>CM066329.1:223642648-228730148 GCA_033807585.1 Hydrophis major
TTCCCTTAATACACCTCCCTTTCCCTTACTGTCTCCCTCCCTTTCTCTCCTTTATTTTCATTTCTTGGTAAGAAACGGAACCGAGCATGTTGCCTTTGTGAGAGCAAAGAAAACAGGTGGTTGTGGGACTGAATGGAAAGAAAGGAAAGGCCGTGCTGTGCAAATTTAACTACATAGATTAAGGTGATGTTATCAGGGCTTAATTACACATGCAATTAAATGCCTGTCCTTATGGCTGGGTGTTTTTCAAAGCAAGCAAGACTCGGTGAAAAATGACACTAGGAATTTTCAGAGGTGCCTGTTTGTCATCAGCGCTACTCCTCTGCCTTTCCCCAAAAGATATTAAAAGTGATTAGTATCATCTTTTTCATTTTGATTTTTTCCCTTGAAAACTTCATGAATAGTACAGGTTGGCACTTCTAATTTCCAAAGTGGTCTGACATTCCAAAGCTAAGTAATGAGATGTTTTGTAAGCTGCCCAGAGTCACAAATGTCAGGTGGGTGATTATATAAATTAAATGAATGAATGAATGTTGCCTCCTTTGAAAAGCTTGCTTTAGGTCAGTATTAGCACTGAAATCACTATCAGGAGCTCGACCCAACTAATGAATATATTTTCACCATGTCACCCTTAACTCTCTGTCTTTGAACATCTGAAAAGCTATACATTTTGTCAAGTTCTTATTTTTCAGTCATCCAGCTTTGACTAGCCTAAAACCAGAATGAATCAACTACTTGGATTTCTTTTCCAGGTCCTTTTTAAAACTTATTGCAAAAAAGAGGGGCACATGAGGCAATGCTTCTGTCACTGTCATGTCACAGTATATTTTCCGAATTAAAGCATCTTAAGACACATTTCAGAAAATGCTTGGGTGATTGACAGCATACGTCTTCCCTCATCCACATTCTATGCATTTCTGTGATGACATCTGGTAAAAGAATTATACAATGGGACACCAGAGTCCTCAACATTTCCATTGTCCCAGCAAGGGAATTGAACAGGGGAGAAAAGGCTTTCATTTCTTCTCCATCCAGCTCTGATCCTATTGTTCTGTTCCTCTCTTTTTTTCTACTGATGCCATTGGTATTAAAATCCAGTAATATCTGCCTTCTGGATGCAAAGACATCTTGAAAGTTACACATGTGCCTCAACTTTCCTTTCTTAAGGATCTGATGCCAAGCATGGGACCAGTTCTATGAATGAATGAATTAATTTCTCCCCCACCTTTACATTTAAGGATGAGATGTTCAGTTATTTCTCGCATTTTTCTCCCATGGGTGCATACAAAAGAAGCACAGCTATCAGCAGAAGTGGAAAAAAGCTGGAGCCAAAATATGTGGTTTGCAATGACAGAGATAGAGTGTAGCCTTTGCATTCCAGATTGCAACTTTATTCAGGAATGAATGAGTGTTTGAGGACCCAGAAGACTGTGACTTTCAAGCTCTTACCAAAACCAACCTGCCCTATATTAATACAAACACCAATATTCTGTTGCTCCTCGGCTTCCCCAGCTCTTTCTTTCTTTTCTCTCTCTCTCTCTCTCCTTAGCTATTGTCTAGGGTGGAGAGGCATGATGGCTCAGAAGTTAAAGATGTTGAGCTTGTCAGCTGCAAAGCTTACAGCCCAGCTATGAGACCCAAGCACCATGCAATGGTGTGAGTTCCTGTTCCTGCCCCAGCTCCTACCCACTAGCAGTTTGAAAGCATACAAGTGCAAGTAGATCAATAAGTATCACTTCATTGGGAAGGTAACAGTATTCCATACATCTTTGATGTATAGCCATGCTGGCCATATGACTAAAATGTCTTTGGGCAAGGCAATAGTGGTTCCCTCAGGCAAGAAACAGAGATGAGCATTGCATTCTAGAGTTGGACATGACTTATTCGGGAAACCTTTACCTTTTATTGTGCTTGGGAGGAAATACTAGCACTGTCCCAGGGATTTTTTTTCCTCTGTACTCCATTAACTTTATTATGCACTTCTAGCTGTCCAAGAACAACTGAAACCACTTGTAAAGTGCTGTTATGGTAAAGCACCAACACAAAGTCCACCTAAGCTGAATGGCTTTGACCACTTCATGCGATCTGCTCAGCTCATCTATATTGGAGATGAACTGGTAGCCTTCACTATGTCATTAGGAACCTGCATTTACTTTTGCTGTTTGGGAGGGAATTGCTTTGGCTGATACATCCAAGCCTGATAAATTGCAACCCCTTGAGTGATTCTTTCTTGACACATCCTCTTAATCTTCTCCTTGACTAATTTTTTTAGTTGGGGATGGTGGTAATGAAAGTCTTAATGACTCTGGAAAGTTTTTCTGCTTCCATCAAAGTCAGTTAAAATGTTGGCAATGTGATTAAAATCCCTCTGATGTTCTTTATACAGCTTGCTTGAATTGTATGCAAATTAAATCACTTTTAAAATAACATGTTTATCAAGATTGCCTACTTCAAAAAGATTTATAATTATACGTGAGGCATTAGGTAGTTGTGTTCATAATGATAGCTATATGCAGGGCATCAGGTAGTCATGTCTACAATAGAGTCTAGACTAGTGAATAAACTTGTAGGATGTCTATGGATGAAGCTTAGACCTAATCTTGTTGTAGATCATGTTTTGGCCCTTAGACTTGACCAGGCACTTCATTAGAATTGGAAACTGTCTTAATTTGAAAGCTGAAGTCTGAGAGAGAGGGGGAAAAGGAGGGAGGGAGGGAGAGAGAGAGAGAGAGAGATCTAAAGGAGATGAGCTGACTTGGGGTCAGATGAGCTGAGCCAATCATGAAAAAAAGCTTCCTGGGTAAAATGTGAAGACATCCAAACAGTTCTTGAGAGTGGCTATGGATGGAGAAAAGTAGTTGCTGTGAAAAAGCTATTTCCAAGGGGAAAAGCAAAGAAAACCCATGGAAGGGAAGTGACGGGGATTGTTGGTTGAGGAGCAAAGATTTTAAAAGAAGGGGATCCATCACACTACAACAGACAGATGAAATTGGGAATCTGAAGAGGAATTATGAAAGGAAGTGTATAAAGGAAGACTGATAATCTTCATAAGGGAATGATTTAGTGAAATAAAGGGAATCTAGCACTGTCAACCCTAACCTAAGTTTACAGCTTACAGTTCCCATCATCTTTAGTCATGATGTAAAGGAGTCAAAGATGATCTTGGGGAGATAGGTGGCAACCATTATTAAAACATGAGCTTTGCTCAGGAAGTGTGAACAAGAAACAAAATATTGCCCCATCTTGATTCTGATATGTGAAGAATGGAACAGAAAATGCTGCCAGAATTTCAAGTTTCTATTATTATATTCTGTTATTCTGTTCTGTTATTATAACTTACCTTAGTCAAGTTCTGGTATTTATTGTGATTACCTCAGGGGACATATGGTCATGGGAACTCCAGAAGAGGATAGTCTAGTCCACTGTGAAGTAATCAAATTGTAAATTATATTTTCAATAGAATTCTAGAAATAGACCTAGAAATTCGAGAAGTATTCCATTCCTGAGATTTACCATAGGTATTGTGGGCAAATTTGGCAAATAATCCACAGGTTGGGAACCAAAGAAGATATACAGAGAAGACACCAGGATAATTATAATTAATAATGATTTATTAATGAAAATCCAGTACTTGCATCATTGGAGAGATTCCTCCCTCAACTTCCACAGTGCGACCACCCTCGGCTGTGCTTCCTTCTCTTCCAGTCTCTGCCCATTTACAGCCAGCTTTCCTCCTCTGCTGGCTCTCTGCCTCGCGCACTTTGGCCCAGCCCATTCGCCAAGACACCATTTGTCCCAGGCCTTTGGCCACATGGGACAGCTAGCCACCAGCCAATCAGGTGGCAGGCAGAAGCTGTAAATGGGTAGAGGTGGGAGGCTTGAGCAAAAGGAAGCATGGCCAAGGGTAGGAGCCTGAAGTCCTAGACCCCCACAAGGAGCCAAAGTGATATGGAGGGAATGCATTGAATTGACCCCAAGAGGGTTGCTTTCTACTCCAAAGTCCTGCCTTGGATGTACCAGCCCTTTTCAATTCTATCCCCCAGGATGCAGAACAGGCATTTTTAAGCAATTTATTTCAATGGGTCTTTTGAGAACCATATTTTATTGTGCACTTTGCTGTCATTTTAAGCCATGGCTTATTTTAAATGGCTGCTGATTTTGCTCGTTGGGGGTTTTCCTTTTAGACTGGGTTTTCTTGGTATGCGGTATCTGATTGATTTTATGTAAGCCAAACTTATACACTTTTTTGTCAAAAGCATGGATATAAATAAAATTAACTGTGGCAATGACAACACGGGTGACTTTTCATTGCCCTTTTCTCTTCTTGACTTTTATTCTCTTATATCAATTCTGCCTATTCCTTTGGAAATGGGACTTTTTTATATGAAGGCCTGTTTTCTTTCAGATCTGTGCAGAAGATTGAGTTTTGATTAGCTGCTGTATAGGAAAAGGTGGAAAATGGCTGTATTTTTCAGGAAGAAAAAGCCACAATGTAAGTACTTATTTCAAAGTAACATAGAATCTATATTAACCTCTACTTTAGTTCAATGTATTCCAGACTATTGCGCTCAGAAAAGAAAAAGAAAGGAAGACACTTTTTCTTGCTTAAAGTGAAATTGACTATGAACCGAAACCCTAAAAGAAGATTGACAACATTCTGGGTAAAATAGGGTCTTAAAGATTTGTATAAGGGGAAGAGTATAGAGGGGTCATCACAGAGTGGAGGGGGTCAACCTATTCTCCGAAGTACCTGAGGGCAAGAAAATGAAGCATTGGTTGGAAACTTAACAAAGAAAGATCCAACTTAGAATTAAGGAGACATTTCCTGACAATGCAAACAATTAATCAGTAGAACAACTTCCCTCCAGAACTAGTGGGTGCTCCAAGAAGATATTGGACAGCCATTTGTCTGAAAGGATATAGGGTGAGGGTGAAGATTCCTTCTCCGAGCTCGTGGGTTGGTTTCTGAACATTTCGTTACCAGGCTAGATAACACTGTCAGTGCAGTTTAGGGGATATCACTGTCAATTTTCTTCCATGTAGTCAGTAGATCTTGTGATGGGTCAGGTTGGGTGTGTCAAGTGAGAAGCTTGCAATGGGTCAGGTGTGGATGTGTGAAATGAGGCACTTATGATGGGTCTTGTGATAGGGAGGTTACATCAAGTGGGGGCCATTGGGAGGTGAAGTGCTGGTTGGGGAGGTTTACATGGGTTAGTTGAAGGTCGGTGCTGTCTTTGGCTGTGTGGTTGATTTGGATTTTGAGGGATTTGTAAGCTGGTTGTAGGTTAATGTTGTTAGGAATCTGTCCACCAATTAGTTGGTTGGGAACATATAAACCAGCAATGTATGTTTGTAGCTTTAAGACAAAATCACTGTGTTGATTTATACTATATTCTGATTGGTTGATTGTATTGCAGGTTGTCATAAGAAGGAGCTAGAGATCATGGCTTGTTCTCTCTGATATTCTGTTTCTCTGACATTCTGTCTCTCTGACATTCTGTTGCTATCTAAGCTGTGCTTATACTTTGATATTTTTGTTTACTGGAAATGAAAAAGGCAACCAGTAAGAAGATTTTGTAATTGGATATTATTTGGACTGTAAAACGTATATGACCTGGATTGTTTATTGGACTGTGCTTTTTCTTAATGTAAACTTCAACTCAATTCAGTATATGGCTGTGTGGCTGAATAATTATTCATAACTACTCTCATAAATGTTTCCATATGCATATCCTTGTTACTCAAGGGTTATTCTGTACATATCATAACATTGGTTATGGGCCCAGAGAGATATTGAGAATCAGTGTGAATATACAGTTTCATATTCAGCCAGCTGATTGTGGTTTATTGTTAAACTACTAATGGCATAAGAACAGTCAACCAGTATATTCCAGATAACCTGGTTGGATGGAACAAACTTTGTTTCCTGGTCTATGAAGTGCAGCCTACTTTTGTGTAAAGACACATTATGGACTGTAGTTAATAATCCACCGGATGTAACAGTTTGAGACCCATTGAATGATGAAGACAAAAAGAAAATAGCTGACTTTAACCGGGATAATGAAAAGGCTCTTAGTATAATTGGACTGACACTAAGTGATCAGCAGTTAGTCCAGATTCGTGGTGAAGAATCTGCTGCTAGATGTTGGGACATTTTGAAGAGGATTTATGTTCAAGATAGTGTGGGTGCACACATACACCTTACACATAAACTGTTTAGAGCTCATCTTATAAAAGGTGGCGACATGTTAGCTCATTTGGAGTTTATGAAAAGGACTTTACAAGAGCTACAAGAAAAGGAACTGATTTTCTTGGAGTTGCATCAAGTTTACATCATTCTTTCTTCTTTGGATGAAACTCATGATGATTATATGTCTTCACTGGAAGTTTTAAACAGAGATGAACTTACATTGACTGGCATAACTGGAAGACTGTTAGAAGAATCAAGAAGAAGGCAAGATTGAAATAAACTGAGAGAAAGACAACCACAGGAAGAAAAACTGTCTTCAACTGCCTATATTGTTAGGAAATGTTTTTCTTGTGGGGCTAAAGGTCATATAGCCAGATACTGTAAAAAAGGGTAAGAAACAGAATGCTATAAATATACAGAGAGCGTATAAAGATATTAGTTTAGCCATATCAAGCACAACTACAACTGTAAACCATGATATATGGGTCATTGACAGTGGAGCATCGCAGTGTATAACTAAAAGTAAAGAGAGGTTTGTTAACATAAGAGTTAACAGCATATATCATTAGCTAATGGATGGAAAAGGTACTGCATATTGTTCATGTATTAATGAATGTTTACCGATGTTATATGTACCTAGACTGATATTTAACTTGCTATCTGTAAGAGCAATGGTAAAAGCAGGATTTGTTGTAACCTTTCAGGGAGATAAATGTGTAATTGAAAAACAGGGTAAAAGCGTTACCGCAAGATTGGATAATGGTTTGTTTATTATACATTACATAATCCATTAATTAATGCTAACTCAGTTTATGAGAACAAAAAGCCTCATGATGAATGTATTCATCTGCTCCATAGATGTATGAGACATATAAATTTCAAGATGCTAAAGAAAACTGTTGAGTTATCTAATGGTATACAATTAAAACCTTGTATGAAATATTTAAATTGCAGTGCTTGCAATCAAGAAAAAAACAAGGTATCTCCTGAAAATAGGGTAAATGGATTCAAAACCAGTGAACCATTAGAGGTTGTTTTTGCTGATATTATTGGACCTAAGAAACCTAGTTTAGGTGGAGCCTGTTACATATTAAGTATAATTGATCATTTTTCCAGATATGGTTTCTGTTATTTAATGAAAACGAAGATGGAAACATACCAGCATTTTGTAAACTGACTAAAATTTGCTGAAAGGAAAAAGAAATAGAAAGTTATTAGCTTAGTAACAGATAATGGTACTGAAGTTACCAATAAAAAATTTGAAGCCATGTTACAGTGTTCTGCTCCTTATAGACCACAACATAACTCATATATTGAATGTAGAGGACAAACGTTACAGGCTATGGCTAGGACTATGATTTTGGATTCTGGTTTATCAGAGAAATTTTGGGGTGAAGCAATAATGTGTGCTAACCATGTTTTGGATAACGTAGTGAATTCAATGACTGGTGAATTATCATTTACTCGTTGGAATGGAAAAAGGCCAGATCTCAGTTATTTACATATATTTGGAACCCCAGCATAGGTTCATATTCCCACGCAAGTAAGGCAAAGGGACAACATAGAGTGAGAATATTATATTTTGTAGGTTATGAATCTAATCATAGATCATTTGGATTTTGGGAGCCAAGTACTACTAATGTATATTGCAGCGCAAGTGCTAAATTTCTGGAGCATGTTGGCTGGAGAAAGCTTGAACAGGAATATAATAAGGTACAGGATAATGTTGTTGTTGAGACTCCATTGTTTACTGATAATCCTAATGATAATAATATTGATGATAAGATAGTGGAAGAATCCTCAATGGAGAAATCATCAATAGAAGAACCCTTTATGACAGTAGAAGATGAGGATTTGATAGGGGAGGTAAAGGAAGAGGACATGCCAACAACATGTACTGAGTTGCCTAGGAGATCAACTAGGGAGAGACGTCCACCTGACAGATTTCAAGCAAGCATTGTATGTCAGGTTAATACAGAACCTTCTAACTTCAATGAAATAAAACTGTATCCTACAAAGGATCAAGTAGCTTGGCAGGAAGTTATGAATAGGGAGTTAAAATCGTTAAAGGATTTAAAGGTGTATGAGGATGTAAAGTTACCACCAGGTGAGTGTGCAATAGATTGCAAATGAGTGTATAAAATAAAGACTGCTGTGGATGGGACTATTACCCATAAAGCAAGATTAGTTGCTCAAGGATTTGCACAGTCAGATAAGGATTATGATGAAGTGTTTGCACCTAGTCTGAGAGCAAATACATTGAGAGCAGCATTAGTTTGGGCAGGTAAGAATAAATGTAAAATAAAGCATGTAGATGTTGAAACTGCATATCTACACGCAGCTTTACAACATACCATCTATATGAAAAAGTCATTAGGTTTAAAGGATGATGGAAAAACTGATTATTGGAAATTAAAGAAAAGTCTTTATGGTCTAAAGCAATCTGGTTATGAATGGAATAAATGTATTGTAAAGGAATTAGTTTCAATAGGTTTTGAAGCTGGTATAACTGATCCTTATTTGTTCCGAAGAGAAAAAGATGGTTTAATTTCTCTATTACTGTTATTTACGGATGACATAGCAATTTTAACTAAAACTGAACAAGAAGCAAATGATATTGTTTATAGATTACAGAAAAAGTTCAGGATTAGAAATTTAGGGGAGATTGAGCATTATTTGGGTTTTGATATAGTGAAAACAAATAAAGGTCTTAAAATTTCTCAAGCCAAGAAGATTAGCCAATTATTAAAACACTATAGCATGGAGCATTGTAAATCTGCTAAGACACCAATGAGTAAGGAACTTACACATAGTGATATCAAAAGTCCTATGTTTAATAAGGAAATGTGTCAATCCTTAATGAGTATATCATATCTGAGTAATTGGTCTGGACCAGATATATCTTACAATCTAAACTAATTGGCTAGGTATAATGCTAAACCAAATGAAAGGCATTGGCAAGCAGCTAAGCGAATAATTAGGTACTTAAAACACACAATCAATTATTTATTATATTTAGAACCTATTAATGAATTAATATTAACTGCATATGCTGATGCAAGTTTTGCTACTGATATAATTACTTGTAAATCAACACCAGGTATAATGGTAATGTTGGGTAATGCTTTAATAGGATGGAAGTCTATTAGGCAACAATGTATTAGTTTATCCACTATGGAAGCAGAATTCTCATGTTTATCATTGATGTGTACAGAAATGATATATTATAAACAATTTTTGAAGGACATTGGAATTACTGTACGTGATCCGTTTATTGTTTATGAAGACAATCAATCTGCATTTAATATGGCTACTAATTTAGCTGTTAAAACAAGATCTAAACATACTGATTTGAGATATTTGAACGTTAGAAAGTGTGTTCAAAATAAATTAATTCAGTTAGAATACTGCATGACTGAACATAATATTGCAGATCATTTCATGAAAGCTCAAGGTGCAATTAAGCATAAAGAGTGTTGTGAGAATTATGGTTTAAAGATGTAATTGTATTATATATTGACCTACCCAAAGGGGAGAATGTTAAGAATCTGTCCTCCAATTAGTTGGGTTGGCAATATATAAACCACCAATGTATGTTTGTAGCTTTAAGACAAAATCACTGTGTTGATTTATACTATATTCTGATTGATTGATTGTATTGCAGGTTGCCATAAGAAGGAGCTAGAGATCATGGCTTGTTCTCTCTGATATTCTGTTTCTCTGACATTCTGTCTCTCTGACAGTCTGTTGCTATCTAAACTGTGCTTATACTTTGATATTTTTGTTTACTGGAAATGAAAAAGGCAACCAGTAAGAAGATTTTGTAATTGGATATTATTTGGACCGTAAAACCTATATGACCTGGATTGTTTATTGGACCGTGCTATTTCTTAATGTAAACTTTAACTCAATTCAGTGTATGGCTGTGTGGCTGAATAATTATTCATAACTACTCTCATAAATGTTTCCATATGCATATCCTTGTTACTCAAGGGTTATTCTGTACATATCATAACAAATGTGTCTGTTGATGGAATTGCTTCTGGAATGCCAGGCTTCAATGAACTCATGAGCGTGATGGGTGGTAGCGTAGCCGATGATTTTTGTGTTGCTCCAGTCGAACTGATGCTGTTTGAAGCAAAGTAATTTACAAAATCAACTGTAACAACTGTGACCAATTCTGTGTGGGATAAACATCACATCAATTAAAAGCCCATGGTCATTTTTCTTTACTCCTATGAGACATCCAACTTTATAGCCACAATATTTCTCCATGTCTTTAGGTCTTACTATTCCCAAGCCTTCTCAGACTTTCCATTTCTTCATGGGCATTCCATTTTTAACCACCTACTTACCCATAGGATTTAGAAAATAAGGCTCCTGACGCCGTAGGCCATGAGTGTCAAATTCAAGGCCCACAGGTTGCTTAAATCTGGCCCATGAGGCCACCCTGGAAACAGCAAATGGTGCCTCTGCTAGCGAAAATGGAGCTCTGTTTTTGCTGGCAGAATGCTCAGGCCACCATAGGCAAACCAACATGAGAGACATCGAGCTGGCCACACCCACCACGGCCATACCCATCTGACTCCCAAGATCAAACACAACTCTGATGTGGCCTTCAATGAAATTGAGTTTGACACCCCTGCTGTAGGCTCCATTAGAACTTCATTTTGGCTGGAGCTTCTATTGTCCAGGTTCTGGCCCAGGAGTGTCTGCAGAATTTGGTTTTTTTAAAAAAATCAAGATGGTGGCCACAATGGCAGTATCTTTAAAATGACCGATTGATACTCTTAAATTAATAGAGAATCTGCTAGACAAACATGAACTGATGAAAGAGAAATAAAGGAAAAACAAGTCATGGATTGGCTTGAGTTTTCCTTTAAGAGCCACATTTACTCAATTTCAAGGATGCTTGAGCATCAGGTGCTCTGAACCTTGAAATCATTTTTATTTCTATGCATGGCTGAATATTTGCATGAGGTGAAGAATGTAAACAGCTCCATATACATGGAGGCATAGAACAACTATATTTCAGGGGGCAACGAGGTGCGTATGGATCATAACACTGAAACTAGAAACAATTTCCCAATAGGTATGTAACCAGAAAAACAAAATGTTATGTTCTGTGCGTGGCGCAAGAAGTGGAGACGAGTCGATGAACAGTGAACTTCAACTCTTTATTTAACATGGTGCAACAGCTCTGTTAATGACCACAACAGCCCCCTTTATATAGGCAAGCTCTTGGGTATTTAGCCAATGAAAACACAGGAACATTAATCAATGAGAAGGGCTCGTTAATAGCCAATCAGATTCTCCTGAACGGACCAATCCGATATTGCTATTATTGGCCAATCAGAAGTGCAGGGCCAGAACCCTGCACTTTACTTTAAGGTTTCAACAATCTTTATTCAAGCACTTTTATTAATTCACAACACCCCTTCCCCCCGGGTTCTGTTTAAGGGGTGCGGTCACGTAGTCTTTGAGGTAGGCTGGTTGTTTTGATTGTCTATTTGATTTACGTTGTCCCCCCGGTATTTGTCTAGAGTCTTGTTGGGATAGGATGTTATCTGGTGAACAGGGTGCCTCTGGTTCTGTATCTAAACTTCCGTTACCACTAATGTCCTCGGGATCCCTTTGAGGCAAGTTTACCCCTGTCCCCGATCCTTCTTCACATGTTGTGTCTGAGTGGTCGTTTCTTCCGCTTGTGCTTTCCACCATTCCAAACTCAGCCTTCTCGGCATCTCCTCCCCCCTCAGTTTGGAAATCACTGGAATCGCAGACCCCAGACTGCAGCCTTGAATGCAGCTGATCAATATGGCGCTTCCATATTCTATCATTGCGACATTTCACTCGGTACAATCTGGGTACGGTTACTTGGATTACAGTTGCCTCGACCCACAATGGGTCGCCATAAAAGTTTCTCGCAAAAACCAAGTCACCTACCTGGAAGTTATGGCATTTCCCGCTGGATCCGTGTGGTTTTTCAAGTTCCTACGATGGGTGTAGTCGGTCGAGATGGGAGCAGAGTTTTTGTCCCATCAATAACTCAGTGGGAGTTTTGTTGGTGATGCTGTGTGGAGTGATGTGCTGTAAAAGGAGTATCCGGTTAATCTTGTCTTCGATATTGCTCGGCCCTTCCATTGGCCGCAGGATGCTACGGTGAAGTTAGCGCATGGCGAATACCGCGGTCCGCCAGATACTGTTCAAAAGAAAGCACGATAAACTGGGGCCTGTTATCAGATACCAGAACGTCCGGTAGTCCGTGTGTTGCAAATAATCTGTCCAATTTCCTGATGACTGATTCGGTTGTTGTATTTTTCATCTCATGGATTTCAAGCCAGTTCGAGTAGGTATCCACTGTTAATAAAAATGTGTGTCCATTCGTAGGTCCCGCAAAGTCCAGATGAATACGGGACCATGGTCCCCTGGGTGTTTCCCATTCTGTTGGGGTTGCTTTCGGTGGGGCATTGCTGACTTCCTGGCATTTGTGACAAATCTTTACCCAGGCTTCAATCTGCTTGTCTATGCCCAGCCACCATGCACAGTGCTTTCATGCGCATGATGCCGGGGTGGCCATTGTGCAAGGTTCTCAGTACCGCTCGCTGTAACTGCTCTGGGACAACAACTCTATCGCCCCAAATGATGCAGCCTTTCTGGGAAAACAGTTCCATCTGTCAACTTTTGAAGGGAACGTAGTTGTCAAGGATTTGGTCCAATGGCCATCCACGCTCTACACAGCTGAGGACACATGCTAAAATGGGATCGCATTTAGTTTCAATCGTGATATTGCGAGCTGTCAGCGGCAGTTTTTGGAGTGTCTCGATCTGCAGTGTTGTGACGGTCAGAGCAGGGTCGTCAACATTTTCTGGAAGTGGTGCATGGCTCAATGCGTCAGTGTGGGGAATGGCTTTCCCCGGGCGGTGTTGCAACTTTTAATTATAGGCAGCCAAGAATTCTGACAGCGAGTCATTCTGGGAGATAATATATAAGGGGTTGGTTTATCTCCCACTATTATTCCCAGTAAAGGTTTGTGGTCAGTTATTAAAGTGAAAGCTCGCCCATAAATATATTCATGAAATCGTTTAACAGCAGATACAATAGCAAGAGCTTCCTTATCGATTTGACTGCAATTGCGTTCTGCTTTTGATAGCGTTTTTGAAAAATAGGCAACAGGGGCTTCACTTCCATTTGGTAAAATGTGGCTCAAAATGGCACCCACTCCGAATGGTGATACATCACATGTAACCGTTAAAGGCAAAGTCTCATTATACTGCATCAAAACAGCGTCGGAGGTCAATAGGTTTTTTTACTTGTCGAAACGCATGTTCCTCTTGGTGCCCCCAAACCCAGGTTGCTTTTTTGTCCAATAAACAATGTAGGGGTTCTGCTACAGTTGCTTTGTGAGGCAGAAAGACGTTATAACAATTGATAAGGCCTAGAAAAGCTTGGAGATCAGCCTTATTACAGGGTTTTGGGGTGTTTTTGATTGCCCTAAGTTTGCTATCGGTGGAGTGAATGCCTTGTTTATCTATTAAATATCCTAAAAATTCTACTCGATCCGTACATAGTTGACACTTGTTTTTTTTAACTTTGAGACCAACCCCAAGTGCTCCCTTAGTATTTCTTGAGTCGGAGCAGCAATTAAAATGTCATCAAAATAGGGGACAACGCCTTTTATCCCTTGTAATAGTCTTTCCATCAAACTTTGAAAGATTCCCGGGGCCACGCTTACTCCGAATTGGAGTCGGTTACATTTAAACGCACCTCGGTGCATAACGATCATTTGGGCCTCTGCCGTTTTTTTGTCTACAGGCAGTTGTTGGTATGCCTGAGCTAGATCTCGTTTAGCGAAGACTTTTCCGCCCCCCAAGGAATGGAGAAGGTGTTGCACCACCGGTACCGGGTAAGCGTTTTGCTGCAGGGTATGATTCAGGGTGGCTCGGTAGTCCCCACAAATTCTTAATGATCCATCTGGCTTGATAGGTGTCACGATTGGGGTTTCCCAGGGAGAATGGTCTGTTGATTCTAACACCTCCTGGGCTATTAATTTATCAAGCTGCTCGTCAATCTTTGGTTTAAGGGCAAATGGAACTCGACGAGGCTTAAGGTGGATGGGAGCTATTTTGGGGTTGAGGTTAAATGATATCGGAGTCCCCTTGTACTCGCCTAGTTTATCTGCAAAGACATCCTGGAATTCTTGGACGAGAGCCTCTTCCCAGTCGTTGCTGCTGGTTCGGTGAATGCTGGCTACTTCAATTCCAAGTGGAGCAAACCATTGGAGGCCTAACAAGCTAGGCCGATACCTGTCGACTACAGTCAAGGGTAGAGATGTGGTACGATTTTTAAATGAGACACGGACTTGGCTGGATCCAACGACTGGAATTCGATTTCCTTGATAATCTTTGAGTATGATTCTTTGGAATCGGAGGTCTTGTCGCTGGACGGTAGGGATGAGTTGCTTGAGGGTCTTCCAGGAAACCATCAAGAGGGACGATCCTGAATCGACTTCCATCATACAAGGCTGGTTTTCGATAGCCACCTTCACCCGGATCTTCTTGGCGTCCAGTGATGAGGCGTGACCAATCGTAATAGTTTGGTGCGCCTCTTCTCGCTTCGTTGAGTGGTTTAGGGGTTTGTTTCTGTAGGAGTGGTTGTTCCATTGGTGGTTCAAGGGTTCTCGCTTTGCAGGACGGCTTCCTGTAGATTGGTGATAGTTAGCCCCCATCAGGGGCTGGCTGGGTCCTTGTTTGCTTCTACAGACCCATCCGATGTGGCCTCTTTTCCCGCACACATGGCAGAGCGCGTCGAGGAATTTGCAGTCTGATCGGGGGTGGTTTGCCCCACAACCAGCGCATTGGTACTGCAATTTCTGGCGTTGGTCTTGTTCAGACCAGAGCTGGTTGATCTCTTCTTCATCTCTTTCCGATGACAATTCGAGGTCCTCGTGGTGGGCTGTCGTTGCCTGTTCTTCTGAGTGAGGTGAAACTTCGCTGGTGATTTGGCGAAGTGGAGCGTGGGTGCGGTGCATTCGGGCAGCCGACTTCCTGGTTGCTTCTGCTGCAGTAGCATCAGCGATGGCATCTGTAAGGCTAATGTCTCCTTTCGCCATCAGCTTACTCTGCACGCCTGGAGAATCTAATCCCAGAACTATTCAGTCTCTCAGGGCTTCTTCGAGGTCGGCAAACCCGCATAGGCCTCCCAGATTCTGGAGATCAGCTATGAAATCAGCAACACTTTCGCCCTTCCGCTGATCTCTCTGGTAAAATTCATGCCTTCTAACGAGCGTTGGTATGGTCGGTGCATAGTGGGCCCTTAGCACGGATTCGAGGACGTCCCAGTCCATGGACTTCACTTCTGCCGGTTTCACTAGCACCTTGGCCATCTTGAATACGGTTGGTCCGCAATGAGTTAGGAATACCGCCCGTTTCTTTCCGGCAGTGGCATCCTTCAAATTGTTGGTCTCCAGAAACATCTGGAAGCGATCCATATATGAGTCCCAGTCTTCTTGTGCCAGGTCAAATAGAGCGGGTGGTATGATGCTGCCAGACATGGTTCCACTGTTGGTGAGTTTCAGCCACGTGCTCAGTTATCGCTCTGTAGTGTTCAGTCAGCTCTGACGTCTCCACATCCCATCCTCATCGCCAGTGTTATGCTCTATGCGTGGCGCAATAAGTGGAGATGAGTTGATGAACAGTGAACTTCAACTCTTTATTTAACATGGTGCAACAGCTCTGTTAACGGCCACAACAGCCCCTTTTATATAGGCAAGTTCTTGGGTATTTAACCAATGAAAACACAGGAATGTTAACCAATGAGAAGGGCTCGTTAATAGCTAATCAGATTCTCCTGAACAGACCAATCCGATATCGCTATTATCGGCCAATCAGAAGTGCAGGGCCAGAACCCTGCACTTTACTTTAAGGTTTCAACAATCTTTATTCAAGCACTTTTGTTAATTCACAACACAAAATATGTGATATTCACAAGTAATGAGTTGTTTTTTTTTTACTGGATGCTTGGTTGTGCGCTCCAAGAAGATAAACAACTGCTGGAAAAAAAAATATTTGCAAGCCCCTGAGGGCCTTGATTGTTACCTATGCCATTGTGATAAAGCAATGATAAATATAGATAAAAATGTAAGGCTTAGAGTATCTATTTTGAATGACTATAGATCAGAGGTAGTATTCAGCAAGTTCTGACCAGTTCTGGAGAACTGGTAGCAGAAGTTTGGAGTAGTTTGGAGAACTGGCAAATATCCTCTCTAATGGCCCTGCCCCCATCTATTCTCTGCCTCCTGAGTCCCAGCTGATCAGCTGGATCTTCTTTTATTGCTCTGCACAGGTGAGCAGAACTGGAAAGCAGGTTAGTGGGGTGGGGAGGGAATGGGATTTTGCAGTAACCTTCCCCTGCCACACCCACCAAGCCACTCCCACAGAACTAGTAGTAATTCTTTTTTAATCCAACCACCCTACAATGGGAAACAACAATATAGGAAGATGTAGAGATAATTAGATTAGTGACAATTTCAAAGGCATCATTTCAAAATAAATGGGTGAAAGCAACAGTAAAGCACCCCTGTATTTTATCAAGAATAAACCATATGTACCTTGAAAAACAGGAATTCCAGAGTATCTCATTGCTGTTATGCAAAACCTGGAAAGCAGATTAATGGGGTGGGGAGGGAATGGGATTTTGCAGTAACTTCCCCTGTCACACCCACCAAACCATGCCACAGAACCGGTAGTAAAAAAATTGAATCCCTCCACTGCTATAGATGTTTGCAAGGAACTTTGGGTACTTAAAGCTCTAACCTTCAAATGATATTAAAGGGCTTGAAATCACTTAACAAATGAGTATAACTATGGCATTATTTAAAAAAAAAATATGTTTGCTTGCTTCTGCCTTGACAAAGTACATTTAGAAATCCATGTGCAAACCTTCCCCATGCTGCCTGGGGAATTCTGGGGGGTTGAAGTCCACAGGTCTTAAAGTTGCCAAAATTGGACACCCCTGTTCTACATTCAAGAGAACTTGCCCTGCATGGTTCCCTTTATTAACATCCCTACCCAGCTTGCAAACCAGATTCTTCTGCAAAATCCTGCATCCTGTGTCCCACTTCACTAAAGCGAATCTATTCTGGCTGCAAGGAACTACAGTCATGGTTTTGTTTTGTTATTGTTTTGTTTGCCTTAAGTGTCTTTTCTGCTACTAGAATATTTTTCTCTTCCTCATTAACCCACCATACTTACTATTATAAGCTCCAACACAAAGGGAAACTGGCTTTTCTTTCCAACTTTTAAAATATACCAACAATCAGTTGCCCAATGCAATACCGCTGCAGAGCTGTGCTGTACGATATTAGGATACTCCAAATCCTCTTAACTGATTGGTCCAAACGGACAGTGACCTGATTGGTCGAATACTCGGCCATGATTGGAGCGCTGGGAATCTACCGTGATTGGCTGTGCCGATCGCAGGAGATCCAGCCCTATATGAAGGGCTGCCACGGCTCGCATTCTCCAGACTATTCTCATCTACAATAAAGAGCTGAAATCACTGAATGGTCTCACGTCTCCTTTGAACCGATCCACCCCAGATCTAACACTGGCGACGAGGATGGGATTGTGAACAAGGGGACCCCAGCACATGGCGGAGCGACACGTTGAACAGGCAGCATGGCCAGCATCAACTTGCTACCCGCACCCTTCAACCCTGCTACCGAGGACTGGGAATCCTATACCGATAGGTTCCAAATGTTTCTCGAAAGTAGCAACCTCAAGGACGCCAATGGCCACAAGAAACGAGACATGTTCCTAACGCACTGCGGCCCTGCAGTATTCAAGATGGCCAAAGCCTTGGCCAAACCAGAGGACGTCAAGGCGATGGAGTGGGACGATCTCGAGCCCCTGCTGCGAAGCCACTATGCCCCCATCATGCCCATTCTTATCCGGCGGCACGACTTCTACAGGCAGGATCAATGCGAGGGTGAGGGGCTGGGCAACTTCATGGCGGCACTATGGGACCTGGGCGGCCTGTGCGAGTTCGCCGACCTGGACAAGGCCCTGTGAGACCGCATTGTCCTGGGACTCCAAGACCCCGTCCTCCAGAGCTGCATCATGGCAAAGGGAGACATCTCCCTCGCTGATGCCCTTCCGCTGCAGCGGAAGTGGCCAAGAAATCAGTGGTTCAGATGCGACAATCGAGCATCATGCCACGAGCGGTGGCCGGAGAGACAACGTCAACCCCCGAGAGGTGACCAGAGGCAGACCACACAACCACACACCACAGCGACATCGACTCCTTCTTGGAAACCGAAGACAAGGAGGAGGAGATCCACCGCCTCCAATCAGCACGGGAGTGGCGGGAACCACGAGGTCGTAAGTCGAGGTTCCAGTGTGCCGGCTGCAGTGGCGATCACCCCCAAGCGGACTGCCGTTTTCTCGACACCATTTGCAGGCATTGTGAGAAACGGGGGCACATCACCAAAGCATGCCAGAATAAAAAACACTACAGCCCGCGACGATGAGATGCCAGCCCCTGACGGAGAGAAAGCACTCCCACCAGGAACCGCGATCACCGGATGGAGAACCACTGGAACCGAGAAGGTCAGAACAGGCGACTCCAGGAGACGAGACAAGGAGAGGAAACACACCAGACCGTCGTCATCGGCCATTCCTCCACCAGCAACGCCAGGAAAGTATATGTGACGGTCGGGATAGAAGACCAGCAATGCGACATGGAGGTGGACTCAGGGTCCTTCCTCTCAATGGTCTCCTGGCACACACTCAAGTGCCTGGTTCCCACCATCCACCACCACGAACTGGAAGACCAAACACTAACCCTCAAAGACTACCAGGGGAACCGAATCCCTGTAGTCGGCAGAGGCCATTTTAAGGTCACCTTCAAGGGCCACACAGAAGTGCTACCCCTGACAATCATTGACTGAGATCGCCCGAGCCTGTTGGGACTACAGTGGTTTGCACCCCTGGGCATCGAAGTAACCGGAATACACCACATCGGAGAGGCAGACTGGGAAGTGGCACTCGTGAGGGATTTCTGGGAAGTCTTCGATGACAGCCTAGGCAAGTACCGGGGGTCCCCTATGTCATTTAACATAGACCTGAGCATCGTGCCAATCCGCCTTAAGCCCAGGCGAGTGCCGTTTGCACTCAAGCCCAAGATCGACAAGCAGCTCGATAAGCTCATCGCACAAGGGGTGCTGGAACAGATCGATCATGCCCAGTGGGAGACCCCAATTGTCACCCCCATCAAGCCAGATGGGTCTGTGAGAATCTGTGGTGACTACAAGGCCACCCTAAACCATGCGCTCCAACAAAGCGCATACCCCGTCCCAGTAGTCCAGCATCTTCTGCACTCACTGGGGGGAGGCCAAATTTTCACAAAGCTCGACCTGGCACAAGCCTACCAGTAGCTGCTGGTCGACGCCACAACAGCAGAAGCCCAAACCATCATAACGCACCAAGGGGCTTTCCGCTGCAGCCGGCTCCAATTTGGAGTCAGCATGGCACCCAAGGTCTTCCAAAGCCTTATGGAAAGATTCCTCCAGGGCATAGAAGGGGTTGTGCCCTACTTTGACAATATCTTGGTGGCCGCAAAAAATGAAAAACAACTAGAAGCCAGATTGAGGGAGGTACTGAAGACATTCAGAGACTCGGGACTTAAAGTGAAGAAGGGGAAGTGCCAACTACGGGTCGAGAGGGTCGAATTTCTTGGGTACCTCCTAGACAAACAAGGGATCCACCCCACAGAAAAGAAACTGAGAGCCATAAGGGAAGCACCTCGACCCAAAAACAAAACGGAATTACAGGCTTTCTCGCCGGAGTCAAAAAATTTCATGAATACCTTTACGATAGGACTTTTACAATCATCACGGACCACAAACCGCTGCTAGGAATCCTGGCAGGGGACAGGGCCACACCGAACATTCTATCGCCAAGAATGACTAGGTGGTCCGAATTCCTAGCAGCATACAATTACCAGCTGATACACCGACCCGGCAAGGACATCGCCCACGCAGACGCCCTGAGCCATTCACCCCTACCTGACCGGGAAGACAACCCAGCACCCACAACAGAGATACTCCAAATAGAGACAATATCCAACCCACTCATGACCGCGCCAGACATTGCCAGAGAAACAAATAAAGACAAGCGGCTGGCGCAAGTCTTGAGCTGGGTTGGAAAAGGGTGGCCGGAAGGGGACAAGGATGAACTATTCAGACCCTTCCGGAACAGACAAACTGAACTCTTTAACGAGAAGGGCTGCATACTTTGGGGGGACAGAGTGGTAATCCTGGAAACATTACAGGAAAGGGTATTGGGGATGCTGCATGAGGGGCACCCAGGGATGGTCAAAATGAAAAGCCTGGCCAGAAGCTGTTAAGCCTGGGTTCCCCAACCAGGGTTAGGGAGACAAGCTAAACAGAATGTGCAGCGTTAGTCAGATAGGCACGCAGATAAATGAGTGAGCTAAGTTTGTATGTTTATTAACATACAGTAAAAACAACAGATACGCTTGTGCTATCAAAAATATAGTTTATTCCATTTATAGCATAGTCAAAATAACAGTCCAATAGTCATGTATCCATTTAGTCAGTCCATTCAGGGATATTCAGTTAGCAAAGTCCGTGCAGAATATCCTATGTCAGTTCACTGACAAATCAGTCCTTTGTTTCTCTCCCTTCGAGCAATGCAGTCTTGATTCCAAGCAGTAATTCGGGATCATCAAAGCCAGAGAGAGCAAGCTGACGTTCCTTGCTTCTTTTAAATTGCTTTCACAACCACTCCCCTAATTACATTCCCATATTTAAAGTTGCAGACACTTTAACTTATAAACTATGATTACATATTTATTATTTTACCTAAACCAGTTAGGGTAAACAATGTTATCCCTAACATTCTCCCCTTTTAGGTTAAATAATAATATAACTATTTACATCTTTAAATCATATTTGTTACAACTCTCTTTAAACTTAATTACTCCTTGAGCTTTTGTAAATTGGTCTGCAATGTTTTCTTCCGTCATGCAGTATTCCAATTTAATTAGCCCATTCTTTACAGATTCTCTAACATTTAAGTATCTTAAGTCAGTATGTTTTGATCTAGTTTTTACAGCAATACTAGTAGCTAACTTTAGAGCTGCCTGGTTGTCCTCGTACACAATAATGGAATCTTTAACAGTTATACCCATGTCTAATAATAACTGTTTGTACAGAATTAAGTCAGTGCATAGTAATGACAGACATGAAAAATTCCGCTTCCATCGTGGACAAGCTGATATGCTGTTGTCTGATTGACCTCCACCCTAATAGTGTTTTACCAAATAATATAGCCATCCCAGATGTTGATTTTCTAGTGTTTATGTCAGTTGCAAAACTTGCATCTGCATAGGCACTAAGACTCAAATCACCCTTTGGTTCTATATACAATGCATGGTTCATTGTTCCTTTAAGATATCTTAAAATTCTCTTTAATGATTGCCAATGACATTGTTGTGGATCCGAATTAAAACGTGCCAGCTGATTAACACTATAAGCTATATCAGGCCTTGACCAATTGCTTATATATGATAAGCTACCAATCAAAGATTGATATATTGACTTATCAAATTTGGGACTTTGCACATCAGTTTGGCAAACTTCCTGACTCATTGGAGTCTTTGCCGGTTTACAAAGTTCCATTTTAAACGTTTTAATTAATTGGCAAATTTTATCTTCTTGAGATATCTTAAATCCATTTTTTGTTTTGTTAATTGTCAATCCTAGATACCTTTTAATTTCACCTAAATGCTTTAATTTTATCTTTTTGGCTAATAATGATATAATCTCATTAGCTTCATTATTAGTCTATCAAAGCAATATCATCTGTAAATAATAACAATAATGATACCGTTCTATTATTTTCTCTTTTAAACACACATGGATCTGCTAAACCATATTTAAAACCAATATTGTTTAACTCTTTCACAATATATTGGTTCCACTCAAACCCAGATTGCTTCAACCCGTAAAGACTCTTTTTGAGTTTCCAACAATCATTACTATTTAATTTGTCTTTTATAACAATTGGCTTTTTCAAATATATAGTGTGCTGCAATGGTGCATGCAGATAGGCAGTTTCTACATCTAAATGGTTAATGACATAGTTTTTCTTAGCTGCCCACACTAATGCTGCTCTCAAAGATGTTGCTTTAAGACTTGGTGCGAAAACTTCATCGTAATCAGATGCAGTTTGATTAAATCCTTGAGCTACCAACCTAGCTTTATGGGTAACAGTCCCATCATTTCCAGTTTTTATTTTAAATAACCATTTGCACCCAATGGATTTTTCTCCTGGAGGTAATTTAGCATCTTCATATACTTTCATTATCTTTAATGAATTTAGTTCTTTTTCCATTGCTTTTTGCCAATTCTCCTGATCCTTAGCAGGATACATCCTAAGTTCATCTACACTAGTTGGAACTTTAGTTACTTGGCAAACTATACTTGCTTGATACCTATCAGGTCTAGTTACACGTGTAGTACCTCTAGGTATTACAGGACTTACAGGTGGACTTTCATTTATTAACTCTTCTTGATTACCTAACTCTTCCTGATCAACAGTTTCCTCTTGTCCTGGTCCTATTTGCTCTTCGTGGACTTCTTCTTTAATTGGACTCTTCTTATAACTATTCTGTTCTTTCTGCCTTTTGTAGGGTTCAATAATTACTTCATTATTTAAATCTTGCTCTAATCTATTCCATCCTACATGTTCTAGGAATTTAGCACTAGCACTGGTGTAAACTCTAGATGTACATGGTTCCCAGAATCTAT
This sequence comes from Hydrophis major, assembly GCA_033807585.1. Classification (NCBI taxonomy): domain Eukaryota; kingdom Metazoa; phylum Chordata; class Lepidosauria; order Squamata; family Elapidae; genus Hydrophis; species Hydrophis major. The sequence goes on from CM066329.1 coordinate 223,665,670, forward strand.
AAGATCTATGATTAGATTTATATCCTACAAAAAATAACCTTTTAGCTCTATGCTGTCCTTTGTGTCTAAGTTGTGTAGGGATATGCACCCATGCTGGTGCTCCAAATGTGTGCATGTAACTTAAATCAGGTTTTGTACCATGCCACAGTGTGAATGGTAATTCACCTGATGTTGAATTAACAACGTTATTTAATATATGATTACCACACATTATTGCTTCTCCCCATAAATTGTCAGGTAATCCTGAATCAGACATCATAGTTCATGTCATTGATTGTAGTGTTTGGCCTCTTCTCTCTATAAATGCATTATGTTGTGGCCTATATGGTGAAGACTTTTTATGTTGAATACCTAACATTCTTAGTCTGTTTTGGAATTTATTATTTGTAAATTCCGTACCATTATCTGTTATAAGAGTTACTAATTTCTTTTTAGTTTTCCTTTCAGCAAATTTAATCCAATTAAAGAGATTTTGATACGTTTCAGTTTTGCTCTTCATTAAATAGCAAAACCCATATCTAGAATAGTGGTCCATTATACTTAATATGTAACGAGCTCCTCCTACACTTGGTTTTTTCGGACCTATTAAATCAGCAAATACTACTTCTAAAGGCTCTTTGGTAGTAAATCCATCAACTCTATTAGCCGGTGTGACCCTGCTCTTACTTTGATTACAGGCATTACATTGCAAATACTTATTACAAGGTTTCAAGCTTATTCCCTTAGATAATTCAACAGTTTTCTTAAGCATTTTAAAATTTAAATGCCCTAGCCTTCGATGTAACAAGTGAATACATTCATCATGGGGTTTCTTATTTTCATAAACCAAGTTAGCCATCTTTAAACCATTATCATTTAACACATATAATTCACCTCTTAAAGATGCAGTAATTTTCTTATCTTCTTTCTCAATTATGCAGTTATCTCCTTTAAAGGTAACTACATATCCTAGTTTAACCAAAATTCTAACTGAAATTAAATTAAACTTAAGTTGTGGTACATATAACATTTTTACATTCTCTTTTATAAAAGAACAATATGCTATACCTTGACCTTTAGCTTTCAGTTTCCAGCCATTGGCTAACGATATCTGCTGTATACTCTGGGACATTTTAATAAAATTTCTGTTATCATTTGTTATACAGTGGGATGATCCACTGTCAACCACCCATAAATTATTTTTTACAGCTCCGTTAGTATACATGGCTAACTCTAAACTTTTATTTATCTTTTGATCTCTTTTAGTATTCTGGCCAGCATTCTGGCACTTTGTCTTTTTACAAAATCTTGCCAAATGTCCTCTTCCTCCACAATTAAAACACTTTTTAATTGCGTATGCAGTAGGAGATTCATTATCTTCTTTTTGAGGTTGTTCCCTCCTTAACTCATTTCTTTCAAGCCTTCTTCTGGCCTCTTCAATCAATCTGCCAGTTATATCAGTTAAAGTTAGGCTTTCCTTTGGCAATATTTCAAGGGAAGTGACGTAGTTATCATAACTTACATCAAGTGAAGATAGAATTATATAGACTTGGTGTAGTTCAGAGAAAATAAGCTCTTTCTCGTGCAGTTCTTTAAAAATGCTTTGCATAGTTTTCAAATGACTCAGCATATCACCATTCATCTGGAGATGCGTACTGAAAAGCTTCCGTGTTAGATTTATGTGTGCACCAACATTATCTCGGACATAAATCCTCTTCAGCTTCTGCCAACACCCAACAGCCGTTTGCTCTCCATGGATATGAACAAGTTGTTGGTCAGTTAAGGTTAACCCAATTATGCAAATAGCGTGTTCATTTTTATGCATAAATTCTTCTATTTTTAGTCTATCTTCATCATCCTCTGGATCCCATTCCTCTACGTTTGGTGGATTTTCAATTATGTTCCACAGACCTTCTCTTCGTAGAAGTAGACTACATTTCATAGACCATGATACATAGTTTGTTCCATCCAGCTTGGATATAAGGGACAAACTTTGTAGATTGACTTGTGCCATGTTTTCTTTATATGGATATAAAAACTATAAATTAATAAAACACAGCTGTCTGTTTACTGTAATGTTTAACAACACAAACTCTCACTTTCACATAAATCTGTTTTATCCTAGTTAAACTGACTTTGCAGCCTCTGGGCCCATAACCAGTGTTAAGCCTGGTTTCCCCAACCAGGGTTAGGGAGACAAGCTAAACAGAATGTGCAGCGTTAGTCAGATAGGCACACAGATAAATGAGTGAGCTAAGTTTGTATGTTTATTAACATACAGTAAAAATAACAGATACGCTTGTGCTATCAAAAATATAGTTTATTCCATTTGTAGCATAGTCAAAATAACAGTCCAATAGTCATGTATCCATTTAGTCAGTCCATTCAGGGATATTCAGTTAGCAAAGTCCGTGCAGAATATCCTATGTCAGTTCACTTACAAATCAGTCCTTTGTTTCTCTCCCGTTCGAGCAATGCAGTCTTGATTCCAAGCAGTAATTAGGGATCATCAAAGCCAGAGAGAGCAAGCTGACGTTCCTTGCTTCTTTTAAATTGCTTTCACAACCACTCCCCTAATTACATTCCCATATTTAAAGTTGCAGACATTTTAACTTATAAACTATGATTACATATTTATTATTTTACCTAAACCAGTTAGGGTAAACAATGTTATCCCTAACAGAAGCTACGCATGGTGGCCAGGAATGGACAAACAGATCGAAACCTGGGTGACCAGATGCAAGCAATGCCAAGAATCCAAACCTAATCCTCCCGCAGTCCCAACCCAAGAATGGGAAACACCCAGAGGCCCGTGGTCTAGGATTCACATAGACTTCGCGGGGCCAACCAAGGGACACATGTACCTTATCACAATGGATGCTTACTCCAACTGGCTGGAGGTAAGCACCATGAAATCTACCACAACAGAGGCGATAATCAGAAAACTGAGCAAACTATTTGCCACGCACGGCCTGCCAGATGTAATAGTATCAGATAACGGGCCCCAATTTATCGCCCTAGCATTCGAGCAATTTCTGGCAGGCCAAGGAATACGCCATGCATTAACCACACTAGCAAATCCAGCAGCGAACGGACAAGCGGAACGCATGGTCCAATACACTAAGAAGGCCATCCAAAAAATAGAAGCAGCCAACATACATGACAAAATTAATAAAATGCTCCTGATACAACATATCACACCTAGTGCAACCACAAATAGCCCAGCAGAACTGATGATGGGTAAGAAACTGCGGTCAAACCTAGATAGAATGCATCCAACATACAACCCGAACAAACCCCCGGGTTCCTCAAGCAAACACAGAACATTTAAAATAGGGGACACGGTATATGCGAAGCACCTGTCAGGAGAACCACTCTTGGTACCAGCAACAATCACCCAGATAACCGGCCCCATATCATACCAATTAGAGACAAGCGATGGAAAAAGCTGGAAACGACACATCAACCAGCTAAGATCGAGGATAGCTGTCACCAACAACCAACTACCAGGGCAGGTAACTAGAAAGGGGGGGGAGAATCAGCAAGTGAGAAAGAAAGAGCCGAAGGGAACCAACTTACACAAACAGAACACCCCCCACCCACAATAAATAAACCACAAATAAACCGATGCTACTCACCTGTAGACGCAGGACCCATGGAACATGAAACCCCAGAATCTTCACCTGGAAGGAGCAGCCAAACCAGTTCAACCAGCCCGGAAAGATCCGGCGGGAACAACAGAAACGGCAGCTCAACCAGCCAAGGTAGACTGGGAGGGAGCTACCCAGAAAGGCCCAGCTCAACGTTCCAGGTGGTTCCATCCCAAGGAACCGGAGCGACAGAGAAGGCATCCGAACCGGTCGACGACCACACCAGAACTGAACCGTGCAAGTCAAGTAGGCAGGTACGAAGCCCCGCCTACCTACGTGACTACATCATGATGCACCAATGGGCGAAACCAAGAGAGGAGGGGTGTACGATATTAGCATACTCCAAATCATCTTAACTGATTGGTCCGAATGGACAGCAACCTGATTGGTCTAATACTCGGCCATGATTGGAGCGCTGGGAATCTACTGCGATTGGCTGTGCCAATCGCGGGAGATTCAAAGCGCTGCCATTGGCCGCTGAGCTGTGAGCCAGCCCTATATGAAGGGCTGCTGCAGCTTGCATTCTCCAGACTATTCTCATCTACAATAAAGAGCTGAAATCACTGAATGGTCTCGCGTCTCCTTCGAACTGATCCACCCCAGATCTAACATGTGCAAGCAGATCAAATGATTGCAGTAGCCTTTCACAAAGCTTGGAAAGTGTGGAATGGATGAAAGAATAATCCTCCATTCAGGAAGTCCCAAATTCCAGGCTTTTCAAATGTTAAGTAAAGTTCTCCAAATCTGCTCATTTGTTCCAAGGTGACTTTGCAGGAGTCTCCCTGCTCTCCAAATTCAGGCCTAGCAGCTCTGAATGTTCTAGACTCTGGACTGTTCTGTACAGTCATTAACATACTTGTAAATGCCAAGTAGCGATTGGTCAAGCGCACGGCAATCTGATTGGTTGAGCAAGCCGCACTGATTGGCCCACCGTGAATCCCCCGCGATTGATGGAAACTAATCGCAGGAGATTCAAAGCAGTGCCATTGGCCGCCGCAGCCAAAGAATAAAAGCCGCTGTTTTTCCTTTGGAACCCAAGCCGATCTCGGGACCTAATAAAGAGCTGAAACTAAGTCACTGGCTCCGAGTCTTCTTTCCCGCGACGGACACGACACTGGCGATGAAGGTGGGATCTCAAAACTAATCCCCATCAAGCACGTGTCCTGAGGAAGCGAGACTGACAAGATGGCCAGCATCACACCGCCCGCACCTTTTAACCCCACTACTGAGGATTGGGAATCGTACACAGACCGATTCCTAATGTTCCTCGAAAGTAGCAACTTAAAGGATGCAATCGGGCAGAAGAAAAGAGACATCTTTTTAACACACTGCGGGCCCGCAGTGTTCAAGATGGCAAAAGCTCTCGCAAAACCGAGGATGTGAAGATGATGGACTGGGCCGATCTTGAGCCGTTGCTCCGAAGCCACTATGCCCCCGCTGTGCCCACCCTCATCAGGCGGCACGATTTCTACCGGCGGGACCAGAGATCGGGTGAGAGCATCAGCGACTTTGTGGCTGATCTACGGAACCTAGGGGGCATGTGTGGGTTCATGGACATGGACAAGGCTCTGCGAAACCGTGTCATCCTCGGGCTCAGAGACCCAGTCCTGCAGAGCCGACTGATGGCAAAAGGCGACATCGCCCTCGCTGACGCCTTCACCGAGGCCACCGCAGCCGAAGCAACCCGGAAATCGGCAGCTCGAATGCGGAGACCAGACACCGGGGACCACACCGCGACCACCGAGACGGGCATGACAACCGAGGCAAGCCCCAAAGCAAGCCACCGAGAGACCACTGCCCACCATGGCGACTTCAACTCCGCCTCTGATACCATGGACGAGGAAGAGGACATCCATCAACTCCAGATGGGACGAGACCGGCACGACCAGCAGAGTCGTAATTTGGGACCCCAATGTGCCAGGTGCGGAGGTGACCACCTTCGATCGGAGTGCCGGTTCTTCAATGCGATCTGCCGACACTGCGATAAAAGAGGCCACATCGAGTCTGCCGACTTAAGAAAGCCTACAGCCCCCAACGGCGAGATCACAGCACCCCCCCAGGCCCAGAGACCACCAAGCCAAAAATCGCTGGAACCAAGACGGACGGGGCTAACGGAACGGCGAGAACCGACGGCGAGAGGAAACCCACCAGACGGTCGTCATTGCCCACTCATCCAGCGCAGTCGCCTGAAAGGTATACATGGAAGTGGGCATCGAGGGCGAACCATGCAAGATGGAGGTGGACTCCGGGTCCTACCTCTCCATGGTTGCATGGCGGGAAATCAAGCGTTTGGTGCCCGTGATCCACGAAAGAGGACTGGAAACCCAGAAATTAATCCTTAAAGACTACCAGGGGAATTGCATCCTGGTAGTCAGAACAGGACATTTTGAAGTAACCTTTAAAGGGTGCACTGCAAGGCTTCCCCTGACGATCGTGGACTGAGACTGCCCCAGCCTTTTGGGACTACAGCGCCACTTGGGATCGAAGTTACGGGCGTCGATCACGTCGCAGACGCCGACTGGGAAGAGCAACTCGCAAGGGACTTCCAGGAAGTGTTCGACGGCACCCTAGGCAAGTACCTAGGGCCCCCTATTTCCTTCAGCCTAGACCCCAGCATTCCCCCGATACGCCTAAAACCACGGCGGGTACCTTTTGCAATCCGGCCCAAAATCGATGAGCAAATTGACAAGCTCATCAAACAAGGGGTCCTAGAGCCCATTGATCATGCCCAGTGGGAGACCCCCATAGTCACTCCAGTCAAGCCCGATTGGTCGGTGAGAATCTGCGGGACTATAAGGCCACCCTAAATTGCACCTTACAACAAAGCGCTTACCCCGTTCCAGTAGTGCAGCACCTCCTACACTCACTGGGGGGAGGCAAGGTTTTTGCGAAGCTCGACCTGGCGCAAGCCTATTAACAGCTGACTGTTGACGCAGAAACCGCAGAGGCGCAGACCGTAGTAACCCACCGGGGAGCGTTTTGCTGTAAGAGACTCCAGTTTGGAGTCAGCGTGGCTCCGGAAATTTTCCAGAGCCTCATGGAGAGACTCTTGCAAGGAATTAAGGGGGTGGTGCCCTACTTCGACGACGTACTGGTGTCAGCAGCCAACCAACAAGAACTAGAGGGTCGTCTAAGGGAGGTACTAACCAAATTCAAGGAGGCGGGGCTAAAGGTGAAAAAAGAAAAATGCCAGCTGCACACAGAGCGGGTCAAGTTCCTAGGATACCTCCTAGACCGGCATGGCATCCACCCGACCGAAAAAAAAATCAGAGCCATTAAAGAAGCCCCCATGCCAAAGAATAAAACAGAACTACAGGCATTTCTAGGACTGCTTAACCTTTATAATGTGTTCCTGCCCCAAAAGGCGACTGCGGCGCAGCCTTTGCATAGACTTTTGGACAAGGTGGCCTCGTGGACTTGGGGGAAACGCGAGGAAGCCACCTTCAACAAAACCAAGGACCTGCTCACCTCGGATGCTGTCCTCATCCAATACAACGAGAACCTACCACTAGCCATCACATGCGATGCATCACCTTTTGGCATCAGTGCCGTCCTCAGCCACACTCTCCCCGACGGAAAAGAAGCACCCATCGCCTTCTTTTCAAGGACCCTCACCAAACCAGAGAGAAACTACAGTCAGCTGGACAAAGAGGCCCTGGCTATTGTCACCGCAATGAAGAGGTTCCACGAGTACCTCTAAAGCTGGACGTTCACCATCATCACCGACCACAAGCCGCTGCTGGGAATCCTTGCAGGGAACAGGGCCACCCCGAACATTCTATCTCCTAAAATGACAAGGTGGTCCGAATTCCTTGCCGCCTACAGCTACCGGCTCACACACCGACCCGGTAAGATGATCGCCCATGCAGACGCCCTGAGCCGCACGCCGCTACCGGACCTAGACACCAACCCAGCACCCACGACGGCCACCCTTAGCATAGAGACTCTGCCCGGTCTACCCATAACCGCGTCAGACATTGCCCGCGAAACTAATAAAGACAAGCGTCTGGTGCGGGTGTTACATTGGGTAGAGAAAGGGTGGCTGGAAAAAGACGACGACGAATCATTCAGGACATTTCGGAATCAGCAAACAGAACTGTCGTTACAAAAAGGTTGTGTACTTTGGGGGGATAAGGTTGTTATTCCGAAAAAAATTACAAGGGAAGGTATTGGAGTTATTACACGAGGGGCACCCCAGCATAGTTAGAACAAAAGCCCTGGCCAGGAGTTACCCCTGGTGGCCAGGAATGGACAAACAGATCGAGACTTGGGTGGCAGCATGCAAACGCTGCCAAGAAACCAGGCCGAGCCCTCCCGCCGCACCAATCCTGGAATGGGAAAGCCCCAGGGGACCGTGGTCCAGGATTCACATAGATTTTGCCAGGCCCACTAAGGGACACATATTCCTTATCACGGTAGATGCTTACTCCAATTGGTTGGAGGTAAGCAACATGAAAACCACCACCACAGAGGCTGTGACCAAGGAACTCAGCAAGCTGTTTGCAACTCATGGCCTCCCAGATGTCATCCTGTCGGACAACAGGCCCCAATTCACCTCGCTGGAATTCGAAAAATTCCTAGTGGAACGGGGAATATGGCACGCATTGACAGCGCCAGGACATCCAGCGGCGAACGGGAGGGCGGAACGAATGGTTCAATTTACAAAAAAAAAATCCAAAAAATTGAACACTGGGAAATCCAAGAAAAAATAAACAAAATGCTTTTTATACAACACATAACCCCGAACATGACAACCAACAAATGCCCGGCAGAATTATTAATAGGGAGGAAATTAAGGTCCCCACTCGACCGGCTGCACCTCACATACAACCCAGAAAAAAACCCCAAACTCCTCAAGCAAACACCGAACATTTACACCAGGAGACGCAGTCTACGCGAAGAACCTTACCAGGGACCCACTTTGGGTACCAGCAACCATAACCCAAGTGACAGGTCCCCCGCTTGTACCAGCTGCAAACAACCGATGGACGAGCATGGAAACAACACATCGATCAATTAAGATCGAGAACAACCACGGGAAACACAACCGACACACAAACAGACACAGACAGACACCCAGAGAGAGAAGGGAACCCACATAACACAAACCAAGAGGGGAGGGAAGACCCCAGGAATCAACCACCAACAGAAAGAAACCAGCAATACTCACCGACAAGCAGCCAGCTCGAAGCCTCACCAGGGAGAGCAGCAACAGCTGCAGCTCAACCAGCCCAGGTAGACTGGGAGGGAGCTGTGATGAAAGGCCCAGCGAAACCTTCCAGGTGGTTCCATCAACGAGGCAGAGAGCAATACAGAACGCGACCGAACCGGCTGAGAGCCAAGCACCGACTAACCTGCGCAGGTCAAGTAGGCAAATACGAAGCCCTGCCTACTTATGGGACTATGTTACGTCGGACTGTACCAAGAGGGGAGGGGTGTTCTGCACAGTGATTAACATACTTGTAAACGCCGCGTAGCGATTGGTCAAGCGTACAGCAATCTGATTGGTTGAACGAGCCACACTGATTGGCCCGCCGCGAATCCCCCGCGATTGGTGGAAACTAATCGCAGGAGATTCAAAGTGGCGCCATTGGCTGCGGCCGCTGCGGCCAAAGAATAAAAGCCGCTGTTTTTCCTTTGGAACCCGAGCCGATCTCAGGACCTAATAAAGAGTTGAAACTGAGTCACTGGCTCCAAGTCTCCTTTCCCGCGACGGACACGACATGGACAACCACTAGATGGCAAGAAAGAAATACTAGAAGGTAACTGTTGGCTGCCATCTAGGGTCTTCCAAATGTTTGTAGCTCCCAGTGCTTCTCAACCTTGGCAATTTTAAGTTATGTGGATTTCAACTTCCAGAATTCCCCAGCCAGTCATGAAATCCAGTTGTCTTGTAGTTGCTAAGGTTGAGAAACACTGGCCTATCCTAAGTACCACCCCAAACAAAAAGAGAGCTGTGAAAATATTTACAGAGCCCTCACATCCCAGACATAAACTGTTTCAACTCCTTCCCTCAAAACAACGCTATAGAGCACAGCACACCAGAACTAGACACAAGAACAGTTTTTCCCCGAAAGCCATCACTCTGCTAAACAAATAATTCCCTCAACACTGTTCAACTATTACAAAGTCTGCACTATTATTACTGTTAATCTTCTCATCACTCCTTATCACCCATTCCCTCACACTTGTGATGGTAGGACTATAACATTGTCGCTTGTATCCTTACGATTTATATTGATTCCTAGTATGATTTGATCGCTTATTTGTACCATATGGCTATCATTAAGTGTTGTACCTTATGATTCTTGACGAATGTATCTTTTCTTTTTATATACACAGAGTATTTGTACAAAGACAAATTCCTTGTGCGTCCAATCATACTTGGGCAATAAAGTATTCTATTCTATTCTAAACAAAAGTGGGGGGAGAAAAAAAAGGGAGGAGGATTCCAATGTTTCCCATGCTGGTGCGGAAAACATTTTTAACTTTTCTTTTTTTCAATCTTTTTGTTTTTCTTCCTTTTTCATATTTTCTGTGGAGTGTTTTAGCTTTTATCTACAGGTATATATTTGTAAACTTTGATGCTATGGAAAAAAAAGAGAAGTAAATTGTTAAAATTTTCATCTCAAATTTCACCCATGTTTGCTTTGTGTGGATGACTTGAATTGCTAGAATTTCTTTCCTGTGCTGAAGCTCAGATGCCAAGAGAAGGAATGAAGCAAGAGTTCCCTACAAAGGTGGAGGAGCACTACAGCATCTTAAAAGAAAAACTAGTCCCAGCAAAGATTCATACTCTGTCTTGTTCATGTTTTAGGAAAATAATAGAGATTCAGAACTGCTCTCAGTTTGGTACTAAAGTCCTGTGTGGAAATGCCATGTGGTCACATGCTCCCCAAAATGAAAGGAGGGGTGTTACTTTTAACAATAATCATAAAATAAATGTAAAAAATAACAGAATGGTCCAATAACTAAGGAATTTGCTAAGATTAGGGAGACCTAGGTTAAAATTCACTCTCAACTATGAAAATGGTCTAATTACTCTTTAGCCCAGATTGTTTCACATGGGTATTGATGTGGATATGAAAGAGGAACAGGAAGAGGAAGAGGAAGAGAAAGAGGGAGGGAGGGAGGAAGAGGGAGGGAGGGAGGGAGAGGGAGAGGGTTCTCCATGGAAGCCATCTTTAGCTCCTGGAGGAAAAGTGAAATGTAAATCAAACAAATATAAGTATAAATAAAATAAGATTTTAGATGTCATAATAGGAATGTTGAGACTTGAAGAGAAGTATGTTGAGATAAGCTATCTTAGGGATTATAGACGCAAACTTCAGGAATGATTGCTATAATTTAAAATGTAACATGTATCCATTGGCTGCTCAGGATCTGGACTTTGGCATCTATCTCTGCTTTCTCTTCTTATTTATTTATTTTACTTTTATTAAATCAGATCCACACTTTTTTTTGCCCAGTATAAAATAAGGCATGTGGCCTACACTAATCCAAACTGAGTTATCACGTCACTTTTGCTGGTTGGGTATCATGAAAGTTCATGTCCAAAACACTTAGAGGGCATCATGTTGGTGAAAACTCACTGAGATAATGTATGTCTACATTCAGTTTGGGAATTATGGAAGGAGGAAAGAGTTTCTGGGAATACCCTGCTACATGAACATAACTGCCACGTGAGCTAGACAAAAAATATGTATTATACCACCTGAATACTTTTTAGCTGCCAGGATGCTTCTCATTCCCATTGGTTGAGCAGTGCCGATGTCACAATTAAATTAAAAGTAGAGGGCCATTATCTAAACAATATATCACAAACAGGACCTCCAGGGAAGATTAGGAAAGACAAGAGAAAAGGTGAAAAGTCAGAGGGAAGAAGCAGGAATCCAAAGAAAAAGTAAATGGAAGAGACTGATGTATAAAATTTTAAGAGGTCATTTAAGAAAGAATGAGTAGAGGACAAGGGGACTAATTCAACAACCAGCAAGAAAGGCACCAGGCCATTGAAAAGATATAAGTTCTCTGAAACAAAGACAAGAGAAGGCTAAGAGAAGGAATGGGAGGTTGTTGGAGCGGAGGTTGCATTCTTCAATATGCTTAATTGGATGTAAGCACCAGCAACTTTCTGATCTATATTTCTGAGATATATTTCTGAGTAAAATAAGCATAGAATCAGGCTGCTTTGTCTCTGGTTATAGGTAATAAGGCTTTAGTACAGAGGTCTCCAAACTTGGCAACTTTAACACTTGTGGACTTCAACTCCAGGATTCCTCGGCCAGCATAGCTGACTGACAAATTCTGGGAGTTGAAGTCCACAAGTCTTAAAGTTGCCAAATTTGAGGACCCCTGCTTTTGTATAATGAATAGGGAATTGATAGTCCCCCATTTGTTGTTGGATTACAGTCTTCATTATCCATGACCATTGACCATAATTGTTGGGGAGGGTGAAAGTTGGAGTTCAGGCCTGGTACATATAATTTGGTGCATTAAGAGACTGAGATATTTTTTGAGAGACTCCAGAGAGTCAGCTGCTGGAGTGAACGATATTAGGCTAGGTAGATAAGAAAATTGCTCTTATGTCAGCCAATTTTCTTTTTAATCTTTTAATCCTTTAATTTTAATTTTATTTTTTACCCCTGTTTTAGGACCAAATGCTAATTTAAGAATGAGTGCAGTATTTCTAGATTTTTTCCCCCACTGGTTTGGTCATAGAAGCCAAGCTAAAAGTCAGGAGACTGGGAGTTCTAGTCCTGCCTTAGGCGTGAAAGCCAGCTGGGTGGATTTTTGGGCCAATCACTCTCTCTCAGCCCAACCCACCTCACAAGATTAGTGTTGTGGGGAAAGGAGGAGGAGGATTATGTGTGTTCAAATAAAACAAAACAATATAATAAAATATGCTGGTGCTGATCTTAGAGGTGAAAAAAAAGATCTAGGAAGAATTTCATGGCCAAAAAATGAGTGACAAGATCTCGATGACCCCTGATTTCATTTATATCTCATTTTCTTTTCATGCTGAACCCAATGTTACACACTTGATGAAAGTATTTATTATTTCATTAGACTTAGATGCCATCAAATTTCATAGTAACTTCAAAATACTCACTGACCAGATCTAACTCAACCTAGCTTCAACAAGCAGGCATTGTTCAGTTATATTATGAGAAGGCAGTTTTCTAATATTTCAACATCCATGTGGCCATTGATGAGGCCATAACTTTTAGCAGGCAGCCAAAGGAGCACAACACTAGTTCATTTGAGGTATTGATTGAATCTCTATCCTATTACCATTCTCTCTCCTCCACTTTCTCTCTTTTGCTCTGCCTCTCATTAGCTCCTGCCTCTCACTGCTATAAATAGCTTTTAATTGCTGGCTTTGGTGCCCTCTCTTTCCTCATCTCTCATCTGTCTCTTCTATCGGGACTTTGTCAGCAAGAAGGAATTAGAGATAGAATCATTCAAAGCTTGGCATTTGGTACAAGAATAAAGGCCCATCCTTTACTAAAAAGCTGAATTATTTTTTTAAAAAATTGAACATTTAAAAACAATATACCATGTGCGTTAAAAAGAAAGAAGAAAAAGGAGGAAATATAAAAATTAAATCAAATAAATAATAAGTTTAACCTGTGCAATGAAGTGACTTTTTTATATTCCTACATGTTAATGATACCTGAATATGTTTGATCCCAAACAGTACCAAAAATCTACCCAGAATACAAATAATACCTAATAAATCATACAGTAAAATTATGCCGTTGTAAATTGCAATGAATTCCATGGTAGTGTAGGTTGCTACAATGCAAACTGAAGACCAGTGGGATATTCAGTCTGAGTGCTCCATCACTTTAGCAGATTGAGGTCAACAGTGATGTAGATGCAGAGTGGAGAGATGAAAGCAAGGCTGAACACTTGGTGCTGTTCATGAATGTGGGTTCAGTGCTTCAATGCTATTCACTAAATTTGTTCACCAAACAGAATTGAAGATATGGATCTGAACTTTGAGCATGTTCTCCCATTGTATTCTCCAGAGACATTTAAGGTCTTATTTAGCTTTCCCTTGGGGAGTTCTGTAAACCTTCCAAGGCAAAGGTATATTTGTGGGCTGGTTAGCATATGATAAAGAGCCATACGCAAAGTTTCCAATTGTCTCAGATATCTCCAGGGTGAACCACAGTGTGGGCCAAGGTCCCATTGATGATTTTACAGTTGAGCAAGAACAGTTCCCATGATCATAATAGCATATTTTTCTGAAACTCAGAATGCCTCATCTGCATTGACAGATACATTGTTTAAAATGGGTTCAGATGAGCACGTTTCAAGAAGCCAATATGGAGGAATGAATCTGTGGCAAATCTAATCTTGATATGAAGGATTAGCTACCTTATAGGGATGAGGTTGCTTTCAATGACAGAAATATTTAACTGACCTATTAAAAGCCATTGTTTGACATTGCCTTTCTGTTAAATATGCATGACGCTACATTTACATGAGTTTACGTTATATGCAAAATAGAGTCTGATGTCAGACTCCACTTATTGATTCAGCCCCTGGCAGGAACATTGAGTCCCTGTCAGTGTCTGAAGTGTTGGACAGTGCCGGCTATAAAAAGCCAGCGCTGACCGCGTGTATTTGCTTTTGATTCCGGTTGTTAAATAAAGAGTTTTCTCACACTTCTGAGTCCTGCTCCTTCCTCATCTGCTCCCATTTAACACTGATGACAAATGTGGGATTCTGAGGAAGACAAAGGACCTCGTGGGGCACCGTGGCCATTTTCAAGCTGAATCATGAACTCGACCGTTCAGACCAACAGCAATTCAACATGACCCACCGATCCCTATTGACCCCATTCGACCCCACCAAAGAGAAGTGGTCCTTGTACATGGGAAGATTCAACTTAAATCTGGAGGTAAACAAGATGCAGGCAGCATCTGATGCAAAAAAGAAGGCTTTCATCTTGACCTACTGTGACTCAGAACTCTATGAACTAACTGAAGCCCTCATTGCAGATGAGTTGGCAAACATCTCCTGGGATGAGCTGCAATGAGCATTGAAGGGGCATTTCAATCCTACTGCATCATACCTGGAAAACTGGAACAATTTCTACATCCAGAGCCAAAGGAGGAAAGTATAAGTGATTTTGTGGCCGCGTTGAGGAAATTATCTGTAAATAACTGTAAATTCTGAAACACAGAAGAAATGATCCGGGATCAGCTAGTCCTCAGCCTAAAGGACTTAACCCTGCAGAAGAGACTGTTTGCAAGGGAGGACGTTTCGTTCAAAAAGGCTCTGGAAGAAGCAAAAGCCATGGAAGCCTCCAACTATTCTGCAGCCCAAGTCAAGGGCAGCAGTAAGGTCCATGCTACCCGTGCCGCAGAGTGGGAACTGCGTAGTCCATCCCACTCTGAAAGTAGCGACAGTGAGAAGGAAAATGTCCACCAGGTAAAACCCAGAAAACCCAGAATCGCCAAGAGAACCAAGCTTTGTGGAGGATGCAGAGAGAACCATCCCCAGTCTGCCTGCCATTTTAAGGAGACTATCTGCAGGCAGTGTGAGAGGAAAAGCCACATCGCAGAAGCCTGCAGAGTCAGCCAACCAGTGGACAAACCGAGCCGCATACTCTCCACCCAGACTACAAGGGTTAGAAGATGTTTGGCGTGAAATTGAAAAAATAAAATGGCGGCCAGGAAGAAGAAACCCACCATACAATTGTGGGCTACACACCTGGCAGCATGGGACACACAGACATTGTTGAATCCAACAAAAGTCCTCACCAAAGTGAGGATTGATGGGACCCTATGCCAGATGGAAGTGGACTGCGGGTCTTATCTATCAATGATCTCCTGGATGGCTCTCCAGAAGATCAACCCCCACATCTGCCGAAGCCAGCTCCAGCTACAACGGATAATACTAAAGGACTACTAAGGCTACAAAATACCAGTGCTCGGGAAGAAAATCTGCCATGTGGAATACAGAGACTTCCAGGGATCCCTGACCATTGTGGACCGGGACCCTCTCCTAGGGAGAGAATGGTTCACACCGCTACAAATCAGCCTCACCAGCATCCATGCAACAGCAATGGCCAGATTAAACAGTGAAAGTGACCTAGATGCTTTTGAGAGGGAATTCTGGGACATCTTCAGCAGCGAATTAGGCAAGCATAAGGGCAGTGTTAACCCCAACCCCAACATAGCTCCTGCCCAATTGAAGTCCCAGAGAGTCCCTTTTGCTCTGCGACCCAAGATTGAAGAACAATTAAATAAGCTGGTAGCTCAAGGATCCTCAAGCTAATAGACCACACAAGGTGGGAGTCTCCTATAGTGACCCCTGTAAAGCCCAATGGGTCAATCAGAATCTGTGGGGAATACAAGAGTACCCTGAACATTGCGTTACAACAGAGCACATATCTGGTACCTGTGGTCCAGCATCTACTACATTCATTGGGCTGGGACAAGATTTTTGCTAAGCTGGACCTAGCACAGGTGTATCAACAAATTGCCTGGGGATGCAGCCACTGTTAAAACCCAAACGATCATAACCCATAAGGGCACATTCAAGTGCAACCAGCTGCAATTTGAAGTTAGCATAGCCCCCGGCCTTTTCCAAAGTATAATGGAAAGGCTGCTACAAGATCTGCTGGGAGTAGTTCCCTACTTTGACGATGTAATAATCTTGGCCAAAGACAAGTCCCAACTAATGAAAAGGGTCCGAACAGTATTAGAAAGATTCCAAGAAGCGGGGCTTAAGTTAAAAAGGGACAAATGCTACATTACCACACCAAGCGTAGAGTTCTTGGGTTTCCAAATCGATGGGTCAGGCCTCCAACCCACAAACAACAAGATGAAAGCAATTAAGGAAGCCCCCACCCCATGGAGTAAAGGTGAACTCCAAGCTTTCTTGGGTTTATTAATCTTTTATAACATATTCTTACCACAGAAGGTGACCATAGCGGAGCCACTCCATAGACTGTTGAATAAGAATACAACCTGGAAATGCCCCCCCCCCCACGAAAATGCAGCGTTCTTCAAAATGAAAGACATTTTAATATCAGACACAGGGCTAATGCAATATAGAGAGACCCTGCCACTATGGTTGACCTGCGACGCATCACTATATAGCATCGGGGCAACACTGAGCCATAAACTACCGAATAGAAAGGAAGCCCCCATAGCCTATTATTCTAAGACATTGTCAAAAGCCGAGATGAACTACGGTCAAAAAGACAAAGAAGCCCTCGCTGCCATAGCCAGAGTGAAATGCTTTCATGAATACCTCTATGGCAGACACTTCAAGCTGGTCACTGACTGCAAGCTGCTGTTTGGCATCCTTGCAGAAAACAAACCCACACCCAACATTTTATCACCGAGGATGTTAAGATGGACAGTTTTCCTGGCAGCGTTAAACTACAGCCTTCTATACAGACCAGGAAAGAACATTCCACATGCTGATGCACTCAGAAGGTACCCCCTGCTAGACCTAGTGGAAGATCCAGCCCCCGCGACTTCTGTATTCCTGGTAGAACATTTTGGACCAGGTTTATTGATGGCAGCAGATATCGTGAGACTCACTGCAAAGGACAAAACATTGGTGCGAGTTTTGAACTGGGTATGGCGAGGTTGGCCGAACAAGATGGAGGGGGAGGAATTCAAGCCATTTAAAGACAGACAGCTAGAGCTGTCAGCATTAAAGCGGTGTTTGTTATGGGGAGACAGGATGGTGGTACCGCTACTGTTAAGGGAAAGAATTTTGGGATTGCTACATGAGGGGCACCCTGGGATAGTAAAAATGAAGGCTCTACTGAAGAGTTACACCTGGTGGCTGGGGATAGACAGAGACATTGAGATCTGGGTCACCACATGCTCACCATGTCAGAAATTCTGACTGGCCCCTCCTGCAGTACCCCTGCTCAAGTGGGAAAAGCCTTCAGCACTATGGGGTCACATACACATAGACTTTGCAGGACCCTGCCAGGGACAAACATTCCTAATTGTGGTTGAGGTGGTGGTGGTTATCATGAAGTCCACAACAACTGAGGCAACGATCAGAGCATTGCAGAAAATTTTCATCACCCACGGGCTACCCAATGTGCTGGTTTCGGACAAGGGCCCACAATTCACAGCACAGCAATTTGAAAGCTTCCTCACCCATCTGTGGATCTGACATGCCCTATCAGTGCCAGTTCATCTGGCAGTGAACGGGCAAGCAGAGAGGATGGTCCAAATGACCAAATAACTTCATAAAAAGTTAGGCCCGGAGATTGGCAAGAAAAAATTGACAAATTGTTCCTAACCCAACACAAAACACCAAGTGCATCAACAAACAGAAGCCCAGCAGAAATGCTCATGAACAGAAAATTAAGGTTCACCCTGGACAGGATCCACCCAAACTACACACACAACACCTCTCTAGACTCCACAGGGAAGTGCAGAACATTCACACCTGAAGACACAGTGTATGCACGCAACTACACGGGTGGGGAAACCTGGGTCCCAGCAAAAATAATTGAAAGTACCAGACCCAGATCATACAGACTGGAGGTAGAAGTAGGAAAAACATGGAACAGGCACATAGACCAACTGCGGGGCCTCATAGTTCAACCCCCACATGAAGCTGAACAACACAACACACCTCCGGCAACAACGAAATCCCGGAAAGTAGAAACCCCTCAAAGATACATAATAGCAAGGGCGACCCCAAACAGGACAGCAGAGGACTTAGCTGTGGGGGGAGGAGTTCAGCGTAGTACTTCTGAGGCCTCTAGCTCAACAGAAATTGCCACATCTCCGGAAACTTTCAAGGCACTTCCAAGGGTAGAGTCTGGAGCAGCGGTAGACCTGTCCACTCCGGCCACTGCCTCAGAAACAACTGAACTATGCAGGCCCAGTCACAGAAGCCCTGCCTACCTGAAGGACTACATCTGCCACGTATGCGATGATTAGTAGACCTGAACTAAGAGAGGAGGGGTGTTAAATATGCAGAACACTACATTTACATGAATTTACATTATATGTAAAGTGGAGTCTGATGTCAGACTCCACACATTGGTTCAACCGCTGGTGGGAACATTGAGTCCCCGTCAGTGGCTGAAGTGTTGGACAGTGCCGGTCATAAAAAGCCAGCCCATGTGTGTTTGCTTTTGTTGTGTCCGCGAAATGATGCCAGGAGTCAGTGACTTTGGTGCAAGCTCTTTATTCGTAAGTTGGAACCGAACTGGCGAAAGGAAAAAAGCCCGCGGCTTTTATTCCTTTCGCCGCTGCGGCCGCGGCCAATGGCACCGCTTTGAATCTCCCGTGATCCGAATGGACCAATCGCGGGAGATTCCTAGCGAGCCAATCGGCGCGGCTCGCCTGACCAATCGGAGAGCCCCATGCTTTGGCCAATCAAAGCGCAGGGATCTCGAGTATGTTAATTAAGGACAGAACACCTCTCCCCTCTTGGTTCAGTCCTTACGTTGCGTAGTCACGTAGGTAGGCGGGGCTCCGTCTGGGCCTACTTGACCTGCGCAACTCAGTTGTAGGCTGGATCCCGGCCAGTCGGGATCTCTGCTGCTCCTGCTGCCGTCGTGGGAACCGGCTGGTCGATCGGGCCGGTCCTTTCTCTGTAGCTCCCTCCTGGGCCTTCCGGGTTGGTTGAGCTGCGGGTTTTGCCGCTCCCGCTCGGTCTTTCCGGGTCAGTCGAGCTGGCCTGGCTGTTTCTTCCTGGCGAGGGGTTGTGATAGCTGCTTTCCAGTGAGTACTGCTGGTTTATTCTTCTTTGGTTTTGGTCCCCTGGGTATTCCCTCCCCCCTTGATTTGTGTTGTGGGGGTTGGTTTCGCCTGTTTGTGCATCGGTGGTTTGTTGGTTGGTAGTCCTCGAACTTAGTTGGTCGATGTGGTGTTTCCACGCTCGTCCGTCTGCTGTTTGTAGCCGGTACGAGTGTGGGCCTGTTGTTTGTGTGATGACGGCTGGAATCCATAGTGGGTCTCCCGTCAGGTTTTTTGCGTATACGGGGTCGCTGGGTGCGAAGGTTCGGTGTTTGCTGTTTGAGTCTGGGGGCCTCTCCGGGTTATATGTGGGGTGTAACCTGTCGAGTGGGGACCTTAGTTTCCTGCCCATTAATAGTTCGGCTGGGCTTTTATTGGTTGTGGTATTTGGGGTTATGTGTTGGGTGAAGAGTAGTTTGTTTATTTTCTCCTGGATCTCCCCGTGGTCTATTTTCCGGATGGTCTTTTTAGTGAATTGGACCATCCGTTCCGCCCTACCGTTCGCCGCCGGGTGCGCCGGTGCTGTCAGCGCGTGGCGGATGCCCCTTTCCGCTAGGAATTTTTCGAATTCCAGTGAGGTGAACTGGGGCCCGTTGTCGGAGACGACGACGTCTGGGAGGCCGTGTGTTGCAAAGAGTTTGCAGAGTTCCTTGATCACAGCCTCCGTGGTTGTCGTCTTCATGTTGCTTACCTCCAGCCAGTTGGAGTAAGCGTCAACTGTTATGAGGAAGGTGTGTCCTTTTGTGGGCCCGGCGAAGTCTATATGGATCCTAGACCAAGGTCCCCTTGGGGTTTCCCACTCTAGGACGGGTGCTGTGGGTGGGCTTGGCCTAGTTTCCTGGCATCGTTGGCACCTAGCTACCCAGGCCTCTATTTGTTTGTCCATCCCTGGCCACCAAGCGTAACTTCTGGCCAGGGCTTTAGTCCTAACGATGCCAGGGTGCCCCTCGTGTAGCAGTTCTAGAACCTTCCCCTGTAGCTTCTTTGGAATAACCACCCTATCCCCCCATAGTATGCACCCTTTTAATAAGGAGAGTTCCGTTTGGCGGTTCCGAAACGTTTTGACGGACTCGTCGTCGTTGTCCCTTTCCGGCCACCCTTTCTCCACCCAATGCAACACCCGCGCCAGACGTTTGTCTTTATTAGTCTCTCGGGCAATGTCTGATGCGGTTATGGGCAGGTTGGGTAGAGTCTCTATGCTGAGGGTGGTCATCGTGGGTGCTGGGTCGGTGTCGGGTTCCGGTAGCGGCGAGCGGCTTAAGGCGTCTGCATGGGAGATCGTCTTACCCAGTCTGTGTATGAGTTCGTAGTTGTAGGCTGCCAGGAACTCGGACCACCTTGTCATTCGGGGAGACAGAATGTTCGGGGTGGCCCGGTTTCCTGCAAGGATTCCCAGCAGCGGCTTGTGATCCATTATGATGGTGAAAGTCCGGCCGTAGAGATACTCGTGGAATCGTTTTACAGTGGCAACGATAGCCAGAGCCTCTTTGTCCAGTTGGCTATAGTTCCGCTCCAGTTTGGTGAGGGTCCTTGAAAAGAATGCGATGGGTGCTTCTTTTCCGTCGGGAAGGGTATGGCTTAGAACAGCGCCGACGCCGAAGGGTGATGCGTCGCATGTGACGGCCAGAGGTAGGGTCTCGTTGAATTGTATAAGGACGGCGTCCGAGGTGAGGAGGTCCTTCGTTCTTTGGAAGGCGGCTTGCTCGCGTTTCCCCCAAGTCCAGGTCGCCGCCTTGTCCAGGAGCCTATGCAAGGGCTCCGCCGCCGTCGCCTTTTGGGGTAGGAAGACATTGTAAAAGTTCAGTAACCCCAAGAACGCCTGTAGTTCCGTCTTTGACTTGGGTGTGGGGGCTTCTTTGATGGCCTTGATTTTTTTGTTTGTGGGGTGAATGCCGTGACGGTCTAGGAGGTAGCCTAGGAATTCTACTCGTTCCGTGCATAGCTAGCATTTCTCCCTCTTGACTTTTAGTCCGGTCTCTTTAAATTTGGTTAGGACCTCACTTAGTTGACCCTCTAGTTCGGCTTGGTTGGCTGCCGACACTAGGACATCGTCGAAGTAAGGTACCACCCCCTTGATGCCTTGGAATAGTCTCTCCATTAGGCTTTGGAATATGCCCGGTGCCACGCTGACTCCGAATTGGAGTCGGTTGCATTTGAATGCCCCCCGGTGGGTGACTATGGTCTGTGCTTCTGCCGTTTGCTCGTTGACCGGCAACTGTTGGTATGCCTGGGCGAGGTCGAGCTTGGCGAAAATCTTGCCCCCTCCCAGTGAGTGCAGTAGGTGTTGCACTACTGGGACGGGGTAGGCGCTTTGTTGCAGCGCGCCGTTTAGGGTGGCCTTATAGTCCCCATAGATCCTCACCAACCCATCGGGCTTGATCGGGGTGACTATGGGGGTCTCCCACCGGGCGTGGTCTATGGGCTGTAGAACCCCTTGTTTGACGAGCTTGTCAATATGCTCGTCTATCTTGGGTTTCAGTGCGAATGGCACCCGCCTTGGTTTCAGGCGTTTTGGGGGGACGTTAGGGTCTAGGTCGAAAGATATAAGGGGCCCTCGGTACTTGCCTAGGTTTCCGTCGAAGACCTCTTGGAACTCCCGGGCCAGTTGTTGCTCCCAGCTGTCATCGGTGACGTGGTCGACTCCCGTGAGTGCGATGTCGAGCGGGGCGAACCATTGCAGTCCCAGTAGGCTTGGGCGGTCGCGGTCGATGATTGTCAGGGGGAGTCTTTCGGTGTGCCCTTTATAAGTGATGTTGAAGTGTTTGGTTCCGACTACCGGGATGCGGTTTCCCTGGTAGTCTTTTACAATGAGTCTCTGGCTGTCTACGTTCCTCCTTTGGAGGGTAGGCACCAAGCGCTTTATTTCATGCCATGCAATCATGGAGAGGTAGGACCCGGAGTCCACCTCCATTTTGCATGGCTGGCCCTCGATGCCTACCTCCACTTGGACCTTCCGGGCGTCGTTGGTGATGGTGTGGCCGATGGTGACCGTCTGGTGGGTCTCCTCTCTCCGCCGGTTGTCGCCGCCTCGCGAGGCTCGTCCGTTCCGGTCCCATCGGTTGTCCGAGGGGCAATCTCTGGTCCGGGGTAGTGTGCTTTCTCTCCTCCAGTCGTTCTGGTCCCATCGTGCCGGGCTGCGATTTTTCTTCAGGCGGCAAACACGGGCGATGTGTCCCTTCTTGTCGCAATGCTGGCAGATCAATTCGAAAAACCAGCATTCTGACCTGGGGTGGTCGCCGCCGCAACCGGCACAGTTGGTCCTCGACTTACGACCTCGCCGGCTTCATGGGTCGCGGCCTGTCTGGAGGTGATGGATGTCCTCCTCGTCATCGGAAGTGCCCGATGTCGAGTGGAGCTCGCCCTGGTGGGTGGTCGTCTCGGGTCGGGGCTCGGTCGACCTCGCTGGGTTGTTGTTTCCGCTGCGGTCCCCAGTGTTCGGTCTGCGCATGCGGTCGGCGGAAGTTCGGGTTGCTTCGGCGGCTGCGGCTGCGGTGAGGGTGTCTGCTAGGCTGATGTTGCCCTTGGCCATCAGCCGGCTCTGGAGGACAGGGTCCCACAAACCGAGCACGATCCGGTCTCGCAGGGCGTCGTTTAGGTTGTTGAATTCGCAAAGCCCCCCTAGATGCCGCAGCTCGGAGACGAAGTCGCTGAAACTCTCCCCCAACCTCTGGTCCCGCCGGTAGAACTCGTTGTGCCGGATCAGGATGGGTACCTCTGGAGCATAGTGCCGCCGAAGTATGGGTTCGAGGACATCCCAGTCCATCGTGGTCGCATCGGCGGGTTTGGCGAGCGCCTTGGCCATCTGGAAGACCTCGGTCCCGCAGTGGGTCAGGAAGACGGCGCGCTTCATGGAGCCGGTGGCGTCCTTCAAGCCGCTGCACTCGAGGTACATGCGGAATCGGTCGGAGAACGATTCCCAGTCCTCGGTGGCGGGGTTGAAGGGTGCGGGTGGTGCGATTTTCGCCATCTCGGTGGTTCGTCTGGCTTCCGTCGGACATGTGGTTCGGTTCAGGATCTGGATCCCACCCTCGTCGCCAGTGTTGTGTCCGCGAAATGATGCCAGGAGTCGGTGACTTTGGTGCAAGCTCTTTATTCGTAAGTTGGAACCGAACTGGCGAAAGGAAAAAAGCCCGCGGCTTTTATTCCTTTTGCCGCCGCGGCCGCGGCCAATGGCACTGCTTTGAATCTCCCGCGATCTGAATGGACCAATCGCGGGAGATTCCCAGCGAGCCAATCGGTGCAGCTCACCTGACCAATCGGAGAGCCCCGCGCTTTGGCCAATCAAAGCGCGGGGATCTCGAGTATGTTAATTAAGGACAGAACAGCTTTTGATTCCAGTTGTTAAATAACACTTAACACTTTCCAATTTGGTTCTTCACCTCTACTTGAGTCCTCTTTTAAGCTCTCCATAGAGAACCAGTGTTCTTCTATCTTCCCTTTTTTGGGATTCTCAAAATGGGGATAGCCTTTTTTTCATCTCTGGGGAAAAATAGGGAAAAAATCCAGATCTTAATCTCCCTCTTGGCTCACAAAGCTCTACTTGAGGATGAAATGCTAGTTCAGTGTTGGGGCATTTGCTTTGCATGCATTCAGCTGATGATATCTCCAGGAATGATTAGCATATGTTTCTGCAAATCAGTGGCTGGACTCAGTGGTGGGATTCGATTTTTTTACTACTGGTTCTGTGGGCATGGCTTGGTGGGCGTGGCAAGGTTATTTGACCACAGCTTATTGGAAAAACTACTATTGTTTGGGATCATCGTAGTAATCCAGACACTTATAATCTACAAAATGGATAGAGTTACATGAAGTGCTGAACAATATGTGGCTCGATTGTACAAGCAATTTCTGAAATTACAACCACTTTTGGAACTGGAACTTCCATTGCTACACGATGCAGTTTGTCAAATGACTTGCACCCAATTTTTATGACACTTTTTGCTATGGTCATTAAACAAATCACATGGTCGATAAGCAAATTTGGCTTCCCTATTGGCTTTACCTGTCAGAAATCTGGAAAGGTTGTGAATGGCATTCACACGATTATGGGACATTGCAACTGTCGTAAACGCATGCCAGTTGTTAAGTGTCCAAATTTTGATCATGTGACTGCAGGGATGCTGCAATGGTTTTAAGTGTGAGTCATAAGTCTCTTTTTTCAGTGGTGGTGTAATTTCAAACAGTTGTTAAATAGTCAAAAGTAAAGGACCACCTGTATTCAACACCGAGCCATTACAATGTTAGTGGCACCATCTCCTGTGTCAAGTTACAAAAATAGACAGGTATATTAGACACACACAGAGTGTTCCTTAATCCCATCCCTGCCTAAGAGACATCATTTTGAGCTGGAATGTGGAAGCCTACTGCTGTAGATTTTAAAATTAACAAGACTGGCAGAAAATGAATTTTCTTCTTTTAATTCACATTACCATGTGTTTTATCTTGCTACGATACCTTAATAAACCTGACGTAGGCTTCAATAACTTCAGTTTCTTCTGAATTTGAGCTATTCTTATCCATGCTTTGAACGTAAAATCATTATGGTCTTTTTATAGTATTGGATAAAAGTACAATTTTAAAAGGGGAGTCTCAGGAGATCAAATCTGTTTCAGAGTCCAATTGCCTGGCAGGCTGAATCCTTGGGCTATTTGTGATGATGCTAGCAGGCTGATAGGTTATTATTGCTGGAGCTAAACTAACCATTTAGCCATTTTAATTTTCAAAAAGGAAACATCTCAAACATTTTTTTTCCATTTCCTTTAAATCCTTAATTACCTCCCCAAGTAATTTGATTTATTTTATGTGCTGCTCACTAACTTTCTTCTTTGTTATGACTTCTTCCAAGGTAATTTCAGCTGAATATAAGAATGCCAGGACATTATAAAGCACAAGCGTGTTGAGATCAGAAGAAATGGTCTGAGCAGCCTATTTCATCTTGGACTGATGCCTTTTCCTGCAGTTCAACTCAGGCTGTCTCTGAATCTTAAGTGTCACCCACCGACGAATAGTAGCGATGAAGAAACGACAATATTTTTTTTTCCCTGTTATTCTGAATTGGAAGCAATTTCCAAAAATTGTGATAGTTGACGAGAGGCTCACATTTCTGATAAATGGTTATCAGGATTCTTGTGTTAGGCAACTTTAGATATTCATTTGTTTCTAAAGACTGATAACTATTTCCTGGCACAGTTGGAAGAAATCTGCAAGCAGTGTGTTTCTTCTGAGCGGCTAAAACCTGTCAATTTTCAGATTATTACATTTGGGGTTTCTGTAGGCCATTGTTATAGAAAATGATAGGTATTATCAATGTGACCCCAGCCAAGATGCCTACATCAGGACAGGGTAAATGCAGTGACTTAATGAGGGTGTCTAAATTTTGGGAGGACTGTTATTTGCTTCCACCTTCTTTCAGGTTTCTGAAGAGGTAGGTTGTATTAAAATAACATATTCCCCATAATTCCCATTGGAAACACTTCACAAGGAAAAGTAGAGGAGCAATGGGGTTACAAAGAAAGAAGCAGTTACATTTCTCATGTCTTAAGCTCCACTTTGGCCCCAAGTGTAATTGTATTGGATGACAGGAATGAAATGAACAGTGGCGGAGGCCAAATGAGACAACTATCTCAGCACTTCCCAAGCAACAATTTAATGCTCAGCACAGGTTGTAAAGATCCTACCAAAGAAATGAGCAGTCTTGCCCATTCTATTCCTATAATAAAACACTCTAACACAATATCCCTCAACCTTTTCCACTTTGTGGACCAGTTTGGGAGGGGGAGGGAAAAGAGAGGATTGTTTCATGCAAGAGGTAGGGGAGCGTGCACACTCAGCACTATTTGTGCCAGAACTCGGCACACGTGGCCATGGCTCGCACAAGTAGAGCTGCGGGCACTTTTGCCCACTGCTTCTGTGGCCCAGTTCCAAACAGGTGGTGGCCCAGTACTTGCTCCTACCTGAGGGTTGGGGACCCCTGCTTTAATATCCTTTCCACAGAAAGAAGATGGACATAGTCTCATACAAGACATCTGCTCTGTTGATCAAACTCTTCCATGAAATGGACTCTAGCCTTTGAAAGCACATGCAACAGAAAGAGGCTATACAGGTTCGCTATTGATATGAATACCTCAGCTACTTATCTAGCCTGTATAAAAAACATAAGCTTGTATAACAATACCTCAAGAATAGGGAAGAGTACACCCTATGTTTGTAGCTCCTGAATTATGCTTCATTAGGTTGTTTTTCCATTGACTTTATTTGGATTTCAACTTAGCATGCCTTTTTGGCCTTAAAGATTGTAGAAACTGTCATTCCAGTGCTACCCTCAAAACAACTTGTTTCCTAGAAGATGGACACAATTCTACATTGGGTGACTGGATTCATTTGGACAGAAAATCATTATTTGGCAAGGCTGCCATTCAGCTATTGAAATGGTTGGCCTCTGCAATGATAGATTTTACATCAGTCCTTGTGTCAAATTCACCACTGGTCCTTTTGCTATTTCCTTGTTTTTGCAATGAACTGAGCCTCTTAGTATCACCATATTTGAAGATATGGAGGCAGAGGTTGAAGCAGGGGTTGTGAAACTGGGTACATCCCATAAATTTCTCATTACTTAGAGTTACTCAACTATCATACTTTTTTCCATCTTGACCTGGTTCTTATCTGACATGACAAAAGCTATTGTAATACAGAGCTTCCCTGCTGCAGTTTTATCAAAAAACATTACAACTTTAATATTAAATAAGCAAGCTTGAAACAGGCTCTTTTTACTGATCTGGGGCTAGGCTAGGTTATCCTGGAATATCTAGGCTGAACTAGTCACTACATCTTGGTCTGTAAAATAAATTTTATTGGATTGTAGAATAGGTTTTAACAACATATGACAACTTTTTTTTTGTTAGGACCCTTTTATTGCCTCCTCCCTGAAATGATACTATTCCTTCTATCACCCTGTGATTCTATTCCCATCTTTTTCTGAAAATATGCATCAAAGGAGAGGCTCTTCTTACTGAGTTGAGCTGATTGGTTTGAATGATTTGAATTGTCCTGTTAGCTTTAAATGTCCCCTTAGTTGATCAACTAAGCCTGAAGTCTCAGTCACCCTCTCCCTTTCCCTTTCTCCCTCTCCCTCTTTTTCTCTCTTCCATCATCTATCTATCTATCTACTAGGGACTACCAGGATCTACTAGGGGACTGGAGGCTAAAACATATAAAGAACAGTTGCTGGAACTGGGTATATGTAGTTTGATGAAAAGAAGGACTAGGGGTGACATGATAGCAATCTTCCAATATCTCAGGGGCTGCCACAAAGAAGAGGGAATCAAGCTAGTGTCCAAAGCACCTGAAGGCAGGGCAAGAAGCAATGGGTGGAAACTAATGAAGGAGAGAAGCAACTTAGAACTAAGGAGAAATTTCCTGACAGTTAGAACAATTAATCAGTGGAACAACTTGCCTCCAGAAGTTGTGAATGTTCCAACACTGGAAGTTTTTAAGAAGAGAGTGGATAACCATTTGTCTGAGATGCTATAGGGTTTCCTGCCTAAGCAGGGGGTTGGACTACTAGAAAACCTCCAAGGTCCCTTCCAACTCTGTTGTTCTGTTCGACGATCTATCATCATCTTTCAAGTGTATATGACCACCCATCTCACAAAAATGACTCTAGATGGTATACAGCAAGCCAATGATGTTGGATTGAACAAAGGTGTTCAAACCTCACTCCTGTAGAACTTGGTTTCTACATAAATATATATGGAAACCCACAAGAAAAGCCATTTCAACTATCAATTCATATTCTGGCTATAGTAAAATGTTGACAGATATTAATAGTCATCAGCAAGAAGGATCATTAGAATGAAATGCAAAGAAAATAATATTTTTTTCTAACTCAACTAATTATTAAGGATGTTCACAACCAAATATACAATAACTGTATATGTGTGTTTTTAGGTGTGTATGTGTATGTGATCATATTATCAGCCCAAATCACTTTATTGCAAAATGAAGACCTCTTCATTGAAGGTTATGGATCATAATCTATCTTGCTGGTCTAAGATAGGTTTGTAGTTAAAGCATTGTTGTTTTTTACTTTCCAGTCTGATTCTAAGAGAAAATGCTGTTGCAAAGTATTCTGTACCTAAGGCTGAACTAAGACTACCTGAGTCTTCTTATCTCAGGTACCACACCTTAAATACACCTTACTACATTGACTGTCTTAAATATATATGCTCAATATTATAACACTAGGTTAGTGAGGAATAAGAAATAAATTAATACTCAGAGGAAGCTGGTATGAGATAGTTGTTATATTAGTTGTTATATTACCCCACTAAAATGGATAGCTCTTTTTTTAAAAAAATTGAAATATAATGATCAAGTAGCATCATCCTTTCATAGTTGAAAAGCAATGTTGGTATGTGGGATTGAATTTAGGAGACAAGAGGAAGAGACACAGACTGGACAACTAGAATGTAAAAGATATCTCGCTCCACAAAAGCTGTGGAAAACGTCTCAGAAGGAATCCTCCCGAGTCTTCCAGAGAATAAAGGGAAAGGAGAGGAGAAATAATTTCAGTCTTGCTGTTAAACAAAGATAAGAGTAAAAACTCATGGTTGTTCTTCTTGTCTGGACTACCTCAAAGGATTAACATCAATCTTGCAGGACTCAAAATATTTTTGCCTATGGCCCTCACTCCAGTCTCCCAAGATCTCCCAAGAACAATCCCATATACTGTTATACCTGAATAGGATAACTGCTCCAAGGATATTCATTGCTTTATATTGGAAAGGATCCCCTTTACAGATTAATAGAGTAGTTAATAGGGTGTTGTGTGTGTTTCAATGTCCTAAATAAATTCACATCTTAACAATAAATCTGAGAAAGAGTTTAATTCAGTTTGGAAACCATTTCTAAATTACAACATAATTCCTGCAGAGGACATCTATCAATGGGGCATGACCAGGGATGATGCAAGCCATGGGGAAGCCAAAAGCAAATGGATGGGAAACACTCATTCTAGATCTTTCTTTCTTTCTTTCTTTCTTTCTTTCTTTCTTTCTTTCTTTCTTTCTTTCTTTCTTTCTTTCTTTCTCTTTCTTTCTTCCTTTCTTTTCATTTCCTTTCATTCATTCTTTCTTTATCAAACAACAAGCCACAAGGAAGGGACAGAGATTTTTTTTTTCTAGCTGAACTGATCTCCTGTTGTGGGGGATTGAAAATAAGCCAAGAACCACGTTTGTCCAAGTAGTGCTGTAAGATGTCGTGCTGTTTAGTTCTTTCATCTGCTTTAAAGCCAGTATCTTGGCTGATCACTTAACTCTGCAGTTAGAGAGAGGAAGACTTTGAGCCTTGTTTATTTTTTAAAGAAGTGTTCAATCCTGTGATTCATCTTAGCTAACTGCAGTCTCAAATGGCCTAGTCCAGGAATATGTTTATAAGTGATCAAAGCTTTGCCATCATTTCATTTGGCACATTATGGATGGTATTATCTGAAGTACCGAATCAGAACATTCTCATTAATAAAGAATCAAGGACAAAAACTGCATTATGCAATCCTGCTATAGAGCTGGACTAGGAAATCTGTGGGCTGTCAAGCCTACAAAATCCCCGAATCTCTTTTTAGAGTTGCCAGCGGCCTGAAGATTGCATTACCAGAATTTGATAGCAAACTGTTAAAAAAACTCTGCAGCTCTCAGGCTTAGACAGGCTTAATTCATTTTAAAAATTTACTTCCTCCTTCCTTCCCCCCACCCCCGCCCCAATAAACAATGAAACAAAAATTGGAGAAAAGGCAAATTCTGCCTCTCCGCACTCTAGTGAGGTCAAAAGTCAAATTTGACCTCTAGTGAGGTCAAATTGCATGCAGTATTTTTCTTGGTCTTGTAATAAAGTGATGGCACCACAGTGTACAATCACTGTGATTCATTTTTATTCCAGTGGTGGAATGTTCAAAGAGTTTGAGTGATTTGCTGGGGAAATTGCACTACAGAAGTACAGGCTAACACCACAGAGCAGTAGTGTTAAGGAAGAGAGGTGGTCCTGCCTTTTTAAATGACTGTTGGTCAGCTATTCATTTAAAGCCATGCATGTGTTTGTTGATTAACTAATTATTTAATTGGTTAGCCACCTATTCAACCAATCAGCAGAGAAAAATGCCATACTTCCACCACTGCCTCTTGCCTTTTATAAAGAAAGGGAGAACCCTTGTTTCTCAGTGATGCTGAAGTTGCAATAGACTGTATTTTTAGCAGATGGCTCACTACTTGCCACAATATTAGATGTCTATAAAAATTATAAACTGATGGCAGTCCTGAGTGTGTAAGTCTTTCATTACCGCATGTAGCAATCCAGTTATAGAATTGTTTCTCCATAATAAACCGTGGAATGAGATGGAGATGTTTTAATCATTTCCCTTTAAAAATAAACTCTTTCAAATTCTATGCATAAATCCAAGGCCAGTGTTAAGCCTGGTTTCCCCAACCAGGGTTAGGGAGACAAGCTAAACAGAATGTGCAGCGTTAGTCAGATAGGCACACAGATAAATGAGTGAGCTAAGCTTGTATGTTTATTAACATACAGTAAAAATAACAGATACGCTTGTGCTATCAAAAATATAGTTTATTCCATTATGAGTTCATAGCATAGTCAAAATAACAGTCCAATAGTCATGTATCATTTAGTCAGTCCATTCAGGGATATTCAGTTAGCAAAGTCCGTTTAGAATATCCTGTCAATTCACTTACAAGTCAGTCCTTTGTTTTCTCTCCCGTTCGAGCAATGCAGTCTTGAGTCCTTGCAGTAATCAGGGATCATCAAAGCCAGAGAGAGAGCAAGCTGTCGTCTTGCTTCTTTTAAAGTGCTTTCACAACCACTCCCTTAATTACTGTCCCACAGTTAAAGTTGCAGACACTTTAACATACAAACTATGATTACATATTATTATTTACCTAAACCAGTTAGGGTAAAACAATGTTATCCCTAACATTCTCCCCTTTTAGGTTAAATAATAATATAACTATTTACATCTTTAAATCATATTTGTTACAACTCTCTTTAAACTTAGTTACTCCTTGAGCTTTTGTAAATTGGTCTGCAATGTTTTCTTCCGTTATGCAGTATTCCAATTTAATTAGCCCATTCTTTACAGATTCTCTAACATTTAAGTATCTTAAATCAGTATGCTTTGATCTAGTTTTTACAGCAATACTAGTAGCTAACTTTAGAGCTGCCTGGTTGTCCTCGTACACAATAATGGAATCTTTTACAGTTATACCCATGTCTAATAATAACTGTTTGTACAAAATCAAATCAGTGCATAATAATGACAGACATGAAAATTCCGCTTCCATCGTGGACAAGCTAATATGCTGTTGTCTGATTGACCTCCACCCTATTAGTGTCTTACCAAATAATATAGCCATCCCAGATGTTGATTTTTTAGTGTTTATATCAGTTGCAAAACTTGCATCTGCATAGGCACTAAGAATCAAATCACCCTTTGGTTCTATATACAATGCATGGTTCATTGTTCCTTTAAGATATCTTAAAATTCTCTTTAATGATTGCCAATGACATTGATGTGGATCTGAATTAAAATGTGCCAGCTGATTTACACTATAAGCTATATCAGGCCTTGACCAATTGCTGATATGTGATAAGCTACCAATCAAAGATTGATATATGGACTTATCAAATTTGGGACTTTGATCATCAGTTTGGCAAACTTCCTGACTCATTGGAGTCTTTGCCGGTTTACAAAGTTCCATTTTAAACGTTTTAATTAATTGGCAAATTTTATCTTCTTGAGATATCTTAAAACCATTTTTTGTTTTGTTAATTGTCAATCCTAGATACTTTTTAATTTCACCTAAATGCTTTAATTTTATCTTTTTGGCTAATAATGATATAATCTCATTAGCTTCATTATTAGTCTTAGTTATCAAAGCAATATCATCTGTAAATAATAACAATAATGACACCGTTCCATTATTTTCTCTTTTAAACACACATGGATCTGCTAAACCAGATTTAAAACCTATATTGTTTAACTCTTTCACAATATATTGGTTCCACTCAAACTCAGATTGTTTCAATCCGTAAAGACTCTTTTTGAGTTTCCAGCAATCATTACTATTTACTTTATTGTCTTTTATACCTACTGGTTTTCTTAAATATATAGTGTGCTGCAATGGTGCATGCAGGTAAGCAGTTTCTACATCTAAATGGTTAATGACATAGTTTTTCTTAGCTGCCCACACTAATGCTGCTCTTAAAGATGTTGCTTTAAGACTTGGTGCAAAAACTTCATTGTAATCAGATGCAGTTTGATTAAATCCTTGAGCTACTAACCTAGCTTTATGGGTAACAGTCCCATCATTTCCAGTTTTTACTTTAAATATCCATTTGCACCCAATGGATTTTTCTCCTGGAGGTAATTTAGTATCTTCATAAACTTTCATTACCTTTAATGAATTTAGTTCTTTTTCCATTGCCTTTTGCCAATTCTCCTGATCCTTAGCAGGATACATCCTAAGTTCATCTACACTAGTTGGAACTTTAGTTACTTGGCAAACTATACTTGCTTGATACCTATCAGGTGGTCTAGTTATACGTGTAGTACGTCTAGGTATTACAGGACTTACAGGTGGACTTTCATTTATTAACTCTTCTTGATTATCTAACTCTTCCTGATCAACTGTTTCCTCTTGTTCTAGTCCTATTTGCTCTTCATGGACTTCTTCTTTAATTGGACTCTTCTTATAACTAGTCTGTTCTTTCTGCCTTTTGTAGGGTTCAATAATTACTTCATTATTTAAATCTTGCTCTAATCTATTCCATCCTACATGTTCTAGGAATTTAGCACTAGCACTGGTGTAAACTCTAGATGTACCTGGTTCCCAGAATCTATAAGATCTATGATTAGATGTATATCCTACAAAATATAATCTTTTAGCTCTATGCTGTCCTTTGTGTCTAAGTTGTGTAGGGATATGCACCCATGCTGTTGCTCCAAATGTGTGCATGTAACTTAAATCAGGTTTTGTGCCATGCCACAATGTGAATGGTAATTCACCTGTTGTTGAATTAACAACATTATTTAATATATGATTACCACACATTATTGCTTCTCCCCACAAATTGTCAGGTAATCCTGAATCAGACATCATAGTTTGTGCCATTGATTGTAACGTTTGGCCTCTTCTCTCTATAAAGGCATTATGTTGTGGCCTATATGGTGCAGACATTTTATGTTGAATACCTAACATTCTAAGTCTGTTCTGGAATTTATTATTTGTAAATTCTGTACCATTATCTGTTATAAGAGTTACTAATTTCTTTTTAGTTTTCTTTTCTGCAAATTTAATCCAATTAAAGAAATTTTGATATGTTTCAGTTTTGCTCTTCATTAAATAGCAAAACCCATATCTAGAATAGTGGTCCATTATACTTAGTATGTAACGAGCTCCTCCTACACTTGGTTTTTTCGGACCTATTAAATCAGCAAATACTACTTCTAAAGGCTCTTTAGTAGTAAATCCATCAACTCTATTAGCCGGTGTGACCCTGGCTTTGCTTTGATTACAGGCATTGCATTGCAAATACTTATTACAAGTTTTCAAACTTATTCCCTTAGATAATTCAACAGTTTTCTTAAGCATTTTAAAATTTAAATGCCCTAGCCTTTGATGTAACAAGTGAATACATTCATCATGAGGTTTCTTATTTTCATAAACTGTGTTAGCCACCTTTAAACCATCATCATTTAACACATATAATTCACCTCTTAAAGATGCAGTAATTTTCTTATTTTCTTTCTCAATTATGCAGTTATCTCCTTTAAATGTAACTACATATCCTAGTTTAACCAAAATTCTTACTGAAATTAAATTAAACTTAAGTTGTGGTACATATAACATTTTTACATTCTCTTTTATAAAAGAACAATATGCTATACCTTGACCTTTAGCTTTCAGTTTCCAGCCATTGGCTAACGATATCTGCTGTGTACTCTTGGACATTTTAATAAAATTTTTGTTATCATTTGTTATACAGTGGGATGATCCACTGTCAACCACCCATAAATTATTTTTTACAGCTCCTTTAGTATACATGGCTAACTCTAAATTTTTATTTATCTTTTGATGACTTTTTGTATTCTGGCCAGCGTTCTGGCACTTTGCTTTTTTACAAAATCTTGCCAAATGTCCTCTTCCTCCACAATTAATGCACTTTTTAATTGCATATGCAGTAGGAGATTCATTATCTTCTTTTTGAGGTTGCTGCCTCCTTAAATCGTCTCTTTCAAGCCTTCTTCTGGCCTCTTCAATCAATCTGCCAGTTATATCAGTTAAAGTTAGGCTTTCCTTTGGCAAAATTTCAAGTGAAGTTACGTAGTTATCATAACTTTCGTCAAGTGAAGATAGAATTATGTAGACTTGGTGTTGTTCAGAGAAAATAAGCTCTTTCTCGTGCAGTTCTTGAAAAATGCTTTGCATAGTTTTCAAATGACTCAGCATATCACCATTTGTTTGGAGATGTGTATTGAAAAGTTTCCGTGTTAGATTTATGTGAGCACCAACGTTATCTCGAACATAAATCCTCTTCAGCTTCTGCCAACACCCAACAGCCGTTTTCTCTCCATGGATATAGACAAGCTGTTGATCAGTTAAGGTTAATCCTATAATGCAAATAGCTTGTTCATTTTTATGCATAAATTCTTCTATCTTTAGTTTATCTTCATCATCCTCTGCATCCCATTCTTCTACGTTTGGTGGATTTTCAATTATGTTCCACAAACCTTCTCTTCATAGAAGCAGACTACATTTCATAGACCATTGTACATAGTTTGTTCCATCCAGCTTGGATATAAGGGACAAACTTTGTAGATTGACTTGTGCCATGTTTTATTTGTATGGATATAAAAATATAATTAATAAAACACAGCTGTCTGTTTACTGTAATGTAAAACAACACAAACTCTCACTTTTACATAAATCTGTTTTATCCTAGTTAAACTGACTTTGCAGCCTCTGGGCCCATAACCAGTGTTAATCCTGGTTTCCCCAACCAGGGTTAGGGAGACAAGCTAAACAGAATGTGCAGCGTTAGTCAGATAGGCACACAGATAAATGAGTGAGCTAAGCTTGTATGTTTATTAACATACAGTAAAAATAACAGATACGCTTGTGCTATCAAAAATATAGTTTATTCCATTATGAGTTCATAGCATAGTCAAAATAACAGTCCAATAGTCATGTATCATTTAGTCAGTCCATTCAGGGATATTCAGTTAGCAAAGTCCGTTTAGAATATCCTATGTCAATTCACTTACAAGTCAGTCCTTTGTTTTCTCTCCTGTTCGAGCAATGCAGTCTTGAGTCCTTGCAGTAATCAGGGATCATCAAAGCCAGAGAGAGAGCAAGCTGTCGTCTTGCTTCTTTTAAAGTGCTTTCACAACCACTCCCTTAATTACTGTCCCACAGTTAAAGTTGCAGACACTTTAACATACAAACTATGATTACATATTATTATTTACCTAAACCAGTTAGGGTAAAACAATGTTATCCCTAACAGCCACTTCAAACATTAAAATCAGATAGACAGTGCCATAAAGCAATAATAAAATTCTACTGCCTTCAAACAGAGGAGCTAAGCTGTCATGATAAAATACAACATAATTAATTTAGGTGAGCCCATGGAAGACTCATGAACAGATTGGCATTCTTTTGAACAATGAAAAAGGAAGTGTAAGCTTTTTTTTTTTTTTTTAATGGTTTTAGGGCAATATAAGCTGTGTCTGAGTGCTATGACCTCTCTCATTATCAAAATGTGATATTAGCAAGAGTGTGTGATGATTGTAGCTTGCATCCCACAATGTAGATACTAACTCACAATCTTTAGTAACACAAGTGAGAAATGGCTCTCTGTCACATGCAAGGATTGATTCAGTTCACTCCAAATTATTACTTCTGCTGTATAAAGAAAAGGGTTTGTCTGTGTAAGAGGAATGACACAAACAATGTGAGAAAGAAGGCTATGGAACAAGGCTGGGAAAATATGGGTGTTTCCATCACACTAAACAGCCTCTGATTAACCCTGAGAACTCTTAAGTATCTGGAATAATCCTGGAAACTGAAGCAGGTGTAATTTGCTTTAGAAAGTTTTTATTTCTTTTACAATAAGATTTTGGGATTAATTATAAAGAACAAACAATATTTAATGAGAAATACATCATGTTTGGGTTTTTACAAGAAATAACAAAGATAAGCATTTTATGATTTCAAAAACTAGATGCTAGAAGAGACTAAAAATTTTAAGTAGAGAAAAGTTAAACAACCTATACAACAGTACAAAATGTTATAACAATAAAAATACTGCATGAGACTTTTGAAGAATGGAATCAATAAGCACGGCATCAACAATGTCAGTAATGAAATCTACTTGTATGAATAGTTCAAAAGATATTATTAAAGACATGACAGATGGGGAAGAAATTTTATCACAGGATGTATAAAAGAGCCTGGCCAAAGTTTTAAAATTCAAAAGGGAAATAAAAATGACAAACTGTCAGCCTTCAAGATTTTTCTCCCTTTGCTTTGCATCTTCCGGCTGTCATAAGTAACAGGGGGAGGAGGGGGGAATGGTTATGGGAAGTGAGCTGGAGGTGTTACAAAACAGAACTGTATAAGCTGGGGGGGTAGGGTACATTCTTGCTTAGGTTTCTATCCTATGCTATGCGCAGCTGCAATCCTTTATCAAACTATGTCAAGGTCAAGGGACAGAAGCCTTATCACCACCTGGAGATGCCCACATGATGATATACACAACTTTTAATTGGATGAGCCAATTGAACTATTGAGGATGGGAACATTGCCATTACTTTGTATATGTGATTTACGCGCCCATTTTCTCAGATTCAGAATTCTTTTGTTGCTACCACTTGATTCCCAGTAAAAGATACATTTTCTCTGATTAAAAGAGTCTAAGTATTTCTTTCTTGGATTTTGAATGGAACACCAGCTGACACAAACCTAGATAATTTAGTTTGGATAATTGGATAATTTGTTCTTTTTTGCTTTACAAAAAAAGGCTCATTCAAGCTTTGAAGAACTCTGCAATAGGACAAAGAAAAAAAATCAAAAACTCAAATAACTATTACAACATTTTAATGAATTAAAAATAGAGAGCCAGTTTAGTAGTTAAGGCAACCCAACCCACCTCAAAGAGTTGCTGTTGTGGGGAAAATAGAAGGAGTAAATGTGCTGGATGTGTTCACCACTTGGAGTTACTTGTAAAAGTAATAAAGGTAGGATAGATAGATGATAGATAAATAGATAGATAGATAGATAGATAGATAGATAGATAGATAGATAGATGGATGGTTGGATGGACGGAGTCTGTCTGTCCATCTGTCTGGATGGAGACAGACAGACAGGAGAGAGAGGGTAGAAACAGAGACAAATATATGACTTTTGGACATATAAGGAAAGAATATAAAGTTGGCTTATTTGAGCAAGATTAAAACAAGGTATGTATTTACTTCTGGCCACCCTTTATGGATTTTCTGCGAAAAGGGGGACTGAAAAGATGACATTTTATGGACTTGTTTATAGATAGCAGATAAGATATGGGATGAAAAGAACATGATTGTAACTTTAGAGGGGGTGAAGACTAACTCTTTAAGTTGTTTGCATTAGATTTTACCATGATAATCAAAATTCCTACATATACAGTATAATTTTATATTTTACATTTCATTTTAGATATTTTTTCTTTTTTAACTAATTTGAAAGTCATTGTATTACTGTGATTTATGTTGCCCTCTGCTTCCTTCCACACTGAAAATCTATATTTCATCATTAGAGATATTTTAAAGCATTTTATTTTCCTAAAATATTCTTTGTGTATCACTTGTAAAATTACTGTATTTCCCAAGGAGAGAAGTTGAATCATCTAGTCACTACACCTCTTCATTATATATTCACATGATATTAACCAAAGTATTTCAACTTATTGCTATAACAGAATAACAGAATTGGAAGGGACCTTGGAAATTCTTCTAGTCCAACCCCCTACTCAAGCAAGAGACCCTATATCATTTCACTTGCATTCCACTGTCAAGAGTTCGATCCTAAGGGGCTCAAGTTTGACTCAGCCTTCTGTCCTTTCGAGGTCAATAAAATGAGAGGACAATATCTGATTTTGTAAACTATTTAAGAGAATGCTGTAAAGCATGATGAAGCAGTATATTGCGCTATTGTTGTTGCTGTTTCAGACAAATGGCTGTCCAATCTCTTCTTTAAAAACCCCCAGTAATGGAGCACACATAAGTTTAGGAAGCAAGCCATTCCACTGATTAATTGTTTTCACTGTCGGAAAATTTCTCCTTAGTTCTTTCCTTGATTAGTTTTCATCCATTGCTTCTTGTTCTGCTTTCAGGTGCTATGGGGAATAGGCTGATTCCCTCATCTTTATGGCAGCCTCTTAGGGGTTAGATTAAGCTCCTTTGCTCACCCCCTAACCCAACAGAGCTCATTTTAAAAATTCAGGAATATTTAGATGCTCCTATTGGTTCTGAAATCATAGAAGTAAGCTTATGATTCAACTTTTTCATTGGCTCTTCAAAATTCGGATTGTATGACATCAGTAAGGTTTTCAATGATTTTCTTTGGTAAGGAGCTGTCCACTATACTGGTACTGAAAGTAATAGCTAACATAGAGCAAGCAAGTTTGATACTTCAACTGTGTTGATTTCAGAGATGAGGGCATTTTAGGTTAGGGGTGTCCAACCTATGGACTTCAACTCCCAGAATTCCCCAGACAGCCATTTTGGAGTTGAAGTCCACAAGTCTCAAAACACCTAAAATAGGTTTCCTGTTCATGTTTTCCCTCCTGAATATTTTGGATTGCTTTCTCTTCAAAATCAAAGGGCTGGCCACTCTGATTTATAAAAACTTGAACTTAAACATTACTAGGCCATAATATTTTAAAATCCATTAAATAAAAGGTGTTGGGCCTATATAATCTCCTTCATATCCAAAACCAGAATGTCTATATTTCATTGTCTACATTTCTGTTTTTCAACGTGATTTTTCACAAGGTGCATCAGCCCCTCTAGGTAGAGCAGATGGGGAAATCAACTCCAAAGGAAGACTAAAATCACTTGCATTGAAACTGGCTTATAATAACAGAATCTTGCAAGTCTGATTGTATTGTGTCTCCTCCTCCTTTTCCTTACAAATCAGTAAATTAGAGAGGTTTCTATTTGAGCCACTTCCAAATGTTATCTGGATGCTTGGGATTTGAAAAATGGCTTTAGTCCCTTTCGCCTATGCAACAGCTTCTCTGTATCTCATCTTCCTTTCTCTCTACAGAGAATGAAAGCCAGGACTCTCAGATAATTTTTTTTTCTTCAAAAGGCAACTGGACTGTTTTTTTCTTTGCAGGAGAAGTAGAAAACATCTCACTTCTCATGTGAAGTGAAATGTTTTCATTTTCCTCAAGAAAAAAAAACACAGTTGCCTTTTGAGGAAAAAAGCACCTTTGAGACAACTAT
Organism: Hydrophis major; assembly: GCA_033807585.1. Classification (NCBI taxonomy): domain Eukaryota; kingdom Metazoa; phylum Chordata; class Lepidosauria; order Squamata; family Elapidae; genus Hydrophis; species Hydrophis major. The sequence goes on from CM066329.1 coordinate 223,705,593, forward strand.
GACCTGGATGACTGAGAATCTCCACAGATATTAAGCCAGGACTCTCTTCCACATTATAGCTAGGAAAACTGAACCCAGAAGATAGGAAGTGGCATGAGAAAATTAACCTCAAAATCAAGAGGTAGGATGGAGGTGTGAAGACCTTGCCTGCTACTGGGGGAGAAAGTTTGGAATCTCCAGATTTCCATCCTGCAAGTCTCTATATGCACTCTCTATGATCCTGCTGACACATCATTCAGATCGTGTGTCCTTAAGATGGGAAACTGTCCTAACCAAATGTGGCAGATTTGGAAAGTGTTGTTGTGCTAAGCAATGTTTCATAGAATCATTGAATCTTAACATTTACTGCAAAAAGACCAATAAATGCACCCTTGACAAATGATGAAGACTTATGGTAAAAGAGAGTTCACCAACTTCCTCAGTAATTGGTTCCACTGTCAAAGGTTTTCCTATTATTCCACCAGAATTTTAGTTCCTATAACTTGAGAGTTTAAGTCAATGTCCTGTTACACTCAGATGATATTGTTTTCTTTTTATGTGGTTCCCTTCCTATATTTTATTTTTTAGAAAACTGTTCTATTTGTTCTAAGGAAAGAACTTTATACGATTTGTCTCCTTAAGTAAGATCAAATTGCTTTTAGTTATTTTTAGCCCATTTCTCTGCTTGAAATAATTTTGAATTTTGCTCCCGTCTTCTAGACTATTAGCAATTCTATCATATATTGTGTAATCTTGAAATTTGATAAGCATTTCCTCCACTTTTTATCCAAGTCATTAATGAAAATGTTGATGAGATCTGAGCTTATAACCCAATCCCATGGGACTCTATTTGATACCACCTCCAGTTTGATGAAAATACATGAGGATGCTCTGAGTAAGATTTTCATACTCAGCTAGACTAGAATATTAATAAGAACATGATGGGCTAATTTCTCAGGGGCTTTATTGAAATCAGGATATATTATAACCACAACATTCTTACAATCCACTGAAAAATTTACAAAATAAAAAAAATATAAGAATAATCTAGCAAGACTTTTTGCTGAGTAATCAATGCTGATTTCGAACAATTATCCCAAGGTTACAGATTAATCTATGATATCCTCTAAAGTGTTTCTGGTTATTCATGTCAAACTGATTGGATTATAATTTCCTGTTTTCTTATTTTAGGATATTTGCCTACCATCTACAATATATATCCTCTTGGTTATAGATAGAGACTTGGCCAGCTCATCAGTATTCTATGATGGTCTTCATCTAATTTGAACTCATGCAAGATTTAAAGCAGTTTTCCCTATCTTTCTTATAAATCCCAGGTGGAATTCTGATTTTTCCACTGTTTCTTTCCAACTGCTCCCTGGAACAAATCTACTCTTCTCATCTGAAGACAGCCCAAGTAGAAAATGAATACTCTAGTTCATTCTTTTGTTGTCCTTGTGCTCTCTTCAAGATCTGAGTGGTATCATGTGTTGTTTTATACACTGCTCAAAAAAATAAAGGGAACACAAAAATAAGACATCCTAGATCTGAATGAATGAAGTATTCTTATTAAATACTTTGTTCATTACATAGTTGAATGTGCTGACAACAAAATCACACAAAAATTATTAATGGAAATCAAATTTAGCAACCCATGGAGGTCTGGATTTGGAGTTACACTAAAAATTAAAGTGGAAAAAAACACTACAGGCTGATCCAACTTTGATTTAATATCCTTAAAACAAGTCAAAATGAGGCTCAGTATTGTGTGTGGCCTCCACGTGCCTGTATGACCTCCCTACAATGCCTGGGCATGCTCCTGATGAGGTGGCGGATGGTCTCCTGAGGGATTTCCTCCCACACCTGGACTAAAGCATCCCCCAACTCCTGAACAGTCTGTGGTGCAATGTGGCGTTGGTGGATGGAGCGAGACATGATGTCCCAGATGTGCTCAGTTGGATTCAGGTCTGGGGAACGGGCGGGCCAGTCCATAACATCAATGCCTTCGTCTTGCAGGAACTGCTGACACACTCCAGCCACATGAGGTCAAGCATTATCTTGCATTAGAAGGAACCCAGGGCCAACTGCACCATCATATGGTCTCACAAGGGGTCTGAGGATCTCATCTCGGTACCTAATGGCAATCAGGCTACCTCTGGCGAGCACATGGAGGGCTGTGAGGCCCCCTAAAGAAATGCCACCCCACACCATTACTGACCCACTGCCAAACCGGTCATGCTGGAGGATGTTGCAGGCAGCAGAACGTTCTTCACAGCATCTCCAGACCCTGTCACATCTGTCATATGTGCTCAGTGTGAACCTGCTTTCATCTGTGAAGAGCACAGGGCGCCAGTGGCGAATTTGCCTATCTTGGTGTTCTCTGGCAAATGCCAAACGTCCTGCGTGGTGTTGGGCTGTAAGCACAACCCCTACCTGTGGACGTCGGGCCCTCATTCCACCCTCATGGAGTCTGTTTCTGACTGTTTGAGCAGCCACATGCACATTTGTGGCCTGCTAGAGGTCATTTTGCAGGGCTCTGGCAGTGCTCCTCCTGTCCCTCCTTGCACAAAGGTGGAAGTAGCTGTCCTGATGCTGGGTTGTTACCCTCCTACGGCCTCCTCCATGTCTCCTGATGTACTGGACTGTCTCCTGGTGGCGCCTCCATGCTCTGGACACTACACTGACAGATGCAGCAAACCTTCTTGCCACAGCTCGCATTGATGTGCCATCCTGGATGAGCTGCACTACCTGAGCCACTTGTGTGGGTTGTAGACTCCGTCTCATGCTACCATTGAGTGAAAGCACCACTAACATTCAAGAGTGACCAAACCATCAGCCAGAAAGCATAGGAACTGAGAAGTGGTCTGTGGTCACCACCTGCAGAACCACTCCTTTATTGGGGATGTCTTGCTAACTGCCTCTACTTTCCACCTGTTGTCTATTCCATTTGCACAACAGCATGTGAAATTGATTGTCAATCAGTGTTGCTACCTAAGTGGACAGTTTGATTTCACAGAAGTGTGATTGACTTGGAGTTACATTGTGTTGTTTAAGTGTTCCCTTTATTTTTTTGAGCAGTGTACTTTCTTACTTGGGAGTAACCTATTAAATTTAGTGGGATTTATGTTTGTTTATTAATTTGCTTTATGACCCACTCAACTTTCTACTCTGGCAAGCATTTGAGGAGCACTTCCAAGCAAATGAGTGTGGCACTGGGCCCTTCATGATCTTCCACAGGGATCCCATATCCTTGATTACTATTTAGATACAAGGCTCCTGCAAAGAACCAATGACAAACGGAGTGTGCAATTACCCCAAAATGGAATGCCTTGATATCAATAGCAATTCCTATACATCTAATTAAAGAAGAGCGGAGAAGGTCTGACAGATACAACTGCATTTTGGCAGTCCTTGCAAAATGCTCATCTGCTATCTGGCTTTATGCCCCAGTGAATCGTAATTCTGTTCATCTCATCTTATGAACCACAGTAAATTATCCAAAGGCATCAGTAGTCATCAGTGGCTCTGCAGTGGCTCTGTTGGAGAATGCAGGGCAAAATGCCAGCAAAGTGCTTCACTATTTAGAAAAAAGGAAGGGACAGTGACCGGCAGTTCAGCCAAGGTGATCGCTAAGAAATAACATCACTCTAGAAATAGCATTTCCAATATTCAAAATGATTCTGGTCAAACACTGAAGGGGATCAAGAGGAATTGATGAGACTCCTCGCCGACGGACAGTAGATCGCAACTCTCTGCGACTATCGTTCGTGCTCTTTCGTCGGAGAGCCCCAATTATCCTGATTAGGGGCTGAAACTGCCTTGGAGGGGCAGCGGAGTAAGAGGAAGCAGCAAGCCTGTCTGTGGGGAGCCGCATCTCCCCCCCTGGGCTTGGCTTTTTTTCCTCCCAAAGACGACTGCAGCGATGGTCTAAAATGGCCATCTCGAAGAGGATGACTCAGCTTGACTAAGATTTGTGCAGGAGGGAAGAAAGAGGTGAATAACATCTGAACCAGGACAACTGGGCAATATAACCAAATAAAAGTACCCCGGGATTAAGATAATATGGAATTTTTAAGAAAAGAAAAGTGAGCTGCGAAATTACAAAGGGACAGAGAAAAAAAAAAGGAAAATATTTTTGACAGCTAAATGGGGCTTCGAACCGGGAAAGGAAGAAGCTGGAATTAAAGATTTAATGAAATTGGACTAAAATAATTTGGGAATAATCAAGTATAAAATTAAAGCTGGATTTAATATTGCCAAAGAATAATAATAATAAAGTTTATAAATTGGAGACTGGATTGTCTTGGAATATTAAGGTTCGAAAAACCTTAAATAAAAATATAGGGGAAAAAAAGTGAAGACTTCATATAATGGAGAGTGTCACCTTTTGATAAAAATTTAGTTCAAATAAAAAGGAAAGCATTTTGTTTTTGAATGAACTGGTATAAAATTACGGAAATATTGAAACAAAGTAAGAATTTTAGAAAGTGAAAGCAGAACCAGAATAAAGGAAAAAGCAAGGAAGGAAAGATTGTTTGTGGGACTGTCTGATGTTTTTGGTATGAACCCTGAACTGGAATAGCTGAGAACTTTAAAAAATTGAAAGAAGAAAGAAGGAAAGTAAAAGTGGTTTTTTTTTGGGGGGGGGGACTTTGAGGATTATAAAACATAAGAAGATGATATCTCTTTGGGACTTAAAAATGGAACTTAAAAATATGAGAGAATTACTACAGGAAAGAGGCGAATCACTTTGCTCTGTGCTCGAAAAAATAGAAATGGCGATTGAAGAACAAGAAGAAAGATTCTCAGAAGAGCAGGAATTGACTCAAAGAGAAGACATTTTGAATGGACAATTAACACAAAGAACATTACAAAGAAGTGGGGAAAGAAGGAAGGTTAAAAAGTTGAATTTTAAGAAAGCAATTAAAAGAGGGAATAATTGTGAAGTTAGAAAAGGCAGGAAGATTCAGCAGAAAAGGGAAAGGGAAGATATTAAGAAGGAGATAAATTGGAATGAGAAAAGTCATGGGGAAAAAAGAGGGAGGAGAAACAGTAAGACTAGTAAAATGTTGAAAGGAAATTGTTTCTTTACAATTAAAAGAAGGAATACTTGTGAAGTCAGGAAATGTACAAAGAATGAGAAAAGACATGGGGAAGAGAGCGGGAGGAGACTCGGGTTCGCTCCCTGAGAAGCAGTAAGAAACAGGCATGTGACAGAAAGAACCACAGAACTAGTAAAATGTTGAAAAGAAATTGCCTTTTCAGAGATAATGGTTGATGAATTAAAAGGGGGATTCTGCAGGGTGACAAGGGGTAATAAGAATATTTCTGCAATTAAAAATATTTAGAAAATAGGGTAATATAGATATTGATAACTCTTATTAAAGGGGGGGAATATGCTGTGGAATCCAATTGAGAAGATGTAATGACTAATGGTTTATTGGGAATTAAGATGAGGGAATAAAGGTATATTCTAATCATTAAGGTGTCACACTCAAAATAGTAAAAGAGGGGAAACTTATACTTGTTCTTTTTTCTTTTTGTGTGGGTGTGTTAAGATCTGTATCAATTTAGAACTTATTAAATGTGTGTAATTGAAAGGGAATGTGACAGACTAAAGAACCAGCTAAATTAATAAGTTTAATATAGATTATTAAAAGCAAGGAGAGACATTGGTAACTTCATTATTACCACTATTAGGCAAATATATATTGTTTATTTGTATTTTTAAAATAAATATTAAGGATTATATTTGAAATAATTGAAATGAAATTAAATGTTTAGATTGGGATTAATGAAAGAATTTAGAATTAAACCTTAGTATTTATTAGGTAAATACATATTGTTTATGTTTAAAAACAAATACTAAAGGATTAATTTGAAATAATTGAAATGAAACAAAATTGATTGAAATTAAGGAAAGAGGCTAGAATTAATGTGTTTGTTTCTCTCCCTACTGAAAATTTGGAATGGAAAAAGTAATAATATAATTAAGTATGCATATATCATTGTATAATTTCTGTCATATTTGTATGTAAAGATGAAGACCCGGAAATATGTTGTCCACCAAAAAGAGATTTTTGTTTTTAATGTGAAAACTGAATAAAGTTTGTTAAAAAAAAAAAAAAAAAGAGGAATTGATGAATTTAATTAGCCATACCTTTCACTAGCTCTTAAGTATTAGGTTAACAATCCAGTGCTCCCTTTCTCCCCATTCATGCCTGTGCTGCTTTTATGATGCTCCTCAGAATGTGTTCTGTATGCCATACTAACTTCTAAACCAACTGCAGGATTTGATTCAATTCTTGCAGATTCAGAAAAGGACCTAATCAGTTCAGAGGCCACCTGATTTCATCACAGGCTCAAATGCAAATATTTGCATTTCCTACTATCTCAGAAAATCCACAAATGACTTCAACTTTCTTGCTCGCTTGCTTGTAGAATGAGGTTTGTAGGAGTAAGCAACCTTTGAGTAAGATGAGGAGAACTACTATATTTCTAAAAGCTGCTAGGACTTTTGGTATATGTTGATTCTGTTAAAATCGCAAAAATGCACATAACTTTTATTTCATGACTGAATTGGAAACAAATTGCAAAGAAAGTTGCATGTCATTCTGGGAATTTATTGTATTTATTAACTGTATATGCCTCCCATCTCACTCTACAAATAAAGTCTGGGAGGCTTAGTTAAAATCATAAATATGAAAGCATTAAAAACAATCAATACAAAACTAAAACACTGATGGTAGGGACAATACAAAGGTGGCACCTTTGCTATTAGTCCAGTCACCTCCAATATAGAGTGCTCCCAATCCATCCAACAGAGCCAGGTTTAATGCTCCACTAGATGACCAAAGAGAAAGTAGAGTATGCTTTAGCCAATCTGGGGAAAGCCCAGAAGGGGGCCTACTGGGAGATTGGAAGGGTGGGATCAAAGTGCATTGGTAAAAGAGAAGAAAAACAAGAGGACTACTGCACTCCATGGCCTTTATGGGCTATCATTGGAACAACCAGAAGAAAACAAATCAGGAAGCTGCTGATCAGCTGAGAACATATCAGCTTAACAGTGCAAGATAAAATGACCATATAGGACAGTGACCAGATATAAAGGACTGGACCCCATATGAGGGGAGGAACATGGCAAGTTTCTGTAGCACTGGATCTGGGAATGTCTATAGAGTAAAATGAAGCAAAGTTAGCTTTAGGATGAATTGAGTCAGGCTAAAAAACAGTAGTTTTGAAGCAAAACTTCAAAACATAGATGGGAGTTGCATTTTCAATGGGTTGAGAATGGTTGAGGGATTATATTGTCCACTCCTGTCCTGAGGAAATGATGGCTAGCCTGTACTTATGATGAGGCAAGAAGGAAGTGCAGATCTAATCTTTAATTTACTATTTGTGAAGTTTCCAAACTGATTCCCATACTATTTTGGAGAATCGTTATGAAATAGAAAGCATGGACATGGATATTTTAAGTACGTGGATATCTTTCCCAATACAAATAGTGGTGTTTGTGGACAGAAAGTCATAAAAAATGGAGGATGGGAATTATATGTACTTGGAGGATATTTTGCATGAGAATATCTTAAAGACTAAGCATATCCCTAATACATAACTCAAAATATTGAGACAAGAAATTCATTGACTAAAATGTTTCCATTAACAAAATAAATAGAGTAAACCATTGTGATTGTTTGTGTGTGATAAAACAACTACCATATCCTTCCCAGGCTAAGGTTAATTGGGACATCCTCCAGTGGTCTTCAAACAAAATACTTACCAACTGTGAATTGCTATGGTATTTTTGTTTTTAACATCAGCATATATTCGGTAGATGGGCATATGATGTTTAAGTAATTGTTGCATTGCTGTTTATTTTGTTTTAAATCTCCCCATTCTATTAAGGTAGTTGTGTATGTTGCAATGAAAACAACAAAGAATCTTGTAGCTCTTTAAAGACTAGCAAAATCAATGTGCTTTCCAGGATAACAGCCTACTGCAATAGATGCTGCTGCCCACAAAATGTTATGCCATAATAGAGCCATTAGCATTTAAGATGCCGTAAGACCCTGTTGTATAGTTTACACTTATTTCATTGATATGATTATTAGCTACTTTGAGCACCATGTGGTGGAAAGCAGGGATCAAATTCAACAAAGCATGTTTACTCAGAGGTAACTCCTGTCAATTTTCATGAGATTTAAGGTAAAACTGGCTGAAAACTTATTAATGAAATTTAATTCATTTATTATGTGCTATCAATATTCAATTATTCTATTCTATTCTATTCTATTCTATTCTATTCTATTCTATTCTATTCTATTCTATTCTATTCTATTCTGTGTTAACTTGAAATTGCCACATACATAGACTTTTTCAGAATAATCTGTTGCCTTCAAGTCTTCATAGTCGTTATAATTGCATTTATCTACCAAAGTTCTTTCCTTCTACCATTCCCACCATTTCAGCTTCTCCAAAGAATGTGGTCTTCATAAATGTCTCCAAAATATTAATTTGTGTCTCAAATGAGAACTGTGCATTGATTTATTCTATGAACTTTGCTAATCATGGCATTCTCAAGTTTTCTCGAACACGAAAGTTCAAAAACATGGTTATTCTTTCCATCCCAATCTATTGGCCATGATGATGCTCTTCAGATTTCCTGGCAGAGTTTTGTTAGAACTTCACAGGGTTTTGTTCCCTATTTCTTTTAATATTCCATCAACTCCTCTAGCTTTCCAATTTAATAACTTTGTCTTCTAGTGACACTTTTAATTTCTAGTATTAGAAATTCTTATAAATAGGGAATATCTCTTATAGTATCTTGGATGTTGACAACTATTATCAACAGTATTTACTGAGATTTATTATTTAACATGTGTACAAGACATTACCCAGAGTTTGCTATGCATTGTAACACCTTCTGCTTTAATCTAGAGTGGAAAATTCTAATACCATATCCTTTTATAGAAGGCAGAGATGTTTCCAATGTTATGCAAAAGAACTAGGGAGTAGGAGGAAATGGATTTTTTAGGAGAGTTGGGAATGAGGCTGGCTCAGGGTCATCCTGTCTCGAACTACAGTATTAATACATCCCCACCCTGCTGAACCATTTTTTTTTTCTTGGCTGTCCTTGGTAAATCTCATGTAAAAAGATTAAGCAGATCCAATAAACTTCCATTCTTCTCCTCCCTATCACAAATAAGCAAAAATATCTCCCTGCTGCCTAGAAAAGCATAGGCAAAAGAATATTATACTGTAAATTAGTGGTACTGCCTGCCTTCATTCTTCACCATGACTTTCAAAATTAATCAGAGCAGTCATTTCCATTCATGGCCTCAAATCAGTTTCTAAGGTCTGTTTTCTTGCAACCTTTTGGCATTACTTCTTTTTGGCATTACCCGAGTGAAGACTCAGAGTCAATATGGATCAGTAGGAATTTCCATAGATCTCTGCCCAATTGAGCAACATATATCATCTCCAATTATGATTTTAAAGCACCACAGAATATCCACACCATCATGACCAAAATAACCCTCAAGGAAAAGACAAAACAAGGTCTTACATCCATGCTTTGTCAGAAAAGGAGTTTGGTATCTACTTCTGCATATGTGTATGTGGCAAACTGCTCCATATGTTCTCTGGGGTTGTGATAAAAATGATATAGACAAGGTGAGTGAAAGAAGAATGAAAAGATTAAACCAGAGATGTTAAGAATAATTACCCGAAGACACTTAATTTAGGTAAAAGTTAATAAAATTTTAATCTAGTCCAATAATAATTTAAGTTAAATCACTTTTATTAAGCAAAATTTTAATAATGAAGGTGCTTCATTTAAAGGCTGTGTTTTCTGATAAACTTCTTTCAACTAACTTTGAAAGCAAACTGTCATAAAGATATGCCGTTTTAATATTGTTAGTACATGATAAGGCACTGATTCCCCATTTGAAGGTCATCCAGGATACATAAATTTCTGGAAACCTAATTTCATTGGGATGGCCTTTCACAATCTGAAAGGTATCTGGGACTGCAACCTTCAGCATTGCAGATAATTAGGTCTGCTCGCTAAGGTTGATGAGAGCTGGATTTTAAAATCTCAGGAGCATGCCTTATTGAGAAAGGCTGCTTACGATCCAGGAACAGGAGAACCCACAGATGCTTCTTGGCTCCATTCTCCTCCTTTCCACTCAAATCAATGGTCAGATATTTTTTTTTGTGAGATGGAAGATGACAGATAGATAGATAGATAGATAGATAGATAGATAGATAGATGATAGATAAACTGACTCCAAGACTCCACATACAAACCCATAAACACGGACCCAATCACATAACTGGAAAAAATAACCAAGAAGAAAATTATAACCAGCCACATGAGCAAAGGGATCCAACAGACGATCATCCCAAGAGAAAAATCTTCCAGATGCCCCAAACTATACGGCATCCCAAAAATACACAAAGAAGGCATACCTCTCAGACCCATAGTTAGCTCCAGAGGAGCACCACTACAAAAACCTAGCTAAACACTTAGCAAAGCAACTACAGCCCCATGCTGAAGCAGTAGCTTCACATGTACAAAATTCATACCACCTCTTGGAAATGATCAAAGATCTACATGTGGAACAAGAAGGTCTGCTTGTAAGTTTCGATGAGGTTTCACTATTCACTCAAGTCCCAATAAAAGAAACTCTTGAAATCATCAAAAATAAATACCAACCAGCTAAACACCTCATGGAACTAGCAGAACACTGCTTAACTAACACATATTTCATATACAAAGGACAAAGATACAAGCAAATTGATGGAGCCCCTATGGGATCACCACTGTCACCCGTCATTGCAAACCTGTTCATGGAAGAATTCGAATCCAGAACCCTAGCTAATGCCATCCACAAACCCAAACTATGGTTAAAATACATCGATGACACATTTGTGATTTGGCCTCATGGAAAAGAAAACCTAAACAATTTCCTAACACACCTAAACAGCACACATCCCAAAATCAAGTTCACTATGGAAACAGAAACAAACAAACAACTACCATTCCTAGATGTACTAATCTACAAAAAACCAGATGGCACACTAGGACACACCATATACCAGAAGAAAACACACACCAACCACTACTTCAATGCCCAATCCCACCACCACCCAGCACAGATAAACTCCATGGCCAAGACACTAATTGCCAGAACCAAATGCCTGGCAGACAAGACACACATAAAGACTGAACTATGCACCCTGACTAAAGTACTGACAGCTCTTCCACAAAAGCAAAATCACCGGCTTGATCCACAAAAACACACTGAGACATAATGGAGACCTAGAAGATGAACAGACCTATGGAACAGCTGTCCTGCCCTACATAAGAGGTACTACAGACAAAATCAGTAAGATACTACACAGGGATCACATCAAGACTGCCTTCAAAACAGACAGAAAAATAGCAGCCATCCTAAGAAACCCCAAAGATAAAATTGACCTGGAAAACCAAGGCATATATGAAGTCCCCTGTACATCATGCCCGGCCACATACATTGGACAGACCAACAGAAGAATAAGTACCCACCTGGATGAACACAAAAATGCAGTAAAAAAGCTGGAACACACCTCCTCACTAGTCCAACTCATGAAAACAACAGGTCATAGCATTGACTTCAATGGCACCACAACCCTAGCCATTGTAGAAAACCCCAGCCAAAGAATTATCAGAGAAGCCATAGAGATTGAAAAAAGACCAGAAAGCATGAATAGAAGAGATGATCCCACCAGACTGTCAATTATTTGGAAGCCTGCACTCATAAACAAACAAACAAAAAAAACAACTCCACACCACAAGCCAGGCAAACACCTGGGCACAAACAGATCCCCCCGATACCTCCAGCTCAAACACACCCCAACCTGGCACCCAGATGAAACCTAGCTTCCTAATAAATGATAGCTGTCCATTTAGTTGGAGCCAAGCTGCACTAAAAGCCTCCAATACAGGAAACACAATGTTGCCAGCCAATCAAGACAAAAAAAGCTACAAAACAGACAGAAGATATTAGAAACACCAATCAAGCAGAACACAGCAAACTCCAAGACCAATAAACACAGACCAAGACTCCCAACCAATCAGGATGAAGAAAAAACCATTCTGGCACAGCAGTAGGCTAGCCCCAAATTTAAAACTGAAACAACTGTAAAAGTCTGACTCACAGACAAGCATTATACAGAAGCCTGATGATGGCAGATGAGATCCTGCCGAAACGTTGCTACAACTTTAAAAGCACAACTATAATGACATGGGAAAATACCCAAACAAAGCTGAATACCATAGATAGATAGATAGATAGATAGATAGATAGATAGATAGATAGATAGATAGATAGATAGATGTCCTTAAATATCACATTTCGATTCTTACTATGTTACATCAAACATCGAACATGTAAACAAGCTAAATTCACTACTAACATGAGCAACATCCTGCCCACATACTTTTATCTTTCTTGGTGACTTCAATCTACCTCACATTAACTGGACCCTAAATGAATGTAAAACTGAACCAATACATGGAACCTTCTACAATGCTGTAACAAACCTGGGACTGGAACAACTAGTAACCAACAATATTAAACAACTGCCTCAATCTCATCTTCTGCAATAGTTTGAATTCAATTTACAGAATACAAATTAAAGAACCCTTTTCCAATAATGACCACAGCATGATTGACTTTTGTCTCAACATACTTCTACACAAAAATCAACACAATGATGTGATCCCCAATTATAACTTCAAAAAAGGCAACTATGATCTTATAGACAATGATCTCTCATCCCTTGATTGGCAATTTCTATTCACTGGATGCAATAGTGTTGAAGACCATTACAACATATTTTTACTTGAAGTCAAAAGAGTCATCAAACTATATGTTCCAATAACAACTCCAAAAACCAGAAAAAACAGATTACCCATAACAATAAGGAAGCTTCAATCCAAAAAAAGATCACTTTGGTGAAAAAACAAATCTGGTCACATTGCCAACTTCAAAAGCCGATACAAAAATTTATGCCACCAGATAAAGACTGAATGCACCAATTATCACATTAAACAAGAGGAAAACCTTCTATGCACCAATTCCATCCCACCCCTGAAAGGACCTAATGGTAAAGACTGGCACTATTAAAGCCAACCTTTTTAACACATCTTTGGCTCAGTATTTGTAAACAGCAATGGATTATGCCCAGTATTTCCTAGTCAAACCACAGACAACTACAATGATCTAATACATATCTATTTTACAGTAGATAATGTTGAAAAAGCACTATGCAATCTAAAACCATCTCTATCTATTGGACTGGACAGAATATGTGCCTACTTCTTTAAAAAGCTATCCACTGCCATATCCAAACCTCTTAGCATAATCTTCAAAAAATCTTTCAGGACCAGCTCCTTGCCAAAGCTATGATCACAAGCACAGTCACCCCCATCTTCAAAAAGGGAGACCCCAGCCTAGTTGAAAATTACAGATCACTTTATGCTGCATCACCTGTAAAGTCATGGAATCAATTATTAACCAATCCATCATCCTCCGCTTAGAAACAAACAATCTACTCTCTAATAAACAATTTGGTTTAAAAAAAAAACAAACTATCCTGCAATCAACAACTCTTACACTGCAAAAACATATGGACTACACAACTCGATCAGGGCAAAGGAATAGATGCAATCTACATAGACTTCTGTAAAGCCTCTGATTCAGTGGTACATGACAAACTACTCCTAAAACTAAAATCTTATGGTATCTCTGGACACCTGCATAACTGGATAGAAGCATTCCTCTCAAACAGACAACAAATGGTCAAAATTGGGAGCGTCCTATCAAATTCTGTACCTGTCAATAGTGGTGTCCCCCAAGGCGCTGTTCTAGAAGCAACTCTCTTCATACTTTACATAAATGACCTCTGTGATCATATTAAGAGCAACTGCATTCTTTTTGCTGATGATGTAAAGCTATTCAACACCACCGACAATACTGCTACCCTTAAAAAAGACCTTGAGTATGTATCAGAATGGTCAAACAAATGGCAACTTCAAATCTCAACAAATAAATGCTCTGTCTTACATATTGACAAAAAAAAAATCAGAAAATAAAATACAGGCTGAATAGTCAAAACCTTGTTGATGATCCAAACTCTGTCAAGGATCTTGGAGTACTCACCTCTAATTATCTAAGTGCTAGATAGAGCCCATTGTAACTACCATAGCCAAAAAGGCATTAAGAGTTGTTAACCTAATCTTACGTATCTTTTTCTCTGGTAATATTACACTACTAACTAGAGCATACAAACATTTGTTAGACCAATAATTGAATACAGCTCATCAGTCTGGGACCCACATTATGTATCTGATATTAACACAGTTGAGAAAGTCCAGAAATATTTCACAAGAAGAGTTCTCCACTCCTCTACTCATTGCAGAATACCTTATGTCACCAGACTTGAAATTCTAGACCTAGAAAACCTAAAACTATGCTGCCTTCTGTCCAATCTAAGTACAGTATATAAAATCATACATTGCAATGTCCTACCTGTCAATGAATACTTCAACTTCAACCATAACAATACAATAGGAAACAATAGCTACAAACTCAAGGTTAATTGCACCAAACTTGATTGCAGGAAATACGACTTCAGCAACAGAGTGGTCAATGTCTGGAATACTCTACCTGACTCTGTGATTTCTTCCCCAAACCCCAAAAACTTTAACCTTAGACTTTTTACTATTGACCTCACCCCTTTCCCAAGAGGTCTGTAAGGGATGTGCATAAACGCACCAATGTGCCTACTATCCCTGTCCTATTGTTTCTTTTATTTTATTCTTATATTTTCTTATATGTATCCATGAATTCATAACTATGTTTTTACTTATACCTATTATCTTGTAAGCAATTGACAAACCAAATAAAATAAAATAAAAATAAATGATAGAAAGAAGATAGCTAGATGATAGCTAGATAGCTAGATGATAGCTAGATAGCTAGATGATAGCTAGATAGCTAGATGATAGCTAGATAAATGATAGCTAGATTGCTAGTAGAGAGAGAGAGAGAGAGAGAGATGAGAGAGAGAGATAAGAAGTTGTGGAAGAATGTTCTGGTGTCTGGATTGACTGTTACTGCACTGGTCTGTTGGGGAAAAATGAATACAGAGAATGAGTAGAGAGATAAATGTGGAAGATTCATCACCCTGGCAGAATGGCTACTGTCAACAGAGATAAGCCATCATTTCTAATCCTAAAGGAGAGGATGGCTTAAAGTATTTGATATTCGTTCCTTGACCCAGGCCAGGTTTTAGAATGACCTAGATATATTCATAAACGAATTCATAAAATAATTTATACTAAACTAGCAGAGCAAAAGAGATTCTAGAAGGAAAGACCAGGGTAGAATTTGGCTTGTGCTGAATGAAATGAAGAAGCCATACATAACGGTTTCAAAGAATTTCATATTGATTTATGTCCAATCTTCATGCAGTTCTTCTTAAGTGTTGCACACGTCTGAAGAATTGATTCAACTGAAATGCAGAAAATGAGAAAGCAAGAGATATTTACAGGCACATTCATACAGATAAATCCCAGAATAATAGCTTTCCTCAGCTTTGGCTCTTCCAGTACAATTGGAGTACAATATCTCTAAATCCAAGACAGTAGCTAAATGGCTTGAAAGGATGGAGGTGTGAGTCCAATCACATCTGAGTACACAAGACTGGTAAAGGCTACATGCACAAGTCAAACATCAAACATTCTCACCCTCCCAATTGCACAGGGCTATGGGGACAAATCCTTCCCAGCCCCAATAACTGAGCAAACAAGAAAGATAGAATGTAGGCAGGAAAACTGTTGGCAGCAGAATCAACAAGCACATTATTTCCTTCATGGAAGAGAGGAGAAGATGATCAAATTATTACATTTTGTTCAAGGCTAGAAAATGAAAAGAAGGAAATGATCTTTGCTTATCATGGGAAATAAAAGGAAATGATCTTTATTTATTTATAATGATTATTATTTTTTCCAAAGCATTTCAAATAAGCATCATTTCCCCCTATTTCCCATGATAAGTCTTGGTCTCCCCCCCCCCCCAGGACAAACCCTAAATTAAGGCAGAAGTGCTTCTGTTGCAGAGAGCTCAGAAGATGTTGAAGACCCCTGACACGTACAGTCCAGCTGGGTGGAAATGGACCGAATGAGATGAGGGTCTTTAAAAGCCTTTCTCTCCTTGCTCAGCTTCTGGCACAGTCCATTTGAGGGCTGAATAAGTACACCAAAGGGAGGACTGGTCCTACCATTACACACACAGTCAAAGAGCCACTTAAAGCAGCTGTCTGGACAGTAGTATGGATGTGTTGTCCCAAGTGGATCTTCAGGCAGGATGAAAGATTTTGAACAGCTGGCCTGCTAGCCAACTTGTCAGCAGGCACTGCTGCCACTGGCAGAACAGATATGTAGGTGGAAATATGTAAAGGAAGCCAATGCAATGGGAGGAGTGGCAGAACCTTCATTTGGCTCAAACAATGGTCATCTTGCAACACCTTTTTGGATTGCTTTATTAACACCCAGGCAGCTGCAGAGATCACATCTCTTCAAGTCCAGAGTCTCATTTGCAACCTTGGAAAGGATGATATGAGGAATTGTAGAGCTGCAGGAATCCTATCACAAGAATCAAAGCATTGTGGTGCAACCTGCAAACAATATTGAAGTTTTAGTCAGTAGACTGCTGAGTGATTGCCTTCTCATTGAAAATTATGGACTGTAATTAATCATAGATTATACATCATATACAGGACCGAATAGATTATATTGTAAGCTATTCTGAGAGTCTTATGAGTGGACATATAAATTTAATAGACAGGTGATGAATGGATGGGTGGATAGATAGATAGATAGATAGATAGATAGATAGATAGATAGATAGATAGATAGATAGATAGATAGATAGATAGATAGATAGATAGATGATAAAAGAGACGGAGGGAGGGAGGGAGAGAGAGAGAGAGATATGATAGATTTTTTAAATTTCTCTGTCTAGGGATGAGGGAGAATAATTTGCTCAATGTTATCCAGTTTCCATTCCCAAGGAAGGATTAAAATCTGAATTTTCCCACTCCCAGGCTAGCATTTTAATATTATGCCACACTGACAGTGTTCTGTCATTAAAGTAAATTGATTAGATGATGATTATTAGGATAAAATTTGTTTTTGTATTAATGAGCTCCATTCTGCACCTAATTATTTTAATTATTGTTTTTAATTTGAATTTAATTTTTAACATAAGGGAATATATTTCTGTTTCATGATAGCTGGATTTATATCAACTTGCATACAGATGCTGAATCTAAAGCTAATTTTTAGTAATTATAGGCATAAACATGCAGCTTGACCAATTTAAGAAAGAAAATAAAACAAAAGGGAGACTTGTGTAACAGATGAGAGTAGTCCCAGAGTCATCTAGTCATTTTAACAAAATTGCTGGGTAGAATTTATTATCAGCCTAGCAAGTGGATTCTTTATAACATCTGTTGCCCTGCTGAATCCCATTATTGACCAACGTTATCCTTATATTTCATAATTTCATGGTTGTCAGTACCAGCATGTATTTTTCTCCGTGACCTTGCTTGGTTTCATTTCATCAGCTTTTTATTAACATATCTGGACAAGTATTCTGTGTAGGATGCATTTTATAAATAAATTATAAAGATGAACACATTTTACTGGATATCATGCAAAGAACCTGGGGATTTGAAATGAAGTGCAGTAAAAATGTTATCAGTAACTAATTCATCAAACAAGCCAGGTTAGTTTAAAACTACTCTTGTGGAGACTTAAAACTCCATGATTTTAAGCATCTCTCCTTTCTCCATCTCCATTTCTCACTCTTCTCTTGTAAAACAGAGCTTCTCTTTTCCCCTCTAGCAATGTATTTGAATTACATTTCAAGTAAAAGCAAGCCTGAACGATGGAAGCATCAGGTGGAGAGATGGGTCAACAGGGCTGCCAACTCTCACGCAATCAGCGTGAGACTCACGCAATTCAATCAATTTTGACTGTCTCACTCTGATAAACAAAATCTCACGCTAAACCCCCAAAATCATGGAATGTACAAAAATATCCCTACATTCTCTGATTATATTCCGAATATTCCCCTTAGCTTAGGAGAAGGATGAGCTCCCAGCGCCGCCCCGCCCTGCCCAGCCACCCCACCGCGCCTCTTTTCCCGCCTTAATCCTTCTGCCTGCGTCCCGTAACTGTCACGATGCCGATCATTATCGCTTCAGGAAAGCGAAGAGCAGGAGGCTTCTTCACCGCCTGGGGCGCTCGCAGCCACTTTGCCCCGCCCTCTCCCTCTCTGCAATGTCCTCTGGGACAAGCCAGCTGCCCTAGGCTTTCCAAAGAAGGACACGAGGGGGCTGGCAAAGCCTCTTTACAGCCTCGGCCAGTAATAACAATGGTAAGCAAAGCCAACGGAGTGGCTTCCATTTAACCCTTTGGTGTTTAAATCTTTGGTGATGTTTCTTTATTTTCTCTGGCTGGATTTCTGACCCAGGGGAGAAAGACCATTTAAAAAAGCAAAAAGGACAGAAAGAACACCAAGAAAGAATGGGACAAACCCCCCCCCCCCCAAAAAAAGAGATCCAACACAACTCTGAATAAAATTATTATTATTTTAAATTTTATTATTATTATAATTATTATTACCACCCCTTTACACGCCTTATGCTCTCTTTTAGCTGATCCAAAAGAGTCTTCCCAAACCAGCAAGGCGAGAAGCGCGCCAGGCTGATCTATAAAGGGGCTGGGCAGCTTTTTTGCAAAATACTTAATAGAAAGGTTGGAGGACTGACAGGATTACATCTCTGGCAGTGGATGAAGGAATCACTTTTTCCTCTTTCTCCTTTGAGTTTAAATCCTAGGTCTCCATGCACCAGATCGACAGGACTGTACTACATTATTATCATATTTTCAAACCCTTAGATAAGGACTCAATAAGGACTTTTTTTGATGCCAGTAGGCTTCTCAGCCCCAAATTGGGATAGCCCTGACTCAACTAGAACATATTCTAATCTTAACACAATTTACCATCCAAAGAGCAGTAAGACCATTAAGTTCAGAATCTAAACTTACCCAATAAATAATATACTGTTTCCTCACTGTGCTCAAGCTTCAGAATACAGTAGATGAGTTTTACAGTTAACAATATGTATATTTATATGAAGCACTCATTATTTGATTAAATGTTTAGTTTATACATGTCTGAAATTATGAACCCCTATTTCAGTCAACAAGTTAGTATATAATTAAAGACTGAGACTATAGCATTTGATATTGGCATGTAGTATGGTATTTGATACAGAAAGAAGAATACCCATTGATGTATTTGCATTATCTCTGTAGTTGTTTCGGGTTTTTGTCTTTTTGTTGCACATTGAATTCATCCTATAGTGGTCTATAGTACATCACTAAGCTAATAAAGTCAGTTGAGGTAGAATACTGCAGTTACAAGTCAGGAACTTCAATTATTCATGGTCAGTGAACTGCATTATTAATATCTTACAAATCCGGTTCAAGTACATTGGTGCTGCTTGCATGTATGTATATGTCCAAATCATGACTAAAGTATGCATCAGATTGCACCATTTAAAATGTAAAATTGTCAAAGCTCCCTACCGTGGAAGGGGGGACACCCCCCTTCCACACCATCCCCCCCCCTCGGTCGCTCCGCTCCCTCGCAGTGTCTCACTCCAAACTATCACTCAAGGTTGGCAGCCCTGGGTCAAGGACTTGGTGCAACGGTCTTCAAACTTGGCAAGTTTAAGACTTATGGATCAACTCCCAAAATTCCTGAGCTAACAGGACAGGAGGAGGAAATCTGGGAGTTGAAGTCCATAAATCTTAAAGCTGTCAAGTTTGAAGATGCCTGACCTGGTGGAATATGCTTTAGTGTTTGGAGATCCCAGATGACAGAAAGCAACCTGCAGGCCTCAAACCACCCATGGCCCTTGGCCTAATTACAAAAATCTTTTGCAAGGGATTGCCCCAGTGACCAAAAAAATAGGCTTCTTCTTTCCCTAACAATCTTCAATGGGAAGCAAAACAGAGGAGGAAAAGAAACAGAACAAAACAAGACAAGACAACATTGTACCTATTCAAAAAAGAATAGAAAAAAAATGCCCTTGTTCATTCTCAGTTCCAGTCCTGGCCAACTCTTGCTTCAATCCTACCATCCCTGATCATCCACAGTGCATGCATTCCCCTTTTGATGTATCTAAAATCTTTACCAGACAGCCCCACTCTACAATCCTAATTTTTCACAAATTCATTAGTGGAAGGGAGAGGAAGACCCTGTGTTCTTCCAAGCCCCCCTTCATGCATTCTGTGTGTGCAAGCTGTGGGTGGCACAGTGGTTAAAGTGCAGTACTGCAGGCTACTTCTGCTGACTGCAGGCTGCCTGCAATTTGGCAGTTCAAATCTCACCAGGTTCAAGCAGGGGTGGGCTTCAAATTTTTTAGCAAGGGGCTCTCTGCCCTAATAACTGGGTGGGTGGGTGTGGCTGGGTTGTCATGTGGCTGGGTGGGCGGGGCAGGTGGTCATGTGAGTGGGTAGTCATAGCTAGGTGGTCATGTGACTGGGTGGGTGTGGCCAACTCAACATTGCTTCTTTGTCCTAATTACCTAAAAAAAGGTACATACCAAAAAGTTATTTATTATTTCAGGCATTTAATACTTAAATAAAAGCCTGGGTGAAACCAGGCTTAATAGCAGTGACTGTGAGAGGGATTTTGGAGTCTTAGTGGAGTTTCTGATGAGTTATGTGATTCTTATTATTTGGGAATTAATCCCTAGTGGCTATGTTATTGAAGGAGGAAATGGGAAAGTTAAAAACAGAAATGAGATCAGATATGTCTAAACTTGATGAAAAGGTGATCTGATTTTTCTCAATGACTCTCCCTCACAAGTGCTGAGTGGATTATTTATCTAGCTTGCAACACTTTTATAAGGTGGGAAATGTTCTTGGCTGAATGCCCAGAAGTTCAATTAAGCCTATTAAGAGCTTTCCTTTGCTGCTTGTCTTTCTGAGGTTATTGGGGGGTCTCTGAGCCCTGCAGAGTCTTAGCAGCCCACCCCTGGGCTCAAGGTGGACTCATCCTTCCAAGGTGGGTAAAATGAGGATCCAGATCGTTGGGGCAATAGGCTGACTCTGTAAACCACTTAGAGAGGGCTGTAAAGCACTGTGAAGCAGTACATAAGTCTAAGTGCTATTGCTAAATGTTATTGCTATTGGAGTCTGAGAAACATGGAAACAGCAAATTCCTGCAAAATAATACAGGTAAGTCCTTAACTTACAACAGTTCATTTATTGGCCATTTGAAGTTATAATATCACTGAAAAAAGTGACTTATGATTTTCACACTTCCGACCATTACAGCATCCCCATGGTCATGTGATCAAAATTCAGGCACTTGGCAACTGATTCATAGTTATGACGGTTGCAGTGTCCCGGGGTCACATGATCCCCTTTTTGCGACCTTCTGACAAGCAAAGTCAATGGGGAATCCAGATTTGCTTACCAACTATGTTACTTATTTAACAAGGGCCGTGATTGATTGAACAACTATGGCGAGAAAGATCGTAAAATGGGGCAAAATCATTTAACCTATGTCTCGCTTAGTTACAGAGATATTGGGCTCAAGTGTGGTCATAAGGCCGAACATAAAGAAGGATATAAAAGATTGTTCTTTTGAGAAATGAAAAATGTCAGATCATAGGTTCATCCGTCAGTCATTCACTCATATTTGTCAAGCAGGAAACCTTGTCTCACATGCAACAAAACCACAAATGGAGCTACAGGAAGCTAGAGGGTTTAGCAAAATGGGTTAGCAAAATATTTGTAACAATCCAGCTACTTTAACCTAGCAACAGGGGAGGAGGAGAACTGGAGTTTGAAGTAACCAATGAAATGCTAACAAGTTATATTTCTGTGGTTTAGTACTTCTGAAATGTATAAATGTGGTGTCAAATCTATAGGAAGGCATTCAGATGTTGCTTTGGCTAAAATGTTCTGAACCTTTGCGCAAATAAAACTATTTCCGGATTCCAAGGTCTGAGTCTTGTAATTTCCTGCAACAGTCGTAAGTGCAGGACTACCTGCAACCGATGCAGAGTGTGGCCACCTGCAAGGAAGCTCAGAGACTCTTCTGAAGCTCTGCCCCATTTCAGAAAAAGCTGCCCTCTGCCCCATCCACAACGAAAAATGTCACAGCTCCATCGCATAGACCTGGCAGACCTTTTGCCTTCTGCACCCAGATTTTTCCTATTTCTCCAGAATTTCTCTCTTCCTTCCCCTCCTTCCCATCTCATGCCAGGACACAGAACAAATTGTCAATTCTCCTCCTGCTTTCTTGCCTTCTTTGCACGCATTCTAATGAGCCAGAAACAAGCCTCTTTATGCCGAACAAGCAGTCAGAGGAGCAGGCGAGGGACAGCAAACATCTTCCAGCTGACTTTTTTTAAAAAACACATGTACAATTGCTTGGCTACCTTGTTCCTTTTTGTCTCAAAAGCCTAATATAATCAATAGAAAGGGGAAGGAGAAGGAGAAGGGAGGAAGAGTTCTAGCTCTGCATTTTTGAAACCCGGGCAAACTGGTACTGCACTGCACCATTTGCTGTCGCTGTATTCTGACTGCACAAACATTCTCCTCCTTGTACTTTATGGCGGATGGCTTCTCTCACTACAACAGAGGGTTGATTTCTGCTCTTGTTGTGGCATGACCACATTATTTGGAGAGAGTCTGAATTTTGAATGAGGTCCAGAAATGGGCAGCATCTCCTGTGTTGACCAGATCTTCTTCTCCCTATCTTCTAGATTTCTTCAGTTCCCTGGGATTATTGGGCTTTCAGCTGGTGAAAAATACTTTACCTGCTTAGGAGATGCATGTAGATGTTGTTCACTGAGACACTGGGGATATCCTTGGTGGGCTACACATTCAACTACTCATAGACCTAGGATTTGAAGGGACCTCACAGTTATTTAGACTAGCCCTTGCTCAGCACATGATTTGCTAAAGCATTTTCAACCTCTCTTTGAAGACTTCCAATGAATGGAATCGTGCCAATTCATGAGGCAGCTTATTCTTACTGTCTGGCAATTCCTTGTATTATCTTACCCTGACTTCTTCTCTGTAGTTGCAACTCCATGGTTCTGGTTGGAATAAGGCCACTCTCTCTCAGTAAACCTTTTATATATTTGAAGATGCCCTTCAGGCTTTATTCCATACTTGAAATAAAAGTAGTAAACAGTTCTTAGGGAGTGAAGGGAGTGAATAAATATTTGTAGATAGTAGCATGAACATGAATGCCACAGAGACATCATGTGTCAAGGGAGTGAAGCAGTATGATATTTTAAATATGCCCCCTTCAAAAGCATTTTTGGTTCTGCTGAGAAAGGTCTATTTTGTAGCTGACATAAAGCCTGAGAAATAAGGGCATGCAACTTGACTTTAGGAGAATTAAGGCTTCTTAACAGATTAAGCTGCCATTGTTCAACAGTGTTACCCAAACATGGGGCACTGGAATGTATGTATTACAGGGCATCCGGATTGCTTGCCTTCCCTTGGGAACAGTTAGATAAGGTTCCATGGAGTTTAAGAGAGCGGGGGTCAATCCTGCATCTCTTATGGCTGCATAATGATTAAGGCTATTCCTCCACTTGAGTTTCCACCCTCTCTAGCTGGTCTTTTCCCAGCAGGAAGTAATTGTCAAAGCATATCTTAGCGTTCGGGCCAGCCTTGTTTCTCAATAGAGACTTGACTGTAATGAGAAGCTGTCAGAGGTGGGTGTGGATAGAATCAAACTATAAGCAAGTGGTTGTCAATTCTTTCTGCAGACTGCAACATAAGGTTGAGTAGCTCATATAACCAAAATCAGCATGCATGAGTCCCCAATAGAATTTTGTGACCCAAAGGTTCTGTTATATGGAGCCACCAGAAAGGTTCCATGTTATGGTCATAATTTACATTGTTTCCTGGCCTTAGACACAGAAGCATGAGAGAGAAAGAAGGAGGCAGAGAGGGAGAAATGCTAATTACTGAGTTTAAAGAGTGGAATGGGACAACTTGCTATAGCCAAGTCACTCTGGCCAACTTGCCACAGACAACTTGCCATGGAACAACTCACCATGGCCAATTCACTATGGGACAACTAGCCTTGGGACAACTCACTGTGGAACAATTTAATAATTCTATTTAATTATTTAAAATCAATAACAAAACATTTTAATGTTTGCCATTCATGTTTCATTCCGTCCCTCCTTTTGCATCCTTTCTTTAATGCTTCTATTCTATTCTATTCTATTCTATTCTATTCTATTCTATTCTATTCTATTCTATTCTATTCTATTTTATTCTATTCTATTCTATTCTATTCTATTCTATTCTATTCTATTCTATTCTATCTTTGATATTAGTGTAACTCTTGTCCTGTGGTTAGTTTGGCTGTGGCGAGTTGTCCCATAGTGAGTTGGTCATGGCAAATTGGTCATGGCAAGTTGGCCGTGGAGAGTTGGCCATGGCAAATTGTCATAGACTCTTCGAAGAGATGCCATTTGAGCTTCTTTATTGAGCTAAGTGCACAGTTGGCTGGCTATTCTGGATCATTACACAAGTAAATCTTTCTTTGAAATGATCTGCCTTGCCAAACAGCAAGGTTGGAATTCTTAATGCAGAAGTGGGAAGGAGCAAGCATTTTAATAGTTTGGTTCTTTTGTAGAAACTTATCAGCATGTTGGTATAAACAGATAGAACTTTGGAAATAAATCCCATCATCCTGTCAGAACCCCTCACCAGCCCGTTAGAATGGATGAAGCTTCTTGGATGAGAAACAAAATGTTGTCTTCCTCAAGGAAAACACATTTCTTCCTCAAAAGAAAAAACACGGACTAGTTCTTTTTTGGAAAAAAAAAAAAAGCGCCTTTGAGACAACCATGACCTGGATGACTGAGGATATTCATAGACATTTGGAAACAAATAAGCATCTGAAGTACAAAAACCTGATGAATTCCTCTGTCTAGATGAAAAATGCCAAGCTCTTAAAAGTCTAGATTTGTATCCTTTTATATTCAACTATCCTGTGATGCTGAATACAGGTTACCACCACCAAAAGTCAGAACGCAAATCAGTATTGATGTTTATAGTTATTTTTCCTATGACACATAATAGGCATTTGTACAGGAATGTACACATATTCCCATAAGTACATTTACCCAATATAATTGTCAAACCCAATGTAGCCAGCCAACCTCAAGGAAGCAAACATTATAGAGATTTCAGTCAAGGATAATACAGAACTAGGAATGTTGCAAATGGCAATCACCTGAGCCCAGGATGCTGCTGCTACCGCCATAAATACATGCCTGTTGCCAAGTGCCCAAATTCTGATTACATGATTGTAGAGATGCTGCAATGGTCATAAATCACTTTTTTCACTGCTGCCATAACTTCAAACGGTTGCTTAATGAATGGTTGCAAGCCTCTTTTAATACTAATTTTATTTATAAAAATGTAACATATAAAGATAAATTCAAAAAGCAATAGGAAACTAGGAGGAGAGGAAGGGAAAAAGAAAAAAAATGGTGTGAAGAGGGAAAGGGAAAGAAAGAAGCTTCGACTTCCAATTCTCTTTAGAAAAGATAGTAGAAGATTAACAACATTACAACCTCAACCTTTTATTTTTACACAACAGTATATACTAGCCATTTCTATAACAACAAATCTATCTAATTAGCAAAAACAAAATCTGGAAGCAGTTTTCAAATAGAAACGAAGTTAAATATAGTCTCTTCTTTAGATAAAAGAATCAATTTGATTGTCCCTGCTTCTCATGGCTGTGGGGAATAATATATGCTTCTGCTAACTCATTAATCTTTATCATAATTTATATTAAGAGAATTCCCTATATTATTAGTTTTCTTTTCTTTTTTAAACCTAAAGGGAGAAAACACATTAGAGTGAAAGCTCTAATGTAATTTTTGTGTTTTGGGTTCTGGGTTTAAAATGAAGGGGTCCCCCCCTTAAATATATAACATTTGAGTAATTTTTAAAGCTTGTAAAATATCAAAATCAGAAAAAAAGATGGTTGTAAGTCAAGAAGTAGCTGTAATGCATATTTCAATTTTGTTCTAATACATGTATTTTTGTGTCTCATCTCTCCTTTCATATAAGTATATTTTTCAAGTGATGACAGGGTTTTTGACCAAAGATGGATCTTTTCCTCTGTGAAGTCCTGCCCGTCCCTAAGTACACAGGAAGCTGATTTCCATTCTTGGGCCAAATTCAAAGCTGTCCCTTGACCACTTCATTCATAGAATTCAGGGGTTAAAACCTCATCGATTATTAGTGTAGGAGCAATTGTCTGGCTCTAATGTTCAGATGCATTATGTGCTTCAGATCCTGCTTGAGAAGCCCACCATCCTTTCTTGGAAAGCTAGAAAAGAACACAAGCCATTGGTTGCCAGGGATGCTGAAATTAAGCATCCGCTGTGCTGCGTTGCTCATCAGCCCAACATTAACAGACAATGAAGGGGGATATAATAGAAAAAGAGAGCTCACAAGAAGATGGTACAGTAGCAGAGGTGGTATTCAGCCAGTTCGGCCCAGTTTTGGTGGACCAGTAGCAGAAGTTTTGACCAGTTTGGAGAACTGGCAAATACCATCTCTGACTGGCCCCACCCACCTGTCCCCACCTATATTTCCTTGCTCTTTAGCTCAGCTGCTTCGCTCAGTGGAGCTTTTTGCTGGGCCTCAGCTGAGCTAAAAAAACATCTCAGGCAGCTCACCAGCATTGAAAGAGGCTGGTATTTGATCCCTGTGCACACAGAAAATGGATGGGTGCACACATAGAACTGGTAGGGAAAAAATTGAAAACCCACCACTGTACAGTAGGCTATTTCATAGTTACAACTGAAATGGCAGAAATACTGGTTTAGCCAATAGGATTGCTTCTCTTTTAATGCTCCAAGTTAATGGACCAATCGCATATACACACATACATGTACAAGCAGACACACACACATATGTGCATGTGCGTCTATATGTGTGGATGTGAATGTGGATGTGATAGATAGATAGATAGATAGATAGATAGATAGATAGATAGATAGATAGATAGATCGATCGATCGATCTTTGGTTATTCGGGTTTTCTCCCACATAAAATTGGAAGTATCTAGGTAACGTTTCAATGAAGTCTCATTCATCATCTTCAGGCTTGTGTCTTCAGCTTTGTGCTTTGTGGGAGAAAACCTGAATAACCAAAGATCCACATACAAATACCCTCAAAAACCTCAGAAAACAAACAAATATATATATGTGTGTGTGTGTGTGTGTGTATGTGTGTGTACACACACACATACACACACACACACACACACATATATATATATATATAGAGAGAGAGAGAGAGATGTATATGTATGTATACATGCAGAGATGAACAGATAACTTTATTTTGATTAAAGACCTTGTCTATAATCATACCAAAAAAATATCTAAATAGAAATTTAATGATTTAAAATATTTTTATGACTTAAACCAAATTCTGGATGGTCGTCAGTCTTGTGAGATAGTCCAGACAATCAGAAGACCCAGGAGTACTAGCTGTTTCTTTATTATAAAATTGCATTAACAGAATCTTTCAAGTCTGAAATTGCTCCTACTTTCCCTCACTTTTACTCTCCCCAAATCTACCGAGGGTCCCTTCTGAGATGCTTTCACTGTCCTGTTTCAGGCTTATATTTCATTTATCAAACCATTGTCTATGCTGCAGCTCTTCTTCTTCTATTCCCAAGGTCATTCCCACCTACCATTCCATCAGCTCACAGCCCAAGAATAAAAATAATACATACAAACTATCAGAGGTGGTATTCAGCAGGTTCTGACCAGTTCTGGAGAACTGGTAGCAGAAATTTGGAATAGTTCAGAGAATCAGCCAATACCACCTCTGACTAGAGATTTTACTGCATTTTTCCCCTGCCATGCCCACCAAGCCACACCCACAGAACTGGTAGTAAAAAAAATTGAATCCCACCACTGCAAACAATGGAAGAAAGGCAGTAAAACCAGAAAAAAAAAAAATCCAGTACCACAGCTGAATTTTCCAATGCATCCCACCACACATTCATCCCATGCTCATCTCCCTCTATCCCAGAATTAAATCATAAGTGCTTTTTGGAAGGTTAAAGCTGGGGGGATCCAGACCCTCAGGGAGAAGGGTGCTCCATAGGGCAGGGGCTGCCATGGTAAAGATGTGCTTCCAAGCACCCACAAGATGGCAGTGTTTAAGAAAAGAGACTTGTCATGTGCCTGCACCCTGTCTGATCTGGTAGGACATACAGGTGTCCTTTTGGAGAGAAGGTGTCACACAATATGTCACACAAATAATCTGGTCGATGTAGGGCTTTAAAAGTCATAACCAGCATCTTGAACTGCACCTGGAAGAAACTTATACCAGTGGTCTCTGTTGAAAACTAAAATTTTAAATTATAGCTAAAGGTTAAAACTAGTTTGATAAGTAAGTGGTGGTGGTAATGCCATACAATTAATCATGTGACATCTAAAAACATGTAATGAGTCTACAATTTTATGAAGCGATGTATAGTAATGTAATGAATCAAAAATATTTCTGTAGTGTAAAATCTCTAATGCTATACACACATACACATACATGTGATCATGCACAGTGTAAGCTGACTTAATTGCCATTAAAGCTGTACTGAGACCATGAAAGGAAGTTTCTTTGTGATATCACAGGAGTTAGCCAATCAGAGCCATGCACAGCCAGTTACCACAACAAGATTTCAGAATGTACTGTTTAGAAATCTCATCATAACAGAAAGTTCAAGATTGGATGTTCAAGATGTAAGTGCCATTTTTGTTTCCTATTTTCTTCCATTTAGGTAGATTTTCAAAAAAAAATCCAGATGCTCATTATTACACCACCCCCTAGTACATGTGGAAGGACTATTGAAGTCTGTTAGAAAGTACAATACATAGTCAAATAATTTAGGCATTTCTTGTACAACGTATTCTTTTTTTAAATCAGGTTTGTTTTAAAGAAAAATCATGCTTTTAGTTCTAAACTCAACATTAAGAAAACTAAGATCACGGCATCCACCCCTCTTAATTCCTGGCACATAGATGGGGAAGAAATTGAAGTAGGGACAGATTTTATTTTCCTGGGCTCCAAGATCACCACAGATGGGAACTACAACCAAGAAATTAAAAGATGCTTGCTCCTGAGGAGGAAAGCTATGGCAAATCTAGACAGCATACTAAAAAGTAGAGACATCACCTTGCCAACAAAAGTGCACATAGTCAGGGCTATGGTTTTCCAAGTTGTAATGTATGACTGTGAAAGTTGGACCATAAGGAAGGCTCAGCGCCAAAGAATTGAGGCCTTTGAACTGGAGGCCTTGTGCTGGAGAAAACTCCTGGGAGTCCCTTGGATTGCAAGGCAATCAAGCCAATCAGTCCTAGAGGAGATCAACCCTGACTGCTCTTTAGGAGGCCATATCCTGAAGATGAAACTCAAATACTTTGGCCACCTAATGAGAAGAAAGGACTCACTGGAGAAGAGCCTAAACCTGGGAAAGATTGAGGGCAAAAGAAGAAGGGGACGGCAGAGAATGAGGTGGCTAGATGGAGTCACTGAAGCAGTAGGTATGATCTTAAATGGACTCCAGGGGACGGTAGAGGACAGGAAGGCCTGGAGGAACATTGTGCATGGGGTTGCGATGGGTCGGACACGACTTCGCAACTAACAACAACAACAACAGAATGATCTACCAATAAGTCTTCTCTAGATTCTAAAATAAGTATATTATACCTATGAATGTTGGCAAACATTTCTAAGACCAAGTAAAAAGTTACCAATTTTATTCTCAATGCATCTCAGATCAATAAAATATTGAAACTCTGAAAGCACCAGTAGAGTATCCCACTTGTCCCTGGAGAACACAAATCCTGCTTATGGTGGAGGATAATTATGCTGTTTGCAATGAGCCACTGTTTTATCCATGGCCCACCAGGGAACTTAACTTTTCCAAAAAGTGGAACCTTGGTAGTAATTGAGGGTTATTTATGACAAGAAGGTGCCTAAAGAGTTTCCTGGATCAGCCAGCTTTTAAAATAGACCCAAATGACAAAAACACATCTGGAGGATACCAGCTTGCCAATGCTAGTAAAAAAAAAAAAAAAAGCTTGGCAAAATCCATCATTCCAACTGCCTGCAGAATTACCTTGGCTGGCTTCGCATCCTTCCTTTGTTTCTGGTACTGTTCCATGAGGTTTTTTTCTTTTAACAAGCCTTTACAACTCAGCATCCAAAAGGCTTTGGGACAACAAGTCTTAGAAGTCTGTGGCTTTGTCAACACTTCTGGAAAGTCATGCTAGGTTAGGGAAAGCTGATAAAGACTGGATAAAGCTTCTCCAATCACAAGAAGTCCAGAGAGTGTGGTCCCTATTTATTCAGTGATCCTGTAATCAACTAGGGATTTGCCCATGGATCTTTCTAGTCAAAGTCCAACAACTTAATCACTGCATTACACTGCCTTTACTTGTCCTGAAATCTGGTGGGGTGGGGCTATTAGGAACTGGTCTAAACCCAATGGGAACAGGTAGGTTTTATTTTAATTTCACACAGTGCTTGGGGTAGCAGTAGGGGTTTTATAGGAAATTAAAACAGAGTCCGGTTCAGCTGCCTGATGTGATCACAATACTGTTTGTTGTCTCTTGGGGTTTCACAGAGGAAAGACTGTTAATCTATTTCTTACCTCAATGATTCGAGTATGGTAAAGCATTATGATGTTATGAGACCAACTCTTTCTGAAGTGGTGTACAAATACATAAGAGATGGTGTTGTGAGAGTTCAACAGTTTGCCCCACTATAACAGAACAATAATATCTGTCAGGTTAAGGCCTACCTTGAATGCACTCTATCTATTATGTCTCTCTTCCATCTACCTAATTACTATATGCCTTCTATTTATTTGTCATAAATAAATGTACCCGCCTTTCCGTTTTTACAAGCACTCAGGCAGCTTACATTTAAATGAAAATACAAATATTAAATGTAACAGTTTAAACAAAGGCATGAAAAAATCCATTACAAGTAAAATGTTTGATGAAAATTAGATATGTTTGCCATTTTCCAAAATACTGGGAGAATGGAGCCAAATCAGTGGTGGAAGTCAAAACTTTTTACTACTGGTTCTGTGGGCGTGGTTTGCTGAGCATGGCTTGGTAGGCACGGCTTGGTGGGTGTGGCAGAGGAAGGATACTGCAAAATCCCCATTCCCTCCCCACTTCTGAGGGAAGGTTACTGCATAATCTCCATTCCCTCCTCACCCCACTAACCTGCTTTCCAGGTCCCTTCTCCTGTGCAGGTCAATGAAAGAAGACCCAGCCGATCAGCTGGGACTCGGGATGCAGAGAATAGATGGGGGCAGGGCCAGTCAGAGGTGGCATTCAGCAGGTTCTGACCAGTTCCGGAGAACTGGTATTGGAAATTTTGAGTAGTTCAGAGAACTGGCAAATACCACCTCTGATTGGAGATTTTATAGTATCTTTCCCCTGCCACACCCATCAAGCCATGCCCACAGAACTGGTCGTAAAAATTTTTTGAATCCCACCACTGAGAGGTGGTATTTGCCGGTTCTCCAAACTACTCAAAATTTCCACTACCGGTTCTCCAGAACCTGCTGAATACCACCTCTGCGCCAAATGCATCTCTCCAGAAGCATCTTCCAGACCTGAGAGTTAAATTAGATAAGACTCTGACATCCAAATGGACACCTCCTATTGACTTATTATTATTATATGATTCATCACATAGTCAGTCAGATTTAAATTGGTGTTGGCATTTATAAGCATCAGGTTTTTCCCAAGGGCCTAGGATGTTTTAATTAGGCAATTAAGCAATAAAATTTAGGCAAGAAAAACGAAATGCACAAGTGGTACCTGGCTCATTAGCAGTAACTACAAGAAGGATCTAGGAGTCCTAGTGGATAATCACTTAAATATGAGCCAGCAGTGTGCTGCAGCTGCCAAAAGAGCCAACACAGTCCCATGCTGAACTAACAGAGATATAGAGTTAGTACCACTTTATTATGCTTTGGTAAGACCACACTTGAAATGTTGCATCCAGTTTTGGTTGTCACAATATAAAAAAGATGTTGAGACTCTCGGAAGAGTGCAGCAAAGAGCAGTAAAGACAACTAAGGGACTGGAAGCTAAAACATACAAAGAAGTATTGATGGAATTGGGTATGTCTTGTTTAATGAAAAGAAGGATTAGAGGTGATATGATAGCAGGGGCTGCCACAGAGAAGAGAGGTCAAACTATTCTTCAAAGTACCTGAAGGCAGAACAAGAAGCAATAGATGGAAACTAATCAAGGGGAGGTCCAGTCTAGAAATAAGGAGAATTTCCTGACAGAACAATCAATCAATGGAACAGCTTGCCTTCAGAAGTTGTAGATACTCCATCACTGGAAGTTTTTAAGAAAAAATTAGACAGCCATTTATCTGAAATAGTATAGGGTCTTGCTAGAGCAGGGTGTTGGATTAGAAAACTTTCAAGGTTTCTTCCAATTCTATTATTTTATTAATGTATCAGTCTAGTATACATGCCAGTCCAAGCTGTGTCACCTTTTGCAATTGACAGATGGAAATTTTTTAAATGTGCATCCATGATTTTTTGGTTTGGCACCCAGTGTCCTGGAAACCATCAGGATCACTATGGCTGGTTTATGCCATAATCTTCCAATTTTAATTTTCTGATCTTATTATGTGTTCTCTAGTTCTTTGTCTTCTATTCTAATATCCCCTGGTATTGCCATATCACTTATCCAAACTTTCTTCTTTTTAATCAACATGATCTCTGGTGTGTTATGAGGCAAGTCTTTATCAATCTTTATTCAGAAATCCCACAATATTTTTTCTCCTTCTTTACCAAATCTGAAGTTGGATTTATCTGATTGGGTTTTTTTAAAATTCTAGCCTTGATTGATTTGTTGAATAGCTTGCCTTTGAGAAACCAAAATCAAGTCTTCATTTTTTTTACTGTTCTAGTTGTAAGTCATGATCAGGATTTATCTTTATCCACTTTCTCTTCAATCTTTTGTAGAAATTGAAATGATTATTGTATTGTATTGGTAATCTATACTGTAAATAGATTCACAGTCTAAGTCTGGTGAAAACTTAATAATTCAAGTCCTAACCAAGTATCTAAGAATTATTAAGGTCATGTCTGAGAATATAGACTATTCCCTGCATGGTGTCTTTTTATTATTATTAGGGTGTTCAGGTCTGATAAATTCGATATTCTCAATATCATGCAAGTATTGTTCTGAGATCTCCAATCACAACTAGTATAATAAGGGATTTTAACTTTATCTATAAACCCCAGTATTATTTTTTTTTTCAACTGGTTTTTCCTCAATTCTAGCATGACCCTGGGACACAATGAAAGGTCATAAATATGAACCAGTTGCCAAGCATTTAAATTTTGATCACTTGACCATGGGGATGCTACAACGGTCATGTGAAAAATGATCATGTCACTTTTTTCAGTGTCATTGTAACTTAGAACCATCACTAAACAAACTCTTGTCCATCAAGTTGTCACTAAATGAACTGTTGTCCTATACCTCACCTTTTCTGTTCCTGGAGATTAAAACAAAGGTGTCTTTGTTTCTGTCCTACGTTTCAATTGTTGTCTATGGCTCCAATACTAACAATGTTTTTAGTTGGCCCTATTGTATCCCATAAAACACAACCACAAAATTGTCTGGAAAAAAATTAAATGGGATTTTTTTTTTTAAAAAAAAATGCATTTCATTCCATTTCATTTGGGGGGGGGGATTTCTCCTTGACCAAAATGCAAGCAGAAAAAAATGTATTTTACCCTCTTCTTAGAACTATATGATCTATATGGGGTGAGAGTAGCAGGGCAGGCTCCTTCTGAATGTTTCAGTTATTTTTTTCCCCAGCTATGTTCAAGGGCAATCCCATATAGATCACATTACAATATAGTGAAACCTGGATTTGCTGGATCTTAATTTTAAAAGCTTCATATGTAACAAGAAGAATGATGATTTACTTCATTTGTTTAATGGCATCATTTACATCACCATTGCACGAAGTCATCATGAAAACAATGTGAGTTATCAGAAAGGATGTGATAACTTTCTTACTAAATCAGTGGGCATCTATGAATAATGGATATCCTTCCTCCGTAGTTAGTCCATTAAAACAAGTTTCACTGTAATCTTACCTAGATTTTTACCAAAGGTCTCTAAATGGTAGTGATAATAGTGAGAGCCAATTGCCAGCCACCTGGATTCCTTAGAACATTACCTGGTCTGTTCCCCTCAGGCTATTGTATCTGATCCTAAATGTCAGCTTGATAGCAAATCTTCTATCTCCTGGCAGTGTTTGACCAACTCCTGTCCATGCCTCTTGCCACTGTCAAAGCCCACAAATAATTTCTCTACTGAAACTATCAGAAGAATAAATTACTCTGTGTGTGTGTGTGTGTGTGTGTGTTTCACACATAAAGTGAAATACCACTCACGCATCATCACAAAATCTCCAGAACCATAAAGCCTACAAACTTGAAATTTGGCACATATATTCCTCTTGGCTTCTAGGTGCTCACTAAGAAAGGATTTTTTTTAAATGACCATCAGAGCATTAGTATTTAATGTTGTTATTAACACACCCTGATGCTAAGGAGTTCTACTTCCCCTCCCCACCTGAAAAGAAATCTGTTCCAAATGCAAAACACAAGCAGAGGAGAGGAATTTCAGTTTCAGTTTTACTTTCACAGCACCAAGCAGCGTTAGTACAAAACAGTTGAGCTAAGCCACACCCAGGCTCCTTGCTGTCTCCTTCTTGCTCACACAGCTAATGCTGTTTCAGTTTCCAAACAGCCCTCAACTCTCTCACACACTGACAGGATGCTATCCAGATGAATACCGATGGATGCTAGTAGGCAGAGACAGAATCCTCCCCTTATTTTCCTCGCCCCAAACTAAGCCTGACCCAGAGGCGGTATTCAGCAGGTTCTGACCAGTTCTGAAGAACCAGTAGTGGAAATTTTGAGTAATTCTGAAAACCAGCAAATACCACCTCTGATTGGAGATTTTACAGTCTCCTTCCCCTGCCACGTCCACCAAGCCACACTCACAGAACTGGTAGTAAAAAAAATTGAATCCCAACACTGGCCCGACCACAAAGTTTCGTAGTGAAGCATGGGTATCGAGCTAGTGAAGTTATAAATGATAGTTGGAAAGTCAGACATAGGCTTTAGATATTAAAATGCAGGTCAAACCCTGATGCATTGCAGTCATTTTCAGTATTGTTCCAGATTCATTGGACTACAATTCCCAATATCCCTCAGCTTCCACAGCTAATGTCCATACCAGCTGGGCTAATAGAAGCCCAAGAACCATTATGGTTTGGAGACGGGAGCTACTGTCCAAACATTATGGTCTAATCTCTCAGAGAAGTCAAGTCAGCAAAGTCTGGTTCAGAAGTTGAGGTGTTTAGATCAAGTTTTCAAATAATGACTGATGTAATGTAATTGCCAGGTTTCTCATTTAAGTTGTCAGGGTTTAGGACATTCAGGGTCCAATTAACTGTAGTAGTTTTTGGCTGCAACACCAAGTTTTTCCCTTGAGCCCACAAACCACTCATCCCGACACCACATAGCCTGTCACGACAATAAACTGCAAATGAAAATGAAACCATGGATGCTTTATTCCTGGGCCTTATTGTCTGCCTTTCCATCCCCCATCTGTCCTTTGACTATTTTGTGCAGAGTTCAGGTACCCCTGTCTATTCTGCATGCAATCCCTGTCATGGGTTGTCAGATGCAAGGGAAAGTTGGGGTGGACAACATATAAATTGAATGCATTTCAATTAGCAAGTGAAAGAAAGCAAAATAGCTAAAGCCTCCAGAGAACAGGAATTAGGGCCAGTAAAGCACATGTTGCAATATATGGTCACCAGAAGGTCTAACTATCTCTATTATGAAAGTGACCAGGTTGATTTTCCTTGGATTTCCCCAGTGAAAACAGATATTGTTCTGTTTGACACTTGCCTGTAATAGGTCCTGGGATGGGGGTAAGATATGGATCTGTATGCTTATCCTTCCTCATGAAGCTTCTGGCAAATGGAAAAGCAGGCTGTAAGCACTTGGCATCACTCTTTTGTGTTACTTCTCTGCAAGTACTTTGATTCAGGATTGCTTCTGGCACTGGCCAAGAATCCTAAATTGTGATGCCCTGGCAGATAGGGATTCTCTCCATTAAGCACGGACACAGGTCTATCATATTACAAGCATTTAGATTTAACTGGACAGAGAAACAGCTAGTTTGGAGAAGCAGTCAATTTTGAAACACATAATAGCCTTCCTCACTTATTCTCTGTCCTTTCCAAACTATGTATAGCCCCAAATATAAGAGCTTTATATATTTCTCTTTTTTTAAAAAAGCAGAAGATCATTCTGGTGCACGGGCATTTTACAATTCTGAGTAGCAGGCCAAGAAATAGGCAGAGCCTTCTGAGAAGTTTTATATCAAATGCATATGTCATTCTTGATATTATTTCCATTCTCCCTTAAAACATTAGCAGAATCCACATGGAATGAGAATTAGCAACTCCACTAGATAAGGGACAGTCAAGCTGAAAGCAATCATGTAAAAAATAGCAAAGTGGGCGGGGTGTGTGTGATTGTTTATTCAAATGTCCTCAAAACCCCAAATAAGATACCCAGACTTAATCCTCATATGAAAGGATAAGATCTGGGAACACAAACAGAGTTAATTAAATTAGGTCTCCCAATGGAACTGCATATTCACAAGAATAAGCTTCATAAGTGACCTACCTATACACACACACACACACACACACACACACACACAGAGGCCCTTCAGGTGTCACCCAGGAATCAACACAGACATTTCCACACCCAGGACAAACTCCCTATTCAGCTGTGTGGCTATGCCCCATTTCTCTGTAGCAGCTGCCCCTAAAAGCAAACTCCTTGCTTTTAGGAATAAATATTTCTTCTTTCTGCACAGTTGTCCAAATCTCATTTTTACTTATTCTAGTGCAACCTCGGATCAAGTTGGAACCCCAAAATATTCTTCTGACAGCCTAAATTGTCAAGAAGTGGGTGGGCATTTACAAAACATAAGTGTAATTTACCTCAGTTTAGTTGAAACATTAAATTAAATTAATGGAGCAGGGTTGCTATAATCCTGCCTCCTGTATCTAATAATTTCCCCTTTCTTTCAGTATAAAAATTACAGCTCAGTAGCCATTTGGGTAGGTTGGAGGTTTTTGGGGTTTTTTTGCTGATTTGAAATTAGGATTTGGGCTTGAGTTCAATTAGTTTTAGTCTCTTTCCAGCATGAAACAGTCTCAGGCCCAGCCTCCTACAATAACTATCATTTTTTGACAGAGAAAAAAAAGCATTGGCTTTATGTGTTTATATGTGTTCAATATTATTGTTGGCCTCCAATAGATATGTCAGGCTACTGAGCTGTAATTAAAAAAACATTGTGGATGACTGATTTCAGGTAAGAAAGAAGGACAAATCCAGGTTAGGAGAAAGGGGTAAAGTAACTTATTTCTGTTCTCCACTTTTCCAAGTATTCTAGCCATTGGACTCAAAACTAAAACTTTGTCAATATACTGTCTTTCTTGAAAGACATAGGTCAAGTATTGAATTGGTCTATTGAATTAAATGCTTGTAATTCAGCCACCACATTTATGACCCAGAAGATTGCTGGGCATATTAATATATGCTGTCAAGTCAGGTCAGATGAATGCAACATATAAAGTATACACAGTTTGCACATGAGTAGAGATGTGGTTTATTCATTTATTTATTACAACATTAAAGAACCAGGGGCAGACAGACAAATGAAGTGGGTTTTTCACACATTAGTGGATCACCTTGCAATTCCTTCCCTAGCAAATCCAAACGTTGGAGTTAGCCTTACACTTGGTAGAAGTCATTAAAAGCAGTGGACATTGGAGCAAGGTAAGCTATCATCACTTCAAGAAGACAACCTTATTCAAACCATTCACTTTCTCTTCCTGTGCATTTGTCCTTCTTCTATAGCTTAAGGCAGGGGTGTCAAACTCGATTTCATTGAAGGCCGCATCAGGATTGTATTTTACCTCGGAGGGCCAGAGTGGGCATGCCCAGAGTGGGTGTGGTCAGCTCGACATCACTTGTGTCAAGGGTGCCTGTGGTGGCCCGAACCTTTTGCCAGAGAAAACAGGCTCCTGAGCTCTGTTTTTGGCTGCAACGGCCTCCTGTAAGTAACCCTCTGCCAATGAAAACAGAGCTCAAGAGGGCTGTGTGCAGCCTACCCGAGTTTTGTTTTTGCTGGCAGAGGCACCGCAGGCCAGTCTTTCACCATTTCCAGGGTGGCCCTGCGGGCCAGATCTAATCACCCCGTGGGCCAGATCTGGCCCCGGGCCTTGAGTTTGACACCCCTGGCCTAAGGCGACCTCTCTCCTCTGCTAGTTTGTTTTGCAGTTAATTAAGAATGTTTACAGTGAGTGAAGAATGTTCATTCATAACACCGGTGCTACATTGCCAAAACTGAGATTGCCCTGGCTAAGATGCTCTCTGAAATCTTCACATACATTCTTGAGCCTTTTGCCACCAAGTCTTTCTCTTCATCATCCTTCCCTCCTTCCACTGGATAACCTGCAGATCTGGCATTTTCTCTTTGTTCTTGAACTGCAGCACAAATCCCACCTTTGCAAAAAGGACCTCTATCTATCTGGATGGTTAGATTACTCTTTGGTCTGCTGAGCCCTATCAAGGCTACCCTTCCAGAGGAAGGAGACCAAGAGGCATCTATCTGTTCATTAGTTTTAATTATGCATTGTGGCTCGCTTGCACTGCTGTTTATCTTATGAAAGAGTGCCAGGGAAGTTGCATCTGGAAGCCTACAGTAGAAATGGAGAAGGGACTTCTAGGCAGTGACCTAGTAACACCACTTCTGCATGAATTATAATGAATACTAGTAGGCTTCCA
The DNA here is from genome assembly GCA_033807585.1 of Hydrophis major. Classification (NCBI taxonomy): domain Eukaryota; kingdom Metazoa; phylum Chordata; class Lepidosauria; order Squamata; family Elapidae; genus Hydrophis; species Hydrophis major. Next base: position 223,744,727 of record CM066329.1, read on the forward strand.
GATGCAATTTAGGTGTAGGTAATCATGGTTAAAGCCCTTCATGATACAAGAACATCTGCCTGCCCCATATGCTCCCAGGAAATGTTCCAGGCTCCTTCTTTAGAGTCTTGCCCATTTTATGAGATCTAGGAAGTGTACCTTTTCTATGGTTATCTCTGCTCACTGGAACATTCCCCACCCTCTTCACCACCATCCCCTGATATAGCACAGATCCCAACTTATCTTGTCTTTAGGAAAGCTCTTAAGATGTGGTTATTCCTGGTTTCTGGTTTTGCGTGGCTTCGGGGCAGCAGGAATTAGCGACAGCTCGCGATTCCTGCTGTGCTAGCCGCCGAGGTACCCCCGATCCAGATGGGTCAGGGGGATATGGCTGCCCTGTAGGGACAGCTGAAGAGAGAGGGGAGTCGGACAGGGGGTTGGGGGTGTCGCAGACCCCCTCCTCCTCCGGAAAAACCCCTTTTTCCCAAGGCGGTGGAGCGGCGGTCAGCAATGGCCGCCACGAAGAAGCCAGCAACCGGGTAAGATTGCGCTGGAGGAAGTAAGAAGAGTGAAAGTGCTGTCTGAGCCGGGTCAAGTAACATCTTTCAAATTTGTTGGAACTGAGCTGTTTGAATTGCTGGAGGATACATTGTATCCCTAAGAAGATCGAAAGCGGCGGAGAAGCTGTTAAAGAGAACTTTTTTTTTCTTCACTCTCCCACCCCATGGAAACAGATATGTTTGGACATATTGGACATTGAAAGTGAATTGTTTTGAGAGTTGAAGCTAAGGGACAAAAGGGTTTTTGGACATTGAAAAACTTAAGAAATTGGAAAACCCTTGTTGGAGGTATGGATTTCTGATTATTTAAAATTGATATTGCAAGTGGGAAGGGAGAGGAAAAAAAATTGGAGCAGAAGCTGAAAAAGGAGGAGATTGCCTAGAATCCCAAAGAAAGGTATATCGTAATTGGACCTCTTTGATTAAACATTAACCCCAGAAAGAGAAGAAGGAAGAAAAGTATCAATTCTTGGAATTTTTTTTTTGAATTATTTTTGATTAAAAATATTTGTGGTTGTTTTGGGAAAAGTTTCTTTTTTCATAATGGCATCGCTTGTGGATGAACTAAAGACTGAATATCAAAAATATAAAAAAGAAGATACTTTGGGCACTTTGTTTCAATTCTTAGAAATGGCGTTATGTACTTATGAAAAGTTGACTACGCAGCAGAAGGACTGGGACAAAGAAGAAGAGGAAGAAGAAGCCATCTTTGATGAACAATGGGTTCTTTCCGGGGAGGAGGAGAAAAAGGATAAGAAAAAGAGGATTTTAAGAATTATAAAAACAACCAAAGAAGAGAAAAATGAGCGGAAAGGTGGAGGCAAGGTTAGAAAGCAAAGGAAAGGGAGTAAGAAAAGGGAGGAGGAAAGACAAAGGGGTAAAAAGGGCAAGGAGAAGAATAAGCAAGAGAGAAAGGGGGGGAGGAGAAGCCTCAATGGGGGAAAGCAAGATCTAAAGAAAAAAAGTTTATTCAGAGACAATGGGTGAATTTAATTTAGGATAAAAGAGGGATTCTGGAGGGTACATAAGATTGTGTTTTTTATATGTGTATTTAGAGTATAAAATTCATTGTGTAATTTTAGAATCTATTAAACAGAATCCCAAGAAAAATTGTTATATGAAGTACTTTTAAGTTAGGGTAATGAGTTAAAGACATTACTCCAATTGGTGTATAGGAGAAGTATAATAAAAGAAAAAAGATGAATGGATAGTTGGAAATAGAACAGACAAAGAATATTATTGAAAATGGTAATAAGATATGAAAAGATATATAAAGGTTTTGTTATGTTTTTTTTTTTTTTGGATGTTGTATATTGAAAAAAGGCAAAAAAAAATTAATTAATAAGAAATAATTTGGATGAAAAGGAGAAGTTGGGATAAGATATGAAGTTAAATAGACAAAGTGTTGATACTATAATTTGGAATTGTTATGTTCTATTGGTTTTCTTCTTTTATTATTATTTCTTAGAAAAGAACTTATAAGCTGTTATGCCTTGTGCATTGTTTATATAAAATTGATAAAAATGGTTTATATATATATATATAAAAAGAAAATGATAATAAGATATGGAAGGATATATAAAGTGAATATGATGTTTGAATTTGTGTCTGTGTGAAGAGTTTCAACCCGGGATCAGACAACCTTCAGAAAAGATCTTTTAGTTTTGTTTATGTTTTATTGTGTTCTCTGTAAAATTAATAAAATTTGTTTAAAAAAAAAAAAAAGATGTGGTTATTCCTCCAGGCCTCATGGGTAGGTTGAATGAGAGTTCCCCTGCCTTCCAATAACATTAAGAGCAGGGGTGGGATTCTACCAGTTCGCACCTATTCACTAGAATAGGTTGTTAACATTCTAAGCAGTTCAGAGAACCCATTGTTAGAAAAAAATTAGTGGCCTAATCCTGTAAGGAAGGCAGGAAGGAAACATTCTGGTGTTGCTTATAGAAACTGCCTCTCCGTTAACCCTTATTACATTCTTGGCAGGACTAGACTTCCTGTCTCAGGAACTTCTCTGGAGTTTTTTTCCCCCTCCTTTGCTGATACTTTGCTTGTGTGGAGTGACCATTCAAAGTTACAATGGCATTGAAAAAAGTGACATGATCATTTTCACACTTACGACTGTTGTGGCATCCCCAGTCATGACAGACCAGGTGAGGAGATACATGCCTCAATATGAGTGATATTGAGTTGGCCACGCCCAGCCAATAACATGGTCACCAAGCCACATCCACCAACTTAGCCATGCCCACAGAAGCGGTTGTTAAAAAATTTGAATGCCACCCCTGATTAATACAGTTAGTAAACTCAGGGTTCCTTCAGTGAAACAGTAGCATCTTAGGGGGTCCTGAAGAGGTATCTTTTTTATTGCAATCCTGCCCTATGGACCAGCAACCCTCCCCTCCCAAAATCTGGATCACCCCAACCTTGCTGTATTTTAGAACACAATTTTGACTCTTCCCACCCACCCCCAGACATTTGCCACAATTTTATGCAAGCCTGTTTTAACATGCAATATGTTACTGGCCTCTGGCAACTGGATATACACTGAATAAAGAAATCCAATAAAAATAAAACCTAGTGACCTCTATTCTCTATTTCTGAAATACTTTGTGGAGAATATCAGATCAGTACAGAATTGGTAGCTGCTGTTATACAGCAGGGAGATGTCTAAAATAACAAATGCTCATGATTTTATATCAGTTTCCCTTTGAGAGAATTCATGAAAACACATAACTTCTCACAAGCGGTGCCAAGGCTTGGTCACATTGGCTCTTTAAATCTAGCAAAAGGGGACTGATGGGGGTTGGTCCAGAACGTAATATATGCCTTATTACAAGGTTATCTGGAATAATTCTTTACACATTGAGAGGCAGTTATGCAATTCTTCTCCATGATAATTTCCTTAAATCTGGAGCTACTAGAGAATTCCCAACTGATCACAAACATCCTCTTGGGATAAGAAACCAGGATTGTGCTGGTACCTTTTCTGACTAAATAATGCTAGAAAGTTTGTGGCTTTTAATACCATTTCTTAGTCAGAAAAGATGATACCTGACTCTAGATTTTTAACCCCATAGGCTAATATAGCTCTCCTCCTTTGGGGGAAAAATAATTGAGAAGATAGCCATTTCAGTTGTGTTTTAACACTAATTTTGGCAACAATGTCAAAGAAAATCAGACAAAATGAAATTCTCCCTTTCTTAATCTCCCACCAGTTGACTATCTTGAGATGGAGTAAGTAAGTAAGTGACCATTCTACAGTGATTCCACCCCTATCTTCAGGACTGAGATCAGATGGTGATTTCTGCATGTCCCATGGATGCTAGGCAGTGAGAGCCATTTTAAAGGGCCATTTTAAAAAACTCATTCAATATGTACACAAAGCCAATGAGTAAGCTATCTAGAGAGTTTGAGGTTGGGTGCTATTGGTACGTCAGAGATGTTTGTCCAAGGTGGAGCAGATATTGGGACAGTGTCTCAGTACCGTAATGGTTGGATGAAGGCCAGGAAGCTAAATCCCAGCCAATCAGAGCTACTGTAATTCATAAGACCAGAAGCTGGAGATGTTTCTAATTCTGAATAAATTGTACATATACTGAAAGGAGGAATTTGTTTTATTTAAAACCACAACAACAATAGTAACATATATTTGCATTTAGGGAGGCCTGAAGATTTTGGGATTTTTAAAGGGTGGGAAGGAATAGCAACAGTTTCAGACAACCCATTGACATTCTGGCAACTAAACAGCTTTATAGGCTTATAGTGAAAATAGAGTCACTATACAAGAATTTGAATTTATACTGTATTTTCAAAATGCAATGTTTTCATTCTGTCTGTGAATAAATGTGAGTTCTTGGGGTCTTATCTTTTCTATGATTACTGTTGTGTTGCAGGACAGAGACTGAGACCCAGTTGACTTTTTTCCTTATTTATTTTCTTCTAGAATTGAGCAACGGAGAAACCGCAGCAGCCTTTCATATAGCTGGCTGCTCGCAGCTGGCGGCCAATGATGGCTCTTCAAATCTCCCACCACCACGGACCAACCAATCATAGGTAAGTATGCAAATATATAACAATTACAAAACTATGTTCAACGTTATTATGTTTTGCATTCAAATTCCAAGTCTCTTACTTCCCTTTAGGCCTTTACTAAATCACTTTGCTTTGTTAAACTAACTCCCTTCAATGATAATTTGGGTTTAATTTTTGTTTTCTGCTGTCCTAGCCTTTTCTAAAGCAAAGGTGGGGGGAGGAAGAGGAAATAACAATTCTTCTTAAACTCTTTAGGAAAGCTAGTTCCTGGATCATGATTTTCAGCTCCTTTACAGCTGCCAAGCTATCCTCTTTCCATGGATGCTTTCCCTCCGGTCCCACTGTTCAATCCATTCACTGGCCAGTTTGCTCACATATCCTTCCTCCAGATGTTGCTGGGAACTGGATGGATAAATCTATTGTGCATAATCCAGCTCCACTATTTTCTTTTAGTTCTTCTATGTGTTTAGTCAAACTGCATCCTTGATACATGGACCAATTTTCCAGTAGGCCACAAAGAAACCAAAATCTTGCCAAACATCCTCCTTATTAATCTTGCAGCAGAGAACAGATGTGCCTACCTTACAGTTATTCCACGAAAATCAGAAATATTCCAGCTACCTACATGATCTCCTGCATCTAAGAGACAAACAAGAATCCAATTTTGAGACAAGAAAAGATTTTACAGTCTCAGTCATGAAAGCTTGTAGCTTTCAAGGATTATAGATTTCTGCCCAGTTATAGTACTGGGTGTTGGCAAAGTTCAGCGCTCTCTTTCTCTCTCTCTTGATAAGTTTCTCATTTTTAACAACTTTATGGCAAGTGGATATTATATTTCTCAGACTTGTGAAAATTGTATCTATGTGACAAATGCAAATGAGTACAGCAGGCTTTGAAAAAATATAGACAGTGGCCCAAATTTTCAAATTTCTTTATAAACAAAACAGAATGGAATTAATATTTAAACTGGAAGAATGCCGACATTATATATCTGTTCTTTCCTACTTAAACAAAATTTTGCACCTATATTGACTTTAGTAGGATTTTCAACAATTTCAGAATTCCAGCATATCTGAGCTGGATAAAGCTGATTTATTTATAGATATTTTTTTTGGGGGGGGGGGGGGGCGCTGAACCAGTCAGAAAGATAGAGACTTTATTGGTTATACCCCTTCTCTTCTTCTCCTCCTCTTCTTCCTCTTCTTCCCCTCCCCTCTCTCTACAGATTCTACGGTATTCATGAGGCAAAGTACAATAATTTCAACAAACAACCCAACTTTATTTTGGAAGGAGCAGAAAACAAGCAGGAGGAGTATTGGCTCTTCTTAGCTTCCTTATCACTCGCAGCTCAATTCTCTGAAATAAAAACTAAATATGAAATGGCAAAAAACTAATATAAAAGACGGTTCCCAGAAGAGCAAGCTTCACAAACTCAGTGCCACAAACATCAAGAAAGCCCTGTCTCAGCATCACTGCTGTTCTTAAGGTCACAGTTGGAAGGTAAAGACGAACAGCACAGATTACTTTAAGCGTTCAGGGACATTCCTATGAAGGTAGGAAGCGCCGGAGTCTCAAATCATTTTCCATGAGAGCTGTGGATAGGGAGTCGCATAACAGAGCATAGGCAGAGATTTACATTAAAAAAAATTGCTCTGGGCCCCCACCCTCACTTCCCATCCTCCACAGGGATAATACAGAAGATTGCTTTGAAACTAGGAGTAGACTGGAAGTGACAATCGGCTCAATTCCCAGGTGGAGGCTGATGATGATCAAAGGGGCTTGTTTAGCATAGATCAATAGCAGTGACCCAGGAAGAAAGTGGGAATGGAGAGAAGAAAAAAAGAAATAAAAAAGAAATGATGTGGTAGGGCTGAAGAGAGGGGGGGGGAGAATCATTTGTTTGGTAACAGCTACTCCATCTGTCCTGTGTCTCCTACAACCATTTCTTCCTTGTGTTTTTCACCCTGGAAATCTCAGGGGAGACTGAACTGAAGGTTAAAGCCAAGTTAGAGCTGGTTGCTACCGAGCAGCAACATGTTTTAGATCATAACAGATTTCTAGCATATCTGTGTCATGTCTCAATTTAGTTTCAGTACAGTGAAAATTTATTGCACCTTAAGGCCCCTGCATTGCCAAATTGCCAAATGGAAAAGATGGTCAAAAATATATATATATATGATTTTGCAAGTTCCAAATACTCAATTTCTCCTTCATGTACTTACCCATAAAGGTAGCTTCATCTGCTGGACATAAATGTAGACACCTTTAGCCCATTTTCCTCCCCTGTATGATTCAAATGTCTGACATTTATAGCTCCTTTTAGACATGCCTAAAACACCGCAACCTAGGTATCTTAACACAGGCTCTCTATGCTAGGATCTGAATGAAAATTGGAAATATTCTTCTCCCGAGAGAAATGCTCTGAAAACCTCAGTGAGGAAGAGGATCTGGCTAGAGATGGATTGCTTGTTAGTTCCTTCTCAAGGTTGAACTGTGAGGATGAGAGTATTGATATTACCAGAGGAAGAAAAAAATCCCCCTGCTTTTTATATTTTATAGTTTTTAGTATAAAAGTGGATTCCTTAATACACACACACACACAAAAATAGATGTATAATATGTAAATATAGAGAAATTTGCTCTAATGGTTAAAGCACAAGGCTAGAAACCAGGAGGCTGTGAGTTCTAGTCCTGTTTTAGGCATGAGAGCAGGCTGGGTGACTTTGGGTCAATCACTTTCAGAAACTTTCTCTCTCAGCCCAACTCACCTCACAGTATTGTTATTGTGAGAAAAATAGGAGGAAGGAATATCAGTATATTTGCCACTTTGAGTTATTTATACGAATAATAAATGTTCTGAACTAAGCAAACTCATTAGCTTGCACTTCTAATAGTTCTCCAAAAATTTAAAGACGCTGGCCTCTTTACTGGAAAACCCTCAAACAGCTGATCCCTGACATCCGTCACCAGGATATCAGCCCTCAGAGAATTATATTAAAGGACTATCAAGGAAATAGGATCCCAGTCACTGGCTCCAGCCACGTCCAAGTCTCCTTCAAAAACCACACCGCAACTCTACCACTTACAGTCATTGATAAAGATCGACCCAGCTTATTAGGCTTGCAGTGGTTCGCGCCACTAGAAATCGAACTAGCGGGCATCAACCAAACCAAAAGCGATGACTGGGAAGCGGCTCTCATCCAAGAATTCCAGAAAGTGTTCACCGAGAAGCTAGGCAAGTACAAGGGATCCCCCATATCATTTAACCTCTGCCCAGATATTGTGCCCATTCGCCTTTAGCCCCGTCGAGTGCCCTTTGCACTTAAACCAAAGATTGACGAACAATTGGACAAATTAATAGCTCAAGGCGTGTTGGAACCGATCGACCACGCCTGATGGGAGACCCCAATTGTAACCCCCATAAAGCCTGATGGATCTCTGAAAATTTGTGGGGATTACAAGGCCACCCTAAATCACGCACTTCAGCAGAGCGCTTACCCCGTGCTTGTGGTCCAACACCTACTTCACTACCTTGGGGCGGGAAAATATTCGCAAAATTGGACCTAGCCCAGGCATACCAGCAGCTGCCTGTAGATACAGAGACCGCAGAAGCCCAAACTATAGTCACACACAGAGGGGCATTCAAGTGTAATAGAATCCAGTTCGGAGTGAGCGTAGCACCGGGCATCTTCCAAAGTCTGATGGGGAGATTGCTACAAGGCATAAAAGAGGTCGTGCTATATTTCGATGATGTCTTGATAGCTGCCCCCACTAAAAGTCTATTAGAAAAGCGGCTAAGAATGGTCCTCCAAAAATTTAAAGACGCTGGCCTGAAGGTCAAGAAGGACAAGTGCTAACTATGTACGGAGAGGGTTGAATTCGTTGGTTACCTTCTTGATAAACAGGGAATTCACCCTACTGAGAAAAAATTGGCTGCAATAAAAAATGACCCCAGACCTAGAAACAAAACAGATCTTCAAGCCTTCCTGGGACTTATTAACTTTTATAACATCTTCCTACCCCAGAAGGTGATTATTGCTGAACCCCTGCATAGGCTCCTCGATAAGAAGGATTCCTGGGTCTGGGGACATCGAGAGGAGCGAGCTTTTCAGTAAGTAAAAGACCTGTTAACTTCAGATGCTGTATTGATACAATATAACAAGACTTTACCCTTAAACGTCACCTGTGATGCCTCACCGTTTGGAGTAGGAGCCATCCTGAGCCACATCCTGCCAAACGGCACTGAGGCACCCATTGCATTTTTTTCCAGAACTTTATCTAAAACTGAAAGAAACTATAGCCAACTAGATAAAGAGGCTCTCGCTATTGTGGCTGCGATCAAATGATTCCATGAGTACGTATATGGAAGGTCCTTTTCTATAATCACTGATCACAAACCATTACTGGGCATCTTGGCAGGGGATAAACCAACTCCCCATATCTTATCGCCAAGAATGACACGCTGGTCAGAGTTTTTAGCCGCATACGACTATCAACTACAACACCGACCGGGGAAGGCCATTCCCCACGCTGACGCCCTGAGCTGCTCTCCACTCCTGGAAGTCATAGACTACCCAGCTCCAACCCTAGCTGTACTACAAATTGAGACACTCCCTTCACCACCGCTGACTGCACAAGACATCGCATCCGAAACAAGGAAAGACCCTTGTTTAGCATGAGTCCTCAGCTGGGTAGAAAGAGGTTGGCCTGACAATGAACTCAATGACACCTTCAAGCCCTTCAAACACAGGCAGACAGAACTTTTTACCCAAAAAGAATGTGTGTTATGGAGAGACAGAGTTGTCATCCCAGAAAGACTACAGCATAAGGTCCTAAAACTATTGCATGATGGACATCCGGGCATCATGCGGATGAAGGCACTAGCAAGGAACTACGTTTGGTGGCCAGGTATAGATAAATAAATAGAAACCTGGGTGGCCACCTGCAACAAGTGCCAGGAAACACGCTCAGCTCCACCAAAAGCATCACCAACTGAATGGGAAGCACCCCGAGGTCCCTGATCCCGTATCCACATCGATTTTGCAGGACTCACAAAAGGGCATACATTTCTCATAACAGTGGATGCCTATTCCAACTGGCTTGAGGTCCACAAAATGAAGAACACCACCACAGAGGCAGTTGTTAAAAAACTAAACAGACCATTTGCCACACACGGTTGCCAGGCGTCTTGGTTTCAGACAATGGCCCACAGTTCACCGCCTTGGCATTTGAACAGTACCTAGCAGACCGGGGGATACGCCATGTCTTTAACATCGCCGGCTCACCCCGTGGCCAATGGTAGGGCTGAACGAATGGTCCAGTTCATAAAGAAAACCTTACACAAGATGGAACAAGGGAACATCCATGACAAGGTAACCAGAATGTTTCTCCTCCAACATATTACTCCAAACAGCACCACAAGCAAAACCCCAGCCGAACTCCTGATGGGCCGGAAACTTCGATCACATCTTGACCATCTACACCCTGCCTACATGCCGGAAAAGCCTCTGGGGTCCAGTAGCAAGTATCGCACGTTCAAGGTAGGCGACCCGGTCTTTGCAAAAAACCTGACCGGTGACCCACTCTCCCAGATCTAACAATAAAGATAAAATAAAAATACATTAATAATCTTGTTTTATTGTCGCGTTGAGCGACCGGCCCGGCAGACCTTCTTCTTCTAGTCCGTTAAGTTTTGGCAGGACCCACGCAAGGGTGGACCAGAATTTAGGCACCAAGAAAAGACACCAGACATTTCGAAGCTTGAAGTGAGGAAGCACATTGTGCTCGGGGCAGATGGAATGGTCCCGGCCCCGATTGCTCTGCTACAACCTCCTTTATTGTGTTCTTTAGGTAGGGAGGGTTTAGGAGTACAAGGATCAAAGAGAAAAGCAGTTTATGCCATATAATGATATCTACAAAGGAATGCATAGCTCATATATCACTGACATGTCTCAAGGATTTTTCAAGCTAGCCGGGCGTTATCTATGGCGTAATTAGCTAAGGTTGCCGTGTCCTTGCAAGATAAGTTTTCCTGTATGTCAGGGCATTTTTGTGGTTTTGATATCCGTGTGCGTGTCTTTTGAAAGAACACTAATGGCAACATTTTATAATACATTCACAATTCCTCCTTTTCTTTAAATTTTGGCACAAAGTGGTCCAGGAGAGAGTCCTGTTCCTCTCGAGTGGCGCCGCAGGAGGACAACGAGCTCTTCAGCTCAAAGTGCTCCCGCGGTCCGGTCTCGTCCAAGGTGGGGATGTCACGCACCGAACCACCATCACATAAGTACCTTTTTGGAGGAGTTTCTTCATCTGACTCGGTGTCTGAGGACCATCCGAGTAGCGGTTGCTTAGCAGGATCTGTTGATGCAAGGGCAGAGGCTAACAAATTTATAGATTTTTGGGTATTACTAACTTCAGTATCTAGCACGTTCAAGCGATTTTTTAAGAAGCGAAGCACTCGGCCAAATATACAAGGGCCAATGGTACAAATTAATACAAACAAAATAAGTGGCCCTATTAATGCAGAAAGTAAGGTAGTCAACCATGGGGAGAAATTAAACATGCCTTGAAACCAGGAATTGTGTTGTTGTCTCTCGTTTTCACGGTCTTTGAGGTGTTTTCTTAACTCTGCCATAGAGTCTTTTACAATACCTGAATGGTCTGCATAAAAGCAACATTCTTCTTTTAAGGCTACACACAACCCCCCTTTGTTTAGAAAGAGCAAATCCAGACCTCTTCTGTTTTGCAAAGCTACTTCTGCAAGAGAAGATAGTGAAGCCTGTAAGGCAGAAATGGAAGTTTCAATGCGTTTTAAATCTTCATCTATTTGCAAGCTGAGGGTGGCTAACTGTTGATGTCCTACAGTTAGAGCAGTCACTCCTGTGGCAGCTCCTGCTGCGCCTAACCCAAGGAGTACTGATAATGTTAATGCAGTGGCTATTTCCCTTTTTTGGTGAAGAGGGAATTGAGGAGATTCTAACATTGTAATCAGTTCAGGGCCTGGGTAATAAGAAATCTTTGGAAGTAATTGGACTTGTATGCAAAAAGCGTTTTCTGACAGTAGAACATCCCCATGTACACAGGCAGTGGTGCCCGTGGAGCAAGCCCAAATAGAATTATTACCAGGAATAAAAAAATAGCCAGTTAGACGGTCTGCGAGGTTACCTCCTGATGTAGTATATAGAGCGCTCATGGCTCCGTGTGTGTCTGGTGATTTTTGTAAGGCTGAATTTCTGTTTTTTGGGAGATATACATCACAGTGATACCTGGAAGAAACATTGTAACAATATTGAGAATAATTGGTAGGTATATTACCAATGCAACAACCTGTGCCTATTATATCTGTGATAGTGATGGAGGAAGTATTCCATCGGCAGAGTGTATCGTTTGTGGAATTGGAGATTGCTTCCCCCGATGCCACTGCTTCATAAAAGGGAGGTGAATCAGAGATACAAAGCCAACATTCATTGGTTTTAGCCGAATCCTTAAGGGTTGCCTTGAGTAAAGAAAGGGAAGAGTTCACTAATTGAAAAAGTGGGTTTTGGGCAGAATCCTGTTTCTGTAGAAAAGTTGATTTAAGATTAAGATTGGGACCTATATCGTATTTTTTCAGTTGAGTAGAAAGGCGTACCGTGAAGATGTTGCCCTCATCCTTTTCCCCATCCCACTGGCGACCCCCCCATGTGAATCCAGACATCCATTTGGCCCGTGGTATTGCCTTTCCGACCTCAGTAAAGGTAAGGATAAGAGGGTTTAACCTTTGGCCACAACACGGCCATGGATTGCATGGTATTTGTTCTCTAGTTCTAGTAATGTGTAAATACTCATTTTTGGTAGATGGGGTCCACCAAATGTGACCCGTAGAAACACAGTCCCATTTTTTACAGTATCTATCCACAACCCCTCCACATACCGCACGTGAAGATCCAGTAGAATGAGATGGACAAAAATACAATCTGTAGTTGTCTGCAGGGGCAGGAGAGCAGGAGCCTTGTTTGTCCCATACATCAGCTTGTAGTTTCTTGTCACTGAATTTGATGACTCCTGTACCCATTTCGGCAAAATCCATGTACAATGGCGGGAACCAGGGCCACCTGGTGTAATTGGTGGTGGAGTTCAGCACTTGTCCTTGAAAATCAAGGATAGTCCAGGTGTAAGTGTGCAGTTGGTGCTGGTTGGAGGATGCTGGAACAGATCGGCAGAGGCGAAGTCCCCTGGGACGTAGTAGGCGTCGGTACCAGGTAGGCGTTGGTCTGGAGGCGGAGGCATATCCTGTGACCATTTCTTTGGAGGAGAGATTAAAGTTCGGAAAGACAGGAAAGGATAGAAGAAGCAGGAAAATCAGAATGATGTTAGGAGAAGCATTAAATTGTGAAGAGACAGGAGAGGTCCAGGGAAGCAAAAAGATCACAGGGAGCATCTTTGGGAGGCTTGCCATGATAGGGCCTGACACAGCGACCAGGAACCCAGAGCACCCGGTCAGGAAGTTGTACGGCAGCATAACCTCTTCCCCAGGTGATAAGTTGTGCAGGTCCTTTCCACTGTGGATCTGGAAGTTGTCTGAAATAGACAAGGGGACGGGAAGAGGGGGCTGTTGACTTAGAAAAGTGACGGGATGCTGCAGTTCAGGGAGGGGTCCCAGTAAGATTAAGAAAGTTAAGAGTATATAGAGTGATATTTAAGAGATTTTGTAACGTCGGGAGGTTCGGGGGGCCTAATGCCTTTTTCCCCATCTGCCGGTCAAGGGCTTGTTTCAAGGTCTGATTAGCCCTTTCTATAATAGCCTGTCCTTGACTATTGAAGGGTATACCAAATGTGTGCGTGATGGTCCACTTACGAAAGGGAGAACTGGTATAAGCAGGTCCACTGTCTGTTTTGAGATTTTGTGGACATCCCAGCGTTACGAAAGTCCGAAGACAATGATTGATTACATTTTTTGTTGCTTCTCCCCTTTGCAAAGTTGCCATGATAAACCCAGAGTAAGTGTCTACAGACACATGAATGTACTTCCAGGGTGCAAAGGAAGAATGGTGGGTGACATCCATTTGCCACGTGTCACAGGCTTTAGTACCCCTAGGGTTAACACCTTTGGGAATGCCCTTGGCTTGTAAACTGCAGGTTGGGCATTGTTGGATTATTGCAGTGGCCTCTTGGTTCGTGATGCCAAATTGTCAAACCAAGGCCTTTCTATTTTGGTGGAAATAGTCATGACTTTCCCCAGCCAAAATTGGTTGAAAGCATGGGGAAGCAGTCATAACTTTGCAAGCCTCATCGGCCATTTGGTTTCCTTCAGAAAGGAATCCGGGCAGTTGTTGATGACTTCTAATATGGGCAACAAATAAAGGCATCTTTCTTTCTTTGAGCAAGGCCTGAAGCTGTAAAAAGAGTGTCATTAGAGAAGGAGGGGTCATAGGGGAAATATATGCATCAAACATATGTACAACCATTTGAGTCACATACAAACTATCAGAGATAACATTTAAAGATTCATTAGAAAAGAGGGAGAGAGCCAAGATAAAGGCAACCAATTCAGACTGCTGTGCGGATGGCTGGGGAGTGGTCAAGCGTTTATGCCACTGGCCATCCCTGTACCATGTGCATGCTCCAATGGTCTTGGATCCATCTGTAAACACAGTAAGTGTTTCCTTTAATGGCTGTTGAACAAGAGGAGAGGTTAGCACAAATGGAACGGTCCTGAGTACCTGTAAAAGGGGATCTGGAGGGAGGTGGCATGATACTTGACCGCACCACTCTTCCAGAGCGTCCTGTAAAACGGTCGATGCTTGTAGGAGGGGTTCCCATTGGGTAATCTTAAAGGGAACATACAATGTAAATATATCCAACCCCATCATGGCCTTAGCCCTTTTCCTTCCTTTTTCAATAAGAGAAGCCATTTGCATTGCTCTTGTGAATATTGAAGTTCTAGGAGTGTGTGGGAGATGTAACCATTCTAAAATGTGCAGCCGTTTGGTATGGGAGAGTTGAACTACAATTGCGGTTAAAAGGTGGTGTGTGGAAAGGATGGCAAGGGAGGGTGGTGTATTTGCAAGAGCGCGGTTCACCCACTGGGTGGCCAGGGCTTTGTTTACTTGTTGCAAGGCTTGCAAATGTTCCTCGGATAGGATGACTTTGTCTGCTGGGTTCTTCAAGCCTACAAGTGCTTGGAACAGAGGCGATAACATGTGTGTTGTTAGGGCAAGATATGGTCGAGCCCAGTTAATGACCCCCAAACACTGTTGTAGTTGGACCAAGGTGGTGGGTTGAGGGAGTGTGAGTGCGGGGATATGGGGAGATGCTGTGGACATCAGAACTTTGTGCCCTAGATATTGCATTGGGTATTGGGTTTGAATTTTTTCAGGGGCTACGTGCAGTCCTGCTTGTGCTAATATGTTTAGTAGCAAAGAAAAGGTTTTTTGAATTGTTCCTTTTGGGCCATTTGCTGCAATTAAAATATCATCCATGTAATGATACACAAGAAAATCAGGAAATTGAGATCGATAGGGGCATAAAGCCCTGTCTACAAAAAATTGACACATTGTGGGTGAGTTTAACATACCTTGAGGCAAGACTTTCCATTGGTATCGCGAGGTAGGTTTGGAATTATTGAGTTCAGGAATAGTGAAAGCAAAAAGCATTCTATCCTTTTGTGCCAATGGTATGGAAAAAAGCAATCTTTTCAGTCTATGATGACCATGTCAAACCCTTCAGGAATAAGATTAGGATTGGGCAGGCCACATTGTAATAGCCCCATGGGTTGAAGTATGGAATTGATGGTCCTGAGATCCTGAAGGAGGCGCCACTTACCAGATTTCTTCTTGATAACAAACACCGGGGTATTGTAGGGACTAGTAGATGTTTCAATATGACCCTCATCCAACTGCTGCTGAACAAGAAGGTGTAAAGCCTGCAATTTCTCTTTAGTGAGTGGCCATTGATCAACCCATACCGGAATGGGTGTTTTTAGGGAAAGATCAAGAGGAGCAATGTATGTTTGCGTAGCCATGAGTGTGATTATGGCAGTTGGATAGAAGCAAGAAATTGAGAAAGTAAGTCACGACCCCACAAATTGCAATGCAAGGGTAAAATGTAGGGTTTCAGATAAGCAGTGATGTTAGAATGCTTAGTAACAACAGAAAGCCAGTGAGAGCTGACCTTAGCGGCCTGTGCTCCGCCCACACCCTACACCGAGGATGCTTCTGCAAGGGACCAAGAGGAGGGCCATTCGGCGGAGCGGATGATGGAAACGTCAGCACCGGTATCAATCAGACCCTCGAAAAGACGACCATTAAGCGTGACAATAAGAGTAGGTTTTGAAGCCTGCACTGGTTGCTGCAAAGCAAACAAGGATGGAGTGTCAGAAGGGGGCAGAAGTATAAGAGTAGCGATGATCGTCCCCTTTTTTAGAGAAAAGCATCTATCCCCTATTCCAGCCAAAGAAAGCTGTCTTAAGTCTGATGAATCATACAGATAGGGAGCAGCAACCACGCCCTCAATTGTGAGTGAGCAGTTAGGAATGAGCAAAACAGGGTTAGAGGGAGGAAGGGGTTTAAGAAATGTGACGACAAGGGGAAGAGAAAACACAGCACCAGGGTCATCATACACAAGATCTTCGGCCAATTCTACCGGGAAGGTGGTGGCGGAAAACTCAGCCTTTGTGGCGGGGTTAGCTGAAAACCCCTCAATTAGTTTCCCGAAGATTGGGGAAGAGGAGGAGGATTGCTGTGGCATTGCAAAGCCCAATGATACCCTTTACGGCATCGGGGGCAGATAGTTTTAGGTTTGGACGGAGGAGGCAGCCCTTTTGCTTGGCCATGAGGTGCATCTCCCCCCCCCCGGCATTCGACACTGGTTTTTAAAATGTCCAGGTTTTCCACAATTAAAGCAATTGCCATTGCGCGCTACGGGAAAAGCATCAGGAGCACAATTACCAGAGGGGGAGGCAGTAACAGAGGAAGGTAAAGAGGTAGTGATAGCAGCGGCAAGAGCATTCATTTTATGAGAAGTTGTGCCCACAATTCTACAAAGTTGCAAAAATTCAGCCAGGGTTGCTCCTGGTTTGTTGGCCACGGGTTGAAGGATTTTTTGGCAATCATGATTAGCGTTGGAAAAGGCAAGTTTCATGAGCAATTCTTGTTTGGCTGTGGAATTATCTATTTGCCTATCCAAGGCTGTTTGCAGGCGGCTAATGAAAGAAGCATATGGCTCATTTGGCTCCTGCATGATTTTTAAGAAAGTTTGGGTAGACTGAGAATCCGAATCATCCACCCGCTTAAGAGCATTCATGGCACACATGTGAATTATGGCAAAACTGCGACGGGGGGAATGTTGTTGTTGGACTAGCGTCGCAGATTGCCCTTTCCCTAATAGTTGATCTGCAGTGACTCCTGCGGGTAAGCCTCTTCGAATTTCTGCTTCTACCCCTTTTTCATATTCAGATTGCCAAACAACATATTGAGCTGGAGTCATAAGCATTGAAAAAAGCATTTTCCAGTCATATAATAACATAACAGTGTTAGCAGTAACTAAGGAATCAAGTATCCCCCTCGTGAAAGGAGAATGTAGACCGTAGGTGGTTACAGCGTCCTTAATCTGTTTCAAAACTTTAAATTCGATGTTGTTATACACGTTTCCTCCCGCCGCCCCTGGGACAATGGTCATAGGAAAAGCCGAAGGGCTTTCAACTTCCAGAGAAAGAGGAGAGGAAAGGAGTTCAGTGATAGTGCCTCCGAGAGATTGATGTGGAGAGAAATCGGACAAAGGGGCTGAAGGGGAGGGGGAGGTGTCAGGGTAGGGAGGAAGAGGTAGAGAAGTGGAGTCAAGATGGGCAGCGAGAGGGACGGTAGTTTTGGGATCGGAAATGGAAGAAGAGGATGGTTCTAGAGATGAAGAGGGAGGATAGAGGGTGTTGATGGCTGCCATAACAGCCTTCCAGGAAGTCAGAATATCCACGGGAGCCCGTGGGGTATCATGAAGATATTTTCCTATCCACTCCCAAGTGGAGGATTTGAGCGTTCCTCCAGAGGGATAGACAGGACAATATTTTTCTATGTAAAGTAAAAGATTAGTCAGGGATTTTTTAGAGATAGAGAAAATTGTAGTGCCATTAGATTTTTGACAAGAATTAGCCTTCTTCACAAGTGCGTAAAGTTCGTCCCTATGTACTGACGAAACTTTGGAAAGTGGGGAGCCCATTACTTACGATTGTACAAAGCCTTTGCCAGGTGCGTAGTAACAGGAGTGAAGGCAGTGTTCCTCTAGACAGAGGCAACACCGTGAGACTAGAAGACCGAAGGACGAAGGATCCCGGACGAGCCCCCAGCTGTCGCGTTGAGCGACCGGCCCGGCAGACCTTCTTCTTCTAGTCCATTAAGTTTTGGCGGGACCCTCACGAGGGTGGACCAGAATTTAGGCACCAAGAAAAGACACCAGACATTTGGAAGCTTGAAGTGAGGAAGCACATCGCGCTTGGGGCAGATGGAATGGTCCCGGCCCTGATTGCTCTGCTACAATCTCCTTTATTGTGTTCTTTAGGTAGGGAGGGTTTAGGAGTACAAGGATCAAAGAGAAAAGCAGTTTATGCCATATAATGATATCTACAAAGGAATGCATAGCTCATATATCACTGACATGTCTCAAGGATTTTTCAAGCTAGCCGGGCGTTATCTATGGCGTAATTAGCTAAGGTTGCCGTGTCCTTGCAAGATAAGTTTTCCTGTATGTCAGGGCATTTTTGTGGTTTTGATATCCGTGTGCATGTCTTTTGAAAGAACACTAATGGCAACATTTTATAATACATTCACATTTTATTTTGCCCTGAGTAATCTTCTCCCAAAGTGTCTGTGGAGATTCTCAGTCCATCTAGGTCATGGTATATCTTTTTCAAGAGGCAACTGGACTTTCTGGTTTTTCTTTGAAGAGGTTTCATTTCTCATCCTCATCCAAGAAGCTTAATATCGGTCATCAGGCACCAAGCAGAATTATGAGACAAGGGTGGGATTCTACCAGTTCGCACCTATTTGCTAGAACCGGTTATTAACATTCTAAGCAGCTCGGAGAACCAGTTGTTAGAAGAAATTACCAGCCTAATCCTGTAAGGAAGAAAGGAAGGAAACATTCTGGTGTTGCTTACAGAAACTGCCTCTCCGTTAACCCTTATTACATTCTTGGCAGGACTAGACTTCCTGTCTCAGGAACTTCTCTGGAGTTTTTTCCCCCTCCTTTGCTGATACTTTGCTTTTGTGGAGTGACCATTCAAAGTTACAATGGCACTGAAAAAAGTGACTTATGACCCTTTTTCACACTTATGACTGTTGCAGCATCTCCACAGTCATGAAAGGCCAGGCAAGGAGATGCGTGCCCCGATGTGAGTGATATTGAGTTGGCCAAACCCACCCAGTCACATGACCACCAAGCCATGCCCACCACCTAAGCCACGCCCACAGAACTGGTTGTTAAAAAATTTGAATCCCATCCCTGCTGTGAGATCTTTTTTTCCCTTAATTTCCTCTGTGAAAGCTGCCATTAGTGGCAGAAAAGGAAAAATGCTCTAATTTTGTCTCTTTTCTAATAGAAATAAGCACTAATACATCCTCAATAATGTTTTGCACATCTTGCAAGTAGATTAAATCCAAAATGCATAGGCCAATTGGCTTTTATTTTTCAATATTCAGATATTCCATGAAGCCAAGAGTATCAGTGACTTGGTGGCAGTTTAGGAATTGTTTTATTCATTCTGTCATCCTTTGTTAGCTAGACTGAGAGAGCAGCTCTTCCAGAAACATGTTTTTGTTAAGCATTTGAGTCTGTTTCCATCACTGACTATGAGAGATGGATTGTCACCTGTCTGGGCCCTTTCTACTCCTTTCCACACCAGCTGGCAGTCAAAATGCCACAATCCCAAATCCTCTACCCACACTGACACCAAACATCACCAATTTGATTGGGGCAACACAAAACTCATGAGCCATACGACTACCACCATTGAAGCCTAGCATTCCACAAGCAATTCATCAACAGACCTACAACCTATGAACCCCTCAGAATCCAAATCAACCACACAGCCAATCTGAAACAGCACCGACCTCGAACAACCTTCACAACCCCACACATACACCAGCTGTTCACCTCCCAATGACCCTGACCTGATGTGATCTCCTTATCACAAGATCTATCACAAGACCCATCACAAGACTCACTGATGACTCACAGCTGACCCATCACAAAATCCTCTCTTACCCATCCACACCTGAAGCCCTTATAAATAGAAGAACACTGAACTGACATCACCTAAACTCTGTTAAACATGTTACCTAGCCCGGTAATGAAATTTTGGAAAGCCACCAACAAGCTTGGAGAATGAACCCTCACCCTCTATCTACTTCTTTCCATCAAAGACTGTAGTCTGTTTTCATAATCCAAACCAACAGGAGAAGCCAGTTGCAGTAACAATGATTTTAGCAAGCTCAGTAGCAATGGCTGGTCATCTCTGTATATATTTCTGTGCATCTGCAGACTCACGGGAAGATTCTAATTCCTTGCATGTACAAACCTAGTTATATGTTTGCGCAGAATAGAGTTTTCAGTGAAACATTCCCTGGGATCTGATACATTCCACTCTACAATCTAAATTGCTATTCTCAGGGTTGGCATTCCTTCATATGATTGCCCACCAACAATTGGAAAAGGGATAACTTTGTTGGAATCAATACAGAGACTAATTTAGGAAGAACCCATCCATAGATTTCAGACTGATGCTACTTTTGAATTGACCCTGCCTGAGTGTTCTTCCTCTAATTTGCTGCTCAGTTTATACATTTATAGCTGACTCAATGTTGTAAATCTCTAGTACAAAGAAAAAATTATCCCATACAGTAGGGCTACTGACTGGAAGAGGCATCCACAAGGCTCACTCTCAAGTATGTGTATGTTCCTTCATTCAGCGGTATACAGAGCAGATATAAACTATCAAGAGACAGATGATGAATCACCAATCTCATAAAACAGCCCAGGTAGGGAGAAATCTAGAGAAGGAGTTCAAATCATACAATGAAATTTTGCCTTAATTTACTCATTACAGGTAGAACTGAGCCCAGAATTTATGTTGCTAATCTAGTAAGTGAATTTTGTCCCATTTATGACCTTTTTTGACCACATTTGTCAAGTGAATCACTGCAGTTGTTGAATTAGCAAAATGATTGTTAAGCAAATCTGGTTTCCTGATCAACTTTGTTTATCAGAAGGTCGCAAAAGGGGATCACATGACCCTGGGACACTCATAAATGTGAGTCAGTTGTCAAGCATCTGAATATAACTCACGTGACCATGGGGATGCTTGCAATGGTTATAAGTCACTTTTTTCAGTGCCATTGTAACCAGTGGTGGGATTCAAAAAAATTTTTTAATACCAGTTCTGTGAGCATGGCTTGGTGGGCGTGGCAGGGGAAGGATACTATAAAATTTCCAGTCAGAGGCAGTATTTGCCGATTCTCTGAACTACTCAAAATTTCTGCTGGTCAGAACCTGCTGAATACCACCTCTGATTGTTTGTATGTATTGTTTTTATTCTTGGGCAGTGAGCTGATGGAATGGTAGGTGGGAATGACCTTGGGAATAGAAGAAGAAGAGCTGCGGCATAGACAATGGTCTGATAAATGAAATATAAGCCTGAAATAGGACGGTGAAAGCATCTCAGAAGGGACCCTCGGTAGGTTTGGGGAGAGTAAAAGTGAGGGAAAGTAGGAGCAATTTCAGACTTGCAAGATTCTGTTAATGCAATTTTATAATAAAGACACAGCTAATACTCCTGGGTCTGCTGGTTGTCTGGACTATCTCACAAGACTGACAGCCATCCAGAATTTGGTTTAAGTCATAAAAATATTTTAAATCATTAAATTTCTATTTAGATTTTTTTTTTCCACTGCCGGTTCTCCAGAACTAGTCAGAACTGCTGAATACCACCTCTGGTTGTAACCTTGAACAGTCACTAAATGATCTAAAAGAGGGTTGGAAACTCCTCTTACAGTTTCTGAGACTCTATTTTTATTCCGAACTAGCATAAAAAAAAAATGCCTCGATTGAAATCTATACAGTTCTTGTTGCCTCGATCTTGTATGCAGCTTGACATAGATAATTTACACATCCATCAGTGGCTACAAAACAAGAAAGGATTGCTATATTTCTAATAATGTTCTCTCCAGACATAGTCTAGATGCTTTTGAATTATCTCAAGCTTGGTAGAATCTGGCAGGCGCAACCCTGTACAGAAATCCCTTGGACGGTCCTGTATTGTTACATTGCCCTTCTCCATACAATGGCAAATGATGAGGTCGTCCAAAGACTTCAGGAATCTTAATTTCTTCTGAGAATCAACAAGGCCAGGGTAAATAAAACAAAAGGTAAAACTAACACAAAAGGAATATATAAAACAAAATAATGTTGAAATGGGAAAGGAAAAGAGAAAAAAGAAGAGGGTTGGCAGGTACGATTTATAACCTTGTCTCCATCAAACCAGGCCAGAAACTCATCTGTATGCAGCCCCAATTCCCCCCTCTGGGCCCTCACAGAACAAATTTCAGCTAAAACCCATAAATAAGGTCTCTCTCTCTCTCCCTGCATCAGTTAAAGTTTTATTCATTGCTCATTTTGTGAAATGCTGGATTAAAAAAAATAAATAAAAATAAAATCCCTGCAGATTTATCTTTTATCTGAAATGTTAAAGATTAAAGCTTCAAATCACCAACCCGCCACAAGAATAAATAAAACTGGGGGCTTAATCTCGGCCAGGGTTTCTTGGGGATCAGTTCTGGGACCCTGTCTGGGCTCTACATTAGAGAGTTCACTGTTAATGAATTTATATTATTGATATTCACAGTCAAAGCACTCTTCCCCTTGTCCCTCTTGACTCGTGAATTTTGCTTCTTCACTCCAGTTTTTGCAGGAGGCAGCAAGTTAAACCATCAATTTTAGTGATGGCGACAGAAGGGCTGTTGTTATAGGCATTAGCAAATTTATAAAGAAGGCAAATGGGGCAATGGGAGGCTAAAGCAATGTGGCCTAGCCTGATATTTCTGAGCCACCCACAGTTCTCAAGAGACATTGAATGGAGCCCCAGATAGCTCCTTCAAGAACTTGCCTAATAATTGTAATATTTAATTTAGCAGAGGAGGAAAAACTTGCCATTTATTCATATTATTGTAGTTGAATGTACTTAAATTAAAGGTTTCAGCAGATGACAGCACTTGGTTCACCTAGCCTGACCTCAGGAAAGCAGAACAATATTCTACTATCTCATTAGGCCATCCAGAAATCCTGGTGCTGTAAAAAAAAGTAAAATCTTGGGAGAAGAGAGTGGCAAAACACTGTCAACAACAACAACAACAACAACAACAACAATAATACATGACGCCATCACAAACTGGACTCAAGGAAAACTTAAGTTTAGCTACAGTTGATAAGACAGGATTAGGATCAGGATCAGATCAGGAGGGAGAGAAAGAGAAGAGAAAAAGGCAGGGAGAGAGAGAAAGGGAGGGAGGGAAAGAAAGAGAGAAAGAAAAGAGAGAAAAACAGAAAGGAGGGAAAGAGACGAAGGAAGGAAGGAAGGAAGAAGGAAGGAAGGAAGGAAGGAAGGAAGGAAGGAAGGAAGGAAGGAAGACAGTTAAAGGAAGGAAGAAAAACAAGAGAAGATATTCTCACTTCAGAGGTCAAAAATAATTTTCAGGTCCTAGCAGGTAAAACAGGCTCCAGCGTTCAGAAGAAGCAAAAGAGACAAGTAGGATGGGAGAAAGGTTGGTGGTTATAAGAAGGCAAAGAGATGTGTCACTGTGCTTGGTGAGTTCCTGCCCTGGGGAACTGAAACAAGCATATGTTGATTGGACTTATCAGCTTCAGAAATATGCTGCCTGCCAGGAGCAAAGCTATGACAGAAGTTGTTTAGAGACTTATCAGGTCCACTGACAATTATCCTTTTTTTTTGTAATACATGTGAAGACAAATGAAACGGAACGCCACAATTATAGCATCACAGATTGTGAAAATCACAGAGGAAAACTCAAGATCCTGCCCAACCAGATAAGTATCAGAGATTCTGCTGAAGCTGAAAGAGAAAATGAGTATCCCCAGTCACAAGCAATTAGCAGGTGGGAAAATCCATGAAAGGTTTATCAAATAAACTCATCATGCAAATGTTCTGGGAGAGAAAAGATTCAAAAGTCCCAGCAGTAGCACCTACTTTAATAAACGGTGGCTGCACGGTTCCTATCTACAGATTCTGTACTCTAAGTGCTAATTCTTAGCATTAACACCCTTCTTAAAAATCTGTGTGAATCTGGCTTCCTTGATCATGCTGTGCAGCTCATGGGCTTGACAGGTGGCATTTTCATCCCTCCCTCCAGTTCAGGGCTGGAAAGGGTGGAGAACTTTCAAATTAATGATTGGCCATGTAAGTAGCATTTGTTAAGTTTGAGCATGGGCGAGAAAGAATGGAGACAAGCCTTTGAATGGTGAACTTCAGCTCTTTATTTACATCGTGACTTGCTTGCTTTAACAGCAGTAAAACCCGCCTTATATAGGCAAACCTTATAACATTTAACCAATAATGAGCTAGGAACATTAGCTCTTATAACCAATAAGACTTTTCTGTTAAGGGCCAATCGGATTCCCCGGGACGGGCCAATCCGGTCCGGCCGCTTAACAGCCAATTAGAAGTGCAGGACCAGAACCCTGCACTTAACTCCAAGCTCATACTTTATTAATTATACTGCATACACAACACCCCTTCCCCCTGGCTTCTTAGTTCAGGGCGCAGTTACATAGTCCCTTAAATAGGACGGTTGTCTTTTTAGTCTCTTTGACTTTCGTTGTATCAGCTGGTTGCAGTCCTGCTGAGGTAGATCGTTGTTTGGCAGTGGTGCTGCCTCCGGTTCAGAGTTCACTTCTACGTCGTTGCCCCCATTTTCCGCAATTTCCTGAGGTGCAAACGTTTCTCCCTCCGGCTCCGCTGCCTGGGTTTCTATTGAATCATCGTTCCCTTCGAACGGGTTTCCTAGGGCTTCATATTCTTCCGTAGCTCCCCCCCCCTCAGTTTGGTCATAGGGGAGTTGCGGACTGGCTGCTGCAAGCCGCGACCGTAATTGGTCGATATGCTGTTTCCAAAGTTTATTGTCACGGCATTGCACAAGGTAGGATCTGGGGCCGGTTACATGTACTACTGTTGCTTCCATCGGGTCGCCCGATAGGTTTTTTGCATAAACCAGGTCTCCTACCTGGAAGGTGCGACAGCGGCCGCTGGATCCTAGTGGTTTCTCCGGTTCATAAGCAGGGTGCAACCGGTTGAGGTGGGAGCGGAGCTTTCGTCCCATTAGCAGTTCAGCGGGAGTTTTGTTGGTGACGCTATGTGGGGTGATGTGTTGCAAGAAGAAGATTTGATTGACCTTATCGTCAATGTTATCGTAGTTTACCTTTTGCAAGGTTTTCTTTACAAATTGGACCATGCGTTCTTCTCGGCCATTGGTCGCAGGGTGCGCAGGCGAGGTGAGCGCATGGCAGATGCTGCGGTCAGCGAGGTACTGCTCGAACGCTAGTGCAGTAAATTGTGGGCCGTTATCAGATACCAGGACGTCTGGTAATCCGTGGGTTGCAAAGAGTCTGTTTAAAATCTTGATGACTGCCTTGGAGGTCGTAGTAGTCATGCAATGAATTTCGAGCCAATTGGAGTAGGCATCGACGGTAAGCAGGAAGGTGTGGCCCTTGGTTGGCCCCGCGAAGTCCAGGTGAATTCGGGACCAGGGTCCACGTGGTGTCTCCCATTCAGTAGGCATGGCTTTTGGAGGGGCATTGCTGACTTCTTGGCATTTGGGACAAGCTTTAACCCACTGTTCGATTTGCTTGTCAATGCCCGGCCACCATGCATAGCTTCGCGCAAGGGCTTTCATTCGCACGATGCCGGGGTGGCCATCGTGCAAGGTTCTCAGCAGCGCTTTCTGGAGTCATTCTGGGATAACGACTCTATCGCCCCAGATGATACAGCCTTTCTGGGAGAAGAGCTCGGTTTATCGAGTCTTGAATGGTGTGAAGTCATCTGATAACTAGTCCAATGGCCATCCACGTTCTACCCAGTCTAGACTCATGCTGGGGTGTGGTCGCGTTTGGTTTCTCTCGCGATGTCTTGAGCGGCCAGTGGTGACGAGTTGAGTGCCTCGATTTGCAACGTGGTTACCGTTGGTGCCGAATTGTCGAGAGTTTCTGGAAGCGGTGCTCGGCTCAATGCGTTGGCGTGGGGAATGGCTTTCCCCGGGCGGTATTGCAGCCGATAGTTATAAGCAGCTAAGAATTCTGACCATCGGGTCATCCTAGGGGATAATATGTAGAGAGTTGGCTTATCTCCGGCTATTATCCCTAGGAACGGTTTGTGGTCAGTCACAATAGTAAAAACCCTGCCATACATGTATTCGTGAAATCTTTTCACAGCTGAGACGATTGCGAGGGCTTCTTTATCAATTTGTCCATAGTTCCGCTCCGTTTTTGAAAGAGTCTTTGAAAAATATGCAGCAGGGGCTTCGTTCCCGTTAGGCAGTACGTGGCTCAAAATGGCGCCCACCCCGAAAGGTGATGCATCACAAGTTATAACTAACAGCAAAGTCTCGTTATACTGCATGAGTACAGAGTCAGAAGTGAGCAGTTTTTTAACATTTCGGAACGCCTGTTCTTCACGGTAACCCCATAACCAAATTGCCCTTTTATCTAACAATCGGTATAACAGTTCAGCGACAGTTGCTTTGTGCAGTAAGAATACATTATAGAAATTGATGAGGCCTAGGAACGCCTGGAGATCAGCCTTGTTTCGTGGCCTGGGAGCGTTTTTGATCGCTTTTAATTTACTTTCGGTAGGGTGAATACCCTGGCTATCAATCAGGTACCCTAAAAACTCAACACTGTCAGTACACAATTTACATTTGTTTTTTTTAACCTTAAGACCGGCTTCTTGGAATTTTTTTAGGACTAATTTTAACCGGTCCTGTAAGATTTTTTTGGTTGGGGCTGCAATTAATACATCATCAAAATAGGGGACCATGCCCTTAATTCCTTGCAATAGCCTTTCCATAAGGCTCTGAAAGATCCCCGGGGCTACACTAACTCCGAATTGCAGCCGGGTACATTTAAAAGCACCTCGGTGCGTCACAATAGTTTGGGCCTGTGCCGTTTTTTCATCTACTGGTAATTGCTGATATGCCTGAGCTAAATCCAATTTAGCGAAAACTTTCCAGCACCCCAGGGAATGGAGGAGGTGCTGCACCACCGGAACTGGATACGCATTCTGCTGCAGGGCGTGGTTCAAGGTGGCCCGGTAGTCCCCACAAATTCGGATTGACCCGTCTGGCTTAATGGGTGTTACAATAGGGGTTTCCCACGGGGAGTGATCGATGGGCTCCAACACCCCTTGAGCTATCAGTTTGTCGAGTTGTTCGTTGATTTTCGCCTTTTAGGCAAACGGAACTCGACGGGGCTTCAAGCGAATGGGAGCTACCTTGGGATCTAGGCTGAATGAGATCGGGTTCCCCTTGTACTCGCCTAAGCTGTCCGCAAAGACGTCCCTGAACTCAGAGATAAGGTCTTCCTCCCAGTCACAGCCACCGACTCGGTTTACGCTGGCCACTTCAATGCCGAGTGGCGCAAACCATTGGAGGCCCAGTAGGCTAGCCTATCTCTATCGATGACTGTTAAAGGTAAGTATGCTGTGTGCTTCCTGAAGGAGACTCGAACTCGGCAGGACCTGACAACGGGGATTCGATTCCCCTGGTAGTCCTTGAGGATGAGGCGTTGGAACCGGAGATCTTGGCATTGAATTGTGGGGATGAGTTGCTTGAGTGTCTTCCACGACACCATCGAGAGAGACGATCCCGAGTTGACCTCCATGTGGCAAGGCTGGTTTTCAATGGCTACTGTGACTCGGATTTTCTTAGTGTCCAAGGTTGAGGCGTGACCGATAGTGATAGTATGGTGAGCCTCTTCTCTTTGCAAAGCTCGATTTCTGTAGGAGTGGTTTACTGGCGCTCGCCTTATAGGACGGTTTCCTGTCGATTGGCGATAGTTGGCCCCTTTTGAGGCCTGGCTGGGTCCTGGTAAGCTGCGGCAGACCCGTCCGATGTGGCCTCGTTTCCCGCACTCATGGCAGAATGCGTCACGGAATTTGCATTCGGACCTGACATGGTTGGCTCCACATCCAGCACAAGGGCGTACGGGCTTCGGGTAGTGGTCTCGGTTGGACCGCAGTCGATGTACCCCTTCTTCATCACTATCTGACGACAAAGAGAGGTCCTCGTGGTGCGTTGTCGCGAGCTGCCCTTCTGAACTAGGTGAGATTTCGCTGGCCGGTGGTGGTACTGGAGTCCGGTTTCGGCACAGTTGTGCAGCCGACTTCTTGGTTACCTCTGCTGCGGTAGCATCGGCAATGGCGTCGGCAAGGCTGATGTTGCCTTTTGCCATCAGCTTGCTTTGGACGCCTGGCGCATCTAATCCAAGAACTATGCGATCTCTTAGTGCTTCTTCTAGATTGGTGAATCCGCAGAGGCCTCCCAAATTTCGGAGGTCTGCTATGAAGTCAGCCACGCTTTCTCCTTTTCGCTGGCTTCTTTGATAAAACTCATGGCGTCTCATGAGCGTAGGCATGGTAGGAGCGTAGTGGGCTCGCAGGATAGGTTCGAGGTCGTCCCAATCCATGGCCTTCACTTCTCGGGGTTTGGCTAGTGCTTTAGCCATCTTAAATACAGTTGGACCGCAATGCGTTAGGAGCACCACCCGTTTTTTTCCTGGTGTGGCGTCCTTTAAGTTGTTCATCTCAAGGAACATTTGGAAGCGATCCATGTAGGACTCTCAGTCCTCTTGTGTTGGATCGAACAGAGCGGGTGGTACGATGCCACCGGACATGGTTCTGTTGTTGGCGTCGTCTGTCACGTGCTCGGTGTTGCTTCTTGGTTCTGTTGGTTCAGATGTCTCCATATCCCATCCTCGTCGCCAGTGTTAAGTTTGAGCATGGGCGAGAAAGAATGGAGACAAGCCTTTGAATGGTGAACTTCAGCTCTTTATTTACATCGTGACTTGCTTGCTTTAACAGCAGTAAAACCCGCCTTATATAGGCAAACCTTGTAACGTTTAATCAGTAACGAGCTAGGAACGTTAGCTCTTATAACCAATAAGACTTTTCTGTTAAGGGCCAATCGGATTCCCCAGAACGGGCCAATCCGGTCCGGCCACTTAACAGCCAATTAGAAGTGCAGGGCCAGAACCCTGCACTTAACTCCAAGCTCATACTTTATTAATTATATTGTATACACAACAGTATTAATGAGAAACATGGTTCTCTGGAATCATGGTCTCAATTGTTTAGATAGTAACCAGGGGTGGGCTTCAAAAATTTTAGCAAGGGGTTCTCTATCCGGTTACTGGGTGGGTGTGGCCATAGTGGATGTGGCTTAGTCAGCCTCCTGCACCAAAGCGGGGGGGTGTTTTTGCCCTCCCCGGGCTTGGGTGGCTTTCTTCAACCCTCCAGGAGGGTAAAGATGGCCTCCCCGGGTTCCAGAGGCTCTCTGGAAGTCGGAAACAGGCCCATTTCCAGTGTTCCCGAATTTCCGGGAGGCCCATTTTTCACCTTCCCTGAGCCTCCGCGCGCACCCTGCACTTACTTGCATCCAAAATGGCCACTTGGGGAATCCTGGGAGGGGCAGAGTGGGGTGGGCGGAGCCAGCCAGGAGTGACATTTGGGGTTCTCTGAACTGCACAGAATCTTAGGGGTTCTCCCGAACCCCTGCGAACCCCCAGCAGCCCACCCCTGGTAGTAACAGGATAAATTGAACAGGGACAAGGGTTTTCACCCAGGAAACAAAAACTGATGTATCTCTCTTAGTTTTTAAATTAATAAAATTCAAAAATGTGTAAGAAAGTGAGGTTTTTGCTGGTCACATGTGAGGGGCGCATGACATGGATTTTGTAACTTGCTAACTCACATAGTTACTTTGTATTTTAATCTGATTTATTTTTTTCTCATTTAAAATGATGTTCAGATTGATTAGCTTTTAACATTTCTAAACTGATAAACAGGTAAGAAAAAAATTGTTAGTACAAATTGGGGTCGGTTTTATCTCTTGTATGAATTCCAAGCAATCTTTTTCTTTACGATTTATTCCCTGTCTGACATCAGACCTCATTTTAATGAACATGTGCGATATTATGGAATGCATATATGTAACATGTTTGACTACCTGTAACTGATTTCCTATGCAAAAGGGAGGTTGCTTTTATCCCATCCAATCAACTTTCCTCTTGCGTTTTTCTTTGTTGTGTTAACTATAAAAAGGAATGTAACATGGGGCTCGAGGTTCTCTCTCCTTTTTCAGAGAGAGATCCAATTTCATCAAGGTACCCTAATAAACTGCTTTTAAAATTCTCTTCTGACTCGGTTGCTTATCGGGATAGTAAACTGAAACAGAACCTAGGAGCAGCTTTGGCTATCAAATATCCATAAAGCTGCACAGTGATTAAGGGTATATCATAAATCCCTCAGCGCCCGAGCTACTCCAATCCTGATCTGCCACCAAACCTCAATATTGACTTTGAAATGGACCAGGCCTGCCACAGCTATCTTTCCATTTCTGCCACATGATGGGGGAGGGGACCAGAGGTGGTATTCAGCAGGTTCTGACCTGTTCTGGAGAACCGGTAGCGGATATTTTGAGTAGTTTGGAGAACCGGCAAATGCCCCCTCTGACTGGCCCCACCCCCATCTATTCGCTGCCTCCCAAGTCCCAGCTGATTGGCTGGGTCTTCTTTTGTTGCCCTGCACAGGAGAACGGAGCTGGAAAGCAGGTTAGTAGGGTGGGGAAGGAATGGGATTTTTCAGTAACCTTCCCCCAGGAGTGGGGTGGGAGTGGGGATTTTGTAGTCTCCTTTCCCTGCCATGCCCAGCAAGTCACGCCACACCCATCAAGCCACGCCCACAGAACCAGTCGTAAAAAAAATCCAACCACTAGAAGGGGGGAGTCTGGAATGTCAGGCTGAGACAGCAACAACTGATCATCTCCTGGGAACCAAGGTCATCTCAATAGGTGTTGGCCAGAGACTGAGAGGAGTTGCCAAAGGGGTGCCAGTACATCTAACTGGACGATGTGAGAGAGGGAATTATCTTTTTTTTTAATTGTACTGAAACCATGGGAAATATTTACAGCTGGTTTTTATTTTCATTCATGCTGAAACGATGTACTCAATAAAACAGTCCTTTGAGAAAGTTAAAAGTCTCGGAGTGCTGAATTGCTTGGATTCATTACTCGGAACCTTGATATTTAATTCCTGTGGTCTCATTGTGAGGAGCAGTTCTAATATACAGTATATTATTTATTATATATTATATAACTATAAGTAATTGTATTATTCATATATTGGATATATGGTAAATAACTGCAAACTGAATACGAATTAACAATGTGATCTGGCTTCTGAAAGGGCCCATTAAATTTTAGGTTGTATCAATGTTTTCTAAATAACAGGAAATCATTGTTATGTTTGTTCCCCTTTTCTTATCACCTACCCTGTCCAATTCTGGACCGCACACTTTATGAAGCATTCAGTGAAACTGAAATAGATTCAAAGAGTGAGAACGAGGGCTGTCAGAAGAGAATAAACTAGAAACATAAGAAGATATTAAGGAGATGTTCAGCCTTGAGAAAAGACAACTGTGCAGATACAGGACAGCCTTCAAATACCTTGAATGGAAGAATATCATCACATAGAAAAGATCAGGACCTATTTTCTCTGGTTCCAAATGGTAGAATATACAGTATAATGATGTCTTTTAGAATGATTGTAGACAGGCAGGTTTGAGCTGAGCATTCAAAAAATCTTCCTAGCAAGATGAGCATTTCCACGCAGAACCAGAGGTGATAGGCTTTTCTTTCATTGGATGTATTCAAGTGGAAATTGGAAATCCATCTGTCTGAAATGCTTTAATTTGGGTTTCTGCAATGAGTAAGAAACTGGGCTTGATAGTTTAAATCAGTGGCCCTCAACCTTTTTCGAACCAGGGACCGGTTTCATGATTATTTATTCTTCCACGGACTGGTACCTGAGTAACGTGAGACTCCACCACCATCGGGACGGCTCTTCGTTCGAAGCCACCGCCCCCCTTCGACGAAACTGAGGCGCAAACACCCAAACTCTGCTTTCCAACTGAAAAACCAGAAGCACTTTCCAACCAAAAACCCGGAAACAACCGAAAAACCGGAAGTGCTGTCGAAACAAGATGGCGGTGCCCAAGCTTTGCGGCCTGGTAAAAAATGATCCACGGACCGGTACCGGTCCGGGACCCCTGGTTTAAATGACCTCTTTAATTTTGTGATTCTGTTATAAATATTAAATCAAACCTTTTTTGTCCCATTTCTATCTGTATTTCCCACCCTAAATCCTTGTTTACTACTAAAAGTAAGTGCAGTGCCCAGTCCAAATTCATTTAGCCCAGCTCTAAAGCAATAATTCCCCAAAACAACAACATACTCTTAGCATTCCCGCTCTCTATAACTCATGGTTTCTTTCTTCCAGGCCAACTACCAAAACTTCAGATTGTTTCCTTTGATTCTTACATTTCAAATGGTCCATTTCCCCGCTTTTAGTCCCACTTAATAATGTGGGATGTCTGTAAGCAGATACCCTTTCTTCCCACTAACACCCATACAGTGGCATTGGAAAAGAGCATCTTTGCCACAAATTGCCTCCAAAGAGGGCTGTTCTTTCTATATGTAATGTAGGCTTACAGGTAGTCCTTGAAATTGTGATGGGCTTGCAATGGGTCTTTTATGGCTCATAAAGCACTTCTGACCATCATAAACTCTTGTGCCCCCAACACACACATGGTCACATGATTGCATTTTGGGTGCATGGCAACCAGCTCACATTTACAACTGATTGTAACATCCCACAGTCCCATGACTGCAATTTGCAACGTTTGCTGCTTTCAACAAAAAATACCCGTTCATAAGAACTTATAAATGCAGTGTTCACTTAACAACCATGGATTTGCCTAATGACTGTAATGATTCACTTAACAGCTGCTGCAAAATTGTTATAAAGTTGGGTGTCATCACATGAGTACCTCAACTTAGGATTGTAATGACTTATTCCCTGAAATCAGGTCCTAATTGCTGTCATAACTTCAGGACTACTTGTATTTAATCTCATCACTGACAAGCTCACATATAAATAACTATATAACACTTAATTGAACAACAATACATTTAAAAAGAGTCATAATTTAAAAAGTATATGTAAAAAAAACACAGAGAATAGCAGAGGATGATAATTACTCATAGTAAGGGAGCTATAGTTATATAGAACAGTATTCATGGTTTATAATAACCACCATACTGCTTTCCTATAAATATTTTGGAACTTGACTGGCATCCTAAACTTAAGGACCTTGGTGTACTCAGAGTATTTTTTCTCTAAACGCAGTGGGATTTACTTCTGAATAGACAAGCATATGATCTGGGAATACAATAAATGTCTTAATAATGTCTTAACATATGTAACAATTTGTTTATACTGGAAAAAATTCTGTCACACAGAGACCACAGTCATTGGATCTACATTTAAGTGCACTTAAAAAAAGCAGGAAAACTTCACTTAGCTAGGATAGATTAAATCCTATTAGTTTCAAAGGATCTACTCCATGATTAGATCAAATATATGAGGAATATATCTACTTGGGGAATTGTCTTGTACCAGTTACATTGTACCACCCAACCTGGCCAGGAGGGTGACCATGTTGTATATCCCTCCAGTTAAAGAATTTTGACTGGTGGGATCCGGAAAGAGGTCCTTCTCTTCGACTGCTTCCCTCACTCCTTGAGAACATCTTAATTCCAGAGATGAGGAAGCCCCCCTAGCTTTATCTTCTGGCTTTCTGAAAGAGTGAAAACCTGGTTCCTACAATTGGTATGGAGTTGAAGAGTGAAGATGTGTTCCTGGGGGTGGTTGATGTTGTGAGGGTATTTTCTCAGCTTTTTTAACTTTTAGTATCTTTTACTTGACCTTTTAAATTCTATTTTTGTTTGTAATTATCTCTTAATTATTGTTTTATAACATGAGATGTTTATTATATTGCAAACCACTTGGAGTCACTTAGTGAGATGGGTGGGGTAGAAATGTGAGGAACAAATGAATAAATATAAATATCTATGTGTATGTGTAAGATATATATGTGTGTGTGTGTATGTATGTATGTATGTATGTATGTATGTGTGTGTGTATATATATATATATATATATATATATATATATAATTTGTTTTCTGAGGTTCTCGCAGGTATTTGTATGTGGATCTTTGGTTATTCGGGTTTTCTCCCGCGTAAGATTGGAAGTATCTAGGCAACGTTTCGATGAAGTCTCATTCATCATCTTCAGGCTTGGTCTTCAGCTCTGTGCTTCTCAGAGTGATGTGAGCTTGCAGCTGCTTCTTCCTTTTAACTGCTAGTGGGGGTGTGACTTGATTGGGTGGGGGCTTGGCTGTGTTCTGATTGGGTGGGGGGGTGTTCTCATTGGTTGGGGGTTTGGCTGTGTTCTGATTGGTTGGGGGGTTGGCTGTGTTCTGATTGGCTGGAGGCGTGTTCTGTTCAGGTGGGGGCTTGATTGTGCTCAGGTTAGTCTTAGTTGCTGGAGGGTTTGAGCTGGTGAGCTGTGATCTTGCTGTTTGGCTTCGAGTTCGTGGTCGTGCTGCATCTTCATGGTGGAGGTCAGTTCGCTTCAAGTATGGCTCAGAGGGGTTTGAGGTGGGTAGTGATGCAGCTGCAGTGCGGCTTCTGGTCCGTGGTCATGTTTCATCTTCTGTGTGGGTGTGAGTCTGCTTTCTACGTGGAAGTGTGGTGGTGGCATCTTGTGTGGCTCTCAGGGGTGTGGGTCTGGTGTCATTCTTCATGTTAGGTACGCGTCTGTTCATGAGGGCGGGTTTCCAAATGGCTGGTAGGCGGGAGGTATCATCTCGTTTATTCATGCTGTGTGGGCGTTTTTCTATCTCTATGGCTTCTCTGATGATTCTGCTGCTGAAGTGTTCGGTTTTGGCGATAGTTCTGGTATTTTTAAAGTCAATCTCATGTCCTGTGGCTTTGAGGTGTTGGACCAGGGAAGAGGTCGGTTCTTCCTTTTTGATTGAGTTCTTATGTTCTTCAATGCGTGCACCTATTCTTCTGTTAGTCTGTCCAATGTATGTGGTGGGGCAGGCAGTGCAAGGGATTTCGTATACTCCTTGATTTTCCAACTCGGTTCTGTCCTTAGGGTTTCTTAGGATGGTGGATATCTTTCTGTTTGTGCAGAATTCTGTCTTAATGTTGTGTTTTTGGAGGATCTTGCTAATTTTGTCCGTAGTGCCTTTTATATATGGGAGGAGGGCTTTGCCATTCTCTTGTTCTTTGTCTTGGATTTTGGCTGGGGTTTCTTTTTGGATTAGGTGGGTGATCTTCTTTCTTTGGAATCCATTGGCTGTCAGCACGCCAGTGAGAGTGTGTAGTTCGGTCTCTAGGTGTTGTTCATCGGCTAAGCATTTTGTTCTGGAGATGAGTGTCTCGGCTACGGAATTGATCTGTGCTGGGTGGTGGTGTGAGAGGGTGTGTAGATAGCGGTTTGTATGTGTTTTCTTCTGGTAGATGCTGTGTCCTAGGGAGCCATTGGATTTTTTGTATACCAAGACATCTAGGAAGGGAAGTTGGTTGTTAGCTTCTGTTTCCATGGTGAATTGTATTTTGGGGTGTTGGCTGTTGAGGTGTGTGAGGAAGTTGTTCAGTTTTTCTTTCCCGTGTGGCCAGATTATGAAGGTGTCATCTACGTATCTGAGCCAGAGTTTGGGTTTGTGATCATATTTTTCTAGAGCTTGTGTTTCAAAGTGTTCCATGTAGAGGTTAGCGATGACAGGTGAGAGGGGTGATCCCATGGGTGCTCCTTCTATTTGTTTTTGTCCATTGTAGGTGAAGTATGTATTGGATAGGCAGTGGTTGGTCAGATCTAGGATGTGCTTGGGGGGGTTGTATTTGTTTTGGATGGCTGTCAAGGCTTCTATTATTGGCACTTGGGTGAAGAGGGATATGACATCGAAGCTCACTAGTAGGTCACTGGGTTGTAAGTTTTGTTTCTTTATGATCTCGATGAACTGGAATGAGTTTCTTACGTGTGAGTTGATGGATTCTGCATAGGGCTGTAGTTGTTTGGCGAGAAATTTGGCTAGGTTTTGTAGAGGTGAGCCTATGGAGCTGACTATTGGTCTAAGTGGGGTTCCTTCTTTGTGTATCTTGGGGAGACCATAAAGTTTAGGGCATCTGGATGATTTCTCTCTGGGTATGATTCTTTGCTGGATTTCTTCACTGATGGGGGAGGCTTTTATTTTGGATCTGGTGTTTTTTTCTAGGTAGGTGGTGGGGTCTGTCTTTAGGGGTTTGTATGTGAGGTCTTGGAGTAGGTTGGTTAACTTGGATTGGTAGTCAGATGTGTTCATAACCACTGTCGCGTTTCCCTTGTCTGCTGGTAGGATTATTATGCTGGTGTCTTCTTTCAGGTTAAGTAGTGCAGTTTGTTCTTCTTTGGATAAGTTGCTTTTGGGTGGTTTGCTAGTGCAGAGGATGTTGGTGATTTCGAGTCTGATTCTATTGGCATCATCAGGGTTGGTTTTGGTCAGGCTGGTTTCAACTCCGCATATGATGGTTTCTGTGGGGATATGTTTGGGAGCGACAGCAAAGTTGAATCCTTTAGAAAGGACCTTGGTTTCGGCTTCGGTGAGGATCTTGTCTGAGATGTTGTGCACTGTTTGTTTCATGTGTGGCTGTGAGGGGGGAGGAGTTGGTTTCTGGCGTTGTTGTAGTTTTCTGAGTTTGTTGGTGTGCGTGTCTGTCTTGAGGGTGGTCTGTGTTTCGGCTCTCCAGACAACGAGCTGTTTGGATTTGTCCCAAAGTAAGGGGTGAATCTTGTTGCTGAGTCTGAGGTGAAGTGTGAGGAGATCTTTGTTGATTTGGTCTAGGAGAAATCTTTTTGTGTGAAGTTCATTTCTAATTAGGGCCAATTCTGTTCTTTTTAGGATGCGTTTGGTGGCTGCTGTGTTGGTGTGGAATTTCAATTGGAAGCTTGTGGGAATTAAATTTTGATCTCGGCAGTTGCATAGGAATGCGAGGTCACATAAAATGGAAGCTCTTTGGACTTCAAGTTTTTCATAAGTCCTGGTCAGATGGTGGGTTTCCTCCCCATAGAGGTGCAATATTTGTTTTCTGAGGTTCTCGTGGGTATTTGTATGTGGATCTTTGATTATTCGGGTTTTCTCCCGCGTAAGATTGGAAGTATCTAGGCAATGTTTCGATGAAGTCTCATTCATCATCTTCAGGCTTGGTCTTCAGCTCTGTGCTTCTCAGAGTGATGTGAGCTTGCAGCTGCTTCTTCCTTTTAACTGCTAGTGGGGGTGTGACTTGATTGGCTGGGGGCTTGGCTGTGACCTCGCATTCCTATGCAACTGTAGGAAGGAGGAAGAGGCAGAGAAAGAAGAACAGGAAGAGGAAGAGGAAGAGAGGATGCCGTGCTGGGGTTTTCTTTAGGCTGAGTAAGTTTCCACACAAACCTTCAATTCCAAGTATACCAGCGCAAGATCTCTGACTAACAAAATGGATGAATTAAGGCTACAGATTGCAAAGACTGAATTCATCAAGAACTGCTGTATTTTGCTAATCACAGAATCTTGGCTTCATTCACTCATTCCAGATGCAGCTGTTGAGCTGGAAGGCTACATAGCTCACCGGCAGCACAGGAGTAGAGATGGCAAGATCGAAGGGGAGGTTTAAGCCTTTATGTGAACAAAAGCTACAAAGACTGTAGACATCTGTTGTGTATGTAATATAATTCAATAAAGTATAAGCTTGAAGTCAAGTGCAGGGTTCTGGCCCTGCACTTCTAATTGGTTGTTAAGCGGCCGTACCGGATTGGCCCATTCTGGGGAATCCAATTGGCCCTTAACAGAAATGTCTTATTGGTTCAAGAGCTAATGTTCCCAGCTCGTTATTGGGTAATCGTTTTAAGGGTTGCCTATATAAGGCAGGTTCTATTACTGTTTAATCTGAGCAAGTATAATCTAATAAAGAGCTGAAGTTCACCGTTCAGAAACTTGTCTCCATTTTTTCTCGCCCATGCTCAAAACATGACAACATCCACTGCTCCATGGATCTGGCGTATATGACACTTAAATGTAGACCCATATATCTTCCATGGGAATTCAGCATGGTTTTGATTACTGCAGTCTATATCCCACTTGATGCCAATACTACCATGGCTTTGGGATTCTTGTACAACATTGTTAGTAATCAGCATAATAACTATCCTGATGCTGTGTACATCATAGTAGGGGACTTTAATCAAGCTGATTTAAAATAAGTGCTCCCTAAATTCTATCAGCATGTTAAGTGTGCTACTAGAGGAGCAAACATATTCGACAAAGTATATACCAACATCAGACATGGCTATAAGGTTATACAATTACCACATTTGGGACAATCAGACATATGTCACTGCTTTAAGCACCAACTTATATTTGTCTTAAGAGACAGGCTCCGCCTATAATAAAGACAGTGAAATCTTGGCCAGAAGATGCTTCCCAACAACTTCAAGATTGTTTTGAGAACACAAATTGGGACATCTTTTACCACTAGAGGTGAACACTGCAACTGTTCTGTGCTATATCAAACACTGCACAGATACTATCACTGTGGATAAACGTATTAGGATCTATCCCAATAGAAACCCTGGATGACCAAGGAAGTCCAACGCCTCTTGCATGACAGGACCAAACTTTTAGGTCCAGTGATGGGGCAAGATACAGTGTTGCCAGAGCTAATCTGAAGAAAGGTATTTGGAAGTTCAAAACTGATTATAAGAGGAAGATTGAGGATAATTTTTATAGCAATATAAATTTATGAGGCAGGTGTGGCAAGGGATTCAACAAATTACAAACCATCAACTAACCAATGTCATCCCTGGTGAGGGGGATGCTTCATTGGCAGAGGAACTGAATCATTTCTTTGCTCACTTTAAAGTGGAGACATCAGAGACAGATAAAACACAACTACCAGTCAATTGTAGCCCCCATCTCATTATGGAGGAACAGGAGGTGGAGTATTCTGAGGGCTGTGGACCCTAGAAAGGCTGCCGGTCCTGATGGTATCTCTGGCCAAGTACTTAAAGACTGTGCTGGAGTCTTTACCAGGATGTTCAATCGGTCTTTATCCCAGTCCACTATTCCATCTTGTTTGAAGGCTTCCACCATTGTTCCACTACCAAAGAGGTTCCCTATCAATAACCTCAACAATTACAGACCAGTGGCACTCACTCCTATCATCATGAAGTGCTTTGAGAAATTGGTCTGCCAACACATCATTTCTGGTCTTCCACGTACATTTGATAAACACCAGTTTGCATACAGAAAAAATAGATCTACAGAGGACGCTATAGCCATCACTCTTCACACTGCTCTGGCTCATCTAGAGCAGCAGGAGGGCTATGTGAGGATGCTTTTTGTGGATTTTAGTTCTGCGTTTAGCACAATTCTTGCACATAGACTAGTGTCTAAACTTCTGGACCTTGGGCTTTCTAATTCAATCTGCCTTTGGATTATGGATTTCCTGTCTGGCCGCTCACAGAGGGTCACATTAGGTAATCATACTTCTTCAACTCTTATTCTTAACACTGGTACCCAACAGGGTTGCATGTTGAGTCCTTTACTCTATACTCTTTATGTGCATGACTGCATTCCCACTCACGTTAGTAATACTATTGCTAAATTTGCAGATGATACAACAGTGGTGGGACTTATCTCCATGGGGGATGTGTCTGCCTACTGAGATGAGGTGGACCAGTTGTTTTTGTGGTGTGGAGACAACAACTTGGTCCTCAACACCAATAAGACCAAGGAGCTTATAGTGGATTATAGAAGGAACAGATCAGACATCCAGCCCTTGCTTATCAATAGAGACCAAGTGGAGCAAATGGCCAGTTTTAAGTTTCTGGGTGTTACCCTAAAAGAGGACCTGACCTGGGTGCCCACATTGCAGCCCTGATCAAAAGGGCCCAGCAGAGATTATACTACCTGAGGTTTCTCAGAAAACAACAACTGAATGAGAAACTGCTGGTGACCTTCTACCGCTGCACCATAGAGAGCATTTTAACTTACTGCACCTCTGTATGGTTTGCCAATTGCACAGTGGCAGATAGGAAAGCACTTCAGAGGGTTAACGTCATTGCCCAGAAGATCATTGGTTGCCCTCTCCCCTCTTTGGAACAGCTTTATAGCTCCTGCTGCCTAAAGAAAGTTCAAAACATTCTCAAAGATCCATCTTGTTATGTATGTAAATAGTTGAATAAAGGCAAGCTTGGGGTAAAGTGCAGGGTTCTGGCCCTGCACTTCTGATTGGGTGTTAAGCGGCTAGATCGGATTGGTTGGGTTCTGAGAATCTGATTGGCCCTTAACGAAGGACTCTTATTGGTACTGGAGTTAGCGTTTCACAGCTCCTATTGGTTATTTCACATTAGCATTGCCTATATAAAGCAGAGTTGTTGTTATACAAGTTAGAAGTCACTATGCAATAAAGAGTTGAAAGTTCACCAACTAAGACTGTCTCCATTCATTCTACCCATGCCTGAATCCATGACACTAGCGACGAGGGTGGGATTTGGAGACATCTGATCTTAAGGAACTTGGAAGAAAAACAGAGCACGTGAAAAAAAACGGCGCCACCAATGGAAGCCATGTCCGGTGGCATCGTACCACCCGCTCCGTACGATCCAACCCAAGAGGATTGGGAATCCTACATGGATTGCTTTCAGATGTTCCTCGAAACGAACAACCTGAAGGACTGACACCAGCCAAGAAGCGGGCGCTGTTCCTGACGTACTGCGGCCCGGCTGTCTTTAAAATGGCTAAAGCCCTCGCAAAGCCTCGAGAAGTGAAAGCAATAAGCTGGGACGACCTCGAACCTCTCCTGAGAGACCATTACGCGCCAACTGTACCCACACTCGTGAGACGCCACGAGTTCTATCAATGAAGCCAACGAAAAGGAGAGAGTGTAGCTGACTTCGTGGCAGACCTCCGGCACTTGGGAGGCCTCTGCGGGTTCGCAGACTTAGATGAAGCATTGAGAGACCGCCTAATTCTGGGATTAGATGCACTAAACATGCAGAGCAAGCTGATGGCGAAGGGTGACATCGGCCTTGTTGACACCATCGCCGAAGCCACTGCCGCTGAGGCGACCAAAAAGTCCGCGGCGCAGCTACGGCGAAGCCAAAACCCCACAAACCCACCGACAGGCGACATCTCACCCAGCTCAGAAGGGCAGTTGGCAACAACGCACTACGAGGACCTCTCTTCGTCGTCAGACAGCGACGAAGAAGGGGTCCATCGACTGCGGTCCGACCGGGACCCTCGTCCTAAAACCTCACGCCCTTGCGCTGGCTGCGGGGCAAACCATCCCAGGGCAGACTGCAAATTCTGCGACGCACTCTGCCACGAGTGCGGGAAACAAGGCCACATCGGTCGAGTCTGTCGCAGTTTACCGGGACCAAGCCTGGCCTCAAAGGGAACCAACTTTCGCCAATCGGCAGGAAACCGTCCTGTAAGGCGAGACCCAGCAAACCACTCCTACAGATATTGAGCATTGCAGAAAGAAGAAGCTCACCATACTATCACTATAGGTCACGCCTCGGCCCTGGACGCTAAGAAGATTCGAGTTACAGTAGCCATAGAGAACCAACCCTGCCACATGGAGGTCGATTCGGGATCGTCCCTCTCGATGGTGTCGTGGAAGACATTAAAGCAGCTCATTCCTACCATCCAACGCCAAGACCTTCGAATGCAATGCCTTATCCTTAAAGATTACCAAGGGAATTGAATCCCTGTGGTACTGCAACCCATTGATCATTCCCCATGGGAAACTCCTATTGTAACCCCATTAAACCAGATGGGTCAATCCGAATCTGTGGGGACTACCGGGCCACTCTAAACCACGCCCTCCAACAGAACGCGTATCCAGTGCCGGTGGTGCAGCACCTCCTTCATTCTCTGGGAGGTGGAAAGGTTTTCGCTAAGCTAGATTTAGCTCAAGCCTATCAACAATTGCCCATGGACGATAAAACAGCCCAAGCTCAAACGATAGTAACGCACGGAGGTGCTTTTAAATGTACCCGATTGCAGTTCGGGGTGAGTGTGACCCCGGGAATATTCCAAAGTTTAATGGAACGATTGTTACAGGGAATCAAGGGCGTGGTTCCGTATTTTGATGACATATTGATTGCAGCTCCTAGTAAAAAAATTCTGCAGAATCGTTTAAAATGTGTTCTTAAAAAATTCCAAGAAGCGGGATTGAAAGTAAAAAGGGATAAATGTCATCTGTATACCGACAGTGTTGAATTTCTAGGTTATCGCATTGATAGTCAGGCTATTCACCCAACTGAGAGTAAATTAAGGGCGATTAGAAATGCTCCCAGACCTCATAACAAAACTGATCTTCAAGCATTTTTAGGCCTTATCAATTTCTACAATGTTTTTTTACCACATAAGGCGACTGTGGCTGAACCATTACACCGGTTATTAGATAAGAAAGCATTATGGGTTTGGGGTTACCGAGAAGAAAAAGCGTTTAGAAATGTAAAAGATTTACTTACATCTGATTCTGTACTTATGCAATATAATGAAACATTACCCTTGGTTATAACTTGTGATGCCTCACCGTTTGGGGTGGGCGCTATCTTGAGCCATGTGCTACCTAATGGAAATGAGGTTCCCGTTGCATACTTTTCGAAGACTCTATCCCAGGCAGAACGTAACTATGGACAAATAGACAAGGAGGCTCTTGCAATTGTGTCAGCCGTAAAAAAATTCCATGAGTATGTATATGGAAGGACATTTACAATTGTAACTGACCACAAACCTTTATTGGGGATAATCGCTGGGGACAAACCAACCCCCTATATATTGTCCCCAAGAATGACTCGATGGTCAGAGTTCCTAGCTGCTTATAATTATCGATTGTTACATCGACCGGGGAAAGCCATTCCCCATGCTGACGCACTCAGCAGAGCACCGCGACCAGAGACCCTCGACGATCCGGCACCAACAGTATCGGCGTTACAAATCGAAACGCTCAACTCACCTCCTATGACCGCTCGAGATATCGCGAGGGAGACCAGATGAGACCACACCCTAGCACGAGTCCTAGGCTGGGTAGAGTGTGGATGGCCATTGGACCAGATCCCAGATGACTTTGCGCCATTTAAAACAAGACAGACTGAACTTTTTTCACAAAAAGGCTGCGTTATCTGGGGCAATAGAGTCGTCGTCCCAGAACGACTCCAAAAGACGCTGCTACAAATCTTGCACGATGGACATCCCAGGATCGTGCGAATGAAGGCACTCGCGCGGAGCTACGCTTGGTGGCCAGGCATGGACCGACACATCGAGCAATGGGTCAAGGCCTGCACCAAGTGCCAACAAACCAGCAATGCACCGCCAAAAGCTGCACCGACCGAATGGGAGATGCCACGTGGACCCTGGTCCAGAATCCACCTGGATTTCGCAGGGCCGATCAAAGGACAGACATTGCTGTTGACTGTCGATGCATACTCTAATTGGCTAGAAATTCATTGAATGGCCAATACAACCTCCGAGGCAGTCATTAAAGTCCTCAATAGACTCTTTGCAACTCATGGATTGCCGGACGTCCTGGTGTCCGATAACGGACCACAATTTACAGCGCTAATGTTTGAACAGTACCTTGCTGACAACGGCATCCGCCATGCGCTCACCTCGCCGGTGCATCCTGCTACCAACGGCCGAGCGGAACGCATGGTACAATTTGTAAAAAGACTTTACAAAAGATGGATTATGATAATCTTGACGAAAAAATAAACCGCATTCTACTTCTACAACACATCACTCTGCACAGCGAAACCGGCAGAACTCCCGCTGAATTTCTTATGGGGCGAAAACTCCGTTCCCGCCTCGACCGATTGCACCCTGCTTACGAGCCAGAAAAGCCTCCAGGATCCAGCGGACGCCACCGTACCTTCAAGGTAGGCGACCCCGTTTATACAAGAAATTTATCGGGCGACCCAGTTTGGATTGAAGCAACGGTAATACGCGAGACTGGGCCCAGATCCTATATTGTAAAATGTATTAATGAGAGACTATGAAAAAGACATATTGACTAATTACGGTCACGACTTATAACGGCTAACCAACAACTTCCCAATGACCAAACTGAGGGGGGGGGGAGAAGAGAAGATGACGATATGCCAGGAAACCTGTTCCAAGAAAGCGATGAATCAAATGAAACCCAGGAAATGGAGCAGGAAGAAGAATCGTACGCTCCAAGGGAAATCACACCAGAACGAGAAGCTGAGCCACTACAAAACAACACCCTACCTCAACGGGACTGCACGCAGCCAGTCCAAAGAAAATCTGACAGACCCAAGAGACAACCGTCCTATTTAAAGGACTACATAGTCACAAACTAATTGTGAAGCCAGGGGGAAGGGGTGTTATGTATGTAAATAGTTGAATAAAGGCAAGCTTGGGGTAAAGTGCAGGGTTCTGGCCCTGCACTTCTGATTGGGTGTTAAGCGGCTAGATCGGATTGGTCG
This sequence comes from Hydrophis major, assembly GCA_033807585.1. Lineage (NCBI taxonomy): Eukaryota > Metazoa > Chordata > Lepidosauria > Squamata > Elapidae > Hydrophis > Hydrophis major. Next base: position 223,788,985 of record CM066329.1, read on the forward strand.
GGTTCTGAGAATCTGATTGGCCCTTAACGAAGGACTCTTATTGGTACTGGAGCTAGCGTTTCACAGCTCCTATTGGTTATTTCACATTAGCATTGCCTATATAAAGCAGAGTTGTTGTTATACAAGTTAGAAGTCACTATGCAATAAAGAGTTGAAAGTTCACCAACTAAGACTGTCTCCATTCATTCTACCCATGCCTGAATCCATGACACATCTCATCCTGGGAAACCCTTTTTTTGAACTATTACAGACGGTACAGAATAATAAAAACAAGGACAAATAGGCTGAAAAACAGCTTCTATCCCAGGGCAGTAGCTCTTTTGAATTCTGCTGTATAGTGCAGCGTTGGTGTGGTGTCGGAGGTTTCCAGTTCAATGTATGAAGGGTGAAGGATGCGTGTTTGTGTTTATTTTCATGGTCATGGTCATGATGTGCACTGAAGATGGTGTTTGATTTTGTTGTACGTGGTGCAATGACAATAAAGTAAAGTAAACTAAACTAATCAGTGGGTTTGGGTTTCTTTTTTACCCTCCAAAACTAGGAGATACTGCATGCTTGGGCAAAGGGAAAAGCTTATATTGGACTTAAGTTTAATCTGTCATATAATTAAAAGTTTCCTTTGATGCTGTTTCTTCTTGATACCCTCCTCCCCTCTGCTAATAGAGATCCATTCCTCTTTCATCTTTATTTAATCAGGCCTGCAAATGAAACCATTGGTACATTTCTTTGCAGACCTGAGACTCCCGTGGAAGGCTTGGTTATCATGGTAATATTTGGAAATTAAGCTATTAAATAATAGATGCTCATTCTTAATGAGCTAATTTAAAACAGGGGGAAGAAGCTTGAAAATGAGAAGGGGAGAAAACGTTCATGAAAGCAATTAAGACCAGCTCTTATCCAGAATTAAGGTTGCAAATAATCAATTTGTTTTATTAGCAAACTTGAGAGGAACACATAATATTTATTGGTTTATTGTTCAGAGATCAGAATTCCTCTTCTCCCCCTACTTCTGGGAGCCTCCCCTATGAAACCAGCTCAGTTTCAAGAACAAAATTTATTAAAGGCATAAATTTGTAATGGGCCAAGTCGCTACACAGATGGAATTTATATTGCTAATGTAATTTTCCAAACCAGTGACGAGCACCTCTCCTGGAGATTTTTATGGCTAAGTAATACAGTCTCATATATCGCCAAAAAGCAAAATATATTAAATATGTATATGAAACACACCAGAAAAAAAGGATGACAGATTGTCCTTTCACTCTGTTATATATGGTAGCATTGGGGGGGGGAGGGGGGAGGAATAGAACTGCTGAAGCCATCAAAGCGAAAGCTGCTTAGTTCAGATGTCTGGATGTGAAACAATCATCTCTGTCATCAGCTAGGCATTGTCAAGCTCTGTCCTTTTGGAAGTCACAGCTTCTATGTTGCACTTCTGCACTTTGATAAGAGTTTGATAAGATGACAAAGCAAATTCTTTAAGAGCTATTTCTTTCCAGTGTTGCTAAACATGGCAGGAACTTTTTGACAAGAGATGTATCCCGCAAATTTGGGGTGGAGGAAAGGTATGCCACAATGGCTGCTGTGTTGGCAGGGCAAAACCATGTGTAAGCTCTGTGTAAGCGTAAGTTCTGCAGAAACAGCCAGCTCTGCCCCAAAGTGATGAGGAGGCTGGTTTTGAATGACCTCTGGAGTAACCCTGATGACACTGCACCTTAGGGAGACTCAGGAAAAGTCCTTTTTGTAGGGTTGTCTGCTGGATAGTTTAAAAAAAAAAGAAAATCAAGATGGTAGCCACAAAATTGTGATAGATCCTCTGCCTGTTTTTCTGTATGTGACACACATGGAGCAGAGCTTTGATGCATTACACTCTGATGCCCCCCTTGACTTTGTTAACCATCCCCTGGGGATAGCTGAGCCTTTTACCTTCCTTCAGAAGACGCTCACAATGACCAGATGGGAGAGATGAATCTCTGACAAATGGCCCCTCTTTGGAGGGCTGGAAGAGTTTGAAAGACTTGAGCCAAAGTCCTGTTGAGAGAAATATCCATCTGCTTCAGTCCCAAGCTGGGAAAAAGAGACTGGAAACATGGAGGCTGATTGGAAAGATGGTTTAATGATGAAGCAGAATCACATGGGTTTGAGGTCCTGGTCGGCTGACCACATGGAGTTGAGAGTGAGGGGTTTTTATACCTTCTCTTGAGCTTTGAACTTGAGCTTCCTGCTCCTGTACAAGAACATGTATTCTATTGGCTTTTGTCAGACTCCCATGGTGCCATGTACATGGAGAGACTTTGAAGCTTCTAGGCAACAGAGTTTGGAAATACTTATTCCCCAAGGATTAGGCATGGTTGGATTTACCCCATGTTTTCTTTCACCACCCCAGTAGGGGGTATTTTTAAAATAAACAGACAAGAAAGAAATTGAGAAATCCTCCTTCCCATTTTGGTTTACTACTTTATGAAGCAGCTAAACTGTTATTTTTGTCCTAGAGCTGTTTTTTTTAAGTCCAAAAGAAAAATAATACAGAAAGACAATATTTTTAGTCATGCTTCAGCTTTCTTGTCTAATTTACTTTCATTCCTATAAATTCTGTAAGCTGAGGCGGCAAAAGTAAAAGAAGGGGGGGGGGAAACAACACCATCATTGCTACTATGCAGTGAAAATCTATCTTCTGTCTTATGGACATCAATTAAATGCATAAATTAATTTAACGAAGATGGATGATGCATCAACTGTCATTTTCAATCACGGCATAATCTGTTTTTATAAGCCCAATCAATAAAGAACAGTTTTCTGCTCAAGGTTTGCTGCTCTTGCTTTTGTTTTTCATCTCATAGTCATCAATATGCCATCAAATTAGTCATAACTGAGATATAGCTACAGTTGCCAGTTTTCGAAATGCAGTATGCTGGCACCAGATTTCCCTTTCTTTTAGCCAGTTTACTGTAGCTTTTTCTGGATTGCAGTACTGGTACTCAAATATGTTCCAGAGCTGTTGTGTGGGTTAATCATTTAGTTAGGTATCTGGGTGGTTTAAGATGGATTATAAATACAGAGCACTCACAATCATACCCTGATCTGGCTGGGGCTATTGGAGTGAGTAATACTTGTAGGGCTACAAATTATTTACCCTTGTCTATATTCAATCTCACTCCAACTAAAATGGGATCAGTAGTTGTCCCCTGTTGTGTATATTTTTCTATAGGATACAGATATCTGGATATTAAAACATTTCACTCACCCCAACAGAGAGAAAAAAAGCAAAAAAATATTAAGATAAACACTGAAATACACAAAGAAATGTATACTTACAAGCTTTAGAGCAAATCTGGAGTAAGAGAAGCACAGAAGTCCCTTGAATCAATTTCCCAAGCAAATTGAGATCCGGTTCTCTGTAATGGTTTAGTTGCATGAAACAGGAGACTGTGAGTTCTGGTCCCATCTTAGGCATGGAGGCTGGCTGGATAAATTTGGGCCGGTCACTCTCTTCTTATCACAAATAATTATAATAGCTCATAAACAGTGATACAACACAATTGCCAGAATGATTCACTGGTACATATGTAAAAAATAGAATAGAACAGAGAAACCCTTTACCATTTCAGGCACATTATAATGTGCCAGTAATGAAAAACTGGTGGGAACATGTAGTTGAAAATGAGCAGGTTAAAATATTGTGGGATGTTTGAATACGAACAAATAAAGTCTTGGCTCAAACTATATCAGATTTAACTATGGGTGAAAGTAAGGAAGTATGGATACTTGATCTGGCAGGGTGGTACTCTAGAAGACAGATTGAAGAAGATCACACAGCATCAAGATCTGAAATCAAAGTTGAAAGATTATGGCATAAACTGGCCATGGTGGTTGGCTCCAATGATTACTGGCCCACTGGGTGCCATATAAAAAAATACTGGATGCTACTTTTTTAAAAAAAATCTGCATATTGAAAAGGTTTCCTTCTGTCAATTGCAAAAGGTCACATTGCTTGGATCTGCACATATACTACATTGATACATTACAACATCCTAGGTCCTTGGGAGGAACGTGATATGTGTGAAAGCCAACATCAGCAAAGAACTGGCAGCTGCGAATTCACATTCTCAGGTATATAATAATGTAAATTCTTCATTTCTAAATCCAGACAGCACACCATTCAAAAGTGTCTCTGTCAGATACTTTTTAATGGGCTTTGATCTACAAGTACCTGGAAGGAATTCCTTGCCCTGCACTTCCATGGGGTCAGACAGTGTGTATATTGAACTTGATTCATGGCTTGTTTACTCTGGAATAGCTTCAGAAGACAAAGAAAGTACTCCTTGGGGGGAAAAAAAGGCTTGAAATAAATAGGCAGGTATGTGCCAAAACGAAGCTAGGGGCTGCTGCCATAACTTTATCTATTTTAGCAAAATTACATCTTCCTGACCAAAATTTTATGTCTCAAGCATCCAACTGACAGTTGGAAATCTATTAGCCGCAGTTTTCCACTTAGCTTCAAAGAGTAGGGAAGTGGAGATTCTGCCTGTCACATCATCATTAAAATCAAGGAATCCAGCTAGAAAAATAAATATAGAGACCTTAGCTGGGCCCCCAACCTTCAATTAAAATGATTCTTCCTTGCAGCAGGATTAAGAAATCTGCTTCAAACAGCACCCTGAGGCTTTGACAAATGAAGCTTCACAATCCGGCAATGAAATTTAAAAACTTAGCTAAACTAAGGTGAAGGCAAGACGTATCAAGACATTAATGGCCTATCATCTCCTTTATCGACAAATATGCAGAGAGATAGCTAGTCCCATCCTCCCATCCTTCTTGTCAGTCTGGGGCAATTGTATAATATTCATTCTAAGATGTGTTAAGCCAAACAGAGATGATAAGATGCAGCACAAAAAGACAGGACAAGATAAGAGGCTCCCACCTTTAACTAATTAGCTTCACTCTATTCTTATGAAGGGAATCACATTCTATATTTTGGGAGAAACTGTTGAAAGTGTCCTCTGCTACAACAGCTTAAAAGCCGATCGGTTATGGTTTATAGGAGAGTCAATCATGAATTTTGAAAGCAAATCCATTCATAATGGACAGTTGTGGGAGAGACAGAAATGCCTTCTTAGATTTCTGGAAGGAAAGCAAAACCAGGTCTCAGCCAGTCCTTGAGTATTGAAAATTTGTCTTGAAATGAATACAAACTCCAGCTCCTTTGGAGTGCAATGATAGTTTATTCATTCGGTCAGCAAACAACAAATACTCTTATCTGACAAGAAAGGCTCAAAGCCAGGCAAGATTAGCATTGGGTTTGAGTTTGCTCCCTTTCCTTTTATTACCATTATCATGAGACACACCCCACCACACCCAGGCCTATATGCAGTTCTAATGTCCATGCCATTATCCTTAAATGCTATTAACCCTATAACATGTCTACATCCCGAACCTATTCCGACCCTCACTACCTGATCCCCACCTGGTGCTACCTTCACCATGTTTTAACCGAAGGCTGCATTACCACCTATATGTGCCCCAACCCCTCTAACAATATGTGCCATAGCAATACATGAAAAGAGCCATTTCCAACCCCACAGTTGTTTCAGAATCCATCCTCCAGCCCTGCAGTTGTTTCAGAATCCATCCTCCAGCCCTGCAGTTGTTTCAGAAGCCATCCTCCAGCCCTGCAGTTGTTTCAGAAGCCATCCTCCAGCCCTGCAGTTGTTTCAGAATCCATCCTGCAGCCCTGCAGTTGTTTCAGAATCCATCCTCCAGCCCTGCAGTTGTTTCAGAATCCATCCTCCAGCCCTGCAGTTGTTTCAGAATCCATCCTCCAGCCCTGCAGTTGTTTCAGAATCCATCCTCCAGCCCTGCAGTTGTTTCAGAATCCATCCTCCAGCCCTGCAGTTGTTTCAGAATCCATCCTCCAGCCCTGCAGTTGTTTCAGAATCCATCCTCCAGCCCTGCAGTTGTTTCAGAATCCATCCTCCAGCCCTGCAGTTGTTTCAGAAGCCATCCTGCAGCCCTGCAGTTGTTTCAGAAGCCATCCTGCAGCCCTGCAGTTGTTTCAGAAGCCATCCTGCAACCGACAGGAGCTGGTCATGGTGCTGATGGCATTCCAAAGCGACCCTCAACACCATCGGCCAGCACGCAAGCAGAAAGACAGATCCGGCGGCAGCAGAGATAAGATGACAGTCTCCACGGGCTGCTAAGCATGTTCGGAACTGATGGGCTCCGCACTGAGCTCCGCGGTGTCCTTGGAGCAGACGGCCTCCGTGATGAGCTCCGCAGCACTGATAAGGCTCCGTGGCGAGCTGATGGGCTCTGCAGCAAACTCAGAGCCCAACACCAGAACCAAGAGAAGATGCTTTTCATTTGCAGAAAGCACCATTTAATATCAAACAGGAAGGCTCCACAGGAAGGGTTAAGACTTACAAAATGGAAGAGTAAGGTGCTGAGGTAGGCTTGTTATTTTCAAAGACATTGCTGAAGGAATTCTTTTCACCAGACCATTAAAATCAGGTTGGATAAATATTAGCTCAAAGATCAATTAGGAATAATTACAGAACTAACCCAAAACGTTCTTCTGCATTTGGTTTTGTTATGTTTTGTAATTCTATGGAGGAGGTGTTTCTGGACTTTCCTGAGTCAGGATGGGTGCCAGGACAGGAAGAGTATTGATGCTTTTGAATGGATACTCCTGTGAATTCTGTGAATAGCCAAGAAAAGAAAACAACAAATCATTGAACAAATCAATCCAGAGTTCTCACTTGAAGCACAAATGACCAGGCTCAAATTATCCTTCTTGGGACACATTATGTACTATAAAGAGCCAGCTCCCTATTGAAGGCTCAAATATTGGAAAAGGTGGAAGCAAAGGGAGGAAGAAGATGACCAGCAGCAAGGTGAATGGACTCGGTTACAGTGGTGATGAGTGCATCATTGGAAGAGCTGGGAAAACTGGTTAGGGACATTTTGTCATGGCAAATGTCTATTTAGAGCCATGGTGGTGCAATGCAGTACTTCAGTCTAATCCTGCTGTCTGCCAGCAGTCCGATTCTGACTGGTTTAAAGTTGGCTCAGCCTTCCATCTTTCCAAAGTTGGTAAAACGGGGACCCAGATGGTTGGGGGATCCAGATAGGCTGACTTTGTAAACCACTTAGAAGCAATATATAAGTCTAAGTACTATTGCTATTGATGTGGGCGCTCGGAGACAAAACGATGCACATAATCAAAGGCACATATCAGATTGTCTTCAACTGTCCACAGCCTTCCTGGCTTCCAATGAGGTTCATAAAGGAAAGTATCATACTGGAATTCAGCTCCCGAAGCTTCCTTTGATCAACTGCATAGCAGGGGTGGGATCCGACAAAATTAACTACTGGTTCGGTGATTTACAATGTGCTTCCCTGTACACTGCACATGCGCCTGTAAATCGTTATCACCCTGATGCTTGGACAGCTGAGCAGTGCTGCGGGCTGAGAAGCAGCCTTTGAAAAAGTACTTTTTTCCTGCTTTTTTAACTGCAGCTGTGCCTCGCACACAGCTGAAGTTGAAAATGCAGGAAATAAAGGTTAGGTAAGAGCCCTGGCGGGCAGGTGGGTAAAAACTTCAGCAGACATAGGACCAGTTCTATGTCTGCTGCTCTTCAGAGCTACCGGTTCTACAGAGGTGGACAGAAACAGTAGAAACCCACCCCTGCTGCATAGTCGTGGACAAATATGTAACGGGGGGGGGGGGAAATAACACCACACCAGCACCTTTAGTACATTGCAACAATAAGGAAAACTCCAAAACCTCACAGAATGAGTAGGAAAAGAGAGCTCCCTTTTATAGAGAAAGGAACATTTTTCTGTCAGATAGATGTCAGTACTGTACTAATAGCTAATCTGGATTAATAGTTGGAGCCATTAATAAGGGAAAGGTCCCAGGACATTTATGACTTTTTATCTCATGATTTCCCAATGAGTCCAGGATGGCTGTAAACCTTGGAATAACCTTGGACAACCCTACTAAGTAGTGGAAAGAAATATGACTTAGATGGCATTTTTTCCTTCCTAGCATTCTCCTGAAAGAGCAGGGGTCTTTTTTTTTTTAATCAATCGAGTGTTGATCCATTGGTTGTGACAGAAATTGCCCAACTGTTTTGTTGCCTGAGCTTGACATCATGGACTGACTGACTGGCCCAAAGTCAACCCTGCCAGTTTTCATGTCTAAATCAGGACTAGAACTCACAATCTCCAGGTTTCTAGGTTGAAGCCTTAACCACTAGACTAAACCAATCTCCTCTCAATTTAGACAGCAAAACTTACATGCACATAAAGCAAAACTGGTGTCTGAACGCAGCAAGTCATTTTACAGGATTGTTCTTTGACTCAATATGGAGTAAGTAAACATCTTATTAGAGTATGCAAAAGCTTAGACAGTGTTTGCAGAAGTGTAGCTAGAACAAACCAAGGAAACCTTCACAGTAACATCTGGAGTAAAACAGATAGCAATTGATAGCGATCGCATTTATACTTATATACTGCTTCATAGTGTTTACAGCCCTCTCTAAGCAGTTTACAGACCCAACAATCTGGGTCCTCATTTTACCGACCTTGGAAGGATAGAAGGTTGAGTCAACCTTGAGCCTGGTGAGATCCGAACTGCCAAATTGTAGGCAGGCAGCTGTCAGCAGAAGTAGCCTGCAATACTGTACTCTAACCATTGCACCACCAGAGCTCTTAAGCATAGTAGTAGAGAGAACAAGTATAACACAAGTATCAAAGTTCAAATATCTAGGAACAACATTCACCAAGGATGGTAAAATGGACAAAGGGATTATCAAACTATGCAGTAAGGCAAACCAAGCATTGGGACAGCTAGCTCCATTCTGACAACATACAGCAGTACTGATCATCCCCAAGATGCATCTCATATAAAACATATCCCTCCCAGCTCTATGTCACCAGTGTCAAACATGGACACTTTCAATAAAACATAAATGAAAGTTAATCACCGTGGAAATGAGATGTTTGAGAAAAGCTGCTGGAGTGACCAGAAAAGATAAAATCAGAAATGAGACCGTAAGAGAAAGAATTGGCATAGAACCAGTCCTAAACTACATACAAAAATGGCAAGGAGAAAATGTCCTGGGATTCCATATCATACAAAAAGAGGAGAAGGTCAAAGAATACAAGGCAGACCCAGAAGTCGATGGAGAGACAACATCAAAGAAACACTACAACATCAATTAACAATGGTTAATTGATGCCAAATCAACAAGAAAAAAGAACTTTGTATCTCCCTCAGTACCCAAAGTGATAAAAGAGGAAGTAAAGACGTTTTTAGAATGAAGAATGATTCCATTTCAAATAACTACATGTCCTGGGCCAGTACTGGAAAATATTAGGTTGATTGATTGACTGAATTTATATTGCCACCTATTCATTCACCCATGGCAACTCAAGGCAGCTTACAGAATTGAGGTATGTGCTTTACCTGTTAAGGTATGTGCCTTACAGGTTGAGGTATGTTCCCCTGTCCAGCCAACAAGATTGATAGCTGTTCTTAAAATAAAAATGAATCTCTCTGTCTATTCATTCATTGTTTTCCAACTTTAACAGTGGACTTTAACTCCCAGAATTCTCAGCATTAGCCATGTTAGGGAATTTTGAGAGTTGAAATCCACACACTTGGCACTTTTTCCAGTTGGGTAACACTGTTCTATATAGTCACTAATCCTCTTCTTAAGTCTCATCATTGTACAAGTTTTGTTGACAGTTAACCCTTCTATGCATTGGCAGCAAAATATTTTTCCTTCTCTATTGTATCCAGATTATTTGCCCAAGTGAAAGAAACCTAGAATGTTTCACTGAACTGAAGTAGACAAGGAAGGATTCATAAATCCCTATCCTAAGGTATTGTATATTATATATTTTAATGCATTTTTCATTCTTACAAGGTAACCAAAAGATTGGAAAGATAAATAGACCCCAATTCATAGCACTGGTTAACTGAAGCATCATTGTGAAGCATTTTTGACTTGTCTCAGAAACTTGACTTGCCTCTTTTTAAGTCTTTTCCAGCATTTGCAAAAAGCAGCAGTAATTTGGTCTTTTGGCTTTTGTAGGATCCAGAGGAGGCCATGGACTTGTCCACACTTTCTGCTTGCCCTGTCACCAGTACACTTCCACCACTTCTAACAACCAGCACTGTCTTCCATCTACTTTAAACTGAAAAACAATTATCTTCCAAGTGTTTTCCTGCTCCAATTCAAAAATAAGTTTTGTCTTCAGCTGAGCTATCTTCAACTCTTAAGACCAATTGGCCTAATGTATTTCATTCTTATTTTAGCACTGCCTCTCCTCTGATTGACTACTATGCCCCTGCAAAGGTTGAGTTCTTTCCTGAAGAGCCATTTCATCCATGGATCAGCCACTTCCATAATCTTTCCCCACCATTGCTCCAACGATGTCCCATTAAGACCAAGGATTCCAATATGGCTGCTTTCTTTTTCCTTTGACCTTCTGTAAGGATCACTGGTAATGGAAGGGTGTGTTTTTATTCCACGTCTAGTTTCTAAAATGCCCTCATCAGCTGCTGCAGGTGTCAATTTAAATTACTTCATTGGGTTTGTATGACTGCAACTCTGTTTACATTCTGAACCAACTTCCAAGAGTCTTCAAGAGTAGCCCTATACGGAATATGTTACAATAATCCATACGTGCTGTGATAAAAGCACAATAGCAATAGCACTTAGACTTATATACCACTTCACAGGGCTTTACAGCCCTCTCTAAGTGGTTTACAGAGTCAGCATATTGCCCCTAGCAATTTGGGTCCTCATTTTACTGACCTGGGAAGGATGGAAGGCTGAGTCAACCTTGAACCAGTGAGGATCGAACTGCCAAACTGCAGGCAGCTGGCAGGCAGCAGAAGTAGCCTGCAGTATTGCATTCCAACCACTGTGCAACCACAGCTCTGCTGCCCCAAGGGTGTCATGCCCCTGGTGGAGACTGACTCTGAGGAAGAGGAGGAACAGCCAAAGGAGAGTGGGAGTGTGGCTCCAGAGGTGGTGGAGGAGGCTGGGGAAGGGCAGAGGGCGACTGAGCAATCAGAGGAGGACCCAGGCCCATCCTCTATCCATCCTAGGTCACGCAGGGAGGAGAGGATCAGGGAAAAATGAGGTCTACTCAAAAGGAGATTACCATGATCCTCTTTGTGAATGCAGCTGGGAGCTATGTATATAAGTTTGTAACTGCACAATCAGAATTGCTGGAGTCAATTTAGTGTTTACTTTGAAAGAGGTTTATCTTTTCTGGCATTCCTCCCATGGACTCTCCTCAGTTATTTTCCTGGAGTTTATGATTTGTTATCTTGGCTTGCTTCGGAACTCTCGTCAATGCAATTTGTTTTGGTTTTCTTTTTGCCTCATTATTTACTTTTGTGACTTTAAACTGTGCCTAATAAAACAGTGAAGTTAAGTTGAAGGCCTTACCAGACTTTAATGTATGTTTTGGGTTTGAAGTTATTTTGAGAGACTATGGGTTATCACAAAGGGCCTCCTGGTACAGCAAAGGACATGCTCAAGATATGTTCCACTTGTGCCCATAGCTATTCCTGGGAAATGTATAGGACTTTTCAGAACTCTCACATGGTGTCTATCTGCAGTTTTTGGCCATGCCTGGTACACTGAATGGAGTCAACAGACCTGGCTCCTACTCATGACTCACTATTTCAATGTTGAGGCTCACTATTGTGGTACAGCTGCTTCTGAATGTTCTGGGCAAATGCTGTTTACTGCAAAGGAATCTATAATTCTGATGCTTACTCTGTCCCACAGATTCAAGGGGAGAAAGACAGAACTTCTGCAGGGAGTGGCTAAGTGTGGTGGTAGTTGAACAGTCAGAGTGGATGCTCATGCCAGTCCATGATGATACCCTGGCCTCCAGACCTTTATGTATTATTGATATGGATGCTGTCAAAGATGTCATTGGCTTGAGCTGCTAGCAACATTGGCATGTTCTCAAAAGGTGGGCCTACCTGTCATGTGAGGGGAATGAAGCGTCAGCCACCATGACTCGAATGGCAGCTGCAGACCATGCTGCCCATCAAAAATATATGCTATGGCTGATCTGATGGATTAGGACAGATATTGGTCCCATGCAGTTGGTCCTATGCTGGATGGAGTTGGTCCCATGCCATGCGCTAACGAACACTGAGCAATTCTGTAGGTGTGATGACCCAGGGTGGGATAAAAAAAGCAACAAAGTCACAAAAACAGGTGAAGTCCCTTTAATTCCTTTAGCTTGGCTTCAAAGGTCCAAATATTGACTGGAGAAAAAACTCCCCCACAAACAGTTGTGAAAAGGAAGAACTTCCATTCAAACTCAAAATACATATAAATTATAAATAGAAAAAAAACCACACAAACCACACTGAAGCAGTGAAGGAGACCAGGCAGGATAAGGGCTTGAAGATGCCCACAGATATCGAAATACACACATTGGGAAGGACACCAGAACTCAGATAAAAACAGACAGACTAGAAATATTTTCACGCTTTGCTCCCAGCACTGGCCCATGCACAGTTTGTCTTTTTAGACAGTCCTCACAGCTGCAGCCCATGAAGGGGACCAAGGCCCTTTCCTTCCCCAAAGACCACGCCATTCATGTTTCTCCCTTATCTGCTCCACCCTGCATGCCCTAGTATGAAGAGGGGATGGCCCTGGGTCTTCTTCTGTGCCCTTCCCCAGTTTCCTCCGCAACCTCCGGAGCCACACTCCCATTCCCTGTTGGCGGTTCCTCCTCTCCCTTGGAGTCAGATTCTAACAGGGGCATGACAATAGGGAAATTTTCTTCTCCTCAATAAATGTGAGCGTGTATCATATTTATATGCGTATAGATGCAGAGGCACTTACCAGGAGCCTTAGTCCAAATACAGCAGGGCAAGGAAAACTAATCATCATCAATTAAGCACTGATGAAAATTATCTGCTTATAAAATAAGAAACCCCATTTAAAATTAACAATCCCCAATTTGCATATACTAACTCTTCTCTCTGCCTCCTACAAACCATCCACCACAGTCATATATTAACACACACACCGCCCCAAATCTTCCAACAGGAACAGCAAAAAGGAAGGGGAAAAAATAGGACTCATGAAGCAAGAGAAAGCAATAGCAAGGAAGGGAAAGGGACAGGGAAAGGGAAAGGAACACCTGGAAGCGGGGTGAAGTAAAAGAAAAAAATAAAACTGCAGAGGGAAAGAAAGAAAAGAGAGAGGTGATTGAATTCACTAGGAAACACCCCTTTCAAAAGTTTAGCGTTCATCTTCAAATGCATCCAGTTAGTCAGAAACAGATTTGCAACCTTATGAATGATCCGTTCTTCCATTTTTAAAAACAGTGGAGTTCTATGTGTGGTGAACATGTGAAAAACTCTTCTTCCTAACTGGCATGGTAGTTTGCCTAATTGTAACTTCCTTATTTGCGTGACCATCTCTGATTTTTTTCTGCCTGATCCTGTTTAATCAGGCAAGACAGGCTTGTTTCATGTCCTGTCTATTAAACAATGACATCTGGTGGGAAGCAGGAAATATGCCTGTTCTCTGGACTACCCTGTCCTCCGAGATTCTTTCACCCCAACATTTTGTAGGACTTTGGAGACTAAAATGTTGCTCAGCATCTGGAATTTCAGTGTAATTTTGAGTGTGATTCTGTACCTTTTTGTGGCTTCAGTTGGGTTTCTTCTCAGGCAACATTTAATATTCATTGTTGTTTCTTTCTTTCTTTTTATTTGGGCTTTTCATCCTATATTACCCACCAGAGTCACTAATCCAAGAATGGACTAGTTATAAAAATCAATAAATACATAAATGATATTTTAACTTTTTTTTTTTTTGCTTGTGACATTACTATTAAAGCCAGAGTTTTTTTTCCTTCTATTTCTCTTGCTATATCACATAGCAAGTCACTTAAAGAAGAAAGTGAAGCAATTATGACAACCAAATTTGGCCACAATGTCAATAAGCAGCTTGCTGAGTGACACTACTTTGAATCTGCAAGAACCCTTGCGTTACTCCAGCAGCCATCTTGTTCAGTCCTATCAGAAGCTGGATTGAGACTCTTTCATTCCATCCTGGATGACAAAAGGTAAATTTGGTTCATATAACTGACCTTTACATTACTTGTGTTTCAAAGGCAATTTTGTTTTAGCCAGCAGCTGGTAAATTATTCCTTCCGCATCTGAATGAGGAGCTTCCCAGATGGTTTATGGGTTTTACTTGGAATCAGCTTCCTTGTTAAATCATGAGCTTGAAAGGAGCAGAATTAAAATGTCAAGATACCATTACTTTACAAGGGGCCTTGAAGATAAAGGCACCAGCTAAGCTTGGCCCTCTTTGGATCAGATGAGCCTCTGCCTTAAAAATGAGAATAACTGGCTGGGTAAGGGGAAAATTTTGATCTGGTTTAGCGCTTGGCTACTTCTTTTCTTTTCCCCAATTATGTTACAGCTGGCTCACCCAAAAGGTGATTTTTCAAGAGACAACTGGACTTCCCAGAAAGTCAAGTTGCCTCTTGAAAAATCACCTTTGGGACAACTACAACCTGGATGACTGAGAATTTCCACAGACACAGCTGGCTCAGATGTCAACTCTGTTTATGGATGAAAACCTTAAATATATCTCCTCATAAACAGGAAAAATGTAATTTTTTTTAAGAAAAAAATTCAACAATTGAAGAAAGAATGGGAGGCAAAGAGCTCTGAATCCTTAACTCTTACAAACCTGGATGAGATTTCCTATATGTTCTGAATTAGCATACCAAATTAGGATTGTCCCTCCACACACAAACACACACATTACTCATTTTATAAAGTTGTCTTTTGCACTTTCAGAGTATATGATACAATCCTCTCTGTCATAAGTATAGAAATCTGTTGAATTCAGTCAGTGCAATCAGATGAAATGCCATTCACTATGTTTTTTTTCACAAGATTTTGTCCAGATTTGCAAATAAGTTCATAGGATGGGAAGAATTTAACAAAGCATCTTGGGGGGGGGGGGGGACCAAAGTTAAAGAGCCTTCCTACTATATTTGGGGTTGTAATGGTGGTGGATGGATACCATGGGAAGGCTGGATGTAAATTTTCCTAGTAATTTTGGTGAGGGCTTCTTTAAACATATAACTAGCTCATTGAGTCTGCCTTGGGAAATCCTCCTGCCTCCATCACAATGACAAAGCATATCCACTGAAGTCATCTCAGTTAATTCAATTTGTCATAGTAGTGGATATATAAGCAGTAATTCACAATTCATATGGCATTTACATGCTACCTACTGGGATTTTTTTTTCTCTGCAAAAAAAAAAAAATAGAAGAACAAAAACTGAAAATTCACAAAGAGGCAGTAATTTGAAAACTTTAATGATAGAAAGATATATTTCCAGAAAGCACTGCCTGAATTTTTTTAAAAAAAACATGACCATACAGAGGAGGGAGGGGAAAGAAAAGGAAGCCACCAGATCAGGACAGCAGCTACCAAAGATAAATGATGACATGGAAACAATTCTTCAAGATCAGACATGGACCAGAAAACAGTACCAGAGATAGATTAAGAGTTGTTGCCATGGACCTAGTTATGTTTGATCCAAAAACCTACACAAGGCTGAGATAATATGGAAAGGAATGCTTGACAGATGATGCTGGCTACAAATTAAAAGGAAGATATAAGGGATCTCATTCAGAGGAACTTCATCATGTATGTACATTACCACTGGATTTTGGCATCACTGTCTCCTCCAGTACCCATATAAGCTTATCCGATTCATAATAGGGAAAGTGGTAAGAATGAGAGCACAAACCTGAGTGCATGTGATGCTTGAATCATAAATAATAAAGCTTTTCTAGGTTAAAAGAAAGAGCCACAGTAGTGGTTAAGGCACCAGGGTAGAAACCAGGAGCCCATGAGTTCTAGTCCCATCTTAGGCACAAAACCAGCTAGGCAATCTTGGGCCAGTCCCTGTCAGTTTTAGAAAGGAGGCAAGGCAAGTGGTGGAATTCAAAAATGTTTACTACCGGTTCTGTGGGCTTGGCTTGGTGGGCATGGCTTGGTGGGTGTAGCAGGGGAAGGATACTGTAAAATCCCCATTCCCTCCCCACTCCTGGGGGAAGGTTACTGCAAAATCCCATTCCCTCCCCATCCCACTACCTGCTTTCCAGCTCTGTTCTCCTGTGCAGGGCAACAAAAGAAGAGCCAGCCAATCATCTGGGACTCAGGAGGCAGAGAAGAGATGGGGGCAAGGCCAGTTAGAGGTGGTATTTGCTGGTTCTCCGAACTACTCAAAATTTCCACTAGTGGTTCTCCAGAACTGGTCAGAACCTGCTGAACACCATCTCTAAGGCATGGGTAAACCACTTCCGAAATCTTGTCAAGAAAACTGCAAAGACAATACTGAAGCCTTGAAGTCACCCAAAAAAGAGAAAAGGGTTTAACAGAGTATGTGCTGTATGTTACTGCATGTAATCCTAAACTCTTGTGTGTCTGTTGTAAGTGTGGGAGTGTATCTGTTGACAAATTATGCCCTACTTGCTATTAAGCTTCAGCCATCTCTGTCTAGTTCCAAATGGATAGTAAATCAGAAGGCAAATGGCCTGGATGTGTGTTTTAGTCGGGAATATGAACAAAGAAACACTCGTAAATTTGAAATGAAGTTTATGTAGAAATGAATGTTGCCATTTTCAGGATCCTTTATTGTCAAATAAAAGTGCAGTACTGCACATTTGAATACATGTATTAGAATTCTGAAATGTGCTATTGACATTAGATTTCAGAAAGGAAAAGTTTCTAAACACTCACTAAAATGTTCTCTAAATCTTGCCTACCACTGAAAAGATTATTCTAAAACTTTATCCTTGTGGATTACAGTACTGTAGCAGATGCAAGGACCTTTCCCCTTAGATTAAAAAAAAGAGTCTCTAATAGTAACTGAATGCTAGTTTGAAATAAACTTCCCTGAACTACAACACCTAATGAAGTGGGCTGCAGTCCATAAAAGCTTTTGCTATAATAATTGCTTAGGTTTTATTGTACCAAAATAGTGTTAGTATTGCAATAATAACCAAACACAGCTATCTCTTTGAAATTTCTGCATCAGTGAATATACATCCATGGCATTCTCTTATATCTGTCTTCTGGAGTAGCGCAATCTGTTCAGATTATTCTCATAACTCTATTCCATTCTTGGTCTTTCATTTCTGAATATTAGGAAGCACATTCCTGCTAAGCAACCATTTAGAAATAGGAATAATGATCCACTTCATCCATCCATTGATGTTGATAGATTCTACCAAGAAAAATAGTGGGCATGAAATGTTGCAAGTACACAGACAGCTGAAAAAGAAAAAAGCGGCATTGGAAGAATATCTGAAGGACAGTGAAGAAGATGCACTGAAGCTAGTATACCATGAAGGCTTACTGAGTACTGGAGAAATCAAACTGGGCTACAAGAAAGATCAAATGAAGAAGAGAGACAGGGCAAGGCAAAGTATTACATGGCCAATATATTAAAACATAGCAGGCAAAAGAAATAACAACATGACCTGGCAATGCTAACAGCAAGAAAGTTGAAGAAAGTGACAGAGTGACTAATTCTGACTGCATCACACCAAGCTTTAAGAACAAATACATACAAAGCCAGAATTGAAAAGACAGACAGCAACAAACAGCAAGTGCCACCTTCTGCAAAGAATTTGAAGAAACGGTGGACCCCTGTTCAATTTAGTGCTCTCTTTGATGGTTTTCTTGCAGATGTGTCATTACAAACTAGGTAACATCATTGGTGCACCATGTAGTTAGCTGCTGAAAGAAGAACACATGGACTGACTATAAACAATGACATGGCAGAATAGTAATAATGGTGCATTGGAAGACCTACAAGAAATACTGTATGCTTGTAAGCAACAACTTGCGGGGCCATAAAATAGACAAAATAATAGCAAATAAAGAAGTTAATAATGGCAAATAAAGAAGCTGGGACTTTAGGATTCAAACAAATAAGAATCTGCCACATAATATCACTTTCTTATCAATAATCTTTTTAAAAAAAGTTTGGATAGTGGGCATGGTATTATTAAGAAAGCAGAAGATATAAAATCACAAAATATAAAAATCTGTAAATAAAACAACCATAACAAAAAAACCCCAATGATAATATCAGTATGGAATTCAAGATGGCACCATCAAAGGCATCCTCAGTGAAATGCTCTCTGATCTTATCTTTTTATGACTATAACTTTGTTGCTTGTATTTTATGATTTAAATTATTTAATTAGTGCCCTAAGTATGATTTGTGTTGATTGCTTATTTAGTACCCATGACTATCATTAAGTGTTGTATCTGATGTTTTATGATGAATGTATTTTTACAATGACAGTGATAATGATCTATCACTATTGTTGTATGTATACTGAGAGCCAATGCACCAGAGACAAATTCCTTGTGTGTCTAAGCATACTTGGCCAATAAAGAATTCTGTTCTGTTTTGTTTTGTTCTACATCTTGGGTGCAATTCCAAAATATTTGGAGCATTACTTGAATAACATCATTGACATAAATCATCATCAGTCAATTGCAAAAGGCAGCTTTACTTGGAACAGCTTACAACCCATGATATTACTAAAGAACAACTGCTGATCTGAGGGTCTTGGGAAAGATTTAATTGGTGGGTAAAATCACCAGATCAAGTCTAAACATCTGATTGATTATGTGACCCCTAATAATAATGTATCAAATTTATATGCTGCCTGACTCCCAGCAACTCTTGGCAGTTTACAAATTGTTAACAACATTTTAAACCAAGAAACAGGGGGGGAAAGCATAAAAGTGTCAGAGATAACAAACCCAGGTGGGAATGAAGAAAAAGAAGAAAGGGGGAATTCAATCACTCACTAGAGTCCTGGGTGAAAACAGTGTGAAGAAATAGAGAGTGCTATAAGGTATCTAGATGTACATTTTCACTTTAGCATATGACTCTCTGCAGTCTCATCCAGCAGAGTCAATGGCAAGGAATACTCAAAATTGTAATTCAAAAACACCTGGAATGCCACCAATTCCTCAACGTAAGTTTTAATGCAACATTTGAATTCTGTGCAATACAATTTACATGAAGTCTCCCTTGAATATAATTTTAGATGCCCGATATACTTGCTTATCTGACATTCTTACTCTTTGTTCCCATAGGTGCCCAAGCTATTCTCATTAACAGGGAGTAACATACCCGTTACCTCTAGTATATGGGAAATTGTTTAATTAAAAAATAGGCTTTTATTGGGTACCATGGATTAGTTTTTGGATTTACAGCTGGACACAAGGAGAATGAGATTCAAATTCCTCCGATACAATGAAGTGCCTTCTATGCTTTTAAGTTAATATGCTTCCAACTAACTGATTTCACAAGATTGTTGGGAGAATGGTTTTAATCAACAAGAAAAAATTCCATCCAGTAAGAATGCTGGGCAGTAATCTGTGGGATCAGAGTTTAAATCTTCCCCAAACCATAAAATCCATAAGATGAGAGTGGCAATCAATGTTATAGGATTCTTATAACATTTTAGGATCCTGGAAATTTAGACATAGACGCTTATAGATTTTTAGAGGACTGGGAGTTGAGCAGCATGATTAGACTAAATATTATATGATCTTGACTTCATATGACCATTTTCTTTGACTCCTTTGAATACTAATATTTGATAAATTGATTGATCCATTAATTTCAAATCAGTATAATAGCCTAATATGGACTTTATCTTATCATTGATGCAAGCTGTGGAAAGTTACGATCTGGGAAACAAATAGGTTTGTATGAATATTCACCTGTTTATAAATTTAAACTATCAAAGTAATTCAAGAAATGTATGCATTGGTTTTACAAACCGAATACATCGAAATCCATGACTAGTTCAGATACTTTTCATCCATGTATTTTAATTATCTGAATCAAATCTAATCTAATTAGGAGATTCACTCCTGGAAAATCTCAACAAATGCCAACAACATTGGAAGCTGCAGTGCATTTTGCTAGAGAGGATTGGAAGGAACATCAAGTGTATGTGTTTATTTATCTTTTAAATATTTTTAAATAATAAAATTTTATATTTTTTATATAAAAAATAAAATAATAAAACTGTTCTGGGAAGCCCTTTGTTCTAGAGATGTCCCTGAATGCAAATGGTCTCACTGCCTTCTCAGTTTGGCCTTGTGTTCTGCATACCTTTCCAGGAATGGTTCCTAAAGCTGTAGGATTTAACAGATTTAGAAAGGAATAAGCTCTACTGAATTTAGTTGTATTTATTTCTGATTATGCACATATCACATTTAGCTGCATGGAAACCAAACACATCTGCAAAGTCCTAATCTTTGCTGAGTTCACTGGAAGTTTATTCTTGCATAGCTATGTAGAAACCTAGCACTCAGTCCTACACATGCTTACACAGAAGTAATTCCCACTTTTTTTTTGTCAGAATGGGACCAAAGCACTAAATCCAGGTTGTTAAGAGCCTGTTCCCCACATCAATCAACATGAACCAAGATGGTTGAGGCTACTAAAAGTTGAAAATCAGCCAGTGGTGGAGAACCACACTTTCCCCACCCTTCTGCATGCGTTTCTGTAGAGACAAAGATGAGAAGCAGTGAGAATATAGTTCATATATGTATTGTAATGTGCCTGGGCAGTAGATTTAAGGGGCAAAATGGAAATTTGCTCTTCCTACATACCACTTTAAGAGCTTATCTTTTGGCTGGTCCAGACAAGGTAAGGCACTTGGAAGCTCACCTGTAACCATGCTGCTTTATTGCAGTTGGATTTCTCTTCCTTCCCACAAACAGTTGTCACTTCCTCAAAAAGCTCCACCCCCAACTTTGCCTTAATAAATGAGCTGCTTAGACTTATATTAAATGGAAATAACACAGGTAGGAAAGAGTTCAGGGAAACAGGAATTGCATGATCTGGCTGGAGTAAATTGGGACAGAATAAATATGAGTTGAATCTTTCTAAATTCTTATAGCTACTGTGTGAATATATATGTCTATGTTTGTTTTTAGCAACTCGGATAAATTTCACAAGATGCTGAAGATGCAAAAATATCAGTGTGAAAACCGTCCCTTCAAGGAGAGGAAAAGTTTTGGTAAAAGGATTATTGCTTCAAAGGGAAACAAGGATTATATAATAGACTATGTCATGGAAACTCCTAATTTTCTTTCATTTCCCTGCTTTCTTCTAATCTACTCCTCTAACATATTTTTGGATTCTCTCTCTTAAAGGGGCTGTTAGATCTGTTTAACATTTCAGTTCTGCTTTTCCTTCACCCAAATGCACACTGCTCTTCTATTTCTTTTCTTTACATGAACCTTGCAAGCTAGATTAGGTTGCAATATTGTGACTGATCCAAGAAAGCCTTATGAGGTGTAAAACTACTCCTAACCCTAATCTCTCACTTTGTTCTACCTGCTAATTCATAGGAGTTGCACAGTATGTAAGAATTAACCAAGGGAAACATTTCCTGATACTTGGCATTCTAACTGACTTTAAGGAAGCTGTTGGAAATAGAATCCAAGAATCTTGTTAAAGAAAATGGGGCAATCTTCATTCCTCCTGACTCATTAGATAGAGGTAGAGAACAGTGCCAACTTGTATATGAAATAATTTCTTAACATAGTGAGACAATGGGAGTTGTAGCATCTATAGGGCCACAGTTGCATGTTTTTGTGGTTTTTCTTCATTTTACCACTTTACACTTTTTAAACTTATTTCTTAGGCTAAAAACACAGTAAACATTAGTGGTTTCAACATCTCTATTTGGGTGGAGCAACTTGGTTTATGCAGATATGCATTCTGATAACTTTCAAAGAAAATTGGGACAGAATAAATATGGGTTGAATCTTTCTAAATTCTTATAGCTACTGTGTGAATATATATGTCTGTGTTTGTTTTTAGCAACTCGGATAAATGAGACAACAGAAATTCGGGGGAAGTATCCCAATAAAATTCCGGTAAAGAAAATACCTTTTCCCCCATTTGATAGAATGACTCAGCTTTTTGCTGTAACTTCCAAGGGCTCAGCAAATAAAACAATACAATTAACTGAAGATATAAGTAATTGGAGAATAAACTTCTATTTTCTGGAGAAGCTTCAGTGTTATACAAGAACTTCTCATATTTATCCAATTGTCTGGTAACATATATTCAACCATAATGATGAGGCTGAACAGTCTACATCTTGGCTTTTTTGTCAATTTGGTATTTTACCTTTTGGGTCAGCAAAACAGCTTAACGTTTGCCCACCATAAACTAGCTATGATTAGTAGGGAATCTTGGGGAAGTGAAAGGACCCAGAATTTGCTCCTATGCTCCCAACGTTTTGCTTGGAAATTGCAGAATAGACTTGACTTGTTTCAGTCAACATGGGGAACTTCTTACCCTGTCTATTTATGAACAAACTTCCTAAAACACACCTTCTAGATGAATAATAAAATGCAATGAAAGGAAAAATCTTGATTTTGGCAGTTAACTTAACATTTAATAACAATTAACATGAGAAGCAGGAGGTCTCCCTTCTGCTTCTAATCTCATTGTTTCAAATGCCACAAGATTTGTCATCAAAAGGAATGAAAGTCATTGAAAAATAACATGGGGTTTCTTGCTATATTTGAAACTTAGCATCCAGTTGCTTAATATTGCTAGCCCTTTGTAAACAAAACCCAAATATTTTTAAAGAAAAAATATAAAGCAGGAGTCCCAAGCATAGGATTTTTCTCCAATCCAGTAATTTACACACTGCTCTTTGGTTATATCTTTGACCAGCTTTCCACAGTGACCTTTCTGGCATTTAAATGAAATCCTGTTGCTGGTGGATGGAATGACTTGGAATGAAACTGAAAGACACTTTGTATTCACATGATAGGCTACTTCATAGTTTAACTTTGATACTTTGATAACTTTATCAAATAAACCACAATAATAATCCTACATTTGTTGAGCCATTCTTTGCTTCTGATAGTGAATTGAGGCTCATGAAAACTTATGCCTTTTAATAACACTTGGTAAAAGCTACCAGAATCCTAATTTTTGCTACCATGGAAAAAGCATAACTTTCCTCCTATGATGCCAGCACTACAGTGCAATGATTTAGTTACATGATTCAGTTTTAATGTTCATTTCAACTTCTGGAAATATGACATAATGAAAATAATGAAAGAGGGGAAAGGTTCTCACATTTTTGTTCCTATGCTGGGAGATCAGATGATATTCTGTCATCAAATCAATTAATCCTTGATTTGAATCTGCCTAACCTAATCCATGGGTCTTGGCCTAAGTTCTTCAAATGCTAGAATCTGCCTTAGTTGCCTTTCTGCATTGCATAGAGTCTTCAAGTAAATGTAGGATTTCTCCTACATGTTAAAGTACTTGCTAAGACTTAGTTGGGGTCAAGAAGTTCCAGTTCTGATTCCTATTTGATCTCTATGATAAAACATTAACTATATATATGTAACTGAATAAGTTAGAGATGATTTGGATTACTGTATTATATAACAATTTATAAGCTAAAACCAATCTAGCTGCATGATTTCATGCAGTGTATAAAATAAACTGTCAAAGCTTTACTCCTATGGGAATTTAGGAGTCACACCTGGAATATTGGATGGCTGGATATAAAGAAGAAAAGAGCTTTTAGAAGGTAATATCAGCAAATGTTACATGTTGTATAAGCCACACCTGCTGAAAGCTGTTTTCCAGTATACCACATCAAATGCAAGGTCTTGTCCTAATGGCGACTTGGCTATCTAATAACCTACCAAGCCATCAAATTTCCAATCATTGCTCCTAAGGTGACAATTAAAAATGTCCCAATCTATTTTATAGGATTGTTATAAGCATCAGCTGTCATGACATTTGCATACTGTGCTGATCTATGATTTCCTGGCAAGGTTTACATGACATGCCAAAGCAACCATTATAGCTTGGTGTCATATGTGAGACAGTTGTGATTTAAGATTTACTGTTTTTCAAAAGTATGCAAATATCACTTCAGCACTCTGCTGGTTGTGGATCAATGGAAACCAATTTTAGTTTCCCAAGTTCAAGGCAGATATTTGTCCCTCCACAGCTCTGCTGACATACCAAAAAGCTCAAGTTTGATGATAATTCAACTATAGTTATAATCAGAACCTAGTCTATTGCTCAAATAGAGCTTTTTGTCACCCAAAGCTGTTGAAAAAAAAAAACCTCATCTATGAAGCCATTCTAGGAGCAAGAGGCCTTAATCCTGGATTGTACTTACATTTATCTTTCTAATAAACTTTCCCCAACCATTTCTCTGCTGAATGTGGAATAATTTCTGCATAGCTCCAGATGTCCATCTTTTTTTAGTGGCTTGCACAGACCTGTCAGCTTACCCAGTAATACGACTTCCAATCTGCCCCTTCAAAAATCAAAGGCTTATAATTGAAAGTGAATTATAGCATCTTGGTAATTAAATAAATTCATTTGTCCACAGGTGGTAGTGGAACGTTACAGGAAGGAGAAGATTCTTCCCCAGTTGGATCGGATCAAGTTTTTGGTTTCTCCAGATATATCCATGTCTCAGTTTATTTTCACTCTGAGGTAGATGGGGACTGGAATTGGGCCATGGGAAGAATAGTGCCTTTCGTTCTGAGGTTCTCAAGCAAACATCATTACATATATCCCGTTTAAATCCTTTATGTTACTCAGGAAAGGGAGTTGGTTTTACTTAATGACATTACTGCCACATTAGCCTCAATTTGAGCATTCTCCTGTATAGTTCTTACTCCAGAACAGATCGTTGATATTAGCAGAAACTGTCTACGGACTTTGCGGTGCTTCTGTCCCAACAGTGCTTTTCCAAAAGGCAACTTGATTTTGTTTTTTTCTTGAAGATGTTTTGCTTCCCATCCAAGAAGCTGCTTCAATTCTTCAGAAGAAGCTTCTTGGATGAGAAGCGAAACATCTTCAAGGAAAAAACAAAGTCCAGTTGCCTTTTGAAAAAGTACCTTTGGGAATACCATGACATGGATGAGTGAGAATCTCCATAGACATTATTTAAACTTTCAACCTTTTTTCTAAAAGAAGATCCATCTGACAAAAAGCTTTATTGAAACAAGAGTGCATCATTCTATAAACAAGATGTCTTAAGTAAAAAAAAAAATATTGATAGTATGGATCTCAAATCCTCTCTGCTTCTTTATGCTGTTCCCAATTAAGAGCCATTTGCTGATATAGGGCAAGAATTTGTATGTGGCTTTGCATGCCTGCTAATTATTCAACTCAAGTGAATATGGGAAGTGACTCTATGAAGAAGGCAGTTCATCAGAGGAGAAGTCAGCCAGCACCCACTACACTAATAATCAGAGTCAGGAGGACCTAGTAATTGCCTCATCTAAGTTGAGCAAACCTTCCTACAGATTTGAAGGCTCTAACAGGGCAAGGATGATCTTGATTTTCTAGAAAACCCTTTTCTTGAGACCAAAAACTTATTCTCCAGGCGTGAGAGCACTGCAACATTCAATTTTGACAACGCTGGGGTAAAACTGTTGGGAGTGGGAATTCATGGAATCCCAGATAGATTGGTCGGGTGCTGCCTTCCCTCATCCAGGGCATACGGCAATGGGATACTCCCCACTTCAAGAAAGGTTTAGAATATGTACTTCAGGCCTCATGTGAGCAAAGCCTCACTTTTAGTCATTTAGTCTCTTCATTTTGCCATCCACGTCCTTTTTCAAGCTTGCGTGCAAGAGGGCCGAAAAGCTGCTGCTGCTTAATGGAGCAAATAATTATGGAACTCATAAAAGCAGCTGCATTGTTTTTGTTAGGATTGTGCATGTTAAAAAAAAAGCAAGTGGGTTTTCATGAATAATAGAGGTGCAGCCTCCACACAAGATCCAAAAAGCTTTCTTCTGTATCAGTTTTGAAATGTGTGCAGCCCTTACATACTCCAGTCCTTTCAGAGGCAGGTGAAAATGGGTTGTTATTGTTGTTTTAAAAAATTCCACTTTAGTGTTTTTAGACAGCTTAAGTGCTACTGATGATTGGGGTTCTTGCATTAATTGCTGTTAATTGCTTTTCTTCTCATGGTGTTTTTGCTCTGTTGGTTTGAGGGGTTTTTCTCATACTGGGAGTTTTATTGATTTGTATATCAGGGAACTACACGAGAAATATGTGGGTCAAATCTAGCCAGCAGCCATTTCTTTTCTTTCTTCTGATCTTGCCTTGACATCTCCTCTTTTTCTCCTTCTCCAGAACCCGGCTGTCCCTTACAGCTACACAAGCCTTCTACTTACTCGTGAACAATCAAACCCTACCCTGTCCTAGTCTGACTATTTTAGAGATCTACAATGACAACAAGGATGAAGATGGCTTCCTCTACATGACCTATGCCTCTCAAGAAATGTTTGGTGCAGGAGCCTCTTCGGAACACCAATGAAGCCATCTCAAGGGAGTGGGATCCATGCCTCCCTGAGAGCCAAAAAACAGCGGGGGAAAAAAAAAAAATTTTAAAAGACCGTTTTGGCACAAGAATGGCATGGGAGGGTCTTTGCAGCCAGCCACAGGATGTTCTCTTATGACTTTGGTCCCCGATGCTACTACTTCACGGCTTCCCTTTTTGGCTCTGCCTGAATGGAATTTTGGGAGGACACTGAGCTTTGAGGTTCTTACTAACTCTGCGGGTTGTTTGTTTTATCCACTGCCAGCTTATTCTTTTTAATTAGTCTTATTTTTTTTATTTACTTACTTATTTATTTTCTTCACAAAATGAATTTCACTTCCCATTGTGCGCACTCACTGAGAATGGAGTCTTTTTATCAGGGGAAAAAAGCTGGTTGACCTAAGGAGGAGAATCTGGAGAATGCCACTTGTGGACAGTCATTGGTTACTGCATCCCTCCCTCTCTTTACCCCTTTCCCCTTATGATTACAATGAAGAAATAAATGAGCGCCATTCCATATCTGATCTGAGAATGGGTCTATTTCTTTCTTTTTTTTTTTTTTTTTACCGATAAGAAGATTAAATAAATGACATAGTACCTTTTATAATCATTCGGTTGCCTTTTCAAAAGAGGGGCAGAGGGATGCTTGACTTTGGCCTTCTTTTCAAAGATCCTTTGAAGCTTTTGTAGGATTTATACTGCAGGCTTTCCCCCCAATCTTCTGGCTTCTAGATGGGCTACATAAGATACTGAGAATAAGTTATATATATTCTCAGCCCGCATGACTGGCCTTTTTGGCTGGAGATCTTCTGCTGTGATCCTAGCATATCTGACAACATGATACACTGGGAAATGGTGGTCCAGTGGATTCTGTTAGGTTAATAAAGTAATCTCTCTTTGGCTTAGCCTCATAATAATAAAAAAAGTTTTGGCCTTAGTCCTTCATCATGACAAAAAACATGAGACATGAGAGATGATTATCATTTACTCCTCTGAACAATTCAGGATCCAAGATGGTCATCCTTCTGGGCCCATGAGTATCATCTTAGGTAGAGAAGCTAGAATTAAAAAGTTGGATATACTGAACAGACTTCAGGATCAGTGGTCAAGAAGGAAGCATATCAAGAACTTGGCATTTTGGAGGATCTTGGAAATCAATGATGCAATATTATGTACAAAGTAGTAGTACTTAGGCTATGACTGAAGAATGTGCTCCAACAACTGGCCTGAACATAGGCAATATACACTGGATTCGCATATTATGTGAAGCTATGGTTAGTTTAAGCAGGATTTATTGAGAAACTATAATTAGCTTAGTTTGTTATACCATAAATGGTTTATGCACAGTTTGTTTTCAAATTTGTTTGGATACCCAATTTCAACAGCAGGGTTTGCTCAATGTATTAGGATCAATTTTTTATCTATCATCTACTTTCTAAGTATGATATGTAACTATATCCCTGACTCTTCAGTTAACCAAGTGGTAAACAATTGTGAGAACTGGTCAACATGACTTGATTTAGTGCCATACTGAAGACTTTCAGTAATTCCTGACTTAATTTTTAATACATGGGCAGTTTTAAATGTTATGTGTATTGCAGCTTCTTCTGGCTTAAAGCTACAACATTGCAAGCAATATCTCAGCTTCATTCTTGGAATATATATGTTGTTAAAAATCCCAACTTAAAATGGTTTTGTACTCTGGCAGAATGCAAACACTTCCTTTAGGTTACTTTATAATAGATTTTTAGTTATAATTATCCCTTTGGGTTGTGGGCTGGAAAGCTGTCATCCAATTAAATAAATCTAACTGGATTTGGTTGATTAAACATTAAGGACATTTTAAACACACAATTCTTCTGAAGGGAGAAGATGTTTTGAACTGAGCAGGGAATGAAACAGGTCAGTTTTC
This sequence comes from Hydrophis major, assembly GCA_033807585.1. Taxonomy (NCBI): domain Eukaryota; kingdom Metazoa; phylum Chordata; class Lepidosauria; order Squamata; family Elapidae; genus Hydrophis; species Hydrophis major. The sequence continues at coordinate 223,817,367 of CM066329.1, forward strand.
CTCATAGGGGACAGAACTATTGCTTTTTCAAACACGGTATCAGTCACCTCAAAAATTCATATATTTTTTAGGAAAACAACACAAAAATTATGTGTCTGAATATAATCTGTTGCTGCATGGTCAGCCAGAGGAATCTTTTTAAAATCATATTCCTGCTCCATGTTATGAAATCATTACACAATCATTTATATCCAGCTTTTCAGGCCAACAATCCTTTCAAAGCAGCTTATGAGCAATAGAAATAGTGGCCTATCAAACAGATAAAGTAATTTAAAAAGAAAACAAACCCTAAAATGCCTTCCCCTGGTGCATTTGCTGGTGATGTCCCAATGGGGTTGAGGGCAAATACAAGTTGCTTCTGTGACATCAGCCAATGCCTTCCTCTTTTAATGGATTGGTCTAATTAGACCACTAAATTCTGTAAAATGTGGATGGGTTGGAAGGGTATTGCATTAGCATTGAATCAGATTCTAGGAAATTAGGGCTCTCAAGAGACTTGAGAAAATAGATTTTCTTCTATTAATATAACTCCCAATTTCCCCTCATTGTCCTCTATCAAAACATGCCCTTTCATACTTGGCTCCTTCTCGCATTCCATAAATAGCATTTCTGCTTAGGTTGATAGGAATGCTTTCTTCCTTAAAGAGTCATGCCACAACCCATTTATTGGCTCTCATAAATCTTACTCTTTTCCTCTTAATTTCTCTTCAAAGCAGGGGTGGGCAATGTATGGCCATGTGACTGCCTCTTATTCTCATTGTGACTATAAGGGATCTGCTTAGACTTCTAACTTCCTTCTCAGAAGCAATAGAGAGAAAGTAACAAGAGAGAAGGGAGAAGGGGAGGGAAAGGTGGTGGCAGAAAAAGACAGGGGAAATAGAGTGAAAGCAAGAAAGATAGGTGAGTGTAAACAAGATGGCAGGCAATAAGAAAATAGGACGAGAGAAAGAGCAAAGGAAAATAAATGTCTGTGGAGATTCAGTCATCCAGGTCATAGTGCTTTTCCAAAGGGCAACTGGACTTTTATTTTTCTTGAAGATATTTCGCTTCTCATCTGAGAAGCCTCTTCTGAACAACTGAAGCAGCTTCTTGGATGAGAAGCAAAACATCTTCAAGGGAAAATGAAGTCCAGTTGCCTTTTGGAACAGCACCTTTGGGAAAAAACAAAAGAAAGTTACAGAGAGAGCTGGAGAGAAGTAATTGGCAGGTGCATGGGGGAACTATAGTGATCCTTTGGGCTCCATTCACCTGCGCCTATGGTGGCTAGGATGCCCTATGGTGGGATTCAAAAATAGCCATGAGATCAAGACCTCACTCTCCTTTTTTTAAAAAAAAATATGAAACAACACATGTGAAAAAGGGTAGGGCTTCAATCATGCAGTTGGCAATCATCTTGACATTTTGACCTCCCTCCAACCAGGAGCCAAGTGAGATCTACCTGATGGATCTTAACATCTGTGTTATTTGGTGAGGAAGGCTACTTCAATTATAACTGAGAGCAGCCATTTTGGCTATTAATCCCAGGCACCTTTGAAGTTCTCTCTTTCTCCCAATCAAAGCTACGAGGGACAGGATAGGGAAGGTTTCACCTCTCCCTGTCCTTTTCTGCTGTGTTTCACACACACGGTCCTGCATCTGTGTATGGAAGTGGTAATGAAAAGAGTTAAAATATACTATCCATTTTGCAACGTTCTTATCTCCATTGTGGGCAGTCAGAAAACAAAGCGGGCAAATTAGTCTGTTCTTTCTGCTGCGAATGACACAATAATCTGCACAGAATGGACATTATCCCATAATTAATCTTAGATACCAGGCAGACAAAATGGCCTCCCAACATGGAAATGATCAGGCTTCTATATTCAGCACATGCTGAGACTGTCACCAACCTGATTTAGTATTTTGTGTGAATGGAGACTAATGGAAGCAAATGGAAAGAAAAAAAGTTCTACTTTTGTAGCAGAAGCCTAAATGAATGATTGGCTTTATAATCTCAGGAAGCACATGTTGGGCCAAGATGGAAATGTGAATAATTATTAGCTATGCTGTACTTGCTTCTTTTCCTGATAGCCACGTTTTTCTGTCCTAGATTTTTTTTTCCAATGAGTTGCTAACAAACAATATTTTAGTTTTTGCAACAGGTCTGGTATGTGGTACCCTTCTGATATGTGCCACTATGGCTTTTTCATCTATATGTTTTAGGGTGGTGGTTTTTCAGACCCGATTACAAAGCTTTGTTTCCAGAATCTCCTCCACATAAACTGGAATTCTGCAGTGATTCTTTCATCAAAGCTAGTAAAGAGGAATATGAAACTTGGAGTCAAATTGGAAAGGATTAGATGTCAACACCACTTTTGAGTTCCTAGGAGAGATGAGGAAAGAAGTAGGATATAGCAATCATGGAGAAGCGGGGCTGGATTGCATGTCTATCAGCTGTTCCAGGTTTCTGTAATAAAATGCAATTGGTAAAAGATGATCTCAGAAAGTCTTGCTTCCATATTATACTCCCATCATAAAGTCAGCTTGTTGGGCAAGTCTCTCTTTTTTTTTTTTTTGAAACAAATTTTATTAGTTTTAAAGACAAACAAAGCATCATTAAACATTGCAAACTTAAAACCTCTTTCCATTGTAAAATTTTACAAGGCAGATAAAACATTATTTTATACAGCATAATTCTAATTTATCCCATTTCCATATGAACACATAAATATCTTTTAGCAAATTTCTCATTATTTCTCTTTACTTTTGTTCAATTACATTTCTTTTCTATATTTATCTATTTTATAGTCATCATATTTATATTTCCATCTGACGTTTACAAATATTCTTGTCTGACATTCCTCCAAGGTTTTATTAATTCTCAATCAAACATAAACACACAAAACACAAAAACATAAAACTTCTTTTTAGAAAGTAGCTTGGCCCCATATTACCTCTCTTTATATGGACTTCAATTAAATTCATGCTCATCTTATATACCATTTCCTATCTTATTTACCATTCTATATCTTCTATATAACTTCTCCCCGCTTTTCACTCTTCTTAATTCTATTTTATTTATTTCATCTTATTTTAAATCATTATACTTGTATCTTTTGTCCATTCTTTTCCAATTATCCATTTATCTAATTCTCTTTAATAAAAAAAAAAAAAAAGATTTCTCCTGGCATTACTAATCGAAGTATGATGCCTTTCTATCCCCTAAGTTGACATTTAAAATAATACCTAGTTCCCAATCTGATTCTGCTTAGTACATTCTACCTACTAAATTTTAAGAAAAAAAAAAAGAGAGAATAATAAATCTATAAAATAATTAAGTACATAATTACCATTCTAATTTTTAATACATTTTAAATACTACATTTTAAACCAAAAAAAAAGTAAAAAAGAGAAAAATAGTTATAATAACATTAAGAGAATAACAAATTAAACTCTATCATTAAGTCTTAAGCATTTTACACATTCTCAATAATATTAAATGTTAAAATCTATCATTAAATCTTAAACATTTTAATATTTTAATTTATTAAATCTTGTAATATTCCAATTGTCTATTTCAAAAACAAATGTTGCAATAATAAGTTTATCATAACATTAACACAATAGCCAATTAAACTCTATAATTGAACTAAATATTTTAAACATTCCCTTTAATATTTTATTAAATCTTGAAATCTATCATTATTAAGCATTTTAATATTTTAATATTCTCATAAAATTCCAATTTTCTATTTCTAATACAAGTACTACAATACTATCTTATGTACTTTTGCAGAATCTTTTTTTTTTATAAATTATACATTACCCTTTATCCCTAAAAAAAATTTGCTTTTTCCCATCTTGTTTTATACCTTTGTGGCTTTTCCCCCCCTTTTCCCTTCCTTCCTTATCCCACCTAGTCTTTTTACCCCCCCTCCTAACCTCCACCTTTTTAGCCTCTTTTCTTTTGCTTTCTGACATTGTATTGATTTTGCATCTTATTTTTCTCTTTCTTGGGTGATTTTTAGGTCTTAAGTCCTTCATTTTCCTTCCTCTCTTTCTCTTTTCTTTCTTAATCAATTTTTTTAATTCATTAACGATGGCTTCTTCTTCTTCTTCTGCTTCTGCTTCTGCTTCCTCCATTTGTTGTTGTATTTGCTGATGAGTAACAAGCGCCATTTCTAAAAAGTGAAAGATATCTCCCAAAGAGTCCTTTCTTTCTTTCTTTATTTTTCCATATTCCTTTCTTAGTTCATCAATGGATAAAGCCATTATAAACCTTTCTTCTTCTTCTTTTTTTCCTCTTCTTCTTCTTAGAACAACCAAGATGTTTCAAAACAGTTCCCCAAAGTCCCAGAGTCATCAAGCAGTCCAAACAGAGCACAAAGTTCTTCCCTTTACACTTTCTCTTCCTGGGGTAATATCAGTTAAGAAAAAAAAAACCAGTCTGTACTTTAAAGCCTTATTGCAATTAACTTCTAGTCTCAAAAGACGGCTAGCACAACAGGGATCGCGCAGGATCGCAAATCCCTGCCGCCACCGAAACCTGGCAAACCGGAAGTCCCAGGGCAAGTCTCTTCTGATGACTTGTTTAATAAACTTGTGAAAATGAAAACAAGCATTATCAGATTCCTGTTTGAAACATCAGATTAGAACTGGCATCTCTGGATTATAAGCACCAAATTACTATATTTTTAGCTACTGAGCCTTATGTGTATTGTAGTGTTATGCACTAACCCTATTCTCAAGCTTCCAAGACCCTGCGATTGCCCCACAGCAACAAGGGTTCCTATTCCCTCAAGGAATATTGTAAAAACAACTATTCAGAATTCATAAATGGTATTTCAGAAGACTGGTGTGCTCTTTTCTGATTTCCCAGTCAGACCTTTGTTTGATTCAATGTCCCAAATGCAGCCCATTGTGCAGTCTGACACCTAGGATTGCAAAAACCTGGGAGTTACCCAACAAGGTTGTGATTGAATTCACCTGCTCTTCACTTCAGGCATCAGAAAGTTGTATTAACTTGCCGTACCACCTGCAACCTCAGAGTAAAATGACAATCTTCACAAGTCTAAGCCTTGCTAATCACTATGCAATGCATGCACCTGGTTAGTAAACAGCGGGTGGATTGTATTGAATTAAAGATCTTGCAGGATTTACATCTTTAATTTCCCAGAGGTCAAAGCATGACCCACTGGGCAACCTCATATGTTACCCTTTTTTGAAGCACAATACATTGTCCATTCACCCCTCTCCTCCTCCCCCAGATCTCCATTAGCTCAGCTCTGCTGCATGTCCTCTTTCCCATCTATCTTTCTGTCGGCAGTGTTTACTTCAGCAATTGCTGCCTTCCCTTTCAGGCAGATGCTTAGAGCTTTCTATACTGGTGTCTGCTTAGTTGGGGTTTTGATAAGCATATATTTAACCTGTCAACAACAAGCTCATCTGTTTCTGTCACAAGTGCCTTTCCAGCAAATTGGGAAAAAGTTGGCCTTCAAAAACTAGTTTTTAGCTCAATGCCATTGCCTCTGCAGACTGGACAGAAGAATCTAGCTACTTTGTTTATAATCCACGTGATACATGGTTTAGTGTTCTGTGCAAACCCATGCAGGGACTTATTTAACAAACCATGGTTAAAAAAATGAAGATCCAGTATGTTGCCTGAATCACAGAGGTTTTTTTTAAATGGATGTTTTTGTTGGAAAACAAAGTGAGCTATCATTCTTCCAACATACAATTGTTATATCTGCTAACAAGGGGAGAAATAACCATGCGATCCAGTTTAATGAACTTCAGTATGGATTTTAATCCCTGTCTAATACTTAATGCAATTATCTATGATCTGGTAGTGAATATCATGAACAATTGGTGTAAGAGAATACAGGAAAAGAGCAGAATGAAATCTTCCGTGGATAAGAAATCCCAGCTGGATCTGGAGACACAATCTTGAGATAGATGGGCTGATTAATTTTGGTTGTATTGAGATGGGGGGGGAATTATGATCCATACGGATAGTGTGGTTAAATGTATCCCCACCCAGGGAAGTGGACATGGTGGCTCAGCAGCTAAGACACTGAGTTTGTTGATCAGAAAGGTCGGCAGTTCAGCAGTGCGAATCCCTAGAGCTGTGTAGCGGAGTGAGCTCCTGTTACATGTCCCAGCTTCTGCCAACATGTAAAAATGCAAGTAGAAAAATGGGGATCACTTCGGTGGGAAGGTAACAGCATTCCATGCACCTTCAACATTTAGTCATGCCGGCCACATGACCACAGAGACATCTTCAGACAGTGCTGGCTCTTCGGCTTTGTAATGGAGATGAGCACCTCTCCCTAGAGCCAGAAACGAGTAGCACGTATGTGTAAGGGGAACTTTTACCTTTACCTAGGAAAGTATGCCTGTTCTCTCTTGAATACTTCATGGAACTATATAATTATACATGCAACAAGCAAGTATATCTGAAAATATCCATGGACCTCTATAACATGATGTCCCAAACCTGCTGATGGTCCCCACCATTCTGACTTAGTATGGCCAATCATTGGGAAATATGAAGGAATTACATATTTCACCATCTGGATTATCAGACTTCAGCCTTACTGTCCTTCAGCAGTGAAGTCCATTTCTTAGATCATCCCAGAAAGAAAGGAAGAGAAATGGGTTGAATGCATCCGCTGCCCAGGAGCCTGAAGGAAATTTACAATTAGCCCGGAATGGAACAAGCACTTTTCATCCACCCTGTCTGGTTAAGAAAAGGGCTAGATTTGCAAAACATAAAATGCAGATTAAAGGACTCCCCAAATGTCCCCTCAAGGTATCTCTTTCCCTTCCAGCTCCATTCTAATCTCTTGCCTGAGTTGTAAAATCGAATAGGTGGTTATGAGTGTTGGGGAGGCAGAGGAAAAAAAAGAGAAAGCTTCAAGATTGCAATCAATCAATCCAATTCCTTCTCCTAAAGCTATAAAGTTTAGGTGCATGAGGATAAATGGAACTGGCATTTGCCAGATGAAAGCACATCCTCCATAAGCCATTCATAGGGAAGGCAGAACGCCTCTACCATAATGAATCTATGTAAAGAAATCTATGTGGTTTTTGGAAGAAAAAAGAAGAAGAGCAGGAATTGCTTTTATTTATTTATTTTTGTTAACTAGAAAAACCTCTTAGGATGGAAGTTTTATGTCTTCTCTCATTTTTCTCACAACATTGATAGAGATGGATTCTGGGATCACAAAAAAAAGGAGGGGGGAAGGGGGAAGAGAAGTCTGTGTGGCTTACTTTACTGAGAGAAACAACACAAAAGTTTGTAGGTTTCACACTTCTGTTCATGAAGCAATCCGGAAATCTTGCACGGAGAACAGATCGTAGAATTTTGAGAAACTTAGATGTATTATTATTATTATTTTGCAAAAGAGAGTTTCTAGTGTTTAAGGTCAAAGGAGGAATTAGATTGTGGTGAGAGGATTTTTTTTAATCTTATGAAATCCGGGCAGATACAAGAGAATATACTCAAGCGCTTTTCCTGTTAGTTTCCATCAAAGCCTTATCTAGGCCATATGGAACAAGCTCAGACTGTTGACATGATCTTCAAAGGATCAGCAAACGTTAGTTTCTGAGGACTATAAGTGTCATTGAAACCAATAGAACAGGGATGTCAAACTTGATTTCATTGAGGGCCGCATCAGGTTGTGTTTGACTACAGGGGGCCGGGGGGGGGGCATGGCCGGGGTGTGAATAGCCAGCTCGATGTCACTTTTGTCAGGGGTACTTCTGATGGCCAAGTGCTAAGGCAGGACTTCCCTCAGACCCTCATTATAATCTCCTTCCTTCCTTTTCTTCTTTTTCCTTCCCAATTCATTCCCCTTTCTTCTTCCTTCCCCTCTTTCCTTATTTTTCCTTCTTTGCTCTCTTCCCATCTTTTTCTTTCCTCTTTTCCTTCTTGCATGCTCAAATGCAAAAAGGGAAACATTTCTCCTTTTGTTTTGTTTTTAGTTTGTTTTGCTAGCCCTCTGCCAGAAAAAATGGAGCCCCATGGGCCTCATTTTTGACCACAATGGCCTCCTGCAGTCATCTCCAAGCAAAAATGGAGCTTGGGAGGATAACACGCAGCCCCCCCCCCAGCCCCATTTTCGGCCACGATGGTCTCCTGCAGCCCTCTGAGGCACTGTGGGCCGGTCCTTTGCTGTTTCCAGGGTGTCCCTGTGGGCCAGATCTAAACACCACTCCAGCCTTGAGTTTGACACCCCTGCAGTAGAACAAAAAGTGATAAGCATGTGATAGAAAGTTCAGCAGGAATATGGCTAAATGCTGACTGAAGCCACGTCTGTACCTCTTGAATGGTTTGAGGTCTTCTCCACATTCCCTTCATAAAATTTTCCAGAAATGTTTAGAGTCCACAACAGTTTCTCTGTAAGTTATTTTGAGGATCAGGATTGTACAGTTCCCTCTCTGACTTGATTGTTAATATCTCCAGAATTCTATCACCTAGTTCTAATATGTTGGATGAGCATGTTTTTAGATCAAAATGCTTGATGGCATGCAACAACAGACACTCATGGATGATACAGATAAAATTCTTTCCGATTACCAGATTTAACATCCACACCATTTTTGCTACCTAGTAAATTGTTTTCATTAGGAGAAAGACAAAAAACATGCAACCTTGTCATACATACAGATCTAGACCTTTATGGCTTTGAAGGGGCCAAAATCTGTACTTAAGAGGAAAGTGAGAGAGAGGGAATTTCTGATTTCCTGAAGTATATAAAATACATGGTAGTTCAGCATGTGAAAAAGTTGTTGAGACTCTAGGAAGAGTGCAGAGAAGAGAAATAAAATGATTAGGGGTCTGGAGGCTAAAACATATAAAGAACGGTTGCTGGACCTGGATATGTCTGTTTTAATGAAAAGAAGGACAAGGGGGGGGGGTGTGAGAGATGATAGCAACGTTCCAATATCTCAGGGGCTGCCACAAAGAAGAGGGAGTCAAGCTATTCTTCAAAGCACCTGAAGGCAGGACAAGAAGCAATGGGTGGAAACTAATCAAGGAGAGAAGCAATTTAGAACTAAGGAGAAATTTCCTGACAGAGGAATTAATCAGTGGAATAACTTGCCCAGACAACCATTTAACTGAAATGATACAGGGCAGTGGTATAGGGCTAACCTTTTCAGCAGCGAGTGCCTCAGCTCTGCTGCGCATCCTCACACATGCACCCCACCCCCATGCATATGTATGCACCCCAGGCATGCATGTGCATCCCTGTGCGTGTGCCCTGCCCTGCCATGCAGGCGTATGCATCTCCACCCCCATGCATGGGTGCGTCCCTGTGCATGTGCCCTGCCCCCCACATGCCTTTCAAAGACCCAAAGTCCAGCTGGCCAGCAGGAGGCATGCGCATGCATGCATGGGAGACCTGAGCTGGCAACGGCTCGCATGCCCACAGAGAGGGCTCCGGCATGTGTGCCATAGGTCCGCCATTACAAGTATAGGGTCTCCTGCTGGAGCAAGGGATTGCACTAGAAGATCTTCAAGGTTCCTTCCAACTCTATTATTCCGTTAACAGTAACAGTTTACTACTCTGTACATCCTCAAGCATACCAAAATATTCTTCTTATTTCAAGTGGATTCTTTTTATGTTCCATTTTTTGCAGAATGACAAAGGCAAAGTAATGAGTTGGCTTGCTGCTGTTGTCATCTATTAAGAATAAAGTTCCATTTTTATCCCCGATCTGTTTGTTCATCAAACCTTAAACTTTCTCTATGTACAGAGATGGAAGGACTCACATGGACCACAATGAAAAAATGGATGGTGAAATTAATGGATTTGGCAGAGATGGAGAAATTGACTGCTTTGATTGAAGAAAAGACTTTTATCTAGCTTCTATACTTGGAAACCAATCCTGGAGTTTCCACTTGAAATGGGCAAAAAGAAATGAAGTTTCAATTTCAGCCTTGGGTTTTGATTATTGGGTTTCTTTGTGACAATAGGAGTACTGTTTGCTATGGTTTATTCCAGTGGAGGAATTCATTATTTTTTTACTACCGGTTCTGTGGGCATGGCTTGGTGGGCATGACAGGGGAAGGATACTGTAAAATCTCCAGTCAGAGGTGATATTTTCCGGTTTTCCGAATTACTCAAAATTTCCGCTACCGGTTCTCCAGAACTGGTCAGAATCTGCTGAATACCACCTCTAGTTTATTCTGATTCAAAGGGTCATTGATTTCTAGGTTTTTATCTGTATTGAAGAAAGTTAAAAGTTACTTTTTTCTGTAATGCTTTCCCTTTTTTTTTTGCCTGCACACCCCAGTTTGACTTTTTCCTTATTCCTTTCTCTTTTTAAATTCTTTTTTGTTTGCTTTTTTATTTTACACTTTTTTGAAATTTAGTTTGAGAAATTGAAATTTATTTATTTATGTTAAAAGGGAATGGCCTGGCAATGGTAGGGCTCCTGATTTAAATACCAAAGACCTTTGATTCTACATTGCACATCCAATAAAAAGAATCAGATAATACATGATGGTAAAGATATCCCTTGCCCAAGCCAGTTGATTTCCTTTTTGAAAAGCAAAACAATCTCAGACAAAATTCTTCTGCTTTGAGGATAGACTCTCAAGGAAATTTTGTGCATTTACTTGGCTCTTAGAGTCAGGGAACATGCCCATTATTTGAAAGCAGCGGAAAACTTCATTAAATTTTAGATTGGCTACACCATTTTGCTTTCACCAGAAAAAGATGAGCCAACTATACCCATAATGGGTTTTCTACTTATTCTGGAGAGTCCTCCTAGACTATAAGCAATCCATATATATTATGAATGCTGTCAGCCCTCTGGATAATGAGCAGCACTTGCTGTATTCAGGCAAGTGAAAAATGTAGAGCTGCAAAGATTGGAAAATCTTCACATGTTTTGCATGAGCAAGATAACAATGCAGCTCTGCTAAGTCTGTGCCAAAACTTTTAACGACAGATTTCAAATCAAGGTGTCCTGTCAATCAAGCATTTTCTACAATTGAAAATCTAGGTCAAATACACACACACACACATGCACACTCACTTTTTCCCTCCAATTCATCTTTATAAGCTTCACTTGTTTCCTCTTTCAACCATCACTTCCATATTCATGTTTTTTTTTCTTACCTTCTTATCTGATCCCTGATCAAAATAATTGTATTTATATTCTCTCCCTTCCCTCTTCCTATCTATCTCCATCTACCTCTCTCTGTGTATTTGTTTATCTATCTATCTATCTATCTATCTATCTATCTATCCATCTATCTATTATATATTTGCATACTTACCTATGATGGGTTGGTCCGTGGTGGCGGGAGATTTGAAGAGCCGTCACTGGCCACGAGCCGCAAGCAGCTGGCTATAAAAAAGGCTGCCATGATTTCTCCGCGTTCAGACCCTAGAAGATCCTAGAAGAAAATAACTGGGTCTTGAGTCTCTTTTCCCACAACGCAACATTATCTATCTATCTATCTATCTCTGTCTATCTATCTTTTATCTATCATTTATCTATCCTATCTATCTATCTATCTTCCTTCCTTCTTGTTGCTACCTTCTCAGATCCCTAGCTTCTGCTTTCTGCTTCCTTCTTTGGCCCATTTATCCGCTCTGAGTTTCTCTGATGTCATAGGAGATCATTCAATGGAAACTCAAGATATGCACTCAGTTAGAAACGTTTAGCCAACAATAACTAGATTTTCTTCCCCTATCTTCGAGACTGGTGGAATGCTACCCAGCCATGAGTTTTCTACGATGAACTACAGAAGGGTAATTACAACTGACGTTCTGCAGTTTATGCATAATTGGGCTCTTCCCTTCTCTCAGTACTTGTGACATGTCTGTGTAGACAAGTGATTGATAATGATCGCACTATTTTAGAGGCAAGTTTATGCTTAATATGCTTTACCTAACCTTTAATTCTCTTTTACTTAACTGTGATTCTGCAGTGATTTTAATAAGGTTCTTTTGTTTATTTTACTGGAGGCAAAGAAATAATTTTAGTCCAATTTTAAAAGTCAGCTTATAAGTACACAGGAGTTGATGCATGACAATAGATTTAGCCACCCAAACTACCACAACATAGTGAAACATTTTTTTCTTAATTGTTTAAACAGGAGCATCAAGAGCAAATTAGACCTGCAGAGTTTCCGCAGCACCCCCCTGCTTCCCAAAAATACAGAGATAAAACAAAGGACAACAATGTGCTAAAGACGTGCGCTAAATGAGTGGCTATTCCAATCACATGCCTAATTTGGAAGCATCTCAGGACAACATAGCCAAGTTCTAATGTGGAACCATCTCACAAAAATGTAAAAGGGAATTGTACCACATCTTCAATTGTCTAAGTAAATGTCCTTGATTCTGTGAAGCAGTAGTCCTTCTGTCTATTTGGATATCCATCATGCTCATGGGTTTTAATTAGTTCATTCCAAGAATACAAAGATTTTAGATCCAATAAATCCACAGTCACCATTGACCTGTCCTGTACCTATACTGCAGGTGTCAGCTGGTGCTCCATTCAAAATCCAAGAAAGAAATACTTAGACTCCATTAATCAGAGAAAAGATATCTTTTACTGGAAATCAAGTGGTAGCAACAAAAGAATTCTGAATCTGAGAAAATGGGCGCGTAAATCACACATACAAAGTAATGGCAACGTTCCCACCCCCAAAAGCTCAATTGGCTCATCCAATTAAAAGTTATGTATATCATCATGTGGGCATCTCCAGGTGGTGATGAGGCCTCTGTCCGTTGACCTTGACATATTTTGATAAAGAGTTGCAGCTGCGCATAGCATAGGATAGAAGCCTAAGCTATCCCCCCCCCCCCCAGCTTATACAGTTCTGGTTTGTAACACCTCCAGCTCACTTCCCATAACCATATCCCCCCTCCTCCTCCCGTTACTTATGACAGACGAAAGATGCAAAGCAAAGGGAGAAAATCTTGAAGGCTGACAGCAGGGGTGTCAAACTCGATTTCATTGAGGGCCACATAGGGTTGTGTTTGACCTTGGGAGGCCAGGGGGACAGCTCAACAACATTTGTGTTGGGGGCGCCTGTGGTGGCCTGAGCACTCTGCCAGCAAAAATGGGCTCCCGAGCTCCATTTTCAGCTGCGATGGCCTACTGCAACACTCTGCCAGAGAAAACAGAGCTTGGGAAGGCTGTCCATGGCCCTCCCAAGCTCCATTTTTAGCTGTGATGGCTTCCTGCAACCCTCTACCAGCAAAAACGGAGCTTGGGAGGGCCATTTTCGCTGGAAGTAGTACTGTGGGCCAGTCCTTCACTGTTTCCAGGGTGAACCCACAGGCCAGATCTAAGCACCCAGTGGGCTGGATCCAGCCCTCAGGCCTTGAGTTTGACCCTCCTGCTATATTGCCTGTAAAGGAGCATTTGCAGTGACATCACTTTCCATTATCAGCTGAGCTAAAACCTCTACAGTGGACATCTCCTCTACCCACATAGAGAGATTAATGCTATCCTTACAACCAAAGGGCCCTGACTCAGAAACCTAAAGATTGAGCTAGCAGAGCAAATTGCAAAAGAAAACAGTGGAACCCCTCATAACAAAATGAAGACACATCTTCTTGAACATTAGACTTCCTGCTGCTAATTCTTTTAAAAAAGAAAAGTGGAACAGGCACAATTTTATATTCTTTGCCCCCAAAGACTTTAAAGCTGTCATGAGATTCCAACTGTTGGTTGCTATGATGTATTGGTCTGAAAACTCATGTTCTAGTGATGTCTCAATTTGGGCACATCTGTATGCAAACTTTCTGATTTAAAGCTCTCCAAACAGCACAAGCTCCTTTCAGCTAGTAAAAGGCACAAGACAGCCTGCGGGTGAGGGGGGGTGCAGAGGGAGGATGGGGAGCCAGATGAAGTCTCCTCCTCTCAATCTATCTGCTGAAAAAGGCACTGTCCAAGGCACAAAAACCACCCCTCCAAACCTGAACATCTTATTTTTTAGCTGCAGTTTCTGGTTCTGAGAACTCTGTAGACAATTGCAAGCAAACCTTTGTAGCTATAAGGATCATAAACTTATGCTTCAGGAAGGAAAAAAAGGAGAGCTAAATACTATGCCATTTGGTTGGGGAGGGAGGAGAGAACAATGTCCTTATTGCTATGGAATCACAACATATAAGCAGCCTTGGGGGGGGGTATATTTTGTTTAAGAGAGATTGTTCCTTGAGCTATCGTTTTCTTGTTTTGCTTTTATATTTAGTGTGTGAAGCTGCTCCAAGGTTCCAGCAGTAAGGCGGGCAAGAGGACTGGGGCAGCTGGTGTGTGTGTGTGTGTACAGAACTCACTCCCTACTCCTACTTGCCAGCAGCTATGGCAAACTGAAGAGGATAATTGCTGAACCAACTGCATGCTGCAAAAGTTGCTTAAATGTTGCTAGCTCATTCCTCCTATCTCACCGCATTCACTCTTTTTTACAAAGTAATGCATATTTAGAAGTTTGACATGTTCTCTTTAAGACACAGTAAAAAAAAAAAATCTGGAAGAAGTTGTGAGAGATGGGGATGTGAAAAGGCAGCGAGGGCACATTATCCCTCTTTTTTGCACCATCGTCCCCGGGAAATGTGTAAGCTGACAGGAACTGCCTAACTTTTGTTATATTTAAGAATGGCCCTTGTAAATCTCATCACATTCAGAGCCACTTTAAAAAGTAATTAAATCAATTGCACACACTTCACTTAATTTCAGATCGGTTGAAAGACCAACCCTATTTAGCACACTCTTTCTCTCTCTCTCTCTAGGTTTCTCATTTTTAACAACTTTATGGCAAGTGGATATTATATTTCTCAGACTTATGAAAATTGTATCTATGTGACAAGTGCAAATGAGTGCAGCAGGCTTTGAAAAAATATAGACAGTGGCCCAAATTTTCAAATTTCTTTATGAACAAAATAGAATGGAATTAATATTTAAACTGTGGAAGAATGGCAACATTATATATCTTAGACATTATATATCTTTCCTACTTAGACAGAATTTTGCACCTATATTGACTTTAGTAGGATTATCAACAATTTCAGAATTCCAGCATATCTGAGCTTTGCATTGCAATTGAAGTCTCTTTTATGATTCTTTCCACCAAATGAAATATTGGGGAAAGACAATGTTATAGGTGCACTGCCTGCTCGCCTACCTGCTGAGTACCTCACTAAAAACTGAGCAGAAGGAACCAAATTTGGCATAGTGAGTGTAAAGTTGGCCAGAGAGAGATTGGATCAGGCCAGGAACTGTGGAGGAAAAAACATTTAAACAAATTATCCAATGTATGCCTATGGGAGAAACAGTTGGGCAGTGAGTCAGAAAGTTGCAAGTTCCTCCATTCTAAGTCTCTCTCTGTTCCTCCCTCTTTACTCTGATGACCCAGAATGGAACATATACAGCTTATCTTGTGTTCCCCCATGTACACATCCATACAAACCCAGAGAGACACAATCCAATGGGAGACTAGAAGCATGCACACAGGAACAACATTCATTCACCTTGCAGGCACTCTGATTAGTCCCTGGGGAGAAAGTGTATATGCACATAGATAGAAATAAAACACTTTACAGTTGTTGTATAGAACAAAATAGACACACACACAAAATAGACACACCAATAACCACTTCTGGTTAAAAAAAAAATCTTACCTTTTTTTTCTCTTTTTTTCCTCTCCCATTGATTGGATGAAAGATAATTTGGAAGCTTTTTTGCTAAAGGCCAAGAAAAATATTCCACAAATAAATTAAAGGATGTCTCAAAGACCATTAGATCTTTTGAACTGGCTGTTTCAAGGTCAAGTCAACTATTTCTCCTTTCTTGGAAAGTCAGAGGAGAAAAGTTATGCTCTCCCCACCCCCTTACTTCAATTCCCACAAATTCTCTTGAGCCTGAGCTCTTCCCACTAATTATCTAGCTGTTCTTACTGCTGGACCATAAACTATCCAATTCATTTTAGCCTAGTCTGATGGATTGTAAAAAAAACCACCCTATCTGTAGAATTAAGAAAGAACTATGAAGATTATCAAGTCCAGAAAAAGACAGAAATAATATAGTTCCATGGGTGCAGTAGATGCAAATAGTCCCTTGGAATTCATAAGATTCCTACACCACCTGATCATTTTATGTCTACTTTATTCTTTTTAAACATGAAAATCA
Source organism: Hydrophis major (assembly GCA_033807585.1). NCBI lineage: Eukaryota > Metazoa > Chordata > Lepidosauria > Squamata > Elapidae > Hydrophis > Hydrophis major. Next base: position 223,833,504 of record CM066329.1, read on the forward strand.
AAGGGAAGTATAGCTTCCAGCAATATCATCTCTAATGCAAAATTATCTTGAGCCCTTCCAGAGATATTCTTAAGATAAATTTTTTTAAAAGTTAAAATGCTACCATTTGTTTGTTTGGAAAGTATTTTATCTGCGCAAAACAAAAAACAGAATGGAGCAGGTCTGATCAGGGTTTTGGCTTCTGGTTTCATTAGCCAGATTCATGATCATGGCTACTGTTTGTGCGAACAAATAAGCCCAGTCCTCATTACAGCCATTGTTTGAGTCTGCTTGTTGAACACATTGCTTCTATGTTCTAAATATGCTCACTACTAGTCATAATGGGGGTCTTTCTCCTGGTCACTTCCATCATCCCCAACCCAACGCTAAACACTGTGTGCATCAGAACTGCAGCTCATGAAAGGTTAAAAGGAAAAATTAATCCAATAAACTGTAGCCTCTCTCTGATTTTTGACTACCATCTAGTAACACAGGTCTCCTACAATCTTAAGAAGCCATGAAGCTTCTCGGGACATCTAACCAGATAAATTACATGGAACATTCAATAGCAATGATATAATCATACTTTTGGAAAGGCGGAATTATTTTCCACTGTGAAGACTTTGACTGTGATGTTACTGGCTTTTTAGACCTCTCTTCCAGTCACTATTTCCCTTTCCAGGTGCTGTTTCACACCATTTGTTTCCTTCTAATTACCATGCTTTCTTATTTCTGAATTAGTCATAGTAGTTCATTATAGCCTCAGTCCAGAGTGGGGACATTGCTTCCTGAAGTGGATGCATGCTTTGGAAAATTGCAGAATTAATCATCCAAACCCAAGAATTTTGGCTATGGCTCACCTAGATCTGAGGAATAAATTCCTCAGACACAGACATGAGGAACAAATAGTTGTCTCAGGGGTCAGGTTTTAGTGGCCAATCAATTTCTGAATGTAGTGTCAGTGTTTAATCATCTTCTCATAGCTGTGGTTAAAGTAGAGGAAATGTTCAGTGGGGAAAGTTTTTTCTTCATTATTTTTTCCTTTTGTCCTCCCCTTTACAAGGTTCTCCCTCCCTCCTTTCTTTTCTTCTTGTCTTCAGCTTTGTTGGCCTTTTCATCTGTGGTTGTTTTTTCCCCCTCCAACACCCTTTTTTCCCCCTTCCAATTATAACTGTTTTTTGCTTTTGCTTTTCTTTCAGTGATTTGAGCTAAACCTCTATGTCAGCCTCCTTTATAATGTTTTCTCATTTGCTGCTGCCTTATTTCCTGGATCTTTCTCTTTTTTTAATGTTCCAAATATATTTTATTAGTATCTTTTATTTTCCACTTCTATTTGCTCAAATCTTAAAATTTGACTACCGATATAGCATGAGGCTTTTATGGGAGATGGGATTTAAATGGAGATGTCAGTATGACAACCCACAATCAATCATGCTGTGGAATTAGATATTGCGAATTGATGGTTCTAGTGTGTGCATGGGCTGAGCAAACCATGGTTAAGGTAACCACAGTATATGGATGTTATGAACATAAGGCTTGAAAGATTTGGGAAGAGAAAACATGGAGAAAACATTGTCTCCGTGGGATGCTTTTTTAATATTGGAAAGTGAAAGAAGGGCAGTGATAACTCAATAAGATCATTAAATTCAATGTCCTCATTAATGGATAATCATCATTTATCCTCGGTGGTAACTCAATATCTTCATTCCTCCCAGCTGCTTATGCAATTGTGGAACAGAACACTGGAATATGCAATAAAAATGTTGGACTATCCTTAATTCCCCTTCAGGTTCTGCTGTGCTGCCTCATGGTAATGGAGGGAGGGAAGGATATTCCTGAGAGAAATTAATAAAGAATGCCATCAGTGTATATCAAGATTTATATAATCTCAGCAAGATTACCCAGACCATGAAGGTAATCTTAGCTGTCTAATTAAACTAAGCAAGCAGCTATACTGGGCAGCAATGATCCAGGAAGATGGTAAAGGTGGATTAACACTTCAGTGACAATGGCAAAGGTTATTGTTTTGTACTATGTGGGAGAACACAATGGTTAACCATTCTTGTAACTGTACCAAGAAAACCACAACAAAGCTGGCTGAGGAATTTGGGAAGCTGTAGTCCACAAGTCTTAAAGTTGCCAACATTGGAGACATCTGTTCTGGAGTACTTGTGCTGTTTATGAAATAGCTAGTTTAAAGTGTTTGGGATGGCCAGTTGCTGGTATTGCCATGCAGGAAAAGAGTATCTGAAGCTGTGAAGACAACATTTCAGTGAGAAAAGGGAACAGGAGAAGAATATAAAATTAAATATAAAAAAGCCACATGAATGATAACAGGTCCAGCAAGTGGCCCTTGAACTGACATTGAATACTTTGCCGAAATTAATGTATTTATTCTAAAGGATTCTGATAAAGTTAGGGAAACCTTTCTTCATTGAATTAAACAAAATGACAACTAAATTTGTCTGGTGGGGCAAGAAACCACATATCAAACTAAAATTATTACAGGACATAGGAGCAGAGGTGGTTTGGGACTACCAGAGTGGGAGCTTTATTATCAGGCAGTGGTATTAAATTAGATAAAAGATTGGGTTAAATTAAAAGATAAGAGAATTTTAACATTAGAAGGCCATGACCCCCAGATAGGTTGGCATGCATTTCTGTGGGAGAAAAAGGGTAAGGCACATGCCTATTTCAATCAACACCAAATAAGAGATTCACTTATTCAAACATGGAGAAAGATTAAAAATAAACATTATATAAAGATACTTCATTGCTGGTATTGCCATGCAGTAGACAGTATCTGAAGAGAGTATCTGAAGCTGTGAAGACAACATTTCAATGAGAAAAGGGAACAGGAGAAGAATGAACATGGGAAAACTCAGCATAGAGAAAAGAGGTAATGAATCAATTCCACCTTGACCTTTTAGGCCTCGGTGAATTGAAATGGACTGGAATTGCACGCCTTCAGTCAGAAGATCTCACAGGGCACAAAGGAAGGGGAAAAAAACCTAAGGGAATGGTGTTTCATAATCAGGAAGGGTATAATAAAGGCAGTCCTTGAAGATGATATAGTCAGTGACTGAATGTTATCAATTAGACTTTGCAGTCAACCCTTTAATATGATGGTTATTCAAGTTTCTACTCCAACTACTGATGCAAAAGGAAAGACATTGACAAGTTTGATTCAATTTAATCTCAAAGTGACAGAACGTAAAAGCAAGATGTGATGCTTGTGCTTGGAGACCAGAACGTCAAAGGTGTAAACAAAACACAATGAACTCTATCTTGCAAGGACAGATACCAAGGACTTGGAAAGAGGCCAGTTTGATCTAATGGTTAAGGAGCCAAGCAAGAACTCAGGCTGAGTGTCTTTGGGCCAGTCAACCTCTTACACCCCAATCTACCCACACAGGATTGTTGTGGGGAAAATAGGAGGAAAAAGGCTATTAATTGTGTTTTCCACCTAGAGTTATTTATAAATGTAATAACAGACGGAGGGAGGGAAGGAGGAAGCAAGTTATGGAATGTTATTAGGAAAACAGGAATCCCGGAACTTTTCTTTGTGTGAAACCTACACACAGATCAGGAAGTCACAATCCAGATGAAATATGGAGAAGCCAACTAGCTCCAGATCAGCAAAGGAGTGGGCCAAACTGAATGTGCTTTCCTTAATATTCAGCCTGTATGCTGGGGGGAGGGGGGGGTTTGTGAACTAGAAGAAGATAAATATAGTTTTAAAACTGAAGAAAGAAACATCAATAACCTGTGCTATACTGCCAATGCTACTCTGAAAGCTGAAAATGGAAATGATCTGGAAGCTGTAGTAATGAAAATCAAGGAGCACAGTGAAAGAAACAGAACTAAGATTAAATATTTAAAAAGCCACATGGATGATAGCAGATCCAGCAAGTGGTTTTTGAACTGACAAGGAAGATGGGACTAATATCAAATGTAGTGAAGACCAAACTAATGACAACCAGTCTGTAAACGGACAATGAAGTTATCAAAATGATAGAGAACTTCTGCCTTTTAGGATGAACCATCAACAGTAAAGAGCCAGCAGTCAAAAAATGTACCATATGCTAGCACTTTGTGGTGTAGTAATGAAGATCTTGGGCCAGATATTCAAATGCTACAACCTGTCTATACTTTCAAAGATCAGAATCGTGTCAGAAATATTTTCCCATGATGCTCTATGAAAGGGAAAAGCAGAAAAGAGTAATGATGTTTTTGAACTTTGGTGTTGGAGAATACTCCTAAGAATAAGAATATGATGGATAACCAAGAAAACAAACAAATAGATGTAGAACCATTAACTCAGAGTTTTCATTTGAGGCAGAAATGATCGGGATCAAATTATTAGATTTTGGACACATAATGCACAAACTTAAAGAGTTCCTACTCTATTACTCTGGGAAAGAGAGAAGGGAAGGAAAAGGAAGGGAAGGGAAGAGAAAGGTGGAAGGGAAGGGAAAGGAGAGGAAAAAGGGAAGATGAAAGGAAGAAAGGGAAGGGAAACTAGGAGCAAGGTGGATGCATTCCATTACAATAGTAATGGATACAGCACATGCTGTGAAGCTTGAAAGACGACATTGGTGGCAGTTCATTCTAAACAATATACATATTTGTGACTGCTAACAGTTAATACCATTTTGATGGGAGATAATTAATCAATCCTTCGTTAGTAATTGGAATGCACTTTTTCTGATTGCAGCCAACCAGCTAGCGTATACTTTTCCTGGATACCTCACTCTACACAATATTTTACCATTTTTCCAGTTGTCTTCCATTTTATAGTGAAAGTGATCTGGCAGCATATTTATACATGGTTTATTTATATCAGAAGTGAAAAGTTGGAGGCAGTTTCAATCCCTCATCTGTATTGGTGAACTGTATTATATTAGGGGTTGGGAAGAGATGGAGCTCACTTCCTAACTAAAGCTTCTCTTAATGTCATCCATTGGTGAAAAGAGGCCAAAGGGTTGCCCTACTTACTCTTGTACTGAGAAAAATACTCTCTGTTTCACTTTATGTACTTTGTTCTTGAGAAAAATGCACAGTGGACAAGAGCTGCCCCATATCTTCTCCAGATGGCAAAAGCATTTTCTGCAGGGAGATATTCAACCATATCATACTTTCTCTTGCCAGAGGAACAAGTATCAGAAGAACCAGCAAGAGGCAACGTTTACTTTAAATTTGGGGGAAACAGATCAATCAGCAGCAGCGAGGAGAGACAAAGGCTAGGAAACCTCATGATCAGAATGGACTTACTTCAATAGTCCAGGTTAAATTTACAAGTCAAAGGCTCCCTGTTGAAGTAGAGATGGAGATGTAGGTTTCCATGTATAGACATTGATGTATAGCTATATAATTAACTTAAAGTGTAAGTAATTTAAAAACATTAGGCAATCAGCACTGAATAGTAATCACAAAAGTCAAATACAAAAGAGGCCTAGAGAATGTCAGCATCTCAACACAAAGCCATATTAGACAAAGGATTATTAGACAAAGATTAGAAATATATAAACATCTAAAGTTACTGCACCTATATGTCAGTTAGCATGTTGATGGCATACCACTCTACTGAACACAGACAATAAAAGTGACATCTATTGCCAAGTTCAGTTTCAGTTCTGTTCCAAAGAAGTCAGCAACATGGCTAAAGAAACTTCAGTACATACTGTATTTGTTGTCTTAAAAGGTGTTGCCCAAAATTCAGAACCTCAGCCAGCACAGCCAACAGCCAAAAATGCTGAGAACCATCACTTAGTAACCTCAGGAAAAGCTATACTTCATCTATTCTTTATGATGTCTAAGGTCCTTTCCAAGTCAATGCCTATGAATTTAGGATAAAGTTAGACCTCTTTTCCCAGCAATATGGCTTTCAACATCATTCTCCATTCTCATGCCACTACCTTAAATAACTGCAAATGGAATTTTATATTCCATTTAATATGGAATTTATGATGATGAAGAAAATACCCACTTGGCAGTCGTGATATGCTGAGGATGGAGATAAATCTGCTAAAATAAGGAGCATTCTTTCTGAGAGGAAGAAAAGAGAGGCAGAACAAGAGAATCAGAGAAGCTAAAGAATTGCCTAGAGCAGGGATTATAGTAAGCATATTGTTCATAATGAAAAACTCTCAAGTCGAAATTGTCAAAATTAATTTGGAGAGGGTAGAATTAATTTAAATAATAATAATAAACTGCAGAGTATTTAAAGAAAAAGACAAGACATAATTCCACAGAAACAACATATAAAGGGAGGGAATTTCAGGAAAAAAAAAGTCAGTTCTTGCATTGGTCACTACTAAGAGAAGGGGGCATCCTGGCCTATCTTAAGATAATTAAATGGCATTACTGACATTTGGGAACAAATCGCCAAATCCTAAATGGGTATATTCTCCAGCATTTGCTATGAAGATTAAGAAAATCAAATGCACTAATCCTGTAAATAAAGCTAAGGCTATCCACTATGGATCCAATCTTTTTTTAAAAGTAAAACAAAATACCTCAAAGAAAGATACTCCAGCATTCATTCTGACAGTTACAAAAAGAGCTCTATTACTCATCTGATCAAACAACAAACTAAGTAAGAGATTTGGACTAATACATAAAACAAAAAAACATCCCCAAGAACCTAAAAGCCATGAAGTGATAAAAATTGTAAGTCTCTTCTTGTCTCAATGTATTCAGCTTCATTGCTGCAATAAATAATATATCAATGTTGTCTTCAAGTATTTAATATGTAGCAAAGTCCTCTCTCCCTGAATAATGTTCTCTGCTATCTGTTCCTTCTTCTGGATAAGTTGTTCAGCACTGACAGAGAGAACATCACAGTAGCCTGTATCTTCAGATCTCTAGTTTCAGATGCAGTGTGATTCTCTAATCAATAAACTGGGAACTTATCCCAATTCAGCAAAAACAATGCTATGCCGCATCTGCAGCGGACAAAACAAAACACTCTTACTTTCCATGATGACAGCAATAAAGATGTTGACACAGTGAAGATAGACTTCCAAAATTAATAGGTTTAATTGCAGTGATAACAGTCACGTGATAAAGAAATTGCAACACATATTTTAAAATGAATAGGTAGCAAGTAACCACAACTCTGCTGTTTACAATTTAATTGGTCAAAATGCTAGTCAGGAATTATATGAGTTGGAATTCAAAATGGGTATGGCTGTTTTTACTAGTTCACAATGGTGCTATAATTGTCGAATGGGAATGTATGGGACAGGGGGATTTTAGACTCTCAATTTACCCAGTGCTGAATTCAGAAAATCAAGGGGCAAAGTATCCCTTCCCACAGATGTTAGCCAAACCTGATTGACAACATCTAATGATGAGATCGTCAGCTACTATCTATAAGCGTTTTGGAACAAGAAAACATAGTTTCTATTGTGATGGTGCAGTAGTTGGAATGCAGTATTGCAGGCTAATTCTGCTGACTGCTGATTGCCAGCAATTTGATCCTGACCGGCTCAAAGTTGACTCAGCCTTCCAAAGGTCGGTAAAATGAGGACCCAAATTGTTGGGGGCAATATGCTGAGTCTGTAAACAGCTTAGCGAGGGCTATAAAGCTATATATAAGTCTAAGTACTATTGCTACAAGCACATTACATAACCATGGTTTTATAGTATTCCCCCCCTCCCCCCACACAGGGATTTACAGGTAATATATACCATATAAACCATGGATTTATTTAGTTTGTCACATTTCTAGGTCACTCCACCCCTAGTCATCTCTGAGTGGCTTGAAACCAACAACACTATAGCTGCCTCACTCTTGTATAAGCAGGCCACATTTTGGATTAGCAGAATGTGTGAACGCAGCCAGAAGCCTGTGCTTTTAACTCGGGGACTAGCTGCCAGCTTCGAGTCTTCTCGAGTCTCCTGACTTTGCAACGATCACACTTTTTACCTTTAGAGTGTCCTTTTACTGCCCTTAAGATTACAGAGACAGAGGAAAAACAGCGTAAGATTTCCGACCTGGTTTTTATTCTGCTGGACCTTAAAGCAGATGCCCGGTCTATTTCCTCATCAGCAAAGCTGGTCTCCCCACCTGGCTTTTCCTCTTCTCTCCTGAACTGCCTTCGCAGGCACTTTGCCAGGCCTGGTTAGAAAAGAAACGGCCAACCAGGGGCTCTTATCAGACAAAAACACTAACAGCCCTTTGTTAAGCAAATCGTCTTTTTTTTTTTTTTAAATCAAGCAAAAGGAGCCTTGATGGCGGTCGAACCGCTTTGCTCAACACACTGGGCCTTGATTATCTCCGCAAGCCTTTTGTCTCGGCCCTGAATGGCCGCTTCTCGGCTGTTGCCTTTCGCTAATGAATCCATCCAAATGGAAGCCACGGCGTCTTCCCAACTTCTTTTTCTCTTCCCCCAGATTGTCCAGCCTCAGTGGGCGCCTCTCAGGCGAAGGAACGGTCCGTTTTTATTCCCCAACCCCACATCCTCCGTTTCCGCTTCACCTCCTCCGCCATCTGGAGATTTCGCCTCCGAGGCTTGTGAAGGGACGTGATTAAAGAAGAGCGCTGGATGGCTTCAATGGGCAGCCTCGCAGGGAGAAAAAGCCTCTCAAACCGCCAATTTCCCCTTCATTCATGCCTTGCCAAGCGGTAGCTTCGCTACCGAGTCTGCTGATCCGATCCCGCCACCCCCTCCACACCACTCCAACTCTTTGCAAAGAGACGGCACCTCAAGTTATTTCTTTTCTTTGACGCCCGGATTGATTTTTCTCGCCCCCCACACCTGCTTTTCAGCGGATGAAAAGCTGTCATTGTCATTTGCATGTGATTTTAATATTTTAACATCTCTAATCACCTCGTTTACGGTGCTGAGGGGAAAAATGGGTTTTTTTTTGTGGGTGGGGGTGAGTGGTTTTTTTTTTTTTTCCTAAAACCAATAAAGCAAAATAGAAAAAACTCCTGGTTATTGCCAAGCGGCCAAGGGAGAGCTGTAACTTAAAGCTGCTAAAACAGGCTTGGCTTTGCCTGAAAGAAAGTCTCTGCTGGGGTGGAAACTTCACTGAAGAATTCAACACGAAGACTATAAAAAGACACTGGGGAGCATCTTTCCACAACTTGTGGCCAGCTTTCCCGGTTTATTTATAATGTCATGCAATCATTGCTTTGTGGTTGTATCACAAAGCAGACAGGGACTGTGGTGCTATAGTAAAGCTTGGAAGATGCTGTCAGATAAAGTGTGATTGCTACCTTGATAAGACACTTTGAATAGCTGGCCATGGCAGCCTGTGCCACCCAGTGGCATTCACGGGATCTTACTACTTTGATCAAAATTATGAAAGCAGACACAGTGGCTCAGTGGCTAAGATGCTGAGGTTGTCGATCAGAAAGGTTGACAGTTGGGCGGTTCGAATGCCTAAGCACCATGGAACGGAGTGAGCTCCCGTTACCTGTCCCAGCTTCTACCAACCTAGCAGTTTGAAAGCATGTAAAAATGCAAGTAGAAAAATAGGGATCACTTTTGCAGGAAGGTAACAGCGTTCCGTGCGCCGTTGGTGTTTAGTCACACCGACCACATGACCATGGAGACGTCTTCGGATAGCACTGGCTCTTTGGCTTTGTAATGGAGATGAGCACTGCCCCCTAGAGCCAGAAACAACTAGCACCTATGTGCTAAGTGAATATTTACCTTTTTATGAAAGCAGAATTGTGAACTCCACCCTATTTGGGGGAATGCATGACATCCTGACACACAGCCAAAAATGTGACATTGCTTTCATCAGTAAGACTCCTTTGCCCCTGCCAAACGCTACACTGGCACCATCTTTATACTCTGTCCTGAACCATGGTGTGTGGCTGGTTTGTGGTTACCTACAGTTGTAAACCCAGAACAGCTCCCATGTCCGGTCAGCATGAATCCCAACTTGAAACAACCACCCAAGGTTTCAAATTGAATATTCAGTATTTATTAGCGTGAGACTAGGGCTACACTGAAGCCGAGCAGCCATAACTAAAGATGACGCAGGCATCTAAGCATTGAGGACAACAAGCCATGAATTTTGTCTAAAAGATCCCTTTAGGGAGTTACATAAGCAGGAAACATGTTTTTAAGAAAACAAATGAAAAATGTTAACTGAACCAAACAAAGGAAGCTGAGCTTGAACACACCCTCTTCCCTCACACACACCCCATCCTACCAAAAATTACCAGCCTTGTGAATTTACAAGGCAAGTGTAGCTGTCAGTCTTGTGAATCAACAAAGCAAGGACTTTTAGGGATAAAAGGGATCCCGAAGCCTGCCCACTCTTGATGGCAGCTTCCATCCCTCTTGGTAGTGCCTGGCAGCTTAAGTGACAAGGACACAGGTCAAAAGAGGAAATGTACATTATAACCAGTAAAATTTGGTGTTACTTTAAATTCACTAGATCCTGGTATATTCCAAAGTACTTGTTGTGCCTTGTCTGAAAGTGATTTGTGTGTGTCCCTAATTATTTCCCAGCTGTTGACCAGAGCTATGTGTCATATCTTCTCTAGTGCACCTACCTGGAAAACCTAGGTAGAAAGCAAAGGGGGCTTACAAGAACCCATGTGACTACTGAGGCTGTGAGTGAGTAAGCATAAGTTGAATGTGGGAGCACATATAAAATTAGAAACCACAGGGCAACTTTGAATAATACACCTAGCAGTAGAGGAACATCCACTTTAATGAAGGAACTGTACAAGGAGGAGATAGAATGGCTGCACACAGATTCTCCTCAATCACCCAGAATGGATTAGTAATGGGTTTTATTATTTATGTATTTTTTTATTCCCAGGACTTATATGTTGTTCCAGTCGTGACTAACTCTGAGCAGCATACATTCCCATAATCTGTAAATCAGATCAAAATGTTACAGTAATTACTACAATAAATAAAACCTGGAACATAAAGTACAATAACATCTATATACCTTTAATATATTTATACATCAAGGAACTTAAATCATATGACTCAAACATTCCACTCTAAGACAGAGCAGCATTATGACATTCCAGGTCTCAAAGACTGCTCCAGCAGACGGTATTTATGGATTTGAATTCCAAGAAGATTGATGCCATCTAAATTTCTGGGGGAAGAGACCGATACATTTCATGACATAAGGGATCTAAAAGAAACTGGTGTGCTAGTTCTTGTTGGCCAGGAAAATGTAATGGGGAGTAGATGGTCTTGAAGATACCCAGGTCCTGAGACATGAGGAGCTTTAAAAGACAGCACCTTGAACTGTATTTGGTGGTCTTGTATTTGGAAACTAAGAGGGAGCCATTGCAGTTCTCAAAGGAAGGTTGGGTAAACTGAGTTGCACTCATAACAGGGAGTACAACCCCATCCATGATGAAAGATGGGATATTCCTGAAATCAGATGGTTTATAAACTCAAAGCCAATGTATTTTGCCCAGACTAGCCTAAGTTTGTTCTTTAAGGTGCCAGAATAGCACCTCAAAATTTGTTTGGTCCCTGATGATCTGTTTCTTCCAGGATTGCCTATCGTTGCAACCCTACTGGCTTCTCAACAATTTTTCTACAAAAAGGGAAGATTAGAGGCAGGTTTATAATTAATCTGAATGTCTGGGTCAAGTAATGGTTTCTCAAGGAAAGGCACACCACTGCACTCTTTAAGACAGACAGCAGCACAACCTTTTGAAAGATGCATTTATTGCAACTCTGACCCAATTGCCAATCACCTCCTTGGAAGCTTACTCCAACCAGGAAGGACTAGAGATGGCAGAACCTACTTCAGAGAGAATTCTATCCATCAGACTTACCATCACAAATTCATTCTGGATAGGCCAGCAAGCTATGGCCTTAATTAGCTCACAGAACCTGCCCAGGTGGTATCCAATTCTGAATGAAATACATGATGTTATCTAAACATCTGCGGTGTTCCTCAGAGATGCCCAAAGATGATCTTCTATTGCTACCCTTCCCTGAAATGTTCTGGATTATTTTTTTTTAAAAAAGCTCCTGCCTTGCATTTTGCAGATATAGTAAGATCAGAGAGAGAAATACTGACATTTTGCTACTTTTACAGCCATCGTGTAAGCTTGAATATGAGTTCTTACTTGTGTTTTGTTGGATTCACTCTTGTGTCAGTCAGTGTTATAAAAGAGAAATTTACAGATTTCTCTGATGTATAATTAAATCTTCCCTTAATTGTGGTTTAATGTGATATGGTATGAATTTATAGTGTTTATAAACCATGGTTTAAACATTAACAGTAAGTGTAAACCAGGCCAAAATGCCATAGTTAATTCATGGCACAATATGACAGCTGAACCCAATAGTTCCTTCATTCGGTTGAAGTAGAGGTGAACTCAGATAATTTTAAGCAGAGATCAAATATATTGATGAAGGAAAACAACAGTGACAATAGGTGATAAATAACAGTGACAATAGCTGATAAATAACAGAGGCCCCAATTTTCACATGGAATGGAGACATTTTGAATTTTGAAGGCATATAATGGGTGATTCTGATCATTGGTTGCCTGGATAAATGAGACCAGTTACATATTAAAAAATCAAGGACTGTAACCAGTCACCATTTTATTTTCTTCAAATGTTTCTGAGCTCTTTAGCAGATTATTGTGGGAAATATATATTGTGTTGGATGGTAGTGCTTTGTGCTAACAACAACAACTTGACATAATTAGCTAGAACAGGGAGTTTGCCAGATTCCAAGGGTTGTGTTTGTAGGCATACTACTGTTCTTATTTGACAGTGAGCTGGTAGACCTGGGGGCTTAGAAAGTGCCTGATTTGAGGGTTACCCTTCTCGTGAATTAACTCTGACTATAAGCAAGCTGCACTTTTGCGAGCTCTGTCTGCTTTAAGCACCTGAAGCAATATAAACATAAACACGCCCTCACTGTTTCTGAATTGTATGAACCAGCAGTGGGACAGTGGACAGCCTCTTTGGGCTGCTGTGTGAATGATTTGGACTGCTGTATGAATATAAGCAAGCAAAATGCTCCTGGATGGGTTGTTGATAGTAGGAAAAAAATGATTAAGTGATTTTCAGTGCTAAGCTTGATGTGTTTTGCTCTAGACCTATCCGTTTAATATGTGATATGGAACCAGGCATCGATAGGTGACAGATATAAATGGGGAGATAGGTGAAATCTGATAAAGAAAAGGGTAGCTGTGTAATATGTGACCTTCAGCCAATAAATTACTATGCAATTGTGTACATATCAGATGGAAATCATGTGCAGCAGGCAAAACGATCATCATTTCCTCCTCCTCAAAGCAATAAAAGCAATTAAATGTTTTATTACATGAAGCTCCTTCTTAGAGGAGCTTCCAATGCACACAGTTGGACACAACCAGAAAACCCAGCTAACAGCTCTCTTTCATGACTGACACTGATCTTCTGAGCTGGCATCTCTCTGCAGGGATGGCTAGCCTGTTTGGCTCTTGTTCCTTTCTTGCCCACTAAAAACCTTTGCCCAGTAACTCAACTTCTTTGAGTTGTCTCACCCTTTGCCTCCAGAAATGGGTTAAGGTTTGAGTTAGGATTATTGATAATAGTTGACAATTACTCTGTGAATGTACGTGTCCATGCTGTAATCACAGCAAGGATATTGCACCAATGAATTGCATTCATGGCAGGCAAAAACATTTTGGGCATGAAATTGTAATACTCTTGGCAGGCAAAAAATAAATAAACAAAGGAAGACGAGCTACCTCTTTCTGCAGTATAATGGCAGCAGCCTTTCAAAAAATTCTAAACACCAGTTTAACAAACAGGTCTAGTATTCTTCAAAGACTGCTACCCAATATACATAAGGAGACCATTTCAGACCTGGCAACTGCTTCAGAATGAGCTAATCGGGTTGTTGAATGCTTGGAAGGATTTGGAGGATGCTCAGTCCAAGCCTGGCTTAAAATAAAGAAATATAAAAAAGGGAGACAAGGGTTATGCTCTCCTAAAACCTTTTCTTCCATGCTGGTACAAATGGATAAGGTGAATTAGACTGGGGAGAAAAATGTAAGATAGAAAAAACTCCAGTGTGATCGAGTGGTCCAAGTGTTGGACTGAAAAGATCTGTACTAAGCCATGAAGGTCATTGGATTATCTAGATTAGAACCTACTACATTATTTCAGTCTTGCTTCCTTTGCATGAGAAAGGAACGTGGATGTTGCCTATATTCATTCACTTATTTTAGTCACACACATACATAAGTATTGCTTGATGCAGTACATGTAAACATATATGAATGAACATGTTCCCCATCAAATCTGCTCTGGATCTAAGGCTTTATATCCAAACCAGTATTGGCTCCTAAAATACTTAGAACTAAGACTTCTCCTTCAGAGAATAAGTGTACCTGAGCAAACACACCGCATTTAGAACACTGAAGTTCTGTTACTGGGGTAACACAATAAACAATAGGTGGAGAGCATAACAGACTCAGATGGGCAGTTCGCATTAGGTCTATTATCTATTTATTGCATTGATTTATGCCAGCATTTCTATGCCATTAATCCATAAATTCCAGATGGCTTATATTTGCCAATCAAAAACAAGGACAATGAAAAATTGGGATGCTTAAAAATGTTCCAGGAAACAAGGGAAGATCAAACAACATTGGAAAGAAGCTATTCCAGATAGTGTCCCCCAGCATGAAGTCGGGCTATGTAGTATCCTTTTAAGTTCTTGGCTATTGTTTCAAATTATTATTATTTTTCAAGCCGTAGCTGCTGTACTGTAAATCATAATAGCTTAAAAGACTATATTTCTGCGGTTTTAATTTTTAGGTGCCCATTAGATCCACTTTTCTCCCCTTATCCATGGATGGCCGAATAATGAAAGCAGAGACTGGGTTTCTCTCCTTGGTGGTTCCTACTTCATAGAGAAACCTGCCCTGCATATCCCTTCCAGTTTTTCCCAGAGAAGCCACTTTTCAAAGAAAGACTTTTACTCATTCATTGGAATGCTGGGTGATAGTGTTTCTCTTGCCACTCACATTAGTGTCTTATTTTATTCTGACATTTCTAGTGAAATGTCTATTGTTATTATTAGATCAATTCCATACAGACACTCATTCTAAAAGTCTACTGTTGAAGAAACCTACAGGATAGAATAGTTAGAGTGAATGAAACATTGACTGTATTTTTTCCCCTTTACCATCTGATAGGTTAGGACGAATCCTTTCTAATTTTCTTTCTCTGCCTATTATTCAGCTGTGGACTCCCCCTGCTCCCAACTTTCTCTGATCATTGTTCCCTATGCAGCTTCTCTTCCCCTCATTTCCCAAAATCATTCCTACATACAGCACCATCCCAAAGCCCATCATCCTCTGATGCCATTCCAGTCACAGATGGCATTCTGCTGAGTAACAATGCTACTTTGAAGCCCTTCCTTCCTTCCTTCTTTCCTTCCTTCCTATCTGTTCTGTCCCCTCATTAGCATTCTTGAGATCCCCGCGCTTTGATTGGCCAAAGCGCGGGGCACTCTGATTGGCTAGGCGAGCCGCGCCGATTGACTCGCTAGGAATCTCCCACGATTGGTCGATTCGAATCACGGGAGATTCAAAGTGGTGCCCTTGGCCGCGGCCGCCACGGCTAAAGAAATAAAAAGCCGCAAAGTTTCCCCATAGCCTCAGTTCGGTTCCTAACTCAATAAAAGAGCTTGATACTAAAGTCACTGACTCCTGGCATCATTTCCGACGACACAACACTGGCGACGAAGGTGGGATTCTGATCCTGAACTGAAGCACGTGTCCAACGGAAGCCAGACGAAACTCCACGATGGCGAACATCACACCCCCCCGCACCCTTCAACCCTGCCAGCGAGGACTGGGAATCGTACTCTGACAGATTCCGCATGTTGCTCGAGTGCAGCGACCTGAAGGACGCCACCGGCCACATGAAGCGAGCCGTCTTCCTGACCCACTGCGGGACCGCAGTGTTTAAGATGGCCAAAGCGCTTGCCAAACCCGCCAACGTGACCGTGATGGACTGGGACGTCCTCGAGCCAATACTCCAGCGACACTACGCTCCAGATGTGCCTATCCTCATCCGACAACATGAGTTCTACCATCGGGACCAACGGTCGGGTGAGAGTTTCAGCGACTTCGTCGCCGAACTATGACACCTAGGGGGGCTGTGCGAATTCGACAACCTGAACGATGCCCTGCGAGACCGAATCGTGCTCGGCCTTTGGGACCCCGTCCTCCAGAGTCGGCTGATGGCCAAGGGCAACATCACCCTTGCAGATACCCTCACCGAAGCCACAGCCGCCGAAGCGACCCGAACATCTGCCGACCGCATGCGCCGACCGAACGCTGGGGACCGCAGCGGGAACAACCACCCTGCAAGGTCGGCCGAAGCCCAACCCGAGACGACCACCCACCAGGGCGACATCCACTCAGCATCGGCACTTCCGACGAGGAGGAGGAAATCCACCGTCTCCAGGCAAACCGCGACCCACGGAACTGGCGGGGTCGTAAGTCGAGGACCACCTGTGCCGGTTGCGGAGGCAACCACCCCAGGTCCGAATGCCGGTTCTTCGATTCAATCTGCTGGCATTGTGACAAGAAGGGACACATTGCCCGCGTCTGCCGTCTCAAAAAGAACCACAGCCCTCCACGATGGGACCAGAGCGAATGGAGACGAGAGAGCACACCACCCCGGACCAGAGATCGCCCCTCCGACAACAGATGGGACCGGAACGGACGATCCCTACAAGGCGGCGAGACCCGGCGAAGAGAGGAGACCCATCAGACGGTCACCATCGGCCACGCCACAACCAACGACGCCCGGAAGGTCCACATGGAGGTAGGCATCGAAGGCGAGCCATGTAAAATGGAGGTGGACTCCGGGTCCTACCTCTCCATAATAGCATGGCAAGAAATAAAACGCTTGGTGCCTACCATCCAAAGAAAAGGCCTAGACAACCAGAGACTAATCGTGAAAGACTATCAGGGAAACCGCATCCCTGTAGTCGGAATCGGACAGTTCAAGGTAACCTACAAAGGGCGCACCGAAAGGCTTCCCCTGACCATCGTCGATCGCGACCGCCCAAGCCTACTGGGACTGCAATGGTTCGCCCCACTCAGCATCGCAGTCACGGGAATCGACCACATTGCCGACGACAACTGGGAGCAACAACTAGCCCGGGAATTCCAAGAGGTCTTCGACGGAAACCTAGGCAAGTACTGAGGGCACCTTATATCATTCAGCCTAGACCCAAACGTCCCCCCAAAACGTCTGAAACCAAGGCGGGTGCCATTCGCGCTTAAACCCAAGATAGACGAGCAAATTGACAAGCTCGTCAAGCAAGGGGTCCTACAGCCCATAGACCACACCCGGTGGGAGACCCCCATAGTCACCCCGATCAAGCCTGATGGGTCGGTGAGAATCTGTGGGGACTATAAGGCCAACCTAAATGGCGCCTTGCAACAAAGCGCTTACCCCGTCCTAGTAGTGCAACACCTACTACATTCACTGGGAGGGGGCAAGGTTTTCGCTAAACTCGACCTCGCCCAGGCATACCAACAATTGCCAGTCGACGAGGAAACGGCAGAAGCGCAAACCATAGTCACCCACCGGGGAGCATTTAAATGCAACCGGCTCCAATTCGGAGTCAGCGTGGCACCTGGATTATTCCAAAGCCTAATGGAAAGGCTATTACAAGGAATCAAGGGGGTGGTACCTTACTTCGACGACGTCTTAGTGTCGGCAACCAACCAGGCCGAACTAGAGGGTCGCCTAAGGGAGATCCTAACCAAATTCAAAGAGACCGGGCTCAAGGTAAAGAGGGAGAAATGCCAATTATACATGGAACGGGTTGAATTCCTAGGATATCTCCTAGACCATCACAGCATTCACCCCACAAACCAAAAAATCAAAGCCATCAAAGAAGCCCCCACACCCAAGTCGAAGACGGAGCTGCAGGCATTTCTGGGGCTGCTTAACTTTTATAATGTCTTCCTGCCCCAAAAGGCAACGGTGGCGGAGCCTTTGCATAGGCTCTTGGACAAGGCGGCGACCTGGACTTGGGGGAAACGTGAGGAAGCCGCCTTCCAGAAAACAAAGGACCTCCTCACTTCGGATGCCGTCCTTATCCAGTACAACGAGACCCTACCTCTGGCCGTCACATGCGACGCATCACCCTTCGGCGTCGGCGCTGTCCTCAGCCATACTCTCCCCGACGGAAAAGAAGCACCCATCGCGTTCTTTTCAAGGAACCTCACCAAACCGGAGCGGAACTACAGCCAGCTGGACAAAGAGGCTCTGGCTATCGTCGCCGCAGTAAAAAGATTCCACGAGTATCTCTACGGCCGGACATTTACCATCATAACCAACCACAAACGCTGCTGGGAATCCTTGCAGGGAACAGGGCCACCCCGAACATTCTGTCTCCCCGAATGACAAGGTGGTCCGAGTTCCTGGCAGCCTACAATTACGGACTCACACACAGACCGGGTAAGACTATCTCCCATGCGGACTCCTTAAGCCGCTCGCCGTTACCGGAGCCGGACACCAACCCAGCACCCACGACGACCACCCTCAGTATAGAGACTCTACCCAACCTACCCATAACCGCGTCAGACATTGCCCAAGGAACTAATAAAGACAAACGTCTGGTGCGGGTGTTGCATTGGGTAGAGAAAGGGTGGCCGGAAAGGGACAACGACGAGTCCGTCAAGACATTCCAGAACCAGCAAATGGAACTCTCGTTACTAAAAGGGTGCATACTATGGGGGGATAGGGTAGTCATCCCAGAGAAGCTACAAGGGAAGGTTCTGGAACTGTTACACGAGGGGCACCCGGGCATCGTTAGGACAAAAGCCCTGGCCAGAAGTTACGCTTGGTGGCCAGGGATGGACAAACAGATTGAGGCCTGGGTAGCAAGGTGCCAACGATGCCAGGAAACTAGGCCAAGCCCACACACAGCACCCGTCCTAGAGTGGGAAACCCCAAGGGGACCGTGGTCTAGGATCCACATAGATTTCGCCGGGCCCACAAAAGGACACACCTTCCTGATAACCGTAGACGCTTACTCCAACTGGCTGGAGGTAAGCAACATGAGAACAACAACCACGGAGGCCGTGACCAAGGAACTCGGCAAACTTTTTGCAACACATGGCCTCCTGGATGTCATCGTTTCCGACAACGGGCCCCAATTCACCTTGCTAGAATTCGAAAAATTCCTAGCGGAAAGGGGCATTCGACATGCGCTGACAGCACCGGCGCATCCGGCGGCGAACGGTAGGGCGGAACGGATGGTTCAATTCACAAAGAAAACCATCCGGAAAATAGACCACAGGGAGATCCAGGACAAAATAAATAAATTACTCTTCACCCAACACATAACCCCAAATACCACAACGAATAAAAGCCCAGCCGAACTGCTAATGGGGAGGAAAATAAGGTCCCCACTTGAAAGATTACACCACACGTACAACACAGAGAAACCCCTAGACTCAACCAGCAAACACCGAACCTTTGCACCAGGCGACGCCGTTTACGCGAAAAACCTAACGGGAGACCCATTATGGGTACCGGCCGTCATCACACAACAAACAGGCCCACACTCGTACCGGCTACAAACAACCAACGGACGAGCGTGGAAACGCCACATCGACCAGTTAAGATCGAGGACGACCACCCAAGAGATCACCGACGCGCAAACAGGCAAAACCAACCCCCACAACACAAACCAAGAGGGGAGGGAATACCCAGGGGACCAAAACCGAGGAAGAATAAACCAACCATACTCACCGGGAAGCAGCCAGCACGAAGCCTCGCCAGAAAGAGACAGCCAGGCCAGCTCAACCAACCTGGGAAGACCGAGCGGGAGCGGCGAAACCCGCAGCTCAACCAACCCGGGAAGCCCAGGAGGGAGCTACGGAGAGCGGCCCGGCCCGACCGACCAGGGGGTTCCCACGATGGCATCCAGAGAAGCAGAGACCCTGACCGAACCGGCCAGGATCCAACCTACGACTGAGCTGCGCAGGTCCAGTAGGCTAAGACGGAGCCCCGCCTGCCTACGGGACTATGCAACGTAAGGACTGAACCAAGAGGGGAGGGGTGTTCTGTCCCCTCATTAGCATTCTTGAGATCCCCGCACTTTGATTGGCCAAAGCGCGGGGCACTCTGATTGGCTAGGCGATCCACGCCGATTGGCTCGCTAGGAATCTCCCACGATTGGTCGATTCGAATCGCGGGAGATTCAAAGTGGTGCCATTGGCCGCGGCCGCCGCGGCTAAAGAAATAAAAAGCCGCAAAGTTTCCCCATAGCCTCAGTTCAGTTCCTAA
Organism: Hydrophis major; assembly: GCA_033807585.1. Taxonomy (NCBI): domain Eukaryota; kingdom Metazoa; phylum Chordata; class Lepidosauria; order Squamata; family Elapidae; genus Hydrophis; species Hydrophis major. Next base: position 223,853,767 of record CM066329.1, read on the forward strand.
CTCAATAAAAGAGCTTGATACTAAGTCACCGACTCCTGGCATCATTTCGGACGACACAACACTATCTTACCTGGACAACCTGCCAGTGATGGGATTCAAAAAATTTTACCACTGGTTCTGTGGGCGTGGCTTGATGGGCATGGTGTGGCTTGGTGGGCATGGCAGGGGAAGGATACTGCAAAATCCCCATTCCCTCCCCACCCCACTAACCTGCTTTCCAGCTCCATTCTCCTGTGTAGGGCAACAAAAGAAGACCCAGCCAGGACTCAGGAGGCAGAGAATAGATGGGGGTAGGATCAGTCAGAGGGGGTATTTGCCGGTTCTCCGAACTACTCAAAATTTCCCCTACTGGTTCTCCAGAACTGGTCAGAACCTGCTGAATACCACCTCTGCAACCTGCCTTGAGACATCACAACAGATATTGCTACCAATAAAAGTGGCTGATAGGGAGGGAAATGTCTACCTACCTCACTTCCCCGTGTTAAAGTTATCCTGCACATGATAAGTCAAATATTAGCCACTTTTTAAAGCTGTGGTATAACTGGGCAAGATACTTCTAGGACAGCCCAACACTCACGACTATCAGCTATTGCTCATATCCTAAACTGGATGAAAAACAAGGAAGCTTAATTCAGCCTGAAACAAACAAGGTACAATACTGTGGCCGGCACCGTATGTGTGTGGGTAGTTAAAAATGCACTGAAGATTGTGGGATTATATGCAAAGTCATTCACCAGGGATGTCAAAAAAATCAAGGAAATAGGGAGAAGGGGGGAATGGAAAAAAGGACCAATGGGAAAAAAAATGGAGGAAATATTTTATATTAATATTTTTTCTTATTTTTCATTATCTCCAATGGTGCAGATCTATAAGAATTGGGTATATATCAACAGGAATGAGATGAAATAAATTGCCATTTTAGCCAGAGCAATGCTGCCATGTCACTGCAACCTTTCCCCCTTGATGAGCCGAGTGAAACTTTTTAATTGAAAACGGCTTTGTGATAAAAGATCCCTTTAAGAAAAAAAATATGTATACTACCTGCATTTAGCCCCAGAGCTGTGGGGGAGGACCCACAACAAGAAGCTATTTGTTTCTTTTCTATTAGCATTCTGACTTCCACTTCTTTGACTTTTTCCATGTATTAAATGCAGTGCTGAAAACTTTCGTCAATTTAATTGGCAAATTAGTAAACTAAGCTTGGGTTGATTGATTGGTGGGGTTGCAATTTTAATCAGAAAGGGCAATTTTTTAAAATGCATTTTCAGTTAGTTTGATCTTCTGGGCTTAATAACAAAGGTTGGAAAGAAAGGTTGAAGATGACCTTTCCATCTTGTAAGGAGCTCAGCCTTTTATTTATGAAATATTAAATGTTCTCATACTTCACTGTAGGCAGCTTACAATTCGCTCTTCCATAATGTACAAATGTATTTAAATCGAATTGATTGATCAGCCAATAATTTTAAATGCAAATGCTTCAAGGGATTCAGAATGAAAAATATATAAGCAAAACTACAGGAAAACATGCACCAGGAAATATTTAAACCTTCAGAGTTGATCACATTAATCAAACATTTCTCAAACATTTTCTCAGAAACAGATTTTTAAACCCAAGACTGAAGAGATTTTTAAAAACTTTTTTAAACAAATTGTCAAAGAGAAGAAGAATACATAAAACTAATGCCCTCAAATGACTATCAATTTTTTTAAAAAAACTACTGTATTCTGTATAAATGAGTCCCATATTTCTTATATTTCTCCATACAAAGACTCCGTCTCTGGCAATCCACTCATAAGTGGCAAATGCAATCAAGTATACAATCCATTGAATAAACAGCACCATACATTTATCTTTACTTTACTTTACATTGCTGCAGTATTAGTCTTTTGACCAAGGAAGGGCACAGTGATTCCATTTACATTGTTAGGTTATCAAATTCCATGTGCTAGATATATAGTTCAAAAGGATAGTATGCTCTGAAAATGTTAGCTTTTGTTGCATAATTATATTTATATAATCCAGTACTTTCTTCCAAACTTGGTAAGTACAGAACATTGTAGAAACATAGGTTTTAAGGAAAGGTTATCCTTATTATGTCTCCAACAAAGTGCTGTTTTTGACAGTTCTTTTCTTTACAAACATAATGGAGTCCATATGGTCTAAATAATACTTTTTTAAAAACAAGTTTTATTGATTTTAAAGACAATCAAAACATAAGACATCAAAATATAAAACCTCCTTTCTCAAAAATTACTTATAATTTTTAACAAGGCAAATAAAGCGTTATTTTTTAAGGCATAGTTCCACATTATCACTTTTCCATTTAAACACATATATATCTTTTCCAAATTTCTCATTGTTTCTGCCTTCACTTTTATTCAATTATATTTCTTTCTATCAAGGCTTTATTAATTCTCAATCAAGCATAAACACACAAAATACAAAACATAAAACAAGACATAAAAAGATAAAACCTCCTTAATTATCATTTATACATGTCTTTTCCAAATTTCTCTCCCTTTAGTTTTATTCCTCCAAGGTTTTATTAATTCACAATCAAAACATAGCTAACCAAAACACAAAACATAAAACTTCTTTTGAAAAGTGGCTTAGCCCTGGGTTACATCTTTTTTTACAGACCTAAATCAAGTTCATGCTCACCTTATATACCATTCATATCTTATTAATATAATCTTATTATATTTTCTATATAACTTCTCCCTTCTTTTCACTCTCTTAATTATATTTTGTTTATTTCATCTTATTTCAAAATCATTATGTTTGTATCTTTTGTCCGTTCTTTTCCAATCATCTATTTATCTCTTCTCTTTAGCAAAGAATTTCCCCTGTAATCACTTTTAAGGTGTGACGCCTTTCCCTAAAGTAACACTTAGAATAATACATAATTTCTATCCTGATTCTGCTTAATACATTCTACATGTTGCATTTTGAAAAAAAAGAATAATAAACTTATAATATAGTTAAGTATATAATTTCCATTCTAATTCTAATTCTAATTCTAATTCTAATTAATAGTATAACTAAGCATTAATCATTTTACACATTCTCTTTGATATTTTATTAAATATTGAAATCTGTTATTATAAATCATTTTAATGTTTTAATATTTTGTTAAATCTTATAATATTCCAATAGACTATTTCAAATGCAAATACTACAATACTATCTTATGTATTCTTGCAAAATCTTTCTTAAATTATAACCTGTCCTTTATCCTTTATCTCTAAAAAAGATATCTTGTTTCAGACCGTGGCTTTTTTTCCCTTTTTCCTTCCCTTTCTTCTCCAGTCTGATCTTTTTGGGGCCCCCTCTCCTAACCTCCACCTTTTTAGCTTCCCCTCTCTGTTGTAATTCTCTTTTCAATTGCTTTCTAACATTGTACCTTTTTTTCACCTTATTTTTCTTTTTCTTGGTTGTTTTATTGAATCTTAAATTCTCATTTTTCCTTCCTCTCTTCCTATTTTCTTTCTTAATCAAACTTTTTTGTCCATTAAAAATGGCTTCGTTTTCTTCTTCTTCTTCTTCTTCTTCCTCAAGTATTTGATGGTACGTAGAAACCGCCATTTCTAAAAAGTGGAAGACAGCTCCCAATGAATTCTTGCCATTTTGTTCTCTTTCTTTTAATTTTTCATATTCCATTTTTAGTTGATCCACAGATGGTGCCATTGTAAATTTTTAAGAACAACCCAGATGTTTTTAATCTTAAAGTAATTTGCAAATGTCAAAGTTATCAAATAGTCCAAACAGACAGAAATTATTTCCTCTTCTTCTCTTTGCAACTTTTCCTCCTGGGGCAAAATCCCAAATATATTTTAAAGCCGTATTACAATTAGTTGTTGGTCTTATAATCTTCAAAGCGTCTCCTCCAACAAGTTTTTAAAGATTTTTTTTTTTTAGTCCTCTCCTTCCCACTTGTAACAAAGAGCTTATTTTTACCTTAAAGAAGCAGGTTTTTCTGTGCTCATTTGCTTTTTCCGTAAGGAAGGGGAGTGAACTTTCCTTCAGCACTTTTGCCACCCGTAACAACTTCTTTTGGAAACAAATGTATCAATCCGAAAGTCAGGTTTCCAGGGTGTTTTAAAGGTAACTTAATGTCCTGGTTCAGCCAAGAAAACTTCTCCTTCTGTCTTCCTCCTGCACAGTCTTATCCGGTTGAAGATTCCTTTGTGGCTGCCATTTCTGACAGCCACTCCACTGCCTCAGGAAAAAGGAGTCTAGCTGGCTGGGGAAAGGGGGTGCGATATCCCCAGACCCCTGCCCGGATCTCCTCTGTCTTCCACTGCCACTTTGGGGCAGCGACAACCCCCAAATCCAGTTGGATTGGGGGTACTTCAGTGGCGAGTGCAGCAGGGACCCACAGAGAAGCGGATTCCTGCCTCCGCCGAAGCCTTGCAACCGGACTTTTTGTTATACAAATCATCATTTGATGTCATTATCTTTTCCCCAATTTTTAAAATTGGATTGCTTCATAAAGTTAGCTTACCAGTGGGAAAAGGGATGAATCTTTTTAGGCATTATATTCCATAACTTTCTAGCTGACATAATTGTTTCCAGAAATACTGACAATTTGCTATATTTAGATCCTAATACTGCCCATCCAACCAAAGATGTTACATATGTCCATTCCAAAATTGCCCAAATTGGGAAATTAATACGAACTGTTGGTTTTCAGTATTTAATACTTGGCAAGCATGATGAGATAGCTCCAGATTTAGAAAACTGAATCCTCCCTCACTAACTGGTAATTGCATCTTTCAGTAAAGATATTCTTAGAATTGAAGAATACCACATAAATTTTCTAAGCTAAGAAGTGTGTGTGTGTGTGTGTGTGTGTGTGTGTGTGTTTGTGTAAAGGTTTCCCTGTCCAGTAATGACTGACTCTAGAACAAGGTGCTCATCTCTGTTTCTTAGCTGAGGAAGCCAACGTTGTCTGAATATATTTTCCATTCTTATGGGGCCAGCACAGCTATACACCAAAGATGCATGGAAAGATGTTACCTTCTATTAATCTACTGATATTTGCATGCTTTTAAACTGATAGGTAGGCAAAAGCTGAGGTGAGGATGGGAGCTCACCCTCTCATGTGGTGCTTGGGTCTCAAACCTGGGCTGCCAGCTTTCCAGCTGACAAACTCAGCATCTTTAGCTGCTGAGTCACCACATATCTCTGTGTGTGCCTGTGGGGCGAGAGAGAGAGATTTTTCCCCACTGGCGTCAATTTTGATTTTGACCAGTTAATACAGTACTCTGGTATTTTACTAAAGGCAACTAATTTTTTTTTTTGCATCAACACTGGGATATGAGATTTAGAAATAAATAAAATAATGTAATCTGCAATTACAGATTAAAACATGAAGAGAATTGTTTAAAGCAGTATTTCTCAACCTTAGCAACTTTAAGATATGAGGACCAACTCCCAGAATTCCCTAGCCAGCCATGCTTAGAGTTCGGGGAATTGAAGTCCACATATCTTAAAGTTGTCCAAGTTGAGAAAGACTGGTTTAGAGCCTTCTCCTACACTGGGGCTGTGCAACTTGCCACCTGCAATACTTATTCAGTTTCATTTTTGCAATTCCCAGAAAGAGTCCCACATTTCATCAGTGGAATTAGCAACAAATAATTGATTTTAAATTCTTATGATTGGGAAGAGGGATAAAATAAACATGGTCAGCCTCTGCACATTTTAATGGACCTATTTGGTATTAAACCCTCCCTCTCTCAATGCAAACACACAGTTTCTCCTAGCTTAAATAGAATTAAAATTTCAGTTTCTCTAAAGACATCAGTTTGGCACTGGCCATTACCCCCCCCCCTTTTTTTTTTTTTTAAAAGAAGTCTCAAATAATAAATAAATTAATCCCAAAGACAAGAGCTCTGAGATACTATGTGAAACTCTAACTCTTATCCCAATAAAGATAACAAAGGCAGTTTCCTGGCCAATCAAGTGATATCAAGAGATTCTTTTCCTCTGGTTTCCTCATTATTTTTTCATTAACATCCATTAAGAAACATTCTTTTGCAATTTTGTGTAGATGGGTCAAAACTTTGTTGCATAAAAGTTATTGAACTGACAATCCAAATTAAAGCCGATTTGAATATGCCAACATTGCACAGCATCCTCCCTGTGAGAAGTAATTTGCAGATTTGCACAATCAGCCTTTGGACATTGTTCACTCTTTATGTGCCAATCAATGCGCAGTTGGAATTAAAGTGCCTCAAAATGTTTAAATGCTCTGTGTCAATGGAAAAGGGGAGAGGGAATTATTATATCACTTTATTCTAATCTTTTAGCTTGCTGATGTCTTGGATTTCAGCTTGTATTATGGAGCTTAGAGTTCTACGAATGAATAAGGATTAATAAGGCATCAGATTTCTTATAAATATCAATATTAGTATCAGCATGCAAGCTCTTATTACCTACTCCCAGTGGGTGCCAGGATATATAGAATTAAGCTCTGATGGATCTCATGTTTTTTATACTGAGTGTTTTGAAGAATGATTGCAGTGCATGGAGAGAGTTCAGTGTGGTACAGTCACAGTGACATTTCCATGGTGGAGATGGAAGATGCACTGGCTCCTGGACTAGAGATTATGGTGAAGAAACCTTGGCCCTTACAATAGTTGAATATACGTATGTGTCTCAGGATATCATTGTAAGATCCAGTCTGGGTTGGTCACCAGGATCAGAGGTTTACTCTTCCAAGTTTTCAGTCTCATGATAGGGCCCAACTTCAGGGAACTTCTCTCTAGCAAAGTGTGTGCTTTGGACTATTCTGTGTGTGGTATTTATATGATGCCTGCTATGTGTGACTTTTTAGATGTTGATTGGAGTGTTGATGACTGGCTATGAAGTCCTTGGCTGTTGTTTCCTTGTTCTGCCAAGCCCTTTCCCTCTCTATTACACACACTTCTAGAGAGAAGTTGCCTGAAGACAGGCTCCAGCACAAGTCTGTAAACTCAGCAGACTAAGCCTCTTGTCCCAGTGACTGACCCAGATTGGATCCTTGCAGTAGTTCTCCATCCAGCTACTGAGTACTAACATTCCTCTCTGTGTCCATAATGCTGGGTTCTTTGATAGAGATGACATAAGTTTGGAAGTCAGAACTCTAGTTTTTAGCCTAACTTCAAGCAATTGTGCCTGGTTCTGCATCCCACTGTCCTAGACTCTTAAATCCTGCCATTTCCAACTCACTAAATATTGCCAGCAGGGGCAATATTTTTAAGCACATTAAGCAGAGAAGTACAGAGAGAAGATAACTATGATAAGGAACACATAAGATAACGAGGAACACTTAGTCTAGTCTTATAAAGAGAACACTAGACTATAAGTCTAGTCTTATAAAGAGAAGAATTAAGGGTGACATCATAGCTGTCTTCCAGTACATGAGGAGCTGCCACAGAGAGGTGGGGATCAACTTATTTTCCTAAGCTCCTGAGGGTAGGACAAAAAGCAATGGATGGAAACTCACTAAACATAGATCCAACCTGAAATTAAGGAAAAACTTCTGGACAGTGTGAGCAATTAACCAATGGAACCGCTTATCTCTCAGTGAGTGCACCACTGCTGGAAGTTTTCAAGAAAAGTCTGGATGACATAAGATCTCTTGCCACAGATGGAGGGTTGGACTAGAAAACCCCCAAGATCCTTCCAGCCCTTTGATTCTTTAAGCATATCTAACTCTCACTGTACAATAACCTCATCTTCCTTTTTCTTAAGCATGCTGGCACACTTCCTCTTACTCTGGGCTCATCCATAAGAAGTGGTCTGGTCCAGGAAGCATCTTCTAGCAATAATTTCTAGGGGCAAAGAATTTCAATAGAGTATACTTGAGCGCTTATAAAATTCAGAATTTGCATTTGGGACTAATGTCCTTTCTCTGGTGGGCATACTGGACTCAGTGTACCACATAAATTTTCTGCGCTACCTCTTTGAGTCTTTAAATGCTCATCAATATCACCTCCAACTTAATTTTCGATCCTTCCCTCCTTCTCAAAATTTCAACTTAGTATTGATCAGGATGAGTAATAAATAGTTTTGGAATGAGTCACCTTTCTCCTCATCCTATCCAGCAATTAACTCCAGATCTGTAGATAACAATATATTGAGTATTTTTGTTCCCATGCCAAGGACTCCACTATGTTTGCTTCAGATAATCTTCTTTCCCCTGCCAGCCATACTAAGCCTCTGTGGCAGTATTAAAAAAAAAAACTCTGGGTTTTGAACTTGGCAAGGATGCAGAAAAGGAAGAACGCCGACTGCATAAAATCTTGTGTATTTTTCTGAAAAATATTGTCTTCATTTCACTTCCTGGGATATTTTTCCTAGCATACTTTCTCAACATAGCAGTTTCCTTAAGGATCCGTCAATCTTCTTTATTGCTTGGGGGCATCTGCGCCATTGCAGTACTATAAAACTGAGTATGGCTAGTTCAAATGATGCTTCTGAAAATCAAAGGTAGCCAGCTCACAAGCAACAAACACTAGTTAACTCTCAAATATGAAAAGGAGCCTCAGTTTTGTTCCAATGGGCATTGATTGTGGGTTAATTTATATTTTCTGCCCAAGTACATTGTTTGTGATAAGAGCTCCCAAATCGCCTATCTTTGGGCATTCTCAGATATTGATTTCTGAAACAGAGACATTTGATAACAGCTAATCAAAGGAAGTATGTTCTTTGATGCATTACATTATGATAAGCAGGGAAGAAAAGAAAACCATTACACATGCCAGATTTCCAGGCAAATATCCATTATCACCACCATCATCATTGTCCCCCACACACCAAAGATAACTTGTTATAACAGGCAATTCTTATCCAAATGTGCAATACTGGATTTGTTACCAGGTGGGCAGGGGCAGGAGGGGGCAGTGAATAATTATGTTATCCTGCCACTAGTATTCTGGATGTGTAAAATTCAAGTTTACAATGGCTACCAGAAAGCTCTCTGTCTTCCTGCTGTTAACATCTCAACCTCTTCATGTCCCCAAAGTCACTCTGATATTTTTGCCAGCTCCTTTTTTTCTCCTTCATTCTTACTTCCTTCAGCTTCTGGCTCCCTTTATGAAGCAATGTGAGGCAGCTCAGTTTATGCAGTATTAATTAATCTCTTCAGGTTTAGGATTTTGGAGAAAGGCATTTTGTTTCTCTGTATCTAATTGCTATGCCTGCGTGGTATTATAACTGCTGAGCTCCAACTGGGAATGGTAGGTCATTTTAACTTCTCTGCTCCTTTTCTTCTTTTTTCTTTTTTTTAAACGAATCTCCCATTTTCCCCTCAGAGGATTGGTACTTTTTCAACACATTACTGACTCTTCCCTGGACGCTGAATTGTTGCAGCATTACAGCAGTTAAGCTAATGACTTAAGGAGGGGAAATATTTGTAGGTACCAAATTAGAGCTGTTTTTAACCTGGTGCAGAGATGCAGGGATAGGAGGCATTTCATCACTTCTACAAACAAATACCACTCAAAGGGAGGCCAATATTTTATCTCCAAGCAGATGCAATGTATCAGTGGATTGAAAGGTGGGAGGCGGGGGCGTAGCTAGTATGTGGCTTACTTCTTCCTCCCACCCCCACCCACCAACAACAAGAAAGAAAAAAACACCTTCTACCATCTCTCTCTTATACACATGTATTTATACACACACATACGCACAGACAGACCAGCAAACACACTTCCTGGTTTCAGCATGAAAGAAGACAGACAGAAACCTATCCTCACTATGCCTATAATATCCTTATCAATCCCCCCCACCCACCCAGTGGTGGGATTTAAAAATTTTACTACTGGTTCTGTGGGCTTGGCTTGGTGGGTGTGGCTTGGTGGGCTTGTAGAATTGTAATTGCAGGAATGTTCTTATCTTGGATGGCAAACCTCAGGTAATGAATGTTTACAAAGCAAATACAACTCAGGCAAACAAAGTCGCTAATGTAAAGGAGGATTAGAGAGAGGAAGTAAACATATGTTAGACTTTAACTAGAGATAATTAATTGTGTTAATTACTATGCTAAACAGTAATGAAAGTTAAGCAGAAACCAAAGTTAACCAATGTTAGAGGATAACTAAAAATGTGTATAAATGCAAGACTAGACTCCAATAAAGTTCATCATGATTCAGTTGATCATGATCAAAAACCTCGACTGCCTCGTCATTACAACAGTGGGCATGGCAGAGGAAGGATACTATAAAATCTCCATTCCCATCCCACCCCACTAACCCACTTTCCAGCTCCATTCTCCTGTGCAGGGCAACAAAAGAAGACCCAGATGATCAGCTGGCACTTGGGGGGCAGAGAACGGGGCCAGTCAGAGGTGGCATTTGCTGATTCTCTGAACTACTCAAAATTTCCATTACTGGTTCTCCATAACTGGTCAGAACTTGCTGAATACCACCTCTGCTCCCACCCTACCATTTACATACCAGTTAGACTTATATCCCATTCCTCATACAGAATTTCAAGGTGGCATACATTCAGTTCCCATCTCTTATTTTTGCCCACAACCACCCTGTAAGGGGATGTTGTGCTGAGAAAGCACGAGTGGCCTCAGATCACCTAGTGAGTTCCCAGGATAAGAAGGATTAAACCTGGACTCCTTTTTCCTGGTTCTATGAGGAGCATCGGTGGTAGTGCTGTATCCATCCATCCTTTCTGGCTCTCCAATCTGTCCACCAACTCTTTGGAAGGCTTGAAAATAGAATTTATGGGATGGGGGGGGGGGATGTAGATATTCTTGTGCCTTCTCCTTTAAATTCTCTCAACTCACGTGCCGTTCTCATCATCGCTACCCAAGAGCAGTGTGTTGGCCTGATGCAAGCACATTTGCTTGGAGGAGCTCATTGCTCAAGGAAGTAAAAAAAAACCCACCACATGCCTTCCCATTAGTTTTGTTCCCCACTTCACAAGAAGAAGTTGGCAGAATGAGGCAAAGGCAGTAAAATACAATCAAGAGCTCTGAGGGATACCTGTGCATTGTCTTTTCTGTCCTCACCTCTTGGCTCGCAACTGTTTGCCTTTATACCATTGCCCAGGCCATTTCCTCCTCTTTGTTATCCTAACCTAGGCTGCCCTATGGCTTCTTTTCATTCCTAGTGCTTGAGTGGGGTCCGTTCATGTTTCAAGAGGGATAAATATGAGAAAAGTAAAACAGCACGGAGTCAGGATGATTCATAGAGGACTACTTCCTCAGCATGGACCCACCCACTGCTGTCCTCACCTGTTTTTGGAAAAGAGATGCAGGAAAGCAAAAGATGTAGGCAATTAATGGTTACCTCCAATCTTTTCCTTGCAAAACACAGGAATGGACAGACTTGGCAGTGGAAGGGGAGATGTTTGTTTCTGCCTATCCATCAGCATATTGTATATACATGTATACATGCTTACCACAAATGACCAGATTTAAATTCCACAAAATGTTCTTACACGCACTCCTTTTTATCCCTAGTTTTCATCTTTTTTTTCCCCAAATCTTTTTTTATTTTTTAAACAAACATACACAAACAAAACATAAAACCATCTTTCAGTTACATACAGCGTGCCAGTTGGTACAAGTCTTTTATGCATCATCTCCACAGTCTCCACTTATGATTTATGTTATGTTCTGTGCATGGGCGCTAAGGAGGAGACGAGCCGGTGAACAGTGAACTTCAAACTCTTTATTTACATGTGTAACAGCTCAGCTCTATGGCCGCAACGGCCCCTTTATATAGGCAAGCTCTTGAGTATTTAACCAATGAAAACACAGGGAACACTAGCTCCGTTAACCAATGGGAGAGGCTCGTTAATAGCCAATCAGATTTTCCTGAACGGACCAATCCAATGTCGCTATTATCGGCCAATCAGAAGTGCAGGGCCAGAACCCTGCACTTTACTTCAAGCTCTTAGTAATTTTTATTCAAGTACTTTTATTAATTCACAATTTATATAAATTCTCATATTATCAATTGAATACACACATATATATATATATATTATCATTATTAAACATTTATTTGACTACTATTTTTCCATCATTTTATGAGAGCTATTCACCATTTTAATTTAATTTACATTATAACATTCATTTCATCATCATAAATCCATCCAATAATAGTATATCCTTAAGTTATTTTCTCTCTACAATTCTTTTATACTTATATTGTAAGGCACGTTGGTGAGCACACCCCCTACAGACCTCTTAGGAAAGGGGTGAGGTCAATAGTAGACAGTCTAAGGTTAAAGTTTTGGGGGTTTGGGAAAGAAACCACAGAGTCAGGAAGAGTGTTCCAGACATTGACCATTCTGTTGCTGAAGTCATATTTCCTGCAATCAAGTTTGGTGCAGTTAACCTTGAGTTTGTATCTATTGTTTGCTCTTGTATTGTTATGGTTGAAGCTGAAGTATTCATTGACAGGTAGGACATTGCAATGTATGATTTTATATACTATACTTAGATCGGACCGAAGGTGGCGTAGTTCTAGGTTTTCTAGGTCTAGAATTTCAAGTCTGGTGGCATAAGGTATTCTGCAACGAGTAGAGGAGTGGAGAATTCTTCTTGTGAAATATTTCTGGACTTTCTCAACTGTGTTAATATCAGATACGTAATGTGGATTCCAGACTGACGATGATGATGATGATGATGATGATGATGATGATGATGATGATGATGATGATTGTTAGGGATACACACCCTAGCAGAATGTGCAATGGCAGTCTAGCAGGCAGGCAAATGATTTGAGATAAACATTGTTGTAGTTTACACTCAGTAAGGCAGATACACTGTGCCAGTTAAATAGTTTTTTATTCCAGCAAGAGTTATAGCATAGTCAAACAGTCCATATGTCATACACTAGTTCAGTCCATCCAGGGGTTAATCAGTTGCAAAGTCCAGTGTTGAAAATAGAGGTCAGTAAACTTACAAATAATCAGTCCAGCAATATATCCCTTTTGCAGTCAGAGATATGAAGAAAATCAAACCCCTTTTCTTCGTTTCAGCAACAGCAGGGAAAACATACAGTAATCACTATCAATCCAACATTGTCAGCTACTACAGTAAAAGCCAGCTAACAGTGAGCTCTCTTGCTCCCTCTTATGGTGATTTTACAACCGCACCCAAAATACATGTTTTGCAGTTAAAGTGATACACACACTTAAACTCACTAACATAGTTTATATATTATTTTTACCCAAACTAAGTTATGTAATCAATGTTATCCCTAACAATGATGATGATAATTGTTTATATTCTCCCTATTAAAGGTAATTGCAGATTTTCCCCTTTTGCCAAATCTGTCACAATCTGTTGTTGGAGTTTATAATAATTATCCTCTTTAAGTATACCACATCTAGCTGTCAAGTGTATTCCCAAATACTTAACTTTATTTGTGGCCTGGATCTTCAGAAGCTCTGCCAATTTTTTCTTTCATTTTTCAAGCATATTCTTTGTCAAAATCTTCATTTTATCCTTATTTATTTTCAAACCTGCTACCTGTCCATATTCCTCTATCTTTTCTGTCAATTTAGATGCTGTTTCTAATGGATCCTCTAAGATAAAGACCAGGTCATCTGCGAATGCTTGTAATTTATATTCTTCCTTTTTAATTTTCATTCCTTTTATTTCCTTTTCTTCTTGAATATTTCTGTTTAATACTTCCAATGTCAACACAAACAACAGAGGTGACAACGGGCAACTTTGTCTTGTTCCTTTTTCTATATCAATACAATCTGTCAATTCACCGTTTATCATTACCTTTGCTGATTGTTTATGATATATAGCTTCTATGGCTTGGATAAATTTCTTACCAAAGCCCATCTGCTCCAACTGAAATAATATAAATCACCAATTCATGTTATCAAAGGCTTTCTTTTCTTTTTTTTAATAATAAAATTTTATTTGGGTTTTCACACATACAAAATACAAGTAAAACATCTTTTTTGAAAATAGCATGGTACCGGGTTGAACTTCTTTATACAGACACAAAACTCAATTTCATGCTCCTTTTTGTATTCTATTCCATATCTTATACTATTTTACATTTTCTATATAGTTTTCTCCTCTTTTAATTTTCTCAATTTTATTTTGATGATCTCATCTCAATTCAAATCATTATATTTATACTTTTGTCTGTTCTGTTTCAATTTCATATTATCTTTTCTCATTAAACAAATTTTCTCCTGTAGTTAGTAATTGGAGTATGACACCTTTATATCTTTTAATTACATCCATTCAACTCTTATTTAAACTTCAATATATACCTTAAGTTTATGGCCTTCAATATAATACATAATACATAACTTCCAATCGAATTCTGCTTGGTACATTCTTATAATACACACTATATTCTTTTTTAAAAAAAGAAAGTTTGTAAATATATGTAATTATAAACCCTCATTCCATTCCAGTTCAGTTCTATCATTAATAACAATTGAAAGCTTAAGATCTTTAACACTTCTTTTCAATAAAATATCATACTTCCTTAAAAACACATATAATCTCCATAATTAATTTTTCCCTTATTTCTCTTCACATATGTTTTATAAATCATTAAATATACCTTTTGTTACATTTATTTATTGACAAGCATTCCACTGAATTACGATAGCTATTTTATCAGACATTTTAATCATACATTGTTTCATATTTTCTAAAATTATTTCTGCTTCTAATATTACCATACTATCTTCTGTACCTTTGCAGAATCCCTTTTTCCAGTTTTCACCCATTATCTCTAAATAGGCCCTGTTTCTCTATATTTTGCTTCTGTCCTTTATAAGTTCTTTTCCTTTCTTTCTTCCCTCTCATCTTCTCCCTCCCCTTTTTACCCCTTTGTCTCTCGAGTTCTAATTCTCTCTTCTGCATTTACCTCTTCTGTTGCTTTCTGATTTTGTACTTATTTTTCACTCTATTTTTTGAGTTATTTTTCCCAATCTTAAACTTTCCATTCTCTTTCCTCCCTTTCCTTTTTTCCCCCATCTAAGATTACTTGTTCATTAAAGACAGCTTCTTCTTTGTCGCAATCTTCTTGTTCTGCAGGCATTTCTTGTTGTTTTCATAATTCCAAATCTCCATTTCTAAAAACTGAAATACGAAGCCAAAAGAACCTCTCCCTTCTTGTGCATCTTCTTTGTACTTTTTAAGTTCCATTTTTAGTTCTTCTAAAAATGGAGCCATTTTAAACAGTTTTAAACAACCACCCAATTGATTTTAGTCATTCAAAACAATAACCAAGAATCCAGAAATCACTAAGTAATCCAGATAGTCCCGAGTGATATCTTCTTAGTTCTTTTTCAACTTTCTCTTCCTGGGGTTTTTGTTGCGATATTTCAGTTAGAATGTATTTTTTGGAAGTCTTGTTGAGATTTTGCTGTAAGTTCTTTTTTAATTCCAGGCAGTCTCCTCCCTTCCATATCCTACCCTTTTATTATTTTTCTCTCCTTTCCTGTTTTCAAAAGCTTTTAATTATCCAGAAATTTTTATTATCCCTTTGACTTTTTATTTTCAACATTAAATGCCTATTGATGTCAAAGTGGATTTTTTTCCAATTTCTTGCTTAAGTCTCTTAGCTGTCAGTATAGGAAAAGGAGAAAACCAAATCTTTTCCCTTTTCTCTCTCCTTCACAGCTTAAAAATCTTCTTTGGGAACAATGTTACTGTTTTTTAACAGTTTCAATTCCAGGGTACCTTATTTGTTGCTTTTGCTGTTTGACCCGGTCAACCAAAACTTTCTCTTCTTATCTTCCTCCTGCACATTCTTTTCTGGTCGAGTTCTTCTTTGTGGTGGCCATTTCTGACCACCGCTGCAACCGCCTTCGGGAAAGAGAGTAATGGCCAGCTGGGGAGAAGAGATGTGGCTCTTCTCAACCCTGCTGGCAGTCTCCCCCCTCTTCACCATCTCTATGGGGTGGCTTAGCCCCGAAACCAGCCAGCTCGGGCCACTCAAGTGGCGAGTATGAATTGAAGCCTCGCAGAGACGAGGTTTTGGTCTGTCGCTAAAGAAGCTCAAACCGGACTCCTGACGTTATCAAAGGCTTTCTGTGCATCTAAAAATATCAAAGCCATTTGTTTTTCAGGATGTGCCTCATGATATTCCAAAGTGTCCAGGATTATTCTCATGTTATCTTTAATTTGTCTCTTTGGCAGGAATCCATTTTGATCAGGGGGTATAAAATTATTCAGGTATCTGAATAATTCTTTCTGCCATAATTGAAGCGAAGTTTTTATAGTCTGAATTTAGCAGTGAAATAGGTCTATAGTTCTTAATTTGTTGTGGGTCAGCATCTCACACACACTCTTGAGTTCTCCCATTCCTGAGCTCTCATCCTCATGGTCATGGTAGTATCAGGCACCTTGGCAACATGTAGATTCTTTCATTTCAGGATGCTGCACCCCTGGGCCTGCCCTTTTATCCTACGTGCCTTCCCTTGTGCCACACTGAGTTTCAGGTGAAGGGAAGGTTAGCATGCTGCCCAGATCAATAAAATGTAAGAAAATGGGATCCCCCAGAGCTACCTCTGAACAAACAATTCCTTATGGGAAATTCCTGGCTGAGAAAATGAGTTGTCTCCTAATTAACATGAAATTGAATTGGGCATGAGTAGGTTGTTATATTTGCATTAAAGGTTCTCCTGGCACCAGCATCAAATGAGGAAAACAGTGGCGAGGTGCAATGGTGAGGCTGGTGTCAGACTCTAGGATGAGCTATTGCTTGTCAGTGCCTAGACTTTGGAAGGGGAGCCCTCCCCCCCACACAAAGAGATCAGTTGTTCAGCTTCTTCTCTCTTAGGTTGGGAAGTAAGCATCAGGCTGCCTCACTGATTCAGCTATTCCATAAGAAGCCATAATAATATGTGATAGGGAAAGAAATCACCGCCAACCTGCAGAATGTACTGTATAGTGGGCTAGATTCAACATCCATCATACTCCTAGTTTCATCTTGTTGTCACCTTTGCCCTGGTGGCTGGTCAGCCAGAATTCATGTGTGTGTGTGGTAGGGGGAAGAGGTCAGTTAGATTAGGTTGGAGAAAGAGCACCTTATCTTTGTGGCGATCACCCATTTTCCTGGGCATTCCCTCTGCTTTCAAAATCAAGGAGGCCCCCAAAATGTGAACAGATGTGTTTGCAGTGTTTTCTCCAAACGGTTTTTTAATTATTATTCCTAATGTGTACAAATTGCCTGCAATTCACTTTGGCCAGACACTTGTGACATAATTTGTCCTATGAAAATCGCAGAGGCAGCAAAATGTCTCTTTTCCCTGTAGGCCTCATAAAGCAGCTCCATTCACTGAACCAGAAGCCTTTCCTAGTTCTTGGAAATGTTAAAGGAAGCCCACAGGAATGAAACAAGATAAAAAGCAAAAGCAATGTGGGCTTTTCACAAAGTTCTGTCAAAGCAAAGCACCCCAAATCTGCAAAACAGCAACAGGAGGATGAGACCAAAGTAGAGGAACCAATAGAACTCCATCAATGCCTTGCTTGAACCCTAGAGGCCAAGCAACATTTCAGTCTGCTTATGTTGACTTCCTGTCTCTCATGCTTGGCCACAGTGCCTTCTCAATTTCCAAATGTAATACTGAGCATGAGAGACAGACAGAGAGACAGTGAGAGAGAGAGACAGAGACAGAGAGGACATTTCTAAGAATCCAGGCATATCTTTGAACATTTAATTAATGTTTAATCGCCTGGCTTTGGAAGTGAAAAACTCTTCAGATGACAGCAGGAAAGGAAGACATAATACAGACCTTCATTTAGAACAATCTCTGCCTCTCTTGGCTTTTCTTTTCTTTCTCTCCCACTGTTCCTATTAAGGGCTGATATGAATAGGAGGAGGGGTAGAAATGAGAAAGAAAGGTCAGAAAGATGGAGAAAAGAAAGGAGCGAGGGAGGCAGGAGGCTAGGAAATGGAAGAAAATCACTCTCTTTTATTCCCCCTGCTGTCATCACCATGCCAAGACTAATATTCCTTCACCACACAGAACCAAACTTTTTTGGTGAAAAATGATAAGCCAGCAGTAACTGATTATGCTTTATTTAGCTCAGATATCCTCCAAGATGCTGGAAGCTTCTGCTCTTACCCAGTTCCTTAGGTTTGGAATGCCAATTAGACTCATATGCAGGACAGAGGGAACAGTCTTGAAGGACAGGAGGAAGAGTTGCTGCCAAGGCAACAGTCAGATAAGAGGGGTTTTCTTGGGCCAAGAAATCTCAGACAAGTCCTTCCCTGGTTCATGCAGGAATGAACTGAGAAGAGGGGGAAGCACATTCAGACCAGCAAGTTCCTATAGCTGCTATAGTAAAAATAGTCCTGATTTATGTGGCATTGCTTTCTTAGTCTGGTAGGTATTAGTTGGTCTGATAGACAACTACTGTGGGTAGTAGTTGGTCTGATAGACAACTACTGAGTGAATGGAATGAGAAAAGGATGTAAATGATAATCCTATATGTGTCTAAGAAGAATGTTCTGATGATGGCTTTGTATACTAAAGCCACTGATATGCATACTATCAGTGTTTCTTAATGTGGTCCTAGAACCCCCTCAAGACCCTCTTGGGTGGGGGGAAGGTGTGTGAAATCAAAATTATTTGCCAGACATTGAAGCTATTTGAAAAAAAAAAACAATATCACTCTTCTCATTATTATTTTACTTGAAAAAATAGCTTTTAATGAAAAATATTTTATTTATGTTAAAATCTAATGAGTTTTATATTGTTAGGTTTCCAATAAATAAATATTCTGCAAATGCATCCATTTTGTTGGAAATGACTCCAAATAACAAAAACTTGGATAGGTGAAAATACAGAGATTTTATTTATTAAGCTGTTTGCAAAGAGCAGTAGGATCTCAGCTGACCTCAACATGAAGTTTGAGCCAAGAACCACACCTTAAGATTTCAATATATAACATTTTATAGTTTTTCTATCCTGACGCCCCCATGCCCCTCCTACATCGATCCAGTGACCGAGCACAGCTAATCCGAAATGCCTTATGGAGCAACACCTCCCAATGACCACCCATCATATATTTTGCCAACATGGCTTTTTCTTATCTTACTTGGCATTAAGGAATGTCCCTTCAGCAGGGCCTCTTTCTAATGGTCTGAGAACAAAGAAATATCTATTCCTAACACCAGGGGTGGGATTCAAATTTTTTAATAACCGGTTCTGTGGGTGTGGCTTAGTTGGTGGGCTTGGCTTGGTGGTCATGTGACTGGGTGGATGTGGCTTGGTGATCATGTTATTGGCTGGGCATGGCCAACTCAATATCACTCACATCAAGGCATGCATCTCCTCGCCTGGCCTCTCATGACTGTGGGGATGGTGCAACAATTTAAGTGTGAAAAATGGTCATAAGTCACCTTTTTCAGTGCCATTGTAACTTTGAATAGTCACTCCACCCTAGCAAAGTACCAACAAAAGAGGGGGGGGAAACTCCAGAGAAGTTCCTGAGACAGGAAGTCTAGTCCTGCCAAGAATGTAATAAGGTTAACGGAAAGGTAGTTTCTGTCAGCAACACCAGAATGTTTCCTTCCTGCCGTCCTTACAGGATTAGGCCAGTAATTTCTTCTAACAACCGGTTCTCCGAACTGCTTAGAATGTTAACAACCGGTTCTACTGAATAGGTGCGAACTGGTAGAATCCCACCCCTGCCTAACACCACACTTGTTACATATTAATGTTACATTTAGCACATCTTCTTAGAACAACATAATGATTATATGCATCTCTAACTTATTCACCTATGCAAAGTAAAAGTCTGGTAAACTTAAGCAGATGTTTTGTAAAACAAAATCTAACTTCAACTGATTAAAGAAAGTTAGGGCAATGGTTTATCTCTTCTCCTATTGTCCTCCTAATTGATCACTCTAGTCTTTTGTTATGTCAAATGTGTATATGAATTGCCTTGACAGCTTGAGATACGTACCAGTTCCTGGAGGAGATAGGGGTGGCATGACTTGATACAGAAGGATGTAATTGATTGCAGGTACATGTTTAACAATGAGGAAATGCATTAGAAAATATATTTACAGAAGGATTACATCAAGATAGCAAATGTCTACAGAGCAACTATCTGCTTAATGCTCAACTATATTATTCTCTTCACCTACATTTTATTTTTGAATTTTCTTATTTCTAACAATTTTAACTTTTAATATGATAAATATCTGTAAGTGTAATCCACCAAACAAAAATGCACTGAAAAACAGAAGCTTCAATCCTAAGAAAGGTTCAGTTCTGCTCTCAGGCCACTTCTCCCTCCCCCAACCGCCTGAATGCCACCCCTGACTGGGCCTCAAGGAAGCCTCCTGGGCGGGGCGGGGAGGGAGGGGAGGAGCCAGCCAGTGGTGTGATTTGCTGGTTCTCCGAACTGCACAGAATTGTAACAACCAGTTCTACAGAACCGGTCCGAACTGGTAGAATCCCACCCCGTATATATGTATGTTTGTGTGTGTATATGTATATGTGTGTGCATTTATATGTATGGGTATATAGATACATTTTCTTTTGAAAGTAGACATCATAATTTCATTTTTAATGGGTGTTGGTGTATTCACAGACAAAAGTGACAACAAAGCTTGTCTTGTCTTATCTTGCCCTGCCTTACTCTACCTTACCTTGCCTTATCTATGCTAGATATCATAATTATTGAGACTTAGAAGTGGGACAGAAAAACTGTTCTGGTTAGAAAAGGATAAAAGTTGGGGCAACCCTCCTTTAATAACAATTCCCCTGTTTAGTGACAATCTGGAGTTTACAGGAGTACTGGAAAAGTAACTTTACAACCAGTCCTTGCACTGATTACCATTGCAGCATTCCTACAGTCACATGGTCAAGATTCGGGCACTTCACAACTAGTGGGCCTTTATGACAATGACAACACCATGGCGAATCACTGTTTGCACACCACATCTGGATTCCAAAAAGCAGAGTTAATAGAGAAGCTGGCAGTAAAATATCACTGTCACATGACTGTCGTGAAATAATGATGTCTTGCTTAATGCCCAAAGTGGAAGGGAGGTTGTAGGTCTGTCGCCATCATGTGTTGTCTCCCTTATATTTTGTGTTACTTAACAACAGAGTTATTGGTTCTAATTGTGATTGTTAGGCAAGGACTGCCTGTATTCTGCTGGGTTTCCTAAGCAGTTGGCTTTAGATCTGAACGCTTCAACAATTCACAGCTTTTTCTCCCCTGACATCAAACTATTTTGTGCAAATCAAGCTCTCCCTTGAGCCTGTTTGTCATTTGTCAGTATTTAGAACTGTAAAAGGATTAAAAACATTTCCTTGATGCCTATTTCTCCCACATGGAAACTGTTATGTTCTGCGCATGGGCGCAAGGAACGGAGACGAGACGGTGAACAGTGAACTTCAACTCTTTATCATTCTGAACAGAGCAAAAACCTAGGGCAGCAGCAGCCCTTTTATAGGTAAGCTGCTGCTCTAGTAACCATTGAGAAATGTGGAGTGTTAACCCTTTTAACCAATGAGAGTGGCCCGTTAACAGCCAATCAGATTCTCCTGAACGGACCAATCCGATCTCGCTATTATTGGCCAATCAGAAGTGCAGGATTAGAACCCTGCTATTTCTAAGGTTTGATAAACTTTATTTAAGCGTTTATTAGTTCATAACACCCCTTCCCCCCGGGTGCCGTTTAGGGGGTGTGGTGATGTAATCTCTGAGGTATGAAGGTTGTTTTGACTGTCTATTGGATTTATGCTGTGCCACCAGTTCCTGTCTGTAACCCGGTTTCGGCGGGACGTTTTTGGGCAAGTCGGGTGCCGGTGGTTCCTCATTGGATGACTCGGTGCCGCTAATGTTCTCGTTGTTGTCCTCTGATCTTTGCGGGCTTGCTTCTGTTGAGGTGTTCCTCTGTGGCGAGGACACTCCCCTCCCTGATTCTTCTTCATTCATTACGCCCGATTGCTGACTTCTTTCGCTCCTGCTTTCCACCATCTCGAATTTGGTTTCTTTGACATCCCCTCCCCCCTCAGTTTGGGGGGTTACCGGAGTTGCGGAAACTAGGTTGTAGCCTTGAACAAAGCTGATCTATATGGCGTTTCCATATTTTTCCATCGCAGGTTTTCACCCGGTACAACCTGGGTCCAGTGGCTTGAATTACAGTTGCCTTGACCCACAACGGTTCACCAGAAAGGTTTCTGGTGAAAACTAAGTTGTCTATCTTGAACTCGCGGCATTTCCCACTAGATCCACAGGGTTTCTCTGGCTCGTAAGACGGGTGAAGCTGGTCGAGGTAGGAACGGAGTTTGCGTCCCATTAATAGTTCAGCTGGAGTCTTGTTGGTGACGCTGTGTGGAGTGATGTGTTGGAGAAGGAGTATTCTGTTTATTTTATCTTCAATGTCCCCATAGTCCATTTTGTAGAGGTTTTTTTTTAACAAATTGTACCATGGGCTCGGCTCTTCTGTTAGCCGCAGGGTGCGCTGGCGAAGTTAGTGCATGGCAAATACCCCGGTCCGCTAAGTATTGTTCAAAGGGTAGAGTGGTAAACTGGGGTACGTTGTCGGAGACCAGAATGTCTGGCAGTCCATGCGTTGCGAATAGCCTATTCAACTTCCAGATGACAGACTCGGTTGTAGTACTCTTCATTTCGTGGATCTCGAGCCAGTTTGAATAGGCATCCACTGTTAGTAGGAACGTATGTCCCTTAGTAGGTCCCGCAAAGTCAATGTGGATGCGGGACCACGGTCCCCGGAGTGTTTCCCATTCTGTTGGAGTTGCTTTAGGTGGGGCACTGCTAACTTCTTGGCACTTTAAACAAGTCTTTACCCAGGCTTCGATCTGTTTGTCGATGCCCGGCCACCACGCGTAGCTTCGTGCGAGCGCTTTCATACGCACGATGCCAGGGTGACCCTCATGCAGTGTTTTTAATACTGCTCATTGTAACCGCTCTGGGACGACGATTCTATCCCCCCATAGGATGCAGCCTTTTTGCAAAAAAAGTTCTGTTTGCCGGTTCTTGAAGGGGGTGAAGTCGTCAGGGGTTTGTTCAACTGGCCATCCCCGTTCAACCCAGCTAAGAACTCGCGTTAAGATAGGATTGCGTTTTGTTTCGATTGCAATATCTCTAGCTGTTAGCAGCGGTGAATGTAGCGTTTCAATCTGGAGTGTCGTAAGGGTTGGAGCAGGGTCATCGACGTTTTTCAGAAGTGGTGCACGGCTCAGCGCGTCAGTGTGGGGAATGGCTTTCCCCGGGCGGTGTTGCAGTCTATAATTGTACGCAGCCAAAAACTCTGACCAGTGAGTCATTCTAGGTGATAATATATAGGGGGTTGGCTTGCCTCCCGCTATAATCCCCAGCAAAGGTTTGTGGTCGGTAACAATAGTAAAAACTTGTCCATATACATATTCATGAAACTGTTTCACAGCAGATACAACAGCAAGAGCTTCCTTATCGATTTGACTATAATTACGTTCAGCCTTTGATAGGGTCCTTGAAAAATAAGCAATAGGGGCCTCACTACCGTTTGGTAACACATGGCTCAAATGGCTCCTACTACAAACGGTGACGCGTCACATGTGATTGTTAAAGGCAAAGTCTCGTTATACTGCATTAAAACAGCATCTGAGGTTAATAAGTTTTTCATTTGTCGGAACGCGTGCTCCTCTTGGTGCCCCAAGACCCAGGTTGCTTTTTTGTCAAGAAGTCTATGTAGGGGCTCAGCTACGGTCACTTTGTGGGGCAGGAAGATGTTGTAAAAATTAATGAGCCCCAGAAAAGCTTGGAGATCAGTCTTATTTCTGGGTCTTGGGGCGTTCTTGATTGCTATTAGTTTGCTATTGGTGGGGTTAATGCCTTGTTTATCGATTAGGTACCCCAGCAACTCTACTTTATCTGTACACAGTTGACATTTATTTTTTTTAACCTTAAGGCCGGAATCTTTAAATTTCTGGAGAACCAATTTAAGACACTCTTCTAGTATTTCTCTATTCGGGGCAGCAATTAAAACGTCATCAAAGTATGGTACGACCCCTTTGATCCCCTGCAAGAGTCTCTCCATCAAACTTTGAAAAATCCCTGGGGCTACGCTAACTCCGAATTGGAGTCGGTTGCACTTAAAGGCACCTCGGTGCGTAACAATTGTTTGTGCCTCTGCTGTTTTTTTATCTACAGGCAGTTGTTGGTACGCCTGTGCTAAATCCAATTTAGCGAAGACTTTTCCGCCCCCTCCCCCAGGGAATGGAGGAGGTGTTGTACCACCGGCACCGGGTAAGCGTTCTGTTGAAGGGCGTGATTGAGGGTGGCACGGGAGTCCCCACAAATCCTTAATGATCCATCCGGTTTAATGGGTGTTACGATTGGGGTTTCCCAACGAGCGTGGTCTGTTGGTTCTAAAACACCCTGGGCTATTAATTTATCAAGCTGCTCGTCAATCTTTGGTTTAAGGGCAAAAGGTACCCGACGAGGCTTAAGGTGGACGGGGGCCACTTCAGGGTTAAGGTTAAATGATATCAGGGTCCCCTTGTACTCACCTAGTTTGTCTGCGAAAACATCCTGGAATTCCTGGATGAGGGCCTCCTCCCAGTCGTCGCTTCTGGTTTGGTGAATGCCGGCTACCTCGATCCCGAGTGGAGTGAACCATTGAAGGCCTAACAAGCTAGGCCGATCACAGTCGGCGACGGTCAATGGTAAAGATGCAGTACGATTTTTGCTTGCTTCTACAGACCTTTCCGATGTGGCCTCTCTTTCCACAAACATGGCAGAACGCGTCGAGGAATTTGCAGTCTGATCACAGGTGGTTTGCCCCACAACCTGCGCATTGATGCTGCAGTCTCTGATTACGCTGGTGGCATTGGTCTTGTTCAGACCGGAGCCGATTGACTTCTTCCTCATCACTTTCTGATGACGATTCGAGGTCCTTGTGGTGGGTCGCCATTGTATGTCCCTCTAAGCAAGGTGAGGTTTCGCCGCCGAGTTGGCGGAACGGTGCGTTGATGCGGCACATTCGGGCAGCTGACTTCCTGGTTGCTTCTGCTGCAGTAGCGTCAGCGACGGTATCTGCAAGGCTGATGTCGCCTTTCGCCATCAGCTTACTTTGCACGTGCGGTGCATCTACTCCCAGAACTATTCGGTCTCTTAGAGCTTTTTCGAGTTTGGCGAACCCGCAGAGGCCTCCCAGGTTCCAGAGATCCGCGAAGAAATCTACAACGCTTTCTCCTTTCCACTGGTCTCTCTGGTAAAATTCATGTCTTCGGACAAGCGTTGGTACGGTAGGTGTATAGTGGGCCCGTAGGAGAGGCTCGAGGACGTCCCAGTCCATGGATTTCACCTCAGCTGGTTTCGC
This sequence comes from Hydrophis major, assembly GCA_033807585.1. Lineage (NCBI taxonomy): Eukaryota > Metazoa > Chordata > Lepidosauria > Squamata > Elapidae > Hydrophis > Hydrophis major. The sequence continues at coordinate 223,879,063 of CM066329.1, forward strand.
CAGTGCCTTAGCCATCTTAAAAACGGCAGGTCCACAGTGGGTCAGGAATACCGCTCGTTTTTTCCCTGTAGTGGCATCCTTCAAGTTATTGGTCTCCAGAAACATCTGGAACTGGTCCATGTATGAGTCCCAGTCTTCTTGTGCCGGGTCGAATGGAGTGGGTGGTATGGCGTCGCCGGACATGGTTTCCGCCATCGATGTGCCTTCAGCCACATGCTCTGTTTGGTGCTCTGTAGTGTTCAGTCAGCTCTGACGTCTCCGAATCCCACCTTCGTCGCCAGTGTTATGTTCTGCGCATGGGCGCAAGGAACGGAGAAGAGACGGTGAACAGTGAACTTCAACTCTTTATTAATCATTCTGAACAGAGCAAAACCCTAGAGCAAAAGCAGCCCTTTTATAGGCAAGCTGCTGATCTAGTAACCAATGAGAAATGTGGAGTGTTAACCCCTTTAACCAATGAGAGTGGCCCATTAACAGCCAATCAGATTCTCTTGAACGGACCAATCCGATCTCGCTATTATCGGCCAATCAGAAGTGCAGGATTAGAACCCTGCTATTTCTAAGGTTTGATAAACTTTATTTAAGCGTTTATTAGTTCATAACAGAAACCTTTGTGTTTTGGTGTAACTTGCTTTGATATAGTCATAGGCTTCCTAATTAGCATTTTTCTACATAAACAGTGAAAAATCAAAGTAAATCAAGATAGTTTTCCTTGGATACCAGAAAGTTGTCCAGCAAAAGACTCACCCAAAGGCAGAGAAATGTGGTGATTGACATGCAATAGATTATGCTCATTATTATACTGTATTTATTAACAATATTTATATTATTTATATTTATTTCTTTAATATTTCCTCCAGACAATACCAATGGCAAGCATATAAAGCCTGATCTGTACAAATCCTCCCACAGTATGTTTTGTTATTTACATAAATGTTATTGTACACTGCGCAGAGTCAATGTATATGTGATAGGAGACCATAAAATTACATAGAGATATAAATAAATAAAGACTACAGTAGGGAAGAAAGGAAGAGTAAGGGATCCATAAGTGTTCTCCTTTAATCAGAGTGATCCCCATGATTAGGATCAGGGTCAGCTCAACCACAGGGATTCTTAGTTGTCTTACTCACTCCATACGGTATGTTATATTTGTTGTCAGGGTTCCGTCCTCAGCAGTTTACTATTACGGCCACGACTGAGCCCAAAATTGATGTTGCTAAGTGAGAAACTTGTGAAGTGAATTCCCCCCCCCCCATTTTATGACTTTTCTCACCACAGTTGTGAAGTGAATCACTGCAGTTCTTAAATTAGCAACGCTGTGGGTTAAGTGAGTCCAGATTCTCTATTGACTTTGCTTGTCAAAGGTGGCAAAAGGGACATTTATGACTCCGGGACACTGCAACCATCATAAATGTGTATAAATGGTCAAGCATCTGAATTGTAATCATGTGCTTGCAACAGTCATAAGTGTGAAAAAAATTTCAGTGCTGTTGTCACTTCAAACAGTCACTAAATGAATGGTTGTAAGTTGAGGACTGCCTGTATTGTCTTTTCGTGACCACAGAGACAGGTTTCATGATAAAGACCTCGTGTTCCACACAGCCCGGACTACTACTACTGCAAATCTCATCACATTCTCTCCCATAACAAAGTTACAGGTACTTTAAAAAGAAAGTGACTTAGCTCATACCAACTGTATAACAATGTTCTGCAGAATTCTCTTCATCCCCTCACACTGCTGTTTTGCAAAATCATTCTCCATTAAAAGGCACTTTGATCTGAATAAAGGCTATTTCTGGAATTTTGGATCAGATCTTCACAACCAGATTTGATATGCTTTCTCACCTCTAATATAAAATCCAATGGAAGCACTGGCTATCCTTGACTTATGACCAGTTGTTTAACAACGGTTGACATTATGAAAGCCTTGGAAAGGGTGCTTTATGGCCCGTAAATCACTTCCGACTTCCATCAAATATCATGCTACATACAGACTGTCCTACGATCCCAGTCTGAAGGCTTGGCATCCCGTTTCCACTTACGACTCGTTATCACGTGTCCTGCAATGATGTTACTTCCATACGCAGTTTTCTCTTCTGGCTTCCCCAGAAAATGGAGGAGCCAGCAGGGAGCATTGCAAGCTGCTACTGCTTGCCAAGAGGACTTCCTTTTGTCTCCAGGAGGTGAGGGTGGCTGAAAGAGCAGCCAACTCTTCTGGCTGGATGCAGAAATAAAACTTAGATCCTGAAGATTCAAGCTCTGTTCCCACAGTTTCCCTCTCCCACCCCTCCAATTAGAAGGGGAGCTGAACTCCTCCAGTGGGGTATAGAAATGAAGCTCACATCCCAAAGACCCGAACTTCATCCCTTTACCCCCACTGGAGCAGTTTCCTTCCGTGCAAAGAAGGGAGCTGAATTTTCATTCCGTCTGCTTAACAACCGGGAAGATCGCTTAACAATCACAATCCGGAGTATAGCCATTGAGTGAAGCAGTCGTAAGAGAGGGCTTCTTGCTTAACTCAACAACCAAGATTCCAGTCTCACCATTGACTGCTTCCTGTATTGCTTTTCTAGGCACTTCTGCAATTTAATAACATTCCATCATTTCAGGGTGTTGAAGAGTTTTTGTTATTTTTTTTTAGTTCTTGAGCTACTTTCTTCATTTATCTAAGTGTATCTCTTCCCAATTTCCTGTGTCACTTTATTAAATGTATATAGATGGAGGTTCGCATGCAGTATATGTGCATGCAAGCAAGGGCTTGTGTAGCAATGCAGTTCCACTCATCTGCATAGCTGAACCATTCTATCAAGCTAGCTCTCCAAACTGTATTAGATTCTATCAATCCAGCCAGCCATCCCCTCCCCAGAAAACTGTAATCAGACCAATCAGGGATGGGATCTGACCGGTATAGCTACCAGTTCTTTTGCTCTGCGTCACATGCGCATGCGTCAGTCCCGCGAGTGCAATTTACGACCTGCTGAGCTGCCTGGACGGCTGAGCAGCACTCAGTGCGGGTGCGCAGTGGTTGGAAAAGCCTTTTTTTCCTGCTTTTTCAACTGCAGCTGTGCCACGCAAAGCAGCTGCGGTTGAAAAAGCAGGAAATGAAGGACAGGTAAGAACCCGGGTGGGCAGGTGGGCCAAAACAGCAGCAGACACAGAACCGGTTCTGTTCCTGCTGCTCTTCTGAGCTACCGGTTCTGTAGAGCTGGACAGAACTGGTAGAATCCCACCCCTGCGACCAATCAGCTGAACAGAGCAACCCCCTCCTCCAGACTTAGAAATTATGACTGTTCTGTCCTTAATTTACATACTCGAAATCCCCGCGCTTTGATTGGCTAAAGCGCGGGGATTTCTGATTGGCCAGGCAAGCCGTGCCGATTGGCCCGTTTTAGGTCTCCCGCGATTGGCTCACTCCAAGAGCGGGAGACTTGAATCGTTGCCATTGGCTGCGGCCGCCGCAGCGAAAAGAATAAAAGCCGCGGGCTTTTTCCTTTTCGCTGGTTCGGTTCACAACTGTTAAATAAAGAGCTTGAAACGTAGTCACCGACTCCTGGCGTCTTTTTGCGGACACGACACTGGCGACGAAGGTGGGATCCCGACCCTGAACCGAACCCCGTGTCCAACAAGAGCCAGTTTCAGCACCGAAATGGCGAAAATAGCACCGCCCGCCCCCTTCAACCCCGCCACCGAGGACTGGGAATCATTCTCAGACCGTTTCCGCATGTACCTCGAGTGCACCGGAATGAAGGACGCCCCGGGCCCGCTAAAACGCGCCATTTTCCTCACCCATTGCGGAACCGAGGTTTTCCAGATGGCCAAAGCATTGGCCAAACCAGCCGACGCAACTGCCATGGACTGGGACGTCCTCGAACCTATCCTGCGGCGCCATTACGCCCCTGAGGTCCCCATCCTGATCCGGCGCAACGAATTTTACCGGCGCAACCAGAAACCGGGCGAAAAACTGAGCGATTTCGTCGCCGAGCTGAGGCGCCTAGGAGGACTCTGCGAATTCGAAGGTCTGAACAGCCTCCTAAGAGACCGATTCGTACTCGGCCTATGGGACCCTGCACTCCAGAGCCGGCTTATGGCTAAGGGCGACATCAGCCTAGCAGACGCCCTTACCGCAGCCGCAGCCGCAGAAGCAACCCGCACTTCCGCTGACAGCATGCGAAAATCTGACGCGAAGGGCAGAAACAACAACCCGGCAAGGTCGGCCGACCCAAAAAACGAATCAACCGCACACTACGGAGAATTCCAGTCTGCATCCAGCACGTCAGAAGACGAGGAGGACATACATCGCGTGCAGACGGGGCGCGGCGACCAACGGAACCGAAGAGGTCGTAGGTCGAGGACCAACTGTGCCGGATGCGGCGGCGACCACCCCAGATCAGAATGCCGATTTTTTGACTCTATCTGTAGGCATTGTGAAAAAAGGGGACACATCGCTCGGGTTTGCCGCCAAAAGAAGACTCGCAGCCCACCCAGATGGGACCAACACGAGCGTAAGAGGGAAAGCCCACCGCCCAGGACCAGAGATCACCAACCGGACGGCCGGTGGGACCAAATCCAGCGACCCTCAAGAGGCGGCGACAGTCGGCGCAAGGAAGAAACCATCAGCCACGCCATCTCCGACGGCGCCAGAAAGGTACACGTAGAAGTCCACATTGAAGGCCAACCATGCAAGATGGAGGTGGACTCCGGGTCCTACCTCTCCATGATTGCATTGCACGAGATAAAACGGTTAGTGCCCACCCTCCATAAGAGGAACATAAACGCCCAAAGACTTATTATAAAAGACTACCAGGGAAACCGCGTCCCGGTAGTGGGCACCAAGAACTTTAATGTAACTTATAAGGGCCGCACCGAACAACTCCCACTCACAATCGTCGATCGCGACCGCCCAAGCCTGCTGGGCTTACAATGGTTCGCCCCGCTTGACATCGCGCTAACAGGAGTCAACCACGTCGCCGACGACGGCTGGGAACAGTGGCTAGCCCAAGAGTTCCGGGAGGTCTTCGACGGAAGCCTGGGCAAGTACCAGGGGCCCCTTATCTCATTTGACCTAGACCCTAGGGTTCCCCCCAAGCGACTAAAACCTAGGCGGGTGCCATTCGCCCTAAAACCTAAGATTGACGAGCAGATTGACAAGCTCGTCAAACAGGGGGTGCTACAGCCGATAGACCATGCCCGATGGGAGACCCCTATAGTGACCCCAGTCAAACCAGACGGGTCCGTGAGAATTTGTGGGGACTATAAGGCCACCCTAAATGGCGTGTTGCAACAAAGCGCCTACCCTGTCCCAATCGTGCAACACCTACTGCACTCACTGGGAGGGGGCAGGGTCTTTGCCAAGCTCGATCTCGCCCAAGCATATCAACAGTTGCCGGTCGACGAAAAAACAGCGGAAGCCCAGACCATCGTTACCCATCGGGGGGCCTTCAAGTGCAACCGACTCCAGTTCGGAGTCAGCGTGGCACCAGGCATCTTTCAGAGCCTGATGGAACGTTTACTGCAGGGCATCAAGGGGGTGGTGCCCTATTTTGATGACGTATTAGTGGCGGCGCCAAATGAAGCCGAATTAGAAAACCGACTCAGGGAGGTCTTAACAAAATTTAAAGTAACGGGACTTAAAGTAAAACGGGAAAAATGCCAACTATGCACAGAGCGAGTGGAATTCTTGGGCTACCTTCTAGACCGGCATGGCATTCACCCTACAATTAAAAAAGTGAAAGCCATCCAAGAGGCCCCCACCCCTAGGTCTAAGACGGAACTACAGGCTTTCTTGGGGTTGCTGAATTTTTATAATGTTTTCCTACCCCAAAAGGCTACGGCGGCGGAGCCTTTGCATAGGCTCCTGGATAAGGTGGCAACCTGGACTTGGGGGAGACGGGAGCAAGCCGCCTTCCAAAAAACCAAAGACCTCCTCACCTCCGACGCCGTCCTGATCCAATTCAGCGAAACCTTGCCCTTGGTTGTCACTTGCGACGCATCACCTTTCGGCGTCGGCGCTGTCCTCAGCCATACCCTCCCCGACAAAAGAGAAGCACCCATCGCTTTCTTTTCCAGGACTCTAACTAAACCGGAGCGGAACTATAGCCAGCTGGACAAAGAAGCATTGGCTATAGTTGCTGCCGTTAAGCGATTCCACGAATACCTTTACGGCCGCCCGTTTACCATTGTGACAGATCATAAGCCGTTGCTGGGCATCCTTGCAGGAAACCGAGCCACCCCGAACATTTTATCGCCCCGGATGACAAGGTGGTCCGAGTTCCTAGCAGCCTACAGCTACGAACTGTTACACAAGCCGGGTAAGAAAATTTCGCACGCGGACGCTTTAAGCCGCTCGCCTTTACCAGACTCTGATCCTGACCCAGCACCAACGACAAACACCCTTAACATCGAGAACCTGCCCAACCTACCCATTACCGCGTCAGACATTGCCCGGGAAACTATTAAGGACAGGCGTCTGGCGCGAATTTTACATTGGGTGGAAAAAGGTTGGCCTGAAAGGGACAATGACGAATCCGTTAAGACATTCAGAAACTGCCAGACTGAACTCTCGCTGCTTAAGGGGTGTATTTTGTGGGGTGACAGGGTGGTCATCCCGGACAGGTTGCAAGGGAAGGTCTTAGAGATGTTGCATGAGGGGCATCCTGGCATCGTCAGAACTAAAGCCCTGGCCAGGAGTTACGCTTGGTGGCCAGGGATGGACAAGCAGATAGAGGCATGGGTAGCTAGGTGCCAACGATGCCAGGAGACCAGACCAAGCCCACCCGCAGCACCCATCCTGGAGTGGGAAACACCAAGGGGGCCCTGGTCCAGAATCCATTTAGACTTTGCTGGTCCCACGAATGGGCATACCTTTCTAATAACAGTTGACGCTTACTCCAACTGGTTGGAGGTAAGCGACATGAAATCTACTACCACGGAGGCCGTCATCAAAGAACTTTGCAAACTCTTTGCAACACACGGCCTCCCAGACGTCGTCGTCTCCGACAACGGGCCCCAATTTACCTCCCTCGACTTTGAGAGATTCCTGGCGGAGAGGGGCATCCGCCACGCATTAACAGCACCGGCGCATCCGGCAGCGAACGGTAGGGCGGAACGGATGGTTCAATTTACCAAAAAAACCATCCGGAAAATGGACCACGGGGAGATCAACGACAAAATAAATAAACTCCTCTTTATACAACACATCACCCCGAACACCACTACCAACAAAAGCCCAGCCGAGTTACTAATGGGTAGGAAGCTGAGGTCCCCACTCGACAGGTTACACCCAACATATAACCCGGAGCGGCCCCCAGACTCAAGTACAAAATACCGAACATTCGCACCCGGCGACTTAGTGTACGCGAAAAACCTGACGGGGGACCCCCTATGGATCCCAGCCGTCATCACCCAGATCACAGGCCCACGATCATACCGGCTCCAAACCACAGATGGGCGAGCCTGGAAACGGCACATTGACCAGCTCAGGTCATGAACAGCAACAGAACTCAACCCCCAAAACACGAACCAAGGGGGGAGGGAATACCCGAATAAGCAAACGCAAGAAAAAATAAACCAGCAGTACTTACCGGAGCGCAGCCATCGCGATCCCCCACCGGAGAAGAACCACCTAGCCAGCTCAACCAACTCGGAGAAACCAAGCGGGAGCGGCGAAACCCGTAGCTCAACCAACCCGGAAGGCCCAGGTGGGAGCCACGGAGAAGGAACCGGCCCGATCATCCAACCGGTTCGCACAGAAGAGGGAGCAGCCAAAAACATGACCGCTCCGGACGAAATCCAGCTTGCAACTGAGTTGCGCAGGTCAAGTAGGACTAGACGGAGCCCCGCCTACCTACGTGACTACGCAACGTAAGGACTATACCAAGAGGGGAGGGGTGTTCTGTCCTTAATTTACATACTCGAAATCCCCGCGCTTTGATTGGCTAAAGCGCGGGGATTTCTGATTGGCCAGGCAAGCCGTGCCGATTGGCCCGTTTTAGGTCTCCCGCGATTGGCTCACTCCAAGAGCGGGAGACTTGAATCGCTGCCATTGGCCGCGGCCGCCGCAGCGAAAAGGACAAAAGCCGCGGGCTTTTTCCTTTTCGCTGGTTCGGTTCACAACTGTTAAATAAAGAGCTTGAAACGTAGTCACCGACTCCTGGCGTCTTTTTGCGGACACGACAATGACCTCCATTGATCTTTGGGGCAACCATATAAGATGGCTGAAGATTGTTGCTCCTCAGGAACAGGCAGCAGCTATCCAAACCAACAAGGTCACAAGATATAGGGACAGGTTGCCCTCAGCACAACATCCCACCTCACTGATTGCAAAGCTACCCCTCTGCAGTGGCTTTCTTTTCTCCTGATGAATCAACTGCAGTAAATAGGCTTGATTAGTCGCAGCTGCACCTGTCGGGTTTTGAAGTGCACTTTTGTTGTTGTTTTTTTGTTTACACCAATCCAGCTACGGCTCCTCGTTTGTTGTGGAAGGTCTTATCCGTCTGAAAGGAGGCTTCAGAAGCTTTGCAAGGAGAAGCCAGGTGGCCACTCCAAAGTTGCTAGCTCACAGCATATAACAAAGGATATCAATTTTTCGTCTTGAGGAGCTAATTGTATGCAATTTCCTTCTGACTGATTGTTCTGGATCATTTGAGCTCCCCAGTTAAGAAGGAAACAGAAAGATGCTAGTCAGCAGCCGTTGTCCTTCAGGAAATTGAAGAGTCAAGCTGTGAGTTTTCTTGAGCTGAAAGAAAAACATCTAGCTTCTTGCTGGAGGGAAAGGGAGAGGATGCCCTTTTGGAAAACATAGATTCAGAGAAGGTCTCTGTATCAATTTTACTCTATTTCCCTGACTGGGTTTAGTGAGAGGAGATAGCCCGTATTTTTAGAAATTCTTCCATATAACCAAACTGCAGGCTCAATCGTTTTGTAAATAGTACAAATCCCTTTCAAAAAACCTTTGGAGATGGTAGTTTAATTGGAGCTGGCTTGTATTTTTAATGTTATCCTTTGATCTTCCATCAACTTTGAATAAGCTTCAGTAGGACCGAATACAGAATGGTAGAGAGAATAAACAGTTGGGCTACCATAGTTGAACCATTATTCTTTCAGCTTCAGTCTTCAACGAGGGTATTCACAAATATGGGCAAAAGATATTGCAAAATTTGATTGTTGTTAACAAAGATATTTGTACCCACTGTTCAACTAAAGATGGCATTAGTATATTAAAAATAAAAAATTATAATAATAATAATAAAAAGAGTCCCTCTTTGAGAGATATAGGCAGGTTAGAGATGCGAAAAATAAATAAATAAAAAGCCAAGTTAGTGGCCAAGGCTGCCATCTTGGTTTTTGGCCCTAATTTCCAACCCATGAGTCTGTTTAGCTATTTAGTTGGACTACTGTAAAGATTCTACTTCAATGTTTCAAATATGTTCAGGATCTTTCGGGAACTTACAGAGATTCAAATAATGTCCTATTTTTGGATATCCCTAACCATAATAAAAATGAGATATGATAGCCAATGGCAATGAAGCAAGGTCTCCACAGCAAAGAGTGGAGTACAATTCTCATACTTTTTACATTCATTTTTTAAAATAATATGATACATCTAAATTTGACACCCTTGCTGAGCTTGGATCCTCAGACAGGTGGCCTTTCTGCCCACCCCCATTGCTCCACAGCCATTTTTATTGTTGTGGTCTATAAATCTGCTCATATAACGTGCTCTCAATTCAAGAGCATTATTGTGCATAAAACTTCACTTCTAACTCGAGGCCAGAGTAATATGTGTCATGCTTAATGAAATTAAATTTTGGCAACATGAGCTAAATGACCCATAATTCCTCTATAATTCTACCACTTATCCCGGAAGCAAAATCTCCATCCCCCAGTCTAACCTTTCTTTCATTTCTCTATTCCTTCTGTCTCTTCAAGGAATATAATTGATTTTAATAAAAGGGATGCAAGAAAAGTGTTTTTTTTTACTTGTTCCATATTACTGCATGTGAGCATTTTCTACTTCGGCTCAGTATTTAAGATTGCTCTTTGCTATTGCTCAGCACTGCAGGCAGATTTGTGTGTACAATTTTGAGCAAATTTTCCAGAAGACAACACCTTCAGGGCCATTGATTCTTTGCCTTTAATGTTAATGTTCATGTACAAACATGCAACCAGGCTCTTCTTGGGAAAATGTGGAGTGAATGTATCTTGCAACTGAGTAAATATGATAAGCTATGATAAATTAGCTGAGTGATACTTCTGTGTGTGCTAGTCCTTTGACTTATTATAGAAAGAAATCTAATGATGATTTCTTGAAACCCCTCAGCAGGTTGCAGCTCCTTTTTCTCTTGTCACTTGTTTACGCACTTTGCCTTAAGATTGATGTTTTAATTAATAATACATGATTAACTGGAATTCTAGCCAGGGCATAAGTTACTAGTCAATTTTGCTGGAGGGAAAAATTAATAGAATAATACAAGTCCCGCAACAGAGAGAAAGAGGGGAAAAACCTTTCACCAACTTATAAGAGTTTGATTGGTGGACTTCAAACACCCCCGAGGGTAATAATTTTGTTTGTTTCAAAAACATTCCGATTATTTGCCATATAATTAATTGTTTTAAGCAGTTTAAATTGTTTGGGGAACACCTCTTTTCCCAAGGAAGTAGATTTTGGTGCAGATTTTTACCTGAAGAAAGTCAGACATTGTTATGTATGTACCATAGTTAATAAAGTATGAGCTTGAGGTTAAGTGCAGGGTTCTGGCCCTGCACTTCTGATTGGCTGTTAGGCGGCCAGATCGGATTAGCTAGTTCTGAGGAATCCGATTGGCCCTTAACAGAGGATTATTATTGGTTTAAAGTACTTGCGTTCATAGCTCGCTCTTGGACAATTCTCACAAAGGTTGCCTATATAAGGCAGGGTTCACTGTTGTTGTTTTGAGAAGTCACTATGCTAATAAAGAGCTGAAAGTCACTATTCAGAGGCTGTCTCCATTTACTCCAACCCATGTCCAAGTACTTAACAGACATTGGCTGGCTTTCTTGAATACCACAGAGAACTCAATTTTGGTAAATTTCTCATAGCAATAGCACTTAGATTTATATACTGCTTCACAGTGTTTTATAACCCTCTCTAAGTGCTTTACAGAGTCAGCATATTGACCCAACAATATGGGTCCTCATTTTACCCACCTCAGAAGGATGGAAGGCTGAGTCAACCTTGAACTGGTGAAAATCAAATTGCTGGCAGTCGGCAGAATTAGCCTGCAATACTGCATTCTAACCCTGGCGCTACCCCTGCTCTTGACATAATCAGTCTCTCTGAAGCCCATGGCAAATTTTCCCCTTTGTTCATGCACTGATAATTGTCTATTGAAGCAGAATTTTTATTCTTATTGAGGGGTATTGAATATTTTTCCAAAGGAAACACTTAGCCCAAAGAAGATCATTTGGTTTGAGAAAGAATATACTAGACTTGTGCTGTATATTGTTACCTACAATGACATTGGAGCAGAGGTGGTATTCTTTTTTTATTATAATAAATTTTATTAATTTTACAAAAACAATACACAAATAATCCAGGCTTAACAATTTGAAAATTCTTTTCTAAATAATAATAATAATAATAATTAAAGAAGAAAGCCAATAGAACATACAAAATAATTCCAAATTGTAATATCAATATTTACATTATCTATTTAACTTCATATCTTATCCCGACTTCTCCTTTTCATTCTAGTTATCCAAATTATATTTCTTGCTTATTAAAATTTTATTGCCTTTCATAAACATACAAAACACAGAACATAGAAAAAAAAAAAACACCTAAAACATCTTTTCTGAAGGCTGCTTGATCCCAGGTTGAAACTCTTCACACAGACACAAATTCAAACATCATATTCACTTTATATATCCTTCCATATCTTATTATCATTTTCAATATCATTCTTTGTCTGTTCTATTTCCAACTATCCATTCATCTTTTTTCTTTTAATATACTTCTCCTATACACTGATTGGAGTGACGCCTTTAACTCATTGTCCTAACTTAAAATTACTTCATATAACACTTAATTTATCTTGGGATTCTGTTTAGTACATTCTAAAATTACACAATAAATTTTATAAAAAAGGTAAAGACCCAGCAATAACTAAATAAAATCCTATATAAGCACTATCCATATCATTAAAAAAAAAACCTAATTGTATATATTAATACTCATTTATATCTTAAGCATTTTACCCTAAATACACATATAAAGACCCAATCTTATGTACCTTCCAGAATCCCTTTTTTTTTTCAATTAGATTCACCCATTGTCTCTAAAAAAACTTTTTTTCTTTACATCTTGCTTCCCACCATTAAGGCTTCTCCTCCCCGCCTTTCTCTCTTGCTTGTTCTTCTCCTTGCCCTTTTTACCCCTTTGTCTCTCCTCCTCCCTTTTTTTACTCCCTTTCCGTTGTTTTTTAACCTTGCATCCATCTTTCATCTCATTTTTCTCTTTTTTGGTTGTTTTTTCAAACCTTAAAATCCCCTTTTTCTTATCCTCTTTCTCCTCCCCCCCAAAAAAAACCCATTGTTCATCAAAGATGGCTTCTTCTTCCTCTTCTGCTTTGTCCCAGTCATTCTGCTGCGTAATCAACTTTTCATAAGTACATAACGCCATTTCTACAAATTGAAATGAAGTGCCCAAAGTATCTTTTCCATCTTGTTCTTCCTTTTTATATTTTTGATATTCAGTTTCTAATTCATCCACAAGTGATGCCATCATAAAAAGAGAAACTTTTCCCAAAACAACCACCCAAGTATTTTTAATCAAGAATAATTCAAAAAAGATTCCAAAAATTAATGCTTTTTTTTCCTTCTTCTACTTCTCTTTCTGGGGTTACCGTTTAATCAAAGAGGTCCAATTACCATATATCTTTCTTTGAGATTCTAGGCAATCTCCTCCTTTTTCCACTTCTGCTCCAATTTTTTTCCTCTCCCTTCCCACTTGCAACAACAATTTTTAAATGATCAGAAATCCATACCTCCAATAAGGGTTTTCTGATTTCTTAAATTATTAAGTCCAATGTCCAAAGAGTCTTTTGTCTCTTGGCTTTAACTTTCAAAATAATTCACCTTCAATGCCCAAATAAATTTCAAATCTTCATCTGCTGTTTCTATGGGGTGGGTGAGTGTAGAAAAAAAAAAAGTTTCCCTTTAACAGCTTTCTCCGCCGCTTTCTGATCTTCTTAGGGATACAATGTATCCTCCAGCAATTCAAACAATTCAGTTCCAGAGAGTTTGAGAGATGTTGATTAACCCGGCTCAGCCAGCACTTTCACTTTTCCTGCTTCCTCCAGCACAATCTTACCCAGTTGCAGGCTTCTTTGTGGCGGCCATTACTGACCGCCGCTCCACCACCTCAGGAAAAAGGGGTTTTTCCAGACGAGGAGGGGGTCTGCAACACCCCCAACTCCCTGTCCGGCTCCCCTCTCTCTTCGGCTGCCTCTACAGGGCAGCCATATCCCCTGGATCCATTTGGATCGGGGGCACCTCGGCGGCAAGCACAGCAGGAATCGCAGACAGTCGCGAATTCCTGCTGCCCAAAGCCACGCGGAACCAGAAACCGGAGCAGAGGTGGTATTCTGAACAGTTCTGGAGAACCGGTAGCGGAAATTTTGAGTAGTTTGGAGAAACGGTATCCTTCCCTTGCCACGCCCACCAAGCCATGCCCAGAGAACTGGTAGTAAAACAAATTGAATCCCACCACTACATTGGAGCCATTTTATGAATAAAAAGAAATGACACTGAGGTTCATTTCTAAGGGAAATAAGCTTGCCTCACCTGACATTGAATTGATTTCTACAGGTCATGGAAATTCACAGATCATGGAGATGAAAAGGGAAGCCAAAGGCCACCAATGGTTATCAGAACCCCTTTTTTGATCTAGAGCAATATGGGCCCTTGAAGCTTTGCAAATGCTATGGAACCCTTTTTACCATTAAGAAAAAAACAAATTTCCCCAAAACTCAGGCTCATATTACATCACAGCCCTAATTTCTTTGGAAATGTGGCCTTCATATCCCGATGTGATCCTCAACTCGGCAGAAATTACATATTTTTGTCAAGGAGGATAAGTTCATTATGAGTTTTTAAGGGTGCTAAAAAAAAATTGACATTTCAGATTCCAAAGTAGTACCATTCTCTCTGTTTCCATGGCTCACGTTGTGCACAAGACAGATAGCAACAATTCCGGAAGAATCTCAAGGGTCATTGAATTACTGTAGATACACATTTAGGGGAATAAGCCTAGTTTGACGAGGCTGCGGCTCAGTGGCTAAGACGCTGAGCTTGTCAATCAGAAAGGTCAGCAGTTCAGTGGTTTGAATCCCTAGCGCCGCATAACAATCTGAGCTCCCGTTATTTATCCCAGCTACTGCCAACCTAGCAGTTCGAAAGCATGTAAAAATGCAAGTAGAAAAATAGGGACCACTTTGGTGGGAAAGTAACAGCATTTTGTGCACTTTCGGCGTTTAGTCATGCTGGCCACATGACCACAGAGATGTCTTCGGACAGAGGCTCTTCAGTTTTGTAATGGAGATGAGCCCTTTAGAGCCGGAAATGACTAGTACATATGTGCAAGGGAACCTTTACCTTTACCTTAACGAGAACTGTGAATTCCATGCCAAAGAGGTTGATTGGAGAAAGAAAAGTAAAAGGATATATTATCAATTTTCTGTGCAGCAATGTTTTGTTCCTTGTCTCCTATGTACTATGAACTTACAATTGTGCAAGAGAGGAAGAGAAGTGACACACCATCTGTTAGCTTCAAGGAAGAAGTGCAAAAGCAAACTGCTAGGGAGGATGGGATTTGGTCAGATCTTGGAAAGCCCTTAAGAGGAGGTTTTGAATAGTTTTGCTGTTCCTTAAACTGAAGCAGGACATGTATGTGAATAATTTGAGGATGGAATCTATACAGGAAGGTTAAATGAAGTGGCACTAAGTGAGGTTCTTAGTAAAGAACAGCACTTCCCTTTATCTGGATTGATTTGCGTGGGGAGATTTGCCCCCCTCTCTGTCTCTTTAATTGTCCAGCTGTTCCTGGACCCTTGTCTTATTCAAGTGCTTATTTTCCCTCCTGCTTCCCCTTCTTTGCTCCCAAAGTTCAGCCAAATTGGCATGGAAATTTTATTGGGATTGCATTTGCTGTATTAACAACTCTAACAAAACAAAAAGGAGGATTGGAAAATACTGTGGATAACCAGATAAAGATTGAATGCACCAATTATCACATTAAACAAGAGGAAAACCTTCTACGCACCAATTCCACCCGTGCTTTCTACAATTTGGTAAAAACAAACTGAAAGACTCAAGGTCCATCCCACCCCTGAAAGGATCTAATGGTAAAGACTGCAATGATGACACCATTAAAGCCAATTTCTTTAACACATTCTTTAGCTCAGTATTTGTAAACAGTAATGGATCATACCCAGTATTTCCTAGTCGAACCACAGACAACTACAATGATCTAATACCTATCGATTTTACAGAAGACAATGTTGAAAAAGCACTACGCAATCTAAAACCATCTCTATCTATTGGACCGGATAGAATATGTGCCTACTTCTTTAAAAAGCAATTCACTGCCATAGCCAAACCTCTGAGCATAATCTTCAAAAAATCTTTCATGACCAGCTCCTTGCCAAACCTATGGTCACAAGCCATGGTCATCCCCATCTTCAAAAAGGGAGACCGCAGCATAGTTGAAAATTACAGACCAATCTCTTTATGCTGCATCACCTGTAAAGTCATGGAATCAATTATTAACCAATCCATTATCCTCCACTTAGAAACAAACAACCTACTCTCTAATAAACAAGTTGGTTTCAGAAAAAAACTATCCTGTAATCTGAAACTCTTACATTTCAAAAACATATGGACTACACAACTCGATCAGGGAAAAGCAATAGACGCAATCTACATAGACTTCTGTAAAACCTTTGATTCAGTGGTACACGACAAACTACTACTAAAACTAAAATCCTATGGTATCTCTGGACACCTGCATAACTGGATAGAGGCATTCCTGTCAAAAAGACAACAAATGGTCAAAATTGGGAGCATCCTATCAAATTCTGTACCTGTCACCAAGGCGGTGTTCTAGAAGCAACTCTCTTCATACTCTACATAAATGATCTCTGGGGTCATATTAAGAGCAACTACGTTCTCTTCGCTGATAATGTAAAGCTATTCAACACCACAGAAAATACTGCTTCCCTTCAAAAAGACCTCAACTATGTATCAGAATGGTCAAACAAATGGCAACTTCAAATCTCAACAAACAAATGCTGTGTCTTACATATTGGAAAAAAAAATCAGAAAATAAAATACAGGCTGAATAGTCAAGACTTTGTTGATGATCTGAACTCTGTCAAGGACCTTGGAATACTCATCTCTAATGACCTAAGTGCTAGAGCCCTATTACAAAGCCAAAAAGGCTTTAAGAGTTGTTAACCTAATCCTATGTAGCTTTTTCTCTGGTAATATCACACTACTAACTAGAGCATACAAAACATTTGCCAGACCAATACTTGAATACAGCTCATCAGTCTGGAACCCACATTACGTATCTGATATTAACACAATAGAGAAAGTCCAGAAATACAGTATTTCACAAGAAGAGTTCTCCACTCCTCTATTCATTGCAGAATACCTTATGCCACCAGACTTGAAATTCTAGACCTAGAAAATCTAGAACTATGCTGCCTTTGGTCTGATCTAAGTATAGTATATAAAATCATATATTGCAATGTCCTACCTGTCAATGAATACTTCAGCTTCAAGCATAACAATACAAGAGCAAACAATGGATACAAACTCAAGGTTAACTGCATCAAACTTGAGTGCAGGAAATACGACTTCAGCAACAGAGTGGTAAGTGTCTGGAATACTCTACCTGACTCTGTGGTTTTGTCCCCAAACTCCAAAAACTTTAACCTTAGACTGTCTACTATTGACCTCACCCCTTTCCTAAGAGGTCTGTAGGGGGCGTGCATAAGCGCACCACCGTGCCTACTGTCCCAGTCCTATTGTTTCTTTTTATTTTTTTTATATGTATCCATTTCATGTATTCATAACTATGTTTATACTTATACCTATTAACTTGTAAGCGATTGACAAATAATTAAATAAATAAATAAATAAATAAATAATTTCTAGTTTAGTTTGGTCCCCACACACTCCTATCCAATCCCTATATCAGATCAGACCAAGCACATGTACCACCCAGAGGTGGTATTCAGCAGGTTCTGATCAGTTCAGGAGAACTGGTAATGGAAATTCTGAGTAGTTCGAAGAACTGGCAAATACCATCTCTGACTGGCCCCGCCCCCACCTATTCTCTGCCTCCTGAGTCCCAGCTGATTGGCTGGGTCTTCTTTTATTTCATTGCACAGGAGAACAGAGCTGGAAAGCAGGTTAGTAGGGTGAGGAGGGAATGGGATTTTGCAGTATCCTCCTCCTGCCATGCCCACCAAGCCACGCCCACTAAGCCATGCCACACTCACCAAGCCACAGCCACAGCCACAGTCACAGAATCGGTACTAAAATATTTGAATCCCATCACTGGTGCTCCCCATTAAAATTAGTAAAAAATGTAGCTTGAAGTTCATTTATTAAACAATTTATTAAACAAGTAAACAAACCAAAAACAATTAACTAGCAAAACAGGAGAAAAAGCAGGCAGAACAGAGGAAAAGAGACATGAACACCAGGCAAGAAATAAAAGAGGGGATTTAACAACAGCAATCTAAACTATATAAAAGAGGATTTCAAAACAGCAATCTAATGCTATCTATATAAAAGGGCAGAACTTTTTAAAGCCCCTGGAAACAATATTGTGAGCAATTAGCATGGATATTCCCAAAGGGACTTTCCTTATTTCCCACCTTTACATTTTAATGTACACAACAGCAGCAAGAAGACAAGAGATGGAAGGTAGGAATCAGATTTTCACTTCTGTGTTCTGCACCATAAAGAAAACCCTCTGGTGGCTGGGGATGTGTGTGTGTGTGTGTGAGAGAGAGAGAGAGAGAGAAGCAATCCCTGTTCTGTATTGATGAAATTGGGACTGAGATTTTTCAAAAATTGTTTTTCTAAATAAAGCCAAGAGCAGGCCTCTTCCAACTACTGAAGTAAATGTTTCAACAGAACATTTGGCAGATAAACCTTCTAAAGAGGGCATGTAAAAATCCAGCAATGTAATTTTATTCCCCTGCAAATACTGTAAATAGGCAAACTGTTAAGTTCTGCGCATGGGCGCAAGGAACAGAGATGAGACTGTGAACAGTGAATTTCAACTCTTTATTAATCATTCTGAACAGAGCAAAAACCTAGGGCAGCAGCAGCCCTTTTATAGGCAAGCTGCTGATCTAGTAACCAATAAGAAACGTGAAGTGTTAACCCCCTTAACCAATGAGAGCGGCTCGTTAACAGCCAATCAGATTTTCCTGAACGGACCAATCCGATATCGCTATTTATCGGCCAATCAGAAGTGCAGGACTAGAACCCTGCTATTTTCTAAAGCTTTTGATAAACTTTATTTAAATGTTTTATTAGTTCATAACACCCCTTCCCCCCGGGTTCCATTTGGGGGGTGCGGTGACGTAATCTCTGAGGTAGGAAGGTTGTTTTGACTGTCTATTGGATTTACGCTGTCCCACCAGTTCTTGTCTGTAACCCTGTTTTGGCAGGACGTTTTCGGGCAAGTCGGGTGCCAGTGGTTCCTCATTGGAAGACTCGGTGCCGCTAATGTTCTTGTTGTTGTCTTCTGGCCCTTGTGGGCTTGCCTCTGTTGAGGTGTTCCTCTGTGGCGAGGCCATGCCCTTCCTTGATCCTTCTTCATTTGTCATGCCTGATTGCTGACTTCTTTCATTCCTGCTTTCCGCCATCTCAAATTCGGTTTCTTCGACATCCCCTCCCCCCTCAGTTTGGGAGTTACCGGAGTCGCGGAAACTAAGTTGTAGCCTCGACCGAAGCTGATCTATATGGCATTTCCATATTTTCCTGTCGCAGGTTTTCACTCGGTACAACCTGGGTCCAGTGGCTTGAATTACAGTTGCGTGGATCCACAATGGTTCACCAGAAAGGTTTCTGGTGAAAACTAAGTCGCCTATTTTGAACTCGCGGCATTTTCCGCAAGATCCGCAGGGTTTCTGTGGCTCATAAGACGGGTGAAGCCGGTCGAGGTGGGAGCGGAGTTTGTGTCCCATCAATAGTTCAGCTGGAGTCTTGTTGGTGACGCTGTGCGGAGTGATGTGTTGGAGAAGGAGTATTCTGTTTATCTTATCTTCAATGTCCCCATAGTCCATTTTATGGAGGGTTTTTTTAACAAACTGTACCATGCGCTTGGCTCTTCCGTTAGCCACAGGGTGCGCTGGCGAAGTTAGTGCATGGTGAATACCGCGATCCGCTAAGTATTGTTTAAAAGGGAGCGCGGTAAACTGGGGTCCATTGTCGGACACCAGAATGTCTGGCAGTCCATGCGTTGCGAATAATCTGTTCAACTTTCGGATGACGGACTCGGTTGTGGTACTCTTCATTTCGTGGATCTCCAGCCAGTTTGAATAGGCATCCACTGTTAATAGGAACGTATGTCCCTTAGCAGATCCCACAAAGTCAATATGGATGCGGAACCACAGTCTCCGAGGTGTTTCCCATTGTGTTGGAGTTGCTTTCAGTGGGGCATTGCTAATTTCCTGGCACTTATAACAAGTCTTTACCCAGGCTTCAATCTGTTTGTCGATGCCCAGCCACCACGCGTAGCTTCGTGCGAGCGCTTTCATACACACGATGCTGGTGTGGCCCTCATGCAGTGTCTTTAATACCGCTCGTTGTAACCGCTCTGGGACAACGACTCTATCCCCCCACAGGATGCAGCCCTTTTGCGAAAAAAAGTTCTGTTTGCCGGTTCCTGAAGGGGATGAAGTCGTCAGGGGTTTGATCTACTGCCCATCCTCGTTCAACCCAGCTAAGAACTGGCGTTAAGATAGGATCGTGTTTTGTTTCGATCGCGATATCTCTAGCTGTTAGCGGAGGTGAATGTAGCATTTCAATCTGGAGCATTGTAAGGGTTGGAGCTGGGTCGTCGACGGTTTCCGGAAGTGATGCATGGCTCAGCGCGTCAGCGTGGGGAATGGCTTTCCCTGGGCAGTGTTGCAGCTTATAATTGTACGCAGCCAAAAACTCCGACCAGCGAGTTCATTCTAGGTGATAATATATAGGGGGTTGGCTTGTCTCCCACTATAATCCCCAGCAAAGGTTTGTGGTCGGTAACAATAGTAAAAACTTGTCCATATACATATTCATGAAACCGTTTTACAGCAGATACAATAGCAAGAGCCTCTTTATTGATTTGACTATAGTTACATTCAGCCTTTGATAAAGTCCTTGAAAAATAGGCAATAGGGGCTTCACTGTCGTTTGGTAACACATGGCTCAAAATGGCTCCCACTCCAAACGGCAACGCGTCACATGTGATTGTTAAAGGCAAAGTTTCGTTATACTTGCATTAAAACAGCATCTGAAGTAAATAGGTTTTTCACTTGTCGGAACGCGTGCTCCTCTCGGTGCTCCCAAACCCAGGTTGCTTTTTTGTCAAGGAGCCGATGTAGGGGCTCAGCTACGGTCACTTTGTGGGGCAGGAAGATGTTGTAAAAATTAATAAGCCCCAGGAAAGCTTGGAGATCAGTCTTATTTCTGCATCTTGGGGCGTTCTTGATTGCTCTTAACTTGCTATTGGTGGGGTGAATGCCTTGTTTATCGATTAGGTACTCCAGGAACTCAACTTTATCTGTACACAGTTGACATTTATTTTTTTTAACTTTAAGGCCAGAGTCTTTAAATTTCTGGAGAACCAGTCTGAGACGCTTCTTTAGTATTTCTCAATTCGGGGCAGCAATTAAAACATCATCAAAGTATGGTACAACCCCTTTTATTCCCTGTAATAGTCTCTCCATCAAGCTCTGAAAAATCCCTGGGCCCACACTAACTCCGAATTGGAGTCGGTTGCACTTAAAAGCGCCTCGTTGTGTAACGATCGTTTGTGCCTCTGCTGTTTTTTTATCTACAGGCAGTTGTTGGTATGCCTGTGCTAAATCCAATTTAGCGAAGACTTTTCCACCCCCCAAGGAATGGAGAAGGTGTTGTACCACCGGCACCAGGTAAGCGTTCTGTTGAAGGGCGTGGTTGAGGGTGGCACGGTAGTCCCCACAAATCCTTAACGATCCATCCGGTTTGATGGGTGTTACGATTGGGGTTTCCCAAGGAGCATGGTCGGTTGGTTCTAAAACACCCTGGGCTATTCATTTATCAAGCTGCTCGTCAATCTTTGGTTTAAGGGCAAAAGGGACTCGACGAGGCTTAAGGGGAATGGGGGCTACTTCAGGGTTAAGGTTAAATGATATCGGGGTCCCCTTGTACTCACCTAGTTTGTCTGTAAAGACATCCTGGAATTCCTGGACGAGGGCCTCCTCCCAGTCATCGCTGCTGGTTTGGTAAATGCCGGCTACCTCAATCATTGAAGGCCTAACAAGCTAGGCCGATCACGGTCGACGACGGTCAATGGTAAGGATGCAGTACGATTTTTGAATGAGACCTGGACTAGGCTGGATCCAACGACCGGAATTCGGTTTCCCTGATAGTCCTTGAGAATGATTCTTTGGATTCTGAGGTCTTGCTGCCAGATGGCAGGGATTAATTGTTTAAGGGTCTTCCAGGAAACCATCGAGAGGGACGATCCTGAATTGACTTCCATCACGCTGGGCTGGTTTTCGATGGCGACCTTCACTCGGATCTTCTTTGCATCTAATGATGAGGCGTGACCAATCATGATGGTTTGGTGCACCTCTTCTTGTTTCGTTGAATGGGCTAGTGGTTTATTTCTGTAGGAGTGGTTGTTCCACTGGTGGTTCGAATGTTCCCGATTCACAGGACGACTTCCTGTGGGTTGGCGGTAGTTCGTCCCCCTCTGAAGTGGGCTGGATCCTAGCTTGCTTCTACAGACCTTTCCAGTGTGGCCTCTCTTCCCACAAATATGGCAGAGCGCATCGAGGAATTTGCAGTCTGATCACGGGTGGTTTGCCCCACAACCTGCGCATTGATACTGCAGTTTCTGGTTACGCTGGTGGTGTTGGTCTCATTCAGACCGGAGCCGGTTGACCTCTTCCTCATCACTTTCTGATGATGATTCGAGGTCCTCATGGTGGGTTGTTGTTGCATGTCCCTCAAGGCGAGGTGAGGTTTCGCCGGCGAGTTGGCAGAGCGGGGCGTTGGTGCAGCGCATTCGGGCAGCTGACTTCCTTTTTGCTTCTGCTGCAGTAGCATCAGTGATGGTATCTGCAAGGCTGATGTCACCTTTTGCCATCAACTTACTTTGCACATGTGGCGCATCTAGTCCCAGAACTATTCGGTCTCTTAGAGCTTCTTCGAGGTCAGTGAACCCACAGAGGCCTCCCAGGTTCTGGAGATCCGCGATGAAATCTGCAATGCTTTCTCCTTTCTGCTGGTCTCTCTGGTAAAATTCATGTCTTCGGACAAGCGTTGGTACAGTAGGTGCATAGTAGGCCCATAGAAGGGGCTCAAGGACGTCCCAGTCCATGGATTTCACCTCAGCCGGTTTCGCCAGTGCCTTAGCCATCTTAAATACGGCAGGTCCGCAGTGAGTTAGGAATACCGCTCGCTTTTTCCCAGTCGTGGCATCCTTCAAGTTGTTGGTCTCCAGAAACATCTGGAACCGGTCCATGTTTGAGTCCCAGTCTTCTTGTGCCGGGTCGAATGGAGCGGGTGGTATGGTGCCACCGGTCATGGTTTCCGCCGTTGATGCGCCTTCAGCCACGTGCTCTGTTTAGTGCTCTGTAGTGTTCAGTCAGCTCTGACGTCTCCATATCCCATCCTCATTGCCAGTGTTAAGTTCTGCGCATGGGCGCAAGGAATGGAGACAAGACGGTGAACAGTGAACTTCAACTCTTTATTAATCATTGTGAACAGAGCAAAAACCTAGGGCAGCAGCAGCCGTTTTATAGGCAAGCTGCTGATCTAGTACCCAATAAGAAAAGTGGAGTGTTAACCCCCTTAACCAATGAGAGTGGCTCGTTAACAGCCAATCAGGTTCTCCTGAATGGACCAATCCAATATCGCTATTTATCAGCCAATCAGAAGTGCAGGACTAGAACCCTGCTATTTTCTAAAGGTTTTGGTAAACTTTATTTAAATGTTTTATTAGTTCATAACACAAGCTACAGTAGTCTTGGCCAAAAAAAAAAACAGAGTAGGACATCATTTGGATCTTTCACATATGTCACACATACACACACATACACACACACACACAGAGGCTCATTGAGAAGCATCAAGACTATGAGCCATAAGGAAAATAAGAAATCAAAAGGACTTCCTTCCTCTTTAAGATCCACAGTTGCTAAAAGATTTTTTTAAATTGTCTAATATGTTTAAACTGAGATCCTGCAAGGTGGCATCCTATAAATGGAACACTGTTTTTTGTTTATTACACGACATTTGTGTCACCCAACTTAGTTTCCTTCATGCAGTCATAACTGGTGAGAAGAATAGAGATCTTCTTCCCATTGTAGTCATGTTGTGATTTGTGTCTGTCCATGTGCATGTATACCTCTCTCCATATATATTCCTCATATGTTGGGAGGATTAAAGTCTACACAAGGACACAATGAGGGTATATGCTATTGCCTTTCCTCCCCTTCTTTACCCCTAATCTTCCTATATTGACAGGAAATGTCTGTAGGGAGAGTGTAACTAGATTTCATGGAGCGATTGAAACTCTCCACCCAAGCGCAAATCTTAATTTTTCTGAACTCATGCTCCTGGAGCAGATTGTACATAAGTATGTTTCACTTAAATATGGTTACATCTTCCCTACAGGCAGCCCATTATACCCCAATCATTCATTTTTAAAATCACATTTCTCTGTGATTTTTCAGAGTGCAACTATGATATAACCCAAAGTTAGGACAAATGTTTACATTTTTGTTTCCCAGTAGAACAGAACAGGATATTAAATTGTCACAAGCTCATTAAAATAGCCAGAGACTAAACCTGGTTTTGTTTTGTTTTCAAAAAGATGCCATCAAAACTCAGGAGAAAATTATAATGATTTATCTGGAAAATTTCCTGCCAAATTTCAGCAGGGTGATTTTGCTTTGATTTTATCGATTTGTGCATGTTAAGCAAAAGATACCAAAGCATCAGGTGGCCCAGGAGGCAAAAAACCTAGCACTTTACACCAAATACATCACTTTTGTGGGGGAGGATTGCGGAGTGGGTGAGTGTTGACTGTGTGTATATAGGAACAGCACTTAGACTTAGTGTCCCATAGTGCTTTTCAGCATTCCCTGAACTTAGAGGTGGTATTCAGCAGGTTCTGACAAGTTCTGGAGAACCGGTAGCAGAAATTTTGAGTAATTCGGAGAACCGGCCAATGCTACCTCTGACTGGCCCCGCCCCCATCTATTCTCTGCCTCCTCAGTCCCAGCTGATCGACTGAGTCTTCTTTTGTTGCCCTGCACAGGAGAACGGAGCTGGAAAGCAGGTTAGTGGGGGGGGGAATGGGATTGTGCAGTAACCTTCCCCTGCCACACCCACCAAGCCACACCCTGCCCAGCAAACCATGCCCACAGAACTGGTAGAAAAAGATTTTGAATCCCACCACTGCTTGAGTGATTTACAAATGTCAGCATATTGCCCCCAACAATGGGGGTCCTCATTTTACCGACCTCAGAAGGATGGAAGGTTGGGTCAACCTTGAGTTCCATCAGGATTGAACTCCAGACTGCGGACAGAGTTAGCCTGTAATACTGCATTTTAATCATTATGCCAAGGCTACTATATATATCAGGTGGGGGTAGTTTGTTATCTGCCAGGCCTCCTTCAAGTAAAGATTAGTGGAAGCTGAACTTGAACGTTTTCATTTCTACTATCCCTTTCCCAAAAAATAAAAGTCCAATTAGTAGATTGAGCAACCTGTTTGATTTTAATTGCTTGCTCCAGGACTCAGGGGTTGTTTAGAAAATCTAAAAGACTATAATTTGAGTTGGTTTCTTTTTTACATAGGACTTGACATTAAGAGACTTCTTGACAGCTTTGATTAAGTTGTCACCAAAATTTGAACTAAAATTAGATGTTGAAAAATTAAAGGGTACCACACTGATTCTATTTATGCTTATGTAACTGGGCGCTACCAATACTATTTTAGAGCTTTTTTTTTCATCCTATGAATAGCTAGTTACATTATGACTTCTTTCATTTATTCTAATTTTATTGCAATTGTCTTATCCTGTTCAACCAACTCCTTTTTCTCAGTCACTTGGTCTAGGTGTCTTTAGAAAATTGTAGCCACTGAAAAGATCAGTTGTCAGGCTTTTCTTGGCCAACACTGGAGAAAGAAGCTTCACAGGCAGTAATTCAAAGGCAACTCTCTTGGAGAAGTTATGCATATTGCAAAAATTAAAAAAGACCATTAAAGCAAAATGCCAACTATAAAACACAAGCCCTATTTAGAGTGGAAACAAGATTCAATTTTTTAACTTCTTTATTCTCCCCTTTTCAGCAGGAAGAATGGTTTGCATCTGTACAGACTCTGTTTGCTTCTGATTTTCCAGATCTTCTGTATACTACAGGAATCTGATGATATGGGTAGCATTAAACTAAATGTCTATAAAGAAAATAATAAAATCTCACACCAGTGTTAGGGGAGTAAGGATTTAATACATACTGTGTTGAACCTTGGCATATCATATATCTATGCTGGAGAACCAAATAAGATAGTCAAATTATCCAATAGCCTATAGATATATTTACTGTTCAGTTTAATAGTTAGGGTAGGCACTGGGGTCGCTCAGCAATTAAGATGCTGAGTGTTGTGAATGAATAAATGTGTTAATAAAGTTATCAAGAGCTTGAAGTCAAGTGCAGGGTTCTGGCCCTGCACTTCTGATTGGCCATTAATGGCGACATCAGATTGGTCCATTCAGGTGAATCTGATTGGCCATTAACGAGCCTCTCCCATTGGTTAACGGAGCTAGAGCTCCCTGGTTTTCATTGGTTAAATAGCTAATAAGTTGCCTATATAAGGAGGGCCATTGTAGCCATTGAGCTGAGCTGTCACACCATGTAAATAAAGAGTTTTGAAGTTCACCGTTTCACCGGCTCGTCTCCATTCTTCACGCCCATGCTCAAAACTTAACACTGGCAACGAGGGTGGGATGTGGAGACGTCGGAGCTGACTGAAACACGAAGATCGATAACCGAGCACGTGGCTGAAACAAACAACGGCGGAACCATGTCCGGCGGCATCATACCACCCGCTCCATTCGACCCAGTGCAAGAAGACTGGGACTCCTATATGGATCGTTTCCAAATGTTCTTGGAAACCAACAATTTGAAGGATGCCATTACCGGGAAGAAGCAGGCAGTATTCCTAACGCATTGCGGGCCAACCGTATTCAAGATGGCCAAAGCACTAGCGAAACCGGCAGAAGTAAAGTCTATGGACTGGGACATCCTCGAACCCCTACTGAGAGCCCACTATGCACTGATCGTGCCAACACTTGTTAGACGGCATGAATTTTACCAGAGAAGTCAACAGAAGGGCGAAAGTATTGCTGATTTCATAGCTGATCTCCGGAATCTGGGAGGCCTATGTGGGTTTGCTGACCTCGAAGAAGCCCTGAAAGACCAAGTAATTCTGGGATTGGAATCACTGCACACGCAGAGTAAGCTGATGGCAAAAGGCGACATTAGCCTTAAAGATGCCATTGCTGAAGCTACTGCAGCAGAAGCAACCAGGAAGTCGGCTGTCCGAATGCGCTGCAACCGTGCCCCGGTTCACCAACTGACCCGTGACATTTCACCCGTCAGATGGGCAGCTCTTAACGGCTCACCAAGAGGACATCTCTTCGTCGTCAGACAGCGACGAAGAAGAGGTCCATCGACTAAGGTCCGAATGGGACCAACGCCAGAGAGCTCAGTACCAATGCGCTGGTTGTGGGGCAAGACACCCCTGATCAGAATGTAAATTCCTCGACGCGCTCTGCCATGTGTGTGGGAAACGAGGCCATATTGGATGGGTCTGTAGAAGCCAAATGGGACCCAGCCAGCCCTTGAAGGGGACTAACTATCGCCAACCGACAGGAAACCGTCCTGTAAGGCAAGAACCAGTGAACCACCAATGGAACGACCACTCCTACAGAAACAAAACCCTTAGCCGCCCCACGAAGCGAGAAGAGGCTCACCAAACTATCACAATCGGTCACGCCTCCTCTCTGGATACCAAGAAGATCTGAGTTAAAGTGGCCATTGAAAACCAGCCCTGCCTAATGGAAGTTGACTCAGGATCGTCCCTCTCGATGGTTTCCTGGAAGACCCTCAAGAAACTCATCTCTACTGTCCAGCGACAAGACCTCCGATTCGAAAGGCTCATACTCAAAGACTATCAAGGAAATCAGATTCCAGTCGTAGGATGTTGTAACTATGTATCATACATGTGTTTGCAACTATGTATCATTGTAACATTGTATCATTCACGTGTAATCATTATCTTCTGTCTCTTCAGTGACCTTTGCAGGGCACGTACAAGAGACAAGGAGCTAGACGTTTTGTCAATAAGCTTATCCACACTGTAAATAATCTGTCCGGTATGCAGCTTTGTAAACATGCACATCCTGATGAGATTACCATGTTTGACTTGAGCTTTTTGATTAAATCATTTTCTTGTAAAAAAGCACAATAAAAGAGCGTGTGCCAAGACATTTGGGGCGCGCTCATCAAGAGGAAACTTCGTTTCCTGTCGTTTCTCTTCCCTTCGCTCCCTTTCATGAGCCACCCATCAGATGCGGGATGGCAGATACCACATTCTGGTGACCCCGACGTGATTCCCTAAGGGGGATACGCAGCGACGCGCCCATATCTTATCAGCTCGATGGGAGCTGTGCATCACCAGGCCTGAAGCGAATTGCACATCATCGGATCTGAAACACGGTCTCGACTTTCGTAAGTATGGGTGGAAACTTTTCTCAACAACAGACGCAGCATCTGAAGGAATTGAGGGAGTTAGTCACTTCTTCTTCTAAATACTCTGCTAATTTAAAGGGCTCTCCTGTAAAAAAGAAACCTATTGCTACATTATTGGCTTATGTGTGGCAACATTGTCCTAATTATTCAGAGGAAGGGTCCTTAAAAATTTCCATTTGGCAAAAAATTGGTGAACATCTCCATAGTCCTCCTCGTGCACCTATTGGCATTTTGGTCACTTGGAGGAAAATTATGGAGGCCTTAAAAGTCCATTATAAAATAGAAGCAGGGAGTGTGTTTGAATCTCCCCCGCCAAGTTATGATAACTTTTCTGTCCTTCAACCCTCCGCTCCCGATGATCATAAGTCATTACGGGAGCCTCCCTCCATTCAATCCACTTCCACAAATGTAGAGCCCCCGTGTCTTCCACCACCCTCCCGAGGTGGAGGGGGTGTTGTAAAAGCCATTCAACAAGCCTTTTATGAAGGGGAAATGGATGAGGACACCCTTGCAGCTGCCTCCCTTTATCCTGTCACACAAGCCGGCAATCCCCCAGCTCCTCAGTATACCCCAATGCCGTACAAAATAATTAAGGATTTAAAAGCAGCTTGCAAGGAAAATGGTATTCAATCTCGCTATGTACAGGGTCTTTTAGGGTCAATAACCCAACCAGGCACTGACTTGATAAATGCTGATTGGCGTACATTATTTACCATGATTCTCACGCCTTCACAATTTTTGGTCTGGGAGTCAGAATTTCATAAACGTACCGCAGCTGCAGCCGCAGCCGCTAGAGGTTTGCCGGCAAATGTCACTTTAGATATGCTTAACGGTACGGGCACTATGCTTACCATTGCCCAGCAGACTGCCACAGACGCAGCTGCTTTCCTTATATTACAGGATTGTGCTTTGGCCACAGCTCGAAAAATTGATAATGCGGGATGCGTGCCCAAATCTTTCTCTAAGATTATTCAAGGACCTTCTGAGCCTTTTTCCTCCTTTATAAACCGTCTCACAGAAGCCTTAGAGAGACAAATTGATAATGAGGAGGCTTGTAATGAATTAAGTTTAAAACTTGCTTATAAAAACGCAAACGCTGATTGTCAGAAAGTTTTGCAACCATTAATTAATAAGAAAAATGTTACCTTGGCAGATTATCTTACAGCCTGCTGAATCATAGGAACCACATCCCATTCCATGTCTACTCTGGCAACAGCCATTACTGAAGGCATGCAGCAGAACATGGGCTCTCTTCTTCCCATTTCCCAACAAAATACTTGTAAAATGGGTAATTGTTTTAATTGTGGCAAGCCAGGTCACTTTAAGAGACAATGCAGAGCCCCGGGTGGGGGAGCAAATATGTCAAGAAACCAGGTAGCTCATCCAAAAATGCCATGTCCTCGATGTAAAAGGGGCTATCACTGGGCTAGTCAGTGCAGAGTCCAAAAGAATGAACAGCAGAATAACCCTACAATCATTCAAAAACCTTTTTTGAATCAGGGAAACTAGAAACGGGGCAGGCAGCTAGCCCCACAACAAAGGCTGCTGAAACTTGCAATTTTTCTTCTTTCGCTTACGATCTTGTTGCTAATGAAACTGTTACTTATCTCCCTGGTGTCGCTGACTTTCTCTTTGAACATCCTGTTCAGCCTTTCCATATGCCCCCCGATATTCCAGTGCTAGTCTTTCCTGTAAGGGATTTAGCTGAACAAGGTATTCTTGCCTCTCCTTTTCTGCATGACCCCACTATATTGTCTGATGTCTGTCTGTCTGTACTAGCTAATACAGAAGTTACTATAAATGAGGGGGATGTTGTGGCAAAAATGATTGTGCTCTTAGACCAACAACAAGAGCAACTCTATGCAATTGAAAGACCAATTAGTCAACCGAAACTTACGGTAACATTCTTATTGAATGGTCGATCCTTTCTTGGTCTTTTAGATACTGGAGCGGATATTTCCATCATCCGAACCACTGAGTGGCCGGACACCTGGCCTGCAGATGTGGCACCAGCGGTGAGAGGAGTGGGGGGACTCCAGGAGACTCGCATTAGCAGAAACTGGGTAAAAGCCCATTCCCCTGAGTCTCAATGTGTTGCTTATATTAAACCAGTTGTAATTCCTCTGTATACTAATTTGTGGGGAAGAGACCTTATGTCACAGTTTAATGCACAACTTACCTTCCATTAACCATGCTTCGCTTATATTTGACTAACAATAACCCTGTGTGGATTGATCAGTGGCTTCTCCCTTCTATAAAGCTTGAAGCCTTACATTCTCTTGTTCAAGAACAATTAGATAGAGGTCATCTAGAACCCTCATTGAGTCCATATAATACCCCAGTTTTTGTTATCAAAAAGAAAAACGGCGCTTGGCGCCTCCTTCAGGATTTAAGGGCTGTGAATTCGGTCCTCCTTCCAATGGGACCCCTGCAATGTGGTCTTCCAAATCCTAACATAATTCCTCAAGAGTATGACCTTGTCATTATTGATTTAAAAGAGTGCTTTTTCTCCATTCCATTACACAAGTCAGATAGAAAATTATTTGCTTTTACAGTACCAACTTTAAATAATCAAAGACCTACCAAACGATATCAATGGAAAGTCTTACCGCAAGGCATGTTAAACAGTCCAACTATGTGTCAATTTTTTGTGGATTTAGCCTTGCAACCATACAGGGACAAATATCCTCATTTTTTAATCTATCATTACATGGATGATATATTGGTATCTGCACCTGGTCCAAAGGGCACAGTATTAAAAACTCTGCCGTGCCTGACCTCCATTTTAGGTAAAGCAGGGCTCATTATAGCCCCAGAAAAAATACAATCCAAACCTCCCTTTTCCTATTTAGGTCACAAGTTACTTGCTTCAGCTGCTGTTCCTTCCTTTCCCCTCCCAACACTTCCCCCAAAACCAACACTTGTGATTTTACAACAGTTCCTGGGAACCTTAAATTGGGCACGTCCTTATTTGGGTTTGACTACAGCTACATTAGCTCCTCTCTTTAATGCTCTCACACAAGGTAAAGCCCCGTCCGATGTTATCATTCTAAATAAAGAGCAGTTGCAGGCATTAAAAGACATTTCCCATTTACTGGCTACTAGATGGGTCGATCGAGCTATAGAAAATTGTCCTTTATCAATTGCTTTATTAAATACTGTTCAGAGACCCACAGCTGTCATTATGCAATTTCATCAGACACAGGTTTTGATTTTAGAATGGCTGCATTTGTCTCACACCCCACGGACCACCAGTAAAGCCTCTGCATATTCCCAGTTGATCTTTAAAGGTCGACAAAGATGTAAACAACTCATGGGATGTGAGCCTGTTTTAATATTCACTCCTTGTTCATTGACTACGTGGGAAATGCTATGGTGTAATTCAGAAGAACTACAATACGCTTTAGTAGAATGGCCAGGGCAAATTTCTTGTCATTTACCAACTGACCCACGGTTTACTTTTCTTAAAACTCTCCCTTTTGAATAGCATTCCCCCCTCTCAATATCTCCATTAGTAGATGCACCTACGCTTTATGCAGATGGGGGGGAAATGTATGGTGCTTGTGCATGGTACCAGGAGGGAGAGTGGAAAACTAAAATTACCCCTCCGCAATCTTCTGCTCAACAGGCAGAACTTGCTGCATCTCTTATTGCATTTCAACAATTTCAAAAAGCTCCTTTTAATTTAATAGTAGATTCCTTATACGTTTCTCAGATTTTGAAAAATATATATCAAGCCTATTTATCTCCTAGCATATCTGTTTCTTTGTTAAAGTTGTTGCTTCCTCTACAGCAATGTATCAACAACCGCACTCATCCATTCTTTGTAGCACATATCAGGAGCCATCAACCTCTTCCTGGTATATTACAGGAGGGAAACAAGGTGGCAGACGCAGCTGCAGCAGCTGCATCCGGTAAATCAATTTGTAATCTGACAGCAGCCGAAAGCCATGATTATTTTCACCAAAATAAAAAAGCATTACAAAAACAATTTTCTCTAACTCAGGCAGAAGCTGCTGCCATTATTCAACAATGCCCTACATGTAGTAAGCAAGGACATTCCATTCCCATAGGAGTAAATCCTAGAGGATTAAAAGTTTGTGAAATTTGGCAAATGGATGTAACTCAGTATCCACCTTTTGCCCCTTGGAAATATTTGCACGTTTCAACAGATTCAGGGTTTATTCTGGCTACTCCTCAAAGGGGAGAAACTGTAAAACATGTCATCAATCATTCAATTCGTACCTTTGCCTCGCTGGGACGTCCAAAAGAAATAAAAACAGACAATGGACCTGCCTATACAAGTTCTGCTTTCCAGGACTTCTGTAACAGATGGGATGTAACCCACAAGTTTGGGATTCCCTACAACAGCCAGGGGCAGGCTATTGTGGAACGAGCGAACTTATCTCTGAAACGTGCTCTTGATCGATATTCGTTGCGGGAAAAACCCCCGAACCTCCCAGCATTGCAAAATTCTCTTAACATTTGTCTTTACACTTTAAACTTTCTTAATCTGACTGGCATTCCTCCCACTTCTGCTGCTTCACGTCATTTTTCCTCCCCCTCACCCCCGCCTAACAGACCTCTGGTATATTATCGCAGATTGCCAGATCCCGCCTGGCAGGGTCCCGCTGAGCTTCTCACTTGGGGACGAGGCTACGCTGCGATCTTACTGCCAGACAAAACCACTTGCTGGATCCCTGGTCGGGCAGTAAGACCCTATCATGGGAATTCCTCTGCTACATCTGTATCTTAAAACTCTTCCTGATATTCTTGTCTATATCTTCTTTGCAATTTCTACCTTACTTCAACAAAACCTATGCTTCCTGTCAAAAGACTATTCGTGTTAAAACCATTTCATTAACAGAAGGCTATTATACTTGCTTCATGTGGGTACGTCATGAAAATGCTACCCGTAGTTTTCACTCTGTCACTTCTGTTTTATTTTAAAGAACTCTACCACTCGCTCTTTTGTTCCTTCTTTACTCTTCCTATGGAAAGGAACCTTAAAATCTTTTCCTCTATTCAATCTAAAACATAGGGGGACCTAAATGTCCTTATATTGTATTATGGGTTTCCCCACCCCAACTAACATCCTTGATGAATTACCAAATTAATCTTTATTGTCATTATTGTAATTATTATCCTTTTTCTACTAATTGAATTCCCTCCTCATTTCGCAAATGTTCTACAACTAACTTGTCCATAAGCCTCTCTCCTGCTTGTGATGTTTTTATATACCCGAACTCTGATCCTGTCAACAAACGACGCTTCAAAAGAACTGTCCATGACGATCCGCAGAAGCCTCATAGAAGATATAATATTGCTTGGACTATAACTGACTTTCAAAGAGTTCGTTTAAGTTCTACAACCAATTTTTCTCGCACAGAAGACTTCTACCCACCACTTCAATTCGATTTGGCAGACACACCCACACAACCAGGGGATATCCTGCAATCCACACCACTTCAGGAGGAACTTTAACATCACGCCTGAAAAGAATGTATTTTATCCCTGGCAATAATTTTGTTTGGACTTGTTCCACCGGTCTCACGGCATGTGTCCACAGGGATGAAATTGTTAAATCCAAATCATTTTGCATTCAAGTATGGCTTGTGTGTATAACTCTGATGATTTTATATCCCTACAGGTACCCATGGAATACCCCTCTTTTGCAAAATCGTAGAGGCTTAGATCTGTTATTTTTTAAAACAAGGGGGATTGTGTGCTGCGCTTAAAGAAGAATGTTGTCTTTATGCTGATAGCGGGGGGGGGGGTTCGGTTCGTTTTCTATTTCGCCATGGTTTACAACCTTTTTAACTGCATTGGCAGGATCATTAATAATCATTATATTGATATGTATTATAGGACCTTGTTGTTTTAATAGAATATTGCAATTTTTTAAAAAATCAATTATCCTCTGCTGATGTTAATGTGCTATTGCAAGCTCATGTTATATCCTCAACACCGGACGAAAAAATGTCATTGCTGAGTTACCGCTCCTTGGACAACCCTGACGCTGACGGGTCGCACTCTTGCCTAGATGACGGGGATGGCGAACATTTCATAAAAATGGTTCCTGTCTTCTCGGATGAGGAGGAAGACTCGTCATAAATAATAAAAACAGAGGAGATGTTGTAACTATGTATCATTCATGTGTTTGCAACTATGTATCATTGTAACAATGTATCATTCATGCGTTTGCAACATTGTATCATTCACGTGTAATCATTAACTTCTGTTTCTTCAGTGACCTTTGCAAGGCACGTACAAGAGACAAGGAGCTAGACGTTTTGTTAATAAGCTTATCCACACTGTAAATAATCTGTCCGGTATGCAGCTTTGTAAACATGCACATCCTGATGAGATTACCATGTTTGACTTGAGCTTTTTGATTAAATCATTTTCTTGTAAAAAAGCACAATAAAAGAGCGTGTGCCAAGACATTCGGGGGGCGCTCATCAAGAGGAAACTTCGCTTCCAAGGAGAAGGCGGAGCTTCGTTTCGGCGATACAGCTGTTCAACACTTCCAAGGTCAACACAAATAGCAAAGGAGATAGGGGGCATCCTTGTCTTGGCTGCCTATAATTATCGGCTGCAACACCGTCCGGGGAAGGCCATTCCCCATGCCGACGCATTGAGCCGAGCACCACTGCCAGAGACCATCGATGACCCCGCGCCTACAGTGACAATGTTGCAGATCGAAACACTTCGAACACCGCCATTAACAGCCCGAAATATCTTGATAGAGACAAAACGCGACCCCACCTTAGCACGAGTCCTCAGTTGGGTTGAGCGCGGATGGCTATTGGACCAGATACCTGATGACTATGCCCCATTCAAGAGTCGACAAACAGAATTGTTTTCACAGAAGGGCTGCATTATCTGGGGAGATAGAGTCGTTGTCCCAGAGCGGCTACAACGAGCAGTACTAAGAACCTTGCACGATGGCCACCCTGGCATTGTGCGCATGAAAGCCCTTGCACATAGCTATGCGTGGTGGCCGGGCATCGACAAGCAGATCAAGACATGGGTAAAAGCTTGTCACAAATGCCAGGAAATAAGCAACGCCCCACCGAAAGCAACCCCAACTGAATGGGAAACACCGCGGGGACCCTGGTCCCGTATTCATCTGGACTTTGTGGGACCTACCAAAGGACACACATTCTTGTTGACAGTGGATGCCTACTTGAACTGGCTCGAGATCCACGAGATGAGGAATACAACAACCGAAGCAGTCATCAAGAAATTAGACAGACTATTTGCAACGCATGGATTACCAGACGTTCTGGTATCCGATAACGGACCCCAATTTACTGCGTTGCCCTTTGAACAGAACCTGGTGAACCGTGGTATTCGCCATGCACTGACTTCACCGGCGCATCCTGCGGCCAATGGAAGGGCCGAGCGCATGGTACAGTTCGACAAGAAGACACTACACAAAATGGACTATGACAATATTGAAGAAAAAATAAACCGGATACTTCTTTTGCAGCATATCACTCCGCACAGCGTCACCAACAAAACTCCCGCCGAGTTTCTACTGGGGCGGAAGCTCCGCTCCCACCTCGACCGACTACACCCATCGTACAAACCTGAGAAACCACACGGATCCAGCAGGCGATGCTGTACCTCCCAGGTAGGCGACTTGGTATTCGCGAAGAAATTGTCGGGCGATCCATTGTGGGTTGAGGCAACTGTAGTCAGAGTAACCAGCCCTAAATCGTACCTCGTGGAATGTCGCGATAATAGACTATGGAAGCGCCATATTGATCAGCTACGATCAAGGCTGCAGTCAGGGATCTCCGAGTCCCCTGACATCCAAACTGAGGGGGCAGGAGATACGGAGGAAGATGAATTTGAATTAGCAGAAAACTTTAATGGAAGAAACGACAGCGAAACGGAAACACGTGAAGAAGAATCAGGGATGGGAGTGAGCTTGCCTCATGATGATACCGAAGATGTTGGTGACAACGGAAATTCAAACTCAGAGTTAGAGGCACCCCTGTCACCAGACAACGAACTACCTCAACAAGTTTGCAGCCAAATACCGGATGCTCAACGAAAGTCAAATAGACTAACGAAACAACCGGCCTACCTCAAGGACTACATAACCGCACCCTGTAAATGGAACCTGGGGGGAAGGGGTGTTGTGAATGAATAAATGTGTTAATAAAGTTATCAAGAGCTTGAAGTCAAGTGCAGGGTTCTGGCCCTGCACTTCTGATTGGCTGTTAATGGCGACATCAGATTGGTCCGTTCAGGTGAATCTGATTGGCCATTAACGAGCCTCTCCCATTGGACAGAGCTAGAGCTCCCTGGTTTTCATTGGTTAAATAGCTAATAAGTTGCCTATATAAGGAGGGCCATTGCAGCCATTGAGCTGAGCTGTCACACCATGTAAATAAAGAGTTTTGAAGTTCACCGTTTCACCGGCTCGTCTCCATTTTTCGCGCCCATGCTCAGAACTTAACACTGAGCTTGTCAGCTAAAAAAACCAACAGTCTGAGTTCAAGAACCAAACGTCATACGATGGGATGAGCACCCATCTTTATCTAGCTCCTGCCCACCTAGCAGTTTGAAAGCATGCAAACGGGGGTGGGATTCAGCTGGTTCAGGCCAGTTGGGGTGAATCAGATGTTAAATTTACATCTGGTTCGCCAAACCAGTAGTTGAACCGACCACCTGGCCCTGCTCACCCCAGCCCGCTCCTCCCAGGAGTCTCCCTGCAGCTCATTTTTGATGCAGGTCAGTGTAGGGTCCATGCGGAGGGTGAAAAATGGCCTTCCAGGAAGTTTCAGTAGTCCAGGAACAGGCCTGTTTCTGGCTTCCAGAGCCTGGGGGAGCCCGTTTTCACCCTCCCAGAGGTCCAATAGAAGCCTCCGGACTCTGGGAAAGGCGAAAAACGACCCTCCTGGAAATTTCAGTAAGCCACGCTCACTATGGCTATGCTCACTCAGCAATTGAGCAGAGAACTGGTTGTTGGGATTTTTGAATCCCACACTTGCATGCAAATGTGAGTAGATAAATAGATAGCACTTTGGTGAGGAAGAAACAGTGCTTCATGCTGGCCACAAGATTGTGGGAATGGCTTCAGACATAGAGTCATGGCCTTGAAACAGAGATGAGTGCCATACCCTATAGTCGCCAATAAGTAGCGGATTAAAATCTGCAGGGACTCTTTTCCTTTCCTAATAGTTATGGTATTGATTTTTAATGACTTCTAAAAAGAGCCAATTGGCAGAGACGACTCAAATCTGCCATCAAATCCAATTCCAGCTAAGTCATACCCAGAAGGAGAATCATGCTGCATATAGCACAATAGCAACTACGTCCATTGATGAATAGAGAGAAGCATCTATCCATCTTTGGTCTTCCACATGCATTCCCTATATTTCCTTAAGGCACCAATCCTATAATATATCTGCTTCCCTAGGTATATGCTCTCACTCAACCCTTGGCTTAAGTGTATACAATCACTGGGCAAATGAATGAAATTCTTAGAACTCACATTCTGTCCCTTGGTTACGTGTTGCCATTGCCTCCTCGTTGCTTTCATACAGAACATGAATGTCATCCTGATCACACTGTATTCCCAGAGCAGGGAAAATGCTCTATGATAAACTGCATTTCTCCTTCTACCCACTGACCCCCTAGGAAGGAGAGAATTGGGGTCTAGTATATATTGCTTTCAAATTGACCCCTACTCGACCTGGGAAATTGTGTGTATGGGTGGGGATGGAGGGAGAGAGAGAGAGAGTGTGTGTGTACTAACAGAATTTAATTATCATTTTATATTCCTTACAGTATCTTATATTATCAAGACAAACCATTTATAAATCTATATTTAATTATAAATCCAAAGAGAAACAGACCAAAACTGAACACACATCCATATACACAACAGCAGTTGACAGCAATGGAGATATGTTATTCTAATATATATTTCAGTGAGCTGAAATAGGAGAAAAGGGGGGAATCACAAGCTTGTTTTGTTGCAGAGATAATTTCCCATAGATCACCCTCACTCAACCAAGAAATCAGTTTCCATGCCCTAATTTTAACAGTCCCATTTCATGTGAGTTCCTTGAAATATATTGTTATCCTTTTATATTTATGTTAGTGAGTAAACACCGTTCTAGTCACACTGATGATGGGTCCCTGATCTCCAAGAGTATGCATTTATTTGTAATCAACCAAAAGGGTTACAACCCTCCTTCTTGATAAGCTATTGGCATATCTAATGTTGAATTATTGTTTGAAGGCTGCAAGTTTAGTGGGCCAATTGAACACTTATAAAAAAAAGGTACTAATTGGCTTAGCAGAAACTAGGAACAAGGCTGGCTTTTTGTGCTAAGCTCATTCATTCTTATCAATTTGGTAGTGCTGACAGCAAAAGATGATTTGAGGCAGAAAACACTGTTAATCATAGCAGTTGCTGCTTTCACAAACACCCATCAGAAAGACCCATCAGAAATAACTATCTTAGGAGGGGGGGGGACCCTGAAAAATATTGTGATTTCTTTATTTGTATATGATGGAGGTTGATAACTATGCCCAACCAAATGTCAACATGGGATTTTATTTTATTTTATGTTATCTGGAATATTCCTCCCCCTGCTTTTGGAAATATTCTCATTTTGTTTGCTGCTGAAATTGCTTTGTTGACAAACACATAGAGAAAAGAGCAAATGGAGTCAGGCAAAGATTGTAGGAGAAATTTCTCTCACAATGTCCATAAAAGTTCATTTAAACTACAAAAAAAGCACATAATTCCATTGAAGCATAGATTATTATAGTACCGGAGTCAGCAAAGGTGAAACCTTAAGTGGGCAGGGATACAATCTCTCTATGTAGAGCTATGCAGATTAGTTATACAGCTGATTGGATAAAACAAGATAATTGATTAGATTTGACTGGATATAGCATCCTCTTATAAATCAGTGAGGTCAGGTATGGAGTAGGTACTATGAAGTAATGGTTGTACTACAAAAGCAACAATATGCTGAAAAAATAAACAGAGTATTGTGGGAACTCTGTTGCTTTTCAGAGAGGTACAATTGTGGGATCCATCAGTTGGAAGTTATAACCCAACCTACAAGAGTGGGATCCAACAGGGTTAATTACCAGTTCAGTCATTTATGAGGTTCAGTGATTTATGATGTAAATTCCCTGCCGGCACGTGCCTGTAAATCGTCATCAGCCTGGTGCCTGGACAGCTGAGCAGTGCTGCATGCCAAGAAGCAGCCCTTGAAAAAGCCCTTTTTTCCTGTTTTTTTAACTGCAGCTGTGCCTCGCACGGCCGCTGAAGTTGAAAAAAATCAGGAAATAAAGGTCAGGTAAGAGCCTAGGTGGGCAGGTGGGCAAAAACATCAGCAGACATAGAACCGGTTCTATGTCTGCTGCTCTTCAGAGCTACTGGTTCTACAGAGGTGGACAGAACCGGTAGAAACCCACCCCTGCCACCCCCCTCCTAGAAAAATGAAATACTTTAGGATATATTAAAAAGGCAGAATATTTCCACTAAAAGAGAAGTAGAAAACAGAGGCAGGAACTCACCCCCACCTTTGTTAATGGGCAGGCCATGAAGGCCTGGGCCAGAGTATTCTACAAAACAAAGCCCTCTACCCATCTCACCACATGGCCTGGGAAGATTACATCAGCCAGACCTCAGGTGAAGCCATGTAATCCAGACAAAGCCTACAAAGTTAGCTAAGACCCCGCCCCCGGGAGTCTGACAGCCAATGGGATACATTTCTTACACAGGAACAGGAAACACTAAGGTGGGACCCAACAGAGGGTATAAAACAATTGCACTCTCAGCATCTTGCCTCTACTTTTCCTTCAACCAACATGTGATTCCTTCAACCAACAAGCATGTGATCATCCTTTTCACTTTGAAGCTCCAAGCCATTTGGTTCTGTCCAACATTTAACCATCTTTCCAAGCAGTCACCATGTTTCCAGTGTCTTTTTCCCCACTTGGAGCTGAACCCGGAAGGAAATTTATCCAACACATCTTAAACTAGCTTTGATTCCACAGAACCTATGCTCACCTCCTAATATCTTCTCCCAACTTTATCAACTTTCTTTAATCAATGTCCCAACCAATGCTATATTTTCTTATTACACAATATCCCTCCCAACCTGGTTACACCAGATTATCAAATCTTTTGAGTCCCAAAGATTTTTTTTCCAAAAAATGCAACTGGACTTTGTTTTTCCTTGAAGACGTTTCACTTCTCATCCAAGAAGCCAGAACTAAAGAAGCTTCTTGGATGAGAAGCGAAACATCTTCAAGGAAAAACAGTTGCCTTTTGAAAAAGCACCTTTGAGACAACCATGGTCTAAATAACTGAGGATCTCCATAGCCAAATCTTTTGAGATTTTACCAATTTCATCACCAGCAATTTCAGACTGCAGGGATTTTAGGTGATCTCAAAGAACTTAAATGCTTGAGCATCTTGCTCAATTTCAGCTATTTTATTTTATCATTCATTTTTATTTAATTTTGTAGGTGAAGAGAAAGTGTTCTAAGGTGCAACACATATGCTGTGTGGATCTGAGGTGATACTCAGCAGGTTCTGACCAGTTCTGGAGAACCGGTAGTGGAAATTTTGAGTAGTTTGGAGAACCAGCAAATACCGCCTCTGACTGGCCCCGCCTCTCTGCTTCCTGAGTCCCAGCTGATTGGCTGGATCTTCTTTTGTTGCCCTGCACAGGAGAACCGAGCTGGAAAGCAGGTTAGTGGGATGGGGAGAGAATGGAGATTTTGCAATATTCTTCCCCTGCCAGGCTCACCAAGCCATGCCACACCCACCAAGCCATGCCCACAGAACCAGTAGTAAAAAAAAATTGAATCCCACCACTGATGTGGATGTCCCTTGAAAAAATGAAAGTGAAGTAGCACAGTCTTCAAAAACAGATGGCAATTCAGACATTCTTTTTTTAAAAAAAAAAACAAAGGTCCAATCCTGCATTTTACCCAGCTGGCCATCCTCCTTTTCTCATTCATTCAGAGAAGTGAAAAGCAGGAATGTCAAATCAATGCTTGTAGTAATAAAGAAGATAAGGACCAGTTAACTCAAATGTAATTTAGAGAGAGCAGAGATATGGCTGCTGGCTGCTATATCCAACGGGTTGTGTTCAACCTGTTCTGGAAGATATCATACTCCCTCTAAGACAGGGGTGTCAAACTCACATTGTCATGGCAGTGTCACATGACATATCGGGACTTTCCTCCCCCCCCCCTTTGCTAAACTGGGGTGAGCGTGGCCAGCACGTGATGCATCCAACCCACAGGCCGGGAGTTTGACAGCCCTGTTCTAAGAAATTGAGTTTATAATTTTTACTGATCCATCGTCATTAGAAGCAGACTATTTCGGTGACTAAGAATGACCAAGCATTTCAGCTTTCACCTTAATTCTGCATTTCAGAAATCATTAAGGATTCTCACAAACCTGCTAAAAATTAATCTTCTAAAGTCCTACCATTGACCCAAAATAATCTTTTAACTTTTCAGAGTATCCTTGTTGCATTGCTGAGATATCTGAAAAGCAACCAGGGAATTCCAACTCTTTCCTATGTGCCCAAAGTGTAAGGAAAGCCGGGGAAGTGAGGGCGGGAGGATGTCATTCTGACTCATATAGATACAGATTAACAGAGTTGGAAGGGACCTTGAAAGTCATCTAGTCCAACCTCCCACCCAAACAGGAGACCTTACACCAGGTGGAAGTCCAGTCTCTTCTTAAAAGCTTCCAGTGATGAAGATCTCATGACTTCCGAGGGCAAGCTGTTCCATTGGTTGATTGTTCTGACTGTCAAGACAATTTCTCCTTATTTCCAGGTTGAATCTCTCCTTGCTCAGTTTCCATCCATTACTCCTTGTCTGGCCTTCAGGTGCTTTGGAGAATAGCCTGATCCCCTCCTCTCTGTGGCAGCCCCTCAAATATTGGAATATTTGTTATTACTTGTACTGTGTTCCAAAATAAAGAACAATCATTACCCCCAAATCTCTTTTCTACTATTTGGGTATGAAGGGGCGATTGAAAATCTGGCACTGTCTTTCAGTTCAATTCATGATTATCAAAACAAATCCATTCATTACCATCTGTTTCTTTACACAGGCCATAGTAAGAAAAACACAAAGTGGAATGCATTGATAAACACATTGTCCATAAGTTGTGCAAACAGTCTTTAATTCTCTGATAAAATGGGTCTGCCTGATAATCTTTCAATTCTGAACATGATTCTTAGCCTAAACTTATAATCATGGCATCTATTGTGCTTAGCAAAAGCTCCTAATTTTTTGTATCAGAAGATAACTGTGGATCCTCAGAAGCATTTTTAAGGTGGCTTATGTTTATCCTCAGTGTCAATGGAGAATTCAAGATGAGCACTATTTCCTCCATAGGGAGAGAGAAGGTGTACAAAACTTTGCAACCAGCCAGATTCCCCTCCTGCCCTCCCTCCTTGGTGTTATGCCCCTGTTGAGTCTGAATCCGAGGAGGAAGATGAACAGCTGACAGGGAGTTGGAGTATGGCTCTGTTGGCTGTGGAGGAAATTGGGGAAGGGCAAACTCTGGCTGGGCAGAGCAGAGAAGAGGTAGAACAAGGGAGAGGGAGTTCAGAGGAAGACCCAGATCCACCCCTTCATCCTAGGGCACGCAGGGAGGAATGGAGAAGAGAGCAACGTGGGTTGTGTGGCTTACGGGGGAGGAAAGGGCCCTGAGTCCCTTCATTAGGCACACCTGGGAAGAGAGTTTAAAAGAGATGCAAGCTGAGAGTGGTGGTTGCTGGGAACAAATGTGAGCTTATCTTGTGTTGACTGTGATTATCTGCGTTCCTGGAATCCTCCCAACCAGGTTGATTTACTGTTGTTCCTTCACCGTCTGGAATTTCTTCTCTTGCCCTGCCAGATTACTTACCTCATCTTGCCTTGATTGGACTTGTAGTTAAAGTTTTTGTTGACAACATTTTGGACTTGAATCTCTGCAGCCAAAGGCTGTTCCTGGGAGAGTTTTTCTCCAGACCGGAAGGTAACCAGGACACTGGGGGAAGAGTTAGAGTTAATAAAGGGACTCCTACTGATTTCTGACTGCATTGCCTTTGTGCCATGCCCCAGGTCATCACACTTGGTTTCTTCTAGGTTGGTTTCCTCTGTGATTTCAAAATTATCCTGCAAAATGCGGGGAGGGGAGGGAAGCAAAAGCCAATGGGGTGGGGGAATCTACCCTGGAGCACTGGTATGCACACTGCTGATCTAAACATGGCTGAGAAACATCTCTGCTTTCCAAAGGAGACAGTGATTTCTTGATGCAGGTATAGAGT
Source organism: Hydrophis major (assembly GCA_033807585.1). Lineage (NCBI taxonomy): Eukaryota > Metazoa > Chordata > Lepidosauria > Squamata > Elapidae > Hydrophis > Hydrophis major. The sequence goes on from CM066329.1 coordinate 223,922,472, forward strand.
TCATCAAGGAGCAGCATACGTGGAAGGGGCTTCATTTCGGCAATCTCTTGGGTTCCTTGTGTATTTTCATGGCTGCTATGGGCTACTGGCTTCTTTATCAGAGAGCTAAAACTGAATGTGGCAACTGATGTTCCGTCCTTATATGCTGCCTGTGTTCAATGAAACAGAATGTCCACCACCAATTGCTAGCCATTATGTGAGTGACTGTGGCTTGGGGGAGGCTTATAAATTTCTATTGCCTCTCTTATCATTCTAGGAAAATTCTCTGTTTGTAATTAATTAATAATTAATAAGCAGTTGCTAATTAAAATAAATATCTGGAATGAGAAGCAATAGAAGTTTATAAACTCCCAGTAATATAAATCCTCTGTCCTCTACATGGGGGTTAGGAAGTGATCTGCTTTGGAGATGTGAGTAGCAGAGCAAGCAAAATGCCATCGTGGATTCCTCACGGCCTCCTTCCAAGATCATTTTGATGATATTTTCTGTTGATGTAACCTGATCTAATCCCCTTACAGATATTTCATCTAGTTAAGGGCTGTCCAACTCAAGACCTGCGTGGTGCTTTGATCTGGCCCGCGGTACTTCTGTCAGTGAAAACGGAGCTCCCAAGCTCCGTTTTCATTGGCAGAGGGTTGCAGGAGGCCATTGCAGCCGAAAACAGAGCTTGGGAGCCCAGCTCCCTTTGGCAGAGTGCTAGGGCTACCACAGGCACCTCCGACACAAGTGACATCAAGATGGCCATGCCCACTCTTTCCACACACACACACACATACACACACACACACACACACATATACCGCCCCCCGAGGTCGAACACAACTCTGATGCAGCCCTCAAATGAAATCAAATTTGACACCTCTGATCCAGATAATTTTTTTCACATGGGATTCCTTCAGTGACAAAACCCCAGTTCATTGTTTTTACTACCCAATTATTCTGCCTTTAAAATATATATATTGAACCATTTGTAAGAAACACACTGCAAGGAGGAAGAATAATATTATTTAACCCAGTAGAGATGTGTGTGTGTGTTGTTGTTGTTGTTTTAAAAAAAACAATCTGTTGCACAGGTATGCCAAGGCTGGAGGGGTCGATCTTAATTTGATGGCCAATTCTGTTTGCATTTGCACTTTTACAACTCAGTGGGTCAGAGGGTAAAATATAATCGGTGTCAAAGACTGCAGGCTCAAGAAGTTCACTGACACATATCAACCCATTTATTGATTCATGATGCCTGAAAATAATATTAGCTCTCTCTGGAAACAGTGGAGGCAGGCATAACACCCTTACGACTTTGGAAGTATTACAAATGGCCAACAGGCAGCAAAAGAAAGCAATAGGAATCAAACCAATGAAATATCAATAAGGATTTAGATGTGTCATAAAAGGGATAGGAGAATTTAACTGGCAAATTGAATGCTAACTCCAGACTGCATCACTCTCCTAAATGCCCCTCCAGCCCATGTAAGGTATTTCTTGGACATTTTGCACTGTGTAAGAGGGATAATGAACAAGAAGCATAGCATCACGTAATAGCTAGCCGGTATTGGAAAATGAAGAAAATCAAGAAATAACAACAACAACAACTATAATAACAACAACAATAATAATAACAATAATAATATAAGCAGTATTGAGCCATTACAATGACCAAAAAGAAAGCAGACAAACTACAACTTTCTAGATTTATTTTTCCTCTTTTTGACATTAATGTAATAAGTGCCTATCTAATTGAAATGTATGGCATGTAGAGATTCCATGATGTGTCAAATGGGTGAATTTTCACCTGAATTTCTAATTTTGAATTTACTTGATTATTTCAGCCCAATCATCCAAATAATCTAACAGTGGTCATAATTTCATTTATTTTGTAAACCTGTCAACCCTTCCAGGTAGTCCAGACCAGGAAACCAAAAGCAGGGATACTAATACTACTTTTATTATAAGGTTAGAATAACAGATTCTTGTAAGTCTGAATATACTTCTTCCCCTCCTGCCTTCCCAGAGAACTAGGTAGGGTCGATTCTTAGATGATTTCCACACACCCACTCCTTCTGTGGACTGAGATGTCTGTTCTTTGACCATTATTTTGGTTGCAGCTCCCCCTCCTGCCTCTCAAGGTTATTCTCACTGAATAACAGTACAGACCCTTTTTTTGTGTGTTGGCCTTTCATTAGAGAGATGTTTCAGCACCATTAAGACTTTATTAGCACCACAGCATTAGCCAAGTTGACCAAAGCGTCCTATTAACAGAATGATTCAGCACCTTATCTCAAAGCTGAACTTTCCCATTATTTCCTTCTATTTTAAGCCAGCACAATTTCCTGTTACATTCATTATTTATTGTTATTTAATTATAATAGGTGGATGTGAGGCATATGCAGTCCAGTGAAATATGAGGCTGAGAGTTGGAGGTTAGTCAAGGAGATCAACTGGTACAATAGTCAAATGATCTTTCTTTCTTTCTTTCTTTCTTTCTTTCTTTCTTTCTTTCTTTCTTTCTTTCTTTCTTTCTTTCTTTCTTTCTTTCCTTCTCTCTCTCTCTCTCCCCCCCTCTCTCCCTCTCTCCCTCTCTCTCTCTCCTTAATCTTGCTGGTCTTTTTCTGCTCTTCCTGCTCCCCTCTTTCTCTGAAGTTCATATCCCTCCTTCCGACACTTTTCTTAGTTCCCCAGTCACAATTCCTGGCCCAGTATTCCTCCTCTAGCCATCCCATCACTTTCCTTGTCCTCATCTGTAATGGAAAGTACAGATGACCTTGATGGATGAAGGGAAGAGGTACTGCCTTGGAAACAATCAGACAAGAGAGAGGGGAGCACCCCAGTGCTTAATGGTCAGAGAAACCTAGGGAGGACCCTAATAGTTCAAGGAGCTAAAAGTGGTGGTGGTAAGTTTGAACCTTCAGATTTGCAAGATTCTATTAATATAGCCTGACAACAAAGTAGAATTAGCTTATCTACTCATGTTTCCTATCTGGGAGTATTGATACTGCCTATTCTACCATCTTTCTGCATTGGAGTTATACCTGTCCTGTAAGCTGTTTTAACTCCCCTTTCATAGCTACACAACATGTTTATCTGCCCCTTAATTTTATATGTTCCTTTCATAACCCCCTGTAACTTCTTTCCCAGGTATTACATTATCTTATATATACCTCTCATGTTCCCCAGTTTATGAGATCTTGAATCCTTCCTCCGCCTTTTCTTCTTGCTCGGCTATATCAGAATTTTAGCCAGCGGTCATCACTCAGATTTTTTTCTTGAGATATCTTTGAGGTAAAATGGGACCCAAAGGAACTGTGGGGAAATGAAGATGAGAGTAGCTGGAGTCTGTCACTATGAGGTAATTCCAGCCAACAAAGTGGGGAAGAGGCTATAAACATCAGTGCCCACAGCTTGTTATTGCGATGTCCAAATGATGAGACATACTTTGCAGTATCACAACACAAATTCTGCCCTTTAATAAATGCATCATGATACCACATGCAAGTATGTAAGAGACAGTGTTTGCATCGCAATATTGCAATGCACATTCTTTTATTTTTTTCTCCTTCTCCCCACCAGGACCATCACAATCCAGAAATGTTCCTTGCTACAAATTATATTTAGCAGTTTGGGTGTGAAGCTCTCTGATAATAACAATACAGTAGAATCTCTGGTTACAAATGCTTCTGACTATGACCAAGTCGGGTTCCAACCAAAAAAATTCACAAAATTTTTGAATCAGGTCATGAACACATACTCGGGTGGCAATCAAACATGATCTCTGACCCAGAAATTCCTGAAGATGAAACATTAGAAGATGAAGAAATCATCAAAGTTAAGGAACGAATTATAGTCGTGACCAGAGGTTCTACTGTATCTAATTAGCCAGGTTTATTAATTAGCCCAAGGAAAACGGGCTAGGTTATCAAATCTACCTGTATGTACCTCATTTCTCTTTTATCAACAATAAGGGATATATCATTGATCCTTTTTCTACCTCGCTTTTGATTTTAGGCATTATTGGTAGCCATTTATGAGATAAAAGAGAATGGTTATTTGTGCTTGTTACAACCATCTTTTCTCTTTCTCAGGGTCGGAGAATTCAATGATATGCTGGTCACATGACCACAAAAATATTTTCGGACAACACAGTTTCCCTCAGCGAAGAAATGAGCCTAGATCCATAGAGTTGGACACAATTGGACAGTGAAAAGCTTTTCCTTTATTTTTATGCAGAAACAGGCACATTTGTACTAATCCATATGAAACACATGTTTGGGTTTTTCACACAGTCACAGCTAGGCTGTCTTGTAGTTGAAAGGCAAATATTTGAAGCCATCCACATTTATTAATACAAAGCTAAAAATTTAGCTACAAGAGTGTCCCGTGCCACCTATGCAAAGCAGAAAGGCAGGCAAATACAAATTGAAAGGCTTTATTGTGTCATAAACTTTCAGGAAATAAGCAGAACTAAGTAAATAATTAGCCAGAAAGCATTTCACGCCAACCCCCCCCCCCCCGCCCCAAACCTTGTCCTGGAAGGTGGGTGGCATATAATTTTAATAAATTATTATTATGGTTGTTGTACAGTCAATCTGGTGCTTAAGCTGGACTTGGCACTTTAATCCATCTATCAAATCCTTTGTAGGATGAGGCAGATGTTGGTGTTTGATGGCATTTACCATATCATCGCAGAATGTAAGCTGTTCCAAATAAAACTTCCTTTTACAATTAAACTAATTTTATCAATGTCGATGGATTGTTGTTGTTGTTATCTCTTTTATTCATTAAACATGAAACTCAGTCAACTGAACAATTAAAAATATATATCATTGACTGGCACCAGCATCCTAGGTATCAACCAAATATCTTCTTAAAATATACAATGTTCCAAGTAGTGCAGTTTTTTGCAGTTCCGCTGGTATTTTGCAGGAAGCTGCAATTTCTTGATGTATTTTGTAAAAATTTTGGACATGGTACCAAGTGCCCTGATGACAATGTGACAATGGATATTACTGTTGCTTTTGTTGTTGTTATTATTATTACTACTATTATACACAAAAATGACAGTATACACAGCAAACGAGATAACTATGCCGGGTTTCGTATCACAAATCACGCGTCGAACACTTCCCAAGCGTTTAGGACTGCATAATGTATCGGCAGATTATGCGAGCAGATCCCAGTAATGTGGCCTTCTGCAGCTGACCAATGGTGATCTTGTCAGTGCCAATTGTTTTTAAGTGCATGCCTAGGTCTTTAGGCACAGCATCCAGTGTGCCAAGTACCACTGGAACCACCTGCACTGGTTTATGCCAGAGTCCCTGCAGTTCAATTCTTAAATCCTGATATCTGGTGACTTTTTCAAGTTGTTTCTCGTCGATTCTGCTGTCACCAGGTATGGCAATAAACAACTTGAAAAAGTCACCAGATATTATTACTATTACTACTACTACTATTATTATTATTATATCCAAGCAATTCATACTTTGCCTTGTTTACTTGAGTTGCTAATTGATCATCTAAGAGGCAAAGGTAGAGACGCAGTTGTCTGTTACAATTCAAGGATTGGACAAAAGAGGATTATCTGAGCTAGTTCAAGTGTCAAGTCCAGGATCTAGATGCAGAGAAAGGAGCAAGAGCAACAGAAGAACATGTTCTGAAACAGGGAGTTGTTTCCAAAAGATGGACAAGGATCTGGAGACTGTTCTTATACAGCCCCAGCAGAGGTGGTATTCAGCAGGTTCTGACCAGTTCTGGAGAACCAGTAGTGGAAATTTTGAGTAATTTGGAGAACCGGCAAATCCCACTTCTGACTGGCTCCTCCCTCATCTATTCTTTGCCTCCCGAGTCCCAGCTGATTGTCTGGGTCTTCTTTTGTTGTCCTGCACACAGGAGAACGGAGCTGGAAAGCAGGTTAATGGGGTGGGGAGGGAATGGGGATTTTGCAGTATCCTTCCCATGCTATGCCCACCAAGCCATGCCACGCCCGCTAAGCCACACCCACTGAACCAGTAGTAAAAATTTTGAATCCCACCACTGAGCCCCAGGTGTTGGTATGACTTAATCTGGACATTGCATCACTCTCATCTCCTCTCAAGGCAATGTGCTCATCAGTTTTGCTCGGCCCTTTCTAGCTGCTAGTGCTAAGCCCATTGCCAGAAACTGACTTCTCATTAGCTGAAACAGATCTCCTCACTTTTAGGCTCATTGTTCTTGGTCAATGCTGCTTCTTTGGACAGTCAGTCAAGCTGGCCTGCCTCTTCAGTGAACTCATTTGCCAATTTTAGACAAGCCCAACAGAAAGAGCAGCAGCGATTTTGCTAATAGACTCAACAACATGGGTACAAACATTTTCAGTAAGAACATGAAAGCAAAAGTCTGCCAAATTTGCTGAACAATCAAATTGCTGTACAAATGTGGAAAGGGAAACATGAACACGAAAGGAAATATTCTTTTCTGTTTGTTGTAACATGAATGCTTTGCCAGTTCATGAAGTAGCACATAAAATACAGAGATAAAGTGGTGGCAGCAAATGAAAGAATAAAAGAGTTTTTATAAATGCCTTGAATATGCCCTGTCTACTTCTTATTTCTGCCATGATGTTGTTTTCATCTTATCATCAATCATGCCTGAGACAGTTTAAAGTTATCCCTAGCAGTGTTTTCCTCTTTAATCAGGCAACCAACAATGGCATGTTTGTCCTGGTTGCATTGCTTCAACAACGTGTTTGTGTGTGTGTGTGTATGTGTGTGTGTGTGTTGCAGTCAGATGACCCATGGGGCTGAGATCAGTCTGGCAGGTATTGGTCATTTTAGGTTGTGGGAGCATCTTCTTTCCTAACCATATGATCAAGGAGAGATTCAACCTAGAAATAAGGAGAAATTTTCTGACAGTGAGGACAATCAACCCAAGGAACAGCTTGCCTTCAGAAGTTGTGGGAGTTTCATCACTCATCTCTTTCATCATCTCTTTCAAGAAGACCTGTCAGAAATGCCACCTGTCAGAAATGATGTAGGGTCTCCTATTTGGGCAGGGGTGGGGGGGTTGGACTAGATGACCTACAAGGTCCCTTCCAACTCTGTTAATCTATTAATCGGTTAAAACCAATTGCTGGATGCAGTTCCACATGTTGCTTTCGACAGCAGAAGAATCTGATTCTTTCACATTGGACTCTTCCCCTGTAGCTGTCGCCTGAATCAAAGCTGCTGTAGAATTAAATTTTTATTTGTCACATTTATATGGTCACTCATCCCAGAGAAAAAACACTGGGCAGTGTACAATAATCTATGAAAACAACAGCCATTACAGCTAGTCCTCAACTTACAATAGTTCATTTAGTGACAGTTCAAAGTTACAACGGCACTGAAAAAAATGGACCTATGATCATTTTTCACACGACCATTGCAACATCACCCTGGTCACATGATCAAAATCCATACACTTGGCAACTGATTCATATTTGTGACAGTTGCAGTGTCCCAAGGTCATGTGATCACCTTTTGCAAGCTTCTGACAGGCAAAGTCAAGGGGAAGACAGATTCACTTAATAACCAGCTTGTTTAACAAGAAATTTTTAATAACCAGCTTGTTTAACAAGAAATTTTGGTTTCAGTTGTGGTTGTAAGTCATATCAATTTATGCAAAATATAAAATCATTCTGAAAAATGAAAAGCCACTATAAAAATTTAAGAGAGAGTAAAATATCACTCACAATGGAGCCAGTTCCCTGAGGCCCCCAGGAAGTTGACAGCCAATGATGGTGGTTAGTGATGGAGTTGGAGAAATGGCTGCATGGTACAATCTATGCCTGTCAATGGTTGTTCAGCCAGATTTTGAACACAGCTGAAATAGTCTCCTGGAATAGAGCTAAACCCACATTCCACAAGAACTATACTGTCAGCTGCTATCTAGAATCTAATATCTCTATCTATCTATCTATCTATCTATCTACCTACCTACCTACCTATCTCTATCTCTATCTCTATCTCTATCTCTATCTCTATCTCTATCTCTATCTCTATCTCTATCTCTATCTCTATCTATCTATCTATCTATCTATCTATCTATCTATCTATTCACATTTCTAAACTACCCATCTCCTCAAAAAGGAAACTCTGGATGGTGTGCAATAAAGCATTGGAAGAAAGAAAAAACAGTGTATAAATATATATATATATAAAGTTTGAGTTAAAAATCTAAAAAATATATATAAAAACCTTTACAAAGGCAGGAATAATTCACACTTTGTTAAAAAAAAAATTGGTTGATGAAGGCAAAGGGAGGGTTCTTGTGGTACTAACCAACCCTGTGGCTGTGTGCTCCTTTGGGCTCCTTTGAATGCATCACATACAATATTTGCATAAAACCAGAACTAATTTCCACAGTATGGCTAAATCCACTGGTCTAGCTATCTGTCAAAACCCTCATTCTCCCTAGCTCCATCCTGTATTAAGAATGATTGGTGGGTGTTGTTTTCCCATTAGTTTAGCTAGTAATGTTTGGTGGGAGGGGAAGGAAATGTCCTACCCTCTGTACACTAAAATAAGGACAGCATTGTTTGTTGGAATTGAGCCTGCAGCAGAATATCTCCAGTGAAGGCAACAATTTTGTGGGTTAGAGTTTTCTGCATAAGAATTGGAGAACAACAAATTATAACTTAACTGAAAGGAAGACAAGTTGTCAAGAAAGCCAGAGAGTTCTCCCCATTGGGAAAAACAATAACAACCAAGAAAGTCCTACTATTCCTGGTTCTAGGAAATGAACTAAAATCAGTTAATATCCACCTGTAGTTCAGCACTCATTATCTAGTCTCTCCTTCTGATTTTATTATAAACAAATTGCTTAGTTTATGTGAGTAAATTGACACTTCCTGATTGAAAAAAAACCTAATTATGACAGCTTAGTTTTAAACCAGGGAAAGTGCCAACAATGGGATTGTATGAAGGGATTGTTTTTTACTGCAGATGTTGCAACCACAAATAAAACATGGGCACACTTTGAGGATTTTTTAATTGTAGTTTTAATAAACATTATAATTAAAAAGAAATTAATGACTTTCGGTTTGAGCCTCTTCGCGGACAGACCCAAACCGCGATCATGCACGGTTTCGATCCATGCTCACCACTGGAGCGCTCCAAGCCAGCTGGTTTCAGGGCTAAGCTACCCCGTAGAGGTGATGAAGAGGGGGGAGACTGCCAGCAGGCTTGAGGAGAGCCGCATCTCTCCTCCTCAGGTGGCCATTACTCCCTTTCCCGAAGGCGGCTGCAGCAGTGGTCAGAAATGGCCACCACAAAGGAGAACTCGACCAGAAAAGAATGTGCAGGAGGAAGATAAGAAGTGAAAGTTTTGGTTGATTGGGTTAAACTGCAAAAGCAACAACTAAGGTACCCTGGAATTTAAACTAAGAAAAAAAAGTAACATTGTTCCCAAAGAAGATTCTGAAGCAGCGAAGGAGACAGAAAAAGGAAAGGATTTGGGTTTTTTCTTCTTCTCTCCTTTTCCCTATACTGACAGCTAAGAGATCTAAATAAGAAATTGGGGGGGGGGATCCACTTTGACATCAATAGGCATTTAAGCTGGAAATAAAATGTCAAAAGATCTCTGGATACTTAAAACCTTTTAAAAGCAGGAAAGGAGAGAAAAAGAATAAAAGGGCAGGATCTGGAAAAAAGGGAGGAGACTGCCTGGAATTAAAAGGATTTTACAGTAAAACTTCAACAAGACTTCTAAAAGATACATTTTAACTGAAACTTGGCTACAAAATAGTAGAATCCCAAGAAGAGAAAGTGGAAAAAAGAAGCAAGAAGAAACAGCTTGGGAGTATTTGGATTACTTGGTGATCTCTGGCTTTTTTGTTATTGCATTTGAATGACTAAAATCAATCGGGTGGCTGTTTAAAAGTGTTTTAAAATAGCACTACTTTTAGATGAACTGAAAATGGAACTTAAAAAGTACAAAGAAGATGCACAAGAAAGGAGAGGTTCTTTTGGCTTCGTATTCCAATTCCTAGAAATGGAGATCTCGAACTATGAGAAACAACAAGAAATGCCTGCAGAACAAGAAGACTGGGACAAAGAAGAAGCCATCTTTAATGAACAAGTAATTTTATGTGGGAAAAAAAAGGAAATGGGGAAAGAGAATGAAAAGTTTAAGATTTGAAAAAACAATCAAGAAAAAGAATAATAACTTGAAAAATAAGTATAATATTAGAAAGCAGAAGAGAGGAATACAGAAGAGAGAATTAGAACTAGAGAGACAAGGGGGTAAAAAGGGGAGGGAGAAGAAGAGAGGGAGGAAGGAAAGGAAAAGAAGTTATAAAGGACAGAAGCAAGATATGGACTATTTAGAGATAATGGGTGAAAATTTAATTGAAAAAAGGATTCTGCAAAGGTACATAAGATAGTATTGTTATATTAGAAATAGAAATAATTTTAGAAAATATGAAACAATGTATGATTAAAATGATGGATAAAATAGTTATTGTAATCTAGTGAAATGTTTGTTAATAAATAAATGAAATAAAATGAATGAGAGAACTGAATTAGGAAAGGATGGGAACATTTTAATTATTTAATGTTTTATAAAATATAAGGGAAGAGAAATAGGGGGAAAATTAATTATGGAAAGCTTATAAGTGTTCCCAAGGAAGTATGATATTTAATTGAAAAGTAATGTTAAAGGTGTTAAGACTTTAATGAATATTAATGATAGAATTGAATTGGAATGGAATGAGTGTTTTAATTATATATATTTATAATCACTTTTTAAGAATATAGTGTGTATTTTAAGAATGTACCAAGCAGAATTCGATTGGAAGTTATGTATTATATTGAATGTTATAACCTCAAGGTATATATTGAAGCTTAAATAAGAGTTGAATGGATAAAATTAAAAGATATAAAGGTGTCATACTCCAATTAGTAACAACAGAAAATTTGTTCAATGAGAAAAGAAAATATGAAATTGAAACAGGAATGACAAAAGTATAAATATAATGACTTGAATTGATATGAGATAATTAAAATAAAATTGAGAAAATTAAGAGAGGAGAAAAACTATGTAGAAAATGTAAAACAGTAATAAGATATGGAATAGAACATAAAAGTGAGCATGAAATTGAGTTTGTGTCTGTATGAAGAAGTGTAACCCGGGACCATGCTATTTTCAAAAAAAGATGTTAAATTTGTATTTTTTTGTGAAAACCCAAATAAAATTTTCAAAAATAAAAAATAAAAAAAATTAACACAAGCATTCCCTTGTCTCATTTAATTCTAAATCCCACTGGAGATGGCCATTTTGTGGTCTTTTCACAAGGAGCAACTGACTCTAGAACATTTGTGGGAAATTTTAAATCCTCTCCTTGTTTGGAGAAGAATCCCTAAGAGCCAATCCACTTGCCAGAACTTCAGTTGGGAAAGGCTGAACTTGTCTTCTTGGAAGTAATTGATTAGTCTCTAAAAGTAAGCTAATAATAAAACTAATAATAAAATAAGTCTCTACTTATTTTTCATTTCCTTAACCACATCAAACCCAGCCTCAAAGCACTTTATGAGGAAAGATAAGTAACGGAGTTGAGAATGAGCAGGACAATCCTGGAGCTTTATGTGAATAATAATCTCATCTCTGAATTTCAGCATCCTTATCAGATTATTTGCTGGAAGTGGAAGCAGATGGCTTGACTAGAGCAGACTCTGGTAGCATAAGGAGTTGGGGAATCCTTTGCTGTTGCTAAGTAACTGGAAGAGAAGGTTTGTTGAAGTATTCCCCACGGTTGCTAGGTAATCACAATGGACCTCTCCCATTGCAGTGGTCTGGTTTGGCTGAAGAGTGACTACGCTAATGAAAAACAATTCAAACATTCAAAGTTTGGATGAAACATGTGGACTCAGTTTTCAAATTTTAGGCACTTTTGTATTAAAGAAAAAGCAAAAGAAGGATCAAATCCAAACTTAAGCTTCATGTCAATTTCTTGCCCTTCTTACACACAAATACACACATACTATTGTTTACCACCCAAAGGGCTGCTTAGTGTAAATAGCACATAATCCATGATGCAATTGATATGTAAGGCAACTTCTCACGTCATTTGTGCCACATGCACCTTCTACCTCATCTGTATGTGTGTATAAACTTCACCTCAAGATAGACATTATGCATGCGGATAATATCATCAAACCATTTTTTTCTCAAACATGCAGCCCATTTATGGCTTTAATAAAGCTTTGGAACTAACAATGCTTCTCCTTCTGTTTAATGGTCACATCTAAAGATGTGAGAAAAAAAAAATGGACAAAAATGAAAATGCTGATCCTACTTTTTTCCAGTCAACCTCCCAGATTTCCACTGTACCCATCTCTCAAGGCTTATTCCTGAAATGTGAATTCTGTGCCAACAATGTGAATTCTGTACCAATTTAAGAGATATCTCTTAACCCACATGTATTCTTTATTTCTCTTATAAATCACTTTCCTCCAAAGATCTCAAGGGATGGACACAGTCTTCTCATCCATCCTTATCTGATCCAGGTAACAGCCTTGTATAGTATTTAAGCTGGGAGATACTGAAACTATATGCTTTGTGGCTGATTAAGACAGAATTATTTGAATTCCAGAGCAGCCATAATTTCCAAAGTTCTTCAAAGGTAGCCCCATATCAGTATGGCAAATACACGAAGGAACAATTCATAACTTCTGGAGGCAAGTTGTTCCACTGATTAATTGTTCTGTCAGGAAATTTCTTCTTAGTTCTAGGTTGCTTCTCACCTTGATTAATTTCCATTCATTGCTTCTTGTCCTGCCCTCGGATGCTTTGGAGAATAGCTTGTGGCAAGCCCTGAGATATTGGAACACTTCTATCATGTCACCCCTAGTCCTACTTTTCATTAGATTAGACATTCCCAATTCCAGCAACCATTCTTTATATGTTTTAGCTTCCAGCTCCCTAATCATCTTTGTTGCTCTCTTTCTAGAGTCTCAATATATTTTTACATCTTGGCAACCAAAACTGGATGCAGTATTCCAAATGTGGTCTTACCAAGGCATTGTAAAGTGGTATTAACACTTCATGTGATCTTAATTCTATCCCTCTGTTAATGCAGCGTAGAACTGCATTGCCTTTTTTGGCACCTGCAGCACACTATTAAGCAACCAGCAGACATAACATAATCATACAAAGCACTGAATGTTTAATGATATGTGGGAATGATCTGGGGAGACAGAAGCAAGAGCTGTAGACTAGGCAGTAGTCAGATAAGAGGCAGCTGAGTTTATAGAAGGAATGGGGGGGATAGTAAATGTATCAGAAGAGATCAAACTTAAAGTTCTTAAAGTGTACATTTAGAATAACTTTATTGTCCCTTTAAATGTGCACTAATCAACATATATTAAAATGAAATTTTGTTGCATACAGCTCTCAAAGGGTCACCAATCTCCAAAATACACTACATAAACATGACAAAAATTCCATAAATGTAAGCTTACAATTACGATAAAGTGAGTATACTTCCAGTTTACCTCAAAGGCAATCCCAGAGCCATTCGAAACATTGCTGCTACATTCCCAGAATCACAATGTTGGAAGGGGCATTAATTTCAATCCTCTGCTTGGTGCAGGAATTCAAACCAACACTCCCACAATAGTTGACTGACCATGCTCAGCTTGAACACATCCTGTGAAAAGAGCCCATGATATCACTTGGTAAGTGGTTCCATTGCAAAACTCCTCTTACTGTTAATTATTCCCCCTAAAATTCAATTAGAATCTGCTTTTCTGTAATGTAAAAGCATTGTGACATGTCTTTTATTCTGGGATCACAAGGAACAAGTCTCATAGAGAACAATTCAGTGGTGGGATTCAAAAATTTTTACTACCAGTTCTGTGGGCGTGGCTTGGTGGGTGTGGCAGGGGAAGGATACTGTAAAATCTCCAGTTAGAGGTGGGATTTGCTGGTTCTCTGAAGCACTCAAAATTTCCATTACCATAATTGGTTCTCCACAATTGGTCAGAAACTGCTGAATACCATCTCTGGAACAATTGTGTCCCTCTTCATCCCCTCAGTCTTCTTGAAACTACATATAGTATTCTGAGCTTCCTCAGTTTCTTTATAGACTTAAATTTTGGTCCCTGGACATTCTCGGAATCTCTTCCAGTTTGTCTGAATCCTACTTAAAAGGTGATGCCCAGCATAGGACATAACAATAAACATAGAGCATGAGCAGGCTGAACCAAATGGAATTATTACTTCCTATAATTTGAAAATGAAATTTACCATTTCTATCGGAAAACTTGATGTGAAGAAAAAGTATTAAATGTATAAGAAAGAATCAGATGAAATGTAATTTAATTTTTTTAAACAAACGTTTATTTATTTAGTGATTTGTTTTTTTGTCTCTTTCAGGGTTAGGGTTAGGGTTAGGGTTTGCTTTGCTGAAATTTGATTCAAAGGTCTAATGTGAGCTGATGGCTTGAAAATGATGATGTACTCATGAAATATTATTATATATCTGCACCTGCCCAAACATATTTGTCATCCGGCTATGCTTCCATTAACAGATAACAAATTAATAGAGTTGGAAGGGACCTTGTAGGTCATCTAGTCCAGCTCCCACCCAAGCAGGAGACCCTACACCATTTCTGACAGATGGAAGTCCAATCTCTTCTTGAAAATCTCAAGTGAGGAAGCTCCCACAACTTCCAAAGGCAAGCTGTTCCATGGGTTGATTGCTCTCACTGTCAGAAAATTTCTCCTTATTTCTGGGTTGAATCTCTCCTTGTTTCTCTTTTAATTTCCCGTTTAATTAATTTCTCTTTTCCTTAGATATTGAAATGCATGCTGCTTTTCCCATTTATTTATTTGTTTTTGTTTTGCCTTTGGACCGAACAATTTTTGCTCCTCTATTAGCATTGAAAGAGAAGCACAGGGTGTGACTCACAGTCTTATTGCTTCTTATGGAAGTAGCTTCAGAGTCCTCTGAAGTCTGTTTAGTTGCCTGAGGCTGCAAAGTGATTGGAGGCACTTGGGATATAGCAGAGAACCTCTTTGCTACTTCTCCAATACTTCTAAAATCAAGTGCATAAGTACTTGGCACACTGACTCACTCCTTTTCCAAAAGTAGAATTGTGGTCTCTTGAGGGATACATGAAACAACACAGTGTTCTAAATTCTGTAGTCTACTGCTCTACTCTTAGCTTAATACCGGAGGATTGGGGAGCTATACTTCCAAACTCAGTATATTGTTTTGTAAATTTTTATCGTGTTCTTAAATTCCAAAGATCATTTGAAAATGATGAAATTATCAAAGATGCAGGGATTCAGTTTCCCAAAACTATCTTGAACTATCCCATCATGCTTTTGATTAGTAACAAATTGTGGACAACTTCATTTAATACACATTTTCTTTCCAAGGTCTTTATAGAATATTTGCATATAACACATATATAATCCAACTGTTTTGGATTAGAAATATAATTTCTTGTTATTATATTAATTTGAAGAATGTGCTATGTTATTTCTGGAAAAATGTGGTTTGATCCTTTTTCTTTGGGCTATAAATGGTTATTATGGGTAAGCCAGATTCCAAATTGATTTCAAAGTTTTGTGGATCCTGAAATCTTTATATTTGATCAATTACTGGATGGTCATCATTAAGTTTTATAATTTGGTAAGTGTTGACAGTTGCCACCAAATGAAATATTTAAATTACAATGTTTATTGATACCTTATTTGTACCAGAGGCATTTTCAGCCTCAGCGTCACCTGAGTTATTACAAAGGATCATCAAATCCTACAATACTGAGGAGCCAACAATTAATCTTTATAAAGATGTTATCGATAAAAGAATTTTATATGCAATTATTGAAATTTGAATAGAATAAGGTTTGTCCGGACAATGGGAAAATGTTTTAATTTTAATACTCAAACCCTCAAAATATTGGATGACTTTCATCCAGTGTTCCCTTTTTAGGAAAAATGATTGTGAGAGTGGTTGTCGCTAAGCTGCAAAGGGACTGGATGAAAAGGATTATCTGGAGTCCTTTCAGTCTGGGTTCAGCCTGGAGTACAGTGTTAAATGGCACTGGTTGCACTTCTAGATGACCTTTAGAGAACTCATGATCCAGCCCTCCTGGATCCCTCAGCAGTTTTCAATACCATTAGCCCTGGTATCCTTCCAGACAGACCTGGGGGAGAGCGGGTTGGGAGTGAGAGGCACTGTTTGGAGTGGTTCAGTGGTGGTATTCCAATTTTTTTACTACCGGTTCTGTGGGCATGGCTTGATGGGCGTGGCGTGACTTGGTTGGTGTGGCATGGCTTGGTGGATGTGGCAGGGGAAGGATACTGCAAAATCTCCATTCCCTCCCCACCCCACTAACCTGCTTTCCAGCTCTGTTCTTCTGTGCAGGGCAACAAAAGAAGACCCAGCTGATCAGCTGGGACTCAAGAGGCAGAGAGGAGATGGGAGCAGGGCCAATCAGAGGTGGTATTCCGAACTACTCAAAATTTCCGCTACCGGTAATACAGATAATATAGATAATCAGAGTTGGAAGGGACCTTGTAGGTCATCTAGTCCACACACCCCCGCCAAAGCAGAAGACCCTACACCATTTCTGACAAATGGCAGTCCAATCTCTTCTTGAAAGTCTCAAGTGATGGCGCTTCCACAACTTCCGAGGGCAACTTCTGTTCCATTGATTGAATATTCTCACTGTCAGAAAGTTTCTCCTTGTTTCCAGGTTAAATCTCTCCTTGTTCAGTTTCCATCCATTATTCCTTGTCTGGCCTACAGGCACTTTAGAAAATAGCTTGACCCCTTCCTCCCTGTGGCAGCCCCTCAAATATTGGAAGACCACTATGATGTCTCCCCTGGTCCTTCTCTTTACTAGACTAGCCAAGCCCAGTTCCTGCAACCGTTCGTTGTATGTTTTAGCCTCCAGTCCCCTAATCATCCTGGTTGCTCTTCTCTGTACTAAAATTTCTAGAGTCCCAACATCTTTTTTATAATGTGGTGAAGAAAACTGGATGCAGTACTCTAGGTGTGGTCTTACTAAGGCTTTATAGAGTGGTATTAGTACTTCCCTTGATCTTGACTGTATCCCTCTGTTAATACAACTTAGGATTGCATTTTTGGCAGCTGCTGCACACTGCTGGCTCATATTTAGCTGGTTGTCCACTAAGACTCCAAGATCCCTCTCAAAGTTACTGCTATCGAGCCTGGTTTCTCCAGAACCTGTCAGAACTGGCTGAATACCACCTCTGGAGTGGTTTTCCTCCTTCTTCAGTGACCACTTTCAATCATTGTTGGGGGACGAGAGTTCATGCCTTGTATTCCAAGTTGTTATTTATTTTTAAAGCTCTTTATGGCAGAGGACCATGTTATTTGCAGGCCTCCTCTCCCTCAAGATATCTGCCCATCCCACCAGATCTGATGGGGTAGGCACGCTCCAGGCTCATCCCTTAAATTCTGCCATCTTGTGAGTGCCTTTTTCATGGCAACCCCTGCTCTCTGAAGTACCCTTCCCCTCAAGATCTGGCTTTCCTCCCAAATGCTGGGATAGGGGAGAGCATCATGAGATGAATATGAGTGCATTGTATATGAGTGTGTTTGTAGATATTGTTTTTTTTAGTTGGCAAATGTGAGCCTCTCAGTTTGGTTTAAGATGGACGGCCATATAGATGGCTTTAAATAAAATAAATAAATAAATTCAAATTGATTACACATATCCAGTCTCACCAATATTTTGAATTTATTGACTCCTATTGCACCTATTTGAAAAAGAAATGAATAAATTAACACATTGTGAGAGATGCAACCAATTTTGCAAAATCTTAAAGTTTCTGTGACCCAGGAAGGAGTAATTGTTTATGTGTGTGCGTGTGTGTGTATGTATGTGTGTATGGCATTCAGCTTTGTTCGGGTATTTTCCCACGTCATTGTAGTTGTGCTTTTAAAGTTGTAGCAACGTTTCCGCAGAATCTCATCTGCCATCATCAGGCTTCTGTATAGTGTTCATCTGTGAGTCAGACTTTTACAGTGGTTTCAGATTTAAATTTGGGGCAGCCTATTGCTGTGCCATAATGGTTTTTTCTTCATCCTGATTGGTTGGGAGTCTTGATTGCTGGAATGATTGACAGTCTGGTGGAATCATCTCTTCTATTCATGCTTTCTGGTCTTTTTTCAATTTCTATGGCTTCTCTGATGATTCTGTGGTTGGGGTTTTCTATAGTGGCTAGGGTTTTGGTGCCATTGAAGCCACCAGACTGTCAATCATTTGGAAGCCTGCACTCACAAACAAAAAAATCTCCACACCACAAGCCAGGCAAACACCTGGGCACAAACAGATCCCCCTGATACCTCCAGCTCAAACACACCCCAACCAGGCACCCAGATGAAACCCAGCTTCCTAACTAATGATAGCCGTCCATTTACCCAGAGCCAAGCTGCACTAAAGGCCTCCAATAAAGTAACACAATGTTGCCAGCCAATCAAGATACAAAAAGAGCCAAAAAACAGACAGAAGATATTAGAAACACCAATCAAGCAGAACACAGCAAACTCCAAGACCAATAAACACAGACCAAGACTCCCAACCAATCAGGATGAAGAAAAAACCATTCTGGCACAGCAATAGGCTGCCCCAAATTTAAATCTGAAACCACTGTAAAAGTCTGACTCACAGATGAACACTATACAGAAGCCTGATGATGGCAGATGAGATTCTGCCGAAACGTTGCTACAACTTTAAAAGAACTACAATGACGTGGGAAAATACCCGAACAAAGCTGAATGCCATACATGTAAGTACCTGCGAAAACTTAAGAATATATATATATATTCAAATTTGAGATAAAATTTAGTATTTCCATATGAGCATATTCCTTGGAGCTATATACAGTATCTATCACTGAAAAACTGACAGCTGGGTTACAGAAATTGATTTTTCATGCTTTATTGAAATATAAAAAATAAAAAACTTTTTACAAAAAAAAAGAGAGAAAGAAAGGACAATGTTAAACAAAATGGAGTTGGACTGTAATTCTAATTTGTTTCTTGATTGAAAGGAAATTGGTTCTAAGCCTTGATATACCCTATGTGGTGATGCAAATAGTGATGTTGATATTAGCATGGCCAATTCTGATGTTTCATTCTCTTAACTCTTTCTCATTGCCCCCATATTCATCTGTAGAAATTCCTGATCAAGAAGTTTAGCCAAGGCTAAGCTGGGAGAAAGGAAAACATGGGAAAGGATAGAATGCAATTAGAAAGCAACTTCAGTATAAATGAATCTGTGTTCTGCAACCCAGCTGGTGAATCTAGGCATAATCTTTAATAAACCACACAGGGAGAAGCCAATTCAGTAAATTACATTGGCTGAGGATCCAATTAAGGCTGGGTTTGTAATGGCCCTGGAACTTACCAAAATAACCAACCAACATTAAGACCCAACATTTCAGTGCTGCACGATTTCTATTACTTGGCTAAAAAAGAAATAAACTCTTTTGTTCCCAGTTGTATTTAGCTGGATACGCATTATGTGCTTCCAAAAAATGGTTCTGTAAAGTGTGTGTATGACCTAATTGGTTTACTCTTTGCTAAATGTCTTCTTTGCCTATCTACAGTGCAAGCAGAGTAGTGTTCATAGTGTTTTTAAATTAGTACCCATAGTAAGTTGCCCCCTGTTATATCAGATCCATATCTTCCATCATCTCTGAGTCTGATGAAATTACCTTTCACTGAATTTGAATTAGGCATAAAAAAGGATGAACATTATAACCCTTGACTACTATATTGTGATTTGGGACTCACTGATAACTCATTACCTACTGTAGATAGCCCCTACAATAATGGTGGAAAATGCAAAAGGATGTTTCTCCAGAGTAATTAATGGCAAAGGACAAATGAACGCCAATCTCCTAATATAAAAATAACATAGCAGTGAAGCATATGGAATCTCAACAGTGATTTATGCTTCCTTTGATTGTACCTGCTTGGGACAATTATACTAGAAGGTAAGTGGCTCTGAATACTAATTTAGAATGTTTTGTGTTAGTATTTCATATTATAGCTCCTAAAACAACAAAGGTGCTTGCCACCAATGCAAACCAAAAGTGCATGTCTCTTCTTTTAGAACACATCAAAAGTTTGACCAGATAGCTGTACCAATCTTTTGACAATTTGAAATATGATTCCAAACCCCATGAATGAGACTTATGTCCAATTTTTAATTTTTATTAATTTGACTAGATGATATGCTTATGCAGCGATTGATCCATACACATAATCAAAACTCTAGCAGAAATATATTTATTATTATTTTGTTCTTGAACAGCTGGGAAGTTATCAAGACGAGTATCTCTGAAGAGCTTTGTTAGGACATCTTGGTTCCTGATAAGTAAGTTTTAATTAGCAAATTCTCTTTTCCCTTTTTACTTTATAATCAGCTGCCATCTGGATTACTCTGATTGTTTCTTGAAATATACTCAATGGGCACGTATACAATTTTGTTCTACTCTTTTGCAGAGCATAAAATTGGTCTCATTCAAATGTTGGACAGTGGCAAGAAAAAAAAAAAGTCTATAAAGGGAATGCATCCTTCTCCATCAGTGCAAAAATCTGTCCTCTTTTATGGAAGGTAATAGTGACAGAAGATGCTCCTCAGAGCTACACTATCAGACAATTTTACAACCTGCTCTTTCTTCCCACTCAGTATGTAAAGATTTTTTCAATGTAGATCTTAACTAATGTTTTGCTCCTTGATTCCAGGGCCCAGGAAAATTGAAAGGAGGAATTGGGGAAAATTCATAGTTAGAAGATGTTAATTATCCTTTTTGCAGAATTCAGAGCCACTCCTGAGGCCCTTCAGTTTTAGCCTACCTCAGAGCATGGACCAGCTGACCATGGCATTCCACTGTAAGATCAGAACTACAATAATCCTAGCTCAGTTATTAAGATTATTTCAGTTGAAGAGAATACAATGGGAGCTGGACTGTTGATCCTCTTGCCGTCAAAGATCTTGAAGGCAACAATATGACTGTCTTGTTCTGTTTCTGCCCCCAAACAGACCCTTAATTGCTTGTTGCAGTGACTCAGTGTATAGCATTACCTGCAGAAGCCTTCAGATTCTGAGGCATAAACTCTGAATCTCTGCAGGGAAGGAACTGTCAATGTTCCTTCTGTTTCCTCTTCCAATTTGCAGTTTCTGAATGCTTCTTTGGAAGCATGGGGTAAGGGAAGGCAGAAGGAGCAAGAAAGCATTCTATAATATTTGCCATTTGCACAGATCGTCAAAGAGGTGAATCAACCTGATGTTTATACTCTCAGGAGCCCCATCTACTAAAAGGAGCAATATCCTGCTACTTCAAGGACCTGCGGAGTTTGATATCCAGGCTTTCTCCCTATTACAAAATTTGTGAGGTGATAAAGACTTGATTTTGAGGAGTCCTTGGTGCTCTCTGAGCTTGCTTGTTTTCTTGCAGTTGTTTCATTACCCTACCTAGGTTACTATCAGAGAGCCATTAGGAATATACGCTGTCAGTAGAATCTGTTTCACCTCAAACACTAACTGGAAAGGATAGGAAATCCTTGTCATGGTGACTTCTGTATCAGCAATATCAAGACTGGATTTCTATAATGCACTCTGTGGGATTGCTCTTAGGACTTGCCCAGAATGTAGCAATCAAACTATTGCCTTTCCTGATACCTTTTAACCTTTACTAAAAGTTCTACATTGTTTGCCAATGTCCTACCAAGCCAGATTGTTATTCATAAATAAAGCTCTAAACAATTCAAGATCAACTATCCAAAACAGTGCCGCCCCCAACTTTTAGGTACCAGACACTGGTTCCATGGAAAGAGTTTTTTCCACTCCAAGGGGATGTGGTTTCGTGTGCTGCCTGCATCTCATGGGTGGGGCTTTGCTTGTTTGTGCAGACTGGTTTCTGGCATGCCATAGACCAATGCCGATCCACAGACTGGAGGTTGGGGACCCCTAATCTACAAGACCATTATGAGTCTGGGTAATTCTTGTTCTTGGAAGAGATTCTAGTCTCTGTCCCTCAACCAACAAACTACTGATTAGTCATGAATCAAAAATGAGCAGAATTGGTATAATTTAATGAGTACCAAGCCTATGGAATCACCTCACTTTTTAATACGCCAGCCTAAGCGTCAATGTATTTAAGTTTTTTAAAAAATAAATTTTCTTATGCATGCCTTTCCTAGTCTACCTATTATTTTTAACATATTGAATTAATTAGCAATTGTGTATCTCAGCTAAATATTGAACCTTGCAATATGTGACACTGATAGACTGCTGATATGGTGGTTTTATTAAAAAGAACCAGCTGTCTTAGAGGATGTTGATATATTTATATTCCTGTATCCTTCAGGGTACTATAAGGAGTGAAAAGAAATAAGGAGTCTGGTTAATGTTAATAAAGGGACTAATGAGTTGAGGTCAAGAAGGCATGGAAACCTGAAATGCCAAGATACACCTCTCTCTTTCCCTCAGTCATAGATCCCTCAAAGTTGGAACACTTCTTAAAGCCAATTGCAAGCCTAACATTGTGGAGTAGCAAAACTGTCATGGCAAGGATAGACCAGAATCAATTAGTGTCAATCCAATGGGCTTTGGAGGCAATTATTTAAAAATGCTTTGCTTCGACTTTCTGGCAGAGGAATATTGCCATCTAGCTCCTGACTTATGTTTTGCCCTCTCGGTTGGATACCCCTTGCTTTTGGGTCCATCACTTCAATCTTTACTTCCTACTTAGGCTGAAAACATTGGATATAAGCCACTCGACTCCCACATATGCATCTAGGTATATTCCTATGCCCATGACATTTCTTACGGTTGCCTTTTACTTACTGTTGCCAGTTGCATGCTTGCTTTGCAAATCTGGCAGTTGTTTCACAAAGCTAAGAAATGAGCATTTGAATGTGTTCTTTGTTTATGTCTTGCCATTAAACTGCATCGAGTGCACTTCGGCTGGTGTGTCAAAAAGGGCTTCTTAATACAAGGGAAATTATACTAAACATGAATATGAGCATAAGTGCAGGTATTGGGGTTGGGAAGTTGTCCATCCATAAAATGGTCTAAGAGCCAGAGACACCTATATATGTGCTCTGGAATCTAGGAATGGGGTTATCTTAGATCAGGGCTGTCAAATGCATGGCCCGGATGCACTGGTCATGCCCATGTCCGGTTTAGCAAAGGGGAAAAATGTCACGATACATCACATGATGCTGCCACGTTGATGCGAGTTTGCATCATCTTAGATGATCTCTTTTTTTTTATCTCTTTTTTTTATTATTATTTTTTTTATAAAACAAATTTTATTAATTTTACAAAAACAATACACAATCCAGGCATAACAACTTGAAAAATCTTTTCTAAAAAAATAATAATAATAATTAAAGAAGAGAGCCAATAGAACATACAAAATAATTCCAAATTGTAATATCAATATTTATATTATCTGTTTAACTTCATATCTTATCCAGACTTCTCCTTTTATCCAAATTATATTTCTTGCTTATTAAAATTTTATTGCCTTTCATAAACATACAAAACACAGAACATAGAAAACAAAAACAAAAACAAAACTAAAACATCTTTTCTGAAGGCTGCCTGATCCCGGGTTGAAACTCTTCTCACAGACACAAATTCAAACATCATATTCACTTTATATATCCTTCCATATCTTATTATCATTTTCTTTTCTTTTTTATAAACCAATTTTATTAATCTTACAAAAGCAGTGCACATACAATCAAGGCATAACAGCTTATAAATTCTTTTCTAAAAATAAAAAATAGTAATAATTAAAGAAGAAAACCAATAGAACATAATGATTCCCAATCATAATATCAATATTTACTTTATCTATTTAACTTCATATCTTATCCCAACTTCTCCTTTTCATCCAGATTATTTCTTGTTAATTAAAATTTTATTGCCTTTTATCAACATACAAAACCCAAAAAAACATAATAAAACCTTTATTTATCCTTCCATATCTTATTACCATTTCCAATAACATTCTTTGTCTGTTCTATTTCCAACTATCCATTCATCTTTTTTCTTTTACTATACTTCTCCTATACACTAATTGGAGTGACGCCTTTAACTCATAACCCTAACTTAAAAGTACTTCATATAACACTTAATTTATCTTGGGATTCTGTTTAGTAGATTCTAAAATTACACAATAAATTTTATACTCTAAATACACATATAAAAACACAATCTTATGTACCTTCCAGAATCCCCCTTTTATCCTTAATTAGATTCACCCATTGTCTCTAAATAAACTTTTTTTCTTTAGATCTTGCTTCCCACCATTGAGGGATCTCCTCCCCCAT
Organism: Hydrophis major; assembly: GCA_033807585.1. Taxonomy (NCBI): domain Eukaryota; kingdom Metazoa; phylum Chordata; class Lepidosauria; order Squamata; family Elapidae; genus Hydrophis; species Hydrophis major. The sequence goes on from CM066329.1 coordinate 223,946,815, forward strand.
TTCTCTCTTGCTTATTCTTCTCCTTGCCCTTTTTACCCCTTTGTCTCTCCTCCTCCCTTTTTTTACTCCCTTTCCTTTGCTTTCTAACCTTGCGTCCACCTTTCCTCTCATTTTTCTCTTTTTTGGTTGTTTTTTCAAACCTTAAAATCCCCTTTTTCTTATCCTCTTTTTCCTCCTCCCCGGAAAAAACCCATTGTTCATCAAAGATGGCTTCTTCTTCCTCTTCTTCTTTGTCCCAGTCATTCTGCTGTGTAATCAACTTTTCATAAGTACATAACGCCATTTCTAAACATTGAAATAAAGTGCCCAAAGTATCTTTTCCATCTTGTTCTTCTTTTTTATATTTTTGATATTCAGTCTTTAGTTCATCCACAAGCGATGCCATCCTGAAAAGAGAAACTTTCCCCAAAACAACCAACCAAGTATTTTTAATCAAAAATAATTCAAAAAAAGTTCCAAAAGTTAATACTTTTCTTCCTTCTTCTATTTCTCTTTCTGGGGTTACTGTTTAATCAAAGAGGTCCAATTACCATATATCTTTCTTTGAGATTCTAGGCAATCTCCTCCTTTTTCCACTTCTGCTCCAATTTTTTTCCTCTCCCTTCCCACTTGCAACATCAATTTTTAAATGATCAGAAATCCATACCTCTAATAAGGGTTTTCCAATTTCCTAAATTTTTAAATCCAATGTCCAAGAACTCTTTTGTCCCTTAACTTCAACTTTCAGAATAGTTCACCTTCAGTGCCCAAACAAATTTCAAATCTTCATCTGCTGTTTCCATGGGGTGGAAGAGTGAAGAAAAAAAAGTTCCCTTTAACAGCTTCTCTGCCGCTTTCGATCTTCTTAGGGATACAATGTATCCTCCAGCAATTCAGACAGCTCAGTTCCAGCGAGTTTAAAAGATGTTGATTAACCCGGCTCAGCCAGCACTTTCACTTTTCTTGCTTCCTCCAGCACAATCTTACCCGGTTGCAGGCTTCTTCGGGGCAGCCATTGCTGACCGCCGCTCCACCACCTTGGGAAAAATGGGTTTTTTCAGACGAGAAGGGGGTCTGCGACACCCCCAACCCCCTGTCCGGCTCCCCTCTCTCTTCGGCTGTCCCTACAGGGCAGCCATATCCCCCTGACCCATTTGGATCGGGGGTACCTCGGCGGCAAGCGCAGCAGGAATCACGAATGGTCGCGAATTCCTGCTGTCACCGAAGCCAAGCGGAACCGGAAGCCATCTTAGATGATCTCTTGATGATGTCTTAGATGATCTCTTGCATAAGCATTATGCACAGATGAGACAGAGTGGGGATACCAGGGAAGTTGATTCTTATCTATGTGACTGATGGATAACAAACTCTGAAAAATTCTGCAGACCTAACAGATCAGTAATAGCAGAATACAAGAGACTGGCAAGCAAATTTCACATCCAGTGCTGGGACCAAAGAACCACTTTCTAGGTGCAAGTAAAGAAAGTGATTGACTCAGAAACAGAAATTGTGGTTTCCACAGATAAATAAAGAGGATGACTCCTGGCAACAAACTTTACAGTTTTTAGGATGCCCATCCTGGGGTGATAGAGAAAAGCTGGTTGCTAGGTTACAGTCACACCAGCTGGAAGCCAACTGAAGAACAAAAATTGACCTCTCTCACATGCCTGTTCTGAGCTTTTGCACACAGCTTGGAGCAATGGTGTGAAGAGAGCTTGAAAAAAATGTTTTGATAAAAAGAGGCTCAGGATTGTTTCTGGGGAGCTGGGGGGGGAGATGTAAGATGTAAAAAAGATCTTAGAGTCAAAAGAGGAAAAAATGAGCTGCTGGCAATAGCCTTCCCTTGCTAGCCCAGATGGATCAGATTAACAGCTTGAAAGCACAGATGTGGCTGGACAGAGCTTCAAGCCATGTTGCCCATGATATATGTTGTTAGGGATAACATTGTTTGCCCTAACTGGTTTAGGTAAAATAATAACTAAGTAATCATAGTTTGTATGTTAAAGTGTCTGCAACTTTAACTGTGGGACAGTAATTAAGGGAGTGGTTGTGAAAGCACTTTAAAAGAAGCAAGACTGCAGCTTGCTCTCTCTCTGGCTTTGATGATCCCTGATTACTGCAAGGACTCAAGACTGCATTGCTCGAACGGGAGAGAAAACAAAGGACTGATTTGTAAGTGAATTGACATAGGATATTCTACATGGACTTTGCTAACTGAATATCCCTGAATGGACTGACTAAATGATACATGACTATTGGACTGTTATTTTGACTATGCTATGAACTCATAATGGAATAAACTATATTTTTGATAGCACAAGCGTATCTGTTATTTTTTCTGTATGTTAATAAACATACAAGCTTAGCTCACTCATTTATCTGTGTGCCTATCTGACTAACGCTGCACATTCTGTTTAGCTTGTCTCCCTAACCCTGGTTGGGGAAACCAGGCTTAACATACCGTATATACTCGAGTATAAGTCGACCCGAATATAAGTCGAGGCACCCAATTTTACCACAAAAAACTGGGAAAACTTATTGACTCGAGTATAAGTCGAGGGTGGGAAATGCAGCAGCTACTGGTAAATTTCAAAAATAAAAATAGATACCAATAAAATTACATTAATTGAGGCATCAGTAGGTTAAATGTTTTTGAATATTTATTTCAAAGAAAAACAGTAAACTAGCTCTGTAAGTGGAAAAGAGAGCCAACAAAACCAATATGGCATCAACAATAACTTTAAAAGTACAAAAACCTTAGCTCAATCAGCAACCAAGCTAAAACACAAGAGTTAAAATCCTTCAAAACTGGATTCCTCCTTCTCATCTGTATGTTATATTTATGGACAAAAGTGGATATTCATTCAGGCTAGAGTGCTTTAAAATGTAAATGAGGTTAGTTTCACACACACATGCACACCGTTTCGCTTTCCATAAACTAATTTTTTAGTGCATGACAGATGAAGTGCCTGACAGATGAAAGTCCTCTTAGGAAACTTTAGATCTTAACTGGCATTACATTTAAAATCAAACATGTTCACATTCTTAACATTTTTCCATGGCAAAGTGTTTCTCAAATAATCCATAATAATGCCGTGGGAGGGAATTATTGTCTAATTAAAACTTTCACTAGGACAGTTGAGAATAAGTTTGATGTTCACAATTTCCTCTTTGAAAGAGACCAGTAAATAGGGACCAAGAAGATGAAGAAAAAGAAGTGTGTTTTTTCACATTTTTCACACTGCAGTGAACAAAAATGGCATCATAGGAACAGGCTTATTCTCAGTCCAAAGGTTTGTTTCTGATTTCTTCCCTGATTTAAGGGAAATTTGGGAAACGATCTCACTATCATGAAAGGTTTAATTGATTCACTAACCCAAAAGATGATGATGATGACAGCGGGAGGCAGGAGTCACTCTCTCCCTTGCAAGAAAAAAGCATGTGTATGTGCTGCATGTACATCCTGTTTTGGAGAGCCACCATCTCTTTCACAGCTCTCCCTCATGCCTCCATTGCATGTGCACACATGCCATGGCTCAGTAGTAGGTCAACATACAGATGTCACACTAGGTTCCCTCCTCAAAAGGAACATCCAACCTTTCTTGAGAAGTACAAACTTCATCTGTTCAGGATTGTGATGACAAAGGTGAAGGAGGATGGGGCTGAGAGAAGGGAAGGGAAGAAAAGATCATTGACAGGGAGAAAGACAGGGAGAAACACCTGGAAGTGTGAGCCCTCGAGTTTCCTTAGGGAAGACCAGACAACAAGGGGAGAGGAGGAGGAGGAGGAGGAGGAGGAGGAGGAGGAGGGGAGTTAAAAAAAAAGAGTGGGAAGCCAACTCACGCATGCCATCAAAGCGGGTTGCTATGGTATCCAGGAAGGTATTTTGGGAAGCCAGGAGGCCCCTCATCACCGGCATTTTAAGACTTGCTCAAGGACATCACCATCGTCCAGTTAGAAGGGGGAAAAAAACCCAGAGGTATCTGAGAAGGACGGGAGCCGAGACGGGGCCCTTCGCTTCCTCTCCCCGAGACAGGCCAGGGGGAAGTGGGGCTTTCTCCGCCTGCTGCTGCAAGAGGGGTGCGGGGGGGGGGGCTTTGCAAAAAAAAAGAGAGGAGTGAGAAAGAGTGTGAATGAGAATACTGACTGCTCTTGCGACGGCGGAGGTGACTTAAGATGACTCCCCGTGTGGGAAGTCACCCGGCGCACACCTCCTCCTTCCAGCCTGCTGGAGTAACCCCCCCTCCCCCCGCGCACGCTTTCGTGGCTGCTTGACGCGCTGGGAGAAACCCGAAGCGGACGCCGCGGCCGAGGCGACCGAGAGTTGCTGGCAATTTCCTTCCCAGCTCGCACTGCAGTCTGAAGGGAAGGAAAAGCCTTGCTGGAGCCCAGCCCGCCCTTCGCTTTCCTCCTGGGCTCCCCCGACAACTCCACAGACAGCTTCTCTATTGTCTTGCTAACAAACCCTGCCAACCCCCTGTCTCGCTCTCAATCGCTCTCTCTCTCTATGTGTGCGAGGTCAGACAGAGACGGGGGGCGCCCCCGAAGAGCTCCGACTGCAGCGAAGGCGAGCGGCCACCACTTCCCTGGTGCGCGGCGGCGGGGCAACTCCTGGCGCAGACTCGCTGAGCCCTGCAAACGGCCGGCCGAAAGCCGAGAGGAGGACGCCCGGGCAGCTGCCGCCCCTGGATCCTAACTGGAAAGACCCCACCACCGCTGCCGCCTCCCGCTCAGGCAGGGTCCCCATTCCCCTGGCCGGCCAAGGACACAGCCGCTTCCCACTCCCGAACAGTCCGGGCGCCGCTAGTCAGCCTCGCTCAGTGCCCGGGGCGGCATTGCAGGCCGAGGAGAGTTAAAAAAGGGGAGAGGAGAGGAGGAGGAGGAGAGTTAAAAAAAAAAGAGTGGGAAGCCAACTCACACGTGCCATCAAAGCCAGGGGGAAGCGGGGCTTTCTCCGCCTGCTGCTGCCAGAGGAGTGCGGGGGGGGAGTGCGGGGAAAGGGGGTTCGTGCCGAGGCTCCGCAAGCAATTATCAGATTTGCAGCTCCGTTTGTTGGTGAAGCTGGAAGCGCGCCCGTTAATGGGGAAGGAGAGCCCGCAGCTCCAAAAGTCTTTTCACCGTTGGGGACTGAACAGGAGAGCCGCAAACGCCATGATCCCCAGGAAAGGGCGGCCCTCTTCCTCTCGGCGGCTCCCGCCACGGCGCAGCCAGGCACTTTGTCTCGCTGCCCCCGAAGCAGCTCTTTGCTGCTAGGCTAGGGGGTGGGGGAGGCTGGCTGAGCCTGGCAGTTTCTTTGCGAAGCTTGAAGCGCGCAACACAGGAACTCGCGGGGACCCCGGGCGCCCGTTAATGGGGAAGAAGAGGCCGCTTGGGGTCGCCAGGCTCAGGCAGCCTCCCCCCCCCCAGCTGCGAAGAGCTGCTCCGGGGGCTCCTGCCACGGCGCAGCCAGGCACTTTGTCTCGCTGCCCCCGGAGCAGCTCTTCACTGCTGGGGGGGGGGGCGGAGGAGGCTGCCTGAGCCTGGCAGTTTGTTTCCTGGGGAGTGCGGCGTTTGCGGTTCTCCTGTTCAGTCCCCAACGGTGAAAAGACTTTCGGAGCTGCGGGCTCTCCTTCCCCATTAACGGGCGCGCTTCCAGCTTCGCCAAGAAACCGCCAGGCTCAGGCAGCCTCCTCCGCCCCCTCCCCTAGCAGCGAAGAGCTGCTCCGGGGGCAGCGAGACAAAGTGCCTGGCTGCGCCGTGGCGGGAGCCGCCGAGAGGAAGAGGGCCACCCTTTCCTGGGGAGTGCGGCGTTCGCGGTTCTCCTGTTCAGTCCTCAACGGTGAAAAGACTTTCGGAGGTGCGGGCTCTCCTTCCCCATTAACGGGCGTGCTTCCAGCTTCGCCAACAAACCGCAGGCTCAGGCAGCCTCCTCCGCCCCCTCCCCTAGCAGCGAAAAGCTGCTCCGGGGGCAGCGAGACAAAGTGCCTGGCTGCGCCGTGGCGGGAGCCCCCGGAGCAGCTCTTCGCTGCTAGGGTAGGGGGCGGAGGAGGCTGCCTGAGACTGGCAGTTTGTTGGCGAAGCTGGAAGCGCGCAACGCAGGAGCTCGCGGGGGCCCCAGGCGCCCGTTAATGGGGAAGGAGAGGCCGCTTGGGGTCGCCTGTGAGGCCCTCAGCGGGTAGACAGCCGCGGCGGCGATGCTGCCCTGGAGGCGCGATCGGTTGCAGCCACGCCAGCACAGGCTAGGCATGGTGCCTTAGCGGCTGACTCGAGTATAAGTCGAGGGCGGTTTTTTCAGCACAAAAAATGGGCTGAAAAACTCGACTTATACTCGAGTATATACGGTATGTAATATAAAATACTGATTAGAATGATTATAAACATATTTAAGTAAAATATGTATGATAATGTTATTATGTGCACAAAGAAATATGTACCCAACTGACACATTGTTGAACAGAAAGGTTTTATTTGTTTGTTTTTATTGTTATAAAAATAAAAACACTTTTCATTAAATATATATGTGTGTGTGTATGTGTGTGTGTATGTGTGTGTGTATGTGTGTGTGTATGTATATATATATATATATATATATATATATATATATATATATATATATATTCTTAAGTTTTCATGGGGATTTATACGTATGATATTCAGCTTTGTTCGGGTATTTTCCCACATCATTATAGTTGTGCTTTTAAAGTTGTAGCAACGTTTCGGCAGAATCTCATCTGCTTGTGTATTGTGTTTGTCTATGAGTCAGACTTTCGCAGCCATTTCTGTTTTAAATTTGGTGCTAGCCTATGCTATGCCAGAATGGTTTTTTTCTTCATCCTGATTGGTTGGAGTCTTGGTCTGTGTTTATTGGTCTTGGAGTTTGCTGTCTTCTGCTTGATTGGTGTTTCTAATATCTTCTGTCTGTTTTGGAGCTTTTTTTGTCTTGATTGGCTGGCAACATTGTGCTTCCTGTATTGGAGGCTTTTAGTGCGGCTTGGCTCCGAGTAAATGGATGTCTATCATTTATTAGGAAGCTAGGTTTCATCTGGGTGCCTGGTTGGAGTGTGTTTGAGCTGGAGGTATGAGGGGGAATCTGTTTGTGCCCAGATGTTTGGCTGGCTTGTGGTGTGGATATTTTTTTGTTTGAGAGTGCAGGCTTCCAGATAATTGACAGTCTAGTGACACCTGAAAGCATGAATAGAAGAGATGACTCCACCAGACTGTGAAAGTCTGACTCACAGACAAACACTATATAGAAGCCTGATGATGGCAGATGGGATTCTGCCGAAACGTTGCTACAACTTTAAAAGCACAACTATAATGACTTGGGAAAATACCCAAACAAAGCTGAATACCATACTTGTAAGTACCCGCGAAAACTTAAGAAAACAACACGGGTACCCGTGAAAATCTACGAAAACATATATATGCATAAGCATGAAGCCGAAAGCACCAGCCTGAAGATGGCAAGTGGAACTTCATTGAAATGTCACCAAGATACTCTCAATCTTACACAGAAAAAGACCCGAAAACGCATACCTGTACCCATGAAAATCTAAGAAAACACACACACACACACACACACACACACACACACACACACACACACATGATTTTCACGTGTTTTTTCTTCAAAGCTTGCCTTGCTATGCAGTACTCAGCATTTCTAGTAAAAGTACCTTTTCTCTAACACCAATGGAGTCAGGGATCGTTCTTTCCTAAGGAGTAAGCTGACATTAAATTTATATGCCACCCATCTCACTCTTGAGCAAATCTAGGTGGCTTGCAAACATCACAAAAACAAACATGAAAATATTAAATATTAAAATGAACAGAGATTAAATAAATTAGGAACCAGATTATTACAGGGTGGGGTAGTGGGATTTTCTTCCTAATCCACTAACCATCTCCAACATGGAATGTCCCCTTTGGTGGTCCAGGTCAATTAACAGAGTCAGATTTTGAGGCCTCTTGCAGAAGGCCAAGAGGGTGGGGCAGATGTCACTTCTGGGGGTACCATATTCCTTATTCTTCAGATTGCACATATCACATTCATGCCCACGGGGAAAATGTTTTGGGACTTTGTACAAGGAAGTGTGAAAGCCAGAGAACTGTCATTCAGTGGTCCAAATAACCTCTGATTATTGGGGAGCTGGGGGCTGAAGCCATTTTATTTCAGATGGCTAGAAAAACCATAGTGTGATGCACCACTCACTTTAAAAAAAAAAAAACGCATAGAAAAAAATAGGAAACTTAAGGTAAGAAAAATAGTAATCAAAATTATTTTTGATGAAATTTGATTCAACACCATTTTAATTAAACCATGTTGTAATCATTGTGTTAATATGGTTTTTTGGGGTGTGTGTGGAAATGATGCATAACCTTTTCAGCCCAACAGCAGTTTTTTTTTTCTTTGAAAATATTTTGCTTCTCATGTAAGAAGCTTCTTGGATGAGAAGTGAAACTTTAAAAAAAACACACAAGAAAGTCTAGTTGCCTTTTGGAAAAGCACCTTTGGAACAACCATGGATCTAGATGATTGAAACTCTCCATAGACAACTCCTAGAGAGGATTTGAGAGCTAAATGTGAGGATTTGCAATGTCTCTATGATGGTAGAAGAAAGAAAGCACCATTTGGAAGGCTTGGAAGATCTGTTTGGGGATGCTTCAGAAGAGCATGAGAAATAGGAACAACTTCTAGCAGCAAGATTACCTTGATGCATACTTCTCCAAGTTTACTCATTGTTGTAAAGTTTTGCTGGATTAAAAGCCCTTGCAGTTCCACCAGATCGATTTTCTAGCCTTCAGAAAGAAAAGAACACTGTTTGTGATACTTGTACTACATAGTAATTGCTGAAAAAGTCAATGCCTTCACTGGTGTATACTTACAATAGCTTCAGACTTTCAGTGATACATTTAATAACTAATTAAATTAGATACGGGATGGGACAGAGGAAGATACAGGTGGAGCTTTGTCCTCTATTGCACCTTTTGGTGGCCATTTAACTTTCATGGCACCTTTTTGTGCCCAGATGTACCAGTAAAACATACCCTGTCTCGATGCCTAGTGCCACTCTAGGAAAACAAAGCCCAGGAAGTAGTTATGGGTGGAACTAAAATGATAAATACATCCTAATCACCTAGGATGTGTGCATAGGGGATTAGGTAGACTCCTCTTTTTCTGGTAAATTGCATGAAAGAGAATTAGTCCTGAAGCTGCCCCTATACAAATGAGGAACACTAATCCAGATATTCCTGTCCTGTTAACTCAAGTGGCATTTCCTCAGCAACATCTAAGAACAGCGGCAGCCTTACACAAGAGCTGCTATCTGATCCTTCTAGTTAAAGATACCCAGCATTTAATCAGGAAGATGAGGTGTATCTATTGCCTTTCCCATCCCCATGGCTTCAAAAAGAAGCAATTTCCTAATGTGTTTTTTTTTTCCCAATTTCCTTTTAGATCAGCCAGTAAATTCTGCAAGAGGCTTGGCATGTGTTTTGATGACAAGGGTCTCTGGGCTTGAACTCAAACAGAATTAATTGGACATCACAAATTCCTTCACGGGGCTGCTGCCAGTGAAAGGAATAGCAACCTTGAAGTGGATCTTAATCTTGCTCAATTAAGATGAAGGCAAGTCCACTTACTACCAGGCCTTTGGAGTAAAGTTGGTGGATGCCAGTCACAATAAAACGGAGAACTGGTTGTAGGGCATGTAAATGCTTTTTTTTCCTGTGAAGTTGGTTGAATGGTTTGGTCAAAATTGCTAAAGCACACATCAGAAGAGAAACCAAAGATTTGCCCCCAAAAGGAAGCTGGATATGTGACTGATACATTTCAAGAGAGAAAGAAATGAGCCTAAGCTGAAATCTTTGCACCCAACATGAGAAGGATTCAGAAAAAGGGTGGAACAGAGAGAAATCTGTCACTGGTCCTGAAGAAATACTATCCAGGCAGAAGATATATTAGTTTGGGATGCACCGTGAGATTGGAGGATAAAAACATTTAGACTTATATACAACTTTACAGTGCTTTACAGCCCTCTCTAGGTGGTTTTACAGAGTCAGCCTATTGCCCCCAACAATCTGGGTCTTCATTTTACCCACCTTGGAAGGATGGAAGGCTGAGTCAACCTTGAGCCTGGTGAGATTTGAACTGTCAAATTGCAGGCAGCCGGCAGTCAGCAGAAGTAGCCTGCAGTACTGCATTCTAACCACTGCGCCACCACAGCTCTTGCGGCTGTGCACCACGGTTACACTAGTTCTGCTAGCATAGAACTAGGAGGATAAAAGCATTTAGACTTATATACCAACTTTACAGTGCTTTACAGCCCTCTGAAAGTGGTTTACAGAGTCAGCCAATTGCCCCCAACAATCTGGGTCCTCATTTTACCCACCTCAGAAGGATGGAAGGCTGAGTCAACCTTGAGTCTGGTGAGATTTGAACTGCCAAATTGCAGGCAGCTGGCAGGCAGCAGAAGTAGCCTGCAGTATTGCATTGCAACCACTGTGCCACCACGGCTCTTGCAGCTATGCACCACAGTTATGCTAGTTCTGCCATCATACCAGGTAAAAATGATTTTTTGCACTTTTAGTTCAATTATTACAGAATGATTAAGTGCAATTCACATCATTCCACCAATATAATGCTTTCTCTTCTGCCATAGTACCAATGATAACTTATTGGCAACTTCTGGAGGACTTGCAACACTATATATTGAAGGAGTGCTCTTTTTTTTTTTTTTTTTTTTGCAAATCTCAGTTTCAATCTCAGGGAAACAATATTCACTTAGTTTCCTAAATTAGTTATTGACTCAAATAGGTCATGGAACTATCTTGATTCCCAAAACTCTGAATATAGGAAATGTCTGATAATATCATTTCATTTTTAGTTTCCTAGCATCCAAATAGCCATTGATCAATGTGAGTTTTCAGATAGGGAAGTCTAAGATTTTCACAGACTCAGACTATGTTTAAGCAGAAGATCAATTTTTCCTGTCCCAAATCTAAAGTTATACCTAGGGTACATGCTATTAACCTTAATCTGATGGGACACAGTGGTGCCATATATTATCCCATCAGAAGCAGAATATATTTCTTTTAAAAAGGCTTGACCATCTCATTTATAAGACATGTCTATTCTCATCTCAGCAAATTTTTTTTAATATTTGGTCTGCCTCTGAAGATTAATTCAAAATGGTCTGGATAAAATGCTTCTCAGTTCTGGATAATAGCCCTCAAAAGAGAGTATAAACCTATTAAACAGTGCAGAGGAATATAGAATATAAGGAAGAAGTGCAAGTACCATTAAGTAAATAAAAACTTGATTCTGAAAAGAGAAAATACAAGAAAGACATTCAAAACAATTCTTTCTAGAGGAATATATAGGCAGGTTTCCAAGTTTATGTTATTATGCCCTGTGACAATAACATTCCAATAGTCCTTGTTTTGTTTGTTCCATGTCCTGGCCCAATGTAAGGGTTACTAATTCAACTGTAAAGTCCTAACAAATTCAGAAATGTGCCAGGATGTGCCTTATTCCTCCTCCTCCTCCTCCTCCTCCTCCTCCTCCTCCTCCTTCTTCTTCTTCTTCTTCTTCTCCTCCTCCTCCTGAATTCCCACAGGGTTATTGAATGCCACTTTGCACAGTCAGCTGCGTCTTCAGGGTGGAGGCCTGCGGCTTGCATATCTTTGTTGATGGAGACTTGCCATCTCTGTTTTGGATCCCTATGAGGTTGCCGGACAATGACTTCTAGTTGGTAGGCATTCTTGGCCATGGTGGAAGGTGCTGCTCCCTGGAGATGTTCATGCCAGCCGAGTCGGCCTTCTCTCGTCTTCTCTATAATTGGTGCCACACCAAAATGTTGCCAAATGGGGTCATATGTGATGTGGTCAAGAAGGGAGATGCCCGGTATCCAATGGAGCATTCACATTTCCATGGCATGGAGATAACTTTCGGTCCCTGATTTCTATTTTATTGATGCAAATGCAAATATCATTCAGGGATTTTTGTCAGGGCAAAGATGGGGCAGTAATCAGGAAAGATGCAGCCATGGTCATGCAATCAAAGTTGCCATCTTGATTTTTTTTTTTTAACCCACTGATTCATTGTCACCAAGTGGACTGAAACTGAAATTTTGATTGATGCAATTGGGTCCTCTGGGCTATAGGAGAAAGAAGGGATGGCTTCTTGACTATTATGGGAACAAGGCAAAGAGAAAATAAATTCACCTCATCTTGCTGGTATAAATGTTGCTAGTTTATTTGAAGAAAAAAATTGTCTACTATGGTCTTGAGAAGATGCTTGTTGAATATGGTATTATCTTCTTGCCTGGTCTACTTTCCAGAACTATAATCTAGCTATTCTCGTCCAGAAATCATAAGAAAGTCCTATAGAAGAGAGTATTTATAGCTCAGGGGTTAACTGTGGGGTCCACTCTGAGCTTGGTGATTTCATGACCAAACTAAGTAACATCATAAGTGCACCAGTTTGGTAAGGAAAGATCTGCAAAAAAAAAACCCCAACCAAGCTCAGAGGGCACCAAGGACCCCACACAAGGAAGCTAATACTCAAGTAAAGGTGTACAATTCTATTTGTTAACAACAGTAATATTTCCTTAACACATTGTATCTACAACCTTCTCTTCTCTAGATCAGGGGTCTCTGACCTGGGGCCCTTGAAGCCTGGCGGACTTCGACTCCCAGAATTCCCCAGCCAGGCTTCAAAGGCCCAAGGTTGGAGTGCCCTGCTCTAGATGCTTGACCTATTTCTTTCATTTTTATCTAAGCTGCCCCCCCCCCCCAAAGTCATATCTTGAAAGATTAATCAGATCAACCATTTTAAAAAAAGTAAGATCATGGCCTCATATATAATTGTATAGATTTTTTTGTTTGTTTAGTATTTGACTTGTACACTACCCAGAGCCTCTCTATCAGATAGATGGATAGTTTCTAAAAGCGACTAGACATTCTTGTCCTAATCCCAGTGAAATAGTTTTATTTATGATTCACACAGGTCAATTTATCATTTTAGAGACTTGGGATATCACATATAGGGGAACCATTACAGTAACGGTTGACATATATGAGAGTTAAGTCAGTCCTTCAAGGCAGACCAGACTAGGTAACCGAAGTCATGCAGGTAAATACAGGGGTGGGATGCTGGGGGTTTGCAAGGGTTCGAGAGAGCCCCTAGCTCAGATTCTGTGCAATTCAGAGAACCCCCAAATCCCACTCCTGGCTGGCCCTGCCCACCCCTCCCCTCTCCGGAGTCCCCACGCGGCCCGTTTTGGATGAAGGTGCGGTGCGTGTGGAGCTCGAGGAGGGTGAACAACGGGCCTCCCGCAAGTTCAGGAGGGCCGTTATCACCCTCCCAGAGGCTCCAGGGAGGGCCCAGGGAGGGCAAACACCACCACCCCTGCCGTGGTGTAGGGGGCTGACTAAGCCATGCCCACCCAGCAATCGGGCAGAGAACTCTTTGCTAAAAATGTTCAAGCCCACCCCGGATAAATATTACTCTTATTCTGAAGTTATAGCAATAAAATCTTGCAAGCCTGAATGCTTTTCCTTTTCTCCCTCCCTCCATCTTTCTGAGAGCCAGGGAGGTCTTGTCTGCAAGGCTTTCTCAGATTACAGTTCTGCCCCCAGACGCAGGTTTCTTTATCTGACCATTGTCTTAGTAATGGCTCTTTCTTCCTTTCCTCACCATTCCTTCTTCCTGTTATAAGTGAAGAAAGTTGGATCAGAAGCAAGGACTGGCTGCTTGGGTCCCTCAACACAGTGCCTGTGGATCCCTATCTGCAATTAAGGACCTCCTGATTCCTTCCAAACTCTCTGCTTATTTTTAAAAATTGATCTTTTAAACAACACTCAGAGAAAGGGAAAAGCAATTTAGGAAGTGAAATTAGATGTCCCAAAGGATGAACTATTATATTATCTTTTTAAAGGATATGCCAGTGTATATGATGTCTGAATTTGTTTTTATGTAGTTTATTGTACAGCCTTTGTTTTGTAACAGGGTGACATTTGGGGTTCTAATTCCCTCAAGACAGTTCCAAGTTCCTTGTCTCTATATCATATGACCTTCTGTAAAATGGATCAGAAAATCATAGGTTCAAGAAACCAACTCTGTGCTTTAGAGAAAGGGTCTCCAACCAAAGGTGGCTGAGGAATTCTAGGAGTTGAAGTCCACAAGTCTTAAAGTTGCTAAGGTTGGAGACCTCTGTTTTAGAGGACTGTCAAATTTACATTTGTTGCAGAGGTGGGATTGGAGATTTTACAGTATCCTTCCCTACCACGCCCACCAAGCCACGCCACGCCACGCCAACCAAGCCACCCCACAGAACTGGTGGTAAATTTTTTTGAATCCCACCACTGATTTGCTGGTCTTTTCACCAAAAGCCACACATTGTGATTTGTAATTTACCATGGCAGATTTCATGTAAGAAGACTCAGGAATATTCTGCATCCTAAAAATATTTCTCCTCTATTGATTGCCCTAACAATTGTAACCAGCAGAGAGAATTCTGAACCCATATTTGGTATTTGATATATGCCCAATAATACATTTTTAAAAAGAAAGGGAAAAGAACAGTAATGCTACATTTCTGATTTAGAAGTAATAGAAGTATATCATCAATTTTTCAATTTTAGTGTTATATTACTTCATACCGTTGCTTAAAAAAAATTATCTCATTTTGCCTGCATACAAGTGATTGCATATGAGGAATGCACCTTTGGAATTACAGTTATAAAAATACAGCTCACATAAAAAAAATGTAGTTTATAACATTCATGATCCTAAGAAGGATTTATTACTATTGAAATGGGATTTACATCCTTCTGCCAAATAATAATGTAACTGATATTAAAATACATGACCTAGGTTGACCCCAAACTAGTTTAGTTACCATGAAAGAGTTTACTGAAATTGGGAATTGAAGTTTATTCCAAGGAAAGAAAGGCTTGCCATGCTGCAATGAGAAGATAGATTTATTAGAGAAATTATTCCAACTGTCCTTGCAAAAGCTTCATTGAAAGGAAAAAAAGGAAGATATTCTCAAACCTCTATCAGATTTCTGGTAGGAGAAATGTTTTTCCCTGCTGCCTTTGCCTGACGAGGAGTATGGTCTTGTTAAATACAGTAGATTATTCTTAATAAGGAAGAACAGAATTGCTCATTTTTGAGATTCAGTTCTGTGTAGGATGGGTCATTTGACAATTCTGTGGTTATCTTCAATGAAACTAAATACCTTAATTTGTGGTGGGGAGGATGACTGATTACATATATTCTGTTTGTTTGGTTTCTTTCCTTCCAGCAATATTTCGTAGTCTTTCTCCTCCCTACCAGAGCCATCTCTTTTCCCATTTTAAACTCCAAATTGCGGTGAAAGACTTTCTCCTCTGCCAAGATGCTCTCGATTCAAGGCCATCCAGGGAGTGAGGAAAGACAGTAGCGGCTGGAGTAAGTGCTCTGGGCTGGCACACAGATTTAGAGAGCAGAGGGAAGGGAAGGCGTACCCGGCCAGTTTTAAAAGGACCGGGAGGGCAGCTGCCCCTGTGACAATTTAAGAATCTGTGTGAGAGCATCAAGAATGGATGAGGTTGGGGAGTTCTTTCATCTCAGCCATAAATACAGCATTAAAAATTAACCTGCGGCAAGGCACCCCACTGCTCATGCTATCATGAGCCTGTCTCCTAAGCCTTCTATACAGAGACATAATGGGCAACTTCTTTTAAAAGCTGGCAACCCTGTGAGATTGTTCCTTCCAGGAGAAAGAAAGAAGGCAGCAGGGTTCAGCTAGCTCCACCTTCAGCTGAACCAGATTGGAGGGAGGCATGGCAGGGGACAGCCAATCACAGGAGTCCCAATGGAAGACCTCCTTTGTGGGGGGAGATTTGGGGGGGGGGTCTACATTTTTTTTCAAAGCACAGTAAATTTGGGGGTTTCTTTCTACCTTAGCCCATGCTTGCAACACAACAATGTACTGCAGTGTATCAACTGTACTTTCCATTCATTAATAGTGGCACTTTTAAGCAAGGAATGTAATTTCTAGCTATGTTTTATTGTTTTTTCCAGGTAGCTTGGCAGAGATGCAAATAATCTGTGCAATTTTCATATATAACCTGCAGGTTGGTGCAGTGACTGAAGCACCAGGTTAGAAACTTGGAGAATGAGGTCTAATCCTGCCTTAGGCATAAAGCCAGCTAAGTAGGCTGCAGTGCAGTTTCTCTTTCCTTAGCCCCAGGAGGGAGGCAATGGCAAACCACTTTCAAAACCTTGTCAAGGAAACAGCAGGGGCTTGTCTAGGCAATCACAAGGAGTCAACACTGTCTCCCTCTCCCCCTGTCTCTCACACACAACCGAAGTTTGATTCTTCTTCCAAGGAATTTGGCAGAGACAAAATAATCTGTACAATTTTAATGTGCAACCTGTATCCTGACCCTGTGCACAGGGTATGCTGTGCAATATCTTGATCTATTACTGAGTAATATTTAAGCACCTTTATCTTCAATTCCTAGAGCAAAAGCATTTTAAGCAATGAGAAAGACCATATTTTCTGTAATTAGAAAATTATCTGTCACGAAGCCCTCATTATGTCTGCGTGGAGCAGCCAGTTTTACCCTTATCGAAGGCTAAAGCTATTTTGAATGCATGCCTGTGCAAAGAAAATTTATTAAAAGCTAAAGCCCGGCAACCAGAGAGCCCTAAATTGGAGAGAAAGCAACCAATTCCTCCACTGTGTTAATGATTGACAGAAACAATTGCAACAAGATCCCTTATGAAGAAACACTGGAAGCTGTCTTCTCATTTTTCTCTTTTTTGGTTGTTTTTTCAAACCTTAAAATCCCCTTTTTCTTATCCTCTTTCTCCTCCTCCCCGGAAAAAACCCATTGTTCATCAAAGATGGCTTCTTCTTCCTCTTCTTCTTTGTCCCAGTCATTCTGCTGCGTAATCAACTTTCATAAGTACATAACGCCATTTCTAAAAATTGAAATAAAGTGCCCAAAGTATCTTTTCCATCTTGTTCTTCCTTTTTATATTTTTGATATTCAGTCTTTAGTTCATCCACAAGCAATGCCATCCTGAAAAGAGAAACTTTCCCCAAAACAACCAACCAAGTATTTTTAATCAAAAATAATTCAAAAAAAGTTCCAAAAGTTAATACTTTTCTTCCTTCTTCTATTTCTCTTTCTGGGGTTACTGTTTAATCAAAGAGGTCCAATTACCATATATCTTTCTTTGAGATTCTAGGCAATCTCCTCCTTTTTCCACTTCTGCTCCAATTTTTTTCCTCTCCCTTCCCACTTGCAACATCAATTTTTAAATGATCAGAAATCCATACCTCTAATAAGGGTTTTCCAATTTCCTAAATTTTTAAATCCAATGTCCAAGAACTCTTTTGTCCCTTAACTTCAACTTTCAGAATAGTTCACCTTCAGTGCCCAAACAAATTTCAAATCTTCATCTGCTGTTTCCATGGGGTGGAAGAGTGAAGAAAAAAAAGTTCCCTTTAACAGCTTTCTCCGCCGCTTTCGATCTTCTTAGGGATACAATGTATCCTCCAGCAATTCAGACAGCTCAGTTCCAGCGAGTTTAAAAGATGTTGATTGACCTGGCTCAGCCAGCACTTTCACTTTTCTTGCTTCCTCCAGCACAATCTTACCCGGTTGCAGGCTTCTTCGGGGCAGCCATTGCTGACTGCCGCTCCACCACCTTGGGAAAAATGGGTTTTTTCAGACGAGAAGGGGGTCTGCGACACCCCCAACCCCCTGTCCGGCTCCCCTCTCTCTTCGGCTGTCCCTACAGGGCAGCCATATCCCCCTGACCCATTTGGATCGGGGGTACCTCGGCGGCAAGCGCAGCAGGAATCACGAATGGTCGCGAATTCCTGCTGCCACCGAAGCCAAGCGGAACCGGAAGCCATCTTAGATGATCTCTTGATGATGTCTTCGATGATCTCTTGCATAAGCATTATGCACAGATGAGACAGAGTGGGGATACCAGGGAAGTTGATTCTTATCTATGTGACTGATGGGTAATAAACTCTGAAAAATTCATATCCCCCTGACCCGTTTGGATCGGTTCCGGTTCCGCGTGGCTTCGGTGGCAGCAGGAATTTGCGACCGTTCACGATTCCTGCTGCGCTTGCCGCCACGGTACCCCCGATCCAAATGGAAGCTGACTTATTGATCAGAATCAAATAGTCCATCTAGGATTCTGGGGCTTATTGGACAAGACATTTTGAGGAACATTGGGCTAGTTCAGTACTAGCTGCATCACACCAGTCATTCTTTCATTTTAACCTGGACATGTTAAGAACAAGACCTTTGATATTCTCTATATACCATACTGAAAAGAAATACACCCAATATGCATATATTTATACATTTATTAGGGGGGCAAATCTATGAATCTATCACAAACATCTATGAATTGTTTTATAGACCTGATTTTTTTTACATAGAAATGGAACATCCTTTAGATGAGGAAACAAGATAATCCTAAACTCAGGATTGTCCACTCTAAGCCATGAGCTTGATCTTTGATGTAACATTAATGGTCTATTTTTCTTCCCTGAAATTTCTGTTCCTTTTTTTTAAAGGAAAATCTGAAGAGATTGGGAAATCTTATGAGCTATTAGCACTTGATCAAAGTATTCTTGCGTGAGAACACAATATCTTAGTATTTCTGGAGTATTTTAACTATATGCATAAAGTTGAATTATTTTTTATGTAATTTTAAGGGTCCATGCATGCCATCTAGGGGGATGTCATGAATCTGCTAATAATTTTCATTTATCTAAAACAGAATTGGGGAACCTGAGGTCTTCTAAACTAGGTTGCCGAACTAAAATAGTATCTATTATTATTGGTTCTGTTTTGGTCGAGAATTTGTCGCCTCTGATCCAAAACCAAATGCGTGGTGTCCTTTGTGTCCTGAGCAGGATGATGAAAGCCCAATCAATAATCCATGCAATGGTCAGAAGCTATAATGCTTGGTGAAAACTGTACATCTTTTAATGGTCTTATATGAATATTTGACAAGATACAATGAATAACCATTTTTGGTGGAATGATGTAGAAAATGATTACATAGGAAAAAGTCTACATTTTCCCTTTGTACGAAAGTGATAGAAATAGTCTTCTTCTCAATGCATGGGTGTTATTGTAATAGAACAGGGGTGTCAAACTCGATTTCATTGAGGGCTGCATCAGAGTTGTGCTTGACCTTGGGCGGGGGGCAGGCTGGACATGACCAGTTCAAAGTCATTTGTGTCGGGAGCACCTGTAGTAGCCCCAGCGCTCTGCTAGCGAAAACAGAGTCCCAAACATTGTTTTCGCCTGCGATGGCCTCCTGCAACCCTCTGCCAGCGAAAAACAGAGCTCCATTTTCACTGGCAGAGGCACCATGGGCCCCTCCTTCGCTGTTTCCAGGGCAGCCCTGTGGGCCAGATCTTAAACATCCCGTGGACTGGATCCCGTCCCTGGGCCTTGAGTTTGACACCCCTGTCATAGGACAGATGTTCTTCCTGCATATGGCCTGCTCAGAATTATAAAGCAGGCAAGAGCCCTTCACCAAAAAAAGAAAAAAGCATTTCGAGGAGGTTCATCTGTGAATCATATAATTCAACCTTGAGCCAGGTGGGATTCAATCTGCCAAATTGCAGTGGGAGTACCTTGCAGTACTGCACTCTAACCACTGCGCCAATGAGGCTCCATGTCATGCAACTAAGGACAGCCCTTGTAAAAATACTTTTGACCACTTTTAGAACCAGAATCAAAAATAACTGATTTGTCTTCAGCATCATCTGAGAATATGATGGAAAAGGTTATAAAGTGGTAGAAGGACAACTTTCTCACATGTAGCAACTCTCTAAGACCAAATATCAAGTTGCTTCTATACTTGATGTGATAGCTCTCAATAGAATAAACTCAGAATTCAGTACTTTTACTGCCCCAAACAGATGAGAGAAGTGGTGCAAACAGAAGTAGCTATGATTAACTAAAGCAAAGGTACTGCTGGCATCCCTGCAACAGGCAGCAGTAATACTGAGTCAAATAGCAATAGCTCTTAGACTTATATACTGCTTCACAGTGTTTTACAGCCCTTTATAAGTGGTTTATAGAGTCAGCCTATTGCCCCCAACAATCTGGATCCTCATTTTACCAGCCTCCAAAGCCTGAAAGCCTGAGTCAACCTTGAGTCGGTCAGGATCAAACAGCCGGCTGTGAGCAGTCAGCTGAAGTGGAAACTTCAGGACCAGTTCAAATATGGCAATAGCAATGGATAAAACCTTTGATCAAAACAGTTTTAACAGTTCACCATGAAATTGAAAATGAAGTTGGGGCATTACCCCAACATGCAATATTTGAAGCCAGTCAACTTTCATGCTAAATAAGCCATTAAAGTTTATCATGTCTCACAAATGAAGGCAAATATATGTGTCCCAAGATAACGATGTGAAATCAAATTTGGATCAGTCACTGGGACCAGAGATTTAGGTGGGAGATTCTTCCAATGTAATCTACTGGTTGCCCTGACTATGCTCCTATGACTATGTAGGACAAAACGGGAGGAGGCTAAACACCAAACTGCAAGAACGTAAGTGAGCGGTCAGAAGAGGAGACCCGAACTCATTGGTAGCCTCACATTGGAATGAGCAAGGACACACATTTAATTTCACAGCAACTAAAATCATTGGCCATGCAGGAACAAAGATAGCCAGGGAAGTGATTGAAGCTTGGGAAATTGGCCTCTTGTCAGTTAACAGGAGTGCTGAATTACCACCAGTCTATCAAATACTTAGGAGCTGAGGGCTTGGCAGCACAAAGAAATGACAGCCAATCACCAGCTATCAATGCACCGCAGTGTCTCACATGGTAAGATAGTAGATCTGCGCACCGCTGAGGTCGGCAGCTTGGCAGCTCAATTCCCATGAGCAAACAAACCATGTAGGGACAAGAAAGGAGCCTCCCCTTATTGTCTTCCGGCATCCCATAGGTAAAATTAACACCACCCAAAAAAAATCCTTTCACAGAGGCAGCCAGCCACCTGGGTGATCCCTGGCTAACATATGTCATACGCTAAATAAATAAATGCACCAAACAGCCAATAGGAAGGCACCACACAAACATGACTCACAGAACAGCCCAAAGCACATATTCCAGTAGAAAAATCCCCTGAAGATGAGCTCCAGCACAAATCTGAAAGCCCCAAAGAGTAACTCTCTGGTCCTGGTGACCGACCCAAATTCGATTTTGCTTTATCGTGTCTGTTTTCATTCAAAATAAGCCATCAAAGGGTAAGTTCTCCTGTTGCTTTCTGCAATTAGAGCATCAGAATGAGACCAAGCAACAGAAGTTGCCATCATTTTAGCTGGGCTCCAACTGTTAATTCACAAATATCACTTCTACTTGGAAAATCTCCAGCAAACGGAAAGACCAAGAAACCATCCTTCTCCCTTCCTAACAGGAAATGAAGGCATTCTGTTATGTCAACTTGATAATTGAAAATACCCTGCAATAAATTCCCCCTCTTAAGCTATATGGCTTGGTTTCTCTCTTTATCTACAGATGTTGAGATCTGTTGGCAATGTAATCTCACCAAAAAGCTTCAAGAGTTAGGTGAAGGGGAACAATTTGGGAATTAATGATCCTTAGTTCTTCGCTCGAAGAAGCCAGGTTATACTTTTTTAATGTGGATTTCTAAAATTCAAATTTGATGGCAAATTCTAAACATTCTGCACTGAGGTTTAACTTTTGATCATTAAGAAAAAAGGAGATTCAATTGAAAAATGCTTTATACAATTCAAACCATTGATCCTCCTAGCCTGTAAGTTTACTCTCACTTGCTGCAGTTCACGAGCTAGAATATGCAAGTCAGCTGAAGGAACATTTGCTTCCGTATTCTGCCACAACAGGGGAGATTCTGTCAACCTCCTTTCCCTAGACTTGGCAGGAATGTTAATATCCATCACGGCTAGAAATTCTTGGAATCTCAGTGCATTTATGGGGTGTTAGATGGGAGGAAGGACTGCCTGGTCATTTTACTGAGTAAATTGCCAAGCTGTGGTATAGTACAGTAATCACAAATGTTTCTCCCGTTGGAGGACTCTAGTCCTAGAAACTAGGATTGAATTCCTAAAATAGCAAAAACAGCAGAGCAGCTGAGAAAAAGTCCTAGAAACTTTTAAGAACTCTTTCTCATCTTTCAGAGTTACTTTGCAAAAGCATACAATTTGAATTTCTCCTTGGCGTTCAATGTGGATTGCTTGTATGGAAGAAACGTAGCGACTTAACTCTGAAAACAATTTTATCCCACTGGATTGCAAACTCCATCAAATTTCTAAAGATCACCCCTTCTAGGAATAAAGATGCATTCGTAACTCGCTTTTAAAGAATTACTCATCTTTAAATCTGCCATTGTTTAATGAAAATCTTAACTTAACTTTCCTTCTTCTCTCCTTTGAAATTGTTCTCACCACATTATGCTCATTTGGGGATAATTTTCCTTTTCACTTTCTTTCCTTCCCCCATGTTTCACTTGCTTGTCACCCTGCATTCTGGAGATTTATATTAAAAATAAAGAAATCAATGTGTTGCTATGGAGATAAACTTTCATCCAATGCAACTATCTCATTTTCCCAATGAATTTGACTGATGAAAGCACAGAGATAAAAATGATAATGGAAATATCCCACATTTTGAGCAACCATCCAGTGCCGTAACACTACATTTATTTGTTTTCTGAGTGGATTGCTGTTAAACACAGTGGTCATTTTGACGTAGTGAAAAGGCATGGCTTTACCTCTGACAAATTCACTGTGTGCCCTTAGGCAAAACACACATAGGCTTAATTGAGCCTGTAAAACATGTCTAGTATTGACCCAGTACAAATGTCTCAAGTGCCTCAACAATTAAGTCTTGTACACAGAACAAGACCTTGCCTTGTGGTAGATAATCCAAGCTCTATTTCTCAGCAGAGGATATGGTAGTGTAAGATCTCTTTTGCTTTCACTGCAGATTTTCAGGAGGAAGTTTGCATAGGCCCACTGCTCTTCCAGAAAGCACAATAACTATCCATCACAAGGAAGGGAGGGAGGGAAGGATTTAACATTGAAAAACACATTTTAAAATAACAGGAAAAATGGTTAGAAATTCTCTTTTTTAATACTACTGGATATTTACTAGCAGTACCATTTATATATATATGAGCCAAGTGGAAGCTTAGCACAACTAATGATTTCTTTTTTTTAAAAAAAGCAGCTTTTAATCTTAAAATTAAAATGCAGCCATGCCTCCTTTGATAACATCAAGACACCTTTGCAGTATCTCAGCTCATTAAAGTTTTTTTTTTTTTAGTATAGCTCCCAACCTCAAAAAAGTGTTTCTTTTCTACTATACAATAAATTCCACCATGGTAACCAGGCAGACTTTGGTCTTCTGAATTCATTTTGAAATGACCCTGAGGTAATATGTGTAGAAGATAACATACAGAGGGAAAAAAGCCTTTTGGTAATAATGGACCTTCTGAATGAAAAAAGTGCAACTCTATGGAAATCAAGAGCCAAATGTATATTAGAAGCATTAAAATAAGACCTGGCTTAAATCATAAAACAAACATTATTTTCATTTAAAACTAATTGGACGACAATTTTCAAAAATGTTCTTATTAAAAAAAATCCTCCAGAGGATCAGAGTAGAAAAATCTAAAACCAGTGTAATAGAAATTTC
Source organism: Hydrophis major (assembly GCA_033807585.1). NCBI lineage: Eukaryota > Metazoa > Chordata > Lepidosauria > Squamata > Elapidae > Hydrophis > Hydrophis major. The sequence goes on from CM066329.1 coordinate 223,970,503, forward strand.
CAGTATTTTCCAACAATTATTTGAAACCTGCTCAAACATTTATTGAAAGGCACCTCTAGCTATGCCTATATAAAATTTTACAATGAGATATTACCGTATCTAGATCAATACTTATCCTTAATCTTTACTTCTCTTTTCCAATACTTTTCTCATCACCAAAACAACATGTGACTTATCAAACTGAGAGGGATGAATGGGGACTAATCAGGTTTCTTTTCCTCCATTTGTCCAGCAGTGCTCAAAGCAGATGATTTATCAAGGAATTTTAAGGCCACAGGTTATGGAGGGGCATGTCCTTGATCTGGTGATTTGCAAGTTATGGGTTCTGCACTAAAATAACCTGAATTATCTGAGTGATTAGAAAGCATATTAAAATAAAATCTGCACAACATTAAAAATAACAAAAAATATCACAAGATCAAACTCTGATGTTGATAGTTGGCAGGGATTTATTTTTATTTTCTCACATAAGAGAACTGGAACACTCTCTGTACATATATATATACACAAAGCTTGTTTGCATCAGATCAAAAGCAGGGAATTTGGTGGGAATCATATTGATTTTATATAGAGAAAAAGCAATGCAGAAAAACAGGAAGAGTGACTACAGTGTTATCTTAAACCACAAATGGATCATAACCAGCTTCTGAACAAAAGAAAATAGAAACAAAAAAGAAAACACAAACCAAAAAACTTGGAAGCCAATAACTAAATGGTCTTCCCTGGGGATAGTATTTCAGCATTAAGAACAACACACAAGAATAATTAAGATGTAGTATATCTAATGAAATTTTAGAGGGCTAAATAAATTTGTGGAAGGGCTGCACTGGAATAATGTAAAAGAAAAATATCTGTCTGCCTCAAAAGGGCATCAGCAAGATTCAATTCAATGTGAACGCATTATGGTAATCAGCATATGGTGAATTTATACTTATACTTCTGACAACAGAATCCGGTGTATGCTCAGGTGAGCACAGAGAATTCTTATCCAGACAACATCAAGTCCCTTTGCAACTTCTAAAACTCAACCCTTGATGGAAGTTGGAAGTGAAGTCCAGAGGAATTTGCACATTATCATGAGAAATCTGTTGTCCTAAATCTACAGCAATAAAATGAGGCCACAGGAGTGTTTTAGTTGTACATCCAAAAACAATTTATCAGTGATTGGCCAAATTAAGAAATGAATGCCACTGAATTGTGGGTCAGAGAGATAAGAAATGGGATGTTGTCACTTGTGAAATTAAACCAGGCTATATCGTGGCAAAGGAGATTTTTATTCTACTTATACACTGAGAGCTAAACTCTGCCACCATCAATGCAGCCCTATAATAAATAACTCTATGATAAGTTGGATATAGAGGGAAAGCACTGAAGCATGACCCTGTAAGTATAGACATGTCTCCTGAATGGAAGAAACCATCAATATTAAACTCAAGCAGCTAGGGAATTTCCTTTTTTTATTGTTGTTAAAAACATTGTCATTGTGTCCATGTAAGATGCTACTGTCTCATTGTTTCAATTGTTTTCTGCCCCAGCTAACATGCATCAATACAGGTGGGGGAAAACATTTCTTCAATATGTCAAATAAGGTACTGAAATATGAAATAGATACACATTGATGTGTGTTGCATATGCACACACTTATTGTTTATGTTTATATATTTTATATATATAAATAAAAATAAACAATAAGTTAGATATGAAGTTTGTTCTGGGATAGAGAGCGTATCAGTGGTTGGAATAACGGTTCTCTTGTTCCTTTTTTCCCATCACCCTTTCTTTTCCAAGTGCATGGTGCCAAAACACTCATTCTGTACGCAGAATTATATGGATCCCTGAATCTGTGAATACTGGTCCACTCATCTCACCAGTCCTCAGCGCAAAGGAGGCATCTTCAAAAGGTTTCTGCATTTGACCTGTCAGACAGAAAAAAATTTTCAAGTGAAAAGTGGAAAACTGACAGCCATATCAAGAATATCTAGAATTAATTCCAAGCATGAACATCTAGAAGTAGGAAATGTTGCCCTCACTGGTTCTAGCTCAACAGAAAAAAGCCAAAGGCAATCCTATAAAAGTAGTCCTTGATTTACACCCACAATTAAATCCAAAATTTCCACTGCTAAGCAAGGCAGTTAAGTGAGTTTTGCTTCATTTTACAACCTCTATTATCACAGTTGTTAAGTGAATCACTATAGCTGTTAAGTTAGTAACACCATTGTTAAGTGAATCTATTGACTTTGCTTATTGACTTTGCTCATCAGAAAAGATAATCACATGACCCCAGGATACTGCAACTGTCATAAATACATGACAGCTGCCAAGTATCAAAATTTTGATCATGTAACCACGGGGATTAATTGGTTATAAGTGTCAATGGTTATAAGTGTCAAAAACAACCATAAGCCTCTCTTTTCAGTGTTTCTGTAACTTTGAATGTTTACTAAATGAATGGTTGTAAATCAAGGACTACCTGTAGTCGCGTAATATAGGATTCCATATTCATAGACTGGACTTTTACACCTTTATGGCCAGAATATAAATACTTGAAGACATATTCAATGATCTTACTGAAAAATACCACCCAAATATTAATTCTGTTTCAGTGCTGGATAAATATATGTGTTTTCCTTTTAATTAGTGAGCACTTTTTCAGTGATAGGATGTTAGTTAAGGACCCAGTTTTGTGCACACATTTTCTAATATTTGGAGCTTCTGGGATTAAAATGACAGGCTGTCCCTTCCCTGACACATTCTCCATCAACATGCTCCCAGGAGATCGTCCACCATTTCAAATGCAGAGGAGCAGAGAAAATACATCAGAACCCACATGCCCTGTCAAGCTCAAATGTGATTGAACCAATGTTAATACCTAGCATGTGTACATGTTTTGACTGCAGAAACCCGAATCATTCGTCATATCTTATCTGCACTTTCTTTGCTGCCCAATTTACCCTCATGATTCATCATCAGGAGGGGTCTGCATGTGCAGAACCAAGCAGCAGGGTGGCATGCATCACTTCAATATGCATATGGGAGAGTTCCACTCTCCAATGCTTCCCCCCGCATCAGACAATCTTCAAAAATAAAGTACAACAGAGAAAGAATCCTAATCTTTTTGCTATGCTGTGTCTAATTTTTAGCAGCAGAGGTGTGAGTGTAGGGCCCCTCTTTCAAAACTTACTGCCAAGTTTTGAAGAGACTTCCTTTCTCTCCCATCTGACTATAGCAGAACTACTCTGCAGAAGCAGCTCATGACAGCCCAGGGAATGTGTTTTGAAATCTATAGAGAAAAACAGCTGGGAGAAAGGCAGTTACTAAACTCCTGTGATGCATCAAAAAACAAACTGGATCAGTATTCAATTTACAGGGGTTCAAAGGTTTACCTCACCCTTATCAAAATACTGGATCTTTTAACTGGCATTTACTTCCCCTTCAAGTCTTAAGTATCAGTACCAAGGACAGAAAGAAAAAGAAGGGAGCCCTGGTGACTGAACTTAGCACCAAAAATTAGGACTTGCTGTCCTAAGATGCCAAAATTGACGCAAGTAGAAAGGAAACTGGGTAAATCTCAGGTAGAACCCTTGAATTAGAATTGTTATGTACAGTATTGCCACTGCTACAGAAAATGAATCCAGAAAGCTTAAAGGCAGCGTTCCAGATGAATCCCTGACAGAATTTTTATTTTTGCATTTTCTTTGCATGCTGCATATAATCCTGTGGGCTTGTGTGTCTGAGAAATTAGTAGAATTTATTATTTATTTGTGGCTTTCAATCCAACTGCAACTTTTATAATTATGACTCTAAACTTCTTCCAGGACTTGTCATAATGGCTTTAGCTTGTTATTTCCCCCCAAGTTTTAGCTCATAAAATGACTAGAAGGGAAAACGAAAAGATTTAAAGTTATAATCCTGCTGGCAACAGAATTTTATAGGGAAAAATCACACAAGTATAAAATATTTCTTTTTTGAACTGAACTTTAAAATGGAGGATATCAAAAAATGAGACATCTTTTTTTCACAAAGACACCAAAGCTTGTTATGGATGGAAATGCATGCTCTTGCAATGCTCTACATCAGGGGTGTCAAACTCGCGGCGTCACATGACATATCAGGACTTTTTTCCCCTTTGCTAAACCGGGCATGGGCATGGCCAACACGTGACACATCCAGCCCACAGGATGGGAGTTTAACAGCCCTACTCTACATGCTATCATTGCAATCCTAGTTTTGCTCATTCTTGAACAACCACAGTATGAATGGTCTGACCACAACAATGTAATTCGCAGCTATAGGAATTTTTTTTTGAAAAGAAAAAAATAGGAAGACTGGTTTAAAAATGCAGGATGCATTAAATTGAATTACCACCACAAAAAAGCAAGAAAATAATTAAGTCATTCAAGTAAATTACTTAAATTGTTTCTCATTTCATAACTGAGTTTGTAACTACTTGTAATTAAGTATTCAATTTTGAAAAAATGCACATTTTTCCAGAAGAAATGTGGATATTAATTAACTGTAATAGGATATGCTACTTTGCCTTAAATAATTGGTTTTCTCCATGCAACTGTGTAGCACATAATTTATAACCTTCAAATAAATGTTGATTTGGATTTATTTTCAACCCAAAAGTTCTTAATTTCTGAATCAGGAAAAAAAAACCCATCTGTTTCTTCATCCAGAATTTAATAAAGCAGATGAAATGTCAATTGCTCTTGATTTTTTAAAAGACTAAATGAGAATGCTTATGTTTTTTCACTTCTAAACATATCCAGGAGTCATAATTGTAGCAAATTATGGTTAGCAATCCCATCAAAAGAGTACAAGATGACACAAAGTGGTTATCACGGAAGACCTGCTTGTGGCTCCTAGTCCCATCTAGTGGACAACAAAATTCCAGCAGCATTGCTACTGCATCATTGTGCCTGTCTCATCTAAACTCTCTTTCTTTCAGTAAGTCACCCAAGACCACAGCTGAAGTGACAGTTTCTAAATGAGACCCAACTACCAGTCACTGGCAGCCTATGATTAATAGCTTTTTCATTACTTTGCAATCCAAAATGCCAATGTTAGCAATCATCTTTTCTTCTGGAAAATATTTGACTCGGGAAGGAATTACTGCCTCTGAACAATAAGGCAGAATTTGTGAAGATAAAGGACAATTTAAAAAATAGTATCTTCTTGCAAACCAAGAATTTATTCCCAGGAAAAGAAAAGAAAGTTTTTTGACCAAAGTTAGCAACTTCATTTTTTGTCTTACACATAAACATTAACTAAGGATTTGGATGATAAACAGTAGCTATGCTAATTATTTCATCTGTCTTGCAAATTCATGTTCTATATATTGATATGAATTTACATGCTTATTTCTTTAACATTTTTTTAAAGATCCTTGTGAGGATATTATTAAATATTTTTCTCTAAATTTATTCTACCACTACTGATGGATCCAATTTGGAACTTCTATTTTGGGATTACCTAAAGATCATATATGTTCCAAATACTTCTCATCCTTGAAAAACATACAAATGTTATTATCAGAAGCTCATCAAGACAAAAACCAAACCCTGTCACAAAATTGCTCGTAATACCTTCTTAAGGTCCTGAAGACAGGAAAAAAGTTAACCAGCTTTGGGCATGAAAATCCAGATCTGACTTTACTACACTGCAACCACTTGCCTTTAAGTGTACTTTCACTAACCATGAGTTCGAAAGCCTTTCTTTCCTAATTGACCAAGGTGGGATGGTTGACACAAAGTCAGAAGATATAAGCAGCATAAACGCACATGAAATACTGTACATACATGCCTATATTAAAAATACAAAGCTTTTCTTTCTGGAAATACTGTTAAGGCCACTTAGTATAATGATTTCAGATTTTTACTGATCAAAGTATCAGATATATCGACCTTTATACACAGGAATTTCAGGCTCTGACAATTTGATGGCTATTGGTTAGAGGATATTTCTAGCATCTGGTGTAGACTATGACTTCATCATAATTAATTAAATTAGTTACTTGAATACTAAATTATGCCATTATTTTCAAGTAGCTCATTTCAACAAGATGATTGGGTTAAGTTGGTAGCAGATCTGGTCAGAGCTTTCTCTGCATGGAGATAAACTATAAGGCACATATTTTTTTTCTCTGTAATTTTTGATTCACCAGAGTCAGGGACTCAGAACAGCTTACAAATTAAACATGTTTAAACGGTCTATATATTATCTGCATTATGTTCATTACAGTATACTTTCCTAGCAGCATATATATTTGAATTCAGGTTCAAGAAAGCTGCACAAAAGCATTATCAATCATTAAGGGGAACACTGCCTCATACCAGATATTTTATTCCCAAATCAAACAATTGCTGCCCCTTGTTCTAGAAATGAAAAGCTGTATTTTTTTATTCTCAATCTCTTCTAAAGAAATTATTTTTGTAGCAAATATTCAAGATACAAACTTAATGAGTCTAATGATAAAGATGCCCCATCAAAAAATGAATTATTCCCGGAACTTCCGGTTTGTCGGCTTCGCCAGCGGCAGGGTTCCGCGATCCTATGCGATCCCTGCCGCGCTAGCCGTTTTGGTGCCTCCGATCTGGACGGGTTTGGAGGCTAAGGCTGCCCTGCAGAGGCAGTCGAAGATAGGGGAGAGCTGGTGAGGGGTTTGGGGGTGTTGCAGACCCCCTCCCCAGCCGGCAAAACCCCCTTTTCTCAAGGCGGTCAAGCGGCGGTCTGTAATAGCCGCCACAAAGAAGCCGGCAGCTGGGTAAGACTGAGCAGGAGGAAGAGGGGAGAAAGTTTACAAGAGAGAGTATTTTGGCTGATCCAGGACTTTAAGAGGCGTTTAATCCTGAGAACTATGACTTTTTGAAAAATACTTGGTTTCCAGAGGAGGATTTCAAGCGGCAAAATTGAGGTGCTGAAATGAAAGTTTACCCTCCTTCCCTATGGAATCAACAAATGGCCATTGAGGAACCTGTTGTTTTTTATAAAAAGTAAAAACTTGGCTTCTTGTTATAAATGGGAAGGGAGAGGACAAATATATATATATATATATATATATTAAGATTTTGCTGGAGAGATGCCTTGAAGATCTTGAGACTAGAAATTGATTGCAACAAGGCTGTAAAATACAGATTGGGCTTTTTTTCTTTTCCCTTTTACTGATACCACCCCAGGAAGAGAAAATGAGAACTTTGTGCATTGTTTGGACTGATTGATGTCTCTGGGACTTTGAGGAATTGTTTTAACTTTTGAAACATTTTGGTTGCTCTAAGAAGAACAAAGAATGGCTTTATCTGATGATGAACTTAGAAAAGAATATCAAGAAAGTAAGGACGCTGTGAAAGAAGCTTTCCTTTCTTTAGAAATGGCGCTTGCTATTTATCAGCAAACACAACAACAGATGGAGGAAATAGAAGGAGAAGAAGAAAAAGAAGAAGAAGACGCCATCTTCAGTGAATCTAAAAAATTAACTAAGAGAGAAAGGAGAAAGAAAGGAAGAAAAATGAAGGACTTAAGACTTAAAAAAACACTTAAGAAAGGAAAAAATAAGATGCAAAACCAACTCAATGTTACTGAGCAAAAGGAGAAAGGATTACAACAGACAGGGAAAGCTAAAAAGGTGGAGGTTAGTGGGGGGGGGGTGTAAAAAGGCCAGGGGGAATAAGAAAGGGAGGGAAAAGGAGGGAAAAGCCACAAAGGTATGAAACAAGATGGGAAAAAAGGGGTTTTTTTTTAGGGATAAAGGGTAAGGTATTTCTTTAAAAAAGAAGATTCTGCAAGGTACATAAGATGGTATTATGTATTAGAAATAGAAAACTAGAATGTTATAAGAATTAATAAAAGATTAAAATATTGAAATGTTTAGTAATGATAGATTTTAAAATTCAATAAAATTGTAGCACTTGTTTTTTGAAATAGACAATCGGAATGTTATAAGATTTAATATTTAGATTTATTATCTAATTATATTAATTATTATGAATTTATTATTTTTTCTCTTTAAAGGTTAGTAGGTAGAATGTACTAAGCAGAATCAGATTGGGTATCAGGTGTTATTTTAAATATTAATTTAGGGGGAGGATAGAAAGGCATCATACTCTGATCAGTGATTTCAGGAGAATTTTTTTTTTTTTTTTTTTTTTTACTATAGGGAATGAGATAAATGGATAATCTGGAAAGAATGGACAAAAAATACAAATATAATGATTTAAATTAAAATGAATTAAATAAAATAGAAATAAGAAGAATGAAAAGCGGGGAGAAGTTATATAGAAGATATAGAATGGTAAATAAGATAGGTAATGGTATACAAGATGAGCACAAATTTAATTGAAGTCCATACAAAGAGAGGTAATCTGGGGCCAAACTACTTTCTTAAAAGAAGTTTTATATTTTTGTGTTTTGTGTGTCTGTTTTGTTTGAGAATTAATAAAACCTTGGAGGAATGTTGGATGAGAATAATGGTAATCAAGTCAGAGAGGAATGAAGATGATGATTATAAATTGGATAAATATAGAAAATAATAATAATAATAACAATGAAATTGAATACGAAAAGAGAAATAATGAGAAATTTGTTAAGAGATATCTATATGTTTATATTGAAATGGTGTAAAACAGAATTATGTTGCATAAAATATTTTACTTGACTTGTAAAATTAATAATGGAAAGAGATTTTATGTATTTAATGGTTAATGATGGTTTGTTTGTCTTTAAAATCAATAAAATTTGTTTTTTAAAAAATGAATTATTCCCTCTCAATAGCTTCTTGATTCTTGAGCATGCCTCAACATCAAGAAAACTCAGTACTTAGAGACTGTCACCATCCCTGGAATGCTTCAAAACAATGGAGAAAACCTAAAGAATGTGGACATTTTTCGGTATCTGGGATCCTACCTCCAAGGCAATAGCAACATCAGCCTGGATGCATTGGTGGGAATTCACCAGTGGGTTATGTGACAGACAAATGCCAACCCGTCTTAAATCTACCTTTTACAAGACAACCATCTGCCCTGTATAGCACTGAATGCTGGGCAGCAACAACAGGGACCGAAAGTTATCCCCATACCATGGAAATGTAAATACTTCATTGGATATCGGAGATCTCCCTTCTTGACCACATCACAAATGACCCCATTTGGCAACATTTTGGAGTGGCACCAATTATAGAGAAGATGGGAGAAGGCTGCTTCCACTGGTATGGACATGTCCTGCACCTTCCACCATTGCCAAGAATGCCTACCAACTAGAAGTCAATAGTCAGCTATCTCACAGGCATCCAAAACAGAGATGGCAAGACAAAGATATGCAAGTTGCAGGCCTGCGCTCTGGAGACGCAGTGAACCATGGAAAATGGTGTTCAATTATCCAAAAAGCAGACCCTGCAGTAGTGGGAATACGCTAGGAAGAAGAATAGCTTCTTGATTCTGCACTTGCCATTGCAGCCCACTCATTCAGAGTTCTCCTATTCACTTCTATTAGAAGGTATTTCTAGGCCAGGTATCATCCCATACTACCTTTCCTACAACCTGGTGACATGTTCTATACTCAACCTTGAAATTTCCAGTTTCAAAGAAAATGAGGTTTCTAGCTTTTAAAACAAAAATCATACAAGCAACAGCTAGTGAAATTCAGAAGTTTAAGGCCAGATCAAGTTTGGCAAAATGGGAGAACTTCAGCCCATGAGATACAGTTTTTTTTCCTTCTCAGATGAGGAAAACAAGCAGAATAGATACCAAAAAAATATGTTAGTAGAATTAATTAGCATCAGTTTAGTAGAATTCCAGTGATCTTGGTAAACAAGTCAACATCTCAATTTATGAACTGAGATCTCAGGCACGGAAAGGCATTTCCCAATACCTACTAGCAGCAACTCTTGTTCGCTGTCATTGAGCTTCAGCATCTTTTAATTTTCAAACAAAAATAGTGTCTCATGAAAGCCAGGAGAGACATAGCAACAGAAACAGTGCTAGGCCTTTTCTATTAGCGCCTTTTATTTTCAAAACAAGCAGATAATATCCCACACTTAGGAATCTGATTGATAGAGGAAATCTTTTACTATTTTCCTATAAACCTTTTTTTTTTCCAAGCCTAAAGGATATCTGATTTCAGGATTTTTAAGACAATGGCCCAGAAATGGATGCAATTGTCCTGGGTAGCATACTTGAGGCCAAAGACAGATTATCCATAGTGTTTCAAGGTACATTACGCCGTGCCCAAGGCTAGGAAAACTAACCTAATGTAAAGGAAACAACCTTCAGATGGTAAATTGCTTAACAATAAAGTATCCATTAATATAAATATACAGTAGGAACTAGAGAAAAATAATGATTCAGCTGGGCTGACAGAGCAGGCAGGAGTCACCTAACAGTTGGGTTGGAAAATATATAAACCAGGATAGACATTTTAATACTGTCTCTTTAAGGGAATGCTAAAATTGTAATTGGGTGTGGTTCCTCAAATGGCCATAAGATGGAGCCAGAAACCTGGGTTGTTCTGTCCTGTTGTTAAAGAGTGTTGCTATTCCTGCATTTCCCTATTGATTGTTGCTGATCATAGTTCTTCTTGCATTTGATGTAAGTCTGTTACTGAACTGTTTTTGATACTGGATTATCCCTGGACTGAAAATTGACTGCTTTAACCGTGTATGACTTGGACTGTGTTTGAGCTTTGCTTAACAGTTTTACTGGAAGTAAAAACCTACATTTTACTATATAGTGTATCTGTGTGCTAGTTGCATGTTATTCTTCACCACTCTCACTATGTCTCCCTGTGTGCGCTCATTCTCCTAACGGGGAACTACCTCAACAGGATGCATGCAAACAATGCAGCATCTTCACCTATTATGGCTTAGAACACTTTTCATTAAATGCTACAATTATTTTGATCCAAAGCAAAATCCAAGATGCATGATAGACGCCATTTCTCAAAGAAATTTTAACAAGGCACCTAACATATTCAGTAACATCAAATAGTTGAAAAGGAGTCCTTGAGCAGTGCAGACAAGTGTCAAAACAGCATATTCACAGAATACAAATACTAAAGTTACAAAGTGGGCAGCATTTGTAATAAGTCTTTCATAAGTCACTGCAATAAGTCATTATGACTATTATTAAGTGTTGTACCTTATATGATTCTTGACGAATGTATCTTTTCTTTTATGTATACTGAGAGCATTTACACCAAATTCCTTGTGTGTCCAATCACAGTTGGCCAATAAAGAATTCTATTTTATTCTACAAGTAGAGGTCACCAAATAAGGGGCCCTCTATCTTGTGACAGTTGTCGTAAAAAGCAGTATTTCCAAAGGGAGATGGACCATAGTTGGGCTTAATTGTGGCATTGTTAATTTGGCCAAAATTAGGAAATGCTGTTATCATTAGCATAAGACCTCTCAACAAGACATCGGTCAACTTTTGGAATCTTAAATTCTCTTCAGTAACTCTAAGCAGCACAATTGCCACATTTCAGCTTTTTTGCCTATGTGGAATTTTAAATAGCTCACCCTTTTTTTCCATTACGTATGATTCTCAGAAACTGCCTTGACCAATCCCTGCAATTTTCTTGGCAAGGTTTTTTAAAAAGTAGTTTGTCATTGCCTGGTTCCTCCAGCTGAGAATGAGCCCAAAGCTATGTGGATATGTGCCTAAGGGGAGACTAGAACTCAGTTTCCCAGTGTCTAGCCTTATGCCTTAACTGGCTCTCACTTCACCTCTTAGAAGTCTCCTATTCCTATCTAGAAAATCTCTTCCTCCCAAAAAATAATCAGACCAAAAAATGCAGCCATAACTCTTTTAGTGATAGAGGTTTCATACTGGAAGTTCCCCTGAAGGTTGAGGGGCTGAGTTGTGGCTTTTGACTCCTCAAAAGTTGCCAGTCCCAGACCTATGGACATTCTGATACCCTCTGTCCCCTCTCTATGTGTGTTGCTGTTTGTACTTTTATATGTACTCTCATTTTGTACAAGAAAAATAGTAAAGAGTTGGTTGCTTCAACAATATATGCTGTAACAAGGACATATCTTCCGTAACGCATGATCTGATTAGTGAAAGGTATGTTATTATTAGGTACATAATCTGCAAGCTGAACACAGAGCTATTTTCATAATATCCAGAACTTCTTCAAAAGAATGATCCCAAAATTAAGCTTCCTTGAAGCATAAAAGAGAACAGCCTACAACAGCCCAGACAACTTTCAAAGCTTGGTTTTCTTTTCAAGAATTGGCTTGATAATATGGCCATTGTTATATTGTTTGATTGTCTTGAGCAGGAGTGTCAAACTTGGTTTCATTGAGGGCTGCATCAGGGCTGTGTTTGACCTTGGGGGCCGTGGATGTGGCCAACTCAACCTCACTCATGTTAGGGGCACCTGTGGTGGCCCAAGGGCGCTGCCAGTGAAAATAGGCTCCCGAGCTCTTTTTTCAGTTGCAATGGCTTCCTGAAACCCTTTGCCAGCAAAAATGGAGCTTGGGAGGGCCACCCATAGCCCTCTTGACCTCCGTTTTCATTGGTAGAGGTACTGCGGGCTGGTCCTTTGCTGTTTCCAGGGCAGCCCCACGGGCCAGATCTAAATACCACGTGGTCTGGATCTGCACCCCCCCCCCAAGCCTTGAGTTTGACACCCCTGGTCTTGAGGGCTGTTCTGTATTCAAAAACATTGATTTATTCATTTTGCTCCCTCTTTAGAATGTGCTTCACAAAAAAGCAAATTATTTCTAAGGAAAGGAAAATCCAGTGTCCTTCCTTTTATAATCTGGATGGATATCCCCCAACCTGTTCAGAAAGCAGGACTGCAGCCCCATAAAATCAAATTGACTCACCTCTTCCAAAAGTACCCAGGTCTCCCCCTGCCTTGGCTGAGCTGCAGTCACTGAACTGTGATGCTAAAGATTCAAAATCTTCCTCCCCAGATTTAATCTTCTGGATGTAGCCTATGGAGAACAGGGAGTAAAAGAGTTAAGTATCAAGAGGTCTGCTATGAAAAGAGAATATTTCTAGTTACAAAGCTAGGATTACTTAGGATGTTACTGTTAATCCTACATCGCAGGGGTTTCTTTTCATTTTTTAGGAAGGAAAGATCCACAAAACCAAATTATTTTTTTCTACACAAACAGTATTTCCATATAGAAAGCTATATATCATAAAACACATGATATGCCTAACATTGCTTATTCTCTAGAATACTTTTTTTTTAATATGGGAATTCGAAAGGTTGGGGGAAGGGGAAGCATTACCTTATATTTGAAGTGGCTGAATCTGAATAAGTTTCACTGTGGATACCAATCTCCCTCCTAAACCATTCTCTTTCTGTTGTTATACTGTACATATATTATCCTAAACTGCCTACAACTAGTTATTTATTTTTAAAATACACTATCGAAAACCTACTTCTTCTTTCGTTGTTATTTTTGCTTAAAACAACCCTCTGTACTGCAGTTCACCTATCTCACCTTCATCCTATCTGGTTTGGCTTTGCAGGACAACTGTTTTTTTTTTAAAGATGAAAGCATCATATGTGAAAGTTACCCATGTATGCCTAATTGCTTTTCAGTAGTTTTCTATAAGCAGGAATTGTCTTCTTATACAGTAGTACTTGTAGCAAACAGTATTACCGTTTATTGTGCAACATAAGACAGTCAAAATAAGTGAGCCCCCATTCACTAATTTTAGGGAGAAGTTACAATCAAGAGGAGCTTTCTCTCTTCCCAAATACAATTATTGTTAATGTGAAAGTGAATAATCTGATTGTCCCACTCCCCCACACCATCTTTAGTCCTTCATTTTTGCCTGTTTGGGGGACTGAACAGGGAGTCCTCAGTATAATTAAGTTGGCTCTCTATGCAATTTAAAACCTGGAAAATCTTACTTGCATAATAAATTGAGGGGAAGGGAATCTACCTGTTGTTTTGTGTTACGTCTAATTAGATTTTATAAATATTAAATCTAAGTTCTTTCAGTTATGCTTTAAACCATTCTCAACTTACCTTTATAGCAATGTAATTTGCCAGGATTTCATAAGAACTTTTTCTTTGATCATTCCCTTGCTTCACTCCCTAATGAACACTTATGTGTACTGGCATCTTGCCTCCCATATAAATAAAAGCGAATTGCTTTGCAGTTTAGGAAACTTCTTTTCAAAAACCATAGGTTGATTGCAACGCAACAATTATTCATTCTTTGTGTTTTTTAAGCCTCCATATTTGCCATACAGTATGTTCTTTTGGCTATTTAAAAATTGCTTATAGTTCCTATGGCCTTGTAAAACACATGCAAATGTGTTCCGTATCTGTATTCTGTTCAAAGTGTTTAAGAGTGTTTTATAATTTTATTTTCATGAGAAGTTTGCAAACTTGTTTCGGTTGTTGAGAGTCTGCAAGCAGCCAAAGGGTACTCAATGAGTCTTGAGGTTGCACTGGGACTTGAATCTAGATCTTGTGCATGCAAGTCTAATATGTAAGTGATTTCAGTTATTACATTCTGATACATTCGGTATCCCCAGTGGTCACTAGCAGCATTTCTAAAAACACTCAAGATCCCAATGAAGAAATGTGTAACCTCTCTTTGCTAGTTATATCAGCACAATGGTGGTTGTTTGAAGCTAAAAGAAAATATAAATGGAGACTCAAGAGAGGCTCAACAGAAATGCCAATGTTTACTTTGTATGCATCACAATTAAGGAACAGAGTCGGTGCTCAGCTCAACACTACTTTACAACAATCTGCAGATGCTGCTGTTTCTTGACGAGTCACATTTGCTGGAAACTGGGCAATTCTCTTTCTGTCCTTCAGAAGTATTGGGAATACAACTTTCAGAATTCACAGCCCGTATGACTTAATATGGTCTGGATACACCTGGAGAGGCTGTTCTAATCTTATCTATTTATAACAACAAAAACCTGCTTACATGGCAGTCCAGTCAGGAAGCACTGTGTGATAGAGAGTCCAGTACTTTTTTAACGGCACTGCTTAAGCATTATTGTGTTACTTGCAAGACAATGGAGCAGATGTTACTTACAGATGTACACTGAACAAATTTATGGAAGTATACTGAAAACCAAGATCAAATGAACTATTTCCTGCAAAGATTAGCTAAGCATTCAAGCAGGATTCTCCAACTGAGCACTCCAGAAATACATTTCTGATTTCTCTCCTGCAGTGAGATGTGTTTATGCAGATCAACAGCACCTGGATAGAAAGCAAATGGCACGTTGGCATTTGAATTGTCCAAGAAGTGCTGTTTTGGAAGGGATGGGAAGTAGTGGGTGACTATCAATTCACCTAAATAAAATGAGCTGCAACTTATCAAGCCCTCTGACTGCAGAAAATGAGATTTACTTCTGAAGATGTTGTATTTTTGGATGCACTCTTTTTTCCTATGAGTATTTATATAAATACAGATCAAGTATTTAGTGCTCTAACAAGTATACAAGATCCTGTATATGGCCACTGTCCCACCATGTTGGTCTCCGGACAATCTGGGGTAGGCCCATGGTTATCCCTGAACTCATGAGCCACCTCAGACTCCAAAGAAGGCAGACTGAAGTTCCCCAAAATCGTAGATCTGGGGAATTCCACTGCCATCTTTGAAATTAAGGTAAGAAGCACAGGAGTTGCTGTGCAGCAGGGAGGCTGGTGTAACAGCAGCAATCCCAACTGATTTCTAGAGGTCAACTTAATGAAAAGGAGCTCACTGATCTGGCAACTTGTAGTTCAGCAACTCCGAAGCCAGTAAGAAATTCCCAGATAACAATCATCCCATCCTCCATCCTGGGATCTTGGCTGATGCCACATCTGAAACCCAGCTGGGCATATCTCCGATCCAGCTCTAAAGTGATACACGCCAGTTGATCCATTCATTAATGGTTAAATCACTGGTGAGAGAAGCTTTATTAGACCGACCTAGCATTCAGAAGCAGGAGCCGAAAGCCAGGGCTTCTGAAGATCTACTGATAGGGTATCAGGGTCTAAAATTGAGAAGCTAGAATGTGGAGGTTCCTATAAACAACAGTCCTGCATCCCCCAGGAGTGGCCTGCTCCTTCTCTCCCACTATATTTCATCTTGCCTATCACTATCATGATATTTTGGCCCTAACAGCAGCCCCATGCCCATATTATCATTTCTTCAGGTTTTGCGGTTAATGAGTAACAGAATATAAATATCCAAGCCCCTTGGTTCCCAAGACAAGGAACCATTCAGAATAGAACAGAACAACAGAGTTGGAAGGGACCTTGGAGATCTTCTAGTCCAATCCCTGGGAGGAGCAGCTAGGCACCCCGAGACACTTCAACTCTCAGAGTTTGTCAGGGCACCCTATAACCACCTCTCCCTCTACTATGACACACCTGCACACACTAGCATAAACAGGCACCTCTCCTCAGCAGCTACCACGGCAGTCAAAAGGGTCTCTTCCCTTATACACAGTCAGTTCCTCTTTCAACTCTCATCATGAGGAAGAATTCACAGACACTCACTCACACCAACATCCAGGACCAGCCCTCACTTGCTACTTCCACAGGCTAGTAGAGGCTTTCATCCCGTCCAACTCCCCCACCAAATTTACCTCTGGTTCTCACCCAGAGAAGTTTATGGAGATTTTTATCTGTAATGGGAGGCTGAACATATTCAAGAGGAATTAGGTTCCTGATGATCAAGCCATCATACACAGAATTAGCAACAGCTAGGGAGCAACAGTGGCTGAACTATTGTCTCCTCTTCTCTTATATTTTGACATCTTGAACGCCTCTGATTGATCACACATGGTTTCTTAGCCTACCGGAACCCTGCTAGATCACGCAACCAGCCCAACCTTATTCATGAGAAGGAATAATTCCTTTTAAATGATGTTCCTTAGCATCTTAAGTTTTAAGATTTGCAGTCTTTTCCTCTACTACTATCATCTTGAGAGCCAGCAAAAACCTCAATTGGAAGGACAGAAACTGAAAACATCCATGGAAAAAAATCTTTTTGGGGAGGTCACTTTGCTGCTGCCTTGTTCTCTGACTAACTTGGTTAACTTGGTAGGAGTTCATCCATTAGAGAGATTACTTCCTCCCTCTTTGTCCCAGCTATAAAGAATATAGAAGACTCCTTTGCTTGTGATAATTAATTTCTCTGCTAGAGGTTTCAGCAGGGCTAATTTAGTAATATTCTAAGATCATTAATATCCATTTCTGAAATAACAGAACTACTGCGATGCTGAGAACATTGTCTTCCAACAACTTAGTTCTTGCTGCATGCAGGTTTGGGCTGGATACTCTTCCGTGGACTACTGCCAGGATCCAAACTGAATTCATCTAACATTAAACTATCCTCAGGATATGTAACTCAAGGAAATGGGAAATAAGTAATAATTTTGGGAAGAGGGAGAATGTGACAAATTCATAATTCAGTACTAAACCACTTGATTTCATTTCTTTCCCTCTAACCAGAAACAAAAAATAAAAATAAAAATCAAAACGGATGCAGTAGTGAACAAAAGATGGCAATATTTGCAAGTCCAGGCCTGCTATCTTTCAAATGTTTTAGCTCTGTAAAAAAGCTTTCAGATTTAATCTAGCTGCCTTATGAAAAACCTTCGTGATGCACATAGCTTTGCTTCTAAACATTTTGTACCTGTTTGACAAAACTAGCAATATAAATGGCTCAACACAAGCAGCAAAGTATCTGTTAAATGAAGGACAGTCCTCAGCTTATTACATACATAGTTGTGTGACTGTGATGGTCATTAAATGGGCCATGTGTGTGCCTCAGGGGATTGGGGAAATTCTGGAGGCCTTGGACTGCTCCTCACCAGACCTGAAGGCCTTAGCCAGCTACAAGGTCCACCACCTTATGCAAAACTGCTGCAGGCTGGGAGGTCTCAGGCAAGTTAACTCATAAATTAATCTGGACAATCACTTTAAACAATTTAACATATTCACAAAGCTTCTGTCAATTCCCTTACCTCACAATGATATTAATAAACACAGTAACAGCAGAGTTAAAATCTACTAAACAAATACATGACAGGCAATGATGATATACCTGTCAAACTGATGGCTCCCAAAGGATCTATTTAAACAATTCTGAGCTATAATTATGTTCATTAGATACGATACCTCTCTTCACAGAAATCCAATGAAACTCAGCTGTTTGATTGCGACTGAGATGGGCATTGATGCAATACATTTTGTGAGATTTTGTTGTTGTTTTTGTTTATAATTTTACTTGCTCATTTTTAGAAGATAACAACAGGCTGTTCTCACTAAATCAACAGTATCAATCTTTTTTTATCAAGTCAAAGTACACATTTTTAAAATAATTATATGAAAACTTCCACGATCTTTGCAGCAAATTGAGTATTTCAAGGGCAGATGGAGGTTCTAGCAGAAAATGGATTTCCTTCCCTCCTGACCATAGTGTTTCATATTTTGTAGAATTATAAAAAAGATAATAAAAGTGACAAATGCATACATTCCTAACCCTGCAGCCGAAAAGTTGGATGAAACAACCTTTAATCACATCTTTCCTTCTGTCCTTAAGTGACACAGAAGATTGTTCTAACACAAAAATTATCAGATGGGATTGTCTCAGGGGCTTTCAATTGATACTTTAATACATTTTAAGCAACACTTCAATATAAGAACTACACCTGGAACTCATATAAAACAAGATTAAATTGTCTCTCTCTATAACCTTATCTGATGATGGAGGCCATTTATTGCTGCTGCAGAAACAACTTTTCATTTACCTGGTATTCTATCTGAAAAAGATAACATGCAGAAAAAAGCTGGTCTCAGAATTTCTACTTGAAAATGTAATTCTGGGACTTTGGTTTGCAGATAAAGGACTGTAGCTCCTGGAATAGTGACCTCATGTTAACATGTTTGCTCAATTTCAAGAAAATGTTGACAAAAATGTCCACTTCGTACTGTTTTTATACTCACAAAATTCAAGAAAATTCAAATTCTGTAGCAACTCTACATTAAGTGCTTTAATTTAGGGAAGTTATGAGTCCAGGCATAGATTAAAGAAGATTCCTAACTTCTAGTTATACTTTATCTCAACCTATCAGAGGCACACCATGTCCAGGAAGATTGAACTAGCCAGTTATTATCATTCATCTTGGCAAAAACTTTAAGCACAGACCAGACTACAGTGAAGATGACAAATACTCTTTGTCTTTCTAAAGTCTCTCTCTCTCTCTCTCTCACACACACACACATTAACCAATGGTAGAGAAAGAACATTCAGAAAGCATTTCTGTTACCACTTTTCTTGGCACTTCCCCACATTATTCCATGCAACAGTGATTCGACTTCCATGGGAAAAGGTAAATGGACTAAAAGTGATTTGTTAGCTGGCACTTCCATGGTAAAAATTATTCAGAATAAGAATGGACAAATAGCTTTTCAGCTGCCATTTGGTGCAGGTAGACATCTCCCTAATTCACTGAACTACTACAAGGGGGAAGAGGAACAATACAATCAGACTGTAAGTTTCTGTAATTATAGCTAATCTCTGGGCAGCCCCAAGGCACTTGTTTGTGAGATGGGCAACTATATTAATTGGTTATATAAATATTATCTCAATAAAAATAGTTGTAGACATCCCATGGAGTTGATTTCATGGACTTGTCTACCTAATACAACTGATACTTCTCCCTCGAGCCGCTCGGAGCATCCAGAGAGTGGGATGTGCTTCTGAGTCCTCTTCTTGCAGGCTGAGCTTTAGCTGAGGAAACGCTCCGCCCCCTCATGTGACTCCACGTGGCGTTCCCCCAGTCTTTTGCTCAGCCTCGAAGAGTCAGGCTGCTGTTGAAAAGAGCTCCTTGGCTGATTCAAACTTCGTACTTTATTCTGGCTAATTTCTTTATTTCTCAGGTTTGGTTTTTCCTTTCCTCCTCCTGCGCAAAAGGTTGGGACTTAGGGGAAGTCTCCCCTCGCCCCTAGGGGCCAAGCGGGCGGGTTCACAGCGCTTCGCGTGACCCCCCCCCCATTATTAGATCGCATCGCTGCCTCGTGGCGCGCAACTTTTGCTGGATTTCCCCCCACCTTAAACGTCGACCGGGAAGGGCTAGTCGCTCCTTAAGACCACCAGGCGTGCTGAGCTAACCGGACAAGCCCTCCTTGCCGTCCTGAAGACGCCTGACATAGCTCAGCTCGCGGCCGCCATCTTGGTGCCGCATCGTGGTCGGGCACCATTTTTATTTCTGATTCTTGCTGCTGCGGTGGAAGTAAACGTCCCAGACCCCTTGGGTCAAAAGTTAATTGCTTTTAGCGATCCTCCGGGCTCGCTTTCATTGTTTCTGTTGGCCTCCCGCAGCCTCCATTGGGGCAAAGTTGCAGCACCCCCTCCTCCGGCTTGTTGTCTGGAGGCCTGCTGCCAGAGGCCTCTCTCCTTCTAGGCCTCAGGCGTTTATTTGATAAACCCGGCCTGTACTGTGGTACCTCTTTAGTTCCTGTTATTGTTTATATTAAAAAAAAAAAAAAGAGAAACATTTACAGAAAAAATTATATGTTTTTATATGTATATACGCAGATAACCTTTACATGCAGATAGCATAAATAAATAAATAAATAAAAATATATAAATAAAAATCAGAAGATTGTATATCTGTATACAAAAAAAAGATTGTATATCTTTCCTCCTGTTATCACTGTACATATTAAATTCCAAAAAGGGGAGCGGGCCAGCTCAAACCTCACTCGGCCCCTATCAGGCCAATTCCAGGCGAGCCAACCGCCCTTTGCTATTATTACTATTATTATTACTGTTATTATAATTATCAAAATGGCAGACAACAATCTCTCTAAACGACCTTCCTTGAAGGCTAAGGCAAAGTCCCACTACTTGCGCAGGCAGGACAAGGAACCTTCCAAGACCTCCCAATGAGACGCCTTAAGGCGCCATAAGGCGTTGGAAAAGGAGTTTGATAGGCGATCAAGGGAGTCCCGCTCGGGGCCTCCAGCCTTTTCTTCTCCCACCCCCTCTACCTCTACTCAACCTCTTCCCCCTCCAGACCCGTCCTCCTATCTAGGCGCAGCCCACTTCAGGGTCACTTGACCCCGGGACCACCGACCAGACAGACCCCTGAAGCTACCTTTACACCTACGGCTGCTGGTCTGTGTCAGGAAGAACCCTCTACATCTGAAGTTCCAGCCCACATCAAGGTTTGGATGGAATCGGCTATCCGCCAGGGCATTGCGGAAGGCCTGCAGCACATGTCCACATCAGGCTTCTCTCCACGGGCTCCCGAGCACGACTCTTTATCCATCAGATCCCTTCCACAGCCGGATCCCCCGGTTGGTCAGGTACTCTCTCAGAGGGACAGCCCTCCTCCCGTAGGGGCCCAGGAGGAGGAGGAAGGGGACTTTGGTGACTTCAGGGAAGAGGAAGAGGACTCCCGGATGGGATCCTCCCATTATAGTGAGCCCCTCTTAGAGGCGGACCTCATGGAGGGGGAGATGTCGGAGGACAAGGGGGCTTCTCCCAACCAACCCGTATTCGGGGGGCTGTTCAAGCCACACTTGTTTAAATCCCTCCTCTTTAAAGCCAAGAATGTCTCTGGTCTTCTTCCCCAGTCTCCCTCTGACTTTCCCCCCCCCCTCAGAGAGACCAGAGGACTACATTTTCACACAACCAGTGGTGGAAGCTGAGGTCATCCCGACCCCGCCCATCTTCGTAGACCTAGTGACGAAGCAACTTGCTTCCACGGGAGCCCCCCCTACTCCCTCTAACCAAGACAAGAGATTCTTTAATCTCGATTCGGCAATGTCTAGTCTTCTAAACATCCCGGAGATTGACGATCCCATTGTGGGCCTTGCTTCCTCCTCTACCCCCAGTGAGGCCTTAGAGGCCTTGAAACCTGAGGACAAGTGGACGGAACTGGCGTTGCGCCGGGCCCATCTATCTGACGCTTGGGCCATTAAATCGGCTACGGCCACTTCATTCTTCACAAGGTCCTCTATCCGCTGGCTCTGGCAGCTGAGAGAACATGTCCCCGCATCCAATGTGAGGGCGCACCAAGTCATAGCGAAACTGGTGGCCGCAGCCGAGTTCTCAGTTGACGCCACTTACCAATCGGTAAAGTTCTCTTCCAGAGCGATAACGTCCCATGTCACAGCTCGCTGCCTACTGTGGCTCAAGCACTGGCAGGCGGATGTTAAAAATAAGGTCAAGCTGGCCACTGCTCCCGTCAAGGGAGACAAACTGTTCGGCCTGGCCTTGGAACCCCTGCTGGTCGAGGGCCGCAGCAAGAGGAAGTACCTGCCCTCCCTTTTTCGGAGGCCAGAGACAAGAGGCCCTCAGCCCTTTCGGAGGGGCTTCCCCCGCCCCTTCTACCAACCCCCCTTCCCTCCCAGATACCCGAGACCCCCTTCCTTCCGCTCTCAGGACCGCTCGGACTCAGGCGACAGAAGCAGACGGGGCGGCAACTATAAGAGGCCCTTTAGGGGATCAGGGGGGAGGCCCTACTGCCGACCCAGATAGATTTTCTTCCTCCCCTCCCATCGGCAGCCGCCTCAGACACTTCGCTGCTCAATGGGACAAATCCACATCCGATGCATGGGTTAGGGACACCGTCAGGTTTGGTCTTGCCCTTGAGTTCCGGTCCGCCCCCACTGATTTCTTCAGGACATCCCCCACCTCAAGAGATCCCGCCAATCGTGCACTAATGGATGCAGCCATCCAACACCTGCTTGATATTCAGGCCATTCAACCCGTTCCACTGGCCCAGAGGGGACGAGGATTCTACTCCCACCTCTTTGTGGTGCCCAAGCATTCTGGGGGATGCAGAGCTATATTAGATTTAAAACGGCTAAACCGCCACCTTATCCAACGCAAATTCAAAATGCACACCTTGCAATCAATTCTCTTGGGTACCAGGCGGGGTGACTGGTTATCCTCCATAGATCTCTCGGAGGCATACTTACATATTCCAATCCAGCCCTCTCATCACAAATTCCTCAGGTTCTGTTATAATAACCTTCACTATCAATATGTGGCCCTCCCCTTTGGTCTGGCCTCGGCCCCCAGGACCTTCACCAAGGTCCTCGCGGCCCTGGCGGCTCACCTCAGCAGTGTTCCCGTCCGCCTTCACTGCTATTTGGACGATATCCTTATCCTCTCCCCGTCTAAGACCCAGGCAGTCAGGGACACCAGAGCCACCCTCTCCGCTCTCCTGGCACACAGGTTCCTCGTTAATTGGCAAAAGAGTCAACTGACCCCATCCACCCGAATCACCCACTTGGGAGCCATAATTGATTCAGTTACAGAAAAGGTCTTCCTCTTCTTCGGAGAGGTTCCTCAGCATTCAAGCTCTGGTCAAACAGATTAGGCGATCAAGGAGGGTGGCGTTACTTGACCTTTCTAAATTATTGGGTAAGATGTGGTTTCATGCATCTCAATTATTCCCTGGGCCCGTTTACACAGCAGATCCCTTCAGTGGTTCCTGCTCCCATTCCAAAGATCCAGAAGAAGCAACTCGAAGTCCAGAGTCAAGGTGCCTCCAAGGGTCCTCACGTCTCTCCTCTGGTGGACCAACCCCGCCATCAACAGGGGCCACCTCTTCTCAGAACCTCAGCGGCTAACCCTCACCACGGACGCCAGCCTATCCGGTTGGGGCGCTCACGTCAACTCGCTCTCGGCACAGGGCAAGTGGTCGAACAAAGATGCAGCATCAACTGGCTGGAGCTTCACACCGTCCACCTGGCCCTGCGCAGATTCCTCCCCTTGGTACGCGGGCGTCACGTCCTTATTCTCATGGACAACGTCACGGCCAAAGCCCATATCAACAGGCAAGGAGGCACCCAGTCTATTCAGTTGATGAGGGAGGCCGAGCGTCTCTGCCGTTGGACAGAATCCAACCTCCTCTCACTAAAAGCCGAGCACATCTCCGGAATCTCCAACATCCAGGCGGATTGGCTGAGCAGGGCCACGGTGGACCAAGCAGAATGGCGCCTCCATCCATCCCTATTCAAGGAGGCGTCCAGAATATTCAGCCTCCCGAGGGTGGATCTCTTCGCCTCCCTGTCCAACGCACAGCTTCCACGGTATTTCTCCAGGTACCCGTCTCACGGGTCGGAGAACCACAACGCGCTACACTGCCTATGGCCCCCAGGGCTCTTATATGCCTTCCCTCTGCTGCCGCTAGTTCTCAGAGTCATACAGAAACTCATTCACGAGAAGGCAGACCTGCTCCTAGTGGCTCCTTATTGGCCCAGGCGACCGTGGTTCGCGGACCTCCGCAATCTTTCGGTAGCGCCCCATGGAGGATCCCCCCGGACAGGATCTCCCTCTCTCAGGGGCCCCTTCTGCATCCGGAGCCCCAATGGCTCCAGTTAGCCGTCTGGAGGTTGAACGGATCCGTTTGACAAGAGAAAAATTCTCCAGTCAAGTAATCGACACTATTTTAGCCGCTAGGCAACCCTACACCACACGAATTTATGATGCCACTTGGAAGGGCTTTTGCAAGTGGTGTAGCGGGTTCCAAGTTGACCCCCTCTCTCCCTCTATTGCGCAGGTCTTGGAATTCCTTCAAGAAGGCCTACATAAAGGTCTTGCCCCTAACACCCTGAGACAGCAGGTCGCTGTCCTCTCAACCATTGTCTCTTGTGATAACTTCAGTTCCCTCTCTCATCACCCCCGGGTTAGGGCTTTCCTCAGGGGCGCTACCAACTGGTGCCCTCCGACTGTTCACAGGTTCCCCACATGGGACCTCAACAAGGTCCTCGTTTCGCTTACAAGGCACCCGTTTGAACCTCTGAGGGAGTCCTCCCTTCAATTTCTAACGTTTAAGGTAGTTGTTCTAGTGGCCATTACTTCTGCTCGTCGAGTCTCGGAAATAGCAGCATTGTCAATCAGAAACAATTTATGCGTGTTCCACGCTGATCGGGTGGTCCTTCACCCCGACCCCACCTTCTTACCCAAGGTTAACTCACCCTTCCATAGGTCTCAGGAACTGGTCCTCCCAAACTTTTGCCCCAGACCGTCGAGGGACAGGGAAACCCTGGATGTTAGAAGGGCCTTGCGCATATACATTAAGCGCACACAACCCCTGAGAAGATCAGAATCCCTCTTCCTCTTCTTTCAGCCCAGGACATTGGGGCTCAAAGTCTCTCCCTCAACCATCAGTCGCTGGATCAGGGCGACTATCGCCAGGTGCTACCTATCACAATCTCTGCCTGCTCCTGGTGGAATAACCGCTCATTCCACCAGGAGTGCAGCTACTTTGGCGGCTTGGGCCACGCAAGCCCCAATCGCTGACATTTGTCGGGCAGCCACTTGGGCCTCTCCGTCCCCATTCATCAGACATTACAAAATAGACTTATACGCCTCAGCAGAGGCCTCTTTTGGCCGACGAGTCCTACAGAGGGTCATCAGTGACCCGGAGGGGCTTCCGGCCCAGACGGAGTCCCACCCGTAGGACAGCCAAGCTTTGGTATGTCCCACTCTCTGGATGCTCCAAGCGGCTCGAGGGAGAATGGGCATTGGTTCCTACCTGATACGCCCCTTCTCGGCGAGCCGCGAGGAGCATCCAGCCCCACCCTAACTCCTCCGTCTGGTGGGTACTCTGGTTTCAGCCAAGGAGCCAACAGTTGATTAGAAGGATTTCATAACCTTTCTTCTTGTTATTGCAAAAAACTGGGGGAACGCTACGTGGAGTCACGTGAGGGGGCAGAGCGTTTCCTCATCCCACTCTCTGGATGCTCCTCACGGCTCGCCGAGAAGGGGCGTATCAGGTAAGAACCAACGCCCATTTTCCTGCCCCACTTCTTTTGCCAGGGGAAGAAGGATGGCTCTTTGGATTCTGTACTCCAGGAAACACTAAAGGAACTGGAAAACTATCAAAAGATAACCAGATATTTATAACCCCCCCCCTTTCTTATGCAGAGAACTTCTATTCTGCCTCATTGTTGAGATAGGATAATAATTGAAAATACAAGTGGCATCCCATGGAAGATTTTGATTCCTGCAGTAGTGCTAGCAATGCCAGTACCAACAAGGACATATCAAGCTCTATTGACCGAGGGTTGGTTTTATATGAGTGCTGTAATCCTATCAGACAGGTGAAGCATCTCTTTAGAGGCATACTTTTGAAAGTCAGATATTTGCTAATAAACTGTGACATGCAACTGGGAAGAGAAAGGATTCCAAGGGCTTTAACCCATGAGGGAGGGGCTGACTACTACATATAAGCCATGAGTTCCACCCCCATCCTGCCAGTTTAGAGGCTCATGAAATGTAACTGATTTTAAAACCCTGCCTTGATATTTTTCACAGAGGCTCTTGAACTCAGAATTACCAGAATTTAGGGGAAAGGAAAGTATGATATAGAGGTATAATCATTTAAGAATAGAGCAAGCAAAGTATTTCACTGGGGCTTGACAAATAATAATAATGGGGGAAAAACACCCAACCAACGGAAGCAAAATTTTATTAGGTATGTGTTATGTATGTATTCTCCATTACCAGTACGAAATGATACTGTTCAGGAGAAAGTTTTATCACTTCATCTTGTATATGGATGTAATAGGTCTATTACAGGTTTTAGTAACCAGATTTTGTTAGAAAGTAGAATAGAAAAGAATGGAATATTGGAATGGAACAGAACAGGAATAGGAATGGTTAGTGAGAGGGAGAGGAATAGGAAGAGGGATAGGGATAGGGAGATGAAGAATAGGGACAGGACAAGAACAGAACAGAACAGTGGAATGGAATAGAAAGTAGAGTGTAGAGTAAAATATTAGAATGGAACAGAACAGAATAGAGGAATGGGATGGGATGGGATGGGATGGGTCATAGCCCCATCGAAGCCTGAGTCAGCAGATGAGCCGGAGTTGAGGCCAACAGTGGTTGAGGGGGAAGCCTCATTGGCTTCGGAGGAATGTGGGGAGGAGCTGGACAAGGCAGCCCCAGGTCCCTTGGTCTTGAGATGGCTTGCCAACAGGAAAGATGACCAAGAGAGGGAGAAGAGAAGGCAGGCAGTGGAGATGAGGAGCAGGACAGGGACCACCCCCTCCTGATCCCCAAGCACAGAATGGAGAGGAGGTGGGAACAGTGCACGCCAACCTGACAACTCAGGAGGAGAGAACCCACCCTTCTTCACAAGGCACACGTGGGAACTCAGACTTAACACTGAATTTGTGGAGTTTTGTGTGCCATTGCCGACGTCTGGAGTTCGCTGGATTTGCCTAGTTCCTTTGCTTTATGAAACTCACTGCCATGTTTCCTTGCCTCACTAGATTTCTTGCCTGGAAGCTGTTGTGCTAACAGCATTTTGCTGGATTACTAGCAGCCAAAGACTGCTGGAGGTGTATGTGTGAGCGTTTTGCTCTGGGACTTACTATAAACGTGGGAGCATTTGGGAGGAAAGTTGGAGCAATAAAGGGGAGTTTGAACTATCACCTGTGAAACAGGTGTTAACCCTTGGAATAAATGAGGGGTCCAGACTGAGGACAACTCTATCATCGTGAAAGAAACAAAGGTCCTGTCTGATGGAAAGTGCAGCGAGCTCGGATACCCGCCCGGCTGAAGTGATGGAAACAGGGAACACTACCCTCAGAGTCAAGAAACGGAGAGGCAATGTTCTAAGGGATTCAAAAGGGGGCTTTGTAAGGGCATAAAGGACCACATGAAGATCCCAGGAAGGATACCTGTGAACCACTGGAGGGTGCAGGTTGGAAGCCCCTTTTGAAAACCTCCTGACTGAAAGGTGATGGGATAAGGAAGGAAGCGAACCCCATGAAAGAACCGAGGGCCTCAACCTGCCTGCATAAAGGTATTGGGGACCAAACCTTTCTCCAGATCATGCTGAAGGAATCTAAGAACCTCTGCCAACTGGGCTAAAGCGGGAGAGAGAGACCCTCCCTAAGGCACCATCGGGAAGAGCCTTCCAGGTGGCATCATAGATGCGCCTTGTGGGAGGTCTGCGAGATGCCAGGATAGTGATGTTGACCCTTTCAGGAAGATCAGCCACCTCTAGCCTCTGCCGCTCAAGTGCCACATGGTCAGTTTGAGCCACTGGGGCTCCAGGTGGAGCAGAATCCCCTGATGAAGGGAGATTAGATGGGCTGGGATCCTCCAAGGAGAAGCCACCAACAGGTTGACCAGGTCCGCAAACCAGGGCGTCCTTGGCCAATAGGGTGCCAGGAGGAGGGGCTCCACTCATTCCTGCAACATCTTCCGAATTACTGCCGGAATGATGGGAGGGGGGAAAGGCATAGAGGAGACTTTTGGGCCATCTGCACCGAAGGGCATTGGTCCCCTCTGCTTCCTGGCAAGGAAACCTGGTGAAGAATCTGGTGACCTGGGCAATTTGAGGAGTGGAGAAGATCCACCTCCGGCGTTCCGAATCTGAGGGAAAGGTCCCTGAATAGAGAAGGAGGAATAGACCATTCTGCCTGGTCGACTAGGCTCCTGCTGAGCCAGTCGGCCTGGGAGTTGTTGATCCCGGAAAAGTAGTCTGCCAAGATCGACAACAGGTGTTGCACTGCCTATAACCCCAACCGTAGAGCCTCTCCCATGAAGGCTCTGGACCTCGTCATTGTCGTCGTCGTCCCCCCGCCGGTTGACATGAGCCATGGCGGCCATGTTGCCCATAAGGACTAGAACATGAGAGCCAGTCACTGAGTGCCTGAAATGCTTGAGAGCTAGAAAATGGCTCTGAGCTCTAGCCAATTTATGGGAAGGGTCTGCTCTGACCTGGATCAAGGTCCTGAGCTATCCCGCCCTGCATATGGGAACCCCAACCCAGGAGGCTGGCATTGGTGGTTATCACTAGCCTTTCTGGGACCCTGAAAAGGAGTCCCTTCCAGGTTAATGAGGAACACCACCTATTGAGAGATCTCCGGATCTGTGGCGGGAGCGGGACCTTGATGGATAAATGGCTGGTTCCTGCTCATTGGTAGGGAATCAGGAACCATTAGAGTGGACAGGAGCGGAAAAATCCGTGGCTCTGGAGATATGACAAGGTAATTTGCAGATCCTGATGGGTTGCATGGATGAAGGACAGAATCAAAATGTTGTCCAAGTAGCATTGGATCCTCACTGGAAGAGAAAGCAGAGATGCCATCAATGCTGCCAGAACCTTCGTGAAGATCCTTGAAGCCAATGAGAGGCTGAAGGGAAGTGCTCGATACTGGTAATGGGTATTCTGATAACAGAAATGGAAAAACTGGCGATGATGAGGCCAAATGGGGATATGGAGGTAAGCCTCCATGAGATCAGTGGAAGAGAGGAGATTGCCCTCCTGAATGCTCTCTAAAATAGAATGCAGAGTCTGCATTTTAAATAGCCTGTATTTTACAAATTGGTTGAGAAATTTTAGATCCAGGATGGTTCGCTATGCCCCCCTGAGGCTTTGGGAACAATGGAAGGCGAGAATAAAGCCCACGTCCCCATTGAGAGGGGGGAACAGGTTTGAATAGCTCGGATTTCAAGAAAGAGTTGAATGGCCGGATTCATGAGGTCTTGCCTTGAAATGTCCCGAGAGACAGGACAGATCAATTTTTTTTTAGGGTGGTGCATTAGGAAGAGGTTCTAGGCCTGGAGGGAGGGGAAGGAGTATAGGGCCCAGAAGCCTGTTGGAAATAAGGCCCAGATCTGCTTAGATCCTGAAGATCATTGTACTGCAAAAGCCTCAGGAGACAGGCTCATAGATAACTTCTCCTCCCCTGGGAGGGCTTGGCTGGGGCCCACAGGTATGACCTGAAACATGCTGTAGTTGCACTCCCTTCTGTTGAATAGTTCTGTTGAATTGCCTCTCTAGGCCTGCATGTCTGCGCTTTTCTGCCCTCAGCTCAGCCTGAGTTGCCTTCTTAGGGCTAGAGCCTTAGCTTTGATTTTAGCAGCCACCTCCCTCTGGACTGATTGGGTGAGTTGCCTACAACTTTTTCTCTTATTGGCTTAAGAGACTGTTCCACTGGGGGGGAGGGGGGGGACTCTGCCTGACCCTTATCTTGCTCCATTTGAAGAATAAAGGCTCTTATGCTGGAAAGAAACTGTTTGTAAATTTTTTGTATTAAGCCCCTTAGGGTATAAATTGGCCCCCGGGCTTACAAAATGGCCACTCAGCTCGTAGTGGAAGGCTTCAATCCAAGATGACCACTGACTATGGGAAACAGGCTCCGAGATTGAAGAATTTCTCCTTAGGCTATAAAGAGCCCTGAGTGAAGTCAGCAAAGGAAAGGGCAACCTCTGGCCACACGATCAGCTGGCTGACACTGGTATCGGTTTGCCGATCACTTTTTACGACCGCTCAAACCGTGGGGGAGGTCTACAGACGCTGCCCAACTTGCCTGCACAGAGCTCTGTAAAGCTGCTCCTAACGTGCAGGAGAGAGAGAGAGAGAGAGAGCCCTGCTCTCCTGGAAGAGCAGCTGCCCAGATCCCTGGGAGCTGCCTGAAGAGAGGAAAAAAGTACTGAAGATCGCTGGTGATTGCTATCTAACAGAATGCTTTCAGAGACACAGCTACTGACTGAAAGGAGCTGAGTCAAAAGCTGGAGTCTCTCCCAGGGTCTGGCTTTTATATCTTAGTACAGACTCAGCTATGATGTCATTGGAAGGAGTCAACCCATCCTGGGCTCTCAATGCAACATGGAGGAGAATAGGAATAGAACAGAACACTTTTTATTGGCCAAGTGTGATTGGACACACAAGGAATTTGTCTCCGATGCATAAATTCTCAGTGTACATACAAGCAACAAGTGATTTGCATCAGTTTTGCTCTCCCTCCCTCTCTGTCTAGAAACATAACTAGAAACAAACGTAAATATAACTAGTGCAAATCGCTTCGTGCTTCTGACTAAAGCTTTTGGTCATCCTACTGTATTTATTTTGCATATGTAAGTTATCATACTTTATATAGGACACAATATACTATGTTAGTTGTAAATTCTGGGCAAAGATTGATGAGGTATAGGTCAGATGAATAAATGGATAGTTTTGGCAATAAGCCAAACAATGGAAGCCTTTCATAGATCTTCCCAATTTCAAAATGTATTTTACTATTCTAAGGCCTAGACCTAACAACATAATGGAATATGAGATTCCCAGGAATCAGCTCTCATACCAGAATCAGCATGGTATTGGGCATATACAATTTGTAGAATTTGAAAGCCACCCACAGAAACATACAAAACTGAAAACAAAAGGGGTGAAGCAGGGGGACCCTTCTACCACCTGGTATCACCTTATAGCAGTGATGGCAAACCTTTTCAACACTGAATGCCCAAACTGGAACATGTGGGTATACTGGAGCACTGGAAAACCAAAGACCAGCTGGTTGGTATGCATGCCTGTTTGGGGGGCATTTGCAGGACTGTTTTCAGGCCTTTGGGGGTTGTTTTCTGGGCTATTTTGAGGGCATTTTTGGTGTGAAAAATGGCATGGAAACAGCCCAAAACCAGCCTGAACACCACCCACCCACCCACCCCCAAAAAACAGCCTGAAAATGCCCAGAAAATGCCCTGAAAAAAACCTTTTTTGGGCCATTTCCCAGCAGTCCAGCACCCACAAAGACCAGCTGGCCGGCGCCAGACACCCGAAGAGCAGCTGGCAATGGCACGTGTGCCCACTGGACGGCTCTGCGTGCCACAGGTTTGCCATCACAGCCCTACACTTATTAGGCTCCACAAAAATATTAAAGGACAGAATTGCATGAAGTGCCAGGTGGCCAGGTGCAGAAAGGAGGATTATAGACATTTTGTTCTCACATTCCTTTGCTTTTACTTGCCATTAATTAGTTCCAGGGCCTCCTCCTTGCTTCGTGTGATTTTATCTTCCCTCCATGATGCGGGTCTCCTGGATTGATTGTGTTTCACCAAGAGATGTGAGCATCGCACTTTCGTTGGCTCCCCTTGACCATTCTTGCTGTTGCCAGTGGGACGTTCCCATTGGCTGGCATTTGTGATATGATTGAAATAATAAACCCGCCCTGCAAAATAAAATAGTATGATGTTATTTCTAAGGCAAAGCAGATCATTAAGAGCTTTGTTCTTTCTTAAAATAAATTTCCCATGATCTTCCCTTCCCGTTGTGATATTTCGGTTTTAACTTCTTTCCAGCATTTAATCCACCCTCATTCTCCTCCACATCAGCAGGTTGATGTATTACTAATTTGTGCCACCAAGTGATCCAAGATACCCTCCCCAACTAGTACCAAGTACAGCCCCAGTACTATGTTATTTATGATTTTACTCAATGTGTAAAATTTCACTAAACTATGTGAAAGAACAACATATCCCAGGTAAGTTTTAATAAACTGTTTTTGGTGATATCAAAATGAAATTTTTGTGGAAAAGAAAAAAGCAGAAATGTTCAATGTAAAAAAGCATTAGATACCACATTGATTTTCCAACAGAACGCATGGGCAATGGATATAAAGAAAAAGCACGTAGAAGCTGCTTGGAACATAATGTAAAGACAGAATGCCACAAATGTATATACATTAATGATAGGAAAATAGATGGCTCATAAAATGTAGTAAAAATTTATATAAGGGGATTATTGCTGCAAAAAATTATACAAGAGAAAGACACTTATAGAGAACACAATTAAAAAGAGCAGGGAATAGCTAAGAGGAAAAGAAAAGGCAGAGTGATTTTGATGGGAAAAAATGGGTTTCAGAAGAGGGCTAAACAAGGAGCTGCTAGCAGAGTTAATGTAATTAAAATTGACAAAATGAATTGGAATTAAACTGGCACAAGGCAATGCTAGGAGTATTTTGGAGATTTGTGGAATGACAGGAATAAGCTGAATAATGTAACTGGAATGAATATTTTAAAATGCAGGAAAAAAATTAACTGAATTAGGAATCTTATGCGACAGATAAATAACATGTTGAAAAGTCCAACTGAAGCAAATGCTATTAATATAAATTCTCAAGAAAACTAATAATGAAAAGTTATACATGCTATGAGAATGTTAAAAATGATAAAGATTGCAGATGTTGAGAGCAAAATTTTTTAAATAAGAATGTGTGGATTACTTATAGAGTGGCTATAGAAACATAGCAAGCAAAAGGAAGCAAAGGTGAATGCAAAAACAGGGAGATTAAATGTGCTTAGGAAGACGTTCAGCCAAATTCTGATAGGATGGTAATGAAAGGTGATACTGAGCAAAATTTGTGAAGTAAACAAATATTTATATTAGGCAGAAGGTATGTGTTTTCCTTTTCACCATGTCATGAAAAATGAATATGAGAAATAAAAGATTCTTGTATGTTTGTTGATTAAGAGAAAGTGCCTGACAGAAAACTGAAATGATGTTTTGTGTGAATATACTATTAAACATTGGTCACTAAAGACAGTGAAAGATGGATAGAAAACATGCATAATAAATGGAATGTTTAACCAGCAGTTCAATGCCAAACATATATATACCAAATGTATCATGTTCCTTTGACTGCTTTAATGTATTTAGAGTACATCTTGAAGAGACCAAAAAAAGTGTTACTTTTGCTGCCCTCTTGTGGTGCCTGGAAGCTGTGGGGGGCCTGGTTGTAGTACAACCGGCTTCAGCAGAACTCTGATAAACCGAACGGCTTTAAGTACATGGAGTTTAAGGATCCAGGAGCTTAACATCTTTAGTTCTGGATGGGATTGCACTTCCTGAGACAGATGCTCTGCACAATTTGGGGATCCTCATAGATTCATGATTCCTGCTCAAAGAGCAGGTGGACTTTGTGGCTAAGAGAGTGCTTTTGTACAACTTTGAATTGTGCACCCTTTCCTAGATTGAGAAACCTTATGCTTAGTAACTCACACCCTGGTCATTTTGTGCTTAGACTACTCCAGTGCACCCTACCTGGGGCTATCCTTGAAGAGCATTTGGAAGTCAGCTGCATGAACAATCTTAGAGTGACCCATGCTACACCATGGTTGCACAAAGTGCACTGGTTGTTGGCTTGCTTCCAAATCCAATTCAAAGTGTTGGTTATCACATTTAAAGCACTTTATGGAATGAGTCTAAGAACCATCTCAGCCCAACGGGATTGGCTTGCCCCACTTGCTCTAGCAGATGGGACATGCTCTGGATCCTGCCAGCCAAAAAATTGCAGCTGGGGGTGGGTGGGTTCCCAGGAGAAAAATCTTTTCTACCATGGTTCCCAATATTTGGAATATCATGCCTCTTGAGTTGAAATCTACCCCCATCCTCTTGGCCTTACAAAAGGGACTAAAAACCTAGATTTGCCAATTGGCTTGGGACTTAATGAGGGCATCCCATTTTGGAAGTGACTAGTAAAAGATCTCACCTCAACCCTATGCATGCACTGGTTCTTTTTATCCATTTCAATTATAATTGTAATATTTTAGCTTTTAACATTTGCTGTTTTAATTTTTTAATTCTCTTATTGTTTTTTTTTAAATGACCTGATAAGTTGGCCAGAGGCACTTGAGCAGGACACAAATTTAATAAACAAAAATAAATTATTGTGGTGGTATTAGTAGATATGTTGATCAGGAACATGAATATACACGCATCTTGTACGCAGATGATACTAAACTTCCGGCTAAGAACCTAAATGGTTTACAGTAAATGTTAGGCTGTATGGCATAATGAGAAGCATACAAAAATGAAAATAATGTAATGAAGGTCAAGGTTGTTGTGTTGGACAGGAAAAATGGAGTTAACAATGGCAAAATATACATGAAGGGAAAAAGCAGATTAAATAAATGAATTTATATATGCTTATTTGAATGGTAACTAAAATTGGAGAAATGGATGAAGACAATCTAAAATACAAGCCGGCTGGGTACAAAAGTACAGAGTAGTGTGTTGCCTAGTGTAAGTGAATACTGAAAGAAGCATAAATGACTGTACATAAAGAATATGTTTCTGCACATTTTTACAAAGAAATGAGAATTCAGTATGAAAAGCATAAAATGCAGATGGGAATGTCCTACTGAAGAAGCTTGAGCACTAAAGCAAGAACACATGATTATAGATTATAGACTGAATACAAAAAGGTGAGCAAAAAAGAAGTACATTGAGATAACTTGAGTCATATTGAAAGAATTAATGAGGAAAAAATACTGGAAGATTGAATTAGTCAAGAGAAAAGGGAAGTCCAAAAAGTTGCAATTGGGTGGAGTACATTAAATCCTGAAAAAGATAAGAGGTTAAAAGATCAAAATGCAATGTACAGAGCACATAAGTAGCACAGTGGAAGCAAGGATGCTTTGCAAGACTAGAATGGTATGAAAAAGAAGAGTAAATGGTTGTTTTACTACATTTTCTTTTTTTTACTGCATTTATCTTTATTTTCTTCCATTTCTATAGCTTAATATCTTAGGCTTACTATTTTGTACTCACTCTGTATAATATTGCTTATCATAAAAAAGAATAATATTATAGGTATGTTTCACTGGAAAATCATTACCCCTCATAGATATGATTTGTAAGCAACAACAATCAAATTTCTATCATTTTGGTAAGCTCAGTTGCTGGAAGAGAAATAGCTATACGAATAATTTTTCCATACAATATGCACATCACACACATAATATGCAATTTTACATGATTCATTTTGGCGCCAAAAGATTCAACAAGATTATATGCAATGTTAAACTTTGCAATTACATCTCCTGAGTCACTAATAGGATAAGAAGAAAATGGTTTTTCTCTGTAAGACATCTTCTTTAAAGAAATTGGGCCAAACTGTCAGGCTGGATACATCTTAATAACCTAATATTCTTTTTCTCATATTTCTCATACTTTAATCACTGTAATTTACACCATTTGCAGAAAATACTAAAATTGTTTTTTAATTTTTTTTAAATGACCTGAAAAACAGTCTGGTTTAGAATGAAATTTTTTACAATTTTTTCAATTGTATTTAAAATCTCTTCACTTCAATCTACCTGTCAAAAATAGATAAATCTAGGTGATTCTTTTAAATACAGAAAGAAAAATTCAGACAAACAATTGATTTTCAGCCATTATGATTTTATACTATTTTCTAACATGTGAAAAAGTTTAACCCACTTTTCAACTACTTTGCTCATAAAATACAGAAGAAAAGCTAATAATAGATAACTCTCCCACACCGACTCTGGGGCAAAGGAACAAACTTATTAAGCTGAAGAAGACTGTTAAGCAGTGAGAATGCAGATCAGATTATGATATGATCATAGCTCATCTTCCAGAAAGTACTGTTAGGAAATAACTATTTTAGGCCGATTATATTTTAAGCCTTAAATTCATTCCAAGATCAAAAACATTAACAGAAATGAGGCTTGGCTGCATGACACTGCAAAAACTGTTACTTGCTTTTTAAAAACACTGTAGTCAACTCAATAGTTCTCAACTTACAACCATAACTGGGACCAGAATTTCAGTCCCCAAACAAAGTGGCCATGAAGTGAGTTGTCATGTGACCAGATCCAATTTTACAACCATTTTTTACCACAATCATTAAACAAATCAGCATGGTTGTTTAGTGAATTACATAGCCTTTAAGTGAGTTGTGTGGTTGCTAAGTGAATTTGGCTTCCCCAATTGACTTTGTTAGAAGCTTGCTGGGAAGGTCAGAAATCACAATTAAGTAACAACAAGCCAACATTACTCTCATAAATGTAAGCCAGTTGTCAAGCACTCAAATTGTGGTTAAATTATCATTGTGTGTGTGTGTGTGTGTGTGAGAGAGAGAGAGAGAGAGAGAGAGAGAGAGAGAGAGAGAGAGAGAGAGAGAGAGAGAGAGAGAGAGAGAGAGAGAGAGAAAGAGAGAATTTGTAGTGTTTTCCAAGGCCAATGTAACTTTCAACCATTGTTAAATGAAGTTGTAAGTTGAGGACTACTTCTACAGAACTTTACAGAACAAAACTTCTTAGTCCAACTGAGACTGAGAAAACGTCTAATGTAAAATTTTCCCATGTAGTGCCCTGACATTTGAACCTGGTTGTAAAAATTCATTTCAATTTTTTTTTTTAAATAAAATAACACGCAAATAGCACATCCTTCTTTTCTAACGTATTTGAAAACTTCAGTATAGATGCTACATACATAGAGGGCTTCCTACAAACACCAATGAAACTGATTGAAGTTATAGTTTATGTCTTTCCTAATCTGAGGCCTATTGCCTTCTTTTTGAAGATCTCATCAATTTCATTCAACTACAGCCTTTCCTGTTCATACAATCTATTCATGTACTTGTTCATTTTCTTTATATAACTAAATTTTCTTGGTATAAATATTTCTATTATCATTCACTTTTGCATTCAGTCCACTCACACCTGATTCTAACAAAATTTTACTTTCAAATTTACAATGTGTCATAAACTGATGCACATTTTGATGTCAGGCACCTTTAAAATTTTGTGAACTAGTAAATGTTTGTGAATTTATACGCAAAACTGTATTAAATCTTAACCCTTATTTTTAAAAAAATAGGAGTGTTTTTATTTGCAGAGCAGGTTATGGTAATAACAGTCATTTGCTAACAGCATATGAAAGATGGGAGGCAGATGTATACAGAGTTAGATGCTGTGATCAACATCAACTCTCTTAACTCTAACACAAGCAAAAGTAATTAAATAAGCAATGGAAGCAACAACAACAACAACAAAAGGATGTGGTTTACAGCCTGAACCTAGTCTAACTGCAGGAAGGGATAAAGTTAACAGCGAGGATTCACCTCAACAATCACCATGAAAAATATAGTAACAGCGAAGTGCAATATTTTGATTACTTGGTTAAAATTTCTTCCTAATATAAATGGAGAGCACAAACTTAAATCTAAAGCAAAAGTATTTTTGGATATGTAAAATTTTTTAGAGCAAGGCAATGTTATCTATGATACATTTGCCGGATGCACATTTTTGCACTGTCAATCTGCCTGAAAAAGAAGACAAGTTTACAGAAAGACATTATAATTTATACATCTGAAATTCCTTATTTCACATAATTTTGAAAAAGCAGTACCCTTACTTACAGGCAGGGGCAATCTTTTATAATGTGTATTAAAAATAAAACTCTGAACATATCTTAATTCCTCACGTCATTCAATTATCTATTGCCAGTGGTGACAAAGAGCCTGTATCTGCTATTTTAATGATCAATACTGTCTCCAAGTCTCCACTTAAAATCATAGAATGATGGAGCATACATAAATGTGGAATGAACCACATTTTTCTACAATTTTTTTATCATATCACTCTAAAAGAATCTTACAGATTCTAAGTCAAATCCCAGGATCACTCTAGTTTTAACTAAGTTCCAAGAATCTTGACTTTATCATAAAATCACAAGATATATACTGATAGATCCCAAAAGTTATGGAGAAAATTGTGATCTGACACAATTTTGCACTATTTTTATTTCTTTAGGCATCACTATTTTCCAACTGTTAATCCAAAAAAACCAACAAAAACAAAATGAACTTAAATATTGAATCCATCCTGAATAATGGGAGTCCATTTTCTTTTCCCTTAAACCTTAAGAACATCTGAAACAACTTCTCAATTATTTTGCCTTATTTTAATGCACAATTTTATCCTTATATCTATCTATACATAATATTTTTTTTAAGGCAGCACTGCACACCCATGATTTTCAGAAGTTGCTGTGAGCTCCAACAAGGTATTGATGAATGTTATCCGCCTTGTTTTCTTCCCATATTGATAATTATTTTTAAAAAATCTAATATATGAAGAAATTAATATTTTGGGCAAGTTCTTATAGCAATAGCACTTAGACTTATATAGTGCTTTATAGCGCTCTCTAAGCGGTTTAGAGTCAGCATATTGCCCCCAACAATTTGGGTCCCTTTTTACCCACCTTAGAAGGATGGAAGGCTAAGTCAACCTGGAGCCTGTTGAGATTAGAACTGCCAAATTGTAGGCAGCTGGCTGCAGCAGAAGTAACTTGCAGTACTGTACTCTAACCACTGTGCCACAATTATTATTATTATTATAATAATAATAATAATAATAATAATAATAATAATAATAATAATAATAATAATAATAATCTTATGCTACTTCATGTACATCTTTAGGGACATTTATAAGAGAACTTCATTGTGGAAGCTGAAGGAAGTCCAAAGACAACAAATCAAAGTATACAAACGGGTCTGCATAGTTCTGGCAATGATATGGAACTCAAGAAAACAAAAGCTAAACTATTAATGCTACAAACCTAAGAACAAGACTCACTGTGCATTATTTACCTTAAAAATATTTTTTAAAGCTAAAAGGAAAAACAAGGTTAGAAGCTACCAAAGGTGTGGGGACTATGCCATGTTTTCAGCAAGATAAGTTTATGCAAGGTTATCATCAGTCAGAAAAAGTTAGATAGTGCATCCAATGCACTGAATACCTGACTCTTTGAAAATCAT
Source organism: Hydrophis major (assembly GCA_033807585.1). Classification (NCBI taxonomy): domain Eukaryota; kingdom Metazoa; phylum Chordata; class Lepidosauria; order Squamata; family Elapidae; genus Hydrophis; species Hydrophis major. The sequence continues at coordinate 224,009,822 of CM066329.1, forward strand.
GTTCACCTGAAGAAACAATGAAGTATATGAATTTTTCAGAGCCATGGCTATCTATGATAATCTGCTCATGACAAAGTGTGAATGTGTGTCTAGGCACAATTTCTTATAGTAAAGAATAAGCCAGCAATCTGCTATTAATTAGTCAGCAATCTGCTATCTAGATCTGAGATCTAAAAAAATTTCTAAGAACAGTGTCAAAAATTTATCAGCAATATCAAACTGAATAATCAAAAATACAGCTGAGCTTGTGACTGGTGTTTGATTACAGTATGGCTTACTTTATCTATTGCAAAGACTGATTAATGTAAACTGTAGGACAGAAGATCTTGTAGGACCCTAATAACAAGGAGATATTGTAACAATCTGAAAATCTAAGTTACATAATTGAAGCTTAGTCTTTGCCATCATGAGAGTTTCGAAGTGTGAGTAAGATAGCCTTATCTGGATACCGTGGTAGTACAGTGATTAGAATGCAATACTGGGGATCAATCCTGACAGAGCTCAAGGTTGACTCAGCCTTCCAAGGTCTGTAAAATGAGGACCCAGATTGTTTGGGGACAGTATGCTGACATTGTTAACCGCTCAGAGACCATCATAAAGTACTGTGCTGAAAAGCACCGTGAGGCAGATGTAGGTCCAAGTGCCATTGCTATTGCTAGGAAGGTATCAAGATACTGGGGGAAAAAAGAAGTTAAACCATATTTCAGATGTTATGGAATCAGATTGCTGCTAAAAACAAAAAGCCTCAATCAGTTCCACCTGATTTCTTAGGAAAATACAATAGCATAATTGCATATATGACAATCAAAAAAAAAAAAAAAGGAAGTTTGGTTTGCATTGGTTTGCAGACTGCAGGCAGTTTGCACAGCATGTCAAGTTTTATGTTCTAAACTAGGTTTGGATGTGTGAAGAGCTTTAAGGTCACCTTAATCCCCTTCCAAAACTGGAAAAGGGAAGCTTTTTTAAAAATTCTATGCATTCTGCAGGTCACAGAAGGTATATCAAGTTTTCCAATCCTGACTTATACAATATGTATGTTTTCATAAATAGTGCCAGAAATATTCTGACCCAAACAAGAAATCTTGGTATATGTTTGAATATATGAACATATATATGAATATATGAGAAACCTTGCAAAATAGAAAGTGTTCCTGGGATATGATTATATTCATGTAGGACACAGATAGGACACAGGATGTAGCACAGCTGTATATGTATGCTTCAAAAATGTATAGAGCCCAAACCTAAAAGCAAATTTCTTTAAGATAAAGAAAAAGCCTAAGTGCCATGGTCCCAGACCTGTACAATATTCCCATAACCCATTATAAGTTGGGAGAAAATGAACCAGTTACAACAATCCTAGAAACCTGGGTACAATCTTCCCACATTATAAATGGTCCCAAATAAATCATGACATTTGTAAATACTGCACACTGACTATACAATAGCTATTTATAATTCTAGCCAAAGTGGTGTCATGGACCTGGTGCTCATTGTAAATTATATCGCTATCTAATTTAAAAATGTCAATGCCACTCAGTTACTATATCAATGAGATAGGCAGCATAAGAAATTTAGTAATAAAATAAAGTGAAATCTGCAGGGGAAGCCCAATGTGATCATATTTAACTTCAAAAACAGCCATCTCAAAATAGGTATATTAGTTTAAACATAAGTAAAAGCAGACTTACTGCATGGTGTTTCTAGATCTCTGGGGGAAAAAAAGGTTACTTACAATATAATGAATGCAAACTCAGCTACGAGATACAAATAGAATTGAGAGGATGTCACTGTGGTTAATAAACAGTCATGAGACAAAAAAGGCTTTCTTTAAAAAGGGGAAGTCTAAAATTAAGAGGAGCAAAAAGAATCCAATGCCAACAAAAGCAAATTTGACTTTTTAATAAAGTAGTTAAAAAATTAAAGCAATTTGGAAAGCCTATGTAGGACCTTCAGCAAAGTGCTGCAGAATGGAATGTTCACATTCAGAATTTTACTCATCCAATATAACAGTTTCCTTTCTTTCCGAATGATACACACTGATACACATTCTACAAGCCTGACTGGCATGTTCCGTATTATTCATTTGGGGGAGGGAGAGGGAGGGATAACCCCTTCAGGTTTTTTTGTGTTCCACAAATCTTCAATACATCCTACCTTTTTCTTTTTCGTCCTCCATTTCTTAGCAGTTTTCTTCCGTGGACAATATGAGCCTGTCTAATGCTCTGAGCAAGTAGCTTGCCTAAATGCCTCTGTACTTCCTGATTTGATCTGTAGTCCTTCCTCTTTTTATTCTTTCCTGGGACTCACACATGTAACCCTTTCTAATGCTGTATGGGGAGAGGTTTTACTATTTGCTTTCTCAATGTTTTTTCTAACTCTGCAAATATTAAAATAATTTAGAGCAAATAGTAACAAAACATGCATTTTTCCAAGTTTGGCATTAATAATCAGCAAGCAAATCCATCAAAAGTAGAGGGAGAAGAATCAGAATAGCTACACAATTAGATTACAAGATTAAAAAGAATACTAACCAAAATAAAGAGCAGCATTTCCCATAATTGCAGAAAATGCAGTCAGCAAAGCCTTATTTTCTAAAAGAATTATATCAAACAGATGCAACAGAATTATGTTTAGATTTAACAGACATACTAAAAACTTAAAAATCTATAACTTTAGATGGCATATTGTAGTTAAACATGATCAAACTAGAGTATTTTAGGAAAAATCCAGCTTCCAATATATACCAGTTATAAAATTTCAAATGGATGATTATTTCTCAACCTAGCCCACCTTCTTGCAGATTGGTTACCAAGATAAAATATGGGCAGGAAACCTGCCTCCACCTTGGATGAAAATTGGGGAAGAAATGTCATAATGCAATGTAGTTGCTATAATCAGCCATTATTCAAAAGGTAATACTTTTTTCTTTTTATAAAAATATATAATAGTTCCAGAAACTGTTTAAGATAAATCGACTGAAATCAAAATCAAAGGCTGAATTAAATACTCCAAAACAGCACTTTGCTGAGCAACATATTGCCTTAAAAACCTTTTAAAATTCAATTAGTTTTAGAAAACATGTAGAGTGGCCAATTACTATACTTTTATACAAATGCCATGAAAAATTTCCCAAAAGCTTCTATAAAGTATGTGGGAAGTAAATAAATCTTATCAAAAATGGTTTAAGCAGGAAGTTGAGGCAATAAATGGTTAGTATGCATTAGTCTCCCAAAGAACTGTTACATGTTTTAAATGGGCTAGAGAACAAGGTAACAGATAAAATAATTTGTAGAAGTTGAATTATTTAACCTAATGAAATCTTCCCATTTGTATACTTTCGAACTGATGAGCAGGCATGAAAATGGGAAAAGAGATTCAACACATTTATAATATCCTATCTTCCAATAAGATAGAAAACCAGCTTGGTGAGAAATAAATCAAAGCGAGATATCAAAAAAATAGGATAATGGTGGAGCTCAAAAGAAGTTAAATCATTCTGCAACAGCAGAAGGAACTGCTGATGATAGGAGTAACTGTAAATTTTTCCCAAAATGGGGAATATGGAGAAAGCTAACGGTCACTTTGTTGTTTTTAGAAAACTAGAATTTAAGGTCACACAACGAATTGCCACAAGCAAAATGCTTCACAAAATGCATAACTTGGGGAATTCATAGTTCTACGACCAAGAGTGTGAAGAGGGGATTTACTAAGCAAATTCACAGCGGAAGATATTGGGGGGGGGTGTCCCCCTTAAAATAAAGGAGAGCGTCCACGTTCAGGAATTCATGCTGGATATTGTTTGCATATTTGGGACGGGAGTAGTGGAAAAGAGATGCAACTTGAATAGCTTCAAGTTCTGCTGATTTGTTTCCTAAATGCTTCCGAATGCCCCCCCCCGCCCCCGCCCCCCCAGCCAAATTGCTAATACTCTGATTACTGCAGTGGAGGAATCCTTCCTCTGATTCATCAGAGTTCCTTCCATGGTTTTTCAGAACAACTCCTCCCCTCTCCCGCCCCAGAAACGCACACAACTCTTATTTTGAATTCACAACATCGGGTCAAAAATGTAACTGGGAGGGTGCCAAATTACATTCATTTACATAATTCTGGAGTTTTTTAAGTCTTGAAAACACAAGATTCCTAATGAAATCGGGGATTTGGGGTGGGGGGGGATGGAATCCCTTAAGGGCAGGTAGGGATGGGTGCTTATTTCATTGAAACGAATAAGAAAAAACGATGGTAAAATTGGAAGTTTATTGTTTTATTGTTTCAAAACATCGTCAAAAGAAAGGAACAGCTATGGGGAGAGGGGGGTGGAAAGGGAGGGGAATGGAAGAAAAGGGGAGGGCAAAAGATAAACGGATTTAACAGGGGGAAAAATGGGAAGGGAGGGGAAAAACGCGATATACATGATGCTTTTATAAAAAGCCTGCACTGGTTTTCGGAGGAGCCGTAGCAGCATGCAGCCCGACCTCACACGTAACGCCTTATTCTGAATACCCTTCAGAAAGCCTTCCATCCAAACGCATATGCCTCCGTTCGAGACCGGAGATTTTTCTCCTCGTCTTCAACCATGTTTTCACGGGAACTCTTCTTTTCCAGAGGGGGGGGGAAGGCCGCCATTCCCCTCGGGCAAAAAGGCCTCATCGACCCGCCACCACCACCACCACTAACACCCCACCCCCCCCGTGTGTCAAGGCCTTCTCTCGTCGCTTCAGACAGGGACGTGCACATTCAAACTCCCCCCACCCCTCCCGAGGGACACCCCCAGATCCAGCCCTCAACCCTTCCCTCCGCGGCGGTACCGGAGCTGCGGCTCATGCGCTTCTCCCAGCCCGCGGGGAGCTTCTCCTCCTCCGCCATCTTTCCTCCTCTCACGGCACAAGAAAGCGCAGAGCCGGCCACGCCCACTCTCCCTGGCAACGCCACCACCGCGCGCGCGCTCAATAAGCACCACGCGCCGGCCTTTCTCGCGACAACTAAGCGCTTTCTCCCCGCCATTGGCCGCTCTGGCGGGAAAGCCTCGTTCCCATTGGCGGGTTTTGTGAAAAAGAAGAAAAAAGAAAGGAAAAAAAGAAGAAGAAGGCGATGGAATCCCGCTCGGAGGAAGCCTATCTAACCTGTCCACCATTTGAGCCTCGTTGAAACGATTGGTAAAAGGACCCAACGGTGCTTTTTCAAGAGGCAACTCGGATTTTCTGGTTTTTCTCTGAAGACGTTTCGCTTCTCATGCAAGAAGCTTCTTCCGCTCACATTTTTTCAACAGAGACCACCCTGTCCTTGAATGGCTGGGTGGACTGGACATTAACATTTGAACCACTATAAGTCCATGTACTTGCCACACGCTAAATAAATAAAGCTCAGGAAGCTTCTTGAATGAGAAGCGAAACGTCTTCAAAGAACATCCAGAAAGTCCAATTGGCTCTTGAAAAAACACCTTTGGGACAACCATGACCTGGATGGCTGAGGATCTTCATAAACTATTGGCAGAAGAGAAATGGTGAAGGTGGAGGCTGCTGTGGAAGGTCTGAAAGGAGGATGAATCTGGACAAAGGTTTTAAAAGGCTAAGTTCTTTAGCTGGAAACTCTGAGAGTTAGAGCTCAAGGAAAATTTGCCTGTAATGAAATCAAATTACCATTGAGTCAATGCTGGCTAGAGATGCAGGCAGATAAGTTGCTCAATTCCAAGATTAGTGACTTTTGAAATTCAATCTGTAAACTGTAACTGTGCTAAACTTAAGTGCTGTATTAGTCTTACTTGAGCCTCCTCACTATTTCCAGTCTTGGCATATGGGTTCTCCGTGAGCTGCATAACACAGTCCTGCCAAGTTTTTATTATTACGTAAATCATAAGGATACAACCGACAAAGTTACAGTCATACAGTCACAAGTGGGAGGGGATGGGTGATAAAAATAAATCTGGAAATCTGTGTACATTTGTTTAGCTCCCATTCTGCATTCCAGGTGCATTTGATACCAAAAGAAAACTGCTCTCACAAAAAGGCAGGTTATTGATTGATTATGTGCCATCAAGTCATGTTTGACTCCTGATGATCGTGTAAGTACACTTCATGGTGATCTATCCCTAACTGTCAAATTTTCCACTGGTGCTTTCATTGCCGCTACAAGGGAGTCCAGTTTGTTGCTGGTCGTCCTCTTTCCTTTCACCTTTTCTGCCATTAGAGCCTTTTCTAAAGAGCTGTGTTTTCACATATTGTGTCCAAAATAGGATAATTTGAGCCTAGTCATTTGTGCTTAAGGGAGAACACAGTGATGAATCACTGAATTGATTTGTTTGATGATCCATTATAGGTAGTTCTCAACTTACCACAACTGAGCCCCAAATTTATGTTGTTAAGTGAGAAATTCATTAAGTGAGTTTTGTCCCATTTTATGACTTTTCTTGCCACATTTGTTAAGTGCATTACTGCAGTTGTTAAATTAGTAACCCAGTTGCTAAGTGACTCTGGTTTCCCCATTGACTCTGCTTGTCAGAAGGTTGCAAAAGGTGATCACATGACCCAGCAACCATGCAACTGCCATAAATGTGAATCAGTTGTCAAGCATCTGAATGCAAATCACATAACCATGGGGATGCTACAATGGTCGTAAGTCTGAAAAATGGTCATAAGTCTCTTTTTTTCAATGCCGCTGTAAATTTGAATAGTCACTAAGTGAACTGTTGTAAGTTGAAGACTACCTGTAATTTGTTTTCTTGTCTGTGCACCATATATTTAGGAGTCTTCTCCAACACCAAAGTTCAAAGGTGTCAGTACTCTTCCTCTCCTGCTTCTTCAAAGTCCAATTTTTGCTTCCATAAGGTATCACTAAGAGCCTTGGTGACACAGTAGTTGGAGTGCAGTACTGCAGGCTATTTCTGCTGACTATCAGCTGCCTGCAATTTAGCCGTTCAAATCCCACCAGGCTCCAGGTTGACTCAGTCTTCCATCCTTCCGAGGTGGGTAAAATGAGGATCCAGATTGTTGGGAGCAATAGGCTGACTGTAAACTGCTTAGAGAGGGCTGTAAAGCACTATAAAGTGGTATATAAGTGCTATTGCTATCACAGGGAATACCATAGCTTGCAACATTCTCATATTTATACTTATAGATACTTCACATTATTTGAATATCTTTTCTAAGACTTTCACACCTCCTCTACCAAGTATTATTCTGTAGCATTTTTTGTGCTTGTTCCTTCACTGTTGAAAGTATCCACCATTTCAGTATCTTCATGCTAATAAGGTTTAGAGCAGTGTAGACGAGATACTTTCTATATAGTGTAAGCAAATAAAGACCTGAACTTTGGTTGGATTGTTCTATGTCAATTCTTGGGCTGGGTCTGACATTTTCCAACTACCTAAAATTTGTTAGTCAAAAAAGATACCAACTCCTTTTTTTTTTTTTTTTGCCACTATAGGTACAAATTTCTTCTATTTTTATTATAACATTTTATAAATTACAGCAGATTCCAGGATGTTAGTAACAAGAGTGACAACTGCTAATGAAGCGTAAATAGGATTGGAAACTTAACTGGAAGCTAAGGAAGGGAACATTGTATTCTGAACAAGCTCTTTACTAAGGAATGTAATTGATTTCACTTTTCTGCACAACTCCATATGTTACTATGATGAATCCGAATTCTAAATTATTTTACTGCTGTCAATAATAACTCTTACCAATAAATACGTATTAAAATGTAGAACTATATATCTGTAGAAAATACTCATAGCCTTTGTCAGGCTTAATTATATATCTTGTTATTTTTGTGGGATTTAAAGGGCAAACTGTTGTCTTTTGTCCCTAAAATGTAAGTATACTGGTACTGATTATTAACAGCAGGATAGAGGGGGAGAAGTGTTCTATAGGCTAAAAAATGGATCTGGACTGGGACTACCAAAGTAGCTTGTTCCTAGAAGAGGCTCACAAAAAAAAATACTTGCTTGAATACTTGAAATATAGATTCCATCTATATTTGTCATTTTGCATGGCCTAGAAGGCTTTTCTATCACAGTGTGTACTCTCAGGAACATCGTGCCCTTTCAAGATCCAGTTTGGCCCCAACACTGCTGGCATTTCATAAAAGCTTTTAAAACATTGCTATGAGGTTGGAAGATTACCTTGACTGTGAGAGTGATAGGTCATCTGTTGATTTAGGTTTTCTTCACTTGTCATTAGGTATAGATCTCATTGTTCAGTAACCCTATATTAGCCACCCAGGTTACTATTCTTAAATTAGTAGCCATATAAATTGATTCAAATAATTAGTTTATAAATAATTGCTTTTAATCTAAACATAGGCTTTTTTTATTGAAAAGACCATGCTCTCCTATACAATTTATTTTTGTGACTGCGAAAGACTCTCATGTTTATAGGTTACTTGCATTTGTTGTGATTGTGTGACATTGCTTCAATTTTTTTAATGTTACTTTGAACCCATAATTATAACTGTGTGTAAGTATGTATGTATGTATGTACCGTGTTTCTCACATAATAAGGCCGGGCCTTTTTTTTTTTGACCCCTGAAAAAATGGCAAGGATGTCTTTTCGGGGGTGACTTAATTCCCCCCCCCTTGCATCCTCGGGTGGGTGGGCGGCGACAGCTTGGATATTCGGGAGACCTTCGGATGCGGGCCACCGTTGCTTTCCCTTCTCCCTTGCTGTCATGGCGTTAGGCATTTGGCGCAGCCACATGCAGCCAGCCAGAGCTCCTCCCTGCAACCGGAGCCCCAACGAGACACTTGGCTTCAGGCGCTCCTGTCTTCCCTTTGCTTTCAAAGGTAAAGCAAATTATTTTACAAAGCCTCCCCTGCCCAAGAGGGCAGCCCAACCCCACGTGGGGAGGCTAATTTCCCGGGGCCTCTTCCATTCCTCCCCGACCTCCCTACACTGCGCGCCTCTGACGCACCGGTCCCTTCAGCCCAGTGAGCCCTTCCAACTCAAAGAAAGGCCAGGCGGGCGGCTGCGGAGCAGCAGCAGCGGGTCTGAGCCGCTCACAGCAGAAACAGCCACCACCCTTAGCCCGATGCGGGGAGAACGAGCGAGGTTAGCGCCCGCCAGCCTGTCCTTCCCGCCTCCGCAGTTCGGTTTCCCCTACCGGCGGGTCCTCCTTTCGTGCGGAGGGCTGCGGGGAAAGGTGCTCACCCGAGAGGATCTCTCTCCGCAAGATCAATGTCTGCGCTGCAGAGGAGAGGGCAGGAGGTTCCTCCTGCTTGCTGAGAGGTGAGGAAGCCGCGGCTTGCCCGGCGAGATTTGGAAATGAGGGGCAGGAGGAGGCACGCACACACCCGCAGCTCACTTTCCCAGCTCTGCCCAGCCCTTACGGCTCTGGCGCGGCTGTGGCAGGATGAGCAGAGGGTCTGGTGGGGAGGCGCTCGCTGCCCGCCAGGGCCGCGCCAGAGCCATAAGGGCTGGGCAGAGCTGGGAAAATGAGCCGCGGGTGTGTGCGTGCCTCCTCCTGCCCCTCGTTCCCAAATCTCGCCAGCTTCCTCACCTCTCAGCAAGCAGGAGGAACCTCCTGCCCTCTCCTCTGCAGCGCAGACGTTGACCTTGCGGGGAGAGATCCTCTCAGGTGAGCGCCTTCTTCCGCAGCCCTCCGCACGAAAGGAGGACCCGCCGGTAGTGGAAACTGAGCTGCGGAGGCGGGAAGGACGAGCTGGCGGGCTCTAACCTTGCTCATTCTCCCCGCGTCATGCTAAGGGAGGTAGCTGTTTCCGCTGCAAGCGGCTCAGACCTGCTGCTATTCCGCAGCTGCCCACCTGGCCTTTCTTTGAGGTGGAAAAGCTCGCTGGGCTGAAGGGACTGGCGCGTCAGAGGCATGCAGTGTAGGGAAGTCGGGGAGAAACGGAAGAGGCCCCAGGAAATTAGCCTCCCCACGTGGGGTTGGGCTGCCCTCTCGGGGAGGGGAGGCTTTGTAAAATAATTCGCTTTACCTTCGAAAGCAAAGGGAAGACGGGAGCGCCTGAAGCCAAGTGTCTCCTCGGGGCTCCGGTTGCAGGGAGGAGACCTGACTGGCCACCCATGGCTGCACCAAACGCCGTGGAGTTGCTCTAAACGCTGCGGCAGCGAGGGAGAAGGGAAAGCAACGGTGGAAGATCTCCCGATATGAAGTGCCCCACCAACGCAGGCAGCACCATATCTGGACATGCAACAAAAGTACTTCCTAACGGCAAGCCCCCCCCCCGCTTTCCCCCACATTTCACATGTTTAATATGGGGCTTAATTTGGGGGGGGGGCTTAATTTGATTTTATGCCAATAAAACATGGTGGGGCTTCCTATTGGTGGAGGCCGTATTGTTGGAGAAACACGGTATGTATGTATATGTATGGTATTTAGGTTTCTTCAGGTATTTTCCCACGTATCAATAGTTGTGCTTTTAGTTATAGCGACAACCTCATCTGCCATCCTCAGGCTTGTGTATTGGGTTTTTTCCTAATCGTGTGTGTGTCATGAAAAAACCCAATACACAAGCCTGAGAATGGCAGATGAGGTTCTGCCGAATATTCTTAAGTTTTTGCGGGTACTTACATGTATGGCATTTAGCTTTGTTTGGGTATTTTCCCACGTCATTGTAGTTGTACTTTTAAAGTTGTAGCAACGTTTCGGCAGAATCTCATCTGCCACCATCAGGCTTCTGTATAGTGTCCATCTGTGAGTCAGACTTTTAGTGGTTTCAGATATCTGAACCATCTGAAACCACTGTAAAAGTCTGACTCACAGATGAACACTATACAGAAGCCTGATGATGGCAGATGAGATTCTGCCGAAACGTTGCTACAACTACAATGACGTGGAAAAATACCCGAACAAAGCTGAATGCCAAGATTGAGAGCATCTTGGCAATGTTTCAATGAGGTCCCACTCGCCATCTTCAGGCTGGTGCTTTTGGCTTCATGCTTGAAGCCAAAAGCGTGATCGGAGCTGCCGTCTTCCAATATATACTGGTAGGGAGGTTGGCTGTGTTGTCATTTCTTTTATCATGACCTTTGCTAAACTGGGATGTGCGTGGCCAATGAATAATGCATCCGGCCTGTGGGCTGCGAGTTTGACATCCAATATAGATATACCACCCATATATGTAATATATATGCTTAGTTGTCAGTCCCAGCAATAGCCACATACCTATACATGCAGTATATCATTCCTCTGTAATCAATAAGAATGAATATGTTTTGATAAATCCAAGATTTAGTTTTTCTAAATAGCTCCCATGTAAAGATGGGAAATATGCTAAATGACTAATATACCTGTGTTTAGGCAAATGTAAATACTTTCTGCACTTTCATTAATTTTTGTATGTGTGTTACATAATCGGGTAATTTTTAAACCAGTAATAATTTTTATGGTTATAATATAAGCTATTAAAAATATATAGACAATCATGTATGAAATCACTATCCCAATAAAATGAAAGCATTTCAAATTAAAACCAGTTGTCAAATATTTTTTTAATTTATATTTATTAAGTATTGTAGTTACAGTAGTAAAAGCAAATACAAATTAAACTCTGTATAACATCAAAGAAAGAAAAAGATTTTAAAAATCTGTAAAGTATTTCCAATCTTTATCAAAAGTAAAAACAAATTTGATAACTTTTTATCCCCTGTAAGTTTACAAACAAGTATGTCATATTCCCATAACCCAGCTATATATAAACTCATGAATAATCAACTTTTCAGTCCTGGTATTAGCAAACTAACTTTGTATTCCTTTCTTTCATTTCTAACAATCTCATTCTTTAATTCATTCAGAAGGATTTGGTCTGTTCAGTTTTTCTCCCTTCTTCCCATCACAGAGGCTTCTTCAAGACTTTAGTAAATCTCTTTTTTAAATCCGATAAAAAGTCATTATCCAAGTCATTGTCTTGATTTGTCATTTGTATTTCCACTTTGATTTTCAAAGCTTTAACCAGCTTCTGGATATCCAGTAAAAAGTCCTTATCAGGATCATTTCCCTGGCTTCTCATTTGTAATTTCATTCTAACTTATCTATTTTATAATCCACAAACAACATTACTTGTTCTATTATTTCTGAATCAGATTTAACATCTTTTGGACATAAGTCTAGCCACAGAAACAGACATTGCTGACATTTCTGGTAACTAGCTACTAATGTCTGTCCCAATTTTTCAAAAAAGTGAATTATTTCTAATGTTATAGCATTTGTGTCATTTTGTAAATTCCCACATTACTGCCTGGAATCTTTAGTCCCTTCTAGTATCTCATTTTTTTAATTCATCAAGTTCAAGTTCTTATTTTGACTTAAGAAAGGCAAAAAACATTCTGGTTCCAATGAAATGCTGTTTATTTAATTATTCAAAATCTTATTCTGGACCTTAATTTGTGTATACCTTTCTTAGATCAAACTCTTATTTAATAATTTGCTCTTTATTTCCAATTTTTAACACATTAAAAAAAATTGTTCAAGGGGAAAAGTAAACTCACAAGATGGTTTCCCAAACTTTTCACTTTGAACATATCTACTAGCCTTAAAATAGCAAGTATGCAATCATTGAAAATGATTAGAAAGTAAGGGTAATGAACTCAGTGTCCTTTAAAATAGGGGTCACCAACTTTTTGGACCTCAGGGACTACCAAACTCATAATTTTAAATCCCATGAACCAGAGTCCCTGGGAAAACCTCCCAAAAAGTCTGCAGGAAAATTCTCCACCCCAATTCTCCTACCAATTGATCATTCTTTATTTGGGATCGCAGGATACCATCTCCAGCTCCGTTCTTAGGGGAGGGGGGAAGAGAGAGAGAGACTTTTGGCTTCATGCAAGGAAAGCAGCAGAAGTCTTTCTTTCTCTCCCACAAAATCCACCAGAAATGAGTCTTTGTGAGTCTTGTTGTGCCGGCACAGCCTCTTGGAGCAGGATGCCTTGCAGGGTCTCAAAGACTCATTTCTGGTGGATTTTGGGGAAGAAAGACTTTCCTTGCGTGCAGCCAAAAGCAGAAGTGGAAAGAAGCAGCCTAGTGGCCAGGCCAGGCGCATAGGATGAGTGGGACAAATTCCCCCACTCTGCCCTTTCCCCCCTCCCCTCACTACATTGTTTGCAATGGAAGTGACGCAAGCCTTGTATTCCCATGGGCCATGTGGGCAGCGTAGCACTGTGTTCCTGCGCAACCTGGATTAATTGCTTTGGGGGGGTGCTTTGAAGGTGGCATTTCTCTGCGGACCCCCAAAATTTTCTCATGGACCATCAGTGGTCCCCAGCCCACTGGTTGGTGACCACTGCTTTAAAAACTCTACCACAATTGTGAGCAAGATGGCTGGTTCCTTCATCTGGCTTTCAGTCCCATGGGAAACTGCTGTCCTGCGGTCTCCTCACAAGGAGCAACCATCCAAAGCATAGGTAGGTGATCTCTCCTTATCCAGAGAAGTTCCAAAAAAACCTTATTTGTCGGTTCTTCAGTCTTCATCTCCATTCTCTCATGCCTCCACCTGAAGTCCCAGATTATCAAATTTTAAATTGCCTAGGAAATGAATGACTTAGCCAGATGCTGGAAATGCAATATAGATACAATATACATCTTCCCAGGGAGACATTCTACACTTAGAGTCCCCTCTAATGCTCTACTTTTCTCTGTATACGTATTTGCTGCTATATAATGTACAGGATGAGAAATGAGATAAAGTTGTGTCATCTCTATCTTGATGATAACTCAGTTCACATTTATTACCTCATAGCAGTTTCATTAAATGTTAAATGGAATACAACTGAGTCATGAATACTGCCAAAGAGCAAAACTCTTCATCTGTTTATACTACTAAAACTCTCCTATCTGTTTATAACCTTCAATTGGGCAAAACCATGCATTATAGGACAACAGTTTTTGAACTAAGATATCTCAATAGGTTAACTTAAAAATGCATCCAAAATCCAGGACCGTTATTCCAGTGGAACTGAAATTTCAAGGATCTTCACATCATTTGTATTAGCAAAGTTGTGGCTACTGCAGCATCACTGTGCTGCCAGTCAGCCACAGTCACATAACTGCAATTTCTGACGCTCCTGCCAACATCCTACAAGCAAAGTCAATGGGGAAGCTGGCCGGAAGTTGGAATTCATTCTACTTTCATTACTTTTTGGCCTGCCCGTGGTTATTCTATATTGGTTTAGATAAGGAAGTCTCACTGAAATGACCCAATGGGCCACGGTTTGTCTGGTCTTTATTTCTAGAAACAACCAGCCAAATCCCTGGATACAATATGTGCAATGCAACAGCTGGTTCAGAAAAATACCATCCAATGCCACCAAAATCAAAGAGAACAGAATTATATTCCTGATTCTCCCTCAGTAAGATCATCACATACAGTAGAAACCAAAGCAGATTCTCTCCCGTATTAGGCCTAAAGCCAGACTTTAAACCGACATTGCTCTTTCTGAGGAGTACAGGAACCAGCCAGCCCTCTTTCCTATTTAAATGCAACAAGCTATTGGTGAGCAGCTGGCCTACTTTTTACAACATCACAATTTCAGCACCAAGTCCTCCTGCCAGCTGCCAGAATTCAGACTTCCCCAAAATATATCTACACAAGAGATAGTTGTATATCCTGGAACCAATAGCAAAGAAAGACTCACTGCAAACCCCCCCCCCCCTTTCCATATTAAAGAATCTTTGTTCTTTTGAAAACCAGCAGAAATCTAGGAAAATTAAACCCAAAAATGGGAATGGAAACTGAGGGTACCCTCCACCTCCACAACAGCCACAGAATTAACTAGTTGAATCTTCAAAAACTTGGAAGGAATAAAGAAAAAAGGGATTATCAGGAAAAAATGGCTATTTTTAAAAGGATAACCAACATTTAGCATTGGTTTTTAGTTTCTTCTCGTTAATATTTCTGGCATTTATAATCACTGCACACAGTAAATTGTGTGGTTTATTCAGCTTAATATCTCTAGCAGAACTCCTCTAAATTAGGGGCAGACCAACATGTCTTTTCTGCCTAAACGTTTATGTTCAGCTTTCAGCTGTGATATTAGGAGAATTTTATAATTCTTCCAGTGCTGTTTTTGCTGTAATTACCCAAAGATAAAAAGGCATGTTAAGACTTGAGACTGGTTTTAATTCTCTTGTGAAATTCACCTAACTTCCAGAGAAGGGGGAAACCTTTTTTTTTTTTAGCCACAGGCTTAACCCTTGAGCCAGGAAATCATGTTACAAAATTGATTTCATTTTTTAATCAGCCTTCTTTTGCTTGGCGCTTACATAGGTTATTTGATCTGTACTAAATCATGGTTAGATGATCTGAAAGATTGAATTACCTGGAAGACAGATTGCATCGTCAACAACAACTACTGTATATGTTTATTAAATTTGTCCAAGAATTCTGCATCCTTGGATGATAATTGAATGAACAATACTCAGTAACATAATGACACTAAATATGGAGGTCATGTTGAATTCAGATGATGGTAATTTGGGGCAATTTTTTTTCAAGATTAGTTATCAGCTATGTGAAACTGTATGGGGGGGGGGAACAGGCCTTTCTTGCTTATCTCCTAAGAGCTGTATTTTTAAAGTCACATTCACTAACATTTAATATTTAAGAAAAACAGAGCACATATGTCAATCACATTTATTCAATACAAATACTTAAAACAAGGTTTGAATACGGGTTTCCTGATTTATTGCCATCAAGGAGAAAATATTCCTGACTTAATGTCAAGCCACAAAGTAACCCATCCATAGATTGAGAAATTCAGAACAAGGAAACAAGAGCAAAGACACTACTTGTCATGACCAAAACACTACTGATAATATAGCTCCAGATTCATGCCATCGTGGATTTCATCTGAAAGTAAGGAGTTAAGGTTAATTTTTACAAGAAAATATTAACAAGTACTAATTATAAATAGGCTTAGCTTTTGAAAATAACATCATTTGAAAGTGACCATTCTTTGGAAATATTGTCAATATGGTTCAGATATATGCAAACGTATATATTTATAATATGATTATTTGTATAATGTCCCAAGTATTTTTTCTCCCCAGTTATTCAGAGATTTAAAGCCCAATTCTATTTTCTTGAGACAAAGAATGGTAGTGCACTTATCAATTTAGTATCAAGATCTACCATTTCCATTTCTTTCAAAACTCAAGAGAAACAGAACAATGTGGGGATCAAGCAACAAGGTACACAATTTTCATAGAATAACAGAGTTGGAAGGGACCTTGGAGGTCATCTAGTCCAACCCCCTGCTCGAGCAGGAGAGTCTATTCCAAATATTAGCCTCTACTTAGGATCGAACTCACAGATTCCTGATTGTGAGGCGAGAGCTCCACCTCTAGACCACAGGAACTGCCTATTCCTAAAAATGACCCCAAAAATGGCATATGGAATCCTTCAAACAATTTATGTCTTAAAGGCTTGATAAAAACTGGAACGATTTATATTGCTGAGGATTCTGGGCTCATAAAAGAAACATACTGAATGGAAAAGGTGTGGGAAATGGGAAAGATAGAAGTCTAGAAAGCCTTAATTTTCAAACTGAACTGTTGAGTACAAAGTTTCATGCCATGTCTCATTTTGAACATTTCAGAAGTTCTTTATGTTCGGAAGAAAGCTGTTTCATATATGTTTTTTTTTTAAAAAGCCTTATTTGCAAAATTTAGTCCTCAAAACAGTTCAGCGTATCTTTAATTTTGAGACTGAAATATTCTGATCTTAAAATAGGCTGTTCTGTATATCCCAAAAGTGGTTCAACCTCAGAAGCTGATAAAGATAAAACAGTCAATTTACAGAACACTTTCAATGTACTTGAAATGGATGTTTTGATAGCGTAAATGTTTTGACAATTGAACAAGACATTCTGAGGTTAGAATATTTCAACATCAAAACATTATGTGGAAAACATAAATACTATATATAGTATATGCAGGTTAAAATGTCTGAAATACCTAAAAGTGGATGCAATCAATTAAGATGATATTTTTAAATATGCAAAGAATAATGATTTGGTATTTGACACTTAAATGCCTCCCCCAAAAATAACAAACCATGCAAGTAAGAGAGAGATAATTTTAAAGAAAATTTAAAATGTCACATTTCTTTCCTCTAGTCATCTGACCATTTTCTTCATTACTGTCAGTTTTTTAAAGGATACAGTCTGCCAGCATCACATGGTCCTTGAAAATTGTATACCTATAATATATATAAAAATATAAGTATAAAAATAATACCTGTAGCTGTTACACAGTTTAATAAAAAATAACTCAGTAATTATCACAATCAATACAATCAGGCCTTGACTTATGACTATAATGGAGCTTGTCTATCACAACCATAAGTTGTGATAATCATAAAACAGACCTGATTTTATGACTGTTTTCATAGTGGCCATTCATTCATATGATCGTGGGGGAGGGAGAACCACCATAACTTCAAATCTTGCTCATATGTAAATAAAGTAAGTTCATCATAACTTTGAACAGCCGGTAAGGGACTGGTCATAAGTTGAAGATTGCCCATATAAACAATCACAACAATAAAATGAAGGCCAATCAGCATTAAAGAGCTGGCACTGAGGGCCATCACAAATTTGTTCTGTTCCAAAGTAAAAGAACTCATTCATCAAATTGTATCAACTTAAATACTTATACAGATTATCAATCTGCTGCTAGTCACAATTCAAGGTTTCTCTTTCAAGCATGAATCTTAGTTTGTTACAATTTTTTTACAATATTGTTTACAATCAATTACAGACTGCAGTGGCTTCTTCCTAAACTATGAGATAAAGATAGTCCTTGACCTATGATTGTAATGGAATCATTAAGCCAGGCACATCCATGCTTTTCCTGATGTGGCCAGTAAATGGAACAGGATCATGGAAGGCCTGGGAGAACTAGAACGGGCTCAGCTCACAAGTGGCCTGCCCTGGACCTTCTCCATTCCAACTCGTCCCATGTTCAGTTTCCTGCCTTTCTGGGTCCCTGCAAACCTTGGGCCTGCTTTCTTGCTGTATCGGTCTCTGAAGGGCTTGGGCTTACTTTCCACCCTGCCAGGTCCCACATCCTCTTTCCCATGTCCCGTCACTGATCAGTCACTTGCCTTTTACTGTAGATCTTCTAGAAACCGCTGCTTCAGTGTGTGGCTTTCCTACACAACGGAAGCCGTATGGCTCCATTTCAGAAACAGACACTATTTTGGAACAGCCCCAATTAAGTGCAGCTGTTCCCAAATTGGTGGCCATTTCCAGGACGCAGCCATGTGGCCTCCACTGAGTAAAAACAGCCACACAGCACAATAGCTATTTCGAGAAGATCTACAGCAGTGAGGGCTAACCTTTTCGGCACCAAGTGCTCAAAGCGTGAACATGCATCCCCCAAATGCAATACACATGCATCCCTCTGCATGCTCCTCACCCCCCCATGCATGCCCCCCCCCCCATGCCCAGCAGAGACCTGAAGACCAGTTGGCCGGCATGCATGCGCAGCAGAGCTGTGATGGGGTGATGGCTCGTGTGCCCACAGAGAGGGCTCTGCATGCCACCTCTGGCACACGCCATCATGGATCTACAGCAGAAGAGATGTCACTAATCAGTGACAGGAGTATACAGGAAGGTGAGTCTCAGCAGGCTGAGAAGCAGGCCCAAGGCTTGAAGGGACCCTGTGGGGCAGGAGGAAGGTAAGATGACAGAGCACTGCAGCATCCCTGGGATCAGTTGTAATGGCAGGCAGATGGCCAAGTGCCAAAATTTTATTCATGTGACTGGAGGAGGGGAGATGCAGCAGCCATAATTTCAAAACCAGGTTGTAAGTAGTCTTGGGGAGGTCAATCAGAACTTTCAAAGGTTGCTAAGCAACCAGTTGTAACTAAATTTCTACAAAATGAATTTCAGATATTCTTTCTCTCCCTTTTAAGTAGAGAAACTTCTCTTTGTTATGACTAAATTGTGAAATGAATTATCAGCAGAGGATATCATTGTAAATCTTAGTGTTTTTTTTCTTTTGCCATTGCTGGTTGATTGCTACCCAGTCTTTAAGCTATATATACAGAACCAGTGTGGAGTAGAGCTTAACAGACTGGCCTAGAAAACAGATTTAAAAATAACAAATTAAATGATGTTGGGACAGTAACTCTTTTTCAACCCAACTAACCACACAAAGTTGTTGTTGTGGGGAAGATAAAAGGCAGAAGACTTATATATGTTTGCTGTCTTAAATTATGTATTAAAATGGTATAATAATAGTATGTCAAAATCATCAATTGCAAAAAAGAACATCTTACATTCTGCAATAATAATTTTAACACCATGGGACATCAATATCTGCCTATCAGGTCTTTGGAAAGGATTTGATGGGTGAATAAATATGCCAAATCCAATCTAACCATCTGACTGACTAATCATCTGAGGAGTTATATTCAAAGCATGTTATAAGTAAGTTGGAAAGTCTACTTACCACTTCTTCAGAACTATCTTGTCCCAGCGAGTACCAGTCTGGGCAGCAATAAGCTTCTTAAGATCCCTGATGCAATCATCAGTGCTGAGCAGTAATATTGGTTAAAGAAATGAATGAGAAAATAGGGCCTAGTATATAGTAAGCACTAAATAAGCTATTTGTTATGCACAACTGCTTATCAAAAACAACTGAACTCTTGTACAGTGTGAAATGGGAGATGGATGCAGATATACTGTACATTGCTCACATAAAAACAGATGATCAAAGGACTTTTATTTATACTTTCAAAATTATGCACAAATATATCTGCATGCAATGACTACAGACAATCCCTGGATTAAGAACATCCAACTTGAGGACCTATATATGAACCTATTGTTAAAAATGGTGGATAACCGTCTCCTTCCTTGAGCTGACAAAGCACTGAAGCTACGCTGCTTTCAATGTTTTCAGGAACTGCTTAAGCCAAATATATTTAATACAGGTAGTTCTCAACTTATGACTAAAAGCCTGTAATTCTGGTCATAAGTTGTGACAGTTGTTAAATGGGTCATCACATGATCACACCTGATTTTACTTTTTGCAGAGGTCATTAAGCAAACCCATTAGGGTATTTTTTTGCTGGAAACTGGAAATTAATGCCAGTTTCCACCAAAAACTTTATAAATTGTGGTGCTGTGACCACAGATGCTACAGTAAACAGCCATAAATGTGGGCCAGTTGGAACCTTGAATGCAGGTCATAATTGTAATTTTGAATGGTTGCTAAGTGATTGATCAGTCACCCAAAGAAAGCAGTCATAAAGAATTCATCACTCTCCATCAATTTCCCATGCCACTAGCACAACACATTTTTCATCTGGAGATTCCTGTAGATTCCTAAGATTCCCATCTCATAATGTGGTTATGCAGTGAAAAAGATTTCAAAGCAACTGATGCAGTTATCTGGGCTTGTCTGGGGAAATACAGTGGATATAAAAAGTTTACACACCTGTTCAAATGCCAGGTTTTTGAGATATTAAAAAAATCAAACCAAGATGAATTTTTATGGGGAAATAAAAAAAATTACAATAACCTGGTTGCATTTTTTTACATCCACTTTATGTACAACATCAGACAGAAGCAAAAAAAATCTAAGCCACATTCGCACTCAAGTTAATGGCACTCATAATACATAGTTTTTAATCTAGAATCAGTTTCTTGCCATTCCACAGCCCAAAAGATCAGCTAAAAGGGAAACAACTGCCATCCCAAAGTGGTTTCTTTGATCTCGGATACTTGCACTTCACTCTAACTTTCTTGCCCAGCCGATCATTGCAAACTACTTCAATCATCTTGATCACGGCTTCACGTTCGGCTCTGCTAGAAAGCTAAACAAAATAATCAGCGTCAACAACAACAAAAAGTAATCGGCAGTCTGATGTAAACCCCGAATAAAGTTAAAACCTATTTTAAGGGGAAGAACGGGAGTTCTCCAGCTTAATGGCCACTGTCTCTCAGCGTTTCTCAGCCTCTGGCTGCTTGGATGTGTGAACTTCAACTCCCAGAATCCCCCAGCATCCTCAAGCAGTCAAGGCTGATGAACTCTGCTAAATACGGTATACTGTACACTCCTTGAAACTCCCCCTCTACAACTGCTTTAGAAGCCTCCGTGTACCAGACGCAGGAGCCTAACAAAGCCCCTGTCCCTGAGGCGTGGACAGGTGGGAAGGAAAGCATAATTCCCCGATTCCTTCAACGACCAGGCCCAACCACCAACGTGTCCCCGTTCCCCGCGCAAGAGCCCGTCTCACCGCGGAGGAGGCTTCCTTAACACCGAGGAATCTGAGCCACCACAACCCCTCAGCGGAATATGGAGAATTCTCGTCGCAGAAAAACAAACCAGTCTCCCCCAACCCGGAAGTGCGGGGGGGGTCACTCTGAAAACCGGAAGTTGTACGAACCCCTTCCGCCAACAGTTTTGCCGCTCTTCTATATCTCGGGAAGATACGCTTGTAATAAATGATGGCCGCGCTACCCCTTCCGACTCTTTCTTCTCTCCCGGACTCGCTTCTGCTCCAGATTGTGGTCTGGCTGCCGCCGCGTGATCGAGTGGGCGTGGCCAGGTAGTACTCTGCTCCGCCTCGAGTTCTCCATTTCCATGGGAACCCTCCTCCTCTGAACGTCAACTACGCTCTCCGACAGTCCTGTTTTCGGGATAGGGTTGGCCGTATGCGTAGCGCTTGGTCAAACGCCGATTGATAGCTTTGTCCGGGCGCTGTGCCTGTGGCGCGGGGGCTAAACTCGTCATAACGCAAAACAACGCATCAATGGGAAACACTTTGCTCAAGGAGCAGAGAGCTCCCGCGACATCCATGTAGGAATGCCTGGCGGGGCGAGGGGAGGAAACCAACCGTCCGGGTCGTCTTGATCAATTCCTTTAGGGGAGCGTGCCTGCTCTAACAAACTTTTTCTTTCTGCAGAGTTTGCAAAAGGTGGCGTCGCTTGGTGCGGGACCACTTCTTGTGGCGACACGTGGATCTCTCTTCTTGCAGGGTCAGAAATGCCTAACTATCTTTGGTCGCATATGTGGGAAGGGCGGCTATATAAATTTACCAAACAAGTAGTTCTGAAAATAGGAGGTAGATGTTTTGGGAAAGGCATGGGAGGGAACAAGGAAAGTGACCCAGGTCAGACGCAGTACAACAAATATACTTACAATTTAAAAGAGAGAAAGACATTTTCACAGTGATGTAATCAGTAGAATTTCTGGCAAAATGAATATGAATATACGTAACGTAGCACGCTTTATTATAAGCAATGTTCTATCTATAATTTGATATAATTTTATTCTAGTTGTGATAAATAAGAGGTACATTCACAAATGGCAAGGTTTTATCAGACCAAAAGTCTAACCTGATCAGGTTTAAACTCTAGAATGCGGTCATTTCTGCACAAGAAATTGAAATTGGCACCATTGCCAGGGAAACATTGCAACCCATCCTTTTAGTACATGCATGCATCAATTTCATATGAATGTTTAAAAGGGGCAAAGTTTGCAAAACAATGCATTGTCTGCCATTTTGACATGTCACACATCACATAGATGCCACTGATACAAAGTTTAAAACATTGGAATTCCTCCCTCTGAAAATCAGGTTGAATTATGGACCTCCTGGATACTTGAAAACTGAAATATTCCAGAGGACCAATGGTGAATGATAGAATATCTCATGTTTTTGTTTGGTTTTATTAAATTCTGATTTACTGATGTTATTTTATATTTGCTGTTTTAGTTCCTGCTGGGGATGTTTAAGTTCAGCTATTGCTTACTCTCAACTATTGGTAATCTAGTGAGTCTTTTAATTGTGCCTTACATAAGTTCAATAAATAGTAATAAGTTTAACATTTATTTTAATTCATTTAAAGTTTAAAGCCTTTATTATCATTGTACATCAGGTATACAACAAAATTGGTTAATTTACTTAATAAATTTACTTAATAAATAGTAAATAAACACTCTCTTATATGGTTGATCAACTGTCCTTTATGTTGATAAGATGTTATCAACATAATTTTATATATCATAAGAAGTAGGACCATGATGGTGCATTTTTTTCGTACATGTAAAAGAATGTAAAGCTAATATTATTGTTGAAGCAGCTCATTTTGTGGCCATACTACTTTTCAGCTATATATCCAAAACTGGAAGGGGGAATTAAATAAATGTTTGCTTCTCCATATGGCTTTGAATATCATGCAATACCACTATCAACAAAAGAAAAATAAATGTGATGCTGTAGTGCAGTGGCCCCCAACCTAGTGACCAATTCCATGGAGGGTGGCTTTTCCATAGAATAGGAGGCTACAGATTGGTGCCAGGCCATAGACCATGGTTTCTGCCTCACTATTTGAGTCTATAGGAATCTAATTGGGGGAAAAAACAGGCTTCAATTCAAACTTATTAAATCTGAGTTGCTTAGGGTTTTAAGGGCTCTTGGATTCTGTTATTTCCCATCTTTAGTTCTGGATGGGTGTGACAAAACCCTAAACAAAATTGAAAATTTGGAGATCCTCCTGGATTATGGTTCTTGTCTGAGGAACAGGTGGCAGCTGTGGCCTAGCAGACTCTCACACAATTTGTGCACTTTCCTGGATTAGGAGATAACTGATCATGGCCACTCAAGAGTTTGGTCACCACCCAAATAGACTATTCATATGTGCTACCTTAGAACATCCAGAAGCTGCAACTTGTCCAGAATTGCAGTACAGACAGTCATGGGCATACTTCAATACATCCATGTTGCACCTTTGCTCTATGAGCTGCATTGGCTCCCAATATATTGTTGGGTGCAATTCAGAGTGCTGGTTGTTACCTATAAAGCCCTTTATGGCATGGGGTCAGTTATTCATGGAACCAGCTTTGTCTGATTGTTTCTACCTGCCTCATCAGGTCCAATAGGAGGGGCATGTTCCAGGTCATGTTGAGTGAGGAATATATCAGATAGGACTGAGGAAAGAGGTCTTTTCTTTCAGAGTGTATTTGATCTCTTTGGAACATCATACATGTCACGACTAGGTTAGCCCTGACTTTGCTGGCTTTTTAGAAAGCTTTAAAGACCTGGAAGTTTTTCTGGCCATGGAGATCAGAAAATTACAGTAACCCTCATGATGTCTGTTCTATAATCTGTGTCATCTTAACCATAAACTTATTCTGGTGATAACATGCGCTTATCCAATTAAGATTTTTCCCATACATTAAATAATCTATAAATAAAGGTGAGTATTTGTAGCTCAGGGTTGATATGAGGTGTCCTTGGTGCTCTCTGAGCTTGCTTGTTTTGCAGATGTTTCATTACCCAAACTTGCTAACATTATGAGGACCCAAATTGTTGGAAGCAATATGGTGACTCTGTAAACTATTTAGAGGGCTGTCAAGCACTGTAAAGCAGTATATAAGTCTTAAGTACTATTGCTATCATCAATGCTAGTAAGGAGTGCAGTTTGCTGTCAGATTATATTCTGGTGGTAACACTGACAAGGGCAAGCCACCAGAATATAAACTGACAGCAAACTGAACTCCTTACTGGCACTGCTGATGTTACTAGTTTGGGTAATGAAACATCTGCAAGAAAGAAAGAAAGCTCAGAAAACACCAAGGACCCCTCAGATAAACTACAATTCCTAACATTCTCAAAACCCATATTTATTTAAAAAGTTATACAACTTTTTAAGGTTTAGCCTAAACATTTGGGTGCTGCCTAGCCTAATCCTATTTATTCATCCACTTATTGATGCACTAAGCTATTTCATGCCTGGTTTGTGGTCATAGGCTTAGAAATTAAGTTTGTTTCTATGCCAATTATAATTTTCAGTAATATGCATTCCAATATTTTTTTCCAGTTGCCAATTCTATTGTTTTTCCTTTCCCTTTAGATATCCTCCAAGATCTTATGGCATCTTCTACGGAACTATTTCAAAGGCAGCTTGCAGACTCTGAAGCTACAAGGCTCCCTCTTCTCCTTTCGAAAACAAGAAGTACTTACCTCAGCACTGCTGCAGGCTTTGGGCAAACAATGTCCCAAACTCCACCAATTGAGCTTGATGGAACTAGACCTCCGTTCATTCCAGTATGGCTGTATGCCTTCCTCTCTTACCACCCTGGAGCTGAGATGTTGTGAGATCCCTTTTGTTTGGTTCCAAGTGCCAGAGACCCGCTGCACTTCCCCAAGAATCCAACAACTTTCAATCAGGAATGTCCCTGCTTTTTCCAACCAGCACCTATTGAATATTGCTACCCAGGGCACTCTCAAGACTCTTATCCTTTCAAAAGTGTACCGTATAACAGACATGGGGATCCAGGCAGTAGGACCACATCTGAAAGACCTTCAGCATCTTGCCTTGTGCCATTGTAGCATTGGTGATTCAGCCATGTACTTCATTGGGCGCCACATGAAGCAACTGCATCATTTAGATCTCAGTAGCAATTCTTTGACAGATACAGGTCTTCTTTGCTTAAGTGGTTTACCAAACTTAGGGACCCTTTGTTTGAGAGACTGCAGTCAACTTTCTCCAGAAACCATTTTAATTGTTTGCCAGTCACTCCCCAGTCTGAAGCATCTCAATTTAAGCAGGATAGACTTTGAAGACAAAATATTCCAAAAGATCCGGTTGAGTTTACCAAACTGTACAGTGGCAAACACCATCCTTTGCACAGATTTCAGTGCAATATCTTAGAAGATAGCAAATTTTCCCTGTGCTTGTTATTCACAGGTCAAAAGATGGCAGCACTCAGATACATCTTCTCAGCAGCTTTTTGTCCTTATAGCCCAAATGTTTGTAGCAGGCTAAAAATGGAATAGATCAGACCAAACAAGTAATATATCTCAAGGGCCACTAGTTTAACTGTTGTGCAAATTGTATGGCCAGTATTTGTACTGTAGATGTCTGCTGATGTTGACATATAATTCAAGCTTAAAGAATCCACTGTCTTCCAGTTTTTTTAATATACCTCTGAACTCTCACTAGTTCCAGCAAATATAGTCAGCTGTGCACTCTGGTGGGAAAAGTAGCCAAGAATACCAGGAAACTGCCAGGTTCTAAAGTAGGACATAAGTGACTGGAGAGATTAAAAATTAAAATAATTTATGCACTGTGGGCAGAAGATGTTATTAGGAACACTATGCCATTTTAAAAACGCTGCACAAATTTCTGGACATCTAGGACAAATTCCTCTTCCTGAAGAACTCATAGTTGATATATTTTAAAAAGCACAAAGGTTATATTTACAAAAGTGCATAATTTTCAAGGCTGACCACATTTTATTGTTTTTAAACACCATCTTATTTACTTGAAATCTGGTACAAGAAGTTTGGCTTTTTAAAAATCATCTGAAGTTTGTATTCCACATTATTTTTTCCATGAACTCTGAAACTGATTAACTTTCAGACATGACTTATTGATATTCCATCAAATGCTCCATTAAAAAGCCTACTATCTGGTGCCTCAAATGCATACAGAAGCTTTGGGAGTGGCCTGCACAGCCCATTCCCAAAGTTGGTTTGTGTGGTTAGGCTTAAAATGACAGAATAGAAAAGCTATTAAATACTTAGGGAATATTGAATAATCTTTAGATTTAATTTCTGTTCTGGTTCCTTGCTTCCAAGGAACATTTGGGCATTCTACCCAAAGCCAAATGTGATCCTCAGATTGTAGGAAAAAAATCATCCTTGCACTATTTGGCCTGAAATTAGAGTGAGCCATCATATTATCCATATTTGTCATATTACCCATAAAATGCCTTTTTCTTTCCCATCCTACATCTCTGCTCTCAATCATCTTTGCAGCATTGTAATACTGATCCAGCTTCCCAATATCACCTTGGTTTTCATTAGCGTTACTACCAGCAGAGAATAGAAATGCCTTTGGCTGTTACGGACAATGCCTGGAACACATTGAACCATTCATTGAGGTACCACCAAGACTTCTGTTTTCTGCATTCCTTAATCCTTTCTTCCCATTAAAATATACTTTTTGCTATAATATTTTCCAACAATTTCATGAGCAGCCAATGCTACACTGCTTTGTTCTCATAGCTGATGATGTGTACCTCAGGTATGGTAGGACCTTCTTGCATCTACTGTATTTCAATTTTCTTTTTGCACACATTAAACTCTGCCTTCATAAGCTTGTTGGATAGAATTAATTGTATCATGTTTGCATGACTTAATTGTATCATGCTATTGTATTTACACCATCTTTGCCTTTTTTCATTCTTTTCATCGCTGATTGTTGTGTCACTACGGTGACTTAAAAAATAAAGTCCTTCAAACTGAACTAGACTCCTGGTGATTTAATTAGCATGTTTATATAGATTGTTGGTTTTAGTTTTTGTAACAGTATGGAATTAATTATGTCAGTGCCTTCTGCTATGTTTTCTCTACTAACCAACCTAGACTATAGTCCTAGGTTTTCCTGGTTTTTTCCCATCTAAATCTTAATTGGGTGATTCTGTTTAGCTTTGCTGCTGCCACCTAGCTGATCCTCCACATAAATCCTACTTTCTCATAAAAAGTTACTGACCCCTTCTGGTCATGTTTGTCACAATAATTTGCTCAGCTTCTGTATTCACCTGTAGCATAGTAAAATAAATTTTGGGAGAGAAACCAATTTTATTTACATTTATTGAGAATTTTACATACAATAAAAGCCACTCTAAAGGAAAGAAAGATGAAAGGAAAAAGTTATTAAATATGACTTCCAACCTCTTCAATAGATTTACAGTTCTATAATCCTTCCCTCTCAGATATTATACAAACCCTTTTAACCCCTCACTTAGTCCACATCGTTTTTAATCCCAAAATCATTTTTTTAGCAAAAAGTTCATACAATGTTTCCAATCTGTTGAGGTAGATAAATACTGAGTTATTGAAGTTCATTTGCCACTGCAATTATTTTTCTATTTAGGATGTATACTATTTGATTATCAGGGACCATTGGAGTAAAAATATATGGTTAGCCTAAAATTTTAATGATCATTCTGGTCACATCAGACTGCACTGCCTTTCTTTCAAAGGATGACCCAATAGGTCACAGGATTGCCTGGTATGTAAAGTTAAAGCATTAAATAACACACGTCGGAACAAAATCTTTTACTGTCGCCTTCTATCCTGTAGAGTCATGAGATCTGTAATAGCTTATTGACTATAAGTCTCCTTGAAATAGAATCTTGCTAGTTCAAACCTTGGCAGAAAAGAAATATTATTATTTCCTCCGCTTCTTGTCTTTTCCTGTGCTTTTAAAAATAATAAGTCTAACAGTTCATTGTTTTATCATTTTCCCAATCACTCATGAGAGACAGGTTTCATCTTCAGTTTTCAAAGTACAAAGCTAGGGTGAACCCTTCTACCACAGGTAACTGAAAAAATAGTGAAATGGTATAGACTGGATTTAAAAATAAGTAAAAAAAGGAATCTCAAGGAAAGAAAAATAGTTTTTTTTTTTAAATGACATTTTTTCTGGGTTTCAAACCATCAACTTTCTGTTTATAAAGAGTGATAGTTTTTGTGATCATTCTAAAATGTACTAGTGTCCTGGGCCATGATTCATATTCAGACTGACTTGATTTGACAACCTTTCAGCTGGGTCTCAACTGTCAGCCTCAGGAATCTTCAAGCATGATTCATCTGAGGAAGCTGTGCAATCACAGACATCTCCTAATAGCTGGAAAAATCAGATGAAGAGAGAGAACCCCAAGTCCTAGGTCTCGATATAGGCAACAGGGACAGTCAATGAGGCTCCTCGCTTGGCAAAGAGTGAGGGCTGATTAATTGCAGCCAGCTACCTGCATGTAGTTTTATATAGTTGTGTTGCCTTCAGTCTACCTTGGAACCAACTCTTCAGAATTCCAGCTTGTGACTTTTGTTCATTTACTTGTTCTTGAACCCTTAACTTTGGACTGGCTGACAGTTTGATTCCTGGAAGGATTTTGTACCATTTTATTGTTGCTTGAAATACAAATGGACTAATTCAAGCACACTCTTTTTGCACAGACCTTGATTTATGATCTTGTCTACTGTTACCTACGTAACTCCTTAGCAACTAACTGTGTGTGTCTGCAAAGGGAGACAGAACAAATAGACACCATAATAACCATTGACTCCATTGATGAGGTGTTCCAGCCTTATAAAGCGGTCTATGAACTGCCGGAACAGGGTAGCCTTCAACAGATAAAAAACATGGTTTCAGAAATGGGCAGCCATTTTGGTAATGGGGCACTAAGCATTGCAGGTAAAAGATGATAGGATGTTCCCAACATGTAATTATATCTTCTTCCATTTCAGCTTAAGTATACAATGTCTTTAATGATGCAAGACACAAATAGAGAAATTGAGAAAATAATGTAGCTTGTGCATTTTTAAATAAAGCAGTATTTAAATAATATATTTATTCAAAACATATTTAAAATATGGATATACAAATATTTTTAATGATATACCCTCTTACTCCTGTACTTGTTTATATTTTAACAAAGACAGAATTAAACTACTGGCTGAAGAGAAAAGGGAATATCAGATCTAGAATTTCTGTATAAATTCATGTTCATTAATTGAAATTGAGATGGAAGAGAAATTAAGAATTAAATTGGTTGCGATAGATGTGTGAGGTGGGGGCTTGAAAAAACCACCAAAGATTCGATATTAATCCAAGGAAAACAGCTTTATTGTAGCATTTCTGCAGAAACGGGTTCCTGCCCTGGCAGGTGGGAGGAACCCAGAGCAAAGTTTACATTCTTTTTTTTTTTTTTTGTGAAAGTTTTATTGATTTTAACAACAGACAAAAAACATATAAGACATAACACATGACATAAAAAAAATAAAAAAATAAAAATAAAAAATTTAAACATTCTTCATAAATTTACAGTGTATCGGTTGATTTACCACTCCCTTTTGTGCATCCATTTCATAGTCATCAGAATAATTATATTACATAATAACTCACATTATCAATCATCAATAAAATATCCCAATAGCATTATTAAACAATCATTTGACTATAATTTTACTAATTCATACTTAAGCGAGATAACTATAATTAGGTTAAATTATTTTATGACAAATCATGAAATCATATCAAATCTATCATAATAAAATATTCTTAAGAATTATCAAAACCAAGAAAAATTAAATATTCATTATTTCCTAAATTTCTAAATATTCTATTATCATATTGTATTATCTAACCATTGATAAAAAAGATCCCAAACTTCATAAAATTGTTCATCTTCTTGTTCTCTAATTTCAAATGTCAATCTACTCATTTCAGCACATTCCAATATTTTCTTAATAATTTCTTCCTCTATTGGTATTTTCTCACTCTTCCAATGTTTAGCAAATACAATCCTAGCTGCTGTTAATACATTTACAATCAAATATTTTAAATTTTTATTATATATATCAGATACGATTCCCAATAAAAAAATCTCTGGTTTCAAATCTATGTGTTTCTTTATGCGAATTCTAGTCCAGTATTTCCTGGCCTCCTCACAAGTCCACCACATATGGTAATATGAGCCAGGTATCTGATGACATTTCCAGCACTTTTCAGATTTATTCTTGAACATTCTTGCTATTCTTGTCGGGGGAAAGTGCCACCTGTAAAACAACTTATACAAATTTTCTTTATATGCTGTTGACATTGTCATTTTATAATTTTGTGACCACAGTTTTTGCCATTTCTCTAAATCAATCCCATATCCAAAATTCTTCCCCCAAGCAATCATAGTTTCTTTAACTTGTTCTTCCTCTAATTTAATTTCCAACAAATAACTATATAGTTTTTTAATCACTTTTTCATCAGTACCTGTCAAAATCCTATCTAAGTCAGTCAATTTATCATAAAATCCTTCTGTTTTAGAATCTTTAAGATACCTTGCATGTATTTGCGCATATGAAAACCAATTCATCTTTATACCTTGTTCTTCTAAATTTTGCATCATTTTAAGTTCACCCTTTTCATCCAATATTTCCTCATATCTAACTGTTTGTTCCTTCTTATAAGTTATAGGATACGAAAAAGCTTCAATAGTTGATAACCAAACTGGAATTTTCAAATAACATTGTTTCTTAATTTTCTCCCAATTCAACCATAACGATTCCTGTATATAATGCCTTCTGAAATAACCCTGTGATTTAGTTTCCTTATACCATAAAAAAGCATGCCAACCCAATAATAAATCATGACCTTCTAATGTCAACAATCTAGTCTTTCTTAACGTTATCCATTCTTTAACCCACATTAAGTTTGCAGCTTGATAATACAACTCCCAATTAGGAAGGCCAAATCCTCCTCTAATTCTAGCATCCTGTAAAAGTTTTAATTTTATTCTCGCTTTCTTGCCTTGCCATATATACTTCAACACAATTTTATTTAGTTCTTCGAAGTAATCCTTACTTAACCTAATTGGTATTGTTTGAAACAAATATAAAATTCTGGGTAAAATATTCATCTTGATTGTTGAAATTCTACCTATCAATGACAATTGTAGGTTTTCCCATTTTTTCAGGTCGGATGCTATCTGCTTTTTAAGCTTAATATAATTATTCTCTTTCAATGTAGTACACCTTGACGTCAAATATATCCCCAAATATTTAACTTTATTCGTAACTTGAATTTTCAATAAATCTGCCAGCTCTTCTCTTTGCCTTAATAACATGTTCTTTGTCAGAATCTTTGTTTTGTCTTTATTTATTTTTAAACCAGTTATCTCACCATACGTCTCTATCTTTTCCAATAGTTTTCAAGCTGTCTCTAAAGGATCTTCCAAAATAAAGACCAAGTCATCCGCAAAGACTTGCAATTTGAATTCCTCTTTTTTGACTTTCATTCCTTTTATGTTTATATCCTCTCTAATATTTCTATTTAAGACTTCCAAGGTCAATACAAATAACAAAAGAGATAATGGGCATCCTTGTCTTGTACCTTTTTTAATATTAATAGAGTCTGTGAATTCTCCATCTATCATTACTTTTGCTGTTTGCTTATAATATACGGCTTCTATTGCTTGTATAAATTTTCTAGCAAAGCCCATCTGTTCCAATAATAATAACATAAATCTCCAGTTCACATTATCAAATGCCTTTTGGACATCTAAGAATATCAAAGCCATTTGTTTTTCCGAGTGCGCCTCATAATATTCCAATGTGTCCAGGATTACCCTCATATTGTCTTTAATCTGTCTCTTTGGTAAAAATCCATTCTGATCAGAGTGAATGAAATTATTTAGGTATTTTTTAAGCCTTTCTGCCAAGATTGAAGCAAAGATTTTATAGTCTGCATTCAATAAAGAAATAGGTCTATAGTTCTTAATTTGTAATGGGTCAACCCCTTCTTTTGGAATAAGTGTAATATAAGCTTCTGACCATGTTTCAGGTATTTTCTTATTTATCATAACTTCATTCATGACTTCTAACAGTGGAATGCTCAGCGATTCTTGTAGTGTTTTATAAAATTCTGCCGGGAAACCATCTGGTCCTGGTGCTTTCCCATTGTTCTGTCTGTTAAGTGCTTCAGTTAATTCCATCATTGTTATAGCACTTTCTAACATTTTCTGAGTTTCATCAGGTATCTGTTAGGTTAGCATTTTGTAAATACTGTTTAATTTTTCCCTCATCAAGATCCTCTTGTTTATATAATTGTCCATAAAAATCTCGAATGATTGCCTTTTTTTCCTTATTACCATAACAAATTTGACCATGATCATCTATTAACTGTGATATTTTCCTTGATTCTTTCTCTTTTCTCAGCTTATATGCTAACCATCTACCTGGCCTATTTGCATCTTCAAAATAGTTCTGTTTAGCACTTCTAATTTTTTGTGCCAATTCTTCTTTCTCTGCTTGATCCATTTTGTCCATTTTAAGTTTGATATCTTTTTTCTGTGATATCTTCTGTAATTCTTTTTCCAGTTTTTTATGGTCATCTTCTAGAGCTTTAATCATTTGCCTCTTCCTAATGTTCTTTTTCTTTATATAGTCCATTATTAATCCTCTTGCATATGCCTTCATTGTATCCCAAACATTCTGTATTGAAGTACCTTCTTTTTTGTTTTCATTGAAGAAGAAAGCCAATTCTTTTTCCATCCATTGTGTAAAATCTTTTTCCTTCAGAATAGTATTATTTAATGTCCATCTAGATCTTCTTTTTTGTCCTTTCCATTTAATTGTCATTGGATTATGGTCTGCCCACGTACTTGTTTCAATATTCATTTCTTGAATATTAGATAATAATTCTGTTGATGTCCAAATCATATCTATTCTGGACCACGATAAATGCCTGTTTGAATAAAAAGTATATTGTTGAGTTTTAATATTTCTTTCTCTCCATATATCTTTTAAATTTAGTTCATCTGTCATTTTAAAAAAGGATTTAGGGAGAGTTTTCCTATTTTGTCGTGTTGTTTTTGCTGTATAGTCCAGTTTATTGTCTACAATTTCATTAAAGTCCCCCATCATAAGTATGTTAACATAGTCCAGTTCAATCATTTTCATATGTAATTTTTTATAAAATTCTTCTTGCTTATCATTTGGGGCATAAATTGCAACCAAGAGAGTTTTTATATTATTATCCACTATTTCAAATATTAATACTCTTCCATCTTCATCCGTATAAATCAATTTGGCTGGAGTGGTTTCTTTAACATACAAAACCACTCCTCTTTTCTTACAATGGGTCAGAGAAGGAAATATTTTACCTAACTTTGGTCGTATCAATAATTGTTCATGTTGTTTTTTAATGTGTACTTCTTGTAAGCAAATTATATCAAATTTTAGCTTCTCTAATTTATAAAAATTTTTCCTTCTTTTGATAGCTGAGTTCAGTCCATTTATATTCATAGAAATCAGTTTTTTCTCCCCCATAGTTATGTTTTATATTTAGGTCTAACAGCTCTCGTGGATCTTATTTCACGTTGTTCTTTGATCTCCATTTGTCCACCTATTGCGCCTTCTTTTTCCATCTCCATTTGGCCCTCTTCAAGTTCAATTAAAATCTTTTCTTTTTCCGTCTCCATTTCTCTTCTTTCAAAAAATTCCTTGTAAAACATTTCTGCTTTCGCAATTGAATCAATTCTGTATCTCTGTTCTTGCCATATAAACATTAATCCTTCTGGAATCAGCCATCTATAATTCACCTCTTTTTTTAATAGCATTTTAGTCAAAAATCGATACTCTCTTCTAATCTCTCTCATTTTTCTAGGTACTTGTTTTAAGACCAGAATCTCTTTGCCTTTATATTTCAACCCCTTCTCTCTTAACACTTGTAATATTTGGTTTTTAATAGTTTTTTTAGTAAATCTAACATGGACCTCTCTTGGTAATTGATTCCTCATCGCATATCTTATGAAGACTCGATATATCTCATCTACTCCATCCATCATCTTTTCCTCTGTTATTTCCAAGACTCCAGCCAAAATTTCAATCATTACTGCCACCAAGTTTTGTCCTTTTTCTTCCTCGATATTTTGGAATCTAAGATAAAATTCTGACCTGTCCATCTCCCACTTCAACATCCCACTTTTTTCTTGTTCGACCATTGTTAATCTGTTATCAATATTCCCAATTGTATCATCTCTTTGTTTGTCTTTCTCTTCCATTTTTTGGATTCTCTCATCATGTTTCACCATCATTTGTTGAAAATTTTCAATTTTCTCATCCATCTTTCCAATTCTTTGGTCAATACTCTCCATTCTTTGTTCCATACTCATTTTAAGATCTTGTATTCCTTGCATAACCATCGTTAAATCCACTTGCGCTTTGTCTTGCTTCGCCATTGTTGAGAGTCGTCCTCCAGATGATGGGGAAACAGGAGCGGAAGTTGAGATGCCCGAAGGTAAAATTTTCTTACTCATTTCGATAACTCAGGGTCTTCCGGATCTTTTAATCCAATTAGTGAGGTAGCCAATTATAATTCAATTTTTTAAAAAAGGAAAACACCACAAAAAACAAAAACAAAACCAGTAATAAGTAAAAAGCCCAAAATTAAAAAGAAAAAGATTCTTCAGGTTCTTCAATACCTTAATCCAATTGTAAGATACACAAATATAATTCAAAAATAAAAATAAAAAGATGAAGAAAAAAAAGAGCAAAATAAAGCCCAATAATATCAAAAAATAATAAGCAAAGAAAAAGGAAGAAAAAAGAAAAAAGAAAAAGAGAGTTCTTCAAATTCTTCCCACCTTAATCCAATTGAAAAACCTCAGAAAATGAAAAAAAGCCATAAAAATAAGTCAAAAAAGGAAATCAAAAAAGCAGACATCCCTATAAAAAAAAGAAGAGAAGCAAAAAAAGAGTATTCTGAAGCTTCCCCTTTAAAAATAAATAAATAAAAATAAAAGATAATAAAAGATAAAAAATAAATATATCAATATTACAAAATAGTGTGGGGTTGGAGGGGAGGGATGAAACAATTAATAAGGAGTTTAAAAAAAAAAAAGACACACACTGCCTTTTATTTATCCAAGGCTCTTATTTGACTTCTCCACGTTTCAAAGCCAAACTTCAAATATTCATTTAATAATAGAAATTCCAAAGAGCACCTGTATAAACATCCTCCAGTACTCTTCCCTCTATCTTATCATTTCCAGTAGCCTTGAGAAAAGTTTTTCAAACAAAAGTTTTTCAACTTCAAACAGAATATTTCCAAGCCTCTAGTTGGCAGTGTTACAAAGTTTCTTCAATCCACTCCCCCTTCTTCCCCCCAGAGAAAAGCCTAAAAAGAGGGAAAAAAATATGTATGTATATTTATATATATTAAAAAAAGATATTAAAGGGGGCCTCTATTTTTAAAAATACAAACAGTCAGAAAAGCAAAGAGAAAACCAGTAAATATAAAAATATAAAAGAAAAAAGCCAGTCTGGTTAACTATATCGCAATAGAAATTCAGTAAAGAAAAAAAAAGTAAAAATAAAAAGCCAAGCCTCACTTTGACGTTACTAAAAAAGATCGCTGCTAAGTCAAATTCTGTCAATAATTTTACAGATTTCTTCTAATATTAGAGTGTTCTTGAGTCCCAAGCAAAAAAAAAAAAAAAAAGATCCTTACCAGCCGATACACTTCTTTCTATCCCATTCTTCCGGAGCTTTCCCAGCTTCAGCAGCCTAATGGCTGCCTCTCCGCCATTGGCAAAGGGGCTTCTTCTGGATCGACCAGGGACTTGCGATGTCTCCGGAATCTACAGAACGCGCCCCTTACTGTCACCGTCACTACGAGACGGTTTAGGTCCGTTAGGACTGACCAGGGACGAAGATATCAGCTGTGATCTCGGAGCCCCGAGATCGCAACTGTATCGCAACGATGAAGCTCCTCCTTCTCCCAGTTTGCATTCTATTTTATACTCTGACTTACCGCCCCATCCTAGGATGGCTTGGTTTATAATCTACCTATTGAATTTCAGTATAAATTCATCACCAAATATGGGACATCAGGAAGTTAGATGCTTCCTAACACATACATATTTTCCCAGATTTTCCCAGAGCACAACGTGTGATTGTTCAACGTTCCAAATTCTCCCTTTGCAGTAGAAATGTATCAACTGATAGTTTTGAGATTTGAGTCACAGCTATACAATACACAATGGATTTATTCATTTTCTCCCCTCACAATTCCCTCCTCTTCTGCTTACATTCTTGACTCAAACTCACGCAACAGATCCCCAGCCTCTTTCAGAGCCATCTCCTTCTGAAACATCATCAGAGGTTCTTCCTCCTGCTTCCCGGATCTTGAACCTAAAGTTTTCCCTAATCTTCCACACATTGCTATTACACCAGGGAAACACTGAACACAACAACACAACATCGCACAGCATATAATAATTAATATAATTCCCATGATTGTAGATCTCAACCAAGCAGTGCTGGGAAGCCAAGACCATAATGCCTCCTCACAAATCTGAAAATGAGGAATCACCTCTTTGTAATAATGGATTAGAACGAATGCGTTCCTCCATCGTTTGCACTGTTTTTGTAATATTGGGTTGGAAATCATGGATATATTCACAGCAATGGGAATGAATCAAAGCACACACACACCCTTTTGCAGCTAATACAATGTCTAATGCATATCTATTTTGCAAAGCCACTTTTCTAACTTCAGAAAGTTCCGTGTTGAGCATTTTGATTGTCTTGATAGTATCATTAAACATGGCTACTGTAAAGTTATTCAGAATATGTAAATCTCCATAATTCATGGCTACTCCCAACAGTGCCATCATTCCCCGTGTTATCTGTGTTTTCAACCTTCCCCCCAGCGTTAGTCCTGAACTGATTTCTCTTTTGTTCCGAATCCGTCCCTGGGATAAGGTATTCAATTTATATATTACTGGTATCAGGTATCCCATGGTACAAATCCCACTCCAACGTGGTGGCATTTCTCTATACGCATGTTTCCCACACAACACCCACCTAAAATTTTTCATGGCGTACGTTTGATTCGAAGTCCGAGTCCAATTGATTTTATCTTCAAAATACATACACTTCTGGTATTGGTCGTGATTAAAATAACTCAATTGATGATGAGCGTTAGAATAACTGTGGTTATTACAAGATAAAGGCATATCAAAAGTTTTGTTGCATTTTTCCCAATCACCCAAATCCACTCCTTTGGATACATTTCTCTTAAAACACACATATGCTTTTTTCTCTCAAATGGACAAATACTTTCCCGGATAGGTTTTTTTTCATAGGAGCCTGTTCAAATTTATTTCCCTTTGGTCTCAAATCCTGTTGACTTAGTGGGATTGCATGTAATGTTAAACCCTCCCCTGTCTTCCCTGGCATGTGCATGCACATCCAGCAGTTAGTTATGTTCAATGCTTGTGATATCTTCTTCAAATCCTTCATGTATGCATTGTCTTCCCATAAATCTGTCCCCAAGTCTCCAGCTGGCCCAATATATGGAATCTGTCCTCCTGATGCAATCATCAGTACTATCATCAAGGTGGTTAGCTCAGTCCAGGGTCCAATCTTCTTCATCTTTTTAAGGTGAGCTTCAGCGGCTGACCGTCCACTGGAACTGCCCTCCACGTAGAATTTGGATCTGGTGCCTTCTTGACTCTGCTGTAATGCGTCCAGCCTCCTTCTCGAGTGCGAACTGCAGATTCAGTTGTCAACAGCACCCGGTACGGGCCTTCCCAGCTAGGTTGCAGCTTCTCACTTCTCCAAGTCTTTATCAGGACCCAATCTCCAGTTTCATAGGGGTGTTGGATCCCCGCAAGTGGTGGTCGTTGTGCCAACAATCCCTGTTTATGAAGAGAAAACAAAGACCTGGACAGTGTCTGCAAATATTTTCTCAGAAACAAATCTTTAAATTCAGGTATAGAATTTCCCAGTCTGGCCAGGTAGAGTTGTCCCATTAACATTTCAAAAGGGGAGATCCCTGTGTCTTTCCTTGGGCATGTTCTAATTATAAGGAGTGCCAAGGATAAGTTCTTTGTCCATGGTAACCCATTTTCTAATTGTAATTTGGTCAAATGTCTCTTCAATTCCCCATTCGCCCTTTCCACTTTCGTACTGCCAAGGGTTATGCAAATCCCATTTCACCCCAACAGCTCCCATCACAGATTGCAACACTTTTTGTGTAAAATGTGTCCCCCTGTCAGAATCAATAGCTTCCATCATCCCATATCGTGGAATGATTTGTTCTAATAGGATCTTGGTTACTGTGGATGCTGTGGCTCTTCTAGTCGGATAGGCCTCTACCCATCCTGTCAATTGATCTTTAATCACCAATAAGTATTTCCAACAGATACTCTGGGCTAGTGTCCACATCTTTGGGCTCTAAAAATGTGGTTTTACAGCCATCACCAATGCTTCCATTCCACAGCATCTTTCCTCATGTACCTTCTCCAGAATTCCTCTCATTACATTCACGGGAACCACCCTCACCCCCTCTGAAGTTCTCCACCCATCCTCAGTTCCAAATCATCTTTCTCTTTTCCCTCAGGTTTCCAATCCTCATCCTCTTCCATTTCTAGCAAGGGATTTAATGCCATTACCAGCTTTATTTCCCCTGCAGCTTTTTCGCCCATTTGTCTGCCCACCTGTTTCCAACTACCTCTGGGGTATTTCCTTTCTGATGAGCATTCACATGTACTATTGACATTTGATTTGGCAGTTGCAGGGCCTCCAGAACCTGTTCCACAAGCTGTCATTTGTTTCCCATCAGCCCTGATAAAACCTCTCTCCTGCCAGATCTTACCAAAGATATGGACCACACCCCAGGCGTATTTGGAATCAGTCCAAATTGTCACATCAATTCCTTCAGCCAAATCCAAAGCCCTCTTCAAAGCAACTGCAAATCCTGACTTCCTCTTTCCTTCCTTAACCCTGCTTGATCCATCCACAAACCATCTCTCCCCTCCTTTCAAAGGAGTTTCTTCCAGATCCTCCCTCACTTTCGTCATCAGATCTACTTGCAACAAACAATCATGATCCTCAGCTTCCCATTCCTGTCTTCTTCCTTCTAAAAATTCTGCTGGATTCAAATTCCTGTCTGTCCCAATCACTACATCAGAGCTGGTTCTCAAAATGGTCTCATATTTGAGAATCCACCCCTCTGTCATCCAAGTTGTTGCCAACTGACTTAGCACAGAAGTAACCTGGTGGAGTGAATGCCCTACAAGCCCCCCCCCCCAAGGTTAATTTCCTGCTCTCTACCACCAACATAGCTGTAGCAGCCACAGCCTGCACACACACTGGCCATCCTCTCACCACCAGCTCCAGAGTTTTGCTCAGAAAAGCAATGGGCTGGTATTGCCCCCCCTTTCTTCTGCACCAACACTCCTAGTCCCATTCCCTGAGCTGCTGACACATACAGATGAAATGGAAGCTTCAAATTGGGCAAAGCCAAAACCGGTGCGGATGACAATGCCTTCTTTAAAACTTCCCATCTCTCATCATCTCCCTCTAACCATTCTATACTCTCTCCTTTTCCTACTAACTTCCTGTGCAGGAATTGGGCTAACACAGTGTATTGGTCCACCCAAACTCTGCAATCCAAGAGCTTTATTTCACCTTCTTTTCCACAAACTGGATCTTTTCCCTTGAAACTGTCAATCCCTGCTCCTTCAGCCAATTTAGCAAAGCTACAGATGTTGCTCTGACTTCTTCCTCTTTCTCTCCAGTCAGCAACAAATCATCCACATATTGAATCAACATAAAAGACACTAACTTTCCAAAACCTGTCCAAATCTTCCACTCTCAGGATCATTCCATTCAAATGCAAACAGGTCTCTACTTCCCTCCTCAAGGGGGCATGCCCAGAAGGCATCCTTCAGATCAACCCCTCTCTCCCATTCTACTCATTGAATATTGTGGGGTCCAAAGCTTTGTCATCCCAGGCTGCACTTGAATCTTAATCGGCTGAATGTTCATTCGCCCTGCCTTCTCTCCTCCTGCCCAGACCTCATCCGAAATTGCCCTCTCATCTTCCACAGTCATCTTCCACATCCTTACTCCCTTCCCGGTATCCCACAGCTGGATACCAAACACAGGCAACAGATCTCTCCTTAGCAAATTCACTCCAGCAGCCTCAGTCACCACTTCATTCATTTCCAGTCTGATTTGTTCAAACACCCTCACATCCTGTGATTATCCACTCACCCCACTACTTTTATCATTTTCCTTGATCTACGTGCACCCTTTTATCGGGACACACACAGAAGTCCGGCTTGCGCCGGTGTCTATCAGAAACAGCCGCTCCTGATGGTCAGGACCCACTGAAATGTTTACCAATGGCTCCCCGCAGGTCCTCTTAAAGGAGCCAGAACAACTCTAATCATACAATGCATAACTTCTCTCCTCCCGGTTGGTAGGACACTCGTGTGCAAAGTGTCCTTCCTTCCCATATCTGAAGCAACTCCTATCCATTCCAGGTTGTCTCATTCCCATCCCTCTGAAACCTCTTCCTCTGAAACTTCCTTGCATTCCGCCTCATCTTCTCTCACCCTGGCCTCCCATTGCCCCCCTTACACAATCCACACTTTTCTTCACCTCATTTTTAGCTGCAGCCTGCACAGCTGCAACCATCATCTGTGACTTCTGTCTGGTTTTTTACAGTGTCTCTGTAGTTCTAACTGTTCGACCACCTCATGAGCATTCTCATGAAGTTTTGGAAGAGTCTTTTTCAATTCTCACAACTCAGCTGGTTTTATGGGGGCAGCCACAAAGACTGTCACCGGGTTGCCTGCAGCATTGATCCCATTAGGAACTTCCCTAAGAGGAAATGCATCCACTTCAGGTTTTTCTCTGAAGGGAAAATTTTGAACACTTCTCTTCTCAACTGTTCCACTTCTTTTCTCAGTCACAGATAGGGAGGCGGCTGAGGAGGGGGTTGTGCCACCGGCAATGATGGTAGTGCCATAGGAACGTTGGTGGGTGCGTTATTCAAATTAGGATTTGCGGGCGGCGAACTCTGCAGCCAATTGTCTGTCTCACTCTCATTGTCTTTTTGTTGAGACATGTATTGACCCTCGATTGGAGGGACGGGACCTTCAAATTTCACATGCTATGTATGCAATTTGAGTGGTCATTTTGTGTTGGAGAATATAGTCTCTCAATTTGGTTATCCAATAGGTACTGGTTTCCCCCTCAGGACTCCAGTGATTTGGAAATTTAGGATCAATCAGAGGATATTTTGGCCATCGGTCTCGACAAAGATAAATCATGTTTTTCTTTTCGAGATGTCTGGTTAATTCCTTTAGATTCGGGGAGAACCTACTGCTGGAGTAGCTGTCCCAGGGGCGAATCTACCGGAATTGATTTCCTGCCATTGTCAGTTTTTCCCTGTCTCAGACAGGCTTCTTCCTGGTCTCCAAGACCTTTGCTTTGTCCGTTTCCCATCTCTACTCTTCCAGACTCCCAGAGTCTTGATTCACCAGTCCAGTCCTCCAGCAGATGCTGGATTCTCCCAAAGAGTTTAAGGACCCCTCTCTTTCAGACTCCTAGTCCTAGTCCTCCAGCAGACGCTGGATTCCCCCAGGGAGTTTAAGGACCTCTTCCCCCCCTTTTCTTTTTCTGACTGCAAATGAAAGGAACAAAGTTTTACCTGATCACTCCAGACCCCCGAGGTAGTGGATGTGTGGGCGTCCCCAACTCAGGCTTTCTCTTTTCGATAGTCCCAGACTATCAGCCGGCAAAATGCTGTTTCCAAGGATCGTCTGGATTTCCAGCCGCCTCTGGAGCCGACCAGAATTCAGGGAGGAGGCACCTCTCAATGGGAGGTCGTGGCCACTACTCACCTAGTCCCCGGCTTCTGGAAGACCACTGTTGAAGCTCCTGGCTTGGCTCGCCAAATTGTGAGGTGGGGGTTTGAAAAAACCACCAAAGATTCAATATTAATCCAAGGAAAACAGCTTTATTGTACCATTTCTGCAGAAACGGGATCCTGCCCTGGCAGGTGGGAGGAACCCAGAGCAAAGTTTGCATTCTATTTTATACCCTGACCTACCGCCCCATCCTAGGATGGCTTGGTTTACAATCTACCTATTGAATTTCAGAATACAATTCATCACCAAATATGGGACATCAGGAAGTTAGATGCTTCCTAACACATACATATTTTCCCAGATTTTCCCAGAGCACAACATGTGATTGTTCAACGTTCCAAATTCTCCCTTTGCAGTAGAAATGTATCAACTGATAGTTTTGAGATTTGAGTCACAGCTATACAATACACAATGGATTTATTCATTTTCTCTCCTCACAGATGCAAATGGCTGCGATAGGTGCAAATTACTTTTTTAAGAGACATTTTTACCCAAAGCAGTAAACCATTTATACAATTTAAGCACATGCTTAATATATGTATATGTGTGTGTGTGTGTGTGTGTGTGTGTATGATATTCAGCTTTGTTTGAGTATTTTCCCACGTCATAGTAGTTGTGCTTTTAAAGTTGTAGCAATGTTTCGGCAGAATCTCATCTGCCATCATCAGGCTTCTGTATAGTGTTCATCTGTAACTCACAGATGAACACTATACAGAAGCCTGATGATGGCAGATGAGATTCTGCCAAAACGTTGCTACAACTTTAAAAGTACCACTATGACATGGGAAAATACCCGAACAAGCTGAATGCCAGACATGTAAGTGCACACACACACACACACACATATATACAAAATGATAATTAAATA
Source organism: Hydrophis major (assembly GCA_033807585.1). Lineage (NCBI taxonomy): Eukaryota > Metazoa > Chordata > Lepidosauria > Squamata > Elapidae > Hydrophis > Hydrophis major. Next base: position 224,052,897 of record CM066329.1, read on the forward strand.
TTTATATTTTACCATTGCCATCAGAGAGTGGAGTTAAGAGGTATAGGAATTAGAGAATTGGAATAGAAACAAAAATAGAGGGGAGAAACCATTCCTAAGTGTTCCCTCAACAATTTTGCAGCAAATACATTAAGACTTTACACACAGACATTGGTCATCATTGGACACAAGTATGATGAATTTGAAGCAAACTTCTCTGCTTGGTAAAGCTGAGGAAAGGAAAGGCAATGGATAAGTGCATGAATGGGATCAGAGAAATGACAGGATTGTCCTTAGTACAATGTGTAAGGATTCCTGGAAGACCCTTAAACAAATAATCCCTGCCGTCCGGCGGCAAGACCTCAGAATCCAAAGAATCATTCTCAAGAACTATCAAGGAAACTGAATTCCGGTCGTTGGATCCAGCCTAGTCCAGGTCTCATTCAAAAATCGTACTGCATCTTTACCATTGACTGTTGTCGACCGTGATATAGCCAGCATTTACCAAACCAGCAGCGACAACTGGGAGGAGGCCCTCGTCCAGGAATTCCAGGACGTCTTTGCAGACAAACTAGGCAAATACAAGGGGACCTCGATATCATTTAACCTTAACCCTGAAGTAGCCCCCATCCCCCTTAAGCCTCGTCGAGTCCCTTTTGCCCTTAAACCAAAGATTGACGAGCAGCTTGATAAATTAATAGCCCAGGGTGTTTTAGAACCAACTGACCATGCTCTTTGGGAAACCCCAATCGTAACACCCATCAAACCGGATGGATCGTTAAGGATTTGTGGGGACTACTGTGCCACCCTGAATCATGCCCTTCAACAGAACGCTTACCCGGTGCCGGTGGTACAACACCTCCTCCATTCCCTGGGGGGGCCGAAAAGTCTTCGCTAAATTGGATTTAGCACAGGCGTACCAACAACTGCCTGTAGATAAAAAAAACAGCAGAGGCACAAATGATCGTTATGCACCGAGGCGCTTTTAAGTGCAACCGACTCCAATTAGGAGTTAGCGTGGCCCCAGGGATCTTTCAGAGCTTGATGGGGAAACTATTACAGGGAATAAAAGGGGTCGTACCATACTTTGATGACATTTTAATTGCTGCCCCAAATAGAGAAATACTAAAGGAGCGTCTTAGACTGGTCCTCCAGAAATTTAAAGACTCTGGCCTTAAAGTTAAAAAAAATAAATGTCAACTGTGTACAGATAAAGTAGAGTTCCAGGGGTACCTAATCGATAAACAAGGCATTCACCCCACCAGTAGCAAGTTAAGAGCAATCAAGAACGCCCCAAGACCCACAAATAAGACTGACCTCCAAGCTTTCCTGGGACTTATTAATTTTTACAACATCTTCCTGACCCACAAAGCGACTGTAGCCGAGGCCCTACATCGGCTTCTCGACAAAAAAGCAACCTGGGTTTGGGGGCACCGAGAGGAGCATGCGTTCCGACAAGTGAAAAACCTATTCACTTCAGATCTTGTTTTAATGCAGTATAACAAGACTTTGCCTTTAACAATCACATGTGATGCGTCACCATTTGGAGTAGAAGCCATTTTGAGCCATGTGTTACCAAACGGTAGTGAAGCCCCTATTGCCTATTTTTCAAGAACTTTATCAAAGGCTGAGCGTAACTATAGTCAAATCGATAAAGAGGCTCTTGCTGTTGTATCTGCTGTTAAACGGTTTCATGAATATGTTTATGGATGAGTTTTTACTATTGTTACCGACCACAAACCTTTGCTGGGGATTATAGCGGGAGACAAGCCAACCCCCTAAATATTATCACCTAGAATGATTCGCTGGTCGAAGTTTTTGGCTGCGTACAATTATAAGCTGCAACACCGCCCGGGGAAAGCCATTCCCCACGCTGACGCATTGAGCCGTGCACCACTTCTGGAAACCGTCGACGACCCAGCTCCAACCCTTACAATGCTCCAGATTGAAACGTTACATTCACCGCCGCTAACAGCTAGAGATATCGCGATTGAAACAAAATGAGATCCTATCTTAAAGCGAGTCCTTAGCTGGGTCGAACGAGGATGGCCAGTAGATCAAACCTCTGATGACTTCATCCCCTTCAAGAATCAGTAAACAGAACTTTTTTCGTAAAAGGGCTGCATCCTGTGGGGGGATAGAGTCGTCCCCCCAGAGCGGTTACAATGAGCGGTAGTAAAGACACTGCATGAGGGCCACCTGGCATCGTGCGTATGAAAGTGCTCGCACGAAGCTACGCGTGGTGGCCGGGCATCGACAAACAGATTGAAGCCTGGGTAAAGACTTGTTATAAGTGCCAGGAAGTTAGCAATGCCCCACCAAAAGCAACTCCGACAGAATGGGAAACACCTCGGGGACCGTGGTCCCGCATCCATATTGACTTTGCGGGACCTACTAAGGGACATACGTTCCTATTAACAGTGGATGCCTATTCAAACTGGCTCGAGATCCACGAAATGAAGAGTACCACAACCGAGTCCGTCAATCCGGAGGTTGAACAGATTATTCGCGACGCATGGACTGCCAGACGTTCTGGTATCTGACAATGGACCCCAGTTTACCACACTTCCTTTTGAACGATACTTAGCGGACCGTGGTATTCGCCATGCGCTAACTTTGCCAGTGCACCTCACCCTGCGGCTAATGGAAGAGCTGAACGTATGGTACAGTTTGTGAAAAAAAACCCTCTACAAAATGGACTATGGGGACATTGAAGATAAGATAAATAGAATACTCCTTCTCCAACATATCACTCTGCACAGTGTCACCAACAAGACTCCAGCGGAACTATTGATGGGACGCAAACTCCGCTCCCACCTCGACTGGCTTCACCCATCTTACGAGCCAGAGAAACCCTGTGGATCTAGCAGAAAGTGCTGCAAGTTCAAGATAGGCGACTTAGTTTTCGCCAGAAACCTTTCTGGCGAACCGTTGTGGATTAAGGCCACTATTATTCAAGCCACTGGACCCAGGTCATACCGGGTGAAAACCTGTGATGGAAAAATATGGAAACGCCATATAGATCAGCTTCGCTCGAGGCTACAACCTAGTTTCCACAACTCCGGTAACTCCCAAACTGAGGGGGGAGGGGATGTCAAAGAAACTGATTTCGAGATGGCGTAAAGCAGGAATGAAAGAAGTCAACAATCAGGCGTAACTAATGAAGAAGGATCAAGGAAGGGCGTGGCCTTTCCACAGAGGAACACCTCAACAGAGGCAAGCCCGCAAGGGCCAGAGGAAAACGACGAGAACATTAGCAGCACCGAGTCTTCCAACGAGGAACCGCTGGCACCCGACTTGCCCAAAAACGCCTCGCCAAAACAGGCTTACGGACAAGAAGCGGTGGGACAGCGTAAATCCAATAGACAGTCAAAGCAACCTTCCTACCTCAGAGATTACGTCACCGCACCCCCCAAACGGAACCCGGGGGGAAGGGGTGTTATGAACTAATAAAACACTTTAAATAAAGTTTATCAAAAGCTTTAGAAAATAGCAGGGTTCTAGCCCTGCACTTCTGATTGGCCGATAATAGCGATATTGGATTGGTCCGTTCAGGAGAATCTGATTGGCGGTTAACGAGCCACTCTCATTGGTTAAGGGGGTTAACACTCCACATCTCTTATTGGTTACTAGAGCAGCAGCTTGCCTATAAAAGGGCTGCTGTTGCCCTAGGATTTTGCTCTGTTCAGAATGATTAATAAAGAGTTGAAGTTCACTGTTCACTGTCTTGTCTCCGTTCCTTGTGCCCATGCACAGAACTTAACAGAAACCAAATTAGTCAATTATGTTACTTTAAAAAAAAATGCTTAAGCAAACCATGACTTTGTATCTGTGTGTGGCTGCTTTTACAAACTGTTCTGAAATTACTGTAATGCAAATTAAAATAATGAGCTGCTTACTGCTATAACAGTGAATACATTTGTCAATATTACATTGATGTCTCTTTTGTTCCAATCAGTTCTCTGTGCTAGTCTTAATACAGGAAATTTGTGGGATTGTTTACAATTCTTTGCAATTAGTAAGGTATTATTCATGGTCTTGTTCTTATAAAGTTATAATTAGGTGGATGAGAACAAAGAATAGGCCTTTTATATAATTAAGGAAAATATGATGATATTAGCAGAACTCTTTTAATTCTCCCATTCATCATATATAGGAGACATTGTGATTTTTGTGCAAGGAGTAAGTTATGAAAGGTAGCTATATTCTAAAAAGAGATGGGCAGAAGGGCAGGAAAGTTAAGAATCATCCTGAGCTAATATTTAACTATTATTTATTTATTCTGTAGAGCAATTCCAGCAAAACCACAAAGTCCCTATTTGGGGAAGTGTTTCCAAATAACGCAAAAGGTGCACAGCTTTCCAAGATGGATGAAGAAAAATTTGCAGATAATTTCCGGACGTATAAAGGTATCAATTTATCTTTCCATTCAGGATGTAGTGGCTTTCTAATTGAGATATACATTTATCCTAGAGGATCCTTTTCCTTCGTATCAACTTGGCTTCCCTAAGATCAGCTTTTTGAAGCCTCTTTTCCAGATGACTCAAGAGGTGTGGTGAGTGGCAACCAGAGAGCGAAACTTTCAGTTGCCTTTTCAGCACTGGGTAAAAAATCTTTCCACTTCAACTTTTAAAGTTCTTTGATGCTCCATATTTCAGGTGATTTTCATGCTTGATATGATGTCTCATATTTTATGTTCAGTGTTCCTTCATTAATTTGTTTTTCCACATAATCCCATGTCTTTTTTTTTTCCTTTGAAGGCAACCAGGTTTCAAATAAATAAGCAAGTTGCTTGAAATGAGACTTCCAAATTCTCACTTATCTAAACTTTTTATCTATTTGCCAGAAAATAACAAATAGGTGCTGTAGTTAGAAATAGCTGAAGAAAAATGAGGGGTGACACCGTGACAGCATTCAAGCAGTAGCACAAATGGTTTTTTTAATGACATGTTTAGACACAATTCCAAACTGCATCAAGAATGTGGAGAGTGTGGGGATGGAAATACATTTTCAAATTTTGCTCCTCTCAACTCCCAATCCCACCCAGTATGATTTGGCACTCAGGTATCTTCAGGACTCCCTCCTCTAGTCTACACTGACCTGATCAATTAGCTCCAATAGGAAGAAACTACTGTAAATACCACATCAGAGAAATTATGGGGGATGAAATGGGGCCGTGTTGCTTTTTTGTAGCATTGCTGACATTGTGTGTATCAACAACTTTTTCTCAACCTTGACAATCTTAAAATGTGTAGACATTACTGGCTAGAGAATATTGGGAGCTGAAGTCCACACTTTGCAAAGTTGCTAAGGTTGGGAAATATTGGTATAGAGTAAATAAGGTTACCTTGACAAAGCTACACAGGAACTATTACCTAGGCAAAAGAGACTAAAGGAATGGTTGAATCCTAAACCATAAGATAACATTCAGAGGCAGCTGAGGCAAACACTTCCCTTATTCACTAAAACTGTAAGAAGGAGGAAGGCACTTAGCAGTCAGTCTCAATAAAAGACTTTTGCTTTTTAAAAGCCATTGGACAAATTGCTAATTGTTTGAAAAGGTTTTTTGTAGTCATACCCCTCGAAAAAAATCTAGCTAAAAACTTATTACTATAGAACATGGGTCTTCAAACTTGACAGTTTTAAGACTTATGGTCTTCAACTCCCAGAATTCCTCCTCCAGTCATGTTAAGCTCAAAAATTCTGGGAGTTGAAGTCCACAAGTCTTAAAGCTGGCAAGTTTGAAGACCCTGGCAATAGAATGAGTCCCATATCTCCTCCTATGCAAATTCCAGAAGGACAGTCAATAAGGCATTTATTTACTTACCATTAGGACAAATGGGACTGATTAGGTTGCAACTTTATGCACATTTCCAAAGCACTGCAAGATTCAGCAGAGCTGAATAGGGAGCTGGACTTTTGGACTGTGACTTTCATATTTTGTCATGGAAAGATGACCTGTTGACATTCATTTCAGTTTATCTTTCAGGGTGGTTTAAATGTGTGTCAAGCTGACTCTTGACAACCACCTGAATCAATTCCTGCAGTTTTCTTAGTGTGGTTTTGGAAGTGATTTACTCTTCCCTGCTTCACAAAGCTGACACAGGGTGACTAGCACAAGGATCTCTAGCTGACATTATGCGTAACACACAGGACTAGAACTCATAGTCTCCTGGTTTGTAGCCTGGTGTCTTAACCACCATATCCAACCGCCTCAATTTTTAGGGTAGTGTTGCAAAATGAACTTGTTATAAAGTTCTAGAGGTTATTTAAACACACATATACATACACATACAATCTTTCTCAGACACATACTGCAAACCCCTTAAGTTAATCCTGTCTTGGCCTGATGCCAGTGAGACCCTAAAATGACTTAAATAAATGATGTTCAGATGTGGATGCTTTGTCAACAAGATGCTATGTATTCAGTCCATGGGTTATCATAATCCCTGGCAGAAAATCAGGGGAATTGTCTATGGCGAAGTTTCTCAATCTTGGCAGTTTTCAGATGTGCAAACTTCAATTCCTAGAATTCTCTACGTAGAATGGCTGTCTGGGGAATTCTGGGAGTGAAGGTCACTGATGTGAAAGCTGCCAAGGTTGAGAAATGCTGTCATAGACAATTCCTCTGATTTTCTGTCAGACCAATCATAAGAGATGAATCAATTTCACAAAAAGTAAACAAAATGAAACTTTATTTTTAAAAAACTCACATGATACAACATGAAACATAATGTTAAGTTCTGCGCATGGGCGCAAGGAACGGAGACGAGACGGTGAAAAGTGAACTTCAAACTCTTTATTAAACATTCTGAACAGAGCAAAACCCTAGAGCAACAGCAGCCCTTTTATAGGCAAGCTGCTGCTCTAGTAACCAATAGAAATGTGGAGTCTTAACCTCCTTAACCAATGAGAGTGGCTCGTAAATCGCCAATCAGATTCTCCTGAACGGACCAATCCAATATCGCTATTATCGGCCAATCAGAAGTGCAGGGCTAGAACCCTGCTATTTTCTAAAGCTTTTGATAAACTTTATTTAAAGTGTTTTATTAGTTCATGACACCCCTTCCCCCCGGGTTCCGTTTGGGGGGTGCGGTGACATAATCTCTGAGGTAGGAAGGTTGCTATGACTGTCTATTGGATTTACGCTGTCCCACCAGTTCTTGTCCGTAAGCCTGTTTTGGCGGGGCATTTTCGGGCAAGTCGGGTGCCGGCGGTTCCTCGTTGGAAGACTCGGTGCCGCTAATGTTCTCATCGTTGTCCTCTGGCCCTTGCGGGCTTGCCTCTGTTGGGTTGTTCCTCTGTGGCGAGACCACACCCATCCCTGATCCTTCTTCACTTGTTACGCCCCATGGCTGCCTTCTTTCATTCCTGCTTTCTGCCATCTCGAATTCGGTTTCTTTGACATCCCCTCCCCCCTCAGTTTGGGAGTTACCGGAGTTGCGGAAACTAGGTTGTAGCCTTGAGCGAAGCTGATCTATATGGCATTTCCATATTTTTCCATCGCAGGTTTTCACCCGGTACGACCTGGGTCCAGTGGCTTGAATAACAGTGGCCTCGATCCACAACAGTTCGCCAGAAAGGTTTCTGGCAAAAACTAAGTCACCTATCTTGAACTCGTGGCATTTTCTGCTACATCCACAGGGTTTCTCTGGCTCATAAGATGGGTGAAGCCGGTCGAGGTGGGAGCGGAGTTTGCGTCCCATCAATAGTTCCGCTGGAGTCTTGTTGGTGACGCTGTGCGAAGTGATGTGTTGGAGAAGGAGTATTCTATTTATCTTCAATGTCTCCATAGTCCATCTAGAGGGTTTTTTTCACAAACTGTACCATCCGCTCGGCTCTTCCGTTAGCCGCAGGGTGCTCTGGCGAAGTTAGCGCATGGCGAATACCGTGGTCCGCTAAGTATTGTTCAAAAGGAAGCGCAGTAAACTGGGGTCCGTTGTCTGATTCCAGAACATCTAGCAGTCCATGCATTGAGAATAATCTGTTCAACTTCCAGATGACGGACTCAGTTGTAGTACTTTTCATTTCATGGATCTCGAGCCAGTTTGAGCAGGCATCCACTTTTAATAGGAACGTATGTCCCTTAATAGGTCCCGCAAAGTCAATATGAATGTGGGACCACGGTCCCCAAGGTGTTTCCCATTCTGTGGGAGTTGCCTTTGGTGGGGCATTGCTAACCTCCTGGCACTTATAACAAGTCTTTACCCAGGCTTCGATTTGTTTGTCGATGCCCGGCCACCACGCATAGCTTCGTGCAAGCGCTTTCATACGCACAATGCCGGGGTGGCCCTCATGCAGTGTCTTTACTACCGCTCATTGTAACCGCTCTGGGATGACAACTCTATCCCCCCACAGGATGCAGCCCTTTTGCGAAAAAAGTTCCGTTTGTCGATTCTTGAAGGGAATGAAGTCATCAGGGGTTTGATCTACTGGCCATCCTCGTTCGACCCAGCTGAGAAACCGCTTCAAGATAGGATCGCATTTTGTTTCGATCGCGATATCTCTAGCGGTCAGCGGCGGTGAATGCAGCGTTTCAATCTGGAGCATTGTAAGGGTTGGAGCTGAGTCATCGACGGTTTCTGGAAGTGGTGCATGGCTCAATGTGTCAGCGTGGGGAATGGCTTTCCCCGGGTGGTGCTGCAGCTTATAATTGTACGCAGCCAAAAACTCCGACCAGCGAGTCATTCTAGGTGATAATATTTAGGGGGTTGGCTTGTCTCCCGCTATAATCCCCAGCAAAGGTTTGTGGTCGGTAACAATAGTAAAAACTCATCCATAAACATATTCATGAAACCGTTTAACAGCAGATACAACAGCAAGAGCCTCTTTATCGATTTGACTATAGTTACGTTAAGCCTTTGATAGAGTTCTTGAAAAATAGGCAATAGGGCCTTCACTACCGTTTGGCAACACATGGCTCAAAATGGCTCCTACTCCTAATGGTGACCCGTCACATGTGATTGTTAAGGGCAAAGTCTCGTTTTGCTGCATTAAAACAGCATCTGAAGTGAATAGGTTTTTCACTTGTCGGAACGCGTGCTCCTCTCGGTGCCCCCAAACCCAGGTTGCTTTTTTGTCGAGAAGCCAATGTAGGGGCTCGGCTACGGTCGCTTTGTGGGTCAGGAAGATGTTGTAAAAATTAATAAGCCCCAGGAAAGCTTGGAGATCAGTCTTGTTTCTGGGTCTTGGGGCATTCTTGATTGCTCTTAACTTGCTACTGGTGGGGTGAATGCCTTGTTTATCGATTAGGTACCCCAGGAACTCTACTTTATCTGTACACAGTTGACATTTATTTTTTTTAACTTTAAGGCCAGAGTCTTTAAATTTCTGGAGAACCAGTCTAAGACACTCCCTTAGTATTTCTCTATTTGGGGCAGCAATTAAAACGTCATCAAAGTATGGTAGGACCCCTTTTATTCCCTGTAATAGTCTCCCCATCAAGCTCTGAAAGATCCCTGGGGCCACGCTAACTCCTAATTGGAGTTGGTTGCACTTAAAAGCGCCTCGGTGCGTAATGATCGTTTGCACCTCTGCTGTTTTTTTATCTACAGGGAGTTGTTGGTACGCCTGTGCTAAATCCAATTTAGCGAAGACTTTTCCGCCCCCCAGGGAATGGAGGAGGTGTTGTACCTCCGGCACCGGGTAAGCATTCTGTTGAAGGGCGTGATTCAGGGTGGCACGGTAGTCCCCACAAATCCTTAACGATCCATCCGGTTTGCTGAGTGTTACGATTGGGGTTTCCCAAAGAGCATGGTCGGTTGGTTCTAAAACACCCTGGGCTATTAATTTATCAAGCTGCTCATCAATCTTTGGTTTAAGGGCAAAAGGGACTCGACGAGGCTTAAGGCAGATAGGGGATACTTCAGGGTTAAGGTTAAATGATATCGAGGTCCCCTTGTACTCGCCTAGTTTATCTGCAAAGACGTCCTGGAATTCCTGGATGAGGGCCTCCTCCCAGTCGTCGCTGCTGGTTTGGTAAATGCCGGCTACCTCAATCCCAAGTGGAGCAAACCATTGAAGGCCTAACAAGCTAGGCCGATCACGGTCGACGACGGTCAATGGTAAAGATGCAGTACAATTTTTGAATGAGACCTGGACTAGGCTGGATCCAATGACAAGAATTCGGTTTCCTTGATAGTCCTTGAGAATGATTCTTTGGGTTCTGAGGTCATGCCGCCGGCCAGCAGAGATCAATTGTTTAAGGGTCTTCCAGGAAACCATCGAGAGAGATGATCCTGAATCGACTTCCATCACGCAGGGCTGGTTTTCGATGGTGACCTTCACTTGGATCTTCTTTGCATCTAATGAATATGCGTGACCAATCGTGATGGTTTGGTGTGCCTCTTCTCGTTTCGTTGAATGGGCTAGTGGTTTATTTCTGTAGGAGTGGTTGTTCCATTGGTGGTTCGAATGTTCCTGATTCACAGGACGACTTCCTGTGGGTTGGTGATTGTTGGTCCCCCTCTGAAGTGGGCTGGATCCTAGCTTACTTCGACAGACCTTTCCGATGTGGCCTCTCTTCCCACAAATATGGCAGAGCGCATCGAGGAATTTGCAGTCTGATCGTGGGTGGTTTGTCCCACAACCTGCGCATTGGTACTGCAGTCTCTGGTTACGCTGGTGGCGTTGGTCTTGTTCAGACTGGAGCCGGTTGACTTCTTCCTCATCACTTTCTGATGACAATTTGAGGTCTTCATGGTGGGTTGCCGTTGCATGTCTCTCAAGGCGAGGTGAGGTTTCGCCGGCGAGTTGGCGGAGCAGGGCATTGGTGCGGCGCATTCGGGCAGCTGTCTTCCTGGTTGCTTCTGCTGCAGTAGCGTCAGTGATGGTATCTGCAAGGCTGATGTCACCTTTCGCCATCAATTTACTTTGCACGTGCGGTGCATCTAAACCCAGAACTATTCGGTCTCTTAGAGCTTCTTCGAGGTCGGTGAACCCACAGAGGCCTCCCAGGTTCCAGAGATCCACGATGAAATCTGCAACGCTTTCTCCTTTCCGCTGGTCTCTGTGGTAAAATTCATGTCTTTGGACAAGCGTTGGTACGGTAGGTGCATAGTGGGCCCATAGGAGGGGCTCGAGGACATCCCAGCCCATGGATTTCACCTCAGCCAGTTTCGCCAGTGCCTTAGCCATCTTAAAAATGGCAGGTCCACAGTGTGTCAGGAATACCACTCTCTTTTTCCCAGTAGTGGCATCCTTCAAGTTGTTGGTCTCCAGAAACATCTGGAACCGGTCCATGTATGAGTCCCAGTCTTCTTGTGCCGGGTCGGTATGGTGCCACCAGTCATGGTTTCCGCCGTTGATGCGCCTTCAGCCACGTGCTCTGTTTAGTGCTCTGTAGTGTTCAGTCAGCTCTGACGTCTCCGCATCCCATCCTCGTCGCCAGTGTTAAGTTCTGCGCATGGGCGCAAGGAACGGAGACAAGACGGTGAAAAGTGAACTTCAAACTCTTTATTAAACATTCTGAACAGAGCGAAACCCTAGGGCAACAGCAGCTCTTTAAAAGGCAAGCTGCTGCTCTAGTAACCAATGGAGTGGAGTCTTAACCCACTTAACCAAATGAGAGTGGCTCGTTAACAGCCAATCAGATTCTCCTGAATGGACCAATCCGATATCGCTATTATCGGCCAATCAGAAGTGCAGGGCTAGAACCCTGCTATTTTCTAAGCTTTTGATAAACTTTATTTAAGTGTTTTATTAGTTCATAACACATAATTTGCAAACATGTTTAATTTTCATCTGTAAATTACTGATCATGGGGAAAGGACAGCTTTAAAATTATTTTGTGTTTATATTACAGATCAAAACAGCTTTTTAATTATAGATCACCTCCCAAAAAATGAATAAAGAGAAAATAAGTCTTGAACTCAGTTTGAAATTGAAACAAGTTTGAATTTGAAATACTTTCCGCCCCCCATGTGATAATTATTTTAAAAAATCAAGAACATATATCAAATCATATATACACTTAATTTGTACTTGCTTTTCCTGTATACCAAGAGTTTGGAATACAATTTCCAGCATGCTATTAAAAATAAGCCTCTTAACTGAAAAAAGGTTCCCCATTCTAAAAATAAATGAGAAGACTTGAATAGAATCCAGTCCCCCACAAAACAACGTCTGTAAACCATTTATTAATGAAAGCTTCATTCTCCAAATTGTTGAAATAAACATAAGGTGACTGAGAAAGCACATAGCTTAGGCCATTCCTCTTTTTTTGCTATAAGGAACATCCACAGAAATTCCTACTCATTAATTGCATAACATTTCTACATTTTCTCTCTCCTTTCACATAAAGGAGGAAGAAACCTGATCCCGAGATCATACTATCCCATTTATGCGCTACTGGGTATCTCTTATTTGCTAATTCTCATTGGCTATGTGGTGACCTTCTCCAAAGGTATGTTTTCCTCTTTTATGTTTTGCAATATTTCATGTAATAAAAGAGGGAATTTCTGAGGAAAGCTGAGAAACTCAGAGCAGATTTCCAGTTTTTCCTCTTTGAGTTTGGGTTCAAATGGCCAGAGGAATATTGACTCTAAAACAAGATGGAAGATCTTTGTGGTAAATTATGTGTAAAAGGAGCCCTGGATAAATCTGCAGCATTGAGCTAGAACAGCCTTTCTCAACATTGTGTCTTCCAGCTGTGTGATACTCCCTGCTCCCATCTCTACTAACCAACACAATCTAGAGATCTTGGGAATTGTACTCCAATAGATTTCAGGAAGGCTTCTTTATACAGTTAGTCCTTGACTTATGAGTATAATTGGATCCAGAATTTCCATTACTAAGCAAGGCACACCTGATTTTATGATATTTTTTGCTGTGGTCAAGTAAATCATTGCAGTTAAGTTAATAATGTGACTGTTAAGTGAATCCAGGATCTCCCATTGACTTTGCTTGTCGGAACCCGGCTGGGAAGGTCACAGATGGTGATCACATAATCCTAGGATGCTGCAACCATTGTAAATCCAATGCTGGTCGCCAAGTGTCCAAATTTTGATTACATGATCATGGAGATGGTTATGAGTGTGAGGACCAGTTATAAATCACTTTTTTTCAGTGCCATTGCAACTTCAAACAAACACTAAGTGAATCGTTGTAAGTCAAAGCCTACCTGTAAGCAGCCTCCTGGTTTTTATAAATTCTTTAGGACTCTCTGGTTAACTGAGATGGGAATGAAGATGTTTTGAGGAAACTCAGATATGGAATCTACAGTTTTTACCTATCAGTCTTCCTCAATCTAGAGCAGGGGTATCAAATGGTGTCACTTTGTTGTCACGTGATATATCGCAACTTTTTTTTCCCTTCGCTAAAATGGGGGTGGGCATGGCCACCACGTGATGCATCTGGGTCGTGGGCTGCGGGTTTGACACCCACGATCTATTCTAGAGTCTTCCATTTATATTGGATTTTAATTCTCAGTTTGCTCCAGCCAGCACAGTCAGATCAGGCAGTCTGGGATATATGAAACCTGGTATATAACACATATCTACAATGTATCTGCAGCTTTAATCCTGCAAAGAATTTGCCAACAGTTGTTCTTGTTTAGTTTTGTATTGTCGTTTGGTAGAATTTAATAATTAAAAACTGAGTTTCCATGGCACAATGACATTTCCTTCTTATTCTCCAATGCCATTCCCACTGCTCTTGGTTAGCACATTTGTATATAATATCTATTGGAGAATGATACTACACAACACAGTATAGGATTGTATCCTTCATTCCTGAACACTTCTATTCTTATATATTATTGTGGATCAAAACAGTGTGTAAGGTGCACCAGTTTCATTCATAAAATCATAGTTAAGTAGAACTTTGGAGATTGTTTCCACTGAAACATTGAAACCATTGCCCCAATGATGTTGGGCAATCCAACTGGAACAGACTCTGAGGTGGGCTTTATCTGCTTGCCTTCTCTTCCAGGAAGATTCCAAATTCATGGCAAAAATTCTGTGGTGGGCAGAATGAAACAGTTCTACAACTTCTGAGATAGGTGTCATCTGCCCTTCTCTTCCAATTACAATTCTGTTCTTACTATGAAGCAGAGGGTCTTCAAACTTGACAGCTTTAAGACTTGTGGACTTCAACTCCCAGAATTCCTCCTCCAGTCATGTTAAGCTCAAAAATTCTGGGAGTTGAAGTCCACAAGTCTTAATCTTGCCAGGTTTGAAGACCCTTGCTATAAAGAGTGACATTGCAAGATTTCTAACATGCATTTCTTTCCCTTCCTTTACAATCTTAGTCTCAACAATTTCATCCGAACTCAACCAGATAACAGTCAATTTTTCAAAAGATCGCAATGGCCACGACTTTCACTGTAAGTTTTTCTATTTCCTTTTCTGGTCTCTACTTCATGGGGCAATTCTGCTCTGGGTTCTTTTTTCTTTTTTTGACAATTTTGCTGCAGGTCAAGAAACAGTACTACTTTAGTATAGAGGCATATCTAGCTTTGTCTGTGCAGTTTGCTTTTATCAGTCCTTATCATCAGAACAGTCTTCTTGATCTTGCATGCATCGTCAAGCCAAGCCAGTATCAATTTTTGACTATTTTTTTCCTCCTGTTGCTCAGTGTTCCCATGTGGTGCTGACACCAGACAATGGGAATATTTTGGTGGAAAGTGCTACTTCTTCTCTCTGAAGACAATTCCCTGGCATGCAGCCAAGGTAGATTGTGAAAACAAACAGTCACAGTTGGTCGTCATTGATAGTCTTGCGAAACAGGTAAGATGGGACACCTACAAATTGGATGTAAATTTTCTTCTCAGGACAAAACAAGCATGAATAAAGCTAAAGTATCATTTCTTTCCTATCTTGGGTGCTTTGCTCTGGTTCAGATGGCATTCACTCCTAGAGTTTATAATGTTATGCAGGTTCACAGGTGTGACTCAATAAAAAATTAAAGACTAAGTCTGGGTTTGTCTCAATAAGTCAGATATGTTTATTCAGCTGAATAAAGATGGCTCCTCCTAAAGGTGGAGGAACCTTGAACACAGTGTGAGGTAGATATTTATACATTTCTTTGTTTTCACTTAAAGAAAAAGCTGGCACACAGTAGATAACGTGTAGAAATATAGAAATTATAAAAATAGTCAAGCACACCTTTTGTGGTATTGGTCACATGCCTAATCCAAAGGCTGGTTGTTTCCTGTGAAACTTTCCTTGGCCTCAAAGGATGGCTGAGGCCTGAACTTTAGCCTTGCCATCTTAACCTCTGAGCAATCATCACATTCCTCAGATTCCTGATCAACAATAAGAAGTAACTCAACCCCCATTTATTTTTAATTTTTATTGGTTTTTAAAACAAACATAAACAAACAAAACATAAAAACATCAAATCATCTTCCATATATGTGCATACAGTGTGCCGGTTGGTTTTGTGCTTCCATTTCATAGTCTTCAATTATAATTACATTGTATATAATCTCGTATTTTCAATCAATATATTAAATATATTAATATTGTTATTAATCAATCATTTGACTATACTTTTATTCATTCATGTTTTATAACAATTTGTATCATTGTCCCTGATCTATCCTAGAATCATTTTGTACATATAATTAGAAAAGAATACATCTTTATATATTTATTATTTTCTAAAAGTCTAAATATTTCATTACTCTATTTTATTGTCTAACTATTGATAGAATAGATCCCAAATTTTATAAAATTGTTTATCCTCTTGTTCTCTAATTTCAAATGTCAATCTACTCATTTCAGCATATTCCAATATTTTCTTAATGATTTCCTCCTGTGATGGTATTTTCTCATTTTTCCAGTTTTTAGCAAATACAATCCTAGCCGCTGTTAATACATTTACAGTCAGGTATTTCAAGTCTTTACTATATATTTCAGGTAAAATTCCCAATAAAAATATTTCTGGTTTCAAATCTATATGCTTTTTTGTCATTTTTTCCAACCATGAGTAGATTTTAGTCCAGTATTTTTTAGCATCTGCACAACTCCACCACATATGGTAATATGAGCCAGGTATCTGATGACATTTCCAACATTTTTCGGATTTGTTCTTGAACATTCTTGCTATTCTTGTCGGGGGAAAGTGCCACCTGTAAAACATCTTATACAAATTTTCTTTATATGCTGTTGACATTGTCATTTTATAATTTTGAGATCACAATTTTTGCCATTTCTCAAGATCAATCCCATATCCAAAATTCTACCCCCAAGCTGTCATAGTTTTTTAACTTGTTCTTCTTCTAGTTTAATTTCTAATAAATATCCATACAATTTTTTAATCACCTTTTCATCAGTACCTGTCAAAATCTTATCTAAGTCAGTCAGTTTATCATAGAAATCTTCTGTTTTAGAATCATCATACCTTGAATGTATTTGCGCATGTGAAAACCAATTCATCTTTATACCTTGTTCCTCTAGTTTTTGTATAGATTTAAGTTCACCCTTTTCATTCAATATTTCACCATATCTAACTGTTTGTTTCTTTTTGTATATTATAGGATAAGAAAATTCTTCAATAGACGATAGCCAGACTGGAATTTTCAAATAACATTGTCTTTTAATCTTCTCCCAATTTAACCACAGAGACTCCCATATATAATGTCTTCTAAAGTACCCTGTGTTTTAGTTCTTTTATACCATGAAAAAGCATGCCACCCCAACAACAAATCATGTCCTTCTAATGTCAGCAATCTAGTATTTCTTAATGTTATCCATTCCTTAACCCTCATCAAATTTGTAGCTTGATAATACAACTCCCAATTAGGCAAACCAAATCCTCCTCTTATTCTAGCATCTTGCAAAAGTTTTAACTTTATTCTCGCTTTCTTACCTTGCCATATATATTTCAACACAATTTTATTTAAATCTTCAAAGTAATCTTTTCCAAGCCTAATTAGAATTGTTTGAAACAAATATAAAATTCTGTGTAATATATTCATCTTGATTGTTGAGATTTTCCCTATTAATGACAGTTGTAAATTTTCCCATTTCGTCAAATTTTGCGCAATCTGCTGTTTAAGTTTAATATAAGTATTCTCTTTTAGTGTACTGCATCTTGCTGTCAGGTATATCCCCAAGTACTTGATCTTATTCGTGACCTGAATTTTCAATAGGTCTGCCAATTCTTCCTGTTGTCTTGATAGCATATTCTTTGTCAAGATCTTTGTCTTATCTTTATTTATTTTCAAACTAGCCACCTTTCCATATGTCTCTATCTTTTCTATCAATTTTGATGCTGTTTCTAGTGGGTCTTTTAAGATAAAAACCAGATCATCTGCAAATGCTTGCAACTTAAATTCTTCCTTTTTAATTTTCATCCCTTTTATATTGTTTTCATCTCTAATATTTCTATTTAGCACTTCCAAAGTTAACACAAACAACAGAGATGATAGTGGGCACTCTTGTCTTGTTCCTTTTCTTATATTGATAGATTCCGTCAGTTCTCCCTCTATCATTACCTTTGCTGTCTGCTTATGATATATAGCTCCTATTGCTTGAATAAATTTTCTAGCAAAGCCCATCTGTTCCAGCAGTAATAACATGAATCGCCAATTCACATTATCAAATGCCTTCTGTGCATCTAGAAATATCAAAGCCATTTGTTTTTCGGGATGTTCCTCGTAGTATTCTAAAGTGTCCGAAATTATTCTCATATTGTCTTTGATTTGTCTCTTTGGCAGAAATCCATTTTGGTCTGGATGAATAAAATTATTTAAATATTTTTTAAGTCTTTCTGCCAATATTGAAGAAAAAATTTATCATCTGCGTTTAGTAGGGAAATTTATTTTGTAATGGATCGGCCTCCTCTTTTGGAACTAGTGTGATATAAGCTTCTGACCATGATTTAGGTATCCTCTTCTTTAACATAACTTCATTCATAACTTCTAGCAATGGAAAATTCAATGATTCTTGTAATCTGTTGTAAAATTCTGCCAGAAGTCCATCTGGGCCTGGTGCCTTTCCATTATTTTGTTTCTTAAGTGCTTCAATTAACTCCATCATCTATATATTGTTTTCTAACATTGTTTCAATCTCTTTAGGTATCTGGGTTAAATTAGCATTA
This sequence comes from Hydrophis major, assembly GCA_033807585.1. Taxonomy (NCBI): domain Eukaryota; kingdom Metazoa; phylum Chordata; class Lepidosauria; order Squamata; family Elapidae; genus Hydrophis; species Hydrophis major. Next base: position 224,070,921 of record CM066329.1, read on the forward strand.
TGTAAATACTGTTTAACTCTTTCCTCATCAATATTCTCTTGTGTGTATAGTTTCCCATAATAATCTCAAATAATTTCCTTCTTCTCTTTACTACCATAGCAAATTTGGCCTTGATCATCTATTAATTGCAATATTTTCCTTGGTTCTTTCTCCTTTCTCAATTTATATGCTAACCATCTACCTGGTTTATTTGCATCTTCAAAGTAGTTCTGTTTGGCACCTCTAATTTTTTGTGCTAATTCTTCTTCTTCTATTAGACCCATTTTATGTTTGATTATATCCATTTTTAGCTTAATGTCCTTTCTCTGTGGCATTTTCTGTAGCTCTTTTTCAAGTCCTTTATACTCATCTTCTAATGCCTTAGAGGGTAATCTTTTCATAGTATTTCTTTTCCTTGTATAGTCTATTATCAAGCCTCTGGCATATGCCTTCATTGTATCCCATACATTCTGGATTGATGTATCTTCTTTTTTGTTTTCTCTAAAGAAAAAGGCCAATTCTTTCTCCATCCACTGTGTGAAGTCTTTTCCCTTTAAAATAGTATTATTTAATGTCCATCTAGATCTTCTTCTTTGTCCTTCTCATTTAATTGTCATTGGATTGTGATCTGCCCAAGTACTTGTTTCAATATTTATTTCTTGAATATTAGTTAACAATTCTGTTGACATCCATATCATATCTATTCTGGACCATGATAAGTGTCTATTTGAGTAGAAGGTGTATTGTTTAGTTTTAGCATTTCTTTCTCTCCATGTATCTTTTAAGTTTATCTCATCTACCATTTTAAAAAAAGATTTAGGGAGTGTCTTTCTATTTTGCTTTATGGTTTTCTGTGTTGTGTAGTCTAGTTTATTGTCTACAATTCCATTAAAATCTCCCATCATAACTATATTAACATAATCCAGTTCAACTATTTTCATATGTAATTTTTTATAGAATTCTTCTTGATTGTCATTCGAGGCATAAATTGCAATCAGGAGTGTTTTCATATTATTGTCCATTATTTCCACCATTAATATTCTTCTGTTGTCATCAGTATAAATCAATTATGCTAAGATGGTTTCTTTAATACATAAAACCACTCCTCTTTTCTTACATTGTGTCAAGGAAGTGAATATTTTCCCTAATTTTGGCTGTATCAACAATTTTTCATATTGTTTTTTAATATATACTTCTTGTAGGCAGATTATATCAAATTTTAATTTCTCTAATTTATGAAAGATTTTCCTTCTTTTAACGGCTGAGTTAAGTCCATTTATATTAAGTGTAATCAATTTTTTCTCTCCCATGGTTATATTTTGTAATTAGGTTTGACAGCTCTCGTGGATCTTGGTTCATGTTGTTCTTTGGCTTCCTCCTTTCCACCTACTACACCTTCTTCTTTTTCAGTCGTCATTTGGGAGTCCTCTTGGAATTCAATTAGTGAAATTTCTTTTTCTGCCTCTTCCTTCCCTCTGAAAAATTCTGTGCAAAATGATTCAGCTTTCTCAATTGAATCAATTCTATATCTCTGTTCTTGCCATGTAAACATTAAACCTTCTGGAATCAGCCATCTATAATTCACCTCTTTTTAAAGTAACAATTTGGTCAAGAATCAGTATTCTCTTCTCATCTCTCTCACTCTTCTGGGTACTTGTTTCAAGGCCACAATCTCCTTATCTTTGTATTTCAATGTTTTCTCTCTTGCCACTTGCAATATTTGCATTTTAATGGCTTTCTTTGTAAATCTGATGTGAACTTCTCTAGGTAAGCTATTTCTCATCGCATATCTTGTGAAGGCTTGATAAACCTCATCTATTCTTCTGTTATTTCCAAAGCTTCAGCCAATATTTCTATCATTATCTCAGCTAGATTTTGTCCTTTTTCTTCCTCTATATTTTGGAATCTAAGATAAAATTCTGATCTGTCCATCTCCCATCTCAGCATACCACTTTTATCTTGTTCAATCACAGTTAATCTGTTATCAATGTCTCCAATCTTCTTGTCTCTTTGTTTATCTTCTTCTTCAACTTTTTGGAGTCTCTCATCATACTTCATCATCATTTGTTGGATGTTCTCCACTTTTACATTGGTTTTCCCTGTTCTTTGTTCAATATTGTCTGTTCATTGTTCAATGTTCTCTATTCTCTTTTCAATATTCTCTGATCTTGTTTGAATATTTTGAATTCCTTGCATAATCATCTGCAGGGTCACTTTTTCTTTTTCTTTTTCTTGCCTTAACTGTATTGAACGTTGTCCTCCAGATGGTGGAGAAGAAGTAAAAGTTGAGGGACCAAGAGCTATTAATTTCCTACTCATTTTGAGCAATTCAAAATCTTCAGGTTCACCTAGACCTTAATCCAATTGTGAAATAACCAATTGCAGTTCCGAATAAAAATAGTAGGAGAAAAGAAGCCAAATAGTAATAATAATAATAAAAAAAGAAAAAAATTATTCAGGTTCTTGTATACCTTAATCCAATCGGTTGGTTAGATAACAATAAAAATTCAAAAATGAATTTTTGAAGGAAAAGACCACAAGCGCACACAAAAAAGAAAAAGTTGTAAAATTCTTTAAAAAGGTGAAAAAGTGAAGAATAAAAGGTTAAAAAAAGGAAGGAAAAATCTTCAGGTTCTTCAACACCTTAATCCAATTAAAAGGTCTCAAATATAAAAGGATGCATAAAAATAAACCAAAAAGAAAAAAAGAAAAAATCAATATGGAAGGTAGATGGAAAGACAAAAATACCAGAAAAGGAGAGAGAGAGAAAAACTACTCCCTTAAAAGAAAAAAAAAGAAGGGAAACATTAATACTAAAACTTTTCCTTAAAATAAAAAGCAAGCGTAGGAATTTAACTTCCAAAGACAAGAAATAAAACAAAGACAAGTTCCAAAGAGCCAAAAATCCAAATAGCTATTACAAAAAAAAGTAAACTGATGAGGAGGGGTAGCACAGCTTAGAAAAATTAAAAAGAGCACACTGCACTTTGTTTAATTATCCAAGGCTCTTGTTATAACTCTCTTCTCCAAAGACTTATCACCTTTTCTTTTCCTATAAGCTTCAACACCAGACTCCAGCTGTTGATAGAAACCCAGAAGAGCACCTGCAATAATACTCTCCCATGCTCTTCCCTCTCTCTTATCAAACAGGCAATGTCCTTGAAAAGAAGTCTCAGTTCTTTCTCAGCTTTGTCTGGTCAAAAGAGAGATAGAATATTTCCAAGCCTCTAGTTGGCAGTGTTACAAAGTTTCTTTAGCTTTCACTTTCCCTCTCCTTTTCCAAGTAAAATATAATAAGGATTAATTAAAAAAAGAAAAAGATTTTTTTAAAAAAATAACTAAAAGGGAGTCTCTGGCTTAAAATATTATAAAGTCAAAAAGGAGATAAGAATAGATAAAAAGAAGAGAAAAAAACCAGTCCAGTTTCAAAATATAAGATCATGTGTAGAAAATCCAGCAATGAAAAAAAAATTACTTTGACATTCCTGTTTAAAATTACCGCTTAATCAGTTCTGTCAAAACTTTTGCAGATTCTTTCTTTTCCTTAGGGTGTCCTTTCAAATCTTAAAATAAAGAAAAAAGCTCTCACCAAACCGGCACACTCTTTCTGTTCTCTTTCATTTTGGAGCTGTCCCAATTTCAGCAGCTTTAATGGCTGCCTCTTTGCCACTGGCAAAAAAAGCTTCTCCTGGATCTACCAGGGACTTTGCAGTATCCCTGGGATCAACAGGATGCGCTCTTTACATTCACCGTCTCTTCAGGACGGTTTAGATCCACTTGGACCATCCAGGAGCAAAGATATCGGCAGTGATCTCAGACCTCCAAGATCGCATGCTGTATCGTCGTGATGCCAGCTCCACCCTAATCCAACTCAACCCCCATTTTTCTCTTTTCTTCTGTTTTATGGTTACAAAGGAAATATTCTCCAGCATTTTTATCCCAAATGACATTTCATATTTCTTGGATTTGTCACTTGCAGAATTTCATACAGACTCGGACCAGAAATGAACGCTTTTGGATCGGTCTCCATGACCAACTAACAGAAGGAGAGTGGAAATGGTTGGATGGCAGTAATTACAGAAGTGGCTTTCAGTGAGCACTGAATATTTGTTGTTGTTGTTGTTGTTGTTGTTGTTAGCAGAGTTGGGGAACATGTGGCTTTTCAACTGTTGTTGAACTTCACCTCCCAGCTGTCAAGGTTGAGGGATAGATTGGGAACTGCGGTTCATCACCAACTGAATGGCTACCACTTGCTTACCCATCATGAAGTAGAAACTCACCTTCAACTCCAGGTTTTTTTTCCAATGTCTTTGAAATTCTGACAAGCAGAAAAAATGAAAGACTGGCTTCAAACATCATACCAAGCTATAAAAATGATTTTATGTTGGCTTAACATGATGTGTGAACCCAACCAGCAATCACTCATAGCAACATAATGCCCCGTGACATCCTTTAGTCTTGTAATCCTATAATCACATGCCCTAAAATAAGTCACATTTATTTCCAGGGAAGGTGATTTGGGGTCTATTCCATTTAGGTCAGGGGTCTTCAAACTTGACAGCTTTAAAACATGTGGACTTCCACTCCCAGAATTCTTCCTCCTGACTGGAATTAGCTCAGGAATTCTGGGAGTTGAAGTCCACAAGTCTTAAACTTGCCAAGTTTGAAGACCCTTGATTTAGGCAATCTATTTTGCTGTGAGACTGATGAGGAATTTCAGCTTTCATTTAGAAACATTTATCAGTAAAATGTTTAGGAAACAATAGCTTGATGGCTGCAGAGATATGTTAATTGAACTTGAGATTATTTTTGACTATTTGAGATAGAAAAACATGCACCATCTCTTGCTTCTATCTCAGGAATTGGAAGGAAGGTGAACCCAACACTTATCAGGGTCGTGAAGAGGACTGTGGCCAAGTTTGGATTAATGGTGAATGGAATGATTACATCTGCTCATCCGACAGCTTTTATGTCTGTGAAAAGCCCAGACCGAGCACACCCAAAGCTACCTCAAAGCGGCCCTGAGCCTTGAAGCAGAATGTCTAGAAAGCAATTTGGAAGGAAAGACTACAGCCCTCACATCATGATCGACAAAGCAGCACTACACTTTTGTTAGACTAAGATCTCAATTTAACATGGAAACAGTACTATATTGGTAACTCTAGATTATCTGGCAATTCTGTAGCTAAATCAAATTATCCATGTAAATTTTCTAAGCAATTGTTTCCTGCAACCTGGAGGAACCAAATACTAAGGTCTGGAAAGTCTGGAAACTATCCCTGAAAGCATTACCGTATATACTCAAGTATAAGCCGAGTTTTTCAGCCCATTCTTTGTGCTGAAAAAACCGCCCTCGGCTTATACTCGAGTCAGATTCCCCTCTGAAAAAAAAATGGTGTGGAGCTCCGGAGCTGGGCAGCTGCTTTCCTGCAGGCAAGCCCCACTTCATGGACTCCGTCCATCCTCGCTCCCATCCACCCACCCACCCACCCAAAGCGACGAAGTCCCCCAATTGCGCAGCCCAGAATTGCCCTCCCCTCAGGGGGCAGCAACGATGCCCAGTGTTTCCCAAGACAAGAAGCTCCACCGTGCAATGAAAGCGCCCTGGCTCTAGGCTCAGAAAACAACGCGAGGCGAGGTCGCTTCGGCTCCGCTCAGCTTCGTTTCCTAGCTGCTTTCAGTCTGCTCGGGAGGAGGGGGAGGAGGTGGTGGCGGCAGCTTGCGTTGTTTTCTGAGCTCTAAGCTCACAGGTTCAGAAAACAACGCGAGGCGAGGTCGCTTCGGCTCTGCTCAGCTTCATTTCCTAGCTGCTTTCAGTCCGTTCAGGAGGAGGGGGAGGAGGTGGTGGCGGCAGCTTGCATTGTTTTCTGAGCTCTAGGCTCACGGGTTCAGAAAACAATGCGAGGTGAGGTCACTTCGGCTCCGCTCAGTTTCATTTCCTAGCTGCTTTCAGTCCATTCGGGAGGGGGTGAAGGTGGTGGTGGCCTCCTCCCGAGCGGACTGAAAGCAGCTAGGAAACGAAGCTGAGCAGAGCCGAAGCGACCTCACCTCGGGTTGTTTTCTGAACCCGCGAGCCTAGAGCCAGGGTACTTTCATTGCACGGCGGAGCTTCATCTTGGGAAATACCGGGCGTCGTTGCTGCCCTGAGGGGAGGGCGATTCTGGGCTGCGCAATTGGGGGACTTCGTGGCTTTGGGTAGGTGGGAGCAAGGACGTTGACTTTAAGCGCTGCCGACCAAGTGTTTCACAAATACCAGTGGGACCTCCGTCCACCACCACCCCTCCCTCTTTTGCCTCCTTCCTTCTGATCAATCAGGTTTTCCCAGTATTTGCTCACAGCTGCGTTTTCTCTTCTGCTGTGCTAGGCATTGAACGCGGGGATTTCTGATTCCCCTTACACGCGTGTGGATATGCCGCGGCACATTTTCTTCCAAATGCCCCACTGGCAGAGAACACTGACTTTCATAATAGTGAGATCATTTCCCAAATTAATTGATTCACTAACCCAAAAGAAGATGTCGATGACAGTGGGAGGCAGGAGTCACTCTCTCCCTTGCAAGAAAAAAGCAAGAGCCGTTCTTATGATCTCTCTCTCTCTCTCTCTCTCCCCGTAATACAGTCAAGCCCTTTCCAGTACGCGGGATCCGCCCCCGCCGCTTTGCACCTTGCAAATGCAAAAACCCTGGGATTTTGCATTTGCAGGGTGCAAAGCGGCGGCGGCAGATCGCGCGTGCTGGAAAGGGCTTGACTGTATAACGGGGAGAGAGAGAGAGAGAGAGATCATAAGAACAGCTCTTGCTTTTTTCTTGCAAGGGAGAGAGTGACTCCTGCCTCCCACTGTCATCGTCATCTTCTTTTGAGTTAGTGAGTCAATTAAACCTTTCATGATAGTGAGATCGTTTCCCAAATTGATTAATCTGTTTTTCTTTGAAATAAATATTCAAAAACATTTAATCTACTGATGCCTCAATTAATGTAATTTTATTAGTATCTATTTTTATTTTTGAAATTTACCAGTAGCTGCTGCATTTCCCACCCTCGACTTATACTTGAGTCAATAAGTTTTCCCAGTTTTTTGTGGTAAAATTAGGTGCCTCGGCTTATATTTGGGTCGACTTGAGTATATACGGTATATATGGGAGATAAATTTAATGCCATTGGGCATAATATAAATGTTCTTGCTATTGCTATGTCATTATACGTCACAAAACAATGTGAAAATATTAAACTTAAACTACCAAAAAAAAAAATCAGTAGTTATACCTCATATTTGCCCAATAGTAATTACAACTACAGGGGAAGAAGATGAATTAAAGTTAAATGACCAGGGTTCAAGCATTGTATTAAGACCTATTTACTAAACTGTGTGTAATTGAATAAGCCCCAGTTGATTTTGTACAACAGGCTACAGGCTAAGCCATAACTTATAAACTGTAACAGCTGGTATTCAATGGCATCCTAATACAAAACCTAGCACAGCATGTCATGTTTTAGTGATCCTGGCTGCTTCCTGTGCGATTCTACACTCCAATTATACAAATGAAAGTCAAGAAACACATTGTTTCTTGGACTACAAAAGGCCAAGGTATGTATCAAGTATGAATTAGTTTTTGACACCATGTAAGTTGGTAGGTTTGGACCACACAAGAAGGAAAGACATCATCTCTGGAAACCTCTTTGGACAAGTGTAAGTCAACATCTCCATCTAATCTCACACATTAGTAAATCAAAGAACTCATCGGGATAGGACACATTCCCAAGCACACACATTTGCTATCTATGAAATCACACAAGACACCAGCAATCAAGTTCCAGCAAGTTCAACCAGCAATCTCCATCCACCTTTACAGACAAGAGTTTGAATATCCTTTCTTTCCCAACAAGTATTGCTTTGAATCTTAACATGGGAAAAGATTGTAGACAGCAACCTTTCAGTTCTTTGAGCAGAGCTTTCTTTGCTACCCAGACCTTTTCTTTTGTTACCCCAAAGCCACCTATCCAAAAAAAGCCTTTTCACCACTTATTAGAAAGTTCTTATTTAAACTTTCCTGTTGTGACTGAGCAAATTTGGGGTAATTTACTCATAGGTTCAAGATCCATCAGATGGGGGGAAATAACATTTTTTTTCAAAACCAGGTTGCTGAGGGAGAGATCAGGACATACCAGACGTGGGGTTGATGTGTCACTAAATGTATTGGGAAAGGGTTTTTTTTTTAAAGGAAGTAATTTACCGTATATACTCGAGTATAAGTCGAGTTTTTCAGCCCATTTTTTGTGCTGAAAAAACCGCCCTCAACTTATACTCGAGTCAGATTCCCCTCTGAAAAAAAAATGGTGTGGAGCTCCGAAGCTGGGCAGCCGCTTCCCTGCTTCCGTGTTTCCTTTGCAACTTTTAAGCATGGGAGGGGGAGGCTTTTCTGAGCTCTAGGCTGAGAAAGCAACGCCAGCCGAGGTCGCTCCACTCAGTTTCATTTCCTCAGCTCCAGCTGCTTTCAGTCCACTCGGGAGGAGGGGGAGGAGGGGGAGGCTTTTCTGAGCTCTAGGCTGAGAAAGCAATGAGAGCCGAGGTCGCTCCACTCAGTTTCATTTCCTCAGCTCCAGCTGCTTTCAGTCCACTCGGGAGGAGGGGGAGGGGGAGGAGGAGGGGGAGGCTTTTCTGAGCTTTAGGCTGAGAAAGCAACAAGTGGAGGTCGCTCCACTCAGTTTCATTTCCTCAGCTCCAGCTGCTTTCAGCCCACTCGGGAGGAGGGGGAGGAGGGGGGGGGAGAGAGAGAGATATCATAAGAACGGCTCTTGGTTTTTTCTTGCAAGGGAGAGAGTGACTCCTGCCTACCACTGTCATCATCATCATCTTTTGCGTTAGTGAATCAATCAAACCTTTCATGATAGTGAGATCGTTTCCCAAATTTCCCTTAAATCAGGGAAGAAATCAGAAACAAACCTTTGGGCTGAGAATAAGCTTGTTCCTATGATGCCATTTTTGTTCACTTCAGTGTGAAAAGTGTGAAAAAACACACTTCTTTTTCTTCATCTTCTTGTTCCCTATTTACTGGTCTCTTTCAAAGAGGAAATTGTGAACATCAAACTTATTCTCAACTGTCCTAGTGAAAGTTTTTATTGGCATCTATTTTTATTTTTGAAATTTACCAGTAGCTGCTGCATTTCCCACCCTCGACTTATACTCGAGTCAATAAGTTTTCCCAGTTTTTTGTGGTAAAATTGGGTGCCTCGACTTATATTCGGGTCGACTTATACTCGAGTATATACGGTAAGTATCTTTAGCAGAAAAGAGGAAAACTATTACTTTTCACACAGGAAAAACATGCACATAAAAAAGGGGAAACTTAGTGGATTTTTTAAAAAAAAGGTCCATCAATTTTGCTTCTCTAATTTTGGAAGCCCTCAAAGGTGAGAAGCCACACACAGCCTGGGGGCAGCTTTCCTATTTATGAGGTGTGCGGAAAAGGAATTGCTCTTATTGAATCCCAGTCTGATCCATAAGTAAGCATTGTCAATGCTTAATTCCTGGAGTTGTGAGTGCTCTATTGCTGGAAGTTTTAAAGAATACAATGGACAATTATTTCATACAGTCTCCTGACTTGAGCAGGGAGTTGTACTAGAAAATCTCCAAGACCCCTTCTAGCACTATGATTCTTTTTTTTTTGGGAGGGGGTGGTGGTGGTGGTAAAAGTTTTATTTGGGTTTTCACAAAACATAATGAGAAAAGAAACATCTTTTTTGGAGACCAGCATGAATCCAGGTTATCACATCTCCATACAGACATAATCTCAGTTACATATTCATCTTATATATTCAGTTTCATATCTTGTCACCATTTTATCAATATCTCTCTAATTATTCCCTTCCCTTATTTTCTTCAACCTTATTTTATAATTAGCTCATTCCTTTCAAATTCAATTACGTATCTTTTTCTACATTTCTATATCTTTCTAATCTTTTGTCTGTCCTGTTTACAATTTCATATATTCTTTATCATCATCCTGAAAAGGAAAGGAAAAAAAAAATATTTCCTTCCCCTTTCAGGCTTTAAAAAGCAAGGTTTCTCCTGTAATTATCAAATAGAGTGTGTCACCTTTAAATCTTATAATTATCCTTTCAAATCTCATTAAACATTTAATTTATACATTATACAATTATGACATTCAAATTCTAATATCTATTTTATATCATATACCTCTTTTCAATTGAATTCCACTTGGTACTTTCCCTTAAAAATACACACATAATTCTAAAAAAAGAAAATATTTATAAAATAATGAATAAAATGATTATTCCATTCAAGTTCATCCTAGCAACTGATATTGATTTCATTATAAATCTTCACATTTCTTTTCAATTATATTTTATAAATTATAAGACATTAAAAACAATTAAAATATTTTAAAGAAGAAGCACAAGACGGAAGAGGATCTTTTGGCTTCATATTTCAAATTTTTAAAAATGGAGATCTTGAACTATGAAAAACAACAAGAAATGCTGGCAGAACAAGAAGGGCAGGACAACGAAGAAGCCATCTTTCATGACCAAGCAATTTTAAGCAGGGTAAAAAAGGGAAAGGGGGGAAAGGGAGTTAAAAACTTAAGCACTGAAGCAACAACCAAAAAAATAGTAATTTGAAAAGTAATCATAATATCAGGAAGAAGCAGAAGGGAGGATCACAAAAGGGAGAATCAGATAGAAAAGGGAATAAAAAGGGGAGGAAGAAGAAGAGAGGGAAGAGGGAAAGAAAAAGAAGCTACAAAAGACAGAAACAAGATATAGAGGTATAGGAAAAATGTACAAGAATTAAAGGTATAAGCCTATTTAAAAGACAAAGAGACAATGGTTAAAATTTAACTTAAAGAGAGGATTCTGCAAGGGTGCATGGGATAGCATTGTTATATTAGAAATAGAAAAGGGTTAGAAAATATGTTAGATGATTAAAGTGATAGAAAAAATTTCTATTGATGTTTAGTGGAATATTTGTTTGTAAAGAGAATAAGGCTCTCAATGGTTTAAAAAGAATGTTTAAAAAAAACTGAAAAGAAACATGGAAAATTTTTATCAGTTGACAAGATGAACTTGAATAAGAATAATAATACTGTTAATAACTATTGTTTGATTTTTTATTTAAAGACAGTAAAAAGTAAAATATGAAATATAGATGATTAAAGTGAAAGACAACTGATATTACTAGGTAATGTTTGTTAAAAGAAATAGAAATGTAAAAGATTGTTATTAATATTAATGGCAGAGCTGTACTTGAATAGAATAATTATTCCATTTACTATTGTTATACATACATACATACATACATACATATATACATACATATACAAATACATATACATATACATACACATACATACATACATACACACACACACACACACACACATATATATATATATAAATGTTTTCTTAAGTTTTCGCGGGTACTTACATGTCTGGCATTCAGCTTTGTTCGGGTATTTTCCCACGTCATTGTAGTTGTTCTTTTAAAGATGTAGCAACGTTTCAGCAGAATCTCATCTGCCATCATCAGGTTTCTGTATAGTGTTCATCTGTGAGTCAGACTTTTACAGTGGTTTCAGATTTAAATTTATCTTTGATTCTAGTAATTAGTGTTTTGGCCATGGAGTTTATCTGTGCTGGATGGTGGTGGGATTGGGCGTTGAGGTAGCGGTTAGTGTGTGTTTTCTTCTGGTATACGGTGTGTCCTAGTGTGCCATCTGTTTTTTTGTAGATTAGTACATCTAGGAATGGTAGTTGTTTGTTTGTTTCCGTTTCCATGGTGAACTTGATTTTGGGGTGTGTGCTGTTTAGGTGTGTTAGGAAATTGTTTAGGTTTTCTTTTCCATGGGGCCAAATCACAAATGTGTCATTGATGTATCTTAACCATAGTTTGGGTTTGTGGATGGCATTGGCCAGGGCTCTGGATTCGAATTCTTCCATGAACAGGTTTGCAATGACGGGTGACAGTGGTGATCCCATGGGGGCTCCTTCAATTTGTTTGTATCTTTGTCCTTTGTAGATGAAATATGTGTTGGTTAAGCAGTGTTCTGTTAGTTCCATGAGGTGTTAGCTGGTTGGTATTTATTTTTGATGATTTCAAGGGTCTCTTTTATCAGGACTTGAGTGAATAGTGAAACCACGTTGAAACTTACAAGCAGATCTTCTTGCTCCACATGTAGATCTTTGATCATTTCCAAGAAGTGCTATGAGTTTTGTACATGTGAAGCTGCTGTTTCAGCATGGGGCTGTAGCTGTTTTGCTAAGTGTTTAGCTAGGTTTTGTAGTGGTGCTCCTCTGGAGCTGACTGTGGGTCTGAGAGGTATGCCTTCTTTTTTGTGTATTTTTGGGAGGCCGTATAGTTTGGGGCATCTGGAAGATTTTTCTCTTGGGATGATCATCTGTTGGATCTCTTTGCTCATGTGGCTGGTTATAATTTTCTTCTTGGTTAATTTTTCCAGATATGTGGTTGGGTCTGTGTTTATGAGTTTATGGGTATGTGGAGTCTTGGAGTAGGTCTGTCAATTTTGTTTCATAGTCTTTTCTGTCCATGACTACTGTGGCATTCTTTGTCTGCTGGGAGTATGATTATGCTACTATCTCTTTTCAGGGTTTGTAGCGCTTTAATTTCTTCTTTCTGCAAGTTGCTTTTGGGTGGTTTACTTGTGCATAGGATGTTGGTGACGGTGTCTTATTTTATCAGCTTCATCTGTATTTAATTTGGTTAGGCTGGATTCTACTGCACATATGATGGATTCTGTGGGGATTTTTTTGGGTGCTATAGCATAATTGAATCCTTTGGTTAGGACATCTGTTTCTGTTTTGGTGAGTTCTCTGTTGGAAACGTTGTATACTAATTGTTTCAGGTGTTGTTGTGAGTTGTTGGGGGCTTTCTTGTCATGTTCTAATTTCTTTAATTTTTTCAAGAGTTTATCATTTTTGTAAGTGGTTTCAGATTCAGCTCTCCAAGTTGTAAGTTGTTTTATCTTGTCCCAAAGTAGAGGGTGGATTTTGCTGCTCAATTCCAGGTGTAGTGCTAGCAAATCTTTGTTTAATTGATCTAATTGGAATCTCTTACTGTGGAGCTTGTTCCTTAGTAGAGCCATTTCAGTTTTTTTCAGGATAGGTTTAGTAGCTGCTGTGCTTTGATGAAATGTTAATTTGAAGCAGGTTGGTGTTTTATTGTTCTCTCTGCAGCTGTGTAGGAATTGGAGGTCACATAGTATTCCTGCTCTTTTAATTTCCAGTTTCTCGTAGGTTTTGATCTGGCTGTTTATTTCCTCCTTGTAGAGGTTTGATATTTGTTTTCTTAAGTTTTTGCGGGTACTTACATGTCTGGCATTCAGCTTTGTTCGGGTACCCACGTCATTGTAGTTGTTCTTTTAAAGTTGTAGCAACGTTTCAGCAGAATCTCATCTGCCATCATCAGGCTTCTGTATAATGTTCATCTGTGAGTCAGACTTTTACAGTGGTTTCAGATTTAAATTTGGGGGCAGCCTATTGCTGTGCCAGAATGGTTTTTTCTTCATCCTGATTGGTTGAGAGTCTTGGTCTGTGTTTATTGGTCTTGGAGTTTGCTGTGTTCTGCTTGATTGGTGTTTCTAATATCTTCTGTCTGTTTTTTGGCTCTTTTTGTATCTTGATTGGCTGGCAACATTGTGTTACTTTATTGGAGGCCTTTAGTGCAGCTTGGCTCCGGGTAAATGGACAACTATCATTAGTTAGGAAGCTGGGTTTCATCTGGGTGCCTGGTTGGGGTGTGTTTGAGCTGGAGGTATCAGGGGAATCTGTTTGTGCCCAGGTGTTTGCCTGGCTTGTGGTGTGGAGATTTGTTTGTTTGTGAGTGCAGGCTTCCAAATGATTGACAGTCTGGTAGCTTCAATGGCACCAAAACCCTAGCCACTATAGAAAACCCCAGCCACAGAATCATCAGAGAAGCCATAGAGATTGAAAAAAGACCAGAAAGCATGAATACAAGAGATGATTCCACCAGACTGTCTCCCTTCCAGCACTATGATTCTATGTTCTAATTTCAGCTACTCACCTTCAGAAATGATTGTTTGAGAGTATTCAGCTGACCTTAGCTAATCTAGAAAAGCTAAGGAAAATTTTTGGATAGGAGACCACAGGAAATTCCATGACAATAGAGTCTGTTAAAGACAGACATTTGTTTGTGGGAGTCAAGCTATTCTCCAAAGCCCCAAAGGGCAGGACAAGAAGCAATGGGTGGAAACTAATGAAGGAGAGAAGCAACTTAGAACTAAGGAGAAATTTCCTTACAGTTAGAACAATTAATCAGTGGAACAACTTGCCTACTGAAACTATGAATGCTCCAATACTGGAAGTTTTAAAAACATGTTGGATAACCATTTGTCTGAAGTGGTGTAGGATTTCCTGCCTAAGCAGGGGGTTGGGCTAGAAGATTTCCAAGGTCTCTTCCAACTCTGTTATTTCTATTCTATTCTATTCTGAATAAGACTAGGCTAGTGGGAAACAGACACAAAGTCAATGAAAATATTTCCCCTTTTATGTCATCACCTGTCCTGTTGGTAGAATCAGCTCATAGGTACAAAAAGATGGTGCAATCTGCAGCAATTTTCAGGGACACAATGACAAGCTGAGGTCACACTGAACTGAGTTCCATTGGAACACTCTGCATATGCAAGGGCTGGTTGGCTGGCTCCAGATTTAACAGATTTAACAGATAATCAGAGTTGGAAGGGACCTTGTAGGTCATCTAGTCCAACCCCCTGTCTAAGCGGGAGACCCTACACCATTTCTGACAAAATGGCAGTCCAATCTCTTTTTGAAAGTTTCAAGTGATGGCGCTCCCACAACTTCCAAGGGCAAGCTGTTCCTTTGATTGATTGTTCTCACTGTCAGAAAGTTTCTCCTTATTTCCAGGTTAAATATTTCCTTGTTCAGTTTCCATCCATTATTCCTTGTCTGGCCTACAGGTGCTGTAGAAAATAGCTTCACCCCTTCCTCCCTATGGCAGCCCCTCAAATATTGGAAGACTGCTATCATGTCTCCCCTGGTCCTTCCCTTCACTAGACTAGCCAAGCTCAGTTCCTGCAACAGTTTTTCAAAAGTTTTAGCCTCCAGTCCCCTAATCATCCTGGTTGCTCTTCTCTGTACTTTTTCTAGAGTCTTAACATCTTTTTTATAATATGGTGAACAAAACTGGATGCAGTACTTTAGGTGTGGTCTTACTAAGGCTTTATAGAGTGGTATTAGTATTTCCCTTGATCTTGATTGTATCCCTCTGTTAATACAATTTAGGATTGCATTAGCTTTTTGGGTGGCTACTGGCTCATATTTAGCTGGTTGTCCACTAAGACTCCGAGATCCCTCTCACAGTTACTGCTATTGAGCCTGTTTTCACCCAGTCTATATGTGTACGTTTGGTTTTTCTTGCCTAAGTGTAGAACTTCACTTTTCTCTACACTGAATTTCATTTTGTTAGATATGGCCCAATGTTCTAGTTTGTCAAGATCCATCTGGCTCTTGAGCCTATCTTCTTGGGTGTAAGCCATTCCTGCCAGCTTAGTATTGTCGTGTCCGCAAAAAGACGCCAGGAGTCGGTGACTACGTTTCAAGCTCTTTATTTAACAGTTGTGAACCGAACCGGCGAAAAGGAAAAAGCCCGCGGCTTTTATCCTTTTTGCTGCGGCGGCCGCGGCCAATGGCAGCAATTCAAGTCTCCCGCTCTTGGAGTGAGCCAATCGCGGGAGACTTCAAACGGGCCAATCGGCGCGGCTCGCCTGGCCAATCAGAAATCCCCGCGCTTTAGCCAATCAAAGCGCGGGGATTTCGAGTATGTAAATTACGGACAGAACACCCCTCCCCTCTTGGTATAGTCCTTACGTTGCGTAGTCACGTAGGTAGGCGGGGCTCCGTCTAGTCCTACTTGACCTGCGCAACTCAGTTGCAAGCTGGATTTCGTCCGGAGCGGTCATGTTTTTGGCTGCTCCCTCTTCTGTGCGAACCGGTTGGATGATCGGGCCGGTTCCTTCTCCGTGGCTCCCACCTGGGCCTTCCGGGTTGGTTGAGCTACGGTTTTCGCCGCTCCCGCTTGGTTTCTCCGAGTTGGTTGAGCTGGCTAGGTGTTTCTTCTCCGGTGGGGGATCGCGATGGCTGCGTTCCGGTAAGTACCGCTGGTTTATTTTTTCTTGCGTTTGCTTATTCGGGTATTCCCTCCCCCCTTGGTTCGTGTTTTGAGGGTTGGGCTCTGTTGCTGTTCGTGACCTGAGCTGGTCAATGTGCCGTTTCCAGGCTTGCCCATCTGTGGTTTGGAGCCGGTACGACCGTGGGCCTGTGATTTGGGTGATGACGGCTGGGATCCATAGGGGGTCCCCCATCAGGTTTTTCGCGTACACGGTGTGAATGTTCGGGTGTGAATGTTCGGTATTTTGTACTTGAGTCTGGGGGCCGCTCCGGGTTATATGTTGGGTGTAACCTGTCGAGTGGGGACCTCAGCTTCCTACCCATTAGTAACTCGGCTGGGCTTTTGTTGGTAGTGGTGTTCGGGGTGATGTGTTGTATAAAGAGGAGTTTATTGATTTTGTCGTTGATCTCCCCGTGGTCCATTTTCCGGATGGTTTTTTTGGTAAATTGTACCATCCGTTCCGCCCTACCGTTCGCTGCCAGATGCGCCGGTGCTGTTAATGCGTGGCGGATGCCCCTCTCCGCCAGAAATTTCTTGAAGTCGAGGGAAGTAAACTGGGTCCCGTTGTCGGAGACGACAACGTCTGGGAGGCCGTGTGTTGCAAAGAGTTTGCAAAGTTCTTTGATTACGGCCTCCGTGGTAGTAGATTTTATGTCGCTTACCTCCAACCAGTTGGAGTAAGCATCAACTGTTATTAGAAAGGTATGCCCATTCGTGGGACCGGCAAAGTCTCAATGGATTCTGGACCAGGGCCCCCTTGTTGTTTCCCACTCCAGGATGGATGCTGCGGGTGGGCTGGGTCTGGTCTCCTGGCATCGTTGGCACCTAGCTACCCATGCCTCTATCTGCTTGTCCATCCCTGGCCACCAAGCGTAACTCCTGGCCAGGGCTTTAGTTCTGACGATGCCAGGATGCCCCTCATGCAACATCTCTAAAACCTTCCCTTGCAGCCTGTCCGGGATGACCACCCTGTCACCCCATAAGATACACCCCTTAAGCAGCGAGAGTTCGGTCTGGCGGTTTCTGAATGTCTTAACGGATTCGTCATTGTCCCTTTCAGGCCAACCTTTTTCCACCCAATGTAAAATCCGCGCCAGACGCCTGTCTTTAATAGTTTCCCGGGCAATGTCTGATGCGGTAATGGGTAGGTTGGGCAGGTTTTCGATGTTAAGGGTGTTTGTCGTTGGTGCTGGGTCAGGATCAGAGTCTGGTAAAGGCGAGCGGCTTAAAGCGTCCGCGTGCGAAATTTTCTTACCCGGCTTGTGTATCAGTTCGTAGCTGTAGGCTGCCAGGAACTCGGACCACCTTGTCATCCGGGGCGACAAAATGTTCGGGGTGGCTCGATTTCCTGCAAGGATGCCCAGCAACGGCTTATGGTCTGTCACAATGATAAAAGGGCGGCCGTAAAGGTATTCGTGGAACCGCTTAATGGCGGCAACTATAGCCAAGGCTTCTTTGTCCAGCTGGCTATAGTTCCGCTCCGGTTTGGTTAGAGTCCTGGAAAAGAACGCGATGGGTGCTTCTCTTTTGTCAGGGAGGGTATGGCTGAGGACAGCGCCGACGCCGAAAGGTGATGCGTCGCAAGTGACGGCCAGGGGCAAGGTTTCGCTGAATTGGATCAGGACGGCGTCGGAGGTGAGGAGGTCTTTAGTTTTTTGGAAGGCGGCTTGCTCCCGTCTCCCCCAAGTCCAGGTTGCCGCCTTATCCAGGAGCCTATGCAAGGGCTCCGCCGCCGTTGCCTTTTGGGGTAGGAAAACATTATAAAAGTTCAGCAACCCCAAAAAAGCCTGTAATTCAGTCTTAGACCTAGGGGTGGGGGTCTCTTTGATAGCTTTCACTTTTTTAATTGTAGGGTGAATGCCATGCCGGTCTAGAAGGTAGCCCAAGAATTCCACTCGCTCCGTGCACAGTTGGCATTTTTCTCGTTTTACTTTAAGTCCCGTTACTTTAAATTTTGTTAAGACCTCTCTGAGTCGGTTTTCTAATTCGGCTTCGTTTGGCGCCGCTACTAATACGTCATCGAAATAGGGCACCACCTCCTTGATGCCCTGCAGCAAACGTTCCATCAGGCTCTGAAAGATGCCTGGTGCCACGCTGACTCCGAACTGGAGTCGGTTGCACTTGAAGGCCCCCCGATGGGTAACGATGGTCTGGGCTTCCGCTGTTTTTTCATCGACCGGCAACTGTTGGTATGCCTGGGCGAGGTCGAGCTTGGCAAAGACCCTGCCCCCTCCCAGTGAGTGCAGTAGGTGTTGCACGATTGGGACGGGGTAGGCGCTTTGTTGCAACGCGCCATTTAGGGTGGCCTTATAGTCCCCACAAATTCTCACGGACCCGTCTGGCTTGACCGGGGTCACTATAGGGGTCTCCCATCGGGCATGGTCTATCGGCTGCAACACCCCCTGTTCGACGAGCTTGTCAATCTGCTCGTCAATCTTAGGTTTTAGGGCGAATGGTACCCGCCTAGGTTTTAGTCGCTTGGGGGGAACCCTAGGGTCTAGGTCAAATGAGATACGGGGCCCCTGGTACTTGCCCAGGCTTCCGTCAAAGACCTCCCGGAACTCCTGGGCTAGCCACTGTTCCCAGCCGTCGTCGGCGATGTGGTTGACTCCCGTTAGCGCGATGTCGAGTGGGGCGAACCATTGTAGGCCCAGCAGGCTTGGGCGGTCGCGATCGACGATTGTGAGTGGGAGTTGTTCGGTGCGGCCCTTATAAGTCACATTAAAGTTCTTGGTGCCCACTACCGGGACGCGGTTTCCCTGGTAGTCTTTTATAATAAGTCTTTGGGCATTTATGTTCCTCTTATGGAGGGTGGGCACTAACCGTTTTATCTCGTGCCATGCAATCATGGAGAGGTAGGACCCGGAGTCCACCTCCATCTTGCATGGTTGGCCTTCAATATGGACTTTTACGTGTACCTTTCTGGCGCCGTCGGAGATGGCGTGGCCGATGGTTACCGTCTGGTGGGTTTCTTCCTTGCGCCGACTGTCGCCGCCTCTTGAGGGTCGCTGGATTCGGTCCCATCAGCCGTCCGATTGGCGATCTCTGGTCCTGGGCGGGGGGCTTTCCTTTTTACGATCGTGTTGGTCCCATCTGGGTGGACTACGAGTCTTCTTTTGGCGGCAAACCCGAGCGATGTGTCCCCTTTTTTCACAATGCTGACAGATAGAGTCAAAAAATCGGCACTCTGATCTGGGGTGGTCGCCGCCGCAACCGGCACAGTTGGTCCTCGACCTACGACCTCTTCGGTTTCGTTGGTCGCCGCGCCCCGTCTGCACGCGATGTATGTCCTCCTCGTCTTCTGACGTGCTGGATGCAGACTGGAATTCTCCGTAGTGTGCGGTTGATTCGTTTTTTGGGTCGGCCGACCTTGCCGGGTTGTTGTTTCCGCCCTTCGCGTCTGATTTTCGCATGCTGTCAGCGGAAGTGCGGGTTGCTTCTGCGGCTGTGGCTGCGGTGAGGGCGTCTGCTAGACTGATGTCGCCCTTAGCCATAAGCCGGCTCTGGAGTGCAGGGTCCCATAGGCCGAGTACGAATCGGTCTCTTAGGAGGCTGTTCAGACCTTCAAATTCGCAGAGTCCTCCTAGGCGCCGCAGCTCGGCGACGAAATCGCTCAGTTTTTCGCCCGGTTTCTGGTCCCTCCGGTAAAATTCGTTGCGCCGGATCAGGATGGGGACCTCGGGAGCGTAATGGCGCCGCAGGATAGGTTCGAGGACGTCCCAGTCCATGGCGGTTGCGTCGGCCGGCTTGGCCAATGCTTTGGCCATCTGGAAAACTTCGGTTCCGCAATGGGTGAGGAAAACGGCGCGTTTTAGCGGGCCCGGGGCGTCCTTCATTCCGGTGCACTCGAGGTACATGCGGAAATGGTCTGAGAACGATTCCCAGTCCTCGGTGGCGGGGTTGAAGGGGGCGGGCGGTGCGATTTTCGCCATTTCGGTGCTGAAACTGGCTCTTGTTGGACACGGGGTTCGGTTCAGGGTCGGGATCCCATCCTCGTCGCCAGTGTCGTGTCCGCAAAAAGACGCCAGGAGTCGGTGACTACGTTTCAAGCTCTTTATTTAACAGTTGTGAACCGAACCGGCGAAAAGGAAAAAGCCCGCGGCTTTTATCCTTTTCGCTGCGGCGGCCTCGGCCAATGGCAGCGATTCAAGTCTCCCGCTCTTGGAGTGAGCCAATCGCGGGAGACTTCAAACGGGCCAATCGGCGCGGCTCGCCTGGCCAATCAGAAATCCCCGCGCTTTAGCCAATCAAAGCGCGGGGATTTCGAGTATGTAAATTACGGACAGAACAAGTATCATCTGCAAATTTGGTAAGTTTATTCTGTTCTCTCATCTAAGTTGCTAATGAAGATATTGAAGAGTACTGGGCTTAAGACAGAACCTTGTGGCACCCCACTGCTTACTTCCCTCCATGTAGACTTAGACCCATTAAGGACTATTCATTGAGTACTGTTTGCCAGCCAGTTGCAAGTCCATCTAGTGGTGGTGCTATCTATTCCACTTTTTTCTAGCTTACTAAGAAGTAGGTTGTGGTCTACTTTGTCGAATGCCTGGCTGAAATCTAAATATATTATGTCCACAGTATTTTGCTAGTCTACTAATTTAGTCACTGTGTTGAAGAATGAAATAAGATTGGTTTGGCATGATCTATTTTTAACAAACCCGTGCTGACTGATAGTTATTACTTTACTTGTTTCTAGATGTTGGCAGATTTGTTTTTTTATTATCTTTTCCAGTATCTTCCCAGGTATTGATGTTAGGCTGATTGGTCTATAGTTTCCTGGGTCTGTTTTTTTTCCCTTTTTTGTAGATGGGAACCACATCAGCTCTTTTCCAGTCCTCTGGTAGTTCCCCAGTGCTCCAGGATTTTTGAAAGATATGGTGCAGTGGTTCTGAGATGACCTCTGCCAGTTCCTTTAAAACTCCGGGATGTCATCCATCATATTTATTTTTTTTTTGCTTATTTTAACTTTTATTTCTGGTCTGTCTTTTGCAGTTATGTTTTTTGTGGGTTGAGCTGTAGTTTCTTTTTGTGTGAAGACAGATGCAAAGGATGAGTTAAGCAGTTCTGCTTTCTCACTGTTGCCTGTTACTTCCTTGTGATCTTCTCTCTTTAGTGGACCGACTGTTTCCTTGATTTTTTTTTTTTTTTTTGTTATTTATATGTTGGAAGAAACTTTTTTATTATCTTTGACTTTTGTTGCAAGTCTTTATTCGTTCTGAGACTTTGCTATCCTGACTTCATCTTTTCAGATTCTGGCTATCTGCTGATATTCTGCCTTTGTTGTATGTCCTTCTTTCCCTTTTTTGTACTTGTCCTTTTTTTCTTCAATTTTCCAGAGAAATATTTGTGCAGCCATGCTGGTTTCTTCTTGGATTTCTTGTTTTTCTTTCTCATTGTATTGTGCTGGTCTGGGCTTCTATGATCATATTTTTTAGAGTTTACCAAGATTCTTGAGTTGGTTTCCCCTTTAGGGTTTTCATCCATGGAATCTGTTGTGTATGCAATAAGATTAATAAAGAATGAGCTTGGAGTAAGTGCAGGGTTCTGGCCCTGCACTTCTGATTGGCTGTTAAGCGGCCGGACCGGATTGGCCTGTTCCGGGGAATCCGATTGGCCCTTAACAGAGAGTTCCTTTTGGGTCTAAGAACTAGCGTTCCTAGCTCGGTATTGGTTAAAAGTTACAAGGTTTGCCTATATAAGGCGGGTTTTAACTGCTGTTAAAATGAGGAATTCACAATGTAAATAAAGAGCTGAAGTTCACCGTTCAGAGGCTTGTCTCCATTCTTTCTCGCCCATGCTCAAAACATAACAGAATCTTTCCCAAGTTCTTTCTGAGTTTATTGAAATCAGCTCTTTTAAAATCCAAGACTCTGGTGTCATTATGTTCAGTTGCTTGTGTTTGGGTTATGTTGAATTCTAGTATGACATGGTCACTTTCACCCAAGGTTCCTGCAGTTTCAACTCCCTCTATCACTTCTTCTCTGTTTGTAAGAATTAAGTATGGCTGTCCCTCCAGTTTCACCCTCTACTTTTTGGACAACAAAGTTGTCAGCTAGGTTTGTTAGGAACTTATTTGATTTCTCACTTGATGAAGAATTAGTTTTCCAATTGATAGCAGGATAATTGAAGTCTCCCATTACTATTGTTGTGTGTTTTCTGCATATGTTTGTTAGTTGGCTGGCAAAAAGGACATCTATATTTTCTCCATCATTTTGGGACTGGGATCCTGCAAAGGAAAAAGGCTCATAAGTTGGCAGTGGCTGGAATGGTAAGGGTGCCATTTCACATCAAAGGGCTTGAGAGATCAATGCTTCCCATATGGAACATATGCTTTTGCCACTGGATTAAAGCAAGAGGTAGAAATGTAATAGAGCCCACTCTTGGCCCAGAGTCACATATCAGGGAAGGACTAGAAGTCACAGTCTCTTGGTTTCTAGCCAAATATCTTTAGCTAAAATGGCAAAGGAGTTCCAGGAAGACAAACATAATAGCAGCAATACCCTCCTAGAATGCTTACTTTTATCTCCCATCATGCCGAACATGATGAGGGTACATGGAAGATGTTCTTCAAATAAATACAAGAGAACAGATTGCTGATTTCTGAGTTAAGGATTTCTGCTGACTTATCACCAGTCAGTCTAAATTTCCTCAGTCTGGATCTACTGAGGATATTTGAGGCACTGAATTCTTGTAATGTTTTCATTTTAATATATTCCCTACTTTGCTATTAATTATTGTAAGCATCTTATAATTGAGAACAAAATAAAATCTGAGCAAAACAACATTACCAATAAAAGCAACGATCAGAATTATACTTTTCGCTTTTATCTGCTGCCAAGATTAGGAGGAGGCATAATATTTACAAGGAGCCTAAACCAACAAGAACTATGGATCCTGACTCAGTTCATGGCTTTCAGCAATGATCTTTGCCAACTGCAAAGGTCTGAAAAACAGAATGCTCCTCCTCCAGCTGTTCCAAATAATATAGTGTTTTCTACCTTCCCAGGTTATAACCATCCCCGATGAGCTAATTACTACAATGAAACAATTAATCCTTTGGGAGGAAATAGAACAAAGAATAATAAAGTTGGAAGGGACCTTGGAGGTCATCTACTCCAATCCCCTGATCGAGCAGGAGACCCTATACAATTTCAGCCAATTAACTGTTCAGTCTCTTTTGAAAGCCTCCAACGTTGGAGCACCCAAAATGTCTGAAGGCAAACCCTTCCATTGGTTGATTGTTCTGACAGTTAGGAAATTTCTCCTTGGTTCTAGGTTGCTTCTCTCCTTGGTTAGTTTCCACCTGTTGTTTCCTGTCCTGCCTTCTGAGCTTTGGAAAATAGTATGACCCCCATATCTTGGTATGAACTCCTCAATTATTGGAACATTGCTATCATGTCTCCCCTAGTCCATTTCACTAGACTAGACATACCCAATTCCTGCAACTGTTCTTCATATGGTTTAGCCTCCAGCCTGTTGTTCTTCTTTGTACTCTTTCCAAAGTTTCAACATCTTTTTTAATTTTGTGGTGACCAGAACTGGATGCAGTATTCTAAGTGTGGAATGCAGATCTTTCCCGTGCTCTATCGCAATGGCTGACTTTTGAAATTGTAGCAGGCACAGTGAAATGTTTCTGAAGCCACACACTTTCCACACACGCTTTTTAAATTTTTTTTTCAGCTTTTTCAGTTATTTTCAGTCTTTTATTTTCCACCATTCCATACACTCCTCCCACGATTCCTAGAGAGTGGAATGGGGAAGGGGTTCCCAATTTCTATGGAGATTCTCCATCATCCAGGTCATAGTTGTCCCAAAGGTGCTTTTTTCAAGAGGCAACTGGACTTACTTGTTTTTCTTTGAAGTCGTTTCACTTCTCATCCAAGAAGTTTCTTCAGAGCTGAAGAAACTTATTGGATGAGAAACAAAACGTCTTCAAAAAAAAAGAAAAGTCCAGTTTCAGTTGGAAACTGTCTCTTTGGGACAGTTCCCAATTTCCTTTTCTCAAGCCATGAAGCAAAACTCATTGACAAAAGGTCTGCTAGGAAACTTCAAAATCCCCTCCTTCCATTGGTCTAGAAACCCATGTTAAGAACCAGATGAGAATTAAGAAGGGAGAGTGGCTAAAGGGGATAAAAGAACTAACCCGAGGGGTAGGAAGAAAATGAATAGCCAACTGAGTAAGATATAAGCATCTTGCCCATTATTAGGAGAAACAGAGCAATCAATGGGGAGAAGCGGTTTCATTCTGCTTGTTACTAGGCAATATAAAATATATTTTCTAGATAAGTATGATCAATTGTTGCAGTAACAACCTACCGTCCCTGTCTTACTGTCCTCATTTATCTGTACTTACTTCCTTTGTCCTTGTTTATGTTCATTCTTGTTCTATATCAGCATACTCCAAACACTGAATACTGATTGGTCCACACGGACCGTGACCCGATTGGTCAACTGAACGGCCGTGATTGGCATGCTAAGAATCAACCGTGATTGGCCAAGCCGGAGATTGGCCAAGCGGGAGATTCAAAGCCCTGTCATTGGCCGCCAAGCCACAAGCAATCCCTATATGAAGGGCTGCCATGGCTCCAAGTTCTTGACAGGTCTTAACATTGAAATAAAGAGCTGAATGTACACTTTTGGTCTCGTGTCTCTGTGGGAACCAATCTACCCGATCTAACAATTCTTATACTTATCTTGTACATGTTTGACAAGCAAAATAAATAAAATAAATCAAAATAAATAAAGTCACAGCAAACTTTAAAAAAACAACTTGCTGTTCTACATATGGAGCATTCTTTTCAGAGTTAAATGGGTTTCAAGCAGCTTCTTTTTTTAAAGGTAGATAAAAACCTATCATAACCTAGTTACTTTTTAGTGATTTTACTTTTCAAATGATTGAAGGGGTTCCCCCCCCAAAAAAAATGTGTTTAGGGTATTAGTGTTTATGTGCATGCAATAACCCCCCTTTTCATGTTTACTGCATGCATGTTAAAACAAGGGAGAGTTTTGGTCACACAGTTGTGGTTCCTATCTTGACTTTTTTTTTTAACTACCTCAATGCCCCCCCCCCAACATATTCTTTTTTTAAAAAAAACAAGTTTTATTAATTCTTCAAGACAGACAATACACAAATACACAAGAACAAAAAACATAAAAGCGTAAGAAATCTCTTTTTTGAAAGTTGCTTAGTCCCGGGTTATAACTCTTGGTGCAAACACAAATTCAAATTCATATTCCTTTTATATACCATTTCATATCTTCTTCACATTTTCAATTTTCTACATGACTTCTCCTTTCTTTTAAATTTTCTCAATTTTATTTTATTTATCTCCTCTCAATTCATATCATAATATTTATCATTCTTTGTCTGTTCTATTCCAACCATCCATTTATTTTTCTTCTTTAAAAAAGAAGAAAAATTTCTCCTATACACTATATGGAGTATGATGCCTTTATCTCTTTCCCCTATATTCGTAATACTTAATATAAAACACATAACTTACGTTGGTATTCTGTCTGGTACATTCTAAAATTATACTATGTTGTCAAAAATAATACAAATCTATTCATTAGAATTGATATTCACTTATATCTCAAACGTTTAACACATTACTTTTCAGTTAAATCACATACTTTTATGGGAGCCCTATTTTCCATAATTATTAAACCCCCCACATATTCTTGTGCTCCCTTTTCTTTGTGACTGATGGACCTAATATATAAAAATGATGTTCATATTTAATATTTATTTCATCAATTAAATGGAGTATTATTTAAAGAGTCAGATGGACATCCCTAACCTGATATTCATGTAGGTGTAACATTCTCTGGCTGCATCGGACTCTGAAGCTGTTGTGGGACATTCCAGTGATAAATTAAAAAGTTATCAGTCAAATATAGCCTTTTTTTCTAAGAGTGCATGTTTGGCAGTGTACTGAACATATATATGCCTGTATAGTGGTACTTGTTCTGTACAGTCATTAGCATACTTGCAAGTGCCATGCTGTGATTGGCCAAAGCGCACGGCAATCTCATTGGCCGAGTGAGCCGCACTGATTGGCCCGTAATGAATCCCCCGCGATTGGTGGAAATTAATCGCAGGAGATTCAAAGTGGTGTCATTGGCTGCGGCCGCCGCGGCCAGAGAATAAAAGCCGCTGTTTTTCCCTTGAATCCCAAGCTGATCTCGGGACCAAATAAAGAGCTGAAACTGAGTCACTGGCTCCGAGTCTCCTTTCCCGCGACGGACACGACAGTACTAAATAAGCACTGCTCATTGGATTTGTCCTGCAGAAAAATATGGTATTAAGGAAGATGCTTTCAAAAGAACTGTACACATCAATGAGAAGAGATCCCATTCCATTATTCTGGATCATCTCATTTCTACTTCATATGTCAACTTCTTAAGTCTCAAGAATTGACAATGCAATGAGGCAATCTAGCCTTGCCTTCAATGTCATCAAGCCTTTAAGTCACACTAGGGCCCTTGGTCAACAATGAAAGTCGCCTAGGAAGAAGAAAGGGGCCAACAATCAGAAGTGAATGGGCCATTTTAAATGCAAGGAACATGGAGCAAGCTACAAGCCGCTAGATCAGCAATTGCCAACTTTTTCAGGCTTTGGTTGTAAAGCAGCAGCAGCCATGAAATTTTTAGTCAATAATTCTGTTTTGTTTTTATTAATCTTAAAGCCTGCGACCTTGCCAAATGCCTCTATTTCCTTTATTAATTTTACTCCCGTATCCTCTGGATCTTCCAGAAAAAATACTATATCATCAGCAAATGCCTGTACCTTATAATGCTCCTTTTTAATTAAAAAGATAAGGAAAAAAAAAAAAGAATTAGAAGGAAAATTGGGAATGCAAAGTGTGAAAAAAGTAAAATATTTAGGCATTTGGTTAACAGCAAGATGCTCTTCAATCAAAAAAGATAACTATGACAAATTAATAATACAAATCAAAAAAGAATTGGAAATGTGGGGGAAATTACAGCTCTACTGGGGGAAATTGCGGCAATTAAAATGTCTACCAAAAATACTATATCTTTTTCAAACTGTACCAATAAGATTGGATAAAAGCTTTTTTAGAGAATTAGATCGAATAATAGGTAAATTTGTTTGGGATGGGAAAAAAGTTAGGATAAAAATGAAATTGTTACAGGACAAAAGAGAAAGGGGTGGTTTTGGACTCCCTGACTGGGAAATGTATTATCGGGCTGCAGCTATGGTATGGATTAAAGTTTGGATCAACCTGGAAAATAAAAGAGTATTATCGATAGAGGGTTACGACTTGCAGAGAGGGTGGCATAGTTTCCTATGGGATGAGAAATGTAAACAGCATGCATATTTTCAGAGACACATTATTAGAGATTCATTAATTCATGGAACTAATGGAACAAGATTAAAAAGAACCATTATACTAAAATACCAAACTGGTTGTCAACTATGGAAGCACAAATCTACTCAAATGCAATGGATCTGGGAAAAAAGAGGAGTTACAAAGACCTATTAGACACACAAGGAAGATTAAAAACGAGACAAGAATTACAGCAACAAAATATAAAGATAGATTGGTGGCCATACATGCAAATCCAGGCAAGATATCAGAAGGACAACAAACGATTTGGTTTCTGCATGGAAAAGCATCAATTAGATAAAATTTGACAAGAAATGGAAAAGAAAATGATTTCAAGAATATATAACTTTCTTCTAGATTTTAAAATGGAAGAGGAGGTGGTCAAAAAGACGATGGTGGTATGGGTGAAAAATGTTGGCTGTTGAGTATGGTCGGTGGGTCCCATTGAGAGATGAGGCTCAAGTAATGAACAACAGCTTTTTATTTAGGAAGCAGATTCTGAGACAACAACCCTCGCCGCGGCAGCTCTTTTTATAGAGCTGGCCACGGCTCGGCAGCCTATGACAGGCTTTTGAGCTTGCTTGGTTTTACCCAATCGTGGTAAACCACATGCGAACCAATCAGGATTGCTTTATATTGTCCAATCATGGCCCGGTTCTTCCAGACCAATAGGAATGCAGGCCTACAAGCCTGTTAGTATGGAACACCCTTCCCCTCTTGGTTCCGTCCAAGGGGCGGGGTAACGTAGTCATGCAAGTAGGCGGGTCTTCATACCTGCCTACTTGACTTGCGCGGTTCACAATGTCTCTAGTCATCGTCGGGTTCAGACGGGCTCCACGTTGCTCTCAAGCTCCTTGATGGAACCGCCTGGAAGGGTGAGCCGGGCCTATAGCTGCGACTCCCACCTGGTGATTCCGGGTTGGTTGAGTCGTTTGCTCTGTTGCTCTCGCCTGGGTTCTCTGGGCTGGTAGAGCTTGTCGGGCTGCTGCTTCCAGGCGAAGTACCCATCTGCCACGACTCCCTGCTGGCTGGTAAGTATTGCTGATTTAATGTTTTGTTTTTATTTGATGTGTGTGTGGGGTGTTCTGCTAGCACAGGTGCCAGTTCTTTTTCCAAGTTTGAGGTTCCCTCTCCCCGTCTGATTTCTTGGTTAGAGTCTACAAGGGGAGAAGTGGCCAGCCTGGATCTTAGCTGGTCAATATGTCGTTTCCACGACCTACCATCGGTGGTCTCGAGCCGGTAGGAACGCGGGCCTGTGATTTGTGTGATTTTTGCAGGGAGCCAAAGAGGGTCCCCCATAAAGTTTTTGGCAAAAACAGTGTCTCCTACTTTGAAGGCACGGTGCTTACTGCTGGAGCCAAGGGGTTTTTCCAGGGTGTAAGTAGGGTGTAGGCAGTCTAGGGGTGACCTGAGTCTTCTGCCCATTAGCAATTCTGCTGGGCTTTTGTTGGTAGTGGTGTTCGGTGTGATGTGTTGTGTTAGAAGCATCATGGATGTTGCCATATTCCATTTTTTGAAGAGTTTTTTTTTTTGTAAATTGAACCATGTATTCAGTTCTGCCATTCGCCGCTGGGTGAGCTGGTGATGTCAATGCATGTCGGATGCCGCAGTCTGCCAGGTATTGTTCAAAAGCCAAGGTGGTAAACTGTGGGCCATTGTCAGATACTATCACATCTGGCAGACCATGCGTGGCGAAAAGTTTATTTAATTTCTTGATGACAGCTTCTGTGGTGGTTATCTTCATTTTGCTCACTTCAAGCCAATTCGAGTAAGTGTCAACAATGATTAAGAAGGTATGCCCCTTGGTCAGCCATGCGAAGTCAATATGGATGCGCGACCAAGGGCCTCTGGGTGTTTCCCATTCTAGTGGTGGGGCTTTTGGGGGAGCCGAGCGAGTCTCTTGGCATCTGTTACAAGCGGTGACCCAGGTTTCAATTTGCTTGTCCATGCCTGGCCACCAAGCATAGCTCCTGGCCGGGGCTTTCACACGTACAATGCCAGGGTGCCCGTCATGCAGCAAGTCTAAAACTTTTCTCTGTAGTGTCTCCAGTATTACCACCCAGTCTCCCCACAACACGCAACCCCTTTGTGAAAAGAGTTCAGTTTGCTGGTTTTTAAATGGTTTTAAAAGTTTGTTTTGCTCATTTTCTGGCCATCCCCTCTCCACCCAGCTGAGAACTCGCGCCAAGCATTTGTCCTTTCTTGTTTCATGGGCAATGTCTTGCACAGTTAATGGTGGCATGGGTACCGTTTCTATTTGAAAAATTGGTAATGTGGGTGCTGGGTCATCTTGCAAGTCTGGCAAGGGGGAGTGGCTTAACGCATCGGTGTGTGAAATAATCTTGCCTGGCCGATGTATTAATTGGTAATTATAAGCAGCAAGAAATTCAGACCATCTTGTCATTCTAGGTGACAGGATGTGTGGAGTGGGTTTGTTACCCGCCAATATGCCAAGTAGGGGTTTATGGTCTGTAATAATGGAAAATGTCCTACCATAAATGTATTCGTGGAATCTCTTTACTGCTGAAACGATGGCGAGGGCTTCTTTGTCCAGCTGGCTGAAGTTCCTCTCTGGCTTGGACAGGGTTCTGGAGAAAAATGCAATGGGAGACTCTGTTCCATTTGGCAAAGTGTGGCTTAAGATTACGCCAACACCAAAGGGTGATGCGTCGCAAGTAACAGTCAGTGGTAGGGTTTCATTATATTGAATAAGGACTGCGTCTGAAGTTAAAAGATTTTTTATTTGTTGAAAAGCGTGTTCCTCTCGCCGTCCCCATATCCAGGAAGGCTTTTTATTGAGGAGTCTGTGCAAAGGTTCTGCGACAGTCACTTTCTCAGGTAGGAAAACATTATAGAAATTAATGAGTCCAAGGAAAGCTTGGAGGTCCATTTTGTTTTTTGGTCTGGGGACTTCTTTGATGGCTTTTAGTTTTTTGTTAATAGGGTGAATTCCTTGTTTGTCATGTGAACCATTGCTTTATATCGTCCAATCACAGCCCGGTTCTTCCGGACCAATAGGAATGCAGGCCTACAAGCCTGTTAGTATGGAACATTGGCCATAATATAGACCTGGAAAATTGGGAGAGAATGTGGGGATCAAATTACAAACTAATTACATCCACAGCATACAAGGAAAATCAATACAAAATGTACTATAGATGGCACCTTCCTCCCACTAGATTGACAAAAATGTTCAACTCAGACCCGAATTGTTGGAAATGTGGAAAAGAAAAAGGCACTTATTTTCATACCCGGTGGACATGCCAGGAAGTGAAAAATATTGGAATACAATTAGACAATGGATAGAAGAAATCATGAATCAGAAAATTGAATTTAATCCGGAAACTTTTTTATTAGGTATAACAATACAAAAATGCAATAAAACAGATAGATATATTATGTTACATATATTAACAGCTGCAAGGATTTCGTACGCACAACTCTGGAAGGAAAAAAGGGTTCCACTGGAAGGCATGGTTATTAAAAAAATAATAGATTGTATAGAGGTGAACAGACTAACAATGAAAATAAAAGACAGAAGATTCAATTTATTATAGGGCCTGGGATGCCTGGTATGAGTGGTTTAGAAATAAAAATAAAATAAAATGGTAATTATGAAAAGAATGAGGGAATATGTAAATATACCATGGAGAAGATTGAGATGTAAGGATAAAAGATATTGATTTATAGTAAGAGTAAGATGCAATGGTAAAGGAATAAGTAAATACATATACTGAAAAATGTGAGGAAATGCAAAAGATGTCTTGATGTTGATAACAATGTATAAAGTTTTGTTTTATGTTTTTTAAAATTTGGAAACTTAATAAAATTTATTTTTAAAAAAAGCAGCAGCATCCAGACACTCTCCTCATGTGAGCCTACTACAATCTTTTTTTTTTTAAGTTTTTAATTGGTTTTTAAAAACAAACAAACAAACAAATCATAAAAACATCAATCCATCTTCCATATGTTTACATACAGTGTGCCGGTTGGTTTACAAATTGTTTTGCGCTTCCATTTCGTAGTCTTCAATTACAATTACATTGCATATAATCTCGTATTTTCAATCAAAAATTAAATACCTTAGTATCATTATTAATCATTTGACTATACTTTTATTCATTCCTGCTTTACAAGATAATCATAATTTACTTAGTTTGTTTTATAACAGTTCATATTATCATCCCAAATTTATCCTAAAATCATTTTGTAGATATAATAAGAAAGAAGTACATCTTTATATATTTATTATTTTCTAAAAGTCTACATATTTCATTACTGTATTTTATTGTCTAACCATAGATAGAATAGATCCCAAATTTATAAAATTGTTTACCCTCTAATTTCAAATGTCAATCTACTCATTTCAGCACATTCCAATATTTTCTCAATGATTTCCTCCTGTGATGGTGTTTTTTCATTTTTCCAGTTTTTGGCAAATACAATCCTAGCCGCTGTTAATACATTTACAATCAGATATTTCAACTCTTTATTATATATTTCAGGTAAAATTCCCAATAAAAATATCTCTGGTTCCAAGTCTATGTTTTTTTGTCATTTTTTCCAACCACATGTGGATTTTAGTCCAGTATTTTTTAGCATCTGTACAAGTCCACCAAATATGGTAATATGAGCCAGGTGTCTGATGTCATTTCCAACATTTTTCAGATTTATTCTTGAATATTCTTGCTATATTTGTCAGGAGAAAATGCCACCTGTAAAACATCTTATACAAATTTTCCTTATATGCTGTTGACATTGTCATTTATAATTTTGAGACCACAATTTTTGCCATTTCTCTAAATCAATCCCATATCCAAACTTCTTCCCCCAAGCAATCATAATTTCTTTAACTTGTTCTTCTTCTAGTTTAATTTCTAATAAATATCCATATAATTTTTTAATCACCTTTTCATCAGTACCTGTCAAAATCTTATCGAAATCAATCAATTTATCATAGAAACTTTCCATTTTAGAATCTTTATCATACCTTGAATGTATTTGTGCATATGAAAACCAATTCATCTTTATACCTTGTTCCTCTAGTTTTTGTATAGATTTGAGTTCACCCTTTTCATTCAGTATTTCACCATATCTAACTGTTTGTTCCTTTTTGTATATTATAGGATAAGAAAATGCTTCAATAGTCGATAGCCAGACTGGAATTTTCAAATAACATTGTCTTTTAATCTTCTCCTAGTTTAGCCACAGAGACTCCCATATATAATGTCTTCTAAAATACCCCTGTCTTTTAGTTCCTTTATACCATAAAAAAGCATGCCACCCCAACAACAGGTCATGTCCTTCTAATGTCAACAATCTAGTATTTCTTAATGTTATCCATTCCTTAACCCACATCAGATTTGTAGCTTGATAATACAACTCCCAATTAGGCAAACCAAATCCTACTCTAATTCTAGCATCTTTCAAAAGTTTTAACTTTATTCTCGCTTTCTTACCTTGCCATATATATTTCAACAGAATTTTATTTAAATCTTCAAAGTAATCTTTTCCAAGCCGAATTGGAATTGTTTGAAACAAATATAAAATTCTGGGTAATATATTCATCTTGATTGTTGAAATTCTCCCTATTAGTGACAGTTGTAAATTTTCCCATTTTGCTAGATCTAGTGCTATCTGCTGTTTAAGTTTGATATAATTATTCTCTTTTAATGTACTACATCTTGCTGTCAAATATATCCCCAAGTACTTGATCTTATTCATGACCTGAATTTTCAATAGGTCTGCCAGTTCTTCCTTTTGTCTTGATAGCATATTCTTTGTCAAGATCTTTGTCTTATCTTTATTTATTTTCAAACCAGCCACCTTTCCATATGTCTCTATCTTTTCTACTACAATCTTCTGTGAGATCACTGAGCTGTCATAAGATTTCCACCATTTCAACCATGAGTAACAAATTTAATAGGGAGGGGTTGTCCTTGGGGGAGGATGAAACAAGGGGGAAGAAACAACTTTTAACCCCAGTGGAGTTGAGGGCAACTTAAGGCAACATCAAATGAACATCCATTTCTCTACCTGAGCCTGCCCAACACCTTCAATCATGGTGGGAGAAGCAATTGGTCTCTTCCATTTTTGGAAGATGGGAAAGGGAGCAAAGTCTGGAGGCATTTTTTTTTTTGTAATGGAGATAGTCCTCTGGAACAGCCTCCCACAGGAGGTTCAGTTGGCTCCAATACTCCCCTTTAAAAAAAAAAAAAAGCTGAAGGTGTCGATTTTCTGAAAGATGTTTGGGTTTGTCATCAAACTTGGCATCATTATTTGGGATCTCTATTTAGTGTATCTTTTATGATTTGTGATTCATCTATCTTGTGTGTGGGTGTGGGTGTGAGTGTGTGTGTGGGGTGCACTTGGGCTTTGCTACGTCCAACATGGGCAAAGATATTCTTCAAATATGAGATTCTTCAAATAAGCTGTTATGTTTGGAGCATGGGCGAGAAAGAATAGAGACAAATCTTTGAACGGTGAACTTCAGCTCTTTATTTACATGGTGACTTAACTTCAATAGTAGTTTAACCCGCCTTATATAGGTAACCTTTGTAACTATTAACCAATAACCAACAAGGAGCGCTAGCTCCCATAATCAATAGGAACTCTCTGTTAAGGGCCAATCGGATTCCCCAGAGCGGACCAATCCGATCCAGCCACTTAACAGCCAATCAGAAGTGCAGGGCCAGAACCCTGCACTTTACTCCAAGCTCACACTTTATTAACTTTATGCATTCACAACATAAGCTTTATAGAATTTGGGCTATACATGCCAAACAACAACTTGAAAACACCCATCAACCACTCTCTAAGCTACTAATTTCCATAGCTGGAGCAACATGAAAGTCTTTTTCCCCGTCTAATTAAAATATTATAAAATAAATAAATAAAACAGGACAGTTTTCAATAATGCTCACTTAGAAAGCAACTGATGCAAGCAAAGAGGTGAAAGTATTGATTTCTGGCCAAGAACATTCTGAACAGGAAAAAAAATCATTATCAAATTTCCCAAGGACAGTTTTTTTTAAAAAATACTGTAATGTTCAATCAATGAGGTTGGAGGAGGTGACCACATTAAAAAAAAAAGAGAGAGAAAAATAAAGCAAATTGAGGCCAGAGGGCACCAGAGCTGGGGTGTAAACTGTTCTTCCGCAAGCAGTTGGAATCTGGCCTCTCAGCAGAATTGACAAGGTGAACTGCGGTGTCCTTATTTTACAAAATCAAAATCTGCAAAGAAGGATCTCAACCAAATGGAGGATGAAATATATCCAGATGATCTTCGCACTGATAAAAGTAAATATTTTTTTTCCTTCTTGGCAATCAGTAATCAGCAGCTAAAGTGTCAGTTTTCATCTGAAATTGAGATTTAAAATTTACATTTTTAATTTGTAATCAAAGAGTTGATGTACTTAAGTCATGATTAGTGTGTGTCATATTTTCCGGAGGCATACTTCTATTCAAAAAGACGCTAGAAGACAATCCTCTATTGCAGCTCTTCTTTCATTTTCTTTCATAATAGATAAACTACCAAAATTAAAGATTTAAAAAATAAAGCTGATTTAGAATGTTTCTGATTATGCATGTTGAGCTCTAATGCAGCTAGAGAGCACAGATATTTTAAGGAGTTCTAAGCTAGTGCTGCCCTGATTTGATTGTACTGAAGACATATTTTCATTGGTGGGTTGTTCTGTTGATCTATTAAGTAGGTTAGTGGACATTCCTTATTTCCAACATGCTGATGGTATATGTGGATTTCAGCTAGAATTGTTGGATTTCCACCAAATCCAAGAGTCCCTCCCACACACACACTTTTGAATATGTGCATATGCCTTCAAGTCCTGTTTGACCACTTAAACTACAGTACTCCCTGAAATTTTGGGGAAAAATTTCAAAAGTGGTTGGCCCTTGCCATTTTCCTAAGAGAGAGAGTGACTGGCCCTAGTTGTCTTTGTGCTTAAGGTGGGACTAGAACTCATGGTCTCCCCTTTTCTAGGCTGGTGCCTTAATCACCAGATTAAACTGGGTCTCCTTACAATTCTTTTATCATCATATAATACCATTTATAAATAATGGCAAGTCTCACTTTACCAATCAGTAAAGATCAAGGGAATAATATACAACCACAGACAGTATTTCCAGAAAATGAATTGTAATATTTCATGATGTCATGCAAGTTCAACCAATGACATTGCAACATTGGTTCAGTTCATACTACAGGCATCCAACAAGAATAAAAATCCATACATGATTTCACTGACAAAGAAATAACTTTCTTTTTGGATTCCTGATGGCAATGGAACAAAATTCCTGCTATTTCTTTGACCCTTCTCCATTTCTTTTCTTTCTTTTTTTTAAGAAAGGAATTACTTTTACTACACCCAGAGATCTGACTTCCAAATCTATGTTCTGCTGGCAGTCTCTTTTCTCCTAACAGTTATTTTCTACATTGCATTTCTTTCCAAAGGTATGTGTTTCATAATTCTGTTCTTTATTGAGTAATCCTTGGCTTGATCTACTTCAGTTGGGAAGAGAGGTATATGCTCAGGAGTGGGATTCAAATTTCTTAACAACCAGTTCCGTGGGCGTGGCCTAATTTGTGGCCGTGGCTTGGTGGTCATCTGACTAGCTGGGTGTGGCTTGTATGTAAATATTATAAATATTGATATAAATATTGATTTTTTTAATAAAAAAGAGCAACTTTTACCTAAAATCAGGGAAAGCAGGCAGGCAGATTGAGTTGCTCACAGAATAACAGATTCATTCAGAGATCTATGTTTCTGCAATTGGCTACCTGAGTCTGTCACATAAAATTTGCTTGCAAGCAAACTCACAAAATTAACTCACAACACACCATGTATGTAAATATTGATTTCTTTTTATAAGAATAAAGCAACTTTTACCCCAAACCAGGCAAAGTAGGCAGGCAGATTGAGTTGCTCACAGAATCACAGGTTCACTTAGAGATCTATGATTCTGCAATCTGCTACCTGAGTCTGCACTGAAAAACAGAAGCTTCAGTCTTGAAGAAGGTTCAGCTCTGCTTTTAGATTAGCTAGAAAGCAAGAAATCCAATGATTTCCTGCTTTCTAGCTAATCTAAATCTCCCAGCACAGCAGAACAGCTGATGGTCGGGGGAAAAAAAGGAAAAATAGCAACTTACCAAATGCAGGCAAGTTAGATAGTGCACATGCCAGGTAAGGACTGAGTGGGCAGGATGGGGCCAGCCAGGGTGCAATTTGCCGGTTCTCTGAACTGGGCAGAATTATAACTGGCTCTATAGAACCAGAACGACCAGGTAGAATCCCACCCCTGTATATGCTGTTATTAGTTACAGAGTAATCTTAAACTTCACTGAAGCATTCCTGAGTCAAAGATCCCATGAAGATTTGTACAACATAGCTAGCATTTGCTGCTCCTTCTGCAGATCATCATATCTGAGCTGATATGAAAGGGTTGAGGATCCAAGGAATCCTACTTACACTGGATCATGTTCCATTTTGGGGCTTTCTGAAATGATAACTCTTGGGATCTTGATGTTCCTTCAAGAAAGTAGATGAGAACACTCAGTTCCTAAGTCCTGAGAAACCTGCTACAGCCTGCACAAAAAGAGCTTTCTAAGGGAGGCTCCACCCAAAAATATACAAGGCTATCTAGACAACCAACAGACATACAGGTTGAGACTGAAATAAGAATCGGCTCCTCTGGAAAACAAGCAAATTGGAGAAAATTGATGTACACTGACTAGACAAGCCAGAGTTTTGATAGGGGGAGTTCTTGCTATTTAGCCAGAGATTGTATTCTGCCTCTCTGCTTCCTTCCTCTGAACATCATGACTGGGTAAATTGCAGTTAATTTGTGAGCAGACTGAAAACATTAGAGCAGGCATGTCCAACCCACGGGCCATGGGCTACATGTTACCCTGGGACAGGTAGAAATGTGGCCCCACAAGATCATAAGCTTTTAATATTATTATGTGATATGTTATTATATATGTTATTAAAATATTATATATTTTATATGAAGCCCCAAGACATTTTTTTTCTGTTTAATGCAGCCTAGGGAAACCAAAAGGTTGGACACCCAAACCCAGAGCAACTAAAAGTATCAGAGATGGCACATCTATAACTCAATAACGGAGAATATGTTTTACATGGAGTTCCCAGACCCCTAGCATCTCCATATGGAGTCTGGAAAAATTCATGTCTGAAATTTTGTTACTATTTC
The DNA here is from genome assembly GCA_033807585.1 of Hydrophis major. Taxonomy (NCBI): domain Eukaryota; kingdom Metazoa; phylum Chordata; class Lepidosauria; order Squamata; family Elapidae; genus Hydrophis; species Hydrophis major. Next base: position 224,108,663 of record CM066329.1, read on the forward strand.
TGGTAGCTCTTAATAGATTTCTGCGAATTAGGATTGAATGATTTTATAATTTTATTTTATAAAATTATTATAGATTATTTTAATTTGAGTTTATAATTTGATTATTGATGAGATGAGGTATGGGAAGAAGATTGTTTTTACTGAAATAATAATGAAGAGGGTACAATATATGGTACCATCTTCACTAATATTTTAGTAAAAACAATACACACACAAAGACACACACAAACACACCATGTTTCTTCGAAAGTAAGACCCAACTGAAAAATAAGCCCTAGCATGATTTTTCAAAATGCTCGTAATATAAGTCCTACCCCAAAAATAACTCTCAGCCAGATGGATGCATTTAATACCGTATTTCACCCAAAATGAGACCTAACTGGAAAAAAGTCCCAATGCATCTTTTGGAGCCAAAATTAATAAATGAAATGCTGGAGAACTCCCAAATTTTAGTCCTGATAGCACTGGATTAGTGAACTAGCAAACTAACTGATGGCATATACTTTCAAACTTCCTCTTAAACTAGATTCTTGAAAACTTACATGCAGTATTTATGTTTAAACCCTTTTTTTCTGAGGCAAAACCCATTTTTCTTCTTTTTACTGAAGCAGAATTCTATTACAGATAAAAATAGTAGTAAAAATATTATAGTTTAACATGGCACAGTCCTCACACAAGTACCAAGAATACTTCTGTATCAAGGCTTGTAAAAATTGTTCAACATCTGTTTGAACCTTGCCCAACTAAGATGAATCAGAGCTGCCTATTTCAGATAACTTCAACATGTTTCTCTTTTCCTAAATTTATATTTGCTGAATTATTCACCTATCCATTTATAAACAGGTACCTGAGGTAACACCATCTTCTTTCCCGAACAGAGAATAGTCTTGTGTCAAAACTCTTTATCAATGTATATCTTTTCTGAGAGAGATTTTCATTTGGTAGGTAGACTCATGCTCCAAATATCTGTGAGTATCATCTTTGAAATGACTTTTCTGTCATTCTGCAGAAGTCTGCTTACTTAATAAGGAGTTTATGACTGTAACACCCTTATTTTGATAGCATTTTCTAGCTCTAAGCTCCACTGATAAATGTTTCTTTAGATACCAAAGTCAGAATTAGGACCTGCAATGAAAAGATCTCTTCTATCCCACCAGCTGATGTTTCATTCTCTCAGAATTATTTATTATTTATTTATCAATAAAATTTGTATAGCTGCCAACTCACAAATGAAACTCTAGGTGTATAGCAATAGAAGAATAAAACACATAAAAGAGAAAAACTGTAAAATCCAGATTGAAAATTAAATATCATTTTAAAAAAAAGATATTCAAACCTTAGGCAAAGGGAGAATAAGCATGGTCATGGAAAATGGAGCCATTTGAGCATATCTCCAGTTCCCTGGGAACACCAACTCCAATTATTTAACTAGGTCTTGCAGGATATCTGGAATATCAAAACGGATGGGCCCAATCTAATTTTAGAGGAAATAATGTTTCAGAAGATGGATGTCATAGCAGAGAAAGCATGTTTCCTGGGACCCACCAAATGAAGGTCCTTAGTTGATGGTATCCGCAGCATGTTGTCTCCAACAGATCTAATGGGCAGGCTGATGTAATTGGGGAAAAGCAGCCCCCCCGCAAATAGCCTGATCCCATGCTATGAAGAGCTTTAATAGTGAAAAACAGCATCGTGAATTGGACAGCAGTTGTTCCAGACTAGCAGGCTTGAAAGCCTGCAATTCGGATTGGTCCGCTAACAGCGGGTCGTGATTGGTCACTCCAGACCAATCCGATTGGCTGGTAAACGGGCGGCCGTGATTGGGCAAACCAAGTGTGGCAAGCTCAAATCAATGTCATTGGCCACATAGCCGCAGCCAGCTCTATAAAAGGGGCTGCTGCAGCTAGGATATTTTGCTCAGATCAGAAGTCACTAATAAAGAGCTGTTGTTGCTATCTGAGTCTCGTCTCCGTTCTTGGACCCATCCTTCCAGACTTAACACTGGCGACGAGGATGGGATCCGAAGACAACAGAGCTGACTGAGCACTCGCAGAAGATTGACAGAGCACGTGGCTGACAGCGCGCAGACATCAACAGAATGGCCAGCAGCATTTTACGACCCGCCCCATTCGATCCAGCCAGCGAGGACTGGGACTCATTTATGGACAGGTTTCAGATGTTCCTAGAGTCCAACAATCTGAAGGATGCCACTCCCAGCAAAAAATGAGCAGTTTTCCTGACTCATTGCGAACCCACCGTCTTTAAGATGGCCAAAGCACTTGCAAAACTGGCTGAAGTCAAATGAATGGACTGGGATACCCTTGCTCCCATCCTTCGCAACCATTATGCACCAGCAGTACCAACTCTCATCTGCAGACACGAATTTTACCAAAGAGATCAACGCGAAGGTGATTTTGTGGCTGATCTAAGGAACTTAGGCGGATTGTGTGGTTTCGCTAATTTAGAAGAGGCCATGCGGGATCAAGTCGTCCTTGAGACCTAAGAGACCCAATGACCCAAAGCAAGATCATGGCCAAAGGAGACATCTCCCTCGCAGATTCCATAGCCGACGCCACTGCAGCTGAAGCCACCTGTAAATCAGCAGCACAAATGTGCCGGGCAAATGGGGCCCACCGCCAACCCACCAACAATACGGCAACACCATCAGAGAAATACACGTCAGCCACCCATCATGAAGACATCGAATCCTCATCAGATAGTGAAGAGGAAGAGGTCCACAGACTCCGGTCAGAACACGAGCAACGAGACCAGCAGTGTCATAAATCAAATTTCCAATGCACCAGATGTGGGGGAAACCACCCACAATCCGAATGCAGATTCCTAGACGCCATCTGTCGTTTTTGTGAAAAACGAGGGCATATTGCTAAAGTATGCCAGAACAAAGGGGCTCCAGCCCCAGACGGAAAGAAAACAATCCCAGACAAACCGAGGGCAACCCCACCACAAATCAGGACTGCTCAAACAACCAGTGGAACCAGTACAACAGACCCCAGAAGTTTACTGGCGCAACCAGATGGGAAGAAGCACATCAGACTATCACCATCGGCCACGCTTCATCCTTGGACACCAAAAAAATCCGTGTAGAGGTCACCATTGAAACCGTGCATCATGGAAAATCAACCGTGCATCTGGGTCTTCCCTATCCATGGTCTCCTGGAAAACCCTAAAGCAACTGATTCCAAACATCCGCTGCTGAGACCTTTACATCCAGAGACTCATATTGAAGGACTACCAGGGCAACCGGATTCCAGTCACTGGCACCAGTCATTTCCAGGTCTCCTTCAAAGACCACACCGCAATACTACCACTCACCATCATTGACAGAGACCGACCCAGCCTACTGGGTCTACAGTGGTTCGCGCCATTAGGAATCGGAATAGCAGGCATCAACCAGACTGAAAACGAAGACTGGGAAGCAGCCCTCATTCAGGACTTCCAAGAAGTCTTCAGTGAAAATCTAGGCAAGTACAAGGGATCCCCTATCTCTTTTAATCTCCGCCCTGACATCGCGCCCATTCGCCTAAAACCACGCCGAGTCCCTTTTGCTCTTAAATCCAAAATTGACGAGCAACTGGACAAACTAATTGCACAAGGTGTGTTAGAACCCATTGATCACGCCCGATGGGAGATCCCAATTGTAACTCCCATTAAACCTGACGGGTCTTTGAGAATTTGTGGAGATTACAAGGCCACCCTCAACCACACGTTACAGCAGAGTGCCTATCCAGTACCAGTGGTCCAGCATTTCCTTCACTCACTTGGGGGTGGCAAAATATTTGCAAAGCTTGACCTGGCCCAAGCTTATCAACAGTTGCCAGTAGATGCTGAAACTGCTGAAGCCCAAACCATAGTTACACACTGAGGTGCATTCAAATGTAACAGACTCCAGTTTGGCGTAAGCGTAGCATCAGGCATCTTCCAAAGTCTGATGGAGAGGCTGTTGCAGGGCATAAAAGGGATCGTGCCCTACTTTGATGACGTGTTAATAGCCGCCTCAACAAGGAGTCAGTTAGAGAAATGACTAAGAACAGTCCTACAAAAGTTCCAAGATGCTGGCCTCAAAGTAAAAAAGGAAAAATGCCAGTTATGCACTGAAAGGGTTTAATTTCTTGGTTACCTCCTTGACAAACAAGGAATTCACCCTACGGAAAAGAAATTGGCAGCCATCAAAAATGCCCCGAGACCAAAAGCAAAACAGACCTTCAAGCCTTCCTGGGACTCATTAACTTTTATAACATTTTCCTACCCTAGAAGGCGACCATCGCTGAACCCCTTCATAGACTCCTTGATAAAAAGGCTTCCTGGATTTGGGGACGATGGGAGGAACATGCCTTTCAACAAGTAAAGAACCTTCTAACTTCGGATGCAGTGCTCATCCAATATAATGAAACACTACCATTAACTGTGACTTGTGATGCCTCACCTTTTGGGGTAGGAGCCATCCTGAGCCATGTCCTACCCAATGGTACAGAGGCGCCTATTGCATTTTTTTCAAGAACTTTGTCAAAAACAGAAAGAAACTATAGTCACTTAGACAAGGAAGCCCTCGCCATTGTATCTGCAATCAAAACGTTCCACGAGTATGTGTATGGGAGATCATTTTCCATCATCACAGATCATAAACCATTACTTGGCATCCTGGCAGGTGACAAACCTACTCCACATATTCTATCCCCTAGAATGACGTGATGGTTGGAGTTCCTAGCTGCCTACGACTATCAATTGAGACATCGCCCGGGGAAAACCATTCCCCATGCAGACGCTTTGAGCCGCTCTCCACTACCACAACTCCAAGATGACCCAGCTCCCACACTACCAATACTACAAATTGAGACACTTCCCTCACCTCCACTAACAGCACAAGACATTGCATTAGAAACCAAAAAAGACTCATGCGTGGCACGAGTTCTTGGCTGGGTGGAGAGGGGATGGCCAGAAATCGAACCCAACGAAACCTTTAAACCATTCAAGAACAGACAAACAGAACTCTTCTCACAAAGAGGGTGCGTCTTGTGGGGAGACCGAGTGGTCATACCAGCAAAACTACAAAAAAAAGTTCTACAATTACTGCACAATGGGCACCCGGGCATTGTACATATGAAACTGCAGGCAAGGAGCTACGCCTGGTGGCCAAGTATGGACAAACAAATTGAAACCTGGGTCGCCACCTGTAGCAGATGTCAAGAGACACACTCAGCCCCACCAAAAGCTCCACCAGCCGAATGGGAAATGCCCAGAGGCCCCTGGTCGCGCATCCATATCGATTTCGCGGGACCTACAAAAGGGCATACTTTCCTAATTACAGTAGACGCATACTTTAACTGGCTCGAGGTTAACAAAATGAAGACTACCACCACAGATGCAGTCATCAAGAAATTGAACAGACTTTTTGCAACGCATGGCTTACCAGATGTCCTGGTATCCGACAATGGCCCTCAATTCACCGCCTTAGCCTTTGGACAATACTTAGCAGACTGTGGCATATGACACGCATTGACATCGCCGGCTCACCCGGCGGCGAATGGTAGAGCTGAACGAATGGTTCAGTTCACAAAAAAAACTCTACAAAAAATGGAACAAGGCAACATCCATGATAAAGTCACCAGGATGCTCCTTCTCCAGCACATAACACCAAACAGTACCACCAACAAAAGGCCAGCTGAACTTCTGATGGCCAGAAAACTCAGATCGCCCCTAGACCGTCTACACCCTGCGTACACCCCGGAAAAGTCCCTCGGCTCCAGCAGTAAACACTGCACCTTTAAGGTAGGAGACCCTGTATTTGCAAAAAACTTTTCAGGAGACCCATTGTGGATCCCTGCCAAAATAACTCAGATTACAGGTCCCCGCTCCTACCGCCTAGAAACCACAGATGGGAGAGTGTGGAAACACCACATCGACCAACTACGATCCAGGCTGACCACATCTCCCATCAGTGACCCCAACCATGAAACCAGAGGGGGAGGGGAAACCGGGGGTTCTGGAATAGAACCAACATCTGGCCTAGAGGAACAAACTGCACGATCACCACATCAAAGCCTACAATACTCACCAGCTGATGTAGAGCCGTGGCAATCGGGCGTCTCGCCAAATGACAGCAGCCGAGTGGGTTCAGCGAGCCCTGAGAGCTCAGGCGATAGCAACGAAGGAGGCGTTTCAATCATCCCGAGGTCACCAGAAGGGAGTCACAGCTATGGTACCGGCTCACCGTTCCAGGCAATCCCAGCAAGCAGCCCATCGGAACCCGAGACCGGGCACAGACTTTTTGAACCATGCAAGTCAGGTAGACAGGTGCGAAGACCCGCCTACCTGCAAGACTACATAACCCCACCCCTTAGACGGAACCTAGAGGGGAGGGGTGTTCCAGACTAGCAGGCTTGAAAGCCTGCAATTCGGATTGGTCCGCTAACAGCTGGTCGTGATTGATCGCTCCAGACTGATCAGATTGTCTGGTAAATGCACGGCCACAATTGGGCAAACCAAGGACGGCAAGTTCAAATCGATGTCATTGGCCACGTAGCCGCAGCCAGCTCTATAAAAGGGGCTGCTGCGGCTAGGATATTTCGCTCAGATCAGAAGTCACTAATAAAGAGCTGTTGTTGCTATCTGAGTCTCATCTCCGTTCTTGGACCCATCCTTCCAGACTTAACAGTAGTGATAGGCAGAAGAAAGTGTGGCAGGAACTAAGGAATTTTTCTCTCCTTTGAAAGAAGAAGATTGGAAATCTAAAGCCAATGTCCATTTTTTTACCCTTTTGCCTTGCTCCAGAGACAATTCACGAGGCCCATAGGATCCAGCTGCTGCTTTTAATTGCCTGAAATATCTTTCCTCGTTTAGACCTTGATGGTGTTATTTAGTTTACTTTAATGATTAGCCCATGAGCCATATCAAAGTACAGAGTTCCAAACACAAATTATTACTAAAATGCAATAAAACCCATTTAAAGTGGAATTGGGATTAAAATGCAATTTAAAATGAGATTTGAATAAAATACAATGATTTAATATATGGGTAAATAAAATATGATAAAATTGTATTTCAATGTCACCCCTAAAATCTACCCCAATCAGTCCCACATATGCCAATCTCAACCAAACCATTTTGTTCAAGTACTGTGCTATATTAAATATTGTTTTCAAATTCTGGCTACACATGAAGTAAGTTTTTTTATATGGGGTTCCCAATGGATCTTTAATTTAGTATATAGACAGAGATACCTGTCTCTCATCCTCTTATACAGGCAACAATCAAATAGGATGTGAGCTAGGTCTTCTACTTCTGCTGCTCTGCAAATGCAAAGACTTCCATCTTAGGGTATAGAATGGAATCTCCCCTATCTGATCCTTTTGCCAAGCCTTGATGGTGGATGAGAGGTGAGATGTGGCTTGTAACCCTAAGAACTGAAGGGGAGAAGTGGAAGCAAGTGCTTGTCTCACAAAAATGCCCACTTGGGAATCAAGACTGGCATCAACTGTGTTTCCAGGGAAGCAGAAAGGAAGGAATAGAAATGGCAGTTGTTGCTCATGAGGATCTTCAAGTTGCCAGAATCAGAGATAAAGTTTTGTTTTTGAGCCTGGGCAATCATAATTGATGACAGACTCAATAATGACAGATTCAATAATGACTGGGCAGTCATTATTGAGTCTGTCCTCTGCACCTCTATAACTGTCTGGTTTGGCTCTGAACCAAACAAGACAGACAGAGACTTTTCAACAGATAATTAGAACTGCAGAAAAAAGAATTGCTACCAACCTGCCTTCAATCAAGGACCTGTATACTGCACGAGTCAAAAAGAGGGTTGTGAAAATATCTACAGACCCATCACATCCTGGACATAATTTCTTTCAACTTCTACCCTCAAAATGACACTATAGGGCACATTGCACACCAGAACAGCTACTTGACACAAGGACAGTTTTTCCACGAATGCCACTGAGAGCATATGCACCAAAGGCAAATTCCTTGTGTGTCCAATCACACTTGGCCAATAAACAATTTTATTTCATTCTATATGCCCTGGAGTGAAATTCTCTTGTCACTCATCTCTGGGGTTATAATTTCCCTCTGTGGATGTTTAAGAGTCTGGGCACAGTTGGCTTACGTGTACCAGTTTGATGCCACAATTTCTAGGCTCAGTTACTTGTTGATTGAATCACCTGTGACTCTCACTCATCCAGCCAAAATGGTTATGTCATTGATTTGATCAATGGGCCCTTTCAGACCTGACTGATGGTTATCCACCCAGTTCCTAGCTTCACCAAAGGGCCCTGCTATTGCCAGGAGATCCACCCGTGGCTGGAATGAGTTGTCAGTCTGCTATGGCCAGGCTGCTCCTCACCTGGGAATGCTTCCAATAAACAGCCTGTGTATTTATGCAGAACTCTGCACCAAGACCATGGTCTTGTTGGGCAGCATCCCCAATTCCTACAACAATTACAAACCATAAGAAATGTGGGTGCTCATAAGTCCTACAGACCAGTGGTCACCAACTGGTGGGTCATCCCAGAGTAGCTACTCCTCCACCCAGGCCTGCCATGGACTAGAGGAGCTGCTCCAGGATGACCAAAGGGCCAGTCCTGTGTCTACTGCAGCTCTGGAATATGGGACCAACTTTCCCACCAATGTCAGCAGGCCACCGCCAGTCAAAATTCATATTAGTGGTCTGCAGGATTTAAAATTATGAGATTAGTGGTCCCTGAGGTCCAAAAGGTTGGTGACCCCTGCTACAGACCATCTTGACCTTGAATAAGTCAGTGTGGACTGGATCCACTCATTATGGTAAGATATACACAGGAGCCTTGGTGGTGCAGTGGTTAGAATGCAATATTACAGACTAACTCTGCCCACAGCCTGAGGGGGCTCAAGGTTGACTCAGCCTTCCATCCTTCTGAGGTCAGTAAAATGAGGACCCAGATTGTTGGGAGCAATAGGCTGACTCTTTAAACTCTTAAAGAGCACTGTAAAGCATTAAATAAATGAGCCTCAGTGGTGCATTGATTAGAGTGCAGTGCTGCAAGCTACTCCTACTGCAATTTGGCAGGTTGAATCTCACCAGGCTCAAGGTTGACTCAGCCTTCCATCTTTCTGAGGTGAGTAAAATGTGGACCCAAATTGTTGGGGGAAGAGGCTGACTCTGTAAATCACTTTGAGAGGACTGTAAAACACTATAAAGTACATAAGTCTAAGTGCTATTGCTATTGCTACTATGGGACGGTAGATAAGTCTAAGTGCTATTGCTATCATAGTTTGCAAATCCCAATAGCTAGGGTCTTTCACGGCCTTAAACCATAACAAGCTAGATAAGCGAACCAATCAGTTTTCAAATGTGGAAAGTTACAGAGTCTAAAATGCTGACCTTCCCTCCCTTTGTTGTATTTTTTTTCAGCCACAACTCTTTCATCAGAAATGAACAAAATAAGTATGCATTTTTCACTATCAGTGGATAACCTTGATGACAAATGTAAGTCTTGATGATAACCCTTCCTAGTTATCTTCCTGGAGTTTCCATTTAGTTTTCTAGGTATGTTAAAATTTTGATGCTTAACACACCACCTTTTTTTATTTGAAACTCACTGGAAAAAATCACACCTTCATTTTCCACTTACAGGTAGTCCGTGAGTAACTACCATTCATTTAGTGACTGGTTGAAGTTATTATGGCACTGAAAAAAAGTGACTTATGACTGTTTTTCACACTTATGACCATTACAGCATCTCCATGGTCACGTGATCAAAATTCGGATGCTTGGCAACTGGCATGTACTTATGACAGTTGCTGTGTCCCAGGATCATATGGTCACCTTTTGAGATTTCTGACAAGCAAAGTCAATGAAAACGACAGGTTTACTTAACAACAATGTTACTAAGTTAACTGCACTGTTTCACTAATAACTTTGGCAAGAAAGGTCATAAAATGGAGCAAAATTCTCCTTCTGGCTTAGCAATGGAAATTTTGGGCTCACTTGTGGTCATAAATCGAGGACTACTCGAATTTGTTACTAAATTTTGGTGACACCATCTTGCACAGAGGATAACTCTCTGTCTTCCATTTCAATACTTATATAGTGATCTTTTTACTATGGTGTTAATGAGCCTCTAAATATCTCATACAAATCCCCTAGTGGCTTTTCTCTGATGGACATAAGACAGTAAGGCCGTAAGAACAAGAGCCCTGTTAGAACAGATCAAGGCCCATTTTAGTTCCGCATTCTGCTTCTCCCAATGGCCAACCCAATTAACCCAGCTGGGGTAGGAATAGGAGCTGGTAATGCACCTCTCTCCCATCGTGGTTCTCCTGTAACTGATATGTTGGAGGCATGCTGATTGCAATGGAGAGGTAAGAACTGACAGAATTGTAAAAAGAATTTTAAGGTGCCAAGAGTCAGCTTAAGATGGATGAGCGCAAAGATTAATTAAATAAATAAAAATCCAAAGAATTTTCAAGGCAGTAGACTTTAATAGGATTGTTTTCTATGAGTCTGTTGTTCTTTTCTTTTTAAAAAAATAAATAAAAGCCACTAATTCACAGTCCACCCAGCGCAGATCAGCAAATGGAGAATGAACAACCTTGACTTTAATTCTTGTGAGCCAAATTACACAAGTTGATTATTATGATTTGCAGGAAAAGACACCTTAGACCTCAACCTAACCTTGTTGTGCTGTTTTCTGCCAAAATCCTGACCCACAAACTCTGTCCCTCAAGATGCTATTTTTGAAAACATCAGGGACAGAGTAAATTTTCCCATAGATAATGGCTTTTCATAGGAAAGTGACACACAGTACAAGATTTGAGACAGAGGTGTGATTTTTGTGGTTTTTTTCTTCCGTAGAAAATAAATTAATCAGATTAAATATGATTACAATGCATATTTAATAAAAAAATAGTTTTGGCCACCAGCCACAGAGACCGGGGGAGTCATAGCCAACTTATCTTCCACCTCTATTTCATACCTATAAGATTGAACCATTGTTGATAGTAATTAAAAATAAAAGAATCATTCCCGAAGATGACATGAGATTTTGTGGCTTACTGGCAAAGAGATTTTCTCACATACTATAAAAACATTTTATGACATTAATCAATGGTTTCTTTCAATGCAGTGCCAGTCAGCCACCTAGTGGATTAAACAAAATTGACTTCTTTCAGTCAGCCGTTTTAGATTTCAGCTTGTGTGGCAGGGTAGGAATTTATTTTGCCATGACTGTCAGAAACTGGCAGTCTAAATAAAAACCTAGCAAGTCAGATGTCTCCAGGTCTTTCATTGCTAGGCAAGATCCCAAGTGTGCACATCCAAACATGTACAAGCTGTACTTCCTTAATCCACCCCCCCCCACCCTTTATTTTATAGATATTCTATCCTTCTGCCTCAAAAGTTTCAAATTGATTCTGGCATTAAGTGCTTGATTGCTTGGATCTGCCCAAGGAAAACCTGGAATTCTGACTTGAAAATGGAGATGGAAATTTTAATTGACCCAAAGTCACAGAGATTGTATGTTAAACAAATCCGGATTCCAGTTTGAATTAACACTCTCTTTTTGTATTTAACCAGTGTTTCCTTGTGGCCCTAACCACACACAGTGGGAGTACTTTAATGGGAAGTGTTATTACTTCTCTCTGAAGAAGGGTACTTGGAGATGGGCCAATGATCAATGCAAGGACAATCGTGCCCAACTGGTTGTCATCAATGATATGAACGAACAGGTAAAAAGAGGAGACTGTGGTTTTTTTCTTGGAGAGCAGACTGGTCCCATAACTATGAGATATGGAAAGGTTAAGAAGCTTGCTACATTCAGAGAGACTTTCTCTGCCATGTCTATATGCAAGATGGATTTGGACAAGGGAGACACAAGCATAATTCCCCATCCTGCCATGAATCTTAGGCAGTTATCTTGATTCTAATGTATCCTCTTGGCCCAATCTATCATCCTGCAAGAATAAAATGAAAGTGGAGAGAGAAAGCAAAAGAACCATACCTACCATCTAGAGCAGGGGTCTCCAACCTTGGCTCCTGGAAGCCTGGCGGACTTCAACTCCCAGAGTTCCACAGCCAGCTGGCTGTGGAATTCTGGGAGTTGAAGTCCACCAGGCTTCCAGGGGCCAAGGTTGGAGACCCCTGATCTAGAGTTTCTAACAGAAAGAATGACAAGCAAATGTTATGGTAAACAAATGGAATAAATAAGGCAAAAATTAGTGGCAGCCAGAATATCTATATGAGACATATGGCTCAAAGAATCAATGGATGGATGAGTGAGGACTTAAAAGCTTACAAAAGTCATGGCACAAAATAACATTCATATTTTTATAAAGCCTAATGGTTGCAAGGATGGGCAAAGTTTTTGCTCCAAGGGAATACATGACATTTGGCAAATATAGAATCAGTAATGTGCAGCAGTCATGCATATAGACAGAACTGTCCTCTATAGAGATTATCAGTCATTCCAGGTCATGGTTATCCCAAAGGTGCTTTCCAAAAGACAACTGGACTTTCTTTGTTTTTTCCTTGAAGATATTTCCCTTCTCATCCACCAATGCTACAGAAGAATAATAGAATAACAGAGGTGGAAGGAACCTTGAGGTCTTTCCTGTTCAAGCAGGAGATCCTATACCACTTCAGACAATGGTTGTTCAATCTCTTCTTTAAAACTTCCAGTGTTGGAACATTCACAACTTCTGGAGGCAAGTTGTTCCACTGATTAATTGTTCTAGCTGTCAGGAAATTTTTCCTTAGTTCTAGGTTGCGTCTCTCCTTGATTACTTTCCATCCGTTGCTTCTTCCCCTGCCTTCAGGTGCTTTGAAAAATAGGTTAACCTTCTCTTCTTTGTGGCAGCCTCAAGTATTGCTATATCATGCTATCTTGCTATCGCTGACGAAGCTTCTTGGATGAGAAGAGAAACGTCTTCAAGGCAAAAAGCAGAGAAAATCCAGTTGCCTTTTGGACAGAACTATCATTGGACAGAACTATCATTTCCCTTTTCTCTTACCTTAAATTAAAATCCTAAATCTTTTTCTCAAATCACATATACAACTTGAAAAACAGTACTGTTTCCTTATCCATCCATAGGCTCTCACTTGTATGTGTTCACAGTGAACAGACTGAAATCTGGAAATGCAGATTTAACTGCCTATGCATGCCTCCAAGCCTATGAAATAACCATTGGCCAGGCTGGTGGGGGAGTTGTTTTCATGGAAAAGACGGGGTTTCTATCCATCATCCTTCCTACAAAACTGTCATCAGGCAGAACTATCTGTACAACTATATGTGCCATCCTCCTCAGGGGAACACTCACTGTTCTCCTTACTCTCCCAGTCAGCTTGGTTTACTGGAGAGGGAGGGAGGAGATTTGGCTCTTGAGCTATATTGAAGGACTCTGTGTTGCATGTGACCTGCATAGCACAAGTTGCTCACAAGTGACCTAATAGATTTCTAAGCAAGTTCTGAAGAACCCTATGATTTGACCAACAAATTATGTAAAATATGATTTATTTAACTTATTTATTTTCTTATATCGGACAGAATTGCATGCATTTGCACAATAAAATTACTAATAAGCTATGGTTTTTAAACTCGTGGCTTCACTCATATGTTCACACCCAGTTACAGATCTCAGCATATTTTATACAATTCTATCACCAGCTGCTTGTCCCTCCTTGCTAGGCCCGATTGACAGGCCCAGATCGGTCACATGCTTACAGTCCGCCTACAATCTGCTATTCTAGCTACACTTTAAAATTAGTTAGGCTTATGTTGCAAAGCACCCAGCCCCTTCATTTCATATTTCTTTGATATTCTCTTATCTTGTTTTTTGTACAACCCAGTACCTGATACATATCTCAAGGGTTCACACATCGGGCAAACATAGCTGTGTCTTGGATATATAACAGTGTGGCTATACTTTTAAAATACTAACTCTAGATAATTTGAATAAAGAATATGATAAGCTATATGCTAGTCCAGTGATTGCCAACTGGTGGGCCGTGGCCCACTGGTAGTGTGCTGTCCAGCCAATTATAGTTAATGGGAATTGGCATAGTTAGTTAGTAATTGGGAGCTGTCTCCTTAAGGGAATGCATCATGGTAAATGTAGTTAAGGTATCCTGGGAAATGTAGTCCATGTCATGTGGCCACATCAGTAATCCTGATTGGTCACTGAATTGACTCTTGGTGGGTTGGGAGAGGTTTCTTCACTCTTGCTTGAACCCAGACTCGTGCTAGCATCTCTACCCCTGCTTCTATGATATGGGATAAGAGATAACCATCTTTTTACCCAGAAAGACAGATATGCAAAGAACTGGACATTGAGAAGAATCTTGTCATAACTGTGAGTTATTGAGGATGCCTGATGAACCAATAAAAAGACTTTGTATGGATGCTTTGTGGAGTTATCTATCTGCCTTTGTACATTACAGAGGACAGAATAGGTAGTCAATGAGAAAATTTTGGTGGTCCGCAGCACACACGTGTCTGCAACAGGGGTGAATCCAGCAGTGGATGGACTGATGTGTGCAGGGAGGTAGGGTAGCACGTGGGAGATTGTGGCATCCGAGCCCTCCCCGGGTATTCCCTGACCTGCAAGGGGTAGTGGTAAGGAACCTCTGAACTGGTGCTGGGTAGTGGGAAACTGATGTCCGGAGGCCGATGAACCACGTGCTGAAGACCAGATGGCTGGCATGGAGGTGGGGCAATCCTGCAGTCTCCCTAGCAAACCTGTGCCTCCTGCCTCAGCACATCAAGGAGGCCAAGCAGCAGGAAGCAGCTGCCAGCTCCCTCAGGTGAAGATGTTGCGAGGGGGAGGCTTGACTCCTCCCCTCAGGAGCTTCTCTTCCCTGTCGCTCATATGGCCAGTGGCAAGGAGGAGGCATGGCAGGTGGCAGGGATGGTGAGCACTTTGCATGTGAGCATTTCTGGCAAGGAGGAAGAAAAGCTCCCGACGGGAGAAGTCAAGCCTCTCCCTCACAACATCTTTACCTGAGGGCATTGCTGGCAGCTGCTCGAACTCCTCGATGTGCGGAGGCAGGAGGGAGAAGGTAACACTAGTTCAGAGGTTTCTTTCCCCTGCACCCCACCTCCTAACAGGCCAGGGGACACCCGGGAAGGGGTCTGATGCTGCAATCTCCCTTCTTGCCAGCCATCTGGTCTTCAGCACATGGCTTGTCAGCCTCCGGACATCAGATTCTCACCACCCAGCACCAGTTCAGAGGTTCCTTTCTCCCCACCCCCACCCCTGGGGATAGAGAGAGGGGGAGAAGAGAGAGAAAAAGAGGGAAAAGGAGAGAGAGGAGGGAAGAGAGAGAGGAGGGGAGGGAAAAAGAGAGAGATGAGAGAGAGGGAGAAAGAGAAAAAGAGATGAGAGATCCCGGTGTTTTGTTTTCTGTGGGAAATGGGTCCAAATGACTTTTTGAGTATTTAAGGTTGCAGAAACAGGCAGCCAAGCTAAGTGCCTGAAGGACCCCATCCTGTCAGCGGGAGTCCAGGCGCTTCAGCGAGCAGCATGCTGAATTCATATTAGAAGTCCACGCGGGATTTAAAATTATGAGTTTGGTGGTTCCTGAAGTCCAAAAGGTTGGCGACCCCTGTGCTAGTCTACGTTATGGAAAATTACAGCTTATTATATTGTATCCCATATTTACTTATTACCTTGTTAGGCCAAGCTTTATTAACTCTTTAAGTCTTTATTCTGATAATAATAACTTTAAAATATCCCCTACAAGTGGAACAACTTGTTTCCAGAAGTTGTGAATGCTTCAACACTGGAGGTTTTAAGAAGTGATTGGATAACCATTTGTCTGAAATGGTATAGGGTTTCCTGCCAAAGCAAGGGGTTGGACTGGAAGATCTCCAAGGTCCCTTCTAACTATATTATTCTGTTAGTCTTTTTGCTGCCCCCCCCCCCCCCGCAAATTGGAATACCTTTGTTCTGGTCTGGTTTGGTTCTTTTCTTCCCTGCCTTGTCTCCTTCAGCAATAGGGTACCAAGGTCACCCTATTTGCTTCACATAGACAACTATTCCTGTTTAACTAAATAATTATTAAATTTAATAATTTTATTAAAAACAAGCTGGATAGCCGTGCTTTGCGACGACACTATGTGATTGGGCTATACAGGAGAAATCCGGTTCATAATCCATCGGCTCAGTGGTGGTTGGTGATTGAAACACATCATGGAATATCACATCTTGAGTCTGGAAGCAGTTCCATAGGTGGAAGGTGTAGACATTTTGGTGAGGTACCAAGGTTTAGTACTGTAAGGAGCCCTAGACAGCTCCTGAACATCCCAGTACCCTCAAATCAGGGGTGGGATGCAAATATTTTTACTAATGGTTCTGTGGGCATGGCTAGGTGTGACTGGGTGGGCACGGCTAGGTGTGCATGGCTAGGTGTGACTGGGTGGGCACGGCTTCTTCTTCTTTTTTTTTGCAGCATTCCCCACCTCCTTTGCTCTCCTTTTTTTTTTTTTTTTGCCTCCTAGGTCTCAGGGAAGCCTCCTGAGAGACCTTTTTTGCTCCCAGGAGGCTTCCCTGAGGCCCAAGAGGCCAGAAACGGAGTGCTTCTTCTATTTTTGCCTCCCTGGGCCTCAGGGAAGCCCCCTAGGGGAAACAGTAAGACAACGAGGGGGATCGGGCACAGTTGGTCATCAGAACAGCTGATCATCAGGAGGAAAAAAAAAAGAAATACCGGTTCGAATGAACTGGTAACTGTTTTTTTTTTTTTTTAACTACCGGTTCGTTCAAACTGGGCCAAGCCAGTAGAATACCACCACTGACTCTGATATTCTGCTGAGGAAAAGATGGCTACTACATCAATATACCTCAGTGAGACACAAAAACCAAGGGTCCTCTCAAGAAGACTATGTCTGCTGCTGAATTTTACAGCTACAGGATAATGGAGCGTGATGGCGAAGAATGCTACCTCCTGTTGTTCTGCAACCTTGTGAGGCAACTGGAAGTTGGAACAGAGTTCTTTTCAGGTGGGGAGGGGGAGTAGAACTCCTTAGCATCGGAGTGTGTTAATTACTATATTAAGAAATAGTAATACTCTAATGGTCATTTTGAAAAATCCTTTCTTAGCGAGCACTAGAAGCCAAGAAGAATATACGTGCCAAATTTCAAGTTTGTAGGCTTTACGGTTCTGGAGATTTTGTGATGAGTGAGTGGTACTTGGCTTTTATATACTGTATATAGGTTATTCGAAGAAACATAATACAAACTACAAAATATAAAAATTGTAAAAAAGATTCAGAAAAAGAAGAAAACAGAAAATAAAGAAAAAGAAGTAATCCCCTCCACCTCATCCCTAGGAAGTATAGTTTAGATTAACTAGGGAAGAATTCCAAGGCTGAGCAAATAACAGAGATCAATCCTAGCTGCATTTTAAAGTAGAACTGGCTGCATATGCGTACATTTATATGCAGTGAGAGACAGAGAGAGAATTGGGAAGTGAAACCCCTCTAGCTATTTTTTTCTCTTTAAGGACTTGTGAACAGAATAATCTATCAAGCACAGGATTCAAGGAGTTGGGAAAGGCAAGGATGCCTTCCTCTAGAAAAACAAACAGCTCATAAAAGTTTCATCCTTGTAAATAGTAACATCGTTTTCTTTTCAATTTCTGGTTTCACTGCAATGGAAACAGAAATTAATCAGCTGAGGTAACAATGATATGAAAAAAGCCCCCCTGCCAGTCCAATTTTTCAGGAGTGTATGAAAAAGTATCCCCCCCGTGAGAAAATATATGTGTCTTATTAATCTCAAATTATATATTTGAGAAAATATGCATTGCATGATATCAGTTGAATAGAGTATGTTGTAAGCCCGTTAAATAAATTATAAAATATGGATGATCTTTCTTGAAAGGCTGTCCTTTACCATTACCCATAATTCTCTTTATACAGATACCTCTTAGATCAGGGGTCCCCAACCCCCTGGACTACGGGCCACTAGTGGGCCTTGAGACCTTCGGAACTGAGCTGTGGAAGTGGCAGTTGAGCAAAAAAAAACCCTGCACGAGCCCTGGGCAAGCACAGGCAAGCATGCTCCATTTGCGTAAGCGGCAGGCGCAAATGTATCTGTGTGTGCACTTGCCCACCGCTTGCATGGAGCAATCCCACCACTGATTGCAGGTCTATAAAGGGAAGTTGAAGGAATACCATAAGCGCAGTCAAGGTTTCACTTAGCAACTGTTTTGATTAATAACTGAATGATTAAACCAACTTGTTATTGCTAAATGAGAACTACTTGTACTCTTATGTTCCACCTTTTTAATTGCAGGTTTCCAATGGTAGGATTAAAAAAAATTACTACCAGTTCTGTGGGCATGGCTTGGTGGGCGTGGCAGGGGAAGGATACTGCAAAATCCCCATTCCCTCCCCACCCCTCTAACCTGCTTTCCAGCTCCGTTCTCCTGTGCAGGGCAACAAAAGAAGACCCAGCCAATCAGCTGGGACTTGGGAGGCAGAGAATAGATGGGGGCAGGGCCAGTCAGAGGTGGTATTTGCCGGTTCTCCAAACTACCCAAAATTTCTGCTACCGGTTTTCCAGAAATGGTCAGAACCTGATGAATACCACCTCTGGTTCTGGCTCCCTTTGCTTTATCAATTCTCATCAAAGCAGCAGCTTATTCAGCAGCCAATGTAGTCAGGCAATATTGAAGCAAGAGTCAAGAATTTGTGGACATCCAGCAGTTGCTGAACTATGATTCCCATCATCTTTCACTATCGACAACCTGTCTATTGGGAGTTGTAGTTCAACCATGCTAATTAAGGCAGAATTTTCCTAGCCCTATTTGTTGTATGACATGCTACATCCTCTCTCAGGATGCACCATTCTATTCTCCTATTTTGCACAATCCCCTTGTAGTCTTAGGCCTCAGAATATATACTCTTCAGTGGACTTCTTTGGAAAATTCTGTTGTTCAGGCTGCTCCTCTCACCCTTTTCCTCTTCTCAGATTTTGTGTATGTGTGTATATTTGTGCAAAATGTGTGTTCTCTCAAATATTTTTGATACTTAACTCATTTCCATGGACAGTGCATTTTGGTTACAAACAAATCCATATTTGTGTAGCCCGGTAACAAAATTGGGGTCCAAGACACAGATTCCACATTATCTCAATCTTTACACCTTTGCTCTAGTTCTCTATCCTGTTCTTTTGCAGAATTTCCTTCAGACACGAGCCAGGAATGCACGTCATTGGCTAGGACTTACAGATATAGACATAGAGGGAGAATGGAAATGGGTGGATGGTAGCAGTTACAGAAATGGCTTCAGGTAAGCACTGAACATTGAATTTCATTTGCCTATCTCCAGATCCCAAGTGTCAATCCGAATGTTTTCCCATATATAATCTCTCAAAAGTTTCTTTTAAAACAGAAACAAACTTTTTCAAACTCAAAAGCCACACCTTGGTCAGGTGGGCTGCCTTCCTCAAGAATGGATTCAGTCACGTCAGAAAACAATGACAACGTGACTAACTTAGCAACTATTAGAGAAATAAATCTTAGAGGCAAATGTCTTGAGAAGATCAGATTATTACACCAAAATGCAGGAAGAAAGCCAGAATCAAATATTTTGGTCTATATAGAGATCTGTATTTGAAAGCAAAGTTATTTGCTGGAGTTCTTATGTTCTCACTTCAAACAGTATCCTAACAAATATTATTAATCTGACCTCAGAATTGTTCCTTGGCTGTTCTCCAGTTCTAAACGCTACTAGGGAGAGCAGATAAGACAGGAAAAAGATCCCTGCATTTTTTATTTTATTTTATTTACATTTTGTTAGAAGAAGCTGTTGCTGAGATGATTAATTCGTGTATTTAATAACTCCTCCTTTTTCACATTAACAATTACAGTAAATTTTTAATGGGCGGTAACAAAACCTTTTGGGAAAGGGTTGCATGTGGCTCTGGAGCTTCGATTATGGTCCTCTGTTCTAAACAATCAAATTCAACATTATTTTAAATATGTAGAAACCTTTGAACTGTGATGCTGGAGGCGACTATTGGTAGTCCTCAAGTATCAGGTCCACCATTGTGTCCTGCCATTCTGTTGGAAGGAGGGGATGGAAGGCCTGAAGGCATTTTTTGTATGCTTTTGCTGTAACAGCATGGGAATTAGGGAAGGGGATTGCCTTTGGAGATGAAGCAGACTCCTTCCCAGCTGGTTCCACCCTGGTTCCAAGGCCGTTGTGCCCTGAGGTGCGTAGCACCTCAGCATTCTCAAAACAATTTTGCGGCATCACATTGGCTGCTGGTGGACTGGTCAGGGGGGTTGGGTTTGGGGAAACAGTAGAATTGCATTGTGCATTGCACAGGATCCTCAGATTCTGCCTGGCTTTACTGCAACCACTTTCTCTCAGTAAAAGTTCTTTTGATTCAACTCAATGAAGTCAAGAATTTTCCTCAGGGACCAGCTAAGGCAACAGTTCACTTAGTAATGATTCAAAGTTACAACAGCCCCCCCCCCCCCCCGCAATGTAGTTAAAACACAGTGTTAGGAATAACAAGGTTACCTAACGTAGTTTGTATGATAGTAAGTTTATGTGTGTGTCACTTTAAACAGCAAAACATGTAATTTTGGGTGCGGTTGTAAAAACCACCATAAGAGGGAGCAAGAGAACCTGCTGACTTACTGGCTTACTGGATTGCTTGCTGACTATGATGGATTGATGGTTTGATAACTGCGTGTTCCCTGCTGCTGCTGAGTTTTTTGAACATCGAAAGAAGGTTTGATTTCTTCATATCTCTACTGCGAGGAGATATATTACTGGACTGATATTTGTAAGTTTACTGACCTCTTTTTCGACACTGGACTTTGCAACTGAATAATCCCCAAACGGACTGAACTAGTGAATGATATATGGACTGTTTGACTATGCTAAAACTCTGACTGTAATAAACTATTTAACTAGCACAGTGTATCTGTTTTACTGAGTGTAAGCTACAAAAACGTTTATCTCACATATTTGCCTGACTGCCTGACTGCTGTGCAGGTTCTGCTAGGGTATATCCCTAACACTGGTTATAGGCCCAGCTGCACAGTCAGACTAACCAGGATATAACAGGCTTATATAAAGTGAGAGTTAGTCTAGTTACACAATACTGTAAACAGACAGCTGTGTTTTATTAATTATAGTTTAATATCCAGAAAAAGATGGCACAAGTCAATTTACCAAGTTTGTCTCTAATATCCAAACTGGATGGAACAAACTATGTTTCATGGTCTATGAAATGCAGCCTACTTCTACGCAGAGAAGGTTTGTGGAGTATTATTCAAAACCCACCAGAGGTAGATGCTTGGGATCTGGAAGATGAGGATGATGCCCAGAAAATACAAGAATATAAACTGAAGAATGAGCAAGCTCTCTGTATAATAGGACTGATGCTCTGTGACCAGCAGCTTGTCCATATTCGTGGAGAAGAAATAGCTGCGAAATGTTGGGAGAATTTAAAGAAGATTTATGTTCGAGACAGTGTAGGAGCACATATAAATCTTACATGGAAGCTGTTCAGAACACATCTTCAAAAGAATGGAGACATGTTGACTCGTATAAACAAAATGAAGAGGATTTTTCAGGAACTGCATGAAAAAGAACTTATCTTCACAGAACTACATCAGGTTTATATAATTTTGTCTTCGTTAGATGAGAGCTATGATGACTATATAACTTCACTGGAAGTACTGCCAAAAGATAACCTCACATTAACTGACATTACTGGCAGATTAATTGAAGAAGCCAGGAGAAGGCTTGAAAAGGATCAACTGAGAAGGGAACAACCACAAGAAGAATCTTCGACAGCCTATACAATTAGAAAATGTTTTAATTGTGGAGGAAAAGGACATTTGGCTAGATTCTGCAAGAAAGGAAAATGCCACAATGCCAGCCAGAATGCTAAAAGGCATCAAAAGGTTGAAAAATGCTTAGAGTTAGCCATGTATAGCAACGAAACTGTGAATAATAATTTATGGGTTGTAGATAATGCAGCATCGCACTGCATAATGAAAGATAACAAAAGATTTGTTAAGATGTCCACGAGTTCACAACTGATATTGTTAGCTAATGGCTGGAAAATGAAAGCAAAAGGTGAAGGTATTGCACATTGTTCTTGCATAAAAGAAAATATAAAAATGTTACATGTACCACAACTTAAGTTTAATTTGATTTTGGTTAGAGTTTTGTTTAAACTAGGTTATGTAATTACCTTTAGGGGAGAAAACTGCATAATAGAAAAGGAAGGTAAAAAAGTGACTGCAACTTTAAAAGGTGAATTGTATGTGTTAAAAGATAATCAATTAGAGGTAGCTAACACAGTGTATAATAATGTTAAACCTCATGATGAATGCATACATTTGTTACACAGATGTTTAGGGCATATAAATTTTAAAATGCTCAAGCAAACGGTTGAACTGTCTAAAGGTATAAAACTGAAGCCTTGCAGTAAGTATTTGCACTGCAGTGCTTGCAGTCAAGGTAATACCAGCAAATAGAATTAATGGATTTAAAACTAGAGAGCCTCTAGAGGTCGTATTTGCTGATATTATAGGTCCTAAAAAACCAAGTGTGGGAGGTGCTCGTTATATATTAAGTATAATGGATCATTATTCTCGATATGGTTTCTGTTATTTAATGAAGAGTAAAATGGAAACATATCAGAATTTCTTTAATTGGTTGAAGTTTGCAGAAAGAAAAACTAAAAGGAAACTAGTAACTCTTGTAACTGATAATGGTACGGAATTTATAAATAATAAATTCCAAAATAGACTGAAGATGGCAGGTGTTGAACATAAAAAGTCTGCACCATATAGGCCACAACATAATGCCTTTATAGAAAGACGAGGCCAAACAATAAAGGCAATGGCTCGTACTATGTTGTCGGATTCAGGATTACCTGAAACTTTGTGGGGAGAAGCAATAATGTGTGATAATCATATATTGAATAATGTTGTTAATTCAACAACAGGTGAATTACCATTCACACGATGGCATGGTAGAAAACCTGACCTAAGCTACATGCACACATTTGGAGCACTAGCATGGGTGCATATTCCTACACAACTGAGACATAAGGGGCAGCATAGGGCTAAAAAGTTATTCTTTGTAGGTTATGAATCTAATCACAAATCATACAGATTCTGGGAAAAGGGTACATCTAGCATTTACTGTAGTGCTAGTGCCCAATTCCTTGAACATGTAGGATGGGAAAAACTGGAGCAAGATTGAAGTAAGGATGTAATCATAGAAACCTACAAAAGACCAAAACAACATATCAGTAATAAGAAGAATACAATTAAAGAGGGAATTACAGGAAGGGCACATAGGACCAGAAAAGGAAGAAATAGGTGAACAGGAAGAAATAGATAACCGGGAACAGGTAGTACATGAAAGTCCACCTGTAAGCCCTGTAATACCTAGATGTTCAACACGTGAAACCAGACCACCTGACAGGTACCAAGCAAGTGTAGTTTGCCAAATTAGTAAAGTTCCAACTACTGTTGACGAACTTAGAATGTATCCTGCAAAGGATCAAGAAAATTGGCATAGAGCAATGGAGAAAGAATTAAATTCATTGAAACAAATGGAAGTTTATGAAAATGTTAAATTACCTCCAGGTGAAAAATCCATTGGCTGTAAATGGATATTTAAATTAAAAACAGGTAAAAATGGGACTGTTACCCATAAGACTAGGTTGGTAGCTCAAGGATTTAATCAAACTGCATGTGATTATGATGAAGTATTTGCACCGAGTATAAAGGCAACAACCTTGAGAGCAGCTTTAGTGTGGGCAGCTAAGAAGAAATATATTATAAATCACTTAGATGTAGAAACTGCCTATCTGCATGCACCATTGCAGCACACTATATACCTAAAGAAACCTGTAGGAATTAAGGATGATAAAACAAATAATGACTGTTGGAAGCTTAAAAAGAGTCTCTATGGATTAAAACAATCTGGTTACGAATGGAACAAATATATTGTTAAGGAGTTAAACAATATAGGATTTAAAGCAGGTTTAGCTGATCCATGTGTATTTAAGAAAGAGACAAATGGAACAGTGTCATTGTTATTGTTGTTCACTGATGATATTGCCTTAATTACAGAAACTAATAATAAAGCTACTGAAATAATATCATTATTAGGTAAGAGGATAAAATTAAAGCAATTAGGAGAGATAAAACAGTATCTAGGATTAACAATAAATAAAACCAAAAGTGGCTAAAAGATATCTCAAGAGGATAAGATTTATCAATTGCTAAAAACATACAAGATGGAACTTTGTAAACTGGCTAAAACTCCAATGAGTCAGGAATTTGGCCACACTGATACTCCAAGTCCAAAATTTGATAAGACTATTTATCAATCACTAATTGGTAGTTTATCGTACATTAGTAATTGGTCAAGGCCAGACATTGCCTATGGCATTAATCAATTGGCAAGATTCAACGCTGAACCCACTGAACAACACTGGCAAGCGACAAAGCGTATCTTAAGATATCTTAAAAGGACAATGCACTATGCATTGTATTTGGAGCCAAAAGATGATCTGATTTTAAGTGCATATGCTGATGCAAGTTTTGCAACAGACATAAACACTAGGAAATCAACTTCAGGTACAGCTATACTGTTAGGAAAAGCATTGATTGGTTGGAGTTCAATTAGACAGCAACACATAAGTATGTCCACAATGGAAGCAGAATTTTCATGTCTATCTTTATTATGTACTGATTTAATTCTGCATAAACAGTTGTTACTGGATATGGGAATAACTGTTAATGATTCTTTGTAGTATATGAGGACAATCAAGCAGCCATACGGATGGCTACAAATATTGCTGTGAAAACGGGATCTAAGCATACAGATCTTAGATATCTGAATGTAAGGCAATCTGTAAAAAATGGTTTGATAAGATTGGAATATTGTATGACTGAAGAAAATATTGCTGATCAGTTTACGAATGCCCAAGGTTCAATCAAACACAAAGAAAGTTGTGATGACTATGGGTTAAGGTTGTAAATAGATATATATATAATTATATTACCCAGAAGGGGAGTATGTTAGGAATAACAAGGTTACCTAACGTAGTTTGGGTAAAATAATATATATAAACTATGATAGTAAGTTTATGTGTGTCACTTTAAACAGCAAAGCATGTAATTTTGGGTGTGGTTGTAAAAACTGCCATAAGAGGGAGCAAGAGAACCTGCTGGCTTACTGGCTTACTGGATTGCTTGCTGACTATGATGGATTGATGGTTTGATAACTGCGTGTTCCCTGCTGCTGCTGAGTTTTTTGAACATCGAAAGAAGGTTTGATTTCTTCATATCTCTACTGCGAGGAGATATATTACTGGACTGATATTTGTAAGTTTACTGACCTCTTTTTCGACACTGGACTTTGCAACTGAATAATCCCCAAACGGACTGAACTAGTGAATGATATATGGACTGTTTGACTATGCTAAAACTCTTACTGGAATAAACTATTTAATTAGCACAGTGTATCTGTTTTACTGAGTGTAAGCTACAAAAACGTTTATCTCACATATTTGCCTGCCTGCCGTGCAGATTCTGCTAGGGTGTATCCCTAACACACAGTGCCAAAGTTATGAATGTTGCAGGACCATGGCAAGATTATGACTGATCACAGAGACACCGCAACATTCCCCCTACCTATTCCCCTCCTCCACAGGGACCTAACAGGCATTACAGGCTAGCCCACCAGCTCCTCCCCACCCTGAAAGGTTCACTTACCTTTCAAAGATCCAGAGTTTCAAACAGACTGACTGTTCCTCTCTCCTCAAGTGAGCTGTCTCCTCTACAGCCTCTCTGCTGTGGGTTTGTCCAGCAATGGGGTTTCTTTGCCTGTTCCTGGCACTCCAAAAGCAGAATGGTGAGAGCAGAGGCAGAGTAGGATGAGGGTCCCCTGCTCAGCTTGGCTGACTCCCCAAGGCTGCCTGTGCAGGACACCCAATCCACTTTTGAAGCACTGGGCAGCCTCGGTGAGTCTGAAGGAACGCAATGTCGTGCCCCCAAAGGTTTCCGTTCTCCACATCAAAAGCTTTTGCAAAGATATGGAGATCTGAAGCAGCACAAAATCATTCTCCTGAAGTCTTCCATCCCGTTGCAAAAGTTTTTGGTGCAAAGAACAGAAGCCTTTGGGGGCAGAATCTCACACTCCTTCAGACTTCAAAAATGGATCAGTTGTCCTACAGAGGCAGTGTGATGACCCGGGGCATGGCATAGAGGCAACACAGACAGCTGACAGTTCCAACCACCCCTTTTGTTGCTCCAAATGTTCTCCAAATGCTCCCACATTTCTGGCAAGTTCCAGAGCAAAGTGATCACAAACACACACACACCTCAAGCAGCCTCTGGCTGCAAGTAGTCCAGCACAATGCTGTGAGCACAATGGCTTGCAAAACAAGAAATCCTGCAGGGCATGGGAATAAGTCAATTAGTCCAGGGAGCAAAAGAACAAGGCAATTAATCCAGGATGCAAGAAATAAAATAAGAAGTCCAGGAAAGGTCAAACATCAGCAACAAACAGCACACAACATTCCATGAATTCAGGGTTTGTTCCTGACAAATGCCCCTCCCCACAGCGTCTCCTTAAGTCTCAGTCCCCAGGTATGCCTTGTGAAGAGGGGCGGGCGCTCTCCTCCAAAGTAGTTGGGTTAGCCTGCATTGGTCCTGCCTTCTCTCCACTGTGCTCAAGGATCAGGAGAGGGTTGTCCTTGTTCATCGTCCGAGCTCTGTCTTTTAGGTTCACTGCTTAGCCTCTCTTGGTCATTCTGCCCCTGGTTCCTCCCCACCAACAAGCTGTCCAAATCCTGAAAGGTCCTGTCCTGACTTGGCCTGCTCCTCCCCATATTCCTCCAAAGCCAGTGAAGCCACCCCCTCGATCTCCATTGTCTCCAATTCCAGCTCATCTTCCTCTGCAGATTCAGGCTCTGATGGGGCCATGATAGGCAGCCTTAGTGAGCAGGGCACACTCATCCCGCTCTACCTCTGTTCTCAACACTCCGTTCTTAGAGCACTGGGAGAAGGGCAAAGAAACTGCAGCAGAGAATCTGGAGAAGAGGCAGCTCCCTTGATCATTGAGATCTTCAAATGATAATTGAGTCTTCATAGCCCATGCTTGTGGAAACCTGATGGGGCAGGATGGAGGGGGGAGAAGCATGAGGTATTGCAGTGGGTCAGGGGAGGTCTTGGGTGATGGGAAGCACTAGCCCCCCTTGATCCTCCCACCCTGAGATATCTCATGTGCACTTAACAATCTGCACGTTGGATTAGCAAATGCATTGGGTAAAGCAAGGAGAACTCACATTCATTGAACACGATCCAATTATAGAATCCTTGGGTTATGAATGTAATTGGCAGGCTCTATTACATTCATGCCGGGAGGATTACCTTCCTGATGAATCCCCTGGACTTGAAAGGTAGCAAACAAAGGAGTGCTAGACCAAACCTCACCAAAAATATCACCTGAAGCAAAGTTCACCAAACAGAGGCTGTCACTGGTCATGCCGTGAGAGCTGACTCACACAAAAAGTCAATTATGGTGGGAGTGATCAGCAGAAAAAGGAGAAGGGGCCATCCTAGTACCCTCTGGTGGGTACTATAAAGCAGGGGTCCCCAACCACCGGTCCCCAGACCGTCCAGGACCGGTCCATGGATCATTTTTTACCGGGCCGCAAAGCTTGGGTGCTGCCATCTTGTTTTGACAGCGCTTCCGGGTTTTCAGTTGCTTCTGGGTTTTTGGTTGGAAAGTGCTTCCGGTTTTTCAGTTGGAAAGTGGCATTTGGGTGTTCTCACCTTAGTTTCGTTGAAGGTGAGGGGCGGCTTCGAACGAAGAGCCGTCCCGATGGCGGTGGAGTCTCACGTTACTCAGGTACTGGTCTGTGGAAGAATAAATAATCGTGAAACCGGTCCCTGGTTCAAAAAAGGTTGGGGGCCACTGCTATAAAGGATGACACTAGGATGACCATGGCCGTGCAAGGCAGAGGGGCATGGAGAGTGGTGATCCATAGAGTGGCATACAACTGAATGTCTGCTGCTGCTGATGATGATGATGACAATGTATCTGGAACATTTCATTAAAAATAAAAAATAAAAACAGTAATTGGTACATCAATCCAGACAAGATCCCCAGGAGAAATTGTTCTTTTACTGAGGTTTTCTGACTGAACATTTCCTGCCAAGGTGCTATTAGCACCTCGAGACGAATTTAGAGACAAAACAAGACCATTCTGCCTCTGCACCCAGACACTTTTTCCATTAAAGTCTTAGTCTGCATCTCCATTCCCACCTGTGTTTTGCCGTTATTTTCTTAACCAACAGACTGTTAGGAGTCATCTAATTGTGCTAGATTTCTTTTCAAAATGGCAAAGTATTTTTTTTTCTAGAACAAAAATTTCGTTACTGCTTGAGCATTTGTATACTTTGGTGAACTATTGTTCAAAACATGATTTATTTTTTTCTCCCCCATCTCAGGTACTGGAAGCGAGGGGAGCCTAATAACGATCTCTCAAATGAGGACTGTGCACATCTCTGGGACAATGGAGAATGGAACGATGTTTACTGCACATATTTATGCTACTATATCTGTGAAAAACCCTTGCCAAGAATCTTCTAAAAATCCTCAAAGCACAGAGGAACTGAGGGCCTAATTGCCCAATACTGCAGATTTTACCAAAGGTGTCTTATATCTCACTTTTAAAGACATTACTGTTATAAATCCCAAATTATTTTTTTTACTATTACTGCCAGTTGCCAGCATTTAGTTATTCTGTAATTCTGCAGAACTTGTTAGTTTGACTTTTAATATACATTGAGGCCTCATGGGACATGTTCAATCAAACTTTCCACAGTTCATCTTCATATTTTAAGCAACTTGGATCCAGAGGTTTGCCAATGCAGTCATCTAGCAAAAATCTCACCTCTTTTAATTAGCATTCGAATTGTGTTCTCTTCATTTGGTTTCCTTTTTAAAGTAAAAACTTGGAGAAAACATGCAAAATAACACTGTGCTGTCCCAGCCAGTCTATGGGAATTGGATAGTTACTTAGGAATTATGAGCTGTCCCCTTAAGGGAAGGCATCATGGTAAATGTAGTTAAAGGTATCCTGGGAAATGTAGTCCATGTCATGTGACCACATCTGTAATCCTGATTGGTCACTAGTTTGACCCTCGAGGGGTTGGGGGAAATCTCCCTCATTCTTTGTCTGAACTCTCTAACTCATAGCACCTTCTTTCTATCACTATGAGATGGGTTAGGAGATAACCATCTTTTACTACAAGGCAGATATACAAAGGATTGGTCATAAAAGAAGAACTTCGTCACAAATGTGAATTATGAGGATACCTGATGAACCAATAAATGTTCTTTGTTATGGACGTCTTGTTGAGTTATTTCTCTGCATCTATACAGTTTACAAATCCACCTCTGTACAAGATACAGAAAAAACACCATCCTTTTTATCCTTTGGAAAGACTGTGTCCTCATAGTATCTGTATAAAATGCTTCCTTAAAAAAAAACTTGACATTTACTAAGAGCATAAGGACACAACTTACGCCTTGATCAAAAAAAGTGATTAGCCATCAATAAACACAGAGATAAACCATGGAAGAAAAACACTGCCTTACATCAGAAATGTCACAGGAAGAACCAACAGACTATTACAATCACACAGCATCACTGTAGCATACAAACCAACCAAAGCTCTCAAAACATCTTAAGCAAATCAAAAGACCCAAATAGCCGAAAGAAAGGGGGGAAAAAGATATCTCCAACATGCAGTGTTAAGAACTGTAACAGCTATTATTTATTTATTTATTATTATATTGTAAGCACTGTAAGGAAGAAAATACTGTAGAGTTAAGTCATAATTGTTAGTTCAGCAATATTGGTTTCCTCTTGCTGTGCATCCTAAGAGAAAAAAATGAGCAATGTTGCAATGGCCTTTATCAGGTTTAGCGAGAAGTGAAACAGTTTTCATTTCACAAGGCTTTTCCGTGAAAATATCACTTAATGCAAAAAATGTGATTTTCCAATTGATTTTAAAATAACCTACTCTTGGAATGTATATTCTGTTAAGAGTAAAGTTCAAAAAGAGTCAGTTTGGTGCAGTGGTTAAAATACTAAGATTGCGAGTTCTAGTCTAACCTTAGGGACAAAACCAGTTGGGTTGTCATTCTATTTCAGCCCTAGGAAGCAAATAGTGACGAACCTTATTTCTGAAATATTGTCAAAACTGCAGGGACTAGCTTGGGCAGTTATCAGGAGTCAAGATTGATTCAAAGGCATGTATTCACACGGAGATACATATCTCATTTTCTGAGATTTGGATGAGCAATCTTAAATGTAAGTTTTAAATAAAATACATTAACATAAAGTATCATAAAGTTAGAATTTCTAGCTTTTGAGCCAATTCTTCACATTTCCTCATGGAATGCTTAATAGATTCCTAAACATTTGTTTAGGGCTGGTCAATTTGTTGATGACTTAAGAGCCTGTTTTTTGAGGGAACAAAGATAACAAAATGGTGCAACAAGAACTTGCGGGTTCTTATTGCACACATGGATAGGACCGGGTTTTCAAAAGCCACAAGGAATTTAAAAGCCTAGAATGTTGGTTCTATGTGGAATTGTCTTCTGTGATCAGTAACAGAAATGAACAAAACAACTTTGAAGGGAGTTCACTTCTGCAAGCAAGATATCACCAGGCATGATGGGTGTTAAGTTTTGCGCATGGGTGCAAGGAGCGGAGACGAGGCAGTGAACAGTGAACTTCAACTCTTTATTAATCATACTGAACAGAGCAATCACCTAGGGCAGCAGCAGCCCTTTTATAGGGTTGGCTGCTGTCCTATTAGCCAATGAAAAACATGGAAGTGTTAAACCCTTGAACCAATGAGGGTTGGCCCATTAACAGCCAATCAGACTTCCCCGAAAGGACCAATCCGATGTCGCTATTATCGGCCAATCAGAAGTGCAGGATTAGAACCCTGCTTTTTACTTAAGGTTGTTAAAACTTTATTAAACGCCTTTATTAGTTCATAACAATGGGTAATTTTCATTTCCCAAAATCCCTGGCATGTAAGGAGTATCCTGATTGGGAATCTATCTCCACAGCTCTTAATTGATTCTACAGCTCAAGGATTGCCATTGGGACAAAGACTGGATCTCGTTCCCAGCGCCAAAGCATGTTGGGATAAGCAAACGGGTCTTCAAACTTGACATCTTTAAGACTTGTGGACTTCAACTCCCATACTTCCTCCTCCAATCATGTTAGCTCAGGAATTCTGGAAGTTGAAGTCCACAGGTTTTAAATTTGCCAAGTTTAAAGACCCTTGAGCTGGACAAAGAGCTACATGGCTCCTTGTGAGGAAAAGGTTTTCAGTGATTGCCTGCATCTGATGAGGTTCTATTTTAGAGCCACGCACTTTATGGGGAACAATAAATCTATTTGCTGGATTCTCTGCTCATTGAGTCTGGAACATTTATTTATCTCTGTGCCTTGTACCAGACCAGCTGTCTATCTATGACCGTTCTATGACCTCTGGACTGTGCCCTGACTATGCTTTTGCCTGCTCTTTGGAACTTTGTTGGGACTGAATCTACAAGTCAAAAACAAAAATTCGAATAACTTTATGATTGCCATTAACCAACAGAAAGAAAAAAGATGACAACGCGGTTTTTGAATATCCAGAATATTCAGTAATGAATAAGTAGGAGTAATACATAAAAATATGCTAAAAAGCATCATTCTTATTAGTTAAAACTCATCTAAAATTTAGAATTATGAAACCCCTGAAAAATCTGAGGAAGATACAATACAATAACTTTCATTTTTTTAAAAATGCCCAGTGAGTAATGTTAAGTTCGAGCCATTCTCTGCTCAAAGAAATTCAATTGCTCTTAACTATTCTTTGTCTAATTTTATATGCCACTCCACAGAACCTGGCAATTTTATATGTTATTTCAGGATCAATATCAGAAAGTAAGAATTGCTTGTATTGCTGGTCATTATATTCTATTCTATTAGCCAGGAGTGGGGTAATTAGAGCATTTTCCTGAAATGTGTAAAACTGTGTAAAACTGGCAGTACAAAAGAACATGTTCCATTGTTTCCACACGTCCTGAGTCTCAAGGGCATAATCCTAAAGGGCATGGTATCTTTTTGTATTTTTCAGCTAGGAATGCTGAAGGTATTGCATTACAATGGGCTAGTGTAAAAGGCCCTTCTCTGGTTGGGAATATTAAGATGTGTGAGATAATGGTGAGTCTGTATGTTTCTCCAGGGATTGGACTACTTGAAATCGTGTGTAATTGCAAATACACTCTGCCTGAAGCTGCTGTATGTCTTTATCAAAGTAAAGCTTTCAATTGTTCTCTCTCTCTTTCGCTGTGTGTGAAGTCTGGGACATGACAGTGATGCTCCTCTTTTCTTTGAAGATGGTTTCAATCAGTGTTGATGGGAGGAAAAGATCAAGCCAAAGGAATCTCACTTGTGGGATGACAATACTCTTATAGATTTTGCATCACAGTATAAGTTGATTGAAGTATCTAATTATCCTGAGACAGGTAGTCCTCAACTTATAACCACAATGGGGACCTGAATTTCTATTGCTAAGAAGGTGGTTATGAGATGCGCCTGATTTTATCACCTTTTTTTTGCTACTGCTGTTAAGCAAATCACTGCAGGTGTTAAGTGAACCATATGTTGTTAAGACAATCCAGATTGCCCAATTGACTTTATTGGTTGAAAGCTGGCTGGGATGGTTGTGGCTGTGAGGGTGCTGCAACAGTTGTAAGTGTAAGGACCACTACAAGTCGCTTTTTTTCATTGCCACTATAACTTTAAATGGTCACTCAGCAAATGGTTGTAAGATTTAGGTCTATCTGTACTGTAAAGTTGGTTGCCTCAAAATATATCTCTTGGAAGTCAGAATTGGTCTAATTGCAATTCCATGTCTACAATCTGTCTTTATGCTGACTTAATCTGATCAAAGCCCATCTCTATTGAAGTCTCTCTCTCTCTCTCCTCCCAAATTCAGTTTAAAACTGCCTTGAAAAGCCTAAGGCTTTCCTTTCCAAGTCTATGTTACTTCTAGTGATTGCAGCCCATTTTGCCAAGAAACAATGTTGTGGGTCAAGATTAAGGAATCCAAACTGCATAAATAATATATTCTTAGGCCCAAAGCTGCTTTTCTTTTTCTAAAAGGCAACTAAACTTTATTGGTTTTTCTTAAAAAAAAAAAAAAACATTTTGCTTCTCATCCAAGACACTTCTTCAGAACATATGAGAAGCAAAACATTTTCAGAGGGATAAAAAAAACAAACTTCAATTGCCTTTTGAAAAAAGTACCTTTGGGATAACAATGACCTGGATGATTGAGAATTTCCAAAAACATCTTAGCCTATTTTTTTAAAAAAAATTCAAGATACTGTTTTTGTTTCTTGTCCCTTGACTATTATCTTGCAAAATGGATGGAAATATTGTTAGCTTAATATAGGCTTCTTCAACCTCCATTTGAGTTCACTTTCACTGCTAGTGTTAAATAGGAGTTTCACATGTATCTGGAGAATCACAAGTTAGAAAAACTGCTGATGGAATAGCATCTTATTTCCTAAAAACATAGTTGAGTAATGATCTGTTTTTTATTTGCACTCAAACAAAATACTTTGTTGGCGCAACAATTTTAAGGAAGTAAGCATAAACATTGGATACCTTTAGGGCAATAGTTACAATGGCTGGGAATGCAAACACCAAACTTGATATGACATCTTTGTAGTGCTTGGGATGTGCATAGTTGAGCTTTCTTTCAAGAGGATTGAAGGAGGAAGGGAAATGCCAGAATAGGTTCATGGAAATTCTTTAACATTTCTTTTCAACTGAATATCATACTTCCTTGTGAACACTTATAAACTTTCCATAACTAATTCTTTTTTTCCCCCATATTTCTCTTCAGTTATATTTTTATAAATCATTAATAATAATTAAAATGTTCCCATCCTTTCCAAATTTAATTCTCTCATTCACTTTATTTTATTTATTTATTAACAAACATTCCACTACATTACAATAAATATTTTATCCATCATTTTAGTCATATTTTCTAAAATTATTTCTATTTATAATATAACAATACTATCTTATGTACCTTGCAGAATCCCTTTTACAATTAAATTTTCACCCATTTTCTTTAAACAGGCTTATACTTTCAATCCTTATACCTTCTCCCTATTTCTCTATATCTTGTTTCTGTCTTTTATAACTTCTTTTCCTTTCCTTCTTCCCCCTCTTTTTCTCCCTCCTCTTTTTACCCCCTTGTCTCTCTACTTCTAATTCTCTCTTCTGTAATCCCCTCTTCTGTTGTTTTCTAATATTATACTTATTTTTCAAACTATTCTTCTTCTTTTTTTGTTTTTTCAAATCTTAAACTTTTCACTCTCTTTCCCCCTTTTCTTTTTTCCCCCACATAAAATTACTTGATCATTAAAGATAGCTCTTTTTTGTCCCAATCTTCTTGTTCTGCAAGCATTTCTTGTTGTTTCTCATAGTTCCAGATCTCCATTTCTAAGAATTGAAATATGAAGCCAAAAGAACCTCTCACTTCTTGCTCATCTTCTTTCCATTTTTAAAGTTCCATTTTCAGTTCTTCTAAAAGTGGTGCCATTTTAAACACTTTTAAACAACCACCTGATTGATTTTAGTAATTTAAATGTAATAGCCAAAAATCCAAAAATCATCAAGTAATCCAAATAATCCAAAGCTGTTTCTTCTTGCTCCTTTCTTCCACTTTCTCTTCCTGGGGTTCTATTATTTTGTTGCCAAGTTTCAGTTAAAATGTATCTTTTAGGAATCTTGTTAAGGTTTCACTGTAGATTCCTTTTAGTTCCAGGGAGTCTCCTCCATTTTTCCAGATCCTGCCCTTTTATTCTTTTTCCAGAACTTTCTCTTCTTATTTTCCTCCTGCACATTCAGCTGGTTTGGGGGCTAAGTCACCCCGTAGAGGTGGTGAAGAGGGGGGAGACTGCCTGCAGGGTTGAGGAGAGCCGCATCTCTCCTCCCCAGCTGGCCATTACTCCCTTTCCCAAAGGTGGTTGCAGTGGTGGTCAGAAATGGCCACCACAAAGAAGAACTTGACCGGAAAAGAATGTGCAGGAGGAAGATAAGAAGAGAAAATTTTGGTTGACCGGGGCAAACAGCAAAAGCAACAAATAAGGTACCCTGGAATTTAAACTTAACAACATTGTTCCCAAAGAAGATTTTGAAGCTGCGAAGGAGAGAGAGAAAGGAAAGGATTAGGGTTTTTTTTCTTCCCTTCCTTATACTGATTGCTAAGAGACTTAAGCAAGAAATTGAAAAAAAAATCCACTTTGATATTAATAGGCATCTAAGCTGAAAATAAAAGTCAAAGGGATAATAAAGATTTCTGGACATTTAAAAGTTTTTAAAAGTAGGAAAGGAGAAAAAAAAAGAACAAAAGGGCAGGATCTGGAAAAATGCAGGAGACTGAATTAAGGAATGGAACTGTAATTAAAAGGAATCTACAGTGAAATTTTAACAAGATTCCTCAAAGATACATTTTAATTGAAACTTGGTAACAAAATAATAGAACCCCAGGAAGAAAAAGTGGAAAAAAGAAGCAAGTAGAAACAGCCTTGGATTATTTGGTGATTTTTGGTTTTTGCATCTAGATGACTAAAATTAACCGGGTGGTTGTTTAAAAGTTTTTAAAATGGTATCACTCTAAGAAGAACTGAAAATGGGACTTTAAAAAATGGAAAGAAGATGCACAAGAAGGGGGAAGTTCTTTTGGCTTCATGTTTCAATTTTTAGAAATGGAGATCTGGAACTATGAGAAGCAACAAGAAACGCTTGCAGAACAAGAAGATTGGGACAAAGAAGAAGCCATCTTTAATGATCAAATAACTTTAAGTGGGGTGGGGGGGAGAAAAGGGGGAAAGAGAGTGAAAGGTTTAAGACTAGAGAAAACAACCAAAAAGAAGAACAATTTGAAAGATAAGTATAATATTAGAAAGCAACAGAAGAGAGGATTACAGATGAGAGAGAGTTAGAAGTAGAGAGATGAGGGGGTAAAAAGGGGAGGGAGAAGAAGAGGGGGGAAAGGCAAGGAAAAGAAGTTGTAAAAAACAGAAACAAGAAATGGAGAAACAGAGAAAAGATATAAGGATTGTAACCATAAGCTTGTTTAGAGATAATGGGTGAAAATTTAATTGCAAAAGGGATTCTGCAAAGGTACATAAGATAGAATTGTTATATTACAAATAGAAATAATTTTAGAAAATATGATGATGGATAAAATATTTACTGTAATGTAGTGGGATGTTTGTTAATAAATAAATGAATTAAAATGATTGAGAGAATTAAAAGGGAACATTTTTAATCATTAGTAACGATTTATAAAAATATAAGTGAGAAATATGGAAAAAGAATTAACTATGGAAAGTTTATAAGTGTTCCCAAGGAAGTATGATATTTAATTGAAAAGAAATGTTAAAGATGTTAAGATTTTAATGCATATTAATGATAGAATTGAATTGGAATGGAATGTGTTTTATTTACATATATATATATAATTTTTTCTTTTTAAGAATTTAGTCTCTATTTTAAGAATGTACCAAGCAGAACTCGATTTGAAGTTATGTATTATACTGAATGCTATAATCTTAAAGGTATACATTGAAGCTTAAATAAGAATTTGAATGGATAAAATTAAAGGATATAAAGGTGTCATACTCTAATTGGTAACTACAGGGAAAAATTTGCTTAATAAGAAAAGATAATGTGAAATTGAAACAGGACAGACAAAATTATAAATATAATGATTTGAATTGAGATGAGATAACTAAAACAAAGTTGAGAAAATTAAAAGAGGGGAAAAACTATGTAGAAAATATAAAATGGTAATAAGATATGGAATAGAATATAAAAATGAGCATGAAATTGAGTTTTGTGTCTATATGAAGAAGTGATAACCTGGGACCATGCTATTTTCAAAAAAGATGTTTTATTTGTATTTTGTTTTTGTGAAAACCCAAATAAAATTTTCAAAAAAAAAAAAAAAGAATCAGAGGGGGTGGTCCTTGCTCATCGCCTGAGCTCGGTCTCTCATGTTCACTCCTTTGCCTCTCTTGGTCATGCTGCCCTCCCCTTCCATCTTGCTGCTGGTTATCTTCTTCTCTTTCTTTCACCTTTCCCAGCATACAAACCAATGGTGAGATTCATTTGGTTTGCACAACTGGTATCTGTTTGTTCAGTTTGGCAAACCAACTGAAGCCTTGCCCCTCCCATCCCATCCTGGGCTCTCCTCACCACCCAGACACTCACCCAAGTTTACTAGAGCCACTTCGTGCCATGACATCACCCAAAGGGAGGGGAGCAGGAGCAGGGAAGCTCGCTCAATCCATTTGTCTGTGCTGTTCAGCCTCATGTGAGAACTTTGGGTTGATTTGTTCATTGATCCTTTAGTTTATTTTCTATAAGTTCTATAAGCTATGTTGACACCAATTTGATGATACATAATCAATCAATCAGTCATGGCCTAGGTAGGGGAAAGGTAAGGACAACATCATGGGAGTAATGCAGAAAAAAATGCATTAGTAGGGCATCAGTATTTCATGATTAAATGCAAGGCCTGAAAAAAAATTAAAGAAAGATTCTGATGAAATTTAAATGCTAAAGCCTTTAGGATATGATGTGGATTTA
Organism: Hydrophis major; assembly: GCA_033807585.1. Classification (NCBI taxonomy): domain Eukaryota; kingdom Metazoa; phylum Chordata; class Lepidosauria; order Squamata; family Elapidae; genus Hydrophis; species Hydrophis major. The sequence continues at coordinate 224,146,406 of CM066329.1, forward strand.
TATATTTATTTATCAAATTTAGAAAGCTGTTCAACTCTCCCCATTCTCTGAGTGACATTAACATTAAAATCAGAAAAATTAAATAACAATATATGTCCACAAGAGTTACATTCAAATTAATATAAAATTCTCTAAGGGAAAGCTGAAAATTAGATTGAAATTGTCCAGGACTGTAATGATGCCCTCCTGAGGAGAGTCAGAAGGTGATGTCATCCTGAGGAGAGTCATATTAATGTCTCCTTTAAGGCCAATAGAATCACTTCTTCCCTCAAGAAAGCTAACATTAAGCATGGACTTAATCTAAGCCATCTCCCAAGTGGCCTACTAAGCCAGGACGGCATAGATCTAATAAAGAAGTGACCAGGTTTGTAGTCCAAGATCATTCTCTACTTCCTTATGACTTAGAGACCCAAACTCTTCCCAACCAACATCTCAAGATTGTGCTTCAGTCTCCTTGACAGGATCCGCCCAGTAAGGACCCAATCCTAAGAAAATTTCTGTTTGACATTTCTAAGAAGCAATGATGAAAAAGGGGAGCTTACGTATTATATTTAAGTTCCCCAATTCCATCTATAAAAACCCACTGTGATTGTATGCTCAGTGCATAATGATTCATACCGATGACTACGAACAGCAAGTGAAAGATCAAGAACATTTAACGGAAACCAGAACACACATGTCAGCAAGAATAACTGGTAAATACTTCTTGATACAGTTTAATGGTTGGGGAAAGACTAAGCATTTGTTTAGCACAGCTCCTTATTAGCTGTGCTTGCCTGGATTAGATATGATGTCATATTTATCATAAAACGCAGTTAATACTGGAATTAGAAAATTAGCTTTAAGTATAACAGTTGCAGGAATGAACTAAATGTTAGGGTTAGCCTCCCCCAGTTCTGTGGTGGCTTTATCCTCAATTATTTCTAGGTGATTTTTCAGAATAGCCAGACATTCTGAAAAAGTAGTTTCTCCTAGGGGATCAAGGCCTGCTTTCAACTCAGAGGGGTATAAATGCAGTATTTTTATCTCGAAATATCTTTCTGTCCCAGATTAAGAGGCTTTAGAATGAAGTATTTCTGTAATTCTTTTATTATAATTTCATTAACTTTGAAATTACATTTTTGTTAATTACATTGAAGCTTTCAATACCCATAGCAACAACTAATGCAAACTAAGCTAGAAAAAAAGGAAAGTTCAGAAGACACAGGAAAAAGAAAAGAAAAGAAAAAGACCATAAAAATGCATAAACTGTTATATCAACTTTCCCCCCTCTCTCAAAGTTATAATTTTTTTTTTAAAAAAAACCTCTTTTTCCCATAACCTAACTTTTATCTATCTGCAGTTCAGAAATCATCTTTTCAATCTTAGTTCAGCAAAAAGTCCTTTTGGAGTTACCAGAAATATCAAACGAATATTTTATCCCTTATCAAATAATAGTCCAACTTTATATTCTTTTTTTGCTTTGCACATTCTTAACCTTTAAATCATTCTTATGGCATCACAGGATTTGGTCTTTCATCACTTGTTGGCATTTAAAAGAAATCTTCAAAGTTTTTACCAGGCTTCTTTGTAAATCCCATAAAGGGGCATCATCCAGGATTTCTTCCCGCATCTGTTCCACGTCCAAGTCCTTTTCTTAATTTGTCTTTTGCACTCCCATTTTAGTAATCTCAATTCTCTTGTTCATGTAAAAGTTTCTTAACATTTTTTTCTCATCAACTTCTAAAAGTTTACCCACTGAAATGTGTATCTGAAATGTTAGCTATTAATATTTCAGTCCATATTTTAAAAAATCTCAAGATGAGAAAAAGTTATAGCCAGTTTAGTCATTTTAATCTCTTTTTTGCCTGGTCCTTTAGTTCTCTGCACTGTCCAGTTGCAACCTTAATCAAGCTTCAGTTCCTAATATGGGTCTAGTTTCCTTTTAGTCATTTCTCATCAGTATATTATTTAATTATATACCTGTTTTTCAGATCAGCAAAAATATAATCAATCTTTAAAATCTCTCTGGTCTCCCAATCTGTTTAAAATATTCTTACATCAACATCCTCTTCCCTCCCCTTTTTCCAACTGCATATTATTTTTTAAAAAATTACATTTTTTAAATTTAAAATTTCTTAAATCTGAAGAAGGTAAAATTCATGAGCTACCAGATTAAGCTCACAGCTGTGAAGGTCTTTAATATCCACAATTTTTTTTAACAAATTGTGAATTTAAATTTAAAAGATAAACAGTAGTGAAACAGAATTATTCTGTTTATATTACATTATTCTATCCCTATGATTTCAATACTGTTTACACATAGAATAGGTAATTAAAATATGGCATCCATATTTTTGACATGTTTCCTCCTTATTTTATTGATTAAACAAGAAAAGTTTATGCAGGGAGCATAAACCTAACTCTAATTTGGATTAACTTTCTGAGCCGGAGAAAAATTATAAGATTATAACATATGCCCTGTATTTAAGATTAGTAACATAATTCCCCATGAATCAAACTTTTCAAGCAGAAAATATTACTTGGGTGGCATCACTGCTCAGCACAGAGCTAAAGGAAAAAAGAACTCAAAAATAAATACTGATGTTTTCTTTTGTTATTGCTAGTTATTTATGTTTCAGAGCAATCTGCCACATAGAAAACCATATTATTTGCTCTTATTACTATGGGAAATACAGCAAGACCACATAGTCAGGTATGCACACATTCCTAACATTAGAAGTATTATTAGAACACTACAGTAGAGCATTGTCTATCCAATGGTTTTATTGCATAAGGAGTTTTCAAGGCACAAACACTGGAAATAATTTGCATGCTAGATTCTAATTTGTTCTCTCCCTCCCTCCTCCTTCCCCTCCCCCCCCCCGCACCTCTCTCCCTCTTTCTCTCTCTCTCCCCCCCCCCCCAAGACAGATATATCCCACAATGGAAATGGACATCTTCTATGACTTATGTGCTTCTGGCCATTTCTTACCTGTTGATCATCATATTGTTTGGGCTTGTGGCATCCCAAGGTAAATCAACTTTTTTGATTTCTGACATACTGTGTGGGCTTCAGGACAAAATGTTGTAGAAAGTGGCTTTAAAACTCTCTCAAATTCTTAGTATTCTAGACAGAGCAAGTTACTGAACCCCCAAAACATACATTAATTTGCAGCTGACTTGGTGCAATATAGAGCCATGTACATCAGGGGACAAAATAATAGTGTCAGCTTTACTTCTAATTGCCGTATGTTAGAATCCAACACTGTCTTTAAGATTAAGTTATAAATCATGATTTGCTGAACAAGCAGAGAAAGGTCATGCAGGTAAGAAAAATAATCAGGTTGATTTAGGGTTTTTTACAGTTTTGCTTTCATTTCTTCTGTCAATACCCCAAATGGGAAGAAAAACAAGCCAGAAATAAGCCAAAATTCTGTGTTCAAACAAGGGACTTATAAATCAATTGCTACATTCATTTTCTTTCCTGGCCAGAACAAAATGGAATGCAAAGAATTAGTCTGCAGATGGATTTATTTGATCAAGGGTGAAATCAAAAGGAATTCATCAGTGGTGGGATTAAAAATTTTTTACTACCAGTTCTGTGGCTGTGGCTTGGTGGGCGTGGCAGGGGAGATACTGTAAAATCTTCAGTCAGAGATGGTATTCGCTGGTTCTCCAAAGTACTCAAAATTTCCACTACCGGTTCTCCAGAACTGGACAGAACCTGCTGAATACCTGTGGAATTCACCATTTTACAAAATAGATTGAAAGAAAGAAATGGCTCTTCTCATTCTGCCCTTTAGCGACTTTATTAAGTATGCAATCCAATCCTTAGCCTCCTTATTAAACAGTCCATCTGCACATGCAAAAGCCCAAGCATGTAAGTAAAGGCCAGAGGCAAGTTGAAAAGTTCCTAATGAGTTGAGAAGTTCATTTGCCTCTGTATAGTTCATTTAATACATTGAGGTTTGATTTAATAATTAATTACTAGAACAGTTGCCATATATTGAACAAATAAATAAATACTAGAACTGTTGTGCCAAACTTACAAGGCCCCTATGTCTATAATTTCTACTTTTTCCATATTGCGGCAAGTAAGATGTTGATAGATAGATGATAGATAGATTATACATAGATCGATCGATCGATAGATTGACAGAGTAATAGATGATAGACAGACAGATAGATGATAGATAGATAGATAGATATAGATTGATAGATTGGTAGATTATAGAAACAGAGTGGTTGTGGTGGCCTAGAGGTAGAGCTCTTGCCTTACAATTAGGAGGCTGTGAGTTTGATCCAAGGAAGGAGGACAAAGAGATCTATCAGATCCGTTTGAGTTATATTTAAATCTCCTTTCAAATTAATTTCATAGATATCCATTGCATCTCCTTCTTGTTTTACCATTTTATTAGAACACGCTCCATTAGTTTTAGCAAGCTTTTGATCCATTCTGTCCAAAAGCTTGGCTGAATGGTATTGAAAAATGTGCACTAAGGATTTCTGCTCTATTCCTGTCCAGCCTTCCAGGTCTCCTTACCATTAAGCCTGCTCCCTGCCCCCACAAGATGGTATTCAGTAGGTTCTGACCAGTTCTGGAAAACTGGTAGTGGAAATTTTGAGTAGTTTGGAGAACCGGCAAATACCACCTCTGACTGGAGATTTTACAGTATTCTTCCCTGCCACGCCTTCCAAGCCAGGCCCACAGAACCAGTAGTAAAAGAATTTGAATCCCCCCCCCCAAAGCAGTCTCCATTTTCTCACATGAGAGAAGATCTTCTAAATGAAAATTATAATTTAAAATCCCTCTGGTCCCTTAATCCATTGTTAACTTTCCAAAATCCCTATAATAAGCATCCTTTTGTTACATAGTAAAAAGAAAATCATATTTACCCCATTGTCTTTTAAGGAGGCAAAAGCCCACCTGATGAATATAGTACTTGCAGTCTGAAGGGTCTTAATCTCTCAATCCCAAAAAGTGATTAAATGTATGTAAGAATCAATCAAGTTTAATGTAGGCCACTTTGTAAATGTGAGCTTGCTGTAATCCCAACTCCAGCCATTCCATTCATGTGCCAATCATAAGAATGACAGTTTCCATGGTCTACTTATGAGGAATGGCTGTCCAGAGTTGTAAATCTTACCTTTGTTTTGGAAAACTTAACACCAACTCAGATTCAGCATCAAATCATGATTCTCCTCACAAAATCTGCCAGCCAGCAAAAGCTGGCAAGACATCTCACCATGGTATTCACAGGATGTGCCCTGAAAGTCTATTTGTTAAGTTCTAAAAACGGCCACAACAGCCCCCTTTATATAGGCAAGCTCTTGGTTATTTAGCCAATGAAAACACAGGAACATTAGCTCTTTTAACCAATGAGAAAGGCTCGTTAATAGCCAATCAGATTCTCCTGAACGGACCAATCCGATATCGCTATTATCGGCCAATCAGAAATGCAGGGCCAGAACCCTGCACTTTAAGGTTTCAACAATCTTTATTCAAGCACTTTTATTAATTCACAACACTGTTTATCAAAGTTTATCAAAGCACAAATATATTCATGGAGAAAGAGTGGGAGAGAAGGGGGAGGGAGGGAGGGAGGGAGAGGGAGGGTGGCCACACAGCTGTAATTTGTGAAGGATACTTCCTTTGAGGCTTGAGACATATGATGTAGAGTTCAAAAGTTCTTACAAAGTTAACTCTAGATTATTTTCAGAGTGCCTAAGATCCCTTTTGAATATGGTATTTTTATTGCTTCTCAACTAGTAATATTGTGTACATTTCTATTCCTACAGGAAGCAGCAAATGGCAGCAACATCTAGAAAACTGTAAGTCATTTTCAAGAAGTGGCTGGGATGGAGGGGCCCTAATTGTTGGGTGTGGGGGGGGTACTAATTAAAGTAGATCCCAACAGAGCCCACAATGGAGCCCTTTAAGAGAATAAATATCAATACAGTGAATTTTCCATGCAGGAGTGTACTCTAGCACCTCAGTTTTAAACAAGTAATTTCTTTGCATACCACGTGATTGCAGAAAACTTGGCAAATAGAGAAAGCCTTTTAAGCCTCTGTACAAGAGTTCACTGAGTAAAACCACAGTCACTGCCTTGAGGATCAAATTCCACCATAAAATCTGCTTTTTACAGTAAGTTGTTGCTTAGATAAGGAAGGGATCTTGGAGGTTTTCTAACCCAACTCCCTGCCCAGTGCCATCATTTATTTCCATTACAATTGTGGTTCAGACATCTCTAAGGCAATTATGTTTCCCTCTCTTCTAAACTCTAACATGGTCTCTTCCTTTTTTTCAATGTACTAAATAATTCACTGCGACTAAGTTTATTCCTTTGGGTTCTTCCATTGGGAAACATTTAATTCCCTCCCGCTGTACTTGGTGCACAGCTGAAATAGTCTTCCAATTCCCAGGTGATCATATCCTACAGCAGACTTAGTTTTCTGTTTTTCTACTGCAGAAAAACTACATGCTTCCAAAATGCCAGTGCAATATCGCCGACATCTAGATCAAAACCTCTGGCAACACAAGTTAGAAAAGTTCTTTAATTTTTTTATTTGCCAGTGTACCCATGTGGAGCCAAAAGCAGAGAATGGAAATATTTTGATGGTGCATGTTACTTCTTCTCCATCCAAGAACTTATTTGGCACACAGCAAAGAATGATTGTGAAGAAAAGAATTCAGAATTGGTAGTCATTACCAATCAGTATGAACAGGTAAGGAGCCTGGTATTTGTTTGGGAGAAGGTATAGGTTTAAAAATTGCTACCAACTCCTGACTATCCATAGCTCTGTTGGGAGGGAACATTTTGCCACTCACTATTTCTCTGTTACAAGTTACTGCCATTTTATCTCCTTGATTTTTGAAAGATAATTTACCATAGGGTAAAAAGGCAACTGGAGTTGATTTACGTTGAATACATTACATACCATAGGCAGAATATATCTTCTGGTGCATTTTTGAACAAAGCAAGATGATCTGTACAAAGTAGTCATCATTATTTTGGAACATCAGCATATTCATTAAAAGTGGGTAATTTTTTTTTCCTTTTTGGAGAGCAGATATTGCACCACTGAATTTTGCCATGTCACCAAAAAAGCAACATCACCTGCATGATTTGGAAGGTCTTCTTCACAAAAAAACAAAAAACAAAAACCCTACCCAAACAAAACCTTTCCCCTCAAAGATATACACCCCTTGAAATTTTAGTCCTGCCCCTTCCAGTGATAGCATGATCATAACTGTCAACTATTGATTGGGTGCTGTAATATTAGGTTATCCATGAAGAAATGTCACTGCGGATTCTAGTCAGGGGTATAGTCCTGGGACATGCCAAATCAGCTTGTTATGATTTATATCTGTCACAAGAGAGCCCATACACTATATATGTTCCTATTGCCTATATACACTCATACAACACCATACCGATACAAAGTGATATTGCAAGTCTGACAGAACTAAGAATCATCAAAAGCTAAGATAGGTGACATGGGAATAATCTGAGACTAAATGAAAATGCCTGGTAATCTTAACTTTAAAAAAAGAGCATGAGAACTTGTAAGATAGAAGTGGGCCATGCCACCTTTTCTTCGTTTAGCATTTGCCTTTTAGTCCCAAAAAGGAAATGGAGTATATCTACATGGAGCAACTGACTTCCCAAGGGAAAGCTATGCTGACCTGTTGCCTTAATCCAAACATGGGACAGAAAGTTTATTGCAAACTACATTTCCCAAGATTCTTTGGGGAAGGCAGGGAAATGAGATCCAAAGCTCCTACAAAGTTGCAGTTTCAGTAGGAGGTCTTCAGAGCTAAGCAATGCTTCCAGCATGTGTATGGCTACTTCTAAAAGAAACAGAAAATTTAGTAGCCAATGGATACATGCACATATGGAGTCTATGCCATTTTGAAACCACACACGACCTCACCTTTGAGTGAAGTGAGGTCAGATTTTTAGAAGGGGTAGAGAATTCCTTGCTCATAATATTTCTGAGTTGGTGGAAATAAAGACAATCACAGATTGCCTTCCAACTGCTTTTGATGGCTTGTGGAGTAATTGGTATAGAATTGGTATAGAAATTTCGAGTTCGAATCTCAAGAGGCTCAAGGTTGACTCAGCCTTCCATCCTTCTGAGGTCAGTAAAATGAGGACCCAGATTTTGGGGGGCAATAGGCTGACTCCGTAAACCACTTAGAGAGGGCTGTAAAGCACTGTGAAGCGGTATATAAGTCTAAGTGCTATTGCTATTTCTGGCTCTGGAAGACTAGTTTTTCAATCCAGCATGCCTACAGAATATAACATTTAATCAGAGTTGGAAGGGACCTTATAGGTCATCTAGTCCAACCCCCTGCCCAAGCGGGAGACCCTATACCATTTCTGACAAATGACAGTCCAATCTCTTATTGAAGGTCTCAAGTGATGGTAACCCACAAGCTGTGATTCATGCAACAGAGCAATGGGCAGCTACCTCAGTAGCAAGAATGGGAACTCATTCCTCCAGATCTCACTAAATACAATTCTCAACAAGCCAGCCAATGTGGCCCATGCTGAAGGATGTTGTGAATTATAGTTCACAACATGCGGATACCCACAAATCCCCATTTGTAAATGACACATGATGTTTAAAAAATGTGACAGAACTCCATGGGAGAAGATTATTCGTTGATACAGACCCTTACATTTTTTTTCACAAAGTATATTAATATATTCCAGCATATCATCTATAATTAAGGCTGCTATACTAGAATATTCCAGAGAAATGGCTCCTCCATTTAAAAAAAAAAAAAGGAAGGGGGTTGATTTCTTCCATGTTCTTTTCATGTGGGAAAGAAACATAGAAGTGATGGCAGAAAAAAATCGAGAAAATTGCAATTGGAAGACGATGTTTGTCAAAGGATCTTATTGAATGCTACAAATGAGGCAAATCAATTTCATACTCAAAGCTTTAGCAGGATGGTCTCTTACACATACATATCAGAGTCAAGGTCACTGAATTAACCAAAACATATTTTTGGAATAAGTACTACAGGAAGGCCTTGTAAAATATGGTTGTAGTTAATTACTACGAATACAGATAAAAGAGTGCTTCCAGATGAATTCAACTTAAGTATTTTGGAACACTGTTGTTGTTGTTGTTGCTGCTGCTGTTGTTATAACTTTGATTCCTTCTCCCTGCCCCAACTTTTGGCACCCTAGAATTTCCTCCAGTCTCAAACCAGGAATGAGCACTACTGGATTGGACTCAGTGATCACAATGCTGAAGGGCAATGGAGATGGGTCGATGGCACAGACTACAGAACCAGCTTCAAGTAAGACAAGCCTATGCAGTGCACTTTTCATATCTTACCGTACTATTAGACAGGTGTCTTAACGATTTTCCTGAATTTTCCATTCTGAAAAAGCAGAAACACAAGTTGTATGTAGCTCCTTTCATCTTAAAAGTATTCAGCACCCCAAACCAGTGTGTCTCAAACTTGATCACTTTAAGATGTAGGGATTTCAATTCCCAGAATTCCCCAGCCAAAATGCTGGACTGGGAATTCTGGGAGTTGAAATCCACAGATCTTAAATGGTTAAGGTTGAGAAACACTGCCCTAAATTAACAGGCACGAACTATGCCACAAAGCCTCAACTTCCATGATGCTTGGGAGAAAAGACTAATATAGCACTGCGTTGGTATCTTAAGTATTTCTTCTTAGCCTTTACCTACACAGAATTTTCCATAAGATATCCCTATAAAATATCTGACTGTTATTTATGGTAATTCGGTGACTTTCAAATACAATATTGACCAATACAGTATTGACAAATAGCTGGCAGGAGCAAGGATCCAAGCATTTATTTTTTTAAGCATATTTTCAATCAGTAATACATTAGGAAACCATTGGGAAAAAACACAATCACCCTTTAAAACAATGTATAGTTGATCTACTTGAAGTGGCAGTTCAATGAGATTTTCCAAATGAAGGCAACATCCATATATACTCATGCAAGATATGCCTGTTAGTCACGTGACTTCATAACTGAATACTTGCAGTTATGAGCAATTTAAGCAGCCAGTGCTCTTGACTATCTTGCTGTTTTCCTGAGACCATATCAGAGCAGTGCTTGGCATAAGATAAAGGAGATAACATACAGAATTGCCAGCATGCTACCAGTAAGTGTTTAGTTGGCAATGGAGAGTAGTTAGGAAGGGCAAATACTGAGTGGGTAGAAGTTCCATGGGCATTCTAGAGACTTGCAAGTCCATGCTTATAGATCCCTAGTAATGTCTGAAAATAGCCAAAGCAACTCCGATGTATTGGGCTTGAAAAGATAGTGAGATGAAAAAGCTGGTCATCTAACAATGGCTTTAAATACCAAATGTTTCTCCTATAAGATGGCCTCACTGGTGAAGAGGATTACTTGACCCAGTTGATCACAAGAAGCAACCATAGCTGCTAGTTCTCCTCTGTTTTCAGTTATTCCTTCTAACTAGAGCAGAGGTGTAAAACTCACGTCATCATGGTGGCATCATATGACGTATCGGGGTTTTTTTTCCCCCTTCGCTAAACCGAGCATGGGCTTGGCCAGGGCATGACGCATCCAGCCCAGAGGCTGGGAGTTTGACAGCCCTGAACTAGAGTAAAGAAGATAATAAAGATTCTTTTACTTGCCTTGTTCTTGTCTTTCAAGAAGATATTCAGTTTGGAGCTCAATAAGCACAGAGGCGTTCTAAAAATCCTACAAAATCTGGAATTCACCTACTCATTCATCACTACTATTCTTGCTGCTCATTCATTGCACATATTTTTGCCAACCATCTTCCCTTTCACTGCTAGCTCACCTAAGATGAACAAGCAGTGTTAACAAGGGGAATATGGAGACTCAGCTAGCTGGCAGTGGACTTCTACTGAGCCTTGGACATTGACAAGAAGTCCATAATGTCAACCATTAGGGATACACTTATTCACGAGTAAGAAGTAGAATGAAGGAAGTTATGAAGATGGCAAATGTGAGAGACAGTGCCTACCCCAAATCATTTTAATGAGGCAATTTGCATTTAATCCCCAAGAAGAAACCAAGGGTGGGATTACATGTGAAAAGGACTTTAGGTAATAGCTTCCAGATGTTGCTGAATTATAATTTCTAATATACCTCAATATCAATTATGATGGCCAGTACTGTTGGCATTTGTAAATCCAGAAGAGCACTAATTCCATGTCCTTGTATAGCTTCTAAGAGTCACGTGAGGAAACAGCCTTCTCCATAGATGAGAAGACAATGATATAAGATGCAGGGCCTGGTGTACAGATAGATATTGTGTTAATATTAAACCTTCCCAATCTGGCAGATCTCCAGCTAAGTTTTGAAGGCCTAGATATGCTTCCTGAAGTTTCATACTGGAAAACAGTACGATATACACAATTGACCCAAAGCCACCACTGGAAAAGTACAGACCTTCTGCGTTCGGTTATACTTGGCAGGCAGAAGATGATATGAGTGAAAAGGAAAGACATCTCATTCTGAATTTCTCTCAGACTAATTTGACTCTCTTGCTTATTTAGGAATTGGCAAGAAGGTGAACCCAATGATCACAGCAGTAATGAAGACTGCGCCGAGCTCTTTAAGTCTGGAAAATGGAACGATGTATCCTGTAATACAAAAAAATTTTATGTATGCAAAAAGCCTTTATCTTCCTAAAAAATCATGGGCAAAAAAAAATTGAAGGAGAAGGAAATCATGTACTTTGGAATCCCAAATATCCTGCTGGAATGTAGCTACATACACAAAAAAGCCCAGTCAACTAGCAGAGCAGAGCATAACATAGCATAACAAAGTACATTGTACTTAGATATGTTGGTTGGAGCCACTTTGGTAATGGTGAAGTGACTGTTCAGATCCCAGGATTCTTTGAACACACAAACCAACCAAAGGCTGACATTACCGAGAAACTTTACCCATGTTTTGTAATTGTTTCTCAATCTAATCACTGAACTATCTAGAATTCTCTGTAATAATTATGAAGGAAATACACTTTGAACCTGCTCAGAAGCCACTTAATCTATGTTTATTTACCCTGTTCCAACCTTGGTTATGAAATCTGGTGCCTGCAGAGATAAATCAAGAAGTAGATGCTGTAAGCCAACAGAATATTTTAGCGTGTATTAGTTATAGTGATCTTGTTTAATTTAAAAAAATAACAATACTAGGATTTTAGCAGGCATCCTTGCCCATGCAACAAGAGGTCTTTGTTGTATTCAGATCTTCATTTGAAATCAGCACATCACTTTAGAAACAATTATCTCAATTGGCCCTGAACAGATTGTTTAGTGTGTGGGACAGACAAACTCTGTCCATTTCAATCTTCACCATGTTCCCACCTATCCTTTTCAATGTACTTTGCCAAGTTGTACATATGCCTCCTAATAAACTTCAATTTAGATACATTTTCTTCATGTTAAGTGTATTGGTGCTTTTCTCTAATAAAGCTAATGATGGAGTACGCTTTTCTCACATATGTGTAAGCTCCGAGATACATTTATAAGTTTTCCTTTAATGGCAAGTCAAATTCTGGGTCTCAAAGATGTCAGTACATGCTTCACACTACATAAAAGGACAGGGGATGTGAAGAGGATAAACCCAGATCAAATGAATTTTCCTCCATTTTCCCTGAAGAAAGCTGATAATGTTAAATAAGTGAAAATGAAAACTAATTTTCTAACTTAGCTGAAGATATCCAGTATCATCAATAACTGGGATTGCTAAAGGATGGAGTCACTGAAGCAGTAGGCGTGAGCTTAAACGGACTCCAGAAAATGGTAGAGGACAGGAAGCAGTGATGGGATTCAAACATTTTTACTACCGATTCTGTGGGTATGGCTTAGTGGGCATGGTGTGGCTTGGTGGTGTGTCTTGATGGGCATGGGAGGGGAAGGATACTGCAAAATCTCCACTTCCTTCCCATTCCTCGGGGAAAATTACTGCAAAATCCCCATTCCCTCCTCACTAACCTTCTTTCCAGCTCCCTTCACCTGTGCAGGGCAACAAAAGAAGACCCAGCTGATTAGCTGGGACTCAGGAGGCGGAGAATAGATGGGGGCGGGGCCAGTCAGAGGTGGTATTTGCTGGTTCTCCAAACTACTCAAAATTTCCGCTACCAGTTCTCCAGAACTGGTCAGAACTTGCTGAATACAACCTCTGACCGGAAGGCCTGGAGGAACGTTTTCCGTGGGGTTACAATGGGTCGGACACGACTTCGCAACTAACAACAACAAAAAAGAAAGGAACTGGGGAAAATTATGCCTTCCAATTGCTGGTGACGATGGAAATGCGAAGTGGGCATGTTCTGTAAGTAGAAAATTGCACTGTGAAATAGATTTTACTTTGTCTGGTTGTGTGTACATGGCTTTTTTGTTGTTTGTTTTTGCCTGTGTTGTGTGTATATGGCTTTTTAAACAAAATCTACTTAGATAAAGCCTAATGCCCTTTATTTCTGGTGCGTGTTTCTATGGCAGTGGAAAATCATTCCTAGCCATCTTCTCCATAGTGCCTTTATATGTACCTGAACACTGATTCTGTATCACATCTCCCCTACGTTTTCTTTTTTTCAGACTGAACATGCTCTATCAGCTTGTTGTCATATGGCATGTTCTCAAGCGCTGGTATCTGTGGTATATTTAAATGTAGACTTCTAGGACGATGTTCCTATTGGTTAGCAGAAGCAACGATACGATTGGTTAGTAACGTTGGTATCTGATTGGCCGCCTATAGCGGCGGGAAGTTTAAATAAATGTCATTGGTTGAGAGCTGCAGAGCAGCCGCTATAAAAGGGGCTGCTGCGGCTTGACTGCAGTGTAGTTACTGATTAGTATTAAAGAGCTGAATTCAACTCCGGTCTGCGAGTCTCTTAACTGGCAACAGAACACTGGCGACGAAGGTAGGATAAAAGAGACAAAGACCGTAGCACGTGGCGACGACAGCCGAAGGACCAACGAAATGGCCGGCAACAATTCGCCACCCGCACCGTTCAACCCAGCCAAAAAAGACTGGGAGTCATACATTGACAGGTTTCTGATGTTTTTAGAAAGCAACGAACTGCAAGGAATCACCGACCAAAGGAAGAGAGCCGTATTCCTAATGCATTGAGGTCCAACTGTCTTTAAAATGGCCAAGGCATTAGCGAGACCAAATGACATTAAACAGATGGCATGGCCAGACCTGAATTGGATGTTGAGGAACCATTACTCACCGCCCGTATCCAACCTCATTAGAAGGCACGAGTTTTACAAGCACGACCAACTAGAAGGCGAGAGCATTGGAGACTTCATAGCAGCCTTAAGAGACATTGGGGGGGCATGCGAATTCCTCAACATGGATGAAGCCATGAGGGATCGCATAGTCCTTGGTCGAAGAGACGCAACCTTACAGAGCAAACTACTAAACTGACCAAACATCACCGTGAATAAAGCCATTACTGAAGCAATGGCCACTGAAGCCGCAAAGAAATCTGCAGCAAAAATGAAGCAGATGAATACAACGGGCAGCCCGGGCATGAACAAAGAGAAGAAAACAGAGGGAACCCAAAAGCACGCTGCCACGACCTCCCACCATGAGGACATCGAATCATCAACCGATTCAAATGTCGAAGGTGAAAAAGTAAACAGACTCTACTCAGAAAGGAACCGGAGAGAGAGAGAGATGAAGCAGAAAATCCGAGTTCCATGTGCAGGTTGCGGCGGAAACCACCCGAGATCTGAGTGTCAATTCCTGGATGCCACATGCCGGCATTGTGAGAAACGGGGGCACGTCGCAAGGGTATGCCGAAACAAAAAGAGCTATAATTCAAGGGGACAAGGCAATACCCCACCCCCCCACCCCCAGAAACAAAGAAAGGATAACCGGAAGCCATTGGAACCGTGAGGGGAAAAGTCAATGGCAAAATGAAAAGGAAGAAACACATCAAACTATCACAATTGGGACAGCCAGAACAACAAATACTAAGAAGGTTCGAATCAACATCCTGATTGAAAGTGAGCCGTGCAAGATGGAAGTGGACTCCGGTTCGTATTTATCAATGGTGTCATGGAACACAATAAAAAGCTTAATTCCCGATATACCACACAGAGAACTTGAGAAGCAAAGCCTGATCATCAAGGACTACCAAGGTAATAAAATACTGGTAGTAGGGCTAGGACATTTCGAAGTAAATTTTAAAAGGCACACCAAGATCCTGCCGTTAACCATCGTTGACAGAGATCGCCCCAGCCTGCTCGGGTTGGAATGGTTTGAACCCCTCAGAATCGAGGTGACAGGAATCAACAACATCGCCATGACTGACTGGGAAAAAGACCTGATAGAAGAATTCCATGATGTATTCAACGGGACCTTAGGCAAGTACTGTGGGACACCTTTATCATTTAGCTTAAACACGAACGTAGCTCCAGTTAGGCTTAAAGCCTGACGGATACCATTTGCACTAAGACCTAAAATTAGTGAACAACTAAACAAACTAATCGCTCAGGGGGTACCAGAGCCAACTGACCACGCCTGATGGGAGACCCAATAGTCACCCCTATAAAACCTGATGGGTCCGTGCACATCTGTGGTGACTATAAGGCCACCCTGAACCACGCATTGCAACAGAGTGCATATCCCGTTCCAGTAGTCCAACACCTGTTGCATTCATTGGGAAGAGGCAGGATTTTTGCAAAACTCGACCTCACGCAGGCATATCAACAATTACCCGTTGATCCTGAAACAGCTGAGGCACAAACCATCATAACACATAGAGGAGCATTTAAATGCAATAGATTACAATTCGGCGTAAGTGTGGCCCCTGGCGTCTTCCAGAGCCTAATGGAACGCCTTCTACAAGGACTAAAAGGGGTGGTGCCCTACTTCGATGATGTATTAATATCTGCTGAAAACAAAAAACAACTAAAAGACCATTTAAGGGCAGTCCTGACAAAATTTAGAGAAGCAGGACTCAAAGTCAAAAAAGAAAAATGCCAACTTGCCACAAACCAGGTCGAGTTCCTGGGATACCTTATTGACGAAGCAGGAATCCACCCCACACAAAAAATGTGCCATTAAGGAAGCCCCCATACCCAAAAACAAAACAGACTTACAGGCTTTTTTGGGTCTCATTAATTTTTATCATGTCTTTCTGCCACAGAAGGCAACAGTAGAAGAACCACTGCATAGACTCCTCAATAAAAAAGCCAACTGGAAATGAGGCCACCAAGAAGAAACAGCATTCCAAAAAATTAAAGACTTAATCACATCAAAATCAGTATTGATTCAATACAGCAACACGCTACCTCTAACTGTCACCTGCGACACTTTGCCCTTTGGAATAGGCGCAATACTCAGCCACACACTACCAGACAGCAGAGAAGCACCAATTGCCTTTTATTCCAAGATGTTATCCAAAACCGAAAGAAACTACAGCCAACTGGACAGGGAAGCCTTGGCAGCCATCTCGGGGGTGAAACGTTTCCACGAATACTTATACGGTAGGACATTTTCTTTGATTACCGACCACAAACCATTATTGGGAATCCTAGCCAGAGACAGGGTAACCCCCAATATCCTGTCCCCAAGAATGACTAGATGGTCAGAATTCCTAGCAGCTTACAGTTACAAACTCATTTATTGCCTGGGGAAAGCCATACCCCACACAGATGCTTTAAGCCGCGCACCACTACCAGGTCACGATGATGATCCAGCTCCCACCACACAGACATTACAAATTGAAATGATGCCAAATTGGCCAATCACTGCATCAGACATCGCAAGGGAAACAGCTAAAGATGCACTGATGGGCCGAATATTGAACTGGGTGGAATGGGGTTGGCCGGAAAACATAAAAACTGAAACTTTTAAACCTTTTAAAAACCAGAAAACTGAATTATCGCTGGAAAAAAGGTGCATCTTGTGGAGAGACCAGGTGGTTCCTCAAAAATTATGAGAAAAGGTGCTAACCATGCTACACGAAGGTCACCCCGGCATGGTAAAGATGAAATCTCTGGATAGAAGTTACGTTTGGTGGCCAGGAATAGATAAAGACATTGAATCCTGGGTTAAAACATGTAACCAATGCCAATCTTCCAGCCCCTCCCCCCCTCAGCACCAGTCCTCGAATGGGAGACACCCAGAGGCCCCTGGTCAAGAATCCATATGGATTTCCCTGGCCCCACAAAAGGTTATACTTACCTGATCATCGTGGATGCCTATTCTAACTGGTTGGAAGTTATCATCATGGGTTCAACAACAACAAAAGCTGTCACCAAACAACTCAAAAAACTTTTCGCCACCCACGGTCTACCAGATGTAGTAGTATCAGACAATGGGCCACAGTTTACAGCTTTGGCTTTTGAACAATTCCTCGCGGAACATGGCATATGACACGCTTTAACAGCACCAGCTCATCCAGAGGCGAACAGTAGAGCGGAACGCATGGTTCATTTTACGAAAGCACTGGAAAAGCTTGATGGAAATGATATGCAAGAAAAACTCAACACCATGCCCTCTATCCAACATATAACACCATGCACGACTGTTATGTCTCCCCTTTAATTACAGGTGATCAAAACGAAATTCAACAGTTCCAGAAATATCACAAACCAAAAAACAAACCCCCACAAGAGAACTATTGAGGTATTCCAATCCTCAATAGTAAATCCACACTCTGTCCAGCAATCCTGACGTGGCAATAATTCTCAAAGTCTCAAAGAGTTCTCGGCGTGTTTTCATTCCCATTAATCACTTTGCTTCTGGCGAATTTCACCAGCCCAGCCGTTTCTTTTTATCCTCTTATGGAACGTGTTAATTTCCCTAATTAGTCACTGGCTCGACGCCTCCTTCCTAATTGAGTTTGATGTCTTAATCTACGTCTATTTCTTACATCGAGCCAGGATCTCTCAAAGTTCTCTTCTTCGCTGGAAAACTCTCACATGTTTTCCTTGTTAGCTATTCCCAGCTGCTGCTCAGAGGAAGAATTAGAGAAGGTCGAAGGTCCTGACATCTCCACTAACTCAGGTTCATCTCTCCTTGTTAAATCCATTTCCTCATCCTGGCTAACATCCAAGTCACTTAGCAATGCTAGCTCACAGTTCAACTCTGAGCTACAAATATTCTCTTCTATCCATAAACATTTTTTGGGTTAGAGGGACTGCCTTATGTGCAGGGATGGGATCCAACCAGTGTAACTACTGGTTCTGTTGCTCTCTGTTGCGTGAGTTGTGCGAGTGCAATTTACGACCTGCTAAGCTGCCCGAACAGCTGAGCAGTGCTGCGTGCAATTGTACAGCGGTTGGAAAAGCCCTTTTTCCTGCTTTTTCAACCGCAGCTGTGTCGCGCAAAGCAGCTGCAATTGAAAACGCAGGAAATAAAGGTCAAGTAAGAGCCCGGGCAGGCAGGTGAGCCAAAACAGCAGCAGACATAGAACCGGTTCTATGTCTGCTCTCTGTTTGCTGCTTTTCATAGCAACCGGTTCTACAGAAGTGGACAGAACCGGTAGAATCCCATCCCTGCTTATATGAGATACCTCTCAGTGGATTTCCTTCTAAATTTTGATGTGATTTGTGTAAATAAGGAATGTAGAATTATAATGGCTGAGTATTTGATCATTCATGCATCAAAAAAATACAAAGCTAAGGGATAAATAAAAAAAACAGCTTTGAAAAAAGAAAAGGCTCAGGAAAGAAAAAATGAAAGTGTAAGAAGAAAGAGGAAAAGAAGGAAAACTGAAAAAGAATGACTTCCAACTTTCTTTGATACATATCAAACTCTTACTCTAAGATTAATATTTGTCTACATTATTTCCATAATCCCATATCTAATCATCAAAGCCCAGATCAACTTTTAATTTCAGTTTTGCACAAAAACTCCAGTAATGGTTCATATCGCTTTAAATCACTATTTGTTAAGGAAACCCCAACTGATTTATTTAATTACACCAAACTCTACATAAAACAGAAATGGAAAATCCTAAGCTCCAGTGTAGAGCCATGCTTCTCAACTTTGGCAGCTTTAAGGTGCATGGACTTCAATTCCCAGAATTTCCAAGGCAGCATGAAGTTCGCCCATCTTAAACTTGCCAAGACTGAAAAACAGTGATCTACAGATAGGGATTTTTCCATTCCTCTTTTAATGGTTCTTACTTATGAGCCATCATAATGCAAAATCCTCACTTTCACCCTATCCCAGAGCAGCCACCATCTCCTCACTAACCTGCTTTCCCGCTCTGTTCTCCTGCATGCAAGGCAACAAAAGAAGACAATGTGACTACCAGTTTAAAAAACCTTCCAACTTCTCGGGCGGGGGGGAGGGGAGAGCTCACAAATTTGGAAGGTCTGGCTGAACTTTTTAAAAGCTGGTAGTCACATCGTCTTCTTTTGTTGCCCTGCATGAAGGAGAATGGAGCTGGAAAGCAGGTTATGAGGGAATGGTGCTTGCTGCAGGATTTTGCAGGAGTCCGTGTAAACCAAAAACTGGCTCAGGGGGGGCAGCCTCCCAGCTGATCAGCATGGTTCATCATCACGCCCCTGCAGCCCCCCCACTCTGAATGGCAACCCTGGTGGGCTGGGCAGGGCGAGCCAGTGATGGAATCAACTGGTCACCAAATGATGCAAAAAAAAAAACCAACCGGTTCAGGTGAACCGGTATCAACTGGCTGAATCCCAATATTGCCTTTGTTGCTAATTAATTATCCATCAAAATAATACTCTTCTGAGGTTATTATCTACTAATCTTGAGAGTAGTACAAATTTGGCTCTCTCTCTCTCTCTCTCTCTCTCTCTCTCTCTCTATCTATCTATCTATCTATCTATCTATCTATCTATCTATCTCCTGTCAAATTTGTATAGTTGCCCACCTCACCACAAGCAACTCCACATACTTATGTTGCATTTAGCTTTCCAGTGACTATGAAATATAAAAAGCATTCAATCTACCTGAGAAACGTCATAATACAGGTGTGATATAACTATTACGAATGCCCTTGTTTAATGAACAGTATAAAGAAACATAGTCAAATCCTCTTGACATGAACATGGTCAGCATGGTCAATATCTTTCAGTATTTTCCATATTCCACAGTAGAGAGTAGAGCATTGAAATGCTCTGTGTTGCTGTAGAAGTTAGAAAATATTTTTGCAGTTTGCTGGCCGAAAACTTTTATTGAAGGGGTATATCCACATCATATTCTTTTATTCTTCCATATTCCAGTTGCATTCACTTACCAAAGTTATTTCACAGCATGAGTTTACCACCCAGTATTTACTCTCCACTGCCTCCCAGGCAAGGGAATTTTTTAAACAGAGTCCTAGATTTCAATGCCCAAACTGAGGTGGAACTATTGGCAAAACATAGATATTTAAGTTGGTTGGCTAAGAACAAAACTATTATCCAATTTGAAAAATATCTGTCAATGAGTTTGATACAACTCTTAAGAATGGCCAATGCTTTCCGGAAAAACCTTAGATTTAGATTTGAGAATCGTGATAGGACTGGGGAGAATGAAGACAAATTGATGGAAATGAAACAAGGCGACCCTTAAAAGACTTGGCATGGGACTTTAGAAGGGTTGCAAGCCATTTCATGGACTGGCCTGAGAGAATACTGTTGCATTATTTCAAGAACACTATTGACCCAGAAGTTAAAAGGGCCTGTAATATTAGAGGGATACCCAAGACACTCCAGGATTGGTATGCAATGTCCCTCAGGCTAGACAGAGAAATCAACCCACAAAAAACTCCCTTCTTGAAGACCCTCCCAGGAGACAAGTGACCAGAAGGCCTCTGACCAGACCTGCTGAAGCTGCTCCAACCCAACCCACCAGCATGATAAAGAATTATCGTTGTGGCCAGGTACGTTATCGAGTAGAATTATCGAGTAGCTGACTGACTGGCTCCTGCACCTGTTCTACAAGCTCCACAACCAAGGCCTAGTACAGGCACCAGAGATCAAAGGAATCCATAGATGTGCCAGGTACTATTCTAATAAAGGTACTTTTGGGATATGTTTGTCTTGGAACTACTGATTGGAATGGAGGTTTGCTGGCACACTGACAAGGCCCATACTAGAGAAAGATTTGGGTTGTTGGATTGATGTAGATGCTTCCATCACTTGCCACATCATGAAAAGACATGTGTATGTGATGCTCCAGCAATCAAAGATATTGCTTATGTTTTCTTGACTGTAGATTGTGTGCTTCACTTAGGTGTAGATGTTTAACATCTACTACATGCTACTACATTCTAAGACATTTTGTGGGACACAGAAACCATGTGTTTTTGTTTTTTAGCATTTTTACCCAGCTTGAAAATAGGTAGCAAAAGTACAGAGAGCCAACCCTCCATAATAAAAACAGTTTCAACAAATAGCTCATTTTGGTTAATCAGATGCTAACCACCAGAGAGACTTGGTCAAGCTCTCAATGGAGGACTGCCTTGGGTACAGAAGATGATACCTCAAAAAATTATCTCAAAAAATCTTATTTGGATTTTTAGTTGGGGGGCAGGGGAAATCTTTATATGTAAAGGCCTGGAAATCATACTGGACTTGTACAACTATTTTCCAAATGTGAGATTGCATTCACACGAGAGACTGACACGACACGGATCTGAGTTTTCTTTGATTTATTGTGATTCTGCAGAAGCGGGTTCACATCCGAGGCAGCAGGATGGAACCCTTAGCATACTTTTACACAAGCTTTTATACGTTACATTCAAGGAGGTATTCACCAAAATATTCTGAGCCACTAGAATACATATTTGCATTCGTGTCTGGTGACACGTACTCAGTTCGGCTTTCTCTGGGAAGTTACAAAATACATGCTTTTGGAAACATTTTCAAGCGTAAGCAAATTTACAGAAGCGAGATGGCTTTTTGTTACATTGGTTCGCTTCTCACAATATCCCCCCTCTTCTGGTTACATTCTGTTTCAAAAGCACAGAGATCTTTACTAACTTGCAACAATATTTCTTCTGTTTGACTGTATAGAAGGTGTTCTTTCTCTTCTTTTGTGAACCTGATTTTTCTGAAAGATTGCATACACATGTTTATTAAGCTTGGAATGCATTGGATATAACAGCATAAGCTAGCCAAAATTACTACTATAGTTGTTAGAGTGGTTATTATAGATTTCCACCATGATCCATCCGGAAGCCAAGACCATAGCATTTCCCACAATGATCCTGAATCACCACCCCACTGTTTCTGATATTCATTTATCCTGGTCTCCATATCATACACAGTCTTAGTTATGTTTGGTTCATAATTGTGTATATAAGTGCAGCAATGAGAATGTATTAGGGCACAAACACCCCCTTTCGCAGCAAGCACTATATCTAAAGCATAGCGATTTTGCAATGCAACTTGTCTAACCTCGGACAATTCTTCATTAATCATTTTTATACTCTTTATGGTGTCATTAAACATTGCAATGGTAAAGTTATTCAGTCGTTTAATGTCTCGGTAATTTAACCCAATGCCTAAAGGTGCAGTTAGAGCTCTTCCCATACCACCCCACCAGGATCCCGGATTTACTCCGGAATCTAACTCTCTTTTATTTCTGATTCGGGTGTTGGGTAGTTTATCTAATTTATATATTACTGGTAACACAAACCCCATGGTACAACTTCCTGACCACAATTTTGGTACTTCCCTATAGGCATGTTTCCCACATAACATCCACCTGCTATCGTCCATGGCCCAAGTAGCATTAGAAATCCTTGTCCAATTGATCATGTCCTCAAAATACATACACATTTGACAATAATATGTTTGTAGTGGTTTAAGGTCATTTGTACAGTCATAGGATTTCATTTTACTGGTATTGAAACATGTTGTGGGCATTGTAAATGTTTTATTACACCTTTCCCAATTTCCCAGGAAGACTCCCCCAGTAGTATTTCTCTTAAAACAAACATGAGCTGTCTCTCGTAAGTGAAGGAATACCTTCCTAGTTATATTTCTTCCAAACTCCGTTTTATGTTCCCCTTCATTTGCCATCATTTGTTTTGTTAAAGGTACTCCATGCAGAATGACCCCTTTTTCAGCTTTCCCAGGCAAATGCATACATAACCAACAATTAGTAATATTTAAACCTTTAGCCGTTGTTCTTATATCTTCAATGTAGCAATTGTCTGCCCAGAGATCTTCTCCAAGTTCCCCTGCTCTCTGAACATGCCGAGATTGTCCAGTTTCTGCTTCTTTAACCTGTTGTAAGACAAAAATGCTCACAAGTACAGTTGAAGTACACAAAAACAGACACATGATTTTATCTTTTAAGAGTCAGTTTCAAGGGTTGTCCTTCCACTGGGTGACTTCTCCAGGGCTTCTCAGGTTCTGGAGTTGCTTTCACACGACTATGATGAGTCCACCCGCTTTCTTTTGTTCGGACAGCAGACTCAGTCGTCAGAAGCACTTGGTATGGTCCTTCCCAGCTAGGTTGCAATTTCTCAGTTCTCCAGGTCTTCACAAGCACCCAATCACCAACTTCATAGGGATGTTGACTTCCTACTAGTGGTGGTCGTTGTGCTAAAAGTCCCTGTTTACGAAGAGATAATAAAGACCTGGACAGTGTCTGCAAATATTTTCTCACGAACATATCCCTGAATTCAGGTATAGGTCCCCCGAAAGTTGTCAAGTAAGGACGACCCATTAACATTTCAAAAGGTGAAACCCCCACATCCTTTCTTGGACAAGTCCTAATTCTCAACAAAGCTAGGGGTAAGTTCTTGGTCCAAGGTAACCCATTTTCCAACTGCAATTTTGTCAGGTGTTTCTTAATTTCTGAGTTTCCCCTTTCAACCTTCCCTGAAGACTGAGGATGCCAAGGGGTGTGTAAGTCCCATCTCACCCCTATAGCCCTCATTACCTCTTGAAGAATTTTCTGTGTAAAATGTGTGCCCCTATCGGAGTCTATTACTTCAAACATGCCATATCTAGGTATTATCTGTTCTAGCAGAGTTTTTGTCACCATGGAAGCGGTAGCCTGTCTGGTGGGAAAGGCTTCTATCCACCCTGTTAAGTGATCTTTGATCACCAACAGATATTTCCATCCACCACTGGGTGGCAATTCCGTGTAATCGATTTGTATCTTCTGGAGCGGCCAAGCTGCTAAAGGCCGTCCTCCTTTCTCTGTTTTTCTGGAGGCACTTTTATTAACTTTTAAACATATCAAACATTTCCAGCAAATGGAATGAGCAATTGTCCACATGTTCAAACTCCAATACACCGGCTTGACAGCTTGTACTAAAGCTTCAGTTCCCCAATGACTCCCTTCATGTAAATACTGCATTACATTTCTCATTTGTGTTTCTGACAAAACTTTTTCTTCATTTTTAGTCATCCACCCTTTCTCTGTTTTTCTGCACCCTTCCTTTTCTAATTTCTCTAGTACAGTTCCATCTGGTTCCCATTTGTCTTCAGGCTCTTCAGGCAACATGGGTACTAATACCATTTGTAGAATTACCTCCCCAGCTGCCTCTTTTGCCCACCTATCTGCCCATCTATTTCCAACAACTTCCAGGCCATTCCCCTTTTGATGTGCATTTACATGAACAATGGCCACCTGCTGTGGTAATTGTAAGGCCTCTAACACTTCTTCTACTAGCTGGAGTTGCTCTATCTGTTTCCCATCTGATTTTATAAACCCTCTTTCTTGCCAGATCTTCCCAAAAGTATGAACCACACCCCAAGCGTACTTGGAATCAGTCCATATTGTCACATCAATTCCCTCAGCTAGTTCCAAAGCCCTTTTGAGAGCATATAATTCGCACTTCTGAGCCGACCATCCTGCTTGTAATGATCCTTTCTCAATTACCTCCCCATTCTGAGTCACTATCGCATATCCTGCTTTCTTTATGCCATCCTCAACTCTGCTTGAACCATCCACAAACCACTTTTCACCTTCCTCCAGCGGAACTTCCTCTAAATCTTTTCTCACTTTAGTCATAATCTCAACTTCCAACAAACAATCATGATCCTCAGCCTCCCATTCTCTTCTGGTTCCTTCCAAAAATTCTGCTGGATTCAAATTCTTATCAGTCCCGATAATGATATCTGGACTTGTCCTTAAAATAGTTTCATATTTCAAAATCCTTCCTTCAGTCATCCAAGTGGAAGCCAACTGACTTAATACTGAGGTTACTTGATGTGGGGAGTGTACCACTATAGCTCCCCCAAAAGTCAACTTCCTGCTTTCTACCACCAGAACAGCTGTGGCGGCTACCGCCTGCACGCAGATAGGCCAACCTCTTACCACAGGCTCTAATGTCTTACTCAGAAAAGCAACGGGCTGAAACCGCCCCCCCTTCTTCTGAGCAAGCACTCCCACTGCCATCCCAGACCTGGCTGATACATACAGATGGAATGGGATTTTCAAGTTAGGCAGAGCCAACACCGGTGCGGTGGCTAATGCCCTCTTGATTTCTTCCCTTCGCTTCATCCTCCTCCAACCATTCAATGATCTCTCCTCTTCTGTGCAACTTCTGATTTAGGAACTGAACCAACACTGCATACTGATCTATCCAAGCTCTGCAGTATCCAACTAATCCTAAGGCTTTTCTAACCTCAGTCTTGTTCCTAGGTGGAGCTAAACTCATCAATCCTTTCACTCTCTCAGGATCCAAACTCCTGACTCCTTGCATGATGTAATGTCCTAAATACTTCACTTTTCTCTCTACAAATTGAATCTTTTCCTTTGACACCTTCAATCCTTGCTCCTTCAACCAGTTCAACAAAGCCACTGAACTCTCCCTAACTTTTACTTCTTTTTCTCCTGACAACAGCAAATCATCCACATACTGAATCAAACTTACCCCTGGCTCTTTTGGAAAAGTCTGTAACTTCTCCTCCAAAGCCTGACCAAACAACAAAGGACTTTCCGTATACCCTTGAGGCAATACTGTCCATCTCAATTGTTGTTTCCTCCCACTTTCAGGATCATTCCATTCAAAGGCAAACAAATCTCTACTCCCTTCTTCAAGCGGACATGCCCAAAAAGCATCCTTCAAATCAACAACTGTAAACCACCCATCCTTAGGAGGTATCTGACCCAAAATGGTATAGGGATCCGGCACCACCGGGAAACGTGGTATTACAATCCTATTGATCCCTCTCAGATCCACCACCAGCCTATGCTTTCCGTCCTTCTTTAGTACAACCAAGATAGGAGAGTTAAAAGGGGACATGGTTGGTTCCAACAATCCTTGCCGTAACAATTGATCAATTACAGGCTTCAATCCTTCTCTACCCTTCTTGCTCATTGGGTATTGAGGCGTCCAACTTTTAACAATCCCGGGCTGCACCTTAATCTCGATAGGTTTTATTTCCATCTTCCCCACATTTTGTCCATCTGCCCAAACATCATTATGAATTCGTTCTACATCCTCTTCCTTCAATACACACATTCTTATTCCACTATTATCTCTCAACTGGAATCCAAACGCTAGCATGAGATCTCTCCCTAACAGATTCACTCCTGAATCTGGTATATACAACACCTTACTACGAACTTCTATCTCATCCATACTCATTTCTACCTCTTCCAAAATTCTCACTCTATTTTGCTTCCCACTCACTCCAGTTACCAAAATAGTTTCTTTTCCTTTCATTCTTTCATTTATGGGCTCGCATACCGAGGTACGACTTGCCCCTGTGTCTATCAGGAAGGTTAGTTCCTGACGGTCTGGACCCACTTTTATATTTACCAGTGGCTCCCCGTAGGTCCTCTTAAAGGAGCCGGAAATTCCCTAATCTTCATATAGAGCGTAACTTCTTTCAGGGTGACTGTTCTGGCAGTTGCGCGCAACGTGACCATACTTGCCACACTTGAAACAGTTGCGGTCCATACCTACTCTATCAGTGCTCATCCCTCTCCCTCTCAAAGGTCTTCCTCTGGGAGGGAATCCTCTACCTCTTCCTCTAAACACCTCTTTTCTCGGTTGATCCTTTGCTTCTGATTTTCTCACTTCATTTTTAGCAGTGGTCTGTACTGCCGCCAACATCATTTGAGATTTCTGCCTGGTTTTAATCACATCCCTATTCACAAAAGTTTGTTGGGCATTTCGAATCAACTCAGTAATCCCCTGTGCCCCCCAATTGTTTATTTTCTGAATCTTCTTTTGAATATCAGGCCAAGCTCCCGCCACAAACTGCATTTTCAACATAGACTCAAACGCAGGCGTGTCTGGTCTTACCCCTGAATATTTCTCCAAGCTCTGTCTTAACCTAGCACAATAATCTCCTGGGGACTCATCTTTTCCCTGACTTATCTCAAAGGCCTTTGTTAAGTTTCGGCCCTGTGGTACTGCAATTTTAATTCCCTCAATTATCATTGTCTTCAGATCTTTCATGTTTTGTCTATGATCTGCATTTTGGATATTCCAATCGGGAGGGGCCAAGGGAAACTTAACATCCCCACCAACTGCTTGGTCATTTCCCAATTGTAATACTCGCCAATATTCTATTGCTCCCTGTCTAATCAGATCTCTTTCTTCTCTGCTAAATAGGTGCCCCAAAATGTACATCAGTTCTTCATAAGTGTAATCATTCGGCCCCAAGAACAGTTCTAATTCTAAACTTACTTTCTGCGGGTCCTCATGAAGACGGGGAAGTGATTGTTTCAGTTCTCTCAGTTCCCCGGGTCTCATGGGTTGAATAGCATACATAGCCACGGGCTGGCCCTGAGCGTTCAGACCATTCGGCACTTCACGCAAGGGATAAACATGTGCCGGCTGTGCCGGTGGAAAAGGCAAGTTCTGAACGTTTTGCTCTAAATCTCTTAGTTCTCTCTGCAAACGTGCAGGAGGTGCCGGCGGCAGGGAGGGAGGTGGTGGAGCCGTCGCCGCTGCCCCCAATGCTTCTTGTGGATTGGGCAGAGGAACATATCTCGGTGGAGGATGATAAAACTCATCGTCAGACTCCGGATTTTTAATTTTAGACACAAATTGATCAGCCGGTGGCGGACTGGGTCCTTCAAATTCAACGTGATACCATACTTCCAAATACGGTATCTCGGCGGTTAATTTATGAGCCAATAAATGATCCTTCAATTGATTCATCCAGTATGTACTGGTTTCTCCCTCCGGTGCCCAAAGGTAGGGAAATTTTGGATCCACAAGAGGATATTTAGGCCACCTGTATTTGCACAAGTAAATCATGTGCTTCTTCTCCAGATCCTGGGTATAATGTTTTAGATTCGGGGAGAACCACTGGTGTAGTAGTTGTCCCAAAGGCGAATCTACCGGAATAGGTTTTCTGCCTTCTTTCTCTTCTCCCGTTTCTATATCCGAGGTTTCTAATAACCTCTTACTTTGTCCTTTCCCCATTCTCGTCACCAGACCTGTCCTCCAGCAGGCGCTGGACTTTCTCCCTGAGAAAATTTAAGGACACCTTTCTATCAACAAAACCCTATTCTCCTGAAAAAGGAACAAATTTACCTGATCACTCCGGGACCTGTCGTCTGTTCAGGTATGCGGATGTGCGGGCGTCCCTGACTCAGGTTTTCTCGTGATCCCCGATCACCATTCACAAGGTACCTTCACTCAGTCCATTCGAACTCTCTGGATCTCTCCGAGACTTCGTCTTGGGATCGGAGATTCCTGGGACCTCTCAATCAATGGGGAGTGGGAATGTCTCCAAACGAGATGGAGTGGCCACTACTCACCAGTCCCCAGAACATCGAGGATCGCCGTGGAATCTCCTGGCTGGGCTCGCCAAATTGTGAGATTGCATTCACACGAGAGACTGACACGACACGGATCTGAGTTTTCTTTGATTTATTGCGATTCTGCAGAAGCGGGTTCACATCCGAGGCAGCAGAATGGAACCCTTAGCATACTTTTACACAAGCTTTTATACGTTACATTCAAGGAGGTATTCACCAAAATATTATGAGCCAATAGAATACATATTTGGATTCGTGTCTGGTGACACGTACTCAGTTCGGCTTTCTCTGGGAAGTTACAAAATACATGCTTTTGGAAACATTTTCAAGCGTAAGCAAATTTACAGAAGCGAGATGGCTTTTTGTTACATTGGTTCGCTTCTCACATAAAGGAAAACATTGAGCACTGAGAGACATGCATTTATTTATTTAATGAGATGAAATGTTATAACTGATACGCTTCACACTAAAAATTCGCATTTGGCTTCCACTTTCAACATACAGTAGTTTTTAAATTGTCTGACCCCTTTTGCCAGTCTCAGATAAATTCATTATCCTCACAAAAAAACAAGACCCTGTTGTTTTAACACAAGCGTCTTAGTTACAAGAGTCCCGAAGTAGATGCTTGACTCATAAACAAGAATCTACAAATTGCTCCATTACCTCCAGGATATGCCTAATTAACTCCTTGAGGGGGGGGAATTATTTTCTGTTTAAGAACCACTGATGTGGGAATAAAAAAAAAAAATCATTAGAGGGTTGTTGTTTTTTCCTGGAAGATAATCCTTTTATTATTGTTGTTGTTTTCTGCTACACCCCCCCCCAAATCATGTTTCTCAGTTACTGAAACAGTAATGTGTAAAAAAAGGTAAGTGAATTTAGGAAATAGCATCAGGTTTATGGTGGATAATGTTGTGAATGAATAAATGTTTAATAAAGTTATCTAGAGCTTGAAGTCAAGTGCAGGGTTCTGGCCCTGCACTTCTGATTGGCGGTTAAATAGCGAGATCAGATTGGTCCATTCAGGAGAATCTGATTGGCCATTAGCAGGTCGTTCTCATTGGTTAACGGAGCTAGCGCTCCCAGGTTGCTATTGGTTGAACAGTTAATAAGTTGCCTATATAAGGAAGGCTATAGCAGCCATCCAGTTTGAGCTGTCACAACATGTAAATAAAGAGTTAAATAAATAAAGTTCACTGTTTCACCGGCTCGTCTCCATTCTTCGCACCCATGCTCCACACTTAACAGATAACATATCTAACTGTTCCCTCAAAGTATCCAAAATTCTCAGCCAGGAATTGGAAAACAAGACAGCAGAGTTTTTTTAAAAAAACTTTCTCCTGTTAGTTTCACCTCTTGATGATGGACATATTTCATCTCTTAGTGCTTTCTGTGCTTGGTTGCTTTCTTGCAAGTATTTTATTACCCCACTAGGTAGTATCATCAGTGCACTTCATCTCTTACTTTCAGAGTGCACCACCAAAGTTTCTTGCTCACCTGCAATGCTTCGGGTGGATTAGTATTTAAATATACCTAGTTGAAAGAAAATAACCTTCTTTGACTTGTTCAAAGATACAGAGAGACACAACAACCTTTGTCTGAGGATTTAGCATCCATGTTTTCCCTTCTTTTACTTTCCCTCCAAAACAGTGTTTTTTAAACTTGGTAACTTTAAGATGTATAACTTTCAACTCCCAGAATTCCCTAGCCAGCAGGCTGATTAGGGGATTCTGGGAGCTGAAGTTGACACATCTTAACGTTGCCATGTTTGAAAAATTCTGCTGTAAATCTTGGATTAACAGATGCCCAGAATAATAGCTCTAGACTAAAACAGATGGATGATTGAATTTCAGCCCAAACAAATGAGAAAACATTGCCTTCCCAGCTTGCAAGAGGCCAGAAGCCTAGGAACTGGGTGCTTCCAACATCCAGTTTTAGAATATAAAACTCTCAGAGCTGCTGAAATATTTCCAGAATTTAAAAAAAAATATAGAAGTCATTCTGAGTCTAAGCAATATCAGAAAGTGTCCCAAAGGTGCTTTCTTTCTAAAGGCAACTGGACTTTCTTGTTTTGCTAGAAAACGTTTTGCTTCTCATCCAAGCTAGAACTGAAGAAGCTTCTTGGATAAGAAGCAAAACACCTTCCAGCAAAACAAGGAAGTCCAGTTTTCTTTAGAAAGAAAGCTCCTTTGAGACAACCCTGACCACTGAGAATCTCCATAGACAATATCAGAAAATATTACTCCTAATGTTTTTACAATACCCCAAAAATGTCTGGATAAGCATGAGGCCTTCTGCCAGTTAAAATAAATACATATCAAGCCTTTTTTCCAAGGAAGCATGAAAGATTAAGTCAAAAATGCTTAGATTTTATAAAATTTATTGGTGCTTAGATCTGTATGGATGTCTCATGCAGTGACAGGAGAGGAATTGAAACCTCATCTTTCCTGTATAGTGTTTAGTAAGACGTTCAATGCATTCTTTGGAACTAGCAGAGACAGATCCTTGCCTACTCCCCATTCCTCTTTCAGGGGCTGCTTAAATATTTCCCTCTTCTTTGGAATCAAGTGCACAATCCTGAAACTCAGCAAAAATGAAACTCATCAATCAACCTCCCTTCCTCCAGAATCTTTGAAAGTATCTCAAGATACAAAGTGTTCCGAACTAGCAGGCTCGTAATCCTGCAATCCTGATTGGTCCGTCAACAGCGGGTCGTGATTGGTCACTCCAGACTGATCTGATTGGCTAGTTAATGGGCTGCCACGTTTGGATGCTCCAAGCACGGCAAGCTTGAATCATTGTCATTGGATGCTTTGGCAGCAGCCAGCTCTATAAAAGGAGCTGCTGCTGCCAGGATCATTGCTCTGTTCTGAAGTCACTAATAAAGAGTTGAAGTTACTATCCGATGTCTCGTCTCCGTTATTACACCCATCCTCCAAGTTATTACACTGGCGACGAGGGTGGGATGCAGAGACGATAGAGCTGACTGACCACTCGCAGAATTGACAGAGCACGTGGCTGAACGCACACAGATATCGGCAGAATGGCCAGCAGCGCTATACCACCCGCCCTGTTTGGTCCAGCATGCGAAGATTGGGACTTGTATATGGACAGGTTTCAAATGTTCCTGGAATTAAATAATCTGAAGGATGCCACATCAAGCAAAAAACATGAGGTTTTCCTAACGCATTGCGGACCCGCTGTTTTCAGATGGCAAAGGC
This sequence comes from Hydrophis major, assembly GCA_033807585.1. Taxonomy (NCBI): domain Eukaryota; kingdom Metazoa; phylum Chordata; class Lepidosauria; order Squamata; family Elapidae; genus Hydrophis; species Hydrophis major. The sequence goes on from CM066329.1 coordinate 224,178,279, forward strand.
ACTTGCAAAACCAGCTGAAGTCAAAACGATGGACTGGGATACCCTTGCTCCCATCCTTTGGATTCATTACCCTCCAGCAGTTTCTACCCTTATTAGAAGACACGAATTTTACCAGAGGGACCAACGCGAAGGTGAGAACATCGGGGATTTTGTAGCTGATTTAAGAAATGTGGGTGGACTGTGTGGCTTCATAAATCTAGAAGAAGCCATGAGAGATCGGATTGTCCTCGGCCTAAGAGACCCCACTGTCCAAAGCAAGATTATGGCAAAGGGAGACATCCCTCTCGCAGATGCCATAGCAGATGCCACTGCAGTGGAAGCTACTCGCAAATCAGCAGCCCGAATGCGCTGAATGAATGGGGCCAGCCGCCAACCCACCAGCAACACAGCAATACCTTCAGAAAGACACACAGCATCCGCCCACCATGAAGACATTGAGTCCTCATCGGATAGTGAGGAAGAAGAAGTCAACAGACTCAGGTCAGAGCATGAGCAGCGAGACCAGTGGGGTCGTAAATCCAATTTCCAATGCACCGGATGCGGGGGAAACCACCCACGATCAGACTGCAGGTTCCTAGACGCCATCTGTCGTTCCTGTGATAAAAGGGGCCACATTGCTAAAATGTGCCGGAAGAAGGGAAGTTGATTGACTACCAGTTAAGACACCGACCAGGGAAAACCATCCCCCATGCTGACACTTTGAGCCGCTCTCCACTACCTGAGCTCCTAGACGACCCGGCTCCCACGTTATCAACACTACAAATTGAAAAGCTTCCCTCACCTCCACTAACCACACAAGACATCGCATTAGAAACAAAGAAAGACTCATGTTTGGCACGGGTGGCGAGGGGATAGCTGGGTGGAGAGGGGATAGCCAGAAAGCGAACCCAACAACACCTTTAAACCTTTCAAGAACAGACAAACAGAACTTTTCTCCCAAAAAGGGTGCGTGTTGTGGGGAGACCGAGTAGTCATTCCAGAAAAACTACAGAAGAAAGTTCTAAAATTACTACATGATGGACACCCGGGCATTGTACAAATGAAAGCATTGGCAAGGAGCTACGCCTGGTGGCCAGGTAGGGACAAACAAATTGAAGCCTAGGTTGCCACCTGTAGCAAATGCCAAGAAACATACTCGGCCCCACCGAAAGCATCACCAGCTGAATGGGAAACACCCAGGGGTCCATGGCCCCGCATCCACATCGATTTTGCGGGACCTACAAAGGGACATACTTTCCTGATAACAGTAGACGCCTACTCAAACTGGCTCGAGGTTAACAAGATGAAGATGACCACCACAGAGGCAGTCATCAAAAAATTGAACAGACTGTTTGCAACTCATGGGCTACGAGATGTCTTGGTTTCCGACAATGGCCCCCAATTTACCGCCTTGGCATTTGAACAATACCTAGCAGACCGGGGAATACGCCATGCCTTGACATCACCTGCTCACCCAGCGGCCAATGGCAGGGCTGAACGAATGGTTCAGTTCACCAAAAAAAAAATTACAAAAAATGGAACAGGGAAACATCCACGACAAAGTCACCAGGATGCTCCTTCTCCAGCATATTACACCAAACAGCACCACAAACAAAAGTCCACCCAAGCTTCTGATGGGCAGGAAACTCAGATCACATCTAGACCGCCTACATCCTGCATACACCCTGGAAAAGCCCCTGGGTTCCAGCAGCAAACACCGTACATTCAAGGTAGGAGACCCCGTATTTGCAAAGAACTTTACAGGTGACCCATTGTGAATCCCTGCCAAAATAACGCAAATTACGGGCCCCCATTCCTACTGGTTAGAAACCACAGATGGGAGACTGTGGAAACGCCACTTTGACCAGCTGCGCTCAAGGTTGACCACAACACCCATCACAAACCCCGATCTCGAAGCCAGAGGGGGAAGGGAAACCGAGGGTTTTGAAACTGAACCAACATCTGGCTCAGAAAACATAACCCCACAACCAGCACAGCAAAGCCCACTATATTCACCAACTGAAGAAGAACTGTGGCAGATGGTCATCTCTCCAGGTAACAGCAGTCGTACAGGGTCAGCGAATCCAAGAATCCAGACGACAGGAATGAAAGAAGCATTGCAGGTATCCCCGAATCATCTCCAAGGATACCCAGCTAGAAGCCAGGTCACCAATACAACCAAGTCCAGTAAGCAGCCCGTCAGAACCAGAAACCGAGCAAAGACATTTTGAACAACGCAAATCAGGTAGACAGGTGCGAAGCCCCACCTACCTACGCGAATACATCACCCCACCCCGAGACGGAACCTAGAGGGGAGGGGTGTTCCGAACTAGCAGGCTCGTAATCCTGCAAACCTGATTGGCCATCAACAGCAGGCTCGTAATCCTGCAATCCTGATTGGTCCGTCAACAGCGGGTCGTGATTGGTCACTCTAGACTGATCTGATTGGCTAGTTAACGGGCTGCCGTGATTGGACGCTCCAAGTGCGGCAAGCTTGAATCATTGTCATTGGACACTTTGGCAGCAGCCAGCTCTATAAAAGGAGCTGCTGCTGCCAGGCTCATTGCTCTGTTCTGAAATCACTAATAAAGAGTTGAAGTTACTATCCGATGTTTCGTCTCCATTATTACGCCCATCCTCCAAGTTATTACACAAAGAATAATAATGTGGCCCCAAGTCTTAGAAACCATATAATTGTGTTTGCTGCACTGATTTCAGGGAGATGTCTGAATCCCAAACTAGATTTCGGAGATATCCAAATTGAAGCAGTTCCCTCCCAAGCAGGCTGAATTGGAAGCTAATCAGCTTCCAAGCTTTATTTGTGATTCAGAGGGTCATGGAATTGAAGAGAAGGACTGCAAAACTAAATCTTACATTCCCCTCCCCCTTTCCACACTTGTACCAGAAAAACACTAGAATGGTAAAAGAAGCGACAGAGAAGGAATTGTGACAGACTGCTTATACAGGTAGTCCTCAAATTACATCCATATATTTAATGACTACTTGAAGTTACCGTGACACTGAAAAAAGTAAATTATGATTGGCCCTTGCACTTATGATGTCTCCAGCATCCCCACTGCCACCTGATCAAAATGTGGGTGCTTGGCAACTGGTATAGGTCAGCTTCAGGGTTCACATGATGGTTGTAGTATCTCAGGACCATTCAATTGATATTTGGCTTCCAAAGGGCAAGGTCAATGGGGAAAGCCAGATTCACAATGACCACACAATTTGCTTAGAACTGGAGTGCTTTGTTAACAGCTGTAAACTGCTCAGGGTTGCCTTGAACCACAAGATGGGCAGCAAATAAACTGAGGATGATAATAGTAGTAGTAGTAGTAGTAGTAGTAGTAGTAGTAGTAGTAGTAGTAGTAGTAATTGACTGACTACAAACAACATCACAACACAGTTGCTCAGATGATCCACTGGAACTTGTATCACAACTACCATCTGCCTGTAGCAAAGAACTGGTGGGATCGTAAGCCTGAAAAAGTGGTCGAAAATGAGCATGCAAAACTACTGTGGGACTTCTGAATACAGACTGATAAAGTTTTGGAACACAACACCCCGGATATCACAATTGTGGAGAAGAAAAAAGTGTGGATCATTGACATTGCCATACCAGGTGACAGCAGAATCAACGACAAACAACTTGAAAAAATCACCAGATATCAGGACTTGAGAATCGAACTGCAGAGACTCTAGCATAAACCAGTGCAGGTGGTTCCAGTGGTACTAGGCACACTAGCATAAACCAGTGCAGGTGGTTCCAGTGGTACTAGGCACACTAGCATAAACCAGTGCAGGTGGTTCCAGTGGTACTAGGTGGTTCCAGTGGTACGAGGCACACTTTCGGTGCTGTGCCGAAAGACCTGGGCAAGCACTTGAAAACAATTGGCGCTGACAAAATCACCATTGGTCAGCTGCAGAAGGCCACCTTACTGGGATCTGCTGGCATAATCTGCTGATACATCACGCAGTCCTAAACACTTGGGAAGTGTTCGACTAGTGATTTGTGATACGAAACCCAGCATGGTTATCTTGTTTGCTGTCATTTTTCTGCATAATAATAATAATCATAATTAATAATAATAATAATAAAGCAAATGAAATAACTATGCTGGGTTTCGTATCACAAATCACTAGTCAAATACATCCCAAGCATTTAGGACTGTGTCATGTATTATGATGGATTATGTGATGGATTATGCGAGCAGATATCAGTAAAATGGCCTTCTGCAGCTGATCAATGGTGATTTTGTCAGCGCCAGTTGTTTTTAAGTGCATGCCTAGGTCTTTAGGCACAGCACCCAGTGTGCCAAGTACTTCTGGAACCACCTGCACTGGTGGTTTACGCCAAGGTCTCTGCAGTTCAATTCTCAAGTCCTGATATCTGGTGATTTTTTCAAGTTGTTTCTCGTTGATTCTGCTGTCACTGGTATGGCAATATCGATGATCTACACCTTTTTCTTCTCCACAATTGTGATATCCGGGGTGTTGTGTTCCAAAACTTTATCAGTCTGTATTCAGAAGTCCCACAGTAGTTTTGTATGCTCATTTTCAACCACTTTTTCAGGCTTATGATCCCACCAGTTCTTTGCTACAGGCAGATGGTAGTTGTGACACAAATGCCAGTGGACCATCTGAGCGACTGTGTTGTAACATTGTTTGTAGTCAGTCTGAGCAATTGTCTTACAACAGCTTAGTATGATGATGATGATGATGGCAACAACAACAACACCCATCCAACGCTACCTTAACAGTTCCTAGGTCCTTGGTTAGGACTCGAGCTGTTGAGCTACTAACCAGCCCCAAAGGCTGTCAATCTCACCAAAGATTAGCCATAATAATAATAATAACATCTGCAGATCCCAGATCCATGGGAAAGACTTGAGAGATGGCACAGTAGTTAGAGTGCAATATTGCAGGCTCACTCTGCCTACAGTCTAGAGTTCGATCCTGATGGGCTTGAAGTTGACTCAGTCTTCCATCCTTCCGAGGTCAGTTTCATAAGGACTCAAATTGTTGAGGCAATATGTTGACATTGTAAACTGCTCAGAGAGTACTGTAAAGCATTATGCAGCAGTATATAAGTCTAAGTGCTATTGTTTATAATAATAATATAATCATAATATGATTGATATAATAATAACTACTGCAAAAAAGGTTATAAAAATCAGGTGCAGCTCTCTTAACAATGGCTTTGCTTAGCAACAGAAATTCTGGGCCCCCATTGTGGTCATACATATACAGTACTATGCAGGGGTGAGATTCAAATTTCTTAACAACCGGTTCTGTGGGTGTGGCCTAATTTGTGGGTGTAGCTTGGTGGTCATGTGACTGAGTGGTCATGGCTTGCTGGCTGGGCATGGCTTGTATGTAAACATTGTAAATATTTATGTAAATATTGAATTTTTTATTAAAAAAAAAAGAACTTTTACCCAAAATCAGGCAAAGCAGGCAGTCAGATTGAGTTGCTTGCAGAATCACTGATTCACTCACAGATCTTCCTTTCTGCAATCTGCTGCCTGAGTCTGTCACATAAAATTTGCTTGCACAACGCAGGCAAGTTGGATGGCATGCATGTGAGATAAGGAGTGACTGGGCAGGGAGGGGAGGGGTGAGTGGGGAGGGCAGGGCATGATTTGCCGGTTCTTCAAACTGCACAGAATGGTAACAACCAGTTCTATAGAACTGGTCCAAATTGGTAGAATCCCACCCTTGGTACTATGCTTACAGTACTACCCATGAGCATAGTACTGTATATGAGTTCTCAGAGTACTTTGCTAGAAAATATATTACATTATAGGGCTATTCCAGCATGTAGAACTTTTTGCTAATTATACACTCAGATCAGTGATGGGATTCAATTTTTTTTACTACTAGTTCTGTGTGCGTGGCTTGATGGGTGTGGCAGTGGAAGGATATTGTAAAATCTCCAGTCAGAGGTGGTATTTGCTGGTTCTCAGAAATACTCAAAATTTCCGCTATCAGTTCTCCCGAACTGGTCAGAACCTGCTGAATTCCACCTCTGACTCAGATGCATAAATTTTCCAAGGCTTCAAGCAAAATTTGTCTTTAGAGGCCAAGAGGACCAAGGTTAGGATGACCAAATGTCTCTGCTGCGTTTTGCTCCACACCCATCCCTGTCTGGTTGAATATCTCACTCAATCTCAGTTCAACAGGATGGTAAAACCAAGATGGGAAGAGAAAAGCCTTGCTCTTCTGAAAGACTGGAAGAATATGGACCTTCTTCTTCTCAAGGTGTAGAAGTTTTGGGGAATTGGCGGGGGAGGGAGCCATCTGGAGTAAACTATTTCCCTCAGTGTGGAAACTTGACATTTACCCACAAATAGGAAATGAGGATGATGCTGGAGACACAGGATGGGGATGGAAGACAACTTTAAAAAGGAATTCATAAAGTTCACCAACTTTGATAATGATGGCTTTGTTTTTGGTTTTTTAAAAAGGCTAATTATAATAAAACTGCAATGGCCTGTTATTTTAATTCAAGTTCTTTCCACGTTCCTATTACAGAATGGCATTACTTAGGGGCAATTCAATCAGATAAGCATACCTTTTGGCATGCTACTGATATTTCTGCTTAAAACTTCATTAGCAAAATAAAAATAACCAGGGGTGGGATTCTACCAGTTCTGTCCACCTCTGTAGAACCAATTGCTCTGAAGAGCAGCAAACAGAGAGCATACATAGAACCGGTTCTATGTCTGCTGCTGTTTTGGCCGATCTGCCTGCCTGGGCTCTTATTTGACTTTTATTTCCTGCGTTTTCAACCGCAGCTGCTTTGCACAACACAGTTGCAGTTGAAAAAGCAGAAAAAAAAGTGCCTTTTCAACCTCTGCGCATCCGCACACAGCGCTGCTCAGCTATCCAGGCAGCTAGCTGATGATATACACACGCGCACAGCGCACGTCAGGCAAAACGTACAATCACCAAACCGGTAGTTACATCGGTCGGATCCCACCTCTGAGAATAACCCTCCACGTTTTATTTCTAGTGCATTATGGAACCATTCAGCCCTTAGAAAAGTTGATTTATGTGAGCTTTTGTTTTTAAACCAGCTAATGTATGACCCTGCATGTTTGGAATTTGTAATGTAATTTCAGATAAATGAGAAGGGACATACAAATTCAAGTAAGAGAAGGTCTGAAAACTGATAAGTTGTCAGTACATCACTCTTAAATGCTAAATTAATGCCACTCTGGATTGGTAGGGTTATCATGCCTTTGCAATCTGTAGCTTCCAGGAAATCTTCAAAGACTGCACCACCAAGGCCAGGGTATTAAACTGGTGGTGTGCAGGCTAGACGCGTCACATGCAAACCACACCCACCCCAGATCCGTGAATGGGAAAACCGTCATGAAATGTCACATGACAGCAACGTGACACAGCGGGTTTGACCCCTGTGACCTAAGCTATATTGTAGTAGTCAACCATTTGGTTGTCAAGGTTAATGTTACAAATAGAGGAGCATCCGAAACTAGGCCTATAGTTGAAGCTGGGCAAAAATCCCCTTTGCTATGGATTCCAAACACTGTTGAAGCAGGCAACATAAGTCCATAACAATTCCCAAAGTTGCGGGCCAACTCCATTCTGGGGAAGACAACAGCATCCAGTGATGCTACAAGGACCATTGTTACTGGTTTGCCAACTTGATTTTGGAATGTTTTAATCTAAGTATGTTTTTTTTTTTTTATCCCATCCTGACTCTAACAGTCTCCAGATATCTGTTCAGGATGTCTACAGCATCAGTCTGGAATGGCAACATCAACTTGAGTATCAGCATATTCGTGACATTAAATTTCAAACTGATGGCAGTATTGCCCAATGGCTTGAAGTAGAGATTAAATAGCACAGCAGAGTCCCAAGGCCGGCAGTAGTTGGAGAGTCCAAACTACTGCATGAGATTGATTATAGACTCAGGCACTACTCCTTTATGATTAATGATGAGAATTGCCTATTTCAGGAGGAGCAGAACTACCATAAAAGAGACATGCAACCCTTGTAGGTGAGCCAACAAAACCTTCTGACTGATGGTATCAAACATCATTGAAAGAACTAATAGGACCAAGGGGGTACATATTCCATGAAAATTCCTGTGAAGATCATTGACTAGAGCAAGAAATTGCATTTCAGTTCCATGACTTGACCTGAAATTAGACTGATATGAATCTTGATAAATCTGTTTCCTTTAGGATCATCTCTAATTGAGCACCACCATCTGCTTTAAAACCTTCCCCTCCAAAGGAAAGGTGGAGATAGTTGGATCCAGGGTAGAGCTCTCCAATATCACCTTGCTCAAGACAAATGGCAGCTTCCCTTTCTACAAATAAGTGTTGATTGTACCACAGGTCAAGCACATACAGGTGAAACTCGAAAAAATAGAATATTGTGCAAAAGTTCATTAATTTCAGTAATGCAACTTAAAAGGTGAACCTAACATATGAGATAAACTCATTACATGCAAAGCAAGATAGTTCAAGCTGTGATTTGTCATAATTGTGATGATTATGGCTTACAGCTCATGAAAACCGCAAATCCACAATTTCAGAAAATGAATATTTCATGCAAACAATAAAACAAGGATTGTACACAGACCAATATCGGACCTCTGAAAAGTATAAGCATGCATAGGTACTAAGTTCTTGGTTTGGGGCCCTTTTGCAGCAATTACTGCCTCAATGTGGCGTGGCATGGAAGCTATCAGCCTGTGGCACTGCTGAGGTGTTATGGAAGACCAGGTTGCTTCAATAGCGGCCTTCAGCTCTTCTGCATTGTTCGGTCTCATGTCTCTCATCTTTCTTTTGGCAATGTCCCATAGATTCTCTATGGGGTTCAGGTCAGGCGAGTTTGCTGGCCAATCAAGCATAGTAATCCCACAGTCATTGAGCCAGGTTTTGGTGCTTTTGGCAGTGTGGGCAGGTGCCAAGTTCTGCTGGAAAATGAAGTCAGCATCCCCATAAAGCTCGTCTGCGGAAGGAAGCATGAAGTACTCCAAAATCTCCTGGTAGACGGCTGCGTTGCCCCTGGACTTAATGAAGCACAGTGGACCAACACCAGCGGATGACATGGCTCCCCAAATCAACACAGACTGTGGAAACTTCACACTGGACTTCAAGCATCTTGCTGTGTGTGCCTCTCCACTCTGGGTCCTTGGTTTCCAAATGAGATGCAAAAGTTGCTGTCATCAGAAAAAAGGATTTTGGACCACTGAGCAACAGACCAGTTCTGTTTTTCTTTAGCCCAGGTAAGATGCTTTTGACGTTGTTTGTTGTTCAGGAGCGGCTTGACAAGAGGAATATGACATTTGAAGCCCATGTCCACGATCTATCTGTGTGTGGTTGCTCTTTTTTTTTTTTAAACAAATTTTATTAATTTTTAAAAGACCAACAAAACATAAGACATAGAAACATAAAACCTCCTTTCTGTTGGCTACTTGTAGATTTTGACAAAACAAATAGGACATTCTTTTATACAACATAATTCCAAATTATCATTTGTACATATCTTTTCCAAATTTCTCGTTTCTCCCTTTAATTTTATTCCTCCAAGGTTTTAGTAATTCTCAATCAAACATAGCTAACCAAAACACAAAACATAAAATTTCTTTTTGGAAAGTGGCTTAGCCCCGGGTTACATCTTTTTTTACAGACCTAAATCAAATTCATGCTCACCTTATATACCATTCTTATCTTATTTACCATTCTGTATTTTCTATATAACTTCTCCCTTCTTTTCACTCTCTTAATTATATTTTGTTTATTTCATCTTATTTTAAAATCATTATACTTGTATCTTTTGTCCATTCTTTTCCAATTATCTATTTATCTCTTCTTTTTTACAGAAAATTTCCCCTGTAGTCAATTTTAAAGTGTGACGCCTTTCTATCTTTCCCCTAAATTGACACTTAAAATAATACATAATTTTCATTCTGATTCTGCTTAGTACATTCTACATGTTGCATTTTAAAATAAAAGAATAATAAATTTATAATATAGTTAAATATATAATTTCCATTCTAATTCTGCTTAATACATTATTTTAAAATAAGAAAATGAAATAGTAAATTTATAATAACATTAAGACAATAACAAATTAAACTATAACTAACATTAATCATTTTACACATTCTCTTTAATATTTTATTGAATATTGAAATCTATCATTATTAAACATTTCAATATTTTAATATTTTATTAAATCTTATAATATTCCAATACACTATTTCAAATGCAAATACTACAATACTATCTTATGTACTCTTGCAGAATCTTTCTTTAATTATACTTTACCCTTTATCTCTGAAAAAGATCTGCTTTTTTGCATCTTGTTTCAAGCCTTTGTGGCTTTTTTCCCCCTTTTTCCCTCCCTTTCTTCTCCTGTCTGGCCTTTTTGCCCCCCCTCTCCTAACCTCCGTCTTTTTATCTTCCCCTCTCTGTTGTATTTCTCTTTTCTGTTACTTTCTAACATTGTACCTTTTTTTCACCTTATTTTTATCTTTCTTGGTTGTTTTGTTAAATCTTAAATTCTCAATTTTCCTTCCCCTCTTCCTATTTTCTTTCTTAGTTGAACTTTTTTGTCCATTAAAGATGGCTGCTGCTTCTTCTTCTTCTTCTTCTTCTTCTTCTTCTTCTTCTTCTTCTTCTTCTTCTTCTTCTTCTTCTTCTTCTTCTTCTTCTTCTTCTTCTTCTTCTTCTTCTTCTTCTTCTTCCCCATGCAGTTGCTGATAAGTAGAAATCGCCATTTCTAAAAAGTGAAAGACAGCTCCCAAAGAATCCTCGCCTTCTTGTTCTCCTTCCTTTAATTTTTCATATTCCATTTTTAATTTATCCACAGATAGTGCCATTGTAAAGCTTCTTCTTCTTTTTCTTTTTTTTCTTCTTCTTCTTCTTCTTCTTCTTCTTCTTCTTCTTCTTCTTCTTCTTCTTCTTCTTCTTCTTCTTCTTCTTCTTCTTCTTCTTCTTCTTCTTCTTCTTCTTCTTCTTCTTCTTCTTCTTCTTCTTCTTCTTAGAACAACCCAAATGTTTTTAATCTTAAAGTAATTTCCAAGCGTTCCAAAGTTATCAAGCAATCCAAACAGACACAACATATTTCCTCTTCTTCTCTTTGCACTTTCTCCTCCTGGGGCAAAATCCCAAAATATATTTTAAAGCCTTATTACAGTTAATTTCTGGTCTTGTAATCTTCAAGGCATCTCCTCCAACAAATTCTTAAAGATTTTTTAGTCCTCTCCCTTCCCACTTATAACAAAGAGCTTATTTTTACCTTCTGTAAAGAAGCAGGTTTTTCCATGTCCGTTTGCTATCTCCGTAAGGAAGGGGAGTGAACTTTCCCTTTCAGCACTTTCATCCGCCGCTTTGACAGCCTCTTTTGGAAACAAATGTATCAATCAAAGAGTCAGATTTCCAGGGTGCTTAAATGTATCTTAATGTCCTGGTTCAGCCATAAAACTTTCTCTTTCTTATTCTTCCTCCTGCACAAGTCTTGTCCAGTTGAAGATCTCTTTGTGGCTGCCATTACTGACAGCCGCTCCACTGCCTCAGGAAAAAGGAGTCTAGCCAGCTGGGGAAAGGGGTTGCGATGTCCCCAGACCCCTGCCCGGGTCTCCTCTATCTTCCGCTACCTCTCCGGGGTCCAATTGGATCGGGGGTACTTCAGCAGCGAGCACAGCAGGGACCCGCAGGATCGTGGATTCCAGCCACCACCCAAGCCTTGCAACCGGAAGTTCCCCCGTCTGTGTGTGGTGGCTCTTGATGCACTGACTCCAGCCTCAGTCCACTCCTTGTGAAAGTCCCCAACACTTTTGAATGGCCTTTTCCTGACAATCCTCTCTAGGCTGCGGTCATTCCTGCTGCTTGTGCGCCTTTTACTTTTCCCTTCCACATAACTTTCTATTAATGTGCTTTGATACAGCACTTTGGGAACATCCAACTTCTTTTGCAATTACCTTTTGAGGCTTTCCCTCCTTATGGAGGGTATCGGTGATGGTTTTCTGCACAACTGTCAGGTCAGCAGTCTTTCCCATGATTGTGATTCCCACTGAACCAGACTGAGAGACCATTCCTGAGGCTCAGGAACCCTTTGCAGGTGTTATGGCTTAATTAGCTGATTAGAGTGGGACACTTTAAGCCTAGAATATTGAACCTTTTCACAATATTCTAATTTTCGGAGATTGTGGATTTGGGGTTTTCATGAGCTGTAAGCCATAATCATCTCAATTATGACACATCAAGGCTTGAACTATCTTGCTTTTCATGTAATGAGTCTATCTCACATATCAGGTTCACCTTTTAAGTTGCATTACTAAAATAAATGAACTTTTGCATGATATTCTAATTTTTTGAGTTTCACCTGTAGAAAGGAATGTTGAAATCACAGAGGGTTCTATCCAGTTTCCTAGATTCTACAAATTCAAAAGAATCCAAGAAGATTTCAGAAGACCTTGCCTTGTTGACCACAGTATACTCTGTTAAATTGACATTAAATCCATAGCTGACATGGGCAACTCTATGTGCAAAGAAATCCTGCCAATTCATCTGGTACACTGCAGACACTATATCCTGCCCTTATTTCTCCAATAACTATCATATAACCCCAGATGGAGCTGTCAGGAATCTGCAAATGAAACAGGCACCCAAAATTAATTTGTTAATGTTCTTATCACCGCTGTGCAAGCTCAAATGTGAGCTTGAACCAATGTTCCATGACAGATTTCTCATCAGTGTCACTTCAAGTATTTTTATTTCTCTTAGCTCCTTCAGGGAACTAAATAGTGATAGGGCAGAAGTCTCACAGACAGAATCTCATATAGCACTCTGGCTATTTCTGTATTCCAGGAGTCAGCCAGCATAAAAGAGAACTATCTGGCTACTGGCCAGTAAGGATCCCCTCCAAAAGTCCATTCAGATTCATGAAATGCCTTAGGACCAACTTAACCACCTAACCAAGCAGAAGTCTAGGGTATTTGTGATGCACATCTTAGTAAGGAAGTGATCATAGAAAGTGACAGATAAAAATGTCCCATCTACTTAGAACTTATAATAACTTTATTCTCACTTTGAACGTACACTAATCAGCCTATTAAAATGGAATTTTGTTGCATACAGCTCTCAAAGGGTCACCACCTCTATTATACTCTACACCAGTGGCCCCCAACCTTTTTTGTACCACGGACCGGTACAATCCACGGACCGATCCACGGACCGGTACCTGCATCAGCACGCATGACCAAGGCAAGGTGAGCCAAGCGACCAGCCAGCCAGCCGTCCCCCGCTTCTCCCCGCCACCTTCAACTCCTCCTTTGTACCTTCTCACGGTCGATGGGCTTTTCAGGCTCTTTCTTAATCTCCTCCTGAGTAACACGAGACTCCACCGCCATCGAGATGACTCTTCGTTCAAAACCGCCCCCCCCCTTTGATGAAACTAAGGCACCAGGATTCCTTCAGCACCCAAATGCCGCTTTCCAACCGACGACCAACAAACTCACCCAGAAGCACTTTCTCAAGCGCCGTCACAACAAGATGGCGGTGCCCGCCCTACTTTCATTCTTTGCTGCCCGGTACAAAATGATCCACAGCCCGGTACCGGTCCGGGGCCCGGTGGTTGGGGACCCCTGCTCTACACAAACATGACTAAATAAATAAATAAATACAAAATTAAGCATATACCTACCATCCAGCATCTGCTCACTGAGGTGTGTTAGAAAACCCATGATCACCACAGAGGCAGTGAATTCATTGGAGTTCCCTGCAGAACATGAACTGAAACCCACCCAAGAATAGAAGGTTCAGGCCTGAGGAGATATCCAGGAACAATGGAAGAACTGCTGCTGGTTACCTAGAGAGATAAATAGTGTCGTATCCGCAATCAAGACTCGTAGTCGGTGACTTTCAATTCAAGCTCTTTATTAACACTGGTGGAACCGAACCGCCAAAGACAAAAAGCTTGCGGCTTTTATATCTTTGGCTTCGGCGGCCGCGGCCAATGGCAGCGATTCAAGTCTCCCGCTCTCGGCTTGAACCAATCGCGGGAGACTCCAATCGGGCCAATCAGGCGCGGCTCGCCTGGCCAATCAGAAATCCCCGCGCCTTAGCCAATCAAGGCACGGGGATTTCGAGTAGTCCATTTGCATACATGACACCCCTCCCCTCTTGGTTTGGTCTTCTCACGTGGTGTAGTCACGCAGGTAGGCGGGGCTCCGTCGAGTCCTAGATGACCTGCGCAATTCATTTCCTTGTTGTATCTCGGTAGGGGCGGTCATCTTTTTGGCTGCTCCTGCCTCTGAGCGAACCGGCTGGATGATCGGGCCGGTTCCTTCGCCGCGGCTCCCGCCTGGGCCTACCGGGTCGGTTGAGTCGCGGATTCCGCTGCTCCCGCTTGGCTTCTCCGGGTCGGTAGAGCTGGCCAGACGGTTCTTCTCTGGCTGTGACTCGTGAAGGCTGCGTTCTGGTGAGTTTTTAATTTTTATTTGTTCTTGTGGTTGTTTAACCGGGTGTTCCCTCCCCCCTTGGTTCGTGTCTTGGGGGTTGAGGTTAGTCAATGTTCGTGATCGGAGCTGGTCGATATGTCGTTTCCAGGCTCGCCCGTCGGTGGTTTGGAGCCGGTACGACTTTGGACCAGTGATCTGAGTTATGACGGCTGGGATCCATAGGGGGTCCCCCGTCATGTTTTTGGCGTATACTAGGTCGCCTGGTTCAAATGTCCGATACCTGGAGCTGGAGTCTGGGGGCTGTTCCGGATTGTAGGTTGGGTGTAGGCGGTCGAGTGGGGATCGCAGCTTCCTGCCCATCAGGAGCTCAGCAGGGCTCTTGTTGGTGGTTGTATTTGGCGTGATGTGCTGTATGAAGAGCAGCCTGTTGATCTTGTCGTTGATCTCCCCGTGGTCCATTTTCCGGAGGGTCTTTTTTGTAAACTGGACCATCCGCTCCGCCCTACCGTTCGCCGCCGGATGCGCCGGTGCCGTTAACGCGTGGCGGATGCCTTTTTCTGCCAGGAATCGTTCAAAATCGATGGATGTAAACTGTGGTCCGTTGTCCGAGACAACGACGTCTGGGAGGCCGTGGGTGGCAAACAGCTTACACAGTTCTTTAATGACGGCCTCCGTGGTGGTGGATTTCATGTCGGCCACCTCTAGCCAGTTTGAGTATGCGTCAACTGTGATTAAAAAGGTGTGGCCATTTGTGGGGCCGGCAAAGTCTAAATGTATTCTGGACCAGGGTCCCCGAGGTGTCTCCCAGTCCCGGATAGGTGCCGTGGGTGGGCTGGATCTGGTCTCCTGGCACCGGTGGCATTTGGCGACCCATGTTTCAATTTGTCTGTCCATGCCAGGCCACCAAGCGTAACTCCTGGCCAGGGCTTTGGTCCTGACGATGCCAGGATGACCCTCGTGCAACATCTCTAGGACCCTGTTCTGTAATTTAGTCGGAATTACCACCCTGTCTCCCCAAAGGATACATCCTCTCAGTAGTGAAAGTTCCGTCTGCCGCTGGCGGAAAGGTTTAAAAGTCTCGTTATCGTCTTTTTCCGGCCAGCCTTTTTGCAGCCAATGTAAGATTGGCGCTAAGTGTTTGTCCTTAACCGTTTCCCTCGCTATGTCCGATGCGGTAATGGGTAAACACTCGATGGACAGGGTATTTGTTGTTGGTGCAGGGTCAGGGTCAGAGTCAGGTAAGGGGGAACGGCTTAAAGCGTCCGCGTGCGATATCTTCTTACCTGGCTTGTGTAGCAGTTCATAGTTGTATGCTGCCAGAAATTCAGACCATCTTGTCATCCGGGGTGACAAGATGTTTGGTGTGGGACGGTTTCCCGCGAGAATGCCCAGCAACGGTTTATGGTCAGTCACTATTTTGAATGGGCGGCCATAAAGGTACTCGTGGAAACGCTTAACGGCGGCCACTATAGCCAAAGCTTCTTTGTCCAGCTGGCTATAGTTCCGCTCTGGTTTAGTCAGAGTTCTCGAGAAAAATGCGATAGGTGCTTCTCTCTGGTCTGGGAGGGTATGGCTGAGGACAGCGCCGACGCCGAAGGGTGATGCGTCGCAAGTGACAGCTACAGGTAGGGTTTCGCAGAATTGCATTAGGACGGCATCAGAGGTGAGGAGGTCTTTGGTCTTTTGAAAAGCTGTTTGTTCCCGTCTCCCCCAAGTCCAGGCTGCCTTCTTGTCCAGGAGTCTATGTAAAGGTTCCGCTGCCGTAGCCTTTTGAGGTAGGAAGACATTATAGAAGTTTAGTAAACCTAAGAACGCTTGCAGCTCTAATTTGGACTTTGGGGTGGGGGCTTCTTTGATGGCCTTTACTTTTTTCGTTGTGGGGTGGATGCCCTGTTGGTCTAGGAGGTAGCCCAGAAACTCTACTTGTTTTGTACAAAGTTGGCATTTTTCGCGTTTGACTTTAAGTCCTGTTTCTTTAAATTTCGTTAAGACTTGTCTTAAACGGTTTTCTAGTTCAGCTTCATTTGGCGCCGCCACTAATACGTCATCGAAGTAGGGCACCACCCCCTTGATGCCTTGCAGCAAGCGTTCCATCAGGCTCTGGAAGATGCCTGGTGCCACGCTGACCCCAAATTGAAGTCTGTTACATTTAAAAGCCCCCCGGTGGGTCACTATTGTTTGGGCCTCTGCCGTTTCCTCGTCCACAGGTAGTTGTTGATAGGCTTGTGCGAGGTCGAGCTTAGCAAAAACTTTGCCCCCTCCCAGTGAGTGCAGTAAATGTTGCACTACCGGGACTGGGTAGGCGCTTTGCTGCAACGCGCCATTTAGAGTGGCCTTATAGTCCCCGCAGATTCTCACGGACCCGTCTGGTTTTATTGGGGTCACTATAGGGGTTTCCCATCTGGCGTGATCTGTCGGTTGTAACACCCCTTGTCTGACGAGCTTGTCTAGCTGCTCGTCGATTTTGGGCTTTAATGCAAAGGGTACCCTTCTAGGCTTAAGCCGCTTCGGGGGAACCCTTGGGTCTAAATCAAATGAAATAAGGGGCCCCTGGTACTTGCCCAATTCTCCATTGAAGACCTCCTGGAATTCTTCGGTTAGCCGCTGTTCCCAAGCTTCAATGGATACGTGGTTGACACCTGTCAGCGCGATGTTAAGCGGAGCAAACCATTGTAACCCCAGCAGGCTAGGGCGGTCGCGGTCGACTATTGTGAGTGGAAGTTGTTCTGTATGGCCTTTGTAGGTTATGTTAAAGTTCTTGGTGCCCACTACCGGAACGCGATTACCTTGATAGTCTTTTATGATGATTTTTTGGGTAGGTACGTTTCTTCTTTGTAGTGTAGGCACTAGTTGCTTGATTTCGCGCCAAGCAATCATAGAAAGGTAGGAACCGGAGTCCACTTCCATCTTACATGGTCGACCCTCTATGTGAACTTCTACGTGAACCTTTCTAGCTCCGTCGGAAATGGCGTGGCCAATGGTCACCGTCTGGTGGGTTTCCTCTTTGCGCCGGCTGTCACTGCTTCTTTGCGATCGTTGTCTCTGGTCCCATCGACCCGTTGGCTGGCGCTCTCTGGCTCTGGGCGGGGAGTTTTCTCTCTTCCTGTCAAGTTGTTCTCGTTTGGGCGGGCTGCGGGGTTTTTTCTGGCGGCAAACTCGAGCGATGTGGCCTCGTCGGTCACAATGCCTGCAGATAGCGTCGAAGAATCGGCATTCTGACCTGGGGTGGTCGCCGCCGCAACCGGCGCAGTTGGTCCTCGACCTGCGACCTCTTTGGCTTCGCTGTTCGCCTCGTCGCATTTGTACACGGTGTATGTCCTCCTCGTCATCTGACGCGCTGGAGGTTGATTGGTATTCCCCGTAGTGTGCGGTCGCTTCGCTTCTGGTGTCGGCCGGCCTCGCGGGGTTGTTGTTCCCGCCCTTCGCGTCAGATCTTCGCATGGTGTCTGCTGACGTGCGGGTGGCTTCTGCTGCTGCGGCCGCAGTGAGGGCATCGGCTAGGCTGATGTCGCCTTTTGCCATGAGACGGCTCTGGAGTGTCGGATCCCATAGCCCGAGCACGAAGCGGTCTCTGATGAGACTATTAAGCCCTTCAAACTCACAGAGTCCTCCCAGGCGCCGTAATTCAGCGACAAAGTCGCTTAATTTCTTGTTCGGTTTCTGGTTTCTGCGGTAGAACTCGTTTCGCCGTATCAGGATGGGGACCTCGGGGGCGTAATGGCGTCTCAGTATGGGCTCGAGGACGTCCCAGTCTATGGCGGTTGCGTCTGCTGGTTTGGCCAATGCCTTGGCCATCTGGAAGACTTCTGGTCCGCAGTGTGTGAGAAAGACGGCGCGTTTTAGCGGGCCCGGGGCGTCCTTCATGCCGGCGCATTCCAGATACATCCGGAATCGATCCGAGTACGATTCCCAGTCCTCGGTGGCGGGGTTGAAGGGAGCGGGCGGTGCTATTTTCGCCATCTTCGCTGTCGCTGGTTCTTAAACGGATACGGGGTTCGGTTCAAAGGCGAGATCCCACCCTCGTCGCCAGTGTCGTATCCGCAATCAAGACTCGTAGTCGGTGACTTTCAATTCAAGCTCTTTATTAACACTGGTGGAACCGAACCGCCAAAGACAAAAAGCTTGCGGCTTTTATATCTTTGGCTTCGGCGGCCGCGGCCAATGGCAGCGATTCAAGTCTCCCGCTCTCGGCTTGAACCAATCGCGGGAGACTCCAATCGGGCCAATCAGGCGCGGCTCGCCTGGCCAATCAGAAATCCCCGCGCCTTAGCCAATCAAGGCACGGGGATTTCGAGTAGTCCATTTGCATACATGACAAATAGTACTCTGATTTGTCTCATACAATGGCATTTCTAATCAGCCACCTCTGGGGCAGTGTCCCTTGCAACTGCTGAAGTCTAAGGAAGCAACACAGCTTTGCTACCTCCTTGATTAAGGCATCACAACTGAGAAAGGATTAAACCCCAGAGAGAAATGTCTCATAGGGCTAAAGACCTGTCAGTTCCTGACAATAACTCGACAAACTACCCCGGACTTCTATTTTGTTAGGTCCTTAAGTCAGTTCTAAGCAATGGTGGGATTCAATAATTTTTACTACTGGTTCTGTGGGCATGACTTGGTGAACATGGCTTGCCTTGGTGGGCCTGGCAGGGGAAAGATACTGTAAAATCTCCATTCCCTCCCCACTCCAGGGGGAAGGTTACTGCAAAATCCCCATATTCTCCCCACCCCACTAACCTGCTTTCCAGCTCCGTTCTCCTGTGCAGGGCAACAAAAGAAGACCCAGATGATCAGCTGGGACTCAGGAGGCAGAGAATAGATGGGGGCAGGGCCAGTCAGAGGTGGTATTTGCCAGTTCTCCGAACTACTCAAAATTTCTGCTCCTGGTTCTCCAGAACTGGTCAGAACCTGCTGAATACCACCTCTATCCTAAGGTATTTCATGAATCTGGTTACAGGCTCAAATGCTTGGTACCTGCATATTATAAATGGGCACCATATGATTTCATACTGACCAGTATTTTCCACAGCAGCTGGAAGCCAAGACATCTACCGGTAGCAATGTAGCCACATAACTCTCCCAATTTAAAATAGGAGACCTGTGTTAAGTTCTGCGCATGGGTGCAAGGAACGGAGACGAGGCAGTGAACAGTGAACTTCAACTCTTTATTAATCATTCTGAACAGAGCAAAACCTTAGGGCAGCAGCAGCCCTTTTATAGGGCAGGCGGCTGACCTATTAGCCAATGAGAAACATGGAAGTGTTAAACCCTTGAACCAATGAGAGTGGCTCATCAACAGCCAATCAGATTCTCCAGAACGGACCAATCCGATATCGCTATTATCGGCCAATCAGAAGTGTAGGATTAGAACCTTGCTTTTTCTTTAAGGTTTGTTAAAACTTTATTTAAGCACTTTTATTAGTTCATAACAACCTGCATGAAATTACTAATCTTCCTTTCTATAATGGCTTACCCAGCATGATCATTTATATTACGACATTCCCAGCAAAAGAAGATTCCTATGCAGAAATGTAGCAGCAATACAAAAATGTGTTGTCTTTTTTTGAAAGTTGTCTTTTGGATCAATTAAAAAGTAAACACTGTTTTTTTTCCCCCTCTGCCTCTGCTTTGGCCTAAAACAGGAAGAAGGTTGCCTCTTAAAACTAAAACAAAAAGTATTTGTGTCCACTACATTGACTGTAACAATAAAATAGGAGCAATAAATACTGTCCTGTTGAATCAAGAAATTGGTTCTTAATTAATTAGTTAATATCATTCTTCACCACTAACAGAGAATCACCTAGTCAAATGAGATTGGGATTTTTAGACTGGTTTTTCACCACATAATATGAGGAGCCTGTAAGAGGTTAATTCAACGGGAAAAAATAGAAAGCAGAAAACATAAGCAAAATGCTGATAAATCGAGTTTTTCTCTGAGAAATATGTTTGCACCCTTCCTATGTACGCACTTGCTGAAATTGAAAAAGGAAGAATATTCAACCCAGCCTTGCTTCTATAGCTTTCATTTCCTTTTTACTCTATCCTATAAACAAGAGGAATGAATTTTTTTTAATGTATTTTGTCTTTCTGATACATTTTAACTGAATTTGATCTCTAGTTGAGTTAGTTATATCAGGATTGGGAACAAACAACCAAGGTGCTTTTTCAAGAGGCAACTGGACTTTCTGAATTTTCTTTGAAGTCATTTCGCTTCTCATCCATGAAGCTTCCTGGATGAAAAGTGAAATGTCTTTTTTTAAAAAAACAGAAAGTCCAGTTGCCTCTTGAAAAAAACACCTTTAGGACAACCATGACCTGGATGACTGAGAATCTCCATAAACTAAGGAACAAGTTTCTTTGAACCTGGATTAGACACTGTAGGAAGATAAGCAAGTTAGTCTGCAGCAGCCAAAAATCAGGAGTCATCTGATGGCATAACTGTTCTGATGTTTCTCCTTGCTTGTGAGACTCTGTTTCAGGTTGGTGGTTGTATGAGTCTGCCACCCAGTGTCTGAGAAACAGTATCATTGTCCAATATAGGTTATGGTTTCTTAATCATACAACGAGTTATTGTACTGTATTGTTATTCAATTCTGGGGGTTTTGTATTTTCATAAACCCCCTCTAAGTTGTATCCATTTATTGATTGATTTTAGGTAAAGTTCAGTCACCTAATTGCCTGTTTAAATTTTACAGTCGAATTTTACAGTTTTAATTTTACAATTAAGTGAACCAGAACAAATGCAGTTGACGTACAAAGCGTAACTGTGGATTAATGGTGGTATTCAGCCAGTTCCCACTGGTTCAAGCAAACCAGTAGGAAGGATTTGGTGTGGGTCACTGAACTGGTAGTAGCTTCTGACTAGCCATGCCCCCAACCCAGTCACCCGGTCACCACTCGCTCACTTGCCTTTCCCACCCATTGCTCGCTCACATAGCTGCTCACCTCGCCCAATCACTCCTCCCCTCCTATGTGGCCCGCTGGGTCCTCTTGCCATTCTAGCCTTCCCAGTGGATTATAAATTTGGTGGTGTGTTTTGGATAGAAGCTGGAAATCATGTAGGTATACATGGCAATCTGTAGATTTTAAATAGTTTTTTGAAGTGAACTTAAAACAAGATACTGAAGGCCATTATAGGTGAATCTTCCACTGGGGATCAATCATGTTTGCATTCTCAGCATAACACTCTATATTTTTAAGGTTTCAGACAAACAGTGGCAGAAGTGCAACTATTTGTGGGAATTATACTCAAAATGGAATCAGTGATTATTTCTTGATATTTATATTAAGAGCATAACAATGAAGCTTCCACTTCATTAGACATGGAGAAGGTCTTTGATACAGTGCAAATTAAGTTTCTGAAGTAATCAAAGAAAAAAAGACTTTCTATTCAAGTTTATCTTTTGGATAAAAAGCACAATATTTTTCTAGTCCTTCTGCTTGTATAATATTAACAGGATTATTTTTTTATAATCAGTGTGAGATATGAATCAAAGATGCTTCCTTCTTTAATGATTGTTGGTGCTTAATAAGATAGTCTAGGGACATTCAGGCTGTGTTTCAAGCACAAAAGAAAAATAAACTTATATGTGTATGGTACTTGAGTTCTTTTTGATTATTATTTGTTTCAGTTTGCAGAAATGATAGCGCGATATATTATTATTAATATTATTCTGCGGTCACAGACCAAAACAAAAGTACAACAAAAGAAGAAAATGGGAAAATTAATCATGAACAATTGGTCACCAAAAACTTGACTAAGGGGAATTACAATGTTCTCTTCTGATGGTTACAGCTCTTAAAAAAAATTTGGAAACCAAAGAAGTGATGTATTAGGAGCCATCCCCTAGACAATATAAGAACAAATTACTAACATTGGGTCTAGAAGGGTCTGTTTCAAGGAGAGACAGTAACTTAGATCTGCCTGCGTAATATATAGGGCAATATAAAAGGACATGCTCCACAGTTTCAACCTCAGCTCTGTCACAGGGGCATAGCCACTCATTAATCGGGAGCCTCTTAAATCGCCCATCCAGTAGTGCTGAGGGCAGAACATTAAAGCAAGCTAGGGAGAAAGCTCGTCTATACTTGGGAATGGTTAGAGTGTAAAAATAGGAAGCCATCCTCAGTCTGTAAGGTAGTGCTATATAGTATATATAGTACTCTCAGTGTGTATAAATTGGAACATGTTCAATATAATGCTAATCACAGAAGAATGATCAAATACCTGAAGATAATTAGTCAAGGAAAATTCATTGTTTAGTTGATATTAATATTTGAAATTATATTACTTAAAAGGAGATAGTAGAAGAAGGATAGAAATATCAATAAGTTTGGGAACCAGAATAAATATGTGAAAATCTTTATGGAGATACCTTTGTGTGTGTATATGTGTGTTTGTCTGTCTGTGTAAAGTGTATGTGTATGGATGTATATATATGGCATGAGAGATAAGGAGAGAGGGGGGAGGGAGGGAGGGAGGGAGAGAGAGAATATTGCTTATGTTGGCTCTAAATTGCTTTCAGTAGTGAAAATAATACTAGTATAATCGTGTAAATCACTATAAACCCATTTTTAAGCAACGAAGTGACCTAGATTATATAAAATCTTATTGTCAGTCTGCCTCTCCACTAATAAGCAGCCAGTTCAAAGGCTTTTTAAAGCCAACCTTTAGAGACCAATATCCTTCCAAGGAGACATTATCCTGTTTTTTGCAATAATCCAAGTGTGATGCATCCAATTTGAGAAACATAATTCAACCAGACAGTAATACCATCTCCATTTTTTTCCTCCCCAAGACTAGATGATCTATACAGTAGTAATAGAATCTAACCTCAAAGGAGCTACCAGTGGATCAAAACAAAGTATATTTACTTATTATCAAACTTCTATGCCAGTCATCATCCCAGAGGCAAATCTAGGCAGATTACAGACATTCAATTAAAATGTACTGTAAACAGTAAAACAATAAGCAAGGGTCTTAAATTTAAATTTTCAACTAAAATGAAACTAAGTAGGCTGAAGAGGGAGGGAGCAGTCCATACAGGAAAGAGGTGATATGCTATTTACTATGCACCATTAGCCAAATGCCATATGCCCCATTGAGGCCTCAGGCTAATTGGCACAGCCATGTCTTCAAGTTCAAAGGCCTTTGGAAGGCTGAAAGAGTGGGAGCAGATCTCACCTCCAGGCAAAGGGGCATGATGTTCCAGAAGGCAGGAACCACAGCAGAACAGACACTAGTGGTTCTTCAAATTAAGACAACCATCAACCTTTTAAAAATGTCCATTGATAAAACGAACAAACCTGCAAGCATGGGTTTTCAGTGTGGAATAATCTTGCTCCCGTTTCCAAATTCCTTGTACATGATTCAAATTTCGTTTGGCAAACTTTTTATGTGGTTGATATTACTGGGTTGTAAGTTTAGTATCTGTAAAAGCCCACGAACATCTTGATTTGTGGTTATTACCAATGGAAACACCAGAGGTGGTAGATGTATGCATATCTGGTGGTGCCATTAAATTACTTGATTTAACTGTATAAGCGAGGCTGAGAAATGTTATGTTAAAGGCCTGCATAGAACTGTTTAAATCTTTTGTTTCTTCTATATTATCTTATTCTTATAATGAAACTTAATAAAAATTACTATTTAAAAAAAATCTTCCTTTTCCAAAAATAAAATGCATAAATGGAACAAAAATTGAAATGACAGGCATTCAGAATATTCCTTCTTTGGGAAATAAAAGTGCTCTAATTAATATTCAGCTCTCCGATTCATTTGTTGTTAGTATGTTACACATACTGAGCACCATATTGTTTAAACCAGGGGTGGGCTGCTGGTGGTTTGCAGGAGTTCGGGAGTGCCCCTAGCTAAGATTCTGTACAGTTTAGAACCCACCCACCCCCCAAAAGAAACTTTCTCTTGAGCTTTCAGCAACTTGATACACATACCTATTATTAACTGAAGATGTAATGTTGCACGATCCATCCTAGGCCCTGCAGCTTTTAGATCAGGGGTGCACACTAGATCCGGCCCATGGGGTACTTAGATCTGGCCCATGGGGCCACTCTGGAAACAGCAAAGGAGTGGCTCGTGGTGCCTCTCCCAGCCCTCCCACTCCTGTGCTCCATTTTCGATGGCAGAGGGCTGCAAGATGGCCATGCACATTGCCTTCCCCCACCAGGTGAAACACCACCCTGATGTGGCTGTCAGTGAAATAGAGTTTGACTCCCCCATTTTAGATTGAAGCTGCAAAAATCACCAGATGGTTGAAATAAAGTAGGATATGACTACTAACTGCTCAGAGCAGGGATCTAAAAATATTCTTGCAAACTTTGCTTCAATGAGGAACCCAGGAGCAACAGAGAAGTGAGACTTGACTTGGGAAGATGAGGGAGGAGGAGGTGTGGAGGAGGAGGGATTGAAAGATTTGGGCAGAACTTGCTTGGAGAGCTGTCTAGATTGTGTTAGTTTAGATCAAGGGTGTCAAACTCAATTTTATTCGGGGCCTTATCAGGGTTGTGTTTGACCTTGGGGGAGACTGGAGGAACATGGCCATCATGGGCATGGCCACGGTGGATGGGCGTGGCCAGCTCGACATCACTCGTGTTGGGAGCGCCTGTGGTGGCCCCAGCACTCTTCCAGCGAAAATGGGCTCCCAAGCTCCATTTTTGGCTGCGACAGCCTCCTGCAATGAAGCTTGGGAGGGCTGTCTACAGCCCTCACATGCTCTGTTTTCAGCTGCGATGGCCTCCTGCAGCTCTCTGCCAGTGAACAGGGAGGTCAGGAGGGCTGCCTGTGGCCCTCCCAAGCTCCATTTTCGCTGGCGGAAGCACCATGGGCCAGTCCTTTGCCATTTCCAGGCAGCCCTGCAGGCCAAATCTAAGCACCTCATGCTGGATCCGGCCCTTGGGCCTTGACTTTGACACCCCTGGTTTAGATATATCATTCATAAACCCAAATATTGATATTTTACTTATTCTTAAAACACTACCAACTAAGTAGCCATGTGAAGTAACTCTGTTTCACAGCAGTTTCAAAAAAATAATTCTAATTCAACCAATGGAAATTTAATGGCCACTTGTAATATTCTTCTTTCTTTCTTTTTTACTCACCAGAGTCTCTTATGCTGATGTGGCCATGTTGGAGCTTCAGACTGTTGAGTTAGTGACTTGTGACAATTTCTGGGGCTGAGATTCCTGAGCTCGAGTTTTTCTGCATCTTTTTTCTTGCTATCTAATGGTTGCCCCAGTGCATTCCAGACTTGATAGCCACCCTAGGTGTGATCAAAATGCTAGCATCTCTGTTCTGTCAAAAATGATAGCATTTTCAGAGTGTGGAAACATGGCTGCTCCACACAAGAAACTTCCTGATGTTTGGGGGCATAAATAAGCCGATTTTGAAATCCTGAAAAGTGATTGTCAGTTAGTTGCACAAAACTGTAAACTAAATGGATCAATAATTATTTGACCAGTTCTAAAGTCACTTTGACAAAGACTGCAGCCGGGAGACATGCACTGTATGTACTCTTGCTGTTCTTGCGATATTCATGTTAAACATAGTTTTAATTCCAGCAGAGGGCAGTAAAAGCTCACACAGTGTCCAGAAGTTCAAGCCAAAAAAATATGTTTCTTCAGCATGCTTTCTGAAAATAATGCTCACCGTTCAGAGTTAATCCCCTTTCCTCCTTCCTGGAAAGATACTTTTCATGAAATCTATGCCACTGTCTGTCTATCTGTCTGTCTCCCTCTCTCTCTCCTCCCCTTCTCTCTCCCTCCCTCTCCCTCTCCCTTCTTGGAGACTCCTGCAGTTTTCTTAGCAAAATGTCAAATGTAGTTTTCCCTTGCCTCCTTCCTAGGGCTGAGGGAGAATGACTGGACCAAGATCACCTGTGTGCCTAAGGTAGGACTAAAATGTCAATACTGTGAGATTTTGCAGTTAATAGTTGGAAAGCATACAGCCACTAAGAAATTAAGCCATACTCAAGGTTTCAGTGCGCCAGTGGGTTACTTGGCCAACACTAAACTGACAATGCACTGTGCCCCACAGACCTCATCTCCCTTACAGTTATTTGTCATTGTGGTAAAACAAGATGCTTAATTGTCATTGGTGGGATTATTTATAGGACTTTATTTCTGTGGAGAGCTCAGAGGCTGGATATACAAGAAAATCCTTCATTCTGGGTTTTGTTTAAACTGACAAGGATTTCAAGCTTATGCTACAACTGAACATCTTTATGGCTTCCTGGTTTCTTCTGCATTGGTGGTATCCTATCTCTCTCCACATATTTTAGCAGTCGATTACATGCATTACACAAAGAGGTGTGCCAGACTCTAACAAGCGATCTTTTAAACCAGGGCTGTCAAACTCGTGGTCCTCAGGCTGGATGCATCATGCGCTGGCCACATCCATGCCTGGTTTAGTGAAGGGGGGGGGGAAGTCCTGATACATCATGTGACACCACTGTGATGACACAAGTTTGAGACCCCTGTTTTAAAGCATGTGACAAGTTTGCTCTTCCAGATTCTGGGTTGAATCTTCCTCTCCTTGTTCTCCCACTTTTTGAGTCAGCACTCTTGAGGCCCTTCAGGCAATAGGTTGACTGGAAGCTAGTTCAGATCCCTCTGGCTATTTCTGCAATGTGTTTTGTAGCAGCTCTTTCCTATATGAGGAACATACAGTTGTATGAACTTGCTGGACATAATGAAGGGGTGCCCAAATAGGTGAGAAAAATATGAAAGAGCTTTCCAACCAAGTGAAAAGAAAAAAAAGCCGCAGCTGAGCTGCAGACCAGTAACTGCTCTGGAGTTATGAGAAGGAAGGGAAAACATTGTTGCTTAGCTACAAAGAGGGCATTCCAATACTTAGCATTCCATTTCCATTCATGCATATGACAATAATTCCACCCTTAACTCTTGTAACCCTTGCATACTTATAGGAGTTTTGAGTGAGATGATTCAAGCCAGATTAGGGACAATGACTTTCTGAGAACAAACAGCATTCATTTATTTTCCTTCATACTCCGCCCTACAACCTGATATTGCCAGGGCAAATTACAGAGGGTCAAATAAGGCAAGCATAACAGAGGGCAGCACCAGCTAAAGTGGTTCATCTAAAAAAAAAAAAAAGCTAAGCAAGGTTGAATCTGATTTGGAGAGGTGGCCGCCAGGAAATCCTGGGATTCTTTGTTTGCTGCTGGCGAGCAGCCCTTTTGTTAGGGGAAAAACAAAGCGAGTGAAATCCCCCAATCACCTTGTTAGTAAAATAAGGCCAGCCCCAGCCTCTGTCTTATCATGGCAGATTAGGGCTTAGCAATCTGGGCCGCAAACTGTATATTGGTTTTACTACCAGGTCAAGGGTCAGTAGGAAGAATTTAAAGAAAGTAGAGGAAAGTAGTTGTCTATCTTTAGTACAATGAAGTTTGCATCTGAAGAAATAGCTTGATCAGATTCAAGGAAACAATTGGATGGACTGGAAGAGTTTTTCCTCACTACAGAATGGAAGAGCTACCCATCAATTCCCAAGTGAGCACAAAACAATACTGGCCTAACATTAGCTGTCCCCTCTACCAATTCCCACCCTCCTTCTTTTGTGCCTGTTTGAGATCCTCCCTAAAAATGGGGTTGTCCTGATTGGCCTAGGCACCAATTGTGTTAGGCAAGGCAATTGGTTTATTCCACTGGCTTTTCTGCCATCCTCTTTCAGAAAGTTGCTGGGCAGCACACACATAAAAATATCTGCAAGATGGGGTTCTACTACAGGAAAAGGATAAATCTTTTCCTATCTCCTCTTGGCTGGTTTGTCTATCCCTGCCTTCCCCTATTTGGATATCTTTCAAATTAAAATTAGATGAAATAAAGAGAAAGCATCCAAGCAGAAACAGGCCAGAGAAGAAGCAGGCAAACCCTGCAGTGATTGATCAACCAGAAGATCCTATAGATTAAGAGAACTTAAGCTGACCAATGGTAGTGAAGTTATTGATTTTGACAAATATGTGGAAATACATGTGTTTCCAAGTAACCACAAATACACTCCATCTTTCCTTTTATTTGTTTTATTGGGCTTATAGCTGCTGTAATTGCAAATGATTCGGAATGGCTTATGGCTCAACATTTGTGAAATAGGTTGTAACTTGCAAGTACAATAAAACCAAAACATATCAGCAGCGCTATACGTTCAAAATTATCATTATGAAATATATAATTATGATTCTGAAAACGTAGTGCTGCAATGTTTTGGTTTTATTATTAATTAACATTATTACTGTGGCTTTTCCATTTGTATACTATCTAGACCCACCTTAATTGAAGTGGTTTATAAATTCATAAATGTTTCACATGTAAGTTCAATATACTGTATTAATAAAGATTTCTTCTTCCTCTCCAAACAAAAAAAGTGGAGTTTGATTTTCTCTGTTCAGGCTTTTCTTAGCCAATATTGGAATTAGGAACCTCACAGGTGGTAGTTCAGAAACATAGTTCTTAAGTAAGTGCTGAATTGCAAGTACTATTGGTGTTGTAGACTTTCCTAGCTGGCATTAATGATGACCTTTTGGGCTGAATGGCCATGGTCTAGTTTTCTTTTATTCTGACTTTTTTCCAAAACTGGTACTCTTAGAACCACTATTCTTTGTGTTTCTTAAAAATGTACCAATCGGATAAGGAACCAATCAGGAACCTGTTTCCTTGAATTCCAGAGACACGCATATGGACCAATCAATGATAAGCTAGCCAGGTTCAAATACTAGAACCAAAGCAGCC
Source organism: Hydrophis major (assembly GCA_033807585.1). Lineage (NCBI taxonomy): Eukaryota > Metazoa > Chordata > Lepidosauria > Squamata > Elapidae > Hydrophis > Hydrophis major. The sequence goes on from CM066329.1 coordinate 224,207,467, forward strand.
TGTTTCAGTTGCCTATGAGCTGCTGAAAGAAATGTCATAGAGCAGTTCATTCTACCTCTGCAGATGTAAGTTAAAACTACTGGAAAACATCAGAACAAAACTAGAGCATTCAGTCCCAAGGCTTGGAAAACTGTTAAATAAGAAAACTGGCAACTACCAAATTGCTGGGTTCATATGGGAGATAGAAACCATCAGTGCGGTAGAAGTTATATGTTTGGATGGGTAATACCATTTAATGTTTGTACCTCTTTCTGCTATCCAAACTGGGGTGGGAGGAACAACTAACATGTGGCTATTGTGATTGTAACTAATACTTTGTTTCTGACTTTGCTGAACCAGATCTTCACTCTTCAACTCAACCTCATTGGAAACTTGAAGAGAAACTTCAAGTGTCAAAAATCTTTGAGAGTAGTGTGGAGATAATGGCTCAAAAAGAAACTCAGAAAATAATGTTAATTGAGAAGCAGAAGCTCTGAGAGAAATGACTGAGAAAAAACAAGGCTGGCTAGCGACCAGTGGGTAAAGTTTTCCCAAATACTATGGTTCCCTCCCACTATTAGTCATCTAACATTGTCTTCAGGTTAAAGGAATGGGAAAGCGTAAGAGATTTTATATGCCTGACTAAAACTAATTCTTTTCAAGCAAGATTCCTGCAGTGTTCTCTATAACAAGATTATTTCAGAAGAAAGGGATGGAATTACAAAAAATTCCAACAACTCAACTATTTTCAGTTAAGACCAATATATCATTGTATATTGTTAGGATAAAATTTATAGCTTTCTATCAGATTTGGTAAAAAGATAGGTCTCTTCACTGATACAGGGGAAAATTTGCAGTAGACTCTTCAGACAACCATCTTAGAATTTTTTTTGGGAACTGGCACTTACTGCAGCTGTCCTTAGATGACATGAGGAAAATATTTACAGTATTTACATTTATAGGCCTGGCTTGGTGACATCCACTTTTCCTATGAGTTTTTTTAAAAAAAACATTCATTTTGTTGTTTCTTTGTTTATGTTCTGCCTTTCAAATTCATAAGCTCAAAAATACAAAGCACAAAAATGTAAAACATGACAGAAAAAATTGTACAATAAAAATCAAAATTAAAATCAGCAAAGAAAATTAGCTAAACAGGAGATGCCTTTTGCCATTCTCTTTAAGACTGAAAGGTGGAAAAGGAGACTGTTCCATGGCCTAGGAATTATTATTATTTCTTTATAAACCTCTTGGAATATTGGGAACAACACAATATATAAATGAAAGTTTAGGTACAATCAATAAATATTGATGATTACAGTATATTGGACCAATAATGTGGCTGAATTTAAAACAACCTGCATTATTCTCTCAAATTGAATTTATTTATTTATTTGAAGAAATTCTATGGCCATCTGTTTCATATAAGGATTCCAAGGCAGTTCCAAACCATCAATAAAAACAGGAATAAAAACAAAGCTGCCCTTCTTAGCCAGCTCCAGACCAAACAACTTTCTCATTCAACCCTTATTAGAGCCCAATGCTTGAAAGAATAGCCAAGCCTTCATGGCCTTCCTGGAGGGAAAAACAGTTATGGATCAATCCCATTTTGTAATCCATGTCAACCCTGAAGATTGAGTTCATAATGTCTGCCATGGCCCATGAAGCTAGGGCAGACCAGAAGAGGGCTGATCCAAGCCCTGGATGCCCATGTTATTTCTGTAATTACCAGGTCACTTGCACTGCTTATGAGTTTGCAATTGTATGTTTGGTCATTTCTCCACTAGTGGCCTATAGCATTTTATTGGCTCATCCCGCTGTTATTGCACCAAAATAACCATAATGAGAACAGGCTTTAATTAAATTGCTGCAGTGCTGGCTAGGTGATGCTATAAAATGCTATAACTCGCTAGTGGGGAAATTACCTCCTAAAAATACCATAGTATCAAAGCTGCTTTCAGAGTTAAACAACTTACTGACTGAGCTGATGCTCAATCAAACAGCCAGTTTGAATATACAGTTGTTTCCTTTACTTATTAATGTATTAATGTACTTTTATGACATCTTAATTAATATGACTTTCAACTTGCAATTGATAAAACATTAGAGTAGTTAAAATAAAAAAGGGCTAATAGAGGATCTCCCCATTCTTGCAGAAGGGGTATTAAAGTAGGAAATAAAGTTCAGTCTAAACAAATGAAAAACTACTCATAGTGAAAAATTCATAGATATTGAATTTGAGACCTGTACTGGTGATGATTGGCCAAGAAAAAGGTCCTGGGCAGCTCAATGAAGATGTCCACTTCAGGTTTGGGGGTTATTGGGGAAAGTTATTGCCAAAAATAAGTCTGACAATTTCTTATTAATGCCTATATACATTAATGCCTTGTGGCCTTAGTTAGAATCTTCCATACAGAATCAGTCACCGGATTATCAAAGAAAATTGTAAAGTAGGGAAAGGACAACTGATGGAATCAAGAGGTTAAATAATACCTTCCTTATGAACATCACATTTGTTCACTCACATAGAAAAGAAGACAATAAAAGTAAAAAAAATTATGAAAGTGACAAAGTGGATAGGGAAATATAGAATGTTCCTACTACGAATATCATATCGGCAAAGATATTCTAGAAAATGTGGCTTTAGAATTGGAATAGCAAGTATCGCACAAATATCTACCAAGAATGTTCCTTGCATAATAAGAAATGAAAGGATAAATAAGTGGAATTTTGTTTCAGTGAGTGATTTTTGGATGGAAATTATAGAACTGGAAAAGCAAATGCTACAGGCAGACATTTAACCAGAAACCAAATAAAATTAAGACTTGGGAGAATCTTTTGTAGACTATCTTAAATTATATACTGTATAATTCAACCATAAGTTACCCCCTTCATCTTTATGTTATTATTCCCTATATTCATGAATTCTAGATAGCCAAAAGAGAAGGATTTAAAAAGAATCAGACCAGCACATTGGACTTCAGAAAAGCAGCTTTTGATGAATTCCAATGGAAGTAGTTTGTTAAAATTTCAAGATTTCAAATTTTAGAAATTATGAAACATAAAAGTATCCAGAAAGGATGGGAAAACCTATGATATGAGATACAGAAATGAATACAGTTTTTACTAGGAAAAAAACTAAGATATTTATAGAGATGTGACCATTTATAGAGCTGTCTAAAATGCTGTCTAAAATGCTGAAGAGGAAAAACAAGATGGAAGCAGGTACAAATAACAAGACAACAGCAAAATAATGCAGATTCATTATCCTCACAAACTGTAGAAATTGTGTCATGAGAAGAAAGGACTCACTGGAGAAGAACCTAATGCTGGGAATGATTGAAGGCCAAAGAAGAAGGGGATGACAGAGAATGAGGTGGCTAGATGGAGTCACTGAAGCAATCGGTGTGGGCTTAAATGGACTCCGGAGGATGGTAGAGGGCAAGAAAGCCTGGAGGAACGTTGTCCATGGGGGTCGCGATGGGTCGGACGTGACTTCATGACTAACAACAACAAGGCTAATGTTCAGAATGACCTGAAGCCCATGAGAAAAAAAAAACCAAAATAAAAAGGGTTCTTTGGGTATGCTATAAACAAAAAGAAAACCAAAAGGATATAGTTCTATGTCAGAGAGTTATGACTTAGCCTGGATGATGATGAGAAGGAAGAAATTTCTGAAGTCTTGCTTTTGACTAGGAAAATGGATCCCAAACCTAGTCATCATCATGCCACAGGAGGAAAAGGGGAACGACACCTTAAAAAGACAAAGAGAGGGTAAGAAAGAATTGAACTAATTTGAATAAATTCAAGTCTCCAAATAGATTCTAACCTAGAGTACTGAAGGAACTAGTGTAGATGATCCCAACAGAAGCAGTCTTGATCAGCTTTAACAACTTCAGAAGGTCTTCCTGCTGGTGAGGTCCCAAAAGATTTGAGGACTTGAGGAAAACAAATGTCATCCCAATCTTCTAAAGGAAATGTATCCGCTTGATGTCTATACTGGGCAAGTTCTTCAATGAGGCTATTAAACAGAATGTTTCTGGGTAGGCATGCTACAATTAACTGGAACCAGCATGGATGTGTTGCAAATAAATTATGATAGAATAATTTTATATCCTTTTTTTAAAAGAGTAACTGGTTTAGTAGAAGAGGGAAATAGCATGGGCACCTTGTAGTTCAAACTCAGCAAAATGTTCAATAATATCTTTCTTAATAATCGCCTTAATAAAATGGTTAGACTTGAGTGAGTGAGTTCAGACTAGATGATCTCACAATTGTGATGGAATCTAGTAAGGAGGTGGATTCCCAGAAGGAAGGGGGTATATTCCATAGAAGTAAAAGGCAACTCAGTCCAGATATTATATATGAGGTTAGCCCCTCCCTAATATTTTACAGAGCACAGCTAGTTCTCAATTACAAGCACAATTAAGGCCAAAGTGTCCATTGTTAAACAAGACAGCTGTTTAAGTGAGTCTTGCTCCATTTTATGACCTTTCTTGCCACAGTGTATCACTGCAGGTAAGTTAGTAACATGGTTATTAAATGAAGCTGGCTTCCCCATTGATTTTGCTTTTCTAGGAGATCGCTAAAGTTGATCACATGATTCCAGGACACTGCAATCATCATAAATACATGGCAGCTGCCAAGTGGCCAAATTTTGATCATGTGACCTTGGGGATACTGCAACAGTCAAGTTAAAAACCATCATAAGTCACTTTATTCAGTGCCGTTGTAACTTCAAACATTCACTAAACGAATGGTTGTAAGTCATTTAGTATTGTCTGCATATGGCGGAAGCAGATAGTAGAGTGCTCTGTCTGATGAGGTTTCATTTATAGGTATCAAACAATAAATAACTCAGCTTGAGAGAATCACCAAATATCATTCTTGGTTTTGGTCTTGACACAATTGACTGGGAGTACTTGTTCGTGGCTTTGTTTGGCTTGGAGGAAATTTCAGATGTACCTGCAAGACTTTTTATCAGTGACTTAGAATAAAGGATTGAGGTGATGGTTTTCTAGTTTTCAAAGACACAGAGCAAAAAGGTGTGGCTAATAAGAGGGCCCTGGCCCCGCCCGGTTTTGCAAAGGGGAAAAATGTCCCAATACGCCCCGTGATGCTGTTGTGACGACGCAAGTTTGACACCCCTGATCTATAGCAACTTGAGCAATGGGCTGAAATGAATAGAATGGAATTTAGTTAAGAAATTGTAAAGTTTTATAACTGGGTAGGAAAACACAAAAGGCACAACTATAAGACGGGGAAAACTGTCTTGGCGGTTGTACCTGTGAAAGGAATCTGGTTTCTGTGGAAAAAAGAAACAATTGGCTGATTAATAACAACAAATCTTAAGAATCCATATAAATGAGAAGAAATTCTATTCGCTCTGCTCTGGTCACACACCACTTGGAATATTATATCCAGTTTAGATTTCACAATTCAAACTATCAGTGACAAATGAGTAGTATGACCAATAGAATGAATAGGAAGACTCCCAAGAAACTCTAGCAAGTGAATAAAGTCTCCTGTCTCCTGTCTACTCCTTTCTGATTTTGCCTTCAAGGAGGAGAGATTCTCAAGGATGGCTATACAAGCATCTGCATAACCTTTCTCCAATTCTGAATGTTTGAGTTTTCCTCCCTAATCGAAGGGAAAAAGTCTGTGACCCTTCACATGTTGTTAGGTTCCAGCTTCCAGCTGCCTTGACCTACATGGCCAACAGACAGCCCTCTCTCTTTACAATCCAACAATACGGCATTTGGGGACAAAATATTTTGTAAGTTTGTAGAATACAATAAAGAGAGAGAGCATAGTCCCACTCTTTCTCCAAACTGCCTCACCTGGGATTCTTTTAGAGATGCTATATAACAAAACATAAATATCATTTGCATTTAAACAAGGCCAAAGAACAAGCAATGAGTCCTACAGGGCCCCTTTCCTTTGATCAGCATCAGAAAATTAGCTTCCCCGAATAGGAGCATGTAATACTTCTGTTGCCTGTTATGCTAAGCAACTCTACATGATGATTGTGAGGAAAATCTGGAAAATTCTTTTAAACTCATCCTGTGGATTAGCTCCCTGCCTGAGCAGAAGATCTTCAAGACCCCTTTCAACTCTGTTATTCTTTTAGCCTGTTACTCTTTCTTTCTTTTTCTTCATAGTTTTATTGCACAGAATAATCTTTTTTCCTCTTACTTCCTTATGGACATTGGTACTGTCTGTACCTTGGTAGCATACATGCTTGTTTATATGAAGATGATATAATTTTTAAGAGAAAGAAAGAAGAGAGAGAGAAAGTAAGGAAAGATTTTTAAAAAGGGAAAAGTGAAGGCAAAAAGCAGAGTTGAGTCCAGTTAAAAGTAGTAACCCCAAGATTGTCTAACAATAGCTGTTCTTTACCATGCATTTTGCTGCATAAAATAACATGCAATTCTGCCCACAGTCAGTGTTTCTGTTTCCCAAATGACATTTGACCTCTTCTCTGGGTCCCAGCAAGGTGAAACATAACAGAATGACTAAGAAATACATCACCTATCAAGCTTCACCTCACACAGAGATTATTTCTTCTGGGGTGTAAAAATATAATCTGAAGAGGGAAGAGGGAATATCCCAGGGGAAAGAATTGAGCATGGAAGAATCCAGTCATGCAAAGTGCAATAGGTATCATGATCTGAGGATGTACATTGGGAAAGTCTAGACACCCATAATTTCCCTTTACCTTTCATCTGAAGAAGTGATCGAATTATCTGCCCATAATGGAAGTTGATATCCAGAGCAGCAATTTATCCAGGGCTACAGCAGTCAAGATGGATGCTTCTAGGTAAGTATTGAATTTGTTTTTCATGGTTCACTTGGGTATCCCAGCACAAACTTTGTCAAATTGGTGACAAGGGAAATGAGAGGTTTCGAATGTGGGACAGACCATTATTTGATAGAGTCAAGAGTGGGTCACGAAGAAAATTAATATGGAAGAAGAGGAAAGACATGGAAGAAAGTAAACTGGAAGTAAAATAACTGGAGAAAAAGAAAATACTAATATTGTAGAGTAAGATATTGAATCTAAGATTTATCTTCAGAAAGAATTAGTGGAAAATGGATGTAAGAAAATGTAATGTGGAATCTACTTGCAAGTATGTATGTATGTATGTATAGTAATGGAATGCCACAGACAAGTTTGGAATTGTGCAAATGAAAAATGTGAAAAAGGGTGTATGTGGAATGACGAAGTAAAAGGTGGAATTTGAGGGAGCCTAAAAGGGTAGAATGCTGAAAAAGCAGCTTTGGGACAGTGCTGAGTACTTGAATGCAAAGTTCTGGATCTGCAATTACATCTGCTATTGTCTGACCTACCTGTGTAATCACGCCTTATTACCCTTCCTTTGAATTTGATATAGGTGAACAGAAGTATTGTTTTACATTCAGCATGAATAACTGCCTAGGTTTGGCAACTTATCCTTCTGAAATTATATATCAACAATATTCAAATCAGTGGTGGGATTCAAATTATTTTTACTACCAGTTCTGTGGGCATGGCTTGGTGGGTGTGGCAGGGGAAGGATATTGTAAAATCTCTAGTCAGAGGTGGTATTTGCCAGTTCTCCGGTCTATTCAAAATTTCCGCTACCGGTTCTCCAGAACTGGTCAGAACCTGCTGAATGCCACCTCTGATACAATATAATTTCATAATAGCTGGTAAGGTAATTACCAAAGGGGTTCCCTTCCCTTCTAATCTGCAGATTCCACTTTCACAAAACCTCTGCAACTACCCTTCTGAAACTCTGACAGTGTCTTATTTAAGACAATATCTGTGTGGTATACATTATTTTCATAAAAATCCCCCACAACAATAATACTTGCAGTTCCTCTGAGTAAAAATCAAAAATTCAAAGTCCGCTTGACAAAAAATGAGAGCACCTAGGGGATTTGGCTGATCTTGGGGAAAAATGGTTCATAGTGACCCAAATGTTCTTCATTGCTAGGAGAGGGAAATATTAGTGCTGAACAGAAAGTTGTTTTTGTCTTATCCGTGGTATGTGGAGAATGTGTTGTTATTACCTTAGAGTGAGAGTTTATTTTGCACCAAGTTGAAAACATTTTATTACTCTCCTATCTAAGATTTTGCATGGACGAACTTCATTTTTAACAGATACCAGCAGTGGAATCTCAGTGTAAAAAATAAGTTTGAGAACAGGTGATTATTTGAATATCCACACCTTTGTTTCCTCAAGAACCGTCTTGGAAATCAGGGTGCCAGCTCTGACAGTATCAAGCTTAAAAAGAAAATACAAAATAAAAGCGCTAGGCCGCTGAAAAAGGAGGATAAAATGGAGGACTGTGGTGGCTCTATATTTTTAACAATGTAAAAGAGACTGGCAATACTGAATGTGGAATTTGGTCAAGTTGCAAGGCCCTGAAGCAGGAGTGGGATTCAAATTTTGTAACAACTGGTTCTGTGGGTATGGCTAGGTGGGCATGGTCATGTGACTGGATGGGTGTGGCTTCTTCTTTTTTTTGCAGCAAACACCCCCCCCCCATTTTTGGGGCCTCAGGGAAGCCACCTGGGTGAAGTAGTAAGTAAGCAAGGGGAATTCCGGCACAACTGATCATAGGAACAGCTGATGGTTGGAAGGGGAAAAAAAGAAATACCTTAAAGAGTGACTGGGCGGGGAAGAACGCAGTCAGCGATGTTGGGCATGCATGCAATGTTGCACATGCCTGATAAGGACTGACTGTGTGAGAAGGGGAAGAGAGGGGTGGGGCCAGCCAGGGTAGAATCCCACCCCTGCCCTGGAGTTGCACCAGTGGTTAGTACTAACATGCCAGTGGAACAAAAACAGACACTTGTGTCTTCCAAAACATGACAGAACACATTTAAAAAGACAGAAGAAACTTCATCCAAAGTACTGATGAAGTATTTATGAAACTAAGCAAAATCAAATTAAAAGTTTTTTAAAAATATTATATAGTGCCTATGGAGCTTTTATGAAATGCGGAAGGTATTTGCGCTGAAACGTACTATATCATTCCTTGTGTTAGTGATATTTAGGGGTGAACAGAGGAAACAGCATAAAAGAGCAAGTTCTGAGCTGGCTCAGAGAAACAATCAGGAGTGCAGAAATGATGACAAGGTGGGGAAGAGGAAAGACAAAAAATTAAATGCCAAATGTTTATTAAATGGATTATTCTCAGGCCATATGCTGCTTCCAGCCCTTTTTATTATACACTTCAGGCATCACAGGATCACAATGCCAAAATCTCCCACCCATTTTATTTATTTATTTATTTTTATTTTGTCAAGCGATTATAAGATAACAGGTATAAGTATAAACATAGTTATGAATACATGAAATGGATACATATAAGAAAAATAAAAAGAAATAATAGGACAGGGACGGTAGGCACGTTGGTGTACTTATGCACAACCCTACAGACCTCTTAGGAAAGGGGTGAGGTCCGTAGTAGACAGTCTCAGGTTCAAGTTTTTGGAGTTTGGGGAAGAAACCACAGAGTCAGGTAGAGTGTTCCAGACATTGACCATTCTGTTGCTGAAGTCGTATTTCCTGCAATCAAGTTTGGTGCTGTTTACCTTGAGTTTATATCTATTGTGTGCTCTTGTATTATTATGGTTGAAGTTGAAGTATTCATTGACAGGTAGGACATTGCAATACATAATTTTATATACTATACTTAGATCAGATCAATGGCGGCATAGTTCTAGGTTGTCTAGGTCTAATATTTCAAGTCTGGTGGCATAAGGTAGCCTACAACGAGTAGAGGAGTGGAGAACTCTTCTTGTGAAATATTTCTGGACTTTCTCAACTGTATTAATATCAGATATGTAATGCAGGTTTCAGACTGATGAGTTGTATTCAATTATTGGTCTAGCAAATGTTTTGTATGCTCTAGTTAGTAGTGTGATATTGCCGGAGAAAAAGCTATGCAGGATTAGGTTAACAATTCTTAACGCCTTTTTGGCTATGTAGTTACAGTGGACTCTAGCACTTAGATAATTAGAGATGAATATTCCAAGGTCCTTGACAGAGTTCAGATCATCAACAAGGTCTTGACTATTCAGCTTGTATTTTATTTTCTGAGGGGTTTTTTTGCCAATATGTAAAACAGAGTATTTATTTATTGAGATTTGAAGTTGCCATTTGTATGACCATTCTGATACATAGTCGAGGTCTTTTTAAAGGGTAGCAGTATTGTCGGTGGTGTTGAATAGCTTTACATCATCAGTGAAGAGAACGCAATTGCTCTTAATATGATCAAAAGGTCATTTATGTACAGTATGAAGAGAGTTGGTCCTAGAACACTCTCTTGGGGGACACCACTGTTGACAGGTACAGAATTTGATACGATGCTCCAAATTTCTTATAGGAAAATGCTGTTTCTTTGGGGGTAGGGATTAAGGTCTAGTTTATCTTCTAAAAAAAAGAAGTTTATCTTCTAAAAAAAGCAAGGCACTCTGAGACAGGCTTGCTATACCTAAAAGAGCCCACAAAACCGTGAGAAATGGGCCACCTATTTCTGTGACATCACCTATTGCCACACAGCTTTCTGTGGCCTATGGCTGTTGAAAATATTCCTTAAAAGAAAACAAAAAGTGACTCCTTGGCTCCCACCTCTCGTGCCTTTGAAATAACCTACCATTCCAAAGAGTTAATGCTATTCCCCCCATCCCAATCTTTGCTTCCAAAGGCCATCATTTCTTAATGGTTAAAAGAAGAAGAAATAGGCAGGAGGTGGGGGATATAGAAAGCAGGAGTGGTATTCAGCAGGTTCTGACCAGTTCTGGAGAACCGGTAGCGGAAACTTTGATAGTTTTCACTCTATAGGTTAAGAAGCACCAGACCCTACAGTTAACATGTGGGTCTTGGTCTTGAGGAGGAATCGCTCCAGTGATTATACTTTATTTCTCACCCAGTGCAAACCGATCCATTTTCTCTCGTAAATTCCTTTTGTTCACTGGAATTTATTCCCAGATAAGTGAGGTTTCAATTACAATTTAAAGAAGCATTAATATATGCTAATAGGAGGGTTTCAGATGTTTCTTCTCCTAATTACAACATATTCTTTTTTTAAAGATATGTTGGTATCTATCGATTTACATTTTTTGTAATAGCATGACTTATCAAAAGGCAGAGTATGTACATGATTAAACTGTGTCTTTTCTGTTTTTTAATGCCCAAGATTTTTTGATGACTTCTTGCTTTGTTTTCTTCTTGCTTATTTTTTATTTATTTATTTATTAAATTTCTACACCACTCATCTCACCTGAGTGACTTTGGGGAGTGTACAACAAAATGATAAACAACATAAATACACAGCTAACAGTGCAATTAAAAGCAAAAGAACAAGATTAAAGTTCAAAGTAAGTTCAAAGTAAAAATCAGCATTAAAAAATTCACTAGGCAGAAAATACGCTTCAAGCTACCAATCATCGGCATAACATCCTTAGATCCCCCATGCTAATTGGCAAAGCCATTATTATCTTTTCTTTTAAAGAAAACCTCTGGGAAGCAAGCAAGAATATGAGATCCTGTAATGGTACCATCCTTTCTAATATATCCATCATAAGTGATACACATGCTAAAATACAGTAAGCTGGATCTGTAAGGGCCATTGTCATTACCAGAAGATTTTCAGGATAAATTCTAGATCTACCTCTCTAGATTATATGTAAAAAGAACTCAGTGTGAGTCTATGCACACACACCATGAAATTTTAAAAGATGTTGATGTGATGCTGATCAGCTTATGAATGAGATTGTTCAGGAAATGATGGATGGGTTAAATTAATTAAACCCTATAATCCTTATAAATACTTTGAAGTCATTTCCTCCATACCAGTTAGGTTGTGTATCCCACAGGTGTCAAACTTGATTGTGTCATGTGATATATCGTGACATATCATGACATTTTTTGCCTTTGTGGAGCCGGGGTGGGCATGGCTTACATGTGACACATTTGGCCTGTGGGCCACCAGTTTGACAGGCCTGGTGTACCCTAATGGCATACACAAATGGCAAACATCTTGTTCAGTGGTGGGATTGAATTTTTTTTACTACCGGTTCTGTGGGCGTGGCTTGGTGGGCGTGGCAGGGTAAGGATACTGTAAAATCTCCAGTCAGAGGTGGGATTTGCCGGTTCTCTGAACTACTCAAAATTTCCGCCACTGGTTCTCCAGAACTGGTCAGAACCTGCTGAATACCACCTCTGATCTTGTTACCAGCAACATGAAAGTGTCCATGAAGCCACCAGAAGTCAAGGCAACTTTTAACCTTACTTTGACATATCCAAGCATCTATTTTTTTTTTTAAAGTAATTTCTTCCTTTTCAGAAAAAAAAGAGTTATAATTCAACTGATCTAAATCAACATCAACACAATCTTTTTCTCAGCAGGAAGTTCACTGAATTCAGTGGAAAGTACGGATTACAGACTTATTAAACTAAAAAACCGTTCTGTTTTTAAGTGACATTGATCAGTCAAGTTTTATGAAAGGGTTAAAATAGTTCAATGAACCTTTTTTCACCTGACATTTCAAGGGTGGCCGTTAATGCAGAAGAAGACATGAAATGTGAGCCTCGGAGAGGCATTGTGAATCTCAGATTGGAGTAGGCCTACATTCTAGAAATGCAGATACTTCTCGTTCACATGGTTTGTGCAACATGTAAACAAATGTGAATCAACCCAAAAAGAACAGGCATGGCAACTATATCTATTCTTGAATAATAGCAAGGGAAGACTGCCTTATGTATTGGGACTATGAAAGAGCTATCTTTCATAGTCCCGATATGGCATCTGATAGTATAGCACATCAGATGCCAAAATGCCAGATTTTTCACAGCAAAGAAAAACATAGGCACGCACACACATTTTGGCATTCTCACAAGCTGGCAAAGGCATCATGAAGACCATCTGTGAAAGTGGGTTGTATGGGCCACAGTGGCCCAGAAAAACTCCAGGAGATAAGGCAACAGAGCTGTTGTCCCAACTCTTGTCAGAGCCAGATGTTTTAGGATTACAAAAGATTTCCCAGCTAAAGCAAAACAACAGTGTTTTACAGCTGATTAGTAAAAATGTGAGACTTTTTCAACATGGTTATCCTCAACCTTATGACCTCCAGATGTACTTATCTTCCCTAGAATTCTCATCCACAATCATTCCAGTGCCGAAGGGCACCAAGCCAAGGTGGTGACGGTAATAAAAGCATAAAAAAGATTCACCCCACCAAAGATGAAGAATAATTCCCTGATCGTTACAACAGGAAATCTCAATCCACTGTTCTACTTTTATATGTAACTCGTCCCAATGCATGCCCCATGACATGAAATAAGGAATTGGCATCATGCTGAAGTCATGGTTGCGTGCTTTATTTTGCTTGTGGCAGGAGGACCTTAGAATTTGGGTAGTAAAAAATCTGTAGATATCACAACTGTGAAGTTTATCCCTGTCTAGTGTATGCGTGGGTGCACATGTGTGCTTCTTGTTTAGGAACAATTTCTCAGTAAGGATGTGTCTACAAAACTTTGCCCTCTCAGAATATAAAGAGAGATGCAGAGCAGGCCTTTGAAAGAGAGAATTGGGGAGGAGGTGCAAAGAGGCTGGCACCCACTGCTGTTCTTCTATAAACATCCTCCAGCTGCTCCCTTTTTCCAATCTCAGCCTTAGTTTGTTTTCAGTTAGGGCATCTGGTTAGGAGGTTGGGAGTTTCAAAATTCAGGAAATGGGAGCCCTTTCAGGAAAGAATCAGAAGATACCTCTTCTTTGCACCCATCAGCCTCTCCAGTATATGTAAGCTTTGTTCAGGGTTGAGCAATATAGGTTTTTATAACAACGCAGCAAATGCAAAATGATACATCCTTCTGCCAGTAAAAGAAAGAAAGAAAAAAGAAAGAAAGAAAGAAAGAAAGAAAGAAAGAAAGAAAGAAAGAAAGAAAGAAAGAAAGAAAGAAAGAAAACTTTATTATTATGTCATAAACAGGATCTTCCCTGACAGCTCCATGAAGTAAATGGAAATGTTTGTATGGACATCTGTCCCTCCACACAGACACACATTTAAGCCAGTAAAGCCTATTAAACAGAAGTGGTAAAGGACATTCATCTCTCTGGGTGAGATATGAAGCATTTCACTCAGGAAGAAATTCAGTGGCCCAATCAGAAATACAGTATTTCTACTGAATCACACTGAACGGTGTGGCGTGGTAGCCTAGTGGTGAAGATGCTCGCCTCCTGCTTGGAAGGTTGAGAGTTCAATCCTAGGTAGTTGTAAATATTTATTTCCGAAGGCGCAAAGAAAAAAAAATCTGCTGCAAACTCCACTTGGTATCAGGAAAGGCATCCAGACAATAAATGCTCAGCTCCATCCAGTTGCCCTGACTCTACCCCAAATAATTAAAGGAATACATGGTCATTAAAAGAGAGTTAATAGAACTGAAGGCTTCCAAGACTGGTGTCCAATCAAACTGTGGTGGCTATCTGCATGCATCCATGTGTGTGCATGTATTGTATATGCAGTATGATCAGCACATACTTGAACACTGAGGTATCACCAGGGCGGCTGGATTTTTAGAAATCCAGAAGAGAAAATAAAGATTTAAAACCCATCAATGGGTTCCAAGCAAATTTCTGAACCATTTGATCCCATGGGGAAGAAGCTGGGATTTTTGAAAAACATGATCCAAATAAGAATGCCCACTCAGGATCAATTAAGACAAACTAATTAGACCATAACAATGATGAAATCCTGAGAAAGCAGACATGACTGAGATCCTGAGGAAGCAGAAATAGGATGTTTGGGAGAAATGGGGGCAAAAAATGTATTTATTTGTTTTGTTTAGCATATTTATATTTGGCTGCCCATCTACCAAAGGCCCTCTGGGCAATAAATAAGATAAAAACAAAACCAATTTCATCATTCTTCAAAGAAAAGGGGCTGCAGCCCCTAAAATATCTTAACTAGAGCACAACTAACAGACCTGCATTAATAAACTTAACAAGCAGACTGATATTAATATCCTGGCCCCAGTGCCTGGAGGAATGGCTTTCACAGCCTTGCAGGAGGCCAGCCAAATCATCTTGGGAGGAGGCTGTGTTTTTGGTTTAGAAGGATATTAAGATCAGTGGTTAGCTTTGTGGATGATTTACTGTAGGCTTACAAGAGGTTATGGGTTGAACAACATCAAGCAAAACTGTACTTTTAAAAAATATCCTTGGCCCACCTGGTTTCATTCCCCATGAGGATGAGATTGTGCCTTTGTCTTGTCTTTATGCAGGAGGGCTTTGGAACAGTATGTCAGAACAGTGCCTGATTTGTCAGAAGCCCAGTTCGTTAATATTTGTATACACATTTTATTCCCATGAATTGCACACAAGTATGTAGTTGAAGTTAAAGGGTTTTTTTTTTTCCTCTCTGTCATGAAGCTGCTCCTCCATCATATTGTCAGTATTTCACAGCCACAAGGTTGAAAGGAACTGAATCTGATGTTCAGTGGTGGTGAAGGACACAGAAAGAGATCCAGAATGGCCCAAGGTTGCCCTGCCCTTTTCTGATATTCTCATAAATTGTACAACATAAACCAATTCCTCAGTTTGCCTGTCTGAGTCAACTGTTCTCCAAGCTATGATTTTAACTCATATGGTGTAATCCAGGCAGGAGTTTATGTTCCACAGCCTGTTCTGGAACATCGGTTCAGACTCTAGTTTGCATTCCCAAAAAGCTCAAGAGCCTCTTGAACCATTTGTAAGAAATTATTATTCTCACCTCTCTCTCCCTTCTTCCCTTCTTCCTCTACTCCACTTCTCTCCACTCCACTCCATTCTTCCCCTTCTTCTTCTCCTTCCCCTTCCCCTTTTCCTCTCTTATCCAATTCTTGAGCTTATTGTTGTTTATGTAATCAAATTGTTGCAATTGTAATTGGGAAGAAACTCCCCCCCCCCGCCGCCGCGCCCCCCAATCAAAGCAGGGACGCTGCTTCTAATGCTATACTTCCAGGAGTTTGCTTTCTGAGTGGAATTCCGCTTTAGGAATTCTGAACCCTAAACGTGGTGCGGAAGGTCTTCCGAAGGGAATTGAGTCCCAAGACCCTAAGAAGTCCGACACCTGATTGCTCCCAGTCTCATCCCACCGAGGTGGACGAGACTCGGCTCTGCAACCCAAGGCAGCCAGCACTGCCTGCTCTCCTTTCGCTGGCTTCCAGAATGACAGGTAGCGTTATGGGGTGGGGTGGGATCAGCGCCTGAAGGGGGCTCCTGAGACATCCCTGCTGGCGCGCCACTTGTTATGTCTGGAGAATTGACGTTGAATCCACCCCCCACCCCCCCCAAAGCAAGCTTTAAACAATAGTGGGGGGAAGCCCCCACCCCACCCCCTCATCTTCCCCCTCCCCCGCCTCCTTCTCCTCCTTCGCCTCCTCCTCTCCCCATTTCTCCGCCGCCACCGAAGGCAGACGGGACCAGCTGAGGGGAAAAAAAAAAAAAAAAACCAGCGCCAAAGCTCGGGTAGGTTGCGAGTCGGACGGACGGGTGGGAAGAGGGATCGAAAGAGGTTCCAGCGGCAGCCTCGGAAGGCGGAATGGTGGGTTGGCGAGGCGGGAGGCATGGGGGGGGGGGAGGATTCAGTCTCTCCACCAGTTTTCTCCTCTCCGTCTCTCCACCCGCTTCCACCGTGGCGGTTAGTTCAAGGCTGGGGGACTACGAACCCCGCAAGTGGGAAGGTTGGCGAGCGGAGGGACGAGCGCTTGTTCCGAAAGGTCCCTTCTCTCTTCTCCGGGTTTCGAACCGCTGGAAGGATGGCGGGGTGGGGGTGGGGGTTGGAGTGGAGGTGAGGGGGAGGCGAGCGCGGGGACAATCCATCTAGCTTGCAAGCTACAATCAGGTGTGACTAATCTTCACACACACAGGGAGAGACATACACACTCACACACAGACGCCCATAGAAATAACTTATGGGCTCGAGAGATTCCCTCCCCCAAGGGAGTTAATGACCGTTAGGAACTTTACTTCATGATAAGGGGATGGGAGGGTGGGAGAGAGAGAGAGAGAGAGGCCGTGGATTTCAGCCTGCCCGGTGAGAGACCTTACTGCTGGCGCCCTGTGAGTTAAACTGAATGGAGAAATTGCGCGCCTCTTCTCTTCCTCGCTCGGGGTTCTCCAAAGGTAACAGCCAGCGGGAGGGTAAACGAGAGAGGGTGCAGAATAAATCACGGAATAAACCCTTGCATAAGGCCGGGGTAGGCTGGTCACTAGCTTGAGCGACTCAGAAAGGAGGAGGCGGGGGGGGGGGCAGCCGATCGTAACAGTCTGAGGTACCAGCATCTCTTCTTCTTTCGGGCTCCGCGGAACGCCCCGTTGCAAAAGGGAGCAATCCTAATTGCTGGGGCGTAATAGAACGGGCGAGTTCCCTCCTTTCCAGAAAGAGGGGGGGGGGGGGTCCATTGAATCCTGTGGAGTACATGACGCTGTATTAAAGCCTATGGGATTGCTCCACAGAGGTCTGGTGCCCGTGGGTGACACAATCTCTGGTAAATTCCAGGCTTCCTCGGAAGAAACCCCCGCTGCTTCTGGTTGGAGATCGCTCCCAAATGAAATCAAGCGCATATTGAAAACGGCGAAAGCCAAAGTTGCCCAGCCGTGCTATATATAATACGGTTGCTGGTTTGAGGGGTTTGGTCGATCTCCCATCTCGGGAAGGATCTCATTTTTTGCAAATCATTTGCTTGAAATGTGCGCGCCTTTGAAATGCTCCTAATTCTTGTTCTTTGGGATGAAGGGTAGGGTGGAATGGAAACATTTTAATGGGAGTGCATTAGGGCAAGCAAGGTGCATTTCCAGGGACCTCGCTGGAGCTGATGACTTCCAAAAATCCTCCCCCCCCCTTAGAGCCCTCGGACAATTTCAGCAACAACCTCCCCTCTTGAAATTGAAAGACCCCTAAAAAGCCTTCCAGCTGTACAAAGTGGACTTACGGAAAAAGTGGAGCGGCGGAGGAGCGCGCGTGGAGAAGAGGACCAAGAGTTGAAAAGTGTACATTTTTACACTTTTAACCCTAAGGGTGGGGGGGAGGATGATACGTGGAAGATTGGTTGTTAGTGGGGGAGGAGGGGGAATGGAAAATCTAACCTCATTCGAGTTAGAAGAGTGGAAGAACCTTTTCTTTTCCATCAAACCCTTTCTCTCTAACCCCGGAGGGGTGGGGGGGGGAATGAAATACTCAGGGAACTTCATCAAACGGATGGATCTTTTTTTCTTTCCTTTGTGGACATCTGAGTGTTGTTTGATACAGCCCGGAACAAGTCGAAAGAGAACCGTGCAACTTACTTGGGCACCTCCTCGGCAGAAAGTCCTAACTGACTGCGAGGGGCCTGCTCACGGGTAAATCGCGGTAGGAATGCACGCCCTTAACCCGTAAAGGTTGCAAGTCAATGCCGCCTTTCGGCCATGGTTGGTCCGCCGCTTCTCCAAGCGGAACTTGCAGGCGGCTGCCGATGTTTTCAACGAGGTATATATGCCCATTTTTGAGATGCTTCCTAAAGTGGTCAGGGCCGTCTTACCAGCATGATGGGCAAAGCAGTGCACTGGGACTCCTACGGCAACTACTCACAGGAATAAAATGTAAATGGTCGATAAAATTAAACATATATTTTGCATGTTAGTATTAATTAAAAAATGCATTCAAATGTCATAACTACGTTGCTGTATTTATATGATACAAGGTGCACTGAAGGGTTAACAAATTAGTATGGGGCCCCTATGCCCGTGGGGCCCATGGGCCAGTGCCCATCAGGTCCATGCGTTAAGACGGTATATCGGGGAGTGCTTAATTTTACTGCTTTGCTGAGGGTGGTGGAATTCTAGGTAGCGGCTCCTCACTTAAGTCTCACAACGATTTCGAGTTAATTCCGGGACATTCCCTCTTTTTATTCTTACTTCTCATATTTGCAAAATGGAAGTAGATTTAATGGGAAATAATGGATGGCCGCTTAAACGAACTAATCAGCATTTCCTTCAAGGGCTTAGATAAGACCTCAACCTGTCAATCAGAATGCCTATTTGTGACTTTGCATAGGTAGTCGATTTCCTGCGTGTTTCTCCTTGGCCATGGCCTGTTATTGCAGACTGTGATAAAGAAGACTTGCTACCATCCTGAACAATGACTCCCGTGTCCCGCCACTTTGTAGGACGGCTAAGGCCCGGACAGATCCTTTATTCCCGCCAGGCTGTGCACAGATCCTATCTTTGGTCTTCTCTAGGCACTTTTAATTGGGATTTAAAACTGCTGGGCATAGTTTTCTAAGGCAAGTCAATTAGACCCTAGCCACCCATCTTGCAAATTGAGTAAAGGTTCTCTCTGGAAATAAGAGCAAATGACTGGGCTGTTTTTATTATTCCTTTCTTTTAAAAAAATAAATAAATAAATGCATGCATCCAGTTCTGATAGTCAGTGAATTAGGGTGGAAGGGAGGGAGGAGGTTTTGCCACCCTTACATGCAAAGATCACTAAATATTCCCTACCTCAAGGGGGTGGGGGGTGGGGTGAAAAACCTGTGGGAAATGTTCGTTAGGGACAGCACAGATCTTCCTACACATGTTTGAACATTTCCAGGGCCTGTTTGATGATGAAGAGGGATGAATGGTTATGCATTGTATTCATGCTTGCATCAGAATGTTCCGGTGCTTCCAAAATTTTGTTTTCCTCACACATTTGTGTGTGTGTGTGTGTGTGTGTATAAGTAAAATGAAGCATATATGTATTATATATATTAATAAAGCCAAGCTCCCAAACTGTCCCCCTTTTTGCATTCAAGAAATGCAAAATTCAAGAGAGATTGCACTGTTAAATTTACTGCAGCCACAAAACTAACCTTTGGATCCCACTAGAGCTGGACCTGCTGGATTAAGTGGTTGACGTTTCCATGGGAGAAAGCGCAGAGCTCAGTTTAAGCTCTTGCCTAAACCGATTGGGTTAGCGGTCTGAAAGGGTTGGCTTGCAAGGAAAGTTGAATATAAAAGGTGGTTTTCCAGTCCCATCAAACTGGAGCGGCAGGAAGTGTTTTCATAAATTTTGCTAAACTGGAATGGGTTTTTGGTTTAGGATGTAAATCCAGTTATCCTGTTTGGTAAAGCATGGTTTTTTGGCTTAGGGCCACACATATGATCCCACCCAATTGTGGCCTAGTCATCAAACCATAGTTAAGCAGACAAGATTTGGGTAATGTAAGCATCAGTCAGTGAGGCTGAAGAGAAATGGGATTTGGACAGAAAATATATTTTAGTATGAACTGGGAAAGAAAACAGCTTACATCAGGTCTCTTATTATTTGTTTGATTTTTTTAATGGATATTTTTTCATTTTCATAAATGGCTTCTAATTAATTTTAAGATGTTATTTAGACACATTTATGTCAGGTTTTCCTTCAAATAGCTCAAACTATTTTATCCACTCAGCTTGTTAAAACAGGCTAGAATTCTATCTGAATGATCAAAAACTTTCATTCCAAAGTAAGGATTTGAACCATGACTTCCAAACCTAACCCAACAATCTCAATATCTCTTTATTTTACATCACTTGCTCTGCCTCTCCTACACAGCATATCAATATGGGTGAAAATAAGCATAGGTATATAAACAAATCCAATTGTTTATCTTACGTTAAAATGTTTTTGCATATATTTATTTATTTGGTATTTAAAATTTACAGGATCATTCATATCATTGAATGGCATTATTTTATATAATGCCTAATCTTTCTTTCTTTCTTTCTTTCTTTCTTTCTTTCTTTCTTTCTTTCTTTCTTTCTTTCTTTCTTTCTTTCTTTCTTCTCAAGCATCTTAAGGGAGTTTTGAAATATAAATATTTAATGACAAGAACATCCTTCAATTTACAATAAAAAGTCACCCAGGACAGAACATGGAATGGGCCCTTCAAAACAAACTCGCATTTAGCAAATGGGTTCCTAAATTCGAAACAAGAAGGTGCAAAGACCCCAAAATGTAGCTCTACCCCGCGGGTTTTGAAATGGTGCTAAAATATCACAGAATCGCCTCACTTTCGCCATTCGTTTAAATTTATCCACGAATGGGGAAACAACCCCAAACCTAACATTTCTTATCTGGCCAAGTTTCTGTTACCAGAAAAGTCTTTCCACGGCACCCAGAGAGTTTAATTCGTTGTTGCTGTTATTGTTAGGAAGAGAATTAAGTATTTAGTCCAAAACTTTTGAAAAGATTTTTTTTTTAAAAAAAAAAGTCGATTAAAAGAACCGATTTGATTGCCCACCGAGCGGCGGAGCCTTCCCAACAGCCAAAACTTCGCCCGTTTCGAGCTTCGGCGCATTCGAACCCTCGCGGCACAAGTGAAATTCTCCGCCTTTGAAGAGAAAACTTTCGATGGAACGTTGGCGCTCTCACCGTTCGCCCCCCCCCCCACCTCCACACACCCCGTCTTCCCTGTTGCTGGATCGCCAGAGCCGGACAATCAGTAGGCGCAGAGCATTTCTGGACGACCTTGGCGATCGAGGCGGCGTTTGAAGGGGCCGAATCAGCCTTGGTTTTCCCCTTGCTTAATTTATTTATTTTATCACTTTAGCCACCGCACTGATAAAAAGAATCGCGAGCGGGACAAGCGATCCTAGCGAGGTGTAAGGGCGTAGTGGGCTCACCATTAGTTGGGAGCAGCAAGCCTTAGGGTCTTTCTTTACCGAAGCGTTCATGTAATCTTCAGTCCTCAAGTTTATCCACCCCAGGTCCTTTTCTGTTTTTCTTTTTCTCTCTCCAATCAATTATTCAACTGATCCTCTGCCTTATTTAATCACCGCGGTCTTAAAAGAATTTATTTTTATATGTCCCCAAAGTCTGTCTGACTTGGAGTTCCAAAGAAGCTTTTTTTTTTTTTTTTTAAAGCAACTGGATTTCGGGGTTTTTTTTTCCTTGAAGACGTTTCACTTCTCTTCCAAAACGTCTCCTTCCCCCCCCCCCCAAAAAAAAAAAAAAAAACCAAAGGAAAATCCAATTGCCTTTTGAAAAAAACACTTTTGGGATGCTCTGGATGACTGAGAATATCCATAGACATTTGTGTGGCTGGGAGAACAACATTGATTGATACAGGTGTTTTCAAAGATAAACCCAGGAAAGTGTAAGTAGGGTGTTCCACAGGAATTATCATATGCAGTTTCCCAGAAAAGCATGCATTTCATAGAAGTAGGCTTCACTGAGTCTCTAAAGTTAGAGAGTTATGTGAATTTAGACAATTATAGTTATGAAACTATAACTATATAGTTATATAGTTATAACTATACCCCCCAAATTATGGGAATAAGATTGCAGTTAAAGTACTACAATCATACAGTTTCTTTCCAGGTTATTGGAACTACAAGGATTCTGGAGCTGAGTTCACCTAACATACTAAGCCAGGATTGGCTCAACCATGTTTACTGAACAAGCCATGTTAAACAAACCTCTAAGCCACAAAAAAGTGATCTGGTTTTAATTTCATATTTCACTCTCAGATTCAAACATTATATTGGGTTTGGGTCCTTGGGTTTAGGTTTGAGGTCAATTTGATTTGGATTAGTTATTGCCCAGAGGAATAACTTCAAATCATGAAAATGCTTCTATGAGTTCATAGCCTCACAGCAGAAGCTGTCTCACTGTGCCTCTGAGTGATTTACTGTTCGGTTCTGCCCCCTTCCTTTGCTTAATTTGTGTAGCATGTATCTGAATGGAGTATATGCTGGTATATATAAGAATTCCCTTTAAATTGCTTACCTCTACAAAATGAAGCATTCCTGCATGCATTTACTCCACTGGTTTTGCCATTTTCCCACAAAGAAACACACAAGGAGCAAAGAATAATTACTATATTATCTTATTCTGTCTATCATTACTACCTTACTATGCAAGCCAAAAACTGGAATTGCAAAGTGCATTTTAATTTAGGAGGATATCCAGAACTTGTCCTAATCAAAACCCACTATCAGTTTTTTGTCCTAATATGTTTTGTCCTAAAACATTACAAAAAGCCTCAGAGCAACGTCTGTGTTTATGTCACTCCTTCAGAACAGTTCAAAAGGCAAGTGACAATCACATTTTTGTGGTGAGTATGGTCTCTGAGGGCTCCATCCTCTTTTTCTCACCAAGTAGCTACTTAACTGGGCATTAACTGTTGCTAATGTTAGCAGCCACAATCTGGGCTGCACAAATCCAAGAAACCACTAGGTGGCAGTAAAATGGAGGCGATTTCACTGTCACTTAGTGGCGGTTCAGATATTTGCAGTGGAGATCTGTTAGGCATGGCATAATTCTTAGACACTATGGCTATTGCTTGTCTTAGGGTTAGGGACGATGGGCACTGTAATACTACATATCATAGAAAGGTAGATTTATGGTATTTGCTATTACACATTATTGTAATAGGGGGGAATTGCAGAAAAATAGGAATATGTAAAGAAAAGATGTTGATATTCACAAAGAAACAAAAAAAATTAATTCTACAATGGTAAGAACTGGCTGAATACAGCTGAATTCTTTACAACTGCAATCCTGTGTTACAGCAATTATAATTATGTTTTAACCTTAGGCTCAGCCCTAGAATATTACAAACAAGTAAAAGGAAGAGCATTTGTTCTGGATAATCATGATCAGAATTCATTTGACATTGGAAGCAAATTTTTACAAGTAGAAATGTCCCATTTGACTCTTTAAAAAACGAATGAAGATCTCATAATATCTCCGAGGTAACTATGTAACATGCCTTTCATGCTATCTTTTGCAGACATGTTTTTAAAAGTGAGGATATTTGATAATTATAGAGTGGAGGGATGGAGGGACCATAAATGATTATGAAATAAAAATTATGTGGATTTTATCTTGATTAACTGAATTCCCTCATCACTCTAAACCACTAACTATGATTTGTTTCATAACTATAATTGTCTAAATTCACATAACTCTCTAACTTTAGAGAACCTGAAAAAAACCCAAGATGACATTATGGTTTATGTGAAGTTTCTCTTCCTCTTTATTATATGGTGATAAAAATAACACCATTGTTCACTTACAACTTCGGAGAACTATTGGGAGAGCATTGCCAACTGATCAGAAAAAGTGTGGGACTGCTCCTATGCTTTTAAATATAGCACATAATTCATCTAACATGAATAAGAACATGCCAAAGCTGCCATCTACAAATAGCAGACTCATAAAATCATGGCGATGAAAAAGAAAATCAGTTAGTTAGGGCAACATCTAGCTTTATGCAAGAAATTGAGCAAAGACATTTTATTTATTTGAGTTGTTTGCTGCCCGTTTTATTTCAATATGTCAGTTGTCCAGCTTCTGCTTCAAATTGTCCAGCAAAAAGCAGCTCATTAGTTTCTTCAGAAATTTGTAGGAACAGTAGAAGTGTTTATTGTTGAAAAACTTTTTAAGGTTTACTTGGTTGAGAAAAAAAGTCATAGGCAACCTTGTGATAGCATCCACAGATTGCCATAGACCTTTCAAGCATTTCAAGAGCTGAACTTTTTGCAGTCAAGGATGATATGTTGCCTGTAGATTGTCTATCCCTGAAGTAATTTTTAGAGATGCATACAAGTTATGAGGCTAGAAAACAAATGATGACAGTCCCATTCCAAAATCCAAAACAGTCTCTAACTAACTAGATTATTTACCCCATTTGGAGTTTCCTAGCTGGCAGGTTGAAGATGGATTTATGGAAAATAAACACTGTCTTCCATCTGAGTACAGCATAAGATACTCTCTCTCTCCTTATCTCTCCTATTTTGATGACTAGCTTCTCTTTAACAGGCCCATCTTCTGCTGCCAGGCCTGGAGGATGAAGACTGAAGACGCCCCCTCTTGTCTGCAGCAGGCCATGCCAGTCCTGGGCTATGGTAAGTTTCTAGTTTTAGGGAAATATGTTGAGCTCCAAAGAGTGTTGTTTGATAGCGAGACTATACAGCGTACACCCTGTACGGTCCTCTAGTCCCTTATTTGTTCCAGAGTAGCATGTCTTTGGGGAACTCTGATTTAATCCCTATATTCTACTAAAACAAATTATGTCAACCCAGTTTACACTGCCCCCCACTGATAGATGAGAATGGAACTCTATACTTTCTATGTTTGTGTAATAGATTGAATAGGTCAGTTATGGAATTTGTGAGATAAAGACTTCGCATAACATATTAAACTTGGCTAGTTTTAACCTTGATTATTTGTTAGTTTGACATGATGCCTGAATTCAACTGTTTGTGGTTCAATATCTGATGCAACTGCCCCAAATAGTTAAATTCAGTAGCTAGGTTATATGAATGCCACCACTGTGGAGCAATATTATGTGAAAGACATATGACTCTAATGTATTATGTGAAAGACATATGACTCTAATGTATTATGTGAAAGACATATGACTCTATGCCCTGTCACCTTCTTAGAGTGGAATAGCTTTGCTGTCCTCAAGTGAACTAGAGGAAATCTCATCTCCAAGGCTGAAGTTCACACCA
Organism: Hydrophis major; assembly: GCA_033807585.1. Classification (NCBI taxonomy): domain Eukaryota; kingdom Metazoa; phylum Chordata; class Lepidosauria; order Squamata; family Elapidae; genus Hydrophis; species Hydrophis major. Next base: position 224,232,940 of record CM066329.1, read on the forward strand.
ACTGGCATTTGGTGTCCCATCTCCAGGTCTTTTGCTTTAGGAATGGAGAGAAGGGGACCCATCTCTTGTATTTCACTTCAGGGGGCAAAATATCTACAGCTGATCTGTTTTTTCTCTGCATTCCAACATGGGTTGATGGCAGGTTAGTCAAATCAGAGAACAAACTGTGATTTCATCTTCCCCACAACAATAAATATGAAAAGCAAAAAAAAAAAAAAAAAGCCAGAGGCAGATCTCCATAAAAATAACTTTTCATGCCAGTGAGAGGTATAACATTTTTACATTCAAGAAACTTTTAGTAAAGCAGACACAAAGCTGGATATAGAATCATAAAAATAATGAGTTAAGTCAAACACTTTTAAATGCCAAAGTCTCTTTATTGGACACAAGATACAGCTTGGTTTAAATGAAGAGCATTATTTGTTGATTAGTTGTTTATTTACACAAGCTTCCATGCTATCCAATATTTTGACTTTGAATAGCTTAACAAACCTAAGTAATTATGGTTCAATTTAGGATAAAAGTATAGCAAGCAAATAAGCAAGCAAAAAATAACAATCTCAATCATTCAGCCCCATGTCATCACTTCCTTAGAAAAGCAATATTTCATCCTTCTCTATAACTGCCCTTCAGAACAGTATCAGAGATGAGGCCATCCTTATCTCTGGAGATAAGCTGTTCCAGAGACAAGTGTCAAACTCATCAAGAAGGCTCACCCCTGGGGTCCCTGATGTTGACATTCCTTCAGCATGGCAAGCTGGAATAGGCCCTTTATCTTGGACCTCACTAGGTGGGTAGATTCTACATACTGTAGAATAGCAAATACCCAGATCCTAAGCCCAAAGAATTATAAAGAAGATAACCTCTAATTGCACCTGGAAGCTAATTGGCAACTTGTATAAGTCCTCGGTAGTGTTACAGGAGGAAAACAGGCCATGCTTGTTAGTATTGGGTCTGTTGTACTCCAGCTGAAGCTTTTTGTTCATCTTCAAGGACAGTCCTGTGTAGAACAAATTGCAACAGTCCATATATGAGGTGACAAGGCTATGAATGGCTCTAATGTGTAAGGAAGATGACACTAGGGTTCTAAGCAGGGAAGCAGAACCCTTTCAAAAGTCAAGCATGGACTACTTCCAAGATCAGGAGTCTTCCTGAGCCGCTCTTTTTTTGCTATGGATAAATTAAAGTCTTGTTTCTCCATCACTGCAATGAATGTCCACCATCTCAAAATCTTCTAAGCCAACCAAAGGATATCTGGCTTATACCAATTAACGCCACCAAGTACTCTATAGTCAACAACTAGAGTTATCAAGGCTCAAACCCAGGTAGAAGATACTTACTTCAGAGTATTATGCAGCTGCAATCCCGCTACCTTCTCAATAACTTTCCCTAAAACTACAAGCCAATAGTTGATCAGAATAATTAGGTCGAGTGATAGCTTTTTGAAGAGGGGACATACCGCTTTCTCTTTCAAGGTAGATAGCATAATAACCTCCTTACCAAAGAATGTAGTGATCGCCATCCACATCCACCTTCCCATGACTTTCCTGGAAGCTTTCACCCTCTCCTTTGAGACAGGAATCCAGTACTATGATGGTGGAACTAAACTGCCCACTTTCTCAGAGGTTCTCAGGCTCAAACCAATCTAGATGACATCACAAGATCACGTAACTCTGTTGTGACAATTGGACTTGCTTAGTCAGCATACAATTCCATGTAAGGGTGAGTTTATCTTCCAGAGATCTCACAAGCTCTTCCTGTTTTTCTACTAACAAATAAAGTTCAAGTATGAGAGGGTGAATACTTGTTTCCCTCCCCCCCTCTCTCATTCAAGCCTTCCATTCTGGAATTCTCTTTTTACCTTCAAAAAGTAAAGATATTTTTCCAATTGAGCTTGCCTCCAAGAGACTTCATGTACACATCCTTGTGATTTCTTTGGCAGCAGTTTGGAAGTGTCATTGGCTTTTCCCAGATTCTCCCTCCCACAACGTTCAACCCCTCCTATCCCTCTCATTGCTTAGTTCACACATATTTGTACACTGACACAGTATATGTTATTATCCTTTTGAACTTGAATATATTGTTAGCCACTTTAGTGTTATTTCAATTTAACCAAAGAGAGAGCCTAAATTATCTAACCAAATAAACAGTAGAGCATCTCAAGTACTAACGTTATGCATAAACCAGCTTTATCACTGTAAGTGCACAAAACCTATAGTTGACAGAAAAAGCATACAGAGAAAGAAACCTCTGTTATTGAAATTCAAAAGGTACCAGACTGTTAGGTAGTACAAATTTGTTGTTTTATTTGGGGGGGGTTCTAATAAAAAAGTTCAAAAATAATAGTAATGGTAATAAATCTTTGAAATAAGTATGGGAACTGACTTATTAATGTCCAATTTATATTAGGGTTAGAGAAACAGTACACAAATATTATGATTGCTTTTGCTCTTTTTTAAAGTCTTTTAAAATAAATATCCACATTGTGTTAGTGCTGTTCTCAGGAAACATGAGAAGAAGAGACTTTAAGCAAAATATTAATTTAACTTTGGAACCTGTTATTGTTGAGCATCTTTCCTTTTTTCATATATGGATATGCATGTGGACATTTATGAATCCAGAGAAGGGAATTTTGCCCTAAATTATGTTATATATTCATACAGTGAAGGATACAATTGGAACACAGCAGTAACCAAGAAGAGACACAATAGATGGTATAGGAGATGCCCTGAAAGATTATTTATTCTTTGCCTGGAAGATCATGCAAATGAATAACAGAATAACAGAGTTGGAAAGGACCTTGTAGGTCATCTCATCCAACCTCCTATTCAAGTAGGAGACCCTATACTATTACAAGTGGCTGTCCAGTCTCTTCTTGAAAGCCTCAAGTGATCATACTTGTCAAAGTGAGCCAATTTGATCAAGAACTAAATTGGGTTATTACAATGGCGGTCAGGCATGGCTTTCAACTAGGTGGGAATTACAGGAGAAACACCTCTGAAGTTTCCCTGCTCAAAGAAAGCAGCTATATTAAATTGAGAATTTCTTGCAAATTAGCCTCCTCCTAGGCTTGGTGAGCAGGTGAGAAAGAAGGAAGGATTGTTGCTTATTTTAAGAACTGTGTCAAAACATCTTTTGTTCTACAATCATTCCTGACCCTTCAAGGATAAGGACCTCTGTCTCCTTTGTATGTAACTCCTTTGCACTCCTTTGCAAATGGCACCGGAGAGTAAGTAGATTAGTCAGCCTGTGCTTTATTCAATAGGGTTTTTTACTCCCAGGTAAGTCTGTATAGGATCGCAGCCTGCAAAACACTCTTGAATTGCCTCTGTAAGCATTGATGAGGTCTGGGGAAAAATATATCCCACTCAGTAACTCTCAAATAAACAATCTGGAAGCAAATAATATGTGGAAGGGAGTACAGAGACCATTGAAATGGTATCTCTGGGACAATTATGCGAGAGAGTTTCCACTTATGTAGCAAACCTCAGCATTTTGCTGTTAAATAAACAGGAATAACACCGCACAAGAGAGGATTATTTTCACAAAGCCCAAACCATCTCCATTTCTTTATGACTTTTAATTTCAGTCTGAATGCAGGCATGATCAAGTTGTGGATGTGGAGAGCAAAACAGACCTTGGTTAGAAGAAAAAGCCTTGCTCCCAGCTATTACCATCTCCCTTTACCCTCATTGTGGGTCTGGGTGTGTATTAAATCTGCCAAAGACTGGAAGAGAAATATATCGCCAGTTACAATATCTGTGAAAGTGAAGCTCCAAGGAATTGCAAGGCTGATTCTGATAAAACCTTTATTATGCTCGCTGCTGCTTGGTTCACTTACTCTGAATTAGCTCAGATGAAAAAAATAGTTTTTTTGTATTTGAAGAAATCAGAGAGCATGATTGTCATGCCAAAGAGGACAGGGGTCTCCTATCTTTAATAACCAGGTAGAGGAGGACAGTTTGAAAGGTGCTGCTTCTCTTGAGAATTATGCCTTATCCATAGCAATAACTCTGCCACTACGTCTCTGCCACTCTCGATGCCCGTCGCTTCCAAAGAAAAGGCTTTTATGATGAATGTGTAAACTGGGGAGTTGCTTCTCTTGTTTCAGGAAGGCACATGGCAATAATGAGATTTGCTATTCTTTTGATAAAGCCTATAGGGGTGCACCATTCATTGCTTTTATATTGTGGGGGTAGATTAACCCAGCTTTCTTCAAGGTGCTGTCCTTCAAATGCTTTGGGAGAAGGCATCCTGACATTCTGACATCATGAGATGCTGGCTAGGAATTCTGGGAACTGTAACCATCAACACATTAGATCGGGCAAGACTTGCTGTTGCGCACCTACCACAATCTTTCATAATCCATCTCTGTCAAATGTGTATCATGGTCCCAGGATCTAAGATTACACCATCCTTGTTAAGTAATAACAGTGGACATGTTCAGAAACACTTGGAGGATTGAACGAAAGCTGGCAATTGGCAACCGAAAGGACAGCACAATAACATAAACCAACTTGGCTTTAAGTCTAATTTTTTGCTGTGTAAGGGGAAAAAAAGATTGGAGCATTCTTGCTGCAAGTTTTACTTGCCAGTAATTACCATCAAAGACAACAAAAGGTTTCATTTATTCAAGTAACCCATACAGAAGCTAACAGCAGGATGTACTTATTTGTGTAGTACAAACACAATCAAAAACAAATGAGAGCTGCAATGATGTGTGGCAAGGAAAATGTTCCAAGTCAGCTTCAGACATGTTTTTTTTCTCCAGAATGCTAAATCTCATTTTACATCCCCCTTTATTGCTTCCTTCCCTCCTCATAATCAGAATTTCTTACCCATTGAATACCCATAGTCTTCATAGGCTTGTTGGGAAGAAATTCTTTCTTACAGTCCCCTACCCCAAATACTTTCCCAGTTTCTGTTAATTGTTGCCTTCCCCTAAACTTGCAAATTCCTCTTCTTCCACTGATGCCCTTTTTATTACCATTATTTTGATGATAACATACATGTAGCTTGAAATGAAAGGTTGGGGGAGGGTACAATTGCTGTCCCATATATATGTAATGGAACAAGTTCCACCAAAGTCAGCAATATCTTATTTCTAAATAGATATAAATATATAAAATAGATCAGAAGTTGCACCTTTAAGGTTGAAGATGCATATTTAGAATTCTGGAAGTTGATTCTTATGTTGCAGTGAAAGGCAATCAAGTGAAATATTCAAGTGAAATACCTTCACATTTAGAATTTAAAAATATGTTAAAGATCTATCAAAACATGCCTTCTTACTCCAGTAATTCAACTGCTAATGGATGGGAAGATGTCTCTCATTCTCTTTTCACCCGGGTTGATAATTAATAATGTACCTGCTTAATGTCTCCCTTAGATTAATATATATGTGTAATATGCTTAAATCAGATATTTGCACAGTAAAGAATTTCTATTTTTTTTTACATTCTTTCATGGGTTCCCACTTTTTATTTGATTGGAGTTTTGATCAGTAGTAATAAGCAATTAAATAAGTCAATTGTAGTTGTTTTTGTGGTCAGGAATAAAAATTGAACTATTCTCTCTTCATTGAATACCATTATATCCCCTTATATGCTTCCTTTTTGATCAAAACAAATTAAATATTAAGTGAAACACACCTCCTGGTTCTTTTATCCTTACCTTTCTTTAAACATAAAAAGTAAGCTATTTCAAGATAATCATGCCCATGACCCAGTAATCCTCGAGGTGGGACTTGTAACCCAATAATTAATGTCTAAATTGGCATAGCTAATGCTGAATAAAGACCTAAACTGTATACTGCTGATGTAAGTCCTGTAAGCCAGGTTGGTAACCCATTCAGTTTTAATTTAGAACTTTTTTCATGGACTTGTACAGATTTTTCCTGTATTAGTTCTGGCTGCAAAGTTTGTTTTTTCTAAGACAGCTCTTCATATACTTATGACGCCCCACTACTGCTAAAGTATTTTCAATATATTAAAATTAGTATTGGTTTACACATTGTACTAAGCCTTGATTTGTTTTTACTAGACTTGAATGAATAAACTATTGTACTTGTGTAACATTGAAGGTTAAAACTGACCATCAAGAATTAACACCTGAGCAAAAGGGAAAGGAGGCAAACTAATCATTTGATTAATCTCCCTTGCAGTGCTAAGCTATATTTTGTATTTCTCTTAAAATTATTTAATTTATACTAAGGCCATTTTTTTCTTAGGTTAACTGATATAGTAGTCCTTTGATATCAGCCTAGATATTTTCCTCTGGAAAACACGATTAGCTTTGTTTGGTTTTGGCTGTAATTTTCTGCTTTCTGAATTTATATTTCTATCTATGAATTTACATTATGCAAATGTTCCCTTCTGTATCTGTGATGCATTTCCTCTCTTTTGCAAGGGACTAACTCAGTGGGGAGGGGAATCACTTTTATTCCTGCTCTGAATATGGAGATGCTTGAAACCTTTTCTATAAATCTATTTATATATACATAAATACATATCTATATATTACAGATAATAGCAGCCCAACTCACCAGAATGATCACAGGAAGCATACAGCTTAGAGTGCCATTTTGGTGTAGTGGTTAAGATGCTGGCCCAGAAACCAGGAGACTGTGAGTTCTAGTTCCACTTTAGACATGGCAGCCAACTGGGTGACTTTGGGCCAGTCACACTCTCTCAGCCCAACCCACCTCACAAGTTTACTGTTGTGAGGAAAATAGGAGGAGGAAGAAGTAATAGGTGTGTTAACTGCCTTGAGTTACCTATAAAGTAACAAAAGCTGGATAAAAAATTAATAAACAATATAAATAAATACAGAGGATAAAACCCCACCCCAACATAGCTGCATTTATTTAAAAGAATAAATATCCAATAATATGGGAATAATATAGCATATGCCTGGGGTTGAAAAATAATTCAATTTCTAGTCAATAAAATTGTTACTAAACAATCCAGATAGTGGGGCTCCTGTAATCTCCCACCCTAAACACCCTGGAACTTGTAGCTCTTTAATGCCACGTTCATCCAAATCTCTATGGACATAGTGTTCCATCGTTTATAGGGCATGAGCAGCATTTTGAATTGTGTTTGGAATTCCACTGGAAGTTAGTGCAGCTTCCAGAATTAGTGGAGTTGGCAGATACCCTCAGGGGGAGGGAGTCCCACAAACAACCTGGCCATTACGGGTGTCAGCAAATATTAGCTTTAAAGCTAATAGCCAACACCCTCAATCACCCCTGGAAAGAAACTGGAAACCTGCGCAGCTTATCCAGCAGTGGTGTAATATGGGTGAACAGTAGGGTACCCAAAACTGTGCATGCCATCAATTTTTAGATGGTCTCCGAGGGCAACTCCTACATATTAGGGGGGCATGCATAAGCACACCAACGTGCCTACCGTCCCTGTCCTATTGTTTCTTATATTTTTTATTTTTCTTATATGTATCCATGTATTCATAACTATGTTTTTACTTATACCTATTATCTTGTAAGCAATTGACAAAAATAAATAAACAAACAAACAAATAAATATAAAAATAAAACATATAGTGCATTGCAGTAATCCAACTGGGAAATCAACAAGGAATGAGTAATCGTGAGCATAACTTTTCGGTCCAGAAATTGATCTGACTGGAGCACAAGATGAATCTGTGTGAATTGCTCACCAGCTCTGCCCTGAGAGGTGCAACCATTCCCAGAATCAAAGATGGTATCTCACGTAAACCAGACAGAACAACAACCACATCCAGAACCACTCAATTTTGCTAGGATTTATTTTTCACCATACCGTAATATTGTGGGACACATTTGCACCACTAAGGAGCCAGCAACATTTTCTAGGAATGCAACTGGAAGAGCTGCTTGATACTTGAGGCCTCACTCAGCCCTGAGTGGGTGCAGCCAAACCGTGATCCATCTTTACTACAAATCTAATTTATCTCTCTTCTCAATGGATTTTAGCCACGGCCAGAGAGAATTGTGTTGCCTGAGTTAGATTTAAAAACAACCAAAAACACGTGGGCCAAATTCTTTCTGTGCCTGAGGCAGAAACCTCCTGAAGCACCTGTCTCTGGATGTAGTGGTGTAAAAGTAACAATATAAGAAATAATAAGCTGCTCATATATAACACCAGGTGTTGCTCTACATCTAGCTAAAACTGAATTCAGGCAGGAGAAATAAGAGCCGATTCTGTAAGCAGCCATGGAAAACAAGACCCCTGCTTTGGAGGTAATTTATCAGCAAGATTCCATTATCAGCAGCCTCTTATTTGTTTCTAGAAAAATTGAAGTTGAAATAAAAGCTTTGAAGTCCGTTATTTAGTTATGAGAAATATTTCTATACTTGTCATCCTGTTGAACACTCCCACAACATTTCACAAAATGATGAAATAGTTCTGAAATAAATAGTTTAAATATGGAATGATAAAACAGGATAAACTTCCCTACAGTTAATAGTACAAAGATTTGTTACAAAGAAATGCTATCCGTGGATTCTTTTATGACTTCTTTGTGGGTCTCATCACACAATGAGACAAATGATCAAAGTGCAAATGGACAAGAGGGCTTTTCTTATGTTTGCCTTCTTCTGAGAATTCCCAGACTGCTTTATTTCTTTGTTTCAATGGGCAGGAAAGATACCTAAATGCTGTAGAATCTAAAGGTTTAGTTCTGCTCTCTCTGTTTTAAAATAAGTCTGATTTCTGATTTGTTGTTTGAATTTAATCTAATGTTTTGTTCTTTATACTGTGGGAGTACCGAAAATCCATAGGAAAAGATCTAGAGGTGCCCAATGAGATTCAGCTGCAGAATTTTAGAATACATTTTAATCTTGTCAGTTTAACATATGCCTGCTATCAAAACTCCATGGGGCAAGTCCCATCTTAAGAGGCACCCCCAGCTTTCTGCCTCAAAGTGAAAAATTCCTTTTCTAAGACAATGCTTGATCTCATTCAGTGCCCTTCTTAAAATCAGTCTGCTTTTTCTACTCAGAACAATTATGCACATCTTCTTTAAAGGTCTCTTTTGCCCAGAAAACTTTCTCAATTTTTATAAATGAGGATGAATATGTTTCCTGCTTAAGTGGCATACTAATTTTTCTTTTTGCTTTATTTGAAGAATGAGTTAGCAGCGACTTATCTTAAATTCAACATTCATTTAATGGCTCTGCTATAACTCTGTGTTTGTGATCTCTTTGTTAGTTGCCTCTAATTTTCCATGCACTTTCCCTTTGTACTCTGTTAATAAGTTCAATTGACTGGGGAAAACCAATAGATGAAGCGTCTGGCGACCAATGAAGCAACTGACCATTCAAGCAATTAACCTAGTTTTTTTTTTATTCATGCAACACCAGCCAGGCATTTGCCTCCGATCTTCACCAGCAATCCGAAAGCATTGCCCTGAAAAAGAGATGCACCAGTATCCTTTTTTGCATGCTAAAAACCAGCAGCAAGAAGGCAAATAGGCTGATGCATCTGCAACACTTTTCTGTTTAAACATAGCATAATATCCAATGGGGTCAGAAGCTTCAGTCTATGCTGCTAGGCAGAAATATACACAATAAACAGAGCCTGCAAAATGAAATTTTTAAAAATGAAAATAAAAGTAAGGAAGACCAAAAGCAAATGTGTCTAATATAATCCATCAAATTCAGCCCTGAAAGAGGAATGAACTCCATCTGACTAAAGTTTTATGCCTTATTTAGCTCTCTCCTAAAGCAAATCTTCAATGCTGGATGGTGTTTTTTTAACCCATGTGTACTGTTGAGAAGCTATTGAAGGGCTGGCATAGGTCGATTCACTGATAATCCTGATCGGATGATGCCGTATATCACACACAGCCAATTTGAAATGAGCCCGTCCTGCTTATGTCAAAATATCAGAAATGGAAAGATTATCAATGAATTATCTTTTCAACCTGTAAATCCTGGAAATGGACTAGATTAACCTTCCCCACAACTGTGACCCTCCAGATGTCAGACTTCAACCCCAGCCTCATTAGAGGATGATATTTGAAATCTAGCACATCTGGAAAGCACGGAATTGCTGGAGAGCTGGATAGATGGAGAGCTATGAGAAGATGAGGAGCAGTATTTTTATAGCAACAATAGAATTAGGAGGAATAAAGGGTAAGGATGATTATATTTTCTGAGTTTCAAGATTTGTGAAGGATTTGGATTTATTATGTTGGATTTGTACTTTATTATGTTGGAACTCTGACATTTATGGATGCTAGATTTGGGGATTGTTTAGAGTTAATAAGCGAAACCTCTTTTTAAAAAGTAGATTTGGACATGAAATAGAATCCTTGTGGATTTTACTTCTTTGTTTATTTAATTTATGCCCACTGCAATTTCCAAATTCTCAAACTGGGTATACAATTAAGTCCTTGGCTTTAGCAATCTCTCCATGACATCACCAGGAATCAAGCTCAACTGAAAAAAGATTTTACTTATATCTCACCTGAAAAATATTTACAATACATACTACTTAATAGTAAATGCATATATACATATGGTTGAATCAAAAATTCATACTTTACAAGATCAAATCATCAAAAGTTTTAAAAAGTCTAATCCATGCCATGCAAATAAAATAGAATTGTACAAATTTACTTGCAGTTACATATAATTTACTTGCAGGATACGGGTGAGTCCTTGGGACTTGTTATTTGAGTCTTTGGCACCTGAATATTTTTTATAAGTCACCTGATTGCAATCCTGTACATAGCAGAAGTAAATCCTATAGACTTCAGTGGCACGTGATTCTTAGAAGGCAATCATAGGATCACATGGTAATCATGGTAACATTCCCAATTCAAAGATAGAAAATTGTCCCCTTCACACATTTCAATATTCAATCATGCTAATGGCTATACTATAAAGACCTTTTGCAGGGGGGGACTACAATTCCCTACCCCTGTGCTGTACCCCAGATTTTCACCTTGAACTATGCAGAATGTATTTGCTCATATATAAGTCTGCTGAGATTGTCAACGATCATCTTTTTTTTTCTCCTATTAGGCTCAGAATCGAAAATGCGGGAGGTTTGCGCTGGTTGCAACACTCCAATCTCAGATCGCTTTCTGCTACGGGTGAATGAGCGCTCCTGGCATGAAGGCTGTGTGAAGTGTGCTGCTTGCCTCCAGCCTCTCTCAGGCACATGCTATTGTCGTAACAGGCAGCTCTACTGCAAGCATGACTATGAAAAGTAAGTGCTGGAACTTTGACTATCTGATTGATTCGCTTGTGCATTTGTCTTTGTAAGAAATTCACCAACTGAGAGAAAAGGCAGGCTGTTTTCAAAGATGATTGTCAAGGGATGTATTTATATACGAATACATGTGGGTGTGTATCCATCTGTCTACTTCTACACATACATACTTACTTAGAAGTGAACTGACAGGTTTGCAAGTTGACTTCAGTTGTCACCAATATCAGATGAACAATTTTCAATTTACATTAGCAGCAAATAGCTATTTGATGTCATAACAGAAACTTGGAGAGGTTGTGGTGTCACGAGCTGTTATGCCTGCAGTTGTAATGTCACAGGTGAACAGAGCAGCTTATTGCTGGCCACAGATTGGACAAGTAAAAATTGGAGATGTAAAAACCTTTTGGTCCCTTTGGTCAAATTTGAATGTTTGTACAATGACATACTGTTGGTGGAAATCTGAGCGATTCTGGCATCTTTTTGACCTGTTATGTATGATATAGTGTTCGTTTTTGTATAATCTTTTCTTATCTAAGGACCGTAGTTCTCTAAGGCATGAAGGCTTCTAATGAATGAGTTTACTGCTATGTGGACAGATTGTTAACAGTGTGTTGAAATCCATTCTTAGATGGAATTTAATGAAAGCTGTGTACTAGCTTTCAGTGGCAAACTAAATCCGAATTGTGCAAACAGAAAAGCCCAGTTTTGAGGCAAGAATATATTATGAGTGTTAGCTTATTTTGTGCTAATTTATTCTTCTGTGTTGACGTTTGATTTCAAAGAACTTTTTGGCAAGTGAACGGGAATGCCTTAGTTATTGATAGAATGTAATGTGGGGCTCTCAAATCAGTAATGCAATGCCACTACAGTGAGTATGAAGGCAGTAGTTGTTAAAATAGCACATTTGGTATCTAAGCAGCTAGAGGAGGAAATTAGGAGCAAAAAATAATATCAGACAAAATATTAAGAGCTCTTTTTTCTGTGAGATAAAAATATCTGAAATTAGAAAATTATAAAGAAAGTGCAAAAAAAGAGAGACCTACATGCATATATCTTATTAATTTCATTTATTATTTTTATTTATTAAGCATGATGCTTAAGAAACATCTTTCCCATAAAGGAAGTATTAAATATTTCCTCTTCTGGAAAACACTCTCCTGGATAAGTGAGAACCATTTTGGGGGTTGCTCCAAACCAAACTGGTTTTGGGGTTTTCCTTCCTTCCTTCCTTCCTTCCTTCCTTCCTTCCTTCCTTCCTTCCTTCCTTCCTTCCTTCCTTCCTTCCTTCCTTCCTTCCTTCCTTCCTGCATTTCTAGCAACTGCTAGACAAATTCCTGCAGTTTTGTTGGCAAGATTTCAGAAGTGCTTTGCCATTGTCCCCTTCTTAGGGCTAAGAGAGAGCGGCTGGCCTAGGTCACCCAGCTGGATTCATGCCTACAACTGAACTAGAACTCAGCAGTCTTCTAGTTTGTAGTCTGATACCTTAACCACTACATTAAACTGGCTGTGCAATTCTTTGCTGATTACTAAATACATGGATTAGGTTTAAGTACCTAGTTTAGACCAGTGCTTCCCAATCTTTTTCCTTCATTACCCAAAGCTGCTTATCAGAGAGTCCTTTTACCCAATGTAAGTTCAACTCTTTAAGTCAATTTAAATACCTCTGTTGTGATTGCATAATAGGTTCATGCATCATTATCTAAAGAAAAACTGCTTTTACCCAACTTGGAGTAATATGTCCATTTTTGGGAAACACTGTTTTAGAGGACTTTTTTTCCCAATCACAATTGTGTTGATAATAGAAAATATGTCTGCATAGTTGAAAGGCTTTTAAAACTTGTGTGAGACAATATCTGATCTCATAATAATAGAAATATTATATTGATGACTTATCTTTGAATCACAACCAACATCTTTTGTGAATGAGAAAAAAATGTTTCACAATGCTTTCCTAAAGCTAATTTAACTGGATTCTTCGCCTCAGATTCCCAACCACTTCACAATTATTTTAAAATTCAAGTTTCTTTTCATTCGACTAAAATAACTTACTATCCCTGACATGAATTCCTCAGGCTTTTGTTTCTTTTCCAGAAAAAAATGTCCAGTGGTGTCTGTGTGTGCCTACATTACATTTACTGCGTAATTTGCATTAGAAAAGTGCAGATGAAAAGAGAAGTTTAACCTTTTCCCTACCAGTAGCTTCCCATTTTTCACAAATCACCCTCTCCTCCAGCTGCTTTTAATTTTGCCAATGTCTCAGACTTATGTCTACCTTGCAAACATGGCTCTATATACCTGAACTAATTAAGGAAACAAGAATTGGTTGGACGGCATTAAAGTTCCTTTCACACCCATGTAAATCTTTTCCTTCTGAAAGTAATAAATAGACAGGAAGAAAATAGTAATTATTTTTATTTATATACTTTTCAGCTCCCAGTTACAGCCAGTTGCAGAGGATTATATAAGTTTACTCCTGATATAGCAGTGTATGCAAAATGTATACTTTTATCATTTTTCATGTGTTCTCTGTTCTTTGGTGATATTAAAAGCCAAGTTTCTCTATTCACATCAAAAGAAAAAAAGAGAGAGAGAGAGAGAGAGTACAAAGAAGATGTGATTTATTTTGTAATAGCCTGTCCTAAAAAGCTTAAAGTGGTGTTAACTTATAAAATTCTGAAGTAGAACAAATAAGTCTAGAGTTAATCCAAGATGACACTATTTAGAATAAAAATGATCTGATTATCAGCATTCTTTGTAAAAACTAATTCTTGATATTCTCAGATCATATATTGTGTATAAATGTTGCTCAGCTGTTGTGTTTTGTATATTGTAATTAATTGATCACCATATTTGACATTTCATGATAGTGAATAAGGTTGGATTATTTAATAAGTAATATATAAAAGATGAGCAGGCTGAGCTATAAGGCAGAATTAAACATATCATCAGTTTGGAATCTTTGGGCTCCCATAAGAGACCTAACTCCAGTCCCCTGTCAATTCCGTTGACCCTTATCTAGCACCAGTGTTTTGAACTCAGAGAGTGTTCCTGTTCTTTGCACTTGACATTATGGTGGTGATTAGCAGCTTAATGTTGGCATGAAATCAATCCCATGTAACAGTGACATATAATGGCAGCTAATGTTTGATAGGATTTCATAGGGAATATGCAATAATATTAGCTCATGATTGATGTCAAACCATGCTGGACATCATCAGAGCTAAAGTTTATTAACTGTCTATTTTGTGATGAAGCTGTATATTCTATACGCACACAAAGTTTTTCTTTTTAATTTAAAATGTTATCATTCAAAAGTTGTGTGTGGAAGTCAGACATTTCCATACATATCAAATATTTGCAAATATTCATTTTTGTTTTGATTCACAGGTCTTTATTGTTAGATATGGAAACTTTGCATGTCCCATATCTAAATTCATTTTCTACCAACTGTTCCATATTCGTTTTCATTAACTGTGTTGCAGTTTGTTCAGTGATATTGTAAATTGAATTGCTTTATCTGTAAATAAATACATCAATTTATCTGTGCAGTGGATAAAAAGAAACCCATCTGAACAGCACAATTTAGAGAAGAATGCAGAAAAAGTATTGAAAGTAATATTAAATACGTACGCTTGAAATTATTAAACATCTTAAAGATCAGTTATGTTAAGATTTCCATTGACTAGATGCAAAGTGTGGGTGTCCTAACTGCAAAACCAGATTAAAATAAAAATAAATAATGTAGCATAAATGCCTATTAACAGGTAGTTCTATGTCAATTGACCTTAAGATGTGAAGATTGCAAATTCCAGCTTTCTCAGTTTTAAAATCTAATATTAAAAAAAATTCTAAGTGGGTCAAATAATTATTTTGTTGGTGCATTTTTCAGAAATCTGTATGAATACATATATGAAATAACTTTCAAAGACATAGAAGAAGGCTCATTTTTCTGAATACGGAAAGCCAATATCAGGATATGCACGTATCATTGGCAGACCCCTTGCAGTTAGTTTTATTTTTTTATCATATCCATTCCTGCATGGATTTGCTCTACTCCCGTGATGGTGAACCTATGGCACATGTGCCGGAAGTGGCACGCAGAGCCATCTTTGCCAACACGCGAGCCATCGCCCTGGAGCAGGTCCACTGCACATGTATGCCCGCCACCCGCCCACCAGCTGATCACCAGGTAGCTGCCATACATATGGGCGGGGGGCGCACAGGAAATGCACATGCATGCACAGAAAGCCACAGGGTGCACAGGGGGGTTACATGCATATGTGCAGAAGTGCTCAGTGTGTGTGGGGTTGTGCGTGTATGCGCAGAGACGTGGGCCCCCTGCGTGCATTGCCTGATGGGTGTTGGCATGCATGTGCGCACTTTTGGCACATAAGGACGGAAAGGTTAGCCATCACTGCTCTACTCTGATGTCACCTATTGGTGACATTTTTTCATTAAGTCCTTAATACACATTCACAGAAACAGTTGTGCAATTAAGCATCATTAGTGTCCATATTTTATGGCCTTTCAGGGTGTCCCCTTCAAACTTAGCATGTCAACCTGGATTTTCCCTCTTTGGGTGGCAATGTGCCTCGTTTCATTTGCGTACTTTAAAATTATGCTAATACAGCCAGAATTTCCTGCTGAGGATAGCCCTGGATGTTTGCCCTGAACATTTGGTGCACCCTCCTTGAACCCAAAGAATGCCAATAAGCATGTGTATGTTCCTTCTTCTTGCCTATCCCTTCACCCCACCTCCCTTTCCTGTCTTCCCATCAACACTGTTGAGACTAAGCTTGTGTTGCATGCTCCTAAGGGCAAGGACCTTCCTTCTTTATTTACTGTCTAGAAAAACTGGTTGAGAATAATTAAATAAACGTTCCTCCCTCAGTCCTTTGCCAGCCAGTGAGACGGATCCAACCGTATGGTAGATGTTTTTGCAAACATGCCTCCACTTTCTCAACTACATTATTATGGGCTCTTAATAGAGGGCTTTTAGGTTGCAACTTCAAAAACCAATGGGCTGCAGAGAGCATCCACCACCCTGACGGTATTTCCTTCAACACTTTCCAATGATAAGCTGGAAAAGAGCCTGCAGTAATTGCTCACCCTGAACATGTTTTGAAATGATTAACCAACACCCCAGAGCCATTATATTCTGTTGCTGAGCCTGAAAGTACAAGGCTGGAGGAGAAGAGGTGGGAGGTTGCTATCTCCCAACATCAAGAGCTTTGATCATCGAGCTTCACGCTCTATGGGAGTACACTGACTGCAGGAGTTGCATATGTTCCACAAGGCATGTTATCTCTCTGGTCTGCAGTAAGGCCCTGTTCACAAACCAGGAAGAAGAGACTTATATAACTGTCTCTAAATTTCAGAGGGCACTAACTGTAGCACATTGTAATAGAAATAGCAATAGCACTTAGACTTATATGCCGCTTTATAGTGCTTTACAGCTGTCTCTAAGCGGTTTACAGAGTCAACCTATTGCCCCCAACAATTTAGGTTCTCATTTTATCCACCTCGGAAGGATGGAAGGCTGAGTCAACCTTGAGCCTGGTGAGATTCGATCTGCCAAATTGCAGTCAGCTGGCTGCAGCAGAAGTAGCTTGCAGTACTGCACTCTAACCCACTGCACCACCGAGGCTCTTGTAATGTTTTCCCCATAGAGGTTCTGGAGGGACAAAAAAAGTCCCATATGAGCTGAGATTGTCTTGTGAACAAGGGGTCATTGAAACCACAGCTCGTGTACAGTTATATTGTACCTTCTTTAAGGATTCATGAACACATTTTACAGCTCCTCCATGGACAACTGTTACTATGAGATCAGTATGACACAGTTTCTTTGAACATAGCTAAATTCTGTTCTACTGCCTGTAAAATTAGGCAGATTTTGATTAGCCCTCAATGATCCCCCCCTTAATTGTAATACACTATCATGCCTTGCTCTGTTTTGCTTGAATGTTTTAATGTTTAATTCTAGTCTGTGACCATAATAAAAGATTGAATTGAGCAAGGCACACCTTTAGTTCTCATTGAAATCAGCCTAGAAGTTATCATTTATCAATCATGTCACTGACTTATCTTGCTGACTGACACACAGGGTCCCCCTAACCAACTTGTTCATATTGAAGAAGCTACTTGGATAAGCAGCAAAATGTTTCAAATAAAAAAAAGGAGAGGGGAGCCCAGTTGCCATGACTCAAGTTCCAGAAAACTCTACCTGGATGACTGAGCTTCTTCAGCAATTGGCACAGATGAACTTCAAACTGTAATGCTGGGCTATCTCCTAATGCTCCCATGAGACGACAAGAACTGAATCATAGAATCATTAAAGAATCATAAAGCTGAAAGGGATCTTCTAGTTCAACCACACATACACACATGTTTTCATACCATTCCAGATAAATGGTTGTCCAACATTTGCTTGAAAACCTGTAAAAAAGGAGCACCCATGACAGGAAATTTCCTTTGATTTCAGGCTTAAATGTGTCAGAATGTTTGCAGCATTACTACTATTGTGAGACAATCCTGGAGCAAAACACAGCACACAGAGGCTTTGTCATTTAACAGTGGTTTATATACAAGATAGCTATATGCATACATATACGTGGTAGGCAAATACCTGGCAAGCAATCAGTCTTCATTACTCTGCACTGAGGATTACAATGGAGACAGAACACAAGGAGAGAGAGATACGCCCTCTCATGGCCTCATTTATATATATACAGCTTCTTAAAGTGGTAAAATCTTGTGAGATCCATCCTCAATCTTAAAGCAATACCCTGCTGACTCATTCTCATTGCATCAGCATTTACAGCAGCCTTACAACAGCTGGTCAGCTATTAAATCAATACCTTAACAAAATGTCTTTTTGTAAATTTTCTGCCTATTAATTCTTATCCTACCATACTTTCAAGCACTGTAGTGGAAAAAAACTGGACCTTCTTCCTCTCATGTCTCCCCTTACCCTCCTCTTCTTTAGGATAAACATGCATAGTTCCTTTAACCATTCTTCTTTGGAAGAATCTCCAATATCCTCTCCAATACTCTCACCATCTTTGTCGCTCTTCTTTGCATTTCTTCCAGTGCTTCTACATCCTTCTTATATAGTGACAATCAGAACTATAGTATTGCAGTCTGACCAATGGAGCACAGAGCAGAAGTATCCCATGCCGGAATCACAACACCATACCTCTGATGGTGCAACCGAAGATTGCATTGGGTGTTTTGGAAGCTGAAGCATATTTATATGTAATCTATATTCTATGGACATCTGGATTCCTCTTACAAGTATTGCTCTCAATGCAGAAGCTGCCTAATCTGGCTTCCCTTACCTAAATTCTTGCCACTGAAGTGCATTTCTGTACATTGGATGAGCACTCCTTCTATCTAGGGCACTTATGAAAATGTTGGAGCATTGAGCTCTTGTGAATTGCCCCCTCTCTATGAGGATTCTAACCCAAGTCCTATCAAATGCAAAGAAATAAAGTTTGTCTCAATCTGCCACTATTGTTTTGAAGTTGTAAAAGTGATGAAATGGAGAGGGGGTAATCAATACTAAATAGTAATAATGTGATCCAGACTCCTTTGTATCCTCTAGCAAAACAATAAAAATGAGGTGAGAAAACTTGGGGTCAATTCAGCAGAAACAAGAGTCTGTCTGAAGTTAGGAAATGCCTGCAAAAGTTGCATCAGTCTTTATGTCCACATAGAAGTAAGTCCTGTCTCTTCCACTGGACTTTCCCCCAGATAAGTACACATAGCTTTGACTGGGAGAGATGATGCATAATGTTGCCCAGATTTCTAATTGTATCAAAGGCTGGTAGCCATAGAAGAGACTTTAGGTTAGCTTCATTCAACTCTGAATTAGATAGCAAAAAGTTAGGAATGATGATGCAGCTCTGAAACAACCTTCTCTCCACCCTGCCATATTTCAGATAAATTGAATTGCTGATCGCACCATCCCCAGGCAATGCACTGTAGCTAACGACGTCAGCGTCACGCTTAAGAAGGCTCAACTGTATATATACCAAATCTTCAAAATGTTCATGAAATAATAATGTAGAGATGCATACAGATTTTAAAGATGTTGATGTCCTATGTTTTAAATGGTGATGAAGACGTGAATCCCTACTCAATCTGCTACCGAACTTGATGGTTGATGATGGGCAACTTTAAAGCTCCTTGTTTTCTTAAGGTGGCTCTTAATGGTTTATTATAATTATCTTGCTTTTTACTGAACTATACATGGCCAGGTTAATGATGGAGCATAATACGGTTATGACTAAAGGGAGAATGTGGATAAAAAGAAACACAATCACTCTAAAAACAAGAGTTATCTTGAAGAGATGTTTCACTGATCCTGGCTTCTCCCATCAGAATTAATATTAGAAAGGGATTACAACTGAAATTCTGGACTGATGTAGCCCTTCAGCTACATTTATGCAGAGCTCAAAGCTGTAACACTGTTAGTTAACAATACAGGTAGTCCTCAACTTAGGACCACAACTGAGCCCAAAATTTATGTTGCTAAGTGAGATATTTATTAAGTGAATTTTGCTCCATTTCACAACCCTTCTCAACACCATTGTTAAGTTGTTATCACTGCAGTTGTTAAATTAGTAATATGCTTGTTAAGTGAATCTGGTTCCCTGGTTGGCTTTGCTCGTCAGAAGGTCATCAGTGTGATCACATGATCCCAGGAGACTGCAAATATCACAAATATAGGTAGTCCTCGGCTTACAACACTTTGTTTAGTGACCATTTGAAGTTACAACGGCACTGAGAAGAGTGACTTATGACCACTGTTCACAGTTACAACCTTTGCAGCCTCCCCAAACTCATGTGATCAAAACTCAGACCCTTGGCAACCGGTTCACATGTATGATGGCTGCGGTGTCCCAGGGTCATGTGATCCCCTTTTGCGACCTTCTGACAAGCAAAGTCAATGGGGAAGCCAGATTCACTGAACAACCAGGTTACTAACTTATCAACACTTAATTCACTTAACAGCGGTGGCAAGAAAGGCTGTAAAATGGGGCAAAACCAGGGATGGGATTCTACTGGTTCGGACCAGTTCTGCACAGTTCAGAGAACTGGCAAATCGTGCCGCTGGCTGGCCCCCGCCTCTCTGCACCCGCCCTTCCCCTCCCCACCCAGTCAGTCCTTATCGCGCATGCGCAACATTGTGTGCATGCTCAACATCGCTGACTTCATTGTTCCCCACCCAGTCACTCCTTAAGGTATTTCTTTTTTCCCTCTCTCCCAATGATCAGCTGTTCCTATCATCAGCTGTGCCGGGATTCCCCTTGCTTACTTATTGCTTCACCCAGGAGGCTTCCCTGAGCCCCAGAAGGCCCCAAAATGTAGCGTGGGGATGTGTGTCCCCTCCCCATGCTGGTTTTTTTGCTTCCTGAGCTCAATTGTGGGCATAAGTCAAGGACTACCTGCATGTGTCAGTTGCCACAGCATCTGAATTTTGATTACGGGACCATGGGGACGTTGCAACATCCCCATGGTCACATGATCAAAGTGAGTGTAAAAAATGGGCATAAGTCACTTTTTTCAGTGCTGTTGCAACTTCGAACAGTCACTACATGAATTGCTGTAAGTTGAGGATTACCTATATTGAAACTAGTTTGTCCTCTAATAATTAGAATACTGAACTAAAGTATATAGAGAGACCTACTATAGATATAAAACTCTGTTCAAGCAATAGGGTTTTTTTGGGGGGGGGAGGAGTCAACTTATTCTTACCTTGACCCAGAATCAAGCAACACGGTTTTCTCCAGATATTTTGAAAACTAATTCCCATATGGTATAATCAGTCATGGCTGATGGTACTTAGATTTATCATTTGGAACAGGGCTGTCAAACTCGCGGCCTTCAGGCCGGATGCGTCATGCACTGGCCACGCCCACACCTGGTTTAGTGAAGAGGGGAAAAGTCCAGATACATCACATGATACTGCTGTGATGACGCAAGTTTGGCATCTCCGGTCTAGAACAGCTGACTACCGGTTGCCTACATCTGCCTAATTTTATTGCCAGGCTTGCTATGAGGAAAAACATGAGACTTTTTTCTGTTTGAGTTTTTCAGACAAAGGGTGGGTGTTCCATACTAGCAGGCTTGTAGGCCTGCATTCCTATTGGTCCGGAAGAGCCGGGCCATGATTGGACGATACAAAGCAATCCTGATTGGTTCGTATATGGTTTGCCGCGATTGGGTAAAACCAAACACGGCAAGCTCAAAAGTCTGTCATAGGCTGCCTAGCCGCGACCAGCTCCATAAAAAGGGCTACCGCGGCTAGGGTTCTTGTCTCAGAATCTGCTTCCTTAATAAAGAGCTGTTGTTTCACTACTTGAGCCTCGCCTCTCAATGAGATCCACCGACCGTACTTAACAGTGGGAATGTGCGTATATTTAATAAATAATACAAGCCTTGCATACCAGCTATGAATGGGCATGACGGGAGTTCAGAACTCTTGGCTATTTATTGGGTTTCTTTTTAATCCACGTCTTACTCTTTGAAGGCATAATCTTCCCATGATCTTAAACACAAAACATTAATTAAAATCAGATTAAATATAAGCTATTTTAAATAAAATAAATAAATTAGAGACAATAAAAAAAATTCACCATGCCATTAAGCAACAAGGATAGAGAGAACAGGGGGATTTTTAAAAAACCTGCTAAGAAGCAGCCACAAGAGAAATTAGTCATTTTATCTCTCAGAAAGGAATTCATAGGTTAGAGGGCAATACTGAGAAATCTCTCCATTGGTCTGTCCTTTTACTGACTTTGAGCCATGGTTACTCTGACAGTTCCTTGAAAACGTGAATAGGTTCTTTTAATTTTCAGTACATGTAACAGTAAATGGCATTAGTACTGAATCTGGACTGGGGTTAAATCTATCCCATGAACCCCTGAAACAGAATAATGTGTGGATCTGCCATCCATCTTCCGAAGGATGATACGGTACATTGTTTTGAAAGGAGATATCCAGGGCCCTCCATTGGCAAAAGGCCTGATGAGGAAGGAAATGCAGAGACAGCACACCGGTCTTCTGAGAAGTTTTGGGGAAAACATTGGACATTACTCAGGAGAGTTCTCCGACTCTTGGCAGGCTCCTTGAACAGTTCTCTTTTAACTGTCCAAGCTTATCTTCCTTTTCAGAAGAGAGAGCACAGCCTCCTCCCGGAGGAATGACGCAAAGCCTTGGCAGCAGATCGGGACTGGGGTAATAAAAATACCAGCATTTGCCCACTTCCTCCTGATGCATAGCCAGAGGTCACAAGAGAGAAAGAGAGATGTAAGAAGACACAAACAGGGCTTTCATTACCTCTACATTTAAAAGAGCTTTACGGGAAAGAACCTGGGCATTTTAATACGTCATAAATTGAAGACAGGTCAGTGATGGTGATGAAAGAAAAGGCAGAGGGTGTTGTGGGACAGATTTAAATCCTGGACTGAGGTTAGGACTGTAAATTTGAAGAAAGAGCGAGATATACTGGATGGGGAGGCTGCTAAAGAGGATTCTGAAGGCATCAAGGGCTGCATTTTGATTGGGCCCTGTCACAGATTTGCCACAGTCAAACCCTTTAGAACCCATGGATATCTGTTTTGAGGAAAACATGTAGATTTAAAAACTGAATTGCTTTTATTAGGTATAATATCAGAAAAAACATACAAGAAAAGTATGTATTTAATATGTCTTAAGAACAATGAGGATTATTTTTGCACAATATTGGAAAAGTGAAGATATACCACAAGATGAAGAAATAGTCAAGAAGATACTAGATTGTGCAGAAATGGATAGCTTGACATTGAAAATTAAACAGAAAGAGGATGTAGAATATTATCAAAGATGGGAGTTATTTTATCAATGGTTGGAAAAAAGGGGTGGAGATTAAGAATGTAATTTGTATAGTTAAGCAAATTAAATACCCAGACAACACAATGTTTAGAGAAGGTTTTAGAGAACTTGAAAGATAGAGGGGATACATTAACTAAGATAGGCTGTCTTTTGAATTCTGTAGAGATTCCTGCCTAAGTAGCGGGTTGGGTTATTCTATTTCTAAATGTCTATGAAGATTCTCAGTCATCCAGGTCATGGTTGTCCCAAAGCTGCTTTTTCAAGGGGCAACTGGACTTTCTGGTTTTTCTTTGAAAACATCTTCAAAGAAAAACCAGAAAGTCAAAGTTGCTTCTTGAAAAAGCAGCTTTGAGACTGTTGAATTCTACTGCAGAAGCCATTTTACACCACCTCCCTCTGTAAATGTTTCCGAATTCTTCACTAAAATGAGTTGGTGTAGTTGTCACTTTGTATTAATTAACAGATGTCTTTTATTTTATTTTCTGGGGACTTCCTCAGTTCCCTGATGTAAATTTATCTATTCTTATTAGACACCGCAGGCCATCTCTGCTGGCCATCAAAGGGTTTCTTGATGATGTCCCTCCATGTGGTGAGTCTAATACTTAGATGTTCATTTCCTAAAGGATGGAAATCTCTCCAGTTATATTTCAGGGAGGCAAGTGGTGCGTAGTGATCTGTGCCCTTGTGAACTCTGCCTGAAAAGATAACTTTCTCAGTGTTCTCCCAAGGGAACCACATCATTTAAGTAAATAAAATAGGAGAAGATGTCTCATTCCACTCGATGCAAATGAATGAATGAAACGAACTAGGTTGGCCTGTCCAAACATAAAACCTGACTTGCTCTCCAATAACTGGCAGATAACCAGTTTTCATCACACTCAGTGCCATGCTGGGCTTACCTTCATACTGTAGAGCTGAAAGGGTCAGAGGAGCAAAACATCTACAATTGTCATTACTGCTGTTTTGGTTACCTTACTCTAATAAACACAGAAGTATTGTATATCAGTTTCAGAAGTGGTTTAATTTCCGCCCAGCATGAGGGTCATGGCAGCGTATAGGGGACCATTCACAAAAAGTTCTACAGCTCTGTTAGCATTTCCCCCTTCCCAATTTCTGCCTCTGGGTCTTTCCCACATCAGTTTTTTGGGGTGGTGTAAAAGAAGCATCCAGTCACAAGAAGAGAGACAGGACAGGAAACTCCTCTTATGAAGTTGGCACTACATCTTCTGATGCCCAAGGGAACAATCTGAGGAATTGCCTACTTCCTAGGATGCTGTCCCAGCAGCTATACAATCACAGTATAGCCTAAAATCTGGAATTGAAAAAAAAAAAAGAATATAAAAATAACACTTGAGTTGGCTTTTATGGATTAAACCAAAGCAGCGATACAACCCTAAGCAGCTTCGTCTTACAGCAGGCTTGTAATGCAGCAATTCTCATTGGCCCGTGAATAGCAAGTCGTGATTGGTCAGGTTTGGCCAGTCTGATTGGCTGTTAATGGGAACCCCTGATTGGACGCTTGTGAAAGCAATAGACTCAGTTCATTGGTTGTTTGACGGCAGCAAGCTCTATAAAAGAGCTACTGCTGCCCAGGTCTTTTGCTCCGTTCTTTCTTGTAAATTAAAGAGTTGAAGTCACCGTCCGATGTCTCATCTCCGTTCTTTGCGCCCATGCCTAGGACTTAACACTGGTGATGAAGGTGGGATACGGAGACGATAGAGCTGATTAGAACATATCGGACAAAGACAGAGCACGTGGCGAAAGAGCACATGCAACAGACGGCAAGATGACTAGCGGCGCCATACCACCCGCTCCATTCGACCCAGCAACCAAAGACTGGGACTCGTATATAGACCGCTTCCAGATGTTCCTGGAGACAAACAATTTAAAAGATGCTACGTCTGGCAATAAATGAGCAGTGTTCCTGACTCATTGCGGCCCCGCCGTTTTCAAAATGGCTAAAGCATTAGCAAAACCGGCAGAAGTGAAAACCATGGATTGGGACACCCTTGCCCCAATCCTCAGGGCCCATTACGCACCCGCCGTACCTACGCTGATACAAAGACACGAATTTTACCAGAGGGACCAACGGAAGGACGAAAGCGTTGGTAATTTCGTAGCTGACCTCTGGAACTTAGGAGGCCTTTGTGGTTTTGCAAACTTAGAGGAATCCCTAAGAGACAGAATAGTTCTGGGATTCAATGCACCGCACATGCAGAGTAAGCTGATGGTGAAAGGTGACATCAGCCTTACAGATGTCATCGCCAACGCTACTGCCGCAGAAGCAACCAGAAAGTCAGCCGCTTGAATGCGCCGAGTGAACACACCGCTTCGCCAACTCGCCGACGAGGTCCCACTCGCCACTGAGAAGCACGCTACCACTACCAACCATGAAGACCTCGAGTCATCTTCAGACAGTGATGAAGAGGAGGTCAACTGGCTCCGCTCGGAACGAGAGCAAAGGAACCAGCGACATCCGCGCCAATGTGCGGGTTGCGGGACAAACCACCCGTGATCGGACTGCAAATTCCTCGACACACTCTGCCGTAACTGCAGAAAAAAAGGCCACATCGCGAAGGTCTGCAGAAGCAGACGAGAGTCCAGTCCCAACCGAAAGGAGAACAACCTCCGTCGGGTGATAAGCAAACCTCCTGAGAACTGGGACCGTCTGAACCACCAATGGAACAACCACTACTACTACAGAAACCAAGCATCTGCCTTTTCAACGAGATGAGAAGAGGCCCACCAAACCATTATCATCGGCCACGCATCATCGTTCGATGCAAAGAAGATATGAGTGAAGGTTACTATTGAGAATCGACCATGTGTGATGGAAGTTGATTCGGGATCGTCCCTGTAGATGGTATCCTGGAAAACTCTCAAACAACTGATCATTGCCATTTCCTGCCAGGACCTCAGCATGCAGCGAATTGTCCTGAAAGACTATCAGGGAAACAGAATCCCAGTTGTTGGTTCCAGCAACGTCCAAGTATCCTTCAAGGGCCGCACAGCAACGCTTCCCCTGACTATCGTCGATCGTGACCGACCCAGCTTGTTAGGGTTACAGTGGTTCACCCCACTTGGAATTGAACTAGCCAGCATACACCATACCAGAAATGACGACTGGGAAGAGACTCTCATCCAGGAATTCCAGGACGTGTTCACAGGAACATTAGGCATGTACAAGGGGACCCCTATATCATTTAATCTCAGCCCTGATGTAGCTCCCATTCGGCTTAAACCCCGTCGAGTACCTTTTGCCTTAAAACCTAAAATCGATGAGGAGCTCGATAAACTGATAGCCCAGGGCGTATTGGAACCAATTGACCACGCCCGTTGGGAAACCCCGATAGTAACACCCATGAAGCCAAATGGTTCGTTAAGAATTTGCGGGGATTATCGGGCCACCCTAAATCATGCTCTTCAACAGAGTGCTTATCCAGTACCAGTGGTTCAACACCTTAATTCCCTGGGTGGCGGAAAAATATTTGCGAAATTGGACTTAGCTCAGACGTACCGGCAACTCCCTGTGGACGCAGCAACTGCAGAAGCCCAGACAATAGTTACACATAGAGGCGCTTTTAAGTGCAATAGACTCCAATTCGGAGGAAGCGTGGCGCCGGGCATTTTCCAAAGTTTAATGGAGAGACTATTACAAGGCATAAAAGGTGTCGTGCCTTATTTTGACGATGTCCTAATAGCTGCCCCCACTAAAGAAGTATTAATACAACGACTCAGAAAAGTCCTGCAGAAATTCAAAGACGCGGGTCTTAAGGTAAAAAGAGATAAGTGTCAACTTTGTATGGAGAGAGTGGAGTTCCTGGAATACCTTCTCGACAGACAGGGAATCCACCCCACCGAAAAAAAACTAACCGCAATAAAAAAAGCCCCGAGACCTAGGAATAAGACAGACCTTCAAGCCTTTCTGGGACTCATTAACTTTTAAAACATTTTCTTGCCCCAGAAGGCAACCGTAGCCGAACCCCTACATAGACTCCTCGATAAAAAGGCTCCTTGGGTTTGGGAACGGTGTGAAGAGAAAGCGTTCAAAGTGATAAAAGACCTTTTAACCTCCAATGCCATATTAATGCACTACGAGACTCTCCCTTTGACGGTTACCTGTGATGCCTCACCATTTGGAGTAGGAGCCATCTTAAGCCATGTCCTACCAAATGGAAATGAGGCACTCATTACGTTCTTTTCGAGAACTTTGTCTAAAACCAAAAGGAACTAGAGTCAACTTCATAAAGAGGCCCTCGCTATTGTATCCACAATTAAACGCTTCTATGAATATGTGTATGGGAGACCCTTTACCATGATTACAGATCACAACCCGCTACTTGGTATTTTGGCGGGAAACAAACCAACTCCCCATATATTATCACCAAGAATGACACGTTGGTCAGAATTTTTAGCCGCCTACAATTACCGATTGCAACATCACCCAGGGAAAACCATTCCCCACACTGACGCTTTGAGCCGCTCGCCACTACCAGACTTTATAGAGGACCCTACTCCAACTGTAACCATACTACAAATTGAAACCCTCAAATCGCCACCATTAACCGCTCGAGACATAGCCTTAGAGACAAAAAAGGACCCTGTATTGGCACGAGTCCTCAGCTGGGTAGAACGAGGTTGGCCGGTCAGTGCAACCGATGACACATTCAAGCCATTTAAGAATCATCAAACAGAACTGTTCTCCCAGAAATGTTGCATAGTATGGGGAGACAGAGTCATAGTCCCAGAGAAGTTACAATATAGGGTATTGAAAATGCTGCACAAAGGACATCCAGGCATCGTGCGGATGAAGGCATTGGCCAGGAGTTACGCATGGTGGCCTGGTTTAGATAGACAAATAGAAACTTGGGTAGCAATGTTAAGTCCTGGGCATGGGCGTAAGAATGGAGACGAGACATCAGACTGGCTTCAACTCTTTATTTTACAAGAAAGATGGGAGCAGGAAACCTAGGCAACAGTAGCTCTTTTATAGAGCTTGCTGCCGTTAAACAACCAATGAACTGAGTCTATCGCTTTCACAAGCGTCCAATCAGGGGCTTCCGTTAACAGCCAATCAGACTGGCCAAGCCTGACCAATCACGACTCACTATTCACGGGCCAATAAGAATTGCAGGATTACAAGCCTGTTTTAAGATGAAGCTGTTTCGGTTGTATCGCTGCAATGGTTTAATCCATAATACCCCTCCCCCCTTGGTTCCATCTGAGGGGTGGGGTGATGTATTCACACAGATAGGCAGGCTGCTTCACCTGTCTGCTCAACCTGCTCTGTTCCACCGGGTTTCGTTCTGGTTCTGGTACTGGTTTTGGCTCCGGTGGGCTGCTTGCTGGGCTGGATAGTGAAGACTGTAGTTCCAGGTTGCCCTCGTTGGCGCTATCTTCCAGGTTCCCTGGATCCGCCTCCGTCGTGGTGTTGTCACGTGGCGAGGCCACTCCCCGGTCTGGTTCTACCTCAGATGGTGAGTATCCCTGGGCTGTTGGGTTTCGACTTCTTCTTCATCCTCCTCCATGTTCCTTCCCCCCTCAGCTGGAGGTTCCAGCGCTAATCAGGAACGGAGTTGGTGTATGTGGCATTTCTACATCTTACCATCTGTCGTTTGTGGACGATATGATCGGGGTCCCATAAGTTGCATTATGGTAGTGGGCACCCACAATGGGTCGCCCGAGAAGTTTTTCGCAAACACGAGGTCACCGTCCTGGAATGCCCGACACTTACTGCTGGATCCCGGGGGCTGTTCTGCCGTGTAGTTTGGGTGGAGGCGATCGAGATGTGATCGAAGTTTCCGGCCCATCGGGAGTTCTGCTGGGCTTTTGTTCGTGGTGCTGTTTGGGGTTATGTGTTGAATAAAAAGCATTTGGTTTATTTTGTCGTCAATGTCGCTGTGGTCCATTTTATGCAGGGTCTGTTTTACAAATTGAACCATTCACTCAGCCCTACCATTGGCTGCGGGGTGAGCTGGCAATGTTAAAGCATGGCGGATGCCCCGATCAGCCAGGTATTGTTCGAATGGCAGAGCAGTGAATTGGGGGCCATTATCTGAGACGAGGACATCAGGAAGTCCGTGGGTAGCGAATAGTTTATTCAGTTTTTTAGTGACTGCGTCTGTGGTGGTGCTTTCCATTTTTTGGACTTCAAGCCAGTTTGAATAGGCATCCACCGTTAAGAGGAAAGTGTGTCCTCTTGTGGGTCCCGCAAAATCGATGTGGATACAGGACCATGGGCCTCGAGACGTTTCCCATTGAGTTGGTGGAATCTTTGGAGGAGCGGGGCAAGTCTCCTGGTATTTACTGCATTTTGCTACCCAAGTTTCTATTTGTCTATCTAAACCAGGCCACCATGCATAACTCCTGGCCAATGCCTTCATCCGCACGATGCCTGGATGTCCCTTGTGCAGCATTTTCAATACCCTATATTGTAGCTTTTCCGGGACTATGACTCTGTCTCCCCATACTATGCAACCCTTCTGGGAGAATAGTTCCGTTTGATGATTCTTAAATGGTTTAAACGTGTCATCAGTTTCACTGATCGGCCAACCGCGTTCTACCCAGCTGAGGACTCATGCCAAAGTAGGGTCCTTTTTTGTCTCTAAGGCTATGTCTCGAGAGGTTAATGGTGGCGATTTGAGGGTTTCTATTTGTAGTATGGTAATGGTTGGAGCAGGGTCCTCAATAATGTCTGGTAGTGGCAAGCGGCTCAAAGCGTCAGCATGGGGAATGGTTTTCCCTGGGCGATGTTGCAAATGGTAATCGTAGGCAGCTAAAAATTCTGACCAACGTGTCATTCTTGGTGATAATATATGGGGAGTTGGTTTGTTTCTCGCCGAGATCCCAAGTAACGGCTTGTGGTCTGTAATTATGGTAAAGGGTCTCCCATACACATATTCATAGAAGCGTTTAATTGTGGATAAAATAGCGAGGGCCTCCTTATCAAGTTGACTCTAGTTCCTTTCGGTTTTAAACAAAGTTCTCGAAAAGAACGCAATGGGTGCCTCATTTCCATTTGGGAGGACGTGGCTTAGGATGGCTCCTACTTCAAATGGTGAGGCATCACAGGTGACCGTCAAAGGGAGAGTTTCGTTGTACTGCATTAATATGGCATCGGAGGTTAAAAGGTCTTTTATCCCTTTTAATGCTATCTCTTCACACTGTCCCCAAACCCAAGGAGCCCTTTTATCGAGGAGTCTATGTAGGGGTTCGGCTACGGTTGCCTTCTGGGGCAAGAAAATGTTATAAAAGTTAATGAGTCCCAGGAAGGCTTGAAGGTTTGGCTTATTCCTAGGTCTCGGGGCTTTTTTTATAGTGGTTAGTTTTTTTTCGGTGGGGTGGATTCCCTGTCTGTCGAGAAGGTATCCCAGGAACTCCACTCTCTCCATATAAAGTTGGCATTTGTCTCGTTTTACCTTAAGACCCGCGTCTTTGAATTTCTGCTGGACTTTTCTGAGCCGTTGTACTAATACTTCTTTAGTGGGGGCAGCTATTAGGACATCGTCAAAATAAGGCACGACGCCTTTTATGCCTTCTAATAGTCTCTCCATTAAACTTTGGAAAATGCCCGGTGCCATGCTTACTCTGAATTGGAATCTATTGCACTTAAAAGTGCCTCTATGTGTAACTATTGTCTGGGCTTCTGCAGTTGCTGTGTCCACAGGGAGTTGCTGGTACGCCTGAACTAAGTCCAGTTTCGCAAATATTTTTCCGCCACCCAGGGAATGAAGAAGGTGTTGAACCACTGGTACTGGATAAGCGCTCTGTTAAAGAGCATGATTTAGGGTGGCCCAATAATCCCTGCAAATTCTTAACGAACCATTTGGCTTCATGGGCGTTACTATCGGGGTTTCCCAACGGGCATGGTCAATTGGTTCCAATACGCCCTGGGCTATCAGTTTATCGAGCTGCTCGTCAATTTTAGGTTTTAAGGCAAAAGGTACTCGACGGGGTTTAAGCCGAATGGGAGCTACATCAGGGCTGAGATTAAACGATATAGGGGTCCTCTTGTACTTGCCTAATGTTCCTGTGAACACGTCCTGGAATTCTGGATGAGGGCCTCTTCCCAGTTGTCAT
This sequence comes from Hydrophis major, assembly GCA_033807585.1. Lineage (NCBI taxonomy): Eukaryota > Metazoa > Chordata > Lepidosauria > Squamata > Elapidae > Hydrophis > Hydrophis major. The sequence goes on from CM066329.1 coordinate 224,264,115, forward strand.
TTCTGGTATGGTGTATGCCGGCTAGTTCAATTCCAAGTGGGGCGAACCACTGTAACCCTAACAAGCTGGGTCGGTCACGATCGACAACAATTAGGGGAAGCGTTGCTGTGCGGTCCTTGAATGATACTTGGACGTTGCTGGAACCAACAACTGGGATTCTGTTTCCCTGATAGTCTTTCAGGATGATTCGCTGCATGCTGAGGTCCTGGTGGGAGATGGCAGGTATCAGTTGCTTGATGGTTTTGCAGGATACCATCGACAGGGACGATCCCAAATCGACTTCCATCACACATGGTCGATTCTCAATAGTAACCTTCACTCGTATTTTCCTTGCATCGAGCGATGAAGTGTGGCTGATGACAATGGTTTGGTGGGCCTCTTCTCGTCTCATTGAAAAGGCAGGTGCTTGGTTTCTTTAGTAGTAGTGGTTGTTCCATTTGTGGTTCAGATGGTCCCAGTTTTCAGGAGGTTTGCTTATCTTCCAATGGAGGTTGTTCTCCTTTTGGCTGGGACTGGATTCTCGTCTGCTTCTGCAGACCTTCGCGATGTGGCCTTTCTTTCCACAGTTATGGCAGAGTGCGTCAAGGAATTTGCAGTCCGATCGTGGGTGGTTTGCCCTGCAACCTGCAGATTGGCGCAGACGTCGCTGGTTCCTTTGCTTTCGTTCCGAGTGGAGCCAGTTGACCTCCTCTTCATCACTGTCTGAGGATGACTCGAGGTCTTCGTGGTGGGTAGCGGTAAGGCTGATGTCACCTTTTGCCATCAGCTTACTCTGCATGTGCGGTGCATTTAATCCCAGAATTATTCGGTCTCTTAGGGATTCCTCTAAGTTTGCAAAACCACAAAGGCCTCCTAAGTTCCGGAGGTCAGCTACGAAATTACCAACTCTCTCGTCCTTCCGTTGGTCCCTCTAGTAAAATTCGTGTCTTCGTATCAGTGTAGGTACGGCGGGTGCGTAATGGGCCCTGAGAATTGGAGCGAGGGTGGCCCAATCCATGGTCTTCACTTCTGCCGGTTTTGCTTGTGCTTTAGCCATTTTGAAAATGGCGGGGCCGCAATGAGTCAGGAACACCGCTCGTTTCTTGCCAGACGTGGCATCTTTTAAATTGTTTGTCTCCAGGAACATCTGGAAGTGGTCTATATACAAGTCCCAGTCTTCGGTTGCTGGGTCAAATGGAGCGGGTGGTATGGCGCCGCTAGTCATCTTGCCGTCTGTTGTGTGCGCTCTTTCGCCACGTGCTCTTTCTTTGTCCGATATGTTCTAGTCAGCTCTATCGTCTCCGCATCCCATCCTTGTCGCCAGTGTTAAGTCCTGGGCATGGGCGTAAGAATGGAGACGAGACATCAGACTGTGACTTCAACTCTTTATTTAACAAGAAAGACGGGAGCAGGAAACCTGGGCAGCAGTAGCTCTTTTATAGTTTTCTGCCGTTAAACAACCAATGAACTGAGTCTATCGCTTTCACAAGCGTCCAATCAGGGACTTCCGTTAACAGCCAATCAGAGCGGCCAAGCCTGACCAATCATGACTCGGTATTCACGGGCCAATAAGAATTGCAGGATTACAAGCTTGTTTTAAGATGAACCTGTTTCGGTTGTATCGCTGCGATGGTTTAATTCATAACAAGCAAAATGCAGTAAATGCCAGGAGACTTGCTCCGCTCCTCCAAAGACTCCCCCAATGCAGTGGGAAACACCTCAAGGTCCTTGGTCCCGTATCCACATCGATTTTGCGGGACCCACAAGAGGACGCACTTTTCTCTTAACGGTGGATGCCTATTCAAACTGACTTGAAGTCCAAAAAATGGAAAGCACTACCACAGACGCAGTCACTAAAAAACTGAATAAACTATTCGCTACCCACGGACTTCCTGATGTCCTCATCTCAGATAATGGCCCCCAATTCATTGCTCTGCCATTCAAACAATACCTGGCTGATCGGGGCATCTGCCATGCTTTAACATTGCCAGCTCACCCCGCAGCCAATGGTAGGGCTGAGTGAATGGTTCAATTTGTAAAACAGACCCTGCACAAAATGGACCACAGCGATATTGATGACAAAATAAATCGAATGCTTTTTATCCAACACATAACCCCAAACAGCACCACAAACAAAACCCCAGCAGAACTCGTGATGGGCCGGAAACTTCACTCGCATCTCGATCGCCTCCACCCAAACTACACAGCAGAAAAACCCCCGGGATCCAGCAGCAAGTGTCGGGCATTCTAGGAAGGGGATTTTGTGTTTGCAAAAAAATTCTCAGGCGACCCATTGTGGGTCCCCGCAACAATAACGCAACTTACAGGACCCTGATCTTATCGCCTACAAATGACAGACAGTAAGATATGGAAATGCCACATAGACCAACTCCTTTCCAGATTAGCGCCGGAATCTCCAGCTTGGGGGGGGGAAGGAACATGGAGGAGGACGAAGAAGAAATTGAAACCCAACAGCCCGGGGGATACTCACCATTCGAGGGAGAACCGAACCAGGGAGCGGCCTCCCCACGAGACAGCACCGCGATGGAGGCGGATCCGGGGAACCCGGAAGACAACGCTGACGAGGGCAACCCAGAACCACAGTCTTCGTTATCCAGCCCAGCGGACAGCCCACCGGAGTCAGAACCAGAACCAGAACAGAACCCGGTGGAACAGCGCAGGTCAAGCAGACAGGTGAAGCGGCCTGTCTATTTGCGAGAATACATCACCCCACCCCGCAGATGGAACCAAGGGGGGAGGGGTGTTATGGATTAAACCAACGCAGCGATACAACGCTAAGCAGCTTTGTCTTACAGCAGGCTTGTAATCCTGCAATTCTCATTGACCCGTGAATAGTGAGTCATGATTGGTCAGGTTTGGCCAGTCTGATTGGCTGTTAACGGGACCCCCTGATTGGATGCTTGTGAAAGCGATAGACTCAGTTCATTGGTTGTTTGACGGCAGCAAGCTCTATAAAAGAGCTACTGCTGCCCAGGTCTTTTGCTCCATTCTTTCTTGTTAATTAAAGAGTTGAAGCCACAGTCCGATGTCTCATCTCTGTTCTTTGTGCCCATGCCCAGGACTTAATACTAAGATCTGGAATTGAAAAAAAAAAGAATATAAAAATAACACTTGAGTTGGCAAATATACAATAATTGTTGCCAGAGACCTGAACGTATAAGAAAGCACTACTCCAGAAATTGACTATGAGAATGAGAGAGCAGATAGCCTCTGTGCCTAGAATGTTCCGTATTCTTCTTTCAAGGCCGCGTAAATAGGTGGACAATACTATGAGATGCAGAAGCAAATTCCATAGTTAATGAAGCATCATTATTTTTTTCTGCCCTGTCTCTTGCATCTACCTTCACTGGAAGAGCCTGCATTTTTGTAATATGAAAGCAGGGCCAGGGGAGAACACACACACACACACACACACACACACATATATCTCCCCCCTCTCCCTCTTACTTTTTTCCACATTATAAATTATACTGAGCTGTGCGTAAGATTAGAGATTAAATAACAAAAACAATGCAAATTCCAAGCAATAGGAAGCAAAGGATAAAGAAAAAGGAAGGGAAGTAAAACAAGTTAAAATGGAGGAAGATATATAGCACAGTGATGCAGCATTGAAATCCATTGATAATGGGAAAAGAATATGGCTAATTAAATTATTTTTTTAAAGTATGTGTTGGGTTTCACTGGTATGAAAGAACATGAAGGGTTGCTGGACTGTGCAAGAACAAATAACATACCTCTTATTATATGGTTCAGCTGGACATACATGTTTTGGTAAAAGCAAATGGAGATACCTGCATAGTCTTTATATGTGATGTAGGAAACAAACGGTTGCAACAAAGGTTCTGAATTTTTCTAGACTAATAGAAATAGTAATTACGTAAAATCTGGCTACTTTTCTGGATATTTCAGAATCCATATCAGCCAAGAGAAATCTGTTTCTCAACCGATCAAGCAATTTAAGCAATAGCAATATTTCAAATAAATATGGGAAAATAGCAATAGCAATAACACTTAGACTTATATACCGCTTCACTTTGCTTTTACAGTCCTCTCTAAGCAGTTTACAGAGTCAGTTTATTGCCCAACAATCTGGGTCCTCATTTTACCCACCCCAGAAGGATTGGAAAGCTGAGTCAAGCTTGAGCCTGGTGAGATTTGAACTGCCAGATTGCAGGCAGCCAGCAGGCAGCAGAAATAGCCTGCAGTAATGCACTCTAACCATTGCGCCACCACAGCTCTTAAATCTGCACTTACCCAAACAGAAAGGACACCAGTATCTAAGTTTATAAACCTCCCTCACTGATCTTCTTCCTTACTGTCTTTTTCTAATTGCTCTATTTCCTCACTTTTTTACTATTGGGAACAGATTCCTTCTGAATATTTAGATAGGCCCCCATGAAGGTGAAAAATAGTTTGTATCTTAAGCCTGAGTATCCACAGCAGGGTAATGGTGATAATGGTGGTGTAAAAAAAGACAACACCATAAGATGGCAAATGTAACCAAACAGTCAAAATCCCATTTCTAAAATTTGTGTTTCATAAGCTGCATGAATAGTAAGAAATGAGTGGGATTGCTCAGGATGGGGATACAAAATGCTAACCCAATAGCTGCTCTTCCCAATAGAAAATCAAAAGGGAAATTATATTGTGCCTGTTTACTACAGGTGCAATAAATAATAGCAAGTAAGCAATTCATTCTTCATTTGCCATTGTTTGAAAAAAAAATCTTTTTAAGTATGTACACACTCATTTTTATACATATTTGTTTAATAACATCATACATCCCACTTTAAATAAATATGAACTTCCCCTGTTAGGATTCTTAAACTTGAGAAATATACAGATTGGAGAACATCTGTTTTAAAATATAAAAATACAGATCACTGTCCCAAGAAGCTACATTCAAGAAAGCAGGGCCTTTTTATTCCAGTGGGTAAGGTGTGAGGCTCGAGATGATGATACTTGGCAAACCCTGAGATACTCAATTTTATTAAACAATATATCCCAGCGAATTAAATGAACTTTCAATTAACATGTAGAGGGTTTGCATTGAAAAAGTGACTTAACTTAGTGAATTTTCTAAGGTTGAAGTCTCTCTACTTTCTGAGCCCTTCCCAGTGCAAAGCAGATTATTATTAATTAATTAATTAGATTAGATTTGTTTCTTGGCTTTCATGTAGGAGCTCAAGACTCCCTGTCCCAAATTTCTTCCACAACCATTCTGTGAGTTAGTTTGGGCTGAGTGAGAATAACTAGGTTTAAGGCCTGAAAGTAGACTTAAATCCAGGCTTTCCCACTCCTAAGCCAATACCTTCACCCTTACACCATCTTGAACATGCATAGTGTACCTCTGTCAAATAAAAGGCAGGGCAAAACCAGCAGACTAGGAAAACTGAGGTTCAAAAAACAAATTGTGAGCTTTTCTATTTAAAAAAAAAATAAATTAAAATTATTTGCCAGCCATCTGGATGCAAGATGACTCTGGGTGGCTTACCATGTTAAAAAGAATGAAACAATACAAAATGCATGTATATAATAAAAATAAAACACTATAAAAATACAAATGATCAACTATAACTAAATGATCGGGAGGGAGGGAGTAGGATAAATGGGGGAGGGGAGGGGAGATCTGTTTTAATCCATCAGTCATCTCCAGCATGATACCCCCCTCCATTGGAGCCCCAGGCCAACTGGCAGAGGGTCAGGAGGGTGGGAGCTGACCCCACTCAGGGGTGGGTGTGGGACCGAGTTAAAATGTTCCAAAGGGCAAAGGTCCTAGCTAGCCGGAATTCCCTGGCTGTCAGGGCCCTAACATGCCTTCTCTGTTGGCACAAGGAGGGGAGGACCAATCCCATTGGCATGAGAACATTCAGCAAGAATGGACTTTTGTAGCAGCAGGGCTGTCCCTCCCAGCTGCTGTGGATGATATGGCATCATGTTGGGCATGGCAGCATCAAATCATGGAGATAATTATGATTTTTCATGCCTCCTAACTACATCTGCCGTGTACATAATGCTGTGTATGCTGAGTAGATCTCTAATATTGAAGCCCAGCAGTCAACTGTATCTATTTAAGCAAGAATATTGCTATGAATGCCCCAGTTCCCCAAGCAGTGAGAAGTTCCAAGGGTAGTGCTTCCTTTTGTAAGGAGAAACCTCTAGAGACTCCTCCCCTCGACACCTCCCGTTCCACTTCCAATATTTGGATATATTTACAATTATACAACTTTACTTCACAGTTCAGCACTTTGATAAACCAGCTGATTCATTGCTTTGCATCTGATCTCCGAAGATATGCCCTCCCACAGACAATTTCATTTTTTAAAAATATCCTGGTTCAATTCTCTCTTGTCCTTGTCCAACTCTTTTTTTTTTTTTCCCTCTTTCATAATTTGCAAAATTATCATTTTCCGTGGACTATATTTATGTCATAATCATTCTGAGCTAGTTCTCCATAACTGCTAAAGATGCGAAGAGGATGGATATGCTCTGATTTTTTAGGAATGTAACCTAATATTCTGATCCCTTTAAAGAGTCTTTCACAGTAATCCTATAACAAATATCCTCCATCCTGCAAGTCGTGGAAATAGTGAGTTCAAATGTTAAGTCAAAGGTTTGACATAACTGTTGGCAAATCCTTTCTCAGCATGGCAGTGTTGTGAACTAATAAAAGTGTTTAAATAAAGTTTTAACAAAGCTTAAAGAAAAAGCAGGGTTCTGGTCCTGCACTTCTGATTGGCCAATAATGGTGATATCGGATTGGTCCATTCTGGAGAATCTGATTGGCTGTTAACGAGCCACTATCATTGGTTCAAGGGTTTAACACTTCAATGTTCTCATTGGCTAATAGGTCAGCAGCCTGCCCTATAAAAGGACTGCTGCTGCCCTAGTGTTTTGCTCTGTTCACAATGATTAATAAAGAGTTGAAGTTCACTGTTCACTGCCTCGTCTCCGTTCCTTGCACCCATGCACAGAACTTAACAGGCAAAATCCTGACTAGTGATTTGTATAGCAACTGCAAAGTAATCCATCCAGCTTTCTGCCCAACAGTATTGAGGGCAGGCTTTAAATCATCACAATGGTGCCTGGATGATGTCAGAAAGAAGCTGTAAGTCACCAATGGAGAAATGTCCTTTGTGATCTATTTGCAGGGCAGAAATCTTTTTGGAAAGGTGATGTGGTCTTCTTATTTGGGATTTTTTAGCACAGGATTGATGGATTTCCAAGATGCTCTAGCATCAACTGGATATACTCTCATTTTTTGTGATTCCAGCCATGAACAAAATTTGCAGGTTGGAGAACTATTGGGATCTCCTTAAATATTATAATACATTTCAGGCTAATGCGGGCTTTTCAAAATCTTCCTTCTTTCCTTCTTTCCTTCCTTCCTTCCTTCCTTCCTTCCTTCCTTCCTTCCTTCCTTCCTTCCTTCCTTCCTTCTCTTTGTTTTTCCTTCTTTCCTTCCATCCATCCATTCATCCAGCCAGGGGTGGGAATCAATTTTTTTAGCAACCGGTTCTGTGGGTGTGACTTAGTTGGTGGACGTGGTTTAGTGGTAATGTGACTGGCTGGGCATGGCCAACTCAACATCACTCACATCGAAGCACGCATCTCCTCGCCTGGCCTCTTGTGACTGTGAGAATGCTGCAATAGTCATAAGTGTGAAAAATGATTATAAGTCATTTTTTTCAGTGCCATTGTAACTTTGAATGGTCACTCCACACAAGCAAAGTACCAGCAAAGGAGGGGAAAAAACTCCAGAGAAGTTCTTGAGACAGGAAGTCTAGTCCTGCCAAGAATGTAATAAGGGTTAATGGAGAGGCAGTTTCTGTAAGCAACACCAGAATGCTTCCTTCCTTCCTGCCTTCCTTACAGGATTAGGCCAGTAATTTCTTCTAACAACTGGTTCTCTGAACTGCTTAGAATGTTAACAGCCAGTTCTTGCGAATAGGTGTGAACTGGTAGAATCCCACTCCTGTATCCATCCATCCATCCATCCATCCATCCATCCATCCATCCATGGGGAAATCAGCAGTGCAAATGCTTGTCTCCTTAAGTCTCACAGTACCATATATCATAACTATTTTCACTCTCAGTCATGAATTGGCTCTCTTTACACATCATAATGAGCTATGGTATATTTTGTAGATTTCAGGGGCTCAATTCCCCACCAAATACTAAATCGCAATTTTAGCAGCCTATAGCTTAACAATATATGAAATTAAGTGGATTTTAAGAAAGAAAAGAGTGCTTGAGAATTTTTTTTTTCTTGATGTCCTCTTAGAAGCAAATAACCTATAAGAGGTAATGTGGTGTAGTGGTTAGAATGTTCTACTCTCATGATCTAGGTTCAAATCTATCCAATTTACAAAGTTTGCTCGATCTCTTCCTCTCCCCTCCCCCCCTCCAATTTTCATTCTCTAGCCTACCTCTGTGAGTTTTGTTGAAGATAAAATGTTAAGAGGGAGAGCTGCATATGAGCTGGTTTCCTCCTTGGAGGAAAGGCAGGATATCGTGGTAATAAATATATGATACTCAATCACAAAGATATTTTTTTCCTGAGATTAATACAGAAACCCAAAGCAGCTGGAGGAAGCTGCAGTCTAGATCAAGAGTTTGCAAAGAGAGACACTTAACTTTTTCCTATTGGATCATTTTACTTAGCAAACTCACCCCAAGGGAAAAAAAAATCAAACAGCAGTTTCTCCACAGAAATGCAGAGTCTCCATTTAAAGTTGCTCCTTGCTGTAGGCAATACCAATAATTCTAAATACAGTCAATTAAATGCATGAAACTCCCCTTAGGTTGGACTGTTTGTCCATCTAGCCCACTATGGCTTACTATTGTCACCACCAGCTCTCTACATGAGATAGCAGAAGAGATCTTCCTTATCACTGCTTCCCCTGATCCTTCAAAATGGAAAGGCCACCTGGGCCCTTTTTTGTCTACAAATCTTGCCGTTCTGTGCTTGACCTGATTCCCTTCTGGCCCTTGAATTCTACCAATTTGTGGAGTGGGGTTTGCAAACAAATGAGTCTGCATTCCTTGTTCAACGCTCCTACGAAGCTCCTATAGATGCTTCTCAGCACTGCTCATGTATCAGCTGGGATGAATCAGGTTCGAGCCAAGTTCACCCCGACAAGCAAATCATCTCCACATGGGACAGACAGGAGGGAAGGAGGCTCCTTGGCAGCAGAGGGCTGCCCGTTCAGCTCCTTCCTGACAGCTCCTCGCCATCCCCCGCTTTTGCCTGTTCTTCCATAAAACCAGACTTCAAAGCCAAGCAAGGGTGTCCAGGATGGAGGAGCCGTAACGGCTTTATCATAGGGCCAGGCAGGCACGTTTCCTCCCCTTGTGAATGAGGAATTACAGGGCAGGTGCCCAAAGTCAGTGGCCAGGTTTGCTGGAGGGGGAGGGGAGGGAGGAGAGCAGAGCAGACCAAGGATTGGGGGAGTGGGAAAGCTGGGGAGGGAGAGCACCAAAAAACCTTGGAACTGCAGGACTGGAGCACAACATCCATCTTCTCCTTAACATTTCATCTTTGCAGCAACAGACTTTTCCTTCCCCCGCAGCCAGCTGCAGCTGTCAACGTATCTCTCTTTCCCCCCCCCCCCCACAAAAAAAATATGATTTCCTTCAACTTGTAAAGCAGGCTTTTAGTAGAAAGGTACATGCTGGTTTTGGAGGGGTTTATGGAAGGAGTGGGGTTTATTGGTTAAGGAAGTGGTCAGTAACAAAGCAAAGGCTTTGGAAAATAAACCAGCAAAAATCATGCATTCAATTATTCGACTGATTTCTTCAACTAGAGCTTTAAAAAAAACAGACCTTGCATGAAAACACTGGAGAACCACTGCTGGTCAATATAGAGCAATCTTTGGTCAAGCTTCTCAGATGCATTGGATTAAAGTACCCTTAAACCCCACAGCACAGTCAGGAAGGCTGAGAGGTGTAGTTGAAGATTATCTGGAGGTCATCTGAACCAGGGAAGCTGGTCCAGATAATTCTGAACTATAATCATCTCCTATCCTATCCTAACTATAATCTCTAATCTCTCCGGATTTGAAATGGATGCTCAACAGTAGAGCCATCATTAAAAAAGACACAACAAAGGATGTTCTTCCTGCGGCAACTTGGGAAGTTCAGACTACCTCAAGAGCTGTTGACACACAGGAATTGTTGCATTGTTGCTTTGCACATACACTGAGCTTTTGCACCTGAGACAAATTCCTTGTGTGTCACATCACACTTGGTCAATAAACTTATTCTATTCTAGTCTATTCTAGTTTAGGCTGGTCTGTTATTTGTACTTCTGTAATTGTCTAATTTGGTATAGCAACCAAACAGGACAGGTACGAACTCCAATAGATATTTAAGACCGCTGAAAGAATAATTGCAACTGCCTTCCATAGCAGACTGCAGGCCTATATATTGCATGGATCAGGAGGGCTGAGAAGATATCTACAGACCCCACACATCATGAACATGAACTGATTCAACTCCTTCCCTAGGGCATTGTATGTCAAAACAAGTAGGTACAGGGACAGTTTTTTTTTCCTCGTGCCATCACTCTGCTGAACACTGAATTCTCTCAATATTCCCTAACGTCCATTAACTCTTGTAATGTGACTGTACTATTATTATTTATCCTTCTTATTACTTTCTTTATTCCCCCTTTTGCCCCTTTTATTGGGATGATGATGATGATGTTGCTTTGCATGTATACTGAGTGCTTCTGTACCAGAGACAAAATACCTTGTGCATCTAATCAACTTGGCTAAATATAGTATTCAATTCTATTCCATTTAACTATCTGAAGCACTTACAAAGCAGTATTCTATGTGTTAAGTACTTGGACATGGGTCGAAGTCAATGGAGACAGCCTCTGAATAGTGAACTTTCAGCTCTTTATTTGCATAGTGACTTCTTAAACAACAACAGTGGACTCTGCCTTATATAGGCAACCCTTGTAAGAATTGTCCAATAACGAGCTATGAACGCTAGCTCTTTTAACCACTAAGAATCCTCTGTTAAGGGCCAATCGGATTCCTCAGAACTAACCAATCTGATCTGGCCTCCTAACAGCCAATCAGAAGTGCAGGGCCAGAACCCTGCACTTTACCTCAAGCTCATACTTTATTAACTATGGTACATACACAACACCCCTTCCCCCTGGCTTCTTAATTACGGTGTAGTTATATAGTCCTTTAGACAGGACGGTTGTCTTTTAAGTCTTTTGGATTTTCGTTGGACTGGTTGGTTGCAATCCTGTTGAGGTAGATTGTTGTTTGGCAGTGGGTCTGCTACTTGCTCAGGTGCAATTTCTTGCGGTACAAACGATTCTCCTTCCTGCTCCATTTCCTGAGTATCACTTAGTTCGTCGCTCCCTTCGAGCAGGTTCTCTGGAATTTCATCTTCTTCCGTACCTCCCCCCCCCCTCGGTTTGGTCATGGGGGAGTTGTTGATTGGCCGTTATTAGTCGTGACCGTAATTGGTCGATATGCCGTTTCCACAATTTATTGTCACAGCATTTCACCACGTAGGATTTGGGGCCGGTCACTTGTACTACTGTCGACTCTATCCATAACGGATTGCCCGATAAGTTTCGTGCATAAACGAGGTCTCCTACCTGGAAGGTGCGACAGCAGTTGCTGGATCCTATTGGCTTTTCCAGTTCGTAAGCAGGGTGCAACCGATCGAGGTGGGAGCGGAGTCTTCGTCTCATCAGTAGTTTGGCGGGAGTTGTGCCAGTGACGCTATGTGGAGTTTGTGTTGCAAAAAGAGAATTTGGTTGACCTTGTCATCGATATTGTCATAGTCCACTTTTTGCAAAGTCTTTTTAACAAATTGGACCATGCGTTCAGCTCGGCCGTTGGTCGCAGGGTGCGCAGGCGAGGTGAGCGCATGGCGGATGCCACGGTCAGCGAGGTATTGCTCGAACATTAGTGCTGTAAACTGTGGCCCATTATCGGACACCAGGACGTCAGGCAACCCGTGGGTTGCAAAGAGTCTGTTTAGGATCTTGATCATCGCCTCGGAAGTTGTAGCCATCATACGATGAATTTCTAACCAATTGGAGTATGCGTCGACTATCAGCAGGAAGGTATAGCCCTTGGTTGGCCCCGCGAAATCCAGGTGGATTCTGGACCAGGGTCCACGTGGCGTCTCCCATTCAGTAAGCATGGCTTTTGGTGGGGCGTTGCTGACTTGTTGGCAATTGGCACACGCTTTGACCCACTGCTCGATTTGCCGGTTCATGCCCGGCCACCATGTGTAGCTTCGTGCAAGCGCTTTCATCCGCACGATGCCAGGGTGGCCCTCGTGCAGAATTCGTAGCAACGTCTTCCGGAGTCGTTCTGGGACAACGACTCTATCAGCCCAGATGATACAGCCTTTTTGGGAAAAAAGTTCAGTCTGTCGAGATTTAAATGGTGTGAAGTCATCTGGTACTTGGTCCAATGGCCATCCACGTTCTACCCAGCCTAGGACTCGAGCTAGGGTGTGGTCTCGTTTGGTTTCTCTCGCGATGTCTCGGGCGGTCATAGGCAGCGAGTTGAGTGTTTCGATCTGCAACGTGGTTGCCGTTGGTGCCAGATCGTCGAGAGTCTCTGGAAGTGGTGTTCGGCTTAATGCGTCAGCATGGGGAATGGCTTTCCCCGGGTGATATTGCAGCCGATAATTATAAGCAGCTAGGAATTCTGACCATCGGGTCATTCTAGGGGATAATATGTAGGAGGTTGGCTTGTCCCCGACAATTATCCCTAGCAACGGTTTGTGGTCAGTTATAATGGAAAATGTCCTTCCATACACATATTCATGAAATTTCTTTGCAGCTGAAACGATTGCGAGGGCTTCTTTATCAATTTGTCCATAGTTCTGCTCTGCTTGTGAAAGAATCTTCGAAAATTATGCAACAGAGGCTTCGTTCCCATTAGGCAGTACATGGCTCAAAATGGCGCCCACCTCGAAAGGCGATGCATCGCAGGTTATAACTAACGGCAAAGTCTCGTTATATTGCATAAATACAGAGTCAGATGTGAGCAGTTTTTTAACATTCCGGAATGCTTGCTCTTCCCGGTAACCCCATACCCACAATGCTTTCTTATCTAATAATCGGTGTAACAGTTCAGCTACAGTTGCCTTGTGTGGTAAAAATACATTATAGAAATTAATGAGGCCTAAGAACGCATGGAGATCGGCCTTGTTGCGTGGTCTGGGAGCATTTTTGATCGCTTTTAATTTACTCTCGGTAGGATGAATGCCCTGGCTATCAATCCGATACCCTAGAAACTCAACATTGTCAGTATACAATTGACATTTATTTTTTTTCACCTTAAGTCCGGCCTCTTGGAATCTTTTTAGAGCACATTTCAAATGATCCTGTAAGATTTTTTTTGGTAGGGGCTGCAATTAATACATCATCAAAATAAGGAACCATGCCCTTGATTCCCTGTAATAACCTTTCCATAAGGCTCTGGAAGATCCCCGGGGCTACACTAACTCCGAATTGCAATCGGGTACATTTAAAGGCACCTCTGTGTGTTACAATTGTTTGGGCTTGGGCCGTTTTTTCATCCACTGGTAGTTGTTGATAAGCTTGAGCTAAATCTAATTTAGCGAAAACCTTCCCGCCCCCCAAGGAATGGAGGAGGTGCTGCACCACCGGAACTGGATACGCATTCTGCTGTAGGGCGTGGTTTAAAGTGGCCCGGTAGTCCCCACAAATTCGGATTGACCCGTCTGGCTTAATGGGTGTTACAATAGGGGTTTCCCATGGAGAGTGATAGATGGGCTTCAACACCCCTTGAGCAATTAGCTTGTTGAGTTGTTCATCAATCTTTGCTTTAAGAGCGAATGGAACTCGATGGGGCTTCAAGCGAATGGGGGCTACTTTTTGGTCCAGGCTAAATGAGATTGGGGTCCCCTTATACTTGCCTAAGCTGTCCGCGAAGACGTCGCTGAACTCAGAGAAAAGGTCTTCCTCCCACTCACAACCACTGACTCGGTTCACACCGGCCACTTCAATGCCGAGTGGCGTGAACCATTGGAGGCCTAATAGACTAGGCCTGTCTCTATCGATGATCGTTAGAGGTAAGTACGCTGTATGCTTCTTGAAGGAGACTCGGACTCGGCAGGACCCGACAATGGGGATTCGATTTCCTTGGTAGTCCTTGAGGATGAGGCGTTGAAATTGGAGGTCTTGGCGTTGGATTGTGGGGATGAGTTGCTTGAGTGTCTTCCAAGACACCATTGAGAGGGACGATCCCGAGTCGACCTCCATGTGCCAAGGCTGGTTCTCGATGGCTACCATGACCCGGATTTTCTTAGTGTCCAAGACTGAGGCATGACCGATAGTGATAGTATGGTGAGCCTCTTCTCTTTGCAAAGCTCAATTTCTGTAGGAGTGGTTTACTGGCTCTCGCCTAACAGGACGGTTCCCTGTCGATTGGCGATAGTTAGCCCCTTTTGAGGCCTGGCTGAGTCCTGGTAAGCTGCAGCAGACCCGGCCGATGTGGCCTCATTTCCCGCACTCATGGCAGAGTGCGTCGCGGAATTTGCATTCGGCCCTGGCATGGTTGGCTCCACAGCCAGCGCAAGAGCGTAAGGGCTTCGGGCGAGGGTCCCGGTCGGACTGCATTTGATGGACCCCTTCTTCGTCGCTGTCTGACGACGAAGAGAGGTCCTCATGGTGCGTAGTTAGTAGCTGCCCTTCTGTGCTAGGTAAGATTTCGCTAGTCGGTGGTGTTACTGGAGTGCGGCTTCGCCGTAATTGTGCAGCCGACTTTTTGGTCGCCTCCGCAGCCGTGGCTTCGGCGATGGCATCAGCAAGGCTGATGTTGCCTTTTGCCATCAGCTTGCTTTGCACGCCTAGCGCATCTAATCCCAGAATTACTTGATCTCTCAGTGCCTCTTCTAAATCGGCGAACCCGCAGAGACCCCCTAAATTTCGGAGGTCCGCCACGAAATCGGCCACGCTCTCCCCTTTTCGTTGGTTTCTCTGATAAAACTCATGGTGTCTCACAAGTGTAGGCATGGTTGGAGCGTAATGGTCTCTCAGGATGGGTTCGAGGTCATCCCAGCTCATGGCTTTCACTTCTCGAGGTTTGGCGAGTGCTTTAGCTATCTTAAATACAGCTGGGCCGCAATGCATCAGGAACAGTGCCCGATTCTTTGCTGGTGTGGCGTCCTTCAAGTTATTTGTCTCGAGAAACATTTGGAAGTGATCCATGTAGGATTCCCAATCCTCTTGGTTTGGATTGAACGGAGCAGGTGGTACGATGCCGCCGGACATGGTTCCGTTGTTGGCGTCGTCTATCGCGTGCTCGGTATTGCTTCCTGGCTTCCTCGGTTCAGACGTCTCCACATCCCATCCTCATCGCCAGTGTTAAGTACTTGGACATGGGTCGAAGTAAATGGAGACAGCCTCTGAATAGTGAACTTTCAGCTCTTCATTTGCATAGTGACTTCTTAAACAACAACAGTGGACTCTGCCTTATATAGGCAACCCTTGTAAGAATTGTCCAATAACGAGCTGTGAACGCTAGCTCTTTCAACCAATAAGAATTCTCTGTTAAGGGCCAATCGGATTCCTCAGAACTAACCAATCCGATCTGGCCGCCTAACAGCCAATCAGAAGTGCAGGGCCAGAACCCTGCACTTTACCTCAAGCTCATACTTTATTAACTATGGTACATACACAACACTATGTCCTGAATTAAGCTAACTGGGGGCAGGGGAGGGATAAAGCCTTTTATGGTCTTTAAAGTATCATTTCATCACCACCATCATTTTTACACCAGCGCAACAACTGCATCAGTTCAAATCCTATTTTCCACTGGATAGAACTTGTAGCCCCTTCAGAGCTAATCCATTTATTATGGCAATTTTCTCCAACAAAGGAGTGTCAGAAGGAGACTCCAAGACTATAATAGCTCAATTAGAGTTAATAATTACATTTGGCCCTGTTAGTTTGGGCTTGAATAAAAACAATAGTCTCTTGTCTGACACTAACTAATTACTGCCATTGGTGAATGCTCATTGTGCATGCTTTAAATACTATTACACTTTGACCAAATTGCAACAGGATGCTTCCCAGTGTACATCTTTTCATTTATTCTATGCACTCTGGGGTGTACGTATGCATGTAGTAGTGCATATTCTACCAGTTTTTCCACTGCAAAACAGGCGTTCCACTTCAATCTCTGCTTGATTTTCAAAATGCTTTTAAAATCTTCCATTTTCTTCTGGTGTATTCTATTGTTGCTGGGTAGCAGTAAGGTTGTTTTTCTCTTACACATATAATTGGGCCTAGCTTCCCATAATTCTTGATCTGAGAAAGGCCCCCAAAAAGACATTCTTTCTGATGCCTCCACTTGCAATTTAATCGAGGTGTCGAATGGAAGGAGATTGTGTATTAGCGAAGACACGAAGGCATACGACAATGAATTCATGTATTACATTAAGGCAGATTTGATTTTCAAAATGGGAGCCTAATTTGCACACAATAACTCAGGAGACATGGTTTATGGATTAGTGCTAAAATTCACACCCCACTAGACAAACCCAAACCAACGACATTATGATCTAATGTGATGTGCGAACATGATAACATACACACACACAACTTTTAGATAAATGGAAGAGCCTCACATCATATTCATGAGAATTCTACTTATTCTTTTTTCTCTTTTTTTAATTGAATCAAAGGAAAGTCATAAAAATTGCATGTAAAAAATGCACGTACATTTGTTTTTTTAAAAAAACCTCTGCTGATCAAGGTATATACATATTATATTTGATGGACTTTAATACATTCCTGGGTTAAGTAAATAGATATAAAGGTAGGTATAAAGGTGGGTTATAATTCTGATAATTTATTTTTGTCTATATTCATTATATAACAACTATATTAATTGAATGTATGAGGTAAATATAGCACATTGCCTATTTCTGCTTTGAAACCTGAAGGGGCTATCGCTCTGTCTTTTTTCATTGTAAAGGAAATGCATCACCTCTTTTTTGGAAGTGGTCACTGTTGTTCTTCTTCACAATTAGCTTTGCCTCTGATGAGCTTGGGAGCCCTTAACTTTGCTACCCTTCCTTTCCAAAGGAAGACTTAAAGTAGAGTGACAGTTGCAGGTAGACAGTACCAACATCCAGTGATGGAATTCCAATTTTTTTTACTACTGGTTCTGTGGGCGTGGCTGGGTGGGTGTGGTGTGACTGGGTGGACATAGCTTGGTGGGCATGGCAGGGGAAGGATACTGTAAAATCCCCATTCCCTCCCCGCTCCACTACCCTGCTTTCCAGCTTTGTTCTCCTGTACAGGGCAACAAAAGAAGATCTAGCCAATCAGCTGGGACTCGGGAGGCAGAGAATAGATGGGGGCGGGGCCAGTCAGAGGTGGGATTTGCCGGTTCTCCAAACTACTCAAAATTTCCAGATTCTCCAGAACTGGTCAGAACCTGCTGAATACCACCTCTGACAACATCTCTTCTTCACCTTTGTATTCATTTTAATGCCCAGTTATGATCTCCTGTTTGATCAACCAGGTTGTCCTATCTAGCTAGAAGCAACTTAATCTTTATAACAGAAGTGTTACAACAAGAAGTGAAAGAGCCAGCCTTTGTTTGTCTAATCTCAAACTAAAAGCACAGCCAGGGGAAAAAAATAAAGACCACAAGCATTTTTAAAAAGAACCATATACATAGTCCCCTCTCCCTGTTTGGCATTTGAGACACGGAAGGGAAAACACCTTTCTTTTTTTCTTTTGAATCCTCAGCATTGTTCAAATGCTTGTTAATTTTCTCCACTTAATCCACTATCATCTCATTTATCATATGGATAGATTTAGTGGATTGAACAGAAAGGCTTTGGAAGTAAGTGTGCACAACACTCTACAAAATAACTTCCCTTATGCAACTCTCTTATTGAGAAAGGCAAAGGAAGAGTTTGGGATCAACGAAGAGTAGCTTTTAATGTTAAAAGGGCAGGCAACTGTGGCATGATTAATGCTTGATATTAATTATTGCATCCTTCTTCCAGGAGCTTGGAGCACTGCAGTCCATCTCTTTGCTCTTACTAGACTTGTAATAGCTCCCTGAAGAGATTGCAAAAGTTGAGAAAGAGGGACAGTCACCATCACTTTTACTTAATGAGCTTTAAAGACCAATGGGAATTAGAAGGTGAATCCAATAAAGACCCTACCACACCAACGGAGAACCCATCTTTCTTCCCTCCCCAGCATCGGAAGCAGAAAAGGGCAGTTTGTATTAAAGAAGACGCCCTACACTTAAAGTGGTTCTCCTAAGAAGGAAATAGAAAATGGTGTATAAACATGCCAACTTCAACTCGGAAATTTCCCAGCTGAAGGATTTCTTACTCCCCATAAATGTGTGGATATGAACAGGTATGAATGAGTAGGTGGGTCTACGTTTGCAAAACTCCAAAACAGAGTAGTGTTCTTTAAATAACTTTTAAAAAACTAAACTTATATTAATTGTCAAGAAACATTGCTAGCTTCTAAATATAACAGAATAACAGAATTGGAAGAGATCTTAGTTGTTCTGTCCCCTCATTAGCATTCTTGAGATCCCCGCGCTTTGATTGGCCAAAGCGCGGGGCACTCTGATTGGTTAGGTGAGCCGCGCCGATTGGCTCGCTAAGAATCTCCCGCGATTGGTCTATTCGAATCGCGGGAGATTCAAAGCGGTGCCATTGGCCGCGGCCGCCGCGGCTAAAGGAATAAAAGCCGCGAACCTTTTCCATAGCGGCAGTTCGGTTCCTACACTAATAAAAGAGCATGATTTGAAGTCACCGACTCCTGGCATCATTTCCGAGGATACAACATTAGTGGTCATCTAGTCCAATTAAATTACTCAAGCAGTATGTCAACTCTATACAATTTCAAACAAATGGTTATCCAATTTCTTCTTAAAAACTTCCAGTGTTGGAGCATTCCCAACTTCTGGAGGCAAGTTGTTCCACTGATTAATTGTTCCAACTGTCAGGAAATTTCTCCTTAGTTCAAGGTTGCTTCTCTCCTTGATTAGTTTCCACCCATTGCTTCTTGTCCTGCCCTCAGGTGCTTTGGAGAATAGCTTGACTCCCTCTTCTTTGTGGCAGCCCCTGATATCAGAACACTGCTATCATGTTACCCCTATATGGCATGTTATATGTCACCCCTATATGGCATGCTTCTTATAACATTGGTTGATTCCTCCATCTGATTACTGTATTCTGCTTTTTTCCTCTCAAGCAACATATCCCATATAGAGAGCCACATGATATGCACAGACATTTCACTACTCCTCTGGACTTGATCTTGCTTAGCAGAAGGAGAGAGCAGGAAATAAAGCATTTTATGAGGAAGAGCAAGGCGTTGTTTCTCTCCTGGCTCGACCAAGATGGGAGTGGAGGGGAACATTTCACAGCAACAGCACACTTCTTAATTGTACTCTGGGCCCTTCTGAATGTGTCATTTATACATTTGCCTTGATTATGAAGTTTGCCTTTTAATGTTCTGGGCTCTGTCAGTCTGCCAAACAGGGTGAACAAAGACAGGGATAAAAGGATGTCTAATTAGCATCATTAATCATAAGCTTGGTAGAGGGAGGGGGAGATTTTCCCCTCCCTCCCCTTGAATATAGTGGTGATAGCAAAAGTTCCTGAGACACGAAAAACAACCTGAATTGTTGTGATTAGATAAAGGAACTGGCAGTAGAACTGGACATACCATACTTGTTTAGTGGGCTACTTCTCTGCAGCCTTCGTGTGTTCCTGAATGTATAAAGCTGGGGGCAGTCATTTGGCCATGATTTATTTGATTTATTTAATTAATTTAAATGCCACCCATCTTCCTCTGCAGGATGATGATCGAAGATTGAAAATGTATATCCCTTGTTCAAATCAATGTGTCCATATACCCCAGAAATACTTCATGAAAATATTGTACTCACCTTTAAAAACATATTCTAACATTTCCACGAAACATTTCATCAAGCTGTAACAATTTCATTACCAAGTAAATCAGAATCCATCTGAAGGTAATATGAATGGGTTTGCTAAGAAATGTTTTTATCAATTCAAGGAGTGCAGTAACTTTCTTGTCTAGAAGCAGATTGTACTTGAGATCCAACAGCGAGTAAATGGAATTCCACATGAATAATACTATTTATCACCTTCACCTTGGAGTCACCATTGCCACTATTGCATGTAGTATTTTAAAATCTGCTCCAGTGGGTCTCCCACTCCCGGCTGCTGCAGGGAGAACATACGAAAATTCTGTTCTGCTGAAAAGGACAATTCCATTGTCAGACAAACACAAGTGACTCTTAAACTACAATGCTGCATATCAGCAAACAGCCTCTTTGGAGCCCCAAAGGAGACACAGGGCTCTAAAAACAGAACTGGATAGCCAAAGGGCTACGTTTAGTTGACGTATTTCATGCACCTGAACTTAAACTCATTCAAGCTGCTTGTGGTATCCATTTTCAACACAGAATATGCAGAATACAGAATAACAAGAGTTGGAAGCAGAGGTGGTATTCAGCAGGTTCTGACCAGTTCTAGAGAACCAGTAGCGGAAATATTGAGTAGTTCGGAAAACCTGCAAATACCACCTCTGACTGGAGATTTTACAGTATCCTTCCACTGCCACGTCCACCAAGCCACGCCCACAGAACCGGTGGAAAAAATGTTTGAATCCCACCACTGGTTGGAAGGGGCCTTGGAGGTCTTCTAGTCCAACCCCTTGCTCAAGTAGGAGATCCTATCCCCACCCTTGCCCAATCACATATCTTTATTTTAGAACCCAGTAACTTCTAAGGCAGAACTGAAAGTCTTTTTTCTAAGTCAGAGGTCTCCAAACTTGGGAACTTCAAGAGCCATGGACCCCAATTCCCAAAACTCCACAGCCAGATGGCTGGGGAATTATGGGATTCGAAGTCTACAAGTGCCAAAGTTCCCAAGCCTGGAGACCCCTTTCTAAGCCAGCAGTCTTCCCCATGATATCAAACTGGCTCTTTATTTCTGCTGAGAGGTTGTGGGTGGGGTGCGAATCCAGCCAACCTTTTCTTGGACTTACTAAATAATATTCAGTCCCTTCCTTTAATGAGTGAGTCACCTTTTCCACTGAGAGGGGTAACTCTATGGAAAGGAGAGGCCTACAAACAATTCCCCATTCAAAATGGTGGACGAGCAAGAAACACCCCTCGATCTTTTATTCACAGTTCCCAATTTTCAAAATTGAACTCGGGGTTTTCCACAGGCGGCTCCAGGAAGAACCGGCCCAGGGAGAGGGTTCCCAGGTGACTCCCAGAGGAAGGATTGTGTGAAATGTTGCAGGCTAAAGAAAAGAAGATGCTGCTTTTTCCTCCAGATACTAAGGCTGCTCTCCTTGGAGATGGTATTCCGTAACACAGTACAGTAAAAACTGAACGCTTCCAAATGGCCTTGGGGAATGATTATGTGCCTTCTCTTCTGAAACGGAGCTTTATTAATTTGTTTTATTGGTTTTGTTTATTGTGGTTTTTCTCTTTCTTTTCTTTTTTCTTTTTTACTTTATTACAATTGTGATGGTTTTATTGTGCTTTTTACCCTGCTGTAAGCTGTTGTGTTAATTATCATTCAGTGGCATAAAAGACAATGTGACTTATTGATATATTGATCCCAATTTGACTAATCGAGCATGCTGCAAATGCAATTCCTTTTATGGCAGGCTTGGTTAACTTGTAATGCTACTTTGAGTGAGAGAAGAACCAAAACCTCTACCTGCAATCAGGATTTTATTTTACTTTTTTTAGCAAAGGCTTGGGAGGGGGGAAGAAAAAGAAACACAACATTTTGCAACGCAACACTTTGCTGACTGACCAGATTCAGAAAGTACGAATCTTGTATTGGGCTTGTATTATTAGACTTTTAAACAGTGCAATGTTTTCTATGTGATTGTACAGTTTAAATGTTAACTCGGATATTTACCAGAGGTTTGCAACTGTTTATTTGGTTGTGTTAGAATGCAAACCTGACAAGGAATTAGTTGGATTCAGATCACTATTCATTCTTCTGGGTAACCTTGAGTCACTCAATTTCTTCCATTAAATGTACCCCACAAGGTCAGTAGGAAGAAAATGGAAGAAGAATATAAGTCTGCAGACCTGTTTTGGATAAAACTGGAATTTTTTTAAAAAAATAATGTTTCTAGTGTAGCTAATCATATTATCACCTAACGGCAGTTAGATTACATTTTAGTTGAAATTTAGATTCAGTGGAGAACTGGGAAATATAATCTGGAGAATTCCAAATATTTGCAGATCATCAAACATTAGCAGGGTGGCCAAATTTGGTCCCTCTTAACACCATTCCAGCAAGCCACAAGGAAGTGAAAACCAAATTTGCAAGGGAGAAATCCAATTGTTTCTGCATCTGAGGCAATAACAGTGCAAATCTATGTCTATTGCCTTGAAGAAGCCTTATTCTGACCAGTAGATTTCCTTCAGGGTTGATATATGTAATGAAAAATGAAGAAATACAAGGCAACTCTCATGGATATAACCACATAGATAAGAGTTTTGCTCTGAATGCTTTTTGGAGTTGACATTCACTTGGTTCAAACACAGGCTGTCTCCACCCCTCAATCCCACCACCATACCTCCAATGCAGTTTCTTCTTTCTGCTGCCTGGTGCACTGCTGATTGTGCTGTTGTGCTTTAGGCGAAATGAGTGGCACCTCCTATCCATCATTGCCTTGTTGAAGATGCTTTTTATCGTATTTGTTTGTTGTGCACTTTGCTGTGCAGTCACTTTGCATTAGCCTGTTTGCCAGAATACAAGGTAGGCAGTAATGCACTTAGGCAATTGTAAGCTCTGAAGGGAATGATCCTGTGGGAGGGGAAGATTCTCTGCTGACTTCAAAAGTATCTTAATTACTTTACCTGTCTGTAGGATTGGGGCAGGAAAGATGGTAATAATGGAGCATGAGACCTATCACCTTTTCCCAAAGATTTACCCTGATGGGGGTGGGATGTTTTCATGTGCACAGGGCAAGAAGCCAGTTTCTGTAGGGAGGAAAACTTGGTTTGGGAGATGAAGGTCATTTAGAAAGTGGATATAGGAGAAAGAGCAGGATTCCAATGTATCTAAAATGGAAAAAGTAATTAGTTCTTTCATACATTTATTCTAAATTAAACTACTATTCAAAGAATGCTATCTATCTATCTATCTGTCTGTCTGTCTGTCTGTCTATCTATCTATCTATCTATCATCTGTCTGTCTGTCTGTCTATCTATCTATCATCTATCTATCTATCTATCTATCTATCTATCTATCTATCTATCTATCTATCTATCTATCTATCATCTACCTATCTACCTATCTTCCTACTTATCATCTAACTATCATCTATCATCTACCTACCTATCATCTACCTATCTACCTACTTATCATCTAACTATCATCTATTATCTCCCTACCTATCATCTACCTATCTACCTACTTATCATCTATCATCTATGTACCTATCACCTACCTATCTACCTACTTATCATCTATCTATCATCTATCATCTACCTACCATGTTTCTCCAACAATATGGCCCCCACCAATTGGAAGGCCCAGCATGATTTCTAGGCATGAGGTGAAATTAAGTCCCACCCCCCAAAATTTAAGCCTATTTAAACCATGCGTTTTCCCGCCATTTCTCACATCGTTCGTTAGAACTACACGAGGTGAAGAGAAATGGGGAGGATAGGTGGGGGGGATGGGGAGAAAACTTGCCTTTAGGAGTGCCCTGCATGTAGCCTAGGCTAGAATACCCCGATAGGCGATAGAAGCTCCCCGAAGGCAGAGTCCCCAGCCACTTTAGGGCATGGCATGGCTGCCCATGTCCCCTTGCCTCTAGGCAGTGTCTTTTGGGCAATGGAAGCTCCCCAAGTGCAGTCACCAGCCACTTCGATTGGCCGGTAGAAGCGGCCTCGAGGCGAGCGCACATGCACACACTCCCCTCGCCACGAGGATGCTTCTATCGGCCAACAAAAGTTCCCCAAAGGCAGAGTCCCCAGCCACTTCAGGGCATGGTGTGGCTGCCCGTGTCCCCTCACCTTTAGGCAGTGTCTTTTAGGCGATGGAAGCTCCCCAAGTGCAGCCACCAGCCACTTTGATCAACCGGTAGAAGCGGCCTTGGAGCGAACGCACACACACACTCCCCTCGCCGCAAGGCTGCTTTTATTGGCCAATCGAAGTGGCTGGTGACTGCACTTGGGGAGCTTCCATCACTTGAAAGACACTGCCTAAAGGCAAGGGGACACAGGCAGCCATGCCATGCCCCAAAGCAGCTGGGGACTCTGCCTTCGGGGAGCTTTCGTCGGCCGATAGAAGCAGCCTCGGCGAGGTACGTGTGTATGGGCTGCTCTAGGTGGGGGAGGAAATTAAGTCACCCCTGAAAAGATGGCCTAGCCGTTTTTTCGGGGGTCAAAAAAAAAAGGCTCGGCCTTATTTTGTGAGAAACACGGTTCCTATCATTTACCTATCTACCTACCTACTTATCATCTATCATCTATATCATCATTTATATAATCAGATTAAAATGTTTACTTCTGCTCCTATTCAGTTGTTTCTGTTGCAATCAGAATTTCCCAGCAATTCCAGGTTCAGAGTTGGGCTGATGGGGATTTCATTACCTAAAAAGAAAATTCAGAATGATGTTGTGTTTGTGTATGCCTTTTTCTCTGTGTGTATCCCTTAACCTTCAAAGCTGTTAGAAAAGTTACTTGAGGAAACTGAAGATGGAGCTGTAGATGCTTAAAAGAACCTCAGTTCCTAAAACCTGCCAGAAGCCCCTCTCAGGGAATAGTGATAATAAAAGAAATAACTTTACACTTAACATTGATCCTATGCTCAGTGCTGTACATTTCTCAGATGTAGGAACTTTGAATCTTCTTTCCTGAAAACCTGTCACTCAAGATAGGATGTCACTCAAGAGAGGATATACAATATTAGAAGTTGGACAACAAGGTTCCAGATCAGCACACTGGCATGTATAAAATTGGTGTAAACTTACAAGATAGATAGATATTATCATTATTTAAAAATTCAACGGGCTTTGAATATTATTTATTAATCACATTTTCATGTCCTCTGCCTCCCAGGCATTTAAGGAAGTAAGACTACAAAAGTGCAATGAAAACTATGTGAAAAATTCTAAAAATTAATATTTGAAAAAAGATACAATAAGGATTGTTGGGGAATAACAAGAGTGAAATAATCTTTTAAGCCCAACTCAATACCCCAAAACATAATTTGGGGAACCTATTTAATATCTCTATAGAAAGAGTTCTTATTATGAGTACAATCTGAAGCAACGTTTGCCATCTCTAGGAGCTTTCCAATGTCCTAGAAGAGTTGCCCTCCACTGCTAATCAGAAAGTATACTCATTGCCTCTTAAGACCAATACTTCTATGTGTAAATATCCTACAGTACATAGAGTTAAGATTTTTGGGATTAATTAATTAGGATTAATTAGTTAAGATTTTTGGGATTAATCATGCAGTCTCCTTTTAACTTTCTATGTTTGACCATCTATCAACTTGAGAGCCAGTTTCATGTAATGGTTAAGGTATCAAGCTAGGAACCAGGAGATTGTTAGTTCTAGTTCTGCTTTGAGAACAAAGCCAGCAGGGTGATGTTGGCCTAGTCACTTTCTCTCAGCCTTGGGAAGGAGACAACGGCAAACTACTTCCGAAAAACTTTATCAAGGAAACTGCAGGGACTTTTCTAGGCAGTTTCCAAGAACTGAACACAACTGAACAGAAAAAAGCCTATCAACTTACAAGAGTAAAAAAGAAAAGGAATTGTCTCTCCCAGCTCTATACACACATTTAAACTAATAGTGGGGGGCTATTTAAAACAAATAATAGGAAAGGTGGTTATTTATCTGTTGGTTTGTTTAACAATACTTACAAATTGAACCACAAAGCATAAGAGTCAAAACAACCAATAAAATAATAAAAATCCCTTTAATGGACAGCTACAATAAACAAATGCAAAGGTAAGCTTTAGACAGGGAGTTTTCATTATTGGATGCTTGAACCCAGGTGCAATCTTTTATTCATCTGTACAGATCTAAGTCCCACTGAATTCTGCTGCATTTATTGTCATATAACTTGATATAGTTGTCAATTTGAGGGGAACTCTGATTCTTTCACTATTTACCACTATTCTGAGATTTTTTTCTTTCATCTTCATATATGGATTTTCCAAAAGAAAAACAGCTGAGTTTTGCACTGATGAGGAAACTAGAAGCAAAGCAATGAAGTTTCTCTTAGGAATACTGCTGTTTTGCCATGCTGTGTCCTTCTTTTCTGCAGCTAAAACCAAGTTCTTTCCATCGTTGCACCTGTCTCATTTCATCAGCAAACAGTGACATATGTTTGTGTGCACCCACAAATACATATACATACGCCAACACACACACACATACATATAAGCCTATTGTTTTAGCAAGCCATTCTTTTCCTCCAGCTATCTTGTAACACTTTTCTGGAATCTATTTTTTAATCATAATAATAAGAAATTAAAACCAAAAACAGTGCAGACTTTAATCTAAACCTTCACTGGTTCTTTTTTTTTTTCCAGTCAATATTGCTTTCTTTTTTTGTGCATCATATCTAATCTCTCTTCCCCCCGCCCCGACTCCCCCTCCAAAGCAAAATTTAATTAAATAATTCTAATGAATGTTTAATGAAGTTCTTTTGTCATTATTAAATCTGTAATATAGAAAAGAAGAAGCCAGAGTCTCGCCACCCCTTTCTTCGTCTAATCTTCCCCTCTCTCACTGTCCTCTCTCTGACAACGGCTGGCATTCAGGACCGCAAACAGGAAATGAGAAAAGGAGAAACAGGATATTGAGTTTGAATACTATCTGGATCAGTAATATCACCCCTAGCTACTAAGGGAAAGGAGCCTTTCCTCATGCCGAGAATATTAATATATAGCCCACCATAGCTTGGCACGACACAGCTAAGAAATCAATAGGAATTGATTAGCTAAACCAGAAATGTTCATAACTTGAAAGATATTCTAGGCTAGCTTGGATGAACTCCGTAGGCGATAGCTTGCATTGTGTGTATTTTGGTTAAGGAAAATAGGTAGAAAAATCAACCCAGGAGAATTCGTGAGATCATTTTTTTTTCTCTCTCGCTGACTGAAAAGGGAAATCAGTGGGACAATAATGACTTAAAAGGAACGGGATTTTGAAGCGCCGCTTGTAAATGAAAAGTTTATTTTAAAACAAATTGGCTTTTTTTTTGATTGCCCTGAAGAAAAGAGGAAGAGTTGCTTTTTACCTTGGAGGCATTATCACTGTTTCTCCAAAGGTAGATTATTTTAATATGTCAAGCGTTCACATCCCTCCCTTTCTCCTTTTAGATGAACTTCTGAACATGTAACGAAATTCAACTGGAATCTAGATCAAATTCCAGTGGTATTAGGATTTTTCTTAGAATAAATAGAAATGTTGGGCAGAGTTTCTAGTTTGTTGTATGAAAAATCCTAACAGCATCGGAGTTTGATCTAGATTCAGGCCAATTTCATTACATGTTCTGAAATATGTCTAGAAAGATAAAGGGAGTGATATGCACACTTGACTGACTGAAGAATGTGGAGCAGGCATTCGGATTGGCTGATACATTGACAGATTTGTCTTGGATAGGATTGGGGGAAACATGTGAAACAGACAAATAAGTTTAGTATGTTCCTATCA
Source organism: Hydrophis major (assembly GCA_033807585.1). Classification (NCBI taxonomy): domain Eukaryota; kingdom Metazoa; phylum Chordata; class Lepidosauria; order Squamata; family Elapidae; genus Hydrophis; species Hydrophis major. The sequence goes on from CM066329.1 coordinate 224,291,867, forward strand.
TTCATCTATGTATAAACCCAGTGACCTTCTTCATTGAGGAAAGGGGGCAGAGAAAGTAAATGGTGACAATAGAACAATGTCATCTAAACACCTGAACCCATTAAACACATAGACAAAGGCACCCAAGTTTCAAAATGCACTGTAATTTAGTTGTAAATATCCTTTAACATTCTTCCAAAGCTTTCAATATTTGTTAGTTTTTTTTAAAAAAAAAAACTTTTATCGAGGGCCACAACCAAATATTCATGCTTCAAGCATTACTGAATTTTTACTGAATATTCTGGCAGTTTTTTCTGCAATCTGCTTTCAGTAAATCTATTTTCAAATGATCCTCACATAAGCAGATATTCTGGGTTTCTCTAGCCAAGCAATATGTCAGTTTTCTCATGTTAACTTTACTCTCCTGCCCAGGATCCATGCCAAAAGTTCAAATCTGGGCACCGTGGCTGAAGGGAGAGTGGTATAATCTCCCTCTGTCCTTGATTTATGACCTCAGATTGGCCTCCTGCAGCTCTCCCAACTCTTAGGACATCAGCAGGAGGATGACAATCTTTCTCTGAGCTGGAGGTCATCTGCTGGGAGAGAATGTTGCTTTCAAGCAGCTGGCTAACTCCTCCAGAAGAAGGATAATCACTCACTTGGTCCTGGGCAACAAGGAAAGTTCTCACAGTCAGTCGTGACCAATCCATCTCTAAAGGTCAACCTGGGTATATTCACATTATTTTTATATACAGTATAATAAAAAAGGGGCAGGACTTTCATTGCTCAGTCATAAGTACCTTTTTGGTTTCTTTTTGGACACTTCTCCAGGGATTAGCTGCAAATGTTGTAGGCATGCATATATTAGGAGGAGGGAGTGGAGAGAGGTGGGGGAGAGAGAATTGTGAAGAAAGAATTTCAGCAAATGCCAGCTGTAGGAGAAAATGAATTATTATTATTAACATGTACACAACAAGGTAAAATCACAGCTGCCACTTCTTTAGCTGGTGTTGGCCTTCATATGCATCAAGTTCTTCCCAAGAACGAAGGCTTCCAGTTTTGCGAGGCTTGGCGGTGGCAGGAATTCGTGATCCTCCGCAATTCCTGCTGCGCTCGCTGCCGAGGTTCCTCCAATTCAGATGGATCTGGAGGATAGGGCTGTCTCATTGAGGCAGCCAAAGAGAGAGGGGATCCGGATTTGGGTTTGGTGGTATCGCAAACCCCCTCCTCAGCCAGCAAAACCCCTTTTTCCCAAGGCGGTAGAGCGGCGGTCAGCAATGGCTGCCACAAAGAAGCCTGCAGCCGGGTAAGATTTGTGCAGGAGGAAGCAGGTGAAGGTGAAAGTTTTGGCTGAACCAGGACTAGAAGAAGTTCTTCCCAAGAACTTTGGATGTTATAATGTATTGGGGTAATATGTGTACAGATCCAAGCAGTTTGACCTTTATAATTGGCAGGTGGACATCTTCTCAATGCACAGATTTTCCAAGGGCCAATCAAGGTTTTTGGTAGGGCACCCAGTATGCCAATAACCATTGGAATCACTATAGCCAGCTTATGCCAGAACCTTTCAACTTCAATTTTCAAATTTTGTTACTTTGTTATCTTCTCTAATTCTTTGTTTTCTATTCTACTCTCCTCTGCTATTGGCATCAACACTTTTTTCTCTTTATATTATCTATCTATCTATCTATCTATCTATCTATCTATCTATCTTTCACCTTTTTCCAAACAAGCAGTCAAGGTGGTTTTCAAAAGTTTAGAATAAAAACAGAATATAGCAAGATGAAAAGATTAGTTACCATAAAACTAACTATAAAATGCACAGGAACCACATTTATTGTTAAAAGTCTTTGAAAAGATGTATCTTTGCAGATTTCTGAAACACTGGAAGAGGGGGAGTCCAATGTAACTCCCAAGAAAGTTTATTTTAGAGTCTTGGGAGCTGTGAAGAGAAGATCCTCACCTGACCAGCCAGAAAAGGAAATATCTGATCGCAAAAGTATTTGCAAGAGGCCTTTTCTGGCACATTCAACAACTGGACAGATTCATGAGGGAAGACATGGTTCCCTATAGTTAGGCCTTCAGCCATACAGGGCTTTAAAGATTATTTCCAAGCAGCTGAAGTCTTAAAGTATAGCCTGTAAGCAGCTGGCAATCACACAGGTCTTTCAGTTCAGGCATCATATGATTCCAATATCTTGCACCAGGTAGCAACCTAATTGCCACATTTTACACAAAGCAACTTCTGAATACTTTTCAAGAGGAGACCCACATTGCAACCAAGCTGGGAAATAATCCATCCAGAAGCTAATTATCACCAAAACTAATTGACTCAGACAGAGATGCAGCTGACACATTGAAAGTGATGGTATGGAGACGCTGTTTGCTCCAGCTGCAATCTAAGAATCTAGTGAGAGTGGAAGATTTGCACTCCCAGATTGCAAATACTGTGTACAACTTACTTGGTCCAAAACAAGCTGAATCTTAACACCTTAATTTGATTTTGTATGTTTCAACTGCACTGCAATTTTGTCTGGATTTAATTTCTCCTTATTCTTCCCTTCATCCAACCATTATTGGATTTAGGGAATGTGCAACAATATTGATTACCCTACTTACTTGAAATTGAATGGTAAGAAGCAGTAGAGTTGAGCATCATCAACATAAAAGGTAAAGATAGAAGTTTCCCCTATCCAGTTGTGTCCGACTCTAGGGAGTGGTGCTGATCTCCATTTCAAGCCAAGGGAACCAGTGTTGTCCAAAGACAACTCCATGGTCATGTGGCCAGCATGACTATACATTGAGGCACACGGAATTCTATTACCTTCCCACCAAAGTGGCACCTGTTTATCTATTTGCATTTGCATATTTCATACTACATACCTGACTTCAATACTCTGGATCACTCCCACCATTAATTTCATGAGATTGTTGAATACCATAAGGTACAAGTATAAAATGTATACTGAGAAGCACCATAATTTAACATCCTAAGTATCTAAAAATAGTCCTCCAGCATCATCTTTGGGAAGTTCCCAAGGCCCAGGACTGTCAAAAGTGGGCCCAAAGCCCAGCTATGCCAGTCAATCTAGAATGTCACGCTTATCCAAAGCTATGGAGAGATCCAGGAAAATTATCAGGGCTGTCCAGATAACCCTTGTTTAGTGACTGCCTCATTTAACAACCAGTCATAGTTACAACAATGATGAAAAAAATAACTTTGTGACTAATCTTCACATTTACAAGCTTCACAGGTCTACATAAAAATGGAAAGCTGGTGGTTTCATTTCGCAAACACTTTTGTTTAACAACTGAGCTGCTCATCCTAATTGTGTCACTCAACCAGGATGACCTGTGTCTAAACTATGCAGTATCTGGTGTAGAGCAACCACCAAAGCAACCAAAACAATTTCAGAACTAAATCTCAGCTTGAAATGAAACCATCACACTGATTGAAATGAAACCCCAAAATCACAAACATGCAGTTGTATCAGGTACTGCAAGGCCACTATCAACAATTATTTTGCCTCAAAATGAAAACTGCCCTGTAAATATGCAGATCTTCCAAGCCAAGGGGAAGTCTCTTTGGTGCTGGTTTTTTTTTTTTTTTTATATGCTGAAACGCTCTTTGGTATAACTGTTGCAAATAATAATTGCATAATTATTGTGCAATAATTTGCACATTTCAAAAGGGGTAAAAGAAAGCACTTTGACCTTTGCTGGTGGCATCAGGGCCATCTATTTTAATATTCATGAGGAATGTATTTAATTTTATTAAAAAATACTATACAACAATGCAATTTCATGAAAATATCAAAATCCCACCCCTCTAGCTTTGATGTTTAACTAATAAGATCAAATCCACAAGTAGAAGACACCTCTACCTAAACAGTAGAGTATTTGAGGGACCTGTAGCTTATTGTGCTGAGAAAAATAAGAGAAAGAAAACAGAAGTGGAGAAAGTAACTTATTTTCCAACAATCATTCTGTGCATGCTAACAGTTTGGGTTTGCATCCATGTAATCATTAGTTCAGTCAGATAAAATGAAGCACAGTTTCATCACATTGGATAGAATTCAAAGTCTACAAAATCTATTGTCTCAAAATAAAGTGATGGCCCCCAGCTTGGACATCTTTGAAGAAGACTGAAGGAATCTATAATGAAGTCTCTGCCTGTGGGAAACATCAAAATTGTCATGCTCAAGTTGTTTTCTCAGATTTGCATTTTCTCGGTTTTAATGTGTTCTGTCCCATTTCTGCATCGTATACATATTGTGATATGTGCATATTTATAAGAATATTTCCTACCCTAATAGCTGCATTTTCCCCAACAATTTCTGAAATATCGTTTGGTTTGGTACACATTTTCCCATTTTGTAAATGGAATTTCCAAATGTAGCATTTTTGTAGAAGATGACAGGCTGAGTCCAAGAGAAGGGGAGGGGTCAAATGCATCATCAGTCTTGAGTTCCATTGTGCCCACAAGAGCACTAAGTCCAGTCCACCTTGAATACTGTGGACCAGTGGTGGGATTCAAAACTTTTTATACCGGTTCTGTGGGCGTGGCTTGGTAGATGTGACAGGGGAAGGATACTGAAAAATCTCCAGTCAGAGGTGGCATTTGCTGGTTCTCTGAACTACTCAAAATTTTCACTACCGGTTCTCCAGAACTGGTCAAAAACTGCTGAATGCCACCTCTTCTGTGGTCGCTTATCTACCATCAATTTGCCTTGACCGTTAGTAGTTCAGACTCTTGTAGAGAGCCTGTTAGCATACAATAAACCCGTAGTTGTTTGAACCTCTTTGCTTCCTGATTTCTTGAGCCTGACAATTTTACATGCATTGATTGAATTGTGAATTGTGTCCGAAAATTCAGGAAAGCATCAATAGGGGCACAGCAAGAAAAATCACTTCCCTGTTCCTAATAGCTATTAAATCATTATGGGTGTTATGTCTTGACAATGACTATTAGAGCTGGGCAGCAATTTGGTCTCCCAAAGGTACCACCTGGGTGTGCAGACCTTGCACCTGCGTAACCCCCTCAAGCAATTGCATCAATCTCAGGATTTCCATGGTGATTGCAGAAAGCACCTAGATGCAGGAAAAGGCACAAGTGCTTTAAGGCAAAGGCAGCCCTCGACTTACAACCGTTCACTTCACAACTGTTTGAAATTAACAGTGGCATTGAAAAACTTTGACTTCCAACCAGATCTCGCCACTTACAACTGTCATAGTCACGCAACCCACATTGTGTGCTTGACAAGTGGCATGGATTTGCAATGATTGCAGTGTCTCAGGAGGGTGTGGTTGCCATGCGCAACTTTCCCAGCAACAAAGTCGATGGGGGAAAGCTGGATTCACTTAACGACCGCATGATTCACTTAACAACTGCAGCAATTCACTACAACTATAACAAAAAAATAAAAGTCGTAAAATTGGTTGTGACTCACTTACCAAACATTCTGGCCCCAACTGTGGTCATAATTCGAGGACTACCTATATCCGTGATGGCGAACCTATGGCACCTGTGCCACAGGTGGCATGCAGAGCCATTTGTGCCGGCATGCGAGCTGCAGGCAAACTTACCTCACTGCACATGTGCACGCCTGACAGCTGATTTTCGGTGAGTTTGAGGCCTTTTTCGGCCTTCCAACGGCTTGAGGAAGGCATTGCAGGCCAAAAGCTAGCCCATTTCATCACTTCCTGTTTTTCCAAAAATACCAGCTAGTTTTTGGCCTGCAAAGCCTGCAGAAGCCTGCAGAAGCCAGCTCAAGCCTTTGGGAGGCCGAAGAAGGCAGAAAATCAGCTGTGAGGGGCAGTGCAGGTAAGGGGCAGTGGAGGCGATTGTGCACCGCATGCATAGGATTGTGCACGCATGCCTTCTGGGTGCTGGCACGCAAACGCAAGCATGCAAGTGTGCGCACAATTTTTAGCACAGGAGCCCGAAACAGTTAGCCAACACTGAGCTATATCCTAGAGAGATGCTATGCTAGAAAGAACTTTTTAGGAATCAAATCCAAATTGCTGCACAACCCTAAGGGCTCTAGATAGTAAGGCCTTGAATTCTAACTGCTGCAGAAGACCCATGGCCGCATGCTGTTTCTTTCTTTCCTTTCTTGGTTGGCTGCTTGACCAGTTGAAAATGCAGTGAAAAAAAGATATTTGACCTGATTTAACAGACTTCTTCTGTATATTATGATCTGTTACTTCAGAGGATGGCTTAAGCGGAACCTATGTAGGAACAAGACAGGGGTGGGCTTCAAAAATTGTAGCCCGATTACTGGGTGGGCATGGCCATGGTGGGTGGGACCTAGTCGGCCTCCTGCACCATGGTGGGGGGACATTTTTGCCCTCTCTGGGCTCTGGAGGCTTTCCTCGAGCCTTTGGGGAGCTAGGGTGAAAATGGCCTCCCCAGGCTCCGGAGGCTCTCTGGAAGCCAGAAATGGGCCCATTTCTGGCCTTCCCAAACTTCCAGAAGGCCCGTTTTTCATCCTCCCTGAACCTCCATGCACACCCTGCACTTATCTGCATCCAAAACAGGCCACGTGGGGACTCCTGGGAGGGGAAGGGTGGAGTGGGCAGGGCCAGCCAGGAGTGGGGTTTGGGGGTTCTACGGCCTGCATAGAACCTTAGCTAGGGGCTCTCCTGAACCCCTGCAAACCCCCAGCAGCCCACCCCTGGAACAAGAGACCTGTGCATTTTGGAGGCTGCTGGAAGCAAAGAGGAAGCCTAGTTTTGACTCATGCATACATGCATTAAATTTACCTTTGCAAGTGAGAAGTTGGGGGCTTCAATGAAAAAAATTGCCATTCGTTTGAAAAAGGATAGTAGTGTATGTGCTAAAAACAGGAATATGCAGCATTTGTATTCGTTTTATTTATTTTTTTTAAGTGGGTAGGTTAGAAATAAAGGTGTGTTCCGGGTTTAAGAATCATATTGCTTCTTTCACTATATATCCATTATGGATTAATTGATTACGTGCCATCAAGTCAATGTCAACTTTTAGTGAACATATAGACAGATTTTCTCTATGATGCTATGTCCCTAATTTGATCTTTCAGATCTTCCAGCGGCACATTCGTCATTGTAGTGTTTTGTTTTTTTCTAAAACAGTCTTTCCTGTGCTACTACTTTGAGAAGTCTCAGCCAGGATAACCCTTCCTGGCCAGGTATTCAGACCAAAGAAATCTCCTGTTGGTCCACAAGGCATCAGAAAAAATTGGGAATAGGTGCAGTCTGACTGTAACTCTCTAGGGATTCCTTGATGTGAAGATTATATTCCACGTTGCTTCTTGGGTCCTTTCAATTATTTTGCCCGTGTTAATTTTCCTAAGAAAACATCAATACAGATAGCACTTGACTTACGACCCCAAGTGACCCCCCAAATTTAGGTTGCTAAGTGAGAAATTTGTTAGGTGAATTTTGCCCCATTTTTACGACTTTTCTTGCCCCAGTTGTTAAGTGAATCACTGCAGTTGTTAAGTTAGTAACATTGTTAAGTGCATCTGGCCTCCCCGTTGACTTTGCTTGTCAGGAGGTCGCCAAAAGGGAATAATGTGACCCCAGGAGACATTGCAACCATCATAAATCTGAGTCAGTTGCCAAGTGTCCAAATTTTGATCGCATGACCTCAGGATGCTACAACAGTTGTAAGTGTGAAATACGGTCCTAAGTACTTTTTCCAGTGCTATTGTAACTTTGAATGGTCGCTAAATGAACTATTGTAAGTCGAGAACTACCTGTAAATGTTTTGAGCAGTTGATCAGGATAAGGAAGTGCCATTTTCCAGGGCTATATTTTTTCTTAAAAAAAAAAAGAGGGTCAGTTGAGAACAATGCAGCCTCTTTCTGAATTTTCCCATCAAAAGGGATGCAGAACTGGAGCTTTCACCAAATCTTCCCTTTACCATTTGCCATCCTGGCTGGAATCACTGGGAATCTCTCAGGGGCCACAAAATCCACACCCCAATATGCAAGGCTAGTGTGATTGTCCACAACCCAAGCTGTTGAAAGCTGTAGAGGACACCAGCATCTCTGTCCTTAGCTGGAAAATAATTTACTCTCTTCCCACCACTTGGGACAGAACGTATTAATACCAGCAGCCAGATTTTTGGGATGCCAAGCAGGATGAATTGTGAAAGGAGGAGGAAGTTGTCTGGTATGTTAAGAGTTTAACCTCTTTTTTAAAAAAAGAAAAAAGAAAACACACTACAACCCTCAAATTTGGAGGGCCCTCCTCAAAATTTTGCCTGTTGGTTGCCTGCTCCACACCCTGCCCAACCTTTTTTTTTTTGTTTTGACCCAGATTGCATTTCTGGCAATATACCAAAAGTGTGTGTGTGTGGGGGGGGTTAGGAATGCCCACACTGCTCTCCCTTCGTACACACACATACACCGACACACATTTTCTGTGTTTGATATGACAGAAACCCTATGCATTCTGGGAGATTTTAATAAAGAAGACAGGCCTGTGAAATTTAATAAAAGAGTTCATCAGATTATACAGCGGTGGCTCCATGCCACCGCACCAGCAATAATATCCACGCAGCGGGTGGGGGGTGGGTTTAACCCCTTGAGGGGCAGGACTGTATTAAATCTTCTCCAGCACCGAGCTCACGGTGCTTTAATATTTATGAATCTTAGCAGCTTTGGGAACACAAGACTGGCAGTTTGTGTGCATGAGGGAGTGGGGAGGTAGCTTTTTTTTTCCCCTCACGTCTCTGAGATGATGGACTCAGACGCTCACTTATGGCATTTGCAAGCAAGCTCTGTCTTACTTTTGTTAGAGTTTAAGTAATACCAGACTGATATTTGCCTGAAGGAAGACATTTCCTGCCTCAAAGGCCTTGCCTTTTCTCATACCCAATACCTGAAATGCCTAATGGTGGCTAGAAGGTGGTAGTGAATCAGTGGGAAGCAAAAAGTATCTTTTAAATGTTCACTGGAAATCTTTGTCCGCTAAAAATGGAATAATGCAATTATTATAAATGTCTAACCATCAGAGAATCTTTCCTCAATTTACCCAGCTTTTTTTGGAGGAAGGCAGATGGTTCCAGCAGAAGAACACTGGATATGTGCTCCAAAAACTTGAAAGCTCAACAGTAGCAGTCCCAAATATTTAAAATATGTGATTTTGGCAGGTGACAAAGGGTGTATCAAAAGAAAGACTCATAGACGATTTATTGGATAAATTGTATTAAATGTTAAAATTTGTTGCCCTTTTCTTCCAAACACTTCCTTGCTTGACACCCAGTCTTGGAACATTCCTAAGGACTATAATTATTTCTCTCATGTTAACAAATTCTGACATGACAGTTTCCTTTAGACTGTCTTTGGCCTATAGAGCCTAACTTTTGGTATACCATCTCACTCACGCACATACACAATACTTCATATGCAGGGGTGGGATTCTACTGGTTTGGATCAATTCTATAGAACCGGTTGTTATGATTCTGCGCAATTCAGAGAACCGGCAAATCATGTCCCTGCTGGCTCTGCCCTTCTCTGCCCTCCCCTCCCCTCCCCTCCCTGCCCAGTCAGTCTTTATTGCACATGCGCAACATCACGTGCATGCCCGACATTGCTGACTGTGTTCTCCCCGCCCAGTCACTTCTTAAGGTATTTCTTTTTTCCCCTCCCGATGATCAGCTGTTCCAATGATCATCTGTGCTTGGATCCCCCTCGCTGTCTTACTGCTTCACCCAGGAGGCTTCCCTGAGGCCCAGGAGGCAAAAAACTGGAGGGGGGGGAGGGTTGCTGCAAAAAAATCCACACTCACCCAGTCACATGGCCACATCCACCTAGCCATGCCCACAGAACCGGTTATTTAAAAATTTGAATCCCAGCCTGCTCATATATCTGTAATGAAACTGTCATTTCTAAGTCAATTCTCTAAGATGATATCATGTCCAGACTCACAGACTATCCAAAGAAGATAAGATGTGATAGATAGATAGATAGATAGATAGATAGATAGATAGATAGATAGATAGATGTTCAGAAATTAGATAAAACTGCTTTGGGGGGGAAGTAGTATAACAACTCTCACTGAAAATGTTTCTTGGATGAGAAGCGAAACACCTTCAAAGAAAAACCAGAAAGTCCAGTTGCCTCTTGAAAAAGCACCTTTGGGACAACCATGACCTGGATGACTGAGAATCTCCATAGACAACTCTCACTGATAATTGTATAAATTTGATGGACATCTAGAGGACCAGTGTCTCTGCCTAAGATGAATCTGTATACTTTTATATATTGCTGAATTATAACTCCAAGCTTCCTTTATCCTAGGCCATGTTGGCTGGAAGGTCTAGTTTAGCATGATCTTCAGCAGGGATGTCAAACTGTCAGCCTGCAGGCCAGATGCATCACACACAGGCCACATCCATCCCAGCTCTGCAAATGGGAAAAAAACTTCACAAAACATCACGTGATGGCAATGTGACACCACAATTGACACTTGTGATCTACAGAGTCACCCCTTCATGGATCACTGTCTTGTTATGGTGAAGGGACTTGCGCAGCTCAAAGAAACTATGAGCTAAGCCATGCAAGGTCACCCAAGACAGACAGGTCATAATGGAGAGTTCTGATGCTGGAGAAGGAAATGGCAAAACACTCCAGTATGCTGGCCAAGAAAACCCTATGGACAGTACCAAAAGGCTAAAAGATATGACGCTAGACAATAAGCTCCTTAGATCAGAAACTCCGGAAGTGTGGAGGACAGGGGGTGTCTGTTATGCAATGGTCCAGGGTGTTGCAAAGAATCAGACATGACTTCGCAACTGAACAACAACAACAGAAGATCATGGGTTCATTACTTTGGTCTAAATGAGATCATCGTAACAGTTACTGTAGTTCAGGTTCATTAGAACAGGTTGACAGAGAAATAAGTGTTTGGGATAGGAGAAAAAACATCTCTAGTTTCCTAAAGGAATCCCAGCAAAAATCAGCTGTCACAAAAATCAGATCAAGTAAAAAAAAAAAAAAAAGATTCATTAGAAGGGAGGGAAAATACAACCATTAAATTGTAGAGAAAATAGTTAGGAAAAAAATTTTTTTTCCCCATCTCTCATAATGGGAAAATAAAGAGAAAATGGGCACAAATTAAATGATGGGACTTTTTTCCCTACAAGATACAGTAAAGATTACTACCTAATGGGTAAAGAAATAGGAAATAGGATACAGAAAAATAGGATTGGTAGATTCATGAAGAATATGCTAGCAATAACTACAGTCATATCTTGATATGACTTCTTTTAAACTCATTGAATTTGGTACTCAACGCATTTTGATTTAAAAATTTTGTCCTGGTACTCATCATTTGTTTGGTACTTGACATGCAAGCTAGACTTGTTGGTGTCAGTTACCTCATGTCTCAATATCCTTTCCAGCTGAAACAAAAGTCATGCATTAGTCATGTGATAGCTCTTGCCCTGTGCACATTCCCTTGTAGTCTTATCTTAGCTTCTGTGATCTTTCAGTGTATTTTTGAGCTTTAAATTTATTTACATTATTCCTATGAGGAAAAAATTGCCCAGTACTTGGCATTTTTGGTACTTGTTGTGCCTCCTAGAACCAATTAATGAGTACCAAGGTACTATTTTACTAGCCACAAAAGTTGAATTTGGGTATAGAGTGCAGAAATCAACAATTTGCATCAACTGTTGTTTCCATGTCTTACTTGTTGGTTTCTCATGGGTATCTAATCTGGACTCCAGTAGGATTTGAGTTGGCTGTTCTCAAGCTCATCTCTTATTTTTTCCCAAGAGACTCTTCTCTGGCAATTTCTACCTCTGTCAGTGAGGCTAAAGTCATACAACATAGTCTAAAGCAGCATTTCTCAATCCGTTGTTATCCAGATTTATTAGAGTGTAACTCAAGGAACACCTACATCATAACCAACAGCACCAGGTTGGGAATAAATGGCCAGAGAAAACTGAAACATGGACAAAAGGATTGGAAGAAAAAGGTAGAAGGTGTTAGCCCAGAAATGTGTTACCCAGGGGCTCAGATTTATCACAAATGGCCTATTAAATTTGAGGGAGTCCCTTTAGGTCTTACTAGCTGTATCTGTTTTGTTGTACAAGATTAATTTTAACTGGATTTTCCTTGGTCCTTTAGTTTCAAACTTGCTTGGGGCTTCTGTCCTGAAAATTAGGACAGATTCACTAAGTTAAAATGGTACATTGCTTACAATATATCTCAGTGAAAGTTGTGTGATATTAACTGGAGGGATCCTAACACTGAGCAAGATCGTTAAAGTAACCATGGGTCCCACCTTAGAGAGGACAGTTCTATATTAAAACTTAGCTTAAATATTAAAAGTTATAAGAAGAGAGGACTGGAAAAATCCTTGAAACTTCAGAGAAGATTCTATAATAGAAAGTCAGAATTCAAACCCATTTTTGAATACATCCTCTCATTAAAGGATTGTTCAATCCAAGCTCTTTGAAAGAAGGCCACAAGAAGGAAATGCAGGGACTTCAAACCAGCTTATTTATACTAAGCACATAAACAGCAGATTGAGTATATACACAAGTCACCTGGTCCCTGCCTCTCTTTGTATTTCTAGTTCAATCCAGTAATTCTTTCTAAATTTGCTTCAGTAAATGTGAATTATCATACGTCAGATTTACTCATTTATTTTGGAGTTAAATCAGTGGTGGGATTCAAAAAAATTTACTACCAGTAAATTGGTGGGTGTGGCCATGTGACTGGGTGGGTGTAGCTATGATGATGATGATGATGACGATGACGACGATGATGATGCTTTTTTGCTGCCATTTTTGGGAGCTTCCCAGCCTCAGGGGAGCCTCTGGGGGAAGTTTTGCTCCCCTAAAGCTCCTCTAAGGCTCAGGAAGAAAAAAAGCAGAGCATGGGAGGCAGGGGTGGGATTCTACCAGTTCACATCTGTTCAGTAGAACCCGTTGTTAACATTCTAAGCAGTTCGGAGAATCGGTTGTTAGAAGTAATTTACTGGCCTAATCCTGTAAGGAATGCAGGAAGGAAACATTCTGGTGTTGCTTACAGAAACTGCCTCCCAGTTTACCCTTATTACATTCTTGGCAGGACTAGACTTCCTGTCTCAGGAACTTCTCTGGAGTTTTTCCCCCTCCTTTGCTGGTACTTTGCTTGTGTGCAGTGACCATTCAAAGTTACAATGGCACTGAAAAAGTGACTCATGACCATTTTTCACACTTACGACTGTTGCAGCTTCCCCACAATCATGAGAGGCCAGGCAAGGAGATACGTGCCTCGATGTGAGTGATGTTGAGTTGGCCACACCCAGCCACTAACATGACCACCAAGCCATGTCCACCCAGTCACATGATCACCAAGCCATGCCCACCAACTAAGCCACGCCCACAGAACTGGTTGTTTAAAAATTTGAATCCCAGCCCTGATGGGAGGGGCATGCAGCACCCCTCCAAGCTCCATTTTGGGAGCTTCCTAGCCTCAGAGGAGCCTCTGGAGGGGGTGTTTTTGCTCCCCTAAATCTCCTCTGGGGCTCTGGAAGGCAAAAAATGAAGGGAGGGCTGAGCTCCTCCCTCCATTTTTTGCCTTCCTGGGCCTCAGCAAGGGGAAACCCTGCACAATTGATCTATGCACAGCTGATTGTCAGGAGGGAAAAAGAGAAAGAAATACCTCAGGCAAATGTCAGGTGGCAGGTAAGCGAGCATTGGGTGGGAGGGTGACTGGGTCGGGGGTGTGGCCAGTCAGAATTTACTACCAGTTCGGCGACCCACCCCAAATTCTTGCTTGCCCAATGCAATGTGAACCGGCTGAATACCACCACTGAGTTATATATTGGCTGCCTTAATGGATTCTTATTCAGCCAGGTTGGATTCGTTTGAGAGAAATGCTGATAAATGACAACTGATCACCAGAATCCAACATTCAAGAAGGATGCACCTCTTCTTCAGCAGAATTTGAGACCTGGCTAGTCAATGATAGTGAAAAGAATCTGTCACAAAATGAAGTTGGGATTTAGAGAATTCTCAGGGTTCATTCACAAAGACTATAACATCATTTGTGGGGTGGACAGGGGAATGGAACTAGAGATAATCTGAATGGGAGATTTGCCTATTAATCTTCTGGATCTGTTGGCAGAACACAATTTACAACTTTAATAATAGTGCCATATTTTCTTTACCCAGGTTAAGTGGCAACACCTTGTCCGCCTTGGTTGATTTTGAAACAAAAAAAGTGCTATGCGCCTAAACCTAGAGCACAACATGTGCCAAGAATCCCATCTCTTAGCTACATTATTAAAGGGCCAGATACTTTGCTCTTGTGTGTACTTCGGTATTTTAATGTTCTCTACTGGTTTTATTTTTTTACTGTTTTTATTGTTTTAAACAAAATATTTTAACTGCAATATATGTTTTGAATTGTAACCTGTCCAGAGTCATTTACTAAGATGGGTGGCTATAAAAAGCAATCAATCAATCAAATAAACAGACAGATAGCTAAACAAGTGTACACTTGTTTTAGTACTTGGATATATGTCAGAAAATTCCATGAATATAGGCCAAAATGAAAAGTTTTTTTTTAAAAAATAAAAGCACAATAGCAAACCATTTCTCTTCCATTAGCCAGGCTTTGAGTCCAAGGTGAGGAAAGTTTACTTTCATTTTTATTTATTCAATATATTTTAAATTCTTTTAATAATTCTTGTACTCATGAAGATTCAAAATGATATATAATAAAACCAATTGGAATACAGCTATTACAATTATAGGGAGTATTCCCAAATAGTCTTTCCCCAATTTGGTGGCCTAGCATAGTTATTGGACTTCATCTCCTATAATCTTCAACTGTAGATAGCTTACATAGAAACATGGACTTAAGCATACTCATTTAGAGAGTCCAACACAATCTACTGCTTAAAGCACAAATTTAAATAAATCATCCTTGCTAGATGGCTACTTAGTCTTTTCTTGAATTCATCTATTGAAGGGGAACTCACCATCTTTCTAGATAATGAGATCCACTATCAAGCAGCTCCTTCTGTTTTTTTCCCTATCATTAAATTAAAAGCTACCTTCCTTCAACTTTAATCTGTTATTTAATATGAGGGAGATGTTTTGATCTTTTTTCTGTAAAACATTCTCCCAATTTTCTCTTCTCAAGGCAAAACTTTCATTCCATCTCTCTTCAGAGGGTTTATTTTCTATAGCAGGGGTCTCCAACCTTGGCTCCTGGAAGCCTGGCGGACTTCAACTCCTAGAATTCCACAGCCAGCTTTGCTGGCTGTGGAACTCTGGGAGTTGAAGTCCGCCAGGCTTCCAGGAGCCAAGGTTGGAGACCCCTGTTCTATAGGCATTTCTGAACCTATTTTAACTGAATTGAATCCTTCTCAGTAGGTAGTTCTCAGAAATTGAAACAATATCCATGATGGGGTGAGATCAACACAGACATTGGATAGGACTGTTATGAAATCAAAAGGAAATATTAATGACTTTTTGTCTACTGAAATGCAAGGGAGTCAATCGTATTTCTTTAAGATTGCTACACACAATTTCGGTTTTCCAAATCCTGGTTCTTTTGTAGCCCGATGCCACCCATCACAAGGAGGAAATATCAACAGATGGGGAGGGGGAAATATGAAGGTTTGCAAAGAAAGTTTTATGGGGGAAAACCTTGAGAGGTAAAACATCCATCCCCTGGTGTTTTGAACACATGCCAAAGTGCATACCCATTACTGTAATTGGATCAACTCTTCAACCTCACAGGAGCTATCCCAGGTCCTGTAATTTTAAAATCTAAGTTGCTTTCTTTAACAAACTCTTATTATTCAATTACATGTTCTTTTGCTTTTACTTTTATTATTATTCCAATCAGTGGTAGGATTCTTCTTTTTTTTTTACTACCAGTTCTCTGGGCATGGCTTGGTGGACTTGGCAGGAGAAGGATACTGTAAAATCTTCAGTCAGAGGTGGTATTTGCCAGTTCTCCAAACTGCTCAAAATTTCCACTACCAGTTCTCCAGAACTGGTCAGAACCTGCTGAATACCACCTCTGATTCCAATATCTAACTTCTGGCAGAGACAGAAAAAAAACTGAGTGTTATCATTGAGTTTCAAGAAGAAAAATACTAGGGTAATTATGACTTCCTAAGCAAAATAACCAACAACTAATTCTAATTCTTCCCCAGAATATTAGTTTGACTATCACTGCAATCCATCAAAAAGATGGTATATGATCCAGTGAAGGCTAGATTGTCCTGTACCAAAACAAAAGCTAGTTAACTCCATCACTAGCCAAAACAATTGTTTTAACCAGGTACTCTGCTGATGTGTCAGGCTGATAATATCTAGACTATCCAGCCAGCACAGCCATTGGCCGGAACAGCTGAAATCCTGGGATTGAGCCCCCTAACAGATCTGAGGAAAACTGGTTGGGAAATGTTGTTATGAGGCTTTGTCTGTGTAACTTCACTGTGACATTAACAAGACAAGTTCGAGGGCTGGGGGTGGAGATTTTCCATTTGAAATCGTACTCCTCACACTGCCATTGTTAGGAAGACTCTTGGGAATGAAAAGGCTTTATTGTTGTACTTCCAGGGTCCCTTCATTCCTTGCTCCTGGCCTGGCCTGCAATCTGGAAAGCGGCTTTAAACCTTCCACTTCAATATTTCAGGCAGCTGAGGACGGCTTTTGGAGCTCAGCGCTGAGTAAACAAACCCTCTCTTAAGCCAGGACTGCTTCATTTTGACTAAACCCTAACTAAACAAGGCGGCTTCATGAAGCAGAGACTCAACAGCCTTTGAGGTGGCCTCAGGTCCAGCTTCATTAACACCTTTTAATCCTACTGGCCAATTTTATATTCTCTAAATTATCCTTCCCAGGCTCCCCATGCTGTTGCAACAAGGCAAAGGACTCCACAAGAATGTCTTGCTCCTCCCAGGCACTTGAGAAAGTTTTTCCTATTTGGGTATGAGGAAAGGAGTCTGATCCCCTGACTGGGCCAGCTATCATAAAAGTTTGTGAGGGCCAGCAATGATGAATTTAAAAAAAAAAGGAGGGGAAAGACCAAGAGCCCAAAACAAAGCTTGCACTGCTAATTTTTTAATGGAAGGGGAAAACAGTCATCAAATCTGCTTTTTTGATACACAAAAACTTCGGGCTGTTAAAATAGTAGTCCAACTCTTAACTGGATGATGGTGTCACACTGTTCTTTGTAGTAAGCTGTAAGGGAAACAAGGGCAAACATCCTTTGAGGAAGTCACTGGCTACCCTCTTCTCTAATGTTGGGCTCCTTGGTTATTTAAAGGAAAGGCATCCCCCATATTGAGTGAATCATAAATTGGATATTTAAAATAATATTGCTGTCCAGAGCATCATGGACATTCACATCCAGAGGCCAGGATTCTTCCCCTTCCTCATTCCACAATTGGAGGGTGAATTGTATTCCAACACAGATAAGGAAATGGCTTCTTCTGCTATGACTTAAAGTGGGCATAGTAGCTCAAAGAGTTATTCAATAAGCCGCAGTTGACCAGTTTCATATGCCATGATGATTTTTCACACAAAATACAGGATTCACAGACAACATTAAGCTCCCCCAAAGCCACCTTCTTATTCAACAGCCTGTATCTTATCATCTTAATTTTCAGTTGAATGTGACTTCTTATTCTCATGATAAAAAGTATTATAGATAGTTAAAGTAAACTATTTAGAAACTAGCTAAACTATATTTTAGCCTAGATTGCTCTGCAAATCCAGCTCCTGTGGTTAATTTCTTGCCAATTTAGAAAGCTCATTGAATAAACCATGTTCAATTTATCTATGGGGGGGAAATGGATTATGCTAATATGAGAAATATATGAAAATAATATTGGTGAAAGTTTTAGAAATTTCCACAAATCAATATTCGGGAATCTATATTCATTAGCATGAAAGGCAAGCTCAAGATAAAATCCAGTGAATTCCAATTAAGTCTTCCATGACAGCAACTTTGTTTTTTTTTTCTTATACTATTTTATGACAACAATGTCATCACTTTCACTGATATCCTGTGTCTGTCGTGTTGTCCTGTCATTTTTGCACCAAACTGTGGACAAGGCAAGTGCAAATTAAGTTGTAAGGGCACCTGTGCTTTTCATTGGGAATATTCTGTTTATTCTGTTTATAAACTTGGTCGTTTCAAATCAGCATGGGAAGTAGATTAACAATGTGTTTTCATTACCTCCTATAAAAGGTTCCAATAAGGAGGAAAATGGTATAATTGTATGGAATGTGGAAAGAGGTTCAGATTGGATAGGGAGATTACTTTACAGAAAGGGATCAGCACAGGATAAAAACCATATAAATGCCAGGAAGCTGGAAAGCATTTCAAACAGAGCAGTCAATTCATTTCTCATAAAAGGTTTCATGTAAATGTAGAGCATAGAATGGTTTTAGAATTAGAAATAAATTGGTTTTGGTTATGCTGCATTGTGGTAGGTTCTGTGTATTTTGTTATTGGTTCTCTTGTTGTTATGTTTTTAGCCTATGTCAGTCACCTAACACTACTCTGTGCACAACTTGAGTGGTGATATAAATTATTTGAATAATAATAACAAAAGCAGCAACAACATCCTCTCATGATTTCCTAGTGTCATCATTGTTAACTGTAATTTTCCTGTCATAACTATTCATTCTACCCCCAGCTGGACTGGGAAGTTGCAAAGTATCTTGGAGAAGTACAATCAAATTGCATTGCCAGGAAACTTATATGGATCTATCCAGGAAGTCACCAAAAGTCAACCTCAACTTGGAGAGTTGACTGGATCCTGCTTTTGTTCTCTGGATGCTGGTGGTGAAAAGATAGAGTTGCATTAAGGAGCTGCCAAACATATCTGAAAAGATCTAGAAAGATCTCTTTCCATTCTGAAACACCCTTTTTATTTTAAATCCAAAGTTTCTACAGTCCTAATACATAGTAGTTTCCCCATTTAATTTTATCCTTGAAAAATCCTTTGAGGAAGGTAAAGCTATCATCATTGGTTTAAAGTGTATTATATGTTTTAATTGATATGACTATGTAGATTGCCTAGGGGTTTAACCATTACAGCACTTTCTTTCTTTCTTTCTTTCTTTCTTTCTTTCTTTCTTTCTTTCTTTCTTTCTTTCTTTCTTTCTTTCTTTCTTTCTTTCTTTCTTTCTTTCTTCTTTCTTTCTTTCTTTCAATGGTGAAATGACACTATTTCACTTCATGGTTCTAAATTTTATAGCAGCTTAGAAATCAAATTCTTCTTCCTTTGCTGTGGCAAAAGAAACTGTGTTGAAGCTCCTCAGGAACCGTTAACACCCTTTGTCCAAATCCAGCAGCAAGCAATGACATAAGCAGCAGTCATAAAAAGAAAACCATGAAACATATTATTAAAAATTCTTCAATGGGATGGACCTGAGACTAAATCAGAGGATTTGGGGCACATAGAACAGTCCTTGCTAGATAATCCAGTAGAAACTTGTATGGATCCCAGGTTGTGATGCCACTTCCAGTAATCATTGAAAAGCAATGTTTTAACAACCCACAAAGTCTTAACTCTGGATAGCCTAAAATGGCAGTGGTTCCATCTCCCAGGTAATACACAGATTCCCTAAGTTATCGTGTCTGTCAATCCAGCCCCAGTAATATACCAGTTTTCAATCCACTGGTGGCTAACAGAGCAGCCGCCGGTTCCCATAGCAACCTAAACAATATTACCCAGGCTTAAACGGATTCGGACGATATTAAAAAAGCAGCCTCTTTAGGAATTCCTGGAGCTGAGAATTTTAATTTTGCGTAATGCGAGCTGACACTGTGTTTATGAGACACTCGCTGGCTGTTTTCTTCAATTAGTGCAAAGAGGAGCGGATTTGTTTTCCAGGCTTAAGGGGGAAAGCATTATTGAGTTATGGATAGATGCAGGTCACACTGTCACTGCCATCAATCCCATAAGATGTAAATTCAGGGGAGATTTCTAGTGAATGCCGAGGTTTTTTAGTCCCACAAAGATAACTACAGTACCTCATTCACACAAGGGGAAGAATAAGTCATGGACAGGTTGATTTCTGGACAAACTTCAACTGTGAAGTGAGATAACTTCCTCAGTCCTCTCTGAACTTGGTTGTTTTCTTGCAGACATTTCATTACCAAAACAACATCAGTCCTATGTAGGTAACATCACATTAATTTGGGTAATGAAAACATCTGCAACTAAACAACCATGCTCAGGGAGCATTAAGAATCCCTTCATTTCAACCCTGAGCTACAAACATTTTCCTTTATTAGATAACTTCCCCAAAGATGGGGCCAAGGTTCATAAGGAGGGAAGATATGCATAAATGACCACCCCAAAACCCCAAAGCAAGTAGCTTCATTCAACACTTAAGGAAGTACCCAAGCCTTCCACCCATTCCCTATCCAGAAGATGGAGGTAATGGTTCTGATTTTCAGAAAGTAGAAAGAGTTTGGCAAGTATAAGGAGATAGTAGTGAGTGATCTACCAAGCAGGTGGCAATAAAGCATTCATACTTTCTCTTTCTGACTGCTGTGGGATCACCTGGCTCTTTGCAGCCCAGGTGTGTTAAGTTTCCTGATTGGGTGGTTGAAATAAAACCTCTCTCCTTGGCAGACCAATGGGACTGTGGCATGTGGTTGAACTGAGGAGACACAGGCCATGCCCAAAGCCCAAATGGATCACTTCAAAGTTCTGCAAAGCCAGAGGCCTTTAAATCTCCCCTGGTTTTATCTTATGCCACTATGCTGGGTAGGGCGTTTGTTTGTGCATAGGCTGCCATGCCCAGAAAATAGGCAGAAAATAGGAATGGGTAGCAAACTAATTTTGAACTCTCTGTGTAACCTTTGACTTTGTAAAGCTTCCCAAAAGTATATACAGGTAATTTTAACTTATGACCATAGTTGAGCCTAAAATTTCTGTTGCTAAGTGAGGTGGTTGTTGAGGGAGTTGTGCTCCATTTTATGACCTTTTTGCCATAGTTGTTAGGAGAATCACTGCAGGTGTTTAGTGAATCAGGCGGTCATTAAGCAAATCTAGCTTCCCCCATTTGATTTTTGGAAGCTGGCTGAGATTACATGACCCTGGGATGGTGCAATCATGGTAAATGCATGCCGGCTGCCAAGCACCCAATTTTTAACCTTGTGCTATAAGTGTGGAAATCGGTCTTAAGTCACTTTTCTGCTGTTTTAACTTCAAACAGTTACTAAGTGAATAGTTGTAAGTTAAGGACTCCCTGTACAGTCAAGAAGATATTGCACTGATTTTGAAGCAGGAGAGTGGCATTGTAATTAATCCTTTCCTTTCCTTCCTTTCTTTTCCTTCTGAGTTCTTATTAAAGCTGTTCTAGAATTTGCTAGTTCTCTGGTGGTAGATTTATGAAATGGAGACAGATTTCAGAAAAACACCTATATACTTATTTAGATGCAGTATTTCATTAATTAGTTATTTTACCTAATTTATAAAGCCACGTATCTCACTAAAGAAGACTCCAGACGAGGTACAAGAAAGCTAAAACAATCATGTTATCATATGATTTCTTCTATTTTGAGAATATTTCCGTAGCTGAGGGAGAGATGGGCTAAGATTTTTGTGTAGTACACAGTGGCATGAAATCATGCCTGCAAAAATATGGATTACAAAGTGACAATAAAGAGTTTTATACATCTTACTACCACCATCTAGTGATCACTTGGATTTTGCAGTTCAGATGCCATAGGCATATGTAGCAGAAAATCTTATTACTCTCTCTCTCTCCCTCTCCACCTTATGTGTGTGTGTGTGTGTGTGTGTGTGCACGCATGTGTGTGACTTTGAGCTATTGATGCATCCTGACGACTGCCAAGCCCCTACAATTTTCTAGCCAAGATTGCAAAACTGATTTGCCCTTGCCTTCTTCTTAGGGCTGAGAGTGAATGATTGTCCCAAAATCACTCACAAGGCTTTGTACTCAAAGCAAAAGTACAACTCATTCATGGTCTCTGGATTTCTAGCCTTGTGCCTCAACCACCACTCCAAGCTGGCTGTATTTTAATCAGCCTTATGTTTTGGCTTAATTTGTTTTAGCTGTTTTAATTTTTTTACATTGGTTTCTTTTATTTATACAGGCTTTGTTTTGTTTTGTTTTTTGACTTGTGAGCCACCGAGAGTCACATATGGGAGAGGGGCAACTATAGAAATTGAAATCAATACATCAGAACAATATTTATAATCTGAGTAACATTTGGCATATTCTTCCTTTTGCAGTTTATCACATTGCCATTTTTTTCCCCCTGCCCCTACACCATTTATGCTAGGGCTACCAGGTTTGGGTTTCTGAACTCCAGAGAAATAGTTGCATGGGCTACATCAGTTCTATCAAACTCCTGGCCCACGGGCAGGGGTGGGATGCTACTGCTTTGGCCCATTTCTATGGAACCTGTAACTGCAAAGAGCAGCTGACACCGAACCGGTTCGGTGTTTGGCCCACCGGCTTGCCTGGGCTCTAGGCTGTCCTTTATTCCCTATTTTTCCCTCCTTAGCTGCTTTGTGTGGCACAGCTGAGGTTGAAAAAGCAGGAAACGAGGATTTTCAAATGCTGGGCACCAGGGCACAGCGCTTGTCAGCTGTCCAGGCAGCACAGCTGATGATTTCTTGCAAACGCTGCACATATGATTGTCCTCAGTTTGGAGACCCTGCAAATCACTCCACTGGCTGGCCCCTCCCCTCCCCGCCCACTCACTCCTTTCCTGGCATGCTAGGCATCCAACTTGCCTGGTTTGGTAAGTTGCTATTTTTCCTCCTCCTCCCCCCCCCCCACCATCAGCTGTACTGCTCTGCCAGGAGATTTAGATTAGCTAGAAAGCAGGAAATCCTTGGATTTCTTGCTTTCTAGCTAATCTAAAAGCAGAGCCAAACCTTCCTTCGGACTGAAGCTTTTCACTGCAGACTCAGGTAGCCAATTGCAGATAGATAGATCTCTAAGTGAATCTGTGATTCTGTGAGCAACTCCATCTGCCGCCTGCTTTGCCTGCTTTTGGGTAAAAGTTGCTCTTTTTTTATAAAAAAAATATCAATATTTACATACATGGTGGGTTGTAAGTTAATTTTGTGAGTTTGCTTGCAAGCAAATTTTATGTGACAGACTCAGATAGTTGATTGCAGATTGATAGATCTCTAAGTGAATCTGTGATTCTGTGAACAACTCAATCTGCCTGCCTGCTTTGCTTGCTTTTGGGTAAAAATTGCTCTTTTTTAATTAAAAAAAAATCAATCTTTACATAAATATTTATAATATTTACATACAAGCCATGCCCACCCAGTCACATGACCACCAAGCCACACCCACAAATTAGGCTTCTTCTGACCTGAAGTATTTTCTCACTTTACCTAACTGGCAGAAATAACTAGTTATGGATGTGAGCTTAATAAGAAAAGATTGACCAAACAAGTCTCCATTGGTAAGAAAAACAACATCTTGCTAGAAACAATCTGCTGTATATTCTTGATCTCTTAGAATAGCATATTTCATTACATATCTTTATTTTTCTGGGAACATCATGAAAATTTAATGCAGAAAAAAGACACTAATAATGATTTCCCATATATTCCTCAAAAGGCACATTATAATGAACTTCTAAAGACTGTCTCTGTTCCATTCACCAATAAAAGTGGACCTAGCAGTTCAAGCGTCTTACATAGTTTTGGTTTCAGTTTAAAAAGACTAAACCAGGTGCAGCTGGAGTACAAAGTGGGGGTCAAAAATATGTAAAAAATCTCATTTTAAAAAAATGTTTCCATTTGGAGCAATTAACTATTTGAAGTCCATTGATGAAGGTCCAGATGCCACTTAGCTTAGAAGCCAAAAGTGATAGGCTGCACAAACAGATATATTGAGGTTAATTTTACCTACCAAAATAAAATATACTGTTTTTAAATGACTGGTTATTGCTGAGGAGACAAGAGAAAATTGTGTGATTCTGGCTTGTGAGTATTGAGTTGAAAGATAAGAGATAGTGAGAGTTTCTGAGCTATTGGGAGTCAGGATTACTTTATCTGAATCATGGCAAGTGGAATTTCATTAATAGTATGTCTAAGGGGCACAACCCATGCATATTTTTCCAATCATTCAGTTATGTTCTGTTAAAAAAAGGGGTGTATCCATGACACTCCAAATGTTGTTGAACTACATTTCCCAGCATTCTTTTCATATTGGCCGACACTACTGTTAGTTTTAGTTCATCCACATCTGAAGGGCCCCATGTTCCACCCACTAGTTTAATGTTTTCATCTTCACTAGCAAACTTGATGGAGAAGGCAGTTGGCAGATGACCAGGAGATACGGATGGAAAAACAAGAGATTAGCTTAGACACAGAAATAAATCACTGACTTTGAGCCTGGAAGTTGGTACTAACTTCAAAGAACTTCTCTGCCACTAAAACTCTGAGACTATTGTCTGGACAATTTTATTTTTGAACAAAGTTTGTCATCACTGTTGCATCCAAAGTTCACTGCAGAGGAATGCTTACATGTTTGTGCTTGTTTTCTATAAAGTTCTGATAGTTTGCATTTGCTACACTTATGCAGGACTGCAATTGCAAAGAGGAAAGGATGTGTGGACATGGAAGTTACAATTGTTTGCATGTTTTTAAATCACATTCATGGTCTAAATCAACTTTTCTACTCTGAAACTGTACATATGACCTCCAGGAATTCACCCGGGCCAACTTATAATAGCAGATAGCATTTATCTGCCATCTCTGAGTGCTTGCAAAAATATTAATTTGCCAACATCTGACAACTGACATATAATAGGAGTGACATTCTGGGGAACAAATCTGACTTAGTTCTAAGAGCATATTGTCCACTTTATACCCAGTTTTATTTGTGATTAGAACATCTGTATACACTGTTGTAAAAAAAATAAAATTTTATAATTAAATTGAAACAATTAAACATTGAGTTAAGCATGTATTAAAATGTTATGTAAAACATATAAAACAAAATAAAATAAAATAACAGAGTAAGAGCAGATTTTTTTTCAAATTAAAATGTTACTGCAGCATTTCCACTGAAGAAGTGGGTGCTGAAGTCGGATTTTGAAATAACATATGGAGATCAAAGACTGAAAATTCACCCACTTTCTCTTTTCCACCAAAAGTTTATTTTATCTCCTCTTGCACATGCATTTATTATGTTTCTGTTCTGCTTTTTCTCCCCAGATGGTTCAGGGAAGGATGTGTGGTTTTCTCTCCCCTCTCTGCTTCATTCCCGAGGTGGAGAGATGGTCTGGGGCCATCTCTAGTGAGTTTTCTGGCTGTATGGGAATTTGAATCCCGATCACCCTGGCCGACGCTCTCTTTCCAAAACGGCTTTTTAATTTGCTCTGGCTGTTTCTGTTTGCCTGTCTGTCCGCCTCACACCTATGTGCCTCCTCTTTTCTCAGCCGCAATAAATGCAAGAAAGAAAACGAGCAGGCAAACTTGTCTCTTCTCTCTCTCTCCGCCCCCCCCTCCGTCGGAACAGCCCCAACCTATTCAAGCAGAAGTGTAAATCCAAGCGGAGAGCATTAGGCAGAGATGAGCCTTCCCTAGTAAATCCTCCCCATTCCGCGCTCAGCAAGAGTTTGCTAGCAGGATTAACCCACGCCTTGTTCTCAATCCCGGTTTATGAGTTTCCCCGCTGGCTGGGAGGATCCTGTATGTTTAAACAACAGGCTAATTAATCCTCATTTTATTACTTTCTCTTGTCAAGTGGCTAAAGAGAAGCTGTCAGCTCGGTGAGCCGCCCCACTCGCGTTTGTTTAGCTTCCAAATTACTTCATCAGAACCATCTGCTGCAAACGTCTTGGCTGGAGTTATTGATTTCTCTATTCAAATGCCTCGCTATGCCAGGAGGCGAAGACATTAAAAAGAAAATTTTAGGGTCATGGATCCAGGGTAGCTCTGTTTGTTATTTAGGTCAGGGAAGGAATGCCTCTCCAACTGACAGGTGGAGTTATGGAGAGAAACGGTTTACAAATCGTTTGGAATTCGAGAAACAGGCAGGTTCTTCAGGAATTCTCCAATGCCAAAACTGGAGGAAAACAAGCAAATGTAAAGTCTTGAAATCTGCAGGAAAAACACAATCAGGAAAATATGTTGAAAAGCACATTTTATCAATTATGGGTTATCTCTGTTTTAATTTATTTTTTTTTTCAAAGAGGTGTGCCATGCTTCTTTCTATTCAACTTTGTTTTCATTTTACTTTTTCTCAACAAAAAAAAAAAAGTATGCTCGTCCCATCTGATACAAAACTGATGAATAACAATGCAGTGTTTCTTCAGCTAATTGCAACAATGGTTTTAAACCCATTTTAGTTTAGTAAAAATAAGTCTTGATTATTCAAGTTTCGGCATCATTTATTGTTGCTCTTACTGCCATTTCTAGCTCAAATGTAAAATGTTCAGGTGGCATTCTCTTCTGGCTGCACAAGAAGGGAACCAATTTTAAATAATTTTACAGTAAGCCTCAACTCCAAGTGATTGCAAGGAAATGTTCCAGGAACCTTTCAGGATGATAGGGTAGAAAGTAATTGCTATTGCTTTCTTCATCTTCCCATTGTAGCCTTCAGCCCCCTTGCTTCTTAGTAGTCTCTCATCCAAGCTCTAGTAACCTGGTCCAATCTTCCTATGCTTTTCAAGATCAGCCATAGTAGACTAGATGCTGCCACCTAGCTGGACATGTGTTCAATTTTTAAAAGCAAAGGAATTATAGTACATTGAGGGGGGATGGTTCCTTCAAATTGTTCTCACTTCTAAATTTGCCCCGTTAACTGACTTCAGGCTGAGATATTAAGTCTCCTTTCTTGGGCATCAGCTGCCTCAATATCTTACATAGCTACTAACAATGATCCTTGTGCTCTTTATATAACAGAATGTTTTCAACTAATTGAGGTTCAAGAAGTTTTGGCAAACGAATAGAGCTGAATAGTGGAATGAATTGAACTAAGCCGTGTGGGGCACAGTAGAAACTCCTTCTCAGTCTCACAGTTCAAGTAGAACATGCAATTGCACTGAGGTTGCATGACACAACATTTCGATATTGTGCCACCAAATGGGAGATTGTGTGTTTCCTAGGGACCGCAGGTTGTCTGCTTGTGGAGTAGGGCCCATTGGCAATCGGATGGGAAAGCTGGTGTACGTTGGAAAAAAACAATCTTTAACTTTACTGCAGTTCATGTACAGTATAAACATACAAAAGAGAAGTCTAAAAGTCTGCAGAAGGGAATGCAATACACTGTAACAAATTAGGCCTCTTCATCAGCTTCATGCCTTATCGTCTTAATTGCTTTGCCCCAATTCTCTCTCCTCCCCCCCACCCCCCACTCCTTTCGGTCAGGCTTTTCCAGACCAAATGCAGTGGCTGCCTCAAAGCTGTGGCTCCTTCTGAATTCATCATGCGGGTGCTGGAGAACGTCTACCACGTCCACTGTTTCTCCTGCTGTGAGTGTGAGCGGAGGCTGCAGCGCGGAGATGAGTTTGTGCTGAAGGAAGGGCAGCTGCTTTGCCGCAGCGACTATGAGAAGGAGAGAGAAATGCTAAGCGCCATCAGCCCTGCACCCACGGAGTCAGGTGAGACAGGAGTGGCCACAGCTAAGTAGAATGAGCCTCAACATATGCAGAGAGGCCCTTTTCATCACAAGGTGTCCCATAACCAGCTCTCAGGCATCTGAGGCCACTGAAACACAATCCTCTGTGGACAAATGAATGTCCAATCCTGTTAGCTGGTTTATTTCCAAACTGGCATAATCCTGAATACACAAGGTTGCAGGAGAAAGTCCCCCTTGATGTCATGAGTTTCCACTTCTAAAGAGGCAAAATGTTAAAATTCATGGTATCCAATTTTCTGATGTTATGCCCAGACTGAATAATTCTACTTTCTTTCCTTGAATTCTATCTCCCTAGTTAATGCTAAAAGGGCAGATTAAAATATAGCTGGATAGAACTCCTATACTCCCCAGGGATGGAAAGAGAGTAGTAGGAGATACGCTGGAAGGCTATAAGAAGTGCAAAAGGCTGCACATGTCAAAGTTGCTACACAGCAATTAGAAGAACTGTAGCTCCTTTCCCGTACACCTTTCTCCAGTTGCTCTGGATATAACTGCCATCATCTATATTCTGGGGAGGGTAAGAACCAAAGTATCTAACGACCATCATGCTTTAGAACATCTGGATCTGAGCCAAGCATCAGAGTTGTTGTGGTTGGGCACCTGCTAAAACCTACATTTTTTTCAGAGGACCCATTGTTGACCCAAGGCAATTTCTCATTTTTGGTTAGGGAAAATGCCTAGAATCAGTGAACTGGCTCTGCTTCCCTGCAATCCAAATCCCCAATTAGAGAAGAGAAGAGAAAGTGGCTATAATGGTCTTGGGGTGGTGGGAAGGAGCACATATGGAATCCGTGTGTTAAAAACAACAATAACAACATCTAATTATAAACTGAGTAACTAACTGGAATTGGACAACCTGAAGAATGTATGTTAAAAATCCTTTAGGCATACACATTAATAGCAAACATACAAATCTTCATTCCAATACAAGAGGTGTTTCTGTTCTTCTCTTCTTGTGTGAAGAAGTTGCAAGAGAAGTGGAAGGCACGTGAAGAACATTTAGCTCCTTTCCTGGCTTTGTCTTTATCCCTTTAACAATGGTGTGGAGGGAAGGGGAATTTGGAGTGTTCAGCCAAGTCATTTTCCATGTTTCTGGCATCTGTTTCTGGAATAGGCCCATCTCCTCCTTGTCTTTTTAGGTCTAATTTGCATAAGTATTAAAGCAAAGTAAGTTAAGGGTTCATTCCACTCATAACTTTTGCCACTTGTTCACATGTCTGTACCAGCAAGGACAGAAAGAAGGAGGAAAAGCAGAAGTAACAGCAGATCCCCAAATTGATCCTTAGCCTCTTTTGGGGGGCCTGGCTTTGACACATGCCAAACTATGCCAGGTCCTGATGCTACAGGTGTGCGGCTATTGAATCTTTTGTCCCTGGCATCTTTTTACATTTTTAATATTTCAATCAGGGAAGATCATTCTCTCAATTTTTACATTCAAGACTGGGTTAGGGATAGAGTCTATCTCAAGGGTCTTCAAACTTGTCAAGTTTAAGACTTGTGAACTTCAACTCCCAGAATTCCTGAGCTAACATGACTGGAGGAGGAATTCTGGGAGTTGAAGACCACAAGTCTCGAAGCTGTCAAGTTTGAAGTCTGCTGTATACTGTACCTAACAGAATCTGCTCCGAGTGGCATTGTTTGATAACATCCATTCAGAAAGGGTAGGTAGTTTGGTATATGAAAGGATGGCTAACCATCCTTGGGTGTCTTACATTTCTAGGGAAATTTCCCTTGCTGGTGACCAGCCAGGGAATCCGACATAATCTATGTTTTCTTTCATAGTGAAGAGTGAAGATGAGGATGGGAGCCACCCACATGGCAAAGGAGGAGAGGAAGGCAAGGATCACAAGCGCTCCAAACGCCCACGCACCATCCTCACCACACAGCAGCGACGGGCATTCAAGGCCTCCTTTGAAGTCTCCTCAAAGCCCTGCCGGAAGGTTGAGTTTCTCCCTTTCTTTTTTTAAAAGCAATGCTACCACAACATCGAGTGGAGGGATGGGTGACCTGTGGTCCCAATAAGCACTCTAATTTGAAGCCATTATTTTTAATAATAGCTAGCAGAACCTTTTCTGTAGCTTGTTGCCTGGGAGAAAGAGAGATGTCAGGGAGAGTAATTCTCACATCCTTTAGTCACAAACTGCAGATGTTCACTAAATGTTCATAAAAATATGCAGAAAATATTAATATGTTGTTGCCATCCGGTGATCGCCTGCCCCGGTTACAGTTGTCCTAGTCTTACCTACTCGTGAATCAACCCCACCCTCCAACCATTCAATCCGTAACAGTTACACCCGAGGGAACGTGATTCTCAAGAGAAAAAAGATTTTCCACCATGACATGTTTCTTTCTGAAAGAGGACATCAAGCTTACCTCCTCAGATTCACCACAGTGTCTATTTTCTGTTTCAAGAACCATGGTGACACAGTGGTTAGATAGAATGCAATACTGCAGGCTACTTCTGCTGACTGCCGGCTGCCAGCAGTTCGATTCTGACCAGCTCAAGTTTGACTCAGCCTTCCGAGATCAGTAAAATGAGGATCCAGATTGTTGGAGGCGATAGGCTGATTCTGTAAACTGCTTAGAGAGGGCTGTAAAGCAATGTGAAGCTGTATATAACTCTATTGCTATATATTGGCTATATCCTTTCAAACCCCGCCCCCTTTTTTAAAATCCTGCCTTCTTATTGCTCCCTTCCTAAATTCTTTCAGTTCCTGCCTATTTTAAGAGAGTGGCCAGTTCAACCTTTACCCTTTACTTGCTTTACTAGAATGCAAGCAATCTACCACTTCATCCATCTTCCCATAACTCCCCTGCAAACCCCAGTCAGACACCACATTCTGTTTCCCTTTCCCCCACTTAATTTAGGCATCTATTTTACTTAACCCAATGACCAACTGCCAAAAAGGGATGATGAGTTTTACTTCTTCCACCTCTAGTAATGTTGTGGGATAGTCCAATATCTCCTTTATCACACTCGGATGCTAGTATTTTAGCTGCTGGATGCTCCTGTCTTAAATATCACCTAAGCTCTGGGTCTCTCTTCCTTTGGAAGAAACCCTGCTGTGCCCATATATTTGCTAGATCTCTGATAATATATTGAAAGATGCCACATTTATTTTATTTATAATGTCAATGTTGAGGCCATGTGATTGGGCAGCTGAGAGATAAAAAATTTAAAGAGATCAAAATTGATCAAGAGGAAAAGGAGATGGATAACCAGGAATCCCAAATCCCCCAAAGCCAAGCAAAGCTAATGATTATAAAAAGGGGCTTGACACCCCCTCCCCCCATTCTAGGGCAAGACCTGGGGTAACAACCAAGTCCCAAGCAATTTTCAAAAAGAAAGAAAAAAGAAAGAAAGAAAAGAAGAAATATGACTCCCTGGAAGATATCATTTCATAGGATAACAGCCATCACCAAAAGGGTCACTTCCTAAAGCCCAAAAGATGATACTGCTTAATCAATAAGACATGGAGCTTACCAACTCTTGCTGATCTGGCTGGATAGGTAAAAACATACAGAAACAGGTGGTCCTTCAAGTAACCAAACTGTATGCTGTGCAGGGCTTTATAAGTGATAATCAGCACCCAACCCCAATCTGGGAATTGTTGTAACTGGCACACAAGGTGAATCTATTTAAAGGCCCTCTTGGCTACAGCTGTCACCAGCAATTCAAGACAGGTGCCAGAGTATGCACCAGTCTTGCATGGAGAATTGTGACCCCATTAAAGACTGAAGATGGGGGGATCCCTGGAGCCAGAGGGGGTCAAACAAACCTTGTTTGTCTTGTTGGGACTGAGCCCAAGTCTGTTCTTCCCCATCCAAGTCTGCATAGCTTTCCAGGCATTGGCTCAGGACTTTAAACAGCATCACTTGGTCATTTCAGGGTTGAAATTTATAATTGGCTATCTCATGGCTCTAAAATAATGGATGACCTCATCCAGCAATTTCATGTAGGTGGTAAGCAAAAGAGGAGAGTGAATTGAGCCCTGCACCACCCTGTAAGTGAGGGGTCACAGAGCACAACCCACCCAAAGTCACCCTTTGTGTAGGGGGATTCCTTATTGTGACATGAATTTAGCTTTTTAATAACTCCTTTTCTGTTTCCATTATGGGCAGGTGAGGGAGACATTAGCAGCTGAAACTGGTTTGACTGTCCGTGTAGTGCAGGTCTGGTTCCAGAACCAAAGAGCCAAGGTGAGCGATCATTTCTGAGTTTTGCATGTGAATGGCGGTTTATCTCCAGCCAAACAAGGGGAGACAAATTTCTGCTTAGCTTAACTTTGAGCTAACTCGTTTCCTAAATCTAGAAAATCTTCAACAACACAAATTCCAAAACAAACATAATTGTTGATGAGAATTTGGAGAGCCCTGGTTTAGCCAAGTACAGAATGAAAATTTATGGTTGTGGGTACCAACTTTATAGACAACCCTACAGTCTGTTTAACAGCAATTTCATCTGGGGAGGAATCACTAAGGGATAACATTTTATTTCCTGTTGTAAAGACTTTTTTTTAACTTCCATTAATACAGAAGGCATTTTTAGCTGTTCTTCAGCAAAGCACTCGTGGCATCTCATAAAATGAAAACAACAGGCCCCCTAAAACACTTGCCAGTTTCCGCAGTTTGAATTGTTGTGACAAGCACAGCAGCATGTAAGGGCACTCTTTTGCTGATCAGATAGCCCTTAAAAGAGTGATGGTGTTTGGTGATGGTAATCAAAAAAGATTTCCTGACAATGAGCGCTATTAAGTGATGGAACTGCCAACCTCCTGGACTGACAGGGTCTCATCCCTGAAGGTTTTCAAGTAACCCTGAGCCTGGATCATCTGAGGATCCTTTCCTGGGCTAAAAGTTCTCCAAGATCCCTTTCCAATCTGATTCTAAATCCTAAGTCTTGGGAGGTAATGGATCTATAAAGTAGGGGCAAGTCAAAGTCCCCTCTTTCTCCACCACCCCATTAGACACTCTTTGTATCCCAAAGTCCCCTTTTTTTCCAATTTTGGAGGACATTCTGTCCTTCCTTCCCCCCTTTGTTGTACATCCACCCAGATGCATCCAAACACCTCTTTGCAGATGAAAAAGATAGCCCGCCGGCAGCAGCAGCAACAGCAGCAGCAGCAACAGGAGCAAGAGCAGCTGGGAAATCCCCGTCTAGGGACAGGGAGGGGAAATGGACGCAGCAGCAGACAGAGCAATGAGGACAGTGAAGGTAAGAACATCTCAAGAATAGTAGAGTTCCTAGAGATAGGTTGGTCTTCTTCTGGTCCATGTTGGCTTTTCATGCGTTCCTTCAGAAACGGGGACCATCTCAGTTTTGTATTCATCTGTTTCAAATATGCATTTTTAATTAATTTTATTTGCAAGGTTCTGTTTAATGTAACCTTACAATGAAGGCCGTGCTGATGGCTCCTGGTCATGTTTCTTGTATGGACTATTTAGAAGGGCTAAAATATTTGTTCCTAAAATAGACATTTTGTAAGCTGGCGAGAAGGGGTTTTGAACTGCAAATTTCATCACATTATATGGTGAAGAGAGAATCCCAAAGAGAGGTGGTCCCAATCAGCCCATTAATCTAGAATATGATGTTCTAGAGCCCAAGTATTCCTGCAAAGCAGAGGTGGTATTCAGCAGGTTCTGACCAGTTCTGGAGAACCACTGGTGGAAATTTTGAATAGTTCAGAGAACCGGCAAATACCACTGGAGATTTTACAGTATCCTTCCCCTGCTACGCCCACCAAGTCACACCCACAGAACCAGTAGTAAAAAAAATTTGAATTCCAAGCTTCCTTTAGCATCTCTAGGGCTTCAGCCCCACTTGGCATTAAAATATACACATGTGCAAAACCCCAGCTTCCAGAATCTACTTTGAAAAATGCCACTGCCACCCCTAATTTCATACAGTCCGTCTGAGAAAATTAAACATACTCATATAGGGTTTGTATAGGGTTGTGTGTGTGGGAAACCCCATGACAGTTAGAGTACATTAACATTAAACACAGATAAGTTTTTACCAAAGCCCTATCCAAAGCTACATTTGGTTTCTCAGCACTTAGGAGTTTCCACTCACTCATGCCAAATTTTTATCTGAAACATGAAAGCCAGAAAGACACTTAAGAATAAACAAAAATGAAAATCCTGCTATCAAGAGAGCTCTACAAAAGCAATTCCTGTCTATTTTTCAATACAGCCAGGCACCTTGGGTAAGAAGTATTGAGCCATTGTTTTGGTTATTATAACGCTAAATCCATAGTCTCCTCCATTTCTTTTTTTCCATTTGCTCGCTTAAGAAAGGCACATCAAGCATTGCACATCTACCCAATAAATCTCATCAGATTTTGGAGAAAGTAGCTTTGATTGTTGTTCATTGTTCTCTATAAAAAGTGTGATTGTTGTTCACATCTCCTAGTGATGTTTTGCATCTTCTTTCCTATTGCTTCGACAATTGCTCAATAGATAGTGCCAGTGTGCATGGAATAGATGGGCTCATGGTACCCTACTCCAGGATTGCCCAGCAGCAGCTGCTTCCCTTGGATCAGAACAGCTATAGCACAGACTTGTACCGGCAAGGACTCACCCCACCCCAGTTGCCAGGAGATCATCTTCATCCATATGGTGAGCTCATCTTCCTCAAGTCCCTTCAGTTACTCCGTTTCAGATATCCAACCACTGTATCACCTTGTTCCGATATACCTGCAACATGCTTTTATTTCTTGCCAGCATTGTTTTAATGTGGTTGCATATGTCTCCCCACAACAGAAAGGCAGCCATCAGTCCCATTTGCCATTTCTATTTTTCCCTCCATCAGCCCCATTGTCTGTTTCTATTTTTCCCCATCAGTCCCATTGTATGTTTCTATTTTTTTCTCCCTTCAAAGGCTATCTATGAACTTCCATTGTGCAGTGTATTGTAATGCATGTCATACATGATTGTGTGCATGCATTTACCTGACATTGAAAATGGTGCTTTTTGCATTGGCCTTGAAACCGAGAGGAAAGGGAGCAGAGGGAAGAGGCTATGGCTGTCCTAGGCAATCTTTTGCTCTGACTAGTTCACCTGTATGAACTACAATAGTGAGATATACCATAGTAGCAGCTACCCAACTTTCTTACTGAAAGTGGGGAGCTGGTTCCTTTCCTTTCCTTGATCCATCACTAAGTTGGAGCAAAGAATTACAGACCAGAAGACTCCATGATGCCATACTAACTGAAGAACTACAAGAATCTGGGCGTGGTTGTATTTTCTGACCCATCATGTTTCTCTCCCAGAGAGGGTTTTGATTTACTCTAGTTTGAGAACCTTCATCTTCCCAAGCAATGTCTCCTTTCCTTTTCCATTTAGATTCAGAAGGTGTTTTCCATGACATGGACAGCGACACGATTGGCCATTTGGGTGACTGCCTGCTGTCTGCAGCTGAGGCCAACCTCCTGCAAACTCGAGTGGGCAATCCTATCGACAGGCTGTACTCCATGCAAAACTCCTACTTCACCTCCTGACCCTTGGTTCTTCCACCTGATAGGAGCCGCTCTGGGTGTAGAAGGGAGTAAATGGCGTGGAGGGGGCAAGACCAATGGGCAGAACTCTTTGGACCCCATAACACTAACAAGGCATGTGAGGGTGTCAGGCCCGTGCGCGATTATTCCTGGGCACTGAGAACTGAACCAGGGAGAACCTTGCTACACTGCCTTTCCCGTCCCCTCACCCAATGTCCTCTCGATGGGCAATTTCATATTGTGTAGCTGTACGTCTAGCATTGTGTTCTTTGTATTTAAACTGCAGGGCATTACACTTCGTTGATACACCAAGCACAAAAGCAGGAATTACTAGCTCATGGTAAGGTTTCCGTGCTTTGGGGGTGCTTTTTCTCAACTTTTATTGACATGGAAAATTCCCTTCCTCTGGAATGTGCTAATGTACAGATTAGCTACGAAGAAAACAAACTCCCTAAGCTAAGTATATCATAACTTTGACATTAAAAATGTTGATGAGGTCATATTAACTCTTAGGGCTTGTCAACCCATAAGAATTCTGGGATTTCTAATTCATTAACAAGAGTGAAGTTCTGAAGTCAAAATCCCAGCCTCTCAGAACTGCAGATTAGAGGGTACTTCTTGGAAAATGAAACAGTTTATAGTTGTTATGTATCATACCTCTTCCAAGTTCTATGGACTACTGAGAAATGGTCTAGATTAAGGGCACATAGCCTGGGGAACTATGAATGTCATTTGACTCTAAACAAAACAACACAGTCAGTGATTTGCTATGATGAACATGATAAAATTTAAAAACATCTGGAAGGTCACAGATTTCCCCTCCTGAGATAAATGGAAAACTACCTTTATGGTACTCAACGTGCATTGCACGGGTTTCTGGTCAATCTACCTTTGAATATTTTAGGACCCTTCATAAATCTCTCTTGCTACAATTCAGCAATGCGTCATCCCTGAGCAAGTATTGGACTGTTGCCTTTTCTCATTTCTCATTTTGATATACTATCTGCAACACTGAAAACTATACCTCCTCACCCATCTTTCTTGTTCAGTTTTGCTGTGGTATTAAGACTCCCCAATGCCAATGCTGTGTCTTCTTGATCCGAATGAATTGTACAACACAGCACCCGGTGAAAGACATTTTTGAAAGCTGTGCAGAATAGCTCAACTGTGCCGAATGGGCTCCTTAGGCTGATGCTAAGGACAGTCTTTCTATGAATATGACTGAAACTCCCTGATCTCTGGGTTGCTTCTCAGCCACGGATACTTTCCACTGACCCTCTGGCCTTAGCGGAAGACTTTGTGCAAGATAGCCTCAGTGATACCCTTTCACTGGTCAAAGCAACTCAGCAGACATCATAAGCAATGTTTTCTTGTTGCCACTGTAGCATGCAATTCTGGGTGCAATAAGGGACCACTCAAAAGGGCAAGCTTTTCTCCTGGGCCCCCCAAAAGACATACTTGTCTCCTGGACCTCTGAGCCCCTTTTACATTCTGCAAATCTATGAAGAGGGTAGGAAGTATTTTTATTGCTGACGAGTTACCACACTGCAGGATAACAGAAAGCTCCATAATACACCAGGAGGCAACCGGATATACAGCAAATGGGTCTGCCTGAAATGATTTTCTAAAAAGCAGGCTTCTGTCTTTTTGGTTGGCCACCAAGTTCAATGGTGGCCAGCCTAAAGGTCAATGGCACACATCGTAATGTTAACCAGCAGCTCATTCAAAAGGAGATCCTAAGGATATAATTATATATGAAGGACTGGAGGGATGGGGGGAAGACTGCTGTACAAATTTGTGTGGTAAAAGGCTGAGCTCTTTCCAATGCATATCCTCTGCCTTGTTTTGAACTTTTAACTCAAGTCACTTTCAATCAGTAAAGAGGCTGCAGACATTACAGTGAAAAATTGTCTGGAAGGCATCGCACTGCTTATCCCTGTCTTAAAATATTTAACAGGGCACTGGGCCAAGTCACAATTGTTCACTTATTTTTTCTTCTGTCGTTGATCTTACTGAACAGCTGAACCAAGCAAACTGACTGTTGTACCTTCATAGTCATTCAGTGTGTACCAGTATCTGCTATGGACACAGGGACAGTTAGCTCCAAGAGGAGGAAGGGAGACATACAGGTAATCCACACTTAATGATAAATGGGTCAGGCAACTCCACCACTAAGCAATGTGGTTGTTAAATGAGACATATGTGATTGCAATCCCAGAAGTGTTTTTTTTCCAAGAGGCAACTGGACTTTCTGGTTTTTCTTTGAAGATGTTTTGCTTCTCATCCAGGAGCTGAAGACGCTTCTTGGATGAGAAGTGAAACATCTTCAAAGCAAAACCAGGAAGTCCAGTTGTCTTTTTTAAAAAATATCACCTTTGGGACAACCATGACCTGGATGGACTGAGACTCTCCAGAGACATCTGACTGCAAATGATGATTCCGCTGCTGGTGTCTCCATTAACCTTGCTTGCTGGGAACCTTCCATGAACTGGGCTAATGGCGATCACATGACCACGAGACACTGCAATGGTTGTAAACACCTGCCCGTTGTGAGCATCCTAATCATGTGACCCTAAGGACACTGAGGTTGCCTTAAGTGCAAGGACCAATTTGTAAAATCCCTCTTTCAGCACCATCCCAACCTCAAATGGCCACTCCACAGGGTAGTCGCTATGCAATAGCACCTGTATTATCACAAATAAAAATCCATAGTGCACCTCTCTGTCAGCACAAGCCTGGCTTTGGATTAAAATGGCACCCTTATTCACAAAAGCCCTTACTTAGCTTTCATTTTTGCCCTTAACCCAATTATCTATCCTTCACCCTTTTTAAAAAATGTATGTTTCTATATGAAACTGCAACTGTATAGCCTCTCAGTCCTTACTCTTTTAAAATCCCAAAGCTATCTTGGGGCTGTGCCTGGCAAATACAGGATGCAGGTGGTCCTCGACTTAATGACCACAACTGAGCCCAAAAGTTATGTTGCTAAGTGAGAAATTTGTGAAGAGGGTTTTGCCCCGTTTTACCACTTTTCTTGCCACCTTTGTTAAATAAACCACTGAAGGTGTTAAAGTTAGTAACACAAACTTAAGTGTTACTAACTAATGTGGTTAAATGAATCTGGCTTCCCTATGGACTTGGTTCATCAGAAAGTCACAAAAGGGGATCACATAATGCTGCAACTGTCTTAAATATGAACCGGCTGTCAAGGATCTGAATGTAAATCACGTGACCATGGGGATGGGGTCATGACACTATATTATATGGCTGAAAAAAGGTCATAGGTCACTTTTTTCAGTGCTGTTGTAAATTCAAACAGTCACTAAACAAACTGTTATATGTCGGGGACTACCTGTATTACATGCGAGGCAGCCAGCTTGCTACAGGGCAGAGACTGTTTCTGCTTGAAACTGCAAACTCATTTTGAAAAGCTCAGAATAACTGAGTTGGTTATAAGAAGGGCACCCGCATAATAGGGTCCCCTGTCAAAAAATCATGTCTGGGTTTTTTTTATTTGTTTGTTTAAATCAAAGATACTCCTCAGGGTAGGATAGCTATTTAAGTCCCTTTCTTTTTCTTTTGGTTCATAGACTTTTTTTTTTAAAATGTGTGCAGCTTAGAACTGTATTTTCAGAGGTTTGGCTGCCATAAGCTGCTGCAGAAGACCTACACAGGACTGACCACTTGGCAGTATCCCCGCCCCACAGGCCACTACAGGTAGTCTTCCACTTACAACCGTAATTGAGCTCAACATTGATGTGGTTAAGCAAGACATTTGTTAAGTGAGTTTTGCCCCATTTTATGACTTTTCTTGCCAGTTGTTAAGTGAATCACACCAGTTAAGCTAGTAACACAGTTGTTAAAGGGAATCTGGCTTCCCCATTGACTTTGCTTGTCCGAAGGTCGCAAAAGGAGATCGCGTGACCCCGGATGCTGCATCATAAATATGAGTCAGTTGCCTAGCATCTGGATTTTGATCACCATGGGGAGACCGCAATGGTTCTAAATGTGAAAAATGGCCATAAATCACTTTTTTCAGTGCTGTTGTAACTTTAAATGGTCACTGAATGAACAATTGTAAGTTGAGGGCTACCTGTATTTCTGCTTGAGGATTAAAGTGCTTGTGATTTTCATCCTGCTAGAACTGATTGAAATGAGTCAAGCTCCCATACGCAGACACAGGATTAAAATGCTGAGTAAAGTTGAAAGACTGTATCAGCACAGTGGTTAAGGCAACAGGCTAGAAACTGGGATGCTGAGCTCCAGTCCTGCCTTGGGCATGAAGTTAGCTAGGAAATCTTGAGACAGTCCCTTAGTCCTAGGAAGGGGGCAAGGGCAAACCACCTCTGGAAAACTTTGCCAAGAAAGTTTGTCCAGGCAGTTACCAGGAGTTAACACTTGACACGAAAGCACTCTACTGTACACATAACCAGAAAGACATCCTTCCCAAGACACAGAACTGAAAGCATGAAACTATTGTGGCGTGCATGGAACAGCCAGATGAATCGTGCCCTCTATGTGTGTTTATACAGCTGTAGCTTCCTCCAGAAATATTTGCACTAGGTTCGGGTACAGTGAGTTTTGAAAAGGATTTCTGTGAAGCAAGCACAGAGTCATCAGTGCTCTCCAGATGTCATGCCTGCTGAAAAGAAGAATCTCACCTTTCCATGCCTGTTGTGATCCTCTGTTGTGTTGTGCTGATGTCTTTTGCATGTGCATTTGGAAATTAAAACAGAGAAAAAACAAAGGCCTTGCCTGCCTACGGTACACTGTTTGCATTTTCAGATCTTTGAGGTTCGTGTTGAGCATGGGTGAAGTTCCAAAAGGAGTTGCTTGTACACAGCTGGACATCAGCAGTATTTTCATGTTAAGAGTTGTTTGCTTTATGGAAAGATTTATCATTTATTCTAGATACTGGTTATAGAAAGAGACAACTGAGTCATATACAGGCAATCTCAAGTCGCCCAAACTTCTATGGCAGTCCACAGGGATCTGTTGCTTTTCAAAAACCATTTCCCTTCTCCCCCTTCCCTGTCAGCATCGTCTCCCCAAAATTTTGCAAAGCGGTTTTCCTGCTGTGATATGAAGAGCCCTGGATACCATCTCCATTTCCTGATCCCAGGGTGCCTAGAGGTTTTAAAGATTGGCCTAGAAAATATATTGGCAAATTTGTAGCTTCACCTTGAAGCAGAATATCCATGTCACACAAAAGGAGTGTGTGTGGGGGGGGGGGAGGTGTTTAAAGATACTTGAGAGCAGCTAACTGCTGCTGCTATTAATCCAGGAGTTGAATTTTTTCTTTTGGAAATTCTTCATATGAAATGTTTTAAAATATGACAATATCAGCACTGAAAATATTTAAAAAAAGATTAAAGAAACCCTGCATGATTATACCCAATACATATATATTATACGATTATATATACACAGTATTAGGAAATAAGGCTGGAACAGTGATCATTAGCAAGGCAGAGGCATTTGGCCAGTGAAAGCAGCAGTTGTGCAGGCCTGAGATTTCTAAGGTAAAACTAAAAATCAGGGAGCCTTCCTGTCCAGAAGCCAACAGCTAATGGAAGTATTTTCAGAAGATCTAAGCTGGTCATTTCACACCAATAATTATTCCTATATTACTTATTCTATAGCAGCTACGATTCTGAGTAATGTTTAGGAACAGGCCAGCATGGGCAAGTCACTTAGCATCAGTTGAGTGAAAAGGTGGATAAATTCTGTTTTGAACATTCTGCTGTCTCCAAGACTACTGTCTTGAAAAATGGCAGGGCGTAAGAGGACCACAAACTACAACCCTCTTACAATTTCCAGTGCTTACAGCCTATACGTAGTGCTTGAGTTATGACTGTAATGGAGCCTGTCCATCATGGTCGTAAGTTGTGATGCTTGTAAAATGAGTCACCCATGTGACTGACCCAATTTTATGACCTTTTTGTGGTCATTAAGCGAACCAAAACTGAATCGCTATGGTCCAGTTTTGTCAAAAAAAAGCATTTACTTCAGTTTTTGGGCAAAACCATCATAAAATGAGGTGCAAACAATTAAAGATGTGGGGCCAGTGACCAAGTGCCCAACATGCCCAATGTGTGGTCATGTGGCCATAGGGGGGCAACCCTAGAACTTCAGCACCAGGTTGTAAGTACATCCAGGGAGACCTATTGTAATTTCAAAAAAGGTTGCTAAGCAACCAGTCGTAAGTCAAGGGCTACCTGTAAACAGACTCAATTCCTGGCGGCAGAACAATATAGACACTGGAGATGTTCTAAGCTGTACAGTTCAGAATGCAGTTATAATCAAGAATCATTATAAACTCTTCCCTCACTCTGGAAAAGGGTAATTTCTCAGGGAATCATCTGCATAGGAACCCATAGAGCAGCATATGGTTTCAAAAACCCACAAGAATTTCCATGGAACATCAGAAAAGATAGATAGAACTTTTGGGATGGAACGCAACTGACCATACATCCTTCAGAGTCCCTGAGCAACAACAAATCTGATTGGTAGAGAACAGAGCCCATCATTACTAGATTGCATGAGGCGCATCCAATTTTATGAAGTTACAGCACCCTATGGAGCTCCTTGTCATTCAATAAAACATCCATTTGGCTTCATGGGATCTTGTTGCTTTGCTTTCTGACACCACATTTTTGCATAGCCCCACATTCTCTTAAGCATCTGAACTGCAAAAAAACAAACAAATGTGCATCTTCTACTAATAGGTACAGCCATTGTAGTTATTGTAGAAAGTGCAGTCAAACATTATGGATACTCATTTCCCTCAACACACAAATATTTATCTAAGGAAGATTACATTTAAAAACAACAAAGTACTTATTCTATATCCACAAATACTTCACTCATCTAGCAGTTTTTTTAAAAAAGTGTAACTATGTAGTAGACCAGTAGGGCTACCAGCAACAGCAATACCTTGTCATGTGGATTCTGTATTATTTTGCATGATTTAATCCTTTGGAATCTGTAAACCTTATTGATCCTGTACTGGGTGGCACAAATTACTATTACTTTGTTTAAAAAGCAGTAGCTACCTGTATGTATTATCCACCTGAGGATATTCCATTTCTAACGGATGAATTGGACAACATGGCCTCATCTTAGAGGAGCAAAGGGGGTGGGGAAGAGGCACACCACGCAAAGCAGCACAGCACCAAGAGAAGCTTGATCTTCATCTATGGGAGACCAGAGGGCTTCCAAGTCTAAAACTGGAAGATGATGACACAAAGGAATAAGATAAAGCCAGGGAGAACTCCAGAAGCCATCCTCACTGCAGAAAATGCTCATTTTATTTTTCACAGAGATTGAAACCAAATTGAATTAAGTATACTTGGCTTGGCTGGCTCATGTCTGCTACTGGGAAGAAGGGAATCTGCAGACCTGCAGATATTCTATACTGGACTCTTCCAGAATCCCAAGCTTGAGCAAGTTACCAGATACCATGTCCTGACAGCTGTCACTGGTGGACTTCAGAGAAAATCTGAGGTCCACCATTGATAGCTGTCGGGACATGGTATCTTCTGATAACTTGATCAAGCTTGGGACTCTGGAAGGGTCCAGCATAGAATATCTGCATAGAATCTGGTGCTGGTTGTGGTTATTATTGCTCACAAAATTAGGGCCCATAAAGGAACCAATGCACACTTTTGTCAAGCCTTTTTCAAATTATCCCTCTCTCCCTTTATAAGAATTAGGACATGCAGGCATCTGAATTCTCACCAAGAACATATGAACGTTCATATACTTCAACACCTGTTTCAGGAATGGGTTTGTGCATTTTCTCCTTTACCATGAGAAGTAGTTCATGGGTTAACTAATGTGCAAAGTAGCTATTAGAAAAATGGTGCAAATCAGTTGATTCTTTGAACCATCCATGTCCTCCACTTACTCTCTCATAGCTATTGGCTATATATGACTTTTCTTAGAGGCAAGCCATTGTGTGTCAATGTGTGTGTGTGTGTGTGCACCTGAGCACACAAATGGAATGCAATTCCCTATACTAGCCTCTCTGTGGATTTCAAAAGAAGTCTTCCTGCGCCAGCAAAAAGAACTTGGACACCAAAAGGCCTTGTGCTGATTTATGGACATTCTCAAGATCAAATAAGAAACGGTGTGTAAAATGAGGACATTTTTCCACATGAGGAATTAAGGCAAAGCTGACAAGTTGCTTGGCGGGAGATGGCAATTCAAGGGTGCTGTGGTTCAAGGCAATATTCCCATCCTGGTCTGAGGTTGTGGGATGGGGTGGGGAGTTGACCCAGAGGGAGGACATAAAACAAGTCAGTCTTCTGCACTAATGCCCATTAACACCACCACCCATTTAGAAAATTTCATTAATTAGCTTTCACGTGATTTATGTTCCTCCAGGGAGGAAATGAAGCAAGTGTTTAAGAAAGCTGCACCTTTGGTATGAGTTTTTTCCCCCAAAAAAAGTTTTCTACATATTAGAGGCTAACTTCCCAAAGGTTGGTCATGGTAAATGGGGATCATATGCCTTTGAAACCAAGAAAACAGAACAAATGGTTTCCTGCCCCCCATCCCACCCCTAAATGCCAAAACTCACAGCTAACAAATTTTTATTTTTCTGGCTGGCAACTGTAGACATTGCATTCTCCACAAGTTTTAAGGACTTCAGTTTGGGAGAGTTAACAGTCGTAGTCCTCAATGAACAACTACCATGTTTAGTGACTGTTTATACAGTTACAACTGAAAAAGGCAATTAATAAGCAAGAGCTACCTGTATTTCCTTCCCAGATAAGCAGCACTACATAGAAAGCAGAAAAGGAGTAAGAAATATGAGCCAAAAGCATGAGATACGAAAAATATATATGAAACTACCCATATCCAGTTTACATTTAACATCAATTGTACTTCTTCACATTTTTCTATCCTTGTAAATTATCCTCGCTTTCACAGTGCCTCACATAATTTCTTAAAACTTCACTTTTTTGGGGAAAATTCATTAATTCAATCCAACCACAAATGTCTGGTGTTTTCTCCCTTCTTTTCACCCATATATTCCTACCCCATGTTTCTTTTGTAATTTGATCCTGATTATTGGTAAGCGAGATGACCTTAACGGAAATATACAAGAAGCCTTACCTAGGCAAAAGGGCTGAAACATCTTTTAAGTCCTGAGAAATGAGATAATATATTTGGAAGCGGCTCAGGCAGGTGCATCCCTAATTCATAGTATAAGAAGTATAAGACGATAGAGGAAATACAGCACACTCAGGTTTTCAAGACTCTGTTAGTCAGCCAAGCTGAAGGAATAGTTTTAATCTTCCTGTGAATTTAATTTCCTGGTCTTTAGTGAGGCTGACATTGATAATTAATGTTCAGCTCCATAGTCCTTATTGCATCCTACAATTGGCTACATTCTACCCTTGGCCAATAACTTAGCATCAGCTACTTAAAAATCTACATGTACGCTCACCACCCCAACTAACTTCTAAAGTCACATTTTTTATACATTTACCCATGAATAGAGCAAGCAAATAAGGGAATATCCATATTTGTCATATTCTCTGCTAAACCATTCACCAAGCATTCTATTTTCATCCATGCTTTTTCTTCCATCACATGCATGTACTACTCCACTTACGACCACAGTTGAGTCCAACATTTCTGTTGCTAAGTGAGACATTGGTTGAGTGAGTTTTACCCCATTTTACAACCTTTTTTTTTTAACCACAGT
The DNA here is from genome assembly GCA_033807585.1 of Hydrophis major. Lineage (NCBI taxonomy): Eukaryota > Metazoa > Chordata > Lepidosauria > Squamata > Elapidae > Hydrophis > Hydrophis major. The sequence goes on from CM066329.1 coordinate 224,336,676, forward strand.
TGTTAAGTGGATCACTGCAGGTCTTAAAGTATTAACATGATTGTTAAGTGAATCTGGCCTCCCCATTGACTTTGCTTGTCAGAAGGTTGCAAAAGAGGATCACATGACACTGTAACCATCATAAATATGAGTCAGTTGCCTAGTATCTGAGTTTTGATCATGTGACTATGGGGGTTCTGCAGATCATAAATGTGCAAAATGATCATGTCACATTTGTTCAGTGCTGCTGTAACTTCAAACAGTCACGAAATGAGCTGTTGTAAGTTGAAGACTATCTGTACCGATTTTATATGGGCAGTGTATTAATATGAAACTGACAAAGGTTTATTGTGCATTTGTTGATTTAGAGAAAGCATAGGATGAAGGGGATGGGCTTGAATGTTCTTTCTACGTTCTGCATTCAGCAAATTCCAAGTTCTTCATCCTTTGCCTTCTCTAAATCAACAAATGCACAACTTCTTTGCCAGTTTCATTTTAACACATTGCCCATATAAAACACTTTTCAATATTATTATCACTTGTATTCTTTTGATCTGAGTTCTACCGAGTATCTTCCAGGAACCTTTATCAAATTAATTTCACAGGAGTGTTACATTCACACATGGTACCTTTTCCCTTTTACAAGGTAACAAAATTAACATCCCTCCAATTAACAGGCATGGATAGACTTCATACATACATTAAACAAGTTGAACAGTCACTCCATCATCAAATCACATTGACAATTTTAATATTTCTGCAGTTATGCTGTCACTACCAATCTGTGGTTTTTCTATTTTCCAACATTTTACAGCATCATCTTCCTTCCATCAAGCTTCGGATACCAATATAGCATTCATTTCGATTTCACTCTTCAACAAATCACCATCATTCTTCTACAAATTTCTAAAATATTTCTTGCATTTCCTAACTTCAGTTTCATTTCAGCATTTAATTCCAAATTCCACTCACTTTGCTCGCTTTATCTTCCCAATCTACTTCCAATTATTATGTATTTTTTTTATCAAAATCTGCATTTTCCTCCCTCACCTAATCATAACATATCCTTAGCCTCTCTGATCACATTCTTCCCTTCATCCTTAACTTTTCTCCCTCTTGAATTTTTTTTCATCCATTTTTTTTCCAAAACTTCATTCCACCATACATCCATTTCTATACTCTTTATTAATGTAGCTCTATACTTCTCTGCAACTGTAATATCTCTTCCCTCAGTTGTTCTACTTTTACTCTTGCTTCTTTCCCTCCCTCCCTTATCCATTTTCTATGATCTATTTTTGATTCTACCAGATAATGGTGTATCTCACATTCAAAATGCCTCAGTACCTCTATATTATTCAATAATTATTTCAATCTGCCACTATAAACAATCAAATCAATCATGCTTTTAGCTTTAGTCACTTTTCCATGCCTATGTATGGATTGACATGCTTAAATCTTTTTTTTTTTTTCCTAAGAGGACACTCATCAAATAGTCGCCATGGCCATTCATTAGCTCTTCATTTGATTTTCTCATTCATATTTATTCATGCCTCCTTACAAATAATTTCCCCTGCCCTATCATTTCAAGAATGCCATCTAATTTTTCCCAAAACTCGTATCCCATTGGCTAAATGATATAAGCAATGCAACATGTGACATACTACAAACATCACTCTAATAGTATTCAAAGTTATGAATATAAATCCAGTCAGAAGCATTATATTTAAGACTGATAACTGTTGAACTTCATTAATGTAATGTTGTATTTGATGTCCTTTTTCCTGTCACCTTTTACAACACAGCCATAAAGCAAAGAATCAAGAATGTTCTAATGTTTACAGAGTGCCCTCTACTGACTACAAATAGAATAAAATTAATGGATTCATGTGTCCTCTGAATCGAGTTTGTATCCTAGTGACTGAGTGGCATGAACATGTATTTTTCTTGGTAACAATACAAAAAAATGTATCTGTATCTTCTTTGCAGACTTCTTTTTGGCTTCCCAATCTGTATAAAACTATAGTAGTCTATGGTGACTGTCCATCTAAGAAATTAAGTCTGACCTTGTTTTAGATTTTTCAGGTCAAAGTTGGGTAGGTGCTTCCCATTAGCTGGACAGAAACAGAATACCCCGAGGCAAGTCTTACAGTCCATGAGAGAAGATTAAAATACTTTCAGAGAAGTTCCAGGGCAAATTAGATTCCTTTTTATTTCTGTTCATTAATCTGCCTGGATCACTCTGCTTTGAGCCATAGAACGTTGCAATTCTGTCTGCTAAATTGGATCAGAAAAGATGATTCGGGGTCTTTGGAGTTTACTGTACGGTGCCTGCAAAAGTTCCAGGCATAATAAAATATCTACTTCAGATTCCTAAGTTGGGATTCCATTTCAATGGACCAAGCTGAGGTATCTTGGATGGCTGCAGATCAATGAATGATGGTGAGGGCTGGAAAAGATATCTTCATGATAGATGAGAAGCCGGTGCCATTGTTGGTCAATTTTTTTTAGTCTTAATGCCACTTCAAGGAATAGCAAGGTTTCTGCTGAAGAAATCAAAAGACTGGATTGTGAAAAAAGGAGGGAGAGAAAAGACACACAAAATGAAATATTATCCTTCTAAAATCCATTAGTAAGTTATGTCACCCAGGATCCAAATTTCCCAAATGCAAGATAAACAAGCAAAGAATTGTCATAGTCTTTTAGTCATTTTTCAAACTGGTTTGTCAACAACTCATTGCTTAGTTGTGAGTAAAGTACTGTTTTCTAAATTAAGAGTGCACCAAGTATAACTTCACTGTTCAATAAGGTGACCTAAATCAGTTCACTAATTATCTTCTAGGGCAGGGGTGTCAAACTTGTGTCATCATGTGACGTATCGTGACCTTTCCCTTTGCTAAACTGGGCATGGCCAGCATGTGATGTATCCTGCCCAATGGCCACAAGTTTGACAGCCCTGTTCTAGGGGGTATTTTACTTCAGACACATTGGTGATGTGAAAAAAACTGGGAAAGGTGGGAGGAAAGAGAAGAGAATGAGCACCAGCAGGGTGGATGGACTCAATTACAGCAGCAATGGCTGCATCATTGGGAGATTTCAAGGAAAGGTTAGAGGTAGATCATCACAGGAAAAAAAACTATCATTGTGGTCACTAGGAGTCAAAAACAACCTGAGAGCACATAATCACCAATCAATCAATCTAAAGGGTGCAATGCATGATTTCATCAATCCCAGTTGGTGAATGTAATTAAGTTCATCAGCTACTATTTTCCACCTATTATAAGAAATTCAATGCAGCAAAAAATGTCCATGTGATATGCAGAATGTCTCGTCTTTTTGGTCCAACCACCACCTCTCAAGTTTCACAATGATACAATTTGGTCCTGGGGCAAGAGAACAATGATTGTTCAATTATATTTTTGACTCCTGTACCCTTGTAGAGGGATAAGATATTGTTACTGCTTGTGTGACATATATGTCAATTCTTTCAGCTTTTCTCACATCATGTCAATTGGCTGCTACAATGTGGGCAAGACATGCAATAAATTAATTCTAACTTTATATTATTTTATTTATGCATACACACATATACCGATGACTAATGCAAACATTTAGGGGCACCAACCTTATGTATTCAGTTTCACCTGGTCAGCGCAGAGGAGAAATTTTTGGAGGTGTTCAGAACATTTGATTGAAGAACTCTGATTTGTCTTAAGGCACTCCTCAAATGCAGTAAATGGCTCAGCACAATCTCGGCGAATCTTCTGAACAATTGGGCTACAATAAAACTCCCATAGATTTATAAATAAGAAAAAAATGGACAAAGAACAGTGCAGGAACTTAGCAAGTTGCAGTGGTTACACACAGAAATGATATGAAGTCTACAGGAAGGTAAAGGAGCGTACATTCCTCAATTAATCAATTAATTTCCCCACAAAGGCAAAATAGCACTCCAGCCCAAGGGAACTTACTGGGATGATGTACATTTGGCCATGTCAAGTTTGAGTTGGTGACAGTCCAGCTGCCAGGAAGAAGGGTTAGCAACCACGCACCGGCCATATTGCTCGGTTTCTTTGTGGCAGTACCGCAAGGTTATTTCCAGAGCTGCCTGCCTGTTGAGAGAGAGGCAAGTTAAAAAAAAAAAAAGGTGAATGTACACTCTGCCTTTCCACCACATAATGACAAAAAGAAATGCAAAAATGTTTAATAAAGCTTTACAGCATTATGAAAAACACATGGAAGTGGCCACTTCTGATTTAAACACTGTTCAGTAGCTAGCCCACTCACCAAAAACTTGCCAGAACACAATTGGTTTCCCCTCCGTTGGGACTTCAAAACTTAATTCTCTCTCTCTCTCTCTTTCTCACTCGAGCTATATTACACAGCCTTGTAACTGGCAGAGTTTCAAAGATAATGTATGTATTATTGCGTAAGTTTTCCTACATCATCGCCCACCATTTACTACCATGGGTTGTCAAGGTCACCAATTGAGACAGGTTTCAACGGAGACCCAGCATGGCTGCTACTTGTGATGACACTGTATCATCACGTATGAAGTAGCAAATACTGGAAATCCACTGCTAAAATGTCGCCATCTGCCGCTCTCCTGGTTTCGTAAACCGATCAGGTCTGCAGGCAACAAGCCACTGGGTTATGTTTACATTTATAGGTTGAAACCTCTGCAGATGCAAGTTAAGGACCAAGGAAAAACGGAGTTTTCCCTTAGATCAGAAAAAGGGCTTTGGTGCAGAGAAAACACACTCACATGCTCCACTCGACTCCGCAAAGCCACACTGGTTTCTTCCTTGTCCCCAACACGCATGCTCCCTCTCCACCGCCGGGCCTCTTCTGCGCATGTTCAAACGAGCCGCGGCGGGGCGGAGCTTTAAACCCAGTCACCAGGACACGAGAGAACGCCTCACGGGTTTCGCGCACGCGCAGTTTGGAACGACGCGGTCGCTTCGCGGAGAGCCACGTGTATAGCTCATTCAAAAAGGGGCGTGAGGTTGAAGCGTTGGCTCCATCGGCTTTGCGAAGGCGCGACGCATGCGCACTTTTAATGCCCAGGCCGGGAATATGCTCGCTCAACGCGCTTCATTGGCGCATACCCCGGAAGTGGAAGGAAGCGAGACCGAAGCGAGCCGGTGGCGGCGGCGGTGGTTCCCGGAAGAAGGATGGTGGCAACAGCGGAGGCCGGTCCCGGGCCGGGGCCGGGAGACGAGTTGGTGCAAGACGTGATTCCATATCGGAGGCGGTCGCGTCTGTTATGGGGGACGGTGTTGCCCTTCTGCGTCTTGTACCCGCTCTGGCTGTGGGTTTGGGGGTCGAGCGCCTTCGCCTGGGCTTGGGGGTCAGCCGCCGGCACCGAGACCCCTGAAGCTGCGCTTCTTTTCCTCGCCGCCATTGGGGTCGTCCACCTTCTCACGGCCTTAGCCGGCCTGTGGAGCGTCAACGTCCACTGCTTGCTCTACTGCTGTTGGGTCAGTCCCGCGCCTGGGGGTGGGGGGAGTGGGAGACCCAAAGACCACGCGGGAGAGGGGCACGGAATGGCGGTGGGCGGGGGTATCGCCTTTGCACAGACATTGGCATGGCTTTCTCTGCCTGGGGCTTCTTAGATCAGATCAGGGGAAGTGGGGAGAAGCAGTCTCCCACCCCCACATGCACCCCGAAGCTTTTCACAGGCTTTACAGGTGGTCCTCGATTTACAACAGTTCATTTAGTGACCGTTCGAAGTTACAACGGCACTGCAAACAGTGACTTATGACCGTTTTTCATACTGATGACCATTGCAGCATCCCCATGGTCCATTCAGATGCTTGACAGCTGAACTCCTATTTATGACCATTGCTGTGTTCAGGAGTTGCTTTGCCACCTTCTGACAAGCAAAGTCAACTGAGAACCCAGATTCATTTAATGACCATGTTACTAATTTAAAACTGCAGGGATCCACTTAATAAAATAAGATGAGAAAACTGGTAAAATGGGACAAATTCCCTGAACAAATTTTTCACTGAAGAAATCTTGGGCTCAATTGAGGACTATCTGTACTTTCTTCAAGAAGTGTTGGTGCTCAGATATGTCTAGAGAGATTCCTTGCACGGGGGCTCTGGACTCACTAATAAGATGGCCAAACTTTGCACTTCTCTCCTGATGGGCAGTGCAAAGGTACCAGGAGTCTTAAATCCAAATGCTGTTGCAGCTGAAAGGTGAGAACAGCTGTAAAGCCTCATGGAGACACTGGGATTTTTCTTCTGTATTGTGCTGCTACTTGAGGTTTTGTTATGAAAACAAACTTGCTGAGGCATTGCTTTTGTTAAGCTTACTCTTGTTTAATGTCCTGACTATAATTTTAATGTGCTCAAGTTACAGTGAATAGCCTTCTTTTTGCATGTAAAGGCAGTTTATTTTTATTCTACATACATAGATTGCTTATTTTGGAGTCTAGGAATGTAACAGAATGCAATAGGTAGTGGTCCTTTGAATTTTAATGATTGTAATTGCATTGGAAGTAAATCTGCTTGAGATTCTTTTGTTTAAACTCATTGATATGGATGGGATATTTTTCCCTTTAAAAAAAAAGAAGTTTTTTTAATGGTTGCATTTTTTAAAAAGAATTTTTAGTTTTAGTCAAGATAGTTTTATTTAACATATTTTTAATATTTTTGTTAATTAGTGGCTTCCTCCAAGGAAAATAGGCTTGAGATCCACCACCACCTCCAGTACATTATTTTGAGAAGCTGTGGTTTCTTGATTTCCAAATGTGAGCGCTTGCTTATAAAAGGAAACAAGTAGTGATTCTATTAAAGTTTTGCACCTCTATGCAAAACAAAAGGGAAAATGTATCTGAGCACATCAGACATTTTCTTGGTTGAATTTGATTACCTATTGAATGACAATTTCTCACCTCTATTCCTTTTTAAAATTCTCTACAATATTTATCTTTCATGAACAATTGAATATTCCCCAAATTTCCATTCTTGGAAGGCATATTTTTCTCTGGAAGAAAATTGAATTTTCCAGAGCCCATCAGTATCGGCATATATCCAGTTTGGAAATTACATAATAACTGATCAAACTATCACAGTGACAAAGAGACTTAAAAGTAGATTTCTAGTTTCTCTTTTTTTGGAAAATTAATATAAGTATAAATGCTGCTTGTGATTTTGCTGTGTTAAAGCTTCATTGCAGTAGTGGTTGGAGAAAAAATGTGTACAAGATAGGATGCTGGTTGTTCTTCTGGTAAAGGTATAACTAATTTCTGGTAAAGATTAGATAATGTCAGATCATAGGATGTTCTACTTTGGTACTCATAATAATATTTAATTATATCTGCCTCTTTAACAGGAATCATATGACATTACTGTATTTTCCTTGTATTTACTTGCTGTCTTTAAAAGAGAATATGAAAAGGCTATAATTTACGGGTATATATTCAGTTTGTTTTCCAAAAAGTCCTAGTTTCAAAGTCACAGAGCAAAATCTGCCTATGACTGGAAAAGTAGTATTTATTGGAACGGCCAATATTGGTTAAAATGAATTGTTAGATTTCAGCAGTAGAACAACAGACCAACTGGAATCATAATCTGAATTTAGTAACTAGATGAAAGGAGTGTTTGCTTTTAACAAAGCATGTACCATAATAGAATGTAGCTAACAGTGACTATGATCTTAGGATAGGTTGATTCAAAGAAAGATTATGAAGCTGTAGCTTTCTGCCTTATTGTAATTTGGTGGTGTTCCTCAATTATTTTCTCACGGGTAACCTCCTGCATTGTTTAGAAGGCTTCTAAGCATTCCAGACAGGTCATTCTGCACAGTTCTTATTATATGCAGGCCTAATGGAAGAAGCCTTCACTAAACTGTAACAAGCATCTACATATTGCTTTGCACAGTTGCTTTCTAGAATTGATACATTGCCATGGTTCATTCATTTTAAGTGTTAATATGTTCTGTGTCTGATTATTCCAGAAATGTCAAAGGTAAATTGCAGTCTTCCATTAGTTATAATACAAAATATTAAGCCAAGAAATTCTTCAAACCCCCAAGCAAAATCAGTCGAAGCAAAAATTAAGACTTTTTTTTTAAAATCAGACAGTGCATGTGATAAAGTCATGGGGTAATACTTGAAGCTCATTTGTTTAATGCCTGATGGACCTCTTTTGAGGAGAGCGGTTCAGAAATGAGACACAACTGTAGAAACAGTTTCTCTCTGATGCTACTCACTTAGTCCAGGGCAGTGGTGGCGAACCTTTTCGGCACTGAGTGCTGAAATGGGAATACACGTGTGTGTGTGTGTGTGTGTGTGTGTACTGAAAACTGGAAGAGCAGCTCTCTGACACACTGTGAGAAACTGTGTAGGAGCGCTGGCACACGTGGCGTAGGTTTGCCCTCACGGCCCAGGGGATGCTATCTTTGATGAACAAAGGAGGGAAACTACAGGACTTCTTTGCAAGTGGCATGATTAATGAATCCTACAAAATGAATGCATTATTTAAATTTCTACTATACAGACTCTACTATACTTTCTTCTGACAGCATCTTTTTCTATTTTGCACACACAAAGATTAACAGTGTCTAAAACTTCAAATGCAACTGCATGTGTGCTAGCCTTGTATTAACTGAATTTTGGGTGTGTTAAACATGATTTGATACAAATTTATGATTTACATTTAAACTGAATATTGCATTATTCAGACACACTAATTGCAACCAACCTATTTCAAGTTTAGATAAAATCAGTACAATTAATACAAAAGTAGCTTTACCCCAAGTGTAGCTGTTTCCTCTCTCTTGTGGAGAAAATACTAAATATTGCTTGATTTGATCCAAGTTCTAAAGACTGATTGTTCAAACTATTTGTCTTTCAGGTGCGCAATCCAAGGAAAGCCACCTTGGCCAAAGTTGTGCCAACTCCAAATAATGGCTCCGCAGAACTGGTATCACTCCACCGAGATCAGGTGAGAAATTAAATAATGGTATTAAATTGAGAACAGTTTCTTTTTCTCATCAATTTGTTATATCTCATTGCCATTTGACTGCAGATTTTGACAGTACTTTGTGCAGAAAAAAAAGATATCAAAATGTGGATCTGATCTCAAATAAGATAGGAATGTGTACTTAATGGCTTGGATCCTGAATTCTCTTCACAAAAAAAGCTTATTTCAACCATCAAATGATTTCTAATTTAAGGGAAGGAATACCTCACTGTCCTACTTTCCTTTAAGATTCCTTCCCATCTGTAACACTTGCCTCAACAGATCACAATTGCAGTACCTACCATACTGCTGGAACAATATTCTGGCGGTACCATGAGTTCTAAGTGAGAAAGATGTGAAAATGTATCTCCCCACTTTTCCAGTGATATTCTTTTGCCAACAGATACAAACATTTGCTTTTACAAAAATTAAATCTATTTGTGACTAGCAGCTTTATTCTTTTTAAAGCTGGGTTGTATGCTGGGTTGTATCCCTTGCTGTAATGTTTATGTTTGCCTTGGCCTGTCGTAGCAGGGAGACCAGTGAGCAGCTTCCTCATAGTGTATCACAATGGCAGAAATCTCCAAACCGGCTCCATGTGCACAGAACGTTAATTTGTGTGTCCTTTCTAGGGAGAAGATGGAGAGGAGGTTCTTTCCTTTGAATTTCAAAAAATCAAATACTTTTGTGAGCTAAGTGAAAGCAAAAAATTCCTTCCTGTGGCATTTCCTGTGGAACACCCACTGCAGTATTATCAGAATGCTCGTGGTTACCAGGAAGATAAAGAAATCAAAGCAGCAGAAAAAAAATACGGCACCAACAAGTAAGTGGGACAAATATTTATCTGTAATATTTATCATAAACCTCTTAAGGCAGGCATATCTAAGCTCTTGACTACTGACTATTCAACTTAATTAGTGTATAGATATTGACAGCGCGTTGGTGATTTATTACCTAGCATTGATTGCCATATGGAAGAGAAGTTTCTAATTAATAATTCACAATAGCAAAAAATAAATGAAATATTTTATTGCTCCTTACTGCACTTCTTCATTAAGCTGATGTGTTGCCTTTCCACATTTCCATCTATCTACATTAAAGTATATATCTGCCAAACATTTTCCCCTAACACTGACTTACAGTTCTATCATTTGTAAATTAACTAAGCTGAATGTAGATATTTAGCAGCCATGAGAGTAATTGCTCTCTATCTTGCCAAGATCACTTTTATTCCAATCTTATTTCCATTGCATGAGGTGGGTCTACGACAACTCTCCACGGCCAACTTGTTGTGGTCAACTCGCTTTGGCCAACTCATTACGGAACAACTCACGATAGCCAACTCACCACGGGACAAGAGTTATATTAATATTGAAGAAATAGTGGAAAAGAATCCTTTAAGAAAGGGTGCCAAAGGAGGGATAAAATGAAATGTGCATGACAAAAATTAAAATATTTTTAAATTATTTTAAATAATTAAATTGGACTGTTGAATTGTCCTGCAGCAAGTTGGCCATGATGAGTTGTCCCGCGGGGAGTTGGCTGTGGCGAGTTGGCCACACTGAATTGGCCATGGCAAGTTGGCCAAAGCAAGTTGTCCCATTCCAGTATAAATCCTGAGCCCATTTTTATTCATTTTCCTGCCTTTCAACATTCCAAATAACCCATCTTTCCATCCTGTATGTGGAGGAATTTGTGGAAGAAAGTTCTTCACTTCGTTCATCCATTCCCTTATTACAAGCTGTTTTATCCCACTTAAAGACCCACTGTGTTCAGGCATGCCTTTGTAATTAAAAATTTTTTAGCTCTCTCAAAGGGTATAGATCTGCTTTCCTTAGCCAACTGTAGACATAATTTATTCCTTTATTGCCACTTTAATAACTATAATTTTCTCATCTTAAAGGCTAAAGCAAAAAAACAACAACCCCAAAACCCCTCAGTTGTCACAGCTGTATCCCAGTTTTCCTAAACTTGGTACTTTCAAAGTATTCTTAATTAATTAATTAGTTTTTGTTCTTACCCAGCATGTTATAGTTATTTCATTAAGTATTGATAATTATCCACTGATGGTAAAAATTGGGGGTCTGACAATGACAACTAAGGAGCAGTCCTGGTTAAGTAGTGCCTGAAGTTTTAAAGTTCTGAGCTTTGAAGGACATTTGATGAAGCCAAAGTGAAAAGAGAAGCGAGCGAGAAATGGGTAAAGAAAATGAAACCTTCAGGATCTGAAGCAGAAGTAGAGAATCTGTGATCCTCTTGACAACGTTGCCATATCTCCCAGAATACGGAAGGTTAAATGCAGCAGAACTGAAAGTTTTGCAAATTGAGTGGGCTCAAGAAAGGGTGAGTGCTGAAATGAACAAGGATTCTGCTTTTCACACAGGGCAGAAATGGTTGTGCCAGAATTCCTGGAACTCTTCAAAGAGAGAGCAACAGCTCCTTTCTTCGTCTTTCAGGTAACAAAAGCAAAACATCAAGTGTCTTTCTTTTCTTTTTTGCTATTTGGTCTGTTTCTTAAATTGACAAAGGGGTGAGCAAAATGCTGCTGTCATTCAAAGCTGTTGATTCCCAGATAATTATGAGTTGCAAGCTTTTGGTTTATGCAATTGGCTGGCTGGTATGGACTTGTTCAGACATCCTCAGCAAAGAAAGTGGAAATATGAATGTTTATGTTTGTATAAACAGTTCATTGTGGCTCCCAGCTTCCCAAAAGTTGCTGAACTGTGTGATCCCTAAAATCCTTTGATTCTGTTTTTCACAGGTATTCTGTGTGGGTCTGTGGTGCCTGGATGAATACTGGTATTATAGCGTCTTCACTCTTTCCATGCTGGTAGCTTTTGAAGCATCCCTTGTCCAGCAACAAATGAGGAACATGTCTGAGATCCGAAAAATGGGTAACAAACCCTACATGATCCAGGTAAGAAAGAGCAAAAGATGATGAGATTCAAGTAAAACTTGAAAGCTCCAGTGCTGCTGTCTCTTCCTCCCCCTCCAGTCCCCTCCCCCCATCTGCAGAGATTCTAATGAACTGTTAGCTTTCAGAATACTGGAGGTCCCATCACTCAGGGTGATGTGAATAACAGTTAGTTGCTGTACTTGTTAGAAAGAGGAGCTTCTCAGGGAAAGCAGAGTGGTTGATATGTGGGAATTTCAATAGGACAGGAGCAGTTGCCAGAACCTTAGAAGCTAAGATAGAAAGGTGCTTAGTTATCAATATCTTTTGTATTTGTCATTCAAATCTGTACATTTTCCTCCCCTTCCAGTATTCCCTGGCTTCTAAGGCATCTCTTTCCACTTTTCTTGGCCTTGTAAAATGTATTGGTTTCTTCCGGGAAAGCGATGATTAAATTTTGAATAAATCTAGGAACAGGCTAAATTTACAAAGAAAGTGTATATTCATTCCACCCATTTTCTACTCTTACATTACATTGTTTTTATTAACAACTTCTTTTGGTTAAATATACCATGAAAGTTACAAAGGCAGGTATTGCTTCTCCAGAGCCACTTCAGTCCTGCCCAAGGAACAAAAATATTATTTTGCTGTCTCTTTATTTTTCAGGTTTACAGAAACAGGAAGTGGCGGCCAATTTCCAGTGATGAGATCATTCCAGGGGACATTGTTTCAGTCGGTAATAGAGGTTCCTTACTTGTTGCAAATAAACTACCTATCCTTTTCTATTTCAAAGGGTTTTTGGCTTTTGTCTGTATTCGGATACTCCTATATTCAGTAAAACTGCCAAATGAGGATTAGGGCAGAAAGAATTCTATCCAGATCTGTGAGGCTACATCTTCTGACGTAAGCTGAATTTAGGCTAATATTGTTACCAAGAGGAAGAACTTGCTAGTAAAAATGTTGCTTTTATGTTAAAAACTACTGAAGGTTCCCCCCACCCCCTGGTCATTCCTTGTGTAATTTTCCTTGTGAACTTGCAGAAGGTAGCATAGAAGAGGCAGAAAACATTTGGGTCTCATTGGAGAGACTCAGGAAGGCATATAACATACTAGCAAAACAGGATTGATATGCCAACAACCTTTTCTTGCTATTCAATGAGAAAATCATCCTTCATTGGTGCTGCCTAGACAGGCTGAGCTCCACTAAGATGAGGAAGGAAGAACAGCTTGCAAGTCCTTCACAATTCTTAGAGTAATCTAGATCCTGACTAAGTCCATTTTTTCTTCCCAACTCCTTTCTGAGCATTCAACTTTTTTATTCCAGGCCGCTCTCCCCATGAAAACCTTGTACCATGTGACATGTTGCTGCTACGAGGAAGGTGTATTGTAGACGAAGCCATGTTGACCGGAGAGTCAGTCCCTCAAATGAAGGTTTGTGTCAGGGTTCCAAGTAATAGACCTATAGAAAGCAAAACTCTGAGGTGGGTAGGTTCCTCAAAGAATAGCTTTATTGGATATTTCATATTGGCATGTATCTGGTGAAAACCTATTCTGAAGGCTTCTGTGGTTTTCACTAATTAAAAGTTTGTAACTTTCTCAAAACAGTCATATGGTCCAATCATGGCACTGTCTGGTTGCCTGGTGACATCACTCCGTCTTCCTCTAACCAGGTGTGAGGATGTCCTTGGTTCCCAAGAGGAAGTCTTTTGTTTTGACTGCAAAACCCCAGCTCTTTTAAAAAAAAACCCTCTCTATACCTCGGCTCCAGTGTGGCAACACTAAAGCATCCAAGATAGCTTCAGTCAGATCAGCTCCAAGATTGACAGTTTGCTTGTCAATGACTATAATTTGGTCAAGTAGTGTTGTCAGAATGCCATGCTGTACAAGCTGTTTCCTTGACCTAGAAATGGAGTCAGTATAAAGGGGAACAAATGAAGTCAGGTAGACTGCAAGAATCATTGTAAAAGTGAAGAGAGAGAAGGAAAGAGACTAAACAATGATTTTGCACAAGTGTAAAGTATGTATTGAAGGAAGATTATGAAGAAGTACCTTCTGATATTGGAAGAACCAATGCTGCCTATTGGTTGAAGGTGGGGAAACGACTAGGTTATATTCTTTCACGCAGAGAGAGGAATTATTAAAACAAGGATAACTGCTAAATGTAATTACATTTAATTAGCTAAATGTAATTGAAATAATTGAGAATGCTGGATGATAGATAAATGGGATGGTTGTAATGCACAGTTGTAATAAATAGGACAAAATATGTTGGCATTTCATTGCTCGTTTCTCATTGCAATTGAAATTAAAGTGAAAAATAGATTAAAATAGTTATTTCTCATCTTTACTTTTAAATATTCATACAGAATGGCATACATTAAGGAAAAATGCCCCCCCCAAAATACCCAAAACTGATACATCAGTAAAAATGCTTTTATATTAAATAATATTAAATGCCAGAACATCCTCCCGCCACATGTATTAAAAATTCTTTGTCTCCCCATCTTGCATCTCTCCATCTCTTCCAATTTCATAATGTTCTACATTCTTAAATTTTTCATCTTAAATTATTCGGTTTTAATGTTTTATTATTTTGTTGTATTGATTAAATTGTACACCATTTAATTCCCCTCTCAGGGAGGTGGCAAGTTAAAAAATTCATTTTTATATATAAAAGCTGATCAAAGTAGAAAAGTTCAGACTCTTTGTATTGCTGTTTCCCCATGGAACTTAAAAATTATGCTTTGCTTTAGATCATAATCTCCCTGATTCTGGGACCAACTGTCATTTGAATAAGGATAATTCTTTTATTCTAGAAAATATGTGATTTGTGTAAGCAAAAATATCTCAGCAAATTTTGTGTTATTCGCTTATTGTTATTTGCTTCTGTTTTGCCCTACAGGAGCCAGTTGAGGATTTGGATCCTGATAATGTCCTGGATATGCAAGCGGATTCCAGGTTGCATGTCATTTTTGGGGGAACAAAAGTTGTGCAGCATATTCCACCACAAAAAGCCAGTACTGGCCTGAAACGTATGTAGCTACCAAAACTGGTGTGAACAAAATTGGGAGCATGGACAAGGGAAGAGATTTTGGGGAGGGGGGGGGAATCAATAAATTATAATTTCCCTTGGAAAAACATCCAGAATATTGTACTCATATATTGCTTCTCAGATAACTTTTGTCAGATTCTGAGAAAGGGTAGTGCAACATATTGACTGAATTTATGATATAGCTAGTCCAAGCAGGCTCTTTTCTTCAACTTATAAGTTCTGCCTTTTTCATTTGATGTATGATGACTTTTTAAATTTTTGCATAACATATTCACCTTTGCTGGGAGTGTGTTTATCCAAATTCCCCATTTAAACTTTATAGAGCTGTTTTATAGAAATATACAATATGTTCCTTTCTCCCTTTTACAGCTGTTGATAATGGGTGTGTGGCCTATGTTCTGAGGACAGGCTTTAATACTTCTCAGGTAAGAACCTCTGTGCTTTTGGGTGAAAGCAGGCATGCGTTTTCATCCTGGGGCTCATTTCTCTAGCTCAAGAAGCAAAACTTGTAATTCAGAGCTCATGATTCTGTCTGATTAACTTACAAATCTAAGACATATATCTCTACTACCCAAAGTCCTTTAAAAATAGAACTCAAAGCAAAGATGAAATTATGACAGTGTGATTGCTCTTTATTTTAAAGAAAGCCAATTGTCTGAATAAATATGGAAGTTTTCAAATCTTCCATCTGCTTTCTACTATTCTGTGTTATGTTTAATTTGATGCTTTTTAAATTCCTAAACCTTAATAAAATGTTTCTTTAAACGTTAGGGTTTTAAGGGAGTGGTTAGATTTGCTGACGGGATTTTGATAGCCAAAGTACATTTTTTTGAGGGGGGGGCATAATACTGCAGGGAAGGAAATCCCACAATTCCGTGACTTGCAGTTCAATATGTCTACAGTACTCTAAAATGGGGAACACTTCTCTGAGGATTTAGATATTAGTCACATTTTTTGTTCTATTCTGTCAATAATTTCTCTGAAGTAATAGACTGATTATTCTTCCTCTCTCTGTCTTAGGGGAAGCTCTTACGTACAATCCTCTTCGGGGTGAAACGGGTAACTGCCAACAATTTGGAAACTTTCATCTTCATTCTTTTTCTCCTTGTCTTTGCCATTGCTGCTGCAGCCTACGTGTGGATCGAAGGTAAATTTGGGCCTCTAATAAAGAAGAGAATATATAGCATCAGTAGGAATGGCAAGTGTGTTGATGAGGTACAAAAAGGGATACTCAATTAGAATGGCTGCATTATTAAAGAGATAGATGTCTTATTGATTTGGTTGCTTTATGGAAGAGATTGGTTGTTCTTTGCTGGATTCCATAGCATTGTAGCACATCCTTGTACTAATGAGCAAGAAGGAATTTTAAAAAGAAACAATATTCTTGATACATTTCAAGATTGATTATCAAGAGAAAAAATTCAGTTGTTTATTCTTCAAAAGGTTCAGTATCATGCAGATATTCAGTAGATAGTCTGTAGATTGAGGTCAGAAGATACTTGATTTCCCCTCATGTACTTATAGTTTCATTGTGCTCCCTAGCATGTGTTCTGGGACTTAATCAGCTTAGTGAATTGTGAAGCCACAATATGTAAATGTGTATCTCTTGTTTCTCTTTCCAAGGCACTAAAGACCTCAGCAGGAACCGTTACAAGCTCTTTCTGGAATGTACTTTAATACTAACCTCGGTTGTTCCCCCTGAACTTCCCATTGAGCTTTCCTTAGCTGTCAACACCTCACTCATTGCTCTTGCCAAATTATGTAAGTTCCAAGACTCATGGGAGAATGAGATTGCAAACTTTGAAAGTGTTAAAAGTTTTAAAGACAATGATATTTGTGTTTCTGGGGAACACCCGTCTTTTATACTAATTCTTTTGCTTGTTGACTTGATGGGCTGGGACATCGTGGTTTATGATACTGCAGCCTTAAATGTATAAAATGTGGTTTGTAAAACTATTAGCAAACTGTAAAGAGCTTTCAAGTATTTCCATTTAAATCATGAGTCTCCAGCCAAACTTCCAAAACTTCAAAAAGGATTTATTGGGAGTTAAAAAGTCCGGCACT
The DNA here is from genome assembly GCA_033807585.1 of Hydrophis major. NCBI lineage: Eukaryota > Metazoa > Chordata > Lepidosauria > Squamata > Elapidae > Hydrophis > Hydrophis major. Next base: position 224,353,635 of record CM066329.1, read on the forward strand.
GCCTCAGTGTAGCCGACTCTGAGACACATCATTCATTGTCACCCTCGACCCTGTTTTTTCCTCCACCCCCTGGGTGTATCATAATTCATATTCTCCAATGGGACACATCCATAGCCAAGAGTCATCAATCATACTCTCCAGTTAGAATTTTGTGTGGCAGAAAGTTTGGTCAGCTAGTTACTATTTTTGAAAACATTTATGGAATGCATGTTTGGTTTGTAAGCTGCCACACTGCTCCCCCCCCCTTTCTATTGTCAACTCTAAAATGACCATAAAAATATGAGTTGACATTCTTCTCTGCTCAATTCCTTCTTTCATTTTTGGGGAATCGAAATTTACATTCTTAGTTCCTTGCAACTCAGAAAATTTTCAGTTTGTCTTAGGTGGTGGCCTGGGTTCATTCAGATATATAGGGTGGAGCTATTTTTAAATTTGTAAATACAATGTGAATGAGGGGGGAATGGATAGAGGGTATTTATAAAAAGTAAAGAAACATCAGATTTTTATTATTGCACGCTCACCCATATCTGTCTTTTGTCTCTTGCAGATGTTTATTGCACAGAGCCATTCCGCATCCCCTTTGCGGGCAAGGTCCAGATTTGCTGCTTTGATAAAACTGGTACACTCACCAGTGACAACCTTGTGGTGAGAGGTGTGGCTGGGCTTAGGTAAATCCAGGCTGAGGGAAGCAAAGTTGTTTGGAATTTATTTCTGCTCCATTGACTTGCCCACAGTTTCCTTTTCGTAGTTTTTGTAGTTTCCTGATGCTAAAGAGATCATAAAGAGATAGGATCACAGGAATTAGTTGTGTTTAAGTTGGGAGCCAATTGTTTGAGGCTGTGGCCTTTTGATCTTATTGTAGAGAGGGGAAAGAAGTGACACCTGTGTCGGACATTCCAGTTGAGACTCATCGGGTCATTGCCACATGTCATTCCTTGATGCAGCTGGATGATGGGACACTGGTGGGTGACCCACTGGAGAAAGCCATGCTAACTGCTGTGGAATGGACTCTGACAAAAGGTAGGCTGGATTAGCTCCTGAGTGCCCTAAAGCAGCTTTTCCTGCTCTCTGTTTTTATAACACCACTGGCATTTTACAGAAACGTGATAGATTTTCTGAGTTGCAAGGAACTAAGAATGTAAATGCCCATATCTGTTCTATGATAGCAAACTTCATTTGGGAAGTATACAGAGAATTATGTCTCAAACATGCAAAATAACTTCTTGGTTTTTTTTAAAAAAAGTGGGTTGTTTGCACTTTTGTTGTTGGAATTTATTAATTTTAATCCTACTTTATCAGCACAGAGTCACTTTGTAAACTCAGTGGCCACAGAAATGGTAACTGGGAAAGGCACAGTAGGTGAACCTTGAACATAATATCCCATTGAGTTATCCATGGTGAGCTTTCCCCTGGCAAGAAAAACAAGCAGGAGAAATGGTGTACTTGATGGGTCCTGTGTTAAAAGTAACTCCGAAAGCAACTTGTCAAGATTTAAGAGATGCCCACAAAAGTACAGTTGCCTGTTCAAGTATCTGTTATTGTAATAGCTGTTTGAGTTCAACATTATATCTTTTCAACTTTCCCTTTACAAGTTTTTAATGAATAAAAAATAAAAAAACCTCTTCCTTAATTTTATGCAACAAGATCCCTTCCCCTGGAATATATTATTGCTGAGAACCAAATCAGATATGGAATTCTGATCCTAGTCGATTTAGACATATTTCACAGGTTTATTATCAAAAAATAAAAATAAACCTTTTCTCTATCTCTTTCCTAATGCAAAAAAAGGGTTTTGCAATGTAAGTGAACCAACGCATGGAACTATATGGTTTTCCCAATATAGGTGTGTACATTGCAAAACATATCTATCACAACCAGTTCACCTTGGGGAATATTCAAATCACCAGTTCCACACCCTTATTATAATGGAGCGAGCAATATCACTGTAGCAAAACCTACTGATTTAAATTTCCTGCTGATCATGTGGTTGTCCTTAGAATGCCTCCACATTTGCCTCTTTTTTTTTTTCTTTCTTTTTTTTGAGGGAGTGTGGGTATGTGCCCTTAAGTCCGTTTTTGAATCCTAATGACTGCCTGTAGTTTTCTTGGCCATGTTTTTCAGAATTGGTTTGCCCGTGTCTCCTTCCTAGGGCTAAAAAAAAGTGTGGCTAGCTCAAGGTCACTCAAGCTGGCTTTGTGCCCAAAGCAGAACTAGAACTCAAGATGTTGTGGTTTCTAAACTGATGCCTTAACCACGATGCCAAATTCTATGGATCGCTGCCTGAATTCCTACCGCTCTTGATTCTGGAGAGTCTGCAGCACACTGAATGTGTTTGATGGGTCTGGGATGCCCAGTCTCTGGGAGCACCTGTGCTCCTATAAAGGGATTCCATGATAGGGTCCCGTGGTTGAAGAAGGGGAGAAGGTGTGTTCCTGACATTTGGATAAACGGTACAAAAAAGGGGCTCCTTTTGTCTCCAAACCTTCCCCCCACCCCGGAATCCAAAGGGAAGGTTACTGCTTGCAATGTTGAACCCTTTCAGGATTTCCCGATCTCTTTGTTTCCAGATGAGAAAGTTTTCCCCCGAAGTATTAAAACTCAGGGACTGAAAATTCACCAGCGCTTTCATTTTGCCAGTGCCCTGAAAAGAATGTCGGTCTTGGCTTCCTATGAGAAAGTCGGTTCCACTGATCTGTGTTACATTGCCACTGTGAAAGGGGCCCCGGAGATGCTGCATAAAATGGTGAGCTCTTGTCTGCAAATTCCTTCCCTATGTGCATGTTGTGGTGGTGGTTTTCAAAGGCGGCTGTAAGGGGTTTTAAAATACATGAAACAGTATATACATTTCAATAAACATTTTTTTGTTTCAAGTTGTGAATGGGCCAGGACAGAATAGAATGAGCTGGAAGGAACCTTGAAAGTTTTCTAGTTCATCCCCTTGCTCAAATAGGAGACTTTATACCCTTGATGGCGAACCTATGGCACGCGTGCTGGAAGTGGCATGCAGAGCCACTTCTGCTGGCACGCAAGAGGTCGCCTGGAAGAGGTCCACTGCGCATATGCGCACGCACCACCGCTCAACAGCTGATTGTTGGGTAGCTGGTATGCATGTGTGGAAGGTGCGTGTGTGGGGGTCTTGCACACATGCGCAGTAGGGGTAGGGCAGCTCGTATTGCCTTCTGGGTGCTGGCTTGTACATGCAGTTTTCGGTACAGGAGCCGAAAAAGATTAGCCACCACTGTTCTATACCAGAGCTGTCAAACTCCCGGCTCACGGGCCAGATGCATCGCATGTTGGCCACGCCCACACCTAGTTGAGCGAAGGGGGGGAAAGTCCTGATATGTCACGTGACACCGCCATGACATCATGATTTTGACACCCTTGCTCTATACCATTTCAGACAAGTGGCTGTCCAGTCTCTTCTGGAAAGCCTCCAAATGAATCGATTAATTATTAACCAGTGGAACAATTAATGGGATTTAATTAATTACACACCCATGAAATTGATGCCTCAAATGCATGCAAATCTGAGTTGCTTTGGCATGGGAGATAACGGCTTGAATAGCTGCACAAAGAAGCTTGCATTTGTTGCATGCACCTAATTGTTGATGATACTTTCGTTGGTCAGACCAAATAGGATTGGGGAAAGAAAACTCCACCTATAGCCTTGCCACATACAAGTGGAGAAAGCTGTGTAATTACTGCAGAAAATTATAGCGTGTACATTTCACCTCCACCTATGTTTCCGTTTGAATGGTCATCCATTTTAATTGTGAGAACATTTTTCCAAGTCTTGGAAAATATTTTTTAGAATACTATGAAGTAATATTAGTTGGGAACAGAGTGAAAAGAAAGTCTTGGCTTTACTTACCAGATTTGGAATGTGATTGCAAGTAAGTTAAGAGTTGCATTCAACGATCAGCTGTGCTGCAATACTCTGGAAAGGAGAATAAGATGGAGACAGTGTTCCGTTGCTGGTTACTCCAGTATCTGATTTGCTATGATGACTCTTAATTTTAATAAACTATGAATAAATCTTCATATGCTTTAAATTCTGCCTTTCTACCTCAGTTAAATGCTACTTCCTTAGCTACTGAGAGACGAATCCTTCATAAAGTTGATAATGCCTTTTCAGAAAGCCAACTAAACTAGTGTCTGTTGCAAGTGTTTTTTTTTTTTTAAAGAAGACATAATGATAATGTTGTATTCTATTATATTTATTAAAATGCGTCGTTGCTTTTCAGGACCAGACCTTTTTTTTCAGAACAGGGTAGACTAGTTAACAAACAGTGATCCAAGTGTCACAAGGCTTATTTTTCAGGGTTAGCTGAAAGGATGTAGATTGGCGTTCTATTAAATGTGCCTATGATCCACAGGCTGATAAAGGTAGACCTTGACTTATGACAGGTCTTGTATTTACAACTCTCACAGCATCCCAACCATGCAATGTCCCAGGATCTTGTGATCACAATTTGCAACAACTTTCCCAGTCAGCTTCTGATAAGCAAAGTCAATCAGGGAAAGCCAGATTCACTTAACCAGCTGTGGTGTTTTACTTAACAACCATGGCAAAAAAAAAAGAAGAGAAGAAGGTAAAATCAGGTGCCAACTCGCTTCCTTTTCTTACCAGCAGAAATTCTCATCCCAATTGTGGTTGTAAGTCGAGGACAATCTGCATTTCTCCATTTGATCAGTTTACTCCTATTTTGTATGGTAAAGCAGAGCAGGTACCTCCAACACTCCTGGTGCCCTCCAGCTATGTTAGGACTATTGCTCCAGTATCCTCAACCATAATCATTGGCAGCCATAATGCCAACCTACCCAGAAGGATGCCTGTTAGGAGCAATATAACATTGGCTAAATCTTTTTTTTGTCTGTGTGTCCAGTCCAGAGGACCCTGAACTTCCAGCACATGCTGGAAGTCTCTTTTGCATCCCATAGTGACATGTGTGCCTTTCCTATGTGAATGTAAATGTGAGTTGGCTTAGTGATCTTTCTTTCAGCAGTATTTTATTGTAATGGTTGCTGTCTTTTTGTGCAGTTCTCTCAGTGTCCAAGTACCTATGATGCTATTCACACAGAGATATCACGTGAGGGAGCCAGAGTTTTGGCCCTTGGCTACAAAGAATTGGGGCACCTCACTCATCAGCAGGTAAGCTTCAAATCTTCCCCCACAGCTCATATGTGCCGTAAGATACATCGGTGCTCTGGGAGATACAATCGATGAATGATACTGTGACTAACTCAATAATCCCTTTAGATTTATAGGTAATGGCTTACCTGCTCTTTTTTTTTAAGTGGGGTATTCTTTCCATTTACTTCACACTTGTTGGGGGGGAGGGAGACCAATGGGAACGACCAACTTAACTGAATTATTCCATTTTCTTCTTGGTAGCAAACCATCCTCTGCATATTCTGAAGGTCTCATTGAAGACTGAGAGAAGAGTCGGTGCCCCCTTTCTTAGCACGAAGCCCAACCTCTCTCCTCTAATTGGGGGAAAGAACTACAGAATTCTAAATAAACAGGGGGGAGGCCACTTCTTCATGTGGCAAATTTATGATGAAGTCTGCTTTTGAGGGGCAGGTGGGGGTGGCTTAGGCGGTATTGTGATCATTGGTGGGATTCATCCAGTTTGTACTGGTTCGAATGAACGGATTGTTAAATTACCCCACCCTCACTATCAAAGTCGATCCACTGCATTGCAATGGAGAAACGGGCAAGGGAAGGAGAAGGCTGCTTTCATCCTTCCCTTGTGCTGGCCGCTCCGTTTCCTGTTTTTCCATTGTATCACAGCTCCCAGGATCCACTTTGATAGCCGTGGTGGTGGTAATTTAACAACCAGTTTCCCCAAGGTCAGATTGGCTGTCATGGGAGGCTCATCCTGCAGGTATGGTGGAGATGGGCCATGCCTCCCACAACAGTCAACCTGACCCTGGACAAACCGTTTGTTAAATTATTTGAATCCCACGACTTATTGTGATGCTGCTGTACTCAAAAGGCCAGTGGCATGGTTGCCACTTGGAAAATTGCTCTGATGCATGAGGCGCAACGGAGAGGGTGAGGGAATTAGAAAGAGCCCAAGAGGGTAAAATAATAAGCTGTAGAAGTGCAGGCAACATGGCCTTGGATAGCAAAGCCTTTCTTAAGGGCAGGGGGTACGGTCTGCTGTTGCTATAGACCAGACAGCAAGCAATAGGGAGAAAAGCAAGCCAAAAAAAAAGCATGAATGGAGCAAATGGTATGAATTAGCTTCCTCAGTATGATAAGAACGTTCTGTGATATGAACCCTCCTAAATTGCGATGCACTGCAAAGTTTAGACTGAGAACTAAACCTGAGGACAGATGGTTTCCAGTGAATTTAAGGAGCAGAGGATAAATTAGAGAAAAGCAGGAGTGGGAAAGGGGGTAGTTGTATTGGAATGGGTTGTTCTAGGAAGAGGGCCTATTGGCAGAGGTTGTATTAATGCTTATGTTATGGTGTGGTTTGCTTTTTTTTTTTTTTTTTTTTGAAAACGATTTTATTGACTTTCTACAAACAAACAAAACATAAAAACATCAACTCTCTTATATACATACAGTGTGTCGGTTGGTTCATCAGTTTTGTGCATTCATTTTGTAGTCTCAATTACAGTTATATTACGTAATAGCTCATATTGTCAATCCAAACTTATATATCCTAATATCGCTATTAGAAAATCATTTGACTATACTTTTAATCATTCATACTTTATGAGATAACAATACTTTAAACAGTTTATTCTATAACAAATCATATAATCATACCAGATCTATCCTAAAACACTTTATAAATATGATGTCAAATAACAAAAAATAAAAAAAAAACAAAGATATTCCTTGCTGTCAAACATTCTAAATATTCTATTATTGTATTTTGTCATCCAACCATTGATAAAAAAGACCGCAAATTTCATAAAATTGTTTATCCTCTTGCTCTCTAATTTCAAATGTCAATCTACTCATCTCAGCACATTCCAATATTTTCTTAATAATTTCTTCCTGCGATGGTATTTTCTCATTCTTCCGATTTTTAGCAAATACAATCCTAGCCACTGTTAATACATTTACAATCAGATATTTCAAATCTTTACTGTATGTATCTGGTAAGATTCCCAATAAAAAGAACTCCGGTTTCAAATCTATACGTTTCTTTGTCATTTTTTCCAACCACATGTGAATTTTAGTCCAATATTTTCCAGCGTCCTCACAAGCCCACCACATATGGTAATATGAGCTAGGTATCTGATGACATTTCCAGCATTTTTCAGATTTATTCTTGAACATTCTTGCTATTCTTGTTGGGGGAAAGTGCCACCTGTAAAACATCTTATACAAGTTTTCTTTATATGCTGTTGACATTGTCATTTTATAATTTTGAGACCACAATTTTTGCCATTTCTCTAAATCAATCCCATATCCAAAATTCTTCCCCCAAACAATCATAGTTTCTTTGACTTGTTCTTCCTCTAACTTAATTCCCAGCAAATAACCATATAATTTTTTAATCACCTTCTCATCAGTACCCGTCAAGATCTTATCTAGATCAGTCTGTTTATCATAAAATCCCTCTGTTTTAGAATCTTCATCATACCTTGAATGTATTTGCGCATATGAAAACCAATTCATCTTTATACCTTGTTCCTCTAAATTTTGTATCTATTTAAGTTCACCCTTTTCATCCAAAAGTTCCCCATATATAACTGTTTGTTCCTTCTTATAAATTATAGGATAGGAAAATGCTTCAATAGTCGATAACCAAACTGGAATTTTCAAATAATATTGTCTTTTTATCTTCTCCCAGTTTAACCACAAAGACTCCCGTACATAATGTCTTCTAAATAACCTTGTGTTTTAGTTCCCTTATACCATAAAAAAGCATGCCAACCCAAGAGCAAATCATGACCTTCTAGTGTCCAACAATCTAGTCTTTCTTAATGTTATTCATTCCTTTACCCATATCAAATTTGCAGCTTGGTAGTACAATTCCCAATTGGGCAGGCCAAAACCTCCTCTCATTCTAGCATCTTGCAAAAGCTTTAGCTTTATTCTCGCTTTCTTACCTTGCCATATATACTTCAGCATAATTTTATTTAAATCTTCAAAATAGTCTTTTCCGAGCCTAATTGGTATTTTTTGAAACAAAAATAGGATTCTGGGTAAAATATTCATCTTGATTGTTGAAATTCTCCCTATTAATGACAATTGTAAATTTTCCCATTTCTTCAAATCTAAAGCTATCTGTTTAAGTTTAATATAATTATTCTCTTTTAATGTGCTACATCTTGCTGTCAAGTATATCCCCAGATACTTGACCTTATTCATAACTTGGATTTTCAGCAGGTCTGCCAATTCTTCTCTTTGTCTTAGTAGCATGTTCTTTGTCAACATCTTTGTTTTGTCTTTATTTATTTTCAAACCAGCCAATTTTCATTCCTTTTATGCTTTTATCATCTCTAATATTTCTATTCAACACTTCCAAAGTCAATACAAATAGCAAAGGAGAAAGGGGACATCCTTGTCTTGTGCCTTTTCTTATATTAATAAAGTATGTAAGTTCTCCCTCCATCATTACCTTTGCTGTCTGCTTATTGTATATGGCTTCTATTGCTTGAATAAATTTTCTGGCAAAACCCATCTGTTCCAATAGTAATAACATAAATCTCCAGTTCGCATTATCAAATGCCTTTTGAGCATCTAGGAATATCAAAGCCATTTGCTTTTCAGGATGAGCCTCATAGTATTCCAAAGTGTCCAAGATTACTCTCATATTGTCTCTAATTTGTCTCTTTGGCAGAAATCCATTTTGATCTGGATGAATGAAATTATTTAAGTATTTTTTAAGTCTTTCTGCTAAAATTGAAGCAAAGATTTTATAGTCTGCATTTAATAAAGAAATAGGTCTATAGTTCTTAATTTGCAGTGGATCAGCCTCTTCTTTTGGAATAAGTGTAATATAAGCCTCTGACCATGTTTGGGTATTATCTTCTTTGACATAGCTTCATTCATAACTTCTAGCAATGGAATGCTCAATGATTCTTGTAATGTTTTATAGAATTCTGCCGGAAGCCCATCTGGACCTGGTGCTTTCCCATTATTTTGCTTCTTGAGTGCTTCAATTAGTTCCATCATTGTTATGTTGCTTTCTAGCATTTCTTCAGTCTCTTTAGGTATCTTAGGTAGGTTAGCATTCTGTAGATACTGTTTGACTTTTTCCTCATCAATATTCTCTTGTTTATATAGTTGCCCATAGAAGTCTCAAATAATTTCCTTTTTCTCCTTATTACCATAACAAACTTGGCCTTGGTCATCTATTAACTTCAATATTTTTCTTGATTCTTTCTCCTTTCTCAATTTGTATGCTAGCCATCTACCTGGTTTATTTGCATCTTCAAAATAATTCTGTTTAGCATTTCTAATTTTCTGTGCCAATTCTTCTTTCTCTATTAATTCCATTTTATGTTTAGTTATGTCCAACTTCAATTTAATATCCTTTTTCTGTGGCGTTTTCTGTAATTCTTTTTCAAATCTTTTATACTCATCTTCCAAGGCCTTAGTGGCTTGCCTTTTCCTAATATTCTTTTTTCTTATATAATCTATTATCAAACCTCTAGCATATGCCTTCATTGTATCCCAAACATTCTGCGTTGGAGTATCTTCTTTTTTATTTTCTCTAAAGAAAAAATCCAATTCTTTCTCCATCCATTGTATAAAATCTTTTTCCTTTAAGATAGTATTGTTTAATGTCCATCTTGATCTTTTTTTTTGTCCCTTCCATTTAATTGTCATTGGGCTATGATCTATCCAAGTACTTGTTTCAATATTTGTTTCTTGAATATTAAATATTCTGTTGAGATCCAAATCATATCCAATCTGGACCATGATAAATGTCTATTTGAGTAGAAAGTATATTGTTTAGCTTTAACATTTCTTTCTCTCCAAATGTCTTTTAAGGTTAATTCGTCTGTCATTTTAAAAAACGATTTAGGGAGAGTCTTTCTATTTTGCTTTGTTGTTGTTTCTATATAGTCCAGTTTATTGTCCACAATTCCATTAAAGTCTCCCATCATAATTATATTAACATAGTCCAGTCCAGTTATTTTCATGTGTAATTTTTTATAGAATTCTTCTTGTTTATCATTCGGAGCGTAAATTGCAATCGAGTATTTTTATATTGTTGTCCATTATTTCCACCATTAATACTCTTCCATCTTCATCAGTATAAATCAATTTTGCTGGGATCCCAGCAAAAAAGGTGTGGTTTGCTTTGTTGAATTAAAAAAAGCACATTGGTTATTTCATGGGATGCAGTAGGCCCAAATCAATAATCAATTTGAAATCAAGGCCGACTTAGGTATATTATTAACTCAGGACAAACATGGAATGAAAGTAGACTCATAAAACATGAAAGTCGTAAAGATGTTGGAGTATGGAGGAAAACAAATATTTAAATGTAATATGGATTCATTTCATAAATATACTTAACTTTGTGACTTTTAGAAAGGTGTGGAGTAATTTCCAAGTTATCATTTATGGGGTTTGAGATTGGGGGAGTGTTATTGCAATAGCAATAGCCCTTAGACTTATATACCGCTTTCCAGTGCTTTCCAGCCCTCTCTAAGCAGTTTACAGAATCAGCATTATTGCCCCCAACAGTCTGGGTCCTCATTTTACCCACCTCAGAAGGATGGAAGGCTGAGTCAACCTGGAGCCTGGTGGGATTTGAACTGCCAAATTGTAGGCAGCTGTGCTGCAGAAGTAGCTTGCAGTACTGCACTCTAACCACTGTGCCACAGAGGCTCCTATATTATTATATTAATGTAAAAATGTTTTAGCTATAATCACCTTTTTTGTTTCCTATCCAAAGGCACGAGAAATAAAGCGGGAGGCCCTGGAATGTGACTTGAGGTTCACAGGCTTCATTGTAGTTTCCTGCCCTCTGAAAGTCGACTCGAGGCCGGTTATCCGTGACATACTGAACGCTTCCCACCATGTGAGTTGTGGCTGACAATCTGTGGAAGGAACCAAGAAGAGGGGCCTAGGCAAAAAAGTTTGAGCCACTTTGCACAATTTCACCAGTGTCCTTAATTCCTCATCCCCTCTTCACGTTTGTCGGATCTGCACTTCCCTTTTGTCACCTCCTCCAATCCAAAGGGATGAAACATATTGTAGTATCTTTTTGTCTGTATGTCCTTAGATAAATTGGCTAGGGCAGCAGAATAACTCTTAAAGAGCAGTGCATGGAGATTCTCAGTCATCCAGGTCGTGGTTGTCCCCAAGGTGCTTTTTTCAAGAGGCAACTAGTATTTCTGGTTTTTCTTTGAAGACGTTTCGCTTCTCACCCAAGAAGCTTAAAGAGGTTGTCTATGTCAAAATTGAACAGCCTTCTCAACAGACGGGGGTGGGATACTACACCAACAGGATATCTCCTGTCCACAACACAGTCCTTTCAGCACTTCCAATAAGGCTCCACACCCATTTGTATCACTCAGGTGATCCTGATGATACACATAAACCTCCAGGTGACCTTAATGACCTGCTAAAAGAATGCAAATGACTAGTTGTCTGCAAGGAGTATAAATCCTTTTATTCCCCACCATCTGGTCAGAGTTGAAGAAGTTTCTTTAGATGAGAAGCGAAATGTCTTCAAAGAAAATCCAGAAAGTACAGTTGCCTCTTGAAAAAAGCATCTTTGGGTCTTAAAGCAGCAGCTAAACAAACAAACAAACAAACAAATCATACAGGAGCAGATAAAAAAACAACAGCACCCAGTCAGACATCTGGTTTTCCTTTGGGGACTGAGCAACCCAAGCATAGTATTGCTATTATGGAAGGTGAACAGTTCTTCTTTTGGATAATGTATATTTCTCCTATTTGGAAGGCAAGCACAATGTTTCCGTTTTGAAGCACGGGCATTCCCTCTTTATCCCATTATACACAATAGGATGTCCCTATTTGAGAGACAGAGGATCAAAACCGTCTGTCCAAAATGGCTTGGGGAGGAGGGAGAGGAAGTATACTGGTCTGGCATTTTTAATTAGCACTGGCCAGGATGCTGCTTTCGTATGCACGGTTTGACCGGCTGCTTATTCAAGCAGTTAATTCTGAAGTAGATTGCTGTTTACGCACAGCAGCTTCTCCGCACGTCGCCTATAGTCAGGTGGCACACAAACCGACCCTTTCACCCCACTCTGCAGGTAGTGATGATAACAGGCGACAGCCCACTGACTGCTTGCCACGTGGCCCAGGAGCTGCACTTCACCCAGAAGGAGCAGACGCTCATTTTGCAGCCACCTGGTAAAGGTAAATTTGGGGGAGGGGTGGGCAGAGGGTGGGGGAATCCCTGGGAGGAGCAAGGGAGGGAGAGAAGACAGATGCTGCCGCCACTTTGCATAGAGCACGTGATCACTTTAGGCGGCATTTGCTCTCTAGGACAAGATGGAAGCCATGGCCTAGCCCTTTTTTCCCTGGGAGTCAGTAAAAAAAATAATAATAATAATCACGCGGTGCTATGTTGGTAGTTGCTGCTGCCTGTTGTTTTCAATGGATTTTCACTGGGTGATTAATTTTCAAGCTGTGGTATCCAGGAGAATTATTCCCCTGATATCCCACAGTATTAAATTTCCTGAATGAGTGCTACCAAACAGACCACCACCTACCTCACTGTGCCTTAATTCCCTTGTCTGCTCTAGGCTCCGGTTGGAAATGGCAGTCCATCAGCGGCACTACTGCCCTCCCAATTGTCCCAGACTCACTGCAGGAACTGACCAGCCACCACAACCTATGCATCACAGGGGAGGGTCTCGCTCACCTGCAAGCTACAGACGCGCAGCTGCTGCTTAAACTCATTCCACACATCCAGGTCTTCGCACGGGTTGCACCCAAGCAGAAGGCAGGTGGTCTTTTATCTTTGATGCCCAGCCCAACAGCTCCTTGGCTGATTGACACAAAGATTTTTTTGGGGGGGGGGAGAGGAGGAATATTTTTATTTTATTTTTTATTTATGATTTGCTAAATCTTATCCGACAACAGACACATCTCTTCCAGAAGTAAGTGGTAAGGTTAATAATTTTCTGCAGCAACTGGGAAGAAACTGGCCTTCCAGCTGGTGATGGTGTCTGCAATTCTCATCCATTTCAGCAACTACAGGCAGTCCTCGACTTATAACCACAAAGTTCTGTGGTTAAGTGAGACATCCATTAAGTGGGCTGTGCCCCATTTTCCGGCCTTCCTTGCCAAAGTTATCAAATGAATCACCGCAGCTGATGAGTTAGTAACCCAGATATTAAAGGAATCTGACTTCCCTACTGACTTTGCTTGTCAGCAGGTTGCAAAAGGGGATCGATCCCATGACACAGCAACAGTCATAAATATGAAACCAGTTGCCAAGCATCTGAATTCTGATCGGGGGGGGGGGGGGGGTTGCTGCAAGGTCGTAATTGTGAAAAACAGTCATAAGTCACTTTTTGTAACTTTGCACTGCCATTGTAACTTTCAAGGGTCACTAAATGAACTTGTAAGTCAAGGGCTAATTGTATAGTTAAAACCAGCAGTGATGCGAGTTGTATTTTGAGCAAGACCTGAGAAGCCACTCATTCCTGTAAATTGACAGCGTGCGCACTCCCTGGATTATTGTGAGATTTGTAAAAAGAGAACGGAGAAGAGGTTGGACAGAGAAATTCCAGAAATACCATGAATTTCATGGAACTTATTTTAAAGCAGTCACTGCTTATGCCAATGGATTGTTGGATGAATAAATGAGGGAGATGCTTGATAGACACATAGTGTCCTGATGTATTGGGAAGGCAAGTGTTCAATGCAACTAGCACAATAATGCATGAAAATGAAAACATTTCTTACCAGAATAACTTCTGTGTTCATCGGTGAAAAAATGAAAGGAAGAGCACATACCTACCTAAACGCTTATACATCATACTGTTCTCTTTCATGGTAGGCAATGTTATGCAGGAACAAAAACAAGCTGTTATGTTTCCATGTACTTTTTTATGTTGGCATTTGTTACCTGCCATAACAGAGCCACAAATTTTAAGTTAGGCAGAGCTATGGCCTTAGTGGAAGGTGTCTTAAGATTTCAGAATCTTGGAATCGGACTCACCTACACATCTCTGAAATGATTCAATGGCTCACTGTGTATGTTTTTTTTCCCTTGCCGGTACTAACCTGGTGAAGTTTTTAGTGTATTCGTGACTGTTAGACTTTTTTTTTTTTTTCATTTTAGGAGATTACAGGTAGTCCTCGATTTGCAACTGGTCATTTAATGACTGTTTGAAGTTATAACAGATTTCCCCAGAGCTACCTATAACTTCTTTTTGAAGTTTAGGAGAGTTACACACATTCTGCAGTTATATCATTGCATTTTGGGCACTTGGCAGCCGAATCACCTGTATGATTGTTAGTGGCATCCCATGTTTACATGACTGCAATTTTGCAACTTTTTTCCGAGTTTCCAGCCAAAAGAAAGTGCCCATTGGAGAGAATGATCTTTCTTAACGACTGCTACAAAAAATATCCCCCCCAAAAAAAAGATCAAGTGTAGTCAAATGACTTATGACTGTAATCTCTTATGACCATAATTCTGGACTTAATTACAGTCATAAATTGTGGACTATCGGTACAGAATTGCAAATGTTGAGAACCTGAGCAAATTTATGCAAATTTTCTTTGTTGATTCTTTGTTTTCCCATTATAGGAATTTGTGATCACAACACTGAAGGGTCTTGGCTATGTGACTCTGATGTGTGGGGATGGCACTAATGATGTGGGGGCTCTGAAGCATGCCGATGTGGGTGAGTGTTCATTCATTTAAAGATTGTTATTTTGATGAAAACTGGGCCTGTTTGTTGTTTTAATTGCTTAATTATTAACTTCCCACAAATTGTGATTCTTAAAAAAAGGGATACTTTATTTTGAAGTGATTCGTGCACTCATTAGATCAAGCATCTGAGAAGTACTCTTTCCTCAGCCAGGAGGAAGATGCCTCGTTACAAAATGTATTGCTGTAAATTGTATGTTATCTGCTGACCAATTATAGTCTAAATGATTTAATTGTTACTGTCTTTTAACTGAAGCGATGAAATACTAAAGTGTTTAATCAAGTAGTCCAAACTAATTGTCATCGATATTTCTACAAGGTGAATCAATTGGTTTGATTAAAAGTCTCATCAGTGCAAAGTTAAACAAATCGCCCTGTTTAAATGTATTTATTTGATGAATTTATTTACTGTATTATATTTATACGACCAAATCAAAATTGTACTTATGCTTCAAAATCTCTGTTAAAAAGATCCGTTGCCATATTTCTTCATTTAATGTAGATTTTTTTTTTATTCCGTATTCTATAAACGATAGCAGATAGAGCATGTTAAATATTATTTATATCAGTGTTTCATGAGCATCAGTTTCTGACCCGTTAAAACCTCCATACCTTGCCCTGTTTTCCATCTGCCCTGAACACTGCTCACCAGGCAGCATGCTTGTGTCATCAGGGGATATGATTCTTTCTTGCAGGCGTGGCTCTACTAGCCAATGCCCCAGAGCGAATCCCCGAGCGCAGAAAAAAGCCTCGCGAGGGAGTAGCTGATGGGAGACCTACCTCCTCTTCTCTTGTTGGAGGCAACATGAGGCCCACCTCCCGAGCTGCCAAGCATAGGCTCATGTCTCTCAGGGAGGAGCAACTTGCTGTACAACGAGTAGGTTGTTAGATCTGTTTTACTCCTCTTGTCTCTTTGCTCTTTGCCTCACTTACACTTCTGGCATATCTTTTTCCTTTGTGAACTGCTGGGGAGGGCGGGGAGGGCTGTGGAGGGGAAAAACAGAGCTCCATCTACAAATCCTTATTCAGTGCAGGTAGAAACAGTACTCAAATCAATTGGAATTGTAAGAATTCCAGCTCAGCACAGCTGGAATTACTTAAATCCCCAGTGCTTTTGGATTAAACAGGGATTGTGCTCTTATCTTTCCTTTTCCTGGAGAACAGCTTTTTTTTCCTGTATTGGGGTTTATTCTAGAGCAGTGGTTCCCAACCTTTTTTTTCGCCCCACAGCCCTAAAGAAATTTCACTCGAACCTCGCACCCCCTGAAATTTAGACTTTAGGAACTACTGAACGCGTTAAATATATGGTAGGATTGAATCTTTTCAGCTATGTATGTGACGGCCACTAAATAACAATACTTACCTCTAAAATGAAAACAAAGTTAATCCATTGCATAATAAATAAAAATGCCAACATATAGCCAATATCCTATTATTTACCTGGACTTTTCTCGCACCCCCTGGAATATCGTCTCGCACCCCGGGGGGAGGGGGTGCAAGCACCCCAGGTTGGGAACCCCTGTTCTAGAGATAGAGGTAGTCCTCGACTTATGACTGCTTGTTTAATGATGGTCTGGAATTGAAACAGCCTCAGAAAGGTTGCTTTGGGGCCATCGCGTAACATTCCATCACCAGTCCTCAGTCACACGATCACAATCTGGATGCTTGGCAACCTATTCGCATTTATTACCAATTGCAATCATGCGATCGCCATATGCATTCTCTGTTGGCTCCCCCAGAAAATTAATGAGGAAGCCAGCAAAGAACTTCGCAAGCTGCCCCTTGCTAAGAGGACTTCCCCCTTGTCCCTGAGAGCTGGCTGAAAGAGCTATCTGCCTAGGGGAGCTGAATTCCTATGTTGGGGTGTAAAAACAGAACTTGAATTCTGAAGACATTGCACCCCGCGGGAGAAGTTCTTTCGGCACACAGGGGAGCTGAACTTCTTTGGCAGGCAGCTTTTTTAGCCAGCTGACAGAGACAAGAGGAAGTCAAAATGGAAGCAGAAAATGTAAAGGCAGGGCAGTTAAGGTGAGGCACCTGGGATGCCTTGGGAACAGGGTTGGTAGTGGGAGGCCTGGCGCAGGCCATGTATGAGCGTCTCTGTTCAGGGACTGAAAATCCTCCTTGGATTTTGGCAGGGGAAAATTTCATCTCCTGAACAGAATCTCCTGAGGCACCCCACGCTCCTTATTTGGGACTTGTCTTAATGAAGTAAGATAGCTTAACAACCACAATTTGGCAATGCCGGATGGCGGTCATTGAGCAAAGCAGTCATATGAGTGTCTTGCTTAGTGAATGCTTAACTATTAAGATTCCAATCCAAATTGTGGTTGTAATTGAGGACTGTTTGTAGTACTACAGATAGTTTGATTGGGAGCTTGCTGTACATTAAACAAGGATGTTCCCCCCCCCTCCCCCCCCTTTGTTTCTGGCAGGAGAGGATCAGCCAGGTGCTAAAAGATTTGGAGGAGGATCAAGTACCCATTGTGAAGTTGGGTGATGCCAGTATTGCAGCTCCATTCACCTCTAAGCTTTCCTCTATACAGTGCAGTAAGTATGGGAAGAAGGAAGTTTATACTTAGGGTGGAATGTTGTGCCTTTAAAGGCCCACACTTCATTTATACAGCAGTGGCATATATTCATTTGGATGCTTTACAGTGAAAAGTAGATAGTAATCAGAGTGATTTTATTTTCATGCTATATAACCAGCAGAATTCTGTATACTGAAGGGGACTTTTATCTCTTAAGTCTAAGTTGTGCATCACAACATAGAAAACCTAGACCTTAGAGAAAATTCAGTGACTAGAGCAGAGCGGAAGGAAAAAGTGTCATCACCTTCTCTGGAATTCCAGGGGTCTTTCTAGACTGAAGGGCAATGGAAAAAAAAAAAAAGCACAAAGTAAACAACCTTAAGCAGAAACCTTCTCTCATCTTCTGCAGTCTGCCATGTGATCAAGCAGGGCCGTTGTACACTGGTCACCACGCTCCAGATGTTCAAGATCTTGGCATTGAATGCACTCATCTTAGCCTACAGCCAGAGTGTCCTTTATTTGGAAGGTGTGAAGTTCAGTGACTTCCAGGCTACACTGCAAGGCTTGCTCCTGGCTGGCTGCTTTCTTTTCATCTCCCGATCCAAGGTATGATGGAAGAAAGACGCCTTATTGCAAGTTGGAGGGGAAGGTAGGAAATGTGGTCAATGGGTGAGGAGTCTACCTAGAGTTGAATTTGTTAGAATGGAATAGACTAGAACCCCCATGAATAGGTAGTGAGCTGGCCATAAAATTTGGTTCTGTGGCATGTAAGGATGTGCACAAAACCAAAAGAAAATGTAGGTAAACTGTTCTTGCTTACCAAATCATTCGTTCAGTGATGGGTCATTGAAGTTGCAGCCATTGCAGCATCCCCATCATCATGGGATTGCAATTTGGGTGTTTGGCAACTGATGCATAATTACAATGGGTGTGTGTGTGTGTGTTGTTTTTTTAAAGGTTTTTCTTTATTGAACAAACAAACAAACAAACACAAACAAAAAATACATTAAAAATGTTGAATATGGTTCAGTCTTCCTAACATCGATCTTTGTCTTTACTTTGCTAAGTCCCATAATAATAATACACAATTTCATTCCATATACATTAAATATACATATAATCATTCCTTATTCTCTTGAATCTTCTTCTACTCTAGCCAACCATAAAATTTGTCCCATATTTTATAAAAGTCCAAATCCTCCTCATTTTTTAATTTTTTTGTTAGTTTATCCATTTCTGTGCATGTCAAAATTTTGCTAAGCATTTCACACTCATTTGGAGTACCCTTATTTTTCCATTTCTATGCATACGCCAATCTTGCTGCAGTAATTATATGGATTATTAAGTAAATGATTTCTTTATCGTATTTCCTCATATTGATCCTTCAAGAAAATACTCCGGTCTGTGTTCTATTTTCGTCCCACATATTTCTTCCAGCCACTTATGTCATAATTACAATGGTTGAGGCACATGGTTGCCATTTGCAACCCTCATAGCTGGTTTCTGCCAAGCAAAGTGGGGGAAAGTCAGCAGGAAGTCACAAGTTGTGTAATGTCACGTTTAAAGATTGCAGCTGGAACTGACAATAAGATGCCCTTGGTCTTATGTCATCACAATTAACATTGTGCTGCTTAGAGATAGAGTTGCCAGTTCCTGTTGCGGTTGAAAATTGAGGACTATTTACATTTTTTCCCAGCTAAGAGCCAATAACCCCAAACCATATTTTAGGAATTCAATTTTAGTTTCAGTGGAACAAAATTCAAAATATTTTGGCTGTTTTTACCTTGGGGTAAAATTGGGTAGACACCTATGCCGAACCAAATTACAGAAAATTAGGCCAAGGAAATGGTTTTAAAAATAGTTTGGAAACATTAAACTCTCTCTCTCACGCACATATCATAGGAAACACGGGGCACACATACCTCATCCACTGAAAAATGTTTAGATTAGAACTTGGTATCAAAAGTGCCTGCTGCCCTTCTCAATAAGAGAATAGAACATTTTCTCTGAGGTTTTGTTAATGTTTTAATTTTTTTAAAAAAAGTAAAGAATTTCATCCAATTTTATGACCACTTGAACCCCTTAGATCAGGAAATAGATATGATACTTCCTTTGCTTTTTGGATGTGTGTGTCTTATCTGTCTCTCACATGCCCTCATCAAAATTAAATATGTTTGTTCATTGCTTATATTTTTGCTTGCACATAGCTATGAAACAAGAGCCTGCTGGCACTAATTAACTTGCACCAGTAACATTCATATAAAAGCAAGCAGAAGGTACAAATATCACCACTGATTCTGGGTACTGCAGTGACTTGGTTGTATAAAGTTGGGGGATAGAGCAGCACCATCACAATGCTTCAGTACAGTATATTTGAAACCGACACGTTTTGTCTCACACTCAGCAAAACTACAAGTTTGCTCTGATCTTGAAACTTGTCAAAACACATTTTTTGTTTCATGTCGAGAGCATACAAAACACATAATTCAAGGTTGACTGTTTTTAGGTCATTTTCCACACAACTGATAGTCTCCCTCTCTCAGCTCTCAGAAAAAGGCAAGGGCAAACCAAAATTTTCCAAATGCCTTACCAAAAAACCTACAAGGACTTGTCTAGGCAGTCACCAGGAGTTGAAAATTGATGAGAACTATTTAGCTTCTAGCGCTTTTGTGTGTGCAAAGCAAGTTTCAAAATGGATTTGAACCAGCAAAGATGGGCTTCCTTTTGATTTCTGTGTCTTAAATTCTTCCAGCAGATTGACAGGCCTTGTCTCCTAAGGGGGTCATTTTTCAAAGTAACCATCCTGCAGGATGCTTCCCAAGTGAATCATAGTCAGGCTCCAAACTTCCTGTAGAATTCTAACCCTGACCTATTTCTTCTTGTTTCCAGCCTCTGAAGACACTCTCCCCAGAGCGCCCGCTCCCTAATATCTTCAATCTGTACACAGTTCTTACAGTGCTGCTACAATTTATGGTCCATTTTGTCAGTCTGGTATATCTTTATCGAGGTGCACAAGCCCGAAGTGAGCCCAAGTGAGTGCTGCTTGGATTTAAATACGAGGGTATAAAGTAAAGAAATAAAAATGCCGGAGTTATACAGAAATATAGATGTTCTCCAGATATGTCGCCTTCAGATTCCAGAATTTTCAGTGATGTTTCCAGAATTTTGTGAGTGGGAAGTCAGGTCATCTGGAGGATAACTCAAGCCTGGAAGGGCTGAGAAAAATATTCAAGGGTCTTTCTGTTTCTTTAAGGAAAGAAGACTTTGTGGATCTCTATAAGGAGTTTGAACCCAGTCTTGTGAATAGCACTGTTTACATCATGTCCATGGCCATGCAAATGGCTACATTTGCCATTAACTATAAGGTAAGATGCGCTTTGTTTTTATAATTTCATCATTGCCAATACTGATTTATATAGTGCTAGGACCTGATGCTGCATTTCAGGTCTTGCATTGCAAGTGATATGAAACCAAACTTTAACAGGACATAAGAGGAAACACTACAAATGTCTGATTATGCCATGCAGAACAATGAGAAAGATGACTACTGGTATAGATCAGGGGTGTCAAATTCAAGGCCGGATCCGGCCCACGGGGGGGCTTAAATCTGGCCCATGAGGCCAGCCTGGAAATAGCAACTGACTGGACTGGAGTGCCTCTGCTAGCGAAAATGGAATCCCGTTTTCAGCCTGGACAGCCTCCAGCATCCTTCCAGCCAAAATGTGGTACAGGGGGGCTATTTTGGTCGGCAGGGTGTTGCAGGAGAGGCGTTCATCCCATCTCTCCTCTTCCCCCCCCCCCGGCCCAGCCCATGGACGAGAACTCCCATGCTGATCCGGCCCTCGAAGAAATCTAGCTTGATTGACACGCCTGATATAGATCATATGGATGAGCCCATTTTGTAGTTTGAAAGTTAATGGTTTTGGCTGCTGATTTAGTGCATTTTGATTGTTGGCCATCCAAAATCATTTATACAAGAAGGGTAGCAAGATCAATTAAACAAATAATTTATGGAAATTGGGATCAGGTCCAATTTTAGAATGTTGAGGTACATTGTCCTTTCTCAAGTGGAATGATTATACATAAAGAGTTCCTTATAAGTAGGTGGCCCTGATGGCAGTTGCATACATAATGAACTTTTGAGCTTTTATAGAACTCCCACTAATCATGAAAAGAGATAGAAGGTGCCAGGCTCTTTTAGCAATTTCTCAGGTAGGTTGGATCCAAACTTGCACTTTCACCTATAAGCAAAAAATGTGCTCCCATCTATCATAATAAAGCTCACATCAAAGGTGAGGCTGTTGTCACATGTAGCCAAGGATGGGTTTCTACCGATTCTGTCTACCTCTGTAGAACCGGTCATTCTGAAGAGCAGCAGACATAGAACCGGTTCTATGTTTGCTGATGTTTTTGCCCACATGCCTGCCCAGGCTCTTACCTGACCATTATTTCCTGCATTTTCAACTTCAGCTGCCGTGCGAGGCACAGCTGCAGTTAAAAAAGCAGGGAAAAAGGGCTTTTTCAAACACTACTTCTCTGCACTCAGCACTGCTCAGCTGTCCAGGCACCAGGCTGATGACGATTTACAGGTGTGTGCAGGGAAGCATATGGTAACCAAACCTTGTAAGTCACGTGTAGTTAACCCTGTCGGATCCCACCCCTGCACGTAGCCACAGTATTATGACATGAAACACCCGTTAGTAGTGTAAGAAGAGTCTTGCCAAAGGAATTGTTATCTTGATCAGCAGTAAAATAAACAAGCTTTTGTTAGTATGTTGTTTCTACTCCTAAATTACTGATATGGTTTGGCCTTCTTTCCATACCTTGGTTTTATATATCTAGGGCCATCCATTCATGGAAAGCCTAAGGGAAAACAAACCTCTGCTATGGAGCATCATTATTTCAGGATTAGCAATTGTCGTCCTTTTGACTGGCTCCTCCCCAGAGTTCAATGAACAGTTTGGACTTGTGGAAATCCCAACAGAGGTAAGTAAGCAAGACTTTTGTTAAGCATATCCCCCAATATCCCCTTTTTCCAGCTAGCTGTAGAAATTAAAGTGGGAAAAAACTATATACTGTTAACACAGGGTTTGAGAACTTCAAACTTTTTTGAATTGTAGGTGTTTTAATGAGTTCTTTACTTCCATCAAATGCAAAGTAGTCTCGGAGGACTAAAAGGTCCATAGTGTTATGATTCAGTAAGTATGTTTACTTGATGCAGGGACTTTGGAGAACCCCCCCCCCCCAAAGGCTTATTTTTTGCTTTTGTTCAGGGCAAATGATAATTGAGGCAAGGTAAGATGTGTTTGCGAGAAAGAACTGAAAATTACTCAGATGCATTAGTAAGATCAAGTCTAAGCAGCCTCCAGGTGTTTTGGAATAGAAGTTGCAGGCTTGCAATGTAGTGAACAGCAAGAATTGTAGAAGGTATAATTGGAAAAAATTAGAAATCTTTTATTGTCTAGCGGCCTTTGGCTAAATTATTTTTAAAACTTAATTTTCTGTGCAACTTATTAGTTTTTAAAAAATATAACCAAAGGAAGGTTGTAGCTATATGCTTATAGTTACCAATAATGGATTTCTTAGTAAATTTATGAGTGGGACAGATGACCAGCTTACTAATGCTTACTGGATTTTGGTATCACATTAAGCAGCAAGATCAGCTCCCATCTTTATTTCAAGTTTATAGAAGTTTTCATACCAACTAGATTTGAATGCAATATGAAAAATGTTCTTTTTTGGACTTTCCTTGGTACATCTCGTTTATTTTTCTATTTCAGTTTAAACTAGTGATCACTGGAGTTCTGGTGACCAACTTCTTCATTGCTCTGCTCATAGACTGGATCCTGCAGTTCCTATTAGGCAGCACAAAGCTCAAAGTGCCTTCTTGAGACTCATTCTTCTCCCTTGGCAGAAGTGAAATGAAGGACAGCCAGAAAGAGACACCACTGAAATACAGCACTACGAAAGGAATATTTATTCTTTGATAGCTGTTTTATTCCAATTGGGGACTGGCAAGCAGATTTTTATTGTGTTAAGTCTGGAAACCACAACAAAAGTTGTGCAAGGGTCTACATTAATCTTCACGTGTCTGCCAAACAGAGCAGCAAGTTGTTAACCTTTGTACTGCCTCTTCACTCCTCCTAGAAAGGTGGTCATGAGATTTGATAATAAAATGGCAACCAGTGCATTTTGGAATATGCAGGAATGTTTTTTCTTTGATTTCATATATCCTTTCTTGAAATCTTGTCGAGATGGTCATATTTGCAATTCTTTAAACAGAGATCTGCCTAAA
This sequence comes from Hydrophis major, assembly GCA_033807585.1. Taxonomy (NCBI): domain Eukaryota; kingdom Metazoa; phylum Chordata; class Lepidosauria; order Squamata; family Elapidae; genus Hydrophis; species Hydrophis major. Next base: position 224,377,310 of record CM066329.1, read on the forward strand.
GAAGGTTGCTGTGGAGAAATATATTTCATTTTTCATAAACATACTTTATTGGCAGGAATACATGTTTCAGAAAGTTTGAAATGGCCAGAAATAAGTACTGAGATAACTTTTTTGGTAGAATAAGACTCTTATTTTTAAACTTTTTTTTTTTTTGCAAAGAAAGTAGATCTGTTGCTTGGAAAAAGTGTGTACAAAAGTAGTTCTACTCGTACCTATAGTAAAATATAGTATCAGCAGGATTATAATTATACCAGTTTCAGCTAGTAAAGCAGCGCCCCCAACAGCACAATCCCTTTGAGGCAGGCACTTCATCCACTTAATTGAGTCAGCTTCACCACCCTAGTGGCAAGAACTCTCAAGGAAATGACTGAGGCTATGAAATGGTGGGTGGGAGTCTCGCAGCTGCATTTCTTTCAACTACAAAACTGTAGTCATACTGTACAAAAGCAAAAAAATTATGGTTACAAAAAAAGCAAGATCTCCATATTCAAAACCAGAAGGAGTTGCAGCTCAGCTATAATACATGAATATATGTTTGTAAGGAAACAATGCATTTGACTTTGCTAAAGAAAATTGCTCACCTCTTTCTCAATATCAGCAAGAGATTTGATGTGGAAGTTTTTAAATATAGAAAGTATCTAGAAAATAAACACAAATACAATCAGCCAATTAATCTAGACTAATTTATAGAAGTTATTCCTATCAATATTACTAAAAGTTATAATTTCTCCACTAAGTAGGTTCTATGGTCCTTCCATTCTTACAATTCTTAGTTACTCCAAAACAGCTACAGGAAAACATGTTTCTCATTAGCAACATTTAATTTATTTGAATTAGGTGAGAGAAAGGTCAGTGAAGTCTTCTGGTAAGTTTTTAAAAAGTAAAAGTAATTTGACAGCTGTCAGCACTCCACCTGACATAGGTTGCACTATATTTTCCCCAATACATTATCTGTTTCATCAACCAATCATTCTTTTAAATTATATTTATTGGATTTTTTTTCATATAATATACCATCTGTGCCAAGACCACTGATACCATACTGGCTGGGAATATTGTGAATAGTAGTTTCAAGTCAGTTGGAGAAAGCCAGACATTTAACAATCTGGAATGGAATTCAAGATTATGCCATTGGGGTGATTTCCATACATATCTGGAACACCTTCAAGCTACTTCCAGTTTGGAGATCTCTCTCTAGAAGCGGACTCAATTCTGGAATGACATGGCCCTGAGAGATTTATTTATTTTTTTGCAGTTTCATTTCCAGAATAATGAATGTTGCATTAGGAAAGAATAGATGTGTGTTCCTAGAAAACCTATAGTTTCATCTATTTTGTCCTTTACACTGTTAAATGACTCCAACAGAAAATACTTACAGTGTTACCACGAGTGACATTGTTCTCAAACTTAGGATGCAGAGTAAAAGGGACTCCATCTATGGCTAAGAAGGAAACAAACACTCAGGTTCAGATTGCCCAAGGGAAAAGTAACAATATTTTAAAGTGAGTATTTACAGGTCATCAAGGTGGCATACAACAAATCAATACTGTAGTGAAAGGTTAAAAACTTGTTACAATGGTAAATGGTTTAAAATGTTATATAAAATGTAACAAAATATTATAATTCAAATACCCACTTTACAGAAATAACTTCATAGATTTTCTAAACCCAAGAAAAAGCAACACAGAAGTTCTTTCTCCTATACTGTACAAGAAATCACTGCAAAAGTAATGTTTTCAAGAGGGCACTCTAACAGTACTTAGAAAATGTCACATAATTCCCAGGATGGATATCTAAGTAGAACAATTGATGCACAAATGTAGGAAGTTGCATCACTATCTGCAGCCTCATTTCAGTAGAATTCAGTAGAATTCCAGAAAGCTGCAAAACAGGCAACTCCAAGAATACAAGTAGTATTTATACCATTTATTTAGTGATCAAAGTTGCAATGGTACTGGAAAAAGTTACTTATAGTTTTTACACCTATGACCATTGTGGCACTGGCATCTTCATGGTCACGTGATCAAAATTTGGATGCTTGGCAACTAATATTTACGACAATTGCAATCCTTGGGTCATATGATCATCTTTTGCAACCTTCTGACAAGCAGGTTCCATGGTTCACTTAACCATGCTACTAACTTAACAACTGCAGGGACTCACTTCACAACCATGGCAAGAAAGGTCATAAAAACGGGGCAAAATTCTTAATGCTTAACAACTTTCTCACTTAGCAACAGAAATTTTGGTTGTAAGTCAAGAAATACTTTATTTAATAGGCCAAGAGAATACTTGACAATTAGTGTAGGTTTTTTTCAATGTTCTATTCCTATATCATGTTCCACTAATCAAACTGTCATCCTTAAAACTAACCTCTTACAAGGTAGACTGCCTCAAGAAAGGCTGAGGCTGGTGTCAGCATCGCTATGAGAAAAATCAGGGGTAATGCAAAATTAAAAAGCACAATAAAGTTTCAAACTTGATCTTTCAAAGGATGCAACTTCTACCAGAACACATTGCATCCCACCTCCCATACTAATGATCATTCTGGTCTGGATTTAATTTTACTTTGTTCACTTTAATCTAGGACCCTATTAAATTTGAACAGATAAAAACTTTAAGCACATTAAAAGCACCTAATTCCAAATAAATTTCCAGGAGCTTCATATGCTAAAGCATGTATAAAAACATGCCCAAGTCTATCCTTTTCTAGTTCACATTTTAGGAATAGTCCAGTAGCTTTCCAGAAATTAATCTGAAGTAAAAGCAGGCATGGTGTGCCAGCTGAAACAAGCCTAGATGAGGGCCAAATCACATTCTAGACACCAGAAAACCAGTTTTAAAAATTGGTTTCTGAAAAACTAAACATCATCTCTCAAATGGCTAGTTCACTGTAAACCACAGAGACAGAATGGAATATTCCAAGTCTAAGACGGTAGGTTTTGCACATTCCTTTCATTACATAAAATCAAATAAAGATCTTCTGTGACTTCAGAATAATGACCTAACATCCAATAATGGAATTGTTGCAGTTGAATGGCCAAAGATGTCTTTTCAGGTATTCTAGAAGATTAACCAACACTCCTGCCCTCTCCGTCCTATATTCTGATTCTTGATAATATAATCCGGATAGGTCTGGAGTTAAAAGGACTCCCAATTTCAAAACTGCTTTCCTCCTGTGAAGATATATTAATCTTTAACCATGGCTTCAGTTCTGTCCTGACAAATATAAACAAAGCAGCCATCATATTACTGGGCTATATATAACAAAAGTTCACATTTAGCCTTAATTATAAAAAGACCTATGTGATGAATCATGCCAAATTTCAAGAAATAATAAATATATCCACTGGAACTTTTCTTGAAGTTCAGTTCTATGGTTCTTTCTCCCATAAAAGCAGAATATGCTTCACTTCCTTAAACAGAAGGTACTTACCTGAAATACCACAGGCATTTGACGTATCATATATAGATTCATTTTTCTTAATGGTAGTTTGCCTTTTGGAACCAATAGATAGAGAGTCTACACTGAAAGGATTAAAAGGAAGAAACACACATGGTCTGTAAGTAGATTATGAGCTATTGTTTCAATCATTCCCCAGAATCTCTATTAGCTTTCATAGGTACTTGCAGCATTTAAAAAAAAAAAAAAAAACCTTTGCTCTAGAAATAATTGTAAACATAATTGTTCTTCCTGAGGAAGGTAATAATTGAACAGTACAAAAATAAAAAAAATTAAAAAATTAAAAATAATAAAAAGTGAAGCATTGTATCATACACACACAGAATAATGCACTTCTGGTACTTAGACAATCATGACAGAGCCAGAATACTTATTGATCCCTGTATTCATCAGAAAAAATGGGTTTTCTCCACAAAGTACTATCTTTGGTATGAGAGATTACTCTGCATGCACTGAGAATGTAGTTGTAAAGACAGAGCAGCCAGATTGCAATCATGTGACCATAGGAGTGGTGGCGCAACATTTAGTAATTGCCAGAAGTGCATTACAGGCAATAAAGCACTTTTTGGAGGCCATCATAATTCCACACCATTGTTAAAGAAGTGGCCTTAAATCAGAACTACTTGCAACCTTCCCCTTCTTTTGTCACTCTCCAGGATCAGTTTCAGTCCTTGCAATAGACAGTTTTCTTCTGCCATGTAGGCTATTCATGTGAATTAGGATTGTAAAAATCATTGTTAAATCAGTAAATAAGCAAGTTTACTGGAGATAATATTACATGTGGGGCCAATGAGTATATGGTGAAACTAAGATGATGACTCAACAGAAACAGAAGTCCTAATCATATTAGCAATAAGAGCCATTAAACACAATGGGACATGCAATAGAACAGAGATAGTTCTTTGATTTTGTTTGCTTAATGACAGTTTGAATTAACAAAGTTCTCAGAAAGAGAGTTTTACAGTCTGTAAAGCAGTTCCAACTGTTACAAACATCACATCCACTCAGAGAGAGACATACACACACACTCCAATCAAGTGATCGCAACCTGGGTGTTTGGTAATGTGTTCACACCTTTAACTGACCACCAAGTGCCTCACAATCATGGGAGCTCCCATGGACGCTGCCGAAGGATTTTGGCTCCAGCATGCTTGCATAGAACTGAAATCCTTTATGCATGCTTTCCTGGAGCTAAAATCCTTCATGCCTGCTTGCACGAAGCTGAAATTATTGATGTTAGGGGTTAACATTTTACTGAACATATTTTTATGGGTCAATTAACTGCTGCCACTTTTACACAGCTAGTAAAGCTGAGCTTGTCCTTGTCTTCATCCAAGGTGTGACATGAGGTTTAATTAATTTAATTCATGAGTGTAAGTTTCACTAACTTTTAACCAAGTACACCATGTAAAATTATCCTCACTTTTCTAAACAGAATATCTAGTTTCTCTGCATTATATTCCATTCTCTTTGTTTAATCTAAGAAAAATTCTAACATGGGTACTTTCAGAAGTAGACAAACACTGCTTATTTATTTCTTCAACTAGCATTCTGAGGTGCAATCACAACAATCCTAAGAAAAGTCTTAATGTTAAGAAATCTCTTCTCAACATTGCTTCAGATCCCGTGTTTCTGATTCTGCTATCGTCAATCTTTTTCTAGGCCTTTTTCTTTAGCCCTGCAAACTCACTCAAACTGCTTTTTGCCTGATTGGTTTATAACTAGTATGAGTGATAGATAAAGTATTGGAAGCAGCCAACAGTATCATTACATGGCATAATGTTTTTGCTTTTTTAAAAAAATACAGCTTATTGAAAAAACATGACAAATAACATCAAAATGTGTGTGGTCTATTATATAATGAAAAATGATCAAAACTTACTTTGCTGTTTCTAATGAAAGCTGATTCATTTCGAGACTGAGGCTCCTTGGTTTGGGAAGAGGTTTAGGCTTGTTTATGTGTTCCTTTTTACACCAAATGGCAAAACTACTTATTTCCCTAGGTGGGAGGAATACAAATAAAAATTGTTAAGTCTTTCCAAGCTGTGATAATGTGTTAAGAGCAGAGGACATGAATACTAGCACCTCACCCAATGCGTATGTAATTGGGGATCACTTTGCTCTTGCTGCTTAGTGTGATGTCATACACAGCTGTTTCTGCCACACTCATTGGTATCAGCTTGACACATAGCCTCTTCTTCTTGGAGACGGAGGTTTCTACAATAGGAGGCAGAAAAATAAGGCTGCAATCAAAGGACATTGGAATGACAGGCATTCTACCTTCAGAAGCAGGAAAATCACTGTATGCATTCAAGAAAGGCCCAGGTATAAGCTAAACATTTTTGATTGATAATGGTTGCACCCAACTCCATTTAATGTAGAAAATCTGTACATTATTCCATGAAGGCTATTTTACATCTGTTTCCATGTCATTTCCAAATGTGTATATAAGTAAATCAGATGCTCTAAATTAAGATGGAAAACCTTTTTGCAGTGGGGGAATGCATTTTAAAAATTAACAATATCCTGCAATGGTCATGGGAACACAGTAGGAAGATGTTTTGGCTTACTTTCTGATGGATTCAGTAAAATAGAGGCCTCCAATCTAAATGTTTCTTACTTAGAGATAGCCCTTGACTTATAACCATTTGTATAGCTACCAAAGTTATGATGGTGCTGAAAAAAACTATTTATGACTGTTCCTCTTACTTAACAATGCTTAACAATGGTTGCAGCTCCCTGGGGGTCAGATGATCATAGTGTGGATACTTGGCAACTGGCTTGCATTTACAACAGTTGCAACAATACAAAGTTCATGTGATTCACCTCCCAGTCAGCTTCTGACAAGTAATGGGAAAGCTGGCAAGGTAGGTCAAAAATAATGGTGATGTGATAGTTTGCTTAATGACCATGACGGTTTGCTTAATGACTGTAAAAAAGTCATAAAATTGGGTGCAGTCACCAGATGCCTCACTTACACTGATTAACAGATCTTCCAGACTTAAATATGGTCCTAAGTTGAGGACTGCTTATAAAGAGAAACTTTAAAAATCATTCCATCATGATAAAGGTTTTGTTGCTGAATGCGTGCATGTTTTTTTGTCAAAAGTGTGTTTGTGGGGCTCTAAGGGCCATCTAAGAAGGTCCTGCAAACCTACTCTTAATAAAAATAGCAAATTATTTGAAAATTTACCAATATAAATGTCCAATGCAGAATATTTAAAGCAAACTGTTTTCACATGATGAACATACGTTTCTTTAATGACAAAGACCAGCCAAACCTATTATAAAACGCTACACATATGGAAGATGCATGCATGCATACACATGCAACCCCCACCTACCCGCAACACTTGAAGATTCAAGGGTTCTTCCAAACTGGTTTTATGGAAATGATTCAGGAACAGAACAAAACGTATCTAAATATGGACTAGCAAACTTCATTTTCAAATACTATAGAATTTAGCACATGAATGATAAAATAATATTCCTATAATAGTTCTCCATCGATTGGTTTGATTTTTTTGGATAAGATTTTTTTTTTTGCTAGGAATCACTATGAAGAATTTTCAACTACATAATAATCACATGGTAAGCTACATTTAATTAAATATACTTAATTCTCTGTTTTTTCTATAAATTTACATGAAAATAAATTCAAATAACTATGTATGTTTAGTAAGTATTCAATTAGCATACAACACATAAGTTTTTGCATTTTTTGCATACAAAATCAATCTCCTAAAAAATAAAGATTAATGAATGTTTGCCACAATTGTGAAATTTGACAGTTTGCCCCAATCACAAAGTTACATCGGAAATAGATTTGGGCATTATGTTCACTTGTACAATTCACCATTATAACAGAAGACGAAAAATCCAGTGGCAATACAAAATGTTGCTTTATCACAGCAACTGAGAATGGTAGAAAAAGGAAACTGAATCCATAACCTCTCACACAGGTAGTTCTCAACTTACAATGGTAATTGGGACTGGAAAACTGGTCGCAAACTGCTACAATTGTAAATCAAGGCACCCACATGACTCTAAGTAGTTTTCTGGCCTCTTTTAGGACTGTTATTAAACAAATCCATTCATTTGAATGCGTGTTTTTTTGCCAGAAACTGGCAAAAAACATTGTAAATCACAGTCATATGATTTTATAACCTTTAAAAGTTAGAGCGGCCACCAAATGAGCATTTGGTGGCTGCTCTAACTTTTAATGGTTATAAAATTACTGGTCGTAAATCAAGGAATACCTGTAATGGAAGCTAACACAAATATGTACAAACAGACAGGCACCTCTCACTGTAAGGAACAGAAGCATAATAACAATCACAGCCATTATAGCCTCTTTTATTAGAAAATGGAAATAAAACCCATTAGAAATTATTTGTAGGTCACATTCATTTTAAATTTTCTTTCTGAGACTTCAGTCATGATTTTCCATGTTTATAATAATTGTAATTTGCAAAATCCAGTAGTTAGTGCTATAGGTTAGTTGTTGTGATTGCACATGGCACTTCCCTAAGCTACATGCCACTGTTTAGGAGAAGAGATATTAAACTGCTCTAGGTTTAAAACAAAACAGAATAAAATGAGCCAAATAGTCAGGCAGACTCACTTAGATCCAGAAACTCTTTAGCATACATATATCCAGAAGGTAGTGGCGATTTCTCACTCAGGATTGCCACATCATATAATATATCTCCAGCTGGATTCTGGAAAGAAGCAGATTCCAAAATAGTCACCAACGACACTATCTGCACCTAGCCTCAATTTCTTACCAAAGTGTCCTTCTTACCAAAGCATTTAGAGATGCAGTAAAGCAGAGGTAATATCCATATTTTTGTGAAAATCCTTTTCCAAAGTTAGCAGGTGCTCCTTCCACAGTTGTTGTGATCTAAGAAAAATGAGGGGAGGCAGACTTTTATGAAGCAAGGAAAAAGTCACAAGCAAGAATTCTCCCAATACAGGTAGCCTGTCCATTCCATTTGTAACCATTTGTAATTCATGGGAGTGAATCTCCTACCTTAAACGTGATCACACCCTTTTGCCCATGCATTCGCTAATCAAATGCACAGTTCGTTAAGTGCACATTAGGTATTTCAGGGTGGGGAAGGTCATGGGGGACCTAGTGATGGAATAGTCCACTTGTGTCAACCCTGAAATTGACTTGACCAAAGCCATTTTGATAGCTTCAATGTTGCCACGCTGGAGCTGAGGTATACAGAGGGGAGAATTTGAGATAGTTGGGATTCTGTAGCCAAACCAAAATACTTTCTCTTGGAAACCAAGGACATTCTCACACCCGGTCGGTGGAAGTTCAGCGTGATGTCACCCAGCAACCAGACTTCACCATGATTGGACAATCTGACTGATTGTTTTGACAAACTTTTACTTTTAATTAGGTGAATACCATGGAAGTGTTCAGAGTCGATTTTCACCAAATCTGTGTCAATATGATATATCCAATGAAATGATTCTTTGAGGAATCTACCTGCCTCAGAGTTTTGCTTGCTATGGATCTATTACTTGGAACCCCGACATCTTGCTTAAGTGCATTCAAGGCCTCCCTGACCCACTGAAATACCTCATGCTCCCTACAATTGCTTCCCCCCCCACAACCTGTCACTCTGGGTCACTTACTGTGCAAAGATCTAGCAAGCTGTATCCTCTCCAGCCTCTCAGCCATGTGCGTCTCTCTGGAGCTCCTGGAGCTGTTTTGGGCTGCAAAGGCTTTTGCAAAAATGGCAAAAGGCTTTGTAAACGAAAGGAAAGCTTTGATGCTTCAGGCCTTCCCTTCATTTGCAAAGCCTTTTGCTGCAGGTCTCATCCAGGCCTCTGTTTGCCGAAAACAGAAGCCTAAAGTACCCTCAGAGCACGAGAGATCAATAGCGTGAGATCTCGCGCTACTGATCTCATGTGATCTTACAGTACTTTAGGCCTCCATTCTCTGCCTACTCACCGAAGACCTGAAGCACCAAAACAGGCCAAGAAAGCAAAGGATTTCTAGATCTTCGCAAAGTGAGTACAATATCCACAGGCCTAGTGCCTATGAAGACCTGGCATGCTGGGGGGGTAGGGGGTGGTATAGGCAGGCTGAATGAGCCTCTGCCATCGTCATAAGGGTGAACAACTGCCATGGTGCTGCAACATTCGTAGTTTCATGACTCGTTCATAAACAGTAGGAGGCGCTTATCACATAACTTTGAACATTCACTAAGGAAGTGCTCATAACCCGAGGATTACCTGTATTTCTTAGATACATGAAACTAAACCTGAATCTTCATGTACACAAAGTATGTAATTTGCCACTGATTTATGTTATGTTGACATGTCCCAAACTTCACATATGGAAATATTCTGAACAATTCCAAGTGTTCAGAATATAGCAACAGATTTTGGACATTTTAGGACTGAGTTATAACAGTTGAAGAAAATGTAACAAAACATGCATGGGTTTCAGTTTAGGTTTATCAGAAAAGATTAACCTCATACAGATTTCTTCTGAAAATATTTTTAATGTTTGAATAGTTGAAAGGCTTGATTTGCTTGTTAAAAAGTATATGCACATATACACATACAAAGAGATGAAACAAATTCTACAATTAAATATTAGGATCTGTATCATTCATTGTTTAAAGAAATATCCAGAAATTCATCCATTGATTTCACCAACAGAGGTTTTCCTATTAAACAGCACATTGAACAGCACGCAATATATGAAAACAGGGTAGGGCAGGTAGCTAATAAAAAAGTGGAACAAACTGAGGCTATTAGATAGTAGCGAAGTAAAGAACCAAAGTACTTAGCATTAAATACAAGCAAACTAGTTTGGAGCTTGTAGCATATTGTCATTCCTGTTGAGACTGATAACTAATAAAAACATCAGATATAATTCCTCACCTATTTATCATTACCAATGCTTTCAAATAATTACCTTCAGGGACCAGATCTCTCCTACTTCTAGAATCTGTTCCTCACTGCCACCTTTCAGCGACATTGCAAAGTCCTACCTACCTATCTACCTACCTTGTAACCTATGTACCTTGTCTGACACAGCTAAGCCTGTCCAGTAGCAATTTTTTCTCATTTGCAAGATTTCTTTTTCTAATATCAGGATGCTCAGAACTAGAACTCCAACTGATACGTTTTCAGCAATGAATGGTTTTTACTGAACATAGAGAGATAATAATTATTTGGGATAAAACAATATTCTAATGCCTAAAATTATAGGGTTTTTGAAAATGTTTTAAAATCTGCAATGAGGCTTTAATTTTCCTCCTTAATTTGCTTATTATTCTGACTTCTTTGGTGAAAGTCTTAACTTCCTAATTATCCCTTTTAATTTTTTTCTGAAATGAATTCTTAATTTTCCAAACCCTTGATTTTGTTTTTACCACCAATCTTGCCCAATTTCTTCTCTGCCACTTCCCAACTTATCCCAACTCCTGAACATATTTGAAGGATCACTGCTCCCTATTGACATCTATCTGTCCCATTGAGTTTGGCTTGAGAGGCATGTTATTAGTCTTGTCAGCTAGGGAATTCCAACCCTGTGGCAAGAGAGGCAGCAAATAAATTTAACAAAATAAAATCTTACAGGATCTATGAAGAAAGCCTTTTTGCCACAGCCCCCATCCTGTGGAATGTCCTTTCTCTGCAGGGGAGGCCTGTTGGCCTTCCAAAAGACCCTCCAAACACGATTTTATTTAATGAGCTTAGTGATCCTGTGGTACAGTGGGGCCTGTCAGATGGTTATACAGTATGACTATTAACTGATGCACTCTCTGTATGCAAAAGAGCTGCCAAGGTCCATGGACTTCACATGGGATAGTGACTCCCAGCAGGAGTCATCATTATGAAATGATACTACTGGATGGGCAAATTCAACTTTAGTAAGAGGTGTCTAATGTATCCAAAAGCCACACCTTTGTACATGATTACCAGTATTTTGAATTAAGACTGAAAGCATAATACTACCGTAGGTAGCTTTATAGCTCCAAAAAAAAAGTTCTCCTGTAATGGCTGCACTGATCCATTCACAATATTGCCATCACATTCTAGACCAATTGCAGCTTCTGGACTGCCTCCATAAATTGCCTCATTTAGAGGGCATTACAATAGCCCTAATTGGATCTGAAATCCAATATTTATCAGGCAGTAATTATATTAAAACAACTCATTCTCTGTGGCATTAGTGTGACATGTCCCATCCAAATCCTAGCGGCTTCCATGAACGATTAAGGGTTTGGTGTTCTGACACCCCTGGCTCAGTCTTGCGACATGGCAAACAGCTGAATGTTGTTGGTGAGCTGACATTTCATTCCTGTTAAAAAGATTTCACCCAGCGGTCTATATGTAATATCCGGGAGAGCGCTAACCATGTGACACCCCATCCTGAAAGATCCAAGGGCTGCAACTCTCTATAAGGACTGCGGTAGTCCTCTCAATTAGCACCCAGCTCTTGTAGATGGCCCCGAATGCATAAAAAGTATGGGGTGGGGTGGGTGGATGTGGGAATAAAACTTTGACTTCAGTATTGGGTAATGATCAGTCTAAGACCTTATACATACATGTCTGCCTAAGGGTCACTGAGATAAAGCAAGAAAATTAAAAGCAAACACCAGAAACATTTAAGCAGCTCAGATGACTGTAAACAATTCTGTGTAATTATTTCAATCCACAATGTGAATGCTTACTATGTATAAAATTCTCAATAAAAGGGAGCACTAGAATTTGCTCTGGGCTCCCATCCCAAGTACACCAGCCTGTGTCTCATTCTTTCCATGGGAGACCACCACAAGTGGTGACCTCGACGTGATCCACTGCAGGTGGTACGTGTCTGGACCTCCGTGTTTCCTCGCCTGGAATAGGTAAAGTACGTACTTAACTATTGCTGAACAATAGGATTTTTTCAGGGAACATGGGGGGAAAACTCTCTCAGCCACAGGAACAGCATATTAGTGAGCTGCTGAAGTTAGTCAGGACAAACTTCTTTATCTTTAAACCCTCAGGGGGGGGAGCAAATAGTTCTTTCAAAAGTTAATGTGAGAGAGCTGCTGCAAGAGATCTGGCAGCAATGTCCCTGGTATCCAGAGAAAGGCTCTTTAAAGTTAGACATATGGAGGAGAATTGGAACTATCCTTCATGAAGAGCCACGGACAACAGCTGAAATTTTGATATATTGGAAGGTTGTTATGACTGCTTTAGAGACCCAGCAACAACCTCTTTTAAAAACTTTAGTAGAACCTCTTCCTTATAAAGGAATTAATTGTATTGCACCCGCCTACCCCAAAACTGGAGTGTGCTTTATCATTTCCAACAGCGCCTATGCCTGTGGATGATAAAATCCAACCAAAAATGGGAAAAGTTCAAGCAATGATGCATCAGGCTTTCAATGAGGGGAAATTAGAGCCTGATGAGATTCCCCAGATGAATTTGTTTTCAGTCAATAGGCAAGATGGATGCTCAAGGCAATCTGCAGACTGAATGGGTTCCGATTCCTTTAGCAGTTCTTAGGGAAATTAAAAAAGCAGTTAAAGATTATGGTATTCAAAGTCCTTTTACAAAGGGGCTCCTGACAAGTTTGGCTACCTCACGCATGATTCCTAGTGACTGGAAAGATTTAATGAGAATGATATTGAGCTCTACTCAGTATGTGGTTTTTGACTCAGAATACCAAAGGGAAGCTGTCACTAGGGGAAGGAATTATATGCCAGACCAAATCTATGGGGCAGGCTTGTTTGAATCCACTGCTGATCAAGCTGCTAATTTGCCTGATCACATATTTCCAGTGGTTATGGCAGCTGTCCTTGGGGCGTTGTCCCACATCCAGGATGTGGGAACCCCAGCACGGTCTTTTTCTCAAATTAAGCAAACAGCATTTGAGTCTTATAATGATTTTGTGGAAAGGCTACAATTGGCTATTACCAGGCAAATCTCTAATGAGGAAGCTGCAAAAGAACTTTCGCTGAAATTGGCAGTTGAAAATGCAAACGCTGACTGCAAGCGTATCTTACAGCCCTTGGTGGCTAGAGGTGAGGTTACTCTGGCTGATCTGTTAAAGGCATGTGCAGTGGTGGGTTCTCAGGCTTACAACATGGAGACTCTGGCTGTGGCATTGCAAAAAGGGATGAAACCTACAGGGAATTGTTTTAATTGTGGAAAGCCTGACCATTTTAAAGCCCAGTGCCGTCCCCCTGGGGGAGTGGGGTGGCATTTAACAAAAACAAAATTAAGGACGTCTGTCCAAAATCGGTCTGTCCAAAATGCAAAAAAGGGTTTCATTGGGCAAATCAATGTCGCTCTGATCAGAACCAAAATCCGGGAAACTAAATTTGGGGCGTGCAGCTAGCCCCGCTCCCAAGGCTGTCACAAATGCATCATCTGCAATTACTGGAAGTGCAGGTTTGGGTTTAAAAATGTTGAACTAAATTAATGTGACCTTTCCTAATCAAGTGTACATTGAGGAGACTCATTTGCATGGGCCACTGCCAGAAAAAGCAGTGGGATTAGTACTTCCCATGTCTTCTGCATCAGAAAAAGGGTTTTTTCTTATTCCAGGAGTTATTGATCAAGATTATAAAGGGGTTATTAAGATACAATTGTACACTGATACTCCTGCATCATGAATGACCGGTGACTCTATTGCCCAGTTATTATTGCTTCCATACATCCCTATAAATCTAGTTGTAGTAGATTTACGGGATTGCTTCTTTTCTATCCCTTTGCATGCAGATGACAAGAAATTATTTGCCTTTACCGTACCTGAGTTGAATAACAATGCACCTACCTTTCGTTACTAATGGAAGGTTTTGCCACAGGGAATGCTAAACAGTCCAACGATGTGCCAGTCATATGTTCGAATGGCTCTGGCTCCATTCAGAACCTCTCATCCTGGATGGAAGGTTTACCACTACATGGATGATATTTTAATTGCAGCTCCCGGCCCACCGGGAACAGTTAAGGCAGCGTTACCTTGCCTTAAAGAGGTATTATTACAATTTGGACTTCATATTGCCCCAGAAAAATTCAAAGTCAAACGCCATATGCCTACTTAGGGCATAAGGTCCTTGCAACCTATGCTCATCCGGTCATTCCGGAAATCAAAATTGAGGAAAAGATTTCTCTAGTAAAATTACAACAAATACTAGGAACAATTAACTGGGTTAGACCCTACCTGGGGTTAACTACAGCAGTACTCCAGCCCTTGTTCTTGGCCCTAAAGGGCTCTGCGAGACCGGATTCTGCTATAACCTTATCAGCAAAACAAAGGAAGGTACTGACACATGTAAATGCGGCTTTAATGCAGCGTTGGGTTGATCGATGCATTCCTGATACTCCGTTTGCTTTGGCAATTTTACAAACTCCAGCCTTGCCTACTGCAGCTTTATTTCAATTACATGAAGCGCAGGTTTATATTATTGAATGGTTGCATTTGCAGAATACTCCCAGAAAAACAGTTTCTACTATGGCTATGCTTTATAGTGAGTTAATCATCAAAGGCCGAAATCACAGTATGCATTTATATGGCATAGATCTAGTTCAGTTATTTTTACCTATCTCCCTCCCTCTGTGGGAAACTTGGTATAGTCAATCCCTTGAATTACAAATTGCTCTTGAAAATTGGCCAGGGAAGATTTCTTGCCACAACCCCAGTGACCCTCGTTTCCAGTTGCTTCAAAACGTATCTGTAAATTTTAATTCAGTTATTGCTAAGCAGCCAGTTGGGGGAGTGACCGTTTATGCGGACGGTGGTAAGATCTACGGCGCTTGTGCATGGAGACAGGAAGGGGTATGGAAAACAAAAATTACCCCTCCTCAGCAATCAGCACAAAGGGCTGAATTAGCTGCTGCTATTTTGGCCTTACAGGAATTTGCACAAGAACTGCTAAATCTTATTGTGGATTCTTTTTACGTTTATCAATTGATACTTAACATTGAATTTGCTTATCTTTCTCCATATGTTGATGCTAATCTTATGAGTTTGTTTCTAGCTCTGCAAAGCTGTCTTCCTTCTTGCACACATTCTCTACATATCGCACACATTCGCAGCCACCAGCCACTTCCCGGGGAGCTGCAGGAAGGGAATGATGTGGCTGACGCAGTGGCCTTGGCCATGTCCTGTCTCTCGCTTTCTCCTGTTACTCCGACTCACATAGCTATTTTCATCAAAATGCCAAAACTCTTTGTAAACAATTTGGTCTCACTGCTGCAGAAGCTGCAGCTATTATTCAACAATGTCCTAGTTGCAGTGCTCAATCCATTGCTCTTCCTCAAGGAGTAAATCCTCGGCGGACATCTGCTTGTCAACTATGGCAGATGGATGTCACACAACAACCTCCCTTCAAACCATGGCACCATCTGCATGTCACTGTTGATACCTATTCAGGATTTATTATGGCAACACCTCAACGAGGAGAGGCTACAAAACATGTAGTCAACCATTGCCTCCGTACCTTCACACATGTGGGGCCACCAATGGAGATCAAAACCGATAATGGCCCTGCTTACATTAGCACCGCCTTTGCGGAATTTTGTCATCGATGGTCAATTATACATACATTTGGCATTCCCTACAATTCCACTGGTCAGGCCATTGTGGAACGAGCTCATCAGACACTAAAACAAGCACTCCTTCACACAAAAACAAAAACGGGGGAAGTGGATGGATATGGCTTGCCTTACATACAAAACATTCTTAATATTACCTTGTACACTTTAAATTTTTTAAACATGACAGGATCTCCCGCTGCTACGGCAGCCAGTAGGCATTTTGCTTCCTCCCCTTCTGCAGGTACGCCAAGACCGAAAGTTCGGTATAAGAGACTACCAGATCCAACATGGAAAGGACCTGTCCCGCTGATAACTTGGGGCCCAGAATACGCTGCTGTTGAAGATGAGGGGGACAGTTGTTTGGGTTCCTGCTCACTGTGTGCATCCTTATCATTAGCCAAAGGGGCAAGGGGATGGATTTGGGGGAATGGAAAAGAAACACGTTGATCCAGGACATGGGGAAGCTAGCAAACCTTCATAATAAAACTGATTGTTGGATATGTATGCACATGCCAACTCACAAAACATCAGGGCTTCCAATAGTTGCAGTACCTCTGGCCGAAGGTGACTGGTATAAGGGACAATGCTATGGTTGTTCAGGGATGTGGTCTAACAGTTGGACTACAAGTAACATAAATACATTGCATCTTGGAAGCCGAATCCAAGAGGTGGCGGGTATCTGCTGGACCCACAATGAGACAGTAGAGAATATGACTTACTTGGGAACATATCCATTTTGTAACAAAACAATTATTATTGGCAATGGAAGTCGGGTTTATCCGGATGACATGAAAACTAAAAATCTCACTTACTTTGTACATAATATTTCTAAATTTGATATCATATCTTTGATCAATGAAAATGGGTGTCCATTGATCCCTGCCACATGTTGTCCCACCACGATAGAAAACCAGCTGCCCAAATGTGCAAATGGGAAATACGCACCACCACCCACTTATTTGGCTATGTTAATGGAATCTTTTGCACGATTAATCTATGCTGAACCAAATACGGTTGGCCATCTCCTGGGAGCAAATCTATGGTTGCTGTGTGGACAGATGGCCTATGATCGCATGCCAGCACGATGGAAAGGAGTCTGCACCTTTGGGAAAGTAATCCCATCTCATGTCATTTTAAAATCTTTGGGGACTGCTCATATCCGCAATGCGCATTCCGCAACGGAAGTAAACTCTGTTTTGAATCATGACTACTGGACATAGATATCAAGGGGAGTTATTCCTCCTTTAGGAGTCATGATGAACTATAGAGATTTGCATCGTTTAAACAATTGGACATTTACTATGTTTAAAGACACCATTAAAACTCTAAAGCTGCTTGAAGAAGAGCAAGGAAAAATCCTTGACTTTGTCTTGCAAACCAGATATGCAGTGGACACTATTTTGGCTGCGCAAGGGGGAGTTTGCGCTGTGATTCATACACATTGTTGCATGTATATCTCTGATTATTCTCCAAACATTACAGCTACCATACAGCATATGGAACAAACCCTGAGTGAGAATCCATTACAATCGGAGGACGAGGGACTGGACGTGTGGTCTGCACTTTGGTCCTGGTTGCCAGATGGTTCATGGATTCGTCACCTAATTGTTGGAGTGATATTGCTTTTTATACTTTCTCTTTGTGTAGGCTGTTATATCCAATGTCTCCCTGGACTTTTAGGAATGTGTCAGGTGAAGCCTACGGAAGGAGAACTGTTGTTGCAGATGGCGAAAAGCTACCGAGGCATCCGCGATCATCAAAAAACTAAAACAGGGGAGATGTGGGAATAAACTGACTTCAGTATTGGGTAATGATTAGTCTAAGAC
Source organism: Hydrophis major (assembly GCA_033807585.1). Lineage (NCBI taxonomy): Eukaryota > Metazoa > Chordata > Lepidosauria > Squamata > Elapidae > Hydrophis > Hydrophis major. The sequence goes on from CM066329.1 coordinate 224,395,160, forward strand.
CTTATACATACATGTCTGCCTAAGGGTCACTGAGATAAGCAAGGAAATTAAAAACAAACACCAGGAACATTTAAGCAGCTCAGATGACTGTAAACAATTCTGTGTAATTATTTCAATCCACAATGTGAATGCTTACTATGTACAAAATTCTCAATAAAAGGGAGCACTAGAATTTGCTCTGGGCTCCCATCCCAAGTCCACCAGCCTGTGTCCCATTCTTTCCATGGGAGACCACCACAGGTGGATAGATGGCTGGATAGAGAGATGTAATATAGATGTGAGAGAGAGAGAGAGAGACAGACAGACAGCGAGAGACAGATAGATAGATATGGATGGATGGATGGATATAGACAGACAGATAGAAAGAAAAACCCACTAAAATGTCCACCAAGAGCAAGAGGGCACTTAAACTATGGGCAAAGGCAACCGACTGAAGTAACCAGTAACCGGTCTGTTTCTTAACAGAAATGGAACCATTACCAATCACAGGTAGTTGGTTTATTATTTAGCTTCATTCATCAGGAAAGGGATTCACGCAAATTTATCATTTCATGGGGTCCCCTTATCGCAAAGTTTGAGAAGCCCCGCTCAAAACGTTTGATAACCTTCAACGTACAACAAATGTTACTGGTTTGGCTCAGGGGCGCTTTTCCCTTTTTGTACTAAGCAGTCACAAAAATTCGTATTTCTGGGTGTGGAAATCTCCACTCAAGCTTCCGACTTCAATAAAACTCTTCCGTCTTCCCGCCCCCACAGCCCGTTTTTAAAGAAAGAGGCAGGCAGAACGGGGAAATCGGAAGCCGGAGGGGTGAGAAGAGCCAGCAAGGTGAAGCCAATTGGTCGGGATTTGCTTCTCTCCTTTTCCTTTGAGCCTCCCTCCCTTAAAGGAAAGAAAGACGGCAAGCCTCGCCTCGCCTCCACTCTCCCCGCCGTGAAGAGAGGGGGAAGAGAGGTTGCCCTCAGAGACGGGGCGCTACTAAGGCAAGGAGACGAGGCTGCTTTTCTCACCGGAATCCAGCCAGCAACCGGCACATTAGACGACGTCCAACCCAGCCCGGTGAGCGGAGCGGTCATGCCAGCTCTAAGACGGTTTCGGATACAGGAAGACGTTAAAATACGAAAAGAAGGCGGGGGGGAGGGAGACCTCGCCAGCGAACAGCAAAGTCCACCCGGTCCCGGGAGGCGAAACAAGAACGAAAGTCCTCTCGAGTTTTTTCGACCCGCCTCTCAGAACAGACGTGAGGCTCCACGTTTATAACGGAGTCTGCTCTGATTGGCGAACCACTTCTGCAGGACCATCCAATGGAAACTTTGCGCTTGCTTGTTTGGTTTCATCTTCGTCACGAAACCAGGATTACGTTCATGCGCGCGCACGCTTCGGTCTCCCTTTGAACTTGGGAAGGGGTTCGCCAAAGCAAATGTTCCGCAGTTGAGCTCTGTAACGATACTGACCCATCGAATGCTGGAGGGAGGCACCAGCAAGTTTAAGGGGAGCCCGTTTAGATGTTTCATTTCTACTTCAAATTATACAGGCAAGTCCTAGATAATTATGGTGACTCAAGCGCTATATGAAGATTATGCGCAGTCTGAAGGAAGGATATCATATCCACATATGAAATCCACAGGAATTGAGTATCGTAAATCATAGTGCTATAGCACCCTCCACTACTGTTTATTGCTTATTAAATTTGCAAAACATGGATTCATGGGTACCTATTCTTCTGAAACTCTGCACCACCACGAAATTCCTGTTTCAGGGTTGAAAGAGAATATACCATAGCACGGGATTCCAGAAAACTTAATCATTCCACTTGGAAATCAACACTATCTTTTATCGGTATTTGCCTATGTGGGAATTGATTTTCACATCTAGCAGTATAAAATTTATTTCTGAATAGCATCAGAATATTGAAGACACTATACAAGACAAAGCAGCTAAAAATACTGCAAGATTTTTATACGCTTTTTCACTATTCACCAAATGTTCATTGTAGCATGGAGAAAAATATGTTCAAACACAAAATGAAAATCTATCTGTTCTCTTCTTTTTTTTCCCCACTACCATACATATCGGAGGGATCAGCTTCTTGCTTTTTTTCAGTAACAACTGCCAAGCCAATATTTAAGTTGCTAACAGCTATGGCCTATCTAGATATTTCCAAAGTCAGTTTTAGAAAGTCAGATAAAATATGAGACAGTCTTGAAGAAATGCCCGTTAGTAAAATGAAAATGAAACTTTCTTTAATCTTTTGGAGGTGGCAGTACAGATGGTTTTGTCTGGAGAAGCCTGAGAAGTTTTCGGGCTGGTGATTTCTCTAATCTCAGGAAAGTTCTTGAGGCTGAAATAGAAAGCATTTCATATTAATTCCAGATTCTTATGCTATGAGGACCCAGATTGTTGGGGGCAATTATTGCAGATATTAAGAATAGTTGTTGGAAATGTGACCTGTTTGTTTTGAAGAAGGCAGCATTTTCTACTTATCAAATTCAGTAATGTTTACTATGATAGGAGAGATTTACTGATATTTTACAATAATATTATGTACTGATTATATTATAGTATTGAATTTATTGGTAAACTGAGACTATTGATAGTATAAAATATAAGGTAGGTATTTTTCTCTTTTTCTCAGTTTGTATTCTTTATTAGGCATTGTTTAATTTGGTTTCTTTTGGTTTCTTTTTTAAAGGATGTTCAATAATAAACATATTTAATAAAGCTTCCACACTTATAGAAAGATAAATGCCATTTTTTCAGCCTGTTAATTGTGAATTCAGACATAATAAATGATAGTTAAAACTACAAACAAGTTTCAAATTGTGATTTTGTTTTCTAAGATGTATTGAAGCAGAAAACTAAGAAACACATCGTGTTGGTGTTGCATGAATTGCTAAACAATCTCTATAAATTGAAACACGTGTCTTCCCAGAAAAACAACTCATGATATATCTAATGTAAAATCAGCTTGAAATATATTTAACCTTTTTCATACAATTTGTTTAATATAACATATCTTTCCAATGTGTAATGCAGCAGTTTCTCTTAATGAAGAGTAAAATCAATATGACTTCTGAATTGCATTAATATCAGCAATACTGGTATTTACAGGTTGGATCCAGCGTAATCTTATCACAAACTAAAAAAACTAATTCTGTTTTACAGAAACCAGAAATACAATGTAGGAAAAAGAGATTTTCCTAATGCCCAAACCACTGTCATAATGTATTATACTGTACTGCTCTGTAAAGTTCCCCAATTACCCAGAACAACTTTTCAGGGTAAAACAGTAAGTTTCATGTGTTGTCAATTTCCATTCTATAAGTCATGATTTTAAAAAAATCCAATAGTTAATTCAATTACATCCTATGAGTTTAATATTTTCCTTACTATTGAAATAAAAAACAAAATTTAACTTCTAGTGCTTGGTGATAGGGACATTTAAAAACCTAAAACCTCATAACAATAGAGCTGAAAAACAGCTTGAAATAAATTGGTAGGGTGGGAGAACAACAGAAACTCAATGTTGGTTACCTGAAATTAGACTTACACGTAGACCGAATGTGTATGCTACATACAACAAATTAACCTCTCTTGAACAATCAGAATTTGTTTCAGTTACACAAAAATAATAGCCACTCCATGACTTACCAAGTTGTGTTGATAGCTCCTGGAGATATAATGTAGTATCTTCCACATAGGTCTGACAAACTTTCACTATCTGACTGATTTCATCAAGCTGAAAAGTAACATTATTTACAAGATGATAATCCAGCAGATGATCTATTCCCGTGATGGCAAACCTATGGTGCGCGTGCCACAGGTGGCACGCAGAACCCTCTGTGGGCTCAGCTCTGCCGTGCATGTGCGCACACCTCACACTGGCCAGCTAGCCTTCTGATCTCTGCTGCGCATGCATGGGGATGGGGCACATGTGCACACGAATGCACGAAGGGGGCATATGCACGGGTGTGGGAAGCATGTGTGGGGGTGCGAGTGCTTTGGGCACTCGGTGCCAAAAAGGTTAGCTATCACTTGGATTCTATTCTGATCATTTAAATGACCAGTTCCCTGTATTATTCTAAACCAGGGCTGTCAAACTCCCGGCCCATGGCCCTGATGCATCACGTGCTGGCCACACCTATGCCCAGTTTAACAAAAGGGAAAAAAGTCCTGATGTCACATGATACTGCCGTAGCGATGTTTGACACCCTGACCTAAACTAAATATTACTGGGGTTCATCATTCAGCAGAACTTCCAAATTCAATTAAACAGTGGAAAATGTTTAAGAAGTTCCCTCCTTCTTAGACTCTTGGTAGCTTCTTTCCAGAATTTCATTCTAAGCTCTGCAAGGTTTTTGAAAGATTTATCATTTTATTTTGGAAGCTCATTATCACTTGTAATCATCTGACTCCTCACCCAATCAGAGCAGAAAGCAGGATAAATTATCCTTTTATTATGTGCCATTCTTTACATCAAGATTCTGAATGGCCAATCTCCCATCCCTAGTTTTTTCCCAAACTAGCCAGCACAGAAAAGACATGATAAGAAACTCATTTAAAGTGATATTCTCAATTTAAAATATTCAAGTAATCAACAATATCTATGAAATGCACAGAATGAAAAAATAAGGAAACAGCACAAAGCAATCACTGTAGAACTACTGAACGTGATAGTTAAAAAAAGAGCAGTTCTTTTAAAAACTGAGAAAATAAGATGTTTCACTAGGTTTTTGTTGCTGTTGTTTGACTGTCCCTGTTCCTTGTTCAATACCTTTTAATATCCTGTTCCTTCACCTGTTTATTGTCTGTTATATCAAGCTTAAAACACTATCTCTAATTCAACTTACAAAAAATATTTAGAATCCTGTGTTCATTTCTTACCCTCACTATAAAGAAATAGAAAAATATATCTATTTTTCATTTTAAGTGGCATTCTAGATTCTTCCTCTTCTCTTATTTTGTAAGCAAATAACACAAGTCTAAATTAACTATTCTCACACATCTTTATTTGCTTTGGGATTTTTATTTCTTAGAAAGATGATTTTGGGTTTACCTTATAATTGGAGCTTCCCAAGTTTATTATTTGGCCTTGTACTGCCTCTCCTAGTCAATCCTGACATAATTTCTAATTCTAGAACATTACTTGCTTTGAGATTCTTTACTGACATATTCTTAGTCCTTATATAAATATCCAAGCCATGCTGTCACTTGGATGGCTTTACCCACATCCTCACTCTCTGTTCCTCATGCCCAGGAAAAATGTTGCCTCCTTCCCTGACGTGTACTGTTCAAGTGCCTTTCTACCTCGACAATCTGTTTGATCATCATTCTCCTTCTGTTTTAAGGTTTTCAGTTTCTACGTTTTTCAGAAGCATGTAGAATGGCAAGCTAACATGGATACTTTCTGGATGTAATTTCAACCATCAATTTATTTGACAGAATCTATTGCTGGGAATCCTGCTCACTTAGATTATCAAGTCCTCCAACTTGGCGTTATCACTAGCCTACTATTTCGGGGGAGATGGAGAAGAACAAAAATAATGTATATCTGTAGTACAAATGCTGCTTTAAGTTCTCAGAGGACAAAACTGCATGCTTTCAATGCAAGGCTCTTTCCATCACTTAATTATTGCATCATTGTTTTGGCATTCCTTACTGTCTTTTTAAAATTGTTAGTTAATAACAAAACAATGGTACAATAATTGATGTCATCACTCACCACTCCCTCTAGGCAATAAAAGACTTCTGCTTGACAATCCAGTATTTTCTGATAATCTGGCTTGGCTTGAAGTACATGGGCTTGGGATGCCCCAAGGTAGCTGCAAGGTTCCTCTGGTGCTTGTTTCAGCTCGCATGACTCTAGCTGCCTTAAAAGATAAAAAAAAGATCACAATAGTACTTAATGGCCAGTAAATTCACTATTACAGGGTATGTGATTGTCAGATTTTGGACCAACTCTCATTCATTCATTCTGGGTTCCCAGTCCTCCCTTTTTTCTCAGCTAGATGCCAACCATCAGTTCCCAACAATATCTGACTTCACCTTTCTTCACCTTTTTGGGGGATGAGAAAGGAATACTTCTCTACAGGATAAAAAAGCCAAATCCCCTTACTGATACAACATTACTACCACGTTTGTTGTATGTTAGCAAACTTGGTGTAGCTCTTAAAGACTTCAATCCTCAATGAACAATTATAAAATGAATAAAAAAAGGAAAAATTCTGAGCAAGCGTTAACCAAATTATATCTCTATCTAGACCCCTTTAAACTCTTTCCCGACCTTCAAAATTGGTTCTGCCTTCTTAACTTCAACAGCCCCCAATCTCCTGTCTTCCCCTTCTAGAAGTTTCCAGCTTCCCTTCCTGGTGAGATGAAGGTTAACTATTGCTTAGCAGTTAGTCACTAAAGCAATGTCAACTATTCCTTTCCATTTCAGTTCAACTGTTCTGCAACATTCAGTAGCATCAACAAACTTTTGACCAGTTCATATTTTACTGCTCCTTCACTCAAGTCACTAACTCTGAATTATTTGGAAATATTAAAAAAAAAAAAAGTTTCAATATTTGGGTGAGGTGGCAAGTAAAATGTGTGGGCCTGTCCGTACTCATTTTTTTTTGTTTTTGTCCATTACATTACATGATACAAATTTTATAGCCTTTGACTTTGTAACCCTGCTTTCAGAATAATCTAATGATAAAGACAGCCAATATTCTAACCTGGATATGTCTTCCATTTTTTTCTGGTAAGACAGAAGTAGTTCATCCCAAGCTTGATTCTCTGCTGAAAACCTGTTAAAAATATAGATTATAATTAGCTTCAGCACCAGAGACATTAGCGCTGTCATTTGCTATCATTAACTTGAAGTAGCCTTAAAGAAAGGCCTCTTGAGAATTGTATATACCACTACATGGTCCATCAATACTGTACACTTTGTCTTCCATGTTCTCATGGGATGTTCATAAATCAGTTCCATTCAGCTAAGACTAATAAAATTAATTCGATTTTCATGTGTTGGAAACAGACAGAGCTAATCCATAGTTTTAAACAAGTTTGGGAGTCAGATTTATGAAAGTGCTTGGATGATACATTGTGCAATGCTCATGAGGTCTGGAGAATTATTACCTACTTTAATACAGGAAGTCCATCTTAAGATCTTATAACAATCTCGCATATAACACATAACTACTCTGAAATGCTGGAGGGGTTATTATAATCAAAATGGAATTTTCTTCCATTTTTAAAAGTTCAGTCAGTTTTATAGTTTCTTAATGAACATGGTTCTGGGATGCATGATATATAGATTATAAACCGAATAACCTCTTCTTGCTTCCAGTTTCATTCTGTTTTATTAGAGAGATAATAGACTTTAACCAATGTTTTTTTTAAGTAAAATTTTAGTAAATTAATAAATAAATACTAACAGGAAAGCTTTCTTTAAAGCTTCTTTCCCTTGCAGGAACAGAAAACGACATCAAGGCATTAAAACACTCAGTGAATGATTGAATAGGCTAAATTTATAAATAGAAAATGCTTATAAAGCACAAAAGCTTTTATTAGTCCATGCTAGACAAGTAATTACTTTACAAAACATACCATATCAGATTTGGGGGGGGGGGGGAACAGTACAGAAAACAATGGTCTAATATCACTTGGTACTTCACAGAAAGAAAACAGAAAAAGAAGATAAAATAAACAATTCCAGAGAAAAAGGCACAGCATTGAAATTGTTCCAATTACAAGTACATTTTGTTCATTAAAAGCCTGAATAACCTGAATAACCTCCATGATTAACTGGATCCAAAAACCAACATCATCTGAGTCATCTACTTTCTATAGATATGTAGAGGACTCTAGAATGCTCCACTAGATTACTGCAATATCTTATATCAGTAATGGCTAACCGTTTCAGCTTGGTGTGTTGAAAATTGGGAAAAAGTGTAGCCTTCCTCGGGTCATGTGTCACTTCAAGAAATATCAATAATTTGGTTTATGACGGACTGGGCTGGGGTAATCACACAGGGCTGTGAAACTTGTCTCCCTGGTCTCAGAGCTGCAGGTGCAGGATGTGGGGATCGGAAGACCACCTTACAGGGCTGTGAACCTCATGGATCTCCTTTCCTCCTGTAGCGTTCCTGAGGTAATGAAACTGACAAACCTGGTTCTCTGCTGCAAAGATCTCGCGGCAGCGGTGACACCACACCTCCACGCAACAAGCAGGGAGCAGGGATTGGAGCAGAACACAGGCAGCCTCTAAATGTGCAGGTTTTCCCCACACCAACAGTCGTGTCAGTGAAAGTGCCTTGGCGTGTCACGAGTGACACGCGTGTCATAGGTTAGCCATCACTGCCTTATATTATAAACTGCCCTTGGATACACTTCAGAAACTTCAGTTAAACCTACTGTGGCAAAGGTATGACTGCAATGAGGCAATATAAATATGATATTCAAGTTCTTCATGGTCTTCACTGGCTTCCAGTTTTTTTCCAGTCACAAAGCCATTTATAATTTAAAATCTGAAAAATCATATCTTCCCATTGTATCCTACCCATAAGAACATATTTGAAAGGCCTGTTCAGGATACGCTTCAACCCAGGGCCATATTTATCATCTCTTTTGGCACAAGGTAAATACTGTTATTTTCCCAGAATTTATGCTTTAATCCTACTGTGATTTTTAATTCTTTTATTTCTGCTTGCATTCTCTATTAATATTTTAATGTTTATTTTGCAGATTTTATTTTGTATTATATTCTTGAAAAACATCTTTGTTTTTGTTTTAACTTCAAATGTAATTTTTAATTGTAAATTGTTTGGGGATTCCTTTACATAGGAAGCAATGTGTACATGTTTTAAACAAATACACATTTTTATTCTCTCTCATGCTGGCATAATATTACTGATACATTAAGAAGAGGAAGAGCCCATGGTTGTTTGCACTTGTTCCTGGAGCAAATTGCACATTGTCACTCCACTTACAGCTTTTAATCATGCATCAACCTAATATGCTAATGAGAACAAATATGCTTAAGGTTCATTCTCATTTGCATGGTGATTAGTTCAGATAGAATGCTGAATTATGTTTAGCCATGAGAAAGAAGAATTTGAATCAGATGGGAAAGAATGTTTTAGCCTACTATCAGATGCCTAGTTCTAATACAGTATTATTTTCACCAAGCTTCCCTTTAGAGCAAACTAAACAATAGTTAATGACAAAATGAAAAGACCTTCATTTTAGAACAAAGATAAATTAACCATTTACCACTTCACTATCCAGGCAAAGACAATCTTTTCCTAGCTAGGAGTAATAATTTGTTCTTTGACTTCCAAGAGTTACAAAAGTATGGCAGTGAAGCAATGATGTAACTGGAAGACAAAGAATCTCCTCTTTTTATGGCGACACTTTCTGTCATAAAATATTACTACACACAAAAAAAATCCTTCTCTAGAAACTTTCATCAAATTTATTCTCCATTGAAAACTATCAAGTTGAGTTAATCACTGCAGCGCCCATGTTATTACAACACATTTGAGTCTCGAATCTATCTTACCTCACAATGGTGTCCTTTAAGGCAGTCACCAATTCATTGAATGCAGGATCTGACAGACCACTAAAATAGGTAGAAGATGCAGAGTTAAGACACTATTAACTTCTAGGAAACCACAAATTGGTTTCTAATTTATTCTGCTGTGTTCTTTCTATAATGTTAACATGCAATTCTTACATAACCAGCATACAATAGAGAGAATATCTGTAGCTTGGAGGTGAACTGTTGGGTTATTGTAACTCTCTAAGCTTTGTTATCTAAAAAGCAGATCTAAAGTTTTAGTGTTTGTGTGAGAATGCTACTGCTTCTAGACATCGCATCACAATCTTAGCGAAGAATCCTGAGTACTGAATTCATGGATGTTCTTATGATTTCTTAATATATTTGTTCATTGAACTGAAAAGCGAAGACTGATGAATGTAATGATTCTGGGTTTTAGTATGTTCTGTTAGGTTGCATGTGTGTTTGTGTAGTGATGCTGCAGTGGTTTTTTGGGGTACTTCTGGATCTAGGTGACATCAAATGAAATCATAATTTCACCTTCTTTTATTCTTAGGTCCTTGATATTGTGGAAGCCCTGTAGCGGAGCATTAATAAGATTATTTCCACCCATCTGCAAAATGTCAGAGTTTCTGGTGAGTTCTTTGGATGCGTTGTAGGTTAAGGACTCTGATAGTAATACAGGTGATATGTGGGACATTATTTTGGGTGTCCATAGAAGTATAGGAGGGCAGGTCTACCACTTTTCATCTGCAACTCTATTTTCATGATTTGTCCTTTCCTGCTTAAAATGTTTAGCATTTTCTTGATTTGGTTGTCCATGTTCATATTGAGTTGCTATTTATGGGACTGTAGGATTCTTTATCCTCAGTGGTCTTTGGCTTTCCATACATATTGTGTTCTGTTCATAACAATGGTTTGGATTTGTCTGCTGGGGGATAGTGATTTTTCCTGAGGCAGCATTACCACTTTGAAGAGTGGCTTTAGATAGTGAGATTGGCAAAATAAACAAATATGGACAGGTAATCCTCAACTTACGACCACAATTGAGCCCAAAGGTTATGTTGCTAAGTGAAACATTTGTTGAGTTTTGCCCTACTTTACGGCTTTTTGACCACATTTGTTGAGTGAATCGCTGCAATTCTTAAATTAATAACAGTTATTAAGTGAATCTGGTTCCCCCATTGACTTTGCTTGTCGGAAGGTCACAAAAGAGAATCATATGACTCCAGGACACTACAAAAATCATAAATGTGAGTCAGTTGTCAAGCATCTGAATGTAAATCACATGATCATGAGGATGCCACAATGGTCATAAGTATGAAAAATGGTCATAGGTCACATTTTTCAGTGCCTTTGTAACTTCAAATGGTCATTAAATGAACTGTTGAAAGTCGAGGACTACCTGCACATACCATTTACAATATAGTCAAAAGTCCAGGAAGGAAGCAAATAGCCTAGAATATATCTACTCCTGCAATTAACCCCCTGAAAAGCAGGAAATAGAACCACATGAACAATCAGGGAAGAAACAATAGCCTACTCAAGAAACCATCAAGGAGGAAGCCACATCCCCACCAAGACTGACAGGGCAAACTGTTAGACAGTCAGCAGACTCCAGTCTCCCTTGCGCTGTTGTTATATAGACTAGCAATTAAATGTCTGCAGGAAAATAACCAAACTGAGAGATCACTAAGAATTCAAGAAGCATAAGGTCAGGTACCTTATGTGTCGGGTACACGACTATAAGAACATGTTTTAGTTGGAACACATTAAAAAAAAAGATTAGTCATTTTACCATTTGGGGTCATCAAAGCATTTCTGCACCGTTCCATTGAAAATCAGTTTCTTTGTATGGAGCCTCAGCTCTTCTGAAAGTGAGCTCACTGGAAAAGATAATGAAAAACCAGAGTGAATAGGATGCTCTAGACTGATTCCTCTTTTGACTCTGTACTCAGGTTCTGCTCCTCCTCCTACAGTACAATAGTTTTATAAGCCTATTTAGTGTCCTGCATTAATTGGATAGACCATGGGTCACATTTCCACATCTAGTTGTAAATACCTGCATGATAGCTATCTGAGGTTTTTTTTTTTATCAACTGCTATGTTCAGTGAAGACCATAAGCCAAGTTAACATATTTAAGAATGAAATATGGCAGATTTCCATCAAAATTATCTGTCTGAAATAATTTGGACTGGTTTTCAGGTTGCTGAGAATCAGCTTCTCAGAATACTTGTTTTAAGGTCAATAGTATTGACCAAATTGATTCCCGGGTTTACTTCAGGTGAGACATAACCTTTTCTCTCTTGAGGTAAACCATACATGAAACTTACCATTCTGCTGAAAAGTTTCAAAATCAAAGCCTTCGATGGGCCTTAGAGACTGCTCAAGCTTTTGTGCAGAGTACTAACAGGAAAGAAAAGATTTAAATTTGAATTATTTGATTTTTAAATATTCACAGACTTCATGCTAAAATTTAATTTTTCAACAATGCTACTAAAAATAACAGAATTTTTATCCACTTATATATACTGCGACCAAAACCCCAATCAGGCTCCAGTAATCAGAAGTGCACTTTTTGTATAAACCAATTAGTTCTCAATAATCAGATCAATAAAATTAGCACTTTCTATAATAAGAACTTCATTGCTAATCAGAACTGATTCTGATAAGAACCTAATTTAGAAAGTGACTTGTGCATTCTTACAATATGTAGCTTGAAGGTCTCCTCCTTGTTGCGTTCATCATGCTACCATCACCATTGTATCCACGCTCAACAAAGAAAAACTCTGTGTAGCCACCACTTTTCCACAGTGGCAACCCCATTAAGATTTAACTTGAACTTTACCTGGAAACTGGAAAGAAGGAGTGCTGCCATTCTCTCAGCTTCTGGCAAATCCAGGCTGATTGCCTTACTCAGTTCTGAAAGTTTAGCAAAATATCAATTAAACTACAGTGAATTAGCCAGACAATTTTATTCCACATTGTATTTTATTTTTTGCAGAATTGGGTAATATGTTAATTAGGATTGTTGTGCTTTAATATCTCCCATTTTTTGGTATTATTTCAATTTGGGAAATAATATGTTTCTCAAATTACTGTACTTTAACAATTGAACACTGAACTTCCGGTTTGTTGGCTTCACCAACGGCAGGGTTTTGCGATCCTGCGCGATCCCTGCCGTGCTAGCCGTTCTCCGTAGAACTGCTGCGAGCATCCAGAGAGTGGGAGGTGCTTCAGTCTTCACTTCTCACAGGCTGAGCTGAAATTGAGGAACGCCCTCCTCCTCCACGTGGCTCCTCCATGCGTTCCTACCAGTTTTAGCTCAGCCTTCGAGAAGCAGGCAGCTTTTTCTGATTCCTTGGCCGTTTCAGGTGATCGATGAAAGTTGGATCAGGTTTGATTCATTTTTCTTTCCTCTCCCTGCAAGGCTAGTGCGATCCCAAATTTAGTTGGTGGAGCGATTTCGCTCCCAGGAGGGAAGTAAGGGGTTGGAGCCCTTTGTCCCCCCCCCCCTTCTAATCTATCCTCTGCCGTTCCAAGCATGCTGGGCTCAGCCGCTTGGCCCTGCGCTGTATTTTAAAAGCGCAAATTGCGTCTTCCCCCCTAGAACGCCTCAGAGGAAGCAGCGCTTCCTCTCCCAGCTCTTTCCTTCTTTTTTTTTTTTAAATTGCGGTGGGCTGGTGCGCTTCTGAGCTGTGCGTTCTGAGCCGGGCGGCCATTTTGGGCACGCCTCGTGGCCGGCGCCATTTTGTTTTCCTAACAAGTAAGGCCTTTTTTCCCTTTACTTTGAGAGTGAGCTGCGAGGTCTTTTGTAGGCCCTTAGCGGGACCGTCAGGCCGCGTGGAGCCTTTATTTTTACTGTGAGAGCACTGTGGTCCTGTGCCCTGCTGTCTCTCTTAGTGTTAATATTGTTGGCTTTATTCCTTGACTCGCAGCTAGTTCAGAAGCGCAGGCACGTGCTCTCCATGTTGTTGGGGGGCTGCCTATAGAGGCCTATCTCCTTTTTCTTATCTTGCCTTTTCACACTTGCTTGGCCTCAGCGTTCATCTGGTCTATTTGGAATTATTATTATTACTATTATTATTTGCAGTACCTTTTGGGGCTATTTGGTTTTCCTTACTTGAACCTAACCCCTTTTTTTGTATTTAATAGCTAGTGTATATATTCAGAATTTTAATTTAATTGCTAGAATTGTTTTCTGTTTTTTTATTGCATAAGGTTTTTTTTTTGTTTTTTTTTTAATTATTTCAAAAAGGGGGACGTGACCGAATTTTAGGAAAACCGGTTTACGTTTGTAGGCCGAACTCCTAGGCGTGCCAACCGCCATTTTTCTTTTAATACCATGGCAGAGGCTAATCCTACTGGCTCTTCTCTGAAGGCCAAGTCTAAGACGTACTACCTTCGCAGAAGGGACAAGGATTCTTCCAGTGCTTCTCAAAGAGATGCCTTACGACGTCATAAGGCCCTAGAAAGGGAATTTAGCAAGCGGGCTAAAGAGTCTCACTCTATAACATCTGCCTTTCCTTCTACCCCCCCCCCCCCCTGCCGAGCCAACCATCTTCCTCTAGGGGCAGTACTTCCACCCGAGGCCGCCAGCCTTCCCGTGTACCAGAGGCGACATTTACGCCAACCGCTGCAGGTCTACGCTCTGAGGATCCTGCTCCAATTATTGTACCTGAGAACATCAGAGAATGGATGCAGTCTGCCATCCGTCAAGGTATAGCTGAAGGAATACAGCAGCTCGCTAGACCGGATTCCCGAGGGAGGACTCCCGAGGCTGAGTCTTTATCCGGGAGATCTCCTTCTGCACCAGCGTCACAGCATGGTCAGGTACCTCCTCACATGGATGTTCCATTCCCAGAGGGGGAGGATACCCAAGAAGAAGAGGGAGTGGGCCTTGAACCGTTCAGAGAGTACGAAGGTTCTGACAGAGGTTCCTTACAGTATTCGGAACCCTTTCTGGAGGGGGACCTAATGGAGGGAGAAATGTCGGAAGATGAGGGTCTTTCTCCTGAACAACCGGCTGTTGTGGGTCTTTTTAAACCCCATTTATTTAAGTCCTTGCTATTTAAGGCAAAGAACATTTCAGGTCTGGCCTCTCAGCCTCCTTCTGAACCTCCTCCATCGAGTCCAGAAGGTCCTGATGACCTTATGTTTAGACAGCCGACAGTGGCAGCAGACATTATTCCGCCCCCCCCCCCAATCTTCTCAGATCTGGTAGCAAAGCAGTTGGCCTCGGTGGGTCCTTCTCCGGCCCCTTCTAGTCAGGACAAGAGGTTGTTTACCCTGGATTCGGATTTCTCAGCTATGTTAGATACCCCGGAAGGAGATGATCCAATTATAAGGCTTGCTTCTTCTTCCAATCCTACCGATGCAATAGAGGCACTGAAGCCGGAGGATAAGCGAGCAGAGATGGCGCTTTGGCGGGCTCACACCGCTGATGCCTGGGCTATCCGGTCGGCTACGGCCGCTTCCTTTTTCACCCGATCCTCCATCAGGTGGCTCAGACAGCTGAAGCAACACATTTCCCCAGCTGATACCAGAGCCCATCAAGATATTGCAAAGATCACGGCAGCGGCGGAATTTGCAGCCGACGCTACTTTTCATTCGGTTAAATTCTCATCCCGAGCTATTTCTTCCCATGTTTCTGCCAGACGATTGCTTTGGCTTCGACACTGGCAGGCTGATATTAAAAATAAGTCTAAGTTGGCTTCAGCCCCCATAGTAAAAGGGAAATTATTCGGGCCCGCTCTGGAGCCATTACTCCTGGAGACCCGAAATAAGAAAAAGTTTCTGCCTTCACTTTTTCGAAGGCAGGAAGCCAGGAGTTCCCAGTCCTTTCGGAGGGGCTCCTTTCGTCCCTCCTTCCAGTCATCATTCTCTCCTAGATTTCAGGGCTCTCCCTCATTTTCGCCGTCCTACCAGGACCGGGGCGCCTCGGGAGACAGAGGCAAGAGAGGGGGCAGCTACAGAAGGTCCTTCAGGGGTTCCGGGAGTAGAACGGCCCGCCGGCCCAGGTAGCGTTGCAGGTTTTCTTTCTATAGGCGGCCGCCTCAGGCATTTTGCAGACAAGTGGGAGGAATCCACCTCTGATACTTGGGTTATAGATTCAGTGCGCTTTGGCTTGACCCTGCAGTTTCTTTCTCCTCCCCCCGAACATTTCAGGGTTTCACCCATTTCTAGGAATCCTACTAAATGGGCTCTTATGACTTCTGCCATCAAACATCTCTCTGATATTAGGGCTATTCAACCTGTACCCCTCTCCCAAGAGGGAAGGGGTTTCTATTCACTTTTATTCTTGGTGCCTAAACATTCCGGGGGATGGAGACCCATTTTAGATCTTAAGAGGTTAAATCGTTTCATTGTACGCCATAAATTCAAAATGCAGACTCTGCAGTCGATTTTACAGGGCATTAGAGAAGGAGACTGGCTTACGTCAATTGACCTTTCCCATTCATCCCTCGTATTCTAAATATCTCAGATTTTGTTATAATAATCAGCATTTCCAGTATGTAGCCCTCCCCTTTGGTCTAGCCTCAGCCCCGAGATCTTTCACTAAGGTGTTGGCGGCTATTGCAGCTCACCTCAGACAAATTCCCATCCGGATCCACTGTTACCTTGATGATATCCTGGTTGTATCCCCTTCCCGACATCAAGCCGAGAGCGATACTAGCGCTACCCTCTCGGTACTTCAGTCCCATGGGTTCTTAGTGAACTGGGAAAAGAGTCAGCTTACTCCTTCCACTAGTATATCTCATCTAGGGGCTGTGATTGACTCTGTTGAAGGAAGGGTCTTTCTCTCTCAGGAGAGACTTATTAGTATCCGCACCACTATCAGAGATATCCGGTGGACCGGGAAAGCATCGTTGCTCAATTTATCCAAACTGCTAGGGAAGCTAGTTTCCTGTTTTTCCATTATTCCATGGGCTCGCTTGCATTCCAGATCTTTGCAATGGTTCCTCCTGCCATATCAGCGTTCAGGAAGGAGCACATCAAGGTTTATAGTGAAGGTCCCGCCGAAAGTTCTCGCCTCCCTCCTGTGGTGGACGCGACCATCTGTCAACAGAGGTCAGCTATTTCAGGAACCTCAAAGGGTTGTTCTCACGACAGACGCAAGTCTTTCCGGATGGGGGGCCCATCTCCAGTCTCTCTCAGCACAGGGAGTTTGGAACCGTTCGGAGCGAAGTCGGAGTATCAACTGGTTGGAGCTTCGTGCAGTGTACCTGGCTCTGCGAACATTTCTTCATCAGGTAAGGGGGCGCCATGTCCTGGTCCTAGCGGACAATACTACAACCAAGGCCCACATCAATCGGCAAGGGGGCACCCATTACTCCCTTCTCATGAGAGAGGCCGAACGACTGTGTCGATGGGCAGAAGCGCACCTCTTATCCATCAGAGCGGAGCACATTTCCGGGGCCTCCAACGTCCAAGCAGACTGGCTCAGCAGGGCGACACTGGATCAGGCAGAGTGGCGCTTACACCCACATCTGTTCAGAGAAGCAGCAGTCAGGTTCGGTCAGCCCCTATTAGACCTTTTTGCGTCTCCGCTCAACGCGCAAACACCGAGGTTCTTCTCCTGCTATCCCTCCAGCGGAGCAGAGAATCACGATGCCTTGCGTTGCCCGTGGCCTCCCGGGCTACTGTACGCCTTCCCTCCGCTTCCATTAATCCCCAGGGTGATTCAAAAATTGATGGCCGAGAAAGCAGAGATCCTCATGGTGGCACCTTATTGGCCCAGGAGGCCATGGTTTGCGGACCTCCGCAATCTGTCAGTATCTCCACCATGGAGGATTCCGTTGGATCAGATTTCGCTGTCGCAAGGCCCGCTGCTCCATCCAGAGCCACAGTGGCTACAGTTGGCCGTTTGGAGGTTGAGCGGGAAAGGATGATTGAGGAAGGCTTATCAGCACAGGTCATTAACACCATTTTGGCGGCTAGAAGACCTTCTACCACTCGCATTTATGATGCAACCTGGAAAAGTTTCTGTAACTGGTGCCACAAATCATTCATCGACCCACGCTCTCCTTCAGTTGCACAGATCCTGGCCTTTTTACAAGATGGCTTAGATGGAGGTTTATCGCCTAACACCTTAAGGAGGCAGGTAGCAGCGCTCTCAACGGTGGTTGCTGGCGGTCCCACCATCCTCGAATTAAGGCTTTTCTTAAAGGGGCTTCTAATTTGCGCCCGTCAGTAGTGCATAGGTACCCGACATGGGACTTTAATAAAGTTCTCCCGGCTTTGACTAGATCTCCTTTTGAGCCTCTCAGGGAGGCGTCACTTCAATTTCTTACATTTAAAGCAGTTTTTCTGGTGGCTATTACTTCGGCTAGAAGGATATCTGAAATTGCAGCTCTATCCGTAAGAAAAGATCTGTGCATTTTTCATTCAGATCGGGTGGTTCTGAGACCAGACCCAGCATTTATGCCGAAGATTAATTCACCGTTCCACAGGGCGCAGGAGTTGGTCCTGCCTAATTTTTGCCCGAAGCCTCTGCGCGAGCAAGAGAGGCAGTGGCACACCCTTGATGTTCGAAGGGCTTTGCGTATTTACATTTCTCGCACGCAGTCCATCAGGAAGACAGAGTCTCTCTTTTTGTCCTTTCAGCCAAAGACACTAGGCTGTAAGGTTTCTCCGTCCACGGTAGGCAGATGGATTAGGGCTACCATATCCAAAACCTATTTAGTTCAAGGTATTCCAGTTCCTAGTGGGGTTACCGCTCACTCCACCAGAAGTGCAGCTACCTCAGCAGCCTGGGCTACTCAGGCGTCTATTCTTGATATTTGCTGGGCGGCCACCTGGACTTCCCCATCTCCCTTTATAAGACATTATAAGATTGATGTTTACACCTCAGCTGAAGCATCTTTTGGCAGGCGAGTTTTGCAGCAAGTGGTTAGAGATCCTGGGGAAGTTCCAATCCAGACGGACTCCCACCCGTAGGACACACTGGCTTTGGTATGTCCCACTCTCTGGATGCTCGCAGCAGTTCTACGGAGAATGGGCGTTGGTTCTTACCTGATACGCCTCTTCTCGTGGAACTGCGTAGAGCATCCAGCCCCACCCTGTTGGTACGTCTGTAAAGGGGGAAAAACCTGTTTCGGCCAATGATTTCTAATGTTGTAGTTCATGTTGTTTAATACTTAAGAGTAGAGGGGGGTTTTTTGTCCTCTCGTCTTCAATAAAACTGGGAGGAACGCATGGAGGAGCCACGTGGAGGAGGAGGGCGTTCCTCAATTTCAGCTCAGCCTGTGAGAAGTGAAGACTGAAGCACCTCCCACTCTCTGGATGCTCTACGCAGTTCCACGAGAAGAGGCGTATCAGGTAAGAACCAACACCCATTTTGGTGCCTCCGATCCAGACGGGTTTGGAGGCTAAGGCTGCCCTGGAGAGGCAGCCGAAGATAGGGGGAGCTGGTGAGGGGTTTGGGGGTGTTGCAGACCCCCTCCCCAGCTGGCAAAACCCCCTTTTCTCAAGGTGGTCTGTAAGGGCCGCCACAAAGAAGCTGGCAGCTGGGTAAGACTGAGCAGGAAGAAGAGGGGAGAAAGTTTACAAGAGAAAGTTTTTTGGCTGATCCAGGACTTTAAGAGGCGTTTAATCTTGAGAACTATGACTTTTTGAAAAATACTTTGTTTCCAGAAGAGGATTTCAAGCGGCAAAATTGAGGTGCTGACAGGAAAGTTTACTCTCCTTCCCTATGGAATCAACAAATGGCCATTGAGAAACCTGTTGTTTTTTATAAAAGGTAAAAACTTGGCTTCTTGTTATAAGTGGGAAGGGAGAGGACAAAAAAAAATATTAAGATCTTGCTGGAGCAGATGCCTTGAAGATCTTGAGACTAGAAATTGATTACAACAAGGCTGTAAAATACAGATTGGGCTTTTTTTCTTTTCCCTTTTACTGATACCACCCCAGGAAGAGAAAGCGAGAACTTTGTGCGTTGTTTGGACTGATTGATGTCTCTGGGACTTTGAGGAATTGTTTTAACTTTTGAAACATTTTGGTTGCTCTAAGCAGAACAAAGAATGGCTTTATCTGATGATGAACTTAGAAAGGAATATCAAAAAAGTAAGGACACTGTGAAAGAAGCTTTCCTTTCTTTAGAAATGGCGCTTGCTATTTATCAACAAACACAAGAACAGATGGAGGAAATAGAAGGAGAAGAAGAAAAAGAAGAAGACACCATCTTCAGTGAATCTAAAAAATTAATTAAGCGAGAAAGGAGAAAGAAAGGAAGGAAAATGAAGGACTTAAGACTTAAAAAAAACAGGAAAGGAAAAAATAAGATGCAAAACCAACTTAATGTTACTGAGCAAAAGGAGAAAGGATTACAACAGAGAGAGAAAGCTAAAAAGGCGGAGGTTAGTAGGGGGGGGGTAAAAAGGCCAGGGGGGATAAGAAAGGAAGGGAAAAGGGAGGGAAAAGCCACAAAGGTATGAAACAAGATGGGAAAAAAGGATTTTTTTTAGGGATAAAGGGTAAGGTATAATTTCTTTAAAAAAGAAGATTCTGCAAGGTACATAAGATGGTATTATGTATTAGCAATAGAAAACTAGAATGTTATAAGAATAAAAGATTAAAATATTAAAATGTTTAGTAATGATAGATTTTAAAATTTAATAAAATTGTAGCACTTATTTTTTGAAATAGACAATTGGAATGTTATAAGATTTAATATTTAGATTTATTATCTAATTATATTAATTATTATGAATTTATTATTTTTTCTCTTTAAAGGTTAGTAGGTAGAATGTACTAAGCAGAATCAGATTGGGTATCAGGCGTTATTTTAAATATTAATTTAGGGGGAGGATAGAAAGGCATCATACTCTGATTAGTGATTTCAGGAGAAATTCTTTTATTTTTCTTATTATAGAGAATGAGATAAATGGATAATTTGGAAAAATTTGGACAAAAAATACAAATACAATGATTTAAATTAAAATGAATTAAATAAAATAGAAATAAGAATGAAAAGTGGGGAGAAGTTATATAGAAGATATAGAATGGTAAATAAGATAGGTAATGGTATATAAGATGAGCACGAATTTAATTGAAGTCCATACAAAGAGAGGTAATCTGGGGCCAAACTACTTTCTTAAAAGAAGTTTATATTTTTGTGTTTTGTGTATCTATGTTTTGTTTGAGAATTAATAAAATTTGGAGGAATGTTGGATGAGAATAATCGGAGGAATGTTGGATGAGAATAATGGTAATCAAGTCAGAGAGGAATGAAGATGATGATTATAAACTGGATAAATATAGAAAATAATAATAATAACAATGAAATTGAATACGAATACGAATAACAATGAAATTGAATACGAAAAGAGAAATAATGAGAAATTTGTTAAGAGATATCTATATGTTTATATTGAAATGGTGCAAAACAGAATTATGTTGCATAAAATAATATTCTACTTGACTTGTAAAATTAATAATGGAAAGAGGTTTTATGTATTTAATGGTTAATGATGGTTTGTTTGTCTTTAAAATCAATAAAATTTGTTCCAAAAAACAACAACAATTGAACACTATGCCTAATATTTTCAGACAATTTACATTTTTATAATCCACAAGCATACCTTGAAGCAAACCTTACTAAAGAGAATGATACTTATTTTTGAACAGGTAAGCATTATTAAAAAACAGAGCCTACCTCTAACTTAGTGCTGGATGAGAGTTGATCTTTCACCATCTTTAGAGAAGACCAAGTTGGAAAATAATAAATTAAATAGATAAATAATAAATTGAACTAGAGCACTTTATGCCCCCAAATTTTTCACAACTTCACTAGTTGTAATTCATTACTACTTCATGTACTTGGAATTTGTAAGGAGCATTTTTTGAAAATCATAGTGCAATTATTTAAGGACAGGTAAACATTGTTTTACACCAGAAACAGGCAACCAGTGGCCTGAAATATAACACTGCAACATCTTCTCTGCAACACAGAGCCATTCAAAATGGGTAAAACTAAGTTTTGAAAATGTGTCTCATGTCTTGGTAATCTAAGTGCACAATCCTTAGACATACATTCTGCTAAAAAAAAGCCCAAACCTTCAATACACAAATAGTGGACTAAAACTTTCAGTTCTTCCAATCTAATGTTGAGGGTTGCTGCCCTGAGGAAAGCAGAAAGTCTATTTTTAAAAAAAAGCTAACCCCAGTATTATTATGCAACAAACCAGTTGGATAGTTTAGCTGGAAGCAAATTTAAGGGTACCATCTGTTTTGGAATAGTTCACATAGCTTCTTCCAGAACTCAACTCATGTTGCCTTCCTCCTACCAAGTTTATCCTTAATTGTTGTTTGCGTCAAGGAAACATACCCAAAATATTGACGTGAAAAGGTGGCAATGACTTCCGGCGATTAACACCTAGTTTCAGACTGTAGCGATTCATGGAGCGACGTGGAACTTTTGGGGTAGGGAGCTGTCCAAAGGATACATTAAATGAAGTTGAAGCACGGTGTGTTTCAGGATCAGTACTGTGTGAGGATGCTTTTTCAAGCACATGGGAACACTCATTCTTCAGATTATATTCTGGATGGCATTTTTGTTTGCTAGTCTCGGCCAACATCTCTGAATGACTGGTTGTCATTTCAAGTGGGATTGCATTGCTACAACAAGCAACATTATCTGGTTTGACAAAGCATTCAGCAGCCACTATCTCTTGGTTATACCCATTTTCTGCAAAGAAGAAAAGTAGGAAAAACATGCTCCAGGTCAAAACAAAAATATTTCAAAGCAAAATGGAAAGAAATTCAGCATGCAACTGAATTGTTTCAATTGTATGAATTTAAAATGCATGGAAACAGGTTGTAAAGCAGAGGGAAAAGAATCTGACACAGGAATAGGAGGTGTGTGTGTGTGTGTCTGTGTATGGTATTCAGCTTTGTTCGGGTATTTTCCCACGTCATTATAGTTGTGCTTTTAAAGTTGTAAAGTTTGTTATTTGGCCCCATAGAAAAGAAAACCTAAACAATTTCCTAACACACCTAAACAGCACACACCCAAAAATCAAATTCACCATGGAAATGGAAACAAACAACTACCATTCCTAGATGTACTAATCTACAAAAAAACAGATGGCACACAAGGACACACCATATACCAGAAGAAAACACACACCAACCGCTACCTCAACGCCCAATCCCACCACCACCCAGCACAGATAAACTCCGTGGCCAAAACACTAATTGCCAGAACCAAACGCCTGGCAGACAAGACACACATAAAGACTGAACTATGCACCCTGACTAAAGTACTGACAACTAACGGCTTCCACAAAAGCAAAATCACTGGCCTGATCCACAAAAACACACTGAGACATAATGGAGACCTAGAAGATGAACAGACCTATGGAACAGCTGTCCTGCCCTACATAAGAGGTACTACAGACAAAATCAGTAAGATACTACATAGGGATCACATCAAGACTGCCTTCAAAACAGACAGAAAAATAGCAGCCATCCTAAGAAACCCCAAAGATAAAATTGACCTGGAAAACCAAGGCATATATGAAGTCCCCTGTGCATCATGCCCTGCCACATACATTGGACAGACCAATAGAAGAATAAGTACCCGCCTGGATGAACACAAAAATGCAGTAAAAAAGCTGGAACACATTTCCTCACTAGTCCAACACATGAAAGCAACAGGTCATAGCATCAACTTCAATGGCACCAACACCCTAGCCACTATAGAAAACCCCAGCTACAGAATTATCAGAGAAGCCATAGAGATTGAAAAAACACCTGAAAGCATGAATCGATGACTCCTCCAGACTGTCAATTATCTGGAAGCCTGTACTCTCAAACAAAAAAATCTCCACACCACAAGCCAGCCAAACACCTGGGCACAAACAGACTCCCCCTGATACCTCCAGCTCAAACACACCCCAACCAGGCACCCAGATGAAACCTAGCTTTCTAATAAATGATAGCTGTCCGTTTACTCGGAGCCAAGCTGCACTAAAAGCCTCCAATACAGGAACACAATGTTGCCAGCCAATCAAGACCAAAAAAAAGCCACAAAACAGACAGAAGATATTAGAAACACCAATCAAGCAGAACACAGCAAACTCCAAGACCAATAAACACAGACCAAGACTCCCAACCAATCAGGATGAAGAAAAAACCATTCTGGCACAGCGTAGGCTAGCACCAAATTTAAAACAGAAACGGCTGTGAAAGTCTGACTCACAGAAGAACACAATACAGAAGCCTGATGATGGCAGATGGGATTCTGCCAAAACGTTGCTACAACTTTAAAAGCACAACTATAATGACGTGGGAAAATACCCAAACAAAGCTGAATACCATGCATATAAATACCCCCAAAAACTTAAGAATATAGATAGATAGATAGATAGATAGATAGATAGATAGATAGATAGATAGATAGATAGATCAATCGATCTTTGGTTATTCGGGTTTTCTCCCGCGTAAGATTGGAAGTATCTAGGCAACGTTTCGATGAAGTCTCATTCATCATCTTCAGGCTTGGTCTTCAGCTCTGTGCTTCTCAGAGTGATGTGAGCTTGCAGCTGCTTCTTCCTTTTAACTGCTAGTGGGGGTGTGACTTGATTGGGTGGGGGCTTGGCTGTGTTCTGATTGGGTGGGGGTGTGTTCTCATTGATAGGGGGGTTGGCTGTGTTCTGATTGGTTGGGGGGTTGGCTGTGTTCTGATTGGCTGGAGGCGTGTTCTGTTCAGGTGGGGGCTTGATTGTGCTCAGGTTAGTCTTAGTTGCTGGAGGGTTTGAGCTGGTGAGCTGTGATCTTGCTTCTTTGGCTTCGAGTTCGTAGTCGTGCTGCATCTTCATGGTGGAGGTCAGTTCACTTCATGTATGGCTCAGAGGGGTTTGAGGTGGGTAGTGATGCAGCTGCAGTGCGGCTTCTGGTCCGTGGTCGTGTTTCATCTTCTGTGTGGGTATGAGTCTGCTTTCTACGTGGAAGTGTGGTGGTGGCATCTTGTGTGGCTCTCAGGGGCGTGGGTCTGGTGTCATTCTTCATGTTAGGTACGCGTCTGTTCATGAGGGCGGGTTTCCAAATGTCTGGTAGGCGGGAGGCATCATCTCGTTTATTCATGCTGTGTGGGCGTTTTTCTATCTCTATGGTTTCTCTGATGATTTTGCTGCTGAAGTGTTCAGTTTTGGCGATAGTTCTGGTATTTTTAAAGTCAATCTCATGTCCTGTGGCTTTGAGGTGTTGGACCAGGGAAGAGGTCGGTTCTTCCTTTTTGATTGAGTTCTTATGTTCTTCAATGCGTGCATAAGAACATAAGAACTCAATCAAAAAGGAAGAACCGACCTCTTCCCTGGTCCAACACCTCAAAGCCACAGGACATGAGATTGACTTTAAAAATACCAGAACTATCGCCAAAACTGAACACTTCAGCAGCAGAATCATCAGAGAAGCCATAGAGATAGAAAAACGCCCACACAGCATGAATAAACGAGATGATGCCTCCCGCCTACCAAACATTTGGAAACCCGCCCTCATGAACAGACGCGTACCTAACATGAAGAATGACACCAGACCCACGCCCCTGAGAGCCACACAAAATGCCACCACCACACTTCCACGTAGAAAGCAGACTCATACCCACACAGAAGATGAAACACGACCATGGACCAGAAGCCACACTGCAGCTGCATCACTACCCACCTCAAACCCCTCTGAGCCATACATGAAGCGAACTGACCTCTACCATGAAGATGCAGCACGACTACGAACTCGAAGCCAAACAGCAAGATCACAGCTCACCAGCTCAAACCCTCCAGCAACTAAGACTAACCTGAGCACAATCAAGCCCCCACCTGAACAGAACACGCCTCCAGCCAATCAGAACACAGCCAACCCCCCAACCAATCAGAACACAGCCAAACCCCCTACCAATGAGAACACACCCCCACCCAATCAGAACACAGCCAAGCCCCCACCCAATCAAGTCACACCCCCACTAGCAGTTAAAAGGAAGAAGCAGCTGCAAGCTCACATCACTCTGAGAAGCACAGAGCTGAAGACCAAGCCTGAAGATGATGAATGAGACTTCATCGAAACGTTGCCTAGATACTTCCAATCTTACGCGGGAGAAAACCCGAATAACCAAAGATCCACATACAAATACCCGCGAGAACCTCAGAAAACAAAATATATATATATATATATATAAATATATATATATAAATATAAATATAAAAATATATATATATATATATATATATATATATATATATATATATATATATATATATATATATATATATATCTCCTTTTCCTGTGTCAGGCCTCCTAAAACACCCTGCTCATTTAGCCCTGTTCATTTTATTTTATTTATGTAATATATATATAGTAACAGAAGTTACTATAGAACTATACTATAACAGAACTATTACTTTAACAGAACAAAAATTGCATTAATTCTTTTACCCAATGTCTCGGCCTTTTTTCCACATATAGAAGCAGACTGCATGTCTTAAAAATTGATCTGAAACAAAAAATATATATATTTCTCACAAGACAGAACAGCCTGTTGAAGCTAAAAAAAAGTTTTGTTTGTATTTACCACTGGCTTTAAACAACCACAAGACCAACAAACACGAAATACAAGGTAGAAATGGCCAAGAACCTCTGATCCATTGAACATTTGACTATAAGGAGCTCAAGAGGGCTACCACACCTGGGCTGCAAATACCCAGAGGACTGCTAGGCATGTAGTGGTTGGGAGGATCATTACAATACAGATACATTAGGTTTACATTAAAGATATTAATAGTCCTGCCATGCAGCAACCTTAAAAAGCCACTTCAGTGAAAAGCATCATTCTCTGCCACCCTCCACTTTCAGCACCAAATATAAATACCAGTACAAGTTACAACCACAATCGAGCCCAACATTTGAGTTGTTAGACCTTTGTTGAGTGAACATTGCCTCCCTTTACGACCTTTCTCACCACATTTGTTAAGCAAATCACTGCAGCTATTAAGTTAGGAACCCAGTTGTTAAGGGAATCTGGCTTCCCCCTTGACTTTGCTGGTCAGAAGGTCACAAGATCACGGGACCCTGCAACCGTTATAAATCTGAAGCCGTGGCCAAGCGTCTGAATTTTGATCACGTGACCATGCGAGTGCCGAAATGGTTGTGTGAAAAAATGGTCATAACTTATTTTTCGGTGCCTTGTAACTTTGAATGGTCACTAAATGAACGGTTGTAAGTCGAGGACTTCCTGTCAAGCGACGTGGCGGCCAGTCTGCGGAATGAACACCTTAGATTAACAAGCCCGCCCACCCACCCAATGCTCTGGTGTTCAACTAGCTTCCCGCGGTAAGACAGCTTTACTTCTCCAAAAGGGGAGGGCCGCACTCGGTGGAAGCGCCATGGCATCACCGCCTGACCACACAAACGGACACTCGAGCGGAGTCGAGCCATTAAGAAGCAACGGATTTCAGAGCGCCCAGGAGAGCCCGAAGAAAAAGACACGGAAATGAAACCTGGAAAGCGAGGAGACATCTTCCACTTACCCAGCCCGAACGGGGCTCCCCTTCCTTCAACTCCGCGACTCTACCGTCTTCGCCTGAATAAAAATCAAACGAGCCCGCCACGGCACATGCGCATTTACAACCTGGCCGTCCTTCGCCAATAGGTAGGCGGGGTTTCTTTTTGTTTAACTAAGGCTGCTTGGGCGCATGCGTACTTCTCTCCCCCCCCCCCCCCCCGCTGGCTTCTGAACCGTAGAGCCGGAACTTGTTTGGGAGAGATGGTGTAACTTAATTTACTTCTCATCAGGCTGGACGCGTTTATGTCACCTGCAGGAGCAGAATGTCAAGAAAGGAAACTAAGACAACTTTAGGGACATCTAAATACATTCTTAATACATCTAAATAATATCCTTTATCAGTGGCCCATATAATCCATCACGTTGGAGGAGTCTGAACTCACCTCTCCACTTACTTTATCCCATTGTTTGTTTTGCAGTGTTCGCAGCATGAGATTGAAAAAAATGCTTTTATTTGGAAATCATAGAATTCTCACTAGAAAAATATTTTCTGCCCACTCTACCTCCGAGAGGAAAAACGAAGAAATCCAGGATCTCTGCACTTGTAGAGTAAGTTCTGTCTCAGCCAAAAACAATGGAAGATTGTTTTTTTAAAAAACAAGTTTCATTATACGTTTCATTAAAAGGTATTATTTTTCATGTTAAACATTGTGCTGCAGAAGCAACTCCATGCCGTTGCAGGATGAGGGAGGGTTTTTCTCGTATACTTACATCGAAACTCGAAGTTGGTAGCATAGATCCGCTTTAAGTTACCTCCCCCCCTCTTCTGCCTAAGCCTGTTAGTTGTATACAAAACCTTTTATTTTTCGACATTGCATAAAAAAAATATTCCCTCTTCTGGCCTGATGCCAAATCCCAGATTTCTGTAGACAACTCTCATAATCATTCCAGCAAATCAGGAAATCGGTCCCTTTGCATGTTTTCATATCGATAATCCGAGGGTGGTCTGTCATACATTCTCAACAATGAAACTTCTGTATTACAGTATCTCGCATTTTCATTTTCAAAATGAAAATACTGTTAAATTGCAACTTACATTAATTGCAGATTTTTGAAATGTGCATTTAATTTCTTAGGTCGTCCTTGTCATAAGGATCATAAAGATCCAAGAAATACAATGTCACATCCCAAATTTGATTACTAAAGCTGCTGGAGAGGGGATGAGGATGATCTCCAATACTTCATAGTGAAACAGGATCACCGGAAAATGAAATCTGCAATGGCAGGCATTCCTTAAAAGCAGGGCTAGATAGGAAAGGTTCCAATGAACTCATTTCACAATGTTAAAAGAAAATATGTTTTATCATGTTACGACTTGTCCCAAAGTTACTTTTTCAAGAGGCAACTGGACTTTCTTGTTTTTCTTTGAAGACATTTCAGTTCTCATCCAAGAAGCTTCTTCAGGCTGAAGAAGTTTTTTGGAAGAGAAGAAAAACATCTTCAAAGAAAAACAAAAAAGTCCAGTTGCCTCTTGAAAAAGCACCTTTGGGAAAATAATGACCTGGATGACTGAGATTCTCCAGACACTTTTTATCACTTATTCAAAAAAGAATAATTTAGCTTAACAGTGCCTTTATAGTCTCCCTGAACTCAGTATTTGAATGTCCCCAATTTCTTTGGCAAATGTCAGAATAGCCAGAACATGAAAAGAGAAATTGAGATGACTATGGGAAATAAATACATTATTTGAATCAATCTCAAGAAACAGCCAAAACAAGGATTTTTCTGTTTTCTGTTTTTGTTTTTCAATTCAGGAACAGCTTTGTGCCCAAAAGATCTCATGCCAGAGAAATTGAAAATTGCTTTTCATGATCAACCATCACTGGAGGACCTGGAAAGCTATGTAGTTTATCCACTTCAATCAAACAAAATAGTCCCTACCCCAAATAGTCCTAACTTGATCATCTGGGAACATGCTAATGAATATCCATATAGTTAAAAGGCATAACCAAAACAGATGTGATCCTGCTACCCATCATTTCTAAGCAAAGAAGTTGAACACAGTAAGTATATACAGTGTTACCAACTGTCACGATACCTTTGAACTCAAGGAAGAGTTGAATTCTAAATGAGTACATAAGCCAAATCCAAAGTTTGCTCTGCCAGACTTTTCTGCAGCGGTTGATACCCAAAGCATAGTTTCAGATTTTTAAAATGAGTCTCTTTCTTGTTGGAATGAAATGTTTAGATTAAAAGAAATACAAAACATAAAGGAAACTCACAAGTATAATTGCCAATGCCCCCCCCCCCCTTCTACTCCTTCAAACACAACTGTTAGGCAGAGTTTTTATTTATAGCAGCTACTTCATCTACGCAGCCTCCAGAAGGTTCAGGTTATAGTCCCCAACATTCTGAATATCTGATTGAGGAAGACCAGCCTATTTCATCTTATTGATGTTTAGCAATGGATCATGTTAATAAGCATGCTCTTTAAAACTATTTTAAGTGCAAAATATTGATTATGCAATTGCAGGGGAGAACTGTTGGATACATTTTAAGTTCTGGCCCATCTATTGATTGGTACTGATAGAGCTTTCTCATAATGCTTAACTCCAAAAAAGCAAAATATATGGTTGGATACCGAACAACAGCTAACATTTGAATCAATTTTTTAACAAATGAACAGTGCATTCATATGTGGAAGTAGTAAATCTGGCAAGAAATTTCATCAACTTTAGTTACATTAATTCTCAAGAGCTTCAGTTAACATGACTATGGGAAGCCTGTAGTTGCATATTCCAAAGAGCTAGTGGGCCAAACAAAAGGTCTCCAATTACATAGATGGGATATCTCTGAGTAGGCATAGAAAAGACTGCAGCGTGAACCAATCTCTTATTTTACCCCACTCTACTGGTAAATACCATCCATCAAACATGAAGGAAAACTTGGAAAAAGGCAGAAAGGAAAAAAAGACTTTGGAAGTTTATTCTTTGATAAATTTAAACTGAAAGTGATGACTTTGCTACTAACATTTTCCTAGATGTACAAAAATCTATTCACAGACAAGTCTGTGTATACTCTAAGACATTAAATTAGAGCTACATGAGAGTGACAGAAGATGAAGTTTCTATTCAAAGAGCAAAGTCCAATAATTATTTTGGTAAAGCAATAGCCTGTTCTGGTTAATGAGTTCAAAGATAGAGTCTTCCTCTAGAAAATTACAATACAGATAACGCATACAATTACAATACAAGAGGAGCTATTTGTTAGTAACTAGCATCTAAAACAGAATTTTTATAGTAAAAACACATAGAAATTAAAATCAGTTGCATTTTTTTAAAACTGGAAAAATGGATTCAACTCTTAAGCATAAAAGTGGTAATTCATTTTTTTTAAAAAAAAAACAAACAATTTGTTTTGGTAAATGAAGCCAGTTCCTTTAGAACCCAAAGGGCAGAAGTAAGAAGAACTCAAGCACATCATGCCGAGAGGTAGAGAGGTGTCCATATATAATCACAATCTTCCATTGGTTTTCTTTTTTTATTTTTATTTTGTCTGAGGTAATTAGCTGTGTGTGTGTCAAGTTGTAGAATCAAAAGTATTGGCAAAAAAAGAGCAACATTGACAAGATACACTAATGACCTCTTTCCTCTCCTCAACAGGTCCTAAAACATTTAATTAGATGCATCTGAATTAATGCTTCCTGGATCTCCAGTAGGTGAAGTGATTGATGAAGGGGTAGTAGCGTCCTGCCAGCTGCCATTAGCCTGAAGAGGGAATAAAGGCATTTTGTTGTTAAGTCCACAAGATGCTACTACTTGCCTCTTAAATCACTCTGATTACGATTTCCCAAATCACAAAAGGAGAGCATTATGCCATGTGCAAGACATAGGCTTTGTTCCATTATGATTAGTCTCATAGTAAACATCTTCACACACAATTCACTTTCTGGGACACAGAAGGTAAAATATTGAGCGAATGCTGCTTCTGCTGCATTTGTTTCATGGCTTCTTTTTCTCCCAAACGGGACTCCTTTCTTCTTGCCCAATTTCTCCAGCTAATTTGTCTAAATAATTAAAGCTTTACTGCCTGTTGATTTTCTCAAACAATTCAAAGAATTCAGAGTACAGGATGGAAAAATATACTCCCACATATATTTCTGTTCCCAAATGCAGACTTGGGGATAGGAGCCAATCTAAGGCCAGTGTGTGGATTTCACTGCAGGCTAGTTGCTGTGCATGCATTTGCTTCCTCTCTCTCACTGTCTCCTGCAGTCTCTTCTTTCAACTGGGAGCACTCTCCTCCAATGGGAGGGGATTGAAAGATGCTTCCTTCTAATTCACTGGGCCAATATGGATGAGTAGATGCGCCAGCTTCTCTTTCTGATCATCCCTAACCATTCATGGTTCTTCACAGTACCATGAATAATACAGAGAAAGGTTTCTTACGGTTTAAACATGAGGGATTTTTTAAAACTCCCTGAATAATAAAAACTGGCAACAGGATGCCTATTTCCCCCACTCTTTGAAGCAGCAGTCTTATGGCAAGGTGCTAGCAACACCACAATTAATGCCACAGTAGAGTTCTATTATAATTGCATTTGCAGAGGTGGTTACATTAACCAACATTGCCATGTCAGACTTCCACAGCTCAAGACATTCAGTTTCAAAATCAGAAGCTCCTTACATCAATGCGTTGTGTCGAGTATAGGGGGTTTCCCACAATGCTGTCATATCTTCCTGCCTGGTGTATGACATGGTGTAAGGAATCCATCTGCAACAGTATGACCAATTTGTCAAGCAAACAAAAAAGTGCCAAAAGAGTTATGTAAATGCTATATTTACTGTCCCAAGCCCCATTATCTTCCTTTCTTTGTGACCTTTTAGGATTTTAGTGTCCAGCTGGGCTGCACATTTATTCTCAACTTATAACTACTTATATTGCTTTTCTGCATGCTATCAAAAGGAGATTGCTATTAGCATAAGATTTTTTTTCAAACTAATGAACAAGTTTCTCTGGGCCCACAAATTTTGGAAAAAGAAAATTTAAAAAAGAAAAAATACCCACCAAGATCCCATTCTTGAGTATATAGCAACATTTATTCTGCATGACTGTACATGTATATTACCTTTCCCTCTGAAATCCAGGAGAAAATATTAACAACATTACAGTAATGGACATTCAGGCCACATTCAGGTAGTCCTTGACTTATGACCCTTCATTGAAGAACTGAAGTTAGAATGGCATTGAAAAAAGTGACTTATGACTGGTCCTTGCCTTTATGTCCGTTGCAGCATCCCTGCACTCACACGGTCAGAATTTGGGTGTTGGAGGTTCTGGTCCCAATTGTGGTCATAGGTCAAAGTCCACCTATATACTAGTCCTTGTAAAGGTTCAGGTCAGGCACAGAACTAAACATATTTAGCCCAAAATTCAAATGGCAGGCCAGCTGTAGTCCAGTACAGAAAAATTCAAATCCTTCCTTGTCCAAAGAAGCATTTGAAGATTTAGATCAAGTCAGAGGCACAGGAAACATTTAATTATGGGATAACATCTAGTAGCTATAGAATCAGGTAGTCCTTGACTTACAACCACAACTGGAACCAGAAATCCAGTCATAAGTTGATACAATTATAAGTTGAGGCTCCCACATGACCAGAAGTGTTTTTCTGATACTTTTCACTATTGTCATTAAACAAATGCAGCGGATGTTAAGCAAATTAATTCAAATGACTTTTTTGCCGGAAACTAGCAAAAAAGTCACAAATTGTAGTTGTGTGATCCCAAAACGCCACAACTAGTTGTAAACCTGTGACCAGTTGCTAAGTGTCCTACATGCCATTATATGACTAGGAGAAGGACTGTTTACAATGGCCAGGGGTGCTCTACTTGCCATTAAGCACTTATTCTATGACTGTTATAGATGGAGACAGTCATTAAATGACTGGTAATAATTCAAGGACAACCTTTAGATATTTTACTGTAATGCCTTCAGGAAATCTTAAATCTGTATACCTTACAATGGGCACTTGGGTTGAAGTATTTATGGGGATTAAAATATCTATGGCTGCAGAAGATTGTTAACCTGACATCGTTCCACCTACCTGAGATTGCACATTGGCTCCCACTGGTGAATTCTGGTAAGAACTGAGTGACTGCAAGTTTATAAAGGAATCTCCAGAATTTGCCATTTTAAATGACCCAGAGGAACCTGAAGAGAAAAATAAGTTATTTAAAGTTATGTGTGCATTTTCATTCAATTTGTCATAAATGATAGCCCAAGTAGCTGTTGTGCTTGAAATCTGATTCCACAATCTATCACTTTCTATCATGCAGAGTACTCAATTTCTAAGGCTTAAGTGAATATATCTTGACCAAATACAGTTCAGGTTATTTTATGAATCTGATTCAAATTCTTCTCACTTTCCATTCCACCATCTCAGTTGTAATCGAATGATCGGGTAGAAATGATCAACCAATTGAAGAGGTCAATAAGTGTATACAGGATTGATAGAGTTCTTGTGCAGCTACTCACTCTGGTGTACCTTATTGCCAGGTGTATAAAATTTAGTCATAAATGTGCACACTTCAGAAAATAGATATTTTATTATCATATTTGCAAATGGTTGCTAAGTGAGGAGTGGATAAAATTACAAATTATTCCCAGAAATTCTGAGGTTTCTTCAAAGGCCACCACAAGTTCCTTATATTAAAATGGTATAGAACAAGACCAGAGGTTCCCAAGCTTTCTCCATTCAGAAATCCCCTTCAGCATAGGGATGCCTTGTAAGTTTGATTCATCACCTCATTCAGGAAGATGAAATTATATTATTACCTCAGATACACCACTGCAATATATAGCTTTATGAGATGTGATTTTTAAGTGAGATTTTCTGCTTTTAAGAAGACTATGAGATAAATACAGATAAATAAGTTAAATAGTTTAAAATATGGATCTATTTTTTTTAAAAAAATAAAAGAAATACTACTGCATACAAGTCCGATGAGTGTTCTCAAAGCATAAAAATCAATAATCTAGATTAGTAATTCAACAGCAGGTACCCAAGTAGTAACATATTACTATTGGTAAGATACTACTAATAATGTATAATAGATATAATAGATGAGAAGACTGGTATGTATTTCTGAGACCTGACTGGGCTCAAGGGAGGGAGGGTGTCTCCCTCAGAGCTTTGCCCAGCCAGTTTCAGGTATGGCATCAGCTGATATCTCAGGACAGGAGTGAGACTGTGGCAATTGTCATCCAGGTTATATTATGTTTATTAAGTTAATTTTTATAATAGTAAAATCTAATATAAATAAAAATAAAAAGAGAATAGAGAGGAGTAAAAAGTGAAAGAAAAAAAACTAAGAATATAATGAAGAGAAAAGATATACAGAAGTGGTTTAATCATAACAAGTATTAAACAAATTTAGTAACTTCACCCTCTCTAAAATTACAAACATTTACCTCTTTATTGTATATTTTATTTATCTATACACGAATCTATAAATCATCCTCTTTTCAGTCCAGCAGAAAGTCCATAAATGGTAGACAGATTTAACAAAATATAAAATCTATATGCTTCATTTGCAGAGAAAAAAAAAGTACAGGTAGTCCCCAAGTTACTATGGCAATTGAGACCAAAATTTCTAATGCAAAATAATGCAGATGTAAAGCATGACATCACATAAAACAACTGCAATCCTGGCAGTCCCTATTGCCATCATTGCCCAAGTATCATTGGTAAGGATCCATCCCTATACAAGCCATTCCCAGCTTGGTCCTTCCCAGCCCTGAACCTCAATAAGGTAAGGGACTGCCTGCTCTTCTCTGCCCTTTGGCTGTTTTGTACAGTGGTACTCCTTGGTGCCACTGGCAGTGCAAGGGCTGAACTAGAGGCCTGGAGCAAAGGTCAGTTGGACATGACAAAGCCTATGGAGTACAGGTTGGTGGGGGCATCTGAGGCTTGGCAGCTGAGGTGGCCAGTTTCATTATGAAGATTGAGGTGGTGCTCCACAGCAGTGATCTTGGTGCTACTGAGGTTGAAATAGAGGCCCAGGAAGGATCAGAGGAGACTGCTGAAAACACCAGGCCTCTACTTGAGCCCTAGCACCAGTGAGAACTGCTATTGTATAGGCCAGCCAAAAGGACAGAGATGGGAGGAAGATAAGCAAATGAAGTTGAAGTGCTTCTGCAGTTGTAAGTGTAGGCAGTCTGCCAAGCAACCAATTTTTGATCACATGACTGGGGAGGAGCACTGTAATAGCTGAAATTTCAGGGACTGGTGTAAGTACCATTCATTCAGCAGAAAATGAAAATGAAACATAAATTTTGAAACATAATGTTTTATGGAAGGTCATTAACTCAACAATTTGAATTCCCAAAATGTTTCAAACAAACTTTCTGTCAGAGGAAACAGAAAGCACTAAATAACATATCCTATTATCTAGTCAGGTTTGCCAACAAAGGGCCCTTTTTAATGTTTTTAATATAGTTTTAAGTGAGTTTTTTTACTAGTTCTTGTTCTTAGTATTTACCTTGAATACCAACTGATTCAAAAATGTTAGGAACTGAAACTGCTTCTATCAATTTTAATTCACTCAGAAGAGTCTGCTTGTACTCAAGATCAGGATTTTTTTCTCCATTATTATATTCTAATATAAAGCAACTAGGAAGGCTTAAAACAACAGTAACAACAACAGAACAAACACATATAGTGTGTTTCTAGGCCACTTACAAAACACCAAGTTGATTCACTCATTTGTTTTCAGTGTCTGAGTAGTGTTAGGCTTTATATTGCTGGTTTCCCCAGCAGGTGTCCTTCTTTAACTGCATACTCACCAGAATTTGGGGTTGGGGGAGAGCTTGTTTGGTTCCCCTGAGCTACCACACTGGTAGCATCCACTGCTGTTTTGGCTGCATAAATATTGGCCTCTTCCTGGAATTTCCCCATATTTTTCTTGTAGCGGATTCTTTTGTTACCAAACCAGTTGGAGACCTGTAACAAAATAATAACTCAATTAGCATGTAAACAAATCATACTATCTCTTCAGTTAGTATTATCTTTAAAGGGTAGGAAGACCAACAAGGCTACTATAAAAGTGGACAAAATATAGTCATCTTTAAGTTTCTATTGCATCCAGCCAGCTGAAGTTTGGTGTAATGGTTAAGGTGCTGCCCTAGAAACCAAAAAACTGAATTTTACTCTCACCTTAGGCAGTAAAAACTGGCTTGGTGGATTTGGGCCAGTTATTCTCTCAGTCAATTCATCTCACAGGATTATTGTTGTGAGAAAAACAGGAGGAGGAAGGAGTATTTGGTAGGTTGCCACCTTGAGGGGTGTGTGTGTGTGTGTGTAAAAAGGTGAGATAAAAATAAATACCCATGCCACATTTATTTAAAGTATCAGAAATCCTTCAGCAGAAATATGAATTTGTCCTTTAAAAATCTTCTAAAAAAGATATTAAAAACTGCTATGACAAAAATTGTTGAGCTTAATTTTTATTTTTGTTATTGTGTTATATGACACCTCGGAAAAAACATCTTTGAGGTATACCAATAAAATCCACGTTATAAATATATTAACTCCCATGATATAAAAAAGTAGCACAATAAAATGGCATCCAAATTAGGTAAGAGCAATTGAAATCTTATTAAATGTTTAAAAAAAACAGCTGAATATAAAAAATATTGATTAAAAACCACAAAAAATACATTTAATTAATATACTCTGACATCTCAGTACATTAAAATATTTAATTAAATAGAAATTACCATGTTTCTCACAAAATAAGGCCGGGACTTTTTTTTTTTTTGACCTCTGAAAAAACGACTAGGCTGTCTTTTCAGGGGTGACTTAATTTCATCCCCCACCTAGAGCAGCCCATACGCACGTACCTCGCCACGAGGCCGCTTCTATCGGCTGACAAAAGCAACCCGAAGGCAGAATCCCCAGCGTGTCCCCTCGCCTTTAGGCAGTCTCTTTCGGGCAATGGAAGCTCCCCAAGTGCAGTCACCAACCACTTCGATCGGCCGGTAGAAGCGGCCTCGCAGCCAGGGGAGTGTGTGTGTGCGTGCTCGCCCTGAGGCCACTTCTACCGGCTGATCGAAGTGGTTGGTGACTGCACTTGGGGAGCTTCCATTGCCTGAAAGAGATTGCCTAAAGGCAAGGGGACACGGGCAGTCATGCCATGCCCTGAAGTGGCTGGGGACTCTGCCTTCGGGGAGCTTTTTTTGGCTGATAGAAGCGGCCTTGCGGCAAGGGGAGTTTGTGTGCACGCTTGCCCCGAGGCCGCTTCTACTGGCTGATTGAAGTGGCTGGTGACTGCACTTAGAGAGCTTCCATCGCTCAAAAGAGACTGCCTAAAGGCGAGGGGACACGGGCAGCCACACCACGCCCTGAAGCGGCAAGGGACTCTGCCTTCAGGGAGCTTCTATTGGCTGATGTTCTATTGGTAGATTGGGGTATTCTAGCCTAGTCTACCTGCAGGGCACTCCTAAAGGCAAGTTTTCTCCCCACCCCCCTCCCTTCCCCCCATTTCTCTTCACCTCATGTAGTTCTAACGAACAATGTGAGAAATGGCAGGGAAACGCATGGTTTAAATAGGCCTAAATTTTGGGGTGGGGCTTAATTTCACCTCATTCTTAGAAAGCATGCTGGGCCTTCCTATTGGTGGAGGCCGTACTGTTGGAGAAATATGGTATTTCATGGGCATGTGGATTATTAACAAAAGAGCTAGATGAATTTCCTTTGGAATTGAGTTCAAAAGGCATCCAAAGCCAAATCATAACTTTGAGGGACTGTTATTCTCATGCACTTTAGAGCACATATGGTACAGAGGCCACGAATACCTTGTTTTTGATCCACTGAATCAGAAATAGCTCTGAGAAAGGTAGACGTGAAGTCCAACTCTGCACTGTTCTACTACAAATTCATGCTGCTTCTGATTTCATGGAGTATGGCCATAACATATTCTGATTGTTTCTGGATTACTGTGATGTTTAGCACTGGTTGCTTTATATGTAAGCCATTAGATTTCTTTTCAATAAATTAACCAAAGACTATGAGCTCGGTTGATTGGTTTCAAATCTTTCATGACCAGACTAGGTAACATCTTTAGTGCTAGCACTGTTCTAAAACCACACTCTCAGGTAGCATTAAGGAATCCAGAGTTGAACTCTGAGAGACATATATTCTCTTCTATTAGTAACCAAAGACAAGACTCTTAAAATCTAATGGCAGATTTATGAACTGTAGCAAAACTTGGATTTTTAATCTAATGAAAGTCATTGAAGATCAGCTTGCACAATTTCACCAAATTTTATGAAATGTAGGTACCTAGTTAATTTAATAAAAAGCCATTCTGAATACACAAATTATGCGTCAAGGTATAGCCATTAACAAAAATGAATTGGACAGAGACCTGAGTCTGGCAATGATATAACAATGTCTGAGACCGAATTCCACTGTCTTTGTACTCATAATTCTAATTCTGTGAAGTCTGATTTAAAATTATTAAATTATAAAACCATGACCAAGAAAAATACTAAATTAAAGATCCAAGTAGGGAATTTAGATAGATTTTTAAATTAAAACAGAAGCCATACTAATAGTTTACTGATTAATATACAATTCACCAAAAGTAGAAGTATCCTGGCTAAGAGAAACAAAAAGAATTTGAAACTTCCTATTAAAAAGGACCTATTAAAAAGGTTCAAAACTACAAAAAACATGCAATCTCCTGAATTTTCAAGAACTGTCAATCATGTATATCTTTAAAAGAATGCAGAAGTAGCAAGAAAATATGATATACAAATTAGATTCTATCAGGTGAAGAGATGGTATCAAATTGTATCAGTGCTTCCCAAGGTTGCTGGAATGAGGAAGCATTTTTGGTCCCTCATTTTTGGAAATCAGAAATCCATCTACACAGCCTACCTGTGAGACTGTAATGCCTCCTTTCTTTGCTAGTTCTTCTTTGGCTTCTTCACTGGGGTAAGGATTACTCAGATGAGAATAAAAATATTCATTCAATACTTCTGTTGCCTGCTTGCTGAAGTTACGTCGCTTTCGCCTGAAAATAGATTGGAATTATTCATGAAGCTCAATATTAAACTAAAATATATTTATTTGTTAAATGTATTTGCCACCTATCTTGCCATGGGCTACTCTAGGCGGTTTACAATGCTAAAAAGGAAGAAACGAAAAGAGTATGAATAGAAGATAATAGAGCAATAAAATAAACAATGAAAAATAATACAATGACAAATGCAACTATATGATTATCAAAAAAGGAAAATGAACAGATACAGAGCAGAGAACAAGGGGAGGGGTGGGTGGGAGATGGAGTCTGCCATCAATCCAGCAGTCATCTCCAGCCTGGAACTTCCCCATTTGGAGCCCAGGCCAATCGGCACAGCCAGGTCTTTAAGCTTTTTTGGAAGGATAGGAGGGTTATATTAAAATAAAATATAGACTATCCCAAGGACTGGAGGAAAAGTCAGTAAGGATTATAGGAAAATTATTAAAAGTTTGTGTATCCTGACCAAACCATGAGATGACTACTCTTGCTTAAGCTTTCTAAAGCAGCATTCATTCTAAAGCAAAAATTAAAATATAAACACAAAAATATAAGCAATAGAACTTTCATGGCTTTAGCCAAATAGAAATATAAAAAGGGAGCCTGCTATAATTAAAAGTTAAAACTAAAAGTACAGTCAAGATTACTGTTCTGTACACATTAAATACCGTGTTTCTCATATAATAAGGCTGGGTCTTTTTTTTTTTTTTTTGAGCCCTGAAAAAATGGCTAGGCCGTCTTTTGGGGGGTGACTTAATCCCCCCCCCCCTTTGCATCTTCGGGCGAGTGGCGATGGCTTGGATGTTGACCTCGACGTTGGTGGGGCAACTTCGTATCGGGGTCAACGCAGGCAGCACCATATCCGGGTGTGCAACAAAAGTACTTCCTAGTGGCAAGCCCCCCCACCATTCCCCCCCACCATTTTGCATGTTTTAATGCCTTAATTTGGGGGTAGGGGCTTAATTTCATTTCATGCCTATAAAACATGCTGGGACTTCCTATTGGGGGAGGCCGTATTGTTGGAGAAACAGGGTAGTACTCCCAAAATGATCTACGAGTATAAATAAAGTATCACTAAATCCTAAAAATTCCACAAATTTTAAGGTATTATAATTCAAGATTAAAAACATTAATATTCACATGGGAATCACTGTTGCATGAGGCATTAGATATACAAAGTTGAATATATGAAAGACGTCCAGTACTTTTCCAGGTGCAATTCAAGGTGCTGATCACTTTCAAAGCTCTATATGACACAGAGCCAGGTTATATGTTGGACTGCCTTTCCTAAGGTCATTTACCCATCTTACCAGGTCAGATAGGGTGGGGCATGCTCCTTGCTCCTAAATATTGCCATCTGATGGAAGCAAAGAAACATATCTCTGCTATATGGAACCCTCTACCCCTGAAGTTCAGCAGCTTTCACCCTTTTAGGCTTATTTAAAGCTTTGAAGACCTGGCTTTCCCACCAAGGCCTGAAATAATTGACTATATGATTAGTGCCAGGTTTTTGTTGTTGTTTTTAATGCATTTAAAGTATTTTTAAGATTTTTATGTTGTTTTACCTTTGACTGGGAGCTACCCAAAGTTGGATATAAGATGGGTAGCTAGGCAGCTATATAAGTGTTTTAAATAAATAAAATATTAATATGCTCATGTAATTAGAAAGACCAAGTAGCAACTTATAGGAAGGGTTCTCCAAAACCATATGAAAACTATGAAAAGTTCAAAGTTGACACCCCAAATTTAGAGCAAAAATAAGCTTAAACAGCAATTGTTAGGAACGTAGTTTATTTTCTGTATTTCCAATATGGTTCAGTGTTAACTTGCCTTATATGCCTACTATAAAATCCTTACAGTGTTTTCTATTATCAGTATCTTGGACACAAGAAACAGTCTTGATCATGTATTACCTTGCATCAAGAAATCTCGAACGCAAAATCATCACTGCCTCGCACGTACTTTGTTTCAGCTGCATCTGTATGGTGCTGAATTTTCCATGAATTATATTCACCATACGC
Organism: Hydrophis major; assembly: GCA_033807585.1. Classification (NCBI taxonomy): domain Eukaryota; kingdom Metazoa; phylum Chordata; class Lepidosauria; order Squamata; family Elapidae; genus Hydrophis; species Hydrophis major. The sequence goes on from CM066329.1 coordinate 224,436,308, forward strand.
TCTATTTCTTTGGGTGAGATTGGCCTTGTTCTACTCTGTTCCCGAAGGAGGTTCATAACATGAGTGGTGAACTCACTGCAGGCCTGGAAATAAGTATAGAGTAAGCACATTTAACTGAAGCAAAAGGTCTCTTGAATCAGGTCTGACTGCATAACTATAGGTAGTCCTCTACCTATGACCACAACTGAGCCCAAAATTTATGTTGCTCAGCAAGACAGTTGTTCAGTGAGTTTTCCCCATTTTGCAAGGCCTTTTTGTCACAGTTGTTAAATGAATATGGCTCCCGCCCCCCCCCCGCCCCCCCACTGACTTTGGTTGCTGGAAGCTCGCTGGGAAGGTTACAAACAGTGACCACATGACTCTGAAACAGTGTAACTATCATAAACACATGCCAGTTGCCAAGTATCCAAATTCTGACCACATAACCATGGGGGTCATAAGTGTGGAAACTGGTCATGTCACTTTTTTCAGAATCATTTAAACTTCACTAAAAGAATGGTTGTAAGTGGAGGACTACAAGTATCATTTAAACCATAATTTTAAACTAAAGAATTCAACAGTAAACATGGATTTGACATTATCTTTCTGGATTTGATATTTAATAATTACTGTATAATACCCTGTAAAGTGTATTAGATAGGTCTCACTAAAAAAATCGCCTAGAGTCATTTCTTTATAACAACACACACATATATATATATACAACTGTTTTCAAGTTGTCAAACATATTTACTTCTATTATGTTTTAATTTATAGCAAGATACTATATATGGTAAGGAAACAATGGTTGTAGCAGTAGTAATAGTACAATATAATGAAAGGGAAAATATTAACAGTCAACTTAAATAAAATCTCCCTATGAAACATAGAAGCTGCTGTCAGCTTTTGGATAATGCAAAATCCGGTAAAACAGCACTTTTGAAGCAAAAAAATTCATAAAACTATTGACGCAGGTGCATTCAATGCAATTGAGAACCAGGAAAGGCCACTCTCTTGAACTTTTTTAAAAAAGACAATCCTAAATTATACAACTTATGTTTATTTCACACAATAGTTGGGTTATTACAGTTTTCATAAAACTAAATACTCCTGATCTGTGACCACAAAGGAAAAGCAATTACGGTAATTGTTTTAAATTGAGAGGATAAAACAGAGAGGATAACTCTTCCATGCAGAAAGATCACCTGTTCATATTTCTCTAGCTCAGAGTGGTATATCTGTCGGATCTGTGACAGCTTGGCCCTGTAGTCAGAGTGTTCAATGCTATTGTCATTTGGACAGCCACCTGATGTTGCTGCTATTGCCGCTGGTCCTCCTCTTCCCCGCTTCTCAGGCCCGGAGACACCCTCAGCCAGCAACATGTTATCTAGTCTCATTAGCTGAGCATCAGGGGGATCTTCTTCCTGAATACCACGTATACTTAACACTGGATAAATATAAATAAGGAGCAGACAATTAATTATCATGCGATATTTCCCTCATTTTCTCTTTTGCATAATATTGGTAAACATTATTTCATCCTTATTAATAACTTGTATTGTTTTATCAATGTATAAAATACCAAGAAAAATAAAATGGAAAATTAAGGGAAGAAGAAAGGGGGAGGGAGAAAATATGGAGTACAAGGGAGGAAAGAAATGGCATTGATTTCTGACTCTTTAGTACAGTACAAGTTGATACTTTTTGCTTTTACACATTAGTATATAACTAGCCATTTCTATAACAACAAATATATCTAAATGGCAAAACAAAGTCAGTTCCATTTTTTATTCATCACAAGCACAAAATCTAAAAGGGATATCCAAATAAAAAGCATAAAGAACATTCTCCTCTTTGAATAGAACAATCAATTTAACCATTACTGCTTTATCTTCCTTGCTATTGAAATAATTTGTATTACTAATTGCACTTGATAATCTTTATAAACTATCACCATTTATATTAACAAAGTTTATTGTATTCTTTCAGATTCTTTAATTTCATCCATTTTAAAATACTACATTTTTCTTTAAAAGCATTTCTAAAATTAAAACATTCTAATACATTTTAAAACTTTTTCTTAGCATATATACCTTAAAATTCACTTTCAGACTAATAAAATTCCAACTAACTCCAATTAACTCATTAAATTTAGATCATTCCCTCCAAGTTACTCTCATAGAATAATTTTTTTATTCTTATATACATGCTTTTTAAAGCTCTAGATTTTTCTTTAAGCTCATACATCTTTTTTCTTTAATTTTCTCTTTAACATACATATTTTCAAATACATTTCCAATAATATTTTACAAAGTTTTGAAATTACTTAAGCATTTTATATATAAAGGAAAAAATACATTTTCAAACTTTAGATTAAAATTTTGTCCACATATTGTCCCATTGCTCAAACATTACATTATATCCAAAGTTCCTTGCCCACTGAATCATGCAGTGCTTTTACATATCCGTTTTCCAAATTCAAATTCAATAACAATTTATAGACTTTAGCAATAATATGTTCATCACACAGTAGGATTTCCAATTCATTTTTCACAAAGTCAAACCCATAACTCTTTTCATCTGATTTAAATCTTTCTTTCAATTGTAAATATGTAAACCAATGGCAGACACATCCTTCTGATTCTAACGTCTCCTTAGACTTCAGGATAGGATCACCAAAGTTAGAAGATATTATCTGACTGTAAGTCCACCAGTCTGGCTTCGCCACCATTTCTTTTCTTTAAAAAAGCTTCCTGAGGCAACACCCAGAGAGGTATCTTTTACAAAAACCTTGTTTCCATTCAAATCTTTATTTAAGACCCTCTAAATCAAATAGCCTCTTATTTTGGAGGTTCATCCACTCTTTTAGCCAGACCAAACAGCAAGCATCAAATACAATTTCAAATCTGGTAAACCCAAACGTCCTCTTTCCTTTGCATCTTGCAAAAGTTTATATCTAATTCTTGATTTTTCCCTTGCCATATAAACTTAGAAATATCCATCTGCCACTGCTTAAATGGAGTATCCTTTGCAAGTATTGCATATCAATTTTCTTCAAAGGAGATCAAAACGGCGCATAAAGTTGAGCACTGATGATGTTACTTAAACTGAAATCAAACATCTGCAAGAAGAAAACCATACTAAAAAAAACACTGAGAACTCAACCAGTTTAATTTGTTCATACAAACATTTCAATACTGCCCTACTTTCAGCAGCTCAAAACATTTTAACAAGAAACAAAAAAAATCATAAAATCACCAAGAACATATATATACACATCACAAAAGTAGTCCAGGTTCATCATCCATGCCACAAGCCTATTGGATCTGTATGATATTTGGCTTTGCAAAAGCAAGCAAAGTGCAGACTTTCCATAACTGATTAGCATGTGGATTATAAAGTAGGCTAGAAATAGTGATCAGGATCTCAACTCCTGCTTTTTCTTTTCCAGCAACTGGGTTCAAGAAATAGAAACAACTGTGCAATGGCAATATCCAACTGACATAGGGTAGCTGAAGCCAATAGACTGGTCTATGATAGCTCTGAACATGGGACATACATAGCAACACTAATAATATAAAGCATGCTTTTTTGGATGTTTTTGGGCCAGTCACTACCTCTTCCCCAAGGAAGGAGGAAATGGCATGTCACTTGCCAAAAATTCAGGGATCTATACCGCCATTTGCCAAGAGTCAAAAGTGACTTGAAAGGACCAAATTAATATTCATCATCATTTTAGTCATTGTTTATCTACTGCAAGGTGAAGACCTCTTCTGCATGTTTCCAACAAATATGGTCCTAAGCTTTCTTTTGCCAATTGGGCCCGCAATACTTGCTGATCCATCTTGTTTTAGGTCTCTTTCATGGATGCATTTTATCAAGTGGAATCCATTCTATGATTGCCTTGGTCCACCTGCCATCAATTATTCCTGCTATGTGACCAGCCCATTTCCATTTCAGTTCTATTACTCTCTTGATGATATCTATACCTTTGTTTGTTCCCTAATCCATGTGCAGGGGTTTCTAACTTGTCTTGTAATGTCCAGCATATATCTTTCCCTGGCTCTTTGCGCCAATTGTAGCTTTTGTATTGATTGTGCTTCATCGGCATACACTAGATCAGGTAGCATACACTGATTGAAAACTTGTCTCTTCAGGCATGGGGGAGGTTATTCTTGAAAATTATGCTTAGCTTGCCGCGGGCCTGCTAACCACATTTAACACACTGTTCAATTTCCTTTATTGCATCACCTTCCATTGAGATCCATTGGCCAATGTATATGGCAGTGGTCTATTAAGTCTAGCTCTTCCCCAGATATAAAAAAATATTTTTGATGAATTTATTAAACATAACCTGACTCTTTTTCAGATTTACAAATTAATAGGTATTTTTAAAAAATCCAATTACAGATATTTGGAAGAAGCACTCCCAGGTGAAAGATATTATTTTCAATAAATACTCTTATCAGTATAGTAACACCACTGGATTTTTCTATGCTATATCCATCATTGCAACACCATGAGTTGTATCAGAGCATTGAGAGAATCTACACTTGGGCTCCTATGACTATTCAGATCATCAAACTTCTAGACAGCCATTAAAAAAAAACCAAAGGCATCTAATTCATGAATAATTTTTATTAAGGCCTAAAGCATTAAATTAAATTGTTCATTATAGCCAACAACGTGGGTTTTTTATTGCATGTTAACTCAAGTTACTATGTAAGTGAACTAGGTAATATTTTTTCCAAACAAAGGAGTAGATTTGTCTCTGTTAATTAGGGAGAGAAACTGCTATCTTCATTAAGTAACCTCAAAATATTACTTGAACCAATTACTTTAATATTTATCCCAATCATCTAATTAATCAATTAAATTAGTAATAGTTCAAGAAATCTTTCCATTGGTTGGCAGCCTTAATTTTTATGGATGTTTTTAATGGACAATTGCGAACACCCATAAAACCCCAAGAACCTGTGCAGTCGTATATACTAATATGCCATGGATTGTTCTGGTTCCTAATCATAACACTCTCTACATATTCATTAAAATGGAAAATAATTAGGCTGAGCCAAGTGAAATTCCCATCATTTCTAATTAGCTCTTAATTAAAACACATCACAACCTAAGGTACTGAGACCTCAATCAATATGCAAATGTAATCATTGCAATATATTTACATATCATTAATTAACATGCTGCAGTGCTGTAATGAACTGTATGAGAGCACTCGTGCCAAAATAAGAATGATATGCAATTTGTTGAGGCTCATTTTCCAATCCAGATTTTTCTCTTCCATACGGCAATAAAGCAGCAGGGCTCATATTCCTGGCTTATGATAGAGCATTTTTTAACAGGACGGAAAAATATATTAACTGAAATATGTAAGCAGCAAATACAGGATGTTCATGCCAATAAAACTGATATAGTTGTTCACACTTCAACTAACTACTGGGAAATTATAAAGTTCTATGGAAGAGAACCCGATATTAGAAAGACAACAGTACATGTCATTAAAAGAACTGGTAAGGTTTTAGCTTAGGTTCAAGGGATAAATAAAGAACTACTATACTGCAAAACCTGCCTAAAATATGTTTTATAAATCTTAATGTAGAAGAAAAGGTATAAAGAAATTAGAGAAGTTTCCACTTGGTCCCTTGAAGATCCTCTCACCTGAACCCATCATCCCTCAGAACGTTCACTGTTATTATCCACTCTCAGCTCTATTTCCATGCAATGTTAAAAAGGAAGAATCTCTTCAGTACCTTCTCTTCTTTGAAAGGTGCCTATCGAAGTCTCCCATTAATATGTCTCAGGTGTTGCTATACTCATGAGGTAGAAAAAGCCTTAATTAACTAATCTGCATAGATCTCAGCAACTTGTATATTCTATAAACATTCACACTAGTGAATCTCAAATACAGCATCTTCATATCATAATCGGCCATTGTTCAAATAATATACAACCTGTCTGCATTACTGTTATTTTGGCACAACAATGGTTGGATGACCCTAGATGATATTATAAATCATTGTGTAGAATGACCTCACTTGGCCACTGAGCATGTTGTCCTTGCTCAGTTCAAAATATACAGTAGTTCCAATTAAAAATGCTGCCTTCTAAAACACTGAACATTCTAATTTCATACAGCTAATATGAAGTCTTACCTACTCTTACTTGGAGGATGCCACTTTAAGATTCAGTGCATCCTATTTATTTTATAATTTATTTTCAATTTGCTTTTCAAAGTTTAAAATAGAGATGCAAACCAGTTTCTGAGTAAACACACACAGGATCAAGATACATAACATATTTTTTATGTTGTTAAAATGGTATTACCATTGTCAAAATGCATGGATATTTATAAAGATGAAAGATAATTTTAGCATCCAATTGGATATAAAATAGTTACTTGTTTGACTTTCATAGCTGGGCTTTTTTTTTTCAACATATTGAAAAGAAAAGCATCTAAATGGCAATCACAAACCTTGGGGAAGAGTTTTATTACCAAAACTACCTTAGGTCCAGTTCATATATATCAAGCTGTTCTTTTCAAGACTAGTGAACAAGTTTCAACAATAAATGGGATAAATGCTGAGACAAAGGTGATAAGATATATATTTTCATATTTCTATCCTATTTACATTGGTCTACAAGGAGAAAGCCTCAGAAATAAAAGTAGTTTAATGTTACCAGAATTGGGTCACTATTAATAAAGGAAAATTAAGTCCCGAGTATTAATTGGCTCCTGTTTCCAAGATACAGCTTCAGGTCAAAATTGCATCAAAATAATTGGAAATTACGAGGGGGATGTGTGCTTATGTTCCACAACTTTTCTGCAAAATGTGATATAGCAATGAGAATGGTGCCATACCAATCATTATAATATATTTGTATTGATACCAATAACATAACTTTCTATTCATTTATTGGTTTTTCATGTAACATTTTCATGCTTTTTGCATGAAAAACTGACATGCTCTAGCATCAGATTAAATGACAAAGTTCCATCTTTATTTGATATCTAAATTGTGCTTTTTGACTTGTCTTCTGAACTGCAGCAGGATCATCCCTGGGGAGATTCCAGCAGTAATCAGCAAGCATGTATGGACTCCATTTCCCTTGGTATCTCTTCTCCATGCCTGCGATATCCTGGTGGAATCTCTCCCCGTGCTCATCACTCACTGCCCCACAGTTCAAAGAGAAAAATAGTCTAAATGCGAACGTAAGAAGCGAATTTTCAGTGACATGTTTGCATCAAGTGCTTTATAGGACCTAAACAAATTTTCCACTTGTTTTTCATAGTCATCTGCCTTGCTGTTCTCAAAGTGAAGATAAATTTATACACTTTCATGTGGTACAATTTTCATTGTTGTACCACACATTGTTGAGAAGTTACGAGGCATCATGATCATGAGACACCTCCCTCCCTTGTAGGCAAATATACTTGCCTCTGAATAAATCTTTATTGTGAAATATCTTGAAAATAGGCGTTGGCTTACTTGAGTGCAGTTTCTCATCATGCCATGGGATAATCCACACATATGGGTTGAATCTGCCTTTCTGCCCAGAGACTGAGTCATCAATCTTTGCCACACCTCTTCCTGTTGGGGCAGGAAGCCCCCTAGCCCCAGTCATGATGAAGGTGCAGCCATTTGATTAGCTTCCTGTGGCATTGGCTCTGCCTCCCACCTGGACACTGGACCAGACAGTTGCCAGGGTGGGAGTGGATTATCCAAAGGCATGCTGAGAAACTGTGTTCAGGTAAGCCAACACCTATTCTTCAGCATGCCTTTGGGATAATCTACACATATGGGACTTACCAAAGCTAGCAGTCCCTATGGGCAGGAAGAAGTCTGGTCCTGTGCACTCCCGTCTGTATGCACCCGCTGTAACACTCTTCCAAAGGCTGCCTCAGCTGAGGCGTATGTGTCCAGTCTGTAGTGCTTTACGAATGGAGATGGGGAGGACCATATAGCCGCCCTGCAGTTGTCCTCAAGTGAGCCCTATTGTCACCCAGGCAGCTGTGGTAGCTGCGCTTCTGCTCAAGTCAGCTGTTATTTGTCTGGGTGTTGGAAGAGCCTGGGTCATTTCTGGAAATTGATTGAAAATCTGTGGCCCTGTAGGACCTGGATTGTGTCAATCAGGTCTGATATGGCTTGTTGGCTGGAATTGGAATGGATTAGGATGTCGTCCAGATAGCACAGAATGCGCACCAGGATTGTTCTGAGGTGAGCGGCCAGTGCTGCCAGCACTTTTGTGAAGGTTTGGAGGCCGATGACAGTCCAAATGATAGGGCCTTGCATTGATAATGGCCCCCCACATAATAGAACCCAAGAAACCTCCAATGAGAGGGGTAGATGGAGATGTGGTACTAGCTCGATGGCCTGGATGTCCAGGAAATGCTGGACCACCGGGTCCATGAGCTTTCTCCTTAGGTGGTTCTTGGAGATTGGGCAATGGGTAAAGGTGCTCAGAGGAATGAACAGAAAATCCAGGGTGAGACCGAATCACACTGTTTTCAGGACCCAGGAATCAGATATGATGGTCTCCCCATTGGTCTGCAAACAGGGCCAACCAGCCGCCGATGGGAGGAAGGGTCCAGAAGTCATTTGGATCGATGGTAGGGATGACCTCCTGTGCCATGAAAGGACCATTTAGATTGAAACTGTTGTTTGTTTCTATCTCGAAATCCCAATCTATCTGCAGGTCGATCTGATCTGGGCTTGTAGGACCTTTGGAATTACGAGAATTCCTAGCCTGAGTCTGAGGAATGAAATGGCTGTCTACAGGTGTAGGGAGAAGCCCTCCTGTCAGCCCTCCTGGTAAGAGAGGAGAACACATTTCTCTTGTCTTTATTTTCGACTGTGAAAGGATTTAAGGCCTTTCCAAACAGGGAAGAACCCGTGTAGGGGGCAGAGGCTACTTTCCATTTGGTTCTAGCATCTGCTTGCCACAGCAAACACCGAGAAGTGACGTTGAAGGCCAGGGCCCTGGTGGAGAATTGGGCTGCATGCAGGGAGGAATAGGCCACAAATTCAGTGGCCGCCACCAGTTTGTTGATGTCCTGATGCATTCTGATTTCCTCAAAGGGAATCCTAGCCTGTAATTGGCAAAACTAGAGAAGGAATGTCCTAGTGAAAAAGGAGGTGACCGCAGCTGCTTTGACTGCCCAGGTGTTGGCCTGGTGTATGCTGTGGAAATTTTGTTTCACCTTTTTGTCCTCTGTTTTAAGGGCCTCTGCTATGTCACCAGATATTGCAGGAGAGACCAAGGACGCCAAGGGTTCATCCAGAGGGGAAAGTTGTAGTGACTTGGAGAGGAGAGGAGCCATATTGAAAAAAAACTATCATTGCCCTCCGGAGTGGGGAAGGATCCAGGCTGTGCCCGTTGTCTCTGAACTACATCCAAAAATAATTTGGGACAAGGAATCTCCTGTTGGAGAATTGTGGGTTCAGAAAAAGCCCTGCTGTATCAGGTGAAGCAGTTGGTATAGTGGGCAGAGGATCAATTTGGGCAGTGGTCCTAGCCTTGTGGAGGAGGGATTTAAACAGCTCCGGGCTAAATAGACCTGTGAATGGGGGTGGATCAGGTGACAGATCCTCAACTGATGAGAACCCCTGCTTTCCCTGAATTTCCTTCTCCCTCCCAGATGCCCTGCTTCTGATGGAGTAGGCTCAATAAGCCTCCCTTTGGTGCCTGGAAAAACCCATGGAGGCCTGGTATTGCACTGGCTGCAATGGCTGAGGATCAGATCTAGGGGAAGAATGGCTCCTCCCCCTCAAGATGGAAGCTATCCCATGAGAAATGGCCTGAACAATAAGGGCCTTAAGGTCCTCTGATAATTCTGGGGCCACCCTATCTACTGAGTGCATCCCCGCTGCAGTTGGAGTAAAAGTGCCCTCAGGTGTTCCAGTCCTGTCTCTGATCTGCAAATCTGCAGGACGAGGAAGCATGCAATCAAAAGGAAATCTCTGAGTTTGGATTTTCCTCAGTAGGAGGGATAAATTCCTGCTCCCTATCTCCCTCTGGTGACCAAGCCCCTGCAGCTGCAGGCAACTCCTGTGCTAAAGACTGATGAGGGAGGGGCTAACAGGCCATGGCTTGGGGGAGGGGGTATACCTCTCCTGGTCTGCTTGCTTCTGAGCTCTAGAGAACTGTTTTTCCAATGCTCTTTGCCTTCTTTCCTCTGCTCTTGTGGGCTTTCTGGAATAAAGAGCCTTTGCCTTTATCTTGTTAGCAGCCTCCTTACTTGCAGATCTGGCCTTCCTGGGACTCTGCTTGGATTGCTTTGCACTCATGGACTCCATGCTGCCTTGGTCAGCCATGCTGCTATTGCCCAGATTGCAGAAATGAGGGTCTCTCAATCTTCCAGTCCTGCTGCTCCAAGGGGATTTCCAGGTCTGGAAGCCTTCCCTGGGCTGTGGCAGTGGCGGCCCTACCAGTATCCTGGATAGCCTTAGCTGGAGACCTTGAAAACAAAAGAGGCTGCTCTGGAGCTACCCGGTTAAGCCTGGGAGCTCGACGACATGCTGGAGGCGATTGCGGCTTCAGCGCTCCCCGGGTAGGGGATCGTTTTGGGACTCTCCCTTGACTGCCTGGGCTGTTAGTCCTTCAACTGGTAGTTCAGGGCGGGGGGCGGAAAAAAATGGAGCAGGCAGAAGTTCCAACTGCTGCCTGTTTGCGGTGTTTTAAATACTTTGAGGGAGTTTTTGCAAACCTTTGGGAGAATCCACACTTTAAACTGCTACTTTCTGTTGAATTGTTGGAGTCAACCTTTGCCACGTCTCTATAGGGACAAGACTGAGTCATGACTGGGGCTAGTGGGGCTAGGGGGCTTCCTGCCCTGACAGGAAGAGGAGTGGCAAAGATCAATGACTCAGTCTTTGGACAGAAAGGCAGATTCAACCCATATGTATGGATTATTCCAAAGGCATACTGGAGAACTTTAGCCAACCAGGACCTTTATCTAATTTTTCTAATTCATCCAATCAAAATATGTAAAATCAACACATTTTATCTTGGAGGTCAATTTCCCAAAATTTGTAGACCAGTGTTACCTTCAAATTACAGAACACAGTTGGTCTTCTTTTTACAGTAAACTAAAGCAAGGTAAAAAGCAAACAATCTTTCTAGTTTCCATGAGCTTATCATCCCAAATTCTAGTCACTTTTTTTAATTATTCACTTCTCGAATAAGACCCAAAATGATTAGAACAATACACTTACAGATGGTAAAATAAGAGAAAGAAAAGGATTCAGCACCCTTCTTCCATTAATGCTGTCCAAAGCATCACTTTTTTATAATGTTTTATTAAATATTACAATTATAGAAATAAACTAATACAAATTACAAAAAAGAAAAAGTTCCCTCTGGTTCCTTCTAGGATCCAGTGATCAAAATTTCCATCTTATCATGTTTCTTTAGGAATTTAAGACAATAGCATTCTTCCACAGAAGGTTTCCCAATATTAATTTCAAAGTCTTATTTCAAATCCATCTAGACCTGTATTCCATTCATAACTTTGAAAATAAACATTCTAATCATCTTTTTACTATTTATTTTAAAAAGAGGGGGAGGGTGTTTCCTGTCCTTAAATATATATTTAAAAATTCTTTTGCTAAGGATTAAAACAAACTCATCTGGTGTGTTATAAGACTTGTGGATTGCAAGATTTTTAACAGTTGAAAAGCAATTAAGCAAATTGTAAACATGATTAAGAAATACGGATCAACAGAGTTTTATGTCCAATATCAGCTACATTGCGGCTATGAGCTTAGGTTGTTAGTTGCAAAGTCAGGCTCGACCCATTGCGACCCCATGGAAAATGTTCCTCTCTCAACTCCCACCTTTTCTGCTCATGAGCTAAATGCAAAAATCCATTTTCCTGAAGTTTACTCACGAGGTCTAACTGTCCAGAGTGCACATGGATAATCTCAGGATGTTACCTTTATCTAGAGAGAGTTGGCTGGCCAAAAAAAACACCCCTGTCCAGAAACTGATCTCACCACAATGCAATCTCTACTCCTTCAAAAAAAAATCTCTACTCACCCCAAAACAAAGCATCTCTATGTGATTAAAATAGAGATAATTTGATTGGCCATAAGCAACTCTTAATTAATGTAGGCATGAGTGAATTAGTGAAGGCATGAGGTACGATTCTCTTCTCCTAAACCATTTTAACATATACTCTTTTTATCAGTACATAATGGTACTGGCAAAGATGCTTCTATTACTGTGCCCTGATTTCTGTCAGGGATCATTTTATTTAAAAAAAATACTTTGTATCTTGCTGCAACAAATAATGGAATAGGATTTTTAATTTCAAGTAATTTTCTTCATCCAACTTTATTAAAGTCAGACCCAGGTAATTCTGACAAACTCTGAACTATTAGTTGTATTTACAACTGGAATCAGATAAGATTTCAATACTGTATTTGCCTTGCCAAAATCTTCCAATGGTCATACTAACTACCTTATTTTGAACCCCTTCTACTAGCACATATACTGTATTAATCTAATTTATATTAGTGCTTTTTAAAAAGAAAGAAATATCTGTATTAAAATAATCCAGAGATTGTTTTTCAGACACGTTGCAGCCCAAAATTATATTTTGTTTAATAGTTATTTTCTCTTATCGCTAAGCAGCATACTCAAGCATTAACATGTAAATTAATTCTTTCTTACTTTTCTCTTCTTCTTAAAATAAACATGCCCACAACATTTTACCATGCTTGCTGAAACTGTGATATGTTACAGCAATCCACGTGGAATTGCTTCATAGACATATCTAGGCCATAGAAGTAGCTTTTTTTTTTTTCTTAGCAGAACCTTCTGCAATTGTTTTAACACATTTCACTTTCTGTGTTTCTTCACTAAAGAAAGAAAATAAAAGAACATCGTACACCAAGATATTCAGGGAAAATCATCACTGCATTCTGATGACATCCTCTCACCCAAAAATACAATGTATTATTAAAATTAATATAACAACCTTGTATTAATTCACACATTTAAAAATCAAAACCAAAATGCAAAGAACAATCAGAATATGTAAATAAGAATAATATAACGTATTGTCTGACAGAGAACAACCACACTGTTTGTTCTTACAATGGTAAGAATGCAGAGATTAAAAGATAGCAAAGGGAAAGGCAACAAACGCAAACACAAATAAAAAGCCATATTTTTACACTGATTCAGAGTTAAAAGCAAGCTTGGACCCCTAAACAGTTAAAACTGAGCATCAGCCTTATTACTACAGTATGATCAGGTCTTTGTTTGCTCAAAGCCATAACATCTGCTCTCCATAATTTAAATAAGGAACAGACAGGCCATCAGACATTCAAAAACCTATGAGACCTAAACAAATCCTCTGTAACTATCAGGCTGCAATCCCTTGGTCCAAATATGTTCACATTAAAATGAATTGCAACTTGAGGGTTTTAAAAAATACAAGCTGCCCAGCCAGAGAGGTAAGTTCTAGCAGGAAGTACATTTCATTAAAGGTTTTGAATCAGTGTCTTTTCAGCTGTGGAAAAAGAGAAATTTAAACACACACATTCTAATTTTGCAGAGCTATCCTGCCATAAAAGGCAATTGCTATTATAAGAAAGCAATTGGTAAAGTTCTCATTTAATGCAAGCAAGCCTTGGTTCCTTTTTGTGCAGTGTTTCTATGGACTAAAAAAGACACAGAAAAATCAATATAGCCAATGCTGACTCTTTTCTTCTAAGGAACACATAGCATTTCAAAAGGGAAAAGCTATCAAGAATATTGTCTTTCACTGGCCCATCTCTTAGTATTCACTTAAATTATCTGAAAAAAGCAAAGCTACTTGCTGGTATTACATACCAATGTATAATACTGATACATTGTTATACATAGTAAGACATTGTTATTACATCATAATTACATAATGATACATGATTATACATAATAATGTATATAATATGTATGTCACAAAATTAGAATTTACAAATTGTTTGAAATTTGGCCACTAATATCTTACATGAACCACTAATCTCAGGAAATGTAAAATGTACCTGATCTGAGTGAACAAGACAAATTTAAAATGACAAATCTAAGACTAGATATAAATATTCACAGAATGTAAGGGGATGGAAGAGATATACTATTTTTGTTTTGCATATCTCCATTTCTTGTTTCATCTTTAGTTGTGCAATACCAGGGTTCTAAAACTTTAAAATATATGAAGCCGTATAATGATACAATAATTTGTGTAATCCTTTTTATATGAATAACACTACAAGCTGCCCATTGCAACTTGGCCCAAGCAAAACAAGGAGCAAATCCCAAAGCAAGTTTTGACAAGTTTGCACGTGATCCAGCAGGACAATCTGGCAATCCCTAGTTAACCAAGTTTTGAAAATCTTTTTCTTAAACATCTGTAAAATGACGTAGCAGTTAGAAAGATAACTAAATTTATGATAAAAAAAGAAAGCCACTATGCACAGTCCCTGCACCCCATTTTGGCTGGCAAAGTGCTGCAGGAGGCCGTCCAGGCCAAAAATAGGCTGCAGAGGTTCACATGGGCCCCCACGCCCTTTTTTGGCCAGCCGGGTGCCACAGGAAGCGTCTGTCCCATATGTCCCCACCGCCCCCCCGGTCGGCCCATGGAGACCTACAATGCTGAACTGGCCCTCGAAGAAATCCAGTTTAACACCCTGGTCTATTGTAATACTAATATTCTCACCACACTATTTTTGCTCACCAAACCCTTAGAAATGATCATTCTTATCACTGATGCTCTGAAACAAAATGGTACATAAAGCAATCAATGCCCATCCAACTTATTAACAGGTGGAAATGAAAGGCATTTAATCAGCCGTATCTCTATTTATGGTGTTTTCAGTTTTCAAAACATCTTGTGTTCAAAACTGGGAAGGGGCTATACAAAATCAGCAAGACACTACAACTTCCTAATTACTGCAACTTAATTTATGTAAGAGAGGAGGAAAATCCAGAAGGCAGAATTAAGTAAGAGTTTCAACTCATGGAGAATGATCCTGACCATCAATTGGAAATTTGGATTCGCTATAGTTCCCATGGAACTACCACTTAGTCAGAAATAAATTACCAATAATTTGGATGCCAAAGAAAATCAGAGATCACAAAGGTATATGGGACTGATTCAGAAACTGGGCGTTGGTATCTACCTGACACGCACTTTCTCGTCGAGCTGCGTAGAGCATCCAGAGTGGGAGGTGCTCCAGTCTTCACTCTTACAGGCTGAGCTATAATTGAGGAACGCTCGGCCTCCTCCACGTGACTCCACCGTAGCGTTCCCAGTTTTACAAAGATGAGAAGACAACAGCAACAATCCTCTCATCCTAACTATTATACATGTCAACTGTAAACTGATTAAGTCATTGGCCGAAACAGGATTCCACCACCAGACGGAACAATTAGGGTGGGGCTGGATGCTCTACGCAGCTCGACGAGAAAGGGCGTGTCAGGTAGGTACCAACTTCCATTCTCCATAGAGCTGCTGCGAGCATCCAGAGTGGGACATACCAAAGCATGGCCTGTCCTACGGGAGGGACTCTGTCTGGTTCGGAATCTCCTCTGGTTCTCTCACCACTTGCTGAAGAACTCGTCTGCCGAAGGACGCTTCTGCTGAAGCGTAAGCATCAATCTTATAGTGGCGTATAAAAGGAGATGGAGACGCCCAAGTGGCCACTCGACAGATATCATGGATTGATGCCTGAGTCGCCCAGGCTGCTGAGGTAGCTGCACTCCTTGTAGAGCGGTTACCCCTTTAGGAACAGGAAGGGCCTGGGATAAGTAGGCCTTGGCTATGGTAGCTCTGATCCAACACCCAACCGTGGATGGAGATACTTTGCAGCCCATCGTCTTTGGTTGGAAAGACAAAAACAATGACTCTGACTTCCTGATCGCCTGAGTGCAATGAATGTAAATACGAAGTGCCCTTCGGACATCGAGAGAATGCCACTGCCTTTCCCTTTCTCGAGAAGGTCTGGGACAAAAATTGGGAAGAACCAATTCTTGGGACCTGTGAAAGGCCGAGTTCTTAGGCAAAAATGCCAGTCTGGCCTCAGAACCACACGGTCAGCATGGAAGACACACAGATCCTTTCTAACGGACAGAGCTGCTATCTCAGATATCCGTCTGGCAGATGTGATTGCTACCAGAAACACCACTTTGAACATGAGAAACTGAAGTGACGCCTCCCTGAGGGGCTCAAAGGGAAGTCTAGTCAATGCCATAAGGACCTTATTAAGATCCCAAGTCGGGTATCTATGAACCACTGGCGGGTGTAAATTAGTGGCACCTCTGAGAAATGAACGAATGCGAGGGTGGTATAAAAGCGAGTCAGAAGAGCTGCCAGTGACAACAGTTGCTAAGGCCGCCACTTGCCTTCTTAAGGTGTTGGGGAAGAGACCCCTGTCCAGCCCGTCTTGAAGGAAAGCCAAAATTTGTGCAATGGATGGAGAGAGCGAATTGATAAACGACTTGTGGCACCATTTACAAAAAAGGTTCCAGATCACGTTGTATATGCGAGTGGTCGAAGGCCGTCTCGCCGCCAGAATGGTGTTGATGACCTGCACAGACAGGCCTTTGTTTCTTAGACGTTCCCGCTCAACCTCCAAACAGCTAACTGAAGCCACTGAGGATCTGGGTGCTGAAGAGGTCCCTGGGATAGCGAGACCTTGTCTGATGGAATCCTCCAAGGAGGGGCCACTGACAGATTGTGTAGGTCCACAAACCACAGTCTCCTGGGCCAATATGGAGCCACCAGGAGAACTTCCACCCTCTCGAGGATCACCTTCCGGATCAACTTGGGAATCAATGGAAGTGGAGGGAATGCGTACAGGAGCCCTAAGGGTCAGGGGCAACGTAGGGCGTCATGGTTATCTGCCTCCTTGGTGGGGTATCGAGAGAAGAATTGCAATGTTTGGGCGTTGAGCGGAGACGCAAATAGGTCCATCAGTGGAAGACCAAATATCGCTGAGGCCTCCCTGAATAGGGAAGGGTGCAGGCGCCATTCCGACTGATCCAAGGTGGCCCTGCTCAACCAGTCTGCCTGGACGTTTGAGACCCCCAAAATGTGTTCTGCCGTGATAGATAAGAGGTTGGCCTCTGCCCGACAACAGAGCCGCTGGGCCTCCCTCATGAGTCGGATGGAATGAGTGCCCCCTTTACGGTTGATGTGGGCCTTGGTCGTGGTGTTGTCCATCAGGACCAGAACGTGCCGCCCTCGCACCTGGGGTAGGAAGGAGCGTAATGCCAGGTACACTGCGTGGAGCTCCAGCCAATTGATACTGCAGTGACGCTCGATTGCTGACCAAATTCCTTGCGCTGAAAGTGACTGAGTGTGGGGCACCCACCCGGATAGGCTGGCATCTGTTGTGAGAGTGACCCTTTGGGGCTCCTTGAAAAGATGTCCCTTGTTGGTGGTGGGCCTGGTCCACCAGAGAAGGGAAGCGAGGACCTTTGGAGGAACCTTCACCACGGCGTTTGAATTGCTCTTTCCGGAGCATTGATAAGGTAGCAGGAACCATTGCAGAGATCTGGAATGTAAACGAGCCCAGGGAACAATGGATATGCATGATATCAATTTGCCAAGTAACTTGGATAAATCCAGTAAAAAAGCTTTCCTTGCCCGCCTAATGACCTTGATCGATTTCTGGATGCTGCCAAACCTTTCGGAGGAAAGGAAAACCTTCTCCTCAACCGAGTCAATTACTACTCCTAAATGAGCTATTCGGGTGGAGGGGTAAGCTGACTCTTTTCCCAGTTGATGAGCAGACCATGGGCCTGCAGCACTGAGAGTGTAGTCCTTGTGTCCTCCTTGGATTGGCGCTGGGTGGGAGAGAGGATGAGGATATCATCCAGATAGCAATGTATACGGATGGGGAAATGTCTGAGGAGTGCCGCCAGAGCTGCCAGTACCTTAGTAAAGGTCCTCAGAGCTGAGGCTAGGCCAAATGGAAGGGCCACGTACTGAAAATGCTGGCCATTGTAGCAAAACCTCAGGTATTTAAAAAAGGATGAATGGGAATGTGAAGGTAAGCCTCTGAAAGTTCAATAGAGGTGAGCCAGTCCCCTTTCCTGATGCCCTGCAAGATTGACTGAAGTGTATGCATTTTGAATTTCCAGTGGACAAGGAAACGGTTGAGTCTCTTTAGGTCTAGAATGGGCCTCCAACCTCCGGAATGTTTAGGGACTAGAAAGAGGAGGGAGTAAAAACCTTGTCCTCGCTGTGAGGACGGCACTGGCTATATAGCTCTGATGTCAGGGAGGTGTTAAATAGCGGCTTCTATGAGTGTACGTTTGGAGGGATCTCTGGATAAAGGAGAAACCATGAAATGATCTGGATGGGGGAGAACCAAACTGAAGAGAAAGGCCAAATTTGACAATGTCCCTGACCCAGGCATCAGAAGTAGATGATGCCCATTGGTCGGCAAAATATTTTAGCTGACCACCAACGGGGTAAGCGACCGCAGGCCTATCTGGGGCGCCAAGAAGCCTTGCTCCCTGCTCCCCAGAAGGGTCTCCTGTAGCCGGCCCTCCTCCTGTTCCTGTCCCCCAAATCGCCCCGGTCCTCATAGACCTGCCGAAATGGGGGAGACCTCTGAAATCTTGGGGTAAAGGGTGTCTGGAAGGAGGTCCGAAAGGATCCCCTATGAAAGGACTGGGGGTATCTGGACTCTTGCCTATGAAAAAGAGATGGGAGGAACTTCTTTTTATTTCGACTCTCCATCAACAATGGTTCCAGGGCTGGGCCAAATAATTTTCCCCCCGATATGGGGGCGGAGGCCAACTTAGTTTTATTTTTAATGTCAGCCTGCCAATGTTTAAGCCACAGCAGGCGGCGGGCTGTCACATGCGAGGAGATAGCCCGAGAGGAAAATTTTACAGAATGAAAAGTGGCGTCAGCCGCAAATTCCGCTGCTGCCGTTAACTTGGCAATGTCCTGATGGGACCTGGTGTTAGATGGGGGGACATGCTGCTTCAACTGCCGAAGCCATCTGATGGATGATCGGATGAAAAATGACGCCACTGTGGCTGAGCGAATTGCCCAGGCATCAGCTTGGTGCGCTCGTTGCAACGCCATCTCGGCCCGCTTGTCCTCTGGCTTCAGCGTTTCCAGAGCATCAATGGGTTTAGAGGAAGATGCGAGGCGTACTATGGGGTCATCCACCTCGGGCTTATCTAGCATGGCAGCGAATTCCGGGTGGAGGTTAAAAAACCTCTTGTCTTGACTGGAAGGAGCGGGGGGGGAGGCCTGATGCGGCCAACTGTCTCGTCACTAAGTCTGAAAAAATTGGTGGTGTAGGAATGACCTCAACCTCAATGACTGGCTGTCTGAAAATAGAATCCTCTAGGACTCCAGAGGCTGCTGGAAGGGGGTCAGAATGCATCTGAGAAGTCAGCCCTGATATGTTCTTTGCTTTAAATAGCAAAGACTTGAACATGTGAGGCTTAAACAGGCCGACAAAGGTAGGCTGGTCAGGAGATAAGCCCTCGTCCTCAGACATCTCTCCTTCCATTGAATCTAACTCGAAAGGGGCGTCAGAGTAGTGAAGAGACTCTCTCTCTAATCCTTTCTCGTCCCTGAAAGGTTCAAAGCCCACCTCTTCTTCCTCCTCCTCTTCCTCCCCTTCTGGATAGGGAAGCTCCCTTGGGGACAGTACCTGACCCTGGTGAGGTTCCGGCCTGGGGAGGGATCTTCCGGAGACGGATTCCGCTTCAGGTGTCCTCGCTTGAAAACCTAGTCTGGAGAACTGTTGGATACCTTTGGCGATCCCTTGGCGAATGGCCAGCTGCATCCATTCTCTGACGCTGTCTGGAATGATGTCTGTAGGTAGGCCCTCTGGGCAAAACCTTGCAGTGGTTGGTGTAAATGTCACTTCAGGCCAGGCTCCATGCGGGAGAACTGCGCCTCGAGAGAGAAGTTTGTTCTGGCAAAGGAAGAGGGTGAGTAGAAGTAGAGGGGAAGGGAGGAACTGGTGGTACTGACTGAGAGCCCCTAGAACATTTGTCAAATTCCCTTTCCAAAGCCTTGTGCCACCTTAGGGCATCCCTTTGAGAGGCTTTGGACGTTTCCTCGGTCCGCTTGCGCAGATGGTGCGTCTTTGACTTAGCCTTCAAAGAAGGACCTCTGGGATTGTCACCTGCCATGATAAGGCCTGTATAAGGCAATATGGCCTATAAGGGCGGTTGGCACACCTAGGCTTTCGGCCTAAAGTGGGCCGGATACCTTAACGTTGGGCCGCGTCCCCCTTTTGATAAAATTTTTTTTTATTTTATTTATTTTATTTTATTTTATTTTAATTTAATTTTAATTTAATTTTAATTTTTTAATTTAATTTAATTTTATTTTTTTTGAACAAAAAAAGGTCAAAAAGGGCCTAACAAAACTGCAGAATAATAAAAAATGAAAAAAATATACAAAAGCCAATGGATCGAATGAACGCTGAGGCCAGAAAAAAACACCAACAATGAAAAAATTAGGAGAAAAAATATATAAAGAAATTGGCCTCCTGAGACAGCCTCCCAAACAACATGAGAAGTAGGTGCCTCTCCTTCGCCTCTGAGTGAGCCGCGGTAACCAGCCAACAGATCTTTAAAGGAACAACAGGGCACAGAGCCACAGTATCCCTTTAACAATAAAGGAGAACTCCAAACAAGCCAGCCGGTCCTGTTACAAGCCTCCCGGAACTTCGCAGCGAAAAGAAAGAAGGAAACAAAATGGCAGCCGGCCATGTGGTGCACTCAAAATGGCCGCCAAAATCAGCGTGAAACGCAGAGGGAAGGAAAAAGCCCCTCGATAACAACAAAAGCTGCCGAAGCAAAAAGCAGGCAGAAAACGAGGGGCCTGAGAGAGGAAAACTCGCCCTCTCTCTTGCGTTCGTGGAGGGAAGGCGCAACGGAAGCGCTAATCATGCGCAAGCACAAGTCGCTGTTAAAAAACAGCACAGCTTAAAACGGCAGGCACCAGAGTGGGGGGGTAGGGGGGCGAAAAGGCTCTAAACCCCCCAAACTCCCCCCTGAGGGGCATAAACAAACGTCCCCTTCACTATCCCAAGACAATCCAAATGCACAGGGATCGAGAAAAGGCAAGAAAAATCAAACCTGATGTGATATCAATCAAGAATCCTAGATCGGCCAAGGAGCAAACTGCTAAGCTGCCTGTCTCTAGCGAGGCTGAGCTAAAACTGGGGAACACTACAGTGGAGTCACGTGGAGGAGGCGGAGTGTTCCTCAATTATAGCTCAGCCTGTAAGAGTGAAGACTGGAGCACCTCCCACTCTGGATGCTCGCAGCAGCTCTATGGAGAAGGCAGATGGATGCCCTGCGTGGAGATACCCCAAGTGCTAATTCTAGAACAAGCAAAGGAAGACAAGATTTATATGAACAACTTTTCAGAAGGGGGCTGCAGAACAGGCAACTTTTTTTCATTACTGCATGACAATTTTCCTTCTTGTGGGTAATTATTAGAATTATGGAGCCCTGTCCTCCTGTACATTTGGCCCACAAATATAAGAAATTCATATACAGCCAGAAGACAATCCAACCACCCATTATAACTCCCAGTGAAATAAGCATTCATTCCTGGTAAGCAGCTATTCCTTACTTAAATCATTCTCTGGGATGAAGGACAGGCTAAAAACCCTTCATGTAACTTATTTGCAAGGACACATGAATTATTCATTAAAAAGGGAAAAAGGAGTATGTGAGATATGCCATTCACATGAATTTTAGAAAGCCTTCAATCCAAATGACAGCCAACATTATCTGCTATTTACAGATCTTTATGTCGTGTCACCTGAGACTGCTAAATGATTTTATGCCAGACACAGCATAAAAGGCATCACCTGCTATTATCATGGTGACTGTGTTAATATGAATGATATGCAAATTATATTCATTATATAGAAATTAAATTATACAAATTAGCTATACTGCTCTCTAGAGCAAGACATTTCCATTGTGGCCTTTGGTGTTCAACAAGTTGTTTATCCCATAAAACTGTTTGTCTGTAAAAAGGTTAATTTTACATATAATCATCATCATGCTGAATTCAAATTCAACCAAAAGAAAAAAACACAAGAAGTTTAACATAGCAGAATAAAATATTGAAAAAAAGTGATTGAACATCACTTGTCATTGCACAGCTGATAGCAGTGCGATATATTAAATAAATGCTATTAATAAAATTAGCATGGAGAGAGGGGCAGCAAATGCAGATTGATATCAGTTTGATTTTTTGACTGATGAAAATACACTTGGTACCAGTTTATGATTATTTTAAAAAGGTAAGAGAAACAAAGGACTTCTTTTGAACCCTTAGTATTTTGTTCAAAACCAAACACAAACTATTGCACAAAGTTGCACAATACTTTGTAGCTTGAAAATATTCAGTTTACAAATAATTAAGGAACAGAATCCTATACAAAGGTTTATACCGCCAAAATCCTAATTAATTTCATAATTATTGGTTCAAATATCAGCAGTCAGTTTAACAACGGATATTTTTGTACATTAACTATATCCAGTTTATTAGCTGGAACTATTTTCTGATTTAAAAAATGAAAATGCCAACAAACCTGTTTTTTCTTTAATATCACATAGAACACTGAAAAGAGCAGGTTTCATTCGGTGGCAATTCAAGGCATGTTTCCTAAAGAAATAGAGAAAGGAAAAACAGAATGAATGACGAAAGGATAGAAAAATGAAAACAAAGGGATAAAGAAAAAGGCAATGCATTTCATTAAAAAGCTGGAAACCATATTGTACTAGGAAAATGGTCTACTGGGCTCATTCACAGGTTGTAATACATATACAGTATATCACAGAAGTGAGTACACCCCCTCATACTTTATAAATATTTAAGTATATCTTTTCATGTGACAACACCGAAGAAATGACACTTCACTACAATGTAAATGGGCATTGGTCCTTACCTGACACGCCATTTCTCTTCGAGCTGCGAGGAGCATCCAGAGAGTGGGTGGTGCTTCTTTCTCTGCTATTGTAGGCTGAGCTAAATTCCTGAGGAACGCTCCTCCTTCCATCACGTGACTCCATTCCAACGTTCCCCAGTTTATGCGAAGGCAAGAGAAAACATTAATTTGTGCTCTCATCTTACTATACTTGGGTTCCTTGGCCGAAAAACAAGACCCCACCAGACGGTGAAGGAAAAGGGAGGGGCTGGATGCTCCTCGCAGCTCGAAGAGAAATGGCGTGTCAGGTAAGGACCAACGCCCATTCTCCTTAGAGCTGCTTGGAGCATCCAGAGAGTGGGACATACCAAAGCTGGGCCTGTCCTACGGGAGGGGCGCCGTCTGGTCTGTGGTCCCCTCGGGTTGCCTGAGAACCCTCTGAAGAACCCTTCTACCGCGAGAAGCCTCAGCTGAGGCATACCTGTCGACCTTGTAATGTCTGATGAAGGGTGATGTGGAGACCCATGCAGCTGTCCGGCAGATGTCGAGTACTGGACCCTGGGAAAACCAGGCAGCTGGAATTGCTGCACTCCTTGTGGAGTGAGCCATGATGCCCCTGGGTATCTGGGGGGCCTGATCCTGGTACGCCTTAGCGATGGCCTCCCTTATCCAACAGCCTATGATGGTTGGGGTTGCCTTTAGCCCTTGTGACTTTGGTTGGAAGGAGATACACAGGGCCTCGGACTTACGGAAGGACTCAGTGCGTTTAATGTAAATCCATAAGGCACGTCAGACATCCAGGGTATGCCACAGTCTCTCCCTTTCGTGAGTTGGACCAGAGAAAAAATGAGGAGGGTAAGGTCCTGGGTCCTGTGGGAAAGCAATTTAATCTTGGGCAAGAGGAAGGGACAAGCCGTAGGACCACCCGGTCGGGATGGAATACGCAAATGTATTTTCTAACTGACAGCGCAACACTCTCTGATATCCTACACGCTGAAGTGATCGCTGAAGTGATCCTACCGAAGGAAATTTACTTTGAAGTATAGGAACTGAAGAGAGATCTCTCTTAGGGGTTCAAAGGGTGGTTTTGTGAGGGAAGTAAGAACCCTATTGAGGTCCCAGGATGGGTACCGGTGGAGGGACGGAGGACGCAGATTTGTGGTCCCTTTCAGGAAGGCATAAATACGGGGTTGGTGAGAGAGGGAACTAGCCTCTTTACAGTGGATGCCTGTGGATAAGGCTGCTTCCTGACGTCTTGGTGTATTGGGGGATAGCCCCTTGCTGAAATCCTCCTGGAGAAAGTCAAGCACTAGAGCAATGGAAGGGGCCGTGGGTCAACCAGAAGTTTGACACACCCTTTCTCAAAGTCACCCAGATGGCTTTCATGGTCGAGGTGGGACTTGAACTCACAGCCTCTTGCTTTCTAGCTCAGTGGTTTAACCAGTAAACCAAACTTGCTCCCTTACTGGTTGAAGATCGCCTGGCTGCTAAGAAGGTATAAAAGACCTTGCTAGAGAGGATTTTCCTCTTCAAGGGTACCCGCTCAACCTCCACACAGCTAGTTGAAGCCATTGGGGGATCGGGTGAAGGAGGGGACCTGGAGACAGAGAGATTCTGTCTGCTGGGATCCTCCAGGGAGGGGCTATGGTTAAACTGCGAAGTCCGTGAACCAAGGGCGACTGGGCCAATAAGGAGCTACAAGGAACAGATCCGCCTTCTCGTGGAGTACCCTTTGAAGGATTATGGGCACCAGCACCAGAGAAGGGAAGGCATGGAGGAGACCCGGGGGCCATGGACACCAAAGGGCGTAGTGGTTCTCCGCCCTTGGGGATGGGAATCTTGAAACGAATCTTGGAATTTGGGTATAGAAGAGGGGGGCAAACGGATCTACTCCTGGCAGACCGATATGCATGTCGCCTCCCTGAATAGAGATGGGTGGAGACGCCTCTCCGACTGATCTATGGTGGCCCTGCTCAACCAATTTGCTCGGGTGTTGGAGATGCCCGAGATGAGGACTGCCCTGAGGGACAGGAGGTGAGACTCCGCCCACTGACAGAGGCGCTCGGCCTTCCTCATTAGGCATGATGACTGAGAACCCCCCTGCTTGTTGATGAGAGATTTGGCCGTGATTTTGTCAGTGAGGAAGAGGACGTGGCGGCCGCATACCTGGGGGAGGCAACTGCGGAGAGCCAGGGGACGGCGCGAAGCTCCAGTCAAATTGTGTTGCACAGCAAGCTTCTCTGTTGCTGGCCCTCCGCCCTGTGCTGAAAGGGACTGTAGGAGGGCGCCCCATCCGGACAGACTGGCGTCTGTGGTAACGGTGAGTCTTGTGGGCTCCTTGAGGGGGCAGCCCTTATTGATAGACACTCTGCTCCACCAGAGAAGGGAGGAGAGCACCCTTGGTTAGACCATGACCTTGTGCTTTGAGTTGCTTGATCCGGCTCTCTGGTATGGGAGCAGGAAGCACTGGAGGGATCTGGAGAGGAAAACGGGCCCAGGGAATAATGAAAATACAGGATATCCTTATACCTAGTAACTGGGTTAGATCTAAAAGGGAAACCTTTCAAGGCGTCTGGCGTGTCTGACCGTTGTGGATGCTAAGGATTCTCTCCAGAGAGTGAACACCCTCCCTTTCACAGAGTCTATTACCATCCCCCAGTGGGTTATCCTGGGGAGGGGGATAATCGGCTTTTCTTCCAATTGATGAGGACCCCGTGTTCCTGGAGAACGGTCAGAGTGCTTTGAGTGTCCCTCACTGCATGTTCCCTGAAAGGGGAAAGGATGAGGATGTCATCCAAGTAACAATGTAGAGCCCCGGGAGGGATCTGAGGTGGGCAGCTAGAGCAGCCAAGACCTTGGGAAGGGTTCTGGGGGCAGAGGCCAACCCGAAAGGGAGCGCCACGTATTGAAAGTGGAGGTTATTATAGCAGAAGCGCAGGAATTTGGAATGAGAGGGCCGGATCGGAATGTGTAGGTATGCCTCAGAAGGGCAATGGATGACAACCAGTCTCTCTGCTGTTCTTGCCTTCTCTCTCTCTCTCTCTCTTTTTTTGTATTTGAAAACAGCGGTCCAAACGGCCTAGACACGCCAGAGGCCTTAAGGCGAAGGAGCCCCTAGGCCTAGATCCGACTACTTTCCTAGACACATACTGGGCGGGAGTGGTGGAAGGTAGACCGCACCAGCTACGGCCGGCTGTGGGTGAAGCCAACAATACGGAGGCAGGAAACAAGCCTCTAACAACACAGAAGTTTTTTTCTTTTTGAATCATGTCCGAGCAGGCCTACGGGTTCTGCTGCTTTAAAATGGCACGCTGCAGATCGGAAAGATAAGATTCAAAATGGCGCACGGCCACAAGGCGGCGCTTACAATGGTGACCGCCTGCTACGTGGATTTACAGGGCCCTTTAGCAGCGGCAAGGGAAACAGTCCCGAACAATTCAATGGTCTCCAGAAGCAACCCAGGAAGGAAGGAGGCAAGAGAGGCTTCGCACTAAGGAAAAAGCGGTGTGCGGTGGGGGTGAAAGGAACGGAGCAAAACGGAGCGTCTATGAAAGCAACAAAACGGCAGAAAGGCAAAGGGGAAGGGTGGGGGGGTAGCTTGTAACGTATGCTATCCTTCCCCCTGAAATCCCCTGGGCCCGTGAGGGCTTCCCAGGGGAATGCAAAATCACAAATCACAAAACCACTGCACAGGGCTAAGGGAAGAAAATAAACAGATACAACCTGAGAATAAATATCGGAGTCAAAGTAAGGCTTGCTGAAAAACGGCTAAGAGCACTTAGAAAACACTGCCTACTCTGCGAGCGGCTGAGCATAAACTGGGGAACGTTGGAATGGAGTCACATGATGGAAGGAGGAGCGTTCCTCAGGAATTTAGCTCAGCCTACAATAGCAGAGACGGAAGCACCACCCACTCTCTGGATGCTCCGAGCAGCTCTAAGGAGAAGTAGTGAGTATAAGCTTGTATAACTGTAAATGCGCTGTCCCCTCAAAATAATCTAATACACAGCCATTAATGTCTAAACTGCTGGCAACAAAAATGAGTACACCCATAACTGATAATGTCCAAATAGGGCCCAAAGTGCCAATATTTTGTGTAGCCACCATTATATTCCATCACTGCCTTAACCCTCTTAGGCATATTGTTCACCAGAGCTTCACAGGTTGCCACTGGACTCCTCTTCACTCCTCCTAACAACGTCATGGAACTGGTGGATGTTACAGACCTTGCTCACCTCCACCTTCCATTTCAGGGTGCCCCACAGATGCTCAATACGGTTTAGGTCTGGAGGCATGCTTGGCCAGTACATCACCTTTACCCACAGCTTCTTTAGTGAGGCAGTTGTTGTTTTGGAGGTTTGAGGTCGTTATCATTTTGAAATACTGCCCCGCAGCCCAGTCCCTGAAAGGAGGGGACCATGCTCTGCTTCAGTATATCACAGTATATTTTGGCATTCATGGTTCCCTCAATGAACTGTAGCTCTCCAGAGCCAGCAGCCCTCATGCAGCCCCAGAACATGACATTCCCACCACCATGCTTGACTGTAGGCAAGACACACTTGTCTTTGTACTCCTCACCTAGCTGCCGCCACACACACTTGACACCATCTGAACCAAATAAGTTTATCTTGATCTCAGCAGACCACAAGACACGGTTCCAGAAATCCATGTCCTTAGTCTGCTTGTCTGCAGCAAATTGTTTGCAGGCTTTCTTGTGCGTCATCTTTAGAAGAGGCTTCCTTCTGGGACAACAGCCCTGCAGACCAATTTGATGAAACATGCGGTGTATGGTCTGAGCACTGACAGGCTGACCCCCACCCCACCCCTTCAACCTCTGCAGCAGTGTTGGCAGCACTCATACATCTATTTCCCAAAGCCAACCTCTGGATATGACACTGAGTATTGGCACTCAACTTCTTTGGTCGACCATGACGAGGCCTGTTTTAAGTGGAACCTGTCTTGCTAAACCACTGTATGGTCTTGCCACTGTGCTGCAGCTCAGTTTCGGGTCTTGGCAATCTTCTTATAACCTACTCCCATGATGGCAAACCTATGATACGCGTGCCGCAAGTGGCTGCCATTTCTGCCGGCATGCGAGCCATCGCCTGGAACAGATCCACTGCACATGTGCGTGCGCCTCCCCCCAGCCAGCTGATTGTTGGGTATCTGCCGCACATGCGCCAAGGGGAGGAACACACAGAGACAGGTGTGCATGCGCAGGGGTGTGGAGGGACGGTCGCACGCATATGCACAGGGGCCGGGGTTTGTATGCATTGCATTATGGGTGCAGGCACGCATGTGCGCCAGCATGCACACTTTCAGTATGCAACAACAAAAAGGTTAGCCATCACTGGCCTAGGCCATTTTTATAGAGAGCAGAGGTCTCCACATTTGGCAATTTTAAGACTTGTGGACTTGAACTCCCAGAATTCTCCAGCCACCTATGCTGGCTGGAGAATTCTGGGAGTTCAAATCCACAAGTCTTAAAGTTGCCAAGTTTGGGGACCCCTGATATAGAGCAACAATTCATTTTTTTCAGATCTTCAGAGAGTTCATTGCCATGAGGTGCCCTGTTGAACTTCCAGTGACCAGAATGAGGAAGTAAGAGCAATAACACCAAATTTAACACACCTGCTCCCCCTTCACACCTGAGACTTTGTTACACTAATGAGACACATGACACCAGGGAGGGAAAATGGCTACTTGGGCCTCATTTGGACATTTTCACTTAGGAGTGTACTCACTTTTCAGCAGTTTAGACATTAATGTCTGTGTGTTGCGTTATTTTGAGGGGACAGTTCATTTACAGTTATACAAGCTGTATACTCACTACTTTAGATTGTAGCCAAGTGTCATTTCTTCAATGTTGTCACATGAAAAGATATACTTAAATATTCACAAAATGTGAGGGAGTGTACTCACTTCTGTGATATACTATATTAACTAAGCCACACAAAAGTTAAACTTATATAATTCGATGATGACTTGCATTTTAAAAGCACGTGGAAAGCCTCAAGGCTGCATTTGTACAATATGATCTTTCTTACACTTCTATTAGTATGGTTGTCTGCTTTAAAATGAGATACACCTAACAGAAACACAAAGAAGTATTTATGCATCCTATTTTTTAACTTTGCACCAACGTCACAGAACTGTGAGAATTATCAACATGATATTCACTCAAACAAACTCTGAAAGAGTTTTTACCATCTTAAAAGCAAACCATCTTAAAAACAAACACCAACCTGGATCTTCCATTAAGACCATGATGGCAAACTTATGGCACACGTGCCACAAGTGGCACGCAGAGCCATCTATGCTGGCACTCCAGCCACAGGCAAACTTACCTCACTGAGCATGCATCACTGTAATACCGGAAGTGATGAAACAGGCCTATAATTCATCCTGAAAAGTCTTGCAGAGGCTTTTTCCATGCCTCTGGGAGGCTGAAAAAGGCCTCAAACCAACCAAAAAAAAATCAGCTGTGAGGTGCAGTGCAGGTAAGGGGTGGCGGGGGGGATTGCGCACGCATGCACAGGGTGCGTAGGGAGGGGGCATGCATTGCATTCTGGGTGCTGGCATGTGAGTGCTTGCGCGCTGGTGCATGCACAATTTTTGGCACAGGAGCCCAAAAAGGTGAGCCACTGCTGCACTAAGGTATCACACTCTAATGGGCTAGAAGGAATGTTTACTACTGTCATTCCTGCTTTTATTCAAGACCAATAAATGCTACTTCTTATGTTACTGATTTCATTGTGAAATTAACCGACTAGAAGACAGATATGACAGTTACTTGTTCTTGATCATGCAACTAAAAGAATAGAAAAGTATAATGTGTGGGAATCATACAATATATGAAACTGAGCCAGAGTGCTGGACTAAATAACAGTAGTTCAGAATTCTTTGCTGTATTAGAATTCTATTCTCATGTTGTTTTATTCAGCAATAATATAAACTTATATTACTATTCCAAATACATCTGAAATACTACAATGACATAAAATAGTGGGGGAATGCACTATAGTAGTCAGTCCCTTTATTCTAGGAATAATATTTGTTTCCACAGAGCAGTCCTTGTTACAACCATAATAGTGCCTGCCCATTACAGTCACAATTGTAACGGTTAAGTGAGGTGGCTGAGTTGGGAAGCAGGTCAAAGGGTTGTGGGGACCTCGGAAGGGCAGGATGGGTGGGAGAGATAGGCAAAGTGGACTCTGCAGCATCTATGTGGCCAGTTGTAAGGGTGAATGATCATGGGGGTGCTGCAGCAACCATAATTTTGAAAACAGACCGTAAGTACCTTTTAGGGAGTCCGTTGTAATTTCAAACTGTCACTAAGCAACCAGTTATAGGTCAAGAACTACCTCTATGAAAATTATGCTACCTCATGAAATACAAAGAGCTTGAAAAGGCCTCCAAGTGCCATTTGTAATAATTAACGTTTAAATTCTGACCTAACAGTCTTCCAGATGTTTTGTTGTATTTCAGGTATGAGATTATATTCAGAATCTTCTGTTCTAGAAGATTTAGTTCCAGAAAACTTTCTGTCCATCCCCAGTTCAGCATGTTGAAAAAAGAACTGTACATATCCAAGTATAAGTGTCTCACAAATCGATTTAGGGAGACATTCCAAAGTTACTGCACAAACATAATTTCCCCATCTAAAGATGAAATGGTATGTTTTTTAAAAAAAAACTCATAAAAACTAATTAAAAATACGTCAGGTCTTTGTGTTTTCCAAAAAAAATGGCAAAACTGTCATTTTCCATACAGATTTAGCTATAGTTCTTTTTTTCTCTTGTCTCATCCGTTTAATTCATTTTGCTATTTCTTACTCTTTTTCAAGCTTCATCTGATTTGCTTATCCTGAGAGAGATATGTATGTATATGCAGATGTATCTATGCATTAAAAATGGTCATATATTGCTACCCAGCCTTTAATTCCCAAAATGATTTCTGAAAGTTCTGTAATATAGAAAGATTTTTATAAAGGACTGTTTACAGTATCAGAATTTTACAATTCCTGTATCTACAGTAGATACAGGACAAACTAATTAACGCAACTGACAAATAAAAGGACAAAATATATTTCATTTTCAAAGGGGCACTGAGAATTTCATTTTGCTGGCTGTATCTTTGGTTCCTTATTAATTTTTGACCTAGAGATTGATGGCTCAGTTTGTATCATCCACTGAAAACTCTAGGAGCGGGATAGACAATGGCAGCAGCAACTTTTATTTATATCTGTAAAAGAATGCTAATAAGTTTTAATTTTTTCCCCAAATTTCCATTGTATTGTTTTAGAATATAACAGTTTCTTTCCTTCCCTAGCTTATTAGCATCTGAATTCTTAAGCTCAAAATTATGAAAAGAAACATCCTTGGCAATTGGACACTTATACAGGAAAATGCAGTTATTTAAGAACATTTTCTATTTTTAAGTCAGTTTCCAATCTATTCATTATTTCCACCAGTTATATTTGGAAACAGCAGTCAGAAAGCAATTTTATTCCAATGGAACCAATCACACTTTTCAGGCAATAGTCTCTGCATCTTACTTAGCAGACATCTTCTGTGAATCAAGACACAAACACAGACTCCAAATCAGAATTGATAAATCACTTGTATAATAGACAACTTTTCTCTCACAAATTTCTGGTCAAATCAAGAAGATTTTGTTCTAAAGCAAGCAGATTGTTTACATTTTTACCTTTTCTAAACAAAGATGTGATAAACCAAAATACATTGTGTCAAAGCCTTTTGCAATAACTGTAGCTAGACTTCTGGTTTTATACCTTTCTATCTCTAGGGTAGAAATCTCAGCTTTGTATGAAGGTGCACCATCCCAGAAGAGCAACCTGAACTGAGACATTATATATTTATGTACAAATAATTAAACAGATTGCAGAAAGTCCTCACATTGAAATCATTCGGTCAGTGACTATCAAGGTTATGGAGGTGCTGAATAAAGGAACTTATGACCAATTTTTGAATTTACAACCATTGCAGTGCCCCTGAAGTCACATAATCAAAATTCAGGTGCTCGGCAACCTGCTTGCCCTTATGACCATAGTGCCGCTTCACTTACTCCTAACTCCCTGTCTCCCCATAACCCTTTTTGCCTCCTGGACTCTGTTTCCTGGGAAAGAAGCACAAAGCATTCTGGTAGTGGTATGGAGGGAGAAAGACCCAAACCTTCTGGGAAAGTGGTGGAGCAGGAAAAAGGCTCAAGCCTTCCAAGAGAGGGATAGGGCAGGGGGAAGACCTATGCACTGGTGGGGCTCCTGGCCCATGGCAGATTTTTGCATGCCAGCAGGCACTGAGCCTCCCAGGGCCTTCCTCATCCCAAGGCACAACTGCAATGGGGGAACTGAGACTGCAGTCATTTAGTGAGATGGACACATGGGCACCTGAACACTTATGTAACAATGATTTATATACCACCAATTTCCCAACGTTAATAGTACCATACAATAAAAATACAGGAATTATAACCACCGACAGTCTAATTCACTAGGGCAGTTTAGTATCTTGAGCATTGCTCTCCTTAAAGATTCCATATAGTAGACCTAGTTGGGTAGAATAGACAATCCTGCAGAAAACTGGGAGATAAGGTTTTTCTGCCATGGCAGCTGCCCAGTAGAACATCATCACCCCCCACCTCTGTTGAGGCAATTCCCCGTTAGGAGAATGAGCGCACACAGGGAGACGTAGTGAGAGTGGTGAAGAATAACGCACAAACAGCACACAGCTACACTGTATACATCAAACCCAAGAACTATGATCAGCAACAGTAAATAAGGAACAGCAGCACTCTCAGCAACAGGAGAGGAACTAAATAACCCAGGTTTCTGGCTCCATCTTATTGCCATTTGAGGAACCACACCCAATTACAATTTTAGCATTTTCTTTAAGAGACAGTATTAAAATGTCTATCCTGGTTTATATATTTTCCAACCCAAATGTTAGGTGACTTACATTCCTAACAACCTCCAAATGAAACAGACCCTCCTTGACATCCTTCCAGAGGTCCCTTAAAAAGCAGTTGTCAGCAGGCCAGGGGATCTCAAGGCAATGGTGAATCGATGAGATGGCTGCATTGTTTTAACATCAATTCTCTCCACTATAAATAATAATATCGGTGATTTTTTTTTTAATAAAGTTTATTTAAGTTTCATATATTTAAAACATTTAAAAAGAAACAAACATATAAACAAATATATATACATATATATGGTACATTTTGCAGCAGGTATTGAGCATTGGTTACTTTTCTTTTCTTTTTTTCTTTTACCCCATAACATTGATGTGCTCTACCTTGTTACAATACCTTCCTTGTTCTTTTAATGTTTTATTTTCACAGAATACTTTATGATTAAATGCACGTTCTTCATAGTTTCATAACTTATTCAGTTGTCAAATGT
Source organism: Hydrophis major (assembly GCA_033807585.1). Classification (NCBI taxonomy): domain Eukaryota; kingdom Metazoa; phylum Chordata; class Lepidosauria; order Squamata; family Elapidae; genus Hydrophis; species Hydrophis major. The sequence continues at coordinate 224,469,644 of CM066329.1, forward strand.
TGCTTTTTCTTTAACCATTCATACTAACAGTTCCAATCTTTGTAGTATTCACTGTCTTTGTTGTTTTTTAGTAATTTGGTTAGGCTGTCCATCTCCACACACTCGTGAATTTTTTTAATGACGATCTCCTCTGAAGGGACAATAGACCGTTTCCAATTTTGAGCGTAGCTTATTCTGGCTGCCGTTATAATGTGCAAGATTAAATATTGATATTTTTTTCTATTTTTAAGTCTATCATACCCAGCAAAAAGGTTTCGGGTTCAAGTTTTACATCTTGTTTAGTTATATTTAGCATCCAATTTTTGATATTTTTCCAAAACTTCTGGGCATATGGACATGTCCACCATATATGAAAGTATGTTCCCTGGACGCAGTTACATTTCCAACAGTTTGGGGGGAGGTTCAGGAACATCTTATCCAGTCTCGTGGGTGGCAAGTGCCAATGATACACCATTTTATAGAGATTCTCTTTGTACAGAGCCTGACGTAGTTAGTTTGTAATTTATTTCCCAAATATGTTCCCACTTGTCTAATTCAATACTGTGGCCCACATTTTTTGCCCAAATTATCATATACTCCTTGACTGTTTCTTCTTTTAATTTATAATCCAATAGATATTTATATATTTTACTGATCAATTTCCTTTCCTCTCCATGCCAAATCTTATCTAATTCTTGGTAGGTCATATTAAAACCAAATTGTTCTTTATCTTTTTTGTAATGCATTTGTATCTGTGCATAGGGCCACCATGCTATCTCTTTTTCTTGAATTTGTATTTGATTCCTACTGTTTAACTCTCCGAGTTCACGTAATAGATCTTTATATCTTGCAATATTATCAAAATCTAAAACATTTGGATGTGTAACTGCCTCCATTGTAGATAACCACAGTGGGGCCTTACAGTAATGTACCTTTTTACCTTTTCCCAAATAGTTAATAACACACTCCTTATATAGTGCCTTTGAAAATACAAGTGGTGTTTACTCTTTCCATCCCACATAAATGTGTGCCATCCAAGTTGGAGATCAAAGCCCTCTAAAGTTAAGATCCTTTTATTTATCAAATTAACCCAGTCCTTGAGCCAGGTTGCTATCACAGCATAGTAATATGTTTCGAAAACTGGAAGACCAAAGCCTCCTTTTTTTTCTATTGTCCTGTCATAATTTATAGGTGATGTTTTTAATTGTAGTTATTTTTAACATTTGGATTTCATGATTCTTTTTATTGCAAGCTGCCTAGAGTCCCTTTATTGTGAAATAAAGTTATATAGGCAGCTATATAACCGTGAGAAACAAATACTATTCAAACTGAAGCATTTTTAGGTTTAACTACTCCCCCCCCCACACACACACACACATCAATTCAAATCCCTTAAGAAGAAGCAGAACCTCTGTGCAACAGGGAATCTATCCCAATTCCTGCAGACAATCCAGAACAATATTCAGTAGCATTAAAAAATCAGGAGGGTTGCATACCCACTACTCAAGGCCTGACAAAGTTATCAACTAGCATGATCAATACTGTTTCTCTCCTCCATCCAGTCTGAAGAGTATTCAGAAAACCCACTTCATTCAGGGTCCCTGCAGCTGAATCTCCACTATTTTCTCCAAAACACTGCCTAACAACTATTTGATCATCATATTAATGGCTGTCTGAAGTAGCTGATTTGAGAGATGGAATCTTCAAAAGGTGCACCTTAGGTATTACTCCCTATTTCATTGAAGCATTACAGTAATCACTCCCAATTCTAACAACATACAGTTCAATTTTCCTAGCTGCAAAAACAAGCTTCCTTTAGCATGGATCAAATTTACAGATAACACAAGGCTCTTGTTCAAATTCTAGGTATTCGCAAGTTCAAAAGAATCTGAGAATGTTCCTCTATTGGTCTCAACCTCTCACTAGACCCATTCTACATGGAGTCAAACTTAGTGTGAATATTGCAAACATATCATAGCAAGCTGCTAGCTAGAGGATCTCATCACCTATTTTTTCCTAAAATATAATGCAGAAACTTGAACACCACTACTGTACCTGAGTCCAAAGATACCTTATCATATTATACGTCCAAAAGGTGGGACCATATCTGAGATTGGTTAGTGGCACTGTTTTCCTTCATTAGTGCTCATTGTTTCAGCCCCTATACAGATCGTTCTTGACTTACAGCTTTCATTTAGTGACAGTTCAAAGTTACAATGGCACTGAAAAAAATGACTTGTGAACATTTTTCACAGTTGACTGTTGTGGCATCCTTATGGTCATGTGATCAAAATTCAGACACTTAGCAACTGACTCATGTTTATGACAGTTGCAGTGCCCTGGGGTCATGTGATTACTTTTTGCACACTTCTGAGAAGCAAGGTCAATGGGGAAGCCACTTAACAACCAGGGTTACTAACTTAACAACTGTACTAATTCACTTACAATTGTGGCAAAAAAGATTGTAAATGGGGCAAAACTCACTTAACAAATATCTCACTTAGCAACAGAAATATTGGGCTCAATTGTGGTCATAAGTCGAGGACTACCCAAAGTTCTTCAGCATTATAGCTAGATTATGTTTCCACTGCCTCTTTCTTGAAGATATACCTTACGGTTCCAGGGAAAAGGCCTTGGTAATGCTGCTCAGAGGTTTGTCAGGGAGATTGGCATTGCACCAGCCTTTATTTTATTTAGCATGGGCCAAATATCTTTTTTTTATTTTCCCTAAGTGCTTCTGATATGAATTTCTTCCTGCTGGTTCTAACAATCTTCTTTTATTCTGTAAGCTCATTTGAATAGTGGGATATGAACATAAACAGTTTCTTAACCATGCAGTCACAATTATAAAACAGTTGTTACTCAGTGTAAATTTATACTGGTTTTTACACGTATGCATACAAATGTTTTATATGTGTACATGCAAATGTTTTAGGTTTTGTAATATTTAATGGTGCAAAGACTTTCTTTTGCCATTTTATAGTAGTTAAATTAATAGTGTTTGCTGTAATCTTACTACAGATTGGACGTTGGTAAATTTACTTGAGAATGCCCTTTCTATCTATGCTGCTAGAGAGCCCAAGATAGGTATGACTCCTCCTGATGACATCATCAAGCTGGGTCCATCTAGTATAAAAGTAGCAGCCTGTGGGAGAAACCCCCCCAGCTTTGGCGAAAATACTGGACAGACTTTAATGAGCGTCTCTGAAAGCCAAAACAGAATCGTGAACCATAACATACCTCACCACAATCCGGATGCAACAAGGGAGGGGCTGGGCTCTCTAGCAGCATAGATAGAAAGGGCGTTCTCAGGTAAATTTACCAATGCCCATTCTCCTCCATGCTGCTGCGAGAGCCCAGGATGGGGCATACCAAAGCCTTCATGTCCTCGGGAGGGTCCTTGTCCGATCTCTCATTCCGAAGTAGGCACCACTCACTGAAGAACCCGTCTGCCAAAAGCCACGCTTCTGGAGGCGTAGGAATCCAGGCGGTAGTGTCTGATGAACGGAGACGGGGATGTCCATGTAGCCACTCTGCAAATCTCCTCTACCCAGGTCTGGGTAGCCCAAGCAGCTGAAGTTGCAGCATTTCTAGTGGAGTGTGCTGTCAAGCCGTGTGGTACTGGCAGAGCTTTGGCTTTGTAGGCCTGTGCGATGCAAGCCTTGCTCCACCTGTCTAAGGTGGCAGGAGAGGCCTTGTTCCCCCAGTGGGAAGGAGAATGGGCATTGGTTCTTACCTGATACGCCACTTCTCGTGGAACTGCGTAGAACATCCAGAGAGTGGGAGGTGCTTCACTTCTCACAGGCTGAGCTGAAATTGAGGAACGCCCTCCTCCTCCACGTGACTCCTCCATGCGTTCCTCCCAGTTTTATTGAAGACGAGAGGACAAAAAAACCCCTCTACTCTTAAGTATTAAACAACATGAACTACATTAGAAATCATTGGCCGAAACAGGTTTTCCCCCTTCACAGATGGACCAACAGGGTGGGGCTGGATGCTCTACGCAGTTCCACGAGAAGAGGCGTATCAGGTAAGAACCAACGCCCATTCTCCGTAGAACTGCTGCGAGCATCCAGAGAGTGGGACATACCAAAGCCAGTGTGTCCTACGGGTGGGAGTCCGTCTGGATTGGAACTTCCCCAGGATCTCTAACCACTTGCTGCAAAACTCGCCTGCCAAAAGATGCTTCAGCTGAGGCGTAAACATCAATCTTATAATGTCTTATAAAGGGAGATGGGGAAGTCCAAGTGGCCGCCCGGCAAATATCAAGAATAGACGCCTGAGTAGACCAGGCTGCCGAGGTAGCTGCACTTCTGGTGGAGTGAGCAGTAACCCCACTGGGAACTGGAATATCTTGAACTAAATAGGCTTTGGATATGGTAGCCCTAATCCATCTGCCTACCGTGGACGGAGAAACCTTACAGCCTAGTGTCTTTGGCTGAAAGGACAAAAAGAGAGACTCTGTCTTCCTGATGGACTGCGTGCGAGAAATGTAAATACGCAAAGCCCTTCGAACATCAAGGGTGTGCCACTGCCTCTCTTGCTCGTGCAGAGGCTTCGGGCAAAAATTAGGCAGGACCAACTCCTGCGCCCTGTGGAACGGTGAATTAATCTTCGGCATAAATGCTGGGTCTGGAAACAGAACCACCTGATCTGAATGAAAAATGCACAGATCTTTTCTCACGGATAGAGTTGCAATTTCAGATATCCTTCTAGCCGAAGTAACAGCCACCAGAAAAACTGCTTTAAATGTAAGAAATTGAAGTGACGCCTCCCTGAGAGGCTCAAAAGGAGATCTAGTCAAGGCCAGGAGAACTTTATTAAGGTCCCATGTCGGGTACCTATGCACTACTGACGGGCGCAAATTAGAAGCCCCTTTAAGGAAAGCCTTGATTCGAGGATGGTGGGAAAGGGGACCGAAAGGATCACCAGCAACCACCGTTGAGAGCGCTGCTACCTGCCTCCTTAAGGTGTTAGGTGATAAACCTCCATCTAGGCCATCTTGTAAAAAGGCCAGGATCTGTGCAACTGAAGGAGAGCGTGGGTCGATGAATGATTTGTGGCACCAGTTACAGAAACTTTTCCAGGTTGCATCATAAATGCGAGTGGTAGAAGGTCTTCTAGCCGCCAAAATGGTGTGAATGACCTGTGCTGATAAGCCTTCCTCAATCATCCTTTCCCGCTCAACCTCCAAACGGCCAACTGTAGCCACTGTGGCTCTGGATGGAGCAGTGGGCCTTGCGACAGCGAAATCTGATCCAATGGAATCCTCCATGGCGGAGATACTGACAGATTGCGGATGTCCGCAAACCATGGCCTTTTGGGCCAATAAGGTGCCACCATGAGGATCTCTGCTTTCTCGGCTATCAATTTTCGAATCACCCTGGGGATTAATGGAAGCGGAGGGAAGGTGTACAGTAGCCCAGGAGGCCACGGGCAACGCAAGGCATCGTGATTCTCTGCTCCGCTGGAGGGATAACGGGAGAAGAACCTCGGTGTTTGCGCGTTGAGCGGAGACGCAAAAAGGTCTACTAGGGGCTGACCGAACCTGGCTGCTGCTTCTCTGAACAGATGTGGGTGCAGGCGCCACTCTGCCTGATCCAGTGTTACCCTGCTGAGCCAGTCTGCTTGGACGTTGGAGGCCCCGGAAATGTGTTCCGCTCTGATGGATAAGAGGTGCGCTTCTGCCCATCGACACAGTCGCTCGGCCTCTCTCATGAGAAGGAGGGAATGGGTGTCCCCTTGCCGATTGATGTGGGCCGTGGTTGTAGTATTGTCCGTTAGGACCAGGACATGGCGCCCCCTTACCCGATGAAGAAATGTTCGCAGAGCCAGGTACACTGCACGAAGCTCCAACCAGTTGATGCTCCGACTTCGCTCCGAACGGGTCCAAACTCCCTGTGCTGAGAGAGATTGTAGATGGGCCCCCCATCCGGAAAGACTTGCGTCTGTTGTGAGAACAACCCTTTGAGGTTCCTGGAATAGCTGACCTCTGTTGACAGATGGTCGCGTCCACCACAGGAGGGAGGCGAGAACTTTCGGCGGGACCTTCACTATAAACCTTGACGTGCTCCTTCCTGAACGCTGATATGGCAGGAGGAACCATTGCAAAGATCTGGAATGCAAGCGAGCCCATGGAATAATGGAAATACAGGAAACTAGCTTCCCTAGCAGTTTGGATAAATTGAGCAACGATGCTTTCCCGGTCCGCCGGATATCTCTGATAGTGGTGCGGATACTAATAAGTCTCTCCTGAGAGAGAAAGACCCTTCCTTCAACAGAGTCAATCACAGCCCCTAGATGAGATATACTAGTGGAGGGAGTAAGCTGACTCTTTTCCCAGTTCACTAAGAACCCGTGGGACTGAAGTACCGAGAGGGTAGCGCTAGTATCGCTCTCGGCTTGATGTCGGGAAGGGGATACAACCAGGATATCGTCAAGGTAACAGTGGATCCGGATGGGAATTTGTCTAAGCTGAGCTTCAATAGCCGCCAACACCTTAGTGAAAGATCTCGGGGCTGAGGCTAGACCAAAGGGGAGGGCTACATACTGGAAATGCTGATTATTATAACAAAATCTGAGATATTTAGAATACGAGGAATGAATGGGAATATGGAGATAAGCCTCGGAAAGGTCAATTGACGTAAGCCAGTCTCCTTCTCTGATGCCCTGTAAAATCGACTGCAGAGTCTGCATTTTGAATTTATGGCGTACAATAAAACGATTTAACCTCTTCAGATCTAAAATGGGTCTCCATCCCCCGGAATGTTTAGGCACCAAGAATAAAAGTGAATAGAAACCCCTTCCCTGTTGGGAGAGGGGTACAGATTGAATAGTCCTAATATCAGAGAGATGTTTGATGGCAGAAGTCATAAGAGCCCGTTTAGTAGGATTCCTAGAAATGGGTGAAACCCTGAAATGTTCGGGGGGAGGAGAGAGAAACTGCAGGGTCAAGCCAAAGCGCACTGAATCTGTAACCCAAGTACCAGAGGTGGATTCCTCCCACTTGTCTGCAAAATGCCTGAGTCGGCCGCCTATAGAAAGAAAACCTGCAACGCTACCTGGGCCGGCGGGCCGTTCTACTCCCGGAACCCCTGAAGGGCCTTGGCCGGAATGAGGGAGAGCCCTGAAATCTAGGAGAGAATGATGACTGGAAGGAGGGACGAAAGGAGCCCCTCCGAAAGGACTGGGAACTCTTGGCTTCCTGCCTACGAAAAAGTGAAGGCAGAAACTTTTTCTTATTTCGGGTCTCCAGGAGTAATGGCTCCAGAGCGGGCCCGAATAATTTCCCTTTTACTATGGGGGCTGAAGCCAACTTAGACTTATTTTTAATATCAGCCTGCCAGTGTCGAAGCCAAAGCAATCGTCTGGCAGAAACATGGGAAGAAATAGCTCAGGATGAGAACTTAACTGAATGAAAGTAGCGTCGGCTGCAAATTCCGCCGCTGCCGTGATCTTTGCAATATCTTGATGGGCTCTGGTATCAGCTGGGGAAATGTGTTGCTTCAGCTGTCTGAGCCACCTGATGGAGGATCGGGTGAAAAAGGAAGCGGCCGTGGCCGACCGGATAGCCCAGGCATCAGCGGTGTGAGCCCGCCGGAGCGCCATCTCCGCTCGCTTATCCTCCGGCTTCAGTGCCTCTAGTGCATCGGTAAGATTGGAAGAAGAAGCAAGCCTTATAATTGGATCATCTACTTCTGGGGTATCTAACATAGCTGAGAAATCCGAATCCAGGGTAAACAACCTCTTGTCCTGACTACAAAGGGCTGGAGAAGGACCCACCGAGGCCAACTGCTTTGCTACCAGATCTGAGAAGATTGGGGGGGGGGGGGGGCGGAATAATGTCTGCTGCCACTGTCGGCTGTCTAAACATAAGGTCATCAGGACCTTCTGGACTCGATGGAGGGGGTTCAGAAGGAGGCTGAGAGGACAGACCTGAAATGTTCTTTGCCTTAAATAGCAAGGACTTAAATAAATGGGGTTTAAAAAGACCCACAACAGCCGGTTGTTCAGGAGAAAGACCCTCATCTTCCGACATTTCTCTCTCCATTAGGTCACCCTCCAGAAAGGGTTCCGAATACTGTAAGGAACCTCTGTCAGAACCTTCGTACTCTCCGAACGGTTCAAGGCCCACTCCCTCTTCTTCTTGGGTATCCTCCCCCTCTGGGAATGGAACATCCATGTGAGGAGGTACCTGACCATGCTGTGACGCTGGTGCAGAAGGAGATCTCCCGGATAAAGACTCAGCCTCGGGAGTCCAGCCTCGGGAGTCCTCCCTCGGGAATCCGGTCTAGCGAGCTGCTGCATTCCTTCAGCTATACCTTGACGGATGGCAGACTGCATCCATTCTCTGATGTTCTCAGGTACAATAATTGGAGTAGGATCCTCAGAGCGTAGACCTGCAGCGGTTGGCGTAAATGTCACCTCTGGTACACGGGAAGGCTGGCGGCCTCGGGTGGAAGTACTGCCCCTAGAGGAAGATGGTTGGCTCGGCAGGGGGGGGGGGTAGAAGGAAAGGCAGATGTTATAGAGTGAGACTCTTTAGCCCGCTTGCTAAATTCCCTTTCTAGGGCCTTATGACGTCGTAAGGCATCTCTTTGAGAAGCACTGGAAGAATCCTTGTCCCTTCTGCGAAGGTAGTGCGTCTTAGACTTGGCCTTCAGAGAAGAGCCAGTAGGATTAGCCTCTGCCATGGTATTGAAAGAAAAATGGCGGTTGGCACGCCTAGGAGTTCGGCCTACAAACGTAAACCGGTTTTCCTAAAATTGGGTCACGTCCCCCTTTTTGAAATAAATTTTATTCTAGAACTAGCTATTATCTATTCAAAAAAATCTCCTTTCTCTCTCTCTTTTTTTTTTTAAACCTTATGCAATAAAAAAACAGAAAACAATTCTTGCAGCTAAATTAAAAATCTGAATATATACACTAGCAATTAAATACAAAAAAAGGGGTCAGGTTCAAGTAAGGAAAACCAAATAGCCCCAAAAGGTACAGCAAATAATAATAATAATAACTTAATTCCAAATAGACCAAATGAACGTTGAGGCTAAGCAATTGTGAAAGGCAAGATAAGAAAAAAGAGATAGGCCTCTATAGGCAGCCCCCCAACAACATGGAGAGTACGTGCCTGCGCTTCTGAACTAGCTGCGGGCCAAGGAAGAAAGCCAACAATATTAACTCTAAGAGAGACAGCAGGGCAAGGACCACAGTGCTCTCTCAGTAAAAATAAAGGCTCCACGTGGCCTGACGGTCCCGCTAAGGGCCTACAAAAAAACCTCGCAGCTCACTCTCAAACTAAAAGGAAAAAGGCCTTACTTGTTAAGAAAACAAAATGGTGCCAGCCACGAGACGTGCCCAAAATGGCCGCCTGGTTCAGAACGCACAGCTCAGAAGCGCACCAGCCCACCGCAACTTCAAAAGAGAGAAGGAAAGAGCTGGGAGAGGAAGCGCTGCCTCCTCTGAGGCGTTCTAGGGGGGAAGACGCAATTTGCGCTTTTAAAATACAGCGCAGGGCCAAGCAGCTGAGCCCAGCACGCTTGGAATGGCAGAGGATAGATTAGAAGGGGTGAGTGGGGACAAAGGGCTCCAACCCCTTACTTCCCTCCTGGGAGCGAAATCGCTCCACCAACTAAATTTGGGATCGCACTAGCCTTGCAGGGAGAGGGAAAAAAAAAAAATGAATCAAACCTGATCCAACTTTCAACGATCACCTGAAACGGCCAAGGAACTAGAAAAAGCTGCCTGCTTCTCGAAGGCTGAGCTAAAACTGGGAGGAACGCATGGAGGAGTCACGTGGAGGAGGAGGGCGTTCCTCAATTTCAGCTCAGCCTGTGAGAAGTGAAGACTGAAGCATCTCCCACTCTCTGGATGCTCGCAGTAGTTCTACGGAGAAAAGGATACAAACATAGCCTCTGTCTTCCTAAACATTGAAGTGTGTTTGATATAAATTCTAAGAGCCCTTCTAACATCTAAGGTGTGCCACTTGCACTCTAAGGAGTGGTGTGGAGGGGAACAAAAATCAGGAACCACTATGTCTTGGGATCTGTGGAATGCAGAATTTATTTTGGGTACAAAGGTAGGGTCTAAATGAAGAACAACTCTATTGTCATGAAAACTGCAGAGGTCCTGCCGTATAGATAGAGCAGCCAACTCTGACACCCTTCTAGCTGAAGTGATGGCTATTAAGAAGGTCAAGAATTGAAGGGACACCTTTCTGAGGGGTTCGAAGGAGGGTTCTGTTAGGGCCTGGAGGACCATGTGAAGGTCCCAGGATGGGAACCTGTGAACCACAGGAGGGCAGAGATTGGAAGCCTCTTTTAAGAACCTTTGAACTGAAGGATGAGGGGACTAGGAAGGAAAGGAATCCCAGGAGATGACTGAAGCAAGAGCCGCTACTTGACAGTGTAAAGTGTTAGGAGCCAGACCTTTGTCAAGGCCATCCTGGAGGAAACAGAGGACATGTGGGATCCCCACTACTGTAGGAGAAAGACCTTCCCTGTGACACCAATGACAAAAAACCCTCCAGGTGGCATTGTACATACACGTCGTAGAAGATTTATGAGATGCCTGGATAGTAAGGATGACCTGGTCTGGGAGATTGGCTTCTCTTAACAGTTGCCACTCAAGCGCCACACGGTCAATTTGAACCACTCGGGATCCAGGTGGAGCAATGCCCCCTGATGTAGTAAGATCATGTGGTCTGAAATCCTCCAGGGAGTAGCTACAGACAGGTTCACCAGATCTGCAAACCAGGGTCTCCTGGGCCAATGGGGGGCTAGGAGAATCAGTTCTGCCCATTCCTCCAACATCTTCCGAATGACCGCTGGAATGATGGGAAGAGGGGGAAAGGCGTAGAGGAGACCAGTGGACCATCTGCTCCGAAGTGCATTGGTCCCCTCCGCTCCCTGACAAGGAAACCTGGTGAAAAATCTGTTTACTTGAGCATTTTGGGGAGAGGTGAAGAGGTCTACCTCCAGGGTCCCGAACCTGAGGGAGAGATCCCTGAAAATGGACTGGGGAAGGGATCATTCTGCGTGGTCAACTGGGCTCCTACTCAGCCAATCGGCCTGGGAGTTATCGACTCCCAAGATGTGATCTGCGGTGATAGACAGCAGATGTCTCTCTTCCCACCTCCACAACCTCTCGGCTTCCTTCATGAGGGCCCTGGACCTTGTGCCCCCCTGCCAGTTGACGTGCGCCTTTGCAACCATGTTGTTTGTCAACACTAGCACATGGGACCTCATTATCCTGTCCCTGAAATGTTTCAGGGCTAGATTAATGGCTCTGAGTTCTAGCCAGTTTATGGGCCCAGCCCTGTCTAACCGGGACCAGATCCCTTGAGCCATGAGACCCTCCATGTGGGTTCCCCAACCCAGGAGACTTGCATCGGTGGTGATGATCAGTCTGTCTGGTTCCTTGAACAGGAGACCCTTCAAAAGGGCTGGGGAAAGCCACCACTTGAAGGAACAGTGGACCTCTGGAGAAAGCAGGACCTTGGCAGATGTGTGGCTGGTTCCTGCTCGTTGACAGGGGAGCAGGAACCATTGTAGAGCCCGTGAGTGTAGCCGTGCCCATGGAACGATGCCTATGCATGAGATCATTTTGCCCAAAAGTTTGGACAACAGTGACAGGGAGACAGTGTGTTGACGTTGGGCCTGTCGAATGATCTCAATAAGGCTCTGCCCTTGGGCTGGAAATAGAAAAACTTGGCACAGAGTTGTGTCGATGATGGCTCCCTGATGGAGCAATCTGGTTGTTGGGAAGAGATGGCTTTTCTTGGAGTTGATGAAAAAAAACATGATACTGGAGGCAATGGAGAGTGGTTTGAAGATCTTGATGGGCAGAGTGGGTGGAGGACGACAAGACCAAGATGTCTTCCAAGTAGCATTGGATCCTCACTGGAACAGACCAGAGCGAAGCCACCAATGCCGCCAGTAATTTTGTGAAGACTCTTGGGGCAGATGAGAGCCCGAAAGGAAGGGCCCGATACTGGAAGTGGAAATTCTGGTAACAGAAACGGAAAAACTGGCGATGATGAGGCCAGATGGGTATATGGAGGTAAGCCTCCATGAGATCAATGGAAGAGAGGAGATCGCCCTCCCAAATGCTCTCCAGAATAGAATGCAGAGTCTGCATTTTGAAGCACCTATATGGGATAAACTCATTCAGAAATTTTTGGTCGAGAATGACTTGCCATCCCCCCCAAGTCCTTAGGGACCACGAAAAGCCGAGAATAAAGCCCACATCCACATTGTAATTCAGGGACTGTTGAATGGCCCTTATATCGACCACGTGATTAATGGCTGATTCCATAAGTGTCCTTCGTGAACTGTCCCGGGAAATGGGGCAGAGTAGAAATTTTTCTGGGGGTGATGATAGAAATTCTAATTGTAACTCTGATGTTACTGTATTGAGTACCCAGGCGTCTGTCGTTGACTCCTCCTATCTGGAAGCAAAGGAGGCCAAACAACCTCCGATGGGAGGGGAGAACAAGAGATTATTTAGAACAGTGGAAGGGCCATTTACCCGCAGCTTGTTGTCTGCTGGTAGCCTCACGGCGTTGATCTTGACCACTGAGAATACGCTCTCTGAGGTCTGGAGAAGCGAGAAGCGTTTTCGGGCCTGAATGAGGGAGGCCAGTATGGGGTAGGGCGGAAGTCTGCCCTCTTTCTCGTTGATGAAAGGACTTTCCTTTTGTCTTTTGTTTCAACAAATGGATCAAGGGCATCCCCAAACAGCTTTTCACTGGTACATGGGGCAGAAGCTACTTTCCACGAGGCTCCGCTTGCCAATTTCATAGCCATAGCAGTTTCCTAGCTGCCACTGTTGACATGGCCCTGGAAGAGAACTTGGTGGCATTGAGAACTCTGCTGCTGCTATGATCTTATTGAGGTCTTGATGCGACCTACATCTGATGGAGGTATGCGGCCTTGAAGTTGGCACAGCCAGCAGATGGAAGACCTTGTAAAAAATGATGCAGCAGTTGAGGTCTGGATGGCCCAAGCCGAGACTTGACGGTTATGCTTCAGTGTTTGTTCGGAGCATTTGTCCTCTGCCTTTAGTATGTCCTCAGGCAGTTGGAGTGCTTGAAGAGAAGGAGGCCACAACTGGGGTGTCTACTGGGGGAACTGCCAGAGCTGTAGCTAAGGGAGGACCCACTTTGTAAAACTGCCTATCTTGGGACAATGGGCGGGGGCCTGCAGTGGGGAAGGCAAATTGTTCCTTAACTAAGTCAAGAAAGATGATGGGGGAAGGACGGACCTCCACATGAACAATGGGTTTGGAAAAGAGGGAATCCCCATGCCCCGATTGTACCACTTGAGGCCCGGGGGCAGTTTCCTCCGCTGACAACTGGGCAGTTACCAGTGGCTTGTGTAGGAGAGGCTTGAATAAAGCGGATTTGAATACAGAAGCTGAAGGAGGCTGATCAGCCTTGGATCTTCCACTTCCTCTGAGAGGTTAGGGTCCCTGATTTCTCCCTCTTCCAGATCAAAATAAGGGGAGGCTGCACTCAGGGGATTCCTCATACTCTCCCTGAGTAAGGTCCACTCCTTCAGCATGGGTAAGATGAGCCCTTTGTACTACACAGTGAGGTAGTCCCCTTTGGGGAATCTGCGCTAGAGGAAAAGCCAGGAAGGAAGGCTGAGGTCTCTCTGAAGGCCTGAAGATGTGTTGAAGCCCTTCTGCCAGACCCTGTCTGATGGCTAAGGAGACTACTTTGTTGATGTCAGAAGATCTGCCACTCGATGGAAGATCTGGGGGCCGAAGACCTGCTGCTGTTGGAGCAAAAGTAGCCTCTGGTCTTGATCGAGAGCTGCTTTGGGCCACGGATGGGATAGATGAAGAAGAAAGATCCCAAGGAATCTGGGCAAAGTTGGGACCAGACCTGCTCAAGTCTTGAAGTCCTGGCTGGATTTCAGGTCACTCTGGGGACCAGGATTGGAGGTGGCTAAGAGGAACTGAGGTATCTTCCCTCTCCCTAGAAGTAGCTGGCTGAACAACTAGAGGATAGGCTGGTTGGGAAGCCTGTTGTAGTTGACCCCTCATTTGCTCAATAGTTTTGTTGAACTGCCTTTCTAAGGCACATGCCTTCGTTTCTCTGCCTTTAATTCGGCCTGGGATGTTTTCTTAGGGCCCAAAGCTTTGGCCCTAATCTTGGCCGCCACCTCCCTTTGAACAGACTGGGAGGGTTGTCTCCTTCTCTTTCTTTTGCCAGCTTGGAGGCCTTGAGAGATCAGGCCTGAAGGCTCTGTGTGGGCTTTGTCTTGATTCATAGTATGCATAAACAGACACAAAAGTGTTGGAAGCGATACTCACTATGTGTTGTCTGTGCAGTAGCCTGAATAGGAGCTTATGAATAGTAGATGCTGGCCTTTGGGGGATGATGCCATCTAAAATGGCCGCTTGCTACTTTCTTTAGAAGAAGAAGCTTTCAAAATGGCCACTCACCACATGTGGTTGAAGAAGAAGCCTCCAAATTGGCCACTCACAAGAGCTACAGGCAACGCAGGGGTTAAATTGCTCCCAAACGGCAAAATCGGCAATAAAGTAAAAAATTTACGATCAGCTGAGAGGCGCTGTTATCGCCGATGCAATCTTTATGATCATGGCGGCCGAAATCACTGAGAGAAGACTGTGGGGGAAGATCAAGGGTTACTCCCTATTTACAGTCTCCCTTGGTTGAAGAAAATGTTGAATCCTCGGCGTTGCAGGAGAGTGGATGCCAATGATGAAGATAGCTTGCACTTTTGCAAACTAAACTGCTTTCAGAGACACCAGCTTATGGTCATCAAAAGAAGCTGAGTCAAAGCTGGGGGGGTTTCTCCCACAGGCTGCTACTTTTATACTAGACGGACCCATCTTGATGATGTCATCAGAAGGAGTCAGCATGGAGGAGAAATTTTAGACTATGCTACTTTGGATCTTTTTTTGGTAATTTTATGGAACATTACACTTAGCAAGATAAGAATACTAAAAAAATTGTAAAACGTAGAAAGTGCGGAAAAGAGAGGAAAAAACTTTAAAAAAATAGGAAAAGAAAAAAATAAGAATGTAGTTTTAAGAAAAGAAATATATAAATATATAACGACATGTACAGGTTATGAATACAGTTGGGACCAGAAATTCCATTCCTAAACAAGGTAGTTGTTAAATGAGTTGTGCCCAATTTTATGAGCTTTTTTGCCAGAGTTAGGAAATCTAGCTCTCCTCATTGACAGCTGAGAAGGTCACAAGTTAGGATCATATCACCCTGGGATGCTGCAACTCTCATAAATACATACCAGTTGCCAAGTACCCACATTTTGATTAGATTAGATTATGCTGCAATGGTACAGTTGTAAGTTACTTCCTTTCAGTGTCATTGTAACTAAAAAAATCATTAAACAAAAGGTTGTATTTCGAGGACAATATGTATAAATAATTTTAGTAAGTTATCATCTCTTAAAATACAACAAATGTATCACCTCTTTTATCTGTACAGCTTTTAAAGTTGTACAAATATTTAAAGTCTCATAATTCAATCCTGGTCAGCAAAAATCCAGAGGTAACAATATATCTATTTTAACCTTTATCAAATAAACTAATTTTATATTCCTTCCTATTACTTTTAACAATCTTGATCTTTTTTTTTTTACATTTCTCCCCTTTACTTTGAACAATCTTGATCCTTAATCCCTTCAAATAATCTCTTAGATTATTTATTAGATTTCTTCTCATATTATCTTTGTCCCTTTTTTACAAAATTCTTCAACAATTTAACAAATTAACAATTTAACAAATCTGTTTTGTAAGTCTGTTTCATAAAAAAGTTATCCAGGTCACTCTTTTGGTTTGTTAAAACATTAGCATTCATTTGTGTATCTTCTTCCACATCATCCATTATTTTTAAATCCACCTTCAAATCAAAGATTCTTCTAGGAAAAATTTAAGTGTTCTTCTCCTTTAATTGTAACATTTAATTCCTTTAATTATTTCAACTGTCAATCTTCAAAACCTCATCTTATTGTATATTCAAGTATTCAAAACAACAGGATTTTCCCATGGCAAAGATTCTTATAATTAGTTTCAAAATCTTATTTCAAAACCATCTGGACCAAGAGTCCATTTGTAGCTTCCTAAAATCAATGTTCTTTTTGCCATTTATTTTTAAAAAGATTTTAAGTTCTTATATTTCTATTTAAATTTTCTTTCATTAAAGCTTGAAGAAAATTCAATCTTAATTTGCAATTAAACCTTAGTAAAAGTTCTGGTTAATACCTGAAAAGCAGCTAACAAGCAATTTCCAAAAGTGACCAAGGAAGGAAATATGCAAACCCAAAGTCCTTTGAAAAGGCAGAGACCACATTTTGGGCGAAGATGGGCAAAGATGACCACATTTTGAGCAAACATTTTGCTCAAAACTCACTGGAAACTGCTGTCTGGCAGTCTCCTCATGAGAAACAACTGTATGGAGCACATGTGTATAAGTACAAATCTATTCCTTATCCAGAGAAAAATTCCAAAAAAACAATCCCTTTGTTGGATCTTCATTCCACCATGGTCTTCCCCTTTCAGTGGAGCCATCTTCAATTTACCAACTCTTTTCTGGAAGTCCAACAGAAATCCATTCTCCAGTCACAAACTTCTTGAATGCTAAGGGGAATCATACTTTGAATCTGAAAGGGAAAAGGTGCTCTGATGTGCACAGAAGTTTTCGTTTGAAGCATTTCTATTTTTTAAAGTTTACATGACGTCCCTTTCCAGCTGCAGAATGATCCTGACAAAAGGTCTATGAGGTTGATGTTCTGAAGAATCCTTTTGCCTTCAAATCCAAGTTGCTTCACAGTCCTATTCATTAGTTTTCAGAAATATACAACATGAAGTTAAATTTTTAAATAGAACAGATCTGTGCATTTTTCACATGTATTATTCACAACAATTTTTAAAAATCATCACTCAAACTTAATCAGCAGGGTTTAACATTAGAATGGTGGGCATACCTGCATTACAATCAAGATATGAAAGGGATAAAAAAGAATGGGGAATGTTGTCAAGATACAATATTAGATAAAATATTATTAGGATCAGAAAAGAAACAAATGAAGAAATTGTATAACTATCTATTAGATTATATAATGTATGAGGAACAGGTGAAAGAACCATGGTTAACTTGAGCTAGAAATTTCGGCTACAACATAAATCTGGATCAATGGCAGCAAATCTGGGATAGGAATAAAAAGATTACATTAGCTACATCTTATAAAGAAAACTTGTTTAAGATGTTCTACAAGTGGCACCTCCCATCTACCAACTAGCTAAAATATATAGCTCTCAATCATCTATCTATTGGAAATGTTTGAAAGAACACCTATTATCGTATGTGGTAGAAGTGCAAAAAAATACAAGAATTCTGGCACAAAATTTGGCAATGGTTAGAAGAAATGTTAAACCTAAAAATAAATTATACACCAGAAATGTTCTTATTGGGAATAATAAATGAGAATTTCAAAAAAGCAGATATATATCTAATTGTCCATGTTATCACCGATGCAAGATTATTAATTGCCCAAACATGGAAGTTAAAAGGAATACCGAATGATGAAGTAATAATAGAAAAAAAATTTCAGTGTGCTGAGTTAGATAGTCTGACGTTAGAACTGAAGGAGCGAGATACTTCAGAATTCTATGAAATATGGGGAAAAAAATATGGGAGGGATATGAAAGGAAGTCAAAAAAATGTGGAATAGAATTTAAGAAGAGTTTATACCACAACAAAATATCTAAGATAGAAACTGATACAAAGATTTTACAATGTAAATGCTGTATATATGTATATAAATGTTAATAATGTTTGATGACATTTTACTCTTATAACAATGTAAAGACTGTGATATATGTCAAAAAGATCACCATGTTCAATGTTTTTAAAATCTAACTTTCAGTTAAAAAAGATTTAAAAAATCATTAAAACATTCCCAGATTGAATTTTTCATAGCCCGCAATTCTTATAAGCTTTCCCTTTTCTTGTTTCAACATAGCCCACCTCACAGACAAAACACTCATAATCGAAAATATTTTTGACCGAAAATCTTGTCAAAGATTTTTTGCCAAAGATTCTTACTTTTTATTTCACCTTTTACAGTACTGCTCTCACCTATCTCATATTCAAAATCTTTCCCTTCCCAGGATCTCTGTTCACTGAACTTCACTCTTTAAAGTGAAATGCTTGTCTCTACAGAATCAACCCACTGAATACAATTGACACTGCTACAAAATTTCATATTCAAAATCCTTCCATTCCCAGACTCTCTGTTCACTGAAATTATTTGCCTTCACTCTTTAAAGCATGGGTCTTCAAACTTGGCACATTTAAGACTTGTGGACTTCAATTCCCACGATTCCTGAGCTAACATGATTGGAGGAGGAATTCTGGGAGTTGAAGTCCACAAGTCTTAAAGATGTCAAGTTTGAAAGCACCTGCTTTAAAGGATTAAATGGCTTGACTCTACAATATTTTTATGAAAACTACCCGAAGGGTTACAAAGGTTTCTCATTTCCATATGCTGCTGTTAAATATACATATACATTTATAAAATAAAACATTAGTTGATTTTTTTTTCAAGGTAAGCTGAATTCTTAGGGAGTACAATGGACAGAGACATTAGGGTTTTTTGGAAACAAAATAGATTTTGTCCACACCTTCTAGGATATTTTTTTCAATACAGCAGTCTACCCTATAGTTCTGGGACTTCCTAATGATCTCCTATTCAAGTATTAAACCAGCCTGATGCTGCTCATCTTTTCAAGATTAACCAGAAACATTTTAAGAAAACATCAGATTCAGATATTTAACAAGCCAACAAATATACACAAACGTCTGCTCACTAATGCCCCTACTTCACCAGGACAGCATCCTAATGCATATATGGAAGATAGCAGTTTCTGACTGCTTGACTTCATCAGAGGTCAGATACAAAACTTTGGCATGACTACGAAAGTTTAATTCCAACCAAGTGCAATTTCAAAATGGAATCACTTCCACAATGAATGTAATAATTTTGCACAAAGGCAGCTGCTAAACATGTTCACTAAGGTTCACATTGTCAGCAGGCAAAAACCTATTAAGGGAAGAACAGAGCTGCCAACTGTCTTATGCAAGTGTATTGCAGGACAGCATAAAAATCAAGTTTCTGACTGAGGAGGGTAACAAGATGATTTCTGGCTTTAGGACTAAACAGTCCTCAGAAATTAGCAACAGGTATTGTGAAATATTATAATACAAAATTATTCTACGCTGCTCTAGGTTTTAAAGTTGAATACTGAGAGTTGTAGCAAGTTGTCAGACCACATTATATACAATGTGTGTGTTGTGTAGTTGTATTTCAAGACTAATATGAACATGTTTGGACAAATCAAATGAAAATATTATTAACGTGACTGAGAATAGATTTCATGACATTCTGTGATGATTTTCTTGGGGGATAGGAGCCTTCTCTCCTAAGTGAAGTAACATCTCAAGTTCCAGGACTCAAGGAATGTGTCTTGATGTTCTGCTGCACAAATACCACCCTGACTCATGCTGCACCTTCAGCCAATTCTTTCAGCATTATGTCACGCACAGCAAACCACAGGAATGTAGGAACTGACATATGAATGAACAGAGAAAAAGAAGGGAAAACACTAATTCAGCAACAAGAAAGGCAACTTTCTGGAGGTATACTAAAAGTGTAATTTGCATGCAATACTGTGTTTAGAAATTACTTTGCTGTAGAGTAAAGGATAGAGTATTATTTCACTTTTAGGTGCCACAGTCACAGATAATACCAAATAAATTATAATTTAGTGTATCTTACAAGTGTTGCTTTCTATATGAATTAATTGACATATAACACGCTTCACACTATATACATCCAGTTATTTGCTTGTACAGTAGTGTTTCAACAGCTACCTTGAGCATGTGTCAGAGCTGGAAAGTAGATAAATTAAAAAATATTATTTTTTCAAGCATCTGTATTAAAGGCTTTTAACTTTAACTAATTGCAAAAAAGTAAATGTTTCTTTTAGCAGAAGCAATTTGTGCAAGTAAAAAGGACTACAACTCAATTTTACCTGAACTGTCTATACACTTTAGATATATGGATGCTGGAAAAATCCCATCGAACTAATAGATACTATCAGATCACTATGCTGAATTTAGTGGAGCTTTTTTTTTTAGCAAATACAGCAAAACTTTGAGATGGAAATTGATATAAGAAATATAAATTGCCTTGTTTAATCTAAATCTAGTTTAAGATCATTCACTCACAGAAATAGTATGAAAACCTTTTTTAAAATAATTTTGTTATAAAAATAATCATTACAAGGTAGTACATATACTTAGTACTACCTTGTACCTAGTACATAGTTCATATTCTTTCAATCTGTATACCAATATAACACCTGCATCAAAGCTACAATTCAGAATATTAGTCTCAGAATATTATCAACCATTCTATAAAATAAGAGAATATTTAATATTCATAAATATTTCTCTATTAAAAATGAAATCACATTCTTCATCAGGAGCAGAAAAACAGGAATGCTAATTCACATTTCTGTGGTGTTTCTACACCATGCAAGTTACATCCCATAATTAATTTCAATCATATGAAAAACACAAAGAGATAACCATGCTCCTTTAAAAGAGGAGGTATTTCTGAAACTGGAATTTTAAAAAAGCATCTTACTGTTCCTAGGGTTTTCAACAATAGCTTCAGTTTTGAACCAGATTCTATTTAGTTCATGCTTTCTATTATACATCTCCACAAATATTAGAGGGGGTCTTAGATAATGTCTAGAGATTCGGCATAGATCATTCCTGCAATTTTTACCACTGTCTATTCTCTAATATTTTCAATATTTTGATTAATTTAGGGTGAAGTATATACAGTAATTTACTAAAACTCTGAGAATATATCACACTGAATATAGTGTAGTATTACCCTAGAAAAATACTAAAACAAATGTGCTACTTACATCTCAACCTCATGCAAATCTAAGCATTCATAAAGCTCAATCCTGTGTAGTTTTAGTCAGAAGTATGTCCCATTGTGATCTATGAAACAGGCTTCCAAACAGCTTTTCGGTAGGATTGAATTTAACTAATTTAATCTCAGATTTGCAGGTAATTTGTAGGCAATTATATTTTTAAAAGATCTCCCAATTAACATGTAAATATAAGTAGTTCTGCAAGAATGATACAGGGGAAAGTCTTTTACTTCTCTTTGTATACATCCACTCTTATGTATTTTACCACTTCAGCATATCTAAGGAGAAGCAGATACAATGAAGAAAAATTCCCAGACTCCATAGAAACCTAAGAAACATCAAATGGCATTAGCCTATTTTCTTCTCTAGTCTATCTTCAAGATTTCAAGATGCCATTTGTCAACTGCAGCACACAATTTCAAATAAATAATAATTACCTCTCTTCCTATCTATAAAAATATCTCCTTCCTGGTTACCTTAAAAAATTAATATTGTTTATTGCAAGCTACTTAGGAAAGCTTTTCACACATCAGATCCAGACTAAATTATTTCATTCCACAAGTCAAAAATCGAATGGCAAAAACAGAGTAGAGTTCTACATCCTATATTATATGTATTAAATCCTCAGCCATTAAGATGGATTCAGGATATAGACAGGTATACAATTGACTGTAAAAGGTTAAAATATTCAATGAAAATATTCTACTAAAAGGTAGAACATAAATTACAAGATAAAAAATATTGCTATGATTTAACAATATGCTCATTTTGGGGGGAATAAGTATGAGTTTAGTACTCCTGTCAAACTGCAAGTAGACAAACAATGCAGCAAAAAGATTGACTCATTACTTATTTATTGGGGGAAGAAAAGAAAACCTTCCAATGTTATTTATTTATTTATTCATTCATTCATTCATTCATTCAATTTGTACTGCTGCCCATCTTAGACAATTACTCTGTGTGATGAATAGTCATAAAAACAATTATAGTACTACACACACACACACACACACACGGCAACTAAGAAAAATTAGCCTCATAGATGTCAACATAACCAGGAAACAGAATTTCATGCACTCAAACCCCAGGGCATATAATGAGGCTTAAGAAAGTCCAATAGAATTGGAGTCATCCTAATCTCTGAAGGGAGAATCTTCTAGAGGGCAAAAGGGCTACCACAAAAGATGCATGTTTCCTGGTCTCCACCAGCTGATATTCCTTGGCTGACCAGACCTGTAACATGTCCAATCTGCCAAACCAATTTGGGTGGATAGAAACAACTGTGAAAAGATGGGCCCTCAGTCCCAAACCACCATCATCTTAAATTGCACCCAGAAACACACTGGCAACCAGTGCACCTCATGCAGCAATGATGTTAACATGTGTTCAATATCAAAAAAATTTTACTGTACTATCTGTGCAGCTGCATTTTGCATCAGTTGTAGCTTCTAAATACTTTTCAAGGGCAGCCCCATGGAGAACACATTGCAGTAATCCAGATGAAAGGACAGGATGGCCTGAATGACAATTTTCACAGCTAAAGGACACTGCCAAAGTCTGCACATGTTAAATCATTTTATATGGTTCCCTCATCTTGCAACAACTCATATTTACAATTCCATCATTCAAAGTGCTTTAGGCAACTCTATAGTTGAGTTTCTAACCGAGCTAAACAACCACTTTACCAGTCATGGAAATGCAGAGCAATTCATTAATCTATCTAGCCTAAAACTACTGATAGTACAGGCAATATTTACACAAAGATACTTTATGCAGCTATTTGGAGGTGAATTAAAGAATGTCTGCAAACATAACAATTAAGAATAATGCCGAGCAACCAGATAGAGAATATGGTGCTTTTAGCCCCAAAATTAGCACATGTAGGTAAGTTATTTGGGGATAGTAATTTTATAATCTATTTAGTTCCAGAAACTATTAGTAAATCAATTTGCATATATGACATAGCTTTTTAATCACAACACACTGCCACTCTTTTCTGGGTCAGTCACCAGTTCAGGCCAAATGCATATAGTTAAATAAAAAAGCAAGGCAAAAGCTTTACACTGTCAATCTTTCATCTCTGAAACTGTAACTTAACTGAAAAAATAAAATTATATATTGAATTTAAACTCACTATACATGGAAATAAATTCTACCAAAGTAAATAGATGCAGCTAATAGTATTTAGACTAAACAGTTCTAAGGCCAAACCAAATTACATATGTTCAAATAAGAAAAGATAAAGATCTATTTTAATTGTTTTGTACTGTCAATGACACATAAAGATGAAGATCTATTTTAATTGTTTTGTACTGTCAATGACACATAAAGATGAAAATCTATTTTAATTGTTTTGTACTGTCAATGACACATAAAGATAAAGATCTATTTTAATTGTTTTGTACTGTCAATGACACATAGCACTAACAAAAAAAAGTTTCTTCAATAAATTCAACAAGTTGACCAATGTGAGAGCTATCTGTTCCTCATGTCTTCTTCAGTCTGGCCACAGTATATGTAATTGTGGAGCTATCCTTCCCTCACAATTTTCCTGAAGGCATGGAAAATCAAACTGAATTGCCTTTGTCAGATCCTATAGCAGATCCTATAGCTGTGTCAAATCCTATAGCAGAAAGTAGTAAGGCAAATCCGCAAACAAGTATAATAATCTTTATTATCCTTATAAGAGATTATCTGTATAGCTGTTTTTATTGTATTTCAAATGTTCAGCTCATTCTTCAGATTAATTTATATTTCCGTTACTTTGCTATTTCTTGCAGATTTATTCTTTGTCATTATTAGTAGTTATTGTTTATTAGTAGTTATTGTTATTATTTTGAATGGTATAGCAAAATGCTGCATAGTGCTCTGGTGTTGTATATTTTGATACAATTTTTTCTGTGAATTTCATGCTTTATACTGCAGTTTATTAATAGTGTATAACTGTGACTACAACTCTACTGACTACATATTGACAAGAAAACAAAATTATCCTGCCACAATTTTTCTTTCACCATCACAAGCCACAGTATTCTAACATTGCTTCTGCATAAAAGGACATTAGACAATTACTCTTTTCATTTTGGACATAAATCCTTCCTAAATAAAGACTATACATGCCTGATTATTTTTCCTCTTGAGTTTGTTGGTCAATGCTAATTCACAATTGGCATAACCATAGTTGGCTGAAGTTGATTGGCTTCTTATACTAAGCCATAAATCCTGTTTTTGAACAGTAGGAAGAGTTCTCACAATAAGTCACAATGCAGTTTGATTTTAGCAGACATTTCATAAACACAGTCTGGTATTATAAAAGCCCATTAGAAGATTACAGGAGCCTTTTACCAAGGAAGTCAGCAAATCTGAGTGATTGTCATCAAATCGGACTAACCAGTATTCCAAGACTCAAGACTAAATCTCTGAGCCTCTTTTTGTATTACCCATTTTAGTGCTGCACATGATCCACTTGTCAAAGATGCCTAAACCGACTTGGTGAGGTTTAGACATCTCAAGCCTAACCAGAGTAATCACAAGAAGACCGTCCAGAGCCAGATACTATTGGTTTAAAAAACGTCCAATGCTTCTCAAGCTTTTGTCTTCGCTTAGATCCCGTAGCTATCTTTCACCAAACCTAAAGTTTCAGATGTGCTCAGTTCCTGTTTGCTCTGACCCTGGCCTACTAAATCTGCCTCAAATCTCTATAAATTCGAATATGTATCTATCACAGCAGATATCGTGATCTTCAAAGATCCAACATTCCTTGTTACTCGTAAGCTCCCAGCTCAACTGTCGCAGGCCAAAAAGCGTGTTACTTCAAACTAAAAGACAGGGGTGGGGGGTGAACCGCTCCCCCCACCCCACCCCCCACACGTAGGCAATCTCGTTTCAGGATCTCTCTTCCCCGCCCTGCCCCGCCCATTCCTATGCCCGGAGCCAGAACGTATCCAGGTATTTCTCACCTGGCCTGTGCTTCATCCAGGCTCTGATCAGTGATGGCCATAATCTGCTGCAAGATGTCACCCGTGTCCTGAAGTCCGGGGGCTGCCTGGGGCTGGGGTGGGCCTGGAGGCGCTTGAAGTCTGTGGGGCGAGGGATCTCCGGCGGCCCCAGGAGGAGGAGGGAGACCCGCCAGCAGCCGGGATGCCTCTTCCATGGCCGAGGGGGGGATAAGGGCAATAGAGGGAGGGAGCCGCCTGGGGCGCGGCGGGAGGGGGACTCCGGGAGCTGCTCGAGCCCCTCCGTCTCTTTTTCCCTCCTCAACGTATACACACACACACGGCTGACACAGAACAGGCCCCACGGCTCCTCACTCGCGGCCGCTCCTCCCCCGGTCCCCGCCGCCCGCGCGACGGGGCTCCGCCTTCTCAACTGTCGCCTGGCGCAGCGGCCCAGCTCCTGGAGCTGCCCGCCCCCTTCCGGGACAAAGCCAGTCTCTCGGCGGCTTCCACACAATTGCCGCCTCCGGGAAAAAGGGGGCGGGGCCAAGAGCGGTTAACTCCCTGCTGGAGACCAGTTCAGCCCACCCCCAGCGCGCGTGCCCACCCGCTGTCCCGCCTGCCTTCGTGGGCAGCGTCCCGCTTTGAAAGCGAGAAAGGGGAGGGGGCAGCGACCGTTGTGTGGCGTTCTCAGCCTCAACCGTCACAATTCTCTCTCTCCCCCCCCCTTCCCCCCCGATTCCAAAGTTAAGCCTTTCCACCCATGTTTTTGTCTGGGTTACAGTTTCTTCTCTCAGGGCCAGCCTAACGACTTTAGTCACCGGACACCAAACCCTGGTGCCTCGGCACCTATATGAGAGAATGAAACGGTTTTCCAACCGCTGCTTCTCGCGTCACGACGAGCATTGTTACCTCAAGGGCTGACCCCTTGACTTACATGGCTTCGGCTTGAGCTATCCCTCAAGGAAAGAGTCGCTTCCCGGTTGCTCCGGTAGTAATACACTCGCCTCAAGCCGCGGACACGACTTTTTCCTCCGACCCGATTTCATCTTCCGAGCAGGGTTGTTTTTTTTTTCCGCTACCTTTCGAGAGCAGTTCAGCGACTCACCTTGTTAAAATAAGGACAGAACGCAACGTAACTAAAAACGAGAGAAAGGTGGAGGGGAAAATAGAAGAGGGAGAGAAAAGAACTGAACGAATTCCAAAACCAAACGTGTGTATTTTTTAATATAACAAACACACAAACTTGTAGGTAAAATCTTTTTCTCTTAAAAGAAGCCCTAGAGTGAATCATATTTTAAATATATAAATCAACGCTATCATTAAGATAAAGCTTGAATAATACTAGCATCAAGGGAAGCGATGTTTTAGAAACTTTAATATGGGGTTCATAACTGCTTGACCCTAAAATAGGTTTTGGTACATTGAACAAGTTATTAACGTGCCAATTAACCTAAAAATGTGGAGACATTTTGGTAGCATATTATGCTTAAGCTCTAAACTAAATGTTCTTATAATTCTAAATACAGACCTTTTTACGAACACAGTATGTTATCTACCACTTTACTGCTAGCCGGTTTATAAAGTGATGTATCTATGAAAAATCTATTACTAGATACATTTGTCATATACAACTAGACAAATATTAGAAAAACATGTATAGAAAGAAAATAGATCTGGCATATTAGCATAACAGTTTTTTGCTTATATAGTAATATCTTCAGCTTCTAATGTACTTGAGCCTATGTAATGTTTTTTATTTGGCAATGTGGAATTGAGTTATTTTCTTTCAGAATTTTTAAAATTTTAATATTTTTTTTTCTTTTGTTAAAAGTCTTGATTGCATTGTATTTCAGTACAGTGAAGTTTATATGACATTCAAGATTATAGTACTGACATTTTATTATTTAGATAAAGTATTGAAAATCCAGGGGAGAAAGAAATAAGGTATTCTAACAAAATTAGTTACAATTTACGGTATCAATATTTTAAGCATTAATAGTGTAATAAAATTATTTTGATTTTTTTAAATTTAAAGTTAAGTTCCGCTTCTCAATATAGCCAAAAATCCTGGGGTTCCCTGGTGGTCTTTCATCAAAATACTAATTAGGACTAACTTTTGTTTAGCTTTTTCAAGATAGGCTTAGGCTAGCCTGGTGCTGTTACCTTCTCAAATTATACTTTTGGCGTGTTATTTTCTTTGAGACCAATCTATCATTAACAGGCTTGCAACAGGCTTCAAATTAGGGACAATAGGAAGGACATACTAAAAAAAAGGAATCCTTCTGGATAGTACCAAATTTAAAGGAACAAGAAAATTGAAGAGAATAGGGGACCTCAGTCTCATTCCTGGCTGCATCCTGCTCTCACAGGGTAGTTATTGAGATAAAATTAGAGGAGGAACCCTAACCCTACACAAAAGGTGCCAAGTTTTGATCTTCCTCGCCAGTATTGGTCAACTCTGAACAAGATACGTACCCAACATGATGCCTGCCAGGACTCATTGTTTAAGTGGAGTCTTGTCTCTACCCCTCAGTGTGACTGTGATGCTCCTCGACAAAATATCCTTCACATTGTGTCCAAATGTCCATCAAGAGCTTACACCGTCCCAGTGTCTGATTTCTTTTCAACATAGACCACCCTGTCCTTGAATGGCTAGGTAGATTGGATATTAACATTTCAACCACTAAAAAGTCCATGTATTTGCAATATGCTAAATAAATAAATAGAGGAGGAAGTATTATAAATGTCAGTGAACTCCAGAAAATAGTGTTCTAAATCTAACAATTATAACTAGGATCTCCAGGTTTCCTATGATTATTATTAGATACAGGAAACAATCAGGAAAGGATGACCCTTGATCTGTTGATAATTGATGCATGAACACTAAATATACTAATTTTAAGTACTATTTGTGTTTGTTTTATTTGAAAGTTTGACTTGTTTTATAGTTTAACTGCAGAATGGAACTAGTAAAATAAAAGGTGATGTCTTCTTAGTGATCCAATCAAAATATTATAGCCTCATTCCATTTGTCTCCCTTTAACTTTAGATTTTTCCCCCCCAATAATCACTATTCCACTTTGGGATCATTCACTCTTTTTTTAAAACCATATTTTTGTACTGAATTAAGACCACCCTATTACCACATCTTTTTCACTGTCATACCAGCATTTATGCCTGAACCTCAGAATAAATAAAAAATGGCAAGAGTCCTGCCCTGTCTGAACAAAAGGCATTTTGTTTTTGTAGCCACCAAGAAGAGTAAGAGGGAAAGAGCTGGCTACTACTAGTGTTATATCACCAATAACAATTTTACACCAGTGTTTCAATTTTACACCTGTAGTTCTAGAAGTAATAGACAATAGACATCAGATCTAGCATATGCTAGGTGAGTTTGTGTTAGTAATCATTATGTAATTCCTTTTCAGTATGTTATCCAGATATTATTTGTTGTTAAATCTAGTCCATAGCTTAAAAAATTGTAAATCCAGAAAAATGGTTTATTCAATAAACCATTCATAATCAAACTGTACTTAATTATTGACATTCATTTACTTTCTATAATCTCTTTTAAAACCATTAATATAGTAAGTA
This sequence comes from Hydrophis major, assembly GCA_033807585.1. NCBI lineage: Eukaryota > Metazoa > Chordata > Lepidosauria > Squamata > Elapidae > Hydrophis > Hydrophis major. The sequence goes on from CM066329.1 coordinate 224,498,161, forward strand.
TTAAAACATGTACTAAATTCCATCGTTGTTTCTATGGAATCTGTTTCCTAGCTTTTTAGTCCAAAGGATTCCCAAAATCACTTATATATAATAGGATATAGGATAGTATCATTATGGGTGTCCATACTGTCAGGCTAACCAACCTAAAGGGGGGGGGATTGCAAGACATCCAATTATAAGTATATGAAACTAGATCACATACTACAAGTAGTCCTCAACTTACAATCATTTGTTAGTGAGCATTCAAAGTTACAATAGCATTGAAAAAAGTGACTTATGACCGTTTTTCACACTTACGACTGTTGCCATGTCCCCATAGTCATCTAATCAAAATTCAGATGCTTGGCAACTGGCATGTATGTATTTATGATGGTTGCAGTGTCATATGATCATGTTATCACCTTTTGCAAACTTCCAGCGAGCAAAGTCAGTGGGCAAGCCAAATTCATTTAAAGTGTTACTAACTTAATAACTGCAGTGATTCACTTAACAACTGTGGCAAGAAAGATTATAAACAGGCCAAAACTCAACAACTGTCTTTTTTAAAATTTAGCAACATAAATTTTGGGCTCAATTGTGATCACAAGTTCAGGATTCCCTGTAGTCAACCATATTTAACAGATTGTATGAATCCACCCCATGTGGCTAGTTTATGGTTCAGTGTGGTATGAAAATTTACATGACACTTCAGATGATAAGAAATGTAGCGGATAAACGTTATCACAAATACATAGTACTGGTTCTTATGAACTCTATACTGACTCACAATAAATTTCTGGGTGCAGTTAAAATCTTGTTAAATCAAGTGAAGCTGATCTCTCTGATATGTTTTTCATTGGAGAAGTAATTGGTCCAGTGAAGTGATTGCCTTTGTCCTATAGAACAGCCTTGCCCCAAAGCCAGATTGGCACAATCTGATGGTAAACTAAACGTTTTAATATTAAAGAGTTTCATTAGAACTTATTGACAATGATGGAGTGGATGCATTTTTATTGTAGTTTGTAAGATTGGTTATGAGTTTTATGTTAATGTTACTTGTGATGTTATAGCTCCTGAAGTTAACACCAGGAATCTATTATGTGGTTATAAAGGTAGACAAAAATTGCAAACAAATAATTCATTCAGATGAGAGAAACAGTTCAAAGAGTCTAATGGAATTATTGCTACTAGTTGGGAGATGGTGAAAGATAACTGATATTACAGCAGAATCATGGAATTGCAAACTAACTATTTTCCTTTGTACTTTGTTAAGATATCATTAGATTAAATATATATCACCTTCAAAGGACAGTTTGATTTCATAAAGGAAGACAGTAAAAGCATATACAATTTCTTTATAAACTACTGCATAAAGTATTAGGAAATCTATGTAACCATTCAGGGCCTGTGAGGACCAAGAAAGAGATATCAGCATACTTGAAATAATTCCAAAGATTACAAATGTAAAAGAAGAGACCTAATATGGTAATTGAACAGATTTTAGAAAATGACATGCATTGGGCCACTGAAGGGCAGCCTTCCATACTACAAGATTATGAAGTAAGTCTCATGTGTGACATATAAAAATATAGATATGTATTTATAAAGAATTGAGACTTTTTAAAGATTCATTGACGTTTCCTGAATTTGCCTGTTCTTTAAAATATTCACTTTTTCCTATTGTAATTTGTTTTACTTTAAACTTTATTTTTACAAAATGTGATGTGTTTTCCGGCCTATTTTACTTTTTGAATTATGTGTCATATTTTCTAAATGCTTCTTGAAAGTATAGGTTCATTTGCCCAAGCCTAGTCAAACACAGGGTAAAAATACAATGTTAATTATGACTTTCCAAGTTCTCTTGGAACATTGCAACCAGACTTTTAAAAACTTTAAAATGCAAGAAAGTAAAAAATGATTTAATTTTAATAACAAATCTAATATTTCAGGATATGACTGAAAACATTAATCCAATCCAACAGAAAAAACTGTTGGGAAAATGTAAAATTGGTTACATACTTTAATAAAATTTCAAGCTGCTGATATTTTTATGTTGAGGTAGAATTTAAACTATTTGATAAAAAATATTCCTCAGTCTAATTTTGTTTTCTGTAATGAGTAGCAGGTTTCAAATAAGGCTGGAAAATGTGCTTGTCTTACAAATAGAATAAAACATAATTTTACCAAAATGTAATAAGCATTAAAAATGAATTTTTATCAGAGGATGACAGCAAAGTATAATTCCATTACTATAAAAGACTTAAATCTTATTGCTTGTACTATAATATTTTGAGCATGTTAATATTTTAATGTTTTGCTTTATAACGTTATTTCCTTATTTTATACTATTATAATGTACGGTACATGTATTAAAAATGTGGACAAAAAAGGTAGAAACCATATCCTACCAATAATCTGCAGTAAGATATTGCAAAGTTTGTCAAATACAATCATTACATTCCTATATATGATTTCACATGTTCTTCATTCTTTAATAGATATGTGCCAGTATTATACACACTGAGTCCATTAAAATGTGCTTGCTTACTGTCTCTCGTTACTCCTTTTCATTTATAATATAGTCAGTACATATGTTAGAACAGATCATGCTATCAGCTATTTCAGGGGTGGAACTCATGCTTCTTACATTTCCACATTCTCCCACAAATTTGGGAGATATCTCATTTAATCCACATTTTTGAATGTCTCAAATTTTACCTGTTACTTGCATTTACTTGGCACAGATATATAAAATGTTGCATATTTCTATGAAATTCACCAAATTCATATTTTTAATATAAACAATGTTTTTTAATTACAAGGGAACACAGTTCTATTCATTCACATTAGCTCAGGTCCAGTTATTATGGTGAGAACAGAGAAAGCTAACTGCTATAAACATGAAGGCTTGATTGATTGAGAACATTACTCGTGGTTATTGTTTTCCCTATAGATTTGAAGCTTGAGTCAGTTCAATCAATAAATGCACCAATATTAATAGGAAGGTACAGCACTCTGCCTGGAAACCAAACATTATCCTCTGCAGGGAAGCCTGGTTGTGCTGGGAACTCACTCAGCAACTACTGCTGATTCCATGAAATTTTCTACCAATGAATATTAACAGACCTTTAGCTCAAAAAGGTAACAGGAACTGCAGTTTTTTCCACTTAAGCTTATGAAATCCTGTTAAAATAAATGAAAATGAAAATATTAATTAAACAAAGTAGGTTTAGGTCGCATTTGTATATGCTGCAAAGTCCATCAAGTCCAGATCTAGATATGGAAAATTTATGCATATCTTTAAAAAAGAAACCATTTTAAATTGTTACCATTTATATAAGGGTAAGAGAGAACAGCAACCATAGTTTCAAGCTAAATTCATAGGTTGTTGAATTCACTTACTAGATTTCAAACAGAACCTGTCAACTCTCCGCATGTACATCACTTCATATTAAATCAGCAGTAGTAGTAGCAACAGCAATAATATTTATGAAGCAGTTGTGAATTAGATTAGAATTTGGCACAAGGTTTAGGAATGAAAATGTTTAACTGGGATAAAAGCAGGTGAGGTGGATTTTCTGTCAAATCTAAGGTTACAAAACCTTTTCACTCATATGTTTAAAGTCATTTAGTTACCTTGAAAACATGCTGAAAAACTAGAGAGTACAAGACGATCAAAAAAATTCTGATGGAATAACAGTAGTAGTACAGTTCAGTTGAACTGCTAAAGGTAGATGAGAATAGTATAGTGCAAGAACAGGACTAATTAATGAATGGTAGTACCAGCTCAATAAAGAGAGGAGGTAGAACTAACATGACTAATGGATGAATGATGGTGAGCGAGGGTGTGGAGAAAAGGAATGTTTGTCAATTACCAAAGAAGAACTAGCAAGGTGTTTTGCATCTACCTGAGTTATTGATGGCTACAGTGGAGAAACTACTATGGCAAGCTACAAAACATGGCTACTAATCCAAAAATGGTAGCCAGAAAAATTAAACCATACAAGTTGATAATGCTCAAGGAAATGTATTGGTTGTCAGATATCAATTGACCACAATTAACCTACCTATAATTTCTAATGATGGAGAAACTACAATAATGTTCTAACAACACCAATATACCCCATTGTAATTTGGAAATAGCAACATGGATAGCATACCAAAAAATTCAATATATTCCACTGGTGCTGCTTATGAAAGGTCCTTGGCATTGGGTACTTTGATTTAATAATGATATTGTATGAAGAAGCAGCCTGTGCATGCTACATGATATTTCGATAGGCAGCAGGATATACTTTAATAGCCACATTCAGCACTAGCCAGACAAATACTGTTCCAAGACACCTATATATACTGGATGTCACCTAGAGGGAAAAGAAAAGAGGCAGACCTTCCAAAAAGCAGCAAAAATGCTACAGAAGGTCTACAAAACATGCGAATTGTCCGGGAAAATGGAAACTGGTGCAGCTGATCAAAATGGTTGGAGAGCAATCATTGCCCAAAGAGCTTTAAATCTGCACAGGCAGATCTAAATGAACAATTCATGAGTCAAGGACTGTCTACAAGTTACTGTTAAAGCATGACTTCATGGTGCAGATAAAATTTGTTTCCAGAGTTTTGGGTAGATGGGAGTACATTATTTATGTAAAATAGTTTTATCACTCCTTTTATTTCATTTTATAATACTGAGCATTTAATACTCAAAACAGTTAATTTGCAATAGCCATCAATTTCTATCTTAAAACCAGGAAAATAGACATGCCAGGATGTAAACTGGGTCTTCCCAGCATATATGCATGTTTTAAGTTGCCAAGATTGTTGGCAAGAAGTGGGTAGTAAGCTGTTTTAGATTGTATGCAACGTTTCATTATATTATGTTTATGTATTCATTAGATTAGATTATGTATTGTTTCCCTTTTTATCTCAGGCTTTTACATTTCTTAAAAGATATAATGGTTACAATTAATTTTATAGCAGATGAAGATAACTTTTTCCCCATGATTTCTTACATAAATAATCCTTCACATGCAACAGTTTGTTTAGTGATCAAAGTTAAACAGCACTGGAAAAAGTGCTGCATACACGTATAATCATTTTTTACATTTATCACCTATGCAGTATCCCCATGGTCTTGTGATCAAAATTCAGACACTTGACAGCTGATTCATATTTATGATGGTTGCCGTATCATCGGTCATGTGATCACTTTTTGAGATCTTCAGACAAAGTCAATAGAAAAGCCAGATTTGCTGAACAATATGTCACTAAGTTGACCACTGCAGCAGTTTACTTAATAAGTATTTTATTAGATACTAATTTCCATAATTTTCTAACTCAAATTACAAGTTTTAATATGTATGAATCCTAATAATATCCATCCAACCAAAGCTGCTATATAGGTTTTTTTCAAAAATTCTCAAATTTGAAAATTAATGCCAATTATTGGTTTCTAGTATTTAATAACAACAGGTAAGCATGATGATATAACTCCAGATTCAGAAAACTGAATCTGGAGTTCAGGAGCAGGAGAATCTGGAGCAGGGCTGTCATTAGTAATTGAATTTTTGCTAAAAAAAATTCTTATAATTGAAGGACTCCATAGACATTTTCTAAACAAAGAACGTATGTTTTGAAAATAGTTTCCAGAAATATAAACTGGATTTATAAATTAACTAGGGAATAATATTCATTTAGAGTGTTCACCTTTTTCTCAAAGGCTAAGGTTTAATGACCCCCATCAAATGATACCTGAAAAAAAACTTTTATATATTTTATTACATGCTACTGAGTTATATCATTTGGTATACATATACCTAGACTTTTAATGGATTTCATCACCTGCATTTAACTAGACTTATATTACAGTTATACCAAAAACATAAAGATCATACTCTGTGTGCTAATTGTCATATTTCATTGATTAATGCTGATACAAAGATTTTAACAGCAGTTTTAGGAAATAGATTTCAGCATGTGATAAATTTCTCAATTAGTGTATATATTTATTTTGTACTGTTTTTAATTGTTTTAGAATAGTTCACCACCCAAAATCAGTTGTCTGAGGTAGACAGCTATAAGAGCAGTGGTTAGAATGCAGTATTACAGGCTAACTCTGTCAACTGCTAGGAGTTTGATCCTGACTGGCTCAAGGTTGACTCAGCCTTCCATCCTTCCAAGGTCAGTAAAATGAGAACCCAGATTGTTAGGGGCAATATGCTTACTCTGTAAACCATTTAAAGAGGTCTGAAAAGCCCTGTGAAGGGGTCTGTAAGCCTAAGTGCTCTGCTATTGCTATAGAAATAAATAAGTAAATAATAAACAAACAAACAAACAAACAAACAAACAAATAAATAAATAAATAAATAAAAAGGCAAAGAGCTGAAAAGCCAAGATTGGCAGGAGCTCCTACCAGTGAGAAAAATTACCTGTCCCTGCTTCACAGGGAGGCAATATCAAGTTGTGTTGTGACACATTTGAGCTATGAGTAAAGCAACTGAGCTAACCAGTTTAATGATGATATGAGCTCATAGGAACTTGGTACCAATCTGGGAGCGCTGCCAAAGCCCCATGGCCTCACTCTGTTCTGCACAAGGATCAAAATAGGGCAATATAGGCTGCTCTCCCACAGCTAATAGCATTTTTAAGCAGCAACTAATAACATTTCTTTATGTACCATGGAATTGCATGTATTTTTGTAAATAATACCCCTCATTTTGCAGAGTGAAGGAATTAAATCTACTGTACTTCACTTTGCACAAACTGTACAGTGAATATATCTAATTTGTTTAGATATAACCCCAATTACAGAGTAAATACACTTTTTATCCAGTTAAATCTAATCTTTGAGTGTGAACAATAATACTGGAACATCTCTGAATATACAGTATAATGGGCCTTTAAAAAAACTTACTGGGAAATTTGAAAAAGCTTATTTATATGGAATTTACTTTTAACAGTAAATAGGAAATAGAATTGATGGGATAGTGATACTGGCTCATTGTGAAGGTCTTACTTTATTTGTGTTGACTTTTTAAAAACAGCCATTTGCAGGGGGATAATAACAGAATAATAAAGTTGGAAGAGACTTCTAGTTCAACCCCCTGCTCAGACAGGAAATCCTATGTACCATTTCAGACAAATGGTTGTCCAATCTCTTCTTAAAAACCTCCAACCTAGTGTTGGAGCACCTACAACTTCTGGAGGCAAGGTATTCCACTAATTAATTGTTCTGTCAGGAAATGTCTCCTTAGTTCTAGGTTACTTGTTAGGATAGCTGACAAGAATTAAAACCAATAAAAAATTGAAATGATCTTTTAAAAAGAAACAAAGCAAACAAGAAAAAGAATCCATCCCTTAAGCAAACATCAAAACATGTCCTGTTTAGCCTAGTGTTATCTTGATTATTGACAGGAAGACTAGGAAGCCCCAATTCATTCACAGAATGGCTACCAATGCTTGTTGAAGTTTCCCAGAACCAACAGCATGGATAGTGTATAAGAAAGATTCCCCATTTTGTCCCAGTTAGCCACCTTCACTTCAAACTGGCAGATTGATGAAGAGAACTTCTAGATAGGATGATAGAAGTACAAATACAATAAACATTAGCAACTCTATCTCATTGTTCCCTCCTCTCTGTTCATGCATTTGGAGAGAATTCTAGTTAACAGTGCAGGGGAAAAATAACTCTATCATGTTCGTGATTATTTTGATAATATATGATATGCTGAACCATCTTTCTCCTAAAAATTAAATCTTGGAATCCTGTTTGTTGATTGTTAAATTCTTTGATAACTGACCTTTCAATTTATTTTTCACAGCAGTTTTGTCAATATTATTCAATAATATAAACAAAATGTTTTAAATTATTTTTTCCATTTTGATTATTTATAATATGAAAATATTTCAGTTTCAGAGAATTTGCCCGTTTTTCTGCCTAGCATAATTAATTCCTTTTTTAAAGCAAAAAAAGATATATTGATAAATGCCACTAAAAGCTGGTTGCAAGCTATTCGTATTATTGGTTTCAACTGATAAAATGATGCAATCAGAGCCCATATGGGTTTATTTAACCAACTGTTCTCCCAATTTGCTTTTCCCAAAATGAAAGTTTTTGTCAATTAACCTTCGCTGGATTATTGCTTTTTTTTTTAAACAATGTGTATAAATTATGAGGCAGCTGATTTTGGTTTAGAAACAGGATTTATAAATTGAACTGAAATACTAAGTCTGTGCTGCATTCAGAACACCTTTTCCATTCCAGCTGTGAAACAAGCTTCGGTGTACCACACATGTTATATATGACTGTGAAATATATACTTATAGTATATTTCATCAAATTTGTCATCTTTGAATTAGGGATCAGAGAGAGTAAAAACATTGGATGTACATTAAAGATTATACAGCTGCCCCAGATCATCCTCTAGCCTGAACAATCTGCTGGGCTTAAAATCAATATGAATGGAGACTGCAAAAAAACCCTGCATTTGTCCATCTTTTTTATTGCTGCCTCAATAAAGTTTATTTTGAAGTAGCAATTCTCACTTCTTTGTGAGGCTAGAAATAAGATATATAGTAATTGTTCTTTATTAGAAAGTTCTAATATATTAGTACATTCTCCTCAGCACTGGCTTTCTACACTTGAAGGTTTGTTTTTTCTGTTCCCCCTGTCCTTTGGAAGCTACAGTAAGACAAGCTTTACAGAACCAAGAAATAAATGCAGTGAAATCCAGAACGAGGCAAAAAAAACAAACAAACCCCAGTCTTCAAAGGGACATAATATATGCCATCTATTGTAGCTACCAAGCCTAATCTGGTTCTTAGTTAAATAATAGCTTTCATATATTTTCCTCCTTTCAGGTTATTCTCTAGGTGTTTTAGAACACTATATTCCCTTTGCGTGGAGTGGATTGAAATAGCTATACCTAAACTTTTTTTTTCTTTCTCATAGATAATCATGTATTAGCTGGATAATGAAATGAAGAAGAGCTAAATTGTAGGGCAATAGTTCACACTGATAGTGCTGAGAGAGCAGAGGGGAATCATTTTCTAGCTTGTGATGAATTACCAGCATTCATAGGAAATGGACAAGGGCATAATTAACAAGAGAATTCTTGCAGGTCAGCATAAAGGGAGGCATTTTATTTTCAGGTGGAAGCTGAAAGGCTGCAACTGACCAGAGGACAAAGACCCATATTTTTATCTTGTGGATTCACTCTTTTTCTTATGGGCTTATCTCCAGGAGTCTCTATCATTTGAATAAGTTTTGGAATAACAGGATGGGGGCTTTGACACTGACATGAAAATGATTGTATATCATTTTGATGCAATTGACCCATGCAATTTATTAGAATTTCTATTATGGATAATTACTGCTATCATGAGAAATGATGCAATGCATTATTTCAACAAACACATTTTGCTCCATGCTTGCTTGTGCAGTTTCAGGATGTATTTGGATTTTTTTTTCCTGTCCTAGAAAAAGTTTTGGGAACTTCTGATTAGACATGCAGGGTATATAACTTTAATTAACTGAATGTGAAATTAAAATTTGATATGAGTTTTAATTCCTCATTTAAAGCCATATCTGCATAAAACAAAAGACAAGTTGAACGGAATTGGACATTGTCAGAGTAGCCCTTACAGCCCTCTTACTCTAGCTCTGCCCTCACATCAGAGCCTCCATCCTGAGAGCAGCCAGCCACTGAGACAGGCTGAGGCTATATCAGAGAATCCAGCAGGAACCTAATAATGTCCAGTTTAAAATAGAGCAAGCCCTCATATATATAAATATACCATGTGATATGAGGAAGTTTGGTGAGTTGTGGGGCTCTAACTGTCCATAGCAGGACCACAAAGGCCTAGTTTAAATCTTGTTGGGACACAGATAGAAGAGGCAGTGTTCTATGACTTCACTGCATTTCTGCTTCGGCTGCCAGAGAGAACAGAACCATGTCCAGCAGCCAAAGCTGCCTTATTTTGGGTGAGAAGTGGTAACAAGGAATTCACACTTAAGCCTCCTATTCCCTGATCTTTGTTGTCCCAAAAGCAACCATTGAAATCATTTTCCTTGTTTTTGTGTGAAGATAGCAACTTTGTCAGAAGAGGGAGAATAAATAGCCAGGAGGGATGTTCATTAAAGGATGAACCCTTACCTTACTATGAATGTTCATCAAGTCTAGGGATGCAGAACTGCTGGCTTTCAGATAACATACAGCATTCCCAAAACTATTTTGCCAATTCTAAGAACTCCAGCCAAAATTTCTGCTGAAATAAGAGATACTATTTCCCACAGAAGACTTTCTTTCTACAATTTTTATATCCCCTTTCAGAGATTTTATATCCCCTATTCAGAGATTTTATATGTTTAATATTTTGCATCTGCAATGCTGGGCTAAAAAAAAAAAGCCATTTCCAAATCAATCCTATTGAAAACTTTTAAGTCTATGGGTTTGCACTATGGCAATCTCAACTTTAAATTGAGGATTATGTTAAACATTGCACACAGACATACAAACATATACATATACATATACATATACATATACATAATTTTCTTAAGTTTTCGCAGGTACTTACATGTCTGGCATTCAGCTTTGTTCGGGTATTTTCCCACGTCATAATAGTGGTGCTTTTAAAGTTGTAGCAACGTTTCAGCAGAATCTCATCTGCCATCATCAGGCTTCTGTATAGTGTTCGTCTGTGAGTTAGACTTTTACAGTGGTTTCAGATTTAAATTTGGGGCAGCCTATTGCTGTGACAGAATGGATTTTTCTTCATCCTGATTGGTTGAGAGTCTTGGTTTGTGTTTATTGGTCTTGGAGTTTGCTGTGTTCTGCTTCTAATATCTTCTGTCTGTTTTGTTGGCTCTTTTTGTGTCTTGATTGGCTGGCAACATTGTGTTACTTTATTGGAGGCCTTTAGTGCAGCTTGGCTTCGGGTAAATGGACGGCTATCATTAGTTAGGAAGCTGGGTTTCATCTGGGTGCCTGGTTGGGGTGTGTTTGAGCTGGAGGTATCGGGGGGGGGTCTGTTTGTGCCCAGGTGTTTGCCTGGCTTGTGGTGTGGAGATTTTTTTGTTTGTGAGTGCAGGCTTCCAAATGATTGACAGCCTGGTGGAATCATCTCTTCTGTTCATGCTTTCTGGTCTTTTTTCAATCTCTATGGCTTCTCTGATGATTCTGTGGCTGGGATTTTCTATAGTGGCTAGGGTTTTGGTGCCATTGAAGTTGATGTTATGACTTGTGGCTTCCATGTGTTGGACGAGTGAGAAAGTGTGTTCCAGCTTTTTGACTGCATTTTTGTGTTCATCCAGGCGGGTGCTTATTCTTCTATTGGTCTGTCCAATGTATGTGGCCGGGCATGATGCACAGGGGTCTTCATATATGCCTTGGTTTTCCAGGTCAATTTTGTCTTTGGGGTTCCTGAGGATGGCTGCTATTTTTCTGTCTGTTTTGAAGGCAGTCTTGATGTGGTGTCTGTATAGAATCTTACTAATTTTGTCTGTAGTGCCTCTTATGTAGGGCAGGACAGCTGTTCCATAGGTCTGTTCCATAGGGCGCAGTTACATAGTCCTTTAGGTAGGACGGTTGTTTTATTAGTCTCTTTGATTTTCGCTGTGTCATTTGGCTGCAATCACGCTGAGGTAGATCGTTGTTTGGCAGTGGGGCTGTTTCTGGTTCAGAGTTCATTTCCCCGTCGTTGCCCATGTTCTCTGTAATTCCCTGAGGTTCGACTGTTTCCCTCTCTGGTTCCACTTCCTGAGTCTACATTATACCGCCGTTCCCTTTGAACGGGTTTTCTTCTTCTTGGAATTCATCTTCTTCCGTACCTCCTCCCCCTCAGTCTGGTCATAGGGGAGTTCAGGACTGCCCGCCAGGAGCCGCGAACGTAATTGATCGATATGGCGTTTCCATAGTCTATCGTCAAGGCATTGTACAAGGTAGGATCTTGGGCCGGTTACACGAACTACTGTCGCCTCCACCCACAATGGGTCGCCCGATAGGTTTTTCGCGTATACCAAATCTCCTACCTGGAAGGCACGACAGTGGCCGCTGGATCCTATTGGTTTTTCTGGTTCGTAAGCTGGGTGTAACCGGTCGAGGTGGGAGCGGAGTTTACGTCCCATTAGCAGTTCGGCGGGAGTTTTGTTGGTGATGCTATGTGGTGTGATGTGTTGTAAAAAAAGGATTGGATTGATCTTGTCGTCAATGTTGTCGTAGTCTACCTTCTGTAAGGTATTCTTTACAAATTGTACCATGCGTTCTGCTTTGCCATTGGTTGCAGGGTGCGCAGGCGAGGTGAGCGCATGTCGAATGCCGCGGACAGCGAAGTACTGCTCGAACGACAGTGCTGTAAATTGGGGCCCGTTATCGGATACCAGGACGTCTGGTAGTCCGTGGGTTGCAAATGGTCTTTCCAAGGTTTTGATAACCGCCTCGGAGGTTGTAGTCGTCATGCGATTAATCTTGAGCCAATTTGAATATGCGTCGACGGTTAGTAGAAAGGTGTGGCCTTTGGTCAGCCCCGCGAAGTCCAAGTGAATTCGGGACCAGGGTCCACGTGGTGTCTCTCATTCAGTAGGCATGACTTTTGGTGGGGCGTTGCTGACTTCTTGGCATTTGGGACAAGCTTTAACCCACTGTTCGATTTGCTTGTCAATGCCCGACCACCATGCGTAGCTTCGCACAAGGGCTTTCATTCGCACAATACCGTGGTGGCCATCGTGCAAGGTTCTCAGCAGCGCTTTCTCGAGTCATTCTGGGATAATGACTCTATCGCCCCAGATGACACAGCCTTTCTGGGAGAAGAGCTCGGTTTGTCGAGTCTTGAATGGTGTGAAGTCATCTGATAACTAGTCCAATGGACATCCGCGTTCTATCCAGCTTAGGACTCGTGCTATGGTGTGGTCGTGTTTGGTTTCTCTCGCGATATCTTGGGTGGTTAGTGGCGGCGAGTTGAGTGCCTCGATTTTCAACGTGGTTACCGTTGGTGCAGGATCGTTGAGAGTCTCTGGAAGCGGTGCTCGGCTCAATGCGTCGGCATGGGGAATGGCTTTCCCTGGGCGGTATTGCAGCCGATAGTTATAAGCAGCTAAGAATTCTGACCATCGGGTCATCCTAGGGGATAATGTGTAGGGAGTCGGCTTATCTCCGGCTATTATCCCCAATAATGGTTTGTGGTCAGTCACAATAGTAAAAGCCCGGCCATACACGTATTCGTGAAATCTTTTCACAGCTGAGACAATTGCGAGGGCTTCTTTATCGATTTGTCCATAGTTTCGCTCCGTTTTTGAAAGAGTCTTTGAAAAATATGCAACAGGGGCTTCATTCCCATTAGGCAGTACATGGCTCAAAATAGCGCCTTCCCCGAAAGGCGAAGCATCACATGTTATAACTAACGGCAAAGTCTCATTATACTGCATGAGTACAGAGTCAGAAGTGAGCAGTTTTTTAACATTTCGGAACGCCTGTTCTTCACGGTAACCCCATAGCCAATTTGCTTTTTTATCTAGCAACCGGTGTAACGGTTCAGCGACCGTTGCTTTGTGCGGCAAAAATACATTATAAAAATTGATGAGGCCTAAGAACGCCTGGAGATCGGCCTTGTTCCATGGCCTGGGAGCGTTTTTTATCATTTTTAGTTTACTTTCGGTAGGGTGAATGCCCTGGCTATCAATCAGGTACCCTAAAAACTCAACACTGTCAGTACACAATTTACATTTGTTTTTTTTAACTTTAAGACCGGTCTCTTGGAATTTTTTTAGGACTAATTTTACCCGGTCCTGTAAGATTTTTTTTGGTAGGGGCTGCGATTAATACATCGTCAAAATAGGGGACCACGCCCTTAATTCCTTGCAATAACCTTTCCATAAGGCTCTGAAAAATCCCCGGGGCTACACTAACTCCGAATTGCAGCCGGGTACATTTAAAGGCACCTCAGTGCATCACAATAGTTTGGGCCTGTGCCGTTTTTTCATCTACTGGTAATTGCTGATATGCCTAAGCTAAATCTAATTTAGCAAAGACTTTCCCGCCCCCCAGGGAATGGAGGAGATGCTGCACCACCGGAACTGGATAAGCGTTCTGCTGCAGGGCATGGTTCAAAGTGCCCAGTAGTCCCCACAAATTCGGATTGACCCGTCTGGCTTAATGGGTGTTACAATTGGGGTTTCCCAAGGCAAGTGATCGATGGGCTCTAACACCCCCTGAGCTATCAGTTTGTTGAGTTGTTCGTCGATTTTCGATTTTAAGGCAAACGGAACTCGACGGGGCTTTAGACGGATGGGAGCTATTTTTGGATCTAGACTGAATGAAATCGGGGTCCCCTTGTACTCGCCTAAGCTGTCCGTGAAGACGTCCCTGAACTCATAGATAAGGTCTTCCTCCCAGTCACCGCCGCTGACTCGGTTTATGCTGGCCACTTCAATGCTGAGTGGCGCGAACCATTGGAGGCCCAGTAGGCTGGGCCTATCTCTATTGATGACTGTCAAAGGTAAGTATGCTGTGTGCTTCTTGAAGGAGACTCGGACTCGGCAGGAACCGACGACGGGGATTCGATTCCCTTGGTAATCCTTGAGGATGAAGCGTTTGGAGCAGAGATCCTGGCATTGAATTGTGGGGATGAGTTGCTTGAGTGTCTTCCAGGACACCATCGAGAGGGACGATCCCAAGTCAACCTCCATGTGGCAAGGCTGGTTCTCAATGGCTACTGTGACACGGATTTTCTTAGTGTCCAAGGCTGAGGCGTGACCGATAGTGATAGTATGGTGAGCCTCTTCTCTCTGCAAAGCTCGATTTCTGTAGGAGTGGTTTACTGGCTCTCGCCGTACAGGACAGTTTCCTGTCGATTGGCGATAGTTAGCCCCTTTTAAGGCCTGGCTGGGTCCTGGCAAGCTGCGGCAGACCTGTCCGATGTGGCCTCGTTTCCCGCACTCATGGCAGAGTGCGTCGCGGAATTTGCATTCGGACCTGGCATGGTTGGCTCCACAACCAGCGCGAGGGCGTAAGGGCTTCGAGTGATGGTCCTGGTCAGACCGCAGTCAATGGACCCCTTCTTCGTCGCTGTCTGACGATGAAGAGAGGTCCTCGTGGTTCGTTGTCGCAAGCTGCCCTTCTGAACTAGGTGAGATGTCGCTGGCCGGTGGTGGTACCGGAGCACGGTTTCGGCGTAGTTGTGCAGCCAACTTCCTGGTTGCTTCTGCTGCAGTAGCATCGGCGATGGCATCAGCAAGGCTGATGTCACCTTTCGCCATCAGCTTGCTTTGGACACCTGGTGCATCTAGTCCCAGAACTATGCGATCTCTTAGTGCTTCTTCTAAATCGGCGAATCTGCAGAGGCCTCCCAAATTTCGTAGGTCTGCTATGAAGTCGGCCACACTTTCTCCCTTTCACTGGCTCCTCTGATAAAACTCATGGTGTCTCACGAGCGTAGGCACGGTCGGGGCGTAGTGGTCTTGTAGGATAGGTTCGAGGTCGTCCCAATCCATGGCCTTCACTTCTCGGGGTTTGGCTAGTGCTTTAGCCATCTTAAATACGGTTGGACCGCAATGCGTTAGGAACACCACCCGTTTCTTCCCGGCTGTGGCGTCCTTTAAGTTGTTCGTCTCTAAGAACATTTGGAAGTGATCCATGTGAGACTCCCAGTCTTCCTGTGCTGGATCGAACGGAGCGGGTGGTACGATGCCGCCGGACATGGTTCCGTTGTTGGCATCGTCTGTCACGTGCTCGATGTTCTTCGAAGTTTCGTTGGTTCAGATATCTCCATATCCCATCCTCGTCGCCAGTGTTAAGTTTTGAGCATGGGCGAGAAAGAATGGAGACAAGCCTCTGAACGGTGAACTTCAGCTCTTTATTTACATTGTGACTTCTTCTTCTATAACAGTTAAACCCGCCTTATATAGGCAAACCCTGTAACTTTTAACCAACAATGAGCTAGGAGCGCTAGCTCTTATAACCAATAGGAACTCTCTGTTAAGGGCCAATCGGATTCCCCGGAACGGGCCAATCTGGTCCGGCCGCTTAACAGCCAATCAGAAGTGCAGGGCCAGAACCCTGCACTTAACTCCAAGCTCACACTTTATTAAATCTTCATGCATACACAATAATATACATATATATATATATATATATATATATATATATATATATATATATATATATATATATATATATATGGCATTCAGCTTTGTTCAGGTATTTTCCCACGTCATAGTAGTGGTGCTTTTAAAGTTGTAGCAACGTTTCAGCAGAATCTCATCTGCCATCATCAGGCTTCTGTATTGTGTCCGTTGGACACAATACAGACGGACACAATACAGAAGCCTGATGATGGCAGATGAGATTCTGCTGAAATGTTGCTACAACTTTAAAAGCACCACTACTATGACATGGGAAAATACCCGAACAAAGCTGAATGCCATACATGTAAGTACCCGCGAAAACTTAAGATATATATATATATATATATATATATATATATATATATATATATATATATATATATATATGTATATGGATCTTTGGTTATTCGGGTTTTCTCCCGCGTAAGATTGGAAGTATCTAGGCAACGTTTCGATGAAGTCTCATTCATCATCTTCAGGCTTGGTCTTCAGCTCTGTGCTTCTCAGAGTGATGTGAGCTTGCAGCTGCTTCTTCCTTTTAACTGCTCCTGGGGGTGTGACTTGATTGGCTGGGGGCTTGGCTGTGTTCTGATTGGATGGGGGGGTGTTCTCATTGGTTGGGGGTTTGGCTGTGTTCTGATTGGTTGGGGGGTTGGCTGTGTTCTGATTGGCTGGAGGCGTGTTCTGTTCAGGTGGGGGCTTGATTGTGCTCAGGTTAGTCTTAGTTGCTGGAGGGTTTGAGCTGGTGAGCTGTGATCTTGCTGTTTGGCTTCGAGTTCATGGTCGTGCTGCATCTTCATGGTGGGGGTCAGTTCGCTTCATGTATGGCTCAGAGGGGTTTGAGGTGGGTAGTGATGTAGCTGCAGTGCGGCTTCTGGTCCATGGTCGTGTTTCATCTTCTGTGTGGGTGTGAGTCTGCTTTCTACGTGGAAGTGTGGTGGTGGCATCTTGTGTGGCTCTCAGGGGTGTGGGTCTGGTGTCATTCTTCATGTTAGGTACGCGTCTGTTCATGAGGGCGGGTTTCCAAATGGCTGGTGGGCGGGAGGCATCATCTCGTTTATTCATGCTGTGTGGGCGTTTTTCTATCTCTATGGCTTCTCTGATGATTCTGCTGCTGAAGTGTTCGGTTTTGGCGATAGTTCTGGTATTTTTAAAGTCAATCTCATGTCCTGTGGCTTTGAGGTGTTGGACCAGGGAAGAGGTCGGTTCTTCCTTTTTGATTGAGTTCTTATGTTCTTCAATGCGCGCACCTATTCTTCTGTTAGTCTGTCCAATGTATGTGGTGGGGCAGGCAGTGCAAGGGATTTCATATACTCCTTGATTTTCTAACTCGATTCTGTCCTTAGGGTTTCTTAGGATGGTGGATATCTTTCTGTTTGTGCAGAATGCTGTCTTAATGTTGTGTTTTTGGAGGATCTTGCTGATTTTGTCCGTAGTGCCTTTTATATATGGGAGGAGGGCTTTGCCATTCTCTTGTTCTTTGTCTTGGATTTTGGCTGGGGTTTCTTTTTGGATTAGGTGGGTGATCTTCTTTCTTTGGAATCCATTGGCTGTCAGCACGCCGGTGAGAGTGTGTAGTTCGGTCTCTAGGTGTTGTTCATCGGCTAAGCATTTTGTTCTGGAGATGAGTGTCTCAGCTACGGAATTGATCTGTGCTGGGTGGTGGTGTGAGAGTGCGTGTAGATAGCGGTTGGTATGTGTTTTCTTCTGGTAGATGGTGTGTCATAGGGAGCCATTGGATTCTACACGCACTCTCACACCACCACCCAGCACAGATCAATTCCGTAGCTGAGACACTCATCTCCAGAACAAAATGCTTAGCCGATGAACAACACCTAGAGACCGAACTACACACTCTCACCGGCGTGCTGACAGCCAATGGATTCCAAAGAAAGAAGATCACCCACCTAATCCAAAAAGAAACCCCAGCCAAAATCCAAGACAAAGAACAAGAGAATGGCAAAGCCCTCCTCCCATATATAAAAGGCACTACGGACAAAATCAGCAAGATCCTCCAAAAACACAACATTAAGACAGCATTCTGCACAAACAGAAAGATATCCACCATCCTAAGAAACCCTAAGGACAGAATCGAGTTAGAAAATCAAGGAGTATACGAAATCCCTTGCACTGCCTGCCCCACCACATACATTGGACAGACTAACAGAAGAATAGGTGCACGCATTGAAGAACATAAGAACTCAATCAAAAAGGAAGAACCGACCTCTTCCCTGGTCCAACACCTCAAAGCCACAGGACATGAGATTGACTTTAAAAATACCAGAACTATCGCCAAAACCGAACACTTCAGCAGCAGAATCATCAGAGAAGCCATAGAGATAGAAAAACGCCCACACAGCATGAATAAACGAGATGATGCCTCCCGCCCACCAGCCATTTGGAAACCCGCCCTCATGAACAGACGCGTACCTAACATGAAGAATGACACCAGACCCACACCCCTGAGAGCCACACAAGATGCCACCACCACACTTCCACGTAGAAAGCAGACTCACACCCACACAGAAGATGAAACACGACCACGGACCAGAAGCCGCACTGCAGCTACATCACTACCCACCTCAAACCCCTCTGAGCCATACATGAAGCGAACTGACCCCCACCATGAAGATGCAGCACGACCACGAACTCGAAGCCAAACAGCAAGATCACAGCTCACCAGCTCAAACCCTCCAGCAACTAAGACTAACCTGAGCACAATCAAGCCCCCACCTGAACAGAACACGCCTCCAGCCAATCAGAACACAGCCAACCCCCCAACCAATCAGAACACAGCCAAACCCCCAACCAATGAGAACACCCCCCCATCCAATCAGAACACAGCCAAGCCCCCAGCCAATCAAGTCACACCCCCAGGAGCAGTTAAAAGGAAGAAGCAGCTGCAAGCTCACATCACTCTGAGAAGCACAGAGCTGAAGACCAAGCCTGAAGATGATGAATGAGACTTCATCGAAATGTTGCCTAGATACTTCCAATCTTACGCGGGAGAAAACCCGAATAACCAAAGATCCACATACAAATACCCGCGAGAACCTCAGAAAACAAATATATATATATATATATATATATATCTACCATTCCTAGATGTACTAATCTACAAAAAAACAGATGGCACACTAGGACACACCATATACCAGAAGAAAACACACACCAACCGCTACCTCAACGCCCAATCCCACCACCACCCAGCACAGATAAACTCCGTGGCTAAAACACTAATTACTAGAACCAAATGCCTGGCAGACAAGACACATATTAAGACTGAACTATGCACCCTGACTAAAATATTGACAGCCAACGGCTTCCACAAAAGCAAAATCACCAACTTGATCCACAAAAACACACTGAGACATAATAGAGACCCAGATGATGAACAGACCAATGGAACAGCTGTCCTGCCCTACATAAGAGGCACTACAGACAAAATTAGTAAGATTCTATACAGACACCACATCAAGACTGCCTTCAAAACAGACAGAAAAATAGCAGCCATCCTCAGGAACCCCAAAGACAAAATTGACCTGGAAAACCAAGGCATATATGAAGTCCCCTGTGCATCATGCCCGGCCACATACATTGGACAGACCAATAGAAGAATAAGCACCCGCCTGGATGAACACAAAAATGCAGTCAAAAAGCTGGAACACACTTCTTCACTCGTCCAACACATGGAAGCCACAGGTCATAACATCAACTTCAATGGCACCAAAACCCTAGCCACCATAGGAAATCCTAGCCACAGAATCATCAGAGAAGCCATAGAGATTGAAAAAAGACCAGAAAGCATGAACAGAAGAGATGATTCCACCAGGCTGTCAATCATTTGGAAGCCTGCACTCACAAACAAAAAAATCTCCACACCACAAGCCAGGCAAACACCTGGGCACAAACAGACCCCCCCCCGATACCTCCAGCTCAAACACACCCCAACCAGGCACCCAGATGAAACCCAGCTTCCTAACTAATGATAGCCGTCCATTTACCCGAAGCCAAGCTGCACTAAAGGCCTCCAATAAAGTAACACAATGTTGCCAGCCAATCAAGACACAAAAAGAGCCAACAAAACAGACAGAAGATATTAGAAGCAGAACACAGCAAACTCCAAGACCAATAAACACAGACCAAGACTCTCAACCAATCAGGAGGAAGAAAAATCCATTCTGACACAGCAGTAGGCTAGCCCCAAAGTTAAAACTGAAACAACTGTAAAAGTCTGATTCACAGACGAACACAATACAGAAGCCTGATGATGGCAGATGAGATTCTGCTGAAACGTTGCTACAACTTTAAAAGCACAACTATAATGACATGGGAAAATACCCGAACAAAGCTGAATACCATACATGTAAGTACCCAAGAAAACTTAAGAATATATATATATTTTCTATATATCTTGATATCACCAATCAAGCAGAACACAGCAAACTCCAAGACCAATAAACACAGACCAAGACTCCCAACCAATCAGGATGAAGAGAAAACCATTCTGGCACAGCAGTAGGCTAGCCCCAAATTTAAAACTGAAACAACTGTAAAAGTCTGACTCATAGACGAACACAATACAGAAGCCTGATGATGGCAGATGAGATTCTGCCGAAACGTTGCTACAACTTTAAAAGCACAACTATAATGGCGTGGGAAAATACCCGAACAAAGCTGAATACTATATATACATACATACATACATATTTACACACACAGTTACACGTGTATACACATACACACACACAAATCAGAATATATGACCACCTAATAACAGTTTTTCTCCAGTTTCAGTCTGCAATTTTTTTGTATTTGTTGTTCTTCATTCTGAGTGATGCTTCAGCCTTTGATCTCATGTGTGCACATTGCTCTTAAAGGAAAAAAGGCCACTGTCACCACAGTAACATTCCTATAGATTTTATTATACATGTTTTAATCACAATAATAGTATAAAAGGAAATGTCTTTTTCAATGTGGAAAGGTAACTCATTGCACATAATTTAAATCATACCAATTTTGATGTTTAGACACAAAAATTATTATTACCTTTATTGTCAGAGTACAACATGTGTAATGAGATTGGCTGAGCCTCCCTTCATGCACCCCCCCCCCCAACACAATTCACAGTGAGGACAGAAGTCCCTAACTCAGTCCCAATCTTATTACACTATGTGACCTTGTTGCACAATGAATGACTGCATCTTTGCAATGGACAGAATAATAGCTAAACTACATATAAAATACCCTCACTAATTACTGAATGACAATCCATTAAAAGCAAAAAATAATATTGTTCAACTATCCTTCCAGTTTATGTAAGATGGCTATTGAAATGGAAAACACCTAATGTGAAAGTTTTGCTTGGTTTTTTTTCAGAAAAGAAAAAGTGTGTGCAACACATTTTATCCTGTTTTGTAGTGGCAAATGGGAAGAAAGTAGGTTTTGGATCAATCCATTTAGGCTGGATCTTAAGCTAGAATTAAGTGTGGAAGGAATGTTACGTAGAAATTATCATATTACATGTAAAATGGTGAAGTAAAGTATGGGTAGAGTTGCAGAGACCTTGGAATAAAAAAATCTAGCACAATTTATCAAGTCCAAATACAGTTTATTGGAATGTATTTATTTTCAAACTCAAGTACAATTTACCACCAAGGTTCAGGGAAAATATTGTCAGGTTTATAGCTTGGATTTTAGAGCTTCCAAATAGCTGATAAAAACAACCCTAGGCAAATAATGACACATGACAAGACAGGATACCATGGTCCCTTCCAAGCATTTCCCACTATCTCATTTGTTTGTCATCATTATTCACTGTATATCAAAGCCATTTATCATACAGTATCTTTACTTTATTCATAATGTTCTTTACATTGCTTTGCTCCCACAAAATTGTTTTTATGGAATGGTTTTTTTTGAAGTTTATCCCCAAATCCATGATAGAGAAACTTGTACTTATAATTAGATAATCCTCTACTTGCAACCCCAATTTAAGCCCAGAATGTCCGTTGCTAAGCAAGGCAATTGTTAAGTGAGTTGTACCTCATTTTATGACTTTTTTTGGCCACAGTTGTAAAGCAAATCACTACAGTTATTAAATGAATCATGCAATTGTTAAGCATACCTGCCTTCCTCCATTGATTTTGCTTTTCAGAAATTGGCTAGGAAGGTTACAGATGGTGATCACAGAACAGTGCAACTGTCATAAATACATGCCAGTTGCCAAAAGCCAAATTTTGATCATGTGGCCATAAGGATGCTGCAATCATTATAAGTGTGGAAAATGGTCATAATGCAATCATAAATCAGCACTTTTTTGTGCTGTTGTACTTCGATCAATCACCAAACGAATCATAAGTCAAGGACTACCTGTATTATATTATAATAAGTCATACAACATTTGTGTTTTTCAGAATTGGTTATTACAGTGGGTGAGGTTTTTTTAATATGAAAGGCTTAAAGCAAGGAAAGATTGTTGAGCAGTACTGCATTCTTTGTCCTAACAAATTCAAGGAAATAAAAGGAGTATTTATTGAGAATCATGTGGAAACTTTAAATAGTTGTATAAACCATTGAAATATGAAAAATTTGAAAGATTTCCAGTATCTCAGTTTTCCTTTTGGCACTACTATTATCCACCTGCCAATGGAGCAAGAAAAGATTATTATAGGAGAAAATCATCGAGAACAAATCCTAAACAATTGTTTCTAATCTATCCACCCTGAGAGAATAGAGGCAGCTGCCTCTGGTTTATAGTTCAACAGTACTTGACTATCTTATCTACCAACAGGGTATCATTATGTTCCCCATAAAGTATAGAAAGATAACAGCTGCCAAAAGTAATTGTTCCCCCAACTGATGTTATAGTAGCTGTTTACTATGCATGCTTAGATGCTTTTCTAGCACGGGGATGGCAAACTGGCTGTCTGCAGATTAGATCCAGCCCAGGAAAAGCAACATTATTCACTACCCAGCCCTTTGTAACTCTTCCTAATTTTAATCAAAGTAAAAAACTTGGATTCATTTCCAAAGATGCTAGCTAAAGACACTGCATTTTAAAATTGCACCTTTTGGATTTTGTATATATTGTCCTAACTAAAACCAAGTTCACATACTTTTAAGATCAACAGCACAATAAGGGCCCCAACCAATACCAAAATTCAAAACTAGTGTTGCTGAATGATCATAACATGATAATAGAGTTGGAAGGGATCTTGGAGGTCTTCTAATCAACCCCTTGTTTAAGCAGGAAACCCACTGCACATACTGTACAGCGAATGAAGTAATTTGTACAGATATGGCCCCAATTACAGAGTAACAACACTTTTTATCCAGTTGCATCTAATCTCTGAATGAGAACAGTAACAATACTGCATCATCTCCGAATATTTATTAGCATTAAAATAAAACTAACTAGGGAATTTGAAAAAAAAACATTATCTATATGGAATTTACTTTAAACAGTAAATAGAGTTGGTGGGATGGTGATACTGGCTCATTGTGAAGGTCTTATTTTATTTTTATTGGCTTTTTAAAAACAGCCATTTGCAGGAGTACAATAATAGAATAACAGAGTTGGAAGGGACTTCTAGTTCAACCCCCTCCTCAGGCAGGAAACCCTTTGTACCATTTCAGACAAATGGTTGTCCAATCTCTTCTTAAAGACCTCCTGTGATGACCCAGAGTGTAACACAAATGTAACAAAATCCATAACGTAAATAAATGTCCTTTAATGCCTCTAACTTGGCCCCACTGTTCAATAATTCTCAGTTGGAGATAAAACTTATGCAAAAATAGTCTTCCAAAGAAAGCAATACAGTCCGAACTTAATGAGCAGATAGAGGTGAAATAAAAAAAACCAAAACAAACTACAATGAAGGAAATTCCACAATGGACCAGGATAAAAAATTACCAACTTCAAGGATATAACAAGGCAGTCTGTTGGAAGAACACCAACCAAGATAACTTTAGCCCAAATAAAACACGCTTTGCTTCTGGCAACACTATGTTTTCACCATCTCTCTTATATACTATTCTCCCCAGCTGCAACCAATGAGGGGGATCATGGCCGCTTCTTCTCTCGTAAGCCAAGATGTTTCCTTCTCGGTTCCTCCCTGCAGGTCCTAGGATACAGAGGGGATGGACCTGGTTCTTCCTCTGACTGCCCAGCCGGCCTCTACCCTTCCCCAGCCTCCTCCACAAACTCCAGAGCCACACCTCCACTCCCTGTTGGCTGTTCCTCTTCTCCCTCAGAGTCTTACTCTAACAAAGGCATGACACCTCCAGTGTTGGAACACCTATAACTTCTGGAGGCAAGTCGTTCCACTCTTACAGCTAAGCAGTAGGAACTGTATCTCTGAGTGTTTGTTGTTATCTTTGCAACAATAGAAGACAGGTAAATACAGGTAATCCTTGACTTACAACAGTTCATTTAGTGACCAAAGTTACAACGGGATTGAAAAAAATGACTTATGACCATTTTTCACACTTATGGCCATTGCAGCATCCCCATGCTCACGTGATAAAAATTCAGATGCTTGGGAACTGACTCATTGCAGTGTCCTGGAGCCACATGATCACCTTCTGTGACCTTCTGACAAGCAAAATAAATGGGAAAACCAGATTCACTTAACAAGCATGTTACTAACTGAACAACTCCAGCGAGTCACTTAACAACTGTGGCAAGAAAGGTCATAAAATGGGACAAAACTCACTTAACATTTTTTTTCACTTAACAACAGAAATGTTGGGCTCAACTGTGCTCGTAAGTCGAGGACTACCTGTATCATCATGCTCAGGATGGAACCTTAATGGAAGATGGAAAATTAGCATCTAGACCAGTATATTAATAACAGAGGGAAAATGCTAGATGAATCCACTACAGCAATCAACACCAGATGCTTTAATGAAGATGACAACAATTGCAGGTACCTAGCTTGGCACATACATGTTTAGTGCATTTGAGAAATAATAAACACAAAAAATACAGGTAGTCCTCGACTTACAACCGCAATTGAATCTAAAATTTCCATTGCTAAGCAAGATAGCTGTTAAGTGAGTCTTGCCCCATTTTAGAACCTTTCTTGCCACAACTGTTAGGTGAATCACTGCAGTTGTTAAGTTAGTAACCCAGTTGTTAAGTGAATCTGTTTTCCCCATTGGCTTTGCTTGTCAGAAGGTCGCAAAAGGGGATCACATGACCTTGGGACACAGTAACTGTGATAAATACATTCCAGTTGCCAAACCGTCCCAATTTTGATCGGGTGACCACAGGGATGCTGCAATGGTTGTAAGTGTGAAATCGGTTATAAGTCACTTTTTTCAGTGTTGTTGTAGCTTCAAACGATTACTGAACAAATGGTTGCAAGTTGAGGACTGCCTGTGACAGGAGACAATACAACAACTTTCTCTAACCTGGTACCTCTAGATGTGTTAGACCAGTTTGCCAAAGGTTTGAGGATTTACTGTTCCAACACACTGGGTGGTCTAAGAATAGGACGCTGCAATATGTAATCTGGAAAAAAAAATGCCTGGGAAAGATTTTTGTTTGATGGAGCATTCCTTATACAGCCCAAGAGCTGAACATATCTATCCCTGTTTCCCATCCCTTAACTTCTACACTGTAAATTCTATATCCAATTTACTACAAATGTACCTCAATTCATAAACCTGCCTCTGGAATTGTGGAAGTGAGGATATGAAATAATTCAATACTCACTCATGGGAAATTTCCTCTAATATATAACTGAAATCTTTCCTGCATCTTCAATCTTAATGACTTTTGTTCCGTACTAACCGACTACTGAGAACAATCCTTTTTTTTTTTAAATCTTACTCTTGTACCATCACAATGTTCTTTTGAATGTTCTTGACTCTCTGATAAAATACACAATTGCTTAGATTTTTCTAATGTGAAAAACCCTGTGCGTGCCCCCTAGAAATAGGGTGTCTAGGGAATGTAATTGATTGAACTAAATTAGACATAGTTTAGAATAAACCTTGCTAGAATCAGGATTCATAAAACATATATAAACATGTAAACACGCAACAGGTTTGCTGTTCTCCTTGGAATTGTTTCTCACTAATTTTCTTCCATTTCTTCTATGAAATCAGATGTAATACCATTTTCATCATCTGGAGTGTTTTAGGATGATGGTGTTAATCTTTGTCTATAATGACAATAGGATGTTATTATCACAAACCTCCTCGTGGCTCAGTTGCTCGCTAAAACATTTTTCTAAAGTTTTAAGAGCTGAAATGTATTTGCTTTTTTAAAAATTGATTAGTGAAGTCTTCAGGTCCAAAAAGGATGTCCTAGTGTTATGGCCTAATTCTTGTCAATGAAATTATTGTGACTAATTCAGTAAACAGTGATTAAAACAAGCCATGCTTTAACACAATCATTCTTCTCTTCCCCTTCTACATGGTCTTCAAGGGCACTTGAATCAAAGGGTACATGATCTCAAACCCCAGTTTCCAACTTCAACTTCTAGCTGCAAAAAATTCATAACTGTTGATTCAATGCAAGTGGCCCACATGTTGCTCATCCCAGCCATAAACAATGGATTCCAAACTAAAAAGGTTGGATTAACTCCATATCCAAAATCAAGCCAAATAAACATTACAGCATAGCATGATGTACAGATCCAGTCATATCAGTATGTGTGGCTTTTCTCTGCAAACTTTCTTTCCCCAAATAAACATACAGAATATTTTAAACAGTAAGTACTCTGGGACCTTTGCCGAGGAACTGGCTATGAGAAATACAAGCCTTCTGGCGTACATTCTCCAGGACCAAATGTGCCATGCAAGGATACTGAGTCAACTGAAAGATGCATACGGTGCTGTTTACTTGCATCATTTTTTAAAGTACACAGCATAGTTGGCTGCATTATCTGTTTACACATCATAAAACTATGAATTTGCCTGTCTGGGAAGATGGGACAATGGTCATTAATTTTATTGGTTTTAATTTATAAAATCTAAGGCTACCATAGACAGCCAATTTGATACAGTGGTTAAAGCACCATGCTAGAGACTGGGAGACAATGAATTATAGTCCAGCTTTAGGCAAAAAAAGCCTGCTGGGTAACCTTGTACTAGTAACTCTCTCTCAGTTCTAGGAAGTAGCAAAGGCAAACCACTTCCAAAATCTTACCAGGAAAACTGCAGTGACTTGCCAGGTAGTCAGTCATAGGAGTCAAGATTGATTCAAAGGCATCACCCCCCCCCCCAAGGCTATCAGGATCTAGTAGTCATAAATGCTATATATTACTTCTAGGAACAAAAGTGCTCAATGAACTTTGTTCTAAATTAAGAGCAGGAGGTATTCCAGTACATCCCAGAGGCTCGTTTTTCCCAGAGCCTGAGGAGGCAGTTTTTGCCCTCCTGGAAGCTCAAGGAAAGCCTCCAGAGCCTGGGGAGGGCGAAAAACAGGCCTCCAGGAAGTTCCAGAAGGCTGTAAAAAGGCCCGTTTCCAGTCTCCACAGAGCCTCTGGAACTTGGGGAGGCTGTTTTCACCCTCCTGGAGGCTTGAGGAAAGCCTGCAGAGCCCGGGAAGTGCAAAAATGCCCCCCCACCATTGTGCAGGAGGTCGACTAGGCCATGGCCATGCCCAACCAGCAATTGGGCAGAGAACCGGTTGCTACATTTTTTTGAAGCCCACCCCTGATTATAAGGAGTTGATAGAAACAGACTGTAAAAAAGACAAAATATCCTTTTTGCATTATACTCTTCTGTTTTGTCATCTGTGGTATATCATGATTTAAAATAATAATAATACATCAACTGTGGAACATTTATAAGGATCTTTCAATAATAACCTAATCTGTGGAAGAAAATATTTCATCTTCTGTTTCCTGTGCATAGATATGATTATTATTCCATAAAAAATAATATCAAAGATTCAAGTCCATGCTGCACAGTAATCCTTGACTTACAACTCCAATTGGAACCAGAATTTTTGTTGCTAAGCAAGGTGGTTGCTAAGTGAGCTGTGCCCAGTTTTATGACTTTTTTGCAATGGATGTTAAGTAAATTATTGCAGTTGTTGAGTGAATTACCTAGCCATTAAATGAATCTGGCTTCCCTACTGATTTTGCTGGGTGAAAAACAACTGTCACAAATGATCATCAATAACTCCAAGATTTTACAACTGTTGGTTAATAAATACAGAATAAATATATGTTGCTTGCCAAGCACTCAAATTTTGATCATGTGACTGGGAATGCTGCTGTAATGGCCATGCATGTAAAACTGGTTGGAAATTACTTTTTTCAGTGTTGTAATTTCGAACAATCACTAAACAAATCCTAACAGCTTATTTCACAGAATGTTTTAGTTGAGCTTGTTTTTTTCCTAATGCCTCTTTAGTGGTGCTGAAAACATTTGCTGTCATTCTAATCAAAAAGCTAAAGGAACAAAGTTTAGATAACCTAGTTTAGCTTTATGTTAGGCAAATTTTCTTTCAGCAGGTCAAAAGAAATTCATGGATGGGAAGAAGAAAAGTGACTAAAAATATCCTTGTCATAATAACATAGAGTTGTGTGCATCAACATCTTGGAAAAGAGGACAACATAAGAAAATATAGATATCAATGGATTTAGAGAAAGCTCATGATAGAGTGAATAGGCAGAGAGTTAAACCTGAATATGTGATATCCCCTTGATTGGTTAGTATCTTTATAGCAATAGCACTCAGACTTATATGCTGCTTCACAGTGCTTTACAGCCCTCTCTGAGTGGTTTACAGAGTCAGCCTATTGCCCCCAACAATCTGGGTCCTCATTTTACCAACCTCAGAAGGATGGAAGGCTGAATCAACCTTGAGCCTGGTGGGATTTAAACTGCCAAATTGCAGTCAGCCAGCAGTCAGCAGAAGTAGCCTGCAGTACTGTATTTTAACCACTGCACCACCGTGGCTCTTTATGGATATTTACTCTCAAGAGATATTGCATGTTCTGTCATGAATATACATGTTTAGATATGGATGATGAGAACCCTGCAGCAAATATTATATAGGTTATGTGCTGCAACAAGGGTCAGAAAATTAATGTATTAAAACCCAACCTAGTTGTGTTTGACAGATAGAAACAACTCAAGTAGCATCGTCCTTCATGGGAATAAATGGAAAAAAGATGAGGAAAGCTTCCTATGCTAAGCTTTAATGACTTGATTTGTACCATGGGCTGCCATGGTTCAACCAGCTTATTGAATAAGTCAGTTAATTGCTTCAAACAACTAGATCACAAATCATGGTTTATAACTCACAACAGTGTCATGATGGCCCTAATCTTAAAAGCAATCTGGAAAAAAGTATAAAAATGATAAAACCATTTTCCACAAAACTGAACACCCATAACGCAAAATACTGTATAAAACAATGAAATAACATCACTTTAAAATAGCATTTAGTTAAAAGACAGCCTAAAAGTCCATTCTAGGAGCAATTATAATATTGCAGTACTAGGTAAATATTTCAACTGACATTTAAAACAGGACAGTTGGTATTCATCATATTTCCCCAGGCATAAAAGATCCCAATTAAGGTGTTGTTAGTAAGAAGGCCAATCACTGTAGCTACTCTCCTGCAAGCCAGAGCTATCATCACCACTACAGTGGGTCTCCCTGATTATTGACTTCCAGGTAGTAACATGGCAGATTAGCACACCTCTGTGAAACAGTGGGAATGATGCAGGGACAACACCATGATTTGAAGCCTCTCTGGACAAGGAAAAGCCATGAGATCACCTACATGTTATCCAGGAAGGGTCAGTTCCTTGCAAGGAAGCCTGCAGTATCAGGTGGGACCCTGCAGACAACTTGTGAATAGATCACTGAGCAGAGTACTAATATTCTATTGTCCTACTCCAGACAGAGTCCTGGTGGATATATCAGCTGAAGTTGGGAATCAGCATCCTATAGAGCAAAAAAATCAATGTGAGGAAAACAAGATCTTGGGGGAATGAAGAGTGTTAGCAAGAAAGGAAAGGAGGAAGGAAGGAAGGAAGGAAGGAAGGAAGGAAGGAAGGAAGGAAGGAAGGAAGGAAGGAAGGAAGGAAGGAAGGAAAAGAAAGAAAGAGAGAGAGAAAGAAAGAAAGAAAGAAAGAAAGAAAGAAAGAAAGAAAGAAAGAAAGAAAGAAAGAAAGAAAGAAAGAAGTGTGGTAATTGAGGCAACCTTGAAGTGCTCAGTTCTCAGTAGCTTTATAAAAATTTCTATGGCAATGTAACTGATGTTTCTGTTTCGTAAAACAATAATTCTTTGTTGAGGATAATAACAGTAGAAAGGCAGGGAAGTAACTTGAGGTTTGCTAATCATTAATATCTATGCTATACGTCTATTACCTATTGTATATGTATAATGTATCATTTTCTCCCCCTTTCCTGATATCTATAAATAGGAGTGTATCCTTTTCTCTGTAGGAGTCTGTCCCATTATTTTCTGGAGGAAATTCCTTCAGTGCATACTGTTAAACAATAATTACTGCAGTAAACCTTGATTATTGGTTTTTGAGTCTTATATTTGATTTCACACCAAGAAAACACATTATGGTCACTTCAGGATAATGTTCAACACTCAGGTTTTCTGCATGATTTGACAGATGTTACAAATGGATCTACTGTAATTACCGTTCATGGCTTCAGGACTTAATTGAAGAAGTAAACAATTGTGTTCTTGGGGCTGAATTGTATTCTTATAACTATTTCATTACCAGGCCAGGTAACTTCATCAGGTTCAGGAAGAATAGGGTTTTCTAGTTGTTTATATATAGGAGCTTGCTGTGCCAATGTGCCAGTCTTGATGGCAGTGAAAAATCGTAGTTTTCTGTATTTCTTTGCTGTTGTATAAAGGCCATCTGGATTTTTGTCGGCAATATCTAGTAGCCCTAACACATAAGACAAACACAGCAACGTTTGAAAATTGACTTGATTTCTAAGACCATTTCTCAAAATCAGAAACGTAATTATGTTACAGCATCCTAATGTTTATTAGGATCCCAGTAAGTAATAATAATAGCAATAGCACTTAGACTTACAATATATACCGCTCCATAGTGTTTTACAGCACTCTCTGAGTACTTTACAATGTCAGCATATGGCCCCCAACAATCTGGGTCCTCATTTTACTGATCTTGGAAGGATGGAAGGATGAGTCAATCTTGAGCTGGTCAGGATCGAACTCCTGGCAGTGGGCAGAATTATCCTGCAGGACTACATTTTAACCATCATGCTGCCAAAGCTCCAGATGATAATAAATTAGCAATCTATTTAAATCAAGGCAGCCTTAACTGTTAATTCTAACTACTCATTTCAGATAAAATATAAAGGGAAAAGTTACAATTCTGTCATTAGTTTGCTCATTGAACAATATACTTTTAAAGTTTTGGATTTTCTTTCATAGTGTTCAAGAACTGGATTTTGGATTTCAGGTGAAGCAATATTTGCAGCTGAGGAAATATTTTTAACTTCCACTCAATGCATCTATAGGTGTCAACTAGCAAAATGGACAGTATTTCCTCTATCTTACCTTATTTTAATCATATCTCAAGTGCTGTAAAATGTAATTAATGGATACTTCTTATCCAGCTTCCATTCCTGATCTGTAATCTTCCTATACAGATCAATCCTTGTGGATGAATTTTACCTGAATGTATGTCTTATGGGTACATTAAATAATCTCATCCATCTGCAGATTGGTGCCACTATAGAAGGGCTCCTATGTTGGTTAAACAGTATAAAGTTAATTTGGGAATGAGAGCTCTCCCCTTAAGGGAATGCCTCATGGGAAATGTAGTTAATGCTTCATGGGAGATGTAGTTCATGTCATGTGGTCACATCTGTAATCCTGATTGGTCACTGAATTGACCTCTGGTTAGGTTGGGGGGAGTTGTCTTCTTTCTTACCTGGAGCCCAGCAACATGCTGGAGTCATCCCTTGCTGTATCATTATGGGATGAAGATAACTATCTTTTCACACTATGAAGACAACAATGCAAAGATTGGATATTAGCTGAATCTCAACATAACTGTGAGTTATTCCTTGAGAATGCCTGATATAATCCAATAAAGAAACTTTGTATGGAAGCCTTTGTAGTGTTTAACTACCTGTCTCTATATTCAGCCAGAAAATTAGACAAGATAGCTCCCTTAAAGCAGCCTTGTCCGCACTCAGTAACCTTCAGATGGGCTCAGTGACAAATTTCTTCATTCCCCAGCAGCAGATTTGTCATTCAGGATGCCATAAAATGTATCAAGGCACTCAAGATGTGTTCGTATTCATCCTGAATTCCTGACTTTAGAGTGTCTAACTCTAAAGCCAAGATAACAGCATCCTTTTAGGATTAGGGGGAGGTGCTTTCTAGCATGGATTAGCTAAACAACAGAGTGGTGGAATAATCCTAGTTTGCTTGACTTTTGACAGTAAACTATACAGTGATAAAATCTACATTTCAAAGTGCCAGTGCTATGATGGAATGACCTTATTCATAATTAACTACACCATGTTTTGCACAACTGAATTTTCTATATTTGCACAACACTGAATTGGTGTGCACAATACATGAGGCTATAATTATATGATATTACTGTACATAAGCTCACCTCTGAGTTCAATTGCCTGTTATTGTTGCAGGATTCTCCACCCCAAAACAGCCATTTCTATTTTTGTTTAATGTGCTTGTGTATACTATTGCTGTTAACTATTTTTTTTATAGCTGCCCAGAATTGTGTACATGGCAAACACTGTAGAAATTTAAATAAAGTGTAGTTAATGCAGAATGCATCGTGTGAACACAGCCAATGACTCATCATATCTTGAAGTGCAATTTGAAGCATTAAAAATTGAGAAATGCTGACAGAGAAATAAAAAAACACTAATTGCGTATAAATAAATGTCCTCGTTTCCCAGTATACTTCTGTATGCAAATGGTAAATTAAGATCTAGTGGTGGGTCTCTGGTGATTTGCAGTAGGTCCAGAAGGATTTTAGGCTCTTAGGTATTTAATAACAAAAACAACAAAGTATTTCTCTACCACAGCTTAAAACAATGCTGCTGAAATGGAGAAATGTTAAAAACGGATGTTTCTGAAAGGATTGAGAACTCTCTTAGAATCAGAATTTCAGAATCCAAAATAATGTCTTGGTTTCAGAATTTATTGAATTCCAGTATATTTAGCATCAGCTAAAATTGATTTCATGGGTCAAATCCCACACACTACGATAATTTCTTGGCTATGTTAGGTTAGCTTGAATTATTATACACCAAAGGGGAAAATTCTGAGCAGTAGATTGTGATGCTTTGTATCACAAACTTTACTTTTTTAAAAAAATGAAGTACCGGAATATATAGATTTGGGGGGAAATAAAAAGGCAATAACTATAAAGTACCCAATGTAATATGAATTACAGTTTCTGATACTTTAGAAGTGGTTGTTTGTATGAGTTGTGGATTCTAAAATAAGTGCAAGTGCATTGATCCAAATTGCAAAATGTTAATGTATCAAACATTGTCAGAAAAATTATCAGTCTGTAAGGTTTAATAAGGCTATCAATCCGGGATGCAAATATCTCTGGTAGCTGTGAAATAGATTACTTAGAGGGAAATAGTATTCCCTTTATCGCCATCCAGTGGACATCTGAATTTTTGCAGCTCTAGGGTGCAATTACATCATAGAGCTGCATTTACACCTGGAGAAACTTGTGGCAAAAGGAATCAGTTCTTCATGTGAGGATAATGTGTTTGGAAATCTACAAGTGGTGTTAAGTATATATGTGTATGGGGTGTGTGTGTGTGTGTGTTTGTGTGTGGTATTCACATATATCGAATTAAAGTGAAACAGCAGCAGTCTGATAAATTTATTCAGACATTAGAATATGAACCATCTTACTGGATCAGTTCAATGGCTTATCCAGTTTAACATCCTGTATTCTGAAGTAGCCAATCAGAAGCCCATCATATATCAAAAGGAACACATAAAAGAACTGCAAATCTTGCTTTTGGTGGTCCAGTCAGTGGACATCAGAGGAAATTCCTTTTGAGCCTGGAGCAATTAATTCTATATTCATTTAATTCCCTTTGATGTGTTCAGTCATATACTAGCAGGTCTCCTGTCTAGGCAATCTAGATCACTTGGAAGAGCCATTTTTCCGAAACTGGGAACTTGCTGGGCTCCCAAATGTTGCAGGACTGATCTCCCTTCTGACCGGTGGGCTCTGCATTTCCATGGCTTTTTTGTATATGGGAGGCAGATAGTGTACTTCACTGGCATAGCCCCATTCTTCCCTTTTTTATTGTGGTTGCTTGAACAGAAAAGTATTAATATTGTGGGAGATTGATTGTAAATTTTCCAGGGGGTCAATATTCTTACTAGGCTACAAAACTAAAGGCCCCATAGGATCCACATAGCAATATCCTTTTCCCCATCATTCCTAAGGTCTTGACACTCTCATCTTCTGGAGGTTGGAAATCTTCTTTAGAAGCAGAAAGTTTTAAAAAGTTGAACCAATCCATGCCCTGGAACTATGCTGCATTAACAATGCACATGGGCAGCAACAGTAAACTGGCTCCATTGAGGAGATAGGCTGCAGGCCATGCTTTTCACACTGACATACTTTCCTCCTACCTCAATTATGAGAAGAAAGCATATTACTACAGTTATGGAGAAGACTCTTCCTCTCCATCTCCAGGGAAGAATAAAGATCCTCTAGTCTCCAATATCAACACCATTATAGTTGTGGCTATATATGCACTTAGGTGTCTTCCGATCTCCTAGAATTATTTGATGTAATACGTTAGGCAACAATATATCTTGAGTGAACCAATAATTGGCAACAGGGCCAAGGAGACCAGCTTCCTCTATATCTGTGGAGCAGTTATAGGGTGATGCTAAAACCTTAGCCCAGATCAATTCAGGGCAAGATTAAGGTCTTGTCACTTAAAGTTATGGATCATAATTTACTGCACTAGTGTGACATGGATTGGAAAGCACAGGAGACTTTTTTCAACTTTGTACTCTAGGGCTGTGTGACATTGAAGACATTGAAGTAGAAATTGAAGTCAGCTTGGTTTCTTTGGGCCAGCTACCTACACACACAAAGACACCAAGCTGACTTCAATGTCTGTGGGAAGATTATTGTAGAATCTGGGTCTGCCTTCTCCTGGTCCAGAATCTTAACCCCTATACCATATTATATGTCTTTCTCCTAGATATAAGCTATTAAATGCAGAGGAAGATGTTGACACATTGTCAGCAATGTATCTAAGCCTTTGCAATCTCTCTT
The DNA here is from genome assembly GCA_033807585.1 of Hydrophis major. Lineage (NCBI taxonomy): Eukaryota > Metazoa > Chordata > Lepidosauria > Squamata > Elapidae > Hydrophis > Hydrophis major. The sequence goes on from CM066329.1 coordinate 224,533,536, forward strand.
AAAACATGTGACAGCTGCCAAGGTAAAGGAGTCCCTGCAAATTTTATTCTGCAGATTATGGGGGCAGTGGGAGTGCTCATCTCCATTTCAAGGCCATTGGGCCAGCTCTATCCAAGGACATTTCCGTGGGCATATGGCCAGCATGATGTCATGGAATGCTGTTGCCTTCCCATCATAGTGGTATCTATTTATCTACTCTATTTGTATACTTTCAAGCTGGTAAGTTGACAGGAGCTCACCCTGCTGCATGGTGCTCAGGTCCCAAACATGAGCTGTTGACTTTCCAGCTGACAAGTCCAGCGTCTTAACCACTGAGCCGCCATAAGAGTTGTACTTATGTTCATATACAACTCCCCTTCATTTCAGTGGGACTTGCATGGGAAAGCCTACTGCATGGGACATAATACTTCAACCATCAACCTTAAAGCATGACCATAATGCAATAGCAAATGACATGAACTGTGGCCAGAAGACTTTCAGTTCTCTCTCCAGCTTTTCCCATTAAAGGTATCCCAAAATAGGGCAATGCAAAAGATGTCTGCCTCTCCAAACCCCTTATAGCATTAATCCTCAACTTTTTGGCAGCTTCCCAGATTCATACATAAAGTGAACCAGGGCAATGGTTTTGGAATCTGGCAGAAAGCCATCTCCCCAAGGACTATTTACAAGCAAATGGAGATTACTTGAAGGAAGCATGATTCATTTATATGAAGAGCTAGTAAAATTGTTATTACACTAATAAAGTATTATAGAAGACTAAATATAAGGTCGTTAAAAAAAAGCTGCTTGGGGTGTAATGCAAATCTTTTGAGCCATGTCATAAGAGTAAATTAATGAACAGTCCTACCCCAAGGCCAAAAAGAGGCCTCTCCTTATAGATCACCAACCACCTCTTGCTCTATCTTTATTCTTATTTATTATTATTAGAATATTAATAATATTCTTTATTATTTAAGCTCTCAACTTTATTCATTTCTGGGATGTCTCCTTTAATTGTATAAATACCTTTACCTCACTCACAGAATTGCTAAACAAGTTGGTCTTCTGTGAGTAACCCCACCTCACCCCATATTTTCCCAATCAAGGGGGGAGTCACTCAAATAGCATGGGTGTGCAATGCCTTTTGACCAGGAAAGTGCCAGGAAAGTTATATTTCACCCCCCCTCTTTTATCTACAAATGCATTGGGGTGAGGTTTTTTTGTATTAAGCAGGACTGAGAGGGTAGACTGAGTCTTAGAGATCAGATGGAGCATGTTAAAACTTCCCAGCTGCCTCTTTTTCAAATATGATATATTATGTATTACTTCCTGTCTCCAAACATTCCAAAACCAAGGGATCTCATACTATGGGGAAATACAAGCGATATGAAGGAAGAGGGTACAGAGAAAAAAACGGAACAAGGCAGGTGATCATAACTGGTTCTAAGCTAGCCTTCCTTAGCATGGTGTTGTCCAAATGTGCAACAGTTGTCATTGCCAACATCTCCAGCCAGCAACACAGCACACGTGTAGTCTGACTACATTCAGAAAGAACCAGGTTAGGAAAAACTGTTCATGGCCATGAAACGCTTTGCAGTTGCTGGTGCAAATCAGACTAGTATTAAATATACATGAACAGATCAGATTTCTTTTTCTGGTTAGCCTTCTTCACTGATAGTCATCTGCTTTCCTGAATTCCTGGGGGAAACGCCTCATTTGAGGTGGGGGGGGGAGATTTTTGACAAAAATAAGCTTCTTCCTGTACCAAAGGTGCTTTTTCAAGAGCAACTGGACTTTCTAGTTTTTCTTTGAAGACGTTTCGCTTCTCATCTAAGAAGCTTCTTCAGCTCTGACTGATGGTCGGGTATGGAACGATTTATACTCCTTGCAGACAGCTGGTCATTTGCATTCCTCCCATTCCCCACCATTCAGTCAGAGCTGAAGAAGCTTATTGGATGAGAAGCGAAACGTCTTCAAAGAAAAACCAGAAAGCCCAGTTGCCTCTTGAAAAACCACCTTTGGAACAGCCATGACCTGGATAAATGAGAATCTCCATAGACACTTCTGTCCGTATTAAACAAAAGACCACATTATGTACAAATATAGTACACTATATACTATTGTAAAAGGAGGAACGAAATTCTTGGTTGTTTTAAAAGTTAGAATAATTCTATGGACAAATAGGGGAGGGGGGAGATAGTTGGACTTTGAGTCAGACTATCATATTAAGCAATGTAGAAGAAGATAAACAACAATGACCAAACAACAAGATGCTGAAAGAGTGAGCTCCAACTTGCACCTAAAGGGAAGGGGTGAATATGGAAGGTCAGGAAAACTAATTTAAAACTCTCCCATTGTTTCAATCAGAATTAGAAACAGGAACATAGTTAAGCGATGCCATAACACACCTCTATCCCAGTCATGGAGATCCAGCAAACGACATCAGTAGCTGGGACTAAAGCCATGTTTGCCACTGTAGGAGCAGTCTTTTTCTAAGCCCAAACCATTCCCCCCCCCCCCCCAAAAAAAACCATAACTCATTAAGCCAGTCTTATTTCTAAAACAAGGTTTAAGGCTGAAAGCCCAGTTAACTGTTTATTCATTAAACCACGGTAAAAGTATAGCCTAGCATAGTCTAAAGTCAGCCACTGTATGATGACACTGGGCGCTTTTTGAGAGTCAGTACATGGTTATAAATACAGAGGTGTTAATTTCTTGGGTCACTAAGATATATAGATTTCTTGTTTTAGATTGATGGGTCTTGTCAGAAACTCTGAGGTACTTTCTTTCAGGAATTTCAGTTTGGGAGATCTACCTCAAATAACCAAGTTTACATGGGAAAAATGTAGATCATCGCTAGATGGCAACAAAGTCATACAAAAAACTCTTTGCTGTCATCTTAATGATTATCTGGATTTTTTAAGCCCAGATTTGGGACCCTTAACCTTAAGTTCCAGGCCTCAACCAATGCCTGAGAGAAGAAGCCCTCCATCCTGTGACCACAGAGGAATATCATATGGAACATCTGCCATGGAACATTTCAAGGCCCCAGAAGATGCTGTTTAATGATTTCCTAAACAGCGCATGCTGCCACAGCTAATCTCTGTGAAATGACAACCCCGTGAGCAGATATAATCTGTATGGACACTGCACCCAAATATCAAGAATAGAGACATAAATGTCTTCCACAGAGTAGGTAATGTGAACATAATCAAACACGGCTGGAAAGGTTACCTGAAATATTAAATTGTGCTTTAGTGGTTACCTAAACTGTATCAGAACACCTTTGAGCATCAAACAGTATGATAAAAAGTGGTCTTTATGCATTAAATTGTTTCATACATCTGTTGTGCTATCAGATCCTAGTTAGTATAATTCTCCTCACTGCCTAAAATTTACCTTGGAGTTAGGTAAAGCTGGTACTATGTTCATCTTGATTTCAAATCTCCCTGAGTTATACAGATGGGTGGGGGGGCATAAAGGAGAAAAGCTTGCTCAGTTTGCAACAAATTCTTAAAGGTTCAGTACAGAAAACAGAGTACAAGTTTTGCATCTTCAGAGAGAAGCCATGCTAACATAAAAGCGAGTAGCAGCTGAAAAAGCCAGGAGAAAAATTCTTTCATCCTTCACAGAAGCATTTCAGAGATGTACTTTGATATGGCGGAAGATACAACAATCCCTCAACTAAATCAACACAGCGGTTAAAAAGAGCAGTTCACAAGACTGCATACACATGTATCACAGTATTTTTGTTCCACCAGTTTGTAAAGTTTGTCCAAATATTTGTGTTTAAGAAGCAAATAAAGTTTATCTATCTTAAGGGGGCCACCATGGTATGTTAGATAGAGATACAGCAAGCTTTGCTTGTTAGCCTGTGGAAGGAGAAAAAAAAGCTGTGGTGGAAAACAATTCTGAACTGGTTCTCAATGCAGCAGAGTGTTTAAAGTGTCTCTCAAGCCTGTAACAGGCCAAGTGCATTAATTCCATAGCTCAGTCACTATTCCAGACATGATTCAACAAGTATTTCAGCACAACAGGTTCTGCTAGGTCACATACACTGTTGCAACGTGGAACTATAGATCAAGAATGCAGTCCTCTATCCCCCCAAGCAGTCCACAGATAATAAAACTGTCCAGGCCTTGTTTACCAGCTTCGTACAAAAGGGCCATCCGCAGATCAAAACCAACAGCTTCAGACAATCTGCAGAGAGCAACCTGAAACTGCAAAGTTAAAGTGTGGAGTCCATCACTGGGTGCCCATTCTGAGACAGGATCCGATGCTCTATGGTGCTAGATTTCATTGAGGCAGGGGAATACTTTGGCACCCTGAGGCAGGCAAAGCAAAGGATCTTCCGGAAGGTGCTTCGCATCTCATTGTCCCGGTAGGAGTAGATGATGGCGTTGATGAGGGAGTTGATCTCTGCCAGCAACAGGAAGTATTTCTCCACTGCCAACACGTTGCAGCTCTTGCAGCCGAGGCCATCCAGCAGAAGAACCACCTGCCCTGGCGTCCAGCAAATCACAAAGGCACCTAAGACAGGAAAGAGGAATCTATGAAAAAAAGGAAAAGAAATTCAAAGGAATTCACAAGACTTTAAGGAGCTGCACATTCACCAAGGAGAAAGATGTGTAAAACTTAGAATAACAGAGTTGGAAAGGACCTTGGAGGTCATCTAGTCCAACCCCCTTCTCAAGCAGGAGAGTCTATTCCAAATGTTAGCCTCTACCTAGGATCGAACTCACAGCCTCCTGGTTGTAAGGCGAGAGCTCCTTGTTCTGAAAGCTGAAGATGCATTACCAACTACATATTACCTGATTCATGGCTTCCCCAGCCTAATCCCTTCAGATTCATATATATTATAGCTCCAATACTGAATGAGGATTTTGGAAACTTCAGTCCCAGCATATCAGGAAAGACTAGGTTAGACTTTTGCCAGAAAGGAAGGAGAGACGAGCTGAAGGCTAAGATTTAGGCCTGGGCTCAAGGAGGCAGAGTCCCTCTTCAAAGGAAGGAAGAATGTATATTCTGGCACTTCCACCTATTATCTTTCCAAAAGTCTATCACATATGGGCTTTTTAATTATTTCTGGATTATTATTTTTTTAAAAAAATCCTGCCTTTATTGTTTGTATAAATAGCTCAAGGCAACAAACATAGCTAATACTCATTCTTTCCTCCTCTTATTTTCCCCACAACAAAAATCCTGTGAGGTGAGTTGGGTTGAGAGTGATGGGCTCAAAGTCAGCTTTCATGCTAAATAGGACTAGAATTCAAAGTCTCCTGGTCAGGCACCTAGCCCGATGCCTTAACCACTGGACAGAACTGCCTCTAATTTGATTTAGTTTAGATTAGAAAGAAGGTGGATGAGGGAAGAAAGTGATGGAACATGATGGCCAGGGAAAACATGGGCAGGAAACTATTTCTCTCATACTAGTGGAACATGAAGTCAGTTCTCTCTTCTTGAGAAAATTCAGAATCAATTCAAAAAAGCTTTCTTCCCAACTTCTGATGAAACCACAGAATTCAGTGCTACAACCATCAATTTAGAAAGTTCTAAAGCAGGGGTCTCCAACCTTGGCAACTTTAAGCCTGGAGGACTTCAACTCCCAGAATTCCCCAGCCAGCAAAGCTGGGAGTTGAAGTCCTCCAGGCTTAAAGTTGCCAAGATTGGACATCCCTGTTCTAAAGGGAGACCACAGTGCTGATGACTGCACCATTGAATGACCTGAAAAAAAAAAAAAAACAGATTAGGGATAGATCTTCATGGAGAAAAACTATGTGGTTGCTCAGTGTCACAAATGAATTGATGGCAACATAATCAATGAATGAAATCAATCAAAATTTGTGTTAGACTATCAAGAGATAGTGGCTATTATATACTATTTCCAGAATCAATCCAGGACAGCCTTAAATATCTACCACTAGGGAGGAATAGATAAAGTTGGTTATTACTTTACCATACAAAAATTTAAGAGAGAATGCTGGATTATATAAGCATATTACATGATCCATCGGGGCTCTTAGTATGTTCCCATAATGCAAATCAAAACTATGTTTATTAATCACATCTTCTGGTTGCCTGCTTATTTTCCTATAAGAAGAGAAACATTTTATTTTACTATTTTATTAAGGAAGTTTATATGGCTACCAAACTCACTCTCGGTGACTCCTTCTGACACACTCATGAAGTCACTTGTGACTTCATGAGTGTGTCAAGGTACAGCCCCAATTCCTTTAGAATAGAATAGGAATAGTATAGCGGAGTTTGGAAGGGACCTTGGAGGTCTTGTAGTCCAACCCCCTGCCTAGGCAGGAAACCCCCCACTACTTCAGACAAATGGTTATCCACTCTCTTCTTAAAAACTTCCAGTGTGGGAGCATTCCCAACTTCTGGAGGCAAGTTGTTCCACTGATTAATTATTCCAACTGTCAGGAAATTTCTCCTTAGTTCAAGGTTGCTTCTCTCCTTGGTTAGTTTCCATCCATTGTTTCTTGTCCTGCCTTCAGGTGCTTTGGAGAATAGCTTGACTCCCTCTTCTTTGTGGCAGCCCCTGAGATATTGGAACACTGCTTTCATGTCACTCCTAATCCTTCTCATCAAACTAGACATACCCAATTCCTGCAACCGTTCTTCATGCTTTAGCTCCAGTCCCCTAATCATCTTTGTTGCTCTTCTCTGCACTCTTTCTAGAGTCTCCACATCTTTTTTACATCGTGGTGACCAAAATTGAATGCAGAATTCCCAGTGTGGCCTTACCAAGGCATTATAAAGTGGTATTAACACTTCACATGATCTTGATTCTATCCCTCTGTTTATGCAGGCTAGGACCGTGTTGGCTTTTTTGGCAGCTGCAGCACACTGCTGGCTCATATTTAAATGGTTGTCCACTAGGACTCCAAGATCCCTCTCACAGTTACTACTGTTGAACAAGGTACCACATATACTGTACCTATGCATTTTGTTTTTCTTGCCTAAATGTAGAACCTTACTTTTTTCACCATAAAATTTCATTTTGTTAGATAGCGCCCAATGTTCAAGTATGTCAAGATCCTTCTGTATTTTAACCCTATCTTCTGGAGTGTTGGCTATTCCTGTTAGCTTAGTGTCATCTGCAAATTTGATGAGTTCCCCATTTATCCCCTCATCCAAATCATTGATGAAGATGTTGAAGAGTACTGGGCCTAAAAGAGAGCCCCAGGGTACTCCACTGCATACTTCCTTCCATGTAGATGCAGTTCCGTCGAAGACTACATGTTGAGTGCGATTGATCAGCCTTTCCATGTACACATTTTGTTTGATTCTTGAATGCTAATAAAATCTATGAAGAAATATATTTTAAAAATAGAGTTATATCTAGAGGAACTGTTTAACAGATGAAAGCCAAATGGCTCTAGCTTTAAACCTTCTTCTGAGTCATGAGAGGACAACCAGAGGTTTATGGGCCAAATGTGACTGGACTCTTTAGCTTCTTCCTCCCTGACCTTGGACAGGATGAGCAATAAGGATTTTGAGCAGCTAATTCAGAGCTCAGAAATAGCAATAGCACTCAGACTTATATACCGCTTCACAGTGCTTTACAGCCCTCTCTGAGTGGTTTACATAGTCAGCTTATTGCTCCCAACAATCTGGGTCCTCATTTAGACTGTATGATGTAGAATTTAGACCAGGGTTGGGCCAACTTTTTGGCTCGGGTCTCATTGACTTTTAAAATTTGACAGACGGGCCGGGTCAGCACAAGATACAATACATATAAAAAAACTGCAAAATCTCCGCAAAATCAAGTCATTGCACCTAATGAGCCACCTGGTGTCAAAATGCTTGTCATTACAAGTCAAAATCAAATGAATGCAATCATTCAATCATTCAAATCAAACCTTAATTCTGTACCAATCTTCAGCAGGCCGGATTAAAAAGACCAACGGGCCGGATGTGGCCCGCAGGCCGTAGTTTGCCCACCCCTGATTTAGACACAACAACTGATATGCAGCAAAAAGAATTTTAGCAGAAGAAAAGTGTTAAGTTTATATGAAATCTTAGAAATGGCAGGTGCAAAATGTTTTACTGCTGGTATATTATTTCAGTTGCTAAAATAGAAATCTTCTAAACAAAAAAGGTTGCAAAATGGGGTCAGTCACATGGGAAGGCTCTATTATAGTTGTATGCCAAGGACTACCTATAGGGGTTTTTTTTTAATGAAGGGATTCAGTTTTCCATCTGTTATCTTCACATGCTGTTAACTCCTTTTTTAAGAAAAGCATATGGAACCAAACACCGTATGGAACTAATAATAATAATAATAATAATAATAATAATAATAATAATAATAATAATAATAATAATAATAATAATACAGCTATATATCCTGTTCATTCCTCTATTCCTACTGTCCCCATTGCGCTTAAGCTTCACATTCATTATTCAATTCAACCCTACATACCTAGAATGGTCTTGTCCCTAATGCTATAAAGCAGAGGTCTCCAAACTTGGCAACTATGCTGGCTGGAGAATTCTGGGAGTTGAGGTCCACAAGTCTTAAATTTCCCAAGTTTGGGGACCCCTGCTATAAAGCTAATCACTCATTTCATAAAGCCACCCTGGCTGCTTCAATTTCATCTGCTTTCCAAAGGGAGCCCAATCAGGAGCCACCTTTCCAGAGCTATCAAGTGGTTTGAAAAGGCAATGGAGCCTAAGACACAGATTGGAGTAATCCGGCCTTTGGCTTTTGAGGAATTCTGGTTTTCCCAAAGCTGTGGTTGAAACATGTTTACCTTATCTTTGAAATTAGATTTATATCCAGCCCAATCATAAGATATAAGACACCTTACAATAAAAAAACAAAATAATCCAGCAAAAATATCTTAAAATATTTTAAAACATCCCAAAAGAGACCCCAAAAGCCCTGTAAAAAAGCTTTCTGTTTTTTTCCCCAGAAGGCAGAATATCTATAGGCTGACCCCTAACAAGGAGACATTCCAAAGGTTCTGCTCCACCGGAAAAAAAAATGCTTCTAAGGCATTTTAGCCCCTTAAGGGCTAAAGGAGCAAAACCTCAAACTTTAACCAGCACCCACTGATGGGAGATGATTTCCCTCCATTGAACAAATTCCTATAAGCTCTTTATTGGTATAAGCATCATAAAAAGTTATGGAGGGCTTTAAATAATTACAGGCAGTCCTTGACTTACAACCAGTGACCATCTGAAGTTACAATGCCAGTGAAAAAAGTGACTTACGACTGGTCCCCACGCATTTATAAACACTGCAGCATCCCCCCACCATCACATGATCAGAATTTGGACATTTGACAACCAGAATATATTTATGATGTATTCACGAATATATTTATGAATATATTTATGATGTATTCACGACCTTCCCAGATGACTTTCATGAAGCAAAATCAATAGAGGAGCTGGATTCGCTTAACAATTATGTGATTCACTTAATCTTGGCAAGAAAGGTAATAAAATTGGGCATGACCCTCTTTACAATCACTTTGTTTAACAATAGAAATTCTGATATCAATTCAGAAGTGGTATTCAGCAGGTTCTGACCAGTTCTGGAGAACCATTAGTAGAAATTTTGAGTAGTTCAGAGAACCAGCAAATCCCACCTCTGACTGGCCCCACCCCCATCTGTTCTTTGCCTCCTGAGTCCCAGCTGATTGGCTGGGTCTTCTTTTGTTGCCCTGCACAGGAGAACCGAGCTGGAAAGCAGGTTAGTCGGGTGGGGACGGAATGAAATTTTAAGTATCTTTCCCCTGCCATGCCCAAGCCACGCCCACAAAACCAAACCACACCCACAAAGCCATGCCCATAGAACTGGTAGTAAAAAATTTTGAATCCCACCACTGTATCAATTGGAGTTGCCAGTCAGTGACTATCTGTAAAAGAGATTATAGAGATTATTACTAACTGAATTATAGAATGCCCCCTAGAAAGTTTTTATCTATCTGCACTTTGGGGAAGTCTTGGGACTTGAGAACCTTCAAGAAGACCAAGGAGTCTCAAAGGAAGGACATTAGTGGAGAAGACAGACCCACTGGCTGAAAAACACTTAAGATTCAATTTGTTCTGGAAACACTTCAATATCTATCGTTCAGACTGTTACAGAATTATATCCTGCTCATGTTTTTAATTATTAAAATCCATACACAATTTATTTATTACTTTATTAATAGGATACAATTGAAATACAACTGAAAGCAATCTTACTGAGTTCAGGAAGTTTATTAGCAGATATGAACTGCCAATTCAACTTATGCAAAAAGTCACCTTGGAGAACACCAAAGCTAGATATTTTAAAGCTTTCTTAGCCATACAACTTGAGCTGAGTAAAGCAAGGAAAAAAGGGATTGCATTTTTCTTCACTAGTTTATTGGAGGGCTGAGAAACCTTTTAAGCCAGATTCAAGGCTGCCATAAATTTCTCACCAAATTATGATAAAGATGAAGGTAGTAGAGTTTTCAGCCAATGGGGCCTATGATTTTCTATCCATTGGTCGGGTCTTGAAGGCTGTTGAGTCCAAGGTGGGATGGACTCTTCTCTCCAAGTAGGAGTTTTTTTCTTTCTGGCTTTGCCAGGAGAAACTGAGAAACTGAATGATACCTAAACGCCTCAGATAGGATTACCGCCTGCAGGAATTATATCCAATGAGCTTGTCTCAATTAGTCTTATGATGAACTATGTGGTTATTTCACTGTCCTTTACTCTTAAAAATACTGTATATTATTTTTTAAGGAAACTGCCTTTGTTACAATAAGATGGAACTAAGCCCTTTAGGGAGGAGTTCATTTTTTAATGTTTCCTATTCTAAAGATTCTACATCCAAGAAAAAAGTGTCAGCAAGTTTGAACAGAACCCACACTTGCAGAAATAATAATTAAAAAGGATCTTATATATGGAATAAGTCAGTCTGGTGTGGTGGTTAAGACACCACACTAGAAAGTGGGAGACCATGTGTTCTAGTCATGCCTTTAGGCACAAAGTCTGTTGATTGGCCTTGGGCCATTCACTTTTCTCAGTACTAAAAAGGAAGCAATAACAAACCACTTCTGAAAAAACTTGCCAAGGAAATTTCAGGGACTTTTGCAGTGCTAGTAGTTTTTTTCCAACATTCTTATCAAGATAAAGGTCCCCCCCCCCCAAACATCCTAGTTGTTTATGAAATATAGCTTTGAGTGGAACAAAACCTACTGACAACCATGCAACCTTTAGAAGGTTAGATGGACATCATCTATCAATCCATTCTGTAGCATTGTAGGCACTGGGAAGGGACTTGGTCTGGAAGATCACAGGAGGTCACTACTGAAAAACCCACAACCAGAGTCAAACCCTTATGACCTACTTTTAGTCTAAGTCTTTTTCCCAGTAACCTCATAAAAAAAATTAAAATTTTCTAAACAGTGAAAAGTTTCACCTGCCCATTTCTGTACAAGCTGCTACAAAAACTGTGGGGGGAAAAACAACAACAAAAGGAAAACCCAGACTACTGACTCCTTTTCTCGCTGTTCCTATCTTCCTCTCTACAGGGTTAACTTTCCAAGAAACAAAGTTCAGTTTGGTATTTAATCCCACCGCATAAAGGCTAAACAACATATTTACAAAATGGTTTCATAAATGTAATAGCCTATGAAACTCCAATGCATTCTTCATCTTGTCTATTGCAAAATAAATAAACCAAAGCATATTTTTTTTAAAAAAATTGTGCATTTTCCAAAGGAGAAAAAAAAGGCTTATCGTGAAGAGGACCTGTTTGTTTATTTAAACACCTTTGCATAGTTGCGCAACTCACACAGTGACTCTGCTGGTTGATATTGGGATACCCTCCATGTATAAAAATACATCAAGCTCTTACTGAAGACATAGAATATTGCACCTATTAAAAGCTGTGATATCAGCATATAGCAGATGGTACTTACACAAGGAATTAAAATATACACAAAAATGATAACTGTTGCTAACGTCTCAGTAACCTCTTTGTAGGTATTTCATTTTGTTGACTTTCATCTTTACTTCAAGGCACCTTCTATTTTGATGCATTGCTAAACTATATTTTAGTGTTCATGTTTTAGAAGAGTCCTCTAGTTCAACTCTCCACTTTGTAGCTGCAATGATTTCAGAAGTGCTCTTGCTTTTAACTGAACACAATTTGCTACAAAATGAAAATGTATGGTTAATTATAATCACAGTTTATTTATTGAAATAATCCAACCATAAATCACAGTTTATAAAATGAATTTAACCTAATACACCATTGTTAAGTGGTCACAATTTAGGGATCAAAATAAATATAATTAATTATTGTGAAAGCTTATGGAAAGAGTAGTTTCACATAAAACAAATTCTACCATGTCCCATTCATAGTCCGCTCTGTACATAGTCCGTACTGTATATCGAGTAGGCTTCTATCTACCTCTGCAACTGCAATTCATTTCTGAAAATAATATACTAGATGAAGAAGCCACATAATTTTGCCTATGCTTAAACAAAGCATAGTACTTCTTGAACATCACCATAAATGTAAAGGTTCCCCTTGCACATACATGCTAGTTGTTTCCAGCTCTAGGGGGCAGTGCTCATCTCCATTATAAATCCAAGGAGCCAGCACTGTCCAAAGACATCTCCGTGGTCATGTGGTCGGAATGACTAAATGCCAAAGGCTCACAAAACACTGTTACCTTCCCACCAAAGTGGTCCCTATATTTCTGCTTGCATTTTTTAAACATGCTTTCGAACTGCTAGGTTGGCAGAAGCTGGGACAAGTAACGGGAGCTCACTCTGTTCCGCGGCACTAGGTATTTGAACCGCCAAACTGCTGACTTTTCTGACTGACAAGCTCAGCGTCTTAGCCACTGAGCCACCACGCTACCATGACTGAATTCATATATCACACTGGATCAGGGTTGCTCAGTTCACACAGCACACTAATTCAGAAACCACAACAGTAAATATTATGGATCCATTATTTCCACTTTCTAGGGGAAATTTGCATTTATTTTGTTGTGAATGCATAAAGGTTAAATAAAGTTATCTTGACCTTGGAGTCAAGTGCAGGGTTCTGGCCCTGCACTTCTGATTGGCTGTTAATGGCAAGATCGGATTGGCCCGTTCAGGGAAATCTGATTGGCCATTAACGGGGCATTCGTATTGGTTAACGGAGCTAGCGCTCCTGGATTATTATTGGTTAAAATAGTTATTGGGTTGCCTATATAAGGAAGGCTATAGCAGCCGTCCATTTTGAGCTGTCATACCATGTAAATAAAGAGTTGAAGTTCACCGTTTCACCGGCTTGTCTCCATTCTTTCTCGCCCATGCTTCAAACTTAACACTGGCGACGAGGATGGGATGTGGAGACGCCAGAGCTGACTGAACAAAGAAGAAGCCGAGTACGTGACTGACAACGCACAATGCCGGAACCATGTCCAGCGGTGTCGTACCACCCGCTCCGTTCGACCCAGCGCAAGAGGACTGGGAGTCCCACATGGATCGTTTCCAAATGTTTTTGGAAACTAACAATTTAAAGGATGCCTCAACTGGGAAGAAACGGGCGGTATTCCTAACGCATTGCGGGCCAACCGTATTTAAGATGGCTAAAGCACTAGCCAAACCCGCAGAAGTAAAGGCTATGGACTGGGACGTCCTCGAACCCTTACTAAGAGCTCATTACGCACCGACTGTGCCCACACTCGTAAGATGGCACGAGTTCTACCAAAGAAACCAGCGAAAAGGAGAAAGCGTTGCCGACTTCATCGCAGACCTCCGAAACCTGGGAGGCCTCTGCGGGTTCGCCGACCTGGAAGAGGCGTTGAGAGATAGAATAGTCCTGGGATTAGATGCACCAGGCGTGCAAAGCAAGCTGATGGCGAAAGGCGACATCAACCTTGCCGATGCCATCGCTGATGCTACTGCAGCAGAAGCAACCAGGAAGTCGGCTGCCCAATTGCGCCGCAACCGCGCTCCGGCACACCAACCGACAGGCAACATTCCACCCAAGTCAGAAGGACAGCTTTCGACGACCCACCACGAGGACCTCTCTTCGTCGTCAGACAGCGACGAAGAAGAGGTCCATTGACTGCGGTCCGATCGGGACCACTACCCGAAGTCCCAACATCCCTGTGCTAGCTGTGGAGCCAACCATTCCAGGTCCAAATGCAAATTCCGCGACGTGCTCTGCCATGAGTGCGGGAAGAGAGGCCACATCGGACGGGTCTGCCGAAGCTTACAGGGATCCAGCCAGGCCTCGAAGGGGGATAACTATCACCAATCGACAGGAAACCATCCTGTAAGGCGAGAACCAGTAAACCACTCCTACAGAAACCGAACCTTCAATCGCCCCACAAAGCGAGAAGAGGCTCACCAAACTATCACTATCGGTCACGCCTCTTCCTTGGATGCCAAGAAAATCCGAATTACAGTGGCCATCGAAAATCAGCCTTGCCAAATGGAAGTCGACTCGGGATCGTCTCTCTCGATGGTTTCCTGGAGGACCCTCAAGCAACTCATCCCTACAATCTGGTGCCAAGACCTCCGTTTCCAAAGACTTATCCTTAAAGACTATCAAGGGAATCAGATTCCAGTCGTTGGATCCAGCCGAGTCTGGGTCTCATTCAAAAACCACACGGCGTACTTACCTCTGACTGTGATCGACAAAGATCGGCCTAGCCTGCTAGGCCTCCAATGGTTCGTGCCACTTGGCATTGAAGTGGCAGGCATTAACCGAATCAGCGGCAGTGACTGGGAGGAGGACCTCTTCTTCGCAGAAAAACTAGGTGAGTACAAGGGGACCCCGATATCGTTCAGCCTTAATCCAAAGATAGCTCCCATCCGCCTTAAGCCCCGTCGAGTTCCGTTTGCCTTAAAGCCGAAAATCGACGAACAGCTCGATAAGTTAATAGCTCAGGGGGTGCTAGAGCCAACCGATCACTCTCCCTGGGAGACCCCAATCGTAACACCAATTAAGCCGGATTGTTCAATTAGAATTTGTGGGGACTACTGGGCCACCCTGAACCACGCCCTACAGCAGAATGCATATCCGGTGCCGGTGGTGCAGCATCTCCTCCATTCCCTGGGGGGCGGAAAAGTCTTCGCTAAACTAGATTTAGCTCAGGCATATCAGCAACTACCTGTTGATGAAAAGACGGCACAGGCACAGACGATTGTGACGCACCGAGGTGCCTTTAAATGTACCTGGCTCCAGTTTGGAGTCAGTGTAGCCCCGGGGATTTTTCAGAGCCTTATGGAAAGGCTACTACAAGGGATTAAAGGCGTGGTCCCCTACTTTGACGATGTATTAATTGCTGCACCTACCACAAAAATCTTACGGGATCGTTTAAAATTAGTTCTACAGAAATTCCAAGACACCGGTCTTAAAGTGAAAAAGAATAAGTGTAAACTGTGTACAGATTGTGTTGAATTTTTAGGGTATTTAATTGACAGTCAGGGTATTCACCCTACCGACAGTAAATTGAGAGCAATAAAAAACGCTCCCAGACCTCGGAACAAGGCCGATCTCCAGGCATTCCTCGGCCTTATCAACTTTTATAACGTATTTCTACCGCACAAAGCAACTGTCGCTGAACCTTTACATCGTTTACTGGACAAAAAAGCAATTTGGGTATGGGGTCATAGAGAAGAACAGGCGTTCCGTAACGTAAAAAAACTACTGACTTCTGACGCTGTACTCATGCAGTACAATGAGACTTTGCCATTAAATGTCACATGCGATGCTTCGCCTTTCGGAGTGGGCGCCATTTTGAGCCATGTACTGCCTAATGGTAGCGAAGCCCCTGTTGCATATTTTTCAAAGACACTTTCAAAAACTGAGCGAAATTATAGCCAAATCGATAAAGAAGCCCTCGCGATTGTGTCTGCCGTTAAAAGATTTCACGAGTACGTGTATGGCCGGGCTTTTACTATCGTGACTGACCACAAATCGTTGCTGGGGATAATAGCCGGAGATAAACCGATTCCCTACATATTATCCCCCAGGATGACTCGTTGGTCAGAATTCTTGGCTGCTTATAATTATCAGCTGCAATATTGCCCGGGGAAAGCCATTCCCCACGCCGACGCATTGAGCCGAGCACTGCTTCCAGAGATTCTCGACGACCCCGCGCCAACAGTAACCACGTTACAGATCAAGACACTCCACACACCGCCATTAACTGCCCGAGATATCGCGAGAGAAACAAGACGTGGCCCCACCTTAGCGCAAGTCCTAAGTTGGGTGGAACGCGGATGGCCATTGGACCAGATATCAGATGACTTCGCACCATTCAAAACTCGACAAACAGAGTTGTTTTCTCAAAAGGGCTGTATGATCTGGGGTGATAGAGTCGTTATCCCAGAGCGACTCCAACAAGCAGTACTGAGAACCTTGCACGATGGCCACCCTGGTATCGTGCGAATGAAAGCCCTCGCACGAAGCTACGCATGGTGGCCGGGCATCGACAAGCAAATCGAGACTTGGGTCAAAGCTTGTCATAGATGCCAGGAAGTGAGCAACCACCCCACCAAAGGCAATCCCAACCGAATGGGAGACACCACGGGGACCCTGGTCCCGTATTCACCTGGACTTTGCTGGGCCGACCAAAGGCCACACCTTTTGACTAACCGTCGATGCCTACTCGAATTGGCTCGAGATTCACCGCATGACGAACACAACCACAGAAGCGGTCATCAAGAGATTGGAAAGACTGTTTGCAATCCACGGATTACCAGACGTTCTGGTATCCGATAACGGGCCCCAATTTACCGTGCTATCCTTCGAGCAGTACCTGGCTGACCGCGGTATCCGACATGCGCTCACTTCGCCTGTGCACCCTGCGACCAATGGCAGGGCTGAGCGCATGGTCCAATTCGTTAAGAAAACTTTGCAGAAATTAGACTACAACAACATCGACGAGAAAATCAACCGAATCCTTTTTCTACAGCACATCACACCTCACAGTGTCACCAACAAAACTCCCGCCGAACTGCTAATGGGACGAAAGCTCCGCTCCCACCTTGACCGGTTACACCCAGCTTATGAACCGGAAAAACCACTCGGATCCAGCGGCCGATGCCGTACCTTCCAGGTAGGTGATTTGGTGTATGCTAAAAACCTATCGGGCGATCCACTGTGGATAGAAGCGACAGTAATCCGAGTAACCGGCCCAAGATCCTACCTTGTACAGTGCCCTGACGATAGACTATGGAAGCGCCATATCGATCAATTACGATCACGGCTCCGGTCAGGCACTTCTGAACTCCCTTATAACCAAACTGAGGGGGGGGGGAGATACAGAAGAAGATGAATTTCAACTAGAGGAAAACCCGTTCAAAGGGAACGATAGCGGAATAGAGACACGGGAACTGGAACCAGGGATGGGAGTAAGTCCACCTCAGGGAGTTGCCGAAGATATTGGTGACAACAGAAACGCGAACTCTGAACCAGAGGCAACCCCTTCGCCAAACAACGATCTACCTCAGCGAGATTGCAGCCAAATGCAAAACGCACAGCGAAAATCAAAAAGACTAATAAAGCAACCATCCTACCTTAAGGACTATGTGACCACGCCCTGTAAACAGAAGCCGGGGGAAGGGTGTTGTGAATGCATAAAGGTTAAATAAAGTTATCTTGAGCTTGGAGTCAAGTGCAGGGTTCTGGCCCTGCACTTCTGATTGGCTGTTAATGGCAAGATTGGATTGGCCCGTTCAGGGGAATCTGATTGGCCATTAACGGGGCATTCGTATTGGTTAACGGAGCTAGCGCTCCTGGATTATTATTGGTTAAAATAGTTATTGGGTTGCCTATATAAGGAAGGCTATAGCAGCCGTCCATTTTGAGCTGTCACACCATGTAAATAAAGAGTTGAAGTTCACCGTTTCACCGGCTCGTCTCCATTCTTTCTCGCCCATGCTTCAAACTTAACATATTTCTTGATTTTATTTATTGGTGATGGTATGGCCTAATAAGGCAAAACTATCACGGCCTAAACGTACAGTAGATGGCACTAAGTAAGTACAACAATAAAGCAAAACCACAGACATTCAGACCTGAAAGCAACTTCTTGCATGATGGGGCAGATGATGGGGCTTACAACTTTTGCAGCCATCACAGCTACTGCCACTTGAATAAATGGGCTTGGTATCAAAGGACAATCAAGAGAGCCGCACAACTAGCATTACTGACTGGCCTCACCTTAAAAATGCCTGCTCCTCTTTGAAATACCTATTTGAATGTCTTTGAAGCTGGCAGCAGCAATGTGGCAGTAAGGCTCACACGAACAAAGCCCATGCAAAATATCATAGCTGGAGAGTTTGCAGTTGAGGAACAGTTTACTTAATAATAACTCCATTAAAATTTATGAAATGAGCTAGAACTGAAACTCTCAAATGTTAAAAGAATAATTAGCCAAAGCAAGCCCCAAAGCTGCCATACTCCAAAAACAATACAGACCTAATTTTTTTTCTACTTCACATGCAGATTGTTAAGAAAAGCACATTCTTTCCTTCATCCATCCATCCATAGCAAAACAGTTCGGGTTTCCATTTGAGAAATGATGTTAATTTGCCCTCTGGTATTGTCATGCATTCCTCCTTCATCTTCTCTCCCAGCAGGAACCTTGCCACACCTCCACATACGTCTACACAAAGCCAAGACAGCTCATCATAACAGAGGGAGCAACCCCCTGCATTCTTCTGGCTGTCTCTTACTCCTCAGGGAATGATACAGCTTGAGCAATTATCAGTTAGAATATGGCTCAGTTCCCTGTAACTTCAGCTAAGGCAAAACAGCCTCCTGCTGCTTTTCTTGTGCACAGCAGAATAATCCATTCAAATAACACAATGAAAGAAAAAAATAAAAAAAATAAAACAGATTTACTGAACTATAAAAGCCGGTTGTTCTGATTACTTCTAGCTTGGCTTTGAATCTCAAGTTATTTGTTCAAAAGATTCCAACATCAACCATTTTTCAAAGGGCCTTGATGGGATTGCATCTTTTAAATATGGAAGTTCTTGTTTCAGTCCCCAGTATTTCCATTTAAAAAAATGAGACAGCTATGCTGTTATGTAGCTGTCTTCTGGCATTCCCAAAACCATCATCATGTCTAGGATGACATGTGAAGAGAAAATGCTAGCTCTGCTCCTATTAATGATGTTCCAAACATCCTGTTCTCATAAAAAAAAACCTGACAGAGGAATCCTTTTTATCTACTAGTATGTTCCTTCGAAAACAAAAGAAGCTAACTGCTGAATATAAGAACATTATTGTGTTATATGGAAGACATGGGTCTGGAAGGAGTTATTTAAGAACAGTGTGGTAAACAAGAACATACAAGGTCAAGTAGACCATCTATGGAATTGTATTCTCTTGTATTTAAGAGAGAGTGATTGTTTAGAGAGAATGAATGAGGACTAAATTGCAAAATTAATACACAAAGGTAGAATGAACAAATTGGGAGGAAGGAGACAACTAAAAAAAATCACAGTTAGAGAAAGTTGATGAAATTCTTAAGAGGTGAGAAGAAACAACAATGTTTTGTACAGACACAAAGTTATGAAGACATAAAGTGAAGGGTGTTCATAGGGGTGGTCCTCTTTCAACAACCATTCGTTCAACAACCATTCAAACTTAACAACAGCATTGAACAAGTAGAAGTTACAATAGGTCCTTGTACTTAGGT
Source organism: Hydrophis major (assembly GCA_033807585.1). Lineage (NCBI taxonomy): Eukaryota > Metazoa > Chordata > Lepidosauria > Squamata > Elapidae > Hydrophis > Hydrophis major. The sequence goes on from CM066329.1 coordinate 224,553,182, forward strand.
TTGTCACAAGGTCCTATAATTGAGATTTGTGACCTTCCTTGCTACCTTCTAACAAGCAAAGTCAAAGGAGGAGCTGGAAGGAAATATCAAGTCACAGTCATGTGAGGTCCTACATGGTCAATGCTTAATAAGAGGAACAGGGACTGCTGGAATTGCCATCACTAAGCAACTCAGTCACCTGGTATTTTTGATTTTATTGTTTAACAATGGAGTTTCCAAGCCCAATTAGCATTCTTAAGTGAGAATTACCTGTACAGGTAAACTATTCCTTGCGGATTTTACTCCGCTAGTCATTACCAATTATAAAAGATACTGCTCATCTCCATTTCAAGGGTCATTGGACCAGCACTGTCCAAAGACATTTCTGCAGCCAACATGACATCATGTAGTACTGTTACCGTCCCACCAAAGTGGTACTTATTTATCTACTTGCATTTGCATGCTTTTGAATGGCTAGGTTGGTAGGAGCTAGGGCAAGGAGGTAGGGCAAGGATGGGAACTTACTCCATCATAGGATACTCAGGTCTCAAACCTGGGCTGTCAGCTTTCCAACTGACAAGCCCAGCTTCTTAACCTTTGAGCCAGTGAGCTGTCTGTTACCTGTATAAACTAATTTTAATTCCCTTTTCTTTTTCTTTTGTCTTTAATTCTTTTATTCAGTACCTCTTATACTTTTTCTTTATTTCTCTCAATTTTCTGTACCTCTACAAGTAATGTTTATCCTAAAATGGAAGTGTGTTGGGTATGTATGGATTCATATGTTTTATTACTGAAAGAAAGGACAAACGTTTATATGTGTTCATAAAGAAACTCTGATTGAAGGAAAATTGGACAGAGAGTACTTTTACTTACTGAGGATAATGATGACTGTCTTGATGAGGTTGATCATAGTTTCCTTGTAGCGTGGGTGAAATGTAGTATGCTTAGACATCCGAGCCATCTTCCTCTTGACGTAGATGAAAATGTGAGTATAGACAACCACCATAATGAGGAAGATAAAGAGATTGGAAAGTGCCCAGAAGGTCAAATACCTGCGGCTGTAGAGAGGTGCCATCGTAGAGCAATCATTCAGCTGACACAAACAGTGCCAGCCATATGAAGGGATAAGACCCAATAGCAGGGCTGTTATCCAGATGCAGCCAATAAGAATAATTACCCTCTGATTGGACATCTTGCTATGGAGCTGCATGGTGAAGATTGTCTGGTGACGCTCCACTGCAATGGCCAAAAGATTGACTACTGAGGCAGTCAGGCTGGTGTCCAAGAGGCTCTGCCTGATAAACCAAGTCTTGAGAGAGAGCTTAGCTGTCCTTGGCCCAGTGTGGAACATCAGGAACATGTACGCGATCCCAGCAAAAAGATCAGCTGCAGCCAGATTCCCCAAGAGGTAATAGATAGGATAGTGGAATCGCTTGTTGATAACAATGGCTGTGATGACCAGCAAGTTGGTGAGCAGTACAATGATGCTGACTGTCAAGCCAAGGGCAACCACCAAAATATCCTTGGGTCTCCATTCATGGAATAGCTCTTTTCCACTGTTGTTATAGAAGAACTCTACTGTCATATTATAATAGCACACAGTCATCTTTTCAGTCAAGTCCTGATTGGGAGAGAGGGAGAAACGGAATGATACACTCTGAGCCTTTAAAGAAAGAAGAGAAGATAGGAGGAGAAAGAAAGAAAAGAAGACTTTTGTTTACACAATCTTAACTTTTAAAGAGAGTATAAAAGACATATCTAGTTAATGTCAAGTTCTCTGCCCACATTGCACTTAATTTACTCACCCATCTTCCACTAGGAAAATCCCAACCCATGATACAATTATTCCCATGATACAATTATTACTATATGTTCCAATTCACTGAAGATAACCAAATATTTTCTCTTCTACCAATAGTTGAGAATGATCTTGAAGAGCACCCACTTTATAACTATTATACATCTTCTATGTATGTAATTAGAGGAAGGAATTCCAATACCCTCCAGTTATGTACCTCCAATTAGCAAGGCTAATTGTAAGGAATGACGGGTGCTGTAGCCTAAAGGATTTGGAAAGTGCCAGGCTGCATACCTCTGCTCTGTCCAAGACTGGCTGTTGTTTACAAAAGCTTCTTATTTGTCAGGACAAAAACTGCAACATTGCCAGTGACCTTCAGAGAGCAAAAGAGAAAATAAAGAAGAGATTTCCCACATCAGGGTAAAGTTAATACAGGTAGAAACCACAAGTCTAATCAGTTAGAAGTCTTCAACCTTCTTAGATTTGGGATACATGTTCTAAAAAACGTAGAACTTGTTAGGGATAACATTGTTTACCCTAACTGGTTTAGGTAAAATAATAAATATGTTATCATGGTTTATTAGTTAAAGTGTCTGCAACTTTAACTGTAGGAATGTAATTAAGGGAGTGGTTGTAAAAAGCACCATAAAAGAAGCAAGGCACTGAAGCTTGCTCTCTCTGGCTTTATGATCCCTAATTACTGGATGGATTCAAGACTGCGTTTTTCCCCTACTGGAACGGGAGAGAGAAAGGACTGATTTGTAAGTGAACTGACATAGGATATTCTACACGGACTTTGCTAATTGAATATCCTTGAATGGACTGACTGATACGATACATGACTAATGGACTGTTATTTTGACTATGCTATAAACTCTAAATGGAATAAACTATCTTTTGATAGCACAAGCGTATCTGTTATTTTTACTGTATGTTTACTAACATAAAAACTTATCTCACACATTTATCTGTATGCCTATCTGACTAATGCTGCACATTCTGTTTAGCTTGTCTCCTTAACCCTGGTTGGGGAACCCAGGCTTAACAGAACCCATTGTTTTCTTTTTTCTCTTTCCCCCTTTTCAAACCTTCTGGTTTTCTGAAAAGCAAGTAAAATGAAATTAAGATGGTAATAGTAACACTGTTCTGATCCAGTACAAGTGCTCAGTGAACAGACAAAAAAAACCTGAATGCTAGTTAATTAACTCGTGCACCTTTTTGCCAGAGGTCATTCTTGCAGAAGTGTAAAACTCAACCCTCCTATATCAGGGTACAAGAAAAATGTGACAATTAAATTCAGTCTCTTCTGTATGCTAATACATTATACAAGACCAAGTTTTAATAATCTATTTATACAGACTCATTAGCTCAGGAAATTTACTCATTACAATTGTGCAGAAATAAAAAAAACGGTTAAACATAGCTTCATGCCACCATTTTGCTTTCCATCTTCCCATTTAAATCTTCTCCATGGACATAACCAAGTTATTAGTCTGCACACATCGTGCACCAAAACTCAGTTATTTTTAAGGCTTGGAAACAATTTGATCTTTGGAAGAGGCAATGGAGTAAATTAGGTCAAAAGAAAAAAGAGGATGGTAGTGGGTTTCACGTTGTTTCCTAAGAAAAAGTAATCTTGATAAGAGGAGGATTTTAAGAAAAATAAATTAGCCCCTGAAAAAGATACAATTAATTGTTAAAAACAGCATAAATTAGCCAGCATATGTCCTGCTTTATTTTGTAGTTGGTCTGGAATGGATTTGATTGTATCCTATCTCTCCTAAACAATAGTTGAATGATGCACTGTATCAACTGTCACCAACCTTTTGGACCTCAGGGACCACCAAACTCATAATTTTAAATCCCACGGATCAGAGACCCTGGGAAAATCCAAAAAAAAAAAAAGTCTGCAGAAAAATCCCCCCCCTCCCGTTTTCCTACTGATCGATCATTCTTTATTTGGGATCACAGGATACCATCTCCAGCTCCATTCTCAAGGGGAGAGAGACTTTTGGCTTCATGCAAGGAAAGCAGCAGAAATCTTTATTTCTCTTCCCCAAACTCCACCAGAAATGAGTCTTTGTGAGACTTGTTGCGTCGGCGCAGCCTCTTGGAGCAGGATGTCTTGCAGGGTCCCAAAGACTCATTTCTGGAGGAGTTTGTGGGAGAGAAAGAAAGACTTTTGCTGCTTTCCTTGCATGCAGCCAAAAGGAAAAGAAGAAAGAAGCAGAAAGGAGCATCCCGTGGCCAGGTCAGGCACGTGGGGCAAGTCCCCCCCCCTCTACCTCATGTTGTCTGTAATACAAGTGATTCAAGCCTTGTGTTCCCACAGACCATATAAGCAGTGCAGCCTTGTGTTCCTGCACAGCCTGGATTAACTGCTCTGGGGGTTGCTTTGAGGATGACATTTCTCTGCAGACCACCAAAATTTTCTTGCGGACCACCAGTGGTCCCCAGCCCACTAGTTGGCGACCACTGCACTATATCTTATTCTGATAATTATCTAATAATGGATGTAATAGAATTAAATTTGCATGGACAAATGCCTAATGAGGTAGCTGATCCATGGGGTATATGCATACTATGTTTATTACATTCCATTTAGTATTAGCTCAAGCAGTTACAAGCAGCAATGCAATGCAATACAATATGTAAACACACGGACACATATATACACACATGTATTTGTGTTCAGAATAAATATTGCAGCATTAGTTAACTCCAGTTAGAAACTGGGTATGTTATAAAATTTCCTATGATTTGCTAGAGACATACTGTAAAGTTAAGAGAAGAAGAACTGGACACAATGCTCCCTTCTCTGCACACACACACATTTTAACAACAATTTGTTTTCTGTGCTTTCTTAGCTATCAAGCATTTTGCAATAGCTATGAGTAAAATTTCCTTCTTTCTTGATGCTAGATCATCAACAACCCTTTGCCCATATTAAAAGACTGGAGAAAGAGCAGCATTTGTATCAGCAAGGCACTCTGTGTAATGCAGGCTACTGTGGATAACAGGCATTGGTGTGAGCAAACTCACACCTGCAAATTTAAGAGTTGACTATTGTAGGCTATAAAGAAAGCTTGAACCAAGAAAGTAGTAGAAAACTTCTGAAATGATAAGGAGTCAGATGGCACCTTTTTCAATTGATAATTTTTATTAAAGGTTATAAACTGCCATGAGCTATATAGCTCATCATCAGATGCATAAAGTGGCTAGACTAAGATAAGGTTTAGATTGGGATTGCAATGAAAGGGGAAAATAGTTTGGTCATGTAGATGCAGTTTACAGGCATCTTTTCCAAGAAGGATTGCCAGTATCTTCTCAATTAGCAATTATAATGGGTTAAAAGGCTACTGTATTTGCTAAGACCTTATGAGATTGCCTAAAACCTTCTGATTTTAAGGGTAGTTAAACAAATAAGTTCCATAGTGTTTTACAGTCAGATAAAAAGTTGGGTATTTTTGGTCAGTCCCAAAAGGTGCTATCAAACCCCTCCTAACACGGTCCTCTTAAAATGTCAGCTTCTGAAACAATCTCAGCTTTCATTACAAAGAGAAAAAAAACAACTACCAGTTTCTACTTTGGGAATATAATGAAATCGTAGGATGTAAATGCCCAAAATATATCCATTTACAGCTGAAAAGAAATACCTAAAAGTACATGGACCAAAATGGTAGAGATCAGAGAAACTCTTGAACTGTAAACAGATCAGATGGCCTCTCCCTCATGTCTGTGATTAGCAGGTCCTGTTTGGCAGAAGGAAGGAAGGAAGTGTTAAGTTCTGAGCGTGGGTGCGAAGAATGGAGACGAGCCGGTGAAACGGTGAACTTCAAAACTCTTTATTTACATAGTGTGACAGCTCAGCTCAATGGCTGCTACGGGCCTCCTTATATAGGTAACTTATTAGATATTCAACCAATGAAAACCAGGGAGCAATAGCTCCGTTAACCAATGGTAGAGGCTCGTTAATGGCCAATCAGATTCACCTGAATGGACCAATCTGATGTCGCCATTAACGGCCAATCAGAAGTGCAGGGCCAGAACCCTGCACTTGACTCCAAGCTCTTTCTAACTTTATTAACACATTTATTCATTCACAACAGGAAGGAAGGAAGGAAGGAAGGAGGAGGAAGGAAGGAAGGAGGAAGGAAAGAAGGAAGAAAGGAGGAAGGAAGGAGGGAGGGAGGGAGGGAGGAGAAAGGAAGGAGGGAGGAAAGAAAGAAAGAAGGAAGGAAGGAGGAAGGAAGGGAGGAAGGAGGGAGGGAGGAAGGAGAAAGGAAGGAAGGAGGAAGGAAGGAGGGAGGGAGGGAGGAAGGAAGGGCTTACTGATATCTATTACAAAACTCATCTTTCTCAGTGCAGAAATTAAATCAATTAGACCCCATCCCTTAAATATTTGTAGTACAACTATGCAGCATTTCAGACTTTGAAATGCACTGCAGTACTCACATACTTAAATTTCCTTAAAACAGCTACATCTTTCATAAGATGCACGGCGGTTCTCTGCAGCTACAGCATGACCCTGGGGAAAAACACATTTAAACTGTTGCAGGGGAGTCCTATATGGGTACCCCCCCCAGTCTCCAAAGCAGTTTTTAGTATTCTACAATAATACAAAGTGCTGTATGCCTTTATTTCTAAATATCTGATAGACACAAAGAACTCCAAACCCATATTTATTGCTTTCGAAAAGGAGAACAACTAGTACAGACTGATATAAAGTAAGAAAAGAAAAAAGGAAATCAAAGAGAAATGTAAAAGTGCAAGAAGGGGGGGAAACAATAGAGCTTTTGATCTTCTTTACAGCAATTATTAAGGCTAATTATAAATTTATGCCTCACTCTATGGTTGTAATATAACGCTTTTCTCCCTATAATCTATTCTGTCTAATAATCAAAATTGTAAACTTTGCCTAAATGTCTAATCTCCAATTTTGCCTAAGTATCAAATCTGTAGTTGGAGGTAATCAACTAGACAAAGTGTTTTTAAGCCAAAATGTTCAGATTTGGAGTAGCAGTGGGGAAGCACATGAACAGAAGGATGTAGTTTGCAGAAATGAGAAGCTGATAGGAGATGAGGAATAATGGGGAGTATCACACTAGCTTTCACTTCACGCACTAAATTTTGCTGAAGATGCAGAACCCTTGGGAGAAGACAGAAACCAAGATGGGGGGAGAAATGCCCATATCTGATAAGAAACTGCTCCTCAGAAATATTTCCTCCCTAAACTGGATATGTAGGAAATGAAGACATTAACCAAAAGATTTTCTGCAACCACAGCTGCTCTGACTCAGAAAACATCAAAAAATAATGCTGCAAATTTTGTTTATCACTCTGTAACGAAACTTTCTCATGTATTTCAAGTTTCAACTACTACTGGCACTCATTACAAAAATTAGTAACTCCAAGACAGATCCTTGTTAAAAGTCTCAAAAGGTGCAAAATATGCAAATGGAATGCTACTATTGCAAAAAAAACAACAACTAGGTATAAGGTTTTGGCCTGAGTTCTCCTTCGTTAAGAATAAAATTAGACTAATTTCATATTGGACAAAACAAGCTAAGTATAATTGCTATGTAGTTCTAGGAAACCTACAAATGAGTTCATGCTGCTTGCTAAGCCAACATTTGTGTAACCATGATTTATTGAACAAATTAGTTTGCTGGATTGATATACTGAATTAAGATAGAGCCAGAGAAAGCACACGATAGATTATCATGATCCAGATCCATGACCCTGAACATTCCACTTCCAGATTTTATCTTTAAAAAAGGGAAGTACTGAATTATTAGCATCTAAATCTGATAATCTCGTACCAGTCTAGATTATTAGGAAAGTCAAGGATCTCAGGGTGTAGAGTCCATAATTTAGTCATGTTGGTTAGGGGAACCAAGTGGAATCAACTACAGGTAGTCCTCAACCTACAACCACAATTTAGCCCAAAATGTATGTTGCTTAAGTGAGATGTTTGTTAAGTGAGTTTTGCCCCATTTACAACCTTTTTTTGCCACAGTTGTTAAGTGAATCACTGCAGTTGTTAAATTAGATTATTAAATGAATCCAGCTTCCCCATTGACTTTGCTTGTCAGAAGGTCAAAAAAGATGATCACATGACCTTGGGACACAGCAATCCTCATAAATGCATGCCAGTTGTCAAGTATCCAAATTTTGATCCCTTGAACCATGGAGGATCCTACAATGGTAGCAAGTGCAAAAAATGATCCTGAGTCACTTTTTTCAATGGGGTTGTAACTTTGAATGCTTGGAAGTTGACGACTACCTGTAATTGCAATTTCTTTTTTTTGCCCAAGACAATGATACAATTGGGTAAGAGGAGTCATCCCAGAATGGGCGTTGGTCCTTACCTGACACGCCATTTCTCTTGAGCCGTGAGGATCATCCAGAGAGTGGGGAGGTGCTTCAGTCTGCGTCGTTGAAGGCTGAGCTTAATTACTGAGGAACGCTCCGCCCTCCATCACGTGGCTCCCTTGCGTTCCCCAGTTTATGCAAAGTCGAGAGTGAAGAGAAGATCGTGCTCTCATCTTACTATACTAAAAGGTTCATTGGCCGAAACAAGACCCCACCAGATGGTGAAATAATAAGGGTGGGGCTGGATGATCCTCACGGCTCATCCAGAGAGTGGGACATACCAAAGCTTGGCTGTCCTACGGGAGGGACTCTGTCTGGTTCGGTAATCTCTGTGGTTCCTTGAGGACTCGCTGGAGGACTCATCTACCAAACGAAGCCTCCGCTGAGGCAAATATGTCGATCTTATAATGTCTAATGAAGGGAGATGGGGAGGCCCAGGTGGCCTCCCGACAAATATCAGCAACTGGTGGCCCAAGCTACTGAGGTGGCTGCACTTCTGGTGGAGTGTGCTGTTATTCTGTTGGGTACCGGCAGAGCCTGAGACAAATAAGCTTTGGAAATAGTATCTCTAATCCAGTGGCCGATGGTTGAAGGGGATATTTTGTGGCCTAATGATTTGGGCTGAAAGGAAAGGAATAGGGATTCGGACCTCCTGAGGGGCTGGGAACGCTTAATGTAAATGCGGAGAGCCTGTCTCACGTCCAGGGTATGCCAAAGTTTCTCCCTTTCCCGCGAGGGATTGGGACAGAAGTTCGGAAGAGTGAGTTCCTGTGCCCTGTGGAAGGCTGAGTTGACCTTGGGCAAGAAGCTAGGGTCCGGACGGAGAACCACCCAGTCAGCATGGAAGATGCAAAGGTCCTTCCTCACCGACAAGGCTGCTATCTCCGATATTCGGCGAGCCGAAGTAATGGCCACCAGGAACACGACTTTGAATGTTAGAAACTGGAGTGTGGATTCCCTGAGAGGCTCAAAGGGGTGTTTAGTAAGGGACATAAGGACCTTATTGAGGTCCCAGGTAGGATATCGGTGAACTGTTGGTGGACACAAGTTAGTGGTTCCTCTGAGGAATGCCCTAATGCGAGGGTGGAGGGAAAGGGAACCCAGATTGTCACAAGCAATGATGGTTGAGAGGGCTGCGACCTGACGCCTCAGGGTGTTCGGGGAAAGTCCTTTCCTCAGACCTTCTTGGAGGAATTCCAAAACTTGAGTGATGGAGGGTGAAAGTAGGTTGACCTGGAAATTATGGCACCATTTGCAGAAACTATTCCAAGTAGCATTGTATATTCAGGTTGTTGAGGGCCGCCTGGCAGCTAAAATGGTATCAATAACCTGGTCAGAAAACTGCTCCTTTCTTAGACGTTCTGCTCAACCTCCAAATGGCTAACTGGAGCCACTGAGGATCCAGATGTTGGAGGGGCCCCTGAGAAAGGGATATCCTGTTTAGGGGGATTTTCCAGGGAGGGGCCACCAATAAGTTGCGGAGGTCCGCAAACCATGGGTGTCTGGGCCAGTAGGGGGCCACTAGAATCAGTTCTGCTTTCTCGGAGATGAGCTTCTGGATGACTCTGGGGACCAGGGCTAATGGAGGGAATGCATATAGAAGCCCTGTGGGCCAGGAGCAATGGAGGGTGTTGTAATTCTCAGCCCTGTGGGAGGGGTACCTTGAGAAAAACCTGGGGAGTTGTGTGTTGAGGGAGGATGCGAAGAGGTCCACTGACGGGAGACCGAACATCATGGTCGCTTCCCTGAACAGTGACGGGTGGATGCGCCACTCGGACTGGTCCACCGTGGTCCTGCTCAGCCAGTCTGCTTGGGTATTTGAGTCCCCTGAGATGTGTTCGGCTTTGAGGGAGAGGAGATTGCGCTCCGCCCAACGGCAGAGGCGCTCGGCCTTTCTCATCAAGCGTATGGACTGGGTGCCCCCTTGTCAGTTGATGTGAGCCTTGGCGGTGATGTTGTCCGTGAGTATAAGGACATGCCGCCCGCATACCTAAGGGAGGAAGTTGCGCACAGTCAGATGGATGGCGCGGAGTTCCAACCAATTTATACTGCATGCCCGTTCTACTTGCGACCATCTGCCCTGTGTCGAGAGCGAGTGGATGTGAGCGCCCCATCCGGACAGGCTGGCGTCTGTGGTGAGGGTGAGGCGTTGGGGCTCCTTGAAGCAATGTCCCTTGTTGATGGCGGGACTGGTCCACCAGAGGAGAGACGTGAGGACTCTTGAAGGCACCTTGACCGTGGCCTTTGAATTGCTTCTGCCGGTCCTTTGGAATGGGAGCAGGAACCATTGTAGGGATCTGGTGTGTAAACGGGCCCAGGGAACAATGGAGACATATGAGACCATTTTACCTAGTAATTTAGACAATTCTAAAAGTGTTACCTTTCTTGATAGTCTGATATGTTTGATGGTTTCCTGGATGCTAAGGAATCTTTCCGAGGAAAGGAAGACCTTTCCTTGAACTGAGTCAATGATGGACCCCAAGTGGGTGATCCGTGTCGATGGTAACAGTTGGCTCTTTTGCCAATTTACTAGGAACCCATGGTCTTGGAGGGCAGAGAGAGTAGCTCTGATATCCTTCTCTGCTTGGAGTCTGGAATGAGACAGGATGAGGATGTCATCCAGGTAACAGTAGAGACGAACCGGGAGGTTCCTGAGATGGGCCGCCAGAGCCGCGAGGACCTTAGTGTAGGTTCTTGGGGCAGAGGCCAACCCAAAGGGAAGGGCCACATATTGGAAGTGGTGGTAGTTGTAACAGAACCTGAGGAATTTGGAATGGGAGGGCCGGATTGGGATGTGAAGATACGCCTCTGAAAAGTCTATAGAGGATAGCCAGTCCCCTTGCCTGAGGCCCAGTAGAATGGACTGTAGGGTGTGCATCTTAAACCTGCGGTGGATCATGTAATGGTTAAGGCATTTCAGATCCAGAATGGCCCTCCATCCACCTGAGGATTTGGGGACCACGAAGAGGTGGGAGTAAAACCCTTGCCCCCGCTGGGATGGTGGGACGGGTTGTATAGCCTGTATGTTGAGGAGATGATGGATAGATGAATCCATTAAGTTGCGTTTGGTGGGATCCCTCAAGGGGGGGGATGTCATAAAAAAGTCAGGGGGGCACGCTGGAATTCAAGAGCGAGACCGAGTCTGATGATGTCCCGGACCCAGGCATTGGAGGTGGAGGAGTCCCATCGATCGGCGAAATGCTTAAGGTGTCCGCCAATGGGAAGGGATGGATGGGATCTATTTGGTGCACCGGAAGGGCTTCCCTCCTGAACTCCTGAAGGGACACCTGTAGCTGCCGCCCCTCCTGTTCCTGTCGCCCGGATCGGCTCGATCCTGGGGCTGGAATGGCCAGAAGGAGGGGGGTCTCGGATACCTGGGTGGGAAAGGTGACTGGTAGAAAGGTCGGGAGGAACCTCTCCGAAATGGCTGAGGGGCTCTTGACTCTGACCTCCAAAAAAGGGGAGGAAGAAATTTTTTCTTGCTTCGGGTTTCGGCTAGTAATGGCTCCAGGGCAGTGCCAAATAGTTTGTCCCCCTTGATGGGGGCAGTGGCCAACTTAACCTTGTTTTTTACATCCGCCTGCCAGTGTTTGAGCCAGAGCAGGCGGCGGACTGTAACATGAGAGGTTATTGCTTGGGTGGCGCTTAACCGCGTGGTAGGTGGCATCAGCTGAGAATTCTGCCACGGCCTTCAGTTTGGTGATGTCCTGATGTGCCCTTGTGTTAGAGGGGGGAACATGCTGTTTCAGTTGGCGGAGCCACCGGATCGAAGACCTGGTGAAGGAGGCGGCCATGGCCAATCTAATGGCCCAGGTGTCAGCTTGGTGAGCCCTATGTAAGGCTAGTTCCGACCTCTTGTCCTCAGGTCTCAGAGCCTCCAGAGGGCTCACTGGGGGAGGAGGAGGATGCTAAGCCAACGATGGGCTCATCTACCTCGAGGGTGTTAAGCAGGTTACAGAAGCTTGAATCGAGGTTAAAGAACCTCTTGTCCTGGCTGGATGGGGCAGGAGGGGCCCTTGTAGAATCCAACTGGTTTAAAATTAGGTCGTGAAATATGGGTGGAGCCGGAATAACCTCCACTTCCACCACGGGCTACCTAAAAATGGCATCCTCTTGTTCCTCCGCCGGGGAAGGGAGAGCCGAGGGGGACTGTACAGACAGGCCAGATATGTTCTTGGCCTTAAATAGGAGCGATTTAAACATGTGTGGCTTGAACAGACCCACAAAGGTGGGTTGATCAGGAGTGAGACCCTCGTCCTTGGACATGTCCCCTTCCATAGGGTTTATCTCCAATAGGGGCTCCCCGTGGTGCGTAGACCCCCATTCAAATTCCTCCTCCTCCCTGAACCGATCCAGGTCCTCTATGGCCTCTTCCAGTTCCCCTTCTGGGAGAGTGCTGTCCCTCTGTAAAGGTACCTGACCATGAGGAGGGTCCAATCTAGGCGAGGACCTGAGTGATAGCGACTCGTGTTCAGGCGCCATCGAGGGGGGACCGGACCTGGACATCTGTTGGAGGCCCTCTGCAATCCCCTGGCGGATAGCCCGTTCCATCCATGCCTGCATGTGTGCAAGGATCTCGACTGTGGCGGCCTCCTCCTGGCGCAGACCAGTGGCCATGGGCATGAATGTAGCTTCGGGTGTCTGGTTGTTGGTCCGGGGACCTGGTGTCCCTGGGATGAGCTGCGCCTGGAGAGGGAAGAACAATCTGGAGGAGGGGGGGTGTCTGGAGGTAGAAGGAATGGAGGGTGGGAAGGCTGGAGGCACCAGTTTGACTCTCTAGATCGCCTGTCAAATTCTTTCTCCAGTGCTTTATGATGTCTTAGGGTGTCTCTCTGAGAAGCCTTGGAAGTTTCCTTAGAAGCTTCCTTTGCCTGTCTGTGCCGGTGGTAGGACTTAGATCTGGCCTTCAAGGAAGGGCCTTTAGTGGAATTGTCATCTGCCATTTTAGAAGAAAGGACTGTAATAAAATTCCAAAGGCTGTTGGCTCGCCAAGGGTTCGACCTACAACAAAGGCCGGGTGTCCTTCCAGTTGTCCCGTGCCCCTTTTGGAATTTAGATGTATACAATCTATAATATTGTTATTATTATAATTATTAATATATATATACATTTGCGTATAATTAAATATATATAATCCAATTAGTATTGATAATGTGTTATAGTCATATATCGATTATATATATATATATCGATATATATAATATTTAGTTATATTATTATTATTATTATTATTATTATTATTATTATTGACAAATATTTAATTCGAGAACTGGTTCAGTGCTCCCAGGAGGGAGTGACCCCAGAGGTTGATGTCAATTATCTCCAATTTGCCAAATAAACGCCTGAGGCTGGATTGAGGCCTCTGGCAGCTGGAGCTCCCAGGCAACAACCGGGATGGATTCCCTGCCCTGAGCATGCTGCGGAAAGCCAACAAGTTTGCCAATTTTTATTAATGCACAATACAGCTCTCACAGGCTGAAGGCCTGTGACTAGAACTAGCCCCTTCGCAGCCACAATGAGGCCTTTAAAATGGCACCTGAACACGCGGCAGTGTTCAAAATGGTGGCCGCCCACGATCCCTTTACTAACGAGCTGCTCAGAGCAAAACTAAGCCTCTCCAGCAAGTTTAGAGGCCAAGAGAGGCAGCCAAGCAAAATTCGCCCCTTCCTTGGGCGATTGGCGTTCGCGGTGGGGGGGAATACCAGCTGTGCTTTATCAGCGTGATCAAATGAGGCCGCTACGAGTGCGGCGTGGAGAAGCGGCAGGAAAAAAGACCAAATGGGGGGGGGATTGGTGCCGGAGCATGAAAGCCGCCCTCTCTTTATCCCCCCTGGGGGCGAAGAACGCGCTCCCCTGCTACAGCAACATCCCAAATGCGCAGAGGCTAAGGAAGAACCGAGGCAATAATAAGCAAACCTGAAATATTAAGGAATTTCTTGAAGTAAGGGGTTTCTTGAATCGGCCAAGGAGTGGAAAAATACACAGCCTATTCTCACAAAGGCTGAGCATAAACTGGGGAACGCAAGGGAACCACGTGATGGAGGGCGGAGCGTTCCTCAGTAATTAAGCTCAGCCTTCAACGATGCAGACTGAAGCACCTCCCCACTCTCTGGATGATCCTCACGGCTCTAAGGAGAATCTGTTTATTCAAATTCTCCCTTGGCATCTGGCTGCCCTCGCTGAGTTGCTTGAACTCTGGATGAACTAATCAGGTTATGAAAGTATATTTTGTGAAATTGTGAAATAACATAACATGTAAACCAATGGAAGACGGAAATGTAATGTTTAACTCAGGAATTCTTCTGTGCAACTGATTAAATCTTTTAATCCCCCCCCCCCCAATGGTATCATTGGAGAACATTGCGTGCTGGTTTCAATTTAAAATACCTGTTTTGACTGTCCAGAAATATATAGATTATTATAATTGCAAGACTAAAAGGGTAGGAATCAAGCTTCACTTCTGCCATAGTTCTTTCTATTGGCTCAAGCAAATTCAGTTTCCCCTAGAGCAGTGGTTTTCAACGTTCTCTTCACCACGCACCCCCTTTAAATACCTTCTGAGGCCATGGACCACCAAGATTTAACTCAAGATTTAAATCATAACATTTCTTCAAAGCTTCACAGACCTCTTAAGTCTATATCATGGCCCCACCAGGGGTCCAGGGCGCACAGGTTGAGAACCACGCTTCCCTAGAGGAAATATAGCCAATATGCTATAATGTGAATTAAAAGTGAAACAGGATTCTCCCAGTGATTGCATCTGAATAGTATCAGTGACACCAAACATTTCAAGACCATTTCCATAGCCATTTACACATTTTATTGATCAGATAGTTCCTTATTTTTGGATCACTGCCAGGAAATCTTCACCCACCCACCCACCTACTTTATCTCTATACAAAATAACATTTTTAGAGCTAAATTCTGGTAAATAAAAGCTGTTAAAATAGACATAGTCTAAGTTGACAATTCAACCCCACTAGGGTGCAAAATCGGTGTACGAATGATATGCCACGTGTAGTGTCAGTGTATGCGTCCCCAAAATTTAACTTTAACCCAGAAGAAGCAATTTAACATAATAATGTAGGGCAGTGCCTGTAGAAGCCGGCACACCTGGCCAAATGGCACTGACTGTTCTTTCTCTCCAGCCCTGTCCTGGGGTATCAGCTGATCCCCAACCTGAAACCCAAATAGGCATGTTTCCAAAATGGCACACCAAACCAACCCAGATCTCAGTGATGCATGCCATCTCACCCAAGACACGAGGGAGGGCCTATTACAAGCAGGCTTGCCCTAACCTGGAGAACAAGGACACTGACAATCCATATCAGAGCTCTCAACTAACAAATCTGCTGCCTTTTCATGTCCCCCAAGAGTCAGCTTCTTAGCAGGCATCTCACTCTGATTAAAGGGAAGAAAGCTCCTACAATGCATCTTACTCACTTCTTGTATAGAAATGTGCAGCTTGTAACCAACCATTAGGACATAACCCATTTTGAAGCAATACTCATGGCCCTCTAAAGATGCACAGAGAAACATAATTTTAAGCCCAGAATCTGAAATTACCTAATGGCCACTGGCTATGCAGTATTGAATTTTCTTTAGACATCTACTTTATTTGAGCTTTCTCTTTGGCAGGCTCTGCAATGTGCCACAACACAGTTGCAGTCAGCAGAAGAGCGTTGGCCATTATTTTACATCAAACTGATTGCTTTTGTTTTTAAAGTGCTGAGTGAGTTCCGATGAAAATTAGTAGAAAGGGCCAGATGGGTTATTAAGACTTGACCACCCCTCACAGGACTTTTAAAATCTATTCTCTCTTTTTCCGAGTTGGCACCCTCCAGCTGTCCCAGCACATCTGGAAAACACCAATGGGGGAAAAGTAGATCTTCCTAATGCCAATTGTAATCTCTTTTCTCTTTTGGACACGAATAATGCTGGACACGAATAATAAAACTGGCTTTCCTTTGCAAAAGAGAAAAGGGATTACAATTGGTTCATTTTTCAGTGATGTCATAATGACAGCAGTTGTCAAAGGGATGTGAGTAAAGCCTGGGTTTGGTGAGGGAGGCAGATTTATTTTTAACTTAATATTGAATGGACAAGGGATCCCCCCCCCCTTAAACTAGTCTTCTAATGATATTCTTTTTAATCGAAAGGGTCCTTTCGAAGGGCCAATATCAACAATTCAGTAGGGAGGAAAGGACAGGTGAGTGAGTAAGAGAGTCTTCCCATAAATTTTCTTTACCTCTTTACTACCTTTTCCATTAATTTAGTGGTGAAAAAATTAACAAACCTCCAGGACAAAAATCAGAATATCTTTTTGTGTTTGCTGATAAATAGCAAGTGCCATTTCTAAAGAAAGGAAAGCTTCTTTCACAGCGTCTTTACTTTTTTGATATTCCTTTCTAAGTTCATCATCAGATAAAGCCATTCTTTGTTCTTCTTAGAGCAACCAAAATGTTTCAAAAGTTAAAACAATTCCTCAAAGTCCCAGAGACATCAATCAGTCCAAACAACGCACAAAGTTCTCGCTTTCTCTTCCTGGGGTGGTATCAGTAAAAGGGAAAAGAAAAAAAGCCCAGTCTGTATTTTACAGCCTTGTTCCAATCAATTTCTAGTCTCAAGATCTTCAAGGCATCTCAATGAAATTAGAGGAAGAACAAGTCAAAGAAACTATGATTGTTTGGGGGAAGAATTTTGGATATGGGATTGATCTAGAGAAATGGCAGAAATTGTGGTCTCAAAATTATAAAATGACAATGTCAACAGCATATAAAGAAAATTTGTATAAGATGTTCTACAGGTGGCACTTTCCCCTGACAAGAATAGCAAGAATGTTTAAGAACAAATCTGAAAAATGCTGGAAATGTCATCAGATACCCGGCTTGTATTACCATATGTGGTGGACTTGTGAGGACGCTAGAAAATATTGGACTATAATTCGCATGTGGTTGGAAAAAATGACAAAGAAACACATAGACTTGAAACCAGAGATCTTCTTATTGGGAATTTTACCTGATATATATAGTAAAGATTTGAAGTACCTGATTGTAAATGTATTAACAGCGGCTAGGATTGTATTTGCTAAAAATTGGAAGAATGAGAAAATACCATTACAGGAAGAAATTATTAAGAAAATATTGGAATGTGCTGAGATGAGTAGATTGACATTTGAAATTAGAGAGCAAGAGGATAAACAATTTTATGAAATTTGGGATCTTTTTTATCAATGGTTAGATGATAAAATACGATAATAGAATATTTAGAATGCTAGACAGTAAGGAATATCTTTATTTTGCTATTTTGCTATTATCTTGTTATTCGACATTATATTTATAAAGGGTTTTTTAGGATTGATTTGATATGATTATATGATTTGTTATAGAGTAAACTGGTTTAAAGTATTGTTAGCTCATAAAGCATGAATGATGAAAAATATAGTCAAAAACTTTTTTTTTTTTAGTGATATTAGGATATATAAGTTTGGATTGACAATATGAGTTGTTATGTAACATAATTGTAATTGAGACTACAGAATGAATGCACAAAAATGATGAACCAACTGACACACTGGATGTACATATAAGAGTTGATGTTTTTATGTTTTGTTTGTCTTGTTTGTCTGTAGAAAATTAATAAAATCTTTAAAAAAAAAAAGATCTTCAAGGCATCTCCTCCAGCAAAATCTTAATATATTTTATTTTTGTCCTCTCCCTTCCCACTTATAACAAGAAGCCAAGTTTTTACCTTTTATAAAAAACAACAGGTTTCTCACTGGCCATTTGTTGATTCCATAGGGAAGGAGGGTAAAGTTTCCTTTTAGCACCTCAATTTTGCCGCTTGAAATCCTCCTCTGGAAACCAAGTATTTTTCAAAAAGTCATAGTTCTCAGGATTAAACGCCTCTTAAAGTCCTGGATCAGCCAAAAAACTTTCTCTTGAAAACTTTCTCCCCTCTTCCTCCTGCTCAGTCTTACCCAGCTGCCGGCTTCTTTGTGGCAGCCATTACAGACCGCCGCTTGACCGCCTTGAGAAAAGGGAGTTTTGCTGGCTGGGGAGGGGGGCCGCAACACCCCCAAACCCCTCACCAGCTCCCCCTATCTTCGGAGGCACCAAAACGGCTAGCGCAGCAGGGGTTGCGCAGGATCGCGGAACCCTGCCGCTAGCGAAGCCGACAAACCGGAAGTCTCCAAAAATCAGAATCTCTTTTTATCCTATTCATGGCTTTTACTTTAGGTCTCTAGACATCCTTATAGAATGGGAAAGCAAAATGCCAATCACGGTGAACACAACCAAGCCCAACCAACTCATTTCATAGCAAAGTGAAGCAAAAATGCAAAAAATATGAACAATTTGCTGAAGAATTTGAATCTAAGACAGAGAAGGGGCTGAGCTTCCATTTCACAGAAAGTTAAATTGTGGAGGCTAAAAAAAAAGAAAGAAGAAGAAGCGATAAGTCCAAAACAATGCATAATAGGTCAGAAGCTGGAAACACAAACCGGTATTTCTGAACCTACAACCTTTCCAGCAGTGAGTCATTTCCAGAAAGGCATGAGACAATTCTGTTATGTATGTACCATAGTTAATAAAGTATGAGCTTGAGGTTAAGTGCAGGGTTCTGGCCCTGCACTTCTGATTGGCTGTTAGGCGGCCAGATCGGATTGGTTAGTTCTGAGGAATCCGATTGGCCCTTAACAGAGGATTCTTATTGGTTAAAAGAGCTAGCGTTCATAGCTCACTATTGGACAATTCTTACAAGGGTTGCCTATATAAGGCAGAGTTCACTGTTGTTGTTTTGAGAAGTCACTATGCTAATAAAGAGCTAAAAGTCACTATTCAGAGGCTGTCTCCATTTACTCCAACCCATGTCCAAGTACATAACAAATTCATACATAATTAATTTACATGTATATTGGAGCAAAGAATTTAGAGATAGACTTCCCAATTGCTATAACCCCCTTTTCTTTTTTTACTAGCTCTACGGTATGATTCCTTTAGCGTGCAAGTAGCTTGTGGCTGAGTTTCCATTGTGATTTACCGAGAAGCACTGAAGGCACTTTCAAAGACGTTTCATTGCCATATTCCTACACATCCCATATTTTACCCTGAACAGGTTTTACTGGGGTGATGGCAGTGGTGTAAACATTGACTTCGTTTTCCCCGAACCTGTCAAACATGTTTAAGCAGAGATAGCCACAGAACAAGATGTACAAGACACCAGCGCTACTCCGCCCTCCACACCAAAGGACATTCCTAGTTTGTAACCAATGACTTTGAAGCTTGAGGGACCCAAAACTTCAACTGCAAAAAATGGAGGCAGAATAAATGGACAAGGAATTCAGATAACTCACCCTCCTTTGAAATGCAGGGAAGGCGAGATAAAAGTTGGAGTGGAGCCAGAGATTGTTGACAGGTAAATCCTTCCCTGATTGGCAGGGATGCCTGTCCTAACTTTGCAATTAGCAGCAGCTGACCTTGGGACTTAGGCTAGGGTGGGGATAGCCACAAACAAGACTAGACTCAACAATAAAAGGATTTAACTGGTATGATAGGACAAACAAAGGAGCTGGAGCTGCTATTCAAAAACAGGCTGCTCAGTTCTAGCTTCTTAAGATGTAGTTGAAAAGAATAGACAGTTTATGGATTTACAGCAGGACTTGAATCCCAATGTGGCCAGGAGGAGTAAAAACAAAGAAAATTCTGGAGTTTATTTTTTGCCATGCTGGAGCACTGTTCTTATTCAATGATTGTTTAAAATTCTTTTTTTTTTTTTTTAAGGGGGAGGGTTAACTCTGTACTAAAGTATTTCGAAGACTTATGTATCCAATCTATTTCTAGGATACTGGGTGCTTCTTTGTATCCTGGAGAGTACGAATACACAGTAATTGAAGGTTTGGGGCTTTTTTTTACATCAATTGTTAATATTGCAGCTTCTTTTTTCAGGAGTGTGCTATGTTTGAGAAAGTTAATATTAAAATACATCTATAGATGTTATAAGCTCGTAACATCTCCCTGTGTTTGTCTGACTTTATTATTCATGTGTTAAGTTTCTATAATCTTATACCTTTTTACTATATACTTCTGTAAATAGGAAAAAGGGGACAATGAACATCCTTTTACTTTAAAAATGTTTTAGAAATAAAAGTTTTGGGGAAATATTTTTAAAATATCAAATTTTCCCCCCCTTTTTAACTGTTCATAAATGTGGGCCGATTGTCAAGTACCCTCTAACTCCAGAAATAGTCGTAAGTAGCTTTTGGGAGAGTTATCATAATTTCAAACAGTCGCAAAGCAACCGGTAGAAAATCAGACTACTTGTGCACGATACGGTACATGCAAACATGTATCCTGTACAATTTTATTTCAGTATCCCTGCTTGATAGCATTTGGTCAAATACAAAATGCCACTGTATTGTTGGTTACTGCCTGGTATTATTAGCATGCATTGATATTTTATATGTTTTGTTTGAGCAGCTGTCAAAGAAGTATTTCCATAATCTGCCAGTCTTCAAAGCATTGAGGAATTATAAAGCATACACAATTCAAATCTGGGGGTAAAAATGAACTTTCAAACTAATATGAAGTCAACCCTGAAGCCATTTTCTTTCGCACCTTCAGGGCTGCCACAGCAGAGCTGGGTAGAGCTGTGGGAACGGGAGGGGGGTAGTAGAGATAGCTGGGGATCTGTAGCCAAAACAAAATTCTTTCCTCTGGGAACCAAGGACTTTCTCACCAGGTATTAGGAAGGTGAAGACTGGGACCAACTGACACTGGACTGTAACCTGATTGGACCACCTGATGGACTCATGGGGAGTGGAAAGAAAAAAAACTTTACTTTTAACATGGAGAAAACCCGTGGGAGTTTAGAGTCGGAGTTTAGAGTCGGGTTTTCACCAGATGTGCCAATATGACATGCTAATAAATCTGTACTTTGAGGAACAAGCCTGCCTCGGGGGTTTGATTGTGTTGGATGAGTTACTTGGAATCATGATAGCCAGATTTGAAAAGCTGAATCTTTGAGAGCATTTGTTTCATCCCCCAAGGCAACTACATCTGAAATACAGAAAAGTGTGAAACCAGAATGAAACTGACTTATACTATAAGGTACTGTATTTGCATTTATTTGGTTACACACCAGATGTTTGCTCTTTTGGCCATCTTTGAATCAATATATTTGTCACCTCAAATGTTGTGGTAAATAATGTTGTGATAATAATCCATTTCTGCAAATCCCCCTGCCCCAAATATTAACTTTAGTGTTGGAGATGGACAAGAAATATATTTATTTTTAATAATGAATATTTTCTCTCTTACAAACAAAAGGCTTCTACAATTCTGCAGATCATGAACTGCCCAGCGCAGGCCAAAGCCCTGAACAGATTTTGAGCTCCTCCATTACATGACAAATCTGGATAAGTTTTAAAAGTTGCAAGTCCTTCTCTCAGCTGCTTGCAACATCTTGGGAATTGCAGCCTATGGTTCAAGAAACCCTGAACTAATGTTTCCAGTATCTTGGAATTCCTCTCCTTCAATCGTAGCTACTAGGGTGACATGTCTACCTCTGTCTTAAATCAATTAATGATTAAATTATGGGTGTATGGTTGTTTGAGGAGTTTCAGCAAAAGTATTACTATTAAAGGTGATAAACTCATCCAAAACCTCAGTCTGAATCTGACAGATGATGAAAGACCATGGAGGATGTATTATGATCCAGATAATATTCACTACTGGCAAATGAGAATAGAATGTTCATTAGGCAGGGTCAGGAATGGTTTTGTTGGCTTTCAAGAGAAATAATGACCTTTGATGATTTTTTGGAAAAGGACATAGGCTTTTTCCAATCTAGTATCTTTCAAATGTGCTGGATTAGATAGTGCCCCCCAACCTTTCGGGCACCAGGGACCGGTTCCATGGAGAGAGGTTTTTTGTGGACCAGAGGGGGCATGGTTTTGTGTGCTGCCTGCATCCCGTGAATGGAACTTTGTGTGGCTTCCGGTATGCTGCAGACCGGTATGCTGGACCTTGGGACCCCTGGACTAGAACTCTGACCATTTGACACATGGGGATGATGGGAGTTCTCCAACACACCTGGGAGTGCTGGCTGAAAAAGACTGATGCCAAATTTAAAACATGCAGCATATATGGATATAAATATAAATATAAAGGCTAGCTCAGGATATTTTGCTCTTTCCGGAGGAAAAAATCCACTGCTGTTTTATTTTACGTTACACCATTTCACCTCTCATTAGAATGAGCAAATATTTTTTAAAAAAATAATAATAAAATTGACTTAATCTCTTCATATCAGCAACTATTTGAGTACTCTACTCAATTAATCAGCTAAAGTCTTTTTCATATTGAGTGTATTCAGCTATGTGAAAGGACAGGCTTGTGTGGAAGAAGGAAGAAAGTAGGAAATTAGAAGAGAAAATCCATGTTCAGCCAATATACTCAGCTAGGCCCTGTGAATGTGGTGAAGGTAAAAATAAGAGTAAGGCATAAAGTCACAACTGCTTTTACCAGACGAAGGAGCCTGCACGCCTTATGTCCTTCAGATCCAGGAAGAGGGTTTTATCCAAGGCTAATTCTTCTTTCTGGCCTCCAAATAGAAAAAGAAGCTACAGCAACTCCTAACTAGGTTTACTTTAGGTACAGCATCTCTTCTCCTTCCCTTTGTTCATAGAGACCTCTCTTTTATGGACATGGTAACCAGAGGACCCCCCCCCCCCAAAAAAAACCCTATAAAAAACAGTATTTTTTTTTTAATCTGAAAAAATTAACCCAGGATTCAACAGTAATTAATAAGTGCAAAAGTGGTTGTGGTCCTGATTACACAACAAATCAGGCCTAACTTCGATTTCTTGATTCCTTTGGTGCCCGACCAGTGGGCATATTCATTTATTGATAGTTTTCATTTACATCCCACTTCTCCTCTAAAAACACGACCTCTACTTTATCCCACAACAATAATCTTGTGACACAAGCTGGGCTAAGAGACAACAACTTGCTCAAAGTCACTTTGTGGGATTCCATGGCTGAGGGACTCCAGCATGGCAGACCAATATCTAAAGTGCTTCCACTCAGTCTAAATATACTGCATAAATACCTTCCCCATGGTTAATACCATATTACCTTCAAACTTTGTGTGAACACACCCTAACCCTTTTGAATTAGCACCTGAGATTGCTGGCTCCATTTTAACCTTCAGTCAAACCTACACCTAAAAATCTTGCCTAGCCGGCAACTTTCTTCCAAATAAAGATTCAATGAACAAACAAATCATATTCCGCTCTAAGTGTGGCTTTCATTATTATCTTTCATGCCATCTTACTGCTGTTATATAATTCTCCAACTCCACTTGTTGGGAAAAAAAATAACACAGAGAGACAAACTCTTATATACTGTATGGAAATAAGAGAACTAAGATTGTTAGTATGAAACTTCCGTGTTTGAGAATGATGGATGCAGATATGAGCTCCCCTCCCCCCATCAAATTAGTGCCATCACCTCAGCGATGAAAATCTTTGCTCATCTCTACGGACTATGAGGACCAGGAACATATATTTTTTTTACAAACCAACCCTGCCATTCTAAAAATTCCAACCAGCTGGGAAGAAGCCATTTCTTGTCCCATGCTCGGGAAAACCAAAATCCCTTCTTTCTTCCTGGATCAGAAGATCTGAAGCCGTTTTTTGAAGCTGTATTTTCCCTAAACGAGTTAAGACTCGTTTTCCAAGGCTAACCTTTCAATTAACACGAACTTCCCTGCCCTTCCTCCTTCCCGAGTCAGAGATGCGAGAGCAAGTTCTGCGGAGGAAGACTCAGGCAGCATCCCTCCCTACTTACTTGGGATCGTTGGGGAGCAGTTCTTTCCCGAGGAAGCGGGGGGGGGGGGGGAACCCGAGAAAAGACAAAGTACAGCGGACCAACCTTTACTTTCGCTGTTTCAAAGCAAGCTGCTGGGTGGCTGGCTGTCGCCCGTGAAAACTTTCCGCGCCCTTTGCGACCCTCCCTTTTTCTTTGCGCTGAAGCGGAAAGCCCTGACTTGAGAACAGGGGCACACCTCCGACACTCTGATTTGGCCTTTTGTTTTGTTTTACCGCGGATGTCACCTCCCCTGGGAGCGAGGGTGCTTGCTTGAAAGGGAGCCCCTAGCCATTGGGTGGGCAGCTTCGGCCTCTCCTTTATTCTCCTTTCCTGGCTTTTCAAAACTACTACCAAAAAAAAAAAAAAAAAAAAAAAACCAACCCTGAAAGGAAAAAGCCGCTACCACGCCGAATAATCTCCCGTCACCGTGGAAGCCTTTGGAAATGGTGATTCCGCAAGGCAATGTTGCAAAGCTCCCTCCTTCCCTCGGCCCATCCCTCTCAGTGGCCTCCCCGAGGCCCGCCTTCCCCTTCGCCTCCTTAGCAGGAGACCTGAGCCACCCAGGAATTGTAACCTGAGCCTAGTTAGCGGCCTTTATATGGTTTTTGAAGTAGCTGAGATGGTCCAGTTTTGCCTGGAAAGCTCGTGCTCTGCGAAAGAGCAGGGAGAGGGTTCGGTATTCTGGCTGGCTTTGGAAGAAGATGAAACCGTAACAAGGCTGGAGGAAGAGATAAACAGGGCTTCTAACTAAATGAGGCTGTGGAGTGAAATGGAGGGGGGGTATAGGAATCTCCACTCAGCAGAGGGGTTTGTTGGGCTGAGGAATAAATGGATCGGTGGAGACATATCCACCAGGTGGGATTTTGATTCTGCTCCCAGGTTTAGAAAGCAAAGGGTCTAACCTGACTCCTTTAGCTGGTTCGTTAAGATGTAACAGACTACAAAGCTCATCACCTCCAACCAATAAGATCTATGACCATAGTGGCTGGGAATGATGGGTTTTACTTCCAAGACATCTGTATGGTCCCTGTTGGAGAAGGATGTTCTAAAGAATTTTGCGTGGCTATATTTGCATGACACGTTAACTGAATTTAATTTAATTCAATATTCCGAGTCTGTATGAGATAAACTAATCCCAAAGGTTTGTTTTGCACTGTGAACCTGCTAAAATATCATTGCCTAGTTGTGATTCAACATATATGTTGAAACAACATACAAGAAACTTTAAGTCTATTAAACCTGTGGCTGAATTCACATAAGCCAGATCCAAGCAATATATGAATCAGTCATTGTAGCTTATTCAACAAATTACCTTTCAAACAAATTAGTACTATGTATCAGCCTGCAAAGTAGCTTATTCTTGTTAGATTTATATCCCTTCTTAAATGTATGTAAAAATATTAAGAAAGTTATGTTGATGCGTATTTGGGTTAGCACATCAAGCAAAAGCATGGTGCAATTGGGTTTTGTGTAGAGTGTTTATATGGACTTTTCTATTAGTCCCAAAGGTGCTTTTTCAGGAGGCAATTGGACTTTCTGGTTTTTTTTTCTTTTGAAGACGTTTCGCTTCTCATCCAAGAAGCTTCTTCAGCTCTGACAGGATAGTGGGGAATGGAAGTACTGCTATTCTGTCAGAACTGAAGAAGCTTCTTGGATGAGACGCCTTCACAAGAAGAAACCAGAAAGTCCAGTTGCCTCCTGAAAAACTACCTTTCGGACAACCATAGCCTGGATGACTGAGAATCTCCATGGATTTTTCCATTAGGTTCCAAACTATAGTTTGTAACTTAGCATGAGACATGGTGCCTGATTGAACAAGTTCTATTTTATGTAAAAATACTGTGATCTAGAATATTAGGGGACTACGTAGTCCCGAATGATTATGTTCCTTCTGTGAGGTTATCTAGAACAGCCTGCTCAAGGTTTTGTCCCCAAAAGAATGTGGGACAGAAAACAGGCCTTTCCTGTGGTAACACCAACATTGTGGCATGTGAGTCATAATGTTCAGAAAAGAACTTAAGAGCAATTCTTTTTAAGTAGACCTTAAACATATTGGGATACCTAATATGATCAGAGTGGGTGACTTTGTATTTTATGCTAGTTTGATTATTTTTGTAATGGGGTAGGAGGTGTTTTTAGGAGATCACTTTTTATTTTAATATTAGTGTGCCCACTGCTCAGAATTGATTGATTGGGATGGCACAAAATAATACATAAGTACCCTGTTTCTCCAACAATACGGCCTCCCCCAATAGGAAGTCCCAGCATGTTTTATAGGCATGAAATGAAATTAAGCCCTTCCCCCCAAATTAAGGCCTATATTAAAACATGCAAAATGGGTGGTGGTGGTGAGAGGGCTTGCTGTTTGGAAGTACTTTTGTTGCACACCCGGATATGGTGCTGCCTGCATTGACCTCGATACGAAGTGCCCCACCAATGCCGAGGTCAACATCCAAGCTGTCGCCACCCGCCCGCCCGAAGATGCAAGGGGGGTGGAATTAAGTCATCCCCGAAAAGATAGCCTTGCCATTTTTTCGAGGCTCAACAAAAAAAAAAAAGATCTGGCCTTATTATAGGAGAAACACGGTAATATGTGAACTCTTTGCAATTTTTTGTTTGTGTATGCCTTCAAGTCAGTTTTTGATGCCTGGCAATTGCATTGGCCAGTCTGCAGTTTTCTTGGGAAGATATTTTTAGAAGTGGCTTGTCTTTGCCTCCTTCCTGAAAGAGATGGACTGGCCCAAGTCCCCCAGCTGGTTTCGTGGTCAAGGTGGGACGAGAACCCATGGTTTCCCTGGTGCCTTAACATGCTATATCAAGCTGGCTTTGCTGCTCAAGGGTGCTTCTGTGGATGTGAAGTTTCTTTCCATTTCTTCTAAGAACTCTACGTTATAGTTTAGCTTCTAGGAAGGCTGTTTTAGGAAGGGTATGCTGGGAAAAGAAGTGGAAGGAAACAAGGGATTAAAGTGGTGCAATCTGTGATTAGGAATCAGTGTGGCTGCTGCAAACAGATTTATGAGAAGATCTGTCATGTGACTGCAGAAAATCCCACATCTTAGGTCTTATGAAATGTCTTTATTTGGGAATAAGCCCTGTATGAATTTCTTTGGGGGAAAATTATTTCTGAATACAGAGCTTAAGATCAGCTAAGAAACTCAGCTCCTTCCCATGTTTATTTGAAAATAAACCCTTGCTATTTCAATGGGACAGGCAAGTAAGGCCCATGTGTATTTATTCAGAAAGGTGCCCTGCTGTTCTCAGTGGAGCTAATGTCCAGGAAAATATGCCTAAGCTAAGCACACTAACTTGAAGAAAAGCAAGCTCCAAAATAAGTGAGGCTTGGCTTCCGGATAACTAGATAAGGTCATTGAATTGAAGAAGCCAAACTAGCAAGTTTAAGGCTGCAATCTAATGGTGGATAATGGGTTGCCAGTTTGAAGCAAAACAGCCTGATTTGATTAAGTTGCAGTTTAAGTCCAGATATGCAAGAATAAAAGAAGTTAATCAAGTAATAAATAATATATTATTATTATTATTATTATTATTATTAATAATAATAATAATAATAATAATAATAATAATAATAATAATAATAATAAAAGAAGTTAATTATTAATGGGTTCCTTTACCTCAGAGGTCTCCAAATTTGGCAACTTTAAGACTTGTGGACTTCAACTCCTAGAATTCCTCAGCCAGCTATGTCTTAAAGTTGCCAAATTTGGGGACCCCTGCTTTACCTGTTGATCAGATATGAGTACAGTAGGCTGAGGCAAAGGGACATGATGGTCTTTTATACAGAGAGAAAGGAGAAAATGCATTTTAGTTGGAAAACATGGACAGAATGAATAGTTACTAATATAAAGCCACACTTAAAACAAGTCGCTGCACGTTTGAAAATATTTTTCTTCAGTCATGAAAGTTAGATTTTTTTTTTTCAAAATCTGATACAAACAAGTTCATCATGTCAAAATGATTTCTGTCCCGTATGATTATGTAAATACAAACCAGAGAGATAACAGAGTTTATTACTGTAACAGTACAACACTGTTGCAAGACCTGAAGAACCAAATTAGAGACAGAGCATCATGGAGAAAATGTATTCTTGCCATTGCTGAGAGTCCGCATCAACTTGATGGCACATAATTAAAAGCAACAATAATGCAAAAATTCAATACTGTAGCTGAGAATAATACAGGCACATACAAAAGGGCTGTTTAACTTTAATTTCAACAACCTCTTCAAGCCCAAGACTGGATAGAAAGAAAAAAATAAATTATCCCAGTCCTCTCCTCTTTTCCTAGTATCATGGTGGGACTTCCTGGCTCTGACGCAGTTTCTGAACTTGGTTTCCAGGCAATAAGGTGATTGCAACATAGATCACACATTGCACGAAACCATTATATGGTTTTTTGTTGGCTTTTGGCTTAGGATGTTGTGCAGTCATCAACCTCTTACAGCATATTTAATAAAGAATACACCATGATGAGATGTGATGCAGAAACCAGGCTTAAGGAATACTGACAGTTGAAGCAGACACTGAAAATGATTCATCTAGCAGATCTCAGGATTTTTCATCCTTTGTATATTATTGCAGCTGGTAGCATCTTCTGCATTCTGTCACCAAGACAGATAGACAGAAAGTCAAAGGAGAGGAGGGGAGAAAACGAGAACTAACCTGTTGCCCTCCCAGTATGCTCAGGCCTGAGCAGAATTTCTGGGAATTATCACCCCAATCTATCCAGAAGGCTTTAATTAGAGAACTTTGGGGGAATCTTAGGAGTTCTCAACAGACAAAATTGTTGCACCGCATTAAGTGCTTGAAGTACTGATTAAAAGCCCTGCGTGCTCTCTCATTATGTGCCTCCTTATTACTGCGTTTAAAATTATGATAGCTGATGTTGCCTTCAGAATTTGCTTCAGCTCTGCTTTTCTTTTGCAGCACCTTATTTGCAAAGGACACTAAATCAGCCAAGTGATGTTCTCCTCAAGCCCCCCCACCCCCACTCCCAGCATCCTTCCAGTGCTGCTGTTTTGCTTTTGGTAGAAGATCTAACATTAATTTTCTTCTCCTCTTCTAGAGTTCCCACTGGGGTCCCATCCCCCATTCTTGAACAAGCCAGTGAATTATCGCACTCCTGGCCAAAAATTTCTGCAGGGCATGCAGGAAGTAGAATCATTCCCCCTGCCCTTCCTTTTTCTTTAGTAGGGGGCCATAGGGATGTTAGGACTTGCCCCTCCCCTCCCTGACCCCCTCCTCCTCACAGCCAGCTGTAGCTTAGAGTAATTTAAAACCAACTTGCTATAATAGCTGCCATATGCCTGAGGTTTCTCCATTCATCTCTCCTTTCTCAGGGTGTGAGTCATCCAATTCCAGGCTAAAGATGACACAAAATAAAGATTTTCTAAAAAACAAAAAACAGTAAATAGCCAAGATTTTTCTCTTAAGAATGATGGCAAATGTAACCTGACTGAAGGAGGGTGAAACATTATTTAGACGGATGGGGGTGGCTGGGAAATCAAGTTCCTAGGCATGTCAGCTTCAGAATCTGAGGATTTAGAAAACAGCAGTTCTTATGTAAATGCTGGAAGAATCAATATCTAGCTCTCAATCTTTGCTTCCTTTAGTCTTTTGGTATTTGTTAGAGCAGGAATAAGCCAGTATGCTAGTTCAGATACGGTTAGTATAGGTAGGATTTTTTTTAAAAAAAAAAATCCCGTCTTTTTCCTTGGATTTTGGAGCTAAGCCCAAACCCAGCAAGTTACGTCCCCTGGTGTTACATATAAATTTTGCCGTTAGTAGTATGGTATACAGTTGCTCGCTCAATAATTGTCTTATAGAAGCAAAGTTAAATCAACAGTCCAAAATCACTGTAATTTGTTGTAATGATATTTCTGCAAGAGAATTTTCAAGCTTCCTTGGTCATACATATCCTCTACTTAAGGGTACAGATATTTACCCTGCGATGACTTATTTCATAGAAGGCCTTCCAGTCAGTAGTGTTTGACTGATTAATTGATAGATAATCTGTGACTATTATTCCACTAGATGGCGCTCACTGTGGTTTACAATTTAAAAAAAAAATCCGTTAGAGGAAAAAAATACTACTAAAAGCGTCATCAACAAAAACAACCTAGATCAGCCTTTCCTAACCAGATCTCCTCAAAATAAATCTAATCTATCCAGAGAATAGTAGATTAAGGAAGGTTGCTACAGATGGTCCACATTCCCAATCAGTGGGAAAACGTGTTGAGAAACATTATAAACAGGATCTCCAATTTATAGTTCAATTATAACAGACTATACCTTATCTATAAATTGGAGATGCCATTTGCATTTTTACCCACCATTTCTTCCACTGCTTGCACTGTTCATCAAAGCTTATGAGAAATGCCCAGAGAAGGAGGAGGGTTAAGCTATAAAATTGTCTTCCTTTAGTTTAGTACCATCCACAGGTGAAACACGTCAGAGCCATTCCTTGCCTGCTCTGCTTTTGACTCACTCCGTTTAACAGCTAATGTAAAATACTGGTTAGAACCAGGGGTACCAGTGTTTCCTTCCCCCCAATACCTCCTTTAACATGTACCAGGCTTCCTACCCTAGCTGCCATTTTTTTCAAAAGTAACAAAAAAAACACAAAAAACCTGATATTTTGCAAAGCAAGATTGTAGCCTCCCATATTATTTCTGTTTTCAAAATGCTCTGCCCAAGGAAGAGAAAACAATAAGCAGGCATCAGCATCTCTCCTGGAGGGAAGCATTAAGAAGGAGTTGTATATAATCTATAAAATTCCCACTTTCCCATACCGGGGATTAGAACCCAGGCCACCTGGGTGAAAACCAGGAATCCTAACTGCTAGACCAGGGGTGTCAAACTCAATTTCACCAAGGGCTGCATCAGGGTTCTGTTTGACTTTGGATGCGTAGGGTGGGTGTGGCCAGCTCGACATCACTTGTGTTGGGGGCACCGGTGGTGGCCCGAGCATTCCACCAGTGAAAATGGATTCCCAAGCTCTGTTTTCAGCAGTGACTGCCTCCTGCAACCCCTTGCCAGAGAAAATGGAGCTCGGGAGGGCTGCACACAGCCTTCCTGAGCTCCATTTTCACAGGCAGAAGCACCGTGGGTCAGCCCTTCATTGTTTCCAGGATGGCCCCACTGGCCACATCCAAGCACCCCACAAGCGGGATCTGGCTCCCAGGCTTTGAGTTTGACACCACTGCAATAGACCAAGGGGTGGAATTCAACATTTTTAACCAGTTCTGTGGGCATTGCTTGATGGTCATGTGACTAGCTGGACATGGCTTGGTGGTCATGTTATTGGCTGGGCATGGCCAACTTAATATCACTCACATCGAGGCACGCATCTCCTTGTGTGGCCTCTCATGATTGTGGGGATGCTGCAACAGTTGTAAGTGTGAAAAGTGGTCATAAGTCACTTTTTTCAGTGCCATTGTAACTTTGAATGGTCACTCCACACAAGCAAAGTATTAGCAAAGGAGGGGAAAAAACTGAGACAGGAAGTCTAGCCCTGCCAAGAATGTAATAAGAGTTAATGGAGAGGCAGTTTCTGTAAGTAACACCAGAATGTTACCTTCCTGCCTTCCTTACAGGATTAGGCCAGTAATTTCTTAACAACCGGTTCTCAGAACTTCTTAGAATGTTAATAACCGGTTCTAGAAAATAGGTGCGAACTGGTAGAATCCCACCCCTGAATAGACCATATGGGAGAATCTTTTGATAAACTGTGTGACTGTGTGCTTTGTAGTTGACTAGCTCTCTTAGAACTAGAGTGACCAAATATTAGAATAAGCAAAGAAAGATGTCGGCTATTGGAAAGGACGGGAGGGGACACACTAATTGCTTCACTTTCTTAGTTTTTATGACAAAAAAATTTACAGCCAAAAACATGCACATAAGTTTACATTTATATTAAATTACTTTTTCCAGCATCAGTAAGACTAATTTTTCAGTTGCAGTATTTTTCCACCTAATCTTTATTTTTGAGAATCTACGTTAGCAATGAGTCAGCAATGACATAATTTTCAAATGTCATAGAAACATACAATGAGTCGTGTGATCGAAGCCAATTGCTGGAATTGGGAAATAAGGTAAATTTACTTTGTTGAATCTGTCTGATAACCTTATCTATGACAATTTTGTAAATGGGCAAGTCCTCTGTAGCCATTTTGCAAATAGCCTAATATGGTCTCCAAATTCCTATCTAGCCTAAAAGCTGAAAGATATTTTTACTGTACAGATATTCCTCAACTTACGACCACAACTGAGCCCAAAATTTCTTTTGCTAATTGAGACAGCTGTGAAGTGAGTTTTGCCCCATTTTACTAGCTTTTTTGCCACAGTTGTTAAGTGGATCACTGCAGTTGTTAAATTAGTAACATGGTTGTTAAGTGAATCTGACTTTTCCATTGACTTTGCTTATCAGAAGGTGGCAAAAGGGGATAGCATGACCGCAGGATATTGCAACCGTCATTAATATAAATCCGTTGCTAAGAGTCTGAATTTTGATCATGTGACCACAAGGACACTGCAACAGTGGTAAGTGTGAAAAATGATCGTAAGTAGCTTTTTTCAGTGTTGTAACTATAAACGATCACTAAATGAACAGTTGTAAGTCAAGGATTACCTGTACTTTTACAGAGAGATGGGAAATTTAAGTTCATTTTTTTGATCCATCTGTAATAGCCGTTTGCCCTTATCTATCTCACAAGCTGGTTCTGAGAGAATAGAAGGAACAGAGAGACCAACTGATGTCATTTTAAGCTGTTAGAGAACATGTGGGATTTGATTGTAATAAATAGGCATCAGAGCTTCCAGGAGAAACTAGACTAATCTGGGGAGATTTTCATCCTCCGGGGATCTTATATTCATGCATTTATTAAAGCGAGAGATTATGAGTTAAGGACTGGTGAAAAGAAAAAAGATCTGCATATCACCTAGTAAGACTAATGTAATTTAGGTCACAGGCACCATGTTGATGTTCCTTTTCATTCCCCTTGTTTCTTTTGATCTTGGCTTACTTTTTTGGCACCTATGATCTTGCTTAGTTTACCTCAACAAGCATTGACCTTGATGCCTTCCTGCTGTGACCAAGGAGCAAGGCAAACATCCATAACAATATTCAGTCTCCAGAGTGTCGCAGGCTATTATTTTGCCCATACTTGCTACGATGTTAAAATTGTATAGATCATGAGCCTCCTTATTTCTTTGTTTCTTTCTTTATGTATTATATATTGTTCAACTTATCTTACTAGTTTAGTATTAAGAAAAAAGAAGCTGTAAACTTATGTAAACCAAGAACTGCCTACAGAATCACATAACAAAGGAAAGCATGAATGAAGAGCTAAATCTTCAGCAAAAATAACGTGGTAACACATAATAAAACCACTATGATGAGAAACTATCACAACAACATCTATACAGTTAATATTGACGTTCATCCATTTTATTGGAAAGTATAAGCACAAAGATGTTCTTCAACCACCACTATAAGTGTGTTCCAGATAGGATGGGACAATACTGGAAGAGCTTGGTTTCTGTTTGTTTTGTAGATGAGAATTCTGCAGATTAACAAATGATTTCTATTTCAAGTGAATATGTTTCACAAACATACAGTTATGACTATGTTGTAATGCAATGTAGATCTGACCTTGAAAAAGGAGATGGGATAAATGAAAGGTGGAGTTTAAGCAAAGATTACTTAGTGCTGGGTAAGAAAAAAAAAGAATGAAAAGAAATTTCAGAATAACCCCACCTTGATTTTGTTTTGGCATAAGGTAGTAGGTTAAAAAAACTCTTGACAGACTTTCTTTTGCTAGAATACTCTACAACAACAAAGGACACCCAAAAGTGTCTGCTGACTCTGTTTCTTGACCTCACCTACTTTGATAAACAGGTAATCGTTGAGCAAACAAATCATGTGGCATTTTACAGATGATGCAACTATTTTTTTTTTGCCATGTTGAATGAAACTAAACTGTACAGTACTGGTTTGACCAGAGTAATTGGATATAAAATAAGTCAGAATTATCTGGGTACTTCAACAGATGCAAAGGTAGGCACTTTTGACCATATGTAAAGTATAACGTAACAAACATGGGCTGTTGATTCAATCATCACAATGGCAGGATCTTAGCTTGTATGATTTGAAAAAAATGTTTTGCAGAACCACTGTTACAGGGCATTAAAACTTGTTAATATGATTAGTCATTTGATTTAAATGTTTTGGGTAGTCTAATCAAGATTGCTTGACTACTCAAAAATACAGTCCTAGATAGGTCAGATTGGTCCAACTGGCTTTCCAATTGGATCAATTGCACATTGTGTTCAGTTATTGCTTGATCATCCATCATATTTGCTTTTGTGTTTCAGCATTGACAGTTTGCAGAACATGACACCACTGATAAGTTCTCTCTGGAAGCCTGTAGACTTTGTAGGAGGAGAGCTCTGCAAAAAACTCAGGAGCCTGGTAGCACCATTTCCAACTGAGAAATTTTATTCAGAAGCATAAGCCTTTGTGAGATGCAGCTCACTTCATCAGATGTATGGATCAGCTAGAATGATAGTGTGGGGGGTGTAAATTGAGGGGAGGATAGCTTGAATGTGCAGACAATTGTAGTGATCTAGGGGAAGGTGCTTCATGTGTTTAATCCCAAGATGAAACATTTTGTACATTAATTAACAATTGGTGCTAAAATCTCTATTTCCTTTTCTTAGTGGATATATATTCTGGTTGAGAAGAGAAGTCCATTCCCCAGGTTCACACTATTTTCTGTTGTCAAACTATTTAACAGATTTATTTATTTTATATTTTATTTGGTTTATCAATTGCTTACAAGGTAATAGGTATAAGTAAAAACATAATTATGAATACATGGATATATATATGAAAAATAAAAAAAAATAAAAAAAATAAAAGAAACAATAGGACAGGGACGGTAGGCACGTTGGTGTGCTTATGCACACCCCCTGCAGACCTCTTAGGAAAGGGGTGAGGTCAATAGAAAGTCTAAGGTTAAAGGTTTGGGGAAGAAACTACAGGTAGAGTATTCCAAACATTGACCACTCTGTTGCTGAAGGTGTATTTTCTGCAATCAAGTTTGGTGCGGTTAACCTTGAGTTTGTATCTATTGTGCGCTCTTGTATTGTTATGGTTGAAGCTGAAGTATTCATTGACAGGAAGGACATTGCAATGTATGATTTTATATACTATGCTTAGATCGGACCGAAGGCAACGTAGTTCTAGGTTTTCTAGGTCTAGAATTTCAAGTCTGGTGGCATAAAGTATTCTGCAACAAGTAGAGGAGTGTAGAACTCTTCTTGTGAAATACTTCTGGATCTTCTCAATTGTGTTAATATCAGATACATAATGTGGGTTCTAGACTGATGAGCTGTATTCGAGTATTGGACTGGGAAATGTTTTGTATGCTCTAGTTCGTAGTGTAATATTTCCAGAGAAAAAGCTACATAAGATTAGGTTAACAACTCTTAATGCCTTTTTGGCTATGTAGTTACAATGGGCTCTAGCACTTAGATCATTAGAGATGAGTACTCCAAGATCCTTGACAGAGCTTGGATCATCAACAAGGTCTTGACTATTCAGCCTGTATTTTATTTTCTGATTTTTCTTTTTGCCAATATGTAAGACAGAGCATTTATTTGTTGAGATTTGAAGTTGCCATTTGTTTGACCATTCTGATACATAGTCAAGGTCTTTTTGAAGGGTAGCAGTATTGTCTGTGGTGTTGAATAGTTCTACATCGTCAGCGAAGAGAACGCAGTTGCTCTTAATATGATCACAGAGGTCATTTATGTAGAGAATGAAGAGAGTTGGTCCTACAACACTGCCTTGGGGGACACCACTACTGACAGGTACAGAATTTGATAGGACACTCCCAATTTTGACCATTTGTTGTCTGTTTGACAACAATGTTTCTGTCCAGTTATGTTTCTATCCAGTTATGCAGGTGTCCAGAGATACCGTAAGATTTTAGTTTTAGGAGTAGTTTGTCATGTTCCACTGAATCAATGGCTTTACAGAAGTCTATGTAGATTGCGTCTATTGCTTTGCCCTGATCAAGTTGTGTAGTCCATATGTTTTTGCAATGTAAGAGTTGCAGATTGCAGGATAGTTTTCCCCTTCCCTTTCACTGTTTACATTACTGGTGAGGAGACAGTTATGATGTTAAGTAGCTACATACAGTATTTGGAAGGCTGTAGTCATATTTAGGTATAATTGGGAGACAGTGAAGAGTTAACATTTTCTGAAAAATGAAAATAGCAATAGCAGTTAGATTTATATACTACTATACAACCCTCTCTAAGTGGTTTATAGAGACAGCATATTGCCCCCAATAATCTGGCTCCTCATTTTATCGACCTCAGAAGAATGGAAGGCTGAGTCATTCTCAAGCCTTGGCAGGATCAAACTGCTGACAATCAGCAGAGTTAGCCTGCAATATAGTTCATTCTAACCACTGTGCCACAATGGTTTATAAAATGAAAACAAAAAATTGGAATCTTTATCCCTGATAATCTTAACTTTACCTGTACTGAAAAATAGAATTTGATGGTCTTGAACTTTCACAATTTTACTACTACTTGCAATTAACTATGAAGATTTTGGGATATGCTGCACAAAATTGACTGGAGTAAACACATTGCAATCTACACTCATTTAGTTTGAAAATCATCATTCTAGTTGATCATGTATATTAAAGCTAATCTGCAGGTAAAAAGTAAGGTTAGATTGCATCAACATGTGGTAAACTTTAAAAAGCAACCATGAATTCTTGCTATAGTAATTGGGATTTGTTTGAATAGACCCTGTTCTCCACTCTGGATTGCTGATTGTATGCACATCTTTCTAAGAGTTAATCCTTTCTTGTTTCACTGGAACTTGAAATGCATTTTGAAGAGCTGTTTTGTTTTTTTTCTTCTTGAGGGCCGTGTTTACCTCCTTCTCCAGAACTCATTCAAATTCAGAAAACACAGCTTGTTTTCACCTCTTGAATAATTCCTGTAGCTCTTTGTCTACAGGACACACTCTTGAAGATTTTGTGACAGGTTTATAGGAATATGAAAAATTGCCCTGTTGGGTCAAGTCGATTTCCTACTGCCTTTGGGTGTTTAAGAAGATGGTTTGTTCAGTTCTGGCTAAGTATGTTGGAGAACTCTGCAGTTTGTAAACCATGGTATAATATGGCTTTAACATGACTAATTTGTGTATAAGCAATGATAAGTAGATGCAGAAAGAGCTAATATACTTTCAAGCTGCCTTCCCAAACCTTGTTCACTGTAGATATGTTGGCCTATAATTGCGAGCAGGGTCACAGTTTATTACATCGGCAAGTCAGACATTTAGTGACAAAAAGGTTTTGTAAACTGCAGTAGATTATTGCAATGTCTCACAATCAGTCACAGGGTTAGATTGGAACTGGCATTTTTATCTACCTATTGAGTCCTTCCCAAGGATCTGGGATAGGCAGACGTTGTTTACTGGTGTTAAAGGTATTGTCACAGGATGCAAGTTGTTCCAAGTAAAATTACCTTTTGCAATTGATTGATGATGATTTTGTCAATGCCATTGGTGTTTGATTGATGCTCCAGATGTTTTGAATGTGCACCCAAAATGTCTTTTACTATCTTTGTTTTCTTTTACCAGTTATTCTACTTCTATTTGCTGGTTTTTATATTTTGTGATTTTTTTCAGATCTTTTAATTACCGTATATACTCGAGTATAAGTCGACCCGAATATAAGCCGAGGCACCTAATTTAACCACAAAAAACTGGGAAAACTTATTGACTCGAGTATAAGTCGAGGGTGGGAAATGCAGCAGCTACTGGTAAATTTCAAAAATAAAAATAGATGCCAATAAAAACTTTCACTAGGACAGTTGAGAATAAGTTTGATGTTCACAATTTCCTCTTTGAAAGAGACCAGTAAATAGGGAACAAGAAGATGAAGAAAAAGAAGTGTGTTTTTTCACACTTTTCACACTGAAGTGAACAAAAATGGCATCATAGGAACAAGCTTATTCTCAGTCCAAAGGTTTGTTTCTGATTTCTTCCCTGATTTAAGGGAAATTTGGGAAACGATCTCACTATCATGAAAGGTTTGATTGATTCACTAACCCAAAAGATGATGATGATGACAGTGGTAGGCAGGAGTCACTCTCTCCCTTGCAAGAAAAAACCAAGAGCCATTCTTATGATATCTCTCTCTCTCTCTCTCCCCCTCCTCCCCCTCCTCCCGAGTGGACTGAAAGCAGCTGGAGCTGAGGAAATGAAGCTGAGTGGAGCGATCTCAGCTCCCGTTGCTTTCTCAGCCTAGAGCTCAGAAAAGCCTCCCCCTCCTCCTCCCCCTCCTCCCGAGTGGACTGAAAGCAGCTGGAGCTGAGGAAATGAAACTGAGTGGAGCAACCTAGGCTCGCGTTGCTTTTTCAGCCTAGAGCTCAGAAAAGCCTCCCCCTCCTCCCCCTCCTCCCGAGTGGACTGAAAGCAGCTGGAGCTGAGGAAATGAAACTGAGTGGAGCGACCTAGGCTCGCGTTGCTTTTTCAGCCTAGAGCTCAGAAAAGCCTCCCCCTCCCATGCTTAAAAGTTGCAAAGGAAACACGGAAGCAGGGAAGCGGCTGCCCAGCTTCGGAGATCCACACCATTTTTTTTCAGAGGGGAATCTGACTCGAGTATAAGCCGAGGGGGTTTTTATCAGCACAAAAAATGTGCTGAAAAACTCGGCTTATACTCGAATATATACGGTATTATATACACAACAATTTGAAATCACAGCAGCCAGTTCTTTAGCTAGTGTTGGCTTTCATTCCCATTGAGTTCTTCCCAAGAATCTAGAATGTCATAAAGTATTCAGGTATAG
Source organism: Hydrophis major (assembly GCA_033807585.1). Taxonomy (NCBI): domain Eukaryota; kingdom Metazoa; phylum Chordata; class Lepidosauria; order Squamata; family Elapidae; genus Hydrophis; species Hydrophis major. The sequence goes on from CM066329.1 coordinate 224,592,093, forward strand.
ATGTGTGGATCCAAGCAGTGTGGTGTGGCGTTTTGCAATTGATATGGACATTTTGACAATGAGCAGATTTTTTAGTGCTGCTCAAGTTTTTTTCGTATGATACCCAGTATGCCAATCATAACTGTGATTACCACAGCCAATTTTTGCCATCATCTTTCAGCTTTGATTTTCAGAGCTTGATACTTTGTGATCTTCTGCAATTCTTAATCTTCTATTTTACTGTTCTCTGGTATTGCCAGATCACTTACCCACACTTTCTTTTTTTCAACCACAGTTAACCTGATGTGTTAGGCACCAAGACTTTATCAATTTGCATTCAGAAATTGTATTGTATCAGTATTGTAACCTGCTCATTTTCAACTACTTTTTCAGCTACGTTTCCATCAATTTTTCCTTATAGACACATGATAATTTTTAACTGATAACTTCAGTGAATCATTTTGGCAACTGTCATTATTTATAATCAGTTTATGCAATCTTCTTGCACAAGCTGATTGTATGAGCTACTGTTTTTTCTCTCCTTTGCACAATATGCGCTTTGAATCATTTGATGGTTTTTCAATTTTGGCCTTGTTTGCATTAGTTCATATAACCTTCTTTTGGGCAACCAAAATCAAGTTTTCAGTTTCTTTTTGCTTTTAATGTTTTACTGGTAAGTCATTGCCAAGTTGTGTTTATCCACTTTCCTCTCAATCTTTTGTAGAAATTGACCATCTACTTTTTTTCTTGCTAGTATTTTGTTCATATTTTTATTGCATTATTTTGATATTTATGTTTTGTTTCTTGTACATTCAGTAAGCTCTCATTTTTAATGTGTGTTCATGCTTGTTCTTGACTTTTACATAATCAGCCAGTGTTTTTCTTTGACAGTTTGTTTGATTTGAAGTACACTTCTGTCTTCATTTTTGCAGTGTAGGTATAATCTATCAATATATTACAAGGATGTAATGCTTGTTGAATAGTTATCAATTTTCTTTTTTTTCTTTTTCAGTGTAGTTCAGTTTATGTTTAGATTAATAATCCCAGCAATGCATTGTATTGCAGACATGACCCAGATATTGATGGCTTTGGTGATGTTTTCACCATTCGATTTTGCCTTTAGCAGTTTTCTCACTTTTGGGGTATATTATTTATTAATCACATTTTAACCTGGCCATGCTTTATATTATCCAACTGTCAATGCCTATGTACATATAGAAGCTATATCTGTCAGGGTTCTAGTCTCTCTTTCTGGAGTATAGAATAACTATTAATTCATTGATTTGTAGATTTATCTGGCAAGAGCTTTTTCTGGGAAAATCTAAAACGCACCAAAATATTTTGTTACATAGATTCTGACAACACAGTTTTTCAACCATCTGTTAAAAATGTTTCAGAATTATTCTCATTATAACTCTGGCTATCCAGATCTGTTGTCTCTATAGCCAAAATCAGATATTGTCAACCAAAAACTTATTTTGGCCAGTCACTGTCTAGTTATAATGAACTATAATCCTAATTCATAAAGTCTTCTATTAAGTAGTACTGTTCTTTATTTTATAATTTTTTGAACATCCTGTTGAGATGAGACATGGAACTTAATCTATCTATATAACTATGGAACTCCATGCAGTGAGCATTGATTGGTATTGGGTGCATTTCACCTTGCATTGGCTTGAGTGTGAGATGTCTAAATTTATGTCTTCTCTTGGGAGGTGTAATTCCTACACATGACAGAGCCATACCATCTCAATCCATTGAGAACATACAAATTCTTTGCACTTAGATATACAACCCCAGAGGCTCTTTTTTTCTCTTTTTGTTGTCTATATTTTTAGAGGCTTTCTGACATTCTGAATGAAATGTTTTATCTTTTTGTCAGCTGTTAAGAAGACACTTCCATTTCAAAAGAGATTCTTGTGTTTTGGCCCTAAATTACTACAGGCATGGCAACATCACCTTTCTCCGATGAGCCAAATCTGATCCCAATTATCTAGAAAAATTGTATGGTTCTGTTTTGTCAACTTGTTGGGGGAAAAAATCTTTAGTTAGTTGCACCTAACTTGCAGGATTTTCTCCATTGCGCTATACTGAAAAAGAACTTAAATATTTCTTGGTGTGTATAGATGATATTTGTCAGATTTTGATTAAGGATATTTTTGTGAACTAGTCATAAAGAATTCTGAGGTGGATTATGCTCTTAGAAGCACATGATACATCATATGCAAAAGTGGCAAATAAAACAGACTTCTTTAAAAATGAAAAACAGTCCATGGAAATTAATTTTGAATGGCTGAATGATAGAAATGTAGAGGTTTTCAACTGTTTCCCTATAATAGATTGTTTTCCAATTCTAAATTACCTCCATCATCTCAGCCTTGTAGGTATCTGGCAGAAGGAGTGATCATTTGCAAAAATTGTTTGGAATTACTTAAAGGTTGTGTAGATTGTAGGAGTTAATAGTAATTTCTCTCACAAAACAAGTCCATAATCAACCCTCAATAAAAGGGAGTCTGGGTCTGAGAAATAATCAGGAGCTTGTCTTATCAAGTCAGTAATCTCTGTATCTTTGGACAACTGCATAACTGGATAGAAGTATTCCTGTCAAACAGACAACAAATGGTCAAAATTGGGAGTGTCATATCAAATGCAGTACCTGTCAATAGTGGTGTCCCCCAAGGCAGTGTTCTAGGACCAACTCTCTTTATTCTCTACATAAATGACCTCTGTGATCATATTAAGAGCAACTGCGTTCTTTTCACTGATGATGTAAAGCTGTTCAATGCCACAGACAATACTGCTACCCTTCAAAAAGATCTTGACTATGTATCAGAATGGTCAAACAAATGGCAACTTCAAATCTCAACAAATAAATGCTCTGTCTTACATATTGGCAAAAAAAAAAATCAGAAAATAAAATACAGGCTGAATAGTCAAGATCTTGTTGATGATCCAAGCTCTGTAAAGGACCTTGGAATACTCATCTCTAATGATCTAAGTGCTAGAGCCCACTATAACTACATAACCAAAAAGGCATTAAGAGTTGTTAACTTAATCCTATGCAGCTTTTTCTCTGGTAATATCACACTACTAACTAGAGCATACAAAACATTTGCTAGACCAATACTCGAATACAGCTCATCAGTCTGGAACCCACATTACGTATCTGATATTAGCACAGTTGAGAAAGTCCAGAAGTATTTCACAAGAAGAGTTCTACACTCCTCTACTTGTTGTAGAATACCTTATGCCACCAGACTTGAAATTCTAGACCTAGAAAACCTTGAATTACACCGTCTTCGGTCTGATCTAAGTATGGTATATAAAATCATACATTGCAATGTCCTTCCTGTCAATGAATACTTCAGCTTCAACCATAACAACACAAGAGCACACAATAGATACAAACTCAAGGTTAACCACACCAAACTTGATTGCAGGAAATACGACTTCAGCAACAAAGTGGTCAATGTCTGGAATACTCTACCTGACTCTGTAGTTTCTTCCCCAAACCCCAAAAACTTTAACCTTAGACTGTCTACTATTGACCTCACCCCTTTCCTAAGAGGTCTGTAGGGAGCGTGCATAAGCACACCAACGTGCCTACCGTCCCTGTCCTATTGTTTCTTTTATTTTTCTTATATGTACCCATTTCATATATTCATAACTATGTTTATATTTATACCTATTATCTTGTAAGCAATTGACAAATCAAATAAATAAATAAGTAAGTAAAATAAAGTAAGAGATCCTGAAGGCGTTGCAGCTGGAGAGATCTTGATTGGAGCTCCAGCTGAGTTAAATGTGCTGACCTCTGGTGGAATTAGAACTCAGTGCAATCCCACTGAGTCCAGTGCTGCTTTAGTGACTAGCTGAGCTATTGGTAAATGTGTAACACAAAGCAGGCGCCTCCAATCTGCAGGGAAGCAGGGGAAATAAGGCCCCATGTCTGTGGTTGTGTGCCCTTTGTCCTATTTTGACCTGCTCTTCACCAAATAGCAACTGGCATAATTCTTACAAACAGCAGGAAACAACATTAGCCACAGATTTCTTAAATGTATCACGTTAGGGACAAACTGTGTGTGATGTTTTTACAGGGTGTGTTTTTCATATTTAATGTTTATTTTAAAAAATGCAAATTGCCTCAGTTTACGAGGCTGAAAATTCATGAGGAGGCTGTTTTCTCACTTGGCTTCTGATAATCAGGTGGTTTGAAGTGATGTCTGAATTCTTTTTAAATCTAGGCTTCCAGCCAGCATCCTACCCACACATACTCCCATAGGTGTCGTGCTTTAGAGAAAGTTACAGCCCACATGCTCACTTCCGGTTATTCTTGTTATGCTTATAAATTGATTGCAGAGGCACATAAGAGGAGGAAACCTCTCCAGTACATTACTAGTACTGAAATGATCCAGCTATGACATAAAAGGAAACCTTTAAACTACACAGAAATGCAAAAAAAAAAGAAAAGAAAAGAAAGAAACAAGTCAAAGCAACTGCCACTTTTGCACATGTATCCAGACATTGCACACATATACAAAAGGCATGGAGCTTATGGCATTTTTGGTGGGGACAATCACACTAGATTCTGCAGTATCAAGATGGAACCAAAGTCATCTAATATATAATACAATAGACAACAAGAAATCAGAAAAATGAAAGCCAAAAAGCCTGAATTGCTGCATGAAACCAGGACAAAAGTAGCCTGGATATTTTACATTCAGGAACCAAGGAGAACAACAAGAACATATAACATTTCTTCCTTTTAGCATATAATAATAGGGGAGAAAACCCCTCATCCAGTACTTAAGAGTTCAGAAAACATAGCTGAACATTTTAAAGCTTGGCAGGAGGTGAGGCACCATAGACCACGTGAGCAAGGAGTTTTTCAATTGTCTTAATGGTCAGGCAGGGAAATATTGTACTTGGAAAGCTGTGCAAGATGGAGCAGGGTGAACAAGCTTGAAAGTAAGCTCTTCCATCAGTGACATGGTTGGATCCAGGAAAATCTGCCTCTATATACATGTTTCTTCAAGGAGAGGACAAATCCATTGTGACACTTCCTGAATTTCTAATAATGCCCCTAAATAATGCATGGCTTTTGTTTCCTTCCCCAAAACTGCCTTGTAAATCTATTTACATAGAGAGAACTGGCAGATACCAGACTGTACCATTCTGTGGTGAGATTCAATTTTTTTTATGTGGGTGTGGCTTGGTGGGCGTGGCAAGGGAAGGATACTGTAAAATCTCCAGTCAGAGGTGGTATTTTCTGGTTCTCTGAACTACTCAAAATTTCTACTTCTGATTCTCCAGAACTGGTCAGAACCTGCTGAAAGCCACCTCTGGTACTGTTACAATCTCATGCTATAATCTGAGGACATTGGGTTTGGGTTTGGAGAATTTGATTTGTTGGCTCAAGCCAAGACACCCAAGATGGAGGATTGCCATCGATTGAGGATCAATCAGAGGTGGTATTCAGCAGGTTCTGACCAGTTCTGGAGAACCAGTAGTGTAAATTTTGAGTAGTTTGGAGAAGTGGCAAATATCACCTCTGACTGGCCCTGCCACCATCTATTCTCTGCCTCCCGAGTCCCAGCTGATCAGCTGGATCTTCTTTTGTTGCCCTGCACAGGAGAACGGAGCTGGAAAGCAGGGTAGTGGGGTAGGGAGGGAATGGGATTTTGCAGTAACCTTCCCCTGTCACACCCACAAAGCCACACCCACAGAACCAGCAGTAAAAAATATTGAATCGCACCTCTGGGATCAACCAACCAGTCTCTGGAAAGAGGCTTGTTTTCACTCATCTCCTGCATTTTATAAAGCCAAGGTCAAAGTTCAGACAAAGAAATGAAGTGAAAAGGGGGGGGGGACTCTGTCTTTAGATAGCTAAACAAGACCTCTGGATCTCTCTCCAATCGTATTCTCTGCAATGATCACTGTCAGCGGTCCAACCAAACTCTCCATCTTAAATCAGCACTCAGAGACAGTCCATCCAAGTAAGAATTTATTAGAGAAGTCAGTCTTGAATCAGATTTGGGGCTGCTGCCAATCATGTTATAAAACTTGTATTCAAAAACCTGATATATAGCGAATTAGAAATCCGGTGTTTCACAGTAGTTTATTAAAGCTGGTTGTTAATTCTTCCTTGTTGCCAGCAGAACAGGCACCCCGAAGCCTTTGTTCATTGCAGGCCATGAACATTATGAAGTTAAGAAAACTTTGGATTCTAGGATTTTCAGGGGGAAGTTACAATATTTATTTTATTGGAAAGGCTATCCAATTTCACAGGTGACTTGGGTTAATAGCTGGAAAGTAAATGCTGAGAGATTGGTGGGGAAATTCCATGAAAAATATCCACACAAGCCAAAACCGAATTCTGTGGGTGGCAGAGGAGTTTAAAAATATGCATTGTATGATTGTGTTTAACCTAATTTCAATTTTTGTGTATTTTATGTCGTTGCAGGGGTTTCTTTTCCAATGCGGAAGGGCAGCCTGTCAAGCCCGAAATTGACATAAGTGTAGCCATTTTAGTTTGTCTTAGTATATATTATTTTTCTTATTTTCTCTGTGGAAGTAATGGGAGGAAGGATTTCGGGCTTGACACATTCCTAAGGGGGGAGGAGTGGAGATAAAGAGAGTGTGATGGCTAGGTGATCTTTCTTCCCATGGGAAACAAGCTATCCTTACTGGGGCCCCTTGAGGTGGAGATTTATGACATCAAGCAACATTCAATTACTTCTATTGGAGAATGTGACTTTTGGGGGTTGTTTCTAACTTCTAATATTGTGGGGTAATTCTGGGTTGGGTCAGATCCCAGGAATTACCATGGACTTTACCAATTTGCTGCTCCTAAATAAAAGAAATCTTTTTGAAGATAGACTTTGTTATTTTCTTTTAAAATGGATTTCATCGCTTGGAAACTTGACAGCTGACTGTATTCATTTAAATTGAAATTCTCTCTGTGATGTCTTCCCTTGGGTTCAAGCAACTTTTATTGAATTGTTAATTGTTACCTATATGTGAATACATGTGTATATTTCATAATCAGGGCCTTTTCAGCTACAGTTCAGCAATATGATTTTGGAATGAAAAGAGAAGACTGTCAATAAATATTTCTGAAGAATATCTGTGGTTGATATGTGGGATTTAAAAGTAACTGGCTTGCTGCTAGCAGTTGCTGGATTGTTTTGTTTCTTCTTGTATCCTAGCAGTTGGTTAGTAGCATATCTTCATAAAATAGTCAGTGGAATATGCCAGTGAGCTTTTATATCCTATTAACTGGGTTATGAAGAAGCTCCTTTTACCATTTTTACAGGACATGATCTCATAATGCAGCAGCCTTTCCTTCATACCTAGCCTACGCAGGCAACTTAAATTCATCCCTGTTTTCCAGTTTTAAGGTTCCTTCCTCTCTGAATGAAAATCTTAGCATAGGAACAATTTATTGGAATATAAGAACAGAGCCGTGGTGGTTCAGTGATCAGAATACAGTATTACAGGCTGACTCTGCTCACACCCAGGAGCTGATCCTGACCAGTTCAAGGTTGACTAAGCCTTCCATCTTTCCGAGGTCAGTAAAATGAGGAACCAGATTGTTGGGAGTAATTTGCTGATGTTGCAAACTGCCCAGAGAATGCTGTAAAGCACTATGAGGTGATACATAAATCTAAGTGCTATTGCTGTTGCTATTATGATATCCGTTCAAGGTCCTGGTGATAGACTGGCAGTTGGTTGAGCTATTTAAGGAGACTGTTCTATTCTAACACAATTGTGCATAATCCATGGGATATTTCTAGGTGCTGCCAACTTTGGCCACTCCAACATTACTAACCCACAACAACACTTATTTGTGTGAGACATTTGGGAATTGAGTTGAAATTAATGAAGAGTTCTATCAGATCCTCTTTCCAATTCAAGTGACAACAATGAAACTCTCTACCAATTTTCTGGAAAATGGCTAAAATCTGTCCCAACTTCTGACAGTTTGATAGGCTGGAAGTGTAATGTTATGTAGGTATGATCTTGGAAGACAAAGCGAAAAACCATAGCAGGGGCATGGAGGGATGAAGACAGCTTAACCCACAAAGGAAATAGGGCATAGCAAACATATCAGAAGGTACCCTCCCTATTCCTTTAGACTGTAAAGGCAATGGAGTAGAATGTTCCTTCAGACTTGCAATATTTTATTAATGTAACATTACAGTAAATTAGAATTAGTTCATCTTGGTCTGCTTTTTGTCTGGACTATCTTGCAAGGCTGGCAAGAGGCTAATAAGGGGATTAGATGGAAGGAAGGAAGGAAGGAAGGAAGGAAGGAAGGAAGGAAGGAAGGAAGGAAGGAAGGAAGGAAGGAAGGAAGAGATTTCTGATGCTGCTTGCCAGCTTCAAACAAGGAAACTCAGTGGGAAACTTGGTAGCAACTCTAAAGTAACTCCTACCCCCACTGCTTTTTTTTTGTCCAACCATGTTAATTGTTTCTCTGTTTAGGTAAGGAAATATCTTTGAAACAATGACTCAATGGGGCACGGGTTATCTAGTAAAAGATAATCATCAGATCTTACCATCAGTTTGGCCAAAGTGTCTGACACCCCCTTGGCTACTCATCAGGGGAGTTGCTAGTTCTTGTAGCCCAGGGCTGTCAAACTCCTGGCCCACAGCCCTGATGCATCATGCGCTGGCTATGCCCATGCCCAGTTTAGCGAAGCGGGGGAAAGTCCCAATACATCATGTGATGTGAAGATATGAGTTTGACACCCCTGTTCTAACTAGAACGTTTCCCATGAGACCAGCTCTAGGAAAGCTGAGGTTTAGCAAGGAATATCTTTGGTCAGTTGAATAATCAGTATTATTTCCACATCAGAGAAGTGGCTGAATGTAGTGAATGCCTGAACAATAATGAAAAGTGTGAATTAACTCATATGTGTGTCTTATTAAGACAACTGAAGCTTTGATAACAGGAACTGGCGAGAAGTATTCTTAGGAATGAAGCTTTAATTCACAGTAAGCCATCTCAAGTTTATAGAAAATGGAAAAGGATAATATTAAACAAAATGCTTATTCTTCAAGTGATCCAAATTAAGGGAATAATTCAGTTAATGACTATAACTCCTCCTAAAGTAACAACAACAACAAAATCATTGATCCCAGACAACAGGAAAAACAATACATGTGATACTCTGGTATTGAGTAGGAAAAACAGTGACATTCTTGTGGGTGATGCCAACTTTTATCAAACATTTCCAAAAAGATGGCAACAATATCTTTTGCAAAGAAAGCCACTTTTCTCTCAGGGCAAATTTACTTGATAAACCAGACAAAATGACATCCAGTGTTAAACCAGATCAACAAATCAAACACAGAATTACCTGAGAGGCATTCTTGGATAGCCTGGGTTGGCAATTTTTCTGTCATTTCTGCCCCTGGTTCAGAAAACGCCCTTGACTGACTCTTGCTTTAGTGAAAACAAGCAGAGAACATGCCAAGGAGCAGATTTGGAACAGATCAAGCTCAACATCCTTCTCAACCAGCTGTTTGTGGTTACCCCCTACTCTATCATTTATTTTAAAAAAAGAACTTGCAAAGCTGCAATTCTGGCTTTGCTTAGACAGCAGGTTTTAGATTGTTAGCAACAAGAGCCCTGGAAATGGGGTAGCTTCATTGACTACAAATTCAAATGAATGTACTTTTCTCTTTACATGGCTGATTAATGAATGCAGGTTGTTGTTGATATGTTTCTTACTATACCAAGCAATAGAGAATGTTGTTTGTCACAGAGAAAGATAGAGCTGCTCAGAAAAAAAGGAAAAGAAAAATAGAGCAGATGATTTGCAAGTAGAATTAAAGTTTTCTCAAAAGAGCCAATCTATTCATTTTTAATGTTCATTTCAATGTTCCCTCAGATGGAGGGAAAGCTATATGTACAAAGAGGTGACAAACTCAATATGATGGATGAGACACTTTTGCAAACTCATTATGTATGGATTGGGATTGTAAGAATCCAATAAACATCATTAAAGGGGTTTCTGTATTTGGTTACAGATAGCTAAAAAGCATAATCTACTGAGGTGAAAAATCACAGATTGTTGGGCCAGCATTGAATGAAAACTTTTGGGTAGGTTGACTAGTGAATCAAGTCATTTGTAGGCTATTGCGAGTGTTCAGACATTCTTCTAGATATGGACTACAATTACACGCAGATCTACTGGATTTACAATTTGGGGCACTGTTCCACACACTGAAAATTATTTTAAAAAACACAGTTATACAAAAAGTTTGGATGAAAGCTATCATTTCTACAGCTCAATTATTGGGTGATAATGAGTTTTTCAACATTTCCTATGTTGGATAAATAACATTTGTCAGTTGCTACCAATTTGTAGTGTTTGCAACATCTGCCGATATCTTGATTCAGATCAACATTTTCAGCTTCAGAGATACTTAAATCTATTAGAAATGATTACAATTGTTTTTGAAAACAAAAAAGCCCACAATTAATCTTGTTATTGATCATTCAGTTTGATATGTGAATTTTAAACACTGAATGGAATAACAAATTGGAAATCATTTTGTCTAAAAAAAGGGAAACCATCAATGTCTTTCAAAACAATTTAGACCATGCTTATGCAACAAGAAAACATCAGACTTATTGGCCAATTGAATTTGTAGGGAAAGTAATAAGTAAATAGTCATATTCTTAGAGCTGCAATGAAAACAGCACTTCATTAAAACTACTTTTTGAAATGCGTAAAATTGTTATACTCATAGAAAAAATCATTACATACATTAATCTGACTTTGTGACAGGGTGCAATATCCCTGACATCCATTAAAAAAAAACTATGCATCTGTACATGGAAATTGATGGCTGGTGAATAAAAGTAGATGCTCTATGCCATTCTTATTTCTAAAACATTTATCCTTCTGCAGTAGAAAAATAAATTTATGACCCCTATTACTCAGTGGATTAAAGACCTGATGTTACTTAGACATATGAGCAAATTGCTTACAGACATAATTTTTATTGAAGTTTTTGATGAAATATGGTAATTATTGAAACAAACTGTTAACTGAAACTTTAGAGGCATATATCCAGTACATGAATGAGAAGTCTACATGTGTTTGTGTGTTTTATGTGTATGTGTGTGTTTTATGCTTTGCTTTTGCTTCTATTTTTTCTTTCTCCTTCCATTTTATTGAATAAAGACTAAAATGAAATGAAATTAAACTAAACAGTTTGAAGGATGGAAGAGAAAAAATGGGAGCAGAACAGATATAAAGGGAGATAAAGAACAAGAGGATATCAGGAGCAAAGCTAGAAGTCAAACAGGCAAATGTGCTATTATTGCCTCTCTGAGATCAATAAGGAATCGCTGGTTTTAAACACACCCACTGAGAACCAGTCTGCTGTAGCAATTCAGGTTTTGGATCATATTCTAGCTTGCCCATCCTTTGGGCCAACGCCTCTGTCTGCCCCATCTACTTCATGGAACCATTGTTGGGAAAAAGAGGAAGAGGAAACAATGCTTTGAGCTGCTGTTACATTATCTGTGATTAATGTAATGAATAAATAATCAATGTAGCAATAGCAATAGGACTTAGACTTATATACTGCTTCATAGTGCTTTACAGCCCTCTCTAAGTGGTTTACAGAGTCAGCCTATTGCCCCCAACAAGTTGGGTCCTCATTTTACCCACCTCAGAAGGATGGAAGGCTGAGTCAACCTTGAGCCTGGTGAGATTCGAACTCCCAAATTGCAGGCAGCCAGCAAGCAGCAGAAGTAGCCTGCAGTACTGCATTCTAACCACTACACTAATGAGTTATACAGGTTATCTTTGACTTGCAACTATAATTGGGACCACAATTTTGGTTGTTAAGTAATTTATGACCATTTTTACTATGGTCATTAAGCAAAACATCATGGTTACTAAATGAATACATAAATTACATTGTCATTAAGCAATCCAGCTTCCCCAATTTACTCTGCTTGTCTGAAGCTGATAAGGAAGGTTGCAAATTGTGATCGTGTGACTGCAAGGCGCACTGCAATCGTAAATGTCAACCTGTTGCCAAACACCTGAATTTTGATTATGTGATTCCAGGGGTGGTATAATGGTTGTTACTTCAAGATTGGGTCATAAATCAAACCATTGTTAAACAAATAGTTGTTAAAGTCAAGGTTGACTGGTACAGGATTCCTTCTGCATGTTACAGCCTCATATACCACACAGAGTTTTTCCCCCCTGAATTGAGCCTCACTGTATTTGTTTAATATCTTATTATGTAATTCACCCTTGGAGAGTTTGTATTTAATTGAAGGGTGGCATCTAACTGCTGTAATTATACTCTTACACACTTGTAGGAGGAGATGAGAACCAATACACAATAAAACAAGGAAACTGAGGGAGGGGGGGAAACACCTCAGTGGAGATGACAGCAATTCTCACAGTACTGTCTTATGTATAAGTATATTTATCTATGTTGTATGACTGTAGTATTATCTTTCTCATCTTCTTTACTACACCCTTATTGGTATCATTATTATATTACTATTACTCTATTGTTTTGCCTGTACACTGCAGTTTTGCTTCTGCACTGGAGAGAAATTACTGGTGTGTCTAAACACACTTGGCCAAATAAAGCTCTCCTCTCTCCTACTCTGCTCTACTGTACTCTGCTCTGCTCTTTAAAAAAATGTTATTATCAAAAGATCTCTTCCCTTTTCCAGGTTCAAAATTTCATTTCAATTTGAGACAACACTAATTCAATGCAAATTCAACACTGGTACATTTCATTCTATGAGCGGCAGCCACAGCCAGTGTTGAACTCTTACTGCAATTGTTAAGTGATTCTTTTGGAGTAATTCTGTCAACAACATCATGGTCTACTCTACAAACTCTTCTACTTGATTCTCAGGCAGCGCTGTACTTCTCAGGAAGATCCAAAATCTTATCTTTTGATATGTATTTCATTTTCCAAGGAATGTTTCAGGCTCTGGCTATGACAATTAAGCCCAACACCTAGAGAATGTTATTTTTAATTTTTAAAGCCAAACAAAAATACAAAAATAATTGCTCTTCAGAATATCAAAGTGTTCTCTTTTTGTATGATCCAGCAATTTTCTGCACATTAATCTTCCAAATCAGAAGTGATTGGTAGTATTCCGGATGAAATAGGCCATGTCAAGGCTGGACTGCTAACTGTTAATCTTACATTTGCACATCTGGCTAGCAGAAGACCAGCAAAGATTTTTTCACTCCACAAACTTATAAGCATTCCTCATCTTCTAGCTGGTCAATACAAACGCATTGGGTGATTTTAAAGCGTTTGACTAGTTATTCACATTCCAGAGTGCATTCAACAAACAACTTGATGTTAGTGTCTTATAAGAACACCAGATCTTTAAATGGTTCATTCCTAACCGATTTCTTCTGAAATGGTGCAAAGCAGAGGGTGGAAAAGAGGTGGTTGTCTCAACATTTCCTTCACATCTTTTTATTCTAATTATAGCTGCACTGCATGTTGCTGGATGATTCCCCCATCACCTGTATTATCCATAAAATGACATCTCCCAAGACAGGATAGAAAATTAAAATTGTGTTGGAAGGCACTGTGGGTCATTAGAATAATGGGAAACCCATGGAACCAGCCATCTTTCATTATGTATTATTTATCCATCAGCAATAATTGACTTTTTTGTCTAGTGAAAATTCTTAGCTATACCAGTTACCTCTTCCACAACTGTAGTACTTTCCAGTCTTAGGGCAAAAAGTGTTTATGACCATGAATTGATAATTACTCCTTGGCAACTTACCTTTTAAATCCAGATATATTCCACCAACTTTTTAGTCCATCCTTACCTCTGTTTCACAAGGCGCTTAGGCTTCCCGCTATTTCTGGCTACAGGCCTATGCTAAAAAGAGCCCTGGGGACCTCCATGGGCCATTTGTTACTTCCAAAGCCTTGTTTTTTAGAAGATAACTTTGAAGCTCGAGTGGATGTCCTGGCTGAGTGGAATCAGGAACATCTGGGCATCCTCATGTGTTTTGTCAGGAGCAGAACAGTATTTGTGCTTTTACTCTTCAGCAGAAGGTCCGCACAAAACTTTTTTTCTTTCCAGACATTAAGCAGAAAGGCCTCTTAAATGACTTTTTCAGACACTGCAGGCATCTGACATTAAACCTGATAGAGAAGTGGAGGGAAAGTGGCCTTTCCAAGACATAATTCTTGCCAAAAGGGGAAAAAAAGCATGTGGAGTCTGGTTCCTCCAATTGTTCCCTTTGTTGCCTCATGAAATAAGAAGCCTCCAACTCACTGGGCCTCAGCCAAATCCTAAATGATTTGGAACATTACAGATCTGCACAAATTTATTTGGAGAAGGCATTTTCTGTCTATTTTTTGTTTTTACTGACTGTAGGAAATCTGTCTTGATAGAAAGGATCTGAGCTTTTTCAAACTTTACCTCAAGATGACTTCTTTTCTCTGACATATTATTCAGAGTCAGTTCTTCTCCTTTCAACTTGGCCGACACTAGATTAACAAAAATGCAATGAATATATTAAATCATACTCCAGGATAAAAACACAGGAAGTAGAAACCTCTGCCTTAGAAGATATTATTGACTCTATCATATCAGTCTTCTTTTTTGAGACAGGTGTCGAGCTACATTTGCTGACCTTCAAGGAAGAAACAGCAAGGAGGAGGCAATATTTCCAAAGATACAAGCAGAAAACCATCTTGGTCTTTCTAAGAAACTGTACATTACAGTTCTGATTCTGTTCCCTCTCATCTATCCATTCTGAACCTTATATTTGACTTTTTAAAACAATTTATATATTTAGCACATGGCCGCCCCATGTTATACAATGTATGTGATTGGGTGGCTGACAAACTGCTGAAGCAATTTGTTGTGAATCAATAAAGTACTTGAATAAAGATTATTAAGAGCTTGAAGCAAAGTGCAGGGTTCTGGCCCTGCACTTCTGATTGGCCGATTATAGCGACATCGGATTGGTCCGTTCAGGAGAATCTGATTGGCTATTAACGAGCCTCTCCCATTGGTTAATGGAGCTAGCGCTCCCCGTGTTTCATTGGTTAAATAGTTAAGAGTTTGCCTATATAAAGGGGCCCATTGCGGCCATTGGGCTGAGCTGTTTTCACATGTAAATAAAGAGTTTGAAGTTCACTGTTCACCGGCTCATCTCCTCCTTTGCGCCCATGCACAGAACATAACACAATTTTTGTCTAGCTCCGGTGCAACTTCCTTTTTTTTTTTTTAAACAAACTTTATTAATTTTTAAAGACATACAAAACATAAACACACAAAAACACAAAACATAAAAGCATAAAAAATCTCTTTTCTGAAAGTTGTTTAGTCCCGGGTTAAAACTCTTGGTACAGACACAAATTCAAATTCATATTCATTTTGCATACCATTCCATATCTTATTAGCATTTTCAATTTTCTATATAGCATCTCCTCTCTTTTAAATTTTCTTAATTTTATTTTATTTATCTCATCTCAATTCAAATTATAATAATTATTATTCTTTGTCTGTTCTATTTCCAGCTATCCATTTATCTTTCTTCTTTGAAGAAAACTTATCCTGTACACTAATTGGAGTATGATGCCTTTATCTGTTTCCCCTATATTTATAATACTTAGTATAAAATGCATAGCTTACATTGGGGTTCTGTCTGGTACATTCTAAAATTATACAATATTATCAATATCAATACAAATCTATTCATTAATATTAATATTCATTTATATCTTAAACATTTAGCACATTACTTTTCAATTAAATCACATACTTTTATGGGAGTACCTATTTTCCATAGTTATTCCCCCCCCACATCACATATTATAAATCATGATTTCATTAAGATGTTCCCCCTCTTCTACTTCAAATCTCTCATTTCACAAAAAATTCACTAGGATAACATAGTCTGATCATTAATATTTACAATCATTTATATCTTAAGCATTTTACCCATTTTAATTAAATATCATGCCTTTATGGGAACACTTATGCTTTCCAAGATTATTCCCCCTCCCCACATCACATATCTTAAATCATTGTTTCATTGAAGTGCTCCCCTTTTCTTAACAAAAATTTCAGTAAATTATACTAAATATTTTATCATGTTTAAAATTGCATATTATTTCCATTTTTTAAGGTTATTTCTAAGTACAAATGTAAAAATATAATCTTATGTACCTTTCTAGAATCCCTTTTTAAATAAAATTTACCCATTATCTCTAAAAAACTTTTGTTTCTTTGCATCTTGCTCCCCACCATTAAGGCTTCTCATCCCTTCCTTTCTCCCTTGCTTATTCTTCTCCTTGTCTTCTTTAACCCTTTATCTTTCCACCTCCCTTTTATTCTGCTTTCCTCCTTTCTGTTGTTTTCTAACATAAAGTCCCCTTTTCACCTTATTCTTCTTTATTTTGGTTGCTTTTCCAAGTCTTAAAGTCTTCTTTTCCTTTTTCTCTTCCTCCTTTCCTTCCCCGACCAAAGTCACTTGGTCATCAAAAATGGCTTCTTCTTTGTCCCAGTCATCCTGTTGCTCATTCAGCTTTACATAAGTGCAAACCGCCATTTCTAAAAATTGAAAAAGAGTGCCAAAAACATTTTTCCCTTCTTGCTTTTCTTTTTCATATTTTTGGTATACAAGTTTCAATCCATCCACAAGTGATGCCATTGTGTAGAGAAAAAGTTTTTCCAAACAACCACCCAAGTGCTTTTAATCAGAAATAATTCTCAAAAGTTCCAAAATCACCAAACAATCCAAACAAACTGTTTCTTTTAAATGCTTTCTCATTCTTCACTTTCTCTTTCTGGGGTTAAAGTTTAATCACAAAGTTCCCTTTAAAATATATTTTTTAGAAGTATTATTGATGTTTAATAACTCTTTAAAGTTCTAGGCAATCTTCTTATTTTCAAATTTTGCTCCAATTTTTTTCCCTCTCCCTTCCCACTCACAGCCAAAAAGATTTTTTTTTCCTTTAAATGTTCAGAAATCCTTATCAATTACCTTCAATGCAGGTTTTCGGATTTCTCTTATGCTTCCATCCGCAGTCACGTTAGGAAGGAAAGTGAAATGAAAAAAAAAAACCTTTCCTTTTTAGGATATTCACCGCTTGTAACTCTCTCTGGAAACAATGTATCCTTAGCAGCTTTCAAGATTCCAGGGCACTCTCTCTTGCTTTGTCCCGGTCAGAAACTACACTCATATATCTTTCCGCTTTCTTCCTCCTGCACGATCTTGTCCGGTTGCAGGTTTCTTCATGGCGGCCATTACTGACTGCCACTCCTCTGCCTTGGGAAAAGGGGGTTTGCCGGGTGGGGAGGGGGTCTGCGACAGCCCCAAACCCCTATCCAGATGCCCCCTGTCTTCAGCTGCCTCTACAGGGCAGCTATATCCCCCAAATCTGCGCAGATCGGGGGAACCTTGGCCATTTGAGCATCTAGGAATATCAAAGCCATTTGCTTTTCAGGATGTGCCTCATAGTATTCCAAAGTATCCAGGATTACTCTCATATTATCTCTAATTTGTCTCTTTGGCAGAAATCCATTTTGGTCTGGATGAATGTAATTATTTAAATATTTTTTAAGTCTTTCTGCTAAGATTGAAGCAAAGATTTTATAGTCTGCATTTAATAAAGAAATAGGTCTATAGTTCTTAATTTGCAGTGGATCAGCCTCTTCCTTTGGAATAAGTGTAATATAAGCCTCTGACCATGTTTTGGGTATCATCTTCTTTGACAAAACTTCATTCATAACTTCTTTTTTTTTTAAAAAAAAGTTTTTATTAATTTTCTACAAACAAACAAGACAGACAAAACATAAAAACATCAACTCTTATATATACATCCAGTGTGTCAGTTGGTTCATCATTTTTGTGCACATTCTGTAGTCTCAATTACAATTATGTTACATAACAACTCATATTGTCAGTCCAAACTTATATATCCTAATATCACTAAAAAAAGAAGATTTTGACTATATTTTTAATCATTCATGCTTAATGAGCTAACAATACTTTAAACCAGTTTACTCTATAACAAATCATCTGATCATATCAAATCAATCCTAAGAAATCCTTTATAAATATAATAGCAAATAGCAAAATAATAGCAAAATAAAGATATTCCTTGCTATCTAGCATTCTGAATATTCTATTATCGTGTTTTATCATCTAACCATTTATAGAAAAGATCCCAAATTTCGTAAAATTGTTTATCCTCTTGCTCTCTAATTTCAAATGTCAATCTGCTCATCTCAGCACATTCCAATATTTTCTTAATAATTTCTTCCTGTAATGGTATTTTCTCATTCTTCCAATTTTTAGCAAATACAATCCTGGCCGCTGTTAATACATTTACAATCAGGTATTTCAAATCTTTACTATATATATCAGGTAAAATTCCCAATAAGAAGATCTCTGGTTTCAAATCTATATGTTTCTTTGTCATTTTTTCCAACCACATGCGAATTATAGTCCAATATTTTCTAGCATCCTCACAAGTCCACCACATATGGTAATACGAGCCGGGTATCTGATGACATTTCCAGCATTTTTCAGATTTGTTCTTAAACATTCTTGCTATTCTTGTCGGAGGAAAGTGCCACCTGTAAAACATCTTATACAAGTTTTCTTTATATGCTGTTGACATTGTCATTTTATAATTTTGAGACCACAATTTCTGCCATTTCTCTAAATCAATCCCATATCCAAAATTCTTCCCCCAAACAATCATAGTTTCTTTGACTTGTTCTTCCTCTAATTTCATTCCCAGTAAATAACCATATAATTTTTTAATCACCTTCTCATCAGTACCCATCAAGATCTTATCTAAATCAGTCTGTTTATCATAAAATCCCTCCGTTTTAGAATCTTCATCATACCTTGAGTGTATTTGTGCATATGAAAACCAATTCATCCTTATACCTTGTTCTTCTAAGTTTTGGATCGATTTAAGTTCACCCTTTTCATCCAAAAGTTCCCCATATCTAACTGTTTGTTCCTTCTTGTAAATTATAGGATAGGAAAATGCTTCAATGGTAGATAACCAGACTGGAATTTTCAAATAACATTGTCTTTTTATCTTCTCCCAATTTAACCACAAAGACTCCCGTACATAATGTCTTCTAAAATAACCCTGTGTTTTAGTTCCCTTATACCATAAAAAAGCATGCCAACCCAACAGCAAGTCATGTCCTTCTAATGTCAACAACCTATGTTTCCTTAATGTTATCCATTCTTTGACCCACATCAAACTTGCAGCTTGATAATACAATTCCCAATTAGGCAGACCAAAACCTCCTCTAATTCTAGCATCTTGCAAAAGCTTTAGCTTTATTCTCGCTTTTTTACCTTGCCATATAAACTTCAACATAATTTTATTTAAATCTTCAAAATAGTCTTTTCCAAGCCTAATTGGTATTGTTTGAAACAAAAATAAAATTCTAGGTAAAATATTCATCTTAATTGTTGAAATTCTCCCTATTAATGACAATTGCAAGTTTTCCCATTTCTTCAAATCTGTAGTTATCTGTTGTTTAAGTTTAATATAATTATTCTCCTTTAATGTGCTACATCTTGTTGTCAAATATATCCCCAAATACTTAACCTTATTTGTAACTTGAATTTTCAAAAGATCTGCCAATTCTTCTCTCTGTCTCAATAACATATTCTTTGTCAAAATCTTTGTTTTATCTTTATTTATTTTCAAACCAGCCACCTCTCCATATGACTCTATCCTTTCCAGTAACTTTGGAGCTGTTTCAATCGGATCTTCCAAAATAAAAGCTAAATCATCAGCAAAAGCTTGTAGCTTAAATTCTTCCTTCTTAATTTTCATTCCTTTTATGCTCTTATCATCCCTAATATTTCTATTCAACACTTCCAAGGTCAACACAAATAGCAAAGGAGATAGGGGGCATCCTTGTCTTGTGCCTTTCCTTATATTAATAAAATCTGTAAGTTCCCCCTCCATCATTACCCTTGCTGTCTGTTTATTATATATAGCTTCTATTGCTTGAATAAATTTTTTAGCAAAACCCATCTGCTCCAATAATAATAACATAAATCTCCAATTCACATTGTCAAATGCTTTTTGAGCATCTAGGAATATCAAAGCCATTTGCTTTTCAGGATGAGCCTCATAATATTCCAAAGTGTCCAAAATTACTCTCATATTGTCTCTAATTTGTCTCTTTGGCAGAAATCCATTTTGATCTGAGTGAATAAAATTATTTAAATATTTTTTAAGTCTTTCTGCTGAGATTGAAGCAAAGATTTTATAGTCTGCATTCAATAAAGAAAGAGGGCTATAATTCTTAATTTGCGATGGGTCAGTCTCTTCCTTTGGTATAAGTGTAATATAAGCCTCTGACCATGTTTTAGGTATCATCTTTTTTAACATAACTTCATTCATAACTTCTAACAATGGGATGCTCAATAATTCTTGAAATGTTTTATAAAATTCTACTGGAAGCCCATCTGGGCCCGGAGCTTTCCCATTATTTTGTCTCTTGAATGCTTCATTTAGTTCCATCATTGTTATATTGCTTTCTAGCATTTCTTCAGTCTCTTTAGGTATCTTTGGTAAATTAGCTTCCTGTAAATACTGTTTGACTTTTTCTTCATCAATATTCTCTTGTTTATATAGTTGCCCATAAAAATCTCGAATAATTTCTTTTTTCTCCTTATTCCCATAACAAACTTGGCCTTGTTCATCTATTAACTTCAATATTTTTCTTGATTCCTTCTCTTTTTTCAATTTATATGCTAGCCATCTACCTGGTTTATTTGCATCTTCAAAATAATTCTGTTTAGAGTTTCTAATTTTCTGTGCCAGTTCTTCTTTCTCTATTAATTCCATTTTATGTTTGATTACATCCAGCTTCAATTTAATATCCTTTTTCTGTGGCATTTTCTGTAATTCTTTTTCAAGAGTTTTATACTCATTTTCCAAGGCCTTAGAAGCTTGCCTTTTCCTAATATTCTTTTTTCTTGTATAATCTATTATCAAACCTCTAGCGTATGCCTTCATAGTGTCCCACACATTTTGCGTTGAAGTATCTTCTTTTTTATTTTCTCTGAAGAAAAAAGCCAATTCCTTCTCCATCCATTGTGTAAAATCTTTCTCCTTTAAAATAGTATTATTTAATGTCCATCTCGATCTTTTTTTTTGTCCCTTCCATTTAATTGTCATTGGGCTATGATCTGCCCAGGTACTTGTTTCAATGCTTGTTTCTTTAATATTAGATATTAGTTCTGTTGAGATCCAAATCATATCTAATCTGGACCATGATAAATGTCTATTTGAATAAAAAGTATATTGTTTAGCTTTAGCGTTTCTTTCTCTCCAAATATCTTTTAAAGTTAATTCATCTGTCATTTTAAAAAAGGACCTTGGGAGAGCCTTTCTATTTTGCTTTATTGTTGTTGCTATATAGTCCAGTTTATTGTCCACAATTCCATTAAAATCTCCCATCATAATTATATTAACATAGTCCAGTCCAATTATTTTCATGTGCAGCTTTTTATAAAATTCTTCTTGTTTATCATTCGGAGCATAAATTGCAATCAAGAGTATTTTTATATTATTGTCCATTATTTCTACCATTAATACTCTTCCATCTTCATCCGAGTAAATCAATTTTGCTGGAATAGCCTCTTTAATGTATAAAACCACGCCTCTTTTCTTACATTGAGTCAAAGAGGTAAATATTTTCCCTAATTTTGGTTGTAATAACAATTGTTCATGTTGTTTTTTAATATGAACTTCTTGTAAACAAATTATATCAAATTTTAATTTCTCTAGTTTATGAAAAGTTTTCCTTCTTTTAACTGCTGAATTAAGTCCGTTTATATTCATTGTAATCAGTTTTTTTTCCTCCATGATTATGCTTTATATTTAGGTCTAACAGCTCTCGTGGATCTCACTTCACGCTGTTCTTTGTTATCAATCTGTCCCCCTATTGCTCCTTTCTCTTTTTCAATCTCCAGTTGTTCATCTTGAAACTCAATTAATGAACCCTCTTTCTCTGCTTCCTCTCTTCTTCCTCCGAAAAATTCTGCATGAAAAAGTTCTGCTTTCTCAATTGAGTCAATTCTATGTCTCTGCTCTTGCCACCTAAACATGAATCCTTCTGGAATCAGCCATCTATAATTCACTTCGTTTTCCAATAGTATTTTGGTCAGAAATCGATATTCTCTTCTCATCTCTCTCACTCTTCTAGGTATTTGTTTTAAAACCACAACCTCTTTATCCTTGTATTTCAGTATTTTCTCTCTTGCTACTTGTAATATTTGCGTTTTAATGGATTTTTTGGTAAATCTAATATGGACTTCCCTGGGTAATTTATTTCTCATCGCATATCTTGTATAGACTCGGTATATCTCATCTATTCCATCCATTATCTTTTCCTCTGTAATTTCCAAAGCCTCTGCCAAAATTTCTATCATTACTGCTGCCAAATTTTCTCCTTTTTCCTCCTCTATATTTTGAAATCTGAGGTAGAATTCTGACCTTTCCATCTCCCACCTCAACATCCCACCTTTTTCTTGTTCAACCACTGTTAATCTGCTGTCAATATTTCCAATCTTCTTCTCTCTTTGTTTTCCTTCTTCCTCAATTTTTTGGAATCTCTCCTCATACTTAACCATCATTTGTTTAATATTTTCAACTTTTTCATCAGTCTTCTCTATTCTTTGTTCAATATTTTCTGTTCTTTGTTCAATATTTCCTGTTCTTTGTTCAATGATATCTGATTTTGTCTTGAGTTCTTGGATTCCTTGCATAATCATCTGTAACTGTAAAGTTATTTTTTCTTGTTCCTTATCTTGCTTCAACATTGTCTGAATTAAACGTTGTCCTCCAGCTGGTGGGGAAGCAGAGGTAGAAGCAGAAATGCCAGATGGTATTGGTTTCTTGCTCATTTCAATATTTCCAAAACTTCAAGTTCTTCTTAACTTTTAATCCAACTGGTAGAGCAGCCAATTATAATCCAAAATGGAGAACTCCAATAGTAAAAAACACGAGACCAAAGAAGAAACAAAAAAAAAAGGAAGAAGAAAGATCTTCAGGTTCTTCTAGACCCTAATCCAATTATGAGATAGTCCACCATAAAAAAGGAAAAAAAAGAAAGGAAAAAACAAACAAATCCAAAAATAATAATATTGATTAAGAGCAAAGAAAAAGGAAAAAGCAAAAAGAGAAAAAAGAAAAACAAAAAACAAAAAGTTCCTTCAGATTCTTCACACCTTAATCCAATTAAAAAATCTCAATAATCCAAAAAATAAAAATAAAAAAAAAATTCAACCACAACAACAAAATAGTCCAAAAAGATAAATATGAAAGGCAAGAAAGTCCCAATAGAAAAGAAAAGAAAAATAAAGAAGAAAAGAGAAAAAACTCCGAGGCTTTCCCTTTAAAGTAAAAGGCAAAAATAAAAATATTACTAAAATTAAGATTTAGAAAAAGGCTGGCGAATGGGGTATATATAAGAAGACACACTGCACTTTGTTATTTATCCAAGGCTCTTGTTATGACTCTCTTCTCCAGCAGCTTCAAAGCCAAACCTCAAGTGTTGATAACAGTCCAGGAAAGCACCTGCAATAATATTTTACTGTGCTCTCCCTCTATCTTATCAGGTTAAAAAGTCCTTGAGATGAGGTCTTTTTGCAATTCTCTCCAATTCAAATAAAGATACTTTCAAGCCTCTAGTTGGCAGTGTTACAAAGTTTCTTAATGCTCTTTCTCCCCCCCCGCCAGAGAAAAGGAATAATATATGCAGAAAAAAAAGGAAAAAATAGCCAAAGGGAGCCTCTATTCTAAAGAAAATTAAAAAATCAAAGGAAGCATAAAACTATATATAAAAGAAAATTCAATCCGGTTATCTACAAAGTCACAGTAAAATCTTTCCCAAAAAGTATAAAGAAAAGAAAAAAAAAAAAAACCAAGCCTCAATTTGACATCACTTTAAAAAACGCCGCTCAAAACAATTTCAGTCAAAAAAAAAATCTCACAGCTTTCTTCTTTATATCGAATGAACTTTCCAACCTTAGCGAATTTACAGCACAAAAGAGTTTTTCTCACCCAGCCGACACACTTCACTTGAATCACTTTCCTTCCGGAGCTGTCCCGACTTCAGCAGCTATGGAGGCTGCCTCTCCGCCGCCAGCAAAAGGGCTTCTTCCGGATCTAACCAGAGATTTTGCGATATCTCTGGGATCCTTTTGCGATATCTCTGGGATCCAAAACTTCATTCATAACTTCTAACAATAGAATGCTCAATGATTCTTGTAATATTTTATAGAATTCTGCCGGAAGCCCATCTGGACCTGGTGCTTTCCCATTATTTTGTTTCTTAAGTGCTTCAGTTAATTCCATCATTGTTATATTGCTTTCTAGCATTTCTTCAGTCTCTTTAGATATCTAAGGTAGGTTAGCATTCTGTAGATGCTGTTTGACTTTTTCCTCATCAATATTCTCTTGCTTATATAGTTGCCCATAGAAGTCTCGAATAATTTCCTTTTTCTCTTTATTACCATAACAAACTTGGCCTTGGTCATCTATTAACTGCAATATTTTTCTTGATTCTTTCTCCTTTCTCAGTTTATATGCTAGTCATCTACCTGGTTTATTTGCATCTTCAAAATAATTCTGTTTAGCATTTCTAATTTTCTGTGCTAATTCTTCTTTTTCTATTAAACCCATTTTCTGTTTAGTTATGTCCAATTTCAATTTAATATCTTTTTTCTGTGGCATTTTCTTAAGTTCTTTTTCAAGTCTTTTATACTCATCTTCCAAGGCTTTAGTGGCTTGCCTTTTCCTGATCTTTTTTCTTATATAATCTATTACCAAACCTCTAGCATGTGCCTTCATTGTATCCCAAACATTCTGCATTGAAGTATCTTCTTTTTTATTTTCTCTAAAGAAAAAAGCCAGTTATTTCTCAATCTATTGTATAAAATCTTTTTCCTTTAAAATAGTATAATTTAGCGTTCATCTCGATCTTTTTTTTTGTCCCTTCCATTTAATTGTCATTGGGTTATGGTCTGCCCAAGTACTTGTTTCAATATTTGTTTCTTGAATATTAGATATTAATTTTGTTGAGATCCAAATCATATCCAATCTGGACCATGATAAATGTCTATTTGAATAGAAAGTGCATTGTTGAGTTTTAGCATTTCTTTCTCTCCATACATCTTTTAAGGTTAATTCGTCTGTCATTTTAAAAAAGGATTTAGGGAGAATCTTTCTATTTTGCTTTGTTGTTGTTGCTATATAGTCCAGTTTATTGTCCACAATTCCATTAAAGTCTCCCATCATAATTATATCAGCATAGTCCAGTCCAGTTATTTTCATATGTAGTTTTTTATAGAATTCTTCTTATTTATCATTCGGAGCATAAATTGCAATCGAGAGTATTTTTATAGTCCATTATTTCCACCATTAACACTCTTCCACCTTCATCAGTATAAATCAATTTTGCTGGGATAGCTTCTTTAATGTATAGAATCACTCCTCTTTTCTTACATTGAGTCAAAGAAGTAAATATTTTCCCTAATTTTGGCTGTATTGACAATTGTTCATGTTGTTTTTTAATATGTACTTCTTGTAGACAGAGTATGTCAAATTTTAATTTCCCTAATTTATGAAAAATTTTTCCTTCTTTTAACAGCTGAATTTAGTCCATTTATATTCATTGTAATCAGTTTTTTCTCTTCCATGATTACTGTATTTGCCGGCGTATAAGACGACTGGGCGTATAAGACGACCCCACAACATTTCCACTCAAAATAAAAAGTTTGTTATATACTCGCTGTATAAGACTACCCCCTCTTCCGCATACCTTCCACTTTTGCACACTTTTTTTGAGGCACTTTTGTGCACCGTGGAAACGAATCCCGTGAAGCCGAAAGGAGCAGCCAGCCTTCAGGCCGATGTAGGCGGGCCTCCTTCTCCCAGCTCCCAAGGAAACGAGGCGCTCAGCGGCCTCCGCTCGCACCGCCCGGCCTCCGCTCACACCGCCCAGCCTCCGCCCGGCCTCCGCCCGTACCGCCTGGCCTCCGCCTGGCCTCCGCTCGCACCGCCCGGCCTCCGCTCACACCGCCCGGCCTCCGCTCAGGTATCCGGCTGGGGCTGTCAGGAGTTGTTACTGCTGGCGCGGCTCTGCGTGGCTCCAGTCCTGCGTTGCCTCAGGAAGGGAAAGGCAAAAAAGGAAGAGCCGCGGCGGCGCTTTGCAATGGCAGCAGGGGCTCCTGGTTTTGCCTTTCCCTTCCCGAGGCAATGTGGGACTGGAGTCATGTGGAGCCGCACCAGTGGTAACAACTCCTGAAAGTCCCAGCCGGATACCGGAGCGGGGGCTGGGTGGTGCGAGCAGAGGCCGCTGAGCGCCTCATTTCCTTGGGAGCTGGGAGAACAAGGCCCGCCTACATTGGCCTGAAGGCTGGCTGCTCCTTTCGGCTTCACGGGATTCATTTCCATGGTGCGCAAAAGTGCCTCGGCCGCGGGCAGCCACAGTGCTTCCCAATTACTATTTGCCGGCGTATAAGACGACCCGGCGTATAAGTCGACCCCCCCACTTGGAGGCATGTTTTTCAGGGCAAAAAAGTCATCTTATACACCAGCAAATACGGTATATTTTATAATTAGGTTTGGCAGCTTTCGTAGATCTTGCTTCACGTTGTTCTTTGATATCCACCTGTCCACCCACTGCGCCTTCTTCTTTTTCAGTCCCCATTTTTTTCTCTTGGAACTCAATTAATGAGACCTCTTTCTCTGCCTTTTCCTCTCTCCTTCCGAAAAATTCTGCGTAGAAAAGTTCTGCTTTCTCAATTGAATCCATTCTATGTCTCTGTTCTTGCCACGTAAACATTAGTCCTTCTGGAATCAGCCATCTATAATTCACCTCCTTTTTCATTAGCATTTTGGTCAAGAATCAATATTCTCTTCTCTTCTCGTCTCTCTCACTCTTCTGTGTATTTGTTTTAAAACCACGATCTCTTTGCCTTTGTATTTCAATGTCTTCTCTCTTACCACTTGTAATATTTGTGTTTTGATGGATTTTTTGGTAAATCTGATGTGGACTTCCCTTGGTAAGTTATTTCTCATTGCATATCTTGTGAAAACTTGGTATACATCGTCTACTCCATTCATCATCTTTTCCTCTGTTATTTCCAAAGCATCAGCCAAAATTTCTATCATTATCGCAGCCAAATTTTGTCCTTTTTCTTTCTCTATATTTTGGTCTGGATGAATGAAATTATTTAAATATTTTTTAAGTCTTTCTGCTAAAATTGAAGCAAAAATTTTATAGTCTGCATTTAATAAAGAAATAGGTCTGTAGTTCTTAATTTGCAGTGGATCAGCCTCTTCCTTTGGAATAAGTGTAATATAAGCCTCTGACCAAGTTTTAGGTATCATCTTCTTTGACATAGCTTCATTCATGACTTCTAACAATGGGATGCTCAATGATTCTTGTAATATTTTATAGAATTCTGCCGGAAGCCCATCTGGACCTGGTGCTTTCCCATTATTTTGTTTCTTGAGTGCTTCAATTAGTTCCATCATTGTTATGTTGCTTTCTAGCATTTCTTCAGTCTCTTTAGGTATCTTAGGTAGGTTAGAATTCTGTAAATACTGTTTGACTTTTTCCCCATCAATATTCTCTTGCTTATATAGTTGCCCATAGAAATCTCAAATAATATCCTTTTTTTCCTTGTTACCATGACAAACTTGGTCTTGGTCATCTATTAACTGTGATATTTTCCGTGATTCTTTCTCCTTTCTCAGTTTATATGCTCGCCATCTACCTGGTTTATTTGCATCTTCAAAATAATTCTGTTTAGCATTTCTAATTTTCTGTGCTAATTCTTCTTTCTCTATTAAACCCATTTTCTGTTTAGTTATGTCCAATTTCAATTTAATATCTTTTTTCTGTGGCATTTTCTTAAGTTCTTTTTCAAGTCTTTTATACTCATCTTCCAAGGCTTTAGTGGCTTGCCTTTTCCTGATCTTCTTTTTTCTTATATAATCTATTACCAAACCTCTAGCATAAGCCTTCATTGTATCCCAAACATTCTGCATTGAAGTATCTTCTTTTTTATTTTCTCTAAAGAAAAAAGCCAGTTATTTCTCAATCCATTGTATAAAATCTTTTTCCTTTAAAATAGTATTATTTAGCGTTCATCTCGATCTTTTTTTTTTGTCCCTTCCATTTAATTGTCATTGGGTTATGGTCTGCCCAAGTACTTGTTTCAATATTTGTTTCTTGAATATTAGATATTAATTTTGTTGAGATCCAAATCATATCCAATCTGGACCATGATAAATGTCTATTTGAATAGAAAGTGCATTGTTGAGTTTTAGCATTTCTTTCTCTCCATACATCTTTTAAGGTTAATTCGTCTATCATTTTAAAAAATTTTTTAGGGAGAATCTTTCTATTTTGCTTTGTTGTTGTTGCTATATAATCCAGTTTATTGTCCACAATTCCATTAAAGTCTCCCATCATAATTATATTAACATAGTCCAGTCCAGTTATTTTCATATGTAGTTTTTTATAGAATTCTTCTTGTTTATCATTCAGAGCATAAATTGCAATCAAGAGTATTTTTATATTGTTGTCCATTATTTCCACCATTAACACTCTTCCACCTTCATCAGTATAAATCAATTTTGCTGGGATAGCTTCTTTAATGTATAGAATCACTCCTCTTTTCTTACATTGAGTCAAAGAAGTAAATATTTTCCCTAATTTTGGCTGTACTAACAATTGTTCATGTTGTTTTTTAATATGTACTTCTTGTAAACAAATTATGTCAAACTTTAATTTCCCTAATTTATGAAAATGTTTCTTTCTTTTAACAGCTGAATTTAGTCCATTTATATTCATTGTAATCAGTTTTTTCTCTTCCATGATTATATTTTGTAGTTAGGTTTGACAGCTCTGGTAGATCTTGGTTCACGTTGTTCTTTGATATCCACCTGTTCACCCACTGCGCCTTCTTCTTTTTCAGTCCCCATTTTTTCCTCTTGGAACTCAATTAATGAGACCTCTTTCTCTGCCTTTTCCTCTCTCCTTCCGAAAAATTCTGCGTAGAAAAGTTCTGCTTTCTCAATTGAATCCATTCTATGTCTCTGTTCTTGCCACGTAAACATTAGTCCTTCTGGATTCAGCCATCTATAATTCACCTCCTTTTTCATTAGCATTTTGGTCAAGAATCGATATTCTCTTCTCGTCTCTCTCACTCTTCTGGGTATTTGTTTTAAAACCACAACCTCTTTTCCTTTGTATTTCAATGTTTTCTCTCTTACCACTTGTAGTATTTTTGTTTTGATGGATTTTTTGGTAAATCTAATATGGACTTCCTTTGGTAATTTATTTCTCATTGCATACCTTTTATAGACTCGATATACCTCATCTACTCCATCCATCATCTTTTCCTCTGTTATTTCCAAAGCATCAGCCAAAATTTCTATCATTATCGCAGCCAAATTTTGTCCTTTTTCTTCCTGTATATTTTGAAATCTGAGATAGAATTCTTACCTCTCCATCTCCCAGTTCAGCATCCCACTTTTATCTTGTTCAACCACTGTTAGTCTGCTGTCAATATTTCCAATCTTCTCCTCTCTTTGTTTACCTTCTTCTTTGATTTTTTGGAATCTCTCATCATATTTTGCCATCATTTGTTGAATATTTTCCACTTTTTCATCGGTCTTCTCTATTCTTTGTTCAATAGTATCTGATTTTATCTTGAGATCTTGGATTCTTTGCATAATCATTTGTAAGGTCACTTTTTCTTGTTCTTTATCTTGCTTTAGCATTGTCTGGATTAAACATTGCCCTCCAGATGGTGGGGAGGCAGAGGTAGAGGTAGAGACGCCAGAAGGTATGAGTTTCCTGCTCATTTTAAATGATTCAAGACGTTCAAATTCTTTTTAAGCTTTAATCCAGCTGGTAAATTAGCCAATTATAATCCAAAATGGAAAAACCCAATAGTAAAAAGCCCAATAGTAAAAAGGAAAAAGAAAGAAGAGAAAAAGAAAATTCTTCAGGTTCTTCTGGACCCTAATCCAATTATGAAATAATCCACAATAAAAAATGAAAAATAAAAAGAAGGAAAAAGCCCAATAATAAAAAAAAAGAACAAAAGAAAAGAAAAATTTCTTCAGGTTCTTCACACCTTAATCCAGTCAGGAAGTCTCAATAGTAATTAAAAAAAACCAAAATAGTCCAAGAGCATGGATGGAAAAAACAAAGGTCCCAGGGGAAAGAGGGGGAAAAAAAGAAAAGGAGAAAAATTCTGAGGCTTTCCCTTTAAAATGAAAAGCAAAAGTAAGAATATTACTAAAATTAAAGTTTAAAAAGAAGCTGGTGAGGAGGGGTAACACAACTAAAAAAAGATAAGAAAAACACACTGCACTTCTTTTAGTTGTCCAAGGCTCGTATTATGACTCTCTTCTCCACAAGCTTCAAAGCCAAGCCTCAAGTGTTAAATTGTTGATAGAAGTCCAGAAGAACACCTGTAATAATATTCTGCTGCGCTGTTCCTTCTATCTTATCAAGTTGAAATGTCCTTGAGAAGGAGTCTTTCACAGTTTTCTCCACTTCAAATAAAATAATTTTAAGCCTCTAGTTGGCAGTGTTACAAAGTTTCTTAATCCTCACTTTCCCCCTCCTCCCAGAAAAATATAATTTAAGTTAAAAAAAAAAGAGAGAAAATATATACATGTATGTATGTATGTATGTATGTGTATATATATATACACATTATATATATTATATATATATATATATATATATATATATATATATATATATATATATATACACAATATATATATATATATTTATACAACTTATATATATATAAGTTTTGACGTGGTTTCACTATTCACTCAAGTCCCGATAAAAGAGACCCTCGAAATCATCAAAAATAAATACCAACCAGCTAAACACCTCATGGAACTAACAGAACACTGCTTAACCAACACATATTTCATATACAAAGGACAAAGATACAAACAAATTGAAGGAGCCCCCATGGGATCACCACTGTCACCTGTCATTGCAAACCTGTTCATGGAAGAATTCGAATCCAGAGCCCTGGCTAATGCCATACTCAAACCCAAACTATGGTTAAGATATATCGATGACACATTCGTGATTTGGCCCCATGGACAAGAAAACCTAAACAACTTCCTAACACACCTAAACAGCGCACACCCCAAAATCAAGTTCACCATGGAAACAGAAACAAACAAACAACTATCATTCCTAGATGTACTAATCTACAAGAAAACAGATGGCACACTAGGACACACCATATACCAGAAGAAAACACACACCAACCGCTACCTCAATGCCCAATCCCACCACCACCCAGCACAGATAAACTCTGTGGCTAAAACACTAATTACTAGAACCAAACGCCTGGCAGACAAGACACACATTAAGACTGAACTATGCACCCTGACTAAAATATTGACAGCCAACGGCTTCCACAAAAGCAAAATCACCAACTTGATCCACAAAAACACATTGAGACATAATAGAGACCCAGAAGATGAACAGACCCATGGAACAGCTGTCCTGCCCTACATAAGAGGCACTACAGACAAAATTAGTAAGATTCTATACAGACACCACATCAAGACTGCCTTCAAAACAGACAGAAAAATAGCAGCCATCCTCAGGAACCCCAAAGACAAAATTGACCTGGAAAACCAAGGCATATATGAAGTCCCCTGTGCATCATGCCCGGCCACATACATTGGACAGACCAATAGAAGAATAAGCACCCGCCTAGATGAACACAAAAATGCAGTCAAAAAGCTGGAACACACTTCCTCACTTGTCCAACACATGGAAGCCACAGGTCATAACATCAATTTCAATGGCACCAAAACCCTAGCCACCATAGAAAATCCCAGCCACAGAATCATCAGAGAAGCCATAGAGATTGAAAAAAAACCAGAAAGCATGAACAGAAGAGATGATTCCACCAGGCTGTCAATCATTTGGAAGCCTGCACTCACAAACAAAAAAATCTCCACACCACAAGCCAGGCAAACACCTGGGCACAAACAGATCCCCCCTGATACCTCCAGCTCAAACACACCCCAACCAGGCACCCAGATGAAACCCAGCTTCCTAACGAATGATAGCCGTCCATTTACCCGAAGCCAAGCTGCACTAAAGGCCTCCAATAAAGTAACACAATGTTGCCAGCCAATCAAGATACAAAAAGAGCCCCCCCCAAAAAACAGACAGAAGATACTAGGAGCAGAACACAGCAAACTCCAAGACCAATAAACACAGACCAAGACTCTCAACCAATCAGGAGGAAGAAAAAACCATTCTGACACAGCAATAGGCTGCCCCAAATTTAAATCTGAAACCACTGTAAAAGTCTGACTCACAAACACCATACAGAAGCCTGATGATGGCAGATGAGATTCTGCTGAAACGTTGCTACAACTTTAAAAGCACCACGTGGGAAAATACCTGAACAAAGCTGAATGCCAGACATGTAAGTACCCGCGAAAACTTAAGAAAACATATATATATATATATATATATATATATATATATATATATATATATATATATATATATATATATATATATATATATATTAAACAAAGGGAGCCTCTAGCCTAAAAAAAATTAAGAAATCAAGAAGGAGAATAAGAAAGTAAAAATATATATAAAAGAAAATTCAGTCCGATTAGCTACAAAGTTACGATAAAGTCTAGTAGAAAGGAAAAAAAAGTAAGAAAAAATACCAAGCCCTTTGATGTCTCCCTTTAAAAGTCGCCGCTTATTCAGTTTTGTCAAAAATCTCACAGATTTCTTCTTATATTCAGAGTGTCCTTTCAGGTCTCAGAAAGTTTAAAAAAAAAAGATTCTCACCCAGCCAACACACTTTCTCTTTCAGCCTCTTTCTTTCCAGAGCTGTCCCGACTTCAGCAGCTTTGGGGCTGCCTCTCTGCCACTGGCAAAAAGGACTTCTCCCAGATCAACCAGGGACTTTGCAGTGTCCCTGGGATCCACAGGATATGCCCTTCACTATCCCCATCTCTACGGGATGCTTTAGGTCCGTTTGGACCGGCCAGGGGTGAAGATATCGGCTGCAATCTTAGAGCTCGATTGCAGACCGTACCGTCGTGACGCCAGCTCCTCCCCTCTCGCTATTCTTGCTGGGGGTAAGTGCCACCTGTAAAACATCTTATGCAAATTTTCTTTATATGCTGTTGACATTGTCATTTTATAATTTAGAGACCACAATTTTTGCCATTTCTCTAAATCAATCCCATATGCAAAATTTTTCCCCCAAGCAATCATTGTTTGTTTGACTTGTTCTTCTAGCTTAATTTCTAATAAATATCCATACAATTTTTTAATCACCTTTTCATCAGTACCTGTCAAGATCTTATCTAAATCAGTCAATTTATCAAAGAAACCTTCTGTTTTGGAATCTTTATCATATCTAGAGCGTATTTGTGCATATGAAAACCAATTCATCTTTATACCTTGTTCCTCTAGTTTTTGCATAGGTTTAAGTTCACCCTTTTCATTCAATATTTCACCATATCTAACTGTTTGTTCCTTTTTATATATTATAGGATAAGAAAATGCTTCAGTAGTCCATAGCCAGATTGGAATTTTCAAATAACATTGTCTTTTAGTCTTCTCCCAATTTAACCACAAAGCCTCCCATATATAATGTCTTCTAAAGTACCCCCGTGTTTCAGTTCCCTTGTACCATAAGAAGGCATGCCACCCCAACAATAAAATCATATCCTTCTAATGTCAACAATCTAGTGTTTCTTAATGTTATCCATTCCTTAACCCACATCAGATTTGTAGCTTGATAGTATAACTCCCAATTAGGCAGGCCAAATCCTCCTCTTATTCTAGCTTCTTGCAAGAGTTTTAGTTTTATTCTCGCTTTCTTACCCTGCCATATATATTTCAACACAATTTTATTTAAATCTTCAAAGTAATCTTTCCCTAGCCTAATTGGAATTGTTTGAAACAAATATAAAATTCTGGGTAATATATTCATCTTGATTGTTGATATTCTCCCTATTAATCATAATTGTAAGTTTTCCCATTTCGCCAAATCTGTCGCAATCTGTTGCTTGTGTTTAATATAATTATTCTCTTTGAGTGTGCTACATCTCAAATGTATCCCCAAATATTTGATCTTATTTGTGACCTGAATAGACAAAACATCCGCCAATTCTTCCTTTTGTCTTAATAACATGTTCTTTGTCAGGATCTTTGTTTTATCTTTATTTATTTTCAGACCAGCTACCTTTCCATATACCTCTATCTTTTCTATCAGTTTTGATGCTGTTTCTAATGGCTCTTCTAAAATGAAAACCAGATCATCTGCGAATACTTGCAGTTTAAATTCTTCCTTTTTAATTTCCATCCCTTTTATATCCTTTTCTTCTCTAATGTTTCTATATAGCACTTCCAAAGTTAACACAAACAACAGAGGTGACAGTGAGCAACCTTGTCTTGTTCCTTTTCTTATGTCAATAGAATCCATCAATTCTCCTTCTATCATTACCTTTGCTGTTTGCCTATGATAGACAGCTTCTATTGCATGGATAATTTTTTTACCAAAGCCCATCTGTTCCACCTGTAATAACATGAATCACTAATTCACATTGTCAAAGGCTTTCTGTGCATCTAAAAATATCAAAGCCATTTGTTTTTCAGGATGTGCCTCATAATATTCCAAAGTATCCAAAATTATTTTCATATTATCTTTAATTTGTCTCTTTGGCAGAAATCCATTTTGATCAGGATGAATAAAGTTTTTTAAATATTTTTTGAGTCTTTTTGCCAATATTGAAGCAAAAATTTTATAATCTGAGTTTAATAGAGAAATAGGTCTATAGTTTTTGATTTGTAGTGGGTCGGTGTCCTCCTTTGGGGCAAGTGTAATATAAGCTTCTGACCATGATTTGGGTATCATCTTCTTTGACATAACTTCATTCATAACTTCTAACAATGGGAGATTCAACGGTTCTTGTAATGTCTTATAAAATTCCGCTGGAAGTCCATCTGGACCTGGTGCCTTTCCATTATTTTGCTTCTTAAGTGCTTCAGTTAGCTCCATCATCGTTATATTACTTTCTAACATTATTTCAGTCTCTTTAGGTATCTGGGGTAAGTTAGCATTCTGTAAGTACTGTTTAACTCTTTCATCATCAATGTTGTGTGTATAATTTCCCATAATAATCTCATATGATTTTTTTCTTCTCTTTACTTCCATAGCAAGCTTGGCCTTGATCATCTATTAATTGCAATATTTTCCTTGATTCTCTCTCCTTTCTCAGTTTATATGCTAACCATCTACCTGGCTTATTTGCATCTTCAAAATAGTTCTGCTTCGCACCTCTGATTTTCTGCGTTAATTCTTCTTTTTCATTATTCCCATTTTATGTTTAATTGTATCCATTTTTAACTATGTCCTTTTTCTGTGGCATTTTCTATAACTCTTTTTCAAGTCCTTTATACTCATCCTCCTTTATACTCATCATCATGTCTTAGAGGCTAGTCTTTTCGTAATATTTCTTTTCCTTGTGTAGTCTATTATCAAGCCTCTGGCATATGCCTTCATTGTATCCCATACATTCTGCATTGATGTATCTTCTTTTTTATTTTCTTTGAAGAAAAAAGCCAGTTCTTTCTCCATTATCTGGGTAAAGTCTTTTTCTTTTAATATAGTGCTATTTAACGTTCATCTTTGGTGGACATGCCCTGAGATTAAGAAATATTGGACAAGGATAAAAATATAGATAGAAGAAATTATGGAATGTGGATTGGAGTGGAAACTGGAACTGTTCCTCCTGGGAATGGTTAAAGGGGACTACTCTTCCAAAATGAGATACCTGATCATCCACTTATTAACAGCGGCACAAATTTCTTTAGCACAATATTGGAAAAGGCCTAGCGCACCAACGGCATTCTACTTTCAATCAGTTGATGGTGTCGTGTCTTTTAATTGTACAAGATCCCAGCTTCCTTCTGTTGTGATGGCAAAGATGCTGCCAATTGGTTGGCAGGAATCACCTTGGGGGTAAGGGAGAATTCAGTTTGTTTCCCCTAAGGATTGAAATCATATCTGGTGATGCCCAGTTCTTCAGCAAATTTGTTCCAACACTCTATAGTTAAAACATGTAATAGAACATTGGGAAATTACAACATGCATACTTTCTACCTAAATTGGATTATTTTCTCAGTGCCAAAGAAGACTAATGTTTTGCTCATTGCAGAAAAGCTGCTTCATTGCCAAAAAGAATGAATAATCGCAAACAGAAGAGGTCCCTGGAGTATCTTTAACATACTTTTTTCCAGTGTGTATCCAATCTCTGTATAATAGGGAGATCTACCAAGGCAGAGAAAATGACTACAAACAGAACTTAAAGCTTTTCAGAAATTAAACACTAAAGATGGAGAAAGGTAAACAAAAATGGAGGAATTGCCTTTAAAAGCAATGAAGTGCTTCTTACCCTGAAAGAAAAGCCAAGCGCTGATGATACTTTAGGAATACACTAAACCTGGCTTCTCTTCCAATCTTTTTTTTAAGATGCTTTCCTACATACTGCGTATTATACAGGTTCTAACAACACTGATTAGAAAAATAAAGCTTTCCAAGGCTATATGACAGCTTCTGTAAGTTTCTTTAAGTATATAGTGACTATAATCCTTTTAAAAGATAGATGAAATTGGTACACTGTGCAGTAAGGGAACTGTTAAGTTCTGCGCATGGTTGCAAGGAACGGAGACGAGATGGTGAACAGTGAACTTCAACTCTTTATTAATCATTCTGAACAGAGCAAAAACCTAGGGCAGCAGCAGCCCTTTTATAGGCAAGCTGCTGATCTAGTAACCAATAGAAACCTGGAGTGTTAACCCCCTTAACCAATGAGAGTGGCTCGTTAACAGCCAATCAGATTCTCCTGAATGGACCAATCCGATATCGCTATTATCGGTCAATCAGAAGTGCAGGACTAAAACCCTGCTATTTTCTAAAGGTTTTGATAAACTTTATTTAAGTGTTTTATTAGTTCATAACACCCCTTCCCCCCGGTTTCTGTTTGGGGGGTGCGGTGACGTAATCTCTGAGGTAGGAAGGTTGTTTTGACTGTCTATTGGATTTACGCTGTCCCACCAGTTCTTGTCTGAAACCCTGTTTTGGCGGGACGTTTTCGGGCAAGTCGGGTGCCGGTGGTTCCTCATTGGAAGACTCGGTGCCGCTAATGTTCTCGTCGTTGTCCTCTGGCCTTTGCGGGCTTGCCTCTGTCAAGGTGTTCCTCTGTGGCGAGGCCACGCCCTTCCTTGATCCTTCTTCATTTGTTACACCTGATTGCTGACTTCTTTCGTTCCTGCTTTCTGCCATCTCGAATTCGGTTTCTTCGACATCCCCTCCCCCCTCAGTTTGGGAGTTACCGGAGTTGCGGAAACTAGGTTGTAGCCTCGAGCGAAGCTGATCTATATGGCGTTTCCATATTTTTCTGTCGCAGGTTTTCACCCGGTACGACCTGAGTCCAGTGGTTAGAATTACAGTTGCCTCGATCCACAACAGTTCGCCAGAAATGTTTCTGGTGAAAACTAAGTCGCCTATCTTGAACTCGTGGCATTTTCCACTAGATCCACAGGGTTTCTCTGGCTCGTAAGACAGGTGAAGCCAGTCGAGGTGGGAGCGGAGTTTGTGTCCCATCAATAGTTCTGCTGGAGTCTTGTTGGTGATGCTGTGCGGAGTGATGTGTTGGAGAAGGATTATTCTGTTTATCTTATCTTCAATGTCCCCATAGTCCATTTTGTAGAGGGTTTTTTTTTAACAAACTGTACCATGCGCTCGGCTCTTTCGTTAGCCGCAGGGTGCGCTGGCGAAGTTAGCGCATGGCGAATACCGTGGTCCGCTAAGTATTGTTCAAAAGGGAGTGCGGTAAACTGGGGTCCGTTGTCGGATACCAGAACGTCTGGCAGTCCATGCATCATGAATAATCTGTTCAACTTCCAGATGATGGACTCAGTTGTGGTATTCTTCATTTCGTGGATCTCGAGCCAGTTTGAATAGACATCCACTGTTAATAGGAACATATGTCCCTTAGTAGGTCCCGCAAAGTCAATATGGATGCAGGACCACGGTCCCCGAGGTGTTTCCCATTCTGTTGGAGTTGCTTTTGGTGGGGCATTGCTAACTTCCTGGCACTTATAACAAGTCTTTACCCAGGCTTCAATCTGTTTGTCGATGCCTGGCCACCACACGTAGCTTCGTGTGAGCGCTTTCATACGCACGATGGCGGGGTGGCCCTCATGCAGTGTCTTTAATATGGCTCGTTGTAACCACTCTGGGACGACGACTCTATCCCCCCATAGGATGCAGCCTTTTTGCGAAAAAAGTTCTGTTTGCCTATTCTTGAAGGGGATGAAGTCATCAGGGGGTTGATCTACTGGCCATCCAAGTTCGACCCAGCTAAGAACTCGTGTTAAGATAGGATTGCGTTTTGTTTCGATCGCGATATCTCTAGCTGTTAGCGGCGATGTTGCGTTTCAATCTGGAGCGTTGTAAGGGTTGGAGCTGGGTCGTTGACAATTTCCGGAAGTGGTGCACGGCTCAATGCATCAGTGTGGGGAATGGCTTTCCCCGGGAAGTGTTGCAGCTTATAATTGTACGCAGCCAAAAACTCCGACCAGTGAGTCATTCTAGGTGATAATATATAGGGGGTTGGCTTGTCTCCCGCTATAATCCCCAGCAAAGGTTTGTGGTCGGTAACAATAGTAAAAACTCGTCCATATACATATTCATGAAACCGTTTAACAGCAGATACAACAGCAAGAGCCTCTTTATTGATTTGACTATAGTTACATTCAACCTTTGATAAAGTGCTTGAAAAATAGGCAATAGGGGCTTCACTACCGTTTGGTAACACATGGCTCAAAATAGCTCCTACTCCAAATGGTGACGCGTCACATGTGATTGTAAAAGGCAAAGTCTCGTTATACTGCATTAAAACAGCATCTGAAGTTAATAGGTTTTTCACTTGTCGGAATGCATGCTCCTCTTGGTGCCCCCAAACCCAGGTTGCTTTTTTGTCGAGAAGCCGATATAGGGGCTCGGCTATGGTCGCTTTGTGGGGCAGGAAGATGTTGTAAAAATTAATAAGCCCCAGGAAAGCTTGGAGATCAATCTTATTTCTGGGTCTTGGGGCATTCTTGATTGCTCTTAACTTGCTATTGGTGGGGTGAATGCCTTGTTTATTGATTAGGTACCTCAGGAACTCTACTTTATCTGTACACAGTTGATATTTATTTCTTTTAACCTTAAGGCCAGAGTCTTTAAATTTCTGGAGAACCAGTCTAAGACGCTCCTTTAGTATTTCTCTATTCGGGGCAGCAATTAAAACGTCATCAAAGTATGGTACAACCCCTTCTATTCCCTGTAATAGTCTCTCCATCAAGCTCTGAAAAATCCCTGGGGCCATGCTAACTCCGAATTGGAGTCGATTGCACTTAAAAGCACCTCGGTGCGTAACGATCATTTGTGCCTCTGCTGTTTTTTTTAATCTACAGGCAGTTGTTGGTACGCCTGTGCTAAATCCAATTTAGCGAAGACTTTTCCGCCCCCCAGGGAATGGAGGAGGTGTTGTACCACCAGCACCGGGTAAGTGTTCTGTTGAAGGGCATGATTCAGGGTGGCATGGTAGTCCTCACAAATCCTTAACACTCCATCCGGTTTGATGGGTGTTACGATTGGGGTTTCCCAGGGAGCGTGGTCGGTTGGTTCTAAAACACCCTGGGCTGTTAATTTATCAAGCTGCTCGTCAATCTTTGGTTTAAGGGCAAAAGGGACTCGATGAGGCTTAAGGCGGATGGGGGCTACTTCAGGGTTAAGGTTAAATGATATCGGGGTCCCCTTGTACTCGCCTAGTTTGTCTGCAAAGACGTCCTGGAATTCCTGGACGAGGGCCTCCTCCCAGTCATCGCTGCTGGTTTGGTGAATGCCAGCTACCTCAATCCCAAGTGGAGGGAACCATTGAAGGCCTAACAAGCTAGGCCAATCATGGTCGACAACAGTCAATGGTAAAGATGCAGTACGATTTTTGAATGAGACCTGGACTAGGCTGGATCCAACGACCGGAATTCGGTTTCCCTGATAGTCCTTGAGAATGATTCTTTGGATTCTGAGGTCTTGCCGCTGGATGGCAGGGATTAATTGTTTAAGGGTCTTCCAGGAAACCATCGAGAGGGACGATCCTGAATCGACTTCCATCACGCAGGGCTGGTTTTCGATTACGACCTTCACTCGGATCTTCTTTGCATCTAATGATGAGGCGTGACCAATCGTGATGGTTTGGTGTGCCTCTTCTCGTTTCATTGAATGGGCTAGTGGTTTATTTCTGTAGGAGTGGTTGTTCCATTGGTGGTTCGAATGTTCCCGATTCACAGGATGACTTCCTGTGGTTTGGTGGTAGTTGGTCCCCTTCTGAAGTGGGCTGGATCCTAGCTTGCTTCTACAGACCTTTCCGATGTGGCCTCTCTTCCCACAAATATGGCAGAGCGCATCGAGGAATTTGCAGTCTGATCGTGGGTGGTTTGCCCCACAACCTGCGCATTGATACTGCAGTCTCTGGTTACACTGGTGGCATTGGTCTCATTCAGACCGGAACCAGTTGACCTCTTCCTCATCACTTTCTGATGATGATTCGAGGTCCTCGTGGTGGGTTGCCGTTGCATGTCCCTCAAGGTGAGGTGAGGTTTCTCCGGCGAATTGGCGGAGCGGGGCATTGGTGCGGTGCATTCGGGCAGCCGATTTCCTGGTTGCTTCTGCTGCAGTAGTGTCAGCGATGGTATCTGCAAGGCTGATGTCGCCCTTTTCCATCAGCTTACTTTGCATGTGTGGTGCATCTAGTCCCAGAACTATTCGGTCTCTGAGAGCTTCTTCGAGGTTAGCGAACCCGCAGAGGCCTCCCAGGTTCCGGAGATCCGCGATGAAATCTGCAACGCTTTCTCCTTTCCGCTGGTCTCTCTGGTAAAATTCATGTCTTCGGACAAGCGTTGGTACGGTAGGTGCATAGTAGGAGGGGCTCGAGGACGTCCCAGTTCATGGATTTCACCTCAGCCGGTTTTGCCAGTGCCTTAGCCATCTTAAAAACGGCAGGTCCACAGTGAGTCAGGAATACCGCTCGCTTTTTCTCAGTAGTGGCATCCTTCAAGTTATTGGTCTCCAGAAACATCTGGAACCGGTCCATGTATGAGTCCCAGTCTTCTTGTGCCGGGTCGAATGGAGCGGGTGGTATGGTGCCGCCGGTCATGGTTTCCGCCGTTGATTCACCTTCAGCCACGTGCTCTGTTTAGTGCTTTGTAGTGTTCAGTCAGCTCTGACATCTCCGTATCCCACCCTCCTCGCCAGTGTTAAGTTCTGCGTATGGGCGCAAGGAACGGAGACGAGATGGTGAACAGTGAACTTCAACTCTTTATTAATCATTCTGAACAGAGCAAAAACCTAGGGCAGCAGCAGCCCTTTTATAGGCAAGCTGCTGATCTAGTAACCAATAAGAAACGTGGAGTGTTAACCCCCTTAACCAATGAGAGTGGCTCATTAACAGCCAATCAGATTCTCCTGAATGGACCAATCCGATATCGCTATTATCGGCCAATCAGAAGTGCAGGACTAAAACCCTGCTATTTTCTAAAGGTTTTGATAAACTTTATTTAAGTATTTTATTAGTTCATAACAGGAAGAAACTGCTACAATAGATGCTATTCTTCCCTTGCAGCTAAGTTTGAATGAGAAAGGACTTAGGAGTGGACATGGATTGGAAATTCAAATGGACAGCAAAGCTGAAAGGAGGCAGAAATCCAAATACATATTGAATATCTATGAGAGTGGCAGTGCTAGAGCTGTGGCTGTATAATCAACATATTCGTCCTTGAAACAAGGAGATGGGTAGCAAAAACTTGTTCTCTTAAAAAGCAGAACAACTGGGGACTAAATTTGGGGACTAAAGCTCCTAGGCCAACCTAAGACTAATGTATAAGACTGGATCTGCCAATAATACTTTCCTCTTTCAAAGCAAACAACAAACTGCCCGGCTTTGTGAGCACCCAGTTTAACTGTTCCAGTCTTCCCTACAATTCACACAACACAACTCAGAGAGAATGACCAGAGGAAAATATACAAAGTACTCACTTCTTCAGTTGGCAATGCAATAAGTAAGAATAAGAGCCCAAAGAACCAAATGGTTCTCATTCACAGAGGATCAAACTTTCTACACCACACCTCCTTTATTCAAAGGTGAAATGGATCCAGATGAAAGGCTATTCAGGTAGTTTTAGCAGGACAAGGTGCTATGGGAACAGGCACTAATTCTTTGTGAGTCATGGAGGGACCAACGACCAATCAGAACTTGCCATGTATCAGCCAGTCATTGGACCTGCTGATTAGAAACCATTTTTACTCATCCAGATGGGCATAAAGATACTTTAAAGCATGATTTCCAGTGTAGCACAAATGACTTAATGGCCTAGGGAGGAGAGTAAAGAATTTTGAGGCACAGGTAGCGATTTCACTACAACTTTTGGTTGAAAGCAAAAGTCTAGTAAGAAAAAGGAAAATATTTCAAATAAAACCAAGGAAAACTTAGGCCGATTTTAATAAACTAAGAAAAATAGTGAGGAAATGCCACTAGCAAAAAGATAATGAAGACAATTTAACAAATGACTAAGAAAAAGAAAAAAAATATTTGCCTCTGTCTCTGCAGAATGATTTGAAGCTAGAAATGAATACAATAGAAGAGGGTGGAGGTCAGTAAAGATGTAATAAAGGAACCTTTAGCTATTTTAAATGATTTCAGGCATCCAAGTCCTGGTGAAATACATCCTAGAATTCTGATAGAATTGTCAGAAAACTGTCAGGACCCCTGTCAATTATCTTTGAAGACTCCAGGAAAACTGGGGAGATATCAGATGAATAGAAAAGAGCAAATATAATCCCTCTCTTCAGGAAAGAAAAAAGATAGGGAGGCCAATAATTATCAACCACTAAGTTGAACACAGCATCCTAGAAAGATGTTAGAACATGTAATAAAGTTGGCCATATGTTAGAACTTTTGAAGACAATTCTAAGATTGTTAAGAGCCAGACTGTCAAAGACAAATCATGTAAGGCAAATTTTATTTCCTTCTTTGACAGGTAACTACTCTGATGTACAAGAAGAATGCTGTGGAAACAATCTACTTTGATTTCAGCAAAGCTTTTGACAAGGATCAACATCTCACTATTCTCGCTATCAAGTTTCAAAAATATAATAGGCATACAATGGTAGGTCCACAAACTGGCTGGTTAATCACATTAATCACATTCAAAGAATCACTGCTAATGGCTAGACATTGTTTTGTAGAATAACATCTAGTGAGGTTCCTCAAAGCTCAGTTTTGGAGCCAATATTGGTCAATATTTTTATTTATCACCCAGATGGAGTGATTGATAAACTGCTTCTAAAGTTTATATGAAACAACATTGAGATGTCTGGTCATTCATTATAAAGGACAACAAAACAACATCAAGTCTAATCTCAACTAACTAGAAGACTGGACTGAGAGAAACAAGATGTACCTTAATAGGGAAAAATGTAATGTATTTCATTTAGGGCACTTTGAAAAATGTATTAGGCATATACAAGATAAGGGATTCACAGCTGGGAAAAACAAAACCTGAAGATGACTTGGGTGTGTTCACCGATAACAAATTTGTGTGGCAGCAGCCTAAAAAGCCAATTGCAGTCCTAAACTGCATTAACAGAGTGATGCAATCAAGATCAAGAAATGTACTAATACTACTCTATAAAGCCTTAATAAGACCACATCTAGAATACTGCATCAAGTTTTGATCACCACACTATAAAAAAGATGTTGAGATTCTAGAAAAAGTGCAGAGAAGAGCAACCAAGATGATTAGGGGACTGGAGATTAAAACATGAAAAACAGTTACAAGAACTGGGCATGGCTAGTCTAGTGAAGAGAAGGACCATGGGAGACCTGATAGCAGTGTTCCAATATTTGCGGGGGCTGCCACAGAGAGGAGGGGGTCAAGCTATTTTCCAAGGCATCT
Organism: Hydrophis major; assembly: GCA_033807585.1. Classification (NCBI taxonomy): domain Eukaryota; kingdom Metazoa; phylum Chordata; class Lepidosauria; order Squamata; family Elapidae; genus Hydrophis; species Hydrophis major. The sequence goes on from CM066329.1 coordinate 224,636,233, forward strand.
GAAAGCCAGATAAAGAATAATGGATGGAAACTATTAGAGATTCAACCTAGAAATAAGGAGAAATTTACTAACAGTGAGAACAATCAACCAATGGAACAGCTTCCCTTCAGAAGTTGTGGGAGTTTCATCACCGAGGCTTTTAAGAAGAGATTGGATGGTGTAGGGTTTCCTGTTTGGTGGGGGGTTGGACTAGATGACCTACAAGGTCCCTTCCAACTCTTAATCTGTTAAATCTGTCTTTATAACAAATCTGTCTTCCCTAGACATTTGTATTACTTTCGCTGCTCTCCTCTGAACCTCTAAACTTGTCCTTTTGAAGTCCAGCCTTCAATAGCAAGAGCAGGGAGGCAACATATCCTTGAAATGAAATGGCAGCTTAGATCACCAGTTAAGTCTGAGATGCCTGGATGCTATTTCTGCAGTGATATTTGCCACCTGCAAACATCAGTACCCCTCTTGATAAAAACTGTAGTAGGAGAAGACCACGTATAATAAGGGTCCAGCAGTAGTAATTCATGATCATCTGGTGGAAGGGAGCATAAACTTACTCTGTCTCTGGATCTCAACCCCCGCTGGAAGTAGTCTAAATATCTTCCATTCAAATGCTTGAAATAAAACACATATCTGTAGAACTGCATGGGCTCTGGTCCACGACTGTTTCTTTCAACAATATAGACCCCAGGCTGCAAGCTTGGGCTAAAAGTCTTTGTTTTGCCTAATAGTCAGTGGGAGGAAGCAAATACTTGTCTATTCTCCCCCATCCCATGCAAGTTAGGAAAGCTGGGTTGTGGTTCATGACCCTAACTGTTATGTTGGAGCATGGGTGAGAAAGAATGGAGACAAGCCTCTGAACGGTGAACTTCAGCTCTTTATTTACATAGTGACTTCTAACTTCTATAGCAGTTTTAAACCACCTTATATAGGCAAACCCCGTAACTATTAACCAATAACCAATGAGGAGCGCTAGCTCTCATAACCAATAGGAACTCTCTGTTAAGGGCCAATCGGATTCCCCGGAGTGGGCCAATCCGATCCGGCCGTTTAACAACCAATCAGAAGTGCAGGGCCAGAACCCTGCACTTTACTCCAAGCTCATGCTTTATTAAAACTTTATACATTCACAACACCCCTTCCCCCTGGCTTCTGTTTGCAGGGCGCAGTTACATAGTCCTTTAGGTAGGACGGTTGTTTTATTAGTCTCTTTGATTTTCGCTGTGTCATTTGGCTGCAATCACGCTGAGGTAGATCGTTGTTTGGCAGTGGGGCTGTTTCTGGTTCAGAGTTCATTTCCCCGTCGTTGCCCATGTTCTCTGTAATTCCCTGAGGTTCGACTGTTTCCCTCTCTGGTTCCACTTCCTGAGTCTCTATTATACCGTCGTTCCCTTTGAATGGGTTTTCTTCTTCTTGGAATTCATCTTCTTCCGTACCTCCCCCCCCTCAGTCTGGTCATAGGGGAGTTCAGGACTGCCCGCCGGGAGCCGCGATCGTAATTGATCGATATGGCGTTTCCATAGTCTATCGTCAAGGCATTGTACAAGGTAGGATCTTGGGCCGGTTACACGAACTACTCTCGCCTCCACCCACAATGGGTCACCTGATAGGTTTTTAGCGTATACCAAATCTCCTACCTGGAAGGCACGACAGCGGCCGCTGGATCCTATTGGTTTTTCTGGTTCGTAAGCTGGGTGTAACCGGTCGAGGTGGGAGCGGAGTTTTCGTCCCATTAGCAGTTCGGCGGCAGTTTTGTTGGTGACGCTATGCAGTGTGATGTGTTGTAAAAAAAAGGATTCGATTGATCTTGTCATCAATGTTGTCGTAGTCTACCTTCTGAAAGGTTTTCTTTACAAATTGTACCATGCGTTCTGCTTTGCCGTTGGTGTGCAGGCGAGGTGAGCGCATGTCGAATGCCGCGGTCAGCGAGGTACTGCTCGAACGACAGTGCTGTAAATTGGGGCCTGTTATCGGATACCAGGACGTCTGGTAGTCCGTGGGTTGCAAATAGTCTTTCCAAGGTTTTGTTAACCGCCTCGGAGGTTGTAGTCGTCATGCGATGAATCGTGAGCCAATTTGAATAGGCGTCGACGGTTAGTAGAAAGGTGTGGCCTTTGATCGGCCCTGCGAAGTCCAAGTGAATTCGGGACCAGGGTCCATGTGGTGTCTCCCATTCAGTAGGAATGGCTTAAGGTGGGGCGTTGCTCACTTCCTGGCATTTTGGACAAGCTTTAACCCAATGTTCGATTTGCTTGTCAATGCCCGGCCACCATGCGTAGCTTCGCGCAAGGGCTTTCATTCACACGATGCCGGGGTGGCCCTCGTGCAAGGTTCTCAGAAGCGCTTTCTGGAGTCGTTCTGGGATAACGACTGTTAAGCCTGGTTTCCCCAACCAGGGTTAGGGAGACAAGCTAAACAGAATGTGCAGCTTAGTCAGATAGGCACACAGATAAATGAGTGAGCTAAGCTTGTATGTTTATTAACATACAGTAAAAATGAGAGATACGCTTGTGCTATCAAATATATAGTTTATTCCATTATGAGTTCATAGCATAGTCAAAATAACAGTCCAATAGTCATGTATCATTTAGTCAGTCCATTCAGGGATATTCAGTTAGCAAAGTCCGTGTAGAAATATCCTATGTCAATTCACTTACAAGTCAGTCCTTTGTTTTCTCTCCCGTTCGAGCAATACAGACTTGTTTCCTTGCAGTAATCAGGGATCATCAAAGCCAGAGAGAGAGCAAGCTGCAGCCTTGCTTCTTTTAAAGTGCTTTCACAACCACTCCCTTAATTACTGTCTCACAGTTAAAGTTGCAGACACTTTAACATACAAACTATGATTACATATTATTATTTACCTAAACCAGTTAGGGTAAAACAATGTTATCCCTAACATTCTCCCCTTTTAGGAAATAATAATATAACTATTTACATCTTTAAATCATATTTGTTACAACTCTCTTTAAACTTAATTACTCCTTGAGCTTTTGTAAATTGGTCTGCAATGTTTTCTTCTGTCATGCAGTATTCCAATTTAATTAGCCCATTCTTTACAGATTCTCTAACATTTAAGTATCTTAAATCAGTATGCTTTGATCTAGTTTTTACAGCAATACTAGTAGCTAACTTTATAGCTGCTTGATTATCCTGGTACACAATAATGGAATCTTTTACAGTTATACCCATGTCTAATAATAACTGTTTGTACAAAATCAAGTCAGTGCGTAGTAATGACAGACATGAAAATTCCGCTTCCATCGTGGACAAGCTGATATGCTGTTGTCTGATTGACCTCCACCCTATTAGTGTCTTACCAAATAATATAGCCATCCCAGATGTTGATTTTTTAGTGTTTATATCAGTTGCAAAACTTGCATCTGCATAGGCACTAAGACTCAAATCACCCTTTGGTTCTATATACAATGCATGGTTCATTGTTCCTTTAAGATATCTTAAAATTCTCTTTAATGATTGCCAATGACATTGATGTGGATCTGAATTAAAACGTGCCAGCTGATTTACACTATAAGCTATATCAGGCCTAGACCAATTGCTTATATATGATAAGCTACCAATCAAAGATTGATATATAGACTTATCAAATTTGGGACTTTGATCATTAGTTTGGCAAACTTCCTGTCTCATTGGAGTCTTTGCCGGTTTACAAAGTTCCATTTTAAACGTTTTAATTAATTGGCAAATTTTATCTTCTTGAGATATCTTAAAACCATTTTTTGTTTTGTTAATTGTCAATCCTAGATACCTTTTAATTTCACCTAAATGCTTTAATTTTATCTTTTTGGCTAATAATGATATAATCTCATTAGCTTCATTATTAGTCTTAGTTATCAAAGCAATATCATCTGTAAATAATAACAATAATGACACCGTTCCATTATTTTCTCTTTTAAACACACATGGATCTGCTAAACCAGATTTAAAACCTATATTGTTTAACTCTTTCACAATATATTGGTTCCACTCAAACCCAGATAGTTTCAATCCGTAAAGACTCTTTTTGAGTTTCCAACAATCATTACTATTTACTTTATTGTCTTTTATACCTACTGGTTTTCTTAAATATATAGTGTGCTGCAATGGTGCATGTAGATAAGCAGTTTCTACATCTAAATGGTTAATGATATAGTTTTTCTTAGCTGCCCACACTAATGCTGCTCTTAAAGATGTTGCTTTAAGACTTGGTGCAAAAACTTCATCGTAATCAGATGCAGTTTGATTAAATCCTTGAGCTACTAACCTAGCTTTATGGGTAACAGTCCCATCATTTCCAGTTTTTACTTTAAATATCCATTTGCACCCAATGGATTTTTCTCCTGGAGGTAATTTAGCATCTTCATAAACTTTCATTACCTTTAATGAATTTAGTTCTTTTTTCATTGCCTTTTGCCAACTCTCCTGATCCTTAGCAGGATACATCCTAAGTTCATCTACACTAGTTGGAACTTTAGTTACTTGGCAAACTATACTTGCTTGATATCTATCAGGTGGTCTAGTTACACGTGTAGTTAGTCTAGGTATTACAGGACTTACAGGTGGACTTTCATTTATTAACTCTTCTTGATTATCTAACTCTTCCTGATCAACTGTTTCCTCTTGTTCTGGTCCTATTTGCTCTTCATGGACTTCTTCTTTAATTGGACTCTTCTTATAACTAATCTGATCTTTCTGCCTTTTGTAGGGTTCAATAATTACTTCATTATTTAAATCTTGCTCTAATCTATTCCATCCTACATGTTCTAGGAATTTAGCACTAGCACTGGTGTAAACTCTAGATGTACCTGGTTCCCAGAATCTATAAGATCTATGATTAGATGTATATCCTACAAAATATAATCTTTTAGCTCTATGCTTTCCTTTGTGTCTAAGTTGTGTAGGGATATGCACCCATGCTGGTGCTCCAAATGTGTGCATGTAACTTAAATCAGGTTTTGTACCATGCCACAATGTGAATGGTAATTCACCTGTTGTTGAATTAACAACATTATTTAATATATGATTACCACACATTATTGCTTCTCCCCACAAATTGTCAGGTAATCCTGAATCAGACATCATAGATCGTGTCATTGATTGTAATGTTTGGCCTCTTCTCTCTATAAAGGCATTATGTTGTGGCCTATATGGTGCAGACATTTTATGTTGAATTCCTAACATTCTTAGTCTGTTCTGGAATTTATTATTTGTAAATTCTGTACCATTATCTGTTATAAGAGTTACTAATTTCTTTTTAGTTTTCCTTTCTGCAAATTTTATCCAATTAAAGAGATTTTGATACGTTTCAGTTTTGCTTTTCATTAAATAGCAAAACCCATATCTAGAATAATGGTCCATTATACTTAGTATGTAACGAGCTCCTCCTACACTTGGTTTTTTAGGACCTATTAAATCAGCAAATACTACCTCTAAAGGTTCTTTGGTAGTAAATCCATCAACTCTATTAGCAGGTGTGACCCTGGCCTTACTTTGATTGCAGGCATTACATTGCAAATACTTATTACAAGGTTTCAAACTTATTCCCTTAGATAATTCAACAGTTTTCTTAAGCATTTTAAAATTAAATGCCCTAACCTTCGATGTAACAAGTGAATACATTCATCATGAGGTTTCTTATTTTCATAAACTGTGTTAGCCACCTTTAAACCATCATCATTTAACACATATAATTCACCTCTTAAAGATGCAGTAATTCTCTTATCTTCTTTCTCAATTATGCAGTTATCTCCCCTAAATGTAATTACATATCCTAGTTTAACCAAAATTCTAACTGAAATTAAATTAAACTTAAGTTGTGGTACACATAACATTTTTACATTCTCTTTTATAAAAGAACAATATGCTATACCTTGACCTTTAGCTTTCAGTTTCCAGCCATTGGCTAACGATATCTGCTGTGTACTCTTGGACATTTTAATAAAAATTTTCTTATCATTTGATATACAATGTGATGCTCCACTGTCAACCACCCATAAATTATTTTTTACAGCTCCGTTAGTATACATGGCTAACTCTAAATTTTTATTTATCTTTTGATGACTTTTTGTATTCTGGCCAGCGTTCTGGCGTTTTGCTTTTTTACAAAATCTTGCCAAATGTCCTCTTCCTCCACAATTAAAACACTTTTTAATTGCGTATGCAGTAGGAGTTTCTTTTTCTTCTTTTTGAGGTTGCTGCCTCCTTAACTCATCTCTTTCAAGCCTTCTTCTGGCCTCTTCAATCAATCTGCCAGTTATATCAGTTAAAGTTAAGCTTTCCTTTGGCAATATTTCAAGGGAAGTTACGTAGTTATCATAGGTTTCGTCAAGTGAAGATAGAATTATGTAGACTTGATGTAGTTCAGAGAAAATAAGCTCTTTCTCGTGCAGTTCTTGAAAAATGCTTTGCATAGTTTTCAAATGACTCAGCATATCACCATTCTTATGGAGATGTGTACTGAAAAGTTTCCGTGTTAGATTTATGTGAGCACCAACATTATCTCGGACATAAATCCTCTTCAGCTTCTGCCAACACCCAACAGCTGATTTCTCTCCGTGGATATAAACAAGTTGCTTATCAGTTAAGGTTAAAGCAATAATGCAAAAAGCTTGCTGATTTTTATGCATAAATTCTTCTATCTTTAGTTTATCTTCCTCATCCTCTGGATCCCATTCTTCTACGTTTGGTGGATTTTCAATTATGTTCCACAAACCTTCTCTTCGTAGAAGCAGACTACATTTCATGGACCATGATACATAGTTTGTTCCATCCAACTTGGATATAAGGGACAAACTTTGTAAATTGACTTGTGCCATGTTTTCTTATATGGATATAAAACTATAATTAATAAAACACAGCTGTCTGTTTACTGTAATGTATAACAACACAAACTCTCACTTTTACATAAATCTGTTTTATCCTAGTTAAACTGACTTTGCAGCCTCTGGGCCCATAACCAGTGTTAAGCCTGGTTTCCCCAACCAGGGTTAGGGAGACAAGCTAAACAGAATGTGCAGCTTAGTCAGATAGGCACACAGATAAATGAGTGAGCTAAGCTTGTATGTTTATTAACATACAGTAAAAATGAGAGATACGCTTGTGCTATCAAATATATAGTTTATTCCATTATGAGTTCATAGCATAGTCAAAATAACAGTCCAATAGTCATGTATCATTTAGTCAGTCCATTCAGGGATATTCAGTTAGCAAAGTCCGTGTAGAAATATCCTATGTCAATTCACTTACAAGTCAGTCCTTTGTTTTCTCTCCCGTTCGAGCAATACAGACTTGTTTCCTTGCAGTAATCAGGGATCATCAAAGCCAGAGAGAGAGCAAGCTGCAGCCTTGCTTCTTTTAAAGTGCTTTCACAACCACTCCCTTAATTACTGTCCCACAGTTAAAGTTGCAGACACTTTAACATACAAACTATGATTACATATTATTATTTACCTAAACCAGTTAGGGTAAAACAATGTTATCCCTAACAACGACTCTATCGCCCCAGATGACACAGCCTTTTTGGGAGAACAACTCGGTTTGTCGAGTCTTGAATGGTGTGAAGTCATCTGATAATTGGTCCAATGGCCATCCGCGTTCTACCCTGCTTAGGACTCGTGCTAAGGTGGGGTCACGTTTGGTTTCTCTCGCGATATCTCGGGTGGTTAATGGCGGTGAGTTGAGTGCCTCAATTTGCAATGTGGTTACTGTTGGTGCAGGATCGTCAAGAGTCTCTGGAAGCGGTGCTCGGCTCAATGCGTCGGTGTGGGGAATGGCTTTCCCCGGGCGGTATTGCAGCCAATAGTTATAAGCAGCTAAGAATTCTGACCATCAAGTCATCCTAGGGGATAATATGTAGGGAGTCGGCTTATCTCCGGCTATTATCCCCAATAATGGTTTGTGGTCAGTCACGATAGTAAAAGCCCGGCCATACACATACTCGTGGAATCTTTTAACGGCTGACACAATTGCGAGGGCTTCTTTATCGATTTGTCCATAATTTCGCTCAGTTTTTGAAAGTGTCTTTGAAAAATATGCAACAGGGGCTTCATTCCCATTAGGCAGTACATGGCTCAAAATGGCACCCACTCCGAAAGGCGAAGCATCACATGTTATATTTAACGGCAAAGTCTCGTTATACTGCATGAGTACAGAGTCAGAAGTGAGCAGTTTTTTCACATTGCGGAACGCCTATTCTTCTCGGTGACCCCATAACCAATTTGCTTTCTTATCTAACAACCGGTGTAACGGTTCAGCGACCGTTGCTTTATGCGGTAAAAATACATTATAAAAGTTGATAAGGCCTAGGAATGCCTGGAGATCAGCCTTGTTTCATGGCCTGGGAGCATTTTTTATCACCCTTAGTTTACTTTCAGTAGGGTGAATACCCTGGCTATCAATTAGGTACCCTAAAAACTCAACACTGTCTGTACACAATTTACATTTGTTTTTCTTTACTTAAAGACCGGCCTCTTGGAATTTTTTTAGGACTAATTTTAACCGGTCTTGTAAGATTTTTTTTGTTGGGGCCGCAATTAATACATTGTCAAAATAGGCGACCACGCCCTTAATCCCTTGTAATAACCTCTCCATAAGGCTCTGAAAAATCCCCAGGGCTACACTAACTCCGAATTGAAGCCGGGTACATTTAAAGGCACCTCGGTGCGTCACAATAATTTGTGCCAGTGCCGTCTATTCATCAACAGGTAGTTGCTGATATGCCTGAGCTAAGTCTAATTTAGCGAAGACTTTCCCGCCCCCCAGGGAGTGGAGGAAATGCTGCACCACCGGCACTGGATATGCGTTCTGCTGTAGGGCATGGTTCAAAGTGGCCCGGTAGTCCCCACAAATTCGGATCGACCCATCTGGCTTAATGGGTGTTATGATTGGGGTTTCCCAGGGGGAGTGATCGATGGGCTCTAACACCCCCTGAGCTATCAGCTTGTCGAGTTGTTCATCGATTTTCGACTTTAAGGCAAATGGAACTCGACGGGGCTTAAGTCGGATGGGAGCTATCTTTGGGTCTAGACTGAATGAAATCGGGGTCCCCTTGTACTCGCCTAAGCTGTCCGTGAAGACGTCCTGAACTCATAGATGAGGTCTCCCTCCCAGTCATTTCCGCTGACTTGGTTTATGCCGGCCACTTCAATGCCGAGTGGCACGAACCATTGGAGGCCTAGTAGGCTAGGCCTGTCTCTATCGATGACAGTTAGTGGTAAGTACGCTGTGTGCTTCTTGAAGGAGACTCGGACTCAGCAGCAACCAACGACGGGGATTCGATTCCCTTGGTAGTCCTTGAGGATGAGTCTTTGGAAGCAGAGATCTTGGCCTTGAATCATGGGGATGAGTTGTTTAAGGGTCTTCCAGGACACCATCGAGAGGGACGATCCCGAGTCGACTTCCATGTGGCAAGGCTGGTTCTCGATGGCTACTGTGACTCGTATTTTCTTGGTGTCTAAAGCTGAGGTGTGACTGATAGTGATAGTATGGAGAGCCTCTTCTCTCTCTGCAAAACTCGATTTCTGTAGGAGTGGTTTACTAGCTCTCGCCGTACAGGACGGTTTCCTGTCGATTGGCGATAGTTAGTCCCTTTTGAGGCCTAGCCGGGTCCTGGTAAGCTTCGGCAGACCCATCCGATGTGGCCTCGCTTCCCGCACTCATGGCAGAGCGCGTCGTGGAATTTGCATTCGGACCTGGCATGGTTGGCCCCACAGCCAGCGCAAGGGCGTAAAGGCTTCGGGTGGTGGTCCCGGTCAGACCGCAGTCGATGGACCCCTTCTTTGTCACTGTCTGACGATGAAGAGAGGTCCTCGTGGTGCTTCGTTGCACGCTGCCCTTCTGACCTGGATAAAATGTCACTTGTCGGTGGTGGTACCTAGCGCGGTTTCGGCGTAGTTGTGCAGCCGACTTCCTGGTTGTTTCTGCTGCAGTAGCATTGGCGATGGCGTCGGCAAGGCTGATGTCGCCTTTCGCCATCAGCTTGCTTTGAACGCCTGGTGCATCTAGTCCCAGAACTCTTAGTGCTTCTTCTAAATTGGTGAATCCGCAGAGGCCTCCCAAATTTCGGAGGTCTGCTATGAAGTCAGCCATGCTTTCTCCCTTTCGCTGGCTCCTCTGATAAAACTCGTGCCGTCTCATGAGTGTAGGAACGGTCGGTGCGTAGTGATCTCGTAGGAGAGGTTCGAGGTCGTCCAAATCCATCGCCCTCACTTCTTGGGGTTTGGCTAGTGCTTTAGCCATCTTAAATACGGTTGGACTGCAATGCGTTAGGAACACCACCTGTTTCTTTCCTGGTGTGGAGTCCTTTAAGTTGTTGGTTTCTAAGAACATTTGGAAGCGATCTATGTAGGACTCCCAGTCCTCCTGTACTGGATTGAACGGAGCGGGTGGTACAACGATGCCGGACATGGTTCCGTTGTGTAGCGTCGTCTGTCATGTGCTCGGTGTTCTTCGAAGTTTCATTGGTTCAGATGTCTCCACATCCCATCCTCGTCGCAAGTGTTATGTTGGAGCATGGGTGAGAAAGAATGGAGACAAGCCTCTGAACGGTGAACTTCAGCTCTTTATTTACATAGTGACTTCTAACTTCTGTAGCAGTTTTAACCCGCCTTATATAGGCAAACCCCATAACTATTAACCAATAACCAACGAGGAGCGCTAGCTCTCATAACCAATGGGAACTCTCTGTTAAGGGCCAATCGGATTCCCCGGAGCGGGCCAATCCGATCCGGCCGTTTAACAACCAATCAGAAGTGCAGGGCCAGAACCCTGCACTTTACTCCAAGCTCACGCTTTATTAAAACTTTATACATTCACAACACTGACATAATAAATATGTTAGTTTACTTATCTGAGAATCTGCTATTTCTTTAAAAAAAAACCAACAACAACAGGATGGAGCTTAAAGAAACCTAACATCAATGGTATTTGAAATTCCCAGCAGCAGAACTCCCCCTGCTGGGAAGTTAGCTGGGATGCTGGTGAAGACTGATTCTGAATTATTTGTGCATAACATTCACACATACCAGAGGGGAATTTTAGTATTGTTTAAATATACATAATGCTAATGACAGCACAATCTGCATAAACTTCACAGTCCTTTTCCTTACCCATAATCCAACTTGCGTGAATATTTATGGATCTAGAGGAATTGGCAAACATTCATATATTGTGTCTGTCAGCCTCAAAATACCTTCCCCTCCTACCTTTCTGCTATTTCTCTCGGCTGTCATGGCAACGGTGGGAGGGGGGATCTTAGATGGGAAGAAAGCTTGCATTCCTTGCTGGGCTAGCAAGGGGAGGGGGGATTCTTGTCTTTAACTTTCCGTTTCTTGGCTATCTTCTTCCTCTTTTGCGCAACTGCGAACTTTTATCAAAATATGTCAAGGTCATTTGACAAGACGCCTCATCACCATCTGGAGATGACCACATGAGCTGTTTCAAAAGTTTTAATTGGAAGAATCATTTGAACTTTGGGGGGTGGGAGCAAACCTATTTTTTTGTATGTGCATTCTACCCGCCAATTTCTCACTTTCGGAATTGCTTTGTAGCTACCACTTTATTTCCCAGTAAAAGGATAACTTTGCTCTACACCATGGAGTCTGAGTATTTCTTTCTTGGGATCTAGAAGGAGCGCAGCCTGACATTATTCCGAAACTCACAAATCGACCCACCCGGAGAAAACAGCAATTTTTCTTCCGAGGGGGTTTCATCCCATGTCGTCTCCAACCAGCGATGAAGAGGATCATGGAGCCTGCAAGAGGACTAACGGGATACTAGAGCAATATCTCCGATGCTACATAAATTTTCAACAAGACAACTGGGTGGATCTGTTACCTTTTGCGGAGGTGGCGTATAATAACTCTGTTCACAGTAGTACGGGGTTCACTCCTTTCAAAATAGCAACGGGGCAAGACTTTGTACCCATACCTGAACTGCCTGGTGAAAACCCAACTGTCCAGTCATTGAGTGATTGGATATCTCAGCTTCAACTTAATTGGCCAGTCGTCCACAAAGCTTTGGACGAGGCGCACCAATCTCATAAGAAATTTGCTGACAGAAAGCGAGCTCCGCAGATGTCATATCAAGTGGGCGATAAAGTATTTCTCTCGACCAAGTATTTACAAACTACCCAAAAATCAAAGAAGTTGGGCCCTAAGTATGTAGGACCTTTCCCCATTGAGAGGATTATAAATCCTGTAACTGTTCAACTGACTTTACCAAAGACTCTTCGTCGTATTCATCCTGTTTTCCATGTTAGTTTGTTGAAACCAGAACGTACCCAATACCTTGTAGCTTGGAAACACTTTCCTCCATCCCATTCTGAGTGGGTAAATGAAAAGGACCTTAGAGCTCCTGAACTGTTAAAGAAATTTTATGCTAAATATCCTGATAAACCATAGAGATGTACAATAATGTTAACATGTAATTATTTTGTTTTTCTTTCAGGGACTTATGTCCTTTTTCTAGGGGGTCCGAATGTCAGCCTCAAGATACCTTCCCCTCCTACCTTTCTGCTATTTCTCTCGGCTGTCATGGCAATGGTGGGAGGGGGGATTTTAGATGGGAAGAAAGCTGGAGGTGTTTGCATTCCTTGCTGGGCTAGCAAGGGGAGGGGGGATTCTTGTCTTTAACTTTCCGTTTCTTGGCTATCTTCTTCTTCTTTTGCGCAACTGCGAACTTTTATCAAAATATGTCAAGGTCATTTGACAAGATGCCTCATCACCATCTGGAGATGACTACATGAGCTGTTTCAAAAGTTTTAATTGGAAGAATCATTTGAACTTTGGGGGGTGGGAGCAAACCTATTTTTTTGTATGTGCATTCTACCCGCCAATTTCTCACTTTCGGAATTGCTTTGTAGCTACCACTTTATTTCCCAGTAAAAGGATAACTTTGCTCTACACCATGGAGTCTGAGTATTTCTTTCTTGGGATCTAGAAGGAGCGCAGCCTGAAAGTGTCTACTGTTTATAGGTCCAGATAACAATGAGATTAAAAGAAAATATAGAAGCAGCTGGGATACCATCTCACAGTTAATAAGAATTGTTTATGAAAGATGTATAAATAAATAAGAAAAAAATGTGTTTCCAATATAAATTATACAAAATAGTACAGAGGGAGAAAGAGGGCGTTGCTGAAGAAATGGGGAATAGATTGTATATGTAATTTTAAGAAAACAAAATTTATAATAAGAATGAAAAAATCCAAGAGAAAATCAATGTGGTGTCTGTAAAAGACCAAATGCTTTTAAATTGATAGCAGAAAAAAACTGACATTTGCCCAGACTTCAAGTAGAAACTGACCATAGCCCAAATCACAGAGATAGAACATCTATGATAAATTTCTTGTCTTTTAAAAGTTGCACTCCTTCCTAAAGACGTCGCTGTGAAATATTGTAAAACATATAACTAGAAGATTTATCAATGGCAAAAAGAATTTAAAAGGGAGACACTTAGGCACCAAATCACAGGATAGTCAGTGAGAAATACAAGAGAAAAAGGCTGTGTTGCCTGACAGAACAACCCTAAAGTCAATAAAAAGTCTCTACTCAAAGCCCATCCAAAGGAGGGGAAGGAATCTAGCGATTTTTGACAAATTGATTTTATGAAACTGTCAAGAAAACAAACAAACAACAAAAAGCTAAATATTTGTTGCTTCTAGTTAATACCTGTTCAGGATAAGGAAAAGCTTTTCCTGTCAGAACCAACTCCAGTCTGTGAGAGGAGAGGTTACCTGTAAATTAAATAGTATTTGAGTAGCTCGTGCCCTGTCCCTTTAAGACCTCTCCCCAGTTAGTCCAGTGATGTGTAGTTATATGTGTTGAACAGAAAAGCAACTGAATGATGATGGAATAAACATCTTAGAGTAACACTGAGAAAATGAACAGTTTTTGTTCATTTAAAGGAACATACCTTAAGAGACACAACAAAATGGGTAATAAAAGTCCTACTGAAGGAAATTGTTTCTAAATATGGAATTTTGCAAACTAAAATCAAATATAATAACAACTCACATATTGTAGCTAAGATTGTGTAAGTTTTAAGAATAAAGTCAAAATTGAATTTGTTTTGTTACCTTTTTTTTTTTGCAGTCAAGTAGAAAGAGCTAAAGAGCCCATTAAAAACATCACTTAACTGAAATAGCTCAAGAACTCTACTTACCGTAGCTTACTTGCAGACACAGCTAATTGCCCAATTGCATGTAAAGCCACTCTAAGCAAAAGACTGAGAGAGATCCCTTTGAGATTTTTTGTGAGAAGCCATACCTTACGGTGCAAAATATGCCTATTGTCCTCAACTAAAAGGAGCAATACCTGTTGCAGCTGTCTCCTTCCAGAGATGTCTAATAACAGCAGCCAGTAGCATTGGACCAACCTGTTCATCCACATAGAACTGAGTTCTAAATTCCTGGAATGATGAATCTTTTCAATTGAAGTAGAAAAGACCTTCCCAGCCTTTCCTGACCTTTATCTCTCTCAAGTTCTTTAGAGTCAAGCCTTAAGTGCATCATACATATGAAAAAAAAGAGTTCCACCCCTAAAAAATAGTCATCCATGTGAAAGGCAGAACCACTTGAAAGACTAAAGACTATTTAAATCAGGGGTCTTCAAACTTGACAGCTTTAAGACTTGTGGACTTCAACTCCCAGAATTTCTCCTCCAGGCATGTTAACTCAGGAATTCTGAGAGTTGAAGTCCATAAGTCTTAAACTTGCCAAGTTTGAAGACCCTTGGTTTAAATAACTACCTCTAGAAGAAAAAAAAATCCTCATACTCTCACGAGTCAAGAAAGCAAGCCACCACTGATGAAGTTTTATCCACAGTTATACTCCTAGACAATTGTTTGTTAAACAGAACTTTTCTCCTAAGAAGTAATCCAAGTGCCTCCCCCCCCAAATGACACAATTACTTGGACCAGGCTACTCAGATCCATCTCAAACTAAAATTGTAGTACCTGTTTTCTTGCTATAACCAACCAAATCTTGACTCAGATCAACCATACACCTAGGATCAATTGGGATGTCCAGCTAATGATCTAGCTTCCAACTCTGAACTGGCCAAGTCTTTCTCTTCCATACCTTATGAGAAAGTCTTACTCTAGGTTATCCAATTCTGAATAGTTGAAAATGTTAGTTTTATTTTATTCTTCATAACTATGACATTCATTGTCTGTTGTTGCATCCAATGCCAATCTGTGGTAAGTTCCTGCAGTGCCACAGCTTTGCTGAGATGTGCCCTGTTTGGGGCCAAGACAAAGTGGAAGCGGCACTCTTACTGGAGTGAAAAGTCAGAGAGGATACAAGAATGATAGAATATCCTAGGATGAAATTTCCCTATTAACTCATTAATGAGATTTGATATTGAAGTATCTCAAAAGCATCCAAAATTGGGGAGTGAAAGCCAAAACTTCATCTCTGGGATCTCAAACATCATATTTTAAAATGTCATCTTTTTAAACTTCATCTTTAAAAGTACCCATTTTACAGAAGCCTCTGTTTTTCTTTCCACACTGCTCTCACTTCACTGTACCGTGTTTGCACAGAAGTATAAAAGAGAAAGCTGCAAAACGCTTTGCTAAACCAAAGCAAGAAATTATATTTAGCTCTGCAGGATGCAGTTAGAACAGTAGCTAGAAGCTTGTTGCAAGAAGACCCTTTGCTGGAAAAGTAAGGCAATGTGATATTTATTAGGTTGGACTGGGAGACAGACAGGGGTCTAATAGTAGAGGTCATGCTAAAAATAGTTGAACAGCATCACCTGTGCATGTGTTATTCCAATCTGAACACCATTACTTGTAGATGTGCTCTTTTAATGATGATAAGAAATTTGTAGCCAATCACTGTATTGCTGTTTTGAAATTTCTGTATGCAAAATTCAGAAATAAAGTGGCAAATGTCCATTTTCCTTGACTCTGCATAATTGATTAGTCTTTGTGCCTGATAAAGAAACCTCAGATTGACTCTTCACCATTTTACTTAATGACTGGTCACTTAGTGATGGTTGAAAGTCATGACAGACACCTCCCCCAGGGACTTACTACCCCTTTTTGAAATTACTGTTGCTATAGCATCCCTGCAGTCATTTGCCCTTACACCTCACTGCACGGATGCTGCAGCAGCAGCTTCCTCCCCTCCTTCCCTGCTGGTGCCCCACAGGCCTGCATCCTACTCACCTGTCACCCATCTCACACTTGCCTTTTAAAGATCTCCAAACCTCATGTTCAGCACGGAGGGCAGCCCATTCATCCCTGAGCTATCTGGCTGCCTCCTGGAAGTTGCTGCCATTTTTAGCATGCCCAGAATTCTTTGTGGTCATGTTGAAATGGCAGCCGCTTCTACGAGGCAACCACAGGGCCCAGGAATGAATTGCTGCATTCTGCTTCCCTAATGCAATCTGCATAGTACTGGAAAGGTCCAGAGTTTTTCTTGGTGCTGTGTAAGCCACTTTAAGGCAGCAAAAGTGACTGCTATTTTCAGCATGGCCACTATTCCTTGCCCTTAACCCCAAAATGGCATCAGCTTCTGGAAGAAGGGACAGACTGCTCTGCTCTACTTCCCCAAGGCAGTCTGCACAGTACTGAGGAAACCACCAGAGCTGCAGAGACCTTCAATAAGTACATACACAACTGGGGAGAGGGTGGAGGAGCCTTCTGGGGGCCCAATGGGGGAATGGAAAGGCCTGAAGGGACCTGGCAGGAGGAAAACAGGGAAGTGGAGACCAGAATATCTCTGTAGGTGGAGGGAACCCTTTGGACGCCAGGCCAGTTGCTCCTGGCCTTGCATTCCCAGGGCCCCTCCCACCTGAGGCACCCTGTCCTCTGCTTAATGACCCACTTGTTAAAAATAACTGCATCAAGGAGAACTGTTGTGAATTAATAAAAGTGTTTGAATAAAGCTTGTTGAAATCTTAAAGCAAAGTTCAGGGTTCTGGCCCTGCACTTCCGATTGGCCGATAATAGCGATATCGGATTGGTCCGTTCAGGAGAATCTGACTGGCTATTAACGAGCCTTTCTCATTGGCTAAAAGAGCTAGCGTTCCTGTATTCTCATTGGCTAAATACCCAAGAGCTTGCCTATATAAAGGGGGCTGTTGAGGACGTTTTCAGAGCTGTTGCACCATGTTAAATAAAGAGTTGAAGTTCACTGTTCGTCGACTCGTCTCCGCTTCTTGCGCCACGCACCGAACATAACACTGGTGACAAGGATGGGATGTGGAGACGTCAGAGCTGACTGAACACTACAGAACAATAACAGAGCACGTGGCTGAAACGCACCAATGGCAGAACCATGTCCGGCAGCGTCATACCACCCGCTCCATTCGACCCGGCACAAGAAGACTGGGACTCATATATGGATCGCTTCCAGATGTTTCTGGAGACCAACAATTTGAAGGATGCCACTACCGGAAAGAAATGGGCAGTATTCTGAACTCATTGTGGGCCAACCGTATTCAAGATGGCCAAGGCACTAGCGAAACCGGCAGAAGTGAAGTCCATGGACTGGGACGTCCTCGAACCCCTGCTAAGGGCCCACTATGCACCGACCATACCAACACTCGTGAGAAGGCATGAATTTTACCAGAGAGATCAGTGGAAGGGCAAAAGCGTTGCAGATTTCATAGCGGATCTCCAGAATTTAGGAGGCCTATGCGGGTTTACCGACCTTGAAGAAGCCCTGAGAGACAGAATAGTTCTGGGATTAGATGCACCAGGCACGCAGAGTAAGCTGATGGCGAAAGGCGACATGAGCCTTAAAGATGCCATCGCTGACGCTACTGCAGCAGAAGCAACCAGGAAGTCGGCTGCTCGAATGCGCCGCACCCATGCTCCACTTCGCCAACTCGCCAGCGAAGTTTCACCTCACTTAGAAGAACCGGCAATGATAGCCCACCACGAGGACCTCGAATCGTCATCAGAAAGCGATGAAGAAGAGGTCAACTGGCTCCGGTCTGAACGAGACCAACGCCAGAAATCACAGTACCAATGTGCTGGTTGTGGGGCAAACCACCCCCGATCAGACTGCAAATTCCTCGACGCGCTCTGCCATGTGTGCGGAAAAAGAGGCCACATCGGACGGGTCTGTAGAAGCAAGCAAGGACCCAGCCAAAACCCGAGGGGGGCTAACTACCGCCAATCTACAGGAAGCCGTCCTGCAAAGCGAGAACCCTTGAACCACCAATGGAACAACCATTTCTACAGAAACAGACCCCTAAACCACTCAACGAAGCAAGAAGAAGCACACCAAACTATTACGATTGGTCACGCCTCATCACTGGACGCCAAGAAGATCCGGGTGAAGGTGGCCATCGAAAACCAGCCTTGCATGATGGAAGTCGATTCAGGATCGTCCCTCTTGATGGTTTCCTGGAAGACCCTCAAGCAACTCATCCCTAAAGTCCGGTGACAAGACCTCCGATTCCAAAGAATCATACTCAAAGATTATCAAGGAAATCGAATTCCAGTCGTGGGATCCAGCTAAGTCCATATCTCCTTTAAAAATCGTACTGCAGTCCCCTTGACTGCAGTCGACAGGGATCGGCCTAGCTTGTTAGGCCTCCAATGGTTCGCTCCACTTGGAATTGAAGTGGCCGGCATCCACCGAACCAGCAGCAACGATTAGGAAGAGGCTCTCGTCCAAGAATTCCAGGATGTCTTTGCAGACAAACTAGGCGAGTACAAGGGGACCCCGATATCATTTAACCTCAACCCCGAAATAGCTCCCATCTGCCTTAAGCCTCGTCGAGTCCCATTCGCCCTTAAACCAAAGATTGACGAGCAGCTTGATAAATTAATAGCCCAGGGGGTGTTAGAACCAACCGACCATTCTCCCTGGGAAACCCCAATCGTGACACCCATCAAGCCGGATGAATCGTTAAGAATTTGTGGGGACTACCGAGCCACCCTGAATCACACCCTGCAGCAAAACGCTTACCCGGTACCGGTGGTGCAACACCTTCTCCATTCCCTGGGGGGCGGAAAAGTCTTTGCTAAACTAGATCTAGCCCAGGCATACCAACAACTGCCTGTAGACAGAAAAACAGCAGAGGCCCAAACGATCATTACGCACCGAGGTGCGTTTAAATGTAACCGACTCCAATTCGGAGTAAACGTGGCCCCGGGAATCTTTCAAAGTTTGATGGAAAGACTATTACAAGGGATAAAAGGCGTTGTCCCCTATTTTGACGACGTGTTAATTGCTGCTCTGACTCAAGAAATATTAAGGGAGCACCTGGGGTTGGTTCTTCAGAGATTTAAAGACTCGGGTATCAAAGTTAAGAAAAACAAGTGTCAACTATGTACTGATCGAGTAGAATTTTTAGGATATTTAATAGATAAACAGGGTATTCACTCCACCGATAGCAAACTGAGGGCAATCAAAAACACCCCAAGACCATGAAATAAGGTGGATCTCCAAGCGCTCCTAGGCCTTATCAATTTTTATAACGGCTTCCTGCCTCACAAGGCAACCGTAGCCGAACCCCTACATCGTTTACTAGACAAAAAAGCAACCTGGGTTTGGGGGCACCGAGAGGAACAAGCGTTTTGACAAGTAAAAAACTTATTGACCTCCGACACTGTTTTGATGCAGTATAATGAGACCTTGCCTTTGACTGTTACTTGTGATGCATCACCTTTCGGAGTGGGCACCATTTTGAGCCACGTTTTACCAAACGGAAGTGAAGCCCCTGTTGCCTACTTTTCAAAAACGCTGTCAAAAGCAGAACACAATTACAGTCAAATCGATAAGGAAGCTCTTGCTATTGTATCTGCTGTTAAACGATTTCATGAATATATTTATGGGCGAGCTTTCACCATAATAACTGACCACAAACCTTTACTGGGAATAATAGCAGGAGATAAACCAACCCCTTATATATTATCTCCCAGAATGACTCGCTGGTCAGAATTCTTGGCTGCCTATAATTATAAGTTACAACACCGCCCGGGGAAAGCCATTCCCCACGCTGATGCATTAAGCTGTGCACCGCTTCCAGAAACCGTTGACGACCCTGCTCTGACCGTCACAACACTGCAGATTGAGACACTCCAAAAACCGCCGCTGACGGCTCGCGATATCGCAATTGAAACTAAACGCGATTCCGTTTTAGCACGTGTCCTCAGTTGGGTAGAACGTGGATGGCCATTGGACCAAATCCCTGACAATTACGCCCCCTTCAAAAGTCGACAGACGGAACTGTTTTCCCAGAAGGACTGCATCATTTGGGGCAATAGAGTCATTGTCCCAGAGCAGTTACAGTGAGCGGTACTGAGAATCTTGCATGATGGCCACCCCGGCATCGTGCGCATGAAAGCACTCGCACGAAGCTATGTGTGGTGGCCGGGCATAGACAAGCAGATTGAAGCCTGGGTAAAGGCTTGTTCCAAATGCCAGCAAGTCAGCAATGACCCACCGAAAGCAACCCCAACAGAATGGGAAACACCCAGAGGACCATGGTCCCGTATTCATCTGGACTTTGCGGGACCTATGAATGGACACACATTTTTATTAACAGTGGATGCCTACTCGAACTGGCATGAAATCCATGAGATGAAAAATACAACAACTGAATCGGTCATCCGGAAATTGGACAGATTATTTGCAACACACGGATTACCGGACGTTCTGGTATCCGACAATGGGCCCCAGTTTACCGCGCTTTCTTTTGAACAGTACCTAACGGACCACAGTATTCGCCATGCGCTAACTTCACCGGTGCACCCTGCGGCTAACGGAAGGGCCGAGTGCATGGTACAATTCGTCAAAAGAATTCTACATAAAATGGACTATGGCGATGTCGAAGACAAAATTAACCGGATACTCCTTTTGCAGCACATCACTCCACACAGCATCACCAACAAAACTCCTACTGAGTTATTGATGGGACGAAAACTCCGCTCCCACCTGGACTGACTACACCCATCATATGAACCTGAAAAACCACACGGGTCCAGCGGGAAATGCCAAAATTTCTGGGAAGGCGACTTGGTTTTCGCGAGAAACTTTTATGGTGACCCGTTGTGGGTCGAGGCAACTGTAATCCAAGTAACTGGACCCAGATCATACCAAGTAAAATGTTGCGATGATAGAATATGGAAGCGCCATATTGATCAGCTGCATTCAAGGCTGCAGTCGGGGGTCTGCGATTCCGGTGATTTCCAAACTGAGGGGGGAGGAGACGCCAAAGAGGCTGATTTTGAAATGGTGGAAGGCACAAGCGGAACAAACAACCGATCAGATCCAACTTGTGAAGAAGGATCGGGGACAGGGGTTAACTCATCTCAAAGAGATATCGAGGACATTAATGGGAACGGAAGTTTAGATACAGAATCAGAGGCACCCTGTTCACCAGATAATGTCCTACCCCAACAAAACTCTAGAAAAATACCGGGAGGACAGCGAAAATCAAATAGACAATCAAAACAACCTGCCTACCTCAAAGACTACGTTACCGCACCCCTTAAACGGAACCTGGGGGGGAGGGGTGTTGTGAATTAATAAAAGTGTTTGAATAAAGCTTGTTGAAGCCTTAAAGCAAAGTGCAGGGTTCTGGCCCTGCACTTCCGATTGGCCGATAATAGCGATATTGGATTGGTCCATTTAGGAGAATCTGATTGGCTATTAACGAGCCTTTCTCATTGGCTAAAAGAGCTAGCGTTCCTGTGTTCTCATTGGCTAAATACCCAAGAGCTTGCCTATATAAAGGGGGCTGTTGAGGATGTTTTCAGAGCTGTTGCACCATGTTAAATAAAGAGTTGAAGTTCACTGTTCGTCGACTCATCTCCGCTTCTTGCGCCACGCACCGAACATAACAAGAACAGTGAGCGGGAGGTCATTAAGCAGGGCCATCTTGCTTAATGACTATCAGCACTTGCAACCGTAATGGACAGGCTCCATTTTGGTGTAGATTGAGGATGACCTATTCTGCATGCAGATTTTTCCAGTACTCCCTGAATTGTTAATCAGGTGGTTCCCCCTTCATTTGCAAAAACGAATACACAGTTTCCCAACAACTCGCACACATTCTGAACTTGTGTTAATTGGAATGCATTGATATACATTTGCCTGCAAAATATTATTTAGAATAGTTGCTACTTGGTGGTTACAAGAGCAAATTGATTCCTGGAACTATTAACGGGCTTCAAAACCCACTATTTCATCAGAGCAAGACATCACTGTTGCAGGGCAAATTCTATGAATGGGGCATTTGAGCATCTCTGTAAGAAAAGTTTGCCAGCAAAATTATACAGGCGCACACATATTTCAGTGCATATACATAGAATCAGAAGTTTCAATTAGTGGCAGATTCCCCATAATGATCAGGCACACATCTGTTATTGATATGGGAACTGAGGCTGCCATGGCTTCTCCAATCTGTCCTCTTACCAACTCTTTTTTTTACAATTTTCATATAGTGTTGTAAACACATTATGTTGTAAACTCATTATGTGTTGTGTCCGTCGTGGAAGGAGACTCGGAGTCAGTGACTTAGTTCAGCTCTTTATTGGATCCCGAGATCGGCTTCGGATTCAAGGGGAAAAACAGCGGCTTTTATTCTCTGGCCACAGCGGCTACGGCCAATGGCACCGCTTTGAATCACCACGATTAGTTTCCACCAATCGTGGGGGATTCGCAGCAGGCCAATCAGTGCGGCTCGCTCGGCCAATTAGATCGCCGTGCACTTTGGCCAATCACAGCACGGCACTTGCAAGTATGCTAATGACTGTACAGAGCACCCCTCCCCTCTTGGTACCGTCTTACGTGACATAGTCCCATAAGTAGGCGGGGCTTCGTACTTGCCTACTTGACCTGCGTAGGTTAGTTGCTGCTTGGCTCCCGGCCGGTTCGGTCGGGTTCTGTGTTGCTCTCCGCTTCATCAGTGGAACCGCCTGGAAGGCCTCACCGGGCCTTTCATTGCAGCTCCCTCCCAGTCTACCCGGGCTGGTTGAGCTGCGGTTGTTGCCACTCCCGTCTGGTCTTTCTGGGCTGGTCGAGCTGGCCTGGCTGCTTCTCCCTGGTGAGGCTTCGAGCTGGCTGCTTGTCAGTGAGTATTGCTGGTTTCTTTCTATTGGTTTTTGGTTCCTGGGGTATTCCCTCCCCTCTTGGTTTGTGTTATGGGGCTGTCTGTGTCTGTTTGCGTGTCGGTTGTGTTTCCCGTGGTTGTTCTCGATCTTATTTGATCGATGTGTCGTTTCCATGCTCGTCCGTCGGTTGTTTGCAGCCGGTACAAGCGGGGACCTGTCAGCTGGGTTATGGTTGCCGATACCCAAAGTGGATCTCCGGTAAGGTTCTTCGCATAGACTGCATCGCCTGGTGAAAATGTTCAGTGTTTGCTTGAGGAGTTTGGGGGGTTTTCCGGGTTGTATGTGGGGTGCAGCCTGTCGAGTGGAGAGCTTAATTTCCTCCCCATTAATAGTTCTGCTGGGCTTTTGTTGGTTGTTGTGTTCGGGGTTATGTGTTGTATAAAAAGCATTTTGTTTATTTTTTCTTGGATTTCCCCGTGTCCAATTTTTTGGATGGTTTTTTTCATAAATTGAACCATCCGTTCCGCCCTCCTGTTCGCCACCGGATGTGCCGGTGCTGTCAGTGCGTGTCGTATGCCCCGTTCTGCTAGGAATTTTTTGAATTCCAGCGAGGTAAATTGGGGCCCATTATCCGACACGATGACATCTGGGAGGCCGTGGGTTGTGAACAGCTTGCTTGAGTTCCTTGGTCACGGCCTCTGTGGTGGTGGTTTTCATGTTGCTTAGCTCCAACCAGTTGGAGTAAGCATCTATCATGATAAGGAATATATGTCCTTTCGTGGGCCCAGCAAAATCTATGTGAATCCTGGACCATGGTCCCCTGGGGGTTTCCCATTCCAGGATTGGTGCTGTGGGAGGGGTCGGCCTGGTTTCTTGGCAACATTTGCATGTTGCCACCCAAGTCTCGATCTGCTTATCCATCCCTGGCCACCAGGTGTAACTCCTGGCCAGGGCTTTTGTTCTAACTATGCCTGGGTGCCCCTTGTGTAACAACTCCAATACCTTACCTTATAACTTTTCCGGGATAACAACCCTAACCCCCCAAAGTACACAACCTTTTTGTAATGAGAGTTCTGTTTGCCGGTTCCGGAATGTCCTGAATGATTCGTCATCATCCTTTTCTGGCCACCCCTTTTCTACCCAATGTAACACCCATGCCAGACGCTTGTCTTTATTAGTCTCGCGGGCAATGTCTGATGCGGTAATGGGTAGATCGGGCAGAGTCTCTATGCTGAGGGTGGCTGTCGTGGGTGCTGTGTCAGTGTCTAGGTCAGGTAACGGCGTGTGGCTCAGGGCATCTGCGTGGGTGATCATCTTACTGGGTCGGTGTGTGAGCCGGTAGCTGTAGGCAGGAAGGAATTCGGACCACCTTGTCATTCTAGGAGGTAGGATGTTCAGGGTAGCCCTGTTCCCTGCCAGGATTCCCAGCAGCAGCTTGTGGTCAGTGATGATGGTGAACGTGTGGACATAGAGGTACTCATGGAACCTCTTCACTGTGGCGATGATAGCCAGGGCCTCTTCATCCAGCTGATTGTAATTTTTCTCCGGTTTGGTGAGGGTCCTCAAAAAGAAGGCGATGGGTGCTTCTTTTCCATCAGGGAGCGTGTGGCTGAGGATGGCGCCGACGCTGAAAGGTGAGGCATCGCATGTGACTGTAAGTGGTAGGGTCTCATTATATTGGATGAGGATGGCATCTGAGGTGAGCAGGTTCTTGGTTTTGTTGAAGGCGGCTTCCTCCCGTTTCCCCCAAGTCCATGTGGCTGCCTTGTCCAAAAGCCTATGCAAAGGCTCCGCCGCGGTCGCCTTTTGGGGCAGGAAAACATTATAGAAATTAAGCAGTCCTAGAAATGCCTGCAGTTCCATTTTATTCTTTGGCGTGGGGGCTTCTTTAATGGCTCTGATTTTTTTCGTGGTTGGATGGATGCCGTGACGGTCTAGGAGGTATCCTAGGAACTTGACCTTCTCTGTGTACAGCTGGCATTTCTCTTTTTTCACCTTTAGCCCGGCCTCTTTGAATTTGGTTAGTACCTCCCTTAGACGATCCTCTAGTTCTTGTTGGTTGGCTGCTGACACCAGTACGTCGTCGAAGTAGGGCACCACCCCCTTAATTCCTTGCAAGAGTCTCTCCATGAGGCTCTGGAAAGTTCCCGGAGCCACGCTGAATCCAAACTGGAGTCTCTTACAGAGAAACGTTCCCCGGTGGGTGACTATGGTCTGTGCCTTGGCGGTTTCTGCGTCGACCGGCAGCTGTTGGTAGGCTTGCACCAGGTCGAGCTTCGCAAAAACCTTGCCTCCCCCCAGTGAGTGTAGGAGGTGCTGCACTACTGGGATGGGGTAGGCACTTTGTTGTAAGGCGCAATTTAGGGTGGCCTTATAGTCCCCGCAGATTCTCACCGACCCATCGGGCTTGACTGGGGTGACTATGGGGGTCTCCCACTGGGTGTGATCGATTGGCTGTAGGACCCCTTGTTTGATGAGCTTGTCAATTTGCTCGTCGGTTTTGGGCCGGAGTGCAAAAGGTACCTGCCGTGGTTTTAGGCGTATCAGGGGAATGCTGGGGTCTAGGTTGAAGGAAACAGGGGGCCCTCGGTACTTGCCTAGGGTGCCGTCGAATGGGTGGAAGTCCATTGCAAGTTGCTCTTCCCAGTCGGCATCTGCGACGTGGTCGACACCCGTAACTTTGATCCCGAGTGGTGTGAACCACTGTAGTCCCAAAAGGCTGGGGCGGTCTCAGTCCATGATCGTCAGGGGAAGCTTTGCTGTGCGGCCCTTGAAAGTCACTTCGAAATGTCCGGTTCCGACTACTGGGATATGGTTCCCCTGGTAGTCTTTTTTTTTTTTTTAACAAACTTTATTCAGTTTTCACATTAAAAACAAAAATCTCTTTTTGGTGGACAACATATTTCCGGGTCATCATCTTTACATACAAATATGACAGAAATTATACAATGATATATGCATACTTAATTCTATTATTACCTTTTCCATTCCAAATTTTCAGTAGGGAGAGAAACAAACACATTAATTCTAGCCTCTTTCCTTAATTTCAATCAATTTTGTTTCATTTCAATTATTTCAAATTAATCCTTTAGTATTTGTTTTTAAACATAAACAATATGTATTTACCTAATAAATACTCATAAGGTTTAATTCTAAATTCTTTCATTAATCCCAATCTAAACATTTAATTTCATTTCAATTATTTCAAATATAATCCTTAATATTTATTTTAAAAATACAAATAAACAATATATATTTGCCTAATAGTGGTAATAATGAAGTTACCAATGTCTCTCCTTGCTTTTAATAATCTATATTAAACTTATTAATTTAGCTGGTTCTTTAGTCTGTCACATTCCCTTTCAATTACACACATTTAATAAGTTCTAAATTGATACAGATCTTAACACACCCACACAAAAAGAAAAAAGAACAAGTATAAGTTTCCCCTCTTTTACTATTTTGAGTGTGACACCTTAATGATTAGAATATACCTTTATTCCCTCATCTTAATTCCCAATAAACCATTAGTCATTACATCTTCTCAATTGGATTCCACAGCATATTTCCCCCCCTTTAATAAGAGTTATCAATATCTATATTACCCTATTTTCTAAATATTTTTAATTGCAGAAATATTCTTATTACCCCTTGTCACCCTGCAGAATCCCCCTTTTAATTCATCAACCATTATCTCTGAAAAGGCAATTTCTTTTCAACATTTTACTAGTTCTGTGGTTCTTTCTGTCACATGCCTGTTTCTTACTGCTTCTCTGGTGCATTGTCCAGGGAGCGAACCCGAGTCTCCTCCCACTCTCTTCCCCATGTCTTTTCTCATTCTTTCTACATTTCCTGACTTCACAAGTATTCCTTCTTTTAATTGTAAAGAAACAATTTCTTTTCAACATTTTACTAGTCTTACTGTTTCTCCTCCCTCTTTTTTCCCCATGACTTTTCTCATTCCAATTTATCTCCTTCTTAATATCTTCCCTTTCCCTTTTCTGCTGAATCTTCCTGCCTTTTCTAACTTCACAATTATTCCCTCTTTTAATTGCTTTCTTAAAATTCAACTTTTTAACCTTCCTTCTTTCCCCACTTCTTTGTAATGTTCTTTGCGTTAATTGTCCATTCAAAATGTCTTCTCCTGTCTGGTGGGTTTCCTCTTTCTGACGGTTTTCGCCGCTTCGCTGGCCCAGTCCGTCTTGGTTCCAGTGATTTTCGGCTTGGTGGTCTCTGGCCCTGGGGGGGGGGGTGCCGTCTCATCTCCGGTTGCTGTGATCTTGCTGTCGGGGGCTGTAGGCTTTCCTCAGTCGGCAGACTCGGGCGATGTGACCTTTTTTATCGCAGTGTCGGCAGATCGCATCGAAAAACTGGCACTCCGATCGAGGGTGGTCGCCTCCACACCCAACACATGTGGTCCCGACTTATGACTCCGCCGATCGCGCCGGTCTCGTCCCGTCTGGAGTAGATGGATGTCTTCTTCCTCATCCGTGGTGTCGGAGGTGGAGTGGAAGTCGCCATGATGGGTGGTGGTCTCTCGGTGGCTTGCTTCTGGGTGGGCCTCGGTCACCGGGCCCGTCTTGATGGTCGTGGTGCGTTCCCCGGTGTCTGGGCTCCGCATTCGATTTGCCGATTTCCGGGTTGCCTCAGCTGCGGTGGCTTCGGCGAGGGCGTCGGTGAGGGCGATATCGTCTTTTGCCATCAGACAGCTTTGGAGGACTGGGTCTCTGAGCCCAAGTACAACACGGTCCCGCAAAGCTTCATCCATGTCCGAGAACCCGCACATGCCCCCTAGGCTCCGTAGATCAGCCACAAAGTCGCTGATGCTCTCACCTGATCTCTGGTCCCGCCAGTAGAAATCGTGCTGCCTGATGAGGGTGGGCACGGCGGGGGCATAGTGGTTTCGGAGCAATGGCTCGAGATCGGCCCAGTCCATCTCCTTCACGTCCCCGGGTTTTGCGAGAGCTTTTGCCATCTTGAACACTGCGGGCCCGCAGTGTGTTAGAAAGACGGCTCTTTTCTTCTGCCCGGTTGCATCCTTCAAGTTGCTACTTTCGGAAAATATTAGGAATCGGTCTGTGTATGATTCCCAGTCCTTGGCAGCTGGGTTAAAAGGTGCGGGCGGTGCGATGCTGGCCATCTTGTCGGTCTCGCTTGCTCAGGACACGTGCTTGATGGGGATTAGTCTCGAGATCCCACCTTTGTCACCAGTGTTGTGTTCGTTGCGGAAGGAGACTCGGAGTCAGTGACTTAGTTCAGCTCTTTATTGGATCCCGAGATCGGCTTCGGATTCAAGGGGAAAAACAGTGGCTTTTATTCTCTGGCCGCGGCGGCCGCAGCCAATGGCACCACTTTGAATCTCCCATGATTAGTTTCCACCAATCGCGGGGGATTCGCAGCAGGCCAATCAGTGCGGCTCGCTCAGCCAATCAGATCGCTGTGCGCTTTGGCCAATCACAGCGCGGCGCTTGCAAGTATGCTAATGACTGTACAGAACATTATGTATAAATACACTTTGTGGTTTGTAAACCATGATTTTAGCATCATGGGTAAACCAAGCATTACAGCTTCCTAATCAAATCAATATTAAAACACACCAGAGTATTTAATGCACTGTGTGAACTCAATCATGTTCAACCGATTTTGTTATACAAAATGTGAAGAGAGATGGTTGATGGAATTTAAGAAATATATTCATAGTGGGAAGTTGCTTGTAAAAATTCATGCCTAATGTCCAGCTGGCAACTCTACACAAAGAGAACTTTATAGGTGTAAATATGTTCATAAGAAAATATTCCAGCAATGTCATATCAACCATCTACCTGCCCTGCCCCATTTCCTTATCCAGGTATTCTCTACAAGAAACATACATTGCCTCAGTATGTACACTCATTCATGCTTTCCTCCTAATATTAGCAGTTCTCAGTAGAGAACCACTACACATTTTAATCAATACTATTTTTAGACTATTCTTTACAAACTGATAATAAAAAGTGCAGATACATACAATTAATACAGAACTCAGCTTCCCAAAAATAAATTTCATTTTTAAAAACAAGTACATTTCCAGGGTTGATAATGCCTAAACATGTTGTTGCTCAGAAGCTAGAGAAATAGCACTACAACATTTCGAAGAGGGGGTGGAGGTGCACAATTTACATAGAATTTAACTTTCTTTAGTGGTCATTTTGATAACTTTAAACTTTCTGGATATATGCCATTTTTCTGATAGTAATCTGATCAAATCTTTCATCATGTGGTTTCAACACAGTCACATTATCCTTGTCAAACATAACCCTGAACTATCTTGAACACTCATACCATGTATTAACATATTGTACAAATAGGGCCACTGGGAACAGGTATATCAGTTATTTCCAAGGCTCTGTCCATTTCTGCAAAATTCCTATCACTTTCCCCTGGGAAAGTTTTGCTTCTCCACAGTGCCTTTGCAGTAATAGTCACTGTTTGAATGTTTGCTTCACGGGGTTTACAGTATCTCAGTGGCTCAGTTCTAGTTCACCCCTTTCTTCGGAAACAATCATATAAATACTTCATTCCTCCTCAACTTAGCCAGGGTTGGTTTATTTGTTCTCTAAATACACGAGAGCAGGGCTCTCCAACTTTGGCAACTTTAAGACTTGTGGACTTCAAAGCTGACTGTGGAATTCTGAGAGTTGAAGTTCACAAGTCTTAAAGTTGCTAAGTTTGGAGGCCCCTGCACTAGAGAGCACTGATGTTTTGTGATGTATGCATTTCAGAATATCTGCAAAAACTGGGATTCTAGTCTTTTGTCTAGTTCATTTCTCAGGCAATGTTTTAGCTCCTGGATTCAGTCTTATTTTCCACCAGTGCATCCAGAATTTTTTCCTGGAGAGCTGCCCCAAGCTGAGCTTGATAATAATCTTCTGTTCCATTTTGAGGCTGCAGCTTGGAGACAATCCTAGCAGTTTCTCGTGTGATCTCAAAATGTTTACGCTTTCCAGAGGGATCAGGTGAGGCACTGCGTCTACTTGGACTTGTCTCCAACCGGTTACTGACTGCCTCTGAATTAGACAGAACAGCAGCCAGCAGGGGCAGACTGGAAACTTTGGGGATGACGGTGTGAGGATGTTTCACTGGCATCCGGTTGAAGCGTCCCCTGGACTGCGGATTGAGAGTAACTTCTGGATCAAGTATAAAGTCTTGCAGTTCTGTGTCATTTGTCCTGTTCAGTTCTGAATGAGAAGAGAAAAAAAAAGAATCTGATAAAGAATGAGGAAAGGCAATCTGTTCCATGTATCATCCAGCAGACCATGAGTTTAAAAGCACATGGTGTTTTTCTAAAAGCAATGAAAGATTAGCTGGATTCTTTGAGGAAGCACTTTGTTGTCTACCCTCCACACATTTTGACTGCTATAAAATAACACAGATTACAATCAGGGCAGCAGTGGGGGTTTTCTTGGCATATGCCCCAAACTCTGTTATAAGTATATCATAAGAGGACCAAATCCATCAATCATCTATGCTTTATAGCCATTTTATTTTTTATTAATGTATCTGCATTTCAAACTCATAACATTTAATACTATTTACTATCCTAAAACATAAGAGACCAGCTGAACCCACTCAAAAGTTCCATCCTCAGCATCCTCTTTTGCATAATAGTTAATCAAACAGTTCAGGAAAACATGCCATGGTTTTACTTCAAAGAATCTCAGTTACAAAGAATCAGGACTATTAGAAAAATTGCAGCATAATGATTTATTCAAGTCGATACACAAGAATCTGGTCAGCTAAATTGTCACCAGATAAAGTTCAATAGAATTCAGGAGGGATTGAACTTCGATCTCTCATGGGAACACAAGGATTCTAAACTGATTATGCACTTAACTCTGCCTCCTAGCTCCACCTGTTCTTTTCCTACAAAGAATTTGGGGGGCTGTAATTGGGGGAAAATATGAAGATCCTTGGCCTTGCCTACATAGAATTGTTTTAAATTAAAGCAAGTCAGCTTTGCAATCGTATATGCAAATATGATCATTTTCCATTTTGTACCTATACGTGATATTCATAGAACATAGTTTAAACCTTTATAAATTTCAGCATTAAGATATTTTGTGCTGTGCATCCTTTAAGAGAATGCTATCACTTTTCAAAACTCTCTTGCACTGGGGAAGACAACGTCATCCTAATTAACTCAGTTTAGATGGCATAATTAATTAGAATTTCAGAACTGCCTTATGCTGCTGTTTCTCATTCTGAAGAAGATGATATTTTAGATAATTAATCATTTGGGGTAGAATGGAGATTTCTCAACAGCACAGACTTTATATTCTTTTAAAAAATCATTTGCTATAGAAGAAAAATTACCTACGGGGTTGACAGTTTTCTCCATGCTCTCTTTCCGCTTGACCTCAGTGAAGAAACTGTCTTCACTTCCACGATCATCTTCACCAAAACATAGCTTGGAGGCAGAGCTCTGTTTGGAAAAAAATATTGCTATGTACATTATCTGTTGAACTGAGTTCCTCCACCAATTTTACCCTAACTGTACCAATAAAACTGTGTGTGAGATTGGTAGGGTGATATTAGACATTTTTATTTTCTAAAGTAAAATCTCTGCTACTTTTTGAAGAAAAATTTACTGTTACAAGTTTTCTAAAGAGAAACATCCATTGCATTTCAAATTTTTATTTCCATTTTGATAATTTTAATGGTACCTTGAAATATTAAAATAAAGATGTATTTTGAGAAAGCAAAAATGGCAAAATACCCACTCAACATTTTAGTTCTGCTTATACTAAGAATCTATATTTGGTGTAATGGTTATGGGGTTAGATCAGTGACTTAGCCATGGAAACTCATTCTTACTCCAACCTAGATTACAGGATTATTGTCTGGGTAAAATGAAGTGCAATTCCTATATAGGTTCCCTTTATCTCCTCTAACTATGATATTACCACTGCTAATAACAATTAACAGCTGATTATTATTATTCTTAAATTATACAGCCTTTTATAGCCTCTTTGGAATATAAATATAATATAAATGGGTTAACGTCCTTAGGGAAAGGCAGTCCCAGTAATGTGGCTTTATGTTGTATAGACTTGAAAGGTGAATTACTCCTGGAAAGAAACTGGAAGTCAATGCAGCTCAAGCAACAGAGGTGTTACATGTGCAAACCCAGAGGCACCCATTACCATGTGTACTGTTTCATTCTGGACCAGTTGAAGTTTCCAGGTGGTCTTGAAGGGCAGTCCCATTAGGAGCACATTGCAGTAATTCAAACAGGAGATGGCCAAGGGATGGGCAACCATGTGCAAGATCTTCTGGTCCAGAAAGGGGTGCAGTTGGCATGCTGGACCAATCTGAGCAAAGAGCAGGAGCTATGAGTCCAGGAGGACTCTAAATTGTACACTCAATCTGGGGGAATGCAACTTGGCCAGAGTCAGATGAAATATCATCTGGAGCCAGAGGACTAAAAGCCCATAGCCACTCAAGGTTGGGTAGCTTGAATCCAATCTTCCATTGATCTCAGTCTATTGCTCAAAGAGGCTCATTTGTTTCACTTAAGGCCAGGCCATCCCTGATTCCTACCTCAAAAGATGCATTGGAAAGTCTTTGATTGCTTGAAAGAACTTCATTAGTATTTGCCTGTTTCAAAGAGCTTTCACAGTCACAAAGTCCAGCTGAAGGCAGATCATCCAACCCAAATATCTTTTCATAGTTCAGGATAAGAAATTCAACCAGTTGGGACTGGTATCCTGAATCCACCAGGCATGACATGGACACATCATTATTACAGGGAGGGCGGATTAGAGTAGGGCCAAAGATGATGCCCAGGTTGTTGTGGGACATCTTGTTCTCCTGATATCTTTCAGCCACCCTTGAAAAGAAAAATACAGGGTTAGAAAAGGTTGGAAAGTTTGAGCACAATAGGTTTTCATGAATGGAGAACATAATGGCGTGAGGATTCTGAACTGTGTTTCCAGCTGATATTGCAGTTGCCATGTCAGTCACTTCCCAGAAATCC
Source organism: Hydrophis major (assembly GCA_033807585.1). NCBI lineage: Eukaryota > Metazoa > Chordata > Lepidosauria > Squamata > Elapidae > Hydrophis > Hydrophis major. The sequence goes on from CM066329.1 coordinate 224,669,253, forward strand.
TATCCTACAGTGTGTGTCAGGTCTGTATGTATGTACACATACATACATATACGCATGCATACATATACACATACACACACACAGATCTCTATACATACACATTAACTATTTCCCATTTTATAATCTTACATCAATAATTGTGCAGGTGCAGAAATGATCAGAAATAAAATGTAGCAACATAAACATCAACCAATGCAGTATCTCTGCAAATTGTCATCTTGAAGGAAGAATGTTTCCCCTATATAATAAATAAGGAACAACTCACTTCAACCTATCAGTGTGCAGACAATTCAGTTTGTGAATCTCTTCTTTCCTACTGGTTTTTGCTATGTACTGAATTTCAGTAATCCCATCCTCTGTTTTACTAACTTCTCTTCATACCAGGAGTTTATACCAGACTATGAGAACTTTCACAATGATTTTTGGGTGGCTCCAGAATCAATTCTGTGTTCCCATGCTATTGTCTGCATTGGGAAGTTAAATCCATTAATTTCTACCTCTGCTGTAATACATCCAAAATAACAAAAATAAAATTGTTTTGTGTTCAATTATGACTGGGCCTTCTCTTTTAACTAACCATGCCAGAAACATATCCTCAGAAAAGCTCATGTTTTGATGTGTTCTTCACCTTGTCCTGGATGATCATATCATTTTTAACTGTACTGTAACATCTTCCTCCATATTCCAACTCTGTGCAAGGGCAGTCGCAAGATAGGCAAATTGCTGGCTGCATACAATATAATGTGCATTATCTTCTTGAAGCTATTGGTTGTTTTGGGCTGGATAGAGACAGCATATGCAGCCGGAAAGGAAAATGCCTTCTAACTTTTCCCTTTGCTTTCTTGATTCTGCACCTTTCAGAAAAAAAATGCTTCTTTCAAAAGATTGTCAGGGATCCGTCATGGGTTGGGGCTTCCCACTTTCAAAGCCTTCTGTCCCAAAGACAAGCCTAGTGCCATCTTTATTGTCATTGATAACACTTCATACATTCTCCCATCTTCTCCTCTTCTGCAGTGGCAAATTGGCACAGGAGGCAGAACATTCCAGAACATGCACATAGATAAAATATATCCAAGTAATCAGTGTACTATATTAGCATACTCCAAACCTTCCTAACTGATTGGTCCGGACGGACAGCGACCTGATTGGTTGAAGGCTCAGCAGTGATTGGAGCACTGGGAATCTACCGCGATTGGCTGTGCCAATCGCGGGAGATTCAAAGTGTTGCCATTGGCCGCCAAGCCGCGAGCCAGCCCTATATGAAGGGCTGCCGTGGCTCGCATTCTTCAGACTATTTTCATTCCTAATAAAGAGCTGAACTCACTAAGATGGTCTCGTGCCTCTTTTGAACTGATCCACCTCAGATCTAACACTGGCGATGAGGGTGGGATTGTGAGGCAAGGAGACCACCAAGCATGTGGCGAGGCGGCACACAGCAGCAAGCAGCATGGCCGGAATCAACTCACCACCTGCTCCCTTCAACCCTGCTACCGAGGACTGGGAATCCTATACCAATAGGTTCCAGATGTTCCTCAAGAGTAGCAATCTTAAAGATGCCAACAGCCACAAGAAATGAGCCGTGTTTCTCACACACTGCAGGCTCGCAGTGCTTCAGATGGCCAAAGCCTTGGCCAAGCCAGAGGATGTCAAGACCATGGAATGGGGCAATCTCGAGCCCTGCTACGAAACCACTACGCCCCCATCGTGCCCATCCTCATCCGGCGGCACAACTTCTACAGGCGGGATCAATGCGAGGGTGAGGGACTCGGCGATTTCATAGCGGCACTACGAGATTTGGGCAGACTGTGCGAGTTCGCTGATTTGGACGAGGCCCTGCGAGACCACGTCGTCCTGGGACTCCGAGACCCCATTCTCCAGAGCCGCATCATGGCTAAGGGCGACATCTCCCTCGCCGATGCCCTCACCGAGGCAGCTGCGGCTGAAGCGGCCAAGAAATCAGCAGCTCGGATGCGGCAATTGAGCATCACACCTCGACCAGCAACCGGCGAGATGACGTCGAGTCTGGGAAAGCGACCCGAGATCGATCACCGAGACACAACTGCACACCACGGCGACATCGACTTCTACTCGGAGACCGAGGATGAGGAGGAGGAAATTCACCACCTGCAAACAGCACGAGGGCATCGGGAACCCCGAGGTTGTAAATCGAGGTTCTAGTGCGCTGGCTGCGGAGGCAATCACCCCTGTTTGGACTGCTGGTTCCTTGACACCATTTGCCGGCAGTGCAAGAAACGGGGCCACATTGCCAAGGTGTGCAGAAACAAAAAACATTACAGCCCGCGGCGACGTGAGGGCAGCCCCCGACGGCGAGAGAACATCCCCACCAGACATCGAGAGTGCCAATCGGAGCGCTGCTGGAGCCAAGAGGGTCAGAACAGGCGGCTCAATGAGGCAAGACAAAGGGAGGAAACGTTCCAGACCGTCGTCATCGGCCACTCCTCCACAAGTGACACCAGGAAGGCATACGTGACAGTGGGGATAGAAGACCAGCCATGCGACATGGAGGTGGACTCTGGGTCTTTCCTCTCCATGGTCTCATGGCGCACCATCAAGCGCCTGGCACCCACCATCTGCCGCCACAAACTCGAAGACCAAACACTGACCCTCAAAGACTACCAGGGAAACCACATCCCTGTAGTCGGCAGAGGCTATTTTAAAGTCACATTCAAGGGCCACACAGAAGTGCTACCCCTGACAATCGTCGACCGAGACAGACCGAGCCTGTTGGGACTGCAGTGGTTCACACCCCTAGGCATCGAGGTAACCGGCATCCACCACATTGGAGAGGCAGACTGGGAAGCGGCGCTTGAGAAGGACTTCAGGGAAGTCTTCGATGACAACCTAGGCAAGTACTGGGGGTCCCCTATCTCATTCAATATAGACCCGAACATCGCGCCAATCTGCCTTAAGCCCAGGCGAGTGCCGTTTGCACTCAAGCCCAAGATCGATGAGCAGTTAGATAAGCTCATCGCACAAGGGGTGTTGGAGCCAATCGATCACATCCGGTGGGAGACCCCCATTAAACCGGATGGGTCAGTGAGAATTTGCGGTGACTATAAGGCCACCCTAAACCACGTGCTCCAACAAAGCGCATACCCTGTCCCAGTAGTCCAGCACCTTCTGCACTCACTGTGGGGAGGCCGAATTTTCGCAAAGCTTGACCTGGCACAAGCCTACCAGCAACTGCCAGTCGACGCCACAACAGCAGAAGCCCAAACCATCGTAACACACCGAGGGGCTTTCCGCTGCAACCGGCTCCAATTTGGACTCAGCATGGCACCCGGGGTCTTCCAAAGCCTCATGGAAAGACTTCTCCAGGGCATAGAAGGGGTGGTGCCCTACTTTGATGACATACTGGTGGCCGTAAAAAACGAAAAACAATTAGAAGCCAGGTTGAGGGAGGTGCTGAAGAAATTCAGAGACTCCGGACTTAAAGTCAAGAAAGGGAAGTGCCAACTATGGGCAGAAAGGGTCGAATTTCTAGGGTACCTCCTAGACAAACAAGGGATCCATCCCACAGAAAAAAAAACTGAGAGCCATCAGGGAAGCACCACGACCCAAAAACAAAACAGAATTACAGGCTTTTTTGGGACTGCTAAACTTTTACAATGACTTCCTACCTCAAAAGGCGACCGTGGCGGAACTGCTGCATAGGCTGTTAGATAAAACAGCCACCTGGACCTGGGGAGCACGGGAGGAGAGCGCCTTCAACAACACAAAGAACCTGCTAACATCCGACGCGGTACTAATCCAGTACAGCGAGACCCTGCCATTAACGGTAACTTGCGACGTGTCACCATTTGGGATCGGTGCCATCCTCAGCCACCAGCTACCAGATGGGAGGGAAGCACCCATCGCTTTCTCGTTAAGGATACTTTCAAAGCCAGAGTGGAACTACAGCCAGCTCGACAAAGAGGCCCTAGCAGTCATCGCCGGCATCAAGAAATTTCACGAATACCTTTACGGAAGGACTTTTACAATCATCACGGATCACAAGCCGCTGCTAGGAATCCTGGTGGGAAACAGGGCCACACCGAACATTCTATCGCCAAGAATGACAAGGTGGTCAGAATTCCTAGCAGCATACAATTACCAGCTGATACACCAATCTGGCAAGGACATCGCCCACGCAGACGCCCTGAGCCGCTCACCCCACCTGACCAGGAAGACAACCCAGCACCCACAACAGAGGTACTCCAAATAGAGACAATATCCAACCCACTCGTGACCGCTCCAGACATTGCCAGAGAAACAAATAAAGACAAGCGGCTGTTTTGAGTCTTGAGCTGGGTTGGAAAAGGGTGGCCGGAAGGGGACAAGGATGAACTATTCAGACCCTTCCAAAACAGACAAACTGAACTCTTTACCGAAAAGGGCTGCATACTTTGGGGGGACAGAGTGGTAATTCTGGAAACATTACAGGAAAGGGTATTGGGGATGTTGCATAAGGAGCACCCAGGGATGGTCAAAATGAAAAGCCTGGCCAGAAACTACGCATGGTCGCCAGGAATGGACAAACAGATCGAAACCTGGGTGGCCAAATGCAAGCAATGCCAAGAATCCAGACCAAACCCTCCCACAGCAACAACCCAAGAATGGGAAACACCCAGAGGGCCATGGTCTAGGATTCACATAGACTTTGCGGGGCCAACCAAGGGACACATGTACCTTATCAAAGTGGATGCTTACTCCAACTGGCTGGGGGTAAGCACCATGAAATCTACCACAACAGAGGTGGTAATCAAAAAACTGAACAAACTTTTTGCCACTCACGGCCTGCCAGATGTAATAGTATCGGACAATGCACCCCAATTTACCGCCCTAGCGTTCGAGCAATTTCTGGCAGGCCAAGGAATACGCCATGCATAAACCGCACCAGCAAATCCAGCGGTGAACGGACGAGCAGAACGCATGGTCCAATACACAAAGAAGGCCATCCAAAAAATAGAAGCAGCCAACATACAGGACAAAATTAATAAAATGCTCCTCATTCAACATATCACACCGAGCGCAACCACAAATAGAAGCCCAGCAGAACTTATGATGGGCAGGAAACTGCGGTCAACCCTAGTTAGAATGCATCCAACATACAACCTGGACAAACCCCCAGGTTCCTCCAGCAAACACCGAACATTTAAAATAGGGGACACGGTATGTGCGAAAAACCTGTCAGGAGAACCACTCTGGGTACCAGCAACAATCACCCAGATAACTGGCCCCTTATCATACCGATTAGAGACAAGCGACTGGAAAAGCTGGAAACGACACATTAACCAGCTAAGATCAAGGATAGCTGTCACCAACAACCAGACACCAGAGGAAGAAGCTAGAAGGGGGGGGGGAAATCGGCAAGCGATAAAGAAAGAACCGAAGGGAACCAACTAACGCAAGCAGAACACCCCCCACCTAGAGTAAATAAACCACAAATAAACCAATGCTAGTCACCTGTAGATGCAGGACCAAGGGAACACGAAACCCTGGAATCTTCACCTGGAAGGAGCAGCCAAACCAGTTCAACCAGCCCGGAAAAATCCGGCAGGAACAACAGAAGCAGCAGCTCAACCAGCCCAGGTAGACCGAGAGGGAGCTACCAAGAAAGGCCCAGCTCAACGTTCCAGGCGGTTCCATCCCAAGGAACCGGAGCGACAGAGAAGACATCCGAACCGGTCGACAACCACGACAGAACTGAACTGCGCAGGTCAAGTAGGCAGGTACAAAGCCCCGCCTACCTGCATGACTACGTCACGATGCACCGACAGACGAAACCAAGAGGGGAGGGGTGTACTATATTAGCATACTCCAAACCCCCCTAACTGATTGGTCCGGACGGACAGCGACCTGATTGGTCGAAGGCTCGGCAGTGATTGGAGCCCTGGGAATCTACCACGATCGGCTGTGCCGATCGCGGGAGATTTGAAGTGCTGCCATTGGCCGCCGAGCCGCGAGCCAGCCCTATATGAAGGGTTGCTGTGGCTCGCATTCTTCAGACTATTTTCATTCCTAATAAAGAGCTGAACTCACTAAGATGGTCTCGCGTCTCTTTCGAACCGATCCACCTCAGATCTAACAATCAGCATCCTCCTTCCTTTGTGAATTCCAAATCCATTGTCAGCCTGAGAAGAAAACTCATACACCAGAAAATATCAACCTACAGGAAGACTTTCTTCCTTGACATCTACTGTCCCATTTCTGAAGGCTTTCTTCCCAAAGAAAGCATTCCATTTATGCAAGTAAACCTGTTTGCTAATTTTACTTTTTTTACAAGGGAATTACAATATAATATTCTTCCAGTTGTTAGGCACAGATACAGCCTTCATACAGTTTGCACAGCGTAAACAAATTACATTAATATTTTAATGTATCTCAAATATATTATCTAAATCTAGATAGCCAGTTTGGTCTAGTAGTTAGGGCACCAGGCTAGAAACCAGGAGATTGAGTTCTAGTTCCACCTTAGAACTGAAAGCTGGCTGGCTGATTTTGGACCAATCCTTCTCTCTCAACCCACCTCATCTCACTGGGTTGTTGTGGAAAATAGGAGAAGGGTGGAATATTAGTTATGCCCATTCCCTTGAGTTCTTTATAAAATGTGGGATAAAAACATTTAAAGAAAAAAAATACTTGCTGCTTTATTATTTTCATTATTCTCAAAATATTTATGACTTTCCTTTCTATTTTTTTGTCTGGACACTAACATAATATTTATTGCAGTCCCACCCGATGATATATCATTATCCTTCTTTCCAGTAATGTATTATTAAATCTCTAAAAAATTCTGGTTTCAATTTCATTGAAAATAATTCCATTGTTTTTATGCTTAACTCCATTCACCATGCTAGAGGCTTCTTCTTAAGTTGTTATTATCCACTTCCAAAACAACTTTATGTTTCTATCAAAAGTATTTCATTTTGAGTTCCTCCTCTACTTTTAACCATTCCTTGCTCTGTTTGCTTTAAGCTACTTGTCCCCTGTGCAGAAACCAGCTAAAAATGAAATTGACTTAAGACATTGTTTTTCATTTCTTCAGTTTTGGAAATGATACTGTGCAGATGCTTCTGTCCAGCCCTGATTGATAGATTCTTTACTCTTCTCACCTATGCTAGGAAAACAACCACTGGGCATTTTCTTTCTTTGGGTGGGCCTGAGGATGTGGGTTTTCATTGATAGACATTTTTATCAGTCCCTTAGTTGGTTTCCCTTTGTATTCAGAATCTTCCCATTCAGCATATCCAGCTGTGGACCAGTTTGGGGGGGGGGGGAGGAAAAGAGAAAGGAAACATGATATTTTTTACATTCTTCCTATGACTCCAACTAAAGGGGAAACAGGCAGGACAAAGATGCAGTGTTTCAGCCATTTATGACAGCAAAGTCCCTTCAAAAGGAGGCGGATAGCCCAGCAGCCAAGAACAAAGGGCTTGGTGCAATAATTGACTAAAGAGGAGGAGGAGGCAATACCACTACAATAAAAGATGATGTGAAAATTGCCTTTGTAGTGGGCCAATTACAGGTTGAGAATGAGATCATGCATTCGTATACTTGTAAAAGAGTTTCAATACTTTCTACAAGAGGTCTTTCTCTTATTCTTATGTTCTGCAGCAATCGTGCTCATATATACATTTTTTTCACTCTTAACCTCTTTCATCTCATCATTCTACCAAGTGTCCTTTTTCATACTTTTACATTACATACCTTTTTCATACTTTTACATTACATTAATGTAATTCCATATACTTGTGTGGCACTTAATGTTTTTGCTCTGTTCCAAGTCACTGCCCCATACTCTTAACTTCCATCCACTTTTAAAAAGGATATGATTAGAATTCACTGATTATAGTTACAGTCGATTTGTTGGCAATAAAAATGATACCAAGATCAGATAAATTTAACAGAGCTAATTTGTCCTACAAGACAAAAGCTGCATATTCAGCACTATTTCTTTCATTACCTGTACAGATGAGCAATAAGGTGCCTTATAGTATTATAATTTGTTGCTGGTAATTTGCTCAGCAAATCCTTGGTGGCCTTGATGGGATCTGTCTCAGAATTATCCCCACTTTTCTGCAAATTTCTTGAGAAAGCCATGAAATCTTCATAAAGTTTAAATGGAAGCACAGGGCTGGAAAGCTGTAGCAAAAAAAAATGCAAAATACGCATCATAATATTTTACTGGTTCAGACTCCTTGGGTTTAATTTGATCACAAATATTACTGGATCCTGCCATGTTATCCCAGTTTCAGAGAATAGTTCTACCCCAGTGTTCAGTGTTCTAACATAACACATATATTTCAAAACAAGAGTTCAAATGTTGAGAATGTAAGATAAACTGAGCTGTTGAACTTTAATGATCCCCCTGAAGGAAGATTTGTCCATATACCATGAGCTATCTTTTTTGCAGCAATGGAATTCTGTGCATTTCAAAAAATTCTAGAATTTTACATATTTCCTTTATGAACTCAGACCCCTGTGATGCACATGCACAAAAGGAGCTAACTTTTAAAAATAAATGAAAAAATTAAAAAAAAAACCTTCAAGACAGGTTACAGCATAACTGAGCTGAAATAAACAAGATGAAATTTAACAGTGGGCTGAAATAAATATAATGAAAATTAACAGGGAGAAATGTAAAGCCTGCATGAGGGGAGAAGAAATGAAATATATAAGAATAAAAAAGGGGAGACTTAATTTGACAATACTACAGGTAATCCTTGACTTACAACCACAATTGAGCCCAACAGTTATGTTGTTAAGTGAAAAATTTGTTAAGTGAGTTTAGCCCCATTTTACAACTTTTCTTGACACAGTTGTTAAGCGAATCACTGCAGTTAATAAATTATTAACCTGGTTGTTAAGTGAATCTGTCTTCCCCCTTGACTTTTGCTTGTCAGAAGGTCACAAAAGGGAATCACATGACCCCAGACACTGCAACCGTCATAAATATGAACCAGTTGACAAACATCTGAATTTCGATCACGTGAGCATAGGGATGCTGCAAAGGTCATAACTGTTAAGCCTGGGTTCCCCAACCAGGGTTAAGGAGACAAGCTAAACAGAATGTGCAGCGTTAGTCAAATAGGCACACAGATAAATGAGTGAGATATGTTTGTATGTTTATTAACATACAGTAAAAATAACAGATACGCTTGTGCTATCAAAAATATAGTTTATTCCATTATGAGTTAATAGCATAGTCAAAATAACAGTCCATTAGTCATGTATCATTTAGTCAGTCCATTCAAGGATATTCAGTTAGCAAAGTGTAGAATATCCTATGTCAGTTCACTTACAAATCAGTCCTTTGTCTCTCTCCCGTTCGAATAACGTAGTCTTGAGTCCATGCAGTAATTAGGGATCATCAAAGCCAGAGAGAGAGCAAGCTGTCATCTTGCTTCTTTTAAAGTGCTTTCACAACCACTCCCCTAATTACATTCCCATATTTAAAGTTGCAGACACTTTAACTTATAAACCATGATAACATATTTATTATTTTACCTAAACCAGTTAGGGTAAACAATGTTATCCCTAACAATAACTGTGAAAAACGGTCATAAGTTATATTTTTAGCAACGTTGTAAACTTTGAACAGTCACTAAACAAACTGTTGTAAGTTGAGGACCATCTCTACATGTCAAAAGAAACTGAATGTTCTAGTAAATCACCAGTAGAACATGAAACAACAGTATGATACAGCTGCTAAAAAGCTGAATCGAATTTGAGGATATATTTTTGTTGACTGCCCAGATTTGTACAGTCAGAATAGAATAGAATAGAATTCTTTATTGGCCAAGTGTGATAGGACACACAGGAATTTGTCTTGGTGTAAAGACTCTCAGTGTACATAAAAGAAAAGATACATTTGCTAAGAATCAAGAATCATAAGGTATGACACTTAATGATAGTCACAGGGTACAATAAGCAATCAAATCATACTGGGAAACAGTCAATATAAATGGACAGCTATATAGATAAATGTATGAACAAGTCCAGATCACAGGAGCAGAAGTGGTATTCAGCAGGTTCTGACTAGTTTGGGAGAACCGGTAGTGGAAATTTTGAGTAGTTCAGAGAATCGGCAAATATCACCTCTGACTGGAGATTTTACAGTATCCTTCCTCTGCCACGCCCACCAAGCCACGCCCACAGAACCAGTAGTAAAATTTTTTGAATCCCACTACGACACAGGAGGTTATTGTTCTACTGCCTTAGCCAGGTCCACATGGAATGAGTTCAGAGAATGGCTACCAAAATGATAAGAAACCAAGTCCTATCCAAAATGGTTAAAGGAACAGAGTATGTTTAGTCTGCTGAAGAGAACACCAAGGAGCAAAACCTAAGCAGTCATTGTATGGCACAGTGAATGGTCTTTGTTTTCTGGAGGCCAAGATCAGAACCTTATTTTTGAAAATGTCTTGTAAAATGGGAATGGAAGTAAAAAATAGTAAGTAGTTGCCAATGAAGATCCTTCTCTGATGCAAACCACAGAAGAGATTGTGCTTTTAAAAAACCAAGGACAATGCAAAAATGTAAGGGGACATCTGGAAAGTAGTAGGCAAAATGCAATATATATGATATCTACAAGTCAATCAATCAGTCAATCAGATTAGCTATAGACCAGCATATATGAGTCCCTCAGATTGTGAAAGCTGGGGTCAATGCAAGTTGTTTATTATAAGAAAGGAATAATTGTGAGCTGTCCTTTAATATCAGTGTGTGCCTGGAAAAATGTACCTTGTAAACTCCCACAGCTAAAGATACTCATCTCAGAAAATTACTTTCCCCTGTAGGGAAATGGGGTGCTTAGGGTGCTCTCTGGCTTTATTCCTTACCTCCTTAAGGAAATGTTTAAGGACTCCAGTGATGTCATGGGGTGAGTGTTCTGACAGCTCCACCAACCTTCGTCCATTCTCAAAGGCTTGGCACAATCTCTCCATGCGTGCTTTTGCCCCACTAATGCGGTATATTCCCTGCATTGAGAAGAGGCAATGAGAGACCAAATCAGGGGAAGCCAATTCGATGAACAACACATATACATAGGTGTCCAAATGACAACCGGAAGAGTGATCTGATTCAGAAATACAATGGAGGTGCAGGTGGAGGAGAGACTGAAATGCTAGAACACCAAACTCTGGTTAATTCAGTATAGAAAATATATTTCTGCCAGCTCAGAAACCTGGAGATACATCTTGTTCAATCTGAAATTCAGAGCTAACAGCAGGATGAAAAACTAGCATGTAACATTAACAATACTTGTAATTACCATATATGTAAAATTCTTATTTATATGCAGACAAAGGTGTAGTCAGACACATTTGCTCCCAGCCTGTTAAACAGCTTGCCATTCTCATTTTTGAAGAAATTTTTGGTTCCACAGAAATGGACTAATATAAAGAATGCATAGGTGACTGTTAATTCCGTCTTGGTATTAGCAATGGGAATGGAAATTTTGTTCCTGCTCTTAAAACAGGAATAAAATGTGGAATGCAACTGTTGTATGCATAGAAGAATGAGTTACCTGCACTCCCAAGGCACGAGTTTCTATCTCTGATGTACATTTCATCACAATAAATGGCACCTCCTCTGGGAAATCCCTTGGCACATCTCTGAAGTCAATTCCAAATAGTGATGCCCGGGCTGGCAGTTTTTGATGACCACAATTGATGAGAAGGGTCTCCAGACATTTTTTATGGCAGGTTAACAGGCACTGTGAAAAACCCCCCCACAGTATTGGATCAGTCTTAACAAATAGCTATTTCTTAAACGACAATATTTTGAGCTTTTGTAACAGGCCTCCGTTTTGTGCACTTACATAACATATTTTCTTGCTTTACTGTACAGAAACCTGAAGTCTATTCCTCCCAGATCTGAACTTAGATATCTGATCAAAAATTCAAATCAATGCTTAATGTCTGCTGAGTTTTTAGTACTTTTAATGAACACAGAAGGAAAGAATAAAAGTTGGACCTCTTCAAAATTCTAGCCTAGTTGCCTGTTTTTCATAATGGACCAAAGATATGTTAACTAATTCAGATTATGTCATTTAGGAACATACTGACTGAAACCAAAGCTTCAGGTCCTTTCAGCGCTTACTATTTTTCAATAACATAACTATTTCAAAAAGTATTGTATCTTACAGAAAAGAAGATTCTCACAGATTATTTATTACTCTTGACAATCTGTGCAATCATCTTGAATGACCACAGCTTAAATACTGGATCTGCAGAGATGCTTGTCATAAAGCCAGAAATGAACAAATGACAAACCATGATCCAGACCTGATCCCAATTGGAATGGGACTGGCATCTTTTATTACTGGACCCACCTGGCACATTACAAGTCAGAACACATACTGAATCTTTCCTATGCCTATTATTCTTACATTTCCAAATCAGCAGTCAAGTCCTACTGAAAGATACTGAACCACTAGAAGATTAATATGGGCTGAGGATATGATGTCATGCTGAGTGGATCCCATCTCACAGTAGGATATTAAATTAATTTAACAGATTTAGATGTATACCTCTCTCTATATAAATATGCCATTGAAGCCTAAATTACTTTCACACCTTTTTAATTACCAATGTTTTTGTCATACGTTGCACTGAAAGTAGGAGGCTGTTTGGCCATTTTTTAAAGCAACGTAGTTCCCTTTATGTTCACTTACTTCTTCACATTCAATACCATTGACCATGAAGTTCTCACACTCTCTGCATTTTGAAGGGCCCCTCAGTTTTCTCAGCCGATGAGTCTGAGCAGCACTTGACAGGATTATTTTTTTAAACTGACACTGAGACAAGCCATTTTCAACAACATCATTTAGATCTGAAAAGAGGATGAGGTCTATTATTTTCTATTATATGTGATCATTTCCGCCTCAAAAACAATGAATATTTGCTGAAAAGCAACATACAGATACCAAAACAAACAAACAAACAAACACGCCACCCCATGGTAAAAAATGAATATGGAGATATTCAACGTATGCCCCAAACTCAAAGTAGGAGGAGTTTCAAAATCATGAGCCTGGTTTTGAACAAGGAACTACACAAAACAATAAGGTAAACTGCAAATAGGCTCAACATAATATTAAAACAGATTACCAGTAAATCTAATTAAAATAACTCACTCCCACTGTTACATCCGTCGCTGGAAGGAAACTCGGGAGCCCGTGACTTAGTTCAGCTCTTTTATTAAGTCCCGAGATCGGCTCGGGGCAGCTAGGCTAGACTGCGGCTTATATCGACATAGCCGGCCAAGCCGCGGCCAACGACACCGCTTTGAATTCCCCACGATCGGTTCCCTCCAATCGCGGGAGATTCATCGTGGCCAATCAGCCGCGGCCTGCTCAGCCAATCGGGTTGCCGCGTGTCTTAGCCAATCGGAAGGTGTATTTACAAGAATGCAAATTAACTATACAGAACACCCCTTCCCTCTTGGTATGGTCCTACGTAACGTAGTCCCGTAAGTAGGCGGGGCTCCGTACTTGTCTACTGGACCTGCACAGGTTAGTTGGCATCTGGTCTGCAAGCGGTTCGAACAGGTTCTGTGTTGCTCCTTGCCTTCCTGATGGAACTGCCTGGAAGGTTGGGCCCGGTCTTTCACTGCAGCTACCTCCTGGTCTACCCGGGTTGGTTGAGCTGCTGGTCCTGCTGTTCCCGCCTGGTCTTTCCGGGATGGCTGAGCTTGCTGGGCTGCTCCTACCGGGCGAGGCTTCGAGTTGGTCCTCCGTCGGTGGTTCTGCTGGTGAGTATGGTTGGTTTTCTTTTTGTGGGGGGTGGTTGTTTTGGTTTTCTGGGTTCCCTCTCCCCTCTTGGTTGTTATCTGAGTTTCCCCTTCCCCCTGAGGTTTCTTCTTCTGTGTGTGTTTGCATGTCGGTTGTACTTCCTGTGTAGGTTCTCGATCTTAATTGATCGATGTGTCTCTTCCATGCTCGTCCGTCAGCTGTCTGTAGCCGGTACGAGTGGAGACCTGTCACGTGGGTTATGGTTGCTGGTACCCAGAGTGGGTCCCCGGTAAGGTTCTTTGCATATACTGTGTCGCCTGGTGTAAATGTTCGGTGTTTGCTTGAGGAGTTTGGGGGGTTTTCTGGGTTGTACGTGGGGTGTAGTCTGTCGAGTGGAGAGCTTAATTTCCTCCCCATTAATAGCTCTGCCGGGCTTTTGTTGGTTGTCGTGTTTGGGGTTATGTGTTGTATAAAAAGCATTTTATTTATTTTTTCTTGGATTTCCCCGTTTTCTATTTTTTGGATTGTTTTTTTTGTAAATTGAACCATTCGTTCCCCCCTCCCATTCGCCGCCGGATGTGCTGGCGGTGTCAGTGCATGCCGTATTCCCTGCTCCACTAGGAATTTTTCGAATTCCAGCGAGGTGAATTGGGGCTCATTATCCGATACGATAACGTCTGGGAGGCCATGGGTCATGAACAGCTTGCTGAGTTCCTTGGTGACGGCCTCCGTGGTGGAGGTTTTCATGTTGCTTACCTCCAACCAATTGTAGTAAACATCTACCATGATGAGGAATGTGTGTCCCTTCGTGGGCCCAGCAAAATCTATGTGAATCCTGGGCCATGGTCCCCTGGGGGTTTCCCATACCAGGATTGGTGCGGCGGGAGGGCTCAGCCTGGTTTCTTGGCACCGTTTGCATGCTGCCACCCAAACCTCAATCTGTTTGTCCATCCCTGGCCACCAGGCGTAACTCCTGGCCAGGGCTTTTGTTCTAACGATGCCCGGGTGCCCCTCGTGTAACAAGTCCAATACCTTCCCTTGTAATTTTTCCGGAATAACAACCCTATTCCCCCATAGTAAACAACCTTTTTGTAATGACAGTTCTGTTTGCCGGTTCCGGAATGTCCTGAATGTTTCGTCGTCGTCTTTTTCCGGCCACCCCTTTTCTACCCAATGTAACACCCGTGCCAGACGCTTGTCTTTATGAGTTTCGCGGGCAATGTCTGACGCAGTTACGGGTAGATCGGGTAGAGTCTCTATGCTCAGGTTGGAAGTTGTGGGTGCTGGGTCGGTCTCCAGGTCGGGTAGCGGCGTGCAGCTCAAGGCGTCTGCGTGGGTTATCGTCTTACCGGGTCGGTGCGTGAGCCGGTAGCTGTAGGCAGCAAGGAACTCAGACCACCTTGTCATTTTTGGCGATAGAATGTTCGGGGTGGCCCTGTTCCCTGCCAGGATTCCCAGCAGCCGCTTGTGGTCGGTGATGATGGTGAAAGTCCTGCCGTAGAGGTACTCGTGGAACCTCTTCACTGCGGCGACAATTGCCAGGGCCTCTTTGTCCAGTTGACTGTAGTTCCGTTCTGGTTTGGAGAGGGTTCTGGAAAAGAAGGCGATGGGTGCTTCTTTTCCGTCGGGGAGAGTGTGGCTGAGAACGGCGCCAACCCCGAAAGGTGATGCGTCACATGTAACTGTTAGTGGTAGGGTCTCATTGTAATTGATGAGGATGGCATCCGAAGTGAGCAGGTCCTTGGTTTTGATGAAGGCGGCTTCCTCACGTTTCCCCCAGTTCCACATGGCCACCTTGTCCAAAAGCCTATGCAAAGGCTCCGCCGCGGTCGCCTTCTGGGGCAGGAAAACATTATAGAAGTTAAGCAGTCCTAGAAATGCCTGCAGTTCCATTTTGTTCTTCGGTCTGGGGGCTTCTTTGATTGCTCTGATTTTTTTCCCGGTTGAGTGAATTCCGTGCCGGTCTAAAAGGTACCCCAGGAATTCGACCCTCTCGGTGTGCAGTTGCAATTTTTCTTTTTTAACTTTTAGCCCCGCGTTTTTGAACTTCTTTAGTACCTCCCTCAGGCATCCCTCCAGTTCTTTTTGGTTGGCTGCCGACACCAGTACGTCCTCGAAGTAGGGCACCACCCCCTTGATTCCTTGCAGGAGTCTCTCCATGAGGCTCTGGAAGATTCCTGGGGCCACACTGACTCCGAACTGGAGTCTCTTACAGAGAAAAGCCCCCCAGTGGGTTACTATGGTCTGCGCCTCGGCGGTTTCCATGTCGACCGGCAATTGTTGGTAGGCTTGTGCCAGGTTGAGCCAGGAGGTACTGCACTACTGGGGCGGGGTAGGCGCTTTGTTGTAAGGTGCAGTTTAGGATGACCTTGTAATCCCCACAGATTCTCACTGACCCATCGGGCTTGACTGGGGTGACTATGGGGGTTTCCCACCGGGCGTGATCGGTTGGCTCCAGGACTCCCTGTTTGATGAGCTTGTCTATTTGCTCATCGATCTTGGGCCGGAGTGCAAAAGGTACCCGCCACGGTTTTAGGTGTATGGGGGGAACACTGGGGTCTAGGCTGAATGAAATAGGGGGCCCTCGGTACTTGCCTGGGGTGCCGTTGAACACTTCCTGGAAGTTCCTTGCGAGTTGTTCTTCCCAGTCTGCCTCTGCGATGTGGTCAATGCCCGTTACTTCGATCCCGAGCGGCGTGAACCACTGTAGTCCCAAAAGGCTGGGACGGTCTCTATCCACGACCGTTAGTTGAAGCCTTGCTGTGCACCCCTTGAAGTCACTTTAAAGTGTCCTGTTCCGACTATCGGGATGCGGTTTCCTTGGTCGTCTTTGAGAATTATTTTCTGGCTTTCCAGTCCCCTTTTATGGATGTCGGGAACCAGGCGCTTGATTTCCCGCCATGCAACCATGGAGAGGTAGGACCCGGAGTCCACCTCCATTTTGCATGGCTTGCCCTCGATGCTCACTTCTACGTATACCTTCCGGGCGTCTGCACTTGATGAATGGCCGATGACGACCGTCTGGTGGTTTTCCTCACTCTGCCAGTTCTTGCCGTCCCGTCGACCCCGTCCGTCCCAGTTCCAATGATTCTCGGTTGGGCGGTCCCTGGGTCGGGGGGGGTGCCGTCTCATCTCCGGTTGCTGTTGTCTCGCCGTCGGGGGCTGTAGGTTTTCTTGAGCCGGCAGACTCGGGCGATGTGACCTCTTTTGTCGCAGTGCCGGCAGATCGTGTCAAGAAACCAGCATTCCGATTTCAGGTGGTCGCCTCCGCACCCAGCACAGTTGGGTCTCGACTTACGACCCCATCGGTCGTGTTGGTCTCGCTCTATCTGGAGTCGGTGGGTGTCCTCGTTGTGCGTGGTGTCAGTGGCGGAGTCGAGGTCGCCATGGTGGGTGGTGGGGAGTCAGCTTCTGGTGTCGTCTCGGTTTTCGTGGCTGGATCCCCGGTACCTGGTCTCTGCATTCGGGCCGCGTATTTTCGGATCGCTTCGGTGGTGGTGGCCTCGGCGATGGCGTCAGCGAGGGAAATGTCGCCCTTGGCCATCAGTCGGCTCTGTAGAACCGGGTCCCTGAGCCCGAGGACGACACGGTCTCGGAGTGCCTCGTCCATGTCAGTGAAGCCGCACATGCCCCCCAGGTTTCAGAGGTCAGCTACGAAATCGCCGATGCTCTCACCCCCCTTCTGATCCCAGTGGTAAAAGTCATGCCGCCGGATGAGGGTGAGTACGGCGGGGGCGTAGTGGCTTCACAACAAAGGCTCGAGGTTGGCCCAGTCCATCTCTTTCACATCTTCGGGCTTTGCGAGAGCTTTCGCCATCTTAAACACTGTGGGCCCGCAGTGTGTCAGGAAAACGGCCCATTTTTTCTGGCCCATTTTGCTACTTTCTAGGAACATCAGGAACTGATCTATGTAGGATTCCCAGTCCTCAGTAGTTTGGTTGAAGGGTGCGGGTGGTGCGATGCTGGCCATCTTGTCGGTTTCTTTGTCTGCGGTGCCACGTGCTCAGTGGGTTTCAATTCCGCGATCCCACCCTTGTCGCCAGTGTTACATCCGTTGCTGGAAGGAAACTCAGGAGCCCGTGACTTAGTTCAGCTTTTTTATTAAGTCCTGAGATCGGCTCGGGGCGCCTAGGCTAGACCGCGGCTTATATCGACCTAGCCGGCCAAGCCGCAGCCAACGACACCGCTTTGAATTCCCCGCAATCGGTTCCCTCCAATCACGGGGGATTCATCACGGCCAATCAGCCGCGGCCTGCTCGGCCAATCGGGTTGCCGTGCGTCTTAGCCAATCGGAAGGCGTATTTATAAGAATGCAAATTAACTATACAGAACACCCACTACTAAATAAGAGAAATCCTATCCACGATTAAATGTGTGATGTGAGTCATTTCATTTTGTACTTATTAATTCAAATGTTAAAGTGCAGACTCTGACCACTGCCACTTTCCTATTTTGTGATCTAAAAATTTTTCAGAGGAAAAATATTCATTCAATTTTTCCGAGGAAAAATATTCATTCAATAATTCAGTATCCCAAAGGGGCGGGGTTGTTCATGGCTGAATCTCCCAGTGGATAAAATAAAATATTAGATATGGCAGAGAAGTGTTACATCTTTCAATGTTCACAAGAGCAATCTCCAAATGCAGTATGAAAAAAATCATACAATTGAAAACTTGTGCAGCAACAGTAGTAATTAATTTGTTTAGTAGAAGATTTACAATTACTTTCATATTGGATTGGGGAACCCCAGGAAAAAAAAAGATAGACAGCAATAGATGCGGGAGGAAACCTTTCCTCACTGGTACTTAGACAACATTATATTATAATTGATTAGAAATTCTGGCTAGAGGAAATAAAAGGTCAAGCACTACACTTTGGATGACAGTTGATATCAGAGTATAATATCAGAGTATGAAGTCAATAATGGTTAGTGCCCGTTTTTCCCCAAGGAAAAAAGAAGATCTGAAAGTTGAAAGGTCAGAGCGAACAAGAGAGAAACATCTAGCATAGCCTGACCGCAGGAAGAAGAGTGATAAAAAAAGGAAGGTCTTCTAGGGGAATAAAATTCCAGAAGTACTTTGACAAGAAAGTTTGAGGCAGTTGATTTCAAAAAGCTCTAAGTCTTTAAAAGAGGGACAATGGAAAGCTCAAAGTAGTGTTACCGGTAATTAAAAACATTCATGTGTGATAGAATTGTGTAAAGTTGGAACCCCAACATGAAGAATCCTTGGCATGTTTTCATTAAAAACCTAGAAAATATTGAGTATCCATTTATAAGTTGTGGAGCTTTTTAACTATAGTCCTTTACTCATCTCTGTTTCCTTTCCCAGGCTATGAAGAGTTCTGGTTTTCTTCTTATTCTGTTAAACCATAGAATTCTTTTGCTTCTCACCATTGTCATAGGCTCGTATCAAATCTTTGTCTTCACAGTCTTCTGAAGATGATACTGTTCCAGTGGATGGAGCTTTCAGCAACTTCTTGTGGCCTGAATATGAAATAAATAATCTTTCAAATAATCATAGAAGCTTCTTAAAATAACTGCAAACAGTTCAATTTGATTGCACACTGAGTTCTGAAAAATTAATTTGTTATGTGAAAAAACATAATGTACTTTTCTAAAGCTAGCATTCATGAAATATTTGTTTTCATTGTCAATATAATGCAACTCAAGAATTTCCAAACTATGGAGACATGCCATTTTAACTATCAAATCAATTCAGACATGTTCAACTGTTTAAACTGTTCAAATAAGTTTGAAAAGAATAAGGACCGACTATTGTCTGAGCCCCAGCCTTCCAGAATTGCTTGGCAGATCTGAAATTTTAAAAGATTTATTGTACATGGTTTCTCATGGGAGTGGGGATTCTGCAGCACCACCACAATGGCTAAGAGCAGCCATTAAAAATAAATAAATAACCAAACTGGTTTGGAAACTTCCTGTCCCACCTCAAACTTCTATACCTCTAAAGCTATACTTGTTTTATTTGGATAGATAGGAACATTTTCAAGCAAGCACGAGTCCCTTGAACATTTTTATTTTTTGAATATGTTCACACACAGGGCCATGAGGAACTTCCATATAACTCTGATAATAAAGATGATGCAAAGGCTACCCCTTTGTTTTGTAGTTGGTCGGTTTCTAATTTTTCTTTTTTAATTAAAACATTATTTTTAAAAGATCAGGACCTTTCTACAGACACCCTACTACTTATCACATTAGGAATGCCAAGTTTATTGTAATTTAATTTGCTGCAATCTACATATTTTGTTTTAGCATTTGATAATAAGACTTCCATCTGTGATTTGATTAGACGTAGGTTATGGCTGAGTTCACACATCAGAGAAGCATACTCATAATAATCATGATTGCCATCATAACAATCACGATACATAATGACACCTAATACACAATTTCATAAAGTCTTAATTAAACAAACCACATTATGGCTGCGTGGATACAGCTGCCTAATAACTCACTCACAGTCCTTCTCCAACACTCTGGCATTACATTTCCAAAATTTAGTAGCAGCATCTCGGACTATCTGAGAGGATAAGAGGACTCACTAAAATGGAAACTGGAGCAGGGTTTCAATTCCAGTGGTATAAAATCCTCACAAGCAGGTTGAAAAAAAACCCCAGCTTTGCCACTTTCTGTGACATCATAAACTCTTCTAGTGACTTTGTAGGAAGCCATCCAGCCATTGGTGCAGCAATGTTCCCACAAAAGTTCATAATTCTGATCTCTGACTCAGTACAATGCACAAATTCAGCCATTACTAGTTTTGCAGAAGTGAAACCAGAGCTCAGGTACAGTTCCTGGTTTCTTCTTTTCTCTTTCACTTTAGGAAATCTCTCCCCTCACCCTCTGGTTTTCTGATTAGGTAAACAATTCATCTAGCTGCAACAAGAAGTGTGTCATGTGTCCCCAGATCATTCAAAGGGCTCCCAATACAGAACTGATATATTCTTTCGTATTAATTTCATGATCTCAGGACATTTAAAATAATGCTGCCACTATAATTTTTTTAAATTCTTTTGTAGTGATTTTTGTCAGCTTTAATAGAGAAACCAAGTTGCAATTTAAAATAAAAAATAAATAAAAAGGATTTATATGTTTCTTTAAAAGAAACATTCTTTCTTCAAAATGTCCAATCTTTTAAAAAGCAGTCTCTGAGGGAAAATAAGGCTACATATTAGGAAAGAATGCCACAGTCTGTTTGCAGTGTCAAGTGTAATTTATAAAGATTTCAGCTACTACTTTATTATAGCTTCCATCTCCCATCTCTTCTTTATGAACTTACTTAATTTTCTAGGCAAAAAGGGAACTTCTTCTCACCTGGGCTAGATGTGGGGGAATCCAAGCATTGGCATTCAGTGCTCCCTCCCAAGCTCTCTGTGTCACTGTAGAAAGATTGGTTGGCACCTGGCAATAGAAAAAAGATAATTTTCCATAAAACTAACGCTTTCTCATAACATATGAGAAGTGGCAAAATATTGGCTTCTGGAAAATGGAGACGCCTTTAACAATACAGAAGTTATCTGATTTGAGCAAAAGAATAACATTTGCTTCAGTTACTGAAGAAGTTGTATGGAACTTTCTTTTGTTGAGATGTGCTTGCTTTTTTCCTTTTTCACTTCCCACTCAATTTAAGTTACAGTCCTAAATGGCAAAAAACCCAATCACAGATGGCAGCAAAGATACCCCCAATTTTTTTAAAAAATCTTTAATCCTGCCTCCTGTGCTTAGAGTGATCACTAGAGTTCTCATTCCAAGCACAAATGACCAGGTTCAAATTCGTCTATTTTGGACAGATTATTCAAAGGTCTAGTTCTCCAGAGAAGGCTCAGTGCTGGGAAGGATGGAAGGAAAGAGAAGAAAAGAATGCCCATCAACAAGGTGGATAGACTTAGTTGCAGCGGTGATGGGGGCACCATTAGGAGACCTGATAAAGCAAGTTAGGAAGAGACCATTATTGAGAAATGTATGTGGTTATTAGGAGTCAACAATGACTTGATGGCACATCATTCAAGTGCAGGTAGTCTTTGACTTATGACCACAATTGAGGCCCAAATTTATGTTGCAAAGTAAGACATTGGTTAAGCGAGTTTAGCCCCATTTTATGACCTTTCTTGCCATAGTTGTTAAATGAATCACTGCAGTTGTTAAGTTAGTAACAAGGTTGTTAAGAGAATCTGGCTTCCCCATTGACTTTGCTTGTCAGAAAGTGGCAATAGGCTATGACATGATCCTGAGACCTTGTAACTGTCCTAAATATGAGTCAGTTGCCAAGCGTCTGAATTTTGATCACATGACTTTGGGGATGCCACAATGGTTGTAAGTATGAAAAACGATCATGCCACTTTTTTTAGAGCCAGTTCACAAATGAACTGTTGTAAGTTGAGGACTACCTCTAGCGAAGTAATTTTTTTGTAACCAGATCTAGACCCCATATCCTGATCTAGCCAGACCATGGCAAGGATTGTAAGATCCCAAAGAAGAAGGTAGAAGTGGACTGTAATGGAATTGACTGTACTTTGCTCACTGCTTGAGGAAGATGGCTTTCCAGGAGTTTCTTCTGATGAGTTGCTTAGGTCAGCAGCTGATGAATAAATTCGAGAACAAGGGGCAATGTTTTTTCTTCTACCAGAAGAGGGTGACCTGAAAAAGCAAAGGCCCATCTATAATTTCCCCAGAAAACAGTTACAGGTAATTGCTTATTAGTAGACATTTGGTTCCAAAAAGTTTCACAAATGATGGTTGTCTTAAAGAACATTCTCACAACCTAGTACACACTTGTGTTAACAGTAATAGTTAATGCTACCCCCTGAATTAGATTAAAAACTCAGCAAAAAGCTGAGAAATATTCTAAGTTCATTTTTCAAGAGGCAACTGGACATTCGAAGGGCAGTAAGATACAACAATTCTATGTTAAATTCCTCATTTGGACCCAATATTTGCTTCATACATTTTTTTTCTTTAAGCATGCCAATCTTTGCTTTAAAAGTGAATATTTTTCTTTCTCACACTTCAATATATGGTGTTCCATGATCACTAATCATTTTGTTTAGAACAACATTCAACAAAATCAGAAACTTCATATTACACAGAATAGTTAGAGGCAGTAAAAAGCGAATTTTCCTTCATTAAATTGATTTGTCTCTTTCTATTGGCATCCTGGAGAAGGTCTATGTATGTGGTTGCTAGTTGTCAAAACTGTCCTGATACCTCATAATAAATCAACAATCAATTGTCAATATATAGATTATATTCATGAAAGGAAGGAAGCCTCGTCCTCCCTCAGCAGCCTTACTAGTTCGATGCAAAATGGCAGATGAAGATGAAGCCCAAATGTGCTTGTTTTATTTTAAACACAATACATTTACAAAGGGGGAGTAATCATGCCTAGAGCACATGAGGCTACTATGAACAGCTTTGACTGTGTGACTTAATGCTCACTCTGACAGGGGAATTATATGGAGGGGAAGGGAATGGTGGTTTGAGAAAGAAGATGGTTCTGTGATAGTTATCTCAATGGGGCTGCACCAGAAGAGAGCACGAAAAATAACTTACAGCCTGCAAGAGATTTGCGTACTGCAGCCTTTCAAGATAAGTTAATTTAAAGTAAAAGGCGTTCTTTCCCTCCTTCCTTTCAGATGGAATGAATGTGCATATCTGTAAATTATCCCCAGATGTCAGGAATTATGCAAAAGTAAACAAGCTCAAAACCTTTTTCATTAAAATGATGGTTGTAAATTTTATTGAAGGGAATATGTGAGGGGGGTTGTTGATTTGTTTATTTCCAATGAAATAGATTTTAAAATCTGTCATTTGATATGTAAATTAAAATGCAATGCTTCAAATTAAGTGGCAAATCTATTTCTGTCTCAAATGAATAAATTGTTTTTATCTATAGGTGTTATACAAATTCACTGTGTCATGGCATCCTAAAACTTGAGAATCCCTAGTATAGTGCGCATGGTTATATCAAGAATTTATAGTCATTTTTAATGTTACATGATTTTGATCCTTCAAAGAATTGTGCTGGAATCATGATGGCTTAGGAGACAGATAATCTGGGAAGAAAGCTTTTTTTCCTTTCAAGGTTTTATTACTGGGACAGCATTTCTTAGGGATTGGGCCTTCCTGTCTAGTCCTGAAGCTGGCACTAATTAAGAACTTTCTTTGTAAGTTATTTATGAAGCCTCTTGAATAACCTGGCACCTCCAGTGTCATTCCCTTTTCCCACAATGCTAGCCTTCTCTCATCCCGAGGGTGATTTATGTAACTTTATTCTGCTGATTCCACTACTGTAAAGCACAGAGGATAGCGAACAAAGTCAGAACAATTCATCATTATTCCAGTAGTATTTTCCCTTGTCAAAGCAAGGGATGCTGGTGAGGAAAGGCTCAAATGCAATTCTTCCACTGCCATTTCCTGTGGCTGGTAAAAACAGACAGGTGGGTAATTCTTCCCAATTCCCTCCCCCCCCCCAAAGTTGCATCCTTATTCCATAATTTCATCTATTGATGAATCATTTTTCAGGGCCCAATTATACAAACTCTCTCCCTCTCTCCTGCCCCACACAACAACTGTGGCATTTCCATCTACCAAACTTTCCTTCAAACATCTAATTCTGCCCAGATTCTTTGAAAGGACAATAGCTACTCCAATTTGCTATCTTTGCCCAGATAATTTGTTTTACTATAAATATAATTTTCCCTCTAGAAAAACATCTGAAGTTGGAATTATACAACATAGCACAGAGAGCTTAAATCAAACATCTATCTTTCAGGTTTAACTTTAGTATAAGCCTTTGATAATCCCACAGAAGTTTCATTCTTCAAATAGGACATTTGCTCAGGGAAAAAAAAATCAAACATGTACTCTGTAGTGCTGTGGGTCTTTCCAAAATCACAGTTAAGAAAAAGAATACTTGGCACAATGGACTAATTGAACCCGGTTCCGGCCAGTGTTCATTAGAAATAGGTGGGACAGATTTGGACTCTTCTGATTTTCAAAAGGTCTTTTTGGAGACCTTTTGGAGACAGAGTTGGTAGGGGCACTGGAGGTCTTCTAGTCCAACCCACTGTTCAAGCAGGAAATATTATAACATTCCAAACAATCTCTTCTTAAAAACCTCCATTATTTGAGCACCCACAACTTCTAGAGGCAAATCAATCCAATAGTTCTGTTACGAACTAAGCAAACTCATTAGCTTGCGATTCTAATAGTTTTACTTTCACAGCAGGCTCGTAAACCTGCACTTCTGATTGGCCCGCTAATAGCGGATCGCGATTGGTCATTGTCGGCTGATCTGATTGGCTGTTAGTGGGTCGCCGCTGATTAGACGCTTTCCAGCGCGGCAAACTCAAATCATTGGATGTTGTGACAGCAGCCAGCTCTATAAAAGGAGCTGCTGCTTCCCTAGCTTTTCGCTCTGTTCTGAAGTCACTAATAAAAAGTTGGAGTCACTATTCAATGCCTCGCCTCTGTTCTTGTGCCCACTCTCCCAGATCTAACACTGGCGATGAGGGTGGGATGCAGAGACGATAAGAGCGGACTGATCACTCATTGCACGATAACAGAGCACGTGGCTGAGAGCGCACCAATCGCGGCAACATGACCAGCGGTGCCATACCACCCGCTCCATTTGACCTGGCTAACGAAGACTGGGACTTGTATATGGACAGGTTTCAGATGTTCCTGGAAACCAACAACTTGAAGGATGCTACGCCTGGCAAGAAATGAGCTGTATTCCTGACCCATTGTGGGCCAGCCGTATTTAAGGTGGCAAAGGCACTTGCAAAACCAGCGGAAGTCAAGACAATGGACTGGGACACTCTCGCCCCAATCCTCTAGGCCCATTATGCCCCAGCGGTGCCAACACTCATCAGAAGACACGAGTTTTACCAGAGGGACCAGCAGGAAAGCGAGAGTGTGGGAGACTTCATCGTGGACCTCAGAAACCTGGGGGGACTCTGTGGCTTCGCCAATCTCAAGAAGCCATGAGAGATCGAATTGTTCTGGGACTAAGAGACCCCACGACCCAGAGCAAGATTATGGCGAAGGGAGACATCGTCCTTGCAGATGTCATCGCCGATGCTACTGCAGCAGAAGCAACCAGGAAGTCGGCCGCTCGAATGCGCTGAGCAAACGGACCGCACCGGCAACTCACCAGTAATACTATGCCTTGTCCCGAGAGGCACGCAACGACCACCCACCATGAAGACCTCGAATCCTCATCAGAAAACGAGGGAGAGGAGGTCAACAGACTCTGGTTGGAACGTGATCAGCGAGATCAACGGAGTCGTAAGCCCTCATTCCAGTGTGCTGGTTGCAGGGGAAACCACCCACGATCAGACTGCACATTCCTAGACGCACTCTGCTGTTCCTGTGGAAAGAGGGGCCACATTGCAAAGGTTTGTAGAAGCAAGCAAGGGTCCAGCCCAAACCAAAGAGAAAATAATTTCCGGCAGACAACAGGCACCCCACCAGTAAATCGGGACTGCCCAAGCAACCAATGGAACCACTACTACAGAAACCGAGCACCAGCCACTTCTACCAGATGAGAAGAGGCACACCAAACTATCACCATCGGCCATGCTTCATCCCTTGATGCAAGGAAAATCCGAGTAAAGGTCATCATTGAGAAGCAACCATGCATTATGGAAGTCGACTCCGGGTCGTCCCTATCGATGGTGTCCTGGAAAACCCTCAAACAGCTGATCCCTGACATCCGCCGCCAGGACCTCAGCACTCAGAGAATTATATTGAAGGACTACCAGGGAAATAGAATCCCAGTCGCCGGTTCCAGCCACGTCCAAGTCTCTTTCAAAGACTACACCGCAACCCTACTTCTTACCGTCGTCGATAGAGATCGACCCAGCTTGCTAGGCTTACAGTGGTTCATGCCTCTGGGAATCGAACTGGCAGGCATCAACCAGACCGAAGGCAATGACTGGGAAGTGGCCCTTGTCCAGGAATTCCAGGAAGTTTTCACCAAGAAGCTAGGCAAGTACAAGGAATCCCCCATATTGTTTAACCTCTGCCCTGATATTGCGCCCATTCGCCTTAAGCCTCGTCGAGTGCCCTTTGCACTCAAACCAAAGATTGACAAGCAATTGGACAAATTAATAGCCCAAGGCATGTTGGAACCGATTGACCATGCCCGATGGGAGACCCCAATTGTAACCCCCATAAAACCTGATGGTTCTTTGAGAATTTGTGGGGATTACAAGGCCACCCTAAACCACGCACTTCAGCAGAGCGCTTACCCCGTGCCTGTGGTCCAACACCTCCTTCATTCCCTTGTGGGCGGAAAAATATTCACAAAATTGGACTTAGCCCAGGCATACCAGCAGCTGCAGAGACTGCAGAAGCCCAAACTATAGTTACACACAGAGGGTTCAAGTGTAATAGACTCCAGTTCGGAGTAAGTGTAGCACCTGGCATCTTCCAAAGTCTGATGGAGAGATTGCTACAAGGCATAAAAGGGGTCGTGCCATATTTCGATGATGTCCTGAAGTATACTAGAAAAATGACTAAGAATGGTCCTCCAAAAATTTAAAGACGCTGGCCTGAAGGTCAAGAAGGACAAGTGCCAACTATGCACAAAGAGGGTTGAATTCCTTGGTTACCTTCTTGACAAACAGGGAATTCACCCTACTGAGAAAAAATTGGCTGCCATAAAAAACGCCCCGAGACCTAGAAACAAAACAGATCTCCAAGCCTTCCTGGGACTTATCAACTTTTATAACATCTTCCTACCCCAGAAGGTGACTGTTGCTGAACCCCTGCATAGGCTCCTCGACAAGAAGGCTTCCTGGGTCTGGGGACATCGAGAAGAGTGAGCTTTTCAGCAAGTAAAAGACCTTTTAACATCAGATGCTGTATTGATACAATATGACGAGACTTTACCATGAACTGTTACCTGTGACACCTCACTGTTTGGAGTAGGAGCCATCCTGAGCCACATCCTGCCAAATGGTACTGAGGCGCCCATTGCATTCTTTTCTAGAACTTTATCTAAAACTGAGAGAAACTATAGCCAACAAGATAAAGAGGCTCTTGCTATTGTGTCTGCAATCAAACGATTCCATGAATATGTATATGGAAGATCCTTTTCTATAATCACCGATCACAAACCACTACTTGGCATCTTGGCAGGGGATAAACCAACTCCCCACATCTTATTGCCAAGAATGGCATGCTGGTCAGAGTTTTTGACCGCACACGATTACCAACTGCG
The DNA here is from genome assembly GCA_033807585.1 of Hydrophis major. Taxonomy (NCBI): domain Eukaryota; kingdom Metazoa; phylum Chordata; class Lepidosauria; order Squamata; family Elapidae; genus Hydrophis; species Hydrophis major. Next base: position 224,697,240 of record CM066329.1, read on the forward strand.
ACACTGACCAGGGAAAGCCATTCCCCATGCTGACGCCCTGAGCCGCTCTCCGTTATCAGAAGTCCTGGATGACCCAGCTCCAACCCTAGCTACACTACAAATCGAGACACTTCCATCACCACCACTGACTGCACGAGACATCGCGTCAGAAACAAGGAAGGACCCTTGTTTAGCACGGGTCCTCAGCTGGGTGGAAAGAGGTTGGCCTGACAGCTAACTCAACGACACCTTCAAGCCTTTCACCACAGGCAAACAGAACTTTTCTCCCAAAAAGGATGTGTTTCATAGGGAGGCAGAGTCGTCATCCCAGAAAGATTGCAGCATAAGGTCCTAAAACTATTGCATGATGGACACCTGGGCATCGTGCAAATGAAGGCACTAGCAAGGAGCTACGCTTGGTGGCCAGGCATAGATAAGCAAATAGAAACCTGGGTCGCTACCTGCAACAAATGCCAGGAAACACGCTCAGCTCCACCAAAAGCACCACCAACTGAATGGGAAGCACCCCGAGTTCCCTGGTCCCGTATCCACATCGATTTTGCGGGACCCATCAAGGGGCATACATTTCTCATAACAGTGGATGCCTATTCCAACTGGCTTGAGGTCCACAAAATGAAGAGCACCACAACAGAGACTCTCTAGACTATTTGCTACACACGGCTTGCCAGATGTTTTGGTTTCAGACAATGGCCCACAATTCACCGCCTTGGCATTTGAGCAGTATCTAGCAGACCGGGGATACGCCATGCCTTAACATCGCCGGCTCACCCTGTGGCCAACAGTAGGGCTGAACGAATGGTCGAGTTCACAAAGAAAACCTTACACAAGATGGAACAAGGGAACATCCACAACAAGATGACAAGGATGCTCCTCCTCCAGCATATTACTCCAAACAGCACCACAAACAAAACCCCAGCTGAACTCCTGATGGGCAGGAAACTTCGATCACATCTTGACCGGCTACACCCTGCCTACACACTGGAAAAGCCCCTGGGGTCCAGCAGCAAGTATCGCACGTCCAAGGCGACCCGGTGTTTGAAAAAAACTTTACCGGTGACCCATTGTGGGTCCCCGCTACCATAACTCAACTTACGGGTCCCCGTTCCTATCGTCTACAAACTGCTGATGGGAGACTGTGGAAGCGCCACATCGACCAGCTATGCTCCAGGCTGGCATCTACCCCCTTCACAAGCCCTGAACTCCAAACCAGGGGGGGAAGGGAAATTGAGGGGGCCAAAAATGAACTAGTTCCCGACCCAGTACTCGAAAACCAGCAATCAGCGTAACCAAACCTGGATTATTCATCTTCCGAAGAAGAGCCCGGGCAAATGGCCATCTCTCCACGAAGCAGCACGGCGGCATCAGCAACCCAGAGAATCCAGATGACAGCCTTGACGGGAGTAGAGATGACAACACCGAGTCACCTATCGGAGAAGCCAGCTCACCATTTCCGCCGAGTTCAACCAACAGCCTACCGGAACCAGAGTCCGGGCAAAGACTGGTGGAGCAATGAAGATCAGGTGGACAGGTGAGACGACCTGCCTACCTGCGAGAATACATCACCCCACCCTTGAGACGGAACCTCGGGGGGAGGGGTGTTACGAACTAAGCAAACTCGTTAGCTTGCGATTCTAATAGTTTTACTTTCACAGCAGGCTCGTAAACCTGCACTTCTGATTGGCCCGCTTATAGCGGATCGTGATTGGTCGTTGTCGGCTGATCTGATTGGCTGTTAGTGGGTCGCTGCTGATTGGACACTTTCCAGCGCGGCAAACTCAAATCATTGGATGTTGTGACTATAAAAGGAGCTGCTGCTGCCCTAGCTTTTCGCTCCATTCTTAAGTCACTAATAAAGAGTTGGAGTCACTATTCGATGTCTCATCTCCGTTCTTGCGCCCACTCTCCCAGATCTAACAAGTTCTACTGTCAAAAAAGTTGTCCTTAGTTCTAAGTTGGTTCTCTCCCTGATTAATTTCCATCCATTGCTTCTTGTTCTGTCTTCAATGCTTGTTATTCTCTTGTTTTCTGTTTTGTGATGGTTGGAGGAGAGATTTATAACTTCAGGATCTTCTCTCTCTCTCTTTCTCCCTCCTTTCTCAGCATACTGTTCACAATTCCTGTCTTTAGGTATTATTTAAAATGTCTTTTCTGCTCCTTGCTGGAAATGATGCCACATCTTGGTGACCAGGCATTTTTAAAGAATGTAGTTCTTATTTAGATGGAAGCTTTACATTAGTTTTTACTTGCAGATTAAGAGTTGGAAGGGACCTTGTAGGTCATCTAGTCCAACCCCCCCCCTACACCATTTCTGACAGATGGCCGTCCAGTCTTTTGAAAGCCTCCAGTGATGAAGTTCCCACAACATCCGAAGGCAACTTTTGTTTCATTGGTTGATTGTTCTATCAGAAAATATTTCCAGGTTGATTCTATCCTTGTTCAGTTTCCTTCAATTATTCCTTATTCATCAGTTTTCAGTCGTACACTTGAGTTCACCAGTGGGATCCAGCATATTGTAAGGGTGTGATGGAATGGCAAACCATTATGACATTATCACCACATGAATATATGATCAAGACTTTAAGAACCTTCTTTTAAAATGTGTATGCTGGTCAAAGGACTAGGTATAAAAAGGTTAAGTACAAGAATTAATTGATGCTATAACTAAAAAACCTTGGAAGATCTTTTTGTCTCTTGTCTGTTGAAAACACTTAATCTGATCTTTCAATATGCCAGTCACTGATAGACATTACCATCAAAAGAATCCTGCAATATGCATGTTTCGTATGCTATAACTGTAGGCATTTGAGATGGGAAGCCTGCAGCTCTCGGATGTTGTGGAACCTGTAATTTTTAGTATTCTTCACCACTGGCTATGGTGATTAGGACTGCTGAGAGCTACAGTATAATTCATCAGCATCTGGAGAGATACATGTTTTCCCATTGCTGTAAATCTTCAGGGCCATGTAATAAGAAATTTTTATCAGGACTGATAAGATGATGGGAATATCCATGGGTGGGTGGGTCAGAAGAAAAAGGGCTATGCTTCCTTACCTCTGCCCTGCCGGTACAAACTCTTCAAATCTGTACACCTCAATGGGAAGCTCTTTTTTTGGCAGTTTTTGAATAAATTCCAGATATTTTTCACCAATCTTGTAGGGCTTGCAGAATTCAGTCAAGTTCTGGTACCCTACAGGGATTCGTTCTGCTTGAGCATGCTGGAGCTTGAACATCCTCAAGGACACCTGAAGGACACATACAAAATGAATACATTTCTTTGAATTTAGGATTATTGTTGAAATTTGGAGAATCTATTACAATATTTCCGTACTTACCTTTCAATAGTAATAGTTTGAAAATTCAACCACTCTCAGTTATGAGTGCATTAAATTGACTTAAATTGACTATTCTGTTCACTCCTATTTAATAACTGTTTAAGTGAGAGAAGTGAGAACATACCCTCCCATTTCTCACCCTGTCTTTGGAAAATGAAGTTGGGAAGTGAAGGAGGAAATCAAGAGAAACTTCTAATCATAAATCATAAATCACAAACTTACCCTCACCAGCATTTCATCTCCTTGATACATTAGCTTGCGAATGTGAGAGATAATTCTCTCCCGGACTTTTTTCAGTTCGAGACGACGATTGTTGGATTCAGAAACACAGCTTCTATATGTGACTTCTGATTCCTGAACCTGTATGCATGAAATAAAAATCAGTGAAAGGAATGGGAAAGCTGACTTGGTTATACCAATAGATGAAGTACTTCACAGTGGGGATGTCAGTAAGAACTGATGGGAATGCTAGTTATGCACCCAAAATAAGGAAGCATCTATATTGTATAATTTATTTTAGGGATAAATTGAAACCATTTGTGCAGCTCAGTTCATTCTAACATAAAATAAAATTTGCAGTATTTGTGGCAATTTCCCCACTTTTGGGCACTTTATGGCTTATTTCTAAAGAGAATACACTACAATAGGACTAATCCACTCTGGCATTAAACATTGCTGTCCTCCATTTCTTCAAAGACTTGATGATTCACCTCAGTTGTTTCCAGGACTTAGTTACTAGTCTCCATTGTCATTATATTCTGATAGTCTTATTTATGATCATCAGAATGTTTGTTCCTTCAACCTAAATCACAGGACTACAGTCAGCAGAATCATGTTCTTCCTCAGCATTATATTCCTTAGCTGAAGGGGTACAGTTTTAGCTCCCAGGAACAAATTTGCATTAGGAAATCACTTGCTATAAAGTCATTTCCATAATCCACCATATTGCTCTTTTCAATCTGTTCATTTCCTCACCCTATTCCTCCAGTTTGGGACTATGGAACCGCAGCAAATATATTGAGCCAGAGTCCAAATCTTCTCACTGGTGGACAGCTGGGCAATTGTCCCCTATGTCTGCAACTATTGCCAAATCATCATCTTTTTCTGTTATAAATATAGATCTGACCCATATGCTTTGGAATGAACAGAACAAAATAAGATGCAAGATACTGAAAATTCTACTATTGGTCTGGTGACAACAAAGACTCTTACATGTTTCTACATCCACCTCCAATTCACCTATAATTCTCAGGGCACTTATAGAATTACAGGGCTGGAAGAGACCTGGAAGATCTAGTCCAACCCTCTTGCCATGGATAGGAATCCTCACAGGCAAATGGCATTTTAGCATTTTTTAAAAAAAAAAAACTTCAAATCATGGATGCCTCATTACTCCAAGGAAGCAGACCGTTCCACTGTTTAATAGCACTCTCAGTCAAGAAATTCTTCTTTATTTCAAGTTTGGATCTTCCTCTGTATGATACTTTCTTCAACACTACTTTTGCTGCTCATCGGTGCTATGGAGAATAAATTCACACCCACTTCCTGGGATAGACCTTTGGGTTTTTGGAGACTGCAACCATCTTTCCACTTAGACTTCTCTTCTTTAAGAAAAACATACCCAATTCCTTCAATCAGTCTTCATTGGATTTCACCTCCAAGCCCTTTATCATTGTCATTGTTCTTCACATTCTTTCTAGTATCTCTTCTGTAATACCTTCTTGTATTGTAATAACTAGAACTGCACCCAGCATTCCCAGTAGGGTTTGACCAGTGCAGCCCAAAATGGAACTATCACTTTTTACGAATGTGACAGCATAGCTGTCAGGACACCCCCATTCAAATCTGTGGATGCAGTCCAAGATTACATTGGCTCACCTGGCAGCTGCAGTACACTTCTGAATGATGCTTAATCTGTGATCTACCAGGACACTCAGATCCTTCTCACAAATATTGCAGTAATCTCCTCTTTCTGACCACTTGTTCAACAACCTGACGACTTGTGCAAAGTTGCAATAGCATTGAACAAATGGTACTTATGACTGGCCCTTGAAGGTCTACTTGTCCAGCCATCACAGATTGCAATTTGGGTGCTTTACAGCCAGGTAACACTTGCACTTGCATTCCATGTCCATATGATCACCATTTGCAATTTTCTTTGACAACCTCTCCCAGGCCAAATCAATGGGGTAGCTGGGAGGGAAGATCACGTTACTCTAGCAATTCCTCCCCTGCTCCCCAAGAGCAACATTTTTTTCAGTTGCATGAAATCTGCTCAACTTTCATTCTGTGCTATACAAAACCTGCACAGTATTCTTACCAACACAAGAGCACACAATAGATACAAACTCAAGGTTAATCGCACCAAACGTGATTGCAGGAAATACAACTTCAGCAACAAAGTGGTCAATGTCTGGAATACTCTACCTGACTCTGTGGTTTCTTCCCCAAACCCCAAAAACTTTAACCTTAGACTGTCTACTATTGATCTCATCCCCTTCCTAAGAGGTCTGTAGGGGGCTTGCATAAGCCTATTGTTTCTTTTATTTTTCTTATATGTACCCATTTCATGTATTCATAACTATGTATATACTTATACCTATTATCTTGTAAGCGATTGACAAATCAAATCAAATCAAATCAATAAATAAAATTAACATGGTAGGGAGAGAAAACATTTTGTGTGATGTAATGAGCCAGCTCTATTACTAATACATATGAAGTATTCTCTATGAGTCAGTAATTTTCTCAGATGCTTTGGGGGCAATTCAGTCATCATATCATGCCATAATCAACAGTGTCTTTTTTTCTTCTGCTCCTAAGCCACTTCTTTTTGTCACCATTCATGATCTTGCCAAGATCTGCTTCCTTAGCAGCCTTGAAAACTTGATTTGTTCCACATTACACCTCATTCAGGGAACTTCTGATATTAATACAGTTGAGAAAGTCCAGAAATATTTCACAAGAATAGTTCTCCACTCGTCTACTAGTTGCAGAATACCTTATGCCACCAGACTTGAAATTCTAGAGCTAGAAAACCTAGAACTATGCCGCCTTCAGTCCGATATAAGTATAGTATATAAAATCATACATTGCAATATCCTACCTGTCAATGAATACTTCAGCTTCAACCACAACAATACAAGAGCAAACAATAGATACAAACTCAAGGTAAACCTCACCAAACTTGATTGCAGGAAATATGACTTCAGCAGCAGAGTGGTCAATGTCTGGAATACTCTACCTGACTCTGTGGTTTCTTTCCCAAATCCCAAAAACTTTAACCTTAGACTGTCTACTATTGACTTCACCCCTTTCCTAAGAGGTGTGTAGGGGGCATGCATAAGTGCACAAACGTGCCTACCGTCCCTGTCCTATTGTTTCTTTTTTTATGTTTCTTATATGTATCCATTTCATCTATTCATAACTATGTATATACTTATATCTTATAATTGCTTGACAAAAATAAATAAATAAAATAAAATAAATAAACTACCACTGGTTTCTAAGCCACACAAGCTTATTGTTTCTCCATTAGAGAAAAGTTTAGAATCCAAAGCTTGATTCCTTCCAACTTTCCTTTGATCACATACATTCTCCCCAGCATCCAAAAAAACATCAACAAGAAAAATGTTCACCACAAAGTAAATGTTGTGCCAGCTCAACAAACAAACAGCTTGATCTCACATAATGTGGAATTCATTGTTTTCTGCTGGATTAAAAGCAGCATGTTCTCTTTCTTGAAAGTATACCTTGTAAGCAATTCAGTGCTTTATCTACCATTCATTTATTTAAGTATTTAATAATAGCTCATCCAACTCAAAAGACTCTGAGCAGATTACAACACATTCACATTATAAAAACAACAATAAAAAGAAAATAAATGTTAAAAACAACAATTGTAATCGGAAAGTAATGCTAAAATGGATGCCAATAAAACTTGAGCTGGGGTTTGAAGACCCAGTAAAATAAAAACTATCTTAAAAAGGAGCTTTACAGACCTTTAGGAATGACGAGAAAGAAACTCCATGTTTCCTATCATAGGATTAGAAAGGTCTCCATAGAGTCCCCAAATCCACTTGAATTCCCAAATGGCCATTCACAATTACAGATTAAGTGGCCAGTTCTTCCACATCAATTTTAACAGGTTCATAAGTGGGAAGAAACTTCAATGAAGGAGGCAAAGTACTGGTCTATCTATGGAGATCCAAGACATGGTTGTCTCAAAGGTGCTTTTTTAAAAGGCAACTGGACTATATTTTTTCCTTTAGGAAGAAGATGTTTCGCTTCTCATCCAAGAAGCTTCATCAGTTCTGAACATCTTCTTCCTCAAGAAAAAAACATAGTCCAGTTGCCTTTTGAAAAAGCACCTTTGAGACTACTAGTCTGACAAAACTGTGGCAGATCAAATGAATTGAGCAGTATCTGCAGAAGTCAAGAATCAGGATAATTAATGGTACGACTCTTTATGTTTAGGAGCTGTCATTTTTTTAAAATTTCATCTCAAAAATCACTTCTGATAAGTTAACAAACTTTTACTACATGCCACATTCCCATATCTGTATCTGTGGCATCCAGATAAATATGTGGTCGGCAAGAGCAAAAGTTTATCGCAAGCTTACAAAAAACTGTAATTCATTTCTGTGTCTTTCCCGTAAATTTCTACATAATTTCCTTGCTGTCGTGAGGACCTGGATTCTCAAACTCAGCGTCTGCTTCGGGGACCAGATTGAAGAAGCAGAGCACTTAACCTTTAAGTCCCAAGACCAATACCTTTAACTGAGCCTCATCTCGATAACGCCGCCGTTTTTCCAATTGCTTGTTTCCACTATTTGTGATAGCCTGGAATTCTTCTTCTGCTTTGGCACTTTGCATTTTGGCTTTTTCAAAATCCTCACAGCGCTGGAGGTAATGGAGGCGAGATTTACGCATCGAAGACAAGGAATCATTCTGCAATTAGAGGAGGCAAACTGTTGTTGGGCAGTAAATAGCTCTACCATAGGCTTTGTTTTTGAATGCCTTTTTGATTGTGATTGTATTACTAGTAGTCCTCGATGTACAACAGTTCACTTAGTGACTATTCAATGTTACAATGTCACTAAAAAAAGTGACTTATGACTGTTTTTCACACTTATGACTGATCCCCATGGTTCCCAGTTTTATGTCACTTGGCCATCTGCAGCTCGCATGAAGTTCTCAGAAAAAAAACCAAAGGGTAATCTGTCCCAACACTCAGAAATAATGTTAATAATAAATGCCCTCCATGTGTTTTTTTGAGGCTTTAAGAATAATTCTTGTAGCACAGGGGTGTTTAGATCTGGCCTGTGGGGCCATCCTGGAAACAGTGAGGGACTGGCCCATGGTGCCTCTGCCAGTGAAAATGGAATTTGGGAGGACTGTGTGCCCTTGACATGAGTGACATCAAGCTGGCCACTCCCATCATGGCCACCCCCACCCTGGCCCCTGAAGTTAAACGCAACCTTGATGTGTCCCTTAATGAAATCGAGTTTGACACCCCTGTTGTAGCAGGATCCAATCTGGTTCTGGTGACTGACCCAGACTCGGTCCTGCAACATTATCCTGGGACACATACATTCACCTTCATTAGTCACTAATTTTTATAGCCCAACCTTCAAAATGCAGCTTAAAAATAATCACAACTCTGAATTGCTTTTAGATGATGATGGAACACAGATTTTGCTAAGTTATCAGAGTTGGAGGTTGTTTATTTATCTCTGTCCTTACTTTCCAAGCATTACAGAATCTTAATCTTAACTATGATACATGTGCTCACACAGCACGACAACTGAATATTTTGACATCTAGAAATCACAAGCAACTTCTTTGCAAGGTACAGATAAACCTTGACTTACCACACTTCATTTAGTGACAGTTTAAAGTTACAGTGGCACTGAAAAAAATGACTTATGTCTGTTTTTCACACTCATGGCCGTTGCAGCAGTGGTGGGATTCATTTTTTTTCACTACCAGTTCTGTGGGCATGGCTTGGTGGGTGTGGCAGGGGAAGGAGACTGTAAAATCTCCAGTCAGAGGTGGTATTTGCCGGTTCTCCGAACTACTCAAAATTTCTGCTACCGGTTCTCCAGAATTGGTCAGAATCTGCTGAATACCACCTCTGCATTGCAGCATCTCCATAGTCACATAATCAAAATTCAAATGCTTGGCAACTGACTCATATTTATGACTGTTACACAATCATCTTTTGAGACTTTCTTTCTAAGTCAATGAGGAAGCCAGATTCACTTAACAACTATGCAACCAACTTAACCACTGCAGTGATTCATTTAATAACTGTGGCAAGAAAGGTGGTAAAATGGGGCAAAACTCACTTAACAAATGTCTCAACAACTTAAATTTGGGGCTCAATTATGGTCATAAATCAAGGACTACCTGTATTCTAAATTGACTTCAAAATACAAATGAGTGTGTTAAAAAAAGAGTACAGTTTCCTCATTTTGGGTGTCATACCTGATTCAGCCTCACAGTGTCAATTATGCTTGATCCTTTTTCCTTTTTAAAATCATGTTTAATATTTTTAGAAACCATAAGTCTGCAGATCTTGACTAACCCATACAAGAGAATTGCAGTTTAGCAATGAATTTTTTTAAAAAAATTAAAATGTACTAAATCAACTTTTGTCAATCATCTTAAGTTTCTTTACATTAGCTGCCATAACCTGGATATGAACATTGATGTAAACCCATATTCTAACCTAGATTTGGAAAGTTCATTTTGGCACCCACCATTTTTACACAAACACTTGCCATGGATGGATAAGCAGAATTTGGTAGTTTATCATCTAAGTGTTTTCATCTATACCTTGATAAGTGGAAGGAAAAGGAAATTTTATTTATGAAGTAATGTTCCTGAGAACAGACTCCTTGGAAAAATAATAGAGCACTTTCTTTCAATGTGAAGATCTGGTCTACTCAGGTTATAAGAAATATAATTTTACATGGAAGCCATTGATGTGACCTTTTGTCCATATCTTTCTGTCCTGGTACTTTTTGGGATAAAAACTCCCAGTCTCTCTAAGCAAGGTTTTCCTAATCTATCTCCCAACCTGAACTTCCATTGCCCAAAAATTTATTTAAAATCCTGAATATACAGCAGCACTTATAGCACCTTAGCACCTTTGGCCCATACATATCTGTCAAAAGACCAACCCTGATTACAACTTCATCCCTTGATCTGCTCTTACCATCCTTTTCTGTTCTTTCTGCCACTGATCTTTGAATTCCTTCCGCCATTTCTCAATTTCATTCCTTTTGGCCCAAAGAGGCTACAACAGAAAGAGGACTGTTAGGTGTAGATAGCAGGAGAGATTCAGAAAAAAAAATCAACCCCACCATATACTGAATTAACATGGGTGCTTGAAGAAAATTGATCAAACCAATGCCCTCAGTTTTAACATTACATTTCTATTTCCCAGCTCCATCTTCTTCAAATGCAGTTGTTTCAGTCACAATTTAGAACCAAGATTCTAGTCTGATAGACTCATGGGGTATTTTAAATTGTTGCTCTTGCTAAGAGATGCTTTATCTAAATCAGAAAACTGATGTACCTCATAATATTCTCTCAGATGCAACGTTCCAGCTGTGTCGATGGCTACGTTCCCTGCCTTTATGTCATGCTCCATGACCAAGGTATAGAGGCTCTGGAGAGGCATACCGTTCTGGGGAGACAAAAGTATTGACCAACCTGCTAGAAAAAATCACATTCTAGCTGACAGGAGATAGTCATTCCCAGGCTCTCTGTCAGATCCAGCATTAAAAGAAATAACACACATCCTTTTTCATTTTTATAATATAGTGCTTTCATTCTGCACTCAGTGCCATTGCCACAGTACCAGGCTTCACATCTGGGATTAATATAAATTAGAATCCATATGGGAGACAAGGATGAAGCCACACACAAAACAGCTGCTTCTCTCTGCAGTGCAGAGGTCAAAGGAACAGGTATGCATTCTCAATGGTTTAAACTTGAGGCTTTTGATTCTTGGCATGAGTCTTGGGTAGTTGAGGCACATTTCCATAGCAGTCATTTGTTAGCCCATTAGGCCAGAGATCCCCAACCTTTCTGGCTTTGTGCACTGGTGGGAGGGGAGAGAGGAGATGGCCCTTGTGGTGGGCAAGCACATGTGTGCGCGCAGCTCCATTTGCATGAGCGATGTGCACTGTGCATTCGTACCCACCATTCATGCAAATGGAGTGCCTGTGCACGCGCTTGCCCGCTGCTTCAGGCAGCCCAGTTTTGAACAGCTCATAGCCCAGTAGAGGGCCATGGCCCGGGGGTTGGGGATCCCCACATTAGGCTCAGTGTTTATGCATCTAATGCTGACATCTTAATATGTGAAACAAGGATATCTTGATTAAATTATCCAAGTAATACAACAACTTTCTGGGTATCACAAGCACTGGTGCTTCCAAGAGATTGAACTTCTTTTGTTAAGACTGCCAACCACACAACAATGTTTGACAGCAACTGCCATAGTTTGAAGTAAACCTGACAGTATGAAGTTTTATGAAACCTAGACCACTTCCAAACTACCCACTAACCAAATGGTTGTAAGTCGAGGAGTATTGATCTGTTTGAGAAACTCTGTGATAGAACATGGCTGAATGTTACTTAGCTTTCTTAGTTACATAAGTTAAGCTCTTACTGTTAAATGTAAATAATACTTAAAACATCATTGGTGTCAGGCTTTCAATTTATCAGGAGCACATACATTTATTTAAAATGCTTTATCCAATGTTTTTCTCACATGTTGTCTTTTTATGAGGGTAAAGTCCACTTTGCCTCAACAACTACAGTCAGTGGGTGTCAGCCTCAAGATATTTTTCCCTTCTTGCCTATCTGCTAATATTCATTATTTCTCTCGGCTGTCATGGCAACGGTGGGAGGGGGGACTTTATATGGGAAGAGAGCTGGAGGTGTTTGCATTCCTTGCTGGGCTAGCAAGGGGAGGGGGGATTCTTGTCTTTAACTTTCCGTTTCCTGACTATCTTTTCCTCTTTTGCGCAACTGCAAACTTTTATCAAAATATGTCAAGGTCATTTGACAAGACGTCTCATCACCATCTGAAGATGACCACATGAGCCATTTCAAAAGTTTTAATTGGAAGAATCATTTGAACTTTGGGGGGTGGGAGCAAACCTATTTCTTTGTATATGCATTCTACCCGCCAATTTCTCAGTTTCGGAATTGCTTTGTAGCTACCACTTTATTTCCCAGTAAAAGGATAACTTTGCTCTACCCCATGGAGTCTGAGTATTTCTTTCTTGGGATCTAAAAGGAGCGCACCCTGACATAATTCCGAAACTCCCACATCAGCCCACCCGGAGAAAACAGCAACTTTTCTTCCGAGGGGGTTTCATCCCATGTCGTCTCCAACCGGCGATGAAGAGGATCAGGGAGCTGTGGGGGGGCAGCCCGTGCCGCTGCCGGAAGGGTCGGTGGCTGACCTGCTTGCCGAATTGACTCTGGAAGAAACCCCAGCCGAGATGCCCAGATGGTCGTTGGGGGTTGGTTGGAGAGACCCTGAAGACCCCCCTCCTCCCAGGATCACTGTAAGACGAAAAGGTGCGAGGGGACGGCTTTGGCAGGAGGGGGAAGAGATGGAAGGCAAGCTGGATGAAGCCAAGAAAATCTCTATGGATGTTCCTGGAGAGCCCAGCACAACTCAAAGGTATGAGGGGGAAGAGGGAGCGAGATCAGCCCGGGGGAGCCAAGCTACCTCTACCCCCCTTGCCCAGCTTCCGCCGGCGCAACCGCCCGCTGATGCCCGGGGAGCCCCAGCAATAGGAGTGGCTCCTAGAAGACGCCCCCTGCCCCCCCTAGATGTAAAGTTTGGAGGAAATCCAAGAGATTTGGGATTTTTCCTGGTACAAGTTGGGAGTTATATGGCAGAATTTGAGCGGGAGTTCACCTCTGAAGCAGCCAAAGTGAGATGCGTTACCAGAACCCTGGAAGGGATGGCAGCAGATTGGGTGGTGACTTTGTACAATGATAACTCCCCCCAACTACAAACCCTCGATGTTTTCATGACTGCATTGAGGAGAAGGTTTGAGGACCCTCTGGCAGAGAGAAAGGCCAGAATCAGAATGAAGACCCTAGTTCAAGGGGGGAGATCGGTGGCAGACTACACCCAAGAATTCAGGCAGCTGGCACACCACATCCGAGGTTGGTCCCAGGGGGCCCTGGTGGAAGCCTATAAAGATGGCTTAAATGAAGATGTATACCACACGTGCATCTCCAGAAGGGATCCACGTGAGTTACAGTCATGGTACTTGCTGGCGGAAGAGGTGGACATTGATCTAGCCAGAAACAGACGCAGAGGAGGTCCCGCCTGGAGAAGACCGCTTCCCCCCGTCTCCGGGAGACCTCAGGGCCCCAACCGAGAGGGATGGCGGCAGGAGCCAAAACCACGGCATGTTTCCGTTGTGGAAAGGAGGGCCACTGAATGGTGGATTGTCGAGTAAAGGTGAACCCACCGAAAGCGCGGGACCCCGGAAGAAGGCCAAAAAAACCCTCAACCAAACCCCGCAAGACCGGGCTGAAGACAGGAGAGGTTGTAGAGGTCGCCCTTTCGGCGGGAGAGGAGCTGGGACCTCCAACCCCACTCGACGAGAACGAGACAGATTCGGAAGATGACGTCCTGGTAAGTCCTAATCAAGGGCCCATGACCATCCCAATAAAGTTAAGGCAGCCCACCTCGGGGACTGAGGGAGTGATGATGGCCTTACTGGACTCGGGGTGCACGAGGTGTGTAATTAACATGAAAGTGGTTAAGGGGATGGGCATTGGACTGAGAACTCTAAAAACGCCCATATCCTTTTGCCAACTGGATGGGTCGGTGGCGGGAGGTTGCCCCGCACGTTTTGTAACCGAACCCCTAGAGATGACCATGGGAAACCATCATGAGACCCTGTGTTTTATTGTGGCCCCTGGGATGGAACAATCTCTAATATTGGGATTGCCATGGCTTCGGAAGTGGAATCCCCATGTAAATTGGAGAGAGGGGTGGATACGCATCCGCACCGATCGGCCACCGGAAGGGGAGGAGCAACCCTATCCGGAAGGGGAGGAGGAATCCCATTCGAAGTCCCAGGCACTCGCCGAGATAGCTTCTACGGGTGCCGAACACGTGGAAGGAGAACAGAAAATCCCGAAGGAGTATTGGGACTTAAGAGAGGTGTTTAGTGAAGAGGCTTCCGACGAACTCCCCCCCCATCGGTCGACCGATTGTAGCATTGAATTCCTGCCGGGAGTGACGCTCCCGAAACCGAAGATGTATCCGATGACACCGGGGGAGTTGGAGGAATTGAGGGCGTTTATTGACAAGAACTTGGAACGAGGTTTCATCACGCCTGCTAGACCTCGAGTAGCGGCCCCTGTGATGTTCCGCGAGAAGAAAGATGGCTCCAAACGTCTGGTAGTTGATTACAGAAACCTGAACGCAGTATTCGTAGAGAACATGTACCCCCTCCCTCTGATGAAGGACATGTTAGCCCACCTGGCAAAGGGGAAAATTTTCACAAAGCTGGACTTGAGAGAGGCATACTACCGGATCCGGATAAAGGAGGGAGACGAGTGGAAGACTGCGTTCAACTGCCCAATGGGGTGTTTCCAGTTCAATGTTCTCCCTTTTGGCTTACAGGGGGCGCCTGCTGTTTTCATGCAATTGATCAATCAAGTGCTTCACGAACATTTGTACAAAGGTGTTCTAGTATACCTTGATGATATTCTTATCTACACGGAGACAAGAAATGACCACGTGAAGTTGGTACGCTCTGTGTTACACAAGCTGAGGGCCGCCAAACTATACGCCAAATTATCCAAATGTGAGTTCCATCAAGAAAAAATCGACTACTTGGGATATCGTATCTCCCCCGAAGGCATTGAAATGGACCCAGAAAAGGTGCGAGCCGTTTTGGAATGGGCCCCACCGAAAACTCGTAAACAGCTTCAAAGTTTTCTGGGATTTGCAAATTTTTACCGCCAATTCATCCCGTCTTTCGCAAAAATAGCTATGCCCATCACCAACCTCCTAAAAACAAAGGGGGAATTGAAACCAAAGCCCAGCCAACCATTGAATTGGACTATGGAGTGCCAAGCTGCATTTGAAAAACTTAAGAGACTTTTTGCTGCAGAACCAATACTGAAACACCCTGACATGGACGCCCCTTTCGTGATCCAAGCTGATGCAAGCGATGTAGCAGTGGGGGCGGTCTTACTCCAATTGAACGAGAAGGGAACACTACAACCATGCGCTTACACTTCTCGTAAATTCACTGAGACTGAAAGGAGATGGGCCGTTTGGGAGAAAGAAGCGTTTGCAGTCCGTTGGGCTTTATTAGCTTGGAGGCATTTTCTGGAAGGTGCGAAACACCCATTTGAAGTGTGGACTGATCATAAAAACTTAGAAGCTTTAAAGACCCCCCGGAAACTCTCCCCTAAACAAGTTAGGTGGGCTCAGTTCTTCAAGCGATTCAACTTCTCCTTGAAATATATCCCGGGGGGAAAAAATTTTATGGCAGATGCTTTGTCTTGAATGCCTCAATACAACAGTATCCGAAAAGAAGTGATTAGGCCAATCGTATCCACTACACAACTGGCTGCTCCTGTTGTTACCCGCGCACAGAAAAGAAACCAGGAGAGAGATCTACCCACTGATATGATGGAACAGTTTAAGGAGGCTTTGAAGACAGATGAGTGGTTTCTGGCAAATGCGAATAACTGCACCATTCGAGATGGCCTAGCCTGGATGGGGGCGAAATTGTATGTACCACAAACCCTGAGAAGCCATGTATTGCAACAAACCCATGATTCCAAAGTGGCTGGTCATTTTGGTTTTGTGAAGACCTTGCATTTGGTAAAACGACAGTTTTGGTGGCCTTCCTTGAAAAAGGACATTGAGACTTATGTGGCGAGTTGTCCGATTTGCGCCTCAGCAAAAAGACCGCCGGGTAAGCCACCAGGACTGTTACAGAATGTGGCCAGACCAACTGCCCCTTGGAAGGAAATTTCCATGGATTTTATAGTAGATCTACCTGAAAGCACTGGACACACGGTCATTTGGGTAGTGACTGACTTGTTTTCCAAACAAGCTCATTTTATTCCTTGCTCAAAGATCCCTTCGGCGAAGACCTTAGCCAGACTCTTCATTCTTCACGTTTACCGATTGCATGGTGTACCTGAACGTGTAGTCTCTGATCGAGGAGTCCAATTTACCTCTAATTTCTGGAGGGAATTTCTAAAGTTAATAGGCTCCACCCAAAGCTTAAGCTCCGCCCACCATCCCCAAACTAATGGAGCTTGCGAGAGGACTAACGGAGTACTAGAGCAATACCTCCGATGCTACATAAATTTTCAACAAGACAACTGGGTGGATCTGTTACCTTTTGCGGAAGTGGTGTATAATAATTCTGTTCACAGTAGTACGGGGTTCACTCCTTTCAAAATAGCAACGGGGCAAGATTTTGTACCCATACCTGAACTGCCTGGTGAAAACCCAACTGTCCAGTCATTGAGTGATTGGATATCTCAACTTCAATTTAATTGGCCAATTGTTCGCAAAGCTTTGGATGAGGCGCACCAATCTCATAAGAAATTTGCTGACAAAAAGCAAGCTCCACAGATGTCATATCAAGTGGGCGATAAAGTATTTCTTTCGACCAAATATTTACAAACTACCCAAAAATCAAAGAAATTGGGTCCTAAGTATGTAGGACCTTTCCCCATCGAGAGGATTATAAATCCTGTAACTGTCCAACTGACTTTACCAAAGACTCTTCGTCGTATTCATCCTGTTTTTCATGTTAGTTTGTTGAAACCAGAACGTACCTGTGCCTTGAGACCAATCCAATCTGATCCCCCTGTGCCAATATTGATTGAGGGAGAACAACATTTCGAAATTAAAGAAATTCTGGACTCTAGAAAATGGAAGGGTCGTACCCAATACCTTGTAGCTTGGAAACATTTTCCTCCGTCCCATTCTGAGTGGGTAAAGGAAAAGGACCTTAGGGCTCCTGAACTTTTAAAGAAATTTCATGCCAAATATCCTGATAAACCATAGAAATGTACATTACTGTTAACATGTAACTATTTTGTTTTTCTTTCAGGGACTTATGTCCTTCTTCTAGGGGGTCCGAATGTCAGCCTCAAGATATTTTTCCCTTCTTGCCTATCTGCTAATATTCATTATTTCTCTCGGCTGTCATGGCAACGGTGGGAGGGGGGACTTTATATGGGAAGAGAGCTGGAGGTGTTTGCATTCCTTGCTGGGCTAGCAAGGGGAGGGGGGATTCTTGTCTTTAACTTTCCGTTTCCTGACTATCTTTTCCTCTTTTGCGCAACTGCGAACTTTTATCAAAATATGTCAAGGTCATTTGACAAGACGTCTCATCACCATCTGAAGATGACCACATGAGCCGTTTCAAAAGTTTTAATTGGAAGAATCATTTGAACTTTGGGGGGTGGGAGCAAACCTATTTCTTTGTATATGCATTCTACCCGCCAATTTCTCAGTTTCGGAATTGCTTTGTAGCTACCACTTTATTTCCCAGTAAAAGGATAACTTTGCTCTACCCCATGGAGTCTGAGTATTTCTTTCTTGGGATCTAAAAGGAGCGCACCCTGACAGTGGGGCATTTTTAATGCATGCTATTTGTTGTGTATGCATAAAGATTTAATAAAGTGTGAGCTTGGAGTTAAGTGCAGGGTTCTGGCCCTGCACTTCTGATTGGCTGTTAAGCGGCTGGACCGGATTGGCCCGTTCCAGGTAATCCGATTGACCCTTAACAGAGAGTTCCTATTGGTTACAAGAGCTAGTGCTCCTAGCTCGTTATTGGTTAAAAGTTACAGGGTTTGCCTATATAAGGTGGGTTTAACTGCTATTGAATTGAGGAAGTCACAATGTAAATAAAGAGCTGAAGTTCACCGTTCAGAGGCTTGTCTCCATTCTTTCTCGCCCATGCTCAAAACATAACACTGGCAACGAGGATGGGATGTGGAAATACCTGAACCAACGAAACTTCGAAGAACACCGAGCACGTGACAGACGACGCTAACAACGGAACCATGTCCAGCGGCATCGTACCACCCGCTCTGTTCGATCCAGGACAGGAGGACTGGGAGTCCTACATGGATCGATTCCAAATGTTCTTAGAAACCAAAAACTTAAAGGACACCACACCAGGAAAGAAATGGGCGGTGTTCCTAACGCATTGCGGTCCAACCGTATTTAAGATGGCTAAAGCACTAGCCAAACCCCAAGAAGTGAAGGCCATGGATTGGGACGACCTTGAACCTCTCCTACGAGATCACTATGCCCCGACTGTGCCTACGCTCGTGAGACGCCATGAGTTTTATCAGAGGAGCCAGCGAAAGGGAGAAAGCGTGGCCGACTTCATAGCAGACCTCCGAAATTTGGGAGGCCTCTGCGGATTCACCGATTTAGAAGAAGCACTAAGAGATTGCATAGTTCTGGGACTAGATGCACCAGGTGTCCAAAGCAAGCTGATGGCGAAAGGTGACATCAGCCTTGCCGATGCCATCGCCGATGCTACGGCAGCAGAAGCAACCAGGAAGTCGGCTGCACAACTACGACGAAACCGCGCTCCAGGACCACCACTGGCCAGCGACGTCTCACCTAGTTCAGAAGGGCAGCTTGCGACAACGCACCATGAGGACCTCTCTTCGTCGTCAGACAGCGACGAAGAAGGAGTCCATCGACTGCGGTCCGACCGGGAGCATCACCCAAAGCCCTTACGCCCTTGCGCTGGCTGTGGAGCCAACCATGCCAGGTCCAAATGCAAATTCCATGAAGCACTCTGCCATGAGTGCGGGAAACGAGTCCACATCGGACGGGTCTGCCGCAGCTTGCCAGGACCCAGCCAGGCCTCAAAAGGGGCTAACTATCACCAATCGACAAAAAACCGTCCGGTACGGCGAGAGCCAGTAAACCACTCCTACAGAAATTGAGCTTTGCAGAGAGAAGAGGCTCACCATACTATCACTATCGGTCACGCCTCAGCCTTGGACACTAAGAAAATCCGAGTCACGGTAGCCATCGAGAACCAGCCTTGCCACATGGAGGTCGACTCTGGATCGTCCCTCTCGATGGTGTCCTGGAAGACACTCAAGCAACTCATCCCCACAATTCAACGCCAAGATCTCCGTTTCCAACGCCTCATCCTCAAGGACTACCAAGGGAATCGAATCCCTGTCGTTGGTTCCTGCCGAGTCCGAGTCTCCTTCAAGAAGCACACAGAATACTTACCTTTAACGATCATCGAGAGAGATAGGCCTAGCCTACTAGGCCTCCAATGGTTCGCGCCACTCGGCATTGAAGTGGCCGGCATAAACTGAGTCAGCGGTAGTGACTGGGAGGAAGACCTTAGCTCTGAGTTCAGGGACGTCTTCGCGGACAGCTTAGGCGAGTACAAGGGGACCCCGATTTCATTCAGTCTAGATCCAAAAATAGCTCCCATTCGCCTAAAGCCCCATCGAGTTCCGTTTGCCTTAAAATCGAAAATCGACGAACAACTCGACAAACTGATAGCTCAGGAGGTGTTGGAGCCCATCGATCACTCCCCTTGGGAAACCCCTATTGTAACATCCATTAAGCCAGATGAGTCAATCCAAATTTGTGGGGACTACCAGGCCACTTTGAACCATGCCCTGCAGCAGAACGTGTATCCAGTTCCAGTGGTGCAGCATCTCCTCCACGCCCTGCGGGGCGGGAAAATCTTTGCTAAATTAGATTTAGCTCAGGCATATCAGCAATTAGCAGTAGATGAAAAAACGGCACAGGCCCAAACTATTGTAACACACCGAGGTGCCTTTAAATGTACCGGGCTTCAATTCGGATTTAGTGTAGCCCCGGGGATTTTTCAGAGCCTTATGGAAAGGTTATTGCAAGGAATTAAGGGTGTGGTCCCCTATTTTGACGATGTATTAATTGCAGCCCCTACAAAAAAAATCTTACAGGACTGGTTAAAATTAGTCCTAAAAAAATTCCAAGAGGCCGGTCTTAAAGTTAAAAAAAAAAAATTTATAGTGTACTGACAGTGTTGAGTTTTTAGGGTACCTTATTGATAGCCAGGGCATTCACCCTACCGAAAGTAAACTAAAAGCGATAAAAAATGCTCCCAGGCCACGAAACAAGGCCGATCTCCAGGCGTTCCTAGGCCTTATCAATTTTTATAATGTATTTTTGCCGCACAAAGCAACGGTCGCTGAACCGTTACACCAGTTATTAGATAAAAAAGCAAATTGGCTATGGGGTTACCGTGAAGAACAGGCGTTCCGAAATGTTAAAAAACTGCTCACTTCTGACTCTGTACTCATGCAGTATAACGAGACTTTGCCGTTAGTTATAACCTGTGAAGCATCGCCTTTCGGGGTGGGTGCCATTTTGAGCCATGTACTGCCTAATGGGAACGAAGCCCCTGTTGCATATTTTTCAAAGACTCTTTCAAAAACTGAGCGAAACTATGGACAAATCGATAAAGAAGCCCTCGCAATTGTCTCAGCTGTGAAAAGATTCCATGAATACGTGTATGGCTGGGCTTTTACTGTTGTGACTGACCACAAACCATTATTGGGGATAATAGCGGGAGATAAGCCGACTCCCTACATATTATCCCCTAGGATGACCCGATGGTCAGAATTCTTAGCTGCTTATAACTATCGGCTGCAATACTGCCTGGGGAAGGCCATTCCCCACGCCGACGCATTGAGCCGAGCACCACTTCCAGAGACTCTCGACGATCCTGCACCAACGGTTACCACGTTGCAAATCGAGGCACTCAACTCGCCGCCACTAATCGCCCGAGATATCACGAGAGAAACCAAACGCGACCACACCCTAGCATGAGTCCTAAGCTGGGTAGAACGCGGATGGCCATTGGACCAGCTATCAGATGACTTCACACCATTCAAGACTCGACAAACCGAGCTCTTCTCCCAGAAAGGCTGTGTCATTTGGGGTGATAGAGTCGTTATTCCAGAACGACTCCAGAAAGCGCTGCTGAGAACCTTGCACGATGGCCACCCCAGCATCGTGCGAATGAAAGCCCTTGCGCGAAGCTACGCATGGTGGCCGGGCATTGACAAGCAAATCGAACAGTGGGTTAAAGCTTGTCCCAAATGCCAAGAAGTCAGCAACACCCCACCAAAAGCCATGCCTACTAAATGGGAGACACCACGTGGACCCTGGTCCTGAATTCACCTGGACCTCACGGGGCCAACCAAAGGCCACACCTTCCTGCTTACCATCGACGCCTACTCGAATTGGCTCAAAATCCATCGCATGACGACTACGACCTCCGAGGTGGTTATCAAAATCTTAAACAGACTCTTTGCAACCCACGGATTACCAGACATCCTGGTATCCGATAACGGCCCTCAATTTACCGCACTAGCATTCGAGCAGTACCTGCTGACCGTGGCATTCGCCATGCGCTCACCTCGCCTGCGCACCCTGCGACCAATGGTAAAGCAGAACGCATGGTCCAATTTGTGAAGAAAACCTTGCAGAAGGTAGACTACGACAACATTGACGACAAGGTCAATCAAATCCTCTTCTTGCAACACATCACCCCACATAGCGTCACCAACAAAACTCCCGCCGAACTGCTAATGGGACGAAAGCTCCACTCCCACCTCGACCGGTTGCACCCAGCTTATGAACCGGAGAAACCACTAGGATCCAGCGGCCGCTGTCGTACCTTCCAGGTAGGAAACTTGGTATATGCCAAAAACCTATCGGGCGACCCGTTGTGGGTGGAAGCGACAGTAGTACGTGTAACCGGCCCCAGATCCTACCTTGTACAATGCCTTGACGATAAACTTTGGAAACGTCATATCGATCAATTACGATCGCGGCTTCCAGCGGCCAGTCTGCAACTCCCCTATGACCAAACTGAGGGTGGGGGTGGTACAAAAGAAGATGAATTCCTAGAGAACCCGTTCGAAGAAAACGACGGCTTGATAGAGACTCAGGAAGCGGAGCCGGAGGGATAAACGGTTGCACCTCAGGGAATTGCAGAGAATGTGGGCAACGACGTAGAAGTGAACTCTGAACCAGAAACAGCCCCACTGCCAAACGACGATCTACCTCAGCGTGATTGCAGCCAGCTGATACAACGGAAATCAAAGAGACTAATAAGACAACCGTCCTACCTAAGGGACTATGTAACTGCGCCCTGCAAATAAGAAGCCAGGGGGAAGGGGTGTTGTGTATGCATAAAGATTTAATAAAGTGTGAGCTTGGAGTTAAGTGCAGGGTTCTGGCCCTGCACTTCTGATTGGCTGTTAAGCGGCCGGACCGGATTGGCCCGTTCCGGGTAATCCGATTGGCCCTTAACAGAGAGTTCCTATTGGTTACAAGAGCTAGTGCTCCTAGCTCGTTATTGGTTAAAAGTTACAGGGTTTGCCTATATAAGGTGGGTTTAACTGCTATTGAATTGAGGAAGTCACAATGTAAATAAAGAGCTGAAATTCACCGTTCAGAGGCTTGTCTCCATTCTTTCTCGCCCATGCTCAAAACATAACACTATTCTTATATAAATAATTGTTGCCTATGCTTCTGTGATTAGGGATGAATTCATTATTAAGATTGTATTAAAGTGGGGCCTGAAAATGAGATTTTTACATTCCTGCCCACACATATCATATAAAGGATGATTTAAAAAGACAATGTTTATGTTTGTGTACAAACTCTCTATAATACTTGCACCAAAGAAATTTGATATGGATTGCAAAATGAACACACAGAAGACAAAACATGGAACCATTACCTGAGAAAGAATGATATTTCTTCCAGCTTCGGCTATCTTCAGAATGTTCTTTGCAAATTCAATTTCTGCAAATAACCAACACATGAAAGTATTGAATCTTCATCAGAAATCCATGATAAGAGCAAGAAGCTTATTTCTCCTGAGCTGGATAAAATCTCAAAATTTTGGAAATCTATCTTTGTGGCTAAGTTTGTAAGATGTACACCCCATTCTAATGCAAAATTCTACTTTCTTAATCTCATGATGGTCTGGGGGACAGTGACAATCCCATTACCGAAGAAATCTGGAAGAATGTTATCTGAATAGGTAACCTATGAGGGGAAGAACAACCGGGTCAAAGTCTCTTACCAAGTTTTTATAAAACATAGATGTTGACAAAAAATATATACTTACCATAAGTAATACGTTTGTCTATCCAGTTCAACAGCTCCTTGATGTATTTGCACCACATTTTGGCATATTTTAGGGCTGCTTCTACACCACCTTCACATTTAATCAGCATCTCATCAGCTTTTTCAACTGAGAAAATTAACAGGTTGAATTTAGAACACAGCCAACTAAATCAGTATTTTTGTTAATGAAGGGCTGACCTATTCACAGTTTCAAAATTTCTTATTGCCCAAACAGAAAACCTGTGCTCTTCTAGCTGTTGCTGAATTATAATTTGTAAATCTCTCATCATTGTCTATATTGGCTGAAGCTGTTTACTACTGCAGTTCAGCAGTCCCTGGAAGGCCAAAGATCTCAATCTGAGTAAGTTTCTTGTGTCAGGGATATTCAGGACAAACATATGTGAATCTTAGACCTGAACACAGAACTACTCTGGCTAGATTTACACACTGAAGCAAGCCTTTATATGGTTTACATGATTTAGCATCTGTGAACACATTTGTTATGGTTTGTAAACTGGTTTACGTCTTAATACATTGTGTAAACCCATGCAATACTTTTATGGAAAATTGTAAGCCTTCTATAGTAACCTTTCTTTGCCTTCATTTTCCTCAGAGACTCATTACTTCCCCTTTCAATCTTTGTAATCTATTTTAAATGGTCAGTGTGACAACACACCTCTATTCTTTTCCACTGCTTGACCTTTTCCCCTTGCTTTCCTCCCTATCAATCCTTTTATTTCTAGAAGCCTTGTCATCTTCTGCCTGATCTGTATAAATTATTTGAAACTGCCATCAATTCACCACTCCAAAATGCAATTTCTCCCTGCTTTCTAGCTGAAAAATGTTGTCTGAACTTAATATGTGACTGAAACAGAGACAGTTCATATTGAAACCTCCTTTACAAACACTCTAGCTCTCATTGGCCCTGATTAGAAATTCTAACTGGTCCCCAATGTGGTGCTTTTTGGAGATAGACTGCAGTTTTAGTAATCACAGAAAAAACAGAATCATCATAATGTAAATTATTTATTTACAAATCACATTCAGAAAAGCTGTCCAGCTCATAACTCTGGACATTCGTACTGTTAGGAATGATAGTCACCTAACAGTTAGGTTGGCAATATATAAACCAGGATAGTCATTTAATACTGTTGTATCTTAAAGAGAATGTTGTAATTGTGATTGGCTGAGGGTCCTCCAACAGCCATAAGATGGAGCCAGAAACCTGGTTTGGGGATTTTTTTGCATTTCCTTTGCTTTCTTTTTGCCTTTTGCCTGATCATCATTCTGCTTGAATTGCTGTGAGTCTTGCAACTATTCACAAACTCCGTTTACTGAACTTTGTTTATGATACTGGTAAAGAAAAGAACTTCGTTTTTGGATTATCCCTGGACTGATTATTTTGAATATTAACTGCTTTAACCGCTATGATTTGGACTGTTTGTTGGATTTTGTTTACCCGTTTACAGGAAGTAAAACTTACATTTTATTATTCAGTGTATCTGTGTGCTGGTTGTGTGTTATTCATCATCACTCTGACTATGTTTCCCTGAGTGCACTTATTCTCCTAACAGGGAATACCTCAACAGGTACACTGTATAAGCAGGTTGCCATTTTGTTCAGGTGGTAGTAGGCTATTGGTAAAAATATTATACAGCTATATTTTTTAATGATAATCAAGATACTTTATTTGACAACACCTTTAGTCACCAAACTAAGACCTTCATAACTTGCTGCTGCTCAGAATAAGGCTTTGACTACTCCAGTCTCCAGCTTTTCAAAATAGTTACCATAATCAATATGTGACCTGGAATCCAAATGTAGGATTTGAGGGCAATGGGATGTAACACTTTTATTCCACCATCTTCATTGCAAAGTACTAGCAGAAACCAAATACATAGTTTTTGAAATGAAATGAAATCACGGAAATCAAAATTCATGCCAAATATTTCAATTAAATTCTTCCATAGATACCTGACATATTTCCTGGATCTGCTGCATCCAAATTTTTTTCATATTTACAAAAGAGTTCATCTGTCTGCAAAATAAAAATATGTGGATTTTGATCAGAGGATCATGGGGATGCTATAACGATTGTAAGTGTGAAAAAAGTGACTTTTGTCAGTGATGTTGTAGCTTTGAATGGTCATTAAATGAACTGTTATAAGTTGAGAATTAGCTATATATATTTCCTATTTTCCAGTATTCTATGAATTAACAACAGCCCTTCCTCCTTCTATGAGAGCAGAATACGTTTACAAGAAAACATGTATTTACATATCCATTCCTGTTTTCTGCTTTCCTATTCATCATCAATGTATTTGTCTATAAGGTAAAGGTAAAGGTTCCCCTTGCACATACGTGCTAATCGTTTCCAGCTCTGGGGGGGGGGGGTGCTCATCTCTGTTACAAATCTGAGGAGCCAGCACTGTCCGAAGACGTCTCCGTGGTCATGTGGCCAGCATGACTAAACGCTGAAGGTGCATGGAACGCTGTTACCTTCCCATCAAAAGTGGTCCCTATTTTTCTACTTGCATTTTTATGTGGTTTCAAACTGCTAGGCTGGCAGAAGCTGGGACAAGTAACAGGAGCTCACTCTGTTATGCAGCGCTAGGGATTCGAACAGCTGAACTGCCAACCTTTCTGATCACCAAACTCAGTAACTTCGCCACTGAGCCACCGCGTTCCTTGTATTATCCACATGTATATGCATAGTTTTGGGGGAGCATAAGCCTAAAGCTAAAATGCTATCTGGAATCTGGGACAGAGCAACAGCCCTTCTATTACAGTAGAAAAATTGATAAAGGAGGTAGTCCTCGACTTATGAGCATAACTGAGTGCAGAATTTATGTTGCTAAATGAGAAATTTGTTAAGTGAGTTTTGATTAATTGAATCACTGCAGTTGTTAGATTAGTAACACGGTTGTTAAGTAAATCTGGCTTCCCCATTGACTCCCCTTGTCAGAACATTACAAAAGATGATCACGTACTCCTGGGACACTGCAACCGTCATAAATATGAATCAGTTGTCAAGCATCTGCATGTAAATCACATGATCATGGTGATGCTGCAATGGACAAAGTGTGAAAAATGGTCATGTCACTTTTTTCAGTGCTGCTGTAATTCTGAACAATCACTAAATGAACTGTTGTATGTTGAGGACTACCTGTACTCACAAGCACAGGAATGAACTCACTAGACCAGGGGTGTCAAACTGGCGGCCCATGGGTCGGATGCATCACCCGCAGGCCATGCCCACCCCAGCTCTGCAAATGCGAAAAATGTCATGAAACGTCATATGATGGCAACATGATGCAGTGAGTTTGACACTTGTGCACTATACAAATTCAAAAGCAATTTGAAAAAAAAAAGAGGGAAAGAGTATCTGACCATTTCTAATTCTGCAAATAAGAAAGCTACTGAGGTTACATATATGTTCCACCCCTTAGGTACTGGCAGAAAAAGAAAGAAAGAAAGCCATATGATCATTCATTATTTAGGATCTGAATCTTTTCTGATTGCCAGCAAAATCAAAATATCAAAGTAAAACTTTTAATGATATAAATGTGAAAGAAAGAAAGAAAGAGAGAAAGAGAGAAAGAGAGAAAGAAAGAAAGAAAGAAAGAAAGAAAGAAAGAAAGAAAGAAAGAAAGAAAGAAAGAAAGAAAGAAAGAAAGAGGGAGGGAGGGAGGGAGGGAGGAAAAACAGAGAGACAGACATGCAAAAATACTATGCAGTGCCCAACTTTTTTATCATCTACCAACTAAGGACTCCCAAGAGCAGCAGAATACTTCCAGATTTCATCATCTCAATGCATAAATGCATTGACACAGTCCTATTAGCAGATACATGTGTGATAATAGTTATAACTGAAAAAATGTCTTTAAAAAATTATGTCACCAACTAGCTGTGGCAAGAGTATTTTCCTAAAGAAAAGTGGGGTCAGCAGCACACATTGTTATTATTATTAGCCAGAATTAAGATAACTTTTATTTCCACCTGTACTATTTCAGGCTGTGGGATTGAAGATTCATTCCTGTTGTCATCAGCATCATCATTAAACATTTCAATTTCCCTAGAAATTGGAAAAAATCAATAGGAGAAATTAATTAAAAGGAAAAATGCACTGTTCTCCATTAATACAAAACAGCACTGAACAGCTCATACCATTGTGAAAAGCTGGGAGGCAGAATTTAACTTTAATGTAGGACAGAGAGTCCTTCTCTACTTATTATAATATTTATTATCCTCTAGGATTCTTTTCATGTTAATTCACCTCAACCACTGCATCATCTATGTTATAGTTGAGGCTTTTCTGTAGGACATTGTGTTTTGCAGTGGATAGTGAACCATTGAACATATTCACAACTCATTCCAGTTCAGGTACCTGGTTGCTTGTGGGATTTAGCTTGAACAGTTTAGTTTGGACTTTCATTTTCTTTATTTTTCCAGCTTGTCTTTGGGATGTAGTCTTGATGGTGGCTGTCAGCATTTTATTTTATTTTTTTATTTTTTTTTAAAACAAGTTTTATTAATTCTTCAAGACAGACAATACACAAATACACAGGAACACAAAACATAAAAGCGTAAAAAAATCTCTTTTCTGAAAGTTGCTTAATCCCAGGTTATAACTCTTGGTACAGACACAAATTCAAATTCATATTCCTTTTATATACCATTTCATATCTTATTAACATTTTCAATTTTCTACATGACTTCTCCTCTCTTTTAAATTTTCTCAATTTTATTTTATTTATCTCCTCTCAATTCATATTATAATATTTATCATTCTTTGTCTGTTCTATTCCAACCATCCATTTATTTTTCTTCTTTAAAAAAGAAGAAAAACTTCTCCTGTACACTATATGGAGTATGATGCCTTTATCTCTTTCCCCTATATTTGTAATACTTAATATAAAACACATAACTTACGTTGGTATTCTGTCTGGTACATTCTAAAATTATACTATGTTGTCAAAAATAATACAAATCTATTCATTAGTATTAATATTCATTTATATCTTAAACATTTAACACATTACTTTTCAGTTAAATCACATACTTTTATGGGAGCCCTATTTTCCATAATTATTCCCCCCTCACATCACATATTATAACTCATTATTTCACTACAGTGTTCCACCTTCTACATCAAATCTCTTATTTCGCAAAAAAATTAGCTTATATACCATAATCTAATCATTAATTTCAACAATCATTTATATCTTAAACATTTTATCCATTTCAATTAAATATCATGCCTTTGTAGGAACACTTATGCTTTCCGAAAATTATTATTACCCCCCCCCCACATCACAATCTTAAGTCATATTTCATTACAGTACTCCCTTTTTCTTAACAAAAATTTCACTAGTTTATATTAAATATTTTATCACATTTTAAATTACATATTATTTCTAATTTTCTATGGTTATTTCTAAATATAAATATAAAAATGCAGTCATGTACCTTTCTAGAATCCCTTTAACAATAAAGTTTATCCATTATCTCTAAAAAAAACTTTTGCTTCTTAACATCTTGCTCCCCACCATGAAGGCTTCTCATCCCTTCCTTTCTCCCTTGCTTCTCCTTCTCTTTGTCCTCTTTAACCCCTTTTCTCTCCACCTGCCTTTTATTCTGCTTTCCCCCTTTCTGTTGTTTCCTAACATAATGTCCCCTTTTCACCTTATTCTTCTCTTTTTGGATTGTTTTTCCAGATCTTAGAGTCCTCTTTTCCTTTTTCTCTTTCTTTTTCCCTTCTCCAACCAGAGTCATTTGATCATCAAAGATGGCTTCTTCTTTATTCCCATCATCCTGTTGTTCATTCTGCTTCACATAGTTATAAACCGCCATTTCTAAAAATTGAAAAATAGTGCCAAGACCATCTTTCCCTTCTTGTTTTTCTTTTTCATATTTTTGATAAATAAGTTTCAATCCATCCACAGATGATGCCATTGTGTAGAGAAAAAGTTTTTCCAAACAACCACCCAGATGTTTTAATCAGAAATAATTTTCAAAGGTTCCAAAGTCACCAAACAATCCAAACAGGCTGTTTCTTTTAAATACCTTCTTCTTCTTCACTTCCTCTTTCTGGAGTTAAAGTAATCACAAAGTTTCCTTTCAAATATATTTTTTGGAAGTTTTTTTTTAATGTTTAATAACTCTTTACAATTCTAGGCAATCTTCTCCTTATTTTCAAATTCTGCTTCAATTTTTTTCCCTCTCCCTTCTCACTCACAGCCAAAAATATTTTTTTTTCTCCGCTGTCACTTTAAGAAGGAGAGTGGAACGAAAAGAAAAAACTTTCCCTTTTAGAATATTCGCAGCTTATAACTCTCACAAGGAACAATGTATACTGAGCAGCCTTCAAGGTTCCAGGTCACTTTCTCTTGTTTTGTCCCAGTTACAAACAACTTTCACTTCTTCCAACTTTCTCCCTCCAGCACCTGCTTGTCCGGCTGCAGGTTTCTTCATGGTGGCCATTACTGACCGCCGTTCCTCCACCTCGGGAAAAGGGGGTTTAGCCAGCAGAGGAGGGGGTTTGCAACACCCCCAAACCCTTTCCGGATCCCCCCTGTCTTCAGCTGCCTCTACAGGGCAGCTATATCCCCCAGATCCAAACGGATCGGGGCAACCTTGGCGGCGAACGCAGCAGGGATCGCGCGGTATCGCGAATCCCTGCCGCCACCGAAAGCTAGCAACCGGAAGTCCCGGCTGTCAGCATTTTAGTGTGTTTGGGGAATATGGTTTGTTCCAGTTGGTTCTTGAGGTTATCTAGAAAATGCTGATATTTATTTAATCTGAGGTGAGCATTCATGATCATTTTCCTCCTCCTCCTCCTCCTCTTCATCATCATCATGATCATCATCATCACAGGCCTCAAACATAACATAGATTATGCTAATCAGTTATAATTCTTGGCAGCCTTAGAAGCAGCGTTTTCTAAAGGGTTTCCATAGAGGCCCAAGAAAACATAAGGCATACAATTATACCACAAACTATAAGGACACAGAATCAGAACCAACTCAAAGCAGAAGACAGAACCTAAAGAAAGACCAAGTCATCATTATCCTCCCAGCAGATAAAGGCCATACTACAGTTATCCTGGACAAAACACAGTGTATACAAAAAGCCAAACTGGACAACAAGGAAACCTATATTCCAACCAGGGGTGGGTTCCTACCAGTTCACACCTATTCGCTAGAACCGGTTGTTAACATTCTAAATAGTTCAGAGAACCAGTTGTTAGAAGAAATTACTGGCCTAATCCTCTAAGGAAGGCAGGAAGGAAACATTCTGGTGTTGCTTATAGAAACTGCCTCTCCATTAACCCTTATTACATTCTTGGCAGGACTAGACTTCCTGTCTCAGGAACTTCTCTGGAGTTTTTTTTCCCCCTCCTTTGCTGGTACTTTGCTTGTGTGGAGTGGCCATTCAAAGTTACAATGGCACTGAAAAAAGTGTCTTATGACCATTTTTCACTTACGACTACTGTAACATCCCCACAGTCACGAGAGGCCAGGCGAGGAGGTGCATGCCTTGATGTGAGTGATATAGAGTTGGCCATGCCCAGCCAATAACATGACCACCAAGCCATGTCCACCCAGTCGCATGACTACCAAGCCATGCCCACCAACTAAGCCACACCCACAGAACCAGTTGTTAAAAAATTTGAATACCACCCCTGGAAACAACCCAGTACAGAAACTAGACAACCTGATCAAGATAACCCTGAACAACCTAATCATGAAAGGCCAAATCATAAAAGAAGAACAGTGGCAGATGAAAAGCAGTGGATTCCTCTACCCTGCTTTTATGGATACCAAAAACAAGGCTGACATATCTCTTCATGCAATTGTATCATTATCAGGGACCCCACCATACAACATCACTAAAGAACTGACAAAAAAGCTTCGACATCTTAAAGAGGTGAGTAAATATTCTATCAACTCCCATCTACTGTACCTACAGAAAATCAAAGACCTAATAATATAAGAAGAGGAGATCATCATTTTATTCAATGTCAGAGCACTCTTTATATCCATAAACCTGGAACTATTGAAAAATTTATGGCAGTAGCACCACACACACATGACCTAACCAAATACACCAAGATCCAACTACTCAAAATGATGGATCTCACCAACCTCTGCCTCACTATCTATTTTCAGTTTCATGGACAAATATACTAGCAAATGAACACCAGTGTGATTACTACTTTTAGGATATACAACAGTGTATGAATCTGGTAGATGGATAACACCTTTGTTATAATAAAAAAAAACTCAGGAACAACTAGGGAAGACACATTAAAAAATCAACATCTTCAAAGGAATAAAATTCATAATGGAAGAAGAAAACAACACACTACCCTTCCCAAGTATTCTTATAGCAGAGGAAACGGCAGCAAACAAAAAACTGTAAAACTACTCATATCAACCAAGTGCTCCACTACAAAAGTAACAACCTAACCTCCCACAAAAGGAGCTATAGAAGAACATTATTCAGACGAGCACAAACACAACCCAGAACACCAGAAAAAGGAAACATACTGTCTATACAACATCTTCCAACAAAATGGATACCCAAGTAACTTCTTCAAAAGTGTCTGACTACTTAATTCACTGCAGTACAATCAACACAAGCTATGAAAACGATGTCATTAGTACCATACACCAAAAACATCTCAGAAATAATCAGTTACAACCACATGGCATCACCATAGCACACAAATCAACTAAAACCCTTCAAAACATCTTAAGTAAACCAAAAGTTCGGTAGCCAAAGAAGAAAAACAGGAGGCATCTACAACATGCAGTGTAAGGGCTGTAACAGTCACTACAGTTCATAGGACAAACAGTCCAAAGACTAGCAGAGTGCACCCATGAATACCAACTAGCAGCCAGAAGACACAATGAAAACTTCTTAATTTCATAACATATAGACAGACTTAACCATAGTTTCATTGGGAAAATTATAAGCATCTAATACCAAGCTGAATCCAAAAAGTGCTTGGTAATTCTTTGAAGCTTGGCATTTAGGCAAATCAGCCATTAATAAGCACATACAGACAAGCAACATTTACACACCATTCAAAAGAGCTAATAATAATACAACCAATTAAAAAAAACTTTAAAAGCCCCTCTTTAAAAACCAGAATAACTTTTTGCCAGCAATCAACACCCGGATAAACAGGGATTAACACCAGGATTAACACCAGACAAACAAACAAGCAGTAAACAACAACCTAATCAAGGAACTAGTTTGAGTTCCTCAAATTCTCAAATAAGAGATCAGGCTAGAGAAGACTGTGAGTTCTAGTCCTGCTTTAGGCACAAAGCCACTTGGATGACTTTGGGCCAGTCACTTTGTCTCGAGCATAGGAAGGAGACAATGGCAAATCACTACTGAAAAACCATGCTAAGAAAACTACAGAGACCTATTCAGCCAATCTGCAAGAATTGGACACAATTCAACAGTGGGAAAAAGAACAACAAATTTTAAGAATGCAATAAGCTCAAAGCTGAATCCAGAGATTTACAGCACTTTCTCATTGCCCTCCCTATGATTGGAGCAAACAAAGGCATCTGAGGATGGGAAATTAGGGGATAAACCTTCATTCCTTTACTGACAAAAGTAGTAGATCAACATTTCTGGAGGAGTGTGCATTTTTTTACTGTGCACCTAATGTATGCATTTCTATTTTTGGTGTGCATCTAATGTACACCTCCACAGCTGTAAATAAACATATGATTTATTTCAAACCTGCAGAAATGGACAAATAGGCATTCATTCACTTTAAAAATAATAAAACTGAAAATGTCTTATATCGCCCTCCGCTTTTCCAAATGAAATTGTATGACTGTGGCTTACATTTGTTCTAACTATAAACATGGCCTTTCAATAAGAAATTGCCATTCATTGGTATCTACAAAATAAAACCAGTCTTTTTCAGCTAGCTGCTGATCCAGGCTGCATGACGATAATTGTAGTTGTAGTTGTAATATCTATACTTCTTAAAGAGATTTGGGAAGCTTAGGGAAGGTTGCATTAGACTTTGGTGACATCTATAGAATAGTAGGCAACAAGCAAAGACTATAAGTAACTCTTATATTTGTGAGTCCTCACAAACCCTGTCCCAGTGGAGAGCAGATTGGGCTGAAAAGGACTGTGATCTAGCATATTCTTTCATTCCCATGAAAACTACAGTAGTACTTACAGTACCACAATAGTATTTTGTTAGTTTTTCTGTCCAAAACAAAAAAATACAGAAATTAAAAATGCTAGGCAAGTGAATGTATGCCCCAAAGAAGAATATAATGATGATAACAACAAGAAAAAGTTTGCCACCAATTCAAATGACTTTAATTTATTAGTATACTTGAAATCATGTTTGGGATTTAATATCAGACTTTTTTCAACTGAAGGCAACAAACTTCTCTGCAAAGAATCATGTCCTAACAGTGTGTGAGTGAGTCTTGATGCAACCTTCAGATTGAAACATTTCTTGAGGTCAAGGAAAGAAGTATCATTTCCTTGCAGAAGCCAGTCCCAATAGTAAATAACTATTATAAAGTGCTTCAGCTCACCTCTACTAAATCATGAATTAATGGACATTTAAATTAGGTTTAACAGTTTTCTCTTTACATACATTTTAGTTGATTTACATCAGAAGAATAGTAGCAGAATAGTTAAGTAGTATAAAATATTTTGTTCCTTGAACATTGTACATGCAATATAGCACCAACTACCTCTTTCATCACCTTCAATTCCAACATTTCTGTCTCTGTGTCTTTGAAAAACATATTATTATCTGTGTATAAATTCAGTAAAATTACGGTGGCATTAGTTCTACAGAACCCAATCCGTAATGCATGATTTTCTAGTAGCCGCTACTCACAGAGATGAATGTTGACTCATGGCCTGGATCTTTCAGGTTACAAGAACTTATCTCCCCACCATCACATACCACATTCATAACAGCATTAAGAAATGTCTTTAGTGCATGCTCAGGACAACAAAAACACAAAATACGCACGTATTTCCAATTGAAATTTCAAGGGCATCTAAACTTCGGAAAATCTCACTGTAGCGTTTTTTGTTTTCAGTTCCTTTTACTTGGCTGTTGAGATCTGAAAAAAAAAAGAAATTAAAAAGAAATTTCAGCAAGTTCAAGCAATAGGTTATTTAGCACATTATATGGATTCCTACTGATGCAATGGAACTTCCTGTTACTCAGCTCTTCCTCCTGCTGCATTCCTTCATACACCCTAAACCAATTTCAAAATGTCAGCCACATACTCCAGAACAGATTTGTGGAGTATGCAGCATGCAGAGTTCAGAAGGAGAGGAAATTCAATCTATTGGCAAATTTTATCCCACTAGGGGATGGATGCAAGAAGATCATCAAGGTGGAAGGATGCAACAAGATGGCTTAATCACACATCAAACATTATGGACATGGAAAAACTGCACAAAGGCTTCATTTTCTTTTTAAACAAAAAGCTGTTGAAACTGATTTGAAGGCTGGTTGTCCTCCAAACCCTTCTAATGGGCTTAGTGAAAAATCAAATTGGAAATAAAGATGGAAAGAATATTTACTGTACATAGCTACTTTGGAATCCAATCAATCAGAATAGAGTTGGAAGGGTCCTTGGAAATCTTCTATTCAAGCCCCTTGCTCAAACAGGAGACTTCCCCAAATCTATATTTCAGATAGGTGGCTATCCAGTCTTTTCTTAAAAAAAAAAAACAACAACAACCTCTACTCAGAATAAAAAGACCAGTGTGAAAGAAGGTGGTGTAAAAGAAAAGTCCTGTCCAGGAGTGGCACATGGTATGGCACATGATGCAGTGGGGCCAGCTGACAGCAGCAGATAGGACAGCCAGATTAGCAGAGATGGAAGAAACATAGCTGGATTGGGGAAAGTGGAGGTAACCCCTCACTTTCCAAGAATGGCCTGATCCCAGTGGATCCTCACCTAACAATTGAGTGGGATTTCTTCAATGAGTACAACTGGGATTGCTGGAACTGCTGTTACTAATTTCAGTGGTCATATGACATTTCTGTTAATGACTGTGTTGTTCAGCAATGAAGTTGGCAATCCCAATTAGGATTGTTAAGTGAGGATTACCTGTACTCCAGAGTAATATGATTCTATAATAGTAATACTTGTACTACTAGTACACAGTAATACTACATTGGATAGGGAGGAACCACATCTGACTCTCAATCCTACAAAGAACGAATAGTTCTGGATGTTAGGGGCACCTAGATGTGGGATATTTCATCTTTTAGACCTTAGATTGATTAGCACTTACCCACTCAAGACTAGTGTGCAACTCTTCTTGGACTCACGGATCCTGCTTTGTAGGCAGGTGGCAATTATGGCAAGGAAGATTTTTGCATAACTTCATTTGGTGCACCAACTGCGCCCTTTCCTAGATTGGGAGGCCCTTCAGACAATTACTCATGTGCTCAATTCCATTACTGCATTGGACTAAACTTGGACTGCCCTTTTAGGACCATCCAGAACCTCCACCTAATCTATAATACAGGGGTGGAGGCCATGATAAGTACAACTCAGAATGCCCATGTGGCATCTCAACTTTATGAGCTGTACTGGTTGCCAGTTTGCTTCTGAATATGATTCAAGGTGCTGGTTATGACCTATTTCCTGTAGTGTCCACTCATCCAGTTGGGTCCAACAGAGCTAGGATCCTCTGGATTGATCAAGCAATGCCATCTATTTGGACCCTAGAAACATGTCTTCTTTGTCACAATGTCTGCCCTATGGAATGTGGTTCCCCCTGAGATCTGGGTTCCTATCCTGAAAACATTCTGAAGGATCTTAAAGTTTTAGCTCTTCTTTCAGGCATTGGTTGAGAGGCTTCCAGACTCCAATCACCCCAGGCTAGAGTGGCTGGAATCTCTTGTTGGTATTTGACATGTTCATGTCGTTGAGTAAATTTTTGTTATGGTGTTAACATTATGTGTTCTTTTTGATTTATTATGTTGTTTTGCTTTCATGCTGTGAGCCAGTCAGAATCAACTGGAATCAGGAGAATATAATATCTGCAAGAAATACTACTTGCCTGCAAGCAAGAACTGGTAGGACCACAAAATAGACAAAGTAATAGAAAATGAAGAAGCTAA
Organism: Hydrophis major; assembly: GCA_033807585.1. Taxonomy (NCBI): domain Eukaryota; kingdom Metazoa; phylum Chordata; class Lepidosauria; order Squamata; family Elapidae; genus Hydrophis; species Hydrophis major. Next base: position 224,733,946 of record CM066329.1, read on the forward strand.
ATGCTCTGGGACTTTAAAATTCAAATAGATAAGTATCTTTTTTGATAAGAAAAGCTAAAAAAAAGTATGGACATTGCAATACCTGAGACAACAAAAGAGAAGAAAAAAAACCTAGAGAAAATTAAAAAAAAATTATAAGGATCTGTAAACAGAAGCAGAGTGATAGTGGTAAAAGAAAACAATAGTAAGAGGTAGCCTTGAGTGCAATCCCAAAACATCTGAGCACCACTTGAATATTAACATTGATAAAGTTGCCATCAGTCAATTATAAAAGGCAGTGTTACTTCGAACATCTTACATCCTGCAGTGTTACCTTTAATGTTATTGTTACAACATCTGCCTATCCCAAGGCATTGGAAAGGACTCGATCGGTGGACAAAAAAAAATCAAAACTAGGCTAAACATCTGGCTGACTGTATGACCAACCATAATAATCTTAAAATATCAACTGATATTCAGGCTGCTTTTGAATTCATGGGTGCACAACATTTGTACCAAACCAGAGGAAACTTTGAGGGATGACTAAACCTGCCTATCTAATCAGCTATCAAAACTCAGCTTGCCTCCCAGCTTCTCTCATATTAAGGAGAATGATCAATTGATGTCTTCCATCTCTTAATGACATTTGGTGGAAAGAAAAGGCACAAAACTGGGAGAAATCCATCAGTCTCTTTCCCTAATGAACCCTATAAAATAAGGACGAAATAGTTGCTGGCATTGTGCCTGTGACAAGATACTGTAAGGCTCATCACTGAGAACAGGATATTTTGTGCTGTTGGCTGGTTGACAGATTTTTAACTTGATCGTGAGGAAGAACCTGTAATGTCACCAAGTTCAGTTCTCTGAACGGAATGCTTATGCAACTCTAAAATTAAGTTTCCATAAAAGAAAAAATAACCTAAATATAAAGCTATAAAATAGACTTCATCACTTAATACTGTTAATAAACTTACAGTCAATGGACATACTGATTAGGAATTCTAGAAGCTGAAGCCCAACACCAAGATGGAGAAGGGACTACAAACAAGTAAACAATGAATGCTGAACTTTAGAAATATAAACTTTAAGAGAGCAGCCACACATTTATAGCTTGTAAGATGTGAGAAGGCAAAAGCAGATATAGTAGGCCTGGTGAGACTCAGCATTCAGTTGAGTAAAGTCATATATCAACTGCTTTGAAAATGTTCTGGGTGTTAGAAGCCTACAGATCAAAACCCCACAATTGCTTCTCTTTAAATGATGTTGATCATTTCAATGGAACTTCCCCTGGCAAGTATAAATAGATATTTTTCTTAAGGTTGGTACAGCAGAAGATAAAAATTGTTGCGAATAACGTATTTCCCCACATGCAGCAGATTTTAGAGGGAATGAAATATCATATTGTTCACAGCAAAAGGACCAGCAGTGTGAGGCAGCAGCCAAAAAAGGTAATGGAATTCTTGGTTGTATAATCAGAGGCATAAGATCAAAATAGCATGAAGTATTAGTACCATATTATAACTCTTTAGTAAGACCACATCTGAAATACTGCATTCAGTTTTGGTCACCACATTACAAAAAAGAGGTTGAGAGTTTGGCAAAACTGCAGAGAAGAGTGTACTATATTAGCATACTCCAAACCCTCACAACTGATTGGTCCGGATGGACAGCGACCTGATTGGTCGAAACCCCAGCTGTGATTGGAGCGCTAGGAATCTACCGCGATTGGCTGCGCTGATCGCGGGAGATTCAAAGCGCTGCCATTGGCCACCGAGCCACAAGCCAGCCTTATATAAAGGGCTGCCGCGGCTTGTATTATCCAGACTATTCTACTCCTAAAATAAAGAGCTGAACTCACTAGATGGTCTCGCGTCTTCTTTGAACCGATCCACCACAGATCTAACTCTGGCAACGAGGGTGGGATCGTGAGGCTAGGAGACCACCCAGCACGTGTTGAAGCAGCAGGCAGCAGCAGGCAGCATGGCCGGCATCAACTCGCCACCCGCACATTTCAACCCTGTTACAGAGGACTGGGAATCCTATATCGATAGGTTCCAGATGTTCCTCGAGAGTAGCAACCTTAAAGATGCCAATGGCCACAAGAAACGAGCCGTGTTTCTCAAACACTGTGGGCCTGTGGTGTTCAAGATGGCCAAAGTCTTGGCCAAACCAGAGGACGTCAAGACCATGGAATGGGGCGACCTCGAGCCCCTACTAAGAAGCCACTATGCCCCCCTCATGCCCATCCTCATCTGGCGGCATGAATTCTACAAGTGGGATCAACGCGAAGGTGAGGGTCTTGGTGATTTCATGGCAGCACTACGAAACTTGGGCAGCCTATGCGATTTCGCTGACCTGGACGAGGCACTGCGAGACCGTGTCGTCCTGGGACTCCGAGACCCCATCCTCCAAAGCCGCATCATGGCAAAGGGTGACATCTCCCTCACTGATGCCCTCACTGAGGCTGCCGCGGCTGAGGCAGCCAAGAAATCAGCAACTCGGATGCGACAATCGAGCATCGCGCAACGACCAGCGCCCGGCAAAACAACTTCGATCCCTGAGAGGCAACCCGAAACCGACCGCCGGGACACAACCACGCACCACAGCGACATCGACTCCTTCTCAGAGACCGAGGAGGAGGAGGAGGAGATTCACCCCCTGCAAGCAGCGCAGGAGCGGTGGGAACCACGAAGTCATAAGTTGAGGTTCCAGTGCACCGGCTGTGGAGGCGATCACCCCCATTTGGACTGCTGTTTTCTCGATGCCATTTGCCGGCATTGCAAGAAAAGGGGGCACATCGCCAAGGTGTGCCGAAATAAAAGGCACTACAGCCCGCGACAATGAGAGGGCAGCCCCCGGCGATGAGAGTGCAGCCCCCGACGGCGAGAGACCACCCCCACCAGACACCGAGACCGCCAGATGGAGAGCCGCTGGAGCCAAGAGGGTCGGAACAGGCAGCTCCACGAGGCAAGACAAAGGGAGGAAACAGACCAGACCGTCGTCATTGGCCATTCCTCCACAAGCGACGCCAGGAAAGTATATGTGACGGTGGGGATAGAAGACCAGCCATGCGACATAGAGGTGGACTCCAGGTCCTTCCTCTCCATGGTCTTATGGCACACCATCAAGCGCCTGGCACCCACCATCCACCGCCATGAACTAGAAGACCAAACACTGACCCTCAAAGACTATCAGGGAAACCGCATCCCTGTAGTTGGCAGAGGCCATTTCAAAATCACCTTCAAAGGTCACACTGAAGTGCTACCCCTGACAATCGTCGACCAAGATCGGCCGAGCCTATTGGGACTGCAGTGGTTCGCACCCCTGGGCATCAAAGTAACCGGCATTCACCACATTGAAGAGATGGACTGGGAAGTGGTGCTTATGTAGGACTTCTGGGAAGTCTTCGATGACAGCCTAGGCAAGTAGCGGGGGTCCCCTATCTCATTCAATATAGACCTGAGCATCGCCCCAATCCACCTTAAGCCAAGGCGAGTGCCATTTGCACTCAAGCCCAAAATCGATGAGCAGCTAGACAAGCTCATTGCACAAGGGGTACTGGAACCAATCGATCACGCCCGGTGGGAGACCCCCATAGTCACCCCCATCAAACCAGATGGGTCCGTGAGAATCTGTGGTGACTACAAGGCCACCCTGAACCATGCGCTCCAACAAAGTGCATATCCCGTCCCAGTAGTACAGCACCTTCTGCACTCACTGGGGGGAGGCCGGATTTTCGCAAAACTCGACCTGGCACAAGCCTACCAGCAACTGCTGGTCAACGCCACAACCGCCGTAACACACCGGGGGGCTTTCCGCTGCAACCAGCTCCAATTTGGAGTCAGCGTGGCATCCGGGGTCTTCCAAAGCCTCATGGAAAGACTCCTCCAAGGCATAGAGGGGGTGGTTCCCTACTTCGATGACGTGCTGGTGGCCGCGAAAAACAAAAAACAACTGGAAGCCCAGTTGAGGGAGGTACTGCAGAAATTCAGAGACTCAGGACTCAAATTCAAAGACTTGGGACTGGGTTGGAAAAGGGTGGCCGGAAGGGGACAGGGACGAACTATTCAAACCCTTCCAAAACAGACAAACTGAACTTTTTACCTAAAAGGGCTGTATACTTTGGGGGGACAGAGTGGTAATCCTGGAAACATTACAGGAAAGGGTATTCGGGATGCTGCATGAAGGACACCCAGGGATGGTCAAAATGAAAAGCTTGGCCAGAAGCTACGCATGGTGGCCAGGAATGGATAAACAGATTGAAACCTGGGTAGCCAAATGCAAACAATGCCAAGAATCCAGACCAAATCCTCCCGCCACCCCAACCCAAGAGTGGGAAACGCCAAGAGGCCCGTGGTCCAGGATTCACATAGACTTCATGGGGCCAACCAAGGGGCACATGTACCTTATCACAGTAGACGCTTACTCCAACTGGCTGGAGGTAAGCACCATGAAATCTACCACAACAGAGGCGGTAATAAAAAAAACTGAGTAAACTCTTTGCCACGCACGGCCTGCCAGACATAATAGTGTCGGACAACGGCCCCCAGTTCACTGCACTAGCATTCGAACAATTTCTGGCAGGCCAAGGCATACGCCATGCGTTAACTGCACCAGCAAATCCGGCGGCGAACGGGCGGGCGGAACCCATGGTCCAATACACGAAAAAAGCCATCCAGAAAATAGAAGCAGCCAACATACAGGACAAAATCAATAAAATTCTCCTCATTCAATACATCACACCTAGCGCAACCACAAATAGAAGCCTAGCAGAACTAATGATGGGCAGGAAACTATGGTCAATGCTAGATAGAATGCACCCAACATACAACCTAGAAAAACCCCCAGGTTCCTCCAGCAAACACAGAAAGTTTAACATAGGAGACACAGTATACACTAAAAATCTCTCAGGGGAACCACTCTGGGTACCAGCAACGATCACCCAAATAACCGGCCCCTTATCATACCAATTAGAGACAAGCAACAGGAAAAACTGGAAACGGCACATCAACCAACTAAGGTCAAGAATAGCCGTCACTAACAACCATACACCCGAGCAAGAAACTAGAAGTGGGGGGGGGAAACAACAAGCGTTAAAGAAAGAGTCGAAGGGAACCTCCTAGCACAAGCAGAACAACCCCCACCCAGAAAAAATAAGCCACACATAAACTGGTCCTACTCACCAGTAAATGCAGGACCAACAAGACACGAACCACTGGAATCTTCACCTGGAAGGAGCAGCCAAGCCAGTTCAACCAGCCCGGAAAGATCTGGCGGGAACAACAGGAAAGGCCTGGCTCACCCTTCCAGGTGGTTCCATCCCAAGGAACCAGAGCGACAGAGAAGCCCTCCGAACTGGTCGATGACCACACTAGAACTGAACCGCGCAGATCAACTAGGCAGATGCAAAGCCCCGCCTAACTGCACGACTACATAATGACGCACCAACAGACGAAACCAAGAAGGGAGGGGTATACTATATTAGCATACTCCAAACCCTCACAACGGATTGGTCTGGACGGACAGCGACCTGATTGGTCGAAACCCCGGCCGTGATTGGAGCACGAGGAATCTACCGTGATTGGCTGCGCCGATCGCGGGAGATTCAAAGCGCTGCCATTGGCTGCAGAGCCATATGAAGGGCTGCCACGGCTTGTATTATCCAGACTATTCTACTCCTAAAATAAAGAGCTGAACTCACTAGATGGTCTCGTGTCTCCTTCGAACCAATCCGCCGCAGATCTAACTAAGAGCAACTACGGTGATTAAAGGCCTGGAGACAAAAACATATGAAGAACAGTTGCAGGATTTGGGTATGGCCAGTCTAAAGAAAAGAAGGACTAGAGGTGACATAATCGCAGTGTTCCAATATTTAAGGGGCTTCCACAAAGAAGAGGGGTTCAACTTATTTTCCATAGCACAAGAAGGCAAGACAAGAAGCAACGGATGGAAACTAATCAAGGAGAGAAGCAACCTAGAACTAAGGAGAAAGTTCCTAACAGTGAGGACAATTAACTGGTGGAACAGCTTGCCTTCAGATGTTGTAGGTGCTTCATCATTGGAGGTTTGTAAGAAACGATTGGACAGCCACATGTCTGAAGGGTCTCCTGCTTGAGCAGGTGTTTGGTCCCTCCTTACTAAATATAAAACCCTGTTCTCCTTTTATTTTGTCCCTCTAGAATACGGGTGTCAAAATCGCGGCCCACGGCCCAGATGCATAACTGCTGGGCCCTCCCCTGCCTGGTTTAGCAAAGGGGAAAATAGTCTCAATACATCACATGATGCTACTATGACGATGCGAGTTTGACACCCCTGCTCTAAGGAGTCTACGTTTTTTAGAGCAGCTTTGCTATTTTATTTATGTATTTAAATTTATTGGCCACCCCAACTCCAATGGACTCTAAATGCACCCAAATGCCATCTTTTGGCTGGAGGTGGGCATGACTAAAATGAAGGTCAGCTTTATCTGAATCTTTGATGTAGAACATCTGAACTTACTGGGAAGGTATCAGTTGTTTTAACCTTGCAGTGGCTCAATTATTTAATGGCTCCTGTAGGATACCTTTCCCCATTAGAAACATTGAACCATAGAAAAGCTTTTATACTGGCAAGGTGGCAGATACTACCATCTGCTGTATTGGAGGTCAACATTGCCTAGTGGAGAACCAGAAATATATCATCCTCCATTGTCCATTCTATAGGTAAATAAGGGATAAGCTTATTTTTCCTTGAGCAGTAGTAGGCAACCTGATAGACCTACCTTGGCTTATGCCCAATTTCTATTAAAGGATGATAGTCCCTGCATCAGGGCTAAAGTTGCAACATCCTGCACAAGTGTTTTCAAACTTCAGCAAGTGTGTACTGAACATGGGACTAATTAAATGCATTGATTTTATGCCCACGCATTTCTTATATTACTGGACTGATTATTAACTTGATTCCTTTTTAATATTGATAGAGCCCACCCAATTCTGGATGTTTTCTAATGGGGTTTTTTTGTGTGTGTGGTTAATGTAGCGGCCTGACACTTAGGGCATTTTAGTAAAACTCATCATTTCCTATATGGAAGTGATGCTTCCTTATGTGCAACAGGTTTTTAAGTAAATAGATTGGGTTTGCAAAAAAATAAACTCTGTTGATGAATCATAAAAAGCCACATGATGTTTCATCCAACATATATGTATTTACTAGAATCTTAAAACCACACTATAGATTGACTAAATAATATATTGTAAAAATATCTGTTGCATGAAATAAAAATCTGCCAATTACGAGTACAGCATGCAAGCTGCTGATTAGAGAAATTGATTCCTGTTTAAATAGGGGACTGTTTTGAAGACAAGAATAATCCTTGTGGCCACAGCTGGTGACTGTAATGCTCTCCTGGACTTCACGGTAATTTTCCATGTAATTGAATACAACATTCTTTAGGATCATCTTAGGCAATTCCACATCACAGTTCTATGAGAATCTCTCTTCTACTTCTAGTTCAAGCATGTAGCAAAATTCTATTTTCAATGTATCTATGAAAATCAGTGTGGATTTATCTGGAGATTTGGCTTTGGATCATCTATGTGCAGATGACACTCAGCTCTGATATTTCTTGTTTCCATGCACAGGGTACGGAGAATGAAGAGCTCTTAAACCTCTTTGAGAAGTGTGGATTTTAGCATGTGTTGGAGGGCTCATTCACTCTCCCAGATCTTCTTTAACCACCTCTCATTTCTACTTTTTATGAGATGGCAAGCATGCCACAAATTCTTTTCTGTTGGCATTTTTTGCTTTTTGTGTTAAGTTCAAGTTCTCCAACAGAACAACAGTGAAAATTTTCAGTATGATATGCATATGAGTGTTTGGGAGATGGGGATGAGTAAAGTAAGATTTGATCTAAATGTAGATTAAGGCAAAATTCTGAGGAACCTGCCTCACAGTTACTGTAAGCAGATACTTCCCAAACTTGGGTAAATTACCCAAACTTGGGGCAAAATAGGATTTTTGGGGGGACAGGGTAACAACACACAAACCCATTTCCCAATCACAACTTTTAAATTGACTTTTAAATTGACTTTTAAATTGACTTGATGTATTTTACCTACAATGGATAATAAACACTCTGGGAAGCACTGCTGTCAGGCTCCTGAGTGATCTCAAAACAACAAGCTGGCCAGACTGTGTTCCTTGGTTTTTATATCAGTAGGGAAAAGAGCAAAGAGAGGCGGCCAGTATTCTCCTCCTTCTCCTTCCTATTAGAAATAAACAAGATCTACATACCATTCAACAGAGACAATTAAAAAGCCAAAAAGGAAATGAAAGATCATAGCACGCCAACAGCAATCAACTCTCAAATGAGCAGAGATTATCACCAAAATGAACAACAACCAAGAAGCAAACAATATCCCAACCAAGGAATTACCAGACAAGCAAACAGTAGACAACAGCCCAGTCAAGGAACAACCAAGACTGCTTCCAGTAACAGGGCCTCTAGTAGCACTGATGATGTACCTAGTTTGATCATGAAAGGTCTACAAGAGAACAAGCACACTCAGAGGTACCAAGGATCCTCCCACACACACATATATCATTCACATCCTTACTTCATATTATATACATTTGTGTGGTTGCCTACCAAAGGATATTTGTGATTTCTATGAGGTGGAATTGAAAATGTGTCAGGTTATTTATTTCTTTGAAGCTCAGAAGGACGAGTGAGTTAAAAGTTTTTGCAGATAGGAAAACAAACTCCACAAAGCCAAGATGAGGATGGAGAGAGAGAATGCACACACACAATTCTACTATAGTTTCTACTAGAATTGAAACAAATATATATCATCTTGGCTTTGTAACATAAGTAATATTGTGACATCACAAAGACCTGGAACTGCTTTAAAACTGTCATAGACAGATACATTGGAAAAATTGATAACAAAGATTTATAATTACTTATTAGAATATGACTTAGCAGAAGAAATAGTGAAAGGACCAATGATAGCATGGGCCAGGAATTTGGGACATAATCAGGGGCGGGATTCAATTTTTTTAACAACCGGTTATGTGGGCGTGGCTTAGTTGGTGGGCGTGGCTTGGTGGTGATGTTATTGGCTGGGCGTGGCCAACTCAGTATCACTCACGTCGAGGTACTCATCTCCTCGCCTGGCCTCTCGTGACTGTGGGGATGCTGCAACAGTCGTAAGTCTGAAAAATGATCATGTCACTTTTTTCAGTGCCATTGTAACTTTGAATGGTTACTCCACACAAGCAAAGTACCAGCAAAGGAGGGGGAAAAAACTCCAGAGAAGTTCCTGAGACAGGAAATCTAGTTCTACCAAGAATGTAATAAGGGTTAATGGAAAGGTAGTTTCTATAAGCAACACCAGAATGTTTCCTTCCTGCCTTCCTTACAGAATTAGGCCAGTAATTTCTTCTAACAACGGGTTCTCTGAACTGCTTAGAATGTTAACAACCAGTTCTAGCGAATAGGTGTAAACTGGTAGAATCCCACCCCTGGACATAATATAGAATTGGAGGATTGGGAAAAGATTTGAAAAAAAAACCCACAACAACAAAATCAGCGTCATATAAAGAAAATCAGTATAAAATGTGTTATCAGTGGTATCTAGCCCCTTCAATACTGGCTAAAATGTATCCTAACTTAAATACAAATTGTTGGAAATGTAAGCAAATACAGGGTACCTTCGTTCACATATGGTGGCTTTGTCCAAAACCTTGGCCCAAGAAATATTGGGCCAAAATACGAAATTGGTTAAAAGAAATTATGAAAGCCCAAATAGAATTAAAACCAAAATTATTTCTGCCTGGTAAAGCAGAAAGAGCTGAGAACAAGAAAAAGCTTCTTTTGACAGTAGATTGAGTGCCCTTTCATGATTGCAGAACCTTACATCTCTAGTCAAAATAGGCCTGCTAAATACTTGATCAGCTGGACAGAAATTTTTCAGTACTGTTAAGTTTTGAGCATGGGCGAGAAAGAATGGAGACAAACCTCTGAACGGTGAACTTCAGCTCTTTATTTACATTGTGTCTTTCTCAATTTAACAGCAGTAAAACCCGCCTTATATAGGCAAACCTTGTAATGTTTAACCAATAACGAGCTAGGAATGCTAGCTCTTATAACCAATAAGAACTCTCTGTTAAGAGCCAATCGGATTCCCCGGAACGGGCCAATCCGGTCCGGCCGCTTAACAGCCAATCAGAAGTGCAGGACCAGAACCCTGCACTTACTCCAAGCTCACACTTTATTGATCTTATTGCATACACAACACCCCTTCCCCCTGGCTTCTTATTTTAGGGCGCAGTTACATAGTCCCTTAAATATGATGGTTGTCTTTTTAGTCTCTTTGATTTTCATTGTATCGGCTGGTTGCAATCCTGCTGAGGTAGATCGTTGTTTGGCAGTGGGGCTGCCTTTGGTTCAGAGTTCACTTCAACGTCGTTGCCCACATTTTCTGCAATTCCCTGAGGTGCAAACGTTTCTCCCTCCGGCTCCACTTCCTGAGTTTCTATTAAATCATCGTTTCCTTCGAAAGAGTTTCCTAGGACTTCATCTTCTTCCGTACCTCCCCCCCCCTCAGTTTGGTCATAGGGGAGTTGCGGACTGGCCGCTGCAAGCCACGACCGTAATTGGTCGATATGCCGTTTCCAAAGTTTATCGTCAAGGCATTGCATAAGGTAGGATCTGGGGCGGGTTACACGTACTACTGTCGCTTCCACCCACAACGGGTCGCCCGATAGGTTTTTTGCATAAACCAGGTCTCCTACCTGGAAGGTGCAACAGTGGCCGCTGGATCCTAGTGGATTCTCCGGTTCATAAGCCGGGTGCAACCGGTCAAGGTGGGAGCGGAGCTTTCGTCCCATTAGCAGTTCAGCGAGAGTTTTGTTGGTGACGCTATGTGGGGTGATGTGTTGCAAGAAGAGGATTTGATTGACCTTGTCGTCAATGTTGTCGTAGTCTACCTTTTGCAAGGTTTTCTTCACAAATTGGACCATGCGTTCTGCTCGGCCATTGGTCGCAGGGTGCGCAGGCGAGGTGAGCGCATGGCGGATGCCGCGGTCAGCGAAGTACTGCTCGAACGCTAGTGCAGTAAATTGTGGGCTATTATCGGATACCAGGATGTCTGGTAATCCATGGGTTCCAAAGAGTCTGTTTAAAATCTTAATAACCGCCTCAGAGGTCGCAGTCGTCATGCGATGAATTTCGAGCCAATTTGAGTAGGCATCGACGGTAAGCAGGAAGGTGTGGCCCTTGGTTGGCCCCGCGAAGTCCAGGTGAATTCGGGACCAGGGTCCACGTGGTGTCTCCCATTCAGTAGGCATGGCTTTTGGTGGGGCATTGCTGACTTCTTGGCATTTGGGACAAGCTTTAACCCACTGTTCGATTTGCTTATCAGTGCCCGGCCATCATGCATAGCTTCGTGCAAGGGCTTTCATTCACACGATGCCGGGGTGGCCATCGTGCAAAGTTCTCAGCAGCGCTTTTTGGAGCCGTTCTGGGATAACGACTCTATCGCCCCAGATGACACAGCCTTTCTGGGAGAAGAGCTCCGTCTGTCGAGTCTTGAATGGTGTGAAGTCATCTGATAATTGGTCCAATGGCCATCCGCGTTCTACTCAGCCTAGGACTCGTGCTAGGGTGTGGTCGCGTTTGGTTTCTCTCGCGATGTCTCTCGTGGTCAGTGGCGGCGAGTTGAGTGTCTTGATTTGCAACGTGGTTACCGTTGGTGCTGGATCATTGAGAGTCTCTGGAAGCGGTGCTTGGCTCAATGCGTCGGCGTGGGGAATGGCTTTCCCCGGGCGGTATTGCAGCCGATAGTTATAAGCAGCTAAGAATTCTGACCATCGGGTCATCCTAGGGGATAATATGTAGGGAGTCGGCTTATCTCCAGCTATTATCCCCAATAATGGTTTGTGGTCAGTCACGATAGTAAAAACCCGGCCATACACGTATTCATGGAATCTTTTCACAGCTGAGACAATTGCGAGGGCTTCTTTATCAATTTGTCCATAGTTCCGCTCCGTTTTTGAAAGAGTCTTTGAAAAATATGCAACAGGGGCTTCGTTCCCATTAGGCAGTACGTGGCTCAAAATGGTGCCCACCCCAAAAGGCGATGCATCACAGGTTATAACTAACGGCAAAGTCTCGTTATACTGCATGAGTACAGAGTCAGAAGTGAGCAATTTTTTAACATTTTGGAACGCCTGTTCTTCACGGTAACCCCATAGCCAAATTGCTTTTTTATCTAACAATCGGTGTAATGGTTCAGCGACAGTTGCTTTGTGCGGTAAAAATACATTATAAAAATTGATGAGGCCTAGGAACGCCTGGAGATCAGCCTTGTTTTGTGGCCTGGGAGCATTTTTGATCGCTTTTAATTTACTTTCGGTAGGGTGAATACCCTGGCTATCAATCAGGTACCCTAAAAACTCAACACTGTCAGTACACAATTTACATTTGTTTTTTTTAACCTTAAGACCGGCCTCTTGGAATTTTTTCAGGACTAATTTTAACCGGTCCTGAAAGACTTTTTTTGTAGGGGTTGCAATTAATACATCGTCAAAATAGGGGACCATGCCCTTAATCCCTTGCAATAACCTTTCAAATAAGGCTCTGAAAAATCCCCGGGGCTACACTTACTCCGAATTGCAGCCGGGTACATTTAAAGGCACCTCGGTGCGTCACAATAGTTTGGGCCTGTGCCGTTTTTTCATCTACTGGTAATTGCTGATATGCCTGAGCTAAATCCAATTTAGCGAAAACTTTCCCGCCCCCCAGGGAATGGAGGAGGTGCTGCACCACCAGAACTGGATACGCGTTCTGCTGCAGGGCGTGGTTCAAAGTGGCCCGATAGTCCCCACAAATTCGGATTGACCCATCTGGCTTAATGGGTGTTACAATAGGGGTTTCCCACGGGGAGTGATCGATGGGCTCCAACACCCCCTGAGCTATCAGTTTGTCGAGTTGTTCGTCCATTTTCGATTTTAAGGCAAATGGAACTCAACGGGGCTTCAAGCGAATGGGAGCTTCTTTTGGATCTAGGCTGAATGAGATCAGGGTCCCCTTGTACTTGCCTAAGCTGTCCACGAAGACATCCCTGAACTCAGAGATAAGGTCTTCCTCCCAGTCACAGCCACCGACTCGGTTTACGCCGGCCACTTCAATGCCGAGTGGCGCGAACCATTGGAGGCCTAGTAGGCTAGGCCTATCTCTATCGATGACCGTTAAAGGTAAGTATGCTGTGTGCTTCTTGAAGGAGACTCGGACTCGGCAGGACCCGACAACAGGGATTCGATTCCCCTGGTAGTCCTTGAGGATGAGGCATTGGAAACGGAGAACTTGGCGTTGAATTATGGGGATGAGTTGCTTGAGTGTCTTCCAAGACACCATCGAGAGGGACGATCCCGAGTCGACCTCCATGTGGCAAGGCTGGTTCTCGATGGCTACCGTGACTCAGATTTTCTTAGTGTCCAAGGCTGAGGCGTGACCGATAGTGATAGTATGGTGATCCTCTTCTCTTTGCAAAGCTCGATTTCTGTAGGAGTGGTTTACTGGCTCTTGCCTTACAGGACGATTTCCTGTCGATTGGCGATAGTTAGCCCCTTTTGAGGCCTGGCTGGGTCCTGGCAAGCTGCGGCAGACCCGTCCGATAACGAGCTAGGAACGCTAGCTCTTATAACCAATAAGAACTCTCTGTTAAGGGCCAATCAGATTCCCCGGAACGGGCCAATCCGGTCCGGCCGCTTAACAGCCAATCAGAAGTTCAGGGCCAGAACCCTGCACTTACTCCAAGCTCACACTTTATTAATCTTATTGCATACACAACAAGTACAGTAAAGGGAGAGTTCAAATCCCTTGCTCTGAGAGTGGTGAGATTCTTTCCAGCTGCCAACAGGCTGTTCAGCAGGTTTCAGGGAACTCCTGCTATGGGGGCAGAAAATAGTGTGCCCTGCATTTTTCCTGGAGGAAAAAAAAATGAAAGAATGGTGCAGAAGAGACTTCCAAGAACCCAGGGAAGATGGAGTGGCTATATTAGCTTAAGTTGCCAATTGGCATTTAGTTGTCACTGCTCCCTACAAATCACCTGACTTAATGCTGCCAGAATAGTTGGTGAAATATGTCAGATTTTACCCACCTTGACCCTGCTATAGTTTACTGGCAGATTGGGGTAGGGGTGGGGAACAAGGGATAGAAAGCTAATCAGCAGAGGATGATAAGGGGGACACTCTAGAGATGGGTGTAGAAAGGGTGGAAAAATCAAGATTGGATATATTATTCCCGGGAGACTTAAATTACTGAGGACAGTTATGAATGAGAAAATAAATGAGAGAGAGAAAGGTTAAAAGGTGTGCTGAATGGAGAATGGGAGGGACAAAAAGCAAAATGAAAGCTAATGTCTTTCTCCATCTAGTATCTTTAAAATATCTTGGGATTGTTGTTTATTTTTAAATGGAGCATAGAAAATTAATTTCCTTTTTGTAGTGCAGCTTTGGCTGCCACTCAATGGTTTAGACATGATATAACATTTCATGGGCTCACTTATGATATCAATGTCATGCAGTCAATATGACAATGACAAACATAGCCTAGATTGTTTGATATGTCAAATATCTTGGTCTATTTTATTTTATTTATTTATGCTACAGTTTTATTATCTTAGTCTTCATGGTTTTAAATCAACAATAAGTAGAATTTTCATTGTTTGTGTTATTAACTTGTATGTCGTGTTAATAATCTTTCATAACTTTCTTATTTGTTTTTGTTCCTTAGATTCTTATTCTAAATTATATAGCTATGCTTTACTTTAACTGTAGAACTATCATCAGATAGTTCACACATCATACTAAACCATGAATCCAAAATCAAACAATCATGATGTGTGATTCTGACTGAACTCTGATTTACTTTTGTGGCAAAGAAAAGTGGAAGCCTGTCGCTATAGAATTTAGAAAATGCTACTAGTCATGTGCTTATGATATTAACAGAGCAAAATCTTCATGTTTTCCTTTCCTCTGCCCCAGAAACAGGATGTGGTTGTCTTAGTTGCTTCATCAAGCAGCAATGGGAAGCTTGTTCATTAGATGGAAAAAAACCCAGCACTTACTCTGAGACCGTCTGACCTAACTAAATGTTACCTTTTCCTTGCCTTGCTACAGAACTATGTGGACTGTCAGAATAAATGTTAATTGGACCAAAAAAAGAGGGTTGTGTTTAACATCATCATTTTTCTTTTTAAATGGATTTCATCTCTTGGAAACCTGACATTTGGTCTGAAAATAGAACACATAATAACATGGCTGGAAGAGACCTTAGAGGTCTTCTAGTCCAACCCTGGAGACTTTATGCCATTTCAAACGGCTGTCCAATCACTTCTTTAAAACCTTCAGTGATGGAGGCAACTTCTGGAGGCAAGCCATTCCCCTGATTAATTGTTCTCAGTCTAGGGAAATTTCTCCTTAGTTCTAGGTTGGATCTCTCTTGAATGGTCTTCCACTTGTTACTTCTTTTGCCAAGTCTTGGACAGCTTTGAAAGATTGTTTGCCTTTTCTTGTCACCATGAAAGGCTGACCAAATTGATTCCAACCAGCTCTCCCCCCCTCCCCCCGGAAATGAATAGTTTTGTGAATAATGAAATTACTACAAATCCTATTTGTTATTTCGTTGCTGTGAGCCACCCAGACTCATTGACAGTTGGGTAGCATAGACATGTATTTATTTAAGGTTTTCCCAAATTACATCTTCAGGCTTTCACATTGTTACTTGTAAGTATGAAGATATATTAAATGGAAAATAAGGAAGCTGAAATACTATGATACAAAATGCTGTTCTTGTATTAAGTTTTGTACTTGAAAATATTGTTGCAGAAATATAAGTTGCATGAACTATCAGCTTAGTTTACAACACAGGCAGTATTTTATTTCCAAAGAAAGACAGGTTTTCTTACCAAGAAAAGTTGAGTCCTTAATGTTTAAGTCAGTGTTTCCTTTATATATTTCAATATACCCCTTGTGTCTTGTCTATATTTTGAGAGGAAGGGCCTGCATTCTGAAATTATTCCTTATTCTTAATCTCTTGTAACTTCCTTATCTCTTGTAGATCTCTGTCACACATACACACAGGATTTACTCTCATCTGTACCTGCTATACAGGTAATCCTTGACTTCTGATCATAACAGAGCCTGCCCATTATGGTTGTAAGTCATAGTGGTCATAAAAACAGGTCACGACCAATCTAATTTTACAATCTTATTTTGCAGTGGTCATTAAGCAAACCCATTGTTTGCTAGGAGGCATTTTGTCAAAAATAAAGGAAATACTGGATTTTGTTTTCATTATGGCCGCAGGATGGTCAAAAGGCTCTAAATGCAGCCAGTTGCTGAATGCCTGAAATGTGGTCATGTGACTGTCCATTGGAACTTTGGAACTTAATTGTAAAAATCTTTGGGGTAATTTCGAACAGTCATGAAGCGACTGCCATAAGTCAAAAATTACCTATATGCATTTTCAAGCAACTCAAACCAGTCTATCCACAGTCTCTCATTCCTTTCACTTTGTCCATACTACTAGTACATATTTAACCTGGCTCAGCATTCATATTTCCATTTTATTCTTCTTTAAATATGATCATGTGCCCACTGATTTCCAGTGTAGAATATTTGATGAGGAAATTGAATGAGTTTGGGGCCTTGGCAGGTTTCAAAATAAACAGAAAACAAATGCTGATCAAGAATATATCTTCTCAGGATAGTGATATATTTGAACAAAAAGTCAGGTTTTAGGGTTGAGAAAAAGGTGAAATACTTAGGGTTAATGATTTCCAAGATTCATTTTTGCCAAATCCCCGTATTAAGCATCATTTCTGAAGTTAAAACAAGGATCACAAAGAATCCTGATGGAATATCATGAAATACAGTAATTTAGCTGTAATTTGTTATTGCTTTCCATCCTACGCTTGGATAAATTTCTGTTTGAGAATCGTCAAAAATTGTCTTATTTTTAAAGACTACTTTTAAAGTTTGCATAGAAATTAATACCTAAACATCGTGGTCTACTGGTTATTCCATTTTATATATAATGATCTATATAGGGAATCTAACACATGGAAGGATTTTAACTCATAATAAGAGTTATACAAATAGGGAAGTATTATTATGTACTATTTTCTGAACATTCATTTGTTTGCCAGTGTCAACATGGTTCTGAATGTGTCAGAACTGGAAGTAATGTTCTAAATGGAAGAAAGATGCTGATTTTTTTAGAACTTTCTGATATTTCCTGTGAAATGAGGTAAGAGGGTGAAGAAGAGGAAGTAGAACTTCTTCCTTCTTGCCGAGCACAAATCAAATGTAAAAACAAAAATTCAGAAATGGCTATGGTGTTTTACTCAGGCATATATATTTTATGTAGTTCAATGCTTGACTAAGATCAATATTCTATAATACATTAGTTGAACATTGTGTGAGCGAATCTATAATCTGGGTCACACAATGTGCTAAAATATGGCTTGCATAACCAAGATATCATATTAAATTTACTTGAATTATACAATCAAACAATTTGTAATTTACCAATTACAATGACCCCGTGCTAAGCCACAATGTGGCATCTTTGGTCTTGAATAACTGTACTCATGAAATCAAGCCAATGGAAGTTATAAATACTGTATGCTTATGTTAGAATGTTCTGAAGACCCAACTCATCTAACATAGAAAGCAAAGTATGATCTTTTTCTTATTATTTTTCCATTCACAGCATGTTTGTTTTAACATAACATCTATATTTTACAAATATACAACTGACATTGAATCCAAAGCTCAGTTTCCCCCTTTGTCTATTGGAATAGGGTAGGATTTTCCCAAACTTGGCAACTTTAAAACTTGTGGACTCAACTCCCAGAATTCCTCAACCATGGTGGCTAGGAGATTCTGGGAGTTGAAGTCCACAACTTTTAAAGTTTCCAAGTTTGGAGACCCCTGGAATAGGGGGAGAATAGGTCATCAAAACTGATATGTTTTAAATAAATAAACAATAAAGAACATTTTGAAGATGGGCCATTTGATACTTTGCCTCAAATGGCTTAACATCAAGAATTTTTAAATGAGTCTTGATTTGCACCATTAATTAAAAACAAAAACCAATTGTTCCCAATATAGTATTTGGGTATCTTGATCCATCAAATACTTGATATGTTAAGTATGAAATACCTTGAATTTAACAAAGTATAAAACAATAATACCCAACAGAAGCAAAATGCACTGGCTTATATACAGAGATTACTTTTCTGCATTTGCTCATATATCTAATCATATACCTAATCCAATCTACAGTAAATAAAATATTTATTTGAAAGATTATTGTATTTATCTGAAAGATTATTTTGAAATTAAAACAATTTTTACCAAACAAAAATAATAATAGAAAAATAGTCTACCAATATCATATTCTCAGTTAATGTAAGATAGACACCCATTTTAAAGGTAAACCCCTTGGTTTTTTGATCTCAGTCACAGCTTCGAACTCTACCCGTGTCCTTTTCTGCCATAATTATAGAATATATTTCCTTCTGACTCAGGTATCGTTCATAGTTGGCTGGGGTATTCTGACATCTTAAAGTTGCCAAATTTGAAAAACACTGCTTCTTAGCAATAAATGGTTTCTTATTGGGGAAACTCTTGCTTCAGCTCACTTCTTAATCCTCAATTATCCACCCCACCCAGCCATAACTGGTAAGTTGCCAAGCTGCCATAGTATTCTCAGATTGAGCTTCCTAAATAGAGTAAAGGAGCACGCTTTTTTACTTCTCCCAAGAAAAAATATACACTGCTAGGTGATGTCTATCTTTTCATTTACCCATTGATTAGTTGGGAAACGCTGATTGGCTTATTTTAAGTTCTCAGTGCCTGTGACAATAATAGCCTGTTGGGAAACTGGTTAATAAGATTTCAAGAGTGGCAATGGGAATGGTGACTGTGGAATATCTCTAGATTTCTTCTTGTGTACATACAGCATCTCAACTCTCATGATCTATTGTTAAAAATTTCCATCCAACAATACAGTCAAGGGTGGGCTTCAAACATTTTAGCAAAGGGTTCTCTGTCCAGCATAGCCATGATGGGTGTGGCCTAGTTAGCCTCCTGCACCACAGCAGGGGTGGTGGTGGCTTTTTGCCCTCCCTGGGCTCCAGAGGCTTTTCTCAAGCCTCTGGGAGGGCAAAAATGGACTCCCTGGGCTCTGGAGGCTCTCTGGAAGCTGGAAATGGGCCCATTTCTGGCCTTTCCAAACTTCCAGGAGGCCCATTTTTTGCCTTCCCAGAGCCTCCGCACACGCCCTGCACTTACTGCATCCCAAATGGCCGCTTGGGGAATCCTGGGAGGGGTGGGGTGAGCGGGGCCAGCCAGGAGTGGGGTTTGCACAGAATCTTAGTGTTAAGTCTGGAGCATGGGTGCGAATAATGGAGACGAGCCGGTAGAAACAGTGAACTTCAAACTCTTTATTTACATGGTGTGACAGCTCAAACTGGATGGCTGCTATAGCCTTCCTTATATAGGCAACTTATTAACTATTCAACCAATAGCAATCCGGGAGTGCTAGCTCCGTTAACCAATGAGAATGGCCTGTTAATGGCCAATCAGATGCTCCTGAACGGACCAATCCGATCCTGCCATTAACAGCCAATCAGAAGTGCAGGGCCAGAACCCTGCACTTGACTTCAAGCTCAAGATAACTTTATTTAACATTATTCATTCACAACACCCCTTTCCCCCGGCTTCTGCTTACGGGGCGCGGTCACATAGTCCTTGAGGTAGGACGGTTGTTTTATCAGTCTTTTTGATTTTCACAAAGTGCCTGGCAATTGGCTGCACTTTTGCTGAGGTAGATCATTGTTTAACGACAGGGGTGCCTCTGGTTCAGAGTTCGCGTTTCCGTCGTCACCAATATCTTCAGCCACTCCCTGAGGTGAACTCACTCCCATCCCTGGTTCCTGTTCCTGCGTTTCAGTTCCGTTATCAGTCCCTTCGAAAAGATTTTCCTCTAGTTGAAATTCATCTTCCTCTGTATCTCCCCCCCCCCTCAATTTGGTCATAAGGGAGTTCAGAATTGCGTGACTGCAGCTGTGATCGTAGTTGATCTATGTGGCACTTCCAAAGTCTATCGTCAGGGCACTGTACAAGATATGATCTTGGGCCGGTTAAGCAGATTACGGTCACTTCTACCCACAGTGGATCGCCTGATAAGTTTTTAGCGAATACTAAATCGCCTACCTGGAAGGTACGGCATCGGCCACTGGATCCGAGTGGTTTTTCCGGTTCGTAGGCTGGGTGTAACCGGTCGACGTGGGAGCAGAGTTTTCGTCCCATTAGCAGCTCAGCGGGAATTTTGTTGGTGATGCTGTGAGGTGTGATGTGCTGTAGGAAAAGGATTCAGTTGATTTTCTTGTCGATGTTGTCGTAGTCTAGTTTTTGTAGCATTCTCTTGAATTGTACCATGCACTCAGCCCTACCGTTGGCCGCAGGGTGCGCAGGTGAAGTGAGCGCATGTCAGATACCGTGGTCAGCTAGGTACTGTTCAAAAGGCAGCGCGGTAAATTAGGGCCCGTTGTCGGATACCAGAACGTCTGGTAATCTGTGGGTTGCAAACAGTCTTTCCAGTCTTTTGATGACCGCTTTGGTGGTTGTGTTCCTCATTTGGTGAATCTTGAGTCAATTCGAGTAGGCGTCGATGGTTAGTAAAAACGTGTGGCCTTTGGTCAGCCCAGCAAAATCCAGATGGATGCAGGACCAGGGTCCCCGCGGCGTCTCCCATTTGGTTGGGGTTGCCTTTGGTGGAGCGTTGCTTACTTCTTGGCATCTCTGGCAAGTTTTAACCCACGATTCGATTTGTCTGTCTATGCCTGGTCACCACGCATAGCTACGTGCGAGGCCCTTCATGCGCACGATGCCAGGGTGGCCATCGTGCAAGGTTCTTAGCAGTGCCTGTTGGAGTCGTTCTGGGATAACAAATCTATCACCCCAGATGATACAGCCCTTTTGTGAGAACAACTCTGTTTGACAACTTTTGAATGGTGCAAAGTCGTCTGGTACTTGGTCCAATGGCCATCCACATTCCACCCATGTGAGGACTCGTGCTAAGATGGGGTCATGTTTTGTTTCTCTCACGATATCACGGGCAGTTAATGGCGGCGTATGGAGTGTCTCGATCTGCAACATTGTCATCGTTGGTGCAGGATTGTTGATGGTTTTAGGGAGCGGTGCATGGCTCAACGTGTTGGCATGGGGAATGGCTTTACCGGGGCGATATTGTAGCTGATAATTGCAGGCAGCCAAGAATTCTGACCAGCGGGTCATCCTGGGAGAAAGTATGTAGGGAGTTGGCTTATCCCCAGCGATTATCCCCAGCAATGGTTTGCAATCAGTTACTATAGTAAAAGCCCGGCCGTATACGTACTCATGGAATCTTTTAACAGCCGATACAATTGCCAGGACTTCTTTATCGATCTGGCTGTAATTTCGCTCAGTTTTCGAGAGCGTTTTTGAAAAGTTAGCAACAGGGGCTTCGCTACCATTAGGCAAGACATGGCTCAAAATGGCGCCCACTCCAAAAGGCGATGCATCACATGTGATATTCAACAGTAAAGTCTCATTGTACTGCATTAGTACAGCATCAGAAGTCAGTAGTTTTTTTCCATTATGGAATGCCTGCTCTTCTCTGTGACCCCATACCCAAATTGCTTTTTTATCTAGTAGGTGATGTAAAGGTTCAGCGACAGTCGCCTTGTGCGGCAAGAATAAGTTATAGAAATTGATGAGGCCTAAGAACGCCTGGAGGTCAGCCTTGTTCCGGGGTCTGGGAGCGTTTTTTATTGCTCTCAATTTGCTATCGGTAGGGTGAATACCCTGACTGTCAATCAAGTACCCTAAGAATTCAACACGATCTGTACACAGCTTGCACTTATTTTTCTTTACTTTCAGGCCTGCTTCTTGGAATTTTTGTAAAACCAGTCTTAAACGATCCCGTAAAATTTTTGGAGTGGGGGCAGCAATGAGCACATCGTCAAAGTAGGGGACAACGCCTTTGATCCCCTGCAATAGTCTCTCCATTAGGCTCTGAAAGATCCCCGGGGCTACACTGACTCCAAATTGGAGCCGCGTACACTTGAAGGCACCTCGGTGTGTTACGATAGTCTGTGCCTGTGCCGTTTTTTTGTCAACCGGCAGTTGCTGATAAGCCTGAGCTAAGTCTAGTTTAGCAAAGACTTTTCTGCCCCTCCAGGGAATGGTGGAGGTGTTGCACCACTGGCACCGGATATGGATTTTGTTGCAGGGCGTGGTTTAGGGTGGCTCGATAGTCCCCACAAATTCTAATGGAGCCGTCCGGCTTAATTGGTGTCATGATTGGGGTTTCCCATGGGGAGTGGTCGGTTGGCTTTAAAACTCCCTGGGCTATCAACTTATCAAGCTGTTCGTCAATTTTCGGCTTTAGTGCGAACGGAACTCGACGAGGCTTAAGGTGGATGGGAGCTATCTTTGGATTAAGGCTAAAGGTTATCGGGGTCCCCTTGTACTCGCCTAGCTTTTCCGCGAAGACGTCCCTGAATTCATGGACGAGATCCTCCTCCCAGTCACTGCCGCTGATTCGGTTAATGCCTGCCACTTCAATGCTGAGTGGTGCGAACCATTGCAGGCCTAACAGGCTAGGCCAGTCCTTGTCGATAACTGCCAGGGGTAAGTATGCTGTGCGGTTCTTGAACGCGACCCAGACTCGACTGGATCCTACGACTGGAATCCGGTTCCCTTGGTAGTCCTTTAACACGAGCCGTTGGAATTGAAGTTCTTGGCACTGAATCGTGGCGATGAGTTGCTTGAGGGTCTTCCAGGAGACCATTGAAAGAGATGATCCCGAGTCAACTTCCATTTGGCAAGGCTGATTTTCGATGTCCATTTTGACTCGAATTTTCTTGGCATCCAGCGAAGAGGCGTGGCCGATAGTGAGTGTTTGGTGAGCCTCTTCCCGTCTCATTAGGCGATTCACGGGTTGGTTTCTGTTGGAGTGGTTTGCTGGTTCTCGTCTTACAGGACGATTTCCTGTCGATTGGTGGAGATTGGTACCCTTCGAGGTCTGGCTGGGTCCAAGGAAACTTCTGCAGACCCGTCCGATATGGCCTCGTTTCCCGCACTCATGGCAGAGCGCATTGCGGAATTTGCAATCGGAACGGTGATGGTTGGCCCCGCAGCCAGCGCATGGTTGCTGGGATTTTGAGTAACGGTCCCAGTCAGACCGCAGGCAATGGACCTCTTCTTCGTCGCTGTCTGACGACGAAGAGAGGTCCTCATGGTGGGCTGTTGAAAGCTGTTCTTCTGACTTAGGTGAAACTTCGCTGGCTGGTTGGTGTGCTGGAGCGCGATTCCAGCGTAGTTGGGCAGCCGACTTCTTGGTCGCCTCCGCTGCCATAGCCTCAGTGATGGCATTGGCAAGGCTAATTAGCCTTAGCCATTATTTTGCTCTGTATGTTTAGAGCATCTAACCCGAGGACTACTCGGTCTCTCAAGGCCTCCTCTAGGTCGGCGAAATTGCAAAGGCCTCCCAAGTTCCAGAGGTCTGCAATGAAATCGGCAACGCTTTCTCCTTTCCGCTGGTTTCTTTGATAGAACTCGTGTTGTCTTACGAGTGTTGGAACGGTCGGTGCATAGTGGGCCCTTAGTAGCGGTTCAAGGACGTCCCAGTCCATGGCCTTCACTTCAGCCGGTTTCGCTAATGCCTTAGCCATTTTGAATACCGTCGGCCCGCAGTGCATTAGGAATACTGCCCGTTTCTTCCCGGTTGTGGCATCCTTCAGATTATTCGTTTCCAAAAACATTTGGAAACAGTCCATGTAGGACTCCCAGTCCTCTTGAGCTGGGTCGAATGGAGCGGGTGGTACTATGCCGCCAGACATGGTTCTGCCGTTGTGCGTTTCAGCCACGTGCTTGGTTGTCTTCGTCGTTGTTTTAGTTGGCTCTGATGTCATCCAATCCCATCCTCGTCACCAATGTTAAGTCTGGAGCATGGGTGCGAATAATGGAGACGAGCCGGTAGAAACAGTGAACTTCAAACTCTTTATTTACATGGTGTGACAGCTCAAACTGGATGGCTGCTATAGCCTTCCTTATATAGGCAACTTATTAACTATTCAACCAATAGCAATCTGGGAGCGCTAGCTCTGTTAACCAATGAGAGTGGCCTGTTAATGGCCAATCAGATGCTCCTGAACGGACCAATCCGATCCTGTCATTAACAGCCAATCAGAAGTGCAGGGCCAGAACCCTGCACTTGACTTCAAGTTCAAGATAACTTTATTTAACATTATTCATTCACAACACTTAGCTAGGGGCTCTCCCAAACTCCTGCAAGCCCCCAGCAGTCCACCCCTGAATACAGTCATCCTTTTTCATTAGGATTTGAGAATTGCAGTGAAAGGACCTTCACAGAAAATATTGTCATCACAATGATCTGTTTGTAATTTGTTAATTAAAACTTTAAATATTACAAATATTTACAATTACAAATAATGTAATGATATTTTATTTTTCTTCTGTTTTCATAGGTACCTTATTTGCACACAGCAAAGGGTCACCTCTCAGGGTTTCAAAAGTAAAATTTAAAAGTAAAATTTCCCCAAATCAGATGGAGAATAGCAACTCTTGGCAAAGAACTGAGTATGACCTTTTTTTCCCCTCTTAAATTATTTCTTGCTTCTTACAAGCTTCTCTTCAGAAGACATATCTGCTGGTGGCACAAAATATAGTGGCAGGATTAGCATGTATTTGTAGAGCAAGCATTCCATCCAGTATGCAGCCATGTATATCATGCAGTTAGGCAAAATTAAAAGGCCAGGAAATAAGTTCTTCCAAAAATTCTGAACACGGCTGACAGAGTATGAAGATGCATAAGAGGATGAAGGATAACACTTCATGGGTTGTTAAATGCTTTCTCCTAAAACATCTATTGTAAACCATAGCTGAACCAAATTTATAGAGATTTTAATCAAGTATTTAAAAATCTCCATGTCACACTGCAGCATATATTTTTAACAGAAATGTATAAAAATATAATTTCAGACATTAAAATATTCCAACTAGTGTATATATATCTATCAGACAATCACATATGTGAGAGAATACTTAACAATCTACTTTTAAAAACAGTTATTGATCCTTTTTGAATCTTAAATACATTTTTATCATTACCTTAATTTAGAAAACATCTTTAAAATACAGCAATGATTTCTGAAGTGATTGATGTGTTTGATATCAAAGCTAGGGAGGGGGATATCTATATCTATATATTATATATAGCCTTGATCATTGAGGTAGTTGCACCGAACCAAGTTTTATATTCAAGGATCAGAAACCTTTATTGCGCTAATCTAAAAATTTCAAGGGTTAACCCTCGGCATTGACTTGCTGTGTGCTGAAAAAAGGCTTCAAAGTCCTTGCATAAAAATATACAAAGGTTGCTTTACCTACCAGAAGATTTAGGCTCTGCCATGATGAAATCGTCAGCAGGACCCCCAGGTTTGGACCCCAGCACAAATCTTTGGATACCTCAGGAGCCACTAACTTTGATAGGCAGCCCCATGGACACTGCATACATTGCAGAATTTCTGAGCTCACAGCCAGCGAAACTTCACTGCTTCCTGCTGACTACATTTCCGTATAAAGCAACTTTTTACTTGTTCTTTCATTTGCATATTTTTCAGTTTACAAATAAGAGCCCTCAACCTTTGATAGTAAACCTAATGCATAAAGTCTGCCTTTAGCCTATGCAGATTACTGACTTTACTTTCTATTAAGAAAACAACCATCTGAAAACTATACTATAAATCAGGTTATAGTGTTCTTCTATTTTATTCCTTTGATGGCATTAGAACTGTGGATCTGTTTTACACAGAAGTTCTAATCATACTTTCTTCATCTGCTTTGAAATAATTTTGAAGACCATTTTAATCATGCAGGCACTTATCCCCCGCACCCTTTGTTTTTTAGATTAGTCTATAGCTGTCCTTCTTCTTAGTTACTATGCTGGACCATGTCTTCACCAAACCTGCAAACTTCTTGGCAAACGATGGTTCAATGAGAGAGGCCACATTAACTACACTGAAAAGCAAAGCAAAGAAATAAAAACATACCCAGCCCCAGAAGTCAAAAAATGTACATCTATTGGCCCTGCCCTTCTAAATAACATGGCCCAATCAAATGGAGTTATGCTATCCATAAAAGTGATGTCTGTTTTTAATTGCCAGTTTGACACACTATGTAAATTTAAAATTATAGCTTAGTCTGTTATATGAACCCAACCAATTATTGTTTATTCAGCAAAACTATGGTTTAAAAATGGCTTAGCACAATATGTGAACCCAGTCATTGAAGCTGCAAAGTGAATTTAGATATTTCAGTTTACAAAGTAACAATAGGACCATAGAATCTTTTACCACTAAAGATATAATTTATCTAAATATCTTTCTTAAGAATTTAAGCTTATCTCATCTGGCATTCCTTACAACAGTCATAAAGACTAGCAAGCTTAATGAGATGGAGAGCAGTCTATCTTTTATGCACCATTGCTGTGCACTTTTTGTGCTGCAGTAACTTCCGCTGAGACAAGTTATTTTATTATGCCCATTGGGGGCGGTTACATCCTGGGCTTATTTTAAGAAGGCAGCCCCCCCAGCCAAAATAAGAACAGTGATTTACTAGTAATTATTTCTTCAAATTAGGGACTGTCCCTGGTAAGAACAGTTGGAAAATATTAGCGTTCACCCCCATACAAGTAAAACTGTACTTTAAAAAAATATATTCTAATTTAATGCCAAGTCTTCTGATTCTGATAGTATCATCAATGCAATGATAATAAATTTGGGCAAACTCCGGAAGACAGTGGAGGATGTGGGAGGAGAGGGGGCTGATGTGCTATGGTCCATGGGGTTGTGAAGAGTCAGACACAGCTTAGCGACTGAACAACAATAACTTGTGCCTCTGTGGTGCAACAGCAGAAATTGCCCAGAACTTTCAACATTTGTTGAAGTCATGACAGCTGCTGTAAAGTTATTTTACAAATGTTTCCAAAGTATTCTGTGTAATAATCTGTCCTCTAGGATAATACTGAGGGTTTATGTTTAGAATCTCTCACAAGCAGCTCTTATATATTACACTCTGAAGACCTGACTTATGCAGTCTTTAGTATGTGTTTTAATTTTTTTGATGTAGTTCCCGTTTTTAATTTTTGTTAGCCACCCTGAATCACAAGGTTGAGAGGGCAGATGTCTGCCTGCCCAGCCGTGTCCAATTCTCAGAGACCACCTGGACAAGCAGGGACTTTTTTTTTCAGAAGTGCCTGCCATTGCCTCCTTCCTAGGGATGAGAGAAAATGACTAGCCCAAGATCACATAGCTGGATTTGAAGAACTGTTAACTGAATGACAAGTGAGTCAAGAGGAGGAAATAAGGTCTTCAGCTTCTACTTCTGCATTCTTGAAGCCACAAAAAATATCTCAGGAGCCATCTTTCCAAGTCTTGCTTGCCAAAGATATTTCAATTTCTCTTAACCAAAAGTAAGTACGGCACTCAAACCTCTGCCTTATTTTAAAAGCTCTCTATAAGCAACTAGCTTCCCCCTCTCCTCGACAGGAGCTTTTTAATTTTTTTTGGCCACCAGTTGGCAAGAAATAAGTGAAGGGCAGAAGGAAATGGCACAGAGCAGCAGTACCCAATATTTCCAGATTGGTGGCCCGGTGGGGAGAGAGGCATGTCGTAAGCCCTTTCCTCTTGCACAAATGGCGTTTTGTGAGCGGAGGGCGCTCGTGCGAATGGAGTTGCGCTCACGAGCGGAACTTCGAACACATGCGCGCGCTTGCCTGCAGGTCGCGCAATTTGAGTTTCACACACGCGCGCTTGCCCATTTCTTCCAGTTCCTAACAGGCCACTGCCCGGGGGTTGGGGACCCCTCCTTTAGAGAGAGAGATAATAACCTCAGTTATTATATACAACCACATTGGGGAAACGTTTGATTAATTGATTACACAATGATGATTACTCAAATCACCAGATAACCGCATCTGGGATAACAAAACTCTTAACCTATGTTTTTATAAAACACAATGACACAAGCAGAATAGGACTCTGAAGGTTAATCAAAATCCATTCCTGACTGTTAAGTACTTGGACATGGGTCGGAGTAAATGGAGACAGCCTCTGAATAGTGAACTTTCAGCTCTTTATTAGCATAGTGACTTCTCAAACAACAACAGTGAACTCTGCCTTATATAGGCAACCCTTGTAAGAATTGTCCAATAGTGAGCTATGAACGCTAGCTCTTTTAACCAATAAGAATCCTCTGTTAAGGGCCAATCAGATTCCTCAGAACTAACCAATCCGATCTGGCCGCCTAACAGCCAATCAGAAGTGCAGGGCCAGAACCCTGCACTTTATCTCAAGCTCATACTTTATTAACTATGGTACATACACAACACCCCTTCCCCCTGGCTTCTTAATTACAGTGTAGTTATATAGTCCTTTAAATAGGACAGTTGTCTTTTAAGTCTTTCGGATTTTCATTGGACTGATTGGTTGCAATCCTGTTGAGGTAGACTGTTGTTTGGCAGTGGCTCTGCTACTTGCTCAGGTGCAATTTTTTGTGGTGCAAACGATTCTCCTTCCTGCTCCATTTCCTAAGTATCACTTAGTTCGTCGCTCCCTTCGAGCAGGTTCCCTGGAACTTCATCTTCTTCCGTACCTCCCCCCCCCTCGGTTTGGTCATGGGGGAGTTGTTGACTGGCCGTTGTGAGTCGTGACCGTAATTGGTCAATATGCCGTTTCCACAGTCTATTGTCACAGCATTTCACTACGTAGGATTTGGGGCCGGTCACTCGTACTACTATTGCCTCTATCCATAACGGATCGCCTGATAAGTTTCGTGCATAAACGAAGTCTCCTACCTGGAAGGTGCGACAGCGGCCACTGGATCCTATTGGCTTTTCCAGTTCGTAAGCAAGGTACAACCGGTCGAGGTGGGAACGGAGTCTTCGTCCCATCAGTAGTTCTGCGGGAGTTCTGCCGGTGACGCTATGTGGAGTTATGTGTTGCAAAAAGAGAATTTGGTTGACCTTGTCATCGATATTTTCATAGTCCACTTTTTGCAAAGTCTTTTCAACAAATTGGACCATGCATTCCGCTCGGCCATTGGTCGCAGGGTGCGCAGGCGAGGTGAGCGCAGGGCGGATGCCGCAGTCAGCTGTAAATTGTGGCCCGTTATCGGACACCAGGACGTCAGGCAATCCGTGGGTTGCAAAGAGTCTGTTTTGGATCTTGATCACCGCCTCGGACGTTGTAGCCGTCATACGATGAATTTCTAACCAATTGGAGGACACGTCGACTGTCAGCAGGAAGGTATAGCCCTTGATTGGCCCCGCGAAATCCAGGTGGATTCTGGACCAGGCTCCACGTGGCATCTCCCATTCAGTAGGCATGGCTTTTGGTGGGGCGTTGCTGACTTGTTGGCAATTGGCACACACTTTGACCCACTGCTCGATTTGCCGGTCCATGCCCGGCCACCATGCGTAGCTTCGTGCAAGCGCTTTCATCTGCACGATGCCAGGGTGGCCCTCGTGCAGAACTCATAGCAGCATCTTCTGGAGTCATTCTGGGACAACGACTCTATCGCCCCAGATGATACAGCCTTTTGGGGAAAAAAGTTCAGTCTGTCGAGATTTAAATGGTGCGAAATCATCTGGTACTTGGTCCAATGGCCATCCGCATTCTACCCAGCCTAGGACTCGAGCTAGGGTGTGGTCTCATTTGGTTTCTCTCGCGATGTCTCAGGCGGTCATAGGCAGTGAGTTGAGTGTTTTGATCTGCAACGTAGTTGCCGTTGGTGCCAGATCGTCGAGAGTCTCTGGAAGCGATGTTCAGCTTAGTGCGTCAGCGTGGGGAATGGCTTTCCTTGGGCGATATTGCAGGCGATAATTATAAGCAGCTAGGAACTCTGACCATCGGGTCATTCTAGGGGATAATATGTGGGGGGTTGGCTTGTCCCCGGCTATTATCCCTAGCAATGGTTTGTGGTCAGTTATAATGGTGAATGTCCTTCCACACACATATTCATGAAATTTCTTTACAGCTGAAACGATTGCGAGAGTTTCTTTATCAATTTGTCCATAGTTCCGCTCTGCTTTTGAAAGAGTCTTCGAAAAGTATGCAACAGGGGCTTCGTTCCCATTAGGCAGTACATGGCTTAAAATAGCGCCCACCCCGAAAGGCGATGCATCGCAGGTTATAACTAACGGCAAAGTCTCGTTATACTGCATAATTACAGAGTCAGATGTGAGAAGTTTTTTAACATTCCGGAATGCTTGCTCTTCCCGGTAACCCCATACCCACAATGCTTTCTTATCTAATAGTCAGTGTAACGGTTCAGCGACAGTTGCTTTGTGCGGTAAAAACACATTATAGAAATTAATGAGGCCTAAGAACACCTGGAGATCGGCCTTGTTGCGTGGTCTGGGAGCATTTTTGATCGCTTTTAATTTACTCTCGGTAGGATGAATGCTCTGGCTATCAATTCGGTATCCTAGAAACTCAACATTGTCAGTATACAAGTGACATTTATTTTTTTTCACCTTAAGTACTGCCTCTTGAAATTTTTTAAGAACGCATTTCAAACGATCCTGCAAGATTTTTTTGGTAGGGGCTGCAATTAGTACGTCATCAAAATAAGGAACCACGCCCTTGATAACCTGTAATAACCTTTCCATGAGGCTCTGGAAGATCCCCGGGGCTACACTAACCCCAAATTGCAATCGGGTACATTTAAAGGCACCTCTGTGCGTTACAATTGTTTGGGCTTGGGCCATTTTTTCATCCACTGGTAGTTGTTGATAAGCTTGAGCTAAATCTAATTTAGCAAAAACTTTTCCGCCCCCCAAGGAACGGAGGAGGTGCTGTACCACAGGAACTGGATACGCATTCTGCTGTAGGGCGTGGTTTAAAGAGGCCCAGTAGTCCCCACAAATTCGAATTGACCCATCTGGCTGAATGGGTGTTACAATAGGGGTTTCCCATGGAGAGTGATCGATGGGCTTCAACACCCCTTGAGCAATTAGCTTGTCGAGTTGTTCGTCGATCTTTGCTTTAAGAGCGAATGGAACTCGACGGGGCTTCAAGCGAATGGGGGCTACCTTTTGATCTAGATTAAATGAGAATGGGGTCCCCTTATACTCGCCTAAGCTGTCCACAAAGACGTCGCTGAACTCAGAGATAGGGTCTTCCTCCCACTCACAACCACTGACTCGGTTCACGCCGGCCACTTCAATGCCGAGTGGCGTGAACCATTGGAGGCCTAATAGACTAGGCCTATCTCTGTCGATGATCGTTAGAGGTAAGTACGCTGTATGCTTCTTGAAGGAGACTCGGACTCGGCAGGACCCGACAACGGGGATTCGATTTCCTTGGTAGTCCTTGAGGATGAGGCGTTGAAATTGGAGGTCTTGGCATTGAATTGTGGGGATGAGCTGCTTGAGTGTCTTCCAAGACACCATCGAGAGGGACGATCCCGAGTCGACCTCCATGTGGCAAGGCTGGTTCTCGATGGCTACCGTGACTCGGATTTTCTTAGTGTCCAAAACTGAGGTGTGAACTATAGTGATAGTATGGTGAGCCTCTTCTTTTTGCAAAGCTCGATTTCTGTAGGAGTGGTTTACTGGCTCTCGCCTTACAGGACGGTTTCCTGTTGATTGGCGATAGTTGGCCCCTTTTGAGGCCTGGCTGGGTCCTGGTAAGCTACGGCAAACCCAGCCGATGTGGCCTCGTTTCCCGCACTCATAGCAGAGTGCGTCGCGGAATTTGCATTCGGCCCTGGCATGGTTTGCTCCACAGCCAGCGCAAGGGCGTAAGGGCTTTGGGCGAGGGTCCCGGTCAGACCGCAGTCGATGGACCCCTTCTTCGTCGCTGTCTGATGACGAATAGAGGTCCTCGTGGTGTGTTGTCAAGAGCTGCCCTTCTGAGTTGGGTGAGATTTCGCTGGTCGGTGGTGTTGCCGGAGTGCGGCTTCGCCGTAATTGTGCAGCCGACTTTTTAGTTGCCTCCGCAGCCATGGCTTCGGCGATGGTGTCAGCAAGGCTGATGTCGCCTTTCGCCATCAGCTTGCTTTGCACGCCTAGTGCATCTAATCCCAGAATTACTCAATCTCTTAGTGCCTCTTCTAAATCTGCGAACCTGCAGAGACCCCCTAAATTTCGGAGGTCCGCCACGAAATTGGCCACGCTCTCCCCTTTTCGTTGGTTTCTCTGATAAAACTTGTGGTGTCTCACGAGTGTAGGCACAGTTGGCGCGTAATGGTCTCTCAGGATGGGTTCGAGGTTGTCCCAGCTCATGGCTTTCACTTCTCGAGGTTTGGCGAGTGCTTTAGCCATCTTAAATACAGCTGGGCTGCAATGCGTCAGGAACAATGCCCGCTTCTTTGCTGGTGTGGCGTCCTTCAAGTTATTCGTCTTGAGAAACATTTGGAAGCGATCCATGTAGGATTCCCAATCCTCTTGGTTCGGATCGAACGGAGCGGGTGGTACGATGCCGCCGGACATGGTTCCGTTGTTGGCGTCATCTATCACGTGCTCGGTATTACTTCCTGGTTTCTTCGGTTCAGACGTCTCCACATCCCATCCTCATCGCCAGTGTTAAGTACTTGGACATGGGTCGGAGTAAATGGAGACAGCCTCTGAATAGTGAACTTTCAGCTCTTTATTAGCATAGTGACTTCTCAAACAACAACAGTGAACTCTGCCTTATATAGGCAACCCTTGTAAGAATTGTCCAATAGTGAGCTATGAACGCTAGCTCTTTCAACCAATAAGAATCCTCTGTTAAGGGCCAATCGGATTCCTCAGAACTAACCAATCCAATCTGGCCGCCTAACAGCCAATCAGAAGTGCAGGGCCAGAACCCTGCACTTTACCTCAAGCTCATACTTTATTAACTATGGTACATACACAACACTGACCTATTTACATTAATTATGTTCATTAGAATGGTGAGTCTCTATTATCTATCTCCTTATGCAGTCACTATTTTATTACATGTAATAGTCTGCCTGAATTCACATTATTCTGGGCAGCTTACATTATTAAAAAACAAAGAAAAACATGAAAAATTCTTTTTTTGAATGCTAAGCATGGAAAAGGATTATCTCCAAGCCATAGATTTTTCTCATATATGTCCAGTGGCTATATGGATTAAGTTCAAGAAGCTAGCCTGGGTTATAATTTATATGGCATGATTAATATCTCTTGTTTTTTGCTAATTGCCTTGAATACCCATGAATAGAAAAGCAGAATATGAATTGACATTCTGTTGAATCGGTTGAACAGACAAACAAGAGAATACTTTTATATGTATCTATTATTTATTACACTATGAAAGTCATGCTGAAAATTAATTCTGGGGTCCCTGAGAATAAAAAAAGGAACAAAAGTTACATATATTCCTCAGAGAATGTTGCCTATCCTGTCTCAGAAAGCCCCTAGGCAGTCAGAAAAGAGACAACTGCTTCATCAAAAATATCTGAAAGCAGTTATGGAGTCATCACACTCCTTTTTTGGAGGCAATCCTCAGAAAACAAAGGGAGAAAAGATTTGTTAAGATGTGGTTAAAGTTTAAAAGATAGTTAAACTTTTCTGACCCCAAATGTTTTTTTTAAATGTACATTTCATTTAAATAGTGACTAGGATCTCATCTTTAATACAGAGATTTAACAGTAGCAGGTCCCACTTCTGTGACATGGGCTGAATGTGTGAAAGCCTTTCTTTTTCACACACTTAGCTAAGCCAACATCTGTTTTGGCAGACAGAAAGATCTTGAGATGAGTGACATAAAGAACAATTTAATGGCCAAAGCCAAGGGATGTGTTTAACATCAGATTTTATGAATATATCAATTGCTTGGTTCATAATTTCCAAAGCTTTCTACTAAAAACTGGCGCTCATTGTGGAAAGTCTAGACTAGAGTGACATCACAATTACAAGTTTTTCTTCCAGGATTCTAGATTAAAAGTTCTAGTCCTTCTGGCAGGGGTGGGATTCTACCAGTTCGCACTATTCGCTAGAACCGGTTGTTAACATTCTAAGCAGTTTGGAGAACCCGTTGTAAAAAGAAATTACTGGCCTAATCCTGTAAGGAAGGCAGGAAGGAAACATCTGGTGTTGCTTACAGAAACTGCCTCTCCATTAACTCTTATTACATTCTTGAAGGACTAGACTTCCTGTCTCAGGAACTTCTATAGAGTTTTTGTCCCCTCCTTTGGTGGTACTTTGCTTGTGTGGAGTGATCATTGAAAAAAGTGACTTATAACCATTTTTCACACTTACGACTGTTGCAGCATCCCCACAGACACGAGAGGCCAGGCAAGGAGATGCGTTCCTCGATGTGAGTGATGTTGAGTTGGCCATGCCCAGCCAGTAACATGACCACCAAGCCATGTCCATCCAGTCACATGACCACCAAGCCACGCCCACAGAACCGGTTGTTAAAAATTTGAATCCCATCCCTGCCTTCTGGGTATCTCTTGGTTAACTTTGGTTATAGACTGATAATGCATTGATTGCCTTTGGGCTGCCTCTGATACATCTCTGGGACTCTCGTTGCTCAGTGTTTGTTTTTTTTCCCATAAAGTCTTGGCAATATATTTTCCCAAAAAAACAAAGGTATGTGAAATGAATCCCCTCCTGTTTACTATGTACATGTCATAATGCTTTCAACTGTGCTTATTAAATAATAAAGCTATATGTTTCTGTTCGTTCTGACAGCCTCCTTTCATGCACTTTAGTTGCCAAATATGAAACCCTATTGGTTTACATCATCAATATTTCACTGAGATTGTGATAATCTATAAAATCATATGGGTTGTTAATCCCTATACAGGGTTTTAATATTTAATATGAAATATTAAAAATCATTTAAATGGTTACCAACTCATCCTTGATCCAATAAAAAACTATATTGGCTGTTATGTATGTACCATAATTCATAAAGTATGAGCTTGAGGTTAAGTGCAGGGTTCTGGCCCTGCACTTCTGATTGGCTGTTAGGCGGCCAGATCGGATTGGCTAGTTCTTAGGAATCCGATTGGCCCTTAACAGAGGATTATTATTGGTTTAAAGTACTTGTGTTCATAGCTCGCTATTGGACAATTCTCACAAAGGTTGCCTATATAAGGCAGGGTTCACTGTTGTTGTTTTGAGAAGTCACTATGCAATAAAGAGCTGAAAGTTCACCAACAAAGACTGTCTCCATTTACTCCAACCCATGTCAGAGTACTTAACACTGGTGACGAGGATGGGATCTGGAGACATCTGAACCTGAGAAGCCAGGAAGCAATACCGAGCACGTGTTAAGACAGCGGCATCAACGGAACCATGTCCGGCGGCATCGTACCACCGGCTCCGTTCGATCCAAACCAAGAGGATTGGGAATCCTACATGGATCGCTTCCAAATGTTTCTCGAAATGAATAATTTGAAGGATGCCACACCAGCAAAGAAGCGGGCACTGTTTCTGACGCACTGCGGCCCGGCTGTCTTTAAAATGGCTAAAGCGCTCGCGAAACCTCGAGAAGTGAAAGCCATGAGCTGGGAGGACCTCGAACCCATCCTGAGAGAACATTACGCGCCAACCGTTCCTACACTCGTGAGACGCCATGAGTTCTATCAGAGGAACCAGCGAAAAGGAGAGAGCGTGGCCAATTTCGTGGCGGACCTCCAGAATTTAGGGGGCCTTTGCTGGTTCGCAGATTTAGATGAAGCACTAAGAGATCGATTAATTCTGGGATTAAATGCGCTGGGCGTGCAAAGCAAGCTGATGGCGAAAGGTGACATCGGCCTTGCTGACGCCATCGCCGAAGCCATGGCTGCAGAGGCGACCAAAAAGTCGGCTGCACAATTACGGCGAAGCCGGAACCCGACAACTCAACCGACAGGTGACATTTTATCCAAGTCAGAAGGGCAGCTCGTTACGACGCACCACGAGGACCTCTCTTCGTCGTCAGACAGAGACGAAGAAGGGGTCCATCAAATGCGGTCCAACTGGGATCCTTGCCCTAAGCCCTTACGCCCTTGCGCTGGCTGTGGAGCAAACCATGCCAGGGCCGAATGCAAATTCCGCGACGCACTCTGCCATGAGTGCGGGAAATGAGGCCACATCAGCCGGGTCTGCCACAGCTTACCAGGACCTAGCCAGGCTTCAAAAGGGGCCAACTATCGCCAATCGACAGGAAACCGTCCTGTAAGGCGAGAACCAGTAAACCACTCCTACAGAAATCGTGCTTTGCAAAAAGAAGAGGCTCACCATATTATCACTATAGGTCACGCCTCAGTCATGGACACTAAGAAAATTCGAGTCACGGTAGCCATCGAGAACCAGCCTTGCCACATGGAGGTCGACTCGGGATCGTCCCTCTCGATGGTGTCTTGGAAGACACTCAAGCAACTTATCCCCACAATCCAATGCCAAGACCTCCAATTTCAACGCCTCATCCTCAAGGACTATGAAGGAAATCGAATCCCTATGGTCGGGTCCTGCCGAGTCCGAGTCTCCTTCAAAAAACATACAGCGTACTTACCTCTAACGATCATCGACAGAGATAGGCCTAGTCTATTAGGCCTCCAATGGTTTGCGCCACTAGGCATCGAGGTGGCCGGCATGAATCAAGTTGGTGGTTGTGAGTGGGAGGAAGACCTTGTTTCTGAGTTCAGCGACGTCTTCGCAGACCGTTTAGGCGAGTATAAGGGGACCCCAATCTCATTTAGTTTAGATCCAAAAGTAGCCCCAATTCGCTTGAAGCCCCGTCGAGTTCCATTCGCTCTTAAAGCTAAGATCGATGAACACCTCGATAAGTTAATTGCTCAAGGGGTGTTGAAGCCCATCGATCACTCTCCATGGGAAACCCCTATTGTAACGCCCATTAGGCCAGATGGGTCAATCCGAATTTGTGGGGACTACCGGGCCACTTTAAACCACGCCCTACAGCAGAATGCGTTTCCAGTTCCGGTGGTGCAGTACCTCCTCCACTCCTTGGGGGACGGAAAGGTTTTTGCTAAATTAGATTTAGCTCAAGCTTATCAACAACTACCAGTGGATGAAAAGACGGCTCAGGCCCAAACAATTGTAACGCACAGAGGTGCTTTTAAATGTACTCGATTGCAATTTGGGGTTAGTGTAGCCCCGGGGATATTCCAAAGCCTCATGGAAAGGTTGTTACAGGGAATCAAGGGTGTGGTTCCGTAT
The DNA here is from genome assembly GCA_033807585.1 of Hydrophis major. Taxonomy (NCBI): domain Eukaryota; kingdom Metazoa; phylum Chordata; class Lepidosauria; order Squamata; family Elapidae; genus Hydrophis; species Hydrophis major. The sequence continues at coordinate 224,771,231 of CM066329.1, forward strand.
TTTGATGACGTGTTAATTGCAGCCCCTACCAAAAAAATCTTGCAGGATCATTTGAAAAGTGTTCTTAAAAAATTCCAAGAGGCAGGACTTCAGGTGAAAAAAAACAAATGTCACTTATATTCTGACAGTGTTGAGTTTCTAGGGTATAGGATTGATAGCCAGGGCATCCACCCTACCGAAAGTAAATTAAAGGCGATAAAAAATGCCCCCAGGCCACGTAACAAGACCAATCTCCAGGCATTCTTAGCCCTCATTAATTTTTATAATGTATTTTTACCACATAAGGCGACTGTTGCTGAACCGTTACACCGGTTATTAGATAAAAAAGCATTGTGGGTATGGGGTTACTGGGAAGAACAAGCCTTCCGGAATGTTGAAAAATTGCTCACATCTGACTCTGTACTTATGCAGTATAACGAGACTTTACCATTAGTTATAACCTGCGATGCCTCGCCTTTCGGGGTGGGCGCCATTTTGACTCATGTACTGCCTAATGGGAACGAAGCCCCTGTTGCATACTTTTCGAAGACTCTTTCACATGCAGAGCGGAACTATGGACAAATTGATAAAGAAGCTCTCGCAATCGTTTCAGCTGTAAAGAAATTTCATGAATATGTGTATGGAAGGACATTCACCATTATAACTGACCACAAACTGTTGCTAGGGATAATAGCCGGGGACAAGCCAACCCCCTACATATTATCCCCTAGAATGACCCGATGGTCAGAATTCCTCGCTGCTTATAATTATCGCCTTCAATATCGTCCGGGGAAAGCCATTCCCCACGCCGACGCATTAAGCCGAGCACCGCTTCCAGAGACTCTCGACGATCCGGCACCAACGGCAACTACGTTGCAGATCAAAACACTCAACTCACTGCCTATGACCGCCTGAGACATCGCGAGAGAAACCAAATGAGACCACACCCTAGCTCGAGTCCTAGGCTGGGTAGAACGCGGATGGCCATTGGACCAAGTCCCAGATGACTTCGCGCCATTTAAAGCAAGACAGACTGAACTTTTTTCACAAAAAGGCTGTGTCATCTGGGGCGATAGAGTCGTTTTCCCAGAACGACTCCAGAAGACGCTACTACAAACCCTGCACGAGGGCCACCCCGGCATCGTGCGGATGAAAGCGCTCGCACGAAGCTACGCATGGTGGCCGGGCATGGACCGGCAAATCGAGCAGTGAGTCAAAGCGTGTACCAGTTGCCAACAAGCCAGCAACGCCCCACCAAAAGCCATGCCTACTGAGTGGGAAACGCCACATGGACCCTGGTCCAGAATCCATCTGGATTTTGCGGGGCCAACCAAAGGATATACCTTCCTGCTGACAGTCGACGCATATTCCAATTGGTTAGAAGTTCATCGTATGACGGCCACAACTTCTGAGGCAGTGATTAAGATCCTAAATAGACTCTTTGCAACCCACGGATTGCCTGACGTCCTGGTGTCCGATAACGGGCCACAGTTCATGGCATTGATGTTCGAGCAGTACCTCGCTGACCGCGGCATCTGCCATGCACTCACCTCGCCTGCGCACCCTGCAATCAATGGCCGAGCGGAACGCATGGTCCAATTTGTTAAAAAGACTTTGCAAAAAATGGACTATGACAATATCGATGACAAAGTCAACCAAATTCTCTTTTTGCAATACATAACTCCACATAGCATCACCGGCAGAACTCCCGCAGAACTACTGATGGGACGAAGACTCCGTTCCCACCTCGACTGGTTGCACCCTGCTTACGAACCAGAAAAGCCAATAGGATCCAGTGGCCGCTGTCACACGTTCCAGGTAGGAGACCGCGTTTACGCACGGAACTTATCAGGCGACCCGTTATGGATAGAGGCAACGGTAGTACGAGTGACCGGCCCCAAATTCTATGTAGTGAAATGCTGTGACAATAGACTGTGGAAACGGCATATCGACCAATTACGGTCACGACTCATAATGGCCAGTCAACAACTCCCCCATGACCAAACCGAGGGGGGGGGAGGTACAGAAGAAGAAGAAGAAGATGACATTCCAAGGAACCTGCTTGAAGAGAGCGACGAATCAAGTGAGACTCAAGAAATGGAGCAGGAAGGAGAATTGTTTGCACCACAAGAAATTGCACCTGAACAAGAAGCAGAGACACTGCCAAACAACAATCTACCTCAACAGGATTGCAATCAACCAGTCCAACAAAAATCCGAAAGACTTAAAAGACAACCATCCTACTTAAAGGATTATATAACTACACCATAGTTAAGAAGCCAGGGGGAAGGGGTGTTATGTATGTACCATAGTTCATAAAGTATGAGCTTGAAGTTAAGTGCAGGGTTCTGGCCCTGCACTTCTGATTGGCTGTTAGGCGGCCAGATCGGATTGGCTAGTTCTTAGGAATCCGATTGGCCCTTAACAGAGGATTATTATTGGTTTAAAGTACTTGTGTTCATAGCTCGCTATTGGACAATTCTCACAAAGGTTGCCTATATAAGGCAGGGTTCACTGTTGTTGTTTTGAGAAGTCACTAAGCAATAAAGAGCTGAAAGTTCACCAACAAAGACTGTCTCCATTTACTCCAACCCATGTCAGAGTACTTAACACTGGCATAAAATGCTTTGTCCTCATTGCCAATTTCTATCTTGCCACAGGCATACTGCCATTAAATACAGAGCTTCTTAAGGAAAGAGATGGGTGGATACTCTTAAAAGTGTTTTCCTCCAATCAACCCCATCAGCATGGAAAACACACTGCAGTCACTCTACTTAATACAGGATAGACCTGGGACCCAAAAGTAGATGACTTTTGATATCTAGATTTTCTCTAACTAACAGGGGAAAGGGGAAACAGTGGGATGAAAGAGCTCCTCTGTTGTATCATGCACTATCGCATCATCTGTTAGCATGGCTAATTTTACTTGTGTTTAAAAATAACTTAACAAACATGCAGGAAGGTTGTACAATGTGGCAGGAATCCTGCTGCCATGCACAATCCTTGTGCTTCTCTCAGCTCTTATAGGCTCATAGCAGATGCAAAATACAATGGAAGACTCCTTCTGGCTCACAACCGAGAGGCCCTGGCCTCTCAGTTCTTTGGGCTGCTTTTGAACCCAGGAAGAGTGCCAAGCCTATAATCAAAAGCAGCCAGGATAACAATTGCATGGTTTGGGTTTAGAATACTGCATGCCATGAAGTGCATAGATTTTCTGCAGCCGTAATTGATCATCTACTGTTTGGGCTGACCCAGATCTCTAAACCAGAATTAGCTTGGAGGTAGCCCTGTTTGAAAAAAAAAAAAACCTGTCTGTCCCATTCCCATAACACAAGGGTCTTCACACTTGGCAAGTTTAAGACTTGTGGATTTCAACTCCTAGGATTCCTGAGCTAACATGATTGGAGGAAGAATTCTGGGAGTTGAAGTCCACAAGTCTTAAAGCTGTCAAGTTTGAAGACCACTGCCATAACATAAAGGTGCTTGAGGACAGGGCCCAGGGAACGAGGAAGTCCACCCCAATCTAAAGATGCCAATAGGTGTCAGATTGGTTCCTTAAAAAGAGCCACTGGTAGAGTGGTGGGTGAAACACATCAGACTGTATCCACAGCAAAGCTACTGATGCCTGCTTATTTTAACCCCTGAATGCATATGGTCCAAGACTGGGTGTGAGGTAATGCAGTGTCATGAAGACATGGCAGAAAAAAAAAAGGCTGCTTAGTTGCTTATGGGGACAGGCCCTCAGTCACCAAGCCCAAATGAAGTGATCTTAAAATAATCCCATTCTTCTCAACCTATTACTGTATCAGAGAGGGAAATGAGGCTGTGAAATTACTCCTGTTACTTCATGCTCCGTGAACAAAGAGATGGTTATAATAAAATAAAAGTGTCTCTGAGTAGAGACCTATGACAAGTGTCACCTCTCGTAATAGGCCACACACTAAAATTCTCTCTTCTGTAAGTTGATGCAAAGTACTGGGCACAATGTTCTAGCTCCATTTTCTGTTAGTTTGTTTTTCACACTTCTTAACTGCCCAGTCTCCCTCAGAGGAGGGAGATTATAGTCTTTATAGTGTTTTCTGAAACAAGGGTTCCTGACCTAATGCTGCATGTACTTCCTAGTTGGTGGAATGTAAGGAACAGTATCTTGGCTTGCAGGGTGGTTTGTTGATAAAATATCCTTGCTTGCATAGAACAGCATAAGTATGTTTGAGATAAATCTGGCCTGTGATTGGCCAAAGTGACCAGTAATGTGCCTTTAAATTCAGCAGGAAATGCTGCATCTAACACAGTTAATAAAGCTGGCAGGCTAGATTATTCCTTCTCTATTTTACTTTAAAAATAAAAAGCATTACATGAAAACACGGATTGACCAAAGCCACAATGGGCAGCAGAACTGGAGGACCCATCCAGTGGTGTTTCCTTTTCCTTTTTTTTCTCATGGAGTACCTTTTACTTACTTTTCCCAACTCCTTTTCTACAGTTTACATATCTTTATCTCCAGCTTGCTGTGGCCAACTCACTGTGGCCAACTTACCACGGCCAACTCACCACAGGATAGCTCACCATGGGACAACTTGCCAAGGGACAAGACTTACACTGATACCGTATCAAAGAAATGATGGAATACAATCATTAAAGAAAGGATGAAAAAGGAAGGACAAAATGAAATTGAATGACGACAATTTAATTTTAAAATTATTTTAAATAATTTGAATTGTTGAATTATCCTACGATGATTTGTCCCCTGGCAAGTTGGCCATGGCAAATTGGCCTTGGTGAATTAGCCTGCTGAGGTGGTTGTGGCAAGTTATCCCATTCTGATCTCTACAGAGAAAAGTATGATGGCATGTATATTGTATAGACCCTCAGAATGATAGCCATCCTGGCACAGGCTGAGATGGGTAATAGTCTCATACATCTGAAGAGAACTTGATTCAAGTAAAGGTGATCTCAATGTTTATTGCCATTGTAAGAGGAAAACATGAATAAAATCCATTGTGTATTGTGTAGCTGTGACTCAAACTTCAAACTGCGAGTTGATACTTTTCTACTGCAAGAGGGAGAGTTGAAACATTGAACAATCTCACGTTGTGCCCTGGGAAAATGTGTACGTGTTAGGAAGCATCCAACTTCCTGATGTCCCATATTAGGTGATGAATTGTATACTGAAATTCAACAGGTAGATTGTAAACCAAGCCATCGTAGAATGGGGTGGTAGGTTAAGGTATAAAATAGAATGCAAACTTTGCTCTGAGTTCCTCCCATCTGCCAGGGTAGGAACCCGTTTCTGCAGATATGCTACAATAAAGCTGTTTTCCTTGGATTAATATTGAATCTTTGGTGGTCTTTCAAGCTCTCACCCCACCCCATTATTGTTAATGAAGCTCTGAGAGAATCTGAGCTTAGAAACTTACCATTCACACATGTGATAAGAGAGACTATGACTGCCTGGATGGTGCAAGCATTCAGAACTGGATACTTGCTGAGAAAGCAGGAGACAGACTGGAGCAATTCAGTCAATTTAATTTCAGCAGGGCCAGAAAGCATGCCTCCTGTAATAATAACCATAACAATGATTAAATCATCATCATTTTTATTTTGTGCCTTTGAGTCACTGTTGACTCCTGGAATTGCCTTGACTGGTCGCAGCAGTTTCCTTGGCTACATTTTCAAAAGTGGTTGGCTTCTTCCTAGGGCTGAGAGAGGACTGGTTAAAGGTCAGTCAGTTGGCTTTGTGCTTAAGGCAGAACTAGAATTAGGTCTCTTGGTTTCTAACCTAGTCCTCCAGATACTATACTGTATCTAAATGGCTGTCAGTAATAACAATATAGAAACAATATTATTTCTTGCAATTCTCAAGCCACTAATTTTTGAGATGAGAGTAGATAGAATATTGTGTTCTGTGCCTCAGATGCTATGAATATATCTAAAATGACACATTATCTTTGCAAATGCCCATTTCTAATTATATGTTTGCCAAGATAACATAAGGAAGCATTGAAAGATGCATTTGTAGAAGGAAATTATCAAGTTGGAAGAGTGGTATCTCCACTGGTTCCATTCTTCCAACTTGATAATTTCTTTCTGATTCCTACTGATTCCTATCAGAATCCTTCTTTTTTTTTCCCCACAAATTTTATTAGTTTTACAAAAACAATACACAAACAATCAAGGCATAATAACATAAAAAATCTTTTCTAAGAAAACCAATAGAACATACAAAATAGTTCCAAATTGTAATATAGATATTTATGTTATCTGTTTAACTTCGTATCTTATCCCAACTTCTCCTTTTCATTCTATTATCCAAATTATATTTCTTGCTAATTAAAATTTTATTGCCTTTCATAAACAATACACAAACATACAGAACATAAAACATAAAAAAAAAAAAACCTAAAACATCTTTTTTGAAAGTTGCTTGATCCCAGGTAAAACTTTTCATACAGACACAAATTCAAAAATCATATTCACTTTATATATCATTCCATATCTTGTTATCATTTTCAATTTTCTATATAGCTTCTTCCCTCTTTTATCTTTCTTAATTTTATTTTATTTATCTTATCTCAATTCAGTTCATAATACTTATCATTCTTTGTCTGTTCTATTTCCAGCTATCCATTCATCTTTTCTCTTTTAATATACTTATCCTATACATTGATTGGAGTGATGCCTTTGACTCATTGCCCTAACTTAAAATTACTTAATATAACACTTAATTTATATTGGGATTCTGCTTAGTACATTCTAAAGTTACACAATAAATTTTATAAGAAGGGTAGAAACACAACAATAACTAAATAAAATCATATATAACCACTATCCATATCATTAAAAAACTAATCATATATATTAATACTCAATTGTCTCTGAATAAGCTTTGTTTCTTTAAATCTTGCTTCCCACCATTAAGGCTTCTCATCCCCCCCTTTCTCTCTTGCTTATTCTTCTCCTTGCCCTTTTTACCCCTTTGTCTCTCCTCTTCCTTTTTCTTACTCCCTTTCTGTTGTTTTCTAACCTTATATCCACCTTTCATCTCATTTTTCTCTTTTTTGGTTGTTTTTTCAAACCTTAAAATCCCCTTTTTCTTTTCCTCTTTCTCCTCCTCCCCAAAAAGAACCCATTGTTCATCAAAGATTGCTTCTTCTTCTTCTTTGTCCAAATCGTCCTGCTGCATAGTCAACTTTTCATAAGTGCATACTGCCATTTCTAGAAATTGAAATAGAGTGCCCAAAGTATCTTTTCCATCTTGTTCTTCTTTTTTATATTTTTGATATTCAGTTTTTAGTTCATCCACAAGCGATGCCATCATGAAGAGAAAAGCTTTTTCCAAAACAACCACCCAAGTATTTTTAATCAAGAATAATTCCCAAAAAATTCCAAAGTTAATACTTTTTTTCTTTCTTCTACTTCTCTTTCTGGGGTTACTGTTTAATCAAAGAGATCCAATTTCAATATATCTTTCTTTAAAGTTCTAGGCAATCTCCTCCTTTTTCAACTACTGCTCCAATTTTTTTCCTCTCCCTTCCCACTTACAACAACAATTTTCTTTTAAATGTTCAGAAATCCATACCTCCAATAAGGGTTTTCCGATTTCTTAAGTTATTAAATCCAATGTCCAGGAATCCTTTGTCCCTTGGCTTTAACTTTCGAAATAATTTACCTTCAGTGCCCAAATAAATTTTTCAAATCTTCGTCTGCTGTTTCTATGGGGGAGTGGGAGAGTGAAGAAAAAAAAAGTTTTTTCCCCTTGGCAGCTTTCTCCACCACTTTCCGATCTTCTTAGGGATACAATGTATCTTCCAGCAATTCAAACGATTCAGTTCCAGAGTGTTTAAGAGTTGTTGATTGACCTGGCTCAGCCAGCACTTTCACTTTCCCTGCTTCCTCCAGCGCAATCTTACCCGGCTGCAGGTTTCTTTGTGGTGGCCATTACTGACCGCCATTCCACCACCTCGGGAAAAAGGGGTTTTTCCAGGCAAGGAGGGGGTCTGTGACACCCCCAACCCCCTGTCTGGATCCCCTCTCTCTTCGGCTGCCTCTACAGGGCAGCCATATCCCCCTGACCCATTTGGATCAGGGGCACCTTGGCGGCAAGCGCAGCAGGAATCACGGACAGTTGCGAATTCCTGCTGCCACCGAAGCCACGTGAAACCGGAAACCCATTCCTATCAGAATCCTTCTGATTCTACTGATTCCTACAGATATTTACTTGTGCATTGTTTGGTTACAACCAATTTATCTCCTGCTGAGTCAGGCTCAGTTCTGATGTTTGAAGCCTTATTGGGACATACACTGAATAAAAATGGTCTCTGGTTATTTCTGACAGAGAATAAAATATATCTAGTGAAGTATTTAACACCACTTTGCCATCAAAATTGTAATACAATTTTGTATTATAATTAACTGCCCAAGTTTAATATGGAATATGTGCACCTCATGTCTTACCCCCAACGAAATGAGATCATGATATATGGATATGAACTTCATTACCATTTAAGGCAAGGATTGATAATTTTGTAACTTCTGGATTCTGGGACTTCAGTACCCATCAGTTTTCTACTTGTCAAAGGATTGATGGTTTTAATGGAAAGCTTCTGGTGGGCACTAATTTATCTCTCCCTGATTTAAGATACTATCTTATTTTGTAACAAAGGATGAATGATATCCTGAATAGTCTATATTTGTGTTTTACGCATATTGTATTGCACATATAAATAATATTTGATGATATGCCATTTCACATAATTTTCACTGGATCCATTTTTTTGCGTTATCACTTAAGGTTTTGGACAGAATCACTGAAGAAATACATATTTTGCCCCGATTCTTTAACTTAGCTTCTACTTGATGTTTGCCAACATTAAAACAAAATTGTCAGTGAAATAATGTATTATGAGAGTTCATTTTTGCTGTTATTTAAAATATTACTAGTGCAGTTTACATTGCCAGTCAAAAAGAGATGGATTATTAGATACTGGATCAGAAAGTAAGAACAGACAGGATGTAAGCATAGTTTAGGGGAGATGCTGGAAAAAAAAAAAAATCTGTTCAGGAGCAGTTCTTGGTTGCTGGGCGCCATCTAGTGATCCTTTCTCACACCCTTTATACTTATGCAAATAACAAGCCTCATTCATGATTTTTTTTCAGGCCCAGAGCAACCTACAAAACTCAAAGAGCTCCTGGACAATAGGCAAACTGCAGGATGAAGTTGCTTTTCCTTTAGCATTAGCAGAAAGAAATGGCTTTCTGCTAAAGCAGAACACTCTGGTGCCAAGTGTAGTTTTGGTCTGTGTGTGTGTGTGTGTGTATTGCAGCCCCCATTTGTATCCTCATTTAGTCTTGGGAAATTATGACTTTTAACTTCCCTAGTTTACTATTCTACCAGAGAGGTGTTTTTTTTTTTTTTTTAAAAAAAAGATTCTCTGCCTGCAACAACCTTTTACAACTATGTTGTAAAATGAACATCCAGCCATGGTGGCCATTTTGAGAATGTGACTTTTTTCTTAACACTCTGATGCTAATGTCTAAAACCCCTACTTTGTAAGAGTACCATTATAGGCAGGGTCCAGGGGATAGGAAAAACGGCAAAACAAAGTGGGTTTTTTTTGTTGAATTATTCAGCAAACCAAGGAAGTTTCTACTGACTAGACCCTGATAAACATGCTTAGGGAAGATTAAGAGCTGTGGTGGCGCAGTGGTTAGAATGCAGTACTACAGGCTATTTCTGCTGCCTGCCTGCAATTTGGCAGTTCAAATCTCACCAGGCTCATGGTTGACTCAGCCCTCTATCCTTCGGGAAAATGAGGACCCAGATTTCTGGGGGCAATATACTGACTCTCTAAACCACTTAGAGATGGCTGTAAAGCACTGTGAAGTGGTATATAAGTCTAAATGCTATTGCTATGCTATTGCTATTATTCGGTCATGCAGTGATGTATATGTCTAAGTTCTATTGCTATCATTGTGGCTAAAACAGAGTGGTTGAAATCCAGAAAGGGATTTCTTAAACTGATTTCTAATCTATTTATCACAGAAGACAAGCACTTGAAGGCTTCAGTATGGAAAAACCCTAAGGCCAGGTAGAATCTCCTCCCTTAAAGAACGTTGCTACTGTACACTTACCCTCCTACCACTCCATCTCCACCTTTGCACAACTGTGGCTTTATCTGCTACTAGAAGTTTATAATTATTATTGTGGGGAAGGCAGGAGGAGGAAGGAGTATCAGGTATGTTCACTGCCTTGTGTTATGAAATAATATTTTAATATTTTATAATAATTGATAAAATATTAAAGGCGGGATAAAATAAGATAAATAAATAAATGTTTTTCCGGTTTTTGCCTGGCTTTGGGGCAGTAGGAATTCGCGACCGCTCGCGATTCCTGCTGTGCTAGCCGCCGAGGTACCCCCAATCCAAATGGGTCGGGGGGATATGGCTGCCCTGTAGGGACAGCCGAAGAGAGAGGGGAACTGGACAGGGGGTTGGGGGTGTTGCAGACCCCCTCCTCATCCTGAAAAACCCCTTTTTCCCAAGGCGGTGGAGCGGCGGTCAGCAATGGCCGCCACGAAGAAGTCTGCAACTGGGTAAGATCATGCTGGAGGAAGCAAGAAAAGTGAAAGTGCTGGCTGAGCCGGGTCAATCAACATCCTTTAAATTAGCTGGAACTGAGCTGTCTGAATTGCTGGAGGATACATTGTATCCCTAAGAAGATCGAAAGCAGCGGAGAAGCTGTTAAAGGGAACTTTTTTTTTTTCTTCACTCTCCCACCCCATGAAAAAAGCAGAAGAAGATTTGAAATTTGTTTGGGCACTGAAGGTGAAATATTCTGAAAGTTGCTTGGACATTGGACTTAAAAATTTAAGAAATTGGAAAACCTTTATTAGAGGTATGGATTTTTGATTATTTAAAAATTGATGTTGCAAGTGGGAAGGGAGCGGAAACATATTGGAGCAGAAGTGGAAAAAGGGGGAGATTGCCAAGAATACTAAAAAAAGAAATATGGTAATTGGACCTCTTTGATTAAACAGTAACCCCAGAAAGAGAAATAGAAGGAAGAAAAGTATTAACTTTTGGAACTTTCTTTTTGAATTACTTTTGACTAAAAATACTTGAGTGGTTGTTTTGGGGAAAGTTTTTCTTTTCAGGATGGCATCGCTTGTGGATGAACTAAAGATTGCATATCAAAAATATAAAAAGAACAGTATGGAAAAGATACTTTGGGCACTTCATTTCAATTTTTAGAAATGGCGTTATGCACTTATGAAAAGTTGATTACGCAGCAGAATGACTGGGACAAAGAAGAAGAGGAAGAAGAAGCCATCTTTGATGAACAATGGGTTTTTTCCGGGGAGGAGGAGAAAGAGGATAAGAAAAAGGGGATTTTAAGGTTTGAAAAAACAACCAAAAAAAAGAAAAATGAAAGGAAAGGTGGATGCAAGGTTAGAAAGCAAAGGAAAGGGAGTAAGAAAAGGGAAGAGGAGAGACAAAGGGGTAAAAAGGGCAAGGAGAAGAATAAGCAAGAGAGAAAGGGGGGGAGGAGAAGCCTCAATGGTGGGAAGCAAGATCTAAAGAAAAAAAGCTTATTTAGAGACAATGGGTGAATCTAATTAAGGATAAAAGGGGGATTTTGGAAGGTATATAAGATTGTGTTTTTATATGTGTATTTAGAGTATAAAATTTATTGTGTAAATTTAGAATTTATTAAACAGAATCCCAAGATAAATTAAGTGTTATATGAAGTACTTTTAAGTTAGGGTAAAGGCGTCACTCCAAATAGTGTATAGGAGAAGTATAGTAAAAGAAAAAAGATGAATGGATGGTTGGAAATAGAACAGACAAAGAATGTTATTGAAAATGGTTATAAGCTGTTATGCTTTGATTGTTTGTGCACTCTTTTTGTAAAATTAATAAAATTGGTTTATAAAAAAAAAAGAAAAGAAATGATAATAAGATATGGAAGGATATATAAAATGAATATGATGTTTGAATTTGTGTCTGTGTGAAGAGTTTTAACCCGGGATCAGGCAGCCTTCAGAAAATATGTTTTAGTTTATGTTTTGTGTATTGTGTTTGTAAAATTAATAAAATTTGTTTAAAAAAAAAATAAGATAAATAAATAAATAGTGGTTGGAGGTATGTGGCTCCTTGCCTACTATAGATGGGCAAGATTGTGAATGAGAATGTATAATGAAGGGGGGGAAACAGGCAGCTGAGCTGCTCCACACCTTTTTATGTTCATGCATGTGTAAAGGGAAAGTCAAGAAGTCTAGAATGCCAGCCCTAGCTGTAATAATCTGATGTCTGGGGAGAGGTCAACAACTCATCCCATATAAACCTGAAACCATGTCTGCTTATGCCTCACCAATGAGATCTGGTGTCTCTTATTCTTTTCTTTGTAATGATATGTAAACCTATTGCTAGTAAAGAATTCAAATTACTCTTCAAAGAAAAAAGAAAAAGATTCTCTTTTATATGGAAACACTATTTCCAGGGCTGCCAACCTTGAGTGATAGTTTGGAGTGAGACACTGCGAGGGAGCGGAGCGACCGAGGGGGGGGGGATGGTGTGGAAGGGGGGTGTCCCCCCTTCCACGGTAGGGAGCTTTGACAATTTTACATTTTAAATGGTGCAATCTGATGCATACTTTAGTCATGATTTGGACATATACATACATGCAAGCAGCACCAATGTACTTGAACCGGATTTGTAAGATATTAATAATGCAGTTCACTGACCATGAATAATTGAAGTTCCTGACTTGTAACTGCAGTATTCTACCTCAACTGACTTTATTAGCTTAGTGATGTACTATAGACCACTATAGGATGAATTCAATGTGCAACAAAAAGACAAAAACCCGAAACAACTACAGAGATAATGCAAATACATCAATGGGTATTCTTCTTTCTGTATCAAATACCATACTACATGCCAATATCAAATGCTATAGTCTCAGTCTTTAATTATATACTAACTTGTTGACTGAAATAGGGGTTCATAATTTCAGACATGTATAAACTAAACATTTAATCAAATAATGAGTGCTTCATATAAATATACATATTGTTAACTGTAAAACTCATCTACTGTATTCTGAAGCTTGAGCACAGTGAGGAAACAGTATATTATTTATTGGGTAAGTTTAGATTCTGAACTTAATGGTCTTACTGCTCTTTGGATGGTAAATTGTGTTAAGATTAGAATATGTTCTAGTTGAGTCAGGGCTATCCCAATTTGGGGCTGAGAAGCCTACTGGCATCAAAAAAAGTCCTTATTGAGTCCTTATCTAAGGGTTTGAAAATATGATAATAATGTAGTACAGTCCTGTCGATCTGGTGCATGGAGACCTAGGATTTAAACTCAAACGAGAAAGAGGAAAAAGTGATTCCTTCATCCACTGCCAGAGATGTAATCCTGTCAGTCCTCCAACCTTTCTATTAAGTATTTTGCAAAAAAGCTGCCCAGCCCCTTTATAGATCAGCCTGGCGCGCTTCTCGCCTTGCTGGTTTGGGAAGACTCTTTTGGATCAGCTAAAAGAGAGCATAAGGCGTGTAAAGGGGTGGTAATAATAATTATAATAATAATAAAATTTAAAATAATAATAATTTTATTCAGAGTTGTGTTGGATCTCTTTTTTTGGGGGGGGGGGGTTGTCCCATTCTTTCTTGGTGTTCTTTCTGTCCTTTTTGCTTTTTTAAATGGTCTTTCTCCCCTGGGTCAGAAATCCAGCCAGAGAAAATAAAGAAACATCACCAAAGATTTAAACACCAAAGGGTTAAATGGAAGCCACTCCGTTGGCTTTGCTTACCATTGTTATTACTGGCCGAGGCTGTAAAGAGGCTTTGCCAGCCCCCTCGTGTCCTTCTTTGGAAAGCCTAGGGCAGCTGGCTTGTCCCAGAGGACATTGCAGAGAGGGAGAGGGCGGGGCAAAGTGGCTGCGAGCGCCCCGGGCGGTGAAGAAGCCTCCTGCTCTTCGCTTTCCTGAAGCGATAATGATCGGCATCGTGACAGTTACGGGACGCAGGCAGAAGGATTAAGGCGGGAAAAGAGGCGCGGTGGGGTGGCTGGGCAGGGCGGGGCGGTGCTGGGAGCTCATCCTTCTCCTAAGCTAAGGGGAATATTCGGAATATAATCAGAGAATGTAGGGATATTTTTGTACATTCCATGATTTTGGGGGTTTAGCGTGAGATTTTGTTTATCAGAGTGAGACAGTCAAAATTGATTGAATTGCGTGAGTCTCACGCTGATTGCGTGAGAGTTGGCAGCCCTGTATTTCTTTGAGGGAAAAGGCAAGGAAATGCCAACATACTAGGTTGCAAATACTGTAGCTCCTCTGTTCCCTCATGGGATGATAGGATTATATCACAGCTATTTATAACATGGCATCCAGTAGGTGTTACTGGTATCTTATGAATATCACCTTGTTGATAATATTTTATGATTTATGACAGTATTTTATGATTTATGATTGTATCTTATGATTTATCACTTTGTTGCTTATATATATACTGGGAGCTTATGCACTGGAGACAAATTATTTGGGTGGCCAATCACACTTGGCCAAAAAAGAACTATTCTATTCTATTCTACTCTACTCTACTCTATATTTGTGTGATCCAAGTGTGATTGGACACACAAGGAATTTGTCCGGGTGCAAATGCTCTCAGTGTACATAAAAGAAAGATTCATCCATAACCTGAAGAATAACATATCTGAAGTCTATCATCTGGTGAGAATATTGATTGATTTGAGCACCATGACAACTTTCTAAAACAGCCCAACATTGAACTACAAATGGCAGATTAAGGATCAGATTTAAGATGGCTCTTTTAAAACCCATAAACGTGTGGGTAATTCAACCATTTGAATAAAGGTTTAACTTTATGTAGCTGCCATGTAATTTTGGATGCCCCTAATTGTACTGCTTTGTCAAAGTAAGCAATTTTATGCAGAATTGTGCAACAAGTTACTGATTAATACCATACAACTATTGTATTACAGATCCACACTGTCCTCCACATCAACTTTGAATTTTCAGAGAGGAGATACAAAATTCTGCATCAATCCACCTTTATCTAACCTGTTAATTCTTTGGAAAACAATACACACATGAGAGAGAGAGAGAGAGAGAGAGAAACATTACTTTAGGAAGAGGGAAGAAGAAGAAAGCAAGGTCAGAAAAATCTTCCCAATATTTTTGTTTATTACAGCAACACAAAAATATCTGAAATATAAAACTAAAGATATGAAAGGACATTATTGTTGTATTCATAGGCTAGTAATTTAGAGAATGGTGCAATAGGAGTTTTAAAATTAATTGTCTA
This sequence comes from Hydrophis major, assembly GCA_033807585.1. Lineage (NCBI taxonomy): Eukaryota > Metazoa > Chordata > Lepidosauria > Squamata > Elapidae > Hydrophis > Hydrophis major. Next base: position 224,786,542 of record CM066329.1, read on the forward strand.
CATCCAACACAAAATTAAGCACATTTAAGCCCATGGATTTCACTTGGCTTGTGGTCATTAAGTATTCACCTCTTAACCTCATTCAGCTTTAATGGGATAACTTAAGAGTCTTTTTTTAACCCAGAAACAAGATGGGGCCAGCTATATATGTAAAACAATTAATTACATGTAATTCCAGGCAAATAACTCCTAAGTCTGACATCTTTCCTGCATTTTAACAAATATATTAAAGCTTCTGAGTTAATATTATGTTATACTGAAACACAATTTGATTACAAAACCACCACATGGTGGCTACAGTGCTAGATTTGAACCGATATTTAAATACATATTTGGGGGTGGGGAGAAATTAAATTCTGGGAGCCAAAAGGAACTGTGGTTCAAACAAAATACAGAAGTTGAAATAAGTGATTAAACTAGCATCCTATATCATGGGGTTCTCATGAGTAGTAGTCTCCTCTGATCCCCCAGAGGATGTTTAATCATTCCCTCAGAGATAAGATTGGCCTCAACTTGTTTCTTCTCTAAAAGGCCTTGAAGCCATGGTTTTGTCAGCAGTTTGGGGATTCCATTTGAAGCCAATTAAGTGGCTTGTCTGATTTTGCTATCGCCATCATGTGAATTTTTAGTTATAGATTTTTAATGTTGCACACTACCCAGAGTCATTGTGTGTGAGCTGTGCAGCTAAATAAATTTGTTTAATAATAAATAATGCACAAGATGAAATTGACAAAACACACACCAGTAAAAAAAACTTCCAGCACTTACCATCTTGTTGTAAAAGTTCCCGGAAACACTGGATTTTTTTATCTATGTCTCGTAGATTTTTGGCAACTTGAAGGAGATTGTTAGAACAGAATTTACTACCTTTCAGGCCTTCTGCAGTGGCCCAAATATCACGCAGGTGTTCTGGAATATTGGCTAAGGATTGAACATTCAGTGCTGACTGCTTGCCATTGCAAGGGTACCTGAAGTCATTGGGATCCATCCTCAGAGCCCACATAGAGATTATATTCACCACTGTTGTTCCTCGGTACTAGCAAATTCTGTATTTTGTTCCTTACCAGGATAATCTACCAGCTCCAGAATCTAATGTAGCACACGAACCTAATTAACTCTCAAGTCTCCAGGTCTTTATGTTTTTCCTTGGTGCATTATTCTCAATTTCCAGAAAGATATTCCTGTACTTTTATAAAAATCTAACAATTCCTCTGACAAGTCAGAGTTCAATAAGGGCAGCTGAAAAATCTTCATCGTTCAAGTGAAGTTCAGGAGGGCAGCGATCTAGATAGGCTGAGGAGCAGATGCCCTCAATCTCTCAACATTAAAAGAAGATAAACGGTGATGGTTTCCATTAAAATGTTCAGCTCGACAGTTTTGTGAAATACAATCCCAGCTCAAAAGCAAGCCTTTCATTTTCTGTAGAGAGAAAAATATGGTTCCCCGAAAAGAGAGGAAATGGTCCTTTACAGAACTCCCCCAAAAGGTTATTGAATAAAAGTGTTTCTAGAATGCGACATTAATTCTGGAGAAGGTTGCCTCATCTTTCCAAAAAGCGAGTTTCCTGCTTACTTTCTCTTTGAAATGTTGTACCTTTAGAGATCAGAATGTGTCCAACTGCGACCTGCCATTCTTACTCTCAATTTCATCTGAGAACTAGATGCAGAAATGCGAGGACACGTCCCCTATCTTTGGAGAATGGATGAGCCATTTGGGTTACACACACAAGAATGACAGCCGATGTGGCTTTTCCACATTCCTTTTGCAGGAGTGGTGAAACCAGAGGCTTCTTCCCACAGTATCTCTGTACTACGTGAAAGAAAGACAATGCTCCTCCTTTACTCTCTCTTATTAATCACTTCCTACCTGAATCCCTAGGAAAAGTTTTCAGGGTATGGTTCCAAGGCCACAGATGCAAGGAGAGCTTTCCCAAATGGAAGTCACAATTGAATGAGAGAAAAGTTGCCTGCATTTTTCAATTTTTTTCCTTTCTCAATTTTTTTCCTTTCTCGCCCCCCTTCAAAATGGAGATAATAATTTATTGCAAGATAGAGATGGACAACTCAGGTACATCTTTCCACATACAATGAATATTCGTGTATTATCTGATAGTGCACACATTTTGTGGCCTGATCTGACAACTGCATTGCCCTCACAATTAACAAGATTGCCTGCCCCTACCTCGCAGGGCTGTTGCAAGACTAAGGCTATATATATTGAGGTAGAGAAGCTCTTTCAACTAAGAGCCAACTGTTTTCCATATTAAAATATTAAGATTCTGCATATTTAATTACAATGCTGAATCCTCCTTGTAAAGTAGATACTGGATCCCATATGCAGGTTGAGGGTGAGACTTCTCGGAGAATGGGAACTGGGCTAAGACCACATGGTCAATTCATTGTTTGAAGTTAAATCCAGATCAGCAACTTTCTAAAGCTAAATACTCTGCCATATGTACTCAATTTGCAAGATTAAGATACTATTCAACTTCAGGAACAGAAGCCTTTCATTTGTAAATAATGCAACCAGGAACAAAATATTTTTTTTCAAAAAAGAAAACAAAAAGGTTCTTAACTAGCCTGGGAAAAGATAAAAACAAAATTTAAAAGCCTGGCCTGTTCTAGTTCTTGGAATAGATGCCCAGTATGCAAAAACAAGCAGGTAATTTTCCCCCCTTTCTTCCTTTCTTTACAGTCTAAAATTTAAAAGAAAAGAGGAGTCTAGCATCAATTTCATCATATTTTAGATTGTTTCAATTAGACATGATTTAAGTTAGGAAGATAATATTAAAGAATTCATGAAGTAATACTGCATTAGGTCTAAGAAAGAAAATGTTTTAACAATTGCATGAAAATATATCACAATAGAAAGAACCACAAGACATTAGGCAACATTCCTTTTCAACATTCTATTTAATTAAACAACAGGGTTACTATACACTCATGTTGCAGAAAACAACAGGACCTGTACTAATTAGAAATAATAATTGTAGCAAGTTAGACAAAATAATCCTAGTAGGTTTTCATGATGGTGATAATGATGTATTATCCATAATTCTTGATACTTCAATAGATCTCAATTATTGGGAAAACAGCTAGAAAAAAATATTTATTAGCAGTATTATGAATCTCAGATAAAAATATAGCAATAAGATAACAAACCCAAATTTCCTGCAACAGGGAAATTATAACTAATTCTGGTTGTATGTACTTGAAGGATTGGTTATATGTTTTCAAAGAGTTCTGATAAAAATATGTGCCATGTGTCAAATGCCACTTATTAAATTTCTTTGAAATAACAATTCTCATTCATTATTCCAAAGGTCACAAAACTAATATTACCTGTGCTTCTTTTTTCACTTCTGCTTGTTAACAAACAATATTGTACTATTTTACTTCTCCAGTACAAATTCTGACTACCCCTGCTCTGGATAGTTTCTATTTTCAGATAAAGTAAAATGTACACTCAGTCTCTAAAAACAACAGTTAGCTTTTCACTGATTGAAATATAGCATTGCTATGCTATGATTCATGATACTATAGAATTGAAATTTTCTGCCTTCACCGGGTCCCTAAGAAAGGATGTTTGCAGTTAGGAGAAAGAGTTATTTGCAAGTTGAGAGTGGCCAATGGATGACTGAAAGAAAAAGTGTGTTGGGGGGGAGGGAAGGTAATAGAGATTGTAGAGAAGGGATGGTATTAGGTCATTGATAAGGCTTTGTGTATTTGGATTTATTCTTTTAAAACATCTTTATATGTTTGACTATACTGCCCATTGCAGGGCGCCCACAAGCAAGCCAAACAATTAAGAGTTTAGAGACACGTCAAACCTGAGACTTAAAAACAAACAGACAGAGACTTCCTGGTTCAGCTGGGAAGAAAAACTTCCTCTCCTGCTAAGAGTTGGTGGCAGCTTGCCCAACTAAGATGAATATCACCTGAGGAACTCTGACCCTGGCAAGGGGATAGAGTTTGATGTCAGAAAATCAAAAGAATTGCTGAGAGTTGGTGACGAAGTGTGTCTCCCCCCACCCCCCATAATGTAATTAAATGAGTTGTTGCAGACAACAAAATGTTGGTGGATTCTCTCAGAAGGGAACTCTGCATGGAAAGTGTTTTATGGTAAAGCATGCAAGCAAAGCTATTTTCATTTTTCTCTTGCTTGGTTTCTGTCATTATTCCAGGAAAGAAAGCTCATTGCAGCCCCAATGATTTCCTAGAGCTAGGCAGGTTTGTCAAATCAGTGTATTTGGAAGAAGTGATTTAGATCTGAGGCAAGTGCTGAGCACAGCACTTTTGCTATTCATTAAAACATCTACTCAACTTCAGACTTCTGCCTAAAGCTTAAAAAATGTTGTAGCTTTTTTAAGGGTCACATTGACTTTAATCATTTCACCCTTTCAAATAGACAAGCTTATTTTCTCCCAGGCTCATCCGAAAGTCTGCAAAAAGAGAGAGAGATTGTGTGCTTTTGAGGTCTGAAGTGCTTCCAAATTATTTTCAAAGTGTTCACAGCCCTATTGAGTACCTTTAGTGCATTATGACATATGTTCATTCCAAGTTCCAATTACAATAAACACTATATACATATCTAATAATTTCATAGCTGCAAGTTTTACATTTCTTTTAGAAAAAAAAAATCAGATTTTCAAATCTCAAAATCTACCTGCAATTAACAATTTTTGTGTCCAACTATAGTGTGGTTGTAGATATCTAAAGGATGCCTGTTTTAGGTGATGGTATGGGAATACTCAAGTTCACCAATCTGAAGTTCCATGAAGAAGAAACATCTCATCAGGAGACTTCACCCTGATCACCACTTTTGCTTCATGTTTTTCTTTTGTTTTTAACCAGTTTGTACTTGAACCGCCGAAGGGGATCAGTGATACTTCTCAGGGTCACATCCTCAGAATCCTGAGATAAAAGGAAACTCCTGTCCACCAAATCAGCTGCCTCTTGCCAGTTCTTGAAGCAATCTGTGCCTTGCTGTTTGATTTCTTCCACAGCATTGTAGGCAATAACTTCACCATTTGGTTTCAAAACGACCACCACAGGGGGATGGGTCACTGAAAATCTCAATGCCAACTCCCTAGGAATGTTTCAGAAAGAAAGAATAAGTTTCTGAGCTGGAAGAACGTATTGGGATTCTCATAGCAGGAAAGCTGAAAGAGGTATCACAGACCTAAAACTGTCTTAGTTTTTTAAAATTATTCATTTGTTTGTATAGTTATACCAGGATACAACAATTGTATCCATCGATGATCCATCAATGGATACAATTGTTGTATATATTATCATCAATATATAATAGTCCCAAACATGTGTTGTCAGTTTATTAAAAAGAGGTTTTCCACCTGCAGTTGGGTGGGTCAAAGAAAGTCCTTATTAGTAGTCTAATAAAGACATCCTGGTTCTTTCATCTTTTGTTATTGTTCTGAAAATAAATGAATTTAGAGAGATAAAAATGATTAATGCCCCCAGGCTGCTTTAGGTCTCTTTACATTTTCCTTGGCATCTTCCAACATCTCAAAGTTACATTTACCAGACTGTATTTTTAACAATATGCTCTGATAATCTCTCCACATTTAGCATGGATAAGGGTCCAGCTCACCTGTGGGTCCTTCCCGAAAGCATTTATTTGTAAAATTCTTTCCCTTTCCCCCATAACAGGTTGGATCTCTTGCTTAGCCCTGTGACATCACCATATAATTAATTTTCCTACTTCCAACAACATAGAGAAGAAGAGACAGGGAAATGCAAAATATGCTATTACAATATTATGGCCCAGATCACTCAGCACAGAGGTCCTGTTTTCAGCATTAGGCTGTCTGTTCCTACTCTCCCTGATGATTAAATCCTTCTTTAGCAAGACTGTGAAAAGAAAACATTCAGATTAGCAGTTAGAGAAATCCAGCATGAAGCTCTTGATTAAGCAACAGCTAGGCTCTAGCTGAGCAATGTTGTGTAACAAAGGAGCAGCAGCTAGAGAGAGCTGACACCCTGTCCTTATGTGTCAATATAGCCAGGATCCAGAACAGGGTTGCTTCTCAAGGTTGCTTAATGAGCTTCTTCACCAACAACTTTGAGCTTATCTCTATCTATCTACTTACAGAACTTTCAGTGGCAAACAGATATAAAAACCAACCAGACATTAAACAAATTGGGTTGAAGTCCCTAAAAAGCACAGTATCAGCTCTTCAGGTAAACAACATCCACAGCAAAATTCTACAAACTTCTCATCCCCTGTGCATGGTGGAAGATCCAGTTCTGGACAGCTTCTGGAAAGCCAGGAGGGTCAAGGCTATATTTAAGGAAAGGGAGGCTGTTCCAGAAGATGGGCATCATGATAAAGTTGACCCACTTCTTGCAGTGCACCAATGCAGTGCTCTGCTCCATTGATGGGATCCAGAGTATGCCCACTCTGCTTGACCTAATGGGATGATCAGAAACCCTCAAGGATAGGTGGTCTTGCAAGTAATCTGGCCCCATTTCAAGCAGAGCTTAAAGGTGACAACCAGCACCTTGAATTGTACCCAGAAGCCCAATGGAAGCCAGTGCAGCTCATGTAGTAGCAATGTTATGATGTGCCCAATACTGCAAGTAACACTGCATTCCGGATCAACTGAAGCTTGCAAATACTCTTCAATGATAGCCCCACATAGAGCATATTAGAATAGTTCACTTGGAAGGTGATCAAGGAATGAGTTACCATGAGCAGTGGCTTCCAGTTTAGGAATGGGTACAATTGACTCACAAGATGAAATTGTGCAAAGGTGCCCTAGATAATGCCACCACCTACACTTCGGGCAAGAGTTATGAATCTAGGACAACTCACAGATTATGTACCAACTCTGCCTGAGAGAGTGTTACTCTATTCGGAGTTAATGATCAAAATCACTAAATACTTAGGACCCTAAAACCCACAGGCATGGAGTCTTGTCAGGGTTCAGTTTCGGCTGGTTCTTCTCAATCCGGGCCTACACAGCCTCCAAGTACTGAGAAAGCACCTTGGCAACATCATTTAGATGCCCAGATAAAACTCAACCTTCCTAATCCTGGGCTGAAAGATGACCTAATATTAGTTTTCGTGTTAAATAGGAGGAAGAAAGAGCTCTGTGGCACGCCATGAAGCAAAAACCTAGGAATGGAACCTTCCACACCCAACAACTGGAACCATCCTAAGAGGAAGGAGAACTACCAAAGGCAGGTGGACTCTCCCTTTCCCACAAGGAAACATTCAAAATTATTTGGGGCCAACTGCTTGTGATCTCTTGGGAAGTCTTAACCAATCAGGAAATATTTCCTGATACCCCTCTAATAGACAGGTAAGAGAGCTCATATTCCCTGGGCCATAATCATTCTCTTGGGTATCACTGAATTGAACTAAGCTCAGATAAATGTTCAGTAATAAGCAACATCATTTCCATAGAACCAGCCGAGTGGGATGTCAGTTTCAAGTGAATCTCAGCATATACTCTTTTTATTGTTAGGGTCTTGAGATCTGGAATCAGTTAGGGTACTTCATTGACTGTGGCTTCTTCTTCACTTCTGAACACCCTTTGATGATGTACTCTATATTGAAGAGCATACACATCTTCTGATTCTGGAATGTTACCCACTTTTGATACTGGATATGGTAGCACTATCACAGACAGATGCACCAGTCTGGGTATCCTAGACACATCATTCCTGTTTGAAGAGTAGGTAACAGTCATGGCTAAGAGGGCTTTTGTACAGCTTTGGGTTGTGTGCCAGTTGCACCCCTTTGTGGCATTGTTAAACTCTACTATCACTCATGCACTGGTCACCTCCAGAATGGACTACTGCAATGCACTTGACATTGGGGGCTGGTCTTGAAGAACATTCTAGAACAGGGATGTCAAACTGGTGGCCTGTAGGCCAGATGAGTCATGCACAGGCTAGGCCCACCACAGCTCCATGAAGGGAAAAAATGCCAGGAAACATCACACGACAGTAATGCGAGGCTGCGAGTTTGACATCAATGCTACAGAAACTTCAGCTGGCACAGAATATTGTGGGCTCTACCCTCTGGAACATTATCCCTTCCCCTGAGGAATAATATAACCAGAGGTGATGTTAGTCCTACTAACCTTCTAGAAGGGCCCTGAAACATTTTTTTGGGATCCCATGGGAACCTTCAAGGTGGTCACCTGATTGTTGTTCTCCTTGAACAGTTGGATTTTTTAATTTTTAATTTATATTGGATTGTTTTTATCATGTAACTGTTATATAAAACTATTATGTAGTTTTGAACTGTTAGCATGTTTGTATATCACCCGGAGTCAAGTCTATGTGACATGGGCAGCAATATAAATATTGCATAGAGATAGTCCTTGACTTATGACCCTAATTGAGCCTAAAATTTCTATTGCTAAGCAAGGCAGTTGTTAAGTGATTTTTACCCCATTTTATGACTTTTTTGCTACAGTTTTTAAGTGAATCACTGCAGTTGTTAAGTGAATCACGTGGTCATTGAACCAATCTAACTTCCTCCATTGATTTGCTTGTCAGAATCTAGCTGGGAAGGTTATAAATGGTGATCACATGACCACAGAACAGTGCAACTGTCATAAACACAAGCCAATCACCAAGTGCCCAAATTTTAATCATGGGATCATGAGGATGCTGCAATGGTCCTAAGCAGAGGTGATATTCAGCAAGTTCTGACCAGTTCTGGAGAACCGGTAGCGGAAATTTGGAGTAGTTCAGAGAGCCAGCAGATACCACCTGTGATTGGCCCTGCCCCCATCTCTTCTCTGTCTCCCGAGTCCCAGCTGATTGGCTGGGTCTTCTTCCCTCTGCATAGGAGAAAGGAGCTGGAAAGCAGGTTAGTGGGGTGGGGAGGGAATGGACATTTTGTAGTAATCTTCCCCTGCCTTGCCCACCAAGCCACGACCACAGAACTGGTAGTAAAAAATTTTTGAATCACACATCCACCCTAGCTCCTCAAAAGAAAAAACAGTGTGATGCATCGTGATGTTTTATGTGACATGATCAAATTTGACACCCACATACTTTAAGCATGAAACCTGGCTGGGTGATTTGGAGCCAGTCATTCTCTCTCAGCCCAACCTACCTTGCAGGGTTGTTGCTGTGTAGAGAAAATAGGAAGAGGAAGGAGTATTTGGTATGTTCACTGCCTTAAGTTATTTGTAAAAATAATAAAGGTGGGATATAAAATGAATTCTGCAACTAAATTGGTAGATAAGGTAGAGACTTGGCCTCCTCTTGTGGGTTCTTTTTTGCTGGAGGAACTTCAGCAGAGGCTGAATATTGGAGTCACTTGTCTACAATAGCGCAGTTGCATAGTTAGCAAGAAGTTGAGCTAGACAATCTTCAACACACAGTTTTATGCCTAAATGTTTATATAGTATTGCTAAATTGAGATGTCACTTTGGCTAAAATTAACGTTTGAAGTGAACCCAGGCATTATGACATTTGACAAACCACAATTAAATAAATCCTGATGATCTAACTCTTGGACCTTGAACTGTTGTAATGACGAGGCAGTTGAGTTGCTTGATCATGAACAACTGAATCATGATGATCTTTATTGGAGTCTAGTCTTGCATTTATACACATTTTTAGTTATCCTCCATTCCTGGTTAACTTTGGTTACTGCTTAACTTTCGTTACTGTTTAGCACAGTAATCCATACAATTAATTATCTCTAGTTAAAGTCTAACATATGTTTACTTCCTCTCTCTAATCCTCCTTTAGATTAGTCACTTTGTTTACCTGAGTTGTATTTGCTTGGAAACATTCTTTATCTGAGGTTTGCCATCCGAGATTGGAACATTTCTGCAATTACAACTCTACATTGAACCATAGCTTTTTCTTAAAAAACAAAACAAAACCAAAAACACATAAAGCAAAAAAATTGTAAGCATATTATGACTTGGTTCTGGTTTTAAATTCCTTTAAAAGGAATTTAATTTCTAATTAAATTAAAATAATTTGGGGCATTAGCAGGCTTCAAGATTAATAAACAAAAGATAACGATGTTAATGAAAAGCATGAAGGTACAAGGTCAGATAGAATGAATAAAACAGACTTTAAAACTGAGAAGTAAAATACTTGGGAATAACTACAACAAATATAAATTGTGTGTTATTTCAAAACAATTATATTAAGACATGGAATGAAGTAAGAAAAGATACATCAAAATGGGGTAAAGTACAATTGTCACTGTTGGGCAGAATTTCTATGATTAAAATAAATGTTTTATCTAGAATGTTACTTTTGTTCCAGATAATACATATTTTGACAACTAATGTACCATTTTAACAATGGCTTAAAGATATAGCTAAATTTGTATGATGGGGGAAAATATTCAGTTAAATATAAGATACTGCAATACGGAAAGGAAAGAGGTAGATTGGTCTACCAGATTTGAAATTACTATATACTTTGCTGACTGCTTAGCTTGAATGGAAAAGTGGGTATTGTTTTTTTTTTTTTAAAAAGATGACTACTGAAGTCAGAAGAACATAACGTGAAATTTGGGTGGCATAGATATCTCTGGTATAACAAAGCTAAGATTAATGTGGATTTCAAAAATCATTATCTTAGGCAGGCCATTCTTAGAGTATGGAATAAATACACACCTCGTTTGTACCCAAAAGCACCTTTATGGCTTTCAGCATAAGAAAAATAGATGACATAAGTAAATGTAAATGGTTAATTCATCATGATGTACCATGATGTCAAGGGGATTGAAAAACAAAATCAAGAGAAGACTTGATGATGGAAGGATATACTTGACAATAGTTTTCCTAAGGTACAATTATCAGGAAGGTTTAAAATGAATATAAGATTGTATAGTTTTGTACAAAGTAAGATTGAGTTTGTACCTGTACTAAGAATGAACATAAGTATTTGTGTGTGTATGTATATACACACACACACTTTTGTAGAAATATGAGACAGAAGAATAAGTGAAAGAATGAATGATAAAATGGACTTAAACATTGACATAACATATAAATCGATTGATGGGAAATAAGTAGTTTAAAGGATTTAAATTATATCATGTTCTAGCCTTAAAAAGATTTTTTTAACATAATGATGTTTCTTTGGCATATGTCACCAGATAAATTGGCTAGAATGTATAATAGTATTTTGAATCTTTGCTGGAAATCTGAACAACATGGGCATTTTATCCCATTTGGTGGACATGTAAAAAAGCCAAAAATATGGACATATACATACATTATACATTACCTAAGGAGATTTTACAGATTAAAGTACCATTAAAATCAGAAGGTATTCTTTTGGAACTAATGAACAGGCAACTAAAAACCTTGTTTTTATATATGACAAATACAACAAGGCTATTACATGCACAAAAGTGGAAATGTTCTAAACTACCGACAATGGAGGAATGGTTGATGAAAATGATGGAACTTGCAGAGATGGCTACCTTAATTTTCTTGATGAGAGAAAAGACAATATATTTATGAATGACTAAAAACCATTTGTAGACTTTTTGGATGAAATAAGAAATGCACATATAGCTTATAATTAGTTTGTAGACTTGTAGATGAGAAAATAATTAGATAAGAGGGAAAAAAAACTTTTTTATATTGTAAAGTAAGAGATACATTTGCAATTATACTTGTACTTGCTGCAAAGGAAATCAAAATCTTTTCTATTTCTTTTTGTTGTTTCATTCGGCATTTTTCTTTGTTTTCTTTATCCTGTCTTGGTTTGTGTTAGTTTCTGTATTCTCCCAAAAACTTTTAATAACATTTATTTTAAAACAGTTAGTGATTGTGTGCTAATATCCCCAAATGATGATTGGATAGTTATCAATCAACTATGCACATTAAATATGCTTAATTCCTCTAAAGCAGATTCCACAATAATTTGTTGATTGACAAGCAACCGGCATAATGCTAATTATAGAGCTATTGCTATTGTAGACTATAAAGGCTGAATCAAAGCTAAACGAACCCATATTGTGCCTTAATATGCCTCAGCCTCAGTTCTGATGTTTTCCTAACTAAATTCTCAGATTCTTACTTTTTGAACTCATCCTGGAAAGGTAAAAACAGCCATCGCTTTGGCATTTTCTTCAGAAACTTTTCTTGCTTCTGCTCTGTGTTGTCCAGCGACACATAGATGAGAACTAGCTGAGATGCTCGCTCCATATAAAACTCGTCTGTAAGTTTCACAAAAAATTCTTTCAAGATGGGGGCAAACTCTTGGCACTGAGGACATTCACCTGAGCCAAAATAGAGGAGCATTACTTTGTTCTCTAACGTTCGGGTGAGCTCCCATTCCAACTCCAGCTCATCATTGTCCTTGTTGTTCACAATAAGGCTCTTGTGGAAAAAAAGGGCAGCCATGGCCACAAGGGGGCTACAAGGTTTAAAGAATCATTTTTAAGCACTGCCCCAGATTAGCACTGAAAAGAAAAAAAGGGAGACAACTTTTGTCAGTTATTTTCCCCATCATTTATTTAATAACTTAACTGTATATCCCGTCTCCTGCACTAAAGGCTCAGAATTTTAGAAAGCACAATAAAAAACTCCAAAACCGATACTGTACACTAATCAGTGACATGCCTTTTCACTGTCAACGGGCTTTATTGTCTGTGTGGGGTGGGATGGGGACACAAACAGCAGCAAGTCCCACTGCACAGGAAGGCAATATTGTTTTTAAATTTAAAAAATGTCTGGACATCAGAAAGAAACAAGGCATCATAGAAGAAAAAAAATAACCCAACTTCTCCTGCTCTGCTAATCTTCTACTTGTTCAACAGTTAAAAAGAAACATGGCAGTTTATTCTATCACCTTGGCAATCTGCTATTTTGTTCAGCTAAAGAGATAGAGGGGCTTCATTTCTCCAAAGTTTAATCCCAAAATAAAGTACAATGAAAAGGGCACTGAAACCCAGATTCAAATCTCAGCAGAGCTCTACGCAGATCTCTTTTTCTTCTTGTTCTAGCCTAGCACTAAAAATAATTGATATGGTTGGGCTAGGAAAAGTAAATCATTATAAATGTCCCTATTAAAAGTTACTGTATGATAGTAACTAGTAGAGAGAATGGTTTGGCTGGTACTATGGTATATAGGCATGCTGTTGAAAATCATCAGGTCTCGACAATAGGAGAAACAAATATCTACATCTTTAAATAGATCTTAAATATTTATTAAACATGCCAGAAGTAATGAAATTCGTTATGCAAAGATGGATTGCTGTCTCTGCAAAAATTAACAAGGCATTCCTGCTTTCATTCAGTTTGATTTTGTCTCACCTGAAAGCCACCTCACTGTCAAGAAGGTAGTAAGCTGTTATTTTCAGGTCTTCAGACCACTGGGAAGGTCCTTCACAGTCTGAAAGGCACTCCTTTTGTTCCCATACTTTAATTCATTGGCTGATGCTAATAACCTATCTTACTGAGTCCACCTCCCTACCTATTAATAGAAGAAATAGCCAGTACTTTAATCTTCTTACAGTAGCTATTTGGAAAGAATATGACTGATTAATTTGCTTATCATAAATCTCTTTATCATGCTAACAAATTATGGGCCAATGACTCATACCATTGCACCCTTCGTAAGCACTTTTATTCTTAATCCTGGCTACCTGTTGCACAATTGAATCAATTCATCAATTTAAAACATTAAATTATTTCCTTTACCTAAAAAGCAACTAGCATTCATTAAGGGCTGTTTTTAAAAATGTTAGCAATATAAAATCAGACTAAGAGATGAAATAGCATATAAAACTGCAAAATCAAGAAATAAAAAAATATATAACTCTATCAGATTCACATACCCAGATTATATTTGTGGTCCCTAATGATAATAAGAAAATGATACTTTAACAAATCCAGAACATTAAAAAGAAAAGGAAATGTTCCCATCCCACTATGCAGAATAACCTAGAGAAGAATCTGGGATGCAGTGGTTTAATATTAATTATATGTATTATGTAAGTTGCCTACATTTGTAACTATGATCAAAGCAGCAGATAAACTTAAACAAGCAAATAAACAAAATTTTCTCTTTCAACCAATTTACCTTTACATATGAGATACCTAAAATAGCCTCCCATTATTATTTTAATTGATAGGCTCAAGCAAGAAAATAGGTATCTAGGTTGCAAGCCCACCAGGAGTTGGGCCTTTAATCTGACTGCTACTGTGATGCAGCATTGTAACTGCATAATTTTGTAGGATTGACCTTGACAGAAGTCATATCAGATCCCTAATGCAATATTTGTATGCTATTCAGAAGTGTCTGTGGGAATGGGGTGGGGAGAATGAAGGGCACAGCATCATGTTCCCATCCTTAACCCTTTGCATATGTGTTCAATGACAGTGGTGGGGGTCTGGATTGTGTGCTATACTTGCTATCTTACAACTTTTGACCCCTGCTGCAAACATTGTTCTTCATATCTAACACAAAAAGAGGCAAAGACAAAGTTTATATTGTGCTATGCCACATTATGGTTTGGCTTAGCATCTTATGTGAATCTAGCTACTGATTTGTTTAACATTTTGTTAAAACTTTGTTACATTAATTTAATGTGATATTTATTTATCAAATTTATATGGTTTCCCATCTCTCCCAAAGTGATTCTGACTGGCATACAAGAGAACTAACAATTAAGTCTTTCCAAAAGCTGCTGGTTGTTATTTGTAAGCCTTCATGGCATAGGTCCTGGTTACTTGAGGAACCACCTATTTCCTGACTATTCGAACCTGCAGGGTTGATGTACTCCTGGTTCTTTTGATTAAACAATGTCATGTATTATCCCAAAGATGCTTTTTAAAGAAGCAACTGGACTTTCTGGTTTTTCTTTAAAGAGGTTTCACTTCTCATCCAAGAAGCTTCTTCAGCCCAGGTTTCTTGGATAAGAAGGAAATGTCTTCAAAGAAAAACCAGAAAGTCTAGTTGCCTCTTGAAAAAGCATCTTTAAGACAACCATGACCCGGATGACTGGGAATCTCCAGCAGTGCCTGCCCCCTGAGATCCCCAGGTAGTTCCCACTTTACTATTATTTAGAATAGCTGTGAAAACCTGGCTCATTATCCAAATATTTGATGAGGGGGAATAAGATCCCCCTCACTTTGTTGAGCATGCCATGTTTTATATTTTATTGATTTCCTTGTTTGATTTTTGTGAGCTGCCCACAGTTGTTTAGAGTCAGGCAAAATACAAGTATAATATGTTATTGTTAATGTTAATGTTACCCATGCCTGATATATCCCAACGGAATGATACTGGTCATGTGTTACCTCCTGGAGAGCAATGTAACCAAAAACACCACACAGGATATATACACTGTGTAAAACTAGAAAATCAATGCCCTGTCCCCAAGACAGGGACCATGTAAGTCATATAAAACCCTGTACTTGGGAACATGGCATAAAAATGAGAGAATTTCTTTTTAAACTCCTTGATTGTGTTAAACAGTGGAGGTTATCATAATCAGTTGCTTTTTTAAGCCCTGAACTACAAAGAGGACAGCGTAGTTCTTTGTGAATTTAATAATGTAAGACTGGGAAAAGTTTTGCCCTAGCAAATCATGAATCCTGAAACAATAAATACTAATAGGAATTAGGAGTACTTTTGAAGTGAAATAGAGTAAAGGTCACTGGAACGTCATCAATTCTTTGTATTCTAACTAGAAAACAAAGATAACCTGAACATTGTGTTCTTTCAAAGTTTTGTGATTGTTCTGGTAAAGAAAATATTGCTGCAAATCACAAGTATTTCAAATTACAATGGATTATAGTAGTCACAGCAGTATGTGTATGAATTATGACAACTGAGAAAAGTCAGTCTTGGCCCATGGACATATTAGCATATTGCCCACAATCTGGCTCCTTATTTTACTGACCTCAAAAGGTTGGATGACTGAGTCAACCTTGAGCTGGTCAGGACTGAACTCCAGACTCTAGGCAGTTAGCCTACAATACTGCATTCTAACCAAGGCTCCAACTGTCCATCTCACTGTCTAAGTCACTAAATGACTCTGGGCAGTTTACAAGCAAAAGTGATACAGGTAGTTCTCAATTTATGTCCTTAATAGAGCTTGCCAGTTATGGTCATTGATCATGATGATCAAAAAGCAGGTCATCATGTGACCAATCGATTTTACGATCTTTTTTTGCAGCAGTAGTTAAGCGAATCTTCATTGATGTGAAATGAATCTGTGGAGATTAAGTGAACACTGTCACTGTTAAGCAAACCTATTATTTGCTATGAAATATTATTGCCAAAAAACTGCACTCTAACTTTGAATAATTGTGGCTAAATGGTTGTAATCCAAAGACTATCTGTAAATGTTTTAAACCTGTTTTAGACTAGTTCACCCGCAGTCACTTCTATGAGATGGGCGGCTATAAGAGCAGTGGCTAGGATGCAGTATTACAGGCTAATTCTGCCCACTGCCAGGAGTTCGATCCTGATCAGCTCAAGGTTGACTCAGCCTTCCATCCTTCCAAGGCCAGTAAAATGAGGACCCAGATTGTTGGTGGCAATAGACTGATTCTGTAATCCGCATAGAGAGGGCTGTAGCGTAAAGCATTAAGAAGCAGTATATAAGTATATATAGGTGTATAAGCGCTATTGCAATTGAGCAAGAGGCTGCTGTCACATATCAAAAGGCTATTTAGGCAGTCTCATAATTCAGCAACCCCAATTTGGCGGGGGGGGGGGGTGTTAACACGTCAGACGTTAATTATTAACCTAATAACCCTAATACACTTCTGTAATCTGTATCCACATAACCAACTTGTCTTTCTCTCACGCCCTTCCGTCTCACCCCAATTCAAGTCCGACATCAGTCTTGCCGCCCCAAGGCATCCGATGAAATGAGCCGCAATGACATTTGTTACGTGTGATTTGTTAAGTGTGAAAAGGCGCTACGAGGCTCCTTTTGATGTTTTGAAACAACCCCACAGGATCAGAAGCCACATCGGAACTCGGCGATCTGAGAATAGGGAAAGTTGGAAATCGCAGGAAAGAAAAACGGAACTTCGTAATAAACACGAGGCGGCAGCGGGGATTGCAGGCCAACGCCTCCCTCGATTGAGGTGAGCCTTGTTGCCATGGTCACCAAGACCCGCAAAGAGCGTGCTTTCCCAGGAGGCCTCGGGTGCTCTCTCTGTTCTTCTCCCCTTCGCCCTCTCTATTGTAAACAGGTTTTTTTTTTTTTTTTTTTTTTTTTTTTGCGGCAGCCAAGTTGCAACTCTATGATTGGAGGCGGAGTTCTCCTTGCCTGAAGTCCTCCTCCAGTGAGGTTCGAAGGGGCACTTGTGGCCACAGGGGGAGGAGGAGAAGGAGAAGCGGTCTGGTGGAGAAGGGGAACGGAGGTGTAGGAATTTCCCAGGGTGAAGGCTGTAGGCTCGAGGTACGGGAATGAGGGGATAAGCCTGGCGGCGGAGGACGGACAGAGAGAAGAAGGGAGTACGCGGTGCCACCTGAGAACGAGGGGGCGGGGGTGGGGGGCGGCGGCGGCCGCGAGATGGAAAAGAAGCCGTGAGCGTCGCAGAACCGTCGTGGCGGGAGGGAAGCGGGGAATTGGAGCGTTGCTCTGGCAACGGGAACATGTGGCGGTGATGGAAATTCATGCCCTGGTTGGCGCCAAAAAAAAAAAAGGGGGGGGGCGTTGACAAAGACACCAGAACGATCCCGGTTGTGGTGTCCAGTCAGCTGGCGGTGTTCATCCGTTAGAAAGAAAGGATCAGCAGCGCGTAAAATATATCCTCGGTGTGGTTGTAACGTTGTCATAGAAACAGGCTAGGCTGAGGGCTGCTTTTTCTCCGATAAACTGGACGCCTTAGGAATCCGTTGGTGTTTATTGGGAGTTATTCTTTATTGAGGATCTGGGGATGGGGACGGGGAAAGTGTTCATTAGGAGCCATTAGGAAACCAAGATTCTAGCCCTCTCTAAGCTATGGAAACTTGGGGGTGGGGGGGAGAAGAGGTGGTGGAGGCCGATCGCTTTCATCCTAGTCGACCTCACAGGGTTGCTGTGGTGGGAGAGTAGGTCTTGCCCTGCCTTTAGACCTAAATGCATCCTGATTAAAAATAACTAAATTGCTTCAAAAGAACGGTGCTTAGCAGCTACTGAATGTGTAAGATTGGAACAGCCTCAGGGAAAGGTGTTCAGATCGCCTTAGCCCATGGAGCAGAAAAATAAGGTTCTGAGATTTTATTTTATTTTATTATGTGTAATGAGCAAAATACAGGCAGGGGCTTGCAACACAAATGATATCCAAGCACAAGATGTTAAGATTCATTTATCAAAATGATGACATATATAACAAGCTTATGGAGGCTGATTTGCTCTTTCAAAGGGGTAGATTGCTTAAATTGCAGGTGATATTTTTATCTGATTTGTATTAGAAATCTAGCTGTTGGTGTATTTAGAGCAGTTCACTACCTTGGCAGGGATAGTCTTTTTCAGATAAATGTATATCTCTTTCTGAAACTTTATATATGTCTGCTAGTTGGATTTTGCCCAGAGTATCATAGAACATTGCTTTCAAGTACTGTTCCAAGATAATTAGTGGAAAATTTGCCCAGTTTCAACTTGATTTATCTCCTAGTATCTATATTAAATCAGAATGTCAGTATGCTATAAACTTTACTGGCAGAAACTTGTCTAATTGGACATGTAGGCATCAGTTTGATCCTTGTTTCTTATGGCCAAAATAGCAAAATCCTAGATAATTATAGAAGTGACTTCAATGTTTTATTACAAATATTAGAAAATTACTGTATGGAATTAAATCCAATTTGAATTAGCATTCTGTTTGGATAAATTCTTCTGAGACTTTATGAACAGTGTACTAAGATAACAGCTGTTTTTGGCTCAGTCATCTGTTATTTATAGGAATGCTGCCTCTGAATATGGAAGCTCCATGTTTCCATCCTCAAATATCATATATCATCTTATGCAGTAGGAGTAATTAGTTACATGTTTCTCAAGGACCTTTAAATTTCAACAGAAGAATTTACTTCCCATTATGCAGCTTGTTCCACCATCTGAAAAATGTATTTGGAAAGAAAAAACTAAATACTGTACTTTTCCTTGTCACTGGAAGTTAATAATTCTGATCTTGTGGATGAAAAGAAATAAATTTGCCAGCCTTGTAGTATCTAGAGATAAACAACATATTGTCTTCCAGTTTTCTTCTTTCCAAATTAAAAGTCTCTTTAACCTTTCACAAAGAATTTAGCCTTAATGATTTATGTTATTCTGCACTGGGCATGTTCTAATTTATCAATATTCTGCTTAAAATTACAGTATTCACAAATTATGCAATACAGGTAAAATTTAGCCAAAGCAGAATTGAATGGAACCTTTTATTTTAGTCACTGCACGTTATAGGTGCTTACGGTCCAGATCTTTTTCACATCCTCGGCTGCCATGGAAGATGCCAATCATCAGGGATCTTTGCAATTGACTGTTTAAATATGGAACTCCCTTGCTCATTTTGAATTCTTTTGCAGTATTAATGAACATCCATTTTCCTCCTTTATTCAGATTATCTATAAAGCTCAGTATTGCTCCTAGAGCAGGACATTGTATTATTCCATTTGTTACTTCTTTTCAGATTAGTGAGGAGCCATTGAGGAACATACTTTATTGCTTCTTGATTTCCAGCTTTTGGGAGATCAGCCAAGGTGAGTGAAGTTTCGCAGAGTAGATATTGTATATCTTTGTGCAAATTACACACGTCTTTTAGACTTCCACTATTTGCACTTGATACTTACAGAATAAATTCCATAAAGTTTACATATTTGTAGTTTGTTTGCTTTCAACCTTGGTTTTTTATGGTAAGAGCAACAAAGAAACTGAATTTAAGAATGGTATTTTGAGAATAATAGTAAGTTATGGGGAGTTGTATAGATTTATCTATTTCTCTTCCTTTGGAAATTTACTTTTTGAAATATTGTTCCATTCTGGTGCAATTCTTCTGAGAAGCTGAAGGTTCATCTTTATATTATAGAAAGGAAGCTGAAGTTTTGGGTGTTTTTCTGTTTTTTCTGTGATTGTCTAATATTCTTTTTTTAATCACAGCACACATTGAATGGGATGAAACAAGTTCAGATTAATTCCTGTAAGAATTGAATTGTGATTTGCCAGTAAACATCTGTGCAATCTGATAACAACAGTAATTACTCTTGATAAGGTTGAGCTCTCCTAGAGAAGTTGATTGTAAGCTGGTTGGATTCCTAGGCTTATAGCCTCACAAATAGGTGATGGGTGCTGTGTCCAGGAGGGCCTTTGCACAACTTTGATGGTACACCCCTTATAACCCAATGTGGACCAGGTGTTCTAGCAACACTAACAGAGACCTTAATTACAGTTGGATTACTATAGTGTATTGCATATGGAGCAGTTTTGGCGATGACCCAAAATTCACACCTGGATCAGAACTGCTGGCAAGTCAATAGGTGGCAACACCCTCCTTGAAATTCCTGCATTGCTTAGCAATAGGCCAATCCAACTCAAAACTACTAATGATATGCCCTCCAAGGTCTTGGAGGGCGTATCACCTGGATATATCATGGACCATCTTACCAGGATTGAATTTACATAGCTGGTTCAAATATTTTGAGAAGGCCTGGTAAGAGTCTCCACCCATGTGAGAAATAGAAGGCAGGAATTTTCCATTATGGTCCCCATTGTTTTGCTTTCATTTCCCTGAGAAGTTCTTGCAACAGTTTGCAGTTATGATGGTGATGAAAAAGTAACCTTGACCAATATTCACACAGCTTCATTTATTTAATGACTGAATTGCCAGTTCCAATTGTAGTCACAAAAGAAGTGCTAACAGTATATTGCATAGAATCTTCAGATTGGGATGTTTTACAAACATTGTAAATAAATATTAATAAGGTTTATATATTTATAAAGTTGATGAAGTTTATTTTTATATCAAAGATCAAAGAACTGCATTAAACTATATTTCATTTTTGCTTTTAAGATTCTAAGTTAACACTTTCTTGATCCCTCAGATCGTTATTTGTCTATTGAGACAAAATATGGCAGGCATTCTCAAAATTCATTCAAGGATTTGTACACCTGGTTTGTTGGCCCAGATTTTGCCAATGACCCTTTTTTCCTAGTTAAGAGTTTTGGAAGCAGCAGGAAACATCTCAGCAGAATAATACTAATTCTCATTAGTAGGCCAAATGGGTGCCACCCCAATCTCCTATATCCATGCTGATGCTGTATCGGTTTTATTATATTTGAAACTGGAAGGCACCAGAAAATTTACTCTTGCTGCTTTTGATATCATTTCTTAGTATTTATTATGTGATATGACTGCAGTTATCTAACTTGTAGTTTTCCTGATTTGGCTTACAGAATGTATTTTCTTTAAAAATGCATTTCCTTCCTAGCAGTTTAATAAGAGATTTTGCAGTAAAGACAATAGTTTACTTGTCTAAATAGTAGTGCCTGGCCTCAATTCTTTGCTCAATTACCTAAGATCAAATATTTATTTCAGTGAACTTTCTTTTGCATAGAACAAATAGAATCATAAATTATTTGTCAAAAGACTTGTCTCAATTGGGATTTTACAGAAAGTCTTGTTGTAAAGACTCTTGTTTATTCAGTTATCTTCTGATCCCAAAATGTGAGTCTCTATAGTGGAGGAATTACTCCCTTGAGGATCTCAGAGTCAGTGGCCTTCTTTTAAATAAAATGGTTTCTAGTTTCTTTTAGAGTTTGAATGATAAAACCAGCACTTTGATCACATTGCTTAGACTACAGGTAGTCTTTGATTTATCAATCACAATTGAGCCCCAAAATTTCTGTTGTTAAGTGAGACATTTGTTAAGTGAGTTTTGCCCCATTTTACAACTTTTTTTGCCATAGTTGTTAAGTGAACCACTAAAGTTGATAAGTTACTAACAGGATTGTTAAGTGAATGTGGCTTCCACATTGACTTTGCTTGTCAAAAGGTGATCACGTGACCCTGGGACACACCATAGGTCATAAATATGAGCCAGATGCCAAACATCTGAATTTTGATCACATGATCATAGGGGTGCTGCAAAGGTTGTAACTATGAAAAGCAATCATAAGCTGTTGTAATTTTGAACAGTCACTAAATGAACTTTTGTAAGTCAAGGACAACTTGCACCTGGGTTTCTCTTTGAGGAAGCTTTCACTTCTATTGCTGCTTTTCTAGCATCCCTATTGCATATTACACTGAAATTGAGATTAGCGAGTTGATCAAAATCAGATTGCATGATTTTGTAAATATTTAATAATTAAAATTTAAGGAAGGACAAGCAAATGATACTGAACAATTGCTGGATAAATTGCAGTTGAGTGACTAGTATTTCTGCATTGTTTACTGATGAAAATAGTAATTACATTTTTTGGGTGGAGATGAATTCTTAGCTCATTGCTTAGTTGCAATTAAAAAGCATTTTTCATCCTGACTAGATAATTGAAAAATAATGCTTGGAAAAAATAGTAGATTTCTCCATAAAAGCATTTGTGGAAGAACCATAAATTTCTGTGTTGAACATGTGCTCAATTGTATCTTCCATACATCTTCAGCATATGTATGACAAACTGAGTGTTATTTTGAGTATAGTTACTGTTGGCAAAAAATAAAATAGAACTTGCAAGCCTTATACTACTAGCCAACTCTGCATCAAAGGAAAGGTAAATGCTTCCCTACGTGATCAAAAAAGTGTTTGAAAATAAATTAGACCTTTAGTCTCTGACTTCAATTAAGAAAAGTAGGAAAGAATAGGAGAAGATGGTTTCAGGCAAAGACCATATATTCTATCACATGCCCTGTTCTCAAATTGTTCATACTTCTCTACTGTATTGTGCTTTCCATTAATATCTTCTTAAAATGTATTATTTAAACTCATAATTGTGGTCATAAGTCAAGGATTACCTGTACTAGAGGAAAGTGGAATATAAACCAAATAAGTAAAGATTTTAATCTGGCCTTTTCATTGGCTCCTTTCACCTTTGTCCCATCTGTATTATATGGCCAGTTTGCCTATCTCCCTGCGATCATCTTCTATTTATTTTAACTGTTTTTTACAATTAAATTACCCTAGCAGCTTACATGAAGCTTATCTCTTTTTCCAGAATGCACACAATTGGGGTTTGTACTGCTTCCCTTGGCTCACTGGGCCTCATGCGATTCTTTGGCATGTCCTGGACATGGAGTATTGCGGCTGCTTTGGGCATTTATATTGGCAGTGGTGGGTGGAACTTCCTCCGCATCATCTTCAAGACAGCCCTGAGAGATTTACTGTAAGTACAATTTCTTCTTATGGTATAATATCAGGATTGTTGTATTCATCAAAATGTTTGTTGCCCTAGATAATAAATCTGTATAAACCTGAGTCCTTTCATGGAATGAGGATGTGAATTCTCCACTGATCAAGAGCTCTGATAACTACTCCTTTAAAATTCGACTATAAATACTTTTGGCCTTCTCTTCCCAACTATCCTCCCAAATGAATGTTTGTATGTCACAGAAGTATAAATGGATGCTTATAGTAAACAGACTTTGTTGCCAGTGCTAAGAAGAAGAAGGCTGGGAATGATACTGGTAGTACTCCAAGTCGTTGTTTTCTGTTTATTAAATCTTTTGTGTATAAAATAAGAAAACAGCCTGGAAAAAATTTACCAGTGTGTTCCAGAAGCCAAATACTATAATGTTTATATACATCTTAAGGAAAAATGTTCTTCTTGGGGTTTTAGGACAGCTGGTTGTTGAAACATATTTAAAAAATATAAATAATATTAATAAAATGCTTATCCCCAGACCATACCGATTGCATTTTTTAAAAAAAGAAAATCATTCACTGAAAGTTGAAGGGCAGGGGACATGTTTGAGACTGAATTTGTACATTATGTGAAGTCACAATTTGCATAGTCATGCTTATTAAGTTAGTCAAAACTGTTGGATAGACGCCAGCATATGCAATATGCTAAATATTAATCAAGTAAACTGTATTATAGCTTAGTATGCTATGTGATCTAGGTCTTATTTAAATCCACCATTCTCAATCTGCTTTCTTTCTGGGAGGGAGAACCATAAAAAACAAGTTTAAGTAAACACCTTACCAGTTGTTTCTTCCTTTGGTTTTTCTGTAGATTTGGGTACAGTTGAAGAATTTTGTAATTATTCATAATGTAAAATTCATGCTCAGCCAGTAACAGAGAATTCTTATTTATATGTTGTAGAAAATGTATGCCTGTGTCAAGATGGGAGCGGATTTCACTAATTGACTATAATGTTTATCTAGGAAATAAAATTTATGTGTCTAACTCTATGTGTACTAAATTGGTTTCTTACTATTTGTACAGAGATTTTTAAAAAAAAAAAAAAAAATTGGGGCCTCTCCGCATCTGCCTAAGCTCCCGATTAGGATATTCACAGTGAGGAAGGATAGATGAGCTTATGGTGCTCTGTGGAATTTTCCCAATACCTTTCCAATGTCTAACACTTTGTTTTCCTCTTGCTCTGCAGCTGAATTTGGCATCTAGTGTTTTGCATGTCCCCTTAGGGTCTTTTTTCTTGTTAAAAGGATTTAGGGCTGCTGCTCTTACAAAGGCTGTTATAGTGACTGTCAGTGCCCTCTGGATCTCTACTTCCTCCCAGTTGCATGGCAAGTGAGAAATAACAGCAGAGAATAAAGCACCTCTTAAGAATATGGAAAGGGCAATTCATTCTTGAAAAGGCTCCTCTGTTTCCTTCCTGGCACAGCTTGGGTCACTATGATAGGCCAGCTTTGCTGGGCATCATGCCAAGAGCCTATGACTAAACCAGCCTCTCTTTCCTCATTTGCCTAAGCTCCTGATTAGGACATTCACAGTGAGGAGGGATAGATGAGTTTTTAAGAGGTTGTTTATCTATCCTACTGCTTGGTCCTCTGTGGAATCTTCCATGCTCTTCTTTAACCAATCATAAAAATACATTTTCTATTATCCCACATTTGAGGAAAATAAATGTGCTAAGTGCAGTACAGCTAGCATTGTCTTGACCCTGGTGCAGTTTTCGTGATATTTTTTGTCAATACTGAAAATACAGCTTTTGAATTGCACCACATTTCCATTCTGATCCATCTTTCACATCAATCGAAACAAATATAAAATGTGGACAGGCAAGTAAGATTTTTTGTAATGTGTTAATTGGGAATTAGGCAACTTTTTGTGCAGTGCAATAGTTGTAATAAAGGAATATCATAAGACAGTTATAGATATCTAAATATATCAAGGAATGTGGACAGATCAGTTGATGTTTAAAAGTAGATGTTACATTGGTTATAATATGCTTTATTTCCAATTTGTTCAGTTATACCAGAGGTATGTTTCAGTCCCGTGGGAATGTCTAAAATTGCTTTATACCAAATGAGTCATTCTCCACTTGATAAAGAATTGCTTTTTCTAACAAATCACAATTCTACAGCTTCTGGATCACAGGCTTTATCAGTCTTGCTTTATAAGAGATTGAATCTGAGATATTCAATTTGGGATGAAGGGTGTTCTGAATTAATTTCCTCCATTGTATTTCATACCTTTTGCTTGATCAGTGATCAGAGATATAGATGAAGATGGAAGGGAATAAAGCTAATTGAGATTGGCTGGAACAAGTAGAAAAAGTGAGGCCAATAATATCTGCCATAGTGATTTTTCTACATGTAGCATTGGCAAGCAGAGGTCACAGTTTAGCTGGCAGCTGCAATAATTGGTTGGAAATATTTTCCCAAAAATCTTAAGTTTATTGTTGCAGATGAGTATTTAAAAAAAAGTAAACAAACCCAGATGCCTCCTTCATGTAACTCATTTCACTTACACCTTTTGTCACATTTCTTATTCTCACAAACTGCCTAAAACATCTTTTTTTGAAAAAGTTATGTTTGTATCACTGGAGCTGAGCTGTTCATTATTGAAAATATTCTTGAATGCGAGTCTTACAACATTGAATTTAGACTGACATATTTCTTTTTTTTTATTGCTTGATTTTATATGTCAATAGCTCTGAATTGTAGTTACGAAAAGGACAAGCTGTGGAGTGTGTTTTTAATGTAAGAACTGTTTAATCACTTTCCTCGTTTGTGTGCAGAGTTATATAAACTGACATTAATTTGAGTATTCGTACGTGTTAAACTGAATATTTATGCCATGTATATTGAGAGTAGCTCCAGTGGCTGTATTTGGAATTTAAATTCCTTTAGGCGAGGGAACATCGGAGATTTTATCTTGTCCTTATGAGTTGTGTTCACATGTGTATAAATAGAGCATAGTGAAAGCAGAAATGCTTCTCTAAATACACAGCATAGCTGCTGTTTGTATTTAGCCATTCCCCCCTCCCCCAAAAATAACTTTCAGCTAGCTCACTTTCATCTGCTAAAAGTAGCAAAATTCTCCCAATATTTTCTTTCTCAGGTTCAAAAATTAAAGTGGCTTTAAATCTCAGACCTACATGGTACAAGGCTGGGATCTGAGGGTTTACTCTCCTCTGTGACATCTACTCATTCTATGGGTTCAGCAGAAGAGGCTTGTTGCAGGTTGCAATCCACTAGAAAGTGTCACCTGATAAGACTTGGGGCCTTTTCTGCCACTGCACTTGCCCTATAGAACATTATTTCCCTTGAGATCTGGCTGGCCTTGACCTTGATTAGCTTCTAGAAGGGCTTGTAGTTGGAACATAGGACATAGAATAATATGGTTGGAAGGAACCTAGGAGATCTTCTAGTCCAGGGTTGTCAAACTGGCGGCCCATAGGCCAGAATGTCATGTGCAGGCCATGCCCACCCCAGCGAAGGGGAAAAAAAAGTCACAAAACATCACGTGACGGTAAAGTGATGTGGTGAGTTTGACACCCATGTTCTAGTCGAACCCCTGCTCATGGCAAGTTTTCCTGTACCATTCCAGACAAATGGTGATCTTCTTAAAAACCTCCAGTGGTGGACCACCCACAACTTCCAGAGGCAAAGCTGATTAATTGCTCTCACTATCAAGGAATTTCTCCTTAGTTCTAGGTTGGATCCCTCTTTGATGATCTTTCACCATTACTTCTTGTCTTGCCCTCAAGTGCTTTGGAGAATAAGTTGACCCATTCTATTCTGTGACAGCTTCTCAAGAACTGGAAGACTGCTATCATATCACCCTTCTCATCTTTCTCTTTCTTAGACCGGACATACCTAGTTCTCTCAATCATTCATTATGTTTTTGTCTCCAGACCCCTTATCTTTGTTGCTCTTCTCTGCACTCTTTCTAGGGTCTCAACATCTTTTTTTATATTGTGGTGGCCAGAATTGGATGCACGGTTCCAAGTATGGTCTCACCAGTGCAATGTAAATGGTGATCTTGAAACTATCTAGGACTGCATTAGGTCTGCATGAGCTTTTTTGGCAGCTGCAGTATGCTGTCTACTAGCATATCTAGATCTCTCTCCCAGTTGCTGCTATTGAGCCAGGTACCACCTATATTTGTACATTTGTTTTTTCTTACCTATGTGTAGGATCTTACTTTTCTCATTACTGAATTGCATTTTGTTGGAGAGGGCCCAGTGTTCAAATCTGTCAAGGTCCTTCTGAATGTTGAGTCCGTCATCTAAAGTGTTAGCTATTCCCCTCAGCTTGGTGTCATCTGCAAATTTGATGAGTTCACCTCTATCCTCTCATCTAGATCATTTATGAAGACATTGAAGAATACTGGGCCAAATACAGAACCTTGAAGTACCCTACCGCATGCTCCCCTCCATGTAAATGTAGTTCCATTGAGGCCTACTCCCCGAGTGCAGTTTGTCAGCCATTTGGGAATCCATCTAGTGGTGATACTATCTATCCCACATTGTTCTATCTTACCAAGACATGACTCCTGTGGTTTTTCTATCTGGTCTGTGAACAAGAAAGTGGTATGAAGCCCATAAAATCATTGTATGGCTCTTGAATTAACATGCTATCCCAGTGATTGTATTCTATGCTTTTTATTGTTTTTACTGTTTTAACATTTTGTATAGATGGCATATTTGTTTTGTTACTTGTTTTTTTTTATATTGTTTATATTTTAATTGAAAGCTGCCCAAAGTCACAAATGTGACATGAATGATTATATACTATAAATTGAAACCCACCAACCTGCTGTAGCTGTCTCCCATCCAGGTAGGGTGCTACCTTCCTAAATGTGAAGGTGTTCTATCTACAGGGAAATATTTTCACAGATAGCAAGCAATTAGTCTTCTTTTTTTAATATAAATTTTATTTGGGTTTTCACAAAAACATAATACAAATAAAACATCTTTTTTTGAGAATAGCATGATTCCGGGTTATCACTTCTTCATACAGACACAGACTCAATTTCATATTCATCTTTGTGTTCTGTTCCATATCTTATTACTGTTTTAACATTTTCTCCATAATTTTTCCCCTCCCTTGGTTTTCTCAACTTTATTTTTAATTATCTCATATCTAAATTCAATTATATATCTTTTTCTAAGTTTCAATGTCTTTCCAATCATACACTATTTATACTGTCCTGTTTCAATTTCATATTATCTTTTCTCATTAAACAAATTTTTCCCTGTAGTTACTAATTGGAATATGACACCTTTATATCTTTTAATTTTATCCATTCAACTCTTATTTAAACTTCAATTAAATTATAACATTCAATATAGTACATAATTTCTAGTCGAATTCTGCTTGGTACATTCTATGCATGTATGTATGTATGTATGTATGTATGTATGGCATTCAGCTTTGTTCGGGTATTTTCCCACGTCATTGTAGTTGTGCTTTTAAAGTTGTAGCAATGTTTCGGCAGAATCTCATCTGCCATCATGAGGCTTCCGTAGAAGCCTGATGATGGCAGATGAGATTCTGCCGAAATGTTGCTACAACTTTAAAAGCACAACTACAATGACGTGGGAAAATACCCGAACAAAGCTGAATGCCATACATGTAAGTACCTGCGAAAACTTAAGAAAACAAATATATATATATATATATATATATATATATATATATATATTTTCTGAGGTTCTCGTGGGTATTTGTATGTGGATCTTTGGTTATTCGGGTTTTCTCCCGCGTAAGATTGGAAGTATCTAGGCAACGTTTCGATGAAGTCTCATTCATCATCTTCAGGCTTGGAATGAGACTTCATCGAAACGTTGCCTAGATACTTCCAATCTTACGCGGGAGAAAACCCGAATAACCAAAGATAGATAGATAGATAGATAGATAGATAGATAGATAGATAGATAGATAGATATGTATATATATGTGTGTGTATATATATATATATTCAGAAGAAAGAGAGATTGCTCTTCGGGAAAAGTTTTTTATTTTTGTTCAGAATTTTCAGACTTGGTGTCTCAAGTCCGTCCTCAGTGAACAAGCAGTTGGAAATGTGTTGGGGAAGAAACTTTGGTCGTTATTTTTGTCGTTGAGGTCAGCGTTCTGTAGATTGGCAGCGCGGGTATCGATCGCGTGCTTGGCTTGTCAGTTGTTTGTTTTGGGCGCGAGCTGGGTTGTTTTTTGATGTGTGAGTCATCCAAATTTCGCGCAATCCTTGGTAATTGGGGTCGATGTCTTTGTGGCGATTGATGCAGTTGGGGCCGGTGTGCCATGCTTCGATGAATTCACGAGCATAACGTGTTTTGCCTGTGCTAATCACCTTGGCTGCATCCCAGTTAAAACAATGATTGTGCTCCATGCTGTGTATTGCTATTTGTGATAGGGGGTCTCTTCTTTTAACTGCTAGCGTGTGTTCATGGATTCTTTCGTGGAGTTGTTTTCCAGTTTGGCCAATATATTTCTGGGGACATGTTTTGCATGGTATTTCATATATAACGTTTTTCATTGAGGTGATTGGTAGTTTGTCCTTACCTGATATGAGTGTTTTTCTTAATGAAGTTGTTGGTTTGTGTGCAATATTGATGTTGAATGGTTGTAAATGTCGCGCTATGATTTCTGAAACGCCATGTATATATGGAAGTGAGTACCATTTAGGTGGGTCTCGTGGGTTCTTGTTGTTTGTGTCTGTTTGTTTATGTGGTTTGTGGCGCAGGCAGTCCTTGATAAAGCTTTTTGGGTATCCGTTGGTTGTGAAGAGATTGTAGAGGAAGTTTAATTCTTCTTTTCGTGTCTTTTTATCTTGGCAATAAGTGTAAGCACGTTTGAAGAGTGTGGAGATGCAGCTTCGTTTGTGTGTAGTAGGGTGATTTCACCAAGTCTGAAAATTCTGAACAAAAATAAAAAACTTTTCCCGAAGAGCAATCTCTCTTTCTTCTGAACTTCTATCTCGGGATGCAAACCTTTACGATTTTATATATATATATATATATACATATAAAACAATAGTAAATAAAACACTCATTCCATTCCAATTCAATTCTATCATTGATATTAGTTAGAATGTTAACGTCTTTAACATTTCTTTTCAATTGAATATCATACTTCCTTGTGAACACTTATAAACTTTCCATAATTAATTCTTTTTTTCCATATTTCTCTTCACTTATGTTTTTATAAATCATTAATAATATTAAAATGTTCCCATTCTTTCCTAATTTCATTCTCTCATTCACTTTATTTCATTTATTAACCATTCCACTGCATTACAATAAGTATTTTATCCATCATTTAATCATACATTGTTTCATATTATCTGAAATTATTTCTAATTCTAATATAATAATACTATTTTATGTACCTTTGCAAAATCCCCTTTTCAAATATATTTTCACCCATTATCTCTAAATAGGCTTATACTTTCAATCCTTATACATTTTCCCTGTTTCTCTATATCTTGTTTCTGTCTTTTATAACTTCTTTTCCTTTCCTTCTTCCCCCTTTTCTTCTCCCTCCCCTTTTTGCCCCCTTGTCTCTCTACTTTTAATTCTCTCTTCTGTGATCCTCTCTTCTGTTGCTTCCTAATATTGTAATTATTTTTCAAACTATTCTTTTTGGGGGGTTGTTTTTTCAAATCTTAAACTTTTCACTCTCTTTCCCCCCCTTTCCTTTTTCCCCCCACATAAAATTATTCAATTATTAAAGATGGCTTCTTCTCAACCTTCTTGTTCTACAAGCGTTTCTTGTTGTTTCTCATAGTTCCAGATCTCCATTTCTAAAAATTGAAATATGAAGTCAAAAGAACCTCTTCCTTCTTGTGCATCTTCTTTCTGTTTTTAAGTTCCATTTTCAGTTCTTCTAAAAGTGATGCATTTTAAACACTTTTAAACAACAGTTTGATTTTAGTCATTTAAATGATTGATTTTAGTCATTTAAATCCAATAGCCAAAAATCCAAAAATCACCAAGTAATCCAAATAATCCAAAGCGGTATCTTCTTGCTTCTTTTTTCCACTTTCTCTTCCTGGGGTTCTATTAATTTGTTTCAGTTAGAATGTATCTGTTAGGAATCTTGTTAAAGTTTCACTGTAAGTTCCTTTTAGTTCCAGGCAGTCTCCTCCATTTTTCCAGATCCTGCCTTTTTATTCTTTCCTTTTCTCTCCTTTCCTGCTTTTAAAGGTTTTTGAGTATCCAAAAGTTTTTATTACCCTTTGACATTTTATTTTCAGCCTAAATGCCTATTGATGTCAAAGTTGATTTTTTTCAATTTCTTACTTAAATCTCTTAACTGTCAGTATAAGGAAGGGAAGAAAAAAAAGCCAAATTCTTTCCCTTCCCTCTCCTTCACTGCTTCAAAGTCTTCTTTGGGAACAATGTTATTGTTTATAGTTCAAATTCCAGGGTACCTTACCTTGTTGCTTTTTCAGTTTAACCCGGTCAACCAAAACTTTCTCTTCTTATCTTCCTCCTGCACATTTTTTTCTGGTCGAGTTCTTCTTTGAAGTGGCCATTTCTGACCACCGCTGCAACTGCCTTCGGGAAAGGGAGTAATGGCCAGCTGAGAAGGAGAGATGTGGCTCTCCTGGACCCTGCTAGCGGTCTCCCCCCTCTTCACCACCTCTATGGGATGGCTTAGCCCCGAATCCAGCTGGCTTGATCCAGCGGCGAGCACGGATCGAAACCGCGCATGATCATGGATTTCAGTCTGTCGCCGAAGAAGCTCAAACCAGAAGTCGCAATTAGCCTTCTTTTAATGCCTGACTTCATTAGGAAGTATTTTCAAAATGCAGCAATAAATCCATCCATTCAGAAATTAGCTTGATTTAATTTCAGGAATGTGAGTTTAGCATCACATTCTGAGCATCTTGATTTCCCTAAATTTTCAGTCCTTTGAATTGCCACAATCTGTTTTAAACTGCATTGTAATACATGACTAAATCAGTGTTTATATGGGTTGTTGAGAGTTTTTCCCCTGGTGAAGTAAAATAAACTCTGAATAGAGTAAAACAAGAATTCTACAACTTCATCTAAAATGTATTCTTTTGGGGATTGCCTGGATGCACCATTGTAATAGCTTTGGCCTAGATATGATTGTAGGCCAGATACAATATAAGAGGTATTAATTATGTAAAATCAGATTCTTCATCATGATGCTGAGGATCAGAGTAAGCAGATGTCTCATGCATTGCATCTATGCCTCAAACAATTAAAAGCACTATAATAATTAATACTTCTTTTGCCCTTTTTCAGAGGACTCTCGGTGCTTTTGCGGGTCAAATATGAACTGTATCATCACAGGAAAGCCAAAAGTAATATTCCCAAGCTATTCCAGAAGACGGTCAGGAAACATCCCGACAAAGTGGCCTTGATTTATGAAGCTACTGATGACAAATGGACATTCCGGCAACTGGATGAATATTCCAATTGTGTGGCCAACTTCTTTTACCAGCAGGGCTTTCGTGAGGGTGATGTAATCGCTATCTTTATGGAGAGCCGACCAGAGTTTGTAGGCTTCTGGTTAGGGATGGCCAAAGTGGGTATTGAGGCAGCTCTTATCAACTTCAACTTGCGACTTGACTCATTGACTTACTGTGTGAAAACCTCAGGGGCAAAAGTCATCATCTTTGGTGGGGAACTATCAGCAGGTATGATATAAGTAGATTTGGGTTTGATTTCCTAACCTCTTTTGTTTTCATCCTTGCCTTGAAACTCTGGTCTGGTGAGGAGAACAGAATTAATTTCTCTAGAAAAATGCCTGTTTGCCAAAGTGAATTACCTCTTTGCACTTGTCATTATTGGGCATGGTTATGGAGATTCTCAGTCATCCAAGTCATGGGTCTAACTCAAGTTAGAACTGAGGAAGATTCTTGGATGAGAAGCAAACTTTTTTCAAAGAAGAAAAGATGAAAAAAAAAAAAAACACCGTTGGGATTGGGATTGAATTGGGGAATTAATCATGAATTTCAAGCAATGCTGACATATGTTCACTGATATAACAGAAAAAGGGGAGGAATTCTACATTGTTTATGTGAATAATGCTCATTATGAAGCAAGGGGAAACCAGATTGTTGTAAGCTAAGATCTTGGACAACAGTTTCTCACTCTGCTTCCCAGAATACAGTCCAGTCAGCACAGGAGAGGGGTGTGGGTAAGGGTGGGTATCCATGTCCTTCAACTCAGTTTTGAATCCTGGCAACTGCCTGGACAAGTTTCGTTTGCATTATTTCAAACGTGGTTTGCCCTTTCTAAGACTGAATGATATTGACCGGCTGGTCCAAGGTCCCTTCATCTGGATTTGTGCTTAAGGTAAGACTAGAACTCAGTGTCTCCAAATTAATAGATCTTAACCAATAAACTAGACTGCCTCTCCCAGCACAGAGGCATATTCTGTATTATGAATATATTTATTTGGTTGGAAGATTTTCATTATGAGATATGTGATGTTATTATTATAAATGGATCTATACCTTTTATTCCTTAAAGTTAGGGAGAAGATACCAGGTGCCCTTTGTTATATATTATTGCCAAAAAAAAATCAGTTTTTTAAAAAAATACTGTAAAAGATCTGCCTTTAAAAATGAAATATATGCCAGCTAACCTAAACCTTTGAGGATACTTTTATAAAACCTAGCTTATAAAATGAGATTCTGAGATTCCATAGCAAGGTTAGGCCTCTTCTCTTTATCCAGGAAGGGTTTTCAAAATTTTAAGAAAGGAAATTCAGACTTCTTGATTTGCTATATTAGATTTATTATTTGTTTAAAAATTAACAAAAGATAGGGGAACTAGATTTATCATAGCAGAGAAATAAAAGCAGCAAACATGGAAAAAAAGTCATTGCCATATTAATCCCTGGGCAAAAAAAAATTGATAGGGAAAAAGAAAATACAAGTAGTCTTTGATTTACAATTAGTTGTTGTATGACTGAAGTGATGACAGCTACTGAATGTAACGCATCCTCAGCTCTTGTAAATGTTCATGCTTCTCCTGTTAGTCATATGGGTCGGCTTTATGACCTGTCATGGTGTACCAGTTTCCAGCATTTTTTTTTCAGTTTCTGACAAAAAGTGCCCATTAAAGTGAGTGGCTTTGCTTAACAACCCGGCTTTTGCTTAATGACCACCATGAAAAAGTCTGGAAAATAACTTTTGGTTATGTGGGCACTTCGACTTAAAATTGTTTCCAGTCCCAATTATCACAAGGACTACTTATAAAATAGGGCCATATATTTGATTGTGGCAAAGGAATGGGAACTAAAAGGGAAAGAAATACAATTTATTTTGTCTCTGAATATAAAGTATATCTTGATTCCAGAGACATCTCCCACAAAGCATTCAATACATAAATTTACTCTCTGTTAAATTTGGACTGTAAACCTCTGGGTTGCAATGGACTGTATGTCTTCTTGTCTAACATTAGTGCATGCTTTTTTGGGGTAAATGGATTTAGTAAGAATATAAAGCACTCAAAACAGTCTCTTTCCACATGGACCAGTATGGGACTTTAGACAGTTATGTGTGTCCCTGCATGGCTTGAAAGAATAGTAACTAAAACAGAACTACAGCATTTAGTTATGCAATCTTATATACATGTAGTCCTTGACTTATGACCACAACAGCCCAAAATTTATGTTGCTAAGTGAGAATTTTGTTTAGCGAGCCTTACCCCCCTTTTACGACTTTTCTTGCCACATTTGTTAAATGAATCCCTGCAGTTGTTAAATTAGTAACACGGTTAAACGAATCTGGTTCCCCCATTGACTTTGCTTGTTAGAAGGTTGCAAAAGGGGATTCCATGACCCAGGGACACTGCATCCTACCCTGTTTCTCCAACAATACACCCTCCCCCAATGGGAAGTCCCAGCATGTTTTATAGACATGAAATGAAATTAAGCCCCTCCCCCCAAATTAAGGCCTATATTAAAACATGCAAAATGGGGGGAATGGTGGGGCGGGGGGCTTGCCGTTAGGAAGTACTTTTGTTGCACACCCGGATATGGTGCTGCCTGCGTTGACCCCAATATGAAGTGCCCCACCAACGCTGAGGTCAACATCCAAGCCATCGCCACCCACCCGCCCAAAGATGCACAGCAGGGGAATTAAGTCACCCCCGAAAAGACAGCCTAGCCATTTTTTCAGGGCTCAAAAAAAAAAAAAAAAAAGACCCGGCCTTATTATATGAGAAACACGGTAAATGTGAATCTGTTGTCAAGCATCCGAATGTAAATCACGTGACTATGGGGATGCTGCAATGGTGTGATAAATGGTTATGAGTCACTTTTTTTAGTGCCATTGTCACTTCGAATGGCCACTAAGCAAACTGTTGTAACATGAGGACTACCTGTAATAGTAACCACATGAAGAACTGCAATGTTAGTCCCATGTAGAACAACAGAAATAGTTGCATTTTTTTTTCCTCGAAAACAGACAATTGGAATCCACGCTGGAAAAGAGTAGCAAGAATACTTCAATTTGAAAAAACAATTTTTTTCAGGATATGGTAGTGTTTGGTATGGTGGTGAGATATTGCAAGACAGGATGTAATCTGCGAGCGGTTGTCATAATTTGAATGCTGTTATTGATTTTTTCTCTCTTACAGTCAGAGAAATGAGCACCTTCTATTTTAAAATTTTAAGAAAAAGGACTGATTTTATGTTGCAGCAATCTCTGAAGTGAATGGCATCCTGGGGAAAAATATGACTAAGTTCTGTTCTGGAGATTTTAGACCTGAATCCTGCCCTCCAGATACCAAGCACTTGGACCCTCTGCTGGCGCAGACATCGAAATCTCCTCCAACTCATGTTTCAACCAAGGGATTAGATGGTATGTCTCCTTGCAATCAGCCTTCTTCTGGTGAAAA
This sequence comes from Hydrophis major, assembly GCA_033807585.1. NCBI lineage: Eukaryota > Metazoa > Chordata > Lepidosauria > Squamata > Elapidae > Hydrophis > Hydrophis major. Next base: position 224,822,744 of record CM066329.1, read on the forward strand.
CTAAAAAGGGCCTAGAGTGTTGAGGTGTGGTACAGGGAGAGGTTTTATGTGAATGTGACCTTTCCTCTAGATTCATGTTATTAGTTGTGCTGGCCTAGTTCCACAGAGAAGTGGAGGTAAAAAAATAAAATAATCACCTTTAGGGCATATACTTGGTTCAGGTGAGCAAAACAAGTTCTGACAACTGGGCTGTGAACTATTTTCGAGGAGATTTCCTAACCTTGTTTTGGTACTGCGCTCTGCATTTGAAGCAGCTGTCTCCCTGAGATGGGTAACTTGTCAAGTAGAAATAACAAAGAGAAACTCAACTCAGCCTTGCTATTGTGCTGTCTTCCTAGATCGGCTGTTCTATATTTACACCTCTGGAACAACTGGAATGCCAAAAGCTGCCATTGTGGTGCACAGTAGGTGAGGAACAGTACTTGCCCTTGGTTTTTACCTGTCAATATTCAATATTTTTATTTCTGGAGTTTTTTATTATGTGGACAAATGAAGGAGGCTTTGGGGTATGGATACTTCTCCTATTACCATTTTGTTTCTGTAGAGCAGTTTCTCAACCTTACCCACTTTAAGATGGGTGGACTTCTCAACTCCCAGAATTCCCCAACCAGCATGGGTGGCTGGGGAATTCTGTGAGTTGAAGTCCACCCATCTTAAACTGGATAAGGTTGAGAAACTGCTGTAGAGAGTAAGGAAAATACCCTTGATGGAGTATGCAAGAACTATTACCTAAGCAAAAGGATTTGAAAGAAGTTAATATTTGGAAATGAATCAAGAACTTTGATTTCAAATGTGATCAGACAATGTAGCAATTAGAAAATTAGATTGCTTCTAGGAGACCCTGATTCAAATCCCCACTTAGTTATTGTAATTATAACTCTTTCTAATTTTATTTATGTATTGTAATTATAACTATTACTAACTCCCTACTATATAACTCATTGGAAGGATAGATGTTTCTTAGTCTAGCTTTTTCACAGGTTTGTAGGAGGATAGAACAAATGGCAAGGATAATCAATTCAGCAATATTCAAAAATAATTTTAAAGGAACATGTCAAATCTCACATAAGCATGAACACATCACCTCTCTGCTATTCATTACTCTTGCAGCTCCCCCCTCCCCCACGCATAAACTTAAAAAAAAATAGTGTGGCTGCTTTGAGAGTCATAATAATGAACACTCTTGACATTTCTCCAAAGGCCTAAAACACACACACACACACAATTCAGCACAGGGGGGGATGGGGGACGGGACGGGATACAGTTGCCCTGTAAAAAGACAACTGCAACTTCCTTGGGAAAGAGGCTTGCTAGAGTTTGTTTGGTTCCCAAGGTCTGGTTTGGCTCTGTATTTCTTTACCCAGAGAGAAAGAGATGAAAGGGCCAATTGAACAATAATAGCAGAGTACATAGATGAAGAGTTAAAAGGACAAAGAGAAGATTTAACTAACTTTACAAGTTACTCATCGAAAAAGAGGTTTTTTTTAAAAAACAAACAACAACCTTCCCACCCCAACCTTTCCCCTCTATCTGGCAACATCAGTTTGGGTGACTTGAGAGCTAAAATAGTCTTGCCATTGTCTTTGTGTAATTGAGTCATTGAGGGTATAGGTGTTCTCAGTTAACAATTACTCATTTAGCCACCTTCCCTGCCAACTTCCCACAGGCAAAAATCATTGGGAAATTTCACTAGCAAGGAAGGTCGCAAGTCATTCCCGCTCCCATTGCTTTTTCTCCCAGGAGGAACCCCTAGGTAGTAGGGAGTGTGAGCCAGGTGGGGAGGACAGATAGCCTCTTGCCCAGCCACGCTTGTACTGTGCTACCTGCCCCCTGGCCTTGCAGCAGATGCTGCAGCAGGAAAAACTTTTTCTCCATCCTGCAACACTCTGTAACATTCACCTGCCTGTTAGCCTGTTTGTGAGCTACTTAAAGAAAGGGTTATTGTGACCAAGGTTTACAATTTCCAACTTTGTTCCCTCATTGGCTGCTTGTTGGAAACCGGCAGGAATTCACAAATCCTAGTCACATGAGTTCCTCACTTAATGGCCTATCATCCTTATGATGGCAAAACAACTCCCAAGATTGCCACTGCTTAAGCAATGCAGTCATGTGATATCATCACTTAACAACATAAGTTCCAGACTTGGTTACTGTTTTGAAGTAAGGACCTGTAGTTTCTTCTGTATATCATACCCGAGATGTATCCATGCATTGCAGTCTAGGTGCCACTCTTTTTTTTTTTTGGAACCAAATTTCTTAATTTTAAAGACAAACAAAACATCATTAAACACATAAAACCTCTTTCCATTATAAATTTTTACAAGGCAGATAAAGCATTGTTTTATACAACATAATTCTAATCTATCCCATTTCCATATAGACACATAAATATCTTTCAGCAAATTTCTCATTATTTCTCTTCACTCTTATTCAATTACATTTCTTTTCTATATTTATTCATTTTATAGTCATCATATTCATATTTCCCTCTGACTTGTTTACAATTATTCTCATCTGACATTCCTCCAAGGTTTTATTAATTCTCAAACAAACATAAACACACAAAACACAAAAACATAAAACTTCTTTTAGAAAGTGGCTTGGCCCCGGTTTACCTCTCTTTATATGGACTTCAATTAAATTCATTCTCATCTTATATACCATTACCTATCTTATTTACCATTCTATATCTTCTATATAACTTCTCTCCGCTTTTCACTCTTCTTAATTCTGTTTTATTTCATCCTAATTTAAATCATTATACTTCTATCTTTTGTCCATTTTTTTCCAATTATCCATTTATCTCATTCCCTATAATAATAATAATAAAAAGGATTTCTCCTGAGATCACTAATCGAAGTATGATGCCTTTCTATTGTTTCCCTAAATTGACATTTAAAATAACACCTAGTTCCCAATCTGATTCTGCTTAGTACATTCTACCTACTAAATTTTAAGAAAAAGAGAAAATAGCAAATCTATAAAATAATTAAGTACCTAATTAAGTATTAAATCTTGTAACATTCCAATTATCTATTTCAAAAACAAATGCTGCAATAATAAGTTTATAATAACATCAACACAATAGTCAATTAAGATCTATAATTGAACTAAATATTTTAAACATTCCCTTTAGTATTTTATTAAATCTTAAAATCTATCATTATTAAGCATTTTAATCTTTTAATCTTTTTTTTTAGATCTTATAGAATTCTAATTTTCTATTTCTAATACAAATACTCCAATACTATCTTATGTACCTTGCAGAATCTTTTTTTTTTAAGTTGTACATTACCCTTTATCCCTAAAAAATTTGCTTTTTCCCATCTTGTTGCATACCTTTGTGGCTTTTTTCCCCCTTTTCCCTTCCTTTCTTATCCCACCTGGCCTTTTTACCCCCCCTCTCCTAACCTCCGCCTTTTTAGCTTCCCCTCTCTGTTGTATTCCTCTTTTCTTTTGCTTTCTAACATTGTATTGATTTTGCATCTTATTTTTCTCTTTCTTGGGTGTTTTTTTAGGTCTTAAGTCCTTCATTTTCCTTCCTCTCTTCCTCCTTTCTTTCTTAATCAAACTTTTGGATTCATTAAAGATGGCTTCTTATTATTATTATTATTATTATTATTATTATTATTATTATTATTATTATTATCATTATCATTATTTCCTCCATCAGTTGTTGTGTTTGCTGATAAATAGCAAGCGTCATTTCTAAAAAATGAAAGGCTTCTTCCAAAGCGTCCTTGCCTTCTTTCTTTGTTTTTCCATATTCCTTTCTTAGTTCATCAACAGATAAAGCCATTATAAACCTTTTCTTATTTTTTCTTTTTCCCTCTTCTTCTTCTTAAAACAACCACGATAGCTTCAAAGCTTAAAGCAGTTCCCCCAAATCCCAGAGTCATCAAACAGTCCAAACAGAGCACAAAGTTCTTCCCTTTACACTTTCTCTTCCTGGGGTAATATCAGTTGAAAAAAACCCACTGTATTTTAAAGCCTTATTGCAATTAACTTCTAGTCTCAAAATCTTCCAGGCATCTCCTCCAACAAAATCTTAATATAGATTTTTTTTGTCCTCTCCCTTCCCACTTGTAACAAAAAGCTTTAAATTTTTACCTTCTATAAAGAAGCAGGTTTTTCAATGTCCATTTGTTAACTCCGTAAGGAAGGAGAGTAAACTTTCCCTTTCAGCACTTCCATTCGCCGTTTTAAAAATCTCCTCTGGAAACAAAGTATCATTCAAAAAATCAAAGTTTTCAGGATGTTAAATGTATCTTAAGGTCCCAGTTCAGCCAAAGATCTTTCACTTCAAAACTTTATCCTTCTTCCTCCAGCACTATCTTGTCCAGCTGCCGGCTTCTTTGAGGCGGCCTTTACAGATTGCCGCTCCACCGCCTTGAGAAAAGGGGGTTTGCCAGTTGGGGAGGGGGTCTGCAACATCCCCAAACCCCTATCCGGATCCCCCCTATCTTTGGCTGCCTCTATGGGGCAGCCTTATCCTCCAGACCCGTCGGGATTGGAGGCACCAAGACGGCTAGCGCAGGAGGGATTGACTTGCGGTTTGCCAGGCTTTGGCGGCGGCAGGGATTCGCCAACTGACCACTCTTAAGCACTGTTATACTGCAGGCTAGTATTTGTATCACTGATTTTCTGCAAGGCAAAACTATCCTTTGATCCTAGAAGATTTTTCATAAATCTTTTGTGTTATCTAGTACCAATTAAGTGCAACTCTATCGATACCTATTTTTTCCTTTCATTGCAGATATTACCGAATTGCTGCTTTTGGTTATTTTGCTTACAGAGTGACCACAGATGACATAATCTATAACTGCCTACCACTGTACCACTCAGCAGGTACGCTGGCATTATGGCTGAATGTTTTAGGATGGAAATCGGGTATTACCAAGGGGAACATTACTAATGTCCCCTGGGGATCCTGGCAAGCATATCCTGCTAACCATCTTTCTCTTTCTTTCTCTTAGGGAACATCATGGGTATTGGCCAGTGTGTGGTTCATGGTGTGACAGTAGTGATTAGGAGGAAATTTTCTGCCAGTCGCTTCTGGGATGACTGTGTGAAATACAAGTGTACAGTAAGAAGATCCCTGAACTCTTGCTTGTAGGCACCACAATTAGTAGTAGTTGGGAGCAAATGCAACTTGAGGAAGACTGCTTGGCAAGACAGTTACACATAAATAAAAAAAAAGAACCAAGAAAAGGCAGTGGTGATGGGATAAGGGCAAACTGAGAAATTGCTTTGCTTACTATATACTGGTGTAATCTTTCATAGCTGGTATCAATGAAGCAGTCAAGTGCTTTCAGGCTGAATGGCTGTAAACTAATTTTCCTTTGCCCTGACCAGCCACAGGTGCTGGCAAAAACCATGGCCATTCAGTTTGAAAGCTCATCCCTGCTTTATATCTTACTTACAATTCAACATAACACTTTAATAGCTTATTCCCAAAACTTCTTTGTCCTGCTTCTTGCCAGTTGGTGTCTCAAGCAGATTTAGAAAAACTAGAAGCAATAGCAACCATGGAAAGATAATCACTATTAAATCATTGATTCACAACTACTGTATTGTTAAGCTTTCTTGCTCAGATAATTGCAAGAAGTGGAATTGAGGCACACAAACTGAAATTATTTATCTTAAATGCTACTAAACCTATGCATTAAATGCAGCAGAAACAAATTAATGACCAGTTGCGAGAATGAGAGATCGAGAATCTCAGTAGATTATGGCCCAGGAGTAGATAAATAGGCCTCTCAGGTGCCACAGCATTGAGAGATCACCTCTTCATTTTCTGGAGTGGAGATGGAGTTTTATCTGCTTTTCCTGGCTAGATGTCATTAAGCTTTTGTTATTGTTCTAGTTTGGGTAGTATACTTCAATCTGCAGACTACTGGGAATTTATTTTTATTTTTTTTTCAAAAGATTCCTATAGGAAATCCCTTGATTTTTTTTGGCCATATTTTCATAAGTGTAGTCACTTTGGATAACACAAGCTTAAGAAGGGAAAAAGTCAATCTGCAGCCTCTCAGTATCTTGCATGCCACTCTTCAAGGCATCAAACTGACTTCGCCTTTCTTGTGCTTTGAGCTTTGAAACAAGAAGGAACCTCTATTCTAGTACTTTAATCCTGGTCTTTATTTAGTCTGTCAATTGCCAAATTTAAACATACTTTTGTGGTTAATAACCCAGTAAGCAATAAAAGCTTATATTAAAGAGTAGCTGTTCTTGAGCAGTTTACTTTAATGTGGTGTTAAAGATTACCTTTAAGTAAGAAGCAGGAAACATTTCTTGCACTTTGGAAAAGTTGGGTTAATAATACTTTCAAATCAATTAACTTGTGTAATTTATTTAAAAGATTTATTTAGTGCCAGTCTTATATAGCATAACCCTAGGCAGTTCACTGTAGTAATAAAAGAATAAAAACATAAAAAGCATTTTTAAATTTCTTCTTGGCATCATCATCAGCTTGTAACTATATTGTGGATTTCAAATGGAGATTGCAAGCATTGATACATTCATATGAACATTTAGCAGTATTTTTATGATTCTGTAGTCAACCATGTTATCTTTCATTAGTTATTGATATATGAACAGAAATTTAATTTAAAAAAGAAAATGTTTAAATAATACATAGCTGTAGCAATAAATTCTGAAAAACAAACTTTCCTGTTTCTAAGACAGTGGTTTCAATCTGTGAGTTGCAAATATTTCATACTTTTTATATAAATAAATCAGCTTTGTAAACAAAACAGTACTATTGGCATTTTGCAAACTCAATTACTTTTTTCATTTTAAGCCAGGAAAACACCTTAAGCAATTTGGATCAAAATGCAGCTTATCTTGAATATGTTGCATTATTATCCAATTTCCTCTGGGCTTTACTCTTTCAAATTATGTTTTTCTTTCTTTTCAAAGATCATCCAATATATTGGGGAGATTTGCAGATACCTGCTGAACCAACCAAAGCGGGAGGCAGAAATGCAGCACCAGGTGCGACTAGCTATTGGAAATGGCTTGAGGCCCACCATTTGGGAAGACTTCACACAGCGATTCCGAATCAAACAGATTGGGGAGTTCTATGGAGCTACTGAGTGTAACTGTAGCATTGCTAATCTAGATGGAAAGGTAAATTGAGAAGTTGTCTTTCTATACTTTGGAGACTTTGTTTTTTTGTTTCTGTTTTTGACCAAGCTCTTCATGTATGGATGGGGCAAATATTTGCAAAATCTGTAGCATTCTCAGCTTCACTTTTGCTTCCTGGAAATGTACCATATTTTGCATAGCTACCTATCTGCAATGAAGGAGTGTGCCCTTTAAAACCTCTTGGCTGGATGTCAGATCCACAGTGCTGTGACTGTATGAAGGAAGACAGTTGGGCTTTTAAAGTCACTGAAGAAGTGATTGGATTAGTAGGGAAATCTCTTCACAGAGAAGGTCACTATTTTTGTAGATAGGACAATTGGTTGACTCTCAGCAAGTTCAGTTACTACCCTCTACTGCTTGTTGCCAGTTCAGGGCTAATAGCATTCTCTCTCTTTAACAATGTGGGCTTTTATCAGTATTTGTTTAATTTACAGATTGCAAAAACTGGGGTTGCAGTAACATTGTTGCCATGTATTCTATCCCTTAAGAGGAATGTTCCTGATTAGAAGTCTAGGAACCATGGAGACCTTTTTTTTCTCATGCCAGACCTCAAGTCTTTCCTCCGTTGTGCTCGGTACCACTAGAAACTTTAGCTTACATGTTTTATTGATACACAGAAAATGAAAAGCAAAGTGTTCTTTTTTGCCTTTTCCAAAATCTCTATTTAATACAAGGAGGAGCAAACTTTGCTGTTTTATTCTCCTTCAAATTTACATCCCATTTCTGGATTTTAAATACAAATTGCCAAGAGCCTGAGCAGGTTAATTTGGGGCACCAATATGGGCATGCCATTCTGGAGGTGACTAGTAGATTAAATGAAGATTTCACTCTCACCCCGTTTATCTATTTTGCTTTTTTAAAAAATATTTTTTAAAATTTTCTATTAATTACATTTCTTAATGCTTAATAAGCATCATGTTGTCTAGGTTTGCTTAACAATACTGATTGCATTCTTAATCTCCATCCCTTTTTTTCAACCACTGATAAAATAGTTTCCATGTTTGATAGTATTCTGTGTCTTGTTTAATTTTCAATCTCAAATCTATCCATTTCTGCACAGTCTAGTATCTTAATTATATCTTCATCTTGCAGTGTTTCTTCATTTTTTCCAATATTGTGCAAATATAGTCCTCACTGCTATTACGACATGTAATGTTAAATATATACTTATCTAGTTTTTCTGATATTATTACCTAATAAAAACAGTTCAAGTTTAAAAAATACATGTTTCCCTATCTTTTCTAGCCACCTATGTATCTTTGCTCAAATTTTTTTTTGCTTTAACACAAGTCTATCACATATGATAAAATGGGCTCATTTTTTTGGTTACATTCCCAACATTTGCTAGACAGATTTTTAAACATTTTAGCTAATCTAGCAGGTGGTAAATGCTATCTATAAAACATATACGTTTTCTTTATAAGAGGTTACCATTGTTAATTTTTAGTACCTTTCCCATAAAGTTTGCCATTTATATAGTTCGATGTTATAGCCAAAGTTTTTTTCCCCATTGTACCATTGTGTCTTTTATTTGTTCCCCATTTTCAAATTTAGTAAAAAGTGATATACCTTCTTAATTAGTTTTTCATCAGAGTTCAACAGTGTCTGATCAAATAGTATTTGTCTTTTATAAAAGCTATACTTTTTCATATCTAAATTGTATTTAGATTGTATTTGCAGTTGAGGCCATCATGATAATATAATGCCCTGGTCTTCAAGCTCTTGCTTCAGGGCCCCAGGCCAATTGGCAGAGTCAGGTTTTGAGGTTCTTACAGAAGGCCAAGAGGGTAGGAACAGATCTCACATTAAGGGGCATGATATTCCAGAAGGTAGGAACCATGGCAGAAAAGTTCTTTTTCCTGGACACCACCAGCCGGAATTCCTTGATCGATGGGGTCTGCAGAATACCCCTTCTGCCAGTGCAAGTGGGGCAGGCCAGTCTCAATTGTTCTTGTTTACTTGCTCCTCTCAAGTGACATCTCACTATTCTGTAGAGCTTGGAAATTCACAGAGTATTTTCCTAGCAAATAATAACTTCCTTAGAGAAATGTATGCAGCATTTGGAGGCCTTCTTTGCTTTTAATATTTTTTACTCTTGACAGGTGGGAGCCTGTGGCTTCCATAGCCGGATTTTGCCAAATGTATATCCTATCCGCTTGGTAAAAGTTAATGAGGATACCATGGAGCTAATACGTGGCACAAATGGATTATGTATCTCCTGTCAGCCCGGTAAATAAATCTGACAATGCTTTATGCCTTAATTGTAACTTGGAGAATAGAGGTTCCTACACAATGTCAATTCTCCAGGAATATAGCTGATCTGGATATTGTTAATTATTAATGATTGTGCTCAAATTAATCAAGGGCAAGGAGAATTTACAGGACTGGAGAGGCTACTTTTTGACCTGCTTCCTAGGCAAATACAAGTAGTCCTTACTTAACAATAGTAATTGGCACTGGAATGTCTCTCATCAAGTGATGTGGTAAAATATGATGGCACATTACCACATCATTTATGATGGCAGTTCCTGCATGGTTGCTATCATTAAGCAAGTTCCACACAATTGTTAAGCATGCCATCACATGATCACTGTTTGCAACCTCCTGATGGCTTCCCCATTGACTTTGCTTGGCAGAGACCAGCAGTGAAGGTTGCGAATGGCAATCAGTGTATGTGACCACAGGCCCTGCAATATTGTTATTGCATGCCAGTCACCAAACTCCCAGATTGTGATCACATAACAGTTGTAATGAATGGTTGTTAAGCAAGGACTATCTGTGGATGTCATTTTAAAGGGAAGAGATATGAAGAATTGTTCAAGATTACAAGCCTTGCCCGTTCACCATGAATAATATTTAATCATGTTTTAACACTATCTCCACAACTGGAATAGTTGGAAGGTGGCACATAAGTACTGTAGATAAGCCAATACCTAAGCGAAGTAAGGAAAATGACATGGAACCTTGTGAAACAACAGTGTTAATCACTGATATTTGAAAAAAAAAAGATGAACCAAAAAGAACATATATAAGAGTGGCCTAAAGAAGACAGGCTGTGTAGACATAGGAAATACTGTATCATGTAGAAAAGTGTAAACTAAATTAAGAAAAATACTAAAGAAAAAGTTATGATATTTAGCCAGCTATTCATCTGTAGCAAACTAGTTAATTACAGAGTATATATGTCATCTGTACCTTAGTTTACAGATATTCATGAATTTATTTTGGGCTGCATTTGAAGCAGATGATCTTGATTTGAATTTCTGTGATGTTCAGAATGTAACTTTTTAGTTCTTTTTTTGGGGGGGTGCAGGGGAGGGGCTCAAAAAGCAACCAATACAAGAGAATATTTTGGGGCAAAACACATTTAGAAGTATATTTTTAGGTTTGAAAATACAAATACACAATTCTTTTAAAAATCCCCATTTTATAAGGGAATCAAATAATAACATTTTATATTGAGTATGCACTTTAAAAAATTCAGCATTTATTTCAGTCCTCTAATTTTCAGCTAGAGTATTGCTGTAGAAGACTTAAAGATGTGTTAGGATAGTAAGAGACAACATTTAAATGAAATGAATATTCAGTAAGAATCAGATCAGTTATAGAACTGCTAGATGAAAAGTAGTAAATTATATTATTTGTGTTTCAATTTTTGTTGCAATCTTGTGCCAAAACTAATAGCACGCATCCACCCAGGTATCCGAAACTGCTATAAAACTGCTATATGTTAATCCCCCCCCCCCTTGGAATTCTTCCTTTATTTAGGAGAACCTGGACTTCTTGTGGGCAGGATAAACCAAGAAGACCCTTTGCGGAGATTTGATGGCTATGTCAATCAGAATGCAACTAATAAGAAAATAGCTTATAATGTCTTCCAGAAAGGAGATCAAGCCTATCTTTCAGGTATTCTTCATGCCAATGTCTTGCCTTCATGTCCTAGAAGGATAAATTTGTAATTTTGAATTATTCATATATTACAGTCAAAATTACAAAATTATATAATAATCTAAGTCCTCAGAAACTAAGGACATATTCAAATATTTGAAATTCTTTGTTAGCATAGACCTGTGGTAGTATTTAGCAACAAATATCTCGAATAAAATCAATCCTATGATGAATTCAACGTTGTTGCTTCTTATACATGATTCAGGGAAGCTGTATTTTGTAAACATATGACACGCTCCCAATATTGTTTTTTCACTTAATTTAAAAACTGTTGACAATGGCTTAAAATCACAATGCAGTACAAATAAAACACTTTTATTGCCTAACCTTAATTATCAACATTACTGTTTTGGCTCTGTTTGGGGATGAATAGAATTACTTTCCAGTATGGATGGAGGTTGTTCTTCTACAAGGAGTTTCTTGACTTGATTCTGGCCATCATTCCTGAAAGAGAGTTTATGTATAATATGGATGATCTATCTCTCCTATTTACCGAACCATTTTTGCATGTTTGTTCTTGATCCATCTGTAATTGGGAAACAATATGTTTATTGTATTCTAGCCCTCATTTGTTGGAGGGGGCATGATGGCTCAGTGGTTAAAGATGTTCAGCTTTTCAACTGGAAAGCTGACAGCCTGGGTTCAAGACCCAAGTGCCACACAACAGGGTGAACTCCCGTTCTTGCTCCAGCTCCTGCCTACCTAGCAGTTCGAAAGCATGCAAATTACTAGATGAATAGATATCACTTTGTGTTCCTTGTGCCTTTGGTGTATAGCCATGCTGACCACGGAAAATGTCTTGGACAATGCTAGCTCCTTGAGGCAAAAGATGGAGATGAGCACCATGCCCTAGACTTGGACACAACTGGACAGAGAAAACTTCATGTCTGCCCTCATTTGTTGAACTCCCAGTTGGGAGATAACAGTTTGGTAGAAGCACAGTCATAGTGTGATACATACTGACATCCTATTCTCCTGCAGGTGATGTCCTAGTGATGGATGATCTTGGCTATATGTACTTCAAAGACCGCAGTGGGGATACATTCCGTTGGCGTGGGGAGAATGTTTCCACCACCGAAGTGGAAGGAATCCTCAGCCATATTCTCAGCAAGACAGATGTGGCAGTTTATGGAGTAGAGGTACCAGGTAATTTAGAATTTAGAAGCTCAGGAGTCAGCAAGCAGGTCTGCCAAGTTCAAAATCAGTTGATGCTGTTGGGTTTGGAGATAGGAGATATAATAATAAGAAACAAGAGAAAGGCAGCTCGAAACGTACATCTATAGTAACACTATAAAAAGCATTCATTTATATTGATACTAGGGCTGGAAAAAAAATATCTTGAGCAGTAGCCATAGAGTAATAGAGAGACAAGGGTGCAAACTGTTATAATGAAAGATATATTGCAGGAACTCCAGTTATTTGGTATTCATTCTGAGACTTGAGCAGAAGCAGCTATCGGAACAGATGTAAAATGGGCAAAAATGACCATTAGTAGAATGAGAAGTTGAACCTCTTCTTCTGTTTAAAAGCAAGGTGACTTACTTTGCTGTGTCACCAGCATCTGTTGCTCCTTCAGAAGCATTATTGTGTGTGTTAGATCACTTGTTTGAACAGTTACTACTTTTGGTCTTAGAGCAAAAAGCAACATAGGGGATTTCTTTGTTTTGGTTTGCAAAGCTGCTTCAGCCTTCCACATGGAGAATGTATGACAGGGAACAGCTTAGGTGAGTTATTTGATGTAATTGGCTGAGATATAATACATTTATTCTACTTTCTAGCCACTAAGTTTCACTCATATAAATTAAATATTAATACACTGTGCTAATGGCAAACAGGTACCATGCACAAATGGAAGATCCAGGATCTTCTGTGTTGGTTTGCCAACTAAAAACTTAGGTAAGAGAATACAAAAAGGAAGTCAGGTAGGAAAAAGAGGGTGAAGAAACAAGTTGTGATAAATATTTGCAGCCTATTGAAATCATTTGATATATGTTTGCTGCAATGGTGGCTGGTATTAGCTGGGTGGTGTTAGCCAAATGCTACACTTCCTGTTGCAGTCACAGGTCCACTGACAAATGGAAGAGAGTTAGAAAAGGAGAAAAGGAAGCCCCCCCCCCCGTGCTTATTCTCTGCAGCTAGGATGTGGTTTGCTGTGGAGCTGTGATGCACATCTGGATTGGATCTGCAGCTGTGAATTAGTTGGCTGCCAATGGCTTCTTTGTGCAAATGTACATATCAGAATTGGCAGTCTTTATAATTTGCTTTATGCTGGTCTATGACCATAATAACATTTTGTTTATTTCCTTTTTAAATTTTAGGAGTGGAAGGCAAGGCTGGAATGGCAGCTATTGCTGACCCAGAAGCAAAACTGAACCCTAACGTTCTATTTTTGGAGATACAGAAAGCATTACCTCCATATGCACGGCCTATCTTCCTCCGATTTCTGCCACAGGTTGATACCACAGGTAACACAAAGATGCTTAAGTTTAAACTAAAGGACCAAGATGGGATATATAATAAGACACAAAAAAGATAATTTATTTTTATTAAATTTATTTATTGTCTATGTCACCACAAGGTGGATTCTTGGTGGTTTAAAAGTGATAAAATCATAAAAATACAAAATTATAATTAAAAGATGAGGTGGGGAGGTGGGATCTATTATTAGTCTATTATTACCACTATAGCTATCTTCTTAACACGTGCTTTATGTCCAACCTTTCTGTTTTACTTCTAAACATTGTTTTGCTGTGTAGGGGTCTTTGAAGTAAACCTTGAAGGAAGTCAGAAATGTGTATTCAGAACTAGATGATTTAGTACTTTACTAGATGGTCTGGTGATATCAGAGTATGTCCTTGATTGGACAGCCACTAGACTCCACAAACAGGTTGTCTTTTAATTATTTTCCATATTCTTTTAATTTAAACTGAAAATTGTATTCTAGACATGTGAAGAGGAAGAGGGCCTGCCAAATAACATTAAGATAGAAGGTCCAGATTATCTGATCTGCAGGGAATAGGAAGCATGTGCAGTTCAAGAGCAGTTTAGCTGTTCTGTCTGTATGTAAATGTCACTTTCCCATATTCCCCCCTTTTCTTAGTAAACTCAGACATGTGGTTTTTAAAAAAAAGGAATTGTAAAGGAATGTCCACATGAAAGATCATGCTATTACATAGTCACCTCTTGTGAATTGGCATTAAGTTTGTTGTTATGGGTTTGGACGAGAAGTTTCAAAGCACTTTCTATTTTTGGAGAGCTGGGATGAAGGTAGGCGGGCAAAAGACTCCTCAGCTACACAAACAGGGGTACGAGAGGAAGTTCACTGCTTGATAGCAGCATTCCATAGTTCTTTTACTGGGAATCCCTTAGAAGAGGAGGTTCACCAGTGAGTTTTAAGTTATCCTCCAGTTTCTAACAAATATTTTGTGAAGTCTAAACAAACATTCCCTTTCTTTGCTAAAATAACTGATCTAAAGTAATTATATAAGCAGTCATTATTTTATTTTGTATGTAAAGGTTAAAAACACGACACACTTGTATGTATGAGATGGATTTCTCCAACCAAATACACTCCAGATTCTTTGTAAGATTGGTTATGTGCCTGTTCCACAGTCCAAACCAGTGCTTTTCAGTTGTGCTGTGGTGGCAAAATGACTAAAACACTGCATTTTGCCTTAGAGATGTTCATTTCCTTTCCCCAATCCTTTTTTATTCCTCTTCTTAGCAGGAGAAAAATCTTTCTCAGGAGGTAATCATTCTTATTTCTTCTTCCTCTGAATTTTGTTCAGTTTTGAGTTGTGATTAGAATTTAAAACAATATGTTTTGATAAGGAGCCCTTGTAGCGCAGTGGTTAGAATGCAGTATTGCAGGGTAATTCTGCCTAGAGCCTGGTGTTCAATCATGATGGAGCTCAGGGGTGACTCATCTTTCCATTCTTCCAAGATCTATAAAATGAGGACTCAAATTATTGGGGGAAGTATGCTGACTTTGTAAACAACTGAGAGTGCTGTAAAGTATTATGGAGAGTACACAAGTCTAAGTGCTATTGCTATAATATATTGCCCTGTTTTCCAAATAAAACATCTTCAGTCTGATCACTGTCTTTGAATTAAGTGCTACTCCTTGCTTTGGAATGGGACAACATGCCACAGCCATCTCGCCACAGGACAATTCAACAAATTCAAAAGTTCAATTAATTTCAATGGAACTCTGGCTAATCATGATAAAAAAGTCAACCCAGAAATACAAGAGTTACAATAACTTCAACAAAAATGTTACCAATAATAAAAAGTAACTGAATGAAACAATTATTATAACTTTGAATTGTCCCATAGCGAGTTGGCTGTGGTGAGTTGTCCTAGTCCCCTTTGCTTTCCTTTTGCATGTAATTGCCAACAATATGTTTCTATCTTCTTTCTTTTTCCCCAATAGGCACTTTTAAGATTCAGAAGACACGTTTACAAAGGGAAGGCTACAATCCACACCAGATGTCAGATCGGTTATACTTTTTGGATGTAAAAGTTGGCAAGTACCTACCAATAGATGAGTGCATTTTTGAGAGGATCCAAACCGGAAAAATTTATCTTTGATTGAATTGGTGAGATGACTGCTAAAAGGCCTGATATCGAAAGGTCTTGTTTTGGTAGAGAAATAGACTTGAATAAACAAGCAGAGCAAGGTTTTAATATGCAACAGGGAAAAAACTCCACCATGGTGTGAGAGCAAGATGGTTTTCCTACCCCCCCTCCCCTTTTTAAAAAAGCACATTAACCATTTCTAGAGCACAGAGAATAGCTCTTTTTGTATTGTTCGGTTTTTAGAAAGGCCTTTTCTTCCTTATAACCATTGTGATAGGGAATTCGTTATGAAAAGGGAAATGGTTTCTGATCTGCATTATTACATGTTCAGTGTCCTGAGTATTTCAGGGATGACTAAACCCATTGTAGCAAAACTGATCAAATTATTTTCTTCTGTGTTATTTGGCTATATTTCATTGTGTTAAAGCAGAAAATAATTATTTAGGATAAAGCCTTCAGTTGCTTTAGATTTTCCAGGTTCCAAACATACAGATTTAGAGTTCCTCCAATTGTTTCTTTGTAGCTTTATTTGTAGCTTTAAAGATCTGACTGTCAAAATGCAACAGTTTATGTGTAGAAATTTGATATTGAATAGAAAATCCAGAAACAGGACTAATAAGATTAAATAACAGTATTATTTTAAAACGATATATACGTACAGTATATTAAAAATAAGTTGGTTTGGAAACTCTGCTTGAAAAGTTACTTTAATGCTCTTTTAGCAGAAAGGTATTGCGTACTTCAAATTCCACTTACCCACAGCAAATCAATTGGCTGTTACATACTACACCCATGTGGGAAAATAACTGATATATGTTCTGTTAATCTACTTTAAATCATCTTATTTAAAACATTCATTTGGGGGAATGGGATATTTCAAACAATTATTTGACTGCTCCAGAATCTTGAAAAAACACTTCCATTAAGCCCTGAAACAAGTGGATGTCTGATGCTGTTCAGTCTTTGGTCTTGCTAATTTCTTGTGATCAACATAGGAAGCCTGTCAGCTCATCAAAGACCATTGCAACACATTACTCACACTGATCTTCCAGCAATATCTGATGTGGACATTCCTAACTTTGCTTCTTTTCATTAGTGCCATTTGGGTAGATGGCATTAAGAATTTAAACAAAAGACGATACAAATGGACTGCTTGAATTTTGATTGCTTGCCTGTCTGTTCAAAGAAGCTGTAATTCTTGGGATATAGTGATATGGAAATATTCTGTTACCAATGTACATACTACTGGCCTGCAATATGATTGTGGACGAAATGTTTCAGGTACCCTGAATCACTTAAGATCAAATTAATTTTCCTTGAGGAAATTTTTATCTGGCAAAAATAGAATTTCATATGAGTATTTTACAAAGACATATGTAGAACAATGTTATTTTGTATTTCTGTGTACACCAAGTATTGTATTAGCCAGGCAATTGATAAATAACAATTCAGAAGCCATGGGAGTCAACTGTTTCCTTTTTTTAATGATAAGACCTAGAACGTGCCTTTTCCAACTTTTCTTCAGAACAAGTTAAAACAAGTTAACAATTCTGTTATGAATATAAGTTGTATTAGTTCCTGCATAAACAAACATACCTACAGCTAACTGAATTTGATTTGGAGAAAAAGGTTTGTTTAAAAAAGCAAACAAAATCTAACTTTGCTCCTGATTTTAAGAATCATGCATTGTCTAACTGAATTTTTTGAAGCAATGTTACATTTTGTTATTAGAGTCACTTTTGCCAAAATATAACATTGACTTGAGAAAAACCTTGTAAGAATAAAGAACTTTAAAAAACTGAGTTATGTGATTACCTACTCTGTTAATGAAAATGTTCAGTATGTTTGTCATTTTATTTTCTAGTGTCTGTTCTCCCAGTTTTATTAACCTGGCCAAGCAAAAAAGTCACCACTCAGTATAGCTCTTATGCCTCCCTAATTTGCATAAAGATATTACTTTACTAAAGGATTTACCTCAAGCTATACAGTAGGTCATTAATACAGGGATGGGCAATAATTCCATATTCTTGCCAGCCCAATCCATGTTGCATTCCAAGGGCAAGATATCCATCTCCAAGTTAATCTTTTGTTCCAAGAATTATAACTTGCACAATGAATTGACGCAAAGCAACCATCACAGCTTTGGAGTCAGATTTCACATCTATTTCAGAAGCTTTTGGTTGGCAGCTAAATAGCCCCTGGTTCTTGGGAGTAAGCTGTCTTGGAATCAACAAGCTTTGCTTCCAAATAAAAATAGACATAGGTGTAACATAAGCTGTACCTTTGCAAACATGTCATTCTTCTGTCAAACTGAATGTTCTATATAGTCTTTTTGCCCAATAAGGATTCATGTCTATTCTAGACTTCCCTCAAGAAACTGATTTTATTGAAATGATGTTGCATTTTTCTAAGCCACAAGTTCCACTTATCTCAGTTTGTTAGTCTGGTTCTAACATTGCTTTAATGGAACACAATTTATCACAGTTAGAGACATAAATCCTTCCTCCCCATGCTTATCTTAAGAGCAAAGGCATATCCATATAAACCTAGCTGGGAGAGCTATTTGAAATTGGTAACAAGATAACTGGGTGAAGAGACTGAAAAAGTTTGTTTAGTACATCAAGGAAGGCAGCATTTCAGTAGACACAACCACACTTAAAAAATTTTCAGTCCTAGCCAAAAGGGGTTCTGGGAGCCATAAGAACAGAGAATTACTAGTCCGCTTCAGAGTTTATAGGATTCTGTGCAACTTGAAACTTATAAAACCTTTGAACTATAACTTTAAAAGTCTTCTTTCCCAATCCTTCTCAACATAGTGTTTCTTTAAATTGTACTTGCCTTGCTTAGGGACAGTTTTTTTCTTTTCTCTTTTTATTCCCAAGGCATTTACAGATGTTTCCTATTCAGTCTGAGTAATATAGCAATATCTAATCGCTGAAGTTTGTTAACAAAACGCCATAGATAATCTGCATTTCACCTCAGTATGATCTAGCAGTATACTGATTTTACTTGCTTAGGAAGTGTATGCTTTCTTCTACTTAAATGTTAACTTTGCATCAGAGTCACCCTGAATTTTCCATGCTGCCTGATGTGGCTATTATTGTGAAACTGTTGTTTCAAACACCAGCTATATACACTGCCCATTGACCAATGATTAAGTAAACCGTCATTTACTCAACCCAGTGTCTGGATTTCACCAATATCCTCAATCATAAAGTGATGATGACAGAAGCTAAGATTTAACAACACAATAGGCTTAAATCTAAATTTCAGAAGATAAAGTTCTACTAGAGCCTTCAAAATCATAGCCTGTTTCTTGTCATGATAAATTATTCCTAGTGAAAGGGCTTTAATAACTAATTCAGTCAGTTTCTTGAGTTATAAGCTATCTATAACAAGACCACCTCATATGATCAGCTGGCTCCTTCACAGTACAACCTTCCTAAAATTTTGGTTTTGAATAGCTGGTGCCCAAAATGGCAATAGTTGGGAAATGCTGGGTTCTCTATTTAATCAAATATCTGAAAATTATTAATTTCAAAGAAGAAAACCCTCCTAGCAATTCCAAGACATTCATTCTGATGCAGTGTTAAGGTTTTGGCCAGTAAAGACGGATTCATCTGGGTTTAGGCCCATTTTGGGGCTACCTCTCAACCCTATTCAATCCTATTCCTGACAAAGCTGTCAGGAAAGCCAAGAGAGAGAGTCTTACAAACCTTAAGAAATAAATCCTCCTTTCTTACCGTCTTTGCCTTTCATTCTTGATTTCCCGCCCCGTACTACACCTCTAATGAAGAAAATTCAAAGGAACTCCAATATGGCCTCAACTTTATTTCGTCCACTATTTCATTTCGCAATGCAGCCATAAGAAAATATTTTGGTCCGGAGTAAATTCTAGCGTCGTATTCTCAGCAGTACGCAAGAATTCCGTCTGCCAATAAATATAGTGGGGAGAGTGCCGGCTTCACAGGCTTCCGGTAGCTTCTTGCATATGTTTCCGCCGCTTTTTTTTCCTCTCTAAAACCCTCCTACTAAGGTTTCCGCCCGCGTGCCATTGCAGACCGCGGCCACTTCCGCCCGGCCTTGCTCGCATTCTCACCATGGGTCCCTCTCGGCTTCGCTGCCGGGTTTTTTCGTTCCTCCTTTCAGCTGCTGCCTCACCTCACTCGTCATGCCCGGCTCTTCGGTGCCACGGCGCGGTCCGGCCGCTGCAGCGTCTCCGGCTCCCCAAATCTCGGTCTTCCCTTCGCCGCAGGAGCTGGGTTCGGCGCTGGCCCAGCTAGTAGCGCAGCGGGAAGCTCAATCCGGACCGGGTGGGCGCTTCTCCCTGGGCCTGTCAGGTGGAAGCCTAGTGCGGATCTTGGCTCAGGAGCTGCCCGCGGCCGCTGCCTGCCCTGCTCGGTGGCTCCTGGCTTTCGTGGACGAGCGGCGGGTCCCGCTGAACGACCCCGAGAGCAACTTCGGTGCCTACAAGGTGTCTCTCGAGGAGGGGCCTCAAGGCGGGCCGCGATGTAGGGTGCTGGGGCTGATCCCCGTAGGGGTGGGGTGGGGGGGTAGGAGGCGTGCTTCCTTGGCCGCGGCTCTTCTTCCCGGCAGGAAGGCTGGGCGTGAACTCCCTCGGGTGATGATGGGTCGGTAAACCTGAGACTGCAGGGCTGGGCTGCTCTCGGCTTTCATCTTTCCTTTTTCACCTGCAGTCCCCGCGGATTGCGGTTTAACCAAGGAGATACCTGTCCGCGCTGCTGCTTCACCGATGAATAATAACTTATTTTATTTTTGGGTGCTGCCAACGCCTTGCGGAGCCGGACCGAAATCTCCTTTGTTCAGCATCCTATCTGAGACCCACCAACCCACCCACCCCCTCCTCAGCAACCATCTTTAAATAGAATTCACTGTAAAAAGCTGGAGCAAATTAATGCCACATGAGTTTGGGTCCACACGAAGCCACAAACTGAAGCCGTGCATGGAGCTGTATGTAATCTGCCTTGTATTAGAAAACGAGCATCTGTAGCTAGTTGCTTAATTTTTTTTAGGATGGGCTGGCTTCCGTTTGTTTTCCCCCAGCGACTTCTCCTTTTTAATTAGTATCTCTGTAGTTTGCCTATAGGTATGAAATTTAAGTAGCATAAATATCTGTTTGAAGTATAGCTCACATGAAACATGTGCACACTCAAGGTCAGGCTCCAATGTAAATAGCTCTAAAATCTTTTGTCAGATTGGGGATTCAATTGAGTGTCAAACATATTGATCAGATGGTGCAGATGGTGTGCTAGTTTGTCTTCTTTCTACTTTTGTGGAAAGGTAGGAAATCATTTCTGTTCTTTAGTAATCTAACGGTTGGATTAAACCAGTTGCTGAAGGAGAGACTCTCAGATTCCGGAAGACTTGCCTTTTTCTTTCATAAACCCAAATATTCCCCGATGTAAATGATGATTCCCAGAGCACTGTTAAGGAGTACAGGTAGTTCTCGACTTACGAGTGCAGTTGAGTCCATTTCTTTGGCTCAGCGGGATGTTTGTTAAGTGAATTTTGCCCCATTTTACAATCTTTCTTGACACAGTTAAGTGAATCATTGCAGTTGTTAAGTGAGTAACATGGTTAAGTGAATCTGGCTTCCTCGCTGACTTTTACTTGTCAGAACATCGCAAAAGGAGAAAGCATGATCCGAGACACAGCAACTGTCATAAATATGAGTCAATTGCCAAGCAGCTGAATTTTGATCATGCGACCATGGGGATGCTGTAACAGTCATGAGTGTGAAAAATGGCCATAAGTCCATTGTTTTGGTGCCTTTGTAACTTTGAACAGTCACTAAATGGGCCACTATAAGTCAAGGATTACCTGTAGATGACCATGACAAAGTTACCCATTGTTGTTTTTGGTTAGGAATCTTGTATCTTTAATTGCTTCATGGAAGATCACACTTGCACAAGGGAAATGTTTGCTAGCATGGAGATACAGCAATGGGGGAAGGTTCATTTGTGGGGTGTTTATTTTCTTATTTTTATTACATGAGTAAGAATGGTGGCACCTACAAGCAGAAGGAAATAACAGGAAAATATCAAACCCAAGTTTCACAGAGCTTACAATTATAGTGAAAAAGGAAGTGAAATAGGAAGAAGTGCATTTCAGGTGATAATTGCGTAGATTTGATCCTGCTTTTATTCTTCTGGGGAAACAGAGTCAGACTCCGTGAGATTGTATAGAATGCTCTCAGCAGTGAATGGAGATTTATCTCCTTTCTATTTCATCCCATTCCAACCTCTGCCATATTGTTTTCCTATTCTTAAAAGAGTCCTTCTTTCTACTAGGGTGGCTCTTGGGAGAGGGGTTATAAAGAGAATAGTAATATGATAATATAATATTACAAAACATATTATGATATATATATATATACACCAAATGACAGGAATTTATAAATGCTAGTTCTAGGTCTCCTTGTGCTTTGACTAAGTAATAGAATATATTTGTAAAAACATATAATATAATACCAAAAAACAATATTAGACTATTATGTTTGATAGAGTATAGATAACTGGTAATTTACAGGATATAGGAAATAAATGCCACTCAATATTTATTATGAAACATTATTAAATGTATTAGAGAAAAATATAATTAGTTCTATTATAGAAAGTGTTGTGATGTCTATGTGTATGATTTTTTTACCTTTTATTTTTGTACATTTGTATATTTTAACCTTTTGTATGTAATAAAGTTTTTTCAAAATTAAAAAAAAGAGAATGCAGCAGATGCCTTCTATTTCCCCTCATTTGTGCTAGTTTGAGAGAGCAGCCTCTCCTTTCTATGAGAGTCCCACACTTTGTTTTGTCATTCTGTAATAGTGATTTGCATTTTGTTTCAGACATACCTCCTTTCTAAAATTGCTATACCTGATGACCAAATAGTTGTTATCAATCCTTCGCTACCAGTAGAAGAGGCAGCGGCAGATTATGCTGAAAAGCTGAAAAAGGTATGGCTCGGAGTTGGTGTGTTTTTATTTGCCAGAGACAGATTTTCTTGCAGGATACTAGTAACTTAAGGGCAAAGCACAGAGGTTGGAAAGGAGATTAAATCCTAACTGATTTTTTTTTTCTCAAGAATTCCCTATTTTCAATAGGGAAACCTCTTGGTTTGATCTACTATTTTGCTTTCAGTACCCTGATGTTTGACAAAAAGTTGATGAGCCACTAATTCTGAATATACATTCATGACACAGTTTTGAGTCTAGACTTGTAAAAGGCCTACTAATTGTAAATTTCTGGCCAATGTCCTTTCAGTTTGTCTTGGACAAACTGAACAATTAGTGTCAAGTTGATCAATGTAGATTAAAATGAAAGTATGCTGAATGAAGTTATTACAATTCAACTATGCTGTGTTTAGGGCTTTAGCTCTGAGTTCCAGAAACTGTAATCCTACAGCATCTCCCATATGATGCTGTGGTAGAATAAGGTAAGCCCTGTCTTTTTCAATCAGACTACTTGGGACTAGTTAACAAGTGCAAATAGGGATAATTCTTCCAAATGCTTGAAATCTCAGATCAAGTTCAGGACAATTACAATATGAAGACAGATTGTGGGGAAACATGTTGTCCTAAAGAATTTTTTAAAAGATTAAATTCATAATAACTAGATCATGGAAACTCTTAACACAATAATGCCAACTGATTCATATTTTAGTACTTTTTAAATATCAGGTGAAGACATTTTCATTTTTCTAGATTGTGCTTGGAGGGAAAGATAGTTATCTCCATGTTTATATTCATAATATATTTTTCTTTGAAAACTAGCAGTATAAAAGTTGAATAGGTAGATAAATGAATGTGTTACTTAAACCATCAAGTGTGTTTCTGTTCCATAGGCCTTCCAGGGTGAAGATATGCCTGTATTTGACCTTTTGATCTTAGGAGTAGGACCAGATGGACACACCTGCTCTCTTTTTCCAGATCATCCCCTACTACAGGTGAGCCAAAGAGAAGAACTGCAGGTGATTTTTTTTGTCTGCTGCTGCTTAGGTTGAAGATCCTGTTATGGAATCATGGCTGTTGCAGATTGAAGGAGCAAAATGCTGGCTATTCTGAGGAAGCTCACAGTAATCAGATTAAAGTCTATAATAATTTACTTGTGACAGATGATCCTTCTAAAAAGTGATGTTATAACAGTCTGTTGAAATAGATCTTCCTTGAGCAGCCGCAGGAAATAATTAATTGGACAAATGTACACTGAGAACAAGAATTGTCCTTAAACTTAAGAGTTTATCCTTAGGAGTTATCAATTCTGAGAAGTCTAGAGCCAGGGCTACTGTGAAGTATCAAGATATCTGTTAGTATGATTGATCTGTCTGGGAGAGATATGGGAGACAACTTGGCTTCTGCTATGCTTAGTTAAATTCCCAACTCATAACAGAGAACAATGGGACAAGAAAGCCAGAGAACAGCCAGAGAAAGTCAGGATAGAAGAGAGCATTTTTCCCAATTGGTTTTTTGTTAAACAGGGGTTTTGCCATTGGCTGCATTTCCCAGAGCAGCTCTTTTGGGAATAGGAAAGAACTGACATGAAGGCCATGAGAATCTCTTACAACTTATTGTTCAAATTCTAGTCATCATGCCCTCCAAACCCAAAAAGTTGCCTATCCTAGCATGCTGATGCCTATTTCTAGCTGGGACCATCAAGAAAGTAATAAATGGCAAAATGTAAAACCTTGTGAAAATAAGCACAATTGATTCCCTGCACGTCTTTCAACAATGGTTCAAAGGTGCAAGTGAACCAATCAAGTGACAAGTAGAATATATCCAACCATTGGGGAAGCTATAAAGATTTGTGAAATAGGCATGGATAGGCTTCTCTTGTGGGTAATAATAATAAAAAAAAATCCTTTTCCATTCTTTCCTTTTGGTCCTGCGTCATCTCTTCCTATAATTTATGTCCCTTTGTTCATTTAATTTGAGCAAACCTTTAGAGCAGGGATGTCAAACTCAAGGCCCATGGGCCACATCCAGTCCATGGGGTTCTTAGATCTGGTCCATGGGTCCATGGAAAGAGCAAAGGACTGGCCCACGCTGCCTCTGCGGGTGAAAACTAAGATCGGGAAAATTAAAGGTGATTGTATAATTTTTAGAAGTGTGTGTTTGTTCCACATTATGATAACACAGCAAAATTGAAATGGCTTCCAATATTATGAATGTATAGTTAATTAGTACATCAGCTAAACTTGAGGCTGACCCCCAACCCAGATAAAGCATTAATTGGTTAAACAACAATTTTAATTCCTTAAACCTTGTTTAGAGTTTGATAATCTATACTTACAGTATATTCCATGGGAAAATCCCCTTAGAGCAGGGGTCTCCAAGTTTGCCAACTTTAAGATTTATGGTTATGGGGCACCCAGAGATGTTCTATGTCAAGGACCCTTTGAAAATGAAACATTCCAAGAACTGGTTAATTTTGAACATTGTGCACACTTGTAAGATAAGTTGTTCTGTGTAAGACTTTGAGAATTAAATACTGTGCTTTGTTTGTACCTGTCCAAACATGTGAGTTGAAAGTTCCCAGTTTGCTTTTGGTACATTGGGCTTAGCTGTCACAATGCTGTCCACATGCATTGGCCTGGGAATTGTAGTGTCAACATATCAGGAGAGCACCAAACAGATAAAGATGGAGTAAACCTAGCTCTGGCTCATGCTGTTTCCAAAGTTTGTTTTTGCCTTCCTTCATTATGGTCCATATTGACTTTCCTGTGTCAGGAGCGGGAGAAGATTGTGGCTGCCATTAGTGATTCCCCAAAGGCCCCCTCAGAGCGGATCACACTGACTTTGCCTGTGCTGAATGCCGCGAGGAGTGTGGTGTTCGTTGCCACAGGGGACAACAAGGCTGCAGTGATAAAGGTACTTTCCTTTGGAAGGGCTGTGTTTTTCCTCCCCCCCCCCAAGCTTTTGAATGCTGCAGGTGATATAGTGATGTCATCATAGGTAGGTGGGGCAAAATAGTCAATTGCAACTTCTGTTTTTCAGTTTTGTTCTGAAAAGTTTCTTGCAAAGGTTTTGTTTGTTCCACCTTGGCTTGCTGAGCTGAAGAGTAATTAGTTATGCTGAGCAAGTACACTGAAGAATCAGACTGGCTTGCTTCAAATTGAACTGTGGCTTTGTCCAGTACACACACTTGCTTTTTAATGATGGCTGCGCGTCTCTTTCTTTCTATTGTAGAATTTTCTAAGAAAGAGCAAGGTAGTTGGCAGTAGTTTACATTTGACTGTTCCCTATGCCTCCTAGCAAAGAAAGGGGTGGGTGGGAGAACCTTTATTTATATATGTATTTCCTTACACATTGCCTGATTCCAAAGTGACCCTGGGCAGCTCACAGCTTAAAATATGTCCCCTGTTAACATTTTGAATACGATATGCAAAGTGTCGACTTTGAAAGCATGAGTGCCTGACCTTTTTCTTTCTTGCCACAGCGTATTTTGGAAGGCAACGAGGAAAACCCACTGCCAGCTGCCCTTGTCCAGCCACATACTGGGAAGCTTTACTGGTTCCTGGATGAGCCAGCTGCAAAGGAGTTGACCATTCCCTTTGAGAAGCATTCCATCTTGTAGGAGCTTCATGTCTTGCAGCCTTCCGGGTTGGGAGAGGTTCACCAAGTACGGGGTGTGGGTAGAGCCCCACCCTCTAACATTCCAGGTCACGGTCTCCACGTCTGGTCGTAGCGCTCAGGAGCAGCACTAAACTAACACTGTCTTTTCTTTTTTCTTCTTTTCTTCCTTTACTTCCCCCCTTCCCTGATTTTTTTTTTTTTTTTTAACATTTTAAGAAGTGTAAGTTTGTGGAGCACGGTGTAACAAATATGATTATTGCTTAACTAGGACAAAGTGTGACATGGGAAATGCTTGGGTCCAGCTACTAGGTATCAAGAGAGTTGGTTACAGTCTTTATCATGTGAATGGTCTAATGTGGTGTAAAATGGATGCACAATTAAAGGTATAAATTAAAGTCACTCAGTGCTGGCACAATGTGTTCCTCTTCTCTGTGTAATTTTCCTTTAATTATTATGTGATGAGGCCTTCTCTATTTTTCGGTTGTATCTGCCAGGGCAGATTAGATTTATTATGTTGAATCTGTAGATATTTAATACTCGGCATATTAGCATATTGCCTTCCCTCTGCACTCCTTAGGGATTAGACCACGACTTCCATTTCTGAATCTAAATGATGATTAGGAATCATGACAAATATACTTTAACCTATCTGGATGATGCATCTACATTCCAGAAATCCTGCCAGATGCTTCTCTAGGTTGCTTGTGCATTTTCAGTTACATTCCATTCCAAATTTTGACTTTTACAAAAAACTGAGATTTGGAAGAAACTGCCCTGTGTCATACTGACTTGTGTCTCATAACTTCAGCATATCTGTAAGCTTGCCTGTTTCTTTCCACTGAATGCTGTCAGTCCAACAAATTCTTCCATAAACTTCCTGTGTCTTCTTTAAATCTGCCGTGCTTCAGCCAAGTTCCGTTTAAAGCAAAGATAAATTTTCCCTCAAACTAAGTTCAGGTCCTGATTACTTTATGGATACATCCATCTACCTATCCCATCTGGATTTCAAATATCTGGATAATAGTTAATAGCAGAAAAAAATTTAAGACTTTCTACCTCTTTTTTTGCTACCATCTGGTGACTGTGTAGATATAGATGTTTAAAATCCATATATGCTGGTCCAATATTTAAGAGGCTGTCTCTAACACAGAAAGATCCCAGAAAATGTTGAAAACCAGTTTTGTCCAGCAGTTAATGCACAAAGCTAGAAACCAGTGGACTGTGAGTTCTAATCATGCCTTAGGCCTGAAAACAAGCTATATGATTGTAGGCCAGTCACACTCATTCTCAGCCCAACCTACCTCACAGGGTTTGTGGGGGAAAATTAGAGGAAGAAGAATATTTGGTATGTTCATCACATTGAGTTATTTATAGACATAATACAGGCAGGATAATTTTGTTAAAAAAATCATGGGCAGACAGTTGATAAAAGGGAGTGAAGAAAGGCCACTAAGACTCACACCCACAGCATTAAATTTGTTAGACCAAATACCACAATTCCCTGACTCAACTAGGAAATTTCAGATCCAACGTCTTTGGAAGGTAATTGTGTAGGGAATCCTGGTCTACTAAAAGCTGTCCCAGATTTGCTTCATTGTAAGTCCAAGTTGTAGTGTTTCCTGAAATGTTCTTGAGAAGCATGGAAATGGCTGGCTTTAGAGAGCATGGAAATCACTGTTTTTCATGAGCTGCTTAGTAGCTTTCAAGGACTCCTAACAAAAGGAATTAATTAGGGTAGACTAGGAAGAATGAATTAAAATGGTGGGCAGCTTCTGGGAATGTTACTTTAATTGGTCCGTGAGGTTGAATGTATATTTCACTAGCAGTTGAGTAATGGAAAATTAATAAGTACCATCCAGTTCAGAGCCTTTTTATACAGGCAAGGCTTTTAGACAAAAAGCACAGTCCAACTGTTCGTTGCTGATGGAAAGATTACATATGCTAGAAACCTTAGAGGGCAAAGAAATACACATCAATCTTCCCCAGACTTGTAGGTTAGAATCTAAAATTCAAACGGTTGCTTGTTTACATGACACAGAAATGGGGAGTACCATATTTAGTGGCATAGAGGATCACACAGGCCCAACAAATGCCAGTGATAGGTATACCTCATCTGAGTAATAAAAACATAATTCTGTGGCAATTTAATTATTGTATTATGCCTGGAACTTAGGTTCAAAACCACAATCAACTGTGAAACTGTAGTAGTCCTGGGTCAATTCCTCAGTCAAATCTACCTCATTTGTTGTGAGGAGAAAGGACAATGAGGCCACATAAGCTGTATAAGGGTGAAATATGAAAGTGATGAAATTTTTCACAGGGAAACATAGAGGGGTAAAAATGTGACGCCCTGCAAATGTTATTGAATAAATTCCCAGTTATTGTATCTCTCACCTGTGGTTATGTTAGAAAAGACTGCTGGGATTTACAGTTCAACAACCTCAGCTGAACTAGTTTCCTATCCTTAATATAAAGAGTAATATATAGGCAGTCCTTGACTTATGACCACAATTGAGCCCAAAGTTTTTGTTGCTAAGCAAGTTAGTTGTCAAGTGAGTTTTGCCTCATTTTACGATCTTTCTTCCCACAGTTGTTAAGTGAATCATTGCAATTGTGAAGTTAGTAAGACAGTTGTTAAGTGAATCTGCTTTCCTCGTTGACTTTGCTTGTCAGAAGGTCACAAAAGGGGATCACACGACCCCCAGGACACTGCACCTGTCATAAATGTGAACCAGTTGCCAAGCATCTGAATTTTGATCACAGGACCGGGGGAGGGGGGGGAATGCTGCCACTATCTTAAGTGTGAAAAAATGGTCATACGTCACTTTTTTCAGTGCCGCTGTAACTTTGAACGGTCACTAAATGAATAGTTGTAAGTTGAAGAATACCTGTAATTCTGGCAAGAGTTAATTTTCCCCTCCACAAAAGTAAAAGTTGCTGCAGAAAACAAGTAATTTGTGCATAATCAAATCCTAACTTCCATTATTGCAAATGTTTTTTTGGAAATGAAGACATGGTCATAGGTATGTTTTTACTGTCTAACTAACTGATCAGTTTGTCCCAAGAGGTTTTTGGATGACGAATGAGATTCAGAAGCTTTTAGTAAATTAAACAAGCAAACAACTTTTATGTGGGTGTGCTATTTGAGATGCTGGAATCATGATGAGACTATTAACATGCAGAGATGCAACAATATTTTCTTTGTAAGCAAGGAATTCTGCTGAGAGTTTTCATTAGTTTTGGTCTGTGCTTATTGTGTCTCTTCTAGTTTTTTCTCTGAAAAAGAGGAGTTTGTATCATGAAAATATTAGGAAATGTTGCATGTTGAGGGGAAAAGGTACAGAAAAAGTTGCACTAGGCAGAAATAAAGGAGTGCCCAATTTACATTCTGTGTTCTTCAGGCTTATTTTGAAGCTTTTACTTTCTACTCTGAGGCAGGAAGTCTATATTTTCCTGGGAGAAACCACATCGAATCTTGTTCAGTCTTTCCAAATTGTTAGTTCAAACTTGTCTTAGATTTTTGTTGCTATTTACCCCAATTGGCTGGTGCTTCCTTTCAGTCCAGTTTTTGAGAGACATTTCCCACTCCGGTACTTAAAAGCTCATTACATTTCCTAAACAAGCTTTCTGAAGAAAAGTTTGGCTGGTGAAGAAGAACAAGGATTTCTTTACAATTGGTCTTTTTCCTTTGGTTGAGATACAGTCACACTTTTTCTATGGTAGAGAATAGTTTAGAGTCTCAGATTTAAAACAGCTGTGTTTGCTTTTGTATGTAAAGCAAATATTCCATACTCCACATGTATGAAGGAAAATATATATACATTGCATTCAGAAAGTATTCAGATCCCCTTCACTTTTGCCAATTTTGTTATGCTGCAGCCTGATTCTACAGTTGTTGAAATTCATTTTTTCCTCATTAATTTACACCCAGAACCTCATAAATGACAAAGTGAAAATAGCATTTTAGAAATGTCTGTACATTTATTAAAAAGAAAAAAACTGAAATATCACATTGGCATAAGTACAGTATTCAGATCCTTTGCAACAACACTTGAAATTTAGCTTAGGTACCTCCCATTTCTCTTGATGATTGCTGACATGTTTCTAAACCTTGAAAGGAGTTGACCTGTGGTAAATTAAATTGATTGGACATGATTTGGAAAGGCATACACCTCTCTATAGAAGGCCTCATAGCTGACAATGCATAGTGTAGCAGAGCAAAAGCCATGAGGTCAAAGGAACTGCTTGCAGAGACAGGATTATTGCAAGGCACAGATCTGGGAAAGGCTACAATAAAATTTCTGCTGCACTGTGCTTCCTAAGAGCACAGTGCCCTCCATAATTCTCAAATGGAAGGAGACTGGCACAACCAAGACTCTTCCAAGAGCTGGTTGACTGGTCAAACTGAGCAATCAGTGGAGGAGAGCCTTAGGAAGAGAGGTGACCCAAAAACTCGATAGTCACTCTGACTGAGCTCCAAAGATCCTGTATGGAGATGGGACAGAATTCCAGAAGGACAACCATCACTGCAGCTGTTTACCAATCTAGGCTTTATGGCAGAGTGGCTAGACAGAAGTCTCTCCTCAGTGCAAAACATATGAAAGCCGGCTTGGAGTTTGCAAAAAAGCACCTGAAGGAGGACTCTCTGACTGAGAGGAATAAGATTCTCTGGTCTGATGAAGCCAAGATTGAACTGTTAGGCTTCAATTCTCAATGTTATGTCTGGAGGAAACCAGATACTATTCATCGCCTGCCCAATATCATCCCAACAGTGAAGCAGGGTGGTGGCAGCATCATGCTGTGGGGGTGTTTTTTACAGCAGGAACTGGGAGACTGGTCAGGGTTGAGGGAAAGCTGAATGGAGCAAAGTACAGAGATATCCTCAATGAAAACCTGTTCCATAGCACTCAGGACCTCAGACTGATCTGAAGGTTCACTTTCCAACCTGACAATGATCCTAAGCACACAGCCAAGATAACAGTGGAGTGGCTTAGGGATAACTCTGTGAATATCCTAGAGTGGCCCAGTCAGAGCCCTGACTTGAACCCTGTTGAACATCTCTGGAGCGACCTGAAAATGGCTGTCCACTGACAGAAGCCATTCAACCTGACTAAGCTTGAGAAGATTTAAAAAGGAGGAATGGCAGAAAATCCTCCAATCTGGGGGTATAAAACTTGTCGTGTCATACCCAAAAAGACTCAAGGCTGTAATTGCTGCCAAAGGTGCTTCAACAAAGTATTGAATGAAGGGTCTGAATAGTTATGCCAATGTGAAATTTCAGTTTTTTTCTTTTTAATAAATGTATAGACATTTCTAAAATTCTGTTTTCATTGTCATTATGGGATATTGAGTGTAGATTAATGAGGAAGGGGGGAATGAATTTCAGCAACTGTAGAATCAGGCTGCAGCATAACAAAAATGACAAAAGTAAAAGGGGTCTGAATACTTTCTGAATGCACTATATATGGAGGTTTCAAATTTTTTTGAACTACTACTCACAGCAATCTCATCAATCTCTGTTTAGAAAGATCTAAAAGATAACTGGAACAGAAAGCAATACAGGAAATGTTTTTTTTTAACCTATCTAAAAGCAGAAGAGAAGAGCCTGCTTCAAACCCAAGTACAATTTTGTCCAGTGCTACCCTATATTATGATGTACCTACTTCCTCCTAGTGGTCAAGATATCTACAACCTTTTAGATAATAATGGACTTCCACAACTTCCACTTGAAGCAGCTGAGCAAATGGCTAAGGATGCTGGATGTTTAGCATCTAGAACAGGGTTTTTAGACAGTATTCCAGAACACCCTAGGATTCTACAACAATTCCACAATTCTACAATTCCGTTAGAAAGAGACAAAGAGCAAAAAAAATAATCAAATGTCTGTTTTCTATAACTAGCGTTTTGCCTCTTGATCAAGTGTTCCAATTTTTTTAAAAAATTTACAATACAGGTTCTACTGCTTGAAAGTTTTATAACCCCTAATTTGGAGAATCCCAACTTTCCACTGTCAGGAAAGTGATTGTGAACCAATTAATTAACAGAGCTATTTATTTAAATCTGAGTGTTACAAACTATAAGCAGAACTGTAAACATGGTTTACTGAGTTAATCCAACTTTCTGGGTTTTCATAGCAAACTGAAATAAGTCACGCAATGTGCATGTAACAAGTCCAAACCATCGCAAACTTACTGAGCATATTTTAGTTTGTAAACTCCATTAGTCAGAGAGGCTACATAATCTGTGGTGGAACTGCACAATACATTAAGCTAGAAGATAAAGAATGCAATACTGTTATTAAATATTCCATAGCAACATCTAGCATTTCTCTACAGGAAGGGGTATACTTGGTAATTGCTCAGACAGGAGAGTCTAGAAAATACTAGACTGGGAAATGAAAACAGAATAACTCTTAATATACTGTCAGGCCTCAAGTAAATATTTACAATACAGTAGCCAATTGTTGACATGTATGTATTTCCAAGGATTTATATTTTAAATTATATTTATTGTGGTAAATTTGCATGATAGCCTCCTAGGCTTCTTTTATAACTCCACAAAGGACCAACAGCAGAATGGAAGATGAAGCTTACAGATGCCAAGTTTCTTCAGGGCTACCAGATCTGGACTATGAAAATCCAGTTGTCCATTGTGTAGTAGCAAAAAGATACATAAAATCTTAATTCATTGCTGCCACCTAGCGGGCACCCACATTTTAACATCCCAGATATCCAGACAGTCCTCGATTTACAACCACAATTGAGCCCAAAATTTACATTGGGAGATGTTTGTTAAGTGAGTTTTGCCCCATTTTATGACTTCTCTTGCCTCAGTTGTAAAGTGAATCACCACAGTTGATGAGTTAGTAACCTGGTTGTTAAGTGAATCTGGCTTCCCCATGAACTTTGTTTGTCAGAAGGTCGCAAATGTTGATCACATGACCCTGGGGCACAGCAAAGGTCATAAATATGAATCAGTTGCCAAGCATCTGAATTTTGATCACATGACCATGGGGATGCTGCAAAAGTTGTAACTGTGAAAACAATCATAAGTCACTTTTTTGAGTGCCATTGTAACTTTGAACAGTCACTAAACAAACTGTTGTAAGCCGAGAACTGTCTATAAATGCAACAGAAAGGTCAAAAATGTGATGTGGCAGGAAGAAGAAAAGAGCTAAGAAACCCCATCATTCATCCTTATTTCTGTGGGCTAAGAATACTTGGGGAGAAGTGTGCAGCTGCCAATGTTTACAAATCTATTAAATGAAAAGTGAAATCAAGAATACATGATGCTGCTCATCTAGCTCACCCCATGTGTTAAACCATAATGTGGTTTTATTTTTGGATTAATGTCATGCATGACTATGACAGTTTAGTATTTGGTCCAAACAAGCCTCTACAGCTGAGATCAACATTTAAATTTAAATTGGCTTTGAATGGCCAATATTTCCTCACTATAATTTAACTCTGGCTTTTAGGAATCCCATTCTTCCTTCTTCCTCGGTAAGAAGGGATATATTGACTTAAGGCTCAGCAACAGAATCTGTTTTCCTTGTGAGCAGATTCATTGAAAGGTATGAGACAAATGAGACTGTTTCCCCTACTGAATCATGGTAATTATTTTACACAATAGATATTTTTTTAAAGGCAAAGAACCTGATTATTTTTTTTTTAAAGTTGGCTACTCTAGAATTACCAGAAGGCCAGAAAGAAAAACAAGACAAAAAAAAAAACCTTCAAGAAATTCACTTTGTCTCTCTCTCTCTTTCTCTCTTTTGTGTGTGTGTGTGTGTGTGTGTGTGTGTGTGTGTGCGTGCAAATTTATTGTGTTCTTTTAAATTAGATTTTCATGTTATAGAGGTCCATAATGTTACACTGTAAATGTTCTGAAATAGCACATTATTTTTTTTTAAAAAAAGATTACTTCTTAGTCCTTTTTAATTTTTATTGTTTTATATTACACAATTTCTGCCCTGCCAAGAGTGATTGGTGAAGCACAATCTAAAACTCCATCCTCAAAATACCATGTAACAAACTCAGTTTTCTCCTTTGTCCCTCATCTATGCCCACTGCACCACCACCGCAAGTACACACAGAAGATTACAAGTGACCTCACATCTGCTCTTTCTCTAAAATGCTATCTGCCATCATTTCCCAGCAATGCCTCTCTGGATTCTGGGTAGGAGAAACAGGACACCATTTGCACAAAAGGATTCATGGACAAGTTTGATATCAGGACTCAAAACCAAGGACAAAACAATATCAGAGCATTTCAACTTTCTAGCAGACCTCAAGTTGGCTGTTTTGGCACATTGGGGCTTACCAGCATCTTAATCAAGGAATTGTTGACTTCACTAATATAGCAAAAACTTTAAGGCAATCTCAGTTTTCAAGAGACTCAAGTTTTTAACATGTTGCAACTGTTAACTTATATGATTTATAGTAAATCCTGCATGTAACTTATATCCACATCAGTGGTGGGATTCAAAAATTTTTACTACCAGTTCTGTGGACGTGGCAGGGGAAGGATACTGTAAAATCTCCAGTCTGAGGCAGTATTTGCCGGTTCTCCGAACTACTCAAAATTTCCACTACTGGTTCTCCAGAACTGGTCAGAACCTTCTAAATACCACCTCTGATCCAAAATAATCAGCTTAACTTCCCTTTCTCCCCCTGTCATCCCCATGCCACCCAATTTATCCCCTTCATCATTCTAGTTACTTATTAATTTGATGAACTTTCCAACAATATGTTGCCAAAATCCTAATTATTTTGTTAGGTAAAACCATCTAATTATCAGGAAAAAATAATTCCCCTACTTTTCACTTTTTTAGTAAGAGCTGGGCCATTTTCTTCAAAAAGCAGTTTTCATTAAAACATATTACATACAGTTTGCCCCTCTGAAAGTTTCTAATTGTTTATTTCCACCATTGGCCACCAGATGACCCTGTTGGGCAATCCTACTTCATCTTCTGCACAGTTTGTTAATGACTTGGCACCAGTATCCAATGTTGACATTTACTTAGTTTAATATTTTCCATTAGCAGACTTCATGTTTGCTAAACTCTTTGGAGAATAGATTCCTGTTTATCCATATTTCTTTTCAAATCATACCAGTTAGTTCAATTCCATTTATACAGTATATACACTGCTAAAAAAAAATAAAGGGAACACAAAAATAAGACATCCTAGATCTGAATGAATGAAATATTCTTATTAAATACTTCGTTCATTACATAATTGAATGTGCTGACAACAAAATCACACAAAAATTATTAATGGAAATCAAATTTAGCAACCCATGGAGGTCTGGATTTGGAGTTACACTCCAAATTAAAGTGGAAAAAAACACTACAGGCTGATCCAACTTTGAGGTAATGTCCTTAAAACAAGTCAAAATGAGGCTCAGTGGTGTGTGTGGCCTCCACGTGCCTGTATGACCTCCCTACAACGCCTGGGCATGCTCCTGATGAGGTGGCAGATGGTCTCCTGAGGGATCTCCTCCCACACCTGGACTAAAGCATCCCCCAACTCCTGGACAGTCTGTGATGCAATGTGGCGTTGGTGGATGGAGCGAGACATGATGTCCCAGATGTGCTCAATTGGACTCAGATCTGGGGAATGGGAGGGCCAGTCCATAGCATCAATGCCTTCGTCTTACAGGAACTGCTGACACATTCCAGCCACATGAGGTCAAGCATTGTCATGCATTAGGGGGAACCCAGGGCCAACCGCACCAGCATATGGTCTCACAAAGGGTCTGAGGATCTCATCCCGGTACCTAATGGCAGTCAGGCTACCTCTGGCGAGCATATGGAGGACTGTGCGGCCCCCTAAAGAAATGCCACCCCACACCATTACTGACCCACTGCCAAACCGGTCATGCTGGAGGATGTTGCAGGCAGCAGAACGTTCTCCACAACGTCTCCAGACCCTGCCACATGTATCACATGTGCACAATGTGAACCTGCTTTCATCTGTGAAGAGCACAGTGCGCCTGTTAAGTTCTGCGCATGGGTGCAAGGAGCGGAGACAAGGCAGTGAACAGTGAACTTCAACTCTTTATTAAGCATACTGAACAGAGCAATCACCTAGGGCAGCAGCAGCCCTTTTATAGGGTTGGCTGCTGTCCTATTAGCCAATGAAAAACATGGAAGTGTTAAACCCTTGAACCAATGAGAGTTGGCCCATTAACAGCCAATCAGATGTCCCAGAAAGGACCAACCCGATGTCGCTATTATTGACCAATCAGAAGTGCAGGATTAGAACCCTTCTTTTTACTTAAGGTTGTTAAAACTTTATTAAACGCCTTTATCAGTTCGTAACAGCGCCAGTGGCGAATTTGCCAATCTTGGTGTTCTCTGGCAAATGCCAAACGTCCTGTACGGTGTTGGGCTGTAAGCGCAACCCTCACCTGTGGACATTGGGCCTTCATACTACCCTCATGGAATCTTTTTCTGACTGTTTGAGCAGCCACATGCACATTTGTGGCCCGCTGGAGGTCATTTTGCAGGGCTCTGGCAGTGCTCCTCCTGTCCCTCCTTGCACAAAGGCGGAGGTAGCAGTCCTGATGCTGGGTTGTTGCCCTCTATGGCCTCCTCCATGTCTCCTGATGTACTGGCCTGTCTCCTGGTAGCGCCTCCATGCTCTGGACACTATGCTGACAGGCACAGCAAACCTCCTTGCTACAGCTCACATTGATGTGCCATCCTGGATAAGCTGCACTACCTGAGCCACTTGTGTGGGTTGTAGACTCCGTCTCATGCTATCACTAGAGTGAAAGCACCACCAGCATTCAAAAGTGACCAAACCATCAGCCAGAAAGCATAGGAACTGAGAAGTGGTCTGTGGTCACCACCTGCAGAACCACTCCTTTTTTGGGGATGTCTTGCTAACTGCCTATGCTTTCCACCTGTTGTCTATTCCATTTGCACAACAGCATGTGAAATTGATTGTCAATCAGTGTTGCTACCTAAGTGGACAGTTTGATTTCACAGAAGTGTGATTGACTTGGAGTTACATTGTGTTGTTTAAGTGTTCCCTTTATTTTTTTGAACAGTGTATCTCCTTCTGCTTCTGTAATTTCTCAACGGTATACTGTAGTCTCTTTAAGGTGGCTGGACTAAAATGCTATTTGATAATATGCCATCAAATTGCTATTGGTTCTTAGTGAACAGATAGATAGATTTGGTCCAGATGATCTGTTTCCAATCAGATCCTTCAGGTCTCCCAATGATGTGCATGGATTTCTACCTGTAACTGAGCCCATTGTTTTTGCTGTCAGCCTCTTCTTCCCTTTCCTTCCACCTTTGCCAGGATTATGGATGTCTCAAGAAAATTAGGTCTTATATAAGGTGTCGGAAATATTATCACCTCCCTGCATAAACTATACAGCCTCCATTCCTAATTCCCGTTATGCCACACTACCATAGAAAATTCTGCCCTTGCACAGCTATTGCAAGCTAAACTAAGGAAAGAAATTATGGACTTCTCTGGCTTTGCTTTTTCCTCCATGCTCTAGCGCCGTGATGGTGAACATGCAGAGCCGTGATGGTGGCATGCAAAGCCCTGTCTCTGGGCATGTGAGCTGTCGCCCCAACTCAGCTCCGCCGTGCATATGCATGGGCTTCCCACCGGCCAGCTGGTCTTGCATGGGGGGGGAGGGTGCATGCAGGGGTGGAGCACATGCGCAGGGGCAAGACACATGCACGGGGGACATGTGCGGGGATGCATGCACATTGCATTTTGGCGATGTGTGCATGTGTGCTTTGGGCACTTGGTGCCGAAAAGGTTAACCATCACTGTTCTAGCACGAGAACAATGCAACTAAACTCACTTGCAACTAAAATGGTTGGAGACTAGTGTATTGCTGCTATACAGTAAGTCAGCTGTAATAAACAGAATAAAAAAAAATGAATTTCAGATAGTAAATTTGTTTAAAGTGGAAGGGCGATATTCAGTTAATGGAAAGATACCATGGATATTAAAACAGTTGCCTAAGGTGAATTCTGCTGCTTTTATAATAGGCAAAAATGCAATAGGTGAATTTACTCTGGCTCTGGCATTAAAGGGACGGAGACTATTTCATTTAATTCCTGCCTATCTTACAACTGTAAAAATTAGATATGCCAATTTTGTATGTCAATCTGCATTATAAGTATGGTAGTGTTTCCTAATGGATGCTTTGAAATTTTAAAATCATTTTTAATCATAAATCAAGTTTACCTCCCATACAGTCCTTATTTGTTCATTTTAATGCACTGACCTGTAATGGCATCAATGCCCCAAATATGGAATTGTGTTTTGAGGGAGTCTCACTGAATGCTTTAAATGAGTCTTGGACGCACAGTATCCTTGCTCTCTTTTTATTCTTTTGTGGCAGCACAACACATTTCAGACCATAAACTGTGGTTATTAATTCTGCTTAAATTATATTCTAAAAAGTGTATGCATCAGGGCTTCTGTGGTAAAGTTATTCCCAGGGGTGACTATTGGAAGAAAGAGGATTCATGCATTAAAAAAAATGTTCCAGTGCAGTCCTGGCTACTTTTAATATTAAATTTAAATTGGTTTCATAGCCATGAAATATTGCAAATGTTGCATTTGGTATAAGTGACAAACAATAGTGTTAGCTTCTTTCCAAGACCTTGGCAAAGAGTCCCCTGAGATTTAAGATATTAAGCCAATCCCATTTAAAATAAAAAATAAAACTCCTGAAACGATATTCTGTTTTGGAACTATTTGAAAATATGCAGCAAAATGAATATCTCCAAAACACAACAGAATGTTATGAAAGCAAAAAGTTTATTTATCCCATATCCTGTACAGTTTAGATTTTAGTTTGATGTAGGCAATATATTACTAGCATTATGAAGTGGTAATAATGAATAAAAATGATTGGAATGATTAATTTATTACTTCTTAACTGCTGTTATTCGAATGCTTGTAAATTGCTTTTCATTATTTGTTTGTTGAGCTGGCTTCTTAGATTTTTTTTTTTTTTAAAAATGGGATATTATTTCTTAATCATCAGAATATAGGTAGTCCTTGACTTACAAACATAATTGAACCAAAATTTCTGTTGTTGTGAGACATTTGTTAAGTGAATTTTGCCCCATTTTATGACCTTTCTGGCCTTAGCTGTTAAGTGAAACACTGCAGTTGATAAATTAGTAATCCAGTTGTTAAGTGAATCTGGCTTCCCCATTGACTTTGCTTGTCAGAAGATCGCAAAAAGGGATCACATGACCTTGGGACCAGAGGTGGTATTCAGCAAGTTCTAACCAGTTCTGGAGAACCAGTAGTGGAAATTTTGAGTAGTTCAGAGAACCGGTAAATACCACCTCTGACTGGCCCCACCCCCATCTCTTCTATGCCTCCTGAGTCCCAGCTGATTGGCTGGGTCTTTGGTTGCCCTGCATGGGAGAATGGAGCTGGAAAGCAGGTTAGTGGAGTGGGGAGGGAATGGAGATTTTACAATATCCTTCCCCTACCACCCCCACCAAGCCACCCCCACCAAGCCATCGACACCTACAAAATCGGTGGTAAAAAAATTTTTTGAATCCCACCACTACTTGGGACATAGCAACGGTCGTAAGTATGAACCAGTTGCCAAGAATCTGAATTTTGATCACATGATCATGGGGATGCTGGAAAGGTTGTAACAGTGAAAAAAGGTTATAAGTCACTTTTTTCAGTGCCGTTATAACTTTGAACAGTCACTAAAGGAAGTGTTGTAAGGCAAGGACTACCTGCAATTATATTAACAAATGTAAATATTGAGTTGCTGAAGTTATCCTAGATATAGAAATAGAAAATAGGAAAGTATGATTGCTAGCTGAGAGAAATTGGATCTTGGCCTCAGGCAATTGTGGAAAATAATAATTTTCTTTCACCCATCATACAATTATGAATCATCTGGTACCAATCACTTTGGAATGATCATGAAAGTTAAAAATTACAAAGATGCATGCCTAGGGTTTACCTCTGCAAACACCACAAAATTATATCTTTTTAAATGATCAGTATACAACAATTCCTGTATTTTGCAGGAAAGCCAGCCAGGTGTACTCTTCTGGGAATTTTTGACTCGTGGCACACCATTGTAGAAACATGTTTATTCATCATGGCATCATGTAACAATTTGGAAGGATTGCATTTCTAATTGCAAAGTGCCAGTCTAGAATAATTGGAATCTAATGGAAGGCCTGCTTCTCACAATTAGCCAAAAAGGTGGTAAACTTCAAGTGGATTAACTTGCTTCTGAAACTGTAGCTGGGAGCTTCTGGAATAAAATGTTCTCTGATGATTGGGACGGGGATATTTAAGTACAGAAAATGTGCATGTTCAGGAAAGCACTACATTTCTTTCATCTGATATCTAGTTTGGTATATTTATAAGTTTCAAGATAGAACTATGTGAGCCTTTGTTGAATAGGAAAAAAGGAGGCTATGAGTATGATCAAAATACTGGACCAACTTGGCATTGCTCCAAAGTCTCACTCACATTAGAGACTAAAATTCACCCCAGCAATGTGTCTCTGCAAAGCATGCTTTTCTGTTGAGCCATGAGCAAATCCTCCATTTTGATGGTTTTGATTTCCCTTAATGTACATCAGAAAAAAGATGGTTTGTTTCCTTCAATTGGTCTGGCTGAGTTGCTCTTTGGTTCTTCTTCCTAAGGAACCATCTTAAATCCACCTTCGCCAATGTACTCCAATCTGAATGTGAACATCCCAGAAATCCAACCATTCCCAAATTATAACCCACTTGCTCTGTGCCAAGTTAAATGGTAGCAACAGAAATGAGATGATGCCATTTGCCCAGAATGAGCAAAACTATTGGAAACAACATTCTGAAGCATATCAAGCACCATCTTTGTCCCTTCAGTGGAGGAACAGCAAAAATTTGTTTGACACCTGTTCCCCCAAAAAAAGATGACTTAAGAAAGAGATTCATTTTATTTTGCTTCAAGACTGCTTTTCCTCCAGCAGGAAGATGTTAAGGAAACGCTTTCTTCAGTGCCAAGGCATGTTCTTCTCAAATATATCTGAAAAGCCTCAAGCTGGAGAAGGCCTCTCGTTGCCAAAAAACCTAAGCCATCCACAATTAGCATGCCAATATTGTCTATTCTGATTTGATTATAGTGCAAGAATCATTATGGTTAAAAATCAGCATAAAAATATTGCTAAACTCAGAATTCTCTGAAGTCCACATATTTACTAACGTATTTTATTTGTTGTGTAAGGGAACTGACCTCAATGTGTTTTTTTCAACCATAATATTGTGCCATGGTGAATTTGGCTAGGACATAACTGGTTAGGAAAAAAAAAGAGGGAGCGCTACAGAGCCATAATCCTCTTGAAAAAGATTCCTTTGGAAGGAGCTTGACTTCTAATTGGAAGTGCAAAGTGCACAAGCTCAGATGGTCTAATGTTTTGAAGATAGAAACAGGGACCTTTTTGTGTTCTCATCTGTTGTTTCTCACCAAAGATTAGCAGCATTATCTGAACTTACTCTGCCTTCCCCACTCATAAACTTTACTAAAGTTTCCTCTCTATTTGTTATAATCTTTAATCCTATAATAGCCTCATGCTGATTCAGAAATAGAATCTTTTGGTAGGAACATAAATTGGGAAATCATGGTTATTCTAGAAAATGATATCAACTTTTCAAAATGTATCTTGTCAAGTGCATGAGGTGAACTGCCTGATTATGAACAGAATAGTGGCTCAGAATAGATTTTAGGTTGAATGTCTGAAGCTCAAACATTCCTTTTTCTTTGAAACTAGGAGTCTTCACAGAGCTAAGCCCAAGACATTTTATTTATTTATTTTATTTCTATCTTGCCTTTATTATTATACAAATAACTCCAGGTGGTAAAATATCCAACACACCTTCCTCCTATTTCCTCACAGCACCAACTCTGTGAGATGGACTGGACCAAGATAGAGTGACAGGCCCAAAGTGTTTCTTGGCTAAGGAGGGTCATGAATTCATGGTTTCTTGCTTTCTAGTCTGGTGCCTTAGCCACTAGATCAAACTGGCTCCAAATCTTGCTGTCCAAAGCATAGAGGCAGATAATACCCTCATCGTAATTTCATATGCAAAAATGCATCCGCACCACAGGGTCAGGTCATTCTAGCATTAGTAATAGAACTACATGGTTGACTGGGGGCACACAGCAGGGTAAGCTAAAGTATTCAGGCAGAATGAGAAAAGATGCCTACCACTTCCAGCATCTTCTACCTACAGTAAGTCAGTTGCCTCACTCTGCCTAACAGTAGAGTAGGCCTGGACATATATTCCTGCTTCCGTCTCCTTGTGCCACTTTGCTCTTTTACTTTATGGCAAATTACAGGAGAGATGTATTATCTCTTTACTCTTAAGAAATGTGTTGTGTAACTTAACACCACTGGCTTTCCAAAAATTTGCAGTCAAACTACATTATTCGCTCAAGAGTACATTGAAACCATGGATTACTGTACCTCAGTGTCACAGACACTTCAAGGGACAAGCATATCTGTTGTGACTTACACCTTTGCTCCAATGACAGAAATTATATTGTTTGTATCATCACACAAAATAGTGCGATTTGTGTAAGTTTGTTCTTACTCAAGTGATGCCAATTTCTGCAAGCTGTAACCCAATATATCTGGAACAGGAGAAAAGCAAGGATTGTCTCCTCTGTTACATTACATTGTTCAGGACACTGAAATCTTTCCTAACAATCAGCTTTGATTTGTCAAGCATGGCTAAAGTAAGGTCCCATGTTTCCACAGGATGTATCTGTTATGTATTAAAATGGACTACTCGAAATCCCTGCGCCTTGATTGGCTAAGGCGCAGGGATTTCTGATTGGCCAGGCAAGCCGCGCCGATTGGCCCGATTGAAGTCTCCCGCGATTGGTTCAAACCAAGAGCGGGAGACTTGAATTGCTGCCATTGGCCGCGGCTGCCGCGGCAAAAGGTATAAAAGCCGGAGGCTTTTTGCCTTTTGCCGGTTCGGTTCAATGATTGAAATAAAGAGCTGTTAATGATAAGTCACCGACTCAGAACCTTTTTTCGCGGACACGACACTGGCGACGAAGGTGGGATCTCGCCCCTGAACCGAACCCCGTGTCCATAAACGAACTAGCGACAACATAATGGCGAAAATAGCACCGCCCGCCCCCTTCAACCCTGCCGCCGAAGACTGGGAATCATACTCAGACATATTCCGTATGTACCTAGAATGCGCCGGCATGAAGGACGCCCCGGGCCCGCTAAAGCGCGCCGTCTTCCTGACGCATTGTGGACCAGAGGTTTTCCAGATGGCCAAGGCATTGGCCAAACCGGCAGACGCGACTGCCATGGATTGGGACGTCCTCGAACCCATATTGAGGCGCCATTACGCCCCCGAGGTCCCCATCCTAATACGGCGAAATGAATTTTACCGAAGAAGCCAGAGACCAGACGAAAAGCTGAGCGACTTCGTCGCTGAATTAAGGCGCCTGGGCAGACTCTGTGAGTTCGAAGGATTGAACAGTCTCATAAGAGACCGTTTCGTGCTCGGACTATGGGATCCGACACTCCAGAGCCGACTTATGGCCAAAGGCGACATCAGCCTGGCCGACGCCCTCACCGCAGCCGCAGCCGCAGAAGCAACCCGCACGTCAGCAGACACCATGCGAAGGTCCGAGGCAAAGAGCGCAAACAACAACCCCGCGAGGTCGGCCGACGCACGAAACGAAGCGACCGCACACTACGGCGACTACCAGTCAACCTCCAGCACGTCAGATGATGAGGAGGACATACATCGCGTGCAGACGGGACGCGGAAACCAACGGGGCCAGTATAGTCGTAGGTCGAGGACTAATTGCGCCGGGTGCGGCGGCGACCACCCCAGGTCGGAATGCCGTTTCTTCGACGCTGTCTGTAGGCATTGTGACCGAAGGGGCCACATCGCCCGAGTTTGCCGCCAAAAAAAGACCCGCAGCCCGCCAAAATGGGAACAGCAGGATAGAAGGAGAGAGAACTCCCCGCCCAGAGCCAGAGAGCGCCAGCCAACAGGCAGATGGGACCAGAAGCAACGACCCCAAAGAAGCGGCGACGGTCGGCGGAAAGAAGAAACCCACCAGACGGTGACAATCGGCCACGCCATCTCCGACGGCGCCAGAAAGGTCCACGTAGAAGTCCACATCGAAGGCCAGCCATGCAAAATGGAAGTGGACTCCGGGTCCTACCTTTCCATGATTGCATGGCACGAAATAAAAAAACTAGTGCCTACTCTGCAAAGAAAAGACGTGGCCGCCCAGAGAATCATCATAAAAGACTACCAAGGTAATCGCGTTCCAGTAGTGGGCACCAAGAACTTTAACATAACCTACAAAGGCCACACCGAACAACTACCACT
The DNA here is from genome assembly GCA_033807585.1 of Hydrophis major. NCBI lineage: Eukaryota > Metazoa > Chordata > Lepidosauria > Squamata > Elapidae > Hydrophis > Hydrophis major. Next base: position 224,867,398 of record CM066329.1, read on the forward strand.
CACAATAGTCGATCGTAACCGCCCGAGCCTGTTGGGACTGCAATGGTTCGCCCCGCTAAACATCGCACTGACAGGTGTCAACCAAGTCTCCATTGAAGCCTGGGAACAGCGGCTAGTCCAGGAGTTCCAGGAAGTCTTCGATGGAGGATTGGGCAAGTACAAGGGGCCCCCTATTTCATTTGATTTAGACCCAAGGGTTTCCCCCAAGCGGCTTAAACCTAGGAGGGTGCCCTTTGCTTTAAAACCAAAAATTGACGAGCAGATCAACAAACTCGTCAAACAAGGGGTATTAAAACCGATAGACCACGCCAGATGGGAGACCCCGATAGTGACCCCAGTAAAGCCAGACGGGTCCGTGAGAATTTGCGGGGACTACAAGGCCACCCTAAACAGCGCGCTACAGCAAAGCGCCTACCCAGTGCCTATAGTGCAACATTTACTGCACTCTTTAGGAGGGGGAAAATTTTTTGCCAAGCTCGACCTCGCCCAGGCATACCAGCAATTGCCTGTGGACGAAGAAACGGCAGAAGCCCAGACAATTGTAACACACCGGGGGGCTTTCAAGTGTAACAGACTCCAATTTGGAGTCAGCGTGGCACCAGGCATTTTCCAGAGCCTGATGGAACGTTTACTACAGGGCATCAAGGGGGTGGTGCCCTATTTCGATGACGTATTAATAGCGGCGCCAAACGAAGCCGAATTAGAGAACCGTTTAAGACAAGTCTTAACAAAATTTAAAGAAACAGGACTTAAAGTCAAACGCGAAAAATGCCAACTTTGTACAAAACAAATAGAATTTCTGGGTTACCTCCTAGACAGACAGGGCATCCACCCTACAACTAAAAAAGTTAAAGCCATCAAGGAAGCCCCCACCCCGAAGTCCAAAACAGAACTACAAGCATTCCTAGGCTTACTAAATTTTTATAATGTCTTCCTACCTCAGAAGGCAACGGCGGCGGAGCCCTTGCATAGACTCCTAGATAAGAAGGCAGCATGGACTTGGGGGAGCCGAGAACAGGCCGCTTTTCAGAAAACCAAAGACCTCCTCACCTCCGACGCCGTCCTAATGCAGTTCAGTGAGACTTTGCCCTTAGCTGTCACTTGCGACGCATCGCCCTACGGCGTCGGCGCTGTCCTCAGCCATACCCTCCCAGACCAGAGAGAAGCGCCTATTGCATTTTTTTCCAGAACACTGACAAAACCGGAACGGAACTATAGCCAGCTGGACAAAGAAGCTTTGGCTATAGTTGCCGCCATAAAGCGTTTCCACGAGTACCTGTACGGCCGCCCTTTCAAAATAATCACTGACCATAAGCCACTGCTGGGCATCCTCGCTGGAAACCGGGCTACGCCAAACATCTTGTCACCACGCATGACTAGATTGAATCTGAATTCCTGGCAGCCTACAGCTACGAACTATTACACAAGCCAGGTAAGAAAATCTCGCACGCGGACGCTTTAAGCCGCTCGCCCTTGCCGGACTCTGAACCTGACCCCGCACCAACAACAAACACCCTGAGTATCGAGAGCCTGCCCATAACCGCGTCTGATATTGCCAGAGAAACCATTAGGGACAAACAATTGGCGCAAGTCTTACATTGGTTAGAAAAAGGTTGGCCGGAAAAAGACATTGACGAGACTTTTAAAAAATTCCGGCAGCGCCAGACTGAACTTTCATTGTTAAGGGGTTGCATCCTGTGGGGAGATCGGGTGGTAATTCCGTGCAAATTGCAAAACAGGGTCCTAGAGATGTTGCATGAGGGGCATCCTGGCATCGTCAGGACAAAAGCCCTGGCCAGGAGTTACGCTTGGTGGCCAGGGATGGATAAACAAATTGAAGCATGGGTCGCCAAATGCCACAGGTGCCAGGAAACCAGGTCCAGCCCACCCACAGCGCCCATCCGAGACTGGGAAATACCACGGGGACCCTGGTCCAGAATCCACTTAGACTTTGCCGGCCCCACAAATGGACACACTTTTCTAATCACAGTAGATGCATACTCAAACTGGTTAGAGGTGGCTGACATGAAATCCACCACCACAGAGGCTGTCATTAAAGAGTTGTGTAAACTGTTCGCCACACATGGCCTCCCAGACATCGTTGTCTCAGACAATGGGCCCCAATTCACATCCATCGAATTCGAACGTTTCCTGGCCGAGAAAGGTATCCGCCACGCATTGACAGCACCGGCGCATCCGGCGGCGAACGGTAGGGCGGAACGGATGGTCCAGTTTACAAAAAAGACCCTCCGGAAAATGGACCACGAGGAGATCAACGAAAAAATCAATAAACTGCTTTTCATACAGCACATCACACCCAATACCACGACCAACAAAAGCCCTGCAGAGCTCCTGATGGGCAGGAAGCTGAGGTCCCCACTCGATCGTCTGCACCCCACCTACAACCCGGAGCGACCCCCAGACTCAAGCTCCAGGTACCGAACCTTCGAACCAGGCGACTGGGTTTACGCAAAAAACATGACGGGGGACCCCCTATGGATCCCAGCCGTCATAACTCAAATCACGGACCCACGGTCGTACCGGCTCCAAACCATCGATGGGCGAGCCTGGAAACGACACATCGACCAACTCCGGTTGCGAGCAAAGACTAACCTCAACCCCCAAGACACGAACCAAGGGGGGAGGGAATACCCGATAAGAGAAACGCAGGAAAAAATTAAATTCAAAAACTCACCAGAATGCAGCCCCCGCGAGTCCCATCCGGAGAAGAGCCGTCCAGCCAACTCTACCGACTCGGAGAAGCCAAGCGGGAGCGGCAAAAATCCGTGACTCAACCGACCCGGTAGGCCCAGGCGGGAGCCACGGCGAGAGAACCGGCCCGACCATCCAGCCGGTTCTCACAGAGCCAGGAGCAGCCAAAAAGATGACCGCTCCGGCCGAGTTACAACAAGGAAGTGAGCTGCGCAGGTCAACTAGGACCCGACGGAGCCCCGCCTACCTGCATGATTACACCACGTGAAAGACCGTACCAAGAGGGGAGGGGTGTTATGTATTAAAATGGACTACTCGAAATCCCTGCGCCTTGATTGGCTAAGGCGCAGGGATTTCTGATTGGCCAGGCAAGCCGCGCCGATTGGCCCAATTGAAGTCTCCCGCGATTGGTTCAAACCAAGAGCGGGAGACTTGAATTGCTGCCATTGGCCGCGGCTGCCGCGGCAAAAGGTATAAAAGCCGGAGGCTTTTTGCCTTTTGCCGGTTCGGTTCAATGATTGAAATAAAGAGCTGTTAATGATAAGTCACCGACTCAGAACCTTTTTTCGCGGACACGACAGTATCTATGTTCCACGCAGTGCATATACAGGTCGTGTTCAGCTTACAACAAAGCAACTTTAAATTGTCTAATATTTACTTTTAATTAAACACAGACAGGACAAAGTATTAAGAATGTCATTTCCTTCCCAGCAAACTTTTTACAGAAGATAATTAACTGAAGATAAATAGTTTGCTACGCCTCAAAATACTTTTTGAGTTTTAAACTGTAAAAGAACGGGTACTGGATAGAATAGCCTTTTGCTGTGTATTAACTAGGAAGTTGTGGTTCTAGGAGTTGAATAAGGAAATTGTTATGAATGTCCTGGAAGAAAGTGAGCTTGGAACACACATTTGTTTTGATGCAACTCCAGATGTTCAAATGGATCAACTATGATTTTGTTTTGCTCATAACATCTGATTCAATGGCTTTGCTGATTAACTTAGGTTGGATTTATTATGGGATGCTGGTTGCAGCTGCAGTTTCTGCCACCAAATAATTCCAAGAAATGAATCAAGAGGCTGAAAATGTCTAGCTGACAGTTCCTAACAATACAAATGTTGTGGAAAACGGAAAAATGTTTAATTAAAATATTTTATAAGCAAGAAGAAATCTTAAATGCTCCAAAACCCAAGGTCCACATTTGCAGAGAGTCAGTTTCAAATAAATCATCCTGTATTTTTTTCAGTTTGTTTTTTAAAAGATTATTGGCATCAAAATTTTAGAGCAATGGAATATTTCTCTAGATTCTGGACTTGGATGCAAAATCTATTAGCATGTTTATATTCAAACAATTCAAACAATGTTTGAATTCAAATAATTCTTGGAGTTGGGGATCATCTGTAGTTAAATATCCTATATTAACCAGTCCAATATGTACAAAGATATATTAATTGTGAATTAATGCATCATCACAGTGATGGAGCCTATCTTTATACGCACTGGATCCCAGATTTATTTTTGGCAATTCCAGAGTCAATTGAATCGAGGTGGGTAGCTATAGAAATTGAATAAATAAATACATTTCCAGCCAAAGGGCTGATGACGATGAAAAAAAAACCCATTTGCTTCCTGAAATGTAGAGTTTTCACCAATCAGAGAAGATAGTATTGAACCTGATGCTGAATCAAATCAGGCAGATTCAAAGAGATATTCAGATTGAAGTGGCACTCCTCTGAAAGGGACCAACTTTCAATCTGAATTCTTCTGAAGCTCCCTAAATGTCCTGATTTGAGAAGGACCTAGAAACAGACTTTACAAGATGTTTTAAGCCATGCTTTATTTTAGTAATAGCTTCTAGAATCTCTAGAGACCTGTTTTGAACACAGTGTCAGGATTCATCATGGAGGCAAAATCAGGGGCTCATGAACTTTCTTTATGAGAAGAAGTTTGAACATTTGGAACACTCAAGATCAGAAAACAAGTGACTGTGGGAAAAACATTGCCAAGTGTGCAAAACTTTGTATGGCTTGGAGAGAAAAAAATGTGGACAGTAAGAAAATTGAAATTTCTCTCCATCTCTCTAAACACTAAGGTCACAGCCATCCATTAGAAGCTGATTGAAAGGAGATTTTGAACTGAAGAACTTCACATAACACGTGACTGAAAAATGGAATTCACAAGACCAAGGCATGCCGAAAGCCACTAACTTGAGTGGTTTTAAAGGGGACCTCTTTTAAAAGTCATACAAGGCAGGTCCATCAAGGGCAAATTAGTCTTGAGACTTCTTCCTTCCCGCCAGCGTGGCTTTTGCAACCAAAAAGGTTTGCCCGGTTGACTTTGAGGAAAGGAGCCAAAGAAGAGCGGAGAAAGCTGAAGAACCGCTTCGGGGCGAACAAAACTCCTCCTCAAAGGAACTGCCCACCGCCCTCTGCAAAGCCTTTCCTTCCACGTTTCTGTCGGAGGGCAGGATTGGGAGGAGTTTCTCCTCTGCCCCTTTAAGGTCGTGTTTCCTGTCGAGAGGGTAGGCGAGGGAGCGGCGGCGGCGGCTATGAAGCCCAGGTGGCTCTGTTTCTGTCTCCTGGCGCTGGCGACATGGAGCGCCCGCCGGTCTGGCGCTTACTTCCCGGAGGAGCGCTGGGTGCCCGAATCCCCGATGCGGCCTCCGCGGGTCCTGCTGGCCCTGCTCGCCCGCAACGCGGCTCACTCGCTGCCGGCGACGCTAGGCTGCCTGGAGAGGCTCAGCTATCCCAAGGACCGCATCGCGCTCTGGTGAGTGGCTGGCGGGCAGACCCTGCGCTCGCCCAATGCCTCGGCGCCAGAAGGCTGCACTTTGGTGGGGAAAGAAGGAGGCGGGTGGGTGGGGATGGGCGGCTTCCACCCGAGCCTGGAATTTTCCCGAGGTTGCCGATGACGTTATCTTTCACGTGTAGCCTTTTCAAGCTCTCTCTCTTCCCTTGGATCCCGGCGATCCACTTGGGGGCCAGAAAGATTTGCTGGCTGGCAAGATCCCAGCACTAGTTTAACATCAGTAGATCCTCTAGAGTTGCCTTTTTGAAGCCGGCCTCTCTCAGGAAGGCATGTCCAAGGTATAACAGAATAACAGAGTTGGAAGGGACCTTGTAGATCATCTAGTCCAGGGTTCTCCAACCTTTTGGACCTCAAGGACCACTGAACTCATAATTTTAAATCCCAGGGGCCACTAACCGGTTCTGTGGGCGTGGCCCAATTTGTGGGTGTGTCTTGTTGGTCATGTGACTGGCTGAGCATGGCTTGTATGTAAATATTATAAATATTTATATAAATATTGAATTTTTTTATAAAGGATCAACTTTTACCCAAAATCAGGCAAAGCAGGCAGATTGAGTTGCTCACAGAATCACAGATTCATTCAGAGATCTATCTATCTACCATTGGCTAGCTCAGTCTGTCACATAAAATTTGCTTGCAAAGTAACTCACAACACACCATGTATGTAAATATTGAATTTTTTTTATAAAAAAAGAACAACTTTTACCCAAAATCAGGCAAAGCAGGGCAGATTTTGCTCACAAATCATTCAGTGATCTATCTGCCATGGGCAAGCTCAGTCTCTCAAATTTGCTTGCCTCTGCACTGAATAATAGAACCTTCAGTCCTAAAGGAGGTTCGGAGCCGAAGATCTAAAGACTAGCTAGAAAGCAAGAAATCCAACCATTTCCTGCTTCCTAGCTAATCTAAATCTCCAGGCACAGCAGAACAGATGATGATTGGAAAAAGGAAAAATAGCAATTTAGCAGGCAAGTTTGCTGGGTAAGGAGTGAATGGGCGGGGAGGGTTCCCGTGGGCCATGTGGGCTGCACAGCCTTGTGTTCCCGCTCAGCCTGGATTAATTGCTTTGGGGGGGGGTGCTCTGTGGGTGAGATTTCTCTGCGGCCTACCAAAATTTTCTCAGGGCCCGCAGCCCACTGGTTGGCGGCTGCTGATCTAGTCCAGCCCCCCCCTCCAAGCAGGAGACCCTATATCATTTCTGACAGATGGCAGTCCAGTCTGTTCTTGAAAGCTTCCCGTGATGAATCTCCCACAACTTCTGAAATTGGTTGATTGCTCTCACGGTCAGAAAAATGTCCCCTTATTTCTAGGTTGAATCTCTCCTTGATCAGTTTCCATCCATTATTCCTTATCTGGTACTAATAAAGGAGAATGTTTGTAGCTCAGGGTTGATGAGCTACCACTGATGATGTTTACGTAGTTTGGGTGGTGAAATGTCTGCCAGAAAAGAAGGAAGCTCAGAGAGCACCAAGGACCCCACGTGTCTAAGGTGTGACAGTGAAGATGGATAGAAACGCATTTTCTTCAAAGTTTGTTCAGCCATGGGGTGGTGGCTGATTTGAAAGGATTAAAAATAAGCCTGCAAGAAAGGCCTAGTTCCCTAAAGAGACTTATCTAGTCTCCAGGAGTAGCTTTAAAGAGTAGCATGAACCTCGTTCCTGCCCTTATCGTATCTCCTATCTTTCTGGTCAGACCATGTCTTTCCTGTACAGGTATTTCCTGTACAGGTAGCCTCGATTTACAACAGTTCATTTAGTGACCATTTAAAGTTAACATCATCACTGAAAAAAGTGTCTTCTGACCATTTTTCAGACTTAATGACCGTTGCAGCATCCCTTTGATCGTGTGATCAAAATTGGGATGCCTTGCTCATATTTATGACGGTTGCAGTGTCCAGGAGGATGTTGTGGTTAGCCGGCAGCAGGTGCAGATGGCTGAGGAGAGTGACTACTCAGATGAGGGGCCAGGACCATTAGGGAGTGACTGCTGCCTTCAGAGATTGTGGGGGCTGGCAGCAGTGATGAGGAGGTTCCCAAGGAGCCTGTGCCAAGTGCACATGCGTGCAGGGCTGCTCACAGGAAAGAGCAGCTACAGCAGCACAGGGGACTAGGGAGTAAGGCTGCAAGGTAATGGCCCCTCCTTCAAGAAGATAAAAGCCAGCTGTGAATTGAACGTTCTTTGCAGGAAGCAAAGACGTTTTGAAACTCAGCCTCATGGACATTACAGTAGCTGAAGTTGGTAATTTGAAGAATCTTGTGTTGTGAAATATTTCTTATCTGTGATTCTTGGCAGTGTCTCACAGTTTTGCCAAGATTTGTGCTTATCAAAGTTAATTCGTTTGCAGCAGCCTTTTAACCGGGATTCATAAAACTCATTAAAAGGTTTCTGTTCTCTTTGATTATTGTTTGTTTTCTTGGAAAAGGGTTTGGGTCAGAACAGGGGGTCTTGTGATCACCTTTTGCAACTTTCTAACAAGCAAAGTCAGTGGGGAAGGCAGATTCACTTAACAACGGTCTTGCTAACTTAATTGCGGCGATTCACTTAACTGTAGCAAGAAAAGTCATAAAGCGGGGCAAAAACTCACTTGACAAATGTTTCACTTAGCAGCATAAATTTTGGGCTTCACTGTGGTTGTAAGTCGAGGACTCTGTACATCTTTTCCTGGGACTGCATGGCTGACCTTTGCAGATGCTACATGATCTCAGAGAAGCATTGCCAATGGATGCTACAGGCGCTCCCGCCCTTATTCCCAAAGCATTCTCTTTTTCAAAGCTGAAGTGTTTGGCATGCCCTCCAAACTACATCCGATGCATAACAGAAACCAGATATTAACTCTGACCCTCATGGAGATGGGCGGGGAGAGAGAGAATAAATAAAGGCTACTCCTTGACAGTTGATATAAGTTGCAAAACTGTTCGGTGCAGGATGGCATTTCCTTTTCCAAAACCTCTTTCCTTAGGGTGGCAACGGATCACAACGTAGACAACACAACTGCAGTGCTTCGGGAATGGCTCATGAACGTTCAGAGCCTGTATCACTCAGTGGAGTGGCGGCCCATGGATCATCCCAGGTGAGCTTGGGGGTGGAGGGCACAGGAGCTGACCTCTTAAGCAGGCAAGGAAGGCAGAAAGGAAATGGAAGGCAGAGTTCAAAATGGAACTAGTTCTGAAGGAGAAACTGAAATAAATTCCAGTGCGTTTAGAGTTTCGATAGCCTCGTTGGAATCGGATAACCTGCAAAAAGAGAAATGGCAACATTGCTTAAATCAGTCGGACTGGGATTAGTAGCTTTATTATTATTATTTATTAGTAGTGGTAGTACTGAGGGAACCTGTGGACAAGGAATACTATAAACCAGAGATTGCTGGTAGCCCTGCCCTTCCAAAAACCATTATGCTGTGGCTATGAATGAACTGAAGAGAGTGGGCAAATCCCATGGGACCATTTGAGAAAGGCTCTTTGCACTGAAGTGCATACATAAATTCGAATGCCAAGTAATTCACCACAAAAAGCCATTGTAAAGATACATTAAGTGACTTGTATGTATCCTGGCCATTTCTTTTTGTACACATACCTGGAATTTGTTTTCTTTTGCTTAATGTATTTTAACTGTCAAATTTGCCATTGCAAATTGTCATTCAATTATTCTTTTAATTTCTCAGATTTCAGCAGATGTTGTTACTAGTTTTTTTTTTTAAGTGAATAGACGGCCATAAGAGCTAAAAGCATAACTTAAAAAATACACAAAAGTTTTATAAAATTAAATGTATATCTTCCATGTGCATCCATATTCATCAACTGCTTCACTTGCAGGAATTCCGCTTCCTCAATGCCCTTTCATCTGCCAAATGAGATTTGGGTAGTAAGAAAGGACTTTTAAATAGCTAGAATAATCTCCCATGTGGTTTCTTGAGGCCTGTGTTCTACTTAATCTGTGACTGGCTCTTGAATCTTTTATTTATTTATGTTCTTTGGAGTTACAGGTAGTCCTTGACTTACAACCAGTCACTTAATGACTGTTTGAAATTACAGTGATCCAGAACAGAGGTCTCCAAACTTGGCAACTTTAAGACTTGTGGGCTTCAACTCTCAGAATTTCTCAGCCAGCAAAACTGGGAGTTGAAGCCCACAAGTCTTAAAGTTGCTAGGTTCGGGGACCTCTGATCCAGAAGAATGCTTTACTGGCTTTATGAGCTGTGGGGTGTAAAATGTCCCCGTCCACCCCACATACACCCCCTGCAATCACATGACTTCATTAGGATGCTTGGCAGTTGGCTCAACTTTACAATTGTTGCAATGACCTGTGGTTATGAGATCATAGTTTGCAATGTATCTTGCCAGTTTTTGACCCTTATTTTGCCAGTTTCTGGCAGAAAACTTCCATACCAATTGGGGGTCACATGATCACATTCACTTAATGACCATGGATTTACTTGTGACTGCAGTGATTCACTTAGCAACCACCACAAAACAACTGGGTCTAAGTCACGTGAATGCCTTGGCTTATGACCCTAATGACTTAGAAGCAGAAATTTGATCCCAACTGTGATAGTTAGTCAAGAACTAGCTGTAGTTTCCTCTGATGAATTTAGCTTTATTGTTATTGATTTTGTTTCTCTGATACAGTTTTTTGTGCTTGCTTTGTTGTGGTGGTCTTTGTATTCATCTTTTTAAAAAAAGAGATAAAAGTTTCCACCAACCTCCCTGAATCCAATGCCTTCCAAATTTATTAGATTACAATTGTATCATTCAGAACATCACGGCCATTAAACTATATGAGGTAGAAAAGGTTTACCAAAGAATTTCTGTAAGTAAAAGACCCAGGAGGAACAAAGGAAAAATAGAAGCTTGGAAAAGGAAGGAAGAGAAAAAACTCCAAATGAATCAGTAATTATATAGCATTAGAGAAAAGGCAGTGTTGAATTCAGCAAACCGGGAGTGTACATGTCCTGGAAGACTGGAATAAGCTATTGTTCATTTGGTACTGCAAATTGTTTAAGACTGAAATCAAACTTTGGGATATTCCAGTAGAGGGATTTTGAAGCCCAATAACTCCTTTTCAAATGTTGGTTTTGGGATTTTTTTTTTCTTCTGGCTTCTTCTGTGCACTTTGTGAATTGGAATAATTCTGAACAGAGGTTAATTTCTGTGATTTTTCACACAAAAACTAGGAACAATATTGAATGAGAAATAGTCCCAGTTTAACATATGAGTCAGAGAGTGAACTCTGCCTAGAAACACATCAGAACGTATTACTGGTTATGAATCCTACCTTGCACATGTGTCCTGTGGTAGATAATTATTTTTTTATAAAGCCCCAAACTTCATTGTTCCTTGTAGGTTCTACTCAGATGAAGAAGGCCCCAAGGACTGGTCCAATTCACGCTATGACTATGTCATGAAGCTCCGGCAAGCAGCTTTGCAGTCTGCCCGAGACATTTGGGCTGACTACATCCTGGTAAGGAATGTTCAGAAAGGAAGCTTAGTGAGAGGACTGAGTGCATTGCTCGGATTGGATTATTGTCTTTCTGGGATCATAAGCACAAGTTGTGTTGTAGTCCTGGGGTTTCTATAATCCTGTATTTGAGCCTCTGCTCAGCTAGGTGATTGCTGAGAGGCTCCAGACTGTCCCTATCTGACACTGGGACCTGCCCACTTTTAAAATAATGCATAAACTTTACCAGTTCACTCCTTTACATTACCTGCTTAGATTCTGCCCACTGTTTGTCAAATATTAAACTCTAAGTAAATATGCATCAGGTCAATAAGATTGGGTTTGCATAACTCACTAGCCACAAAGAATCCTAATTTGGGCTCAGCGTGTAAACCCAGCCCTTGAGTCTGATCTGGGGGGAGAGGGTGTGTGTGTAGCTGTTTCATTTTGTGTAAGGTTCAAATAATATTTCTGGCACAACAGTGCATTTTGTTACTTTTTGCACGTGGACTTTGTCAGAGGCAAATATTTTATCAAGTCCCTCCTAGGTCGGCTTCCCATGATGATGCTTGCCAATTTGCAATTCTTAGCAACACAACTGTATGTGTGTGTGTTGCACATATGCATTCACATACTTCTTCGCTTCCAGTTTAAATAGGAGCCCCTTTTGTGTGACCCTAGTTAAAGAACAGAAGATATGGCAACTGAGAAAGAGACTTGTTAGGAGTTGGGTACTCAGTCGATTGCATTGTGTATTTCTGGTTAAGTTGGTGGGAAGGAACTAGTAGCCTGCAGTTATTTTGGACTTCGCTCTTAGTAGTTACTTTGGACTTAGCTCTTAGTAGTTGCAAATAGGGTAGGGGACTATAAGAATTATCATCCAAAATAGTCGAAGGACACTAGTTTTCCTAACCAATTCGAGATCTTGGCTCTGGAGAGGACTACATATATTTGTTTGGAACGCAGTGGATATTTTTGAAACCAGTCTTCTATTTTGTATTATATTTTACCTGTTTTCTTTAACTGGCCGGAAAGCCAAATTCATCCAGGTGAGTTGCTCAAGTATCACCAGGATGTTCTTTGTTTGTTTTTTTTGCCATGCAGAAAAAAAAAGTGAGTGAAGGGGTTAGAAAATGCTTGAGGGTGGAAGACAGGAATGAAATTAAAAAACTGTTATCTGTTTTTCATGTTCATTAGTCATAGTGTGTTCATAGTGCTTTTTACAACTTCATTCCTTTTGCCCATTTGAAGCTTTCTGAAATAGTCAAATCCATCCAAAAGAAAACTTATCAGATGTAGAATATGACAAGTGCATTGTACTGCGCGGTATTCACTTTCACAATATACAGAATTTACTATCACTCAGGGCTGAAGGTTGATTGTTTTTCGTTTGGTTTGAATATTATCTTCTGAAGCTGGCTGGGTCTGACACTTCATGGGCTGTGAATGTAATTGAAGTTCCTCAGCTCGTCCATTGTGTGTTCTCCCCGCCCCACTCCTCCCGCCTCCCATTCCTTTTCTGTGTTGTCTTTCCCAACAAGAGCAGCTGCCCTGAAATTTCAGAGTATAGGGGGGAGCCAGTAGAACAGCTGGCCTTGATGGGGCCTGCTTCTTGGCTGGTCATGACTGATACTTCCGTTCTGGAATGAAGACTTGGTCTCCAGCCCAGAATTGTTGGCCGTGGATAACTTGTATACATAGATCTTTCTCACTGAGGCTAAATACAGAGTATGTTTTTTCTGCCAATGCATGAAAAGCAGTAGTACCTACAGTAATTATATCTGGATCTGCTGGCAGGTTTCTTTGAGGTTCTTTTTGTGTAGAATTCACACTGGCAGGTTTATTTGGACAGAACTCCCATTGTGCACATTGCCACTGAGCTTCTGGAAGCAGGCCCAGGGCTCTGGTTACATCACATTATCCTTGTGAGATTTATGAACAGGCTGTGCAGGGTATCCCCCTACAATTGAACTGCAACATAATCATGTATTTCTGTTACTCCACATTTGAAGAGAGAGATTCTTCTGTGCATTTGTAACCCTTTTCTTTCCATACCGGTTAATGCCTATGCATCAGGTAGCTTGGTCTGAGACTAGTCCACAGGAATTTAACAGTAGTAGTAATAGCAGTAGTATCTTTATTATGATTCAAGACCATGTGTTAAAACACATGCTGACTAAGGATGGACTTCACCTGGATCTCTCTGTTCTTAGACCAATATCTTAATCACTTGATCTGTATTTGATCCGTTAAGATTGCATACTGACCAGTCATTACAGAAACTTGTAATCGTCAGTAGGAATGGTTGATGTAGATTTCACTTTGCTTTCTTTTTTAATGCTCCATTATGCAGTTTGTGGATGCAGACAATCTATTAACAAACCCCGACACTCTGGGCCTTTTGATAGCTGAGAACAAGACTATTGTGGCACCAATGCTGGACTCACGAGCAGCCTATTCAAACTTCTGGTGTGGGATGACTTCACAGGTATGCAGATTCAGAAGCTGTGGCCGAATTCTAGGCCTTTTTCCCTGGCAGCTGAGGCCACAGCCAATGATGGCAGTGTACACCTAATCAGGCCCTGGTCATGGCAGGAGGAGTCCTTCTGCTCCCACCTCAACCAGATTGAGTTCTCCTTTTTTCCAACAAAATACAAGGTCAAGCCAATGTCCACTGATTAGAGTTTGCATCCAGTTACCCATTTGGACTCACCTGTGGCTTCCATGACCACCAGGGATTTCTCAGGATGACCCTTGGATAAAAACATAAGAGAAGTTTTGCTGGGTCCTCTTAATCCAGTATTTTATTTCTCCTAGTGGCTAGTCAAATACCTCTGAGCTATTCCAAGCCAGATATGGAGTCACAGCATTATTTTGCTGCAATTCCTCCGCACATGGTGTATGAATGCATGCTGCCCCCAGTCTGGAGATAACAGTGAATTTTCAAGATTAATTCTCCTTGATAGATCTGTCATCCACGAATGTCCAACTCCACCAGTTCCAGTTAGTCTTAAGGCAGGGGTCTTCAAACTTGATAACTTTAAGATTGTGGACTTCAACTCCCAGAATTCCTCCTCCAGTCATGTTAGCTGAGGAATTCTGGGAATTGAAGTACACAAGTCTAAAACTTGCCAAGTTTGAAGGCTCTTATCAGGTCTCCAACAAATCCCCTTTATTCAAAGCAAAAGTCTCTAGCCGCATCTCAGAAAAAGTAAATTGATTTATTAGAAATTGCCATGTTGGTGCATGGCTGGATCAGCTGGTATTAATACATTTCCCCCTTGACCCTGGTCTTTCCCCCACTCCCTGGATGTGACTTCTCCAACAGGACACATCAATCTCCAAGAGTCATCCATCATGCTCTCCAATAACCTTCTTATACTCTGACAACTTTGGGCTGCTGAGTTGATTATCTAGGCATTTCAAGAATGCCTCGTTTTCCCCACTCCCTTTTTTTGGCAGTTAAATAGACCAAAGGAGTATCTTTTTAGTTGACAACACTTGTCCTAAGAACTCCACTGCTACTCAAGAGAATAACAGGCCATCTAACAGGGAACATGTTATGAAGCAAAATTGGCAACAGGCCCTAACAGCCCTATCCTGTTCTGAACTCTCCATGTCAGCTACAAGCATGTAAAACCACTAAACAAGGGTAATTTCTCATACTAGGGGTCCTTGCAGGATTGATTGTGGTGCCTCATTGCAAAGTAAATTGCAGATAATTGGTACCAGATAAACCCCACCATCCTTGCTCACATAAACCTCAGTGATGCCTTAAGGTCAGTAGGCTATTCCAGAATGAAATCAGGAATCACAGCAGATTCTCCTTTTCCTGATACAGCCCTGGGTTGTGAGATGCTTAGAAATGATAGTTAACCAGATGGTCTTTGAGGATTGTCATCCCCTAGCTCAGGGGTTCTGGGAGTTGAAGTCCACAAGTCTTAAAGTTGCCAAGTTTGGGGACCTCTGCCCTAGCCTCACTTGGCCTGATGATTCTGCCTCTGCTGGCAGATGTGCTAGATTACGTATTCTTAAGATTATAGTGTTAAAATATTATTTATTTACATTTATGACGAGGCTTTGCATTTCGTTTCCAGTTGCCGCTGTTACAAGAGTTGTTAAGTTGTCCTAGGCTAGGGTCCCCATATGTGTCTCTTTGCAGCAAAGCTCACCTGGAATTCTCCTTCTTCTCTTAGGGCTATTATAAGCGCACCCCTGCTTACATCCCCATCCGGAAGCGGGATCGCCGTGGTTGCTTTGCTGTACCCATGGTGCACTCTACCTTCCTCATCAACCTACAGAAAGAGGCCTCGCAAAACCTTGTTTTCTACCCTCCCCACCCAGATTACACCTGGGCTTTTGATGATATCATTGTCTTTGCCTTTGCCTGCAGAGAGGCAGGTGAGCAAAATGCTGCCTTTCCTTAGTCAAGAGGACATCATTGTCCCTGTTGGTCAATCTACTGAACAAGCATCTCCTCTTTTTCAGGAACTAAGCCAGAGACATTGTTAGGACAACAAACAATGATTCGGGAGGGCTGCTTTACAGAGCTTTTTGTGTGTGATTGTCAGCCTATCCCAAGCTGAGTTGGCTTCTCAGCCTCAATCCTGTTCCATTTCCAACTGGTCAGTCTTCCCCGATTCTCTTGGGGGTGTTTTTAGAACTCTCAACCTCCTCCAGCTTGGGGAAGGCTGTCATAGGAGAGATGGTTCAGCAGTTTTGGGTTATTCTCTCCCACTTGTAAACAGTAGGATTCTGGCAAGCGATGGCTTTAATTTGTCTTGCTTTGGAATCTAAAACCTTGCAGATCTCCTTCTAAGACAAGGGTGTCAAATTCAATTTCATTGAGGGCCGCATCAGGATTGTGTTTGACCTTAGTGGGAAGCCTGGCCAGGGTAGGCATGACCAGCATGATGTCACTTGTGTCAGGGGGGGGAAACCTGTGATGGCCCGATCGCTCTGCCAATAAAAACAGGCTCCTGAGCTCCATTTATGGCTGGGACAGTCTCCTTCCCAGCGAAAATGGAGCTGGGGGGGAGGGTAGAAATGGCCCTCATGAACTCCATTTTCATTGCAAAGGCACTGCGGGCCAGTCCTTTGCTATTTCCAGGATGGCCCTGCGGGCCAGATAAGCACCCCGTAGGCCGTCTCTGTCTCCCAGGCCTTGAGTTTGACACCCCTGCTCTAAGAGAAAAGAAGTGCAGTCCCCAAACGCACTTTTGTTTTTCTCAGTTACCCTTTTGCCTTTAGCTGGATAGTAATAGTATGTGAGTGACAAGAGGAAGGGTAAAGAATGGTTAGTAAAGAACAGCATGGTTAAACTTAAATCTGCTGCCTGACTCAGTTCAGCTTAGGACAGCCTCTAAAAAATATCTATCAATCCAAGCTGATTGGGAATCTGCAAATGCAATTTTTAAAAAAAATCTTAAAGACTATATAATCTTCACACCTTGGTGCCAGTGGGGTTCTCTCTACATCATGCTAAAGGTCCCCAAACAAACAGGTTTGCAAGCTGGTTTTCTTCCCTTAGTGCTCTTGCATGACGACCTCCTGCAAAGTGGGGCCTTATGTCCAGCTGTGATGACCCAGAGTGTCTCAGAAATATAACAAAATCCAAAACTTGACTAAAAGTACTTTAATGCCTTCAACTTGGCTTCACTGTTTACTTGTTCACAGTGGAGGAATCAGAATAACATTTCAAAGGCAAGAAACACAGTTCACATTCAAAGAGCCGATAACGAAGCAAAAACCAAAAACAAACCACATTGAATAAAGTTCCTCGACAGACCAGGATAGATAATTGCCAGCTTCAGGGAAATAACCAGGGACAGTCCGTTGGAAGAACGCCAACCAAGAAAAACCTTCTTTAGAAATAAAACACTAATTGTCTCCAGTATTTGTTAGCATAGTAGGTCCAAACTCTTATGCAGACCTCACACCTGCAAACCATGAAGAGGATCATGGCCCTCTTCTCCCGAGTGGACCACGTTTTACCCTGATCCTCTCCTCCTTGCATGCCTTAGGATGGATTGGGGATGGGCCTGGGTCCTCCTCTAACTGCTCAGCCAGCCTCTGCCCTTCCCCAGCCTCTTCCACCATGTCTGGAGTCACACTTCCACTCCTTGTTGGCTCTTCCTCAGTCAGTCTCCACCAGGGCCATGACACCAGCCTTCAGAGTTTCAATTCTCTAATCAACTATTGTATTTCCCCAAAAATAAGACCTAATCTGAAAATAAGCCCTAATGCATCTTTTGGAGCAAAAATTAATATAAAACCCGGTCTTATTTTTGGGAAAATATGGTAGCTTCTGTGTTTGGGTTTAAATGGCTACCCACCTAAATCCAAGTGAGGGTTTTTGTGTTTATGTGTGTGTGGTGGGAATAATTTTAAATAGAGGTGAAGCCTGATGTTAATCAGTCCTGCCAAGGGAAAGGACATAGGGATTTTGTATTGCCTCATGTCATTTGTTTTTGTGCATTCACTCTTCCACCCTTCCCAATTTGTTCAGAAGTTCAGATGTACGTGTGCAACAAAGAAGAATATGGCTTTCTCCCAGTGCCTCTACGATCTCACGGCACCCTGCGTGACGAAATGGAGAGCTTCATGCATGTGCAGCTGGAGGTCATGGGTGAGTGTGCTGTATAATAGTAATTTAGCTAAAGGGGAAAATTGCAGTTCAGGAAATCAGATGCTTGATGACGCATCACCTTTCCACAACACAAAGTTAGTTAAGAAGCTTTCATCTGGAGAAGAGCAAGATAGCCAGCCCACCCTACTGTGATATCACCACTGGGTTCTTCTAGAACTAGGGCTAGGGAACAATGACCCTTTTATGACTTGTGGACTTCAACTCCCAGAATTCTTGAGCCAGTATGGACCACAAGTCATAAAGGGGCCATAGTTCCCCACCTCTGTTCTAAAAAATGCCACAAGGCTGAGATCAGGGAATAAGAATCTGGCATCGGTGTAGTTCGGGTTTGTTGTTATTAAAGCTGAGTTGTTTATTTGTGCTTATATGGCTGATAAGATTTTCATTTTTCCTGTTTTGTACAATTCTACTCCTGCTTATCAGTGGAATGATGCAATGGGTTAGATAAGGGCTTGGTAAACTTTTTCTGTAAAGGGCCAATTCCGTCCCTCCTCCATCTCCAGTTGGCAGATCTACAGGCCAGGGAACATGGCAGCCATTGGACAGTCTTGGATCTATCCTAGGAATGTCCTCTGTTGCCAGGGAGGCCTCTGAGGCAACCCACCATCTTGGCTGTCTGAAGGAGTTGGTTGAATTCTCCTTGTGGGGATGTCTCACAGTCATTCTTTGTATGTCCTTGGCTCCACAACGATCCTTTTATAAAATTCAACTGCCCTTAAAGAGGAATTTGCCACCACTTGAGAAAATACAAGTCAATGTGGAAGAAGAGCTAGCTCAAAGGACAATCACCTTTCATTTATAACTTGTTTGTTTTGTGAACTGAAAGGGTGCTTCAGTATGCCAAATATCGTGCCCCCCGCCTTTGTCTGTTTATATTGAATTCACAAAGTCTAAACACAACAGGTCACCCTATTGAGTGAGACGCTCAGTAGATCGGGAGTCTCTTCAAAGGATGTTTTCTAAGATATGCTTAGTGAGGCTGCACAGAAGCTTTCAAAGCCTTTCTGCACATGAAACCTGGAAGGTCATCAGGGAGAAAAAAATTAAGCTTTGGGATGTTGGGATTTTTTTCAAAGACAAGGAAAACAAAGATAATAAATGGACAGTCCCCTATTTGTTTATTTCGAGCATTTCTGTAGTTTAATAGACTTCATTGTACAATCAGTGGAGGTTGCTTTTAATGTTCCAGTGTCTCTGTATGTAAATCTGTTGGGGTTTATTTTATTATTGTGCTTATAAATAAACTGCAATATAGATAGTTCTTGATTTTATAACCATGATTGAGTCTGAAATTAGAGGGGAAGTCATTCTGGACATTAAATGGATCATCATGAGACCGAACCAATTTTATGACCTTTTTTTTTGGTGGCGATCATTAAGTGAATGTAATGGGCGTAAAGTAAATGCTGGGGTCATTAAGCAAATCCATTGTCCATAATAGGTGTGTTTTCCAGAAACCAGAAATAAACACCAGTTTCTGGCAAAAACTGGTAAATACCAGTCATATGACTGCAGGACACGGCAAATGGCCATCAATGCAGGCCAGTTACCAGCTGTCCAAAATGTGATCATGGGATTCCGGTAGCCAATGGAATTTTGAATCCAGGTCATAAATAATCCTGGGAAGGTCTGTTGTAACTTCTAATATTCACTAGGTGACCAGATATAAGTGGGGGACTGCCTATATTAATTTTAGGTGGAATAATTGAGCATGCAGTGAATGAATAGCATATATTCAAATCCTTTTATTTGAAAAGAATCGGTTTTCGATTGTTTCAATTGTTTTGTCCATACATCTCCACAAAGGGATGGTGTTCAGTTTTATTATTGGATAGATTTTTATTCATGCAGGTGTTAATAAAACTATAACTTCACATGGTAGGGAGCGACTGAACAGGGAGATATGGGGGGGGGAACCATAGTGAGTGCTAACAGTTTGAATCAAGGAAGATGAGGAAGAGAAAATTGTGTGATGTACATTATGAAAGTCTGTGCTAAAGGAGCATGTTTGGAAATGGGAAAACCTCCAGTCTGAGGAAACCATTTTGTGAAAAAGTATTGGATAATGAATGACCTTTGAGGACAAATTCTCTATCCGGTTTCCTTCTTTATGGAAGGAGATTGTATATGTATATCTTCATATGAAAAAGTAAGCTTTGTCATAGTCCATCAAAACTTCTAGTCCGCATTAAAAGCCTTCCTAAATTGAAGAGGCCTACGTTCAAATTTCTACTCAGTTAGGAATTAAGGCAATATTTTGACTGAGAAATTTGGACAGAATGTGAGAGAAAATGAAATACTGGCATAAAGTTGAGTTAAAATAGGAATACATTTGGTTTAAAAACCACTTGTACATACTCTCTTTTGTGTCATTTTGATTAGTCCTAATTAAAAATATTACACAATTAAAGGATTTCAAAAAATGTATCAATATAATTATTTTTATGTTTCTTGTATTTTACATTCTATAAAATTTCACTGCTTATTTGTACATAATTTAATTTATTGTATTGTAGGCATCGAAGTTCTGTTTATAGTCTTGGTATAAACTTGAGCAGAGTAGAGTCTCCAAGCTTCAAGAAGTTAAAAAAAATCTTTTTTTAAAAAATAGGAAATCCATTTTTTATAATCTCATCTGAATTTTCCTCATGGGCTGTTTGGCTTCATTGCTATTCATAGAGAAAGATTTAATTGGTCTTCTTACTTTATGCCTAAAATTGGGACCAAGAATCTGGGAAGAGCTGCTTTTCCTTAAAAACAAATGTCTCCTTGGAAGAGACCATGCATCTCACTATATTGACTTTCTCTACAGTTAAGAATCGTCCCGTGGAACTTTCTCGTTACTTGTCTCTGCTTCCCAAAATCCCAGATAAAATGGGATTTGATGAGGTAAGAAATAAAGAATTCAGCTACATTTATAGAAATTATAAATAAATAATTAGGATAGATAAATCAGTAGAACTTAATTTGCTTCACCCTAGCTCCCCAAACCATGGCCAAATATTAAAATTATGTCGTGTGCACTATTTTATGTTTTTGAGCTTTGTTGCCAGAGCAGAGTAGGGATTTGATTCATCTTTCTTTGCTAGAATTGGCCAATTCAGATATTTTGGAATTTATATAATTAGATCCCAGGTTGATCAATATTTGTGTAAAATGCCTCCAATATAAGTCTGCCATCCTTAGGATGCAGTACAGTTACTCCTAGTTTAGTGATCATCTTGTTTAACTGCTCACAGTAATGATGAACAATATGATCTATCCTTGCCCTTACAACCAAGATCTCTAAAGAATATATAGATAGAATTCTTTATGGGCCATGTTTGGCCAATAAAGGAATTTGTCTTGGTGCAAATGCTCTCAGTGTACATAAAAGAAAAGATACATTCGTCAAGAGTCAAGAATCATCAGATACAACACTCAATGATAGTCATAGGGTACAATAATTGTCATAGGATACAACAAAAGCAAAACAAAGGAAAGCTAAGTAAGATCTAAAGCATAGCTACGGTTTCACTTAGCAACTACTTTATTTAACGAGTGTTGCTGGTTCTAATTGGGATTGCTAAACTCGGGCTACCTGTACAATACCAATAATAGAACTAGAACGGGGAGGATCTCTGCATAAAAGCAACACTTGCAAATAAGTTGCTGCATTGGGAAGATTTCTGGATTGGGAAGGAGAAATGCTGTGGCTCTTCAGTGATTATGGCCTCGTAGCATCCCTTACCAGTGCCAGCCAGAGCTGCTGAAGGTTGTAGGAAGCCTATTCCTGCGGATTCCCTCTAATTCAGAGGTCTCATTCTCACGGGCCAATTGCGGCCTGCAGGACGATATCCTGTGGCCCCCACCGTGATATGAAAGTGTAACATTTGAGGATATTTTTTTTAACAACGTTTTTTTGTGGAATCCCTTATGCGGCCTAGCCTCTGCCTCCAGCGGCCCCCAGGGTAAATTGAGTTTGAGACCCCTGCTCTAATTATTTCTGAATGGTTAGTTTTGCCCGGGTGTTCTTTGATCTTAGTTCTGTTTACCATGTTGTCATTTTTGTTTTCCCCAAGGTCTTCATGATTAACCTCAAACATCGGACAGATCGTCGGGAACGGATGTTGAAAACCCTCTACGAGCAGGAGATTGACTGCAAAATTGTTGATGCTGTGGATGGGAAGTGAGTGCATGAAGCCTCACTGGAGAACACAAAGCGGCCTTTCCCCACTTGGTCCCCAGAATAGAACAGGGAGCCGAAGTTCAATCACAGAGTGGTTGAAGTTTCTTAGATCATTGTATGGGAGTAGGCAACCTTTAAGCATGCACCAATTAGAGCTAGTAGCTCAAATCAAGGAGAGAGATTTCCAGCTTTCTTACATTGAAAACCCTATGCTGATTTCCTGGCTTTTGCCTCAATCAGCAGATAGGACCATCCCCTTCTCCTTAGAGCCGTTCGGATCATCCAGAGAGTGGGAGGTGCTTCCGTCTGCATCGTTGAAGGCTGAGCTTAATTACTGAGGAACGCTCTGCCCTGTATCACGTGGCTCCCTTGCGTTCCCCAGTTTATGCTCAGCCTTCGTGAGGATAGGCTGTGTGAATGTTTTCTCCTTGGCCGATTCAAGGATTCCCCTTTAATTTCAGGTTTGATTTATTACTGTTTCTTCCTTTAGCTTCTGTGCATTTGGGGTAGACTTGCAGCAAGGGGAGTGCGTTCTTCGCCCCCCAGGGGGCATAAGAGTGGGCAGTTTTTCACGCTCCGGCGCCAACCCCCTCCCCCCCATTTGGTTTCTTCCTGCCGCTTCTCCACGCCGCCCTTATAGCGGCCTGATCCGATCGCGCTATAAAAGTGCAACTGGTGTTCCCCTCCACCGCAAACACCGATTGCCCCAGGAAGGGGCGAAATCTTGCCTGGCTGCCTCTCTCGGCCTCTAGACTTGCCAGAGAGGCTTAATCTTCGCTCTGAGCGGCCCGTGTATAAGATGATCGTGGGCGGCCACCATTTTGGGAGCCGCCACGTGCTCGGGCGCCATTTTAAACCAGCCTCATTGCAGCTGTGAAGTTATTAGTTCCATTCACAGGCCTTCTAGCCTGTGAGAGCTGTATTGGGCATTAAGAAAGAATTGGCAAAATTGTTGGCTTTCCGCAGCAGCGCTCAGGGCACAGAATTGCAGCCTATCCCTCCCGGTTGTTGCCTGGGAGCTCCAGCTGCCAGAGGCCTCTTTCCCAGCCTCAGGCATTCATTTGGCAAATTGGAGATAATTAACATCAACCTCGGGGGTCACTCCCTCCTGGGAGCACTGAACCAGTTCTCGAATTAGATATTTGTCAAATAAATAAATAAATAAATAATAATAATAATAAACTAAATATTATATATATATATATATATCTTATCGATATATAACTATAACACATTATCAATACTAATTGGATTATAGATTTAATAGTACGCATACGTATATACATATATATATGAATAATTATAACAATAATAATATTGTAGATTGTATACATCTAAATTCCAAAAGGGGGCGTGGGCCAGCTGCAAGGACACCCGGCCTTTGTTGTAGGTCGAACCCTTGGCGAGCCAACTGCCTTAGATTTCATCACAGTCCTTACTTCTAAAATGGCAGATGACAATTCCGCTAAAGGCCCTTCCTTGAAGGCCAGATCTAAGTCCTACCACCTGTGCAGACAGGCTAAGGAAGCTTCTAAGGAAACTTCCAAGGCTTCTCAGAGAGACGCCCTAAGACGTCATAAAGCACTGGAGAAGGAATTTGACAGGCAATCTAGAGAGGCATAGCCGGTGCCTCCAGCCCTCCCACCCTCCATTCCTTCTACCTCCAGACACCCCCCCCTCCAGATTGCTCTTCCCTCTCCAGGCGCAGTTCATCCCAGGGACGCCAGGTCCCCAGACCAACGACCAGACGGACGCCCGAAGCTACATTCACGCCCACGGCCGCTGGTCTGCGCCAGGAGGAGGCCGCCACAGTCGAGATTCCTGCACAAATGCAGGCATGGATGGAACGGGCTATCTGCCAGGGGATTGCAGAGGGCCTCCAACAGATGTCCAGGTCCAGTCCCCCCTCGATGGCGCCCGAACACGAGTCGCCATCAGTCAGGTCCTTGCCTAGATCGGATCCTCCTCATGGTCAGGTACCTTTACAGAGGGACAGCCCTCTCCCAGAAGGGGAACTGGAGGAGGCCATAGAGGACCTGGATCAGTTCAGGGAGGAGGAGGAATTTGAATGGGGGTCTACACACTACGGGGAACCCCTATCAGAGATAGACCCTATGGAAGGGGATATGTCTGAGGACGAGGGTCTCACTCCCGATCAACCCACCTTTGTGGGTCTGTTCAAGCCACACATGTTTAAATCGCTCCTATTTAAGGCCAAGAACATATCTGGCCTATCTGTGCAGTCCCCCTCGGCTCTCCCTTCCCCGGTGGAGGGACAAGAGGACGCCATTTTTAGGCAGCCCGTGGTGGAAGCGGAGGTTATTCCGGCTCCACCCATATTTTACAACCTAGTTTCAAACCAGTTGGACTCTACAAGGGCCCCTCCTGCCCCATCCAGCCAGGACAAGAGGTTCTTTAACCTCGATTCAAACTTCTGCAACCTGCTTAACACCCTCGAAGTAGATGAGCCCATCGTTGGCTGAGCATCGTCCTCCTTCCCCAGTGATCCCCTGGAGGCTCTGAAATCCGAGGATAAGAAGTCCAAACTAGCCTTACATAGGGCTCGCCAAGCGGACGCCTGGGCCATTAGATCGGCCACGGCCGCCTCCTTCTTCACCAGGTCTTCGATCCGGTGGCTCCGACAACTGAAACAGCATGTCCCCCCCTCTAACACAAGGGCACATCAGGACATCGCCAAACTGACAGCCGCGGCACAATTCTTGGCCGACGCCACCAACCACGCGGTAAAGTTCTCCACCCGAGCAATAACCTCTCATGTTACAACCCGCCGCCTGCTCTGGCTCCAACACTGGCAGGCAGATGTAAAAAACAAGGTTAAGTTGGCCACTGCCTCCATCAAGGACAAATTATTTGGCACTGCCCTGGAGCCATTGCTAGCCGAAACCCGAAGCAAGAAAAAATTTCTTCCTCCCCTTTTTTGGAGGTCAGAGTCAAGAGTCCCTCAGCTATTTCAGAGAGGTTCCTCCCAACCTTTCCACCAGTCACCTTTCCCGCCCAGGTATCCGAGACCCCCCTCCTTCCGGCCATTCCAGCCCAGGATCGAGCCGATCCGGGCGACAGGAACAGGAGGGGTGACAGCTACAGGTGTCCCTTCAGGTGTTCAGGAGGGAAGCCCTTCTAGCACACCAGATAGATTCCATCCCTCCCTTCCCATCGGCAGACGCCTCAAGCATTTCACCGACCGATGGGACTCCTCCACCTCCGATGTCTGGGTCCGGGACACCATCAGACTCAGTCTCGCTCTTGAATTCCAGTGCGCCCCCCCTGACTTTTTTATGGCATCCCCCCCTTGAGGGATCCCACCAAACGCAGCTTAATGGATTCAGCTATCCATAATCTCCTCAACATACAGGCCATACAACCCATCCCACCATCCCAGCGGGGGCAAGGTTTTTACTCCCACCTCTTCGTGGTCCCCAAATCCTCAGGTGGATGGAGGACTATTCTAGACCTGAAACGCCTTAACCGTTACCTGATCCACTGCAGGTTTAAAATGTACACCCTACAGTCCATTTTACTGGGCATCAGTCAGGGGGACTGGTTATCCTCTATAGACCTTTCAGAGGCTTATCTTCACATCCCAATCCAGCCCTCCCATTCCAAATTCCTCAGGTTCTGTTACAACCACCGCCACTTCCAATATGTGGCCCTTCCCTTTGGATTGGCCTCTTCCCCGAGAACCTTCACTAAGGTCCTCGCGGCTCTAGCGGCTCACCTCAGGAACCTCCCGGTTCGTCTCCACTGTTACCTGGTGACATCCTCATCCTGTCTAACTCCAGACTCCAAGCAGAGAACGATATCAGAGCTACTCTCTCTGCCCTCCAAGACCATGGGTTCCTAGTAAACTGGCAAAAGAGCCAATTGTTACCATCTACACGGATCACCCACTTGGGGTCCATCATTGACTCAGTTCAAGGAAAGGTCTTCCTTTCCTCAGAAAGATTCCTTAGCATCCAAGAAACCATCAAACATATCAGACTATCAAGAAAGGTAACACTTTTAGAACTGTCTAGATTACTAGGTAAAATGGTTTCATGTATCTCCATTGTTCCCTGGGCCCGTTTACACACCAGATCCCCACAGTGGTTCCTGCTCCCGTTCCAAAGGACCAGCAGAAGCAATTCAAAGGCCACAGTCAAGGTGCCCTCAAGGGTCCTCACGTCTCTTCTCTGGTGGACCAGTCCCGCCATCAACAAGGGACATTGCTTCAAGGAGCCCTCACTACAGACACCAGCCTGTCTGGATGGGGCGCTCACATCCACTCGCTCTCAACACAGGGCAGATGGTCACAGGCAGAACGGGCATGCAGTATAAACTGATTGGAACTCCACGCCATCCACCTGGCCCTGCGCAACTTCCTCAGGTACGCAGGCGGCATGTCCTCATACTCACGGACAACGTCACCGCCAAGGCTCACGTCAAACGACAAGGGGGCACCCAGTCCATACGCTTGATGAGAGAGGCCGTTGGGCAGAGCACAATCTCCTCTCCCTCAAAGCCGAACACATCTCAGGGGACTCAAACATCCAAGCGGACTGGCTGAGCAGGACCACGTGTACCAGTCCGAGTGGCACATCCACCCGTCACTGTTCAGGGAGACGACCACGATGTTCGATCTCCTGTCAGTAGACCTCTTCGCATCCCCCCTCAACACACAACTCCCCAGGTTTTTCTTGAGGTACCCCTCCCACGGGGCCGAGAATTACAACGCCCTCCATTGCCCCTGGCCCACAGGGCTTCTATATGCATTCCCTCTTAGTCCTGGATGATCCTCACGGCTCAAGAGAAATGGCGTGTCAGGTAAGGACCAACGCCCATTCTCCTTAGAGCCGTTTGGATCATCCAGAGAGTGGGACATACCAAAGCTTGGCTGTCTGGTTCGGTGATCTCTGTGGTTCCTTGAGAACTCGCTGGAGGACTCGTCTACCAAACGAAGCCTCTGCCAAGGCAAATATGTCGATCTTATAATGCATTATGAAGGGAGATGGGGAGGCCCAGGTGGCCGCCCGACAAATATCAGCAATTGGAGCTTGGGTGGCCCAAGCTGCCGAGGTGGCTGCACTTCTGGTGGAGTGTGCTGTTATTCCGCTGGGTACTGGCAGAGCCTGAGACAAATAAGCTTTGGAAATAGTAGCTCTAATCCAGCGGCCGATGGTTGAAGGGGATACTTTGTGGCCTAATGATTTGGGCTGAAAGGAAAGGAATAGGGATTCAGACCTCCTGAAGGTCTGGGTACGCTTAATGTAAATGCGGAGGGCCGGTCTCACGTCCAGGGTGTGCCAAAGCTTCTCCCTTTCCCGCGAGGGATTGGGGCAGAAGTTCGGAAGTGTGAGTTCCTGTGCCCTGTGGAAGGCTGATTTGACCTTGGGCAAGAAAGTAGGGTCCGGCCGGTGAACCACCCGGTCGGCATGGAAGATGCAAAGATCCTTCCTCACCGACAAGGCTGCTATCTCTGATATTCGGCAAGCCGAAGTGATGGTCACCAGAAACACGACTTTGAATGTTAGAAATTGGAGTGTGGCTTCCCTGAGAGGCTCAAAGGGATGTTTAGTAAGGGACACAAGGACCTTATTGAGGTTCCAGGTAGGGTATCGGTGAATTGTTGGGGGACACAGGTTAGAGGCTCCTCTGAGGAATGCCCTAATGCAAGGGTGGAGGGAAAGGGAACCCAGATTGTCACAAGCAATGAGGAATGCTCCGCCCTGTATAACGTGGCTCCCTTGCGTTCCCCAGTTTATGCGAGGTCGAGAGTGGAGAGAAGGTCATGCTCTCATCTTACTATACTAAAAGGTTCATTGGCCGAAACAAGACCCCACCAGATGGTGAAATTATAAGGGTGGGGCTGGATGATCCGAACGGCTCTAAGGAGAATGGGCGTTGGTCCTTACCTGACACGCCATTTCTCTTGAGCCGTGAGGATCATCCAGCCCCACCCTTATAATTTCACCATCTGGTGGGGTCTTGTTTCGGCCAATGAACCTTTTAGTATAGTAAGATGAGAGCACGACCTTCTCTCCACTCTCGACCTCGCATAAACTGGGGAACGCAAGGGAGCCACGTGATACAGGGCGGAGCATTTCTCAGTAATTAAGCTCAGCCTTCAATGATGCAGACTGAAGCACCTCCCACTCTCTGGATGATCCTCACGCTCAAGAGAAATGGCGTGTCAGGTAAGGACCAATGCCCATTCCTTTCTGTGGTGTAGGTGAGCAACTGATGGTCCTGTGGAAGTTGCTGAACTACTCAGCATTTTAACCGTGGAAGATGCTTTCCTGGGGTTGCTAGAAGCACTAAGTCAGTGATGGCCTCTGGGCCAAAGATTCCTTTTGGAGAGCCACAGTTCATCAAGAGCAAAAAGTTTGGGGCAAATCCAATTTGATGAACAGCAATGTCTTCTCTTTGTCTGAATTATGAGAATCAGAAGCTTGTTGCTCTAGCCCATGAGCAGATGGTAGTTGGCAAATGATCTTCGGGTGGGGGTAAGAGTGCACAAGTTTTTGTGTTATCTTGAATTTTGCACTGAGATTCAGCTACTTGGGTGAAGAATTCTATGCTAGTTGGAAGCTTCTGCTCCTTCTGAAATTGGAGATATGTGGACTTCTCCAGTTTGACACCTTCCAAAATTCCCAGGCTGATCTAGATACAATTGCTTTCCTGCAAAGCATTACTTTTGTTTCGCCAGCAGGTGTCTGAGGTGGAACTTTAAACTATGTTGGGTTTGCATCCAGTTCTCAGGTTGTGCCTCTCCTGTCAATTACCCCTTTTCTCTTTAAAAATTCTCTTTGGTTCAGGGCAATGAATAAGAGCCAAGTAGATGCCATGGGCATCAAGATGTTGCCAGATTACAAGGACCCATACCACGGACGTCCACTCACAAAGGGAGAATTGGGTTGCTTCCTCAGCCACTATAACATTTGGAAAGAGGTAAACAATGTTTATGTTGCAAAGTAAAAGCCAGAAACCATTGTCCTTTTTTTTTTTAAAAAAAAGATGGATTTGATATGTTGTGTATTTGCAAACAGACATACACACACATATGCAGTGAGAACTATGGGGCCTAGGGATAACTCTATATCCAATTCCCCCAAAATCTCCATTGTTTATTTTAAAAAACTGTCTGTGACTTGATGATTAAGCCTGCCACTATATAGCAATGCTTGCTGAGTACTTAAAAAGAAACCTTAGAATAAGAGTCTTGTGCAGGATTCCACCAGACTCTGAGGAGCCAGAGCCAGGCTTTGTTCCATTGCCTGGCAAAGCAAAAGAAATTATACAGAATAAATGATGCAAAAACAATTTGCACAATTCATCCCTTTGTGTTGTACGGTGAGGATCAGGATTTCAGTGAATGGATTTAATCAGATGAATTATTTATTATACTCACAGACAAGCCTAAAATGGATGAATTTAATTCGAGCTACCGAATATCTTTGATCTCGTATGTTCTAGTTGTCTTCTACATAAGTTGACTATTCATTGAGCAGAGAGGCAGGGAAGCTAACAGAAGAAGGGGCTGTTTCAGGTCAGGCTTGTAAGTGCTGAAAAGAACCTTTGCAGATGGTGTCCTCTCACTGCTGGGGTGTTGGCTCTTTTTGGCCGAAAAGCCAAAGTGTGGTTGGGATTCCTCGCCATCCGCCAAAATAGCAAGAAGAATACATGAAGACTCAGGAACTAATTCACTGGATCTGAATCTTAACGCATCTCTTGGTTTGGGCTGCCATCTACTGGCCAGCTCAAGTTATTCCATCAGTGACAAATAGAAGTCCCCAATGTTTTTAACTGCAAGATGCATGAATGTAGTGAGCGAGGGTACCCTAATCTTCCCTATTCTGAATGTCCCCCAATTTCCATACTATATAGCTCAACCAGTGTGTGATTTTTCAGCTTATCTATTTATAATAAATAAGCTACCTAGAGGCCCCTTGTAGGGGAGATGGCTAGCATAACCAATCAATCAATCAATCAACAAATCAATAAAATAACATTAGTTGGTATGCTGCCTTGTAACTAGCTAGCAGCAGTACGGATTATGAGAAATGCAATTTTGCCTACCTGGATGGTACTTGATTACAGAACCCTGATTGATTGAATGATTGATTTAATTAATATGCTGCTCTTCTCACTACCCAAAATGTTTCTGGGTAGCTTACAATACAATAATTACAATTACTTTAGTAGTTAAAGAGCACAAGTAGTGCGACGATGGCATCTTCTCTGTTACTACATCACACTAATCACTTTCAGCATTGAGTGCTGCCCCCCCATCAGGGCTTCAAGCCAATGGCAGAGCCTTGTTTTAAGGCCCTTTCGACAGTCAGAAAAGCTCTTCTCCTGAACTGAAATTTCTTGACAGGCAGGGTCTGCAGAAGACCCTTTGCGTCAGAACGAGGTGGGCCAAGCCCATTTATTGAACTGAATTGGGAAATAAGAACAAGAACAAAACAAAACAGTTAAATGGTTTAAACCTGCTGTGAAAGCCAAGGTGATAATGTTTCTGTTAAATACGTTGAATCCTCAGAAAAAGGAGCTAAGCATCATTCGGTTGCTTTGACAGGTTGTTGAGAGAGGCCTGGAGAAATCGGTGGTATTTGAGGATGACCTACGCTTTGAGATCTTCTTCAAACGGCGCATGATGAACCTCATGTTTGACTTAGAGGAAGAGGGCTTGGACTGGGATTTAATGTGAGTGCAGAGCATGCTGAGGTTGCTGCTGGCTAGGAAATCTTGACTGCAGGGCTCCCTGCCTCCCCACAGAACATTATTTCTTTTTCTCCTTGCTTGTGTAAATATACAAACCCATCTGTTATATCATTGGTGGGATGAATGAGTGAACCGGTGAACTATGGATGCAGGTGGCTGAACTTGAGCATGATTAAAAATAGGCACTTTAGATTGTAAAATCTATAGTACTGGGGACAAAGCAATGCATTTTTCCTAAAAAGGCTCCAGCTGAAATTTGGAAGTAAAGCATAAAATCATTGAGGGCAATTTCAGTCACACATGGGAACAGCAAGAACCCTAATATGGGGTTGTGTAAGTTGAATTTCAGAGCCTCTTTGTAGACTGCAGCCCAAAACATGAATTGGAATTGTAACAAAATTAGGTTATTGACAACCAGTTTTCTCGGCATTTTACTTACAGAGTAGCACCATATGTGATGATTACACTGTCATTACAACAGTCAAATAGCAATAAAAACAATTTAAAAACTATTGTGAAAAATTAACAATAAAGTGTAAGTAAATGCAACGATATTAATGAAAATATGAATGAAACCATATTAATTTCAAACCTAATAACTACTTTAAGGGAAAGGAGAGGCTGGCAATTAAGTTCTAAATAGACTAAATGTCTATGGAGGTTCTCAGTCATCCAAGTTATGGTTGTCCCAAAGGTGCTTTTTCAAGAGGCCACTGGACTTTCAGGAGCACCTTTAGTTCTAAACAGATTGCTCCTTTTCCCTGATGCATTATTGGGAAATCCTAAAGCCATTGTTGTGCTTATCAACAAGACAATTTTTAAAAGGAACTTTTCAGTTGTTGGTAACATCTATTCTTTTAAAGGCAACAACTTCATGTATGCTATGCCTACTCTTCCTGAGTTTTTTGCTCTCTATCTCCCTCTAGCTACATTGGACGGAAGCGCATGCAGGTAGAGCATCCAGAGAAAGCTGTGCCCCACATCCGCAATCTGGTGGAAGCTGACTACTCCTACTGGACCTTGGGTTATGTCATCTCCCTCCAAGGGGCTAAGAAACTGCTGGATGCTGAGCCCCTCTCCAAAATGTTGCCAGTGGATGAGTTTCTTCCAGTCATGTTTAACAAACACCCTGTGTAAGGCTTGCCTTTTTGTCAAAAAACAAAACAAAACGGGAACTTAATGGACGCTTGCATAAGTTTTGTACTTACAGTTGAACTAAAAGATATCCTCCTATGACTTTCATCTAGCACAGGGGCCTGCAACCTTAAACACTTTGGACCCGTTTCCTACAGAAAAGAAAACACCGGGAGCCTCAAAACCTGGGTGGGTGTGGTCAACTCAACATCACTCCCACCCAGTCACATGACACCCCCCACCGTGCCTATCCAGGTTTTGTGGCTCCCGGTGTTTTCTGTGAGAAATGGGTCTCTTCTCTCTCTCCCTCCCTCCCTCCCTCTCTCTCTCCCCCTCCCTCTCATTTCTGTTTTTTGTGTTTTACTTTCTCAGGCCAGGTGAGGAGTGACTGGGAGAGGAGGGTGATGGGCGTGGCCAGCCAGTGATGGCATCACTCAACAGGGAGCCACAACAGAAGGCCCAAAGAGCCATGGGTTGCTGACACCCGATCTAGTAAGACAGGATAGGCAATGCAATCAGTATTCCTTGCCCTATTTGTGTAGCCCCCTGGAACTCCCTAGGATTATACTGAGATTTAGCAACATAGAAGCCATTGTCAGTAGCAGTTTTGGCTCTTTAGAAACAGACCAGATGATTTGGTTTGGTCCACTTTGACACTATCACTGCCTACTCTGAGAAACATCAGAGAAAGCTCCTAAATAGATGTTGCTCTCCATTCCTGTCAGAAAATGCAGATTCTCCTCATTATCATAAGGTATTTATAGTCCCAAAAGTTGAATTGGTTAGATGGGGGGCAAGGGTGGGGCTTGATTAATATGTTGTTTGAGAATGGGCACAAGTGGAATATCATAATTATTGATTCATTTATTTTGTGTCTTGACTCCTGGCTACTGCCTGATCAAATCCCGGTAGTTCTCTTGGCAAGATTTCAGAAGTGCCATAACCTCCTTCCCAGCCCAACATTACCCGCCGGTTCTAAGATAGGACTACAACTCATGGTCACCCAGTTTCTATCCTGGTACCTTAAATAGCACACCATACGGGCTAACAGCTTTTTATTGGATGGCTCTTAAAATATAAAGTTTTTCTCTCCCTCCTAATGTTTGTCTTTTGGAAAAATCCTGATTTTTCTAGAGCATAGGTTCCTAATTACTAAGTAATTTCAGAGCAAAGTCAAACCAAACTTTCCAGGCACCAAGTAGAGTACTTTAAATGTTGGTGAGAAACTCCTAAAGGAGTAAGCACTATCTGAATCTGTGGATAGGGAGAGACAAATTGAACCTGCATGGTACACATTGAGGTTCATCCTTTTCAATTTATGAAATATCTTCCTGACTGGTTTGATATATAGTTAGATAGAAAGGTGATTCATATGTGATAATTCTACACAAAAACTAGGAGATAGAGGTAATACTGCCCTTGTAATTTGAAATGAATTTGGGCTCTGACTCCTGTCAGCCCCTTTTGTCCCTCCAGCCAAACACGGCTGCCATCCCAAATATCTTGTTTATTTTGTAGTTTTCTATACTTGTTTCTTAACTCCTGTGTTTTGTAGCAACCCTAAATCCACGAAAGCACTTTTCTGACACGGCTTTCATTTCCTATTCAACAGTACTGAATACATGGAGCATTTTGTCAACCGGAATTTGCTGGCCTTCTCAGTGGAGCCCCTGCTGGTTTATCCAACACACTATACGGGGGATGATGGTTACGTCAGCGACACAGAGACCTCCGTGGTGTGGAACAATGAGAATGTCAAAACCGATTGGGACCGGGCCAAGTCCCAGAAAATGAAGGAACAGCAGGAGTTGAGGAATGAAGCCAGGAATTCAGACGTGCTCCACTCCTCACTTGACAGGACAGCCCGGGATGAGCTATGACCCTGCGTGGATGCTGAAGAAGGGGGGCCAGGAGAGAGACAGCGCAAGGGGAAGGTTTTCTCTTCATCTCAGGGTTGATGGGTTGATTCTCTCAGATGTCAACAGCGGGGCGTATCATACCTCCTGGCAGTGCCTATGGAAAGCCTCAGTCCTTTGCAACTTGAGCAGCCTGATACAGAAATGGTGGTGACATCTTCTGCTTAGTTCTACCATCTCCTGTTCTGTGTGTGAATGTGGGGCAGAGGCAGTCTGGCAGTACTCAATTTGAGAAGTTTTATTCTCTAATAATTTCATCTATGCCTTTTACATGGATTCTGTGTGTTGGGAGAGGAACGTGTTGAACAGATGCAGCTCAGCTTAGCAGGTTCCGATGACATGATGCTCTGTATCAGACAAAACCATTTCACTTGGTTAAAGGCAGTAAAAAATATTTCGGTTAATTTTATATAAATGTTCTTCCAATGACAGTTTCATATCTCTTTCCAGAAGAATCTTGACCTCCCCCCCCCCCCCCCCGTTCCTTGGTTGTATTGAAATCTCAAATATGGGCTACCAAAAGTCAGACCTTATTAGTCAACCACATTATGTTTTATTCAGGTTTTTTTTTCCAGAGAAAATGTTACTATACTTAGGAACATTCAAATATTATGAATCAAATAAGTAAGTGTTTATAAAAGAATGGTAACCAAATCAAATATTTAATATAATGTTGTAAATTGTCTGTGGGGGGGTCTGACTTTTGTTACAGTTTCTTAAAAATTCCCTTCTCAGCCCTATGGGTGGTACTTACCTTCCTCAGTCTTGAGTCTGCTACCTGAGACCTGGGAGTTTGAGAGTTCTATCTTAGTTGTTCCTAGCATTGTACTCTTCTGGACAGAGAGATCTGATGTTGCTCTTGGGATTTGTTGGAGCACCTCTCCCAGCTTAGGAGTCACAAGTACATCTATCACAAGTGGGACCATTTTGGTCTTACTTTCCATAACTTCTGTACTTCCTCCTTCAGGCCCTGGTACTTCTTCAACTTCTCCTTCTTCCTGTTGCTGTCACTTGGCACTGCTGCATCAATCACCATCATTGCCTTCTGGCCCTTGTCTACTACCATGATGTCTGATTGATTGACTAGTACCTGCCTGTCTGTCTGAATGCAGAAGTCGCAGAGGGTCCAGAATTGATGGAAAGCTCTCTTTCTCTCTCTCTCTCTATGGCAGCTTGGCTGTCCTTTTACCATGTGGGATAAAGCAAGGTACAATTTTGATGTCCGCACCATGGACTGAGCTTATGCTGATGGTACAGATGCCCCAGAATGTGTAGGAGTGCTTGCTTTACCTAGCAAGCCTCACCCAGATCTTGGTGGTACGGAATGTGCCTCTTCCTATAACTACATTTTGTCACAAGTTTGGTCAGTGTTGTGTGACGGATAACCCACAATGCAGATGATGTTACAGCTCGGTGACATCTGAGAGAAATCTCCTCAGACATGGCATTCACATACAGGTGAGTGCTGCAGTTAACATAACGCTTTTTCTCTCCAGTTTTTCTTGCCTCTGTATTCTGTACATGATTTGTCAAGTCTCTGGCCCCAAATTTCTGAACATCCTACTTACTCATAAGATACGCATGCATGTACTTGCACACATACAAACACACACATTAAGTGCCTCATTGCTTCTTGCTATTTATGTCTGAGTGGAAATTCTTACTCAAACTTGTAGCCCTCTATTTATGTCTGAGGGGAAATTCTTACTCAAACTTGTAGCCCTCTAGTTCTGTCTCTCTTGGTCCCCTTTGTGGTATGAAGAATTTAATGAAATACCCATCTTTTCCTGCCTCTGTTTTCTGACAGAAATATTCTTTAGCACATATGCCGGTACAGCAATGAATGATGCATGGGTCTAAAACACATATTTGGAACAGGCTTTGATTACATTTGTTTTGATACTTGTAATTACGTTAATAGAATTGGATGCCACAGACTTTATTAAAAAACAGCTTACGAGTGATGGTAGTAATTACAGTAAATTTTCAATAGTGTTGGTGCCTACACCATCAGCGGAAGTGGAGAATTATAATATCCAGAATCTTATTACAGCATAAGGACTGGTTATGGTTCAATGACATTTGGAGTATCACAGCACCTGCTTGCTCTGTTGGAAAAACATCAGAGAAGCTATTTAGGAGAAAAGAGAGAAGGAATACAAAATCATCTGATGTTGCATCATTCCTCGACTAATTTGGGATGGCGGTAATGTGCTTTGACCTCACGTTTCTTTGTGCAGATAAACCAAAAGCTAGAACTAGTCCAGAAGTTTTGTATCTCTGAAGTCTGTGGTGAAGGAGAACAAGCATCCAACTCCTGTTTGAACTTGCATTAGCAGGACTTTCTGGGTCAGCTTGCATAGATCACTAGTTTGAGGAAGAAATAACATGCAGACACTTGCCCTTACAATTTTTACAGAATTTCAGATAAATCAGTAAGCAGCCTATTCAACAAATGTAGCTGACTTAGAATGAGATGACATGACTGTGCAAATACAAAGAGATAATTTTCTAGATGCAAGGCCAACATTGGCTTAAAATATTCAGCTTTGGGCCTTATCTCCTCTGCCTTCCCTTGAGTGTTCTGTGCAGGTATTGGGACTTTCCTCCATGACTCTTCTGTTTCAAGAGGAATGGGTGTTTAGTTTCTATTTCCTGTGGTAGTTGAAGCCAACTGACAATTTTTGATATTTAAAAGATGCTAAAGGCCTAGAATTGGATGCAGTCATTCTCTCCAGCTTTTATAATGACATCTGTGCCCTCACGAAGGTTGACTCATGTTCTCAGAAATAAATATATTTCTTTTGAACGTGAAAATGATTTGCAAGTTCTAAAACACCACCATATATCCTGTTGTTGCTGTCTTCTCTTTTTTAGAGCAATCAGTACACTAAAATGATCTGGCATTCATATGACAATCTGTGCCTTTTTTCCTTTATCTGTATAGGTGATCAGATTTTCCTGATCTTTGTATTTCAGTGGTGGTATTTGACTGGCTCTGCCCGGTTCTGGAGATCCGGTAGTGGCGATGAGCAGTGGAGACCGAACTGGTTTTCTTCGCTGCTCTGTGGTTGGCCCACCCGCCCGCCTGGGCTCCCATACTCACTTTTATGGCCAGAATTCAAAGCGCAGCTGCTTTGTGTGGCTCAGAATAACGCCACGCGGCAGCTGCTGCAGAGACCACCATTTTGCAGGAGGCAAGTTAGAACGTCTGCGCAAAGTGTGTGTTTGGCACACGCGTGCATGCAAAGTGTGTGCATGCCTTCAAAGCACGGCCACCAAGCCACGTCTACCGAACCGGTGGCAACTTTTATTTGAATACCACCACTCTTGTATACAGATTGTAGCAATCATGGTTTTCTTGAGCCTTTAATACCTTCCCCTTGTGCTGGATGGTACAACTTTAGCTATATCCCAAAGAGTTTTGAATTGGATTTATCAAAAAAGCAAGCTTCCTGAAAAAAACACACCAAACAGATGATAATTCAATGTAAGGGGTATTAACTAGAACCAATATCAATGATGTTAGCAAGAAATCAAAGGTTTTTCCCTCTGCAGTGGGTTAATTTGGATTGAGAATGAATGAATGAATCTAGTATATTGCATGTATCTAGTATATTTTCACAAACTGGCACCTGCCAGCTATATAAAGACTCCAATTCTCAGGAGTCCCAGCTATTATTGGTCACGCTGGCTGAGAATTCAGAATTTGCATTCCCAATAAATCTGGTCCATAGTAGGTTTAGGGAAGGCTGATTTAATTGTTACATTCCATCTGTCATTCCAGTGCCTTGCCCTCTGAACATTTTCAAATTGAGCAGCTTTGCTTGTTAGTTATATCTTCCCTTACTTGCAGGAGATCAAGATAGCAGTCGTGGAACTCTTGCCTCCAGTATTTTCCCACAACCATCACCCTGTGAAGTTGGTTAGGATGAGACACAGTGACTGACCTAAAGTCACGTAGTGAGTTTCCATGACTCGGAGTGGGTAGGTTTGAACAAGTCTCCCTGGTGTCAGCCCAGTAACAAAACCACTATACCACACTGGTACATTCAGATTCACATTAACCTGAAGTTCTTTCTAAATCAGAAATTGAGTGATAGTAGATGCTCTTCTTTCCACTAATTTTTTTAATTGAGCAATTCGGGAATGCTAAGTCAGACCCATTTTGGATTTCATTATCACTCCACACAGCCCACTTTCAAAGCACAGTGACTGTGCTTGGCACAAATTGAGTGTGTATCTACAATAGAAACAGATTCGACTCCCATCAGTATTATGTCCAAAGGTTACAAAGTATTGGAATTACGGTTCAGCATCTAAGCACCTGTCATGAATTATGTGCTTATGAACTCCTGGTAAAGGCAAATATTTGTACTGAAACTGAACAAAGCAATAAAGAAACTGCCAGGACAAATGAACCCCAAGAGATCTGTATCCAAATGGAGCAAAGCAATGAAGAAACTACCAGAAAAAGTGAACCCCAAGAGCAAGACCATTGGCAGCATGTCACTTGTAGGACAAAAAAATCTGGAAGACTGTCCCACAACCGGTGGAGCTGAACAATAATTTTCATAACCCCCTAAAGGAAAAAACACAGACATTGGGAGAAGGATTGATCTCCTTCCAATAGCTTAGGCTTCGCCAAAGGAAAAAAAAAAGGTGTGTATTGGTGATAGGTTCTTCCACTTCTCAGAGGAACAGAATCATATATCTATAGACTAAATAATCTAGGGAAATAACAGAAGTGAGTTGTCTGCCTGGAGCAAAGATGTACCAGAGCGGCTTACCAAAATAATCAAGTCCATAGATTATTATTCCTCTCTTCTCTTTCATGCTGGGATGAACAATAGAACCAAGAGCCTGGAAAAATTATCCAGGGACTATGAGCAACTTAATTGGAAAACAAAACAATATAGGACACAGATCGTATCTTCCATAGTACCAACTGTAGGTCAATACCCTATGAGGGAACAATTTTTTATAAATAAACCACTGGCTCAAGAGATGGTGCCATCAAGACAACTTTGGATTTCTAGGCCATGGTTTACATTACTTACAGGAAGGGCTTATGGCAAGAGATGCACTTCACAAGGATGAAGGGAAAAACAATTAAAGATGCTTGAAAAACTCTGAAAAACAAAGTTATTAAAGCCCAATCAAATGCAATACCACAAAGAAAGAAAAAAGACATTCAAACTTGAATGGTTGCATAAAGAGTTCTCTAACAAACAGAAAAAAAAATAGATAAGTTTAAAAAATGGAAAGAGGGACACACAACTAAAATAGAATGCCAATAAATAGCCCAAATCTGCAAGGATAATGTCAGGAAAGCTAAGGTTAGAATGAATTAAGATTTGTAACAAATGCTGAAAAATACCAAAAATGTTTATTTCAATATGTAAGGAATAAGAAGAAAGTCAAATGATAGGTCGACTAATGGGAGAAAATGGTAAAGACAGTGATGGGCAGCAGGGAAAAAGAAGAACTGCTTAATTTTTGCATCTGTCTTCACGCAAAAAGAAAAATAGTCTAACCTACAAAAATTGTGGGAAACAGCAGGAAAGAAGGTCAAAATAGGCAAAAAAATGAGTAAAAGAACATTTCGGACTTCAGTAAGATAGTTTGAATAAATAATACTCCCACCCTATGGATTTGAAATTGGCTGATCAACTTCACTCTGTGTGACCTCAGTGGAACTACATCTTCCTGGAGAGAAGGATGCAATTGGGTGTCTCAAGATTCTGTCTTGAGCCAGGGCTCTTTGATATATTCATAAATGGCCCAGAGGAGGGCATAGAAGGGTAGCTAATCAACTTTGCACATGACACTAAGTTGGAGGGAATTTCACTTTGGAAAATAGACTTAAGATTTAGAAGGATCTTGACAGATTAAAGCAATGAATCCTATCCAATAAGATGCAGTTCAATACTAAGAAAAGCAAGGTCCTACACTTAGGCAGAAAAAACCAAATGTGCAGGTATAGAATTGGCAATATCTGGTTCAACAGTGGTAACTGTGAGGGGGATCTGGATGTCCTAGTGGACCGTCAATTAAGTATGAGCCAGCAATGTGCTGCAACTACCAAAAAAAGCCAATACCATTCAAGGCAACATCAATAACACCAAGATCACAAGAAGTGATAGTATTGCTCTAATACTGCACTACTAAGGCCACACTTGGAATATCACACACATGTTGTCACCATAATTCTTAACAAAAGACGTTGAGAGTGCAGAGAAGAGCAACAAAGACAATAAAGGAACTGGAGGCTAAACCATATGATGATAGGGGAATTAGACAAGCCTAGCCTAATGAAGAGAAGGATTAGGGATGTTATGATAATTGTCTTCCAGTATTTGAGGGGCAGTCACAGAGATGAGGAAGGGGTGCTTTGACTTATTCTCCAAATCAAATAAATGTAAATTGAAAAAAAATGAAGTAGGTGTTGGATTCTTGGGAAGCAGTGAGAAAATTGCTGGTGGAAGATCCTGAAACTGTTTGCTTGGCATTTCAAAGAGAAGCCACTCATTCTGGAATACTTTATGTATGTTAGTTATGAAGCAAACAGAATAAATGTGGTGTAAACAACTGATTTATACATAACAATGTAAAGACTCCCAGCTGCTTCTTTCACATTTTCATTATCGCATCCTACTTCATCTCCTCAGTTAAGTGTATATAATCCAAGCCCTGTTTCCTTTGTAGATTAATATCAGAGAGGTTTTTTTCCTTGCTGAACTTTCAGTCACTAAAATTGGCAAGTTTAGCCACCAGCCACTTCTCTATGGTCTTTGCTTCCTATGCCTCTTCCGCATGGGTAGATTCAGAATACAAAGCAGCTAGTGTGGAAGAAACCATCAGGGTTGAAGGGTAAAGAACAAGCAGCTTTATGCACAACCCTCATATTAATCTTGAACATAATAAATTTCTCTGATGGAATACTAACAAGAGAAAGTTATGGCCCTGCAGATGTTGCTGAAACCACATGTTCCAGCATCTCCTAACACTAGCCAACCTGTTATGTGTTGTAATTGAATTACATATAGAAGAGCACATGGATTTCTCTTTCTTGCCATAGTGCAGCCTTTCCCAGTCTAGCATTTCCAGATGTTGCTAAACTTTGTTCTTAACCTTTCTGATGCTAACTGGAAACAATGAGAATTGTGATCTGGTAGTATGTAAGAAGTCTTAACAGATGGCAGCACTTGCTTGGTCTTGTTTGGGCTTGCAAATTATAAGAATTCTTCTTTAGGCTTATGGAGATTCTCAGTCATCCGGGTCATGATGATCTCAAAGGAGATTTTTCAAAAGACAACTGGACTTTCTTTTGTTTTTCCTTGAAGACATTTCACTTCTCATCCAAGAAACTTCATCTTATCTCATCCAAGTCACCTCAGGCTCTCAGAAAGAGTGCTAATGAGGAGATGATTGCAAAGAAATATGATCCTTCCTCCCCCCCCCCATCTTGTGAGAACTAATCTTTCCATCCCCTCATCCTCCTGCCAGAACTGATGAAATTTCTTGAATAAGAAGTGAAATGTCTAGGAAAACCAAGTCCAGTTGCCTTTCGAAAAAGCACTTTTGAGTCTTACCTTCTTTATCATATCTGATGGTGAGCTTCAGAAAACCGTCTTTTAATAAATGTAGTTAATTAGAAAAGATGCTTTCTCACTCCTGGTTTCTTTGCCACCAAGAGGATCTTTGACAATCCTAGGTCAGACCTATGGGCTAATCAGGAAGTTGAAACATCTTCTGGAGAATGGCAATAGAAAACCATTCTTAATGCTGACAAGAAAACTATGTCCTCTGCATTACCAGTTACTTTCAAAACTTAATCTTGACTTAATACCTAGGAATTAACACTTGGGAAAGGTTACTGCATGGAAGTTAGGAACATGGGTTGAGACTTGCACCCAAAGCAATCCATTCCAGTGAGGAGTTTAACATGGCACCTCATGGCAATGAACTCTGAGGATCTGAAAAAAAAAATTGTTGCTCTACATAAAGATGGCCTAAAACATTGTAATTGATCACATTTTTAACAGTTTATGTAAAGTGATAAAGCTAGCTTGGTGTATTGGTTAGAAACCATGTTAGAAACTGGGAGAACAGGAATTCTAGTCCCATTGTAGGCACGAAGCCACAGTATTCCACAGGGTGTTTTATAGATCAGATAGATACAACAGCCACACTTGAATAGCTAGTTCTTTTCAATGCTTAAAAAAAAATATCATTAAACACATGGTTAAATGTGCTTAAATGTAGGGCCCAATGCTAGAACAAATTCCCATGGAAAAGACTGATTTATATCATTTTTCAAGAGAGGATTGGAATTAGACATCCTTCAAAGAAAGGATCCTTTAGGCCAAATCTACTTGAACGTTTCAGACATTTTGCAACATTGAATTAATTAAAATTGCTAAATAAAATCCTGTCAGTGTTTCCAAATAGGATACTAATTGGTCATTTTATTTATTTTTAAAAGTTTCATCTATGCAAGCCAAGGATGTTCTTATTAAAAGGAGAGGTCTTTTCCCCCCAGATTATAACTCTTTTCTGGTTCATTAAATTAAACCAGACTTTCTAGCATTCATGGGACCAGCCTGTTTATTTTAAAACAAAGTGGTCTCTCCTGAGAACTTACAAATAAGTTTTCTCTTCCTCCATCCTACCTTATTTGAGAAACTTCCTCAAAAGTTTTAATAAGGCCCGGGAGAAGGCGGAGCTTCGTTCCGGCGATACAGCTGCGATCTCGGGGCTCTGAGATCGTAGCCGATATTTTCGCCCCTGGTCGGTCCTAACGGACCTAAACCGTCCCGTAGAGACGGTGATCGTGAAGGGCATTGTTCCAGGATCCCAGAGATATCACAAAATCTCTGGTTTGATCCGGAAGAAGCCCTTTTGCTGGCGGCGGAGAGGCAGCCTCCATAGCTGCTGAAATCGGGACAGCTCCGGAAAGAAAGTGATTGGAGTGAAGTGTGTCGGCTGGGTGAGAAAAACTCTTTTGTGCTGTAAATTCGCTAAGGTTGGAAAGTTCATCCAATATAAAGAAGAAAGCTGTGAGATTTTTTTTTGACTGAAATTGTTTTGAGCGGCGTTTTTTAAAGTGATGTCAAATTGAGGCTTGGTTTTTTTTTTCTTTTCTTTATACTTTTTGGGAAAGATTTTACTGTGACTTTGTAGGTAACCGGATTGAATTTTCTCTTATATATATTTTTATGCTCCCTTTGATTTTATGCTCCCTTTGATTTTTTAACTTTCTTTAGGATAGAGGCTCCCTTTGGCTATTTTTTCTTTTTTTTCTGTATATATTATTACTTTTTTCTGGCGGGCGGGGAGAAAGAGCATTAAGAAACTTTGTAACACTGCCTAGAGGCTTGAAAGTATCTTTATGTGAATTGGAGAGAATTGCAAAAAGACCTCATCTCAAGGACTTTTTAACGTGATAAGATAGAGGGAGAGCACAGCAAAATATTATTGCAGGTGCTTTCCTGGACTGTTATCAACAACACTTGAGGTTTGGCTTTGAAGCTGCTGGAGAAGAGAGTCATAACAAGAGCCTTGGATAAATAACAAAGTGCAGTGTGTTTTCTTATATATACCCCATTCGCTAGCCTTTTTCTAAATTTTAATTTTAGTAATATTTTTATTTTTGCCTTTTATTTTAAAGGGAAAGCCTCAGAGTTTTTTTTTTCTTTTTTCTTCTTTATTTTTCTTTTCTTTTTTATTGGGACTTTTTTGCTTTTCATATTTATGTTTTTGGACTACTTTGTTGTTGAGGTTGTTTTTTTTTCTTTTTTTTGGATTATTGAGACTTTTTAATTGGATTAAGGTGTGAAGAATCTGAAGGAATTTTTTTTTTCTCTTTTTGCTTTTTCCTTTTTCTTTTGCTCTTAATCAATATTATTATTTTTGGATTTGTTTGTTTTTTCCTTTCTATTTTTTCCTTTTTTATGGTGGACTATCTCGTAATTGGATTAGGGTCTAGAAGAACCTGAAGATCTTTCTTCTTCCTTTTTTCCTGTTTCTTCTTTGGTTTCGTGTTTTTTACTATTGGAGTTCTCCATTTTGGATTATAATTGGCTGCTCTACCAGTTGGATTAAAAGTCAAGAAGAATTTGAAGTTTTGGAAACATTGAAATGAGCAGGAAACCAATACCATCTGGCATTTCTGCTTCTACCTGTGCTTCCCCACCAGCTGGAGGACAACGTTTAATTCAGACAATGTTGAAGCAAGATAAGGAACAAGAAAAAATAACTTTACAGATGATTATGCAAGGAATCCAAGATCTCAAGACAAAATCAGATATCATTGAACAAAGAACAGGAAATATTGAACAAAGAACAGAAAATATTGAACAAAGAATAGAAAATATTGAACAAAGAGCAGAAAATATTGAACAAAGAGCAGAAAATATTGAACAAAGAATAGAGAAGACTGATGAAAAAGTGGAAAATATTAAACAAATGATGGTTAAGTATGAGGAGAGATTCCAAAAAATTGAGGAAGAAGGAAAACAAAGAGAGAAGAAGATTGGAAATATTGACAGCAGATTAACAGTGGTTGAACAAGAAAAAGGTGGGATGTTGAGGTGGGAGATGGAAAGGTCAGAATTTTACCTCA
This sequence comes from Hydrophis major, assembly GCA_033807585.1. NCBI lineage: Eukaryota > Metazoa > Chordata > Lepidosauria > Squamata > Elapidae > Hydrophis > Hydrophis major. Next base: position 224,911,567 of record CM066329.1, read on the forward strand.
GATTTCAAAATATAGAAGAGGAAAAAGGAGAAAATTTGGCAGCGGTAATGATAGAAATTTTGGCAGATGCTTTGGAAATTACAGAGGAAAAGATGATGGATGGAATAGATGAGATATATCGAGTCTATACAAGATATGCGATGAGAAATAAATTACCCAAGGAAGTCCATATTAGATTTACCAAAAAATCCATTAAAACGCAAATATTACAAGTAGTAAGAGAGAAAACACTGAAATACAAGGGTAAAGAGGTTGTGGTTTTAAAACAAATACCCAGAAGAGTGAGAGAGATGAGAAGAGAATATCGATTTCTGACCAAAATACTATTGGAAAACGAAGTGAATTATAGATGGCTGATTCCAGAAGGACTAGTGTTTGGGTGGCAAGAGCAGAGATATAGAATTGATTCAATTGAGAAAGCAGAACTTTTTCATGCAGAATTCTTTGGAGGAAGAAGAGAGGAAGCAGAGAAAGAGGCTTTATCAATTGAGTTTCAAGATGAACAACTGGAGACTGAAAAAGAGAAAGGAGCAGCAGGGGGACAGATGGATAATAAAGAACAGCGTGAAGTGAGATCCACGAGAGCTGTTAGACCTAAATATAAAGCATAATCATGGAGGAAAAAAAACTGATTACAATGAATATAAATGGACTTAATTCAGCTGTTAAAAGAAGGAAAACTTTTCATAAATTAGAGAAATTAAAATTTGATATAATTTGTTTACAAGAAGTTCACATTGAAAAACAACATGAACAATTGTTATTACAGCCAAAATTAGGGAAAATATTTACCTCTTTGACTCAATGTAAGAAAAGAGGTGTGGTTTTATACATTAAAGAGGCTATTCCAGCAAAATTGATTTACACGGATGAAGATGGAAGAGTATTAATGGTAGAAATAATGGACAATAATATAAAAATACTCTTGATTGCAATTTATGCTCCGAATGATAAACAAGAAGAGTTTTATAAAAAGCTACACATGAAAATAATTGGACTGGACTATGTTAATATAATTATGATGGGAGATTTTAATGGAATTGTGGACAATAAACTGGACTATATAGCAACAACAACAAAGCAAAATAGAAAGGCTCTCCCAAGGTCCTTTTTTAAAATGACAGATGAATTAACTTTAAAAGATATTTGGAGAGAAAGAAATGTTAAAGCTAAACAATATACTTTTTATTCAAATAGACATTTATCATGGTCCAGATTAGATATGATTTGGATCTCAACAGAACTAATATCTAATATTAAAGAAACAAATATTGAAACAAGTACCTGGGCAGATCATAGCCCAATGACAATTAAATGGAAGGGACAAAAAAAAAGATCGAGATGGACATTAAATAATACTATTTTAAAGGAGAAAGATTTTACACAATGGATGGAGAAGGAATTGGCTTTTTTCTTCAGAGAAAATAAAAAAGAAGATACTTCAACGCAAAATGTGTGGGACACAATGAAGGCATACGCTAGAGGTTTGATAATAGATTATACAAGAAAAAAGAATATTAGGAAAAGGCAAGCTTCTAAGGCCTTGGAAGATGACTATAAAATTCTTGAAAAAGAATTACAGAAAATGCCACAGAAAAAGGATATTAAATTGAAGCTGGATGTAATCAAACATAAAATGGAATTAATAGAGAAAGAAGAACTGGCACAGAAAATTAGAAACTCTAAACAGAATTATTTTGAAGATGCAAATAAACCAGGTAGATGGCTAGCATATAAATTGAGAAAAGAGAAGGAATCAAGAAAAATATTGAAGTTAATAGATGAACAAGGCCAAGTTTGTTATGGGAATAAGGAGAAAAAAGAAATTATTCGAGATTTTTATGGGCAATTATATAAACAGGAGAATATTGATGAAGAAAAAGTCAAACAGTATTTACAGGAAGCTAAGTTACCAAAGATACCTAAAGAGACTGAAGAAATGCTAGAAAGCAATATAACAATGATGGAACTAAATGAAGCATTTAAGAGACAAAATAATGGGAAAGCTCCGGGTCCAGATGGGCTTCCAGTAGAATTTTATAAAACATTTCAAAAATTATTGAGCATCCCATTGTTAGAAGTTATGAATGAAGTTATGTTAAAAAAGATGATACCTAAAACATGGTCAGAGGCTTATATTACACTCATACCAAAGGAAGAGACTGACCCATTGCAAATTAAGAATTATAGACCTATTTCTTTATTGAATGCAGACTATAAAATCTTTGCTTCAATCTTAGCAGAAAGACTTAAAAAATATTTAAATAATTTTATTCACTCAGATCAAAATGGATTTCTGCCAAAGAGACAAATTAGAGACAATATGAGAGTAATCTTGGACACTTTGGAATACTATGAGGCTCATCCTGAAAAGCAAATGGCTTTGATATTCCTAGATGCTCAAAAAGCATTTGACAACGTGAACTGGAGATTTATGTTATTATTATTGGAGCAGATGGGTTTCGCTAAAAAATTTATTCAAGCAATAGAAGCTATATATAATAAACAGACAGCAAGGGTAATGATGGAGGGGGAACTTACAGATTTTATTAATATAAGGAAAGGCACAAGACAAGGATGCCCCCTATCTCCTTTGCTATTTGTGTTGACCTTGGAAGTGTTGAATAGAAATATTAGGGATGATAAAAGCATAAAAGGAATGAAAATTAAGAAGGAAGAATTTAAGCTACAAGCTTTTGCTGATGACTTAGCTTTTATTTTGGAAGATCTGCTAGAAACAGCTCCAAAGTTACTGGAAAGGATAGAGGCATATGGAGAGGTGGCTGGTTTGAAAATAAATAAAGACAAAACAAAGATTTTGACAAAGAATATGCTATTGAGACAGAGAGAAGAATTGGCAGATCTTTTGAAAATTCAAGTTACAAATAAGGTTAAGTATCTGGGGATATATTTGACAACAAGATGTAGCACATTAAAGGAAAATAATTATATTAAACTTAAACAACAGATAACTACAGATTTGAAGAAGTGGGAAAACTTGCAATTGTCATTAATAGGGAGAATTTCAACAATTAAGATGAATATCTTACCTAGAATTTTATTTTTGTTTCAAACAATACCAATTAGGCTTGGAAAAGACTATTTTGAAGATTTAAATAAAATTATGTTGAAGTTTATATGGCAAGGTAAAAAAGCGAGAATAAAGCTAAAGCTTTTGCAAGATGCTAGAATCAGAGGAGGTTTTGGTCTGCCTAATTGGGAATTGTATTATCAAGCTGCAAGTTTGATGTGGGTCAAAGAATGGATAACATTAAGGAAACATAGGTTGTTGACATTAGAAGGGCATGACTTGCTGTTGGGTTGGCATGCTTTTTTATGGTATAAGGGAACTAAAACACAGGGTTACTTTAGAAGACATTATGTACGGGAGTCTTTGTGGTTAAATTGGGAGAAGATAAAAAGACAATGTTATTTGAAAATTCCAGTTTGGTTATCGACCATTGAAGCATTTTCCTATCCTATAATCTACAAGAAGGAACAAACAGTTAGATATGGGGAACTTTTGGATGAAAAGGGTGAACTTAAATCGATCCAAAACTTAGAGGAACAAGGTATAAGGATGAATTGGTTTTCATATGCACAAATACACTCAAGGTATGATGAAGATTCTAAAACGGAGGGATTTTATGATAAACAGACTGATTTAGATAAGATCTTGATGGGTACTGATGAGAAGGTGATTAAAAAACTATATGGTTATTTACTGGGAATGAAATTAGAGGAAGAACAAGTTAAAGAAACTATGATTGTTTGGGGGAAGAATTTTGAATATGGGATTGATTTAGAGAAATGGCAGAAATTGTGGTCTCAAAATTATAAAATGACAATGTCAACAGCATATAAAGAAAACTTGTATAAGATGTTTTACAGGTGGCACTTTCCTCCGACAAGAATAGCAAGAATGTTTAAGAACAAATCTGAAAAATGCTGGAAATGTCATCAGATACCCGGCTCGTATTACCATATGTGGTGGACTTGTGAGGATGCTAGAAAATATTGGACTATAATTCGCATGTGGTTGGAAAAAATGACAAAGAAACATATAGATTTGAAACCAGAGATTTTCTTATTGGGAATTTTACCTGATATATATAGTAAAGATTTGAAATACCTGATTGTAAATGTATTAACAGCGGCCAGGATTGTATTTGCTAAAAATTGGAAGAATGAGAAAATACCATTACAGGAAGAAATTATTAAGAAAATATTGGAATGTGCTGAGATGAGCAGATTGACATTTGAAATTAGAGAGCAAGAGGATAAACAATTTTACGAAATTTGGGATCTTTTTTATAAATGGCTAGATGATAAAATACGATAATAGAATATTTAGAATGCTAGATAGTAAGGAATATCTTTATTTTGCTATTATTTTGCTATTTGCTATTATATTTATAAAGGATTTTTTAGGATTGATTTGATATGACTAGATGATTTGTTATAGAGTAAACTGGTTTAAAGTATTGTTAGCTCATTAAGCATGAATGATTAAAAATATAGTCAAAAACTTCTTTTTTTAGTGATATTAGGATATATAAGTTTGGATTGACAGTATGAGTTGTTATGTAACATAATTGTAATTGAGACTACAGAATGAATGCACAAAAATGATGAACCAACTGACACACTGGATGTACATATAAGAGTTGATGTTTTTATGTTTTGTTTGTCTTGTTTGTTTGTAGAAAATTAATAAAAACTTTTTCAAAAAAAAAAAAGTTTTAATAAGGCCCTTGGTGCTGTCACATAAAGTATACTTTTTAAGGGAACATCTTGCTAATAAGCTCTGTTACATCAATTCTCTGGATAGACAATTATTATTTTTAATGAGAAGACAAGAAAGTTGCATGTTCTATGGTGTATTGACGTGGTTGAGTAGGTATTTTTACATAGTAATTGTATTAAAAATTACACTAAAAAAGATAAAATTAATACAACAATAAAAAAAAGAAAAGACAGAAAAAACAGAAAGCCCAGAAAAGAAAAAAGGAAGAAAAATACAAAAAAAAAATATATATAGTAAATAAATATGTACTGGTATATGTTTTATTTACTATTTTTTCTATTTTTCTTCCTTTTTTCCTTTCCGTTTTTTTTCTTTTCTTTTTTTAATGTTGTATTAATTTTATCTTTTTATTGTAATTTTAATATGACTACTATAAAAAAACTATCAACCACTTTCAGTCCAAAATACACAGTAGAATATGCAACTTTCCTGTCTATGCATATGTACAGTATAAATGACATCCTCCTTCATAACAACTGTAAATAATTTTAGTAACTTATTACGTAGTTGATCTTTATGGATATATTCTGCCAGTCTTCTGCCTTGTTGTCCTATATAAAGCCTACTAAAGCTCTTCAGAACACCCAAAGCAGACCAAAAGATCCAACAACCCCAGAAGAAAAAACAAGTCATCTACAACAGTGGTCACCAACAGGTGGGCTGGGGACCACTGGTGGTCTGCGAGAAAATTTTGGTGGTCCGCAGAGAAATGTCTCCCCTAAAGCACCCTCCCAAATCAATTAATCCAGGCTGTGCAGGAACACAAGGCTGTGCCGTCCACATGGCCCACCCACCCACTGGCCCCCACCCTTCGGCCGAGCACAAATCTTACCTTGAGTAGAGCCATGTGAGCTGGAACTGGAAGGTAAGACCAACGGCGGGGAGGAGAAATCCACACCAGGGTGGCTTGCTGACATTGGTGGGAAAGTCGGTCCCATATTCCAGAGCTGCAGTAGTCACAGGACTGGCCCTTTGGTCATCCTGGAGCAGCTGCTCCTCCACCTGGGTGCACTGGCTTGCCATGGACTGGAGGAGCTGCTCCGGGATGACCAAAGGGCCAGTCCTGTGACTACTGCAGCTCTGGAGTATTGGACCGACTTTCTCACCAATGTCAGCAAGCCACCGTCAGTCAAAATTCATATTAGTGGTCCACAGAATTTAAAATTATGAGTTTCGTGGTCCCTGAGGTCCAAAAGGTTGGCAACCCATGATCTACAACATACAATGTAAGGACCGCAACAACCACTATGTAGGAGTTGGGTCCCTGGGAGAGAGGAGGTGCATTTCAGAGAAATAAGAGGCATCTCAGACAAGATCTTATATGTGATAGAAAGAAGGTGAAGACAGCCCCTCCCTAATAGTTCATAGGTTATTTTATAGATGCTGATAATAGAGTGCTCAGTCTTGCAAGGTTTTGTCCATATGTAAAGAACTTTTAAAGAACCACCATTATTGTTCTCAGTTTGGGGTCTGACATCAACCTTGCCAGACTGAAGCTGAATTTGCCCTCTTTTCCCTAGATGTGAATTTGATGTAATTGTTGTCATTTGCTGCTGTTCTTAAATAACAAATTAATCAGAGCTGGTACTTTTCCTGGAATGTTCTCTTGGTCCTTCCTCCCCCCACCAGTTTCTATGAGATCACAAACCAACACCCATAGACTCATCACAGTTAATGGATCTTACAGGCCAGGCTACCCATCCCCCAGTTCCTATGAGATCATAAATAAAAGCTTCACAGATGCATCACAATTAATGGAATTTTCAGGCCAGGTTATATATCACAGTTTTGTACATCTGGCACAGCTCTTGCAAAAGAGCGGAGAAATCAAGGCCCAGAACTAAACTCTCTCAAATGCATTGGTTGCTGATTTGTTGCCCATTGATAGCTCAGTGTATTTAAGGTAGGTCTCCCAAGGAGGGCATTGCTTTAAGAGTCAGTGTATGTTGACAGTGTGGTCTTTCTTAAATATCTTTCACCATTGCCATAGTCACATTATTATACTAAACTTTCTTTCATACTCTTTCTCATAAACCTGGGAATATTAACATGGAATAGAAGAACAGTAGGAGAGCACTGTTTATGCACCTGAAGAAATGTCATACAGAAGACAATTGCTATTCACATATCATTCCAGAATACCAGACATGGAATACTTGTCTTTATAACATAAAAACTTCCTAACATTAAGAATGGATTGTGGGAAACAGAGTTGTATTGTTTTTACAGAATTGTAAGAAGACATGTTGGCCTGTAAAAAAAATACATTGTATTATATTTCTAATCTCATGAGCTAGGCTGAAGCTTGAGAATTGTATGTAGGAGCCTTTGCTATGCTAGAAACCAGCCATAACCAGAATTTATTGATATGATAGTGACTCTAGGACAACCCCTAGGAACTAGGACCATTAAAGGATATTCGTAAATAAGGGCAGGGGGAGATATAATTAGAGTAGTGGGAGATGTAATCAGGGACGGAGATAATGTATTCATTTTAGACACTTTTGATAGGTTGTGACATCTTTATTACTAAGCCAAGAAGAGGTGGGAGGTAAATTTGTAACAGTACTAGAGAATATAAGGGGAATGTATTGATAATTTAAGGTGTGTCCACTGTACCTGTGTGGTCCACCTGTTTTGCAAAGTGAAGAATAAAATTACCATTGTTTTCTCTTGGTAGTTTTGGCTGGTGATTGTTTATTTCCAAACTAGACAATGAATCTCATAAAATCAACAGCAGAAACAATAAGTCATGACTAATTAGAGAGACAGTAAACCATCTTCATTGGATGTGTTCAAGAAGAAGCTAAACAGCCATCCATCTGAGACATTTTAATTTGGATTCCTGCACTGAGCAGCGTACTGGATCTTTCCAGTTCATGATTTTATGAATACTGCCTGAAAACCAATTGTAGATGAAGCAAGGATTGCCTTATTCGAGGTCTTCATATCTGGATGGTCTAATTTTCACAGTATGCAAATAACCCAACAAGCAGATGATTGAAATATTATCTAGCTTAATGCATTGTTGTTAATTTGGATATTTTATTGTTTTTCATTCTTGTTATTGTTTTATAATGATTTTAGTATTTTAATTGTAATATATTGTTTGAATTGCAAGTTGTTCACAATCATTGACTGAGATGGGTGGTTATAGAAATTGAGTAAATGAGTGAATGAACAAACAAACAAACAAATGAATTGTTGCACAGGTAATAATTGCATTAGACTTGTTCCCAGAAGCTATTGTCAAAAAGGACTGAAAGTAACACCTATTTCTTTCACTTCTAAAATAAAAGGCATCCTCTCCCACAGAACCATGGATAAAATCTGTATCCATCAGCCATTGTCCAGCTACATCTTTTACCACATTCAATTGAAATGATTTATGACTAGAAATGAGAGAAGTTAATATCCTGAGCATCTTTACTCCTCTCTCTCTCCAAAGCTGTGATTAAGGAGAAGGTCTTTCAGAGTTATTTAATCTGGACACTTTTTACTGCTGAGAGATTTCAGGATGCATCATTTTAAAAGTTTTATTCTGAGGTAAAATGTTTGAAGAATAGTTCATGGAAATAAAACAAACCATCCTCAATAGAAACTCAAGAATGTACACATTATTTAAAAAAAACAAAAAAACCATTAATATATGTGAATACTTCTAATATGCCAGTGCTGAATGGCAAAACATTCTATATTTCCCAAATTAGCATCATTATCTTCTCAAATGGTGACATCCTCCCACCTGTCCCCTTTGTTCCTTGCTGATAAACGTTCAATGAGAAATCATGGACAGGTGAGTCATTAAAACAACTTTATCTTACAGAGTTTAGCTGGAATGTGTTATTAATGTTATGCATTATTAAAATTCAAAAATGATTTTTAAAATGTTAAATCTTTCCAGTTTGCTTTTGAAAGCTAGTCTTGATATTTATTACAAGAAATTGGCTTTAAATCAATCAAACAAAAGCCAGTTAAGAATGCAATCCTATAGTTTCTGTGAGGAAACAGGAACCAGTCAGATTTTTTGTAAAAAGATTATTTACCATGACCAAAAAGCTTCATTCCTCTCACAGCCTTGCTATTGATTGGATTTATTAAAAGTGGAAACAAGATATACTAGGAACATATCAAAAACTGAGTAGGTTTCAACCTGATAGAACTAAAGCCTCATTTAATTTTGAATGTGACCCCCCAAATAGGAGAGAAATATCAACTCTGAATCTGGAATAGGTAATGTCGTATCCGCAATTAAGACTCGTAGTCAGTGACTTTCAATTCAAGCTCTTTATTAACACTGGTGGAACCGAACCGCAAAAGACAAAAAGCTTGCGGCTTTTATATCTTTTGCTTCGGCGGCCGCGGCCAATGGCAGCGATTCAAGTCTCCCGCTCTTGGCTTTTAACCAATCGCGGGAGACTTCAATCGGGCCAATCAGGCGCGGCTCGCCTGGCCAATCAGAAATCCCCGCGCCTTAGCCAATCAAGGCACGGGGATTTCGAGTAGTCCATTTGCATACATGACACCCCTCCCCTCTTGGTATGGTCTTCTCACGTGGTGTAGTCACGCAGGTAGGCGGGGCTCCGTCGAGTCCTAGATGACCTGCGCAATTCATTTTCTTGTTGTATCTCGGTAGGGGCGGTCATCTTTTTGGCTGCTCCTGCCTCTGAGCGAACCGGCTGGATGATCGGGCCGGTTCCTTCGCCGCGGCTCCCGCCTGGGCCTACCGGGTCGGTTGAGTCGCGGATTCCGCCGCTCCCGCTTGGCTTCTCCGGGTCGGTAGAGCTGGCCAGACGGTTCTTCTCCGGCTGTGACTCGCGAAGGCTGCGTTCTGGTGAGTTTTTAATTTTTATTTGTTCTTGTGGTTGTTTAACCGGGTGTTCCCTCCCCCCTTGGTTCGTGTCTTGAGGGTTGAGGTTAGTCAATGTTCGTGACCGGAGCTGGTCGATATGTCGTTTCCAGGCTCGCCCGTCGGTGGTTTGGAGCCGGTACGACTTTGGACCAGTGATCTGAGTTATGACGGCTGGGATCCATAGGGGGTCCCCCGTCATGTTTTTGGCGTATACTAGGTCGCCTGGTTCAAATGTCCGATACCTGGAGCTGGAGTCTGGGGGCTGCTCCGGGTTGTAGGTTGGGTGTAGGCGGTCGAGTGGGGATCGCAGCTTCCTGCCCATCAGGAGCTCTGCAGGACTCTTGTTGGTGGTTGTGTTTGGCGTGATGTGCTGTATGAAGAGCAGCCTGTTGATCTTGTCGTTGATCTCCCCGTGGTCCATTTTCCGGAGGGTCTTTTTTGTAAACTGGACCATCCGCTCCGCCCTACCGTTCGCCGCCGGATGCGCCGGTGCCGTTAACGCGTGGCGGATGCCTTTTTCTGCCAGGAACCGTTCAAAATCGATGGATGTAAACTGTGGCCCGTTGTCCGAGACAACGACGTCTGGGAGGCCGTGGGTGGCAAACAGCTTACACAGTTCTTTAATGACGGCCTCTGTGGTGGTGGATTTCATGTCGGCCACCTCTAGCCAGTTTGAGTATGCGTCAACTGTGATTAAAAAGGTGTGGCCATTTGTGGGGCCGGCAAAGTCTAAATGTATTCTGGACCAGGGTCCCCGAGGTGTCTCCCAGTCCCGGATAGGTGCCGTGGGTGGGCTGGATCTGGTCTCCTGGCACCGGTGGCATTTGGCGACCCATGTTTCAATTTGTTTGTCCATGCCAGGCCACCAAGCGTAACTCCTGGCCAGGGCTTTGGTCCTGACGATGCCAGGATGACCCTCGTGCAACATCTCTAGGACCCTGGTCTGTAATTTAGTCGGAATTACCACCCTGTCTCCCCAAAGGATGCATCCTCTCAGTAGTGAAAGTTCCGTCTGGCGCTGGCGGAAAGGTTTAAAAGTCTCGTTATCGTTTTTTTCCGGCCAGCCTTTTTGTAGCCAATGTAAGATTGGCGCTAAGTGTTTGTCCTTAACCGTTTCCCTCGCTATGTCCGATGCGGTAATGGGTAAACACTCGATGGACAGGGTATTTGTTGTTGGTGCAGGGTCAGGGTCAGAGTCAGGTAAGGGGGAACGGCTTAAAGCGTCCGCGTGCGATATCTTCTTACCTGGCTTGTGTAGCAGTTCATAGTTGTAGGCTGCCAGGAATTCAGACCATCTTGTCATCCGGGGTGACAAGATGTTTGGTGTGGGACGGTTTCCCGCGAGAATGCCCAGCAACGGTTTATGGTCAGTCACTATTTTGAATGGGCGGCCATAAAGGTACTCGTGGAAACGCTTAACGGCGGCCACTATAGCCAAAGCTTCTTTGTCCAGCTGGCTATAGTTCCGCTCTGGTTTAGTCAGAGTTCTCGAGAAAAATGCGATAGGTGCTTCTCTCTGGTCTGGGAGGGTATGGCTGAGGACAGCGCCGACGCCGAAGGGTGATGCGTCGCAAGTGACAGCTACAGGCAGGGTTTCGCAGAATTGCATTAGGACGGCATCAGAGGTGAGGAGGTCTTTGGTCTTTTGAAAAGCTGTTTGTTCCCGTCTCCCCCAAGTCCAGGCTGCCTTCTTGTCCAGGAGTCTATGTAAAGGTTCCGCCGCCGTAGCCTTTTGAGGTAGGAAGACATTATAGAAGTTTAGTAAACCTAAGAACGCTTGCAGCTCTAATTTGGACTTTGGGGTGGGGGCTTCTTTGATGGCCTTTACTTTTTTTGTTGTGGGGTGGATGCCCTGCTGGTCTAGGAGGTAGCCCAGAAACTCTACTTGCTTTGTACAAAGTTGGCATTTTTCGCGTTTGACTTTAAGTCCTGTTTCTTTAAATTTCGTTAAGACTTGTCTTAAACGGTTTTCTAGTTCAGCTTCATTTGGCGCCGCCACTAATACGTCATCGAAGTAGGGCACCACCCCCTTGATGCCTTGCAGCAAGCGTTCCATCAGGCTCTGGAAGATGCCTGGTGCCACGCTGACCCCAAATTGAAGTCTGTTACATTTAAAAGCCCCCCGGTGGGTCACTATTGTTTGGGCCTCTGCCGTTTCCTCGTCCACAGGTAGTTGTTGATAGGCTTGTGCGAGGTCGAGCTTAGCAAAAACTTTGCCCCCTCCCAGTGAGTGCAGTAAATGTTGCACTACCGGGACTGGGTAGGCGCTTTGTTGCAACGCGCCATTTAGGGTGGCCTTATAGTCCCCGCAGATTCTCACGGACCCGTCTGGTTTTATTGGGGTCACTATAGGGGTTTCCCATCTGGCGTGATCTGTCGGTTGTAACGCCCCTTGTCTGACGAGCTTGTCTAGCTGCTCGTCGATTTTGGGCTTTAATGCAAAGGGTACCCTTCTAGGCTTAAGCCGCTTCGGGGGAACCCTTGGGTCTAAATCAAATGAAATAAGGGGCCCCTGGTACTTGCCCAATTCTCCATTGAAGACCTCCTGGAATTCTTCGGTTAGCCGCTGTTCCCAAGCTTCAATGGATACGTGGTTGACACCTGTCAGCGCGATGTTAAGCGGAGCAAACCATTGTAACCCCAGCAGGCTAGGGCGGTCGCGGTCGACTATTGTGAGTGGAAGTTGTTCTGTGTGGCCTTTGTAGGTTATGTTAAAGTTCTTGGTGCCCACTACCGGAACGCGATTACCTTGATAGTCTTTTATGATGATTTTTTGGGCAGGTACGTTTCTTCTTTGTAGTGTAGGCACTAGTTGCTTGATTTCGCGCCAAGCAATCATAGAAAGGTAGGAACCGGAGTCCACTTCCATCTTACATGGTCGACCCTCTATGTGAACTTCTACGTGAACCTTTCTAGCTCCGTCGGAAATGGCGTGGCCAATGGTCACCGTCTGGTGGGTTTCCTCTTTACGCCGGCTGTCACTGCTTCTTTGCGATCGTTGTCTCTGGTCCCATCGACCCGTTGGCTGGCGCTCTCTGGCTCTGGGCGGGGAGCTTTCTCTCTTCCTGTCAAGTTGTTCCCGTTTGGGCGGGCTGCGGGGTTTTTTTTGGCGGCAAACTCGGGCGATGTGGCCTCGTCGGTCACAATGCCTGCAGATAGCGTCGAAGAATCGGCATTCTGACCTGGGGTGGTCGCCGCCGCAACCGGCGCAGTTGGTCCTCGACCTGCGACCTCTTTGACTTCGCTGTTCGCCTCGTCCCATTTGTACACGGTGTATGTCCTCCTCGTCATCTGACGCGCTGGAGGCTGATTGGTATTCGCCGTAGTGTGCGGCCGCTTCGCTTCTGGTGTCAGCCGACCTCACGGGGTTGTTGTTCCCGCCCTTCGCGTCAGATCTTCTCATGGTGTCTGCTGACGTGCGGGTGGCTTCTGCTGCTGCGGCCGCAGTGAGGGCATCGGCTAGGCTGATGTCGCCTTTGGCCATGAGTCGGCTCTGGAGTGTCGGATCCCATAGCCCGAGCACGAAGCGGTCTCTGATGAGACTATTAAGCCCTTCAAACTCACAGAGTCCTCCCAGGCGCCGTAATTCAGCGACAAAGTCGCTTAATTTCTCGTTCGGTTTCTGGTTTCTGCGGTAAAACTCATTTCGCCGTATCAGGATGGGGACCTCGGGGGCGTAATGGCGTCTCAGTATGGGCTCGAGGACGTCCCAGTCTATGGCGGTTGCGTCTGCTGGTTTGGCCAATGCCTTGGCCATCTGGAAGACCTCTGGTCCGCAGTGTGTGAGAAAGACGGCGCGTTTTAGCGGGCCCGGGGCGTCCTTCATGCCGGCGCATTCCAGATACATCCGGAATCGATCCGAGTACGATTCCCAGTCCTCGGCGGCGGGGTTGAAGGGAGCGGGCGGTGCTATTTTCGCCATCTTCGCTGTCGCTGGTTCTTAAACGGATACGGGGTTCGGTTCAATGGCGAGATCCCACCCTCGTCGCCAGTGTCGTATCCGCAATTAAGACTCGTAGTCAGTGACTTTCAATTCAAGCTCTTTATTAACACTGGTGGAACCGAACCGCAAAAGACAAAAAGCTTGCGGCTTTTATATCTTTTGCTTCGGCGGCCGCGGCCAATGGCAGCGATTCAAGTCTCCCGCTCTTGGCTTTTAACCAATCGCGGGAGACTTCAATCGGGCCAATCAGGCGCGGCTCGCCTGGCCAATCAGAAATCCCCGCGCCTTAGCCAATCAAGGCACGGGGATTTCGAGTAGTCCATTTGCATACATGACAGGTAATTTTTCTTCTTGTTGGAATCGGATCCAGAAATATATTTTTGTTAAATTTAAATTTATTGAATTAAACCCACCCTGGGTCTTATAAGCTGGTGAAGTCTTGTAGGACTACTGATCTGAAACGATCCACAACAAACGATCTCCCTACTGAGTGGGTTTGTGTGAGTTGCCACTGCCAATCATTCATAACAAATTCTAACAACTGTGATTCATAGAGCTTCAAGAAATCAGTAGAGTAGAAAAGTAACTGTATGGCATTTATTCAGTATGTTGCACAATGTTTACCTATATCATCCCTGGTTCTTTCATTTTTACCTTTCACTGGAATGAAATCAAGAGGTAGAAAAAGGTGATAACTGGATTTGGGAAAATATTCCACAAAACCTCCAAACAAGGAATGGAAGGAAGGAATGATTGAGCTGTGAAGCCGGCTCAAAATCTGGAGCCAAAATAGGAGAGGAGCTGAAATCAAAGTGAAACAGGCATGAAAGCAGGGAGCAGGAGCCGAAATTCTGGAGCTGCGTTCCTTTCTGCTATCTTAAAATACTGATCATGTCTACTACAAGTTAGCAAATGCTATATGTAATTCATTTTCTAAAATAATCAAACCTCTTTCCAACCTAACCCAAACATAGCAAGGCTTCTTGTCATGCTGCTACCTTTTCATTTGGCCTTATGGGGCAGGCAAAAACAGAGGGCTCAGCATTGTTGGATTGCCCTTGTTATCTATTTACCCCTTTGGCAGCCTTTCTGATAAACAATGTGTCGATTGCAAAATACCAGTTTAAAATGGAGTCTATTAGTTTCCTAGTCCTCCTCACTGTATTATTTGTGTGGCAAACTGCATTGAGTCGTTGGATATGAGATGGGTGGCAAAGATATTTTATAAATAAACAAACTATACCTGATCTTTAGTTACACATACACATAAAATAATTCAGACTTGATAAACAGATTTTAGGGTTTTTTTTTTCACCTAAATGCATAATTATTTTGGCACATCTATTATACAGTAACTCCCTTTTATATAACCCTGTAATCCCTTAATTTATGGTAGAGTCGGGATGATTGGAGGGAGCTGAGCATTTACTTATTTATTATATAGTGTATTTATTATACAGTAACATCATTTAGAAAATATTATTAAACTTAAGATGCAAACTTGGCTTAGTATACTTTTTCCTCCTGAGTGCTGGAGATAGAGTCTATAAAGGCAGCCACAGATCCGGAGTCTTAACTTGGAGCAAGTTGGAACTGATGCTGGGGTTTCCAAAGCCTCTCCAGGGCTACAATGGCAAAATTTAGCAAACTATTTACAATGGAAAATGAAAATGATGCAAGACCTGCTTAGAATAGAATGACAAGTATTATGTTTTATAGAAATGGCCCCCAATTTTGAGGGCATCAAGAACTGGTACCATGGAGAGGTTTTTCCATGGACTGGAGGGGGCATGATTTCGTATGCTGCCTGCATTCAATGGATGGGGCTTTGCTTGTTTGTGTGGCCCAGTTTCTGGCATGATGCAAACTGGGGTTGAAGACGCCTGTTATAAAGTAATGCCAGTTTGTAGACTTACATTTTAAACTTTACACCTATATGGATGAGTTGCTGGTGAAGAACAGATCAGAAAGACTATAAGATTTTTTAAAGTGGATGCATAGTTTTAAATAGAATAATTGATAGGCAACAATGGGAGCATCAATGGAAGAAAACTGTCAAATTTGCAGACAAGATTTGTGAGCCATTCATAGTAGACCAGATTTGGAAACCAAAATCATGCAAAGTAATATTATTTTTATTATAAGGTTATAATAACAGCACCTTGCAAGTCTGAAATGTGCTTCCCCCTCCTCCCTTTGTCTTCATGAGAAGCAGGGAGGATCTTGTCTAGGACGTGTTGTTAGGTTCTAGTTCTGCTCTGGGCTCAAGTTTCTTTTATCTGACTGTTTTTGGCAGCAACTTTTCTCCCTGTCCCTCAAGGCCATTCCTTCTGTCCATTACAATACTGCACACAGAGAAAATGGTATAAGGTGTTCCATCTATTACTCCACTGTTAATTGTGAAAATAGGCAATTCATTATACAATTTGGAAATGTAACCATCATGTTGAATCACTTTTTCATATGAGTTAGTGATAAACCCAGTGATTTTTAAAAATGATTAGTCAGAGAATGAAACAAAATTTAAATGTGAGTTTCTCTTCTCAGCTTGCTAATTTTTTAAGTTAAATATTATTAATATGAATGTTCCTATAGAGGATACAGAACTAAATTTTTACATGGTAACAACTGCTAGGATTCTTTATGCTTCTTATTGGAAATCATGAATGATCCTCTCTGCAGAAGAATCGTTCATTAAATTATCGAGGCATGCGCTAGTGTCAAAACTAATTTCATATCTGAAAAACAGAAATTATGGTAATTTTTAAAACCATGGTCTATAACTTACAGTTTGAATTGTCTTTATTACAGCTGATTACTACAGCTTTAAGATTTTACTTATTTTAGTATTGACTTAAACCTTCAAATTGATATGCCATTCTAATAGGTAGATTTATATCTTTATTAAATCCTTTTGCTTTCAACTGCTGAGCTGGGGCTGGCCTTTGCACTGCACTGCACTGCACTGCAGCCCAAGAGGCTTCTTGCAGACCCAGAATGCCATAGAACCAGAGATGGTATTCAGCAGGTTCTGACCAGTTCTGGGGAACCGATAGCGGAAATTTTGAGTAGTTCGGAGAACCAGCAAATACCATCTTTGACTGGAGATTTTACAGTATCTTTCTCCTGCCGCACTCACCAAACCATGCCCAGAAAACCGTTAGTAAAATTTTTTTGAATCTCACCGCAGCATAGAACTACAAGGATCCCCCTTGCCCTGTGATGCGGGGCCTGGGCTTTACACTATGGTGTAGCTTGGGGGCTTCTTGTGGATCCAGAGCCACAGTGCATCAAGTAGCCCTTTGATGCTTCCTGAGATGCAGCAGCAGCTTTGTGCCATGCTGCAGAGGCTTCCCAGGGCACAGCAGCTTTGCGCTGAGCTTCTGGCTGAAATTTAGTGCTGCATGGTGACTCAGAGGCCTCTTGGAGCTCCAGAGCTGCAATACCCTAGGAAGTCCCTGAGCTGCAGTGCATTCTTTCACTGAGCTTCTTGCACTCGTATACATGCCTGCATGTATCTCGCACTCTTTTTCCCTGGATTCCCTAAGCTTGTATCACACTGTGGCACCCCCAACCCATGCGCAGCCTGCACTGAGCCTCCCAGGACTTCCCCACGCCACCTGTGGCACCCCTGCATTCCTTTGGGAGTCCCTCAACTTCCTGCTCCCCGTTGAATGACCTGTTCATCTGGTCTTACAACGGCTACCGGCACTGCCAGGATTGCGTTTGTGAAGCGATGATGTCGGACTTTACAATGAATCGCTTAGGGATGGAAATTCCAGGTCCAATTGTGATCATTAAATTGAAGACTACTTGTAGACCAGCAGCCCCCAACCTTTTGGGGCACCGGGGACCAGTTCCATGGAATTTTTTTTTCCACGGACCGGTGGTGGCATCATGATTTCACATGCTGCCTAAATCCCACACATGCACATGTGAAGCTTCACAAGCTTGCATGGCCTGGTACCAGTCCATGGCTCGGGGGTTGGGAACCCCTGTTGTAGAGAGATAAGGGATTGCACTGATGGTGTCTTGTTTCCTTTCTGGCTTGTGTGTACGCATCTCTGGATATATGTGTGTGTATCTATGGGCAATTTAATACTTACATAATCTAATCTACCAATGCTTCTGCTTTCTTTCCACCTTCTTTTATGGAAATTTCTTAGTTGGTATTTTAAGTTTTGCAGTTACTTTTAATCTTATGCCTATTTATTGTGATGGTTTGTGTCTATGGTTTCATCCGAAGATCTTATAGGCACAGCCACAGTTCCTCAGAGGTTGAAAACAGAAGCACTGTGACCACTTTCGTCCTCCTGGGCTTTACAGAGAAACCAGAATTGAATCCTCTGTACGCCAGCATTTTCCTTCTCCTGTATGTACTTACAGTACTGGGCAATGGGTGGATGGTCATCTTGATCAGCACTGAACAGTGTCTGCACACTCCAATGTACTTCTTCCTCAGCAACCTCTCTCTCTTGGATCTTTGCTATTCCTCAGTCATTGCACCCAAGGCACTGGAGGCTCAGCTGCAACAGGGCAAGGCTTACATTTCCCTTCCATCTTGTGCAGCTCAGATGTTTTGTTTTACTACTCTGGTGACAACCGAGTGTTTTCTCCTGGCAGCCATGGCCTATGATCGTTTCCTGGCCATTTGCCACCCGTTGACCTATACCTCACTCATGACTCACAAGAATTGCATTTGCCTTGTGCTGGGGGCTTAGTTGTGGTTTAGTGGGCTCCATCATCCAAACTAGTGGAGCTTTCCGGTTGTCCTATTGTGGGCCAAACCACATCAACCATTTCTTCTGTGATATCCCTGCTGTCTTGAAGCTGACACTCTGACACTCAGCTTTCTGAAGTAATCCTTTTTGTTTCCACAACTTTTATTGCCATAGCAACCATCACCACCATTTCTGTTTCTTATCTCCGAGTCTTGTGGAATGTCCTCTGGAGCCACTCAACTCAAGGACGACAAAAGGCCCTCTCCACTTGCTCTTCCCACCTGACTGCTCTGAGCCTCTTCTATGGTACTGCCATCTTCATGTATGCCCAACCAAGGAACAAGGATGGATCACAAGATCAAGACAAGGTGGTCTCTCTATTTTATACTCTAGTGATTCCTCTTCTGAATCCAGTCATCTACAGCCTGAGGAACAAAGATGTAAAAGAGGCCATGAAACATCTGTTCAGCAGGAAGATCCTGGCCATGAGGTAACTTGGAAGATGGAAATGGTTGAACATCAGTCATAAATTTGTCTTATGACAGTCTCAAGCATTGTGAGAAAAGTCTCATGAACCAGTTAATGGATTTCCTCTCCTTCATCTTTGTTTATTCAGGGTCTGTACAGTCCATATGCAAA
This sequence comes from Hydrophis major, assembly GCA_033807585.1. Classification (NCBI taxonomy): domain Eukaryota; kingdom Metazoa; phylum Chordata; class Lepidosauria; order Squamata; family Elapidae; genus Hydrophis; species Hydrophis major. The sequence continues at coordinate 224,930,529 of CM066329.1, forward strand.
TGGAGAAGAATTAGACTTCTTATTTCTGAAAGTTTGCTGAGGCTTCGATTTTACAGGGCTTTGTAGGAATTTACTTTACTTTATTGATTAGCCCTTGGGCCATATCTGCAGTTTCAGACATAAATTATTACTAAAATCTGATAAAAACAATTTAAAATGGAATTGGATAAAATACAAATGCAATGGCTCTGGGAGAGGCTGCTGTTGATTCCTCTACAGGAATTTAATCCTGAGGGTTCCTTCTATTATGACTTACTGTCACACACTCCTTTCTAGGAAGGCATCAAAGCCAATCTTAGGTTGTCTTTGAGCTGGCAGCCTTTGAACTCTATTCAAATTCAGCTCAGTGGAAACACTTTCAGCTCCAACAACATCTCACTTATTTCAGCCAGTGTGTCCAACAATATAGTCCAAACTAAGAAACCTATTGCATATAGTCATATACTTTCAGTTTAACAGCTATGGTAACAAAATCTTGCACAACTGAATATGTTTTTTCTTCCCTCACTTTATTTTTTCAATGAACAAGCGAGGGGCTTGTCTGAGACGTTTTCTCGAGTTATTTTCTTGGTCCGGGCTCAAGCCCCTCTTATCTGACCATTGCCTTGTTAGCAGCTCTTCTTCCTGTCCTTCAAGGCTATTATTCCCTATGTCCTCTACAGCCAGATTCTTCTCAACTTCTCTTTCACCTCTCTGTGCTCAACTGAGATTCCTTCTTTGATCTTGAAATGCTGTCAAGGTTGGCAGGTAGGACTCTTTCAAATGAATGGAGGGAAATGAGGCTACAGGGTCCTGATTTTTCCAAGTAATGAAGACTTATCTTTCTAAGTCTATGGAATAAAACCTTAAATCACCAGCATTGATGTAAGGTTACTTTAATAATGTTAATGAATCCAAATCTCTACCTGATCTATGATGTATCAGTCATTTTTATATTTGCTCCATGCAGTTTGGGATAGGAATACGGCAAGGAACTAACAACAGAACATGTCAATCAGACAGCTTGCATTTGCATTCAGAAGTTTTGAAATACTTGATACTTGATATAGTCAAAGAAGATCACATTGGCAGAAGTGATGATGATGTGGTTAATGAGATAGGAGAAATGATCTGCTCTGTGATATGAATCGTGAAATGCAGCTTACCTAATATAGTTTGACATCTATTTTTTCTGGCAGGAGTGAACTTGTCTGGGCAGATCAGGTATAACCAAAACAACTAGCCATGGTATTATAGGGATGTGAAGCTTAAAACCTTTTATCTATGGAGATTCTCAGCCCTCCAGGTCATGGTTGTCCCAAAGGTGCTTTTTCAAGAGGTAACTGGACTTTCTGGTTTTTCTTTGAAGACATTTTGCTTCTTATTGAAGAAGCTTCTTCAGCTTCTTAGAGCTTCTCCTTGGATAAGAAGTGAAATGTCTTTAAGTCCAGTTGCTTCTTTCAAAAGAACCTTTGGGACTTAAAACCTTTTAAAATCAATTTTTTCCTTGATCTACAAAACACAATCATTTGACCTTTTTACTATCTCCATTCTATGCTCAGCGTCTGCCTTGGTGATCATTCACAAATACAATGGCAATAAAAATATTTTTTCCACTATTTTTTACATTTGCTTATTAAATTTATTTGCCACCCATTTCGTCACAAGGCAACCCATTTACAATTTTTGTGCACCTGACAACAAACCCTATCAGAGTGAGAGTAACATTGGTATAACAATATGAGAATTTTAGATGGCAGCAAGTAGTGGACTTTGTAGCGCTTCTTTCTTTCTTCTCTCAAGTAAGTCATGTGTTTACTTAATGATCATTTTGCTTAATGGAACTTAGTCACTAAATGAGGGATTGGTGTATTAGACAGGCACCTAGGCAACAAATAAGCCAGTCTCTGCAGCAGCATTTAAGGCCTGAAATGGGATTAACCTAAGTTCGTCCTAACATTTCCTATACAATATATGGGTAGCCACTGGGTAAATGTTTTTGCATTCTGCTTGATATTCCTGGATTTTGACCATAATAAAGTTTAAATCTTCTTTCATTCCACAATGCATTTTTAAGTTGAATTTTTAGCATGTTAGTGTTGAATCAACAGGCCATACACAATTCCATTGCTAATTAATTAATTAATTAATTAATTTTATTAAGAGGCAGGATATGTTTAAAGCTTCTCAAACAGCACCAATGACATTAAGGCTTTTTAAAAAATTACTTTTGCATCACATGCTTCTGATGCAAATCATGTCAAATGCAATTCATAGCTATTGATTATTCAGAGATCCTCCAAAGTATAAAAAATATATGAGTAAAGCTGGTCTTGGGGTAATCAGTGAAACCCCTTCATTATAAAGCTATCCAAAACACATCCCTGCTTCTCCGTTGATTACTTTGACCGACCAAGGGCATGGATGGCTGCATTTTCCAGCACCTCCACTTTCTGCCCATCTTTTGCCAGCATCACTGCAATATTGGCCATTGCTCGAGCCACTGTCGTGGTAGGAATAGTCATATATGTGGGAAAGAAATGGGCTACCACTCCTAGGACTTTCCTGGTCACCCATTCTGCAGGCCGAGACTCCTGGCGATCACATAGCAGCAACCTAGGGAAGGGAGGCAGAAAAGGAATTTATTTTTTCTTAGTTATATGATATGAGGATTCTACTGCTCAACATAGCAGCAACAAGAAGGTAATATTTTTTTATTTGCAACAAAGAAGTGTGAAGTAAGATAATCGCAAAGCAAACCACAGGAATAGTGAGTTTTAATACATGAAAGCCATCATTATAATGAGTTACTGTTGGTTATTGATACAATACTCAGTAAAATTTGCTTACCTATCAATACAATATATTAAAGATTTGATTATAAGTGTAACATTATATGGTACTAATACTTAAGATGATGCTTCTAGCTGAATTGATTTTTGTCTCAGAGCAATATATTGGCTCATTTGTATGAATGGAAATATTCCAATGCATCTCCTTGGTTATATAAGAGGGGGGGAAAGCAGATTTCAATAAAGCTCTAAGAGGTTTGTTGAAAAATTATGCACAGCTTTATCGTAAAACATTTAAATCTGTACACTGCTGGCAAATAGAAAAAAATCCTGTGTGCACTCGGCAGTTTATTGGTTGATTTTATTTCTTTTTCTTCAAGATTGGGAAATGAGGTGCGTTCAAGACCAGAGAGATGGTGAAGAAATAAAACCTCTTGACAAGACAACATCTGTTGCTGGGAGTGCCAAAATTAACCAACTATAGAGAAACCGTATTTAACTAGATTGTGTTTCAGTAGAGCACAGATACCTGTTCAGGCTGGAAAAGGACAGCCACACCATGATAGCTGCCTATTCAGTTCAGTTAGAAAGCAATGGCCCTGAGAGAGGCTGTTGTTAATTCCTTCTATTAGTCTGTGTGGTTCAAATAATATGTTGAACAGCCACAGGTGAAGGAAAATGATTCTCTGTGACCTGCAGTGTGATGTGAATATGAATTCTGGATTTGCCATGGAAGGGCCAGGGCTTAAATTTCTGCTCATTGATAAAAAACAAAATAGGGTAGCCACTCATTCACTTACTCATTTGCACATTAATCTGTTTCACAGCATTGTATCTTGGACTGCACCCACAATTATATACAAAATTAGCTTTTGAATCTGACTCTGCATAAATAATACCTGTGGATTAAATTCTCAAATCTACTCAAAATCATCACTGGTATTAGTTTTGACCAATTTTTCTAACCATAGTTAGAGATCAAAGCAACATTTTGAAATCAGATACATTGCAATGTAACCTTTCTACATCTATGCTGCTCATTTGATATATTCTTATACTCTTTAACAACCCACAAGAGATAAGATTATGAATTTTTTAAGCAACAACTAAACGAGCAGTTGAATCAATTAACTAATTTTGTTACGAGAAACTTCTTAACTAATCAGCAGCACTCACAACTAATACAATTTCCTATGTGATGGAATGAGCATCTTTCAACATGCCCATCTACTGATAAGTCCTGTCCTTCCCTCAGATTCATGATTCACAAATACAATATACTTACGCTGGTCTAAATATGGAGAATCGGTCAAATTCAAGTGCTTTAATCCTGTTTTCTACTTCACCCTAAAGAGGGAAGGAAAAAACAACGTTCATTGGATGAAATCTCTGTCTTGTTCATAGAAATACACAGAAGCTGAAAAGTATACACATCAAATAAGGCAGAAGGAAGGAACCCTGAAGATCCTCATTTGACAGAGGAGATTTACCTCCTATTCTTAAGCACTATCAGGTTTCACTCTTAGAATTATAAGCTGCAGATAGAAAGTAACCTGCAGGCTCTGTAATGGCTAGAATTTGAAAAACCACAGATCCTCAGCCAAGAAACACATTTCTTGTGAAAATGTATTGGTACCTACATTATGCTGCAGGTCATAGTGCAGCATTTTCTTTTGCACATATTACTTGAACAACATGGAATAACAGTTGTAATAAATAATAGTATCTCCTGGAGCCATTTTTCTAGAAGGGACTTGCTTCCTCTGCTGAAGCAATATTAATTGGGGCTATTGAGGCTTGTCACTGAATGTATCTAGAAGGCATCAGGTTGCCTAATATGGAATTAGAGTGGTAGTCTATGCTTGGGAAAACTCAAATTCAACACCCAGCTCTGCCGAACTATCTCACAGGGAGTTTTCCTCGGCTTAAATTAAGAGTAGAGTAAAAAACAAGTACCGTATATACTCGATTATAAGTCGACCCGAATATAAGTCGAGGCACCCAATTTTACCACAAAAAACTGGGAAAACTTATTGACTCGAGTATAAGTCGAGGGTGGGAAATGCAGTAGCTACTGGTAAATTTCAAAAATAAAAATAGATACCAATAAAATTACATGAATTGAGGCATCAGTAGGTTAAATGTTTTTGAATATTTATTTCAAAGAAAAACAGTAAACTAGCTCTGTAAGTGGAAAAGAGAGCCAACAAAACCAATATGGTATCAACAATAACTTTAAAAGTACAAAAACCTTAGCTCAATCAGCAACCAAGCTAAAACACAAGAGTTAAAATTCTTCAAAACTGGATTCCTCCTCATCATCTGTATGTCCAAACAGAGTCACTCTCTCCCTTGCAAGAAAAAAGCATGTGTATGTGCTGCATGTACATCCTGTTTTGGAGAGCCACCATCTCTTTCACAGCTCTCCCTCATGCCTCCATTGTATGTGCACACATGCCATGGCTCAATAGTAGGTCAACATACTAGGTTCCCTCCTCAAAAGGAACATCCAACCTTTCTTGAGAAGTACAAACTTCATCTGTTCAGGATTGTGGTGACAAAGGTGAAGGAGGATGGGGCTGAGAGAAGGGAAGGGAAGAAAAGATCATTGACAGGGAGAAAGACAGGGAGAAACACCTGGAAGTGTGAGCCCTCGAGTTTCCTTAGGGAAGACCAGACAACAAGGGGAGAGGAGAGGAGGAGGAGGAGGAGGAGGAGGAGGAGGAGGAGGAGAGTTAAAAAAAAAAGAGCGGGAAGCCAACTCATGCATGCCATCAAAACCAGGGGGAAGCGGGGCTTTCTCCGCCTGCTGCTGCCAGAGGAGTGCGGGGGGGGGAGTGCAGGGAAAGGGGGTTCGTGCCGAGGCTCCGCAAGCGATTACCAGATTTGCAGCTCCGTTTGTTGGTGAAGCTGGAAGCGCGCAACACAGGAGCTCGCGGGGGCCCCGGGCGCCCGTTAATAGGGAAGGAGAGGCCGCTTGGGGTCGCCAGGCTCAGGTAGCCTCCCCCGCCCCCTCCCCTAGCAGCGAAGAGCTGCTCCGGGGGCTCCCGCCACGGCGCAGCCAGGCACTTTGTCTTGCTGCCCCCGGAGAAGCTCTTCGCTGCTAGGCGAGGGGGCGGGGGAGGCTGCCTGAGCCTGGCGGTTTCTTGGCGAAGCTGGAAGCGCGCAACACAGGAGCTCGCGGGGGCCCCGGGCGCCCGTTAATGGGGAAGGAGAGGCCGCTTGGGGTCGCCAGGCTCAGGCAGCCTCCCCCGCCCCCTCCCCTAGCAGCGAAGAGCTGCTCCGGGGGGTTCCCGCCACGGCACAGCCAGGCACTTTGTCTCGCTGCCCCCAGAGCAGCTCTTTGCTTCTTGGCGAAGTTGGAAGTGCGCAATGCAGGAGCTCGCGGGGGCCCCGGGCGCCCGTTAATGGGGAAGGAGAGGCCACTTGGGGTCGCCAGGCTCAGGCAGCCTCCCCCGCCCCCTAGCCTAGCAGCAAAGAGCTGCTCCAGGGGCTCCCGCCATGGCGCAGCCAGGCACTTTGTCTCACTGCCCCCGGAGCAGCTCTTCACTTCTTGGCGAAGCTGGAAGCGCGCAACGCAGGAGCTCGCGGGGGCCCCGGGCACCCATTAATGGGGAAGGAGAGGCCGCTTGGGGTCGCCAGGCTCAGGCAGCCTCCCCCGCCCCCTCCCCTAGCAGCGAAGAGCTGCTCCGGGGGGTTCCTGCCACGGCACAGCCAGGCACTTTGTCTCGCTGCCCCTGGAGCAGCTCTTCGCTTCTTCGCGAAGCTGGAAGCGCGCAACGCAGGAGCTCGCGGAGGCCCCGGGCGCCCGTTAATGGGGAAGGAGAGGCCGCTTGGGGTCGCCTGTGTGGCCCTCAGCGGGTAGATAGCCGCGGCAGCGATGCTGCCCTGGAGGTGCGATCGGTTGCAGCCACGCCAGCACAGGCCAGGCATGGTGCCGTAGCGGCTGACTCGAGTATAAGCCGAGGGCGGTTTTTTCAGCACAAAAAATGGGCTGAAAAACTTGGCTTATACTCGAGTATATATGGTACATAATCATGACCTCCTTGGAAGATACATTAAATAAGAAGCCTCTTTCTCTATCTAATCCCAAATGGCAGTAGAATGGAAGATCTGGCATTTCGTATATCAAGATTAAACAGAATCTGGGTTTCCAGGGACTCACCTAAGGAGAACTCTAAAACCAGGTGGTTCCCTCACCCATTGCTTATCTCATTTTGCAGCCCATCAGACATACCTTGGTCTTCAGATAAAGGAAGCTGCTAGAGCTATCCGCACCTTTGCTGGACTGTAGGATGAAGTGGTGGCAGCCACCAGCTTTGGCTAGCTTTGCTGCATGTTCAACATAATCACGGTCAACACGCACAAATCCATCCTGTTTATGTAGAGAAAATAGCAATTATGTATTTGAAAAAGTCTCACCTTTCCAACGACCTGGAATGAGTTAGAGCCTATTTGACATATCAAGAAATGACATATAAAGAATTATCCAACCTGAGATTTCAGGGTTGTTTCATCTCCAAAACCATGTTTATGACAATCAGGCACCTCAAAAATTGATATTAATTTTAATGCGGAAAAAAGGAAAAAAATTAAATACATGCTGATCAGAAAATAACATTATATTCATGCTTAATGAAATGTAAATATAAATGCAAATTAACTGAGATCAAATTTATTTTTTGATGTGTTGGATCCTCCTCCACCTTTCTTATGCGCTCACATTAAGTGCAACCTTTGGTTCATCAGAAGTGCAAGATAACTCTAAAAAAATTGAACTTGTAAACAGCCAATTTGGGTGACTTGGATAAAATTCTGTGTTAACTATGAAATTTGGAAAAGATGGCATGCAAATTTGGCTACCATGGGCAAAAGCTAAGCTAAGCTGATATGTACTTCTAGCTCCTTGGAAGAAACAGAGAAGAGTCAAACTTAATCTAAACTCTTCACACCTGTTCTTCATCAGGCCATCTCATTCCCTCAAAATGCCAAGCACCCACTTCAATCTTCTGTCTCACAGATCCCAAGGAACTTACCTTTTCCAGTTTGGTTCCTCCAGGTATATTGAAGTCCAATTACAACCAGTCCCCAGAGTAACCCAAACTATAGTCTTAATATAGTTGGAGAATGCCAAATTGGGAAAGACTGAAACAATCTATGGAATCTGACTTACCAGCAAATTTCACTCTAGAATACATTTTATATCTCTTAACTTCCTCTCAATCTTCCACCTTTTTCAATTCCTCCTTAACCCAGGTATAGCCCCTTTTTCCTCCTCACCGCTCCAGCTTTGGCTCTGATTGTCCCCAAGCAGCAAAATCCTACGTCATGTCCTTGGAAGGCAGCAGCAGATTCATCTAGCTTCTCAAAGTCTACAACTTCTTGGGCCTGGAAACAGACACCCCAAAAAATCAGACATGAAAGAAAGAACGGGAGACTCCAATGGAGAAAATGAAATATGTGTGTCTCCCTACTTTCCAAAACAAATGAAGACAGAACATCTCCTGACTAATAACGAAATCTCAACTCATGTTGATAAATTATCAATCAATAAAATGCACATATTAAAATGCACAACTTGGACAAGGCAGAGAAGGAATGCTGAAGTTTCCATCCAGATGTGGTGTGATAAGAGGGAGGACAGAAGCAAATGTTTTCTGCTAGGCTCTCTTCTTGTGGAATAAGCTATACTCTGAAATAAGAAAAGCACCGTCATTGTTGATGTTTAAGAAGCTAGTTAAGTTATGGTTATTCTGGAGAGCATTTAGGAATTGAAGAATTGAGTAAGTTCATGTATCTGAGATAAGTAATGATATTGGTGGTAAATTACTGTGTTAAATTGTATTACAGTATTGATTATATATTACATGGTTCTTTTTTTATTTTACTATATTTTGTTATATTGTTTTGTATATCTATGTCTGTTTCCAAAGCATCTGAAGGCAAGACAAGAAGCAACGGATGGAAACTAATCAAGAAGAGAACTAAGGAGAAATTTCCTGACAGAACAACTGATCAGTGGAATGACTTCCTTCCAGAAGTTGTGGCCGCTCCAACACTGGAGGTTTTTAAGAAGAGATTAGACAACCATTTGTCTGAATGGGGTTTCCTGCTTGAGCAAGGGGTTGGATTAGAAGACCCCCAAGGTCCCTTCCAACTCTGTTATTCTTTATATCTATATGTAAACCACTTAGATTTAATTGAAAGAAGGAGTATAGAAGTGTCTGAAATAAAAGTGCCAGTAAGCTAACTTAAGAGGTACACCATAAAAAAGAGGCTCCAGTCTCCTGAAATACAAGTAACTTAGTATGATAGATATTATTGTCTAGCTAGCAGATAGAAGATTGAAGACGACAATTTGGTTCCTCCAGTTCTTTTTTATATGACAGTTTTCTTTATGGCACTATATTATTTACATTATTTATGTACTATGTTATTTTCCACATAATTAGATTTCTATTTTTTTAACCATTTGGAGACAGTTGTCAAGCAAGTGTTGGTAAACAAATAATTATTTGGTAGGCATTTAAAATTGCTTGACTGTTTTATATTTTGGATAGAGTATTGAATAATATTCTCAATTACTTATGTTTTTGGGAAACTTGTAAAGTGTCCTATTGTTATGGAGAAGTATAAAATAAAAATATGTAACATATAATTTATGACTATAAATATATTTCATTCACATTACCATCAAGGAATGTTGAGAGGTAAGACTGGATTTACAGGTAGCATAGATTAACATAACTTTTTTCTGAGCACTAGGTTGAGGATGACTATAATAATATATAACAAAAATCCATGTGGTTAGCATTTAGAATGCAAATTAGGTCCCGAGAGACCCAGCTTTCAATCTCTATCCAGTTCTAAAGGGAATGAGAAAGGGGATAAAAACATAAATTTTTTTAAAAATGTTTTGTTTCATACCACATTACTGTAAAGAGTCCCTTCAAAATTTAGCTTTCGGCGGCCAATGAGGGTCACTCGCGAGAATTTTTGCTGCTTTAAGATTTCAAGTAGCAATTCTTTCCCAGTTTCTCCAGAAGCACCCAAGATGAAACAGTTTTGTTTCTTCTGTTCTTCTGAACTGGAAACTGCCATACTGTTGGCAAGAAGCAGTAATATTTTTTTTTAAAAAATGCCATTTACAGTTCAGTTCTTTACATAATGCAGATGTTAAGTCTTATGTGGTTCAGTGACAGCTCCTCTCCCAAATAAAACTGTACAGAATTGCAGCTTCAACTTCACAAGAAACTAATTATTTGAAAACTAATAATAAAAATGGAAACACAGTGTTGTTGGAGCAAAGTAGTGTTTAATTTTTCCAAAACAAATCAAAGCAAAACCATACTTTACACCAAAAACAAAATCAACTTTTATAATTACTGCCAGACCATCATATGATCATGGCATGCCATATGAAAGATCTATGACCTGAAAATAAGGATGAGATTATGCCGTCAATGAACTAGGCAATATCATAGCTATACACAAATAGTCCTTGACTTACACAATTGAGCCCAAAATTTATATTACTAAGTGAGACATTTGTTGAGTTTTGCCCCATTTTATGACTTTTTTTGTCACTGTTAAGTGAATCTTTACAGTTGTTAAGTGAATTGGACTTCCGCATTGACTTTGCTTGTCAGAAGATTGCTAAAGTTGATCACACGATCATAAATGTGATCAATCATCATAAATATGAACCAGTTGCCAAGCATCTGAACTTTGATCACATGACCATGGGGAAGCTGCAAGAGTTATAAATGTGAAAAACAGTCATAAGTCACTTTTTTGAACGCTGTTGTAACTTTGAACAGTCACAAACAAACTGTTGTAAAGTCGAGGATTACCTGTACTGGCATGGCATATTAAGATTATAAGAACAGTCCAAACCAGTATATAGATATAAGATTCGGTGTATTTGGAAGCAAATTGCTACCTTTTACTTTACCATATGTGAAGAATAGACATATTTCATCTTTCTCCAAAATGTACAGCATTGTATTACACATTGTTTTAAAAAAATTGAAGAAGGCCCAAAGAGCCAAGAGGTTTCCCAGATCTTGTTGAACTACATATCCCAGAATCCTTCCCCACCGGCTTGCAGCTGCTTGGTCGTTGTTGTTCAGCATCAATCTCTAGAAATTAATCCGGGCTGTCATTTACAACAGGGCGGGCACATTGCAATTAAAAACAAGGAGCTACTTTTCCTTTAAGAAGGATAACAATAATAAAATAAAAGTCACTGAAGAGAGGCCTCGCTGTCTTTCTTTGACAACTCTGTTGCCTCCCCCGCGAGAAAGGGGACCCGCAGGGAAACATTGCTCGCGCGCCAGGTAAACAACCCTTCTCTCCGCCTTCTCCTCGCTGTCCTTCCCGGGGTCCTTCTCATTTTCATTCAGGCAATACACCCAGCAACTATACGACCACCACCACCCCGGGGCTGCTGTGGGGAGCCTCCCACCTAACCTAATTAGAGAAAGAGAGAGAGAGAGAGAGAGAAAACAAACAAACTCTTTACAGTCAGAAATACCGCGCCCCGTTTACGCGCCAGCCTAGCCAGTGGCATTTCAGGCGTCTGGACGGGTCACCTACGGGAGGGGGGCTTCGTTGACAGCTGTCCCAGCGGAGGACGCGCCAATCACTCACCTTACAACGAAGGCTCGGAGAGAAACCCAGGCGGAGGCGGATTCCGGCGTGTCGCTCCCCGTAAAAGGGACGCATGCGCAGAGTGGTCCTGCCGCTTTGATGGAAGGGCATTCGCCTTTTTTTTTTTTTTTTGCCAGGGAAGAGGTGGTGTCGCTGCTGGTGGCTCTTCCTCCGAACGGGTTTACCGTCCTAAAGGACGTTATGTCCCTCTTCCAAATAATTGATTTTTTTGGATTTTCTGGGAATAACCGATGAATTTCCCCTCTCCGTAATGTTTCTTTTATGGCCGAGATTGCCCGGAGTTTGCAAGCCACCCAGAGTTTCATACAGAGGAGAGCTTCAAGGAATTTAATGAGATAAATTTAGAAATTTTCTTTTCAAGTAATTAATGAAGCATAGAACTGTAGTTTTTATTTGCAAGGATGCCTACTGTAACTGCCATAAAGGTAATTTAATGAATGTAACAACTTTTTACCCTGTTTCTCCAACAATATGGCCTCCCCTAATAGGAAGTCCCAGCATGTTTTATAGGCGTGAAATGAAATTAAGCCCCTCCCCCCAAATTAAGGCCTATATTAAAACATGTGAAATGGGGGGGGAATAGCGGGGGGGGGGAATTGCTGTTAGGAAGTACTTTTGTTGCACACCCGGATATGGTGCTGCCTGCGTTGACCCTGATACAAAGTGCTCCACCAACGCCGAGGTCAACATCCAAGCCATCGCCGCCCACCTTAAGATGCAAGGGGGGGAATTAAGTCACCCCTGAAAAGACGCCTAACCATTTTTTCAATAAACCCAGTGATTTTGAAAAATGATTGGTCAGAAAATGAAACAAAATTTAAATGTGAGTTTCTCTTCTCGGCTTGCTAATTTTTTAAGTTAAATATTATTAATATGAATGTTCCTATAGAGAATACAAAACTAAATTTTTACATTGTAACAATTGCTAGGATTCTTTATGTTTCTTATTGGAAATCATGAATGATCCTCTTTGCAGAAGAATCGTTCATTAAATTATAGAGGCATGCGCTGGTGTCAAAACTAATTTCATATCTGAAAAACAGAAATTATGGTAATTTTTAAAACCACGGTCTATAACCAGGGATCAAAAAAATTAAAATCCGGCCTTAAACATGGTAAAATCTTAGTTATCTTAGTTCTTAGTTTTTTTCGAGAAAATCAAGGGAACACTGCTTTGTTATTAAACTCTTCGATGCAGCTTTACAGCTAAGAACTCTTAACTTGGAAACAGATTAATGGAAGTAATTAAATTGAAATTATTATATTTTTTGTGTGATCAGACATGCACTATTAATTTATGTTCTTTTTTTTTATTCTTGATTTTTTTCTTCTAGCCATTGAAAAGGAGCTTCAGGACAAAGAACATAATTAAATGAAATGCTCAGAATTAAAATGAAATTTAATTTGTATGTTAAAGCTACTATTTTCCTCTCATATTGTACTATTTGACCATTCATACATTATGTTATTTGGAAGTTCAGAAGAGTTTCTTTAATTTCTTGTTCTTAACCTATTTTTTAAATGGATAGAAATTCTAAGCATCATTATTTTTCTAACATAAATAAAAGGAAACATAATAGATCTTCCCAAATTGGAATTAATCCAGCTTGATTCCTCTGTTTGTTCAATCTAAATAATTTGTTACTAGAAAACTGCACACAATCTCTAAATGAATTCAGCAAATACATCAACATTTAGAAACATTTCATTCTTTCAAGACTCATATTAAATACAGTAAAATAGCAATAGCACCTAGACTTATATACTACTTCATAGTGCTTTTCAGCCAGTGGTAGGAATCATTTTTTTTTTTTTACTACTGGTTCTGTGGGTGTGGTTTGGTGGGTGTGGCAGGGGAAGGATACTGTAAAATCTCCAGTCAGGTGGTATTTGCTGGTTCTCCGAACTCAAAATTTCCATTATCGGTTCTCCAGAACTGCTCAGAATCTGCTGAATGCCACCTCTGTTTTCAGCCCTCTCTAAACAGTTTACAGAATCAGACTATTACCCCTAACAAACTGAGTCCTCATTTTACCAACTTTGGAAGGATGGAAGGCTGAGTCAACCTTGAACCACTCAGGGGTCAAACTCAATGGCAATGAGCAGTGAGCATAGTTAGCCTGCAATACTGCATCCTAACCACTGTGCTACCATGGCTCAAATGATGACTTAAGTAGTACATCAAAATAAATTAAAGAAGGGGACTTCCGGTGGCATTTTCATCATGGACAGATTGAAGTCTGTGATTGTGCGCTGCTTTGATCCGTTGCTGTCCCTGTTGGAGGGCTCTGAACAGCTGGAACCATCCTGTAGGGGTGGTGAAGAAGGGGGAGTCCACTTGTCAGGTTGAGGGGAGCTGCAACTCCCTCGATCAGGTAAACTCCCTCTGAAGACAGGCTGTAGTAGTAGTCAGAAATGGCCACACTGAAGATGGAAGGCTATTTCGGAAATAAGATTGTGCTGAAGCAGTGAAGAAGCAGGCAGTGTGGAGACCAGGCAAACTGACATATGGACACTAAGGTACCCTGGAATTAAACCAAAAAGAAATTTTAAGAAAGAGTGCATTAGTGGCGGCCAGAGAAAGTGAGGAGAAAAATTGGCTATAAAGGAAAGTGGCTTTGAACTTTGAAAGAGCTGAATTGAAGGAGGAACTCAGAAAATAGAAGAAAAATTTGTTTAAATTGGATAAATATATATTTTTGGCACTAGATAGGCACAATTAAGGGCTGAACTTGAAGGTGTCAAAAAGGGGGGAAATTTGATAATTGGATCTATCGAACTATTGAAATTTAAAAGCCTTAAATTGGAAAAGAAAGTGAAAAAGGGTGGAACGGAGAGTGCCACCTAATAGTAAAGGAAAATTTTAGTGACTTTAAAAAGTGTCTGGTTCTTTTAAACTTGGAAATTGATACAAAATAAGAGAAACTTTGTTACACTAACATTGAAACTCTGAAAAGCGAAAACACAGAATACTAAGATAAAAGGGAAAACATGAAGAAATTACTCTGGATTTGTTTGGTGATTTTGGCACAAATTTAAACTTATGGATATTGGATTATTTAATGATTTTAGAAAAACTCAAAGAGAAGCTGATCGTTGGAAATAAACAGCAAAGATGCTAGTTGAATTAAATTACTGGATAACTGGTTTGGACTTAAATATTAAAGAAAGGGACAAACAAAGAAAATATAAAATAAGTGTATAAAAATGGCAGAACTTCTCTTGGAACTTAAAATGGAACTAAGAAATATAAAGGAAATGTTACATGAAGGAAATGAATTATGCTGTATTGCCTTACAATTAATAGAAATGGCAATTTTGGAGAATGAACAACAAGGAGTGCCAGAAGGGGAGGAGCCGATTAAAGAAGAAGCCAGCTTTAACGAACAAATGGAACAACGAATGAAGGGAAAAAATGGAAAATAAAACTTGAAGGTTTGAGGAGATAATTAAAAAGGGAAATGTTTGGAAAGCCAAACAAAGGAAAAGGAAACAACAGAAAAGGGAATTACAGAATAATCTTTTAAAGAGAGAGGAGGATAAAAACGAGTGAGAAACAGAGGGAGAAAATGAAGACAAAAAAAGGTAGAAAGAGAAAGAACCAGAAAATAAGGAGATATGAAAATCGAACAAAAATGAAAAGAAATTGTTTAGCTATGAGACATAGAGATAATGGGTAGATAAAGATTAAAGAAAAGGGATTCTGCAAGGTAATATGTTGTATAAGAATATAGTTTAAAAAACAAATGGAACTGATATTTTTTTAATTGGTTTCTTTTTTAAGGATTATTGTTATATATGGATATAATTGAAATAAATGTGAAAATTGGAAGTCATGAAAAGAAAAATACAAAATGAATACAATTAAAATGAATTACGAGGATTTTAATGAAAAGATTAATGTCAGTTTCTATAATTGAATAGATCAATCTTTTAAATTATGATTTAGAAAGTAATTGAGGGAAGGAATACCATGAGGAATCTAGCAATATCTCTCTCTCTCTCTCTCTCTCTCTCTCTCTCTCTCTCTCTCTCTCTCTCTCTCTCTCTCTCTCTCTCTCTCTCTGTTTGTGAAATATAGTAGGTATTGGTATTAAATCAATGAGATAACTATACAGTGATCATATGGTAAATTTTGATTATGGATTAAAGGGGAATAAATTGAGGGATCTATAAGCAAAGGGTGGCATACTCTGGTAATTAAAGGTAAGCTTTTAGAATCATTAGATTTAAGATGAAACTTATTGAATAATGAAATAAATATAAGTGATAGAACTGCAAATGTGACAGATAAAAGCATAAAGGTATAATGAATTTAGAATAAAAAAAAGTGTTAGACTATAAAACAAGACATGAAAATATTGAAAGAAAAAGGATATAAATTGAAAATGTAACAAGTATAAATTTTATGGAAAAATTGTAATAATATGATACAGAATTGAATGTGAAAGATAAATACAGTGTATACTAAGAATATGTTTGTATTGAAATGTAAAAACCTGGAACCACATTGCTCACTGAAAGAGATGTTTTTAAAATGTAAAAAAATAAAAAAATATTGCAAAAAATAAATAAATAAAGAATTGCAGATAGGATTTTCGGAACTGTCTAAAGTTGAGACAGCAGCTAGAAATTAATTGGAAGCCAAATTAGAATGAGTTGAAATCCATAAATATAATTTAAACTGTAGAGATAAACCTGAGAATATTGGAAAAGATTTATTTAAGGCAGAGCTTAACCTCAATATAAATACACTCTGGAAATGGAAGATATCTATAGAATAAATTATTGGATAGCATAAAGGGGAAAATTGCCAAGGAATAAATACGTTAAATTCACATATTTCAAGGCTATAAAGACCGTAACTGAAAATAAGAGAAAGTGCCTTAAAAATTGGTGATACAATTTTGAGATTTTATCATGTGTTTTGTAGATACAGAGTAGACTCGTGAGATTTTTAACAGTTCTTCAGGACAAAAAATTTAGATAGAAACAGACAACTCCACTTTGTCTGAAGGTCTTTGTAGATGGAGGCAAAGCTTTTGTATATTTTTCTAATGATGCTAACAGAATGTTTGAAAGTTTATTGGTAACAGATAGGAGAATAAAGACCAAGAACAGACAGACCAAAGACTGGGCCAAAATAAATGGCCGAATGGGAATAAAAAACAAGAACAGAGACAGTATCAAAAACAGGTCCAAACCGCTGGTGCTTCTTCATAAATTAAATGTAGAACAATAATCAGTGATCAAATATTTTTAATATTAATGAGATGAATAACCATTCAAAATTTTAAAACAAGGTGAACAAAGGAAAAAATGTATAAGCTTCTAAGTATTACAAATTAAAAATGATGGTCTAAGACTGTTGGAATTTAATCATCTTGGTCAAAAATTTGTGGTCTCTGATAAATGGAAAAAAATGGATGTAGCTATATATGTGAAAAATTTACTATGAATTCTAGAGAAACAAGTCCTATATAAGGAATATTACATATTCAGATTGAATCTGGGAGAGAAGGCTGGAAAACATGCACTAACGTCTGGGAAGTTATGTAGTCCTGTATCTAAATGATTATTCCATATTGATGTTGTTGAAACTGTCAGCCCAATGTTTGGATAGCTGCTCATTAATTTTAAAGCAACCTTTTACAATTTTCCCCCTTCTGTCCTTCACAAGCTTTTGATGCTCAGGACCTCCATGACAGAACCTCCAAAGCAACTAAAATGATATAGTTCTTTACTTACAATAGTTCATTTAGTGACCGTTCAAAGTTACAACATTACATCATAAGTGTGGAAAACAGAAAAAAGTGACCTTTGACCATTTTTCACATGACCATTGCATCCTCATGGTCACATGTTCAACATTTCGATGCTCGGCAGCTGGTTCATATTTACAAGCCCTGGGATCATGTAATCACTTTTTGCATCTTTCTGGCAAGCAAAGTCAATGGGGAAGCCAGATTCACTTAACAACTCTGTTACTAACATAACTGGTGATTCACTTAACAATTGTGGCAAGAAAGGTCATAAAATGGGGCAAAATTCACTTAACAACTGTCTCAGTAACAGAAATGTTGGGCTTAATTGTGCTCATAAGTTGAGGTCTACCAATACATGCCATCTCTCTGAAACAATGAATTGTATTCTAACCGAAGTATCTCCCGGCTGTTTACAATCCAGCCAACTTGGAAAAGATTAAGTTAATCATTAAAATTAAAATAAAAAGGCGTTGATCTGATATTTCAAGATAATTACAAAGCTCTGACAGGTTTTGGCATAAGCTGTCAAAAAGGAACCAGTTACACCAGCCCAAGTGTGCTAGTTGACACCCACCTAATGATGGTTTGTTGATTATTTTATAACATCCTAGCAAGTAAATCCACCTCTGAATTTTGGAAGCTGGAAGACACAGATAAGAGAGGAACACAATTTCCAGGTAGGTTAGTAGGCTTCAGATAGAAGTAGGGATTTAATTCAAAACACTGAAACCTCTTGGCTGAACGTAGATTGCAACGATATTAGATAAGATTTGAAAAAGGGCAATAAGCCCAGATTTTTTTAAAAAAACTGCGCTGTAGAAAGCCATGGCACCGAATTTGAACTTTGCATAGTTAGGTGGTGCTTGTGTAGATGATACACGCATAAGTTGTTGGAATATATGTGGATATGTACATGTATATAAGATAGCCTCAAGTCAATTTCCACTCCTGGTGAATAAATGAATACAAGTATGCAATGTGTTTGGCAATATTACATTTTAAACCTTTGCTGGGATTTTTTTTTGAACTTCCCCATTTGACATGTAGCCTTGCAATTTCTTGGTGGTCTTCCATCTGAGTCCAATGCAGCTTGAATTTTGAGCCCAGTGAAGTTGTTGCCAACTGCTGAGACTTCATCACATTTTGGTGGTTCTAATGCAAGTTAGAAACTATTTTTCTAGAATTCAAAATTAGCAACTTCTCCTAAAGCAGTATGTTTCTAATATTCCCAACATTGATATTTAAGTGTTCAAAATATTCTATTTAGATCTTTTATAGTTTTCCCTGCCCTGCCCATATTGTGTTATGTGACAGGTGATAATTATAGCAGTGTGAATTAATTGACAGGAGGAAGATTATACCAGTCCTGTTAATATTGACTGTCTATGTACCTCATGCTTGCCTATACATCTTCAAATACCTTCAGTATTGAACAATGGATATTCTCCAGAAGTGTGATTCTTGCGTAGCAGATTAATTCACAATCTTTCATAAAAAGAGGCATGGTTAGTTCTCAATTCCAAATGGAGAATAAAAAAGAATTGGAATAATTAGCCATCCAATTGATTTTTTAAAAAAGTTTGTTTTCAAGTCATACATGATATTGTTATATAGATATATTTATTAGATAGCATATACCAATCTTCTCTAGCTTAGTGTTTTGGAGAACAAGTTCCATAACATATATTATATCCTACATTTTACACTTCATAAATCCCATCCCATGTTATATCCCATACATTTATTTTATACTCTTTTAATTGTTTTTATATTTTATGTTGTATGCCTCCCAGAGTCACTTGTTGAGATGGGCAGCTATAGAAATCAATAAAATCAATAAATAATGTTGTTTTCAAAGTTAGAATCTGGAATGTAGAGAATGCAGAGGTTGGGAATACTGTAGCTTCTAGAGCCCACAGGCTGGTCCATTAATCAGGTATCTACATTTGAAGATGCATGGTAAGAGAAATGAGAACTCTCTGATTAAATAGCCAGCTGCCCACGGGTATGTTGGGAGATGCTGATCACTTGCCAGTAGAAGTGCATTCAGTTGCAAATCTTTCTTAACCTAACTTAACTAACATTATAGCAGGCTCTGCAAAAGATCATGGTATTTTTTTTCCTTTCCAGATGGACACTATGGAATGTGGAAAGAGGCAGCAAACTGAGGCATTTGACAATACCTTCTGGCCTGATTCTTCTCTTCCTGACTGGATGTCTGGCTTACCTGACCACCTTTCTCTTTCCAAAATCTCCATCCCTGGCACCCATGACTCAATGAGCGTGCTTGGAGGCCTAAATATCCGTTGTCAAACTTGGCCACTTGAGGCTCAATTAGCAGCTGGCGTGCGTTTCTTGGATATTCGTTGTAAGCTGGAAAATGGCCGTTTCCTTATTTACCATGTCAACACGTTCCAGGAAGCAGACTTTTCTGATGTCCTGGAAGGAACCTTAAGCTTCCTCAATCAACACCCAGGGGAAACAATACTTATGCGGGTTAAAGAAGAACTCCCATTTATTCCCAATGTAGATTATGCTTCTCGCTTCCAACGTTATTTAGCTGAAGAAGGCCAGAATAAAATTTGGACAAAGGAGGCCATTCCCACTTTAAGGCAAGCTCGGGGGAAGATTATTATTTTGGAGGAACTTGAGAAAGAGGTGCTAGGTATTCCATATGAAGAATTGAGTGTTAGTGATGTATGGCATGTTTTTTGCCCTGAGTGCAAATGGGAGCAAGTAAAGGAGCATCTTGAGTTGACAACCACTGGTGATCCAAATGTCCTGCACCTTACCTTTTGTTCTGGTAATGGCCTCTTCACAAATCCTGAGAAATTAGCCAGGGACATCAACCCACGTTGTTATCAATATCTCAAGTCTCAGGCTGGACCAGTTCTATGTTGGGGTGTAGTAATCTTGGATTTTCCTGGCACAGCATTGATTCGAACCATTGTGGAAAGTAACTTTGGAACACAGCATGATGACGTAACTATTTGATGTTTGTGATGAAATGGAAGAGGAGAATTCTGGAATGATGTGCATACTAGCTTCAGATGCTTGGTAGCAGTATATTTTTTTCAAACAAACATTGAAAATCAAGCTTGTTTGGAAGCCACGTCCTCTAATGGAGGACGTTGCTTCTTTGTCCTGATCTGTAAGCTCAAGAATTATCCTGTTTCATCCTGAATTATAAATTTGGAAGAAGCCTCAAGAGTGACCTTGGCCACTGCTGGCATTGCAACATAACTACTGTAGCATCTCTAATAATGCCCCTCCATCAAAACTTAAAATAAAGGATAGTCCATCATTTTCAACACATTCTATTTCATTTCCAAATAGCTCAGATCATTAAGAATGTTTTGTTTTCTTACTAAAAAAAGTGTCTTTTAATGTAATTCTCTGAAACGAAACAAAGAATGCATTTGTTCCATTATCAATAATAGAACTTCAGCTATTACATTATTTGTTTTCAAATAATGCCTCTTTCAAGTTATATATACCCATCTCTCAATATTTCCTGAAGCAATTTGATTTGCTAATCTTTCTCCAGTTTCAGTGTTTTTCTTTTCAGCCATTTTAACTGTTTTTCTATCATAAGGAAAACACCAGACCAAAACATTTATTGGATTCTTCACTGGCTCTTAATTTCACTCCTTTTCTGCGTAAGTTGCTTGCCTCAAAAGAGAATGTACTGAGAGCCAATGCAACTCATTACATAAGTACACTGACTACTCATAGTGCTGCATTTTGGAACACTACATCTGTCTTCAAGGGTGGGTCCAAATAGAGCACATTGTAATGGTCTAGCCAGAGGTGACTAAGATATGAGTGATTATAACTAGTCACTCGTTTGGTCAATAAATGTGCACAATTGATGTACAATTGATGTAAAGGTTTTCTTGGCCACAACTGCTACCTGCTCTTTAAAAATGTTTGGCAGGAAGGAGTAATGATGCATATAATACAGCCATTTTGATCTGTGTCTAAGGCACCAGGCTAAAGTGTGGGAGACTGTGAGTTCAGTTCCCACTTTAGCCATGAAAGTCAGCTGGATGACTTTGAGCCAGTCACTCTCTTTCAGCCCAACCCACCTGATAGAGTTATTCTTTCTGGGAAATTAGGAGGAGGAAGATGTGTTGGATATGTTTGCTGCTTGTATTTGTAAACATAATAAAAAAGGCAGGATATAGATAAACAAACAAATAAATATAGTTCAACATTCTACTTTCTGTTATGAACTAATAAAACGCTTAAATAAAGTTTTGTCAAATCTTTAGAAAATAGCAGGGTTCTAGTCCTGCACTTCTGATTGGCCGATAATAGTGATATCGGATTGGTCCGTTCAGGAGAATCTGATTGGCTGTTAAGGAGCCACTCTCATTGGTTAAGGGGTTAACACTCCACGTTTCTCATTGGTTACTAGATCAGCAGCTTGCCTATAAAAGGGCTGCTGCTGCCCTAGGGTTTTGCTCTGTTCAGAATGATTAATAAAGAGTTGAAGTTCACTGTTCACCGTCTCGTCTCTGTTCCTTGCGCCCATGCGCAGAACTGGCGACGAAGGTGGGATGCGGAGACATCAGAGCTGATTGAGCACTACAGAGCACCAAACAGAGCACGTGGCTGAAGGCGCATCAACGTCGGAAACCATGACTGGCGGCACAATACCACCCGCTCCATTCGCCCCGGCACAAGAAGACTGGGACTCATACATGGACCGGTTCCAGATGTTTCTGGAGACCAACAACTTGAAGGATGCCACTACTGGGAAAAAGCGAGCGGTATTCCTAACTCACTGCGGACCTGCCATTTTTAAGATGGCTAAGGCACTGGCGAAACCGGCTGAGGTGAAATCCATGGACTGGGACGTCCTCGAGCCCCTCCTACGGACCCACTATGCGCCTACAGTACCAACGCTTGTCCAAAGACATGAATTTTACCAGAGAAACCAGCGGAAAGGAGAAAGTGTTGCAGATTTCATCGTGGATCTCCGGAACCTGGGAGGCCTCTGCAGGTTCGCTGACCTTGAAGAAGCTCTAAAGACCGAATAGTTCTGGGTTTAGATGCACCACATGTGCAAAGTAAGCTGATGGCGAAAGGCGACATCAGCCTTGCAGATACCATCGCTGACGCTACTGCAGCAGAAGCAACCAGGAAGTCGGCTGTCCGAATGCGCCGCACCAACGCCTCACTCCGCCAACTCGCTGGCGAAACCTCACCTCACCTAGAGGGACATACAATGGCAACCCACCACGAGGACCTTGAATCGTCATCAGAAAGTGATGAGGAAGAGGTCAACCAGCTCTGGTCTGAACGAGACCAATGCCACCAGCGTAACCAGAGACTGCAGCATCAATGTGCAGATTGTGGGGCAAACCACCCACGATCAGACTGCAATTCCTCGATGCGCTCTGCCATGTTTGTGGGAAGAGAGGCCACATCGGAAAGGTCTGCAGAAGCAAGCAAGGATCCAGCCCATTTCAGAGGGGGACCAACTACCGCCAAACCACTGGAAATCGTCCTGTGAGCCGGCAACATTTGAACCACCAATGGAACAACCACTCCTACAGAAATAAACCACTAGCCCATTCTACGAAACGAGAAGAGGCACACCAAACCATTACAATTGGTCACACCTCATCATTAGATGCAAAGAAGATCCGAGTGAAGGTCGCCATCGAAAACCAGCCCTGCGTGATGGAAGTCGATTCAGGATCGTCCCTCTCGATGGTTTCCTGGAAGGCCCTTAAACAATTAATTCCTGCTGTCTGGCGGCAAGACCTCAGAACCCAAAGAATCACACTCAAGGATTATCAGGGAAACCGAATCCCGGTCGTTGGTTCCAGCCTAGTCCAGGTCTCATTCAAAAATTATATTGCATCTTTGCCATTGATTGTTGTCGACCATGATCGGCCTAGTTTGTTAGGCCTCCAATGGTTTGCTCCACTTGGGATTGAGGTAGCCGGCATTCACCAAACCAGCAGTGATGACTGGGAGGAGGCCCTCGTCCACGAATTCCAGGACATCTTTGCAGACAAACTAGGCGAGTACAAGGGGACCCCGATATCATTTAACCTTAACCCTGAAGTAGCCCCCATCCGCCTTAAGCCTCATTGAGTACTTTTGCCCTGAAACCAAAGATTGACAAATAGCTTGATAAATTAATAGCCCAGGGTGTTTTAGAACCAACAGACCACGCTCCTTGGGAAACCCCAATCGTAACACCCATCAAACCGGATGGATCATTAAGGATTTGTGGGGACTACCATGCCACCCTGAATCACGCCCTTCAACAGAACGCGTACCCAGTGCCGGTGGTACAACACCTCCTCCATTCCCTGGGGGGCGGAAAAGTCTTCGCTAAATTGGATTTAGCACAGGCGTACCAACAACTGCCTGTAGATAAAAAAACAGCAGAGGCACAAACGATCGTTATGCACCGAGGTGCCTTTAAGTGCAACTGACTCCAATTCCGAGTTAGCGTAGCCCCAGGGATTTTTCAGAGTTTGATGGAGAGACTCTTACATGGGATAAAAGGGGTCGTATCATACTTTGATGACATTTTAATTGCTGCCCCGAATAGAGAAATACTAAAGGAGCATCTTAAACTGGTTCTCCAGAAATTTAAAGACTCTGGCCTTAAAGTAAAACAAAATAAATGTCAACTGTGTACAGATAAAGTAGAGTTCCTGGGGTACTTAATCGATAGACAAGGCATTCACCCCACTGAAAGCAAGCTAAGGGCAATCAAGAATGCCCCATGATCCAGAAATAAGACTGATCTCCAAGCTTTCCTGGGGATCATTAATTTTTACAACATCTTCCTGCCCCACAAAGCGACCGTAGCTGAGCCCCAAGATAGGCTTCTCGACAAAAAAGCAACCTGGGTCTGAGGCCACCGAGAGGAGCACGCATTCCGACAAGTAAAAAACCTATTAACTTCAGATGCTGTTTTAATGCAGTATAACGAGACTTTGCCTTTAATGATTACATGTGACGTGTCACCATTTGGAGTAGGAGCCATTTTGAGCCATGTGTTACCAAACGGTAGTGAAGCCCCTATTGCCTATTTTTCAAGGACCTTGTCAAAGGCTGAACGTAACTATAGTCAAATCGATAAGGAGGCTCTTGCTGTTATATCTGCTGTAAAACGGTTTCATGAATAAGTATATGGACGAGTTTTTACTATTGTTACCGACCACAAACCTTTGCTGGGAATTATAGCGGGAAACAAGCCAACCCCTATATATTATCACCTAGAATGACTCGCTGGTCCGAGTTTTTGGCTGTGTACAATTATAGACTGTGACACTGCCTGGGGAAAGCCATTCCCCACGCTGACGCACTAAGCCATGCACCACTTCTGGAAACCGTCGACGACCCAGCTCCAACCCTTACAACACTCCAGATTGAAACCCTACATTCACCACCGCTAACAGCTAGAGATATCGCGACTGAAACAAAACACAATCCTATCTTATCACGGGTTCTTAGCTGGGTCGAACGAGGATGGCCAGTAGATCAAACCCCTGATGACTTCACCCCCCTTCAAGAACCGGCAAACAGAACTTTTTTCGCAAAAAGGCTGCATTCTTTGGGGGGATAGAGTCGTTGTCCCAGAGCGGTTACAACGAGCAGTATTAAAGACACTGCATGAGGGTCACCCCGGCATCATACGTATGAAAGCACTCACACAAAGCTACGTATGGTGGCCGGGCATCGACAAACAGATCGAAGCCTGGGTAAAGACTTGTTTAAAGTGCCAGGAAGTTAGCAATGCCCCACCTAAAGCAACTCCGATAGAATGGGAAACACCCTGGGGACCGTGGTCCCGCATCCATATTGACTTTGCGGGACCTACTAAAGGACATACATTCCTCCTAACAGTGGATGCCTATTCAAACTGGCTTGAGATCCACCAAATGAAAAGTACCACAATTGAGTCCGTCATCCGGAAGTTGAACAGGTTATTCGCAACGCATGGACTGCCAGACGTTCTGGTATCCGACAACGGACCCCAGTTTACCGCTCTACCCTTTGAACAATACTCAGCAGACCGGGGTATTCGCCATGCGCTAACTTCGCCAGCGCACCCTGCGGCTAACGGAAGAGCCGAGCGCATGGTACAATTTGTTAAAAAAACCCTCTACAAAATGGACTATGGGGACATTGAAGATAAGATAAACAGAATACTCCTTCTCCAACACATCACTCCGCACAGTGTCACCAACAAGACTCCAGCTGAACTATTGATGGGATGCAAACTCCGTTCCCACCTCAACCGGCTTCACCCGTCTTACGAGCCAGAGAAACCCTGTGGATCTAGCGGGAAATGCTGCGAGTTCAAGATAGGTGACTTAGTTTTCGCCAGAAACCTTTCTGGCGAACCGTTGTGGGTCGAGGCAACTGTAACTCAAGCCACCGGACCCAGGTCATACCGGGTGAAAACCTACGACGGAAAAACATGGAAACGCCATATAGATCAGCTTCGCTCAAGGCTACAACCTAGTTTCTGCGACTCCGGTAACTCCCAAACTGAGGGGGGAAGGGATGTTGAAGAAACCAAATTTGAAATGGCAGAAAGCTGGAACGAAAGAAGTCAACAATCGGGTGTAACATATGAAGAAGGATCAGGGACGGGCGTGTCCTCGCCAGGGAGGAACACCTCAACAGAGGCAAGCCCGCAAAGGCCAGAGGACAACAACGAGAACATTAGCGGCACTGAGTCATCCAATGAGGATCTACCAGCACCCGACTCGCCCGAAAACCTCCCGCCCAAACAGGGTTACAGACAAGAACCGATGGGACAGTGTAAATCCAATAGACAGTCAAAACAACCTTCATACCTCAGAGATTACATCACCATGCCCCCTAAACAGAACCCTGGGGGAAGGGGTGTTATGAACTAATAAAACGCTGAAATAAAGTTTTGTCAAACCTTTAGAAAATAGCAGGTTTCTAGTCCTGCATTTCTGATTGGCTGATAATGGCGATATTGGATTGGTCCATTCTGGAGAATTTGATTGGCTGTTAACGAGCCACTCTCATTGGTTAAGGGGGTTAACACTCCACGTTTCTCATTGGTTACTAGATCAGCAGCTTTCCTATAAAAGGGCTGCTGCTGCCCTAGGGTTTTGCTCTGTTCAGAATGATTAATAAAGAGTTGAAGTTCACTGTTCACCGTCTCGTCTCCGTTCCTTGTGCCCATGCGCAGAACTTAACACTTTCTCTCCCTGGTTTTTGGCCTGAAGATAAGCATTTAGTGCCAGGATTTATGTATTCTGTTCATATCTACAATCAGGGGTGGGATTCAAAAATCCCAGCAACCGTTTTGCTGCCTGGTTGCTGGGTGGGCGTGGCCATGGTAGGTGTGGCCTACAGGAACATCTATTTCGGAACTTTTTTGCCTTCCCAGGGTCTGGAGGCTTCCCTCGGGCCTCTGGGAGGGCAAAAATGGCTTCCCCCAGTGTCCAGAGGGCCTCTGGAAGCCAGAAACAGGCCCGTTTCCCTCCCAGAGCCTCCACATAGATCCTGCACTTACCTGCATATGAAACAGGTCACGTGGAGACTCCTGAGTGGGACGGGTTGGGTGGAGCCAGCTAGTTGGTTCAACTGCTGGTTCAGTGAACCAGATGTAAATTTAACATCTTGTTCATTCGAACCAGTCCAAACCGGTAGAATCATACCCCTGTCTATAATATTCTAATAAGATTTCAACTTTGAACTATTTTGTTTCAGAAACCACTGCAACCCAGTCCTAGATTTACTGATCAAATGCGTTAGCTGAACTAAAATGATTTTGGAGGGACCGACTGGGATTTTTGAATGTTTGATTTGATTGTGGAGAAAAAGAGATTCTTTTTGAGCATGATTGACTTTCCCATCACTGACATATGAAGAAAGGCCCTTAAATATCCTTGGAGAATAATTTGAAGACAACTTCACATTCTTGCTTTTTATATATACCTTTAATTTTTAATTTATACGTCTTTTATATCTTCTAGCTTTTTTTATATTTTTAGGCTCTTGATGTATTGACTGTATCTCACTTTCCCTAGGCTGGTCTATGACAGTGATAAAGATTTGAATTAAAGAAGTGCAGTGGAATGGCCGAAAGGTATTGAAAGAAAGAAAAGGGCTATTGGTGTAAGGAAAGAAAACCAAAAAAACCACCATATTTTTCAGCCAAAAGGCACTGAGCTATCAGGCCTCTACTATGGATCTCCTCTATTCAAGTTTAAAAAAATAGGTGTAGAATTCACTTTCAATGTCTAATGCAAGTAAGAGATAGTAACCATTTTCACTTTTAGTGCTTTTTCTGCCTTGGTTGTTCAATGTATCTTGTAAAAGAGGCTTTAAGAGAAGTGTCCTTCTCAGATGAACCAAAACCAAAAATTAGATGACCTACGTTCAATTCTCATTCTTTGAAGAGGAAAACATTGTTTAAAAATACGTATCTTCACAATGCTAGCAATGGGATTAACAGGTTAACTAGTCCAGGATCAGTTAATGAACATTCTGGCTTTGTGGGATTTGAAGGTATTACTCAACACACTTCTTCCAACTTTTTAGAGAGTAATACTTTTTGAGGGGTCGGGGAGAGATAAAGTCCCTCACCCTTGCTCATTCTTATGCAGGTATATGATGATGATTTCTGGAAAATTAGCATTTGGAAATGTCACCCTTTGAGCCCTTAAATAGATGTCATGTATTTACAAATTTGCAGGAAATATTGGCATGTTCTATTTAGAACTGTAGTGATGCAGTGGTTAGAATGCAATATTGCAGGCTGACTCTGCCCACGACCATGAGTTTGATCGTGACTGGCTCATCCTTCATCCTTCCAAGGTGGGTAAAATGAGAGCCCAGTTTGTTGAGGGCAGTATGCTGACTCTGTAAACCGCTTATAGAGTGGTATATAAACCTTAACAGCTATTGCTATTTACGAATGGTCTGAGTTTAGAATAAGAAATACCTTCCTCTTATATTACCTCCAGGCTAACAACTTCTACTGTAGGTTGTTTGGGCATGAGAAATGAACCCTATAGCTGTTAAAATCTGATCAGTGGAATTATGAATCTTCTTGAAGGAAAAAAAAATGAGTAAAAATCATTTGGCTTCTGATAAGTCAAAGGAAAAATAAATGACAGGACGTTATCTTTAATATTATATCTTGAGTAGAGCGGAATATCTCTCTTCTCCTAGAAAAGCTGAGATAGTGGACTTCTTTTACTTTCATTGTAAAGAATAGGGTCAAGTTGAAGTTTCTCTTACTGCACCTAATTTTCAATCAGTGGGTAGAAGATAAAACAGAGGAATTGGTGATTATAGTGCAAAAGAGCATGATAGTGATGCTTTGCCATTGTAACCACTCAAACAATTGTGAGAAGGGAATAATCACAGAGGATGTGATTGAGAGGCATTACCTCATAATGTGCCAGTCACTAGAGGCAGTGAGGTAGAACTAGAGCATTCGAAATTCCCTCTCCAAGTCCTCTTTATTATCTCTTACCCTGACAACTCTTTATGAGGCACAAGATCATTTTCTTCCCACGCTTTATTTTTTCCTCTTGAATCTTTTCCTGATAAATGGTAAGTAACTAAGTGCTGGGTTTTCTACCTACCTCATTTCTTTCCTGTAAACAAAATATTTTCCTGTAATATGTGACAAAATCTGATTCAATGATCTCTCCTCAAGCTGGACCCCATTCTCCAACAATAACATCTGTGACCACCCTGCTTCCTTTTAGAGGGTGAAAAAAACAGAATGGATTCCAAGACTGTACTAATGTCTTCTGTAATGAGGCAGTCACTGTGATGTTTGCCCATTTGTAATGACCAGTAATTAGCTTCAATGCTCTTTGTGTATAGTAGAATGATTATAGTATAGTGTCATGGTTAAAGACTTGGCTCATGGAGGTGATGGATTATTTTTGGATTAATCATTGCTGCTCAGCATAATTTATCTTGCAGAGATTGTTATTGCCAACATAGAATTAAGAAAGACCTTCCATCAGCTGCTAAAGGAAAGATATAAGTGTAATAAATACATGAATTAACAAGAAAGAAGAATAGGCATATTTGACTGCAAAAGATCAGAAGAATATGCACAGGATTTTCAACGGAAACATGCCATTTCCTCAATATTCTCTGAATGCCGGTTTCTCAAAATGGCACCCTCTAGATACCACTAGCATTCCTGGCAAATGCTGTCCAATCTTTTCTTAAAAGCTTCCAGTGATGGAGCACCCACAACTTCTGACGGTGAGGCGTTCCACTGGTTAATTGTCCTCACTGTTAGGAATTTTCTCCTTAGTTCTAGATTGCTTCTTTCCTTGATTAGTTTCCATTCATTGCCTCTTTTTCTTGCTTTCTGGTGCTTTTCTTTGTGGTAGCCGTCCCTCAAATATTGGAACACTGCTACCATGTCATCCCTAGTCCTTTCTTTCATGAGACTAGACATATCTAATTGCTGTAACCGTTCTTCATATGTTTTAGCCTCCAGGCCCCTAATAATCTTTGTTGCTCTTTTCTGCGCTGTTTCCAGAGTCTCTACATCTTTTTTATGATATGGTGATCAAAACTGGATGCAGTATTGTAAGTGTGGTCTTACTACCCCCTTCTCTCCACCCTCCCATTCTCCCTCTCTCTCTCTCTCTCACACACACACACACACACAAATCCGTCTGTCCATCTGTCCCACCCACCATTAGGAGCACTGACTGTGGGATAATCTATCCTTTACTTTTCCACATATTCATATTTAGTTCATATTTTTTGGATCTTCAGTTTACGATCACTTTACTAGTTTATTGTGGGAAGTGTTATGTTTGGAGCATGGGCGAGAAAGAATGGAGACAAGCCTCTGAACGGTGAACTTCAACTCTTTATTTACATAGTGACTTCTGGCCTCTATAGTAGTTTTAACCCGCCTTATATAGGCAAACCCCAGCAACTATTAACCAATAACCAACGAGGAGCACTAGCTCTCATAACCAATAGGAACTCTGTTAAGGGCCAATCGGATTCCCCGGAGCGGGCCAATCCAATCTGGCCGTTTAACAACCAATCAGAAGTGCAGGGCCAGAACCCTGCATTTTACTCCAAGCTCACGCTTTATTAAAACTTTATACATTCACAACACCCCTTCCCCCTGGCTTCTGTTTGCAGGGCGCAGTTACATAGTCCTTTAGGTAGGACGCTTGTTTTATTAGTCTCTTTGATTTTTGCTGTGTCATTTGGCT
Source organism: Hydrophis major (assembly GCA_033807585.1). Lineage (NCBI taxonomy): Eukaryota > Metazoa > Chordata > Lepidosauria > Squamata > Elapidae > Hydrophis > Hydrophis major. Next base: position 224,960,976 of record CM066329.1, read on the forward strand.
GTAATCATGCTGAGGTAGATCGTTGTTTGGCAGTGGGGCTGTTTCTGGTTCAGAGTTCATTTCCCCGTCGTTGCCCATGTTCTCTGAAATTCCCTGAGGTTCAACTGTTTCCCTCTCTGGTTCCACTTCCTGAGTCTCTATTATACCGTCGTTCCCTTCGAGCGGGTTTTCTTCTTCTTGGAATTCATCTTATTGTATTGTATTTTATTGTTTTATTGTATTTTTTATTGTTTTTATTGTTCTACTGTATTTTATTATTGTATTGCTGTTACTTTTTTTTTATTGTACTGTGGGAGAGTGGGAACGTAATTTCATTCCTATATATGATTTGTCTGTCATGTATTGGAGTGACAATAAAGGAACCTTGACCTTGACCTTGACCTTGATCTTCTTCTGTACCTCCCCCCCCTCAGTCTGGTCATAGGGGAGTTCAGGACTGCCCGCCGGAAGCCGCGATCATAATTGATCGATATGGGGTTTCCATAGTCTATCGTCAAGGCATTGTACAAGGTAGGATCTTGGGCCGATTACACGAACTACTGTCACCTCCATCCACAATGGGTCGCCCGATAGGTTTTTAGCGTATACCAAATCTCCTACCTTGAAGGCACGACAGCGGCCGCTGGATCCTAGTGGTTTTTCCGGTTCATAAGCTGGGTGTAACCGGTCAAGGTGGGAGCGGAGTTTTGTCCCATTAACAGTTCGGCGGGAGTTTTGTTGGTGATGCTATGTGGTGTGATGTGTTGTAAAAAAAGGATTCGATTGATCTTGTCGTCAATGTTGTCATAGTCTACCTTCTGTAAGGTTTTCTTTACAAATTGGACCATACGTTCTGCTTTGCCATTGGTCGCAGGGTGCACAGGCGAGGTGAGCGCATGTCGAATGCCGCGATCAGCGAGGTACTGCTCGAACGACAGTGCTGTAAATTGGGGGCCATTATCGGATACCAGGACGTCTGGTATTCCGTGGGTTGCAAATAGTCTTTCCAAGGTTTTGATAACCACCTCGGAGGTTGTAGTCGTCATGCGATGAATCTCGAGCCAATTTGAATAGGCGTCGACGGTAAGTAGAAAGGTGTGGCCTTTGGTCGGCCCTGCGAAGTCCAAGTGAATTCGGGACCAGGGTCCGCGTGGTGTCTCCCATTCAGTAGGAATGGCTTTAGGTGGGGCGTTGCTCACTTCCTGGCATTTTGGACAAGCTATAACCCAATGTTCGATTTGCTTGTCAATGCCCGGCCACCATGCGTAGCTTTGCGCAAGGGCTTTCATTCGCACAATGCCGGGGTGGCCATCGTGCAAGGTTCTCAGAAGTGCTTTCTGGAGTCGTTCTGGGATCTATCGCCCCAGATGACACAGCCTTTTTGGGAGAACAACTCGGTTTGTCAAGTCTTGAATGGTGTGAAGTCATCTGATAATTGGTCCAATGGCCATCCGCGTTGTACCCAACTTAGGACTCGCGCTAAGGTGGGGTCGCATTTGGTTTCTCTCGCAATATCTCGGGTGGTTATTGGCGGCGAGTTGAGTGCCTCAATTTGCAATGTGGTTACCGTTGGTGCCGGATCATCGAGAGTCTCTGGAAGCGGTGCTCGCTCAATGCGTCGGCGTGGGGAATGGCTTTCCCTGGGCGGTGTTGCAGCCGATAATTATAAGCAGCTAAGAATTCTGACCATCGAGTCATCCTAGGGGATAATATGTAGGGAGTCGGCTTATCTCCGGCTATTATCCCCAATAATGGTTTGTGGTCAGTCACAATAGTAAAAGCCCGGCCATACACGTACTCATGGAATCTTTTAACGGCTGACACAATTGCGAGGGCTTCTTTATCTATTTGTCCATAATTTCACTCAGTTTTTGAAAGTGTCTGAAAAATATGCAACAGGGGCTTCATTCCCATTAGGCAGTACATGGCTCAAGATGGCGCCCACTCTGAAAGGTGAAGCATCACATGTTATATTTAATGGTAAAGTCTCGTTATACTGCATGAGTACAGAGTCAGAAGTGAGCAGTTTTTTCACGTTGCGGAATGCCTGTTCTTCTCGGTGATCCCATAACCAATTTGCTTTCTTATCTAACAACCGGTGTAACGGTTCAGCGAAAGTTGCTTTATGCGGTAAAAATACATTATAAAAATTGATGAGGCCTAGGAACGCCTGGAGATCGGCCTTGTTTCGTGGCCTGGGAGCGTTTTTTATCGCCCTTAGTTTACTTTCAGTCGGGTAAATATCCTGGCTATCAATTAGGTACCCTAAAAACTCAACACTGTCAGTACACAATTTACATTTGTTTTTCTTTACTTTAAGACCGGCCTCTCAGAATTTTTTTAGGACTAATTTTAACCGGTCCTGTAAGATTTTTTTTTGTCGGGGCCGCAATTAATACATCGTCAAAATAGGGGACCACACCCTTAATCCCTTGTAATAACCTCTCCATAAGCCTCTGAAAAATCCCCAGGGCTACACTAACTCCGAATTGAAGCCGAGTACATTTAAAGGCACCTCGGTGCATCATAATAGTTTGTGCCAGTGCCGTCTTTTCATCAACAGGTAGTTACTGATATGCCTGAGCTAAGTCTAATTTAGCGAAGACTTTTCCACCCCTCCAGGGAGTGGAGGAGATGCTGCACCACCGGCACTGGATATGCGTTCTGCTGTAGGGCGTGGTTCAAAGTGGCCCAGTAATCCCCACAAATTCAGATTGACCCATCTGGCTTAATGGGTGTTACGATTGGGGTTTCCCAGGGGGAGTGATCGATGGGCTCTAACACCCCCTGAGCTATCAGTTTGTCGAGTTGTTCATCGATTTTCGACTTTAAGGCAAACGGAACTCGACGGGGCTTAAGTCGGATGGGAGCTATCTTTGGGTCTAGACTGAACGAAATCGGGGTCCCCTTGTACTCACCTAAGCTGTCCACGAAGACATCCCTGAACTCATGAATGAGGTCTCCCTCCCAGTCACTTCCGCTGACTTGGTTTATGCCGACCACTTCAATGCCGAGTGGTGCAAACCATTGGAATCCTAGTAGGCTAGGCCTGTCTCTATCGATGACCGTTAGTGGTAAGTATGCTGTGTGCTTCTTGAAGGAGACTCGGACTCGGCAGGAACCAATGACGGGGATTCGATTCCCTTGGTAGTCCTTGAGGATGAGGCGTTGGAAACGGAGATCTTGGCGTTGAATCATGGGGATGAGTTGTTTAAGGGTCTTCCAGGACACCATCGAGAGGGACGATCCCGAGTCGACTTCCATGTGGCAAGGCTGGTTCTCAATGGCTACTGTGACTCATATTTTCTTGGTGTCTAAAGCTGAGGTGTGACCGATAGTGATAGTATGGTGAGCCTCTTGTCTCTGCAAAACTCGATTTCTGTAGGAGTGGTTTACTGGCTCTCGCTGTACAGGACGGTTTCCTGTCGATTGGCGATAGTTAGTCCCTTTTGAGGCCTGGCTGGGTCCTGGTAAGCTTCGGCAGACCCGTCCGATGTGGCCTCGCTTCCCGCACTCATGGCAGAGTACGTCACGGAATTTGCATTCGGACCTGGCATGGTTGGCCCCACAGCCAGCGCAAGGGCGTAAAGGCTTCAGGTGGTGGTGCCGGTCGGACTGCAGTCGATGGACCCCTTCTTCGTCGCTGTCTGACGACGAAGAGAGGTCCTCGTGGTGCGTTGTCGCAAGCTGCCCTTCTGAACTAGGTGAGACGTCGCTGGCCAGTGGTGGTACTGGAGCGTGGTTTCGGCGTAGTTGTGCAGCCGACTTCCTGGTTGCTTCTGCTGCAGTAGCATCGGCGATGGCGTCAGCAAGGCTGATGTCGTCTTTCGCCATCAGCTTGCTTTGAATGCCTGGTGCATCTAGTCCCAGAACTATGCGATCTCTTAGTGCTTCTTCTAAATCGGTGAACCCGCAGAGGCCTCCCAAATTTTGGAGGTCTGCTATGAAGTCGGCCACGCTTTCTCCCTTTCGCTGGCTCCTCTGATAAAACTCGTGCCGTCTCACAAGCGTAGGCACGGTCGGTGCATAGTGATCTCATAGGAGAGGTTCGAGGTCGTCCCAATCCATCGCCTTCACTTCTCGGGGTTTTGCTAGTGCTTTAGCCATCTTAAATACGGTTGGACCGCAATGCGTTAGGAACACCGCCCGTTTCTTTCTTGGCGTGGCGTCCTTTAAGTTGTTGGTTTCTAAGAACTTTTGGAAGCGATCCATGTAGGACTCCCAGTCCTCCTGTACTGGATCGGAGCGGGTGGTACGACGCTGGTGGACATGGTTCCGTTGTGTAGCGTCGTCTGTCACGTGCTCGATGTTCTTCGAAGTTTCGTTGGTTCAGATTTCTCCATATCTCACCTTCGTCGCCAGTGTTAGGTTTTGAGCATGGGCGAGAAAGAATGGAGACAAGCCTCTGAACGGTGAACTTCAGCTCTTTATTTACATAGTGACTTCTGGCCTCTATAGTAGTTTTAACCCACCTTATATAGGCAAACCCCAGTAACTATTAACCAATAACCAACGAGGAGCGCTAGCTCTCATAACCAATAGGAACTCTCTGTTAAGGGCCAATCGGATTCCCCGGAGCGGGCCAATCCGATCCGGCCGTTTAACAACCAATCAGAAGTGCAGGGCCAGAACCCTGCACTTTACTCCAAGCTCACGCTTTGTTAAAACTTTATACATTCACAACAGGAAGTGCAACCACGGCTCTAATATGGAGTTGTGTTCATAAAAGCTTAATTGTTCTTTCTGTGTGGAGGATACAATTTGAAGAGGAGGCTCTTAAGACATTTGGGCTTAGTTCATTCCATCTCCTCCCCCGCTTGTTTTTTCTAGATGAAGCATTTCCATTGTGTCTGCTGCAATTAGCAGCCATCTAGAACTGGTCTGAGAGAACAGAGCTCCAGTAGAAGTATCATTGGGGCACAGAACTGGCCCAGAAAGTTACACAAAATGTGCTAAGCATCTTTTTGAACGTTGAACCCCCTTGAGGGATTTTTTGGGGGGGAATTCTGGGAAAGGGTGATCTAGGAAAAATGAAAAGTAGTTACCGGCAGTCCTTGACTTACAATGGTTCATTTAGTGACCATTCAAACTTCCAATGGCACTGAAAAGAGTCACTTATGACCATTTTTCACACTTACAATCTTTGTAGCATCCCTATGATCATCAGTTCAAAATTTAAATACTTGGCAACTGGTTCATATTTATGACGCTTACAGTGTCCAGGGATTATGGACGTCTTGTTGAGTTATCTATCTGCATCTGCACATGCAGCTTCAAATCCACCTCTGTGCAGAAGGCAGAAAAGTAAAAGATGGTAATCTCCTAACCCATCTTGTAGCGATAGAAAAAAGCTGCCATGAGTTAGAGAGTTGAGACAAAGAATGAGGAAAACCTCCCCCACCCTTTGAGGGTCAATTTAGTGATCAATAACTACAGTAACTATCCAATTCCCATAGACTGGCTGGGACAGCACATTATCTATGTCAGACTATGAGTTTAAACTAGGATTGAGAAAATCTATTGGAAAATCATCATATGTATGTCTGCTTAAAAAAAAGTTCTCCCCTAAGATACTACAGCATCACTTTGAAAACATCAAGAAAAATAACTATTTAACACCATCCTCAAAAATATTCCTGAGTAATCAATATAATTCTTCATCATTGACTTCTGCCTTGACTAATATCCAGCTTGTTGCTATTTTGTATTCGTTGTCCTTCTTATATGGATTGATGGATGCATTGCCAATAGGAAGGCATATGCTACACAAATACATTTCTTCCTTGCTTTTGGGGATGTGGAATTGTGTGGCGGTATGCAATCCATTGTGCTATACCTTTATCATGAGCAGAAATGGTGTGCAGTTTTTGGCAACAGCTTATGCTAGCGTATTCACAATCTCAATGGGACTCACTATGCTAATTGTCAGTCTTCCATTCTGTGGCTCATATAACAATAACTTCCTCTGTGATATCCGAGCAATGCTTGGTTTTAGTGTGTGGTCACACCTACACCAATGAAGTAGCTGGTTTTGTTGTCTGCCTTGCTCATTCAATTCCTGTTTATCCTGGTTTCCTGCATTTTTATTGGCAATTTTATCTTTAAGATCAAGTGCTCTGAAGGCCGGAAAGTGCCTTCTCTATCTGAGTTGCTCACCAAATGATTATCTTCCACTATGGTTGTACCATTTTCACCTACATCTGATCCTTAAAATTCAAGGGTGAAGATCTCAATTGTGACTCAAATTATTTGTATAATGCATTAGAAAGTTGCATATGGTCCTTTAATCAGCCCCTGAATACTTGAAGTTTTCTATGGAATCTCTGTTGATAATCTTTCAAAACCTACCAAACAAAAATGTAAAATTATAACTTGAAATCCTAGGCTCAGCACCTACTAGAATAATGAGCTCTTTAAAGAAAAAATACAATTATGTTTCTGAGGTACCTGAATTTCACTAATTTTGGAACAATCACTTCATACAATTAGGCCTATTTAAGCAAAACAACTTTGAACATTCTTTAAAAGCCCTATAGACACTATGTAAAGACAATTGAAAAGGCAAGTGACAAACATTTCTCTCTGATCCTGGGCAACAAATATGAATATTCTTGGTGGCAGACATGTCTACATCCTTTTTATTTTTCCTAATGTCTATTGTGTTTTCTTCTTATGACCCATTAGGTGACAATATTTAGCCAATCATGGCATATCACCAAAAACTGAGCGTTTGGGCTAAGGGAAGACTAGGAGAATAACTCTTCAGAATAGATAGGGAAGTGGGAAAGAATTCCCACTGGAAAAGAATTCACACTTGAATTTCTGTTAAGAAAACAAACCCATTAGTAGAAACTGAGAGCAATGTGAAGGAGATTTTGCATCCTAAGAATACCAGCTTCTGACTACAAATTGTAGGATGGAGGTGCACAGGAAGAATAATAGCATGGAGGATAATTTTGTTATCCTTGGATTCAATACCAAGGGAACTTTACAGTTTGTACTTTTCACTTTGTTCCTTCTAATGCACCTCATCACACTCTCGGGACACCTGGCCATTGTGTTCCTAACTTTACTCAGTCCTGCCCTTCACATCCCCATGTATTTCTTCCTGCGCAACCTGTCTTTCATTGAGATCTGTTACACTCTGGTCATTGTGCCTCAAATGCTTGCCAACTTCCTGAACAAGACCAGAAGTGTATCCTTGACTGCCTGTGCAGCACAGATGTACTTCTTCATTGCCTTTGGGGGCTCTGAATGCTTTCTATTGGCTTTGATGGCCTATGATAGATACATGGCCATATGCAACCCATTGCGCTACACTCTCATCATGAACAAGAATCTCTGCAAACAACTTTTGGTGATAGCTTGTATCAGTGGATTCACAGTTTCACTGGGACTCACTGCTTTGATTTTCAGCCTTCCTTTTTGTAATTCACACAATATTAATCACTTCTTCTGCGACATCCCACCAGTGCTGTTCCTGGCATATAATGACACACATGACAAAGAAGTGGCTGTGTTCCTTGTCTGCACAATGATTTTACTTGTTCCATTCTTGCTTATTCTGATCTCCTAGGTCTTTATTGCCCATTCCATCCTCATGATCAAATGTGCTGAGGGCCGGAAAAAGGCCTTCTCCACCTGTGCTGCTCATTTGATTGTGGTCTTCCTCCACTATGGCTGTGCCATTTTTATCTACATCCGTCCAAAGACCAGCTACTCTCTGAATGAAGACAAATTGGTCTCTTTGATCTACACCAATGTGACACCTATGATGCACCCCATGATTTACAGTCTTCGGAATAAAGAAGTCAAAAGTGCATTTAAGAGACTATGGGAAAAGAACCTTATTTCCATGGGAAACATAAAATGATGAAACATTGACATGCCAACTGCCAGGAGAAAATGATCTGACTATTTTTTCCTTAACCAAGAAGAAACATTAAATCAATAACTGTTGCTTGGGTTTGCTCTTTTTTTTTTGAAACTTCAATGCAGTAGATTTCATTCTTGAACCAATCCCAAACTTTTTGATTTTATCCATACTTTGATCCCAGAGAATCTGCTTGTATCCTGACTGCCAAGATCTGCAGCCTCTTTCTTGGTAGCTGTCTCTCTGAGTATATTTGAGAGAAATTACTCTACTTCTAATTTAGTAATAAACATTCTAAGGGATCCATTTGTGCTAAATACTCAAATGGTAGTCTGTTGCACAGAAACAACTAAGGTTGAAAAAGTAATATGAAAAGTTTTTGAAACTGGAACTTAATCGGTAGCTTGCAATCAAAATAATTTCAGACATTTCAGCCTTGAGCATCATTTAGGTGAGAGAATTTCTAATTCAGATGCTTCACAACCAATTTCTGAATAGTAGCATTTTAAAAATCTAGATTGTTTAGAATAAAACTTTAGGAAATGACTATGAGACCCTCAAAGTTGTATAGGTGTAAGACTGTAAGAAAATGACTAAGTGAATCATCACAAAATATTGTTTTCCTGAATATTTATCTCAGACTTTCCCCAACATTAACAACCTTCCAGTTGTGTTAGGACTACATTTCCCCAAATGCTCAGCCAATATAACTATTAGTCAGGCTGGTTGCTGAGAGTTCTAATTCCACTGTATATGGAAAACATCACACTAAGAAACCATATTGAAAGAACTCACGTTCCTATTTATCTTTAAAGAATGTTTTAAAATACACTTATAGCATATATCACTTATTACTAGTGTCCATGATTTAGTAGCCATCCCATTTAATGAGATAGATATGCTTCCTTCCCTTGTTATTTTCTTTAGCAAAATGCAGACTTCCCCCTCTAAATATCATGCAGTTAAAAAGAAGAAGAATCGATGGGGATTGAGTCAGTGAAAAAACAAAACTAAGTGGGAAGGCTTCACCAGAGAAAGGGGATAGAGATGAGACAGGAAGTGCATTTTGACGGGGAAGTGGGATAAGGGTCCAGGAGAGTAATTATCCAGAAATGTACAGGTGTAGGTGTCTTCAAATTTTTTCAGGCTATGGAACCTGTTAATTTTAAAAAAGGCTGTAGTGATAGACTTGGTTTCTACAGGACCTAATTTTAAACATTATCTGTCAATCCTACTGCCCTAATTCTCAATAAATGATCTCAATACATTCTTCACTTATTTTTTTTAAACTTCTTATGTTGTTTGTTAACTTAAAGTCTCAATCATTACCTTATTTTTCAGAGGGTGGGGGAGAGAGAGAGAGAGCAATTTGTTCTGGGAATTAATGTACAATTGGTGATGCTAACTATAGCTGCCTTTGCTACCAAGATGTCAACTCAATTTTTCAGAATTTAAACCTGAAGAGAGTATATGCATTGAATGTTTAGAAGTGATTCTAAAACTGTATCATCCACAAGAGCAGGTTAAAAAAATGAAAATAGTGGACCACACTATCAAAATCTTCCTCCTTTTGTATATATTATCCATATTTCTTCTAATTAATCTGTTAATCTTCTCATCACTCCTTATCATCCATCTCCTCCCACTTGTGGCTGTATGACTGTAGCTTTGTTGCTTGTATCCTTGTGATTTATATTGATTGTTTCCATGATTTGATTGCTTATTGTACCCTATGACTCTCATTAAGTGTCGTACCTTATGATTCTTGACGAATGTATCTTTTCTTTTATGTATTCTGAGAGTATTTACACCAAGATAAATTCCTTGTGTGTCCAATCACACTTGGCCAATAAAGAATTCTATTCTATTCTATTCCATTCCATTCCATTCTATTCTATTCTATTTGATTCTATTCTATTCTATTTGATTCTATTCTATTCTATTCACACATGTACTAAGGTCAGGGCTTTAATCATGTTGTCATGACTACCATCTCAACCTTTTCAATTGGAAAATGTTCACTTTTGCTGTTAGTGCCCTTTATAATGCCTTGGTAAGACCACACTTGGAATATTACATCCAGTTTTGGTCATCATAATATAAAAAGATGTTGAGACTCTGGAAAGAGTGCAGAGAAGAGCAAGAAAGATGATTAGGGGAATGGAGGCTATCAAAAACAGTTGCAGGAATTAGGTATGCCTAGTCTAGTGAAAAAAAAGACTAGGGATGACATGATGGCAATATTCCAATATTTGAGGGTCTGCCATGAAGAAAAGAGGGTCAACCTATTTTCCAAACACCAGAAGGCAAAACAAGAAGCAATGGATGGAAACTAATAAATGGAAATAAGGAACCTAGAACTAAGGAGAAATTTTATAACAGTGAAATCAATTATCCAGTAGAACAGCTTGCCTTCAGAAGTTGTTGGTGCTCCATCACTGGAGGTTTTAAAGAAGAGATTGGACAGCCATTTGTCTGAGATGGTATAGGGTCTCCTGCTTGAGCAGAGGGTTGGACTAGAAGACCTCCAAGGTCCCTTCCAATTCTGTTATTCTGTTCCACCACTAGGAATTACAGAGATCCTGTCTTGAGATAGTAGTAGTAGTCAGGGGTGGGATTCAATTTTTTTAAACAACTGGTTCTGTGGGCGTGGCTAAGTTGGTGGGTGTGGCTTGGTGGTCATGTTATTGGCTGGGCGTGGCTAACTCATTATCACTCACATCGAGGCATGCATCTCCTCCCCTGGTCTCTCATGACTGTGGGGATGCTGCAACAGTCATAAGTGTGAAAAATGGTCATAAGTTACTTTTTCAGTGCCATTGTAATGGTCACTCCACACAAGCAAAGTACCAGCAAAGGAGGAGGGAAATACTCCAGAGAAGTTCCAGAGGCAGGAAGTCTAGTCCTGCCAAGAATGTAATAAGGGTTAACGGTGAGGCAGTTTCTGTAAGCAACACCAGAATGTTTCCCTGCCTTCCTTACAGGATTAGGCCAGTAATTTCTCCTAACAACTGGTTCTCCAAACTGCTTAGAATGTTAACAACCGGTTCTAGCAATTAGGTGTGATATAGTTTCAGGCATGGGTGAAATGAATGGAGACAGTCTTAGTTGGTGAACTTTCAGCTCTTTATTACATAGTGACTTGAATCTTTAATAACAACAACTCTGCCTTATATAGGCAACCCTAATGTGAAATAACCAATAGGGAGCTGTAAAACGCTAGCTCCAAAACCAATAAGAGTCCTTCGTTAAGGGCCAATCGGATTCTCTGAACCCAACCAATCCGATCGAGCCGCTTAACAACCAATCAGAAGTGCAGGGCCAGAACCCTGCACTTTACCCCAAGCTCGCTTTTATTTTAACTATTTACATACATAACAAGGTGCGAACTGGTAGAATCCCACCCCGGTAGTCATCTTAAAGTCAGGAATACAGGAAGTCCTTATTTAGCAACTACAACTGGGACTGGCAACAGTTATTGAGTGAAATAATTGCTAAGTGCAGTTACGCTTATGATCTTGATTTAGATTTTTTTTAGTCATATTTGGGCTTGGTGACTTTCAAAAGCAAGCAAACTGACATGGACACAGTTTTTTCCCTCAGTGATAAAGCAAGATATTGGAACTGACATTGCAAAATGTTGCTCCGGTTTTAGTTTGGAATAGATCAGGGGATTCCAACCTTGGCAACTTTAAGACTTGTGGACTTCAACTCCCAGAGTTCCCCAGCCTCCTCTGGGAACTGAAGTCTACAAGTCTTAAAGTGGCCAAGGTTGGAGACGCCTGGAATAGATGATATCCTATTTTACATAGTAAAGTATCATTGTATATATCAGCCCTGGACCCATTTTTTTGGTGTCTTCTTGCCACAGCAGTGGCTGGGTGAGTTGTGGGAATGGGAGTGGGGAGGTAGAGATAATGAGGGCTTGTAACCAAAATAACACTCTTTCTTCTGAAAACCAAGGATGTTCCCACCAGGTGTGAGGAGATGGGATGCGAGTCTGGATGGACTTTGGATAGTGACTTGATGGGGCCCTGTGATGGTCTGAAAGGGGCAGGAGGAGGGAAAATGTGTCTTTTACTAGGGGGAAACCCGAGGGACTTTAGATTCGGGTTTTCCCAGATGTGCCAATATGACATGCCTAATAAATCAATATTTTGAGGAATATGCCTGCCTTGGAGTCTTGATTCCCTTGGGGGTGTTTCTTGGAACCCTGACAGTATATTGATATGATTGCCTCTTCTATGCAGTCTTTCTGCTATCAAAAGATAGAGACAGATACAAATAGATAAATAGAAAGGGGAGAATTATTTGAGGTTTTTAAAATTAACTCAATCAAAACAAGCTGAATATCATCAATCCAAGTGTTATTTAAAAATAATTGTTATTTAAATAAGCCAGGGCTAGTTTTAAACTAAGACTGGTTAGACAGATTTAGGGTGCCAAAATTTAGGCACTACCCCATATCCTCCCACTGAAAATAAAGACTACAAGAAAAACAGTTGACATTTTATCAACCTTTAAAGAATCGACTTTTTGTGTTCTTAATATATTTTATTGCATATGTACAGTATATATGAAAATTTGTTTACTACATAGATTGATTTTTCCAGTTATTAAATTACCTAAAAATGTTAAGAAAAACTCTCTGGGAAAGAACACAGGAAGTGATAAGTTATCTTACGTTTTGCTGTCGTAGTTTCAATTGTCAGAACTTTTAATAAATTTCATAAACTGTCCAGATGTGCTGTTGAGGTAATTCTCCTTTAAGAGAATGAGTGCATACGGGGAGACGTATAGAGAGTAGTGTTTGAATAATACACACACAGTACACAGATACACTGTACAGTAAATGTAGGTTTTTACTTCCAGAAAGTTTAAGCAAAGTTCAAGATAAGCAGTCTAAAGTCATTCATAGGTAAATCAATCAGTTTTTCAATCCAGGGATAATCCAAATATCAAATTCCAGTGTCAAAAACAGTTCAGTAACAGACTTACATTAAATCCAGTAATATTAGTCAATTAGAAGAAATGGAGCAACGGCAATACTTTCCAACAGAAGGAAACAGAGATACTCACTCAGACACACTCTTCTGAGACTCAGACTAAACAACCCAGGTTTCTGGCTCCATCTTATGGCTATTTGAGAAACCACACCCAATTGCATCCTCTTACATACCCTTAAAGATATAGTACTAAAATGTTTATCCTGGTTTATATATTTCTTACCCAAATACCTGTTAGGTGACTTATATTCCTAACAGGCGCTACTTAATATGCAGTAGACATGTTTTATGTACTATGATTTTGGCTTCAATTAAAGATTATTACTGAAAGGCGTACCAACAACTGCCTGTAGATAAAAAAACAGCAGAGGCACAAACGATCGTGACGCACCGAGGTGCCTTTAAGTGCAACCGACTCCAATTTGGAGTGAGCGTAGCCCCAGGGATTTTTCAAAGTCTTATGGAGAGACTCTTGCAAGGGATCAAGGGGGTCATGCCATACTTTGATGACGTTTTAATTGCTGCCCCGAATAGAGAAATACTAGAAAAGTGGCTTAAATTGGTTCTCCAGAAATTTAAAGACTCTGGCCTTAAGGTTAAAAAAAATAAATGTCAACTGTGTACAGACAAAGTAGAGTTCCTGGGGTACCTAATCGATAAACAGGGCATCTACCCCACTAACAGCAAACTAAGAGCAATCTAGAGATTGCTCAAAAAACGCCCCAAGACCCAGAAATAGAACTGATCTTCAAGCTTTCCTGGGGCTCATTAACTTTTACAACATCTTCTTGCCCCACAAAGCGACCATAGCTGAGCTCCTCCATAGACTTCTCGACAAAAAAGCAACCTAGGTCTGGGGACACTGCAAGGAGCACGCATTCCGACAAGTGAAAAACTTACTAACCTCAGATGCTGTTTTAATGCAGTATAACGAGACTCTGCCTTTAACAATTACATGTGACGCATCACCGTTTGGAGTAGGAGCCATTTTGAGTCATGTGTTACCAAATGGTAGTGAGGCCCCTATTGCCTATTTTTCAAGGACTTTGTCAAAGGCTGAATGTAATTATAGCCAAATCAACAAAGAGGCTCTTGCTGTTGTATCTGCTGTGAAACGGTTTCATGAATATGTGTATGGATGAGTTTTTACTATTGTTACCGACCACAAACTGTTGTTAGGGATTATAGCGGGAGACAAGCCAACCCCCTATATATTGTCACCGAGAATGACTCGCTGATCGGAGTTTTTAGCTGCGTACAACTATAAATTACAACACCACCCAGGGAAAAGCCATTCCCCACGCTGATGCATTGAGCCGTGCCCCACTTCTGGAAACCGTCGACGACCCAGCTCCAACCCTTATGACACTCCAAATTGAAATGCTAGAGTTACCACCGCTAACAGCCAGAGACATTGCAATTGAAACAAAATGAGATCCTGTCTTATTGCGAGTTCTTAGCTGGGTCGCAAAAGGATGGCCAATAGAACAAACCTCTGACAATTTCACCCCTTTCAGAAACTGGCAAACAGAACTGTTTTCTCAAAAAGGCTGCATCCTATGTGGAGATAGAGTCGTTGTCCCAGAGCGGTTACAACGAGCAGTATTGAAAACATTGCATGACGGTCTCCCCGGCATCGTGCGTATGAAAGCGCTCGCACGAAGCTGTGCGTGGTGGCCGGGCATCGACAGACAAATCGAAGCCTGGGTAAAGACTTGCTTAAAGTGCCAAGAAGTCAGCAGTGCCCCACCTAGAGCAACTCCAACAGAATGGGAAACCCCCCGGGGGCCGTGGTCCCGCATCCACGTTGATTTTGCGGGACCTACTAAAGGACATACATTCCTCCTAACAGTGGATTCCAACTGGCTCGAGATCCACGAAATGAAGAATACTACAACGGAGTCTGTCATCCGTTATTCGCAACGCACGGACTGCCACACGTTCTGGTCTCCGACAATGGACCCCAGTTCACCGCCCTGGCATTTGTACAATACTTAGCGGATCGGGGCATCCGCCATGAGCTAACTTCGCCAGCGCACCCTGCGGCTAACGGCAGGGCCGAGTGCATGGTACAATTTGTTAAAAAAACTCTCCATAAAATGGACTATGGAGACATTGATGAAAAAATAAACAGAATACTCCTACTCCAACACATCACTCCACACAGCGTCACCAACAAGATGCCAGTTGAACTATTGATGGGACTCAAGCTCCGTTCCCACCTCGACCGGCTTCACCCTTCCTACGAGCCAGAGAAACCCTGTGGATCTAGTGGAAAATGCTGCGAGTTCAAGGTAGGCAACTTAGTTTTCGCTAAAAACCTCTCCGGCGAACCATTATGGATCAAAGCAATCATAATTCAAACCACCGGGCCCTGATCGTACCATGTGCAAACCTGCGACAGAAAAATATGGAAACGCCATATAGATCAGCTTCTCTCTAGGCTACAACCCAGTTCCCGCAACTCCTGGGACTCCCAAACTGAGGGGGGAGGGGATGTCGAAGAAACCGAATTTGAGATGGGGGAGAGCAGAAGCAAAGGAAGTCAGCGAGCAGGCGCAATTAATGAAGAAGAATCAGGGAGGGGTGTGGCCTCTCCACAGAGGAATACCTCAACGGAGGCTAGCCCACTAAGATTGGAGGACAACAACAACGACAGAATTAGCGGCACCGAGTCGTCCAGTGAGAATGAGGAACCGCTGGTACCAGATATGTCCAAAAACGTCCCAGCAAAGCTGGACTGCAGACGGGAACCGGTGGGACAACGCAAATCTAATAGACAGTTAAAACAACCCACATATCTTAGAGATTACATCACCGCACCCCTCAAACGGAACCCAGGGGGAAGGGGTGTTATGAACTAATAAAAATGCTTAAATAAAGTTTATCAAAGCTTAAAGAAAAAGCAGGGTTCTAATCCTGCACTTCTGATTGGCCAATAATAGCGATATCGGATTGGTCCATTCTGGGGAATCTGATTGGCTGTTAATGAGCCACTCTCATTGGTTCAAGGGTTTAATGCTTCCATGTTCTCATTGGTTAATAGGTCAGCAGCCTGCTCTATAAAAGGGCTGCTGCTGCCCCAGGTTTTTGCTCTGTTCACGATGGTTAATAAAGAGTTGAAGTTCACTGTTCACTGCCTCGTCTCCGTTCCTTGCACCCATGCGCAGAACATAACACATAAAGTCCTCTCTTGAATGACAAAACCTCACAATAAGGCTTGCTTATGGAAGATCTATCAACCTGGTTCCTCTACTTTCTTCCCAGCCAGTCTGCAGAAGGCTCCCTTCACATCCCTGTTTCTCAGGCTATAAATGATGGGGTTTAACATGGGGATCACAAGACTATAAAAGACTGCCACTATTTTTTCCCTATTGGAGAATTTCTTGGCCTGAGGCCTCAAATACCTGGCCGGGAGGGTACCATAATAAATGCTCACTACAGTGAGATGAGATCTACAGGTGGACAAGGCTTTGCTCTGACCTTGTGTTGAATGGATATGCAAAACAGTGCATCCAATACAGCCATACGTCACCAGGATAAGGAAGAAGGGTAATGCTAGGGTGAAGACACTGGTAATTATCATGGTAATTCCATTAGCATGGGTGTCAGAGCAAGCTAATTTCAACACTGCTTGCAATTCACACTTGAAATGATTCACCACATTTGGTCCACACAAAGTTTCCTGCATGGTGAAAAAGGGTATAATAGTTAAAAGGAAGCCACTGACCCACACACTCGCAGACAACTGTATGCATACATTGCGACTCATGATCAGGTTGTAGCGCAGAGGATAGCATATTGCCCCAAAGCGGTTGTACGCCATCACAGCTAGCAAAAGACATTCCACCACAGCTAAAAGGAGAACACTAGACATCTGAGCAAAACATCTGCCCAGTGGGATAGTCGGCCTGTCCATGAAGCAGTGGACCAGCATCTGTAGGACAGAGGTGGTGATATAGCTGATGTCAATAAAGGAGAGATTGCTAAGGAAAAAATACATGGGTGTGTGGAGGTGAGAGTCTACGATAATCAGCATCAATATGAGGCCATTGCCGGCTACAGCAATGAGATAGATAACCAAGAAAAGGACAAACAATCCGGCATGAACTTTGAAGTTTGTAGAGAGCCCAAGAAGCACAAATTCGGTCACTGTGGTCACATTTCCCCATTTTTCCATGTTTCCTGTAAAAGTAAATCAGTTTTTAGAATGTGATAAAATTAGTGTAAGCTGTTTTGGACTGCTGATTAAATGATGAACACAAATGTGGGTTATAAGAATGGAAGAGCTGTTTTTAAGAGATGAATCTTAGGAAAGTTATGATTCAGAGAAAAATATGATAAAGAAGGAAAAAATAAAATATGCAAGCCTTCTACATATTTTCTCCCCCCATTCAAATCTCTCTGGAATGTTTTTTCTTGTTCTTTTTAAAACAGAAGCCCATGCTTTTTTTCTATTTCACACCACTTTGTCTTTTGTATTTAAGAAGACCCCCAGATAATTGGAAGAAGGCAAAATGGTATCAAGCAACTATCGTCCATGGGTGGGCAAGCTGAGATTTCCCTAAAGTTTCAGCAATGTCACCAGAGCTCTTTAAATTTTGCTTCTAAAACCATATTTTTCAATACTGTGTGATAAAAGTTTCAAATAATTTAAAACATAGCAAAGAACTATGGTTCTTTGTGCAATTTAAATGAAATAGACAAATCCATTTTAATTCTTTCTTTTAATTTATTCATTTGCCTTATTTACACTGATTCATTCATATACTATTTCAGTGTAGGATATATGGACCTCTAAGAAACCTCCATAAGTAGCATTCTTTTCACCTTGTTGAATTTTACAATCACAAATAAAATCTCTTTTTCACATAGCTTTTTTTGAAGATTTAATGGATTTTTAAAATGTCTTATGTTAAGTGTGGAGCATGGGTACGAAGAATGGAGACGAGCCGGTAAAATAGTGAACTTCAAAACTCTTTATTAACATGGTGTGACAGCTCAAACTGGATGGCTGCTATAGCCTTCCTTATATAGGCAACTAATTAACTATTCAACCAATGGGAACCTGGGAGCGCTAGCTCAGTTAGCCAATGAGAACGGCTTGCTAATGGCCAATCAGATTCTCCTGAACGGACCAATCTGATCTCGCCATTTAACAGCCAATCAGAAGTGCAGGGCCAGAACCCTGCACTTGACTTCAAGCTCTAAATAACTTTATTAAGCATTTATTCATTCACAACACCCCTTCCCCCCCGGGTTCCATTTATGGGGTGCGGTCACGTAGTCCTTGAGGTAGGACGGTTGTTTTGTTAGTCTTTTTGATTTTCTCTGTGCATCCGGTATTTGGCTGCACTCTTGTTGAGGTAAGGCATTGTTTGGCAAAAGGATTGCCTCTGATTCAGAGTTCGTGTTTTTGTTGTCACCAACATCTTCGGTATCACCCTGAGGTGCACTCACTCCCATCCCTGATTCCTGTTCTCACGTTTCTGTTCCACTATCGTTTCCTTCAAAAAGGTTTTCTGCTAACTGAAATTCATCTTCTTCTGTATCTCTCCCCCCTCCTCAGTTTGGTCATTAGGGAGTTCGGAAATGCCTGACTGCAGCCTTGATCGTAGTTGATCGATACGGCGCTTCCAAAGTCTATCGTCAGGGCATTGTACAAGGTATGATCTTGGACCGGTTATACGAACCACAGTCGCTTCTACCCATAGCGGATTGCCCGAAAAGTTTTTAGCGAACACCAAATTGCCTACCTGGAAGGTATGGCATCGGCTGCTGGATCCGAGTGGTTTCTCCGTTTCGTAGGCTGGGTGTAACCGGTCGAAGTGGGAGTGGAGCTTTCGTCCCATTAGAAGCTCGGCGGAAGTCTTGTTGGTGACACTGTGAGGGGTGATGTGCTGTAAAAAGAGGATTCGGTTTATCTTCCCTTCGATGTTGTCATAGTCCACTTTTTATAGTGTTTTCTTGACGAATTGTACCATGCACTCAGCCCTACTGTTGGCCGCAGGATGCGCAGGCGAAGTCAGCGCATGTCGAATACCGCGGTCCGCCAGGTACTGCTCAAAGGACAGCGCGGTAAATTGGGGCCTGTTGTCGGATAACAGAACGTCTGGTAATCCGTGGGTTGCAAACAGTCTTTCTAATTTTTTGATGACCGCTTCAGTTGTCGTGTTCCTCATTCAGTGGATTTTGAGCCAGTTTGAGTAGGCGTCTACGGTTAACAAGAAGGTGTGGCCTTTGGTCGGCCCAGCAAAATCCAGATGGATATGGGACCAGGGTCCCCGTGGTGTCTCCCACTCGGTTGGGATTGCCTTTGGTGGAGCGTTGCTTACTTCTTGGCACCTCCTGAAAGTTTTAACCCATGACTCAATTTGCTTGTCGATGCCTGGCCACCACGCGTAGCTTCGTGCGAGGGCCTTCATGCGCACGATGCCGGGGTGGCCATCGTGCAAGGTTCTGAGTAGTGCCTGTTGGAGGCGTTCTGGAATAACGACTCTATCGCCCCAGATGATGCAGCCCTTTTGAGAAAACAACTCTGTTTGTCGACTTTTGAATGGTGCGAAGTCGTCTGATACTTGGTCCAATGGCCATCCGCGTTCTACTCTTTCCGCTGGTTTCTTTGGTAGAACTCGTGTCGTCTTACGAGCCTTGGTACAGTCGGTGCATAGTGGGCCCTTAGTAGAGGTTCGAGGACGTCCCAGTACATAGCCTTCACTTCTGCCGGTTTTGCAAGTGCCTTGGCCATCTTGAATATGGTTGGCCCACAATGCGTTAGGAATACTGCCCGCTTTTCCCGGTTGTGGCATCCTTCAAATTATTGGTTTCCAAGAACATTTGGAAATGATCCATGTAGATCTCCCAGTCTTCTTGCGCTGGGTTGAACGGAGCGGGTGGTACAACGCTGCCAGACATGGTTCCGCTGTTGATGCGTTTCAGCCACGTGCTCGGTTGTCTTCTTCGTTGTTTAGTCAGCTCTGACGTCTCCACATCCCATCCTCGTCGCCAGTGTTAAGTGTGGAGCATGGGTACGAAGAAGGGAGACGAGCCGGTGAAATAGTGAACTTCAAAACTCTTTATTAACATGGTGTGACAGCTCAAACTGGATGGCTGCTATAGCCTTCCTTATAAAGGCAACTAATTAACTATTCAACCAATGGGAACCTGGGAGCACTAGCTCCATTAACCTATGAGAACGGCTTGCTAATGGCCAATCAGATTCTCCTGAACGGACCAATCTGATCTCGCCATTTAACAGCCAATCAGAAGGCAGTCTTACAAAACAAATATTAATAAAGCAAATACAATGGAAGTATTAATTTAATACTAATATACTACTAAGACAATAACACTTTGGGGATCAATTTTGAATGATAAAATCCTGGGGAGATGGAATACAAAAATCATTTTACAATTTTTTAATCTTTAATATTAGCAGTTTTCTTGCTATATATTTTTAAATGTTTATTTTATATATATATGATTATTATCTAAATAAATCACAACTCTGAAAATTTGTAATGAATACCTGTGAACATACCACAAATGTTGAAAAAAGTAAACACCAAAAAAGAAATACTCTTAATATTTGCTTCATTACTCCTATCAGATTCATATGATTATTATTTTTTAAATTTTTTCAGTATACATTACTACCTTTCAGAAAGTCCTTCCAGCATGATATAATATATCCTGAAAATGATTGGTTTTTGTACAGATTCGGTCTACTAATTGCTATGTACTGATATCATCTGGGAAAAGATCAGTTCACTATAGCAATTTAACACTTCAAATAAAAGTTGTCACTTTCTTCCTCAAACATTTATACTGTCTCTGGAGATATGACATGATGTTGTATCAAAAGATGTGAACTGCCTTTGGGGATTTGGATGGTTCATCTTCAGAGATTCTGCAGAGATTCTTCACCAAAGAGAGCAGAGAGCAAACTTTACAAGCATATACACCAACCATTTGTATCTGCAGGGTTATTCAATGTATGAGTTATCCTTCCTGGAATAATGGATTGAAGAAAACTGTGTTACAGTCAAAGCCACCTTGAGGGTACCAAATTGGTGAAAGCTAAAAAGCATAAGATACTGATATCAAACATAGAGGATTGTGGCATCACATCAAAACATTGCTTTTGCCTCTTGTATTTGCCTTGAAAATAAAATTAACACCCAACATTGCAGTTGCAGCTTCAAGCAAAATTATATAGAACCAATTAGGTTTTCAAAGAACTTGCAAGAAAAGAGCAATAAGGCTAATCAATTGTACAAGATAGGTGCACTTATTCCAATAATTTTATTTTATGCAAAGAATAATCCCATGTCTCTCAGTAAAGCATACATCCATTTCTCTGTTACATGCCAACCTTGCCAATCTACTAGTGATCAAGACAAAATACATAGATCACACATCAATTACACCTTCACATCAATCTTGGGAACAGCGTGAAACTAAGATTATTTTTACTTTAATAAAGAAACTGCATAGTACTTTGTCATATATCCTAAGTCAAAAAAATATTCAAGGAGATTTGATTGAGGAATTCTGGGAGTTGAAGTACACACATCTTAAAGTTGCCAAGTTTGAAAAACTCTGATATATAGCAGCCAAAAAACCAGAAGAAATTGGGGTAGCACTTTTTCAGACTAACACACTCACACACACACATGCACGCACGCACTCATACACACACAGTCTGTCTGTCCATCCGTCCGTCCATCCATCCATCCATCCATCTATCTATCATGTATCCACTTATACATATTATAACATAGGGTATTTAGCATTACTTAGGGTAAATTCCAACTGAGTAGTTGTTATTATAACTGGCACCCCATTTTAACTGGGGAGAATTTGACAATGCTGCAATTGATGAAGATAGATAGATAGATAGATAGATAGATAGATAGATAGATAGGACTTGAATGATGCAGTGGCCTAGAGGTGGTGCTCTTGCTTCACAATCAGGAGGCTGTGAGTTCAATCCTAGGTAGAAGCAGGTATTTCTCTCTCTGGGTGTTGAGAATATATCTGCTGAATAAAACTCTACATTGGTAACAGGAATGGCACCAGTTGCCCAGACTTCATCCCACAAGGGATTATGGGATCATTATAAGAGGAGGAGGATGTTGATATATAAAGCTTGGACTTCGCGCCTAGTGGTTCAGCACATTTTTCTCACACAAATGGGGATGTAGGGAGAAGAATTAAATAATGGTCATGATGAAACCGTGGCCCAGAAGCTGGCAGTTAGATTTATGTATATTGTCCACTTTAAAACTATATTAGACTTGGCTACAGAGGGTCATAAGCCATGACAGCCAACATAAGAAATTCAGGTCCTAACATACATAAAAAAGATAGTAATATTAGGCTGTCCATAACAATGGCCCGGTGGAATGGTTGACCTATTTATGAAGCAGTGTGCCAGTTGATCATGGTGGTGATACAGCAGAGGTTGATAGAAAGGTTGCTAAGGGGAGGGCAGAGCTGGTGTCGTGACGATATGGCATGAGATCTTAAAGGTCTGAGATCACAGCCAATATCTTTGCCCCTGGACGGTCCAAATGGTTCTAAACCATCCCGAAGAGACAATGAATGTAAAGAGCGCATCCTGTCGATCCCAGGGATACCACAAAGTCCCTGATAGATCCAGGAGAAGCTCTTCTTGCCAGCGGCAAAGTGGCAGCCATTAAAGCTGCTGAAGTTGGGACAGCTCCAAAATAGAAGATAACGGAAAGAGAAAGTGTGCCGGTTTGGTGAGAATTTTTTCTTTACTTTAAGATTTGAAAGGAAATGAAAGGAAAAGAAAGAATCTGTAAAATTTTAGACAGAAGTGATTAAGCAGCAATTTTAAATGGGAAGTCAAATTAATTTTTTCTTTTTTTGCTGGACTCTTTATATATGTTTTTTTTTTTTTTGAACTGGACTGGTCTTTTTTTTTCTACCTTATTTTTTTTTTTCTCTTCTCCTTTTTGTCTTTATAATATTTTAGGCTAGAGATTCCCGTTTACCTTTTTTTTTCTAAATCTTTTTCCCTTTTTAATTAATTTTTATAATAATTTGTTTGGAAAAAGAGGGGGAAAGTGAAAACAGAGGAAACTTTGTAACACTGCTAACTGGAGGCTTAGAAATATTGTTTCTCTTCTTTTCTCTTTCGACCAGACAAAATTGAGAAAGAATTCAGACTTCTTTTCTCTCCATGTATCTTTTAAATTTATTTCATCCGTCATTTTAAAAAAGGATTTAAGGAGAGTCTTTCTGTTTTGCTTTGTTGTTTTCTGTGTTGTATAGTCCAATTTATTGTCTACAATTCCATGAAAGTCTCCCATCATAACTATATTAGCATAGTTCAGTTCAATTATTTTCATATGTAGTTTTCTATAAAATTCTTCTTGATTGTCATTCGGGGCATAGATTGTAATGAGGAGTGTTTTCATATCATTGTCCATTATTTCCACCATTAATAATCTTCCATCGTCATCTGTATGGATCCATTTCGCTGGGATAATATCTTTAATGTATAAAACCACTCCTCTTTTCTTGCATTGTGTCAAAGAAGTAAATATTTTCCCTATTTATTCTCTGAAGATGTTGGAGAATCCTGAGCCCAAGACAGAATCTTGAGGTACCACACTGAAGCAGAATAATCAACAAGTAAGAAGACAAATAATGTAGCCTGTACTTCAAATCAATTGAACAGATTCATACGCACAATTTAGTTATGTTGTTTGTGTTATCTGACTCTTCTATCTTATGTTATTTTGAATAATAGAAAATCACATTAATGTTATGTTCTATTTTAGTTCTCATTTATTCAAAGTTGCCCAAAGAATTTTGTTAGGAATGTATGGTTGGGGCGGGGGGTAACACATGAAAGGTAAAACAAGTAATTCATATTAACACTGTCTCAATTAAGAATCAAAATAGTATTTTTCTGAAATGTTGGTACAATTACAAAGAAAAACAAGATGTACCAAAATGCCGATATCAATAGAGTATGTGTTTAGTTCTTTAATTGCATTATAGTTTACTTGAAGGAGGAGTACCTCAAAATAGAAAATAAGACTTAGTAGATCTTTAGAAATATTTTGTCCCACAGGGTAAAGAATAGATTTTATGGAAACATTTAAATTAATAAGCATATAGAAACTTATAACTTCATGTAAGAATACCATGTTGTTGCTTTGATTCCATTGAGACAATATCCCATGATTATAATTAGTTGACGCAAAACAACATTCCTCATGCTAACTTCTATGGAACTTGAAATAAAATAAAATCAATATGACTACAAACTTATTAAAGTCCATTCAGTAGCCTAACTCATAATTAAGCCAAGATAAGATTTCATTATCTTTTTACTGAATGACACTTGGATAAACCAGGGTTTAGTGTAAAGTGGGAATCATAAATAATCCTGTTGTTTCCCATGTACTGATGTATAAATCAATTATAGGCAGTCCTTGTTAAGTGACTACAACTAGGTCCAGAAGTAAGTTCATAAGCGAAGGAGTCCCTAACTGAAACTAAATAACTGTGCTGATGATCTTTGATTTTTGCTGTGTCATTTGGCTGTAATCATGCTGACGTAGATCGTTGTTTTCGGGTTTTCTTTTTCTTGGAATTCATCTTCTTCTGTACCTCCCCCCCCCTCAGTCTGGTCATAGGGGAGTTCAGGAATGCCCGCCGGAAGCCGCGATCATAATTGATCGATATGGCGTTTCCATAGTCTATCGTCAAGGCATTGTACAAGGTAGGATCTTGGGCCGATTACATGAACTACTGTCGCCTCCATCCACAATGGGTCGCCCGATAGGTTTTTAGCGTATACCAAATCTCCTACCTGGAAGGCACGACAGCAGCCGCTGGATCCTAGTGGTTTTTCCAGTTCATAAGCTGGGTGTGGTGGTCAAGGTGGGAGCGGAGTTTTCGTCCCATTAACAGTTCGGCGGGAGTTTTGTTGGTGATGCTATGTGGTGTGATGTGTTGTAAAAAAAAGGATTCAATTGATCTTGTCGTCAATGTTGTCATAGTCTACCTTCTGTAAGGTTTTCTTTACAAATTGGACCATACGTTCTGCTTTGCCATTGGTCGCAGGGTGCACAGGCGAGGTGAGCGCATGTCGAATGCCACGATCAGTGAGATACTGCTCGAACGACAGTGCTGTAAATTGGGGCCCATTATCGGATACCAGGACGTCTGGTAGTCCGTGGGTTGCAAATAGTCTTTCCAAGGTTTTGATAACCGCCTCGGAGGTTGTAGTCGTCATGCGATGAATCTCGAGCCAATTTGAATAGGCGTCGACGGTAAGTAGAAAGGTGTGGCCTTTGGTCGGCCCTGAGAAGTCCAAGTGAATTCGGGACCAGGGTCCGCGTGGTGTCTCCTATTCAGTAGGAATGGCTTTAGGTGGGGCGTTGCTCACTTCCTGGCATTTTGGACAAGCTATAACCCAATGTTCGATTTGCTTGTCAATGCCCGGCCACCATGCGTAGCTTTGCGCAAGGGCTTTCATTCGCACAATGCCGGGGTGGCCATCGTGCAAGGTTCTCAGAAGCGCTTTCTGGAGTCGTTCTGGGATCTATCGCCCTAGATGACACAGCCTTTTTGGGAGAACAACTCGATTTGTCGAGTCTTGAATGGTGTGAAGTCATCTGATAATTGGTCCAATGGCCATCCGCGTTGTACCCAACTTAGGACTCGCGCTAAGGTGCGGTCGCGTTTGGTTTCTCTCGCAATATCTCGGGCGGTTAATGGTGGCGAGTTGAGTGCCTCAATTTGCAACGTGGTTACCATTGGTGCCGGATCGTCGAGAGTCTCTGGAAGCGGTGCTCGCTCAATGCGTCGGCGTGGGGAATGGCTTTCCCCGGGCGGTGTTGCAGCTGATAATTATAAGCAGCTAAGAATTCTGACCATCGAGTCATCCTAGGGGATAATATGTAGGGAGTCGGCTTATCTCCGGCTATTATCCCCAATAATGGTTTGTGGTCAGTCACGATAGTAAAAGCCCGGCCATACACGTACTCGTGGAATCTTTTAACGGCTGACACAATTGCGAGGGCTTCTTTATCGATTTGTCCATAATTTCACTCAGTTTTTGAAAGTGTCTGAAAAATATGCAACAGGGGCTTCGTTCCCATTAGGCAGTACATGGCTCAAGATGGCGCCCACTCTGAAAGGTGAAGCATCACATGTTATATTTAACGGTAAAGTCTCGTTATACTGCATGAGTACAGAGTCAGAAGTGAGCAGTTTTTTCACGTTGCGGAATGCCTGTTCTTCTCGGTGATCCCATAACCAATTTGCTTTCTTATCTAACAACCGGTGTAACGGTTCAGCGAATGTTGCTTTATGCGGTAAAAATACATTATAAAAATTGATGAGGCCTAGGAACGCCTGGAGATCGGCCTTGTTTCGTGGCCTGGGAGCGTTTTTTATCGCCCTTAGTTTACTTTCAGTCGGGTAAATACCCTGGCTATCAATTAGGTACCCTAAAAACTCAACACTGTCAGTACACAATTTACATTTGTTTTTCTTTACTTTAAGACCGGCCTCTCAGAATTTTTTTAGGACTAATTTTAACCGGTCCTGTAAGATTTTTTTGGTAGGGGCTGCAATTAATACATCGTCAAAATAGGGGACCACGCCCTTAATTCCTTGCAATAACCTTTTCATAAGGCTCTGAAAGATTCCTGGGGCTACACTAACTCCGAATTGCAGCTGGGTACATTTAAAGGCACCTCGGTGCGTCACAATAGTTTGGGCCCGTGCCATTTTTTCATCTACTGGTAATTGCTGATAAGCCTGAGCTAAATCCAATTTAGTGAAAACTTTCCCGCCCCCCAGGGAATGGAGGAGGTGCTGCACCACCGGAACTGGATACGCATTCTGCTGCAGGGCGTGGTTCAAGGTGGCCCGGTAGTCCCCACAAATTCGGATTGACCCATCTGGCTTAATGGGTGTTACAATAGGGGTTTCCACGGGGAGTGATCGATGGGCTCCAACACCCCCTGAGCTATCAGTTTGTTGAGTTGTTCATCGATTTTCGATTTTAAGGCAAACAGAACTCGACAGGGCTTCAAGCGAATGGGAGCTACTTTTGGATCTAGGCTGAATGAGATCGGGGTCCCCTTGTACTCGCCTAAGCTGTCCACGAAGATGTCCCTGAACTCAGAGATAAAGTCTTCCTCCCAGTCGCAGCCACCGACTCGGTTTACGCCGGCCACTTCAATGCCGAGTGGCGCGAACCATTGGAGGCCCAGTAGGCTAGGCCTATCTCTATTGATGACCGTTAAAGGTAAGTACGCTGTATGCTTCTTGAAGGAGACTTGGACTCGGCAGGACCCGACGACGGGGATTCGATTCCCCTGGTAGTCCTTGAGGATGAGGCGTTGGAAACGGAGATCTTGGCGTTGAATTGTGGGGATGAGTTGCTTGAGTGTCTTCCAAGACACCATCGAGAGGGACGATCCTGAGTCGACCTCCATGTGGCAATGCTGGTTTTCGATGGCAACCGTGACTCGGATTTTCTTAGTGTCCAAGGTTGAGGCGTGACCGATAGTGATAGTATGGTGAGCCTCTTCTCTCTGCAAAGCTCGATTTCTGTAGGAGTGGTTTATTGGCGCTCACCTTACAGGACGGTTTCCTGTCAATTGGTGATAGTTAGTCCCTTTTGAGGCCTGGCTGGGTCCTGGCAAGCTGCGGCAGACCGGTCCGATGTGGCCTCGTTTCCCGCACTCGTGGCAGAGTGCGTCGCGGAATTTGCATTTGGACCTGGTATGGTTGGCTCTACAGCCAGCGCAAGGGCATACAGGCTTCGGGTAGTGGTCTCGGTCAGACTGCAGTCGATGGACCCCTTCTTCGTCACTGTCTGACGACGAAGAGAGGTCCTCGTGGTGCGTTGTCGCGAGCTGCCTTCTGAACGAGGTGAGATTTTGCTGGCCGGTGGTGGTACCGGAGTGCGGTTTTGGCGTAGTTGTGCAGCCGACTTCTTGGTTGCTTCCGCTGCGGTAGCATCGGCAATGGCGTCGGCAAGGCTGATGTTGCCTTTCGCCATCAGCTTGCTTTGGACGCCTGGCGCATCTAATCCCAGAACTATGCGATCTCTTAGTGCTTCTTCTAGATCGGTGAATCCGCAGAGGCCTCCCAAATTTCGGAGGTCTGCTATGAAGTCAGCCACGCTTTCTCCTTTTCGCTGACTTCTTTGATAAAACTCGTGGCGTCTCACGAGCGTAGGCACGGTCGGAGTGTAGTGGCCTCGCAGGATAGGTTCGAGGTCATCCCAATCCATGGCCTTTACTTCTCGGGGTTTGGCTAGTGCTTTAGCCATCTTAAATACGGTTGGACCGCAATGCGTTAGGAACACCGCCCGTTTCTTTCCTGGTGTGGCATCCTTTAAGTTGTTCGTCTCAAGGAACATTTGGAAGCGATCCATGTAGGACTCCCAGTCCTCTTGTGTTGGATCGAACGGAGCAGGTGGTACGAGGCCGCCGGACATGGTTCCATTGTTGGCGCCGTCTGTCACGTGCTCGGTGTTTCTTCTTGGTTCCGTTGGTTCAGACGTCTCCACATCCCATCCTCATCGCCAGTGTTAAGTTTGAGCATGGGCGAGAAAGAATGGAGACAAGCCTCTGAACGGTGAACTTCAGCTCTTTATTTACATCGTGACTTGCTTCATTTAACAGCAGTAAAACCCGCCTTATATAGGCAAACCTTGCAACGTTTAACCAATAACGAGCTAGGAACGCTAGCTCTTATAACCAATAAGAACTCTCTGTTTAAGGGACAATCGGATTCCCCGGAACAGGCCAATCCGGTCCGGCCGCTTAACAGCCAATCAGAAGTGCAGGGCCAGAACCCTGCACTTACTCCAAGCTCACACTTTATTAATCATATTGCATACACAACACCTTGGCCAAGCAGGAAGGACCAGGACCTAATGTAGCACTCATACTGCCAAAGAACCCCTCTATTTCCTTGAGACTTGGAGTCTCAAACTCTTCTCAATAGGACAAAATTCTTCCTCAGTCAACTCTGCAAGACTTTCCCAGCCAGAATCCAACTGAGTGATTTCATCCAGTTATCCAATACAAGCCACTTCTCTGCCTATCGTGCCTTAAACAGATCCACTGTAAACCTCCCCTACTGGGATTCTCAGCACATCAGTCCAGCTGCTGCCACTGCCAACCAACTACTTTGCCAGCCATTTCTCCTAGGAGACTATCAAGGCTTGTGAGCCTCTGTGAGTCTGGTGCCCTCGGCTTCATATCCCTTGATGTTCCTACTCACTACCAGCAAGGGACTGCCTTGCAAACTTTTTATTATTTGTTGTTTTTTCTCTGTCGTTGTTGCATATATTTGCTCCTGACATAGTTCCAGATCTCTCATTATCTCTACTCAAATTTTATAGCCACAACAAGCCACATACAATTTTTGCTCATAACATACCCCATTTTGAATTGCTTCTGATTTTTCCAACTATCAATGTCTCCAAAGGTCATCAACAGGCATGACCATTGCTGTCTTCGTACTGTCTCTTCCTTGCCTAGTATTGGCTCTGCTTAAAATTCTCATAAGCAGAATTTTGTTATAATGATACATAGAGGGACATTTCTAAGGCATTTTTAACTCTGTGAATTATTCCTACCTCAGTGCTGGTAATGCATGTGAAAACAGAAGTGTTTGTATTCCCCAGTTTTAGGAAAATGTAAAGACAATAAATAGGGTAAGTCTTCTGACTTAAAAGTAAAGTGTATGTGATTTTCCACAGAAATTTATTTAGAGTCCAGTCCTTGAATCCATTTTGGTCCAGCCAGTCTTACTGTAGATGAACCATCAGCAGTAACAGAACTTGTCAGGAATCAGAGGGTAGGTGGGGGCAAAATGGTTATTTTTTTTCTAACTACAAATGTGAAGAACTTTTTTGGTCAGGGATGAAGAACAGATCATATAACTTTTTTTTCCTCCATGAACCTATTTTTGAAAACTTCTGCTATAATGAACATTAACACCTCATCTTACTTTTCCCATTCATAATGTGTTTCTTTTGTGACTGACACTTTTGCTCAAATGCCAATTCTTTTATCCTCTGCTAGCATTCGGAAGAAAAGGGGATATTTCTGATCCAGATGTATTTGTCTTGACTTTTGAACATCCTTGGTGGTAAGATAAAATAAAAACTGATGAGACTACCTGGATTTATTTTCTGAAATTTTCCAAGTAGCTGAGATCTTTCTCTGTCTCTCTCTCTCCCTGTCTCTCTGTATCTGTCTCTGTCTCTGTCTCTCCCTGTCTCTCTCTTTGTCTCTCTGTCTCTCTCTCTCTCTCTTGCTCAAGCTCATTAGGCATTGGAGCTGTCTGTAGAGTAGATAGCTTTGAGTCTCCATAGATCACTTTGCACATTGTGGAAAGTAAAATAGCTCCCTTCTGTTTCTATTGTAAATGTTTTCCATCTAAAAAAGATGGATTGAGGTACCTAATACTGGATTATTTTTACCATTATATAATACAATAGATTGTAACTGACATGTTTTTTTCTGATACAGGAGAGCTCTATTATATTCTGGGGTCACTTACCCCCTTTCTCCTCAGAACTGAAGGACAAGTCTTTCCTGTCATTTGAGATATTTTTTCCAGTAATATAGGTTTGCAATTTAAGTATTTCTATAGTTTTTTTTTAAAGAAGCTGAGTTTCAGAGTTTATGCAGCTATTTGCAATCAAAAATTTCAATAAAAGATTGCAAACACATATAAATTGTGGGTATTGTGCTTATTCTGTATTTGGTCTAAAATGTGGATTTAAAAAGGAAAATTTACAATCCCTACATTTCAATAAAGCTGGAAAACGTTCAAGCTAAGTTGAAAGGCTGAATAAAAGTTGTAATTAGTCATTTCCATTTTGTAAAATTTTTGGAGGAGTTTCTTTATTTTGCATCACTATTAATAAAGTTGTTATGAGAAAGGAAACAAATAAATTAGGCTTAAACATTTCTAACTCATGCTGTATTCAGATCACTGAAATCACTGGATTGAAATTTCAGACCCAGGAAGATATACCGTATATATGATATATCTATACTTATTGAAACTGTGTTTATTCCTTCACTTTTATTCTTTTCATAAAAATCTCATTTGTTTTTTAATTAAAAATTTCTAACTTTCAGAATGCATGATTGCTTTTGAAGCACCTAGAACTAAGGAAAAATTTCCTGACAGTTAGAACAACTAATCAGTGGAACAACTTGCCTCCAGAGGTTGTGAATGCTCTGACAGTGGAGGTTTTTAAGAAGAGATTGGATAACCATTTGTCTGAAATATTATAGCATTTCCTGCATGAGTTGGGGGTTGGACTAGAAGACCTCCAAGATCCCTTTCAACTCTGTTAAAATGTAGAGTTTTAATATGACTTAAAGACAAGAAAATAATACTATTGAACAATATTTAAGGTAGCAATCAGTAGGTTACCACCCATTTAAAGCTTATTTTCTGAAATTGCTAAATATTGAATTAAAAATTTGAAACTTGATATGCAAAATATCCTGATTATAATTAAAATTATAATGCATTGCCCAAATATGTTATTTAAAAAGGAAGGTAAGCCAGCTAAATAAGGCAATTTTTTTTTTTACTTTATTTGTGATTTTGGCTTTTTTACTAAATATATCACTGTATAATTGTTCAGATTTGTGTTATTATGCAAAGTTGTCTATCTTTATTTACTATTTGAATGTAAAACCAATTGAGACTGAAATGCTGAATTTTACATATTTTTATTAATCAATACACCATAAATTTCTATTGAATGAAGTAGGATTTCTTTCATGAGTTGAAATTAAATCTTATATTGAGGATATTATTAAACATATCCACCATAGGAGTCAACTTGTTTCACTCCCTCTCATGTATTAACAAAAGTATCTAACACCTTCTTTAACCCATCACTTCTAACAATTTATTCGTTCTTCCATGCAGAAAAGAAGTAAATAATATTGTTATGACATCTACAAATGAAACAGTGGAAATAGAATTCATCTTAATTGGATTATCTGACCAACCCAGAGCCCAGGTTATCTTCTTTTGGCTCCTGTTGATGGTGTACCTTGTTAGTCTTCTTGGCAATGGCCTCATCATCACATTAATTATTGTGGATCCCCAACTTCATACTCCTATGTATTTCTTTATTTGTGTCCTCTCCTTGATCGACTTCGTTCTCATCAACACTGCACTTCCAGAGGTTCTCATCAACTGCTTCATTTACAGGCCCACTATTACATTCTCCAGATGTTTGTCTCAAATGTATCTGGGTCTATTGCTTGTCTCAACAAGCGTGTGTAGTCCTTGTAGTCATGGCATATG
This sequence comes from Hydrophis major, assembly GCA_033807585.1. Lineage (NCBI taxonomy): Eukaryota > Metazoa > Chordata > Lepidosauria > Squamata > Elapidae > Hydrophis > Hydrophis major. The sequence goes on from CM066329.1 coordinate 224,993,196, forward strand.
ATCGCTTTGCAGCTATAGGCAAACCATTATACTACATGCAGATCATGAGTTAGAGATTATGTATTTGTCTGATGGCTGTGTCTGTAGGCTTTACTTCCCTAACAACCCTTACCAATGCACTATTGCGGCCGACTAACTTTTGTGGTCAATATGTTATCAATCATTTTGTATGTGAATTGCAATCTTTCCTTAAGATGGCTTGCTCTGACAAACAGATTAGTGAGATCTTCATGAAAATCGTCACCTTCACTTTTGTAATCCCACCATTTGGCTTCATAGTCATGACTTATGGGAAAATAGGACATGCTGTATTGCGTATCCATTCATCCCAGGGTCGTAGGAAGGCCTTCTCTACATGTAGCTCCCATCTTGCTGTAGCCAGTATCTTTTATGGAACAATTATGATCATGTACTTGATGCCACAAGAAAAAACTATTTCTGACAAGGAAAAAATCATATCTGTAGTCTATGGAGCTCTAACTCCTATGCTGAATCCTATCATTTATAGCCTGAAAAACAAGGATGTGAAGAGAGCTTTTTGGAAACTGATTGGACAAAAGATGAAAGGATAGATTGAAGGCCTGTTTTGTACAATGCAGAGGCAATAGAACTTAACAACTGTTGGTAAACATTATTTCTTTCCACCTGCTTTGTATGGTCATTTCAAGCAAGGTACACTTTCTAATAGCAATCAGGTCTAATTGAAAATGGTGAAATCCCTCATGTGTGTTAGAGAAAGACACCAGACATCAACAGTTTTCTTAAGGTAAAAACCATTCTCTCCATCATAGGCAAATAGATACTAGATGACTGTAGTAATTGCTTCTTATACATGAGAACTGCAAAACTGATGTTGAAGAATTGTGTTCTGTTTCAGTTTTTTGTTGGAGGTGGGGACATTTGTTCTTAGTTATCAGCAACACTACAAATGGTTTAATAGGGGAGATGGCTAAACAGATTGATATGAACAATATGAACCATTAAACAGACTGGTAAACCATGCAGATAGGAAATTAATTGTGATGTCAAAGATGTTTTCAAACATCTTCAGTCTATATATATATTATCCCAATTAATTATTTTTATCACACTTTTTTCATGAAGTAGGAATGGAAAATAGCAGCAAACAAATTGACCATGTATATACCATGAGATGCATCCAGAGGTGATATCCAGCAGATTCTGACCAGTTCTGGAGAACTGGTAGCAGAAATTTTGAGTAGCTCAGAGAACCAGAACTGGGATATACCACCTCTGACTGGCCCCACCCCCTTCTATTCTCTGCCTCCTGAGTCCCAGCTGACTGGCTGGGTCTTCTTTTGTTGCCCTGCACAGGAAAATGGAGCTGGAAAGCAGGTTAATGGGGTGGGGAGGGAATGGAGATTTTGCAGCATCCTTCCCCTGGAGTGGGGTGGGAACGGAGATCGTACAGTATCCTTCTCCTGCCACACCCAAGCCATGCCCACCAAGCTACGCCCACCAAGCCACGCCCACAGAAATGGTAGTAAAAAAAAATTGAATCCCAACACTGAGCTCATTGTTTGGTTTGGATGAGAAATGTTGCTGAGAAATAATTTGTAGAGTAAGAGGGATATGGGCTGAGATATGAGTGGTATGGATATTTGTGACATGACAAAGTAAAAGTTAATGTGCATTTTAAAAATTATTCTGTTAGGCATGCCATATGGAGAATATGGAATACATAGAAATCCAGGCTGTGCCCAAAAACATCTATGTGGCTCTTAGCACAAGAAGCATTTTAAAAATGGGAAACATTAAGCAAACACAAATGGCTGAATTATTGTGAGATATTAGAATTTTGTCAAGGGGAATGTAAAATAAAATCAAGAGAAGAATGTGATAGAGGGATATAGTCGTCAATGTTTTATTTTATTTACAATTACTGTAAAGATTTAAACTTACAAAATAATTATGGTTTTGAACATTCTAAGACTGAGTTTGAAGTGGAATTCTGTAGAAATGATGGTTGTGTAGTTGCTATAATGTATAAACTATCATTAAAATTTGAAAGAGAAGAACAAGTGAAATAATGTATGATAAAATGGGCTAAATTTTGGTTAAATGGGCTAAATTCAGGCTAAAAGGACTGAAATATGCATTGTTACAATCCTAAAAAGAACTTTAATACAATGCTGTACCATGTATACATCATGAGATAATTATCTAGAATATATAAAGGCACATCAAATGTATGTTGGAAATGTGAATAAGAAGAAACATTTTATTATGTTTGGTAGACATGTAAAAAATATTCTGGATTCAAATATATGTACCACTTCAGAGGACATTTAGAATTAATAAAAAAATTGAAACTAGAGGGGCTTTGTGGGGAGGGGGATTGATGGACAACAGTTGTAAAAAAGTTATGAAACTTTGTTTTTATACAATAACTATTTAAATCTTAAACACTAAAACAACCTGGTATCTAATCAAGCTTCCAACATGCAGTCACCTCATCTTATCCAAACATTTGGGGGGAGAGGGAATACCGAGTCTTCAGTGCTTGTTGAAAGTTAGAGGGTAGGGATCTACCAAACTTCAGGGGGAAGAGTGCTCCATATGGCAGGATCTGCCATGGAAAAGGTACACATTCTACCAATGTTTTATCAACAACTGCATTAAAATCACCCAAAACACAAACTTGCTCATATTGCAAATCCTTAATTATATTATATAATTTTTGAAAAAAGTTTCTTGTGGCCCGTTTGGTGCATATATTATTACCAGTAGTATCTTTCTATTTCCAATTTAATCTCAACCATTAAGATCCTACCCTCTTTATCTCTAAAGATTTCTTTAGCCAGAATCCAATCTTTTATATATAGTGCCACACTTCTTTTCTTTTGCACATTTAGGGTCAAAAAATTTTTTCCTAATTTTTTTATTGTCTAACAAATACTTTTGTTTTTCTCTTATATGCATTTCCTGTAAGCCTATTATATAAACATTTAACCTTTGTAAATTATTAAATACTTTTTTCCTTTTCACTGGGGAGTTTATGTCATTAATGTTCATCGATATCAATTCACATCCTTCTCTCTTTTTATCTATTCCTTTGTCTAGTGCTTCTTGTCATTCTAATTTCTTCCATTTTCCCTTGTCTTCCATATCTTCTGTCTTTATTATTTAATGAACTTCCTTCTACATTTGTTGTTTCTATTCCTCTTTCTTCTGTTACTTCTTTTTCTGCGACTACTTCTTCTATCTCCTCTTTATTTGTAAATTATTGGTCAAAAAACTCTTCCACTTTATCAAATGTGTCTAGCCTGTATTTTTTTTCCTACCACATGACCATGATACCCTCCAGTGTCAACTATTTAAAATTCACATCATGTTTTATCAATTTTGTTGCTAAGATAGGGTCTTCTTAGATCTCTTACTCTCCTCGGTACTTGTTTTAGTACAATTATTTGTTTTCCACCATATTCAATTGGATTGTTTCTTATTTTATGCAAAATTTTGTCACGAATCGATTTGTTTACTAGATGAACATGAACTTCCCTTGGAAAGTTGTGCCTCCTTGCATAGTTCATCTGTACCCTATACAGTCATCCATTTCTGTAAACATCTCTTCTTTTTCCACCCCCGACACTTTTGCAAGGATATCCGTCATCACATCCAGTAAATCTTCCCCTTTTTCTTCCTTCAAATTTTGGAATCTTAAGTAATGGGCTGCCTTTTCTACCTCCAAAAAGATTAGGAACTTTATTCAATGCGGTTTGTTTTTGGTTTTTGCTTCATTTTCGGCTCTTTGAACGTGAACTGTGTTTCTTACCTTTGAGATGTTATTTTGAAAATAGTTTACTCCTCCACAGTGAATCCAAGTTGAAGACATTAAAGGACTTTTAGTTACGTTTTGGATTTTGTTATATTTCTGATATACTCTGGGTCATCAGGAGTGTTGGGCGCACATGCACAGGGAGGCAGGGCATATTGCATTGTGGGTGCTGGCACCCCACAACACAAAGGTTCGCCATCACTGGTATATGACATCAAAGACATTATTTAAGATGTATAAAGATACTTCTAGATCAAGGGTGTCAAACTCAAGGCCTGGAGGCTGGATCCAGTCTGTGGGGTGCTTAGATCTGGCCCATGGGGCCACAATTGAAACAGTGAAGGCACGGCCTCTGCCAGCCGAAAATGGAGCTTGGGAGCCTGTGAAAATCTTTAAGGTGTGAAGCCAGCTCCCCACCCCCCGTGGCACACCTTGGGAAGTGCACAAGCATGTCTTAGACCAGTGATGGTGAACATTTTTGTTGTGGTGTACTGAAAGCGCGATAGGGTGTGCGTGCATGTGCCGGCACCCACGATGCAATGTGTTCTGCCCCCTGCACATGCACACACAACACTCCCATCCCACCCCCTTACCTGCACATGCATGGGCCTCCCAACTGATTTTCAGCCCGTTTGAGGCTGTTTTTGCCCTCCTGGGAAGCCTCTGCAGCCTCAGGAGGCCGAAAAACAGGCCTTCCGGAAATACCTGAAGTACCCGTTTTCAACCTCCAGTTGGTCTCTGGAGCCTGGGGAAGGCCGTTTTCACCATCCCAGAGGCTCAAGGGAAGCCTCTGGAGCTTTGGGAGGCTAAAATGGGCCCATTTCAGCACTTCTGGTATTTCTGGAAAGCCAGTTTTTCAGTCTTCTGAGGCTGCAGAGGCTTCTGAGAGGGCAAAAACTGCCTCAAACAGGCTGAAAATCAGCTGGGAGGCACACATACAGCGAGGACAGAGAATTAATGGATTCAGAACATTTCTGTCCCCAGCAACTTAAAACTAATAAGGATACCAGTGCATGCAAAATAGATGTTTGTGCAGGTAAGATTATCAACCTTGATGCCAACCAAAACCAAGCATTTAATAGCGAGTGACATACCATGTGCACTAATCAAACAGGTGGCAAGAGAGTAGGGGCAGGCAGGCACAACACAGGTTATGCAGACAGTAAACACAGTGTCAGAAATAAAGATCTCAAGTGCCTATATACAAATGCACAAAGTCTGGGGAACAAACAGGGTGAACTCGAACTACGAATACATGAAAGTAAATATGATATAGTTGGAATAACAGAAACTTGGTGGAATGAAACCCATGACTGGAACATACTGGTAGTAGGATACAAAATATTCAAAAAACCCAGACCCCATAAAAGAGGAGGTGGAGTTGCACTGTATGTAAAGGACCACTATATTGCTACAGAAATGTATGAAACCAAAGATGAAACCTCCTAGAATGCATATGGGTCAATACCAAAAAAAAAAGAATGACATGACCAAAGAATGACATGGCCATAGGTGTATATTATAAGCCACCCAATCAAGCAGAAAATATAGATGTCCTTTTTGCCAGCCAACTAGCAAACATATGCAGGAAACACATAACAATAGTAATGGAAGACTTCAATTATCCTGATATCAATTGGAAAACTAATTCTGCACCAAGTGAGAAATCAAATAAATTTCTAACCAACCTAGCTGACAACTTTGTTGTCCAAAAGGTAGAGGGTGAAACTAGAGGGACAGCCATACTGGACTTAATTCTTACAAACAGAAAAGAAGTGATAGAGTGAGTTGAAACTGCAGGAACCTTGGGTGAGAGTGACTGTCATACTAGAATTCAACATAACACAAACACAAGCAACTGAACATAATGACACCAGAGTCTTGGATTTTAAAAGAGCTGATTTCAATAAACTCAGAAAGAACTTGGGGAAGATTCCATGGATGAAAATCCTAAAGTGGAAACCAACTTAAGAATCTTGGGAAACTCTAAAAAGTATGGTCATAGAATCCCAGACCAGCACAGTACCACTGAGAAAGAAAAACAAGAAATCCAAGAAGAAACCAGCATGGATGTACAAAGATCTCTCTGGCAAATTGAAAGAAAAAGGACAAATACAAAAAATGGAAAGAAGGACAACTAAGGCAGAATATCAGCAGATGGCCAGAATCTGAAAAGATGAAGTCAGGATAGCAAAGGCTCCGAACGAACAAAGACTTGCAACAAAAGTCAAAGATAATAAAAAAAAAAGTTTCTTCCAACATATAAATAACAAGAAAAAAATCAAGGAAACAGTCGGTCCACTAAAGAGAGAAGATGGCAAGGAAGTAACAGGCAACCGAGAGAAAGCAGAACTGCTTAACTCATTCTTTACATCTGTCTTCACTCAAAAAGAAACTATAACTCAACCTGTTAAGTTCTGCGCATGGGTGCAAGGAACGGAGACGAGGCAGTGAACTTCAACTCTTTATTAATCATCGTGAACAGAGCAAAATCCTAGGGCAGCAGCAGCCCTTTTATAGGCCAGGCTGCTGACCTATTAGCCAATGAGAACATGGAAGCATTAAACCCTTGAACCAATGAGAGTGGCTCATTAACAGCCAATCAGATTCTCCAGAACGGACCAATCCAATATCGCCATTATCGGCCAATCAGAAGTGCAGGACCAGAACCCTGCTTTTTCTTTAAGCTTTGTTAAAACTTTATTTAAACACTTTTATTAGTTCATAACACCCCTTCCCCCCCGGGTTCTGTTTGAGGGGTGCAGTGATGTAATCCCTAAGATATATAGGTTGTTTTAACTGTCTATTAGATTTGTACTGTCCCACCGGTTCCCGTCTGCAGTCCGGCTTCGGTGGGACGTTTTTGGACATATCTGGTACCGGCGGTTCCGCATTCTCACTGGACGACTCGGTACCGCTAATTCTGTCGTTGTTGTTGTCCTCTGATCTTTGCGGGCTAGTTCTGTTGAGGTATTCCTCTGTGGTGAGGACACTCCCCTCCCTGATTCTTCTTCATTTATCGTGCCCAGCTTCTGTCTTCCTTCGCTTCTGCTTTCCACCATCTCGAATTTGGTTCCTTCAACATCTCCTCCCCCCTCAGTTTGGGAGTTCCAGGAATCACGGGAACTGGGTTTAGCCTAGATCAAAGCTGATCTATATGGCGTTTCCATATTTTTCCGTTGCAGGTTTGCACATGGTACGATCTGGGCCCGGTGGTTTGAATTACAGTTGCTTCGATCCATAATGGTTCGCCGGAGAGGTTTTTAGTGAAAACTAAGTCGCCTACCTTGAACTCGCAGCATTTTCCACTAGATCCACAGGGTTTCTCTGGCTCGTAGGAAGGGTGAAGCCGGTCGAGGTGGGAACGGAGGTTGCATCCCATCAATAATTCAGCTGGCGTCTTGTTGGTGATGCTGTGTGGAGTGATGTGTTGGAGTAGGAGTATTCTGTTTATTTTTTCGTCAATGTCCCCATAGTCCATTTTGTGGAGAGTTTTTTTAACAAATTGTACCATGCGCTTGGCCCTGCCATTAGCCGCAGGGTGCGCTGGCGAAGTTAGCGCATGGCGGATGCCCCGATCCGCTAAGTATTGTTCAAATGCCAGGGAGGTGAACTGGGGTCCGTTCTCGGAGACCAGAACGTCTGGCAGTCCGTGCATTGCGAATAGCCTGTTCAACTTTCGAAATGACGTATTCCTAATTTTGTAGATCTCGAGCCAGTTGGAATAGGCATCCACTGTTAGGAGGAACGTATGTCCTTTAGTAGGTCCCACAAAATCAACGTGGATGCAGGACCACGGCCCCCGGGGGGTTTCCCATTCTGTTGGAGTTGCTCTAGGTGGGGCACTGCTGACTTCTTGGCACTTTAAGCAAGTCTTTAACCAGGCTTCGATCTGTTTGTCGATGCCCGGCCACCACGTGTAGCTTCGTGCGAGCACTTTCATACGCACGATGCCGGGGTGACCGTCATGCAATGTTTTCAATACTGCTCGTTGTAACCGCTCTGGGACAACGACTCTATCTCCACATAGGATGCAGCCTTTTTGCAAAAAAAGTTCTGTTTGCCAGTTTCTGAAAGGGGTGAAATCATCAGAGGTTTGTTCTATTGGCCATCCTCGTTCGATCCAGCTAAGAACTTGTGCCAAGACAGGATCTCGTTTTGTTTCAATTGCAATGTCTCTGGCTGTTAGCGGTGGTGAATGTAGCCTTTCAATCTGGAGTGTCATAAGGGTTGGAGCTGGGTCATCGACGGTTTCTGGAAATGGGGCACGGCTCAATGCATCAGCGTGGGGAATAGCTTTCCCTGGGCGGTGTTGTAATTTATAGTTGTAGGCAGCTAAAAACTCTAACCAGTGAATCATTCTAGGTGACAATATATAGGGGGTTGGCTTGTCTCCCGCTATAATCCCTAGCAAAGGTTTGTGGTTGGTAACAATAGTAAAAACTCTTCCATACACATATTCATGAAATTGTTCCACAGCAGATACAACAGCAAGAGCCTCCTTGTTGATCTGGCTATAGTTACGTTCAGCCTTTGATAAGGTCCTTGAAAAATAGGCAATAGGGGCCTCATTACCATTTGGTAACACATGACTCAAAATGGCTCCTACTCCAAACGGTGACGCGTCACATGTAATTGTTAAAGGCAGAGTCTCGTTATACTGCATTAAAACAGCATCTGAGGTTAGTAAGTTTTTCACTTGTCGGAATGCGTGCTCCTCGCGGTGTCCCCAGACCCAGGTTGCATTTTTGTCAAGAAGTCTATGGAGGGGCTCAGCTACGGTCGCTTTCTGGGGCAAGAAGATGTTGTAAAAGTTAATGAGCCCCAGGAAAGCTTGGAGCTCAGTTTTATTTCTGGATCTTGGGGTGTTTTTGATTGCCCTCAGTTTGCTGTTAGTGGGGTGGATGCCCTGTTTATCGATTAGGTACCCCAGGAACTCTACTTTGTCTGTACACAGTTGACATTTATTTTTTTTAACCTTAAGGCCAGAGTCTTTAAATTTCTGGAGAACCAATTTAAGCCGCTTTTCTAGTATTTCTCTATTCGGGGCAGCAATTAAAACATCATCAAAGTATGGCACGACCCCCTTGATCCCTTGCAAAAGTCTCTCCATCAGACTTTGAAAGATCCCTGCGGCTACGCTCACTCTGAATTGGAGTTGGTTGCACTTAAAGGTGCCTCGGTGTGTAACAATCATCTGTGCCTCTGTGGTTTTTTTATCTACAGGCAGCTGTTGGTACGCCTGTGCTAAATCCAATTTAGCGAAGACTTTTCCGCCCCCCCAGGGAATGGAGGAGGTGTTGTACCACCGGCACCGGGTAAGCGTTCTGTTGAAGGGCATGATTAAGGGTAGCCCGGTAGTCCCCACAAATCCTTAACGATCCATCCGGTTTGATGGGTGTTACAATTGGGGTTTCCCAACGAGCGTGGTCAGTTGGTTCTAAAACACCCTGGGCTATTAATTTATCGAGCTGCTCATCAATTTTTGGTTTAAGGGCAAAAGGTACCCATCGAGGCTTAAGGCAGATGGGGGCTACTTCAGGGTTAAGGTTAAATGATATCGGGGTCCCCTTGTACTTGCCTAGTTTGTCTGCGAAAACATCCTGGAATTCCTGGACGATGGCCTCCTTCTAGTCATCGCTTCTGGTTTGGTGAATGCCGGCTACCTCAATCCCGAGTGGGGCGAACCATTGAAGGCCTAACAAGCTAGGCCGGTCACGGTTGACGACGGTCAGTGGTAATGACGCAGTACAATTTTTGAATGATACTTGGACTTCGCTGGATCCAACGACCAGAATTCAGTTCCCCTGGTAATCCTTGAGTATGATTCTTTGGGCTCTGAGGTCTTGACGCCAGACGGCAGGGATTAATTGTTTAAGAGTCTTCCAGGAAACCATCGAGAGGGACGATCCTGAATTGACTTCCATCACACAAGGCTGGTTTTCGATGGCGACCTTCACTCGGATCTTCTTTGCATCTAGCGATGAGGTGTGACCGATTGTAATGGTTTGGTGTGCCTCTTCTCTTCTCGATAAAATGGCTGGTGTTTTGTTTCTGTAGGAGTGGTTGTTCCATTGGCGGTTCAAATGTTCCCGACTCACAGGGCGATTCTCTGTGGTCTGGCAGTAGTTGTTTCCCCTCTGAAGTGGGCTGGATCCTTGCTTGCTTTTACAGACCTTCCCGATGTGGCCTCTTTTCCCACAGAAATGGCAGAGTGCATCAAGGAATTTGCAGTCTGATCGTGGGTGGTTTGCCTCACAACCCACGCATTGGTGCGGTAGTCTTTGATTCCGCTGATGGCGTTGGTCACGTTCAGGCCAGAGCCGGTTGACCTCCTCCTCCTCATTTTCTGATGGCGCTTCGAGGTCCTTGTGGTGGGTTGCTGTTGTGTGCCTCTCTAGGCGAGGTGAGGTATCACTAACAAGTTGACGGAACAGTGCGTTGGTGTGGCGCATTCAGGCGACCGACTTCCTGATTGCTTCTGCTGCAAGGTTGATTTCCCCTTTTGCCATGATTTTGCTCTGTACTGTCTGGTCATCTAATCCCAGAATTATTCGGTCTCTCAGAGCTTCTTCGAGGTCTGTAAACCCACAGAGGCCTCCCAGGTTCCAGAGATCCACGATGAAATCTGCAACGTTCTCTCCTTTCTGCTGGTCCCTCTCGTAAAATTCATGTCTTCCAACAAGCATTGGTACGGCGGGTGCATAGTTGGCCCGTAGAAGGGGCTCGAGGATGTCCCAGTCCATGGTTTTCACCTCAGCCGGTTTCGCTAGTGCCTTGGCCATCTTAAAGACGGCAGGCCCGCAATGGGTCAGGAACACTGCTCGATTTTTCCCCGTAGTGGCATCCTTCAAGTTGTTGGTCTCCAGAAACACCTGGAATCGGTCTATGTACGCGTCCCAGTCTTCTTGTGCCGGGTCAAATGGAGTGGGTGGTATGGCGCCGCCGGACATGGTTCTGTTGTCGATGTGCCTTCAGCCACGTGCTCTGTTTGGTGCTCTGTAGTGTTCAGTCAGCTCTGATGTCTTCGCATCCCACCTTCATTGCCAGTGTTAAGTTCTGCGCATGGGTGCAAGGAACGGAGACGAGGCAGTGAACAGTGAACTTCAACTCTTTATTAATCATCATGAACAGAGCAAAACCCTAGGGCAGCAGCAGCCCTTTTATAGGCCAGGCTGCTGACCTATTAGCTAATGAGAACATGGAAGTGTTAAACCCTTGAACCAATGATAGTGGCTCGTTAACAGCCAATCAGATTCTCCAGAATGGACCAATCCGATATTGCCATTATCGGCCAATCAGAAATGCAGGACCAGAACCCTGCTTTTTCTTTAAGCTTTGTTAAAACTTTATTTAAACACTTTTATTAGTTCATAACACAACCTATCAAAAACATAACTGTAAAAGACAGACCAGAAATAAAAGTTAAAATAAGCAAAAAAAAAAAAATAGTAAGAGAGCACCTGTCTGATCTAGATGAAAAGAAATCACTGGGGCCTGAGGGATTACCTCCCAGAATTTTAAAGGAGCTGGCAGAGGTTATCTCAGAACCACTGCACCATATCTTTCAAAAATCCTGGAGCGCCAGGGAACTACCAGAGGACTGGAAAAGAGCTGATGTGGTTCCCATCTTCAAAAAAGGGGAAAAAAAAACAGACCCAGGAAACTATAGACCAACCAGCCTAACATCAATACCCGGAAAGATACTGGAAAAATAATAAAAAAACAGATCTGCCAACATCTAGAAACAAGTAAAGTAATAACTAGCAGTCAGCACGGGTTTGTTAAAAACAGATCATGGCAAGCCAGTTTTATTTCATTCTTCAACATAGTGACTAAATTAGTAGACCAGCAAAATACTGGTCTATAATATAATATATTTAGATTTCAGCAAGGCATTTGACAAAGTAGACCACAACCTACTTCTTAGTAAACTAGAAAAAAGTGGAATAGATAGCACCACCACTAGAGGGACTCACAACTGGCTGGCAAACTGTACTCAACGAGTAGTCCTTAATGGGTCTAAGTCTGCATGGAGGGAAGTAAGCAGTGGGGTGCCACAAGGTTCCGTCTTAGGCCCTGTACTCTTCAATATCTTAATTAATGACTTAGATGAGGGAATAGAAGGGGAACTTATCAAATTTGCAGATACTAAGCTGGCAGGAATAGCTAACACCCAAGAAGATAGGCTCAAGATCCAGATGGATCTTGACAGACTAGAACACTGGGCCATATCTAACAAAATGAAATTCAATGTAGAGAAAAGTAAAGTCCTACACTTAGGCAAAAAAAACCAAAAGTACACATATAGACTACGTGAAGACAGGCTCAATAGCAGTAACTGTGAGAGGGATCTTGGAGTCTTAGTGGACAACCAGCTAAATATGAGCCAGCAGTGTGCAGCAGCAGCCAAAAAAGCTAATGCAATCCTAAATTGTATTAACAGAGGGATACAATCAAGATCAAGGGAAGTACTAATACCACTCTATAAAGCCTTAGCAAGACCACACTGCATCCAGTTTCTTTCACCACATTGTAATAAAGATGTTGAGACTCTAGAAAAAGTACAGAGAAGAGCGACCAGGATGATTAGGGGACTGGAGACTAAAACATATGAAGAACGGTTGCAGAAACTGGGCTTGGCTAGTCTAGTAAAGAGAAGGACCAGGGGAGACATGATAGAGATCTTACAATATTTGAGGGGCTGCCACAGGGAGGAAGGGGTCAAGCTATTTTATAAAGCACCTGAAGTGGGTGCATGGGGTCTCTAACAATGCTTTGAGTTCTAAGCACAAAGTGCTTATAACCAGAATCCTGAATGATGGGAGATGAGCTTCCTATAATCTTCTCAGCTGTCCTTACCATTCTCTGTATGGACCTTTTATCTGAAGCACTGCAGCCACCAAACCAAACAGCAAAGCAGTTTGTTAAAATGCTCTCAACCGTGCCTCTGTAAAAAGTGGCCAGGACAGAAGGAAAAGGATGCACTCTCATCCGATGCAGGAAATACATGCGCTGTTTGCATGCTTCACTGATGTGTGGAGAGACAATTCAGATTGCTGGTTATCTGAAATAATTGAAAGAGGTAACTTGTAGTTTTAACTGAAGCTTTCTTTCCTGGGCTTTTTTGTTCCAACTCAGTTATTTCTCAACAAGTTTGGGAGCTGCAATTTGTTTGAGAGGGTAATATCAGGAAAGAGGAATCTAGCAAACATTATAGTTATTAAGGAAGAATTAATATGCTGGACAGCCAAGACATTATATGATAGCTCATCCATCACATTTACCTCTGAGGTTAAGGATCAGTATTGAGTCTTGGGAAAGTTGATCAACTGTTCATCAAACACATTATGAATCTGTTTTTCCCTCTAATTTCCCCCCTAAATTTCTTCTATTTTGAGACTCATTTACTTCAGCAAAGATTATTTGGCCAGAAACAGTTATTTCTCTTCTTTTGAATAAGATTGCTTATATTTCATTATAATAGCAATTATATTGTTATTATAATACCACAGATATATGGTATTATTATGGCCTGACTGTATAGTTGTTGAAATTCATTTTTCCCCTCTTTCATCTACATTCAATACCCCATAATGACAAAGTGAAAACAGAATTTTAGAAATATCTGTAAATTTATTAAATTTGCAGGGGGTCTGAATATTTTGTGGAATATATATATATATCAGATGAATTCAGAATTAATTGAAGTCATGACTTTATCAGAATTAGATGACTTAAAAAGACAACCATTTCAATCAATCAATCCTCTTACCTGGGAACTTTTCTTCCCTGTATGGATTGAAATCTCACTTCCGCTTCTCCACTTCTGATATAGCTGAGATATATTTCAAAAGAGCCGGTTTACCTACCTTTCTAAACTCTGAACAGCCTTGCACAATTGAATATACATCAAGAATAACTGGTTCCAAAACATTACAATTTTAGTTACTAGAAAAGAGTTTTAAGCAAACATGCTGCCATCTCATGAGATTTCACATATTTCAGCACTTGTGCAATTTTGACATACCTGGGGGGGGGGGGGATTTTTTTTTCCATTTTATTAATAATTGTTCTATTTTAGGAACAATTTAGGGACCCAAATAAGTTTGGTCCAAATTAGTAATGCCAGTGGCTATTTTATAGATATTTCATAAAATATTTTATAGGTGATGGAGGTGTGGCGGTGTGATAATGAGTAATATCTTGCAGTGCTATCAAATTCATTATATCTAGTTTCTGAGGCTGATGAACTAGTTTGGAATATGTGGGCATTATTATGGTGAAGATGAATTGTATGTTACTTTAAAATAGTTATATTAAAACATGGAATGTAATAAGGAAGGATTATATTAAGATAGGAGAAATTAAAATTCTCTCCCCAATTGCTGCTTGGGGAGAATTTCTGTGATAAAAATGAGTGTTTTGACTAAAATGATTTTTTGTTGATTGTTGTTTTAGATCAGAAGTATCAAACTCAAGGCCTGGGGTACTTAGATCTGGCCTGCAGAGCTACTCTGGAAACCATGAGGGAATGGCTAATGGTGCCTCTGCCAGAGAAAACAGAGCCTGGGAGGCCACATGCAGTCCTCCCAAGCTCCATTTTCATAGGCAGAGGATTGCAGGAGGCCATTGTAGCTGAAAACAGAGCTTGAGAGCCTGTTTTTGCTGGCAGAGCATTCAGGTCACCACAGGCGCTTCTGACATAAGTGACCTCAATCTAGCCACATCCCTAGCCACATACATCCTGGCCCCATGAGGTCAAACACAACCTTAATGCAGCCCTCAATGAAATCAAGTTTGACACCCTGTTTTAGACAATACCTGTTCCGACACTGATGTACCATTCCAGCAATGGCAAACAGTCATATCTAAATTTGGATGGTAAGAGAAAAACCATGAGTTAAGTATAAAGTCAAGATGCAAAAAAAAAAAAAAGATGATAGATAGAAAGATAGATGGAGGGAGGGAGGGAGGGAGGGAGGGAGGGAGAAGAAGGAGAGGGAAGTGTTAAGTGTGGAGCATGGGTGCGAATAATGGAGACAAGCCGGTGAAAACAGTGAACTTCAACTCTTTATTTACATGGTGTGACAGCTCAACTCGATGGCTGCTATAGCCTTCCTTATATAGGCAACTTATTAACTATTCAACCAATAGCAACCTGGGAGCGCTAGCTCCGTTAACCAATGAGAACAGCCTGTTAATGGCCAATCAGATTCTCCTGAATGGACCAATCTGATCTTGCCATTTAACAGCCAATCAGAAGTGCAGGGCCAGAACCCTGCACTTGACTTCAAGCTCAAGATAACTGTATTAAACATTTATTCATTCACAACACCCCTTCCCCGCGGGTTCCACTTACGGGGTGTGGTCACATAGTCCTTGAGGTAGGACGGTTGTTTTGTTAGTCTTTTTGATTTTCGCTGTGCACCCGGTATTTGGCTGCACTCTTGTTGAGGTATGGCGTTATTTGGAGAAAGGGGTGCCTCTGATTCAGAGTTCGTGTTTTCATTGTCACCAACATCTTCGACATCACCCTGAGGTGAACTCACTCCCATCCCTGGTTCCTGTTCTCGCGTTTCTTTTCCGCTATCGTTTCCTTCACAAAGGTTTTCTGCTAGTTGAAATTTGTCTTCCTCTGTATCTCCCCCCCCCTCAGTTTGGTTATTAGGGAGCTCGGGATTGCCTGACTGCAGCCTTGATCGTAGTTGATTGATATGGCGCTTCCAAAGTCTATCATCAGGGCATTGTACAAGGTATGATCTTGGGCCGGTTACACGGACCACAGTCGCTTCTACCCACAGCAGATCACCCGATAAGTTTTTAGCGAACACCAAATCGCCTACCTGGAAGGTACGGCATCAGCCGCTGGATCCAAGTGGTTTCTCCGGTTCGTATGCTGGGTATAACCGGTCGAGCTGGGAGTGAAGCTTTTGTCCCATTAGCAGCTCGGCGGGAGTTTTGTTGGTGACGCTGTGAGGCGTAATATGCTGTAAAAAGAGGATTCGGTTTATCTTCTCTTCGATGTTGTCATAGTCCACTTTCTGTAGCGTTTTCTTGACGAATTGTACCATGCGCTCAGCCCTACTTTTGGCCGCAGGGTGTGCAGGTGAAGTGAGCGCATGTCGGATACCGCGGTCAGCCAGGTACTGCTCAAAGGACAGCGCGGTAAATTGGGGCCCGTTGTCGGACACCAGAACGTCTGGTAATCCGTGGGTTGCAAACAGTCTTTCTAGGTTTTTTTTTTTTTTGATAAAAATTTTATTGATTTTAACAACAAACAAAGAACATATAAGACATAAAACATAACATAAAAAAAATATCATTATTCATAAATTTACAGTGTATCAGTTGGTTTACCTGTCAGCCTCAAGATATCTTCCCCTTCCTAACTATCTGCTATTATTTCATTATTTCTCTCGGCTGTCATGGCAACGGTGGGAGGGGGGATTTTATATGGGAAGAGAGCTGGAGGTGTTTGCATTCCTTGCTGGGCTAGCAAGGGGAGGGGGGATTCTTGTCTTTAACTTTCTGTTTCCTGGCTATCTTTTCCTCTTTTGCGCAACTGCGAACTTTTATCAAAATATGTCAAGGTCATTTGACAAGACGTCTCATCACCATCTGAAGATGACCACATGAGCCGTCTCAAAAGTTTTAATTGGAAGAACCATTTGAACTTTGGGGGGTGGGGACAAACCTATTTCTTTGTATATGCATTCTACCCGCCAATTTCTCAGTTTCGGAATTGCTTTGTAGCTACCACTTTATTTCCCAGTAAAAGGATAACTTTGCTCTACCCCATGGAGTCTGAGTATTTCTTTCTTGGGATCTAAAAGGAGCGCAGCCTGACATAATTCCGAAACTACCGCATCAACCCACCCGGAGAAAACAGCAACTTTTCTTCCGAGGGGGTTTCATCCCATGTCGTCTCCAACCGGCGATGAAGAGGAGCAGGGAGCTGTGGGGGGGCAGCCCATGCCGCTGCCAGAAGGGTCGGTGGCTGACCTGCTGGCCGAATTGACTCTGGAAGAAACCTCAGCTGAAATGCCCAGATGGTCATTGGGGGTTGGTTGGAGAGACCCTGAAGACCCCCCTCCTCCTAGGATCACTGTAAGACGAAAAGGTGCGAGGGGACGGCTCTGGCAGGAAGGGGAGGAGATGGAAGGCAAGCTGGATGAAGCCAAGAAAATCTCTATGGATGTTCCTGGAGAGCCCGGCACAACCCAAAGGTATGAGAGGGAGGAGGGAGCGAGATCAGCCCGGGGAAGCCAAGCTACCTCTACCCCCCTTGCCCAGCCTCCGCCGGCGCAACCGCCCGCTGCCGCCCCGGGAGCCCCAGCAATAGGAGTAGCTCCTAGAAGACGCCGCCTGCCCCCCCTAGATGTAAAGTTTGGAGGAAATCCAAGAGATTTGGGATTTTTCCTGGTACAAGTTGGGAGTTATATGGCAGAATTTGAGCGGGAGTTCACCTCTGAAGCAGCCAAAGTGAGATGCGTTACCAGAACCCTGGAAGGGATGGCAGCAGATTGGGTGGTGACTTTGTACAATGATAACTCCCCCCAACTACAAACCCTCGATGTTTTCATGACTGCATTGAGGAGAAGGTTTGAGGATCCTCTGGCAGAGAGAAAGGCCAGAATCAGAATGAAGACCCTAGTTCAAGGGGGGAGATCGGTGGCAGACTACACCCAAGAATTCAGGCAGCTGGCACACCACATCCGAGGTTGGTCCCAGGGGGCCCTGGTGGAAGCCTATAAAGATGGCTTAAATGAAGATGTATACCACACGTGCATCTCCAGAAGGGATCCACGTGAGTTACAGTCATGGTACTTGCTGGCGGAAGAGGTGGACATTGATCTAGCCAGAAACAGACGCAGAGGAGGTCCCGCCTGGAGAAGGTCGCTACCTCCCCGTCTCCGGGAGACCTCAGGGCCCCAACCGAGAGGGATGGCGGCAGGAGCAAAAACCACGGCATGTTTCCGTTGTGGAAAGGAGGGCCACCGGATGGTGGATTGCCGAGTAAAGGTGAACCCACCGAAAGCGCGGGATCCCGGAAGAAGGCCAAAAAACCCCTCAACCAAACCCCGCGAGACCGGGCTGAAGACAGGAGAGGTTGTAGAGGTCGCCCTTTCGGCGGGAGAGGAGCTGGGACCTCCAACCCCACTCGACGAGAACGAGACCGATTCGAAAGATGACGTCCTGGTAAGTCCTAATCAAGGGCCCATGACCATCCCAATAAAGTTAAGACAGCCCACCTCGGGGACTGAGGGAGTGATGATGGCCTTACTGGACTCGGGGTGCACGAGGTGTGTAATTAACATGAAAGTGGTTAAGGGGATGGGCATTGGACTGTGAACTCTAAAAACGCCCATATCCTTTTGCCAACTGGATGGGTCGGTGGCGGGAGGTTGCCCCGCACGTTTTGTAACCGAACCCCTAGACATGACCATGGGAAACCATCATGAGACCCTGTGTTTTATCGTGGCCCCTGGGATGGAACAATCTCTAATATTGGGATTACCATGGCTTCGGAAGTGGAATCCCCATGTAAATTGGAGAGAGGGGTGGATACGCATCCGCACCGATCGGCCACCGGAAGGGGAGGAGAAATCCTATCCGGAAGGGGAGGAGGAATCCCATCCGAAGTCCCAGGCACTCGCCGAAATAGCTTCTACGGGTGTCGAACACGTGGAAGGAGAGGAGAAAATCCCGAAGGAATATTGGGACTTAAGAGAGGTGTTTAGTGAAGAGGCTTCCGACGAACTCCCCCCCCATCGGTCGACCGATTGTAGCATTGAATTCCTGCCGGGGGTGACGCTCCCGAAACCGAAGATGTATCCGATGACACCGGGGGAGCTGGAGGAATTGAGGGCGTTTATTGACAAGAACTTGGAACGAGGTTTCATCACGCCTGCCAGACCTCGAGTAGCGGCCCCTGTGATGTTCCGCGAGAAGAAAGATGGCTCCAAACGTTTGGTAGTTGATTATAGAAACCTGAACGCAGTGTCCGTAGAGAACATGTACCCCCTCCCCCTGATGAAGGACATGTTAGCCCACCTGGCAAAGGGGAAAATTTTCACAAAACTGGACTTGAGAGAGGCATACTACCGGATCCGGATAAAGGAGGGAGACGAGTGGAAAACTGCGTTCAACTGCCCAATGGGGTGTTTCCAGTTCAATGTTCTCCCTTTTGGCCTACAGGGGGTGCCTGCTGTTTTCATGCAATTGATCAATCAAGTGCTTCACGAACATTTGTACAAAGGTGTTCTAGTATACCTTGATGATATTCTTATCTACACGGAGACAAGAAACGACCACGTGAAGTTGGTACGCTCTGTGTTACACAAGCTGAGGGCCGCCAAACTATACGCCAAATTATCCAAATGTGAGTTCCATCAAGAAAAAATCGACTACTTGGGATATCGTATCTCCCCCGAAGGCATTGAAATGGACCCAGAAAAGGTGCGAGCCGTTTTGGACTGGGCCCCACCGAAAACTCGTAAACAGCTTCAAAGTTTTCTGGGTTTTGCAAATTTTTACCGCCAATTCATCCCGTCTTTCGCAAAAATAGCTATGCCTATCACCAACCTCCTAAAAACAAAGGGGGAATTGAAACCAAAGCCCAGTCAACCATTGAATTGGACTATGGAGTGCCAAGCTGCATTTGAAAAACTTAAGAGACTTTTTGCTGCAGAACCAATACTGAAACACCCTGACATGGACGCCCCTTTCGTGATCCAAGCTGATGCAAGCGATGTAGCAGTGGGGGCGGTCTTACTCCAATTGAACGAGAAGGGAACACTACAACCATGCGCTTATACTTCTCGTAAATTCACTGAGACTGAAAGGAGATGGGCCGTTTGGGAGAAAGAAGCATTTGCAGTCCGTTGGGCTTTATTAGCTTGGAGGCATTTTCTGGAAGGTGCGAAACATCCATTTGAAGTGTGGACTGACCATAAAAACTTAGAAGCTTTAAAGACCCCCCGGAAACTCTCCCCTAAACAAGTTAGGTGGGCTCAGTTCTTCAAGCGATTCAATTTCTCCTTGAAATATATCCCGGGGGGAAAGAATTTTATGGCAGATGCTTTGTCTAGAATGCCTCAATACAACAGTATCCGAAAAGAAGTGATTAGGCCAATCGTATCCACTACACAACTGGCTGCCCCTGTTGTTACCCGTGCACAGAAAAGAAACCAGGAGAGAGATCTACCCACTGATATGATGGAACAGTTTAAGGAGGCTTTGAAGACAGATGAATGGTTTCTGGCAAATGCGAATAACTGCACCACTCGAGATGGCCTAGCCTGGATGGGGGCGAAATTGTATGTACCACAAACCCTGAGAAGCCATGTATTGCAACAAACCCATGATTCCAAAGTGGCTGGTCATTTTGGTTTTGTGAAGACCTTGCATTTGGTGAAACGACAGTTTTGGTGGCCTTCCTTGAAAAAGGACATTGAGACTTATGTGGCGAGCTGTCCGATTTGCGCCTCAGCAAAAAGACCGCCGGGTAAACCACCAGGACTGTTACAGAATGTGGCCAGACCAACTGCCCCTTGGAAGGAAATTTCCATGGATTTTATAGTAGATCTACCTGAAAGCAGTGGACACACGGTCATTTGGGTAGTGACTGACTTGTTTTCCAAACAAGCTCATTTCATTCCTTGCTCAAAGATCCCTTCGGCGAAAACCTTAGCCAGACTCTTCATTCTTCACGTTTACCGATTGCATGGTGTACCTGAACGTGTAGTTTCTGATCGAGGAGTCCAATTTACCTCTAATTTCTGGAGGGAGTTTCTGAAGTTAATAGGCTCCACCCAAAGCTTAAGCTCCGCCCACCATCCCCAAACTAATGGAGCCTGCGAGAGAACTAACGGAGTACTAGAACAATACCTCCGATGCTACATAAATTTTCAACAAGACAACTGGGTGGATCTGTTACCTTTTGCGGAAGTGGCGTATAATAACTCTGTTCACAGTAGTACGGGGTTCACTCCTTTCAAAATAGCAACGGGGCAAGATTTTGTACCCATACCTGAACTGCCTGGTGAAAACCCAACTGTCCAGTCATTGAGTGATTGGATATCTCAACTTCAATTTAATTGGCCAATTGTCCGCAAAGCTTTGGATGAGGCGCACCAATCTCATAAGAAATTTGCTGACAAAAAGCGAGCTCCACAGATGTCATATCAAGTGGGCGATAAAGTATTTCTCTCGACCAAATATTTACAAACTACCCAAAAATCAAAGAAATTGGGTCCTAAGTATGTAGGACCTTTCCCCATTGAGAGGATTATAAATCCTGTAACTGTCCAACTGACTTTACCAAAGACTCTTCGTCGTATTCATCCTGTTTTTCATGTTAGTTTGTTGAAACCAGAACGTACCTGTGCCTTGAGACCAATCCAATCTGATCCCCCTGTGCCAATATTGATTGAGGGAGAACAACATTTCGAAATTAAAGAAATTCTGGACTCTAGAAAATGGAGGGGTCGTACCCAATACCTTGTAGCTTGGAAACATTTTCCTCCATCCCATTCTGAATGGGTAAATGAAAAGGACCTTAGGGCTCCTGAACTTTTAAAGAAATTTCATGCCAAATATCCTGATAAACCATAGAAATGTACATTAATGTTAACATGTAACTATTTTATTTTTCTTTCAGGGACTTATGTCCTTCTTCTAGGGGGTCCGAATGTCAGCCTCAAGATATCTTCCCCTTCCTAACTATCTGCTATTATTTCATTATTTCTCTCGGCTGTCATGGCAACGGTGGGAGGGGGGATTTTATATGGGAAGAGAGCTGGAGGTGTTTGCATTCCTTGCTGGGCTAGCAAGGGGAGGGGGGATTCTTGTCTTTAACTTTCTGTTTCCTGGCTATCTTTTCCTCTTTTGCGCAACTGCGAACTTTTATCAAAATATGTCAAGGTCATTTGACAAGACGTCTCATCACCATCTGAAGATGACCACATGAGCTGTCTCAAAAGTTTTAATTGGAAGAACCATTTGAACTTTGGGGGGTGGGGACAAACCTATTTCTTTGTATATGCATTCTACCCGCCAATTTCTCAGTTTCGGAATTGCTTTGTAGCTACCACTTTATTTCCCAGTAAAAGGATAACTTTGCTCTACCCCATGGAGTCTGAGTATTTCTTTCTTGGGATCTAAAAGGAGCGCAGCCTGACATTACCACTCCCTTTTGTGCATCCATTTCATAGTCATCAAAATAATTATATTACGAGGAAGAAGGCAGAGCCTCCTCGCTGACGGACGGTAGATCGCAACTCTCTGCAACTATCATTCGTGCTCTTTCGTTGGAGAGCCCCAATTATCCTGATTAGGGGCTGAAACTGCCTTGGAGGGGCAACGGAGTAAGAGGAAGCAGCAAGCCTGTCTGTGTGGAGCCGCATCTCCCCCCCCTCGGCTTGGCTTTTTTTCCTCCCGAAGATGACTGCAGTGATGGTCTAAAATGGCCATCCTGAAGAGGATGACTCAGCTTGACTAAGATTTGCGCAGGAGGGAAGAAAGAGGTGGATAACATCTGAACCGGGACAACTGGGCAGTATAACCAAATAAAAATACCCTGGGATTAAGGTAATATGGAATTTTTAAGAAAAGGAAAGTGAGCTGCGAAATTACAAAGGAACAGAGAAAAAAAAAAGGAAAATATTTTTGACAGCTAAATGGGGCTTCGAACCGGGAAAGGAAGAAGCTGGAATTAAAGATTTAATGAAATTGGACTAAAATAATTTGGGAATAATCAAGTATAAAATTAAAGCTGGACTTAATATTGCCAAAGAATAATAATAATAAAGTTTATAAATTGGAGACTGGATTGTCTTGGAATATTGAGGTTCGAAAAACCTTAAATAAAATAGGGGAAAAAAAGTGAAGACTTCGTATAATGGAGAGTGTCACCTTTTGATAAAAATTTAGTTCAAATAAAAAGGAAAGCATTTTGTTTTTGAATGAACTGGTATAAAATTACAGAAATATTGAAACAAAGTAAGAATTTTAGAAAGTGAAAGCAGAACCAGAATAAAGGAAAAAGCAAGGAAGGAAAGATTGTTTGTGGGACTGACTGATGTTTTTGGTATGAACCCTGAACTGGAATAGCTGAGAACTTTAAAAAATTGAAAGAAGAGCGAAGGAAAGTAAAAGTGGGTTTTTTTTTTTTGTTGTTTTTTTTTTGTGGACTTTGAGGATTATAAAATATAAGAATGATGATATCTCTTTGGGACTTAAAAATGGAACTTAAAAATATGAGAGAATTACTACAGGAAAGAGGTGAATCACTTTGCTCGATCTGTGCTAGAAAAAATGGAAATGGCGATTGAAGAACAAGAAGAAAGATTCTCAGAAGAGCAGGAATTAACTCAAGGAGAAGACATTTTGAATGGACAATTAACACAAAGAACATTACAAAGAAGTGGGGAAAGAAGGAAGGTTAAAAAGTTGAATTTTAAGAAAGCAATTAAAAGAGGGAATAATTGTGAAGTTAGAAAAGGCAGGAAGATTCAGCAGAAAAGGGAAAGGGAAGATATTAAGAAGGAGAAAAATTGGAATGAGAAAAGTCATGGGGAAAAAAGAGGGAGGAGAAACAGTAAGACTAGTAAAATGTTGAAAGGAAATTGTTTCTTTACAATTAAAAGAAGGAAAACTTGTGAAGTCAGGAAATGTAGAAAGAATGAGAAAAGACATGGGGAAGAGAGCGGGAGGAGACTCGGGTTCGCTCCCTGGACAATGCACTGGAGAAGCAGTAAGAAACAGGCACGTGATAGAAAGAACCACAGAACTAGTAAAACGTTGAAAAGAAATTGCCTTTTCAGAGATAATGGTTGATGAAATAAGAGGGGGATTCTGCAGGGTGACAAGGGGTAATAAGAATATTTCTGCAATTAAGAATATTTAGAAAATAGGGTAATATAGATATTGATAACTCTTATTAAAGGGGGGGAAATATGCTGTGGAACCCAATTGAGAAGATGTAATGACTAATGGTTTATTGGGAATTAAGATGAGGGAATAAAGGTATATTCTAATCATTAAGGTGTCACACTCAAAATAGTAAAAGAGGGGAAACTTATACTTGTTCTTTTTTCTTTTTGTGTGGGTGTGTTAAGATCTGTATCAATTTAGAACTTATTAAATGTGTGTAATTGAAAGGGAATGTGACAGACTAAAGAACCAGCTAAATTAATAAGTTTAATATAGATTATTAAAAGCAAGGAGAGACATTGGTAACTTCATTATTACCACTATTAGGCAAATATATATTGTTTATTTGTATTTTTTTAAAAAAATATTAAGGATTATATTTGAAATAATTGAAATGAAATTAAATGTTTAGATTAGGATTAATGAAAGAATTTAGAATTAAACCTTATTAGTATTTATTTGGTAAATACATATTGTTTATGTTTAAAAACAAATACTAAAGGATTAATTTGAAATAATTGAAATGAAACAAAATTGATTGAAATTAAGGAAAGAGGCAAGAATTAATGTGTTTGTTTTTCTCCCTACTGAAAATTTGGAATGGAAAAAATAATAATAGAATTAAGTATGCATATATCATTGTATAATTTCTGTCATATTTGTATGTAAAGATGATGACCCGGAAATATGTTGTCCACCAAAAAGAGATTTTTGTTTTTAATGTGAAAACTGAATCAAGTAAAAATAATAATTATATTACATAATAACTCACATTATCAATCATCAGTAAAATATCCCAATATCATTACTGAATAATCATTTGACTATAATTTTACTAATTCATATTTAAGCGAGATAACTATAATTAAGTTAAATTATTCTATAACAAATCATAGAATCATACCAAATCTATCTTAATAAAATATTCTAAAAAATTATCAAAACCAAGAAAAATTATGTATTCATTATTTCCTAAATTTCTAAATATTCTATTATTATATTGTATTATCTAACCATTGATAAAAAAGATCCCAAACTTCATAAAATTGTTTATCTTCTTGTTCTCTAATTTCAAATGTCAATCTACTCATTTCAGCACATTTCAATATTTTCTTAATAATTTCTTCCTCTAAAGGTATTTTCTCACTCTTCCAATGTTTAGCAAATACAATCCTAGCCGCTATTAATACATTTACAATCAAATACTTTAAATTTTTATTATATATATCAGGTACAATTCCCCCCAAAAAATCTCTGGTTTCAAATCTATGTGTTTCTTTGTCATTTTTTCCAGCCATATGCGAATTCTAGTCCAGTATTTCCTGGCCTCCTCACAAGTCCACCACATATGGTAATATGAGCCAGGTATCTGATGACATTTCCAGCACTTTTCAGATTTATTCTTGAACATTCTTGCTATTCTTGTCGGGGGAAAGTGCCACCTGTAAAACATCTTATACAAATTTTCTTTATATGCTGTTGACATTGTCATTTTATAATTTTGTGACCACAATTTTTGCCATTTCTCTAAATCAATCCCATATCCAAAATTCTTCCCCCAAGCAATCATTGTTTCTTTAACTTGTTCTTCCTCTAATTTAATTTCCAACAAATAACTATATAGTTTTTTAATCACTTTTTCATCAGTACCTGTCAAAATCCTATCTAAATCAGTCAATTTATCATAAAATCCTTCTATTTTAGAATCTTTAAGATACCTTGCATGTATTTGCGCATATGAAAACCAATTCATCTTTATACCTTGTTCTTCTAAATTTTGCATCATTTTAAGTTCACCCTTTTCATCCAATATTTCCCCATATCTAACTGTTTGTTCCTTCTTATAAGTTATAGGATACGAAAAAGCTTCAATAATTGATAACTAAACTGGAATTTTCAAATAACATTGTTTCTTAATTTTCTCCCAATTCAACCATAACGATTCCTGTATATAATGCCTTCTAAAATAACCCTGTGATTTAGTTCCCTTATACCATAAAAAAGCATGCCGAACCAATAATAAATCATGACCTTCTAATGTCAACAATCTAGTCTTTCTTAACGTTATCCATTCTTTAACCCACATTAAGTTTGCAGCTTGATAAGACAACTCCCAATTAGGAAGGCCAAATCCTCCTCTAATTCTAGCATCCTGTAAAAGTTTTAATTTTATTCTCGCTTTCTTGCCTTGCCATATATACTTCAACACAATTTTATTTAATTCTTCGAAGTAATCCTTACTTAACCTAGTTGGTATTGTTTGGAACAAATATAAAATTCTGGGTAAAATATTCATCTTAATTGTTGAAATTCTACCTATCAATGATAATTGTAGGTTTTCCCATTTTTTCAGGTTGGATGCTATCTGCTGTTTAAGTTTAATATAGTTATTCTCTTTCAGTGTAGTACATCTTGACGTCGAATATATCCCCAAATATTTAACTTTGTTCGTAAGTTGAATTTTCAATAAATCTGCCAGCTCTTCCTTTGTCTTAATAACATGTTCTTTGTCAGAATCTTTGTTTTGTCTTTATTTATTTTTAAACCAGCCATTTCACCATACGTCTCTATCTTTTCCAATAGTTTTAGAGCTGTCTCTAAAGGGTCTTCCAAAATAAAGACCAAGTCATCCGCAAAGGCTTGCAATTTGAATTCCTCCTTTTTGACTTTCATTCCTTTCATGTTTATATCCTCTCTAATATTTCTATTTAAGACTTCCAAAGTCAACACAAATAACAAAGGAGATAATGGGCATCCTTGTCTTGTACCTTTTTAATATTGATAGAGTTTGTGAATTCTCCATCTATCATTACTTTTGCCGTTTGCTTATAATATACGGCTTCTATTGCTTGGATAAATTTTCTAGCAAAGCCCATCTGTTCCAATAGTAATAACATAAATCTCCAGTTCACATTATCAAATGCCTTTTGGGCATCTAAAAATATCAAAGCCATTTGTTTTTCCGGGTGCGCCTCATAATATTCCAATGTGTCCAGGATTACCCTCATATTGTCTTTAATCTGTCTCTTTGGTAAAAATCCATTCTGATCAGAGTGAATAAAATTATTTAGGTATTTTTTAAGCCTTTCTGCTAAGATTGAAGCAAAGATTTTATAGTCTGCATTCAATAAAGAAATAGGTCTATAGTTCTTAATTTGTAATGGGTCAACCCCTTCTTTTGGAATAAGTGTAATATAAGCTTCTGACCATGTTTTAGGTATTTTCTTATTTATCATAACTTCATTCATGACTTCTAACAATGGAATGCTCAACGATTCTTGTAATGTTTTATAAAATTCTGCCGGGAAACCATCTGGTCCTGGTGTTTTTCCATTGTTCTGTCTGTTGAGTGCTTCGGTTAATTCCATCATTGTTATAGCACTTTCTAACATTTTCCGAGTTTCATCAGGTATCTTAGGTAGGTTAGCATTTTGTAAATACTGTTTAATTTTTTCCTCATCAAAATCCTCCTGTTTATATAATTGTCCATAAAAATCTCGAAGGATTGCCTTTTTCTCCTTATTACCATAACAAATTTGACATGATCATCTATTAACTGTGATATTTTCCTTGATTCTTTCTCTTTTCTCAACTTATATGCTAACCATCTACCTGGCCTATTTGCATCTTCAAAATAGTTCTGTTTAGCACTTCTAATTTTTTGTGCCAGTTCTTTCTCTGCTTGATCCATTTTATGTTTAATTATGTCCATTTTAAGTTTGATATCTTTTTTCTGTAGCATCTTCTGTAATTCTTTTTCCAGTTTTTTATGGTCATCTTCTAAAGCTTTAATCATTTGCCTCTTCCTAATGTTCTTTTTCTTTGTATAGTCAATTATTAATCCTCTTCAATATGCCTTCATTGTATCCCAAACATTCTGTATTGAAGTATCTTCTTTTTTGTTTTCATTAAAGAAGAAGGCCAATTCTTTTTCCATCCATTGTGTAAAATCTTTTTCCTTTAGAATAGTATTGTTTAATGTCCATCTAGATCTTCTTTTTTGTCCTTTCCATTTAATTGTCATTGGATTATGGTCTGCCCAGGTACTTGTTTCAATATTTATTTCTTGAATATTAGATAATAATTCTATTGATGTCCAAATCATATCTATTCTAGACCACGATAAATGCCTGTTTGAATAAAAAGTATATTGTTGAGTTTTAGCATTTCTTTCTCTCCATATATCTTTTAAATTTAGTTCATCTGTCATTTTAAAAAAAGGATTTAGGGAGAGTTTTCCTATTTTGTCGTGTTGTTTTTACTGAATAGTCCAGTTTATTGTCTACAATTCCATTAAAGTCCCCCATCATAAGTATGTTAACATAGTCCAGTTCAATCATTTTCATATGTAATTTTTTATAAAATTCTTCTTGCTTATCATTTGGGGCATAAATTGCAACCAAGAGTGTTTTTATATTATTATCCACTATTTCAACTATTAATACTCTTCCGTCTTCATCAGTATAAGTCAATTTGGCTGGAGTGGTTTTTTTAACGTACAAAACTACTCCTATTTTCTTACAATAAGTCAGAGAAGTAAATATTTTCCCTAACTTTGGTCGTATCAATAATTGTTCATGTTGTTTTTTAATGTGTACTTCTTGTAAGCAAATTATATCAAATTTTAGCTTCTCTAATTTATAAAAAGTTTTCCTTCTTTTGATAGCTGAGTTCAGTCCATTTATATTCATGGAAATCAGTTTTTTTTTCCCCCATGGTTATGCTTTATATTTAGGTCTAACAGCTCTCGTGGATCTTATTTCACATTGTTCTTTGATCTCCATTTGTCCACCTATTGCGCCTTCTTCTTTTTCCATCTCCATTTGCTCCTCTTCAAATTCAGTTAAAATCTTTTCTTTTTCTATCTCCATTTCTCTTCTTTTGAAAAATTCCTTATAAAATATTTCTGCTTTCGCAATTGAATCAATTCTGTATCTCTGTTCTTGCCATGTAAACATTAATCCTTCTGGAATCAGCCATCTATAGTTCACCTCTTTTTTCAATAGCATTTTAGTCAAAAATCGATACTCTCTTCTAATCTCTTTCACTTTTCTAGGTACTTGTTTTAAAACCAGGATCTCTTTGCCTTTATATTTCAACCCCTTCTCTCTTACCACTTGTAATATTTGGTTTTTAATAGTTTTTTGGGTGAATCTAACATGGACCTCTCTTGGTAATTGGTTCCTCGTCGCATATCTTGTGAAGACTCGATATATCTCATCTACTCCATCCATCATCTTTTCCTCTGTTATTTCCAAGACTCCAGCCAGAATTTCAATCATTACTGCCACCAAGTTTTGTCCTTTTTCTTCCTCGATATTTTGGAATCTAAGATAAAATTCTGACCTGTCCATCTCCCACTTCAACATCCCACTTTTTTTCTTGTTCGACCATTGTTAATCTGTTATCGATATTTCCAATTGTATCATCTCTTTGCTTGTCTTTCTCTTCTATTTTTTGGATTCTCTCATCATGTTTCACCATCATTTGTTGAAAATTTTCAAATTTCTCATCCAACTTTCCAATTCTTTGGTCAATACTCTCCATTCTTTGTTCAATACTCATTTTAAGATCTTGTATTCCTTGCATAACCATCGTTAAATCCACTTGCGCTTTGTCTTGCTTCACCATTGTTGAGAGTTGTCCTCCAGATGATGGGGAGACAGGAGCAGAAGTTGAGATGCCCGAAGGTAAAATTTTCTTACTCATTTCGATAACTCAGGGTCTTCCAGGTCTTTTAATCCAATTAGTGAGGTAATCAATTATAATCCAATTTAAAAAAAGGAAAACACCATAAAAAATGAAAAACAAAACCAGTAATAAGTAAAAAGCCCAAAATTAAAAAGAAAAAATTCTTCAGGTTCTTCAAGACCTTAATCCAATTGTGAAATATGCAAATATAATTCAAAAGTAAAAATTAAAAAATGAAGAGAAAAAAAGAAGCAAAATAAAGCCCAATAATATCAAAAAGTAATAAGCAAAGAAAAAGGAAAAGAAAAAAAAGAAAAAGAGAGTTCTTCAAGTTCTTCCCAATTGAAAAACCTCAGAAGATGAAAAAAGCCATAAAAATAAGTCAAAAATAGAAATCAAAAGGCAGACATCTCCATGAAAAAAAGAAAAAAAGAAAAAAAAGAATATTCTGAAGCTTCCCCTTTAAAAAAATAAATAAAAATAAGATATAATAAAAAATAAAAATAAATATATGAATATTACAAAATAGTGTGGGGTTGGAGGGGAGGGATGAAACAATTAATAAGAAGTTAAAAAAGAAAAAGACACACACTGCCTTTTATTTACCCAAGGCTCTTATTTGACTTCTCCACAAATTTCAAAGCCAAACTTCAGATATTCATTTAATAATAGAAGTTCCAAAGAGCACCTGTGTAAACATCCTCCAGTACTCTTCCCTCTATCTTATCATTTCCAGTAGCCTTGAGAAAAGTTTTTCAAACAAAAGTTTTTCAACTTCAAACAGAATATTTTCAAGCCTCTAGTTGGCAGTGTTACAAAGTTTCTTCTATCCACTCCCCCTTCTTCCCCCCTGAAAAAAGCCTAAAAAGAGAGGAAAAAAAAGTATATATGTATATTTATATATATTAAAAAAAATATTAAAGGGGGCCTCTATTTTAAAAAATATAAACAGTCAGAAAGGCGAAGAGAAAGCAAGTAAATATAAAAAGGAAAAGAAAAAAACCAGTCTGGTTAACTAGATCGCAATAGAAATTCAGTAAAGAAAAAAAAAAGTAAAAATAAAAAGCCAAGCCTCACTTTGACATTACTAAAAAAAATTGCTGCTAAATCAAATTCTGTCAATAAGTTTACAGATTTCATCTCATATTAGAGTGTTCTTAAGTCCCAAGCAAAAAAAAAAGATCCTCACCAGCCGATATACTTCTTTCTGTCCCGTTCTTCCGGAGCAGTCTCAGCTTCAGCAGCCTAATGGCTGCCTCTCCGCCGTTGGCAAAAGGGCTTCTTCTGGATCGACCAGGGACTTGCGATGTCCCCGGAATCTACAGAATGTGCCCCTTACTGTCACCGTCACTACGAGATGGTTTAGGTCTATTGGGACCAACCAGGGGCGAAGATAACAGCTGTGATCTCGGAGCCCCGAGATCACAGCTGTATCATGGCAACGAAGCTCCGCCTTCTCCCTCAACAGTCTTTCTAGTTTTTTGATGACCGCTTCGGTTGTCGTGTTCCTCATTCGGTGGATTTCGAGCCAGTTTGAGTAGGCGTCTACGGTTAACAAGAAGATGTGGCCTTTGGTCGGCCCAGCAAAATCCAGATGGATACGGAACCAGGGTCCCCATGATGTCTCCCATTCGGTTGGGATTGCCTTTGGTGGAGCGTTGCTTACTTCCTGGCATCTATGACAAGTTTTGACCCACGACTCAATTTGTTTGTCGATGCCTGGCCACCACACATAGCTTCATGCGAGGGCCTTCATGCGCACAATGCCGGGGTGGCCATCATGCAAGGTTCTTAGTAGTGCCTGTTGGAGTCGTTCTGGAATAACGAATCTATTGCCTCAGATGATGCAGCCCTTTTGAGAAAACAACTCTGTTTGGCGAATTTTAAATGGTGCGAAGTTGTCTGATACTTGGTCCAATGGCCATCCGCGTTCCACCCACGTGAGGACTCGTGCCAAGGTGGGGTCGCGTTTTGTTTCTCTCGCGATATCACGGGCAGTTAATGGCGGCATACGGAGTGTCTCGATCTGCAATGTTGTCATTGTTGGCGTGGGGTCGTCGATAGTCTCTGGAAGCAGTGCATGGCTCAATGCATCGGTGTGGGGAATAGCTTTTCCGGGGCGGTATTGTAGCTGATAATTATAAGCAGCCAAGAATTCTGACCAATGAGTCATCCTGGGAGATAATATATAGGGGGTTGGCTTATCCCCAGCTATTATTCCCAGTAAAGGTTTGTGGTCAGTCACTATAGTAAAAGCCCGGCCGTACACGTACTCATGAAATCTTTTTTTTTTTTTTGAAAAAGTTTTTATTAAATTTTCTACAAACAAACAAGACAAACAAAACATAAAAACATCAACTCTTATATGTACATCCAGTGTGTCAGTTGGTTCATCATTTTTGTGCATTCATTCTGTAGTCTCAATTACAATTATGTTACATAACAACTCATATTGTCAATCCAAACTTATATATCCTAATATCACTAAAGAAAGAAGTTTTTGACTATATTTTTAATCATTCATGCTTAATGAGCTAACAATACTTTAAACCAGTTTACTCTATAACAAATCATCTAGTCGTATCAAATCAATCCTAAAAAATCCTTTATAAATATAATATCAAATAGCAAAATAATAGCAAAATAAAGATATTCCTTACTATCTAGCATTCTAAATATTCTATTATCGTATTTTATCATCTAGCCATTTATAAAAAAGATCCCAAATTTCGTAAAATTGTTTATCCTCTTGCTCTCTAATTTCAAATGTCAATCTGCTCATCTCAGCACATTCCAATATTTTTTTAATAATTTCTTCCTGTAATGGTATTTTCTCATTCTTCCAATTTTTAGCAAATACAATCCTGGCCGCTGTTAATACATTTACAATCAGGTATTTCAAATCTTTACTATATATATCAGGTAAAATTCCCAATAAGAAGATCTCTGGTTTCAAATCTATATGTTTCTTTGTCATTTTTTCCAACCACATGCGAATTATAGTCCAATATTTTCTAGCATCCTCACAAGTCCACCACATATGGTAATACGAGCCAGGTATCTGATGACATTTCCAGCATTTTTCAGATTTGTTCTTGAACATTCTTGCTATTCTTGTCGGAGGAAAATGCCACCTGTAAAACATCTTATACAAGTTTTCTTTATATGCTGTTGACATTGTCATTTTATAATTTTGAGACCACAATTTCTGCCATTTCTCTAAATCAATCCCATATCCAAAATTCTTCCCCCAAACAATCATAGTTTCTTTGACTTGTTCTTCCTCTAATTTCATTCCCAGTAAATAACCATATAGTTTTTTAATCACCTTCTCATCAGTACCCATCAAGATCTTATCTAAATCAGTCTGTTTATCATAAAATCCCTCCGTTTTAGAATCTTCATCATACCTTGAGTGTATTTGCGCATATGAAAACCAATTCATCCTTATACCTTGTTCCTCTAAGTTTTGGATCGATTTAAGTTCACCCTTTTCATCCAAAAGTTCCCCATATCTAACTGTTTGTTCCTTCTTGTAGATTATAGGATAGGAAAATGCTTCAATGGTCGATAACCAAACTGGAATTTTCAAATAACATTGTCTTTTTATCTTCTCCCAATTTAACCACAAAGACTCCCGTACATAATGTCTTCTAAAATAACCCTGTGTTTTAGTTCCCTTATACCATAAAAAAGCATGCCAACCCAACAGCAAGTCATGCCCTTCTAATGTCAACAACCTATGTTTCCTTAATGTTATCCATTCTTTGACCCACATCAAACTTGCAGCTTGATAATACAATTCCCAATTAGGCAGACCAAAACCTCCTCTAATTCTAGCATCTTGCAAAAGCTTTAGCTTTATTCTCGCTTTTTTACCTTGCCATATAAACTTCAACATAATTTTATTTAAATCTTCAAAATAGTCTTTTCCAAGCCTAATTGGTATTGTTTGAAACAAAAATAAAATTCTAGGTAAGATATTCATCTTAATTGTTGAAATTCTCCCTATTAATGACAATTGCAAGTTTTCCCACTTCTTCAAATCTGTAGTTATCTGTTGTTTAAGTTTAATATAATTATTCTCCTTTAATGTGCTACATCTTGTTGTCAAATATATCCCCAGATACTTAACCTTATTTGTAACTTGAATTTTCAAAAGATCTGCCAATTCTTCTCTCTGTCTCAATAGCATATTCTTTGTCAAAATCTTTGTTTTATCTTTATTTATTTTCAAACCAGCCACCTCTCCATATGCCTCTATCCTTTCCAGTAACTTTGGAGCTGTTTCTAGCGGATCTTCCAAAATAAAAGCTAAGTCATCAGCAAAAGCTTGTAGCTTAAATTCTTCCTTCTTAATTTTCATTCCTTTTAGGCTTTTATCATCCCTAATATTTCTATTCAACACTTCCAAGGTCAACACAAATAGCAAAGGAGATAGGGGGCATCCTTGTCTTGTGCCTTTCCTTATATTAATAAAATCTGTAAGTTCCCCCTCCATCATTACCCTTGCTGTCTGTTTATTATATATAACTTCTATTGCTTGAATAAATTTTTTAGCGAAACCCATCTGCTCCAATAATAATAACATAAATCTCCAGTTCACGTTGTCAAATGCTTTTTGAGCATCTAGGAATATCAAAGCCATTTGCTTTTCAGGATGAGCCTCATAGTATTCCAAAGTGTCCAAGATTACTCTCATATTGTCTCTAATTTGTCTCTTTGGCAGAAATCCATTTTGATCTGAGTGAATAAAAATATTTAAATATTTTTTAAGTCTTTCTGCTAAGATTGAAGCAAAGATTTTATAGTCTGCATTCAATAAAGAAATAGGTCTATAATTCTTAATTTGCAATGGGTCAGTCTCTTCCTTTGGTATGAGTGTAATATAAGCCTCTGACCATGTTTTAGGTATCATCTTTTTTAACATAACTTCATTCATAACTTCTAACAATGGGATGCTCAATAATTCTTGAAATGTTTTATAAAATTCTACTGGAAGCCCATCTGGACCCGGAGCTTTCCCATTATTTTGTCTCTTAAATGCTTCATTTAGTTCCATCATTGTTATATTGCTTTCTAGCATTTCTTCAGTCTCTTTAGGTATCTTTGGTAACTTAGCTTCCTGTAAATACTGTTTGACTTTTTCTTCATCAATATTCTCCTGTTTATATAATTGCCCATAAAAGTCTCGAATAATTTCTTTTTTCTCCTTATTCCCATAACAAACTTGGCCTTGTTCATCTATTAACTTCAATATTTTTCTTGATTCCTTCTCTTTTCTCAATTTATATGCTAACCATCTACCTGGTTTATTTGCATCTTCAAAATAATTCTGTTTAGAGTTTCTAATTTTCTGTGCCAGTTCTTCTTTCTCTATTAATTCCATTTTATGTTTAATTACATCCAGCTTCAATTTAATATCCTTTTTCTGTGGCATTTTCTGTAATTCTTTTTCAAGAATTTTATACTCATCTTCCAAGGCCTTAGAAGCTTGCCTTTTCCTAATATTCTTTTTTCTTGTATAATCTATTATCAAACCTCTAGCGTATGCCTTCATTGTGTCCCACACATTTTGCGTTGAAGTATCTTCTTTTTTATTTTCTCTGAAGAAAAAAGCCAATTCCTTCTCCATCCATTGTGTAAAATCTTTCTCCTTTAAAATAGTATTATTTAATGTCCATCTCGATCTTTTTTTTTGTCCCTTCCATTTAATTGTCATTGGGCTATAATCTGCCCAGGTACTTGTTTCAATATTTGTTTCTTTAATATTAGATATT
Organism: Hydrophis major; assembly: GCA_033807585.1. Taxonomy (NCBI): domain Eukaryota; kingdom Metazoa; phylum Chordata; class Lepidosauria; order Squamata; family Elapidae; genus Hydrophis; species Hydrophis major. Next base: position 225,028,404 of record CM066329.1, read on the forward strand.
AGTTCTGTTGAGATCCAAATCATATCTAATCTGGACCATGATAAGTGTCTATTTGAATAAAAAGTATATTGTTTAGCTTTAACATTTCTTTCTCTCCAAATATCTTTTAAAGTTAATTCATCTGTCATTTTAAAGAAGGACCTTGGGAGAGCCTTTCTATTTTGCTTTGTTGTTGTTGCTATATAGTCCAGTTTATTGTCCACAATTCCATTAAAATCTCCCATCATAATTATATTAACATAGTCCAATCCAATTATTTTCATGTGTAGCTTTTTATAAAACTCTTCTTGTTTATCATTCGGAGCATAAATTGCAATCAAGAGTATTTTTATATTATTGTCCATTATTTCTACCATTAATACTCTTCCATCTTCATCCGTGTAAATCAATTTTGCTGGAATAGCCTCTTTAATGTATAAAACCACACCTCTTTTCTTACATTGAGTCAAAGAGGTAAATATTTTCCCTAATTTTGGCTGTAATAACAATTGTTCATGTTGTTTTTTAATGTGAACTTCTTGTAAACAAATTATATCAAATTTTAATTTCTCTAGTTTATGAAAAGTTTTCCTTCTTTTAACAGCTGAATTAAGTCCGTTTATATTCATTGTAATCAGTTTTTTTTCCTCCATGATTATGCTTTATATTTAGGTTTAACAGCTCTCGTGGATCTCACTTCACGCTGTTCTTTATCATCCATCTGTCCCCCTGCTGCTCCTTTCTCTTTTTCAGTCTCCAGTTGTTCATCTTGAAACTCAATTGATAAGTCCTCTTTCTCTGCTTCCTCTCTTCTTCCTCCAAAGAATTCTGCATGGAAAAGTTCTGCTTTCTCAATTGAATCAATTCTATATCTCTGCTCTTGCCACCCAAACACTAGTCCTTCTGGAATCAGCCATCTATAATTCACTTCGTTTTCCAATAGTATTTTGGTCAGAAATCGATATTCTCTTCTCATCTCTCTCACTCTTCTGGGTATTTGTTTTAAAACCACAACCTCTTTACCCTTGTATTTCAGTGTTTTCTCTCTTGCTACTTGTAATATTTGCGTTTTAATGGATTTTTTGGTAAATCTAATATGGACTTCCTTGGGTAATTTATTTCTCATCGCGTATCTTGTATAGACTCGATATATCTCATCTATTCCATCCATCATCTTTTCCTCTGCAATTTCCAAAGCATCTGCCAAAATTTCTATCATTACCGCTGCCAAATTTTCTCCTTTTTCCTCTTCTATATTTTGAAATCTGAGGTAAAATTCTGACCTTTCCATCTCCCACCTCAACATCCCACCTTTTTCTTGTTCAACCGCTGTTAATCTGCTGTCAATATTTCCAATCTTCTTCTCTCTTTGTTTTCCTTCTTCCTCAATTTTTTGGAATCTCTCCTCATACTTAACCATCATTTGTTTAATATTTTCCACTTTTTCATCAGTCTTCTCTATTCTTTGTTCAATATTTTCTGTTCTTTGTTCAATATTTCCTGTTCTTTGTTCAATGATATCTGATTTTGTCTTAAGATCTTGGATTCCTTGCATAATCATCTGCAACTGTAAAGTTATTTTTTCTTGTTCCTTATCTTGCTTCAACATTGTCTGAATTAAACGTTGTCCTCCAGCTGGTGGGGAAGCAGAGGTAGAAGCAGACATGCCAGATGGAATTGGTTTCTTGCTCATTTCAATGTTTCCAAAACTTCAAATTCTTCTTAATTTTTAATCCAACTGGTAGAGCAGCCAATTATAATCCAAAATGGAGAACTCCAATAGTAAAAAACACGAAGCCAAAGAAGAAACAGAAAAAAAGGAAGAAGAAAGATCTTCAGGTTCTTCCAGACCCTAATCCAATTACGAGATAGTCCACCATAAAAAAAGGAAAAAATAGAAAGGAAAAAACAAACAAATCCAAAAATAATAATATTGATTAAGGGCAAAAGAAAAAGGAAAAAAGAAAAAGCAAAAAGAGAAAAAAGAAAAACAAAAAGTTCCTTCAGATTCTTCACACCTTAATCCAATTAAAAAATCTCAATAATCAAAAAAAAAAAAAAGAAAAAAGAAAAAACAACCTCAACAACAAGGTAGTCCAAAAACATAAATATGAAAAGCAAAAAAGTCCCATTAAAAAAGAAAAGAAAAAGAAAAAAAAAGAAAAACTCTGAGGCTTTCCCTTTAAAATAAAAGGCAAAAATAAAAATATTGCTAAAATTAAAATTTAGAAAAAGGCTAGCGAACGGGGTATATATAAGAAAACACACTGCACTTTGTTATTTATCCAAGGCTCTTGTTATGACTCTCTTCTCCAACCGCTTCAAAGCCAAACCTCAAGTGTTGTTGATCAGTCCAGGAAAGCACTTGCAATAATATTTTGCTGTGCTCTCCCTCTATCTTATCACGTTAAAAAGTCCTTGAGATGAGGTCTTTTTGCAATTCTCTCCAATTCACATAAAAATACTTTCAAGCCTCTAGTTGGCAGTGTTACAAAGTTTCTTAATGCTCTTTCTCCCCGCCCGCCAGAAAAAAGTAATAATATATACAGAAAAAAAAAGAAAAAATAGCCAAAGGGAGCCACTATCCTAAAGAAAGTTAAAAAATCAAAGGGAGCATAAAATCAAAGGGAGCATAAAAATATATATAAGAGAAAATTCAATCCGGTTACCTACAAAGTCACGGTAAAATCTTTCCCAAAAAGTATAAAGAAAAAAAAAAAAAAAGAACCAAGCCTCAATTTGACATCACTTTAAAAAACGCCGCTCAAAACAATTTCAGTCAAAAAAAAAAATCTCACAGCTTTCTTCTTTATATCGGATGAACTTTCCAACCTTAGCGAATTTACAGCACAAAAGAGTTTTTTTCACCCAGCCGACACACTTCACTCCAATCACTTTCTTTCCGGAGCTGTCCCGACTTCAGCAGCTATAGAGGCTGCCTCTCCGCCGCCAGCAAAAGGGCTTCTTCCGGATCAAACCAGAGATTTTGCGATATCTCTGGGATCCTGGAACAATGCCCTTCACGATCACCGTCTCTACGGGACGGTTTAGGTCCGTTAGGACCGACCAGGGGCGAAAATATCGGCTGCGATCTCAGAGCCCTGAGATCGCAGCTGTATCGCCGGAACGAAGCTCCGCCTTCTCCATACTCATGAAATCTTTTGACAGCCGACACAATTGCAAGGGCTTCTTTGTCAATCTGGCTATAATTTCGCTCAGTTTTCTAGAGCGTCTTTGAAAAATAAGCAACAGGGGCTTTGCTACTGTTAGGCAATACGTGGCTCAAAATGGCACCCACTCCGAAAGGCGATGCATCACACGTGATATTTAACGGTAAGGTTTCATTGTACTGCATTAGTACAGCGTCAGAAGTCAGTAGTTTTTTTACATTATGGAACGCCTGCTCTTCTCTATGACCCCATACCCAATTTGCTTTTTTGTCCAGTAGGTGATGTAAAGGTTCAGCGACAGTCGCCTTGTGCGGCAAGAATACCTTATAAAAATTGATGAGGCCTAGAAACGCCTGGAGGTCGGCCTTATTCCGGGGTCTGGGAGCATTTTTTATTGCTCTCAATTTGCTATCTGTAGGGTGAATACCCTGACTGTCAATTAAGTACCCTAAAAATTCGACACAATCTATACACAGTTTGCACTTATTTTTCTTCACCTTAAGGCCTGCGTCTTGGAATTTTTTGAGAACCAGTCTTAGACAATCCCATGAAATTTTTGAAGTAGGGGCAGCAATTAACACATTGTCAAAGTAGGGGACAACGCCTTTAATCCCTTGTAAGAGTCTTTCCATTAGGCTCTGAAAGATCCCTGGGGCTACACTCACCCCGAATTGGAGCCGCGTACATTTAAAGGCACCTCGGTGCGTTACGATTGTCTGTGCCTGTGCCATTTTTTCATCAACCGGCAGTTGCTGATAAGCTTGAGCTAAGTCTAGTTTAGCGAAGACTTTTCCACCCCCCAGGGAATGGAGGAGGTGTTGCACCATCGGCACCGGATATGGGTTTTGCTGCAGGGCGTGGTTCAGGGTGGCTCGGTAGTCCCCACAAATTCTAATCGAACCATCCGGCTTAATGGGTGTCACGATTGGGGTCTCCCAGGGAGAGTGATCGGTTGGCTTTAACACTCCCTGGGCTATTAACTTATCAAGCTGTTCGTCAATTTTTGGCTTTAGTGTGAACGGAACTCGACGAGGCTTAAGGTGGATGGGAGCTATTTTTGGATTAAGGCTAAAGGATATTGGGGTCCTCTTGTACTCACCTAGCTTTTCCGCGAAGAAAAATTCATGGACGAGGTCCTTCTCCCAGTCACTGCCACCGATTCGGTTAATGCCTGCCACTTCAGTGCCGAGTGGTGCGAACCATTGGAGGCCTAACAGACTAGGCTGGTCTTTGTCGATCACAGTCAGGGGTAAGTATGCTGTGCGGTTTTTGAACAAAACCCAGACTCGACTGGATCCCACGACTGGAATCCGGTTCCCCTGATAGTCTTTAAGTATGAGTCTTTGGAAATGAAGGTCTTGGCGCCAGATAGTAGGGATGAGTTGCTTGAGAGTCTTCCAGGAAACCATCGAGAGGGACGATCCCGAGTCGACTTCCATTTGGCAGGGCTGATTTTCGATGGCCACTTTAATTCGGATTTTTTTGGCATCCAAGGAAGAGGCGTGACCGATAGTGATAGTTTGGTGAGCCTCTTCTCGCCTCGTTAGGCAATTCATGGATCGGTTTCTGTAGGAGTGGTTTGCTGGTTCTCGCCTTACAGGACGGTTTCCTGTCAATTGGCGATATTTGGCCCACTTCGAGGTCTGGCAGGGTCCTAGGAGACTTCTACAGACCTGTCCGATATGGCCTCGTTTCCTGCACTCATGGCAGAGCGCGTCACGGAATTTGCAATCGGACCGGTAATGGTTGGCCCCGCAGCCAGCGCATGGTTGCTGGGACTTTGGGTAATGGTCCCGATTGGACTGCAGTCGATGGACCTTTTCTTCGTCGCTGTCTGACGACGAAGAGAGGTCCTCATGGTGGGCCGTCGGAAGCTGTCCTTCTGACTTAGGTGAAATGTTGCAAGCTGGTTGGTGTGTCAGAGTGCAGTTTCGGCGCAGTTGGGAAGACGACTTCTTGGTTGCTTCCAGTGCCGTAGCATCAGCGATGGCATCGGCAAGGCTAATGTCACCCTTTGCCATTATTTTGCTCTGCACGTTTAGCGCATCTAATCCCAGAACTACTCGGTCTCTCAAAGCCTCTTCCAGGTCGGCGAAATCGCAGAGGCCTCCCAAGTTTCAGAGGTCCGCAACGAAATTGGCAACGCTCTCTCCTTTCCGCTGGTTTCTTTGGTAGAACTCATGCCATCTTACGAGCGTTGGTACGGTCGGTGCATAGTGGGCCCTTAGTAGAGGTTTGAGGACGTCCCAGTCCATAGCCTTCACTTCAGCCGGTTTTGCTAGTGCCTTGGCCATCTTGAATACGGTCGGCCCGCAATGCGTGAGGAATACCGCCCGTTTCTTCCCGGTTGTGGCATCCTTCAGATTATTGGTTTCCAAGAACATTTGGAAACGATCCATGTAGAACTCCCAGTCTTCTTGCGCTGGGTCGAACGGAGCGGGTGGTATTATGCCGCTGGACATGGTTCCACCGTTGTGCATTTCAGCCACATGCTTGGTTGTCTTCTTCGTTGTTTAGTCAGCTCTGACGTCTCCACATCCCATCCTCGTCGCCAGTGTTAAGTGTGGAGCATGGGTGCGAATAATGGAGACGAGCTGGTGAAAACAGTGAACTTCAACTCTTTATTTACATGGTGTGACAGCTCAACTCGATGGCTGCTATAGCCTTCCTTATATAGGCAACTTATTAACTATTCAACCAATAGCAACCTGGGAGCGCTAGCTCCGTTAACCAATGAGAATGGCCTGTTAATGGCCAATCAGATTCTCCTGAATGGACCAATCTGATCTTGCCATTTAACAGCCAATCAGAAGTGCAGGGCCAGAACACTGCACTTGACTTCAAGCTCAAGATAACTTTATTAAACATTTATTCATTCAGAACAGGAAGGAAATAATTTATCAATTTGAAATTGTATTCTGCAGCTTGTAGTTTGGTTTGGATGAAATAATGGGTGTTGCTGAGAAACAAAAGACTTTTAGAGTCAGAAGACTATGACCTGAGGTATGGGTATTTATAGTAAATGAATGCATTACACACAATAGAGAAATAGTTGGTGAAATTGACATAATTTGCTGAGATGGAGAAACATTTCTTTAATTAGAAAAAGTTCATTATTAACATTCATCAATGACTGAAAACTCCTAATGGACTTTTTACATTAAAGAGAAAATGATTTTATGACTCTTATGGTTGAGATTAGAAAGAATGGGTGTCAAATTGGCGGCCTGCAGGCCATGCCCACCCCAGTTCTGCAAATGGGAAAAATGTCACAAAATTTCACGTGACAGCAATCTGATGCAGCATGTTTGACACCAGTGGGTTATAAAATGAAAGGAAATATGATGTCATCTTAGAGAAAGAGGTTTGTAAAAGAAGATTAAAAGTCAAAGAGAAAGTATTCTGTTCATTTATTTTCTTTTTCTTTTTTTCTGCTTTCTTTTTCCTTGTTTTCCTTGTTTCTTTTTTTTTCCTTTTCAGTTTTTCTTTTCCACATTTACTTTATTATTTTTTCCTTTTTTTTTCTTTGAATGTATTTCATTCATTCAAAAACTAGTTTTAAAAAAGAACCTTGCATTGTATGGTTGTTCTATATATCTATTCAATATTTGTAACCACCCAGAATCACTTAGTGGAGATTTGTAACATAACAATTTGATAGATATGTGAGAAGTGTATCTAATTTGTGACTCAAAACTCAAGATGAAAAAGGGAGTTTCTCCTTTGAAGTAAAGAAAGGCAGTATCAAACACCGATTAGGATGTTGACTGATGTTGGAATGTCTTTGAAGCGCTGGGAATTATCACACTTTTTAGGAATGCCTTTGAAATGCCAGATACCGGTTATGTATGTTATCTGCTAAGGAAGCGCCAGCATAAGGTAATAAAATGTAACTTGTATCCTGAAAAACAAATTGTAAATCAAGCCATTTGTATACTGGAGGGGGGGGTAAATTTTAGGGTATAAGAATAGAGCCTTTAAGCTTTGCTTTTCATTCTCTCCTCAACTGCCAGAAGGGGAGAACCCATCTGCAGATGTTTATTCCAATAAAGCCTTTTTCCTTGGATCAATTTTGAATTCTGGTGGTTTTTCTTAGCCACAATCTCACAATTTGGGGGCTCGTCCGGGATCCTTGACGGCAGCCGAATGGAAAGCGGGGACCAGGTAAGAGAGTGGCCACAACCTCCCATTGAGAGGCACCTCTCCCCAAATTTGGTCAGACTCCCGAGGTGACTGGGAAATCCAGACGATCCTTGGAAAAAGAAGGGAGACGAAGTGCCGGCTGAGAGTGTGTGAGATCGATCTGAGTTGGGGACAACCACACATCCTTTGACTTCGGAGAGTCCAGGAGTGATCAGATCAGGTAAACTTTGTTTCCTTTCATTTGTAGTCAAGAGAGAGAGGTCCTTTAACTCCCTGGGGGAATCCAGCATCTGCTGGAGGACTGGGACTGGTGAGTCAAGGCTCTGGGAGTCTGAAAGAGCAGAAGATGGGAAAGGGGCAGAGCAAGGGTCTGGGAGACCAGGAAGAAGCCTGTCTGGGACAGGGAAAATTTGACAATGGCAGAAAATCAATTCCGGTAGATTCGCCTTTGGAACAGCTACTCCAACAGTGGTTCTCCCCGAATTTAAAGGAATTCACCAGACATCTCGAAAAGAAAAACATGATTTATCTTTGTTGAGACCGATGGCCAAAATACTCTTTGATTGATCCTAAATTCCCATATCACTGGAGTCCTGAGGGGGAAACCAGTACCTATTGGATGACCAAATTGCGAGACTATATTCTCCAACACAAAATGACCACTCAAATTGCATACATAGATGTATGGTTTCATGTGAAATTTGAAGGTCCCATCCCTCCAATTGAGGGTCAATACATGTCACAACAAAAAGACAATGAGAGTGAGATGGACCATTGGCTGCAGAGTCTGCTGCCCGCAAATCCTAATTTGAATAACGCACCCGCCAATGTTCCTATGGCACCACTGCCATTGCTGGTGGCACAACCCCCTCCTCAGCCGCCCCTTTACCCACGGCTGCAAAAAGAAGCGGAACAATTACAGAAAGATATAAGGAATTTTCCACTGGATCAGAAATCAAAAGAATGTGCTTTCCCCTTAAGGGAAGCTCCTAATGGGGTCAATGCTGCAGGCAATCTGGTGACAGTCTTTGTGGCTGTCCCCATAAAACCAGCCGAGTTGCAAGAATTAAAAAAGACTCTTCCAAAACTTCATGAAAATGCTTATGAGGTGGCTGAGCAATTAGATCTATGGATGGGTCCAAATGATTACACTTATCAGGAGATGATGTACATTCTGGGGCATTTGTTCACTCCTGAGGAGAGGAATCTCATTCAGACCTCGGCCTGGAGAGCCTGGAACACCAGACGCAATGGGCAACAAGGGGCGGCAGCAGGAGATCAAAAATTCCCCATAGCAGTTCCAAATTGGGATCCAAACACTGCGGCTGGCAGAGCGAGTATGAGGGATATGAGAAAACTGATCATGGAGGGGATAAAATTGGCAGTCCCACAAGGGAAAAAATTAACTAAAGCCTTTGAAGCAAGCCAAGGCAAAGATGAATCCCCTGGAGATTATTGTACCAGGCTCCGAGAAAGTCTGGCCAAGTACTCAGGGGTAGATCCCAGCATGCCTGCTTTTGAATTCATGCTGAAAATGCAGTTCGTGACCGGAGCTTGGCCAGATATCCAAAAGAAAATTCAGAAAATGGATAATTGTGGAGCAGTAGGAATTGTTGATCTCCTGAAAGCAGCTCAACAAGTTTTTGTGAACAGAGACACTGTAAAAACCAGACAGAAGTCACAAATGATGGTTGCAGTTGCACAAGCTGCAGCAAAGAATGAGGTGAAGAAAGGTGGGAATTTTGGGAAGGGTCCAACTGGAGAAAGGAGAGAAAATTTGGGGGGATACAATCAGGGAAGTTTTCAGGGTAGAGGAAGAGGTTTCAGAGGAGGGGGCATGGGAATGAGACAACCTGGAATGGATAGGAGTTGCTTCAGGTGTGGGAAGGAAGGTCACTTTGCGCACGAGTGTCCTACCAACTGGGAGGAAAGGAGCTATGCATTGTATGATGATTAGGGCTGTTCCGGCTCCTTTAAGAGGACCTGCAGGGAGCCATTGGTAAACATTATAGTGGGTCCTAACCATCAGGAGCAGCTGTTCCTGATAGATACTGGCGCAAGCCAGACTTCTGTGTAGAAGAATCTGATAGAAGGTGCACATAGATCCAAGAAAGTGATAAAGATGGTTGGGGTGAGTGAAAAATCACAGGACGTGAGTGTGTTTGAACAAATCAGACTGGAGATGAATGAAGTGGTGACAGAAGCAGAAGTATTGTATATTCCTGATTCTGGAGTAAATCTATTGGGAAGAGATTTGTTGGTATCCAGCTGTGGGATACTGGGAAGGGAGTAAGGATGTGGAAGATGACTGTGGAAGATGAGAAAGCAATTTCCGATGAGGTTTGGGCAGGAGGAGAAAAGTCAGGGCGTATGAGCATTCAGCCAATTAAGATCCAAGTGCAGCCTGGGGTGACAAAGCTTTGGACTCCACAATACTCAATGAGTAGAAGGGGGAGAGAGGGGCTGAAACCAGTGATTGACAGATTGTTGAAACAGGGCATGTTAGAACCTACTATGTTACCCTTCAATTCCCCAATATTATCTGTATTAAAGAAAGATGGAAAACATCATCTGGTCGTGGATTTGAGAAAAATTAATAGCATAGTGGTTCCCAGATTCCCAGTAGTTCCTGATCCCTACACTATTTTGGGATGAATCCCTCCCAAAGACAAATGGTTTACTGTGATAGATCTGAAGGATGCTTTCTGGGCATGCCCCCTTGAGGAGGGAAGTAGGGACCTGTTTGCATTTGAATGGAATGATCCTGAGACTGGGAGAAAACAGCAATTGAGGTGGACAGTGCTGCCCCAGGGCTATACTGAAAGTCCTTTGTTGTTTGGACAAGCTTTGGAGGAAAAGTTAGTGTCTTTTGAGAAAGGGAAGGAAATCACCATGATTCAATATTTGGATGATTTGTTGCTGACTGGGGAGAAAGAAGGAGAGGTTAGGGCAGCATCTGTGGCTTTGCTCAATTGGCTGAAGGAACAAGGATTGACAGTTTCAAGGGAAAAGATCCAGTTTGTAGAAAATAAGGTGAAATATTTAGGGCATTATATTCAGCAGGGGGTGAGGTCCTTGGATCCTGAAAGGGTGAAAGGGATCATGAGCCTGGCTCCCCCCAGAAATAAGATAGAAGTCAGGAAAGCGCTTGGATTGTTGGGGTATTGCAGAGCTTGGGTGGATCAATACACTGTGTTAGCTAGATTCTTGCACAGGAAGCTGATAGGAAAAGGAGAGAGTATAGAATGGTTAGAGGGAGATGATGAGAGATGGGAAGTTTTAAAGAAGGCATTGTCATCTGCACCGGTTTTGGCTTTGCCCAATTTGAAGCTCCCATTTCATCTATATGTGTCAGCAGCTCAGGGAACGGCACTAGGAGTGTTGGCGCAGAAGAGGGGGGGGGCAATACCAGCCCATCGCTTTTCTGAGCAAAACTCTGGAGCCGGTGGTGAGAGGATGGCCGGTGTGTGTGTAGGCTGTGGCTGCTACAGCTATGTTGGTGGTAGAAAGCAGGAAGTTAACCTTTGGGGGGGGGGGCTTGTTGTGCATTCACCCCACCAGGTTACTTCTGTGCTAAATCACTTGGCAAAAACTTGGATGACAGAAGGGCGGATTCTCAAATATGAGACCATTTTGAGAACCAGCCCAGATGTAGTGATTGGGACAGATAGGAATTTGAATCCAGCAGAATTCTTAGAAGGGAGAAGACAGGAATGGGAAGCTGAGCACCATGATTGTTTATTGAAAGTAGATTTGATGACAAAGGTGAGGGAGGATTTGGAAGAGACTCCTCTGAAGGAAGGGGAAAGATGGTTTGTGGATGGATCAAGCAGGGTTGAGGAAGGAAAGAGGAAATCAGGATTTGCAATCGTGACAGGAGAAGGGGAGGTCATAGAAAAGAGCTCCCTTCCTTCTTCATGGTCCGTGCAGAAATGTGAGTTGTTTGCTTTGAAGAGGGCTCTGGAGTTAGCTGAGGGGATTGATGTGACAATCTGGACTGATTCCAAATACACCTGGGGTGCAGTCCATACTTTTGGTAAGATTTGGCAGAAAAAGGGATTTATCAAGGCTGATGGAAAACAAGTTGAACAATTGCAGCTTGTGGAACAGGCCTTTGAAGCCCTGCAACTGCCAAACCAAGTGGCAATAGTACACATGAATGCTCATCAGAAAGGAAGCACCCCAGAACTTCCGGTTTGCGTGGCTTCGGGGCAGCAGGAATTCGCGACAGCTCGCGATTCCTGCTGTGCTAGCCGTCGAGGTACCCCCGATCCAGATGGGTCAGGGGGATATGGCTGCCCTGTAGGGACAGCTGAAGAGAGAGGGGAGTCGGATAGGGAGGTGGGGGCATCGCAGACCCCCCCCTTCTCCGGGAAAACCCCTTTTTCCCAAAGCGGTGGAGCGGCGGTCAGCAATGGCCGCCACGAAGAAGCCAGCAACCGGGTAAGAACTGTGCTGGAGGAAGTGTGAAGAGTGAAAGTTCTGTCTGAGCCGGGTCAAGTAACACCTTTTAAATTGCCTGGAATTGAGCTGCTTGAATTGCTGGAGGATACATTGTATCCCTAAGAAGAGCGAAAAGTGGCGGAGAAGCTGTTAAAGGGAATTTTTTTTTTTTTTTACTCTCCCACCCCACGGAAAAAGCAGAAATATTTGGATATATTAGACATTGAAAGTGGATTGCTTTGAAAGCTGAAGCTAAGAGACAAAGGGATTTTTGGACATTGAAAAATTTAAGAAATTGGAAAATTTCTGCTGGAGGTATGGATTTTTGATTATTTAAAATTGTCATTGCAAGTGGGAAGGGAGAAAAAAAAATTGGAGCAGAAGCTGAAAAAGGAGGAGATTGTCTAGAACGTCTTTGTGGATCCCAAAAGAAGATATATGGTAATTGGACCTCTTTGATTAAAAATTAATTCAGAAAGAGAAAGAGAAGAAGGAAGAAAAGTATTAACTTTTGGAACTTTTTTTTTTTTTAATTGCTTTTGATTGTCTTTGATTAAAAATACTTGTGGTTGTTTTGGAAGAAGTTTCCCTTTTCATAATGGCATCGTCTGTGGATGAACTAGAGATTGAATATCAAAAATATAAAAAAGAAGATACTTTGGGCGCTTTGTTTCAATTCTTGGAAATGGCGTTATGTTCTTTTGAAAAGTTGATTACGCAGCAGAAGGACTGGGACAAGGAAGAAGAGGAAGAAGAAGCCATCTTTGATGAACAATGGGTCCCTTCCGGAGAGGAGGAGAAAAAGGATAAGAAAAAGGGGATTTTAAGAATTATAAAAACAACCAAAAGAGAGAAAAATGAGCGAAAAGATGGAGGCAAGGTTAGAAAGCAAAGGAAAAGGAGCAAGAAAAGCGAAGAGAAAAAGCAAAGGGGTAGAAAGGGCAAGGAGAAGAATAAGCAAGAGAGAAAGGGGGGGAGGAGAAGCCTTAATGGGGGGAAGCAAGACCTAAAGAAAAAAAGTTTATTTAGAGACAATGGGTGAATTTAATTTAGATTAAAAGAGGGATTCTGAAGGGTATATAAGAGTGTGTTTTTATATGTATATTTAGAATATAAAACTTATTATGTAATTTTAGAATCTTTTAAACAGAATCCCAAGAAAGATTGCTATATGTAGTATTTCTAAGTTAGGGTAATGAGTTATAGATGTTACTCCAATTGGTGTACAGGAGAAGTATAGTAAAAGAAAAAAAAAGATGAATGGATAATTGGAAATAGAACAGACAAAGAATGTTGTTGAAAATGGTAATAAGATATGGAAGGATATATATGCTTATTTTTTTGGATTTTGTATATTGATAAAAGGCAATAAAATTTTAATTAATAAATAATTTGGATGGAAAAGAGAAGTAGGGACAAGATATGAAGTTAATATTATATGAAAGATTGATATTATAATCTGGAAATGTTATGCCTTATTGGTCTTTTATTATTATTTTTTCTTAGAAAAGAATTTATAAGCTGTTATGCCTTGATTCTTTGTGCATTGTTTTTATAAAACTGATAAAAATGGTTTTTATATATATATATATATAAAAGAAAATGGTAATAAGATATGGAAGGAGATATGGGTTGAATATGATGTTTGAATTTGTGTCTGTGTAAAGAGTTTTAACCCGGGAACAGACAACCTTCAGAAAAGATCTTTTAGTTTTGTTTATGTTTTGTGTTTGTATGTTTGTGTATTGTGGTTATGGTAAAACTAACAAAATTTGTTTTTTATAAAAAAAAAAGGAAAAAAGAATCAATAAAACCTTGGAGGAATGTTAAACAAGCCAGAAAGAAAAGAATATGATGACTATAAAATGGATAAATATGGAAGAGAAATGAAATTGAATAGGAGTAAAGAGAAATAATGAGAAATTTGCTGAAAGATATTTGTGTGTCCATATGGAGATGGGATAAATTGGAATTATGCTGTATAAAAATAATGTTTTGTTTGACTTGTAAGGATTTACAATGTTAAGAGGTTTTATGTGTTTATGTATTTAATGGTTAATGATGTGTTGTTTTATCTTTAAAGTTAATAAAAATTTGTTTCAAAAAAAAAGAAAAAAGAAAGGAAGCACCCCAGAGGTAGTTGGGAACAGGTGGGCAGACAATTGGGCAAAAGAAGCTGCAGGGGAGATAGAGCTGGTGATGGTATCAATTCCCTTGCTAGAAGTGGAAGAGGATGAGGAATGGAAACCTGAGGGAAAAGAGAAAGATGATTTGGAAAAAGAAGGGTGTACATTAACTGAGGATGGGTGGAGAACCTCGGAGGGGGTGAAGGTGGTTCCTGTGAATACAATGAGAGGAATTCTGGAAAAGGTACATGAGGGAGGTCATTGGGGGACAGAAGCACTGGTGACAGCTGTGAAGCCACACCTTTAGAGTCCAAAAATGTGGACTCTATCCCAGAGCATCTGTTGGAAATGTTTAATATGTTTAAAAGTAAACAAAAAAGCAGCAAGGAAAAGAGAAATGGGAGGGCGACCCCTAGTGGGCTGGCCTTTCCAGAGAGCACAAATTGATTTCACCGAATTACCAGAGAAAGAGGGGTGGAAATACTTATTGGTGATTAAAGATCATCTGACAGGGTGGGTGGAGGCCTATCCAACTAGAAGAGCCACAGCATCCACAGTAACCAAGATCCTGTTAGAACAAATCATTCCTCGTTATGGGATGATGGAAGCTATTGATTCTGATAGGGGGACACATTTTTCACAAAAAGTGTTGCAGTCTGTGATGGAAGCTATTGGGGTAAAATGGGATTTGCACATGCCCTGGCATCCCAAATCCAGCTTTAGGGTGGAGAGAGCTAATGGCGAGTTGAAGAAACATCTGACCAAATTACAATTGGAAAATGGGTTACCAAGGACAAAGAACTTATCCTTGACACTACTCAGAATCAGAACATGCCCAAGGAAAGATACAGGGGTCTCCCCTTTTGAAATGTTAATGGGGCAACCCTATTTGGCAAAAATAGGGAATCCAATTCCTGAATTTAAAGATTTGTTCTTGAGAAAATATTTGCAGACACTGTTCAGGTTCTTGCTTTCTTTACACAAACAGGGATTGTTGGTGCAACGACCGCCTTTAGCTGGCAGCCAACATCCTCATGAAGTTGGAGACTGGATCCTGATAAAGACTTGGAAGAGTGAGAAGCTGCAGCCCAGCTGGGAAGGCCCGTAGCAGGTGCTGTTGACAACTGAATCTGCAGTTCGCACTCGAGAAGGAGGCTGGATGCATTACAGCAAAGTCAAGAAGGCACCGGAACCTGAGAAACCTTGGAAGGCCATTCCAGTGGACGGTCAACCGTTGAAGTTAACTTTGAAGCGGTAATATGCAGCTGATTTGCTTAGTGACTATTTACTTACTCATGGATAGGATAGGAGGAGAGATTCAGATAAAGACAAAAGCTGACACTAAGGGACAATGTGATCAATGCATAAAAACAACGAAGACAGGGACACAAGTGACAAAGACTCTAGTTTTCCATACTCAACTGAGTTGCAAGATAAGAGGCTCCGGGACTTGTATCTACAATGGGACATCTTACTCCATTTGTAAGGATGAAGGGAATGTCAAATGTTATGACCCAAAGGGTCCCACACATAGATACACCATAAGAATTCAGGCAGGGAACAAGGTAATGGTGAACCATGACTTTAATAATCCCAGGTTGTCACAGTGTTAAGCCTGTGTTCCCCAACCAGGGTTAAGGAGACAAGCTAAACAGAATGTGCAGCGTTAGTCAGATAGGCACACAGATAAATGAGTGAGATAAGTTTGTATGTTTGTTAATATACAGTAAAAATAACAGATACGCTTGTGCTATCAAAATATAGTTTATTCCATTTAGAGTTTATAGCATAGTCAAAATAACAGTCCTTTAGTCATGTATCATTTAGTCAGTCCATTCAGGGATATTCAATTAGCAAAATCCGTGTAGAATATCCAATGTCAGTAGGAGAAAAACGCAGTCTTGAATCCATCCAGTAATTTGGGATCATTAAGCCAGAGAGAGCAAGTTGCGGTTGTCTTGCTTCTTTTATGGTGCTATTACAACCACTCCCTCAATTACATTCCTACAGTTAAAGTTGCAGACACTTTAACTAACAAACCATGATTACATATTTATTATTTTACCTAAACCAGTTAGGGTAAACAATGTTATCCCTAACAACAGTCAGTAACCTTTGATGCCTGTGAGGCAATGGATGAGGGAGATAACGGGTGTGGGTCTGAGGAATGGAGGAGAGAATACTCAAAGAATGAAAAATATATTTGTGGTAGAGCTTCATGGAGTAGTGACTGTAGTTACGGCACTTTCTGTAATGGGCTGTTCTGGACAAAATGTATTAGTTTCCGGACATATGGGCTAAAGATAAAACCAGAAGTTATCCCAGGACTAGACAGTAAGAAAACATTGTATATGAATAGGCTGAGGGTACCTGATGCCAATTGCCCTCGTCATAAGTGTAATCCCATTAAGCTTACATTCCCGATCCCTGAAAATTGCCTGAAACCCAGACTTGGAAAGGATATCTAGATGAATATGGATTGGGAATAGATGGGACAGGTGCTGACCCATCTGTGAAACTCAAGATTCAGGTAATCAAACTTAATTTGAATCCTATTGAAAACTCCCTGTTCTACTCTTATTATCAGGAGTTTCAAAAATTACAAGATATAGTCTTGCCCCCAAAAGCCCAAAACACGTTCCTAGCCCTAGCTGAAACTATTGCTAAAGAATTGACAGTCAAGAACTGTTTTGTGTGTGGTGGAACCAACATGGGAGAGCAGTGGCCATGGGAGGCTCAAGAAGTCAATTATACCCATGTGGCAGAGAACCAGGCCAATTATACCTTTAAGCAAAAAGGAGAAGAAATATGGGCTGTCACCACTAATCTAGTAGGAAATGTTTGTCACCAGAGAAACCAAACCACTGATCGAACCATCAGTGTGGGGTCTCTACGGTGTCTAGGGGTATGGGAGAACCAGACTTGGTGGTCCGGAGGGAACATCTCTGAACCAGCAAGATCCTTAGAAAGTATAAGTAAAATGAATTTTCTGAAAACACCTGAGGAGCAGAAACCTTGGACAACCCCGGATGGACTGTATTGGATTTGCGGCAGGTATGCGTATAATATCCTCCCCGCAAAGTGGTATGGGTCATGCGTTCTAGGAGCAATAAGATCGAGTTTCTTCTTCTTTTTTTTTTTTTAAAAACAAATTTTATTAATTTTACAAAAAAAAACAATACACAATCCAGGCATAACAACTTGAAGAATCTTTTCTAAAAATAATAATAATAATAATTAAAGAAGAAAGCCAATAGAACATAACTCCAAATTGTAATATCAATATTTACATTATCTATTTAACTTCATATCTTATCCAAACTTCTCCTTTTATCCAAATTAAATTTCTTGCTTATTAAAATTTTATTGCCTTTCATAAACATACAAAACACAAAACATAAACAAAACTAAAACATATTTTCTGAAGGCTGCCTGGTCCCGGGTTGAAACTCTTCACACAGACACAAATTCAAATATCATATTCACTTTATATATCCTTCCATATCTTATTATCATTTTCTTTTTTATATATATAAACCAATTTTATCAGTTTTACAAAAACAGTGCATAAACAATCAAGGCATAACAGCTTATAAATTCTTTCCTAAAAAAATAATAATAATTAAAGAACAAACCAATACTTTATCTATTTAACTTCATATCTTATTCCAGCTTCTCCTTTTCATCCAAATTATTTCTTATTGATTAAAATGTTATTGCCTTTTATCAATATACAAAAAAAAAAAAAATAACAAAACCTTTATATATCCTTCCAAATCTTATTTCCATTTTCAATAACATTCTTTGTCTGTTCTATTTCCAACTATCCATTCATCTTTTTTCTTTTACTATACTTCTCCTATACACTAACTGGAGTGACACCTTTAACTCATTACCCTAACTTAAAAGTACTTCATATAACAATTTTTCTTGGGATTCTGTTTAAAAGATTCTAAAATTACACAATAAATTTTATACTCTAAATACACATATAAAAAACACAATCTTATGTACCCTCCAGAATCCCTCTTTTATCCTAAATTAAATTCACCCATTGTCTCTGAATAAACTTTTTTTCTTTAGATCTTGCTTCCCCTCATTGAGGCTTCTCCTCCCCCCCTTTCTCTCTTGCTTATTCTTCTCCTTGCCCTTTTTACCCCTTTGTCTTTCCTCCTCCCTTTTCTTACTCCCTTTCCTTTGCTTCCTAACCTTGCCTCCACCTTTCCGCTCATTTTTCTCTTCTTTGGTTGTTTTTATAATTCTTAAAATCCCCTTTTTCTTATCCTTTTTCTCCTCCTCCCCGGAAAGAACCCATTGTTCATCAAAGATGGCTTCTTCTTCTTCTTTGTCCCAGTCCTTCTGCTGCGTAGTCAACTTTTCATAAGTACATAACGCCATTTCTAAAAATTGAAACAAACTGCCCAAAGTATCTTCTTTTTTATATTTTTGATATTCAGTCTTTAGTTCATCCACAAGCGATGCCATCATGAAAAAAGAAACTTTTCCCAAAACAACCACAAATATTTTTAATCAAGAATAATTCAAAAAAAAAAAAATTCCAAAAATTAATACTTTTCTTCCTTCTTCTCTTTCTCTTTCTGGGGTTAATGTTTAATCAAAGAGGTCCAATTACCATATACCTTTCTTTGGGATTCTAGGCAATCTCCTCCTTTTTCAGCTTCTGCTCCAATTTTTTTTCCTCTCCCTTCCCACTTGCAATATCAATTTTAAATAATCAGAAATCCATACCTCCAACAAGGGTTTTCCAATTTCTTAAGTTTTTCAATGTCCAAAAACCCTTTTGTCCCTTAGCTTCAACTCTCAAAACAATTCACTTTCAATGTCCAGTATATCCAAACATATCTGCTGTTTCCATGGGGTGGGAGAGTGAAGAAAAAAAAAAAGTTCCCTTTAACAGCTTCTCTGCCGCTTTCAATCTTCTTAGGGATACAATGTATCCTCCAGCAATTCAGACAGCTCAGTTCCAGCCAATTTGCAAGATGTTACTTGACCCGGCTCAGACAGCACTTTCACTCCTTACTTCCTCCAGCGCAATCTTACCCGGTGGCTGGCTTCTTTGTGGCGGCCATTGCTGACCGCCGCTCCACCGCCTTGGGAAAAAGGGGTTTTTCCGGAGGGGGAGGGGGTCTGCGACACCCCCAACCCCCTGTCCGACTCCCCTCTCTCTTCAGCTGTCCCTACAGGGCAGCCATATCCCCCTGACCCATCTGGATCGGGGGTACCTCGGCGGCTAGCACAGCAGGAATTGCGAGCTGTCGCGAATTCCTGCTGCCCCGAAGCCACGTGAAACCGGAAAATCAAGATCGAGTTTCTTCTTATTATCTCTCAAACAAGACAGGTATTAGGAGTGCCAGTGTACGAAGAAATAGGGAACATTAGGGAGAAACGAGGGACAAAGGACATTCACAAAGGGGTTTGGAAGGATGCTGAGTGGCCGCCGTAGAGAATAATTTATTATTATGGGCCGGCTATGTGGGCGGAAGACGGGACTTATGGATATTGAACCCCGATTTACTTATTAAATCGCCTAATTCGCTTGCAAGCTGTAGTAGAAATAATCACAAATGAAACTATATTGCTATGACACATCTAGCAAAAGAAAGTGCACGCTCAAGAACATATATAATGCAAAATTGCTTGGCTCTGGATTATTTGCTTGCTAAGGAGGGAGGAGTATGTGGCAAATTTAATTTAACCAACTGCTGCATCGAAATTGATGAGAGTGGAAAGGTGATCCAAGAGATAGCAGATCGAATGGTGAAAGTAGCCCATGTACCAGTCCAGACTTGGGAAGGATTCAATATGGGGAACCTGTTTGGATCTTGGTTTCCTAAGCTCCCAGGGTTACAAGCCATAGTAGCACTCATTGGTATCATTGCAGCGGGATGTGTAATACTACCATGTGTTCTCCCCATATTCATTCGCACGATAACTAGTACTCTCTCTCTGATAGCTAAAAGACAAGTCACTGAACAAATGATGGTATTAAGGCAATGATATGATCCATTGGAGTACCTAGAGGAATCTCCTGAAGAAGGATGGAAGACAGCAGACTTGTTATTAACTGAGTTTGAGTCAAAAATGAGACAAGAACAGGGGGGATTGTGAGAAGTGTATCTAATTTGTGACTCAAAACTCAAGATGAAAAAGGGAGTTTCTCCTTTGAAGTAAGGAAAGGCAGTATCAAACACTGATTAGGATGTTGACTGATCTTGGAATGTCTTTGAAGCGCTGGGAATTATCACACTTTTTAGGAATGCCTTTGAAATGCCAGATAACGGTTATGTATGTTATCTGCTAAGGAAGCGCCAATGGTATAAGGTAATAAAATGTAACTTGTATCCTGAAAAACAAATTGTAAATCAAGCCATTTGTATACTGGGGGGGGGGGGGTCAATTTTAGGGTATAAGAATAGAGCCTTTAAGTTTTGCTTTTTGTTCTCTCCTCAACTGCCAGAAGGGGAGAACCCATCTGCAGATGTTTATTCCAATAAAGCCTTTTTCCTTGGATCAATTTTGAATCCTGGTGGTTTTTCTTAGCCACAATCTCACAGATACATAGATGGCTAGATAGATGCCAGACAGATGATAGATAGATAATCAGAAAATCAGAAACTTGATATCCATTCATATAACCAGATCATGTAGAATTGCATATTTTTACTAAATGTGTACATAATAAAGTTGCAGTTAAAATGTTTGTAATCCAATGTAACAGCAGGTGATTTATAAAAGTCATAAAAGATTTTAGTCCTTTCAAAATAACAATTATATCTGCCTCATAAAATGATAAAGAAAGGGCCCCTTTATCAAAAGATTTATCTTTCTAATATAAAGGCTGAGCTTCCTTTTTATTTGTGTACCATTCTTTTGGAAACCCATATGGTGCAGGCATTGTTCCAAAGTTCATAGAATCAGTTCTACTCAATATTTTCTACAGTATTAAAATTATGGCTAAAGCCTTTTGTACTTGCTTGAGAAATCTCTGAAAGATTTTTAAATTTTTACTTTTTAAAAAGTGACATTTTACTTTTTACTTTAAAAAAATAATCTTGCTTGACAGGCAACTATATAATTGAATGATAGAGTTATATATAAAATTGGATGGAATAGGTAGAAGCATTTACACAATCAGCAATTGTATTATTTATTATGAGCTGAGAGGGAATTGAAGTGGGTTATAGTGGCATGAATGACTGGTAATTTAAGGAGATATTGGGGTAAAATTTATTTTTGGGTAAACAGCTGAATTCTTCTCAAAACTCAAATCATCTTTAGAGAGATTGCCTTTCTTTCAAGACCTTCACAATTTGGTTAGTCTAGTGATTTACTGTGTGAAGATATTAAGTATAGGTACGGTAATGAAACAATTCCTAGTTTAGCACCAGCTGAAGATAGCAATAGCATTTAGACTTATATACAACCCTCTCAAAGTGGTTTACAGAGTCAGCATATTGCCCCCAACAATTTGGCTCCTCATTTTACCCACCTCGGAAGGATGGAAGGCTGAGTCAACCTTGAGCCTGGTAGGATTCGATCTGCCAAATTGCAGTGGGAGTAGCTTGCAGTACTGCACTCTAACCACTGTGCCACTGCACTCTAACCACTGTGCCACTATATTGATACTGAGATCACATTACAAATGAAACTTTGGGGTTTTGTGAGGAGTCCCCAGCAGAAACCAGGACCTAAAACCTAGTGTTAGGTGCATGTTACGTGGTGCAATATATTCAGTTAGAAATTCATAAAGAATAGAGAAAGGAAACAAAAACAAAACTAGTTGACTTTACCATTTACTAGAAATAAGAAAAGAAAAGAGCACTCTGGTATTTAATAATCTCTTATCTGACTTCTAGGGAAATACAGAGATTATTTTCAAGAATCAGAAGCATTTACAGGATTTCCATAAGAGGTCAGATGAAAAGATTTTTAACTACCAGAACGTTCTTTCCTTTTCTTTTTTCTATCAAAATATTTTAAATCTACCACATACTGGTTTCATTCCCCATCCTTCCTTCTTACCACATCTTACAGTTATTTCAAAATTGGGAAATAGGGGAGTCAGGTTAGTTACACTGGCTCATTCATTAACTTTGGCATTGGGAAAACTTCTCAAAGGAAACATATCAGAATCATACAAAGGAGAAAAAAATAATATGAAACCCCATCAAATGCCTCGTTGGACTAGGCATTGTCCCAATTGGCCAGCCTGTCAGTTAATGCATATGAAAGACCTTTATTTTCATAATAGGGGAAACTTTGTGGTTATCAAATGAGGACTACCCCACTATGCCGTTGTATGTGCTTTACATATGCATGTAATTCATATTCATATAACTAAATTAGAGTTAGAAGTCCCCCTTATAGCTCACCTCCTCTTTGGTAGAACTAGGCTTGAGAAGGGTAAATTTTACAGGAACAGGAAGAAATTCTGCTTGGCAAGTCTCTGGGGGAATTCAACCTTTTTTTTTTTTTTTTTTAAAGAATTATTACACAATAGAATACAGATGATAGCCAAGTACAATGCTATTCAGACAATAGGAACTGGAGGCTATTGGCAGGGTAATGATGAGAGTACACCGAGTCTTTGAAAACAGAACAAATATATTAACATCAAATATAATTTCTGAGATGTAAATAGACAGGTTATTGTTTAAATTGTCCAGCTAATCCTAATATAATCTGGATAAGAAGAATGAGTGAATAAATTCATTGATTTCTTGAAGGCAAATCAGCAAACAAAAGTGGGAAGTTTCCTCATTCCTGAACCCAAGTGCTTTTTGTGTATCTGGGTGTGTTTTCAGAACTGTTTGTAAAAAGCCTTTTCAATTCACTGTTTGCTGGCAGCCTTGAAATAAAGATTATCTGTTTAAATTGATTGTGTACAATTGCATTCATCTTTTGGACTTTGATTGATCCTTAATTAATTGCATTTATGAAAACTTGGACTTTCATATTTATCTTTCCAGGTTGTTTGAAATTTCCAATAAATGCCCCTAAGGCCAACAATACTAAAATTATATTAACAGATGCATTTCCTGACTAGTTTTTCTGAACACTGACTACCTACAAAGGCATCTCCACAAAATCTCTTCACAAAATAACCTGGAAACTATGTGGAGTTGAGAGAACAACCCCATGGAATTCAATTAGATTTATTTAAAAATGTCTACAGGATTGCAATCTAATTTAAAAAGCAAAATAAAAGCTCTGCCCTTTGGATGAAACTTAACATTATATAATGCACCAGGGCCATTAACCAGCATGCCTTAAGTAATGTCATCAATAAGAAATATATTTACATGGTACTAGATTCTATGCTTCATGAAGTTTGGACAATAGATAACTTCAACAGATTTTTCTCATCAGAGTTGGTTTATGTTACATGATGTAAACACAATGAAAGATAGCAGGATGCTTTATAATTAACTAGCTCAATACCCCTGCTTTGCTATGAAACCATGTGGTCTGGCTTAGTTTTTGGGGAGGAAAATAAGGGGGGAAAAATCTGCCTCTACTTATGAGCATCCATCGGTATTCATCTGGCTAGAGTCCTGTCAATGTGTTTAGAAACTGAAGCAGTATTTGCTGTGTGAGCAAGAAATTTCAAGTTTGTAGGCTTTATGGTTCTGGAGAAACATGTTATTTGAGTACAGCATGGTTCTGGGTTATCGCATTTCCATACAGACACAATTTCATATGCATATTCATCTTATGTATTCAACTTCATATCTTATTACTCTTTTTCCAACTTCTCACTATTTCTCCCTTTACTTCTCTTAATTTTCTTTTATGGTTATCTCATTTTCTTCTTATTCAATTGTATTTCTTTTACCTAAATTTCTATATCTTTTTATTCATTGTACTTATACTTCTGTCTGTCTTGTTTACAATGTCATATGTTCTCTTCCAACATTCTTAAGAAGCAAAATTCCCGCTATGATTGCCAATCGAAGTGCAACACTTTAAATCTTATTGTTATTATCATATGAAATCTCATTAAACACTGAATTAAACACATTCTAAAATTATAACATTTAAATTTCTAATATCTATTTTATATCATGTAGATCTCATCATTCAGATTCTTCTTGGTACTTCCCCTTGAAAATGTAAAAAGAAAAATTCTAAAAACATAGCAAAAACAATATATATATATATATAAACATTAGTAAACAAAATAGTTATTCAAAATCATTTTAGTACTGGTATGAGCCTAGCAAATCTTTCATGTTTATTTTCAATATTTAGCAATTTTTGAGAACAATTGAAATGTTTCCTTCCCTTCTTCATTATTACGTTAATTGTTAATAAGCATACCATTGGATAGTCATACAGTTTCATAAATTATTTACTATTAATAAGCAAAATAATTATTCAAATTTATTCTAGTAACTGGTATAAATTTCCTTATAAATCTTTCACATTTCTTTTATCAATTTTTAGAAACAATTACAATGTTTCCCTCCCTTCTTGATTATTGCATGAATTATAAATAAACATACCATTACATACAGTTTTATCCCATAGATTATTTACTAATTTCATTTCTAACTCATTACAGTATTCTACTGTCACAACACTATCTTTTGTACCTTTGCAGAATCCTTACTTTTAACTTAATGTAGCCATTGTCTCTGTGTTTTCTATCTGAGCAAATACCTTTAATCCTAGTATGTTTCCCCTTTTTCTTTATTTCCTGCTTTTGTCCCTCATAAGTTCTTTCCCTTTCTATCTTCCTTCCCTTTTTATCCCTTTTTTATACCCTTCTCTTTGTAATTTTTCCTTCTGTAGTTTTTTTTTCTGCTTCTCCTTGCTATTATACTTCTTTTTCAGACTATTTTTCTTTTTGGCTGTTCCTTTTGATCTCAAACTTTTAACTCCTTTCCCCCCTTTTCCCCTTTTTACCACACTTTACATTATTTGATCATTGAAAATGGCTTCTTCTTTGTCCTGCCCTTCTTCTTGTCTTGGAGCTTTTCCTTTTGTTTTTCATAGTTCAGGATCTCCATTTCAAAAAATTCAAATATGAAGCCAAAGGATCTTCCTCCCCTTTTTGCCTCTTCTTTCTGTTTTTTAAGACTCATCTTCAATTCCTCCAGGAGTGATGGCATTTTAAACACTTTTGAACAACCACCCGATTGACTTTAAGTAAAAACAGAAAAGAAAAAAAAACAATGCCAAAACCTTTTTTTTAAAAATCACCAAATGATCCCAGACTGTTTCTTCTTGTTTCTTTCCTTTCCTTTCCCTTTCCATGGGTTACTGTATCTTTTAATAAGATTTCAGTTACAATGTATCTTTGGGAGTTTTTTCAAAGTTTCACTATTAATCCTCTTTATTTTTCCATGTGGCACTCGTATTTTTTTATTATTCCAAGTTCCACCCTTTTGCCTCCACTCTTCTTCTTTTTAGGGCTTTAAAATGACGCCACTAAAAAATCTTTATTCTCCTTTTGACACTTAGATTTCAGCTTAAAGTTGCCTGTTAGTGTCAAAATAGATTAACATAAATTTCTTTCCATACCATTTGTAATTGTCAATATAAAGGTTTAAAAAGGGGGTTTTAACCTCCTTTTCTCTCTCCTTCACCACTTAAAAATCGTCTTTCAGAAGTATCCCTCTAAATACTTTTAGATTCAGGGTATCTTGCTTAGATGTTCTCTGTTGTTTAGCCCAGTCTGTCCTGCTTTCCTCTTTGTCTTCCTCCTGCACAATCTTATCCAGTTGGGTTCTTCTTTGGGGTGGCCATTTCTGACCACCGCTGCAACTGTCTTCGGGAAAGGGAGTTTAGACCAGCCAAGGAGGAGAGATGTAGCACCCCTCCACTCGGCTAGCAATCTCCCCTCTCTTTACCACCTCTACGGGGTGGCTTCAGCCCTGAATCGAAAGGATCGGGGTGCTCCAGCGGTGAGCACAGATCAAAACCATGCATGATCGCAGATTTCAGTCTGTTGTTGAAGAAACCCAAACCGGAAGCCAAAACCACTGCTGTGTTCTGAGTTTCTGTTATGTCTTCCAGATTGGCCAGACCACAACTGCCTGGGCCTGGTTCAATGGAACCCTTTACCACAATGTGTTTGGTCTATGCATGTAAGAAACCACACTCTCTGGTTCATGCATGACTCTAGGATTATTAGAGTCAAGAAAAGTATACCTAGGATTTGAGAATATTTAACCATTAAACCTTTGTCAGCTTCCTACATGGTAACACTGATTTCCTTTTTTAGTGGTTTGTTTATGAAACAGTGAGAGGATGGACTTGTTTTAAACCAGAAAGAATGATAAACATAAAGGTAGGCAGCTCCTCATTGCTGGATCTGTCCAAGCAGAAAATAGACAACATCCTCCAAAGAAACTTTCCTTTGGATGAGTGCAGTGAATTGGTTGTAATGCCTCAAACAGTCCAATTCAAACAGATGATTCTAACCAAACATAGGGTTGGTTCAGGGCCTTTCTTTTCTGGATGTAGTCCTGCAAATAATGCATAATATATACCGAGAACAATTTTTGTAGACCACCTTGATACAGCATATAAAATCCTTGGGTTATCACCAGAAACATGTTCAATCTATTGCCTGAAGGGTTGCCTTGAGCCGCTTCTCTGAAAATTGGAAGCAAATTTAGGTGATGACAAACAACAGTACTTCAGCAGAACACAAGTCCAAAGTTGGAGCTTGAGGCTTGAAATTTACATTTTTCAGCCTTGTCCCAAAGCCGTTTGGCCAGTGGATTCTGTAGTTTCGGCTTTATTGACCACGAATTCTGTAATGAACAGCAGATATGCCAACCCAGAATTCTTCCAGGAGCAAAACCAATTTGCATGGGTTGTCATTAATTTCCATTAATTTCATTTGTATTTAACTGAATACAGTTAATATCATTTTTCCTCTTGTATATGTGTCTCTTGCCACATGAAACCCTTTCAGTGACTGTAACTCAGGAGAATGGGCACCATTCCCTTTGGATTAGCAACCAGGATGTCCTCTTTCCAATTGCACAAGTCCCAATTTTGGAAGTTTATCTTCAATACGATCTTTGAAGGGGAACAGCATTTGTTTGGTAAGATAAGAGGAAGCAACCTTTGGAACTTAAAATTAATCATTTATTAATGTTTAAAAACCACTAAGTCTTGTTTGAGTTCCAGCCTAGCAGCCATACCTCTTGCCCAAGAGCTGCACTGGAATAAATTTTCCTGCTTGAACACTTTGCACTCAGAAATTAGTTTGCACTCTTCCTGGTTAGTATCATCAATAATGGAAATTAACTGAGCTCCATATGGAGCTGGGCCAAGAGTTTGACCAGAGATATTCACAAAGCAAAGTTGTGTGCCTCTGGAGAAAAAGAAGCAAGAATCACTGCTGAATTTCTCTGGGTCTTCCAAGGATTTGAGTTTGCTCAAAGGGATTAAGTTTCTAAACTAGTTAAAAAGCTGCAACATATAGCATAATTTTCTGTCTTAGAAAATTTCATAACCTCGAAGGTAACAAAAGGCTTATTAACCATCACAGTAATATTCCGCAACCTTTATTTATTTGAAAGGCATGGAAATTTTATTTTTATCAAGTTATCCTTCCTCAAAATGTCATGTGTGAAAAACTCTAGACCCGTGATGGCGAACCTATGGCACACGTGACACATAGAGCCATTTGTGCGGGCACGTGAGCCACAGCCAAACTTACCTGCACTGTGCATACATGCACCTCCCAGGTGATTTTTGGCCCGTTTGAGTCCGTTTTCATCCTCTCGGGGGCTCAAAGGAAGCTTCTGCACCCTCTGGAGGCCAAAAAATGAGCCTTCTAGAAATACTGGAAGTGCCCATTTTCAGCCTCTGGAGGGGCTCTGGAGCCTGGGGGAGGCCATTTTTGCCCTCCCAGTGGCTCAAGGGAAGCCTTTGCAGCCTTTGGAGACCGAAAAACAGGCCCATTTTTTGGCCTCCAAAGGCTGCAGAGACTTTTGTCAAGCCTCTGAGAGGACGAAAAAGGCCTCAAACGGACCGAAAATCAGCTGGGAGGAGCACGCATGCACAGTGCAGGTAAGAGGGTGGGGGTTGTTATGAATTAATAAAAAGTGAATGAATAAAAGTGCTTAATAAAGATTATTAAAACCTTTAGAAAAGTGCAGGGTTCTGACCCTGCACTTCTGATTGGCCGATAATAGCGACATCTGATTGGTCTGTTCAGGAGAATCTGATTGGCTATTAGCGGGCCTCTCTCATTGGTTAAGGGAACCAATGCTTCCCATTTCTTACTGGTTATTTGATCAGCAGCTTGCCTATAAAAAGGGCTGTTGCTGCCGTAGTTTTTGCTCTGTTCCACAATGTTAAATAAAGAGTTGAAGTTCACTGTTCATCATCTCGTCTCCAATCCTTGCGCCCATGCACAGAACTTAACAGGGGTGTTGTGCATGAATGAGCAGGGGGACAGGGTGCATTGCATTGTGGGTGTTGGCATGTGCACGCTTTTGGCACACCATAACAAAAAGGTTCGCCATCACTACTCTAGAAAAGGGCTGTCAAACTCCTGGCCTGTAGGCCAGATAAGTCCTGTGCTGGCCATGCCCATGCCCACTTTAGCGAAGGGGTGAAAAATCCCAATACGTCATGTGACACCGCCCTGACAACGTGACTTTGACATCCCTGCTGTAGAGGATTCATGGCAGAAAAATTATCAAAAATGTTTGCCAAGTTTTGAAAGGGGAAAGGAAGGAATTATTCTAATTTCTAATGATTTCTCCATTATAGTTACTTCTTTAATATAATCACTACATTCTGATTGTTACCTAATCCATCTTTCCATCTTTCTGTTATTCTTAATCTAATGGCAGAGCAGTAAATGAGGTAGAAATTTCTGTATCCACAAAAAGGAAATTTGTGGGTGGGAAAAAGGAAATCCCACCCTTACAGAAAGTTAAGGAGGCAGAAGTGAAGCAGTTCCACTTTTCTGTAGACTTATCAGGACTGTCATACAGGCACTCTGAAATATCAGGCTTAAAAGAACCTTGCAAGAAATTTAAAGGAGCTGCTTCCAAAATGCTTGTCTGTTAAGTGCTGTGTGTGTGTGTGTGTGTGTGTGTATGAAAGAGAGAAAGAGAGAGAGAGAGAAAATAGGACGAGAGAGTGAGATAAAACTCTGTGCTATTATTTTTATTTGTTCCATTATTTATCATGTGTTAATATTTTATACTGTCCCTACACCTAGAGTGATTTTTCTGCCTTTCTTTTGCCCAGGGCTACCACATATTTTTCAGGATTTACATGCATTCAATGTCAATAGTCCAGAGCATAAAATACACATGTGTTTAATAAGAGTTGAAAAGGGACATTGGAGGTCTTCTAGTCCAACCCCCAGCTCAGGCAAGAAAACTGAGGATGCCAAACTCTGAGTAGAAATCCTAGCAAACGCGTCAGAATAATACTTAGAAGGGACCTTGGGGTGAACCCTGTACCATTTCAGAGAAATGGCTGTCCAGTCTTTTCTCAAAAACTTCCAGTGATTGAGCACCCAGAACTTCTGGAGGCAGGTAGTTTCACTGGTTAATTGTTTTCGCTGTCAGGAAGTGTCTCCTTAGTTTTAGGTTGCTTCTCTCTGTTCAGTTTCCATCCATTGCTTCTTGTTTGCCTTCTGCTTCTTTGGAAAATACATTGCCCCCCTTTCTTTGTGGCAGCCCCTTAAAAGCCTGTTGCCTGTCACACTCTTGAGTAAAGCATGTGAGCCATTTCCTCTTTTCAATGGTCCATGAAAGTACATCTATAGTATGCAGATAATAAAGTCAAAAAAGGGAACAACAGTTTTACAGAGCTATAATAAGTTGAGGCTGGGTGACAAGGAATGGCTGGGAGGGGAGAGGCCAGGTGAGGCACCCCTTGATGTGAGTGACATTGAGTTGGCCACGTTGACCCAGTCACATGACCATTAAGTCACACCCACCCAGTCACATGACCACCAAGCCATGCCCACCAAATAAGCCATGCCCACAGAACCGATAGTAAAAAAATTTGAATTTCACCACTGGCCCACTGTAACTAAAGCCAAAAAGACGTTAAGAGTTGTTAACCTAATCTTACGTAGCTTTTTCTCTGGTAATATTACACTAATAACTAGAGCATACAAAACATTTGCTAGACCAATACTCCAATATATCTCATCAGTCTGGAACCCACGTTACATATCTGATATTAACACAGTTGAGAAAGTCCAGAAATATTTCACAAGAAGAGTTCTCCACTCTTCTACTCATTGTAGAATACCTTATGCCACCAGACTCGAAATTCTAGACCTAGAAAACCTAGAACTATGCCGCCTTCGGTGCGATCTAAGTATAGTATATAAAATCATACATTGCAATGTTCTACCTGTCAATGAATACTTCAGCTTCAAGCATAACAACACTAGAGCAAACAATAGATACAAACTGAAGGTTAATCGCACCAAACCTGATTGCAGGAAACACAACTTCAGCAACAGAGTGGTCAATGTCTGGAATACTCTACCTGACTCTGTGGTTTCTTCCCAAACCCCAAAAACTTTAACCTTAGACTGTCTACTATTGACCTCACCTCTTTCCTAAGAGGCCTGTAGGGGGCGTGCATAAGCGCACCAATGTGCCTACCGTCCCTGTCCGATTGTTTCTTTTATATATTTTTTATTTTTCTTATATGTATCCATGTATTCATAACTATGTTTTTACTTATACCTATTATCTTGTAAAAATTGACAAATAAAAATAAATAAAATAAAATAAAACTATTTCCTGCTGCAAGTTGCCAGCACAGCTTCTTTATGGGAACTTGCTAGAACCCTCAGCTTCGTGTTTCACACCATTGCAAAAAGTTCAATCCAAATTTATTAGAGAAATTCTCCAGATGTCATGTTTTGTCTCAAATGCACTTCTGCGCCTGGAGACCGGATTAACAAAAGTTGAAGCAAGAATCTGTATAGTGTCGTTAAATCTCTGGCTAAAGCTTAATTTCTTTCCACAAGGTCTTGCTCCATTAGTCCTCCAAAACAAATTCTCCTCATCATGGATCAAGGCTGTCAAGTCCAACCTTGCCAAACCAGCCTCAGTACTCAAGTTGGACTACGACCAAGCAAAACAAACCTTGCAACAAAGGGTAGAGGACATTGAAAGGCAAACGGACTTAGGGAAAGCTCTGTTGTTTCTAGCTTCAGGCGCCATTAGATATGGTGTTACTCCTGCCAGCTATCTTAAACAGTTGGAGTCAGCAAACCATTGGAAAGCATTTTCGCTCACATGTTGCCATGCACTTCCATCAACCATCCTGACAGCAAGTATAAAAAGATACCATTGACTGAAAGACTCTGTTCCTGTGGCTCAGGAGAGATGGAGACAATTAGTCACATACTCCTTCAATGTTCCTTTTACACAGAGATTCAGAAAAAACATATCCTTCCAATTATTTTCATTCCGACACTGTTTATCTCCAATGGCTGCTTAAGGATGAACAGTCCAAAACTACAGTGCAGGTGTCTACATTCTGCACAGCAACACTGGGAATTCATTGGAAACATGTGTCTAATCCACCATAGCTATTTTATACAACGAATGTGGCAAATCCTTTGCACTGCTTATTCCTTTCCATTTTAGTAATAAACTGACTACAGGCCACACAATTTATGGATTGTAATTTTAGTATAGTTAGACCATGTGTAATTGACAGGCTGGATTTTATCATAGATTTTATCTGTTATTTATTATTTTATTCTAGAATTTTTAATTGTATATTTATTGTTTTTATTTGTTCTGGTCTCTGGTCTATGACTGTAATAAACTGCATTGAATAGTCTGGATAAAATAGAACAAATATAGACCTGTTTTCCAATCATGAAGATGCTCTTTTTTTCTAAATACTCCATTTATTGCATTGACATAATATGTAACTGAACAATGACGGAACATACAAAGATTCAGGTCTATAGAGCCTGTGTCTTGAGCACACTTTTGTACTGCAATGAGTCTTGGACCTTTTATACACAGCAGGAGAAAAAGTTGAACACCTTTCATATGCGTTGTCTCCAATGTATTCTTGGCATCACCTGGCATGACAAAGTTCCAAATAGCACAGTGCTGGAATTTCTAGCAAGTATATACTATTGAAACAGCGACATCTATGCTGGCTTGGGCATGTCGTGAGGATGGCTGATGGGTGGTTTCCGTAAGACCTCCTGTATGGAGAATTAGTGCAGAGAAAGCACCCTAGAGTGAGACCACAGCTGCAATATAAGGATATCTGCAAGAGGAATCTAATGGCATTGGGAATGGACATTAACAGCTGGTCATTCAGCTTGAAGGCTAAAGACGCAGCATGGCCTTCTCCAATTCAAAGAGACACTCGTTCAGCAGGTTGAGGCAAAGAGGCAGTCCAGGAACCAGCAAAATCTGGGGGCTGGACAGGGGACAGATATAATCAAAAGAGGTCCAAAAACAGCATCTAGTGTGGCTAAAAAAAAAAATTCAAGAGTGGCAATCCCTTGTGGGAATAAACTTTGGCCTGAGCTTGAGCAATGATTAATATAATGCCTTATACATTCCTGTCTGTCTAAAGGTCACTAAGATAGTACAAAGAAAAGAGAACAATAAGAACAAATACAAACAAAGAGGCAGCTTAGACAACTGCAAACAAGCCTGTACTATATCTAATTATTAATCCACAATGTAATTGCTTACTATGCACAAAAATCTCAATAAAAGGAAGCACTGGAATTTTATTCTGGGCTCCCATCCCAAGTACACCAGCCTGTGTCTCATTCTTTCCATGGGAGACCACCACAATCCCTTCCACACTGAGGACAGATACAATCTGTCCCCAGTGTGGAAGGTATTGCCACTCTCAAATTGTTGTTGTTGTTTTTTAGCCACACTAGATGCTGTTTTAGGACCTCTTTTCAGAACACGATACCATAGTCTTTTGAGACTGAAGGATGCCATTGAGGGAACAATGAAGCACTCAGATGGCTTAAGTCTATTGTTAGTTTGCACTACATCTGAGAAACATCCAGCTGTATTGCATGTCATCCTGAGTCTAACATTTATACAAAATGCATGTAAGAGGGGGAGTCAATTGTAGAAGATATAAGTTTGTGCTTAAAGGCAGGGCCAACTTTTAGCTAAGGCAAAGAAGGCACTGGACTAAGATACCCAAACTTAGGGAGTGCCAACCCTGGAAGTGGAGCATTCACTCAATGTGGTCCAGGGGTGCCATATACAGTAATCTTAAGCTAGCAAAGCTAAAAGGTTTCCATGAAAATTGAATCATATATTTGTTTCAGGTTTACAGACAAAGAGGATAAAGGGATCTTAGAAGACTGAGATTTTTTTTTTGTAATCATGTATGAGGCCCTGGCCTAGTGCACTAGAGTCTAAAACCATTCATTGTCACATCTTTTAGCCGAAGTTTCCAGTAAGTATGCCTGGCATTGATTTTATTAAAAAGATTCACTGGCCTGTAAGGACAGTTATTTATATTGATTCAAATTGTATAAATTCAGCCAGTATGCAACCTGGAAGAAATCCCAGCTTTCATTTCCATGCTTGTTCTCTCACCTAGCTTGTGTAATCACTTCTGATAATCGAGGAGACAAATTTATTGACTTGTGTTACAATGACATGTACATATGCCAATTTTTTTTTGTTCTCTGTTCCACTGGGCATGTATGGATATTTTATAAAAGTAGACATTTGGAATTGAAAAACTGAACTTTTTCTCTACGTTTCTGAAAAGAATAATTGAGCAGATGGATGGCATTTCTTTTTTCTTTTTATACATATATAAAAGACAAATAGAAAAAAAGTGTGTGTGTGAGAGAGAGAGAGGGAGGGAGGGAGAGGGAGAGGGAGAGAGAGAAAGAGAGAGAATTGTAATTGAAACAAACAAAAAGAAAACTCAAATAAGCATTGTGTCCCCCAGAGAGGAATATCTATGAGTGGGGTCCGAAAAATAATGATGTCAGAAACCACCACACAATGAACATCCTGTTCTTTTTTCATGTGCAAGACCATAAAATGTTTGAGCTTCAATTACACCAAAGCTTGTACATTTTTGTTATGCCTCATGCAGATTGCCTCGATCCAGGAACTCCTCGGGTGCCACAAATGTTCTTCTCACCCATTGTTAGGTTTAGCTCTTTATGAAATTGAAAATGACAATTAAAACTTTTTCATGGTTTATGTTCCACTGGTTCCACTGGTTCCACAACCCTCCATCACACCTGTGCCCTTTCTTTTTCTTCCTCATTGGTTTTTGCCCTCAACTGTCTCTGCTTGTCAATCTATAATAACCACAGATTGGGGAAATGTTATTGCTACATACTCTGTACATACCATCCCTCCAAAAGAGCCAGTTTCTCAGGCTGTGACTATAAAATCCAAGTAGCCATCTTGGAAAAATCAGACATCATCTTCCAAGAGCTGCAGCAATGAAGGTATTAGTGCTCACTCTCCTCTTCCTCCTCATTGCGGCCAATGAAAACAAACAATACTCCAGATGTAGACTGGCTTCCCGTCTGAAGCAAGGTGGCCTGGATGGATATTATGTTTACAGTTTGGCCAACTGTGAATATACTCAGTCTTTTCCTCCCCCATCGCAAGTTCCAGGTTTGCAAGACGGATGCAAAATGGGGAACTTCCTTCCCAGAAAGAGTTCCTCTAGCCCACCCAGTGAATAAAAAGCTCTGTTCAATTTTCTTAGAATGGTAGAATATGTTTTTGTCCCATCCCAAATGTCTGGGGAGATTTCCCACTTTACCTTGCACTAACACCCTTAGTTTTAAGAGGATGATCAGTATCCACTTTATTGCCTGTATGGCACAACAGCAGAATGGGAATGTGCTTAGACCACTTCGGTTTTTCTTTTTTAACAATCACTGGCTTAAATTTGTTCTCTTTCGAATAGGGTTTATTCGTGCCAGGATAAGTATCCTCTCAAATCCTTCAGTTTCCCCAAATCATTTCAATTCAGGATACAGTTGAAGGGACCATCACAGAAGATTTGTGGCGGTGAGATTTTCCAGTTTGTAGCCCTTCGGAGCAGGCAGGAATCTGCAACTGTGCTCGGTTTCTTCCTGTGCTCTCTGCCCGAGTGCACCGAGCCATTTGGCTTTGGGGCTAAGCCACCTCCGTAGAAGGTGGCGAAGACAGGGGGAGGGTCTGGCAGGGTCGAGAGGTATCGCACCTCTCTTCCCTAGCCAGTGAAACCCCCTTCTCCAAAGGCAGCTGAGCAGTGGTCAGTAATGGCCGCCACATAGAAGAGCTCAGCCAGAAAAAGAAAGTGCAGGAGGAGCTGTGAAGAAGTGAAAGTGATTTTTGCTGACCGGGACAAGCAACAGTGAAAGTACCCTGGACTAAAGAAACATTGTTTCCAGAATGTGTCAAGCAGCGAATGTGAATTAAAGGAAAAGCTTTTTTTTTTCTTTTCACTCTCCTTCTGAACGTGACAGCGATAGAACTTTAAGAGAAATAGGAAAACTCTCATTGGAGGTATGGATTTCTGAACATTTAAAGGAAAATTGCTGCTGTAAGTGGGAAGGGAGAGGAAAAAAAATTGGATCAGAATTTGAAAAAGGAGGAGATTGCCTAGAATTTTAAAGAGCTTTAAATATAAATACGGCTTCTAAAAGATACATCTTAATTGGAACTTTTTGACTAAACAGCAACCCCAGAAAGAGAAATGGAAGAAAGAAAAAAATATGAAAAGAAATAGTCTATTTGGATTCTTTGGTAGCTTTGGAATTTTGGGGAATTATTCTTGATTAAAAACACTCGGGTGGTTGTTTTGGAAAAAAATTTTCTCCTTATGATGGCATCGCTTGTGGATGAATTAAAAATTGAATACCAAAAATATAAAAAAGAAGAACAAGATGGGAAAGATACTTTGTGTTAAGTTCTGTGCATGGGTGCAAGGAACGGAGACGAGACGGTAAAAAGTGAACTTCAAACTCTTTTTTTATTTTGGTAAAAATTTTATTGATTTTAACGACAGACAAAAAACATATAAGACATAAAACATAACATAAAAAAAATTATATCATTTTTCTCAATTTACAGTGTATCGGTTGGTTTACTACTCCCTTTTGTGCATCCATTTCATAGTCATCAAAATAATTATATTACATAATAACTCACATTATCAATCATCAATAAAATATCCCAATATCATTATTGAACAATCATTTGACTATAATTTTACTAATTCATACTTAAGCGAGATAACTATAATTAAGTAAAATTATTTTATAACAAATCATAGAATCATATCAAATCTATCTTAATAAAATATTCTTAAAAATTATCAAAACCAAGAAAAATTATATATTCATTATTTCCTAAATTTCTAAATATTCTATTATTATATTGTGTTATCTAACCATTGATAAAAAAGATCCCAAACTTCATAAAATTGTTTATCTTCTTGTTCTCTAATTTCAAATGTCAATCTACTCATTTCAGCACATTCCAATATTTTCTTAATAATTTCTTCCTCTAATGGTATTTTCTCACTCTTCCAATGTTTAGCAAACACAATCCTAGCTGCTGTTAATACATTTACAATCAAATACTTTAAATTTTTATCATATATATCAGGTACGATTCCCAATAAAAAAATCTCTGGTTTCAAATCTATGTGTTTCTTTGTCATTTTTTCCAGCCATATGCGAATTCTAGTCCAGTATTTCCTGGCCTCCTCACAAGTCCACCACATATGGCAATATGAGCCAGGTATCTGATGACATTTCCTTCAGCCACGTGCTCTGTTTAGTGCTCTGTAGTGTTCAGTCAGCTCTGATGTCTCCGTATCCCATCCTCGTCGGCAGTGTTAAGTTCTGCGCATAGGCGCAAGGAACGGAGACGAGACGGTGAAAAGTGAACTTCAAACTCTTTATTAAACATTCTGAACAGAGCAAAACCCTAGGGCAACAGCAGCCCTTTTATAGGCAAGCTGCTGCTCTTGTAACCAATAGAAAACGTGGAGTGTTAATCCACTTAACCAAAGAGAGTGGCTCGTTAACAGCCAATCAGATTCTCCTGAACGGACCAATCCAATATCGCTATTATCAGCCAATCAGAAGTGCAGGGCTAGAACCCGGCTATTTTCTAAAGCTTTTGATAAACTTCATTTAAGTCTTTTATTAGTTCATAACACCCCTTCCCCCCGGGTTCCGTTTGGGGGGTGCGGTGACATAATCTCTGAGGTAGGAAGGTTGCTTTGACTGTCTATTGGATTTACGCTGTCCCACCAGTTCTTGTCCGTAAGCATGTTTTGATGGGGTGTTTTTGGGCAAGTTGGGTGCCGGTGGTTCCTCGTTGGAAGACTCGGTGCCGCTAATGTTCTCGTCATTGTCCTCTGGCCCTTGCGGGCTTGCCTCTGTTGGGTTGTTCCTCTGTGGCGAGGCCACACCCATCCCTGATCCTTCTTCACTTGTTACGCCCAATGGCTGCCTTCTTTCGTTCCTGCTTTCCGCCATCTCGAATTCGGTTTTTTCGACATCCCCTCCCCCCTCAGTTTGGGAGTTACCGGAGTCGCAGAAACTAGGTTGTAGCCTCGAGCGAAGCTGATCGATATGGTGTTTCCATATTTTTCCATCGCAGGTATTCACCCGGTACGACCTGGGTCCAGTGGCTTGAATAACAGTGGCCTCAATCCACAACGGTTCGCCAGAAAGGTTTCTAGCGAAAACTAAGTCGTCTATCTTGAACTCGCGGCATTTTCCACTAGATCCACAGGGTTTCTCTGGCTCGTAAGACAGGTGAAGCTGGTTGAGGTGGGAGCGGAGTTTACGTCCCATCAATAGTTCCGCTGGAGTCTTGTTGGTGACGCTGTGCGGAGTGATGTGTTGGAGAAGGAGTATTCTATTTATCTTATCTTCAATGTCCCCATAGTCCATCTTGTAGAGGGTTTTTTTAACAAACTGTATCATGCGCTTGGCTCTTCCATTAGCCGCAGGGTGCACTGGCGAAATTCGTGCATGGCGAATACCGCGGTCCACTAAGTATTGTTCAAAAGGAAGCGCGGTAAACTGGGGTCCGTTGTCGGATACCAGAACGTCTGGTAGTCCATGCATCGCGAATAATCTGTTCAACTTCCGGATGATGGACTCGGTTGTAGTACTTTTCATTTCGTGGATCTCGAGCCAGTTTGAGTAGGCATCCACTGTTAATAGGAATGTATGTCCCTTAGTAGGTCCTGCAAAGTCAATATGAATGCGGGACCATGGTCCCCAAGGTGTTTCTCATTCTGTCAGAGTTGCCTTTGGTGGGGCATTGCAAACCTCCTGGCACTTATAACAAGTCTTTACCCAGGCTTCTATTTGTTTGTCGATGCCCGGCCACCACGCGTAGCTTTGTGCGAGCGCTTTCATATGCACGATGCCTCATGCAGTGTCTTTAGTACCGCTTGTTGTAACCGCTCTGGGACGACAACTCTATCCCCCCACAGGATGCAGCCCTTTTGCGAAAAAAGTTCCGTTTGTTGATTCAGGGGTTTGATCTACTGGCCATCCTTGTTCAACCCAGCTAAGAACCCACTTTAAGATAAAATCACATTTTGTTTCGATCGTGATATCACTAGCGGTCAGCGGCGGTGAATGCAGCGTTTCAATCTGGAGCATTTAAGGGTTGGAGCTGGGTCATCGACGGTTTCCGGAAGTGGTGCACGGCTCAATGCATCAGCATGGGGAATGGCTTTCCCTGGGCGATGCGTACGATGATAATTGTACGCAGCCAAAAACTCTGACCAGCAAGTCATTCTAGGTGATAATATATAGGGGGTTGGCTTGTCTCCCACTATAATCCACAGCAATAATCCCCAGCAAAGGTTTGTGGTCAGTAACAATAGTAAAAACTCATCCATAAACATATACATGAAACCGTTTAACAGCAGATACAACAGCAAGAGCCTCTTTATCAATTTGACAAAAGTTATGTTCAGCCTTTGAAAGAGTTCTTGAAAAATAGGCAATAGGGGCTTCACTACCGTTTGGTAACACATGGCTCAAAATGGCTCCTACTCCAAATGGTGATGCATCACATGTGATTGTTTAGGGCAAAATCTCGTTATACTGCATTAAAACAGCATCTGAAGTTAATAGGTTTTTCACTTGTCGGAACGCGTGCTCCTCTCGGTGCCCCCAAACCTAGGTTGCTTTTTTGTCGAGAAGCCGATGTAGGGGCTTGGCTACGGTCACTTTGTGGGGCAGGAAGAAATTGTAAAAATTAATAAGCCCCAGGAAAGCTTGGAGATCAGTCTTGTTTCTGGTTCTTGGGGCGTTCTTGATTGCTCTTAACTTGCTACTGCTGGGGTGAATGCCTTGTTTATCAATTAGGTACCCCAGGAACTCTACTTTATCTGTACACAGTTGACATTTATTTTTTTTAACTTAAAGGCCAGAGTCTTTAAATTTCTGGAGAACCAGTCTAAGACGCTCCTTTAGTATTTCTCTATTCGGGGCAGCAATTAAAACATCATCAAAGTATGGTACGACCCCTTTTATACACTGTAATAGTCTCTCCATCAAGCTCTGAAAGATCCCTGGGGCCACGCTAACTCTGAATTGGAGTCGGTTGCACTTAAAGGCGCCTCGATGCGTAATGATTGTTTGCGCCTCTGCTGTTTTTTAATCTACAGGCAGTTGTTGGTACGCCTGTGCTAAATCCAATTTAGCGAAGACTTTTCCGCCCCCCAGGAAATGGAGGAGGTGTTTTACCACCAGCACCGGATAAGCATTCTGTTGAAGGGCATGATTCAGGGTGGCACGGTAGTCCCCACAAATCCTTAACGATCCATCCGGTTTGATGGGTGTTACAATTGGAGTTTCCCAAGGAGCATGGTCGGTTGGTTCTAAAGCACCCTGGGCTATTAATTTATCAAGCTGCTCGTCAATCTTTGGTTTAAGGGCAAAAGGGACTTGATGAGGCTTAAGGCGGATGGGGGCTACT
This sequence comes from Hydrophis major, assembly GCA_033807585.1. NCBI lineage: Eukaryota > Metazoa > Chordata > Lepidosauria > Squamata > Elapidae > Hydrophis > Hydrophis major. The sequence goes on from CM066329.1 coordinate 225,068,235, forward strand.
TCAGGGTTAAGGTTAAATGATATCGGGATCCCCTTGTACTCGCCTAGTTTATCTGCAAAGACGTCCTGGAATTCCTGGACGAGGGCCTCCTCCCAGTCGTCGCTGCTGGTTTGGAAAATGCCGGCTACCTCAATCCCAAGTGGAGCAAACCATTGAAGGCCTAACAAGCTAGGCCGATCACGGTCGACAATGGTCAATGGTAAAGATGCAGTACGATTTTTGAATGAGACCTGGACTAGGCTGGATCCAAAGACCGGAATTCGGTTTCCTTGCTAGTCCTTGAGAATGATTCTTTGGGTTCTGAGGTCTTGCCGCCGGACGGCAGGGATCAATTGTTTAAGGGTCTTCCAGGAAACCATCGAGAGGGATGATCCTGAATCGACTTCCATCACGCAGGGCTGGTTTTCGATTACGACCTTCACTCGGATCTTCTTTGCATCTAATGATGAGGCGTGACCAATCGTGATGGTTTGGTGTGCCTCTTCTTGTTTCGTTGAATGGGCTAGTGGTTTATTTCTGTAGGAGTGGTTGTTCCATTGGTGGTTCGAATGTTCCCGATTCACAGGGCGACTTCCTGTGGGTTGGTGGTAGTTGGTCCCCCTCTGAAGTGGGCTGGATCCTAGCTTGTTTCGACAGACCTTTCCGATGTGGCCTCTCTTCCCACAAATATGGCAGAGCGCGTCAAGGAATTTGCAGTCTGATCATGGGTGGTTTGCCCCACAACCTGCGCATTGGTACTGCAGTCTCTGGTTACGCTGGTGGCATTGGTCTCATTCAGACTGGAGCCGGTTGACTTCTTCCTCATCACTTTCTGATGACGATTTGAGGTCCTCGTGGTGGGTTGCCATTGCATGTCCCTCAAGGCGAGGTGAGGTTTCGCCAGTGAGTTGGCAGAGTGGGGCGTTGGTGCGGCGCATTCGGGCAGCCAACTTCCTGGTTGCTTCTGCTGCAGTAGCGTCAGTGATGGTATCTGCAAGGCTGATGTCGCCTTTCACCATCAGCTTACTTTGCACGTGCGGTGCATCTAAACCCAGAACTATTCAGTCTCTTAGAGCTTCTTCGAGGTCGGCGAACCCACAGAGGCCTCCCAGGTTCCGGAGATCCACGATGAAATCTGAAACGCTTTCTCCTTTCCGCTGGTCTCTCTGGTAAAATTCATGTCTTCGGACAAGCGTTGGTACGGTAGGTGCATAGTAGGCCCGTAGGAGGGGCTCGAGGACATCCCAGTCCATGGATTTCACCTCAGCCGGTTTCGCCAGTGCCTTAGCCATCTTAAAAATGGCAGGTCCGTAGTGGGTCAGGAATACCGCTCTCTTTTTCCCAGTAGTGGCATCCTTCAAGTTGTTGGTCTCCAGAAATATCTGGAACCGGTCCATGTATGAGTCCCAGTCTTCTTGTGCCGGGTCGAATGGAGCGGGTGGTATGGTGCCGCTGGTCATGGTTTCCGCCGTTGATGCGCCTTCAGCCACATGCTCTGTTTAGTGCTCTGTAGTGTTCAGTCAGCTCTGAAGTCTCCGTATCCCATCCCCATCGCCAGTGTTAAGTTCTGCGCATAGGCAGAAGGAACGGAGATGAGACAGTGAAAAGTGAACTTCAAACTCTTTATTAAACATTCTGAACAGAGCGAAACCCTCGGGCAACAGCAGCCCTTTTATAGGCAAGCTGCTGCTCTAGTAACCAATAGAAAACGTGGAGTGTTAATCCACTTAACCAATGAGAGTGGCTCGTTAACAGCCAATCAGATTCTCCTGAATGGACCAATCCAATATCGCTATTATCAGCCAATCAGAAGTGCAGGGCTAGAACCCTGCTATTTTCTAAAGCTTTTGATAAACTTTATTTAAGTGTTTTATTAGTTTATAACACTTTGGGCACCCTTTTTCAATTTCTAGAAATGGCGGTATGCACTTATGAAAAATTGACTGCGCAGCAGAACGACTGGGACAAAGAAGAAGAAGAAGCCATCTTTGATGAACAATGGGTTTTTTGGGGGGAGGAGGAGAAAGAGGAAAAGAAAAAGAAAAAGGGGATTTTTAAGGCCTGAAAAAACAACCAAAAAAGAGAAAAATGAGGTGAATGGTGGATACAAGGTTAGAAAACAACAGAAAAGGGGAAAGCAGAAGAAGAAAAGGGAGGAGGAGAGACAAAGGGGTAAAAAGGGAAAGGAAAAGAATAAGCAAGAGAGAAAGAAGGGGAAGAGAAGCCTTAATGGTGGGAAGCAAGATTTAAAGAAACAAAACTTATTTAGAGACAATTGGTAAATTTAATTGAAAAAAAGGGATTCTGTAAGGTACATAAGATTCAGTTTTTTATATGTGTATTTAGAATAAAATGCTTAAGATATAAATGAGTATTAATATGTATGATTAATTTCTTAATGGTATTGATTGTGGTTTCATATGCTTTTTTTGTTATTATTGTATTTTTTCCTTTCTCATAAAATTCATTGTGTAATTTTAGAATGTACTAAACAGAATCCCAATATAAGTTAAGTGTTATATTAAGCATTATTAAGCTAGGGGAAAGAGTTAAAGGTGTCATATTCCAATCAGTGTACAGGAGAAGTTTCTCTAAAGAGAAAAGATGAATGGATAGCTGGAAATAGAACAGACATAAAATGATAAGTATTATGAATTGAACTCAGATGAGATAAATAAAATAAAATTAAGAAAGATAAAAGAGGGAAGAAGCTATACAGAAAATTGAAAATGGTAATAAGATATGGAATGATATATAAAGTGAATATGATTTTTGAATTTGTGTCTGTGCGAAGAGTTTTAACCCAGGATCAAGCAACTTTCAGAAGAGATGTTTTATGTTTTTATGTTCCATGTTTTGTTTGTCTGTGTATTGTTTTTTGGAAAGCAATAAAATTTTAATTAGCAAGAAATATAATTTGGATAATAGAATGAAAAGAAGAAGTTGGGATAAGATACGAAGCTGAACAGATAACGTAAATATATATATTATAATTTGGAATTATTTTGTATGTTTTATTGATTTTTTCAGAAAAGATTTTTTATGTTATGATGCCTTGTTTGTTTGTGTATTGTTTTGTAAAGTTAATAAAATTTGTTTAAAAAAAAAAAAGATTTGTGGTGGTGCAAAATCCCACAATGGAAAAGTACCTCCTCCTTGGAAGGCCCAGTTCAAGAAGAGAGAAGGAAGGAGACGTGGCTTTATGTGCCATTAACAACCCCAGGAATATTTTGGAGACAACATTCAGTTTTATTCCAAATTCCCATGAATTTGGACTTCATGGGTCCTTCCTTGGTTCAGGAAGAATGAATATATGGTTAAACTTTTTGTTTTAAATATTCTGTTTAAAAAACTAGGACAGCCTTTTCCTTTATAGCACATGCTTTTTATAGTCCCTTGCCTGTTTGCTTTCTTCCAGGGGTCTGTATGGCTTATTATGAGAGCAGATACAACACCAACGCTGTGGGGCAGCCAAACCGGGATGGCAGCCGCGACCATGGAATTTTCCAGATAAACAGCACCTGGTAGTGCACCAATTACCAGGGCCGTACAGCTAATGGCTGCAATAAGGCTTGCAGTGGTAAGACACATATTGGAGAGGACAGATAAAGAGACAAGCTTTAACAAAATTTCAAAATTCAATAGAATTGACACAATGAGGTGGTATGCTTCTACTCCTTGCACTGTTGCTTCCTGACCTGACCTACTATCTATTTCACCTATGTCACTAGAAAAGCAAGACACGTGAAATGTCTCTAAGTCTAATTGTTGTGTCTGCGAAATGATGCCAGGAGTTGGTGACTTCAATTCAAGCTCTTTATTGAATGTTGGAACCGAACTGGGGCAAAAGGAAAAAGGTCGCGGCTTTTATTCTTTTAGCCGTGGCGGCCACGGCCAATGGCACCGCTTTGAATCTCCTGTGATCCGAAAGGACCAATCGCGGGAGATTCTTAGCGAGCCAATCGGCGTGGCTCGCCTGACCAATCAGAGTGCCCCGCGCTTTGGCCAATCAAAGCGCGGGGATCTCAAGAATGCTAATAAGGACAGAACACTAATGAATACCAGACACATATTTGATGAGGTTCCCCTGTCCCACATCAACAGCCTCACAATCTCTCTTGCTTTTTTATAGACTGGAGACACAAGACCAGATTAGCTCTCCACCCATAATGAAAGGGGTAGCTTGCTTGGTAGAGCCACCCGATCCCAACTTCACTGAAATTAATCAATATCTTGCCAGAGAGACAGGTTAAGGGCAACAAATCCAGCACCAGATTCCACCTGGCTGAGGAACCCAATTCTCTGCTTTCTGTCCTTTGTCAGAGAAATCTGGTTCTTGGACTCAGAGCCTGCCAATATTCACTTCAGAGAGAAAACAGATTCTTAGCATTCTATACTTTTCAGAAATGTTACTCTACTTGATTAGAACATGAAAAGAGGCTACACCAGCTATACAGAAAATAGGCTATACTGTTAAAGATGTGAATGTATTGCATACATTACTAATGAATTCCTATAACTAAAATTCCTGTTAAGTAGGAATCTGCTTTAAATAATAATGTTATACAAAACTTTGGAAATACCTTTGAAATATTTGAACATGGATGTATTCTAATTTGCCTCTTTCGGCAGCTTTCACAGATGATGACATCACAGATGATATTGTTTGTGCTAAGAGAATTGTGCGCGGTCCCAAAAGGGTGAATGCCTGGTGAGTCAGTCTCTCATTAACACCTTTCTACTTGTACCATTCAGTAGCAAATGAACTTATTCTTGTGGTCATGAACATTAATTACCTTTCTTTAAATTATTGTACAACTTTTAGCCTGGGTGACAAAATACACTTTTTAAAAAATTTTGTTTCTATACTTGCACTTTGGTTGCTTTAGAACCTTTAAACCTGGAATGAGTGGATTGTTCATCTAGGTCTTAAAGCAGAGCGACAACCAATTTACCAGCATGAGTGTTGATGCCCATTATAACTGAATAATTCCTTCCCAGCAATTTCACATCCAGTCTCAATTTCTGTCTTTCTCACCTAATTTAAAATCTCTTCAAACACAGGGTCAACACTGAGGTTAGCAACCATCTGGGACTGATAGCAGAAGAATTTGGCCAATGGCCTTTTAAACACCAGGAGTCTGATCCCAGGAACGAGCTCCATGGGATCAGAGATCTGGTAGATAAAGAACATAGTAGTAAAAGAAGCAGGGAGAGACAGTTTGTGAAGCCTCCAATCATAAGATAAATAGGAAAGGGGGCTGCAGCAGCAGACCATTAGATGGAAATCCCTTAAACTGAGCATCTATAAGCAAAGCATAAAAAAGTTATGAGTTCAATAATCAGAATTTTTTAGAATTTACTCTGATATGTGCTATTTTAACGCATTCTAAGATTTTTGGATAGAATTTTGTGAGCTTTCTAGTGCTTACCCAATACTCCAGATATTAACTCCTCTGAGTACTGGCGAGCATGGACTCTGAGAAGGTTATTTAGAGTCCAAATTATCTATTCTGCAGCAATGCCATGTAAACTTTATTGTGAGAAATAGAAGATGAGGACTATTTAATTAAAACAATTGTAGTTCCTTTCATTTTCACCTGGAGAGAAGATTAACAATTAGGAAAGTCAAAGAATAGGAAAAATGCATGAACAAGAGTAGCCACTAGCTCACCACCCTCAATCTCTTCAAGGAGACTTACATAATCAGAAATTGTCAAAGAAATAAACATATGTATGATCTACAAAGGCATTATGCATTATGCTTATTTTTAATTTGTATTCTTATGTTTAGGGTTGCCTGGGGAAACAACTGCAAAGGAAGAGATCTGTCAAAATGGATCCGTGGCTGCCAGCTCTGAGATTGATGCTTCCGCATTTCTCTTCCTCCTCCTGTGATGAAAATGATATTCATTCTTATATAACCACTGTTAGATCTGGAGCGTGGGCGCAAGGAACGGAGATGAGACATTGAATAGTGACTCCAACTCTTTATGAGTGACTTCAGAACAGAGCAGAGCTACTGGGCAGCAGCAGCTCCTTTTATAGAGCTAGCTGCTGTCACAATAACCAATGGTTTGAGTTTGCCGCACTGGTAGCGGCCAATCAGCGGCGACCCGCTGTCAGCCAATCAGATTAGCCAGAAACGGCCAATTACAATCCGCTGTTTGTGGGCCAATCAGAAGTGCAGGATTACGAGCCTGCTGTGGAAACAAAACTATTAGGATTTAAACTAAAGCATTTGCTTAGTTCGTAACAACCACATTGACCAGTTTGATTTTATTCTTGACCCCTACACATTGGGAACTGTTGTGAATCAATAAATACTTAATAAAGATTATTAAGAGCTTGAAGCAAAGTGCGGGGTTCTGGCCCTGCACTTCTGATTGGCCGATAATAGGGATTGGTCCGTTCAGGAGAATCTGATTGGCTATTAACGAGCCTCTCCCATTGGTTAATGGAGCTAGCGCTCCCTGTGTTTTCATTGGTTAAATAAGTTAAGAATTGCCTATATAAAGGGGCCCATTGTGGCCATTGAACTGAGCTGTTTTCACATGTAAATAAAGAGTTTGAAGTTCACTGTTCACTGGTTCATCTCCATCCTTGCACCCATGCACAGAACTTAACACTGGCGACGAGGGTGGGATGTGGAGACGTCAGAGCTTATTGAACAATGAAGAACTATAACCAAGCAGGTGGCTGAATGCACCAACGGCGGAACCATGTCCGGCAGCATCATACCACCCGCTCCATTCGACCCGGCACAAGAAGACTGGGACTCATATATGGATCGCTTCCAGATGTTTCTGGAAACCAACAATTTGAAGGATGCCACTACCGGAAAGAAACGAGCGGTATTCCTAACTCATTGCGGGCCAACCATATTCAAGATGGCCAAGGCACTAGCAAATCGGCAGAAGTAAAGTCTATGGACTGGGACGTCCTCGAACCACTGCTGAGAGCTCACTACGCACCGACCGTGCCAACGCTCGTGAGAAGGCATGAATTTTATCAGAGAAGTCAGTGGAAGGGCGAAAGTGTTGCTGATTTCATCGCGGATCTCTGGAATCTGGGAGGCCTATGCGAGTTTACCGAGTTAGAAGAAGCCCTAAGAGACCGAATAGTTCTGGGATTAGATGCACCAGGCACTCAGAGTAAACTAATGGCAAAGGGCGACATTAGCCTTAAGGATGCCATAGCTGAAGCTACTGCAGCAGAAGCAACCAGGAAGTCGGCTGCCCAAATGCGCCGCACACACGCACCAGTTCACCAACGAGCCTGCGAAATTTCACCTCAGTCAGAGGGACAGCTAGATACAACCCACCACGAGGACCTCGAATCGTCGTCAGAAAGCGATGAGGAAGAGGTCCATCGACTTCGGTCCGAACAAGACCAACGCCAGAAATCGCAGTATCAATGCGCCGGGTGTGGAGCAAGCCACCCCCGGTCAGAATGCAAATTCCTCAATGTGCTCTGCCATGTGTGCGGGAAAAGAGGCCATATCGGATGGGTCTGTAGAAGCAAGCCAGGACCCAGCCAGCCCTCAAGGGGGGTTAACTATCGCCAACTGACGGGAAATCGTCCCGTGAAGCGAGAACCACCAATGGAACAACCACTCCTACAGAAACAAAACCCTAAACCACCCAACGAAGCGAGAAGAGGCTCACCAAATGATCACGATCTGTCACGCCTCATCTCTTGACGCCAAAAAGATCCGAGTGAAAGTGGCCATCGAAAACCAGCCCTGCATGATGGAAGTCGATTCAGGATCATCCCTCTCGATGGTTTCCTGGAAGACCCTCAAGCAGCTCATCCCCACTATCCGGAGGCAAGATCTCAGATTCCAAAGACTCATACTCAAGGACTATCAAGGAAATCGAATCCCGGTCATTGGATCCAGCCGAATCCGAGTATCGTTTAAGAACCATACAGCATTTCTACCCCTGACTGTAATCAACAAGGATTGGCCTAGTTTGTTAGGCCTCCAATGGTTCGCTCCACTTGGAATTGAAGTAGCTGGCATTCACCGAACCTGCAGCAGTGATTGGGAAGAAGACCTCGTCCACGAATTCCAGGACGTCTTCACAGAAAAATTAGGCAAGTACAAGGGGACCCCAATATCGTTTAACCTCAATCCCGAAATAGCTCCCATCCGCCTTAAGCCTCGTCGAGTTCCATTTGCCCTTAAACCAAAGATTGACGAGCAGCTTGATAAATTAATAGCTCAGGGTGTGTTAGAACCAACCGATCACCCTCCCTGGGAAACCCCAATCGTAACACCCATCAAGCCGGATGGATCGATAAGAATTTGTGGGGACTACCGAGCCACCCTGAACCACTCCCTTCAACAAAACGCTTACCCGGTACCAGTGGTGCAGCACCTCCTCCATTTCCTGGGGGGCAGAAAAGTCTTCGCTAAATTAGACTTAGCCCAGGCATACCAACAACTGCCTGTTGACAAAAAAACGGCAGAGGCCCAAACAATCTTTATGCACAGAGGTGCATTTAAATGCAACTGACTCCAGTTCGGAGTGAGCGTAGCCCCGGGAATCTTTCAAAGCTTGATGGAAAGGCTGTTACAAGGGATAAAAGGTGTTGTCCCATATTTTGATTATGTGTTAATCGCTGCCCCAACTCGGAAAATACCTGAGGTTGGTTCTCCAGAGATTTAAAGACTCAGGTCTCAAAGTTAAAAAAAAACAAGTGTCAATTATGTACGCATCGTGTAGAATTTTTGGGATATTTAATTGATAGTCAAGGCATTCACCCCACCGATAACAAACTCAGGGCAATCAAGAACGCTCCAAAACCCCGGAACAAGGCCGACCTCCAGGCTTTTCTGGGCCTTATAAATTTTTATAACGTTTTCCTGCCTCACAAAGCAACCGTAGCTGAACCCCTAGATCGTTTATTGGACAAAAAAGCAACCTGGGTATGGGGACACAGACAAGAAAAGGCGTTTTGACATGTAAAAAATTTATTGACTTCTGATGCTGTTCTGATGCAGTATAACGAGACTTTGCCTTTAATGATCACGTGTGATGCATCCCATTCGGAGTGGGCGCCATTTTAAGCCACGTTTTACCAAACGGTAATGAAGCCCCTGTTGCCTATTTCTCAAAGACGTTGTCAAAAGCAGAATGCAATTACAGTCAAATTGATAAGGAGGCCCTTGCTATAGGATCTGCGGTTAAGAGATTTCATGAATATGTGTATGGCCGAGCCTTTACCATAGTGACTGACCACAAACCTTTGCTGGGAATAATAGCAGGAGATAGGCCAACACCGTATATATTATCTCCCAGAATGACCCGCTGGTCAGAATTCTTGGCAGCATATAATTACAAGTTGCAACATCGCCCGGGGAAGGCCATTCCCCACGCCGACGCATTGAGCCGTGCACCTCTTCTGGAGATCATTGATGACCCCGCTCCGACGGTTACAACACTGCAGATCGAGACACTTCAAACGCCACCATTAACAGCCCGAGATATCGTGATGGAAACGAAATGCGACCCCATTCTAGCACGAATCCTCAGTTGGGTCGAGCGGGGATGGCCGTTGGACCAAATATCTGACGACTACGCCCCATTCAAGAATTGGCAAACAGAACTTTTTTCCCAAAAGGGCTGCATTATCTGGGGTGATAGAGTTGTCATTCCAGAGCAGTTGCGACCAGCGATACTAAGGACCTTGCACGATGGCCACCCCGGCATCGTGCGTATGAAAGCCCTCGCACGAAGCTACGCGTGGTGGCCGGGTATTGACAAGCAGACAGAGACATGGGTAAAAGCTTGTCACAAATGCCAGGAAGTAAGCAACGTCCCGCCAAAAGCAACCCCAACTGAATGGGAAAAACCGAGGGGACCATGATCCCATATTCATCTGGACTTTGCGGGTCCTACCAAGGGACACACATTCTTATTAACGGTGGATGCCTACTTGAACTGGCTTGAAATACATGAAATGAGGAATACAACAACCAAGTCAGTCATCAGGAAACTAGACAGACTCTTTGCGACACACAGATTACCAGACGTTCTAGTATCTGATATAAAGGGGCCCATTGTGGCCATTGAGCTGAGCTGTTTTCACATGTAAATAAAGAGTTTGAAGTTCACTGTTCACTGGTTCATCTCCATCCTTGCACCCATGCACAGAACATAACAGGAACAATGAGTTTCTTTACACACAAATGATGGTTTTTAAATGGCTTATGGGTAGAAAAGAGGGAAAGTCCTTGCTTTTTAAAATCTTTTAAAATTGCTTCAATAAAATGAGTTTTGTGCATTATGCCCTGCCCTGTTTCATGTTTTATTTATTTCCTTTTCATCTTTCATTATTCCTACAAAACTGAACTAGTTACCAATCATGTTTACAGCAGAGCAGACTTGTGCAACGAACTGCATCATTGATTCAAGGCTTGGTGTCACTTAAACAAAGAACCAAATGCATTTCTTCATACAATATTTGTAAACTATTTTGAAATTCTTATATGAAAACTCTGGATTGTCATCCAAGGCCATATAGATTCTGTGATTTATCACCTGTTATATTAAGGCTTGAATTTTGCTCCATAATATAAGAAAAAACGTATTCTTAATTTAAAAATGGATGGCCATCTTCTTCCTATCCATTCATCTGCCAAATAAGAGAACCTCCAACAAGAGGGCAGCAGCAGCAGATTAATGATACAGGCCAAATTACTGTGAAATCTGTTCTTCCAAGGTCCAGATCGCATCTTCTCACAAAGTCTAGATATGCTTTTCTGTTAAATCTACTCTATTTTGTGCATCCTCAGTTCCAGGATATAGTCATTGTTCATCTGTGATACCTGCACATGGAGAAAACTGAGCAGATCACAGTATATTGTGTTCAAGTGAACATATGTAGAAAACAGCAGGTAGCAGATGGCAGCAAAAACTAGTGGGTAACGATCCTGGCTAACTTGGAGAATGCTAAGCAAGATTCAACCTGTAAAACCTTCCGGTCTGTAATAATTTTTTTTTTTTTAAACAAATTTTATTAATTTTACAAAGAACACAAACAAAACTAAAAGATCTTTTCTGAAGGTTGTCTGATCCCGGGTTAAAACTCTTCGCACAGACACAAATTCAAACATCATATTCACTTTATATATCCTTCCATATCTTATTATCATTTTCTTTTTTATATTATATATATATACCATTTTTATCAATTTTATATAAACAATGCACAAGGCATAACAGCTTATAAGTTCTTTTCTAAGAAAAAATAATAAAGGAAGAAAACCAATAGAACATAACAATCCCAAATTATAGTATCAATACTTTGTCTATTTAACTTCATATCTTATCCGAACTTCTCCTTTTCATCCAAATTATTTCTTATTAATTAAAAAAATATACAACATCCAAAAAAAAAGCATAACAAAACCTTTATATATCCTTTCATATCTTATTACCATTTTCAATAATATTCTTTGTCTGTTCTATTTCCAACTATCCATTCATCTTTTTTCTTTTATTATACTTCTCCTATACACCATTTGGAGTAACGTCTATAAGTCATTACCCTAACTTAAAAGTACTTCATATAACAATTTTTCTTGGGATTCTGTTTAAAAGATTCTAAAATTACACAATGAATTTTATACTCTAAATACACATATAAAAAACATAATCTTATGTACCCTCCAGAATCCCTCTTTTATCCTAAATTAAATTCACCCATTGTCTCTGAATAAACTTTTTTTCTTTATATCTTGCTTCCCCCCATTGAGGCTTCTCCTCCCCCCCTTTCTCTCTTGCTTATTCTTCTCCTTGCCCTTTTTACCCCTTTGTCTTTCCTCCTCCCTTTTCTTACTCCTTTTCCTTTGCTTTCTAACCTTGCCTCCACCTTTCCGCTCATTTTTCTCTTCTTTGGTTGTTTTTATAATTCTTAAAATCCCCTTTTTCTTATCCTTTTTCTCCTCCTCCCCGGAAAGAACCCATTGTTCATCAAAGATGGCTTCTTCTTCCTCTTCTTCTTTGTCCCAGTCCTTCTGCTGCGTAGTCAACTTTTCATAAGTACATAACGCCATTTCTAAGCATTGAAACAAAGTGCCCAAAGTATCTTCCTTTTTATATTTTTGATATTCAGTCTTTAGTTCATCCACAAGCGATGCCATTATGAAAAGAGAAACTTTTCCCAAAACAACCACAAGTATTTTTAATCAAAAATAATTCAAAAAAAGTTCCAAAAATTAATACTTTTCTTCCTTCTTCTCTTTCTCTTTCTGGGGTTAATGTTTAATCAAAGAGGTCCAATTACCATATACCTTTCTTTGGGATTCTAGGCAATCTCCTCCTTTTTCAGCTTCTGCTCCAATTTTTTTTCCTCTCCCTTCCCACTTGCAATATCAATTTTAAATAATCAGAAATCCATACCTCCAACAAGGGTTTTCCAATTTCTTAAGTTTTTCAATGTCCAAAAATCCTTTTGTCCCTTAGCTTCAACTCTCAAAACAATTCACTTTCAATGTCCAATATGTCCAAACATTTCTGCTGTTTCCATGGGGTGGGAGAGTGAAGAAAAAAAAAAGTTCCCTTTAACAGCTTCTCCGCCGCTTTCGATCTTCTTAGGGATACAATGTATCCTCCAGCAATTCAAACAGCTCAGTTCCAACAAATTTGAAAGATGTTACTTGACCCGGCTCAGACAGCACTTTCACTCTTCTTACTTCCTCCAGCACAATCTTACCCGGTTGCTGGCTTCTTCATGGCGGCCATTGCTGACCGCCGCTCCACCGCCTTGGGAAAAAGGGGTTTTTCCGGAGGAGGAGGGGGTCTGCGACACCCCCAACCCCTATCTGACTCCCCTCTCTCTTCAGCTGTCCCTACAGGGCAGCCATATCCCCCTGACCCATCTGGATCGGGGGTACCTCGGCAGCTAGCACAGCAGGAATCGCAAGCTGTCGTGAATTCCTGCTGCCCCGAAGCCACGCGAAACCGGAAACCCGGTCTGTAATAATTTTAACTAGAAACAATGCAGGTTCCTTCTTGAGATTTCAGTGATCATTCAGAGTGTAACACAAACGTAACAAAATCCAAAATGTAAATAAACGTCCTTTAATGCCTCCAATTTGGCCCCACTGTTCAATAATACTCAGTTGGAGATAAAACGTACTCAAAAATAGCCTTCAAAAGAAAGCAATACAGTCTGAATTTAATGAGCAGATAGAGGTGAAATAAAAAAACCAAACAAACTACAATGACAAAATTTCTACAACGGAACAAGAGAAGTATTTACCAAATTCAAGGAGATAATAAGGCACAGTCTGTTGGAAGGACGCCAAGATAACTTCAGACCAAAATAAAACATGCTTTGTTTCCAGTGTTTGTCAGTATGCAGGTCCAAACTATTATTCAGCTGTCACACCTGCAGCCCATGAAGAGAATCAAGGCCCTCTCCTCCCAAGGAGACCATGTCTCTCCCTTATCCTCTTCTCCCTGCATGCCCTAGGATGGAGGGCCTGGGTCCTCCTCTGACTGCTCAGCTGGCCTCTGCCCTTCCCCGCCTCCTCCACAACCTCTGGAGCCACACTTCCACTTCCTGTCAGCTGTTCCTCCTCTCCTTCAGAATCAATCTCCACCAGGGGCATGACAATTTCACTCAATAGGATTTGCAACACTAGATTTTAGTGAGAACTAAGGATCAAGCTATTTTAATCTATATTTCAAAAACTCAACGTAAGGAGGATTCAGTTTTTCAATTTCAGCAAAACTAGATATATCTTCAGTCTTAATTTTCCAAAGCCAAACTGTTAGGGATAACATTGTTTACCCTAACTGGTTTAGGTAAAATAATAAATATGTTATCATAGTTTATTAGTTAAAGTGTCTGCAACTTTAAATATGGGAATGTAATTAGGGGAGTGGTTGTGAAAGCACTTTAAAAGAAGCAAGACGACAGCTTGCTCTCTCTCTGGCTTTGATGATCCCTAATTACTGCATGGACTCAAGACTGCGTTACTCGAATGGGAGAGAGACAAAGGACTGATTTGTAAGTGAACTGACATAGGATATTCTACACGGACTTTGCTAATTGAATATCCTTGAATGGACTGACTAAATGATACATGATTAATGGACTGTTATTTTGACTATGCTATAAATGGAATAAACTATATTTTTGATAGCACAAGCGTATCTGTTATTTTTACTGTATGTTAATAAACATACAAGCTTATCTCACTCATTTATCTGTGTGCCTATCTGACTAACGCTGCACATTCTGTTTAGCTTGTCTCCTTAACCCTGGTTGGGGAATCCAGGCTTAACACTGGTTATGGGCCCAGAGGCTGCAAAGTCAGTTTAACTAGGATAAAACAGATTTATGTAAAAAGTGAGAGTTTGTGTTGTTATACATTACAGTAAACAGACAGCTGTGTTTTATTAATTATAGTTATATATCCATATAAGAAAACATGGCACAAGTCAATCTACAAAGTTTATCCAAGCTGGATGGAACAAACTATGTATCATGGTCTATGAAATGTAGTCTACTTCTACGAAGAGAAGGTCTGTGGAACATAATTGAAAATCCACCAAACGTAGAGGAATGGGATCCAGAGGATGATGAAGATAGACTAAAAATAGAAGAATTTATGCATAAAAATCAACAAGCTATTTGCATAATTGGATTAACATTAACTGACAGGCAACTTGTTCATATCCATGGAGAAAAAACGGCTGTTGGGTGTTGGCAGAAGCTGAAGAGGATTTATGTCCGAGATAATGTTGGTGCACACATAAATCTAACACGGAAGCTTTTCAGGAAGCATCTCCAGACGAATGGTGATATGCTTAGTCATTTGAAAACTATGCAAAGCATTTTTCAAGAACTGCACAAGAAAGAGCTTATTTTCTCTGAACTACACCAAGTCTATATAATTCTATCTTCACTAGATGAAAGTAATGACAACTACGTAACTTCCCTTGAAATTTTGCCTAAAGAAAGTTTAACTTTAACTGATATAACTGGCAGATTGATTGAAGAGGCCAGAAGAAGACTTGAAAGACACCAGTTAAGGAGGGAACAACCTCAAAAAGAAGATAATGAATCTCCTACTGCATACGCAATTAAAAAGTGCTTTAATTGTGGAGGAAGAGGACATTTGGCAAGATTTTGTAAAAAAGCAAAACGTCAGAACGCTGGCCAGAATATTAAAAGTCATCAAAAGATAAATAAAAATTTAGAGTTAGCCATGTATACTAATAGAGCTGTAAAAAATAATTTATGGGTGGTTGACAGTGGAGCATCCCACTGTATAACAAATGATAACATAAATTTTATTAAAATGTCCAAGAGTACACAGCAGATATCGTTAGCAAATGGCTGGAAACTGAAAGCTAAAGGTCAAGGTATAGCATATTGTTCTTTCATGAAAGAGAATGTAAAAATGTTATATGTACCACAACTTAAGTTTAATTTAATTTCAGTTAGAATTTTGGTTAAACTAGGATATGGAGTTACCTTTAAAGGAGATAACTGCATAATTGAAAAAGAAGATAAGAAAATTACTGCATCTTTAAGAGGTGAATTATATGTGTTAAATGATAATGGTTTAAAGGTGGCTAACATGGTTTATGAAAATAAGAAACCTCATGATGAATGTATTCACTTGTTACACCGATGGCTAGGGCATTTAAATTTTAAAATGCTTAAGAAAACTGTTGAATTATCTAAAGGAATAAGTTTGAAACCTTGTAATAAGTATTTGCAATATAATGCTTGCAATCAAAGCAAGAGCAAGGTCAAACCGGCTAATAGAGTTGATGGATTTACTACCAAAGAGCCTTTAGAAGTAGTATTTGCTGATTTAATAGGTCCAAAAAAACCAAGTGTAGGAGGAGCTCGTTACATACTAAGTATAATGGACCACTATTCTAGATATGGGTTTTGCTATTTAATGAAGAGCAAAACTGAAACGTATCTAAATCTCTTTAATTGGATTAAATTTGCTGAAAAGAAAACTAAAAA
Source organism: Hydrophis major (assembly GCA_033807585.1). Lineage (NCBI taxonomy): Eukaryota > Metazoa > Chordata > Lepidosauria > Squamata > Elapidae > Hydrophis > Hydrophis major. Next base: position 225,084,219 of record CM066329.1, read on the forward strand.
GAAATTAGTAACTCTTATAACAGATAATGGTACGGAATTTACAAATAATAAATTCCAGAATAGACTTAGAATGTTAGGTATTCAACATAAAAAGTCTGCACCATATAGGCCACAACATAATGCCTTTATAGAGAGATGAGGCCAAACACTACAGTCAATGGCATGAACTATGATGTCTGATTCAGGATTACCTGACAATTTGTGGGGAGAAGCAATAATGTGTGTTAATCATATGTTAAATAATGTTGTTAATTCAACAACAGGTGAATTACCATTCACACTGTGGCATGGTACAAAACCTGATTTAAGTTACATGCACACATTTGGAGCACCAGCATGGGTACATATCCCTACACAACTTAGACAAAAAAAACAGCATAGAGCTAAAAGATTATTTTTTGTAGGATATAAATCTAATCAGAGATCTTATAGTGCGGTATCTGCTATCCCGCATCAGATGGGCGGCTCATGATAGGGAGCGAAGGAGAGAGAAACGACAGGAGACGAAGTTCCTCGGGATGAGCGCGCCCCGAATGTCTTGGCACACGCTCTTTTATTGTGCTTCTTCACAAGAAAATGATTTAATCAAAGCTCAAGTCAAACAGGATATACATGTTTTACAAAGCTTAAGTCCATCAGGATGTGCATGTTTACAAAGCTGCATACCAGACAAATCATTCACAATGTGGATAAGCTTATTGACAGCCGTCTAGCTCCTTGTCCCTTGTACGTGCCTTGCAAAGGTCACTGAAGAGACAGAAGTTAATGATTACACATGAATGATACATAGTTACAACATCTCCTCTGTTTTTATTATTTATGACGAGTCTTCTTCCTCGTCCGAGAAGACAGGAACCATTTTTATGGAATATTCGCCGTCCCCGTCATCTGGGCAAGAGTGCGACCCGTCAGCGTCAGGGTTGTCCAAGGAGCGGTAACTCAGCAATGACATTTTTTTGTCCGGTGTTGAGGATATAACATGAGCTTGCAATAACACATTAACATCAGCAGTTATGGAGGATAATTGATTTTTCAAAAATTGCAATATTCTATAAAAACAACAAGGTCCTACAATACATATCAATATAATGATTATTAATGGTCCTGCCAATGCAGTTAAAAAGGTTGTAAGCCATGGCGAAAAAGAAAACAAGCCTTGATACCAATTATACATGTTTAACCTTTCTTTTTCTCTATCTTTCAAGTGTTTTTCTAATTCTTTCATAGAATCCAACACGACCCCCCTGCTATCGGCATAAAAACAACATTCTTCTTTAAGCGCAGCACACAATCCCCCTTGTTTTAAAAAATAACAGATCTAAGCCTCTACGATTTTGCAAGAGGGGGTGTTCCATGGGTATCTGTAGGGATATAAAATCATCAGAGCTATACACATCAATTTTTGGTACAAGCCATACTTGAATGCAAAATGATTTGGATTTAACAAGTTCATCCCTGTGGACACATGCCGTGAGACCAGTGGAACAAGCCCAAACAGAATTATTGCCAGGGATAAAATACATTCCTTTCAGGCGTGATGTTAAATTTCCTCCTGAAGTGGTGTAGACTGCAGAATATCCCCCGGTTGTGTGGGTGCGTCTGCCAAATCGAATTGAAGTGGTGGGTAGAAGTCTTCTATGTGAGAAAAATTGGTTGTAGAACTTAAACGAACGCCTTGAAAGTCAGTTATAGTCCAAGTAATATATCTTCTATGAGGCTTCTGCGGATCATCATGGACAGTTCTTTTGAAGCGTCGTTTGTTGACAGGATCAGAATTCGGGTATATAAAAGCATGACAAGTAGGAGAGAGGGCTATGGACAAGTTAGTTGTAGAACATTTACAAGATGAGGAGGGAATGCAATTAGTAGAAAAAGGATAATAATTACAATAATGACAATGAAGATTAATTTGGTCATTCATCAAGGATGTTAGTTGGGGTGGGGGAACCCATAATACAATAGAAGGACATCTAGGTCCCCCTATATCTAGATTGAATAGAGGAAAAGATTTTACGGTTCCTTTCCATAGGAAGAGTAAAGAAGGAACAAAAGAGCGAATGGTAGAGTGTTCTGTAAGTAAGATACGAATAAGGTAGAAATTGCAAAGAGGATATAGGCAAGAATATCAGGAAGAGTTTAAGATGCAGATGTAGTGGAGGAATTCCCATGATAGGGTCTTACTGCATGACCAGGGACCCAGCAAGTGGTTTTGTCTGGTAATAGAATCACAGCGTAGCCTCGTCCCCAGGTGAGAAGCTCAGCGGGACCCTGCCAGGCGGGATCTGGCAATCTGCGATAATATACTAGAGGTCTGTTAGGCGGGGGGGAGGGGGAGGAAAAATGACGCGAAGCAGCAGAAGTGGGAGGAATGCCAGTCAGATTAAGAAAGTTTAAAGTGTAAAGACAAATGTTAAGAGAATTTTGCAATGCTGGGAGGTTCGGGGGGTTTTCCCGCAACGAATATCGATCAAGAGCACGTTTCAGAGATAAGTTCGCTCATTCCACAATAGCCTGCCCCTGGCTGTTGTAGGGAATCCCAAATTTGTGGGTTACATCCCATCTGTTACAGAAGTCCTGGAACGCAGAACTTGTATAGGCAGGTCCATTGTCAGTTTTGATTTCTTTTGGACATCCCAGCGAGGCAAAGGTACGAATTGAATGATTGATGACATGTTTTACAGTTTCTCCCCTTTGAGGGGTGGCCAGAATAAACCCTGAATATGTATCTATGGAAACGTGCAAATATTTCCAAGGGGCAAAAGGTGGATACTGAGTTACATCCATTTGCCAAATTTCACAAGCTTTTAATCCTCTAGGATTTACTCCTATGGGAATGGAATGTCCTTGCTTACTACATGTGGGGCAAGAAGAAGGCGGAGCTTCGTGCCGGCGTTACAGCTGCGATCTCGGGGCTCTGAGATCGCAGCTGATATTTTCGCCCCTGGTCGGTCCTAACGGACCTAAATCGTCCCGGAGAGACGGTGATTGTGAAGGGCACTGTTCCAGGATCCCAGAGACATCGCAAAGTCTCTGGTTAGATTCGGAAGAAGCCCTTTTGCTGGCGGCGGAGAGGCAGCCTCCATAGCTGCTGAAGTCGGGACAGCTCCGAAAAGAAAGTGACTGGATTGAAGTCTGTCGGTTGGGTGAGAAAAACTCTTTGTGTTGAAAATTCGCTGAGGTTGGAAAGTTCATTCTGAAGAGAGGAGGAAGCTGTGAGATTTTTTTTTGATTGAAATTGTTTGAGCGGCGTTTTTAAAGTGCTGTCAAATTGAGGCTTGGGGTGTTTTTTTTTTTTTTTTCTATATTCCATGGGAAAGATTTTATTGTGACTTAGGTAACCGGACTGAATTTTCTTTTATATATACTTTTAGGCTCCCTTTGACTTTTTTATTTTTTTTAGGATAGAGGCTTCCTTTGGCTATTTTTTTTCCCCTTTTTTTTTGTATATATTAATTCTTTTTTCCGGTTGGGGCTGAGAAAGAGCATTAAGAAACTTTGTAACACTGCCAACTAGAGGCTTGAAAGTATTCTATTTGAATTGGAGAGAATTGCAAAAAGACCTCATCTCAAGGACTTTGGAACGTGATAAGATAGAGGGAGAGCACAGCAAAATATTATTGCAGGTGCTTTCCTGGACTGTTATCAACACTTGAGGTTTGGCTTTGAAGCTGCTGGAGAAGAGAGTCATAACAAGAGCCTTGGATAAATAACAAAGTGCAGTGTGTTTTCTTATATGTACCCCATTCGCTAGCTTTTTTTTTTTAAATCTTAATTTCTAGTAATATTTTTATTTTTGCCTTTTACTTTAAAGGGAAAGCCTCAGAGTCTTTTTTCTTTTCTTCTTTATTTTTTTTTTTTTCCTTTTTATTGGGACTTTTTTGCTTTTCATATTTATCTTTTTGGATTATTCTGTTGTTGTGGTTGATTTTTTTTTTTTTAATTTTTTTTCTTCCTTTTTTGGATTATTTTTTGGATTATTGAGATTTTTTAATTGGATTAAGGTGTGAAGATCCTGAAGGAACTTTTTGTTTTTTGTTTTTGTTTTTTCTCTTTTTGCTTTTTCCTTTTTCTTTTGCTCTTAATTAATATTATTATCTTTTGGATTTGTTGGTTTTTTCCTTTCTATTTTTTCCTTTTTTATGGTGGACTATTTCGTAATTGGATTAGGGTCTAGAAGAACCTGAAGATCTTTCTTCTTCCTTTTTTTCTGTTTCTTCTTTGGTTTCGTGTTTTTTACTATTGGAGTTTTCCATTTTGGATTATAATTGGCTGCTCTACCAGTTGGGTTAAAAGTTAAGAAGAATTTGAAGTTTTGGAAACATTGAAATGAGCAAGAAATCAATACCATCTAGCATTGCTGCTTCTACCTCTGCTTCCCCACCAGCTGGAGGACAACGTTTAATTCAGACAATGTTGAAGCAAGATAAGGAACAAGAAAAAATAACTTTACAGTTACAGATGATTATGCAAGGAATTCAAGAACTTAAGACAAAATCAGATATTATTGAACAAAGAACAGGAAATATTGAACAAAGAACAGAAAATATTGAACAAAGAATAGAAAATATTGAACAAAGAACAGAAAATATTGAACAAAGAATAGAGAAGACTGATGAAAAAGTGGAAAATATTAAACAAATGATGGTTAAGTATGAGGAGAGATTCCAAAAAATTGAGGAAGAAGGAAAACAAAGAGAGAAGAAGATTGGAAATATTGATAGCAGATTAACAGCGGTTGAACAAGAAAAAGGTGGGATGTTGAGGTGGGAGATGGAAAGGTCAGAATTTTACCTTAGATTTCAAAATATAGAGGAGGAAAAAGGAGAAAATTTGGCAGTGGTAATGATAGAAATTTTGGTAGATGCTTTGGAAATTACAGAGGAAAAGATGATGGATGGAATAGATGAGATATATCGAGTCTATACAAGATATGCGATGAGAAATAAATTACCCAGGGAAGTCCATATTAGATTTACCAAAAAATCCATTAAAACGCAAATATTACAAGTAGCAAGAGAGAAAACACTGAAATACAAGGGTAAAGAGGTTGTGGTTTTAAAACAAATACCTAGAAGAGTGAGAGAGATGAGAAGAGAATATCGATTTCTGACCAAAATACTATTGAAAAACGAAGTGAATTATAGATGGCTGATTCCAGAAGGATTAATGTTTACGTGGCAAGAGCAGAGACATAGAATTGAAAAGAACAGCGTGAAGTGAGATCCATGAGAGCTGTTAGACCTAAATATAAAGCATAATCATGGAGGAAAAAAAACTGATTACAATGAATATAAACGGACTTAATTCAGCTGTTAAAAGAAGGAAAACTTTTCATAAATTAGAGAAATTAAAATTTGATATAATTTGTTTACAAGAAGTTCACATTAAAAAACAACATGAACAATTGTTATTACAGCCAAAATTAGGGAAAACGTTTTTGTAGGGCTTTCTTATTTTGGGGAAAATAGTCATGGCTTTCAGCTGCTGTCAGATTACACATTGATTTACCGGATGCAGCTGCTGCAGCTGCGTCTGCCACCTCGTTTCCCTTCTGTAATATACCAGGAAGAGGTTGATGGCTCCTGATATGTGCTACAAAGAATGGATGCGTGCGGCTGTTGATACATTGCTGTAGAGGAAGCAACAACTTTAACAAAGAAACAGATATGCTAGGAGATAAATAGGCTTGATATATATTTTTCAAAATCTGAGAAACGTATAAGGAATCTACTATTAAATTAAAAGGAGCTTTTTGAAAATGCTGAAATGCAATAAGAGATGCAGCAAGTTCTGCCTGTTGAGCAGAAGATTGCGGAGGGGTAATTTTAGTTTTCCACTCTCCCTCCTGGTACCATGCACAAGCACCATACATTTTCCCCCCATCTGCATAAAGCGTAAGTGCATCTACTAATGGAGATATTGAGAGGGGGGAATGCCATTCAAAAGGGAGAGTTTTAAGAAAAGTGAACCGTGGGTCTGCTGGTAAATGGCAAGAAATTTGCCCTGGCCACTCTTCTAAAGCGTATTGTAGTTCTTCTGAATTACACCATAGCATTTCCCACGTGGTCAGTGAACAAGGAGTGAATATTGAAACAGGCTCACATCCCATGACTTGTTTACAACTTTGTCGACCTTTAAAGATCAACTGGGAATATGCAGAGGCTTTACTAGTGATTGTGGTCCGTGGGGTGTGAGACAAATGCAGCCATTCTAAAATCAGAACCTGTGTCTGATGAGATTGCATAATAACAGCTGTAGGTCTCTGAACAGTATTTAGTAAAGCAATTGATAAAGGGCAATTCTCTATAGCTCGATCCACCCATCGAGTAGCCAGTAAATGGGAAATGTCTTTTAATGCCTGCAACTGCTCTTTATTTAGAATGATAACATCGGACGGGGCTTTACCTTGTGTGAGAGCATTAAAGAGAGGAGCTAATGTAGCTGTGGTCAAACCCAAATAAGGACGTGCCCAATTTAAGGTTCTCAGGAACTGTTGTAAGATCACGAGTGTGGGTTTCGGGGGAAGCGTTGGAAGGGGAAGGGAAGGAACAGCAGCTGAAGCAAGTGACTTGTGACCTAAATAGGAAAAGGGAGGTTTGGATTGTATTTTTTCTGGGGCTATAGTGAGTCCTCCTTTACCTAAAATGGAGGTCAGGAACGGCTGAGTTTTTAATACTGTGCCCTTTGGGCCAGGTGCAGATACCAATATATCATCCATGTAATGATAGATTAAAAAATGAGGATATTTGTCCCTGTATGGTTGCAAGGCTAAATCCACAAAAAAATGACACATAGTTGGACTGTTTAACATGCCTTGCGGTAAAACTTTCCATTGATATCGTTTGGTAGGTCTTCTGTTATTTAAGGTTGGTACTGTAAAAGCGAATAATTTTCTATCTAACTGGTGTAATGGAATGGAGAAAAAGCAGTCTTTTAAATCGATAATGACAAGGTCATACTCTTGAGGAATTATGTTAGGATTCGGAAGACCACATTGCAGGGGTCCCATTGGAAGGAGGACCGCATTCACAGCCCTTAAATCCTGAAGGAGGCGCCAAGCGCCATTTTTCTTTTTGATAACAAAAACTGGGGTATTATATGGACTCAATGAGGGTTCTAGATGACCTCTATCTAATTGTTCTTGAACAAGAGAATGTAAGGCTTCAAGCTTTATAGAAGGGAGAGGCCACTGATCAATCCACACAGGGTTATTGTGAGTCAAATGCAAGCGAAGCATGGTTAATGGAGGGTAAGTTGTGCATTAAACTGTGACATAAGGTCTCTTCCCCACAGATTAGTATACAGAGGAATTATAGCTGGTTTAATATAAGCAACACATTGAGACTCAGGGGAATGGGCTTTTACCCAGTTTCTGCTAATGCGAGTCTCCTGGAGTCCCCCCACTCCTCTCACCGATGGTGCCACATCAGCAGGCCAGGTGTCCGGCCACTCAGCGGTTCAGATGACGGAAATATCCGCTCCAGTATCTAAAAGACCAAGAAAGGATCGACCGTTCAATAAGAATGTTACCTTAGGTTTCGGTTGACTAATTGGTCTTTCAATTGCATAGAGTTGCTCTTGTTATTGGTCTAAGAGCACAATCATTTTTGCCACAACATCCCCCTCCCTCATTTATAGTAACTTCTGTATTAGCTAGTACGGACAGGCAGACATCAGACAATACAGTGGGGTCATGCAGAAAAGGAGAGGCAAGAATACCTTGTTCAGCTAAGTCCCGTACAGGAAAGACTAGCACTGGAATATTGGGGGGCATGTGAAAAGTCTGAACAGGGTGCACAAAGAGAAAGTCAGCGATACCAGGGAGATAAGTAACAGTTTCATTAGCAACAAGATCGTAAGCAAAAGAAGAAAAATTGCAAGTTTCAGCAGCCTTTGATGTGGGGCTAGCTGCCTGCCCCGTTTCTAGTTTCCCTGATTCAAATAGGGGCTTTGAATGATTGTAGGGTTACTTTGCTGTTCATTCTTTTGGACTCTGCACTGATTAGCCCAGTGATAGCCCTTTTTGCATCGAGGGCATGGCGTTTTTGGGCGAGCTACCTGGTTTCTTGACATATTTGCTCCCCCGCCCGGGGCTCTGCATTGGCTCTTAAAGTGGCCTGGCTTGCCGCAATTAAAACAATTACCCATTTTACGAGTATTTTGTTGGGAAATGGGAAGAAGAGAGCCCATGTTCTGCTGCATGCCTTCCGTAATGGCTGTAGCCAGAGTAGACATGGAATGGGATGTGGTTCCTATGATCCGGCAGGCTGCAAGATAATCCGCCAAGGTAACATTTGTCTTGTTAATTAATGGTTGCAAAACCTTCTGACAATCAGCGTTTGCGTTTTCATAGGCTAGTTTTAAACCTAATTCATTACAAGCCTCCTCATTATCAATTTGTCTCTCCAAGGCTTCTGTGAGACGGTTTACAAAGGAGGAAAAAGGCTCAGAAGGTCCTTGGATAATCTTAGAGAAAGATTTGGGCACGCATCCCGCATTATCAATTTTTCGAGCCGCGGCCAAAGCACAATCCTGCAATATAGGGAAAGCAGCTGCGTCTGTGGCAGTCTGCTGGGCAATGGTAAGCGTGGTGCCGGTACCGTTTAGCATATCTAAAGTAACATTAGCTGGCAAGCCTCTAGCGGCTGCGGCTGCGGTACGCTTATGAAATTCGGATTCCCAGACCATAAATTGTGAAGGCGTGAGGATCATGGCAAATAATGTGCGCCAATCAGCATTTATCCAGTCAGCGCCTGGTTGGCTTATTGACCCCAAAAGACCCTGTACATAGTGGGATTGAATACCATTTTCCTTGCAGGCTGCTTTCAAATCCTTAATTATTTTGTATGGTATTGGGGTATACTGAGGAGCTGGGGGATTGCCGGCTTGTATGACCGGATAGAGGGAAGCTGCTGCAAGGGTGGCCTCATCCATTTCCCCTTTGTAAAAGGCTTGTTGAATGGCTTTTACAACACCCCCCCCCACCTTGGGAGGGTGGTGGAGGACACGGGGGCTCCACATTTGTGGAAGTGGATTGAATGGAGGGAGGCTCCTGTAATGATTTATGACCATCGGGAGCGGAGGGTTGATGGACAGAAAAGTTATCATAACTTGGCGGGGGAGATTCAAATACACTCCCCGTTTCTATTTTATAATGGACCATTAAAGCCTCCATAATTTTCCTCCAAGTAACCAAAATGCCAATAGGTGCACGAGGAGGATTATGGAGATGTTCACCAATTTTTTGCCAAGTGGAAATTTTTAAGGACCCTTTCTCTGAATAATTGGGACAATGTTGCCACACATAAGCCAATAATGTAGCAATAGATTTCATTTTTACAGGCGAGCCCTTTAAATTAGAAGAATATTTAGAAGAAGAAGCGACTAACTCCCTCAATTCCTTCAGATGCTGCGTCTGTTGTTGAGAAAAGTTTCCACCCATACTTATGAAAGTCGAGACCGTGTTTCAGATCCGATGATGTGCAATTCGCTTCAGGCCTGGCGATGCACAGCTCCCATCGAGCGGACAAGATATGAGCGCGTCGCAACGTATCCCCCTTAGGGAATCACGTCGGGGTCACCAGAATGCGGTATCTGCTATCCCGCATCAGATGGGCAGCTCATGATAGGGAGCGAAGGAGAGAGAAACGACAGGAGACGAAGTTCCTCGGGATGAGCGCGCCCCGAATGTCTTGGCACACGCTCTTTTATTGTGCTTCTTCACAAGAAAATGATTTAATCAAAGCTCAAGTCAAACAGGATATACACGTTTTACAAAGCTTAAGTCCATCAGGATGTGCATGTTTACAAAGCTGCATACCAGTTAAATCATTCACAATGTGGATAAGCTTATTGACAGCCGTCTAGCTCCTTGTCCCTTGTACGTGCCTTGCAAAGGTCACTGAAGAGACAGAAGTTAATGATTACACATGAATGATACATAGTTACAACATTATAGATTCTGGGAACCAGGTACATCTAGAGTTTACACCAGTGCTAGTGCTAAATTCCTAGAACATGTAGGATAGAATAGATTAGAGCAAGATTTAAATAATGAAGTAATTATTGAACCCTACAAAAGGCAGAAAGATCAGAATTGTTATAAGAAGAATCCAATTAAAGAAGAAGTCCACGAAGAGCAAATAGGACCAGAATAAGAGGAAACAGATGATCAGGAAGAGTTAGATAATCAAGAACAGTTAATAAATGAAAGTTCACCTGTAAGTCCTGTAATACCTAGACATACTACACGTATAACTAGACCACCTGATAGGTATCAAGCAAGTATAGTTTGCCAAGTAACTAAAGCTCCAACTAGTGTAGATGAACTTAGGATGTATCCTGCTAAGGATCAGGAGAATTGGCAAAAGGCAATGGAAAAAGAATTAAATTCATTAAAGGTAATGAAAGTATATGAAGATGCTAAATTACCTCCAGGAGAAAAATCCATTGGGTGCAAATGGATATTTAAAGTAAAAACTGGAAATGATGGGACTGTTACCCATAAGGCTAGGTTGGTAGCTCAAGGATTTAATCAAACTGCATCTGATTACAATGAAGTTTTTGCACCAAGCCTTAAAGCAACATCTTTAAGAGCAGCATTAGTGTGGGCAGCTTAGAAAAACTATGTCATTAACCATTTAGATGTAGAAACTGCTTACCTGCATGCACCTTTGCAGCACACAATATATTTGAAAAAGCCAATGATTATAAAAGATAATAAAATAAATAGTAATGATTGTTGGAAACTCAAAAAGAGTCTTTACGGGTTAAAACAATCTGGCTTTGAGTGGAACGAATATATTGTGAAAGAATTAAACAATATAGGTTTTAAATCTGGTTTAGCAGATCCATGTGTGTTTAAAAGAGAAAATAATGGAACGGTGTCATTATTGTTATTATTTACAGATGATATTGCTTTGATAAATAAGACTAATAATGAAACTAATGAGATTATATCATTATTAGCTAAAAAGATAAAATTAAAGCATTTAGGTGAAATTAAAAAGTATCTAGGATTGACAATTAACAAAACAAAAAATGGATTTAAGATATCTCAAGAAGATAAAATTTGCCAATTAATTAAAACGTATAAAATGGAACTTTGTAAACCGGCAAAGACTCCAATGAGTCAGGAAGTTTGCCAAACTGATGATCAAAGTCCCAAATTTGATAAGTCTATATATCAATCTTTGATTGGTAGTGTTCTGTCCTTAATTAGCATTCTTGAGATCCCCGCGCTTCGATTGGCCAAAGCACGGGGCACTCTGATTGGTCAGGCGAGCTGCGCCGATTGGCTCGCTAAGAATCTCCCGCGATTGGTCCATTCGGATCGCAGGAGATTCAAAGCAGTGCCATTGGCCGCGGCCGCCGCGGCTAAAAGAATAAAAGCCGCGATCTTTCTCCCTTTGCCCCAGTTCGGTTCCAACCTCAAATAAAGAGCATGATTTGAAGTCACCGACTCCTGGCATCATTTCGCGGACACAACACTGGCGACGAAGGTGGGATCCAGACCCTGAACCGAACCACATGTCCGACGGAAGCCAGACGAACCACCGCGATGGCAAAAATCGCACCCCCCGCACCCTTCAACCCCGCCACCGAGGACTGGGAATCGTACTCCGACCGATTCCGCATATTCCTCGAGTGCAGCGACCTGAAGGACGCCACCGGCCCCATGAAGCGCACCGTCTTCCTGACCCACTGCGGGACTGAGGTCTTCAAGATGGCCAAGGCGCTTGCCAAACCCACCGATGCGACCGTGATGGACTGGGACGTCCTCGAGCCAATACTTCGGCGGCACTACGCTCCAGAGGTACCCATCCTGATCCGACGCAACGAATTCTACCGTCGGGACCAGAGGTCGGGTGAGAGCTTCAGCGACTTCGTCGCCAAGCTGCGGCACCTAGGGGGGCTCTGCAAATTCGACAACCTGAACGATGCCCTGCGAGACCGAATCGTGCTCGGTTTGTGGGACCCCATCCTCCAGAGCCGGCTGATGGCCAAGGGCAACATCAGCCTAGCAGACACCCTCACCGCAGCCGCAGCCGCCGAAGCAACCTGAACTTCCGCCAACCGCATGCGCAGACCGAACACTGGGGACCGCAGCGGAAACAACAACCCGGCGAGGTCGACCGAGGCCCAACCCGAGACGACCACCCACCAGGGCGACTTCCACTCAGCATCGGGCACTTCAGATGATGAGGAGGACGTCCATTGCCTCCAGACAGGCCATGACCCACGGAACCGGCGGGGTCGTAAGTCGAGGACCAACTGTCTAATAATAAAAAATAAAAAATGTCTAATAATAGCTGTTTGTACAAAATCAAGTCAGTGCATAATAATGACAGACATGAAAATTCCGCTTCCATCGTTGACAAGCTGATATGCTGTTGTCTGATTGACCTCCACCCTATTAGTGTCTTACCAAATAATATAGCCATCCCAGATGTTTATTTTCTAGTGTTTATATCAGTTGCAAAACTTGCATCTGCATAGGCACTAAGACTCAAATCACCCTTTGGTTCTATATACAATGCATGGTTCATTGTTCCTTTAAGATATCTTAAAATTCTCTTCAATGATTGCCAATGACATTGATGTGGGTCCGAATTAAAACGTGCCAGCTGATTTACACTATAAGCTATATCTGGCCTAGACCAATTGCTTATATGTGATAAGCTACCAATCAAAGATTGATATATAGACTTATCAAATTTGGGACTTTGATCATCAGTTTGGCAAACTTCCTGACTCATTGGAGTCTTTGCCAGTTTACAAAGTTCCATTTTATACGTTTTAATTAATTGGCAAATTTTATCTTCTTGAGATATCTTAAAACCATTTTTTGTTTTGTTAATTGTCAATCCTAGATACTTTTTAATTTCACCTAAATGCTTTAATTTTATCTTTTTGGCTAATAATGATATAATCTCATTAGCTTCATTATTAGTCTTAGTTATCAAAGCAATATCATCTGTAAATAATAACAATAATGACACCGTTCCATTATTTTCTCTTTTAAACACACATGGATCTGCTAAACCAGATTTAAAACCTATATTGTTTAACTCTTTCACAATATATTGGTTCCACTCAAACCCAGATTGTTTCAATCCGTAAAGACTCTTTTTGAGTTTCCAACAATCATTGCTATTTACTTTATTGTCTTTTATACCTACTGGTTTTCTTAAATATATAGTGTGCTGCAATGGTGCATGCAAATAAGCAGTTTCTACATCTAAATGGTTAATGACATAGTTTTTCTTAGCTGCCCACACTAATGCTGCTCTTAAAGATGTTGCTTTAAGACTTGGTGCAAAAACTTCATCGTAATCAGATGCAGTTTGATTAAATCCTTGAGCTACTAACCTAGTTTTATGGGTAACAGTCCCATCATTTCCAGTTTTTACTTTAAATATCCATTTGCACCCAATGGATTTTTCTACTGGAGGTAATGTTGCATCTTCATAAACTTTCATTACCTTTAATGAATTTAGTTCTTTTTTCATTGCCTTTTGCCAATTCTCCTGATCCTTAGCAGGATACATCCTAAGTTCATCTACACTAGTTGGAACTTATGGGTGTAACTGTAAAAGATTCCATTATTGTGTACGAGGATAAACAAGCAGCTATAAAATTTGCTACTAGTATTGCTGTTAAAACTAGATCAAAGCATACTGATTTAAGATACTTAAATGTTAGAGAATCTGTAAAGAATGGGCTAATTAAATTGGAATACTGCATGACGGAAGAAAACATTGCAGACCAATTTACAAAAGCTCAAGGAGTAACTAAGTTTAAAGAGAGTTGTAACAAATATGATTTAAAGATGTAAATAGTTATATTATTATTTCCTAAAAGGGGAGTATGTTAGGGATAACATTGTTTTACCCTAACTGGTTTAGGTAAATAATAATATGTAATCATAGTTTGTATGTTAAAGTGTCTGCAACTTTAACTATGGGATAGTAATTAAGGGAGTGGTTGTGAAAGCACTTTAAAAGAAGCAAGACGGCAGCTTGCTCGCTCTCTGGCTTTGATGGTTCCTGATTACTGCAAGGACACAAGACTGCATTCCTCGAACGGGAGAGAAAACAAAGGACAGACTTGTAAGTGAATTGACATGGGATATTTCTGCACGGATTTTGCTAACTGAATATCCCTGAATGGACTGACTAAATTATACATGACTATTGGACTGTTATTTTGACTATGCTATGAACTCATAATGGAATAAACTATATTTTTGATAGCACAAGCGTATCTGTTATTTTTACTGTATGTTAATAAACATACAAGCTTCGCTCACTCATTTATCTGTGTGCCTATCTGACTAAGCTGCACATTCTGTTTAGCTTGTCTCCCTAACCCTGGTTGGGGAAACCAGGCTTAACAATCTGTTATAAGAGTTACTAATTTCTTTTTAGTTTTCCTTTCTGCAAATTTAATCCAATTAAAGAGATTTTGATACGTTTCAGTTTTGCTCTTCATTAAATAGCAAAACCCATATCTAGAATAGTGGTCCATTATACTTAATATGTAACGAGCTCCTCCTACACTTGGTTTTTTCGGACCTATTAAATCAGCAAATACTACTTCTAAAGGCTCTTTGGTAGTAAATCCATCAACTCTATTAGCCGGTGTGACCCTGGCTTTGCTTTGATTACAGGCATTACATTGCAAATACTTATTACAAGGTTTCAAACTTATTCCCTTAGATAATTCAACAGTTTTCTTAAGCATTTTAAAATTTAAATGCCCTAGCCTTTGATGTAACAAGTGAATACATTCATCATGAGGTTTCCTATTTTCATAAACTGTGTTAGCCACTTTTAAACCATCATCATTTAACACATATAATTCACCTCTTAAAGATGCAGTAATTTTCTTATCTTCTTTTTCAATTATGCAGTTATCTCCTTTAAAGGTAACTACATATCCTAGTTCAACCAAAATTCTAACTGAAATTAAATTAAACTTAAGTTGTGGTACATATAACATTTTTACATTCTCTTTTATAAAAGAACAATATGCTATACCTTGACCTTTAGCTTTCAATTTCCAGCCATTGGCTAACGATATCTGCTGTGTACTCTGGGACATTTTAATAAAATTTCTGTTATCATTTGTTATACAGTGGGATGCTCCACTGTCAACCACCCATAAATTATTTTTTACAGCTCCGTTAGTATACATGGCTAACTCTAAATTTTTATTTTTCTTTTGATGACTTTTAGTATTCTGGCCAGCATTTTGGCACTTTGCCTTTTTACAAAATCTTGCCAAATGTCCTCTTCCTCCACAATTAAAACACTTTTTAATTGCATATGCAGTAGGAGTTTCATCTTCTTTTTGAGGTTGCTGCCTCCTTAAATCGTCTCTTTCAAGCCTTCTTCTGGCCTCTTCAATCAATCTGCCAGTTATATCAGTTAAAGTTAGACTTTCCTTTGGCAAAATTTCAAGTGAAGTTACGTAGTTGTCATAACTTTCATCAAGGGAAGATAGAATTATGTAGACTTGGTGTTGTTCAGAGAAAATAAGCTCTTCCTCGTGCACTTCTTGAAAAATGCTTTGCATAGTTTTCAAATGACTCAGCATATCACCATTCATCTGGAGATGCGTACTGAAAAGCTTCTGTGTTAGATTTATGTGAGCACCAACATTATCTCGAACATAAATCCTCTTCAGCTTCTGCCAACACCCAACAGCCGTTTTCTCTCCGTGGATATAAACAAGCTGTTGGTCAGTTAAGGGTAAAGCAATTATGCAAATAGCGTGTTCATTTTTATGCATAAATTCTTCTATCTTTAGTTTATCTTCATCATCCTCTGGATCCCATTCTTCTACGTTTGGTGGATTTTCAATTATGTTCCACAAACCTTCTCTTCATAGAAGCAGACTACATTTCATAGACCATGATACATAGTTTGTTCCATCCAACTTGGATATAAGGGACAAACTTTGTAAATCGACTTGTGCCATGTTTTCTTATATGGATATAAAACTATAATTAATAAAACACAGCTGTCTGTTTACTGTAATGTATAACAACACAAACTCTCACTTTTACATAAATCTGTTTTATCCTAGTTAAACTGACTTTGCAGCCTCTGGGCCCATAACCAGTGTTAAGCCTGGGTCCCCCAACCAGGGTTAGGGAGACAAGCTAAATAGAATGTGCAGCGTTAGTCAGATAGGCACACAGATAAATGAGTGAGCTAAGCTTGTATATTTATTAACATACAGTAAAAATAACAGATACGCTTGTGCTATCAAAAATATAGTTTATTCCATTATGAGTTCATAGCATAGTCAAAATAACAGTCCAATAGTCATGTATCATTTAGTCAGTCCATTCAGGGATATTCAGTTAGCAAAGTCCATGCAGAATATCCTATGTCAGTTCACTTACAAATCAGTCCTTTGTTTCTCTCCCGTTCGAGCAATGCAGTCTTGATTCCTTGCAGTAATCAGGGATCATCAAAGCCAGAGAGAGAGCAAGCTGTCATCTTGCTTCTTTTAAAGTGCTTTCACAACCACTCCCCTAATTACATTCCCATATTTAAAGCTGCAGACACTTTAACTTATAAACCATGATTACATATTTATTATTTTACCTAAACCAGTTAGGGTAAACAATGTTATCCCTAACACTGTGTTACTCGAACGGGAGAGAGACAAAGGACTGATTTGTAAGTGAACTGACAGGATATTCCACACGGACTTTGCTAACTGAATATCCTTGAATGGACTGACTAAATGATACATGACTAATGGACTGTTATTTTGACTATGCTATAAATGGAATAAACTATACTTTTGATAGCACAAGCGTATCTGTTATTTTTCCTGTATGTTAATAAACATACAAGCTTCTCACTCATTTATCTGTGTGCCTATCTGACTAACGCTGCACATTCTGTTTAGCTTGTCTCCTTAACCCTGGTTGGGAAATCCAGGCTTAACACAAACATAGCCTCATTTTGTTCCCAAAGACCTCCAAATGTGTGTCTCAATAATTCAGGACCACTTGTAGCTCTTGCTGGGGATTTTGGAAGCTATTTATCTGAACACAAGTTACAATGCTTAAAACAAATGGTAATAAGGTAGATCCATGTAAAAATTGATATGGAGATGTGTAGAATACACAATCATTCATAACAATAATGTCAATTCAGAAATGGAATCATGTCACTGAGGCCCAGTAATGAGGAAGTAGAAAGGGGTTCAAGTCTTTTAAATAGAGCAGGGGGGGGGGCTGTGTTGATCTCAGAGAATGAGGACAGTTTCCTGCTTTCTGGAATTCAAAACATGTTACTGTTTAATAGATCAGATTGGAAATACGCCAATCCTGTTAGACATTATTAGACAGACAGGAGGGGTGGGATTCTACCAGTTCGCACCTATTCACTAGAATCAGTTGTTAACATTCTAAGCAGTTTGGAGAACCAGTTGTTAGAGGAAATTACTAGCCTAATCCTGTAAGGAAGGCAGGAAGGAAACATTCTGGTGTTGCTTACACAAACTGGCTCTGTATTAACCCTTATTACATTCTTGGCAGGACTAGACTTCCTATCTCTGGAACTTCTCTGGAGTTTTTTTTTCCTTCCTTTGCTGGTACTTTGATTGTGTGGAGTGATCATTCAAAGTTACAGTGGCACTGAAAAAAGTGACATAACCATTTTTCACACTTATGACTGTTGCAGCACCCCCACAGTCATGAGAGGTCAGGTGAGGAGATGTGTGCCTCGATATGAGTGATATTGAGTTGGCCATGCCCAGCCAATAACATGATCATCAAGCCATGTCCACCCAGTCACATGATCACCAAACCACGCCCACCAACTAAGCCATGCCCATAGAACCAGTTGTTAAAAAATTGAATCCCACTCCTGACAGACAGGTAGAATTGGAGATGAGGCATCCTGTGACCACATAAGGCCATGATGGCAAACCTATGGCACGTGTACCGTCACCCGGGATCAGGTCCACTGTGCATGCGTGCACGCCTCCTGCCAGCCAGCTAATGGTTAGGTATCTGCCATGCATGCGCATGGGATGGGGCATGCGTGGGAGACGTGTGCACATGCACAGAGGCACAAGATGCGCACAGGGATTTATGCATGCATGTGCAGAGGCATGAGGTGTGCATGGGGGGATCACGCACACATGCACAGAGGTGTATGGGGCACGGGGCAGAGGTAGTATTCAGCAGGTTCTGACCTGTTCTGGAGAATCAGTAGCAGAAATTTTGAGTAGTTCAGAGAACTGGCAAAGACCACCTCTAACTGGAGATTTTACAGTATCCTTCCCCTGCCATGCCCACCAAGCCACGCCCACAGAACCAGTAGTAAAAAAATTTGAATCCCACCACTGGCGCGGGGGGGGGGGGTTGCCCATGGATGTGCAGAGGACGCAGCTCATGCAAGGGGGATCACGCATACATGCTCAGAGGAGCGGGGGAGTCGCACATGCATTGAATTATGGGTACAGGCACACACACACAAGCTTTCGGCACGCAACAATGAAAAGATTAGCCATCACTGACATAAGGCTTTCACAGATTAAAAACCAGCATCTTGAATTCCCTCACAACCAAGTGGCAATTAACTAACTACATCCCTCCCTCTGCTGTCCACTTCTGGACCACATCTGGCTTCTGAATAGTCTTCCGGGACAGACTAGGTAGAGTTCACTGGAGTGACTCATACCATGAATAATTTATAAAACCTGGTTGCAGAATTCAGCAATTTCAGATCATGATGGAGAAGAAAATTATCCAAATGGTCACTAAGAGCTGACAGAGACTTGATGGCACATAATCAATGTTATTCAGAGGAATCGATGGCTAATCTAACATGGTAATTTTTGTTCTACCAATTCAAGTCCATATCTTTCACCATGGCCAAAAACCAAACTTGATTAAATTAAATTAAATTAACAAAATTCAAGATCATGTTTCAGAAAGTTTTTAATAAAGCATCCTGTTAACAGTTTCAAGTTGCTGGAAGGTATGAATTCATTGTGCATCCATGTCAGACCCTCCTAGAAGAACAGAAAATACAAAAATAGAGCCTCATCCCCGCCTTTCTTGCTCTCCCCCTTTATGTGCTCTCAAGGAGGACAATAAGGCAATAAGACCAAGGAAATAAAATACAGTTTTCTGAGTCATTTCAGCATGCTGCATTTCTCCATAAACTTCATGAGACCAAAAAAAATATGCACTGAAACTAGAATTGCATTGAAACAACCAAACAGAAAACTCAACTAAATGATGTGTGTTCTGTCCTAGAGAGCTGGCGCAATAACGGAGACGAGACATCAAATAGTGACTTCAACTCTTTATTGTGACTTCAGGAAAACAGAGCCAAGAACCTGACAGCAGCAGCTCCTTTTATAGAGCTGGCTGCTGTCATAGTGTCCAATGGTTTAAGTTTGCCGCGCTTGGAGCGTCCAATCGCGGCAGCCCGCTAACTAGCCAATCAGATTAGTCTAGAATGACCAATCACGATTTACTGTTCACGGACCAATCAAATATGCAGGATTATGAGCCTGCTGTGTAAAGGGCCAGTCAGGTTTGCAGGCTTACGAGCCTGCTAGTTCGGAACAATATGTCCCCTAGAGCAGGGGTCACCAACTGTATGGATGTCAGGGACCACCAAACTCATAATTTTAAATTCTGCGGACCACTAATATGAATTTTGACTGAAGGTGGCTTGCTGAAATGGGGGGGGAGGGGGGGAGAGAGATATCCAATCTAACCTCACAGGGCTAGTGGTGATGTTCTCTCTCTCTCTCTCTCTCTCTCTCTCTCTCTCTCTCTCTCTCTCTCACACACACACACACACACACACACACACATCCCTCAGACACAGATACACCCTCCAAAGCAACCACATTTCTAAACTGCTTTTCAGCTCCATTCTCGGGGGGAGGGAAGAGAGAGAGGGGGGGGCAACCTGCGATCCCAAATAAAGAATCGATCGATCAGTAGGAAAACAGGGTGGGGGATTTTTCTGCACACTTTTTGGGGGATTTTCCCAGGGTCTCTGTCTGCAGAGAAAATCCCCCACCCATTTTCCCACCCATCGATCATTCTTTATTTGGGATCACAGTATACCGTCTCCAGCTCCATTCTCAAGGGGACAGAAAGAGAGAGAGACTTTTGGCTTTATGCAAGGGAAGCAGCAGAAGCAGCAGAAGTCTTTCTTTCTCTCCCCCAAACTCTGCCACAAATGAGTCTTTGCTGGCGCAGCCTCTTGGAGCAGAGTGCCTTGCAGGGTCCCAAAGACTCATTTCTGGCGGAGTTTGGCAGAGAGAAAAAAAGATTTCTGCTGCTTTCCTTGTGTGCAGCCAAAAGCAGAAGAAGAAAGAAGCAGAAAGAAGCAGCCCAGTGGCCAGGTGAAGTGTGTAGGGTGAGTGGGGCAAGTTCCCCCCTCCCCTCACTACCTTGTGTTGTTCGCAATGCACGTGATGCAAGCCTTGTGTTCCCGCAAGCCATGTGGGCAGTGCAACCTTGTGTTCCCACACAGCCTGGATTAATTGCTTTGATGGGTGCTTTGTGGGTGACATTTCTCTGTGGAGCACCAAAATTTTCTCATGGACCACCAGTGGTCCCTGGCCCACTTGTTGGCAACCTCTGACCTGGAGACAGAGAGAGGAATTAAGAAGGCAACAGTCACAACATAATAAAAACTGTCTTCCCTTTTTACATATGTCACATGCAAAACACATAAAAAGTGATGGGGTTTCAGTCATGCAATTATAACTATCACTTGTTCATTTTTGACACTTCATTCCCTTTGACCCAGGATCTCTCAGGGAACTAAAAATGCTTTTCTCACTCATTTTTCTTTAATTGGTTTGGCTTCTTACAAAATTTAAAATGACAGTTAAAAAGATTTATTCTGCTCCTTTGTCCTCAACACTCTTTTCTCGATACTCCATTATTGCTTCAAGTTGGGGAATTACTATTGCTACATACTTTGTTATTGATCTCTCCTGAGTTTCCTCTTCCACAAGCTGTGACTATAAAATCCAGTAGCCGCACTGGAGAAGTCAGACATCTCCCTCTGAGAAGCTGCAGCAATGAAGGCCCTACCGCTTACTCTCCTCTTCCTATTCACTGCAGCCAATGAAGCCAAAATATTCACCAAATGTGAACTACTTTCAATTCTGAGAGAAAAAGGCATGGATGGATATTCCGGCTACAGCGTGGCCAACTGTGAGTTTACTCTTTCTATCTCTCTATTTTAGCCTGGTCCAGGTTTTCAAGAGGGGTGGGTCCTTGGGTCCTTCCTTGGTTGGGGGAAGAATGATTGAAGATGGTTAAATATTCTGTGTAATAAACCAGGACAGCTTTTCGTTTATAACTCAAGTCTTTTATACCCCTTTTCCTGCTTGCTTTCTCCCAGGGATCTGTATGGCTTATTATGAGAGCAGATTCAACAGCCGAACTGTGGGGCCACCAAACTCAGATGGCAGTCGCGACTATGGGATTTTCCAGATAAACAGCCGCTATTGGTGCAACAATAACCAGGGCCCTACATTTAATGGCTGTAATAAGCCTTGCAGCGGTAAGACACCTAGTGTAGAGAAGAAATTATCTTGATGAAGGAATGCAAGAGTTGTTAGGAGAACTGTTAAGATAAAGTCGATGAGAAAAGAATGACAACTCAGTCCCAGGAAAGAAAGAAACAGCCAAAAGTGGGAAAAAAGCTCTTGATAAGAGGTGGTATAAGAGGTGGGAGGGAGAAGTATTGACAAGCTTTCAAAATTCTGTTATTGATACTGTTGATATTATGATGTAGTATTCCTGCAATCCTTATAGTGTTTGTTTCCTGATCTGATCTACTACCAAGGACTGACACCTATTACTCTAGAAAAGAAAGAAAAATGCCCCAAAGAAGTCAGGTGAAACGTTTGAAGGGGTTTTTTTTTATCCTTCTGCTTTATTGCTCTATGTATTTGTTCAGTTTTGTCCAGTGCTTCACGACGTTTGGCATTGAATCACCCTGTCACTCAAAGTAATTTCAAGTTCTGCCCAGAGGCACAGGTTAAAGGCAGACATTTCAGGACTAGAATTCCAATTAGCAAGGAACCTGATGCAGTGCTCTCTGTGTTTTGTCAGAGAAATCTGGGTTTTGGACTCTGGTGAGACAATTCTTCTCTCACTCCTTTCCAAGAGTGCAGAAAGACTGTTGGGAAGTCTGCATATTCAGCTCCAGAAGGAAAACAGATTCCCAGTGTTCTACACTTTCCAGACTTGTTACTCTACATAGTTAGAGGATGAGAAATGGCATTTCATGCTCCACTCCAGCTGTATAAAAAGTAGGGTACACTGTTAAAGAAGCGAATGCATGACATAATAACTATTGAGGTCCTACAATTGAAATGCCACCTGGGTAAGAATCTGCTTTAAATAGTAATATTATGCAAGTCTATGGAAATCTTTTTGAAATATCTGGGTTGGGACATATTCCAATTTGTCTTTCCTGGCAGCTTTCACAAATGATGACATCACAGATGATATTGAGTGTGCTAAGAGAATTGTCCGTGATCCCAAAAAGATGGATGCCTGGTAAGTCAATCTTTCATTAATATCTTCCACTTGTAATGTTGGGTAGCAATGGAATTGTCTTGAAAGTTAATTATCTTTCTTTAAATTATTATAGAACTTTTAGCCTTGATGGCAAAATATAATGTCTGAATATGGAAATTTGTTTTTTCTTGCTAGAGTGCGTTGTTGATGCCTATTATAGCTGGATAATTTCTTCCCAGTAATTTCCCAACCATTATCTACTTTTATTATTTTCATGCTTTAAAATCTTTTATCACAGGTTCAGCTTTGGGATTTGGTATCGAGTTGGGGCAGGTAGCAGAGGAAATTGGCAGGTGACCTTTTAAACACCAGGACTCTGATCCCATGGAGGAGCTCCACAGGATCAGAGAACTGGTAGATAAAAAATGCAGTGAGAGAAACAGGGAGAGATATTTGTGAAGACTCCAATCATAGGTTGAATAGGAAAAGGGGCAGCAGCAGCAAATAGAAAAGATAAAGATAGAAAACTAGTAAAATGGGAATCTAGAATCAAACAATAATGGTATTTTATGCGGTCAAATGTTAGAATAATTTAAAAGTTACTTTGCTGTGTTCTCTTCTGAGGGATTCTGTGATATGGGGTAAGATTTTGAGAGCCATCTGGTGCTCACCAAAGATTTTTGACATGAACTTCCTCTAGCTCTAGCTAGTATAGACCCTATCTAGGATACGTGGGAACCAAACTATCTCTTGGGCATTACTGGCATATTGGCTTTATTGTGACAAATAGAAAGTTAGGACTATTTTAGCTAAAACAAAAAAAAGTGTTGGATTTTAGCCTGGTGGAAAGGAATTCATTGACAAACTAGGAAAGAAACTTTATCAATCAATAAACAGGAAAGATGAATGAAAAATAGTTGCCTCTAGCTCACCTGGAAATTCCTGTCTCTTGCTTGAGGATGGGGTATGGGGGTTGGACTAGAAGACCTCCAAGGTCCCTTCCAGTTCTGTTATTTTCATATTCTGTTATTCTTCAAGTGGATTTACATAATCAAACAAACAATATGCACGTGGCTTAGAAAGACATGCAATGTTCTTATTCTTACTCCTAGGGTTGCCTGGAGGAACCACTGCAAAGGAAGAGATCTGTCACAATGGACTCATGGCTGCTAGCTCTTAGATGGATGATCCTGCATTTCTCTTCTGCATTTCTCTTCCTCCTCCTGTGAGGGAAATGTTACTACTTCTTATACCGTATAACCAAGCTTTCACAATTCGATTCGATGTGTGTACCCCACAAGTTGGGAAAAACAAGTTTCTTTGCATACAAATGATGATTTTAAATCTCTTTTAGACTCTTCAAATATTGCTTGAAATTTTTCAATAAAATGAGCATTGTGCATTATACAGGCAAAATTATTGTGATTTATGCTGTTCCAAAGTCCTCATCTTACCTTCTTTCAAAGTATAATTATGTTACACTGTTAAATCTAGTCTATTGAGTGCATCGTCAGTTCCAGGATGTGGTTCACAAGTCAGAGGTAGAGGAAGGCTTGACACCTAAGGTGGGACCACACTCACAGTATCCTGGTTTCTAGTTTGGTGCCTTAACCATTATTCCAAACTAGTTGTTTTGCTTACATTATAATTAAATAGAATGACTACTTGATTTATATTCAGTCTCCTAAAATACCTCATTCTCCCATCATGCTGTTTCTGCAGTGGTCTATTGCACCGGGGAAATGCATTTTTTTTCCCTTTTTTGTATATAATTTTTATTAAAAGTATTAAAGAAGAAGATAAAAACTAATACAAACTAATATAAAGTAAGGGAAAAGAAAGAAAAAGAATAAAGCAAAGAGGGCAAAAAATGCAACAAAAGAAAAAAGTTGAGGAAAAACAGAAAATAAAGAAAAAATGTCATAAAAGTAATATGTTTTTAGTTTCTAAATTACACAACACTCTTTTTTCCATAATCTACCCTATCAAACCATCAAAATCATAAATTGTGTTCCTTTTTTATTTTTATGCAAAAATTCCATAATTTCAGTCACCAATAAATATAAATAATATTACCAACAGGGCTTACCAAATTGGGTGGGTGGGGGGTTTGATGGGATAAATTAGAGAGAATTCTCATTGCCAGGTTTTTAATTTTAATTTTTATCTTTTTATTGTATACTAATTGATTTTGCACTTTTTAACTTTTATTATATTGTAAGCTACTCAGAGATGTTGTATTAGTTAGATGGGAGGCATAGAAACCCACTAGATAATCATAAGTAATGACTTTCCCCAGTTGTCTGGGGAATTCTGGGAGTTGAAGTCCATACATCTTCAAAATGCAAGGTTGAGAAACATTGATAAACTGAAATAATCTTCCATGGCTTTTTTTCTAACCGTTCATCCAATAATTCAATAAGGGAAGGCCCTGGCTCCAATAGTCTATTGATTTATAAAAACATTTGTATCAAACTATGCCTTTGAAGCCAAATATTCTTAGGGTTTTTTTCATGATCACCAAACGTAATAAACATAGTAAAATGTCCCCTCATGTTGTTCATGTTCCGAACTAAACAAACTCGTTAGCTTGCAATTCTTATAGTTTTCCTTCCAGGACAGGCTCGTAAACCTGCACTTCTGATTGGCCCGCTGATAGCGGATCGTGATTGGTCATTGTTGGCTGATCTGATTGGCTATTAGCGGGTTGCCGCTGATTGGATGCTCCCAGCGCGGCAAACTCAAATCATTGGGTGTTGTGACAGCAGCCAGCTCTATAAAAGGAGCTGCTGCTGCTCTAGTATTTTGCTCTGTTCTGAAGTCACTAATAAAGAGTTGGAGTCACTATTCGATGCCTCGTCTCCATTCTATGCGCCCACTCTCCCAGATCTAACACTGGCAACGAGGATGGGATGCGGAGACGATAGAGCAGACTGAACACTCATTGAACGCCAACAGAGCACGTGGCTGAGGGCGTACCAATAGTGGCAGAATGACCAGCAGCGCCATACTACCCGCTCCATTTGATCCGGCTAACGAAGACTGGGACTCGTATATGGACAGGTTTCAGATGTTCCTGGAAGCCAACAACCTGAAGGATGCTATACCTGGCAAGAAAAGAGCTGTATTCCTGACCCATTGCGGGCCCGCCGTTTTTAAGATGGCAAAGGCACTTGCAAAGCCAGCTGAAGTCAAAACGATGGATTGGGACAACCTCGCCCCAATCCTCTGGGGCCATTATGCCCCAGCAGTGCCAACACTCATCAGGAGACACGAGTTTTACCAGAGGGACCAACAGGAAAGCGAGAGTGTTGGACACTTCATCGCGGACCTCAGAAACCTGGGAGGACTCTGTGGCTTCGCAAATCTCGAAGAAGCCATGAGAGATCGAATTGTTCTGGGTCTAAGAGACCCCACAACCCAGAGCAAGATTATGGTGAAGGGGGGCATCGGCCTCGTAGATGTCATTGCCGATGCTACTGCAGCAGAAGCAACCAGGAAGTCGGCAGCTCGAATGCACCGAGCAAACGGACCGCACCGCCAACTCGCCAGTAACACTACGCCCCTTCCTGAGAGGCACACAACGACCACCCACCATGAAGACCTCGAATCCTCATCAGAAAGCGAGGAAGAGGAGGTCAACAGACTCAGGTCAGAACGCGATCAGTGAGATCAACGGAATCGTAAGCCCTCATATCAGTGTGCTGGATGCGGGGGAAACCACCCGCGATCAGACTGCAAATTCCTAGATGCCCTCTGCCATTCCTGTGGAAAGAGGGGCCACATTGCAAAGGTCTGTAGAAGCAAGCGAGGATCCAGCCCAAACCGAAGAGAAAATAATTTCCGACAAACAACAAGCACCCCACCAGTAAATCGGGACCGCCCAAGCAACCAATGGAACCACTACTACAGAAATCGAGCACCAGCCACTTCTACCAGACGAGAAGAGGTGCACCAAACCATCACCATTGGCCACGCTTCATCCCTTGATGCAAGAAAAATCTGAGTAAAGTTCACCATTGAGAATCGACCATGCGTTATGGAAGTCGACTCCGGGTCTTCCCTATCAATGGTTTCCTGGAAAACCCTCAAACAGCTGATCCCTGACATCCGTCGCCAGGACCTCAGCACTCAGAGAATTATATTAAAGGACTACCAAGGAAATAGGATCCCAGTCGCCGGTTCCAGCCACGTCCAAGTCTCCTTCAAAGACCACACCGCAACCCTACCTCTTACCATCGTCGATAAAGATCGACCCAGCTTACTAGGCTTGCAGTGGTTTGCACCACTAGGAATTGAACTGGCGGGCATCAACCAGACCGAAGGCGATGACTGGGAAGCGGCCCTTGTCCAGGAATTCCAGGAAGTTTTCACTGAGAAGCTAGGCAAGTACAAGGGATTCCCCAATCTCTGCCCTGATATTGCGCCCATTTGCCTTAAGCCTCGCCGAGTGCCCTTTGCACTCAAACCAAAGATTGATGAACAATTGGACAAATTAATAGCCCAGGGCGTGTTGGAACCAATTGACCACGCCCGATGGGAGACCCCAATTGTAACCCCCATAAAACCTGATGGATCTTTGAGAATTTGTGGGGATTACAAGGCCACCCTAAACCATGCACTTCAGCAGAGCGCTTACCCTGTGCCTGTGGTCCAACACCTCCTTCACTCCCTTGGGGGCGGAAAAATATTCACAAAATTGGACTTAGCCCAGGTGTACCAGTAGCTGCCCGTAGATGCAGAGATCGCAGAAGCCCAAACTATAGTCACGCACAGAGGTGCGTTCAAATGTAATAGACTCCAGTTCGGAGTGAGCGTAGCACCTGGCATCTTCCAAAGTCTGATGGAGAGATTGCTACAAGGCATAAAAGGGGTCGTGCCATATTTCGATGATGTCTTTATAGCCGCCCCCACTAGAAGTCTACTAGAAAAGTGACTCAGAATGGTCCTCCAAAAATTTAAAGATGCTGGCCTGAAAGTCAAGAAGGACAAGTGCCAACTATGTACTGAGAGGGTTGAATTCCTTGGTTAACTTCTTGACAAACAGGGAATTCACCCTACTGAGAAAAAATTGGCTGCAATAAAAAACGCCCCGAGACCTAAGAACAAAACAGATCTCCAAGCCTTCCTGGCACTCATTAACTTTTATAACATTTTCCTACCCCAGAAAGCGACTGTCACGGAACCCCTGCATAGACTCCTCAATAAAAAGGCTTCCTGGATATGGGGACGGCGAGAAGAGCACGCCTTTCAACAAATAAAAAACCTTTTGACTTCAGACGCAGTCCTCATTCAATAGAATGAAACACTACCACTAATTGTTACTTGTGACGCATCACCCTTTGGTGTTGGCGCCATCCTGAGCCACATTTTGCCAAATGGAACAGGAGCTCCCGTTGCATTCTTTTCCAGAACCTTGTCCAAGCCAGAGAGGAACTACAGCCAGCTGGACAAGGAAGCCCTCGCCATCGTTTCCGCAGTTAAGAGATTCCACGAATACATTTATGGTAGGACGTTTTCCATTATTACAGACCATAAGCCCCTACTTGGCATATTGGCGGGTAACAAACCCACTCCACACATCCTGTCACCTAGAATGACAAGATGGTCTGAATTTCTTGCCGCTTATAATTACCGGTTAATACATCGCCCGGGCAAGACTATTTTGCACGCCGATGCGTTAAGCCGCTCCCCCTTGGCAGACTTGCAAGATGACCCAGCACCCACATTACCAATTTTGCAAATTGAAACAATACCCGTGCCACCATTAACCGCACAAGACATTGCCCATGAAACTAGAAAGGACAGACGCTTGGAGCGAGTTCTCAGCTGGGTGAAGAGGGGATGGCCAGAAAACAAACAAAATGAACTTTTTAAACTGTTTAAAAACCGGGAAACTGAACTCTTTTCACAAAGGGGTTGTGTGTTGTGGGGAGACCGGGTAGTAATACCGGAGACACTACAAAAAAAAGTTTTAGACTTGCTGCATGACGGGCACCCTGGCATTGTACGTATGAAAGCCTTGGTCAGGAGCTATGCTTGGTGGCCAGGTGTTAGGAATAACAAGGTTACCTAACTTAGTTTGGGTAAAATAATATATATAAACTATGATTGTAAGTAACTGTGTGTCACTTTAACTGCAAAGCATGTAATTTTGAGTGCGGTTGTAAAACCGCCATAAGAGGGAGCAAGAGAGATTACTGTATTGCTGGCTTACTGAATTGCTTGCTGACAATGATAGATTGATGTTTCCCTGCTGCTGCTGTTTTTGCTAAAGGAAGAAAGGAGGTTTGAACTTCTTCATATATCTACTGTGTGAAGATTTATCACTGGACTGAAATTTGTAAGTTTACTGACCTCTTTTTCAACACTGGACTTTGCAACTGAATAATCCCCGGATGGACTGAACTAATGAATGATATATGGACTGTTTGACTATGCTAAAACTCTTACTGGAATAAACTATTTAACTAGCACAGTGTATCTGTTTTACTGAGTGTAAGCTATAAAAAGGTTTATCTCAAATATTTTGCCTGCCTGCCTGACTGCCATGCAGATTCTGCTAGGGTGTATCCCTAACACCAGGCATGGACAAGCAAATTGAAACCTGAGTCGCCGCTTGTAACAGATGCCAAGAGACTCGCTCGGCTCCCCCAAAAGCCCCACCATTAGAATGGAAGACACCCAGAGGCCCTTGGTCGCGCATCCATATTGACTTCGCAGGGTCGACCAAGGGGCATACCTTCTTAATCGCTGTTGATGCCTACTCGAATTGTCTCGAAGTGAGCAAAATGAAGACAACTACCATGGAAGCTGTCATCAAGAAATTAAATAGACTTTTTGCCACACATGGTCTGCCAGATGTGATAGTATCTGACAATAGCCCACAATTTACCGCCTTGACTTTTGAACAATACTTGGCAGACCGTGGAATCCGACACGCATTGACATCACCAGCTCACCCAGCGGCGAATGGCAAAGCTGATCACATGTTCAATTTACAAAAGAAACTCTGCACAAAATGGAACATGGCAACATCCAAAAGAAGATCACCAGGATGCTTCTCCTACAACATATCACACCGAACACCACTACCAACAAAAGCCCAGCAGAACTGTTAATGGGCAGAAGACTCAGGTCACCTCTGGACTGCCTGCACCCTACTTACACCCTGGAAAAACCCCTTGGCTCGAGCAGCAAGCACCATGCCTTCCAAGTAGGAGACACTGTTTTTGCCAAAAACTTTACGGGGGACCCACTTTGGCTCCCTGCAAAAATCACCCAAATCACAGGCCCCCGCTCCTACCGGCTCGAGAGCACCGATGGTAGGTCATGGAAACGACATATTGACCAGCTTAGATCCAGGCTGGCCACTTCTCCCCTCATAGACGCTAACCAAGAAATCAGAGGGGGGGGGGACCTCAAACTCTGAAAAAGAACTGACACCTGCACAAGCAGAACCACCCACACACACATTAAATAAAAACCAAACATTAAACCAACAATACTTACCAGCCAGAAGGGATTCGTGGCAGACGGGTACTTCGCCTGGAAGCAGCAGCCGGACAAACTCTACCAGCCCAGAGAACCCAGGTGGGAGCAACAGAACAAACGACTCAACTGACCCAGAATCAGCAGGTGGGAGTCACAGCTATAGGACCAGCTCACCCTTCCATGCAATTCCATCGAGTAGCTTGAGAGCGACGCGGAGCCCGTCCGAACCCAACGGCAATCAGAGACATTGTGAACTGCGCAAGTCTAGTAGGCAGGTATGAAGACCCGCCTACTTGCGTGACTACGTGACCCCGTCCCTTGAATGGAACCAGGAGGGGAGGGGTATTCCATACTAGCAGGCTTGTAGGCCTGCATTCCTATTGGTCCGGAAGAGCCTGGCCGTGATTGGACGATACAAAGCAATCCTGATTGGTTCGCATATGGTTTGCCGCGATTGGGTAAAACCAAGCGCAGCAAGCTCAAAAGTCTTTCATAGGCTGCCTAGCCGCGGCCAGCTCTATAAAAAGGGCTGCCGCGGCTAGGGTTTTCATCTCAGAATCTGCTTCCTTAATAAAGAGCTGTTCTTTCACTACTTGAGCATCACCTCTCAATGGGACCCACCAACCGTACTTAACAGATTCTTTCCTAACTTTATCGGTGTCACTTGGAACAGAAACAGAATTTTTGTCAATATGTTCATTTTTATTGTGGCAATTCGTTCTATAAGCGAGAGTTGTAAATTCTTCCAATTATCCAAATCCGTCTTAATTTTTGCTATCAATTTTGTATAATTATCTTCTTTAACAGATATACTTTTCACTGTAAGCGAAATTCCTAAATATTTAACTTTTTTTAACAATTTGCATTTCCAATTTTTCTTCCAGTTCTTTGTTCTGTTTCTCAGTAAGATTTTTTTTGTTATAATCTTTGTCTTTTTTAAATTTATTTTGAGCTTTTCCAAGCCACTTTTCCAAATTCTTCTACTTTCCAAATTAATTTGGCTCCCGATTCTAACGGTTCTTCAAGCATAAATACCAAATTATCCACAAAAACTTGAACTTTATATTCCTCTTTTTTATTTTGAGACCTTTTATTTCTCGTTCCCCTCTAATCTGTCCAAGTAACACTTCTAAAGTCAGGATAAACAACAATGGTGATAGCAGATATCCTTGCCTTACTCCCTTCGATATTTGAATCAGTTAACTCTCGATTTATTATTATTTTTGTCAATATGTTGTTTGTACCATTCGTATAAATTTCCCCCCCCAAATTCATAATTTCTAATTGTTTTGGAATAAACTGCCAATTCAAATTATTGAAAGTCTTTTGTGCATCTAGAAACATCAATGCTAAATGTCTTCCGGAAAGTACTTCATAATATTCCAGTATGTTTATAATCATTCTCAAATTATTTTTCCTCTGTCTCTTTGGGAGAAATCCATTTTGATCTGGATGTATCAACTCGGTTAACATCTTTTTTAGCCTTTCCGTCATTATGGATGCAAATATTTTATAATCAGTATTCAACAAAGAAATAGGCCTATAATTCTTTATTTGGTGGTGATTTGTCTCTTCTTTTGGGATTAATGCTATGTACACTTCCGACCAAGTTTTGGGTCATTTCGCTTCTGCCAGTGCTTCCATATATATACCTCTATCATAATAGACTCTAATGGCTTTTGTATATTTTTGTAAAGTTCTACAGGTACTCCATCTGGGCACGAGGTTTTATTGTTCTTTTATTTTTTTACCGGCTCTGCCATTTCCATCATTGTTATTTTTTCACTTAATATCATTCTTTTTATCTCTTCAGTTTTGCTTATTTTTTTCTGATCCAAATATTCTTTAACATTCTTTTCCATTATATTTTCTTGACTGTATACATTCCTAAAGAATTCTTGAATATTTTATTTTTATCTTCTGTTCTATGACATATATTCCCTTTGTCATCTTGCAATTGGTGTATTATTCTCTTCTTCTTTTCTTTTCTTAATTTATTTGCCAGCCATCTCCCCGGCTTATTCACATGCTCAAAAAAATTTTGTTTCACCCTTTTAACTTTTTGTGCCATTTCTTCCTGTACTAACAAATTCAGTCTATGCCTCCATTTTCTTTTTAACTTTACCTTTTTGAGGGCCATTGTGTAGTTCTACTTCCAATTCCTTAAGTTCCTTCTGTAGAGCTTCTTGTTGATATTTTTTTCCTATTTTTTCTTGCCACATATGCTATGGTCAATTCTCAGATGTATGTCTTTGCTGTGTCCCATAGTATTTGTGTTGTTGTTCCTTCTTTACTATTTTCTTTGAAGGTGACCTTCCATTTCTGAGTAGTCTTGCTGCCGTCAAAATATATAACATCAGAATTCTGGATTTTTTCCCCACGTCTTGTTCCATTAAACCCAAAAGAAAAGTCTCTGGTTTTCTTTCAATATTCAGTTTAAGAATTTTCTGTATTAAGATATGAATCCTACTCCAATATTTCTTTGCTTTATCACACGTCCACCATAGATGATAAAAAGTCCCTTCTTTACATTTATATTCCAACATTCATTTGAAATATCTTTATACATTCTTTTTTTTTTTTAAGAAAATTTTATTAATTTTCTACAAACAAACAAGACAAACAAAACATTAAAACATTCCACTCTCGTATGTACATCCAGTGTGTCAGTTGGTTCATCATTTTTGTGCATTCATTCTGTAGTCCCAGTTACAATTATGTTACATAACAACTCATATTATCAATCCAAACTTATATATCCTATAATCACTAAAAAAAAATAAAAAAATTTTTTGACTATACTTTTAATCATTCATGCTTTATGAGCTAACAATACTTTAAGCAGATTATTCAACAAATCATATAATCATACCAAATCAATCCTAAAGAAACCCTTTATAAATATAATATCAAGTAACAAAATAATAGCAAAATAGCAAGATAAAGATATTTCTTACTATCTAAAATATTCTATTATCATATTTTATCATCTAGCCATTTATAAAAAAGATCCCAAATTTCATAAAATTGTTTATCCTCTTGCTCTCTAATTTCAAATGTCAATCTGTTCATCTCAGCACATTCCAATATTTTCTTAATAATTTCTTCCTGTAATGGTATTTTCTCATTCTTCCAATTTTTAGCAAATACAATCCTGGCCGCTGTTACTACATTTACAATCAGGTATTTCAAATCTTTACTATATATATCAGGTAAAATTCCCAATAAGAAGATCTCTGGTTTCAAGTCTATATGTTTCTTTGTCATTTTTTCCAACCACATGCGAATTATAGTCTAATATTTTCTAGCATCCTCACAAGTCCACCACATATGGTAATACGAACCGGGTATCTGATGACATTTCCAGCATTTTTCAGATTTGTTCTTAAACATTCTTGCTATTCTTGTCGGAGGAAAGTGCCACCTGTAAAACATCTTATACAAGTTTTCTTTATATGCTGTTGACATTGTCATTTTATAATTTTGAGACCACAATTTCTGCCATTTCTCTAAATCAATCCCATATCCAAAATTCTTCTCCCAAACAATCATAGTTTCTTTGACTTGTTCTTCCTCTAATTTCATTCCCAGTAAATAACCATATAATTTTTTAATCACCTTCTCATCAGTACCCATCAAGATCTTATCTAAATCAGTCTGCTTATCATAAAATCCCTCCGTCTTGGAATCTTCATCATATCTTGAATGTATTTGTGCATATGAAAACCAATTCATCCTTATACCTTGTTCCTCTAAGTTTTGAATTGAGTTAAGTTCACCCTTTTCATCCAAAAGTTCCCCATATCTAACTGTTTGTTCCTTCTTGTAGATTATAGGATAGGAAAATGCTTCAATGGTCGATAACCAAACTGGAATTTTCAAACAACATTGTCTTTTTATCTTCTCCCAATTTAACCACAAAGACTCCCGTATATAATGTCTTCTAAAATAACCCTGTGTTTTAGTTCCCTTATACCATAAAAAAGCATGCCAGCCCAACAGCAAGTCATGCCCTTCTAATGTCAACAACCTATGTTTCCTTAATGTTATCCATTCTTTGACCCACATCAAACTTGCAGCTTGATAATACAATTCCCAATTAGGCAGGCCAAAACCTCCTCTAATTCTAGCATCTTGCAAAAGCTTTAGCTTTATTCTCGCTTTTTTCCCTTGCCATATAAACTTCAATATAATTTTTTTTAAATCTTCAAAATAGTCTTTTCCAAGCCTAATTGGTATTGTTTGAAACAAAAATAAAATTCTAGGTAAAATATTCATCTTAATTGTTGAAATTCTCCCTATTAATGACAACTGCAAGTTTTCCCACTTCTTCAAATCTGTAGTTATCTGTTTAAGTTTAATATAATTATTCTCTTTTAATGTGCTACATCTTGTTGTCAAATATATCCCCAGATACTTAACCTTTCTATTACATGTTGTATCTTTGGTATGGATTTCCAGATAAATTATGAAATATCTTTATACATTCTTATAATTTATCTGGAAATCCATACCAAAGATACAACATGTTATAGAAATTCTCTTTTAAATTATACTTTAATGTAAACTTTAAATCTTTATGCCACATATTCTCTCACTGTTTAAGCATTGCATAATATCCAAGATTCCTTGCCCACTAAATCATACAATGCTTTGCTTGTTCATTTTCCAGATTTAAATTCAATAACACTGTTGTGTCCGCGAAAATGATGCCAGGAGTCGGTGACTTAGTGCAAAGCTCTTTATTAGCAAGTTGGAACCGAACTGGCGAAAGGAAAAAAGCCCACGGCTTTTATTTCTTTCGCCGCCGCGGCCGCGGCCAATGGCACCGCTTTAAATCTCCCGCGATCCGAATGGACCAATCGCGGGAGATTCCTAGCGAGCCAATCGGCGCGGCTCGCCTGACCAATCGGAGAGCCCCGCGCTTTGGCCAATCAAAGCGCAGGGATCTCGAGTATGTTAATTAAGGACAGAACACCCCTCCTCTCTTGGTTCAGTCCTTACGTTGCATAGTCACGTAGGTAGGCGGGGCTCCGTCTGGTCCTACTTGACCTGCGCAACTCAGTTGTAGGCTGGATCCCGGTCGGTTCGGTCGGGATCTCCGCTGCTCCTGCTGCCGTCGTGGGAACCGGCTGGTCGATCGGGCCGGTCCTTTCTCCGTAGCTCCCTCCTGGGCCTTCCGGGTTGGTTGAGCTGCGGGTTTCGCCGCTCCCGCTCGGTCTTTCCGGGTCGGTCGAGCTGGCTTGGCTGTTCCTTCCTGGCGAGGGGTCGTGATGGTTGCTTTCCGGTGAGTACTGCTGGTTTATTCTTCTTTGGATTCGGTCCCCTGGGTATTCCCTCCCCCCTTGGTTTGTGTTGTGGGGGTTGGTTTTGCTTGTTTGTGCGTCAGTAGTTTGTTGGTTGGTAGTTCTCGACCTAAGTTGGTCGATGTGGCATTTCCACGCTCGTCCGTCTGCTTTTTGTAGCCGGTACGAGTGTGGGCCTGTTGCTTGTGTGATGATGGCTGGGATCCATAGCGGGTCTCCCATCAGGTTCTTTGCGTATACGGGGTCGCCGGGTGTGAAGGTTCGTTGTTTGCTGTTTGAGTCTGGGGGCTTCTCCGGGTTATACGTGGGGTGTAACCTGTCGAGTGGGGACCTTAGTTTTCTGCCCATTAATAGTTCGGCTGGGCTTTTATTGGTTGTGGTATTTGGGGTTATGTGTTGTGTGAAGAGTAGTTTGTTTATTTTTTCCTGGATCTCCCCGTGGTCTATTTTCCGGATGGTCTTTTTAGTGAATTGGACCATCCGTTCTGCCCTACTATTCGCCGCCGGGCGCGCCGGTGCTGTCAGCGCGTGGCGGATGCCCCTTTCCGCTAGGAATTTTTCGAATTCCAGTGAGGTGAACTGGGGCCCGTTGTCGGAGACGACGACGTCTGGGAGGCCGTGTGTTGCAAAGAGTTTGCAGAGTTCCTTGATCACGGCCTCCGTGGTTGTCGTCTTCATGTTGCTTACCTCCAGCCAGTTGGAGTAAGCGTCAACTGTTATGAGGAAGGTGTGTCCTTTTGTGGGCCCGGCGAAGTCTATATGAATCCTAGACCAAGGTCCCCTTGGGGTTTCCCACTCTAGGACGGGTGCTGTGGGTGGGCTTGGCCTAGTTTCCTGGCATCGTTGGCACCTAGCTACCCAGGCCTCTATTTGTTTGTCCATCCCTGGCCACCAAGCGTAACTTCTGGCCAGGGCTTTAGTTCTCACGATGCCAGGGTGCCCCTCGTGTAGCAGTTCCAAAACCTTCCCCTGTAGCTTTTCCAGAATGACCACCCTGTCCCCCCATAGTATGCACCCTTTTAACAAAGAGAGTTCCGTTTGGCGGTTTCGGAACGTTTTGACGGACTCGTCATTGTCCCTTTCCGGCCACCCTTTCTCCACCCAATGCAACACCCGCGCCAGACGTTTGTCTTTATTAGTCTCTCGGGCAATGTCTGACGCGGTTATGGGCAGGTTGGGTAGAGTCTCTATGCTGAGGGTGGTCGTCGTGGGTGCTGGGTCGGTGTCGGGTTCCGGTAGCGGTGAGCGGCTTAAGGCGTCTGCATGGGAAATCGTCTTACCCGGTCTGTGTATGAGTTCGTAGTTATAGGCT
Source organism: Hydrophis major (assembly GCA_033807585.1). Taxonomy (NCBI): domain Eukaryota; kingdom Metazoa; phylum Chordata; class Lepidosauria; order Squamata; family Elapidae; genus Hydrophis; species Hydrophis major. The sequence continues at coordinate 225,120,874 of CM066329.1, forward strand.
GCCAGGAATTCGGACCACCTTGTCATTCGGGGCGACAGAATGTTCGGGGTGGCCCGGTTTCCTGCAAGGATTCCCAGCAGCGGCTTGTGATCCGTTATGATGGTGAAAGTCTGGCCGTAGAGGTATTCGTGGAATCGTTTTACGGCGGCAACTATAGCCAGGGCCTCTTTGTCCAGTTGGCTATAGTTCCGCTCCGGTTTGGTGAGGGTCCTTGAAAAGAATGCGATGGGCGCTTCTTTTCTGTCGGGAAGGGTATGGCTGAGGACAGCGCCGATGCCGAAGGGTGATGCGTTGCATGTGACTGCCAGAGGTAGGGTCTCGTTGAATTGTATAAGGACGGCGTCGGAGGTGAGTAGGTCCTTCGTTCTTTGGAAGGCGTCTTGCTCGCGTTTCCCCCAAGTCCAGGTCGCCGCCTTGTCTAGGAGCCTATGCAAAGGCTCTGCCGCCGTCGCCTTTTGGGGTAGGAAAACATTGTAAAAGTTCAGTAGCCCCAAGAATGCCTGTAGCTCAGTCTTTGACTTGGGTGTGGGGGCTTCTTTGATGGCCTTGATTTTTTTGTTTGTGGGGTGAATGCCGTGATGGTCTAGGAGGTAGCCCAGGAATTCTACTCGTTCCGTGCATAGCTGGCACTTCTCCCTCTTGACTTTTAGTCCGGTCTCTTTAAATTTGGTTTGGACCTCCCTTAGTCGACCCTCTAGTTCGGCTTGGTTGGCTGCCGACACTAGGACGTCGTCGAAGTAAGGTACCACCCCCTTGATACCTTGCAATAGTCTCTCCATTAGGCTTTGGAATATGCCCGGTGCCACGCTGACTCCGAATTGGAGTCGGTTGCATTTAAATGCTCCCCGGTGGGTGACTATGGTCTGCGCTTCTGCCGTTTGCTCGTCGACCGGCAACTGTTGGTATGCCTGGGCGAGGTCGAGCTTGGCGAAAACCTTGCCCCCTCCCAGTGAGTGCAGTAGGTGTTGCACTACTGGGACGGGGTAGGCGCTTTGTTGCAGTGCGCCATTTAGGGTGGCCTTATAGTCCCCACAGATCCTCACCGACCCATCGGGCTTGATCGGGGTGACTATGGGGGTCTCCCACCGGGCGTGGTCTATGGGCTGTAGAACCCCTTGTTTGACGAGCTTGTCAATTTGCTCGTCTATCTTGGGTTTTAGTGCGAATGGCACCCGCCTTGGTTTCAGGCGTTTTGGGGGGACGTTAGGGTCTAGGTCGAAAGATATAAGGGGCCCTTGGTACTTGCCTAGGTTTCCGTCGAAGACCTCTTGGAACTCCCGGGCCAGTTGCTGCTCCCAGCTGTCGTCGGTGACGTGGTCGACTCCCGTGAGTGCGATGTCAAGCGGGGCGAACCATTGCAGTCCCAGTAGGCTTGGGCGGTCGCGGTCGATGATCGTTAGGGGAAGTCGTTCGGTGCGCCCCTTATACGTGATGTTAAAATGTTTGGTGCCGACTACCGGGATGCGGTTTCCCTGGTAGTCCTTTACAATGAGTCTCTGGCTGTCTACGTTCCTCCTTTGTAGGGTAGGCACCAAGCGCTTTATCTCATGCCATGCAATCATGGAGAGGTAGGACCCGGAGTCCACCTCCATTTTGCATGGCTGGCCCTCGATGCCTACCTCCACGTGGACCTTCCGGGCATTGTTGGTGATGGCGTGGCCGATGGTGACCGTCTGGTGGGTCTCCTCTCTCCGCCGATTGTCGCCGCCTTGCGAGAATCGCCCGTTCCGGTCCCATCGGCTGTCTGAGGGGTGATCTCTGGTCCGGGGTGGTGTGCTTTCTCTCCTCCGGTCGCTCTGGTCCCATCGTGCCGGGCTGCGATTTTTCTTCAGGCGGCAGACACGGGTGATGTGTCCCTTCTTGTGGCAATGCCGGCAGATCGATTCGAAAAACCGGCATTCCAACCTGGGGTGGTCGCCGCCGCACCCGGCACAGTTGGTCCTCGACTTACGACCTCGCTGGTTCCGTGGGTCGCGCCCTGTCTGGAATTGATGGATGTCCTCCTCATCATTGGAAGTGCCCGATGCCGAGTGGAAATCACCCTGGTGGGTGGTCGTCTCGGGTTTGGGCTCGGTCAACCTCGCCGGGTTGTTGTTTCCGCTGCGGTCCCCAGTGTTCGGTCTGCGCATACGGTCGGCGGAAGTTCAGGTTGCTTCGGCGGCTGCGGCTGCGGTGAGGGTGTCTGCTAGGCTGATGTTGCCCTTGGCCATCAGCCGGCTCTGGAGGACAGGGTCCCACAAGCCGAGCACGATTCGGTCTCGCAGGGCGTTGTTTAGGTTATCGAATTCGCAGAGCCCCCCTAAACGCTGCAGCTCCACGACGAAGTCGCTGAAGCTCTCACCCGACCTCTGGTCCCGCCGGTAGAACTCGTTGCGCCGGATCAGGATGGGTACCTCTGGAGCGTAGTGCCACCGAAGTATGGGTTCAAGGACGTCCCAGTCCATCGCGGTCGCATCGGCGGGTTTGGCCAGCGCTTTGGCCATCTGGAAGACCTCGGTCCCGCAGTGGGTCAGGAAGACGGCGCGTTTCATTGGGCCAGAGGCGTCCTTCAGGCCGGTGCACTCGAGGTACATGCGGAATCGGACGGCGAACGATTCCCAGTCCTCGGTGGCAGGGTTGAAGGGTGCGGGTGGTGCGATTTTCGCCATCTCGGTGGTTTGTCTGGCTTCCGTCGGAAACGTGGTTCGGTTCAGGGTCTGGATCCTACCTTCGTCGCCAGTGTTGTGTTCGCGAAAATGATGCCAGGAGTCAGTGACTTAGTGTAAAGCTCTTTATTAGCAAGTTGGAACCGAACTGGCGAAAGGAAAAAAGCCCACGGCTTTTATTCCTTTCGCCGCCGCGGCCGCAGCCAATAGCACCGCTTTGAATCTCCCACGATCCGAATGGACCAATCGCGGGAGATTCCTAGCGAGCCAATCGGCGCGGCTCGCCTGACCAATCGGAGAGCCCCGCGCTTTGGCCAATCAAAGAGCGGGGATCTCGAGTATGTTAATTAAGGACAGAACAAACACTTTATAGACTTTAGCAATAATATGTTCATCACTACAACACAGTAGAGTTTCCAATTCATTTTTAAAAAATTAAATTCATGATTCTTGTTATCTGATTTAAGTTTTTCTTTCAGTTGTAAATATGTACACCAATCACAAACATGACCTTCTGATTCTATCCCCTCCTTAGATTTGAGGGTGGGATCTCCTAAGTTAAAATATATTATTTTATCATAAGTCCACCAATTCAGTCTCATCACCTTTTCTTTTCTTTAAAAAGCTTCCTGTGTGGAAACACAGAGGCACCTTCGTGGAAGAGCCATATTCAAATTACTTTTAACCGAACCAGAGAGCGAATGAATTTAAAATAATAGCAAAACTTCACTGGCTACAAGGTACATTCTCTCTCTCCCTCAGGCTTGACATGGGATTGTTCATCTGTTTATAAATGCTATTTCTTTAAAAGCAACTTAAAATGGTAATAATTTAAAACCATATAAAAGAGGTGTAAAATACACAAACATTCATAATAATGACTCATAATAATAACTGGCCCAGTGACTGAGGCAGCAACAAGATGCTGAAGATCTTTCAAAAGAAAATAGAATTGAGCTGTGTGGATCTCAGGGAAGCCAGATTCTTGCTTCTTTGGTTCCAAAAGATGTTACTGTTTAGATCAGATATGAAATAATCTAATCTTGTTACATGTTACTGGATAGATAGACCAAATTGGAGGTGAGTTAGTCCTGCAGGTATCCTGTGACCATGTAGGGATCTTGCAGATAAAAACTAACACCCTGAATTTCCCAAGAAAACAAGTGGCAACTCTTGGAATACAGTGTTCGTATATTTTATGCAGCAATAGAATAGAATAGAGTGGAGTGGAGTAGAGTAGAGTTGAGTTGAGTAGAGTAGAACAGAACAACAGAACAGTACAGAACAGTACAGAACAGTACAGAACAGAACAGAATAGAATTCTTTATTGGCCAAGTGTGATTGGACACACAAGGAATTTGCCTTGGTGCAAATGCTCTCAGTATACATAAAAGAAAAGATACATTCATCAAGAGTCAAGAATCATAAGACTGGAACAACTAGTAACCAACAATACTAGGCTTAACAACTGCCTCGATCTTATCTTCTGCAATAGTTTGAATTCAATTTATGGAATACAAATTAAAGAACCCTTTTCCAACATGACCACAAAATGATTGACTTTTTTCTCAATGTACGTCCACACAAAAATCATCACAATGACAAAATCCCCAATTATAACTTCAGAAAAGGCAGCTATGACCTTATAATCAACTATCTCTCTTCCCTTGGTTGGCAATTTCTATTCACTGGATTTAATACTGTTTAAGACCATAACAACATATTCTTACTGGAAATCAAAAGAGCCATCAAACTATATGCACCAGTAACAACTCCCAAAACCAGGAAAAAGAGATGACCCATAACAATAAGGAAGCTTCAATCCAAAAAGCGATCACTTTGGTGAAAAAACAAATCTGGTCACGTTGCCAACTTCAAAAGCCGATACAAAAATCTATGCCACCAGGTAAAAACTGAATGCACTAATTATTACATTAAACAAGAGAAAAAACTTCTACGCACAAATTCCACCTGTGCTTTCTACAACTTTGTAAACAGCAAACCAAAATGACTCAAGGTCCATCCCACCCCTGGACCTAATGGCAAAGACTGCAACAATGACACCATCAAAGCAAACCTCTTTAATGCATTCTTTGGCTCAGTATTTGTAAACAGAAATGGATCAAGCCCAGTACTTCCTAGTCGAACCACAGACAACTACAATGATCTAATACATATTAATTTTACAGAAGACATTGTTGAAAAAGCACTGCACAATCTAAAACCATCCCTGTCTATTGGACCAGACAGAATATGTGCCTACTTCTTAAAAAAAACTATCCACTGCCATAGCCGAACCTCTAAGCATAATCTTTGAAAAGTCTTTCAGGACCAGCTCCTTGCCAAAACTATGGTCACAAGCCATGGTCATCCCCATCTTCAAAAAGGGAGAGCCCAGCCTAGTTGAAAATTACAGACCAATCTCTTTATGCTGCGTCACCTGTAAAGTCATGGAATCAATTATTAACCAATCCATTATCCTCCACTTAGAGACAAACAACCTACTCTCTAATAAACAATTTGGTTTCAGAAAAAAATCTATCCTGTAATCTGCAACTCTTACACTGCAAAAACATATAGACTACACAACTCAATCAGGGCAAAGCAATAGACGCAATCTACATAGACTTCTGTAAAGCCTTTGATTCAGTGGTACACGACAAACTACTACTAAAATTAAAATCTTATGGTATCTCTGGACACCTACATAACTGGATAGAAGCATTCCTGTCAAATAGACAACAAATGGTCAAAATTGGGAGCATCCTATCAAATTCTGTACCTGTCAACAGTGGTGTCCCCCAAGGCAGTGTTTTAGGACCAACTCTCTTCATACTCTACATAAATGACCTCTGTGATCATATTAAGAGCAACTGCGTTCTCTTCGCTGAAGATGTAATGCTATTCAACACCACAGACAATACTGCTACACTTCAAAAAGATCTTGACTATGTATCAGAATGGTCAAACAAATGGCAACTTCAAATCTCAACAAATAAATGCTCTGTTTTACACATTGGCAGAAAAAAATCAGAAAATAAAATACAAGCTAAATAGTCAAGACCTTGTTGAAGATCCAAACTTTGTCAAGGACCTTGGAATACTCATCTCAAATGACCTATGTGCTAGAGCCCACTGTAACTACATAGCCAAAAAGGCATTAAGAGTTGTTAATCTAATCCTATGTAGCTTCTTCTCTGGTAAAATCACACTACTAACTAGAGCATACAAAACATTTGCTTGACCTATACTTGAATACAGCTCATCAGTCTGGAACCCATATCATGTATCTGATATTAACACAATTGAAAAAGTCCAGAAATATTTCACAAGAAGTGTTCTCCGCTCCTCTACTCATTGCAGAGTACCTTATGCCACCAGACTTGAAACTCTCGACCGAGAAAACGTAGAACTATGCTGCCTCCGCTCCAATCTAATATAGTATATAAAATCATACATTGCAATGTCCTACCTGCAAATGAATACTTCAGCTTTAATCATAACAATACAAGAGCACACAATAGGTACAAACTCAAGGTTAACCAAACCAAACCTGACTGCAGAAAATATGACTTCAGTAAGAGAACGGTCAATGTTTGGAATACTCTACCTGTCTCTGGTTTCTTCCCCAAACCCCAAAAACTTTAACCTTAGACTGTCTACTTTTGACCTCAACCGCTTCCTAAGCACACACTTAATAATAGTCATAGGGTACAATAAGCAATCAAACCATACTAGAAAACAGTCAATATAAATTGTAAGGATACAAGCGACAAAGCTACAGTCATACAGTAACAAGTGGGACAGGATGGGTGATAAGGAGTGATAAGAAGATTAATAGTAATAGTAGTGCAGACTCTGAAAATAGTTGGACAGTGTTGAGGGAATTATTTGTTTAGTAGAATGATGGTGTTCAGGAAAAATTATCCTTGTGTCTAGTTGTTCTGGTGTGCGGTGCTCTATACCATCATTTTGAGGAAAGGAGTTGAAATAACACAGCAGCAGAGAGAGATATTCTCCAATCAGTACATGACAATGTTTATAAATGTGTAATTGCATCTATGGTATACTCGATGTCTTTTCTCTGAATAAAATGCTTCTTGCTTTTTGTCACAGCTAAGCAGAAAAGCACATGTGGACTGTGCACCATTAGGTCTGTGGGGCTTTATACAGAATTTCCAACAGCAACTGACTTACGTCCACCCCTGCCTCTGCTGCCTATTTCTGGACTATATGTAGATTCTGGGTAGCCTTCCAGGACAGCCTATGTAGACTACACTGCAGTGACTTATACTGTGAATTATTCACAGAATCCAGTTATAGAATTCAGCAATTTCAGATCATGGAAAAAATTATATGGTCACAGAGAGTTGATGATGACTTGACACATGTAAGAAGGGTAAAACAGCAATGAAACCAAGAAATAAAATACTGTTCACTGGGTGATTTCAATATGTTGCATTACTCCACAAACTTCATCAGACCAAAAAATATATACCGAAACCAGAGTTGTATTGAAACAAACAGAAACCTTAACTACATGTTGAGTTCCCCAGAGAGAGAGGAATGTCTACGGGGTGGAGGTCTGAAAAGTCAAGAAGGCGGCAATCACCACAAAATAAAAGCCCTCTCCCTTTTTCACATGCATCAAATGTGAGGCGCATAAAAAAGCTTGCGGCTTCAATCACACCGTTGAAACCAGCACTTGTTCATTGAGCCAATATCTATCAAGCATTTTTAATGCTGTCCACTATTTGTTTGTTTTGGCTTCTGATAAAATTGAAAGTGGTAATTATTATTTCTCCTTTATCTTTGCCCTCAGCACTCCCTGCTTATTAGTTGACATTAATCTCAAATAGGGGAATTATTGCTACATACCTTGTTTACCACCTCTCCAGAGGTGCCAGTTTCTCAAGCTGTGACTATAAAATCCTGTAGCTGTCCTGGCAAAGTCAGACATCGTCCTCCAAAGAGCTGCAGCAATGAAGGCAATAGTGCTCGCCGTCCTCTTCCTCTTTATTGCAGCCAATGAAGCCAAAGTGTACTCCAGATGTGAACTGGTTTCAATTCTGAGACGAAATGGCATGGATGGATATCATGGCTACAGCTTGGGCAACTGTGAGTTTACTCAATTTTTTTCTCCACCTGAGCAAGTTCCAGGTTTGCAAGGGGGATCCAAAATGGGGCAGATCTTTCAAGAATTAGTTCAATCAACCTTCCCAATGAATCTTTTGAATCTTCTTAGAATGAGCAGATATGCTTTCTTCCCATCCCAAATGATTAGAGATAGCTTCTCCCAGGACTAACACCCTTATTTTTATCAAGATAGTAGATTTGCAATTTGTTGCCTGATTGGGACAATTGCAGAACTGAGATATGGTTATGCCATGCTGGTCTCCTCGTCTCCGTTTTTGTTTTGTTTGTTTGCACTTATGGCTTAGACAATATTGTATTTACTCTCTTAAGAATAAGGGTTATTATCCCTACCAGGATAAACATCCTCTCAAAGGTAAGATCTTTCAAATTCCACCAAGTCATTTAAATTTAGTATACGATTGAAGGCGCCATCATAGAAGATTTTCTACATGTGCAGATTGCCAAAAGATGTACAATGAAAATGTACCTCGTCCCAGGAAGGCTCAAATTAGGAAGAAGGGGAGGTGGCTTTTTGTGCCATTAAGAACTCCAGGTATATTTTGGAGACAGAATCAGATTTATTCCAAATACCCTGAAGGTTTCCAAAATATATTGGACTTTTTGAGTCCTTCCTTGATTGAGGGAAGAATGAGAAGATAGTTAAGCATTATGTTCTAAATGTTCTATTTTAAAAAAAATATCAGGATGGCTTTTTCATTTATAGCACAGATCTTTTATAGCCCATTCCCCATTTGTTTTCTTCCAGGGATATGTATGGCTTATCATCAGAGCAGATACAACAGCGCATTTATGGGACCAGAAACTTCAGATGGCAATCGTGAATATGGGATTTTCCAGATAAGCAGCCGTTGGTGGTGCAACAATTTCCAGGGTCCCACAGCTAATGGCTGTAAGGCGCCTTGCAGTGGTAAGTCTGACAGGCTTCCAAAATTCTGTTGCTATTATGTTCTATGACACAATGGGATAATATGCCTATACTCCTTGCTGTGTTTCAGATGGATAGGATTGATATGGGCTAATCAACACTGTCTATAAAAATTGTTTTGAGTTCCTGCTTGGCTCAACGGTTATAATATCTACCCACTCTGCTTTCTGTTGGCCTCTTGGCCTTTTTCTGCTTGGTGTCCTGCTACCCAATTTGTCACAACTACTCTAAATTCCTCCACACAGATATATCTCCATTTCTGTCCCCAGAACACCCACCACAGTATTATCTAAAGAGCAAAAGACTTCTATGTGGTGAAGTCCTCCTGTCCCTCTCACATTAACTATCTCACACTCTCTTCAGTGCTTTTTAAAGATTTCTTCACTTTTATTACTTTTATAAACAATTAGGGCAGCACATGTACCTCGCACTCATTCTTTCTCCTCCTCCTATTTTCCTTGAAACAAACTTAACTCTGTGAAGTGAGTTGAACTGAGAGGAAGAAACTAGCCCAAGGTGAGATTAGAGCTCACAGTCTCCTGGGTGGTAGCCTGGAGATTTAACCACTAGACTAAACCTGCTTTCCATGTTGTACAATGAAAAGTGTTGCTTATAAAGGAGCCACATGATCCTATCTTCATAATAATTAATCAAAATCTTGCTAGAGCAGGGATCCCCAAACTTGGCAACTTTCAGACTTGTGGGCTTCAATCCCAGAATTCTCTAGCCAGCTATGCTCAATCCAGTGTTTTCTGCCCATTGTCAGAATTTAGGAGTTAAGTGAGATATTTCTTCTCTGGCTCCTTTCCAAGAATGCAATAATGCTGTCGGGATGCCTTCATATCCAGCATTTCCAGTCTAGAGCAGAAACAAACTCTTAGTACTCTACATTTTTCAAACTTGTTACTCTCCATGTTCAGAGCAGGAGAAAAGGCATTTCATGGTCTACACTGGCTGGGTAAAAATCTGTTTTAAACAATAAGTTTATGGAAATCTTTGGAAATACCTTTGAAATATCTGGAATTGGATAAATTCTAATTTGCTCTTTTGGCAGCTTTCATAAATGATGACATCACCAATGATATTACTTGTGCTAAAAGAATTGTGCGTGATCCCAATGGGATGAGTGCCTGGTGAGTCAATATCTCATTAACATCTTATATTTGGAACATTGGCTAGAAACTGAATTTGTACTCATGAAATTTACTTAGTTTCTTTAGACTATTGTAAGACGTCTTAGCATTGGTAGTGAAATATACTATCTGAACATTACAGATTGTGTATTTATTGCTACACCTGCATTCTGGTTGCTTTATAATATGGGTTAAAGAAGTCTTTTGAATCCTGGTTTAAAAGTAGCCTGAGACACAATTTAAGACACAGCTGTTAATGCTGGTTGTAGCTGGGTTCCTCCTTCTCAGTCATTTTACATCAATTATCCACTTCTGTGCTTGTCAGCTGTTAAAAAAAATCTAGGATTTAGTCCTGAGTGGCAGAAGAATTAGGCAGAGGATCTTTTGAACCCAAGGATTCTGTGGACAAACTCCATGGGAACAGAGATCTGGTAGGTAAAGAACCTACCAGTAGTACTATGAGAAATAGGAAGAGATCATTCATGAAGCGTCCAATTATAGAATGGATAGTAAAGGAGGGGAGAGGCAGCAGAAGATCATGAGATCAATAACTTTTCAGCTGAGTATCTAGAAGCAAAGAATAAAAATGCTTGGTGGTAAATAATCTGAATTGTATAAAAGTATTCTGTGTGCTGTTCTGAAGAGAGTCCAAAATATCTACTGGTCATTATGGCATGTAAGCTTTATTATGAGTAATAAAAAGCCAGGACTATTTTAGCTAAAATTATTGTTTTAATCTGGAGGATAGGAGATTTATTTAAACAACTAAGAAAAAAACTGTCAACGAACAAGAAAGATGAATGAATGATAGTTGCACTAGCTCACCTCGATGTTTCCTAAATCTTTCCAAGTAGAATTACATCATTTGAAACTGTTAAAAACACTATCACATGTGTGTTCTACAAAAATGTGCATTGTTCTTATTTTTATTCTTTCTTAAGGTTTGCCTGGACTAAATACTGCAAAGGAAAAAATCTGTCAGAATGGACCAGTGGCTGCTAGCTCTGAGTTTGATGATCCTGCATTTCTCTTCCTCCTTCTGTGATGACAATGATATTATTCCTTATATGACCACATTGAGCAGTTTGATTCTAGACCTGTACTCCACATATTGGGAAGAATGAGTTTCTTTGCACACAAAACAATGATTTTTAAATGATTTCTGGGTGGAAAAGAGGGAAAGATAATGCTTTTAAAAAAATCTTCAAAACTTGCTTCAATAAAACGAGTATTGTGCATTAAGCCCTTCTCTGTATCATGATTTGTTTCCTTTTAGCCTTCATTATTCCAACATAATTGAACTGGCTACCAATCATTTGCAAATGGTAGATTGGCATCCAAGCAAGGCCAGACAAATTCTATGGTCAACCTCCAGTTATGTTAAGGCTTGACTTTTGGTCTTTGCTGTAAGAAAAAAATGAGATTTGCATTTAGAATTAGGTGGCCATTTAGAATAGAATAGAATAGAATAGAATAGAATAGAATAGAATAGAATAGAATAGAATAGAATAACAGAGGTGGAAGGGACCTTGGAGGTCTTCTAGTCTAATCCCCTGCCTAGGCAGGAAACTACATCACCTCAGACAAATGGTTATCCAATTTCTTCTTAAAAACTTCCAGTGTTGGAGCCTTCCCTATTTCTGGAGGCAAGTTGTTCCACTGATTAATTATTCCAACTGTCAGGAAATTTCTCCTTAGTTCTAAGTTAGTTCTTTCCTTGATTAACTTCCACTCATTGCTTCATGTCCTGCCCTCTGGGGCTTTGGAGAATAACTTGACTCCCACAAACAAATGTCTGTGTTTAACAGACTCTACAGTCATGGAATAGCTTGACTCTCTATTCTTTGTAGCAGTTCCTGAGATATCGGAGCACTGCTATCATGTCTCCCCTGCTCCTTTTTTTCACTAAACAAGACATACCCACTTCCTGCAACTGTTCTTCATATTTAAATCCCATTAGTTTATCTGCCAAATACCAGACATCTAAACAAGAAAGCAACATTAGCAGATTAATGACACAGATCAAACCATTGTGATGTTTGCTATTCCAAAATCCTTTTCACATCTCTTCTCATAGTCCAGATATGCTAGTCTGTTAAATCTAGTCTACTCTGTGCATCCTCAGTTCCAGTATGTATAACAAATCATGGTCCAGTGGTGATACCTGCACATGCAGAAAGTTGAGAAGTCTGCTTGAAACTCTGCTGGAAACTGTTCAGGTAAACATACACCGAAAACTGCAAACAGAAGATGGCAGAAAAAAGCTAATGGCAGTTCCTGGCTAACTTGGAAAATATTAAGCAAGGTTTTTCCTGCAAAACCTCCCAATCTGTAATAATTTTATCCAGAAAAAATCCACACTCCTTTTTGAGATCTCACTTGAGGGGATTTGCAGCACTGGATTTTACTGAGAACTGAGGGTCAAGCTATTCTGTATTTGAAGATCCAACGTAAGGAGGATTCAGGTTTTTTTTTTATTTCAGGAGGATCTAGATAGGCTTTCAATCATAATTTCCCACAGCCACTTGGTGGGCCATTTTGTTCCCAAAGCCCTCCAAGGCCATGTCTCAAAAATTAGAGGAGCACTGAGGGTTCTTGTCAGTGATTTTGAATTGAGAAAGGTAACATATACCTTCAGAGGTAGGAGATATCCATACATTATGCAAGTTGTGTTGAGATAATTTCCCATTAGGAGAATGAGTGCACACAGGGAGATGTAGTGAGAATGGTGAAGAATAACACACAACCAGCACACAGATACACTGCATAGTAAAATGTAGGTTATACTTCCAGTAAACGGTTATGCAAAGTCCAACAGACAGTCCAAGTCATACAAGGTTATAGCAGTCATTTTCAATCCAGGGATAATCCAATAACAAAGTCCAGTATCATAAACAGTTCAGTAACAGACTTACATGAATCCAAGAATAACGAGGATCAGCAACAGTCAATAGGAAAATGCAGGAACAGCAACATTCTGAGAAACCAGGTTTCTGGCTCCATCTTATGGCCATCTGAGGAACCACACCCAATTACAATTTTAGCTTTCCCTTAAAGAGACAGTATTAAAATGTCTATCCTGGTTTATATACTGTATTTCCAACCCAACTGTTAGGTGACTTACATTCCTAAAAGTTATACTGTACATTTATGGTGAAAGATTAGAACAAGTAGATGGATGGACATACTTTGGAAGAATATTTACTAAGGATAAGAAAAAAGATATAGTTTGGTTGAAAGAAAGTCAGTGTATGACAATCTGTTGATAGGATCATACCTTTATTGAAATAAGCAGAAAGCTTTGCATGTAAGAGTGTTTCTGTTCATTTTAATAGATGGAACTGAGGGTTGGAGCCATGAAATTAATCCCAGTGCAGCAGGAATGGTACCAAGAAGTACCTCTGCTCACAATTTCATGGTGGGATAAGATTAAGAATTCATGAGTGATAGAAGGCGTGTGGGTTGAATGCACCAAGTAAGTGGCCATTACAATGTGCTTTGATTTGGATGGGTGATTTGTTCATATAGAGACAATGAATGAGGATCAAATTGGAAAATAAATCTATTAAAAGAAGTGTATTTGCCCGGAGAGCTTACAAATACCAGCAATAGTTACAATTCCTGCTGATTTGAGCTGACAATGGATTAGGACATTAGATCCAGATTGTACCCAGGAGCTTTACCACTTGACTAAACTGGGTCTCTATGTGCAGTGAAAAGGGTCGCTTGCTTGGAGAGCCACCTGATCCTATCTTCACTGTAATTACTTGCCGGAGGCACAAGTTAAGGGCAGCAATTTCAGCTTCACATTGGCACCTAATTTGGGAACCCAATCCTGTTTGTCAGAGAAATCTTGTTCTTGGACACGACTGAGAGATTTCTTCTCTCGCTCCTTTCCAAAAATGCAATGAGACTGTTGGGAAGACTGCATATCCAGCATGTTCAGCTCTAGAGGGAAACTGATTACTGGTCCACTACATTTTTCAGAGTTGTTACTCTGCATGGTTAGAACATGAGAAGAGGAAATTCATGGTCTACACCAGCTGTACAAAAATAGACGATACCACTAAGGACATGAATGTACTGCATAATATACATAATTAGTGTCCTAACATTGAAACATCTGGAGTTGGACAAATTCCAATTTGCCTCTTTGGAAGCTTTGACAGATGATGACATCACAGATGATATTGCTTGTGCTAAGAAAATTGTGTGTGGTAGTGATAAGTGCCAGCTGAATCAATCTCTCTCTGAATCTCTGAATCATCTTCCACTTGTAACATTGGGTAGCAACTGAATTTGTAGTCATAGAAGTTAATAGTCTTTCTTTAGACTATTATACAACTTTTAGCATTGGTGGTAAAGTATGCTTTCTGAAGACGACAAGTTGCATTTGTATTGCTATACTGGGTTTACTACCCAGAAGGGACAGGTTGCAAAAGGATTTGGTAGATGGCCTTTTAAACACCAGGAGTTTAATCCCATCCCTAGGATCAGAGAACTGGATCTGTAAAGACTATAGTAGTGAGAGAAGCAGGGGAAGATCATTCATGAAGCCTCCAAGTCATAAGATAGGTATGAAAGGGGGCTGCAGCAGCAGATCATTAGATGGGAAACTCTTGCGCCAGCAATCAGCATTTAAAAGCAAATCATAATGACATTGAGTAGCCAACACTTGACTTATCTAAAAGTTACTCTGCTGTGTGCTCTTCTGAAGCATTTGCAGATTTTGGCTAGGATTTTATGATCCTCTGGTGCTCACCCTAATACTTTGGAATTTAATTTTCTTCAGCTCTGGGTTACATGGACTCTATCAAAATTATGTGGGAGTCCAAATTATCTATTGGGAATCCGTGGCATCAGTTTCTGACTTTATTGTCAGAGGTATAAAAGGCAGAACCATTTTAGCTATAACAATTATTTAAACCTGGGAAAAAGGGAGGGCTGACACTTTGCACTGATGGGAAGTGGTGCCATCACTCAATGTGGCCTAGGAGTGCCATGCAGTCTAGAGCCAGCGCTATTAAAAGGTTTCCATGAAAATGGAATCATGAATTTGCTTTGTGGATAAAGTGGATAAAGGGATCCTAGAAGCCTGAATATGCTTTTTGGTCATGTGGGAGAGGATCAGGCCCCGGCCTAGCACACTGCAGAGTCTAAAACTTGTTTAGCCTGGTCCCCCAACCAATGTTAAGGAAACACGCTAAACAGAATGTGCAGCGTTAGTCAGTTAGGCAGACAGGTAAATGTGTGAGATAAGTTTGTATGTTAGTTAACACTCAGTAAAAAAACAGATACGCTTGTGCTATCAAAAATATAGTTTATTCCATTTAAGAGTTATAGCATAGTCAAAAACAGTCCATTAGTCATGTATCATTTCAGTCAGTCCATTCGGGGATACTCAATTTGCAAAGTCCGTGTTGAATATTCAATGTCAGTTCACTTACAATAAATCAGTCCGTATTATCTCTTCTCACCGTTGAGAAATCAACACTCCTTTCTCTCTCCCGTTCCAGTAGGAAAAAACGCAGTCATCAATCCATCCAGTAATTAGGGATCATTAAGCCAGAGAGCAAGCTGCCATTGTCTTGCTCCTTTTATGGTGCTTTTACAACCACACCCTTAATTACATTCTTGCAGTTAAAGTTACACACACTTTAACCAACAAACCATGATAACTTATTTATTATTTTACCTAAACCAGTTAGGGTAAACAATGTTATCCCTAACAAAATTGTCTTTTCATTGGCTAGAAGGGTAACATCTTTTAGCAAAAGTCTCCAGTAAGTATGCCTGGTAAAAAGTAGGCAGTGGGAATAACGGAGGCAACGCAGAACAACATTCAGCAAGTAACTTTATTTAAAAATAAAGGGTTGCCACAGTTGCCGCAAGCTAACAGGGCGGCCAGCTGACAGGCAACAGCTGATGCTGTTTGACAGCTCCCTTTTATAGTCAGCTGTCAAGTGGCATCAGGCAATAGGAGCGGTCTGCGTTCCCGCTGGAAACATGGACCTGAGTGAGAACTGTCCAGCAAAGTCTCAGAACGCAATACCTGCCATTCATTTTATTGAAAAGATTCACTGGGCAGTAAGGGCAGTTATTTAGACAATTTGAATATTGATTCAAATTGTGCAAATTCAGCCAACATGTAACTTAGAAGAAATCCCAGGTTTCATTTCCATGCTTGTTCTCTCACCTAGCTTGGGTAATGGCTTCCGATAATCGAGGGGACAAGGAGATGAACTTATTGACTTGTGTTATTATGACATGTACCTATGCCAAAAAAATTTGTTCCTTGTTCCACTGGGCATATATGGATGTTTTATAAATGTAGAAATTTGTGGTTTGTGTTTCACTGGTTCTGCAACCCTCCACCACATCCATGCCCTTTCTTTTTCTTCCTCATTGGTTTTTGCCCTCAACTGTCTCTTCTTGTCAATCCATAATAACCACAGATTAGCGAAATCTTATTACTGCAAACTCTTTATTCCAAATTCCCCTGAAGGTGTCCAACATGCGTTAGACTTCTTGGGTCCTTCCTTGGTTCAGGAAAAATGAATATATGGTTAAACATTCAATTTTAAATGTTCTGTTTAAAAAACTAGGACAGCCTTTTCCTTTACAGCACATGCTTTTTATAGTCCGTTGCCTGTTTGCTTTCTTCCAGGGGTCTGTATGGCTTTTCATGAGAGCGGATACAACACCAGAGCTGTGGGGCGGCCAAACTGGGATGGCAGCTGCGACTATGGAATTTTCCAGATAAACAACGCCTGGTGGAGCAACAATTACCAGGGCCGTACAGCTAATGGCTGCAATAAGGCTTGCAGTGGTAAGACACATATTGGAGAGGACAGATAAAGAGACAAGTTTTAACAAATTTTCAGAATTCAAGAGAATTGACCCAATGAGGTGGTGTGCTTCTACTTCTTGCAGTGTTGCTTCCTCAACTGACTTACTGTCTATTTCAGCTATGTCACTAGAAAAGCAAAACCCGTGAAATGTCACCTTTTGCAAGCATGAATAGATGACTCCACCAGACTGTCAATTATCTGGAAGTCTGCACTCACAAAAAAAGAAAAAAATCCACACCACAAGCCAAGCAAACACCTGGGCACAAACAGACTCCCCCTGATACCTCCAGCTCAAACACACCCCAACCAGGCACACAGATGAAACCTAGCTTCCTAATAAATGATGGCCGTCCATTTACTCGGAGCCAAGCCACAGTAAAAGCCTCCACTAAAGGAAACACAATGTTGCCAGACAATCAAGACAAAAAAAAAGCTACAAAACAGACAGAAGATATTAGAAACACCAATCAAGCAGAACACAGCAAACTCCAAGACCAATAAATACAGACCAAGATTCCCAACCAATCAGGATGAAGAAAAAACCATTCTGGCACAGCAGTAGGCTAGCACCAAATTTAAAACAAAATTTAAAACAGAAACGGCTGTGAAAGTCTGACTCACAGACAAACACAACACACAAGCCTGATGATGGCAGATGAGATTCTGCTGAAACATCGCTACAACTTTAAAAGGACAATTATAATGACGTGGGAAAATACCCGAACAAAGCTGACATACATATATATAGATAGATGACTCCACCAGACTATCAATCCTCTGGAAGCCTGCACTCACAAACAAAGAAATCTCTATACCACAATCCAGGCAAGCAGGTGGACACAAACAGACCCCCCCCTTAATACCTCCAGCCCAAACTCGCCCCAGCCAGTTACCCAAATAAAACCTAGCTTCCTAATAAATAATTATTGGCCATTCACAAGAAACCAAGCTGCACTAAGAAACCCCAATGCACAAAACACAATGTTGCCAACCAATCAAGAAAACAGCAACTTGAAGACCAATAAAAACAGACCTAGACTCCCAGCCAATCAGGATGAGGAAAAAACCATTCAAATAAAGCAGAAAGCCAGCACCAAACTCAAACAACAAATGGCTGCCAAGCCTGACACACAAGATTAAAAAGAACCCAATACAAAAGCCTGAGGATGGCAGATGAGATTCTGCCAAAACGTCGCTATAATAAAAGCACAAATATTAGGACGTGGGAAAATACCGAAAGAAGCCTAAATACCATACAAAAACCCATACCATACCCACAAAAACATAAGAAAACATTTGTGTGTGTGTGTGTGTGTATGTGTATATGTATATATATGTATATGTATGTGAATGTAAAGATGTATTATAATTATGTATTATTTTTATATGTGATTTAGCAATGTAAAACAAAGATGTAGGTTAGGAGGATTGTACCATGTATCTTTTTGTTTTGGTTCGTGTTTGTTTAATAAAAATTATTTTAAAAATAAAAAAAAGAAATTGTCAAAGAAACAAACATATGTGTGATCTACAAAGGCATTATGCATTATGCTTATTTTTAATCTGTATTCTTATATTTAGGGCGGCCTGGAGAAAGTACTGCAAAGAAAGAAATCTGTCAAAATGATAAGGAGGATTGAGTTTTTTAATTTCAGCAGAACTAGACATGTCTTCAGTCTTAATTTCCCCTAGCCAATCATAGCCTCATTTTGTTCCCAAAGACTTCCAAATCCGTGTCTCAATAATTCAGGACCACTTGTAGCTCTTGCTGGGGATTTTGGAAGCTATTTATCTGAACACAAGTTATAATGCTTAAAACAAATGGTAATAATTTGGAACCGTATAAAGTTTGATATGGAGACGTGCAGAATACACAAATTTTCATAACAATGATTCCAATTCAGAAACAGAGTCATGTCATTGAGGCGCAGTAATGAGGAAGTATTAAGGGGTTCAAGGTCTTTTAAAAGAGAGCAGGGTGGGGGCTGTGATGATCTCAGAGAATGAGGACAGTTTCCTGCTTTCTGGAATCCAAAATGTTAAGTCTGGAGCATGGGTGTGAAAGATGGAGACGAGCCAGTAGAAACAGTGAACTTCAAACTCTTTATTTACATAATGTGACAGCTCAGCCCAAAGGCTGTTCAAGCCTTACTTATATAGACAACTCATTAACTACTCAACCAATAGCGAACCTGGAGCGCTAGCTCCTTTTAACCAATAGGAACGGTCTGCTAGTGGCCAATCGGATGCCTCCAAATGGGCCAATCCGATCGGGCCATCAACAGCCAATCAGAAATGCAGGGTCAGAACCCTGCACTAGACTTCAAGCTTAATGATAACTTTATTGGTATTATGCATTCACAACACCCCTTTCCCCTGGCTTCTGCCCACGGGGCACAGTTACATAATCCCTAAGGTAGGATGGTTGTTTAATTAGTCTTTTCGATTTTCGCAAGGTGCCAGTCGGTTGGCTGCACTCTTGCTGAGGTAGATCGTTGTTTAGCGGTAAGGTTGCCTCTGGTTCTGAGTTCGCATTTTCGTTGTCATCAATTTCACTGGCCACTTCCTGAGGTGCACTCACTCCGGTCCCAGGTTCCTTTTCCTGTGTTTCCATTCAAATATCAGTCTCTTCGAAGGGGTTTCCTTCGAATAATAATTCGCTTTCCTCTGTATCTCCCCCCCCCCCAATTTGATCAAAGGGGAGTTCGGAATTGCGAGGTGGTAGCCGCGATCGTAGCTGATCTATGTGGCGCTTCCAAAGTCTATCGTCAGGGCACTGAATGAGGTATGATCTCAGGCTGGTTATGTGGATTACGGTCGCTTCCACCCACAATGGATCGCCCAATAAGTTTTTAGCGAATACGAGATCACCTACCTGGAAGGTACGGCATCTGCTGCTGGATCCGAGTGGCTTTTCAGGTTCGTAGGCTGGGTGTAAATGGTTGAGGTGGGAGCGGAGCTTCCATCCCATTAGCAGTTCGGCGGGAGTTTTGTTGGTGACGCTGTGAGGTGTAATGTGCTGCAGGAAGAGTATCCGGTTGATTTTTTTGTCGATGTTATCGTAATCGATCTTTTGCAGAGTCCTTTTGACAAATTGAACCATGCGCTCAGCCCTACCGTTTGCAGCAGGGTGCGCAGGCGAAGTGAGCGCATGACGAATACCCCGGTCAGTCAAGTACTGCTCAAAAGGTAGTGCGGTAAATTGGGGCCCATTGTCGGATACCAGGACGTCTGGTAATCCATGGGTTGCAAAAAGTCTTTCTAGTCTTTTGATGACTGCATCAGTGGTTGTTTCGTCAACCGGCAATTGCTGGTAAGCCTGAGCTAAGTCTAATTTAGCGAAGACTTTTCCACCCCCCAGGGAATGGAGGAGGTGCTGTACTACTGACACCGGATACGGGTTCTGGTGCAGGCCGTGGTTCAGGGTGGCCCGGTAATCCCCTCAAATTCTAATGGAGCCATCCGGGTTAATGGAGCCATCCGGGTTAATAGGTGTCACAATCGACGTTTCCCAAGGGGAATGATCCGTTGGCTTCAAAATTCCCTGGGCAATCAACTTATCTAGCTGTTCATCGATTTTTGGTTTAAGAGCGACGAGTATTGTGCATTAAGCACTCGACGAGGCTTAAGGCGGATGGGCGCTATCTTTGGATTAAGGCTAAAGGATATCGGAGTCCCCTTGTACTCACCTAACTTTTCCTCGAAGATGTCCCTGAATTCGCGGTCGAGGTCTTCCTCCCAGTCACGGCCACTGATTCGATTAATGCCTGCCACTTCGATGCCGAGTGGTGCAAACCACTGTAGGCCCAACAGGCTAGGCCGGTCCTTATCGATCACCATCAGGGGTAAGTACGCCATGCGGTTCTTGAATGTAACTCAGACTCAGCTGGATCCCGCAACTGGAATTTGGTTCCCCTGGTAGTCCTTTAGGATGAGCCGTTGAAATTGAAGGTCTTGGCACCAGATTGTGGGGACGAGTTGCTTGAGGGTCTTCCATGAGACCATCGAGAGAGATGATCCCGAGTCTACTTCCATTGGGCAGGGTCGATTTTCAATGTTCACGTTGACCTGAATTTTCTGAGCATCTAGTGAAGAGGCATGGCCAATAGTGAGTGTTTGGTGCGCCTCTTCTCGTCTTGCTGGACGATTCAAGGGTTGGTTTCCGTAGGAGTAGTTTACTGGTTCTCGCCTTACAGGGTGATTCCCTGTCAATTTCCAGGGATTTGTTCCTTTCGAGGTTGGGCTGGGTCCAAGGAGGCTTCTGCAGACCCGCCCGATGTGGCCTCGTTTTCCGCACTCATGGCAAAGTGCGTCGCGGAATTTTCAGTCAGCGCGAAAATTGTTGGCCCCGCAGCCAGCGCAGGGCCATTGTTGGGACTTTGGGCGTCGTTCCCGGTCGGTCCGTAGGCGATGGACCTCTTCTTCGTCGCTGTCTGACGACGAAGAGAGGTCATCATGATGGGCCGTGGAACTTCGCCGTTCTGCATTGGGTGAAATGTCGCCGTCCGGTTGGTGGTTTGGAGTGCGAATTCAGCACAGTTGAGCAGCCGGCTTCTTGGTTGCCTCAGCTGCTGTAGCTTCAGCTATGGCATCTTTAAGGGTGATGTCGCCCTTTGCCATTATTTTACTCTGCACGTTTAGAGCGTCTAGTCCAAGAACTACTCTGTCTCTCAAAGCCTCTTCCAGGTTGGCGAAATCGCAAAGGCCTCCCAAGTTCCAGAGGTCTGCCACGAAATCGGCGACACTTTCTCCTTTCTGCTGGTTCCATTGGTAGAACTCGTGTCGTCTTACGAGCGTTGGAACAGTGGGTGCGTAGTGGGCCCTTAGCAGCGGTTCGAGGATGTCCCAGTCCATGGCCTTCATTTCAGCTGGTTTTGCTAATGCCTTATCCATCTTAAAAATCGTTGGGCCGCAGTGCATCAGAAACACTGCTCGTTGCATCCTTCAGATTGTTTGTTTCTAAAAACATCTGGAAATGATCCATGTAAGACTCCCAGTCCTCTTGAGCTGGATCGAATGGAGCGGGTGGTATTGCGCCGCCGGACATGGTTCCGCCATTGTGCACTGCCGTCACGTGCTTAGTTGGCTCTGATATCATCCAATCCCATCCTCGTCGCCAGTGTTAAGTCTGGAGCATGGGTGCGAAAGATGGAGACGAGCCAGTAGAAACAGTGAACTTCAAACTCTTTATTTACATAATGTGACAGCTCAGCCCAAAGGCTGTTCAAGCCTTACTTATATAGACAACTCATTAACTACTCAACCAATAGCGAACCTGGAGCGCTAGCTCCTTTTAACCAATAGGAACGGTCTGCTAGTGGCCAATCGGATGCCTCCAAACGGGCCAATCCGATCGGGCCATCAACAGCCAATCAGAAATGCAGGGCCAGAATCCTGCACTAGACTTCAAGCTTAATGATAACTGTTGTGTTGCAGGCAGACACACGAGGCAGACACGGATCTAAAGGCTAACACTGCTTTATTTGAAGCATAACAGGTTACCGCGGCTGCCCGGCTGGGGCTGGCAGCCGGCTGGCAGCAGCAGCTGATGCCGTTTGACAGCTCCTTTTATAGCCAGCTGTCAAACGGCATCAACCAATGGGAACAGTTGGTGCTCCCGCCAGGAATGCGGACCAAATTGAAGACTGCTAGCTAGTCAGGGACACCACACCCCTTTCCCCTAACTAAGAGCATGTGCGGCCCTGCCTTCTGGGGATTCATGGTACAGAAAAGGAAGTTGAATTAGCTGCTGTTTTGCGCACCTGGCCTAAGAGGGAGACCCTGATAATCTTGGTGAGTAACCATGCCTTGGTGACCTTCAGCATGTGGTGGAGTAGGGGTCCCAGAACCCCAAGGGCTGTGGGCCAGTACTGGGCAGTTGCTTGTTTGGAACAGCTGCAGAAATGGCAGGCACGCTTCGTTTGGGCGAGCAGGGTGCGAGTTCAGCTGTGGCTTGCATGAAGGGAGATGCATACAGCACTTGGCCATATGGAACCCGTCTCCTCTTCCTCCCCCTCCCATAAGGCAGAAGGCAGGGGACCGGTGAGCTAGGGAGTTGACTACGATGGTCAAGTCCTAAGGGCCAAAAGAGGAGCAGGCACGTCGTGCTCTCTCGGCCCCCTTAGGACAGGACAATCCAACCTCCCACCTACCCAGCTTTTCACCCCCCTGGGAGTGTATCGCCGCTGCCAAGGAATGCAAGCCCAGGTGGGATGGACCCTGAAGGTGGGTGCGTGGAAGGATCCTAATGGTGGATGCGCGGAAGGATCCTAATGGTGGGTGCGCGCCTCCTTATTCAGCACCTGACACCCACCAACCCCTACATACAGGACCCCTTCCCCCAGAGTCACTTGGAAGGGTGGGGCAGAGAGACCCCTTCCCCCAGAGTCACTTGGAAAAAAGGGGGGGCAGAAAGACCCCTTCCCCCAGAGTCACTTGTCTGGAACGGTAGACCGGGTACGGCGGGAAAACCTCAGCGCAGCTGAGTAGACCGGGTAGAGCAGGGAAACCCTTGGCCCGGCTGAGTAGACCTGGTAGAGCAGGGAACCTTTGCCGTGGATGAGTAGACCTGGTAGAGCAGGGAACCTTTGGCGTGGCTGAGTAGACCAGCTGCGAGTAGATCAGCTGCCGTAGACCGGCTACAAGAAGATCGGCTGCGGGTAGACCGGCTGTGGGTAGATCGGCTGCGGGTAGACCGGTGCGAGTAGACCGGCTGCGGGTAGACCGGCTGTGGGTAGATCGGATGCGGGTAGACCGGCTGTGTCCCGGCTTTCAGAAACGCCTGTCAGAGACGTTTGCTCCTCAGCTAGGGAGGCTTTTGGACCTCTGCACTCTGGGTAGCGCCGGCGGGGGTGCCTTTCGGGCAACGACTGATCCTTGGCGAGGGAGGCTTTAGACTTTTGCGCTCTCGGGAGCACCGGCGGGGGTGCCTTTCGGGCAACGTCTGTTTCCTCAGCTTGGGAGGCTTTAGACTTTTGCGCTCTCGGTAGCGCCAGCAGGGGTGCCTTTCGGGTGATGTCTGTTTCCTCAGCTTTGGAGGCTTTAGACTTTTGCGCTCTTGGTAGCGCCAGCGGGGGATGACTTTCTCCTCAATCAGGGAGGCTTCGATCTTTGTGCCCTCAAAAGGGTGCCCTTAGTAGCACCAGCAGGGGGTGCCTTTCTCCTCAGTCAGGGAGGCTTCTTAACTTGGCACACGCAGAGATTGTCTGCAGCGCCTGACATTCAGCTCTTAGCGGCTTTGGCTCTTTTAATCAGTGACTTGCTCAGGTTGCTTGGTCTGGTTGCCTCTTGTTGTGCATCCCACCTTCGTCGCCAGTGTTGTGTTGCAGGCGGACACACGAGGCAGACACGGATCTAAAGGCTAACACTGCTTTATTTGAAGCATAACAGGTTACCGCGGCTGCCCGGCTGGGGCTGGCAGCCAGCTGGCGGCAGCAGCTGATGCCGTTTGACAACTCCTTTTATAGCCAGCTGTCAAACGGCATCAACCAATGGGAACAGTTGGTGCTCCCGCCAGGAATGCGGACCAGATTGAAGACTGCTGGCTAGTCAGGGACACCACAATAACTTTATTGGTATTATGCATTCACAACACAAAACAAGGAACTTGTCTTCAGTGTATAAGCTCTCAGTGTCCACAAAGAATACATTCATCAAGAATCATAAGATACAACACTTAGTGATAGTCATAGGATACTAAACAAGCAATCAAATTATACTAGGAAACTAAATAAAACAATATAAATCATTACTTTATAAGCAACAAGGTTATACTCAAAAGTAGAAGGAGATAGGTAATAGGAAGGATTAGAAGAATGATAGTGATAATGAGGTATCCTGTGACCACATAGGGCTTTTTCAGTTAAAAATTTTCACCTTGAATTCCCCCAGAAACCAAGTGGCAATTAACAAACAAAATCCCTCCCTCTGCTGCCCACCTCTGGACCAGATCTGGCTTCTGGATAGCCTTCCAGGACAGCTTATGTAGAGTTCACTGCAGTGACCCATACTGTGAATAATTTACACAACCCAGTTGCGGAATTCAACAATTTCAGATCATGATGGAGAAGAAAATTATCCAAATGGTCACTAAGAGCTGACAGAGACTTGATGGCACATAATCAATGTTATTCAGAGGAATCGATGACTAATCTAACACGGTATTTTTTGTTCTACCGATTCAGTACCTGGCCACAAGCTAAATTAAATTACATTAAATTATTACATTACATTACATTACATTAATTCAAGATCATGTTTCAGAAAGTTTTAAATAAAGCATCCTGTTAAAGGATGCACGTTTTTAGAATGTATGAATTCATTGTGCATCCATGTCAGATTCTCCTATATAAGCAGAAAATACAAAATTAGAGCCTCACTCTCCCTGTTTTTGTGCCCTCAAGGAGGATAAAAAGGCAATAAAAGCAACGAAATAATACAGTTCTCTGAGCAATTTCACTATTTTGCCTCTCAGGGAGCTAAAAATGCTTTTCTCACTCATTTTTAAAAATTGGTTTGGCTTCTTATGAAATTTAAAATGACAGTTAAAAATATTTTTTCCTTCCTCTTTGTCCTTAACACTCTTTTCTGGTTACTCCAATATTGCTTCAAGTTTGGGAATTACTATTGCTACATACTTTGTTATCGATCTCTCCTGAGTTTCCTCTTCCACAAGCTGTGACTATAAAATCCAGTAGCCGCACTGGAGAAGTCAGACATCTCCCTCTGAGAAGCTGCAGCAATGAAGGCCCTACCGCTCACTCTCCTCTTCCTATTCACTGCAGCCAATGAAGCCAAAATATTCACCAAATGTGAACTACTTTCAATTCTGAGAGAAAAAGGCATGGATGGATATTCCGGCTACAGCGTGGCCAACTGTGAGTTTACTCTTTCTATCTCTCTATTTTAGCCTGGTCCAGGTTTTCAAGAGGGGTGGGTCCTTGGGTCCTTCCTTGGTTGGGGGAAGAATGATTGAAGATGGTTAAATATTCTGTGTAATAAACCAGGACAGCTTTTCGTTTATAACTCAAGTCTTTTATACCCCTTTCCCTGCTTGTTTTCTCTCAGGGATCTGTATGGCTTATTATGAGAGCAGATTCAACAGCCGAGCTGTGGGGCCACCAAACTCAGATGGCAGTCGCGACTATGGGATTTTCCAGATAAACAGCCGCTATTGGTGCAACAATAACCAGGGCCCTACATTTAATGGCTGTCATAAGCCTTGCAGCGGTTAGACACCTAGTGTAGAGAAGAAATTATCTTGATGAAGGAATGCAAGAGTTGTTAGGAGAACTGTTAAGATAAAGTCGATGAGAAAAGAATGACAACTCAGTCCCAGGAAAAAAAGAAACAGCCAAAAGTGGGAAAAAAGCTCTTGATAAGAGGTGGTATAAGAGGTGGGAGGGAGAAGTTTTGACAAGCTTTCAAAATTCTGTTATTGATACTGTTGATGTTATGATATAGTATTCCTGCAATCCTTATAGTGTTTGTTTCCTGATCTGATCTACTACCAAGGACTGACACCTATTACTCTAGAAAAGAAAGAAAAATGCCCCAAAGAAGTCAGGTGAAACGTTTGAAGGGGGTTTTTTTTAATCCTTCTTCTCCTTTATTGCTCTATGTACTTGTTCAATTTTGTCCAGTGCTTCACGACGTTTGGCATTGAATCACCCTGTCACTCAAAGTAATTTCAAGTTCTGCCCAGAGGCACAGGTTAAAGGCAGACATTTCAGGACTAGAACTCCAATTAGCAAGGAACCTGATGCAGTGCTCTCTGTGTTTTGTCAGAGAAATCTGGGTTTTGGACTCTGGTGAGACAATTCTTCTCTCACTCCTTTCCAAGAGTGCAGAAAGACTGTTGGGAAGTCTGCATATTCAGCTCCAGAAGGAAAACAGATTCCCAGTGTTCTACACTTTCCAGACTTGTTACTCTACATAGTTAGAGGATGAAAAATGGCATTTCATGCTCCACTCCAGCTGTATAAAAAGTAGGGTCCACTGTTAAAGAAGCGAATGCATGACATAATAACTATTGAGGTCCTACAATTGAAATGCCACCTGGGTAAGAATCTGCTTTAAATAGTAATATTATGCAAGTCTTTGGAAATCTTTTTGAAATATCTGGGTTGGGACATATTCCAATTTGTCTTTCCTGGAAGCTTTCACAAATGATGACATCACAGATGATATTGAGTGTGCTAAGAGAATTGTCCGTGATCCCCAAAGATGGATGCCTGGTAAGTCAATCTTTCATTAATATCTTCCACTTGTAATGTTGGGTAGCAATGGAACTGTCTTGAAAGTTAATTATCTTTCTTTAAATTATTATAGAACTTTTAGCCTTGATGGCAAAATATAATTTCTGAATATGGAAATTTGTATTTTTCTTGCTAGAGTGGGTTGTTGATGCCTATTATAGCTGGATAATTTCTTCCCAGTAATTTCCCAACCATTATCTACTTTTATTATTTTCATGCTTTAAAATCTTTTATCACAGGTTCAGCTTTGGGATTTGGTATCGAGTTGGGGCAGGTAGCAGAGGAAATTGGCAGGTGACCTTTTAAACACCAGGACTCTGATCCCATGGAGGAGCTCCACAAGATCAGAGAACTGGTAGATAAAGAATGCAGTGAGAGAAACAGGGAGAGATATTTGTGAAGACTCCAATCATAGGTTGAATAGGAAAAGGGGCAGCAGCAGCAAATGGTTAGATAGAAAACTAGTAAAATGGGAATCTAGAATCAAACAATAATGGTATTTTATGCGGTCAAATGTTAGAATAATTTAAAAGTTACTTTGCTGTGTTCTCTTCTGAGGGATTCTGTGATATGGGGTAAGATTTTGAGAGCCATCTGGTGCTCACCAAAGATTTTTGACATGAACTTCCTCTAGCTCTAGCTAGTATAGACCCTAAATAGGATACATGGGAACCAAACTATCTCTTGGGCATTACATATTGGCTTTATTGTGACAAATAGAAAGTTAGGACTATTTTAGCTAAAACAAAAAAAAGTGTTGGATTTTAGCCTGGTGGAAAGGAATTCATTGACAAACTGGGAAAGAAACTTTATCAATCAATAAACAGGAAAGATGAATGAAAAATAGTTGCCTCTAGCTCACCTGGAAATTCCTGTCTCTTGCTTGAGGATGGGGTATGGGGGTTGGACTAGAAGACCTCCAAGGTCCCTTCCAGTTCTGTTATTTTCATATTCTGTTATTCTTCAAGTGGATTTACATAATCAAACAAACAATATGCACGTGGCTTAGAAAGACATGCAATGTTCTTATTCTTACTCCTAGGGTTGCCTGGAGGAACCACTGCAAAGGAAGAGATCTGTCACAATGGACTCATGGCTGCTAGCTCTTAGATGGATGATCCTGCATTTCTCTTCTGCATTTCTCTTCCTCCTCCTGTGAGGGAAATGTTACTACTTCTTATACCGTATAACCAAGCTTTCACAATTCGATTCGATGTGTGTACCCCACAAGTTGGGAAAAACAAGTTTCTTTGCATACAAATGATGATTTTAAATCTCTTTTAGACTCTTCAAATATTGCTTGAAATTTTTCAATAAAATGAGCATTGTACAAGCAAAATTATTGTGATTTATGCTGTTCCAAAGTCCTCATCTTACCTTCTTTCAAAGTATTATGTTACACTGTTAAATCTAGTCTATTGAGTGCATCGTCAGTTCCAGGATGTGGTTCACAAGTCAGAGGAAGAGGAAGGCTTGACGCCTAAGGTGGGACCACACTCACAGTATCCTGGTTTCTAGTTTGGTGCCTTAACCATTATTCCAAACTAGTTGTTTTGCTTACATTATAATTAAATAGAATGACTACTTGATTTATATTCAGTCTCCTAAAATACCTCATTCTCCCATCATACTGTTTCTGCAGTGGTCTACTGCACCGGGGAAATGCATTTTTTTTCCTTTTTTGTATATAATTTTTATTAAAAGTATTAAAGAAGAAGATAAAAACTAATACAAACTAATATAAAGTAAAGGAAAAGAAAGAAAAAGAGTAAAGCAAAGTGGGCAAAAAATGCAACAAAAGAAAAAAGTTGAGGAAAAGCAGAAAATAAAGAAAAAATGTCATAAAAGTAATATGTTTTTAGTTTCTAAATTACACAACACTCTTTTTTCCATAATCTATCCTATCAAACCATCAAAATCATAAATTGTGTTCCTTTTTTATTTTTATGCAAAAATTCCATAATTTCAGTCACCAATAAATATAAATAATATTACCAACAGGGCTTACCAAATTGGGTGGGTGGGGGGTTTGATGGGATAGATTAGAGAGAATTCTCATTGCCAGGTTTTTAATTTTAATTTTTATCTTTTTATTGTATAAGAATTGATTTTGCACTTTTTAACTTTTATTATATTGTAAGCTACTCAGAGATGTTGTATTAGTTAGATGGGAGGCATAGAAACCCACTAGATAATCATAAGTAATGACTTTCCCCAGTTGTCTGGGGAATTCTGGGAGTTGAAGTCCATACATCTTCAAAATGCAAGGTTGAGAAACATTGATAAACTGAAATAATCTTCCATGGCTTTTTTTCTAACCGTTCATCCAATAATTCAATAAGGGAAGGCCCTGGCTCCAATAGTCTATTGATTTATAAAAACATTTGTATCAAACTATGCCTTTGAAGCCAAATATTCTTAGGGTTTTT
This sequence comes from Hydrophis major, assembly GCA_033807585.1. NCBI lineage: Eukaryota > Metazoa > Chordata > Lepidosauria > Squamata > Elapidae > Hydrophis > Hydrophis major. Next base: position 225,150,270 of record CM066329.1, read on the forward strand.
TTCATGATCACCAAACGTAATAAACATAGTAAAATGTCCCCTCATGTTGTTCATGTTCTGAACTAAGCAAACTCGTTAGCTTGTAATTCTAATAGTTTTCCTTCCACGACAGGCTTGTAAACCTGCACTTCTGATTGGCCCGCTGATAGCGGATCGTGATTGGTCGTTGTTGGCTGATCTGATTGGCTGTTAGCGGGTCGCCACTCATTGGATGCTCCCAGCGTGGCAAACTCAAATCATTGGGTGTTGTGACAGCAGCCAGCTCTATAAAAGGAGCTGCTGCTGCCCTAGTATTTTGCTCTGTTCTTAAGTCACTAATAAAGAGTTGGAGTCACTATTCGATGCCTCGTCTCCATTCTTTGCGCCCACTCTCCCAGATCTAACACTGGCAACGAGGATGGGATGCGGAGACGATAGAGCAAACTGAACACTCATTGAACGCCAACAGAGCACGTGGCTGAGGGCGCACCAATAGCGGCAGAATGATCAGCGGCACCATACCACCTGCTCCATTTGATCCGGCTAATGAAGACTGGGACTCGTATATGGACAGGTTTCAGATGTTCCTGGAAGCCAACAACCTGAAGGATGCTACACCTGGCAAGAAAAGAGCTGTATTCCTGACCCATTGCGGGCCCGCCGTTTTTAAGATGGCAAAGGCACTTGCAAAGCCAGCTGAAGTCAAAACGATGGACTGGGACAACCTCGCCCCAATCCTCTGGGCCCATTATGCCCCAGCGGTGCCAACACTCATCAGGAGACAGGAGTTTTACCAGAGGGACCAACAGGAAAGCGAGAGTGTTGGAGACTTCATCGCGGACCTCAGAAACCTGGGAGGACTCTGTGGCTTCGCAAATCTCGAAGAAGCCATGAGAGATCGAATTGTTCTGGGTCTAAGAGACCCCACAACCCAGAGCAAGATTATGGTGAAGGGGGGCATCGGCCTCGTAGATGTCATTGCCGATGCTACTGCAGCAGAAGCAACCAGGAAGTCGGCAGCTCAAATGCGCCGAGCAAACGGACCGCACCGCCAACTCGCCAGTGACACTATGCCCCTTCCTGAGAGGCACACAACGACCACCCACCATGAAGACCTCGAATCCTCATCAGAAAGCAAGGAAGAGGAGGTCAACAGACTCAGGTCAGAACGCGATCAGCGAGATCAACGGAATCGTAAACCCTCATATCAGTGTGCTGGATGCGGGGGAAACCACCCGCGATCAGACTGCAAATTCCTAGATGCCCTCTGCCATTCCTGTGGAAAGAGGGGCCACATTGCAAAGGTCTGTAGAAGAAAGCGAGGATCCAGCCCAAACCGAAGAGAAAATAATTTCCGGCAAACAACAAGCACCCCACCAGTAAATTGGGACCGCCCAAGCAACCAATGGAACCACTACTACAGAAATCGAGCACCAGCCACTTCTACCAGATGAGAAGAGGTGCACCAAACCATCACCATCGGCCAAGCTTCATCCCTTGATGCAAGAAAAATCTGAGTAAAGTTCACCATTGAGAATCGACCATGCGTTATGGAAGTCGACTCCGGGTCTTCCCTATCAATGGTTTCCTGGAAAACCCTCAAACAGCTGATCCCTGACATCCATCACCAGGACCTCAGCACTCAGAGAATTATATTAAAGGACTACCAAGGAAATAGGATCTCAGTCGCCGGTTCCAGCCACATCCAAGTCTCCTTCAAAGACCACACCGCAACCCTACCTCTTACCATCGTCGATAAAGATCGACCCAGCTTACTAGGCTTGCAGTGGTTCACGCCACTAGGAATCGAATTGGCGGGCATCAACCAGACAGAACACAATGACTGGGAAGCGGCCCTTGTCCAGGAATTCCAGGAAGTTTTCACCGAGAAGCTGGGCAAGTACAAGGGATCCCCCATATCATTTAATCTCTGCCCTGATATTGCGCCCATTCGCCTTAAGCCTCATCGAGTGCCTTTTGCACTCAAACCAAAGATTGATGAACAATTGGACAAATTAATAGCCCAGGGCGTGTTGGAACCGATTGACCACGCCCGATGGGAGACCCCAATTGTAACCCCCATAAAACCTGACGGATCTTTGAGAATTTGTGGGGATTACAAGGCCACCCTAAACCATGCACTTCAGCAGAGCGTTTCCCCCGTGCCTGTGGTCCAACACCTCCTTCACTCCCTTGGAGGCGGAAAAATATTCGCAAAATTGGACCTAGCCCAGACGTACCAGTAGCTGCCCGTAGATGCAGAGACCGCAGAAGCCCAAACTATAGTCACGCACAGAGGTGCGTTCAAATGTAATAGACTCCAGTTCGGAGTGAGTGTAGCACCTGGCATCTTCCAAAGTCTGATGAAGAGATTGCTACAAGGCATAAAAGGGGTCGTGCCATATTTCGATGATGTCTTGATAGCCGCCCCCACTAGAAGTCTACTAGAAAAGTGACTCAGAATGGTCCTCCAAAAATTTAAAGACGCTGGCCTGAAAGTCAAGAAGGACAAGTGCCAACTATGTACTGAGAGGGTTGAATTCCTTGGTTAACTTCTTGACAAACAGGGAATTCACCCTACTGAGAAAAAATTGGCTGCAATAAAAAACGCCCCGAGATCTAAGAACAAAACAGATCTCCAAGCCTTCCTGGGACTCATTAACTTTTATAACATTTTCCTTCCCCAGAAAGCGACTGTCACGGAACCCCTGCATAGACTCCTCAATAAAAAGGCTTCCTGGATATGGGGACGGCGAGAAGAGCACGCCTTTCAACAAATAAAAAACCTTTTGACTTCAGACGCAGTCCTCATTCAATATAATGAAACACTACCACTAATTGTTACTTGTGACGCATCACCCTTTGGTGTTGGCGCCATCCTGAGCCACATTTTGCCAAATGGAACAGAAGCTCCCGTTGCATTCTTTTCCAGAACCTTGCCCAAGCCAGAGAGGAACTACAGCCAGCTGGACAAGGAAGCCCTCGCCATCGTTTCCGCAGTCAAGAGATTCCACGAATACATTTATGGTAGGATGTTTTCCATTATTACAGACCATAAGCCCCTACTTGGCATATTGATGGGTAACAAACCCACTCCACACATCCTGTCACCTAGAATGACAAGATGGTCTGAATTTCTTGCCGCTTATAATTACCAATTAATACATCGCCCGGGCAAGACTATTTTGCACACCGATGCGTTAAGCCGCTCCCCCTTGCCAGACTTGCAAGATGACCCAGCACCCACATTACCAATTTTGCAAATTGAAACAATACCCGTGCCACCATTAACCGCACAAGACATTGCCCACGAAACTAGAAAGGACAGACGCTTGGAGCGAGTTCTCAGCTGGGTGGAGAGGGGATGGCCAGAAAATGAACAAAATGAACTTTTTAAACTGTTTAAAAACCGGGAAACTGAACTCTTTTCACAAAGGGGTTGTGTGTTGTGGGGAGACCGGGTAGTAATACCGGAGACACTACAAAAAAAAGTTTTAGACTTGCTGCATAACGGGCACCCTGGCATTGTACGTATGAAAGCCTTGGCCAGGAGCTATGCTTGGTGGCCAGGTGTTAGGAATAACAAGGTTACCTAACTTAGTTTGGGTAAAATAATATATATAAACTATGATTGTAAGTAACTGTGTGTCACTTTAACTGCAAAGCATGTAATTTTGAGTGCAGTTGTAAAACGGCCATAAGAGGGAGCAAGAGAGATTACTGTATTGCTGGCTTACTGAATTGCTTGCTGACAATGATAGATTGATGTTTCCCTGCTGCTGCTGTTTTTGCTAAAGGAAGAAAGGAGGTTTGAACTTCTTCATATATCTACTGTGAGAAGATTTATCACTGGACTGAAATTTGTAAGTTTATTGACCTCTTTTTTAACATTGGACTTTGCAACTGAATAATCCCCGGATGGATTGAACTAATGAATGATATATGGACTGTTTGACTATGCTAAAACTCTTACTGGAATAAACTATTTAACTAGCACAGTGTATCTGTTTTACTGAGTGTAAGCTACAAAAAGGTTTATCTCAAATATTTTGCCTGCCTGCCTGCCTGCCATGCAGATTCTGCTAGGGTGTATCCCTAATACCAGGCATGGACAAGCAAATTGAAACCTGGGTCGCCGCTTGTAACAGATGCCAAGAGACTCGCTCGGCTCCCCCAAAAGCCCCACCATTAGAATGGAAGACACCCAGAGGCCCTTGGTTGCGCATCCATATTGACTTCGCAGGGCCGACCAAGGGGCATACCTTCTTAATCACTGTTGATGCCTACTCGAATTGTATCGAAGTGAGCAAAATGAAGACAACCACCATGAAAGCTGTCATCAAGAAATTAAATAGACTTTTTGCCACACATGGTCTGCCAGATGTGATAGTATCTGACAATAGCCCACAATTTACTGCCTTGACTTTTGAACAATACTTGGCAGACCGTGGAATCCGACATGCGTTGACATCACCAGCTCACCCAGCGGCGAATGGCAGAGCTGAACACATGTTCAATTTACAAAAAAAACTCTGCACAAAATGGAACATGGCAACATCCAAAAGAAGATCACCAGGATGCTTCTCCTACAACATATCACACCGAACACCACTACCAACAAAAGCCCAGCAGAACTGTTAATGGGCAGAAGACTCAGGTCACCTCTGGACCGCCTGCACCCTGCTTACCGTACTTAACAGATTCTTTCCTAACTTTATCAGTGTCACTTGGAACAGAAACAGAATTTTTGTCAATATGTTCATTTTTATTGTGGCAATTCGTCCTATAAGCGAGAGTTGTAAATTCTTCCAATTATCCAAATCCGTCTTAATTTTTGTTATCAATTTTGTATAATTATCTTCTTTAATAGATATACTTTTCACTGTAAGAGAAATTCCTAAATATTTAACTTTTTTTAACAATTTGCATTTCCAATTTTTCTTCCAGTTCTTTGTTCTGTTTTTTAATAAGATTTTTTGTTATAATCTTTGTCTTTTTTAAATTTATTTTGAGCTTTTCCAAGCCACTTTTCCAAATTCTTCTACTTTCCAAATTAATTTGGCTCCCGATTCTAACGGTTCTTCAAGCATAAATACCAAATTATCCACAAAAACTTGAACTTTATATTCCTCTTTTTTATTTTGAGACCTTTTATTTCTCGTTCCCCTCTAATCTGTCCAAGTAACACTTCTAAAGTCAGGATAAACAACAATGGTGATAGCAGATATCCTTGCCTTACTCCCTTCGATATTTGAATCAGTTAACTCTCGATTTATTATTATTTTTGTCAATATATTGTTTGTACCATTCGTATAAATTTCCCCCCCAAAATTCATAATTTCTAATTGTTTTGGAATAAACTGCCAATTCAAATTATTGAAAGTCTTTTGTGCATCTAGAAACATCAATGCTAAATGTCTTCCAGAAAGTACTTCATAATATTCCAGTATGTTTATAATCATTCTCAAATTATTTTTCCTCTGTCTCTTTGGGAGAAATCCATTTTGATCTGGATGTATCAACTCGGTTAACATCTTTTTTAGCCTTTCCGTCATTATGGATGCAAATATTTTATAATCAGTATTCAACAAAGAAATAGGCCTATAATTCTTTATTTGGTGGTGATTTGTCTCCTCTTTTGGGATTAATGCTATGTACGCTTCCGACCAAGTTTTGGATCATTTCGCTTCTGCCAGTGCTTCCATATATATACCTCTATCATAATAGACACTAATGGCTTTTGTATATTTTTGTAAAGTTCTACAGGTACTCCATCTGGGCACGAGGTTTTATTGTTCTTTTATTTTTTTACCGGCTCTGCCATTTCCATCATTGTTATTTTTTCACTTAATATCATTCTTTTTATCTCTTCAGTTTTGCTTATTTTTTTCTGATCCAAATATTCTTTAACATTCTTTTCCATTATATTTTCTTGACTGTATACATTCCTAAAGAATTCTTGAATATTTTATTTTTATCTTCTGTTCTATGACATATATTCCCTTTGTCATCTTGCAATTGGTGTATTATTCTCTTCTTCTTTTCTTTTCTTAATTTATTTGCCAGCCATCTCCCCGGCTTATTCACATGCTCAAAAAAATTTTGTTTCACCCTTTTAACTTTTTGTGCCATTTCTTCCTGTACTAACAAATTCAGTCTATGTCTTATAAGTTCCATTTTCTTTTTAACTTTACCTTTTTGAGGGCCATTGTGTAGTTCTACTTCCAATTCCTTAAGTTCCTTCTATAGAGCTTCTTGTTGATATTTTTTTCCTATTTTTTCTTGCCACATATGCTATTGTCAATTCTCAGATGTATGTCTTTGCTGTGTCCCATAGTATTTGTGTTGTTGTTCCTTCTTTACTATTTTCTTTGAAGGTGACCTTCCATTTCTGAGTAGTCTTGCTGCCGTCAAAATATATAACATCAGAATTCTGGATTTTTTCCCCACGTCTTGTTCCATTAAACCCAAAAGAAAAGTCTCTGGTTTTCTTTCTATATTCAGTTTAAGAATTTTCTGTATTAAGATATGAATCCTACTCCAATATTTCTTTGCTTTATCACACGTCCACCATAGATGATAAAAAGTCCCTTCTTTACATTTATATTCCAACATTCATTTGAAATATCTTTATACATTCTTTTTTTTTTTTAAGAAAATTTTATTAATTTTCTACAAACAAACAAGACAAACAAAACATTAAAACATTCCACTCTCGTATGTACATCCAGTGTGTCAGTTGGTTCATCATTTTTGTGCATTCATTCTGTAGTCCCAGTTACAATTATGTTACATAACAACTCATATTATCAATCCAAACTTATATATCCTATAATCACTAAAAAAAAATAAAAAAATTTTTTGACTATACTTTTAATCATTCATGCTTTATGAGCTAACAATACTTTAAGCAGATTATTCAACAAATCATATAATCATACCAAATCAATTCTAAAAAAACCCTTTATAAATATAATATCAAGTTACAAAATAATAGCAAAATAGCAAGATAAAGATATTTCTTACTATCAAAAATATTCTATTATCATATTTTATCATCTAGCCATTTATAAAAAAGATCCCAAATTTCATAAAATTGTTTATCCTCTTGCTCTCTAATTTCAAATGTAAATCTGCTCATCTCAGCACATTCCAATATTTTCTTAATAATTTCTTCCTGTAATGGTATTTTCTCATTCTTCCAATTTTTAGCAAATACAATCCTGGCCACTGTTACTACATTTACAATCAGGTATTTCAAATCTTTACGATATATATCAGGTAAAATTCCCAATAAGAAGATCTCTGGTTTCAAGTCTATATGTTTCTTTGTCATTTTTTCCAACCACATGCGAATTATAGTCCAATATTTTCTAGCATCCTCACAAGTCCACCACATATGGTAATAAGAGCCGGGTATCTGATGACATTTCCAGCATTTTTCAGATTTGTTCTTAAACATTCTTGCTATTCTTGTCGGAGGAAAGTGCCACCTGTAAAACATCTTATACAAGGTTTCTTTATATGCTGTTGACATTGTCATTTTATAATTTTGAGATCACAATTTCTGCCATTTCTCTAAATCAATCCCATATCCAAAATTCTTCCCCCAAACAATCATAGTTTCTTTGACTTGTTCTTCCTCTAATTTCATTCCCAGTAAATAACCATATAATTTTTTAATCACCTTCTCATCAGTACCCATCAAGATCTTATCTAAATCAGTCTGCTTATCATAAAATCCCTCCGTCTTGGAATCTTCATCATACCTTGAATGTATTTGTGCATATGAAAACCAATTCATCCTTATACCTTGTTCCTCTAAGTTTTGAATCGATTTAAGTTCACCCTTTTCATCCAAGAGTTCCCCATATCTAACTGTTTGTTCCTTCTTGTAGATTATAGGATAGGAAAATGCTTCAATGGTCGATAACCAAACTGGAATTTTCAAATAACATTGTCTTTTTATCTTCTCCCAATTTAACCACAAAGACTCCTGTACTTAATGTCTTCTAAAATAACCCTGTGTTTTAGTTCCCTTATACCATAAAAAAGCATGCCAGCCCAACAGCAAGTCATGCCCTTCTAATGTCAACAACCTATGTTTCCTTAATGTTATCCATTCTTTGACCCGCATCAAACTTGCAGCTTGATAGTACAATTCCCAATTAGGCAGACCAAAACCTCCTCTAATTCTAGCATCTTGCAAAAGCTTTAGCTTTATTCTCGCTTTTTTCCCTTGCCATATAAACTTCAATATAATTTTATTTAAATCTTCAAAATAGTTTTTTCCAAGCCTAATTGGTATTGTTTGAAACAAAAATAAAATTCTAGGTAAAATATTCATCTTAATTGTTGAAATTCTCCCTATTAATGACAATTGCAAGTTTATCCACTTCTTCAAATCTGTAGTTATCTGTTGTTTAAGTTTAATATAATTATTCTCTTTTAATGTGCTACATCTTGTTGTCAAATATATCCCCAGATACTTAACCTTTCTATAACACGTTGTATCTTTGGTATGGATTTCCAGATAAATTATGAAATATCTTTATACATTCTTATAATTTATCTGGAAATCCATACCAAAGATACAACATGTTATAGAAATTCTCTTTTAAATTATACTTTAATGTAAACTTTAAATCTTTATGCCACATATTCTCTCACTGTTTAAGCATTGCATAATATCCAAGATTCCTTGCCCACTGAATCATACAATGCTTTGCTTGTTCATTTTCCAGATTTAAATTCAATAACACTTTATAGACTTTAGCAATAATATGTTCATCACTACCACACAGTAGAGTTTCCAATTCATTTTTAAAAAATTAAATTCATGATTCTTGTTATCTGATTTAAGTTTTTCTTTCAGTTGTAAATATGTACACCAATCACAAACATGACCTTCTGATTCTATCCCCTCCTTAGATTTGAGGGTGGGATCTCTTAAGTTAAAATATATTATTTTATCATAAGTCCACCAATTCGGTCTCATCACCATTTCTTTTCTTTAAAAAGCTTCCTGTGTGGAAACACAGAGGCACCTTCGTGGAAGAGCCATATTCAAATCACTTTTAACCGAACCAGAGAGCGAATGAATTTAAAATAATAGCAAAACTTCACTGGCTACAAGGTACATTCTCTCTCTCTCCCTCAGGCTTGACATGGGATTGTTCATCTGTTTATAAATGCTATTTCTTTAAAAGCAACTTAAAATGGTAATAATTTAAAACCATATAAAAGAGGTGTAAAATACACAAACATTCATAATAATTACTCATAATAATAACTGGCCCAGTGACTGAGGCAGCAACAAGATGCTGAAGATCTTTCAAAAGAAAATAGAATTGAGCTGTGTGGATCTCAGGGAAGCCAGATTCTTGCTTCTTTGGTTCCAAAAGATGTTACTGTTTAGATCAGATATGAAATAATCTAATCTTGTTACATGTTACTGGATAGATAGACCAAATTGGAGGTGAGTTAGTCCTGCAGGTATCCTGTGACCATGTAGGGATCGTGCAGATAAAAACTAACACCCTGAATTTCCCAAGAAAACAAGTGGCAACTGTTGGAATACAGTGTTCGTATATTTTATGCAGCAATAGAATAGAATGATACCGCAAATAGAGTGGAGTGGAGTGGAGTAGAGTAGAGTAGAGTAGAGTAGAACAGAACAACAGAACAGTACAGAACAGTACAGAACAGTACAGAACAGTACAGAACAGTACAGAACAGAACAGAACAGAATAGAATTCTTTATTGGCCAAGTGTGATTGGATACACAAGGAATTTGCCTTGGTGCAAATGCTCTCAGTATACATAAAAGAAAAGATACATTCATCAAGAGTCAAGAATCATAAGACTGGAACAACTAGTAACCAACAATACTAGGCTTAACAACTGCCTCGATCTTATCTTCTGCAATAGTTTGAATTCAATTTATGGAATACAAATTAAAGAACCCTTTTCCAACATGACCACAAAATGATTGACTTTTTTCTCAATGTACGTCCACACAAAAATCATCACAATGACAAAATCCCCAATTATAACTTCAGAAAAGGCAGCTATGACCTTATAATCAACTATCTCTCTTCCCTTGGTTGGCAATTTCTATTCACTGGATTTAATACTGTTTAAGACCATAACAACATATTCTTACTAGAAATCAAAAGAGCCATCAAACTATATGCACCAGTAACAACTCCTAAAACCAGGAAAAAGAGATGACCCATAACAATAAGGAAGCTTCAATCCAAAAAGCGATCACTTTGGTGAAAAAACAAATCTGGTCACGTTGCCAACTTCAAAAGCCGATACAAAAATCTATGCCACCAGGTAAAAACTGAATGCACTAATTATTACATTAAACAAGAGAAAAAACTTCTACGCACAAATTCCACCTGTGCTTTCTACAACTTTGTAAACAACAAACCAAAATGACTCAACGTCCATCCCACCCCTGAAAGGACCAAATGGCAAAGACTGCAACAATGACACCATCAAAGCAAACCTCTTTTCTTTGGCTTAGTATTTGTAAACAGAAATGGATCAAGCCCAGTACTTCCTAGTCGAACCACAGACAACTACAATGATCTAATACATATCAATTTTACAGAAGACATTGTTGAAAAAGCACTGCACAATCTAAAACCATCCCTGTCTATTGGACCAGACAGAATATGTGCCTACTTCTTAAAAAAAACTATCCACTGCCATAGCCGAACCTCTAAGCATAATCTTTGAAAAGTCTTTCAGGACCAGCTCCTTGCCAAAACTATGGTCACAAGCCACGGTCATCCCCATCTTCAAAAAGGGAGAGCCCAGCCTAGTTGAAAATTACAGACCAATCTCTTTATGCTGCGTCACCTGTAAAGTCATGGAATCAATTATTAACCAATCCATTATCCTCCACTTAGAGACAAACAACCTACTCTCTAATAAACAATTTGGTTTCAGAAAAAAATCTATCCTGTAATCTGCAACTCTTACACTGCAAAAACATATAGACTACACAACTCAATCAGGGCAAAGCAATAGACGCAATCTACATAGACTTCTGTAAAGCCTTTGATTCAGTGGTACAAACTACTACTAAAACTAAAATCTTATGGTATCTCTGGACACCTACATAACTGGATAGAAGCATTCCTGTCAAATAGACAACAAATGGTCAATATTGGGAGCGTCCTATCAAATTCTGTACCTGTCAACAGTGGTGTCCCCCAAGGCAGTGTTTTAGGACCAACTCTCTTCATACTCTACATAAATGACCTCTGTGATCATATTAAGAGCAACTGCGTTCTCTTCGCTGAAGATGTAAAGCTATTCAACACCACAGACAATACTGCTACACTTCAAAAAGATCTTGACTATGTATCAGAATGGTCAAACAAATGGCAATTTCAAATCTCAACAAATAAATGCTCTGTTTTACACATTGGCAGAAAAAAATCAGAAAATAAAATACAAGCTAAATAGTCAAGACCTTGTTGAAGATCCAAACTTTGTCAAGGACCTTGGAGTACTCATCTCAAATGACCTATGTGCTAGAGCCCACTGTAACTACATTGCCAAAAAGGCATTAAGAGTTATGTAGCTTCTTCTCTGGTAATATCACACTACTAACTAGAGCATACAAAACATTTGCTTGACCTATACTTGAATACAGCTCATCAGTCTGGAACCCATATCATGTATCTGATATTAACACAATTGAAAAAGTCCAGAAATATTTCACAAGAAGTGTTCTCCGCTCCTCTACTCATTGCAGAGTACCTTATGCCACCAGACTTGAAACTCTAGACCGAGAAAACGTAGAACTATGCCGCCTCCACTCCAATTTAATATAGTATATAAAATCATACATTGCAATGTCCTACCTGCAAATGAATACTTCAGCTTTAATCATAACAATACAAGAGCACACAATAGGTACAAACTCAAGGTTAACCAAACCAAACCTGACTGCAGAAAATATGATTTCAGTAACAGAACGGTCAATGTTTGGAATACTCTACCTGTCTCTGGTTTCTTCCCCAAACCCCAAAAACTTTAACCTTAGACTGTCTACTATTGACCTCAACCGCTTCCTAAGCACATACTTAATAATAGTCATAGGGTACAATAAGCAATCAAACCATACTAGAAAACAGTCAATATAAATTGTAAGGATACAAGCGACAAAGTTACAGTCATACAGTAACAAGTGGGACAGGATGGGTGATAAGGAGTGATAAGAAGATTAATAGTAATAGTAGTGCAGACTCTGAAAATAGTTGGACAGTGTTGAGGGAATTATTTGTTTCGTAGAATGATGGTGTTCAGGAAAAATTATCCTTGTGTCTAGTTGTTCTGGTGTGCGGTGCTCTATACCATCATTTTGAGGAAAGGAGTTGAAATAACACAGCAGCAGAGAGAGATATTCTCCAACCAGTACATGATAATGTTTATAAATGTGTAATTGCATCTATGGTATACTCGATGTCTTTTCTCTGAATAAAATGCTTCTTGCTTTTTGTCACAGCTAAGCAGAAAAGCACATGTGGACTGTGCACCATTAGGTCTGTGGGGCTTTATACAGAATTTCCAACAGCAACTGACTTACGTCCACCCCTGCCTCTGCTGCCTATTTCTGGACTATATGTAGATTCTGGGTAGCCTTCCAGGACAGCCTATGTAGACTACACTGCAGTGACTTATACTGTGAATTATTCACAGAATCCAGTTATAGAATTCAGCAATTTCAGATCATGGAAAAAATTATATGGTCACAGAGAGTTGATGATGACTTGACACATGTAAGAAGGGTAAAACAGCAATGAAACCAAGAAATAAAATACTGTTCACTGGGTGATTTCAATATGTTGCATTACTCCACAAACTTCATCAGACCAAAAAATATATACCGAAACCAGAGTTGTATTGAAACAAACAGAAACCTTAACTACATGTTGAGTTCCCCAGAGAGAGAGGAATGTCTACGGGGTGGAGGTCTGAAAAGTCAAGAAGGCGGCAATCACCACACAATAAAAGCCCTCTTCCTTTTTCACATGCATCAAATGTGAGGCGCATAAAAAAGCTTGCGGCTTCAATCACACCGTTGAAACCAGCACTTGTTCATTGAGCCAATATCTGTCAAACATTTTTAATGCTGTCCACTATTTGTTTGTTTTGGCTTCTGATAAAATTGAAAGTGGTAATTATTATTTCTCCTTTATCTTTGCCCTCAGCACTCCCTGCTTATTAGTTGACATTAATCTCAGATAGGGGAATTATTGCTACATACCTTGTTTACCACCTCTCCAGAGGTGCCAGTTTCTCAAGCTGTGACTATAAAATCCTGTAGCTGTCCTGGCAAAGTCAGACATCGTCCTCCAAAGAGCTGCAGCAATGAAAGCAATAGTGCTCGCCGTCCTCTTCCTCTTTATTGCAGCCAATGAAGCCAAAGTGTACTCCAGATGTGAACTGGTTTCAATTCTGAGACGAAATGGCATGGATGGATATCGTGGCTACAGCTTGGGCAACTGTGAGTTTACTCAATTTTTTTCTCCACCTGAGCAAGTTCCAGGTTTGCAAGGGGGATCCAAAATGGGGCAGATCTTTCAAGAATTAGTTCAATCAACCTTCCCAATGAATCTTTTGAATCTTCTTAGAATGAGAAGATATGCTTTCTTCCCATCCCAAATGATTAGGGATAACTTCTCCCAGGACTAACACCCTTATTTTTATCAAGATAGTAGATTTGCAATTTGTTGCCTGATTGGGACAATTGCAGAACTGAGATATGGTTATGCCATCCTGGTCTCCTCGTCTCCGTTTTTGTTTTGTTTTTTTGCACTTATGGCTTAGACAATATTGTATTTACTCTCTTAAGAATAAGGGTTATTATCCCTACCAGGATAAACATCCTCTCAAAGGTAAGATCTTTCAAATTCACCAAGTCATTTAAATTTAGTATACGATTGAAGGTGCCATCATAGAAGATTTTCTACATGTGCAGATTGCCAAAAGATGTACAATGAAAATGTACCTTGTCCCAGGAAGGCTCAAATTAGGAAGAAGGGGAGGTGGCTTTTTGTGCCATTAAGAACTCCAGGTATATTTTGGAGACAGAATCAGATTTATTCCAAATGCCCTGAAGGTTTCCAAAATATATTGGACTTTTTGAGTCCTTCCTTGATTGAGGGAAGAATGAGAAGATAGTTAAGCATTATGTTCTAAATGTTCTATTTTAAAAAAAATATCAGGATGGCTTTTTCATTTACAGCACAGATCTTTTATAGCCCATTCCCCATTTGTTTTCTTCCAGGGATATGTATGGCTTATCATCAGAGCAGATACAACAGCAGATTTGTGGGGCCAGCAACTTCAAATGGCAATCGTGAATATGGGATTTTCCAGATAAGCAGCCGTTGGTGGTGCAACAATTCCCAGGGTCCCACAGCTAATGGCTGTAATAAGCCTTGCAGTGGTAAGTCTGACAGGCTTCCAAAATTCTGTTGCTATTATGTTCTATGACACAATGGGATAATATGCCTATACTCCTTGCTGTGTTTCAGATGGATAGGATTGATATGGGCTCATCAACACTGTCTATAAAAATTGTTTTGAGTTCCTGTTTGGCTCAATGGTGATAATATCTACCCACTCTGCTTTCTGTTGGCCTCTTGGCCTTTTTCTGCTTAGTGTCCTGCTACCCAATTTGTCACAACTACTCTAAATTCCTCCACACAGATATATCTCCATTTCTGTCCCCAGAACACCCACCACAGTATTATCTAAAGAGCAAAAGACTTCTATGTGGTGAAGTCCTCCTGTCCCTCTCACATTAACTATCTCACACTCTCTTCAGTGCTTTTTAAAGATTTCTTCACTTTTATTACTTTTATAAACAACTCAAGGCAGCACATGTACCTCGCACTCATTCTTTCTCCTCCTCCTATTTTCCTTGAAACAAACTTAACTCTGTGAAGTGAGTTGGACTGAGAGGAAGAGACTGGCCCAAGGTGAGATTAGAGCTCACAGTCTCCTGGTTTGTAGCCTGGAGATTTAACCACTAGACTAAACCTGCTTTCCATGTTGTACAATGAAAAGTGTTGCTGATAAAGGAGCCACATGATCCTATCTTCATAATAATTAATCAAAATCTTGCTAGAGCAGGGGTCCCCAAACTTGGCAACTTTCAGACTTGTGGGCTTCAATCCCAGAATTCTCTAGCCAGCTATGCTCAGTGTTTTCTGCCCATTGTCAGAATTTAGGAGTTAAGTGAGATATTTCTTCTCTGGCTCCTTTCCAAGAATGCAATAATGCTGTCGGGATGCCTTCATATCCAGCATTTCCAGTCTAGAGCAGAAACAAACTCTTAGTACTCTACATTTTTCAAACTTGTTACTCTCCATGTTCAGAGCAGGAGAAAAGGCATTTCATGGTCTACACTGGCTGGGTAAAAATCTGTTTTAAACAATAAGTTTATGGAAATCTTTGGAAATAGCTTTGAAATATCTGGAATTGGATAAATTCTAATTTGCTCTTTTGGCAGCTTTCATAAATGATGACATCACCGATGATATTACTTGTGCTAAAAGAATTGTGCGTGATCCCAATGGGATGAGTGCCTGGTGAGTCAATATCTCATTAACATCTTATATTTGGAACATTGGCTAGAAACTGAATTTGTACTCATGAAATTTACTTAGTTTCTTTAGACTATTGTAAGACGTCTTAGCATTGGTAGTGAAATATACTATCTGAACATTACAGATTGTGTATTTATTGCTACACCTGCATTCTGGTTGCTTTATAATATGGGTTAAAGAAGTCTTTTGAATCCTGGTTTAAAAGTAGCCTGAGACACAATTTAAGACACAGCTGTTAATGCTGGTTGTAGCTGGGTTCCTCCTTCTCAGTCATTTTACATCAATTATCCACTTCTGTGCTTGTCAGCTGTTAAAAAAAATCTAGGATTTAGTCCTGAGTAGCAGAAGAATTAGGCAGAGGATCTTTTGAACCCAAGGATTCTGTGGACAAACTCCATGGGAACAGAGATCTGGTAGGTAAAGAACCTACCAGTAGTACTATGAGAAATAGGAAGAGATCATTCATGAAGCGTCCAATTATAGAATGGATAGTAAAGGAGGGGAGAGGCAGCAGAAGATCATGAGATCAATAACTTTTCAGCTGAGTATCTAGAAGCAAAGAATAAAAATGCTTGGTGGTAAATAATCTGAATTGTATAAAAGTATTCTGTGTGCTGTTCTGAAGAGAGTCCAAAATATCTACTAGTCATTATGGCATGTAAGCTTTATTATGAGAAATAAAAAGCCAGGACTATTTTAGCTAAAATTATTGTTTTAATCTAGAGGATAGGAGATTTATTTAAACAACTAAGAAAAAAACTGTCAAAGAACAAGAAAGATGAATGAATGATAGTTGCACTAACTCACCTCGATGTTTCCTAAATCTTTCCAAGTAGAATTACATCATTTGAAACTGTTAAAAACACTATCACATGTGTGTTCTACAAAAATGTGCATTGTTCTTATTTTTATTCTTTCTTAAGGTTTGCCTGGACTAAATACTGCAAAGGAAAAAATCTGTCAGAATGGACCAGTGGCTGCTAGCTCTGAGTTTGATGATCCTGCATTTCTCTTCCTCCTTCTGTGATGACAATGATATTATTCCTTATATGACCACATTGAGCAGTTTGATTCTAGACCTGTACTCCACATATTGGGAAGAATGAGTTTCTTTGCACACAAAACAATGATTTTTAAATGATTTCTGGGTGGAAAAGAGGAAAAGATAATGCTTTTAAAAAATCTTCAAAACTTGCTTCAATAAAACGAATATTGTGCATTAAGCCCTTCTCTGTATCATGATTTGTTTCCTTTTATTCTTTATTATTCCAACATAATTGAACTGGCTACCAATCATTTGCAAATGGTAGATTGGCATCCAAGCAAGGCCAGACAAATTCTATGGTCAACCTCCAGTTATGTTAAGGCTTGACTTTTGGTCTTTGCTGTAAGAAAAAAATGAGATTTGCATTTAGAATTAGGTGGCCATTTAGAATAGAATAGAATAGAATAGAATAGAATAGAATAGAATAGAATAGAATAGAATAACAGAGGTGGAAGGGACCTTGGAGGTCTTCTAGTCTAATCCCCTGCCTAGGCAGGAAACTACATCACCTCAGACAAATGGTTATCCAATTTCTTCTTAAAAACTTCCAGTGTTGGAGCCTTCCCTATTTCTGGAGGCAAGTTGTTCCACTGATTAATTATTCCAACTGTCAGGAAATTTCTCCTTAGTTCTAAGTTAGTTCTTTCCTTGATTAACTTCCACCCATTGCTTCATGTCCTGCCCTCTGGGGCTTTGGAGAATAACTTGACTCCCACAAACAAATGTCTGTGTTTAACAGACTCTACAGTCATGGAATAGCTTGACTCTCTATTCTTTGTAGCAGTTCCTGAGATATCGGAGCACTGCTATCATGTCTCCCCTGCTCCTTTTTTTCACTAAACAAGACATACCCACTTCCTGCAACTGTTCTTCATATTTAAATCCCATTAGTTTATCTGCCAAATACCAGACATCTAAACAAGAAAGCAACATTAGCAGATTAATGAGACAGATCAAACCATTGTAATGTTTGCTATTCCAAAATCCTTTTCACATCTCTTCTCATAGTCCAGATATGCTAGTCTGTTAAATCTAGTCTACTCTGTGCATCCTCAGTTCCAGTATGTATAACAAATCATGGTCCAGCGCTGATACCTGCACATGCAGAAAGTTGAGAAGTCTGCTTGAAACTCTGCTGGAAACTGTTCAGGTAAACATACACCAAAAACGGCAAACAGAAGATGGCAAAAAAAAGCTAATGGCAGTTCCTGGCTAACTTGGAAAATATTAAGCAAGGTTTTCCTGCAAAACCTCCCAATCTGTAACAATTTTATCCAGAAAAAATCCACACTCCTTTTTGAGATCTCACTTGAGGGGATTTGCAGCACTGGATTTTACTGAGAACTGAGGGTCAAGCTATTCTGTATTTGAAGGATCCAACGTAAGGAGGATTCAGGTTTTTTTTTAATTTCAGGAGGATCTAGATAGGTTTTCAATCATAATTTCCCACAGCCACTTGGTGGGCCATTTTGTTCCCAAAGCCCTCCAAGGCCATGCCTCAAAAATTAGAGGAGCACTGAGGGCTCTTGTCAGTGATTTTGAATTGGGAAAGGTAACATATACCTTCAGAGGTA
Organism: Hydrophis major; assembly: GCA_033807585.1. NCBI lineage: Eukaryota > Metazoa > Chordata > Lepidosauria > Squamata > Elapidae > Hydrophis > Hydrophis major. The sequence continues at coordinate 225,168,509 of CM066329.1, forward strand.
GGAGATATCCATACATTATGCAAGTTGTGTTGAGATAATTTCCCATTAGGAGATTGAGCGCACACAGGGAGATGTAGTGAGAATGGTGAAGAATAACACACAACCAGCACACAGATACACTGCATAGTAAAATGTAGGTTATACTTCCAGTAAACGGTTATGCAAAGTCCAACAGACAGTCCAAGTCATACAAGGTTATAGCAGTCATTTTCAATCCAGGGATAATCCAATAACAAAGTCCAGTATCATAAACAGTTCAGTAACAGACTTACATGAATCCAAGAATAACCACGATCAGCAACAGTCAATAGGAAAATGCAGGAATGGCAACACTCTGAGAAACCAGGTTTCTGGCTCCATCTTATGGCCATCTGAGGAACCACACCCAATTACAATTTTAGCTTTCCTTTAAAGAGACAGTATTAAAATGTCTATCCTGGTTTATATACTGTATTTCCAACCCAACTGTTAGGTGACTTACATTCCTAAAAGTTATACTGTACATTTATGGTGAAAGATTAGAACAAGTAGATGGATGGACATACTTTGGAAGAATATTTACTAAGGATAAGAAAAAAGATATAGTTTGGTTGAAAGAAAGTCAGTGTATGACAATCTGTTGATAGGATCATATCTTTATTGAAATAAGCAGAAAGCTTTGCATGTAAGAGTGTTTCTGTTCATTTTAATAGATGGAACTGAGGGTTGGAGCCATGAAATTAATCCCAGTGTAGCAGGAATGGTACCAAGAAGTACCTCTGCTCACAATTTCATGGTGGGATAAGATTAAGAATTCATGAGTGATAGAAGGCATGTGGGTTGAATGCACCAAGTGAGTGACCATTACAATGTGCTTTGATTTGGATGGGTGATTTGTTCATATAGAGACAATGAATGAGGATCAAATTGGAAAATAAATCTATTAAAAGAAGTGTATTTGCCTGGAGAGCTTACAAATAGCAGCAATAGTTACAATTCCTGCTGATTTGAGCTGACAATGGATTAGAACATTAGATCCAGATTGTACCCAGGAGCTTTACCACTAGACTAAACTGGGTCTCTATGTGCAGTGAAAAGGGTCGCTTGCTTGGAGAGCCACCTGATCCTATCTTCACTGTAATTAGTCAATACCTTGCCGGAGGCACAAGTTAAGGGCAGCAATTTCAGCTTCACATTGGCACCTAATTTGGGAACCCAATCCTGTTTGTCAGAGAAATCTAGTTCTTGGACACGACTGAGAGATTTCTTCTCTTGCTCCTTTCCAAAAATGCAATGAGACTGTTGGGAAGACTGCATATCCAGCATGTTCAGTTCTAGAGGGAAACTGATTACTGGTCCACTACATTTTTCAGAGTTGTTACTCTGCATGGTTAGAACATGAGAAGAGGAAATTCATGGTCTACACCAGCTGTACAAAAATAGACGATACACTAAGGACATGAATGTACTGCATAATATACATAATTAGTGTCCTAACATTGAAACATCTGGAGTTGGACAAATTCCAATTTGCCTCTTTGGAAGCTTTGACAGATGGTGACATCACAGATGATATTGCTTGTGCTAAGAAAATTGTGTGTGGTAGTGATAAGTGCCAGCTGAATCAATCTCTCTCTGAATCTCTGAATCATCTTCCACTTGTAACATTGGGTAGCAACTGAATTTGTAGTCATAGAAGTTAATAGTCTTTCTTTCGACTATTATACAACTTTTAGCATTGGTGGTAAAGTATGCTTTCTGAATACGACAAGTTGCATTTGTATTGCTATACTGGGTTTACTACCCAGTAGGGACAGGTTGCAAAAGGATTTGGTAGATGGCCTTTTAAACACCAGGAGTTTAATCCCATCCCTAGGATCAGAGAACTGGATCTGTAAAGACGATAGTAGTGAGAGAAGCAGGGGAAGATCATTCATGAAGCCTCCAAGTCATAAGATAGGTATGAAAGGGGGCTGCAGCAACAGATCATTAGATGGGATACTCTTGCGCCAGCAATCAGCATTTAAAAGCAAATCATAATGACATTGAGTAGCCAACACTTGACTTATCTAAAAGTTACTCTGCTGTGTACTCTTCTGAAGCATTTGCAGATTTTGGCTAGGATTTTATGATCCTCTGGTGCTCACCCTAATACTTTGGAATTTAATTTTCTTCAGCTCTGGGTTACATGGGCTCTATCAAAATTATGTGGGAGTCCAAATTATCTATTGGGCATCTGTGGCATCAGTTTCTGACTTTATTGTCAGAGGTATAAAAGGCAGAACTATTTTAGCTATAACAATTATTTAAACCTGGGAAAAAGGGAGGGCTGACACTTTGCACTGATGGGAAGTGGTGCCATCACTCAATGTGGCCTAGGAGTGCCATGCAGTCTAGAGCCAGCGCTATTAAAAGGTTTCCATGAAAATGGAATCATGAATTTGCTTTGTGGATAAAGTGGATAAAGGGATCCTAGAAGCCTGAATATGCTTTTTGGTCATGTGGGAGAGGATCAGGCCCCGGCCTAGCACACAGCAGAGTCTAAAACTTGTTAAGCCTGGTCCCCCAACCAATGTTAAGGAAACACGCTAAACAGAATGTGCAGCGTTAGTCAGTTAGGCAGACAGGTAAATGTGTGAGATAAGTTTGTATGTTAGTTAACACTCAGTAAAAAAAACAGATACGCTTGTGCTATCAAAAATATAGTTTATTCCATTTAAGAGTTATAGCATAGTCAAAAACAGACCATTAGTCATGTATCATTTCAGTCAGTCCATTCGGGGATACTCAATTTGCAAAGTCCGTGTTGAATATTCAATGTCAGTTCACTTACAATAAATCAGTCCGTATTATCTCTTCTCACCGTTGAGAAATCAACACTCCTTTCTCTTTCCCGTTCCAGTAGGAAAAAATGCAGTCATCAATCCATCCAGTAATTAGGGATCATTAAGCCAGAGAGCGAGCTGCCGTTGTCTTGCTCCTTTTATGGTGCTTTTACAGCCACACCCTTAATTACATTCTTGCAGTTAAAGTTACACACACTTTAACCAACAAACCATGATAACTTATTTATTATTTTACCTAAACCAGTTAGGGTAAACAATGTTATCCCTAACAAAATTGTCTTTTCATTGGCTAGAAGGGTAACATCTTTTAGCAAAAGTCTCCAGTAAGTATGCCTGGTAAAAAGTAGGCAGTGGGAATAACGGAGGCAACGCAGAACAACATTCAGCAAGTAACTTTATTTAAAAATAAAGGGTTGCCACAGTTGCCGCAAGCTAACAGGGCGGCCAGCTGACAGGCAACAGCTGATGCTGTTTGACAGCTCCCTTTTATAGTCAGCTGTCAAGTGGCATCAGGCAATAGGAGCGGTCTGCGTTCCCGCTGGAAACATGGACCTGAGTGAGAACTGTCCAGCAAAGTCTCAGAACGCAATACCTGCCATTCATTTTATTGAAAAGATTCACTGGGCAGTAAGGGCAGTTATTTAGACAATTTGAATATTGATTCAAATTGTGCAAATTCAGCCAACATGTAACTTAGAAGAAATCCCAGGTTTCATTTCCATGCTTGTTCTCTCATCTAGCTTGGGTAATGGCTTCTGATAATCGAGGGGACAAGGAGATGAACTTATTGACTTGTGTTATTATGACATGTACCTATGCCAAAAAAATTTGTTCCTTGTTCCACTGGGCATATATGGATGTTTTATAAATGTAGAAATTTGTGGTTTGTGTTTCACTGGTTCTGCAACCCTCCACCACATCCGTGCCCTTTCTTTTTCTTCCTCATTGGTTTTTGCCCTCAACTGTCTCTTCTTGTCAATCCATAATAACCACAGATTAGCGAAATCTTATTACTACAAACTCTTTATTCCAAATTCCCCTGAAGGTGTCCAACATGCGTTAGACTTCTTGGGTCCTTCCTTGGTTCAGGAAAAATGAATATATGGTTAAACATTCAATTTTAAATATTCTGTTTAAAAAACTAGGACAGCCTTTTCCTTTACAGCACATGCTTTTTATAGTCCGTTGCCTGTTTGCTTTCTTCCAGGGGTCTGTATGGCTTTTCATGAGAGCGGATACAACACCAGAGCTGTGGGGCGGCCAAACTGGGATGGCAGCTGCGACTATGGAATTTTCCAGATAAACAACGCCTGGTGGAGCAACAATTACCAGGGCCGTACAGCTAATGGCTGCAATAAGGCTTGCAGTGGTAAGACACATATTGGAGAGGACAGATAAAGAGACAAGTTTTAACAAATTTTCAGAATTCAAGAGAATTGACCCAATGAGGTGGTGTGCTTCTACTTCTTGCAGTGTTGCTTCCTCAACTGACTTACTGTCTGTTTCAGCTATGTCACTAGAAAAGCAAAACCCGTGAAATGTCACCTTTCGCAAGCATGAATAGATGACTCCATCAGACTGTCAATTATCTGGAAGTCTGCACTCACAAAAAAAAAAAAAAATCACCACCACAAGCCAAGCAAACACCTGGGCACAAACAGACTCCCCCTGATACCTCCAGCTCAAACACACCCCAACCAGGCACACAGATGAAACCTAGCTTCCTAATAAATGATGGCCGTCCATTTACTCGGAGCCAAGCCGCAGTAAAAGCCTCCACTAAAGGAAACACAATGTTGCCAGGCAATCAAGACAAAAAAAAAGCTACAAAACAGACAGAAGATATTAGAAACACCAATCAAGCAGAACACAGCAAACTCCAAGACCAATAAATACAGACCAAGATTCCCAACCAATCAGGATGAAGAAAAAACCATTCTGGCACAGCAGTAGGCTAGCACCAAATTTAAAACAAAATTTAAAACAGAAACGGCTGTGAAAGTCTGACTCACAGACAAACACAATACACAAGCCTGATGATGGCAGATGAGATTCTGCCGAAACATCACTACAACTTTAAAAGGACAATTATAATGACGTGGGAAAATACCCGAACAAAGCTGACATACATATATATATGACTCCACCAGACTATCAATCATCTGGAAGCCTGCACTCACAAACAAAGAAATCTCTATACCACAATCCAGGCAAGCAGGTGGACACAAACAGACCCCCCCCCTTAATACCTCCAGCCCAAACACGCCCCAGCCAGTTACCCAAATAAAACCTAGCTTCCTAATAAATAATTATTGGCCATTCACAAGAAACCAAGCTGCACTAAGAAACCCCAATGCACAAAACACAATGTTGCCAACCAATCAAGAAAACAGCAACTTGAAGACCAATAAAAACAGACCTAGACTCCCAGCCAATCAGCATGAGGAAAAAACCATTCGAATAAAGCAGAAAGCCAGCACCAAACTCAAACAACAAATGGCTGCCAAGCCTGACACACAAGATTAAAAAGAACCCAATACAAAAGCCTGAGGATGGCAGATGAGATTCTGCCAAAACGTCGCTATAATAAAAGCACAAATATTAGGACGTGGGAAAATACCCAAAGAAACCTAAATACCATACATATAAATACCCACAAAAACATAAGAAAATATATATATTTGTGTGTGTGTGTGTGTGTGTGTATGTGTATATGTATATATGTATATGTATGTGAATGTAAAGATGTATTATAATTATGTATTATTTTTATATGTGATTTAGCAATGTAAAACAAAGATGTAGGTTAGGAGGATTGTACCATGTATCTTTTTGTTTTGGTTCGTATTTGTTTAATAAAAATTATTTTAAAAATAAAAAAAAGAAATTGTCAAAGAAACAAACATATGTGTGATCTACAAAGGCATTATGCATTATGCTTATTTTTAATCTGTATTCTTATATTTAGGGTGGCCTGGAAAAAGTACTGCAAAGGAAGAGATCTGTCAAAATGATAAGGAGGATTGAGTTTTTTAATTTCAGCAGAACTAGACATGTCTTCAGTCTTAATTTCCCCTAGCCAATCATAGCCTCATTTTGTTCCCAAAGACTTCCAAATCCGTGTCTCAATAATTCAGGACCACTTGTAGCTCTTGCTGGGGATTTTGGAAGCTATTTATCTGAACACAAGTTACAATGTTTAAAACAAATGGTAATAATTTGGAACCATATAAAGTTTGATATGGAGATGTGCAGAATAGACAAATTTTCATAACAATGATTCCAATTCAGAAACAGAGTCATGTCATTGAGGTGCAGTAATGAGGAAGTATTAAGGGGTTCAAGGTCTTTTAAAAGAGAGCAGGGTGGGGGCTATGATGATCTCAGAGAATGAGGACAGTTTCCTGCTTTCTGGAATCCAAAATGTTAAGTCTGGAGCATGAGTGTGAAAGATAGAGACGAGCCAGTAGAAACAGTGAACTTCAAACTCTTTATTTACATAATGTGACAGCTCAGCCCAAAGGCTGCTCAAGCCTTACTTATATAGGTAACTCATTAACTACTCAACCAATAGCGAACCTGGAGCGCTAGCTCCTTTTAACCAATAGGAACGGTCTGCTAGTGGCCAATCGGATGCCTCCAAATGGGCCAATCCGATCGGGCCATCAGCAGCCAATCAGAAATGCAGGGCCAGAACCCTGCACTAGACTTCAAACTTAATGATAACTTTATTGGTATTATGCATTCACAACACCCCTTTCCCCCGGCTTCTGCCCACGGGACACGGTTACATAGTCCCTAAAGTAGGACGGTTGTTTAATTAATCTTTTCGATTTTCGCAAGGTGCCAGTCGGTTGGCTGCACTCTTGCTGAGGTAGATCGTTGTTTAGCGGTAAGGTTGCCTCTGGTTCTGAGTTCGCGTTTTCGTTGTCATCAATTTCACTGGCCATTTCCTGAGGTGTACTCACTCCGGTCCCAGGTTCCTGTTCCTGCGTTTCCATTCAAATATCAGTCTCTTCGAAGGGGTTCCCTTCGAATAATAATTCGCTTTCCTCTGTATCTCCCCCCCCCCCAGTTTGATCAAAGGGGAGTTCGGAATTGCGAGGTGGTAGCCACGATCGTAGCTGATCTATGTGGCGCTTCCAAAGTCTATCGTCAGGGCACTGAATGAGGTATGATCTAGGGCTGGTTATGTGGATTACGGTCGCTTCCAGCCACAACGGATCGCCCAAAAAGTTTTTAGCGAATACGAGATCACCTACCTGGAAGGTACGGCATCTGCTGCTGGATCCGAATGGCTTTTCAGGTTCGTAGGCTGGGTGTAAATGGTCAAGGTGGGAGTGGAGCTTCCGTCCCATTAGCAGTTCGGCGGGAGTTTTGTTGGTGACGCTGTGAGGTGTAATGTGCTGCAGGAAGAGTATCCGGTTGATTTTTTCATCAATGTTATCGTAATCGATCTTTTGCAGAGTCCTTTTGACAAATTGAACCATGCGCTCAGCCCTACAATTTGCAGCAGGGTGCGCAGGCGAAGTGAGCGCATGTCGAATGCCCCAGTCAGCCAGGTACTGCTCAAAAGGTAGTGCAGTAAATTGGGGCCCGTTGTCGGATACCAGGACATCTGGTAATCCGTGGGTTGCAAAAAGTCTTTCTAGTCTTTTGATGACTGCGTCAGTGGTTGTATTGCTCATTCTGTGAATCTCGAGCCAGTTTGAGTAGGCATCAACGGTTAGCAGGAATGTGTGGTCTTTGGTCGGCCCAGCAAAATCCAGATGGATGCGGGACCAGGGTTCCCCATGGCGTCTCCCATTCAGTTGGGGTTGCCTTTGGTGGAGCATTGCTTACTTCTTGGCATCTCTTGCAAGTTTTCACCCATGATTCGATTTGCCTATCGATGCCTGGCCACCACGTGTAGCTTCGTGCGAGGCCCTTCATGCGCACGATGCCAGGGTGGCCATCGTGCAAGGTTCTTAGCAGTGTTTGTTGGAGTCGTTCTGGGATAACAAATCTATCCCCCCAGATGACACAGCCCTTCTGCGAGAACAACTCTGTTTGACGACTTTTGAATGGTGCAAAGTCATCTGGTACTTGGTCCAATGGCCATCTGCGTTCCACCCATGTGAGAACTCGTGCCAAGATGGGGTCACGTTTTGTTTCTCTCGCGATGTCATGGGCAGTCAATGGCGGTGTGTGGAGTGTCTCGATCTGCAATGCTGTCATTGTTGGTGCAGGATCATTGATAGTTTCAGGGAGCGGTGTACGGCTCAGAGCATCAGCGTGGGAATAGCTTTCCCTGGACGATATTGTAGCCGATAATTTTAGGCAGCCAAGAATTCTGACTAGCGGGTCATTCGGGGAGATAGTATGTAGGGAGTTGGTTTGTCCCCAGCAATGATCCCCAGCAATGGTTTGTGGTCAGTTACAATGGTGAATTTTCAGCCGTACACGTATTCATGAAACCTCTTAACTGCTGACACAATTGCCAAGGCTTCCTTATCAATTTGGCTGTAATTTCGCTTGGTTTTCGGGAGCGTCTTTGAAAAGTAAGCAAAAGTAAGCCCACTCCAAAAGGCGATCCATCACAGGTTATGTTTAATGGCAAAGTCTCATTGTATTGCATAAGCACGGCGTCCGAAGTCAGTAGTTTTTTCACATTACAGAACGCCTGCTCTTCTTTGTGACCCCATACCCAGTTTGCTTTTTTGTCTAAAAGACGATGTAGCGGTTCAGCAACAGTAGCTTTGTGCGGCAAGAAAACATTATAGAAGATGATGAGGCCTAGGAACGCCTGGAGGTCGGTCTTGTTCTGGGGTCTGGGAGCGTTTTTTATTGCTCTTAATTTACTATCAGTAGGGTGAATACCCTGACTGTCAATTAGGTGCCCTAAGAATTCAACACGATTGGTACACATTTTGCATTTATTTTTTTTAACTTTCAGGCCTGCTTCCTGAAATTTTTGCAATACTAATCTTAAAAGCTCCCGCAAAATTTTTTGAGTGGGGGCAGCAATAAGTACGTCATTGAAATAGGGGACAACGCCCTTGATCCCCTGCAACAGTCTCTCCATTAGGCTCTGAAAGATACCTGGGGCTACACTGACTCCGAATTGAAGCCTTGTACACTTAAATGCGCCACGGTGTGTTACAATAGTCTGTGCCTGTGCCGTTGTTTCGTCAACCGGCAATTGCTGGTAAGCCTGAGCTAAGTCTAATTTAGCGAAGACTTTTCCGCCCCCCAGGGAATGGAGGAGGTGCTGTACTACTGGCACCGGATATGGGTTCTGTTGCAGGGCGTGGTTCAGGGTGGCCCGGTAATCCCCGCAAATTCTAATGGAGCCATCCGGTTTAATAGGTGTCACAATCGGCGTTTCCCAAGGGGAATGATCCGTTGGCTTCAAAATTCCCTGGGCAATCAACTTATCTAGCTGTTCATCGATTTTTGGTTTAAGAGCAAACGGAACTCGACAAGGCTTAAGGCGGATGGGCGCTATCTTTGGATTAAGGCTAAAGGATATCGGGGTCGCCTTGTACTCACCTAACTTTTCCTCGAAGATGTCCCTGAATTCGCGGGCGAGGTCTTCCTCCCAGTCACGGCCACCGATTCGATTAATGCCTGCCACTTCGATGCCACTTCGATGCCACTTCGATGCCAAGTGGTGCAAACCACTGTAGGCCCAACAGGCTAGGCTTATCAATCATCGTCAGGGGTAAGTACGCCATGCGGTTCTTGAATGTGACTCGGACTCGGCTGGATCCCGCAACTGGAATTTGGTTCCCCTGGTAGTCCTTTAGGATGAGCCGTTGAAATTGAAGGTCTTGGCAGCAGATTGTGGGGACGAGTTGCTTGAGGGTCTTCCATGAGACCATCGAGAGAGATGATCCCGAGTCTACTTCCATTGGGCAGGGTCAATTTTCAATGTTCACGTTGACCTGAATTTTCTGAGCGTCTAGTGAAGAGGCATGGCCAATAGTGAGTGTTTGGTGCGCCTCTTCTCGTCTCGCTGGATGATTCAAGGGTTGGTTTCCGTAGGAGTGGTTTACTGGTTCTCGCCTTACAGGGTGATTCCCTGTCAATTTCCGGGGATTTGTTCCTTTTGAGGTTGGGCTGGGTCCAAGGAGGCTTCTGCAGACCCGCCCGATGTGGCCTCGTTTTCCGCACTCATGGCAAAGTGCATCGCAGAATTTGCAGTCAGCGCGAAAATGGTTGGCCCCGCAGCCAGCGCAGGGCCATTGTTGGGACCTTGGGCGTCGTTCCCGGTCGGTCCGTAGGCAATGGACCTCTTCTTCGCCGCTGTCTGATGACGAAGAGAGGTCATCATGATGGGCCGTGGAACTTCGCCGTTCTGCATTGGGTGAAATGTCGCCGTCCGGTTGGTGGTTTGGAGTGCAAATTTGGCACAGTTGAGCAGCCGGCTTCTTGGTTGCCTCAGCTGCTGTAGCTTCAGTTATGGCATCTTTAAGGGTGATGTTGCCCTTTGCCATTATTTTACTCTGCACGTTTAGAGCGTCTAGTCCAAGGACTACTCTGTCTCTCAAAGCCTCTTCCAGGTTGGCGAAATCGCAAAGGCCTCCCAAGTTCCGGAGATCTGCCACGAAATCGGCGACACTTTCTCCTTTCTGCTGGTTCCGTTGGTAGAACTCGTGTCATCTTACGAGCATTGGAACAGTGGGTGCGTAGTGGGCCTTTAGCAGCGGTTCGAGGACGTCCCAGTCCATGGCCTTCACCTCAGCTGGTTTTGCTAATGCCTTAGCCATCTTAAAAATCGTTGGGCCACAGTGCGTCAGAAACACTGCCCGTTTCTTTCCGGCCGTTGCATCTTTCAGATTGTTTGTTTCTAAAAACATCTGGAAATGATCCATGTAAGACTCCCAGTCTTCTTGAGCTGGATCGAATGGAGCGGGTGGTATTGTGCCGCCAGACATGGTTCCGCCGTTGTGCGCTTCCGTCACGTGCTTAGTTGGCTCTGATATCATCCAATCCCATCCTCATCGCCAGTGTTAAGTCTGGAGCATGGGTGCGAAAGATGGAGATGAGCCAGTAGAAACAGTGAACTTCAAACTCTTTATTTACATAATGTGACAGCTCAGCCCAAAGGCTGCTCAAGCCTTACTTATATAGGCAACTCATTAACTACTCAACCAATAGCAAACCTGGAGTGCTAGCTCCTTTTAACCAATAGGAACGGTCTGCTAGTGGCCAATCGGATGCCTCCAAATGGGCCAATCCGATCGGGCCATCAACAGCCAATCAGAAATGCAGGGCCAGAACCCTGCACTAGACTTCAAGCTTTATGATAACTGTTGTGTTGCAGGCGGACACACGAGGCAGACACGGATCTAAAGGCTAACACTGCTTTATTTGAAGCATAACAGGTTACCGCGGCTGCCCGGCTGGGGCTGGCAGCCGGCTGGCGGCAGCAGCTGATGCCATTTGACAGCTCCTTTTATAGCCGGCTGTCAAACGGCATCAACCAATGGGAACAGTTGGTGCTCCCGCCAGGAATGCGGACCAGATTGAAGACTGCTAGCTAGTCAGGGACACCACACCCCTTTCCCCTAACTAAGAGCATGTGCGGCCCTGCCTTCTGGGGATTCATGGTACAGAAAAGGAAATTGAATTAGCTGCTGTTTTGTGCACCTGGCCTGAGAGGGAGACCCTGATAATCTTGGTGAGTAACCATGCCTTGGTGACCTTCAGCATGTGGTGGAGTAGGGGTCCCAGAACCCCAAGGGCTGTGGGCCAGTACTGGACAGTTGCTTGTTTGGAACTGAGCTGCAGAAATGGCAGGCACGCCTCGTTTGGGTGAGCAGGGTGCGAGTTCAGCTGTGGCTTGCATGAAGGGAGATGCATACAGCACTTGGCCATATGGAACCCGTCTCCTCTTCCTCCCCCTCCCATAAGGCAGAAGGCGGGGGACCGCTGAGCTAGGGAGTTGACTACGATGGTCAAGTCCTAAGGGCCAAAAGAGGAGCAGGCACGTCGTGTTCCCTAGGCCCCCTTAGGACAGGACAATCCAACTTCCCACCTACCCAGCTTTTCACCCCCCTGGGAGTGTACCGCCGCTGCCAAGGAATGCAAGCCCAGGTGGGAAGGACCCTGAAGGTGGGTGCGCGGAAGGACCCTAATGGTGGGTGCGCGGAAGGACCCTAATGGTGGGTGCACGCCTCCTTATTCAGCACCTGACACCCACCAACCCCTACATACAGGACCCCTTCCCCCAGAGTCACTTGGAAGGGGGAGGCAGAGAGGCCCCTTCCCCCAGACTCACTTAGAAGGGGGGGCAGAGAGACCCCTTCCCCCAGAGTAACTTGGAAAAAAGGGGGGGCAGAGAGACCCCTTTCCCCAGAGTCACTTGTCTGGAACTGTAGACCGGGTACGGCGGGGAAACCTCAGTGCAGCTGAGTAGACCGGGTAGAGCAGGGAAACAGAGCAGGGAACCTTTGCCGTGGCTGAGTAGACCTGGTAGATCAGGAAACCCTTGGCGTGGCTGAGTAGACCTGGTAGATCAGGAAACCTTTGGCGTGGCTGAGTAGACCGGCTGCGAGTAGATCAGCTGCGGTAGACCGGCTACAAGTAGATCGGCTGCGGGTAGACCGGCTGTGGGTAGATCGGCTGCGGGTAGACCGGCTGCGAGTAGACTGGCTGCGAGTAGATTGGCTGTGGGTAGACCGGCTGTGGGTAGATCGGCTGCGAGTAGATTGGCTGTGGGTAGACCGGCTGCGGGTAGATCAGCCGCAGTAGACCGACTGTGTCCTGGCTTTCGGAAACGCCTGTCAGAGACGTTTGCTCCTCAGCTAGGGAGGCTTTTGGACCTCTGCGCTCTCGGTAGCGCCAGTGGGGGTGCCTTTCGGGCGACGACTGATCCTCAGCTAGGGAGGCTTTAGACTTTTGTGCTCTCGGGAGCGCCAGTGGGGGTGCCTTTCGGGCAACATCTGTTTCCTCAGCTTGGGAGGCTTTAGACTTTTGTGCTCTCGGTAGCGCCAGCGGGGATGCCTTTTGGGCGACGTCTGTTTCCTCAGCTTTGGAGGCTTTAGACTTTTGCGCTCTCGGTAACGCCAGCGGGGGTGCCTTTCGGGCGACGTCTGTTTCCTCAGCTTTGGAGGCTTTAGACTTTTGCGCTCTCGGTAGCGCCAGCAGGGAGTGCCTTTCGGGCGACGTCTGTTTCCTCAGCTTTGGAGGCTTTAGACTTTTGCGCTCTTGGTAGCGCCAGCGGGGGATGCCTTTCTCCTCAATCAGGGAGGCTTCGATCTTTGCACCCTCGAAAGAGCGCCCTTAGTAGCACCAGCGGGGGGTGCCTTTCTCCTCAGTCAGGGAGGCTTCTTAACTTGGCACGCGCAGAGATTGTCTGCGGCGCCTGACATTCAGCTCTTAGCGGCTTCAGCTCTTTTAATCAGTGACTTGCTCAGGTTGCTTTGTCCGGTTGCCTCTCGTTGTGCATCCCACCTTTGTCGCCAGTGTTGTGTTGCAGGCGGACACACGAGGCAGACACGGATCTAAAGGCTAACACTGCTTTATTTGAAGCATAACAGGTTACCGCGGCTGCCCGGCTGGGGCTGGCAGCCGGCTGGCGGCAGCAGCTCCTTTTATAGCCGGCTGTCAAACGGCATCAACCAATGGGAACAGTTGGTGCTCCCGCCAGGAATGCGGACCAGATTGAAGACTGCTGGCTAGTCAGGGACACCACAATAACTTTATTGGTATTATGCATTCACAACACAAAACAAGGAACTTGTCTTCAGTGTATAAGCTCTCAGTGTCCACAAAGAATACATTCATCAAGAATCATAAGATACAACACTTAGTGATAGTCATAGGATACTAAACAAGCAATCAAATTATACTAGGAAACTAAATAAAACAATATAAATCATTACGATACAAGCAACAAGGTTATACTCAAAAGTAGAAGGAGATAGGTAATAGGAAGGATTAGAAGAATGATAGTGATAATGAGGCATCCTGTGACCACATAGGGCTTTTTCAATTAAAAATTTTCACCTTGAATTCCCCCAGAAACCAAGTGGCAATTAACAAACAAAATCCCTCCCTCTGCTGCCCACCTCTGGACCAGATCTGGCTTCTGGATAGCCTTCCAGGACAGCTTATGTAGAGTTCACTGCAGTGACCCATACTGTGAATAATTTACACAACCCAGTTGCGGAATTCAGCAATTTCAGATCATGATGGAGAAGAAAATTATCCAAATGGTCACTAAGAGCTGACAGAGACTTTATGGCACATAATCAATCAATGTTATTCAGAGGAATCGATGACTAATTTAGCACGGTATTTTTTGTTCTACCGATTCAGTACCTGGCCACAAGCTAAATTAAATTACATTAAATTATTACATTACATTACATTACATTAATTCAAGATCATGTTTCAGAAAGTTTTAAATAAAGCATCCTGTTAAAGGATGCACGTTTTTAGAATGTATGAGTTCATTGTGCATCCATGTCAGATTCTCCTATATAAGCAGAAAATACAAAATTAGAGCCTCATCCCCACCTTTCTCACTCTCCCTGTTTTTGTGCCCTCAAGGAGGATAAAAAGGCAATAAAAGCAATGAAATAATACAGTTCTCTGAGCAATTTCACTATTTTGCCTCCTGCTATCCCGCATCAGATGGGCGGCTCATGATAGGGAGCGAAGGAGAGAGAAACGACAGGAGACGAAGTTCCTCGGGATGAGCGCACCCCGAATGTCTTGGCACACGCTCTTTTATTGTGCTTCTTCACAAGAAAATGATTTAATCAAAGCTCAAGTCAAACAGGATATACATGTTTTACAAAGCTTAAGTCCATCAGGATGTGCATGTTTACAAAGCTGCATACCAGACAAATCATTCACAATGTGGATAAGCTTATTGACAGCCGTCTAGCTCTTTGTCCCTTGTACGTGCCTTGCAAAGGTCACTGAAGAGACAGAAGTTAATGATTACACATGAATGATACATAGTTACAACATCTCCTCTGTTTTTATTATTTATGATGAGTCTTCTTCCTCGTCCGAGAAGACAGGAACCATTTTTATGGAATGTTCGCCGTCCCCGTCATCTGGGCAAGAGTGCGACCCGTCAGCGTCGGGGTTGTCCAAGGAGTGGTTACTCAGCAATGACATTTTTTCATCCGGTGTTGAGGATATAACATGAGCTTGCAATAACACATTAACATCAGCAGTTATGGAGGATAATTGATTTTTCAAAAATTGCAATATTCTATAAAAACAACAAGGTCCTATAATACATATCAATATAATGATTATTAATGGTCCTGCCAATGCAGTTAAAAAGGTTGTAAGCCATGGTGAAATAGAAAACAAGCCTTGATACCAATTATACATGTTTAACCTTTCTTTTTCTCTATCTTTCAAGCGTTTTTCTAATTCTTTCATAGAATCCAACACGACCCCCCTGCTATCGGTATAAAAACAACATTCTTCTTTAAGCGCAGCACACAATCCCCCTTGTTTTAAAAAAATAACAGATCTAAGCCTCTACGATTTTGCAAGATGGGTTTCCATGGATACTTGTAGGGATATAAAATCATCAGAGCTATACACATCAATTTTTGGTACAAGCCATACTTGAATGCAAAATGATTTGGATTTAACAAGTTCATCCCCGTGGACACATGCCGTGAGACCAGTGGAACAAGCCCAAACAGAATTATTGCCAGGGATAAAATACATTCCTTTCAGGCGTGATGTTAAATTTCCTCCTGAAGTGGTGTAGACTGCAGAATATCCCCCGGTTGTGTGGGTGCGTCTGCCAAATCGAATTGAAGTGGTGGGTAGAAGTCTTCTATGTGAGAAAAATTGGTTGTAGAACTTAAACGAACACCTTGAAAGTCAGTTATAGTCCAAGTAATATTATATCTTCTATGAGGCTTCTGCGGATCGTCATGGACAGTTCTTTTGAAGCGTCGTTTGTTGACAGGATCAGAGTTCGGGTATATAAAAGCATGACAAGTAGGAGAGAGGGCTATGGACAAGTTAGTTGTAGAACATTTACGAGATGAGGAGGGAATGCAATTAGTAGAAAAAGGATAATAATTAAAATAATGACAATGAAGATTAATTTGGTCATTCATCAAGGATGTTAGTTGGGGTGGGGGAACCCATAATACAATAGAAGGACATCTAGGTCCCCTGATATCTAGATTGAATAGAGGAAAAGATTTTAAGGTTCCTTTCCATAGGAAGAGTAAAGAAGGAACAAAAGAGCGAATGGTAGAGTGTTCTGTAAGTAGGATATGAATAAGGTAGAAATTGCAAAGAGGATATAGGCAAGAATATCAGGAAGAGTTTAAGATGCAGATGTAGCAGAGGAATTCCCATGATAGGGTCTTACTGCCCGACCAGGGACCCAGCAAGTGGTTTTGTCTGGTAATAGAATCGCAGCGTAGCCTCGTCCCCAGGTGAGAAGCTCAGCGGGACCCTGCCAGGTGGGATCTGGCAATCTGCGATAATATACTAGAGGTCTGTTAGGCAGGGGTGAGGGGGAGGAAAAATGACACGAAGCAGCAGAAGTGGGAGGAATGCCAGTCAGTTTAAGAAAGTTTAAAGTGTAAAGACAAATGTTAAGAGAATTTTGCAATGCTGGGAGGTTCGGGGGGTTTTCCCGCAACGAATATCGATCAAGAGCACGTTTCAGAGATAAGTTCGCTCGTTCCACAATAGCCTGCCCCTGGCTGTTGTAGGGAATCCCAAACTTGTGGGTTACATCCCAGCTGTTACAGAAGTCCTGGAACGCAGAACTTGTATAGGCAGGTCCATTGTCAGTTTTGATTTCTTTTGGACATCCCAGCGAGGCAAAGGTACGAATTGAATGATTGATGACATGTTTTACAGTTTCTCCCCTTTGAGGGGTGGCCAGAATAAACCCTGAATATGTATCTATGGAAACGTGCAAATATTTCCAAGGGGCAAAAGGTGGATACTGAGTTACATCCATTTGCCAAATTTCACAAGCTTTTAATCCTCTAGGATTTACTCCTATGGGAATGGAATGTCCTTGCTTACTACATGTGGGGCATTGTTGAATAATGGCAGCAGCTTCTGCCTGAGTTAGAGCAAATTGTTTTTGTAGGGCTTTCTTATTTTGGTGAAAATAGTCATGGCTTTCAGCTGCTGTCAGATTACAGATTGATTTACCGGATGCAGCTGCTGCAGCTGCGTCTGCCACCTCGTTTCCCTTCTGTAATATACCAGGAAGAGGTTGATGGCTCCTGATATGTGCTACAAAGAATGGATGCGTGCGGCTGTTGATACATTGCTGTAGAGGAAGCAACAACTTTAACAAAGAAACAGATATGCTAGGAGATAAATAGGCTTGATATATATTTTTCAAAATCTGAGAAACGTATAAGGAATCTACTATTAAATTAAAAGGAGCTTTTTGAAAATGCTGAAACGCAATAAGAGATGCAGCAAGTTCTGCCTGTTGAGCAGAAGATTGCGGAGGGGTAATTTTAGTTTTCCACTCTCCCTCCTGGTACCATGCATAAGCACCATACATTTTTCCCCCATCTGCATAAAGCGTAGGTGCATCTACTAATGGAGATATTGAGAGGGGGGAATGCCATTCAAAAGGGAGAGTTTTAAGAAAAGTGAACCGTGGGTCTGCTGGCAAATGGCAAGAAATTTGCCCTGGCCACTCTTCTAAAGCGTATTGTAGTTCTTCTGAATTACACCATAGCATTTCCCACGTGGTCAGTGAACAAGGAGTGAATATTGAAACAGGCTCACATCCCATGAGTTGTTTACATCTTTGTCGACCTTTAAAGATCAACTGGGAATATGCAGAGGCTTTACTAGTGATTGTGGTCCGTGGGGTGTGAGACAAATGCAGCCGTTCTAATATCAGAACCTGTGTCTGATGAGATTGCATAATGATAGCTGCGGGTCTCTGAACAGTATTTAGTAAAGCAATTGATAAAGGGCAATTCTCTATAGCTCGATCCACCCATCGAGTAGCCAGTAAATGGGAAATGTCTTTTAATGCCTGCAACTGCTCTTTATTTAGAATGATAACATCGGACGGGGCTTTACCTTGTGTGAGAGCATTAAAGAGAGGAGCTAATGTAGCTGTGGTCAAACCCAAATAAGGACGTGCCCAATTTAAGGTTCCCAGGAACTGTTGTAAGATCACGAGTGTGGGTTTCGGGGGAAGCGTTGGAAGGGGAAGGGAAGGAACAGCAGCTGAAGCAAGTGACTTGTGACCTAAATAGGAAAAGGGAGGTTTGGATTGTATTTTTTCTGGGGCTATAGTGAGTCCTGCTTTACCTAAAATGGAGGTCAGGCACGGCTGAATTTTTAATACCGTGCCCTTTGGGCCAGGTGCAGATACCAATATATCATCCGTGTAATGATAGATTAAAAAATGAGGATATTTGTCCCTGTATGGTTGCAAGGCTAAATCCACAAAAAATTGACACATAGTTGGACTGTTTAACATGCCTTGCAGTAAAACTTTCCATTGATATCGTTTGGTAGGTCTTCTATTATTTAAGGTTGGTACTGTAAAAGCGAATAATTTTCTATCTAACTGGTGTAATGGAATGGAGAAAAAGCAGTTTTTTAAATCGATAATGACAAGGTCATACTTTTGAGGAATTATGTTAGGATTCGGAAGACCACATTGCAGGGGTCCCATTGGAAGGAGGACCGCATTCACAGCCCTTAAATCCTGAAGGAGGCACCAAGCGCCGTTTTTCTTTTTGATAACAAAAACTGGGTATTATATGGACTCAATGAGGGTTCTAGATGACCTCTATCTAATTGTTCTTGAACAAGAGAATGTAAGGCTTCAAGCTTTATAGAAGGGAGAGGCCACTGATCAATCCACACAGGGTTATTGTGAGTCAAATGCAAGCGAAGCATGGTTAATGGAGGGTAAGTTGTGCATTAAACTGTGACATAAGGTCTCTTCCCCACAGATTAGTATACAGAGGAATTACAGCTGGTTTAATATAAGCAACACATTGAGACTCAGGGGAATGGGCTTTTACCCAGTTTCTGCTAATGCGAGTCTCCTGGAGTCCCCCCACTCCTCTCACCGCTGGTGCCACATCAGCAGACCAGGTGTCCGGCCACTCAGCAGTTCAGATGACGGAAATATCCGCTCCAGTATCTAAAAGACCAAGAAAGGATCGACCGTTCAATAAGAATGTTACCTTAGGTTTCGGTTGACTAATTGGTCTTTCAATTGCATAGAGTTGCTCTTTTTTTTTTTTTTTGAAAAAGGTTTTATTAATTTTCTACAAACAAACAAGACAAACAAAACATAAAAACATCAACTCTTATATGTACATCCAGTGTGTCAGTTGGTTCATCATTTTTGTGCATTCATTCTGTAGTCTCAATTACAATTATGTTACATAACAACTCATATTATCAATCCAAACTTATATATCCTAATATCACTTAAAAAAGAAGTTTTTGACTATATTTTTAATCATTCATGCTTTATGAGCTAACAATACTTTAAACCAGTTTACTCTATAATAAATCATCTAGTCATATCAAATCAATCCTAAAAAATCCTTTATAAATATAATATCAAATAACAAAATAATAGCAAAATAAAGATATTCCTTACTATCTAGCATTCTAAATATTCTATTATCGTATTTTATCATCTAGCCATTTATAAAAAAGATCCCAAATTTTGTAAAATTGTTTATCCTCTTGCTCTCTAATTTCAAATGTCAATCTACTCATCTCAGCACATTCCAATATTTTCTTAATAATTTCTTCCTGTAATGGTATTTTCTCATTCTTCCAATTTTTAGCAAATACAATCCTGGCCGCTGTTAATACATTTACAATCAGGTATTTCAAATCTTTACTATATATATCAGGTAAAATTCCCAATAAGAAGATCTCTGGTTTCAAGTCTATATGTTTCTTTGTCATTTTTTCCAACCACATGCGAATTATAGTCCAATATTTTCTAGCATCCTCACAAGTCCACCACATATGGTAATATGAGCCGGGTATCTGATGACATTTCCAGCATTTTTCAGATTTGTTCTTAAACATTCTTGCTATTCTTGTCGGAGGAAAGTGCCACCTGTAAAACATCTTATACAAGTTTTCTTTATATGCTGTTGACATTGTCATTTTATAATTTTGAGACCACAATTTCTGCCATTTCTCTAAATCAATCCCATATCCAAAATTCTTCCCCCAAACAATCATAGTTTCTTTGACTTGTTCTTCCTCTAATTTCATTCCCAGTAAATAACCATATAGTTTTTTAATCACCTTCTCATCAGTACCCATCAAGATCTTATCTAAATCAGTCTGCTTATCATAAAATCCCTCCGTTTTGGAATCTTCATCATACCTTGAATGTATTTGTGCATATGAAAACCAATTCATCCTTATACCTTGTTCCTCTAAGTTTTGGATCGATTTAAGTTCACCCTTTTCATCCAAAAGTTCCCCATATCTAACTGTTTGTTCCTTCTTGTAGATTATAGGATAGGAAAATGCTTCAATGGTCGATAACCAAACTGGAATTTTCAAATAACATTGTCTTTTTATCTTCTCCCAATTTAACCACAAAGACTCCCGTACATAATGTCTTCTAAAATAACCCTGTGTTTTAGTTCCCTTATACCATAAAAAAGCATGCCAGCCCAACAGCAAGTCATGCCCTTCTAATGTCAACAACCTATGTTTCCTTAATGTTATCCATTCTTTGACCCACATCAAACTTGCAGCTTGATTATACAATTCCCAATTAGGCAGACTGAAACCTCCTCTAATTCTAGCATCTTGCAAAAGCTTTATCTTTATTCTCGCTTTTTTACCTTGCCATATAAACTTCAACATAATTTTATATAAATCTTCAAAATAGTCTTTTCCAAGCCTAATTGGTATTGTTTGAAACAAAAATAAAATTCTAGGTAAGATATTCATCTTAATTGTTGAAATTCTCCCTATTAATGACAATTGCAAGTTTTCCCACTTCTTCAAATCTGTAATTATCTGTTGTTTAAGTTTAATATAATTATTCTCCTTTAATGTGCTACATCTTGTTGTCAAATATATCCCCAGATACTTAACCTTATTTGTAACTTGAATTTTCAAAAGATCTGCCAATTCTTCTCTCTGTCTCAATAGCATATTCTTTGTCAAATCTTTGTTTTATCTTTATTTATTTTCAAACCAGCCACCTCTCCATATGCCTCTATCCTTTCCAGTAACTTTGGAGCTGTTTCTAGCGGATCTTCCAAAATAAAAGCTAAATCATCAGCAAAAGCTTGTAGCTTGAATTCTTCCTTCTTAATTTTCATTCCTTTTATGCTTTTATCATCCCTAATATTTCTATTCAACACTTCCAAGGTCAACACAAATAGCAAAGGAGATAGGGGGCATCCTTGTCTTGTGCCTTTCCTTATATTAATAAAATCTGTAAGTTCCCCCTCCATCATTACCCTTGCTGTCTGTTTATTATATATAGCTTCTATTGCTTGAATAAATTTTTTAGCAAAATCCATCTGCTCCAATAATAATAACATAAATCTCCAGTTCACGTTGTCAAATACTTTTTGAGCATCTAGGAATATCAAAGCCATTTGCTTTTCAGGATGAGCCTCATAGTATTCCAAAGTGTCCAAGATTACTCTCATATTGTCTCTAATTTGTCTCTTTGGCAGAAATCCATTTTGATCTGAGTGAATAAAATTATTTAAATATTTTTTAAGTCTTTCTGCTAAGATTGAAGCAAAGATTTTATAGTCTGCATTCAATAAAGAAATAGGTCTATAATTCTTAATTTGCAATGGGTCAGTCTCTTCCTTTGGTATGAGTGTAATATAAGCCTCTGACCATGTTTTAGGTATCATCTTTTTTAACATAACTTCATTCATAACTTCTAACAATGGGATGCTCAATAATTCTTGAAATGTTTTATAAAATTCTACTGGAAGCCCATCTGGACCCGGAGCTTTCCCATTATTTTGTCTCTTAAATGCTTCATTTAGTTCCATCATTGTTATATTGTTTTCTAGCATTTCTTCAGTCTCTTTAGGTATCTTTGGTAAATTAGCTTCCTGTAAATACTGTTTGACTTTTTCTTCATCAATATTCTCTTGTTTATATAGTTGCCCATAAAAATCTCGAATAATTTCTTTTTTCTCCTTATTCCCATAACAAACTTGGCCTTGTTCATCTATTAACTTCAATATTTTTCTTGATTCCTTCTCTTTTCTCAATTTATATGCTAGCCATCTACCTGGTTTATTTGCATCTTCAAAATAATTCTGTTTAGAATTTCTAATTTTCTGTGCCAGTTCTTCTTTCTCTATTAATTCCATTTTATGTTTGATTACATCCAGCTTCAATTTAATATCCTTTTTCTGTGGCATTTTCTGTAATTCTTTTTCAAGAATTTTATACTCATCTTCCAAGGCCTTAGAAGCTTGCCTTTTCCTAATATTCTTTTTTCTTGTATAATCTATTATCAAACCTCTAGCGTATGCCTTCATTGTATCCCACACATTTTGTGTTGAAGTATCTTCTTTTTTATTTTCTCTGAAGAAAAAAGCCAATTCCTTCTCCATCCATTGTGTAAAATTTTTCTCCTTTAAAATAGTATTATTTAATGTCCATCTCGATCTTTTTTTTTGTCCCTTCCATTTAATTGTCATTGGGCTATGATCTGCCCAAGTACTTGTTTCAATATTTGTTTCTTTAATATTAGATATTAGTTCTGTTGAGATCCAAATCATATCTAATCTGGACCATGATAAATGTCTATTTGAATAAAAAGTATATTGTTTAGCTTTAACATTTCTTTCTCTCCAAATATCTTTTAAAGTTAATTCATCTGTCATTTTAAAAAAAGACCTTGGGAGAGCCTTTCTATTTTGCTTTGTTGTTGTTGCTATATAGTCCAGTTTATTGTCCACAATTCCATTAAAATCTCCCATCATAATTATATTAACATAGTCCAGTCCAATTATTTTCATGTGTAGCTTTTTATAAAACTCTTCTTGTTTATCGTTCGGAGCATAAATTGCAATCAAGAGTATTTTTATATTATTGTCCATTATTTCTACCATTAATACTCTTCCATCTTCATCCGTGTAAATCAATTTTGCTGGAATAGCCTCTTTAATGTATAAAACCACACCTCTTTTCTTACATTGAGTCAAAGAAGTAAATATTTTCCCCAATTTTGGCTGTAATAACAATTGTTCATGTTGTTTTTTAATGTGAACTTCTTGTAAACAAATTATGTCAAATTTTTATTTCTCTAATTTATGAAAAGTTTTCCTTCTTTTAACAGCTGAATTAAGTCCATTTATATTCATTGTAATCAGTTTTTTTTCTTCCATGATTATGCTTTATATTTAGGTCTAACAGCTCTCGTGGATCTCACTTCACGCTGTTCTTTATTATCCATCTGTCCCCCTGCTGCTCCTTTCTCTTTTTCAGTCTCCAGTTGTTCATCTTGAAACTCAATTGATAAAGCCTCTTTCTCTGCTTCCTCTCTTCTTCCTCCAAAGAATTCTGCATGGAAAAGTTCTGCTTTCTCAATTGAATCAATTCTATATCTCTGCTCTTGCCACCTAAACATTAGTCCTTCTGGAATCAGCCATCTATAATTCACTTCATTTTCCAATAGTATTTTGGTCAGAAATCAATATTCTCTTCTCATCTCTCTCACTCTTCTAGGTATTTGTTTTAAAACCAGAACCTCTTTACCCTTGTATTTCAGTGTTTTCTCTCTTACTACTTGTAATATTTGCGTTTTAATGGATTTTTTGGTAAATCTAATATGGACTTCCTTGGGTAATTTATTTCTCATTGCATATCTTGTATAGACTCGATATATCTCATCTATTCCATCCATCATCTTTTCCTCTGTAATTTCCAAAGCATCTGCCAAAATTTCTATCATTACCGCTGCCAAATTTTCTCCTTTTTCCTCTTCTATATTTTGAAATCTGAGGTAAAATTCTGACCTTTCCATCTCCCACCTCAACATCCCACCTTTTTCTTGTTCAACCACTGTTAGTCTGCTGTCAATATTTCCAATCTTCTTCTCTCTTTGTTTTCCTTCTTCCTCAATTTTTTGGAATCTCTCCTCATACTTAACCATCATTTGTTTAATATTTTCCACTTTTTCATCAGTCTTCTCTATTCTTTGTTCAATATTTTCTGTTCTTTGTTCAATATTTTCTGTTCTTTGTTCAATATTTCCTGTTCTTTGTTCAATGATATCTGATTTTGTCTTGAGATCTTCGATTCCTTGCATAATCATCTGTAAAGTTACTTTTTCTTGTTCCTTATCTTGCTTCAACATTGTCTGAATTAAACGTTGTCCTCCAGCTGGTGGGGAAGCAGAGGTAGAAGCAGAAATGCCAGATGGTATTGGTTTCCTGCTCATTTCAATGTTTCCAAAACTTCAAATTCTTCTTGACTTTTAATCCAACTGGTAGAGCAGCCAATTATAATCCAAAATGGGGAACTCCAATAGTAAAAGACACGAAACCAAAGAAGAAACAGGAAAAAAGGAAGAAGAAAGATCTTCAGGTTCTTCTAGACCCTAATCCAATTACGAAATAGTCCACCATAAAAAAGGAAAAAATAGAAAGGAAAAAACAAACAAATCCAAAAATAATAATATTGATTAAGAGCAAAAAAAAAAAAAGCAAAAGCAAAAAGAGAAAAAACAAAAAGTTCCTTCAGATTCTTCACACCTTAATCCAATTAAAAAGTCTCAATAATCCAAAAAACAACAACAACAACAACAACAACAACAAAGTAGTCCAAAAACATAAATAGGAAAAGCAAAAAAGTCCCAATAAAAAAGAAAAGAAAAATAAAGAAGAAAAAAGAAAAAACTCTGAGGCTTTCCCTTTAAAATAAAAGGCAAAAATAAAAATATTACTAGAATTGAAATTTAGAAAAAGGCTAGCGAGTGGGGTATATATAAGAAAACACACTGCACTTTGTTATTTATCCAAGGCTCTTGTTATGACTCTCTTCTCCAGCAGCTTCAAAGCCAAACCTCAAGTGTTGTTGATAACAGTCCAGGAAAGCACCTGCAATAATATTTTGCTGTGCTCTCCCTCTATCTTATCACGTTAAAATGTCCTTGAGATGAGGTCTTTTTGCAATTCTCTCCAATTCAAATAAAATACTTTCAAGCCTCTAGTTGGCAGTGTTACAAAGTTTCTTAATGCTCTTTCTCCCCCCCAGCCGGAAAAAAGGAATAATATATACAGAAAAAAAAAAAAGAAAAAATAACCAAAGGGAGCCTCTATCCTAAAGAAAGTTAAAAAATCAAAGGGAGCATAAAAATATATATAAGAAAAAATTCAATCCGGTTACCTACAAAGTCACAGTAAAATCTTTCCCAAAAAATATAGAAAGAAAAAAAAAACACCCCAAGCCTCAATTTGACATCACTTTAAAAAACACCGCTCAGACAATTTCAGTCAAAAAAAAAACCTCACAACTTTCTTCTCTCTTCAAAATGAACTTTCCAACCTCAGCGAATTTACAACACCAAAGAGTTTTTCTCACCCAGCCGACACACTTCACTCGAATCACTTTCTTTCCGGAGCTGTCCCGACTTCAGCAGCTATGGAGGCTGCCTCTCCGCCACCAGCGGAGATTTTGCGATATCTCTGGGATTTTGCGATATCTCTGGGATCCTGGAACAGTGCCCTTCACGATCACCGTCTCTACGGGACGGTTTAGGTCCGTTAGGACCGACCAGGGGCGAAAATATCGGCTACGATCTCAGAGCCCCGAGATCGCAGCTGTATCGCCGGAACGAAGCTCCGCCTTCTCCCACAGATTAATATACAGAGGAATTACAGCTGGTTTAATATAAGCAACACATTGAGAATCAGGGGAATGGGCTTTTACCCAGTTTCTGCTAATGCGAGTCTCCTGGAGTCCCCCCCACTCCTCTCACCGCTGGTGCCACATCAGCAGGCCAGGTGTCCGGCCACTCAGCGGTTCAGATGATGGAAATATCCGCTCCAGTATCTAAAAGACCAAGAAAGGATCGACCGTTCAATAAGAATGTTACCATAGGTTTCGGTTGACTAATTGGTCTTTCAATTGCATAGAGTTGCTCTTGTTGTTGGTCTAAGAGCACAATCATTTTTGCCACAACATCCCCCTCATTTATAGTAACTTCTGTATTAGCTAGTACGGACAGGCAGACATCAGACAATACAGTGGGGTCATGCAGAAAAGAAGAGGCAAGAATACCATGTTCAGTAAGTCCCGTACAGGAAAGACTAGCACTGGAATATCGGGGGGCATGTGAAAAGGCTGAACAGGGTGCACAAAGAGAAAGTCAGCGATACCAGGGAGATAAGTAACAGTTTCATTAGCAACAAGATCGTAAGCAAAAGAAGAAAAATTGCAAGTTTCAGCAGCCTTTGTTGTGGGGCTAGCTGCCTGCCCCATTTCTAGTTTCCTTGATTCAAATAGGGGCTTTGAATGATTGTAGGGTTACTCTGCTGTTCATTCTTTTGGACTCTGCACTGATTAGCCCAGTGATAGCCCTTTTTGCATCGAGGGCATGGCGTCTTTGGGTGAACTACCTGGTTTCTTGACATATTTGCTCCCCCGCCCGGGGCTCTGCATCGGCTCTTAAAGTGGCCTGACTTGCCGCAATAAAAATAATTACCCATTTTACGAGTGTTGGGAAATGGGAAGAAGAGAGCCCATGTTCTGCTGCATGCCTTCCGTAATGGCTGTAGCCAGAGTAGACATGGAATGGGATGTGGTTCCTATGATCCGGCAGGCTGCAAGATAATCCGCCAAGGTAACATTTGTCTTGTTAATTAATGGTTGCAAAACCTTCTGACAATCAGCGTTTGCATTTTCATAGGCTAGTTTTAAACCTAATTCATTACAAGCCTCCTCATTATCAATTTGTCTCTCCAAGGCTTCTGTGAGACGGTTTACAAAGGAGGAAAAAGGCTCAGAAGGTCCTTGGATAATCTTAGAGAAAGATTTGGGCACGCATCCCGCATTATCAATTTTTCGAGCCGCGGCCAAAGCACAATCCTGCAATATAGGGAAAGCAGCTGCGTCTGTGGCAGTCTGCTGGGCAATGGTAAGCGTGGTGCCGGTACCGTTTAGCATATCTAAAGTAACATTAGCTGGCAAGCCTCTAGCGGCTGCGGCTGTGGTACGCTTATGGAATTCAGATTCCCAGACCATAAATTGTGAAGGCGTGAGGATCATGGCAAATAATGTGCGCCAATCAGCATTTATCCAGTCAGCGCCTGGTTGGCTTATTGATCCCAAAAGACCCTGTACATAGTGGGATTGAATACCATTTTCCTTGCAGGCTGCTTTCAAATCCTTAATTATTTTGTATGGTATTGGGTTATACTGAGGAGCTGGGGGATTGCCGGCTTGTATGACCAGATAGAGGGAAGCAGCTGCAAGGGTGTCCTCATCCATTTCCCCTTCATAAAAGGCTTGTTGAATGGCTTTTACAACACCCCCCCCACCTCGGGAGGGTGGTGGAGGACACGGGGGCTGTACATTTGTGGAAGTGGATTGAATGGAGGGAGGCTCCCATAATGATTCATGACCATCGGGAGCGGAGGGTTGAAGGACAGAAAAGTTATCATAACTTGGCGGGGGAGATTCAAACACACTCCCTGTTTCTATTTTATAATGGACCATTAAAGCCTCCATAATTTTCCTCCAAGTGACCAAAATGCCAATAGGTGCACGAGGAGGATTATGGAGATGTTCACCAATTTTTTGCCAAGTGGAAATTTTTAAGGACCCTTTCTCTGAATAATTGGAACAATGTTGCCACACATAAGCCAATAATGTAGCAATAGGTTTCATTTTTACAGGTGAGCCCTTTAAATTAGCAGAATATTTAGAAGAAGAAGCGACTAACTCCCTCAATTCCTTCAGATGCTGCGTCTGTTGTTGAGAAAAGTTTCCACCCATACTTACGAAAGTCGAGACCGTGTTTCAGATCCGATGATGTGCAATTCGCTTCAGGCCTGGCGATGCACAGCTCCCATCGAGCGGATAAGATATGGGCGCATCGCAACGTATCCCCCTTAGGGAATCACGTCGGGGTCACCAGAATGCGGTATCTGCTATCCCGCATCAGATGGGCAGCTCATGATAGGGAGCGAAGGAGAGAGAAATGACAGGAGACGAAGTTCCTCGGGATGAGCGCGCCCCGAATGTCTTGGCACACGCTCTTTTATTGTGCTTCTTCACAAGAAAATGATTTAATCAAAGCTCAAGTCAAACAGGATATACATGTTTTACAAAGCTTAAGTCCATCAGGATGTGCATGTTTACAAAGCTGCATATCAGATAAATCATTCACAATGTGGATAAGCTTATTGACAGCCGTCTAGCTCCTTGACCCTTGTACGTGCCTTGCAAAGGTCACTGAAGAGACAGAAGTTAATGATTACACATGAATGATACATAGTTACAACATCAGGGAGCTAAAAATGCTTTTCTCACCCATTTTTAAAAATTGGTTTGGCTTCTTATGAAATTTAAAGTGATAGTTAAAAATATTTTTTCCTCCCTCTTTGTCCTTAACACTCTTTTCTGGTTACTCCAATATTGCTTCAAGTTTGGGAATTACTATTGCTACATACTTTGTTATCGATCTCTCCTGAGTTTTCTCTTCCACAAGCTGTGACTATAAAATCCAGTAGCCGCATTGGAGAAGTCAGACATCTTCCTCTGAGAAGCTGCAGCAATGAAGGCCCTACCGCTCACTCTCCTCTTCCTATTCACTGCAGCCAATGAAGCCAAAATATTCACCAAATGTGAACTACTTTCAATTCTGAGAGAAAAAGGCATGGATGGATATTACGGCTACAGCGTGGCCAACTGTGAGTTTACTCTTTCTATCTCTCTATTTTAGCCTGGTCCAGGTTTTCAAGAGGGGTGGGTCCTTGGGTCCTTCCTTGGTTGGGGGAAGAATGATTGAAGATGGTTAAAAATTCTGTGTAATAAACCAGGACAGCTTTTCGTTTATAACTCAAGTCTTTTATACCCCTTTTCCTGCTTGCTTTCTCCCAGGGATCTGTATGGCTTATTATGAGAGCAGATTCAACAGCCGAACTGTGGGGCCACCAAACTCAGATGGCAGTCGCGACTATGGGATTTTCCAGATAAACAGCCGCTATTGGTGCAACAATAACCAGGGCCGTACAGTTAATGGCTGTAATAAGCCTTGCAGCGGTAAGACACCTAGTGTAGAGAAGAAATTATCTTGATGAAGGAATGCAAGAGTTGTTAGGAGAACTGTTAAGATAAAGTCGATGAGAAAAGAATGACAACTCAGTCCCAGGAAAGAAAGAAACAGCCAAAAGTGGGAAAAAAGCTCTTGATAAGAGGTGGTATAAGAGGTGGGAGGGAGAAGTATTGACAAGCTTTCAAAATTCTGTTATTGATACTGTTGATATTATGATGTAGTATTCCTGCAATCCTTATAGTGTTTGTTTCCTGATCTGATCTACTACCAAGGACTGACACCTATTACTCTAGAAAAGAAAGAAAAATGCCCCAAAGAAGTCAGGTGAAACGTTTGAAGGGGTTTTTTTTTATCCTTCTTCTCCTTTATTGCTCTATGTACTTGTTCAATTTTGTCCAGTGCTTCACAACGTTTGGCATTGAATCACCCTGTCACTCAAAGTAATTTCAAGTTCTGCCCAGAGGCACAGGTTAAAGGCAGACATTTCAGGACTAGAATTCCAATTAGCAAGGAACCTGATGCAGTGCTCTCTGTGTTTTGTCAGAGAAATCTGGGTTTTGGACTCTGGTGAGACAATTCTTCTCTCACTCCTTTCCAAGAGTGCAGAAAGACTGTTGGGAAGTCTGCATATTCAGCTCCAGAAGGAAAACAGATTCCCAGTGTTCTACACTTTCCAGACTTGTTACTCTACATAGTTAGAGGATGAGAAATGGCATTTCATGCTCCACTCCAGCTGTATAAAAAGTAGGGTACACTGTTAAAGAAGCGAATGCATGACATAATAACTATTGAGGTCCTACAATTGAAATGCCACCTGGGTAAGAATCTGCTTTAAATAGTAATATTATGCAAGTCTTTGGAAATCTTTTTGAAATATCTATTGGGACATATTCCAATCTGTCTTTCCTGGCAGCTTTCACAAATGATGACATCACAGATGATATTGAGTGTGCTAAGAGAATTGTCCGTGATCCCCAAAAGATGGATGCCTGGTAAGTCAATCTTTCATTAATATCTTCCACTTGTAATGTTGGGTAGCAATGGAATTGTCTTGAAAGTTAATTATCTTTCTTTAAATTATTATAGAACTTTTAGCCTTGATGGCAAAATATAATGTCTGAATATGGAAATTTGTATTTTTCTTGCTAGAGTGCGTTGTTGATGCCTATTATAGCTGGATAATTTCTTCCCAGTAATTTCCCAACCATTATCTACTTTTATTCTTTTCATTAAAATCTTTTATCACAGGTTCAGCTTTGGGATTTGGTATCGAGTTGGGGCAGGTAGCAGAGGAAATTGGCAGGTGACCTTTTAAACACCAGGACTCTGATCCCATGGAGGAGCTCCACAAGATCAGAGAACTGGTAGATAAAGAATGCAGTGAGAGAAACAGGGAGAGATATTTGTGAAGACTCCAATCATAGGTTGAATAGGAAAAGGGGCAGCAGCAGCAAATGGTTAAATAGAAAACTAGTAAAATGGGAATCTAGAATCAAACAATAATGGTATTTTATGCGGTCAAATGTTAGAATAATTTAAAAGTTACTTTGCTGTGTTCTCTTCTGAGGGATTCTGTGATATGGGGTAAGATTTTGAGAGCCATCTGGTGCTCACCAAAGATTTTTGACATGAACTTCCTCTAGCTCTAGCTAGTATAGACCCTATCTAGGATACATGGGAACCAAACTATCTCTTGGGCATTACTGGCATATTGGCTTTATTGTGACAAATAGAAAGTTAGGACTATTTTAGCTAAAACAAAAAAAAGTGTTGGATTTTAGCCTGGTGGAAAGGAATTCATTGACAAACTAGGAAAGAAACTTTATCAATCAATAAACAAGAAAGATGAATTTCTACCTGGAAATTCCTGTCTCTTGCTTGAGGATGGGGTATGGGGGTTGGACTAGAAGACCTCCAAGGTCCCTTCCAGTTCTGTTATTTTCATATTCTGTTATTCTTCAAGTGGATTTCATAATCAAACAAACAATATGCACGTGGCTTAGAAAGACATGCAATGTTCTTATTCTTACTCCTAGGGTTGCCTGGAGGAACCACTGCAAAGGAAGAAATCTGTCACAATGGACTCATGGCTGCTAGCTCTTAGATGGATGATCCTGCATTTCTCTTCTGCATTTCTCTTCCTCCTCCTGTGAGGGAAATGTTACTACTTCTTATACCGTATAACCAAGCTTTCACAATTCGATTCGATGTGTGTACCCCACAAGTTGGGAAAAACAAGTTTCTTTGCATACAAATGATGATTTTAAATCTCTTTTAGACTCTTCAAATATTGCTTGAAATTTTTCAATAAAATGAGCATTGTGCATTATGCAGGCAAAATTATTGTGATTTATGCTGTTCCAAAGTCCTCATCTTACCTTCTTTCAAAGTATAATTATGTTACACTGTTAAATCTAGTCTATTGAGTGCATCGTCAGTTCCAGGATGTGGTTCCCAAGTCAGAGGTAGAGGAAGGCTTGACGCTTAAGGTGGGACCACACTCACAGTATCCTGGTTTCTAGTTTGGTGCCTTAACCATTATTCCAAACTAGTTGTTTTGCTTACATTATAATTAAATAGAATGACTACTTGATTTATATTCAGTCTCCTAAAATACCTCATTCTCCCATCATGCTGTTTCTGCAGTGGTCTATTGCACCGGGGAAATGCATTTTTTTTCCTTTTTTGTATATAATTTTTATTAAAAGTATTAAAGAATAAGATAAAAACTAATACAAACTAATATAAAGTAAGGGAAAAGAAAGAAAAAGAATAAAGCAAAGAGGGCAAAAAATGCAACAAAAGAAAAAAGTTGAGGAAAAACAGAAAATAAAGAAAAAATGTTATAAAAGTAATATGTTTTTAGTTTCTAAATTACACAACACTCTTTTTTCCATAATCTATCCTATCAAACCATCAAAATCATAAATTGTGTTCCTTTTTTATTTTTATGCAAAAATTCCACAATTTCAGTCACCAATAAATATAAATAATATTACCAACAGGGCTTACTGTTCTGTCCCTAATTAGCATTCTTGAGATCCCCGCGCTTTGATTGGCCAAAGCGCGGGGCACTCTGATTCGTCAGGCGAGCCGCGCCGATTGGCTCGCTAAGAATCTCCCGCGATTGGTCCATTCGAATCGCGGGAGATTCAAAGCGGTGCCATTAGCCGCGGCCGCCGCGGCTAAAGCAATAAAAGCCACGAGTTTTTTCCTTTGCCCCAGTTCGATTCCAACTTTAAATAAAAGAGCATGATTTGAAGTCACCGACTCCTGGCATCATTTCGCGGACACAACACTGGCGACGAAAGTGGGATCCTGACCCTGAACCGAACCACGTGTCCGACGGAAGCCAGACGAACCACCACAATGGCGAAAATCGCACCCCCCGCACCCTTCAACCCCGCCACCGAGGACTGGGAATCGTACTCCGACCGATTCCGCATGTTCCTCGAGTGCAGCGACCTGAAGGATGCCACCGGCCCCATGAAGCGCGCTATCTTCCTGACCCACTGCGGGACCGAGGTCTTCAAGATGGCCAAGGCGCTTGCCAAACCCGCCGATGCGACCAGGATGGACTGGGACGCCCTCGAGCCAATACTTCGGCGGCACTACGCTCCAGAGGTACCCATCCTGATCCGACGCAACGAATTCTACCGTCGGGACCAACGGTCGGGTGAGAGCTTCAGTGACATCGTCGCCGAGCTACGGCGCCTAGGGGAGCTTTGCGAATTCGACAACCTGAACGACGCTCTGCGAGACAGAATCGTGCTTGGTTTGTAGGACCCCGTCCTCCAGAGCCGGCTGATGGTCAAGGGCAACATCAGCCTAGCAGACACCCTCACCGCAGCCGCAGCCGCCGAAGCAACCCAAACTTCCGCCGACCGCATGCGCAGATCGAACACTGGGGACCGCAGCGGAAACAACAACCCAGCGAGGTCGACCGAGGCCCAACCCGAGACGACCACCCACCAGGGCGACTTCCACTCGGCATCGGGCACTTCAGATGACGAGGAGGACATCCATTGCCTCCAGACAGGCTGCGACCCACGGAACCAGCGGGGTCGTAAGTCGAGGACCAACTGTGCCGGTTGCGGCGGTGACCACCCCAGGTCGGAATGCCGGTTTTTCGAATCGATCTGCCGGCATTGCGACAAGAAGGGACACATCGCCCGTGTCTGCCGCCTAAAGAAGAACCGCAGCCTGGCACGATGGGACCAGAGCGACCGGAGGAGAGAGAGCACACCACCCCGGACCAGAGATCGCCCCTTGGACAACAAATGGGACCGGAACGGACGATCCCTGCGAGGCGGCAATAACCGGCGAAGAGAGGAGACCCATCAGACGGTCACCATCGGCCACGCCATAACCAATGACGCCCGGAAGGTCCACGTGGAGGTAGGCATCGAGGGCCAGCCATGCAAAATGGAGGTGGACTCCGGGTCCTACCTCTCCATGATAGCATGGCATGAAATAAAGCGCTTGGTGCCTACCATCCAAAGGAGGAACGTAGACAGCCAGAGACTCATTGTAAAGGACTACCAGGGAAACCGCATCCCGGTAGTCGGAACCAAACACTTCAACATCACATATAAAGGGCACACCGAAAGGCTTCCCCTGACAATCGTCGACTGCGACTGCCCAAGCCTACTGGGACTGCAATGGTTCGCCCAGCTCGGCATCGCAGTCACAGGAGTCGACCACATCACCGACGACAGCTGGGAGCAGCAACTGGCCCAGGAATTCCAAGAGGTCTTCGACGGAAACCTAGGCAAGTACCGAGGGCCCCTTATATCTTTCAACCTAGACCCAAACGTCCCCCCAAAATGCCTGAAACCAAGGCGGGTGGCATTCGCACTTAAACCCAAGATAGACGAGCAAATTGACAAGCTCGTCAAGCAAGGGGTCCTACAGCCAATAGACCACGCCCGGTGGGAGACCCCCATAGTCACCCCGATCAAGCCCGATGGGTCGGTGAGGATCTGTGGGGACTATAAGGCCACCCTAAATGACGCGCTACAACAAAGCGCCTACCCCGTCCCAGTAGTGCAACACCTACTGCACTCACTGGGAGGGGGCAAGGTTTTCGCCAAGCTCGACCTCACCCAGGCATACCAACAGTTGCCAGTCGACGAGCAAACGGCAGAAGCGCAAGCCATAGTCACCCACCGGGGGGCATTTAAATGCAACCGACTCCAATTCGGAGTCAGCGTGGCACCGGGAATATTCCAAAGTCTAATGGAAAGACTACTGCAAGGCATCAAGAGGGTGGTACCTTACTTCGACGTGTCGGCAACCAACCAAGCCGAACTAGAGGGTCGCCTAAGGGAGGTCCTAACCAAATTTAAAGAGACCATGCAGACGCCTTAAGCCGCTCGCCGCTACCGGAACCTGACACCGACCCAGCAACCACGACGACCACCCTCACCATAGAGACTCTACCCAACCTGCCCATAACCGCATCAGACATTGCTCGAGAGACTAATAAAGACAAACGTCTGGCGCGGGTGTTGCATTGGGTAGAGAAAGGGTGGCCGGAAAGGGACAACGACGAGTCCGTCAAAACATTCCGAAACCGCCAAACGGAACTATCGTTATTAAAAGGGTGCATACTATGGGGGGATAGGGTGGTCATTCCAGAAAAGCTACAAGGGAAGGTTCTGGAACTGCTACACAAGGGGCACCCTGGCATCGTTAGGACTAAAGCCCTGGCCAGAAGTTACGCTTGGTGGCCAGGGATGGACAAACAAATTGAGACCTGGGTAGCAAGGTGCCAATGATGCCAGGAAACTAGGCCAAGCCCACCCACAGCACCCGTCCTAGAGTGGGAAACCCCAAGGGGACCTTGGTCTAGGATTCACATAGACTTCGCCGGGCCCACAAAAGGACACACCTTCCTCATAACAGTTGATGCTTACTCCAACTGGCTGGAGGTAAGCAACATGAAGACGACAACCACGGAGGCCGTGATCAAGGAACTCTGCAAACTCTTTGCAACACACGGCCTCCCAGACGTCGTCGTTTCCGACAACGGGCCCCAATTCACCTCGCTGAAATTCGAAAAATTCCTAGCGGAAAGGGGCATCCGCCATGCGCTGGCAGCACTGGCATACCCGGCGACAAACGGTAGGGCGGAACGGATGGTCCAATTCACTAAGAAGACCATCC
The DNA here is from genome assembly GCA_033807585.1 of Hydrophis major. NCBI lineage: Eukaryota > Metazoa > Chordata > Lepidosauria > Squamata > Elapidae > Hydrophis > Hydrophis major. Next base: position 225,203,747 of record CM066329.1, read on the forward strand.
GGAAAATAGACCACGGGGAGATCCAGGAGAAAATAAACAAACTACTCTTCACCCAACACATAACCCCAAATACCACAACGAATAAGAGCCCAGCCGAACTATTAATGGGGAGGAAATTAAGGTCCCCACTCGACAGGTTACACCCCACGTATAACCCGGAGAGGCCCCCAGACTCAAACAGCAAACACCGAACCTTCGCACCCGGCGACCCCGTATACGCAAGAAACCTGACGGGAGACCCACTATGGATACTGGCCGTCATCACACAAATAACAGGCACACACTCGTACCGGCTACAAACAGCAGACGGACGAGCGTGGAAACGCCACATCGACCAACTAAGGTCGAGGACTACCAACCAAGAGACCACCGACGCACAAACAGGCAAAACCAACCCCCACAAAACAAACCAAGGGGGGAGGGAATACCCAGGGGACTGAAACCAAAGAAGAATAAACCAGCCATACTTACTGGAAAGCAGCCATCACGACCCCTCGCCAGGAAGAGACAGCCAGGCCAGCTCGACCGACCCAGAAAGACCGAGCGGGAGCGGTGAAACCCGCAGCTCAACCAACCCGGGAGGCCCAGGAGGGAGCTACAGAGAGCGGCCCGGCCCGACCGACCAGCCGGTTCCCACGACGGCATCAGGAGCAGCAGAGATCCTGACCGAACCGGCCGGGATCCAACCTACGACTGAGCTGCGCAGGTCCAGTAGGCTCAGACGGAGCCCCGCCTACCTAAATGACTATGCGACGTAAGGACTGAACCAAGAGGGGAGGGGTGTTCTGTCCCTAATTAGCATTCTTGAGATCCCCGCGCTTTGATTGGCCAAAGCGCGGGGCACTCTGATTCGTCAGGCGAGCCGCGCCGATTGGCTCGCTAAGAATCTCCCGCGATTGGTCCATTCGAATCGCGGGAGATTCAAAGCGGTGCCATTGGCCGCGGCCACCGCGGCTAAAGGAATAAAAGCCGCGAGTTTTTTCCTTTGCCCCAGTTCGGTTCCAACTTTAAATAAAAGAGCATGATTTGAAGTCACCGACTCCTGGCATCATTTCACGGACACAACACTTACCAAATTGGGTGGGTGGGGGTTTGATGGGATAGATTAGAGAGAATTCTCATTGCCAGGTTTTTAATTTTAATTTTTATCTTTTTATTGTATACTAATTGATTTTGCACTTTTTAACTTTTATTATATTGTAAGCTACTCAGAGATGTATTAGTTAGATGGGAGGCATAGAAACCCACTAGATAATCATAAGTAATGACTTTCCCCAGTTGTCTGGGGAATTCTGGGAGTTGAAGTCCATACATCTTCAAAATGCAAGGTTGAGAAACATTGATAAACTGAAATAATCTTCCATGGCTTTTTTTCTAACCGTTCATCCAATAATTCAATACGGGAAGACCCTGGCTCCAATAGTCTATTGATTTATAAAAACATTTGTATCAAACTATGCCTTTGAAGCCAAATATTCTTAGGGTTTTTTTCATGATCACCAAACGTAATAAACATAGTAAAATGTCCCCTCATGTTGTTCATGTTCCAAACTAAGCAAGCTCGTTAGCTTGCAATTCTAACAGTTTTCCTTCCACGACAGGCTCGTAAACCTGCACTTCTGATTGGCCCGCTGATAGCGGATCGTGATTGGTCGTTGTTGGCTGATCTGATTGGCTGTTAGCGGGTCGCCGCTGATTGGACGCTCCCAGCGCGGCAAACTCAAATCATTGGGTGTTGTGACAGCAGCCAGCTCTATAAAAGGAGCTGCTGCTGCCCTAGTATTTTGCTCTGTTCTTAAGTCACTAATAAAGAGTTGGAGTCACTATTCGATGCCTCGTCTCCATTCTTTGCACCCACACTCCCAGATCTAACACTGGCAACGAGGATGGGATGCGGAGACGATAGAGCAAACTGAACACTCATTGAACACCAACAGAGCACGTGGCTGAGGGTGCACCAATAGCGGCAGAATGACTAGCAGCGCCATACCACCTGCTCCATTTGATCCGGCTAACGAAGACTGGGACTCGTATATGGACAGGTTTCAGATGTTCCTGGAAGCCAACAACCTGAAGGATGCTACACCTGGCAAGAAAAGAGCTGTATTCCTGACCCATTGCAGGCCCGCCGTTTTTAAGATGGCAAAGGCACTTGAAAAGCCAGCTGAAGTCAAAACGATGGACTGGGACAACCTCGCCCCAATCCTCTGGGCCCATTATGCCCCAGCGGTGCCAACACTCATCAGGAGACACAAGTTTTACCAGAGGGACCAACAGGAAAGCAAGAGTGTTGGAGACTTCATCGTGGACCTCAGATACCTGGGGGGACTCTGTGGCTTCGCAAATCTCGAAGAAGCCATGAGAGTTCGAATTGTTCTGGGTCTAAGAGACCCCACAACCCAGAGCAAGATTATGGTGAAGGGGGGCATCGGCCTCGTAGATGTCATTGCCGATGCTACTGCAGCAGAAGCAACCAGGAAGTCGGCAGCTCAAATGCGCCGAGCAAACGGACCGCACCGCCAACTCGCCAGTGACACTATGCCCCTTCCTGAGAGGCACACAACGACCACCCACCATGAAGACCTCGAATCCTCATCAGAAAGCAAGGAAGAGGAGGTCAACAGACTCAGGTCAGAACGCGATCAGTGAGATCAACGGAATCGTAAACCCTCATATCAGTGTGCTGGATGCGGGGGAAACCACCCGCGATCAGACTGCAAATTCCTAGATGCCCTCTGCCATTCCTGTGGAAAGAGGGGCCACATTGCAAAGGTCTGTAGAAGCAAGCGAGGATCCAGCCCAAACCGAAGAGAAAATAATTTCCGGCAAACAACAAGCACCCCACCAGTAAATCGGGACCGCCCAAGCAACCAATGGAACCACTACTACAGAAATCGAGCACCAGCCACTTCTACCAGATGAGAAGAGGTGCACCAAACCATCACCATCGGCCAAGCTTCATCCCTTGATGCAAGAAAAATCTGAGTAAAGTTCACCATTGAGAATCGACCATGCGTTATGGAAGTCGACTCCGGGTCTTCCCTATCAATGGTTTCCTGGAAAACCCTCAAACAGCTGATCCCTGACATCCATCACCAGGACCTCAGCACTCAGAGAATTATATTAAAGGACTACCAAGGAAATAGGATCTCAGTCGCCGGTTCCAGCCACGTCCAAGTCTCCTTCAAAGACCACACCGCAACCCTACCTCTTACCATCGTCGATAAAGATCGACCCAGCTTACTAGGCTTGCAGTGGTTCACGCCACTAGGAATCGAATTGGCGGGCATCAACCAGACAGAACGCAATGACTGGGAAGCGGCCCTTGTCCAGGAATTCCAGGAAGTTTTCACCGAGAAGCTGGGCAAGTACAAGGGATCCCCCATATCATTTAATCTCTGCCCTGATATTGCGCCCATTCGCCTTAAGCCTCATCGAGTGCCTTTTGCACTCAAACCAAAGATTGATGAACAATTGGACAAATTAATAGCCCAGGGCGTGTTGGAACCGATTGACCACGCCCGATGGGAGACCCCAATTGTAACCCCCATAAAACCTGACGGATCTTTGAGAATTTGTGGGGATTACAACGCCACCCTAAACCACGCACTTCAGCAGAGCGCTTACCCTGTGCCTGTGGTCCAACACCTCCTTCACTCCCTTGGGGGCGGAAAAATATTTGCAAAATTGGACCTAGCCCAGGCGTACCAGTAGCTGCCCGTAGATGCAGAGACCGCAGAAGCCCAAACTATAGTCACGCACAGAGGTGCGTTCAAATGTAATAGACTCCAGTTCGGAGTGAGTGTAGCACCTGGCATCTTCCAAAGTCTGATGGAGAGATTGCTACAAGGCATAAAAGGGGTCGTGCCATATTTCGATGATGTCTTGATAGCCGCCCCCACTAGAAGTCTACTAGAAAAGCGACTCAGAATGGTCCTCCAAAAATTTAAAGACGCTGGCCTGAAAGTCAAGAAGGACAAGTGCCAACTATGTACTGAGAGGGTTGAATTCCTTGGTTACCTTCTTGACAAACAGGGAATTCACCCTACTGAGAAAAAATTGGCTGCAATAAAAAACGCCCCGAGACCTAAGAACAAAACAGATCTCCAAGCCTTCCTGGGACTCATTAACTTTTATAACATTTTCCTACCCCAGAAAGCGACTGTCACGGAACCCCTGCATAGACTCCTCAATAAAAAGGCTTCCTGGATATGGGGACGGTGAGAAGAGCACGCCTTTCAACAAATAAAAAACCTTTTGACTTCAGACGCAGTCCTCATTCAATATAATGAAACACTACCACTAATTGTTACTTGTGACGCATCACCCTTTGGTGTTGGCGCCATCCTGAGCCACATTTTGCCAAATGGAACAGAAGCTCCCGTTGCATTCTTTTCCAGAACCTTGTCCAAGCCAGAGAGGAACTACAGCCAGCTGGACAAGAAAGCCCTCGCCATCGTTTCCGCAGTCAAGAGATTCCACGAATACATTTATGGTAGGATGTTTTCCATTATTACAGACCATAAGCCCCTACTTGGCATATTGATGGGTAACAAACCCACTCCACACATCCTGTCACCTAGAATGACAAGATGGTCTGAATTTCTTGCCGCTTATAATTACCAATTAATACATCGCCCGGGCAAGACTATTTTGCACACCGATGCGTTAAGCCGCTCCCCCTTGCCAGACTTGCAAGATGACCCAGCACCCACATTACCAATTTTGCAAATTGAAACAATACCCGTGCCACCATTAACCGCACAAGACATTGCCCACGAAACTAGAAAGGACAGACGCTTGGAGCGAGTTCTCAGCTGGGTGGAGAGGGGATGGCCAGAAAATGAACAAAATGAACTTTTTAAACTGTTTAAAAATCGGGAAACTGAACTCTTTTCACAAAGGGGTTGTGTGTTGTGGGGAGACCGGGTAGTAATACCGGAGACACTACAAAAAAAAGTTTTAGACTTGCTGCATGACGGGCACCCTGGCATTGTACGTATGAAAGCCTTGGCCAGGAGCTATGCTTGGTGGCCAGGTGTTAGGAATAACAAGGTTACCTAACTTAGTTTGGGTAAAATAATATATATAAACTATGATTGTAAGTAACTGTGTGTCACTTTAACTGCAAAGCATGTAATTTTGAGTGCGGTTGTAAAACCGCCATAAGAGGGAGCAAGAGAGATTACTGTATTGCTGGCTTACTGAATTGCTTGCTGACAATGATAGATTGATGTTTCCCTGCTGCTGCTGTTTTTGCTAAAGGAAGAAAGGAGGTTTGAACTTCTTCATATTTCTACTGTGAGAAGATTTATCACTGGACTGATATTTGTAAGTTTACTGACCTCTTTTTTAACATTGGACTTTGCAACTGAATAATCCCCGGATGGACTGAACTAATGAATGATATATGGACTGTTTGACTATGCTAAAACTCTTACTGGAATAAACTATTTAACTAGCACAGTGTATCTGTTTTACTGAGTGTAAGCTACAAAAAGGTTTATCTCAAATATTTTGCCTGCCTGCCTGCCTGCCATGCAGATTCTGCTAGGGTGTATCCCTAACACCAGGCATGGACAAGCAAATTGAAACCTGGGTCGCCGCTTGTAACAGATGCCAAGAGACTCGCTCGGCTCCCCCAAAAGCCCCACCATTAGAATGGAAGACACCCAGAGGCCCTTGGTCGCGCATCCATATTGACTTCTCAGGGCTGACCAAGGGGCATACCTTCTTAATCACTGTTGATGCCTGCTCGAATTGTCTCAAAGTGAGCAAAATGAAGACAACCACCATGGAAGCTGTCATCAAGAAATTAAATAGACTTTTTGCCACACATGGTCTGCCAGATGTGATAGTATCTGACAATAGCCCACAATTTACCGCCTGGACTTTTGAACAATACTTGGCAGACCGTGGAATCCGACACGCATTGACATTGTTCTGTCCTTCATTAACATACTTGAGATCCCCGCGCTTTGATTGGCCAAAGCGCGGGGCTCTCCGATTGGTCAGGCAAGCCGCGCCGATTGGCTCGCTAAGAATCTCCCGCAATTGGTCCGTTCAGACCGCGGGAGATTCAAAGCGGTGCTATTGGCCGCAGCCGCCGCGGCGAAAGGAATAAAAGCCGCGGGCTTTTTTCCTTTCACCAGTTCGGTTCCAACTTACAATAAAAGAGCTTTGCACTAAGTCATCGACTCCTGGCATCATTTCGCGGACACAGCACTGGCGACGAGGATGGGATTCAGACCCTGAACCGAACCACGTGTCCGACGGAAGCCAGACGAACCACCGAGATGGCGAAAATCGCACCGCCCGCCCCCTTCAACCCCGCCACTGAGGACTGGGAATCGTTCTCTGACCGATTCCGCATGTACCTCGAGTGCACCGGCATGAAGGACGCCTCCGGCCCAATGAAACGCGCCGTCTTCCTGACCCACTGCGGGACCGAGGTCTTCCAGATGGCCAAAGCGTTGGCAAAGCCCGCCGATGCGACCGCGATGGACTGGGACGTCCTCGAACCCATTCTTCGGTGGCACTACGCTCCAGAGGTACCCATCCTGATCCGGCGCAAAGAGTTCTACCGGCGGGACCAGAGGTCGGGTGAGAGTTTCAGCGACTTCATCGCCGAGCTGCAGCGCCTAGGGGGGCTCTGCGAATTCGATAAACTAAACAATGCTCTGAGAGACCGAATCGTGCTCGGTTTGTGGGACCCCGCCCTCCAGAGCCGGCTGATGGCTAAGGGCAACATCAGCCTAGCAGACACCCTTACCGCAGCCGCAGCCGCCGAAGCAACCCGAACTTCCGCCGACAGCATGCGCAGACCGAACACGGGGGACCGCAGCGGAAACAACAACCCGGCGAGGTCGACCGAGCCCAAAACCGAGACGACAACACACCAGGGCGACTTCCACTCGGCATCCGGCACGTCCGATGACGAGGAGGACATCCATCGACTCCAGGCAGGGCGCGACCCACGGAACCGGCGAGGTCATAAGTCGAGGACCAACTGTGCCGGCTGCGGCGGCGACCACCCCAGGTCGGAATGCCAGTTTTTCGAATCAACCTGCCGGCATTGTGACAAAAAGGGACACATCGCCCGGGTTTGCCGCCTGAAGAAAAACCACAGTCCGGCACGATGGGACCAGAGCGACCAGAGGAGGAAGAGCACACCACCCCGGACTAGAGATCGCCCCTCGGACAGCCGATGGGACCGAAACGGACGATCCTCGTGAGGCGGCAACAACCGGCGGAGAGAGGAGACCCACCAGACGGTCACCATCAGCCACGCCATCACCAACGACGCCCGGAAGGTCCACGTCGAGGTACGCATCGAGGGCCAGCCTTGCAAAATGGAGGTGGACTCCGGGTCCTACCTCTCCATGATTGCATGGCACGAGATAAAGCGCTTGGTGCCTACCCTCCAAAGGAGGAACGTAGACAGCCAGAGACTCATTGTAAAGGACTACCAGGGAAACCGCATCCCGGTAGTTGGCACCAAAAGCTTTAACATCACTTATAAGGGGCACACCGAACGACTCCCACTAACGATCGTCGACCGCGACCGCCCAAGCCTACTGGGACTGCAATGGTTCGCCCCGCTCGACATCGCCCTCACGGGAGTCAACCACGTCACCGACGACGGCTGGGAGCAGCAACTAGCCCGGGAGTTCCAAGAGGTCTTCGACGGAAACCTAGGCAAGTACCAAGGGCCCCTTATATCATTCGACCTAGACCCTAACGTCCCCCCCAAACACCTGAAACCAAGGCGGGTGCCATTCGCACTGAAACCCAAAATAGACGAGCAAATTGATAAGCTCGTCAAACAAGGGGTCCTGCACCCCATAGACCACGCCCGGTGGGAGACCCCCATAGTCACCCCGATCAAGCCCGATGGGTCGGTGAGGATCTGTGGGGACTATAAGGCCACCCTAAATGGCGCACTGCAACAAAGCGCCTACCCCGTCCCAGTAGTACAACACCTATTGCACTCACTGGGAGGGGGCAAGGTTTTCGCCAAGCTCGACCTCGCCCAGGCATACCAACAGTTGCCGGTCGACGAGCAAACGGCAGAAGCGCAGACCATTGTCACCCACCGAGGAGCATTCAAATGCAACCGACTCCAATTCGGAGTCAGCGTGGCACCGGGCATATTCCAAAGCCTAATGGAGAGACTTTTGCAAGATATCAAGGGGGTGGTACCTTATTTCGACGACGTCCTAGTGTCAGCAGCCAACCAAGCCGAACTAGAAGGTCGACTAAGGGAGGTCCTAACTAAATTTAAAGAGACGGGACTAAAAGTAAACCGGGAAAAATGTCAGCTTTGCACGGAACGAGTGGAATTCCTGGGCTACCTCCTAGACCGGCACGGCATTCACCCCACAAGCAAAAAAATCAAGGCCATCAAAGAAGCCCCCACCCCCAAATCAAAGACTGAGCTACAGGCATTCTTGGGGTTACTGAACTTTTACAATGTTTTCCTACCCCAGAAGGCGACGGCAGCGGAGCCCTTGCATAGGCTCCTGGACAAGGCGGCGACCTGGACTTGGGGGAAACGGGAGCAAGCCACCTTCCAAAGAACAAAGGACCTCCTCACCTCCGACGCCGTCCTCATACAATTCAACGAGACCCTACCTCTGGCCGTCACATGCGACGCATCACCCTTCGGCGTCGGCACTGTCCTCAGCCATACCTTTCCCGACAGAAAAGAAGCGCCCATCGCGTTCTTTTCAAGGACCCTCACCAAACCGGAGCGGAACTATAGCCAACTGGACAAAGAGGCTCTGGCTATAGTTGCCGCCGTAAAACGATTCCACGAATACCTCTACGGCCGAACTTTCACCATCATAACGGACCACAAGCCGCTGCTGGGAATCCTTGCAGGGAACCAGGCCACCCCGAACATTCTGTCTCCCCGAATGACAAGGTGGTCCGAGTTCCTGGCAGCCTACAACTACGAACTCATACACAGACCGGGTAAGACGATCTCCCATGCAGACGCCTTAAGCCGCTCGCCGCTACTGGAACCCGACACCGACCCAGCAACCACGACGACCACCCTCAGCATAGAGACTCTACCCAACCTGCCCATAACCACGTCAGACATTGCCCGAGAGACTAATAAAGACAAACGTCTGGCGCGGGTGTTGCATTGGGTGGAGAAAGGGTGGCCGGAAAGGGACAACGACGAGTCGGTCAAAATGTTCCGAAACCGCCAAACGGAACTCTCGTTGTTAAAAGGGTGCATACTGTGGGGGGACAGGGTGGTCATTCCGGAAAAGCTACAGGGGAAGGTTTTGGAAATGCTACACGAAGGGCACCCTGGCATCGTGAGGACTAAAGCCCTGGCCAGAAGTTACGCTTGGTGGCCAGGGATGGACAAACAAATAGAGGCCTGGGTAGCTAGGTGCCAACGATGCCAGGAAACGAGGCCCAGCCCACCCACAGCACCCGTCCTAGAGTGGGAAACCCCAAGGGGACCTTGGTCTAGAATCCATATAGACTTCGCCGGGCCCACAAAAGGACACACCTTCCTCATAACAGTTGACGCTTACTCCAACTGGCTGGAGGTAAGCAACATGAAGACGACAACCACGGAGGCCGTGATCAAAGAACTCTGCAAACTCTTTTCAACACACGGCCTCCCAGACATCATCGTCTCCGACAACGGGCCCCAGTTCACCTCGCTGGAATTCGAAAAATTCCTAGTGGAAAGGGGCATCCGCCACGCACTGACAGCACCGGCGCACCCGGCGGCGAACGGTAGGGCGGAATGGATGGTCCAATTCACAAAAAAGACCATCCGGAAAATAGACCACGGGGAGATCCAAGAGAAGATCAACAGACTACTCTTCACCCAACACATAACCCCGAATACCACAACCAATAAAAGCCCAGCCGAACTACTAATGGGTAGAAAGCTAAGGTCCCCACTCGACAGGTTACACCCCACGTATAACCCAGAGAGGCCCCCAGACTCAAGCACCAAACACCGAACCTTCGCACCCGGGGACCCCGTATATGCAAAAAACCTGACAGGAGACCCTCTATGGATCCCAGCCGTCATCACCCAAGCAACAGGCCCACACTCGTACCGGCTACAAACAGCAGACGGACGAGCGTGGAAACGCCACATCGACCAACTCAGGTCGAGAACTGCAAACCAACAAGCTGCCGACGCACAAACAAACGAACCCAACCCCCGCAACGCAAGCCAAGGGGGGAGGGAATACCCAGGGGACCGAATCCAAAGAAAAATAAACCAGCAGTACTCACCGGAACGCAGCCATCACGACCCCTCGCCAGGAAGGAACAGCCAAGCCAGCTCGACCGACCCAGAAAGACCGAGCGGGAGTGGCGAAACCCGTAGCTCAACCAACCCGGAAGGCCCAGGAGGGAGCTACGGAGAAGGGACCGGCCCAATCGACCAGCCGGTTCCCACGACAGCAGCAGGAGCAGAGGAGATCCCGACCGAACCGGCCGGGATCCAGCCTACAACTGAGTTGCGCAGGTCAAGTAGGACCAGACGGAGCCCCGCCTACCTACGTGACTACGCAACGTAAGGGCTGAACCAAGAGGGGAGGGGTGTTCTGTCCTTCATTAACATACTCGAGATCCCCACGCTTTGATTGGCCAAAGCGCGGGGCTCTCCGATTGGTCAGGTGAGCCGCGCCGATTGGCTCGCTAAGAATCTCCCGCGATTGGTCCGTTCAGACCGCGGGAGATTCAAAGCGGTGCCATTGGCCGCGGCCGCCGTGGCGAAAGGAATAAAAGCCGCGGGCTTTTTTCCTTTCGCCAGTTCGGTTCCAACTTACAATAAAAGAGCTTTGCACTAAGTCACCGACTCCTGGCATCATTTCGCGGACACAACAGACATCACCAGCTCACCCGGCGGCGAATGGCAGAGCTGAACACATGTTCAATTTACAAAAACAACTCTGCACAAAATGGAACATGGCAACATCCAAAAGAAGATCACCAGGATGCTTCTCCTACAACATATCACACCGAACACCAGTACCAGTGCTTCCATATATATACCTCTATCATAATAGACTCTAATGGCTTTTGTATATTTTTGTAAAGTTCTACAGGTACTCCATCTGGGCACGAGGTTTTATTGTTCTTTTATTTTTTTACCGGCTCTGCCATTTCCATCATTGTTATTTTTTCACTTAATATCATTCTTTTTATCTCTTCTGTTTTGCTTATTTTTTTCTGATCCAAATATTCTTTAACATTCTTTTCCATTATATTTTCTTGACTGTATACATTCCTAAAGAATTCTTGAATATTTTATTTTTATCTTCTGTTCTTTGACATATATTCCCTTTGTCATCTTGCAATTGGTGTATTATTCTCTTCTTCTTTTCTTTTCTTAATTTTTTTGCCAGCCATCTCCCCGGCTTATTCACATGCTCAAAAAAATTTTGTTTCACCCTTTTAACTTTTTGTGCCATTTCTTCCTGTACTAACAAATTCAGTCTATGCCTTATAAGTTCCATTTTCTTTTTAACTTTACCTTTTTGAGGGCCATTGTGTAGTTCTACTTCCAATTCCTTAAGTTCCTTCTGTAGAGCTTCTTGTTGATATTTTTTTCCTATTTTTTCTTGCCACATATGCTATGGTCAATTCTCAGATGTATGTCTTTGCTTTGTCCCATAGTATTTGTGTTGTTGTTCCTTCTTTCCTATTTTCTTTGAAGGTGACCTTCCATTTCTGAGTAGTCTTGCTGCCGTCAAAATATATAACATCAGAATTCTGGATTTTTTCCCCACGTCTTGTTCCATTAAACCCAAAAGAAAAGTATCTGGTTTTCTTTCTATATTCAGTTTAAGAATTTTCTGTATTAAGATATGAATCCTACTCCAATATTTCTTTGCTTTATCACACGTCCACCATAGATGATAAAAAGTCCCTTCTTTACATTTATATTCCAACATTCATTTGAAATATCTTTATACATTCTTATAATTTATCTGGAAATCCATACCAAAGATACAACATGTTATAGAAATTCTCTTTTAAATTATACTTTAATGTAAACTTTAAATCTTTATGCCACATATTCTCTCACTGTTTAAGCATTGCATAATATCCAAGATTCCTTGCCCACTGAATCATACAATGCTTTGCTTGTTTATTTTCCAGATTTAAATTCAATAACACTTTATAGACTTTAGCAATGATATGTTCATCACTACCACACAGTAGAGTTTCCAATTCATTTTTAAAAAATTAAATTCATGATTCTTGTTATCTGATTTAAGTTTTTCTTTCAGTTGTAAATATGTACACCAATCACAAACATGACCTTCTGATTCTATCCCCTCCTTAGATTTGAGGGTGGGATCTCCTAAGTTAAAATATATTATTTTATCATAAGTCCACCAATTCGGTCTCATCACCATTTCTTTTCTTTAAAAAGCTTCCTGTGTGGAAACACAGAGGCACCTTCGTGGAAGAGCCATATTCAAATCACTTTTAACCGAACCAGAGAGCGAATGAATTTAAAATAATAGCAAAACTTCACTGGCTACAAGGTACATTCTCTCTCTCTCCCTCAGGCTTGACATGGGATTGTTCATCTGTTTATAAATGCTATTTCTTTAAAAGCAACTTAAAATGGTAATAATTTAAAACCATATAAAAGAGGTGTAAAATACACATACATTCATAATAATGACTCATAATAATAACTGGCCCAGTGACTGAGGCAGCAGCAAGATGCTCAAGATCTTTCAAAAGAAAATAGAATTGAGCTGTGTGGATCTCAGGGAAGCCAGATTCTTGCTTCTTTGGTTCCAAAAGATGTTACTGTTTAGATCAGATATGAAATAATCTAATCTTGTTACATGTTACTGGATAGATAGACCAAATTGGAGGTGAGTTAGTCCTGCAGGTATCCTGTGACCATGTAGGGATCGTGCAGATAAAAACTAACACCCTGAATTTCCCAAGAAAACAAGTGGCAACTGTTGGAATACAGTGTTCGTATATTTTATGCAGCAATAGAATAGAATAGAGTGGAGTGGAGTGGAGTGGAGTAGAGTAGAGTTGAGTAGAGTAGAGTAGAACAGAACAGAACAGAACAGTACAGAACAGTACAGAACAGTACAGAACAGTACAGTACAGACAGAATAGAATTCTTTATTGGCCAAGTGTGATTGGACACACAAGGAATTTGCCTTAGTGCAAAGGCTCTCAGTATACATAAAAGAAAAGATACATTCATCAAGAGTCAAGAATCGAAAACTTCCGGTTTGCGTGGCTTCGGGGCAGCAGGAATTCGCGACAGCTCGCGATTCCTGCTGTGCTAGCCGTCGAGGTACCCCCGATCCAGATGGGTCAGGGGGATATGGCTGCCCTGTAGGGACAGCTGAAGAGAGAGGGGAGTCGGATAGGGAGGTGGGGGTGTCGCAGACCCCCCCTTCTCCAGGAAAACCCCTTTTTCCCAAGGCGGTGGAGCGGCGGTCAGCAATGGCCGCCACGAAGAAGCCAGCAACCGGGTAAGAACTGTGCTGGAGGAAGTGTGAAGAGTGAAAGTTCTGCCTGAGCCGGGTCAAATAACACCTTTTAAATTGCCTGGAATTGAGCTGCTTGAATTGCTGGAGGATACATTGTATCCCTAAGAAGAGCGAAAAGCGGCGGAGAAGCTTTTAAAGGGAACTTTTTTTTTTACTCTCCCACCCCACGGAAATAGCGGAAATATTTGGATATATTAGACATTGAAAGTGGATTGCTTTGAAAGTTGAAGCTAAGAGACAAAGGGATTTTTGGACATTGAAAAATTTAAGAAATTGGAAAATCTTTGCTGGAGGTATGGATTTTTGATTATTTAAAATTGTCATTGCAAGTGGGAAGGGAGAAAAAAAATTGGAGCAGAAGCTGAAAAAGGAGGAGATTGTCTAGAACGTCTTTATGGATCCCAAAGGAAGATATATGGTAATTGGACCTCTTTGATTAAAAATTAATCCAGAAAGAGAAAGAGAAGAAGGAAGAAAAGTATTAATTTTTGGAATTTTTTTTTCTTTTAAATGCTTTTGATTGTCTTTGATTAAAAATACTTGTGGTTGTTTTGGAAAAAGTTTCCCTTTTTATAATGGCATCGTTTGCGGATGAACTAGAGATTGAATATCAAAAATATAAAAAAGAAGATACTTTGGGCGCTTTGTTTCAATTCTTAGAAATGGCGTTATGTTCTGTTGAAAAGTTGATTACGCAGCAGAAGGACTGGGACAAGGAAGAAGAGGAAGAAGAAGCCATCTTTGATGAACAATGGGTTCCTTCCGGAGAGGAGGAGAAAAAGGATAAGAAAAAGGGGATTTTAAGAATTATAAAAACAACCAAAAGAGAGAAAAATGAGCGAAAAGATGGAGGCAAGATTAGAAAGCAAAGGAAAAGGAGTAAGAAAAGCGAAGGGAAAAAGCAAAGGGGTAGAAAGGGCAAGGAGAAGAATAAGCAAGAGAGAAAGGGGGGGAGGAGAAGCCTTAATGGGGGGAAGCAAGACCTAAGGAAAAAAAGTTTATTTAGAGACAATGGGTGAATTTAATTTAGATTAAAAGAGGGATTCTGGAGGGTATATAAGAGTGTGTTTTTATATGTATATTTAGAATATAAAATTTATTATGTAATTTTAGAATCTTTTAAACAGAATCCCAAGAAAGATTGCTATATGTAGTATTTCTAAGTTAGGATAATGAGTTATAGATGTTACTCCAATTGGTGTACAGGAGAAGTATAGTAAAAGGAAAAAAAGATGAATGGATAATTGGAAATAGAACAGACAAAGAATGTTGTTGAAAATGGTAATAAGATATGGAAGGATATATATGCTTTTTTTTTTTTTTTGGATTTTGTATATTGATAAAAGGCAATAAAATTTTAATTAATAAATAATTTGGATGGAAAGGAGAAGTAGGGACAAGATATGAAGTTAATATTATATGAAATATTGATATTATAATCTGGAAATGTTATGCCTTATTGGTCTTTTATTATTATTTTTTCTTAGAAAAGAATTTATAAGCTGCTATGCCTTGATTCTTTGTGCATTGTTTTTATAAAACTGATAAAAATGGTTTTTTTATATATATATATAAAAAAGAAAATGATAATAAGATATGGAAGGAGATATGGGTTGAATATGATGTTTGAATTTGTGTCTGTGTAAAGAGTTTTAACCCGGGAACAGACAACCTTCAGAAAAGATCTTTTAGTTTTGTTTATGTTTTGTGTTTGTATGTTTGTGTATTGTGTTTATGGTAAAACTAACAAAATTTGTTTTTTATAAAAAAAAGGAAAAAAGAATCAATAAAACCTTGGAGGAATGTTAGATGAGAATAATTTAAACAAGCCAGAAAGAAAAGAATATGATGACTATAAAATGGATAAATATGGAAGAGAAATGAAATTGAATAGGAGTAAAGAGAAATAATGAGAAATTTGCTGAAAGATATTTGTGTGTCCATATGGAGATGGGATAATTTGGAATTATGCTGTATAAAAATAATGTTTTGTTTGACTTGTAAGGATTTACAATGTTAAGAGGTTTTATGTGTTTATGTATTTAAAGGTTAATGATGTGTTGTTTTATCTTTAAAATTAATAAAAATTTGTTTCAAAAAAAAAAAGAGTCAAGAATCATAAGACTGGAACAACTAGTAACCAACAATACTAGGCTTAACAACTGCCTCGATCTTATCTTCTGCAATAGTTTGAATTCAATTTATGGAATACAAATTAAAGAACCCTTTTCCAACATGACCACAAAATGATTGACTTTTTTCTCAATGTACGTCCACACAAAAATCATCACAATGACAAAATCCCCAATTATAACTTCAGAAAAGGCAGCTGTGACCTTATAATCAACTATCTCTCTTCCCTTGGTTGGCAATTTCTATTCACTGGATTTAATACTGTTTAAGACCATAACAACATATTCTTACTAGAAATCAAAAGAGCCATCAAACTATATGCACCAGTCACAACTCCCAAAACCAGGAAAAAGAGATGACCCATAACAATAAGGAAGCTTCAATCCAAAAAGCGATCACTTTGGTGAAAAAACAAATCTGGTCACGTTGCCAACTTCAAAAGCCGATACAAAAATCTATGCCACCAGGTAAAAACTGAATGCACTAATTATTACATTAAACAAGAGAAAAAACTTCTACGCACAAATTCCACCTGTGCTTTCTACAACTTTGTAAACAACAAACCAAAATGACTCAAGGTCCATCCCACCCCTGAAAGGACCTAATGGCAAAGACTGCAACAATGACACCATCAAAGCAAACCTCTTTAACGCATTCTTTGGCTCAGTATTTGTAAACAGAAATGGATCAAGCCCAGTACTTCCTAGTCGAACCACAGACAACTACAATGATCTAATACATATCAATTTTACAGAAGACATTGTTGAAAAAGCACTGCACAATCTAAAACCATCCCTGTCTATTGGACCAGACAGAATATGTGCCTACTTCTTAAAAAAACTATCCACTGCCATAGCCGAACCTCTAAGCATAATCTTTGAAAAGTCTTTCAGGACCAGCTCCTTGCCAAAACTATGGTCACAAGCCACGGTCATCCCCATCTTCAAAAAGGGAGAGCCCAGCCTAGTTGAAAATTACAGACCAATCTCTTTATGCTGCGTCACCTGTAAAGTCATGGAATCAATTATTAACCAATCCATTATCCTCCACTTAGAGACAAACAACCTACTCTCTAATAAACAATTTGGTTTCAGAAAAAAATCTATCCTGTAATCTGCAACTCTTACACTGCAAAAACATATAGACTGCACAACTCAATCAGGGCAAAGCAATAGACGCAATCTACATAGACTTCTGTAAAGCCTTTGATTCAGTGGTACACGACAAACTACTACTAAAACTAAAATCTTATGGTATCTCTGGACACCTACATAACTGGATAGAAGCATTCCTGTCAAATAGACAACAAATGGTCAAAATTGGGAGCGTCCTATCAAATTCTGTACCTGTCAACAGTGGTGTCCCCCAAGGCAGTGTTTTAGGACCAACTCTCTTCATACTCTACATAAATGACCTCTGTGATCATATTAAGAGCAACTGCGCTCTCTTCGCTGAAGATGTAAAGCTATTCAACACCACAGACAATACTGCTACACTTCAAAAAGATCTTGACTATGTATCAGAATGGTCAAACAAATGGCAATTTCAAATCTCAACAAATAAATGCTCTGTTTTACACATTGGCAGAAAAAAATCAGAAAATAAAATACAAGCTAAATAGTCAAGACCTTGTTGAAGATCCAAACTTTGTCAAGGACCTTGGAGTACTCATCTCAAATGACCGATGTGCTAGAGCCCACTGTAACTACATAGCCAAAAAGGCATTAAGAGTTGTTAATCTAATCCTATGTAGCTTCTTCTCTGGTAATATCACACTACTAACTAGAGCATACAAAACATTTGCTTGACCTATACTTGAATACAGCTCATCAGTCTGGAACTCATATCATGTATCTGATATTAACACAATTGAAAAAGTCCAGAAATATTTCACAAGAAGTGTTCTCCGCTCCTCTACTCATTGCAGAGTACCTTATGCCACCAGACTTGAAACTCTAGACCGAGAAAATGTAGAACTATGCCGCCTCCGCTCCAATCTAATTTAGTATATAAAATCATACATTGCAATGTCCTACCTGCAAATGAATACTTCAGCTTTAATCATAACAATACAAGAGCACACAATAGGTACAAACTCAAAGTTAACCAAACCAAACCTGACTGCAGAAAATATGACTTCAGTAACAGAACGGTCAATGTTTGGAATACTCTACCTGTCTCTGGTTTCTTCCCCAAACCCCAAAAACTTTAACCTTAGACTGTCTACTATTGACCTCAACCGCTTCCTAAGCACACACTTAATAATAGTCATAGGGTACAATAAGCAATCAAACCATACTAGAAAACAGTCAATATAAGTTGTAAGGATACAAGCGACAAAGTTACAGTCATACAGTAACAAGTGGGACAGGATGGGTGATAAGGAGTGATAAGAAGATTAATAGTAATAGTAGTGCAGACTCTGAAAATAGTTGGACAGTGTTGAGGGAATTATTTGTTTAGTAGAATGATGGTGTTCAGGAAAAATTATCCTTGTGTCTAGTTGTTCTGGTGTGCGGTGCTCTATACCATCATTTTGAGGAAAGGAGTTGAAATAACACAGCAGCAGAGAGAGATATTCTCCAACCAGTACATGACAATGTTTATAAATGTGCAATTGCATCTATGGTATACTCGATGTCTTTTCTCTGAATAAAATGCTTCTTGCTTTTTGTCACAGCTAAGCAGAAAAGCACATGTGGACTGTGCACTATTTGGTCTGTGGGGCTTTATACAGAATTTCTAACAGCAACTGACTTTCGTCCACCCCTGCCTCTGCTGCCTATTTCTGGACTATATGTAAATTCTGGGTAGCCTTCCAGGACAGCCTATGTAGACTACACTGCAGTGACTTATACTGTGAATTATTCACAGAATCCAGTTATAGAATTCAGCAATTTCAGATCATGGAAAAAATTATATGGTCACAGAGAGTTGATGATGACTTGACACATGTAAGAAGGGTAAAACAGCAATGAAACCAAGAAATAAAATACTGTTCACTGGGTGATTTCAATATGTTGCATTACTCCACAAACTTCATCAGACCAAAAAATATATACCGAAACCAGAGTTGTATTGAAACAAACAGAAGCCTCAACTACATGTTGAGTTCCCCAGAGAGAGAGGAATGTCTATGGGGTGCAGGTCTGAAAAGGAAAGAAGGCGGCAATCACCACACAATAAAAGCCCTCTCTCTTTTTCACATGCATCAAATGTGAGGCGCATAAAAAAGCTTGCGGCTTCAATCACACCATTGAAACCAGCACTTGTTCATTGAGCCAATATCTGTCAAGCATTTTTAATGCTGTCCACTATTTGTTTGTTTTGGCTTCTGATAAAATTGAAAGTGGTAATTATTATTTCTCCTTTATCTTTGCCCTCAGCACTCCCTGCTTATGAGTTGACATTAATCTCAAATAGGGGAATTATTGCTATATACCTTGTTTACCACCTCTCCAGAGGTGCCAGTTTCTCAAGCTGTGACTATAAAATCCTGTAGCTGTCCTGGCAAAGTCAGACATCGTCCTCCAAGGAGCTGCAGCAATGAAGGCAATAGTGCTCGCCGTCCTCTTCCTCTTTATTGCAGCCAATGAAGCCAAAGTGTACTCCAGATGTGAACTGGTTTCAATTCTGAGACGAAATGGCATGGCTACAGCTTGGGCAACTGTGAGTTTACTCAATTTTTTTCTCCACCTGAGCAAGTTCCAGGTTTGCAAGGGGGATCCAAAATGGGGCAGATCTTTCAAGAATTAGTTCAATCAACCTTCCCAATGAATCTTTTGAACCTTCTTAGAATGAGGAGATATGCTTTCTTCCCATCCCAAATGATTAGGGATAGCTTCTCCCAGGACTAACACCCTTATTTTTATCAAGATAGTAGATTTGCAATTTGTTGCCTGATTGGCACAATTGCAGAACTGAGATATGGTTATGCCATCCTGGTCTCCGTGTAGGTTTTTTTTTTTTTTTACACTTATGGCTTAGACAATATTGTATTTACTCTCTTAAGAATAAGGGTTATTATCCCTACCAGGATAAACATCCTCTCAAAGGTAAGATCTTTCAAATTCCACCAAGTCATTTAAATTTAGTATACGATTGAAGACGCCATCATAGAAGATTTTCTACATGTGCAGATTGCCAAAAGATGTACAATGAAAATGTACCTCGTCCCAGGAAGGCTCAAATTAGGAAGAAGGGGAGGTGGCTTTTTGTGCCATTAAGAACTCCAGGTATATTTTGGAGACAGAATCAGATTTATTCCAAATACTCTGAAGGTTTCCAAAATATATTGGATTTTTTGAGTCCTTCCTTGATTGAGGGAAGAATGAGAAGATAGTTAAGCATTATGTTCTAAATGTTCTATTTTAAAAAAAAAATATCAGGATGGCTTTTTCATTTACAGCACAGATCTTTTATAGCCCATTCCCCATTTGTTTTCCTCCAGGGATATGTATGGCTTATTATCAGAGCAGATACAACAGCAGATTTGTGGGGCCACGAACTTCAGATGGCAATCGTGAATATGGGATTTTCCAGATAAGCAGCCGTTGGTGGTGCAACAATTCCCAGGGTCCCACAGCTAATGGCTGTAAGAAGTCTTGCAGTGGTAAGTCTGACAGGCTTCCAAAATTCTGTTGCTATTATGTTCTATGACACAATGGGATAATATGCCTATACTCCTTGCTGTGTTTCAGATGGATAGGATTGATATGGGCTCATCAACACTGTCTATCAAAATTGTTTTGAGTTCCTGCTTGGCTCAACAGTGATAATATCTACTCACTCTGTTTTCTCTTGGCCTTTTTCTGTTTAATGTCCTGCTACCCAATTTATCACAACTACTCCAAATTCCTCCACACAGATATATCTCCATTTCTGTCCCCAGAACATCCACCACAGCATTATCTAAAGAGCAAAAGACTTCTATGTGGTGAAGTCCCCCTGTCCCTTTCACATGCAACTATCTCACACTCTCTTCAGTGCTTTTAAAGATTTCTTCACTTTTATTACTTTTATAAACAACTCAAGGCAGCACATGTACCTCGCACTCATTCTTTCTCCTCCTCCTATTTTCC
Organism: Hydrophis major; assembly: GCA_033807585.1. Lineage (NCBI taxonomy): Eukaryota > Metazoa > Chordata > Lepidosauria > Squamata > Elapidae > Hydrophis > Hydrophis major. The sequence continues at coordinate 225,224,487 of CM066329.1, forward strand.
TTGAAACAAACTTAACTCTGTGAAGTGAGTTGGACTGAGAGGAAGAAACTGAGATTCGAGTTCACAGTCTCCTGGTTTGTCGCCTGGAGATTTAACCACTAAACTAAACCTGCTCTCCATGTTGTACAATGAAAAATGTTGCTTATAAAGGAGCCACACGATCCTATCTTCACAATAATTAATATCTTGCTAAAACAGGGGTCCCCAAACTTGGCAACTTTCAGACTTGTGGGCTTCAATCCCAGAATTCTCTAGCCAGCTATGCTCAATCCAGTGTTTTTTGCCCATTGTCAGAATTTAGGAGTTAAGTGAGATATTTCCTCTCTGGCTCCTTTCCAAGAATGCAATAATGCTGTCGCGATGCCTTCATATCCAGCATTTTGAGTCTAGAGCAGAAACAAACTCTTAGTACTCTACATTTTTCAAACTTGTTACTCTCCATGTTCAGAGCAGGAGAAAAGGCATTTCATGGTCTACACTGGCTGGGTAAGAATCTGTTTTAAACAATAAGTTTATGGAAATCTTTGGAAATACTTTTGAAACTTCTGGAATTGGATAAATTCTAATTTGCTCTTTTGGCAGTTTTCATAAATGATGACATCACCGATGATATTACTTGTGCTAAAAGAATTGTGCGGATCCCAATGGGATGAGTGCCTGGTGAGTCAATATCTCATTAACATCTTATATTTGGAACATTGGCTAGAAACTGAATTTGTACTCATGAAATTTACTTAGTTTCTTTAGACTATTGTAAGACGTCTTTGCATTGGTAGTGAAATATACTATCTGAACGTTACAGATTGTTTATTTATTGCTACACCTGCATTCTGGTTGCTTTATAATATGAGTTTAAGAAGTCTTTTGAATCCTGGTTTAAAAGTAGCCTGAGACACAATTTAAGACACAGCTGTTGATGCTGGTCATAGCTGGGTTCCTCCTTCCCAGTCATTTTACATCAATTATCCACTTTTGTACTTGTCAGCTGTTACAAAATCTAGGATTTAGTCCTGAGTAGCAGAAGAATTAGGCAGAGGATCTTTTGAACCCAAGGATTCTGTGGACAAACTCCATGGGAAAAGAGATCTGGTAGGTAAAGGACCTACCAGTAGTACTATGAGAAATAGGAAGAGATCATTCATGAAGCGTCCAATTATAGAATGGATAGTAAAGGAGGGGAGAGGCAGCAGAAGATCATGAGATCAATAACTTTTCAGCTGAGTATCTAGAAGCAAAGAATAAAAATGCTTGGTGGTAAATAATCTGAATTATATAAAAGTATTCTGTGTGCTGTTCTGAAGAGAGTCCAAAGTATCTACTGGTCATTATGGCATGTAAGCTTTATTATGAGAAATAAAAAGCCAGGACTATTATAGCTAAAACTATTGTTTTAATCTAGAGGATAGGAGATTTATTTAAACAACTAAGAAAAAAACTGTCAACGAACAAGAAAGATGAATGAATGATAGTTGCACTAGCTCATCTCGATGTTTCCTAAATCTTTCCAAGTAGAATTACATCATTTGAAACTGTTAAAAACACTATCACATGTGTGTTCTACAAAAATGTGCATTGTTCTTATTTTTATTCTTTCTTAAGGTTTGCCTGGACTAAATACTGCAAAGGAAAAAATCTGTCAGAATGGACCAGTGGCTGCTAGCTCTGAGTTTGATGATCCTGCATTTCTCTTCCTCCTTCTGTGATGACAATGATATTATTCTTTATATGACCACATTGAGCAGTTTGATTCTAGACCTGTACTCCACATAGTGGGAAGAATGAGTTTCTTTGCACACAAAACAATGATTTTTAAATGATTTCTGGGTGGAAAAGAGGGAAAGATAATGCTTTTAAAAAATCTTCAAAACTTGCTTCAATAAAACGAATATTGTGCATTAAGCCCTTCTCTGTATCATGATTTGTTTCCTTTTATCCTTCATTATTCCAACATAATTGAACTGGCTACCAATCATTTGCAAATGGTAGATTGGCATCCAAGCAAGGCCAGACAAATTCTATGGTCAACCTCCAGTTATGTTAAGGCTTGACTTTTCATCTTTGCTATAAGAAAAAAATGAGGTCTGCATTTAGAATTAGGTGGCCATTTAGAATAGTATAGAATAGAATGGAATAGAATGGAGTAGAGTAGAGTAGAGTAGAGTAGAGTAGAGTAGAGTAGAGTAGAGTAGAGTAGAGTAGAGTAGAGTAGAGTAGAGTAGAATAGAATAGAATAGAATAGAATAGAATAGAATAGAATAGAATTAGAATTAGAATTAGAATAGAATAACAGAGTTGGAAGGGACTTTGGAGGTCTTCTAGTCCAACCCCCTGCCTAGGCAGGAAACTCTACACCACTTCAGACAAATGGTTATCCACTCTCTTCTTAAAAACTTCCAGTGTTGGAGCATTCCCAACTTCTGGAGGCAAGTTGTTCCACTGATTAATTATTCCAACTGTCAGGAAATTTCTCCTTAGTTCTAAGTTGGTTCTTTCCTTGATTAACTTCCACCCATTGCTTCATGTCCTGCCCTCTGGGGCTTTGAAGAATAACTTGACTCCCACAAACAAACATCTGTGTTTAACAAACTCTACAGTCATGGAATAGCTTGACTCCCTCTTCTTTGTGGCAGCCCCTGAGATATCGGAGCACTGCTATCATGTCTCCCCTGGTCCTTCTTTTCATTAAACTAGACATACCTACTTCCTGCAACCATTCTTCATATTTAAATCCCATTAGTTTACCTGCCAAATACCAGACATCTAAACAAGAAAGCAACATTAGCAAATTAATTACGCAGATCAAACCATTGTGATGTTTGCTATTCCAAAATCCTTTTCACATCTCTTCTCATAGTCCAGATATGCTAGTCTGTTAAATCTAGTCTACTTTGTGCATCCTCAGTTCCCGTATGTATAACAAATGATGGTACAGCTGTGATACCTGCACATGCAGAAAGTTGAGAAGTCTGCTGGAAACTCTGCTGGAAACTTTTATTTCTTTATTATTTCTTTAGTTTTATTTGTCAATTGCTTACAAGATAATAGGTATCAGTAAAAACATAGTTATGAATACATGGATACATATCAGAAAAATAAAAAAAATATAAAAGAAATAATATACAGGGATGGGAGGCACGTTGGTGCACTTATGCATGCCTCCAACATTCCTCTTAGGAAAGGGGTGAGGTCAATAAGGTTAAAGTTTTTGGGGTTTGGGAAAAAAACCACAGAGTCAAGTAGAGTATTCCAGACATTGACTACTCTGTTGCTGAAGTCGTATTTCCTGCAATCAAGTTTGGTGTGATTAACCTTGAATTTGTATCTATTGTGTGCTCTTGTGTTGTTATGGTTGAAGCTGTAGTATTCATTGACAGGTAGGACATTGCAATGTATGATTTTATATAGTATACTTAGATCAGAGCAAAGGCAGCATAGTTTTAAGTTTTCTAGGTCTTGAATTTCGAGTCTGGTGGCATAAGGTATTCTGCAACGAGTAGAGGAGTGGAGAATTCTTCTTGTGAAATATTTCTGGACTTTCTCAACTGTGTTAATATCAGATACATAATGTGGGTTCCAGACTGATGAGCTGTATTTGAGTATTGGTCTAGCAAATGTTTTGTATGCTCTAGTAATTAGTGTAATATTTCCAGAGAAAAAGCTATGTAAGATTAGGTTAACAACTCTTAACACCTTTTTGGCTATGTACAGTAGTTACAGTGGGCTCTAGCACTTAGGTCATTTGAGGTGAGTACTCCAAGATCCTTGACAGAGTTCACTCTGTTCAGATAAACATACTCTGTTCAGGTAAACATATGCAGAAAACCGCAAACAGAAGATGGCAGAAAAAAGCTAATTGCAGTTCCCGGCTAACTTGGAAAATATTAAGCAAGGTTTTTCTGCAAAACCTCCCAATCTGTAATAATTTTATTCAGAAAGAATCCACACTCCTTTTTGAGATCTCACTCGAGGGGATTTGCAGCACTGGATTCTACTGAGAACTGAGGGTCAAGCTGTTCTGTATTTGAAGGATCCAACATAAGGAGGATTCAGTTTTTTTAATTTCAGGAGGATCTAGATAGGTTTTCAATCATAATTTCCCACAGCCACTTGGTGGGCCATTTTGTTCCCAAAGCCATCCAAGGCCATGCCTCAAAAATAAAGACAATTAAATGGAAGGGACAAAAAAAAAGATCGAGATGGACATTAAATAATACTATTTTAAAGGAGAAAGATTTTATACAATGGATGGAGAAGGAATTGGCTTTTTTTTTTCAGAGAAAATAAAAAAGAAGATACTTCAACGCAGAATGTTTGGGATACAATGAAGGCATATGCTAGAGGTCTGATAATAGATTATACAAAAAAAAAAAAGAATATTAGGAAAAGGCAAACCTCTAAGGCCTTGGAAGATGAGTATAAAAGACTTGAAAAAGAATTACAGAAAATGCCACAGAAAAAAGACATTAAATTGAAGCTGGATGTAATTAAACATAAAATGGAATTAATAGAGAAAGAAGAATTGGCACAGAAAAGCAGAAATTCTGAACAGAATTATTTTGAAGATGCGAATAAACCAGGTAGATGGCTAGCATATAAATTGAGAAAGGAGAAGGAATCAAGAAAAATATTGAAGTTAATAGATGATCAAGGCCAAGTTTGTTATGGTAATAAGGAGAAAAAGGAAATTATTCGAGATTTTTATGGGCAACTATATAAACAAGACAATATTGATGAGGAAAAATTCAAACAATATTTACAGAATGCTATTTTACCGAAGATCCCTAAAGAGACTGAAGAAATGTTAGAAAGCAATATAACAATGATGGAATTAAATGAAGCATTTAAAAGACAAAGCAATGAGAAAGCACCAGGTCCAGATGGGCTTCCGGCAGAATTCTATAAAACATTTCAAGAATCATTGAGTATCCCATTGTTAGAAGTCATGAATGAAGTTATGTTAAAGAAGATGATACCCAAAACATGGTCAGAGGCTTATATCACACTTATTCCAAAAGAAGAGGCTGACCCACTGCAAATTAAGAACTATAGACCTATCTCCTTATTGAATGCAGACTATAAAATCTTTGCTTCAATTTTAGCAGAAAGACTTAAAAAATATTTAAATAATTTTATTCACCCAGATCAAAATGGATTTCTGCCAAAGAGACAAATCAGAGACAATATGAGAGTAATCTTGGATACTTTGAAATACTATGAGGCTCATCCTGAAAAGCAAATGGCTTTGATATTTTTAGATGCTCAAAAGGCATTTGACAACGTGAACTGGAGATTTATGTTATTACTATTGGAACAGATGGGTTTTGCTAAAATATTTATTCAAGCAATCGAAGCCATATATAATAAACAGACAGCAAAAGTAATGATGGAGGGGGAACGTACAGATTTTATTAATATAAGAAAAGGCACAAGACAAGGGTGTCCCCTATCTCCTTTGCTATTTGTGTTGACCTTGGAAGTGTTGAATAGAAATATTAGGGATGATAAAAGCATAAAAGGAATGAAAATTAAGAAGGAAGAATTTAAACTACAAGCTTTTGCTGATGATTTAGCTTTTATTCTGGAAGACCCGTTAGAAACAGCTCCAAAGATATTGGAAAAGATAGAGACATATGGTGAGATGGCTGGTTTGAAAATAAATAAAGATAAAACAAAGATTTTGACAAAGAATATGCTATTGAGACAAAGAGAAGAACTGGCAGATCTTTTGAAAATCCAAATTACAAATAAGGTTAAGTATCTGGGGATATATTTGGCAGCAAGATGTAGCACATTAAAAGAGAATAATTATATTAAACTCAAACAACAGATAGCTACAGATTTGAAGAAGTGGGAAAACTTGCAATTGTCATTAATGGGGACAATTTCAACAATCAAGATGAATATTTTACCTAGAATTTTATTTTTGTCCCAAACAATACCAATTAGGCTTGGAAAAGACTATTTTGAAGATTGAAATAAAATCATGTTGAAGTTTATATGGCAAGGTAAAAAAGCGAGAATAAAGCTAAAGCTTTTGCAAGACGCTAGAATTAGAGGAGGTTTTGGCCTGCCTAATGGGGAATTGTATTGTCAAGCTGCAAGTCTGATGTGGGTCAAAGAATGGATAACATAAAGAAAGCATAGGTTGTTGACATTAGAAGGGCATGATTTGCTGTTGGGCTGGCATGCTTTTTTATGGTATAAGGGAACTAAAACACAGGGTTATTTTATTTTATTTTATTTTTTTAAACAAATTTTATTAATTTTACAAAAAAAAACAATACACAATCCAGGCATAACAACTTGAAGGATCTTTTCTAAAAATAATAATAATAATAATTAAAGAAGAAAGCCAATAGAACATAACTCCAAATTGTAATATCAATATTTACATTATCTATTTAACTTCATATCTTATCCAAACTTCTCCTTTTATCCAAATTATATTTCTTGCTTATTAAAATTTTATTGCCTTTCATAAACATACAAAACACAAAACATAAACAAAACTAAAACATCTTTTCTGAAGGCTGCCTGATCCCGGGTTGAAACTCTTCACACAGACACAAATTCAAACATCATATTCACTTTATATATCCTTCCATATCTTATTATCATTTTCTTTTTTATATATATAAACCAATTTTATCAATTTTACAAAAACAGTGCATAAACAATCAAGGCATAACAGCTTATAAATTCTTTCCTAAAAAAATAATAATAATTAAAGAACAAACCAATACTTTATCTATTTAACTTCATATCTTATTCCAGCTTCTCCTTTTCATCCAAATTATTTCTTATTGATTAAAATGTTATTGCCTTTTATCAATATACAAAAATAAATAAATAACAAAACCTTTATATATCCTTCCATATCTTATTTCCATTTTCAATAACATTCTTTGTCTGTTCTATTTCCAACTATCCATTCATCTTTTTTCTTTTACTATACTTCTCCTATACACTAACTGGAGTGACACCTTTAACTCATTACCCTAACTTAAAAGTACTTCATATAACAATTTTTCTTGGAATTCTGTTTAAAAGATTCTAAAATTACACAATAAATTTTATACTCTAAATACACATGTAAAAAACACAATCTTATGTACCCTCCAGAATCCCTCTTTTATCCTAAATTAAATTCACCCATTGTCTCTGAATAAACTTTTTTTCTTTAGATCTTGCTTCCCCTCATTGAGGCTTCTCCTCCCCCCCTTTCTCTCTTGCTTATTCTTCTCCTTGCCCTTTTTACCCCTTTGTCTTTCCTCCTCCCTTTTCTTACTCCCTTTCCTTTGCTTTCTAACCTTGCCTCCACCTTTCCGCTCATTTTTCTCTTCTTTGGTTGTTTTTATAATTCTTAAAATCCCCTTTTTCTTATCCTTTTTCTCCTCCTCCCCGGAAAGAACCCATTGTTCATCAAAGATGGCTTCTTCTTCTTCTTTGTCCCAGTCCTTCTGCTGCGTAGTCAACTTTTCATAAGTACATAACGCCATTTCTAAGAATTGAAACAAACTGCCCAAAGTATCTTCTTTTTTATATTTTTGATATTCAGTCTTTAGTTCATCCACAAGCGATGCCATCATGAAAAAAGAAACTTTTCCCAAAACAACCACAAATATTTTTAATCAAGAATAATTAAAAAAAAAAATTCCAAAAATTAATACTTTTCTTCCTTCTTCTCTTTCTCTTTCTGGGGTTAATGTTTAATCAAAGAGGTCCAATTACCATATACCTTTCTTTGGGATTCTAGGCAATCTCCTCCTTTTTCAGCTTCTGCTCCAATTTTTTTTCCTCTCCCTTCCCACTTGCAATATCAATTTTAAATAATCAGTTTCCGGTTTCGCGTGGCTTCGAGGCAGCAGGAATTCGCGACAGCTCGCGATTCCTGCTGTGCTAGCCGCCGAGGTACCCCCGATCCAGATGGGTCAGGGGGATATGGCTGCCCTGTAGGGACAGCTGAAGAGAGAGGGGAGTCGGACAGGGGGTTGGGGGTGTCGCGGACCCCCTCCCCCTCCGGAAAAACCCCTTTTTCCCAAGGCGGTGGAGCGGCGGTCAGCAATGGCCGCCACGAAGAAGCCAGCAACCGGGTAAGATTGCGCTGGAGGAAGTAAGAAGAGTGAAAGTGCTGTCTGAGCCGAGTCAAGTAACATCTTGCAAATTGGCTGGAACTGAGCTGTTTGAATTGCTGGAGGATACATTGTATCCCTAAGAAGATCGAAAGCGGCGGAGAAGCTGTTAAAGGGAACTTTTTTTTTTTTTCTTCACTCTCCCACCCCATGGAAACAGCAGATATGTTTGGATATACTGGACATTGAAAGTGAATTGTTTTGAGAGTTGAAGCTAAGGGACAAAAGGGTTTTTGGACATTGAAAAACTTAAGAAATTGGAAAACCCTTGCTGGAGGTATGGAACACAGGGTTATTTTAGAAGACATTATATACGGGAGTCTTTGTGGTTAAACTGGGAGAAGATAAAAAGACAATGTTATTTGAAAATTCCAGTTTGGTTATCGACTATTGAAGCATTTTCCTATCCTATAATTTATAAGAAGGAACAGTTAGATATGGGGAACTCTTGGATGAAAAGGGTGAACTTAAATCGATCCAAAACTTAGAGGAACAAGGTATAAGGATGAATTGGTTTTCATATGCGCAAATACATTCAAGGCATGATGAAGATCCTAAAATGGAGGGATTCTATGATAAGCAGACGGATTTAGATAAGATCTTGATGGGTACTGATGAGAAGGTGATTAAAAAATTATATGGTTATTTACTGGGAATGAAATTAGAGGAAGAACAAGTCAAAGAAACTATGATTGTTTGGGGGAAGAATTTTGGATATGGGATTGATCTAGAGAAATGGCAGAAATTGTGGTCTCAAAATTATAAAATGACAATGTCAACAGCATATAAAGAAAACTTGTATAAGATGTTTTACAGGTCGCACTTTCCCCCAACAAGAATAGCAAGAATGTTTAAGAACAAATCTGAAAAATGCTGGCAATGTCATCAGATACCCGGCTCGTATTACCATATGTGGTGGACTTGTGAGGACGCTAGAAAATATTGGACTATAATTCGCATGTGGTTGGAAAAAATGACAAAGAAACACATAGACTTGAAACCAGAGATCTTCTTATTGGGAATTTTACCTGATATATATAGTAAAGATTTGAAGTAGCTGATTGTAAATGTATTAACAGCGGCTAGGATTGTATTTGCTAAAAATTGGAAGAATGAGAAAATACCATTACAGGAAGAAATTATTAAGAAAATATTGGAATGTGCTGAGATGAGTAGAATGACATTTGAAATTAGAGAGCAAGAGGATAAACAATTTTATGAAATTTGGGATATTTTTTATAAATGGCTAGATGATAAAATACGATAATAGAATATTTAGAATGCTAGACAGTAAGGAATATCTTTATTTTGCTATTATTTTGTTATTTGACATTATATTTATAAAGGGTTTTTTAGGATTGATTTGATATGATTATATGATTTGTTATAGAATAAACTGGTTTAAAGTATTGTTAGCTCATAAAATATGAATAATTAAAAATATAGTCAAAACTTCTTTTTTTAGTGATATTAGGATATATAAGTTTGGATTGACAATATGAGTTGATATGTAACATAATTGTAATTGAGACTACAGAATGAATGCACAAAAATGATGAACCAACTGACACACTGGATGTACATATGAGAGTTGATGTTTTTATGTTTTGTTTGTCTAGTTTGTTTGTAGAAAATTAATAAAATCTTTTTCAAAAAAAATAAAAATAAAGAGCTTTGCCACAAATGTGAGTTATGAAGATACCTGATTGTTAAGCCTGGGTTCCCCAACCAGGGTTAAGGAGACAAGCTAAACAGAATGTGCAGCGTTAGTCAGATAGGCACACAGATAAATGAGTGAGATAAGCTTGTATGTTTGTTAACATACAATAAAAATAACAGATACGCTTGTGCTATCAAAATATAGTTTATTCCATTTAGAATTTATAGCATAGTCAAAATAACAGTCCTTTAGTCATGTATCATTTTAGTCAGTCCATTCAAGGATATTCAGTTAGCAAAGTCCGTGTAGAATATCCAATGTCAGTTCACTTACAATAAATCAGTCCTTTATCTCTCTCCCGTTCCAGTAGGGAAAAACGCAGTCTTGAATCCATCCAGTAATTAGGGATCATAAAGCCAGAGAGAGCAAGCTGATGTTCCTTGCTTCTTTTATGGTGCTTTCACAACCACTCCCTTAATTACATTCCTATATTTAAAGTTGCAGACACTTTAACTTATAAACCATGATAACATATTTATTATTTTACCTAAACTAGTTAGGGTAAACAATGTTATCCCTAACATTCTCCCCTTTTAGGAAATAATAATAAATATAACTATTTACATCTTTAAAACATATTTGTTACAACTCTCTTTAAACTTGCTTACTCCTTGAGCTTTTGTAAATTGGTCTGCAATGTTTTCTTCTGTCATGCAGTATTCCAATTTAATTAGCCCATTCTTTACAGATTCTCTAACATTTAAATATCTTAAATCAGTATGCTTTGATCTAGTTTTTACAGCAATATTAGTAGCTAACTTTATGGATGCCTGGTTGTCCTCGTATACTATAATGGAATCTTTAACAGTTACACTCATGTCTAATAATAACTGTTTGTACAGAATTAAGTCAGTGCATAGTAATGACAGACATGAAAATTCCGCTTCCATCATGGACAAGCTAATATGCTGTTGTCTGATTGACCTCCACCCTATTAGTGTCTTACCAAATAATATAGCCATCCCAGATGTTGATTTTCTTGTGTTTATATCAGTTGCAAAACTTGCATCTGCATAGGCACTAAGACTCAAATCACCCTTTGGTTCTATATACAATGCATGGTTCAGTGTTCCTTTAAGATATCTTAAAATTCTCTTTAATGATTGCCAATGACATTGATGTGGATCTGAATTAAAGTGAGCCAGCTGATTTACACTATAAGCTATATCTGGCCTAGACCAATTGCTTATATATGATAAGCTACCAATCAAAGATTGATATATAGACTTATCAAATTTGGGACTTTGATCATCAGTTTGGCAAACTTCCTGTCTCATTGGAGTCTTTGCCGGTTTACAAAGTTCCATTTTATACGTTTTAATTAATTGGTAAATTTTATCTTCTTGAGATATCTTAAATCCATTTTTTGTTTTGTTAATTGTCAATCCTAGATACTTTTTAATTTCACCTAAATGCTTTAATTTTATCTTTTTGGCTAATAATGATATAATCTCATTAGCTTCATTATTAGTCTTAATTATCAAAGCAATATCATCTGTAAATAATAACAATAATGACACCGTTTCATTATTTTCTCTTTTAAACACACATGGATCTGCTAAACCAGATTTAAATCCTATATTGTTTAATTCTTTCACAATATATTGATTCCACTCAAAGCCAGATTGTTTCAACCCGTAAAGACTCTTTTTGAGTTTCCAACAATCATTACTATTTACTTTATTATCTTTTATAATCATTGGCTTTTTCAAATAAATAATGTGCTGCAATGGTGCATGCAAATAAGCAGTTTCTACATCTAAATGGTTAATGACAAAGTTTTTCTTAGCTGCCCACACTAAAGCTGCTCTCAAAGATGTTGCTTTAAGACTTGGTGCAAAAACTTCATCGTAATCAGATACAGTTTGATTAAATCCTTGAGCTACCAACCTAGCCTTATGGGTAACAGTCCCATCATTTCCAGTTTTTACTTTAAATATCCATTTGCACCCAATGGATTTTTCTCCTGGAGGTAATTTAGCATCTTCATATAGTTTCATTACCTTTAATGAATTTAATTCGTTTTCCATTGCCTTTTGCCAATTCTCCTGATCCTTAGTAGGATACATCTTAAATTCATCTACACTAGTTGGAACTTTAATTACTTGGCAATCTATACTTGCTTGATACCTATCAGGTGGTCTAGTTACATGTGTAGTACGTCTAGGTATTACAGGACTTACAGGTGGACTTTCATTTATTAACTGTTCTTGATTATCTAATTCTTCCTGATCAACTGTTTCTTCTTGTTGTGGTCCTATTTGTTTTTCGTGGACTTCTTCTTTAATTGGACTCTTCTTATAACTAGTCTGTTCTTTCTGCCTTTTGTAGGGTTCAATAATTACTTCATTATTTAAATCTTGCTCTAATCTATTCCATCCTACATGTTCTAGGAATTTAGCACAAGCACTGGTGTAAACTCTAGATGTACCTGGTTCCCAGAATCTATAAGATCTGTGATTAGATTTATATCCTACAAAAAATAATCTTTTAGCTCTATGCTGTCCTTTGTGTCTGAGTTGTGTAGGGATATGCACACATGCTGGTGCTCCAAATGTGTGCATGTAACTTAAATCAGGTTTCGTACCATGCCACAGTGTGAATGGTAATTCACCTGTTGTTGAATTAACAACATTATTTAATATATGATTACCACACATTATTGCTTCTCCCCATAAATTGTCAGGTAATCCTGAATCAGACAACATAGTACTTGCCATTGACTGCAGTGTTTGGCCTTGTCTCTCTATAAAGGCATTATGTTGTGGCCTATATTGTTCTGTCCCTAATTAGCATTCTTGAGATCCCCGCGCTTTGATTGGCCAAAGCGCGGGGCACTCTGATTGGTCAGGCGAGCCGCGCTGATTGGCTCGTTAAGAATCTCCCACGATTGGTCCATTCGAATCGCGGGAGATTCAAAGCGGTGCCATTGGCCGCGGCCGCCGAGGCTAAAGTAATAAAAGCCGGGAGCTTTTTCCTTTGCGGCAGTTCAGTTCCAACTTTAAATAAAAGAGCATGATTTGAAGTCACCGACTCCTGGCATCATTTCGCGGACACAACACTGGCGACGAGGATGGGATCCAGACCCTGAACCGAACCAAACCACGTGTCCGATGGAAGCCAGAAGAACCACCACGATGGCGAAAATCGCACCCCTCGCACCCTTCAACCCCGCCACCGAGGACTGGGAATCGTACTCTGACCGATTCCGCATGTTCCTCGAGTGCAGCGACCTGAAGGACGCCACCGGCCCCATGAAGCGCGCCATCTTCCTGACCCACTGCGGGACCGAGGTCTTCAAGATGGCCAAAGCGCTTGCCAAACCCGCCGATGCGACCGCGATGGACTAGGACGTCCTCGAGCCAATACTTCGGCAGCACTACGCTCCAGAGGTACCCATCCTGATCCGACGCAACGAATTCTACCATCGGGACCAAAGGTCGGGTGAGAGCTTCAGCGACTTCGTCGCCGAGCTACGGCACCTAGGGGGGCTCTGCGAATTCGACAACCTGAACGACGCCCTGCGAGACAGAATTGTGCTCAGTTTGTGGGACCCCGTCCTCCAGAGCCGGCTGATGGCCAAGGGCAACATCAGCCTAGCAGACACCCTCACCGCAGCCGCAGCCGCAGCCGCAGCCGCAGCCGCTGAAGCAACCCAAACTTCCGCCGACCGCATGCGCAGACCGAACACTGGGGACCGCAGCGGAAACAACAACCCAGCAAGGTCGACCGAGGCCCAACCCGACATGACCACCCACCAGGGCGACTTCCACTCGGCATCGGGCACTTCAGATGACGAGGAGGACATCCATCGCCTCCAGACAGGCCGCGACCCACGGAACCGGCGGGGTCGTAAGTCGAGGACCAACTGTGCCGGGTGCGGCAGCGACGACCCCAGGTCGGAATGCTGGTTTTTCGAATCGATCTGCCGGCATTGCGACAAGAAGGGACACATCGCCCGTGTCTGCCGCCTAAAGAAGAACCGCAGCCCGGCACGATGGGACCAGAGCGACTGGAGGAGAGAGAGCACACCACCCCGGACCAGAGATCGCCCCTTGGACAACAAATGGGACCGGAATGGACGATCCCTGCGAGGCAGCGATAACCGATGAAGAGAGGAGACCCATCACCATCGGCCACGCCATAACCAATGACACCCGGAAGGTCCACGTGGAGGTAGGCATCGAGGGCCAGCCATGCAAAATGGAGGTGGACTCCGGGTCCTACCTCTCCATGATAGCATGGCATGAAATAAAGCGCTTGGTGCCTACCCTCCAAAGGAGGAACCTAGACAGCCAGAGACTCATTGTAAAGGACTACCAGGGAAACCGCATCCCGGTAGTCGGAACCAAACACTTCAACATCACATATAAAGGGCACACCGAAAGACTTCCCCTGACAATAGTCGACCACGACTGCCCAAGCCTACTGGGACTGCAATGGTTCGCCACGCTCGGCATCGCAGTCACGGGAGTCGACCACGTCACCGACGACAGCTGGGACCAGCAACTGGCCCGGGAATTCCAAGAGGTCTTCGACGGAAACCTAGGCAAGTACCGAGGGCCCCTTATATCTTTCAACCTAGACCCAAACATCCCCCCAAAACGCCTGAAACCAAGGCGGGTGCCATTTGCACTTAAACCCAAGATAGACGAGCAAATTGACAAGCTCGTCAAGCAAGGGATCCTACAGCCCATAGACCACGCCCGGTGGGAGACCCCCATAGTCAAGCCCGATGGGTCGGTGAGGATCTGTGGGGACTATAAGGCTACCCTAAATGGCGCGCTACAACAAAGCGCCTACCGGGGCGAAAACCTTGCCCCGTCCCAGTAGTGCAACACCTACTGCACTCACTGGGAGGGTGCAAGGTTTTCGCCAAGCTCGACCTCGCCCAGGCAAACCAACAGTTGCCAGTCGATGAGCAAACGGCAGAAGCGCAAACCATAGTCACCCACCGGGGGGGCATTTAAATGCAACCGACTCCAATTCGGAGTCAGCGTGGCACCGGGCATATTCCAAAGCCTAATGGAAAGACTACTGCAAGGCATCAAGGGGGTGGTACCTTACTTTGACGACATCCTAGTGTCGGCAACCAACCAAGCCAAACTAGAGGGTCGCCTAAGGGAGGTCCTAACCAAATTTAAAGAGACCGGACTCAAAGTCAAGAAGGAGAAATGCCAACTATACAAGGAACGGGTAGAATTCCTAGGATACCTCCTAGACCGTCACGGCATTCACCCCACAACCCAAAAAAATCAAGGCCATCAAAGAAGCCCCCACACCCAAGTCGAAGACGGAACTACAGGCATTCCTGGGGCTACTTAACTTTTACAATGTTATCCTGCCCCAAAAGGCGATGGCGGCGGAGCCCTTGCATAGGCTCCTGGACAAGGCGGCGACCTGGACTTGGGGGAAACGCGAGCAAGCCACCTTCCAAAGAACAAAGGACCTCCTCACTTCGGACGCCGTCCTTATATAGTACAACGAGACCCTACCTCTGGCCCTCACATGCGACGCATCACTCTTTGGCGTCGGCGCTGTCCTCAGCCATACCCTCCCCGATGGAAAAGAAGCGCCCATCGCGTTCTTTTCAAGGACCCTCACCAAACCGGAGCGGAACTATAGCCAGCTGGACAAAGAGGCTCTGGCTATCATTGCCGCCGTAAAACGATTCCACGAGTATCTCTATGGCCGGACTTTCACTATCATAACCGACCACAAGCCGCTGCTGGGAATCCTTGCGGGAAACTGGGCCACCCCGAACATTCTGTCTCCCCGAATGACAAGGTGGTCCGAGTTCCTGGCAGCCTACAACTACAGACTCATACACAGACCGGGTAAGACGATCTCCCATGCAGACGCCTTAAGCCCCTCGCCGCTACCGGAACCTGACACCGACCCAGCACCCACGACGACCACCCTCAGCATAGAGACTCTACCCAACCTGCCCATAACCACGTCAGACATTGCCCGAGAGACTAATAAAGACAAACGTCTGGCGCGGGTGTTGCATTGGGTAGAGAAAGGGTGGCCGGAAAGGGACAACGATGAGACCGTCAAAACATTCCGAAACCACCAAACGGAACTCTCGTTATTAAAAGGGTGCATACTATGGGGGGATAGGGTGGTCATTCCAGAAAAGCTACAAGGGAAGGTTCTGGAACTGCTACACGAAGGGCACCCTGGCATCGTCAGGACTAAAGCCCTGGCCAGAAGTTACGCTTGGTGGCCAGGGATGGACAAACAAATTGAGACCTGGGTAGCAAGGTGCCAACGATGCCAGGAAACTAGGCCCAGCCCACCCACAGCACCCGTCCTAGAGTGGGAAACCCCAAGGGGACCTTGGTCTAGGATTCACATAGACTTCGCCGGGCCCACAAATGACACAGCTTCCTTATAACAGTAGATGCTTACTCCAACTGGCTGGAGGTAAGCAACATGAAGACGACAACCATGGAGGCCGTGACCAAGGAACTCTGCAAACTCTTTGCAACACACGGCCTCCCAGACGTTGTCGTTTCCGACAACGGGCCCCAATTCACCTCACTGGAATTCGAAAAATTCCTAGCGGAAAGGGGCATCCGCCACGCGCTGACAGCACCGGCGCACCCGGCGGCGAACGGTAGGGCGGAACGGATGGTCCAATTCACTAAGAAGACCATCCGGAAAATAGACCACGGGGAGATCCAGGAGAAAATAAACAAACTACTCTTCACCCAACACATAACACCAAATACCACAATGAATAAGAGCCCAGCCGAACTATTAATGGGGAGGAAATTAAGGTCCCCACTCGACAGGTTACACCCCACGTATAACCCGGAGAAGCCCCCAGACTCAAACAGCAAACACCGAACCTTCGCACCCGGCGACCCCGTATACGCAAGAAACCTGATGGGAGACCCACTATGGATACTGGCCGTCATCACACAAGTAACAGGCCCACACTCGTACCGGCTACAAACAGCAGACGGACGAGCGTGGAAACGCCACATCGACCAATTAAGGTTGAGGACCACCAACCAAGAGACCACCGACGCACAAACAGGCGAAACCAACCCCCACAACACAAACCAAGGGGGGAGGGAATACCCAGGGGACCAAAACCAAAGAAGAATAAACCAGCCACACTTACCAGAAAGCAGCCATCACGACCCCTCGCCAGGAAGAGATAGCCAGGCCAGCTCGACCGGCCCGGAAAGACCGAGCGGGAGCGGCGAAACCCGCAGCTCAACCAACCCGGGAGGCCCAGGAGGGAGCTACAGAGAGCGGGCTGGCCCGACCGACCAGCCGGTTCCCACAACGGCATCAGGAGCAGCAGAGATCCCGACCGAACCGGCCGGAATCCAACCTACGACTGAGTTGCGCAGGTTCAGTAGGCTAAGACGGAGCCCCGCCTAACTACGTGACTACGCGATGTAAGGACTGAACCAAGAGGGGAGGGGTGTTCTGTCCCTAATTAGCATTCTTGAGATCCCCGCGCTTTGATTGGCCAAAGCGCAGGGCACTCTGATTGGTCAGGCGAGCCGCGCCGATTGGCTCGGTAAGAATCTTTCGCGATTGGTCCATTCGAATCGCGGGAGTTTCAAAGCGGTGCTATTGGCCGCGGCCGCCGAGGCTAAAGGAATAAAAGCCGGGAGCTTTTTCCTTTGCGGCAGTTTGGTTCCAACTTTAAATAAAAGAGCATGATTTGAAGTCACCGACTCCTGGCATCATTTCGCGGGCACAACATATATGATGCAGACTTTTTATGTTGAATACCTAACATTCTAAGTCTATTCTGGAATTTATTATTTGTAAATTCTGTACCATTATCTTTTATAAGAGTTACTAATTTCTTTTTAGTTTTCCTTTCAGCAAATTTAATCCAATTAAAGAGATTTAGATACGCTTCAGTTTTGATCTTCATTAAATAGCAAAACCCATATCTAGAATAGTGGTCCATTATACTTAGTATGTATCGAGCTCCTCCTACACTTGGTTTTTTCGGACCTATTAAATCAGCAAATACTACTTCTAAAGGCTCTTTGGTAGTAAATCCATCAACTCTATTAGCCGGTTTGACCTTGCTCGTGCTTTGATTGCAAGCATTACATTGCAAATACTTATTACAAGGTTTCAAACTTATTCCTTTAGATAATTCAACAGTTTTCTTAAGCATTTTAAAATTTAAATGCCCTAGCCTTCGATGTAACAAGTGAATACATTCATCATGAGGTTTCTTATTTTCATAAACCGTGTTAGCCACCTTTAAACCATTATCATTTAACACATATAATTCACCTCTTAAAGATGCAGTAATTTTCTTATCTTCTTTTTCAATTTTGCAGTTATCTCCTTTAAAGGTAACTACATATCCTAGTTTAACCAAAATTCTAACTGAAATTAAATTAAACTTAAGTTGTGGTACATATAACATTTTTACATTCTCTTTTATAAAAGAACAATATGCTATACCTTGACCTTTAGTTTTCAATTTCCAGCCATTGGCTAACGATATCTGCTGTGTACTCTTGGACATTTTAATAAAATTTTTGTTATCATTTGTTATACAGTGGGATGCTCCACTGTCAACCGCCCATAAATTATTTTTTACAGCTCCGTTAGTATGCATGGCTAACTCTAAATTTTTATTTATCTTTTGATGACTTTTAGTATTCTGGCCAGCATTCTGGCTCTTTGCTTTTTTACAAAATCTTGCCAAATGTCCTCTTCCTCCACAATTAAAACACTTTTTAATTGTGTATGCAGTAGGAGATTCATTATTTTCTTTTTGAGGTTGCTCCCTCCTTAACTGATCTCTTTCAAGTCTTCTTCTGGCCTCTTCAATCAATCTGCCAGTTATATCAGTTAAAGTTAAACTTTCCTAAGGCAATATTTCAAGGGAAGTGACATAGTTGTCATAATTTTCATCTAGTGAAGATAGAATTATGTAGACTTGGTGTAGTTCAGAGAAAATAAGCTTTCTCGTGCAGTTCTTGAAAAATGCTTTGCATAGTTTTCAAATGACTTAGCATATCACCATTCTTCTGGAGATGCGTCCTGAAAAGCTTTCGTGTAAGATTTATGTGAACACCAACGTTATCTCGGACATAAATCCTCTTCAGCTTCTGCCAACACCCAACAGCCGTTTGCTCTCCATGGATATGAACAAGTTGCTGGTCAGACAGTGTTAATCCTATTATGCAAATAGCTTGTTCATTTTTATGCATAAATTCTTCTATTTTTAGTCTATCTTCATCATCCTCTGGATCCCATTCCTCTATGTTTGATGGATTTTCAATTATGTTCCACAAACCTTCTCTTCGTAGAATTAGACTACATTTTATAGACCATGATACATAGTTTGTTCCATCCAACTTGGATATAAGGGACAAACTTTGTAGATTGACTTGTGCCATGTTTTCTCATATGGATATAAAACTATAATTAATAAAACACAGCTGTCTGTTTTCTGTAACGTATAACAACACAAACTCTCACTTTTTACATAAATCTGTTTTATCCTAGTTAAACTGACTTTGCAGCCTCTGGGCCCATAACCAGTGTTAAGCCTGGGTTCCCCAACCAGGGTTAATGAGACAAGCTAAACAGAATGTGCAGCGTTAGTCAGATAGGCACACAGATAAATGAGTGAGATAAGCTTGTATGTTTGTTAACATACAATAAAAATAACAGATACGCTTGTGCTATCAAAATATAGTTTATTCCATTTATAGCATAGTCAAAATAACAGTCCTTTAGTCATGTATCATTTTAGTCAGTCCATTCAAGGATATTCAATTAGCAAAGTCCATGTAGAATATCCAATGTCAGTTCACTTACAATAAATTAGTCCTTTATCTCTCTCCCGTTTCAGTAGGGAAAAATGCAGTCTTGAATCCTTCCAGTAATTAGGGATCATAAAGCCAGAGAGAGCAAGCTGACGTTCCTTGCTTCTTTTATGGTGCTTTCACAACCACTCCCTTAATTACATTCCTATATTTAAAGTTGCAGACACTTTAACTTATAAACCATGATAACATATTTATTATTTTACCTAAACCAGTTAGGGTAAACAATGTTATCCCTAACACTGATGTACTAATAAATCTACTTTGTTATGGATGTTTTGTGGAATTATCTATCTGCATCTGCATAGCCACAAATACACCTCTGTGCCATGAGACAGGACAGAAAAAACATTGTCTTCTGTAAAATGGATATGTATTAGAACATTGTAGATGTCTGTGGTTTGACTAGGAAATACTGGGTATGATCCATTGCTGTTTACAAATACTGAGCCAAAGAATGTATTGAAGAGGTTGGCTTTAATGGTGTTATCCTTACAGTCTTTACCATCAGGTCCTTTCAGGGGTAGGATGGACCTTGAGTCTGTTAGTTTGTTGTTTACAAAATTGTAGAAAGCATGGGTGGAATTTGTGCATAGAAGGTTTTCCTCTTGTTTAATGTGATAATTGGTGCAATCAGTCTTTATCTGGTGGCATAAATGTTTATATCAGCTTTTGAAGTTGGCAACATAACCAGACTTGTTTTTTCACCAAAGTGATCGCTTTTTGCATTGAAGCTTCCTTATTGTTATGGGTAATCTTTTTAAACACAGAGTCAACATTGCAGTTAGCAACCAGCTGGGGCTGGTAGCAGAAGACTTTGGCCAAGAGCCATTTAAACACCAGGACTCTGATCGCAGGAACCAGCTCCATAGGATCAGAGATCTGATAGATAAAGAACATAGTAATGAGAAAAGCAGGGAGAGATAGTTGTGAAGCCTCCAATCATAAGATAAATAGGAAATGGGGCTGCAGCAGCAGACCATTAGATGGAAATCCCTTAAGCTGAGCATCTATAAGCAAAATATAAAAACATTATGGGCTCAATAATCAGAATTATTTTGAATTTACTCTGATGTGTGCTATTCTCAAGCATTCTAAGATTTTGGATATAATTTTGTGAGCTTTTTAGTGCTTACCCAATACTCCAGATATTAACTCCTCATATTGGCTGACATGGACTCTGGGAAGGTTATTTAGAGTCCAAATTATATATTGTGCAGTAGTGGCATATAAACTTTATTGTGAGAAATAGAAGATGAGGACTATTTAACTAAAACAGTTGTAGTTTCTTTCATTTTAACCTGGAGAGAAGATTAACAATTAAGAAAGTCAAAGAATAGGAAAAATGCATGAACAAGAGCCACTAGCTCACCACCCTCAATCTCTTCAAGGAGACTTACATAATCAGAAATTGTCAAAGAAACAAACATATGTGTGATCTACAAAGGCATTATGCATTATGCTTATTTTTAATTTGTATTTATGTTTAAGGTTGCCTGGAGGAACCACTGCAAAGGAAGAAATCTGTCACAATGGACTCATGGCTTCCAGTTCTTAGATTGATGCTTCTGTCAGAAATTGTCAAAGACAAAGAAGTTAAAAAATAAGGATGAATCAGACTATTACAAAGTATGGGATAAGTTTTATGGTTGGTTAGATAAGAGGAAGAATCAATACAATAAGAAATGATTTGATGTGTGTGTGTGTGTGTGTGTGTGTATAATGTAAACATGTATTATTACTATGTATTATTTTTATATGTGATTTAGCAATGTAAGACAAAAATGTAGGTTAGGAGGATTGTACCACATTCAGTGTTTTTAATGTATCTTTTTGTTTTTGTTCGTGTTTATTTGTTTAACAAAATTATTTTAAAAATTAAAAAAAAGAAATTGTCAAAGAAACAAACATATGTGTGATCTACAAAGGCATTATGCATTATGCTTATTTTTAATCTGTATTCTTATATTTAGGGTGGCCTGGAAAAAGTACTGCAAAGGAAGAGATCTGTCAAAATGATAAGGAGGATTGAGTTTTTTAATTTCAGCAGAACTAGACATGTCTTCAGTCTTAATTTCCCCTGGCCAATCATAGCCTCATTTTGTTCCCAAAGACCTCCAAATCCATGTCTCAATAATTCAGGACCACTTGTAGCTCTTGCTGGGGATTTTGGAAGCTATTTATATGAACACAAGTTACAATGTTTAAAACAAATGGTAATAATTTGGAACCATATAAAGTTTGATATGGAGATGTGCAGAATACACAAATTTTCAAAACAATGATTCCAATTCAGAAACAGAGTCATGTCACTGAGGCGCAGTAATGAGGAAGTATTAAGGGGTTCAAGGTCTTTTAAAAGAGAGCAGGGTGGGGACTGTGTTGATCTCAGAGAATGAGGACAGTTTCCTGATTTCTGGAATTCAAAACAAGGAACTTGTCTTCGGTGCATAAGCTCTCAGTGTCCACAAAGAATACATTCATCAAGAATCATAAGATACAACACTTAGTGATAGTCATAGGATACTAAACAAGCAATCAAATTATACTAGGAAACTAAATAAAACAATATAAATCATTTCGATACAAGCAACAAGGTTATACTCATAAGTAGAAGGAGATAGGTAATAGGAAGGATTAGAAGAATGATAGTGATAATGAGGTATCCTGTGACCACATAGGGCTTTTTCAATTAAAAATTTTCACCTTGAATTCCCCCAGAAACCAAGTGGCAATTAACAAACAAAATCCCTCCCTCTGCTGCCCACCTCTGGACCAAATCTGGCTTCTGGATAGCCTTCCAGGACAGCTTATATAGAGTTCACTGCAGTGACCCATACTGTGAATAATTTACACAACCCAGTTGCGGAATTCAGCAATTTCAGATCATGATGGAGAAAAAAATTATCCAAATGGTCACTAAGAGCTGACAGAGACTTGATGGCACATAATCAATCAATGTTATTCAGAGGAATCGATGACTAATCTAACATGGTATTTTTTGTTCTACCGATACACGTCTAGATGGGTCCTTGGGTCCTTCCTTGGTTGGGGGAAGATGGTTAAATATTCTGTGTAAGAAACCAGGATAGCTTTTCGTTTATAACCCAAGCCTTTTATACCCCTTTCCTCGCTTGCTTTTTTCCAGGGATCTGTATGGCTTATTATGAGAGCAGATTCAACAGCCGAGCTGTGGGGCCACCAAACTCAAATGGCAGTCACGACTATGGGATTTTCCAGATAAACAGCCACTATTGGTGCAACAATAACCAGGGGCCTACAGCTAATGACATATTCCAATTTGTCTTTCCTGGCAGCTTTCATAAATGATGACATCACAGATGATATTGAGTGTGCTTAGGGAATTGTCTATGATCCCCAAAAGATGGATGCCTGGTAAGTTAATCTTTCATTAATATTTTCCACTTGTAACATTGGATAGCAATGGAACTGTCTTGAAAGTTAATCATCTTTCTTTAAATTATTATAGAACTTTTAGCCTTGATGGCAAAATACAATTTCTGAATATGGAAATTTGTATTTTTCTTGCAAGAGTGGGTTGTTGTTGCCTACAGTAGGACTCTGATCCCACGGAGGAGCTCCACAGGATCAGAGAACTGAAAGATAAAGAATGCAGTGAGAGAAACAGGGAGAGATTATTTGTGAAAACTCCAATCTTAGGTTGAATAGGAAAAGGGGCTGCAGCAGCAAATGGTTAGATAGAAAACTAGTAAAATGGGAATCTAGACCAAACAATAATGGTATTTTATGCGGTCAAATGTCAGAATAATGTTACTTTGCTGTGTTCTCTTCTGAGGGATTCTATGATATGGGGTAAGATTTTGAGAACCTTCTGGTGCTCACCAAAGATTTTGGACTTGAACTCCCTTTAATTCTAGCTAGTATAGACCCTACATAGGATATGTGGGAACCCAAGTATTTCTTGGGCATTACTGGCAAAGAGGTTTTGTATTGGACGAAGCCAACGCAGCGATACAACCCTAAACAGCTTTACTTTACAGCAGGCTTGTAATCCTGCACTTCTCATTCGCCCATGGATAGAGAGTCGTGATTGGTCGTTTTTGGCCAGTCTGATTGACTGTTAAAGGAGGCCCCTGATTGGATGCTTGTGAAAGCAGTAAACTCAATTCATTGGTTGTTTTGACAGTAGCCAGCTCTATAAAAGAGCTGCTGCTGTCCAAGTATTTTGCTCTGTTCTTTCCTGATAATAAAGAGTTGAAGTCACCATTTGATGTCTCGTCTCCGTTCCTTGCACCCATGCCCAGGACTTAACACTGGCGATGAGGATGGGATGCGGAGACGATACAGCTGACTAAGTACGCATCGAACAAAATAGAGCACATGGCGAAAGAGCGCACGCAACAAACGGCAAGATGACCAGCGGTGCCATACCACCCGCTCCATTCGACCCAGCAACCGAAGACTGGGACTTGTATATAGATCGCTTCCAGATGTTCCTGGAGACCAACAATTTAAAAGATGCTATGCCTGGCAAGAAACGAGCGGTGTTCCTGACCCATTGCGGTCCCGCCATTTTCAAAATGGCTAAAGCACTGGCAAAACCGGCAGAAGTAAAGACCATGGATTGGGATACCCTCGCCCATATCCTCCGGGCTCATTACGCACACGCAGTACCTACACTGATACGAAGACACGAATTTTACCAGAGGGACCAACGGAAGGACGAGAGCGTTGGAAATTTCGTAGCCGACCTCCGGAACCTAGGAGGCCTTTGTGGTTTTGCAAACTTAGAGGAAGCCCTAAGAGACTGCATAGTTCTGGGATTAAATGCACCACACGTGCAGAGTAAGCTGATGGCAAAAGGCGACATCAGCCTTACAGATGTCATCACCGATGCTACTGCTGCAGAAGCAACCAGGAAGTCAGCCGCTCAAATGCGCCAAGCGAACGCACCACTTCGCCAACTCGCCAATGAAAGCCCACTCGTCACTGAGAAGCACACTACCACTACCCACCACGAAGACCTCGAATCATCCTCAGACAGTGAGGAAGAGGAGGTCAACTGGCTCCGCTCAGAACGAGAGCAAAGGAACCAGAGACGTCCGCGCCAATGTGCTGGTTGCGGGGCAAACCACCCGCAATCGGACTGCAAATTTCTCGATGCACTCTGTCTTACCTGCGGAAAAAGAGGCCACATCGCGAAGGTCTGCAGAAGCAGATGAGAGTCCTCTCCCAACCGAAGGGAGAACAACCTCCATCGGGAGATAGGCAAACCTCCTGAGAATCGTGACCGTCTGAACCACCAATGGAACAACTATTACTATTACAAAAACCAAGCACCTGCCTCTTCAACGAAATGAAAAGAGGCCCACCAAACCATTACTATCAGCCACGCTTCATCGTTCGATCCTAAAAAGATCCGTGTAAAGGTTACTATTGAAAATCGACCATGCGTGATGGAAGTCGATTCTGGATCATCCCTATCGATGGTATCCTGGAAATCCCTCAAACAGCTGATCCCTGCCATCTGACGACAGGACCTCAGCATGCAATGAATCATCCTGAAAGACTACCAGGGAAACAGAATTCCAGTTGTAGGTTCCAGCCACGTCCAAGTATCCTTTAAGGATGGCACAGCGATGCTTCCCCTGACTGTCGTCGATCGTGACCGACCCAGCTTGTTAGGGTTACAGTGGTTCACCCCACTTGGGATTGAACTAGCTGGCATACCAAACCAGAAGCGATGACTGGGAAGAGGCTCTCATCCAGGAATTTCAGGACGTGTTCACAGGAACATTAGGCAAGTACAAGGGGACCCCTATATCATTTAATCTCAGCCCCGATGTAGCTCCCATTCGGCTTAAGCCTCGTTGGGTACCTCTTGCCTTAAAACTGAAGATCGACGAGTAGCTAGATAAACTGATAGCCCAGGGCGTATTGGAACCGATTGACCATGCCCGCTGGGAAAGCCCGATAGTAATGCCCATGAAGCCAGATGGTTCATTAAGAATTTGTGGGGATTACCGGGCCACCCTAAATCATGCTCTTCAACAGAGCATTTATCCAGTACCGGTGGTTCAACACCTTCTTCATTCCCTGGGTGGCGGAAAAATATTTGCGAAATTGGACTTAGCTCAGGCGTACCAGCAACTACCTGTAGACGCAACAACTGCAGAAGCCCAGACAATAGTTACACATAGAGGTGCTTTCAAGTGCAATAGACTCCAATTCGGAGTAAGCGTGGCGCCGGGCATTTTCCAAAGTTTAATGGAGAGACTATTACAAGGCATAAAAGGCGTCATGCCTTATTTTGACGATGTCCTAATAGCTGCCCCCACTAAAGAGTTAATAGTACAACGACTCAGAAAAGTTCTTCAGAAATTTAAAGACGCTGGTCTGAAGGTAAAAAGGGACAAGTGTCAACTTTGTACTGAGAGAGTGGAGTTCCTGGGATACCTTCTCGACAGACAGGGAATTCACCCCACTGAAAAAAAACTAACCGCAATCAAAAATGCCCCGAGACCTAGGAATAAGACAGACCTCCAAGCCTTCCTGGGACTCATTAACTTTTATAACATCTTCTTGCCCCAGAAGGCAACTGTAGCCGAGCCCCTACATAGACTTCTCGATAAAAAGGCTTCCTGGGTCTGGGGACAGCATGAAGAGAAAGCATTCCAAGAGGTCAAAGACCTCTTAACCTCCGATGCTGTATTAATGCAATACAACGAGACTCTACCTTTGATGGTTACCTGTGATGCCTCACCATTCGGAGTGGGAGCCATTTTAAGCCATGTCCTACCAAATGGAAACGAGGCACCTATTGCATTCTTTTCGAGAACTTTGTCTAAAACCGAAAGGAACTATAGCCAACTTGATAAAGAGGCTCTGGCTATTGTATCCGCAATTAAACGTTTCCATGAATATGTTTTTGGGAGACCCTTTACCATAATTACAGACCACAAGCCGCTACTGGGTATTTTGGCGGGAAACAAACCAACTCCCCACATCTTATCACCAAGAATGACACGTTGGTCAGAATTTTTAGCCGCCTACGATTACCGATTGCAACACCGCCCGGGAAAAATCATTCCCCACTCTGATGCTTTGAGCCGCTCTCCACTACCAGACATCATAGAGGACCCTGCTCCAACCTCAGTCATATTTGCAAATTGAAACCCTCAAATCACCGCCACTGAACGCTCGAGACATTGCCTTAGAGACAAAAAAGGACCCTGTTTTGGCACGAGTCGTCAGCTGGGTAGAACGGGGTTGGCCGGTCAGCACAACGAATGACACGTTCAAGCCATTTAGGAATCGTCAAACAGAGCTATTCTCCCAGAAAGGCTGTATAGTGTGGGGAGACAGAGTCATAGTCCCGGAGAAATTGCAATATAGGGTATTGGAAATGCTGCACGATGGATATCCAGGCATCGTGCGGATGAAGGCGTTGGCCAGGAGTTACGCATGGTGGCCTGGCTTAGATAAACAGATTGAGACCTGGGTAGCAAAATGTAGCAAATGCCAGGAGACCCGCTCCACTCCTCCAAAGACTCCCCCAACTCAGTGGGAAACGCTTGGTCCTGTATCCACATCGATTTTGCGGGACCCACAAGAGGACACACTTTCCTCCTAACAGTGGATGCCAATTCAAACTGGCTCAAAGTCCACAAGATGAAAAGCACCACCACAGACGCAGTCACTAAAAAACTGAATAAACTATTGGCTACCCACGGATTTCCAGATGTCCTGGTCTCCGATAATGACCCCCAATTCACTGCCCTGCCATTCGAACAGTACCTGGCAGATTGGGGCATCCGCCATGCTTTAACATCGCCAGCTCACCCTGCGGCCAATGGTAGGGCTGAGCGAATGGTTCAATTTGTAAAAAAGACATTGCACAAAATGGACCACGGCGACATTGACAACAAAATAAACTGGACGCTTCTCCTCCAGCACATAACTCCAAACAGTACCACGAACAAAACCCCAGCTGAACTCCTGATGGGCCGGAAACTTCACTCGCATCTCGATTGCCTCCACCCAAACTACACGCCAGAATAACCCCTGGGATCCAGCAGCAAGTGTCGGGTATTCCAGGAAGGTGACCTCGTGTTTGTGAAAAACTTCTCAGGTGACCCATTGTGGGTCCCCGTGACCATAACGCAACTTTCGGGACCCCGATCCTATCGCCTACAAACTGCAGATGGTAAGATGTGGAAATGCCACATAGACCAACTCTGTTCCAGATTAGCACCCAGTCCTATCTCAGCCCCAGAACCTCTAGCTGGGGGGGAGGGAACATTGAGGAGGCCAAAGAAGAAATTATAATCGAAACCCAACAACCAACCAGGGGATACCCACCATCCGAAAGAGACCCGAGCCAGGGAGTGGCCTCACCGCGTGACAGCACTGCGATGGAAACAGATCCAGGGAACCCGGAAGACAGCATGGCGTAAGCAGGGAAAGCAGCCCAGGGCCACAATCTTCACCATCCAACCCAGCTAGCAGCCCACCGGAACCAGAACCAGGACAGGAACCGGTGGAACAGCGCAGGTCAAGCAGACAGGTGAAGTGACCTGCCTATTTACGAGAATACGTCACCCCACCCCTCAGACGGAACCTAGGGGGAAGGGGTGTTATGGACTAAGCCAACACAGTGATACAACCCTAAACAGCTATACTTTACAGCAGGCTTGTAATCCTGCACTTCTCATTGGCCCGTGGATAGCGAGTAGTGATTGGTCGTTTTTGGCCAGTCTGATTGGCTGTTAATGGGGCCCCCTGATTGGATGCTTGTGAAAGCGGTAAACTCAATTCATTGGTTGTTTTGACAGCAGCCAGCTCTATAAAAGAGCTGCTGCTGCCCAAGTATTTTGCTCTGTTCTTTCTTGATAATAAAGAGTTGAAGTCACCATTCGATGTCTCATCTCCGTTCCTTGCGCCCATGCCCAGGACTTAACAGGTTTTATTGTGACAAATAGAAAGTTAGAACTATTTCAGCTAAAACAAATAGTGTTGGATTTTAGCCTGATGGAAAGGAATTCATTGACAAACTAGGAAAGAAACTTTATCAAGGAAAGATGAATGAAAGATAGTTGCCTCTAGCTCACCTGGAAATTTCTGCCTCCTGCTTGAGTGAGGGGACAGGGATGGAGGTGGAGTAGAAGACCTCCAAGGTCCCTTCCAGTTCTGTTATTCTCATATTATTCTTCAAGTAGATTTACATAATCAAACAAGCAATATGCACGTGGCTTAGAAAGACATGCAATGTTCTTATTCTTACTCCTAGGGTTGCCTGGACGAACCACTGCAAAGGAAAAGATCTGTCACAATGGACTCAGGACTGCTCACTCTGAGATGGATGATCCTGCATTTCTCTTCCTCCTCCTGTAATGGAAATGATACGACTTCTTATACCGTATAACCAAGCTTTCACAATTCGATTCGTTGTGTGTACCCCACAAGTTCGGAAGAACAAGTTTCTTTGCATACAAATGATAATTTTAAATCTCTTTTAAACTCTTCAAATATTGCTTGAAAATTTTCAATAAAATGAGTGTTGTGCATTTTGCCATTTTTATTTCACCCTTCATTATTCTGGCATAACTGAGTTGGCTATTAATCTTTCCTACAGCAAGGGTGAACTGCACCACTGTTTCAAAACCTGGCATCATGTAATAGAGATCCTGATGCATCTCTTCATACAATATTAGTAAACTATCTTGAATTTGTTACATGAAAATTCTAAATTGGCATTTAAGGCCAGAAAATATCTAGGATGTACTTCCAGTTATATTTTAAGGCTTGGTTTTTGCTGTACAGTATAACTGATGTCTGAATCCATAATCTGGTCGCCATCTGGTTCATCCATTGACCTGGAAGATACCAGAGTATCCAAACAAGAAAGCAACATTAGCAGATTAAATTATACAGGCAAAATTATTGTGATTTATGCTGTTCCAAAGTCCTCATTTTACCTTCTTTCAAAGTATAGATATGTAACAGTGTTAAATCTAATCTATTCAGTGCATCATCAGTTCCAGGATGTAGTTAACAAGTCAGAGGAAGATTGACCTAAAGTCATTCATCTGGCTTGGTGTCCAAGGTGGGACCAGAACTCACAATGTCCTCATTTCTAATTTTGTGCCTTAACCAAACTAGTTGTTTTGCTTACATTATAATTAAATAGAATGACTGCTTGATTTATATTCAATCTCCTAAAATACCTCCTTCTCCCATCATGCTGTTTCTGCAGTGGTCTACTGCACCAGGGAAATGCAATTTGTTTTCTTTTTTGTATATAATTTTTATCAAAAGTATTAAAAAAGAAGATAAGAACTAATACAAACTAATATGAAGTAAGGGAAAAGAAAGAAAAAGAATAAAATAAAGAGGGCAAAAAATACAACAAAAGAAAAAAGTTGAGGAAAAACAGAAAATAAAGAAAAAATGTTATAAAAGTAATATGTTTTTAGTTTCTAAAATTACACAACACTCTTTTTTCCATAATCTATCCTATCTAACCATCAAAATCATAAATTGTGTTCCTTTTTTTATTTTTATGCAAAAAATCCATAATTTCAGTCACCAATAAATATAAATAATATTACCAACAGGGCTTACCAAATTGGGGGGGGGGGTTGATGGGATAGATTAGAGAGGATTCTCATTGCCAGGTTTTTAATATTAATTTTAATCTTTTTATTGTATACTAATTGATTTTGCACATTTTAACTTTTATTATATTGTAAGCTACTCAGAGATGTTGTATTAGTTAGATGGGAGGCATAGAAACCCACTAGATAATCATAAGTAATGACTTTCCCCAGTTGTCTGGGGAATTCTGGGAGCTGAAGTCCATACATCTTCAAAATGCAAGGTTGAGAAACATTGATAAACTGAAATAATCTTCCATGGCTTTTTTTCTAACCGTTCATCCAATAATTCAATAATGGAAGGCCCTGGCTCCAATAGTCTATTGATTTATAAAAACCATTTGTATCAAACTATGCCTTTGAAGCCAAATATTCTTAGGGTTTTTTTCATGATCACCAAACGTAATAAACATCGTAAAATGTCCCCATGTTGTTCACATTTCCAATGTGCATTTGAGGAGTCTTTATACATTCTAGACAATTTTTCTGGCCTCATGGACAAATGAGACATCATTTAATACAAATACTCTTGGAGATCATAATATAATGTGAATTTAACCGTTTTGACTATGTATTTTCCTACTGGTTATCTGTATCACCAAAATTGTTAGCCTACTTTATCATGCATTCTTTAACCTGTTCTTCCATTCTTTAATCTGTTCTTTATAATTACAATTCATTTTCATCCTCAAAATACAATTACCGTATATACTCGAGTATAAGCCGAGTTTTTCAGCCCATTTTTTGTGCTGAAAAACCCGCCCTCGGCTTATACTCGAGTCAGCCGCTACGGCACCATGCCTGGCCTGCGCTGGTGTGGCTGCAACCGATCGCGCCTCCAGGGCAGCATCGCCGCCGCGGCTGTCTACCCGCTGAGGGCCACATAGGCGACCCCAAGCGGCCTCTCCTTCCCCATTAACGGGCGCCCGGGGCCTCCGCAAGCTCCTGCGTTGCGCGCTTCAGCTTCGCCAAGAAGCGAAGAGCTGCTCCGGGGGCAGCGAGACAAAGTTCCTGGCTGTGCTGTGGCGGGAACCCCCCAGAGCAGCTCTTCGCTGCTAGGGGAGGGGGCGGGGGACGATGCCTGAGTCTGGCGACCCCAAGCGGCCTCTCCTTCCCCATTAACGGGCCCCTGGGGCCCCCGTGAGCTCCTGTGTTGCGTGCTTCCAGCTTTGCCAAGAAACCACCAGGCTCAGGCAGCCTCCCCCGCCCCCTAGCCTAGCAGTGAAGAGCTGCTCCGGGGGGCAGTGAGACAAAGTGCCTGGCTGCGCCGTGGCGGGAGCCCCCAGAGCAGCTCTTCACTGCTAGGCTAGGGGGCGGGGGAGGCTACCTGAGCCTGGCGACCCCAAGCGGCCTCTCCTTCCCCATTAACGGGCGCCCGGAGCCCCCGCGAGCTCCTGTGTTGCGCGCTTCCAGCTTCGCCAAGAAACCGCCAGGCTCAGGCAGCCTCCCCCGCCCCCTAGCCTAGCAGCAAAGAGCTGCTCCGGGAGCAGCGAGACAAAGTGCCTGGCTGCGCTGTGGTGGAAACCCCCCGGAGCAGCTCTTTGCTGCTAGGGGAGGGGGCAGGGGAGGCTGCCTGAGCCTGGCGACCCCAAACGGCCTCTCCTTCCCCATTAACGGGCGCCTGGGGCCCCCGCGAGCTCCTGTGTTGCGCGCTTCCAGCTTCACCAACAAACGGAGCTGCAAATCTGGTAATCGCTTGTGGAGCCTCAGCACAAACCCCCTTTCCCCGCACTCCCCCCCCGCACTCCTCTGGCGGCAGCAGGCGGATAAAACCCCGCTTCCCCCTGGCTTTGATGGCACGTGTGAGTTGGCTTCCCACTCTTTTTTTTTTTAACTCTCCTCCTCCTCCTCCTCCTCCTCCTCCTCCTCCTCCTCCTCCTCCTCCTCTCCTCTCCCCTTGTTGTCTGGTCTTCCCTAAGGAAACTCGAGGGCTCACACTTCCAGGTGTTTCTCCCTGTCTTTCTCCCTGTCAATGATCTTTTCTTCCCTTCCCTTCTCTCAGCCCCATCCTCCTTCACCTTTGACACCACAATCCTGAACAGATGAAGTTTGTACTTCTCAAGAAAGGTTGGATGTTCCTTTTGAGGAGGGAACCTAGTGTGACATCTGTATGTTGACCTACTACTGAGCCATGGCATGTATGCACATGCAATGGAGGCATGAGGGAGAGCTGTGAAAGAGATGGTGGCTCTCCAAAACAGGATGTACATGCAGCACATACACATGCTTTTTTCTTGCAAGGGAGAGAGTGACTCTGTTTGGACATACAGATGATGATGAGGAATCCAGTTTTGAAGGATTTTAACTCTTGTGTTTTAGCTTGGTTGCTGATTGAGCTAAGGTTTTTGTACTTTTAAAGTTATTGTTGATACCATATTGGTTTTGTTGGCTCTCTTTTCCACTTACAGAGCTTGTTTACTGTTTTTCTTTGAAATAAATATTCAAAAACATTTAACCTACTGATGCCTCAATTCATGTAATTTTATTGGTATCTATTTTTATTTTTGAAATTTACCAGTAGCTGCTGCATTTCCCACCCTCGACTTATACTCGAGTCAATAAGTTTTCCCAGTTTTTTGTGGTAAAATTGGGTGCCTCGACTTATATTCGGGTCGACTTATACTCGAGTATATACGGTATATTTCAAATCCTGGCTCTCTTTGCTTTATACTATGTCTTTTTATCCATTTTAAATCTTTCAAATGACTGTAAATGGGGAAATCATTGACAATTATATCCATCTGCTATTCATTGTGCTCTTGATCTGATTTTAAATTTCCCTTCAGGGTTTTCCAATGTTTGATATGTCAAATATTTATCTTCACCTGTTCTCTTCCATAATATGCTTCTTGAGCTGAGACACCTCAAGGTATTTGTGGCCACAACCTGGGTTTATATTTATTACATAACTTTAATATGGCATGATGAAGGGAGTTATTTTGAAGGAAGGAAAACTCAAAAAAATTCTCAATGTTGGAAAAAAATCCTGACCAAAGACAGGATGTGAAAACTGAAAAACCTTAACTGAATCTCCTCATGGTAACTTCCTTTGTGAGTTAAGTGAAGCATGGAAAGTCCCCTAGGTTGCAGCCTGCTAGAGAGAGGGTTTTATTGGACATAATAAAAAGTGAGACATAAATAAGTGTAATAGTATTTCCTGCTCATATTTCCAAAATCTAAAGAATATCTAGAACAATCAGGAGAATAGAAAAGAACTGTTAGAATAAAAAGAAGGTGAAATGGGAATAGCAATCCCCACACAATAAAAAGTTCTGTTCAATTTTCACACATATAACTTGCAAGATGCATAAAAATGACGCAGTTGCAGGCACCATTTGTTTATTTTAAGCACCACTCAAGCAAATTTTCAACGCTCTCCTTGTCAGGCCATAATAAACTCAGGTTGGGGTTACGCAATTATTATGGCTTACTTTATTTACAATCTTTGCAGAGGTGCCAATTTTCCAAGCTGTGACTATAAAACTCAGTGGCCATCCGGGGAGAAGCCAGGCATCATCCTCCAGGGAGCTGCAGCAATGAAGGCATTAGTTCTCAACCTCCTCTTCCTCCTCATTGCAGCCAATGAAGCCCAAGTATACTCCAGAGGTGAACTGGCTTCCCATCTGAAACAAAATGGCATGGATGGATATTTTGACTTCAGCCTGGATGACTGAGTTTACTCTCTCTTTTTCTCCACCTGAGCAAGTTCCAGGTTTGCCAGGTGGGTCCAAAATGGGGCAGATCTTTTCAAGAATGGAGTTCATCCAGCCTACCCAAAAAGTAAAAACTCTTTTCAATTTTCTTAGAATGGAAAAATATGCTTTGGTCCCATCCCAAATGACTAGGGAGACCTCACACTTCACCTTGCACTAACACCCTTATTTTTATGGGAATGAACAACACTCACTTCATTGCCTGTTTGGCACAACAGCAAAACTGGAGTGTGATTAGGTCACTGTGTTATCTGTATTTTAAAATACCAGGGCCTTAGCTGTTATGTTCTGTGCATGGGCGCAAGGAGGAGACGAGCCGGTAAAAAGTGAACTTCAAACTCTTTATTTACATGTGAAAACAGCTCAGCTCAATGGCCGCAAGGGGCCCCTTTATATAGGCAAACTCTTAACTATTTAACCAATGAAACACGGGGAGCGCTAGCTCCATTAACCAATGGGAGAGGCTTGTTAATAGCCAATCAGATTCTCCTGAACGGACCAATCCGATGTCACTATTATCGGCCAATCAGAAGTGCAGGGCCAGAACCCTGCACTTTGCTTCAAGCTCTTAATAATCTTTATTCAAGTATTTATTGATTCACAACACCCCTTCCCCCCGGGTTCCGTTTAAGGGGTGCGGTCACGTAGTCTTTGAGGTAGGCAGGTTGTTTTGATTGTCTATTTGATTTGCATTGTTCTCTGGGTATTTGGCTACAGTCTTGTTGGGGTAGGATGTTATCTGGTGAAGAGGGTGCCTCCCGTTCCATATTCGAATTTTCATTGCCACTAATGCTCTCGGCATCTCTTTGAGGTGAGACCACCCCCATTCCGGATCCCTCACGTGTTGCCTCTGAGCGGTCATTACTTCCGCTTAAACTTTCTGCTGCTTCAAATTCAGCTTCCTTGGTATCTCCTCCCCCCTCAGTTTGGAAATTAGAGGCCTCGGAGATCCCCAACTGTAGCCTTGAATGCAGCTGATCAATATGGCACTTCCATATTCTATTGTCATGACATTTCACACGGTACGACCTAGGGCTGGTTACTTGGACTACAGTTGCCTCGACCCACAACGGATCGCCCGAAAAGTTCCTAGCGAAAACCAAGTCGCCTACCTGGAAGTTACGGCATTTCCCGCTGGAACCGTGTGGTTTTTCAGGTTCATATGATGGATGCAGATGGTCGAGGTGGGAGCAGAGCTTCCGTCCCATTAACAACTTGGCAGGAGTTTTATTGGTGATGCTGTGCGCAGTGATATGCTGCAAAAGGAGTATCCGGTTAATCTTGTCTTCTATTTCACCATAGTCCATTTCATGCAAGGTTTTCTTGACGAATTGTACCATGCGCTTGCCCCTTCCATTGGCTGCAGGAAGCGCTGGTGAAGTTAGCGCATGGCGAATACTGCGGTCCGCCAGGTACTGTTCGAAAGACAGGGCGGAAAATTGGGGCCCGTTGTCAGATACTAGAACGTCTGGTAATCCATGTGTCGCAAAGAGTCTGTCTAGTTTCCTGATGACTGCTTCGGTTGTTGTATTCCTCATCTCATGGATTTCAAGCCAGTTCGAGTAGGCATCCACCGTTAATAAAAATGTGTGTCCCTTGGTAGGTCCCGCAAAGTCCAGATCAATACGGGACCATGGTCCCCTCGGTGTTTCCCATTCAGTCGGGTTTGCTTTAGGAGGGGCGTTGCTTACTTTCTGGCATTTGTGACAAGCTTTTACCCATGTCTCGATCTGCTTGTCGATACCCAGCCACCACGCATAGCTTTGTGCGAGGGCTTTCATGCACACGATGCCGGGGTGGCCATCATGCAAGGTCCTTAGTATCGCTGGTCGCAACCCCTCTGGGACGACAACTCTTTTTTTTTTTAAACAAATTTTATTAATTTTACAAACACAATACACAAAACATAAACTAAAACATCTTTTCTGAAGGCTGCCTGCTCCCGGGTTAAAACTCTTCACAGAGACACAAATTCAAACATCATATTCATTTTATATATCCTTCCATATCTTGTTATCATTTTCTTTTCTTTTTTTTTATAAACCAATTTTATTAATTTTACAAAAACAGTGCAAAAACAATCAAAGCATAACAGCTTATAACCATTTTCAATAACATTCTTTGTTCTATTTTCAACTATCCATTCATCTTTTTTCTTTTACTATACTTCTCCTATACACTATTTGGAGTGACGCCTTTACCCTAACTTAAAAGTACTTCATATAACACTTAATTTATCTTGGGATTCTGTTTAATAAATTCTAAATTTACACAATAAATTTTATACTCTAAATACACATATAAAAGCACAATCTTATATACCTTCCAGAATCCCCCTTTTATCCTTAATTAGATTCACCCATTGTCTCTAAATAAGCTTTTTTTTCTTTAGATCTTGCTTCCCACCATTGAGGCTTCTCCTCCCCCCCTTTCTCTCTTGCTTATTCTTCTCCTTGCCCTTTATACCCCTTTGTCTCTCCTCTTCCCTTTTCTTACTCCCTTTCCTTTGCTTTCTAACCTTGCATCCACCTTTCCTCTCATTTTTCTTTTTTGGGGTTGTTTTTTCAAACCTTAAAATCCCCTTTTTCTTATTCCTGATGACTGCTTCGGTTGTTGTATTCCTCATCTCATGGATTTCAAGCCAGTTCGAGTAGGCATCCACCGTTAATAAAAATGTGTGTCCCTTGGTAGGTCCTGCAAAATCCAGATCAATACGGGACCATGGTCCCCTTGGTGTTTCCCATTCAGTCGGGTTTGCTTTCAGAGGGGCATTGCTTACTTTCTGGCATTTGTGACAAGCTTTTACCCATGTCTCGATCTGCTTGTCGATACCCGGCCACCACGCATAGCTTTGTGCGAGGGCTTTCATGCGCACGATGCTGGGGTGGCCATCATGCAAGGTCCTTAGTATCGCTGGTCGCAACCGCTCTGGGACGACAACTCTATCACCCCAGATAATGCAGCCCTTCTGGGAAAATAGTTCTGTTTGTCGATTCTTGAATGGGGCGTAGTTGTCAGGTATCTGGTCCAACGGCCATCCCCGCTTGACCCAACTGAGGACTCGTGCTAAAATGGGGTCACGTTTCGTTTCCATCACGATATCTCGGGCTGTTAATGGCGACGTTCGAAGTGTCTCGGTCTGCAGTGTTGTAACCGTCAGAGCGGGGTCATCAATGGTCTCCGGAAGTAGTGCGCATCTCAATGCGTCGGCATGGGGAATGGCCTTCCCCGGGCGATGTTGCAACTTGTAATTATATGCCGCCAAGAATTCTGACCAGCGAGTCATTCTGGGAGATAATATATACGGTGTTGGCCTATCTCCCGCTATTATTCCCAGCAAAGGTTTGTGGTCAGTCACTATAGTAAAGGCTCGGCCATACACATATTCATGAAATCTCTTAACCGCAGACACAAAGGCAAGGGCCTCTTTATCAATTTGACTGTAATTGCATTCTGCTTTTGATAATGTCTTTGAGAAATAGGCAACAGGGGCTTCACTACCTTTTCGCAAAACGTGACTTAAAATGGCGCCCACTCCGAATGGGGATGCATCACATGTGATTGTTAAAGGCAAAGTCTCGTTATACTGCATCAAAACAGCATCAGAAGTCAATAAATTTTGCACATGTCGAAACGCCTGTTCTTCTCTGTGTCCCCATACCCAGGTTGCTTTTTTGTCCAATAAATGATGTAGGGTTCAGCTATGGTTGCTTTGTGAGGCAGGAAAACGTTATAAAAATTGATAAGGCCGAGAAAGGCCTGGAGGTCAGCCTTATTCCGGGGTTTTGGGGTGTTCTTGATTGCCCTAAGTTTGTTATCGGTGGGGTGAATGCCTTGACTATCAATTAAATATCCCAAAAATTCTACACGATGCGTACATATTTGACACTTGTTTTTTTTAACTTTGAGACCTGAGTCTTTAAATCTCTGGAGAACCAACCTCAGGCGTTCCTTGAGTATTTTCTGATTTGGGGCAGCGATTAACACATCATCAAAATATGGGTCAACACCTTTTATCCCTTGTAATAGCCTTTCCTCAAACTTTGAAAGATTCCCGGGGCTACGCTCACTCCGAACTGGAGTCGGTTACATTTAAACGCACCTCGGTGTGTAATGATCGTTTGGGCCTCTGACATTTTTTTGTCAACAGGCAGTTGTTGATATGCCTGAGCTAAGTCTAGTTTAGCGAAGACTTTTCCACCCCCCAGGGAATGGAGGAGGTGTTGCACCACTGGTACCGGGTAAGCGTTTTGTTGAAGGGTGTAGTTCAGGGTGGCTCGGTAGTCCCCACAAATTCTTACCGATCCATCCGGCTTGATGGGTGTTACGATTGGGGTTTCCCAGGGAGAGTGATCGGTTGGTTCTAACACACCTTGGGTTATTAATTTATCAAGCTGCTCGTCAATCTTTGGTTTAAGGGCAAATGGAACTCGACGAGGCTTAAGGCGGATGGGAGCTATTTCGGGGTTGAGGTTAAATGATATCGGGGTCCCCTTGTACTCACCTAATTTTTCTGCAAAGACGTCCTGGAATTCGTGGACGAGGTCTTCTTCCCAATCGCTGCTGCAAGTTCGGTGAATGCCGGCTACTTCAATTCTGAGTGGAATGAACCATTGGAGGCCTAACAAACTAGGCCGATCCATGTCAATTACAGTCAGGGGTAGGAATGCTGTACGGTTCTTAAACGATACCCGGACTCGGCTGGATCCAACGACCGGGATTCGATTTCCTTGATAGTACTTAAGTATGAGTCTTTGGAATCTGAGGTCTTGCCGCCGGTTAGTAGGGATGAGCTGCTTGAGGGTCTTCCAGGAAACCATTGAGAGGGACGATCCTGAATCGACTTCCATCAGACAGGGCTGGTTTTCAATGGCCACTTTCACTCGGATCTTTTTGGCGTCAAGAGATGAGGTGTGACCGATCGTGATTGTTTGGTGAGCCTCTTTTCACTTCGTTGGGTGGTTTAGGGTTTTGTTTCTGTAGGAGTGGTTGTTCCATTGGTTGTTCATGGGTTCTCGCTTCACGGGACGACTTCCCATCAATTGGCGATAGTTAGCCCCCCTTGAGGGCTGACTGGGTCCTAGCTTGCTTCTACAGACCTGTCCGATATGGCCTCTTTTCCCGCAAACATGGCAGAGCACATCGAGGAATTTGCATTCTGACCGGGGGTGGCTTGCTCCACACCCGGCGCATTGGTACTGCGATTTCTGGCGTTGGTCTCATTCGGACCGAAGTCGATGGACCTCTTCTTCATTGCTTTCTGATGACGATTTGAGGTCCTCGTGGTGGGCTGTTTCAAGCTGTCCCTCTGACTGAGGTGAAATTTCGCTGGCGCGTTGGCGAAGCGGGGCGTGGGTGCGGCACATTTGGGCAGCTGACTTCCTGGTTACTTCTGCTGCAGTAGCTTCAGCTATGGCATCTTTAAGGCTAATGTCGCCCTTTGACATTAGTTTACTCTGAGTGCCTGGTGCATCTAATCCCAGAACTATTCGGTCTCTTAGGGTTTCTTCTAGGTCAGCAAACTCGCATAGGCCTCCCAGATTCCGGAGATCCGCGATGAAATCAGCAACACTTTTGCCCTTCCGCTGACTTCTCTGACAAAATTCATACCTTCTAACGAGCGTTGGCACAGTCGGTGCATAGTGGGCCCTCAGCAGGGGTTCGAGGACGTCCCAGTCCATAGACTTTACTTCTGCCGGTTTTGCTAGTGCCTTGGCCATCTTGAATATGGTTGGCCCACAATGAGTTAGGAATACCGCTTGTTTCTTTCCAGTAGTGGCATCCTTCAAATTGTTGGTTTCCAGAAACATCTGGAAGCAATCCATATATGAGTCCCAGTCTTGTGCCGGGTCGAATGGAGCAGATGGTATGACGCTGCCAGACATAGTTCCGCCGTTGGTGCGTTTCAGCCACGTGCTCGGTTATAGTTCTTCATTGTTCAGTAAGCTCTGACGTCTCCACATCCCACCTTTGTCGCCAGTGTTAAGTTCTGTGCATGGGCGCAAAGGATGGAGACGAGCCGGTGAACAGTGAACTTCAAACTCTTTATTTACATGTGAAAAGGGCTCAGCTCAATGGCCGCAAGGGGCCCCTTTATATAGGCAAACTCTTAACTTATTTAACCAATGAAACACGGCAAGCTCTAGCTTCATTAACCAATGGGAGAGGCTCGTTAATAGCCAATCAGATTCTTCTGAATGGACCAATCTGATGTTGCTATTATCGTCCAATCAGAAGTGCAGGGCCAGAACCCTGCACTTTGCTTCAAGCTCTTAATGATCTTTATTTACGTATTTATTGATTCACAACAATGCTACTTCTTACGTAAGCAACATTTAACAATTTGATTCTATGCTTGTACCTCACATGTTTAGAAGAATTGATTTCTTTGCATACAAATGATGATTTTAAAAAGGTTTCTGGGTGGAAAATAGGAAACTAGCTTGTTTTTTAAAAAAACTCTTCAAAAATTGCTTCAATAAATGAGTATTCTGCATTACTGGCTATCCTTCTCTGTTTCATTCTTTATTTATTTCCTTTTTTCATCTTTCATTAATACCACATAACTGAAGTGGCGACCAATCTTTTCTGCGGCAGGAGAGACCTGTGTAACGAAACATCATTGGCTCAAAGTTTGACTTCATTTAAGAGAGATCCTGATGCATTTCTTCATAAAATGTTAGTAACCTATCTTGAAAATCTTATATGCAAACTCTAAGTTAGCATTCAAGGGCAGACAATTTCTAGGGTTAATCTCCTGATGTTTTTTCTCTATGGTATAAAGAAAACGAATGTCTGAATTTGGAATTTGGTAGCCATCTTCTTCCCATCCATTTATCTGCCAAATTGCAGTGTCCAAATAGAAAGGCAACATCAGCAGAATAAAATAGAATGACTACGTGGTTTAGGAGACAACTACCTAGAAATTCAATCTCTTAAAACACCCCACCTTCCCACCAGACTGCTTCTGCAGTGGACAACTGTACCATGTGTTATGTTTGGAGCATGGGCGAGAAAGAATAGAGACAAGCCTCTGAACGGTGAACTTCAGCTCTTTATTTAAATAGTGACTTCTGCTGCTATAGTAGTTTTAACCCGCCTTATATAGGGGGTTAGTAGTT
Source organism: Hydrophis major (assembly GCA_033807585.1). Taxonomy (NCBI): domain Eukaryota; kingdom Metazoa; phylum Chordata; class Lepidosauria; order Squamata; family Elapidae; genus Hydrophis; species Hydrophis major. The sequence goes on from CM066329.1 coordinate 225,265,643, forward strand.
TTAACCCGCCTTATATATAGGCAAACCCCAGTAACTATTAACCAATAACCAACGAGGAGCGCTAGCTCTCAAAACCAATAGGAACTCTCTGTTAAGGGCCAATCGGATTCCCCAGAGCGTAGTGATCTCATAAGAGAGGTTCAAGGTCATCCCAATCCATCGCCTTCACTTCTCGGGGTTTTGCTAGTGCTTTAGCCATCTTAAATACGGTTGGACCGCAATGCGTTAGGAACACCGCCTGTTTCTTTCCTGGTGTGGCGTCCTTTAAGTTGTTGATTTCTAAGAACATTTGGAAGCGATCCATGTAGGACTCCCAGTCCTCCTGTACTGGATCGAACGGAGCGGGTGGTACGACGACACCGGACATGGTTCCATTGTGTAGCGTCATGTGTCACGTGCTCGGTGTTCTTCGAAGTTTTGTTGGTTCAGATGTCTCCACATCCCATCCTCGTTGCCAGTGTTATGTTTGGAGCATGGGTGAGAAAGAATGGAGACAAGCCTCTGAACAGTGAACTTCAGCTCTTTATTTACATAGTGACTTCTGCTGCTATAGTAGTTTTAACCCGCCTTATATAGGCAAACCCCAGTAACTATTAGCCAATAACCAATGAGGAGCGCTAGCTCTCATAACCAATAGGAACTCTCTGTTAAGGGCCAATCGGATTCCCCGGAGCGGGCCAATCCAATCCGGCCGTTTAACAACCAATCAGAAGTGCAGGGCCAGAACCCTGCACTTTACTCCAAGCTCACGCTTTATTAAAACTTTATACATTCACAACACCATGGAAATACAACTTGTTTACATTTTATTAAATTGTTAAACAATAAGATAAAAACTAAAATAAACTTATATAAGCAAGGAAAAAGAAGAAAGCAAAGAGAAACCAAGAAGTGCAAGAAAAGAAAAAAAAATTGAAGAAAAGCAACTGAAAAAATACTTTCTGATATCTTTACAGCAGTTATAAACACAAAACTATTTTAACCACTCTCTCTCTCTCTCTCTCTAAAATTTCATCATATTGCTCTTTTTTCACTAAGGAAAAAGGGATGTGGATAGTGGGGGAAAGCAAGGGAAAAAGAAAAAAGAAGGCATCAACTTCCGACTCTGGTGCAGTAAAATAAGGCATTAACATCTACCCTCAACTTTTTATTTTTTCACAATAATAGAAATTAGCCATTTCTATAACAACAAATCAATTGTTGGAAGAAATGTCCTGCGTTCAGTTCCCAGTGGGGAGAAAGACACTGGAAACATGGAGACTGTTTGGAAAGATGATTTAATGGTGAACAGGATCACATGCTTTGGAGCTCTTGGGCAAAGGACAAAGGGAAGAGACGCTGAGAGTCCCTGAGTTTTATGCCTTCTCTGGGCTTTGAACTTCCTGGGGTTATTGGTTGTTAGACTCCCATGGGGCCATGCAGGGTTAGCTTGGTTGAATCTTGCTGGGTGATGTCATCTTCCCAGATGCCATGTGAGTGATGGGTAAAGAGCTAATCCTATCATGTCCTGAGGGCCATGTCTTAATCCCATCACCTTGGAGATAGAGGGGGGCAGGGGGTTGCAGGAAGCTGCTTTTTCTTTAAAAACATGTTTCTCCATTTTTCATCCAGGGAAATATAATATTCTGCCTTTTTAATATTTCCTAGAATATTTCATTCTTCTAGGGGAGGGGTGAGTTTTAACTTCCAACACTAATCAGTAAAACCCAAAATCAAAGTTTCATTGTTTTTCCACCTCAAAGTCCAGAAGTGGTTTCCAAGTAGAAATAAAGGTACTTTTTCTTTAATCAAAACAGTCAGTTTAGACATCTCTGCTTACGCCATTAGGTTTTGCAGCCATTCCTCCATTGTGGGGATTCAGGTGACCTTCCATTTCTTTTTTTTAAAAAAAAAATAATTTTTCTTATATACAACATCATTTCCATTCATTACAATGCTTTCCTGACGGTATAAATACTTTTACATAAATCTTAACTATCTATACACTGTATGTTGCTTAATCTATCTTTGTCCACTATATCTTTTACCTTATTATCTTATTGTCTTCTTCTCTATTCAACTCTATATCTATTATTTAGCCAATCATATAGTGCATTCCACATCAAATAATAATCTGTTTCCTCTCTTTCCTTTATCTCCATGGTCAACTTATCCATCTCGGCACACTCTAGTATTTTTCTTATCACATTTTCCTCTGGTGGCATACGATCATTTTTCCAATTCTGTGCATCGGTTATTCTTGCTGCAGTTAATAAATGTAGCATTAAATACTCTAGGTTTTTTTATCATATTTTCCTGTCAATAGAAAACAGGTTTTCCTACCTAATATTAGGTTTTCCTACCTAAAGAAAAGTCTCTGGTCTTAATTCAATTTGCTGTTTAATTATTTCTTCTATCCATTCCTTCTATCCAATATTTTCTCACCACAGGGCATGTCCACCACACATGGTAATATATTCCTTGCTTTTCTTTGCATTTCCAACATTTACATAATCTGTTTTGGGAACATTTTTGCTAATCTAGCAGGTGGTAAGCACCACCTGAAGAACATTTTGTACAAATTTTCTCTGTATGATGCCGACATCGTCAATTTATAATTCTTTTCCCACATTTTTTCCCATTTTTCCAATTCTACCATGTAGCCAAAAAAAATTGCTGAAACAATCATAATTTATTTAACCCTCTACTCTTCCATTTTATAATCCAACAAATAATTATATAATTTTTTAATCAATTTCTCTTCTGGACCTTGTAGAATCTTATCTAATTGCGATAGTTCTCTATAAATCCCATGTCTTTCTGTATCTTTCTTGAATCTGGCTTGTATTTGCATATACATCCACCACTCTACCTCAATTCCTTGCTTTTTTAATTCTTGATTCATTTTTAATATCCCTTGCTTGTTTGAGATGTCCTTACTATCTTATCAAGATTTAACACATTTGGGTATATTGATGCTTCCATAGTTGATAACCAGATCGGAATTTTATCATAATGATTTCTTTTAATCTTTTCCCAAATTAATAGCAATGGATTTCTTATTTGATGTCTTTGGAAATAACTATGCACCTTGTTTTTCCCATCCCATAAAAATGCATGCCACTTTATTTTTATTTGGAACTACAATTGGTTATTTTACAACTGGATTAAGGTTTAGAAGAACCTGAAGATTTTGAACTCCTCAAAATAAGTAGGAAATTCACAGCTCCTGGTTCTTCAACTTCCACTTCTTCCTCTCCACCATCTGGAGGACAACGCTCAATACAGACAATATTAAGGCAAGAAAAAGAACAAGAAAAAGTGACCCTGCAGATGATTATGCAAGGAATTCAAAATATTCAAACAAGATAAGAGAATATTGAAAAGAGAATAGAGAACATTGAACAAAGAACAGAGAATATTGAACAAAGAACAGGGAAAACCGATGAAAAAGTGGAGAACATCCAACAAATGATGATGAAGTATGATGAGAGACTCCCAAAAATTGAAGAAGAAGATAAACAAAGAGACAAGAAGATTGGAGACATTGATAACAGATTAACTGTGGTTGAACAAGATAAAAGTGGTATGCTGAGATGGCAGATGGACAGATCAGAATTTTATCTTAGATTCTGAAACATAGAGGAAGAAAAAGGACAAAATCTAGCTGAGATAATGATAGAAATATTGGCTGAAGCTTTGGAAATAACTGAAGAGAAGATGATGGATAGAATAGATGAGGTTTATCGAGTCTTCACAAGATATGAGATGAGAAATAGCTCATCAGGAGAAGTTCACATTAGATTTACAAAGAAAGCCATTAAAACGCAAATATTGCAAGTGGCAAGAGAGAAAACATTGAAATACAAAGATAAGGAGATTGTGGTCTTGAAACAAGTACCCAGAAGAGTGAGAGAAATGAGAAGAGAATACCGATTCTTGACCAAATTGTTACTTTAAAAAGAAGTGAATTATAGATGGCTGATTCCAGAAGGTTTAATGTTTACATGGCAAGAACAGAGATATAGAATTGATTCAATAGAAAAAGCTGAATCATTTTACACAGAATTTTTCAGAGGGGAGGAAGAAGCAGAAAAAGAAATTTCACTAATTGAATTCCAAGAGGACTCCCAAATGACGACTGAAAAAGAAGGAGGTGCAGTAGGTAGAAAGGTGGAAGTCAAAGAACAACGTGAACCAAGATCCACGAGAGCTGTCAAACCTAATTACAAAATATAACCATAGAAGAGAAAAAATTGATTACAATTAATATAAATGGATTTAACTCAGCCTTTAAAAGAAGGAAAATCTTTCATAAATTAGAGAAATTAAAATTTGATATAATCTGCCTACAAGAAGTACATATTAAAAAACAATATGAACAATTGTTGATACAGCCAAAATTAGGAAAAATATTCACTTCCTTGACACAATGCAAGAAAAGAGGAGTGGTTTTATACGTTAAAGATATTATCCCAGTGAAATGGATCCATACGGATGACGATGGAAGATTATTAATGGTGGAAATAATGGACAATAATATGAAAACACTCCTGATTGCAATCTATGCCCTGAATGACAATCAAGAAGAATTTTATAGAAAATTACATATGAAAATACTTGAACTGGACTATGTTAATATAGTTATGATGGGAGATTTTAATAGAATTGTAGACAATAAACTGGACTACACAACACAGAAAACAATAAAGCAAAATAAAAAGACCCTCCCTAATCTTTTTTTTAAATGGTAGATGTAATAAACTTAAAAGATACATGGAGAGAAAGAAATGCTAAAACTAAACAATACACCTACTCAAATAGACACTTATCATGGTTCAGAATAGATATGATATGGATATCAACAGAATTGTTAACTAATATTCAAGAAGTAAATATTGAAACAAGTACTTGGGCAAATCACAATCCAATGACAATTAAATGGAAAGGACAAAGAAGAAGATCTAGATGGACGTTAAATAATACTATTTTAAAGGGAAAAGACTTCACACAGGGGATTGGCCTTTTTCTTTGGAGAAAACAAAAAAGAAGATACATCAATCCAGAATGCATGGGATACAATGAAACCATATGCCAGAGGCTTGATAATAGACTATACAAGGAAAAGAAATACCATGAAAAGATTAGCCTCTAAGGCAATAGAGGATGAGTATAAAGGACTTGAAAAAGAGCTACAGAAAATGCCACAGAAAAAGGACAGTAAGTTAAAAATGGATATAACCAAACATAAAATGGGTCTGAAGAATTAGCACAGAAAATTAGAGGTACTAAACAGAATTACTATGAAGATGCAAATAAACCAGGTAGATGGTTAGCATATAAATTGAGAAAGGAAAAAGAATCAAGGAAAATATTGCAATTAATAGATGACCAAGGCCAAGTTTGCTATGGTAGTAAAGAGAAGAAGGAAATTATTCGAGATTATTATGGGAAATTATACACGCAAGAGAATATTGATGAGGAAAGAGTTAAACAGTATTTACAGAATGCTAATTTACCCCAGATACCTAAAGAGATTGAAACAATGTTAGAAAGCAATATAACGATGATGGAGTTAACTGAAGCACTTAAGAAGCAAAAGAATGGAAAGGCACCAGGCCCAGATGGACTTCCGGCAGAATTTTACAAAACATTATAAGAATCACTGAATTTTCCATTGCTAGAAGTTATGAATGAAGTTATGTTAAAGAAGAGGATGCCTAAATCATGGTCAGAAGTTTATATCACACTTGTTCCAAAAGAGGAGACCGATCCATTACAAATCAAGAACTATAGACCTATCTCCCTACAAAACGCAGATTATAAAATCTTTTCTTCAATATTGGCAGAAAGACTTTAAAAATATTTAAATAATTTTATCCATCCTGACCAAAATGGATTTCTGCCAGAGAGACAAATTAGACAATATGAGAGTAATCTTGGACACTTTGGAATACTACGAGGCACATCCCGAAAAACAAATGGCTTTGATATTTCTAGATGCACAGAAGGCATTTGATAATGTGAATTGGCGATTCATGTTATTACTGCTGGAACAGATGGGCTTTGCTACAAAATTTATACAAGCAATAGAAGCTAAATATCATAAGCAGACGGCAAAGGTAATGATAGAGGGAGAACTGACAGAATCTATCGATATAAGAAAAGGAACAAGACAAGGGTGCCCACTATCACCTCTGTTGTTTGTGTTAACTTTGGAAATGCTAAATAGAAATATTAGAGATGAAAAGAATATAAAAGGGATGAAAATTAAAAAGGAAGAATTTAAGTTGCAAGCATTTACAGATGATCCGGTTTTTATCTTAGAAGACCCACTAGAAACAGCATCAAAATTGATAGAAAAGATAGAGACATATGGAAAGGTGGCTGGTTTGAAAACAAATAAAGATAAGACAAAGATCTTGACAAAGAATATGCTATCAAGACAAAAGGAAGAATTGGCAGACTTATTGAAAATTCAGGTCAAAAAATAAGATCAAGTACTTGGGATATACTTGATAGCAAGATGCAGTACACTAAAAGAGAATAATTATCTCAAACTTAAACAGCAGATAGCGCTAGATTTGACGAAATGGGAAAATTTATAACTGTCATTAACAGGGAGAATATCGACAATCAAGATGAATATATTACCCAGAATTTTATATTTGTTTCAAACAATTCCAATTAGGCTTGGAAAAGACTACTTTGAAGATTTAAATAAAATTGTGTTGCAATATATATGGCAAGAAAGCGGGAATAAAGTTAAAACTTCTGCAAGATGCTAGAATAAGAGGAGGATTTGGTTTGCCTAATTGGGAGTTGTATTACCAAACTACAAATTTGATGTGGGTTAAGGAATGGATAACATTAAGAAATACAAGATTGTTGACATTAGAAGGACATGACCTGTTGTGGGGGGGCATGCTTTGTTATGGTATAAAGGAACTAAAACACAGGGGTATTTTAGAAGACATTATACATGGGAGTCTCTGTGGTTAAATTGGGAGAAGACCAAAAGGCAGTGTTATTTGAAAATTCTGGTCTGGCTATCGACTATTGAAGCATTTTCTTATTCTATAATATATAAAAAGGAACAAACAGTTAGATATGGTGAAAAATTGAATGAAAAGGGTGAACTTAAATCTATACAAAAACTAGAGGAACAAGGTATAAAGATGAATTGGTTTTCATATGCGCAAATACATTCAAGGTATGATGATTCTAAAACACAAGGTTTCTATGATAAACTGACTGACTTAGATAGTGATTAAAAAGTTGTATGGATATTTATTAGAAATTAAACTAGAAGAAGAACAAGTTAAAGAAACTATGACAGCTTGGGGGTAGAATTTTGGATATGGGATTGATCTTGAGAAATGGCAAAAATTGTGGTCTCAAAATTATAAAATGATAATGTCAACAGCATATAAAGAAAATTTGTATAAGATGTTTTACAGGTGGCACTTTCCCCCGACAAGAATACCAAGAATGTTCAAGAACAAATCCAAAAAATGTTGGAAATGTCATCAGATACCTAGCTCATATCAGCTCACATCAGATACCTAGCTCATATGTGGTGGAGTTGTGCGGATACTAAAAAAATACTGGACTAGAATCCACTCGTGGTTGGAAAAAATGACAAAAAAGCATATAGATTTGAAACCAGAAATATTTTTATTGGGAATTTTACCTGAAATATATAGTAAAGACTTGAAATACCTGATTGTAAATGTATTAACAGCGGCTAGGATTGTATTTGCTAAAAACTGGAAAAATGAGAAAATACCATCACAGGAGGAAATAATTAAGAAAATATTGGAATGTGCTGAAATTAGTAGATTGACATTTGAAATTAGAGAACAAGATGATAAACAATTTTATAAAATTTGGGATCTATTCTATCAATGGTTAGATAATAAAATATAGTAATGAAATATGTAGACTTTTAAAAAATAATAAATATATAAAGATGTATTTTTTATTATATCTACAAAATGATTATAGGATAGATTTGAGATGGAAATATGAACTGTCAAAACAAATTAAGTAAAATATGATCATTTTGGAAAACATGAATGAATAAAAGTATAGTCAAATGATTGATTAATAATTATATTTTTTTTAAAAAAAAGTTTTTATTAATTTTCTACAAACAAACAAGACAAACAAAACATAAAAACATCAACTCTCATATGTACATCCAGTGTGTCAGTTGGTTCATCATTTTTGTGCATTCATTCTGTAGTCTCAATTACAATTATGTTACATAACAACTCATATTGTCAATCCAAACTTATATATCCTAATATCACTAAAAAAAAGAAATTTTTGACTATATTTTTAATCATTTATGCTTAATGAGCTAACAATACTTTAAACCAGTTTACTCTATAACAAATCATCTAGTCATATCAAATCAATCCTAAAAAATCCTTTATAAATATAATATCAAATAACAAAATAATGACAAAATAAAGATATTCCTTACTATCTAGCATTCTAAATATTCTATTATCGTATTTTATCATCTAGCCATTTATAAAAAAGATCCCAAATTTCATAAAATTGTTTATCCTCTTGCTCTCTAATTTCAAATGTCAATCTGCTCATCTCAGCACATTCCAATATTTTCTTAATAATTTCTTCCTGTAATGGTATTTTCTCATTCTTCCAATTTTTAGCAAATACAATCCTGGCCGCTGTTAATACATTTACAATCAGGTATTTCAAATCTTTACTATATATATCAGGTAAAATTCCCAATAAGAAGATCTCTGGTTTCAAATCTATATGTTTCTTTGTCATTTTTTCCAACCACATGCGAATTATAGTCCAATATTTTCTAGCATCCTCACAAGTCCACCACATATGTTAATACGAGCCGGGTATCTGATGACATTTCCAGCATTTTTCAGATTTGTTCTTAAACATTCTTGCTATTCTTGTCGGAGGAAAGTGCCACCTGTAAAACATCTTATACAAGTTTTCTTTATATGCTGTTGACATTGTCATTTTATAATTTTGAGACCACAATTTCTGCCATTTCTCCAAATCAATCCCATATCCAAAATTCTTCCCCCAAACAATCATAGTTTCTTTGACTTGTTCTTCCTCTAATTTCATTCCCAGTAAATAACCATATAATTTTTTAATCACCTTCTCATCAGTACCCATCAAGATCTTATCTAAATCAGTCTGTTTATCATAAAATCCCTCCGTTTTAGAATCTTCATCATACCTTGAGTGTATTTGTGCATATGAAAACCAATTCATCCTTATACCTTGTTCTTCTAAGTTTTGGATCGATTTAAGTTCACCCTTTTCATCCAAAAGTTCCCCATATCTAACTGTTTGTTCCTTCTTGTAAATTATAGGATAGGAAAATGCTTCAATGGTCGATAACCAAACTGGAATTTTCAAATAACATTGTCTTTTTATCTTCTCCCAATTTAACCACAAAGACTCCCGTACATAATGTCTTCTAAAATAACCCTGTGTTTTAGTTCCCTTATACCATAAAAAAGCATGCCAACCCAACAGCAAATCATGCCCTTCTAATGTCAACAACCTATGTTTCCTTAATGTTATCCATTCTTTGACCCACATCAAACTTGCAGCTTGATAATACAATTCCCAATTAGGCAGACCAAAACCTCCTCTAATTCTAGCATCTTGCAAAAGCTTTAGCTTTATTCTCGCTTTTTTACCTTGCCATATAAACTTCAACATAATTTTATTTAAATCTTCAAAATAGTCTTTTCCAAGCCTTATTGGTATTGTTTGAAACAAAAATAAAATTCTAGGTAAGATATTCATCTTAATTGTTGAAATTCTCCCTATTAATGACAATTGCAAGTTTTCCCACTTCTTCAAATCTGTAGTTATCTGTTGTTTAAGTTTAATATAATTATTCTCCTTCAATGTGCTACATCTTGTTGTCAAATATATCCCCAAATACTTAACCTTATTTGTAACTTGAATTTTCAAAAGATCTGCCAATTCTTCTCTCTGTCTCAATAACATATTCTTTGTCAAAATCTTTGTTTTATCTTTGTTTATTTTCAAACCAGCCACCTCTCCATATGACTCTATCCTTTCCAGTAACTTTGGAGCTGTTTCAATCGGATCTTCCAAAATAAAAGCTAAATCATCAGCAAAAGCTTGTAGCTTAAATTCTTCCTTCTTAATTTTCATTCCTTTTATGCTTTTATCATCCCTAATATTTCTATTCAAGACTTCCAAGGTCAACACAAATAACAAAGGAGATAGGGGGCATCCTTGTCTTGTGCCTTTTCTTATATTAATAAAATCTGTAAGTTCCCCCTCCATCATTACCCTTGCTGTCTGTTTATTGTATATAGCTTCTATTGCTTGAATAAATTTTTTAGCAAAACCCATCTGCTCCAATAATAATAACATAAATCTCCAGTTCACGTTGTCAAATGCTTTTTGAGCATCTAGGAATATCAAAGCCATTTGCTTTTCAGGATGAGCCTCATAATATTCCAAAGTGTCCAAGATTACTCTCATATTGTCTCTAATTTGTCTCTTTGGCAGAAATCCATTTTGATCTGAGTGAATAAAATTATTTAAATATTTTTTAAGTCTTTCTGCTAAGATTGAAGCAAAGATTTTATAGTCTGCATTCAATAAAGAAATAGGTCTATAATTCTTAATTTGCAATGGGTCAGTCTCTTCCTTTGGTATAAGTGTAATATAAGCCTCTGACCATGTTTTAGGTATCATCTTTTTTAACATAACTTCATTCATAACTTCTAACAATGGGATGCTCAATAATTCTTGAAATGTTTTATAAAATTCTACTGGAAGCCCATCTGGGCCCGGAGCTTTCCCATTATTTTGTCTCTTAAATGCTTCATTTAGTTCCATCATTGTTATATTGCTTTCTAGCATTTCTTCAGTCTCTTTAGGTATCTTTGGTAGATTAGCTTCCTGTAAATACTGTTTGACTTTTCCTTCATCAATATTCTCTTGTTTATATAATTGCCCATAAAAATCTTGGATAATTTCTTTTTTCTCCTTATTCCCATAACAAACTTGGCCTTGTTCATCTATTAACTTCAATATTTTTCTTGATTCCTTCTCTTTTCTCAATTTATATGCTAGCCATCTACCTGGTTTATTTGCATCTTCAAAATAATTCTGTTTAGAGTTTCTAATTTTCTGTGCCAATTCTTCTTTCTCTATTAAATCCATTTTATGTTTAATTACATCCAGCTTCAATTTAATATCCTTTTTCTGTGGCATTTTCTGTAATTCTTTTTCAAGAGTTTTATACTCATTTTCCAAGGCCTTAGAAGCTTGCCTTTTCCTAATATTCTTTTTTCTTGTATAATCTATTATCAAACCTCTAGCATATGCCTTCATAGTGTCCCACACATTTTGCGTTGAAGTATCCTCTTTTTTATTTTCTCTAAAGAAAAAAGCCAATTCCTTCTCCATCCATTGTGTAAAATCTTTCTCCTTTAAAATAGTATTATTTAATGTCCATCTCGATCTTTTTTTTTGTCCCTTCCATTTAATTGTCATTGGGCTATGATCTGCCCAGGTACTTGTTTCAATGCTTGTTTCTTTAATATTAGATATTAGTTCTGTTGAGATCCAAATCATATCTAATCTGGACCATGATAAATGTCTATTTGAATAAAAAGTATATTGTTTAGCTTTAACGTTTCTTTCTCTCCAAATATCTTTTAAAGTTAATTCATCTGTCATTTTAAAAAAGGACCTTGGGAGAGCCTTTCTATTTTGCTTTGTTGTTATTGCTATATAGTCCAGTTTATTGTCCACAATTCCATTAAAATCTCCCATCATAATTATATTAACATAGTCCAGTCCAATTATTTTCATGTGCAGTTTTTTATAAAACTCTCCTTGTTTATCATTCGGAGCATAAATTGCAATCAAGAGTATTTTTATATTATTATCCATTATTTCTACCATTAATACTCTTCCATCTTCATCCGAGTAAATCAATTTTGCTGGAATAGCCTCTTTAATATATAAAACCACACCTCTTTTCTTACATTGAGTCAAAGAGGTAAATGTTTTCCCTAATTTTGGCTGTAATAACAATTGTTCATGTTGTTTTTTAATGTGAACTTCTTGTAAACAAATTATATCAAATTTTAATTTCTCTAATTTATGAAAAGTTTTCCTTCTTTTAATAGCTGAATTAAGTCCGTTTATATTCATTGTAATCAGTTTTTTTTCCTCCATGATTATGCTTTATATTTAGGTCTAACAGCTCTCGTGGATCTCACTTCACGCTGTTCTTTACTATCAATCTGTCTCCCTATTGCTCCTTTCTCTTTTTCAGTCTCCAGTTGTTCATCTTGAAACTCAATTAATGAAGCCTCTTTCTCTGCTTCCTCTCTTCTTCCTCCGAAAAATTCTGCATGAAAAAGTTCTGCTTTCTCAATTGAGTCAATTCTATGTCTCTGCTCTTGCCACGTAAACATTAATCCTTCTGGAATCAGCCATCTATAATTCACTTCGTTTTCCAATAGTATTTTGGTCAGAAATTGATATTCTCTTCTCATCTCTCTCACTCTTCTAGGTATTTGTTTCAAAACCACAACCTCTTTACCCTTGTATTTCAGTGTTTTCTCTCTTGCTACTTGTAATATTTGCGTTTTAATGGATTTTTTGGTAAATCTAATATGAACTTCCCTGGGTAATTTATTTCTCATCGCATATCTTGTATAGACTCGGTATATCTCATCTATTCCATCCATCATCTTTTCCTCTGTAATTTCCAAAGCATCTGCCAAAATTTCTATCATTACCGCTGCCAAATTTTCTCCTTTTTCCTCCTCTATATTTTGAAATCTAAGGTAAAATTCTGACCTTTCCATCTCCCACCTCAGCATCCCACCTTTTTCTTGTTCGACCGCTGTTAATCTGCTGTCAATATTTTCAATCTTCTTCTCTCTTTGTTTTCCTTCTTCCTCAATTTTTTGGAATTTCTCCTCATACTTAACCATCATTTGTTTAATATTTTCCACTTTTTCATCAGTCTTCTCTATTCTTTGTTCAATATTTTCTGTTCTTTGTTCAATAATATCTGATTTTGTCTTAAGTTCTTGAATTCCTTGCATAATCATCTGTAACTGTAAAGTTATTTTTTCTTGTTCCTTATCTTGCTTCAACATTGTCTGAATTAAACGTTGTCCTCCAGCTGGTGGAGAAGCAGAGGTAGAAGCAGCAATGCCAGATGGTATTGGTTTCTTGCTCATTTCAATGTTTGCAAAACTTCAAATTCTTCTTAACTTTTAACCCAACTGGTAGGGCAGCCAATTATAATCCAAAATGGAGAACTCCAATAGTAAAAAACACAAAACCAAAGAAGAAACAGAAAAAAAGGAAGAAGACAGATCTTCGGGTTCTTCTAGACCCTAATCCAATTACGAGATAATCCACCATAAAAAAGGAAAAAATAAAAAGGAAAAAACAAACAAATCCAAAAATAATAATATTGATTAAAAGAAAAAGAAAAAGGAAAAAGCAAAAAGGGAGAGAAGAAAAACAAAAAACAAAAAATTCCTTCAGGTTCTTCACACCTTAATCCAATTAAGAAATCTCAATAATCCAAAAAATAATCCAAAAGAGGAAGAAGAAAAAAAAAACAAAAAAAAATCAACCACAACAACAGAATAATCCAAAAAGATAAATATGAAAAGCAAAAAAGTCCCAATAAAAAGGAAAAAAAAAATAAAGAAGAAAAGAGAAAAAACTCTGAGGCTTTCCCTTTAAAATAAAAGGCAAAAATAAAAATATTACTAAAAATTAAGATTTAAAAAAAAAAGCTAACAAATGGGGTCCATATAAGAAAACACACTGCACTTTGTTATTTATCCAAGGCTCTTGTTATGACTCTCTTCTCCAGCAACTTCAAAGCCAAACCTCAAGTGTTGATAACAGTCCAGGAAAGCACCTGCAATAATATTTTGCTGTGCTCTCCCTCTATCTTATCACATTAAAAAGTCCTTGAGATGAGGTCTTTTTGCAATTCTCTCCAATTCAAATAGAATACTTTAAAGCCTCTAGTTGGCAGTGTTACAAAGTTTCTTAATGCTCTTTCTCAGCCCCAACCGGAAAAAAGAATTAATATATACAAAAAAAAGAAAAAAATGACCAAAGGAAGCCTCTATCCTAAAAAAAATAAAAAAGTCAAAGGGAGCCTAAAAGTATATATATAAGAAAATTCAGTCCGGTTACCTAAGTCACAGTAAAATCTTTCCCAAAGAATATAGAAAAAAAAGAAAAAAAAAAACACCCCAAGCCTCAATTTGACAGCACTTTAAAAACGCCGCTCAAACAATTTCAGTCAAAAAAAAAAAATCCCACAGCTTCCTCCTCTCTTCAGAATGAACTTTCCAATCTCAGCGAATTTTCAACACAAAAGAGTTTTTCTCACCCAACCGACACACTTCAATCCAGTCACTTTCTTTTCGGAGCTGTCCCGACTTCAGCAGCTATGGAGGCTGCCTCTCCGCCGCCAGCAAAAGGGCTTCTTCCAAATCTAACCAGAGACTTTGCGATGTCTCTGGGATCCTGGAACAGTGCCCTTCACAATCACCGTCTCTCCGGGACGATTTAGGTCCGTTAGGACCGACCAGGGGCGAAAATATCAGCTGCGATCTCAGAGCCCCGAGATCGCAGCTGTAACGCCGGCACGAAGCGTTGATTGAAAATACGAGATTATATACAATGTAATTATAATTGTAGACTATGAAATGGAAGCACAAAACAATTTGTAAACCAACCGGCACACCGTATGTACATATATGGAAGATGATTTGATGTTTTTATGTTTTGTTTGTTTATGTTTGTTTTAAAAACCAATAAAAAATTTTTTTTAAAAATGTGTGCCACTCTAATTGTAAGTCGTGTCCTTCAATTGTCAATATTCTTTTATTTTTCAACATTACCCAGTCTTTGATTCATGTAAGGGCTGCTGATGTATAATATAGTACCCAATCTGGCAGAGCAAACCCCCCTCCCTTTCTGCTGTCCTGTAACAATTTTAACTTTATTCACATTTTTTTCCTCCAGCCAAATAAACTTTGATATTAATTTGTTTAAGTCTTCAAAAAAATTCTTTCCTAACTTTATCAGTGTCATTTGGAACAGAAATAGAATTTTTGGCAATATGTTCATTTTTATCGTGGCAATTCGTCCTATAAGTGAGAGTTGTAAATTCTTCCAATTATCCAAATCCATCTTAATTTTTGCTATCAATTTTGTATAATTATCTTCTTTAATAGATATACTTTTCACTGTAAGCCAAATTCCGAAATATTCAACTTTTTTTTAACAATTTGCATTTCCAATTTTTCTTCTAGTTCTTTGTTCTGTTTCTTAGTAAGATTTTTTGTTATAATCTTTGTCTTTTTTTAAATTTATGTTAAGACCTTTTCCAAGCCACTTTTCCAAATTCTTCTACTTTCACAGAATTGATTTGGCTCCTGATTCTGACGGTTCCTCAAGCAAAAATACCAAATTGTCCACAAAAGCTTGAACTTTATTATTTTTAACTCTTTAACTCTTAACTCTTTTTTATTTTGAGACCTTTTTATTTCTTGTTCCCCTCTAATCTGTCCAAGTTACACTTCTAAGGTCAGGATAAACAACAATGGTGATAGCGGATATCCTTGCCTTACTCCCTTCGATATTTGAATCAGTTAACTCTCCATTTATTATTACTTTTGCCATTTGTGTGAAATAAATTGCTTGTACCATTCTTAGAAATTTTCTCCCAAAAATTCATAATTTCTAATTGTTTTGTAATAAACTGCCAATTCAAATTATTGAAAGCCTTTTGTGCATCTAGAAATATCAATGCTAATTGTCTTCCAGAACGTACTTCATAATATTCCAGTATGTTTATGATCATTCTCAAATTATTTTTCTTCTGTCTCTTTGGCAGAAATCCATTTTGATCTGGATGTATCAACTCGGTTAACATCTTTTTTAGCCTTTCCGTCATTATGGATCCAAATATTTTATAATCAGTATTCAATAAAGAAATAGGCCTATAATTCTTTATTTGGTGGTGATTTGTCTCTTTTGGGATTAATGATTCGACACACAAGGAATTTGCCTTGGTGCAAATGCTCTCAGTATACATAAAAGAAAAGATACATTCATCAAGAGTCAAGAATCACAAAACACTTAATAATAGTCATAGGGTACAATAAACAATCAAATATATACTAGGAAACAGTCAATATAAATTGTAAGCATACAAGCGACAAAGTTACAGTCATATAGTAACAGCCTAAGAGCAAGCCAGAAAAGAGCTTCATTCCTCAGCAACACTCAATTCAAAAGTACCAGGAGATCTCCAATTCCTCCCATCCTTGACCACACACCAGAAAAGAACTCATTCGTCGGTAAGCACTAAATTCACAAGCACTTATTCAAAAGTGCTCAACGATCTGCAATTCGACTCATCCTTACTAGAAGGTAAGGCGATGGGGCTCGTCAATACTGTGGGCTCCATAATCATCCTTGCAGGGAGGTGAGACGGTGAGATTCATCCCATCCTTGCAAGGCCATGAGCACCGGGAGCTGTGAGTCAGTCTTCAGATGTTGCGTCCCCCCCTGCCGTCCCTCCTTCCCTCTTCCCTCTTCACCATATTGCTAATCCAGACTCCCTCTTTAAAAGGACAGTAACTAAACTCCTGTGATGATTGGAAACAATTTTGTGATAGAAGCAGAAGTATATTGATGCCAGGAGTGAATGCTCATTACAAATCTGTGTCTACATAGTAAAAATATAAATTGTTCGAATTGCCAGTGCAAGACTATCTCTGTGCCTCTTTCTCTTAAAAGCAACAAACTTTGAAAGTGTATTTAAATTGACTAGGATGGGGCCAGAAATCCCATTCATCAAGGGAAAACAAAAACAAAAAGTTTCCTGTTGCCTGCCTGTGAATTGTTCTGTTTGACTCTGCTGAGTCAAAGTCTACTTGCAAAAGGTTCTTCAACAGGAAGTAACCAATGAAAAAAAAATCTTGCATTCCTTCACCTCCATTGAAACAATCTGCTTGCTAGCTTCAAAGTCATTAATCTTTTCTTGAGAGGAAGAAACAGGCTGTGATTCACCCCTTTTTGATGACAAAATGCAAAACCAACAAACACTTTAAATCATCCATCTCCATAGAAACAGGCTGTGTTTTTCCCCCCTTAAAGAGAGATTTTCAACATTCAACGATTTAAAGAAAGCATTTTCTAATTCTACCTCAATACCTATATCAATGATTAGATAATCAATTTCTAAAAATAATTAAATTACAATTGTTTAATTGATTTATTGTTTTAATTGATCAGTGTGATTAGAGTGTTGAATGCAAACAGTGTGATTACTGATTAATATAAAAAAATCAGGCTTAATGTAATTTAATTGATTAGTAAAATTAGTGATTCGGTGAATTTAATTGAACAATGTATTTAATAACTAGTGTAATTAATTAATTAGGCTGATTGTTGCTTAGCATAATCACTTGACTAGAGAGATTATTGTAATTGATTAATTGGTGTGATATTGGCTATATTGATTACCCAAAATTGTTTTATTAAGCAATTTAATCAATGTACTATCTCAACAAACCCACCATGCCAGAAAAAAATCCAACACCAAACCACAACCTTAGAAAAAAAAAAAATCCCCACCAATGAACCACAAGACTCCTGAACATGCTTTATATGCTCTGTAATGAAAATTCCATGAAATGTTCTCTATGTGAAAAATATGCTCATCATGACTGCCTGGAATTACCCAAGCAAATGGCTCAATTCCTAGAAACATCCAATTATGCATTTCCATTTTTCTGCCCACCATGCAAACCCAAACTGGACAAACATATAGCCCTATTTGAAAGAGTTGACTCTATAGAAATGCGAATATCATCCCTTGGTACCATAGTAGCATCCCTGGACGCTTAAAATGAAAGATTAACTAACCTTGAGGGGGAAAAAAGAACACACAACACAAAAACCTGTAATCCAATAGCTACCAACCAACAACTGCAACCGAATCCAATAGCTACAAACCAACAACTGCAACCTAATCCACAAAACACCATAAATCCAACAAATAATGACATCCCAATCCTTGTCAGAGAAGCTGTCGAGCACAAACGAAAGCTTCCTAATGCCATCTTATTTGGCCTTATTCAACCAATCCACCATCACCCAAGACTAGGCACACACACCTCCAACTACCTCAATTCAATCTACAACTGGCCGTAAATGCAAGCTACTCAATGCAAGAAGCCGTGTAAATAAAATACCTGAATTTCTCCTCTTACTAAATATGGCTAAATTTGACATCATATTTGTCTGTGAAACATGGCTCAACGCATCTCTCCCTGACTCCATTACCTCAGTAAGAGACTATCACGTTTACTGATCCGATCGTGAAATCCATAGAGGAGGTAGTGTTGCTATCTTCTGTAAAAAGTCCTTACATCTAAAAACCATCCAAGTCGCCCAAGAGTTTGCTCTTCCTGAGACCATTACCTGTAAACTGTCCTTAAATATCACATTTCAGTTCTTACTATGTTACAGAGCCCCTGATAATGACATCGAACATGTAAACAAGCTAAATACACCACTAACAAGGGCAGCATCCTGCCCACATGCTTTTATCTTTCTTGGTGACTTCAATCTACATCATATTAACTGGACACTAAATGAATGTACAACTGAATCCATACATGCAACCTTCTACAATGCTGTAACAAATCTGGGACTGGAACAACTAGTAACCAACAATACTCGTCTTAACAATTGCCTCGATTTCATCTTCTGCAATAGTTTGATTTCAATTTATGGAATACAAATTAAACACTGTTTCCAACAGTGACCACAACATGATTGACTTTTGTCTCAACATACGTCCACACAAAAATCATCACAATGACAAAATCCCCAATTATAACTTCAAAAAAGGCAACTATGATCTTATAATTAATGATCTCTCTTCCCTTGATTGGTAATTTCTATTCACTGGATGCAATACTGTTGAAGACCATTGCAACATATCCTTACTATAAATCAAAAAACCATCAAACTATATGTACCAATAACAACTCCCAAACCAGGAAAAACCGATCACCCATAACAATAAGGAAGCTTCAATCCAAAAAGCGATCACTTTGGTGAAAAAACAAATCTGGTCACGTTCCCAACTTCAAAAGCCGATACAAAAATCGATGCCACCAGATAAAAACTGAATGCACTAAATATCACATTAAACAAGAGGAAAACCTTCTATGCACAAATTCCACCCATGCTTTGTACAATTTTGTAAACAACAAACTAAAAGACTCAAAGTCCATCCCACCCCTGAAAGGACCTAATGGCAAAGACTGCAATGATGACACCATTAAAGCCAACCTCTTTAACACATTCTTTGGCTCAGTATTTGTAAACAGCAATGGATCAAGCCCAGTACTTCTTTGTCGAACCACAGACAACTACAATGATCTAATACATATTAATTTTACAGAAGACATTGTTTAAAAAGCACTGCGCAATCTAAAACCATCCCTATCTATTGGACCAGACAGAATATGTGCCTACTTCTTAAATGATCTAAGTGCAAGAGCCCACTGTAACTACATAGCCAAAAGGGCATTAAGAGTTGTTAATCTAATCCTATGTAGCTTCTTCTCTGGTAATATCACACTACTAACTAGAGCATACAAAACATTTGCTAGACCTATACTTGAATACAGCTCATCAGTCTGGAACCCATATCTTGTATCTGATATTAACACAATTGAAAAAGTCCAGAAATATTTCATAAGAAGAGTTCTGCGCTTCTCTACTCATTGCAGAATACCTTATGCCACCAGACTTGAAACTCTAGACCTAGAAAACTTAGAACTATGCCGCCTCCGGTCCGATCTAAATATAGTATATAAAACCATACATTACAATGTCCTATCTGCAAATGAATACTTCAGCTTTAATCATAACAACACCAGAGCCCACAATAGATACAAACTCAAGGTTAACCGCACCAAACTTGACTGCAGAAAATACGACTTCAGCAACAGAGTGGTCGATGTTTGGAATATTCTACCTGACTCTGGGGTTTCTTCCCCAAAGGGAATTTTTTGTTTAGCAGAATGATGGTGTTCAGGAAAAATTGTCCTTGTGTCTAGTTGTTCTGGTGTGCGGTGCTCTATAGCGTCATTTTGAGGGAAGGAGTTGAAATAACACAGTAGCAGAGAGAGATATTCTCCAACCAATACATGACAATGTTTATAAATTTGTAATTGCATCTATGGTATATTCGATGTCTTTTCTCTGAATAAAATCCTTCTTGCTTTTTGTCACAGCTAAGCAGAAAAGCACGTGTGGACTGTGCACCATTAGGTCTGTGGGGCTTTATACAGAATTTCTAACAGCAGCTGACTTACGTCCACCCCTGCCTCTGCTACCTATTTCTGGTCTATATGTAGATTTTGGGTAGCCTTCCAGGACAGCCTATGTAGACTACACTGCAGTGACTTATACTGTGAATTATTCACAGAATCCAGTTATAGAATTCAGCAATTTCAGATCATAGAAAAAATTATGTGGTCACAGAGAGTTGATGATGACTTGACACATGCAAGAAGGGTAAAACAGCAATGAAACCAAGAAATAAAATACTGTTCACTGGGTGATTTCAATATGTTGCTTTACTCCACAAACTTCATCAGACCAAAAAATATATATCGAAACCAGAGTTGTATTGAAACAAACAGAAACCTCAACTACATGTTGAGTTCCCCAGAGAGAGAGGAATGTCTACGGGGTGGAGGTCTGAAAAGTCAAGAAGGCGGCAATCACCACACAATAAAAGCCCTCTCTCTTTTTCACATGCATCAAATGTGAGGCGCATAAAAAAGCTTGCGGCTTCAATCACACCATTGAAACCAGCACTTGTTCATTGAGCCAATATCTGTCAAGCATTTTTAATGCTGTCCACTATTTTTTTGTTTTGGCTTTTGATAAAATTGAAAGTGGTAATTATTATTTCTCCTTGATCTTTGCCCTCAGCACTCCCTGCTTATCAGTTGATATTAATCTCAGGTAGGGGATTTTTGCTACATACCTTGTTTACCACCTCTCCAGAGGTGCCAGTTTCTCAAGCTGTGACTATAAAATCCTGTAGCTGTCCTGGCAAAGTCAGACATCGTCCTCCAAGGAGCTGCAGCAATGAAGGCAATAGTGCTCGCCGTCCTCTTCCTCTTTATTGCAGCCAATGAAGCCAAAGTGTACTCCAGATGTGAACTGGTTTCAATTCTGAAACGAAATGGCATGGATGGATATCATGGCTACAGCTTGGGCAACTGTGAGTTTACTCAATTTTTTTCTCCACCTGAGCAAGTTCCAGGTTTGCAAGGGGGATCCAAAATGGGGCAGATCTTTCAAGAATTAGTTCAATCAACCTTCCCAATGAATCTTTTGAATCTTCTTAGAATGAGAAAATATGCTTTCTTCCCATCCCAAATGATTAGAAATAGCTTCTCCCAGGACTAACACCCTTATTTTTATCAAGATAGTAGATTTGCAATTTGTTGCCTGATTGGGACAATTGCGGAACTGAGATATGGTTATGCCATCCTGGTCTCGTGTAGGTTTTTTTTTTTTTTACACTTATGGCTTAGACAATATTGTATTTACTCTCTTAAGAATAAGGGTTATAGAGAAGACAAAGGTCCCAATTTAAAAAAAAGATATTCTGAGGCTTTCCCTTTAAAAAAAGATTAAAATAAAATAAAATAAAATATAGAATAAATATAAAAGTATTACAAAATACTGTGGGATTGAAGAGGAGGGATAAAACAGCTAAGAGAAAATAAAAAAAAGGAGCACACTGCATTTTATTTAAGTATTCAAGGCTTCTCCACAAATTTCAAAGCCAAGCTTAAATGTTCAATTGATAGTAGAGGTCCCAAAGAGACATCTGTAAAAACATTCTCCAGTGCTCTTCCCTCTATCTTATCAAATTCCAGTGTCCTTGAAGAAGAATTTTTCCCAGTCCTCTCAACTTCAAATAAACTATTTTCAAGCCTCTAATTGGCAGTATTACAAAGTTTCTTTAATCCACTCCTCCTTCTTCCCAAAAAAAGCCTAGTAGAAAAAGGGAATGTACATGTAAATATTTTATATATATTAAAAAAGAATTACTAAAGGGAACCTCTGTTCTAAAAAATATAAGCAGTCAAAAAGGAGAAAAGAAAATGAGTAAATATAAGAAAAAGTCTGGTTATAATTACTGTCACAATAGAAGTTCAGTGAAGAAAAAAAAAGTAAAAGTAAAAAGCCAAGCCTCACTTTGACATTTCTCTTTAAAAAATCGCCGCTAGATCAAAATTATAAAATGACAATGTCAACAGCATATAAAGAAAATTTGTATAAGATGTTTTACAGGTGGCACTTTCCCCCAACAAGATTAGCAAGAATGTTCAAGAATAAATCTGAAAAGTGCTGGAAATGTCATCAGATACCTGGCTCATATTACCATATGTGGTGGACTTGTGAGGACGCTAGAAAATATTGGATTAGAATTCGCATATGGTTGGAAAAAATGACAAAGAAACATATAGATTTGAAACCAGAGATTTTTTTTATTGGGAATCTTACCTGATATATATAATAAAGATTTAAAATATTTGATTGTAAATGTATTAACAGCGGCTAGGGTTGTATTTGCTAAAAATTGGAAGAGTGAGAAAATACCATCAGAGAAAGAAATTATTAAGAAAATATTGGAATGTGCTGAAATGAGTAGATTGACATTTGAACTTAGAGAACAAGAAGATAAACAATTCTATGAAGTTTGGGACCTTTTTTATCAATGGCTAGATAATAAAACATAATAATAGAATATTCAGAAACTAAGGAAATAATGAATATAAACTTTTTTTTTGATAGTATCTTTATAAAATTTTAATAAGATAGACTTGGTATGACTTTATGATTTGCTATAAAATAAATTAAGTAAACTGTAGTTATCTCTTTAAAGTATGAATTAATAAAATTGTAGTCAAATGATTGTTTAATAATGATATCAGGCTATATAATTGTTGATTGATAATATGAGCTATTATGTAATACAATTACAATGGGGACTATGAAATGGATGCACAAAAAGGAGTGGTAAACCAACCGATACACTGTCTGTAAATTCATGAAGGAGGAGGATGCTTTTATGTTTTATGTCTTATGTTTTATGTGTTTTTGTTCGTTGTTAAAATCAATAAAACTTTTTTCAAAAAAAAAAAAAAGAATAAGGGTTATTATCCCTACCATATATCCTCTCAAAGGTAAGATCTTTCAAATTCCACCAAATCATTTAAATTTAGTAAATTTGGGGCCATCATAGAAGATTTTCTACATGTAGAGATTGCCAAAAGATGCACAATGAAAGAGTACTTCCTCCCCGGAAGGCTCAAATTAGAAAGAGAGAAGAAAGGGGATGTTATGTTCAGAAGGTCGGGCTCATAGAGACAAGAGACTCAGATTAAGTGAACAACAGCTCTTTATTTACAGGCTAGATCTGAGTAAAAAAGCAGCACTTGTGGCGGCTCTTTTATTCAACCAATTGCGGTAGACTCCGAGCAAGCCAATCACAACTGCCCAGACTGTCCAATCACGTAGCAGTCTTAGCGGACCAATAGGAATGCAGGGTTTCAAGCCTGCTACTATGGAACACCCCTCCCCTCTTGGTATTGTCTAAGGGGCGGGGTGATGTAGTCGCATAGGTAGGCGGGTCTCCGGACCTGCCTACTTGACCTGCGTGCTTCAGTAAGTCTCTGGTCATCGACTGGTTCGGACGGGCTCCACGTCGCTCTCAAACATCTCGGTGGAACCACCTGGAAGGGTGAGCTGGGCCTATAGATGCAACTCCTGCCTGGTCTGCCTGTGTTGGTCGAGTCGTTCACTCTGCCGCTTCCGCCTAGATTCTCTGGGCTAGTCGAGCTTGTCCGGCTACTCCTTTCAGGTGAAGTACCCGTCTGCAACAGTTCTGTGTTTTCAGGTGAGTATGGTTGGTTGATTGTTTGGCTTCTGCTTGGGGGGTGTTCTGCTTGCGTTGAGTTTCTTTCTTTTTCGATGTTTGAGGTTTCCACACACACACACCGATGCCTTTGTTATAGTCTGCGTGAGGTGTGCTGGCTAGCCTTGACCGTAGCCAGTCAATGTGTCGCTTCCAGCTTCGCCCATCGGTTGTTTTTAGGTGGTATGACCGGGGTCCGGTTATTTGGGTGATCTGTGCGGGCACCCAGAGAGGGTGTCCGGTGAAACCTTTTGCAAAAACAGTGTCGCCGATGTTGAATGCTCGGTGTTGGCTGGTGGAGCCTGGGGGGGTTTCTGGATTATATGTGGGGTGTAAGCGGTCCAGTGGTGAGCGGAGTCTTCTGCCCATAAGTAATTCTGCTGGGCATTTGTTTGTGGTTGTGTTAGGCGTGATATGTTGTATTAGTAGCATTTTATTAATTTTTTCATGAATGTTGCTATCTTCTATTTTCTGTATGGTTTTTTTTGGTAAACTGAACCATTCGTTCCGCCCACCCATTCGCCGCCGAGTGAGCGGATGATGTTAAAGCATGTCTGATGCCTCGGTCAGCCAGGTATTGTTCGAATGCCAATGCCGTGAACTGTGGCCCATTGTTGGACACTAGCATGTCTGGAAAACTTTCTGTGGCAAAGAGTTTGTTTAATTTCGTTATGACGGCTTCCGTGGTTGTGTTTTCATAGTGCAAACTTCCAGCCAATTTGAATAAGCATTGACGGTAATCAGAAATGTGTGCCCTTTAGTGAGGCTGGCAAAATCTACATGGATTCGTGACCAGGGGCCTCTAGGGGTTTCCCATTCCAGGGGTGGTGTTGTGGGGGTGGATTGTGTTTCTAGCAACTGTTGCATGTGGCTACCCATGTTTCGATCTGCTTGTCCATCCCTGGCCACCAAGCGTAACTTCTGGCCAGGGCTTTCATTTGGACGATGCCCGGGTGTCTTTCATGCAACATGTCCAGTACTCTTTTTTTGTAATGTCTCTGGTATTACCACCCGGTCTCCCCAAAGTATGCACCCTTTTTGTGAAAAAAGTTCAGTTTGCCGGTTCCTGAAGTTCGTCTTTGTCATTTTCTGGCCAACCCCTCTCTACCCAGCTCAAGACTCGCGCCAGCTGCTTGTCTTTTTTTGTTTGGCGGGCAATGTCTGGCACGGTGAGGAGTGGGCTGGGTAAAGTTTCTATTTGAAGGACTGGGATTGTGGGTGCTGGGTTGTCCTGCACATCTGGAAGGGGGGAATGACTTAAGGCATCAGCGTGCAAAATGTCTTTACCGGGTCGATACGTTAGCTGGTAATTATAGGCGGCAAGGAACTCGGACCATCTAGTCATTCTAGGTGATAGGATGTTTGGGGTGGCCTTGTTGCCTGCCAATATGCCTAGCAGAGGTTTGTGATCAGTAATGATTGAAAAGGTCCTACCGTAGATGTATTCGTGGAAACTTTTCACTCCGGAAATGATCACTAGGGCTTCCTTGTCCAGCTGGCTGTAGTTTCTTTCTGGTTTGGACAAGGTTCTTGAAAAGAAAGCGATGGGTGCCTCTTTTCCATCCGGTAGGGTATGACCGAGAATTGCTCCAACTCCAAAAGGCAATGCGTCGCATGTAAGTGTTAGCGGTAGGGTTTCACTATATTGGATGAGGACTGCATCAGAGATTAAGAGGTTTTTTTGTCTGTTGGAAGGCGTTTTCCTCCCATTTTCTCCAAGTCCAGGAGGCGGTTTTATCCAACAGTCTATGCAATGGTTCCGCCACGGTCGCCTTTTGGGGTAGGAAAACATTATAAAAGTTAATGAGTCCTAAAAATGCCTGAAGTTCCATCTTGTTTTTCAGTCTGGGGGCTTCCCTGATGGCTTTGAGTTTTTTCTTGGTGGGGTGAATTCCGTGTTTGTCTAGCAGGTACCCCAAGAATTCAACTCTCTTGGTGCATAGTTGACATTTCCCTTTTTTAACTTTTAGGCCAGAGTCTTTGAATTTTTGTAGTACTGCCCTTAGACATTTTTCAAGTTGTTTTTTATTAGCCACTAGCACATTGTCAAAGTAAGGCACTACCCCCTTAATTCCCTGCAGCAGCCTCTTCATAAGGCTTTGGAAGACCCCGGGTGCAACGCTGATGCCAAATTGGAGGTGGTTGCATTTAAATGCCCCTCGGTGCATGATGATCATTTGAGCCTCGGCGGTCTCTGCATCGACCGGCAGCTGCTGATAGGCTTGTGCCAGGTTGAGCTTTGCAAAGACCCGGCCTCCCCCCAGGGAGTGCAGGAGGTGCTGAACTACTGGCATGGGGTAGGCACTTTGCTGCAGGGCATGATTGAGGGTGGCCTTATAGTCCCCACAGATTCTTATGGAGCCATCCAGCTTGATAGGGGTGACTATAGGTGTTTACCAGCAGGCATGGTCAAAAGGCTCTAATACCCCTTGCGCGATGAGCTTATCTAGTTGCTCATCTATTTTGGGCTTGAGCGCAAATGGCACTCGCCGCGGTTTGAGGTGGATGGGGGCGACGTCTGGGCTAAGGTTGGAGATTGGGGACCCCTTGTACTTGCCTAAGGTGTCGTCAAAGACCTCTTGGAAGTCTCGTGCAAGCATCGCTTCCCAATCTTCCTTGTTTGTGTGGTGGATGCCTGCCATTTCTATCCCTAGTGGCGCGAACCATTGTAGTCCGAGCAGGCTGAGGCGGTCTTTGTCCACGATGGTGAATGGCAGTATATTGGTGTGACCTTTGAACATGATTTTGAAGTGCCCGATACCAGCTACGAGAATGCGGTTCCCCTGGTAGTCTCTTAGGATCAGTTTTTGGTCATGTCGGCATATGCTGGGTATTAGGCATTTGATGATGTGCCACGAGACCATGGAAAGGTAGGATCCAGAATCCACCTCCATGATGCATGGTTGGTCTTCGATGTCCACCACTACGCATACCTTTCAGGCGTCTATGGTTGAGGAATGGCCGATGACAACCATTTGGTGGATCTCTTCTCTCCGCGGTGCCTCGTTGAATCGTTTGTTCCAGCCGTCTCGGCTCCATCGGCTGTTGGTCTGGCAATCCCGATGCTTGGGGGGGTTGCCATCTTGTTGTCTGGGGCTGCCGCCTCAACGTTGGGGACTGTGGTTGCATTTATTTCGGCAAACTTTTGTGATGTGCCCCCACTTCTCGCAATGCCAACAAATGGCATCAAGGAAACAGCATTCGGAATGGGGGTGATTGCCTCCACAGCTGGCACACTGGAACCCCAACTTACGACCTCGCCAGTCCCGTCGATCGCATTCTGACTGGAGCCGGTGAATCTCTTCCTCCTCGTAGTTGCTGTCAGAGGGGGATTCGATGTTGCCGTGGTGGGTGGTGGTGGTATGTTTCTCTGGTGTTGAAACTGCCTCACTGGCAGGATGGCAGTCGATTCCATTTGATCGCCGCATCCGGGCTGCTGATTTGCAGGTGGCTTTGGCTGTGGTTGCTTTGGCTAGGGTGTCGGCGTGGGAGATATCGCCTTTGGCCATCAGCTTGCTTTGTAGTGCGGGGTCTTTCAGGCCAAGGATGACCTGGTCTCGCATGGCCTCATCTAGGTCAGTGAATCCGCACAATCCTCCAAGGTCCCTTAGATCAGCCATGAAGTCACTGATGCTCTCGCCCTCACGCTAGTCTCATTGGTAAAAGTTGTGTCGGCGAAGGAGAGCAGGCACGGCTGGGGCTTAGTGGTTTCGGTGGATGGGTGCGAGGTCATCCCAATCCATCGCCTTGATGTCCGCAGGTTTTGCCAAAGCCTTGGCCATTTTAAAAACAGTGTTAAAAATACAGCCTGTTTCCGATTTCTGTTGGCGTCTTTCAGGTTGCTGCATTCCAAAAACATCTGAAACCAGTCGATGTAGGACTCCCAGTCCTCAGTGGCCGGGTTAAAGGGTGCAGGTGGCGTGGTGTTGCTGGCCATCTTGATGGTCTTTTTCACGCCGTTTGCCACGTTCTGAATTGTCTCGTTGTCTTCTCTATCCCACCCTCGTCGCCAGTGTTATGTTTGGAAGGTCGGGCTCATAGAAATGAGAGACTAAGTGAACAATAGCTCTTTATTTACAGGCTAGATCTGAGTAAAAAAGCAGCACTCGCGGCGGCTCTTTTATAGAGCTCGCCGCGGCTTGGCGGCCAATGACATCGCTTTGAGTTTCACGCGATTGGTTTAAACCAATCGTGGTAGACTCCTAGTGAGCCAATCACAACTGCCCAGACTGTCCAATCATGTAGCGGTCTTAGTGGACCAATAGGAATGCAGGGTTTCAAGCCTGCTAATATGGAACAGGGGAGGTGTCTTTTTGCACTGTTAAGAAATCCAGGTATATCTTGGAGACAGAAACAGATTTATTCCAAATTCCCTGAAGGTTTCCAAAATATACTGGACTTTTTGGGTCCTTCCTTGGTTGAGGGAAGAATGAGAAGATAGTTAAGCATTATGTACTAAATGTTCTATTTTTTAAAAAAAATCAGGATGACTTTTTCATTTACAGCACAGATCTTTTATAGCCCATTCCCCATTTGTTTTCTTCCAGGGATCTGTATGGCTTATTATGAGAGCCGATACAACAGCAGAACTGTAGGGTCACCAAACTCAAATGGCAGTCGCGACTATGGGATTTTCCAGATAAACAGCCGTTGGTGGTGCAACAATTATCAGGGTCGCACAGCTAATGGCTGTAATAAGCCTTGCAGTGGTAAGTTTAACAGGTTTCCAAAATTCTGTGGTTATTATGTTCTATGACACAATGAGATAATATGCCTATACTCCTTGTGTTTCAGATGCATAGAATTGATATGGACTCACCAACACTGTCTATCAAAATTGTTTTGAGTTCCTGCTTGGCTCAACAGTGATAATATCTAGCCACTCTGCTTTCTGTTGGACTCTTGTCCTTTTTCTGTTTAGTGTCCTGCTACCCAACTTGTCACAACTACTTTAAATTCCTCCACACAGATATATCTCCATTTCTGCTCCCAAAACATCCACCACAGTATTATCTAAACAGGAAAAGGCTTGTATATGGTGAAGTCCCCCTATCCCACTCACTTTAACTATCTCACACTCTCTTCAGTGCTTTTTAAAGATTTCTTCACTTTTATTACTTTTATCTCAAGGTTGCACACATACCTTGCACTCATTCTTCCTCCTCCTATTTTCTTTGAAACAACTTAACTCTGTAAAGTGAGTTGGACTGAGAGGAAGAGACTGGCCCAAAGTCACCCTACCAGCTTTCATTCCACAAGTGACACTAGAACTCACAGTCTTCTAGTTTGTAACCTGGAGATGAAAAGTGTTGCTTGTAAGAGAGCCACATGATCCTATCTTCATAATAATTAGTCAATATCTTGCTAGAGGAACTAGTTAAAGATGTCAATTTCAGCTCCAGAAACCCACCCAGTTAAAGAATTCAATCTAGTGTTTTCTGCCCTTTATCAAAACTGTTTTAAATAATAAGTTTATGGAAATTTTTGGAAATACCTTTGAAACATCTGGAATTGGATAAATTCTAATTTGCTCTTTTGGCAGCTTTCACAAATGATGACATCACAAATGATATTACTTGTGCTAAAAGAATTGTGCGTGATCCCAATGGGATGAATGCCTGGTGAGTCAATATCTCATTAACATCTTATATTTGGAACATTGGCTAGAAACTGAATTTGTACTCATGAAATTTACTTAGTTTCTTTAGACTATTGTAAGACGTCTTAGCATTGGTAGTGAAATATACTATCTGAACATTACAGATTGTGTTTTTATTGCTATATCTCCATTCTGGTTGCTTTAAAAAATGGATTTAAGAAGTCTTTTGAATCCTAGTTTAAAAATAGCCTGAGACACAATTTAAGACGCAGCTGTTGATGCTGGTTATAGCTGGTGTTACGAACTAGCAGGCTCATAAGCCTGCAAACCTGACTGGCTTTTCACAAGCAGGCTCGAAATCCTGCATATTTGATTGGTCCGTGAACAACGGGTCGTGATTGGTCATTCCGGACTGATCCGATTGTCTAGTTAGCGGGCTGCCGCAATTGGACGCTCCAAGCGCGGCAAACTTAAACCATTGGATGCTTTGACAGCAGCCAGCTCTATAAAAGGAGCTGCTACTTCCATACGTGTTGAGCTGCTTTCCCGAAGTCACTAATAAAGAGTTGGAGTCACTAGTCGATGTCTCGTCTCCATTTTTGTGCCCATTCTCTGAGATAGAACAGCTGCGTTACTCCTTCCCAGTCATTTTATATCAATTATCCACTTCTGTGCTTGTCAGCTGTTAAAAAATCTAGGATTTAGTACCAAGTAGCAGAAGAATTAGACAAAGGGTCTTTTGAACACAAGGATTCTATGGACAAACTCCATGGGATCAGAGATCTGGTCGGTAAAGAGTAGTGTGCGGAGCAGGGAGAGATCATTCTTGAAGCCTCCAATCATAGAATGATTTACTATTGAGTAGTAAGCAGCAGGTCATTAGATGAAACACTTTTCAGCTGAGTATCTAGAAGCAAAGAATAAAAATGCTTTGTGGTAAATAATCTGAATTTTTTAAAAGTATTCTGTGTGCTGTTCTGAAGAGAGTCCAAAATATCTACTGGTCATTATGGCATGTAAGCTTTATTATGAGAAATAAAAAGCCAGGACTATTATAGCTAAAGCTATTGTTTTAATCTAGAGGATAGGAGATTTATTTAAACAACTAAGAAAAGAACTGTCAACGAACAAGAAAGATGAATGAATGATAGTTGCACTAGCTCATCTCGATGTTTCCTAAATCTTTCCAAGTAGAATTACATCATTTGAAACTGTTAAAAACACTATCACATGTGTGTTCTACAAAAATGTGCATTGTTCTTATTTTTATTCTTTCTTAAGGTTTGCCTGGAAAAAATACTGCAAAGGAAAAAATCTGTCAAGATGGACCAGTGGCTGCTAGCTCTGAGTTTGATGATCCTGCATTTCTCTTCCTCCTTCTGTGATGACAATGATATTATTCCTTATATGACCACATTGAGCAGTTTGATTCTAGACCTGTACTCCACATATTGGGAAGAATGAGTTTCTTGCACACAAAACAATGATTTTTAAATGATTTCTGGGTGGAAAAGAGGGAAAGATAATGTTTTTTAAAAATCTTCAAAACTTGCTTCAATAAAACGAGTATTGTGCATTAAGCCCTTCTCTGTATCATGATTTGTTTCCTTTCATCATTCACTATTCCAACATAATTGAACTGGCTACCAATCATTTGCAAATGGTAGATTGGCATCCAAGCAAAGCCAGACAAATTCTATGGTCAACCTCCAGTTATGTTAAGGCTTGACTTTTGGTCTTTGCTATAAGAAAGAAATGAGGTCTACATTTAGAATTAGGCAGCCACTTAAGTTCCATTAGTTTACCTGCCAAATGCCAGAGCATACAAACAAGAAAGTAACATTAGCAGGTTAATGACACAGATCAAACCATTGTGATTTTTGCTATTCCAAAGTCCTTTTCACATCTCTTCTCATAATTCAGATATGCTAGTCTGTTAAATCTACCCTACTCTGTGCATCCTCAGTCCAGTATGTACAGCAAATCATGGTCCAGCTGTGATACCTGCACATGCAGAAAGTTGAGAAGTCTGCTGGAAATTCTGTTCAGGTAAACACACACAGAAAACCGCAAACAGCAGGTGTCAGAAAAAAAGCTAATGGCAACTCCTGGCTAACCTGGAGAATATTAAACAAGATTCATCCTGCAAAATATTGAAGTCTGTAATAATCTCATCCAGAAAGAATCCACACTCATTTTTGAGATCTCACTCGAGGGGATTTGCAGCACTGGATTCTAGTGGGAACTGAGGGCCAAGCTATTCTGAATTTGAAGGAACCAACATAAAGAGGATTCCGTTTTTTAATTTCAGGAGGTTCTAGATAGGTTTTCAATCACAATTTCCCACAGCCACTTGGTGGGTCATTTTGTTCCCCAAGACCTCTAAGGCTGTCCCTCAGAAATTCAGGAGCACTGAGGGCTCTTGTCAGGGATTTTGAAATAAGAAAGGTAACCTGTAACCTTAAGAGATAGGAGACATCCATAAATTATGCAAGTTATACCTTTATGGTGAAAGATTAGAACAAGTAGATGGATGGATGTACCTTGGAAGAATATTTACTAAGGATGAGGAAAAAGCTATAGTTTAGCTGATAAATTAATGTGTGGCAGGTATTCTGTTGAGAGGATCATGCACTTATTGAAATAAGCAGAAAACTTTGTATGTAAGAATGTTTCTCTTCACTTTAATATGTGGAACTGAGGGTTGGAGACATGAAATTAATCCCAGTGCAGCAGAAATGATATCCAGAAGTATCCCTCTTAACAATTTCATGGTGGGATAAGATAAAAAATGCATGAGTGATAAATGGCATGTGGGTTGAATGCACCAGTGAGTGACCATTAAAAAGTAAATTGTAATATACTATGATTTGGGTGGGTAATTTGTTCATATAGAAACAATGAATGAGGACCAAATTGCAAAATAAATCCATGAAGGAAGCATACTTGCCCAGAGGAGTTGCAGATACTAGCAACAATTACAATTCTTGCTGATTTGAGCTGACAATTCAGAGATCCAGAGATTTTAAACCCATTCCCACATAACTGCATGTCAAAAAGATGGCTGAGAGAGAAAGACTGACCCAAGATGACCCAAGACTGGGACTGACAGTCTCCTAGTTTCTAGCCTGTGGCCTTAAACATTAAACCAAACTGACTCTCTTTTGTTTGGCTTACATCATAATAAAATGGAATAAGTACTTTCTTCTACTGCTTTCTTCAAAGGAAGGAGAACATCTCAATAGTCTTCTCAAGGTGGCAACTAACTGATTTATACCCATCCCTGCCTCTGCTGCCCACTTCTGGATTACATGT
This sequence comes from Hydrophis major, assembly GCA_033807585.1. Lineage (NCBI taxonomy): Eukaryota > Metazoa > Chordata > Lepidosauria > Squamata > Elapidae > Hydrophis > Hydrophis major. The sequence goes on from CM066329.1 coordinate 225,298,627, forward strand.
CGATTCTGAGTAGTCCTCCAGGCCAGCCTATGTAGAGTTCACTGCACTGACTTATACTGTGAATAATTTACATAATCCAATTGTAGAATTCAGCAATTTCAGATCTGATGGATAAAATCCATCTACATATTCATAGAGGTTGGATGAAGACTTGATGATACATGTAAGAATGGTAAAATGGCAATAAAACCAAGAAATAATATACAGTTCACTGGGTTATTTCAGCAAGTTGCATTATTCCACAAACATGATCACTGTTGTGAATTAATAAAAGTGCTTAAATAAAGATTATTAAAACCTTTAGAAAAGTGCAGGGTTCCGGCCCTACACTTCTGATTGGCCGATAATAGCGACATCTGATTGGTCTGTTCAGGAGAATCTGATTGGCTATTAGCGGGCCTCTTTCATTGGTTAAGGGAACTAACGCTTCCCGTTTCTTATTGGTTATTTGATCAGCAGCTTTCCTATAAAAAGGGCTATTGCTGCCGTAGTTTTTGCTCTGTTCCACAATGTTAAATAAAGAGTTAAAGTTCACTGTTCATTGTCTCGTCTCCACTTCTTGTGCCCATGCACAGAACTTAACACTGGCGACGAGGGTGGGATTTGGAGACGTCAGAGCTGACTGAGCACTACAGAGCGCTAAACAGAGAACGTGGCTGAAGACGCACCAATGGCTGAACCATGTCTAGCAGCTTCATACCACCCGCTCCATTCAACCCGGCACAAGAAGACTGGGACTCATATATGGACCAATTCCAGATGTTTCTGGAGACCAACAACTTGAAGGATGCCACTACCGGAAAGAAGCGAGTGGTATTCCTAACTCACTGTGGGCCGAACATGTTTAAGATGGCCAAGGCACTAGCCAAACCGGCTGAGGTGAAGTCCATGGACTGGGATGTCCTCGAGCTCCTTCTACAGGCCCACTATGCACCAACCATACCAACGCTTGTTCGAAGACATGAATTTTATCAGAGAGACCAGCGGAAGGGAGAAAGTGTTGCAGATTTCATTGTGGATCTCCGGAATTTGGGAGGCCTCTGCAGATTCGCCGAACTCGAAGAGGCCCTGAGAGACCGAATAGTTCTGGGATTAAATGCGCTAGCTACACAAAGTAAGCTGATGGTGAAAGACGACATTAGCCTTGCAGATGCCATCGCTGACACTACTGCAGCAGAAGCAACCAGGAAGTCGGCTGCCCAAATGCGCCGCACCCACACCCCGCTCCGCCAACTTGCCGGCGAAATCTCACCTCACCTGGAAGGACAGGCAACAACAGCCCACCACGAGGACCTCAAATCATCATCAGAAAGTGATGAAGAAGAGGTCCACCGGTTCCGGTCTGAACGAGATGAACGCCATCAATGTAACCAGAGAGTGCAGTACCAATGCGCTGGTTGTGGGGCAAACCACCCACGATCAGACTGCAAATTCCTCAACATGCTCTGCCATGTGTGTGGAATAAGAAGTCACATCGGAAGAGTCTGTAGAAGCAAGCAAGGATCCAGCCCACCTCAGAGGGGGACCAACTACCGCCAACCCACAGGAAGTCGTCCTGTGAATCGGGAATACTTAACCCACCAATGGAACAACCACTCCGACAGAAACAAACCACAAGCCCAGTCAACGAAATGAGAAGAGGCACACCAAACCATTATGATTGGTCACGCCTCATCATTAGATGCCAAGAAGATCCGGGTGAAGGTCGCCATCAAAAACCAGCCCTGCATGATGGAAGTCAATTCAGGATCATCCCTCTCGATGGTTTCCTGGAAGACCCTTAAACAATTAATTCCCACCATCCGGCAGCAAGACCTCAGATTCCAAAGAATCATACTTAAGGACTATCAGGGAAATTGAATTGCAGTCGTTGGATCCAGCAAAGTCCGTGTCTCATTTAAAAATTGCACTGCATCCCTACCACTAAGCGTAGTCAACAGGGATCGGCCTAGTTTGTTAGGCCTCCAATGGTTCGCCCCACTTGGAATTGAAGTAGCCGGCATTCACCGAAGCAACAGCAACAATTGGGAAGAAGAGGCCATCGTCCAGGAGTTCCAGGACATCTTTACAGATAAATTAGGCGAGTACAAGGGGACCCCGATATCATTTAACCCCGAAGTAGCTCCCATCCACTTTAAGCCTCGTCGAGTTCCTTTTGCCCTTAAACCAAAGATTGACGAGCAGCTTGATAAATTAATAGCCCAGGGTGTGTTAGAATCAACCGACCACGCTCCCTGGGAAACCCCAATCGTAACACCCATCAAGCCGGAAGGATAATTAAGAATTTGTGGGGACTACCGAGCCACCCTGAATCACACCCTTCAGCAGAACGCTTACCGGGTACCAGTGGTACAACACCTTATCCATTCCCTGGAAGGCGGAAAAGTCTTCGCTAAATTGGATTTAGCACAGGCATACCAACAACTCCCTGTAGATAAAAAAAACTGCAGAGGCACAAACGATCATTATGCACCGAGGTGCATTTAAGTGCAATCGACTCCATTTCGGAGTTAGCATGGCCCCAGGAATTTTTCAGAGCTTGATGGAGAGACTACTACAGGGTATAAAAGGGGTTGTACCTTATTTTGATGATGTTTTAATTGCTGCTCCGACTAGAGAAATACTAAGGGAGTGCCTGAGGTTAGTTCTCCAGAAATTTAATGACTCTGGCCTAAAAATAAAAAAAAATAAGTGTCAACTGTGTACGGATAAAGTAGAATTTTTGGGTTACTTAATCGATAAACAAGGCATTCACCCCACCGATAGCAAGCTAAGGGCAATCAAAAACGCCCCAAGGCCCCGAAATAAGACTGATCTCCAAGCTTTCCTGGGCCTTATCAATTTTTACAACGTGTTCCTGCCCCACAAAGCGACCGTAGCCGAGCCCCTACATCGTCTATTGGACAAAAAGGCAACCTGGGTCTGGGGACACCGAGAGGAACACGCGTTCCAACAAGTAAAAAACTTATTGATTTCAGACGCTGTTTTGATGCAGTATAATGAGACTTTGCCTTTAACGATTACATGTGATGCATCACCATTCGGAGTGGGTGCCATTTTGAGCCATGTGTTACCAAACGGTAGTGAAGTCCCTGTTGCCTACTTTTCAAAAACGCTATCAAAAGCTGAACGTAACTATAGTCAAATCGATAAAGAGGCTCTTGCTGTCGTTTCTGCTGTTAAATGATTTCATGAATATATTTATGGGTGAGTTTTTACTATAGTTACCAACCACAAACCTTTGCTGGGGATTATAGCGGGGGACAAGCCAACCCCTTATATATTATCTCCCAGAATGACTTGCTGGTCGGAATTCTTGGCTGCATATAATTATAAGCTGCAACACCGCCCGGGGAAAGCCATCTCCCACGCTGACGCACTAAGCCGTGCACCACTTCCGGAAACCGTTGACAACCCAGCTGCAACCGTCACAACGCTCCAGATTGAGACACTTCAATCACCACCACTGACAGCTCGAGATATCGCGATCGAAACCAAACGCGATCCCATTTTGGCACAAGTTCATAGCTGGGTCGAGCAAGGATGGCCATTGGATCAAATCCCTGACAACTTCAGTCCTTTCAAGAATCGACAGACGGAACTGTTTTCCCAGAAAGGCTGCATCATTGGGGGGATAGAGTCGTCGTCCCAGAGCGGCTGCAACGAGCGGTATTGAAAACCTTGCATGAAGGCCACCCCGGCATCGTGCGCATGAAGGCGCTCGCACGAAGCTACGCGTGGTGGCCGGGTATCGACAAGCAAATCGAGGCCTGGGTAAAGACTTGTTGCAAATGCCAGGAAGTTAGCAATGCCCCACCGAAAGCAACCCCAACAGAGTGGGAAACACCCAGGAGACCATGGTCCCGTATTCATATTGACTTTGCTGGACCTACTAAAAGACACACATTCCTAGTTATGGTGGATGCCTACTCAAACTGGTTTGAAATCCATGAAATAAAAAGTACCACAACCAAATCCATCATCAGGAAATTGGACAGATTATTCGCAACCCATGGACTGCCAGACGTTCTGGTATCCAACAACGGCCCCCAGTTTACCGCACTTTCTTTTGAACAGTATTTGGTGGACCGTGGTATTCGCCATGCGCTAACTTCGCTGGCGCATCCTGCGGCCAATGGAAGAGCCGAGCGCATAGTACAATTCATCAAAAAGACCCTACATAAAATGGACTATGGCGATATCGAAGATAAGATTAACTGGATACTCTTTCTTCAACACATCACTCTGCACAGTGTCACCAACAAGACTCCGGCCGAATTGTTAATGGGATGAAAACTCCACTCCCACCTTGACCGACTACCCCCATTGTACAAACCAAAAAAATCACATGGATCCAGTGGGAAATGCCGCGAATTCCAGATAGGCGACTTAGTCTTCACTAGAAACTTTTCTGGCAATCCTTTGTGGGTCGAGGCAACTGTAATCCAAGTCACAGGACCCAGGTCGTACCGAGTAAAAAGTCGCGATGGAAGAATATGGAAGCTCCATTTTGATCAGCTGCGTTCAAGGCTGCAACCTCGTTTCTGCGACTCCGGTAACTTCCAAACTGAGGGGGGAGGAAATGCCAAGGAGACTGAGTTCGAAACAGCAGAAAGCACGAGTGAAAGAAGTGAGCATTCGGAAGGATCAGAGAGGGTGGTGGACTTGCCTCAAAGAGACACCTCGTCAGAGGCAAGTCCACAATGGCTAGAGGACAACGAGGACATTAGCGGCACCGAGTTTTTAAATGAAGGACCGGAGGCACCCTACTTGCCAGAAAACATCCTGCCCAAACAAGATTATAAACAAGTACCGGGGGGACAGCGAAAATCTAACAGACAATCTAAACAATCTGCCTACCTCAAAGATTACATCACCGCACCCCTTAAACGGAACCCGGGGGGAAGGGGTGTTGTGAATTAATAAAAGTACTTAAATAAAGATTATTAAAACCTTTAGAAAAGTGCAGGGTTCTGGCCCTGCACTTCTGATTGGCCGATAATAACGACATCTGATTGGTCCATTCAGGAGAATCTGATTGGCTATTAGCAGGCCTCTTTCATTGGTTAAGGGAATTAATGCTTCCCGTTTCTTATTGGTCAGCAGCTTTCCTATAAAAAGGGCTATTGCTGCCGTAGTTTTTTCTCTGTTCCACAATGTTAAATAAAGTGTTGAAGTTCACTGTTCATTGTCTCGTCTCCACTTCTTGTGCCCATGTGCAGAACTTAATAATCATAAAGGGAAAAAAAATGCCCCGAAACCAGAGTTGTATTGAAACAAACAAATGGAAACTTCAGTGAAATGTTGGGTCCCCCAGAGAGAGAGGAATGTCTTCAGGGTCCAAAAAGTCAAGGAGGTTGCAGTCACCACTCAGTAAAGTCCTTTTCCTTTTTCACATACATTATATGTGAGATACATAAAAAAGGTTGGGGCCTCAATCACATAGCTGAAAGCACCACTTGTTCATTTCTGGCATCTCTCATACAGACTCCTTGACCCAGATTCACATCCACTTTTAGTTTTGTTTGGCTTCTTATGAAATGGAATATTACATTTATTTATTTCTCTTTTATCTGTGCCTCAGCACTCCATGCTTCTTAGTCCAAATTAACCTGAGATAGGGGAATAATTGCTACACACCTTGTTTGCCAGCTCTCCAGAGATGCCAGTTTCCCCAGCTCTGACCATAAAATCCAGTAGCCTTCCTTGGGTAGTCAGACATTATCCTCCCAGGAGCCACAACAATGAAGTGCTCATCCTCCTCTTTCTCCTCACTGCATCCAGTGAAGCCAAAATATTTTCTAGATGTGAACTGGATTCAATTCTGAAACAAAAGGGCCCGGATGAACTACCGGTTGGGCAATTGTAAGTTGACTCTCTCTCTCTCTCTCTCTCTCTCTCTCTGAGCAAGATGCAGCTTTGCAAGGGGAATGCAAAATGGGGCAGATCTTTCCAAGAATGAGTTCAACCAGCCCATCCAATGATTTAAAAGCCGTTTTCAATGTTCTTAGAATGAGGGGATACACTTTCTTCTCAACTTGAATGACTGGGGAGACCTCAGACTTCACCTGCACTAACAGCCTTATTTTTATGAGGCTGATCGATCTCCGGTTTGTTGCCTGATTGGGGCAATTTCAGAACTGAGATAGGGTTATACCACCTTGGTCTCTGTATTATCTTTTTACAATTATGGCTTAGCCAATATTTTATTTACTCTCTCAAGAATAACAGGTGATCCCTACCAGGATCAGAATCCTCTCCAAGGTTAGATCTTTAAATTTCATCAAATCAATTAAATTCAGTATACAATTGAAGGGGCCATTACAGAAGATTTTTCCACATGTGCAGCTTGGGAGAAGATGCACAATGAAAAAAATACCTCCTGCCTGGAAGACTGGAATTAGGAAGAGAGAAGAAAGGAGAGGTGGCTTTATGTGCCATTAAGAAATCCAGGAATACCTTGGAGACAAAAATCAAATTTATTCCAAATTTCCAAAATGTTCTGGAGCTCTTGGGACCTTCCTTGGTTGGGGGAAGAATGAGAAGATGGCTAACCATTCTGTTATAAATGTTATATTTAAAAATGAGAATAACTTTCATATAGTATATAAATAACATTTATAGTACCAGTCCTTTATAGCCCATTTCTCATTTTCTTTCTTCCAGGATTCTGTCTTGCTTACAAATAAGTACTGTTGATGGGTCAAAGGAGGATGGCAGTAGCAACTATGAGATTTTCCAGATGAATAGCTGTTGGTGATGCAACAATAACCAGGGCCATAAGCTAATCACTGTAATAAGCTTTGTAGTGAAGACACATCTGTCAAATCTTTAACAGATTTCAAAATTCTCTTGTAATTATGTTCTACAACACAAGATGGTAGTACACTCCTTGTGGTGTTTGTTTCCGGACCTGATCTACTACTAAGGCTCACACCTACTTCATTAGAAAAGCAATAAAATTGAAACGTTCCAAATATGTCAAATCAATTTTAGTCCTTCTTCTTCTCTCTTTTTGCTCTCTATAGGGGTTTGCTCTCCATGAGGATTAACATTGAGCCACTGACACTGTTTCTCAAAATTGTTCTGAGTTCCTGCTCAGGTCAACAATGAAAATATCTAGCCTTTGTGTTTTCTGGTCTCTTGGCCTTTTTCTGTTTAGCGTCCTGCTGCCCAACTTGTCACAACTACTCTAAATTCTTTCACACAGATATATCTCCATTTCTGCCCCCAGAACATCCATCACAAAATTATCTAAAGAACAAAAGGCTTGTATGTGGTGAAGTCCCCCTGTCCCTCTCACATTAACAATCTCACACTCTCTTCAGTGCTTTCTAAACATTTTTTTTATCCCATACTTTTATTATTTTTATGAACAACTCAAGGTTGGGTGCATACCTAAAATCTCTTCCTCCTCCTCCTCCTATTTTCCTTAAAACAATTTAAATCTGAAGTGAATTGGGATGAGACGATGTGACCAGTCTAAAGTCACACAACCAGCTTTTATTACCAAAGAACTCACAGTCTCCTGGTTTGTAGCAGGGAGCCCTAACCACTAGTCTAAACTGGGTCACCACGTACAATGAAAAGGGTTGCTTGCTTGGAGAGCCACCTGATCCTATCAATATCTTGCTGGAGGCACAAGTTAAGGGCAGCAATTTCAGTTTCACAATCCCATCTAATTAAGGAACCTGATCCTGTTTTTTCTGCCCTTTGTTAGAGAAATCTAGTTCTTGGACACAGGCGAGAGATTTCTTCTCTCATTCTTTTCCAAAAGTGCAATGAGACTGTTGGGAAGTATGCATATCTAGCATATTCAGCTCGAGAATGGAAACTGATTACTGGTCCACCACATTTTTCAGAGTAGTTACTCTGCATCAGAGGTGGTATTCAGCAGGTTCTGACCAGTTCTGGAGAACCAGTAGCGGAAATCTTGAGTAGTTTGGAGAATCAGCAAATACCACCTCTGACTGGAGATTTTACAGTAAACTTCCCATGCCATGCCCACCAAGCCACGCCCACAGAACCAGTAGTAAAAAAAATTTGAATCCCACCACTGCTCCGCATGGTTTACAACAGGGGTCACCAACTTTTGGACCTTAGGGACCACCAAATTCATAATTTTAGATCCCAGGGACCACTAACTGGTTCTGTGGGTGTGGTCTAATTTGTGGGTGTGGCTTGGTGGTCATGTGACTGGCTGGGTGTGGCTTGTATGTAAATATTATAAATATTTATATCAATATTGAATTATTTATAAAAAAAATAGCAACTTTTACCAAAATCAGGCAAAGCAGGCAGGCAGATTGAGTTGCTCACAGAATCACAGGTTCGTTCAAAAATCTATCTATCTGCCATTGGCTAGCTCAGTCTGTCACATATTTGCTTGCAAGCAAACTCACAAAATCAACTCACAACACACCATGTAGGTAATTATTGATTTTTTTTTTTAAAGAGCAACTTTTACCCCAAAGCAGGCAAAGCAGGCAGATTGAGTTGCTCACAGAATCATTCAGTGATCTATCTATCTGCCATTGGCTAGCTCAGTCTCTCAAGTTTGCTTGCCATAAGTCTGCATTGAATTTGCTTGCAAGCTAATCTTCAGTCCTAAGGGAGGTTTGGCTGTACTTAAAAGCAGAGCCAAAGATCTAAGGACTAGTGAGAAAGCAAGAAATCGAATTATTTCCTGCTTCCTAGCTAATCTAAATTTCCCAGCACAGCAGAACAGATGATGGTCGGAAAAAGGAAAAATAGCAACTTAGCAGGCAAGTTTGCCGGGTAAAGAGTAAGTGGGTGGGGAGGGTTCCCGCAGGCCATGTGGGCAGTGCAGCCTTGTGTTTCTGTGCAGCCTGGATTAATTGCTTTGGGGGGGTTGCTCTGGGGGTGAAATTTCTCTGCGGCCCACCAAAATTTTCTCATGGCCCACCGGTTGGCGACCACTGGTTTAGAACATGAGAAGAGGAAATTCATGCTCTACACCAGTTATACAAAAAGTAGATGATACCAAGAAGGACATGAATATATCACGTAATGTGCACAACTAGTGAAATCCTATGATTGAAGGGCCTTTTAGGTAAGAATCTGCTTTAAATAATAATTTTATACAAATCTTTGGAAATACCACTGAAACATCTGGAGTTGGACAAATTCCAAATTCCAATTTGCCTCTTTCTGCAGCTTTCACAGATGATGTCACAGATGATATTGCTTGTGCTAAGCTGTGAATGTATTATAAAATGTTGCCATTAGTGTTCTTTTAAAAGACACGTACACGGAGATCAGAACCACAAAAATGCCCTGACATACAGGAAAATTTATCTTGCAAGGACACGACAACTTTAGCTAATCACACCATAGATAACGCCCGGCTAGCTTGAAAAATCCTTGAGACATGTCAGTGATATATAGTCATGATATATGAGCTATGCATTCCCTTGTAGATATGGCATAAACTGCTTATTTCTTTGTTCTTTGTACTCCTAACCCCTCCCTACCAAAAGAACACAATAAAGGAGGTTGTAGCAGAGCAAAAGGGGCCGGGACCACTCCATCTGCCCCAGGCGCGATGTGCTTCCTCACTTCAAGCATCTAAATGTCTGGTGTCTTTTCTTGATGCCTAAATTCTGGTCCACCCTCGCGAGGGTCCCGCCAAAACTTAACGGACTAGAAGAAGGTCTGCCGGGCCGGTCGCTCAACGCGACAGCTGGGGGCTCGTCCGGGATCCTTCGTCCTTCGGTCTTCTAGTCTCATGGTGTTGCCTCTGTCTAGAGGAACACTGCCTTCACTCCTATTACTACGCACCTGGCAAAGGCTTTGTACAATCGTAAGTAATGGGCTCCCCACTTTCCAAAGTTTCGTCAGTACATAGGGACGAACTTTACGCACTTGTGAAGAAGGCTAATTCTTGTCAAAAATCTAATGGCACTACAATTTTCTCTATCTCTAAAAAATCCCTGACTAATCTTTTACTTTACATAGAAAAATATTGTTCTGTCTATCCCTCTGGAGGAACGCTCAAATCCTCCACTTGGGAGCGGATAGGAAAATATCTTCATGATACCCCACGGGCTCCTGTGGATATTCTGACTTCCTGGAAGGCTGTTATGGCAGCCATCAACACCCTCTATCCTCCCTCTTCGTCTCTAGAACCATCCTCTTCTTCCACTTCCAATCCCAAAACTACCGCCCCTTTTGCTGCCCATCTTGACTCCACTTCTCTACCTCTTCCTCCCTACCCTGACACCTCCCCCTCCCCTTCAGCCCCTGTGTCCGATTTCTCTCCACATCAACCTCTCGGAGGCACTATTACTGAACTCCTTTCCTCTCCTCTTTCTCTGGAAGTTGAAAGCCCTTTGGCTTTTCCTATGACCATTGTCCCAGGGGCGGCGGGAGGAAACATGTATAACAACATCGAATTTAAAGTTTTGAAACAGATTAAGAACGCTGTAACCACCTACGGTCTACATTCTCCTTTCACGAGAGGGATATTTGATTCCTTAGTTACTACTAACACTGTTATGTTACTATATGACTGGAAAATGCTTTTTTCAATGCTCATGACTCCAGCTCAATATGTTGTTTGGCAATCTGAATATGAAAAAGGGGTAGAAGCAGAAATTCGAAGAGGCTTACCCGCAGGAGTCACTGCAGATCAACTATTGGGGAAAGGGCAATCCGTGACGCTAGTCCAACAACAAAATTCCCCCCATCGCAGTTTTGCCATAATTCACATGTGTGCCATGAATGCTCTTAAGTGGGTGGATGATTCGGATTCTCAGTCTACCCAAACTTTCTTAAAAATCATGCAGGAGCCAAATGAGCCATATGCTTCTTTCATCAGCCGCCTGCAAACAGCCTTGGATAGGCAAATAGATAATTCCACAGCCAAACAAGAATTGCTCATGAAACTTGCCTTTTCCAACGCTAATCATGATTGCCAAAAAATCCTTCAACCCGTGGCCAACAAACCAGGAGCAACCCTGGCTGAATTTTTGCAACTTTGTAGAATTGTGGGCACAACTTCTCATAAAATGAATGCTCTTGCCGCTGCTATCACTACCTCTTTACCTTCCTCTGTTACTGCCTCCCCCTCTGGTAATTGTGCTCCTGATGCTTTTCCCTTAGCGCGCAATGGCAATTGCTTTAATTGTGGAAAACCTGGACACTTTAAAAACCAGTGTCGAATGCCAGGGGGGGGAGGTGCGCCTCGTGGCCAAGCAAAAGGGCCGCCTCCTCCGTCCAAACCTAAAACTATCTGCCCCCGATGCCGTAAAGGGTATCATTGGGCTTCGCAATGCCGCAGCAATCCTCCTCCTCTTCCCCAATCTCCGGGAAACTAATTGAGGGGTTTTCAGCTAACCCCGCCACAAAGGCTGAGCTTTCCGCCACCACCTTCCCGGAAGAATTGGCTGAAGATCTTGTGTATGATGACCCTGGCGCTGTGTTTTCTCTTCCCCTTGTCGTCACATTTCTTAAACCCCTTCCTCCCTCGAACCCTGTTTTGCTCATTCCTAACTCCTTGCTCACAATTGAGGGCGTGGTCGCTGCTCCCTATCTGTATGATTCATCAGACTTAAAACAGCTTTTCTTTGGCCGGAATAGGGGATAGATGCTTTTCTCTAAAAAAGGGGACGATCATCGCTACTCTTATACTTCTGCCCCCTTCTGACGCTCCGTCCTTGTTTGCTTTGCAGCAACCAGTGCAGGCTTCAAAACCTACTCTTACTGTCACACTTAATGGTCGTCTTTTCGAGGGTCTGATTGATACCGGTGCTGACGTTTCCGTCATCTGCTCCGCCGAATGGCCCTCCTCTTGGTCCCTTGCGGAAGCATCCTCGGTGCAGGGTGTGGGTGGAGCACAGGCCGCTAAGGTCAGCTCTCACTGGCTTTCTGCTGTCACTAAGCATTCTAACATCACTGCTTATCTGAAACCCTACATTTTACCCTTGCATTGCAATTTGTGGGGTCGTGACTTGCTTTCTCAATTTCATGCTTCTATCCAACTGCCATAATCACACTCATGGCTACGCAAACATACATTGCTCCTCTTGATCTTTCCCTAAAAACACCCATTCCAGTATGGGTTGATCAATGGCCACTCACTAAAGAGAAATTGCAGGCCTTACACCTTCTTGTTCAGCAGCAGTTGGATGAGGGTCATATTGAAACATCTACTAGTCCCTACAACACCCCAGTGTTTGTTATCAAGAAAAAATCCGGTAAGTGGCACCTCCTGCAGGATCTCAGGGCTATCAATTCCATACTTCAACCCATGGGGCCGTTACAATGTGGCCTACCCAATCCTAATCTTATTCCTGAAGGGTTTGACCTGGTCATCATAGACTTAAAAGATTGCTTCTTTTCCATACCATTGGCACAAAAGGATAGAATGCTTTTTGCTTTCACTATTCCTGAACTTAATAATTCCAAACCTACCTCACGATACTAATGGAAAGTCTTGCCTCAAGGTATGTTAAACTCACCCACAATGTGTCAATTTTTTGTAGACAGGGCTTTATGCCCCTATCGATCTCAATTTCCTGATTTTCTTGTGTATCATTACATGGATGATATTTTAATTGCAGCAAATGGCCCAAAAGGAACAATTCAAAAAACCTTTTCTTTGCTACTAAACATATTAGCACAAGCAGGACTGCACGTAGCCCCTGAAAAAATTCAAACCCAATACCCAATGCAATATCTAGGCCACAAGGTTCTGATGTCCACAGCATCTCCCCATATCCCTGCACTCACACTCCCTCAACCCACCACCTTGGTCCAACTACAACAGTGTTTGGGGGTCATTAACTGGGCTCGACCATATCTTGCCCTAACAACACACATGTTATGGCCTCTGTTCCAAGCACTTGTAGGCTTGAAGAACCCAGCAGACAAAGTCATCCTATCCGAGGAACATTTGCAAGCCTTGTAACAAGTAAAAAAAGCCCTGGCCACCCAGTGGGTGGACCGCGCTCTTGCAAATACACCACCCTCCCTTGCCATCCTTTCCACACACCACCTTTTAACCGCAATTGTAGTTCAACTCTCCCATACCAAACACCTGCACATTTTAGAATGGTTACATCTCCCACACACTCCTAGAACTTCAATATTCACAAGAGCAATGCAAATGGCTTCTCTTATTGAAAAAGGAAGGAAAAGGGCTAAGGCCATGATGGGGTTGGATATATTTACATTGTATGTTCCCTTTAAGATTACCCAATGGGAACCCCTCCTACAAGCATCGACTGTTTTACAGGACGCTCTGGAAGAGTGGTGCGGTCAAGTATCATGCCACGTCCCTCCAGATCCCTGTTTACAGGTACTCAGGACCGTTCCATTTGTGCTAACCTCTCCTCTTGTTCAGCAGCCATTAAAGGAAACACTTACTGTGTTTACAGATGGATCCAAGACCATTGGAGCATGCGCATGGTACAGGGATGGCCAGTGGCATAAACGATTGACCACTCCCCAGCCATCTGCACAGCAGTCTGAATTGGCTGCCTTTATCTTGGCTCTCTCCCTCTTTTCTAATGAATCTTTAAATGTTATCTCTGATAGTTTGTATGTGACTCAAATGGTTGTACATATGTTTGATGCATATATTTCCCCTATGACCCCTCCTTCTCTAATGACACTCTTTTTACAGCTTCAGGCCTTGCTCAAAGAAAGAAAGACACCTTTATTTGTTGCCCATATTAGAAGTCACCAACAACTGCCCGGATTCCTTTCTGAAGGAAACCAAATGGCCGATGAGGCCTGCAAAGTTATGACTGCTTCCCCATGCTCTCAACCAATTTTGGCTGGGGAAAGTCATGACTATTTCCACCAAAATAGAAAGGCCTTGGTTCGACAATTTGGCATCACGAACCAAGAGGCCACTGTAATAATCCAACAATGCCCAACCTGCAGTTTACAAGCCAAGGGCATTCCCGAAGGTGTTAACCCAAGGGGTACTAAAGCCTGTGACACGTGGCAAATGGATGTCACCTACCATTCTTCCTTTGCACCCTGGAAGTACATTCATGTGTCTGTAGACACTTACTCTGGGTTTATCATGGCAACTTTGCAAAGGGGAGAAGCAACAAAAAATGTAATCAATCATTGTCTTTGGACTTTCGTAACGCTGGGATGTCCACAAAATCTCAAAACAGACAATGGACCTGCTTATACCAGTTCTCCCTTTGCAGAGTTCTGTCGTAAGTGGACCATCACGCACACATTTGGTATACCCTTTAATAGTCAAGGACAGGCTATTGTAGAAAGGGCTAATCAGACCTTGAAACAAGCCCTTGACCAGCAGATGGGGAAAAAGGCATTAGGCCCCCCGAACCTCCCGACGTTACAAAATCTCTTAAATATCACTCTATATACTCTTAACTTTCTTAATCTTACTGGGACCCCTCCCTGCACTGCAGCATCCCATCACTTTTCTAAGCCAACAGCCCCCTCTTCCCGTCCCCTTGTCTATTTCAGACAACTTCCAGATCCACAGTGGAAAGGACCTGCACAACTTATCACCTGGGGAAGAGGTTATGCTGCCGTACAACTTCCTGACCGGGTGCTCTGGGTTCCTGGTCGCTGTGTCAGGCCCTATCATGGCAAGCCTCCCAAAGATGCTTCCTGTGATCTTTTTGCTTCCCTGGACCTCTCCTGTCTCTTCACAATTTAATGCTTCTCCTAACATCATTCTGATTTTCCTGCTTCTCTTGTCCTTTCCTGTCTTTCTGAACTTTAACCTCTCCTCCAAAGAAATGGTCACAGGATACGCCTCCGCCTCCAGACCAATGCTTACCTGGTACCGACGCCTACTACGTCCCAGGGGACTTCGCCTCCGCCGATCCATTCCAGCATCCTCCAACCAGCACCAACCGCAGACTTACACCTGGACTATCCTTGATTTTCAAGGACAAGTGCTGAACTCCACCACCAATTACACCAGGTGGCCCTGGTTCCCGCCATTGTACATGGATTTTGCTGAAATGGGTACAGGAGTCATCAAATTCAGTGACAAGAAACTACAAGCTGATGTATGGGACAAACAAGGCTCCTGCTCTCCTGCCCCTGCAGACAACTACGGATTGTATTTTTGTCCATCTCATTCTACTGGATCTTCACATGCGGCATGCGGAGGGGTTGTGGATAGATATTGTAAAAAATGGGACTGTGTTTCTACGGGTCACATCTGGTGGACCCCACCTACCAAAAATGACTATTTACACATTACTAGAACTAGAGAACAAATACCATGCAATCCATGGCCATGTTGTGGCCAAAGGTTAAACCTTCTTATCCTTATCTTTACTGAGGTCGGAAAGGCACTACCACGGGCCAAATGGATGTCTGGATTCACATGGGGGGGTCGCCAGTGGGATGGGGATAAGGATGAGGGCAACATCTTCACGGTACGCCTTTCTATTCAACTGAAAAAATACGATATAGGTCCCAATCTTAATCTTAAATCAACTTTTCTACAGAAACAGGATTCTGCCCAAAACCCACTTTTTCAATTAGTGAACTCTTCCCTTTCTTTACTCATGGCAACCCTTAATGATTCGGCTAAAACCAATGAATGCTGGCTTTGTATTTCTGATTCACCTCCCTTTTATGAAGCAGTGGCACAGGGGAAGCAATCTCCAATTCCACAAACGATACACTCTGCCGATGGAATACCTCCTCCATCACTATCACAGATATAATAGGCACAGGTTGTTGCATTGGTAATATACCTACCAATTATTCTCAATATTGTTACAATGCTTCTTCCAGGTATCACTGTGATGTATATCTCCCAAAAAACAGAAATTCAGCCTTACAAAAATCACCAGACACACACGGAGCCATGGGCGCTCTATATACTACATCAGGAGGTAACCTCACAGACCGTCTAACTGGCTATTTTTTTATTCCTGGTAATAATTCTATTTGGGCTTGCTCCACGGGCGCCACTGCCTGTGTACATGGGGATGTTCTATTGTCAGAAAACGTTTTTTGCATACAAGTCCAATTACTTCCAAAGATTTCTTATTACCCAGGCCCTGAACTGATTACAATGTTAGAACCTCCTCAATTCCCTCTCCACCAAAAAAGAGAAATAGCCACTGCATTAACATTATCAGTACTCCTCGGGTTAGGCGCAGCAGGAGCTGCCACAGGAGTGACTGCTCTAGCTGTAGGGCATCAACAGTTAGCCACTCTCAGCTTGCAAATAGATGAAGATTTAAAATGCATTGAAACTTCCATTTCAGCCTTACAGGCTTCACTCTCTTCTCTTGCAGAAGTAGCTTTACAAAACAGAAGAGGTCTGGATTTGCTCTTTCTAAACAAAGGGGGGTTGTGTGTAGCCTTAAAAGAAGAATGTTGCTTTTATGCAGACCATTCAGGTATTGTAAAAGACTCTATGGCAGAGTTAAGAAAACGCCTCAAAGACCGTGAAAACAAGAGACAACAACACAATTCCTGGTTTCAAGGCATGTTTAATTTTTCCCCATGGTTGACTACCTTACTTTCTGCATTAATAGGGCCACTTATTTTGTTTGTATTAATTTGTACCATTGGCCCTTGTATATTTGGCCGAGTGCTTCGCTTCTTAAAAAATCGCTTGAACGTGCTAGATACTGAAGTTAGTAATACCCAAAAATCTATAAATTTGTTAGCCTCTGCCCTTGCATCAACAAATCCTGCTAAGCAACCGCTACTCGGATGGTCTTCAGACACCAAGTCAGATGAAGAAACTCCTCCAAAAAGGTACTTATGTGATGGTGGTTCAGGGTGTGACATTACCACCTTGGACGAGACCGGACCGCGGGAGCACTTTGAGCTGAAGAGCTCGTTGTCCTCCTGCGGCGCCACTCTAGAGGAACAGGACTCTCTCCTGGACCACTTTGTGCCAAAATTTAAAGAAAAGGAGGAATTGTGAATGTATTATAAAATGTTGCCATTAGTGTTCTTTTAATACCACTGAAACATCTGGAGTTGGACAAATTCCAAATTCCAATTTGCCTCTTTCTGCAGCTTTCACAGATGATGTCACAGATGATATTGCTTGTGCTAAGCTGTGAATGTATTATAAAATGTTGCCATTAGTGTTCTTTTAAAAGACACGTACACGGAGATCAGAACCACAAAAATGCCCTGACATACAGGAAAACTTATCTTGCAAGGACACGACAACTTTAGCTAATCACACCATAGATAACGCCCGGCTAGCTTGAAAAATCCTTGAGACATGTCAGTGATATATAGTCATGATATATGAGCTATGCATTCCCTTGTTCTGTAGATATGGCATAAACTGCTTATTTCTTTGTTCTTTGTACTCCTAACCCCTCCCTACCAAAAGAACACAATAAAGGAGGTTGTAGCAGAGCAATCGGGGCCGGGACCACTCCATCTGCCCCAGGCGCGATGTGCTTCCTCACTTCAAGCATCTAAATGTCTGGTGTCTTTTCTTGATGCCTAAATTCTGGTCCACCCTCGCGAGGGTCCCGCCAAAACTTAACGGACTAGAAGAAGAAGGTCTGCCGGGCCGGTCGCTCAACGTGACACTAAGCAAATTGTATGTGGTAGTGATAAGGTAAGTGCCAGGTAGGTCAATCTCTCATTAACATCTTCCACTTGTAACATTGGGTAGCAACTGTAGTCATAGAAGTTAATGGCCTTTCTTTGTATAATTTTTAGCATTGGTGGTAAAATATCCGGCTGCTTTTTTGTTGCTATACTTGTGTTAAAAGAAAAATCAGGTCCAGTTCCAAGCCAGGAATAAAATGGAGGCTGCTTAAAAAAGAAAGTTTATTGATGTGCAGAACCAACAATAGCATACAATTCTGGGACAACAGACAAAACGGCTGAATGAGTGGACGGATCTTGATAGCTTTCTGTGATTTTCTGTTTGAAATGCTCTAGGGGTTGTGCAAGATAGTGAGTTTTGTGTCCTTTGCTATTTTAATGGTGGTGGGTTAATTCTATTATGTCCTAAAAGTCATGTCCTGTCTTTCTTCATCTTAATCAGTTGGAACAGAAGGTGTTTTGTTTATGAATAGATTGTCCCCTGTCTTTCTTAATGGGCACATAATTTCCATCTCTAAAGTCTTGAGGCTTCTGCTGGAGGCTATGAAGACTGGGGCTGCTTTCTGCCTTTAAGCACATGTTTTCTCTATTTTCCTTTGGGAAAATATTCTATCTCACCTCCTTTAATATTAAGAATAAAGAATATTTTAATCTGGGGAGAGGGTGCTTCCTACATCTGCATTCTAATTGCTTTAAAATATGGGTTTGTTTTTTGAACTTAGGTTTAACAGTAGACTAAGACACAAGACCGGTGGGGAAGGGCTGTTGATGCTGATGATAGCTGTATTATTCCTTCCCAGGGATTTTACATACATTATCCACTTATGTGCTTTAAAACCTGTAGGGACAGGTTGCAGAAGGATTTGGCAGACGGCCTTTTAAACACCAGGATTTTGATCCAATGTACAAGCTCCCTAGGATCAGAGAACTGGATCTGTAAACAGCATAGTAGTGAGAGAAACAGGGAAAGACCATTCATGAAGCTCCAATAGGATGGTTAGGAAAGGGGGCTGCAGAAGCAGATCATTAGATGGGAAACTCTTGAGCCAACAATCAGCATTTAAAAGCAAACTATAAAGCCAACACTTGAGTTATCTAAAAGTTACTCTGCTGTGTGCTCTTCTGAAGCATTCTCAGATTTTGGCTGGGATTTTTTGATCCTCTGGTGCTCACCCAATACTTTGGAATTTAACACACAAGAATATACAACAAAATTGAGGAGCATCTAAGTAGCACACAATTTGGTTTCAGAAACAATCTTGGTACACGAGATGCCCTATCCAGCATTCAAGTTCTTGTACAGCGTTGTACAGATGTCAGTCACAGTGTTTACATGTGCTTCATTGATTTTGAAAAAGCATTTGATAAAATAAGACACAGCAAACTATTACAGATCCTGAAACAAGTGGGACAAAGATGACACAGGCATACAAATCATAAAGAATCTATACTGGCATCAGGTAGCAAATGGTCAAAAATACTCAGATGATGCAGAAATATGAAGAGGGGTCAGACAGGGCTGTATTTTGTCTCCACTATTGTTTAATATTTATTCTGAATCAATTTTCAATGAAGCACTGGAAAACATTGATGGTGTTCAGCTCAACAATTTAAGGCAGGAGTTAGGGCTTTGAGTTTGATACCCCTGATTTAAGGTATGCTGATGATACAGTTATGCTTGCCAATAAGCATGACCTTCAGCTCTTCATCAACAGAGCCACAGAAATATCTCAAAAATACAGCTTGAAGCTCAACACCTTAAAAACCAAGATCACAGTCATCAGCAAACAAACCATTAATTTACCACCAATAACTTCGGAAGGAATACCACTAAAAAAAGTCAAAAGGATCACGTACCTCCTAATACGTTCTAATTTACATGAAGGCTGGGACATGGCCACTGAAGTAAAGACAAGGATAGAGAAAGCTCGAACAGCATTCTTCAAAATGAAAAATGTCTTCTGCAGTCACGACATAAGCCTAAGATTGAAAATCAGGCTTGTCAGATGTTAATCTTTTCTAGCCTGCTTTACGAAGTAGAGAGTTGGTCACTAATAGAAAGCCACTTAAAGAGACTAGAAGCGAGTAGTTCTTTATGGGTCTAAGTCTACATAGAGGGAAGTAAGCAGTGGGGTGCCACAAGGTTCTGTCTTAGGCCCAGTATTCTTCAATACCTTCATTAACGACTTAGATGAGAGAATAGGAGGGGAACTTACCAAATTTGCAGATGATACTAAGCTGGCAGGAATAGCTAACACCCAAGAAGATAGGCTCAAGATCCGGATGGATCTTGACAGACTAGAACACTGGGCTGTATCTAACAAAATGAAATTCAGTGTAGAGAAAAGTAAAATCCTACACTTAGGCAAGAAAAACCAAAAGTACACATATAGACTGGGTGAAGCCAGGCTCAATAGCAGTAACTGTGAGAGGGATCTTGGAGTCTTAGTGGACAATCAGCTAAATATGAGCCAGCAGTGTCCAGCAGCCACCAAAAAAGCTAATGCAATCCTAAATTACATTAACAGAGGGAAACAATCAAGATCCAGTGAGGTACTAATATCACTCTATAAAGCCTTAGTAAGACCACACCTAGAATAGTGTGTCCAGTTTTGGTAACCACACTAGAAATAAGATGTTGAGACTCTAGAAAAAGTACAGAGAAAAGCAACCAGGATGATTAGGGGACTGGAGACTAAAACATATGAAGAACGGTTACAAGTGGGCATGGCTAGTCTAGTGAAGAGAAGGACCAGGGTAGACATGATAGCAGTGTTCCAATATTTGAGGGGCTGCCACAGAGAGGAGGGGGTCAAGCTATTTTCTAAAGCATCTGAAGGCCAGACAAGGAATAATGAATGGAAACTGAACAAGAAGAGATTTAACCTGGAAATAAAGAGAAACTTTCTGACAGTGAGAAGAATCAACCAAAGGTACAGCTTGCCCTCAGAAGTTGTGGGAGCATAATCACTTGAGACTTTCAAGAAGAGATTGGACTGCCATTTGTCAGAAATGGTGTAGGGTCTCCCACTTGGGCAGAGAATTGGACTAGATGATCTACAAGGTCCCTTCCAACTCTGATTATCTGTTATCTATTGGAAGCATTTGAAATGTGGATTTATAGATGGCTGTTACATATAAGCTGGGTTGACAAACTCAGAAATGAGAAGGTGATAAGCCACCTTGGAAAAACAAGATAAATCATCAAAACTGTAAAAACCAAAAGTTAGATTATTTTGGACATGTAACAAGATCCCCGGAAAAATACTACATATTTCACTTAATCCTCCAGGGAAAGATTGAAGGCAAACAAGATCTAGGCAGAAGAAGAACATCATAGCTTCAAAATCTAAGGGACTGGTTTGGACAAAACTCAGCTGGACTTTTACATGTGGCTGTTGATAAAAATAGGCTTGCCAACATGATTGTCAATGTCTAATGATGGATATGGCACAAGAAGAAGAAGGAAGCACCTGAAAAATTAGCTCTTGGTTTGTTCCTACCTTTTTGGTGTTTATTCTCCAGTCAAATCAATAATGTTTAAAATAAAAAACTTCAAATCTATTTTGAAATATCATTGAATCAAAATTGATGGTGGTGGTGGTGCTGCTGCTGGCCAGTTTGCTGTAGTGGTTAAGGTGCTGGCTTAAAAAGCAGGAGACAGTGAATTCTAGTCCTGCCTCAGGCATGAAAGCCAGCTGGGTGATTTGGTGCAAGGCACACTCACTAAGCCCAATCCACCTCAAAGAGTTGTTGTGGGGAAAATAGGAAGGGGTATATCCCTTCAGGTGCTTATTTATACCCCCTCTGTCTTCCTATCTCATCATGGATGTGGTTGCTAGGAGTGATGGAACATAATCAATTAATCCGTTGATTTTCATTGTTCTGTCCCTAATTAGCATTCTTGAGATCCCCGCGCTTTGATTGGCCAAAGCGCGGGGCACTCTGATTGGTCAGGCGATTGGCTCGCTTAAGGCCTGGTCACACTGCAAGAACTTTGCTATAGCGGTCCTTGAACGGTAGGAAGAGGGGGACAAATTTCGACACCGCTCGTCACCGCGCACAAAATTTGAAAAAAATTCGAAAACATGGGCGTTGCCTTAGCGGTGCACCGCTGAAGCCAGCGTTGCTTTAGCGTTGGTTTAACGGTAGGGAACGTTGGTTTAGCGGTGATGTGAGCGTTGATAAAGCGTTGTTCTGCGCATGCATGCGTTGGCTCGGTGGGGGTTTTAAGTAATTGCGACATGCCGCTTTGGACTACCGTAACGGAGCTGTACGGAAGTTCTCAAAGAGTTTTGATAGAAGTTCATCATGGGACGTGCACAAAAGAAGAGGAAGGCTGGAGGAGGAAAGGCAGTAGCCTCCAAGAAGATGCAGGCAGCAGTGGAGTCAGGTAAATATATGTGGCCCACTGGTTGCGTCAAGAAAAATTTGAAACCTCAACCATTCTCTTTAATTTATTATTCCATTGTTATATTTTGCAGAGACCAGTCAGGCCACACCAGAAGCCACTGCTAGCACAGCCACTGCTAACACAGCCACAACCACTGCTACCATCGCCCAGGCAGGGGCAGCTGCTGATGAAGGTAATCACCAATGAAAATGTATGAAATTTAATATAATTATGATGATAATAATAATAATTACCATAATCTTTCTTTCACGTTAATTGTCATTGCTCATTTATTATTCATGTTGTATATTTTGCAGACTCTGATGATGAGCCCCAGGAGGCCCTGACACAGGACCAGCCTGATGGTGAGGAGCTACCCCCTGGTGATGACCAACCTGAGGAGGGCCGTGCTGCTGCTGAAGGTAATTATAGTGTGATGAATGCAATGAAAAACTGGACTTTCAATAGAGGAGTTTTGTAATGTAGTCAAATTTATTCATGTTTCCCCCAAGACAAAATATGTATTCACCTGTCAAAAGACAACCACATCACAATAGTTAGAAGGCGAATTGCATACATTAGTGTTGCCAAGTCGGACAAACATTGTAGCTTGTCCGAGTTAGCAACAAGGACTGCGGGTGACGATAATTCCATCCATTACAATGTTTGAATGTTATTGTTTGTTATCAGGAGAACAACTATTTTCTCATTGAAAATTTAACAAAGATGTGTGCATAAAATGTGACTACATTATGAAACCCCTCTATTCATCAAGTCGGACGAATTAGGTGATCCGAAGGATATTTGATTATGTAATCAATACAAGTTGATCTAAATAATATATGTTTAATTTATTTATTTACTAATATTATTTTTATTCAATTGCTATATTTTTCAGACTCTGACTCTCAGCACCCATACTTGGAGAAGAACGATAAACAGCGTCAGCCTCAGAAGAAGTCTCGCCGCAAGGCCCTCCTGCTCAACGATGACACTCAGGAGCAACTCATCGAGTGGATCCGGGAGCACGAATTTATTTGGAGGAAGGGGGCCACCGACTACAAGGATACAAAGAAGAAGACGGAGCTTTGGACCAGGAAGGCAAGAGAGCTGGACATTGAGGAGGGAGCTGAAGCTCTCAGAACATGGTGGAAGTCAGTCCGGGACCTCTACACTAAGCTTCTCACCAAGAAGTCTGGCCAGGCTGCAGCGAACTTGACGGACAGAGAACTGTTCATCCAGAGGAACTGTGCCTTCCTGCACAAGGAGGTGAAGCCCAGGAAAGGTCGGCCACTTAGATGCATACTCCTCACACCGGAACCTGTAGCCAGCCAGCCTCCAGCAGCCCAGCCCTCGGCATCGCCCACCACCTCTCGCCAGCCTTCCCATGACATCGAGGAACAGGAAGGGAATGAGGGCTCACTCTCGCTCATTGAAATGCAAGCGGCAGTCTCGAGGTCCATGGGCAACCCCTCACCAGCTCCCGCCTCCACCACCACCAGACAACGCCGTGGCGCCATCAAAGGCGAGCCTGAAGACTCCCCTGCAATGCTGGAGATGAGAGATTGTATGAAGGCCACCAACGCCCTCATGGAGAGACTGGTCCAAGCCCAAGAGATCAGCCATGCAAGGCAGCCCTTCATCACGTACATGTCCCAGTCTCTCCAACGGCTACCTGAGGCCCAGTACCAGCTCACAGTTGAGAGGATGACGGCCATCCTCCACAAGACGCAGCGACCCATGTCCCACCCCATTCCTCCAGCTCCACCACGTCCAGCATTCGCACTTTCACCCACACACACATTCTACCAGCAGCAGCAGCCGCATTACTTCCAGCCTCAGCATCATGGCTTCCAACAGGAGCCTTTCCACTTTCGGCAACAGTCTCAGCCTCAGCATCAGCCTCAGCTCTTCCAGCAATTGCAGACACCCGGAGTCAGCCAGCCATCCTCCACCCCAAGGAGCTCCAACGAAGGCCTCATGTTGTCAGACATGCTGAACCTTTCCTCCAGTAACCACACCAACATGAGCACCATCAGCGAGGGGGGTATTCTCCAGGACCTCCAGAGGCAGGAGATGAACGCTCCACCCTTATCAATCACCACCTCATCTCAAAGGACTGCTGATGTACTTGCAGAGATAAGGGCCACCACCGAGGAGAATTGAGACTGTTTGAAATGTGTTGAAGGGACTGCTCAGATATTTCATGTGATTTTTGTTTAAAGGTTGAGCTGGTCAGCTGTTTTGATGTTTGTTGTTTATTGTTGTGCACTTTTGTGTTTGGGTGGTCTCAAAAGCTTTGAGCTTTAATAAACAGCATTTTTATTAAACTATTCTTGACTACTTTACTTAATAACGAAAAAAAACCTTTGTAGTTGTAGAATTCTGAGCCAGAGTTGAGGAGCTTTATATGCCACGTGCTTGCCATCAATGGCACCAACTGTGTGGGGAAAGTTCCATCGCTGGTATCATTGTTCAGCCAGGTCTCTCCATCCTTGTTCAGTTGTTGGGCAAAACAAGAGTTCATCTGTGTACTCCTCAATGATGGCCTTTACCACTTCTTTGACTACCACACTGATGGTGTTGTGATGTTGTTGGTGTTGTGACTCAAGGCCTATTCCAAAAGGGCTACTGGTCCATTTCTCCCCGTATTTATAGGCAAATTCTGGTTCCGCTCCAACACCTCCATACCAACGCCAAACCAAAGTTCATCACTGCAATGGATCGCTGCTTCAACGCCTGACACCGTTCCAGGAATCCCGTGTCTGCTCGTAAAACGCTTACAACCGCTCCACCAAAGTTAGTGCAACGTTTAATCACCGCCCGGGCAAAGCTTGCAAAACAGCGGTGGTCCAGCGTTGAAGATTTCTGCATTGGCCTAGCGGACCCAAGCGTCCACGAACTTGCGTCTAGCGGCAACAAACTTTGACCGGGCGTTGTTGGAGCGGTGGTGAACTTTGCCGGAGTGGAAAATTGTACGCTCCTCACCGCTCGCAATATTTTGTGCAGCTCAAAACTTTCGGAGCGGTAGGAGGAACCATCAGCGGAGGCCGAGCATATATGGCGTTGCCTTAACGGAGGCCAACTTCTGTTAAACGGTGGTGAACGGTTACGAGCGGTGATGTTTTTTTTCAACGTTCAAGGACCGCTATAGCAAAGTTCTTGCAGTGTGACCAGGCCTTAAGAATCTCCCGCGATTGGTCCATTCGAATCACGGGAGATTCAAAGTGGTGCCATTGGCCGCGGCCGCCGCGGCTGAAAGAATAAAAGCCGCGAACCTTTTGCAAAGAGCCAGTTCGGTTCCTACTTTAATAAAAGAGCATGATTTGAAGTCACCGACTCCTGGCATCATTTTCGAGGACACGACACTGGCGACAAGGATGGGATCCAGACCCTGAACCGAACCACGTGTCCGACGGAAGCCAGACGAACCACCACGATGGTGAAAATCGCACCCCCCGCACCCTTCAACCCCGCCACCGAGGACTGGGAATCGTACTCCGACCGATTCCGCATGTTCCTCGAGTGCAGCGATCTGAAGGACGCCACCGGCCCCATGAAGCGCGCCGTCTTCCTGATCCACTGCAGGACCGAGGTATTCAAGATGGCCAAGGCACTTGCCAAACCCGCCGACGCGACCGCGATGGACTGGGACGTCCTCGAGCCAATACTTCGGCGGCACTACGCTCCAGAGGTACCCATCCTGATCCGACGTAACGAATTCTACTGTCGGGACCAACGGTCGGGTGAGAGTTTCAGCAACTTCGTCGCCGAACTACGGCGCCTAGGGGGGCTGTGCGAATTCGACAACCTGAACGACGCCCTGCGAGACAGAATTGTGCTCGGCCTGTGGGACCCCGTCCTCTAGAGCCGGCTGATGGCCAAGGGCAACATCAGACTTGCAGACACCCTCACCACAGCCGCCGCCGCCGCCGAAGCAACCCGAACATCCGCCGACCGCATGCGCAGACCGAACGCTGGAGACCGCAGCGGGAACAACAACCCTGCAAGGCCGGCCGAGGCCCAACCCGAGACGACCACCCACCAGGGCGACTTCCACTCGGCATCGGGCACTTCCGATGATGAGGAGGACATTCATCGCCTCCAGACAGGCCGCGACCCACGGAACCGGCGGGGTCGTAAGTCGAGGACCAACTGTGCGGGTTGCGGAGGCGACCACCCCAGGTCGGAATGCCGGTTTTTCGAATCGATCTACCGACATTGCGACAAGAAGGGACACATCGCCTGTGTCTGCCGCCTAAAAAAGAACCGCAGCCCGGCACGATGGGACCAGAGCAACCGGAGGAGAGAGAGCACACCACCCCGGACCAGAGATCACCCCTCGGACAACAGATGGGACCGGAACGGACAATCCCTACAAGGCGGTGATAATCGGCGAAGAGAGGAGACCCATCAGATGGTCACCATCGGCCACGCCATAACCAATGACGCCTGGAAGGTCCACGTGGAGGTAGGCATCAAGGGCGAGCCATGCAAAATGGAGGTGGACTCCGGGTCCTATCTCTCCATGATAGCATGGCATGAAATAAAGCGCTTGGTGCCTACCATCCAAAGGAGGAACCTAGACAGCCAGAGACTCATTGTAAAGGACTACCAGGGAAACCGCATCCCGGTAGTTGGAACCAAACACTTCAACATCACATATAAAGGGCACACCGAAAGGCTTCCCCTGACAATCGTCGACCGCGAACGCCCAAGCCTACTGGGACTGCAATAGTTCGCCCCGCTCGGCATCGCAGTCACGGGAGTCGACCACATCACCGACGACAGCTGGAAGAAACAACTGGCCCGGGAATTCCAAGAGGTCTTCGACGGAAACCTAGGCAAGTACCGAGGGCCCCTTATATCATTCAGCCTAGACCCAAACGTCCCCCCAAAACGCCTGAAACCAAGGCGGGTGCCATTCGCACTTAAACCCAAGATAGACGAGCAAATTGACAAGCTCATCAAGCAAGGGGTCCTACAGCCAATAGACCATGCCCGGTGGGAGACCCCCATAGTCAACCCGATCAAGCCCGATGGGTCAGTGAGGATCTGTGGGGACTATAAGGCTACCCTAAATGGCGCGCTGCAACAAAACGCCTACCCCGTCCCAGTAGTGCAACACCTACTGCACTCACTGGGAGGGGGCAAGGTTTTCGCCAAGCTCGACCTCGCCCAGGCATACCAACAGTTGCCAGTCGACGAGCAAACGGCAGAAGCGCAAACCATAGTCACCCACCGGGGAGCATTTAAATGCAACCGACTCCAATTCGGAGTCAGCGTGGCACCGGGAATATTCCAAAGCCTAATGGAAAGACTATTGCAAGGCATCAAGGGGGTGGTACCTTACTTCGACGACGTCCTAGTGTCGGCAACCAACCAAGCTGAACTAGAGGGTCGCCTAAGGGAGGTCCTAACCAAATTCAAAGAGACCGGGCTCAAAGTCAAGAGGGAGAAATGCCAATTATACACGGAACGGGTAGAATTCCTAGGATACCTCCTAGACTGTCACGGCATTCACCCCACAAACCAAAAAATCAAGGCCATCAAAGAAGCCCCCACACCCAAGTCGAAGACAGAACTACAGGCATTCCTGGGGCTACTTAACTTTTACAATGTTTTCCTGCCCCAAAAGGCGACGGTGGCGGAGCCCTTGCATAGGCTCCTGGACAAGGCGGCGACCTGGACTTGGGGGAAACATGAGCAAGCCGCCTTCCAAAGAACAAAGGACCTCCTCACTTCGGACGCCATCCTTATACAGTATAATGAGACCCTACCTCTGACCGTCACATGCGATGCATCACCTTTCGGCGTCGGCGCTGTCCTCAGCCATACCCTCCCCGACGGAAAAGAAGCGCCCATCGCGTTCTTTTCAAGGACGCTCACCAAACCGGAGCGGAACTATAGCCAGCTGGACAAAGAGGCTGTGGCTATCGTTGCTGCCGTAAAAAGATTCCACGAGTACCTCTACAGCCGGACATTCACCATTATAACTGACCACAAGCCGCTGCTGGGAATCCTTGCAGGAAACCGGGCCACCCCGAACATTCTGTCTCCCCGAATGACAAGGTGGTCCGAGTTCCTGGCAGCCTACAACTACGGACTCATACACAAACCGGGCAAGACGATCTCCCATGCAGACGCCTTAAGCCGCTCACCGCTACCGGAACCTGACACTGACCCAGCACCCACGACGACCACCCTCAGCATAGAGACTCTACCCAACCTGCCCATAACCGCGTCAGACATTGCCCGAGAGACTAATAAAGACAAACGTCTGGCGCAGGTGTTGCATTCGGTAGAGAAAGGGTGGCCGGAAAGAGACAACGACGAGTCTGTCAAAACATTCCGAAACCGCCAAACGGAACTCTCGTTATTAAAATGGTGCATACTATGGGGGGATAGGGTGGTCATTCCAGAAAAGCTACAAGGGAAGGTTCTGGAACTACTACACGAGGGGCACCCTGGCATCATTAGGACTAAAGCCCTGGCCAGAAGTTATGCTTGGTGGCCAGGGATGGACAAACAAATTGAGACCTGGGTAGCTAGGTGCCAACGATGCTAAGAAAC
This sequence comes from Hydrophis major, assembly GCA_033807585.1. Taxonomy (NCBI): domain Eukaryota; kingdom Metazoa; phylum Chordata; class Lepidosauria; order Squamata; family Elapidae; genus Hydrophis; species Hydrophis major. The sequence continues at coordinate 225,327,161 of CM066329.1, forward strand.
TAGGCCAAGCCCACCCACAGCACCCGTCCTAGAGTGGGAAACCCCAAGGGGACCTTGGTCTAGGATCCATATAGACTTCGCCGGGCCCACAAAAGGACACACCTTCCTTATAACAGTAGACGCTTACTCCAACTGGCTGGAGGTAAGCAACATGAAAACAACAACCACGGAGGCCGTGATCAAGGAACTCTGCAAACTCTTTGCAACGCACGGCCTCCCAGATGTCGTCGTTTCCGACAATGGGCCCCAATTCACCTCGCTGGAATTCGAAAAATTCCTAGCGGAAAGGGGCATCCGCCACGCGCTGACAGCACCGGCGCACCCGGCGGCGAACGGTAGGGCGGAACGGATGGTGCAATTCACTAAGAAAACCATCCGGAAAATAGACCACGGGGAGATCCAGGAGAAAATAAACAAACTACTCTTCACCCAACACATAACACCAAATACCACAACGAATAAGAGCCCAGCCAAACTATTAATGGGGAGGAAATTAAGGTCCCCACTCGACAGGTTACACCCCACGTATAACCCGGAGAAGCCCCCAGACTCAAACAGCAAACACCGAACTTTCGCACCAGGTGACCCCGTATACGCAAGAAACCTGACGGGAGACCCACTATGGATACCGGCCGTCATCACACAAATAACAGGCCCACACTCGTACCGGCTACAAACAGCAGACGGACGAGCGTGGAAACGCCACATCGACCAATTAAGGTCGAGGACTACCAACCAAGAGACCACCGACGCACAAACAGGCGAAACCAACCCCCACAACACAAACCAAGGGGGGAGGGAATACCCAGGGGACCAAAACCAAAGAAGAATAAACCAGCCATACTTACCGGAAAGCAGCCATCATGACCCCTCGCCAGGAAGACAGCCAGGCCAGCTTGACCGACCCGGGAAGACCGAGCGGGAGCAGCGAAACCCGCAGCTCAACCAACCCGGGAGGCCCAGGAGGGAGCTATGGAGAGCGGCCCGGCCCGACCGACCAGCCGGTTCCCATGACGGCATCAGGAGCAACAGAGATCCCGACCGAACCGGCCGGGATCCAACCTACGACTGAGCTGTGCAGGTCCAGTAGGCTCAGATGGAGCCCCACCTACCTACGTGACTACGCGACGTAAGGACTGAACCAAGAGGGGAGGGGTGTTCTGTCCCTAATTAGCATTCTTGAGATCCCCGCGCTTTGATTGGCCAAAGCGCAGGGCACTCTGATTGGTCAGGCGAGCCGCGCCGATTGGCTCGCTAAGAACCTCCCGCGATTGGTCCATTCAAATCATGGGAGATTCAAAGCGGTGCCATTGGCCACGGCCGCCGCCGCTGAAAGAATAAAAGCCGCGAACCTTTTGCAAAGAGCCAGTTCGGTTCCTACTTTAATAAAAGAGCACGATTTGAAGTCACCAACTCCTGGCATCATTTTCGAGGACACAACATTCATAGTTCTCCTCTCTTCTGGTTATAGAAAAAGCATTCTCCATTTCCTCCCAGGCAGCTGATCATGCTGATTATCAGTCCAATGGGAAAAACAGATGGGATTTCCTATAATTCAAAGGTTTTACTTTCTATGGTCAAGAATTGTTCTGGGTCTCTTGATTGCAGGCTCTCATCTGTTTCCTTAAGACAAAGATAAAGGTTCCTTCGCACATACATGCTAGTTGTTTTTGGTGCTCATCTCCGTTACAAAGCCAAAGAGCCAGCGCTGTCTGAAGATGTCTCCGTGATCATGTGGCAGGCATGACTAAATGTTAAAGGTGCATGGAACACTGTTACCTTCCCACCAAGGTGGTCCCTATGATTCTATTTGCATTTTTACATGCTTTTGAACTGCTAGATTGGCAGAAGCTGGGACAAGCAATGGGAGCTCACTCCATTATGCAGTGCTAGGGATTTGAACCGCCAAACTGCTGAGCTTTCTGATCAACAAGCTAAGCCACTGAGCCACTATGTCCCTTCCATCTGTTTCCTAAGTCAAGACTGTTAAGTTCTGCGCATGGGCGCAAGAAATGGAAATGAGACGATGAACAGTGAACTTCAACTCTTTATTTAACATTGTGGAACAGAGCAAAAACTACAGCAGCAATAGCCCTTTTTATAGGCAAGCTGCTGATCAAATAACCAATAAGAAACAGGAAGCGTTAGTTCCCTTAACCAATGAAAGAGGCCTGCTAATAGCCAATCAGATTTTCCTGAATGGACCAATCAGATGTCGCTATTATCGGCCAATCAGAAGTGCAGGGCCAGAACCCTGCATTTTTCTAAAGATTTTAATAATCTTTATTTAAGCACTTTTATTAATTCACAACACCCCTTCCCCCCGGGTTCCGTTTAAGGGGTGCGGTGACGTAATCTTTGAAGTAGGCAGGTTGTTTAGATTGTCTGTTAGATTTTCGCTGTCCCCCCGGCACTTGTTTATGATCTTGTTTGGGCAGGATGTTTTCTGGTGAGTAGGGTGCCTCCGGTCCTTCATTTAAAAACTCAGTGCCGCTAATGTCCTCGTTGTCCTCTAGCCTTTGTGGGCTTGCCTCTGATGAGGTGTCTCTTTGAGGCAAGTCCACCACCCTCTCTGATCCTTCCAAATGCTCACTTCTTCCACTCGTGCTTTCTGCCATTTCAAACTCAGTCTCCTCAGCATCTCCTCCCCCCTCAGTTTGGAAGTTACCAGACTCGCAGAAACGAGGTTGCAGCCTTGAACGCAGCTGATCAAAATGGAGCTTCCATATTCTTCCATCGCGACTTTTTACTCGGTACGACCTGGGTCCTGTGACTTGGATTACAGTTGTCTCGACCCACAAAGGATCACCAGAAAAGTTTCTAGTGAAGACTAAGTCGCCTATCTGGAATTTGCAGCATTTCCCACTGGATCCGTGTGGTTTTTCTGGTTCGTACGATGGAGTCAAGGTGGGAGTGGAGTTTTCATCCCATTAACAATTCGGCCGGAGTCTTGTTGGTGACGCTGTGTGGAGTGATGTATTGAAGAAAGAGTATTCAGTTAATCTTATCTTCGATATCGCCATAGTCCATTTTATGTAGGGTCTTTTTGATGAATTGTACAATGCGCTCAGCTCTTCCATTGGCCGCAGCATGCACCGGCGAAGTTAGCGCATGGCGAATGCCACGGACCGCCAAATACTGTTCAAAAGAAAGCGCGGTAAACTGGGGGCCGTTGTCGGATACCAGAACGTCTGGTAGTCCATGGGTTGCGAATAATCTGTCCAATTTCCTGATGACGGATTTGGTTGTGGTACTTTTCATTTCATGGATTTCAAGCCAGTTTGAGTAGGCATCCACCGTTACTAGGAATGTGTGTCCTTTAGTAGGTCCCGTAAAGTCAATATGAATACGGGACCATGATCCCCTGGGTGTTTCCCACTCTGTTGGGGTTGCTTTCGGTGGGGCATTGCTAACTTCCTGGCATTTGCAACAAGTCTTTACCCAGGCCTCGATTTGCTTGTCAATACCCGGCCACCACGCGTAACTTCGTGCGAGCACCTTCATGCGCACGATGCCAGGGTCGCCTTCATGCAAGGTTTTGAATACCGCTCATTGCAGCCGCTCTGGGGGGATGACTCTATCCCCCCAAATGATGCAGCCTTTCTGGGAAAACAGTTCTGTCTGTCGATTCTTGAAAGGACTGAAGTTGTCAGGGATTTGATCCAATGGCCAACCTCGCTCGACCCAGCTAAGAACTTGCGCCAAAATGGGATTGCGTTTGGTTTCGATCGCGATATCTCGAGCTGTCAGTGGTGGTGATTGAAGTGTCTCAATCTGGAGCGCTGTGACGGATGGAGCTGGATCGTCAACGGTTTCCGGAAGTGGTGCACGGCGTGCGTCAGCGTGGGGGATGGCTTTCCCCAGGCGGTGTTGCAGCTTATAATTATATGCAGCCAAGAATTCCGACCAGCGAGTCATTCTGGGAGATAATATATAAGGGGTTGGCTTGTCCCCCGCTATAATCCCCAGCAAAGGTTTGTGGTTGGTAACTATAGTAAAAACTCGCCCATAAATATATTCATGAAATCATTTAACAGCAGAAATGACAGCAAGAGCCTCTTTATCGATTTGACTATAGTTACGTTCAGCTTTTGATAGCGTTTTTGAAAAGTAGGCAATAGGGGCTTCACTACCGTTTGGTAACACATGGCTCAAAATGGCACCCACTCCGAATGGTGATGCATCACATGTAATCGTTAAGGGCAAAGTCTCATTATACTGCATCAAAACATTGTCTGAAATCAATAAGTTTTTTACTTGTCGGAACATGTGTTCCTCTCGGTATCCCCAGACCCAGGTTGCCTTTTTGTCCAACAGATGTAGGGGCTCTGCTACGGTCGCTTTGTGCAGCAGGAACACGTTGTAAAAATTGATAAGGCCCAGGAAAGCTTGGAGATCAGTCTTATTTTGGGGCCTTGGGGCATTTTTGATTGCCCTTAGCTTGCTATTGGTGGGGTGAATGCCTTGTTTATCGATTAAGTACCCCAAAAATTCTACTTTATCCGTACACAGTTGACACTTATTTTTTTTTATTTTACTTTAAGGCCAGAGTCTTTAAATTTCGGGAGAACTAACCTCAGGCGCTCTTTTAGTATTTCTCTAGTCGGAGCACAATTAAAACGTCATCAAAATAAGGTACAACCCCTTTTATACCCTGTAGTAGTCTCTCTATCAAGCTCTGAAAAATTCCTGGGGCCACGCTAACTCCGAATTGGAGTCGGTTGCACTTAAATGCACCTCGGTGCGTAACGATCGTTTGTGCTTCTGCTGTTTTTTTTATCTACAGGCAGTTGTTGGTATGCCTGTGCTAAATCCAATTTAGCGAAGACTTTTCCGCCCCCCAAGGAATGGAGAAGGTGTTGTACCACCAGTACCGGGTAAGCGTTCTGCTGAAGGGCGTGATTCAGGGTGGTTCGGTCGTCCCCACAAATTCTTAACAATCCATCCAGTTTGATGGGTGTTAAGATTGGGGTTTCCCAAGGAGTGTGGTCGGTTGGTTCTAACACACCCTGGGCTATTAATTTATCAAGCTGCTCGTCAATCTTTGGTTTAAGGGCAAATCTAACTCGACGAGGCTTAAGGCGGATGGGAGCTACTTCGGGGTTAAGGTTAAATGATATCGGGGTCCCCTTGTACTCGCCTAATTTATCTGTAAAGACGTCCTGGAACTCCCGGACGATGACCTCTTCTTCCCAATTGTCGCTGTTGCTTCGGTGAATGCCGGCTACTTCAATTCCAAGTGGGGCGAACCATTGGAGGCCTAACAAACTAGGCTGATCCCTGTCGACTACGGTTAGTGGTAGGGATGCAGTACAATTTTTAAATGAGACACGGACTTTGCTGGATCCAATGACTGGAATTTGATTTCCCTGATAGTCGTTAAGTATCATTCTTTGGAATCTGAGGTCTTGCTGCCGGATGGTGGGAATTAATTGTTTAAGGGTCTTCCAGGAAACCATCAAGAGGGACGATCCTGAATCGACTTCCATCATGCAGGGCTGGTTGTCGATGGCGACCTTCACCCAGATCTTCTTGGCATCTAATGATGAGGCGTGACCAATCATAATGGTTTGGTGTGCCTCTTCTCATTTCGTTGACTGGGCTCGTGGTTTGTTTCTGTAGGAGTGGTTGTTCCATTGGTGGGTTAAGTATTCCCGATTCACAGGACGACTTCCTGTGTGCTGGCGGTAGTTGGTCCCCCTCTGAGGTGGGTTGGATCCTTGCTTGCTTCTACAGACTCTTCCGATGTGACCTCTTTTCCTGCACACATGGCAGAGCGCGTCAAGGAATTTGCAGTCTGATCGTAGGTGGTTTGCCCCACAACCAGTGCATTGGTACTGCACTCTCTGGTTAAGTTGATGGCATTGGTCTCGTTCAGACCGGAGCCGGTTGACCTCTTCTTCATCACTTTCTGATGATGATTCGAGGTCCTCGTGGTGGGCTGTCATTGCCTGTCCTTCCAGGCGAGGTGAGATTTCGCCGGCAAGTTGGCGGAGCGGGGCGTGGGTACGGAGCATTTGGGCAGCCGACTTCCTGGTTGCTTCTGCTGCAGTAGTGTCAGCGATAGCATCTGCAAGGCTAATGTCGCCTTTCGCCATCAGCTTACTTTGTGTAGCTAGTGCATCTAATCCCAGAACTATTCGGTCTCTCAGGGCCTCTTTGAGGTCGGCGAACCCGCAGAGGACTCCCAAATTCCAGAGATCCGCAATGAAATCTGCAACGCTTTCTCCCTTCCGCTGGTCTCTCTGATAAAATTCATGTCTTTGAACAAGCGTTGGTACGGTTGGTGCATAGTGGGCCTGTAGAAGGGGCTCGAGGGCATCCCAGTCCATGGACTTCACCTCAGCCGGTTTGGCTTATGCCTTGGCCATCTTAAACACGGTCGGCCTGCAGTGAGTTAGGAATACCGCTCGCTTCTTTCCGGTAGTGGCATCCTTCAAGTTGTTGGTCTCCAGAAACATCTGGAATCGGTCCATATATGAGTCCCAGTCTTCTTGTGCCGGGTTGAATGGAGCGGGTGGTATGACGCTACTAGACATGGTTCAGCCATTGGTGCGTCTTCAGCCACGTGCTCTGTTTAGCGCTCTGTAGTGCTCAGTCAGCTCTGACATCTCCAAATCCCATCCTTATCGCCAGTGTTAAGTTCTGCGCATGGGCGCAAGAAATGGAGACGAGACGATGAACAGTGAACTTCAACTCTTTATTTAACATTGTGGAACAGAGCAAAAACTACAGCAGCAATGGCCCTTTTTATAGGCAAGCTGCTGATCAAATAACCAATAAGAAACGGGAAGCGTTAGTTCCCTTAACCAATGAAAGAGGCCCGCTAATAGCCAATCAGATTCTCCTGAACAGACCAATCAGATGTCGCTATTATCGGCCAATCAGAAGTGCAGGGCCAGAACCCTGCACTTTTCTAAAGGTTTTAATAATCTTTATTTAAGCACTTTTATTAATTCACAACAAAGACAAATGTTGCAGGCAATAGAAACATTTCTATTTTCTCAACTCAGAAAAGAAAATTGATTATCTTAGCCAGTAGCTGTAAATGGACACATCTTTTTAATAAAGCTGCTGAAAGGAAGCGTCCAAAATCTCTCACAATTGGCCATCCTGGTTACTGGGTTCAGCAATACCTGGTAAGTCACAGTTCCTTATTCCTGATTTACCTATTTTATTAAAGTGCCACCTAAGCTTGTTATTGCTGCCAAATCTTCATTATATAAATTGTATGCAATATGTTAAACACTGGAGAAAGTGGGGAGGGGGGAGATGCACTTTAAAATTTTCTTCACTTCTGATGATGTCCAACCCACCTTGAATTCCCATTTCCCCAGTTGAAGGATAGCTGTGATGCAGGGACCAGGGTTTTAGGCTTCAGTACATTGATTGCTATGGAACCACGGGTGGGATTCTACCAGTTCGCACCTATTCGCTAGAACCGGTTGTTAACATTCTAAGCAGTTCAGAGAACCGGTTATTAGAAGAAATTACTGACCTAATCCTGTAAGGAAGGCAGGAAGGAAACATCCTGGTGTTGTTTACAGAAAGTGCCTCTCCATTAACCCTTATTACATTCTTGGTAGGACTTCCTGACTCAGGAACATCTCTGGCTTCCTGACTCAGGAACATCTCTGGAGTTTTTTTCCCCCTCCTTTGCTGGTACTTTGAGTGACCATTCAAAGTTTCAATGGCACTGAAAAAAGTGACTTATGACCATTTTTCACACTTACGACTGTTGCAGCATCCCCACAGTCATGAGAGGCCAGGCAAGGAGATGCGTGCCTCGATGTGAGTGATGTTGAGTTGGCCACGCCCAGCCAATAACATGACACCAAGCCATGTCCACCCAGTCATATGACCACCAAGCCACACCCACCACCTAAGCCAAGCCCACAGAACCGGTTGTTAAAAAATTTGGGTCTCACCCCTGTGTGGAACAACAGGAACACGATCTTCCCACTTGGGAGAAAGGAAAAGAAAGAAAAGAGAGGGAGGAAGGGAGAAAAAGAGAGGAAGGTAGGAAAAGAAAAGGAAGGAAAAAGGAAAGAAAAGAAAGGGAGGGAGGAAGAAGAGAAACAGAGAGGCTTTCTCCAGCACCTCCAATTGCTCACCACCCTCTGCAATCGCTACTACCTAGCCCCTGCTGGCCTCACTAGTCACCCCACCACCACCTTACATCACTGTCCCCCACAGCTGCCTGCTGCCTGATTGGCTGCCAGGAGCCATGGCTTCTGGTCCCATGCAGCGAATTCTCCTCATAAAACTCTGCCTTGGGGAATCAGCTGGGATGAGGGGCTGGGAGGGGGGGATTGGCAGTGGAGAATCACCAGCAGAGGGCCAATCGAGGAGGAAAGCCCACTGTGGGTTGGGTGAGGCAGATGCCCAGGAGTGAAGTGGGCACAGAGAAGTGTTGGCACCTAATCATCCCATTCCAGCTATGGCTGCGTGGAGCAAATTTTCACTGACATTTATACATCCTAAAAAGGGAAATTTTACTGCATCCAATATGACTAAGAAAATAGCAAGGAAATAGTTGTGACATGCCTTGAGGGATTGTAAAGATATTTTGATTACTTTAATATAATTTAGATGTGCTTGGTAAGTAACTATATAAATATCATACCTTTTTAACCATTTTGTTTGTTTCATTTGAATCAGGCATGCCTGCTGCAAATACTGTATCTATGACATTAGATACCATGTCAATGTGAACTTTGTTCCTAACTTGAATGTGAACTTTGTTTCGATAAATTTAAACACACACAGAGAGAGACACAGACACACACAGATACACACACAGACACACACATATGCAGACTTTCCTTTGAAACCTCAATAAACCAGACTTGAATTCTATACTAGATCAAAGAAGCCTGTTATTTTAAATAACTACAAGCAATATTTTAACCCACATGCATTTTTTGTGGGATAAAATGAGTCAGTTTTATCAGGAAAACATCAGAATATCTATTTAGGAGGATGAAAGAAGAGAACAGACTGTTTACTTGTCATTATTTGGAGATCTTACATTCCCAGCAAGCATCCCACAGCTTTTAACAACATAAAACAAGAACATACTCTATAAAATCTGAATATCAGAAAGTTTCCCAACATCTTTAATAATCAGGCAATGAAACAGTACAATTGTAACAATATTCAGTGAAAATCGATAAAGCAAATGCCTGGAAAATGAAAAATTGGGTATAAAACGAAGCTTTAACCTCGTCTTTTTAAAATGAGGGAGAGAGGGACATCTCCAAACATCCTAGAGCAGGGGTGTCAAACTCGATTTCATTGAGGGTGGGATGGGTGTGGTCAGGGTGGCCGTGGCCAGCTTGGTGTTTATTTATTTATTATTTTATTTTATGTATTTATTTTTGTCAATTGCTTACAAGATAATAGGTATAAGTAAAAACATAGTTATGAATACATGGATACATATAAGAAAAATAAAAAATATAAAAGAAACAATAGGACAGGGACGGTAGGCACGTTTTGGTGCGCTTATGCATGCCCCCTACAGACCTCTTAGGAAAGGGGTGAGGTCAATAGACAGTCTAGTGTTGAAGATTTGGGGTTTGGGGAAGAAACCACAGAGTCAGGTAGAGTATTCCAGACATTGTCACTTGTGTTAGGGCTGCCTGTGGTGGCCTGAGCACTCTGCCAACGAAAACAGGCTCCCAATCTCCGTTTTTGCCTGGGACAGCCTTCTGCAACCCTCTGCCAGAGAAAATGGAGCTTGCAAGAGCTGCTGCACGCCCTAATTCTCCCTACTTCAGTCTTTCAAGGGAAGGAAATCCCCTGCATTAAAAGATTTTGAATGAGAGTTTGAATAGCCAATAGTCACAAGGGTTAGCCTACAGTTGCAACTTCCATGAGCTATAAATAGAAAGTATTCTGAACACAGAAGTTTTCAAAGACCGGCAACAATGAAGGTGATTTTTTTCACCTTGTTCTGCTTACTCATAGCAAGACAGAAGGCTAAAGTATTTGATGTTTGTGGCTTATATTACATTCTGAAGTTTTTTCAAATGGATCCTTTCAAAGGCATTTACTCAGAGCAGTGTGAGTTCTATTTCAAATCCACATAATTCATTTCCATTGTTAGGATTAATCAAAATCTAATTTTCAATCATGTACTATATTCTCTCTCTCTCTCTCTCTCTCTCTGACTGAAGTACATTTCAGCACATTTATTTTTTTGTTTCTTCCAAATGTTTCCTTTAAAGCTAGGAAGTTTCACTGTCGTCAGGAAATATTTTCAGATAGAAGGGTGAATATGGAACATAAGAATGAAGAATGCAAAAAGCAAAACACATCAAGATACAATAAAGGAAAAGATAAATCCAAAACATTGGAGAAGTTTCCCAGTTTCTTAGTAATCTCTGATTGCACTGCTTTCTAGTTTACAAGATCCTAGTGGATAAAACTAAACGTTTGAAAAGTCAATATTAAAACATCAGCGTCTTGAAAATGCCAACCAATGAATTGAGTTGCCAAAGATAACAGGCACTTTTCTTGCTTTCTTGTTTTGCATTTTGGGTCTGTTTTTTGAAAAAAACAAAAAATCCTATTTCTTTCCTTCTTCTCCCACTAGTTGTCTGTGCAGCTGATTACTCAAGCAGGCTTGATACTTTGTACTATGAGAACATTCAGGGTATTCCCCGTTATGGAATATTTCAACTCAGCGGCCTCGAATGGTGTGATAATGGGAGGCACCCCACTCAAAACAGATGCAACATTAGCTGTGATTGTAAGTGATTTCTTCCTTTCTTTCTTTTGCCTTTGCTTTTGCTTTATTGTTCAAACAGGAAATTCCAACCAGAAAGCCAAACAAAATGTTCTGTAAACTATTCTCCCAATTTCTAAATATAAATGATCTAGTTACATTCCATTGTGGCTTTTCCCTAATTGCCTCTGTGATACAATCATGCCCCAGCAACAGTGGTGGGATTCAAAATAATTTAGCAACCAGTTCTCTGCCCTAAATGATTTCTTCCAACAATCAGTTTTGCCAAACTACTCAGAAAGTTAACAACCGGTTCTCCTGAAGTGGTGTGAACTGGCTGAATCCCACCACTGCCCAGCAACCTTTTCTCAGTTTCATTTTTTGCTCTACAGCCTTATAGTGAATGAAGCTTCTTTTTTTTCTGTTTTCTTTTGCCATGTCCCCATGATGCTGTTTTGCTCTTGTCCTTAACCCCTTATCAGACAGACTTAAGTCTTCCTTAACTGTATAGGTAGTCCTCGACATATGATCATAATTGAGCCCATAATTACTGTCAAAAGCAGTGGTGGGATTCAATTTTTTTTACTACTGGTTCTGTGGGCGTGGCTTGGTGGGAAGGGAAAGGATACTGTAAAATCTCCAGTCAGAGGTGGTATTGGCCGGTTCTCTGAACTACTCAAAATTTCCGCTACCAGTTCTCCAGAACTGGTCAGAACCTGCTGAACACCACCTCTGGTCATAAGTCATGTCAGTCATTAAGTGGGCCATCGCCTGATTGCACCTGATTTTGCCATCTTTTAATGCAGTGGTTGTTAAGCAAATGTGCTTGTTGCTAGGTGAATGCTAAGTCATTAAGTGAGTGCCATGGTTATTAGGCAAAGCCATTCTTCACTATAAGCGGGGGTTTTTTCTGGAAGCTAGAAAAAATGCTGATTTCTGGGGGGGGGGGAACCCAGCATAAATTGTGGTCATGTGACTGCAGGGTGCTGTACATGTGGCTGATTGTCAACCACCCAAAAGGGGTGTGTGTCACATATTCATTGGGAGGGGGGCAGCCATTAGAACTTTAAATCTTGGTGATGAGTATCTTTTGGAGGTTCATCATAACTTGGAACATTGGAACTTCAGATCAGGTTATAAGTTGGAGATTACCTGTTCTGATATTAATGTAGTGCTCCCCCCTCCCTTTATCCAATGCAATTCAAGAGCAGCATCAAGATATGTTACACTTTCCCACCCACTAGTTTGTATGGAAATCAGGTGGGTTGCTTAAGAGAAACAGCTAACAATGGGGACATCTATTTCACGCCAGTATAGTTTTTGGACAATCGAAGAAAGAGGAAAGGCCCTTGATGGTGGCAGTGGTCACACTGGGGACTGGACCTCCTGGTTGCTGAAAGGCCATTTCCCCACAAATGGTTAGAGCAATTTCTGGAGTCATCCTTGCAACTACACAACAATAATGAGAACAGGCTTTCTATCATTTCAGTGATCTAGGTCAGGGGTCCCCAACCACCGGGCCCCGGACTGGTTTCGATCCATGGAACATTTTCTACTGAGCCGCCGGTTTGCTGGGCACCGCCATCTTGTTTCGATGAGAAAGTGCTTCCGGGTGAGCTTTTCCGGTTGGAAAGCGGCGTTTGGGTCCTGAAGGAATCCTCGCGCCTAAGTTTCATCGAAGGGGGGGGGCGTTTCGAACGAAACTAAGGCGCGAGGATTCTTTCAGCACCCAAGGCAAGGCGAGCTGAGCGACCATCCCGAAGCCGTCCCGAAGCCCATCGACAAAGGTACAAAGGAGGAGTTGAAGGTGGCGGGGAGAAGCAGGGGACGGCAGGCTGGCTGGTCACTCAGCTCGTCTTGCCTTGTCAGGTGTGCTGATGCCGGTACCGGGCCGTGGATCATTTTGTGATGCTGGTACCGGGCCATGGCACAAAAAATGTTGGGGGCCACTGATCTAGGTGATCTATGAAGAGATTGCATTGAGGAACTGGCCAATGGCATTCTTCCCATATTTAACAAATATATACCAAATATATACCATACACAGCAAAGTTCAAAAATGCCTGAAATCAAAGGCTTTAGGAATTGCTACCTACCATATCCCAGTTGTTTATTACTCCTTCATCAGTTCTTCTATACATGCCGAAATAGCATTAGGAACAATCATCCAATGGAACAGCTTGCCTTCGGAAATTGTGGGAGAGTCATCACTGGAGACTTTCAAGAAGAGATTGGACTGCCATTTGTCAGAAATGGTGTAGAGTCTCCCGCTTGGGCGGGGGGTTGGACTAGATGACCTACGAGGTCCCTTCCAGTGCTGATTATCTGTTATCTGTTAACTTCATAGACAAAATTGCGGCCCAAGACAAAACAAGATTAAAAGTATCTCTATGTTATTTATGGACCACTATTTACTAGTCAAATACTTTCTAATCAACACAATAATATTATTTAATTCAAAGTCTAAGTAAAATCTGAGAGCCAAGTGCTATTCTGATATGCTTGAGGATACCAGAAGTCACAAAAGTGCACAGGATTGAAACACAAAAAATACCTAATATAATTTACAACTGAATTATTTATTTGTTTGTTTGTTTGTTTATTTAAAAGCATTTATGCCACCCATCTCCCCTATAAAGTGACTTTGGGCAGCTTATAAGTTATAAAACAAATTAAAAAAAATTAAAATATTAAAACTACACAGGTTAAGATTATTCAAACTATTCTGAAACCAGAACTGAGGGAAGGACAGGATGAGGATGAGGCCTTCTTACCCCGTTATCCATCTCTAAGCAGTGATTGCTTTCACCAGGCTGCAGGCCAAACAGCAAATCCATGTTTTAATATCTTTCTGATAGACCCAAAAGGTGGGAGCAGTTCTCACCTCTGATTCCATAGAGATGGAACCAGAGCAGAAAACATGCTGTTAATGGTGATTAGTTTTGAACATAGAGATACTTTTGAATATAAGACATAGATCTGATGCTAGGTGATTCCCTGGTGAAAAATTGTTCTTTGCAGCTACCTTATTTATTTTAAGATCAGTTATTAAAGTACTGTAAATTAAAAACATTTTACCAAATGGTAAAATAATTTATTACAAAGATTTCCTTAGTGTCTTTTCATGTCTACATCACCATTCCTGGATGGCTAGCTATATTGACCTTTGTTGGCATGCCACCAAGGAATTAAATCAGAATAAGTCCCATCTTCTGTCTCCTCATGTTTATTGGCTGGCCCATGGTCAGTATATTACTTGAAAACATTCTTGGGTTAAGGAACCCAATCTTATTCTCTCACACATGGCTTATCTCACAAGATCGTTAATTAATGATAGGAATACTGGTAAATGAAAAAGTAGGTATGAGTAAGGAATAGATTAAAAACAGCACAGCCTCTGTATGTCCCACTTCAAGATGAAGTTCTGATATCTTGGATAATCGGTTGGCATATCACACTTTTAGATTTAACATTCTTCCATTGAAATTATCTTCACAGTGTTCTTAGATGATGATATCCAAGATGACATTTTATGCGTTAAAAAAATAGTTCAAAGAACGAAGGATATGAGAGCTTGGTGAGTATCGTGGCACTTTTCTCTCCTTTCAGTTAGTGCTTTCAAGGGCTTTTCTGCATTGCAGCTTTCAGCAGTTTCTCTCTTCTGAAGAAACTGGCTGGAAATGAAATCTGTACATTGACCATTGGGTTGGTCAAGTGTTGTATATGGATGGCAGATAACGTGGCTCTGATTGGTGGATTTACCTACTTCTCTTCCTTCCTGCCAATCCTAGGAAAGCAAACAGCAATTCTCCCCCCCCCCCCCCCCCCCATTTTTCAGACAGGGCTTTTGAGGACTTGAAGAAAAACTTCCAAGTTTCCTCTTCTGCTTGGCCTCAAGAGAAAATTTGGCATTTCTCAGCAATGTCACGCTTTCATTACTAAACTTGTTTAAAAAAAATGAAGGAAAAAGTTCAACCTTTCACTGTAGGCAGCCTAGGAGCTCATTATGAAATATCCAGTAGAGAACAGCAGAGAGAGCAAAGGGGAGGCATCACAGGACATACAAGCCAATTAGAATAGAGTTTTTTGTGTAGGGTAGAAGGAATCACAACAGGCATAATTCCTGTTTGAACCAGCAAAAATGGAAAAACTATTTTTGATGCAAACCCAGAAAGTTTAGATGGAGATCATCTTTCCAGCAGATGAGAAGAAGTTGAAAACTTGATATTCTATTCCTGACCTTCTAAAATTCTAAAATTGAATTGGCTCAGCGGTTAAGACGTTGAGCTTATCAATCAGAAAGGTCGGCAGTTTGGCAGTTCAAATTCCTAGCACTGCGTAACGGAGTGAGCTCCTGTTACTTGTCCTAGCTTCTGTCAACCTAGCAGTTCGAAAGCATGTAAAAATGCAAATAGAACCATAGGGACCACTTTGTGGGGAAGTAACAGCGTTCTGTGCGCCTTCGGCATTTAGTCATGCCGGCCACATGACTACGGAGACATCTTCAGACAGTGCTGGCTCTTCAGCTTTGTAACGGAGATGAGCACCGCCCCCTAGAGCCAAAAATGAATATCACATATGTGCAAGGGGAACCTTTACCCTTTAATCTTGTGCTGGGACAGATAGAAAGTCTGGATTAGTCTCAAGGCACCAATCAAATGAATTTTATTCTGGGAGCAGCTTTTCCAAAATGGTGCCCTGAATTGGATTTCACTTCTTCAAATTGCAATCTTTTTTAGGACTTTCTATGGCCATTGTAGCTGAGGAGATAATAATTGAACCAACTTGGAGGAAGCTATCAAAAAGGGGTTTAAGTGAAAATTATAATCATGCTACATGTGTTTGGAAAAAAAAATGTTTTTTTCATTCAGTGGCACTTTTGAAAACATTTTCAATAATTTTGAATATATTTGAATATTAATTTTTTAATCCATTTGCTTAGATTTTCCTATTTTGAGGTGAGAATGTAGAATGAGGAGCTAATTGGAGAGGAAAGATGGGAAGGTTACAAATAGAAAGCAGTGACCAACTATAACTTTCTACATTTTCATGAATTTTGCAATAAAATCCTTATTGAAAAGTATCACTAATATCAAAACAAATTAAGCTAGTCTTTATGCTGGCAAAATAAGCTACTCCTCTATTTATTCCTCCTTTTGTCTGAAAGATGTTGGTTGATGAGACATCAATTGTTCAGAGCTATTTTCTTCTCACTTATATAAACAATTTATAATAGCTAATTGAACTTTTCCCCCATTACTTTTTCAGGCCACTTTATCTGAAATACTGCAACAAGCAGACTATCAGCTATTATTACATGCAATGCCTTTTTGGTAAGAATCATGGTACACCCAAAAAGAGAATTCAACAGAAGACAAGGACACTTAGATTGGTGATGGCTTTAAAACAGCTTCAAAGCTTCAAAAAGAACTTCTAAGGAAGTAGATAGAAGATAGATGACAGACAGCTGTTATAGATGATAGAAAGATAGATGGATGATAGATATGATAGATAAATATATATAGTACCCGCGAAAACTTAAGAAAACAAATATATATATATATATATGTTTTCTTAAGTTTTCGCGGGTACTTACATGTCTGGCATTCAGCTTTGTTTGGGTATTTTCCCACGTGGTGCTTTTAAAGTTGTAGCAACGTTTCAGCAGAATCTCATCTGCCATCATCAGGCTTCTGTGGCAGATGAGATTCTGCTGAAACGTTGCTACAACTTTAAAAGCACCACTACTATGACGTGGGAAAATACCCGAACAAAGCTGAATGCCAGACATGTAAGTACCCACGAAAACTTAAGAAAATATATATATATATACACACACACACACACAGAGAGAGAGAGAGAGAGAAGTTGTATTTCCTTTTTAAATATCATATTTTATTATTCTCTCTGAATGAACAATTGGTTTCCAAGAGGAAAGTTCTTGATATCTTTCTCCTTAAGCTCTTTATGGGTATCAATTATCCTTGGTGGCGTAGTGGTTAGAGTCCAGTACTGCAGACTACTTCTGCTGACTACTAGCTGACTGCAATTTGGCAGTTCAAATCTCACTAGGCTCAAGGTTGACTCAGCCTTCCATCCTTCCAAGGTTGGTAAAATGAGGACCCAGATTGTTGGGGACAATATGCTGACTCTGTTAAACTGCTTAGAGGGGGCTGTGAAGCACTGTGAAGTAGTATGTAAGTCTAAATGCGTTTGTTATTACTATCCATAAAAACTGACCTTAAGCTTGTTCCCAATAATTTTCAGGAACAGGTGGATCTTGTTTGAATCTGTCATACTTCCTCATTTCATCATAAATATATGCCAAATAATTGTTTGAGAATTTTATTTGAAAGCATATTTTAGGTTGTTCTTGAGTTATTTTTGTGCTTCTTTTATTTTTTAAAAATCCAATAAAGTGTAGAAAAGTTATTTTATTATTTATTTATTACATTTATTATTATTTATTAAATTTGTTTGCCACCCAACTCACCATGAAGAGATTCTGAAAAGTGTATAATATTAAAAAGAAGAAGACTATACAAAAACATGTGTATAATAAGAATAAAATACTATGAAAATGCAAATTATCAGCTATAACTAAAAGATAAGGAGAGAGGGGGAGGGGGGATCGGTTGTTGATTCATCAGTCATCTCCAGCATGACATTCACCATTGGAGCCCAGGCCAACTGACAGAGCCAGGCCTTCATATGCTTGTGGAAGGTCAGGGGAGTGGGAACTGACTTCACTTGGGGAGGGGGGAGGGGGGGCAAGATGTTCAAAGGGCCCAAATTATGGCAGAGAAGGCTCTATTTCTGAACCCCACCATCCAGAATTCCCTGGCTGATGCCTCCCCTGCCAACATGGGTGGGCAAGCCAATCCCACTGGGATGAGATAGTTTCTCAAGTAACCTGGATTCATGCCATGAAATGCTTTAAAGGCCAACACCTCAAATTGGACCGGAAACAAACCAGCAGCCAATGCAGCTTGCAAAACAGTGATGTAACATGGAGGCTTTCACCATCTACAAGGTCTAAGGAAGGATCTAACTGAGAGGTGGCTGCACTGACACCATCAAGGACCTGACCACATCCTCAGGTCCAATGGGATCAAATCATTCCCAGTTCACTGAGCAAGATCTCACATAGAGGCCATGCAGGCAAGATCCTGTTCAAAGTCTTGTTCAAAAACCCTTAGGTTTTTGCTGGGCAGCAAAACTTCCAGGACATCCCCCAGTTCCTTCTGGAACCTGGAGCCAAACTCCAGTCTCCAAGGGGATGCTGTCCATGAACTGGGAATTAGCTCACGGGGTGAGAATATGCCATCAATACTATACCTTGCATGGTTTCCTCTGCTGGAATCTCATCTATTGCCCACCTGGCTCAGGCTCCACAATAGGGTGTCTCTTAGCATCTTCGGGGCAAGTCATCATCCCAACCTTGGTCTCAGCCTCATCCCTCAGCCTCTGCAGCTCAACTCCAATCACTAACATCATCATCGTCTTCACAGAGAGACTAGAACTCCAAATCCAACCCAGGACTCTGATCCACATGAAGGTATCACCATCACCATTGCCATCACCACCACCAAGCAGCTGATATTCTGCACTGACCTACTAAGCGAGCATAGCAGTCACCCAAACCCCTCCAAACTGACCAGATGAGCTCTAAACTGTTGCTGCTCACTCTACATGCAGGGTACAGGTTCAGGATCAGCTCTGAAGTGTCACCACTGCTGCCAAATTGCTGGTCTCTCATGCCACCAAACAGCTGAGCCAGATTCAGCAGCTACAGTTCTTGACTGGCCCTTACTGTGACCAGGCAGCCATGTCCAAAGTTGCTCACCCAGTGATTGAGACTTGGACAGAAATTCAAAGTAAGCATTGAAGATAAGGAGGGGGAAAGAGGGGACGGGGGAGAAACTGCCCCCCACATACACAATATTCCATCATTTTCTGGGGGGAGGACAGGGGTGGGATTCTACCAGTTTGCACCTATTCACTAGAACCAGTTGTTAACATTCTAAACAGTTCAGAGAACCGGTTGTTAGAAGAAATTACTGGCCTAATCCTGTAGGAAAGGCAGGAAGGAAACATTCTGGTGTTGCTTATAGAAACTGCCTCTCCATTAACCCTTATTACATTCTTGGCAGGACTAGACTTCCTGTCTCAGGAACTTCTCTGGAGTTCTCTTCCCCTCCTTTGCTGGTGCTTTGCTTGTGTGGAGTGACCATTCAAAGTTACAATGGCACTGAAACTTATGACCATTTTTCACACTTACGACTGTTGCAGCATCCCCACAGTCATGAGAGGCCAGGCGAGGAGATGCATGCCTCGATGTGAGTGATATTGAGTTGGCCACACCCAGCCAATGACATGACCACCAAGCCTCAAACATCCAGTCACATGACCACCGAGCCATGCCCACCACCTAAGCCACACCCACAGAACCGGTTATTAAAATTTTTGAATCCCACCCCTGGGGGAGGATATTGGGAGCTCCACATCAGCTGTCTGCTCCCATCCACCATCTTCCATGTGATCTTTGGTTATTTCCCCAATATGATCCAAAATGTCCAAAGAAGACACTCTTAGTCTGAATCTATTGCCAATAAAATTAAGGCTAACAAATGGATAACAGGAATAGGAGAATCAATATCAGTTTCATAACATTCTGGTTTTTGTCAGCTTTCTGGTGCTACTGTGGCAAATACTGCAAGGTGAACTATAAGGTTCCTGTTAAGTCCTGCGCATGGGCGCAAGGAATGGAGACGAGACGGTGAACAGTAAACTTCAACTCTTCTGTACATTCTGAACAGAGCAAAACTCTAGGGCAACAGCAGCCCTTTAATAGGCAAGCTGCCGCTCTAGTAACCAATAAGATACGTGGAGTGTTAACCCCCTTAACCAATGAGAGTGGCTCGTTAACAGCCAATCAGATTCTCCTGAACGGACCAATCCAATATCGCTATTATCGGCCAATCAGAAGTGCAGGGCTAGAACCCTGCTATTTTTTAAAGCTTTTGTTAAACTTTATTTAAGTGTTTTATTAGTTCATAACACCCCTTCCCCCCGGGTTCCGTTTGGGGGGCGCAGTGATGTAATCTCTGAGGTAGGAAGGTTGCTTTGACTGTCTATTGGATTTGCGCTGTCCCATCTGTTCTTGTCCGTAAGCCTGTTTTGGCGGGGCGTTTTCAGGCAAGTCGGGTGCCGGTGGTTCCTCGTTGGAAGACTCAGTGCCGCTAATGTTCTCATCGTTGTCCTCTGGCCCTTGCGGGCTTTTCTTTGTTGGGTTGTTCCTCTGTGGCGAGGCCACACCCTTCCCTGATCCTTCTTCACTTGTTACACCCAAATGGCTGACTTCTTCCGACCCTGCTTTCCGCCATCTCAAATTCGGTTTCTTCGACATCCCCTCCCCCCTGAGTTTGAGAGTTACTGGAGTCATGGAAACTAGGTTGTAGCCTTGAGCGAAGCTGATCTATATGGCGTTTCCATATTTTTCCGTCGCAGGTTTTCACCCGATACGACCTGGGTCCAGTGGCTTGAATAACAGTGGCCTCGATCCACAACAGTTCGCCAGAAAGGTTTCTGACAAAAACTAAGTCACCTATCTTGAACTCGCGGCATTTCCCGCTAGATCCACAGGGTTTCTCTGACTCGTAAGACGGGTGAAGCCGGTCGAGGTGGGAGCGGAGTTTTCGTCCCATCAATAGTTCCGCTGGAGTCTTGTTGGTGACGCTGTGCGGAGTGATGTGTTGGAGAAGGAGTATTCTGTTTATCTTATCTTCAATGTCCCCATAGTCCATTTTGTGGAGGGTTTTTTTTCACAAACTGTACCATGCATTCGGCTCTTCCGTTAGCTGCAGGGTGCGCTGGCAAAGTTAGCGCATGGCAAATACCACGGTCCACTAAGTATTGTTCAAAAGGGAGCGCGGTAAACTGGGGTCCGTTGTCGGATACCAGGACGTCTGGCAGTGCATGCATCGCGAATAATCTGTTCAACTTCCAGATGACGGACTTCGTTGTGGTACTCTTCATTTTGTGGATCTCAAGCCAGTTTGAGTAGGCATCCACTGTTAATAGGAACGTATGTCCCTTAGTAGGTCCCGCAAAGTCAATATGGATGTGGGACCACAGTCCCCGAGGTGTTTCCTATTCTGTCGGAGTTGCTTTTGGTGGGGCATTGCTAATTTCCTGGCACTTATAATAACTCTTTACCCAGGCTTCAATTTGTTTGTCGATGCCCGGCCACCATGAGTAGCTTCGTGTGAGCGCTTTCATGCACACGATGCCGGGGTGGCCCTCATGCAGTGTCTTTAATACCGCTCATTGTAACCGCTCTGGGACAACGACTCTATCCCCCCACAGGATGCAGCCTTTTTGCGAAAAAAGTTCTGTTTGCCTATTCTTGAAGGGGATGAAGTCATCAGGGATTTGATCTACTGGCCATCCTCGTTCGACCCAGCTAAGAACTCGCTTTAAGATAGGATCTCATTTTGTTTTGATCGCGATATCTCTAGCTGTTAGCGGCAGTGACTGTAGCATTTCAATCTGGAGCGTTGTAAGGGATGGAGCTGGGTCGCCGACGGTTTCCAGAAGTGGTACACGGCTCAATGCGTCAGCGTGGGAAATGGCTTTCCCCAGGCGGTGTTGCAGCTTATAATTGTACGCAGCCAAAAACTCCGACCAGCGAGTCATTCTAGGTGATAATATTTGGGGGTTGGCTTGTCTCCCGCTATAATCCCCAGCAAAGGTTTGTGGTCGGTAACAATAGTAAACATTCATCTATAAACATATTCATGAAACCGTTTAACAGCAGATACAACAGCAAGAGCCTCTTTATCGATTTGACTATAGTTACCTTCAGCCTTTGATAAAGTTCTTGAAAAATAGGCAATAGGGGCTTCACTACCGTTTGGTAACACATGACTCAAAATGGCTCCTACTCCAAATGGTGACGCGTCACATGTGATTGTTAAAGGCAAAGTCTCGTTATATTGCATTAAAACAGCATCTGAATATTTTTCACTTGTTGGAACGCGTGCTCCTCTCGGTGCCCCCAAACCCAGGTTGCTTTTTTATCGAGAAGTCTATGTAGGGGCTTGGCTATGGTCGCTTTGTGGGGCAGGAAGATGTTGTAAAAATTAATAAGCCCCAGGAAAGCTTGGAGATCAGTCTTGTTTCTGGGTCTTGGGGCATTCTTGATTGCTCTTAACTTGCTACTGGTGGGGTGAATGCCTTGTTTATCGATTAGGTACCCCAGGAACTCTACTTTATCTGTACACAGTTGACATTTATTTATTTTTAACTTTAAGGCCAGAGTCTTTAAATTTCTGAAGAACCAGTTTAAGACGCTCCTTTAGTATTTCTCTATTCGGGGCAGCAATTAAAACATCATCAAAGTATGGTACGACCCCTTTTATTTCCTGTAATAGCCTCTCCATCAAATTCTGAAAGATCCCTGGGGCCACGCTAACTCCGAATTGGAGTCGGTTGCACTTAAAAACGCCTCGGTGCGTAACAATCATTTGTGCCTCTGCCGTTTTTTTATCTACAGGCAGTTGTTGGTAGCCTGTGCTCAATCTAATTTAGCGAAGACTTTTCCGCCCCCCAGGGAATGGAGGAGGTATTGTACCACCGGCACCGGGTAAGCGTTCTGTTGAAGGGTGTGATTCAGGGTGGCACGGTAGTCCCCACAAATCCTTAACGATCCATCCGGTTTGATGGGTGTTACGATTGGGGTTTCCCAAGGAGCATGGTCGGTTGGTTCTAAAATGCCCTGGGCTATTAATTTATCAAGCTGCTCGTCAATCTTCGGTTTAAGGGCAAAAGGGATTCGACGAGGCTTAAGGCGGATGGGGGCTACTTCAGGGTTAACGTTAAATGATATCGGGGTCCCCTTGTATTCGCCTAGTTTGTCTGCAAAAACGTCCTGGAACTCCCGGACGATGGCCTCTTCTTCCCAATTGTCGCTGTTGGTTCGGTGAATGCCGGCTACTTCAAATCCAAGTGGGGCGAACCATTGGAGGCCTAACAAACTAGGCCGATCCCTGTTGACTACGGTTAGTGGTAGGGATGCAGTACGATTTTTAAATGAGACACGGACTTTGCTGGATCCAACGACTGCAATTCAATTTCCCTGATAGTCCCTAAGTATGATTCTTTGGAATCTGAGGTCTTGCTGCAGGACGGTGGGAATTAATTGTTTAAGGGTCTTCCAAGAAACCATCGAGAGGGACGATCCTGAATTGACTTCCATCATGCAGGGCTGGTTTTTGATGGCGACCTTCACCCGGATCTTCTTGGCGTCTAATGATGAGGTGTGACCAATCGTGATGGTTTGGTGTGCCTCTTCTCGTTTCGTTGAATGGACTAGTGGTTTATTTCTGTAGGAGTGGTTGTTCCATTGGTGATTCGAATATTCCTGATTCACAGGACGACTTCCTGTGGGTTGGCAGTAGTTGGTCCCCCTCTGAAGTGGGCTGGATCCTAGCTTGCTTCTGGTTATGCTGGTGGCGTTGGTCTCGTTCAGACTGGATTCGGTTGACTTCTTCCTCATCACTTTCTGATGACGATTCAAGGTCCTCATGGTGGGTTGCCGTTGCATGTCCCTCAAGGCGAGGTGAGGTTTCGCCGGCGAGTTGGCGGAGCGGGACGTTGGTGCGGCGCATTCGGGCAGCCGACTTCCTTGTT
Organism: Hydrophis major; assembly: GCA_033807585.1. Classification (NCBI taxonomy): domain Eukaryota; kingdom Metazoa; phylum Chordata; class Lepidosauria; order Squamata; family Elapidae; genus Hydrophis; species Hydrophis major. The sequence continues at coordinate 225,350,586 of CM066329.1, forward strand.
GCTTCTGCTGCAGTAGCGTCAGCAATGGTATCTGCAAGGCTGATGTTGCCTTTCACCATCAGCTTGCTTTGCACGTGCGGTGCATCTAATCCCAGAACTATTCGGTCTCTTAGAGCTTCTTCGAGGTCGGCGAACCCACAGAGGCCTCCCAGGTTCCGGAGATCCACGATGAAATCTGCAACGCTTTCTCCTTTCCGCTGGTCTCTCTAGTAAAATTCATGTCTTTGGACAAGCATTGGTACGGTAGGTGCATAGTGGGCCCGTAGGAGAGGCTAGAGGATGTCCCAGTCCATGGATTTCACCTCAGCCGGTTTTGCCAGTGCCTTAGCCATCTTAAAAACGGCAGGTCCGCAGTGAGTCAGGAATACCGCTCTCTTTTTCCCAGTAGTGGCATCCTTCAAGTTGTTGGTCTCCAGAAACATCTGGAACCGGTCCATGTATGAATCCCAGTCTTCTTGTGCCGGGTCAAATGGAGCGGGTGGTATGGTGCTGCCGGTCATGGTTTCTGCCGTTGATGCGCCTTCAGCCACGTGCTCTGTTTAGTGCTCTGTAGTGTTCAGTCAGCTCTGACGTCTCCGCATCCCATCCTCGTTGCCAGTGTTAAGTTCTGTGCATGGGCGCAAGGAATGGAGACGAGACAGTGAACAGTGAACTTCAACTCTTTATTGTACATTCTGAACAGAGCAAAACTCTAGGGCAACAGCAGCCCTTTTATAGGCAAGCTGCTGCTTTAGTAACCAATAAGGTACGTGGAGTGTTAACCCCCTTAACCAATGAGAGTGGCTCGTTAACAGCCAATCAGATTCTCCTGAACGGACCAATCCGATATCGCTATTATCGGCCAATCAGAAGTGCAGGGCTAGAACCCTGCTATTTTCTAAAGCTTTTGATAAACTTTATTTAAGTGTTTTATTAGTTCATAACAGTTCCTATTAAACAGATTTTCCCCCTTAAAGTTAAAAACTTACATTCCCATCAGCAAATAATGAAACTGTGAAATTTCACAGTGTACTTAGATCAGGGATGTCAAACTTGCATCGTCACAGCAGTGTCACGTGACATATCAGGACTTTTTCCCCCTTCATTAAATGAGGCGGGGGCAGGGCCAGTACGTGACACCTCCAGCCCTTGGGCCATGAGTTTGATACCCATGACTTAGACTATCATTTTACTCCTCTTTTATCATTACATATTGTTCATTTAAGCAGCTTAAATATCAAAATGTGAACCACACAGAGAAGATAAGCATGGCCTTTGCATCAGAATGGCACACAAATCTGAGTAGCAAGACAGAAACAAATTTATCTGAGTTCATGAGATTGCTTCTGAGTAAGTGTATACATGACTGTAAATTATATTTTAGTGAGAGTTTTATTTGGCTTATGGAAGTAAAAACATATTTTTTTACATAGATTATTTACCTGTGAACTGCATCTTTCAATCATTCTGATAGCATTAGAACTTACACTTTCAGCAATTCACAAAGTATAATTGTAATGTCAAGTTACATAATTTGCACATTTTATTCTTACTGTTCATAATTTCTACTCAAAGTTAGGATGAGGAGGAAGATAAAGTAAAGAGTAGCTGCATTTTTATTCCCTTATTTGTTCTGAAAGCATTTCCATTGGTTCCTATCTAAACTGACTAATGAAATTATCCACCACTTCTACTACTAAGTGTAACTACATTCATTTTTCAATCAGACTACAACTTGTATATCTGGCTTTGCTCTCATTGCAAATTTTTTTTCTGCCCACTGTTGACCCAGAATTGGATGAAGTTTAAAGGCCTCATTTTAATTGACCCTAATTTCCCAATGAGGATTAGTGTATTTTGTTTCTATTTAAAGAGGAGAAGCCATGCTCCAACCCTCAGATACATTGTAGGATGTGATGAAAGCAGATTCTTGAAAGATCATCGTGGGTCTATTTGTCATCTTTTACAATCATCGAGAACATCGATGTTAGTTTGCTTAGGAAATTGAATTGTCGTGGTTTAGAGTTCTTATTGAGAACATTCAAAAATATGTTGGAAAACAAATTGGAAAACAAAGATCTCAATATCTCAAAGCATGAGAATCTGCGTAAGAAATCTGCTAGAGTTATGGTTGAAATGGTCATCATCATTATTTTAGCCATTATCTATCCACTGCAGGATGGAGGCCTCTTCCACACATTTCCAACCTATATAACCCTGAGTTTTCTTTTGCCAATTGGGCCCATAATATTTGCTGATGTCGCCAGTCCATCTGGTTTTTAGGTCTGTGTAAATGTACATCTATGAGGAGATGATAAGCCACTGGGAAAGCCAAGAGAAGTCATCAAAACCATAAAAAAGCGAACGCTAGCATATTTGGGAAATGTGATTGAATTGAATTTATTTTCATTGTACATATATACACAGTATACATATAACGAAATTCACATAACAACCAGAGACTAGACTCAACATGCACACACACAACCCCCAAACACCTCCCCACCTTCAAAATTCCCCACCTCCTAAAAACACCCAAGCATCCACACAACAGACCAAGTAATACTGTCCAACAGCTCACTGATGGTGGTCCTTAAGTTCATTAAGTGCATTTATAGCTCTGGGATAAAAACTATTCAGAAAATGTGTGGTCCAAGTTCATAAAGATTGAAAACAGGATGGGAAGACTCTCTGAGAATGTTATGCAACTTCCACAAACTGCGAGATGTGAAGATGTCATCCAGGTAGTTGGAACCCAATGATATTCTGGGCAGTTTTAATGATTCTCTGTAGAACCTTTTTGTCCGCTACAGAACTGCTCCCGTACCATACAAGAATACAGTATGTCAGGACATTCTCAATGGTGCTGTGGTAGTGGGACAGAAGTAGATACTGAGGTAGATTTATCTTCCTGAGCATTCTTAGGAAGTACAGCCTCTTCTGTGCCTTCTTCACAAGCATGTTAGCATTCATAGATGCAACTTCCAGAAAACTACAGCATATTTCACTTAATGCTCCAAGGAAAGATTGAAGGCAAACGAGGTCCAGGCAGAAGAACATCATGGCTTCAAAATCTAAGGGACTGCTTTGGACAAAACTCAACATCACTTTTTTGTGTAGCTGTTGATAAAAATAGGATTGCCAACATCCGATGGCTGATATGGCACAAGAAGAAGAAATTTAACCCTGCAAATATGCATGTACTTAGGTGCCAGCTGACATTTTCCCCAGACCTCCAGATTTTCCCCTGTAAATCTCAAAGATGCTCAATTCTATTCTTGCTCTTTCTTGAGATAATTCAGTCAGTGTTTATATTTCCTTCAAATACTGTAATTGTATGAACGGAATGAGATACAACTAGAAAATTACTAATTGATAAGATATTTGAAAACATTGCTTTGGTATTGCAATATACAACTAGAAAGTATTGAGATATACAACTAAAAAGCTCTGGGCACCATGTACCCTATCTCAAAACAAAACAAAACACTCTTAAGTGTGATCTTTAGAACCTCTTCTGAATTGCCAAGGAAGGAAAAATGGGACACAGTCTTATTAACTGCATTAAATTACCTTACTGCATTAATTTCCATATTGGTTCCACACACCCCTTGTCTCCTCACTCCACCCTACAACCCCAATGTCTTTATTCTCATCCTGAACATGGTCTTCAGCTTCTGGAGCAGTGGCATTTTGTGCAGACATCTTACCAAGAGAAGAAAGCTTACAGAGCCACATATCACTCTGTTGCTAAGTCTACATCTTTCATTGCCCATAACATCCCACCATTTGGATGGGGAAAAAGGGCCAGGCATTGCAACCACAGTCTCCAATCCCTTCTGATTCCATACCAGTACTATGAGAGCTGTATTGCTGTCATGCTGAATCACCCATTACAGATCGCCCTAGTGCAGTGGTCACAACTGGGATGGAAATTCAGTTGTTAAGAAAAGTGGTTGTTAAGTGAAACAGAAATTATGCTTATAATCTTACTTCAACTTTCTGTTGCTTTACCAACCTGCAAGGTTATAAATACAAACATTGGTCAAAAAGTTAGTTTTTAATCAGACTTATGATTGCAAACAGTCACTAAACAAGGCAGTTGCTGAACAAAAACTTCCTGCATATGTCTTTAAGGCTGTGGCTAGAAATTTTCTAGGATTTCAGCTCCTCAAATTATACTGTAGAAGCTGAAATCTCACCTTCCTTTGTTCTGCATAGAAGATGGTACCCCACATAACACTCATTTGTTTTGTTTTATTTTTTTCATTTATTACTTCCAGAACTTCAGAAGTATTTGATTACATCCCTTCCTCATTTGTGGATGGATATACCCAGAGGTGGTATTCAGCAGATTCTGATCAGTTCTGAAGAACTGGTGGTGGAAATTTTGAGTAGTTTGGAAAACTGGCAAATACCACCTCTGACTGGAGATTTTACAGTATCCTTCCCCTGCCACTCCCACCAAGCCACACCCACAGAACTGGAAGCAAAAAAAATTAGAACTCCATCACTGCTATACCCCAAGACTATGCCATATGCTTCTGTCTGATAGTTCCAATTTTAGGCTGGCCAACCTTGGCTACTTTATTTCTTCAAGTATGCCCCCAAAGGGGTTATTCTTATTACCTTTTTCCTTTATGAATTATGGTAGGCCATTCCATGCTTTTAGAAACTTTTCCACCCATTGCAATTCCTGCAAGGAAATGCTTGGATTATGTAAACCATTTTCCCACAATAAATGCATCAAATGTGGAAGCTAGAAACGTGAGCATAAAGACTCATGCACACAAAGCACATCTCTGCAGAGGTTTAGCTATGAGGTTTGGTTTTAATTTCTCTACTGTACATTTGCATAATTATTAGTTAAGCCAAATATTTATATTCTTCCTCTGTGTTGAAAAAAACCCAGTGGTATTAATGTTACTATTTTTATCTGAGGCATGCAGCTATCCAAGATCTTTATGAATGCCAACCTGTGACTGCAGGAACATAATGATCTAAACTTTATCTGACCGCCATAAAAATAACATTAGTGGAGAGAAGAGGCAGCCCCCAATTAAAACAACTAAAGCAAGCCTATAAAAACTTTGCAAGTCAAAAAACATCATTTTTCAGACCTGTACAGCAATGAAAGGTCTGTGGTTTGCCTTCCTTTGCCTGTTCACTCAAGCAAGTGAAGCCAGAATATACTCCAAGTGTGAAATGTATAAAGAATTGAAAAAACATGGAATGGAGGATTACCATAAAGTTGGCCTAGGTCATTGTAAGTTTTCTTCTTTGAATGCACTACTTCTTTCCTTGCTGGAGGCTTTAACTTAAGTCCAATATGATGATCATCTAACTGTATATCATTTCAGTTTTATTTTGGAGGAAGTTTCTTTTTTCTTTAATGTCTAGAATTTAAAAAGAACATTCATCCTATTAAGGTCAAAAATAAATTAATATGAATATGCAGGTTCCAGTGTTTAGGCAAAATTATCTGTAGGGCAGCAGAAGAAGGACCACCCATAACTATCCCCCACCCCTTGGTACATGAATCATGCACTTGAGACATTAAAAAGGAGCGGGTTTGTCACGAACACAAGTTTTCCTTTGACAGTGAATCAATTATTCATGTTCAATTGCTATGATTTCCTCCTAGGGTTATGTTTGATCCTATTTAGCAGTGGGTTCAACACTGAACATTATGTGTATACTGAAGGACACCCATATTATGGTTTATTTCACCTGAGTGGTCTAATATGGTGCACAGATGGGAGACATAACAGCCAGAACATTTGCCGAATAGATTGTGAGCGTGAGTGACTTCCTTCATACTTTTGCATTAATTGACCCAACAACCTGGGTTCCATTATCAAATGAATCGAAGTAAAAATTACCCTAGAAATAAAGCCCTAAGCCCATCAAACTTTCTTTTATCGAGCTACTAGCTCGATACCCGTGCTTCGCTACAAAACTATGTGGTGGGACTTAGTTTTGGGGGAGGAAAATAAAGGGAAAAATAAAGGGAAAAAATTCTGCCTCTGCCTACCACTATTCATCAGTATTCATCTGGCTAGTGTCCTGTCAATGTGTGAGAGAGTTGAGGCTGTTTGGAAACTGAAGCAGTATTTGCTGTGTGAGCAAGAAGGAGACAGCAAGGAGCCTGGGTGTGGCTTAGCTCAACTGTTCTGCTTGGTGCTGTGAAACTAAAACTGAAACTGAAACTCCTCTCCTTGTGTTTTGCATTTGGAACAGATTTATTTTCAGGTGGGGAGTGGGAATAGAACTCCTTAGCATCAGAGCGTGTTAATAATAATATAGGAAATATTAATGCTCTGATGGTCATTTCAAAAAATCCTTTCTTAGTGAGCACCTAGAAGCCAAGAGGAACTTACGTGCCAAATTTCAAGTTTGTAGGCTTTACGGTTTTGGAGATTTTGTCATGATGTGGTATTTTGCTTTTATATAGAGAGATATATGATGATCTGTACACAACAATCTAAGGTATTCTCCCAAAGATCCCATTCCCAGCATTTTGGACATCCCTAATAAATAAAAAATATGAGAGCCTGTGTGGGATTTAGTGACTGAAATGGAAGGCTGGCTCTCATTAATACAGAGAACCAGATCACAACTGAGACTTCCTTGAATGAGTGCACTGGAAACTACTTGCCATGAAATTCTAAATCTCTTGCAAAATCATCTTAAGCCTGGGAGATTCCACCATCACTGGAAAGCCAAAGGTCAGCATAGAAAGACTGTTGGCGTTTTGTGGAGGGTTCATTACTTAAAATCCCAGTTTTATCATGGAAGGAACTTTGATTTCATTAAAGGTTTCCTTCTCTTCTGCCACAGAATTCCTTGATGACGATATTACAGATGACATTAAATGTGCTAAGATAATTGCCAGGACTAGCAAAGGGATGTTGTTTTGGTAAGTAACATCTACTACGTTAATTCTTGGGAAAAAAATAAAAAGTGGTAGAGTATTATTTAATCTTATAAAACCTTGGTAGAAGTCCCTTATTATTAGGGGGTAGTATTATCTTTGTGAATGAAATGCAACTCTTGAATCTTCTGTATTTTGCTGTGGGCCCTGCTTGTTTTGAAAATAAGTTGGGGGAAAGAAATAGAAGAATGCAGTTGTGGAAGCTATTAGATAACAGGGATGTGATGAGCCAGTTTGGTCTAGACTCTAGAGGTTAAGGTGCTGCCCTTAAGAACCTTAGGCTGTGAGTTCCAGTCCCACTTTAGGCCAGCTGGAGGACTTTCGGCCCATCATTCTCTCTCTCAGCCCAACCCACCTCACAGAATTGTTGCTGTGGGGAAAATAGGAAGTAGTAGTAATAGGTATGTTCACCACCTTATTTATAAGCAATAATAATGATGGGATTTAAAAAATCAAATAAATAAAATATATGAGATTTTTCACTTTGGGAATTCTGGAACGTTCCATTCCCCCCTCCCTCACCCAACCATGTCAAACTTCAGTTTCTGATCATGCCATTCCAGGGACAGTTTGGCATTTTCTAGAAAGAAAACCTCTGAAACAGAAGTGGTTCAAGATTTTCTAGACAGGGTGTGCTGAACAATACAACCTTGTTTCCAGTCCAGATCACAAGAGAACGTTTCAAATTACTTCTGCTTTAGTGGATTAATTGGAGTGTGGTGGCTGCGGTGGTTGGAGGTTAGCAAGCTCCCATTAGAGACCTGAGTGTTGGGTGGGGTGAGCTCCCGTCATTTGCTCCAGCTCCTTGATGGGGACATGAAAGGAATCCCCACAGGTGTCCTCCTAGCAATGGTGATGTCACCAGCTGATCCTTTCATTGGGAAATGCCTTAAATAGTGCCTCCAACATGAAGGGATGGAGTGGATTTATTTCCAAAATATGCCAACCACCCCCAGAATGACAGAGGAAATGGAATGTATGTTCCAAATTTGTACAGAATATTTTGTTCCCAAATTAATGCATTTTGCTCATCAATATAACTTCTTTGAAATGTGAGGTGCACTATGGGATAGTTAAAAGCACTGAAGTCAGGAGATTCAGCGTTCTCTGAGTTTTCTGAGCCATGGGAGCTGACTAGGTAACTTTGCCCCAACTATGAACACTCTAAAACAGCCCAAACTATTCACAAGATTGCTGTAAAGGGGACCAATAACAGAAAGGAGCACTATGTATGCAACCTGAAGCTTTTGGATATAAATTTGAATAAACAAATAAGTCTCAAATAATGCAAAATAATGAGAAAGCAGAGACATTTCCAATCTATATATTAAGATCTGGTCCGAGCAGTTGCCCTACCAATGCATATTTTTGTCATTTCCTCACAATGTTGACCATTTTGATCTGAGAGTCTTCTTTTATATTTCTGTGCTTCTTGCATGGGCTCTGAAAAGGAATTGTTTGCACGCTGCAGATGCAATACAAAAGCACATTTTGGAATGTACTTGTTGCATTAAAATTCATTGCTGCAAAGATGCCATTTAAAAAAAACCAATGACATCTTTGTTATGTATTTAACCTATTCTGTTCTCCTCTCCTATTTCTTTAGGACACGCTTCTATGAATACTGCACTCACCCTGTGCCCCAAATATTATATTGGGAATGTGTATGAAATACACGAATCAGTGTACCATTTTGTTTCCTTTCTGCTTTTGGATGACTCTGTCCAGTCCAAACAGCTTCTGGAATGACTTTGTACCTGTTGCTTGGAAACCGGCTTCCCATCTGAACCTCAGTCAGTCAGAATCACAAGTTGTTTGCCTTCTAAACCAGGGAGACAGGAAACTGAAATCTAATCCATTTTCAGGAAACAATTTTTGTAACCCTCAAATTTTATGAGCTTTGGAATAGTATGTTAGATCCATCATCTGAACTCTAAGAACAAAATTTTAAAAATACTATAAAATCTACTTAAAAGTACATGAAACAGTCGACTGATAGGAATATTTATGTTTCCATTGCATGACTTAAAAATATGTAAAATGGAAGGACAGAGTATAAAAATAATATTGTTTAAATGTTGACATATTCTATACTTCAGAGGAAAAATCAGATTAGGTTCCAAGTTTTAAAATTCACCTTTGTCTCATTCAATCAATCACTTATCTGGTCAATTACTGAATTGAATGCTAGAGGTCTTGCTGGCCGTGTCTTGGATCATAGTCCCCTCTTATGGCTACTAGGTAAGAGGGATTCCTCTGTGGTTAAACTTGTGCTCAACAACAATCTATCTACAGTTGCATCCTTGAGATTCTTGTATGCCAGTACTAGAAAAATATATCTCCACACTCAGAGATACACAAGATTGTAACATGTATGCCTGTGGATACCAAGCAAAAAAATTGACCAGAGTTTATAATCAGTACTTTAAATATTATATGCTGCATATAATACTTTAAAAATACTAGAAAAATGTATTCAGCATCTGGTAAAAAGCAGAACAGGGGAACTACTGCACTTTATGGGGCAAGATATTTCATAAATTATTTGATTCATCTTTGGATCCAGACTTGGCAGCTCCCATCCCTCTGACTATTGAGAAGGATGTGGGTAAGTGTGGATGGGTGTGAGGTGGGATGCGTGTGAGAAAGAGCAAATATATATATTGTAACAAGTAAAGATTTGCTGCTATTTTAAATTCACTGGGTCTCCATGTATTCTAAAGAGCCAGTTGTGGCTCAGTGCTCAGTTGAAAATTATTTGAGTGTGGCTATTTTTCAGGGCTATGAATGTTGAAGAAAGTTAGCACCCACCCTTCTCCTAAAAGAATACCACCTCTGACACACACACACACATTTTCAAATTTTGGGTTAAGCCTTTCTTTCAGTTGCACATATCAAGCAGAGAAAAATGTATCCTGATTCCAGTTAACTCATTAAGTTTAAATCACTCCTTCCAGCTTATCTTCATGGAGTAAAATCGTTTTCTTCTCTGGATGTATCAAAGACTGGCAGGCCTTTCTTTTTTACCACAGCATCCTCAACCTTGTTAATGTCCTTAAAGAAAAAGTCCCAGATTTGTCTTTTTTCTCAATGCTCTTTTTTTCAGTTGTGTTGAGAGGGTTACATTTGAACCATGGTAATGAGGACAAAAGTGAAAGTTAATATTCAGTTCTTCCCAAACTGCGATAAACTCCTCTGCATTTTCAACTACTTGTGAAATTGCCTCAGCAGTTGGTAACATTCTCCACAGGATTTTTTTTATCACCAGAGAATGACTGGTTAATGAATTGACATATTTTATAAAATCAGCATTCAACTAATCTATTCATATTTAAAAGGAAAAAGCAAATATCAAAATGTGCTAAAACCAAGGTATGATTAAACAAATAAACAACTGAAAGGATACCTAACCCTCTGGCTCAGGGGTATCAAACTCAATTTCATTGAGGGCCACATCAGGGTTGTATTTGATCTTGGGGGCCAGGGTTGGTGTGGCCCAGTGGTGGGATTCAAAAAATTTTACTACTGGTTCTGTGGGCGTGGCTTGGTGGGTGTGGCAGGGAAAGGATACTGTAAAATCTCCAGAGAGGGGGTATTTGCCAGTTCTCTAAGCTACTCAAAATTTCTATTACCGGTTCTCCAGAACTGGTCAGAACCTGCTGAATACCACCTTTGGTGTGGCCTGGATGGACATAGCCAGCTTGATATCATTTGTATTGGGTACGCCTGTGATGGCCCGAGCACTCTGCCAGTGAAAATGGGCTCCTGAGCTCCATTTTTAGCCATGATGGCCTCCTGCAGCCCTCTGCCAGTGACAACAGAGCTCGAGTAGACCACACATGTCCCCGCAGGTCCCATTTTTGCCTGCAGAGGCACTGAGGGGCGGTCACTCACTGTTTCCAGAGCGGCTCTGCGGGCCAGATCTAAGCACCCCGTGGGCCAGATCCAACCCCCGGGCCTTGAGTGACACGCCTGTTCTGGCCTCTCATATTGAAAATTGCAACCTTCAAGATTTCTCTTCTCAGATAAGTCCTCCGTTACTCCTAATTGGTAGTATTCAAATCTCTAGAATACAGCAACAGCAATTCCAGCTACGAGGTCGAGGAGTTTCTGGATTGCCTAGAGAGCATACTAAAGCAAGAATGATTAACTAATTAGGAAGAAAAGAAAATGGATCTTGAAGTCAACAAAACATGAGAAAACTCCAGATTTGCCACCATGAAAAAATTACCAAGAGATGTTTTAGTCCATTTTGTAAGAATAAGTGGCTACATTTTGGATTGTCACTTCAAATCTAAATTAAGGATGGAAAATATGAATATCATTGTATTGAAGGAAATCCCTCTTTTTGTGAAAAAGAGAAGCTTACACCTTCCTAACAGATATTCTAACTAAGACAAACTTGAAGATGTGTTATTTACTTACCATGAACAAAGATGGAGATTATGGAGAAACCTAAGGATTTTTTTAATTAAACATAAATTAATATTGGACCCAGCTGAAGAAATAGATACATTAAGCAATAAGAGGTATATCAATTTCAGAAACTTGAAATATGAAAGATTGACTAAAAAATGTGGTTTTAAACTAGGGGGAAAAGGTGAAACACCTAAAGATTATATTGTCGAACACAAATGCTAAACTGTTTCAAAATAATTTTCTGTCTGTATGGATCGATATTTTTAAAAAAAGATTTATTAAAATTGGACAGATTGTAATTATTATTGGAGAGACTTTCAGTGATCAAGATGAATGTTTTACCAAAGATGTTTTTTGTCTTTCAGACTTTACCAATACTTATAACTGATACTTCATTTAAACAATGGGATATTGTTTAATAACAGCAAGGGAAAAAAAACCCCAAGACTTAGATATAAATTATTGCAAGATGATAAAGAAAGAGGAGGTTTGGATTTATCAGATTTGAAATTGTACTTTGATGTTGCTGTTTGCTCTAGCTGAAAGAGTGTGTGACTCTCCAAAATAAGAGGTTACCGGAGCTGGATGGCCATGAATTGAGATTTGAATGGCATGGCTATTTATAGTATGATAAGGTTAAAGCAGGAATCCCCAACCCTCAGGCTGTGGCACATTACTAGGCCATGGCCTACTCAGAAATACCCTGAGCAAATGAGCTGGCACACATGCATGCAGCTCAAGTTCAACTGCGTGCGCTTACCACAATGGCCCAGTACCCCTCTTTCCCCCGGGTTATGCTGTTCAGACTTTGCCTTATATTTGACCCAAAAGTGCATGAACACACTATAACAATGATTAAGGATAAGATTGATCCAACAATCTGTTGGAAGAAAAATCCTTCTGGGTTCAGTTCTAAGTGGGGAAAAAGACACTGGAAACATGGAGGCTGTTTGGACGCTTTAATGGTGGACAGGACCACATGGCCTGGAGCTCCAGAGTGAAAAGGAAGGATGATCACATGCTTCAAGGTGAAGGAAGAGATCAAGAAAAAGGCTGATATGCTGAGAGTGCCTAAGTTTTATAACCTTTGTTGGGATTTGAATTGGAGCTTGTATTCTGATTGGTTGCCAGACTCCCATGGGGCCATGCAGGGGCAACTCTGTAGGCTGTCCTGAGTTCCAGGCTTGGTTGAGCCTTGCTGGATAATGATGCACTGAAAGGGCTTTTGAGTAATTGCTATAGCTTTACCTGGAGATCTTTGTTATGTAAAGTACCTTAATGGCCCACCCATTAACAAAGGTGGGGGTGAATTTCTGCTTCTGAGGTGAGTTTCTGCTTCTGAGTTTCTACTCTTTTTAGAGGAAATATTCTGCCTTTTTAATATTTCCTAGGATATTTCAATTTTCTAGGAGAGGGGTTGGTGCTAACTTCCTACAAATCTGTAAGAGGAAAGAAGAAAGGCTACATTAAGAATAACACTCCAGGAATATAATCCAGAATTATTATTTTGGGGGGGGGGGGATAAGCAACCCAGTGTTTGATATCCTAGAGGCCCAATAGTCACATAGTTCTTTTAGTGAATTTAAATTTATTTGTGGGCTGTGTCACCAAGAAAGCTAAAGTTTTCCTAGAATGCATGCAACAATAATTATATAGAATTAGAGTCAGTGTTTATTTCAATGGGCTGTTTTTACTGTACATCTGGGAAGCAGTTTTTCATACGAGACTTCAAATCAGGACAAAAAGAAAAACAAATCATCAAAGACTCTAATGACAATGAGGCTGCTATATGGCAACTGTGTGTAGAAATTGATCTGCTTGTATCAGAATTATTGAAACTACAGAACTTGTGGAATTCCCTTTTCGCAAAAATTTTGGATTCATCTCTCATCCTCCAGTTCCTATGCTGCAGTCATACTAGCAGGTCTTTAAAGGGGACATTAAATTTGATGTTTTTTTTACTTCCCTCCATCTCTGCAATTACTGAAAGTGTTTGGGGGCAAATAACACCCTGTGTGGTGGGATAGATTCAGTTCAAGTCCACTGTCAAAGCTGGAAGATCTCTGGATGTCCCTGGGCTGTTCACTCCCTCTCATTCCAACCTATCTAGCGTTACGATGGTATGGCGTGCGATCTTGAAGATCCGAGATCGCTGCCAATATCTTTGCTTCTGGATGGTCCAAATGAATGTAAACCGTCCCAAAGAGACAGTGAATGTAAAGAGCACATCCTGTTGATCCCAGGGATACTGCAAAGTCCCTGGTAGATCCAGGAGAAGCTCTTTTTGCCAGTGGCAAAGAGGCAGCCATTAAAGCTCCTGAAGTTGGGACAGCTCCGAAATGGAAGAGAATGGAAAGAGAAAGGTGAGAGTTTTTATTTTATTTTAAGATTTGAAAGAACACCCTAAGGAAAAGAAAGAATTTGTAAAATCTAAGACAGAAGTGATTAAGCGGTGATTTTAAACAGGAAGTCAAAATTAATATTTCTTTTTTTATTGCTGGACTCTTAATGTATGATTTTTTACTTTGAAACTGGACTGGTTTTCTTTTTTACCTTTTCTTTTTTGTCTTTTTTCCTTTTTTGTCTTTATAATAATATATATAATATATATATAATATAATATATATAATAATATATTATATATAATATAATAATATATATAATATATAATAATATCCCTTTCAGCTTTTTTTTCTCTTTTAAGTCTTTCCTTTATTTTTAATTATTTTTTTTTTATTACATTTTGTTTGGAAAAGGAGGAGGAAAGTGAAAGTAGAGGAAAATTTGTAACACTGCCATCTAGAGGCTTAGAAACATTGTTTTCTTTTTTTTTTTCCTTTTTGACCAGACAAAGCTGAGAAAGAACTGAGGCTTCTTTTCAAGGACTTATCAAACAGGCTCAAAGTGTTATTGCAGGTGCTCCTCTGGGTTTCTATCAGTGGCTGGAGTCTGGTGTTGAAACTTACAGAAAGACAACGATAAGACTCTAGAGAAGAGTGTTATAAAATTGTTTGGAACTTAACAAAAAGCCTTGGATAATTAAATAGGTGCACTGTGTTCCTTCTCTCTCTCTCTTTTTTTTTACATTGGGCTATTCTCTACTGTGACAAACCCCCTCCTTATTAGTTTACTATTTTTGATAGTTATTTGGACCTTTGGCTTTTTGGATTTATTTATTTATTTATTTATTTTGGCTTTTGGAGTCTATTTTTTATTTTTACATCTTATTTTAAAGGGAAAATCTTAGTATTAATTTTTCTTTTTCTTTTTAAGGGAGTAGTCTTTTTTTTTTCTTTTTTTCTCTCCTTTCCCATCTCTTTATTCACCTCCTATATTGTTTTTTTTTTTCCTGTGGCTCCTTTTTTCCCCCTTTTTATACCTGACTTTTTAATTTGATTAAGGTGTTGAAGAACCTGAAGAACTTTTTTTTTTTTTTGCCACCCACAATACTAACAATTTTTCCCTTTTCTGTTTATGGTTTTTTTCTTCTTTTGGGGGAGGAGGGGTTGCTCGCTATTTAACCAATTGATTGGATTAAAGTGTACAAGAACCTGAAGAAACTTTTCTTTTATTCTGCTTCCTTTTTACTCCACTATTTTTACTTGGAATTACAACTGATCATTACACGAGTGGATTAAGGTCTAAAAGAACCTGAAGATTTTGAATTGTTTGAAATGAGCAGGAAACTAACAGTGGCTGGTCCTTCAATTCCTACTACTTCCTCTTCACCATCTGGAGGACAACGCTCAATACAGACAATATTACAACAAGAAAAAGAACAGGAAAAGGTGACACTGCAGATGATAATGCAATGAATTCAAAATATACAAGCAAGAACAGAGAATATTGAAAAGAGAACAGAGAACATTAAACAAAGAACAGGAAAAATGGATGAAAAGGTGGAGAATATTCAATAAATGATGATGAAGTATGATGAGAGATTCCAAAAAATTGAAGAAGAAGATAAACAAAGAGATAAGAAGATTGGAGATATTGATGGCAGATTAACTGTGGTTGAACAAGATAAAAGTGGGATGCTGAGATGGGAGATGGACAGATCAGAATTTATCTTAGATTCCAAAACATAGAGGAAGAAAAGGGACAAAACTTGGCAGAGATAATGATAGAAATCTTGGCTGAGGCTTTGGAAATAACTAAAGAGAAGATGAGGTCTTTTGAGTTTTCACAAGATATGCAATGAGAAATAGTTTACCAAGAGAAGTTCACATTAGATTTACAAAGAAAGCTATTAAAACGCAAATATTACAGGTGGCAAGAGAGAAAACATTGAAATATAAATCAAGATAAATATACTACCCAGAATTTTATATTTGTTTCAAACATTTCCAATTAGGCTAGAGAAAGATTACTTTGAAGATTTAAATAAAATTGTGCTGAAATATATATGGTCGGGTAAAAAAGTGAGAATAAAACTAAAACTCTTGCAAGATGCTAGAATAAGAGGAGGATTTGGTCTGCCTAATTGGGAGTTGAACTATCAAGCTACAAATCTGATATGGGTTAAGGAATGGATAACATTAAGAAATACTAGATTGCTGCCATTAGAAGGACATGATCTGTTGTTGGGGTGGCATGCCTTCCTATGGTACAAGGGAACTAAAACACAGGGGTACTTTAGAACAGGGATCCCCAACCACCGGGCCCTGGACCGGTACCGGTCCGTGGATCACTTTGTACTGGGCCGCAAAGAAATAAAAATAAAAAATAAAATAAAAATGGTGGCTTTCTTCACCTTCAGTGAATGCTGCTGGGATCAGGGATCAAGAACACAAAGGAGAGAAGGGGAGGGAGGAAGCAACCAAAGCCTGTCCTGCTTTCTGGCTCAGCGGCTTCGGTTTCCTCCCACTTCATTCCTCACTCAGTCGCTCTCTCGCTCCTCGACCAGCCCAGGAAGAAACTGCTTCAAAGAAGCTGGCAGGGTGGCTTCCTGTCAGCGCAGCTACTCCGAAGCACCCATTCACCCCCACCCAGCCGCCTGTGGTTTAATCCAGTGCTTTATTCTGCCTGCCTGCCTGCCTTCATTTCTGGTTGTTTCGGAGCAGCTTTGGCTGAGAATAATAACTATTCGCCTCTTTTTCTCAGCCAAAGCTGCTCCGAAACAACCAGAAACAAAGGCAGGCAGGCAGGCAGGCAGGCAGAATGGAGCACTGGATTAAACCGTGGGCGGCTGTGTGGGGGTGAACGGGCACTTTGGAGGAGCTGCACCAACAGGAAGCCACCCTGCTGGCTTCTTTGAAGCAGTTTCTTCCTGGGCTGGTGGAGGAGTGAGAGAGCGACTGAGAGAGGAATGAGGCAGACACCTGAGGGATGAGGCTGAGGGAGGGAGGGAGATACCTGAGGGATGAGGCTGAGGAAGGCATGGCCGAGAGGCGGGGCTTCTCAGCCATCCTGCAGGGACTTGTCCTGAGCCGCGGAGACAGCCGTGGGCTGCCACCGCCCAGTGCTCAGTTTTGAAGGCGCTCCTCAGCTAGGCGCAGTTCCTGAATCTGCAAGCTAAAACCCTCCGTTTTAAATGTCCCAATAGAAGAGAATATCTGTCACTCAGGGTTGCAATGAGGAGGCATTGGTGCTCCCTGAACTTGGTGGTTTGCTGGCAGACGTTAGTCAGGTAATGAAACATCTGCAAGCAAACCACCAAACTCAGACTCCCCCCCCCCCCCCCACATCCTTGAAAAAGTGTTTTTGCGTGAAACTGGTCCCTGGTACAAAAAAGGTTGGGGACTACTGCTTTAGAAGACATTATATACGGGAGGCTCTGTAGTTAAATTGGGAGAAGACTAAAAGGCAATGTTATTTGAAAATTCCAGTCTGGCTATTGACTATTGAAGCATTTTCTTACCCTATAATATATAAAAAGGAACAAACAGCTATATATGGTGAAATATTGAATGAAAAGGGTGAACTTAAATCTATGCAAAAACTAGAGGAACAAGGTATAAAGATGAATTGGTTTTCATATGCGCAAATACATTCTAGATATGATAAAGATTCTAAAACAGAAGGTTTCTATGATAAATTGACTGATTTAGATGAGATCTTGACAGGTACTGATGAAAAGGTGATTTAAAAAATGTATGGATATTTATTAGAAATTAAGCTAGAAGAACAAGTCAAAGAAACAATGATTGCTTGGGGGGAAAATTTTGGATATGGGATTGATTTAAAGAAATGGCAAAAATTGTGGTCTCAAAATCATAAAATGACAATGTCAACTGCATGTAAAGAAAATTTGTATGATGTTTGTAGGTGGCATCTACCCCCAACAAGAATAGCAAGAATGTTCAAGAACAAATCTGAAAAATGTTGGAAATGTCATCAGATACCTGGTTCATATTACCATATGTGGTGGATGTGCGCAGATGCTAAAACATATTGGACTAAAATCCACACATGGTTGGAAAAAATGACAAAAAAACACATAGACTTGAAACCAAAGATATTTTTATTGGGAATTTTACCCGAAATATACAGTAAGTAATTGAAATATTTTATTGTAAATGTATTTACAGCAGCTAGGATTGCATTTGCTAAAAACTGGAAAAATGAAAAAATAGCAATGCAGGAGGAAGTTATTAAGAAAATAATGGAATGTGTTGAAATGAGTAGATTGACATTTGAAATCAGAGAACAAGAAGATAAACAATTTTATAAGATTTCGGATTTATTTTATCAATGGTTAGACAATAAAACATGGTAATGAAATATGTAGATTTTTTAGAATATAAAGAACATATAAAGATGTATTATCTTTATCATAATTATAATATAATTATAGGATAGATTTGGGATGATAATATGAATTGTCATAAAATAAATCAATTAAAATATGGATTATCTTGCAAAACATAAATGAATAATAGTATAGTTAAATGATTGATTAATAATGATATCAATGTATTTAGCAATATTTGATAGATAATATGAGAACATATACAAGTAATTGTAACTGATGATTATGAAGTGGATGCACAAAACAATTTGTAAACCAACCGACACACTGTATGTACATAAGTGGAAGATGGCTTGATGTTTTTATGTTGTGTTTGTCTATGTTTGTCTAAAAATAATTAAAACACTTTTCCAAAAAAAAAAAAAAAAACAAAGGTGGGGATGAGTTTCTGCTTTTGCGGTGAATTTCTGCTTCTGAGTTTCTACTCTTCTTAGAGGAAATATTCTGCTTTTTTAATATTTCCTAGGATATTTCAATTTTCTAGGAGAGGGGTGGATGCTAACTTCCTACAATCCCACCTTTTTTTTCAAAACAAAAGGTGGTCAGATCAGGGAGACTTGATGGGTGCTTTTATTTTTTCTGATGCAAAAGGAAAGGCATTGAAAAAGAGGCAACAGAAAAGGATTCCTTCAGTGGCTCCCAGAAGCTTTCAACCATGAAAATCTAGCAGCCTGGGAAAACTTCTGGATTTTTTTTTTTTCTGTATCCAATTTTTCATGCCAATTAATTTTCAGGTGTTTGGTATACTTTTTTTTATGAGCTTACAGTCAGATTGTAATCACAAGCCCCCACATTCTCCACAGCCTTTAAATTACAGGCTGCCCATTTCCAAGGTTTATGATTACTACCTGCCTAACTCTTCGCTTCCAGGGTTTGTGAGGCCAAATTGAGGTTAGTCAGTGTGCAATCCAGGATATTTAGTATTTTTAAAGTTACACACAATGAGTTCTGGGACTTCTACTCATGAGACAACCAGTGCAACATATCCTGCTTTACTAGGCAACTGTACAGCATCATTTGTGAGTCACAGTCAGGACTTGGGATTTGGAGATCTCTTTTCTGCTATCTCTTCAGGAATTGCCTGATGGGGTGCCCCCTCCCCCTTGTGATTAGCAGGACAATATGACTGCTTGGGACTTAGTGCCACAGAGCAACAAAACAAAAACAAAAAAACACACAAAAAAGGAAGCTAGAAGCAGTTTTGTATGGCAGTAGGTGAAAGGGATAACCTCTATCTAATTCTGAATGGTGTGTCTCTGTGTACGTGCCTGTGTATGTAGCTAGTTTTACAATACAGATAATTCAAACACACTGGACAATTTTCCCTCCCACCAGACAGAAGTACAAGGTGTTCAGAACTTGCTGGGCCAGCCTCTCTCAAATATAATCCTTACATGAGCACATCAAACTGGTTACAATATAAATGATACAAGAAAGAAAATATTACAATGGATTTCACATTACAATTAATTTTCAATTACAATGAATTTCCACCCTCCCCCCATAATCTTTCTAACTGTCTTCTGGGGACTGAAAAGTCTCTTTTAGTCTTTTACTGGTCCATCTCAGGGTCCTTTCCTTCATGTCTCTGCATGACATAGGCTTGGCCTGGTGGTATGGGTGGTCAGTCAGGCTTGGGAAGGTCTGCCCATTCTGGTTTGCTGAAATGACTTTCAGTGGAGGCTGGATCCAAACACAATTTTTTGGCTCCAATGGATGGAATGTCTCTAGAGAGCAGCTTCTGCATCCACATGTGGCAGGTCTGAAAGACAAAGAACAAAGGGTCCCCTCCCCTCTTCACTGGTAATTCTACCAGGAAAGGCTTTGTAAAAGGATTAGAGATTTTGATGTTTGTGTGGATAGCTTGCAGGCATGGTTTGAGGAGGAAGAAAAATAACACATCAGTATTGCAGGTACTAAACAGATAAATCAGTTTCAACAAAATGGAGACACAACAGATGAGAAAGGAAAAAAACTAGATTCACATGCTTCAGGAAAAGGATGAACAGGTAAAATCATTTAAACACACAATAAATGTAAGGATGAAACTTTTCTTGTAAATGAACTTAAAACATTTGTTAATAACCTTGGGTTTTTCTTAAAAGCACAGAGAGGAAAGAAAATTGAACTCTGTTCCTCATCCAGTCTAATTGGCCAGACCAGACTGGGAGAAGACATTTTCTCTCAGTGTTTTTAACTCTTAACAATTTAAAATTCATATCTGAAGGGTTCAGAGACACTTAACAGTTGCAATAGTTACTTCGAGGATACACAGAGACTTAGACACACGTGTACATGCACACACACATACAACGAAGGACACAGAGAGGAAAACAAAACTCTGAGGTTTACACACACACTGATCATTTCCACAATAGATATCTCAGTTAAATTGGGGAAGGCAGAAATCTTAAGGAACAAACCTCTCCCTCCAACCTACCTCTTTCATTATGTATAATGCACGTTGTCTTGAGCATCTAGAGCAGGGGTGTCAAACTGACAGCCTGCAGGCACAATGCGTCACCCATAGGCCACACCCACCCCAGCTCCAGGAAGGGGGGAAACATCATGAAATGTCACATGACGGCAATGTGACACAGTGAGTTTGACACCCATTTTCTAGAGTGACAGTGAGATAAAAACCTAGCAAATAAAATGTGGAAAAAAGGCATGAAGGACAAATATTTTATTTACAGAGTGGGGCCAAGGGGAATTTTGTTGCTCAAGAATGTGGTTATAATATTCGTTCCTTTTTTTTTTTTTTTTTGTCAACAGATCTAAGTTTGAAGAAGTCAAGATGCTTCCACAGCATCTCGAAATTGATTTTGAGTTTTGGGGGAATGAAAACATAGAATCATAGACTACTCCATCCTATGAGCTCTATTTCTGCTGTAAGAGTGTAGCAAGCTTTGTCTATCCTCTTCCATTAGAAAGTATGCAGACCTGACCCAAACCGTAAAAGGTTCTCATGAAATCAGAATCAATTTATGTTCTGACATGACACTCTGATTACAGAGCAAAGAAGGCTGATGCCCTAAAAAAAAGACTGCTTGGCAAACATACAATTTTTAGCTGAAAATGTTCTTTACAATTTTGATGAACTCATAAAGATGCTGGAAAATATTCAGAGGAAACTGACAGTAATCAATCAAATCCACAAAAGGAATGTGATCTTAAACCAGTATATTCATTAGGAAGAAATATGGACTCAGAAAAAATGAGTCAACTTCAAACACTTTCCTGAAGTTCAGGTCAGAATTTCTACATAAAAAACTATCTAGATGGATAAGTGGTAAATTGGTCTTTGTTAAGTGGGTTGAAGAGGATTGGGGAATGATTTTATCACATTTAACGGGAACAATTTCAACTGGATTTTTTGGGAACATAGATTGGCTTTGGAAGTTGGATTTATTGTAGTCAATCAAATAACAATTGATAAGAGATGGTATTAAGAAACAAATGTGGGTATTTGATTGGATTAATTTGGGGAATGATTTGGGATAGTTAATAAAGCCGTGATAAATTTGCCATGAGTTGTTTACAATAACAGTTTGTTAAAAGAGGGTTTTGGAATTTTAATCTAATATTTTTGTATTATTACAATTGTTCCTGATAATTATATAAAAAGCTTCCTTCTTATTGATATACTGTACTATATAGATGATAGATTAACAATTTGTAAATAGAATTAGTAGTTTAGTAATTTTAAATCCTTTAGACCTGTTTTACAAGGGGAAACTAATATTGTTGTAATACATGAATCAACATTCAACTAGGGACAACAATATGTGTATACTTTTATTTTATTTATTTTATTTTGTCAAGTGATTATTAGATAACAGGTATAAGCATAAACATGGCTATGAATACATGAAATGGATATGAATAAGAAAAAGAAACAATAGGACAGGGACGGAAGGCATATTAGTGCGCTTATGCATGCCCTCTAAAAACCTCTTAGGAAAGGGGTGAGGTCAATAGTGGACAGTCTAAGGTTAAAGTTTTTGGGGTCTGGGGAAGGTTGAGTATTCCAGACATTGACCACTCTGTTGCTGAAGTCGTATTTCCTGCAATCAAGTTTGGTGCAGTTTACCTTGAGTTTTTAATCTATTGTGTGCTCTTATATTGTTGTGGTTGAAGCTGAAGTCCTCATTGACAGGTAGGATATTGCAATATATAATTTTAGATCGAACCAAAGGTGGCGTAGTTCTAGGTTGTCTAGGTCTAAAATTTCAAGTCTGATAGCATAAGGTATTCTGCTATGAGTAGAGGAGTAGAGAACTCTTCTTGTGAAATATTTCTGGACTTTCTCAATTGAATTAATATCAGATATGTAATGCAGGTTCCAGACTGATGAGCTGTATTCAAGTATAGGTCAAGCAAATGTTTTCTATGTTCTAGTTAGTAGAATGATATTACCAGAGAAAAAGCTACACAGGATTAGGTTTACAACTCTTAATGGCTTTTTGGCTATGTAGTTACAGTGGGCTCTAGCACTTAGATCATTTGAGATGAGTACTCCAAGATCCTTGACAAAGTTTGGGTCATCAACAAGGTCTTGACTATTCAGCTTGTATTTTATTTTCTGATTTTTTTTTCTGCCAATATGTAAGACAGAGCATTTATTTGTTGAGATTTAAAGTTGCCTTTTGTTTGAGCATTCTGACACATGGTTGAGGTCTTTTTGAAGGGTAGTAGTATTGTCTGTGGTGTTGAATAACTTTACATCATCAGCGAAGAGAATGCTTATATGATCACAGAGGTAATTTATGTAGAGTATGAAGAGAGTTGGTCCTGGAACGCTGCCTTGGGGGACACCACTGTTGACAGGTACAGAATTTGATAGGATGCTCCCAATTTTAATCATTTGTTGTCTGTTTGACAGGAATGCTTCTATCCAGTTATGCAGGTGTCCAGAAATACCATAAGATTTTAATTTTAGGAGTAGTTTGTTGTGTACCACTGAATCAAAGGCTTTACAGAAGTCTATGTAAATTGCATCAATTACTTTGCCCTGATCATGTTGTGTAATCCATATGTTTTTGCAGTATAAGAGTTGCAGATTATAGGATAGTTTTTTTCTGAAACCAAATTGTTTGTTAGAGAGTAGTTCGTTTGTCTCTAAGTGGAGGATGATGGATTGGTTAATAATTGATTCCATGACTTTACAGGTGACACAGCATAAAGAGATTGGTCTGTAATTTTCAACTAGGCTGGGGTCTCCCCTTTTGAAGATGGGGATGACCTTGGCTAGTGACCATAGGTTTGGCAAGGAGCTGGTCCTGAAAGATTTTTCAAAGATTATGCTTAGAGGTTTGGCAATGGTAGTGGATAGCTTTTTTAAGAAGTAGGCACATATTCCCTCTGGTCCAGTAGAAAGAGATGCTTTTAGATCATGTAGTGCTTTTTCAACATTGTCTTCTGTAAAATTGATATGTATTAGATCATTGTAGTTGTCTGTGGTTTGACTAGGAAATACTGGGCATGATCTATTGCTGTTTACAAATACTGAGCCAAAGAATGTGTTAAAGAGGTTGGCTTTAATGGTGTCATCGTTGCAGTCTTTACCATTAGGTCCTTTTAGGGGTGGGATAGACCTTGAGTCTTTTAGTTTGTTGTTTACAAAATTGTAGAAAGCGTGTGTGTAGGTTTTCCTCTTGTTTAATGTGATAATTGGTGCATTCAGTCTTTATCTGGTGGCATAAATTTTTGTATCTGCTTTTAAAGTTGGCAATGTGACCAGATTTGTTTTTCCACCAAAGGGATTTCTTTTTGGATTGGAGCTTCCTTATTGTTATGGGTAGTTTGTTTTTCCTGGTTTGGGAGTTGTTATTGGTACATATAGTTTGATGACTCTTTTGACTTCAAGTAAAAATATGTTGTAATGGTCTTCAACAGTATTGCATCCAGTGAATAGAATTTGCCAATCAAGAGATGAGAGATCATTGTCTATAAGGTCATAAGTGAGGATACATGTTGAGACAAAAGTCAATCATGCTGTGGTCACTGTTGGAAAAGGGTTCATTAATTTTTAGTTTGTAAATTGAATTCAAACTGTTGCAGAAGATGAGGTCGAGGCAATTGTTTAGTTTAGTGTTGTTGGCTACTAGTTGTTCCAGTCCCAGATTTGTTACAGCATTGTAGAAGGTTGCATGTATGGATTCGGTTGTACATTCGTTTAGGGTCCAGTTAATACAAGATAGATTGAAGTCACCAAGAAAGATAAAAGCATGTGGGCAAGAGGTTGACCATGTTAGTAGTGAATTTAACTTGTTTACATGCTCGATGTCATAACCAGGAGCTCTGTAACACAGTAAGAATCAAAATGTGATATTTAAGGACAGTTTACAGATGATGGTCTCCGGAAGAGCAAGCTCCTAGGTAATTTGGGTGTTTTTTAGATGTAGGGACTTTTTATAGAAGATAGTAACACCACCTCCTCTATGGATTTCATGACCTGATTGGTAAACATGACTCAATTACTGTGGTAATTAGGTCAGGGAGGGATGCGTTGAGCCATGTTTCACAGACAAATATGATGTCAAATTCTGTTGTACATGCGAAGATGACAATTGCAAAATATCATCCAAATAATACTGCCGTCTAACAGGCGTCTCCCTGAGATCGGCGGCTAGAGTGCCAGAACCTTAGTAAATGTCCTTGGGGCAGATGACCGCCCAAAGAGCAGGGCAATGTATTCAAAATGTTGATTATTATAACAAAATCTAAGAAATTTGCTGTGTGAGGGTCTAATTGAAATGTAGAGATAGGTCTCTGTTAAATCAATGGAGGTTAGAAAATCACCCTTTCTTATGCTCAGTAGGATGGGCTGCAGTATAGTCATTTTAAACTTCCTATAAACTAGGGAATGATTAAGTCATTTTAAATCTAAAATTGCCCTCCACGAAAGGTTCATTACCTTGCCCACCGCTCCAGTATCTATCTCCAAGGTTGGATCTATCTGACTGTTCATTATTCTTGAATCCAGATGTTCTATGGAATTTTGGAGAGAATTGCCCCTGGTAAAAGGGACGAAAGGAACCTCTCTGAAAAGACTGGGAGGGTCTATTTTCTGATCTATGAAAAGAGAGGGGAGGATCTTTTTCTTGCTTCCTGACTCTATCAGAAGCAGGTCCAGGGCGGTTCCGGTTCCGTGTGGCTTCGGTGGCAGCAGAAATTCGCAGCTGTCTGCAATTCCTGCTGCACTTGCCGCCAAGGTGCCCCTGATCCAAATGGATCCGGAGGATATGGCTGCCCCATAGAGGCAGCTGAAGAGAGAGGGGAGCCGGACAGGGGGTTGGGGGTGTCACAGACCCCCTCCTCATCCGGAAAAACCCCTTTTTCCTGAGGTGGTGGAGCAGCGGTCAGTAATGGCCGCCACGAAGAAGCCTGCAACCGGGTAAGATTGTGCTGGAGGAAGCAGGAAAAGTAAAAGTGCTGGCTGAGCCGGGTCAATCAACATCTCTCAAACTCTCTGGAACTGAATTGTTTGAATTGCTGGAGGATGCATTATATCCCTAAGAAGATCGGAAAGCGGCAGAGAAAACTGTTAAAGGGAAACTTTTTTTTTCTTCACTCTCCCACCCCATAGAAACAGCAGATGAAGATTTGAAATTTACTTGGGCACTGAAGGTGAATTATTTTGAAAGTTAAAGCCAAGGGACAAAAGATTCTTTGGATATTGGGCTTAATAATTTAAGAAATCGGAAAACCCTTATTGGAGGTATGGATTTCTGATCATTTAAAAATTGTTGTTGTAAGTGGGAAGGGAGAGGAAAAAAATTGGACCAGAAGTTGAAAAAGGAGGAGATTGCCTAGAATTCCAAAGAAAGATACATGGTAATTGGACCTCTTTGATTAAACAGTAACCCCTGAAAGAGAAGTAGAAGAAGGAAAAAAAGTATTGACTTTTGGAATATTTTTTGAATTATTCTTGATTAAAAATACTTAGGTGGTTGTTTTGGGAAAAGTTTCTCTTTTTATGATGGCATCGCTTGTGGATGAATTAAAAACTGAATATCAAAAATATAAAAAGGAAGAACAAGATGGAAAAGATACTTTGGGCACTTCATTTCAATTTTTAAAAATGGCGTTATGCACTTATGAAAAGTTGACTACGCAGCAGAACGACTGGGACAAAGAAGAAGAGGAAGAAGCCATCTTCGATGAACAATGGGTTTTTTCTGGGGAGGAGGAGAAAGAGGATAAGAAAAGGGGGATTTTAAGGTTTGAAAAAACAACCAAAAAAGAGAAAAATGAGATGAAAGGTGGATGCAAGGTTAGAAAACAATGGAAAGGGAGTAAGAAAAGAGAGGAGGAGAGACAAAGGGGTAAAAAGGGCAAGGAGAAGAATAAGCAAGAGGGAAAGGGGGGGAGGAGAAGCCTTAATGGTGGGAAGCAAGATTTAAAGAAAAAAAGCTTATTTAGAGACAATGGGTGAATCTAATTGAAACAAAAAGGGATTCTGGAAGGTACATAAGATTGTGTCTTTATATGTGTATCTAGAGTAAAATGCTTAATGTTGTGTATGCAATATAATTTAATAAAGTGTGAGCTTGGAGTAAGTGCAGGGTTCTGGCCCTGAACTTCTGATTGGCTGTTAAGCGGCTGGACCGGATTGGCCCGTTCCGGGGAATCCGATTGGCCCTTAACAGAGAGTTCTTATTGGTTATACAAGCTAGCGTTCCTAGCTTGTTATTGGTTAAACGTTATAAGGTTTGCCTATATAAGCGGGTTCTACTGATGTTAAGAGCAAGCAAGTCACGATGTAAATAAAGAGCTGAAGTTCACCGTTCAGAAACTTGTCTCCATTCTTTCTCGCCCATGCTCAAACTTAACACTGGCGATGAGGGTGGGATTTGGAGACATCTGAACCAACGAAACTTCGAAGAACACTGAGCACATGACAGACGACGCCAACAACGGAACCATGTCTGGCAGCATCGTACCACCCACTCTGTTCGATCCATCACAAGAAGACTGGGAGTCTTACATGGATCGTTTCCAAATGTTCCTAGAGACGAACAACTTAAAGGATGCCACACCCAGGAAGAAACGGGCGGTGTTCCTGACGCATTGCGGTCCAACCGTATTTAAGATGGCTAAGGCACTAGCCAAACCCGGAGAAGTGAAGGCCATGGATTGGGACGACCTCGAACCTATCGTGTGAGACCACTACGCCCCGACCGTGCGTACGCTCGTGAGACGCCACAAGTTTTACCAAAGAAGCCAGCGGAAGGGAGAGAGCGTAGCCGACTTCATAGCAGACCTCCGAAATTTGGGAGGCCTCTCCGGATTCACCGATCTAGAAGAAGCACTAAGAGATCGCATAGTTCTGGGATTAGATGCACCAGGCGTCCAAAGCAAGCTGATGGCAAAAGGCAACATCAGCCTTGCCGATGCCATTGCCGATGCTACCGCAGCGGAAGCAACCAAGAAGTCGGCTGCACAACTACGCCGAAACCGCACTCCGGTACCACCACCGCCCAGCAAAATCTCACCTAGTTCAGAAGGGCAGCTGGCGACAACGCACCACGAGGACTTCTCTTCATCGTCAGACAGTGACAAAGAAGGGGTCCATCTACTGCAGTCCGACCGGGACCCTCGGCCGAAGCCCTTACGCCCTTGCGCTGGCTGTGGAGCCAACCATGCCAGATCCAAATGCAGATTCCGCGACACACAATGCCATGAGTGCGGGAAACGAGGCCACATCAGACGGGTCTGCCGCAGCTTGCCAGGACCCAGCCAGGCCTCAAAAGGGGCTAACTATCGCCAATCGACAGGAAACCGTCCTGTAAGGCGAGAGCCAGTAAACCACTCCTACAGAAATTGAGCTTTGCAGAGAGAAGAGGCTCACCATACTATCACTATCGGTCACCTCTAAGCCTTGGACACTAAGAAAATCTGAGTCACAGAAGCCATCGAGAACCAGCCTTGTCACATGGAGGTCGACTCGGGATCGTCCCTCTCGATGGTGTCATGGAAGACACTCAAGCAACTCATCCCCACAATTCAACGCCAAGATCTCCGTTTCCAATGCCTCATCCTCAAGGACTACCAGGGGAATCAAATTCTCGTTGTCGGGTCCTGTAGAGTCCGAGTCTCCTTCAAGAAGCACACAGCGTACTTACCTTTAACGGTCATCGATAGAGATAGGCCTAGCCTACTGGGCTTCCAATGGTTCGCGCCACTCGGCATTGAAGTGGCCGGCGTAAACCGAGTCGGTGGCTGTGACTGGGAGGAAGACCTTATCTCTGAGTTCAGGGACGTCTTTTCAGACAGCTTAGGCGAGTACAAGGGGACCCCGATCTCATTCAGCTTAGATCCAAAAATAGCTCCCATTCGCCTAAAGCCCCGTCAAGTTCCGTTTGCCTTAAAATCGAAAATCGATGAACAACTCGACAAACTGAAAGCTCAGGGGGTGTTGGAGCCCATCGATCACTCCCCGTGGGAAACCCCTATTATAACACCCATTAAGCCAGACGGGTCAATCCGAATTTGTGGGGACTACTGGGCCACTTTGAACCACGCCCTGCAGCAGAACGCGTATCCAGTTCCGGTGGTGCAGCACCTCCTCCATTCCCTGGGGGGCGGGAAAGTTTTCGCTAAATTGGATTTAGCTCAGGCATATCAGCAATCACCAGTAGATGAAAAAACGGCACAGGCCCAAACTATTGTGACGCACCGAGGTGCCTTTAAATGTACCCGGCTGCAATTCGGAGTAAGTGTAGCCCCGGGGATTTTTCAGAGCCTTATGGAAAGGTTATTGCAAGGGATTAAGGGCGTGGTCCCCTATTTTGACGATGTATTAATTGCAGCCTTTACAAAAAAAATCTTACAGGACCAGTTAAAATTAGTCCATAAAAAATTCCAAGAGGCCGGTCTTAAGGTTAAAAAAACAAATGTAAATTGTA
This sequence comes from Hydrophis major, assembly GCA_033807585.1. Lineage (NCBI taxonomy): Eukaryota > Metazoa > Chordata > Lepidosauria > Squamata > Elapidae > Hydrophis > Hydrophis major. The sequence goes on from CM066329.1 coordinate 225,379,582, forward strand.
TACTGACAGTGTTGAGTTTTTAGGGTACCTGATTGATAGCCAGGGCATTCACCCTACCGAAGGTAAATTAAAAGCGATCAAAAACGCTCCCAGACCAAGAAACAAGGCCGATCTCCAGGCATTACTAGGCCTCATTTTTATAATGTATTTTTACCGCACAAAGCAACTGTCGCTGAACCGTTACACCGATTGTTAGATAAAAAAGCAATTTGGTTATGGGGTTACCGTGAAGAACAGTCGTTCCAAAATGTTAAAAAACTGCTCACTTCTGACTCTGTACTCATGTAGTATAACGAGACTTTGCCATTAGTTATAACCTGTGATGCATCGCCTTTTGGAGTGGGCGCCATTTTGAGCCACGTACTGCCTAATGGGAACGAATCCCCTGTTGCATATTTTTCAAAGACTCTGTCAAAAATGGAGCGGAACTATGGACAAATTGATAAAGAAGCCCTCGCAATTGTCTCAGCTGTGAAAAAATTTCACGAATACGTGTATGGTAGGGTTTTTACTATTGTGACTGACCACAAGCCTTTATTGGGGATAATAGCTGGAGATAAGCCAACTCCCTACATATTATCCCCTAGGATGACCTGATGGTCAGAATTCTTAGCTGCTTATAACTATCGGCTGCAATACCACCCGGGGAAGGCCATTCCCCATGCTGACACATTGAGCCGAGCACCACTTCCAGAGACTCTTGACAATCCTGCACCAATGGTAACCACGTTGCAAATCGAAGCGCTCAACTCGCCACCACTGACCGCCCAAGATATCGCGAGAGAAACCAAACGCGACCACACCCTAGCATGAGTCCTAGGCTGGGTACAACGCGGATGGCCATTGGACCAGTTATCAGATGACTTCACACCATTCAAAACAGACCGAACTCTTCTCCCAGAAAGGCTGTGTCATCTGGGGCGATAGAGTTGTTATTCCAGAACAGCTCCGAAAAGCGCTGCTGAGAACTTTGCACAATGGCCACCCCAGCATCGTGCGAATGAAAGCCCTTGCACGAAGCTACACATGGTGGCCGGGCATTGACAAACAAATCGAACAGTGGGTTAAAGCTTGTCCCAAATGCCAAGAAGTCAGCAACGCCCCACCAAAAGCCATGCCTACTGAATGGGAGACACCACGTGGACCCTGGTCCCGAATTCACCTGGACTTCGTGGGGCCAACCAAGGGCCACACCTTCCTGTTTACCGTCGATGCCTACTCCAATTGGCTCGAAATTCATCGCATGACGACTCCAACCTCCGAGGCGGTCATCAAAATTCTAAACAGACTCTTTGCAACCCACGGATTACCAGATGTCCTGGTATCCGATAACGGCCCACAATTTACTGCACTAGTGTTCGAGCAGTACCTCGCTGACCGCGGCATCCACCATGAGCTCACCTCGCCTGCACACCCTGCGACCAATGGCCGAGCAGAACGCATGGTTCAATTTGTAAAGAAAACCTTACAAAAGGTAGACTACAACAACATTGATGACAAGGTCAACCAAATCCTCTTCTTGCAACACATCACCCCACATAGCGTCACCAACAAAACTCCCACTGAACTGTTAATGGGACGAAAGCTCCACTCCCACCTTGACCAGTTGCACCCTGCATATGAACCAGAGAAACCACTAGGATCCAGCGGCCGCTGTCGCACCTTCCTGGTAGGAGATCTGGTTTATGCAAAAAACCTATTGGGTGACCCATTGTGGGTGGAAGCGACAGTAGTACGTGTAACCGGCCCTAGATCCTACCTCGTGCAATGCCTTGACGATAAACTTTGGAAACGGCATATCGACCAATTACGGTTGCGGCTTGCAGCGGCCAGTTCGCAACTCCCCTATGACCAAACTGAGGGGGGGAGGTACGGACAAAGATGAAGCCCTAGGAAACCCATTCGAAGGAAACGACGAATTAATAGAGACTCAGGAAGCGGAGCCGGAGGGAGAAACGTTTGCACCTCAGGGAATCGCGGAAAATGTGGGCAACGATGTAGAAGTGAACTCTGAATCAGAGACAGCCCCACTGCCAGACAATGATCTACCTCAGCGGGATTGCAACCAACCGATACAAAGAAAATCAAAGAGACTAAAAAGACAACCATCCTATTTAAGGGACTATGTAACGGCGCCCTGAACTAAGGAACCAGGGGGAAGGGGTGTTGTGTATGCAATATAATTAATAAAGTGTGAGCTTGGAGTAAGTGCAGGGTTCTGGCCCTGAACTTCTGATTGGCTGTTAAGCGGCCGGACCGGATTGGCCCGTTCCAGGGAATCCGATTGGCCCTTAACAGAGAGTTCTTATTGGTTATACAAGCTAGCATTCCTAGCTTGTTATTGGTTAAACGTTATAAGATTTGCCTATATAAGGCGGATGATGTTGCCTATATAAGGCGGATGATGTCCACTGATGTTAAGAGCAAGCAAGTCACGATGTAAATGAAGAGCTGAAGTTCACCGTTCAGAAACTTGTCTCCATTCTTTCTCGCCCATGCTCAAACTTAACACTTAAAATATAAATGAGTATTAATATATACGATTAGGTTTTTTTTAATGATATGGATAGTGCTTATATAGGATTTTATTTAGTTATTGCTGGGTTTTTACCTTCTTTATAAAATTTATTGTGTAATTTTAGAATGTACTAAACAGAATCCCAAGATAAATTAAGTGTTATATGAAATAATTTTAAGTTAGGACAATGAGTTAAAGGTGTCACTCCAATTAGAGTATAGGAGAAGTATATTAAAAGAAAAAAGATGAATGGATAGTTGGAAATAGAACAGACAAAGAATGATATTGAAAATAATAATAAGATATGGAAGGATATATAAAGTGAATATGATGTTTGAATTTGTGTCTGTGTGAAGAGTTTCAACCCGGGATCAAGCAGCCTTCAGAAAATATGTTTTAGGTTTTTTTTTTTCTATGTTCTGTTTTGTATGTTTATGAAAGGCAATAAAATTTTAATAAGCAAGAAATATAATTTGGATAACTAGAATGAAAAGGAGAAGTCTGGATAAGATATGAAGTTTAATAGATAATGTAAATATTGATATTACAATTTGGAATTATTTTGTATGTTCTATTGGCTTTCTTCTTTAATTATTTTTTTTTAGAAAAGATTTTTCAAGTTGTTATGCCTGGATTATTTGTGTATTGTTTTTGTAAAATTAATAAAATTTGTTATAAAAAAAAAAAAGAAGCAGGTCCAGGGCAATGACAAACAAATTATCTCCCGATATTGGGGACGAAGCAAGCTTCCATTTGTGTTTGATATCTGCTTGCCAATGTCTGAGCCATAGCAACCGATGAGCTGTAACCTGCGATGCCATGGCTCGAGCAGAGAATTTGACAGAATACATGTGTTAGCTTATTTTTTAAATAGCAATAGCATTAGCATGTAGACTTATATACCGCTTCACAGTGCTTTACACTTTACAGGACTCTCTAAGCCAGGGGTCTCCAACCTTGGCAACTTTAAGCCTGGCGGACTTCAACTCCCAGAATTCCCCAGCCAGCACTGGCTGAGGGAATTCTGGGAGCTGAAATCTGCCAGGCTTAAAGTTGCCAAGGTTGGAGACCCCTGCTCTAAGTGGTTTACAAAGTCAGCATATTGATCCCAACAATCTGGGTCCTCATGCACCTTTTTCTTTTCAATGTCTTGTTTGTTGCTTTTTTTCTTCTGGCTTTTTTCCCCCTGAAATTTTTGGTGTTTTGCATTGTAACTTTTTTTAAATAAAATAAAATAAAAATAGTTTTTAAAAAAACAACTGCAGGGATTCACGTAATTGTGGCATGAAAGGTCATATAATGGGGCAAAACTCAGCTAAATACTGTTCTAAACGCTAACCCTACAAGTGTTGGGCTGAATTGTGATCATATGTTGAAGATTACCTGGATTCTCAGATTCATTCACCCCTGGATTAGAGTTCTTGGACTTCTTGACACAATAGTTTATCAACACTACTATAGTAATACCTAGGAGCAAGAATAATCCAGACACCTGAAAGAGGTAAAAAGAAAGGCTTCATTAACAGTATCACTCTGATAATATATTCCAGAATTTGAAAGCAAAAGCAATTTTGTCGTTGATATCCCAGATGCCAAATATTCACATAGTTAATTTAATTTAATTTAATTATTTTATTTATGGGTTGAAGTCACCAAGAAAGCTAAGGTTTTCCTAAAAAATGTGTGGAACAATAAATGCATGGAGTTAATATTTATTTCAACAGGCTGCTTTTTAATATACATTTGGGAAGCAGTTTTGCATATCAGACTTTCAAATCAGGACAAAAGGAAAAACAAATCATCACAAAGAAATTAATGAAAATCAGGCTATTACATAACAGTTGTGTGCAGAAATTGGTCTGCTTGTATCATAATTATTGAAGTTCCATAAGAACTAAATTGTAATATAAGATTCAGTGGAATACAAACTATTTTGTGATGAATGGATCATGGACTAATCTGAAGAAGCTTATTGCTAAAGACCAGTCTATCAGTTGTGTCAAAAGTAAAAAAGTTGAATAGGTTTCTGTTATGGATTAAACATTGCAGCGATACAACCGAAACAGCTTCACCTTAAAACAGGCTTGTAATCCTGCAAATCTCATTGGCCCGTGATAAGCGAGTCGTGATTGGTCAAGTTTGGCCAGTCTGATTGGCTGTTAACGGTAACCCCTGATTAGACGCTTGTGGAAGCGATAGATTCAGTTCATTGGTTGTTTGATGGCAGCAAGCTCTATAAAGGAGCTACTGCTGCCCAGGTTTTCTGCTCCGTTCTTTCTTGTTAAATAAAGAGTTGAAGTCACAGACCGATGTCTCATCTCCGTTCTTACGCCCATGCCCAGGACTTAACACTGGCGATAAGGATGGGATGCGGAGATGAAAGAGCCGCCTAGAACATATCGGACAAAGACAGAGCACGTGGTGAAAGAGCGCATGCAACAGACGGCAAGATGACTAGTGCCGCCATACCACCCGCTCCATTTGACCCAGCAACCGAAGACTGGGACTCGTATATAGATCGCTTTCAGATGTTCCTGGAGACCAACAACTTAAAAGATGCGACGTCTGGCAAGAAACAAGCGGTGTTCCTGACTCATTGCGGCCCCGCCGTTTTCAAAATGGCTAAAGCTTTAGCAAAACCGGCGGAAGTGAAGACTATGGACTGGGACACCCTTGATCCAATCCTCAGGGCCCATTACGCACCCGCAGTACCTACACTGATAAGAAGACACGAGTTTTACCAGAGGGACCAACGGAAGGATGAGAGCATTGGTAATTTTGTAGCTGACCTCCGGAACTTAGGAGGCCTTTGTGGTTTTGCAAACTTAGAGGAAGCCTTAAGAGACCGAATAGTTCTGGGATTAAATGCACCACACGTGCAGAGTAAGCTGATGGCAAAAGGCGACATCAGCCTTACAGATGTCATCGCCAATGCTACTGCAGCAGAAGCAACCAGGAAGTCAGCCGCTCGAATGCGCTGAGCGAATGCACCGCTTCATCAACTCGCTGACGAAGTCCCACTCGCCACTGAGAAGCACGCTACCACTACCCACCACGAAGACCTCGAGTCATCCTCAGATAGTGATGAAGAAGAGGTCAACCGGCTCCGCTTGGAACGAGAGCAAAGGAACCAGCGACGTCCGCGCCATATCGCTAAGGTCTGCAGAAGCAGACAAGAGTCCATTCCCAGCTGAAAGGAGAACAACCTCCGTCGGGAGATAGGCAAACCTCCTGAGAATCTGGACCATCTGAACCACCAATGGAACAACCACTACTACTACAAAACCAAGCACCTGCCTCTTCAACGAGACGAGAAGAGGCCCACCAAACCATTACCATCAGCCACACTTCATCGCTCGATGCAAGGAAGATATGCATGAAAGTTATTATTGAGAATCGACCATGTGTGATGGAAGTCAATTCGGGATCGTCCCTGTCGATGGTATCCTGGAAAACCCTCAAACAACTGATCCCTGCCATTTCCCGCCAGGATCTCAGCATGCAGCGAATCATCCTGAAAGACTATCAGGGAAACAGAATTCCAGTTGTCGGTTCCAGCAACATCCAAGTATTATTCAAGGACCGCACAGCAACACTTCCCCTAACTGTCGTCAATCGTGACCGACCCAGCTTATTAGGGCTACAGTGGTTCGCCCCACTCGGAATTGAACTAGCCGGCATACACCATACCAGAAATGATGACTGGGAAGAGACTCTCATCCAGGAATTCCAGGACGTGTTCACATTAGGCAAGTACAAGGGGACCTCTATATCGTTTAATCTCAGCCCCAATGTAGCTCTCATTCGGCTTAAACCCCATCGAGTACCTTTTGCCTTAAAACCTAAAATCGACGAGCAGCTAGATAAACTGATAGCCCAGGGCGTATTGGAACCGATTGACCATGCCCGTTGGGAAACCCCAATAGTAACGCCCATGAAGCCAGATGGTTCGTTAAGAATTTGCGGGGACCATCGGGCCACCCTAAATCATGCTCTTCAACAGAGCGCTTATCCAGTACCGGTGGTTCAACAACTTCTTCATTCTCTGGGTGGCAGAAAAATATTTGCGAAATTGGACTTAGCTCAGGCATACCAGCAACTCCCTGTGGATGCAGCAACAGCAGAAGCCCAGACAATAGTTACACATAGAAGCGCTTTTAAGTGCAATAGACTCCAATTCGGAGTAAGCGTGGCACCGGGCATTTTCCAAAGTTTAATGGAGAGATTATTACAAGGCATAAAAGGCGTCATGCCTTATTTTGACGACGTCCTAATAGCTGCCCCCATTAAAGAGGTATTAGAACAACGGCTCAGAAAAGTTCTGCAGAAATTCAAAGACGCGAAAAACTCGGGCGACTCATTGTGGGTCCCCACTACCATAACGCAACTTACGGGACCCCGATCCTATCATCTATAAATGGCAGACGGTAAGATGTGGAAACACCACATAGAACAACACCGTTCCCGATTAGTGCCGGAACCTCCAGCTGTGGGGGGGAAGGCACATGGAGGAAGACGAAGAAGAAATCGAAACCCAACAGTCCAGGGGATACTCACCATCCGTGGGAGAACCAGACCAGGGAGTGGCCTCACCATGTGACAACACTGCGACGGAGGCAGATCCAGGGAACCCGGAAGACAGTGCCGACGAGGGCAACCCGGAACTTCAGCCTTCGCTATCCAGCCCAGTGGACAGCCCACCGAAGCCAGAGCCAGAACCAGAACGGAACCCGCTGGAACAGCGCAGATCGAACAGACAGGTGAAGCGGCCTGCCTATCTACGAGAATACATCACCCCACCCCTCAGACGGAACCTAGGGGGGAGGGGTGTTATGGATTAAACATCGCAGCAATACAACTGAAACAACTTCGCCTTAAAACAGGCTTGTAATCTTGCAAATCTCATTGGCCCGTGAATAGCGAGTCATGATTGGTCAGGTTTAGCCAGTCTGATTGGCTGTTAACAGAAACCCCTGATTGGACACTTGTGGAAGCGATAGATTCAGTTCATTGGTTGTTTGACAGCAGCAAGCTCTATAAAAGAGCTACTGCTGCCCAGGTTTTCTGCTCCGTTCTTTCTTGTTAAATAAAGAGTTAAAGTCACAGACCGATGTCTCGTCTCCATTCTTACGCCCATGCCCAGGACTTAATAGTTTCCAATTTCTTTCTTGACCTAAGATGGATACCCAGTTATGTGCTTCACTTGAATAACTAATAAATTAATGTTTCCCACTTTCCAGTTACAGCAGAATGGGAAAGCAACTAGGAGAGAAAGGATTAAATTTCTCTCTTTCTCTTCAAATTTAAAATAACCCCGCAAAACAGCTTCTTTTCCCAATAGCAAGCATCTATTAGGAGTTCAATATGAGCTCCATAATGTAGCTTAGCCTTTCTTTACTAATGAGCAAACTTCCAAACAAATGTTATATTTTCAAATCAAATTTCAAATTTACAAGAATTTTATCAGGATTTTGTGGCAAGTGTCAGATGAAATATAAGATGAAACAACAGCTTACCTTAGATATTGTTGACATTTCAGCATTAGTTGGCTTTGTTGATGCATTATGATTTGTACTCATTGCACACTGAAGATACCTTCCGTCTAACAACACAATCACAAACCACATCCGGGGGGGAAGGAACTCTGCCATACCATGCAACACCAGTTGTCTTTTTTAACATCGAATGAGTTTAAAAAATACCCTTGAAAAATAAAATTCAGGAAGAAGAAAATGCCAGATGGGGCTAATAAAAATATCCCAAAATAAATCTGGCTATATGGCTGTGAAGCACAGGTAAATTCAAGTTCCATAATTTCTTCAGTCACTGCCAGGATAATTGTGACAATGAAATTCAATATTAATTTGTTCTGTAAAAGCTTCCAAACATATTGATTAAACTGCATTTTGAATGATTTGTTCTGTCTGCTTGAAGATTTCTGAGAAGTTATCCCAAGGATATCAAGTACAATAGGAAACGAAAGGAAAACATATCCTTTGCTACATATATCATGTCATGGGAGAGAAATATTTTACAGAACTCCCAGAGGAAGTTCAAACAGAGTATTATAAAGTGCTCACTCTTTCAGCAGCCACTTTCTGATGCTGAGGTTCTTGCAGTCCTTCTCCATCAAAAAGTCACATCCCTTATGTCCTGCTTTTCCTTCAGGAGTTCAGGGCAGGACAAATAGTGCTCCCACTTTCCAATTTTTCCTACAGTGACACCCTGTCAAATAGGTTGGCCTGAGAGAATGAGTTGCCCAGTGTCACCAAGGCAGCTTCTCTGCCTGAAGAGAGGCCAAAAACTGAGTGTTGTCACTGCTGAACCAACACTTCTACCAGCAGCTTGTAAAGTAATATCCGAGACTTGTTTCTCAGATCCATTCATCAGATAAGTCTAATTCACTCTTTCTATCCACCAGGGACAATGGGTCACAGAAACTAACCTTCCATGTGACTTGTATGGAAGTAGTAAAGGAAATTACAAAGGTAGAGCAATTATGGGACTTGATTCTAAATTCAGGCTGGCAAAGCAGATATTAAAACACATTTCTTACTGTCAATTCGCTAAATGTCTGGGGGGGAAAGCCTGTAATGCTTTAACGAAGGCCTCAGACTGGTGAGCGAGTTAAGCTATTGAAATTTTAACTGCAGAATGGAGAAGAAGGTTTGTGCAGGGCTCTGGTGAGAACAATTAGTCCTGCATGATAAGGAAAATACAATTCATGCATAATGTGTGTGGGTAGCCTTGGATCTCACTGCTTTGCTGTGCTCTCCTCCCATTTCAGAGCCAGCAGAAAAATCCTGCTGCCACCTGATACTAGGATGAAGCTTTATGCTTTCATGAAAACAAAAAGGGAGGGAATTTCCTGTCAGGCAGGCTACAAAAACAAAACAGGGAAATCCTTTCCATTACACTTCTAATGTATGTTAAATCAGGCTAATCAATTCCAGGAGATTCCTCATTCTCTAGGCCAGTTTGCCATCCAACTATCCACTTAAAAATCCATTTTAAAAGTGGCTGAAGAAGCACTTTTCTAGTGTCCTTGACAGTCAAAAGATGACTGAGGGGTGGAAGAAATGATCAGAAGGGTCAGTTCCAGATGGAATTTTCAAGAGCAAAACCCATCAAGAACCACAAGTTTGGTGGTTTTCCGGTTTTTGCGTGGCTTCGGGGCAGCAGGAATTCACGACCGCTCAATCCAAATGGGTCAGGGGGATATGGCTGCCCTGTAGGAACAGCCGAAGAGAGAGGGGAGCTGGACAGGGGGTTGGGGGTATCGCAGACCCCCTCCTCGTCCTGAAAAACCCCTTTTTCCCAAGGCGGTGGAGCAGCAATGGCCACCACGAAGAAGCCTGCAACCGGGTAAGATCATGCTGGAGGAAGCAAGAAAAGTGAAAGTGCTGGCTGAGCCGGGTCAATCAACATCCTTTATATTCGCTGGAACTGAGCTGTCTGAATTGCTGGAGGATACACTGTATCCCTAAGAAGATCGAAAGCGGCGGAGAAGCTGTTAAAGGGAACTTTTTTTTTTCTTCACTCTCCCACCCCAAGAAAAAAGCAGAAGAAGATTTGAAATTTGTTTGGGCACTGAAGGTGAAATATTCTGAAAGTTGCTTGGACATTGGACTTAAACATTTAAGGAATTGGAAAACCTTTATTAGAGGTATGGATTTTTGATTATTTAAAAATTGATGTTGCAAGTGGGAAGGGAGCGGAAAAATATTGGAGCAGAAGTGGAAAAAGGAGGAGATTGCCAAGAATACTAAAAAAAGAAATATGGTAATTGGACCTCTTTGATTAAACAGTAACCCCAGAAAGAGAAATAGAAGAAGGAAGAAAAGTATTAACTTTTGGAACTTTCTTTTTGAATTATTTTTGACAAAAAATACTTGGGTGGTTGTTTTGGGGAAAGTTTTTCTTTTCAGGATGGCATCGCTTGTGGATGAACTAAAGATTGAATATCAAAAATATAAAAAGGAAGAACAAGATGGAAAAGATACTTTGGGCACTTCATTTCAATTTGTAGAAATGGCGTTATGTACTTATGAAAAGTTGATTACGCAGCAGAATGACTGGGACAAAGAAGAAGAGGAAGAAGAAGCCATCTTTGATGAACAATGGGTTTTTTCCGGGGAGGAGGAGAAAGAGGATAAGAAAAAGGGGATTTTAAGGTTTGAAAAAACAACTCAAAAAAAGAAAAATGAGAGGAAAGGTGGATGCAAGGTTAGAAAGCAAAGGAAAGGGAGTAAGAAAAGGGAAGAGGAGAGACAAAGGGGTAAAAAGGGCAAGGAGAAGAATAAGCAAGAGAGAAAGGGGAGGAGGAGAAGCCTCAATGGTGGGAAGCAAGATCTAAAGAAAAAAAGCTTATTTAGAGACAATGGGTGAATCTAATTAAGAATAAAAGGGGGATTCTGGAAGGTATATAAGATTGTGTTTTTATATGTGTATTTAGAGTATAAAATTTATTGTGTAAATTTAGAATTTATTAAACAGAATCCCAAGATAAATTAAGTGTTATATGAAATACTTTTAAGTTAGGGTAAAGGCGTCACTCCAAATAGTGAATAGGAGAAGTATAGTAAAAGAAAAAAGATGAATGGATGGTTGGAAATAGAACAGACAAAGAATGTTATTGAAAATGGTTATAAGCTGTTATGCTTTGATTGTTTGTGCACTGTTTTTGTAAAATTAATAAAATTGGTTTATAAAAAAAAAAAAGAAAAGAAAATGATAACAAGATATGGAAGGATATATAAAATGAATATGATGTTTGAATTTGTGTCTGTGTAAAGAGTTTTAACCCGGGATCAGGCAGCCTTCAGAAAAGATGTTTTAGTTTATGTCTTGTATATTGTGTTTGTAAAATTAATAAAATTTGTTTAAAAAAAAAAAAAAAGAACCACAAGTTTGGTGAGGCAGACAATTCAGACCATCTTGCCCATACCTCTCAGCCCTCACACACAGAGTCTGCTGGTGGGATAAGAGGGAAAGCAATGCTTCCAGATAGTCACCCATGAACTTCCTCAAGCTGTAGGCAGACTACAAAGTACAGATGTTGCCATTTGGAAGCTGCTAGTAGGCCATCCTCGTGCTGAGTCAAAGAGGTTGTAGAATATGCCCTTTATCAATGCAGTTTTTTCCCAAACCATAGACACTCCCTGTATGGATGTCCTGCAAACATAGAAATATTTAGAAATACCCACATCAGAGGTGGTATTTGGCAGGTTCTGACCAGTTCTAGAGAACCGGTAGCAGAAATTTTGAGTAGTTTGGAAAACAGGCAAATACCACCTCTGACTGGCCCCGCCCCCATCTATTTTCTGCCTCCTGGTCCCAGCTGATCGGCTGGGTCTTCTTTTGTTGTCCTGCACAGGAGAAGGGAGCTGAAAAGCAGGTTAATGGGGTGGGGAGGGAATGGGGATTTTGCAGTATCCTTCCTCTGCCACAGCCACCAAGCCAAGCCCACCAAGCCACATCATGCTCACCAAGCCACGTCCACAGAACCAATAGTAAAAAAAAATTGAATCCCACCACTGACCCACATGTACACATACCACATCGCATCATTTTAGATTAACTGACATGAATCAGATATCTGTTTCACAGGACAGAATAATCACCGTAATGGGTATATTCCCCATGTTTTGGATCTTAAACCAATCAATCAAGGAGGCAGGGGAATGTGCAGACAGTTAGATGACAAAGACTATTTTTTGCTGTATTAGCTTGGAGCTAATCAGTGCCTTCTATTTAATGAAAGGGCCTAGTACAAATAACTATTAAGTAAACAGTTTTATAAAGTGGTGGTGAGCTGAGTGATAAACATCTTAACCAGTGGTGGGATTCAAATTGTTTTACCACCAGTTTGATGAGTGTGGCTTGGTGGCCGTGCTTTGCCTAATGCTGGTGTGCAGCTTTCCCATACCTGCAAAACAAAAACAAAAAAACACACAAAAAAGGAAGCTAGGAGCAGTTTTGTGTGGCAGTAGGTGAAAGGGATAACCTCTATCTAATTCTGAATGGTGTGTCTCTGTATATGTGCCTGTGTACGCAGCTAGTTTTACAATACAGATAATATAAACACGCTGGACAATTTTCCCTCCCACCAGACAGAAGTACAAAGTGTACAAGTACAAGACCTGCAGTGCCAATCAGCTGAAAGGATAAAGAAAAGAAAAGCACAGGGAGGATTTTCTTTCCTCCTCTCAGCTGATCGTCAGCTTTTTTTTACTATTGGTTTGGCTAACCCGGTCTGAACCAGTAACATAACCACTACTGAACCCTTTTTCGCTTTTGATCCATGAAGCGTAATAAGTAAACTTGTGAGAAAAATAGCCTCTGGTGGCAGGAAGAGAGCAAGCAGTGAGTTAGGCAAGCTGCTGCAGAGAGAGCAGCTATTGAGTCTCTTGCTTCTCTAGGCTCAGCAAATGGCAGCTCAGGGTGAGCAGCAACTGCCAGACTGGGCTTTCTCTTCAAGCTAAATGCTTCAATGCATGAAGTAAATAGGCTGCAGATGGGCGCTAAATGCTTTTCAGAGACATGACAGGGTAGCTTGGGGAAAATGCAGTTTAGCTTTGCTGCAAAATTTGTCCATTCAGCTGAGTATGTTGTGTGGCAGAGGTCTATAGTTATCCAAAGCCAATGGTACAGACAGGCCATTGATTCTGTAGGGAGAGAAGGGCAGTCTCTGACAGCCAATCCCATGGTCCAGGGTTTCAATTAGAACTAGGAGCATCAAAAACATCAAAATGGTGGTTCAATCATGCAGCCATAGCTGAGGACTTCTGGTTGCAAGGCTTTGGCAGTGATGGGAATCCGCATTTCTGCAGGTCCCTGCTGTGCTTGCCGCTGAAGTACCCCCGATCCAATTGGATTTGGGGGTTGTCACTACCCCGGAGGGGCAGCGGAGGATAGAGGAGATCCGGGCAGGGGTCTGGGAATATTGCAACCCCTTTCCCCAACCAGCTAGACTCCTTTTTCCTGAGGCGGTGGAGTGGCAGTCAGAAATGGCAGCCACAAAAGAATCTTCAACCGGATAAGATTTGTGCAGGAGGAAGAATCAGAAGGAGAAAGTTTTCTTGGCTGAACCGGGACATTAAGATACTTTTAAACACCCTGGAATCCTGACTTTGGATTGATACATTTGTTTCCAAAAAAAGTTGTTACAGCGGCGAAAGTGCTGAAAGGAAAGTTCACTCCCCTTCCTTACGGAGAAAGCAAATGAGCACTGAAAAATCTGCTTCTTTAAGGTAAAAATAAGCTCTTTGTTATAAGTGGGAAGGAGAGGACTAAAAAAATATTTAAAAATTTGTTGGAGGAGATGTTTTAAAGATTATAAAACCAGCAACTAACTGTAATATGGCTTTAAAATATATTTTGGGATTTTGTCCCAGGAGGAAAAACTGCACAGAGAAGAAGAGGAAATATTTTGTGTTTGTTTGGATTGTTTGACAACTTTGACACTTGGAAATTACTTTAAGATTAAAAACATCTGGGTTGTTCTTAAAAATTTACAATGGCACTCACTATGTGTGGATGAATTAAAAATGGAATATGAAAATTAAAGGAAAGAGAACAAGAAGGCAAGGATTCTTTGGGAGCTGTCTTTCACTTTTTAGAAATGGTGGTTTTTACATATCAGCAAATACATGAGGAAGAAGAAGAAGAAGAAGAAGAAGAAGAAGAAGAAGAAGAAGAAGAAGAAGAAGAAGAAGAAGAAGAAGAGGAGGAGGAGGAGGAAGAAGCCATTTTTAATGGACAAAAAAGTTCAATTAAGAAAGAAAATAGGAAGAGAGGAAGGAAAAATGAGAATTTAAGATTGAATAAAACAACCAAGAAAAAGAAAAATAAGGTGAAAAAAAGGTGCAATGTTAGAAAGCATCAGAAAAGAGAAATACAACAGAGAGGGGAAGTTAAAAAGGTGGAGGTTAGGAGAAGGGGGGGCAAAAAGACCAGACTGGAGAAGAAAGGGAGGGGAAAAAAGCCACAAAGGCCTGAAACGAGATGCAAAAAAACAGATTTTTTTCAGAGATAAAGGATAGAGTATAATTAAAGAAAGATTCTGCAAGAGTACATAAGGTAGTATTGTAGTATTTGCATTTGAAATAGTCCATTGGAATATTATAAGATTTAACAAAATATTAAAATGTTTAATAATGATAGATCTTAATATTCAATAAAATATTAAAGAGAATGTGTAAAATGATTAATGTTTAGTTATAGTTTAATTCATTATTGTCTTAATGTTATTATAAATTACTATTTCATTTTCTTATTTTAAAATAATGTATTAAGTAGAATTAGAATTAGAATGGAAATTATATATTTAACTATATCATAAATTTATTATTCTTTTATTTTAAAATGCAACATGTAGAATGTATTAAGCAGAATCAGAATGGAAATTATGTATTATGTTAAGCGTTAATTTAGGGGAAAGATCGAAAGGCGTCACACTTTAAAAGTGATTACAGGGGAATTTTTTTGTTAAAGAGAAGAGATAAATAGATGATTGGAAAAGAACGGACAAAAGATACAAGTATAATTATTTTAAACCAAGATGAAATAAACAAAATATAATTAAGAAAGTGAAAAAAAGGGAGAAGTTATATAGAAATATAGAATGGTAAATAAGATAAGAATGGTATATAAGGTGAGCATGAATTTGATTTTGGTCTGTAAAAAAAAGATGTAACCCGGGGCTAAGCCACTTGTCAAAAGAAGTTTTATGTTTTGCATTTTGGTGAGCTATGTTTGATTGAGAATTAATAAAACTTTGGAGGAATAAAACTAAAGGGAGAAACAATGAGAAATTTGGAAAAGACATGTACAAATGATAATTAAGGAGGTTTTATGTTTTTATGTCTTGTTTTATGTTTTGTATTTTGTGTGTTTATGTTTGATTGAGAAGTAATAAAACCTTGATAGAAAGAAATATAATTGAATAAAAGTGAAGGAAGAAACAATGAGAAATTCGGAAAAGATATATAGGTGTTTAAATGGAAATGTGATAATTTGGAATTCTGCCTTAAAAAATAATGTTTTATTTGCCTTGTTAAAAGTTATAAGTAATTTTTAGAAAGGAGCTTTTATGCCTTTATGTCCTATGTTTTGTTTGTCTTTAAAAAATCAATAAAATTTGTTTTAAAAAAATATATCATGCAGCCATAGCTGCCATCTTGACTATTTGTACTTTCTTATGGATAATCACAACTGGACTCCATTTCTCCAAGTTATCTGAGGAAAGGAAAAGACAAGGAAAAGAGAGAGATTAATTGAGCAATGATAGAAATGAAGCCAAAGGATATTTTTACATTCCCTGGCCATATCTCAGGTACCCTGTTGGTTCTGGGATTTCTGGACCTTCATGCATGATTCTTAGCTGCTTTTAACAAACTTAATGTAGGAAAACTAGGGTCCTTTGAACCCTATGGTTTTGATGTTGTAGCAGTGAATGTGTGCTGGAAATGTTCCATATTAGCATACTCAAAATAACCTCTTCTGATTGGTCGACAAATACTATAACCTGATTGGTTCAAATATCCTACTGCTATTGGTTTGCTAAGAATCACCCACGATTAGCACGGCCGATCAAGGGAGATTCAAACAACTGTCATTGGTTGCGAGCCACGGGAAATCCCTATAAAAGGGCTGCCGCGGCTCCAAGATCTTGTACAGATCTATACATTAAACAAAGAGCTGAAAAGTCACACTAGTCTCCAGTCTCTTTTTCCCATGATCTAACACTGGTGAAGAGGATGGGATATTAAGATAAAGGAGACCAGTCGAGCACGTGGCAACCAAGACCAACCGACCGACAAGATGGCCAGCAGCAACTCGCCACCCGCACCATTCGACCAAGCCACAGAGAACTGGGAATCGTACATCGATCGGTTCCTCATATTCCTTGAAAGCAACAACCTGCAAGGCGCAACCAACCAGAGGAAGAGAGCTGTGTTCCTGACCCACTGCGGACCCGCAGTGTTCAAAATGGCCAAGGCATTGGCAAAGCCTAGGGACGTTAAACAGATGGCATGGGCCGACCTGGATTGGTTGCTGCAGGCCCATTATGCACCGGCCGTGCCAAATCTTATCTGGAGGCACGAGTTTTACAGACGGGACCAGAAAGAAGGGGAAAGCGTCGGTGATTTCATGATGGCGCTAAGGAACATCGGAGGTGCATGTGGGTTTTCCAACATGGACAAAGCCATGAGAGACTACGCGGTCCTTGGGCTAAGAGACCCCACAATCCAGAGCCATTTGCTGACCCGGCCAGACATCATGGCTGCAGAAGCCATAACTAAGGCCACCGCAGCTGAAACCACGAAGAAGTCAGCGGTCGCCATGTGGCAAATGAACACAGTCACACAGCAAACACCAATGGAAGCAAGCCAGCCCCAGGAGAAGAGACCAGAGGGGAACCAAAAAGTCACCAGCACGACTGCACACCATGAGGACGTCGATTCCCCCTCTGAGACCGACGAGGAGGAGGAGGAAATACACAGACTCCAATCAGAACGAGACAGACGGGAAAGTAGAGGTTGTAAGTCAGGGTTTCAGTGCGCCGGGTGCAGAGGAGACAATCCCCGTTCAGAGTGCCGGTTCCTAGACACCATTTGCCGGCACTGTGAAAAACGGGGACACATCGCTAAGGTCTGCCGAAATAAAAGGAATTACAGCCCGACGCGACGCGACAGCACCCCCCCCCCAGGACCAGGGACAGGCATGCAGAGAGCCATTGGAGCAGCAAAGGCAGAAGCAAGCGGCTCAGCAAAAACCGTCGGAAGGAAGAAACCCAACAGATGGTCACCATCGGGCACTCAAGCACAACCGATGCCCGAAAGTTGTACGTGCAGGTCGGCATCGAAGGCCAGCAGTGCAACATGGAGGTGGATTCCGGATCCTACCTCTCGATGGTATCCTAGGACACCATAAAGTATCTAGTGCCCAGCATACGCAGATGGGAGCTAGAAGACCAACGACTGACCCTCAAAGACTACCAGGGGAACAGGATCCCCATAGTCAGAATTGGACATTTCCACATAACTTTCAAAGGACACGCAGAAAATCTCCCACTGACCATCGTAGATAAAGACTGCCCAAGCCTGCTGAGGCTAGAATGGTTTGCACCATTGGGGATCGAAGTAACAGGCATTAACCACTTCACCAAGACGGACTGGGAGGAGAGTCTGATGCGGGACTTCCAGGAAGTATTTGACAGGAAGCTAGGCAAGTACCGTGGGCCCCCTATCTCCTTTAACTTAAACCCCAACATAGCCCCGATCCGTTTAAAGCCGAGGCGAGTCCCTTTTGCGCTCAAACCAAAGATCGATGAGCAATTGGATAAGCTCATCACGCAATGGGTCCTGAAACAAATAGACCACACACGGTGGGAAACCCCAAAAGTAACCCCAATCAAACCAGACGGGTGTGTGAGAATCTGTGGTGACTATAAGGCCACCCTCAACCACGCATTGCAACAGAGTGCATACCCTGTTCCAGTGGTACAGCACCTCCTATACTCGCTGGGGGGAGGAAAAGTCTTCGCAAAGCTCGATCTGGCACAGGCATACCAGCAACTGCCAGTCGATTCTGAAACCTCCGAGGCACAGACCATTGTGACCCACAGGAGTGCATTCCATTGCAAAAGACTCCAATTCGGAGTCAGCATGGCCCCAGGTTTGTTCCAGAGCCTGATGGAATGGTTATTGCAAGGAATAAAGGGGGTGATGCCCTATTTCGATGATGTGCTGGTATCTGCCAAGGATAAAAATCAATTGAAAAGCTGCCTCAGAAAAGTCCTGCAAAAAATGTAAAGGAGCAGGACTCAAGGTTAAAAGAGAAAAGTGCCAGCTATGCACCAAAAAAGTAGAATTCCTGGGGCACCTAATTGACAGGAATGGAATCCACTCCACTGAGAAGAAAATTAATGCCATCGAAGAAGCCCCCAGACTGCAGAACAAAACAGAATTACAGGCATGCCTAGGACTTATTAACTTTTATAATGTTTTCTTGCCACAGAAGGCAACAATGGCGGAACCTCTACATAGGCTGTTAGACAAAACAGTCGCCTGGTCCTGGGGCAAGCGGGAAGAAACCGCATTTCAAAAAATAAAAGACCTGCTGACATCTGACTCGGTTCTTATACAATACAACAAAACCCTACCATTAACCGTGACCTGCAACGCATCACCCTTCGGCGTTGGAGCCATCCAAAGCCGCACACTACCGGACAGGAGAGAAGCGCCAATCGCATTCTACTCAAAGACATTGTCCAGGGCAGAGAGGAACCACAGCCAGCTGGACAGGGAGGCATTGGCAGCGATCACCGGAGTAAAGTGGTTCCACGAATACCTGTACGGTAGGACTGTGAGGCATACGATCATAAACCACTCTTAGGAATACTGGCAGGGAACAAGGCCACCCCAAACATATTGTCACCCTTGTATTTCTGAAAGAGTATTGGGCAATTCCTATTGTGGCTAATGGCTTTCATCCTGTGTTGGATCTTGGGTAAGGGGCTGCTTCTAATACTATCACTCTGCTTTTGTTAACTGTCAAACTTTGCTGCAAGAAGTTTTGAAATATCCTGTCTTGAATGGATTTCTGCCTGTAATATTTGCTTTGCTTATGTATAGAGCCATTTAAATAGTTGACTTATTCTTTCAAAAAGCTCTTTATCTCCTTAAGCGCTGGCATCTGCTGGGGGCTACTTTTTGCCTCTAAAAACATGTTTCTATATTTCTATATTTTTTTCTAAGGCAATCATAGAAAAATGGGAAGTGAGCAAATCAAACATATTTAACTTTGTTACAATCCAAACAGCTTGAACACAGACCTACATTTTCAGAAAAATGCCCTGAGATGCGATACTGTTTCTGAACCTTGACAACTTTAAGATAAAATGGACAGACTGTTTAAAGGCAGGCAAGAAAAACAAAAATTCAGCAGATCAAAGAATGATGGAGCAAAGCTTCAAAGCAGGCAGAACAAAAACACTAAAGACCCCCAGTGTCAAAAATATGGTGGCATGCTTCACCCTAGACAGGAATGTCCTGCTAAGGATGCTAAATGCCATACATGTGGGGGAAAGGGTCACTATCAACATGTATGTTTTGCAAGCAAGGCTGTGCATGGCATTGAGGAAGAGGAGAGAAGCTTTTTTCTCAGCTCTGTGACATCACATGCTGATCCATGGACTGTGGAAATCAGAATGATAGATAAAGACATCATGTTCAAGTTGGATACCGAAGCAGATGTCACTGTTGTTTCACAGAAGAATTTTGCCAACATTTTTCACAACACACAGGTGCCGGCACTGCAAAAAGCAGAGAGACCTCTACTGGGTCCAGGGAGAATTCCACTGGAAGTGATGGGGTTTGCCAAACTACAGCTAAAGAAAGGAGCAAAACAAATTTCAGAGAAGGTGTGTGTGGTCAAAAACCTGAGTATGCCTTTGCTGGGACTGCCAGCTATTGTAGCTCTTGGTCTGTTGGTTCGTGTGGACACTGTTGACATGGAAAACCTGAAGTCAAGCTACCCTAAATTATGCAGTGGCCTAGGGGAGGTTCAACAACCTTATTGTATTAAGCTCAAACCCGATGCTGTACCTTTCTCTTTGAAAACCCCAAGGACTCCCCTACCATTGATGGGGAAAGTCAAAGATGAGCTTCAACGCATGAAAAACTTGGGAGTAATCACTCTTGTGGAAGAACCTATGGACTGGTGTGCAGGCATGGTAGTGGTGCCCAAGAAGGACAGCAAAAAGGTGCGTTTGTGTGTGGACCTGACTGGCTTGAACAAGCATGTGTGTCGTGAAAAATTCATTTTACCATCAGTAGAACAGAGTCTTGGAATGCTGGCTGGTGCTAAAATGTTCAGTAAATTAGACACCAAGATGGGGTTTTAGCAGATACCCCTCACTGAGGATTCAGCAAAGTATACCACATTCCTTACACCCTTCAGGCGGTTCCACTTTAACCATCTTCCATTTGGCATTGCATCAGCACCCGAACATTTCCAATGTATGATGGTGGAAGTTACACAGGGGCTGGAAGGTATAGTTTGCCACATTGATGATCTACTAGTGTGGGGACGGGACCAAGAAGAACATGACAATCGACTCCATGCAGTGCTAAAAAAACTGGAAAAGGCGGGAATCACTCTGAATATGGATAAGTGTGAACTCTCCAGGAGTGAGGTGGTCTTTTGGGGTCACATAATCTCTGATGCAGGGATATGACCTGACCCAAGGAAAACAGAGGCTATCAGAGGTATTAAGGAGCCCTCTAGTGTGAACGAACTGAGGAGTTTTCTTGGCATGGTAAACCAGCTGGGGAAGTTCATCCCTCAGTTGGCAGAAAAAGACAAGCCACTTTGTGATCCCCTTTCTAAGAAAAACTGTTGGGTTTGGGATGTGGAACAGGTCAGGGCATTTAAGACATTGAAAGATGCTTTGTCTTCCCCTCCGGTGCTGGCCATGTATGATCCGAATGTTGGAGACCAAACACTAGATCTTCTACCCTTGAGAATTCAGCGATTCAGGATGA
Source organism: Hydrophis major (assembly GCA_033807585.1). Classification (NCBI taxonomy): domain Eukaryota; kingdom Metazoa; phylum Chordata; class Lepidosauria; order Squamata; family Elapidae; genus Hydrophis; species Hydrophis major. Next base: position 225,400,651 of record CM066329.1, read on the forward strand.
GGCTCATGCGTTACTCTTACTACATTGTGCATGTGCCTGGAAAGTCACTTTGGACAGCAGACACATTGTCACGTTCGCCTATGGACTCTCACATGTCCAAAGCAGAACTGGAGCTGATGGAAAGCACTAACATATATGTGGACTGTGTAGTAGACACCTTTCCTGTTAGCCACACACATATGGAAATCATAAAAGAGCAGTTGCAAGCTGATAGTATTTGCTCTCGAGTCATGAAATTGTGTGCAGATGGAAGGCCAGTGCATGCAAAACAGGAACCTGCATCGAGAGGATACTGGCCAGAACGAGCTACACTCACTGTACAAGATGAATTACTACTGAAAGACACTAGGCTTGTGATCCCATCCACTCTGAGGAATGAGGTGTTGGAGAGGCTACATGAAAGACACCAAGGGGTGGTGAAATGCAAAGAACGTGCTTGTCAGTCTGTGTGGTGGCCAGGACTCAGTCAGCAGGTCAATGAAATGGTGTTCAAATGCAGGACATGTATTCAAGAGTGTCAGAATCCTAAAGAGCCACTCATGACACCTGAGTGCCTGGAAAGACCATGGCAAAAGTTAGGGACTGACATGTTTGTACTTGGAAGGAAAACATACTTAGTTGTGATAAGACCATTTCTCCAGATATGTCGAGATTGCACTGCTATTGAACACTAAGTCAACTGATGTCATTGTCCATCTGAAGTCAATCTTTGCCCGGCATGGGATTCCAGAGGAGTTGATGTCAGACAATGGACCACAGTTTTCTGGCTAAGATTTCTCTCATTTTGCAACCACATATGGGTTCAAACATATTACCAGTAGTCCAAAGTTTTCACAAAGTAAGGGATAAACTGAATGTGTAGTTTAGACAGAGAAAAGTCTCTTGAAAAAGGCTAGTGACCCTTATCTGGCCCTGCTTGCCTACAGAGCTACCCCTCTCCAGAGTGGGTTCAGTCCAGCCGAGCTGCTTATGGGGCAACGTCTTCGTACCACTGTGCCGACTCTTCCCTCTCAGCTAGACCCAGCATTGCCAGATGTTGACCCTTTTGCTCATAAAGAGAGAGAAAAGAGGAAAATGAATACTGAATACTACAACAGGAGACATCGTGCAAAACCTCTTAGTGATTTGGTACCAGGAGAGCATGTGTGGGTCACTGATACAAAAGAATCTGGGACTGTGCTACAGAATCACACGAGTCCAAGGTCATATCTGGTGGATGTACCTAAAGGTGTGGTGAGACGCAATAGTCAGCACTTGATACCCTTACACACACATGTAAATGAAGGAGGAGCGGTGGAGCAGCAGGAGTTGCCAGAGACAAACAGTGAACAAGTTTCTACATCACCTGAGAAAATACTTAAAACTTTCCTAGTGTGACAGCTGCCCCAAGGACAAGGTCTAAGAGAGCTATAGTTAAACCAGAGAGACTGAATCTGTGAACTGAGAAAGTGAAAAAGAGTTAATGTTGATGTGTAGTTCAGTAAGAAATCTGAGATGCAGAATAGTTTAAACACAGTTAGGTGTATTGGATTAGTAAATAGTTATATGATAACATTTTCTTCCCTACAGGATTTAGATAGGAACAGACCCTCAACAAAAGAGGCAGAATAATCCTCTAAGGTCTGGTGAGACAAAGGTAGTTGTTGTCTAGAAAAGGGAGATGTGGTGTAGGGTAAGTGGAACCTGTTGATGTTTAACTGTGAAGAGGAACCAATGTTAGACAGAGAGTAGTGAGGGACATATTTTGAGGTGACACAGTATGAAGAAACTGGAAGGGAAGAGTTAAGAAAAATAAAGCAGTTTGTGTGCAGAGAACTCACGTGTTAGGAGTATTATTACAAAATACGACATCCTGCACCACATGGGGGTGGTTGACCTCTCTGGGCTCTGGCGGCTTTCCTCAAGCCTCCAAGAGGGTGAAAATGCACCCCCTGGATCCAGAGGCCTTCCCGAGGCTGGAAACAGCCCATTTCTGGCCTTCTGGAACTTCGGGGGGGGCATTTTTCACCCTCCCCAGGCTCCGGAGGTTTTCCTCAAGCTTCTGGGAAGGTGAAAACAGCCTCCCACAGGCTCTGGAGGCCAGTTTTTCACCTTCCCCGAGCCTCTGCACAGGTCCTGCACTTGCCTGGCATCCAAAACAGGCCACGTGGGGACTCCTGGAAGGGGCAGGGTGGGGTGGGCCGTGCCAGCCAGGTGTGGGATTTGCCAGTTCACCAAACCGGCCATAAAATTACCTACAGGTTCACCTAAACCTCTTCTTCAGGGAGAACTGGTAGCAGACCACCCCTGGGTGTTCCCCAAAACACCTAGATACCTGCTTGCTCTCAGTGCTCTCAATCACATTTTGCCCTTTGAGTTTGGCCTTCTCCATAAGCCTATTATAGATACATTGCTTTGTTCACAACTGCAAGTTAAATCATGTTTTTGAAAAGGGAGATTTTTCTCTTCTGCTGCCTCAAGAGCTATCCTGTGACTCAGCTGTGAGAAAGATCCCAAAGATAACATTTTACCTGTTGGTGCTCCATTCACTATAGAAAGCACATCTATGCCTCATCTGCTCTGCCAATCATAGCAAACAATGGCCCAATAATTCATTTGGGGCAATTTTGAAAAACCTGAGGGACAAGGCTAGATTTGTATTCTCTTCACAACTTTCCCTATACCCAGACTTACAGTCTAGGTCATGGGTGTCAAACTTGCTGCATCATGTTGCCATCATGTGACATTTCACGGCGTTTTTTCCCATTCGTGAAGCTGGGGAGGACGTAGCCTGTGCATGATGCATCTGGCCTGCAGGCCACCAGTTTGACACCCCAGGTCTAGGTAATAGACTCATTTTGCATTGGTGTCTCGCCCCCAGACTCATACAATATGATTTCCTCTACTGATCAGATCATAGCAAAAGGTCCTTCAAGACCATCAGAAGAAAGGTGGCGAATTCTGACTAATGCCTAAACCTCACAAGGCTCTTCTATCTAGATGAGGATAAAAGTGGAATCTATTGAATGTTTGTGGCGTTCTTGAAGGGAATAGTAATAATAAATAAAGAAATGTAGTAAAATATATTATAGCATTAAATAGAGAGTTACTCTATAGGCATTTGTTATCTTGCTCTTAGGCATTTGTTTTCTTGTATATGTGGAAGTATTTCTGTTATTTATCACTCTATAGGCATTTCTTATCTTGCTGTTGTAAAAAAGATTTCCTTAACCTTTCACTTGTTGTACAACAATTATAAACATATGCCTGCAATCAGTTACACCCCTCTTCTATTAAGACACATGATTCTCCCATCTAAATCAATCTGAATCCATCTGATACATTTCACCCCCTTGGGAAGGGAACGTACCTCTCTGGGAATAAACATTGTTGGAGTGAAATCTATCTGTTGCAGGAAGATGTAAATCTTAGTTAGATTACATGACTAGAGATTTACAAGGTAATTGGAGAACTAAGAACAAGGATAGGGCATCTTTCTGTATTTTGCAGAATTTTCCTCCCATGTCTCTTGTGATGTGCTAGGAACTTCTTCCCAGATCTTTAACTTTGATCAAAGAATAAAAGTTTGCTTTCTTTGATTTACAAGCCTCCATTTAAGTCCTTGTTTTGGTTCATTTTTACCTTACATTCTTTTTTTTAAAGAGTTTTTATTTTTTTAAAACAAACATACACATACAAAACATAAAAACATAAAACCATCTTCCATTTTATATACATACAGTGTGTCAGTTGGTTACGAATCTTTTGTGCTATCCTTTTGTAGTCATTACTCACAGTTTATATCAATTTTCACATTGTCAAACTAACATATGCTTATATATTTATCGGTTATTAACCATCCATGACTAAACTATTTATTCCATCATTTTATATGAGATATTCCAAATTTTATCGTAAAATTTATGTTATACTTTCAACCAATGGTTATATATGTCTATATTATGTTTTATATCAGTCTATTACATTTCTATCACAGAATTATCTAGTCTATTACATTACCATGTCTTTTTATCCAACCATTGATAAAACAAATCCCATATCATAAAAAATTGTTGATCTTCTTGTTCTCTAATTTCAAATGTCAATCTACTCATTTTAGCACAGTCCATAATTTTCTTAATAACTTCCTCCTGCATAGGTATTTTATCGTTTTTCCAATTCTTAGCAAATACAATCCTAGCTGCCGTTAAAACATTTACAATCAAATACTTCAACTCTTTGTTATATATTTCTGGTATAATTCCCAATAAAAAGATCTCTGGTTTAAAGTCTATATGTTGTTTTATCATTTTTTCCAACCATGTGTGGATTTTAGTCCAATTTTTTTTGCATCCAAGAATGTCTACCACATATGGTAATATGAACCAGGTATCTGATGACATCTCCAACATTTATCCAATTTATTCTTAAACATTCTTGCAAGTCTCATTGCGGGTAGATGGCACCGGTAAAACATCTTATACAAATTTTTTTTATATGCAGTTTACATTGTCATTTTATAATTTTGAGACCAAAATTTTTGCCATTTTTCTAAATCAATCCCATATCCAAAATTTTTCCCCAAGCAATCATCCTTTCTTTAACTTGTTCCTCCTCCAATTTAAATTCTAATAAATGTCCATAAAGTTTTTTAATTATTGTCATACCCCTGTGGAGACTGACTCTGAGGAAGAGGAGGAATAGCCTATGGGGAGTGGGAATGTGGCTCCAGAGGTAGTGGAAGAGGCTGGGGAAGGGCAGAGGCCAGCTGAGCAATCAGAAGAGGATCCAAGCCTATCCTCTATCTATCCTAGGACACGCAGAGAGGAGAGGATCAGGGAAAAATGAGGTCTACTCAGGAGGAGATTACCATGATTCTCCTTGTGGCTTGCAGCTGGGAGCTATGTATATAAGTTTGTAACTGCGTAATCAGAATTGCTGGAGTCAAGGTTTAGTGTTTTGTTTGAAAGAGGTTTATCTTTGCTGGCGTTCTTCCCATGGACTCTCCTCAGTTATCTTCCTGGAATGTATGATTAATTATCTTGGCTTGCTTCGGAACTCTTGTCAATGCGGTTTGTTTTGGTTTTCTTTTTGCCTCATTATTTACTTTTGTGACTTTAAGCTGTGCCTAATAAAACAGTGAAGTTAAGTTGAAGGCCTTACCGGACTTTAATGTATGTTTTGGGTTATTTTGAGAGACTACAGGTCATCACAATTATCTTTTCATCAGTACCCATCAAGATTTTATCTAAATCAGTCAACTTATCATAAATACCTTCTGTTTTTACATCTTTGTCAAATCTAGATTGTATTTGCAAATATGAAAAACAGTTCATTTTAACACCTTGTTCTTCCAACACTTGCATAGATTTAAGTTCACCCTTTTCATTCAATATCTCACCATATCTAACTGTTTGTTCCTTTTTATATTTTATTGGATAAGGAAAAGCTTCAACGATAGATATCCATAATGGAATTTTTAAATAGTATTGCCTTTTTATCTTCTCCCAATTCAAAAACAATGCCTCTCAAATGTAATGTCTTCTAAAATACCCCTGCATTTTAGTTCCCTTGCACCAAAGGAAAGCATGCCATCCCAACAGCAAGTCATGCCCTTCTAAGGTCAATAGTCCACTGTTCCTTAATGTTATCCGTTCCTTTACTCACATCAGATTTGTCGCCTGGCAATACAACGCCCAATTGGGCAAGGCAAACCCTCCTCTTGTTCCTGCATCTTGTAACAATATGGTGTTTTATTCTTGCTTTTTTGCCCTGCCAGATATATTTCAACACAATTCTATTTAGGTCTTCAAAAAACTTTTTCCCTAGTCAGATTGGGATTGTCTGGAATAGATATAAAATTCTAGGCAACACATTCATCTTAATTGTAGATATTCTCCCAATCAATGATAATTGTAAATTTCCCCATTTTGTCAAGTCTGTTGCAATCTGCTGTTTGAGTTTAAGATAATTATCCTCTTTCAGTGTGCTACATCTTGGTGTAATATATATCCCTAAGTACTTAACCTTGTTTGTAACCTGTATTTCTAAAACTTCTTCCAACTCTTTCTTTCATCTTGCTAACATATTCTTTGTTAATATTTTTGTTTTATCTTTATTTATTTTCAAACCTGCTACTTCTCCATATTCTTCTATTTTTTCTATTAGTTTAGGTGCTGTTTCCAATGGGTCTTCTAATATGAATACCAGGTCATCTGCGAAACCTTGCAATTTATACCTTTTTGATTTTCATTCCTTTCATTTCTTTGTCTTCTTTAATATTTCTATTCAACACTTCCAATATTAACACAAACAGCAGGGGCAGCAGTGGACAACCTCGCCTTGTCCCTTTTCTTATATCTATAGATTCTGTTAGTTTTCCATTTCCCATAACCTTTGCAGCTTGTTCATGATATATTATTTCAATGGCTTGAACAATTTTTTTACCAAAGCCCATTTGTGTCAATTGAAATAAGATGAATCACCAACTCACATTATCAAAGGCTTTTTGTGCATCTAAAAACATCAAGGCCATTTGCTTTTCAGGATGCGCCTCATAGTATTCCAGAGTATCCAAAATAATTGTCACATTGTCTTTGATTTGTCTCTTTGGCAGGAATCAATTTTGATCAATATGGATAAAATTATTTAAATATCTTTTTAGTCTTTCTGTCAAAATTGAAGCAAAAATTTTATAGTCTGAGTTTAATAGGGATATAGGTCTGTAATTTTTAACTTGTTGCATGCCAGACTTTACATTCTAAAGGAAGCTGCATTTGCTGAGCTAGGATTACAATATCACATTGATTCCAAGAATCTGTGCTGCAAGATGATGAGAATAAATTGCAGAAGGGGATTCCTTTATTTCTCAGTAGATAAGGAGCAAAGAAGTCCGATGTTGGATTGTTGAAAGGAAGTTACAGGAACCTAAAGAAAATTCAAGAAAAACAGATGGAAAAAGGCTGAATTGGTGGGGAAAGGAACCAAGAAAGGGAATAGGGAGGGTTACTGGATGACGAAAAAATATAAACAAGGCAGTATGATTCCTGGAAATCAGAATAGCTGCTGGAAGCAAACAATAAGGCAACAAAAATAAAATCAGGCTGAGTTCACCTATTGTACAGGCTATGGTTTAATTAAGCATGATTTAATACTGACTAGATCCACATATCCTAAGTCACACCCCATCAATCACAAAAAGGGCTGACAAAAACAAACAAATGCATTATGGTTTAGCATAGACTGAATCTAACAGACTGTAACCTAACAAGAAGGTGGAAAAACTAAAAGAAAAACAGAACTATTGTGTAGTCCAAACCTTCCACAGTGTGAAAGACTTTCAATGAATGTGTTCAGGGGCTAGTTGGCTGAGAAACAAAATGTAAAGTCCCCCCCTAGAGCTCAGGATTTGTTTCCTTAGCAACAGAAGACAATTTAGTCCAGGTTGCCAGGAAGGAAGGCACTCCATATCCGCAAATGCATATTTCCCAGCCCAGCCCTGCACTGTTTGTTGTCCTTAGGAAAGGCAGGAAAATGGGCCCCCAGAGCTATTGTTTGTGTCTTTGAATTGGTTCTTTTCCCAGCAGAGTTGGCTGGAATACAAAGTTTAACGCCTGCAAGTGATGGCCCTCTTCTGGGTTTCTACCTTTTAACCTTCGAATAGTTCCTGTAATACGCAAAACCCAAGAACCAGATCTCAAATGCCTGCAAGTTACATGTTATGACCGGTCCTTCTTTCTATTTCTTAGCAATGCCATCAATAGACGTGGTGACTCTTTTGTCAGCTTCTCCCAATGCATGCTTCCTCTTTGCTCAGGTTGTATTTTTTTTCCAATATGTTTTTATTTTTTTAAATCAAAACATTAAAATACAAATGGCAAAAAAGAGAAAAAAATACAAAATGAAGCAAAACTAAACAAAACAAGAAAAGAAAATAAATGTGGCATAAAAAGAAAAAAAACATAAACATAATTTCTCCCCCTTTTAAATACCAACATAAATATATTTTAAAAATAATATTTTTATCTTCTCAGGTAAGTTCATAGTTCTCTGAAGGTTGCCTGAGGTCATTCCTAGTAGCTCCCGTTCGAATTTTGTCAGCAGGAGAGAAAAATTGTCCTGTCACTTAACGTGCCATCTTCAAAGGACCACCCACTCCATTTGCATTTTTCTACAATATATATTTACACTTGAATGTTCCAATATTCTCTTCGGTCTTGTTGATAATTCTCCAGTTCATAATTTTTATGTTCCTTCAAGCAGCCAATGGCTGCCTTGCCCACCATATTAAAAACATCCAAGCAGTTCTGGCCCTAATAAATTACATAAAATTCTGTTGAATAACCTTACCATATAAAAGTTACTTGGTTTGCTTGTTCAGCCATTCAGTCGTTTCCATTTTTTTTTTTTTTTTACTATTTGTCTTGGGACTGCCGTATAACTTGGGTGAAATAAAAAATTCCATTGACTTTGTGAAAATCAAGGAGCAATATTTGTAAAGGTATTCAGCATGATTATATTATTTACAATACCAAGCAACAGAAAATAAAACAGTTTTAGAAGCCCGAATAAAATAATCTCTACATCAGCTACTCTGATGAAAAATTGTAGGCAGTTGGAGAAATTTGATGAGTACAATTTTGACTTCTCGGGTTTATGTCCATGGCATTGTTCTTCTTCAGATCATTATTGAAATTGATAAAATAAATAAATCAACCATTTAAAAAAAGCTGCAGAATATCTTATCATAGAAAACCATGCCCTGTCATCATATTTTATTGAAATCTGCCCCTTAATGAGTGTTTTTTTAAACATACATGTGACAATAGAAGCTACAAATAGATCATTCTTTAAATTTAATGCTGAATAGTCACACATCCCAAAGCAGAACCTAAATGTTGGTGTCAATGGAAAATGAGCTGCCACAAAAGTGAATCACCCTTTACAACCCCTTCCCACCTACATACAACCAAGAATAATTCTTCTCAGGCCCCAAACCAGTGGTCATTAAGGTGATATTGGATTCTGAGGTGGCACAACACTTCAGGTGTTACATGGATGCTGCTCTGGTCAGCAGGCTCAACAGCTGAAGAAGAGAACAGACAGAAGAAAAGGAAAGGAAGAGGGGAAAGAGTGCCTTCCAAAAAGGAAGATATTCCCATGTTTAATTGGTAGAAAGTTGGTTTTTTTAATGTGTCGTTTATTATTATTGTACAATGTGCAGTCTCTTAGATTCAGTCAGCATATTAAAGCCGTTTAGTTTGGTTTGATTTGACTTGAGGTTTAGGTTGGTTTGGGCTGGTTTGATATGAGCATTATTTGGTAGTGTCACTGTGCTCTGTGCATGCTTTTCACCTCAGTCTACATGCTATGAAGAGTCCATCTTGCTGTCTTTATCGAGGTCCCTTTCCATCTTAAATACATTCCCAATCAGGTATGAGGGTTCCTTGGTGCTCTCTGAGTTTAGTTGTTTTCTTGAAGGTGTTTCATTATCCAAACTAGGTAGCATCATCAGTGCATTGACCAGCACTGATGAGGTAACCTAGTTTGGGTAATGAAACATCTGCAACAAAACAAGTGAGCTCAGAGAGCATCAAGGAACCCTCATTTCAACCCTGAGCTATTAATGTTCTCCTTTATCTGATCAGATATTTGAGGATGTTTGTTTGTTTGTTTGTTTTGTTTTAAAGGATTTACCAAAATCCTTTTTTTTTTTTTTTTGTAATACACATGGGTAATTGACAAAGTTGCCTATGTGCAGCCCTGGATCCATCTTACGATATGGACTCCTTCAGCAACTCCAAAGCATTCACCATTCGTTTTAGCAGTGCAGGAACACCCACTTTTAAGTCTGTTGTATCTTTAATAACTGGTCAGGTGTCAGGTTTTCAAGCCCCAGTGGCACTGTGAGTGATGCCACAATCAGCACCTGCCACAATTCCCTCTTCTCCATAATTCTTCCAGTCAAGCGGGTTGGTCAGCATTGTGAACAGAGACCCAGGGAGGCAATAATGACATCATTTTGAAGGATGTTTAGGATGTTTGAGCATTCAATGAGCATTCCTGGGGGTAGAGGAACCCTGGCACATAATCCTACTATATAGGACAGCTGGGCAGCTCCATCTCCTCCCTGCAGTATATAAAGAACCATGTTAGGTATCCCCTATCATCATTACAGTTTTGAAATGAAGACTTCCTACTTAGTTTTTCTTTTTCTCGTAGTTGCAGTGGCGAGGAGCAATGCTATTGTCTTTGACATATGCAGCTTTTCAGCCATCCTGAAGGAAAATGGATTGGAGGGATTTTCAGGCACCACCATCGCAGAATGTGAGTGTGTTTTGTTTTGTTCTGCTTGTAGTCACCTCAATTATTCTAAAATATCCCAATTCCCACCAGGAGTTAGTATATTTAATGCCCTTGGTGTATTTGTAATACTGCTTGCCTCTTTTCAAAACACAATCTGTTAACATGCTGTGATCCTGAAATAATGCTTTTTCTGAAATGTCTTTAAGGCAGCTATATAGATCCATTCAGCCCAACTCTCTTGATAGTAGATAATCAAAGCAATAGAATTCTGAATGATAGAGAGCTCATTCATTCTTTGGGCTATAAGTTGCTCTCTCCTTCCGTAACTGGTGCCTGCTATAGCTCTTTGATGGGAAATGCTAACTCAGACCATCAAACAAATTTTTTGAGCCTGCTTTCCTTCACCTCCAGGGATTTGTTTGGTGTTTCACAGCAGTGGCTTTGATACCTCAGCCCTCAATGTGGGACCAAGGGCCACCAATCATGGGATCTTCTTGCTAAGCGCTAAGTGGTGGTGTGACGATTTCAAGACACCACATGCACACAACTATTGCAACTTAAGTTGTGAAGGTAAGGAATCATGACCTTCTTTTGCTAATAACATTTGGCAGAAAATCAAAGAATGAATGCCATCATTTATAAAATTACCTTTTATATAATAAAGGAGATGAGACACCTTACTTAGTATCCTTCTCATATTCTTTCATTTCATCTAGGGTCAGCTATTTCTTAAAGTCAACACCAGAACTTGTGATGGCAAATTCTACCATGCTACATGAAAAATATTTCTTTTGTCCTGATTTTTCCAGGATTCAATTTCATAGGACAACATCTGGACCTTATGTTTTAAGAGAAAATTAGCTTCTCCTAACCTATTTTAACTTCTTCTTAGCTACTTTATTCATACTTGTGTAATTTTATAAGTCTCAATCATGTCTTCTCTCATTCAGCTCCTTTCTAAATGAAAGAGGCCCAAATATCACAACCTTTTCTAATAAGGAAGTTGTGCTAGTCCCTGGATCACCTCAACTTCCCTCCTCTGAAACTGCTTTAAAATTGACAGTGACCACACAAAATCCAGACAAGATGCCCCATTGATTAATATAAGAATATTGAGTATATTGGTATCTCTTTTCCTTTATTTTATTTAGTTTTCTTGTATTCTTTTCAAAGGCTACCTCCTCCAAAATATTCACTCAGAAGCACTCCTCTTGTTTTTAACTTCTTATCTCTCTCAAAACTAACAATATCCAAAGCTTACAGAATCAAATTCATTGACTTTCATGGGGCTCTAGCAGTCAACAAGGACTGAATAGGCTTTCAAGAAGAGAATATACCTCACTGCAAATCTGGAGACATTGGGATACTCTGCTATGAGAATTATCGTACTTTTGCACAGTCCAACATTGTAACCCAACTTTGAATTGTGTTTGCATATTAATGTTTATACATTGATGGGTTTACACAATACATTGATCTAAGCCAGGTTTATTATAACCATGTTTGCTCAGTAAGTCATTGGCTAGGTTCATATATAATGGGTTAGAAAATTGGATTGCCAAACCATGGCTGGGTGGAGTCACGCAACATCCTACATTAAGCGACCAGATTAACTATATATTGGCATAGGCAAAGTATGAACGTATTCAATAATCAATTTGCTTTACTTTTCTTTACTTTGTACTTCCTTGGACTTTAATGATAACTATTTATTTTATCTATCTATCTATCTATCTATCTATCTATCTATCTATCTATCTATCTATCTATATCTATTTATTTGATTTATATTGCCACCTACTTGCCCATGGCGAATATGCTCAAGTAAACTATGCTCAAGTAAACTTCAATTCTCCCATTCTTTTCTTCTTCAGCCCTACGGGATGATAACATTACTGATGATATCCAATGTGCCAAGAGAGTTGTCGAAAAAAGCAAGGGCTTTGCAGCATGGTAAATGAATTGTTATATTCTTATTTACTCTGTTATCAATCACATATACTGGGAAGGAAAGTAAGGTACCTCTGGAAGAAAACTGCTATGACTCTTTATTCACTGGAAAGGTATATATGTTGCCTGGATAGTTCCATAAAAGGCTAAAGTTTGTAGTGATTATTTGTGGTTGCCATTGTGTCAAGCCCGAAATTGCTCCTATTCTCCAAAAAAGGCAGGAAAGCAAAAATAGAACTTATTCCTAAAGCCAGGAATTGTGCTTGCTTCTCCTTTAAATGTTGCCTTCTTGACTTTTGCCAACACCTAAAGTAAAATAAAGCAAGAAGGGCAAATTCATTCAAGAAAGCTCATCAGAGGAGAAGGAAAGTACTGCCATCAGATTGATTTTGGCTAGAACATTATTGTAGTTTTTCTAGCCTGGCATTCTCCAGAAAAGTTTGGGATGCAACTCCCAGAACTCTAGAGGTCATCCAACATTTTTGGATCTGAGACTGGAGTCATTTGTTCACCTGCCCTAGCAGGCAAAATGTCAACAGTGAATACAACTTAAGGGAGAGAAATCCTGTCCTCTGTGTGAAGGCCTTTTTCTTGGTGGTATCCATTTCCCTGTGCAGAATCCAGGAAATAATTACATTTTTTTCTCCTGTGTTGAACAAAGCAATCTCTATAGGATAACAGAGGACATCATTACTTTGTCCAGAATTGCACGCTCTTCTCAGTGGAGCAAGAAAGCTTTTGACTGCCAACATCAGCATTTCAAGGGGAAAATTATTTTTTAAAAGTCTATTGATACACTCATTTTAGGACTTACACTGCAATTATCAGGTGCTTCTCAGCTCAGAATAGGAAGTTGTGCTATCAGTTTTCAGCAGTCATGACCATATGGACTGTAAAAAAAACCCCAAAAGGGGATTGAGAGATTGTTTGAGACCCTGGAACTATAAGCTGCCCACCCCTTCTGCATATCATACTCAGTGATGGTAGAACAGAAAGATTTGTTAAAGGAATGGTATGAATTATGGAGGGATGAAACATGATGCCTTGATTACGAGTACAATTTGGCAGTTATTTGGGGGCTCAAGCTTCCATGTGGCAACATTCATACTTTTATCTTTCCAAGTACAGTACATGTCTAGTCAACTGAATGGCAACAATATTCTGACCAGAGAGTTTTCATTATAGGGCTGCCTGGAGGATACACTGTAAAGAACAAGATCTGAAGAAATATATTGCAGGCTGTGACCTGGAAGAAGTCAACTCTTCACCACCAGTGCCAGAAAAAATCTTTACTCGTGACCAGAGGCCAAAGACTATACCTCCAGGAATAGATATTCTGACTACTCCTTTCCAAGACAGGCACCCTGAAGAACCTACTCTCCCATTTAAAAAGTGGTCTAATTCTGAGCATCCAGCCATGGGTTCTTCAAAGCCTCCAGCTTCTATAAGGGAGTTCCCAAATACCACCTTCCTGTCTGAGAATCTTCCAAAATCTAACATTTCGGTCAAAGAACCTCCAGGATTCACCCTTTCGACCCATAGTCCCTTAAAACCTTCTGTTGCATTAGGGGAAGTCCTAAATTCAATCCCAGCCAAGATTCTTCCAAAACCTACGGCCTCCATCAATAAGACTTCAAACTCCACCCTCCAAGCAGTTGATGCCAAAAAATATTCAGTCCCATCACATAACGATACAGAACCCAGCATTTTTTAACTACGCATACAAGAACAAGTAGTAAAACTAGATTTTTTTAAAAAAACAACTATTGTAATAAAGTTGCCATGAATGTGCAATGCAATTGCACAATTTTTCCTAGCAAGGATTCATAGTACTCTTATTTGGGGATAGTGGTGTCATTTATTTATTATACTCTTCATTTATAAGTGATACTTTATACATGAAAATAATATTCTCAATAGAATTAGATAAACTGATATGGTTAGAAAAAGCAAGGCTGTGTATAGTATGAAAACATATGACATTGCTTTAAATAAAAAAATGCAAAACTCTGAACATTGTTGGATCATCAGTTATCTAATATGACTATTAAATTTTCAGTTATCCCAACATTGACATATCTTGATGTGAGTATAAACAAATAATTATACCAATTAAAATTATTTCATATTTATATCTTACAAATATAAAAGAATTTTAATTTATTTAATTATGTTATGGCTAAAGTTCATTCAAAAACAGAAGAGATATCTTCTGTTAATGGCATCTGTCCACCTTACAAAATAGGAAGGGTCACTGCTGTAAAACAGACGAAATTCATCCTGAAAACAGTTAACCTTTGATAGCAGAGCAGTTAAGACCAACTTTAGAGGACCTGAAAAACTTTTTGCTTGGGAAGAAATCACGATGGGAGATCATGCAGTTTCCATGCAAGAGGGGAACAGAAAGGTAGGTTGCAATAGTAATCTCCAGAGTAGCTGGTAACTTTCCTCACACTAAAATTCTGAAGAAAAATTTCCAGCTTTTCATCATGGCAAAATGTTGCCAGAGTTTAGTGATTGTGCTAAAGGCCATCTGCAACCCGGGAGAGAAAGATGGTGCGGTCAGTATAGGAGAGGACAGAAACAAAATCATTGTATAAATTGTAGAAAGTTAGCACACACCCCTCTCCTAGAAGAATGAAATATTCTAGGAAATATTAAAAAGGCAGAATATTATACCTCCCTGGATGAGAAAATGAGAAACATGTTCTTGGAAAGCAGCCCCTACTTTTGTTAATAGCCCCAGATAGCCATCCTATCTACAAGACAAAAGACTTTTCGCTCCAGGGGGATAGGGTTAGCCCACATTCAGATCCAAATCAGGACAAAGCCATTAAGCCATAATAGGAATTGCCCAAAGCTCCTTCATTACATCAATCAGTAAGATTCAACCAAGCTGGGAATCAAGACAACCTACAAAGTTACCCCTGCATGGCCCCATGGGAGTCTGACAACCAATCAGGATACATTTCTTGCCACAGGAACAGGAAGCAAGTTCAAAGCCCAAGAGAGGGTATAAATGCTGGTTTTTTGCCCAGGACCTCAAAACCATGTGGTCCTGTCCACCATTAAATCATCCTTCTAAGCAGTCTCCATGCTTCCAGTGTTTTTCTCCACACTTGGAACTGAACCCCAATAAACATTTCTTCCATCAAAATAATGTGTGTCTGTGAAACTGATATTGAAAACAACATGTTCCATGGAATTAGTGGAAAAATTAAAAGTATGCCCTCTGTTTGACTCCATTTTAGAATGGTCAGTAGTGAAGAAAGTCATCCCTTGGGATGCAAATAGGTATTTTCTGGAAGCATCATAATCTATTGAAGGAGCAGGTGAAGAACTAGATTACCAGCTCTGAGTTTCCTCCGTGACCACACTGGCAGTTAAAAAGAATAAAGGTCCTGACACACATCACAGCCCAGAGTTGCTTTGTGAGGGCAATGAATGGATGGTTGGTCTTTGATCTTAATTCAATTAATGACCAGTTTCTTTTAGCATTTAATATATGTTTCTATAAAGTTTCCTTCTCTAGATCTGTTCCACCTTTCTTCAAATGAGCATGTAGCACCAGCCAAAGTAGACTAGGTGAGGTTTAAATCATGCAGAATACAAAGTGGATCCATCCGGCAGCTTGGAAGCAATGGATCTGTTAATGCATCTTAAAACTGCCTCAGCACCCCCATTTTTTCCTCCTTTGCTAACTGTACTACACTTCTGTCCTGTAATTAGACAGGAATCGATACTTAAATTATCCTCCCATGCAATTTCCATGATCACAATCCTTCATCTTTTTTACACAAATGTAAATACATCTCACTTAATTTTTTAAATTATTTCAATTCATTTTAAGATCTGTTCCTCAATTTTCCCTGGTGTTAGAGGAATGTCTATAATGTTCTGGAACCTCTAGATGGCAGTATTTGAACATCTCTAATCTTACACTGGATGACCCCAGTAATTACAACAGTTGCACTTCTGTTCAGTTTTCCCAAATAGGTTGGATACTTAAAAATGTGTATTAATCTAAGACTGTTAGATATTTCTGGCCATATCCTGATCTTTCACTATTCAAATTACTTCTGCAGGATTGGATTTGGTTTCCCTTTTAAGAGAAAAATGGGGAAAATCTAATTGGTATCATTTGTTAATATTTTATTGTACTTAGTGAGGAAGGAGCCAGAGACGGCAAACTTTCTAAGTACCAAAAATGAATATTAAAAATGACAACACAGGACTTCCAAACCTGAAAAAACTGCACTCCCACCTGAATTTTCATAAACAACCAACATCCATTTAAGAACATTTTTTGTTATGAGGGTTTGTGGACGCTGCCTAGGAATAGTATGGATACCATAATGTCTGGTTCTGAGTTAGACCATCATTTCATCCTCGTCAACTCCATAAACTCTCATACAATCATTTGTGCCTCAGGATTAGCTCATACAAGTGGACAAAAGATGTCCACGCATACATACATTCATGTTAGAAAGATGTTTGTTTAAACAATACTGCCTTCTAAACAGTAAGTTATGTGCATCAACATAGCATACATCCGAGTTTGTGAAATTTGAAACTGATATGTATTTTTAACCTCTGAAACTTGGAAATGCATATCATATCATAACGATGTTAAGAACGTTAAGGGAGGGGACACTAGGAAACTTCTAGAACTTGGAGGTTGCCATGGAAGATGGGCCTTATCAGAACAATACATCAGAGGACAAAAGCCTTTGTGTACAGAATCTTCTATTTCTGGGAAAGGCACAGACTGGATGTCATCTGAGATTTGAGAAGGTGCCTGCAAAACCAACATAGGACCCGAGGTCATGTGCAGTTGAGAAAAGTCTTGAGAAAAGCCATGTTTTTTAGAAGCAAAAAGTAAACTATGTAATACACATTTTTGTATTAGATTTGGGAAGAATCAGACCTGGAATGGCACAAAAACAGCGTTGGTTGCACTGTTGGATATCTGGTGTGAATGTGGTGTATTCATCCTTCCCTTACTTGACCTCTCAGTTGCTTTCAATACCATCAACCATATCCTTCTGGATCAACTCAGAACAGATTTGGGGTGGGTGAGGGGTGGAGTATTGTGCTTGTTCACCAATCCTTCTCCAAGAAAAGATCCCACCTTCAACCCTTATTGTGTGGACTGCCACAGGGATTCTCTCCTCTCCGTTCCAATCCTCTCCTCTCCCCACTCCACTCCATTCCAGTCCCTTTCAACATCTACATCAGACCACAGGATAAATTCATCTATTGCCATGGGGTGAGTATGCCAATGATAACCAGTTATATATCTCTGTCCACCGTGAATTAAATGGTGCCATGGATATCTTATGCCTGGGGACTGGGTGGGGAGCAACAGGCTTCACCTGAACCCTGGCAAGACTGAGAAGCTTGGGATATGGAGCTCTCTGGTTCTGGAAATACCCTCTTTGGTATTGGGTGGGTATGCATAGCCCCAAACAAACCCTGTGAGGAATCTGAAGGTCCTTCTGGTCTCACAATCTTTGCCTGATAGGTAGATGGCAGTAGTAGTTAGGAAGATCTCTGCACAACTTCATTTGTGTGCCAGTTGTGCCTGTTCCAAGATTGAGAGCCCTTTTCAGTTACTCAAACACCGATCACTTCCTGGTTGGACTGCTGTAATCTGCTCTGCACAGGGCTGCCCTTGAAGAGTACCTGGCAACTTCTCTCCTGCAAAATGCCGCAGGGCAAACAGTTCTGTGGGTGTTTTTTTGGGGGGGGGGGAAGAAAACATTACACTTCTGCTGTAAGCTGCATTGGTTACCAGTTTGTTTCAGAATCCAGTTCAGGTTACCAGTGTTGACCTTTAAAGCCCTACGTGGTATGAGGCCAGGCTACCTGGGAGAGGATTGCCTCTTCCCAATTACATCTGCCCATCTCACCAGATCCAGGAAAGGCAGCACGTAACAGGATCTGTCATCTAGGGAATTACAGGCTTTGGGCACTAGGCATTGGGCCTTTCTGCTGTGGCATCGCATTGTGGAATATCCCCCCCCCCGGCCCAAGACGAGGCTGGCTCCATTACTGCTGACTTTCCAAAGGTCCCTCGAGATCTGATTGTGCTATCGGGCCTGGGTACCCCCCAAGGCCCTGGTGAACTAGTGAGGTGGCTCCATTATTATTAACATCCTCTTGCCCACTACTTTTTTTTTTTATCTTTGCTTTTATAGTTTGTAATTTTTTTAAAATCAAAATAATTATTTTTAATTAACCGTTCTAGTGATTGATGGCCCCCGGAGTCACTTGTTTTGTGAAATGGGCAATGCTATAACTTTAACAAATAAATAAACTCACAAGAGAAATGAAGAAGTTCTGTATCTGAAAAAAACCGAGGACTGTATTCAGAAAACGATTTTGTAAGACCCCACAGTTGGATTTAAGAGAGCTGCCACCACTTCATGTAAGGTAAAAAAAAAGCCTCTCAGTACAATCCTGTGTCCATGGGCATTCAGCAGGGAATTTGTGAGTTGATGGTCAGTGAGTCACTCTTGCATACCTATTGAACAGCCATGAAAAAATATAGGTATTGAGACGTAGGAGAAATTTACACAGCAGTCTTAAGTTACTCTTCTCCCCCATGTTCTCACAAACCAGTCTGAGGATTCTCACCTTGAACAGAAACAAGAACCAAAGATCAATCTGCTCTTTCAAATTTTTAATATGTTAAGAAAAATAGAAGCCAGTTCTGATTTGTTATTTCTTTGAGGATAGTTTCATTCTTTTCTTCTGAAAGAAAAATATCACACATCATGAAAGTCAGACAGACTGCAAAAGGCGTAGGGGAGGAGCAGATAGAGGGTGCTACTACCGCTGCTGCCTACTACACTGAAGGAAGACATGAAACAAAACAACAAGTTAGCAAGTGACATACAGCTATGGCTTCTGTAGAACTTCCCTGAACAGAACATGCTGGAATCTCTCAGCATATAGAATGGCAGCTCACCAACTTCTTCCCAGGCACCATTTACGGGACCATTCCTGTTCCCCAGAGCATAAGTCTTCCAGATCCTCAAACAGAATTCCCCCATCCAAACCGCACAGCACAAAGCAAAAGAAAACATGTCTGAGGCAACAACTGAAGTTCTAAACAAATCGGGGGAAATGTCTGGACTGTCGGGATTTGTTTGAAGAAGGAGATTCTATTGTAAAATCCCATTCTTCCTGGGTCTGATGAAGATCGTACTGTAGATCTAAAATTCTCCAGGAGTGTGTTAGATATGACAGAATGGGATTAGGCAAGCAAAAACAAAGAAAACAGGATCCAAAATGGATGCATTACCCATCTCCACATGCCCATCGTATCAACCTACAATACTACGTTGCCAAACACATAAAAAGTTTTAAAAGTGCACAAAACTGGTGGTCAGCCCAAGTTGCCGTCATACACGGTGTTCACCTGGTACTTCTCTAGCAGGAAATGAGTAAATGACTAAAAGCAAGACTGGAGTTTAGTTGCCAAAAGAAACCTCTCCGAACACCAGAAGTTACTGGGAGGAAGGGGGGGGGGAGGCTGTGGGGGAGGGGGGGAGGAGAGAATCAGAAAGAAGACAAGAAGGAGGAATATATCATTTTGTGCCAAGCTATTCAACATGAGGGGAAAAAAATAAAGCTATTTATGGCAAGGAATTATCCTTTCAGAAATCCAAGCCATGTCCAGTGTCAAAATTAAGCTCCAATTAACTGCCCATTCTCAGACCAGAGGGCTGTGAATCTGTCTCCAAATTCCTTGCCCAGCTTGGTTCTCAGTGAGTGCCGCTTCCTGATGGCCAGGGGTTGAGCCGGCACTGTGGGCAGCAGCCTGAATGAACAAGAACCTCACAGGTCTCAGACCGTTCTCTAGCATGCCACCCTGCAGGCCAACCCGAACAAAGTCGGTAGGCCTCCAGATCGCAGATCAGTTCCACCACCTCATCCACCGTGGTCAGGCGGGCAGGGTGACTGGCATAAAGTTCATGTTCCTGAGGCACCAGCAGATCTTGCACTACCACGTGGAAAAAAAGGCCTGGGCGGATGTGAATGACTGCGGCAGACATGGTGGAATGTTTCGAGCGCTGGACGAGACGCAGGTCCGGGCTGCCAAATGGAGGCAGCACCTCCCAATGAGCAGGGAGAGGGATCTCATTCAGCTCAGCCAAGAATTCTCGCAAGACGCTGTCCAACTGAGAGAGGGGCTGCACTCCACCCAGGCTGTAGACCTCCATAATCTAGAGAAAGAGAAAAAAAAAAAAAAAAAGAGAGAGGGACCACCTTTAGTATACTTCAGTCCTCGACGTACGACCACAATTGAGCCCAAGATTTCTGTCACTAAGTGAGACATTTGTTAAGTGAGTTTTGGCCCGTTTTATTACCTTTCTGCCACAATTGTTCGGTGAATCATTGCAGTTAGTAACATGATTGTTAACTGAATCTGGCTTCCCTGTTAACTTTGCTTGTCAGAAGGCGATTGCAGGGCACCTGAGACATTGCAACCATCATAACTATGAGTCAGTTGCCAAGCACCTGAATTTTGATCACATAACCGTGGAGATGCAATGATGCTTTTTAAGTGTGAAAACTAGTGATAAATCACCTTTTTCAGTGCTGTTGTAACTTCAAAATGTCACTAAATGAACTGTTGTAAGTCAAGGACTCCTCTATTTCTAAAATAACTTTAGGTAAGCTGCCATTTTCCCCACTTTGGATTAAATAAGGCACAAGGCCCACCATTTCAAAGCCGTTCCTTGCCATGATTGGGATATTGACTCAAGGTCTCAACTAATGTAGCAGATCAGCCTTAGATATGTATCAACTACAATTAATCTTGGGTCTGGGATAAACCAATTTAAGAATGCAAGTCTGTCCCAGAAAATCACATTTTACATATTCTGAAAACATTTGCACTAAAGAACCAGTTTTGCCCTCTGGGGATTCATCCTGTCTCAGTTTGGCTTCTAGGCATTCATATGGCAGGAAATGCCAGATACAACTCCATCTTGATCGAGTGAGTCAAAGCCCTGGTAACATCTACACTAGATCACTACAATGCACCACATCAGAAACATTGTTTGAAAGCTGCTCCAAATCTAGTACAGGTAGTCCTTGGTTAACAATGCTACTTGGGACCAGCAACTCCATTGCTAAGTGGCGCTGTCATAAAGCATGATATCCTGTGACTGGCTCATCTTACAGTGACAGGTAAGGCAATTCTTGATGTCGTCATTAGATGAATTCTGTGTGATCGCAGCATCCCATAGTCACACGATCACTATTTGAGACCTCCAGCTCGTTTTCTTATTTACTTTGTTTGTTGGAAGCCAATAGTGAAGGTTGCATATGGTGATGTTCACTCAAATGGCAAAACTAATGCTGACAAGATTCAATTGATTTGATTGATGAGTATAAGAGCTCACAGAAGAAGCTAATATTTTGAGAACTTACAGAATTCTTATAGAGAACTTACCTGTGATAAATTCATCATCAAATAAAAATTGATGGACTTTTTTTTTTTAACTAAAGAAAATAATAGGTAGGGGTAATCTTCGACTTACAACCACAATTGGGGCCAGAATTTCCATTATAAGTCACTTAGTCATAAAGTGAATCTGTCTTCCCCAATTGACTACTGCCAAGTGCCAGCTGGGAAGCTTGCTGTCATGTGACCCACAAGATGCTGCAATCATCACAAAGAAAAGTCTTGCAGCAAAGTTTGGATTGCAATCATATGGTTGTGGGACTGGTAGGACGGTTATAACTTCAAGGAGAGTTCATAGGCCACTTTTTCCAAGGCTATCAATAACTTAGAGTTCTCATTAACAAACAATTGTAAGTCAAGTGGACTAGAACAATGGTCGCCAACCAGTGGGCCAGGGACCACTGGTGGTCCACAAGAAAAATTTGGTGGTCTGCAGAGAAATGTCACCCCCAAAGTAATTAATCCAGGCTGCACAGGAATACAAGGCTCCACCACCCACATGGCCCATGGGAGCACAAGACGGAGTGGGGGGAACTTGATCCACTTGTCTTGCCTGGCCACCGGGCTGCTTTCTTCTTCTGCTTTTGGCTGCACGCAAGGAAAGCAGCAAAAGTCTTTCTTTCTCTCCCCCAAACTCCACCAGAAATGAGTCTTTGGGACCCTGCAAGGCATCCTGCTCCAAGAGGCTGCGCTGGCAAAGACTCATTTCTGGCGGAGTTTGGGGAAGAGAAAGAAAGACTTCTGCTGCTTCTGCTGCTTTCCTTGCATGAAGCCAAAAGTCTCTCTCTGAGAACGGAGCTGGAGACAGTATCCTATGATCGCAAATAAAGAAAGATCCATCGATAGGAAAATGGGGCAGGGAATTTTCCTGCAGACTTTTTTGGGGATTTTCCTAGGGTCTCTGGTCCGCAAGATTTAAAAATTTGAGTTTGGTGGTCCCTGAGATCCAAAAGGTAGGCAACCTCTAGACTAGAAGACTTCCAAGATCCCTTTCAACTCTATTATTCAGTACTCTGTATTCAAGGACTGCCTGCAATTTAAATCCTTCTCTAGCTTGGACAGATTTGTAGAAAATAGGGAATTATTTTCCATCATAAATTACTTTTGTATTTAAAGAAGAACTAATCCCCACCAAAATATGAGGGAATAACTGATGTACCTTGAGAGAGCTTCTATTTGTGAGCTGTGATCAGGAAGAAATGCTTCCCAAAAAGGTTTTATCATATTTTATCTCTACAAGTGTTTCTTCACATTAAGAGACTAATTGTTGTTTGATCAATCCATGGCAGTTAGCAAAATATATGAATTAAAAGATATCCATTGCACTGTCTAACAGAAATACAGAAGACTTCCTGTATAAAAGTAGAGCCTTTAGGCTGATATAAGCCAGCCTTGAGATAAACTACATAACAGATTCAGATTGTGCCTCAGCAGGGATCAAATAATTAAAAAAAAAAAACCCGGATAAGACAAAGATTATTCACTCATTCAAATGTAACCAGATTATAATTCTTGTTACATTCAAAAGAGTTGATGAAGGACAGTGTTCTCGAAAGACAATTGCATATTCACCAAGTCAACTTTCCCATGAACATTTTGTCCACCGTGACGTGATTCTACTGTAGTGGCGCATTTGCCAAGCTCAACAAGAAAGAAGAGAATTTTGTAAATACTTAATCACACTTAGTTACACAGCAACTCCACTACTGCTGTTAAAAGTTAAAAACAGATTCATTTGCCTTTCAGATTTATTAATTGCCTTTCAAAATTTTCTAATATGGTACTCAGGAAAAGGAAACTCAGCTATTAACTACTGTGACAAAAATACGACAGCTAGGAATTTGAAACCTGCTGGCATAATGCTAGCCAACAATGTTTCAAATCCTCCCCTCAAAACAATTCCTTCAAATATTTTACAGCAGTTACTGTATCTGAGTCCTTGACAAGGCAAAACTTAAGTAAATGTAGGATGCCTACTGTATCGAAAGAGGCAGCAAAGAAATGAGACCAATTAACTGTTTGTATTCCTTACTGAAGATGAAGGAACTGGAAATCTTACTAAAGCTAGAGAGACTTAGCCATACAACAAATATGTAGTTTGTAGTCAAAGCACTAGGAAACTATGATTAACAATCTTAAATTTTACAGAGTCCTCTTTGCTTTTGGAATCCTCAGACTGAGAAAGCCCGCAAGAATCAGTTCTAAGAAACTATACAATTGTTAGATGTAGATAGATCAAGAAAGATTTATGCAAGGTTCCTGACTTATGGAAACTAATATAGTGAGTACCCAGACATGAAAGAGAATGAGTTCCTGCAGAACTGGAGTATATACTGAGGTAAAGTGACTTGTTCTCTGAATGGAACTGAAAAGTAAGGCCTCCTTAATATTTATAGATTTAATTTTCAATTCAATCCTCATTTTGCATTCTCTGCGGTATAACTTTAATTCTGGTATATGTTTAAATCCTGAAGTGACTTGAGTATTAATATTTATTTTCTTCAGCACTGACTGCAGAATGGAGAGAACTAGGGCAAACTAGAGGTTTTATTGTCTTGCCTCAATGAATAGTTCTCTCATTTTAGCTGAGATTTTTTACATCATCATCACCCCAAAGGATCTTTACAGTCACATTTTAATAGTCAGCGTAAAAGTGATGGTTTTATTTTTATCCTTATTTGACAATCTAAAGATAGAAGTGTTAATCTGCAAAGGGGGGGTTGGTTTGGCTGAAAGACAGATTTATTTTTATTTGAAAGTGGATGATCACAGTAACAGGGAACATAAGACTATGGTTTAGCAATTGAGGCAGTGTCAATAATTAAGAAACCCCACTTTAGGCAGATATGGTTAATATTTACAGCCATCCTTATATAAATGTGGAAAGGAATTAAATATTGATATTATCTGTCTCTCCTTTACTTTTTTGTTAATTCTACAGTTGAAAGGTTGACTACTACAAACTAGTACTAACTTTCATCCACCCAATCTGGCCATAAGACACAAAAGTATTTTAAAACATTAATTACCAAAAGACAAAGATGGTGAACTTCACAAAAAAGATCACCTAACATAGATGGCATTTATTTATTCAGCATATGGCATATCCATACATGGACTAGCAATATAAATTAACATTTCAACTAGATTAGTAGAACCCAATAAAATATAAATGTTAAAAAGATCTGTGGTCAAATATCGATGGAGGCCAGGGGTGTCAAACTGGCGGTCCACGGGCCAGATGCGTCACTGGCAGGCCACTCCCACCCCAGCTTTGCGAGGGAAAAGCATGATATGTCTCATGACGGCAACGTGACATCATGAGTCTACTCCAGGCCATCTAACCATTGAAGCACAGCATCATTTATAGTTTTAAAAATATCAGCTAGTTCACTTCCTTGTGCACCCTAGATAGCGCAACATCGTGAACTAAACAAGCTAGCAACTGCTGGCAGTCAGACTACTCTGTAGAGTCTCCTCGCTTTCCAAATACATAGATGGCAAACAAATAAGAACAGAACTGAAAAAGATTTTGCTGTTTTAAATGGGAGAGGGGGGAGAGAACAGCATTTCGGATAATAGAAGTAAGTTAGGTCGATCTTTTTCTTTAAGTTCACCATCTTTGTCTCTTGGTAAATAATATTTTAAAATACTTTAGCATCTTATGGCAATTGCAAACTAATCTGCAATTGAGGTATTAATAGTTTGTCATACTAGTAGGGATCATCATGTACCATCTGCAATTGTGATATTTGAAGCCAGAGTAGTAGCTCAACCAAAATTCCTAGAATTATCATCTCAATTGATTTTGAGAATATTTAATGAAAACCTATTTATAGTTTGCAACCAATGTAGGCATGGGCCCATTTATTTAATTATAGGTTATATATTCCTTGTTACAGATTAACTGCTCTAGTTTCTATTAATTTTTATTGTTCTTATAAGAAATGCAAGGGAGTCTTACAGAGTTAGCTTTGGTTTTAATATATCTATATTCTAGACAGCACTAAATTGGCTTTTAAATATCAAATGTGGGATTCTGAATTTTAGAGAGATTATATATAAGGCATCTTCAAAAAATCATAGCCAGAGACAAAGTGCTTCAGTTCTATTGCTCTTATAGAAATTTGCATTTACAAACAAGAAGCTGGAGAAAAATGCAAGTGTCTCACAGATGAAACCATCGGAACAGCTAAGCAAAGAAAAGCAGCCAAAGCAGCAGGCAAATGGGAGGAAGCAAGGAAATTAAAAGCAAATTTCCAAAGCTCATCAAGGAAAGGCAACAAAGTTTACACTTGCAAACAAGGGTAAAATGATTGCTCGAAAGGCTCAGGAAAGCATTTCTGCAAGTCCAAAGGATTTGAACATTTTATACTCATAAAAGCGGCCTCAAAAACTAGCAAGAGAAAGAACTGTCTCACCCATAAGGTGTTAAGAACAGATGGTAAGAATAAACAGAAAAGCTGTATACCAGCAACAAAGAGGCCCAACTTTCTCAGAGTGATGAGGAAAGGGAAGCAGAAATAGAACCAGTCATCCTTCAGGAAGAAGTTGTGTAGGCAACTGCCCCCCAAAAACCCCAAGGCCGCAGAATTTTTTAGGTCTGTTTCACCCTCAATCACCACAGCCTTGTGTCAGAAAATTTGGGAAACATAATACAAAGCCACAATATTGGAAATGAGCAGTGTTTATCCCACTGCCAAAAAAAGGGTGACTCCAAGGATTGCTCCAATTATTGCACAGCTGCCATCATCCTTCTTGCTAGTTTCTCCTGAAGATTGTACTATTTACTTTGACTCACCTGCCCTCAAAAAAGTTAGATCCCACCAGAAAATTCCCTGTGAGAAATCCCATGGGAAAATACCCGTCTCTCCCTTTTCCTTGAAACCATTCATTGCCAACAGCCAGAAAAGTTTATTGCCGGAGAGACCTTGTCTCCATTCATAAGGTACATTGTTTCATTGATCAATTAAGGCAGAGATATAATGTGACCTCAAAAAGCCACAGAATGGCAATAAAACTCACAGCGCTGGGATCACTCAAAGCACTGAGACCGGAGGCAGCCAGAGACTGATTACAGAAAGCAAACCAGATTAAAAAGCATGAGAATTTCACACCTATGCCCACATTTCTTACACCCAAGGAGGGCAGCAATAAGAACCATATGCCCCAGAGGAAATTCTCTACTGAAAAGGAAAAGATAAGATATGCCCCAGAGGAAAATATCTACTGATAAGGAAGATAACACGCAAGATATTTCTTCTAGTTCCTCTGCTCATAAAAGCATATATCACACTCACATTTCTTTCAGAAACATAACACAAAGGATCTCAAATCCCATAAAAAATCTCGCTAATGTACCAGTCAATGGCCAGCTACTCCAAAAACAAACTCTGTTGTTGTTTTTGGAATTAAAAAAAGAGACCTCCCTTTTCCCAGCTTTGAAGAAAAGGGACCCAGGAAAACACTCCCAACAAGATCATGCAATAATGTCTGATGCCATCCATCAAAAAATGAATTATTAGATATTCAAGCTGGTTTCAGAATGGATCGTGGCACTAGTGACTATATTACAAATTACTCTAAATCATGAAAAAAATCTCAAGAATATCTAAAGAACTTCTACATCTGCTTTATTTACTATAAGAAAGCCTTCAATTATATCAATCATTTGCTTTGGAGAGTCCTAGAACAGGGGTCCCCAACCCCCAATCCGTGGACTGGCACTGGTCCGCGTCATGCCAGAAACTGGGCTGTGCAAACAAGCAAAGCCCCATCACAGGATGCAGGCAGCACGCAAAACCGCAACCTCTCCACTCCCCAGAAAAACCTGTCTCTATGGAACCAATTCCTGGTGTCCAAAAGGTTGGGGGCCTCTGTTCTAGAAGACCTGGGGGTGTCAACACATCTGGTTAAATTGATGCAGTCTCTTGTACACAGATCAGGAAACCATTGTGTGAATACCACATAAAGACACTGATAGATTCAATATAGAAAAAGAACTGTAACAAGGTTGCATTCCTTCATTTTTCGTATTCAATCTGTATGCCGAAGTGATCATAAAGAAGTTGGAATTTGAAAAACAAAAAATCAGGGTAAAGATTGGAGGAAGGAATATCAACAATCTTTGATATGCTCACAACACAACTTTCCTTTCAGAAACCAAAGAGAGCTTGAAAGAAGGTCCAAAGGATTAAAGAAGAGAGCAAGAGATTTGGCCTCTTCCTGAACATCAAAAAGACTAAGCTAATGACCACTGTGGGGAATGAACATGTCACAATATCATTGACAGTGAAGAGATTAGTTTTCATCATCTATGATGTGATATATGTGATAAAGCAAAAAAAAAAAAAAAAAGCATGATTCATACTCTAATACAGAAAATCCTGAAAATGGAGATAGAAATGAAACCAGAATTTTTCCTTTTGGAACTAAAGGAAAAAGAATTGGAGAAAAAAAAATGGAACTTTGTTACTATATATGTTGACAGTAGCAAGACTATTGTATGCACAAAAATGGAAAGACACCTACCTACCATAGAAGAATTGTTGCAGAAGTTAATGGAGTTGGCTGAAATGACTACTCTGCTTAAAGAAAAGAACGTAAGTACTTTTGTTTCCACATGGAAACCGCTTCTGAACTTCATGCTTAATGTGGAAAAGAATGAAACTCTGACTTTGGGTTTTACAAATTAGATTGATTGGTCTTTATAGAAATGACTTGTTCATACTATTATGGAAAAACAAAAGGCTGTGATTTGATGTTAATGCTTTATTTTACTATAACAGAGAAAGTTGGAAATCAATGCTTCTTTTTCTCCCCCCCAACTATCTTTTCTCACTTCTCTTCCCCTCCCCCCTCCCCCCTCACTGCTCTTCTACTTACTTTGTATTTTGAATTTTATAATACTTTATAACTTAATAAAAATGTTTTTAAAATAAAAATAAAAGTGTGCAAGTACACTTCTCTAGAATCGCACATTGATCAAAGCAGACCAGAAATAAGAGTTAAATTGTACTGGGTCACACAGCAATGATGAACATGAATTGCCTGGCAACTAAATGCAGATTAGACTGCACTATCAGGTTTCCCACACCTACCTACAATTGTGAAAGTTGGAGTATTTAAAAAAAAATTAGGCAGGAAGAAAATTAGTTTGTTTGAGCTGTGGTGCTGGAGAAGGCACCTCACATTCCTTGGTCAGCAAAAGGGACAAACAAGCAAGTAGCTTGTTTATGAAAAGTTGACTACGCAGCAGGACGACTGGGACAAAGAAGAAGAAGAAGCCATCTTTGATGAACAATGGGTTTTTTCTGGGGAGGAGGGGAAAGAGGATAAGAAAAAGGGGATTTTAAGGTTTGAAAAAACAACCAAAAAAGAGAAAAATGAGATGAAAGGTGGATACAAGGTTAGAAAACAACAGAAAGGGAGTAAGAAAAAGGAGGAGGAGAGACAAAGGGGTAAAAAGGGCAAGGAGAAGAATAAGCAAGAGAGAAAGGGGGGGGATGAGAAGCCTTAATGGTGGGAAGCAAGATTCAAAGAAACAAAGTTTATTCAGAGACAATGGGTAAATTTAATTGAAAAAAAAAAGGGGGATTTTGGAAGGTACATAAGATTGTGTTTTTATATGTGTATCTAGAGTAAAATGTTTAAGTTATAAATGAGTATTAATATATATGATTAGTTTTCTTAATGATATGGATAGTGGTTATATAGGATTTTATTTAGTTATTGTTGTGTTTTTACCCTTCTTATAAAAGTTATTGTGTAACTTTAAAATGTACTCCCAATATAAATTAAGTGTTATATTAAGTAATTTTAAGTTAGGGCAATGAGTTAAAGGCGTCACTCCAATCAGTGTACAGGAGAAGTATATGAAAAGAAAAAAGATGAATGGATAGCTGGAAATAGAACAGACAAAGAATGATAAGTATTATGAACTGAATTGAGATAAGATAAATAAAATAAACTTAAGAGAGATAAAAGAGGGAAGAAGCTATATAGAAAATTGAAAATGGTAATAAGATATGGAATGATATATAAAGTGAATATGATTTTTGAATTTGTGTCTGGGTGAAGTTTTAACCCGGGATCAAGCAGTCTTCAGAAAAGATGTTTTAGGGTTGTTGTTTTTTATGCTTTATGTTTTGTATGTTTGTGTATTGTTTATGAAAGGCAATAAAATTTTAATTAGCAAGAAATATAATTTGGATAATTAAAATGAAAAGGAGAAGTTGGGATAAGACATGAAGTTAAACAGATAACGTAAATATCTATATTACAATTTGGAATTATTTTGTATGTTCTATTGGTTTTTCTTAGAAAAGATTTCTTAAAATTGTTATGCCTTGATTGTTCGTGTATTGTTTTTGTAAAACTAATAAAATTTGTGGAAAAAAACAACAACAAGCAAGTAGAGCATGGAGTGTGTAAAACCAGGCATATTGCTGGAAGGCAGAATCACAAAATTCCATCTTACTTATTTCAGCCATGTCATGCAATCAAACTCATTGGAAAAGACAGTTTTGCTCAGAATGGTCAGTGATAAAAGGAAATAACACCGCCCAAAAACACAGTTGCTTGACATAATCAAAGCTGATACCAGCCAGAATCAAAGCTGATACCAGCCAGAGCATAAAACAACTGAAAGAAGCTGTAAAAGACTGGGAAATGTGGAGACAGCTGGTCCATAGAGTCCGCTGAGAACTGGATATGATTGAATGGACAGCATCCTTGTTTAACAAAGATGGTTGGCAAGCTAGAACAACAATATGTATCCTATCTCTTATCAGGTATTTATTATTATGGTTGGTCAAGGACCATAATAAACTTTTCAAAACAAGGTTTCCATGCAATCCACCTCTCCCCAAATCACTTACTGTTAAAAAAACACACCCTACAAACAGTCAAAAATTTCTCCTTCACCTCATTGATTTCAATATCTGTTGTTGCATATCTATCACCTTCTGCTGGCCATATGTATTGTGATTCTCATCCCCAGAATCAAGAACAAACTTGGCCAGGATCAACAATCAGAAAAGAAACCTCAAAAGAATGCAGATTATCACCGTGCCCAAAATCATTCCGTTACTCACCACTGGAGGCTGAATTTGCTGCAATAGTCCTATTTCATTGTCTTCTGGATCATCAAGAACTACCACTTCTGTGCTTTGTGTTCCTGATAGTTTCTTAAATTGAGGGAATCCTGCTGATACCTGTAGCAACAAGAACAAGGTTTAATTTGGAAATGCCAACAAATAGGACTTTCTCAGACTTCTCGGTGCCCAAACCCTATTTCAGACAGCAAATCTGACATCAGATTTGCACAAAAGATATTTCAAAGGAAGCTGAAGCTGAAGCACAGATTATATAGAGAAATTAAAATACATGTGATTACAAGGCAGGCAAGAGACCGCTTGAAACATCTCTTTAAATGCATGGGCCCAGAAATATTTCTTGTATGGATGGAAATCCATTAAAATAAAGCCATAAGAACATAACATTAAATAGTTCCCTGCTGGATTGCATTCTTTGTCCATCTAATCAAGTAGTCTGTTCTCACAGTGGCCGATCAATTGCGTGCGTGCACGCACGCTCACACACACACAAATCCCACTTGTCTCTCAGGAGGTCGCCTTCAAGGGCAGTCACACTGCCATCAAGTCTAATAGTCACTGACCTCTAAGAATTGGTCCAAGTGTTTTTTGAAACCAGCCCAACCTGGGTGGAATAATACAAAAGCAAAGGATTGAGAAATTAAATTTTTCCCAGGTCAAAATTTGGCAAGCATCAAATTGTAATTCAAATTTGTTCAGTTCTAAATTGGAAGGATTGCTAAGTCTATACAAAGTCTATTATTTCAATTAAGTGGGTGATATCCTTTCCTTTTGTCCTACAGTTTCATATTCATACCATACTCTAGGTAAGGAGAAAGACTCGAATTATAACTGAAAATCATTTCACTAAGCCATCATGTTCCGGTAGGACTTAATGATGCTGGAACTGCTGGCCAGAAATGGTTTGCACTCCGATGGTTTGAGTCTGGCTCTGTGAGATGGAGTGAGCTCCTGTCGCTTGACCCCCTAGCTCCTGCCCACTCAGCAGTTCGAAATCATGCAACATTGCAAGCAGACAAATGGGTACCACTTCACTGGGGAAAAAACTACAGTGTGGAAGCTGACAACGGACCTGGCCAGACATGAGGCATCACAACACAAGGCAAGGCGAGACTGGTAGAGAAGTTTGGAAGAGCCAGCAACCTGAGAGCTGTTACTTAATTGGTGTAAAACTAATTCACCCCCAATGGTGCACCAAGGATAGCAATCTAGGCTGTGAGGGCTTACATTGTGTCTAGCATGTGTTTATTTCCCGGGCATTGTATGCCATACACTAAATAAACAAATAAAAAATTCAGCAAGCAACCAGAACACTGAGGTGATTTGACAAGGAAAGACACCTTAAACTAGAGCTTACCAGAGAGTCACTGGATGCCTGACAATTCCCAACTGGTTCTGCATATTCTTGCTTGTTTGGGGGAGAGGTGGCAATAAGGAGATTAACTACAGGCAGTTTGGTATCTGGATCCTATGAGATACAAAATATCAGAGCCTATAAACGGAAGTTTTAAACCTAATGTTTCAAGCTACATACAAGTTGTAGTTTTTATAAAAAGAGACACAAGTGGACTCTCTACCACCAGCAGTATATCATTGCTGCTCTTTCTCAAATCTAATTGTACCATGTTAACATATTCATTTAATTCATTACTCTGTTGGAAAAAATCTTGCTCAGGACACAATACACACACATACACACACACCTGTGAGATCACTCTCTGCTTGACTTTTGAAAACTAGGTGTTGCATAGAAACATAATTTAAAAAGATAAAACATATTTTAAATAAGCTACCAAGTGGGTGTGAAAGTCAACAAAGGCCTTGCAGTTTCAAAGGAATACATGCATGGCAAAATCTACATTTTTTTCCTACATATTACAAGAAAGACAGAGAGAGAAGGGAAGATACTTGAAAAATTCAAGTTTGTTTGCAATTTGAAACCAGTTTTGGTACAGCCAACAAATTTAGGAGGGGACTAAATGTGTGGCTTCTGCATGTCCCTCCTCCATTTTAAAGGAAGAAAAGCAATAAAATACTAAAAAGCATTTGCGATGCAGTGTTTTCAAGAAAAATCAATGCCAAATAAGCTAAGCAAGAGCAGCTTTTGGAAATGATATGAATAAGAATGCCACGTCCCAATCTCTGTCTTAGCCAAATGAACACTGTTAAAGATGAAAAGCTAGTGCATCCAGGAATGCCTGGGTTTCTTTAAGTCAAACAACAACGATCTTCTAAAAATTTACAAAGCATGAGACTTTCAGGATATTGCCGCCCAACTTTTTCGATGCTCTCCTCCCACACAAAGACACTTTCCCAAACCTATGAATCAGTGATCTTTATCAGTAAGTTATTTAAGTCTATTTCAATGATCAGATATTCAGTTTTGTTTTAACCTCGATTACTCATGCCTTTATCCTTTTCAGCACCTACCTATAAAGTAACATTCTGTTTTCATTTCACCATTACTCCCTTTTTCAGGCAAGTGCAAACAAGAAGGTCTAACAAATATAGCAACTCCTCCTGCCCTAAGCATTTGACATTGGTGAAACAGGAGGAACAATTTAGGGGAGGAACAGTTGTACGTGTCTTAAAAGGTACCAGCTTTCACCCACCTTTCTTATGACTGAGATGGGAACGATGGGGTGGGGAGGTATATCTTGCTCTTGCTGGATATATGGTGGCACATTGGAACATTCCTTTATAGTTTGGTGGGAAGCAGAGGCTATGGTTTTCTTCTTCAGCTTCACTGGCGGTGGCTGCAGCTGCAGCTTCTCCTGTTTAGGCATCTCTAAGCCCAGGGATTTGGGCACTTCAGTCCACTCACTGGTCAAAGAAGATTCCTTCAGTGCCACAGGAAAGGAAAGGAAGAGACATAAGCCACCTTATTATAGCCGATTTGTCTATCAAATTCAGAATCGTACAGGACAATTACTGCAAATAATTCCACCAGAGTAGTAGTAATGGGCATCAATTGATATCAACTGGGAAACAAATTCTGCAACAAGCTCCCAAGGACGGGACAAGAAGCAATGGTGGAAGTTGTTATGAGGAGACCCAATATGAAAATAAGGAGGAATTTCCTGACAGTGAAAATTATTAAGCAGGAAAACTTTGGATTATGGATTTCCTGTCTGGCCGCTCACAGAGGGTCAGATTAGGTAATCATACCTCTTCAGCCCTTATTCTTAACACTAGTACACCACAGAGTTTGCGTGTTAACAGGGGTGTGAGAGCTGGTTAAAAAAAAAGTCTAAAAAAATCTGAAGTGAATAAGGTGCGCGAAGTGCATGTGCGCGAAGCGCACATCACGAGCGCGAAGCGCGAAGTCCCTTAGGCCGGGGTCCAGGGCCCGCCTAGGGCCCTGGAAGCTCTGGGGTTCTAGATGCTCTCTGGTGCAACTTAGGCTTATTTTGGAGACTATTTCCATCAATTTCAACTGCTGTTTTTGAGAATAAACACTTTACTTTTTCCATACCTAACCTGAGGCTTGAATCTTTGCACTGTAAAAAACACTTCTAAATAATCTGCTGCCTGGCAACTGGCATTTGCTGGTAACAGGTTGAAAAAAACACCAGGCAACTCTCAACTTTGCAGTGAAATCCAATTCTATACAGTCATGTATAACAGTTCAAAAAGTGTTTGTGAATTCAAATCTGCAAATTCAATTGTCCATGTATAAAACTTCTGAAACAGGCAAAAAATAAAATAGATTAAAAAATAAAGATATTCAATGAGTCCATTCTATCAAATTCAAAATAGCCAAACAATCATGCAGAAATGTAGGCTCCAAACATCCATGATGATTACAAATAAAAGCCAGGATATATTTTTTAATCTGAATCAGAATTTTTTTAAAAAATGTTTGTTTTACTTTTATGTTAAGTGCTGTCTGGGGCAAACTATTTGTATAGGGCCCCATTTTCTCTCTCTCTCTTCTTTCTTTCTTTCTTTAAATTGGGGCTGAGAGAAGGGAAGGGAAGAAAAGATCATTGACAGGGAGAAAGACAGGGAGAAAGACCTGGAAGTGTGAGCCCTCGAGTTTCCTTAGGGAACACCAGACAACAAGGGGAGAGGAGAGGAGGAGGAGGAAGAGGAGAGTTAAAAAAAAAAAGAGTGGGAAGCCAACTCACGCGTGCCATCAAAGCCAGGGGGAAGTGGGGCTTTCTCCGCCTGCTGCTGCCAGAGGAGCGTGGGGGGGGGGAGTGCGGGGAAAGGGGGTTCGTGCCGAGGCTCCGCAAGCGATTACCAGATTTGCAACTCCGTTTGTTGGTGAAGCTGGAAGCACGCAACGCAGGAGCTTGCGGGGGCCCCGGGGGCCCGATAATGGGGAAGGAGAGGCCGCTTGGGGTCGCCAGGCTCAGGCAGCCTCCCCCACCCCCTCCCCTAGCAGCGAAGAGCTGCTTCGGGGGCTCCCGCCACGGCGCAGCCAGGCACTTTGTCTCGCTGCCCCCGGAGCAGCTCTTCGCTGCTAGGCTAGGGGGCGGGGGAGGCTGCCTGAGCCTGGCAGTTTCTTTGCGAAGCTGGAAGCGCGCAACACAGGAGCTCGCGGGGGCCCCGGGCGCCCGTTAATGGGGAAGAAGAGGCCGCTTGAGGTCGCCAGGCTCAGGCAGCCTCCCCCACCCCCTCCCCTAGCAGCGAAGAGCTGCTTCGGGGGCTCCCGCCACGGCGCAGCCAGGCACTTTGTCTCGCTGCCCCCGGAGCAGCTCTTCGCTGCTAGGCTAGGGGGTGGGGGAGGCTGCCTGAGCCTGGCAGTTTCTTTGCGAAGCTGGAAGCGCGCAACACAGGAGCTCGCGGGGGCCCCGGGCGCCCGTTAATGGGGAAGAAGAGGCCACTTGAGGTCGCCAGGCTCAGGCAGCCTCCCCCACCCCCTAGCCTAGCAGCGAAGAGGCCGCTTGGGGTCGCCTCTGTGTACCTCAGTGGGTAGACAGCCACGGCGGCGATGCTGCCATGGAGGCGCGATCAGTTGCAGCCACGCCAGCGCAGGCCAGGCATGGTGCCGTAGCGGCTGACTCGAGTATAAGCCGAGGGCGGTTTTTTCAGCACAAAAAATGGGCTGAAAAACTCGGCTTATACTCGAGTATATACGGTATGCCTGAGCTGAGAAAAAAACGCGGAAAATGTAGATTGGTGTTTGAGGGAAAAAATCGGAATTCCGCGTAAAATCGGAGATTTCACAGCCCTGTGTTAAGTCCCTTACTCTATATTCTTTATGTGCATGACTGCATTCCCACTCACGCTAGTAATACTATTGCTAAATTTGTAGATGATACAACAGTGGTGGGGCTCATCTCCAGGAGGGGATGAGTCTGCCTACCGAGATGAGGCGGACCAGTTGCTTACATGGTGTGCAGACAATAACTTGTCCTCAACACCAATAACACCAAGGAACTTATAGTGGATTATAGTAGGAGCAGATCAGACATCCAGGCCTTGCTTATTAATGGAGACCGAGTGGAGCAAGTGGCCAATTTTAAGTTTCTGGGTGTTACCCTAAAAGAGGACCTGGGGTGCCTACATTGCAGACCTGGTCAAAAGGGCCCAGCAGAGATTATACTACCTGAGACTTCTCAGAAAACAACAATTGAATGAAAAACTGCTGGTGACCTTCCACCGCTGCACCATAGAGAGCATTTTAACTTACTGTACCTCTGTATGATTTGCCAATTGTACAGTGGCAGACAGCAAAGCACTCCAGAGGGTAAATGTCATTGCCCAGAAGAACATTGCCCTCTCCCCTCTTTGGAAGAGCTTTATAGCTCCCGCTGTCTTAAGAAAGTTCAAAACATTCTAGGGGGGCGGAGCTGGCGTCGCGACGATACGGCATGCGATCTTGGAGGTCTGAGATCGCTGCTGAGATCTTTGCTCCTGGACAATCCAAACAGATCTAAACCGTCCCGAAGAGACAGTGAATGTAAAGAGTGCATCCTGTCAATCCCAGGGACACCACAAAGTCCCTGGTAGATCCAAGAGAAGCTCTTTTTTGCCAGCGGCAAAGAGGCAGCCATTAAAGCTGCTGAAGTTGGGATAGCTCCGAAACGGAAGAAGATAGAAAGAGAAAGTGTGCCAGTTTGGTGAGAATTTTATCTTTACTTTAAGATTTAAAAGGACACCCTAAGGAAAAGAAAGAATCTGTAAAATTTCAGACAGAAGTAATTAAGCGGTGATTTTAAACGGGAAGTCAAATTAATTAATTAATTAGTCATTTGGATCTCTTGGACTTTTAGAACCTGCTTTTGTCTTTCTTTTTTGCTTTTGGAGCCTAATTTTTACTTTTGCATCTTATTTTAAAGGAAAAGTCTTAGTATTAATGTTTTCTTTCTTCTTTTTTTAAGAGAGTAGTCTTTTTTCTCTCTCCCTCTCCTGCATTTTTTATTTACCTTCCATATTGTTGTTGTTTTTTTGTGGCTCCCTTTCTTTTGTATACTTTTTCATACCTGAGATTTTTTAATTGGATTAAATGTGCTGAAAAACCTGAAGAAATTTCTTTACTTTTTTACTTTTTATTTTTCTGCCTTCTGCAAGATTTAACAATTTTTTCCCTTTTCTGTTTATGATTTTTCTTCCCTTTTTGAGTTTTTACTGCTATTTGACTAATTGATTGGATTAAGGTATACAAGAACCTGAAGAAATCTTTTTTTTTCCTATCTCACTTATTTTCTATCTCACTTCTTTTTTTCCACTATTTTTACTTGGATTTACAATTGGTTATTTCATGAGTGGATTAGGGTCTAGAAGAACCTGAAGATTTTGAATTGCTTAAAATGAGCAGGACATTAACAGCGGCTGGTTCCTCAATTCCTACTTCTTCTTCTTCACCATCTGGAGGACAATGCTCAATACAGTCGATGGTACAGCAAGAAAAAGAATAGGAAAAGGTGACATTGCAGATGATAATGCAAGGAATTCAAAGCACACAAGCAAGAACAGAGAATATTGAAAAGAGAATAGAAAAAACTGATGGAGAATATTCAACAAATGATAAAGTATGATGAGAAATTCAAAAAAATTGAAGAAGATAAACAAGGAAATAAGAAGATTGGAGATATTGATGGCAGATTAACAGTGGTTGAACAAGATAAAAGTGGGATGCTGAGATGGGAGATGGATAGATCAGAATTTTATCTCAGATTTCAAAACACAGAGGAAGAAAAGGGAAAAAACTTAACTGAGATAATGATTGAAATCTTGGCTGAAGCTCTGGAAATAACCAAAGAGATGATGATGGATGGAATAGAGGAGGTTTTTCGAGTCTTCACAAGATATAGCTTACCAAGAGAAGAGAAATAGCTTACCAAGAGAAGTTCACATCAGA
Source organism: Hydrophis major (assembly GCA_033807585.1). Lineage (NCBI taxonomy): Eukaryota > Metazoa > Chordata > Lepidosauria > Squamata > Elapidae > Hydrophis > Hydrophis major. The sequence goes on from CM066329.1 coordinate 225,438,794, forward strand.
TTTACAAAGAAAGCCATTAAAACACAAATATTGCAGATGGCAAAAGAGAAAACATTGAAATATAAAGATAAGGAGATTGTGATCCTAAAACAAGTACCCAGAAGAGTGAGAGAGATGAGAAGAGAATACCGATTTCTGACTAAAATTCTACTTAAAAATGAGGTGAATTATAGATGGCTGATTCCAGAAGGTTTAATGTTCACATGGCAAGAACAGAGACACAGAATTGACTCAATTGAGAAAGCTGAATTATTTTATACTGGAGGGAGAGAGGAGACAGAAAAAGAATTGTCACTAATTGAATTCCAAGAGGATTGCCAGATAGCAACTGAAAAAGAAGAAGGTGTAGTAGGCGGAAAGGTGGAAGTTAAGGAACAACGTGAACCAAGATCTGAGAACTACTAAACCTAACTATAAAATATAATCATGGAAGTGAAAAAACTGATTACAATTTTAACTCAGCTGTTAAAAGAAGGAAAACTTTCCATAAATTAGAGAAAATAAAATTTGATATAATCTGCCTACAAGAAGTACATATTAAAAAGCAACATGAACAACTGTTGATACAACCAAAATTAGGGAAAACATTCACTTCTTTGACACAATGCAAGAAAAGGAGTGGTGTTATACATTAAAGATATTATCCCAGCAAAATTGATCTATACGGATGACAATGGAAGATTACTAATGGTGGAAATAATGGACAATAATATGAAAACACTCCTGATCGCAATCTATGCCCTGAATGACAATCAAGAAGAATTTTATAGAAAATTACATATGAAAATAATTGAACTGGACTATGCTAATATCGTTATGATGGGAGACTTTAATGGAATTGTAGATTATAAATTGGACTATACAATACAGAAAACAAGAAAGCAAAACAGAAAGACCCTCCCTAAATCCTTTTTTAAAATGACAGATGAAATAAATTTAAAAGATGCATGGAGAGAAAGAAATGCTAAGATTAAACAATACATCTTCTATTCAAACAGACATTTATCATGGTCCAGAATAGATATGATATGGATGTCAACAGAATTGTTAGCTAATATTCTTGAAATAAATACTGAAACAAGTATTTGGGCAGATCATAATCCAATGTCAATTAATTGGAAAGGACAAAGAAGAAGATCTAGATGGATGTTAAATAATACTATATTAAAAGAAAAAGACTTCATACAGAGGATGGAGAAAGAACTGCCTTTTTTCTTTAAAGAAAATAAAAAAGAAGACACCTCAACGCAGAATGTATGGGATACAATGAAGGCATATGCCAGAGGCTTGATAATAGACTATACAATGAAAAGAAATACCACGAAAAGACTAGCCTCTAAGGCATTAGAGGATGAGTATAAAGAACTTGAAAAAGAGTTACAGAAAATAACACAGAAAAAGGACATTAAGTTAAAAATGGATATAATTAAACATAAAATAGGATTAATGGAAAAAGAAGAATTAGCACAGAAAATCAGAGGTGTGAAACAGAACTATTTTGAAGATGCAAATAAACCAGATAGATGGTTAGCAAATAAACTGAGAAAGGAGAAAGAATCAAGGAAAATATTGCAATTAACAGATGTTCAAGGCCAAGTTTGCTATGGAAGTAAAAAGAAGAAGGAAATTATACGAGACTACTATGGGAAACTATACACACAATATTGATGATGAAAGAGTTAAATAGTACATACAGAATGCTAACCTACCCCAGATACCTAAAGAGATTGAAATAATGTTAGAAAGCAATATAACGATGATGGAGTTTGTTAAGCCTGTGTTCCCCAACCAGGGTTAAGGAGACAAGCTAAACAGAATGTGCAGCGTTAGTCAGATAGGCATACAGATAAATGTGTGAGATAAGTTTGTATGTTAGTTAACATACAGTAAAAATAACAGATACGCTTGTGTTATCAAAAATATAGTTTATTCCATTTAGAGTTACAGCATAGTCAAAATAACAGTCCATTAGTCATGTATCGTTTTAGTCAGTCCATTCAAGGATATTCAATTAGCAAAGTCCGTGTAGAATATCCAATGTCAGTTCACTTACAATAAATCAGTCCTCTCACCGTTGATAAATCAACAGTCCTTTCTCTCTCCCGTTCCAGTAGGGGAAAAACGCAATCTTCAGTCTATCCAGTAATTAGGGATCATCAAGCCAGAGAGAGCAAGCTGCCGTGCCTTGTTTCTTTTATGGTGCTTTTACAACCACTCCCTTAATTACATTCTTACAGTTAAAGTTACAGACACTTTAACTAACAAACCATGATAACATATTTATTATTTTACCTAAACCAGTTAGGGTAAAAAATGTTATCCCTAACAGAGTTAACTGAAACACTTAAGAAGCAAAACAATGGAAAGACACCAGGTCCAGATGGACTTCCGGCGTAATTTTATAAAACACTACAAGAATCGTTGAATCTTCCATTGCTAGAAGTTATGAATGAAGTTATATTAAAGAATAAGATACATAAATCATGGTCAGAAGTTTATGTAACACTTGTCCCAAAAGAGGAGGCTGGCCCTTTACAAATCAAGAATTATAGACCTATTTCCCTACTAAATGCAGATTATAAAATTTTTGCTTCAAAATTGGCAGAAAGATTTTAAAAATACCTAAATAATTTTATTCACCCTGATCAAAATGGATTTCTGCCAGAGAGACAAATTAAAGACAATATGAGAGTAATTTTGGACACTTTGGAATACTACGAGGCACACCCCGAAAAGCAAATGGCTTTGATATTTTTAGATGCACAGAAGGCATTTGACAATGTGAATTGGCAATTCATGTTATTACAGCTGGAACAGATGGGTTTTGGTAAAGAATTCATCCAAACTTCTATTGCAAACAGCAAACAGCAAAGGTAATGATAGAGGGAGAATTAACAGACTCTATTGATATAAGAAAAGGAACAAGACAAGGGTGCCCACTGTCACCATTGTTGTTTGTGTTAACCTTGGAAGTGCTAAACAAATATTAGAGAAGAAAAGGACATAAAAGGGATGAAAATTAAAAAAGAAGAATTTAAATTGCAAGCATTTGCAGATGATCTGGTTTTCATCTTAGAAGATCCACTAGAAACAGCATCAAAATGATAGAAAAGATAGAGGTATATGGGAAGGTGCCTGGTTTGAAAATAAATAAAGATAAAACAAAGATTTTGACAAAGAATATGTTATCAAGACAAAAGGAAGAACTGGCAGATGTATTGAAAATCCAGGTCACGAATAAGATCAAGTACTTGGGGATACATTTAACAGCAAGATGTAGTACATTAAAAGAGAATAACTATATTAAACTCAAGCAGCAGATTGCGCTAGATTTGACGAAATGGGAAAATTTACAACTGTCTTTAATAGGGAGAATATCAACAATCGAGATGAATATATTACCCAGAATTTTATATTTGTTTCAAACAATTCCAGTTCGGCTTGGAAAAGATTATTTTGAAGATTTAAATGAAATTGTGTTGAAATATATATGGCAAGGTAAGAAAGCGAGAATAAATTAAAACTTTTGCAAGATGCTAGAATAAGAGGAGGATTTGGTTTGCCTAACTGGGAGTTACAACTGGGAGTTTGCCTAACTGGGAGCTACAAATTTGATGTGGGCTAAGGAATGGATAACATTTAGAAATGCTAGACTGTTGAGATTAGAAGGACATGATCTGTTGTTGGGGTGGCATGCTTTTTTATGGTATAAAGGAACTAAAACACAGGGTATTTTAGAAGACATTATATACAGGAGTCTCTGTGGTTAAACTGGGAGAAGACTAAAAGACAATGTTATTTGAAAATTCCAGTCTGGCTATCGACTATTGAAGCATTTTCTTATCCTATAATATACAAAAAGGAACAAACAGTTAAATATGGTGAAATATTGAATGAAAAGGGTGAAAATTATGCAAAAATTAGAGGAGCAAGGTATAAAGATGAATTAGTTTTCATACGAGAAAATACATTCAAGGTATGATAAAGATTCTAAAACAGAAGGTTTCTATGATAAATTGACTCATTTAGATAAGATTTTGACAGGTACTGATGAAAAAGTGATTAAAAAATTGTATGGATATTTATTAGAAATTAAACTAGAAGAAGAACAAGTTAAAGAAACAATGATTGCTTGGGGCAAGAATTTTGGATATGGGATTGATCTAGAGAAATGGAAAAAATTGTGGTCTCAAAATTATAAAATGATAATGTCAACAGCTTATAAAGAAAATTTGTATAAGATGTTTTATAGGTGGCATTTTCCCCCAACAAGAATAGCAAGAATGTTCAAGAACAAATCTGAAAAATGTTGGAAATGTCATCAGGTACCTGGCTCATATTACCATATGTGGTAGACTTGTGCAGATGCCAAAAAATATTGGACTAAAATCCACACATGGTTGGAAAAAATGACAAAAAAGCATATAGACTTGAAACCAGAGATATTTTTATTGGGAATTTTACCTGAAATATATAGTAAAGAATTGAAATATCTGATTATAAATGTATTTACAGCGGCTAGGATTGTATTTGCCAAAAACTGGAAAAATGAGAAAATACCATCACAGGAAGAAATTGTTAAGAAAATATTGGAATATGCTGAAATGAGTAGATTGACATTTGAAATCAGAGAACAAGATGATAAACAATTTTATAAAAGTTGGGATCTATTCTATCAATGGTTAGACAATAAAAATGAAATATGTAGATTTTTTAGAACATAATGAATATATAAAGATGCATTTTTTTTATTATATCTACAAAATGATTGTAGGATAGATCTGAGATGATAATATGAACTGTCATAAAATAAATTAAATAAAAAATGGATTATCTCGTAAAACATGAATGAATAATAGTATAGTCAAATGATTAACAATATTAATGTATTTAATATTTGATTGACAATATGAGAATATATACAATGTAATTGTAATTGAAGACTACGAAGTGGAAGCACAAAACAATTTGTAAACCAACCGACACACTGTATGTATATATATGGAAGATGGCTTGATGTTTTTATATTTTGTTTGTCTATGTTTGTCTTAAAAAACAATAAAATTTATATATATTAAAAAAAAAAAGTTCAAAACATTCTCAAAGATCCATCTCATCCTGGGAACCCTGTTTTTGAACTATTACCATCTGGCAGATGGTACATAATAATAAAAACAAGGACAAATAGTCTGAAAAACAGCTTCTATTCCAGGGCAGTAGCTCTTTTGAATTCTGCTGTATAGTGCAGCGTTGGTGTGGTGTCGGGGGTTTCCAGTTCAATGTGTGAAGGGTGAAGGATGTGTGTTTGTGTTCATTTTCATGGTCATGGTCATGATATGCACTAAAGATGGTGTTTGATTTCATTGTATGTGGTGCAATGACAATAAAGTAAACTAAACAGCTTTATTTAATTTTATTATTCATTTCTTTATTTATCAAACTTCTTAATAGCCCATCACCTTCATAAAAGGGCTCTTGCCTTCTGGAGTTGTGGGTGCTCCATCAATGGAGGTTTTTAAGAAAAAACAAATCTGGACGACGATTTGTCCAAGATGGTATGAGGATTCCTACTGTGGACAGGGAGGTTGACTAGAAGACCTCCAAAGGTCTCTAGTCCAGGCATATGATTCTATGAATCTATGAACTAACAGAGGGGTTCCAGATTAGGAAGAAACCATCCCAGTTAAGGGTTGAAGATGCCAAGGGCTGAACCTGGAACTGTTCCACAAGCAAATGTACACTGGCCCTCCCTGGACTTTTTTTTTTCCATACAGGTGGTCCTCACATACCAGTGGTGGGATTCAATTATTTTTATGACCGGTTTTGTGGGCATGGCTTGGTGGCCGTGGCAGGGGAAGGATACTGTAAAATCTCCAGTTAGAGGTGGTATTTGCCAGTTCTCCGAACTTGTCAAAATTTCCACTTCCAGTTCTCCAGAATTGGTCAGAGCCTGCTGAATGCCACCTCTGTTGCATGCCAACATTAAATTGTGACTGGGATCTCATTGCTAAGCAATACGGTCATTAAGGCACAGTGTGTCACATGACCGTGCCAATATATGACAGTAGTTCTGGCAATCCCAGTTCCTGTCAATAGACAAATTCCACAGTCACAACACCCCATGATCGTCTTATTCGACCTGCTGGCTTCCCCATCGACTTTCCTTGTTAAAAGCAGGCCACGAACATTGCAAAATGGGATCACATTAAAGCAAGACACCACGTCATAACCAAGAGCTGGTTGACAAGCACCTGGATCATGATCACATAACTGCAGGTAGTCCTCGACTTACAACAGTTTACTTAGTGACCATTCGAGGTTATAACAGCACTGAAAAAAGTGATTTATGACCAATTTTCACACTTATGACTGTTGCAGCATCCCCATGGTCATGTGATTTACGGATGCTTGGGAATCGATTCACATTTATGATAGTTGAAATGCCCTGGAGTCATGGGATCACCTTTTGTGACCTTCTGACAAGCAAAGTCAATGGGGAAACCAGATTCACTTAACAAACATGTTACTGCAGTGATTCACTTAACAAATGTGGTAAGGAAAGTCATAAAATAATACAAACTCGCTTAAGAAATGTTTCACTTAGCAACATAACTTTTGGGCTCAACTGTGGTCATAACTCAAGGACTACCTGTATGGGGTCTCTGTGATTGCCACAATCATAACTTATAACACTTTGAACACTTGCTGAACAAGTGAATGTACCTCCATGTATAAAACCAAAATTTAGTGCTAGGTGGTAGCATTAGCCACAACTTGCATCAGCTGTTGACCTTTTAAGCCTACATCTATCAAGCAGAAATCAGCAAGATTTAAAGTGCTATTTTCATGCAACGTCCCAGGCATCCTTCTCATCTTATTTCTAAAAATCGTCTGAAATTTAACAAGCTTTTGATAAACTCATAAAAGTGTGATAAAACCTTTCAACATTCCAACCATTAAAAGAACAAGAAAACACCCAAATGAGGAACATGATATGCAAACAATGTTTTATTACTGTTGCAAATATTAAGCGGAAAGTATAGAAACTATGTCTTATAGCCACCTGAAAATTATTGCTCTCAGTTTAAACTACAACCATTTCTTTCTTTACTAACCCCCAACTGCATGTTACCTGCATAGTCCGAGTCAGTTTATTTATTTTTTTTGCACCAAAGGATTGTGTAATAAATCTTAGTCTAAGTACTTTAATTAATTGCAAGTGACTTTTGTGCAATTGACAGTTTCTTGCTGTCTTAAAAACTCAGAAAATATTATCAGTTCAAACTAACGGCAGCAGTTAAGGCTTATTTACTAATTTACTAATAAAAACCTGTCGTCTCTCAAAATAACCCAAAACATACATTAAAGTCCGGTAAGGCCTTCAACTTAACTTCACTGTTTTATTAGGCACAGCTTAAAGTCACAAAAGTAAATAATGAGGCAAAAAGAAAACCAAAACAAACCGCATTGACGAGAGGTCCAAAGCAAGCCAAGATAACTAATCATAAACTCCAGGAAAATAACTGAGGAGAGTCCATGGGAAGAACGCCAACAAAGATAAACCTCTTTCAAAGCAAACACTACTTGACTCCAGCAATTCTGACTGCGTAGTTACAAAATTATATACATAGCTCCCAGCTGCAAGCCACGAGGAAGAGCATGGTAATCTCCTCCTGAGTAGACCTCGCTTTTCCCTGATCCTCTCCTCCCTTCGTGACCTCGGATGGATAGGGGATGGGCCTGGATCCTCCTCTGATTGCTCAGGCAGCCTCTGCCCTTCCCCAGCCTCCTCCACCATCTCTGGAGCCACACTCTCACTCCCTGTTGGCTGTTCCTCCTCTTCCTCAGAGTCAGTCTCCACCGGGGGCATGACACTTTCCCCCCTGCAGGGCCCCCTCCCCCAGGACCAGGTGGACGAGGACGTTGAGGAAACCGAGCATGAAAGTCCTGGACCAAACGAGGAGCATGAATATCAGTGGCATCAACCCAGGTGAAGTCCTCTGGTCCATAATCTTTCCATGCCATCAAATACTGAAATCGGCCTCACAACTGGCATGAATCTCAGATGCTATCCACTTTGTACTCCTCCTCTCCCAGAGGGGCTACTGGGGCCGGCTGTGATGGAGCCGGTCTATGCAGACTGTCGGCCGAGGCAGGGACTAACAGGGAACGATGAAAAACAGGATGGATACGCATGGTCCATGGCAGGGAGAGATGATAAGCCACAGGATTGATCACCGCCTCAACCAGAAAAGGTCCTAGTAACGGTGATCGAGCTTCTTTGATGGTCGCGTCATTGGTAAGTATCGAGCCAAGCCTGATCGCCTGCCACTAAAGGCGGAACATCACAACGATATCGGTCTGCAAATTGTTTATAGTGCTCCTTTGCCCTCTCTAGTTGATCGCGGACCATGTGGTGCACAGCTTTTAATTCCTGCAAGAACATATCCACTGCCGGAACTGGAGAATCAGACGGGGTTAAAGGGAAAAGTCTTGGATGAAACTCATTGTTAGCAAAGAAAGGGAACACACGGGTGGATGCATGTTGAGCATTATTATAAGTGAATTCTGCCACCGGCAGCACTTCCACCCAATTGTCTTGTTGAGTATTGCTGAAACAGCGGAGGTACTACTCCAAAATAGCATTCAACCTTTCTGTCCCCCCATCAGTTTCAGGGTGATAAGCAAACAACAGACACGCCTGAACCTGCAGTTTTGTGAGTAGGGTCTTGTCAGAAGTGTGCTGTGAATTGTATCCCCCCGATTGATACCATGCAGTCTGGTAACCCATGTAACCAGAAAACATGGGAGATAAACAATTGAACAGTTATCTTGGCCAATGGAAGACCCGCACACAGAATAAAGTGGGCCATTTTAGTCAACATATCCATCACCAAAATGGTTGTAGCACCATTCGATGGTGGTAACTCAATGATGAAATCCAATGAAACTGCCCCCCACGGTCGTTCTGATGTGGGCAAGGGCTTCAAGAGAACCAGGCTGCAAGTGCACCAGGAGCATAAGTGGCTTAGCAACAGATCCCACAGGACGCCACATATCCCAACACTTCATGTTTACGTCTCAGCCACCAAAATGTCCTAGAGAAGAGGTGCAGTGTTTTGAACACCCCAAAGTATCCTGCCGCCAGACTATCATGACATTGATGTAGGATAAGGCCACGAAAAGGACCTCCAAGCATGTAAATGTGATCATGGAACCGCAACAGGTCCCCAATATATGCCCAAGGAGTCTCTTGTCTCCCATTCTCATCCAATTCTCAACATCGAGTTGCCACAAATGGGTCCTGCACTGCGCCTCCTGAATCCTGACTCGGAGGTCCACAGGTTCCTCAATGGCCGCAAACCACTCCAACAGAATCATCGTCTGGGGCGAGATTTTATCCTCCCTTCGGGTATACTCAGGCTTCCGAGATAGGGCGTCGGCGTGTTGATTCCCTCCACTCGGAACATAGGTCACCTGGAAATCAAATCGAGCAAAGAATAAGGATCAACTCACCTGACGCTAGTTCAATGTCTGAGCTGTACGGAGGTGTTCCAAATTGTGATGATCCGTCCGAACCTCGATTTGGTGATGACCCCTCCAGGTGGTGCCACCATGTCTCAAAAGCGACCTTAACCGCCAATAGCTCCTTGTCCCAAATCGTATAGTTGCGCTCTGGAGCCAACAACTTTCAGGAATAATAAGCACATGAGAACAAGATGCCTGTGGGAGCATAGGCCTGGAGGAGCACTACACCAATAGCCACATCAGAAGCATCTGTTTCCACCACAAATGGCTGGCCTGGATCAGGGTGTTTGAGGATAGGCTCAGAAGCAAAGGTGACTTTCAACACCTCGAAAGCTGCTTGCTCCTCAGCACCCCAATGGAACTTCTCCCCCTCTTGAGCAGATGAGAAAGAGGAGCAGTCAAGGCAGCAAAGCAGGGAATAAATGTGTGGTAGTAGTTCACAAACCCCAACAGTCGTTGCACATCCTTAACCCGCTGTGGAGGTTCCCATGCCTGCAACGATTGTACTTTTTCTGGGTCCATTTCCACCCCGGCAGGTGAAATACGATGTCCCAAGAAGTCAATCGTGGTTTGTGCAAACTGACACTTCTCACGCTTAGCAAATAGGTGGTTGTCATTCAAACATTGCAACACCAGCCGTACATGTTGCCAGTGTTCCTGCAGGGAGTCTGAGTAAATTAAAATGTCATCTAAATAAATGACCACAAATTGATCCAATAAATCACGGAAAACATTGTGCATGAAATGCATGAACACAGCTGGGGCATTGGTTAATCCAAAAGGCATCACAGTATAGTCAAAATGCCTGTACCTCGTCCAGACTTCCGGTTTGCGTGGCTTCGGGGCAGCAGGAATTCGCGACAGCTCGCGATTCCTGCTGTGCTAGCCGTCGAGGTACCCCCGATCCAGATGGGTCAGGGGGATATGGCTGCCCTGTAGGGACAGCTGAAGACAGAGGGGAGTCGGAAAGGGAGGTGGGGTCATCGCAGACCCCCCCTTTCTCCGGGAAAACCCCTTTTTCCCAAGGCGGTGGAGCGGCGGTCAGCAATGGCCGCCACGAAGAAGCCAGCAACCAGGTAAGAACTGTGCTGGAGGAAGTGTGAAGAGTGAAAGTTCTGTCTGAGCCGGGTCAAGTAACACCTTTTAAATTGCCTGGAATTGAGCTGTTTGTTGCTGGAGGATACATTGTATCCCTAAGAAGAGCGAAAAGCAGCGGAGAAGCTGTTAAAGGGATTTTTTTTTTTTTTTTTTTTTTTACTCTCCCACCCCACGGAAAAAGCAGAAATATTTGGATATATTAGACATTGAAAGTGGATTGTTTTGAAAGCTAAGATAAGAGACAAAGGGATTTTTGGACATTGAAAAAATTAAGAAATTGGAAAATCTCTGCTGGAGGTATGGATTTTTGATTATTAAAATTCTCATTGCAAGTGGGAAAGGAGAAAAAAAAAATTGGAGCAGAAGCTGAAAAAGGAGGAGATTGATTAGAATGTCTTTGTGGATCCCAAAAGAAGATATATGGTAATTGGACCTCTTTGATTAAAAATTAATTCAGAAAGAGAAAGAGAAGAAGGAAGAAAAGTATTAACTTTTGGAACTTTTTTTCTTTTTTTTAATTGCTTTTTATTGTTTTTGATTAAAAATTCTTGTGGTTGTTTTGGAAAAAGTTTCCCTTTTCATAATGGCATCGTCTGTGGATGAACTAGAGATTGAATATCAAAAATATAAAAAAGAAGATACTTTGGGCGCTTTGTTTCAATTTTTAGAAATGGCGTTATGTTCCTTTGAAAAGTTGATTACGCAGCAGAAGGACTGGGACAAGGAAGAAGAGGAAGAAGAAGCCATCTTTGATGAACAATGGGTCCCTTCTGGAGAGGAGGAGAAAAAGGATAAGAAAAAGGGGATTTTAAGAATTATAAAAACAACCAAAAGAGAGAAAAATGAGCGAAAAGATGGAGGCAAGGTTAGAAAGCAAAGGAAAAGGAGCAAGAAAAGCGAAGAGAAAAAGCAAAGGGGTAGAAAGGGCAAGGAGAAGAATAAGCAAGAGAGAAAGGGGGGGAGGAGAAGCCTTAATGGGGGGAAGCAAGACCTAAGGAAAAAAAGTTTATTTAGAGACAATGGGTGAATTTAATTTAGATTAAAAGAGGGATTCTGGAGGGTATATAAGAGTGTTTTTTTATAAGTATATTTAGAATATAAAATTTATTAAGTAATTTTAGAATTTTTTTTAAACAGAATCCCAAGAAAGATTGCTATATGTAGTATTTCTAAGTTAGGGTAATGAGTTATAGATGTTACTCCAATTGGTGTACAGGAGAAGTATAGTAAAAGAAAAAAAAGATGAATGGATAATTGGAAATAGAACAGACAAAGAATGTTGTTGAAAATGGTAATAAGATATGGAAGGATATATATGCTTTTTTTTTTTTTTGGATTTTGTATATTGATAAAAGGCAATAAAATTTTAATTAATAAATAATTTGGATGGAAAAGAGAAGTAGGGACAAGATATGAAGTTAATATTACATGAAATATTGATATTATAATCTGGAAATGTTATGCCTTATTGGTCTATTATTATTATTTTTTCTTAGAAAAGAATTTATAAGCTGCTATGCCTTGATTCTTTGTGCATTGTTTTTATAAAACTGATAAAAATGGTTTTTATATATATATATATAAAAAAGAAAATGATAATAAGATTTGGAAGGAGATATGGGTTGAATATGATGTTTGAATTTGTGTCTGTGTAAAGAGTTTTAACCCGGGAACAGACAACCTTCAGAAAAGATCTTTTAGTTTTGTTTATGTTTTGTGTTTGTACGTTTATGTATTGTGCTTATGGTAAAACTAACAAAATTTGTTTTTTATAAAAAAAAAAAAAGGAAAGAATCAATAAAACCTTGGAGGAATGTTAGATGAGAATAATTTATACAAGCCAGAAAGAAAAGAATATGATGACTATAAAATGGATAAATATGGAAGAGAAATGAAATTGAATAGGAGTAAAGAGAAAAAATGAGAAATTTGCTGAAAGATGTTTGTGTGTCCATATGGAGATGGGATAAATTGGAATTATGCTGTATAAAAATAATGTTTTGTTTGACTTGTAAGGATTTACAATGTTAAGAGGTTTTATGTGTTTATGTATTTAATAGTTAATGATGTGTTGTTTTATCTTTAAAATCAATAAAAATTTGTTTCAAAAAAAAAAAAATGCCTGTACCTCGTCCGGAAAACTGTTTTCCACTCGTCCTCTGCATGAATGCGAACCAGATTGTAGGCCCCATGCAAGTCCAACTTCGTAAAGATCTTAGCTTGATGAAGCTGCTCAATCAGTTCAGGGATGAGGGGAAGCGGATACCGATTCCTCACTGTGATTGCATTCAACTTGCGGTAATCACAACACAAACGTAGCTCTCCTGGTTTCTTTATTACAAAAGGCACCGGTGCTGCCAATGGGGAGGTAGAAGGCAGGATAAACCTTTTCCGGAGTTTCTTGTCAATAAAATCCTGCAACATGGCCAACTCCGGTTCCAACAGGGAACATATCCAATCCACCGGCAATTTTGCATCAGGCAACAAGTCGATTGGACAGTCATATGCCTGATGCAGAGGCAACTGATCCGGATCAGAGTTGGATGTATTTTTTATCTATAGATGTAGCAAAAATGGGAAACTATTCTTTCTCTTTTTTTTCCTTTCCTTTTTCTTGCATTATGTTGCTTTTTGTCTGATTATAGTTACCGATATATTAGATCAAGGGTCTTCAAACTTCACAGCTTTAAGACTTGTGGACTTCAATTCCCAGAATTCCTCCTCCAGTCATGTTAGCTCAGGAATTCTGGGAGTTGAAGTCCACAAATCTTAAACTTGCCAAGTTTGAAGACCTTTGCATTAAATGCTGGGCTGGTAAGCAAGGTCGGCACTGGAAATCAGTTGACATAGCATTACAGGTAATCCTCATTTTCCACAGTACATTTAATGACTGTTCAAAATTACAACGGCACTGAAAAAAGTGACATGACCGTATTTCACACTTATGACCGTTGCAGCATCCCCATGGTCATGTGATCAAAATTCAGATGATTGACAACGGATTCATATTTATGATGGTTGCAGTGGCTTGGATCATGCAATCACCTTTTGTGACCTTCTGACAAGCAAAGTCAATGGGAAAGCCAAATTCACTTAACAATTGTATCACTAACTTAACATCTTCAATGATTTGCTTAACTACTGTGGCAAGAAAGGTCATAAAATGGGGCAAAGCTCCGTTAACAAATGTTTCACTTAACAACAGAAATTTTAGGCTCAATTGTGGTTTTTTAAGTTGAGGAATACCCATACTAAATTTAAGATAATCTCTCCTAAAAAGCGGGAAGAGTTGATAGAAAAACACAAAGACAATATTTCTATAAAGTTTCCAACTCCCATGGCTGGTTGCCAATGATTGCCCAACGCCAACTGAAACCAGTCCTTGAGATTTCCTCCTTTCCAGTAATTGTGACAAACTTACAGAATCCATACCTGAGAAAAGGGAAAGAGGCCCAGATCATCAAATCCTCCCAGTGGTGGGATTCAAATATTTTTTGCCATTGGTTCGGTGGGCATGGCTTGGTGGGTTGCACGCATGCACACACTTTGCGTGTTGTACCAAATGCGCACTTTGTGCAGGTGCAGAAGCATTTGTGCAGGTGCAGAGGCGTTTTAATTCGCCTCCTGAAAACCTGCACTCTCCCAGTTGCTTCAGCAGCTGCCACGCAGCACTCTGCTGGACTGCGCAAAGAAGCTGCGCTTCAAATTCAGAGAATAAAGGTGAGTATTGGGCCCAACAGCAGAGAAGCAGAGAGAACTGGTTCAGTCTCTGCTGCTCATCAACATTACCGGACCAAACCGGTAGAATACCACCACTGATTCCTCCCATTCAGCCCTAGGGAAACTTTAGTTCAATTGACAACATGGAAACTTTTATTATCTGAGGGCACTCAGTTGTCCACTAGGGAAGGCAACACAAAAACAATGCCAAAGTAACAACGGATCTCTACACAGATGAAAAATGTGTAATAGTTTATCGGAGCCAGCTTAGAGGAGAGGAAAAGGAGAAAATAAATTCTAATAAAAATATGAAAAGGAGACAATGGAGAGGGAAGAGAAAAAATAGAAGTTCAGATGAATCAGCTCATTCTTTTATTGTTTATGCAAACTTGAGAATGAAGACATATTCTATCAGCCCATCAGCCCTTACATCCCTCCAGGCAGAGCTCAGCTAAAAGTTTACTTTGGGGGGGAGGGGGGAGGAAAACTCCTCTGTTTTTTTTTAACCTTATTCTTAAGACCTTGCCAGATTATTATTTTTTGTGAATGATCACAATCACTGCCACTGTTTTCCTTTCAGGATACTGGTTGAAATGAACCATGGGGAAATTCCTGTGACAAATCAAGCAGGCAAAAGGTCTGGCATCTCTTCAACAGCTCTTGTTCTTAAATTTGCCTTTCTGCTATTCCCAAGCACACGGAAAATGTTTTCAGTTTCCCCACCCATTCATCTCTGCTGATAGACCCTTTGAGGTTGCCCTAACTTTGGACATTCCAACTTAAGAAAAGTCAGCCTTGCCTACCAGAGCCCAGAGAAGAATAAGGCCCTAGTTACCACTTCGAACTCAGAGGGTAAAAGCCAAAGGATCCTATTGGCTAGGATGCTATCCTAAGCAGCATGTAACAGATTCTTTCTTAATGATTTCAAGCAATATCATCTCACAATTATATATTCAATTAAGATACACTGAAATTTACCTTTACGAATTGTCACAATGCCCATTAAAAATATATTAAGAGGAATCTCATTTTCAGTCCTTGGCCTCATACACCCATAGGAAAGGGTGCTGGTTTATATGTCTTTTGACTGAAAACCACTACTTTTTTCTATTTTAAAAAAGTCAAAATTGCTGACCTGAAAACTATATTATTATTATACAAAAAAAAAAAAAAAACAGTGTACACAGTAAACGAGATAACTATGCTGGGTTTTGTATCACAAATCACTAGTCGAACACTTCCCAAGTGTTTAGCTCTGTGTGATGTATCGGCAGATTATGCGAGCAGATCCCAGTAAGGTGGCCTTCTGCAGCTGACCAATAGTGATCTTGTCAGCCCCCAGTGTGCCTAGTACCACTGGAACCACCTGCACTGGTTTATGCCAGAATCTCTGCAGTTCAATTCTCAAGTCCTGATATCTAGTGATTTTTTCAAATTGTTTCTCATTGATTCTGCTGTCACCTGGTATGGCAATGTCAATGATCCATTTTTTTCTTCTCCACAATTGTGATATCCGGGGTGTTGTGTTCCAAAACTTTATCAGTCTGTATTTGGAAGTCCCACAGTTGTTTTGCATGCTCATTTTCGACCACTTTTTCAGGCTTATGATCCCACCAATTCTTTGCTACAGGCAGATGGTAGTTATGACACAAATTCCAGTGGACCATCTGAGAGACTGTGTTGTGACATTTGTAGTCAGTCTGAGCGATTGTCTTACAACAGCTCAGTATGTGATCGATGGTTTCATCTGCTTCTTTGCAGAGTCTGCATTTGGGGTCAGCAGCAGATTTTTCTATTCTGGCTTTGATTGCATTCATTCTGATGTCTTGTTCTTGGACTGCAAGAATCAGGCCTTCTGTCTCTTTCTTCAGTATTCTGTTGGTCAGCCATAACCAGGTCTTTTCCTTATCTACTTTTCCTTGGATCTTTTCAAGGAACTGTCCACGCAGTGCTTTGTTACACCAGCTGTCAGCCCGAGTTTGCATTGCTGTTTTCCTATATTGATCCTTGGTTTGCTGCACTTTGAGCAGCTTCCTGTTGTTGACCTCCATCAAAGCTGGGTCAACACTGTCTTTCACATAATCTGCCAGAGCATGCTTCTCTTCTTTGACTGTCTGCTTCACTTGCAAAAGTCCTCTGCCGCCTGCTTTTCTGGGCAAATATAGCCTGTCAACATCACTACATGGGTGCAGCGCATAATGTATGGTCATCAGTTTTTTCATTTTCCTATCCAGGCTGTCCAGCTCTGCCTGTGTCCAGTTTACGATCCCAGCAGTATATCTGATGACAAGTACGACCAGGTATTTATAGCCTTGATGGTGTTGCCGCCATTCAGTTTGCTTTTTAGAAGCTTTCTGACCCTTTGTGTGTATTCTTTGCTGACCACATTTTTCACTTGCCCATGTTTAATATTGTCCAGCTGTAGTATGCCCAGGTATTTGTGGGCTTCGGGTTGGTGGCACTTGATGGTTTGTCTATTGGGCATTTCGATTCCATTACTTTCTACAATCTTCCCTTTCTTCAGTGCCACTGTGGCACATTTGTCTTGGCCGAACTCCATGCTGATGTCAGTGCTGAAAATTCGAACTGTATTGGTCAGTGACTGGATCTTGATTTCTGATTTTCTGTATAACTTCAGATTATCCATATACAGCAGGTGATTTTCCGTGAATTTTTAGCAGTGTGATAACCCAGGTTAGTTTTCTTTTTAAAAAAAAAACAAATTTTATTAATTTTCAAAGACAATACACAGACAAACAAAACATAAAACGTAAGAACATAGAACATCTTTTCTAAGAACTGCTTCACAAAACAAATAAAACATCTTATTTAAGTACAACATAATTCTAAATTATCACATTTCCATACAAACACAATTTAATATGCATCTTATGTATTCCACTTCATGTCTTATTACTCTTTTTCCAACTTCTGTTTCTTCCTTTACTTCTGTTCAATTTTATTCATTAAACTTATACTTTTGTCTATTTCATATTACTATATTTCATATTATTACTGTTTCATATGTTCTTATCCAACATTATTAATTCTCAATAAACAAACATAAACAAACAAAACACATAACATAAAGACGTAAAACTACTTTTTAGAAAGCGGCTTAACCCCAGGTTACAACTTTTTGTACAGACATAAATCAAATTCATGCTCACCTTATATATTATTTCATATCTTATTTAACATTCTATATTTTCCATATGTCTTCTCCCCTCTTTTCACTCTCTTAATTCTATTTTATTTATTTAATCTCAATTTAAATAATTATATTTGTATCTTTTGTCTGTTCTTTTTCAAATATCTATTTATCTTTTTTCTTTAATAGAAACTTTTTCCTGTAATCACTGGTTGAAGTATGACACCTTTCTATCTTTCCCCCAAATTTAACATTTAAAATAATACATAATTTCCATTCTGATTCTGCTTAGTACATTCTACATAACATTTTAAAATAAAAAACATAATGAGCTTATAGTATGGTAAAAACAATGTTCCATAGCAAATTAATTAATTAAACTCTATAAGTTAATTCTTAGACATTTTACACATTCCTTACAATGTTCTATTAACACATATGTTCTTCCAATTTTCTAACTCTATTTCAAATACAAATACTACAATACAATCTTATGTACTTTTGCAGAATCTCTTTTTAGATTATATTTTACCTTTTGTCTCTGAAAAAAAACCCGTTTTTTAACATCTTGTTTTAAGCCTTTATAACTTCTCTTCACTTTTTCCCTTCCTTCCTTGTCAAGTCTAGCCTTTTTACCGCTCCCCTCTCTCAGTCTCCAGCCTCTTAGTCTCCCCTCTCTGTTGTATTCCTCTTTTATGTTGCTTTCTGACATTACATCGATTTTTCACCTTATTTTTCCCTTTCTTGGTTGTTTTTTTAGAACTTAAATTCTCCATTTTTTTCCTTTTTACCCTTTTCTTCCTCAATTAAAATTATATGTCCATTAAAGATGGCTTCTTCTTCATCATCCCAACCTTTTTTTTGTTGTATTTCCTGATAAGTAGAAATCGCCATTTCTAAGAAGCAAAAAATAGATCCAAAAGAGCCCTTGCCTTCTTCTTCCTCTTCTTTTAACTTTTCAAATTCCATTTTCAATTCTTCAACATATACCATTGTGAAAAAAAATTTTTAAACAATCCAAATGTTTTTTTAGTCTTTCAAAAATAGTTTACAAAAGTCCCAAAGTCATCAAGCAATCAAAGTCAGCACAAACTGTTTCATTTAGCACTTTCTTCTTTTAATACTTTCTCTTCCTGGGGTAGAATTCAATTACACAATTCCAAGGTAATTTTTGGAAGTTTTATTGCAATTTAATCTCTGATCTTATAAGCTCCAAGCAGTCTCCTTCAACAAACCTTGGTATAAATCATTTACCCCTCTTCCTTCCCACTTATAGCAAAAATATTTAAATTTTTAAATGCCAGTGTTTAGAAATCTAATATCCCCTTGGCTTTAATTTTCAAAATTAGTACCTTCTGCTGCCAAAGCGGGTATTTCTGATTTCCATCTGCTGTCTCCGTAGGGAAGGAAAGTGAGGAGAAGAAAAAAAAAGCTTTCACTTTCACCCGCAGCTTTGCGATCCTCTTGGGAACAATGTATCACTTAAAGAGCCAAAGTTCCAGGGTATTCAGATGTTGCTTGTTGTCCCAGTTCAGCCAAAAGCTTTCACTTTCTCCACTTCCTCCTGCACAAAACTTGTCCGGTTGAGAGGTTCTTTGTGATGGCCATTGCTGACTGCCGCTCCACCGCCTTTGGAAAAGGGAGTTAAGCCGGCTGGGGAAGGGGGTTGCGATGCCCCCAGACCCCTGCCCGGATCTCCCCTCTCTTCAGTTATCCCTACAGGATAACTATAGCCTCCCAATCCAGCGAGCGCGGCAGGGATCACTCACAAATGCGAATTCCTGCCGCCTCCAAAGCCTGACAAACCAGAACCACCCAGGTTAGTTTTTTTGTAAAATTGTTGACAGGGGGGGTCATGGTGATGATGAACAGCAGAGGTGACAAAGAATCACCCTGGAAAATCCCTCTTTTGATGTTGACTAGTCCACAGCTTTCACTTCCAATAAACAGTTCTGTTTTCCAGTGCTTCATCGCATTTGCAGTAAAAGTACCAATGCACTTGCATATTCTGATGACATCCAGGCACTTGTGCAGTAGTGAATCAAATGCTTTCTTGTAGTCAATCCAAGTTGTATGCAAATTTGTTTTTTGGCTTTTGCAGTTCTCTGGAATCATTTTGTTGATCAAGAGCTGATCTTTTGTGCCTCTGCTTCCTCGTTTGTTTCCTTTCTGCTCTACTGGCCAGATGTTATTTGCTTCTAGGTAGTTCTGGATCCTGTCAGCTATGATGCTGGTCAGCAACTTGAACATGGTTGGCAGATACGTTATTGGCCTGTAATTTGCAGGTGTTGCCCCTTTTGCTGGATCCTTCTGTATCAAGTAGGTTTTCCCAGCTGTTAACCATTCACTGATGTTTCCTGTCTGCAGCATCTCATTGAAATGTTTGGCCATTTTTTTGTGCAGGTTGGTCAGGTATTTGAGCCAAAAGCCATGCAGTTGATCATTGTCAGGCGATGTCCAATTCTTGACTTTTTTCACTCTGTTGCTTATCATTTCAATAGTTATTTCCAGTTGGTCCATTTTGTTCTTGGAGAATTTCGTCTCAAAGTCTCTGATCCATCCAGCATGGGTTGTAACATTTCTGTCTCCCACAGGTCTTTCCAAAACTGAGTAGTTGACATTTTCTCAGGTTTTTCAATTTTCGTATCCCTCATCTGATTCAGATAGAACCATCTTTGGTTTGATTGGAACAATTGATTTTGTTTGTACTGGATGACTGGCTTCGTATCTTTCAATTTTTCTTGCTGTTGCTGTTAACTGCTGCTTCACAATTTTTCTTGTGCTGAGCCCGTATTTTTTTATCAGATGTTTCTTGATCTTGCTGTTCTTCAGCTTTTTCTCCTGCAAATTCTTCAAGTTGCTTGCATCTGCTCACAGGCTCTTGATTTTCAACTCCAACCTGATTTTCCACTGTGGTTTCCCAGTCAATTTTGTAGGGGGCTGTTGAATCCCCAGTTCTTCGGTTACTATGACTGCTGTACTGTAGGCAAGCTGATTTGTTTGTTTAATTGGTGTTATCTGGACTGCTGGAAGTGCACAGTTCACATCTTTCATCAATGGTGCCAAATGTTTTCTAGGCACAGTCTTCAAGGTTGGAAGCCTTCTTCTTTCTGCATTTGATGCAGCATGTGCCAAGATTTTAGCTTTCAGTTCTTGCTGCCTGGCATTGAGTACTCCTGGTGTTTCAATGGTGACTTCAGGCCCTTGCTGTTCCCGTTCTTGCAAAATATCTGCATTTTCTTCGAATTCAGGCTGTTCAGTTGCTACAAAAATTATTGGAGTATTTTATGCTGCCACTTCAGCAGTCTACTGTTCAATAGTCTGTGTTCCCATTTCACAATTTTTCCGTATTTCTTCAAGTTCGACTTTACTGAGGACTTTGTTCCAAGTGATGAATCGTCACTGATCGGCTAATCGTAATCCAGTTATCCTTGAGTTTGGATATTCTTGTTTTCATAATTTGTACATCCTTTTTTGGAAGCCTCATTTTTCTGGTTCTGCATTTCATTACAGTGCAGTTCTCTGACATGGTGTTTTTCTGCCGCTTCTGAGGTTGTTCAGCTTCCAGTAGCCCTGCAGGCCCATGCCCTGGTTGCTCAACTATGGGACCCGTGGCCTGTAGCCCACTTGTCAATGGATGCCCAGGTTCCTGAACACCCGATACGGTCCTTGTTAACCTAGGCGACAACCGAGCCAGTATAGACTTCGTTTGGTTGTGTTTCACCATGATTCATTGCATGGGTTGTTGGATGCACTCAGTTCTGCTCCTCGGCCGAGACCTCTCTGACATGGTTGGACCTGCTGCCAGCACAGCTCTCAGCTTCATTGGAGCAGTTTAGCCCACTGTTACATCAAGGCAGCACCCTATAAACTATATTGTTGTTGTTGTCATTCCTGACCATTGCAAATTGCCTGCAATTCCAAGTTAGAAAGCAGGATTCAGATGGGTAATTTGGATTAGACTTCACAAACAGTTCAGACTGGTAAAGCATCCTTAATGTCTCTTCTCTAGATGGGCAATCAAGACCCTAATCTTACAATAAAGACAGTAAATGCCCTAGACTGAACAGAAAATTGAAATCTATAGCCGACAATCAATATTCCTCTGCTCTCCATAGAATTACCACAAAATTTCTTAGATAAAAACATCTATTTCTAAAAGAAAATCTTTCCCAAAAAACTTGTAACACACTCTGTGAGGGAACTTGTACACAAGCTCTTTAATTTGCAAGTTTTATGCCACTCTTAGAACAAAGAATAGAAGTTCTCAGTTTCTGTTGCTAAAGATAAGAATGGCTTTCTAAGAATAGTAGAAATAGAACTAGTTTTCTAAGAATAATAGAAATAAGAATAGTAGAAGACTAATTTTGTTTTTAAACAAAAACCAGAAGTAGCCTTCCATGGTATTTTTCTTTTACAGTTCTTTGTCTTTTTCTGTAAATACTTAGATAGCATGCCCATTTTCTTTCTTCCAACTCATCTATCTTTCAAAACAGCTAACTATTTGTCTTTATTTTTATCATGGACTGGAATAGATCTCTTGTTTATATGTAGGATAGCAAATGAGTGAGACAATAGTCAGGATTAGTGATCAAACACATATCAACGCAAAGCCACCCAGGGCAAAGTTTATGGAATATCAAACACAACTAGGGTGGTAAAACAACAGATTATTTAGAAAAACATGTCCTTGCTCAAGTACTTCTCTGGGTTTCTCTGTCTCTATGGCTGAAGAAAAAAATGACAGTATCCAATTCATCTTAGCAGATACCTAAGAGTCCATGCATCTCTTTTTGCATTTCCTCTATGTTGCTGCTTACTCATTTCATTTATAACTATGGATGTAGCTTATACAATGCTTAGTCTTGCAGGCAAACAACCATTCTAAAATCATGCCAGATGCAGATGTTTCATAATGTAAAGAATTTATCATTTCAAGAATCTAGGCCTTCTATTCTCAGCAGATTAAAACTGTTTAGCACATGTGCATAAAGAAACATTTCCAAGTAGCCAATTGAAGTTATAACCCAAGCCACTAATACTTATATGATTAGCTTGCTCAAAAAAAACCCATAAAAATCCTATGTGGTCTAAGTTAGGTCAATACAGAATCAAGACAGCAAACTCTTTCCTGCTGGCTCTTCCTTAATTCTTACAATTTTCAAACTCTACAGCTATTTAGCTCAGAGTTAAAAAGCCCACCATTGCAGTCTAATAAATGGGTGCTGAATTCATTTCTCCATAAGGAAGAAACTTAACCTTGGTAAGTAAAATCCTTGCTTGAAAAAAAGGAAATTTTCTCCAAATCTAAATATTGGCTATATTCAGGAATAAGAACTGCGCTGAAACAACTGGTTAAGCTGGTTTCTTTATAATATTTATGCCACTTAAAATAATATTCTTTGGCTAATCCTGTGAAGATTTGACTGTATTATAGTATTGCCAGTTCTGGAGCGAGATATTTAACCTGAATACAGATTAATCTGAATACAGATTAAAATACAGGAAGAGACCTGTATTCCGGTCGTCCAGAAGCATGACCAACTGTGCATGCGTGCAGTAAAAAAAATGGCATAGGGGAAATTGGCACAGAAATTTGTACCGATTTTGTTCAGCACCCGATTTTTGAAATCAGGTGGTCGTTAACAGGAAAATCGATTTGGTCGTGAACAGGAGTGTTCATGACCTGAGGTTCCACTGTATCAGGTTTATTAAACAAACAAGGGAAATATTTTATTGTCTGTCCAAGGTCAGATTTAAGACACCATAAGGTAGAGTCAAAACATGCAAAAGCAAGTAGGCTTTATACAACATCAGATAAATCTGCACAAAATCTTCTAGAGAAATCACATATAGTTGGGTTCATACAGCAACAGACCATTAAAAACCCAAATTTGGCACAGCCCAATCTGTCAATCCCCTCAATTGTGTTTAATGAATGAAATTCATTAATATCTATAGCACTGGTAACAGCTAACTGAAAAGACTTTAAAGATGACTTGGCCCAACAGTTCCTTAATTCTGTTTTATTGAAAACAAACCTAACTTACAAAAGAAATAAAACTCCACGGTTCCTTCTTCTGTTTTACTGATAACAAACTTAACTTCCAAAACAAACATAACTCTTGGAGATGTCCATTTATATCCTTCAACTGAAGAATGGAGCTTTGTCCATCAAAGTGAAAACTCTGAATAGAAGCTGGAATGATCGGTTGCAACACAAATATCTCCATTTCCTCATTTATTGAGCCAAACCTTATTAGTCAGCCAACCTATCAAAAAATAAAAATTCTGAAGTTTCTAATTTAATTTTTTAAAGTTTGTGTTCCTATAACAGAATTAGGGAATAAAGTATAAAAAAAGCATCAAGAATATAAATCATAGCTCCTGATTAATTATGAAGCTGGTACCACACTGGGCCATAATATGTATCTGAACATTAAATTTGAATGACAAGCATAATTCCTGCTCTTCGAAACACACTGAACTGGGCAGTGCTTACTGACTGCCACAGAAATGATTAATTTCAATCTTTCAAGAGTTTGCATCAATAAAAAGAAAAGTGGACTATTTTGAAAGCCATTTTATGCCTTCATTTAATCATACCATGCCAAATCAGCAGGGACTGCTTCATAGCAGGAAGTCCTGGATGTAAAAGAAGCAAAGCTTGTTATATCTAAAAGAAAAACCCTACAAATCAAATCCAGAGAAGTGTGACCAAACTCAGAGAGTCCCCACCAGTGCAGGACAAAGTGAAGCTGGAAGTAAAAAAACAACAATATTCCTTTAAATAGTGTCTAGAATTTGATTTCTTTTTATTTTTTCTTTGCCCTTTCTCACAAAATTCTTCAAAGCTTTAACAAATCTCTTCTATAAATCCAATATAGGAAAATTATCCAGGTCACTTTTAGTTTTTTAATTTGTTATTTGTACATCGCTTATAATCATTAATACATCAGTTTCTTTTGCATGTCTTGTAGCCTTCAAATCAATCTCAAATCTTAACAGGTAAAATTTCTTCTTCTCCCACAGTAGCTTTTAGTCTATCAAGAAAGGCATACACTCTTAAATGGTATAAAAAGTATTGATCCAAAGAATTCCACTGGTGCCAGTTTGCTTCTAGGTCCAATTCAAAGTGTCAGTTATGATCTAAAAGCCCTACAAGGCATGGGGCCAGGCTACCTATGGAACTGTCTCTGTCTCATTTTGGTTGGAGCTCTGAGAGCCCTCTCTTTATCTTTTTAATTAATTTCTAACAGATTTTAATAATCTTTGACTCCTTTTAAATTCTACATTTTCTAAATGTATAATTGTTAGATAGTGGTTTTATATTTTAACAGTTTATTGTACGCTGCCCAGAGCATCTCCCCAAGAGAGATGAGTGGTTCAAAAATGTTAAGAAAATAAAATAAATGAATAAATCCTCACTTCCTTCAAATTCATGTGATCAATCTATATAAACCACAGGAAGTGCATGCAGTGGCAGTACTGCTTGAAGTCCACCACTATTAATCAATGTGCATATTCTCCCTTTGTGCATGTGATCAAAGATACTGTTTGGGTTAAAACAGGAACACATATAGTGGAATTACTGACTGCATTCCCTATAACACACTTAATATTGTCTGGCAACATTAATGCAGGAATTGATCTAATGACAAGGGAAAATAAATTATTATGACTTTTTCCTGTTGTGTTATTTTGTCACTGCCACCAAATCAACCTTAAAACAAAACATTTCAAACACAAATCAATTAGAATTTGCTATTCATCTCCAGGAGGTATTTATAAACAATCAATTTCAGTCTGCCCACCCCTGAAATAAAGAAACCTGAGTTGATCAATCTTGACAATACCTAGGCATTAGATCTGACAATTAGGCAACATGCTTCTGAACAAAATGCACATACTGCAACAAGACCTACAAGCCTTTGTTAGTAGGAGCACTTGATACCCACACTTAGCATAGAGAAGTATGACATGGCTTACAACATAGTACATAATGAAAAGAACTCTCTATTGATAGCAAGTAGCAAAGTGGTGATAGACAGAACACAATAAAACAAATGAGAAGGTGCACCAACCATTGCAAACTGCAGACACTGTCTCCACCGGCAATTCTGGTGCTTCAGGTTCTGCCCTCCAAATTTGGGCTTGTCACAACAGAAATCACAATGGCCACAGTCTGTTTTCAGCAGACAGGCTTCACATTGACCACACTTCCGGTTTTGCTGATTTTTAGAGGAATGCTATAAGGAGAAAAAGGAAGCTATCAAGCCAGGAAGTATATGCTGCAAAGCCTAGGATAGTGTCTAAATAATCCAGTTATTTCTAAAAAGCATAACGTTCATAAACTCTGTACTATGTGAGAATTAGGAAATAAATCTATCTCAAATGCAATCAAAGCATAAACAATTCAACCAACTTGCATAACTAAATGTCTATGGAGATTCTCAGTCATCCAGGCCATGGTTGTCCCAAAGGCAGCTGGACTTTCTTTGTTTTACCTTGAAGACATTTCACTTCTCATTTAAGAAGTCCAGAACTGAAGAAGCTGCATGGATAAGAAGCAAAACATCTTCAAGGAAAAACAAAGAAAGCCCAGTTGCCTCTTAAAATAGCACTTTTGGGAAACCATGACCTGGATGACTGAGAATCTCCACAGGCAATTCAATCAACTCTATTCTTTTTCAGAAATCTTGTATATTGCACGAATTTTTAAATTATGAAGCCGGTTATAGTAAATTTTAGAAAATCAAGGCAATGGAAATTGTTCCCTGGACCCAGAATGACCAACATAGCTTACAGTCTAACAAGAAACAGAGATTCAAATCTGTATTTCTGAAGAAGATAGCTGCAATATTCCTTACTTGCTAAAGTTATACCAGTGATCACTGAGATAAGATCACAGACCTTCATATCAAGTTTTAGCTGCTCAGAATTATGTAAATGCAACTGGTTGGACATACTAGTTGGTCTATTATAACTGTAGGGTGCTACCTGAAAGAATCACCTAAATATTAAGATAAAAAGTGACAACCTCCAAGGACTGTAGGAGTCTACTCTGTACACTCATATCTTCCTTTTCTTTCTTATGTTATGTATTTGTCAAGAATTGTTGTTCTAAGATTGTTGAAATTAGATCATTTTATTGCTGTCTCTGCCTCTTTGGAGAGTGACAGACTTACAAAACTCTACAAAGCAAGTTCAATAGCTACTCACTTTCCTTCCTCCCACTCTGGCTCCTCATAGCCCATTGGATCCCAATAAAGAATCTGTTTTGCACTTCACCTGGGAGCGTGGATTCACTGTGTAGCGGATTCATCTAGTCCTCAGCAGCTAATGACTTCATCTATTTAACCCATTTGCCCAACCTGTTAACTCAAAATTGGTCATGTTCCAGATAAACCCGAAAACCAAAAAAAGAAACACATTTTACCACACTGTCCTTGAGTTTAGCCACAGGATGCTTGGGAGGATGGCCCACTTTCTTCCTCTCTTTCGCCACTCCCAATTGCTTCTTCTGTTGGGAGGAACCCAACATAAGTTAGTGGCTGGGAGGACTTGAAATTCTTACTTGTTCCCCAAGACATTTTTAGTTCAGAAAGTTGGAAAACATTGCAGCGTTCTTCTCCCACTGAAAGACTCTCTCTGCGGTTTGTGTGGTGTACTTTGAAGTACAAAAAAGACCCAGCATTACATGCCTTGTATCATAGCATCGCCAAATGAAATGAGTAAAGGACTAATTAGGAAAGAGGATTCCAAGAAGAGTTATGGAGCAGCGCAGTGATTTTGATGCCTTTTATTAATACCATCTAGATTTTAATCATGTACAGTTAATCCTTGGTTTACGACCACAACAGAGCCCAAAATTTCTGTTGATAAGTGACACCGTTAAGTATATTTCTCCCCATTTTATGATCTTTCTTGCCACAGTCATTAAGTGAACCATTGCAGTTTTTAAGTTAGTAACTTAACTTGCTAACTTGTTAAATTGATAAGCAAATTTGGCTCGCCCCATTGAATTTGCTTGTCAGAAGGTCACAAAAGGTGATTACATGACCCTGGGACACTGCAACCATTATATAAGTACATGCCAGTTGGCAAGCATCCAAATTTTGATCACTTGCCCATGGGGATGCTGCAATGGTCAAAAGTTTGAAAAATGATCACAAATCACATTTTTCAGTGCCATTATAACTTCGGTCACTAAACGAATGGTTTTAAGTTGAGGACTACCTGTATAAGGTAACTGATTTTGAAGAACAAAGCCTTGCTTATAGTTAGATTTTTGTTTCGAATCAACAACAAAAGATTTTTTTTCCTTCCAGGAAAAATTACACTCAGAGAGCAAAAAAGAGAAGTAATTGTAATAGCCAGCTAAATTAAAGGCCATCTGAATATGGCTTCCAAGAAAGAATCTTGGATTGGAGGTAAAGAGTAAAGTAAAGATGCTTAATGGGAAACGAACGAGCAAGCTCACAATTTAAGTAACACAATTTAAGTATCAAATTCTGTGAGAGCCCACTGCTCACACTTCAGATTCACTGATTCTGAACAAAACCCCTTTTTGTTGCCCTCGAACTTTCTCTTTGACTTTTCCAATCTTTTAGACTGCAAGATAGTTTAAAACCCTGCTTTAACACATACTATTTTATTTATTTTATGTTCTGATTCTTTCAAAAAGGAAAAGGTCAATGGGAAATGGACATAGTGCAAAGCAAATTGCTAGATTATAAAGCATTTCCTTTGTTCCTAGAGAATCCCACATTCCCACTGAGAAAAAGGGGGAGAAAGGCCTCCATCTCCCCCACACACACATGCAGACACAAAGGAATACAGAACACGTTCTGCAGATAATAACTTCCCTCTCCCCCTTTAATATACATTTTAAACAAAAGGGCTGTTTTAGATTCAGGTACAGCACACTGGGATGCCTCTTCTTCTTAACAGTTGCCAACCCCACCCTGGCTATTCTTAGCCGTTCCTAACACTGTTGTTCCTGAGACCTGCTGGAGCCACTGTCTCCCAGCTTAGGAGTCACAGTCCCAAGTATGCCTAGTACCAATGATACCAACTTGGCCTTTATTTTTCCAAATCCTAGTTCCTCAAATTCCTCCTTCATGCCCATATACTTCTCCAGCTACTCATATTCTTTCCTCCTGGTGTCACTGTCACTTGGTTCTGCTACATCTGTCACCATCACTGTTTTCTACCCCTTGCCTACTATCACGATGTCTGCTTGACTGGCCATTACCTGCCTATCTATCTGAAACTGTAAAATCACACAGGATCTTATCCCTGTTATTCTCCATGACTTTCTGTGGAATCTTCCATCGGGCTTGGGAGGATCTAGCCTATACACTGTGCAGATGTTCCTGTTTACAATTCCAGGCTACTTGGTGGTGCTGTTTAGTAGATACAGAGTCTGTACCTTGGATCCTTAGTGTAGTAGGCTCCTGATTCTCTGGATATGGCGTTTTAGTGCCTGCTCTTGTGCTGCTAATATCAGTGCCTCTGTGTTGTCTTTCACTCCAACATTTTCCAGCCAGGAAAAGAATTTTCCAATGTCAGCCATCACACCATCTGTAAATTATACATCCCATGCACGGTCTTGTGTTGCCCTGACACTTCCTCCAGTTGATCTACTTCTGCCTCAGGCATTCTCTCAGCAGCTTATCTTTGGTGAAATATTACTGAGGTATTCCTGGATGTTCTGAGTTTCATCCAAGATTGTGGACTACTAGACCCAGCTCACCTCTTTCCATCTGACATAGTCTCTGGGTTGGGATGGGAATCTCCATAGATTGTGAAGAGCTTCCAGGTCTCAACATGGCCAGCTACCATACTCTCCTTTGGCCTATTGGCAGAATATCTGATGACAAGTGATGACGTGGATCTTGTTCTTCACATTGAGCTGGCTCTTCATAACCTGTCTTATCTTTGATGGTACTTGGACGTTGCTATTTTCCTTGACTCCTTATTGTGATATCACTGAGGGATACCAATGTACATGTAGCTGATCTATATGTCTGCCATATGGCCCACTGGTAGCCTCACTACAGTTTTACCCATCTTCCCTCTCTTTACTATGATCCAACCACTTCTCCGAATGACCACCCAATGTCCTCCTTGTAGCTCAAAGTCAGGTGGATCTGTGAGTTGATATCTTATTCATTCTTAGCACAGAGCTTTATGTCATCCATATGGAGGAGGTGGCCAATGGTAGTTCCACTCTTGAACTTGTATTCATATCCAGTCATTGTGATTATTTGGCTAAGGCGGGTTCAAGCCTGTGCAGAACAGCAGCAGGGACAGGGTTTCACCTTGATACATGACATACTTGATCACATGTGCAAGCTTTCTTGAATTGACTTCCAATGTTGTCTCAACAGTCCTACTGAGTTCTTGAAGAAGGTCCTTAATGTTATGTTGACTTTATATAGTACAAGGAATTTACAGACTCATGTGTGCGGCACTGAGTCCAAAACTTTCCGGTAGTCAATTGAGGCTGCTCTCAGATTGGTCTCTCTAGAGTTTGGGTGATTGTTCTATCTATGAGCAACTGGTGTTTTGAGCTTCTAGTATTGTTTTCAATGCCCTTCTGAGCTGTGTTCATGTACTGACCCATATGGTCCTGTTAGCTTGGCAGCTATGATGCCTGATAGGATTTTCCATGTTGTGGGGAAGCTGATTATTGTTTGGCAGTTGAGTAGTACTGTTCCCTTGAAAGAAAGGGCATTTCATAATCAGCAGTGTCCTTTTTATGTTAGCCAGTCTGGATAAGAACTTATTGTTAGCAGCTGGCTCGCCTGTGGTTCTCTTGTCTCACCCAAGTATGGTTTGTTCCAGTAGCGCACTTAATTATCAGATTGTCCTGGTTCCTCAACATATGACACAGATTGTATTAATCCAGGTAACATCGGAGTCAGTGTGACTTCTAATTTACCTAACTCTCATATCTGAGGTAGGAAGATGAAACATTCAGGGGTCTTTTACCAGAGACTACCAGTAATGAAGGTATCAACCAGGATTCAAACCCCAGTCTCCCACGTTCCAGATGGCACTCTAATCACTACATTGTCCAGTCACTCTAGATATCTTAAGTCCCACCAATTGCTCTTTGAAACTACCTGAATCCTTCTACAATACTAACTTTTTTCAGTTTCAGTCAGAACACACAAAAAATCCAAATGAGTGAGAGTTAGTTGGAGCTGATGCAATACTTGTCACACAAGAGTTGTCTTTCCTTAAACCTAAATCACATAAACATCTAAATAATAAGAGAGCAAACCAGATCAAATGTTATTTCAAGAATTGTCATATTGCTTTCTCTCCAAACCTGTCAAAAATAATTCAGCCTCAGATCCCAGATTATGCTGTACTGAAATGCTCTTTACTTCAGCATTCTCTATTGAAGAACACTGACACTTTCTATCTTTCTTTTTCTCTTTCCCATTTTGGGGAATCATGTTCTGGTATTATAATTTCTAAAGGAGCAGATTGAAATATACTTTCAACATTTTGAACTGAAATAACTTCATTCTTCACCAAACTAGAAAAGGCCAGAACATTTTATCCATGTTCAAAGGAGTAGAAATATATAATACAAGTAGGATAACTGCGGATGGCTCTATTTTATAATTCCTTCACCAGAAAGCATTCAAGATCCTTGAGTCCAAGTGGATCTGGGTATCCCTAAGCACTACGCCACAGGAATATTTACTATTCAATTTGCAAGAGAAACCAGACTATTTGCTATGTATTTTTTCCCTATTGCATACATACCCGATGCCTTACAAGAGGATTGCCTCCAGGATCCCTTTGAATGGTAGGTTTCAATTTCTAGAATAAGAAGCAGGACAGAACAAGTGATGGAATTAGAAATTAGAAATTATGATCTAAGTGGAAATATATGAGACATCCATAAACGAGCCCCCCCCCCCCCAAAAGAGAAGTGGACAGAAAGACAGGCTGAAGTAAGGCTAAGCTGCCTTCCCTAACCAAACGCATTTTATTTTAACATCAATGAAAACGAGTTTTTCAAAATTTTATCCATGAGTAAAGGGGGCAAATTAATTTCTAAATAAGAAGGAATTAAAATGAGAAAAAAATGCTTTATAATTATATTAAAAATACCCCATCTATTGCACTTAGTTCAGAAAAAAAAGCATTTTCAATTGCTCTTCCACTCATATTTGTTCCGCCCAATTACCAAATTTAACAATTGAACATTCTGAAGAACATTAGAAAAAAATGATTCTGAATTATTTTATCTTTTGAAATGAGTACAGCATATGTTGTGATTCAATTCTGCTCAACCCACAAACATAAATTATAGATTTTATGTAAGGCAATTTATATTATAGTACAAGCCTAATAGAACAGGAATTCAGGCCACTTACTGGGGTAGCAGTCTGCCTCCGGTGGGGTTGGCCTGGGGCCAACTGAGCCTTTAGAAATTGCCTACCCTGACAGCCGAAGATATGAAGACAGCAAAGAAAATGAGAGTGAAGATAGTCAGCATGCTCAAAGATATTGGAAAGAACCCTGCCTGAAACATCTGTATAAGAAATCTTCAATCTTTTCATCAGGTTAATAGTGTGCTGGTGGAAATGCTCCATAAAGCACATTCAAATATGTGTGTGTGTGTGTGTGTATTCAACTTTGTTCGGGTATTTTCCCATGTCATTGTATCATCATTGTATGATGATGGCAGATGAGATTCTGCCGAAACGTTGCTACAACTTTAAAAGCACAACTACAATGATGTGGGAAAATACCCGAACAAAGCTGAATACCATACATGTAAGTACCCGCGAAAACTTAAGAAAACATACATATGTACATACATACAAATATATATATATGTATATGTGTGTGTGTGTGTGTATGTGTGTATGTGTGTGTGTGTGTGTATATATATATATATATATATATATATATATATATATATATATATATATATATATAATGTATGTATGTATAATATGCTGCATTCCATACTGACCTAGAAGCCTTACAATGTGAGACCCTTTTCCTAATTCTAGCAGCTTTATAAAGAGAGTTTATAAAGAACTAGAAACCCATACTGTTTGGGTCATCGTTTCAGAGATATTTCCTTACCAAAACAAAGAAACAAAAAACAGAATGACCAAGGGTAGCAGGAACAGGAGCAACTAACTTCCTTTCCTTCCCTTCCCTTCCCTTCCCTTCCCTTCCCTTATTCTGACAAACAGAGGAGAGAAAAAACAAGGAACAGATAAAGGCACACAAAACTGAAGAACTTCTAGCTCCAAGTTCATTATTAGTCAGATTCAATATAATTATTTCCCAAGAACCTTGTAGTATCCAATGTTAGATTAAAGAAATGTGCCTCACCTAAGGCAGAGAAGGACACAGAAACCAAGCTCCTGTTGGTCCAAATATTACATTACAGCGCTGCAACAAGCTTCCAGCGTTTATCATCCTTGAAATTAATTCCACCTCATAAACTGGTCTGCTTCCAGTATGAACATATATAAGTAAGGGCAGAGCTGGGAGTGGAGACCCAGATCCCTGTGGAACATTAACTGTCATTTTTATACATGAAGAACTAGTGCCACTCACTGTGGTTAAAGATGGCTTTTTCTGCCCACATTGTTTTGGGGTGAAGACTTTCTTTGCTGAAGATTCCTGGGAGCAACCAAGAAACGCAGGGCAAAGTTGCAGCAAGTTAAAGAGAAATTCTATGCACAGATGCACACACTGCACGGGTTTGTTCCCAAAAACAAAAACGGAAAGCCATGCACAAAGCCACTTTCTGACTCGCTACGTGCCATATTCCAATTTGCACAGACACTATGAACTAAGAAGCACTCCACAATGAAAAGGGATGTGGTTGCTTGGCAGAAAAAGAGTTCCCTTTATAATCCTGTTTGCCAGGATGTAGCATTGTTCCTGCTTTGTCAATGTCTTGCTGCTAATTGGCAAAAAAAAAAAAAATCATGTTGGGAGTTTGCAGTGATAGAAAACCATGCAAGCAATTCAGAGGAGAAAAAGACCAAATGGAATGAAGTGGAATGAAAGCAAGCAAATGCCAAGCCCTAGTAAGTCACATAGCAGGTACTTACTGCTGAAACTTTCTTTGAGCTGCAGCTGTCCTTCTTGGGTGATACTTTTTTCTAGAAGGATCAAGAGTCATTTAGTGCTAGAGTGACAGAGTTAACATACATCTCAGATACATTTATTTTTTAGAAATCACTCCTGGGGAATCTGTATTCATTGGGGTCTTTGACCAGAGATCTCAAGTTTAGGATAAAATCATGCATTCGCTAGCTGTGAGCATTTCCAGTTAATGCAGCCACATTCTTACATTTCCTGATCATTTCCATACAGAGCAAAGATTTTTGCAGATCCAGGAGAAAGACATTAGAACACACAAAATAATTGTTACATTAGAATTCACAGGCACCCTCAGATTTTAAACCTCATTATCAAATGCAACAACAATTGAAAATGATGTTTATATATCCTAAGAGAATGTTCCTTACATAACTCTTCCTTAAGGATTATATAGCCCAAGATTCTTTTTATGCCTGCATGTTTCAGAGAAAAAAGAGCCAGCCAGCATGCAGAAATTTTATCTTCATCTTGGTATACCTGACAAGTAGTTGTAGTTTTCCCTTGGATGTCCATAAAAGAGAACATCAGGACTGTTTATATGTAGCTTTGGATCATTTTGCTCAATATATAAATGGATAAGTGTACTGTTTTTAATTCATTTGCTTAATTGAGTTCTGTTTATTTAATTTTAAGACATGTGGAGAACAGCTTGCATTTTAGATCATATTTATGCAAGAATATTAGAAATTTAAAAGGGTTCACAAACAAGCACCACCATATTTACAATGTTCTAGTTACTAAAAAAAGATACACCAGGCATCAACAATTTATCCTCAGACTCTGAAAATCATAACTGAGGTTGCAGTTAATTGCCACTACTTGATAACCAATTATATTAAGTCCAATAGGTCTTGTATAGAAAATATTCATGAATAATTTAGTTCTTCTCTGACTTCCTGTTTTTCAATATAAATTAGACTCATCTTTATAAATAAAAGCAAAGAGCTTCAGAAGCCCAACACCTATTTTAGCCCCGTATACACTTTATTCCCCTTCAGAATTGCAATATAATATACTTGAGCATTCTCCATCTGGTTCATACCAATAGTATTCTTAGACTAGAGGACCCAATAATGGTTCATTCCAAACAAACCAAAAATCACAATTAGGAATAACACTATACACAACAATATTGAAAGAAAATGCAAGTAAGATGCCTGTAAGGATAACAATAAACATGGCAGAGGTAATGCTTTTGCTGACCTCACTGCAAAGTCTGCTGCTTCGGGTCCTTTCCCCTTGGTATGTGCACTCATTCCTTCCCAATTACCTGTATTGTATTTTTCTACTCAGGATAGGCACAGCTCATAAAATGAGTGCTGTTTTACGGGGGAATTGGTGACAGAAAGATGGTAAGAAACTTCTCCTGATTCACGAGTTACGGACACTTTCAGAGACCATGTCCTTTGAGAATATGTTCCCTTTCTGATTAACAATGTTTCTTCCATTTCCGAAGCTGTTTAATACTGTTTGTCCTCCCGGTCTGGGTTGCTTAGTGCACTCATTCTGCCCTGGAGATTAGGTTCTTGTCAAATCCTGGCATTCCAGCAATCCTTTGTCCAAAAAATGGAAGGGACCTTATATTGTTCTTCTCATCACCCGTAGGTTGGTTACTTGAGTTTAGACCTGGATTCATCACACCTATCTGAAAGCATCTTCTTTCCATGCTGATGATGAACTTTGAGTTGTGGTATGTCCAAACACCACTGTGGTTGTTGGTTCATTTCAGGATGCTGTGTGATAGGAGCTGAGTGCTCTATATTGCTTCTTATCAGCCCAGGGACTTTTGTGCTTTTGGTCCTTCTTTCTTCTCTTGCTACAGATTTGTTTTGCTCTTTACTGTCATTTACCTCCTCTTTTTCTTTGTGCTCCATGGCCTCTCCTATTTTTTTCCTCTTCGTCTCCATCCTTCTCTTTGTCTTCTTTCTCTACCGGGGTCGGTGGGTGGAGATTATGAGTGCTCTGGGACTGGGACTGAAAATGATTGGGATGTAGACATAGAAGTGATTAAGGATAGTCAGGATTCTCTGACCCTCTCTGGGGACCCAAGAGAAATACATGAAGAGACAATGCCATAGAAGCCTCAGAATCCAAGACGGATGAAGCCCAACCTAGACATTGATACCTTCCAAGTTCACACATAGGAACATGACCACCTTCAAAGAGGCGAACAATACCCTGTGCCATCATATGCATATCCACAATCTGGGTAAAAGTCTTAAATGTTACTGAGTGCTGGATTTGCACCCACATTCCTACCCAAACAGACTCTTATTAAACTTGGAGCACAAATCCAAGATGGTTCCGCTGTCTGCCTGAAACGTTCAAATCGTAGCTCAAAGGCAAAGTTGGAAGCTTATGAGCAGTGGGACTGTATAGTGTTTGGGTGGCCAATACTACCAGTCATTAGACCGATTGAATAAAATGGTATAAGGCCTTTGGGACGAATACTGATCTCCACCCTTCTATTTTATGCACAATTTCATCGGCACTTTATGGGAATTGTTGCATATGAAAACATAGATGCTGAGAACCACAGCCGGCTGAGCTGCTCGTATCCCAGTTGGTGGCTCTGATGTGGTAAGCTTGCTTATAAATATTTGTCACCTTTCTGGTCTGAAATTTGCACAGTGGGCATAGTTATCCCCCGTCTGAGTAATATATCAGAAAGAGTGGAACCACTGGATCCGCAATAAGTGTACGTTGGTGCAGGATTCAGTTCAGGAAAACCTTTTCAACTATGAAACATATGATAGTGGAATCAAGAACTTAATTATGGATCTATTATACAACTGGGCAACTGGGCAGAGAGTATGCTTAATTTGATCGTACAGAGTATGTCCCAACTGAATAAAGAACACGATGAGATTAGGAAGGTTGTTCTCCAGAACTAGCATGCTGTAGACATTGCGTTAGCAGTAAACAAAAAAGCGGGGGGACAGGGAGTTGTGCACTTATACATGCTTACTATATTTCTAATTATCAAGTAGGTGTTAATCATACTATTCACCTCATGGAAAAGATTTGCAAATAGATTCAGAGATGTTGACATCTCAGGAGTGTTCTTGGGGATATTTTCTTGGCTGATTGCTGCCTGGTGGGGATGGCCTACCTAGATGTTCTTAGCTTTACTCTTCATAGTCTTCTGGATTCTTTTGGTTGTTGTTATTGTTATTGTTGTATACATCTTAAACCATGCAGGCTTGTCCTAAGAAATTCTACAGGGCGACTGAACTTCAAATTTTCCGAGGTGATACTTCTCCATATTGCTCAAGTATCAAAGGGGGATTATGATGATCAAGAGATTCTTGCATTGAAACAGCTGGATTAAAGAGAATAAATGAGTTGTAATAACATCAACTTGTCCATAGTTCAGGGAGGCATGATAGGAAACCAGATAGGGCACAACCGACTTGCTAAGATGCTTCTTTCTAAATGTACTTGGTGAGCAACAACATTGTAGCAACTTGTTTTTTATCTACTTTTTTCTATTTTCATGCCAACGGCTGTATTCCCTGCTTGTGTGTCCCAGTAAACTATAAAGGCATGCTGAATAAATCACTTGGGGTTCTTCCAGCTTTATGGGAGGAACTACCTTTTTATAGATCTGAATAATCATGTGATTCAGAAAGAACTGGACTCTTTGTTCATGCCAGGCCAGGCCTAGGATTCCTGCATAACAAGAACTAAACATCAAATGTGTCCTTCCCATTTGGCTTTCTTGCTTTAAGCAAGCCTCTAATAATCCACTAGAAGTACAAACGTTGAAACTTTCCTCTAAGATATGCCCTTAGTCATATCTTGAAATTTTTTACTTCAGTTTGCAAAGGACTTCTCCCTAAATAAAACAGGCTGATGTTGCTTTCTTTCTCTTATAACCGTTTTAGAAGCCGTGGTGGTGCAATGTGGTTAAAATGCAGTATTGCAGGCTACTTCAGCCCACTGTCAAGAGTTTGATCCTGACCGGCTCAAGGTTGATTCAGCCTTCCATTCTTCCAAGGTTGGTAAAATGAGGAGCCAGATTGTTGGGAGCAATGTGCTGACTCTGTAAACTGCTTAGAGAGGGCTGTAAAACACTGCAAAGCAATATATAAGTCTAAGTGCTATTGCTACTTCAACCACTCCCTTTAAACAAGTTCAAAATTAGTTGGATCAAACACACACACACACATACACACCTTGCGTTTGAGACAACGGCGCTTGAGACATTTCCACTGACGTTTCATGCCAGGTCTTTGCCTCCGCAAACAGATTGCACAGGTCCCACAGTCCTCAGTTATCTTGCAGGCCTGACATATGCC
Organism: Hydrophis major; assembly: GCA_033807585.1. Classification (NCBI taxonomy): domain Eukaryota; kingdom Metazoa; phylum Chordata; class Lepidosauria; order Squamata; family Elapidae; genus Hydrophis; species Hydrophis major. Next base: position 225,476,756 of record CM066329.1, read on the forward strand.
ACAATCAAGGCCCTGCAAACCAGAATGAGAGTGGAGAAGAGGTACCTGTTAAAACTTAAGACCGTGTGTAAGCCTGTGCGAAGCAGGAAAAAAGCAGCAGAAAACAAGGAACAAGGAAGGGAAGGAAAGGAAAAGCAGGAAGCAACCTATGGTACCTTTTTGACAATCTTCAAGCATCGGCGCAGCAAGCATTTGATGTCAATGTGGAACTTGGGGCTTTGGGCTCGCAGAACACATACACTGCAGATGCCGCAGTCCTGAGACATCTGGCAGGCCTGGCACACACCACAGCCAATTTGCTGCAAGGGCAGAGGGGTAGGGATAAACAAGGTTCCAGGGAAAGCAATCACCTCAGTGGCCCCATCACCTCAAAAGCACCACACTTCACCTATCTGACTGACCAGATCAAAAGCATCACACCGGATGTTCACATCAAGCCTTTAACTGCAATTTATCAAACTGCCAAACACAAAAACCCCACTACCTCTCTAAAGACATCGGGTGTTTTTAACTATTGTGAACTACTCAGGGTCACTATGCAGACAGGTGGCATGTTAATAAATTTAATAAATTGTTATTACATACACAATGTTAAGGCACAGTTGTCAGTTCTTTTCAACTGATATTGGCCTTATCAGCATCAACTTATTCCCAAGAACCTAGGATGTTGTAATGTATCAGCATAACCTATGCGCGGATCCAAGCTGTATAACCTTTTATAACTGACAGATGGAAATTTTGTCAATATGTAAGATTTTTCTATGTGCTGGCCAAAGTTTTTTGCTATGGCATCCAGTATGCTGATAACCATTGGGACCACCACAACTGATCTTTCAATTTTGATTTTCAGATCTTGATACTCTGTGATCTTCACCAATGTTTGGTCTTCTATTGTACTAACCCCTGGTATTGCCTTCTTTTCAAGTTGTTGTCATTAACCATGGTCCTCTACCATCTTGGGCTAAGATTCTCTGCAAAACACACTATTTAGGACATTTTGGCAACTATAATGCACAACCTGCCAAATCGACTATTTTGTTTTATAGCTCTATCTTATATTCTGTCGTGTTCCTAGGAGCTTTCTTTCTCCAAGAGGCAAACAAAATCTTAATCTTTTCATCTTGAAATCCAATCTTCAGCCCTGCTGCTGTCAATAAAGTACATGCTTCAGTACCTCTGCAATACGCTAATAGGTAGTCCTTGACTTACAACAGTTCATTTAGTGATTATTCAAAGTTACAATGGCACTGAAAAAAGTGACTTGTGACTACCGTTCACACATACAATCATTGAAGCCTCCAACTGGTCACTGATCAAAATTTGGATCCTTGACAATTGGCTCATATTTATGACTTTGCAATGTTATGGGATCATGTGATCACCTTTTGACAAGCAAAGCCCATGGGGAAGCCAGATGCACTTAACAACTGTGTTACTAACTGAAAAACTGCAATGATTCACTTAACAAATGTGGCAAGAACGGTTGTTAAAATGGGACAAAACTCACTTAACAAATGTCTCACTTAGCAACATAAATTTTGGGCTCAATTGTGGTCATAAGTCGAGGACTACCTGTACTCTAAATCCAAAACACAGCACCTTCTAGTTGGGCTGGACATGCTGACTACAGATGATAGGAAATGAAGACCAAAAGCATCTAAGAATCTCTCATTGGGAAAGCCTCTTCCAATATATTCCAGTATACAGCCAAGTTGTGTTTCAATTACAAACAAACAATATTCAAATTTGGGATGGAATCATAGCTTTTCAGCTCTTCTATTTTCCAGGTCTACCTTTCTGCCTCTCTGGGGTAAAACTGTTCTTTCATCAATTGCAAAGTGAATAGCAAACACGGAAGTGCAATCCATAAAAATGCAGGCTAATAATAAAATGCATACTTGTATCTTATAATGTTGCAGTAGCATTTTTATTTGGTACAGGCTTAGATCTAAGCACAGTATCTTTTATACTCACAAACGTCAGTACACTTTCTAAATAAAACAGAAAATGTGACTGTGTCTTAGATCAGAGTTCCCCAACCTTTCCAGCTTTGTGGACCAGCTTGGGGGTGGGAGGGGGGAGAGGGGATGGTTCCACAAGAGTGGTGGGCAAGCATGTGTACACGCTCAGCTCCATTTGCGCAAGTGACAGACAAATGGAGCACACTTGCCCGTGCTTGTGTATTTCTCACACAAGCGGGGATGCGCGCATACATGCTCACCCACCACTTCTGTGGCCCAGTTCCAAAGGGATTGAAGCCGAGTTGTGGGCCGCAGCCCAGGAGTTGGGGACCCCTGTCTTAGATCTTACCTTGTAGTATCTTTGCTCCCTGTTAAAAGCTCTTCTCTGAGCTGAAAGAGGCAAAACAAGTAAGTAAGTAAAGCTGGCACACAAAAACATTGTCTTAGCAGCATAGAAAAGAAGTCCATCAATCAAAAGGTTACTAGGCACAATAAGTGAATCAGACATCTGACACATTGCCTTGCTTCTCAGGCAGAATAGAAGATGAGCAAATATTTAGATTAGAAGAAAACAAAGGAAGGTTTCCAGCCGTCTTTCTGATTGACACAATTGTTATCTCTGAAACAGACTTAGAGAAGTTCAAATAGAGAAAGCAAGGGAGATGGATGCTTTGGCACACTTATGCGCTAGAAGCTTCTGGTCAAAAAAGGGTTTTGCAGATTCTTACCTTGCCTTCAAATATAAGGGGTTAATAATATTTTATTGAAGAAAAGAAGGAAGATAATGTATTTTTCCTACTGACATTTAATTACTTTGATGGCTTGACACGCGGGCCAAATTGATAGCTTTGAAAACCCTGTTCTCTTCCTTAAAACCAAGAGGCTCAAACCCCTCGGGAGGAATTCCATTGGACTTGCATACTCGAAGTCCAACTCAGAGCACCTTTGGTTAGATTCACTCTCTTTTTCCTCTAGCAAAAGAGAAAGAGTAAACCAAGAGACTCTCCAAGTACCACAAGTTGGGAGAGTCCTCCAAGTCACAATGAGGTCTAAGGTCATAATAACTCATTCCAAGTAATGCTTGACACTTAGATTGAACAATATCCCTGAGCCTCTGAGACAATCCCAAGTTCCATCTGGAACCTAACAGGGTCCCTGTGGCTGGAAGCACGGGAAAACTCTAAAGCAATCAGAGGGTCAACTGATCATGACAAAAGACCGATGTCAATTATCCTCATATCCAAATCTTGTCACTTTTCTCCTGAGATAAAAACCAGATCTGGCATAACCTCCTCTGTGCATCAGAGCATTGATGATTTGAGTAAGGTCTCTGCTTCCACATCCAGGAAAAAAAAAAGACAGATTGAAGGAAATTCCACCACTACTTCAGAGCTGAATAACTCTAACAACAGAGCTCCTATGCAGCAGGAAAGCTAATTTAGTAATAGCGACCCCAACTGATCCCTAGTGTGCAAATTCAAAAACTGGATCTCATATCCAGGAATCTGTGGCACGGGCGTACCTGGAATTACATCATTGTTGATAACATAAAAGAAAAGCAGCCATCCTTTCAAAAGCTGTCAAGACATGGCTTTACAATCTTTGTCTGCAAAGATTTAAATCATTCATGGTCAAGGGTGGCATTTTCATCTTTGCCACAGCAGTACAGATAGTCCTTGACTTACGACCCTTTGTTTAATAATGGTTGAAAGTTACAACAGCCTTGGAAAAAGTGACTTACGCTCTGTAACTTGAACTTACAACTGTTACACCTCCCCCATGTTCACATGATTGCAATTTGAGTGCTTGGCAACTGACTCGCAATTATGACCATTTGCAGCATCACATGATCATGATTTGCAATCTTTTATGCCTGTGTTCAGCAAAGACAAACAGAGCGAAAATGTTCTTTGAGAAGTTTAACAATCGTGTGACTTGCTTAACAACTGCCATTAAAAATGTCATAAAATTGGGTCTGACTTGACTTACAACCACACCAACTTACAACATAAATTCCAATCCCAATTGTGACTGTTGAGAACTATCCGTATCAGCCCCTTCCTTCTAGATATTAATGAGCAACCTGACACACATTCAGTCACATGAGAAAAAAAAGGTGTTTGCAAAGCAAGAGAGACACAGTGAGACATTGCATAAAAGCAATGAAGTCCAAACACTCAGCCTCCTGCCTTCTCCAAGCAGTGACTAAGGCTTTGATCAAACACCCATCAAATCCTCACATAAAATTATCAATTATCTGCAGAGAACAGCCTCTGAGAGCTTTCAAAAACTCAGGCAAATCAGCCCTGAATACATCCTCTCCTGGGTCTTGGTTAATGCAAAACCCAAAACCCAGGTGAGCATAAATCCAAGAGAGGAACACATCCCTCTGAGCCCACCTGCACATCTCAGACATGCCTGATTGACACTTTTACCCTTGGTAAAATCATGAATGAGGACATCCTTTTTACATACTGATTAGGGGGTTTCACAGCAATAGCCAGAACAGAGCTATTGAGGATCCAATGAGTAGAAACAAAGGCCAGGCAGTGAGTACACTTTCAAATACTGGGTCTGGTATTCCGCAGGTATGGCCTGCCTCCAGATTCCCACCATACCTTCCTCTGCCTGTTACCATTGTAATATTCCTACCCACCTTCTCAACAACTACTTCTAGCTTTTCCCCCCTCCACACTTCCTACTGAGAGAATGGACAGTTAATCCTTTAATTGCTTTAGTGGAACATAAATAAATAATCTACCATTCCAGCACAGCATCAATAAAACAAATCCTTGCATTGTCACCTTATCACTTGAAATACCAACCTCTGCAGTCTGGGCAGAGCCACCGACAACGTCTCTGAGATGGTAGCATTATTTCTGGGAACTGTCCCTGACAGCTGGCACAGCACCTGGAAGAAGAGATGGACAGAATTATTCCTTTTCACCCAAATTGTAATTCTTTTTTACTCGGTTGCTTATTACAACCTGCTTTATCATTCCGAGAGATTTTCAAAACTGCTCTCCAAAGATTTCCACTATATAACCATAATTGACTGTATTATCAGCAATAGTAATAACATAGCAATCATATGGTGCCAATGATTTAACTTGGCAATATTTTCATCCAATGTTTGATTTGCTTTGTCATTATTATCTGGCTATTACTGGCTAAACAGCACAATTCACTGAAGATATTCAGGTCAGAGGGGAACATGGCTTAGCTTAGGGTGGAGGGTATCTTTCTGAGTATCTGCAGTAAGTGATGAACATTTCATGCTATCAAAGGATATTACACACTAAAGCTTAAACACTGAGATTTATGTTCTGAATTTGTTCAAAAGTGTGCATAGTCTCACATATAACAAGTGTGTGACAGGCCGCTGAAATAGGATTCAAAGTTTCTAGCTGAAAAAAGCTTCCAAACTTCAAAGGTCTATGGGTATCCTATCTGAGTGAAAATCAAGTTGTCTGTTTTTAAAACTCACATATCTAGAGAACTGACTAATTATTGGAGATTATCTGACTCGAACACTGATCTTCTCTTAGTCACAACATTCCTTGCCTAAACTGTATTCTTTCTGCCTTCATCCTATTCAAATGTATGATATAATTTAGTCTTAATATACCCTCCTGTATTCTATTACCTTATGTCTGGAATTAATGCCACGGTTAGGAAAGACCAATAAAGTTATCAATTTGTAATTTGTTTCCTAAATAGCAGCCCTACAAAAAGCAATAGAAATCATTTTAAAATGATGAGAAACGAGGTATAGAAATCTCAAAGTGCATGGAATATGCTTTTGCCAACATTAATCTAACGAAAGAATGTATACCTCTTTTTTTTTTTTAAACAAAACTTGCACTATTTGGGAATGAAGACAACATTATATCATTTTATCTGTCACCCACAGGGAATTAATTACAAATAATTTGATCAGGAAAAAATGACATTCATGCAGAAACCACGTTGAAATAAGGCAGCTTATGCCTTCTTGCCTCAGGCTTTAATCTCTTGTTTAGCTATTGTTCAAAGTTACGATGGTACTAAACAAGGGGGAACTTATCACCTGCCTGCAAAATTCAAGCCATCCCAGCAAGGGGATGCAAAGGGGTCAAAGGGGAGCAATTCAAACACTTAGCAAGAAGCTCACAATTATGATGGTTGCAGCAGCAGTGTATCATAGTCACATGAATGCCATTTGTCTCCTTCCCTGCCAGCTTCCCATAAGCCAGAGGTCTCATTCTCGCGGCCCGCAGGACAATATCCTATGGCTCCCAATGTGATATGAAAGTATAACCTTTGAGGATATTTTTTTAACAACGTTTTTTGTGGAATCCCTTATGCGGCCCAGCCTCGCCCAGCCTCTGCTTCCAGCGGCCCCCAGGTAAATTGAGTCTGAGACCCCTGCCATAAGCAAAGTCAATGGGGAAGCCAAGGAGACTTGTAAATAATTCCTGCTATTATGTGGTCACCGTTATTTCATATAAACCTGGTAAGAATTATTTTTTTAAGCCCTGATGTAGAAATGTTAGTTCTGATCAAATTATTGGCTTTCCAAATATGATTTTGTAAGTGTTTAAATTCAATTTCAGTTCGTTTTAACCTGCAACAGAGTTATTTTTTGGTAAAAGAGAGAACTCTTTGCCTCAGAACAGGGCTGTCAAACTCGTGGCCCACAGACCGGATGCGTCACACACTGGCCACGCCCAAGCCCAGTTTAGCGAAGGGGGGAAAGTCAAGATACACCATGATGACACAAGTTTGACACCCGCCTTAGCATTTGGCTAGTAATGGCTTAGCTAGAATGGAGTCACATTATCCGATTTTGGAAAAGTGCAATAGCTCACTCTATCAAAATCTATATTTGAATTTATGATCTTTTGTGAGTAAATTTAAGAAGAAGAAAAACAATCAACTGGCAACGATCTGCTGGTAATGGGACAAGGGAACTGCTCACGCTATAGCTTCCTTTGGATTGCTCTCCTGCAATGTCACATCTTCTATTTTATCTGGAGAAGGAATGGGTGGAAGATGCTGCCGACAACGTTGTTTGCGCAGCTTTGGTGCCAGTTGATCCATAGTAACAGGAAGCTCTGATTGTTGACTCTGCATATTGGCTTGGTTCTCTCCCAGAAACTCTACTTCCAGTTCTGAAGGTTTCTGGTCCAGAAGCCTGTGTCCTGGAGGAGGCTGAGGCTCTAGAAACATCTGCAAATAAGGTGGTTTCTTGCATGGTAAGGTGGTCGCTCCCAGATGTAGTAGGTGCTTTTTACTGCTCTTTTTGATCTGTTGGAGAAGAAACAGAATGTGGTCTCAGCCCTATGGATAGGTAGACTCTTGTCTACAAATAAAAGCTTACTTCAAGGTTAATGGCTATATAAGATCCATGCTTCACCTTCACCCAAGTGCCATTTCTGAACCAAAAAGACAGAATTCCTATATATCAACTAGTAACCAAATCCTTCCATCCAAGGACTAAAATTCAGGGAAATTAAATCAATTGTACAAGCCAATCCATGATCTGTCCAGTCCATTTGCTTTTACATTGCTTCACCCAGGCAAAGGGTACCTGTTAAGTGCTTTTTCATTCAAACACTAAAAAAAACATTGTAGGGTACAACTTAAAAAACCAAGGATTAGAATCTTCCCTTTGCATGGAAAGAGTGGTTAACAGTTACCTTATGGTACTTTTAATCACATGGATTTCCATTTGTAACTGTATGTGGGAATGACCTTGGTAGATAGGAGCCTAGACCTGGGGTGTCAAACTGGTGGCCCACAGGCCAAATGTGTCAAATACAGGCCACAGCCACTCCAGCTCCATGAAGGGAAAAAACATCGCAATACGTAACATGACAACTTGATGCCACGAGTTTCACCTGTGGCCTGGACAGTGGCTTGATAAACTGAAATTTGAGGAGGAAGAGTGGTGAAAGCATCTCAGAAAGGATCTTCCCTAGTTTTTTGGGAGAGTAAAAATAAGGAATGGGAGGACTACTTTCAGACTTGCAAGAATGTAAGCCTGCTATACAGAGTTAATACTCCTGGTTATGGTTCTCGTCTGGCTAAATAGATAGTCGTCAAATTTACAATCACAATTGAGCCCAACATTTATAACAAATTCGTTAAGTGAGGTTTGCCTCCTTTTACAACTTTTCGTGCCATATTTGTTAAGCTAATTACTCTCGTTGTTAAATTAGCAACACGGTTGTTAAGTGAATCTGATTTTCCTATTGACTTTGGTTGTCAGAAGGTCGCAAAGGGGATCACATGATCCCGGGATACTGCAATAGTCGCAAACATGAGTCAATTGTCAAGCATCCAAATATAAATCATGTGACCATGCAAAAGTTGTTAAGTGTGAAAAATGATTGTAAGTCCTTTTTTTTCAGTGCCGTTGTAACTTTGAATGGTCACTAAATGAAGTGTTGTAAGTCGAGGACTATCTGTATCACAAGGTTAATATCCATGGAGAATTGAAGGCAAGTAAAATTGTTAATGTTCCAGAGAACACAACTAATTTACCACTAATTTACCAGGACATGTTTGGAATGTACTTTTGGAATAGCTTTCCAAATTGCTCACTAGTTAATTTCTATTCAGCCAAACAAGAAAACCAATCATGCTGATGACTTTTCACCTCTTCTGCCTTATCATATTTTTTCAGTTGGCAATCAAGCTACCAATCATAACGTTCTGGCTTGTGAAGATGTGTACACTCACCCTCTGAGGACTTTCTTCAGTAGGTGAGAAGGATGCTGAGGGCAGGGCCTGCAAGGAGGTAAGAGATGGAGGAGACAGTTAAACTTAATACTTAATACACTACTAGTACTACTACTAGGCATTATAGTCTAGTTATTTATTCCTAGTTTAGGAAGGTCCAAATGTAATCCTAAATTGAGAATTATCTGTAGATCTCAGATTAAATTGTCTTACAAAATAAAGTGAGACAATTATTTTATTTTATGACGATAAAATAAAGGAAGGGCTGGAAAAAAACAAAATAAACATACAGAAATCTACTTTGGAAAAATGAACAACCAAAAATACTTTAAAAGCTGGGATTAATTGGAAGCGGGCATCAAGACAAAACCTTTGCAATATGTCTAGGAACAGAATTCACAGCAACCAATTAAGCTATCACAGCCAGTGTTACCTATAATAATACCTCTGTGTTTGGTTCAACAAAAATTCCTCTCCTGTAATCAAAATCAGTCAGATCCCGTGAGCATCCCAGCAATCTCAACAGCTCCACTCTGCTGCGGATCTTCTCTCCTCTCGGGCTGTGAGAGAAAGTGAAGCTATTGTTAGAAATTTTCAGAAAAAAAAATTCAATGAAAATAAGAGCATCACCTTATATAAAATGGAAAGCACCACCTTTCCATTTTCTGCTGCTGCCTCCTTATTCCATTTCAAGACCAATGTGGATGCTAAAAATGAACCAATTCTTTGTTAGTATATGTAATTTCAGGCTGTATGGGAAGCAGGTCACCTAATGTATTAGCAACGGTAACCAAGAGTTCTCTGTTATTGTTCCCAGCGAAATAATAGTCGGAACATCTCCTAACTTAATGTATTTTCAGAATTCATTTGATTTTCAAAAAACATCTCCTATCCTGATAGCCTTTTAGAATCTTTAGCACAGGAGGAAGAAGGCAGAGCCTCCTCGCTGACAGACCATAGATCGCATCTCTCTGCGGCTATGGTCCATGCTCTTTTGTTGGAAAGCCCCGATCATTACGATTAGGGGCTGAAGCTGCCTTGGAGGGGCGGTGGAGTAAGGGGAAGCCGCAAGCCAGGTTGAAGGGAGTCGCATCTCCCCTCCTGGGCTTGGTCTTTTTCCCCCAAAAAACGACTGCAGCAGTGATTTAAAATGGCCACCCCAAAGAGGAGGACTCAGCTGGATTAAGATTTGTGCAGGAGGGAAGACAGAGGTGGATAACATCTGAACCGGGACAATTGGGCGATACAACTAAACAAAAGTACCCTCGGATTAAGGTAACATGGAATTTTTAAGAAAAGTGAGCGGTGAAATTACAAAGGGACAGGAAATATATATATATATATATATATTTCTGACAGATAAGCGGGGCTTCGAACCAGGAAAGGAAGAAGTCGGAACTAAAGGTTTAACTAAATTGGACTAAAATATTTTGGCAATAAACAGGCATAAAATAAAGCTGGACTTAAGATTGTCAAAAAATAATAATAATAAAGTTTACAAATTGGAGACTTTGCTGGAATATTGAGGTTTGAAAAATCCTAAATAAAAAAAAATAGGGGAAAAAGGTGAAGACTTTGTATAATGGAGAGTGCCACCTTTCAACAAAAACTTGAGCTCAAATAAAAGGGAAAGCATCCTGTTTCTGAATAAATTTGTGTGGATATAACATTAAAGAAATATTGAAACAAAGAATCTTAGAAAGTGAAAGCAGAATCAGAATAAAGAAAAAAGCAAGGAAAGACTGACTGTGGGATTGATTGATGTTTTTGGTATAGACCCTGGGCTGGAATAATTGAGAACTTTAGAAAAATGAAAGAAGAAAGAAGGAAAGTAAAAGTGGGTTTTTTGTGGATTTTAATGATCATAAAATACAAGAGTGTGTAATGATGATATCTGTTCAGGAATTAAAAATGGAACTTAAAAATATGAGAAAATTACTGCAGGAAAGAGGCGAATCACTTTGTTCTGTGTTAGAAAAAATGGAAATGGCAATTGAAGAACAAGAAGAAAGAGCTTTGGAGGAGGAGGAGTCGACTCAAGGAGAAGACATCTTAAATAGACAACTAACACAAAGAATGCTACAAAGAAGTGGGGAAAGAAGGAAGGTTAAAAAGTTGAGACTTAAGAAGGCAATCAAAAGGGGGAATACCTGTGAAGTTGGGAAAGACAGAAAGACCCAGCAGAAAAGGGGAAAGGAAGACATTAAGAAAGAGAGAGATATAAACTGGAATGAGAAAAGATATGGGGAAAAAAGGGGGAGGAGAAAAAGTAAGAAACAGGCACATGAAATAAAGAAATACGGAAATAGTAAAATATTGAAAAGAAATTGTTTTTTCAGAGATAATGGTTGATGAATTAAAAAGGGGATTCTGCAAGGTGACAAGGGGTAATAAGAATATTTCTGCAATTAAAAATATTTAGAAAATAGAGTAATATAGATAGTGATAACTCTTATTAAAAATCAAGGGGGGAAATATGCTGTGGAATCCAAGTGAAAAGATGTAATGATTATTATTGTAACTTCTTAAAAATAATGGTTTATTGGGAATTAAGATGAGGGAATAAAGGTATATTTTAATCATTGACGTGTCACACTCAAAACAGTAAAAAGGGGAAACCTATACTTGTTTTTTTTTTTAAGTGTTAAAATTTGTATTAATCTAGAATTTATAAAAAGAATATGTAATGGAAAGGGAATATGACACACTAAAGAACCAACTAAATTAATAAGCTAATATAGACTATTAAAAGCAAGGAGAGACAGTGACTTTTTATTGTTATTATTATTATCATCATCATTATCCTTATGCAAATACATATTGTTTAACTTTATTTTTAAAATAAATATTAAACGATTATATTTGAAATAATTGAGATGAAACAAAAAGATGTTTTGATTGAGATTAATGAAAGAGGCTAGAATTAATGTGTTTGTTTCTCTCCTTACTGAAAATTTGGAATGGAAAAGGTAATAATAGAATTAAGTATGCATATATGAATGTATAATTGCTGTCATATTTGTATGTAAAGGTGATGACCCAGAAATATGTTGTCCACTAAAAAGAGATTTTTGTTTTTATGTGAAAAACGGAATAAAATTTGTTAAAAAAAAAAATCTTTAGCACAGAAGATATAGTGGGGAAAAACCCCCAAAATTGTAGACTCTTTCTCTATGCATACCTCTTCTGCACCTCCACTCCCCCTCGGCAAATCAATCCCTGGCTGGAAATCTCTTATTTAGTTTTCATACCCAATTATATTTGGCTGACCTCATCTCGGCTCAGAAGCTGAGTTGGGTTGGTTGATGGTATAGGATGGGAGATCAAAAAGTACAATGGATAGAGATTAGACTGGGAGGTTAGAAAGTATCCCCATATAGTAGACCCTCTTCTCACGACCATAATTCATTCCATAACTTTGGCGATTTCTTCATCTTCAGGAATTTCTGGGTCAGGGGTCGTGTTTGATCACCACCCAAGTATGTGTTCGTGACCAGATTCAAAAATTTTGTGAATTTTTTGATCGGAACCCAAGTTGGTCATGGTCAGAAGCGTTTGTGACTAGAGGTTCTACTGTTTCTAGAGAGCTTCACGTGTTCATAAAATGTTCAGGAGTCAAGATAAACTTAAAAGAATGCATAGCCTTAATATAATGGGTAAATACAGTATTTCCACCTTGGATCCATTTTTATATAGTTATTTTTCTCAGTGGTGATGATGGACAAAAAGGAAGAAGAGAGTTGATTTTCAAATTGTTTTTTTTTTTCCACCAACATTTTGACTCTCTAGTAGGAGAACCTAGGCTGTGTCACTGAATGCTGACAAGCAGAATAAATTAATCACTAGGCAAATCAATGTATTCTTAATTATGTTCTATGTGGACTTCTGGAGGAAGAAATAGCAGACTTAAGATGGCTCCATGGAAAATGGACTGTGGTGAGCAACGAAGAGCTGGTGAGTAGACCGGGTATTTGAAACTCTTTAGGCAAACAGAGGATGAGAAATCACCCACAAGAGCTCCAGACAATTGCTCCTCCCAAGGAGACTGCAAAACAGTAGTCTCTGGCAGGTTTTGAGCACTGAGAGATGAGAGAATGGTCGTTGGTTCTTACCTGACACACCCCTTCTTGGCGAGCTGCGAGGAGCATCCAGAGTGGGAGGTGCTTCAGACTCCGTTCTCAGAGGCTGAGCTTAAATTGAGGAACACTCCTCCTCCTCCACGTGATTCCTCCGTAGCGTTCCCCAGTTTTGCGAGGACGAGAAGAAAAAGCCGTGTTCTCATCCTAACTAACTAGTGGATCATTGGCGAAAACAAGATTCCCCACCAGACGGTGAAATTAGGGTGGGGCTGGATGCTCCTCGCAGCTCGCCGAGAAGGGGCGTGTCAGGTAAGAACCAACACCCATTCTCCATAGAGCTGCTTGGAGGATCCAGAGTGGGACATACCAAAGCTTGGCTGTCCTACGGGAGGGACTCCGTCTGGTTCAGGAGCCTCTCCAGGTCCTTGAGGGCCCGCTGTAGGACTTGTCTGCCAAACGAGGCCTCCGCTGAGGCAAATATGTCGATCTTGTAATGCCTAATGAAGGGAAACGGGGAAGCCCAGGTGGCAGTCCGGCTAATATCAGTGATTGGGGCCTGGGTGGCCCAAGCTGCCGAGGTAGCCGCACTTCTGGTGGAATGTGCTGTTATTCCGCTGGGTACTGGCAGAGCCTGTGACAAATAATATCTAGAGATAGTAGCTCTGATCCAACGGCTGATGGTTGAAGGGGATACTTTGTGACCCAATGTCTTGGGCTGGAAGGAAAGGAATAAGGATTCGGACCTCCTAAAGGGCTGGGTGCACTTAATGTAGATGCGCAGGGTACGTCTCACCTCCAGGGTATGCCAAAGTGTTTCCCTATCCCGTGAAGGTTTGGGGCAAAAATTTGGGAGAATGAGTTCCTGTGCCCTCTGGAAGGCTGAGTTGACCTTGGGCAAGAAGGTAGGGTCGGGCCAGAGAACCAACCGGTCGGCGTGAAAAACGCAGAGGTCCTTTCTCACTGACAAGGCTGCGATTTCCGAGATCCGACGGGCCGATGTAATGGCCATCAGGAACACAACTTTGAATGTTAAAAACTGGAGGGAGGACTCCCTCAGAGTTTCAAAGGGGTGCTTAGTGAGTGAAGTAAGGACCTTATTAAGATCCCACGTAGGGTACCAGTGAATGGTAGGAGGTCACAAATTAGTGGCTCCTCTGAGGAATGCCCTAATACGAGGGTGGTGGGAAAGGGAACCAATGTTGTCGCAAGAGATAACAGTTGTGAGAGCTGCGACCTGTCGTCTCAAGGTGTTGGGGGAAAGCCCTTTCTTCAGTCCCTCTTGGAGGAAATCCAAAATCTGAGCGATGGAGGGCGAGAGTGGGTTGACTTGGGATTTATGACACCACTTGCAGAAACTATTCCAAGTGGCATCGTAGATACAGGTAGTTGAGGGCTTCCTGGCAGCTAGGATGGTATCAATAACCTGGTCAAAAAACTTCTTGTTTCTTAGGCGGTTCCGCTCAACCTCCAGACGGCTAACTGGAGCCATTGAGGATCCGGATGCAGGAGGGGCCCCTGAGAAAGGGAGATCATGTTCGGGGGGATTCTCCAAGGGGGGGTCTACTGATAGGTTGTGGAGGTCCACAACCATGGGTGCCTGGGCCAGTAAGGGGCTACCAGAAGCAGTTCCGCCTTCGCGTGGATTAGTTTCTGGATCACTCTGGGAACTAGGGCTAGTGGGGGGAATGCGTATAGGAGCCCTGGGGGCCAGGGGCAATGTAGGGTGTTGTAATTCTCGGCCCCATGGAAGGGGTACCTCAAGAAAAATCTTGGGAGTTGTGCGTTGAGGGAGGATGCGAAGAGGTCCACTATCGGTTGGCTGAAGATTGTGGATGCCTCCCTGAACAGAGACGGGTGGAGGCACCATTCTGACTGGTCCACCGTGGCCCTGCTCAACCAGTCTGCTTGGGTGTTTGAAACTCCTGAGATATGCTCTGCTTTGAGGGAGAGGAGATTGCCCTCCGCCCAGCGGCAGAGGCGCTTGGCTTCTCTCATCAACTGTATGGACTGTGTTCCCCCCTGTCTGTTGATGTGTGCCTTGGCTGTGACGTTGTCCATGAGGATAAGGACATGACATCCACATACGTGAGGGAGAAAGCTGCGTAGGACCAGGTGTACGGTGTGGAGTTCCAGCCAGTTTATACTGCATATTCGTTCTGTCTCCGACCATCTGCCCTGTGCCGTGAGCGAGTGGACGTGAACACCCCATCCGGATAGGCTGGCATCTGTGGTGAGGGTGAGCCGCTGGGGCTCCTTGAAGTAATGACCCTTGTTGATGGCGGGGTTGGTCCACCAGCGGAGAGACGTGAGGACGTTTGGAGGTACCCTGACCATGGATTTTGAATTGCTTCTGCCGGATCTTTGAAATGTAAGCAGGAACCACTGTAGAGATCTGGTGTGTAAACGGGCCCAGGGGACAATGGAAATGCATGAAAGCATCTTACCTACTAACTTAGAAAAATCTAATAGAGTTACCTTCTTTGATCGCTGGATCTGTTTGACAGATTCCTGGATGCTAAGGAGTCTTTCCGAGGAAAGAAAGACCTTTCCTTTAACTGTATCAATTACGGACCCTAAGTGGGTTATTCGAGTAGATGGCGACAGTTGGCTCTTTTGCCAGTTCATGAGGAACCCATGGTCTTGGAGGGCAGAGAGAGTAACTCTAGTGTCCCTCTCTGCTTGACATCTGGAGGGGGACAGGATGAGGATGTCATCCAGGTAACAGTGGAAACGAACGGAAAGGTTCCTAAGGTGAGCCGCTAGTGCCGCGAGGACCTTGGTAAAGGCTTTGGGGGCCGATGCCAACCCAAAGGGGAGAGCCACATATTGGAAGTGGTGATGATTGTAACAGAACCTGAGGAATTTGGAATGGGAGGGCCAGATTGGGGTGTGTAAATATGCTTCTGAAAGATCTATAGAAGCGAGCCAGTCCCTTTGCCTGGTACCCAAGAGAATGGACTGTAAGGTGTGCATTTTAAACCTGCGATGGATCAGGTAACGATTAAGTAGTTTTAAGTCTGGGATTGCTCTCCATCCCCCGGAATTTTGGGGACCACGAAGAGGTGGGAGTACAAACCCTGCCCTCGTTGAGAGGGTGGAACGGGTTGGATAGCCTGTATGTTGAGGAGGTGCTGAATGGCGGAATCCATCAAATTTCATTTAGTGGAGTCCCTCGAAGGGGGGGATGCCATGAAAAAGTCAGGGGGGTGCGCTGAAATTCCAGGGTGAGTCCGAACTTGATGGTATCTCTGACCCAGGAGTCGGAGATAGAGGAATCCCATTGGTCAGCGAAATGTCTGAGACGTCCGCCAATGGGGGGAGGAGGAACAGGATCTATCTTGGGCACCGGAAGGGTCTCCCATCTGATCCCCTGAAGGGTCTTTTGTAGCTACCACCCCTTCTGTTCCTGTCACCCGAGTCGGCTCGATCCTGGGGTTGGGATGGCCGAAAGGAGGGGGGTCTCGGGTACCTGGGCAGGAAGGGAGACTGGTAGAAGGGTCGGAAGGACTCTCTCCGAAAGGGCGGAGGGACTCTGGGCTCTGACCTCCAAAAAAGAGAGGGAAGAAATTTTTTCTTGCTTCGGCTCTCAACTAGCAGGGGTTCCAGAGCTGGGCCGAATAATTTGTCTCCCTTGATGGAAGCACTGGCCAATTTGACTTTGTTTTTGACATCCGCCTGCC
Source organism: Hydrophis major (assembly GCA_033807585.1). Classification (NCBI taxonomy): domain Eukaryota; kingdom Metazoa; phylum Chordata; class Lepidosauria; order Squamata; family Elapidae; genus Hydrophis; species Hydrophis major. Next base: position 225,493,202 of record CM066329.1, read on the forward strand.
AGTGTTTTAGCCAGAGCAAGCGGCGGGCTGTAACATGTGAGGTTATAGCTCTAGTGGAGAACTTAACCGCATGGTAGGTGGCGTCAGCTGAGAATTTTGCCACGGCCGTAAGCTTAGCGATGTCTTAATGAGCCCTTGTATTAGAGGTGGGGACATGCTGTTTTAGTTGGCAGAGCCACCAGATCGAAGACCTGGTGAAAAAGGAAGCGGCCGTGGCCGATCTAATGGCCCAAGCGTCAGATTGATGAGCCCGGCGTAAGGCCAATTCAGCCCTCTTGTCTTTGGGTTTTAGAGCCTCCAGAAGGTCACTAGGGGAGGAGGAGGCTGCTAAGCCAACAATGGGCTCATCAACCTCGGGGGTATTAAGCAGGCTAGAGAAGTCTGAATCGAGGTTGAAAAACCTCTTATCCTGGCTAGATGGGGGAGGGGGGGCCCCTGTGGAAGCCAACTATTTTGATACCAGGTCCGAAAAAATGGGCAGAGCCGGAATGACTTCAGCCTCCACAACGGGCTGCTTAAAAATGGAATCCTCTGGGCCCTCCGCTGAGGAAGGGAGGGCAGAGGGAGACTGTGTGAACAGTCCAGAGATGTTTTTGGCCTTAAAAAGTAGTGATTTGTACAGATGTGGCTTGAACAAGCCCACAAAGGTGGTTTGGTGGGGGGTGAGGCCCTCATCCTTGGACATCTCCCCCTCCATTGGCTCCGTCTCCGATACGGGTTCACTGTAATGTGTCAACCCCAATTTGAATTCTTCCTCCTCCCTGAATTGATCCAGGCCCCCTTCCTCCTCCTCCTGCTCCCTTTCTGGAAGAGGGCTGTCCCTCTATGAAGGTACCTGACCGTGGGGAGGATCTGATCTAGGCAGGGATCTGACCAATGGAGACTCATGTTCGGGAGCCATCGGGAAGAAGCCGGGTCTGGACATCTGTTGGAGACCTTCCGCAATGCCCTGGTGGATAGCCAGCTCCATCCATGACCTCATTTGCTCTGGAACCTCGACTATGGCAGGTTCCTCTTGGCGCAGACCAAGCAGCCATAGGAGTAAATGTAGCTTCGGGTGTCCGTCTGGTCATTGTTCCAGGAACCTGATGCCCCTGGGGTGAGCTGTGCCTGGATAGGGAAGAGTAATCTGGAGAAGGGGGGGGTGAGTAGAGGTAGAAGGAGTGGAGGGTGGGAGGGCTGAAGGCACTGAGTGTGACCCCCTGGATTGCTTGTCGAATTCCTTCTCCAACGCCTTATGGCGTCCCTTTGAGAGGCCTTGGAAGTTTTCTTAGCCTGTCTGCGCAAATGGTGAGATTTAGATTTGGCCTTCAAAGAAGGGCCTTTAGAAGAATTGTCATCTGCCATTTTAAGAAGTAATGAGTGTATGCGAGGATACAAAGGCGGCTGGCTCGCCTAGGGTTCGACCTGCAGCAAAGGCCGGGTGTCCTTTCAACTGGTCCGCGCCCCCTTTTGGAATTTTGGTATGTACTACGATATAAATATAATATATATTATTATTAGTAGGAGTAATATATGATGATGGCAGATGAGATTCTGCTGAAACGTTGCGACAACTTTAAAAGCACCACTACTATGACGTGGGAAAATACCCGAACAAAGCTGAATGCCAGACATGTAAGTTCCCACGAAAACTTAAGAAAACACACATACACACACACATATATATATATTATTTTTATTTTTATTTTTATTATTTTTATTTTTATTTATTTTTATTTTTATTATTTTAATATAAAAATACGTAAATTTGATCGGAATAAATTTGGATCTTGGTCCAAAAGGAGTAACAACCTTGGCTGTTAAATTTTAGCAAAAAATTGTAAGGAAGACAGGTTGATTGGTTATCAAATTAGCTGAATGAACGCCTGAGGCCAATAGAAAAGAATGGAGAGATAAGGCCTCCAGCAGCTGTACTCCCAGGCGAAAACTGGGAGGGGGGTGCTGCTATTACTTCGCCCTGAGCGTAGCTGCGGTAGCCAACAATATACATAGAAAAGTTACAGGAATCCAATATCAAGAAAAGGCTCTGACCAGGCTGATAAGGCCTGTTTCGACGAGCTAGAGTGACTCGCAGCAGAATCAATGAGACCGGCAAACAAAAATGGCGCCCGACCACGAGGCGGCGCCCAAAATGGTGGCCGCCTACTGAGCCAGGAGCGGAATTAAGCCCCCTCCGGCAAGCTTAGAATGGGCGTTGGTTCTTACCTGATACACCTCTTTTCGTCGAACTGCGTAGAGCATCCAGAGAGTGGGAGGTGCTCCAGTCTCGTGTAATAAAGGCTGAGCTATAATTGAAGGAACGCCCTCCTCCTCCACGTGACTCCTGCAGGCGTTCCCCCAGTTTTACGAAGACGAAGGGACAGCAACAATCCTCTAACGGAACTGGAAAAAACAACTCTCAACAACCATAAACAGTATCATTGGCCAAAACAGAATGCCCTACCAGACGGAATAAAAAGGGTGGGGCTGGATGCTCTACGCAGTTCAACGAGAAGAAGCGTATCAGGTAAGAACCAACGCCCATTCTCCATCGAACTGCTGCGAGCATCCAGAGAGTGGGACATGCTAAAGCATGTTGTTCTACGGGTGGGACTCCATCTGGGTCGGAATTTCCTCTGGCTCTCTCGCCACCTGTTGAAGTACTCGCCTACCAAAGGAAGCCTCAGCGGAGGCATAAGTGTCAATTCTATAGTGTCGTATAAATGGAGATGGAGAGGCCCAAGTGGCCGCCCTACAGATGTCATGAATGGAAGCTTGAGTAGCCCAGGATACCGAAGTAGCCGCACTCCTGGTAGAGTGAGCAGTTACCCTACTAGGAACCGGTAGGGCTTGAGCCAGATAGGCCTTAGAAATGGTAGCCCTAATCCAGCGACCTACAGTGGATGGGGAGACTTTGCATCCCATTATCTTTGGCTGAAAGGAGAGGAAAAGAGACTCAGACTTTCTGATAGGCTGAGTTCGATGGATGTATATACGGAGAGCTCTGCGCACATCGAAGGTGTGCCACTGCCGTTCCTTCACCCGCATGGGCTTTGGACAAAAATTAGGCAGGACCAATTCCTGTGCTCTGTGAAAGGCTGAATTGATTTTAGGCATAAAGACAGGATCAGGCCGTAAAATCACTCGATCAGGATGGAAAATGCACAGGTCCTTTCTGACGGATAGAGCTGCAATTTCAGATATCCTTCTAGCTGAAGTTATTGCTACAAGAAAGACCACTTTACGGATGAGATACTGAAGCGGTTTCCTGAGAGGCTCGAAGGGAGATTTAGTCAGCACCATAAGGACTTTATTAAGGTCCCATTTAGTCAGCACCGTAAGGACTTTATTAAGGTCCCAAGTCGGGTATCTGTGAACCATCGGGGGGCGCAGGTTAGAAACCCCCCTGAGAAAGGCTCTAATACAAGGATGGTGGGATAGTGGCGCAGAAGAGTCGCCAGAAACCACCGTCGAAAGAGCCGAAACCTGCCTTCTCAGAGTGTTAGGGGAAAGACCCCTGTCTAGGCCATCTTGCAGGAAAGCCACAACCTGCGCAACAGAAGGGGAGAGCGGGTCGATAGAAGATTGACGACACCATTTGGAAAAACAGTCCCAGGTTGCATTATAAATGCGAGTGGTGGAAGGGCGTCTAGCTGCCATGATGGTAGTGATGATCTGGGCCGATAGACCCTCCGATCTTAGCTTTTCCCGCTCAACCACCAGACGGCCAACTGAAGCCACTGCGGATCCGGATTGATGAGAAGGCCCCAGGACAGGGAGATCTTGTCCCGTGGAATCCTCCATGGTGGGGCCACCGACAGATCGCGAAGGTCTGCGAACCACAGTCTCCTGGGCCAATACGGAGCCACCAGGAGAATCTCTGCCCTCTCTAGAACCAGTTTCCGAATCACCCTTGGGATCAAAGGGAGAGGAGGAAAGGCATACAGAAGACCGGAAGGCCAAGGGCAACGCAGGGCATCATAATTCTCCACTCCGTTGGTGGGGTAGCGAGAGAAAAATCTTGGTGTCTGGGCGGAGATGCGAATAGGTCTACCAGAGGCAGGCTGAAGATCGTTGCTGCCTGCTTGAACAGAAGAGGATGAAGGCGCCATTCCGCTTGGTCCAACGCGACTCTGCTGAGCCAATCTGCGCGAACATTGGAGGCTCCCGAAATGTGTTCCGCTCTGATGGATAGAAGGTGTGTTTCTGACTATCGACATAGCCACTAGGCCTCTCGCATGAGATGAAGAGAATGAGTGCCCCCTTGACGATTGATATGCGCCTTGGTTGTGGTGTTGTCGGTTAGAACCAGTATGTGATTCCTTTGTACCTGAGGGAGGAAAGCCTTCAGGGCCAAGTACACTGCGTGGAGCTCCAGCCAATTGATGCTGCAATGCCGCTCGGCGGCCGACCAAACACCCTGGGCTGAAAGGGAGTGCAGATGGGCTCCCCATCCGGAGAGACTTGCATCTGTAGTGAGCGTGACTCTTGGAGGATCCTTGAACAGATGGCCCCTGTTGATAGAAGGTCTTATCCACCATAGAAGAGAGGCGAGGACTCTTGGAGGGACCTTCACCACAATGTTGGAGTTGCTCTGACCGGAGCATTGATACGGCAGAAGGAACCACTGCAACAATCTAGAATGCAAACGTGCCCATGGAATAATAGATATACAGGAAACTAGTTTCCCCAGTTGCTTGGATAAATCAAGTAAAGAGGCTTTACCAGACCGCCTAATGGACTTGACAGAAGTCTGTATGCTGACGAATCTATCGTGGGAAAGGAAAACCTTCTCCATCACCAAATCAATGACAGCTCCTAAATGGGCTATACGGGTGGAAGGGATAAGTTGACTCTTTTCCCAGTTAACAAGGAAACCATGAGCCTGCAGCACCGAAAGGATGGTGGCAGTGTCACGTGTAGCCTGAGTTTGGTTGGGCGAAACAATCAAAATGTCCTCAAGGTAACAATGAAGCCGGATTGGAAAATGCCTGAGGTGAGCCGCTAGAGCTGCTAGCACCTTAGTAAATGTCCTTGGGGCTGAAACAAGGCCAAAGGGAAGGGGCACATACTGAAAATGCTGATTATTATAACAAAACCTCAAGTATTTTGAATGCGAGGGGAGGATAGGGATATGGAGATAAGCCTTGGATAGATCTACTGAAGTCATCCAGTCTCCCTTTCTGATGCTCTGCAAAATGGATTGAAGGGTATGCATTTTAAATCTATGTCAGACAATATACCAATTAAGCCTCTTCAAATCCAAAATGGGCCTCTAGCCTCCAGAATGCTTAGGGACTAGAAAGAGGAGGGAGTAGAACCCCTCTCCCCGCTGTGAGGCAGGTACAGGCTAGATCGCCCTAATATCTGCAAGATGTTTGATAGCTGATGACATGAGCTCCCGCTTGGTCGGGTCCCTGGAGAGGGGAGAAACCATGAAATGTTCTGGTGGTGAAGAATGAAACTGGAGAGAAAGACCGAATCTAACAGTGTCTCTGACCCAAATATCCGAAGTGGATGTTTCCCATTGGTTAGCAAAACGTCTAAGGCGACCGCCAATGGGATAGGGGCGGGAGATCTATCTGGGTCTCCGGGATGCCCTATTTCCTGAACCTCTGAAGGGCCTCCTGTAGCTTCCTCCCCTCCTGCCTCTATCACCTGAGTCGCTTCTGTCTTGATAGGCCGGCCGAAAGGACGACGAGGCCTAATATCTAAGGGAGAAGGAATGTTGGACAAAGGGACGAAAGGAGCCCCTCCAAAATGGCTGGGACCCTCTGGCTTCTGGTTTACGAAAAAGGGACAGTAGAAATTTCTTCTTATTACACGTCTCCATTAATAACGGTACTAAGGCAGGGCCAAAAAGCTTCCCTCTCAATATGGGAGCTGAGGCTAGCTTGGATTTATTTCTGACATCTGCGTGCCATTGTCGGAGCCAGAGCAGCCAATGGGCAGCCACGTGTGAGGATATGGCCCGGGCCGAGAACTTCACGGAGTGAAAAGTGGCATCGGCCACAAATTCAGCTGCGGCCGTGAGCTTGGTGATGTCCTGCAGGGCTCTGGTGTTGGAAGCGGGGACATGTTGCTTTAGTTGTTTAAGCCACCTTATGGAAGAGCGGGTAAAAAAGGAGGCAGCTGTGGCTGATTTTATGGCCCAGGCATCTGACTGATGCACCCGCTGGAGCGCCAATTCCATACACTTATCTTCAGGTTTAAGTGCCTCCAGAGCGTTAGTGGGATTGGAAGAAGAAGAAGCCAATCTAATAATAGGGTCGTCTACCTCCGGAGTAGCCAGCAAGGCTGAGAATTCCGGATCAAAATTGAACAGCCTCTTATCCTGGTTAGAAGGGGCAGGAGAGGGGCCTGTCGATGCCAGTTGTCTTCCTACGAGATCGAAGAATATTGGGGGGGTAGGAATTACCTCAATCTCAATGACCGGATGAGTGAATATGGAGTCTTCTTGACCCCCCAGGACAGCTGGAGGCGGCTCAGAAGCAGACGGAGAAAGAAGACTTGAAATGTTTTTAGTTTTAAATAATAAAGATTTAAACAACTGAGATTTGAACAGGCCCACCAAAGCCGGTTGCTCAGGGGAAACGCCTTCGTCTTCAGACATTTCCTCCTCCATGGGGTCCAGTGCAAATGGGGGCTCTGAATAATGCAGTGACCCTCTATCAGAACCTTCCTCTTCCCCTACAGACTGAAAGTCCCTTTCCTCCTCCACCAGGGCCTCCACACCCTCCAGACATGGAACTTCCAATTGGAGAGGTACCTGTCCCGGCTGGGAAGCCGACCTGGCAATAGGTCTAGTAGACACGGATGTAATTCCAGGTGCCATCCCCTGAGGCTCCGTCCTTGAGAGTTGCTGCATGCCTTCAGCGATCCCTTGACAGATGGCGAGCTGCATCCACTCCTTGATACTGTCTGGGATAATAGAAGAAGCCGGGTCTTGGCGTAGGCCCACTGTGGTTGGTGTAAAAGTTGCCTCGGGGGCACGAGGGGAATGGAGACTCCGTGTTGAACTACACCTGGAGGGGGAAGACTGTCCGGGCGGGGGGGAATGCACAGAAAGAGGGAGGAGCAAGAGCTACAGAAGGCGAGTCCTTTGAACGTTTGCTAAATTCTTTCTTCAGAGCCTTATGACGCCTCAAAGCATCCCTTTGGGAGGCACTGGAGGAATCCTTGTCCTTTGCATGCAAATAGTGGGTCTTGGACTTGGCCTTTAAAGAAGGCCCACTCGGATTTCCCTCTGCCATGATACAAAGAATATAGGAGAGGCGGTTGGTGCGCCAAGGAGTTCGGCCTATCGCTCTAGCCGGTTTTCCTAAGGTTGGGCCACGTCTCCCTTTTGGAAAGGAAAAGGGAAAATTCCCTTAACTATCTACCTACTAGTAACAGCTCAAGAATAATCAAAACAATTTTTTATTCCAGTATTTATTATATTTTTTTAATTTTTTTTAAATTTATATATATATAAAAGTGGGCGGAGCCCGAAGATAATCAAATTGAAAGGAAACTCAATAAACAACTAGCTAAACAACAACTGCAAGAGGGGAAGCCAAATCCAACGCTGAGGCCAGAAAAAAACAACAATAACCCCTATATATAAATATAATTGAAATATCCACAGACAAAAACAGGGGTTTGAGAAGGCCTCCTAAGGCAGCCTCCCAGCGAACTTGGAAGGTATGTGCCTGCGTCTCTGGGTAAGTTGCGGGCAATCAATAACGGAACCAACAAGGCACTGGAAGGCAGCGGAGAATAACAGGGCCCAGAACCACGGTATTCTCAATAAAATCAGGCTCCACGCGTCCTTTCACGCTGAGGGCCTACCAGCAACCACGCAACTTAAACTGATCAGTCAAAATGGTGCCGACCACGAGGCGCGCCTAAAATGGCCGCCCGTAGTGGCGCTAATAATCCAGAGACGCACCAGCCCTTAAATGGAGGGAAAAGGCAAAAATAAAGAGCTGGGAGAAGAAGCAGAGCTTCCTCTGACTGCGTTGGTGGGGGGAAGACGCAACGAATGATAAATAAAGCTGAACGAAAGGGCTGCTCCTGGGAGCGCAATTTAAAGGCTGGCAGAGGGAGAAGGAGGGGGGTGGGGGGGCAAAGGCTCCAACTCCCCCTAATTCCCCCCTAAAGGCGAAAACCTCGCTTGACAGAAATTTGGGACCACACAATTAAGGCAAGGAACAAGGATTAAAAGAAAAGCAAACCTGATACAAGAATTCTAAGCAAGAAATCTGAAACGGCCAAGATACGAATATAGCTGCCTGTCTGTCAAAGGCTGAGCTAAAACTGGGGGATCGCCTGCAGGAGTCACGTGGAGGAGGAGGGCGTTCCTTCAATTATAGCTCAGCCTGTATGACACGAGACTGGAGCACCTCCCACTCTCTGGATGCTTGCAGCAGTTCGACGGAGAATGCCGAGAGGGGCACCAAAGAAGAAAATCGCCCCTTCCTGGGACAATTGGCGTTCGTGGGGGAGGGAGAACAGCGGCGCGTTGAGGCGCAATAAATTCCAGCCGCTAACGAGGGCAGCGTGGAAAGCGGCAGGGAGGTTGAGATCGAGGATGGGGGGGTTAGCACAAGAGCGCTGCTAAACCGCCCGCTTTTTCCTCCTGAGGGGCGAGGAAAACTCTGCCCTGAAGCTAGAGAAGATCCCAATTGCGCAGAGGCTAGAGGAAAGTAATATTCAATCCTGAATTGAATATCCTGAATTGGCCAAGGAGCTTCATCAGAAACAGCCTGATTCTCACAAGGCTGAACATAAACTGGGGAACACTATGGAGGAGTCACGTGGAGGAGGAGCATTCCTCAATTTAAACTCAGCCTGTGAGAGTGGAGTCTGAAGCACCTCCCACTCTGGATGCTCCGAGCAGCTCTATGGAGAATATCCATATTGCTCAAACCATGGTCCAGCACTTTTAAAAAGAGACTAAGTTTGTTTAATTCTTTTTCTAATCACCCTAGGAAATAGCTTATTAACTATTTTTCACCTATTAGAAACCTTTGGATTGAAGTCTGAAAACACCAAGAAAATGTATGCATACTTGCATATTTGCATTATGTAAATATGTATCAATCAAAACTGTTGATCATTATAACAACACATTATATTTTGTTTCCTTTTTTCTTTTTTGTTGTATTTTTTCACCTTTTAAAAAGCATTTATCATGCATTTTTTCTTTGGTGATGGTGACGATTATTGTTGTGTTTTGTTTCTTTTTTTTTCTGTTATTTTAAAATAAATAAATCGATCCTTTCCTGGGAAAGTGTACTTTTTGAAATTTTTCTAAGATATAAAGAAGATAAACAATTTTAAAACTTGGAAACTAGAGGGAACAGAAGATTTTAATTAAAGAATACATAAACCTGACGAACAGCTACTGAAAGATGCAAAATATTATAATATTGGAAATACTGAAGGATACTTTTGAAAAGTTAATATCAACAATGTCAAAAACGATGTTGGCTTCTATTGTATGTCCAAAAGATGTTTTGGGGAAAAAAAGTTTTATCTGACAAGACAATGATTAGGTGAGCAGTAAAATGTGATCTACAGATTACAGGCTACATGAATGACATGGAAAAAGATGTTTGTTCAGACATACAAAAGAAATCGGTTGATTTTTTTTAAATCAAAAGACAATTATAAAAAACTAAGTGAATGAACTGGATAATTCTTTTACATTGGATTTACAAAAAAGGGTTTGTTAAATTTAGCTGGGATGAATCTTGGGGTAAAAATAATCAAATTAAATCAAGTTCTGTGACATACTTTGAATGGACTAAAGATGACTGTTGTTAGAAATAAAAGGAAGAAATATAAAGTTGTTTTATTTGATTAAAATTAACACAGACATGTTATTTTTGGCAATATTTAATGAACTGTTGCTGACAACACAACTGGCAAGACAATGCTTTATTTGCTCATAGGTTTTTATACTTGAGATAAAGGTTGGAAGTAACTTCTGTATAGTTATTTTCTTCTTCACTATAGTCTTACTTTTCTTTTTTTCTTTCTATTCTTTTTTTTCTTTATACTTTTTACACTTTTTTCTATTCTTTTAATTTGCATTAACCTTTACTATTGCAATTATATCTTTTAATAAAATTATTTTTAAAAAGTGTTATACTTTTGTCTTTAACATGCTCTCTGCAGATATGGCATATAATGTTGGTAATTATAATGGAACTTCTGTAGAATATTTACATGCAATCTCTCAATAATCATTACAACAATTCCACAGGTAAGCATATTTGTCATACAGAGTAGGGAAACAAGGTAGGATAATAATTATCAGGAGGTAATCTAGCACATTCTAAGTCAAAAAGGTACAGGAGTTTAAGTTTGCTGATGCAATATTGTTTGTTTCAATTAACTGCTTGTAGAATTTCTGAAAATCTCACATATATGTGCTTAGATAAAATAGAAAAAACAAGAGTAACAGTTCATAGTAATAACTGACAAGTATTTCACTGAATGGAGTAAACAAATGTTTGGAAATAGACCAGATAACAATTGTTGCCCTGAATAAATTGAGCAACCATGAAATTTCAGAATGCTTCTTATCCTCAAAGGTTGCCAAATAAAAGTTTTGGGAACTATTGAACGCATTTGCCTAGGGATAAGAAACTGATACCAGCTCCTTTTCCCAATATGATCCCAAACAGAATTACCTTATATAATAAGTGTCTGAATGGCCGCTCCTTATTCCACTTTTGCGCAAAACTTCACGACGCTTCCAGCCAGGGCCCAAGGAGGGACAATCCACCCACCCGTCTGTCATGTTTTCTGCTGGGATGGAAAAACCATTGAAAAGGCCCTAAAAAGATCAGGAAATGCAAGGATCATAACAATGGCATTGAAGGGGAACTTACCATAAACATTTATGGATATGCACATTATAAAGGAAGAAGGAGGGGGAAGAGCAGCAGCAAGGTGGAGAAGAAGAAGAAGAAGAAGAAGAAGAAGAAGAAGAAGAAGAAGAAGAAGAAGAAGAAGAAGAAGAAGAAGAAGAAGAAGAAGAAGAAGAAGAAGAAGAAGAAGAAGAAGAAGAAGAAGTTCTTCTTCTGTGGATATCCCTTTGTCGTAGGGTTTCAGGCAATCTCAGAAGCTATCAAGAAAGACCATTTTAATATATAATTGTTAATTGATAAGGTAGCTGTAATCGCAACCAACTCATCTTCCTTTCCCTTTCCTCCCTCATCTCACCCCAATTTGAGCTCTACAAAACGTATGCCTTTTAATCAGATTTATTAATCAGAAACAGTACAGGCAGTCAAACTTACAACAGTTCATTTAGTGACAGTTCAAAGTTACAGCACCACTTTAAAAAAAGTGACTTATGATCATTTTTACGCTTACAACCATTGTAGCATCCCTGATCAAAATTCAGACACTTGGTAACTGACTCATATTTAAGACGGTTGCAATGTCCCAGGGTCATGTGATCATCTTTTTTTTAAATAAATTTTTTATTAATTTTCAGTAAACAAACATACACAAACAAAACACAAAACATGAAAACATAAAACTTCTTTTTGGAAAGCGGCTTAGTCCCGGGTTACATCTTTTTGTACAGACATAAATCAAATTCATGCTCACTTTATATACCATTTCTTATCTTATTTACCATTCTACATTTTCTGTATAGTTTCTCCCCTCTTTTCACTCTCTTAATTCTATTTTATTTCTTTTATCTCGATTTAAATCATTATGCTTCTATCTTTTGTCTGTTCTATTTCAATTATCTATTATCTTTTCTCATTAACACAAAATCTCTCCTGTAATCACTGATTGAAATATGACGCCTTTATATCTTTCCCCTAAATTTAACACTTAAAATAATATAATTTTCATTCTGATTCTGCTTAGTACATTCTAAAGCTACACACTATATTTAAAAAAAAGAAAAAATTATAAATATATAATATAATTAAAACAACAATCCATACCAGTTAAATTCTATCGTTAAAATTAATATTCATTTAAATCTTAAACATTTTACACATTCCTTTTCAAATAAGTATCATGCTTCTATGGGAACCCTTATAAATTTTGCACATTCCTTTTTAATTCAATTCTCTCATATTTCATTTCATTTATTTTGTTCAAAAAAGAAAGTTTCACTAAATTACATTGAATGTTTTATCCCATTTTATAATTATATGTTGTTCCAATTTTCTAACATTACTTCTAATACAAATACAACAATATAGTCTATATGTACCTTTGCAGAATCTCTTTTTCAGTTATATTTTTACCCATTATCTCTAAATAAATCCTGTTTCCTTACATCTTGTTTCAAACCCTTGTAGCTTCTCTTCCCTTCCTTCCTCCCTTGTTTCTTCACGCCCTTTTTACCCCCTTGTCTCTCCATCTCCATTTCCCTTTTCTGTTGCTTTCTGACATTATATCCACTTTTCACCTTATTTTTACCTTTTTGGGTTGTTTTTTTAGGTCTTAAATTCTCCATTCTCTTTCCCCTTTCTTCCCCAGATAAAGTTACTTGTTCATTAAAGATGGCTTCTTCTTTGTCCCAATCTTCTTGTTCTTGTAGTTTCTCATAGGTAGAAATTGCCATTTCTAAAAAATTGAAAACAGAGCCAAAAGAGCCCTTCCCTTCTTGTTCCTCTTCTTTATATTTTTTAAATTCAATTTTCAGTTCACCCACAAGTGATGCCATTATGAAAAAGATTTTTAAACAACCACCCAAGTATTTTTAATCATTAAAATATAATTTCCAAAAGTCCCAAAGTCACCAAGCAGTCCAAATACACACAAGCTATTCCATTTAACACTTTTCTCTTTTTTCACTTTCTCTTCCTGGGGTTACAATTCAGTTACAAAGTTCCAATTAAAATGTATCTTTTAGAAGTCTTGTTACAATTTAACTTTCGATTTTTTTAAATTCCAAGCAATCTCCTCCAGCCAAATCTTACTCTTTATTCTTTTCCTCTCCCTTCCCACTTGCAGCGAAAAACAAGTTTTTTCAATGTTCAGAAATCTTTATTATCCCCTTGGCTTTGATTTTCAGTTTAATTACCTGCTGATGCCAAAGCGGGTTTTTCTGATTTCTCATTCATCTGCTGTCACCGTAAGGAAGGAGAGTGAGAAAAAACAAACTTTCCCTTTTCACTTTCATTTGCTGCTTCTGGATCTTCCTTGGGAACGATGAATCTTTTTTGAAGTTTAAATTCCAGGATATCTTGAATGTTGCTTCTTATCCCGGTCAGCCAAAACTTTCGCTTCTTAGCTTTCTCCTGCACATTCTTTTCCGGATGAGTGCTTCTTTGAGGTGGCCATTTCTGACCGCCACTCTACCACCTTCGGAAAAGGGAATTAAGCCAGCTGAGGGGGGGAGGTGCAGACTCCCCTCAAAACCCTGCTGGGTTTCCCCTGTCTTCAGCCACCTCTATGGGGTGACTTTAGCCCCGAAGCCGGCTGGCTCGGGGCACTCCAACAGCGAGTGCAAGCAGAAAATGCACACGATCACGGATTCCTGCTGCCGCTGAAGCCCAGCAAACCGGAAGTCTCAACAACATAAATCCTCTTCAAATTCTCTCAACACTTAGCAGTAGACTCTTCTCCACGAATATGGATTGGCTGCTGGTCACTCAGTGTTAATCCAATTATACAAAGAGCTTGTTTGTTGTTCGGTTTAAAGTCAGCAAGCTTCTTGGCATCATCCTCATTAGCTGGATCCCAAACATTTACATCCAGTGGGTCTTGAACTACATTCCATAAACCTTCTCTATGCAGAAGTAGACTGCACTTCATAGACCAGGAAGCATAGTTTGTTCCATCCAACCAGGTTATCAGTGATAGACTTGTTGAAGTGTCTTGTGCCATCTTTACCAGGATAGTAACCCACAATTAAACAGTAAATAGCTGTCTGTATACAGTACTATGCATTCACACTAACTCTCAGTTATCTGAGCCTGGTATGGCCTGGGCCCATAACCAGTGTTGAAGTAATTCCCCATTAGGAGAATGAGCGCATACAGGAAGACATATTTGAGAGTAGTGTTTGAATAATACACACACAGCACACAGATACACTGTTCAGTAAATGTAGGTTTTTACTTCCAGAAAGGTTTAAGCAAAGTTCAAAACAAGCAGTCCAAAGTCATTCACAGGTAAGATCAGTCAGTTTTTAGTCCAGTAAAAAAGTCCAGTGTCAATAAAAAAATAAATAATCCAATAAAAAAGTCCAGTGTCAAAAACAGTTCAGTATCAGACTTACATCAAATCCAGGAATAGCAGTCAATTAGAAGGAACGGCAAAACTCTCCAACAGAAGGAAACAGAGACTCACTGAGACTTCTACTAAGACTAAACAACCCAGGTTTCTGGCTCCATCTTATGGCCATTTGAGAAACCACACCCAATTACACTTTTAGCATTCCCTTCAAGAGACAGTATTAAAACGTCTATCCTGGTTTAAATATTTCCAATCCAAATAGCTGTTAGGTGACTTACATTCCTAACAACTTTTCTTTAGAGAAAGAGATGGGGTGGGGGGAAGGATCCATTGGAATCACCCAGTCTTTGCAAACCTGAATCACTTAACTTTTCAGAGGCCGACCTTAAAAACGAGGGGGGGGGGAAGGAGAATTAAAATAGAGCAAGACGTGTAGATTCTAAAGAAACAAACATTTGCTGTCTTGGGTGGCTTTCTGAGGTTTTTTTTTTCTACAGCCAGGTAAAGAGCCATATGGGGGAGGGGGACTTTCAGGTTCAGAAACTCTCAGTTAAGTAAGTTGCACGAACTGCTATTTCTTTTCCCCTCCCTGCCCCCCATTTGATCACAAAACAGATCTTAATGATAAACAACCCTTTTGTAACTTACCAACTGCATGCCAAATGCCAGCCTCCCACAGGGGAACCACAAAGCAACCTCCCAATTTATTAAAAATCCACCATTTTATTATAAATAAATAAATTTATTTATTTATTTATTTAAAATCCACAATTTATTCAAATACAGGCATAATTTTTTCAAATACAGTTATGTCATCTTCTGGAACATCATCATAACTCTCCAAACCCTGAATTCTGACTGGAATCTCTGATGATTCCATTGCCTGTAAAAAGATTGGTCCCAACCGTTGATGTCCCCCTCACTCCCCCATATGGCTCTTCACCTGGCTGCAGGAAAAAAAAAAACCTCAGAAAGCCACCCAAGACAGCAAGTGTTTGTTTCTTTAGAATCCACACATCTTGTTGTATTTTAATTATCCTTTCTCCTCCCCCACCTGTCATTTTTAAAGTCAGGCCGCTGAAAAGTTAAACAATTCAGGTTTTTGTACTTCAAACTACAGCAAACAAACTGCAACTCTGCCTTGAAAGTCTTTCAGGGGGAGAAGAACACTGCAATGTTCTTCTGTTGTTAAGCAGCAGAAATTTTTGGCTCAATTGTGATCATATTTCTTTTGATCTAGTCACAGCTTATTACAAGTAGTCCTTGTTTAAGAACCCCAATTGAGACCAGCAACTCAGTCATTAAGTAAAGCCATAACTGTGCTTATGGTCTTATTTCAGCTTTCCTTTGTTTTCCTTATCTTTACTTTCCTTATCTTTGGTTGTCACTCCTGCCTTGTGTTAATTATTCTTCTGATGAAATCCATTTAACAGTTCTTATTTGGAGAAAAGTCTGAAGCAAGGAAGTCATCATATTTCAGTAATGTCTACAAAATCATATTCACCTTCCTGCATTACAACTTCTTTTTGTTTGTTCACTATTTTCTTCACATTCGTACAAAGATTCTGGAACTCGAGGGCCACATAATTTGGCCCATTTCTTTCTGTATGTATATTAGTTGTTTCTATGCTTTGTGTACCTCTGCCAATACCTTTAGCACTGGACTATTTTTTCAACTGTTTTCTTTTTAATTTTCTCCCTTCCTCCCTCCCTCCCTCCCTTCCTTCTTCAGGAATGGACAGTTTGCGTAGTCTCTTCACCTTCCCTTTCAGAAGGGTAACTAAGGTGCACTTGCAATATGTACGTGATTATTTTCAAGGCCAAAGAAGAACATGTTATATTCCCTGTGGGTCATAAGAATAGTTCCCTCCATCTCTCAAATTCCTCAGATGAATGACCACCAATCAACCAATCAATATAAATCCTTGAATCTCTCCATAGAAATATTCTCTAATACTCCTCCAGACTGACAGGTATTTTCCTTGTACATTCCCTTAAGCTTTCTCAAATGAGGAGGGAATAATGCTCCAAAATACACACAATGGGAAATCAGCAGCAATCTGGAAATAGTGGTAGCAACCCATGAGCAATTTTTTCCTCTCTCTTCTATCTCTTCCACCTGTTTTCCTTCCTTGTTGTTCTGCTAGCTGGTTTGGATTTCTTATTCTCAGTTACCCCAAATAAACATTTCAATTTCGAATTATACATGTTTCATAGAACTCAGAGGATAGGCAATGAAATGGACTTAATACAACATTTTAAAATTATTTCCTAAATATTTTTAAATCCACAAAGATTATAATAATTGGAAACTCCAATAGAGTATGCTAGATACCAATGTGTCCATGATCCCCTGGCACTACCAGTTTTATATTCCTCCTGGTATTTTGTTCTGTACAGCTATTTTGTGGATGAACAAGTACCTTCTTCTTGGAACATTTAGTGCAATTAACAATAGTCATATGATAATCAAGAAGAAAACTTCTACAATATAAATATTAAAATGTATAAAAATATCAAAAATATCAATAATAACGTTCAAATTTTTACTAGAATACCGGAAAATTCAATCATCTGATGGAAAACAGTTTGTAGAACAAAAAGAAAATTATAAAAAATCAAGAGGAACAAAAGACCAGTTGCTCACTGACAAAATGGCACTAAAAATGCAAAACGAAGAAAAATGAATTTAAATATGGCGTGGATTGATTATAAGAAGGCATTTGACTCATTATCCAACAGCTGGATTAACGCCTGTCTGGAAAACTTTGGAATCAGCAAAAATATTTGCACATTTTTGAAAGCAAATATGCAAAAATGGAAAAGAGTTCTAACAGCAAATGGTGAAGTCAACATTAGACAAGGAATCTTCCAAGGGGACTCATTTTCGCCATTACTGTTCAACATTGCATTTAATCCACTGACAATAATCCTATGAAACACAAAACTGGGCTATCAAATCTCACATGGATGACTTAAAAATGTATGCGAGAAGCCCCAGTGAACTTCAAAATCCATTCCTTTAAAAACAAAGTCAATTATTGTTCTGACCAAGACTTCCTGAGACAGTAACAATCACATGCTGTTTCCAAAAACCTTTTTTTCTCTGTAGAACTGCTGCGAGCATCCAGAGAGTGGGAGGTGCTTCAGTCTTCACTTCTCACAGGCTGAGCTGAAATTGAGGAATGCCCTCCTCCTCCACGTGACTCCATGCGTTCCCCCAGTTTTAGCTCAGCCTTCGAGAAAGACAGGCAGTTTTTCTTCTGTTCCTTGGCCATTTCAGGTGTTGTTGAATTTAGGCTCAGGTTTGATTTCTTTCTTTCCTCCTTGTCCCTGCAGATTGTAGTGCGATCCTAAATTTAGTTTACAGAGCGATTTTGCTCTCAGGAGGGAGGTAAGGGGTTTGGAGCCCTTTCGCCCCCCCTCCTCATTCCTTCTCTGCCGTTCCAAGCACGCTGGGCTCAGCCGCTTGGCTCCGCGCTATATTTTAGCGCGCAATTGCGTCTTCCCCCCTAGAACGCCTCAGGGGAAGCAGCGCTTTCTCTCCCAGCCCTTTTTTTCTCCTTTTCATTCCTTGAAGTTGCGGTTGGGCTGGTGTGCCTCTGAGCCGGGCGGCCATTTTGGGCGCGCCTCGTGGCCGGAGCCATTTTGTTCCCTCATCAAATAAGGCCCTTATTGCTTGGAATTATTTGTGAGCTGCGAGGCCTTTGTAGGCCCTTAGCAGGACTGTCAGGCCGCGTGGAGCCTCTGTTTTTACCTGGAGGGCACTGTGGCTCCGTGCCCTGTTGTCCCTCTTGGTTAGACATTGTTGGCTTTCTTCCTTTGCCCGCAGCTAACTCAGAGGCGCAGGCACGTACTCCCCATTGTTGTTGGAGGGCTGCCTTCAGAAGCCCATTTTGTCTTGCCTTTTGTATATTTGCTTGGCCTCAGCGTTCACTTGGTCCATTTGGGATTTAGGTCTTTGCTAGTAGGTTTTTTTGCTGTTATTCCTTGGGTCTGTTTGGTCTTTCTTACTTGAACCCGACCCTCAATTTAATAATAATAATTGTTAGTGTATATATTTAGTGTATATATTTAATATCCTTGGATAGATTTTTTTTCCTTTTTATTGCACAAAGTTCAAAAAAAAAGGTCATTAAATAGATAGATAAATTACTGTTCTAGAATAAAATTTCTTTCAAAAAGGGGGACGTGACCCAGTCTTAGGAAAACCGACTTGCTTGAGTAGGCCGAACTCCTAGGCATGCCAACCGCCATTCCTTTTTTTAATACCATGGCAGAGACTAATCCTACTGGCTCTTCTCTGAAGGCCAAATCAAAGACGCATTACCTTCATAAAAGGGACAAGGAATCTTCCAGTGCTTCTCAAAGGGATGCTTTACGGCGTCATAAAGCCCTAGAAAGGGAGTTTAGCAAGCGGGCTGAAGAGTCACACTCTATAACACCTGCTTTACCTTCTACCCCCCCCTGCCAAGCCAATCCTCTTCCTCTAGGCGCGGTACCGCCACCCGAGGCCGCCAGCCCACCCGTGTGCCCGAGGAGACCTTCACGCCGACCGCTGTAGCCTATGTTCTGGAGATCCTACTCCAACCATTATACCTGATGACATTAGAGAATGGATGCAGTCTGCCATCCGTCAAGGGATAGCCGAAGGAATGCAACAGCTGTCTAGACCGGACTCCCGAGGGAGGACTCCCGAGGTCGAATCTTTATCCGGAAGGTCTCTCTCCGGACCAGTGTCTCAACATGGTCAGGTACCTCCTCACATGGATGCCCCATTCCCAGAGGGGGAGGATACAAAAGAAGAAGAGGTAGTGGGCCTTGAACCGTTCGGAGAGTACGAAGGTTCTGATAGAGGGTCCTTGCAGTATTCTGAACCCTTTCTGGAGGCAGATCCCATGGAGGGAGAAATGTCAGAAGATGAGGGCCTTTTCCCCGAGCAACCTGCTGTTGTGGGTCTTTTTAAATTCCATTTATTTAAATCATTATTATTTAAGGCAAAGAACGTTTCAGGTCTGGCCTCGCAATCTCCCTCTGACCCTCCTCCATCGAGCCCAGAAGGTCCTGATGACCTTATGTTCAGACAGCCGGCGGTGGCAGCGGACATTATTCCGGCTCCCCCAATCTTCTCGGATCTGGTCGCAAAGCAGTTGGCTTCGATGGGTCCTTCTCCGGCCCCCTCTAGTCAGGACAAGAGGTTGTTTAACCTGGACACGGATTTCTCCGCTATGTCAGACACACTGGAAGTAGATGATCCGATTGTAAGACTAGCCTCCTCTTCCAATCCTACCGATGCACTGGAGGCACTGAAGCCGGAGGATAGGCGAGCGGAGATGGCGCTCCGGCGGGCTCACAACGCTGATGCTTGGGCCATCCGGTCGGCCAAGGCCGCTTCCTTCTTCACCCGGTCCTCCATCAGGTGGCTCAGACAACTGAAGCAACATATCCCCCCAGCTGACACCAGAGCCCATCAAGACATCGCAAAAATCACGGCAGCGGCGGAATTTGCAGTCGACACCACCTTTCATTCAATTAAGTTCTCATCCCGGGCTATATCTTCCCACGTAACTGCCAGACAATTGCTTTGGCTTCGGCACTGGCAGGCTGATATTAAAAATAAGTCTAAGTTGGCTTCAGCCCCCATATAAAAGGGGAAATTGTTCGGGCCTGCTCTCGAGCCATTGCTTCTGGAAACTCGAAATGAGAAAAAGTTTCTGCCTTCGCTTTTTCGTAGGCAGGAAGCCAAGGGCTCCCAGCCCTTTCGGAAGGGCTCCTTTCGTCCCCCTTTCCAGTCATCATTCACTCCTAGGTTCCAGGGCTCCCCATCATTCCGGTCGTCTTACCAGGACCGGGGTGACTCGGGAGACAGAAGCAGGAGAGGGGGCAGTTACAGAAGGCCCTTCAGGGGTGCCGGGAGTAGGGTGGCCCGCCGACCCAGGTAGGATTGCAGGCTCCCCTCACATAAGCGGCCGCCTCAGGCATTTTGCCAACAAGTGGGAGGAATCCACTTCAGACACTTGGGTCAGAAATTCAGTGCGCTTTGGCTTGACCCTGCAGTTTCACACTCCCCCTCCTGAGCATTTCAGGTTTTCACCCATCTCTAGGAATCCTGCTAAGCAGGCCCTTATGGCCTCTACCATCAAACATCTGTCTGATATTAGGGCCATTCGACCTGTACCTCCCTCCCAACGGGGAAGGGGTTTCTATTCCCTTTTATTTTTGGTGCCTAAACATTCCAGAGGTTGGAGACCCATTTTAGATCTTAAGAGGTTAAATCACTTTATCGTACGCCATAAGTTCAAAATGCAAACTCTTCAGTCTATTTTACAGGGCATCAGAGAAGGGGACTGGCTTACGTCGGTTGACCTCTCCGAGGCTTATCTCCATATCCCCATTCATTCCTCGTATTGCAAATACCTCAGGTTTTGCTATAATAATCAGCATTACCAGTATGTAGCCCTTCCCTTTGGTCTCGCCTCAGCTCCGAGATCTTTCACTAAGGTGTTGGCAGCTCTCACGGCTCGCCTTAGACAAATTCCTATCCGGATCCACTGTTACCTTGACGATATCCTGGTTGTACCCCCTTCCCGATGTCAAGACGAGAGTGATACTAGCGCTACCCTCTCGGTACTTCAGTCCCACGGGTTCTTAGTTAACTGGGAGAAGAGTCAGCTTATCCCCTGCACTTGTATATCCCATCTGGGGGCTGTGATTGACTCTGTTGAAGGGAAGGTTTTCCTCTCTCAGGAGAGACTACCTCTGAAAAGCAGGCTCAGCAAATGAGCCATGGACACATTATCACTTCTTTCAGCTTTTTCAGAATGATGAAATGCTAGATGCCAATTTTAGACTTCATAAGGTGGAATGAAATAAGATTTAATATATTAATCTCCCTAGAATTCATTATGAGTTATTATTATGAATAACCACTTTACTTAGATTGCACAATTAAAGTTAAGCCTTTAATTGGAA
This sequence comes from Hydrophis major, assembly GCA_033807585.1. Lineage (NCBI taxonomy): Eukaryota > Metazoa > Chordata > Lepidosauria > Squamata > Elapidae > Hydrophis > Hydrophis major. The sequence goes on from CM066329.1 coordinate 225,514,364, forward strand.
AAACTACTCAGATTCAAATCCCTGTATAGCAATTGCGTGAGTAGCTCTGGGAATTCCAGGCTCTCACTAATAAGCCACTTTCACAGCCATTACATAATAGACAGCTTCTTACATAATGTATGTAAAAACAAATAGTGCCATAAACATGATTATTGGTTAGAAATACCTCTCAGATATCACATATTATAGGGCACAAATTAAATTACTTTCTTTCCACAATGAGCTAATGCAGTTTGACTTATTTGATGATATACAAATCCAGTCATGATGGTTGCATACTATACCTATGGATTACAATTTACAAATTATCTCTGTATTACAATATTTAGTGAATCCAGCAATAGTTTCATCTAATTTCAGGATAGTATTTTTACTAAAAGTTTTCTCTTGACTAGATATTTGGAATAGAATCATTTCAAGATATGTTGCATCAGAAGTTATTTTTTATAAACTATCTTTCAAAATGATGGCATTTTTTGAAATATTTACAGAAAGGTTAGATTATCAGGGAGAAAAATTAATATTCTTTGAGCACAGAATCAGTAGATATTGGGGAAAAGGAATAATAGAGGAGACCCTGGAGATCTTATAGTGCAGGGATGTCAAATTCAATTTCATTGAGGGCCACATCAGCACTGTGGCTGTCCTCAGGGGACTGAGGGGACATGGCCGGCTGGATGAGGCCCAATGGGTGGGCGTGGCCAGGTTGGGAATGGCAGCTCAATGTCGCTTGCATTGGGGCCAGGCCCTGTGGGGGATTGGGCAGGGCTGGGGGGGATAGAGGGTTCTCCGGCAGAAGGAGGGGCCAGGAAGGGTCTGATCCACTGGAGGAACAAAGAGAGACAGAGGGGTTGCAACAAGGCAACTCAGCCAGTTGCCATCATCACCATGCCGTGACTCCTATATACTCTGCCCCCACAACCAAACCTTGTTCTTCAGCAAACCTGCTGCATGTCCCCCACCTGCCCCCCATAAAAGCCCTTGCAAATGGGAAAGGCGAGGAGCCCCCATCCCCAAGAGACAGCTGGGAGTCCGCAGCTCACAGGGGTTGATCACGCAGGCTGATGGTCATGGTGGTCAAGGGGCTTGAACAGGCAGAGGCACCTGATCAGATTTTCAAGATGCCCAGATGGCTTACCAGATACGCAGCTACCTGCTCCATCCCAGTGGCGATGGCGGGCAAAGACAGATGGTGGGGTTGCGATGAGGCAGACCAGCCAGTCACCACCATGCTGCAGCCCCTGTGCACTCGGCCCCCTCCCACAAACCTGGTTCTTCAGCAAGCTCATCCCTTGCCCCCCCCACCCCTGGTGATGGAAAGGGTGGGGAGCATCTGGCAGGCTGTGTGGCGGCCCAGGCATCTGGCAGGCCTGATCAGGTGCCACTGCCTGCTGCTTGGAGCATCAACCCAGCAGTCATGGGTCTTGGACCCACCTGCACTGCACGAGCTGCAGACTTGCAGCTGCCTTTTGGGGATGGGGCTCTCCACCTTTCCCATACGCTGGGGCCTTCGCGAGTTGGGTGGCAGGCAGAAGACTCATCCCACATGTGCAGCAGAGTTAGAAGATGAATGGTTCCACCCCTGCCCCACCAACTGCCTCCCCTCACCTTGTGGCAGAAGCACGAGCAGCAGACAAAGGTAGAGGCCTGGCATGCAGTCCAGCCCACCAGATGTGCTGGGCAGCTGCCAGCTACCTGCCCCATCCTAGCCACGGTGGCAGCAAACAAGGAAAGAAAGACAGTGGGACGGAGCATGCAGTGGGGTGGGCAGCACTTCTAATGGGTCAAACCACATGCCTCTGCCTGCTGCTTAAGGCCAGCCTCACACCCCAGACCCACCTGCACTGCACTTGCTGCAGAGCCCCTTGGCCGGCAGGCTGCTGTGGACATGCAAGCAGAGCAAACCCAGGCCACGGACAGTGTTTTTCCTGCACCTGGCTTTAGATCCAACCAACGGGGCTTCCCTTCCCAGCATCCGGTCAGCCTAGGCCGGGCTGACACATTGTAGGCCGGTCCTTCCCTGCCTCCATCTTCTTGCTCTCATTATCTCCTGTGGGAAACAAAAATATGACCTATTGATCTATTGGATGTTTATATGGCTGAAGTGGATAGTAGCAGGCCCCAGAAAAGAGATATGAACCTAAAGTCTTCAGGTAGGTTGATTTCATAATAATAACAAACTATTTGTAATTTGTTGAGCTGTTACAATCTGTGCAAAGTTTCGAGAGTATATTTGGAACTAGAATGATGAAACTATGAGAAATAAGGAACTAAAAGTAACAGATGGACGGAGGTTTCTATGTACACAGATGTATGTGGAAACTGATGGTCAGCAAGAAAGAACAAGGAAATGGATTGTGAAATGTAGGAAGAAACTGTCCATCTATGCGGCTATTAGGAAAAAGGTATTTAAAGGGTGGAGCTGAAGATCAGAGTGGGGGCTGTCTTTTATTTCTTTCATTGGGTTTTTTCCACGACACTCCCAGTAAAAGTTTCCTTTTGAAATGTTATTTGTTTCAAGATTTTTGCTTTCTTGAGGAGAGGAGAGGAGAGGTAAGTCCTTACACATATCCAATTCCTGCAACTATTGTTTGTATGCTTTAGCCTCCAGTCCAATCATTTTTGTTGTTTTTCTCTGCACTCCTTCTAGAATCTCAACATCTTTTTTATATCATGGCGACAAAACAGGAACGCAATATTCCAAGTGTGGTCTTTGGCATTATAAAGTGTTACTAACACTTCAATGTGATCTTGATTCTGTCCAATCTGGGTCGGTCACCTCGACCAGAGGTTTAGTCTTCCAAGCTTTCAGGCTCATGCTGTAGCCCATCTTCAGGGAACCTCTCTCTAGCGGAGTTTGTGTAATTCTATCTCTCTGTTAATGCAACCTAGGACTGCTGCTCTTGGCTTTTTTTGGCAGCTGCAGAGCAGTGGTTGCTCATATTTAAGGGATTGTCCATAAGATCCCTCTTGCAGTCACTATTACTGAGCCAGGTACCATCTACTCTACATCTAAGCATTTGGTTTTTCCTGCTCTTACAAAAAAAAAAAAAGATATAGGCCATCCAACGAAAACATTAAGCATGTGAATGAAACACTTAAGCCTTTAATACTTTTTGAATTAGTATATAACTGTAAGGGTGAACCTATGATACGCATGCTGCAAGTGGCACACAGAACCATCTCTCGGGGCACGCCAGCCGTAGCCTGTTGATCCTCTGGGTTCTGGTGCACGCATGCAAGCTGGCCAGCCAGAGTTCATGCATGTGGGAGCGCCGGAAACCAGAAGCTCAGCTTCCCAGTGCGAACATGCATACCGGGGAGCTGCTCTTCCAGTTTCTGGTGCTTTCCTGCATGGACACATGCTCTCGTTTCAGCACTCAGTGCCAAAAAGATTAATCAACACTGGTATATAAAGATCTGGACCAGGAAGTTTTCAAGCAGATTTATAGAAAGCACTGGAAATTAATTTTTTATTTCTGCAGTTCACTTTTTTCCCCCAAAGACAGCCTGTAAAATGTATAGACCAGAGAAGTGAAAAAAAATCTGTCTGCCATGAAATGACAAAGTTACAACTAATATTTAAAAGATGTAAAATGCTCATAAAACAGGGAGACAAGTGAAACTGACACTTTTTAAAGGGAACAAATTTTCATACTTTTAGATATGTACTAGTTAAAGACAATTTCAAACTGGAGTTGACTTCTGATGACTGCAGCTGTGACGTAACGGATGTATTTTGTCACCATTCCCATCCAGAATGTTCTTCTGGTTTTCCAGTATAGTCAACAGCCAATGCCTTCTGCCTCATTATCTAAGTATTACTGTATTTTTTGCACTATAAGACGCTCCAGACCATAAGGTGCACCAAACTTCTGGGAAGGAAAACAAGGGGAAAAAAATCTGCCTCTGGCTCCCAGCATCCATCTGGCTAGCATCCTTACAGCAAACAGCATGGTCAGCTTCAGCACATTGTCACAACCTGATTTAGCATGAGCAGCTAATTGGCGGTTGGATCTGCCTCCCGGAATACCGCCGATCAGCTGTTCCAGGCTGCAGGAATCGCCACCGCCCATCACCATCGTTGCCACTAGATGTTATATTTTCGGCCTTCGCGCATCCCATTTTTGGTCTGTTCCAGGAAGCAGGGATTGCTGCCGCCACCTATCACCACCACTGATCACTGCTGCCACCTATTGCCACTGCTGCCTCTCGGTTTATGTGGCGGCAGTTGTCGCCAGGGTTCTGCAGCAGTGGTGATTGGCAATCCCCGCCACCTGGAATGAGCTGAAAATGAGCGTTGGTGCTTACCTAATACATCCTTTCTCATCGAGCTGCGTAGAGCATCCAGAGTGGGAGATGCTCCAGTCTCCGCTCTTACAGGCTGAGCTATAATTGAGGAACACTCCTCCTCCTCCACGTGACTCCTCTGTAGCATTCCCCAGTTTTACGAAAATGAGAAGACAAACAAACTATCATTTCCTCTTAACTATTGTAGCAACTCACAACTACTTAACTGTTTGAATCATTGGCCGAAACAGGATTCCCCACCAGACGGACAATTTAGGGTGGGCTGGATGCTCTACGCAGCTCGACAAGAAAGGGCGTATCAGGTAAGCACCAACGCCCATTCTCCATATAGCTGCTGCGAGCATCCAGAGTGGGACATACCAAAGCATGGCCTGTCCTACGGGAGGGACTCCATCTGCTTCGGAATATACTCTGGTTCTCTTGCCACTTGTTGAAGGACTCGCCTGCCAAAGGACGCTTCTGCTGAAGCAAACACATCGATTTTATAATGACGAATAAAAGGTGACGGAGACGCCCAGGTGGCCGCTCGACAGATATCATTTATCGATGCCTGGTTAGCCCAGGCTGCCGAGGTAGCCGCACTCCTTGTAGAATGTGCGGTTATTCCACTGGGAACAGGAAGCGCCTGAGTTAAATAGGCCTTGGAGATTGTAGCTCTGATCCAATGGCCTACAGTAGACAGGGATACTTTGAAACCCAGCATCTTTGGTTGGAATGACAGGAACAATGATTCTGACTTCCTGAAAGGATGAGTGCTTAATGATGTAAATACGAGTGATGTAAATACGAAGCGCACGTCTGACATCGAGGGTATGCCACTGCCTTTCCCTTTCTCAAGAAGGTCTGGGGCAAAAGTTAGGAAGAATGAGTTCCTGTGATCTGTGAAAGGCTGAGTTAACCTTGGGCAGGAAAGAAGGATCTGGGCGCAGGACCACTCGATCAGCGTGGAAAACGCAGAGATCCTTTCTAATGGACAGAGCTGCTGTTTCAGATATCCGCCGTGCAGATGTAACTGCTACGAGAAACACTACCTTGAACATAAGGAATTGAAGTGATGCCTCCCTTAGGGGTTCGGAGGGAGGTTTAGTCAGTGCCGTGAGTACCTTGTTAAGGTCCCAGGTTGGGTATCTGTGTATTACTGGAGGATGCAAATTGGTGGCTCCTCTAATGAATGCTCAGATACAAGGGTGGCGTGAAAGCGAGCCAGAGGAGTTGTCAGAAATAACAGTTGATAAGGCTGCAACTTGCCTTCTCAAGGTATTGGGGGAGAGGCCCCTATCCTGTCCTTCTTGCAAGAAGACCAAAATTTGAGCAATCGATGGGGAGAGTGGATTAATGTATGATTTTTGGCACCATTTACAGAAAATGCTCCAGGTGGCATTATATATCCGGGTGTCTTGCCATCTTGCTGCCAGGATGGTACCAATGACCTGATTGGAAAAGCCCTCCTTTCTTAAACGGTCCCGCTCAACCTCCAGATGGCTAACTGAAGCCACTGAGGATTTGGATGCTGAAGGGGTCCCTGGAATAGCGAGATCCTGTCCGGTGGGATCCTCCAGGGAGGGGCCACTGACAGGTTGCGAAGGTCTGCAAACCATGGTCTCCTGGGCCAGTATGGGGTAACCAGGAGAAATTCCGCCCTCTCGTGAATCAGCTTTTGGATCACTTTGGGGATTAACGGTAGTGGGGGAAATGCGTATAAGAGTCCTGTGGGTCAGGGACAACGTAGGGCGTCGTGATTCTCTGTCCCTTTGGTGGGGTACCTTGAGAAGAATCTCGGTATCTGGGCGTTGAGCGGTCACGCGAATAGGTCCACTAGCGGGTGGCCAAATATCGCTGAGGCCTCCTTGAACAGGGAGGGATGTAGGCGCCATTCTGACTGGTCTAAGGTGGCCCTGCTCAACCAGTCTGCCCGAACGTTTGAGACCCCCGAGATGTGATCTGCCCTGATGGATAAGAGGTTGGTCTCCGCCCAGCGACAGAGATGCTCGACCTCCCTCATGAGCCGGATGGAATGTGTGCCCCCCTGTCGGTTGATATGAACCTTGGTCGTAATGTTGTCTATCAGGACCAGTATGTGGCACCCGTGCACTTGAGGAAGGAAAGTGCGTAGGGCCAGGTATACCGTGTGAAGCTCCAGCCAGTTTATAATGCACCGTTGCTCGGTTGCTGACCAAGTGCCCTGAGCTGAGAGCGAATGGATATGGGCCCCCCATCCGGATAGGCTGGCGTCTGTTGTGAGGGTGACCCTTTGGGGCTCCTTGAAGAGATGTCCCTTGTTGATAGCGGGTCTGGTCCACCAAAGAAGCGATGCAAGAACCCTTGGAAGAACCTTCACCACGGCTCTTGAATTGTTCCTTCCGGAACGCTGATATGGCAGCAGGTACCACTGCAGAGATCTGGTATGCAGACGGGCCCAGGGAACAATGGATATGCACGAGACCAATTTGCCAAGTAATTTTGATAAGTCCAGTAATGACGCCTTTCTTGCTCGTCTGATCACCCTGACTGATTTTTGAATGCTGAGAAATCTTTCAGGGGAAAGGAAGACCCTTCCCTTAACTGAGTCAATCACTGTCGCTAAGTGTGCCATTCAGGTGGAAGGAGAAATTTACTAGAAGACCATGGACCTGAAGAACCGAGAGGATAGTTCTGGTGTCCCTTTCGGCTTGGCATTTGGAAGGAGAGAGGATGAGAATGTCATCCAGGTAACTGAATACGGATGGGGAAATTTCTAAGGTGAGCCACTAGGGCTGCCAGAACCTTGGTAAAGGTCCTCGGGGCTGAGGATGAGGTGTTTGATAGCGGCTTCTATTAGAGCACGCTTGGTGCGGTCCTTGGAAAGAGGGGAAACCCTAAAATGCTCCAGAGGGGAGGACTGAAACTCAAGGGAGAGGCCGAATTTGATGGTGTCCCTAACCCAAACATCAGAAGTGAATGATTCCCATTGGTCAGCAAAATATTTGAGGCGTCCGCCAATGGGATAGGGAGTTAGGGACTTATCTGGGGCGCCGGGACGGTTTACTTCCTGCGCCCCAGAAAGGTCTCATGTAGTTGGCCCCTCTCCTATTCCTGTCACCCATGTCGGATCAGTCCTAATAGGCCAGCCGAAAGGACGGGGTTCTATGAAATCTGGGGGAGAAGGGTATCTGATGGGGGATACGAAAGGAGCCCCTTCGAAAGGGCTGGGACACTCTGGGCTCCGGTCTGCGAAAAAGGGATGGAAGATATTTCTTTTTATTTCGGCTTTCCATTAACAAGGGTTCCAGGGCCGGACCAAATAGTTTGCCTCCCGAAATGGGAGCTGAAACCAATTTAGTTTTGTTTTTAAAGTCTGCTTGCCAGTGTTTAAGCCAGAGCAGACGACGGGCTGTAACATGTGAAGAGATAGCCCGGGAGGAAAATTTAACGGAATGGAAGGTAGCGTCAGCCGCAAACTCCGCTGCAGCCGTAAGTTTGGCAATATCCTGGTGTGCCCTGGTGTTAGATGGGGGGACATGCTGTTTTAACTGACGGAGCCATCTAATGGAGGATCGAGTAAAAAAGGATGCGGCCGTGGCTGATCGAATGGCCTAAGCATCAGATTGATGTGCCCGGTGTAGCGCCATCTCGGCCCATTTGTCCTCTGGTTTTAGCGCTTCCAGAGCGTCAGTTGGAGTAGAGAATGACGCTAACCCCACTATGGGATCATCAACTTTGGGAATGTCTAACAAGGAGGAGAACTCCGCTTCAAGATTAAAAAATCTCCTGTCCTGACTGGAGGGAGCAGGGAGGGGCCCTGTTGAAACCAACTGCTTTGCTACTAAGTCAGAGAAAATGGGTGGTGTAGGGATAACTTCGGCCTCCACGACCGGTTGCTTGAAAATAGAATCCTCTGGATCTCCAGAGGCTGCTAGGGAAGTATCAGAGGGTGACTGAGACATCAGGCCCGAAATATTTTTCGCCTTGAACAACAAGGACTTGAACAGATGGGGTTTGAACAGGCCTACAAAGGCAGGCTGGTCAGGTGAAATACCCTCGTCCTCTGACATTTCTCCTTCCATCGGTTCCACCTCTAAAAGAGGTTCAGAGTAGTGTAGGGACCCCCTATCTGATTCTTCCTCTTCCCTGAAGGGTTCTAGGCCCACTTCCTCTTCCTCCTCCTCCTCCCCTTCTGGAAAGGGGATCTCCCTCTGGGGAAGTACCTGACCATGGTGAGGTTCCGGTCTGGGAAGGGATCTGCCAGAAACGGATTCGACATTGGGAACCATCGTTTGAAGGCCTGGTCTGGCCATTTGTTGGAGACCTTTGGCGATCCCTTGGCGGATGGCCAGCTGCATCCATTCTCTAATCCTGTCTGGAATAGGGTCTGCGGATGGTTCCTCTGGTCGCAGGCCAGCAGCGGTCGGTGTGAAAGTAGCCTCAGGTGTCCGGATGGCTTGAAGGCTCTGAGCGGGCGAACTGGAAAGAGAGAATTGGTCTGGCGGGGGGGTTAGTAGAGGCAGAAGGGGTGGGAATAGGAGGTGCTGGGGGCACAGATTGTGAGTCCCTTGAATGTTTGTCAAATTTCTTCTCCAAAGCTTTGTGGAGCCTTCCCTTTGAGAAGCCTTGGATGACTCCCAGGTCTGCCTGTGCAAATGGTGTGTCTTTGACTTGGCCTTCAAAGAAGGTCCTCTGGGATTGTCCTCTGCCAAAATAAACAGTAAAAATACAGAATGATAATGCTCAATGAGGCAGTTGGCACGCCTAGGAGTTCGACCTACAACAAAGGCTGGATATCCTATAGTTGAACCGCGTCCCCCTTTTGGAAAAAAATTTAATTATGTTATTATTACTTATTTTATTTTATTTTTATTTTATTTTATTGGAAAGGGATGAGACCAATTAAGGTCTAACAGAACCAAGCACTGTAGGGGTTATGCCAAATTGAAATAAAAATTGAGGAATTAAGAAAAAAAGGAATGAGTAAATCAAATTAACCAATGAGCCAAATGAATGCTGAAGCCAAAAAGAAACAGAAAAAATGGGCCTCCTGAGGCAGCCTCCCAGCCAAATGGGAGGTACTATTTGTGCCTTAAACCTCGCCTCTGAGCAGGCTGCGGGAATAGCCAACAACTACTAACAAGAGGTAACAGGGCTAGGAGCCACGATACCTTCCTAATAAACAGGCTCTAAACAGGCCTCCCGGTCCTGCTATGGGCCTCCGAAGTCACCGTAGCAATAATAACAACAAACAAAATGGCAGCCGGCCGCGAGGCACACCCAAAATGGCAGCCGGGATGGGCGCAAAAGCTCAGAAATGGAAACAAACCACCTCGAAGGGAAAAAAACAGCTTGAAAGAAGCAAAAAAGCAAGGGGCAGAAGGGAGACAAACTCACCTTCTAGTCTAGGCGTTCTTGGGGGGAAGGAACAACGAAGCACCACGAATAGCGCGATAACAAGCCACTGCTTAAGAGCAGGGGTGGCTTTAAAGTGACGGTAGGGAGCAGGAGGAGGGGCAAAAGGCTGCTAAATCCCCCTTTTCTTCCCCCTTAGAGGCAAAAAAATGCTCCTCTTAGGAATTAAGGCCAACCAACTGCGCAGGGACCAAGGAGAAGGAATAAGGAATCAAACCTGAATTAATTTATAATTATCCTGAATCGGCCAAGGAAGAGCTGCTCAATGCTGCCTGTCTCTTGCGAGGCTGAGCTAAAACTGGGGAACGCTACGGAGGAGTCACGTGGAGGAGGAGGAGCTTTCCTCAATTATAGCTCAGCCTGTAAGAGCGGAGACTGGAGCACCTCCCATTCTGGATGCTCGCAGCAGCTCTATGGAGAACGGGATGCACAGAGGCTAAAAATGGGGCACACGGAGGCTGAAAACGGGGTTTGTGGAGGCTGAAAATGGGGCACATAGAGGCCAAAGGGTGGGGGCTGGCAGGTGGGCAGGGCTTCCGCAACATTTGCTCTATAAGATGCACAGACATTTCCACCCACTTTGGGGAGGGGAAATACTTATAGTACCAAAAATACAGTAACTAGATATGATCTCATTGAGCTTCAGAGATCAGCGCAGGTAAACTACTGGAAGTCCTTGGCTTACAGCTACAACTGAAATCCAAAAGTTCCACTTCTAAGCAAGACAGTTAAGTTTTGCCCCATTTTATGATTTTACTTGCCACAGTTAAGTGACCCAATGCAGTTGTTAATTTAGTAACAAGGTTGTTAAATGAATCTGGCTTTTCCACTGACCTTGCTTGTCAGAAGATCACAAAAGGTGATCACATGACCCCAGAACACTTCAATTATGAACCAATTACCAAGCATCTTAATTTTGATCATGTGACCATGGGAACGATCATATATCTTTTTTTTCAGTATTGTTTTGCTTAACTTTGACTGAACAAATGGTTATAAGTTAAGAACTACCTGTATGTTTCACCATCAAAAGGACACAGAATTAACAGCAATAAAACATACTCATTCAAGGAGCCTGGGACTTTAGAGCAGGGCTCCTTAACTTTTATGTGCCAGAGGCATCATTTATCTTTGAAAGCATGTGGTGAGCACTCAGCTGTTTTATAGGAGAATGACCATTTACAAAATTATGGTTGCAATGGGATGGCCAGTCACAAATATTAGTTTATCAGAAGCCAGATTAATGAGCTTGCCCAATGAGCTTGCCCTCCACTTTCCTTTGTGTTTCTTCTGGCAATAGGCACATTCACAGGCAAAGAATGGAGTGCAAGTGTATTTTTTAAAGAAAATCTACGAAGCATTATGCTGGATTCCAGAACATTATTGAAAATAGATAGATAGATAGATAGATAGATAGATAGATAGATAGATAGATAGATAGATAGATAGATAGATAAAATTTGGGAAGTTGGTGTTTTATTTAGCACTATATCCACCTCTTATTTAAAGTTTTTAAAATTACAATTTTTTTAAAAAAATAAATAAATATAAAGTAAAGTAGGTGGAGCTAATGGCTGAAATGTCTATAGGCTGTTGACCATGGGTGGCAGACTTCGTTTATAAGCTTAGAGCAACTAAGATCTGCAGTGTTGCCAATGTTGTATTAAATGATACAGTAGTTCAGAATCTAACAAAAGGCTGATTTGTTATACAGTCACTTTTTTCCCACTGTTATCTGTTCTGCTCTGTTCCTGCATCCAATTCTAACTCATTTTTCAGGCACTAAGCCAAGAAACTTTCTATCCCAATAGCCAACATTTATAACAACATAGTGAATGTAAACAACTAAATCTCCATATTCCAAAGATTAAGAATCACAGCCCTGACTGAGAGAACTAGATCATCCAATAGGATTTTTTTTTCATGTTGAAGCATGCTCTTCCTTGCAAACTTATATAATTAAAAATAACTTGTTTTTCAAAATAAGCTCGCTTCAGTTTTTTATCCGTATCTCCCAAACCCTGTTTTATGAGAAACACAGTAATAGAAATTGAACAGACAACAGACCACAAAGCATCTCATTTTAGGATCCAGAGGTTTATTGAAATTTGGAGCATAGCAAACATAAAGCACTTACATCTTGATTGCATTGCAATTGGGACCAATAGGAGAAGCAGTCAAAAGGACGGCTTGAGGCTAATTGGCCCCGAACCATTATCTAACATTACATTATATAGCTTAACCCTCCAAGCACATGACTTTTGGGATTTTGCCACATTGCCATAACTGGGGCAACTTCCCTTCCCTCCTACCTCAGCATTTCAACACTACTATTTCATCATGTATTGTTGACATTCAGTTCCCTATTTCCACAACCTAGTTCCTCATTTCCTGTAGCCCCAGCACACTACATCCTGCAAAATAAGGAACCAAGGATGTGAGGAAAGAGAATCCATACATTGAAGCATACTTGCAAGTCACAACTTCAACAGACAGAATAATATTACATCCATTTCAGGCCCTGCGAGTCTTACAATTTCCTTGACTAGAAAGCACAGAGAGATCTATAATTATTTTTCTCACAGTGACCATTCAGTTAGAACTTAATGAAAAAAGTGACATGTGACTGTTTTTCAAACTAACAACCATTGCAGCAATCCCATGCTCACATTATCAAAATACGGTCAAGTCACATTGACATCAACTGTTTCACAATTATCAAGTAAGAATCATGTAATCCACATGTATAACACTAAGCCCCATAAAACTCCCAAGTATTGATATCCAGGGATAAAATCAATGGTGGGATTCAATTTTTTTTACTACCGGTTCTGTGGGCGTGGCTTGGTGGCCGTGGCAGGGGAAGGATTGTGATGACCCAGAGTATCTCAGAAATATAACAAAACCCAAAACGTAACTAAAATACCTTCAACTTGACTTCACTGTTTAATTATTCACAGTGGAAGAGTAAACTATTTTCAAAATAACATTTCAAAGGAAAGAAACACAGTTCAAATTCAAAGAACCGATAACGAAGCAAAAACCAAAAACAAACCGCACTGAATAAAGTTCCACGACAGACCAGGATAGATAATTGCCAACTTCAGGAAGATAACCAGGTAAAGTCCGTTGGAAGAATGTGAACCAAGATAAACCTTCTTTAGGAATAAAATACTAAATTGTCTCCAGCATCTGTTAGCACCCAGATCCAAACTCTTATGCAGATCTCACAACTGCAACCCATGAAGAGGATCATAGGTCTCTCCTCCTGAGTAGACCACGTTTTACTCTGATCCTCTCCTCCCTGCGTGCCCTAGGATGGAAAAGGGATGTGTAGAGTTGTAATTGCAAGAATGTTCCAATCTCGGATGGCATACCTCAGATAAAGAAAGTTTCCAAGCAAATACAACTCAGGCAAACAAAGTCACTAATCTATGGATAAAGAAGGATTAGAGAGGGGAAGTAAACATATGTTAGACTTTAACTAGAGATAACTAATTGCATGGATTACTGTACTAAACAGTAACGAAAGTTAAGCAGTAACCAAAGTTAACCAATGATGGAGGATAACTAAAAATGTATATAAATGCAAGACTATACTCCAATAAAGATCATCATCATAATTCAGTTGTTCATGATCAAACAATTCGACTGCCTCGTCATTACAACAAGTGGCGCCAGAACAGGAGCCCTCTTACTTCGTCCAGCAAGGATTTGGTGCACCTTCAACCCTTTGTGATTTCTTCAACCTTTGGGTTTCTGTAAGTATGGGGTCTTCGCTTTCTGAGGAACAAAGGAAGCATGTAGATGAATTAGGCTATTTGTTGAAGAAAAATAATACCGAGGTACCACAGAGAAATCTCTTAAGGCTGGTCTAGGAGATTGCAGCTCAGTGCCTATGGTACCCAGAAAAGGGGTCTTTAAAATTAACTGATTGGAAACGTATTGGGAAAACATTGTATACTGAACCTTGAGCAAAAATAGAAGTTTTGCACATGTGGCATTTATGTAGACATGCAATTGAAACATTCGGTCACAATGAACTTTCTCTTTTAACACCTCCACCTTCAGGTTATACTAATGCTGTCATTTGTCCCCCTTCTTCACCTGAATATATGTCTTCAATTCCCTCAGCTCCTGCAGATACACGGCAAAAGCCTCCTGACTCTATTGTTCAGTTTCTTTTCAGAAAATGATAGAGACTTGTAAAAGGGATGCCTCTGTCTCAGGATCAGAACTTGCAGAATTACTGTCTGTTTGTCCAGTACAATATCGTCCTGGTCAGGGGCCACAGCTTGGACTGCAAGTAGCAGAATGGGAGGGTCTGCCTTATCAAATCTTAAGTGTGTTTAAAAAGGCAGTTACAAACTATGGGATTAGTGGTAATTTTACAAGAGGACTTGTAGAAGGAAAAAAAATGGTTATACAATGATCCCTGAAGATTGGAAGCAAATATTTCACATTATTTTAACATCCATTCAACATGTGGTTTGGGAGAGTGAATATATGAGACATGCTCAAGCTGCTGCTTTAGGAGGAGGAGGAGGAGGAGCATATATAGTTGAGCAGCTATTTGGTTCTGGTTCGTTTGGTACAATTCCTACTCAAGTTGTTCTTCCTCCAGCTAAGTTAACTATTGTTTCTGAATGTGCCTTTCATGCTTTTCTTAAGGTACCCCAAGCTGGAGAACCTAGAGCAATTTTTTCAAACATTCAACAGAATGCCAATGAGCCTTATGCTGACTTTGTTGAGAGTCTGTCCAAAGCAATTAGACAGCAGTTTTCAGGAAACTGCTGGTGAACTTCTTCGTCAGTTAGCTATTGAAAATGCTAATGCAGATTGCAAAAGAGCTTTACAGTCGTTATAGGCTACTGCTCATTACACTCTGGCAGATATGCTGCGAGTCTGCCAGGATATTGGATCACAAACTTATAAAATGCATATGTTAGCAGCTGCTATTCAGAAAGGACAGTGACCAATTGGTAACTGTTTTAAGTGTAAGAAGCCTGGCCACTTTCAGAAGGACTGTCGTTCTTCACCTTCTATGCCTCAGAATCGTCCTTCTAAGAAGTGCCTATTTGCAAAAAGGGATTTCATTGGGCCAATCAATGTCGGTTTCAGTCGGGAAACTCGCCAATGGGTGTGGCACCCACCCAGAATCCAAAGCGTGCCTTTCCCATCACTCTGACTCCTCCAGCAGTCTCTCTCACTCCTCCCCAGCCACAGCCGGTAGCGCTGGAATCAATTTAATCACTCAAGAGGAAATTGAGTTTAAATTTCCCATGGAAGTTAAAATAGTTCCATCTCAATTTAAAGGTCTTCTTCCTTCGGGATTAGTTGGCTTAATTTTGCCTCGTTCTTCTGTACACAAAAAGGGCTATTTTGTTGTGCCTGGGGTGATAGAT
The DNA here is from genome assembly GCA_033807585.1 of Hydrophis major. Classification (NCBI taxonomy): domain Eukaryota; kingdom Metazoa; phylum Chordata; class Lepidosauria; order Squamata; family Elapidae; genus Hydrophis; species Hydrophis major. The sequence goes on from CM066329.1 coordinate 225,529,456, forward strand.
TCAGATTACACTGGTATCCTCATGATTCAGATTTGGGTGAATCTTCCTCAAGTCCTTCCTTGTAATTCTTCTGTTGTTCAATTGCTTCTTCTTCCATATGAAATTCCATCTCTTGGTATAGGTAATCATGGGGATGCAGGATTTGGACCAACTTCATCTGTAGGCTTACTTCATCAGCTGAACTCCTCTCGTCCTTTGTTAACGCTCTTCCTTAATAAACAACCATTTCAAGGGTTATTGGATATTGGAGCCAATGTTACTGTCATCTTCTCTTTACAGTGGCCAGTACAGTGGCCAAAAATGACCGTTTCTTCATTGTGGGGAATAGGAGGTTCTACAGCTGCTTGGCAGAGTGTTCAAGAAATTAAAGTTACAACATCTGCTGGTAAGTCCTTTTTCCTACAACCATTACATTCTAGATATTCATACTAATATTTGGGGCCGTGATATCCTTTCTCTTCTTGATGCCCATTTGATTCTTGATGATAGCTCTTCCTCTTAAATGGCTCGGTTCTACGCCGGTTTGGGTGGAATGGGCGTTGGTCCTTACCTGACACACCATTTCTCTGGAGCCGGGAGGATCATCCAGAGAGTGGGAGGTGCTTCAGTCTGCGTTGTTGAAGGCTGAGCTTAATTACTGAGGAATGCTCCTCCCTCCGTCACGTGGCTCCCTTGCATTCCCCAGTTTACGCGAAGACGAGTGAAGAGAAGATTGTGCTCTCATCTTACTATGCTAAGTGGTTCCTTGGCCGAAACAAGACCCCACCAAACAGTGAACTTAAAAGGGAGGGACTGGATGATCCTCCCGGCTCCAGAGAAATGGCGTGTCAGGTAAGGACCAACACCCATTCTCCTGAGAGCCGGTCGGATCATCCAGAGAGTGGGACATACCAAAGCTTGGCTGTCCTACAGGAGGGACTCCGTCTGGTTCTGAAGTCCCCGCGGTTCCTTGAAGACTCGCTGGAGAACTCATCTCCCAAACGAACCCTCCGCCGAGGCAAATATGTCGATCTTATAATGCCTAATGAAGGGAGATGGGGAGGCCCAGGTGGCCGCCCGACAAATATCAGCAATTGGAGCCTGGGTGGCCCAAGCTGCCGAGGTGGCTGCACTCCTGGTGGAGTGTGCCGTTATGCCGCTGGGCACCGGCAGAGCCTGGGACAAGTAAGCTTTGGAAATAGTAGCTCTACTCCAGCGGCCGATGGTTGCCGGGGACACTTTGTGTCCTAAGAATTTAGGTTGAAAAGAAAGGAATAAGGATTCGGACTTCCTAAAGGGCTGGGTACGTTTAATGGAAATGCGGAGGGCCCGTCTTACGTCCAGGGTGTGCCAAAGCTTCTCCCTTTCCCGCAAGGGATTTGGGCAGAAGTTCGGAAGTGTGAGTTCCTTTGCCCTGTGGAAGGCTAAATTGACCTTAGGCAAGAAGGTAGGGTCCAGCCATAGAACCACCCGGTCGGCATGGAAGATGCAAAGGTCTTTCCTCACCGACAAGGCGGCTATCTCCGATATTCGGCGAGCCGAAGTAATGGCCACCAGGAATACGACTTTGAAAGTTAGGAACTGGAGTGAGGATTTCCTGAGAGGCTCAAAGGGATGTTTAGTAAGGGACGTCAGGACCTTGCTGAGGTCCCAGGTTGGGTATCTGTGAACAGTTGGGGGACACAAGTTAGTTGCTCCCCTAAGGAACGCCCTAATGCGAGGGTGGAGGGAGAGGGTACCCAGGTTGTCGCAAATAATCACAGTTGAAAGGGCTGCTACCTGACGCCTCAGGGTGTTCGGAGAAAGACCTTTCCTCAGACCCTCTTGGAGGAATTCCAAAACTTGAGCAATGGAGGGTGAAAGAGGATTGATCTGGAAATTATGGCACCACTTGCAGAAGCTATGCCAAGTGGCATTGTATATTCGGGTTGTTGAGGGCCGCCTTGCGGCTAAAATGGTATCAATAACCTGTTCAGAAAACTGCTCTTTCCTTAGACATTCCCGCTCAACCTCCAAACGGCTAACTGGAGCCACTGAGGGTCCGGGTGTTGGAGGGGCCCCTGGGAAAGGGATATCCTGTGCGGGGGAATTTTCCAAGGTGGGGCCACCGACAGATAGCGGAGGTCCGCAAACCATGGGCACCTGGGCCAGTAGGGTACCACTAAAATCAGCTCTGCTTTCTCGGAGATGAGCTTCTGGATGACCCTGGGGATCAGGGCCAATGGAGGGAATGCATATAGAAGCCCTGTGGGCCAGGGGCAGCGGAGGGCGTTGTGATTCTCGGCCCCATGGGAAGGATACCTCGAGAAAAACCTGGGGAGTTGGGTGTTGAGCGGGGATGCGAAGAAGTCTACTGACGGGAGGCCGAACATCACGGTCGCTTCCCTGAACAGTGACAGGTGAATGCACCACTCGGACTGGTCCACTGTGGTCCTGCTCAGCCAATCTGCTTGGGTGTTTGAAACCCCTGAGATGTGCTCGGCTTTGAGAGAGAGGAGGTTGCGCTCCGCCCAATGGCAGAGGCGCTCGGCCTCTCTCATCAAACTTATGGATTGGGTGCCCCCTTGTCGGTTGACGTGAGCCTTGGCGGTGACGTTGTCTGTGAGTATCAGGACATGCCGTCCGCGTACGTGGGGAAGGAAGTTGCGCAGGGCCAGGTGGATGGCATGAAGTTCTAACCAGTTTATATTGTGTGTGCGTTCTACCTGAGACCATTTGCCCTGTGTCGAGAGCGAGTGGATGTGAGCGCCCCATACAGACAGGCTGGCGTCTGTGGTGAGGATGAGGCGTTGGGGTTCCTTGAAGCAGTGTCCCCTGTTGATGGAAGGACTGGTCCACCAGAGGAGAGACGTGAGGACCCGCGAAGGCACCTTGACCGCTGTCTTTGAATTGCTTCTGCCGGTCATTTGGAACGGGAGCAGGAACCATTGTAGGGATCTAGTGTGTAAACGGGCCCAGGGAACAATGGAAATACATGAGACCATTTTACCGAGTAATTTAGACAATTCTAAAAGTGTTACCTTTCTTGATCATCTGATATGTTTGACAGTCTCCTGGATGCTACGGAATCTCTCAGAAGAAAGGAAGACCTTTCCATGAACCGAGACAATGACGGACCCCAAGTGGGTGATCCGTGTAGATGGTAACAGATGGCCCTTTTGCCAGTTTACTAGGAACCCATGATCTTGGAGGGCAGAAAGAGTATCTCTGATATCCTTTTCTGCTTGGGGTCTGGAGTGAGACAGGATGAGGATGTCATCCAGGTAACAGTGAAGACTAACTGGGAGGTCCCTGAGGTGAGCCGCTAAGGCCGCGAGGACCTTAGTGAAGGTTCTTGGGGCAGAGGCCAATCCAAAGGGAAGTGCCACATATTGGAAGTGGTGATGATTGTAGCAGAACCTGAGGAATTTGGAATGGGAGGGCCGGATTGGGATGTGAAGGTACGCCTCTGAAAGGTCTACGGAGGATAGCCAGTCCCCCTGCCTGATGCCTGGTAGAATGGATTGTAGGGTGTGCATCTTAAACCTGCAGTAGGTCAGGTAACGGTTAAGGCGTTTCAGGTCTAGAATAGCCCTCCATCCCGCTGAAGATTTGGGGACCACGAAGAGGTGAGAGTAAAACCCCTGCCTCCGCTGGGATGGTGGGATGGGTTGTATGGCGTGTATGGAGAGGAGATGGTGGATAGCTGAATCCATTAGGTTGCGTTTGGTGAAATCCTTGGAGGGGGGGGATGCCATAAAAAATTCGGGGGGGCGTGCTGAAATTCAAGCGCGAGGCCCAGTCTGATGGTCTCCCTGACCCAGGCATCGGAGGTGGAAGAGTCCCACCGGTCGGCGAAATGCTTGAGGCGCCCACCGATGGGGAGGGGTGGACGGGGTCTATCTGTTGCGCCGGAAGGGCTTCCCTCCTGAACTCCTGAAGGGGCGCCTGTAGCTGCTGCCCCTCCTGCTCCTGTCACCCGGATCGGCTCGATCCTGGGGCTGGAAAGGCCGGAAGGAGGGGGGTCTCGGGTACCTGGGCGGGAAAGGAAACTGGTAGAAAGGTCGTGAGGAACCTCTCCGAAAGGGCTGTGCTCTTGAGTCTGACCTACGGAAAAGGGGGGGAAGAAATTTTTTCTTGCTTCTGGTTTCTGATAGAAATGGCCCCAGGACGGTGCCGAATAATTTGTCCCCTTTTATGAAGGCGGCGGCCAACTTAACCTTGTTTTTTACGTCCGCCTGCCAGTGCTTGAGCCAGAGCTGGCGGCGAGCTGTAACATGAGAGGATATTGCTCGGGCAAAGAACTTAACCGTGTGGTATGTGGCGTCGGCCAAGAATTCTGCCGCAGCTGTCAATTTTGCTATGTCCTGGTGTGTCCTTGTGTTAGAGGGGGGGGACATGCTGCCTCAGTTGACGGAGCCACCGGATCAAAGACCTGGTGAAGAAGGAAACGGCAGTGGCCGATCTAATGGCCCAGGTGTCCGCTTGGTGAGCCCTTCGTAAGGCAAGCTCAGACCTCTTGTCCTCGGGCTTCAGGACCTCCATGGGATCACTGGGGGAGGACGAGGATGCCAAACCAACGATGGGCTCATCTACCTCGGGAGTGTTGAGCAGGTTGCAGAAGCTCGACTCAAGGTTAAAGAACCTCCTGTCCTGGCTGGCTGGGGCAGGTGGGGCCCTTGTGGAGTCTAACTGGTTTGAGACTAAATCATGAAAAATGGGTGGGGCCGGGATCACCTCCGCCTCAACCATGGGCTGCCTAAAGATGGCGTCCTCCTGTCCCTCTGCTGGGGAAGGGAGAGCCGAGGAGGACTGTACAGACAGGCCAGAAATGTTCCTGGCCTTAAATAGGAGTGATTTGAACATGTGCGGCTTGAACAGGCCCACAAAGGTGGGTTGATCCGGGGTGAGGCCCTCGTCCTCGGACATGTCCCCCTCCAGAGGGTCTATCTCTGATAGGGGCTCCCCCTGGTGCGTAGACCCCCATTCCAATTCCTCCTCCTCCCCGATCTCATCTAGGTCCTCCATGGCCTCCTCCAGATCTCTTTCTGGGAGAGGATTGCCCTCCTGTAAAGGTACCTGAGCAAAAGTTGGGTCCGATCTAAGCGAGGACCTGACTGATGGCGAGTCATGTTCGGGCGCCATCGAGGGAGGACCAGACCTGGACATCTGTTCAGGCCCTCTGCAATTCCCTGGCGAATAGCCCGTTCCATCCATGCTCAGACAAAATTCAAAAGGTAGAACCTTATACCTACTTAGGACATAGAATGTTGCATAATTGCTCATTCCAATTCTTCCTGAATTACAAGTACAGAAATCATATACATTAGTACAATGGCAAAAATTACTTGGCATTATTAATTGGGCACGCCCATTCTTCTACATTACAACCGGTGATATGTTGCCTTTATTTTGAAGGGAGCACAATCACCAGGAAATCTAGTTGTATTAACTGATCTTCAAAGAACATGCCTTCAAGAAATAATGAATAAGTTTAAGCATCGATATGTGGACAGGATAACATCCTTAACCATAAGACTTTGCTTAGTTATTCTTCCCACTACACCCTTACCCACGGGATGTCTTTATTCTAATGCATCCCCGCAAGCAGTCAACATTCATGAATGGATTAATTTGTCAGCTACTCCACCTAAAAACGGACAATATTACAACCAAGGCCCACATCAATCGGCAAGGGGGCACCCATTCCATCCTTCTCATGAGAGAGGCCGAGCGGCTGTGTCGATGGGCTGAGGCGCATCTCTCGTCCATCAGAGCGGAGCACATTTTTGTCCTTTCAGCCGAAGACAATAGGCTGTAAGGTCTCTCCGTCCACGGTGGGCCGATGGATTAGGGCTACCATATCCAAGACCTATTTAGTTCAAGCTAAATGTAAAAATGTTATATGTACCACAACTTAAGTTTAATTTAATTTCAGTTAGAATTTTGGTTAAACTAGGATATGTAGTTACCTTTAAAGGAGATAACTGCATAATTGAAAAAGAAGATAAGAAAATTACTGCATCTTTAAGAGGTGAATTATATGTGTTAAATGATAATGGTTTAGAGGTGGCTAACACAGTTTATAATAATAAGAAACCTCATGATGAATGTATTCACTTGTTACACCGACAGCTAGGGCATTTAAATTTTAAAATGCTTAAGAAAACTGTTCAATTATATAAGGGAATAAGTTTGAAACCTTGTAATAAGTATTTGCAATGTTTTGCTTGTAATCAAAGCAAAAGCAGGGTCATACCGGCTAATAGAGTTGATGGATTTACTACAAAAGAGCCTTTAGAAGTTGTATTTGCCGATTTAATAGGTCCAAAAAAACCAAGTGTAGGAGAAGCTCGATACATACTAAGTATAATGGACCACTATTCTAGATATGGGTTTTGCTATTTAATGAAAAGCAAAACTGAAACATATCTAAATCTCTTTAATTGGATAAAATTTGCTGAAAGGAAAACTAAAAAGAAATTAGTAACTCTTATAACAGATAATGGTACAGAATTTACAAATAATAAATTCCAGAATAGACTTAAGATGTTAGGTATTCAACATAAAAAGTCTGCACCATATAGGCCACAACATAATGCATTTATAGAGAGACGAGGCCAAACACTGCAATCAATCGCACGTACTATGTTGTCTGATTCAGGATTACCTGACAATTTATGGGGAGAAGCAATAATGTGTGGTAATCATATATTAAATAATGTTGTTAATTCAACAACAGGTGAATTACCATTCACACTGTGGCATGGTACAAAACCTGATTTAAGTTACATGCACACATTTGGAGCACCAGCATGGATTCATATCCCTTCACAACTCAGACACAAAGGACAGCATAGAGCTAAAAGATTATTTTTTGTAGGATATGAATCTAATTACAGATCTTATAGATTCTGGGAACCAGGTACATCTAGAGTTTACACCAGTGCTAGTGCAAAATTCCTAGAACATGTAGGATGGAATAGATTAGAGCAAGATTTAAATAACGAAGTAATTATTGAACCCTACAAAAGGCAAAAAGATCAGACTAGTTATAAGAAGAGTCCAATTAAAGAAGAAATCCCCAAATAACAAATAGGACCAGAACAAGAGGAAACAGTTGATCAGGAAGAGTTAAATAATCAAGAACAGTTAATAAATGAAAGTCCACCTGTAAGTCCTGTAATACCTAGACGTACTACACATGTAACTAGACCTCCTGATAGGTATCAAGCAAGTATAGTTTGCCAAGTAACTAAAGTTCCAACTAGTGTAGATGAACAGGATGTATCCTGCTAAGGATCAGGAGAATTGGCAAAATGCAATGGAAAAAGAACTAAATTCATTAAAGGTAATGAAAGTATATGAAGATGCTAAATTACCTCCAGGAGAAAAATCCATTGGGTGCAAATGGATATTTAAAGTAAAAACTGGAAATGATGGGACTGTTACCCATAAAGCTAGGTTGGTAGCTCAAGGATTTAATCAAACTGCATCTGATTACGATGAAGTTTTTGCACCAAGTCTTAAAGCAACTTCTTTGAGAGCAGCTTTAGTATGGGCAGCTAAGAAAAACTATGTCATTAACCATTTAGATGTAGAAACTGCTTATCTACATGCACCATTGAAGCACACTATATATTTGAAAAAGCCATTTATTATAAAAGACAATAAATTAAATAGTAATGATTGTTGGAAACTAAAAAGAAGTCTTTATGGATTGAAACAATCTGGCTATCAATGGAACCAATATATTGTGAAAGAATTAAACAATATAGGTTTTAAATCTGGTTTAGCAGATCCATGTGTGTGGAACATAGCGGAGAAATCCGGGTCCAGGTTAAACAATCTCTTGTCCTGACTAGAGGGGGCAGGAGAAGGACCCACCGAAGCCAACTGCTTTGCAACCAGATCCGAGAAGATTGGGGGGGCCGGAATAATGTCCGCTGCTACCGCCGGCTGTCTGAACATAAGGTCATCTGGACCTTCTGGGCTCGATGGAGGAGGGTCAGAGGGAGACTGCGAGGCCAGACCTGAAACGTTCCTCGCCTTAAATAATAAGGACTTAAATAAATGGGGTTTAAAAAGACCTACAACAGCAGGTTGCTCGGGGAAAAGACCCTCATCTTCCGACATTTCTCCCTCCATGGGATCTGCCTCCAGAAAGGGTTCAGAATACTGCAAGGATCCTCTATCAGAACCTTCGTACTCTCCAAACAGTTCAAGGCCCACTACCTCTTCTTCTTGAGTATCCTCCCCCTCTGGGAATGGGGCATCCATGTGAGGAGGTACCTGACTATGCTGAGACGCTGGTCCGGAGAGAGACCTTCTGGATAAAGATTCGACCTCGGGAGTCCGGTCTAGACAACTGCTGCATTCCTTCGTCTATTCCTTGACGGATGGCAGACTGCATTCATTCTCTAATGTTATCAGGTATAATGGTTGGAGTAGGATCTCCAGAACGTAGGCCTGCAGCAGTTGGTGTGAAGGTCGCCTTGGGCACACGGGTGGGCTGGCGGCCTTGGGTGGCAGTACAGCACCTGGAGGGAGAGGATTGGCTTGGCAGGGGGGCCTAGAAGGTAAAGCAGGTGTTATAGAGTGTGACTCTTTAGCCTGCTTGCTAAATTCCCTTTCTAGGGCCTTATGGCGCCATAAAGCATCTCTTTGAGAAGCACTGGAAGATTCCTTGTCCCTTTTGCGAAGGTTGTGCATCTTTGATTTGGCCTTCAGAGAAGAGCCAGTAGGATTAGTCTCTGCCATGGTATTGAAACAAGGAATGGCAGTTGGCACGCCTAGGAGTTCGGCCTACTTACGCAAGCCAGTTTTCCTCAGGTTGGGTCACGTCCCCCTTTTTGAAAGAAATTTTATTCTCTGAATAGTAATTAATTAATCTAACTATCTATCGATTTAATGTTCTATTTTTATTTTATTTTTTTATTTATTTTTGAGCTCTATGCAATAAAAAAGGAAAAATCTATCTAAAGCTATTAAATATATACACTAAATATATATACTAACAATTATTATTATTAATTTGTGGGTCGGGCCCAAGTAAGGAAGACCAAACAGACCCAAGAGAATAACAGCAAGAACCTACCAGCAAAAAACCTAAATTCCAATTGAACCAAATGAACGCTGAGGCCAAGCAACTATGCAAAAAAAACAAGACAAAATGGGCCTCTGGAGGCAGTCCCCCAACAACAATGGGGAGTACGTGCCTGCGCCTCTGAGCAAGCTGCGGGCAAAGGAAGAAAGCCAACAATGTCTGACCAAGAGGAACAACAGGGCACGGAGCCACAGGTAGAAACAGGGCTCCACGTGGCCTGACGGTCCCGCTAAGGGCCTACAAAGGCCTCGCAGCTCACAAATAAATCGAAACAGTAATATGCTTACTTGTTGAAAGGAACAAAATGGCGCCGGCCACGAGGCGCGCCCAAAATGGCCGCCCAGCTCAGAGCACACAGCTCAGAGACGCACCAGCCCAATCACAACTTCAAGACACAAAAAAGAGAAAAAGGGCTGGGAGAGGAAAGCGCTGCTTCCCCTGAGACGTTCTAGGGGGGAAGACGCAATTGCGCGCTAAAATAATAGCACGGAGCCAAGCGGCTGAGCCCAGCGCGCTTGGAGCAGCAGAGGAAGAATGAGGAGGGGTGGGAGGGCGAAAGGGCTCCAAACCCTTTACCTCCCTCCTGAGAGCGAAATCGTTCTGTAAATAAATTTGGGACCACACTACAATAGCAGGGACAAGGAGGAAAGAAAGAAATCAAACCTGAGCCTAAATTCAACAACACCTGAAACGGCCAAGGAACAGAAGAAAAGCTGCCTGTCTTTCTCGAGGGCCAAGCTAAAACTGGGGGAACGCATGGAGGAGTCACGTGGAGGAGGAGGGCGTTCCTCAATTTCAGCTCAGCCTGTGAGAAGTGAAGACTGAAGCACCTCCCACTCTCTGGATGCTCGCAGCAGTTCTATGGAGAAAGAGCTTTTCTTTAACCGAATCGATTACAGACCCTAAATGGGTGATTCGGGTAGATGGTGACAGTTGACTCTTTTGCCAGTTTATGAGGAACCTGTGGGCTTGGAGGGCAGAGAGAGTATCTCTGGTATCCCTCTCTGCCTGGCGTTTGGAGGGAGATAGGATGAGGGTGTCATCCAGGTAGCAGTGGAGGCGTACGGAAAGGTTCCTAAGGTGAGCCGCTAGCACCGCGAGGACCTTGGTAAAGGTCCTTGGGGCCGATGCCAGCCCAAAGGGGAGGGCCACATATTGGAAGTGGTGGTTGTTGTAACAAAACCTGAGAAATTTGTGGTGGAAGGGCCGGATTGGGATGTGTAAGTATGCTTCTGAAAGGTCTATAGAGGAGAGCCAGTCCCCTTGCCTGGTACCCAGGAGAATAGACTGCAAGGTGTGCATCTTAAACTTGCAATGGATCAAACGATTAAGTCGCTTTAGGTCTAAGATTGCTCTCCATCCCCCGGAATGCTTGGGAACCATGAAGAGGTGGGAGTAAAAAGCCCACCCTCGTTGAGTGGTTGGGATGGGTTGGATTGCCTGTATGTCGAGATGTTGAATAGCGGAATCCATCAAATTGCATTTGGTGGGGTCCTTCAAAGGGGGGGATGCCATGAAAAAGTCGGAGGGGGTGGAATGGAATTCAAGGATGAGACCGAACCTGATGGTGTCTCTAACCCAGGCATTGGAGGTAGAGGAATCCCATTGGTCGGCGAAATGTCTGAGACGTCCGCCAATAGGGGGCGAGAAACAGGACCTATCTGGGGCGTCGGAAGGGTCTTCTCCCCTAAAACATCTTTTGTAGCTGCCTGCCCCTTCTACTCCTGTCGCCCGAGTCGGTTCGATCCTGGGGTTGGAAGGGTCGAAAAGAGGGGGTTCTCAGGTACCTGGGTGGGAAGGGAGGCTGGTAGAAGGGTCGGAATGATCCTCTCCAAAAGGGCTGAGGGACTCTTGGCTCTGATCTCCGAAAAAGAGAGGGAAGAAATTTTTTCTTGCTTCGGCTCTCAACTAGCAGGGGTTCCAGAGCTGGGCCAAATAATTTGTCTCCCTTGATGGGAGCAGTGGCCAATTTGACTTTGTTTTTAACGTCCACCTGCCAGCGTTTGAGCCAGAGCAGGCGGCGGGCTGTGACGTGTGAAGTTATGGCTCTAGTGGAAAACTTAACCGATTGGTAGGTGGCATCACCCGAGAATTCTGCTGCAGCCACAAGCTTAGCTATGTCCTGGTGCGCTCTTACGTTAGAGGTGGGGACGTGCTGTTTTAATTGACGAAGCCACCAGATTGAAGACCTGGTGAAAAAGGAAGCGGCCGTGGCCGATCTAATGGCTGAAGCGTCAGATTGGTGAGCCCGGCGCAAGGCCAGTTCAGCCCTCTTGTCTTCAGGTTTCAGAGTCTCCAGAGCGTCACTTGGGGTGGAGGAGCCAACAATGGGCTCATCAACCTCGGGGGTATTCAGTAGGCTACAGAAATCTGAATTGAGGTTGAAAAATCTCTTATCCTGGCTGGATGGGGCGGGAGGGGCCCCTGTGGAAGCCAGCTGTTTTGCTACCAGGTTGGAAAAAATGGGCGGAACCGGAATGACTTCAGCCTCCACAACAGGCTGCTTAAAAATGGAATCCTCTGGGCCTTCCGATGAAGGGGGGGCAGAGGGAGACTAAGTGTATAGGCCAGAGATGTTTTTGGCCTTAAACAGTAGGTATTTGTACAGGTGTGGCTTAAACAGACCCATAAATGCGGGTTGGTCGGGGATGAGATTCTCATCCTCGGACATCTCCCCCTCCATTGGCCTCCGATAGGGGTTCACTGTAATATGTTGACCCCAATTCGAGTTCTTCCTCCTCCCTGAAATAATCAAAGTCCCCTTCCTCCTCCTCCTGCTCCCCTTCTAAAAGAGGGCTGTCCCTCTGTGAGAGTACCTGACTGAGAGGAGGATCTGATCTTGGTAGGGATCTGACGGACAGAGACTCATGTTCGGGGGCCCTCAGGAGGAAGCCGGGTCTGGACATTTGTTGGAGACCCTCTGCAATACTCTGGCGGATAGCCAATTCCATCCATGCTCTCATTTGTTCTGGAACCTCAACTGTGGAAGATTCCTCTTGGCGCAGACCAGCAGCCGTAGGAGTAAAGGTGGCTTTGGGTGTCCTTCTGGTTGTTGTTCCAGGAGCCTGATGACCCTGGGGTGAGCTGCACCTGGATAGGGAAGAATGGTCCGGAGGAGGGGGGGTTGAGTAGAGGTGGAAGGAGTGGAAGGTGGGAGGGCTGGAGGCACCGAATGTGATTCCCTGGATCGCCTGTCGAATTCCTTCTCCAACGCCTTATGGCGTCTTAGGGCATCCCTCTGGGAGGCCTTGGAAGTTTCCTAAGCCTGCCTGTGCAAATGGTGAGATTTCGATTTGGCCTTCAGAGAAGAGCGTTTAGAAGAATTGTCATGTGCCATTTTAAGAGGTAATGAGCGTATACAGGAATACTTGAGGCAGTTGGCTCGCCTAGAGTTCGGCCTGCAACAAAGGCCAGGTGTCCTTTCAACTGGTCTGCGCCCCCCTTTTGGAATTTTGATATGTACTATGATAGCAATTATATGGAAATATATATTGTTATTAGTAATAAAATATCTATATATATTTGGTGGGGGTTTTTTTGGTATATATATTTATATATGTATGTATGTATGTATGTATGTATGTTTGTTTGTTTTATAATACAAACTGTATAAGTTTGAACCGGTACAACTTTGGAACTTGGCCCAAAGGAAAGGGCAACAGTTTAGCAGGTGGATAGTGAGGAATTAGGAGAAAAACTGATTAATGATTAATGATCCAATTAGCCGAATGAACGCCTGAGGCCAGAAGGGATAAGGCCTCCAGCAGCTGTCCTCCAGGCGAAAACTGGAGGGGGGGGTGCTGCTGCACTTCACCCCGAGCGAGGCTGCAGTAAGGGCCAACAATACAAATAGACCAAAGGCCAGGTATTTACAGCAATTCTATTGTGAGAAACAGTGCTCTAGATCTGCTGATGAGGCCTGGTGTGAGCAAGATTGACCGCAGCAGGAATAGCGAGAAGACAAAATGCGCCTGACCACAAGGCGGCACCCAAAATGGTGGCCGCGAGCTGAGCAAAGTGTCGGGGCCTCTCGGGGCGGAATTATGCTCCTCTGGCAAGCTCAGCGTGCCAAGAGGGGCCGCGCAGGAGACATTCGGATCTTCCTGAGCGATCAGCATTCGTGGGGGGGGGACCAGCGGTGCTTTAGAGCGCAAGAAGATCGAGCCGCTAACGAAGGCAGCATGGAAAGTGGCAGGAGCAAATTAGATCAAGGATGGGGGGGTAGCGCAAGAGCGCTGCAAGCCCGCTCGCTTTTTTCCCCTTAGAGGCGAGAGAAAACGCTCCCCTGGATTACCACCAATTGCGCAGGGGCTAAAAGAAAGAAATCAAACCTTATCGCAGAAACTAAGAGGATATCCTGAATCGGCCAAGGAGCTTGCTCTAACAACAGCCTGTCTCTCACGAGGCTGAGCAAAAACTGGGGAACGCAACGTAGAGTCACGTGGAGGAGAAGGAGCGTTCCTCAATTCAAGCTCAGCCTGTGAAAGGAGTCTGAAGCACCTCCCACTCTGGATGCTCCAAGCAGTTCTATGGAGAATAGTGGTTACTACTACTTTAAATCCAGCCTTTTCTTCCATTTTTGTGTGAAATCCTATTTCTAAAGCTCTTACAGTCTTTACTGATGGATCACCTACAAGGGGTGTGGTTGTCTGGCAGATTCCACAATGGTATTCTAAATTTACTGCCACGCAAACTTCAGCTCAACGTGCTGAGCTGGCTGCTATGATTTTGGCTTTATGATTGTTCAATGACCAACTTATTAACTTGATTGTTGATACTCAATATGTGTATTTAGCTATGCAATATCTTCCCCTTTCTTATTGTACTGTCTCTTTGGATAAGAATTTGTTATCCTTGTTTTTATCTTTAAAGAATAGTTTGGAAACTCGCTTGTATTCTTTGTATGTAGAACACATTCGAAGTCATACTCCCTTTACTAATGCCTTGATTGAAGGAAATCGGAAGGCAGATGAATCCTTAAAGGATGTTGCGTCTTTGTTTGGTGATCCTGTTGCTAGTCATTCTTATTTTCATCAAAATGCCAAATCGCTTGCAAAGCAATTTAAAGTTTCATTATCTCAAGCCCGGGATATTGTCCCTGCTTGTCCAGCTTGTCAGCAACTGGCAGTTTCCTTTCCAGTGGGTGTCAACCCACGAGGAACCCAAGCTAATCAAATTTGGCAAATGGATGTAACTCAGTTTAAAACTGACAACTGCCCCCCTTATATTAGTAAGGAACTTCAAACCATTCATCAGAAATGGAATATTACTTTAGTGCACAGAATTCCTTACAACTCTCAGGGTCAAGCTATAGTTGAGCGAGCTCATTGTACTTTTAAGGCATTACTTCAGAAACAATTATAAACTGAGTCTGGCTCTTACCATCTGCAAAAGATTCAAAATCTCATTGCTGTAGCATTATATACTTGGAATTATTTAACCTTTTTAGATTCTCTTGCAGATTCACCTGTTAATTTGCATTTTCGAAATACTGAATCTTTAGCAAGGCCTTTGGTAAAGTATCGCCAAGCTCCAGATCCAACCTGGAAAGGCCCTACACCGCTGATCACCTGGGATCGCGGTTACGCCACCATGAAAGATCCTTCTACTCGACAAGCAGTGTGGGTTCTAGCACGCTGTGTTCATCCGTATCATGGCATGGCATCAGGGCCTTCACAACCCGATTCCGGATTTCAATCTTCATCTGAACATGGAAGTCCGTCTTTGCACCTGCAAACTATCACTTGGGGACAGGTTAAATCTACTACATATCAAGCTCAACAACAACTGCAACAGGCCTCATTACCTCAGACTCCTGAAAACCTTGCTGCTGCTGTTTTTGCTATTATTACTGTTAACTCTGTTACCATTTTACTTTGTATTTTCTTTTTTATGGTTAATGGTGTTTCTGCTCAAAATGACACTTCTGTGGTTCGTCTTAACCCTAATTTGTGGGTTCGTCATGCCCAATACTTGTTTATAACCCATGGCACAAATATTACTTTATACTATGAGCCCCCAATGGCATTTGGTCAAATTTCTTTTACCCCTAACTTGATCATGTCTTCTACATTTATTGTCTCACAACTACAATCTATTTCACGCTCCTGGCTATTTTCTACACCCCCTATGCAATTGAATTCTGTCCGCTGGCGTTACTTGAAAGTTAGTCAATTTACAAGGGGTCTGTGTTTCTGTTGTCACGCTAAACACACTTGGCTTCATAATTGGTCTGGTTATGATGCTGCTCAGCACATATAAAAAAAGCTAGGGAATTATAGTTATTGTTCTGACTACTATTGGTTGTCAGGTACCTTAATTCTTCTTTGCATGGAATTAATGTAGCTCCTGATATGTATCCTGACAATTTTCCTATTTTTAATGCCTCTGATCAATCTAATATAGGATCGATATGCGCTGGTTGGCAACTTAAGGATCCTAATATGTGGTTCTTTTTTGATAAATATGCTACTAATGTTCATCCTCAGAATTATCAATATGCAACTATAGGTTACTTTACTCTACCTGTTCAAATAGGTATGCTCCCATCAACTCGACAGTAGCATTCCTCTCTGGGGCCTACATGTAATGATGAAGTCATTATTGATGCACAATTGTCTTCTGGTTCTACATTTGGCCGTGCACTGGCAGGAGCCGTTACAGGAATCCTTACTCTAGGCTCTTATCCTGGCATAATTGCTCAAGAAAACAGACGATCTATTCTTGGTCTCACCTGCAGACTTGAAAAATCCATCAATGCTACCGCTGCTGTTATTCATGATTTGCAGCATGAAATAGAAGACTTAAATCAAGATGTTTTATAGCAGCGTTTTGCCATAGACTATCTTTTAGCCCGTCAGGGAGGGTTCTGTAAGTTAGTTGGACACCGTGGATATGCTATGCATTTTCATTCTTTGAATAAAACTATTGAGGATGAGCTTGCCAATTTACAATCATACATTCAAAATAATATCCATGATCATTACTCACCTTTTGAGTGGCTAACCAATTGGCTCCCTGATTGGTCTTGGCTCAGACAGTTTTTCTTTTATGCTATAATTATAATTGTACTAATTGTAACCTGTTGTTTTATTCAATGTATTCCAAATTTATTCACATTGTTTCATCCCGCTTCCCCCTCTCTTAACCCTCTTCAATTGGGATACATTTATAAATCTTTGAATCCTCCATTTAAAATAAAAAACGAGGATATGTAGAGTTGTAATTGCAGGAATGTTCCAATCTCGGATTGCAAACCTCAGATAAAGAATGTTTCCAAGCAAATACAACTCAGGCAAACAAAGTCACTAATCTATGGATAAAGGAGGATTAGAGAGGGGAAGTAAATATATGTTAGACTTTAACTAGAGATAACTAATTGTATGGATTACTGTACTAAACAGTAACGAAAGTTAAGCAGTAACCAAAGTTAACCAATGATGGAGGATAACTAAAAATGTATATAAATGCAAGACTATACTCCAATAAAGATCATCATCATAATTCAGTTGTTCATGATCAAACAACTCAACTGCCTCGTCATTACAACAGGGATGGGCCTGGGTCCTCCTCTGACCGCTCAGTCTCCACCAGGGACTTGACAAGGATACTGTAAAATCTCCAATCAGAGGTAGTATCTGCCGATTCTCTGAACTACTAAAAATTTCTGCTACCAGTTCTCCAGAACTGGTCAGAACCTGCTGAATACCACCTCTGGATGAAATGTATTTTAACAATATTAATACCAAATAAAAAGGAAAACCTAAATACTACCCATCTTCTCTGTTGCAGAATTGCTATACAACAATGTATGCTGTTCTGAGTTCAATCCTGATGCAATACTTTGGATACCCATAAAAATCAAGTGCGTTAGAAAAACACTGTTTTGGTATAATGTTTCTTTATTTTCTAATAATCAAGAAACATTGTCAAATTAAAAGGAGGTGTTCCCATTCATACATTTAGGCTTTTTCTATGTAACCTGGAGGCAGTAAACTAATTAAATTATTATGATTCAACAGGAAGCTACAGTTAAAACACAAACACAATAAAACAGGGGTGTGAAACTCACGGCTTATGGGCCAGATGCATCACATGCTGGCCTTGCCCCCACCCAGTTTAGTGAAGGGGTAAAAAGTCCTGATTCATCATGTGACAATGCGTGAAAACGCAAGTCTGACACCCCTGCAATAAAATATCTCACTATCAGTTCCAGTTGACAGAGTAATAGTATGGAGCCTTAAGGTAGTGTGCTCTAACAGGAGCCTTCTGCTATTATTTAGTATACAAATAATGGTTTAAGGCACAGAGACAAAACACACAGATGGGTCTCAATTAGAATCAGTGTTTCAGATATGTTTTTCACTGTGACATTAACAATTTCTGATTATAGTTCATTCCCTGCAAACTCACTGCATCTATGATTTCACTGTAATTTCAGGAGTATAGCATTCCATTTTTTAAAAAAAGACCCATGCATTATTTTTGGATAATTTTGCAAAATTATAGCTCTGAGAATGTAGTGATTCAGGATATAACCTTTATTTCATTGTGGTTTCATGTAAAAAATATAAGGATCCACAAATGTATCCAAGATGAATTTGATGTCACATACATTTTTAAGACAACACAGTTCCACTTTTGAAGACAGTTAATTCATATCGGAGGTATTAGACCTGTGCTAACGACTGCCAACACCATGCAAATTAAACAGCATGAAACCTACAGGTAGTCCTCAACGTACGATTGCTATTGAGCCCAACATTTAATTTTCTAAGAGAGAAATTTGTTGAGCTTTTCCCCATTTTATGACTTTTCTTGCCACATTTGTTAAGTGAACCACTGCAGTTGTTAAATTAGAAACAGAGTCATTAAGTGAATCTGGTTTCCCCATTGACTTGGCTTGTCAGAAGATGGCAAAAGGGGATTAGGTGACCCTGGGACAACACTGCAACCATGCAAAATGTGAGTTGGGTGGCAAGCATTCAATCAGGTGACCATGGGGAAGGCTGCTACGGTCGTTAAGTGTGGAAAAACGATCATAGTCACTTTTTTTCTTACAATACTAGACAACACAATATCAACAGTAGAGACCTTCTAGTTTCTAAGTTCTTCCATATCTCAAGACTTAAAATAGACATCTAACATCAAAAACGTCATCAAAAAAAGCACAACAAAGAAAGTTCTTTCTGCGCCAACTCAGAAAGTTCAAACTGCCAAAGGAGCTGCTGATACAAAGGAATTATTGAGTCTGTCATCTGCACCTCTATCATTGTCTGGTTTGGCTCTGCAACCAACAAGACAGACAGAGACTTCAGAGAGTAATTAGGACTGCAGAAAAAACAATTGCTACCAACCTGCCTTCAGTCGAGGACCTGTATACTGAGTCAAAAAGAGGGCTGTGAAAATATCTACAGGCCCCTCACATCCTGGACATAAATTGTTTCAACTTATACCCTCAAAATGATGCTATAGGGCACTGCACACCAGAACAACTTGACACAAGGACAGTTCTTTCCCGAATGCCATCACTCTGCTAAACAATTAATTCACATAAAATTGTCAAAACTATTTAGTAAGACTGTATTACTATTATTCCTCTCATCCTTCCTAGTACCTATCTCTTCTCACTTATGATTATAACCATGTTGCATGTATCTTTATAATTTATATTGCTTTGTTTCCTGGTATGATCTGATTGCTTCTTAGTAACCTATGACTATCACTAAGCGTTGTGCCTTATGATTCTTGACAAATGTATTTTATTTTTCTTTTATGCACACTGAGAGCATGTGCACCAAAGACAAATTCCTTGTGTGTCCAATCAGACCGGGTCAATAAAAGAATTCCTTCCTTCCTGCTTTCCTCCCTCCCTTCCTTCCTTCTCTCTCTCTCTCTCTGTGTAACTTCAAAGCATCCAAACAGGTGACCCTGGGGAAGGCCGCCAGGATCGTTAAGTGTGAAAAACGGTCATAAGTCACTTTTTTCCCAAGCCAAGGGTTGTAAGTCGAGGACTACCTGTATAAAGATCAGCATAGGACCGATGTCCAACCCGCAGGCCTTAGAAGGGTGGCCACCTTTCTCGACCTCTCGGATGTGGCGCACCTCTTGGTGCCGAACAGCGCCCTCAGGGCAATATCCTGGGCGCCATCTCGAGCAGATCAGCTAGGAGTGCTGGATGAGTCTGGCTTTCTGTAAATGAGTCCTTAGGAGGCTATCAGCGGCATCCCAAGGCAACCTGGCGCACAACGTTTTCAAGTGCGTAACAGAAGCATCTCTATCCGGAGCCACCTGGAGCCCCGCCTCTGTCCCGCTTTCTTTACAGAGCCCGCCCGCATCTTAAAAGGCCCAAAGGCAGCCTCACTCACCGACCTCTTCCTCTCGGTTTTTGCCCTCGGGACGGAAGGGATCCAGGCGAGCTCCGCGTAAGGAGTTCCGTCGCCCACGACGCCCAAACGGACGTGAAATGAACCACTACCACGAGCCCCGCTCTCCCTTGCCCAGAGAAACAACAGTCCGCAGGAGACCCGGAAGCGGAAGCGATTTCTAAGGCTGCGGCAGAGGTTGGGAGAGGGAGAGGCCTTCTATAGCACGTGGGCGGAGAGAATGGAGCGGGAGGGTGAAGGGTGGGGGGAGCGGCTTCAAAGAACTGGGCGCCGAGAAGCGCTGCCTGCTTGCGTGGCATGCTGACGAAGCGTGGAGTCCTCTTCGCTGTTGAAAGGCGCGTGATTCAAAAGGCGCGCTCCGGGGCTACCTCATATCAGGAATGTCTGATAACATCTGTTCCTTTTCTGGGCTCCGCATGTATTTATTTTATTTTATTGATTTATTTTTATTTATTTGTCAAGCGATTATAAGATAACAGGTATAAGTATAACCATAGTTATGAATACATGAAATGGATACATATAGGAAAAATAAGAAACAATAGGATAGGGACGGTAAACTTATGCATGCCCCCTAGAGACCTCTTAGGAAAGGGGTGAGGTCAATAATAAACAGTCTAAGGTTAAAGTTTTTGGGGTTTGGGGAAAAACCCACAGTCAGGTAGCGCAGGGGTCCCCAACCGCCGGTCCCCGGACCGGTACCGATCCATGGATCATTTTGGATCGGACTGCCTACTTTGCTTGGGTGCCATCTTGTTTCAAAGTCTGCTGTCAGCAGCGCCAGTCGGCGACCTGAGGGAGAAAGGAACGCAGGGTGGGGAGAAAGCTCGCCTCAGCAGCTCTGCCATGAAGCACCTCTTACCACCTGGGGAAAGGGAGCGAGAGCGAAAGCAAGAGAGAGGCGTGTGAGCCAAAAGCTGGAGTGGGGTGGAACGAAGGGGCTCAGATCCCGATCCAGACCCCTCACAGGAGCCCCCAAAAGCAGCCCTGCGCTTGTCCGGGGTGCTGGAGGGGTGCCAGGGCCATGGCCCGGCAGCGGCGGAGCTGTCAGTTGGGCAAGGACAAGGGTGCGCAACAAAAGGCGCCAGGCGGAGGCAAAGGCAGTCGCCGCCTGAAACAACCAGGAGAGGAGAAGAGAGCGAAAGAGACAAGAATCCTAAAACACACAGGGCAGAATGTTGCTTTAGCTAAGCTACACAGTGAAAATCTACTAAAAGTTTGACTGGTTTAATATGGACTTATTCCCAGATAATTGAAAGTCTTATTTCAGCTGGAAGAATTCTAGACAATGCTCTGCTTGCCAAGGGATTGCAGCGAAATGGGGCGAGAGAGATCCGGAAAGAAGTGGGCTCTCCAGGTATTTGGAATGAATCCCCGGAATTCCTTATGTGCCTGGATTTCTGAACCTCAACAACTTTAAAATGTGTGGACTTGGACTCTCTGAATTCCCCACACACCTTACAATTGTTGAGATTGTGGAAAGCTGAAGACTATATGGGAGATCAAACCCACCCTAAATGTAAAACCTGAATTGCGGATTATTACCTTACAAAACGCTTTTGGAGAAAACATATATTTTTGCCAAACATATTTTTTTTTATCATGATCAACTGAATCATGATGACTTTATTGGGGTCTAGTCTTGCATTTATACACATTTTTAGTAATCCTCCAACATTGGTTAATTTTGGTGAGTTGATAGTGTAATAGTAAATAAAACAAAAAATATAAATAAAATAATAATTAAAAATAAAACAAAAAACCCTAACCGGTCCTTGGAAAAGTGTTCCTGCGTGAATCTGGTCCCTGGTACAAAAGAGGTTGGGAATCACTGAGGTAGAGTATTCCAAACATTGACCACTCTGTTGCATCAATGTATGGAATACATAGGTGGAACTCAATTTAACAAGAGTTCATTTAGTGCAGAGGTCTCCAAACTTGGCAACTTTTAAGACTTGTGGACTTCAACTCCATAGTTGGCTGGAGAATTCTGGGACTTAGTTGCCAAGTTTGGGGACCCCTGCTTTAGTGACTGTTCAAAGTTACAAGGGCAATGAAAAAAGTGACTTATGACCGTTTTTCAGAGTTATGACCTTTGAAGCATCCCCATGGTCCATGATCAAAATTCAGGCACTTGGCAAAGGGTTCATATTTGTGACAATTGCAGTATCATGTGATCACCTTTTGCAACTTCTGACAAGCAGCGTCAATGGGGAAGCCAGATTCACTTGAACAACCATGTTACTTAACTTTTCAACTGCAGTGATTCACTTAACAACCGTGGCAAGGAAAGTCGTAAAATGGGCAAAACTCACTTAACAAATGTTTCACTTAACAGAAATGTTGGGTTTGATTTGAGTCGGAACTTGAGGACTACCTGTACATCAAATCCCAGATCAGAGATTCTCCTCCCTAGGATCCCTGTAGCCTTTGCGCCACACCAGAATGGCGTTCTCAATGAGTCACTGCACTGTCCCCATGATGTAGCATTATAATGATTCACGTGGTGCTTCTTGGAATGTTCCATGTGCCAGATCTTGCCTGGGCACATCTTCACATAGTCTGCGCAAAAGGAGTTCCGATGCCAGGACATCCTTGGTCTGCATGTAGGGGTGTGGCCAAGTGCCAACTCTGGCTTAGTTTACCTGGTGCAATGGGCCAATTAATCAAGCAGAGTGGAGGGAAGTGGAATCCAAATACAGCTAGTCCTCAATTTACATTTCTTTTAGTGACCATTCAAAGTTACAACAGCAGTGAAATATGTAATTTTTCAGTTACGATCTTGCAGCATCTCCATGATCATATGATCAAAATTCACATGCCTGGCAACTGGTTCATATTTATGACCTTTTCCAACATCATATGATCACTTTTGTGACCTCACAAGCAACGAAGAAGCCAGGTCCACTGAACAACCGGGTTACTAACATATCAGCTGCAGCGATTCACTTAACTCTGGCAAGAAAAGTCGTAACCTGGGACAAAACTCACTTGACAAATGTCTCACTTAGCAACAGAACATTGAGCTCAGTTGTGCTCGTAAATTGAGGACTACCTGTACTTTATTTCTGCACAGGAGCAAGAGGCATTTCGCTGATTGCTTCAACAAAAGCGAAGCCCTGAATCATGTTTACATCAAGCTTTTTATAATGTTTGCACAAGGAAGCATAAGGTTGTAATTTCAATTTTTGGTCAGTTGTCACTTCCTAGTTCTAATTACTGCAATCCCAAGTAGAACAACAATCAGCCAACACTGTAAAAGGGAAATGCAAGAAGGAACAAACCAGGTTTCTGGCTCCATCTTATGGCTGTTGGAGAAACCTCAGCCCATCACAATTACAGCATTCTCTTAAAGATACAACAGTATTAAATGACTATCCTGGTTTATATATTGCCAACCCAACTGTTAGGTGACTATCATTCCTAACAACTCCAAGAAGCTTGCCGCTACTTTTAGATCTCCAGTTATTCCAGGCACAGTGGTTAGAATGCAATACTGCAGGCTACTTCTGCTGATAACCGTCTGGCAGCAGTTTGGCAGTTCGGATCTCATCTGCTCAGGTTTAACTCAACCTTCCATCCTTCGGAAGTTGGTAAAATGAGGACCCAGATTGTTGGGGGCGATAGGCTCTAAACAGCTTAGAGAGGGCTGTAAACTGTGAAACAGTATATAACTCTAAGTGCTGTTGCTATTTGATGTATTGGATGTGTTTCAACAACAGTTCCATGTTTTCATGTGTTTCAGATATGCAACATAGCCAATAGCTACTGTAGGATGTGCATTGCCATTGTATAAAAACAAAAGAGCACAACTATATATTGATCCATTGCTTTTATATGTTTAAGAAGCAAATGTTTTTACACAAGGGAACAAAGAAGAGAAGTTAAAATATGGGAAGCTGTCCATGTAGAAAAAAATGGAGCTATGTGTGCTTGATGTGTCTGGCTTTCTGCAAATTAGTAGTTATGATAAGATGCAGGGATAGAAAGATTCATCTTGCATCTACAACAAAATGAAGAGTGGACAGTTATAAAGCTATGCAAAGATAGGATAGAATAGAATTTGTATGATTTTCTTTTTTTTAAATTACACAATCTCCATCCACAATAAATCAAACAAAAATAATATTTCTGGATACTTTATTAGTTTTTATTTTTTCACTTCCAGGCAGTAGCACACACAATAGGCTAGTAAATCTGTGCAAGACTGCCCTCCCTTGCTCAAATCACAGCAGCCTCTAATGCTACTTCCAGGTTCTCAGCAGAAGCTACACAGAAAGGCAATGGGAACCTATTATCTATAAAGATCTTTGCTTCAAATCTTGCTTCAATGGCAAGGACATTCCAAGCCAGTGGGAGCCAAATAATTATTGTCAAGGTGGGTAAGGGCAAGGTTAAAAAACCAGAAAGACCCATCAGTACATTCTTTTCTCCAAGACCCTATTGTCAGATTTCTACCTTAGAACTGTAATAATGTAAAAAAATAATTAAAAAAAGGACTGTTCACAGCAAGGCTATAATACTGACACAGAGATTAGGATCAAGGAAAACTAGATTCTACAGGAGTGATGGGGAGAGTGGGCTAAGACCAGACAGTTTTAATGAAAAAAGAGATTAAGAAAAATAATTTAAAAAGATTCGGGTTCAGTTGGCACTGAATAATGAAGGCCTCATCAGCAATCAAGAAAGCACCTGCAAAAAATAATATATATCAAGGTAAGAAAATCAGTTTAGATTTTGGAATTATGTGTTGCCATACTTTTAACTATGGTTTGTTAAATAACCAATAATTTGTGACAAAAATATGAACCAAAAAACAAGCCATATTATAGCTTGCCATAATGTGTGAACTCACTATCTTAGCTGAGCCAGGAATTACAGCTGACGTTCCCTAATATCTTATTTTGTTAATTCTATTTTCAATGCCCTAAGAAGTTGGCATAATCAGTTCTTGGGGCTCAGATTTATATCAATGGCTGATCTGATCAGGTATAATACACACTATCCCTAAAATAGATATTACATACTGTATATTCCAGACCCCTCCCAGCAGCATAAGGAAATGTAGGATAAATATTCACATATGGTCCTTCTCTCCATTTCATGGAGGCATCCAGGCATGTCCTAGGGCCTAGACTTTGAATTCCTTGAAAATTTGGATGTATGCGTTCAATCTTTCCCAATCAAAAGCCAGGAGTAATACCAAGCCAGTTAACTCACCAGCTCAACGATCAGTACTTGTGCGCAAATCTGTGGTCAGTGGATCGTGTTGGATTGTCTGATGCAACATGAGGGCAAGCAACCCAGCCCGGTTAGTCATAGCCATCCGAACATTTCGTTCCTGTTCAAACAGCTCATCCAGCTTGTACCACTGCCAGTGAATAAAGACATCCTAAATTACTATCCCCATTCTTAGATCAACCCCAGGAAAACTATTTCTTCAATAGATCTATATAAAGAGAAGGCTCCCTGTTCACTCCTCGACATCTCCAGGTTGATCTGGAGCTGAAGAGTTGATGCCAGCCCATGTGAAAAATTCTCGACTAGAGAGGGTAGTTGTCCAATTTATAAAGTTATTTTTAAATAAATAAATGTTTAACAAAAGGTTAAGCCTTTGTGTTTGTACAAGATCCTGAACGTACCACACGCACGCGTTCCAAGTCCACCTCAGCCCGGCGCAACTTCTCCCAGCAGTAGTGCCGATTGCATTTCCGTTTAGGCACCCGGCAGAAATCTCCAGTGAGCTCAAACACATCTTTTACCATGGGGCAACCACATACCTCGTCTGCCGAAACCTACAAGAAAAAGTCTGAGTCAAGATTCAGCAGGAGAAACCGAGAGTTACGTCTACCCTGATCAAATACCACCCCATCCTGTGACACCCCAAAGGCAGCTAAGAAAAAGATGTAATTCTAACAGTATTGGTGATACAGACTTGATCATTTACACAACTTATTCTGGACAGTACAGTCTTCCTAATCTGGGGAAATATTACTTCACCATGCCCCCAGTTAAGGGTTCAACAGATACTGCCAGAATCTATATGAAATTTAGTTGTACAGATACAAGTCTGTATCTTTATGTATGTGTATATATGTATCTGTATACATATATACACACACAACCACACACAAAATATAAAATATTTCAATCCTAAGATTTTAAAAACTTATTTTTATTCTGAAATGAAATCCATATATGGCAGTCTACACTTTCCTTGCGCTGTTAGCAGAAACACGGAGCCCACTTTACATACTGGTACTTTTCTACTGAATTTTGACAGTGGCTAACTTCCACAAAGATCTACCCTGGGCCCTCAAAAGGAATTCAACTCTGTGCTTACTTTTGGGTCACGGGAATGCTCTGGGCACAGGACTTGCAAACGTTTGCAGTATGTCTTGCTTTGTGGGTTGTAGACATCGCAGAAAAGACGAGTAGCTCTAGGAGGGGGGAAAAAACAACAACCATGCATAATTTTACACACTTCAAACACGTCTCCCACTTTTCTTTTTTCCTAAGCTAAAAAGCCTGCAAAGATTTAGTACCAACCATTTGTACTCTTCCTATCCGGATATAGAGGCAATCTTCAATCGTATGACTGGTCATTTAATGATCATCTTTAAAAATGTTATTTAGAACCCATCCTCAAAGTTATGGTTGCTGCACCAACCCATGGTCATATGATCACATTTTGGGTGCTTGTCATTTGTCATTTTTTCCATACATGGCTGGAAAAAATGACAAAACAGCATATAGACTTGAAACCAGAGATATTTTTATTGGGTATCTTACCTGAAGGATATAGTAAAGAACTGACATATTTGATGATAAATGTTTTGACAGCAGCTAGAATTGTATTTGCCAAAAATTGGAAAAGTGAAAAAAATTCCAATAGAAGACGAGGTGATTAAGAAAATAATGGAATGTGCAGAAATGAGTAAATTGACATTAGCAATTAGAAAGCCAAAAGACAAAGAGTATTATAAAATTTGGGACTTATTTTATCAATGGTTAAATAAGGAAATAAAATACAATACAATATAAACACAATATTATAGTAAAGATAAGACAATGTAATGATATGTTATAATTGACTATAATGAAATGAATGGTATTATGAACTAGGTTTTGTAAAAGTTGAAACTTGCTTGAAAAGGATGATATGAATTTACAATTAAAGTCCAATAAGAAGTTAATAATAATATAATAGAATATGCATAGTTGATTTACATAATATGAATTTTAATAATGTATTTAGAAGGGAAAGTGTTGATATTTCGCACAAGAAGATATGTACCAACTGACACACTGTACAATAGAAAGACGATTTTATGTTTTGTGTTTATGTCTGTTGTTAAAAAATAAAAAAAAATGGGGGGAAAAAAACCAGCTTGCATTTACAAGTCACACTACTGCATTTTCCAAAGCTTTTCAGCAAAACAAATGCCCATTAGAGAAGCTGCATTTGGATTTACAACCATGTGGTCCCCTTAACAAACCACAGTCAGTTGCTTCATGACCATCGTAAAAATGGGTGTAAAATCAAGTCCAGTCACACACACCGTGACTCAACTTACGACCACAATTTACAACCAAAATTCCAAGGCTAAATCGTGGTCAAGGACAACCTGTATTGGCAACCTGCTTCCTTGCCTTATTGCCACATTATGCTTTTTATATTGAGACTGAATTCTGCTGTTACTGGAATTCATTTGTCTATATGTACACTTTCTGCTTTTTTTATAACCTTTGCTAGCTTGATTGTTGACTTATTTCATTCACAAATTTTATAGCTCATCCCCATCGACAACCTGAGCAGAGTATGACAGAATAAAACTACGGATGAAGAACAAACAAACAAAAAGACATGAAATGCCTGCCACTTGGTCTATATCCCCCTCACATCGTAATGTTCTTCCCGCACAGTCAGATTAACCTTGGCAAAGCAAAATGTAAGCTGATATTATACTATGTAGGGATTCATAAATTGGCACTTTGAATTGGTCCCAGACACCTTCTTGTAATTATTGCAACAACTTTAGTTGTGGCATTTATCTACTGTGATAGGATTATCTCATCAACAGCAACATTTTGAATCAGGTTTTGGATCGTATTCAAAGATAGTCCCAAGAAGAATGTGTTACAATAATCCAACTGAACAATGATCAAACTATGCATTATTGTGGTTGAAGTATTCTGCTCGAGGTAGAATCATAATTAGCATACCAGCCAAGGTAGGGCAAGCAACACAAACACACAGCTTGTATCTGTTCAAGCTGCAGCCACAAATCCAGGAGAACCCCCAGATCACAAACAAGAGATTGTCACCTCATCCAAAATAAAGTAGTGGGACTGGTGTTCCCAAATGCTGAACAAAAAGCAACTAGGCTTTGCAATAATTCAGTCTAAGAACTTATTTTGCCTTATACAGATCCTGACAACCTCCAGACACCAATTCAAGCTTTCAACAGAATCCCTAGTCTGACTTGGGATAGCAATGTACAACTGGATATCATCTGAACACTGATGACAGCTTACCCAAACTGTCAATGACTTCTCCTAACGGCATTATACAAGTTTTAATTAAGCCTAGGAATTTTAGATTTTTTTTAACTTGCTGTTCCCCTCAAAGTGGTTATATAACAGTGAAGACAGTTTATAAACAATTTCACACACAAATATATACACAGGCCCCATCATAAATCCAGCAGAAACAGCAAAAAACAAACACCAGAATGGCAATGCAATAAGGCTACACTGCATTGGGAAGGAGAAGAAATATAATTGGATGAATATACTCGTTTGAAGGAGGGGGAGATGTCTTTCTATAAGAGAAATATAGGTATCTGAAAGAAAGAGGTTCCTTAAAGATGATCCTAAAGGAGAGGGACTTGTATTATTTCTCCCCCTGTTTATTCTTCCTGGGGAGGGGATGTCTTAACTTTAGGACCATCTTTTCAGGAAATTAAAGTAGGGAGGAAAGATATACTTTATCTCAAATGAATAGAAAAGAGTGGGTGGTCAGTGTTTGATAGCAATGAACTCAGATTTCTTACCCTTCAATACGTGTCGGATACATAGACCCAAAAGATGTCTGGCTCTCATACTGCAGAGGGAAGAAACAGTAAAGCACAGTTGTAAAGTCTGAATAGAAGAAAAACACTGCAGTCATCGTTAAATGAGGAAACATTAGTCAATATTATGAATGTTAGTACCTAACATGAAAGCTCAGAAGACTACTTATCTCATGCAAAGTTTTTAAAAGGGTTGCAAGATTTTGTTAATTTCAAAAGTGGAAGTACAGGTAAGCCAAAAGCTTTTTCAGGAGGAACCCGACTGCCTTGTTTTTTTTTCCCCTTTGAAGATGTTTCATTTCTCATCCAAGAAGTTTCTTCAGCTCTGACAGGATAGCAAGGAATGGAAGTACAGGTAAAGTTGCCATTAAGTGAGGGTTACCTGTGCACTGATAACATAATAGCAGCAGAGGGGAAGGGGAAAGATTGGAGGTGAGCAGACCAGTGGAGTACGGTGCAATAAGCCATCAATAGCAATTCAGGGAGGGGAGGGAAAGTATTGGGAAGACTAATGGAGGAGCAAGTGGGAAAAGGAGATATACAGCTTCACTATCAGCAGCAGTTGCAGGGAGGGAGGGAGGAAGGAAGGTGATCGGAAGACAGGGACAAGTGGGAGGTGGGATTACAGTATACAAGTAGTCCTTGACTTACAACCGCAACGAAGCCCCAAAATTTATGTTGCTAAGTGAGACATTTGTTAAGTGAATTTTGCCCTTTTACAACCTTACTTAGCACAGTTGTTATATGAATCACTGAAGTTGTTAAGTTAGCAACTTGGTTGCTAAGTGAATCTGGCTTCCCCAGTGATTCTGTCAGGAGGTCGCAAAAGGTGATCACACGTCCCCAGGACATTGCAACTGTCACAAATATGAACCGGTTGCCAAGTGCCTGGATTTTGGTCACGTAACCATGGGAATGTTGCAACGGTTGTAAGTGTGAAAAACGGTCATAAGTCCCTTTTTTCCGTGTCATTGTAACTGCGAATGGTAACTAAACGAATTGTTGTAAGTCGAGGACTTACCTGTACCCTTCTAGGTATATAGCCCCTGCCATGGCAACAGAAGGATTGACACACACTAGCTGTAACCTTCACTCCTTCTTATCAGCCACTTCTTGGCTTCTTCCCCAATGTGCCCCCAATCAATTTTTATTGTGTCTTGTTTTTATTCTTTGTATGATGTTTTATATTATAGTTGATTGTCCAAAGTTCAGAGTTTTAAGATGAGCAGCCATATAAACATTTAAATAAATCACACCTGCCCTCAACATCCCCATTTGTTTCACCATCTGAAAATGTTCCATGCATGGACATTTTGCATGTCCCTAAAGGTTAGATAATCTTTTCCGTCACGTTAATCCCTGAAGCCGTAATTATACAATCTTGGGAGAGGGGGATAATAATAGTGATTTATCTTCATTTAATGAAAATTGCTTGCATAAATGCTAATTGGCTGCCTTCATAAATCACATCAAGCTACAACTAAATACCTGGACTTTCGTATTGTTGGAGTTTGGCATCTTCCATTCTCAAATACTCATTTAACTGATTAATACTCTTCCTTCTTCTCAAATATTTTTCCCATGTTTTTAAATGTTTTTCATCATCATATACCACTTTGTATTAAAGCTGAATAAAGAATGATTAAGAGAACTGCAAACAACTATGTCATACAAACATAGCTAACAGGAATGTTTCTGAGGCTTATTAAAAAAATCATTAACAATATGATTGCTGTTGCCATCCCGCTTATATATTATCTGTGGTCCTGAAAGCTGTGAATTAAAAGGCAACTGAAACTGAGCATATGGCTATTTTTTGCAAATCATACTAAGCCACAGTTACCATTTAAAAAATTCAGTAATAAACCATGGTCCATTTACTGATTCCTCTCAATATTTCACATCGTACTAACCCAAAGCAAGGAAAACATCTTATGGTTTGGGTATAAGTAGTCCTCAGATGATGATGGCAAGGGGGTCCAGGATTACTATTGCTAAATCCCAATTGTCATCATCCCAGGACTCCAAAGGTTATTAAGCAAGAAGAGGCAAGAGTCCCAGGTGTTCAGGAGGCTCTGTCATGGAAGTACTGCAGGTAGACATTGGGGAGTACAGGTGGGCAGGCCAGCGTGATAGGAACTGCTAGCAGGCTGGCAAGGACAGCACATTAGCACTGGGGAGTACCAGACCAATGAGGACAGTAGAGGGAGCAGCAAGTACTAGGGAGCACAAGCAAGCAGGAGTTTGTTACAGAATATGAAAGCAATAGCACTTAAGGACTTATATACCGCTTCACCGTGCTTTTATAGCTCCCTCTAAGTGATTTACAGAGTCAGCATATTGCACCCAACAATCCTCATTTTACTGACTTGGGAAGGAGGGAAGGCTGAGTCAACCTAAAGCCTGTTGAGATTCGAACTGCCAAATTGCAGGCAGCAGCAGTAGTCTGCAGTACCGCACTCTAACCACTATGCCACCACAGCTCATGATATCCCACGGAATCTCATATCCTATAGTGGAGCTCCTTGGAAGAAAATGTGGCAGGTAGCGACTTGCTACCTTTCTTATCAGGTTCCCAACTGACTTTGCATGGAGATCATGGGGATGTTGCAATGTTGCAAATTTTGCAGACCGGGTGTAAATCCCCCCTCGTACGGCAATGTTGTGATATTAGATGTCATTGAATGGATAGTTGCAACTTGAGAACTACTTATGCAATGCTTAAATCCTTCGAAATGCAATTCAATAGCACACTGGGAAGCAGCACTGGGAAAATCGACATACCTTGGCATAACATCTTTCCATGTGGCGAAGGGCAACTTTGGGGTTGATGGGATGGCCACAGGAGACACAGAATATCTGCAAATCTGTGTCATCACTGTCTCCTTCACTGGTCTAAGAAACAAGCAGAGGTCAAAACAATAAATTGAATTTTAGAAAAGAGAATAGCACCTTATCCCATATATGTACAGAACTTTTTAATCCAAACCAGGCAAAGAACCACCAAGAATCAGGCAACAACCCAACTATAGACAATTATGCTTTGGCAGTCATGCATAAGGCGGTGAGAGGGTGGTTTGTTTTTTAGTACAGCTTCTTGAACAAATCAGATCAGGATACACTCAGAAAGCTAAGCTTTAAAGAGGAGCCATTCGTGTAGTGACGAATATGCTGGGCTTGAAATCAGAAGACTGCAAGTTCTAGACCAGGGGTGTCCAACCTTGGCAATTTTAAGACTTGTGGACTTCAACTTTGGGAGTTGCCAAAGTTGGACACCCCTGTTCTAGACCTTTCTCAGGCATGAAAGCCGGCTGAGCAACTGTCTCTCTCTCTCTCTCTCTCAGCCAAATCCACCTCACAGGATTGTTGTTATGAGGAAAATAGGAGCCAGGATGTTAGATATCCTATCTTGAATGATCTCTTTTTTAAAAAAGGTGGGAAAATATAATATCACACAACACTAATTAAACAAATCATATTATCATGAAGCACTATATGTAGATCTTGCCATTTTCCCAACCAAACTTGCAGAACCAGGTTATTAAGCCGCTTATTTGGGGGGGGGGGGGTGATGTTTGTCTGTGTACAGGCACCTTCCAAGTCAGTGCTGACTCCTGACAACTACCTGTAGTCCTTGGATTATGACCCAAACTGAAACAGGAATTTCCACTGGTCAGCAAAGTGGAAGTTATACACAATATTATGTGACTTAACGACAGCAGTCCAAGCAATCCAGATTGCAGCTGTTAGGCCAAGACTGTACAGTCATTAGGCGAGGACCTCACATTTCTCCTGCTCTGTGCAACTGCCTCTGATCCAACTACTACCCCCCACCTATCTCTCCCCCTCCTCGCAACCTCCACCTAGGTGGATGTGGAGTACCCTGCATTTTGGGTACCCTGCATTCCATCTGCCCCTGCTATGACCCTCACTATCCCATGCTGACTTCACTGTCTTCCTCCCACTGCTGATCCAGAATCCAGGTACTGGGCAAAGGCGCAGACCAGGAATGCACTCAGTGGGTGTGGCAGGGTGGTGAAGCCTCGTCTGCCGAATGGCGCTTGCCAGGCTCAGTCGGGGAGGAGGCAGGCAGCATTGCAAGAGGAGAAGCCCAGTCTTCTGCCATTTTAGCAAGAAGCGATAGTTCACAGACTGTGGTGAGCACAACAAGATGGGATAGCAAGAGTTAATGTGCTGCCTTGGCAAGGCAGCAGTAGCTGCCTAGGTGAAGGTGGCAGCTGTGCAGGAGATGCTGTTCAGGCTGGTAGCAGAACTGGAGGAAGCAGAAGGATGGGGAAAAGGTGTAAGCCATCCTCTGCAGCTCACGTTGGAAGCGCTCCTGAAGATCTGTGGCCTGTGGTCTCCAAAGAGAAGCGGAGGCAAGCCCAGGACCAACAGGCCTTCCCTGACAGACTCCCTCTTGTAAAGCCGCCTCACAACGGCCCAGACGTTTCCAACAAGGAGAAGCCCGCAGACCAGCTCACCGGGAGTTTTTCCAACGCAAGGTGTGAAGTATAGGCAGCGCTTCTGGGAAATCCTTGTCCATATCTTCCAGTTCTGCTGCCACCCTGAGTGACTCCCCGTAGCCACCTTCACTTGGGGAGCCACAGTCGCCTTCCCAAGCAACCAAGTGCGCCACACTTTGCCATCCTCTCCCACTGCACTCTCCATTTTCTGCAGACCATCACACCTCACACTGGCAGTGGAAGAAAGGGCTCCTCCTCCAGCACTGCTGCCTGCCGGACCCAGTAAGATATTGAAATGGGCAGACGAAGCTCCACACTGCCCTTGTCATGCACACACTGGGTCTGCACCAGGTCTTGGATCCCAGGCCAGCAGGGTGAAAAAATATATGGCAAACAGCAGCTGGGGACAGCAGCAGGAGAGGGTGGGTGGAGTGCAGTGCAGGGCAGCCAAATGGGTAGAGACGGTGGAGAGATAGGCAGTTAGAGGGAGTTCAATGCATCCTGCGGTCATGAATTTTGATCCTGTGATTGCAAGGACACTGCTAGAACTTCAAGGACCAGTAGAAACTACCGTTCCTTTAGTACTGTCATATCTTTGAATAGTTGCTGAACAAATGGCCATAACCCGAGGTTTACCTGTAATTTTCTTGACAAGATTTTCAGAAGGGGTTTGCCTTTGCAAACTTCTTAGGGCTGAAAGAGAGCCACTAGACAAGAGTCATCCAACTGGCATTGAGGCTAGGGAGAACTAGAACTCGTCGCCATCTAGTTTTTAGTCTAGTAGTGCCTCAACCAAGATACCTGATTGACTCTCCAGGGCACAGGTGTCAAACTGACGTTGCCATCACATGACACTTCTCTCCTTCACGGAACTGAGGTTGGCATGGCCTGCAGATGGCACATCTGGCCTGTGGGCCGCCAGTTTGACGCCCCTGCTCCAGGGCATTATGTAGACTAGTAAATTAGACCATTTCCATCCAATTACACTTCTCAATAGGCAATGGTAATTCTGCTCCAAATCAGCCTTGAGAAATCTGTCCGATTTTCTCAAATTAGATATTAGGTATCTGCCACCACATCACTACTGACCTGTTTTTCACTGCGTTCTGCCACTGTTTTTTGTCCTCCCAGCCAGGAAGCTGAAAAGTTCAAGGTACTTTAAGTGCTGCAGCAATATCACACAGCACATAATGGGTTCAAGCTCATGGAAAATTCCACTCACAATTCACCTCAGAAAGGAGGAAGTAGGCAATTCAATACACTCCACATACTGGAGTATATTTTGTCAATATAATTTGAGGAATGTTTGCTTAGGAAGTAAAAGGACAGATGTTCTCCTACATCAGGGATGTCAAACTCACGGTCTGTGGGCCAGATGCGTTATGCGCTGGCCATGCCCACCCCAGTTTAACGAAGAGGGGGGAAAGTGATGTCATGTGATGACGTGACGTCACAAGTTTGACACCTGTGTCCTACACGCTTGAGAACATTGTAAAAGAATATCCAGTATTTGCTGGTATTCTAACCAAGAATTATTGCTATTTTCTCCTACATTTGTGCACTGTTAAAAACAGAAATGGTCAGGAGTTTCACCATTACACTTAAACTTCAACAATTATCAAGTGTGGCCAGCCTAAATTAGCCAATGATGCTAATAGCAAACGAACAAATAAGCAAAAGGACAAATACAATAGACTGGCAAAATAAGTAGCAGCTAAAGCAACTGATTTCTCATTAACCAATTTGTCAAGACAAGAGGATAGATTTCCTATCTTTTAACAGCATTTCCTCTGTGGCTTAAGTTACTGATGTTTTAAAGTATTTTTGAATGTATGTCTATTTATTTACTTATTTCCATTTCTACAGCCACCTATGACTGGATGATTTACAATCTAAGCTGCATGGGTGAAAAATAAGTATATGGAGTTAAGAGGCTTAAAAGCTCTAGCTATATCCAAGCTCCCCTATCTGTTCTAAGATGGTGTCCATCAATTCTGTCTCCTCCTCCACATTTTCCAGGTACCTCTTCATCTTCCTTGATAGCCTGCTGCTTAGCCCGGACAATAAGAGCTTCCAATTCATGGAATTTGCGTTCCATTTCTTGTAACTTAAGCCGGGCCTGCTGCTGCTCCCGCCTTATCCGCTCCAGCAGCTTCTTTCCATGCTCCTCTGCCA
This sequence comes from Hydrophis major, assembly GCA_033807585.1. Taxonomy (NCBI): domain Eukaryota; kingdom Metazoa; phylum Chordata; class Lepidosauria; order Squamata; family Elapidae; genus Hydrophis; species Hydrophis major. The sequence continues at coordinate 225,564,620 of CM066329.1, forward strand.
CACATGGACTTTGTTGCCACTGCTGTATGCGTTGTGGGAGGATCTCATAGATGCGGCTGAAGGAAGGAAGGAAGGGAGGGAGGAAGGAAGGAAGGAAGGAAGGAAGGAAGGAAGGAAGGAAGGAAGGAAGGAAGGAAGGAAGGAAGGAAGGAAGGAAGGAAGGAAGGAAGGAAGGAAGGGATCATAGATCAATATGAAAGAGCAGGAATCAAATACAACATATTATTCTACCCAATTCATATGCCTCAAGAGCAAGGGTCTTCAAACTTGGCAAGATTAAGACTTGCGGACTTCAACTCCCAGAATTCCTGAGCTAACATGACTGGAGGAGGAATTTTGGGAATTGACGTCCAAAAGTCTTAAAGCTGTCAAGTTTGAAGACCCCTGCTCAAGGGTATCATAAGCTTGGAAGGGACTATTTAAGGCAGTGGTCCCCCAACCTTTTGGGCAACAGGAACCGGTTCCATGGAGAGGTTTTTCTGCAGACCGGAGGAGGCATGTGCTGCCTGCATTCCACAGATGGGGCTCTGCGTGTTTACATGGCCAGCTTTCTAGCATGCCACCGACAGGAGGTTGAGGACCTTTGATTTAAGGCATAATAGAACAGCAAGTGTCTCAGACGCTTTCAAAGAAAGAAAGCCACAAATGTATTTTATATGTGCAGAAGGAAAAAGTGCTTTAAAAGTTCTCTTGTGCACTACAAAAAATAATTCCCCGTTGTCCTAGTCTACAGCAGAGACAAGCCATGAGAACAAGAAAAAAGTTTACACACCAAAGACTGGCAGCAGAGATGCCCAGGTGCTCTTCTTTGTGCTCTTCTTACCCTAACAGGTGGTTTCTATCATAACACTAGATCTCAAAACTGTTCCTTTTAGTTTCATCATAGTTCTACCTTTCTATAGAGCTGGTTGGAAGGCGGGGGGGAAATACCCATATTTCACTACCAATATCTATCTTACCCTTTCATCTCACTCCAGCTCCACAAGCAAAGTCCCCTTCCCTTAATCTACACAATAAAGTAAACACTGAGGAGAAATGGAGTCAAAGAGACATAGTTCTTACTTGGCTGCCAACTTCATTCCGCATTCATCGGAGCAGTACTTGGAGCTAGACCGGGCAGCCTGAATGCAGCCGGGGCCCAGACATTGATGTAAAGAAGAAGGATCTTTGGCATCCACTCGTTCGGCATGTTTTGACCTGTCACGGTGTTTCTGCTTCTGCTTGTGTCGCTTGTATTTCTCGTCTTTCTGCAGAGCAAGAAGCACAAAGAGGGTTCATATTTATAGAGAACTCCAAAGGGAAATCAAACCACTTTTCAGTCCCTTTCTTTCCCGCACGGAGAAAATTCTTAATATAAAGGCCACATTTCTCAGCCTCAAGACTCAGATTTCTTGGGCATCCATGGTTGGTTTTTTTTCCAATATTCTTGTTTTATTTTGTGCATTCAACAGATGGTTGGTTGAAACTGGAAACCAAGGCCAGACTCAACATTTCTCAACCTCATCAACTTTCAGAGTTGTAGATTTCAGTTCCCAGAATTCCCCAGCTAGCGTGGATTCTGATTGCTGGAAATTCTGGGAACCAAAGTTCACATATCTTAAAGTGGATGAGGTTGAGAAACACTGGCTAGGCTGGATGGGTCCTGACCTGATCTAAACAGGAAACACTATTTCAGACACAGTATATATAGCAATTTAATTCCTGGACTTCGGAAGCCCAGATTCTCCACCTGTTTCGTACTTAAAAAAAAACGAAGGCTACAAACCATCACCTATTCACTTTAGCATCTCCCTTATGACTAAAGGTAAAAGTAAAAGTTTCCCCTATTCTGTTATTTCCGACTCTGGGGGTGGTACCCATTTCAGTATCTTAGCCGAGGGAGCCAGCGTTGTCCAAAGACGCTTCCATGGTGATGTGGCCAGCATAACTAGGCCGAGATGCATGGAATGCTGTTACCTCCCCACAAAGTGTTACCTATTCATCTACTCACATTTGCATGCTTTCGAACTGCTAGGGGGAAATTCTTGTATTTTTATCAATTAAAGGCAGGATGGGGAAAAATGTTTCTATGCAATATTCTACTTTTCCTTCAGAAAGCAGTTGGTATCTTTCCCTACCTCTTTCAGTCTGAAGTAGTTCGGGCTAAGAGATGACGGCTCAGACAAAGTCATCCAAAGATTTTCAGTTTAGGTGGGGATTTGGCCCTGGCTCTCCCCACACAAATCCAACGCTCTTGTCATGACAAGAGTGCAGTGGCCTACTCCCCATATTATGCCAGAGGGTTTGTTCATGTTATATGTTATGCAATCAACTACTTAATTGGCTGAGCTCACAAAATACGCTAGGCGAAAATCAAACGACTCATATTATTCTCTAATATGTTTTCCCAGACCACTGCCTAGGCAAGGGGTTGGCAGCCAATAGCCTATGAATCAAATTTGGCCTGTTACTCAAAATCATCCAGTCCATACTCCCACCTCCCTCCCCCAAAGATATATATGCTGGGTCACAGTGGTCCTAAAGAAGAATTCAAGTTTGTCATTCTATCTCAAGCATGATGCAGATCACTATTTTAATAAACTGTTACAAGTCTGTAAATTAATACACACACACACATACACATATATATACAGAGAGAGAGAGAGCATGCCTTCAGTTACTGATGTCCCTCTTTCCTCCAGCATAAGTGTTTACTTCCCCAATCAAGAAGCATCCCAAGATTCTGTGGAGCATGTCCTTGTTTTCTCCTTTGGCTACACCTTCCTTTCTTTCCCCAAAGGGGAAAACTGCATCACTATGGTTCACCCCAGAGAGTCGTCCCAAGTACTAGTATATCATTTGCTTAAGGCCGGCTTGCCATCCACTCAACTGTGCCTTTCATATGATTATTTTTTATCTTCATTATGATGCAATGAATCTCAGAATACACATACAGTATATCAAGATGAGAGGGGCTGAAAACTATCTTTGCATGCAGTAAACAACGTCTAGCTGTTCTCGTGAAAAAGACCAAGTAGCAGATGATTAAAAAAAAAAAGACCCATCTCTTCCCCAAAGATCCCACAAAGCAAAGGACAACAACAAAACTGACCTCAACGGGACTATCATCTCACTTAGTGTATCCAGCTGATCGTGTCTTTGTAGCACAGTTCTATCAGGCAGCAATTACATCTCTCTAGCATGGTGTTTCTCAACCTCAGCAACTTAAAAATGGGTGGGCCATCCAAAGATACCATCTTGGGAATTCTGGGAAGTCCACACATCTTAAAAAGTTGCTGAGGTTGAGAAACCCTGGACTAGAGCAGAGGCCCCCAACCTTTTGGACATGAGGGACCAATTCTGAGGAGCATGGTTTCGCATGCTGGAGCTTTGCTTGTTCATGCAGCTCGGTTTCTGGCATTCCGCGGCCCGGTGCTGGTCCTTTGACGAGGGGTTGGAGATGGACATTCACTGGTTGACTTTGGGTCAGTCACTCACTTTCAGCTCAGCTATAACCCATAAAGTTTATAACCCATAAGGTTTATAAGGGGGGTGGGGGAATGGAAGGATGAAGAACTATGCCTGCTGTATTGAGCTCCTCAATGAAAGGCAGGATATACGTCTAACAAATAAATAAGTTAACTAGGAAGTTCTTCCATTTCTGATGTCTTGGGCTTGGCTGTTTTAAACCAAGGAGGACAAAAATGAAAAACAGGTCCCTCACAAACCATAAAGCAAGCCAACTTTGATGGACTTCTAAGCACACTGTGGAAGAGATTACAGCTTTAGAGTGTGATTTTCCCCGTTAAAAAAAATCCCACTTCCCATCTTGTCCGCTTGCCATGCTGGGTGCCTACCTTCTTCTCTGACTTCTTTTCCCTGCGCTTGACGTGCTTCACTTTCACTGCACGTTTCCGCAACACAGGATCAAGGAAGGGCACATCATCTGTGTCACTGAGCCATGGCTAAAAAAAAAAGGAATAACACAAAAAAAAAGTGGAGGGGGGAGGAGATTAAGATTTCCAGAACAAGACTTTTAAAAGAAAAGTCAAACAGCAGTCAGCCTTGCTTCCATTTCTTCTTTCAGGAAATAAATACATCCTGTAATTCTATTACTCTGGCCAGCAACTTATTATGTAATAGAATCACTTTAAGGAAAAAAAAAATAAAGACACCAGGGTAATACATTTTGGGATTATTTAAAGAAAGAACAATGAAAATGAAAAATAGACATGTATTTAATACATGAAACTGCATGCTCCAGCTCCGTTAATGGCCAAGTTGTCACAGATGCTGACAATCCAAGGGGTTTTTTTTTCTTCATGAAGATTGGCATTCAGAAAGGGAAGTACATCTGGCCTAGGAGTCAATGCTGCTGATCTTTATACTATTAGTTAAGCACACAACAACTTCACAACTTGAATAGAAATTCAGCAACCTTCTCTATTGGGGGCAACCATAAATCCCCCCCCCCCCCCCGTTTTATGGGAAACATTAAGAGTGTAACACCTGCCTTGGGCTCACTCTGTGAGTCACTCTATTCGCATAAGTTGTTTGCAGCTTCCTAGGATCTTTTTAAACGCATTTGAGTTATAACTCTTAAATGCCCAGCTAGCATGGCTAACAGACATGGAAACTATACACCTTTGCCAGTTAGGTGCTTTGTAGTTATACAAATAGTCAAGAAGAGATTGGACTGCCATTTGTCAGAAATGGTGCAGGGTCTCCTGCTTGGGCGGGCGGGCGGGGGGATTGGACTAGATGACCTACAAGGTCCCTTCCAATTCCGTTAATCTGTAATCTGTAGTCCTTGCTTAACAACTCTAACTGGGATCAGCAGCTCTAAGTAAGTAAAATAGCCACTAATTGGGAAATCATGTGACTGTGACTTCCAACTAGACAGAGACAAGACTGGTCAATTCACACCTTTAGCTTTTGTTTGCCTCCTAGCCACTCCCCTGCCTTTGGAATGCCTGAGTGCCTGCTTATTGTCTTATACACTAAAAGCAATGTTATTGCACTCTAGCCCAGAGAGGGGAACTACATGCTATGGTTTACTCTCTTGAAAATCCTATCTCCAATATTTCCACTCTATGGGGAGGAGGGGAAAAAGCAACCCATTTAAGCAACCAATCTCCCCTTTGCCTCACCCTTTCTCACTGCCAGTGCAATCATACAACTTTCTATGCGTAAAAGAGCAAACTCTCTCTTTCAAGAGAGTTTACTCCCTTGAAATCTCTCTCCAATTTTTCCGCTCCGTGGGTGAGACAGGATCAACCAAAGGAGTGATTGCCTAAAGAAACTGGTTGCTTTTTTTTGTTCCTCTACCCAGAGAGAGATTGGAGAAAAAGAGATTTCAGGAGAGTAAGCTGTAAACAGGGGTGTCAAATTCGCGTTACCGCAGCATCACGTGACGTATTGGGGTTTTTTTTCCCCCTTTGCTAAACAGGGCCAGCACATGATGTATCTGGGCTGCGGGCCGTGAGTTTGATACCCATGGCCTAGCACATCTGCAGTTCTCAGACTTGAACTACCCATGTGATCTAATGTTCTTAATATATAGAAGAGCTTATTCTCTTGAAATCTCTTTCCAATCTTTCTGCTCTGGGAGGAAGGCCAGAACAAGAAGAAATTGCCTACAGAAATCACTTTCTTTTTTTCTCCCCAACTCCTTCTCAGAAGAAAGAGACTGGAGAGGAAGAGATTTCAAAAGAGTACTGCAGCATCGGGCTGCTTGGCAGAATCACACTGCTTTCAATGTGTAGAACAAACAGCTTACTTTCTTGCAATCCCTTTTTCTCCAATCTCTCTGCTCTGCACTCTGTGTGTTTGTGTGTGTGTGTGTGTGTGTGTGTGTAACAAAAACCCATAAGTCAGGCATAAGACAATGCATACTGACTGTAATAGCAATCACATAACTGAAGAATGCTGAAAGGGTGTGAAGAGGTTATGAAGTTATTTGTTTTCAGCACCACTGTAACTTTGATCAGTAAATGAAGGGGAGGTAAGTGAGAAATAGCTATATTGGAGCTACATCAATAGAGCACCTAACTAACAAAGATATATTGCCATATTATGCCTTAAGATGCATGGTACTGTTTCATTAAAATAAATGCCTAACCCAGCATCAAATAAGCAAAAAAAGATTGGCCATTTGTAACAATCAAACAAATGAGATCTTTAGTGCCTATTACACTACAGCTCTCTGTACAGAGGTGATTATACAGCTAGTCCTTGATTAATGGCAGTTATTGGGACTGGAAACATCATCTCTAAATGATGCTGTTACAAAGTGCAATATCATGTAAACACACCAACTTACAATGGCAGTTCCAGCTGGAGACATTAAATGAATCCCACAATGTCACAGGACTGCCATTTGTAAATTCCTGCCAGGTTTCTCCATTAACTTTGCTTGGCAGAAGCCAGCAGGGAAGGTCACAAATAGCGATAATGTGATCAGGGGACACTGCAACCATCGTAATTACAGTTGCCTAGTGCCTGAATTGCAATCAAATAACTGTGGCGATGCTGTCGTGGCTTTTGAGGATCAGCCCTAAATCTCCTCATTCAGCATTGTTGGTAACTTTGAACAGTTGCTGAATGAGTGATCGAACCCAATGGCCACCTGCACTTCCCACTACAGATTCAGGTAAGCATGCCATAGCCATCTTTTCTAAAAGAGTTTGAAAAAAAACCCAAATTACGCAAATGAAATAATTTAGAAACCAAATCAAATTGGCAATTTAAGAGCTTCTCTGGCAAAGCAATAGTTAACATCTCTGACCGTTGACAAATATTCTGAGTTATGGGCTAGGCTTGGGGAAGAACTGTCCATGGAACAATGATCAATAGCGCAGCTTCTGTGAGAGACATGAAACGTCCATGAGAAAACCTATGGCTGGTTAAACAAAGGGTAGCAGGCAAGCAAAAAAAGCCTAGAATTGGGAATCTTTGCCAAAAGAGAGAGAGAGAGAAAGTAGTCAGCAGAAAAGCAGAGCTGAGAGGAAGCAGGGTAGAAGAATCAGAGGGAGAAGATGAAAGGAATAAGGGGAAATCAAGGCAAAAAAGATTGCTGGAGAATAAACTGAAGATACAAGGCTCAAGAAAATAGTTGAAAATGGGCAAGCAGGGAGCTTTAAAGGCTGAGGACCTGGGTCAAGTCCCACATGAAATGTTGAGCCAAACATTTAGCTGGAGTTCTCGGAGATGTCCTTCCCCAACTCCGAATGACATTGGGAGGGGACCCCAGGGCATGCACTATCCTAGGGCAGGGTTCTTCTACCCAAGCAAGCATGACCCTGCCAACATGACCTAGGAATCCCAAGGCAATGGGTCTACCATAGGTCTCACCAGATGCTGATCATCGAAGGCCCCTGAACAAAGCTCCTGATACAAATCGGGGTCTATGTGCAGATCATCATCCGACAGAGGCTCAGGTGTGGCAGCCGATTCTAGCTGTTCCTTTAGCATCTGCAGATCATCCTCCCGCCCCCGTAACATCTATTGAGCGATTAGGGAAGGGGAGAAGAGAGCAGGGGGGGGAGGGGAAAGTAGCAAGAGAGAAGAAAAGGTTGGGTGGGTGGGGAGAGGGGTGGGGGGGAAGAAAAGAGAAAGAGAGAGGAAAGCATTAAAGAAGCCATCTGCCTGGCTTCACAAAAGCACCAGGCACCAAGACAGTGCAAACATACCCTTCTGTTCCTGGGCACAGAGTGGCAAACAGAGAAAACAGGGCTTGCTGAATGCCAAGCGGCAAAGCACGAGCAGCAAAAAAAAAAAAAAAACAATCCCCAAACCTAATAATAATAATAACAATAATAATAACAATAACAACAAACAACAATAATAATAATAGGAGAAAAAGCTTAAGAGCTCAAAGAAGCAAGGCCAAATGGCCGAGCAAAACCTGCCACCTAATACGATACAGAAATGCATGCAATCTGGGTCTTCGAGCACCCGCCCTTTGAAATATGAACCCAGGTGTTAAGCCGGATCTATACAGGCAGCAGAATGAGGTGGAAATAAGATGAAAGGGTGGACTGCAGCACTGAACGGAGAAAGGCAATAGGAATTGCAATGGTTGCCTTACTTGGGATTGGAAGAAGAGGACCACAAAAACTCAAGAAGTCAGGAAACCCCAAAGTAGGGCAGAGGAAAAACCTTCTCCCTGCTGTGTTGGTTTTCTCTCTTAAGTGGGAGATGAACATGAGTGCACGTGCTATGTACCAGCTAGTCCTTGATTTATGACCACAATTGAGGCCCAAATTTCTGTCGCTAAGCGAGATGGTTGTTAAGTGAGTTTTGCCTCCATTTTATGACCTTTCTTGCCACAGTCGTTAAGTGAACCACTGCAGCTATTTTAATTAGTAACACGGTTATTAAGTGAATCTGGCTTCCCCACTGACCTCAGGGACACTGCAACCATCATAAATATGAGCCAGTTGCCAAGTGAATTTTGATCATGTGACCATGGGGATGCTGCATCAGTCGTTAAGTGTGAACAATGGTCACTTTTTTCCAGCTTCAAACAATCACTAAATGAAAGGCTGTAAGTTGAAAGGCTGTAACCTGTATGCAAAAGAGAGGAGTTTTCACCTACACTCAAATAGTTCAGTCCACCACTTCTAGGCTATCGCCACCTCATTGTATTGGATGTATAGGCCAAGCTTCCCTATCTAGGGAAAAAAAAAAATCCCAGGAGTCCCAACTTAGCACTCACCTATTATCTTAATCCTGATTATTAAGATGTTTTTAAAAAAGAAAAAGCAAAAAGGGAAAAAAAACTGGAGGGAAAAAGGAAACTTACCGAAGCTGGAAAATATTTATAGGACTCCTAGGAAGAAAAGAATGGGAAAAAAAAATCACGTGTGAGCTACACACAACCAACAGCTTCAAATTCGAGGTGGCTGCCTCTTGGGAGTGAGCAGCCAAGAAAGTGCCCCCTAGAGAAAACATGCAATGATCTCAGGGCAGGGAATTGCCCACCACGACACTCACCCGAGCCCGAACCTGGCACTGCCTCAGGCGGCATTTCTGACGGATTTTGTTAGGCCCACCAAACTTCTTCATGTCCCGACAGAAATCACACTGCCCACAGTCCTCTGTGCGCCGGCAGGCCTCACATTCTCCACACATGCGGGCGGAGCGCTTGATTTGCTGTAAATAAGAACACGGACAGGTGTGAGAAGGGCTTTGCACCTGAGGGAATCCCATCTGCTCTGTCCCTGGCTTTGTCCCAAACCCATCACTGTGTTCCTCAAAAGAGCCAGGATGCACAAGCACGGACTCAAGATTAATCACAGGCAAGGACCTCCGGTTCATGTTTACGTGGAAGTAAGTTCCATCCCTTCGGTTTGGTGTGTAAATAGAAGAGGAAGAGGCAACCTTCTCATGCACGTAATATTTTTTGGCTAATAATGGTAATGAGTAGGTTGGGAAACAGGACTGGGGGAAGGAATAAAATCAACTGGCAAATCAAGGGTTTTTGCAGGGCACGTTAACCCTCATTAAGGGTAAATCTGTTAACTGTATTCCAACTCACAGTGTTGGGAAAATGTGCCACCGGTTTTCAACCCCCATCATCACAGGTGCCTCCAGAGTCATGAGAATGGTGCCTGGGGACCTTAGGTTGCTCACCTCTCCAGAATAAAGGGGGGGGAAGAGATTCTTTGGGCAGTTTTCAGTTCTATCTATTCCCCCTGCTGTTTTATTATGATCAGTGCAGCAAGTGGCAGCAGGACCTCCCACGCCGCGACTTCTACAACTGCTTATGGCCAGACAACCCATGGCATGTTGCACCAGTACCGCCACTCACAGCAGGACACCACATGGCATGTTGTGCCACTGCACATGGTGTGATACAACAACCTGCTGCGAGTGGTGGCACCAGCACAACAAGCCACGCAGCATCTGGCCACGAGCAGCCGCAGAACTTGAACAACGGCGTGATAGGTGTTGGGGTGTGGGAGATCTCCCTGTGGTAGTCCTAAGATAAGCAGGTAAGACATCCCCCAAAATAAGATCTGGTATTTATTTTGGAGGCCAAAAGAAAATAAGACCAGGTCTTATGTTCGGGGAAACACGGTATATACAAGAATTAGTATTCTTTTAGGTAAAAGGTGAGGGGCATGCTCAGACTATAGCTATGAATGCCAGGAAGTTGTTTAGCAGCTTCTAGAAGATACCCCACCCCCAATTAAAAGTAACCATGGCCTGTTCAGTTGCAGAACTCAGCTTTCCCTAATACACAGCTAGTGCTTTTCAATTCTGATAAAACCTTCCTAGATTTAGATCAAAAGTGACAGGATTAGAAAATAGGGAGAAACAAACATGATGGTTTCAGTCTTTTCAAAGCTGCTTTTTAAGCTTTCCCATTATGGTCTTGCTGACTTATCATTTCTATGTTTTGCATTTTATAAAACAACTGCCAGGACATCATTCCGTATAGCCAGTGTTTCCCAAACCTGGGTAAATTATCCAGAATTGGGTAAAAGTGGTTTCTCTTTGGGCAATGACTCACAAACACATTACTCCAAGCACAACAGGGACATTTAAATTGACTTCAAGGTATTTTATCTATATTGGGTGAAAAGGACTTTCTGATAAGTGATTTCAACTAAAGGGGAAAAATGGAAAGCCCTAATGTAAGCGATATAAAGGAAATTCTAAAATTGCACAAGTCAAAATCTCAGGATTTCTATTCCACTGTGCACGATTCAAAAGGGCCTTATGGTTAATCTCAGATTTGTAGAAAGAACACAGGAGGAAAATCGAAGATGCTTAAACATTAAACATTAACAAAAGCAACTGATATTGCCCAGCTGATATTTATTCAATTTTATATCCCCATTTTATTTTCTACAACTAAAGGCAGCATACAAAACATTTCCTCCTCCTCCTAACAGGAACTCTGTGAGGTGGGTTGTACTGAAACAGAGTGACCCTCTATGCCAAAAGGAGAACTAGAACTTGTAAGTTTATCCAGGTTTCTATACAGACCTTAACCACTACCCTAAACTAGCTCTTTAAATATACCCTAAAGAGGCACATCTGATTTAAAATACATAATTTTGTCAGGGAAATAAACAATAATTTGTTTTAAGCATTAAAACAAAGGGAAAGGGAAGGAAAATTTCAAGAGAATCTGATTTAGCATATTAACTAAAGAGACTGAAAGGAATGCCTTGAATTTACAAATGCAATTTGGCCTCAGGTATCTGTAACTGTCCTACGATCTTCTAAATGGCTTCATCTTTCTGTCCTCCCATCAAAGGGAAGAACAGCTGGGTCACCAAGTAGCTAGAAACTAAGTATGGTATTTACCTATTTGACTACATTAGATCTCAATCTTGTGGCTATGTAAATCTAAGAAATGATAATAAACAGCCTGACCACGACTGTTAGGAAAGGCAGCTGCTTCAATATATTAGTCTAGAACTCAACAGTTGAGTTCAAATCACGTCAACATTCTGGAGTTAGAATGCCAGGCCTTGTAAGATGACATGATCTCCGTTGCATCCCATCCCCTTACTTTGGAGTTGCGGCTCTGCTCCAGGGCCAGTTCTTGGGCTTTCACACGCATCTCGTCTTTTTCAGCACGTTCCCGGTCACCTTCACGGTCCTTTTCCTTGGACTTTTTGTGCCTATATCGGATTTCAAGGGTGGGGTCTCTCTCTGCAAGAGAAAGCGTTCTATGTTATGAGAATACATAACCCATTTCAAAGAAATTATATGAATGTAATTGATTTTTTTTTTTTTAATATTAACACTATGTATGCTTTTCTGTGTTACTTGGAAAAACAGACTGTTATCTTAAAGCAATTTTATGCAAAATAAAGTAAAATGAAGAGCTGGGACATACCTCCTCCTTTAGAAATAAAATAGCAGGAAGCTAAAATCATTTTCATTTGTTGCTTGGAATTTTAAGGCTTTTTATAGGTATTAATATTTTAGCATGGCAGTATAGACCTCTTTCTCTAACTTTAGGGCTCTAACCAAAGGCCATTTCTTTTGGTAGGAGAGAAGAATTAGCTTTCTTAGCAACTAAATAATAGGGAGAATATTCTGGAAATCCTTAAATTGACTTGCAAGTGTTAAGAAAGAAAGAAACGCAGCTGGGAAAGGGAATGTTATAACCCATAAATTTGCCACTTGTAAAATATTATCTAGAATCAATGGTTTATTGTTTAAGCTTCATGTCTAATCAATATCTTTTATTATTTGATTAGTTGCTTTCCCATGCCTCACATATACCAAATGTATGTATCATTTGTTTCTGTATTTTATAAAAAAAACTTGACCCTCCACAGTAAATGCTTTACTCTTTGCCTGGTTTACTTAGGATTCATACTGGGTTGGGGGATGGTGGTGATAAAAAGCAAAAGTGTAAGGTAGTCCTCAAATTACAACAGTTGGTTTAGTGACCATTTGAAGTTACAATGGCAATGAAAAAAATGACCCATGGCCTTTTTTTCACACTTATGACGGTTGCAGCATCCCCATGGTCACGTGATTAAAATTCAGACACTTGGCAACTGACTCATATTTATGACAGTTGCAGTATCTCCTGGGGTCATCTGATTCCCTTTTGCAATTTATGATAAGTAAAGTCAATGAGGAAGCCAAATTCACTGAACAACTGTGGCAAGAAAGGTTGTAAAATGGAGCAATGCTCACTTAACACCTGTCTCGTTTAGCAACAGAAATGTTGTGCTCAGTTGTGGTCATAAGTCAAAGACCACCTCTACTGTTTTCTCTCCCAAATTCAGGGGATAAGTTCTCTAGCTCCATGCTACTTTACTCATGTGCCTGAGTTTCAATGCAACGCATAAACAATGTTGTTGTTGTTACTATCTACTTTATTCCTCAAATATGAAACTCAGTCAACTAAACATCTAAAATGTATCACAAATATTGTCTTTTTTATTCATTAAACATGAAACTCAGTCAACTGAACATATAAAATGTATCACTATTATTATTATTATTATTATTATTATTATTATTATTTAAACATGAAACTCAGTCAACTGAACATTTAAAAATGTATCACAAATATAACTGACTGGCGCTAACAGTTGATACAGGGTGCTGCCAGCATTCTAAGTATCAACCAAGTATTTTCTTAAGATTCACGATGTTCCAAGTAGCACAGTTTTTTTGCAGTTCTGCTGGTGTTATTGCAAGAAGCTGCAATTTCTTGATGTATTTTCTAAAATTCTTGCTGCTGCTGCTGCTATTATTATTGTTGTTATTATTATTCCTCCTTTTTGTATGTATCTCAAAGGGCTGAGCATACATTATATACTTTCTTCTTCCTATTTCCCCCACAACAACTGGGGGGGGGGAGTTGAGAAAGAGTGACTGGCCTAAGGTCTGGCTTAAAGTCACCCAGACAGCCATCTGGAAACTGCATTTTACCAGTTCAAGCTATGCTGCACTTAGTCAGTCTTAGTTATTATATAGAACAATTATTCTTGAAGTATTTTTATATTCTACAAAAAGCTTTGCTATATAGATTCAAAGATCAGAAGGTGGTTTTCTTTTTGATTTATTATTGAAGCTTTGTTACTGAAGGATGTTTTGCCACGAAATTTTAAATATTAACTTTCGAGGGGAAAATCCCTATAAATTCTAAGTTTCTAGCACACCACTTAAGGACATATCCATATATGCTTCATGAGACAGAGATTTATCATACACACAAACAGGATTTTAAACTTACCTCGGCACTGCATGCAGTACCATTCCCGAATTGCTTTTGCCATCTTCTCAGTAATGTTAATGCAGTGGCCATGGAACCATTCATTGCAGTGATCACAGCCTCTGGAGTGAGAAAAAAGAACAGTGAAGATTCATTAATCAAATTTCTTATGCATTTGAGAATCCGTAAAAGACACTGGCAGACAAAACTCATCTGCTTAAATGTAACTGTATCTCTTCAAGTCAATGCTGACCCCTGGTGACTGCCTGGACAAGTCACTGCTGTTTTTCTGGCAAGATTTCAGAAGTGCTTTGTTACTGCCTCTTTCCTAGGGCTGAGAAAGTGACTAGCCAAGTCACCCAGTTGGCTTTGCAATTAAAACAAAACTAGAACTCAAGGTCTCCCAGTTTCCATCCTGAAGTCTTAACCAAACAGGTTCTAGCTAAGTACATAATAGGGAATTCTTAAAAAGCGTAGCATCTTCTACTGGAAAGGGGCGAATAAGAGAGAGATAAGGTTAACTCCAGAAGATCAAGAGTTTCTTCTACCTCTCAAATATCTAATAATGGATGCACAGACTATTTTTTTTTCCTCCTGATTGAAGTTCCTCATGTAAAAGAACACTTGAAGGGAAAATCAGAAATGTCAGAAAAGTTAAATGTTCTGGTCCTGAAAATAAATTCCCAGGCTTAGCATAAGATCCAAATCACTCTGTTGATTAATATTTTAGGTGAACCACATATTACAACCTACAGGCATTGTCAAACTAATAAAAGTAAAAGCAAAATAAAGTAAATCTTATCATCTTAATCTTTGCCCATCTCTGCTCTATCACATATAGTGGCCTTTTCCTAATGACTCCTATCTTAAATTCATAATAACTTCACAAGACATTTAACATTTGTCACACTGCTTTTTTGGTACATTCACCTTAATCTTATTTTAGAACTACTGTTTTAATTTAATGGTATTCACTTGCTATTGAATAATATTCCTCTCAAGTTACCAGACAGAAATAGCTTCATCAGTATCAATGCTCCCTGTGTGTGCCCCAGGCATCATCTAACAATACTTTTTGGGTTCTTACAAGGTTTAACCTCTTGGTATATGTTTAAAAGTGAGTCAATCTAAACTGTGATTAGTATTATTATTAATATTATTTTTTACTAATTTTAGCAATATTTGAGAAATATTGAGTAATTTGCCTTCACAAATACTTCATTCAAAAGAATATTGTCTTTTTTATTATTCCTTTTTACTCTTTGCAGAACATCTGCTCTTGCCCTTTTCATCTTCCCCTTTTAAACTGCCATTAATATCTTTATGTTGAAAAGTATACTCCAGAATGAGCAAAGTTTTTAACAACTTTATTATAATTAAAAATATTAACTTTTTAAAAAAGAACATGTCCCAGAAGACCTTGCTGAAATAAATCAGTGCATGTCATACTGGCAGAAGGGTTTTGCACTGGCTGCCATCCTCAATGCAACCTCATAATGCGAAGGAGCTCCCAGTACCAAGTTTTTCTATTTCTTCCAGCAATACTCACATCATGAAACAATTGATATCTGGTTTGCGACAGATGCAATAGACAGGAGCATTCTCTCCATTCTCAGATTTTGATTCTTCACCCATAACTGCCAAATCAGGATCAGAAAATTCATCCTGAATTCCAGGAAAAAAATAGAAAGAATTAACGATGACATGGCCATTATAAGCAGCTAGCAAAAGGAAATTCTGGTCTTTAAATTGCACGATTTCAAGTATTTGAATCGAGCAATGGAAAATCTTAAAATATTCTTTTCTAGGGATAAACGGAGATCATGAGATCTTATCTCTGAATGCGACAAGATGGGTGAAATTTCAAGGAAGCCTAATTGTGTTGAGCCTCTGCCCCCTATAAAAGGGGCTGCAAAAAGAAAAAGAAAAAAAGCTTTGGAAAATCCTCTTTATCCAGCTTTTAAAATTGGCTGATAGCAAAAGAAGCCAGTCTGGCTCAACGGACAAATCGTCTCATCCCACAGATCCGATAAGTCCCATTTTCTTTGCAAAACTTAAAAGAGCCCAGTTTCCAACCCTTGGTCAACTCACTCAGCCTTGGGACTCACTAATGGGCGGAGGGGGACTCGGAAGATCCTCCGGACGACTCTGCTTCTTCCCCCCATACCCCCGCCCCCAAACTGCCGTTCCTCTTCCACGGCAGGGATCCTGGCTGCCCGACTTCGATCGACATCCTTGCCGTGAAACGGCCCTGCTCTGATAGGATCAGATGCGACCCGAATGCAGCCGTCACGATTTTGTGCGCTCACCATGATCTCTTCGCTCGGCCAGTTCCCTTCTTCTGAATCAAGACAAGGGAGCCAGGCGACAGGAAGGTAGGTGGCCTTGTCGTATTTGTTTCCGCTACCATTCGCTCAAAGGAAGAAATAACATCCTGGTTGCTCGATCTCTTTTGCCCTTTACAAAGATGGCCGTTTCTCGCAGCCATTTCCGGCGGGACTGGACGGATTCCAGAATTATTCCCACCAGAATAATCAGCGCCCTCTGTAGGAGAGAAAGGCAAAATGACCGTGCTCACCACTCCTTGGGTATGGAAAAAAAGATCTGTTTAATCTGTTTCTTCGGAGCGTGGGAGAGGAGAAGACAGCTAGACTTTATACGAAGCGTACCTTTACCCAACCTTGAGACTGTCTTAAGCGGGGTACAGCTACATTTTCCGTCGCCCACAGCCATTACTGCAACGCTGTGCTACGATTCTCACCCGTTATGGTCGAGGCAATCCCGTGATGATGAGGATTTTAGTAAAACATCTGGAGGACCAAGGTTAGGAGTCTCCCTATGCGATTGTTGATCCAGGCTCAACTAAGCTTTTAGTTTCAAGAAACAAGTGATAGTTCTTAGTATACAAAAGAAAGCGACTAACAAAGTATGATACCGTTTGATATAAACAGTCATCATAATATATGCTAACATATTTGAAAAGCACCCGCCTTTTGATTTGTTGCTGGTACAATAATTAGTGCTTGTATGCAACCTTATCCCATTAAATGAAAATATCAAATAGCATATCCCATTTTATCAAATCTGGGAATAGTGACTACTGCTGAAATAAAAATAAAAAAATAAGTACCCTGGGTGAGAAATAATTTTACCTACTGCAAAATTCTATAGTCGTGTAAATTGTAAATATGTTGTACCTTAAATTCTTGTTTGACAAATAGAGGAGAATATTTGTAGCTCAGAGTTGAAATGATAGGTTCTCGATGCTCTCAAAGTTTGCTTGTTTTCTTGTAGATGTTTCATTAACCAAATTAGGTAACATCAGTGCTATTAAGGAGTAGGCTTTGCTGTCTCTTTATATTCTAGTGACTTGCCCTATCAGTGTTTGTGGGAGTGGTCTTGGAGATTATAGGGTTGGGTTGTTGACTGTTGCCTTGTTTGGCAGTTCCTTGTTTGGGGTATTGTTTATTTCTTGATTGTTGGTCTGATGTTAATCTTGTTGTTAATCTATGCCCGTGATGGCGAACCTTTGCAACGCATACTGGAAATGGCACACAGAGCCATCTCTCCGGGCATGCCAGCCATTGCCCATTGCTCTTCTGGTCTTCACGCATGTCCGCATGCCAGCCAGCTGGTCTTCGCATGCGCATGTGCATTAAGAAACCAGAAGACCAGGTGGCTGAAGCGCATGTATGCGCTGGTAAGCTGAGCTTCTGGTTTCCAGCACTCCCCCATGGCACGCCAGGAATCTGCTCTTCCGGTTTCCCGATCTATGCTCATCTGATCTATGCTCATCTGGGTGTTTATTGTTATGTCTGTCTGTTCAGGTGTTGTGAAATTAAAGAGTTTTCATTATGTCTTCTGGCTGCTCGTTGGTGTTCATGGATATGTTTCTGCTAGTCTTCTGCTTGTCCTTCATGGTGGCTGTGGTAGTTTTTACACTGTATATTGTAAATGATTCCTGGGTTTCACCACCACCACCCGGGGCCTGCTGGGTCTTTTGGTCTACATATTTTGGAGACCTTTAGTTGGTTTATGTGCTATGCTGATACCATGTAGTTCAGTGGTGGAATTCAAAAAAAATTTATTACCAGTTCTGTGAGTGTGCCTTGGTGGGCGTGGCAGGGGAAGGAGACTGTAAAATCTCCAGTCAGAGGTGGTCTTTGCCAGTTCTCCGAACTACTCAATATTTCTGCTACTGGTTCTCCAGAACTGGTCAGAACCAGTTGAATACTACCTCTGATGTAGTTGTAATAGTCTATTGGTGGGTTCTAAGATGTTTTTGATGTGTGACAGTGTTATCCTTACAGCTTGTTTGGTTGTAATATTGGATTGAGTAGTCAAGCACTTTTTGATGACATTGCATGGATACCATTTTGTTTCAATGTGTTATATAGATTATCTGTTTTCTTTTTCTGATGTTCAGGATTGCGGAGTGTGTTTGTGCTCATCTGAATAGTGTTCTTAAATGATTTCTCTTATGAGAGATTGGGTTATTACTTTGGTAGTGAAGTACTTGGTTGGTGGGGGTAATTTTTTGTAGACTTGTGTTTCTAATTTGCCACAGCAATCTTTGCTGATAAGGAAATTGAGGAAAGGTAGTGTATTGTTGTTTTGTTGTTTCCTTGTGAACTGGACCCAACACTAACAGGACAAGCCACTAGAAAATAAAATGAGACCCAACTCCACTCCCTATTAGTATTAATGATATTATCTAGTTTGGGTAACGAAACATCTGCAAGAAAACAACCAAGCTCACAGAGCACCAAGGACCCCTCATTCTCATTTTAGTTTCCTAACCCTGTGATCAATATTCTTTTTTCTAAACTACTTCAAGTTTTTTGCAGGTATTATCTCAAGATATCTGAGATTATAACAGCTATCTTTCAATTTGTTTGTTTCTTTTTCTTTTTTTCAATGAAATTAAAATATATTTGTTCAGATTTATTTATCTTAGTACCCTTTCATAGTCAGTAAATGATTTAGTTCTGATGTGACCATATGGTCAGCATGATACAGCTAAAGGCTGATGTGAGTAATTTTTATATTATTTCTCATTAAAATTGGGTGTATGGTATTTATCAACAGCTTTGGATTTTGAGCAAAATTGTTGGCTATTAAATCAGAAAAATAACTACCTTTTGATGTGTTGATCGGGCCTGATAGTCCTAAATACCTTAAAATTGTTGCTAGGATAAAAGGATGTTACATATTATTTTTGCAGAATAATATATACAGTAATACTTTTTGACTTTCTTAGCTCCAGATGAATAGCAAGCAAGAAAAAAGCAAATAATGTCTTTATCTTCCTGGACTAGCAATAAAGATTTTTCTCATACCTCTCTCTCTACTTTGGTGACTAGAAGTTATTTAGTCACCAAAGTAGAGAGAGAGGTATGAGAAAAATTGGCAACAGAACACTGGATTGAATTATTTTTAATTGTTGGACTTGACCTTAAGCAGTTGAAGCACTGAGTTTCTGACAGGAGTGGTTCATGTTTCCAAAAAAAAAAAAAAATCCTTAGAGAAACAAACCAGAATCTCGGATTATGGCAAATATTTCATTCTTCCTGCCCATTTAGTTTGTGAAATCTATAATGCAAAATACTAAGGTTTTGAAACATAGATTTCAGTTACAGTATAGTTGTTTTCATATTTTCATTGATTATGTGCTGCCAGGTTATTTTCAATGCCTAGAGACCATTTAGATTTTCTTTCTGATGCTCTATCTCTAAATTGTTCTTGCAAATCTCCCATCACTCATTGCCACTTTAACTTAGTCCATTCACTTTACTGCTATGTTTTTACATTTGGGGGTCACTTTTATGTGAATAATTTTTACAAATAATATATGGATTTAATTTTTTTTTTATTTTAACCAAAAATACATGAAAATTTTGTCCTTTTAGCAATTTTATACACTTTCAATTTGAATGTACCTTCTAATTTTTTTCTTCAAGAGAAGTTGATTGTGCTAGTGCTTTAAAATTGTTAAAATTGTTTAATTGACTATAACAGTAATTCAAAAGATGCATTATTAATTCTTAAGGGACAGAGTGCAATTTTCATAATTCCTGCCATAATAACCAAATCATGTTGCATCAAGAAGATACTTGTTTGGGGAAAGTTTGCTATATATACAGTACATATAGATACTAATAAAATTCCATATTAACTCCAAATGATATATTTTTCTTGTATGGAAAAGTTATGTAAAGTATTCAAAAGAACTACTTTGTACTATAAAGTACATTTGTGCAAATGATGATATCTGTTTGAAGCATTAAAGTAGCTGTGTCTTTGGAAACATGTGGAATGGCTGTTGTTTTTTTGTTTGGGGTCCAATAAATATTGGTGGTATAAACCCATGAAATTCGAAGCAGTTTTTGAAACAGGCGCCCAAACCTTGAAAATGCTAAAGCTTTGATGAAAAATATTTCATTTGTTATTAATGCACTTTGGATAGAATCTGTTTCAAATAAGTTGTGATGCTCTAATATTTAAATCAGTATTTGTTAACCTTGGCAACTTTAAGATGTGTCATCTTTAACTCCCAGATTTTTCCAGCCAGGATGTTAGTCCATATTGATTGAAAAACACTAATCTAGAGGTATTTTGCATCCATAAACATCAGGAAATAAACCAAAAATTCCATTTTCATGACAGCAGAGGTAACAGAAATTTATTAACAGCAAATGGTTTGCCACAAATTTAAGAGTGAAGCAAGGCATCCAATATTCCACTGGGATGATTTCTCTCACTGCTCAAGAAAAAGCTCCTGTTGCACACACAAACCTATCATGGGGATAGGAATAGAGAGAGAGATATAAAATTAGGAAATTATCTCTATAAACTTTTAATCTTTCCTCTATCCTTGTATGGATCAAGGAAACATTAACTTCAATGTTCATTAAATCAAGACAGGCCTAAAAACACTGCCACACTACCATTTCTTCAGAAGCAGTTTGACAATCTGGACTGCTCTTCTGCCACCTTCATAATGGATAAATAAAATAATTTGCTTTCACGTAAATTCTTTTATGTTACACTTTTGTCATAGGCAAATCCAAATGGTTTCCATGAGAGGAATCTTCAAATCCATCAGAGTGTCTTTCCTTTGAAAGATGTATTAAAATGGCAAGCTCATGAAACCAGGAGGTAAAGGAAAGCCAAATCCTGCCAAGTGGAAAAGACTGTCCACTATCTCCTCAGAGCTGCAGCATTTCAATGTTTTATTGAGATTTTGACTGTATTTCTTTTTTTTTTTTAAAAGATTTTTATTTTTAACAACAAACATAAACACAAACACAAAACAATAAATAAAACCTTCTTTCAATTGTACAGTGTGTTGGTTGGTACATATCTCTTGTGCACAATATCAACAGTCTTTCCCTCTTAAGTTTAGATTAAAATTCATATCATGTAAACCAGCTATTCATATCATATCATATTATTATTAAATCATCATTAGACTTTAATTGCAAATTCACATCATCCTTTTTGAGCAAATCTCAACTTTTACAAGTCTTAATTCATATTATAATTCCTTCATAATAATCAATTATAGCATATCATTTTATTTTATTATATTTACTACTGTGTTATATTTATATTATAATATATTTCATTTCCCTATTTTCCTATCTAACCATTGATAAAATAAATCCCATATTTTATAATATTCTTTTTCTTCTTGCTCTCTAAATGCCAATGTCAATCTACTCATCTCTGCACATTCCATTATTTTCTTTTTTTTTTTTTTTCAAATTTTATTAATTTTAAAGACAAACAACACATCATTAACCATTAAGTACATAAAACCTCTTAACATTATAAATTTTTACAAGTCGGATAAAACATTATTTTTATACAACATAATTCTAATTTATCCCATTTCCATATGGACACATAAATATCTTTCAGCAAATTTCTCATTATTTCTCTTTACTCTTATTCAATTTCATTTCTTTTCTATATTTTACTCTTATTCAATTTCATTTCTTTTCTATATTTATCCATTTTATAGTCATCATATTCATTTCTTTCTGACTTGTTTACAATTATTTTCATCTAACATTCCTCCAAGGTTTTATTGATTCTTTTTTTTTTTAAACAAATTTTATTAATTTTACAGAAGACACAATACACAAACATACAAAACACAAAACATAAACAAAACTAAAAGATCTTTTCTGAAGGTTGTCTGATCCCGGGTTAAAACTCTTCACACAGACACAAATTCAAACATCATATTCATCCCATATATCCTTCCATATCTTATTATCATTTTCTTTTATATATATATACATAAAAACCATTTTTATCACTTTTATAAAAACAATGCACAAAGAATCAAGGCATAGCAGCTTATAAATTCTTTTCTAGGAAATAATAATAATAAAAAACCAATAGAGCATAACAATTCCAAATTATAGTATCAATACTTTATCTATTTAACTTCATATCTTATCCCTACTTCTCCTTTTCATCCAAATTATTTCTTATTAATTAAAATTTTATTGCCTTTTATCAATATACAAAATCCAAAAAAAAAAAAAAAACCATAACAAAACCTTTATATATCCTTCCATATCTTATTACCATTTTCAATAACATTCTTTGTCTGTTCTATTTCCAACTATCCATTCATCTTTTTTCTTTTACTATACTTCTCCTATACACCAATTGGAGTAACGTCTATAACTCATTACCCTAACTTAAAAGTACTTCATATAACAATTTTTCTTGGGATTCTGTTTAAAAGATTCTAAAATTACATAATGAATTTTATACTCTAAATACACATATAAAAACACAAACTTATGTACCCTCCAGAATCCCTCTTTTATCCTAAATTAAATTCACCCATTGTCTCTAAATAAACTTTTTTTCCTTAGATCTTGCTTCCCCCCATTAAGGCTTCTCCTCCCCCCCTTTCTCTCTTGCTTATTCTTCTCCTTGCCCTTTTTACCCCTTTGTTTTTTCTCCTCGCTTTTCTTACTCCTTTTCCTTTGCTTTCTAACCTTGCCTCCACCTTTTCGCTCATTTTTCTCTTTTTTGGTTGTTTTTATAATTCTTAAAATCCCCTTTTTCTTATCCTTGTTCTCCTCCTCTCCGGAAGGGACCCATTGTTCATCAAAGATGGCTTCTTCTTCCTCTTCTTCCTTGTCCCAGTCCTTCTGCTGTGTAATCAACTTTTCATAAGTACATAACGCCATTTCTAAGAATTGAAACAAAGCGCCCAAAGTATCTTCCTTTTTATATTTTTGATGTTCAGTCTTTAGTTCATCCACAAACGATGCCATTATGAAAAGAGAAACTTTTCCCAAAACAACCACAAGTATTTTTAATCAAAAACAATTTTAAAAAAGTTCCAAAAGTTAATACTTTTCTTCCTTCTTCTCTTTCTCTTTCTGGGGTTAATGTTTAATCAAAGAGGTCTAATTACCATATATCTTTCTTTGGGATTCTAGGCAATCTCCTCCTTTTTCAGCTTCTGCTCCAATTTTTTTTTCCTCTCCCTTCCCACTTGCAATGTCAATTTTAAATAATCAGAAATCCATACCTCCAACAAGGGTTTTCCAATTTCTTAAATTTTTCAATGTCCAAGAATCCTTTTGTCCCTTAGCTTCAACTCTCAAAACAATTCACTTTCAATGTCCAATATATCCAAACATTTCTGCTGTTTCCATGGGGTGGGAGAGTGAAGAAAAAACAAAAGTTCCCTTTAACAGCTTCTCCGCCGCTTTCGCTTTTCTTAGAGATACAATGTATCCTCCAGCAATTCAAACAGCTCAGTTCCAAGCAATTTAAAGGATGTTACTTGACCCGGCTCAGACGAAACTTTCACTCTTCACATTTCCTCCAGCGCAATCTTACCCGGTTGCTGGCTTCTTCGTGGCGGCCATTGCTGACCGCCGCTCCGCCTTGGGAAAAAGGGGTTTTTCTGGAGAAGGGGGGGGTCTGCGACACCCCCACCTCCCTGTCCGACTCCCCTCTCTCTTCAGCTGACCCTACAGGGCAGCCATATCCCCCTGACCCATCTGGATCGGGGGTACCTCGACGGCTAGCACAGCAGGAATCGCGAGCTGTCGCGAATTCCTGCTGCCCCGAAGCCACGCAAAACCGGAAGCCAAAGATTTTGACTGTATTTCTTGATTGATTTGTTTTATGAGCTTTATATATTGCAATTCTGATCAGTTTACAAGTTAAAAGTGAAACAAGGAAAATAAAACTAAAGAAGTAAAATTAAAGAAGTAAAAGATAGCAAAAGTGATGAAAACAGAAACAACAAAATCTCCCATCCACACATTCTAAATGGGCTGCAATCAATCTGGCCAAAAGCCTTGGCAAAGAACCAAATCTTCAATGTTTTTCAAAACACCTGCAGAAAGGGACCATCTAGAATAGATCTCAAGAGAACCTCATTCCAGAAGGCAGGCCCTACTTGAGGAATGATACATGAGAGTGAGTGAATAGGAACTAATTATTGAAACTTTAAGAAACAAATGTTTCATTTTGTGCCCATGAACTCATATCTAGTGTGGCATTAAGATCCCAAATTTTTCAATATCGGTCATGAACTCATATTTAGTGTGGCATAAGATCCCAAATTTTTCAATATCAGTCATGAACTCATATCTAGTGTGGCATAAGATCCCAAATTTTTCAATATGGTCCTTGAATGCAAGAGGGTCTCCTCCCTTACATTTCTAAGTAGAAAGCAAGAACACTTCTTGCAGCCTAGAAATGTTGTGATAAATTCATTCCATTCTAATTTTGCTTAAAAGTCTTATTGTATTAATCATCTCTCTTATTTTGGAATACCAGATAAGTGGTTGCTCCTATCCTGCTTTATAGACCTTAACTTAAATAACAGCTTCAAAGAACGCATTAAGAATATTTACATTTCCTCCTGTGCAGCAGTATGGTGGACTACTAGCTAATCTTCATTCATGTTGTCATCCTCCATCCCAAAGACCTCCAGCTCTATTCTTAACCTGAAGTAAATTAAATACTTGAGGTTAAACAATGTAAAAAGATCAAAATAGAAGTAAATATAAAGGAAACAAAAGGAGGCAGAAAACTAGTGACCATATTTCCATTTTATAATCATAAATAAAACTTGCAGGAGTAGGAATTCCAGTAGATGGTAGAGGTGGTTATCTTTGTTTAGAATATTTCAATAATATATTGTTTCTGGTGACCAAAACTGGGTGCGGTATTCCAGGTGTGGCCTTACTAAGGTTTTATAAAGCTGTACTAATATTTCATGTGATTTTGATTCTATGCCTCTGTTTATAACAACCAAGGATTGTATTAACTTTTTTGGTTAATAACTGTTAATAACAACTTTGAGAGGGACCTTGGACTCCTAGTGGACTCCAATAATTATGAGAAGGACCTTGGAGTCTTAGTGGACGATCACTTAAATATGAGCCAGCAGCCAAAACTGCTAATACAATCCTTGGTTGTATAAACAAGAGGCATAGAATCAAAATCATGTGAAGAATTAGTATTGCTTTATAAAGCCTTAGTAAGGCCACACCTGGCTTTGGTCACCACCCTAAAAAAAAAATACTGACATTTTGGAAAAAGTGCAAAAAAGAGCAACTAAGACGATTAAAGACCTGGAGATTAAAACTTATGAAAAATGGTTGCTGGATTTAGGCTTGGCTAGTCTAGAGAAAAGAAGGACTATGGGTGATATAATACAAGCATTGCCACAAAGAGGAGGGGATCAACTTATTTACCAAAGCACCTGTAGGCAGGACAAGAAACAATGGATAGAAACTAATCAAGGAGAGAAGCAACCTGAAACTAAAGAAAAACTTCCTAACACTGATAACAATTAACCGGCTTGCCTTCAGAAGTTGTAGGCGCTTCATCACTGGAGGTTGTTAAGAAGAGACTGGACAGTCACTTGTCTGAAAGGGTAGAGGGACACCTGCTTGAGGAGGGGGCTAATCTAGAAGAACTCCAAGGTCCCTTCCAGCTCTATTCCGATTGATTGAAATTAAATATGGACTTTTGCTTGAATCCTAATAGATTGTAAATGTTTAATGATAACATAAAATTCACATGTTGAATTTGCTTCAAATAGATAGTCCAAGGATAATTACTCTCTTGGCTAAAAATGATCATCTTTCAGAAATGAATCTGCAGAAGATGAATTATATGTTTACTTATCCCAATACATTCCCACTTTTCTGCTCACTTGCTGCATTTCTCTTGCAAGTCAGAATTGTACTTCGAGGCTGCTTCAAGATATTCTTTTGCTTTTTTGTTTTCCTCTTGAAATAACTCCCTGGAAATGAAAAGGTATGAATAAGAGTTCTTATATGTCAAATCTATCCAGGTATTAGTTGCTTTTGTGGTGAGAAATTACTTGGCATATGCATTTTTATTACAAAATTACAAAAAAAAGTATAATGAGGCACACCAGAGTTTTTAATAGTCTGATGTAATTTTGCTTAAGGCGTGTATAATTCATTGTATTTATTTATATCTCATATTTTTGAACCGCTCATCTTCCTCAAGGAAAGGCAATTCATTAATTAATAACTACTCTTGGAAAGTTTTTGCTTATTTTTAAAAGTAGCTCTTTTACTTGCTATTATAGTTCATTTTAAGTGTTAAAAGGTAATTTCTTGAATACCCTTGGGAAAGGACAAACTTTCTTAGCTGGGTTCTAAATATTATTATCTCAGAAGAGAATGGAAGTATACTCACACAGTAGATGCAGCTGCCTGGCTTTTCAGAAACTTCCTCTTTTCACTAAATGCAACCTGACTCAGCAAATCCAGTTCACCTTGAACATGAGCCAGTTTCTCTTGGATTAATTTTTCTAATGGAATATTACAACATATAAATCCTTTATGACACATCACATTTAAGAATTCTAACCTGCCTTGAAAACTGAAGGTACTTTCAAAGTATATTAGAAATTAATTGGAATGATTTTAGATAGGGTAATCTAAATTACCTAAATGCCCCAAATAGTGCATTTTCTTTCTCACCTTCAAGTAGTAACTGCTCCTTATTCACTTTCATGTCAGCCATTGGTTTCTCCCTGGCCTGAAAAGTGGAAAATGATATGATGAAAAGAAACAAGATAATAACAAAAAATATGCTGTAGATATGAGGAAGGAAATCAATAAAAACAATCTCCCAAATTTAATCTCCCAAATTTAAACAAAGTAAATAATTTAAATGTCAATATAATGTGATCAGCAAAAACAAAAACTAATAGACAGGCTGGAGTATCAGAAAGAAGCCAACCTTTCTGCTCATGCTATTTATCCAATTAAAATCAGAGAGATAAGAGAGCAGAGTTAATTATATATTTATTAAATAAATATTTAATCCAATGTATATTTAAATAAATAAATAGCCTCCAGTTTTACAAATCAAGCAAATATTAATATGTGGGAGGAGTATGAAAGCTAGAAAGTTAATCAGAAAAATATCACAGTAAAAGATAATACAAATAAGAATAATTTTTACATTAATTATAGGCATCCGTTTAAGTGTTAGCAGCAAAAGGATAACAACAATATGATATCACTAGAAAGAAAGGTTGCATTTGGAACTTTTTCTCTTGAGGTTTTAAAAAACATATCATTGGTGATTAATTCTCTTGTGAATGTATGTACTATTTTTTCCCACTAAACACTAAATGTTGCTAATTCAGCTACTGTTGAATTCAAGCAAAGCAGTCTTAGTAGGACATGGGGACCACAAATACATTAAAACCCATATATTAGCTTGGGTTGTCCATTCCATTCAAGAAGACAATTCCAGTATGTACCAAATAATGAAAAACCTATCAAGAGTGCTTGAACTAGCCATACTCTATAGATAGCATAATGCATGTATAGCATTCAGCAACACCCACATGCCCTCATCTGTCCAGTAGTGATCATACATTGGCACAGGAGCCATGGTGGTATGTAATCTGTCATCTTCTATAGGGTAATGTAAGTCTACAAGTAGTCCTTGACATACAGCCACAATTGAGCCCAGAATGTATGTTGCTAAATGGGTTTTGTCCCATTTTATGACCTTTCTTGCCACAGTTGTTAAGTGAATCACTGCAATAGTTAAATTAGTAACACAATGATTAAGTGAATCTGGCTTCCCCGTTGACTTTTCTTGTCAGAAAGTTGCAAAAGGTGATCACATGACACCGGGACACTGTAACCATCATAAGTACATGCCAGTTGTCATGCATCCAAATTTTGATTATGTGACCATGCTGCAATGGTTCTATGTTTGGAAAACAGTCATTAAGTCATTTTTTTCAATGCCATTCCAACTTCTGCATTAATTTCATTACTAAACAAATTGTTGGAAGTCTAGGACTACCTGTAATCCTAAATTGTATAGACCATCATGTTCTTGCCATTTTGGGTAAATAAGAGCTACAGTACACAACAGTTTTCTTGGTGCATAACAGGAAGTCTTGCTACTGATGCCCTGGACATAACAATTATTGTGGGGAAAGTTCTCTCCATACATCATTGGTTTTTTATTGTTTTCAACATGGCAGTTGCCTAGCCCTTTTCCACCCTAGCATTTCACTTTAATCTCATTTGCATGGCTGTGCTCCTAGGAGTTAAAATAGGAAGGTAAACTGAGAAAAGCACAAATTTGGCTCAATAGAACACCCAAGAATCTAGCAGTCAAGGAGCCAGTCTGGGAGCAAATAATATGAACCTCCCTGTTCCTAATATACCCACAGACCCTTGACAGTATTTCTCCAGTGCAGTAGCTGTTTCTCCTGGGAGGATTTTCCCATGCCTGTATCCAGTAATATCCACTCTTTCTATTGCACTTTCAGACCTCAGCATTTCACACTGTGATACATCACTTTGTGGACAAGGCCAATTTTTTTTTTAGATATTTTGATGTTAGTATTCCCAAAGGCAATTGGAATTCAAGATCTTTAACTCACAGTGTTGCTGCCTACATTTATTACAATATTAATGAGTACTGTAGGATATACTGTAATTAATGCTAGGGGGCGGATGGGGGGGAGAGAGAACAAGCTCTTACATAAAGTTCCCAGAGTTTCTTGTGCTTCTCCATCAACTCATCAAGTAACTGCTCAAATGCGAATCTGAAAGTAGAAAAAAATAAATAAACCCAAAGCAGGAACAAGACAGAATAAACTATTACATTGCAAATAAATTCAACTCCTTACAGCATTTCTAGGGAATATCAACTGCAACAGAATCTAGCACATCAAGCACTTGGGTGGGCTTTTTTGCAGGGATGGTCAAGAGAAGGCATTGTCTCAAATGCAGATTCTGGGCCTCAACTTTGGAGGTACTGAGCCACTTTACCTATATATGTTAGAAAACATGAAGCAGGTGCCAGTCTTAAAGGGCATTGCTATGGAGTGGGTGCTTGGTGTGGCCATGCCTATTACCGTAATTGTACAGTAACTCTTCTTACCACACAATTCTGGTAACAATTAAAAAATAAATGGCTACAAATATTTTTGTTGTTATTAAACTCATTTGCAAACAATTTTATTGAATGATCTGATTGTTGTGACAAAATTAGGTATTTCTTAAGTTGCATTACTGTATTGTTCATTTTTTCAATTAAGGCAGCTTTATTCTTTACAGAAAATGATTTCCTAAGGGAATGAAGGCAGTCTGAAATATGATCCAATAAATGTAAATGCAATAACATTTTTGATAATACATGAATTAAATGAAATCAGAAAATGCTAGCACACATACGTTTATAGCAAAATTGCAAGGAACCAACCTCTGCTCCCTCTGCTTCAGCTTTTCCATCTGAATCTTGGCTGTGATTTCTTCAATTTGTTGCTTACAGTCCAGGTTCAATTTCTGTTCCCTGGTAAATGAGAAGAAACCAAGATACAGAATGGGCTAATTCTTAATGTTCTTATAATAATCACTTTGCCCTTGGATCATGTACTCCAATATAAATCATTTTACTGAAAACATATGCATTAGGATAGGATAGGGTAGGGTAGGGTAGGGTAGAGTAGGGCAGGAATGGAATGGAATGGAATGGAATGGAATAGAATAGAATAGAATAGAATAGAATAGAATAGAATAGAATAGAATATTCTTTATTGGCCAAGTGTGATTGGACACTCAAGGGATTTGTCTCTGGTGCATAAGCTCTCAGTTTACATACAAGCAACAAGTGATAAGTATCGTAAAATACAATAATAATGAATAATAATATATACTGATAGCACTGGATTGATTTGTTGTGTTTCTGTTGTCTAGACAATTGCTCAGTACTTTTCAATAGCGAAGTCCACAAAGCAGGTGGATCAGAGGCCCTAGCTCACCTCTGCATTTCAGCTTGTGTCTCCTCTGAATGCATCTGCATGACTTTTTTTAACTCTGCAAGAAAGATAAATATTAATTCTCCACAGTTCAGTTATTCTCTTTCTGCATAATATTTCTGCCATGGTTTTATGTACTGTATGTTCTCTAACATTGAAGTTCTCTAACACTACATTCAAGGAACAGAACATGTGCAATAACACTATGCCACATTAGACAAAGTAACAAGGGACTGCAGGAAAGGGAGTGTTCTGTTTTTTCTCTATATTAAGCACAGGTAATCGGAAAGTTACTTAAAGAAAAAAGTCTCATCAGGAAAGGATATTGGGCTTGTGATGATCAGCTTGATGAAAATTTTGGTCCAGTATGTATTTTTAATGAAAAAGTTTAATTCCATCTTATGAAACTTTGAGAAGTAAACAAAAAATAAAATGGGCAATATTGTTAAGTACAGAAATTATTACCAGGTGGAGAAAGTACATGGAGATAATTTTTCTCTCTGCACCACAACTTTTAAGTGTTATTTTTTTAGTTATACTTATAGTGGTACCTTGGTACTCAACTGCTTTCAAACTCATCAAATTTGGTACTAAACGTATTTTGATATAAATAAGTGATGGGACTTTGAGGGGCATTAGGGGTGGTTTTAAACTATGATATATGTATTTTAGGACTTATGCTAGAGTTTTCATCTGCTTCTCTTCTCAAAATTTGGGGAACTGTTGCCCTTTTGTCAGGGATGGCTCAGAGCATTATAAAAGCCAACTTGTGCTGTATATAACCTTTAACCACAAGTTTTCACCTTGCCTTAACTCACTGCCTATGAAATATGTCATCTTCTGTAGAGTTGTAATTGCAGGAATGCTCTTATCTTGATGGCAAACCTCAGATAATGAAGGTTCCAAAACAAATACAACTCAGGCAAACAAAATCACCAATGTAAAGAAGGATTAGAGAGAGGAAGTAAACATATGTTAGACTTTAACTAGAGATAATTAGTTGTTTTAATTACTATGCTAAACAGTAACAAAAGTTGAGCAATAACCAAAGTTAACCAATGTTAGAGGATTACTAAAATGTGTATAAATGTAAGACTAGACTCCAATAAAGTCACAATGATTCATTTGATCATGATCAAACACCTTGACTGCCTCGTCATTACAACAAGTGGCGCATGAACAGAGACCCTGTTACTTCGTCCGGCAAGGATTTGGTGCACCTTCAACCCATTGTGGTTTCTCAACTTTTTTCGGTTTCTGTACGTATGGGGTCTTCACTTTCTGAGGAATAAAGGAAGCATGTAGATGAATTAGGCTATTTGTTGAAGAAAAATAATACTCAGGTACCAGAGAAAAATCTCTTAAGGCTGGTCCAGGAGATTGCAACTCAGTGCTTATGGTATCCAAAAGAGGGGTCTTTAAAATTAACTGATTGGGAACGTATAGGAAAAACATTGCATACTGAACCTAGAGCAGAAATAGAAGTTTTGCAGGTGTGGCATTTATGTAGACATGCAATTGAAAAATTTGGTCACAATGAACTTTCTCTTTTAACACCTCTACCTTCATGTTATACTAATGTTGTCATTTATCCTCCTTCTTCACCTGAATATATGTCTTCCATTCCCTCAGCTGCTGCAGATACAGGGCAAAGGCCTCCTGACTCTATTGTTCAGTCTTCTTTTCAGAAAATGATTGAGAACTGTAAAAAAGATGCCTCTGTCTCAGGAACAGAACTTGCAGAATTAATGTCTGTTTGTCCAGTACAATATCATCCTGGTCAGGAGCCACAGCTTGGACTGCAAGTAGCAGAATGGGAGGGTCTGCCTTATCAGATCTTACGAGAGTTAAAAGAGGTAGCTACAGATTATGGGATTAGATTACAAGAGGACTTGTAGAAGGGGAAAAAATGGTTATACAATGATTCCTGCTGATTGGAAGCAAATATTACTTGACTCCTCCAGCAATCTATCTCACTCCTCCCCAGCCACAGCTGGTAGTGCTGGGATTGATCTAATCACTCAAGAGGTAATTGAGTTTAAATTTCCTTTAGAAGTTAAAATAGTTTCATCTCAATTTAAAGGACCACTTCCTTCAGGATTAGTTGGCTTAATTTTGCCTCATTCTTTTGCACACACAAAGGGCTGTTTTGTTGTGCCTGGTGTAATAGATTCAGATTACACTGGTATCCTCATGATTCAGATTTGGGTGAATCTTACTCAAGTTCTTCCTTGTAATTCTTTTGTTGTTTAATTGTTTCTTCTTCTATATGAAAATCCATCTGCTGGTATAG
This sequence comes from Hydrophis major, assembly GCA_033807585.1. Taxonomy (NCBI): domain Eukaryota; kingdom Metazoa; phylum Chordata; class Lepidosauria; order Squamata; family Elapidae; genus Hydrophis; species Hydrophis major. The sequence goes on from CM066329.1 coordinate 225,596,930, forward strand.
GTAATCGTGTGGATGCAGGATTTGGATCAACTTTTTTATCTGTAGGCTTACTTCATCAACTGAACTCCTCTCTCTTCCTTAATAAACAACCATTTCAAGGGTTATTAGATACTGGAGCCGATGTTACTGTCATCTCCGCTTTACAGTGGCCAGTACAGTGGCCAAAAATGACAGTTTCTTCATTGTGGGAAATAGGAGGTTCTACAGCTGCTTGGCAGAGTGTTCAAGAAATTAATGTTACAACATCTGCTGGTAAATCCTTTTTCCTACAACCATACATTCTAGATATTCATACTAATATTTGGGGCCGTGATATCCTTTCTCTTCTTAATGCTCATTTGATTCTTGATGATGGCTCTTCTTCTTAAATGGCTCTGTTCTATGATGGTTTGGGTGGATCAATGGCCATTATCAAAGGAAAAACTTGCTGCTTTACAACAATTGGTTCAAGAATAATTGGCTGATGGTCATATAGAACTTTCTACTAGTCTTGGAATACTCCTGTTTTTGTTATAAAAAAGAAAAATGGGAAATAGCATTTCCTTCATGATTTAACAGAAGTTTTTAATAATAGCATGCCCACAAAATAATATCATTGGTGAGTGTTGCCTCAGGGAATGCTTAATTCCGCTACACTTTGTCAATATTTCGTGGATAATGCTCTTCAACCCTTTAGGAATAAATTTCCTTCCTATTTAGTCTATCATTATGTGGATGATATATTGATAGCAGCCCCAGATTTTGATGAATCTAAACCGCTAAAAAAGTTAATGGATATTGTGGCACAACAGGGATTGTATATAGCCTCAGACAAAATTCAAAAGGTAGAACCTTATACCTACTTAGGACATAGAATGTTGCATAATTGCTCCATTCCAACTCTTCCTGAATTACAAGTACAGAAATCATATACATTAGTACAATGGCAAAAATTACTTGGCATTATTAATTGGGCACACCCATTCTTCTACATTACAACTGGTGATATGTTGCCTTTATTTCAGTCTTTGAAGGGAGCACAATCACCAGGAGATCTAGTTGTATTAACTGATCTTCAAAGAACATGCCTTCAAGAAATATTGAATAAATTTAAGCATCGATATGTGGACAGAATAACATCCTTAACAATAGGACTTTGTTTAGCTATTCTTCCCACTACACCCTTACCCACGGGATGTCTTTATTCTAATGCGTCCCTGCAAGCGGTCAACATTCATGAATGGATTAATTTGTCAGCTTTTCCATCTAGAAACATTTATCTTTATCAATCAGCATTAGATTTGATTATTAAAGGTCATAAACGAGCCTTACATCTTACAGGACAGGATCTCATTAGCTTAGCTTTCACTCGTACAAAAGTTGAACATAAGCATTTGATGATGATTTCAGAATCATATCAGATAGCCTTTTCTCAATATGTAGGAAACTTGTTATATTCTTTACCCGAGGATCCTAGAATAGTGGTTACTACTACTTTAAATCTGGCCTTTTCTTCCATTTTTGTGTGAAATCCTATTTCTAAAGCTCTTAAAGTTTTTACTGATGGCTCACCAACAAGGGGTGTGGTTGTCTGGCAGATTCAACAACAATGGTATTCTAAATTTACTGCCACACAGACTTCAGCTCAACGTGCTGAGCTGGCTGCTGTGATTTTAGCTTTACAATTGTTCAATGATCAACCTATTAACTTGATTGTTGATACTCAATATGTGTACTTAGCTATACAATCTCTTCTTTTCTTCTTATTGTGCTCTCTCTTTGGATAAGAATTTATTATCCTTGTTTTTATCTTTAAAGAATAGCTTGGAAACTCACTTGTATTCCTTGTATGTAGAACACATTCGGAGTCATACTCCCTTTACTAATGCCTTGACTGAAGGAAATCAGAAGGCAGATGAATCCTTAAAGGATGTTGCATCTTTGTTTGTTCATCCTGTTGATAGCCATTCCTATTTTCATCAAAATGCCAAATCGCTTACAAAGCAATTTAAAATTTCATTATCTCAAGCCCGGGATATTGTCCGTGCTTGTCCAGCTTGTCAGCAACTGGCAGTTCCCTTTCCAGTGGGTGTTAATCCACGAGGAACCCAAGCTAATCAAATTTGGCAAATGGATGTAACTCAATTTTCAGCCTTTAAGCCATACTGTTATCTTCACACATCTATTGACACTCATTCACATTTCCTTTGGGTTACTGTTTTAAAACATGAACGTACTTCAGATGTTATTTCTCATTGCCTATCCTCTTTTGCTGTAATGGGTCGGCCTTCTTAGTTGAAAACTGATAATGGCCCAGCTTATATTAGTAAGGAATTTCAAACCTTTTGTCAGAAATGGAATATTACTTTAGTGCACGGAATTCCTTACAACTCTCAGGGTCAAGCTATAGTTGAGCGAGCTCATTGTACTTTTAAGGCAATGCTTCAGAAACAATTACAAACTGAGTCTGGCCCTTACCATCTGCGAAAGATTCAAAATCTCATTGCTGTAGCATTATATACTTGGAATTATTTAACCTTTTTAGATTCTCTTGCACCTGTTAATTTACATTTTCGAACTACTGAAACTTTAGCAAGGCCTTTGGTAAAGTATTGCCAAGCTCCAGATCCAACCTGGAAAGGCCCTACACTGCTGATCACCTGAGGTTGTGGTTATGCTGCCATGGAAGATCCTTCTACTGGACAAGCAGTGTGGGTTCCAGCGTGCTGTGTTCGTCTGTATCATGGCATGGCATCAGGGCCTTCACAACCCGATTCCGGATTTCAATCTTCATCTGAACACAGAAGTCCGGCTTCCAAGGTTGAAGCGCCCACAACCCATCACTTGGGGACAGGTTAAATCTACTACATATCAAGCTCAACAACAACTGCAACAGGCCTCATTACCTCAGACTCCTGAAAATCTTGTTGCTGCTGTTTTTGCTATTATTACTGCTACTTCTGTTACAATTTTACTTTGTATTTTCTTGTTTATGGTTAATAGTGTATCTGGTCAAAATGACACTTCTGTGGTTTGTCTTAACCCTAATTTGTGGGTTTGTCATGCCCAATACATGTTTATGACCCATGGCACAAATATTACTTTATACTATGAGCCCCCAATGGCATTTGGTCACATTTCTTTTACCCCTAACTTGATCATGTCTTCTACATTTATTGTCTCTCAACTACAATCTATTTCACACTCCTGGCTATTTTCTAAACCCGCTATGCAATTGAATTCTGTCCATTGGCGTTACTTGAAAGTTAGTCAATTTACAAGGGGTCTGTGTTTCTGTTGTCACGCTAAACACACTTGGCTTCATAATTGGTCTGATTATGATGCTGCCCAGCACATATTAAAAAAGCTGGGGAATTATAGTTATTGTTCTCACTACTATTGGTTGTCAGGTACGTTTAATTCTTCTTTGTATGGACTTAATAAAGCTCCTGATATGTATCCTGACAATTTTCCTATTTTTAATGCCTCTGATCAATCTTTTTTGATAAATATGCCACCAATGTTCATCCTCAGAATTTTTCATTCTTTGAATAAAACTATTGAGGATGAGCTTGCCAATTACAATCATACATTCAAAATAATATCCATGCTCAGTACTCATCTTTTGAGTGGCTAACCAATTGGCTTCCTGATTGGTCTTGGCTCAGACAGTTTTTCTTTTATGCTATAATTATTATTATTGTACTAATTGTAACCTGTTGTTTTATTCAATGTATTCCAAATTTATTTTCATTGTTTCGTCCTGCTTTCCCTCTCTCTTAATCCTCTACAATTGAGATTCATTCATAAATCTTTGAATCCTCCATTTAAAATAAAAAACGAGGATATGTAGAGTTGTAATTGCAGGAATGTTCTTATCTTGATGGCAAACCTCAGATAATGAAGGTTCCAAAACAAATACAACTCAGGCAAACAAAATCACTAATGTAAAGAAGGATTAGAGAGAGGAAGTAAACATATGTTAGACTTTAACTAGAGATAATTAGTTGTGTTAATTACTATGCTAAACAGTAACGAAAGTTGAGCAATAACCAAAGTTAACCCATGTTAGAGGATTACTAAAAATGTGTACAAATGTAAGACTAGACTCCAATAAAGTCATCATGATTCATTTGATCATGATCAAACACCTCGACTACCTCGTCATGACAACAATCTTCATATAACAAATGGGAATAAGTAAAGCTGGGAGAAGAAATGCTGACTTTTGTAGCTTTTTTTTAAAAAAGGGCAATGTGGAGCTTTAGTACTGCCATTGTCACAAATGAATTTGATTATTTTTTTTCTCAGTTTCTGTTGTACTTCTGTCAACCATCCTGGAAACATATGCATTGAAAGATGGGATATAAATGTATATCGTAACAGCAACAATAAGAAATGATTAAAGCAAAACTTAAGATTTTTCCCCCTAATATTAACAACAGAAACCTATACAAAATGGTATAAGCATTGAAAGATTAAGATAATCTTAGTTAAATTAAACTTCATTCCTGCAATTAAATTAATTTAATTTAATTTATAATAATGCCAAAACATAAAGTGTCACTTAAAATTGCATTTCATACTACAATGTATCTCTTGAAATTGTATTTCATATTGTAGTCATATTAATAGTGAATTGTCCTCACAACAGATATGAAATTTTAAGGAACATAACATGGACAAGTGCAAAAAGTGATAATGTTTTTTTAAAAATCAATCCAGTATCTCAGAATTTTCTATTACCCTTTTTCTCATTCCATATTTCTTCAAGGCTTGACTTCTCAGCATTCACTACAAGAGAAGAAGTGATTTCATTTAGGCATTATTTTTATCATATTGCAGAAAATACAAATGGAAGAAACATCAGGTGTTGGTCCTTATTTTTCTAAAACTGCATTATAAAAGTCTGACCTCTGTTCCCAGGTAATATACATTTACTACAGCTAAAGTGTCCTCTGTCTACAAACATGAACAGAAAAACAATTCAAAATAATCTTATTGCATTGATTTTTCTTGCTTTTATATGCTGGTTGTCCGGTTTATGGCTCTCCCTTCTGTTTCTCAGTCATTTCCATATACTGTTACATATCATGTAATATATTGGCTGTTGTCAAAATAGTTAAATTAACTGGCCTGTACCTGCAGATCAACAGCACTGTAAATCATACATAGCAACATAGCATAATGTGGCTGCTTGCTTAGTGATATCCACCCATTATTGTTTAATATATATATAACCTATCCATTATGATTTAGCTTATGTAGTAGCTAGCCATTATGACTTATTCAGCATAGTATGGTTTAAAAACTTGCCTTTTACTAGGTGAACATAGTAATAATGCAGTTTTAAATATGTCTATTTAAAACTAAAGATTATTCAAAGTGGATTGCATTCTGAAGTTCATATATTTAAAAAAAACTGGCTGTGGAGGGAGAAATTAATGGCATTTGATTAGTTGGCTTCAATCTGAACTATGACAGAACAAATACCTACACTTTTCCAGCTCTACATGAAGTGTTTTACTGTGTTTATTTGTCTCAGAAATCTCTTCATTTAATATCTTCTTGGCTGAAGAAAAATGCATATAACAAATAAATTGACAGAGTACATGATAAATGGGAAGCTCATGACAAGGATCTTTTGCATCTGCGTAATATTATAGTATAATAGTCAAAATACATTTAAACCTTTGTAATATAACTCAGCTAAAATAAGTGCAGCAATAACAATTTTTACTAAGATTGTGCTAGTGGAGGAATCTGACAGAGGAATCATACTAAATAACAAATAAAGATATTGTAGAGCTGTTCTGCTTATTTTTAACAGACCACAGTTTGCAGATAGAAAAAGACTGAAACAGCAATGAGAAAATATCAGAGCATTAAATAAAAAGAGAAGACCTCCAATCTTATAAAATAGGAGCCGGGAAGTGAGGGCCAGGAGATGTTTCTTTCAAAGTTCCAGGCCTCCCCCTGGATGTAAGATTAGTTGCATTGATAATAACTTTTCAGGGTTTAGTTAAAACTGAGTTATTCCAGAAGGTTTGGGGGCGAACTGTGATGTTGTCAGGGTTATGTAATTTTGATTTTATTTTAATTTTATATTTAGCATAGAAATGTTTTGTTTTAGAACTGTTGTGAACTACCAAGAGTCTCAAAATATCACAACATATTTAAATCAAACAAATAATTTCTTCAAATGAGGTAAAATATTTCTACTGCTCAATTTATGTTCATCCAACTAAGTTTATCAAATGAAGTATAGTAATGTAATCCATGACTTTTGCCAGCCAACCACAGCCCTTTATTTTGTGTCCCATTTGAATCCCTTACCTTGCTGCAATTTATTAATTCTTTTTACTAGATCTTCTATTTTTGGCTCTAGATTTCCTACTATCAAGGAAAGGAAAAAGGAGAAAGTTTCATCTGGATTCTTAATTATATTAGTACCTTAAAACTTTATATAAATTCACCATAACCACTTTCCTGTATATTATTGCATATCTTTCCTTCCATTGCAAATGCAACTGACAGCTGCAGAGGGTAAATAGGATAATTTAAAATAATTAACTGTCAAATTATATTGATAGTTTATCTTATGCTGATTGGATTTTAAAAAAATAAAAACTGGATGCTTAAACCTTTCCCCTAAAGTCAGCATCCCTTCTTTCATTATATTTTTCTTCTGGCTTCCAATAAGAACTTCTGGCTTTCCCTTCTCATGAAAAATTCTGTTTAAATCAAATACACACCCGCAGAATCTGACCACTGTTTGGCATCAAAACAATGTTACAATCACAATACTGTATACATACTGATTACATTTTGTAGGTCCCTAGAGTATTTGGTTGTGTTCCGCCCCCTACCCCCCCCCCCAAGATTGCATGAAATCAACTATTTCCACTGTACAGGCATAATGTTGCAACATGCTGTGTACATGGATAGAAGTGGCAGGCTACTTTTACACATTTGGAGCTACTTTTCCTTATTCATTTATCGTCAACAAATAACTCATTTCCTACAAACGTATCAGAAATTTGAACCTTTAGATCTTGTCCAATTTTATCTTCTATGGTGGTCAGAACAACTCTTTCCATAATAAGAGGGGAAAGAATTCTAAATGTCTCAATGCCCAGCTATTTTCTATATGGTAAGCAATGTGTTGTCCTCCAGATTTTAATAAATCTTCAGCCATAGCTCAAATGTAAAACATCATAGATTTTCTAGAGAACTACCCACTTTAATAATTGATAGGTCACACATTACCATCATGTGTACACTTCAAAATTTTACTAAGATGTCTAATGCCTGGTGCCCACTCTAACTGTTGTCCCTAGCTTCAAAAAAATACCGTTTTGCATTTGTTTCACTAGAGACAGTATCTCTTCCATTTTTGATGCAAAGTTCCAGGAATCTGGACAAAGAACATATAACATATATGAACAAACAGAATTGTTTAAATGTTGTCATAATCCACATAAGCTATATATCGTCATTCACCCACATATATATTAACCCAGATGGAGTATATCAAAATCTGGACAGCCTGTAGACCTTTTGCCTATATGGAAGATTTTTTTCTCTTAACTGAAAAAGTCCACCTGTGAAATGAAAATGTTCTTCCTGCACGTTATAAAATCAAAATTGTAATACTTTCCACATAGAAAAGATAATAGCAATTAACTGGTGCAATTTAGAAATAGAATAGAGCAGAACAGAACAGAATAGAATAGAATTCTTTATTGGCTAAGTGTGATTGGACAGACAAGGAATTTAACTCTTCAGCAAATTTGTCTTTTCAAATGAGTGCATTTTCAGATTTCTTCATGTGGCTGTCCTCTGCAGTTGATGTAGAGAGTAAGGAGAATGAGCTTGCTGGAAATATGAAGAAGTATTATAGTATTTAGACAAAAGGCACTAAAATATATTTTAAAACCCTGGAAAATTCCCAAAGATAATAATATTGTAGAGCCGTGGTAGTGCAATGGTTAGAATGCAGTATTGTATATTAATTCTGCCAACTGTCAGTAGTTCAATTCTCACCAGCTCAAGGTTGACTCAGCCTTCCATCTTTCCAAGATCGGTAAAATGAGGACCCAGATTGTTGGAGGCAATAGACTGACTCTGTAAACTGCTTAGAGAGGGCTATAAAGCACTGTGAAGTGGTGTATAAGTGCTATTGCTTTGCTATTCAGAAGTATTTCAAGCAGATGCTTTCCTGATATATTGGAAGAGGGAGGAAGTACAACGCAATGGAAGATTTTGTTATTATAGATATGGATACAGTTGAATAGAAAATTATTGTATCTTTCCTTCAATGTATCCTTCAGAGTTAAGGGCTTCCTGAGATGAATTGAAAGGATACCAGAATAATATTTACATTAATATTATTAATAGTATAAATGTGTCATGAAATATTCTGTAGTTTCTATTAAATATTAATATAGATAATTGCATAAATATTTAAAGAGCAGAAAAGGATTTGTAGAATAGGCTTTCATTATAATAAAAGACCTTTACAGTTCAGGGTTGAGACTTAAAAAACTTTTCCTCTACTATATCCAGTAGGACCAAATTGAAGGCCCTAATTTAGCCTAAGACTTCATTCTGGCCATGCATGATTAAAAACTGGACTGAAAGACCACAGTAAGCTAAATCTTTTTTTTCCCTCCACTTGGAAACAAATCTACTAACAAGGATGGACTCAGGGACCTCCCACAAAAGTTCAGCTTTAGACAGCATTCTGAAAGAGCAAATATTCATAGTTAATTTCCTTCAGGGAAGCAAAACCAAGCTTTGCTGTACATAATTTCCCTGTCTAGGGTAAAAAAGCTAGCAGCAGGGAACACTAGATCCAAGCCTTCTCAGCTACAGAAGTTTACTGGGTAACTCTCAGCATAATCTCTTTCTGTTTTTGTGTGTGCAGATATAGAGGAAGAGGGAGCATTATAATATGCCACCTTGAATTCCTAAGGATATAAATCTAACCAATCAAAAATACATCAACCTGTCATAGCATAATACTTATTTTTCTTGGGTTTAGTACTTAATATTTTGGAAGGCTCAACTTAAATCCAGCAGGAAATTCTAAATCTCAAAATCTAAACACTCAACTCCTTACTGGTTGGTGTCGCAGCAGGATGGATACGGGATAGTGGTGCTCCATGGAGCATCACAAAACCCAGCCAATACTTGCTTGCTAGGAGACCCTATGGGGTCAAAGCCACCCTGGAGGGATGATGAAGAAGGAGGAATACTTTGTAGATCACGAGGAAACAGCAGTTTCCTCGCTTGATCCAAAGAAACCCTCTTGATCGGCAGTAGAGATGACAGCCGTTTTGGCAAGACTGAAGCTGTAACAACTGGGATAAGAAGATTATGCACTGAAGCAGTTCGTAGCAGAGGATTGGAATGGGATAAGACAACTTTCAACTTCTAAACTAGATATCTAAACCCAAATAAAATGATTTTTAAAAAAAGACTCTCCAAAACGCTAAGAAAGCAGCAATATAATACACAGAGAAAAATTATGGACACAAAAGTGAAACAAATTTTTAATGGAAAACTATGAAGCTTTAAAATATAGAAAACCCGGACTGGAACTTGTAGTAGTGTGAAAAGTAACTTAATCTGTGGATAACATTATTTGATTATTGGAAGAAATCATATCAAGAAAAAGGAATCTTGTTTTTGAGGAACAGTTCCTGGACTGTGTAAATTTTATTAATGTTGGCGTTTTTTGTGCTTTTGGGCAATTGGGATCTTGGTGGAATATTGAGCAACTATTAGCCCATTAAATCATTACAAAATGTCTCAACAGTGGAAAACAAATATGATTTATAAATAAATATTATTGAAGTTTCAATGTATTCAGGACATTATGACAAAGAACCATAGGGAGATGATGGAATTGATGCATGATACAGATGTGAGTCTAGAAAACTTTCACCAAATGATAATAAAAGATGAACAAAAAAATCAGAAAATAGAGGAGAAACCAGAAGGAGCTGAGGAAAGAATAGAGGAAATAAATCCAAAAATGATATAAGCGGAGAAAGAAATGGAATATCTAGTAATAATTCTTAAAACGAAACAGACAGATTATCCTCTAAGGGTTCAAAACATAGAAGAGAATAAAGATAAAGTTTTCCTTAAAATGATGAAAGAACTACCGATGGATACTCTAGAGATCTAACAGCAAGAGATAGATGTTGTGGCAGATGAAATACTTAGATTAAATAAATGTGATGTACAAGATTCCACCTGAGAAGCATGAAAGATTTACCAAAAAGACAATAAGAATTGAAATTCTAAAATGAACAAGAGTTGATGGATAGATATAGAATACTTCTTAATAGAGTGGGCTATCTTATTAAGAGTTAGAAAAAAAGAGGTAGAAAGTAGAAATTGAGGAAATAGTATTATACATACTGATATATAATAGAACACATTATAATTACCACATATACATCAATGTCAGACGTTGAAAAATTATGATTATGCATATCTAAAATTAGTGATAGTAGTACGGTGTTTAAAAAATATTGACCCAGACAATACACTGTTCACAAGCATTTATGGATGTTAAAGAAAAAAACTATTCAAAAAACTATTTTAAAAAAACTAAACACTCACACCTGGCAAGAGAGAAATGAACCAATATAGTAGCTATTTCTTCCATTGCCCTATTTAACCATCATTTCTTTTCCTTTTGAATTGAGCAACTGGGGTAAAGAAAAACCACAGCTCATCTGCCAAATGATCATCACTAACGGTAAACCACAACATTTTTAAAAAGTGGGGGGAAACTGGCTGAGAAGAGAGAGAAATGTGATAAAATGAATGAGATTGGGGTGGAAACTACATTGCACAATTTTACATCTTGTGAGGAGCCCCTCCTTTCTCCTTTTCGAAGGAAATAAAAAAAACCCTTCCCAGTGTTTGGCTCCAAGCCAGAAAAAAAAGAAGCCAAATGACACTTGTGGAGAATCATATATTTTCTTTATTAAAAGAACCCCAGCATAGCAAGTGTAGGGTTGGGCAATGGCTGTGCAGGACCACTGCCAGATACCCCCTGTATTCATTCTTTTGTCTTTTTAGCCTGTGGTTACTAGTTGACACATCTTTACTTGGAAATGTGATCTATTTCCTAGCTGACATACTTCCTTCTTTCTCTTATTGTTATGGAGAATTTGTATGCTTTATGATTAGCATTTTAATAAAGGAAATATTTGCATTTTAGCATGGCATCCATGCCACCTTTTGAAGTTTAGGAAATGATGGTTTTCCTTTGAATCAAACCCATTTATTTATGGATTGATGTATTTATACTATTTATTAATCAGATTTATATCGCCACCCATCTCCCCAAAAGCGACTCTGGGTGGCATACAATAAACTTCAGGCAAAACTACATATAGAAAACCATGGTTATTAAAAATATAACAGTCACATTAAATATTACAAAAACAGAGATACAAACCATGGGCACACTGGGAATGAAAATAGCCAGCTCCAAAATGGAGCCATCTAAACATGTCTCTGGTTACCTGGGAGTCAAAGTCCTGATAACCAGGTCTTGATATTCCAGAATATCAAAAGGAAAGACTTGGGATGTGGGTTTAATGATTGTTACCAAGAATCTCTTACAGTTTTTAGGGGTCCTGCCCCATGTGCCCCAAGTGTTAAGATCCTGTTAATAAAGGTGGGCTCTAGGGATCAGTTGGGATCCTTTTTTAAAAAAAAATCTTAATACTTTATGCTTGTTAGTAATAAAATAATAAGTAAATATTTACTGTTTGAAATAATAAAAGGTTTTAGTAAATAAATAAAAACATTAGTAAGTTTTAATGGTATTATACAAACCTGACAGCATTGAAATCTCCCTTGAAATAGTACCATGCATCATGATTTACAATGTTACAATAAAGGGGGGGAAATGAGGAAAAAAAGAAATTTACAGTACATGATCCTTTTACCTCGCTCCAATGGGGTTTCTACTGTTTCTGGGTTTTGTTTTTTTAAAATAATTTTTATTGGGAAATTTCCCTTGACAAAAAGAAAAATAAGTAATATATAAAAGAAGAAAGGAAGAGGGAAAAAAAGTATAGGAAACAATTCACTTAAAAAATAATTAAAGAAGTGGCTTCCAACCTTTGTTACCACAGTTACAGTCAATATTATTATTCCTCTCAAACATAACATTCCTTCTGTTCTACTAATGGGCATTACTTCTATCAAATATTCTGAAAATAACTGATATCATGATTTACAATATTACAATAAAAAAGAAAAAATGGCAGGGGGGGAGTCTGTGTGATTCTCCTTCCTTGTTCAAATGGGGTTTCTACCCCTTTTATTCTAAAAATGGAGTTACTTCTGCTAGATATCCTGACACTACTGCCTCCCCTCTGATGGCTCTGCATTCTTCCCTCTGACGGTCTCCATCTTTGTACTCATCCCCTTCTTACCTGGATGGCTGCCCTCCATCTTCTTCCCCTGGGATGCAGGAGGGTCCTTCCTCGTTCCCACCTCTTCTCAACTGACACTAAACAGAAAAAGACTCGGAGGCAACTGCTCTTCTGCTTAGAGACAAATTCAGCTGGAGGCTGAGGAGAGAAAACTAGGCCTCTGATTATCCTGCCCTCGCGTGCAAAACCATCATGTGCGAACCAAAGAGTTACTGTGTGGATCTTAGACATATTTTTTATTTAAAATTTCCAATGCAATGAAGGTATTGAAAGTGAAAGAAAAAAATATATAAAAGAAAAAAAGAAAGAAAATAAAGAGCACAGAATAACGATTTCTATCCATCTTTCCCCTGAGATATTCCATCTTAATTTTTTCCCCTTCCTCTTCAATCCTTTGAAACCCCAGACCACTAAACTATCAATTAAAGTCTTTTCTTCTTCCAACAAAACTTCATGTAGGATTTCCCATTCTTTTTTTTTTAAGTCTTCATCATTTTTTGTGCTGATCAGTTATGGGGGTTTTGTGTGGCCAGTACGGGGGGGGGGGGGACCACAATTCTAGAAGAAAAATGGTAGAATCCGTGTCTTGCTGTTACTAATTGTTTTTTATTATTAGAAAATTTATATTGCCGCCTATTTGCACATGGCGACTCAAGGCAGCTTACAGGGATATAAACACCATGTATAAAAAAATAACACTAATAAAAGAAAATAATCAAGTAATCAATTAATAATAGCATTCCACCCTTTACCCGGGCGACATCACATGAGCCATTTAATGGGCTCCATCCCACTCTGGGTTCCCCAGACCCACTGGCAGAACCAGGTCTTCAGCACCTTCCAGAAGAGTATTAGAGTGGGGGCCATTCTAATCTCGGGGAATGATGTTCCAGAGAGAGGGAGCCACCATGGAGAAGGCCCTTCTTCTGGGTCCCACCAGGTGTATCTCCCTAGGAAACTGTATTGGTTGCTGATTTGCTTCCAGGTACAATTCAAGGTGCTGGTTATCACCTTTAAAGCCCTTCGTGGCTTGGGACCAAGTTATCTGAGGGACTGTCTCTTGCCAGTCACATCTACCCGACTCGTAACATTCCTTGCCTCCCCACTCTAGTGGGTCAGGTAGACGTGACTGGCAAGAGACAGTCCCTCAGATAACTTGGTCCAAAGCCATGAAGGGCTTTAAAGGTGATAACCAGCACCTTGAATTATACCTGGAAGCAAATCGGCAACCAATGCAGTTCCTGCAGGAGAGGCAATACATGTGCACACTGAGGTCTGCACAAAATCATGTGGGCCACTGCATTTTGCACCAACTGGAACTTCCAGATACTCTTCCAGGGCAGCCCCATGTAGAACGTGTAGTCAAGACGGGAAGTGACTGGGGCATAAGTGACCATGAGTAGGAATTGTAAGTCCAGGAAAGGGTGTAACTGGCATACGTAACTTCAATACTGTGAGGAAGCACATGTGGGCACATGATACAACCAACAGAAGCTAACTGCTACTCCAACCTTTTGTTAAGAGCACGCAGGAATGCAAATATTCAGACACCGACCACACTATATACGTCTCCAATATTTTATTAGGCTCCTTCAAGTGCAGCTGTTGACATAGCTTTATTATTTATTTACAAGAGCTCAGTTCTTCCTTCAAGACCTCAGAGATTCTGCCAAAGAGAAATACTCTGATGGGGCTAAAGATAATTTGCTTACAACACTCCATCAAGTTTTCTATAATGTACAAAAGCAGCAAAAAAGGGGAAATAAAATAATGGTCAAGTGTAACAGTACTAAGATATTAGATAACTAGTACAAGATCCTATGGCAGGTTATACAACTGCAGAGGACCAAAGAAATATTGTCTTAACACAACACTGGCAAAGTATGGAGAAGGGAAAAAGTGGAAGAAAAGCAAATAAAATACTGAAAACATGATATGACAGAAAGTTACACTTTTCAAGTTCAAAAAATAAAAGTCAAACGCATATTTCTAGAAAATAAAGAGCTGTTTCAATTAATAACAAAGTAGGGATTACTCTTCATTTAGCACCAGAAAGGAAATATGACATTTTTTAAATGATCAAGTCAATTCCTCCCAGCTCAGAAGAAACTGGTTTGTAGGACCTGCTGTATCCATAGTAAACAAAGCCCACTTGAATTCCTGCTTCTTAAATTATTCTAGGCTTTATCAAGTCTTCCAGAATACAGAATTTTACAATACATGATGCACTATTTTAATTGAATTGAATTTAGCCACTCATCTCACATTCTTGACAAGTTTACAAGTTTTTTGGATGGAAATGCTTCTGGCACAGCACAAGGTTTACAGCTTTATTGGTCAATGCCAGCTCCATGAAACACATTTGGTAAATAACATGGAGTGAGAGAAGAGACAATCAAGCATATAAGTAATCCTTGAGTTACAACCTGAGTTGAGACCAGAATTTCTGTCAGAAGCCATTGTGGTTATAAAGTGAGTATTCACATGACTAGATCCAATTTTGCAATAATTTTTACCATGGTTGTTAAGCTGTGGAGCTCTTGATGCTCTCTGAGCTTGGCTGTATTCTTGCAGACATTGCCCCTGTGGACAAGCTACTGTATATAAGCAAATCCCGCTCCCTTCTAGCACTTAAGATGTTACCTAGTCAGGTAATGAAATATCTGCAAGAAAACAACCACGCTCAGAGAGCACCAAATAATTAATGAATGAATGAATATATATATATAACTGAATGAATATATATATATATATATATATATATATATATATATATATATATATATATATATAACCCGAATAACCAAAGATCCACATAGAAATACCCGCGAGAACCTCAGAAAACAAATTATATATATATATATATATATATATATATATATATATATATATATATATATTCTTCAATTGGTCCTTAAGCAAATCACACAGTCATTAAATGAATCACATGGTTGGCTAAGCAAATCTGGCTTCCTCAATTAACTCTGCTTGTCAGAATCCGGCTGTGAAGGTTACAAACTGTAGTCATGTGACACTGCATTGTAAATGTAGTTGCCAGGTACCTCAATTGCAATCACATGGCTGTGGGGGTAGTCAATGGTCATAACTTCAAGGACAGGTCAAAAGTCACTTCTTCTGAAACCATCATAATTTTGAACTGTCATTAAATGAATGATCATAAGTTGAAGAACATCTTTATAAGATTTTTCTTGATCAAGCAGATGGCCACTGAAAACATCTATAGAGTCCAAAATCCTGTATAAACAGACATTATTGTAACCTACTTTAGCATTCCTAAAATCTGAATAATTTCTATTTATGGAAAAATCATAGCTTATTCTGAAAGTAAAAATTACTACCAGTCCCTAAATATGCAAATTCAGTCATTAATCCAATAGTACCTCAGGCTAAATGAAGAGAATTGGCCAAATGTATTAAGTCAGGGTGCAGAGGTGGTCCTCAGATCCATTTTTGCAGCTAGCCCCCAGCCACTCTCCATTCCATAGTGCTATCTCAATTTAATAACAATGCAGTTTCAGAAGAGGGGACACATAAAACAACACATTATTATGCATAAAAGAAATACCAAGGCCACTTAAAAAAAACCAAATGGCTCAATCCCCTCACGGAAGATTAACCACTACTCATTGTGTGGCCCTCAGTGGCTGAAAAAGATAAAAGCAAAGGTAAAGCTCTGGGTAGTAAAACTTTGTCCATATTTGTTTTAAATTATGGACTTAAGTCTTTCACACCACAAAGCTTGCCAAGCATTACTTTTTAATTTCATCTAGATTTAAAAACAATTGCCATGTCTGCTTCCAGTTT
This sequence comes from Hydrophis major, assembly GCA_033807585.1. Lineage (NCBI taxonomy): Eukaryota > Metazoa > Chordata > Lepidosauria > Squamata > Elapidae > Hydrophis > Hydrophis major. The sequence continues at coordinate 225,613,207 of CM066329.1, forward strand.
CCAATGTACAGTAATGAAAAATTGCACATAATTTACATAAATATAATACAACATTCTTCTACTGGTAATGTGAAACGTAATTTATTCTGCAGGTGCAGGATTATTGCTGATAAGCTTTCCTATAAAGGGAAAAGAAACATAAGGACTATCTTTGTGTAGTCTGGACTGGAAAAGAATATCTTTTGAAAATGTTTTCAAAACATGCAGTTTAAAACATCTTACCAGAATGGATTCAATTCTTTTGGAAGAGATCCAAAATAATAATAAGTTACATTCACACTCACTGGAGAAAGGGAAACATGCAGAAACAGCCCAAACATGTGTAAATTGCAATGGGCCAATAACAGCTGAAGTGCATCCCACCCCTGCAATACAATATATCTATTCCAGGTTGGTGTAGTTCTAAATTGCAGCATTCAGCAATGTTAAGTTGTGCTCTCCCTATTCCAGACAAAACAATAGATTCAGCAAAAGTGACAAATAAATGTCCAAACTGGAGTTCAAAATCTACTTCATCTCCAATATAATGACAGGCAAAAAAAATACCAATTTTATACCCATTGCAGCAGCAGTTCTGTAGAACCGGTTATGATTCTGCGCAGTTTGGAGAACGGCAAATCGTGCCCCTGGCTGGCCCTGCCCCTCTTCCCCTCCCCTCCCAGTCAGGCCTTATCGCGCATGTGCGACATCACTGAGTGCGTTCTCCCACACCCAGTCACTCCTTCAGGTATTTCTTTTTTTCCCCTCCTGACGATCAGCTGTTCCAATGATCAGTTGTGCCAGGATCCCCCCCCCCCACTGTCTTACTGCTTCATCCAGGAGGTTTCCCTGAGGCCCAGGAGGCAAAAAGGGGCATGGAGGGGCAGGGGAGGGGCTGCGCCCCCCCCTCCTGCGCTCCATTTTTTGCTTTCCTAGGCCCCAGGGAAGGCTTCTGGGAGCAAAAATGCCCCTCTCTGGAGGCTTCCCTGAGGCCCAGGAGGCAAAAAAAATGGGAGGGGGGATGCTGCAAAAAAAAGCCACGCCTACCCAGTCACATGGCTACGCCCACTTAGCCACACCCACAGAACCAGTTTTTAAAAAATTTGAATCCCACCCCTGGATGAAGGTAATACTATGGGGACACCACAAAAATGGCATGTTTGTTTCATGTTTAGGTACAACAGGGAAAGATCCACCAGGTGACCAGTGTGAGTGGGACCAGAGTGGCATTTGTTGGTGAATTCTGGGAGATACAGCATGCTCCCTCTTTTCCAATCCTTGGTCATCTTCATCTGTCACTATTTTGCCGTCAACTCTAAAAAGCTGGGCACAGCTCAATATTGTAAATATTTCAACTGCTCTAAAGCAAGGCTGGAAAAGCAGAAGCATGATGTGGTATTAATAAAACCAGGCTGGAATAATATTTAAATCACTAAAATGGAGCAACTCTAAAATGACAAGATCAATTTCTCCTTCCCAGTTGCCTCTCAACCAGATCACAAAGGAATCTGGAAATCAGCATTTATTTTACATAAAGGAAACATGAGAAGGGAGAGAAGTCCTACTGTTTATGACACAGCTACCTTTGTGAATCCAATCTATTGTTTTTTAAAGTTTATTCAAAGTGTCATGTCTGAATAGGGTATAGGAAGAAGACTCAAAAGAAGGTGGACAGGATCCCATAGTCAGACCTATCTCCCACAGTGCCATACAGTATATTCTTTTAGTTCACGGGTGTCAAATTCATAGTGTCATGTTGCCATCATGTGACATATTGCAATGCTTTTCATGGAGCAGGGTTGGGCATGGCCTGCATGTGATGCATCCAGCCTATGGTCTGCCAGTTTGACACCCCTGTTTTAGATGATGATATATATTTAATTTGAGGGTGCAATGGCTCAGCAGTTAAAATTGCTGAGCTTATCACTTAGAAATGATGACCGCCTAGATTCGCGACCCAAGTGCCACACAATGGGTGAGCTCCCATTACTTGCTCCAATTCCTGCAATCCTAGCAGTTCAAAAGCATGCAAATGTGAGCAGATAAATAGGCATCACTTTGGTGCGAAGGTAATAGCATTCCATGTACCTCTGTATATAGTCATTCTGGCCACATGATCACAGAAGTGTCTTCGGACAACACTGGCTCCCTCAACTAAGAAATGGAGATGAGCACTGCCCCCTAGAGTCAGACATGACTAGACAAGGGAAACCTTGACCTCTATGTGTATAATTTTGTCAGCATCATTTGGCAATGACCCGAATACACTCAGTAAAGGAAGAATCTGCAACAGAAAGCAACAATATTCATGCTAGTATAGGTGTTTTTCTGACAACTCCAGACCAACAGATAGCATTTTAACTTAGTAGAGGAGAAAAGATAAACAGCATTATACCTCAGCCTTGTCCCGTACAATTTTGACCAACTTTCTTTTGTTGCTATTCATTCTGAAAACTAATATTCTCAAATTAGTGTTGACAGACCATCTGGACATCTTATCCAAAGACTTATTTATCTAAAAAAAAGCTTTATAAATAAAATAATAATTTAAAAGTAAATAAATTAACATCTCAGTGAAATATATGTTGTAAAACTATACATAACTCACTAATGCCAGCTAATCTGCATAGGACAGAATAGTTTTTTAAGCTCCAAAGGTTCAAAATCAACTGCAGGAACCAAGAAACAAAATCTGGAACAACTGCAGGAAAGATACAAAATAGAGGAACAAAGAAAAAAAAGTTTAAAAAAAAGTCACAAAGAAAAAAATCCTGCAGAAAGCCTCCTGACAATAGCATTATCTTTTTCTTTTCTTTTTCTTCCCAACTGTTGAAGAGAAAAGTATTATTTAAAAACTACTGTTTACCTCTCTCTAAATTTTAAAGGAGATAAAGGGATGTAATTTTAAATTTCTACTTATAGGAACTCTTTGATACTTTTTATGTCATTGGTTATTGGTTGAGTGCAGTCTGCAGGTAAATTTTAAAACACTGGCCTTAGAAAAAAAAAGTTGTATGTTTCTTACATCTAATAAAAAGAAATCTCTTCCAGATAAAAAAGCTGTTTCTTTCAAGGAATTAATTACCAATCAAATTATATTAAAAACAGGTAGCCTCATTAAAAGTGTTGTTAATCAACTTTTTGAATATCTTCAGTGCTAGTTCATTAAATAAATTGATTAAAAATTGCATAGATTAAATAAGTGCTCCCAATTAAATTAGTTCCTTTTTAAACTACATATAGAAGTACTTGTACAAATGAATGAGGACTTTCCCTACAAGTACTTAAAGAACGCAGCAACTGTTAAAACTCTTCCCCTTCTTAGTAAGAAGAATGCCATTTTTAAGAGTTTGCCTTGGTAAGAAATATATGTTTACAATGTTATTCTCTTACAGTAATTGCTTTTTTTTTCTTATATCCAGATTTGATATAGGTTCAAATAAATTAACTGATGACTAGACTGCATACAGTTAAAGCAGACTTACTTTAACAGTGTGAAAAAACTGCCTTGTTATTTGCAACACTGCTACAAAGGATTCCTGAAACAAATAATGCAGCTAATCCTTGCAAGTTAAAGATATCTTTTGGCAGAACGGGTTGGCAGATGGAAAAAGGAACAGACGCATGCCAAGATGGAACTGATTTTAAAACGAATTTTGTTGGCATGTCATCAGATGTTTCCAGTTCTCACCGTATCAGCTCAGCTAGAAATATATACCTTCAGTATCAGCCAGCCAGTGCATACATGCAGCACTGTTCTTTTATGGGTAGGGGAAAAAATGTCAGCCAGAAGCAACCATACATCACCAAAAGGAATTGAATAGCAACAGATGCACCCCTTCAAAACAGCATAATTCCTTCACTTCCTTCACCATTGGCAAAGAGAGTCAAATCCATTTTATACTCAGTTCAAAACTACTAACACACATTCACAGGTATCACAGGTTAAATTAAGTCTTCCCTCATTATGCACACACATACTCTCTCTCCCCTCCTTCATCAAAACATATGATACAGGGATAGGATGATGCTCCCACACTAATCCTTAATTTTAACTAATATGAATAGAAACACAAAAAGACCCAGTAAAAGAGCAACTAATTTATACAGCACACATTTTGCATGGCAGAGCAGCAACTGCTTAGGAAGGGAAAGAATACAACTGCTTGTCAATGATGTCACTTTCCGGTAATACTTTCCCATCTGCTAGTACATTCAGACAAAATCTGGATTTGGCAGACATGGAAGAGCAATATTTGTCAATACTGAATCTAAAAGTAAATTTATGATGGAGTTATGTGTCTTCCTAATTATGAGGTGGGAAAGAGAACAGTGGCATCTCAACATGGGGAAAAAAAATACAAGAATCCTTTTAAGAAGCAGTGTATTCAAATTACACATAGGAATTTTAAAACATGAAGAAATAGAGCAAGAGGAAGAGTTAGGAAGACAGGAAGAAAGTTATGAAAGGCAAAGGATCAGTTAAATCCAGTTAGGTTCAAACTGAAGACATTAAAAAGTAAATCAAAACGCCATCATAATCAATTACATTGTCCAAACTCTGCCATTACGTACAGACATCAAATTTCTCAGACTACAAAATACCCTTCACATATTATATACCTTCTCATGGTATCAGAACAAAGGGCTAAAGCAGCCTCTCTCATTCACAGGGTAATTGTAGTACAACATGAAGATGCACTGTGTATGTTCATCAAAAATACTGCTAGATAATCCCAGGATAAAAGACTCTTTGGAACTGGGCATTTTGACCTACTCCCAAAGTTGCATTAAAATGATTCAAATCAGCTATCTTTATAGAAAATCATCTTACTAAATTACACTGTCTGAAAGTGCCAGCCTTCCAATAAATCACCACCACCGTGATGGGCCTTGCACACCCATTCCAGAACTGTGGGCAATCAAGCAGTTGTATCAGAAAGCAGCAAGTATTTTCAAACTTTTCTAAGATTAACTTTTTGTCTCCCACTGTGGCTCTCTTTCCATTATTACCCCATTTGTACTATTTTTTGAGACAAGCAAAACACCCGAGTAAATTGCTAAGAAGAGAAACTGAATGGAGAAAACAAAGCAATTACCCAGTGATAACAGGAGTGGTAAGAAATGTAAACCCACTACACTGCAGAAGCATCAATGTAATTTAAGCACAATCCTTGTGAATTTCTGTAACTTCCAGCTATTGTCATTTCCAAAGATATATCAGCCAAAGCCTCCTTATCTATTTCCAGTCAATTTCAGGATCTCCATCTGACTTAGTATCTCCCTAGAAATAAAGACCACAAGTGGAAAAAATATTTAAAAACATCAGACTAAAGCTTTCTGGATTTATCTCCAACAATGTGACCCAGCTCAGCCTGGTAAACTCCGATCCTTCTCATATGCACCATCCCGTCCTGGTTTAGAAAACAAGACTAAGATCTCCCCAAGATCACAGAACAGTTCCATCATCCAGGGCTATCTGTAAGGTGGCACGCATTCAGAATGCATTTGAAAGCAACTGGAAGTCCTTGGTCTAGTGACCTCCTCCAAAGAAGCCGTTCTCGGTACCATCTGTTCGGGGACCTCTGCTTCCTTTCCCAGGATTAGGTGTAGTGGAATACTTGGGTGGGTAACGGATGAAGAGCCGGTCTTCTTCCTTCTTTATCCAACGTAACAGTTTGGTCAAGACATTGATGGCACCAGCTTTCGTCACCAAAGGATTGAAACACGTATATAATTCAAATTTACTTGTAACCTATTGAGAAAGGGAGGGGGGAAAGATAGACCATTCAGGCTGCATAGCTACCACCAAACAACATGCATAAAATTTTAACTGGTGAATGCAGGGGAAGCCAACAATTCCAACAAGGAAAGAGAGAACTTTTGAGAATAAGCAAAAGGATTAAGATACCCCAGCTCTTTCCCAATTCCTAGATGGAACCTTAGTTCATTATAAAACATATCAATGGTTGTGGTTCCTAAATTTTTGAATGGCCAAATGGTCTCCAATATTTCCACTAAATACTTTTTGTTTTACAGGACAAAGGGCTTCCTTAAGATGTGTAGTATGAAAAATATAGCCAATGTCAAAAATGCTAATTCTTAGTCATACTGCAGAGCTTTTTGAAAACATTCAAAATATTGCTCTAAAACAAGTTTCACTTGATGTCTAAACATACTGCTACTACTCAATATCCAGTAAATTAATAAATGGAAATTTATCATTTTAAAGCTTTCATCCTACCGCATTTATGTACAGGTAAGTGTACTTGGTGTAGTAGCTAAGGCACCAAACCAGATGCTGGGGTCTAGTCCTACCTTAGGCACAAAGCCAGCTAGGTGACATTGGGTCAGTCCTTCTCTCTCAGCTGCAGGAAGCACGCAATGGCAAACCGTGAACAGGACTGTTTTGCAATTTTGCAAACATTGCAAGCAACATAATTTTATGTGCTATAATTGTGCATGATATTAAAAAAAAAATCCCATTTTAAAAACTGGCAATATAATTTTTTTTAATCATTGCTTCAAAATACCCAAGATGTTTACATCTTTTCTGAAGGGCTTCTCCCTAAGCCTTTGTAAAGTAGTTTCATATTCTTCCTGAAAGTAATGACTCTCTAGCTGATGTTATTTTTGCTTTTCTTTACCACAAAAGACAAAGATGGAAACCAGTTTAACCCAGGACAGTGCATTAAAAAAAAAAAAAAAAAGCAATGTGAGAATCTTTCCCTTCTGCTTCTTTCCCTTCTACTGCTAAAAACTATTTATTTCGGGTTTAGAAAACCAACAGTTATTAAAACCAATAAGGAAATAATACTGGGCCAAATGTTTAGGCTAGATTTGCCATTTTTATCTACCTATCAAGTATTATTGGTAGCTCATTATTATTTATGACCACAAAAACCCACCGCCAAATAAAGATTCATAATAGGGAATCAGTGAAAGACTGAAAACTCCATCTCTTCAAATATTTTCCTGCAAGATGTTTGCCCTTTATAACTATCTTACGTAATAAGTCATAAGAAAATATGGGTTTAGGAACTCTCTAATGTCTTCATCTAAAATAGATCTAACCCATCCACCTGAAAGTCTACCACAGAGTTCCATTCTTAGCCAATAAAGTTGCCAGGCCTCACCCAAGCCAATAAAGTCTCCTTTTCAGCTACATGGTAGATGAGACGTAAAGGACGTGAGGTACTGTGGATGCGATCGTGAAGGTAGTGGTAGAGGTCAAAGAGTCGGTGCCGTTCATTCTCACTGCAATATGGCCCCTCCAGTTCTGGACTGTAGTAGATGAGAAATAAGATATTGAGGAAACAAACAGCTTTGTGTTCGCCTACACAATGTCTTACCACAGAACAGACTCCAGAATTCGTACACAATGAGCTGTTGTTCGACAAATGTAGAATTGAGCATTGCCCGATGCGGCAATTCTCAGCCTAGTGCTAATACTAAAGTTTAATGTCATCAGCTTTTGGAAACTTTTCAGAATCTTCTGAAGTGACTACAAGTCTGATTCGGAAACAGGCTAGATTTGTGGCTTGCACTACTGTTCTATAATATATTGTAGTATATAGGTCAGAAGAGGCTTCCTGGACATTAGAAGACTCTAACAGAAGCAGCTGCAGAATAAGTTCTTCTCAAAATAAATCAGATGGCCCATTCTAATAAGGTAGGGATACTACCCGTGCAGTTTTCCCTGAAGCAAATGTAGGGAAGAAAGGATTTCTAAAACAACATCATCCCTTTAAGGCACTAAAATACATCAGTCAATTTTACTTCTTAACATCTTTTAGATAATTGTTTATAAATTTTGCCAGCTAATTGGGATCTTATGATGTTCAGCCTTTGATTCCCTTCTTGCAGCCCAGAAGCCGCAAGATAAAATCTCTTTCTACCATAGATCCTTGTGGACCAGGAGAAAGAAAGCATATGACTGCTCTATTTAAAATAAACTGAATAAATGTAGCTTAGCATTTCCCACAGTTTCTGGCTGCCAGCTATAAAGAGGGGAAGAGAAAAGGAGTGAAAAGGACAGCTTAAACTTAGCAAATTTTAAAAGAAAAAAGATCCAAGGTAGCTTTACCACTGATGATACACTCAACATGCAGTACATGTTTACCGCCAGGAATGTCAAAATCTAGTGGCAAATTCAGCTTTGTTTTTGATATCAGAACAACATTTTCCCCTGTAAATTGTCAAAACATCTCCAAAATCAAGAGGAACATTAATTTGAGATAAGGGAAAGTTACAACAAAAAAATCTCAGGAATTTTTTCTTGAGCAGGTGCAGGCCATTAAAAAAAAACTAGCCACATTTCTAGATTTTATTCCAATCATGAACTGAATGATATGTCACATTAAGAAATTTGTGAATATTTTAAGGGGAAAAGAACCAAAAGACAGATGAAACTGGCCCCTAGGATGACATCATAGATACTTCCTTGCTTCAGAACATAGATGGTCTTGATCACAATCAATTTCAACCCTCCAAAGCATATTACCTGGTGAACTGGGGAAGCTGTCGGTAATTATCTGGTATATCCAGAGGTTTATACATAAAGTGCCGAAGATCTGGCACTCCCACCAGTCCTACACTGTAGGATGGGCTCTTTAAGCCACTTGAGAGTGCCTGCAGATAGTTTTGAGTCCTCATGCCTTCCTCAATGCGTTTCTTGCAGTCTGAGACAGAATAGAAAGAGTCCTTGTCCGTAGAGAGAAGGATGAGGCAGATAGTACATTCTGAATCCAAATAAGAAATATAAGCATAAAAGTAACAATCAGGGTTGAAACGTGGCAAACATATAGGTGTCCAAATTTCCCCAGTTTGAAAGGCAGAAGTTGCCCCAATGAGATTGAGTAATAGATGCAGGTCAGTAGGTTCTAATCGGCAATCTTCAATGACAGTTTTCTCCTGCACCGTGGTGACCAACTGACTACCCGCCACCAAAATAGAGAAGACTAGGTTAGGGGTGATGGCTTTTTGGAGCAAAGTGCCCAGGGAATCCCGGAGGGAGGCAGCAAGGGGTAAACAGCGTACAGCTCCAAGGAGGAAACAAGGATCTGATTCTACCAGGTTCAGCAAACGGTCAAGGATCTTCTCTGACCCCGTCAACAAACGCCGGAGGTCATAGTTCTTTTTCCGTTCAAAGATGCGAGTGATGCTGGCCTGAGTAAGCATGCTGATGATCTGATCGTAGACATACAAAAGCTCCTGGCGTAGTTGCTGCTCTGATTGTAGAGTATGCGAAACTGAAACCAGTACCAAGGGACCCTGCTGCACAAAAACCAGTTTGTGATCATCTACGGTAAAAGAAGGGAGGAAAAAAAAAACCCCAGTCATTGCTTCAATAGATGGAATGTGGCACTGTTATAACAGAACCAGTTTTGGACATTCAACAAATGCAGCATCAGCTTTCTTAGCATCTCTATTTGTTTTCCTTTTTAAAAAAAAAAAAAAAAGTTAAACCAAGGATTTACTGTACAGGATTTGAACTGATGGAGCAATTCTGGGCAAAGAAGAAGAATCTCAATATAAATGCCAGGAACTGGGAAAATAGACCATGAAATAAAAAGTGAGCAGAGTGCATTTTTGTTATCATAAGGATTTGACGAATCTGTTTCTGGTCCTGAAATGTATCTTCTACTGAGTAAAACTAGAAACAAATCATAAAAGAGACTATATCTAAGAATGATGGTGTGTCACAGAAATTCAAGGACTAAATGAAGTAACAGTGAAAACTGCTCCTGCATTGAAGATGCTGGAGGGAACAGGTCTTACCAATAATATTTTTAATATCCTATTTTTTAATCTTATCATATATGGCCAATAGCTTGAAGCCAGATAGTTTAATGCAGTTAAGAAAAAGAGATATATTCTTCTAATTGCTCCACTTTTACCAGTACAACTACCAAGTAATATTAAAAACTGATGATTGTTATTCTAGAAATGAACTGAAACTGGTTCAGCTCCTTATGATTTTGCAAGTATTATTTGCTTCCTTGATACTAAGGCTATTATTTTAAACATTAATATGAAAATCTGGCACTTTGAATCAAGCTTGGCAATATTTGTCAGTGCCTTTTCCTTCCTTTTTTGGCTTCCTAATCAACAGACCTGGAATACCCAGGAAATAGTCACTTAATCCCATCCAAATACTACAGCGCTAGCTTTTTCAAGATTTGCCTAGATTGGCTATGTGTGACATGGATCGTGTATCATCTAAAAATGAAGTCCACATGTCTCACTGAACACTATGTCTTCAGGTTATATCAAACAACAAAAATAACTTTTATCAGAAATGAGAATTATAGTCTGAGTAGTGAACTATAATTTAAATCATATTTAGAATTTTAAATATGAATGTACTTCTATTTAAATAAATATAAATGTGTTTACAGTTAAATATGAATTTTCCTATCTAAAACTTTGCATGAATCTATTTTAAATTAAATCCATCCAGACGTCAATGTCCATAAATCTCAAGCTAAGTTGGCTGAGAATTCTGGCACCAAATCACAGATAAATTCGGTGCATGAATCTTGTCCCTTTTCCCTTAATTAGAATTTGGTGATGTCAACAATCTTCTAAGCTTTCTGCTGGGAGCATGAACATGTGGTTGGGAACTTTAAAAGGAAGCATGCATTTGCAGACATTCGGCTGCACATATCAAAATATTAATAGCATGGCAAAAGTTCCAGAATTAAGATGTGCTCACCGTAAACTACTTTAGAGTTTGGGTTTTTTTCTTTCCTGGATAAAGAGTTGCTCATAAAATCATCTTTCTTTTTGCTCAGCATAATACTACATCATAGTCTGTGGTTTCTACTAAGACAAAAGCCAGAATTTTATCTATTAAACTTAGAACTAAAATCAAATACAAGCTGGAACAACAGTTTCTTTTTAAAACAGTCAAAGCATGCTTTTATTCTTCCAGCTATACCTTTATGTATCTGTTCTCTGAGTTCAACTATCCATCCCACCTAGAACTTGTTATAATAATTTTGACTTAATACAGGTAGTCCTTGAAGTACGGCCACAATTGAGCCCAGCTTTTCTGTTGCCACGTGATATAGCTGTTAAGTGAATTTTGCCCCATTTTATGACCTTTCTTGCCAGAATTGTTAAGTGAATCACTGCAGATGTTAAGTTGGTAACATGGTATTTAAATGAATTGGGCTCCCGCATTGACTTTGCTTGTCAGAAGTTTGCAAATTGATCACATGATCTCGGGACACTGCAATTGTCATAAATATGAACAGCATCTGACAAGCATCTGAATTTTGATCACACGACCACAAAAATGTTCATGTCATTTTTTTCAATGCTGTGGTAACTTTGAACGGTCACTAAATGAAAGGTTGTAACTCGAGGACTACCTGTAATCAGCAATGGAGAAAATACAGTAAGATATTGCATGTTCTTCTGGCGTGCCAATTTTAAAAGGTTACTTAATAATCCTGTAGCAAAAAAGAGTATGTTCTGTTTTCCATATTATTGCTTCCATATTCAAGAAGGCTGGATATAGCCAGCAGCTACCTCATGAAGGCCCAGGTTGGGCACACATCCTCAGCAGTGAGAGGAAGAATAGCAATAGCACTTAGTCCTTTATACTGCTTCATAGTCCTTTACAGCCCTCTCTTTACAGCATTTAGAGTCAGCATATTGGCCCCCAACAAGCTGGGTCCTCATTTTTACCAACCTTGGAAGAGTGGAAGGCTGAGTCACCTTGAGCCGGTCAGGCTCGAACTGCTGGCAGTCAGCAGAATTAGCCTGCAATACTGCATTCTAACCAGTGCACCACCATGGCTCTGGTGAAGGTCAGCTGGGGCAACAGGGATGGAGGAGTTAATGGGCAGCAAAGCACAGGGCAGCCAACAGGGATGGAGGAGTTAATGGACAGCAAAGCACAGGGCAGCCAAAAAGGTAAAGATGAATAGGGAGTTACTAAGGCAGGAGGGAGAAGTTGAAGTGGATATGAGTAACACAAAGCAGAAGCATGAGGTCCTTGCTTAACAACATCCTGGCCTAATGACTCCAACCAGCAGTGCTAGAACTGCCATCACTAAGTGGGTGTAGTCACATGATGCTTCACTTAATGACTACTTTGCTTAGTGAGAAAAATTCTGGTCCCAATTAGGGTTGGTAAACAAAGATTGCTTGTATATCAATTCATACTTTGCCTTTTGTTCCTTGAATTTCTCATCCTTGAGAAATTCATCAGTGAAGCAAAAGGGAGATTTCCTTGGTTCTCCTCTTGACCCCTTCACTCTCCCTCTATAGATTTGTTTTGCAATATGATCCTCATTCATTCAACTTTTCAACATAAACTATCAAATCAGTCATGCTTTTAGACTTATATTCCTTTCTTTGGCATATATTCACACAGATCTATTTAAATTACATATATTAAACAAACACACCTTTTTCAAAGCAAATATTTACCAGCAATCACCATTTTAATTTACTCCTGAGTACTTTTTCTATGCTCTTTTATTTTCCCATCTCCTTGCTTATCACTTAAACTCATTCATGGTTCCTAAAATTCATTCGTGGTTGACCTAAGTTCTATTAGCTGATACACTGTTATCCCTTTTATTCATAATTTAACTCTACACTTTCAGTTCCATACATGAATTCATCAACTCTGCTCTACAAAATTACATCACCTTCATTCAAATCTATGGCACCCTTCCCCTGTATAATTTCCCAAATACACATCATCAGTATTTCCCTTCCCTTCAGTTGTTGATTCCATGCCCTTTAAGATTTACTGCTCTTACATTTCGAGTTGTAAATTTAATCAACTGAGGCTTTTACACAACATTTTTAGTAAGATAGAAAAAATATCAACTAGGTTACCAGCTGTAGTTATAGCTGCATTATGTAAAGCATTCCCTGCTAACATTTAAAGACTGGTCAGGATTTGAGCAAAATTTTGGCCAGTATACTAGAAATGTAAGCAAAAATCAATTTTATTTCAAGGAACCCCACCATATTCCATGCAAGGTTAAGATTTCTAACTTAGAAATTACTTTACAAGTTGGCATACTGTTGCCTACATTTTACCACCTACATATAGTATACATATGACAACCTCAAGATATTAAGTAGAAGGGAAATACAATTGTTATGGGGCAATGGTTAGGCCAGCCTCCTTGAAAAAGATGCCAGACATTTTAATAAACAATACTTATCAAAATGGGCACAGACATGGGAATTGATCCATAATCCAGTGGTTAAATTATGTGAATGACCCATAATGAACTCTTAAGTACTGCAATCCCAAGCTTTTCTTATTTTAGTTAAATCATAGGCACATATAACCGCCTAATAAATTACAATATTTGTTAAGCATTACTCCTTTTAAAATTGTTTCCATACCAGAATAAATGGAGCGAATAGAGTTATCCCCACTTTGGATGAAAGATACCAGTGCCATCATGACACCCATGGTGGAACTAAGGGCTTCTTCATTGCCGTAACGTGAATAAATGGGTTTCCCAGCCTCACTTAAAATGAAGACATGTTTCCTGTGTGCCCGCCAACTCTCTGCAGTCACATCTTCATCTCGGTATGTAGCCAGGCGTGACTGTATCACTGCCTCCTCTTCTCCTGACGGTCCATCTCCTATCACCATTTGTCGGTGAAACTCACTCGAATCTTCCCAAGTGTTGTCCGTTGAGGTTGAATCAGACACATCTTTGTCACTCAGTTCTTCTGGAGTCTCTCTCAGCTCCTCCTGCCCGTTCACTTTGTCAGTTACCACACTCATGGGTCCATTATTTGGGGCAGCAGATACCTCCTCCTGCTTCTCTGAGACAGAACAGGATTCATCCCCATCTGGAAAAGCATATTGAGAAATCACAGGGGGAAAAAATCCAGAAGTAATCTTTGTCCCCTATCTGCTTTCTATAAGCTGGGTCAGTAACTAGAGATTCCCATTTATTGGGCAGATTATATAACTATATCAAGGAACAAATAAAGTCCTCACATCAAATTCAGTAAATTCACCACAACACACATATCCCTCCCATTGTCATAAATCAAATTATCAAATCTCTCTTATTTTTTTTCATAATGTCTGAATTAATTCTCAGAAAATAGGATACTTAGAGCGGGTGGGATTTGATTACTGCAAGTGAGCAAGGACTAATCCTTATATAAGACAAAATGCTTGGGGAGTGTTTTTTGTTTTTTTTTTGTTACAGTATAATTTTCATATATTTCTCACCTGAAAATGGTCAAAAGTTATATTATCAGTTTTTAGCAACCATGGTCAGGATAACTAGGCTTCAAAGCCTGTACTAAACATGTCTCATTTCCATTTATTTTCTATATGAATGCAAGGTTCATATATCATACTAAAACAAGATTTGTTTCAAGATTTCTTGAATTTCTTATTCATGAATTATTGAATTATTCATTAATATATATCATTAAGCTATGGCTGGGTTCACTAAGCCAAAAGCCCAATCCCCCCTCACTGTAATTTAGTAAGGGGTGGAACTTAAGTAGTATAATAATTTAAAATATTTTATGGATTATTTTGTGTGAAAAGGCCATAGTGGCTTACTTAATAAACCATACTTACATGTCATGCGAATACAGGGCTTGCTATTTTTTTTTCTGAATTGTTCTTCCAAGCCTACTTGTTTTCCCCATTAATCCCAGTGCTTTTAAAAACAAAGATTGCATATCTGCAAATGTGTGGATTCACATACAATTCTTATCTTTGTTTTTCCCTTTATTGTGCAAAGGTTTAAACTGTAAATTTTAAGAGCAAGGGTGTATCATTTTCTGTTTACAGCACTTGGAACAGTATCAAATAAATGGGTTAAACCAAACTCAGTTCAAGCTATGATCACATCAAACTAGTCAGCTTGATCCAAATAGCGACTTATCAAATGAAAAGAATCCAGTGTCAAAGTGAAAAGCTTACTATAGCCATCAGAAGGTTTGCAGTAGAAGCTGATGTTGCTTTCAGCAAGTGGTTTCCTATTTATTTTTTTTGCTAAATGAACCTAAGTCAGACAAACAGAACCTAGTAGTCGTCAAAGGAAGTGTATCTGGGCACTACACTTCTGCCCCGCTCTCTAACTTCAAACCAGATAGTTCAAAGTACTCACTTCTGTCTGTAGGATCCAGCCCACATTTCTGGTCAGGGAGCTCCATCTCCCCTTTACAAGGTAAGCCAGGGTCTTCGTTCTCCATCTCTACGTCTCAAACAACTGCAAAGACAAACGGCAAGCATGAGGAAATTCCCTGAGTAGCAAACAGGATGCAGGTGCTATGGTGCCTCCTCAATAGGCCCAACCCATTTCTCAAATTAGGAACAGAGCTATACATATCACCTCCCAAGTGCCCTGTACCCTCCACCCTAACACTAAATAGTGTGCATAATGCAACTCTTCAAGCTGGAATGTACCAACCCAGATTGAGGGAAAGTACACAGCCACTTCCAGGCTCTTTACAAAATTCAATCTGTGCCTGCTGTCCCAGCTATAATCTCAATCACATGCCCAAGCAGGGGTGCCTCAAAGAGACAACAGGAAATGCAGGGTGGCCACTAATCATCACTACAAGCAAGTTTCTGGAGCTGCATTCCTGGGAGGGGTTACATCTCCTTAGTGATTTTCTTTGTCATGGCTATAACTGATAAAATTCAACCAAACTGTAAACTTTCTTTACAGAATACAGCCCTTGGCTTGAAAAGCTATTTGCTTCAATCCCTGTTCAGAAATAAAGAACTCTTGAAAAAGAGCAAAGGCCTTGAAATTGGCCATTAATTATTAGAAAAAGGATAGGAGGTTGAAGGGGCTAGATCAGGGGTGTCAAACTTGCCGTGTCACAGAGGCATCACATGACATATCGGGACTTTTTTCCCTTTGCTAAACCAGGTAGAACCAGAACGTGACGCATCCGGCCCGCGGCCCACAAGTTTGATAGCCCTGGGCTAGATGCAAAGACATTCACTGTTTAGCTTTCCCTCATATTATTGGCATTTTATTTACACAATTATCTCAATAAATAAGAAAAAAGCCCAAAACAACATGACATCAATAAGCACTGGGAATATAACCAATGTGTAATAAAGTCCAAAACAAATAAAAAACAAATCCAATACAGAAATAGCAAATATATTATTTGGGGGGAGGGGGGTTACATATGAATACATTTTGTAATCTTAAAGAAGAGAAATGAAATCTTAAATATCCATTATTCTGTAAAAAAAAGAAAAATTACAAATGGAGATACATTTAATTTTAAATTTTCATCCAAGCGTATAAATTCATACAATTTTTACATGTACATATGTCCAGATTTTCTTGGGGAGAAATATGTTCTTCCTCTTCTGGCCCTCTACTGGCAAAATTGTGTTCACACAAGGTATTTATTATTAAGTAGTGTCCTCAATTAGTCTGATTAAGAGCATAAGCCATAAATTAAACCCACTGACACAATAGGTTGGACTATACTGTAATTGGCTGATTTGTAATCCAATATGTCAAATGAACACTGAATAAAAAATGCCTGTACTCATATTTCAGAAAGAGAACCATTTGAAGACATTTCTATGCTTTTGCTGTTCCATTTGGGTCTACAGAGAACAGAAATAATCTGGAAGTAAACAGACACCAAAACAAGAATACATCTGTTTTTACTTTAAATTGTTGTAGAAAAAAAGACATATTGTTAGGTGCAACTTATGTAAAGAACAACTAAAAATGAATCTGCCAGCTATTAAGAGTTTTTGTTTTTCTAGTCAAGAGAGTAGGCATTTTTGTAAAAAATGTCCTATATCCCTGGTTGAGAAAGAGGAACAAATATTGATATAGACTGAAATAAGATTGAACACAATGGCTGAAATCACATATAGCATTAAAATATTTTGTTAACCATGAGTTAAGAATCATGCTAAATAAGCTACACTGGAATTGATTCTTACAAAACCCTTTAACTTTAAATCATAGTGGTGGATCAACATAGCATAAGCCCAAATCAAGCAAACTACATTATGACTTAGTACAGAATGTGAACCTAGCCTATGGAACTACAAAACTCCTTGTCTCAAAAGACTAAGGCCAGGGACCATTCAGCAAAGCTGGCTTAAAAAGAGATTTACAGGCAAAGCTTCTTACCAAGCATATAATCTGTAGAACGCATATCACAAGACATGATGGTGGCCAATAACTTGGATGGCATTAAAGAAGGTACTGAATAAGTAGATGAAGGACAAGAATGTCAAGAGTTATTAGCCTTGAGACTCAACCTCTTAACTGAGGACATCGTGCCTCCAAATATCAGTTTCAAAAAGAAAGATGTCTCCATCTCTTAGCTGAAATCCTGAAGTTTCCCCCCCAAAAGAATGCAATTGAAGAGTTAGAGAGAAAAAAAGAATACCAGCTAAATCAGTATAGCATTTAGTTTCCTATTGTGCACGTTTGCCATTTCAGCTGCTGTTTAACTGAGAAGTTTCTGAAAGTACCATTCTCAAATAATTTACAGCAGGCTTGTAAATAGTCTTCAGGCTGAGTCAAGGAAGAAATACCTTCAAATCATACTGCAAGATTTTTTTTACTGAAACAGAGATGAAGAGAGAAGAAAAAAAAATATACCTGAATATTTCTTTTTACTTCCTAGGTCATTAGGTCACTACCATAGTTAAACATGGACAACCGGTAAAAAATATTTGTCAATAACTTTTCTTAACTGATTTGAAAAGCTGCTGCCTGAATTTCCAGTTTGTAGAGACACTCTATTTGCCATTGCAAATAGTGGAGCCAACACAATACCTAAATAGGCGATTTAGAAATGGATGCATTTCAAAACAATCTAGGTCTCCTTCAAGGAATTATGTTCAACTCCCTGTGTCCTGGAGAGGGGAGAGGGCAACAATATAATCATGAATAGTAATTTCCACCAGCCAAATAGTTCTGGTGTTGTTTACCTTTTCCAGAAGCATGGCAAACCCACATATATAAAAATTAAAATCAATAAAATCAGCAAAAATTTGGAGAATTTTTGAAGGATCTCATGCAAGAACACTGAAACACTGTAAAATAAACTTCTGGTAAAATAATAAGAAACAAACCCCTTAAATAAATTTTAATGGTAATAAAAGAGTTGGATTCCACAGAAACATGAAGGTGCCATGCTGCCAACCCTCCCAAAAAACCCCATCCAAATGATGCCACAACACCATCCCTGTTCCAAGCCTGGCAACTTTGAGACTTCCAGAAAAATGGAAAAGAGGTTTGCTCTCAAGTTGCATATACTATCTTCACCCTCAAAGTCTGGTTAGAACTAGTTTCGTGGTGTTCAGTGATACTGCTTAAAGTTCAATTATCATACTGATGACACAAGTACTGCAGTATGGACTAAAGCATTACTGTACTACATTGCTAAACAAATATGAGAAGAATATTTATACATTTCAAGTAGCATCTGCCCATCTGAAACATTAACATGAAAACTGTACTTTCCAGAAAGTAAGAATCTCTTTCACAAATACACTTATGGTATCAAGTGCAATGAAGTTATTGGCAGCAGCCAAGTGAGAAAACAACCTGATACAGGATTGCTTATGAAACTTGTCTCAAATAAATAAGACACAAAGGATCTGAGTTCACCCCTGGATAAAACAGGAATTGAACAATCTCTTTGATAGATACTTTTGTAAGCCAAGGAGTTAATCATTTTTTATTATTCTGTACAAATGAATCTAATTTCAAGTAGAAGATTGCACGTTTCAGATCAAAGGAATGGAAACTTATTTTTTCAGCAATTTCTCAAGCAATTCCTGGCAATGCTACCCTGAGAGCGCGAAAGATAAGATATTCCATCTATGATTGTGTCAGAGCATCTCTTCATCACTGTACACAATTCTACATCTATTTGAAAGGACATCGACATCTAGTATTAGACAGACATCAAGTCCATTTAAGAAGTTCAGAAAGCACAGCATGTACATTTCCAGAATGAAATCCCATGTAAGCAGGAGGTTCAATAATTTCAGAATAGCTCAGTACCACAATTTTCTCTTTCACAGATTGGCAAACTCCTTTGTCCTCACCCACCCCCCAAGTGTCCTCCTTGACTATAAGTGAGTGACCCAAGGAAACAAATTGTCAGAAAGTGTCCAGATTGCTAAAACAAAGCTTGTTTTCTTTTCTTAACATGGTCTACGATCAAGTGGATAATTCTATAGTTGTTGCTGTTCTAAATGATTGTTCATTCAGAGGAATCAGATGTAGCCTTTTATGTTTCCATAAAAACGATCTCCTACCATATTGGCACATTTGCAGTGCTTTTGGGCTAAGCCGCTGGCAATGGAGTTTTTTTTTGCCACACTCCTTACTTAAAAGTGTGAATCCTTAGAAATCCAACAAAAGCAGAAACCTATTAGCTTAAATTAGAATTAGAACTTTATTGTCATTGTACAAGTACAACGAAACTGTGGATGCACCCCAGCAACTGTTCGCAATACAATAAAACAAAAGCATTTAAAAATAAAGATAAGAAAGATAGAGTACCCAAGTCTCCATTTGCAATTTGAGAGTACAATATCTACGAATATACACAAAATATACATCCAACATTTTGGGGGCTGACAAAAATGAACTCTTCTGAGCAGTGATCAGTGAAACAGAAGCTCCAAGCAGCACTCTTGGGGACACGAAGAGCAGGCCAATACCTTTCCTCCAACTTCCTCGGGATCTTTCCCGGCACATCTGGCGGGAGGTTTCTGAAAACAGGATACTGAACCAGACACGCTATGAGAACCGGTCCTGCAAGGTCAGTCTTGGGGCTCAACCCGCCTCGACAGCCTTCGGTTCAACCTAAGACAATACCCGAGGCCCCACCCCTAACCCTGCGTGAGAAGGGAAAGCCGAAACGGGATCCCGCCCTCCCACTCAGTTCCAAAACCAACGGCTTTATTTCTCACCATAGACCCGGAATCTGCTCGCCTGCCCATCGCATAAACCGATCCCCAAAGCACTCTGCGACCACACTTCCTGATTTGGAATGGCAGAAGGCGGGAACAGTAGAGACATTGACGGCCACCTCCACTAATCACCTAAGGAATGGAAAGGAAGGAGGCGCGGCTTGCGGAAGTCCAAACGCCAATCATAGCCCCGCACAGTCGGAGCCTAACGCGGAAGGCCAATGGCATCCTCGCTCGACACGCGCGTCAATGAAAGGTGGGCGGAGGGAAAAAAAACCTTGAGAAGCCGGGATGAGGGACAGGGAAGTTGACGAATCAAAACGGGAAGATAAAAGGTGAGGCGGAGCAATCCTGCCTAAAGGCTTAATCGGTCATTCAATCATAATAAACTGGTTGAGAGGAGAGGGCGGGCTCACTCAGAACTTCAGCCAATTGCAATGAGGCTATTTTCTTCTCCTACCAATCAGAGAGAAACGGAAAACGATATAAAAGCCAGGTTGGCGAAGTTGGTGCAAGCTGTCATTGTTTGCGGAGGGTTGGGGGATGACATCAGCTTGTATACTTTGGCACCTCTTGCTCATTTGGCAGGAATTTTTTGGCGCGGGATTATTTGCCAGTGGCTGCTGTTATTATTGTCCTATGGAGCGCGAAGGTAAAGTCCTTTTGCGGAATGGCATTTTGCACTGCGGTACGATATTTATAACCATCACAAACTCAGATTCGGGCAATTGATTCTCCGGGTCTTTCTTGTAAAGACAATACAAAGCAGAACATTTAAGAAAAACGGTAGAAATTAGCATTTCATACTGTTTTTCTTCTTTTGATTCTTATTTTGATTTCACCTCCGTGCAAATGAATATTCCTCACTGCTTTGCGATTTAGTGTTTGCCACTTACATAAAAGAGCTGCGAAGTTTGCGGAGCCTACGTGAAACAAAAGGACACGTGAATAAAATAAAGCCTGACTATACAATTGTAAATTGGAGAACGGTATTTTTTGTTCCCGAAAATGTTTTTTAAAATGGGAAAATTCCTATCGAACTAGAGGCTCTTTCTCAGACAAAATGACAGCAGCCGTGAACATAAAGTATATGTATAAAAGGGAGATGGGTTGGTTATTGCCTTCTTTAGGATATTTTTTAAAATTCCAGGTTTAGGCCAAGGGCTTTCTGATTTTCATTTCAAATAATATCCAGGTCTGATCCTCCTTAGCTTTTATGTCATTTTCTACTTCATTTTTTGGGAGAAAATGCAATGAAAATATAAAATAGCCATACAGTGATTATCCAATCAGGGGAAAAACATACAAAATTATTAAGGTTAAAACTGAAGAGAAAAAAAGCTGTATGTAATAATAAAAAATCAATTCCTTAAGGTGTGAAATAAATATAAAGTACATTGTTTCATTTTAACAATTTTAAAAACATTTCCAAAACATCAATAAATCACATATCATGAATCCATTAATTAGCTAAAGTCAGCCAAATGTCTACAGTGACTTAGCTTCACAGATTAAGGAAGGGCAAGTAGTAGTCAGAAGCTCCACTGGACCTTTAGTATCTTCTCCAGCTCTTCCACACCTGCATTTCCACCCTATCTTTTTAGTGTACCCCATAAACAGAACAAGGCTTGTGTGCTTCTTCCAATTAGAGGAACAACTTTTTTTCTTTCTTGAGTGAGACTGAGTTGCCTGGCAGACCCTCTCTACCCAAAATGCAGTCCTGTAAAGCAGCTCTCTGACAATGGTAGATCCTGTACACTGGAAAAAAAGAGAACCCTCTTATGAAGGAACCAGATCTCTTCCTCCTCCTTGCTGGTCATGTGGAGATGTAGAAGAGGTGCAGTATCACTGCAAGAAGAGCGTTAAAGGAGGATTAGGTGGTGGAAATGAAGTAAATATCCCATATAAATATCAGAAATGTTGCCTATAACTATTAGATTTTTTAAAGAACATTTTTAGAAAAGTAATTTAAAATTCTTCATATATTCTAATATCTTACTGTAGCATTTTGCATAATAGACACTAGATGGCATAATTGGAATCTATAAAACACTATTTTTATATTTGGAAAACTAATCCTCGCTGTTTATATATTCTGAAGAGCATAAGAAGAGCACTTCTAAATCAGAGCAAATTTTTTTCCCCCCACAAAACCATTTTAGACGTCAAAGTTCCTTGCTGAATCTTACAGTTAAATATTGGCATTTCTGTATTACTTTAAGGAACCAGTTCTTTGCAGTCACTGTCTTGAGGACAGGAAAGCAGTGACACTATTTAGAAAGCTTATATTGCCACTTATATCTACTTCCTCCATTTGGAATGAATGTCATATTGGTGTACTGAAAGCATTTATTATAAATGACCATTTGTAAGTAGTCCCCTCCTTTCTAAACATATATTGGATGAAATGTTTTGGTTTTAGACTGAAAGGTAAACAGAGAAAAATAAGTGGGACACAACGCCTGTTTCAAACCAACATTTTGTAATTTTGGAATTCCACCATCTGTCCCCTCCCTCAGATGTTTAAAGGTATATAGATGACTAAAACACCCCATATGTATGTTCATAATCTGAATATTTGTGGAGGAAATAAAGAAGTGGGAGCTGTGATGTATCTCACAAAATGATCCTCCCCAAACCTATGGCAATCAAATATCCACACCTTCAAAGATTTGGATTCTTTTTCTGGGTCTTTCCTCCCAGTTAACTTGATTAAGATAAGTGGGTAGGGAAAGAAGGTTAATTATGGATTACAATAAAAGGCTGATTCTATTATCTATGGCAATGCTAGATAAAACCTAGGACACTGGCCAACTTCACAAAACAGTTTTGGCTACGTAGTGCCACCCTTTATTTTGCAAATACAGCTAGAGTGATTATGGTTCACAGAGTTGCACAAATCCAGGAATTGTTAAGTCAATGAACTATGATCAAATTAACCATGATTTAGCAAGTTTGGAAAACCTAGTCTGTTTACTATAAAGTCTAATAAAAAGGACTATTGTCTGAAAAAGACAAGTACAGTATAGATGCCTGTAGCAATCTACAACATCAGAAAAAGGAAAGAAATCACTTATATAATGTCTCCCAATAAAATAGATACCCACACTTTATCAAAAAGTGCCTGATTACTTAACCCACTATTGAAAATGTCTCAAGCAAACAATCAAACAGAAAACAATACTGTACCCTAATCAAGAAAGTATCAAGGAGAAAATCCCACCCACACCAACACTACAGGGAAAACTACTGTACAGGGAGCAAACCTCACATAGCTAGCACTGATTATGTTATCTAGTTTGGTAATGAAATGTCCACAAGCAAACAGTTAAACTCTGAGAGTATCAATGACTCCAAATTCAACTCTGAACTACATTTATTCTGTTGGAAATAAAATATTTGTTTAGAAACATCTCAGGTTTAGGAAAAACAAAGAATAGGTATTTGGAACTCATATGTTCAGTTTTCTATTGTAATGGTATATGGAAATGATCTTGGGAGAAGGGAAGAGAAAGAACCACAAACAAGACAGCAATCAGACTAGTGGCAGCTTAGTCCACAAAAGGATGGCAAATATCTCAGAAGGGACTTCTCGGGTCTAGTATGTTAGACTGTAAAGGTGAATGGGGAGACAGATGCATTTTCAGATTTAATATTCTCCTTATTGTAACTTTACAATAAAGTTGATGCTACAGCAGTATGTCTGGGCATGTGCCTTGTTTGAACTACCTCAGGTTGACAATTATTAATTTATATGAAAATGAATACTGTGAGATTGTGGCTAAGAAAAACCACCAGGATTCAAAGTTGATCCAAGGAAAAGGGCTTTATTGGAATAAAACATCTGCAGATGGGTCCTCCCCTTTTGGCAGTTGAGGAGAGAACGAAAAGCAAAGCTTAAAGGCTCTATTCTTATACCCCAAAATTGACACACACACCCAGTATACAAATGGCTTGATTTACAATTTGTTTTTCAGGATACAAGTTACATTTTATTACCTTATACAATTGACACTTCCTTAGCAGATAACATACATAACATAATCTGGCATTTCAAAAGCATTCCTAAAAGTGTGATAATTCCCAGTGCTTCAAAGACATTCCAAGATCAGTCAACATTCTAATCAGTGTTTGATACTGCCTTTTCCTTACTTCAAAGGAAAAACTCTCTTTTTCATCTTGAGTTTTGAGTCACAAATTAGATACACTTCTCACAATCCCCCCTGTTCTTGTTTCATTTTTGACTCAAACTCAGTTAATAACAAGTCTGCTGTCTTCCATCCTTCTTCAGGAGATTCCTCTAGGTACTCCAATGGGTCATATTGTTGTCTTAACACCATCATTTGTACTGTGTCAATTCGATTTTTCACAAAATTCATTAATTTATTTAAGATACATGGACCAAGGGTGAGGATCAATAGTAACAAAATTAAAGGTCCTATTAAAGTGGAGATTAGGGTGGTCATCCAGGGGGATGTATTGAAGAGAGATTCAAACCACCCTTGATGGTCATCCCTTTCTCTTTTTCTCTGGTTCAGTCCTTCCCTCAGTTTTTTCATGGAGTCCTGTACTATCCTGGAATGATCTGCATAAAAACAACATTCTTCTCTTAACGCCACACATAACCCTCCTTCTTGAAGGAACAACAGATCCAGTCCCCTTCTATTCTGTAAAACTACTTCTGATAAAGAGGTTAGGGATTTTTGTAAATGTGAGATGGATGTTTCTATTCATTCTAGGTCTTCATCGATAGCTTGTCTTAAATAGTTATATTGGCTGTATTGAGTTGTTATATTCCAGTCCCAGCCCCTGTTGCTCCCAACCCAACCAGCAAAGCTATAGTAAGAGTGGAAATTGGTTCCCTCTTAACTCTTAAACTTCCCCTTTGTTCATACAGTTGATACATCTTTTTCTCGGAATGAAAATAGATTCTGGGTAATATTTGGACCAAAATACAAAACCCTGCCTGATTTATTATTTCTCCATATGCACAGGCAGTGAGTCCCGTATTGCATACCCCCCATCCCCCCATCGGAGGAATATAGTACTGTTTTTCATGGATGGTCGAGTTAGTACTATTACAGTATTGTTGGTACTTCTTGGGGATTTTTCCTATACACACACCTTGGCCTGTTATGGATTGGAGTGTTTGACTACCTTTCTTCCACCTGCAACCCTGATCCGACTCTGAGACATTGTATTCTGCTATCATCCCCATCCCTTCATAATAAGGGGGCTGTATGTTATAACAAAACCAGCAGGAGTTAGTCAAATTGGGATTGGAAGCATTCATTATTCCAAAACTAGCGTTCATTAAAACCCAGAGCGGGTTTGAGAATTTCCTGAATTCCTCTGGGGTGGCTGAGGTTCTATCAATGGGTTGTGTTGTTCCCTCTATCCCTCTGAGGGAATTTTCCCTTAACACGGGATTTGGTCCTGTTACTGCAGGGGTTTCCAAGATTGATTGTATCATTTTTATGGTAAATAAGTTTCCATCATCCCGATACCCTAGTCTTGTTTTATCATATAGTCGCACTCCCCAAGTAACCCCTTGTCTCCAGCGTTCATATTTTTTCCCAACCTCAGTGAAAGTGACTCTTATTGGATTATATTCTCCCTCGGTCCCACCATCCTCTCTTTTCATTTTACATGGAAGTCTCTGAGTTACTGTAGTCACCTTAATCAGATCATCCTTGAGCGGAGGGGTCCCACCAGATGTGTCCCGTAGACACACAACTCCAGTCTGCGCAATAAAACAAGTCTTTTTGTAGCTTCTTTCAGTTTTATATCCAGGGCAGACGTAAAAATGGTGTTTCTTTATGAACTCAGGGTCGTCGGTGGACAAGAGGACCCTTCCTAAGTCAAATTGCAGTTCTGGAAACCAAGTCTTGGGAGGCCTCTTTCCGCTAGTCCAATTGACTATGTCTGAATGGAAATCAAGTACAACCCAGGTAACATTCTGGGGTTGATGTGAATTCTCGTTTCCCCAGGAAGTTCCCAGTCCTAGTCCTAGAATAAAGACAATTAGCTCAGTCCAGGGTTCAGACTTCTTCATCTTTTCAAGGTGAGCTTCAGCGGCTGACCGTTCACTGGAACTGCCCTCCAAGGTTTTTCAGGTTCCGGTGCTTTCTTGACTCTGCTGTAATGCATCCAGCCTCCTTCTCAAGTGCGAACTGCAGATTCAGTTGTCAACAGCACCTGCTACGGGCCTTCCCAGCTGGGCTGCAGCTTCTCGCTCTTCCAAGTCTTTATCAGATCCAGTCTCCAACTTCATGAGGATGTTGGCTGCCAGCTAAAGGTGGTAGTTGCGCCAACAATCCCTGTTTGTGTAAAGAAAACAAGGACCTGAACAGTGTCTGCAAATATTTTCTCAAGAACAAATCTTTAAATTCAGGAATTGGATTCCCTATTTTTGCCAAGTAGGGATGCCCCATTAGCATCTCGAATGGAGAGACCCCAGTGTCTTTCCTTGAGCATGTTCTGATTCTGAGTAGTGCCAAGGATAAGTTCTTTGTCCATGGTAACCCATTTTCCAATTGTAACTTGGTCAAATGTTTTTTCAATTCTGCATTCCCCCTCTCCACCTTAGAGCTAGATTCGGGATGCCAGGGCATGTGCAAATCCCATTTTACCCCAATAGCTTCCATCACAGACTGCAACACTTTTTGTGTAAAATGTGTCCCCCTATCAGAATCAATAGCTTCCATCATCCCATAACGAGGAATGATTTGTTCTAACAGGATCTTGGTTACTGTAGATGCTGTGGCTCTCCTTGTTGGATAGGCCTCCATCCACCCTGTCAGATGATCTTTAATCACCAATAAGTATTTCCACCCCCCTTTCTCTGGTAATTCGGTGAAATCAATTTGTGCTCTCTGGAAAGGCTAGCCCATTAGGGGTCGCCCTCCCATTTCTTTTTTTCTTGCTGCTTTCTTGTTTACTTTTACAACATATGCTCTGGGCTAGCGTCCACATTTTTGGACTCCAAAAATGTGACTTCACAGCTGTCACCAGTGCTTCTGTCCCCCAATGCCCTCCCTCATGTACCTTTTCCAGAATTCCTCTCATTGTATTCACAGGAACCACCTTCACCCCCTCTGAGGTTCTCCACCCATCCTCAGTTAATGTACACCCTTCTTTTTCTAAATCATCTCTCTCTTTTCCCTCAGGCTTCCATTCCTCATCCTCTTCCAATTCTAGCAAGGGAATTAATGCCATTACAAGCTCTATCTCCCCTGCAGCTTCTTTTGCCCAATTGTCTGCCCATCTGTTCCCAACTACCTCTGGGGTGTTTCCTTTTGATGAGCATTCACATGTACTATTGCCACTTGGCTTGGCAGTTGCAGGGCCTCCAAGGCCTGTTCCACAAGCTGCAATTGTTCAACTTGTTTCCCATCAGCCTTGATAAATCCCTTTTCCTGCCAAATCTTACCAAAGGTATGGACCACACCCAGGCATATTTGGAATCAGTCCAAATTGTCACATCAATCCCTTCAGCTAACTCCAGAGCCCTCTTCAAAGCAAACAACTCACATTTTTGCACAGACCATGAAGAAGGAAGGGAGCCCTTTTCTATGACCTCCCCTTCTCCTGTCACGACTGCAAATCCTGATTTCCTCTTTCCTTCCTCAGCTCTGCTTGATCCATCCACAAACCATCTTTCCCCTTCCTTCAGAGGAGTCTCTTCCAGATCCTCCCTCACCTTTGTCATCAAATCTACTTGCAATAAACAATCATGGTCCTCAGCTTCCCACTCCTGTCTTCTCCCTTCTAGGAATTCTGCTGGATTCAAATTCCCGTCTGTCCCAATCACTACATCTGGGCTGGTTCTCAAAATGGTTTCATATTTGAGAATCTGCCCCTCTGTCATCCAAGTTGTTGCCAACTGACTTAGCACAGAAGTAACCTGGTGGGGTGAATGCCCTACAAGCCCCCCCCCAAAGGTTAACTTCCTGCTCTCTATCACCAACATAGCTATAGCAGCCACAGCCTACACACACACCGGCCATCCTCTCACCACTGGCTCCAGAGTTTTACTCAGAAAAGCGATGGGCTGGTATTGTCCCCCCCTTCTGCGCCAACACTCCTAGTGCCGTTCCCTGAGCTACTGACACATACAAATGAAATGGGAGCTTCAAATTGGGCAAAGCCAAAACCGGTGCGGATGACAATGCCTTCTTCAAAACTTTCCATCTCTCATCATCTCCCTCTAACCATTCTATACTCTCTCCTTTTCCTATCAGCTTCCTGTGCAAGAATCGAGCTAACACAGTGTATTGATCCACCCAAGCTCTGCAATACCCCAACAATCCAAGCACTTTCCTGACTTCTGTCTTATTTCTGGGGGGAGCCAGGCTCATGATCCCTTTCACCCTTTCAGGATCCAAGGACCTCACCCCCTGCTGAATATAATGCCCTAAATATTTCACCTTCTTTTCCACAAACTGGATTTTTTCCCTTGAAACTGTCAATCCTTGCTCCTTCAGCCAATTTAGCAAAGCCACAGATGCTGCCCTAACCTCCCCTTCTTTCTCCCCAGTCAGCAACAAATCATCCAAATATTGAATGAACGTGATTTCCTTCCCTTTCTCAAAAGACACTAACTTTTCCTCCAAAGCTTGTCCAAACAACAAAGGACTTTCAGTATAGCCCTGGGGCAGCACTGTCCACGTCAATTGCTGTTTTCTCCCAGTCTCAGGATCATTCCATTCAAATGCAAACAGGTCCCTACTTCCCTCCTCAAGGGGGCATGCCCAGAAAGCATCCTTCAGATCTATCACAGTAAACCATTTGTCTTTGGGAGGGATTCGTCCCAAAATAGTGTAGGGATCAGGAACTACTGGGAATCTGGGAACCACTATGCTATTAATTTTCCTCAGATCCATGACCAGACGATGTTTTCCATCTTTCTTTAATACAGCTAATATTGGGGAATTGAAGGGTGACATAGTAGGTTCTAACCTGCTCTGTTTCAACAATCTGTCAATCACTGGTTTCAGCCCCTCTCTCCCCCTTCTACTCATTGAGTATTGTGGAGTCCAAAGCTTTGTCACCCCAGGCTGCACTTGAATCTTAATTGGCTGAATGCTCATACGCCCTGACTTTTCTCCTCCTGCCCAAACCTCATCTGAGATTGCTTTCTCATCTTCCACAGTCATCTTCCACATCCTTACTCCCTTCCCGGTATCCCACAGTTGGATACCAAACACTTCCCAATAAATTTACTCCAGAATCAGGAATATACAATACTTCCGCTTCTGTCACCACTTCATTCATCTCCAGTCTGATTTGTTCAAACACACTCACGTCCTGTGATTTTCCACTCACCCCAACCACCTTTATCACTTTCTTGGATCTATATGCACCTTCTATCGGATCACACACAGAAGTCCGGCTTGCACCAGTATCTATCAGAAACAGCCGCTCCTGACGGTTAGGACCCACTAAATGTTTACCAATGGCTCCCCGCAGGTCCTCTTAAAGGAGCCGGAACAGCCCTAATCATCATACAATGCATGACTCCTCTCCTCCCGGTTGGTAGGACACTCACGCGCAAAGTGACCTTCCTTCCCACACCTGAAGCAACTCCTATCCATTCCAGGTTGTCTCATTCCCATGCCCCCTACTCTGGAACCTCTTCCTCTGCCCCAAAAACTTCCCTGATTGTATCTCCCAAAATTCTCTCTCCTTTCTCCAGTTGGACCTTTCCCAAAATTCCCACCTTTCTTCACCTCATTCTTTGCTGCAGCTTGTGCAACTGCAACCATCATTTGTGACTTCTGTCTGGTTTTTACAGTGTCTCTGTTCACAAAAACTTGTTGGGCTGCTTTCAGGAGATCAACAATTCCTACTGCTCCCCAATTAGCCATTTTCTGAATTTTCTTTTGGATATCTGGCCAAGCCCCGGTCACGAACTGCATTTTCAGCATGGATTCAAAAGCAGGCGTGCTGGGATCTACCCCTGAGTACTTGGCCTGACTTTCTCAGAGCCTGGTACAATAATCTCCAGGGGATTCATCTTTGCCTTGGCTAACTTCAAAGGCTTTAGTTAAATTTTTCCCTTGTGGGACTGCCAATTTTATCCCCTCCATGATCAGTTCTCTCATATCCCTCATACTCGCTCTGCCAGCCGCAGTGTTTGGATCCCAATTTGGATTGGCTATTGGGAATTTTTGATCTCTGGCCACCACCCCTTGTTGCCCATTGTGTCTAATGTTCCAGGCTCTCCAGGCCGAGGTCTGAATGAGATTCCTCTTCTCAGGAGTGAACAAATGCCCCAGAATGTACATCATCTCCTGATAAGTGTAATCATTCAGACCCATCCATAGATCTTATTGTTCAGCCACCTCATAAGCATTTTCATGAAGTTTTGGAAGAGTCCTTTTTAATTCTCGCAACTTGGCTGGTTTTATGGGGACAGCCACAAAGACTGTCACCGGGTTGCCTGCAACATTGACTCCATTAGGAGCTTCCCTTAAGGGGAAAGCACATTCTTTTGATTTCCGATCCAGTGGAAAATTCCTTATATCTTTCTGTAATTGTTCCACTTCTTTTTGCAGCCACGGGTAAAGGGGCGGCTGAGGAGGGGGTTGTGCCACCGGCAATGGCAATGGTGCCATAGGAACATTGGGGGGTGCGTTATTCAAATTAGGATTTGCGGGCGGCGGACTCTGCAGCCAATCGTCCGTCTCACTCTCATTGTCTTTTTGTTGTGACATGTATTGACCCTCAATTGGAGGGATGGGACCTTCAAATTTCACATGAAACCATACATCTATGTATGCAATTTGAGTGGTCATTTTGTGTTGGAGAATATAGTCTCGCGATTTGGTCATCCAATAGATACTGGTTTCTGTTAGTTTTGAGCATGGGCGAGAAAGAATGGAGACAAGCCTCTGAACTTC
The DNA here is from genome assembly GCA_033807585.1 of Hydrophis major. Lineage (NCBI taxonomy): Eukaryota > Metazoa > Chordata > Lepidosauria > Squamata > Elapidae > Hydrophis > Hydrophis major. Next base: position 225,644,038 of record CM066329.1, read on the forward strand.
AGCTCTTTATTTACATTGTGACTTCCTCAATTCAACAGCAGTAAAAACCCGCCTTATATAGGCAAACCCTGTAACGTTTAACCAATAATGAGCTAGGAACGCTAGCTCTTATAACCAATAAGAACTCTCTGTTAAGGGCCAATCGGATTCCCGGAACGGGCCAATCCGGTCTGGCCGCTTAACAGCCAATCAGAATTGCAGGGCCAGAACCCTGCACTTACTCCAAGCTCACACTTTATTAATCTTATTGCATACACAACACCCCTTTCCCCTAGCTTCTTATTTCAGGGCGCAGTTACACAGTCCCTTAGGTAGGACGGTTGTCTTTTTAGTCTCTTTGATTTTCGTTGTATCGGCTGGTTGCAATCATGCTGAGGTAGATTGTTGTTTGGCAGTGGGGCTCTTTCTGGTTCAGAGTTCACTTCTACGTCGTTGCCCACATTTTCTGCAATTTCCTGAGGTGCAACCGTTTCTCCCTCCGGCTCCGCTTCCTGAGTTTCTATTAAACCGTCATTTCCTTCGAACGGGTTTCCTAGGAATTCATCTTCTTCTGTACCTCCCCTCCCTTCAGTTTGGTCATAGGGGATTTGCGGACTGGCCACTGAAAGCTGCGATCGTAATTGGTCGATATGCCGTTTCCAAAGTTTATCGTCAAGGCATTGCACAAGGTAGGATCTGGGGCCGGTTACACGTACTACTGTCGCTTCCACCCACAACGGGTCGCCCGATAGGTTTTTTGCATAAACCAGGTCTCCTACCTGGAAGGTGCGACAACGGCCGCTGGATCCTAGTGGTTTCTCCAGTTCGTAAGCCGGATGCAACCGGTCGAGGTGGGAGCAGAGCTTTCGTCCCATTAGCAGTTCAGCGGGAGTTTTATTGGTGACGCTATGTGGGGTGATGTGTTGCAAGAAGAGGATTTGATTGACCTTGTCATCAATGTTGTCGTAGTCTACCTTTTGCAAGGTTTTCTTCACAAATTGAACCATGCGTTCTGCTCGGCCATTGGTCGCAGGGTGTGCAGGCGAGGTGAGCGCATGGCGGATGCCGCGGTCAGCGAGGTACTGCTTGAACGCTAGTGCAGTAAATTGTGGGCCGTTATCGGATACCAGGACATCTGGTAATCCGTGGGTTGCAAAGAGTCTGTTTAAGATATTGATAACCGCCTCGGAGGTCGTAGTCGTCATGCGATGAATTTCGAGCCAATTCGAGTAGGCGTCGACGGTAAGCAGGAAGGTGTGGCCTTTGGTTGGCCCTGCGAAGTCCAGGTGAATTCAGGAGCAGGGTCCCTGTGGTGTCTCCCATTCAGTAGGCATGGCTTTTGGTGGGGCGTTGCTGACTTCTTGGCATTTGGGACAAGCTTTAACCCACTGTTCGATTTGCTTGTCAATGCCCGGCCACCATGAGTAGCTTCGCACAAGGGCTTTCATTCGCACGATGCAGGGGTGGCCATCGTGCAAAGTTCTCAGCGGTGCTTTCCGGAGTCGTTCTGGGATAACGACTCCATCGCTCCAGATGACACAGCCTTTCTGGGAAAAAAGCTCGGTTTGTCGAGACTTGAATGGTGTGAAGTCATCTGATAACTGGTCCAATGGCCATCCACGTTCTACCCAGCCTAGGACTCGTGCTAGGGTGTGGTTGTGTTTGGTTTCTCTCGCGATATCTCGGGCGGTTAGTGGCGGCGAGTTGAGTGCCTCGATTTGCAACGTGGTTACCATTGGTGCCGGATCGTCGAGAGTCTCTGGAAGCGGTGCTCGGCTCAATGCGTTGGCATTGGGAATGGCTTTCCCCGGGCGGTATTGCAGCTGATAGTTATAAGCAGCTAAGAATTCTGACCATCGGGTCATCCTAGGGGATAATATGTAGGAGTCGGCTTATCTCCGGCTATTATCCCCAATAAAGGTTTGTGGTCAGTCACAATAGTAAAAGCCCTGCCATACACGTATTCGTGGAATCTTTTCACAGCTGAGACAATTGCGAGGGCTTCTTTATAAATTTGTCCATAGTTCCGCTCCGTTTTTGAAAGAGTCTTTGAAAAATATGCAACAGGGGCTTCGTTCCCATTAGGCAGTACGTGGCTCAAAACGGCGCCCACCCCAAAAGGCGATGCATCACAGGTTATAACTGATGGCAAAGTCTCGTTATACTGCATGAGTACAGAGTCAGAAGTGAGCAGTTTTTTAACATTTCGGAACGCCTGTTCTTCACGGTAACCCCATAGCCAATTTGTTTTTTTATCTAACAATCGGTGTAATCAGCGACAGTTGCTTTGTGCGATAAAAATACATTATAAAAATTGATGAGGCCTAGGAACGCCTGGAGATTGGCCTTTTTCGTGGCCTGGGAGCATTTTTGATCGCTTTTAATTTACTTTCGGTAGGGTGAATGCCCTGGCTATCAATCAGGTACCCTAAAAACTCAACACTGTCAGTACACAATTTACATTTGTTTTTTTTAACCTTAAGACCGGCCTCTTGGAATTTTTTTAGGACTAATTTTAACCGGTCTTGTAAGATTTTTTTTGTAGGGGCTGCAATTAATACATTGTCAAAATAGGGGACCACGCCCTTAATTCCTTGCAATAACCTTCCCATAAGGCTCTGAAAAATCCCCGGGGCTACACTTACTCCGAATTGCAACCGGGTACATTTAAAGTAACCTCGGTGCGTCACAATAGTTTGAGCCTGTGCCGTTTTTTCATCTACTGGTAATTGCTGATATGCCTGAGCTAAATCCAATTTAGCGAAAACTTTCCCGCACCCCAGGGAATGGAGGAGGTGCTGCACCACCGGAACTGGATACGCTTTCTGCTGCAGGGCGTGGTTCAAAGTGGCCCGGTAGTCCCCACAAATTCGGATTGACCCATCTGGCTTAATGGGTGTTACAATAGGGGTTTCCCAAGGGGAGTGATCGATGGGCTTCAACACCCCCTGAGCTATCAGTTTGTCGAGTTGTTCGTCGATTTTCGATTTTAAGGCAAACGGAACTCGACGGGGCTTTAGACGAATGGGAGCTATTTTTGGATCTAGGCTGAATGAGATCGGGGTCCCCTTGTACTCGCCTAAGCTGTCCGCGAAGACGTCCCTGAACTCATAGATAAGCTCTTCCTCCCAGTCACCGCCGCTGACTCAGTTTATGCCGGCCATTTCAATGCCAAGTGGCGCGAACCATTGGAGGCCCAGTAGGCTAGGCCTATCTCTATCGATGACCGTTAAAGGTAAGTATGCTGTGTGCTTCTTGAAAGAGACTTGGACTCGGCAGGACCCGACGACGGGGATTCGATTCCCCTGGTAGTCCTTGAGGATGAGGCGTTGGAAACAGAGATCTTGGCGTTGAATTGTGGGGATGAGTTGCTTCAGTGTCTTCCAAGACACCATCGAGAAGGACGATCCCAAGTCGACCTCCATGTGGCAAGGCTGGTTCTCGATGGCTACCGTGACTCGGATTTTCTTAGTGTCCAAGGCTGAGGCGTGACCGATAGTGATAGTATGGTGAGCCTCTTCTCTCTGCAAAGCTCGATTTCTGTAGGAGTGGTTTACTGGCTCTCGCCTTACAGGATGGTTTTCTGTCGATTGGCGATAGTTAGCCCCTTTTGAGGCCTGGCTGGGTCCTGGCAAGCTGCGGCAGACCCGTCCGATGTGGCTTCGTCTCCCGCACTCATGGCAGAGTGCGTTGCGGAATTTGCATTCAGACCTGGCATGGTTGGCTCCACAGCCAGTGCAAGGGCGTAAGGGCTTCGGGTGAGGGTCCCGGTCGGACCGCAGTCGATGGACCCCTTCTTCGTCGCTGTCTGACGACGAAGAGAGGTCCTCGTGGTGCGTTGTCGCGAGCTGTCCTTCCGACTTGGATAAAATGTCGCTTGTCGGTGGAGGTACCGGAGCGCGATTTCAGCGTAGTTGTGCAGCCGACTTCCTGGTTGCTTCTGCTCAGTAGCATCGGCGATGGCGTCGGCAAGGCTGATGTCGCCTTTCGCCATCAGCTTGCTTTGGACGCCTGGTGCATCTAGTCCCAGAACTATGCGATCTCTTAGTGCTTCTTCTCAATCAGTGAATCCGCAGAGGACTCCCAGATTTTGGAGGTCTGCTATGAAGTCGGCCACGCTTTCTCCCTTTCGCTGGCTCCTCTGATAAAACTCGTGGCATCTCACAAGCGTAGGCACGGTCGGGGCGTAGTGATCTCGTAAGAGAGGTTCAAGGTCGTCCCAATCATGGCCTTCACTTCTCGGGGTTTGGCTAGTGCTTTAGCCATCTTAAATACGGTTGGTCCGCAATGCGTTAGGAACACCGCCCGTTTCTTTCCTGGTGTGGTGTCCTTTAAGTTGTTGGTTTCTAAGAACATTTGGAAGCGATCCATGTAGGACTCCCAGTCCTCCTGTGCTGGATCGAATGGAGCGGTTGGTACGATGCCGCCGGACATGGTTCCGTTGTTGGCGTCGTCTGTCACGTGCTCGGTGTTCTTCAAAGTTTCGTTGGTTCAGATTTCTCCAAATCCCATCCTCATCGCCAGTGTTAGTTTTGAGCATGGGCGAGAAAGAATGGAGCCAAGCCTTTGAACGGTGAACTTCAGCTCTTTATTTACATTGTGACTTCCTCAATTCAACAGCAGTAAAACCCGCCTTATATAGGCAAACCCTGTAACGTTTAACCAATAACGAGCTAGGAACGCTAGCTCTTATCACCAATAAGAACTCTCTGTTAAGGGCCAATTGGATTCCCAGAATGGGCCAATCCGGTCCGGCCGCTTAACAGCCAATCAGACGTGCAGGGCCAGAACCCTGCACTTACTCCAAGCTCACACTTTATTAATCTTATTGCATACATAACAGTTTCCCCCTCAGGACTCCAGTGATATGGGAATTTAGGATCAATCAAAGAGTATTTCAGCCATCGGTCTTGACAGAGATAAATCATGTTTTTCTTTTCGAGATGTCTAGTGAATTCCTTTAGATTCAGGGAGAACCACTGCTGGAGTAGCTATCCCAAGAGCGAATCTGCTGGAATTGATTTTCTGCCATTGTCAGATTTTTCCTATCCCAGACAGGCTTCTTCCTGGTCTCCCAGACCCTTGCTCTGTCCTTTTCCCATCTTCTACTCTTTCAGACTCCCAGAGCCTTGACTCACCAGTCCCGGTCCTCCAGCAGATGCTGGATTCCCCCAGGGATTTTAAGGACCCCTCTCTTTCAGACTCCTAAGCCCAGTCCTCCAGCAGACACTGGATTCTCCCAGAGAGTTTAAGGACCTCTTTCTTTTGGCTACAAATGAAAGGAACAAAGTTTACCTGATCTGATCACTCCTGGACTTTCCGCAGTCAGTCAAAGGATGTGTGGGCGTCCCCAACTCAGATCGTTCTCACGCACTCTCAGCCGGCACTTCATCTCAGTTCTTTTTCCAAGGATTGTCTGGATTCCCAGTCACCTCGGGAGTCTGACCGAATGCAGGGAGAGGTGCCTCTCAATGGGAGGTTGTGGCCACTCTCTTACCTGGTCCCCGCTTTCCAGTCGACTGCCGTCGAGGATCCCGGACGAGCCCCCAAATTGTGAGATTGTGGCTAAGAAAAACCACCAGGATTCAAAGTTGATCCAAGGAAAAAGGCTTTATTGGAATAAAACATCTGCAGATGGGTCCTCCCCTTTTGGCAGTTGAGGAGAGAACAAAAAGCAAAGCTTAAAGGCTCTATTCTTATACCCCAAAATTGACCCCCCCCCCCAGTATACAAATGGCTTGATTTACAATTTGTTTTTCAGGATACAAGTTATATTTTATTCCCTTATACAATCGGCGCTTCATCAGCAGATAACATACATAACCGGTATCTAGCATTTCAAAAGCATTCCTAAAAGTGTGATAATTCCCACCGCTTCAAAGACATTCCAAAATCAGTCAACATTCTAATCAGTGTTTGATACTGCCTTTTCCTTACTTCAAAGGAAAAACTCCCTTTTTCATCTTGAGTTTTGAGTCACAAATTAGACACATTTCTCACAATACTTTTGAAAGGTAAGCCACACCATCATTAAGGAAACCACAACAGAAATACTTTCCATAGTTTGGAACCCTTGTTTATTTAGAGCCACAATCCATATAGAAAGCTTTTTGCATAGTTCCTCTCTTTTTTGGGGATGGGGAGGCAGTGGCTATCCTGGGTGGGCTGAGGAGACCCAGCCTGCAAATACATTATTCTCTTGTAGTTCTAACCAGGGGTGGGATTCAAATATTTTAGCAACCAGTTCTATGGGTGTGGCTAAGCTGGTGGGCGTGGCTTGGTGGTCATGTTATTGACTGAACGTGGCCAACTCATCACTCACATCGAGGCACTCATCTCTTCACCTGACTCTTAGACTGTGGGGATGCTGCAACAGTTGTAAGTGTGAAAAATGGTCATAAGTCACTTTTTTCAGTGCCATTGTAACTTTGAATGGTCACTCCACACAAGCAAACTACCAGCAAAAGAGGGGGAAAAAACTGCAGAGATGTTCCTGAGACAGGAAGTCTAGTCCTGCCAAGAACATAATAAGGATTAACACAGAGGCAGTTTGTGTAAGCAACACCAGAATGTTTCCTTCCTGCCTTCCTTACAGGATTAGGCCAGTAATTTCTTCTAACAACCAGTTCTCCGAACTGCTTAGAATGTTAACAACCAGTTCTAGCGAATAGGTGCGAACTGGTAGAATCCCACCCGTGGTTTTAACAGATCACCACAACATACACTTCTAATACCACACAGGCTGTGTGTATTCTCTGTGTTTAACTGAGCCAACCTTTCTTCAACCTCATTTTCTGGGTTCATACAATACATTAGGCTAAAATACGGTTGACTGGGTTCGCCCTCATTGTATTGTGTGAACCCAGTGACAAAATTTCCACAAGAGAACTACATTTTCTTAGTTTCTGTTCCTGCAGATCCTAGTAATTCTGTTTTTACACATCCTTCTCAAACAGGAATTGCTTTAGCCATCCAGATTTTTTCCAACAAGATATAAAGTTTCTCCTCTCTTCATTTCCTCTTTTAGGCTCCCAAAATATATACATAGGACATATTCATTGTTATTTCCAATCCAACTGGAATGTTGAAAAAAATGATGTAAAGGAGGTTGGAATTGTTCATCAACACATAGCTCTCCAAAAACTCAACAGAATGGAGCCAAATTTGGTGTGGAGAAAGAATATAGGCCCAATTAGACTGCATGACTTGGAACATTGGTCACAGTTCCATTCCTCCTCTTCCAGTCACATGACCCACAGCAGAACATATGCATCTTGCCCCTTCTTTCTCAATGCATACAAGCACAAAGCTATATGGCCCCTGCTGGTCAATGGACTAGCAAGAATTCCAGAAGCCAATCTTTGCCTTCTTTCTCTACATTTTCTTTAGGTAAGAAGTAACAACAACCAAGAAAACACATAATAGCATCAACAAACTGCAGCCACTGATTCATCATAGTTCTCACAAACCTAAAACTAAGGAGCATTAAGGCTTGTGGAAAAAGGGAGTATATAACTTGAACTTATGTAGATCTGGGCTGCAAAAATTCAGTCTGTAGCAAAGGGGGAAAAAAACCTTAATCTTTGATGCCATCCTATGGCCACCCAGATATTTGCTGTCCAGATCTGCTAACCTTAGCTTAAGTCTCTGTAATTCTGAGTTTGAAAAGTACGTGCAAAAAGTTAGAACTACTTCAAGTCTGCCTCATTGGCTTTGCATTCTTCCATTTACAGACAACATCTTCGGAGGGACTTTCCATATACAGTCACTGACCCATGATTAAATAGTAGGAAAAATGGATCATATTTCCCAACGCCCCCAAGATAGCAAAATCTAGTAAATAAATAGATTCCTCCTACAGGTAGCTGAATCAGAAGTCAAACAGATTCATACAATTACTAGCTGGCAAACAAAAATTAAAGGCTACAGTAGAAGTATGAGGAGTTCTTGCAAAATTCAGTAAATTGCCAATACTCTAAAATTAAAAGGAATAAAGTCTCTATTTGAAAGATTCTATTTATTACTTTAATAACATTTAAAAGTCGCCCAGCTCCATTACAACTCTGAGAGATGTTTTTTAATATATAAAATTTAAAATAAAGCAATTCATACTGTCTATCATAGCTTTTGGTGAGTGTGAGGAAAGAGCTAAAGACATATTTGTGACTTTTGTCCCTATAGAACCTGATTTTCTGCTTATTCTGTATTCATGTAATAAAGTGCACAGGTGAGCTTTCTGCAATTGTGTTCTCTTAATGTCTTGAACTACAGCTCCCACCATATGCAGTTAATATAGTTTATTATGATAGGTATGGTCCAAACTATCTAGAAAACCCTAGTATGTGGAAAGTGGGGTTAAAGTGTTAGACTGGTTTAATTTATTATGTTAAGCCAAGTTTGTTTAACTATGGTTTAACAAATAAACGATAATTCAGTATGTTTATGCAGCCCAGAAAAATAATAGATAACAGATAACAGATAATCAGAGTTGGAAGGGACCTTGTAGGTCATTTAGTCCAACCCCCAGCCCAAGCGGGAGACCCTACACCATTTCTGACAAATGGCAGTCCAATCTCTTCTTGAAAGTCTCAAGTGATGGCGCTCCCACAACTTGCAAAAGCAACTTCTGTTCCATTGGTTGATTGTTCTCACTGTCAGGAAGTTTCTCCTTATTTCCAAGTTAAATATCTCCTTGTTCAGTTTCTATCCATTATTCCTTGTCTGGCCTCCAGGTGCTTTAGAAAATAGCTTGACCCCTTCCTCTCTGTGGCAACCCCTCAAATATTGAAAGACCGCTATCATGTCTCCCCTGGTCCTAGACTAGCCATACCCAGTTCCTGTAACCGCTCTTCATATGTTTTAGTCTCCAGTCCCCTAATCATCCTGGTTGCTCTTCTCTGTACTTTTTCTAGAATCTCAACATCTTCTTTATAATGTGGTGAACAAAACTGGATGCAGTACTCTAGGTGTGGTCTTACTAAGGCTTTATAGATTGGTATTAGTACCGCACTTGATCTTGATTGTATCCCTCTGTTAATACAACTTAGGATTGCATTAGCTTTTTTGGAAGCGGCTGCACACTGCTGGCTCATATTTAGTTGGTTGTCCACTACGACTCCAAGATCCCTCTCACAGTTACTGCTATTGGTTTCACCCAGTCTATATGTGCACTTTTGGTTTTTTTTGCCTAAGTGTAGGACTTTACTTTTCTCTACATTGAATTTCATTTTGTTAGATATGGCCCAATGTTCTAGTCTGTCAAGATCCCTCTAGATCTTGAGCCTAACTTCTTGGGTTTTAGCTATTCCTGCCAGCTTAACCATAACCTCAACAACCAAGCAAGGGGAAGAAGAAAGGCCTAAAACGCAAGCAGAACACCCCCAAACGCAAGCAGAACACCCCCCAACCAGAACAAGCCAACCCCAAACAATAAACGAACCATACTCACCGGAAAACCTCAAACCGTTGCAGATGGGAGCTTCACTTGGAAGGAGCAGCCAAGCCAGTTCAACCAGCCCAGAGAAACCGGGTGGGAACAGCAAAGCCGGCAACTCGACCGACCCGGGTAGACCGGGTGGGAGTTGCAGCCATAGGCCCGGCTCACCCTTCCAGCGGTTCCATCAAGGGGTTTGAGAGCGATGAGGAGCCTATCCGAACCGGTCAGCGACCAAACACAGACTGAGCCACGCAAGTCAACTAGGCAGGTACGAAGCCCTGCCTACCTGCGCGACTACGTCACCATGCTCCGTCAGGCGAGACCAAGAGGTGAGGGGTGTTCTATATTAACATTCTCAAAATCCTGAATTCTGATTGGTCTGCACGGACCACAACCCGATTGGCTGACTGAACGAATGTGATTGGTGCACTAAGGATCTATCGCGATTGGCTGAGCCGATCGCAGGAGATTCGAAGCGCTGTCATTGGTCACTGAGCCGCCGGCAAGTGCTATAAGAAAAGCCGCACGGCTCGCAATTGTTGTTCAGAACTAAATACTAAATAAAAGAGCTGACTGTTCACTGTGAGTCTTGCGTCTCAATAAACCCGATCTGCCCAATCTAACAAAAGCAACATGGGTTTGTTTGGAGGAATAAGAAAATAAAATGTCATGAATAATATTACATTAAGTTATTGAGTTTCAGAATTCAATGGATCTTACTGATTCAGAAGCACGCAATTCTTCTATGGGCCCGACTTGACAATATGACTAATGATTACTCTTGCACCTCAATGACATTGTGATACCTCTTTCCAATCTTGCTAAAGACTGGTAATACCATTGCATCTCCACCTTAGGAGTAATTAGAGTATACAGTCACTCATGTAGCTGTAATACAATGAATTATTTTATATAATTATTTTATTATTTACAAAACAGAAGAGAGAGAAAATAATTTATATGAATATTCATAACCCATAGACTTTTTTTCAATATTTTTTTTTTATTTTTATATTTTAAAAAACATCCCTTTTGGTGAACAATGTGGTTCCAGGTTTTTACATTTCAATACAAACAGGACCATAATTACATATTCATCTTTTGTATTCAATTTCATATCATATTTTTACTTATCCCACTTTCCTTTAAATATTCTCAAATATTCTTATATTCATTACACTTATTTTATCCAATTCCAATTCATATTATAACTTATTTCATTCTTCTTTGAATATTCTCATATCTTGTTTTACAATATTATCTAAGATTCTTATTTCATTTCTATATTCATTACACATATTTACTTTTATCTGTCACATTTGCAATTTTATCACATACTCTTATTCCATTCATAACCCATAGACTTGTTTGGCCCTTTTCTGGCAGTTATATAATAGACATGAGTTGTTAAAGCACACACCTTCTTTTAACTTTCTTTTAGGAACTTGCCATGTCTTGTTTCCTGTTTGCTTACACTGGAAACCTCTAAGATTAGGGGTGAGATAGCTTTACTAGAACGTCTACTGAGTTGGAGAAGTTTCAAGATCTCTGTACCAACCAAAATTCTGGATGGATTGTTTTAATGGCATCGTTTAAGACATAGGCCTGAACTTATATTTTAAAAATAGAAACCACAATTGTTATTAATAGTTTTATTACTGAGCTTCTTTGCTTGAACAACCCTCTCATCCTCACTGAGCTCAATCAAGAGGGTGAAACTGAGACCAAGTGAGGCCCATTTTGCATCCCGCTGCAACTTCTAGGAGTAACCCTGTGTAATATGCATTGTAATGGTCAAAACAGCAGACTTTGGATATACTTTTATTTATCAAATTTATATGCCATTCGTCTCATAGTGTAAGGCAACATATGGTTCTCTAAACATTGCTGCACATTTGAAAAGCAGCTGAAGTCCTGTAAATGAATACTTTCTCGCTTAACCACATTGACTTTCCGAAGAGAATGGCCACATACAAACATCTTCAAAACCTAACCTTTTTATAGAAATAATTTCCTATTAAAAAAGTGAGGTTTGAAGATGTTTGTATGTGGCTATGATGGCCCAGAGTGTAACACAAATGTAACAAAATCCAAAACGTAAATAAATGTCCTTTAATGCCTCCAACTTGGCCCCACTGTTCAATAACTCTCAGTTGGAGATAAAATGTACTCAAAAATAATCTTCAAAAGAAAGCAATACAGTCAGAACTTAATGAGCAGATAGAGATGAAATAAAAAAAACAAACAAACTACAATGATGAAATTTCCAGAATGTACCAGGATAAGTAATTACCAAATTCAAGGAGATAACAAGGCACAGTCTGTTGGAAGGATGCCAACCAAGATAACTTCAGCCCAAAATACCGCATGTTTTGCTTCTGGCAATGCTGTGTTGTAATTGTCTCTCTTATATACTAGTCAACCAATGAGGAGGATCATGGCCGCTTCCTCTCTCGTAAGCCAAGTTGTTGCCTTCTCCATTCCTCACTGCATGTCCTAGGATGCAAAGGGAATGGGCCTGGTTGTTCCTCTGACTGCCCAGCCAGCATCTGCCTTTCCCCAGCCTATTCCACAACCTCCAGAGCCACACCTCCACTCCCTGTCAGCTGTTCCTCCTCTCCCTCAGAGTCCAACTCTACCAAGGGCATGATAATGCCCATTCTCTTCTTGTCTTGGGAAAGTCAATGTGGTTAAGTGAGAAAGCATACATTTTCAGGACTTAGCATGCATTTTCAGCTGCTTTTCAAACATGCAGTGTTGATTAGGGAAACTTACGTTGCTTCACACTATGAGATGAGTGGCATATAAATTTCATAAATAAAAGTATGTCCGAAGCCTGCCATTTTGACGATGCATATTACACAGGATTACTCTTATAATCTATAAATTGCGGGTCCCACTCGCCATCTTCAGGCTGGTGCTTTCGGCTTCGTAACTTGTGCGAGCAAAGCATGATCAGAGCTGCTGTCTCTCTATAAATACTGGTGGGAAGGTTGGCTGTGTATATATGCTTTGTTCGGGTGTTTTCCCACGTCATTATAGTTGTGTTTTTAAAGTTGTAGCAACGTTTTGGCAGAATCTCATCTGCCATCATCAGGCTCATCATCATCACAAGCCTGATGATGGCAAATGAGATTCTGCCGAAATGTCGTTACAACTTTAAAAGCACAATTATAATGACATGGGAAAATACCTGAACAAAGCTGAATGCCATAGATATAAATACCTGCAAAAACTTAAGAAAACACACACACACACACGCATCCTTGTAGGCTAATCTATTCTCATTCTTGGTTCTATCCTCTTTGAAGAATTAAGAACTTGCTGTCATGGGCCTGGGGCAGTGGTGGGATTTAAAAATTTTACTACCAGTTCTGTGGGCATGGCTTGGTGGGCATGGCAGAGGAAGGATACTGTAAATCTCCATTCCCACCCCACTAACCCGCTTTCCAGCTCTGTTCTCCTGTGCAGGGCAACAAAAGAAGACCCAGACGATCAGCTGGGACTTGCGGCCAGTCAGAGGTGGTATTTGCCAGTTCTCTGAACTACTCAAAATTTCCACTACTGGTCCTCCAGAACTTATCAGAACCTGCTGAATGCCACCTCTGGCCTGGGGGAATAGTTCATATCATCCCTCTTCCTGGCCTTTTTTTTTTTTTTAGTGTCAGGAGCTTTCTGTTGTGAATATCATAAGTTAAACTCATTATACCCTCTCTTCCTATAAAGACTGACTATCATGGTATTTCTTGAGCTACTTCTTTTTTCACTCAGTTATATTTTCAACTAAAGCTAATTCAATTTCACTTCAGATTCCAAAACCACATAATTTTATACTTCTTTCTCAAGACTCCCACCCAACCAGGCAATTTTAGCACCATGTGGTCTTGTAATGGGAACTTGTGAATGAGGAAAATCAATATGAAAACTCAATGGAACTGCTTAAAATAAAGAATTTCAACCCTCTATTATGAGAAACCATGTGTATTAGAAGCCCGTGAGGATTAGAAACAAGAAATGAAAGTAAAATAGAAAAAAATTAAGCTTAGTAATTTCATATACACTGAGTCCTCAGTTTTCTTGATTTTAGCTGAACAGACTTTGCATGATTCGGTAGACCAAATTCTAGCAAAATTCCTGCGAACAATGTTACTATGCAAATAATGTAAATTATGCAAAAGGTTATCATTTGCATTGCCACAATTATTTTTTACTTCCTGGATTTCGTTATTTTATCCATCTGCTGAATAAGCCCACTGAAATACTCACACTACATTGTTTATGTTGTTACTGCAGCAATAGAACAATAGCCAGATCCTATGCCTTTTTACCATAAGAGAGATTATAGACAGGAGAAGAATATAATGAAATGATATCAGCATTATACAATAGTGTCCCTCTATTGTGAAGATAAACTTTCTGCAGTATTTACAAGAAACACACATAAGTTAGAACTAGTGATGCAAACATAATATGGAAAAAAATAAATACCATGTGACACAAATTATGGTGTGGATTTCCATTATTGTTGCAGCTGAGAACAGTTCTAACAGGTTAAGCAGTTTCTTGGACAATTACATTTATTTAATTGATCGAGGTCCTGCTTTTCTATTCATTCAAGACCTCAAGGTGGCTAGGAAAACCTGAAATACCAAATGAAGGATAAAATGGGATATATATTGTTAAGTTCTGCGCATGGGCTCAAAGAACGGAGACGAGGCAGTGAACAGTGAACTTCAACTCTTTATTAAACATTCTGAACAGAGCAAAACCCTAGGGCAACAGCAGCCCTTTTATAGGGCAGGCTGCTGATCTAGTAACCGATGAGAAACATGGAGTGTTAAACCCTTGAACCAATGAGAGTGGCTCGTTAACAGCCAATCATATTCTCCTGAATGGGCCAATCCGATATCGCTATTATTGGCCAATCAGAAGCGCAGGATTAGAACCCTGCTTTTTCTAAAGGTTTGATAAAACTTTATTTAAGTGTTTTATTAGTTCATAACACCCCTTCCCCCGGGTTCTGTTTAAGGGTGACGTAATCCCTGAGGTATGAAGGTTGTTTTGACTGTCTATTAGATTTGCGCTGTCCCACCATTTCCTGTCTGCAATCCGGTTTCGGCGGGACGTTTTTGGGCATACCAGGTACCGGTGGTTCCATATCCTCATTGGACAACTCGGTGCCACTACTGTTCTCGTTGTTGTCCTCCGGTCTTTGCGGGCTTGCTTCTGTTGAGGTATTCCTCTGTAGCAAGGACACTCCCCTCCCTGATTCTTCTTCATTTGTCATGCCCGCTTGCTGACTTCCTTCACTTCTGCTTTCCACCATCTTGAATTCGGTTTCTTCGACATCCCCTCCCCCCTCAGTTTGGGAGTCACCGGAGTCACGGAAACTGGGTTGTAGCCTAGAGCGAAGCTGATCTATATGGCGTTTCCATATTTTTCCGTCGCAGGTTTTCACATGGTACGACCTGGGTCCAGTGGCTTGAATTACGGTTGCCTTGACCCACAACGGTTCGCTGGAAAGGTTTCTGGCGAAAACTAAGTCGTCTATCTTGAACTCGCGGCATTTTCCGCTAGATCCACAGCGTTTCTCTGGCTCGTAAGACGGGTGAAGCTGGTCGAGGTGGGAACGGAGTTTGCGTCCCATCAATAGTTCAGCTGGAGTCTTGTTGGTGACGCTGTGCAGAGTGATGTGTTGGAGAAGGAGTATTCTGTTTATTTTATCTTCAATGTCCCCATAGTCCATTTTGTAGAGGGTTTTTTTTAACAAATTGTACCATGTGCTCTGCTCTTCCATTAGCTGCAGGGTGCGCTGGCGAAGTTAGCGCATGGCGAATACCCCGGTCCGTTAAGTATTGTTCAAAGGGTAGAGTGGTAAACTGGGGTCCGTTGTCGGAGACCAGAACGTCTGGCAGCCCATGCGTCGCGAATAGCCTGTTCAATTTCCGGATGACGGACTCGGTTGTAGTACTCTTCATTTCGTGGATCTCGAGCCAGTTGGAATAGGCATCCACTGTTAGAAGGAACGTATGTCCCTTAATAGGTCCCGCAAAGTCAACATGGATGTGGGACCACGGTCTCCAGGGTGTTTCCCATTCTGTTGGAGTTGCTTTAGGTGGGGCACTGCTAACTTCTTGGCACTTTAAACAAGTCTTTACCCAGGCTTCGATCTGTTTGTCGATGCCCGGCCACCATGCGTAGCTTTGTGCGAGCACTTTCATACGCACGATGCCAGGGTGACCGTCATGCAGTGTTTTTAATACTGCTCATTGTAACCACTCTGGGACGAAGACTCTATCCCCCCATAGGGTGCAGCCTTTTTTGTTAAAAAAGTTCTGTTTGCTGGTTCCTGAAGGGGGTGAAGTCGTCAGGGGTTTGTTCTACTGGCCATCCCCGTTCGACCCAGCTAAGAACTTGCACTAAGACAGGATCTCGTTTTGTTTCGATCTCAATGTCTCTGGCTGTTAGTGGCGGTGAATGTAGCATTTCAATCTGGAGTGTCGTAAGGGTTGAAGCTGGGTCATCGACGGTTTCTGGAAGTGGTGCACAGCTCAGTGCATCAGGGTGGGGAATGGCTTTCCCCGGGCGGTGTTGCAGTCTATAGTTGTACGCAGCCAAAAACTCCGACCAGCAAGTCATTCTAGGTGATAATATATAGGGGGTTGGCTTGTCTCCTGCTATAATCCCCAGCAAAGGTTTGTGGTCGGTAACAATAGTAAAAACTCGTCCATGCACATATTCATGAAACCGTTTCACAGCAGATACAACAGCAAGAGCCTCTTTATCGATTTGACTATAGTTACGTTCAGCCTTTGATAGGGTCCTTGAAAAATAGGCAATAGGGGCCTCACTACCATTTGGTAACACATGGCTCAAAATGGCTCCTACTCCAAACGGTGATGCGTCACATGTAATTGTTAAAGGCAAAGTTTCGTTATACTGCATTAAAACAGCATCTGAGGTTAATAAGTTTTTCACTTGTCGGAACGCGTGCTCCTCTTGGTGCCCCCAGACCCAGGTTGCTTTTTTGTCGAGAAGTCTATGTAAGGGCTCAGCTACGGTCGCTTTGTGGGGCAGGAAGATATTGTAAAAATTAATGAGCCCCAGGAAAGCTTGGAGATCAGTCTTATTTCTGGGTCTTGGGGCGTTTTTGATTGCTTTTAGTTTGCTATTGGTGGGGTGAATGCCTTGTTTATCAATTAGGTGCCCCAGGAACTCTACTTTATCTGTACACAGTTGACATTTATTTTTTTTAACCTTAAGACCTTTAAATTTCTGGAGAACCAATTTGCTTTTCTAGTATTTCTCTATTTGGGGCAGCAATTAAAACGTCATCAAAGTATGGTACCACCCCTTTGATCCCTTGCAAGAGTCTCTCCATCAAACTTTGAAAAATCCCTGGGTCTACGCTAACTCCGAATTGGAGTTGGTTGCACTTAAAGGCGCCTTGGTGCGTAACGATCGTTTGTGCCTCTGCTGTTTTTTTATCTACAGGCAGTTGTTGGTATGCCTGTGCTAAATCCAATTTAGCAAAGACTTTTCCGCCCCCCAGGGAATGGAGAAGGTGTTGTACCACCGGCACCGGGTAAGCGTTCTGTTGAAGGGTGTGATTCAGGATGGCCCGGTAATCCCCACAAATCCTTCACGATCCATCCGGTTTGATGGGTGTTACGATTGGGGTTTCCCAAGGAGCGTGGTCTGTTGGTTCTAAAACACCCTGGGCTATTAATTTATCAAGCTGCTCGTCAATCTTTGGTTTAAGGGCAAAAGGTACCCGACGAGGCTTAAGGCGGATGGGGGCTACTTCAGGGTTAAAGTTAAATGATATCGGGGTCCCCTTGTACTCACCTAGTTTGTCTGCAAAGACGTCCTGGAATTCCTGGACAAGGGCCTCCTCCCAGTCTTCCTTCTGGTTTGGTGAATGCCAGCTACCTCGATGCCGAGTGGGGCGAACTATTGAAGGCCTCACAAGCTAGGCCGATCACGGTCGACGACGGTCAATGGTAAAGATGCAGTACAATTTTTGAATGAGACCTGGACTAGGCTGGATCCAACGACCAGAATTCGGTTCCCTTGATAATTCTTGAGTATGATTCTTTGGGTTCTGAGGTCTTGCCGCCGGACGGCAGGGATTAATTGTTTAAGGGTCTTCCAGGAAACCATCGAGAGGGATGATCCTGCATCGACTTCCATCACGCAGGGCTGGTTTTCGATAGCGACCTTCACTCGGATCTTCTTTGCATCTAATGATGAGACGTGACCAATCGTGATGGTTTGGTGTGCCTCTTCTCGTTTCGTTGAATTGGCCAGTGGTTTATTTCTGTAGGAGTGGTTGTTCCATTGGTGGTTCAAATGTTCCCGACTCACAGGACGATTCCCTGTGGTTTGGCGGTAGTTGGTTCCGCTCTGAAGTGGGCTGGATCCTTGCTTGCTTCTACAGACCTTTCCAATGTGGCCTCTTTTCCCACAAAAGTGGCAGAGCATGCCGAGGAATTTGCAGTCTGATTGCGAGTGGTTTGCCCCACAACCTGCGCATTGGTGCTGTAGTCTTTGATTCTGCTGGTGGCGTTGGTCACGTTCAGACCGGAGCCGGTTTACCTCCTCCTCATCACTTTCTGATGATGATTAGAGGTCCTCATGGTGGGTTGCCATTGTGTGTCTCTCTAGGTGAGGTGAGATTTCGGTGGCGAGTTGGCAGAGCGGTGCGTTGGTGCGGCGCATTCGGGCAGCCGACTTCCTGGTTGCTTCTGCTGCAGTAGCGTCAGCGATGGCATCTGCAAGGCTGATGTTGCCTTTCGCCATCAGCTTAGTCTGCACATGTGGTGCATCTAATCCCAGAATTATTCGGTCTCTCAGAGCTTCTTCGAGGTCGGCAAACCCACAGAGGCCTCCCAGGTTCCGGAGATCCATGATGAAATCTGCAATGCTCTCTCCTTTCCACTGGTCTCTCTGGTAAAATTCATGTCTTCGGACAAGCGTTGGTATGGTAGGTGCATAGTGGGCCCATAGGAGGGGCTCGAGGATGTCCCAGTCCATGGTTTTCGCCTCAGCCGGTTTTGCCAGTGCCTTAGCCATCTTAAAAACGGCAGGTCCACAGTGGGTCAGGAACACTGCTCGCTTTTTTCCCATAGTGGCATCCTTCAAGTTGTTGGTCTCCAGAAACATCTGGAACTGGTCCATGTACGAGTCCCAGTCTTCTTGTGCCGGGTCAAATGGAGCGGGTGGTATGGCGCCGCCAGACATGGTTCCTGCTGTCGATGTGCCTTCAGCCACATGCTCTGTTTGGTGCTCTGTAGTGTTCAGTCAGCTCTAACGTCTCCGTATCCCACCTTTGTCGCCAGTGTTAAGTTCTGCACATGGGCGTAAAGAACGGAGACGAGGCAGTGAACAGTGAACTTCAACTCTTTATTAAACATTCTGAACAGAACAATACCCAAGGGCAGCAGCAGCCCTTTTATAGGGCAGGCTGCTGATCTAGTAACCAATGAAAAACATGGAGTGTTAAACCCTTGAACCAATGAAAGTGGCTCGTTAACAGCCAATCATATTCTCCTGAATGGGCCAATCCAATATCGCTATTATCAGCCAATCAGAAGCGCAGGATTAGAACCCTGCTTTTTCTAAAGGTTTGATAAAACTTTATTTAAGCGTTTTATTAGTTCATAACATATATGTTTGTGTGTGATTTTCAGAGCATGTGGTAGAAATGCACATTAAATGACAGCTAAGGAGGATTTCATCCACAAAGCATTTTATTTTCTAAGAATGCTGGTAGAGTCAAAAGGCATCGTTGGAAATACAGGGAAGTCTATTCAGGCTGATGCTTTTCTTTGAAGCACGCTGGTTTACCATTAAGTTTTATTTAAAAATAAATAAATTAGGTAGGGCAAGGTACTTATGTGTACAGTAAGGAACTTGTTAGGGAGGCACAGCCTCCCCCAGATACTACACGGAGAACTGACAATTAAGGATGCTACTATCTGTGCTGTTTGAGATCATGCAAAGAACGGTGCTGGTTGACCTGTACTTCTTAGGTGCTCAGTGTTCACACCCTGTTTCCAGGGTACAGAACAGTACCATCCCTTTCCTGAGAGCAGGCAGGGAGCCAGGCAGGTCTGCTGGGCCCATCCCACAATCTGGAGGCGTGTGCAAGGATGTCAACTTCCTCTTAGCATTTCAGAACCTTCAGCTCTAACGTTGCCATCGATCCCTCTTCTCGAGCAGAGGGATGAGTCGCTGTAAAGAATACCTAAAGGGCTTTCTAGCCCAGGTGGAAGCTAAGGCCGGGCAGGAGAAAGGGCAGTTGGCTGAAGAATTCCAGGTGAGTGAGATCTATTTCTCTGAAAATGAAGAGCAGGCCTCAGGGATAGCTGTGAAGTAACTTCACTCTACCCTGTACTGTCCCTGTCAGTACCTATTTCCTTCTTTATATATATATATATATATATATACAGCCAAAGATTTGTCTGTGCTAGCAGAGAAGCTACAGCGAAGCTATTTGCTGGGTTTTGTCTCTCTTTTTTTCCCAGTTTTCTCGTGCTTTGATTAGATAACCAGCAAACAGAAATTCAACAGCTGTTCCTGGCTCTGTGTTTCTGTTCCAAGAAAGATGCACATGTTGGATTTTTGTCTGAACTACAACATGTATCTGTGCCTTTTTTTCTCCCTATTTCCCCCCCCCAACTTTTTTTTTTCTAGGAAAGAAAATGGGATGGTGGTGGGTGCGCAACTGACCTGGTAAATGCTTGTGTGCAATTGGCCTGCTGAAAAATGTCTTTTCACTCATGTATCAGAATCAGTGCAATGCTTTATCGTATTGAAGGGCTGGTGTGTGCTCTTGTATGAACCCTAGCCTGACGTCTATCTTGCAAAGACCTGTGCCAAAGCTAGGGGAAAAGCGAAGATGATCCCTCTACAGCTGGCCAATGATTATTCTTGAGGTTAAGTGGCTAGGTGATGAATGCAAAGAGAGGAGGCCAATCTATCTCTCCTTTAAGCAATGTAAAGAAAGCAGGTGAGGAAAGGGTACTGTACAGGGGTGGGATTCACATTTTTTAACAACCAATTCTGTGAGCGTGGCCAAGTGGGTGTGGCCATGTGACTGGGTGAGCGTGGCTTCTTCTTCTTCTTCTTCTTCTTCTTCTTCTTCTTCTTCTTCTTCTTCTTCTTCTTCTTCTTCTTCTTCTTCTTCTTCTTCTTCTTCTTCTTCTTCTCCTCCTCCTCCTCCTCCTCCTCCTCCTCCTCCTCCTTCTTCTTCTTCTTCCTTCTCCTTCTCCTTCTCCTTCTTCTTCCTTCTTCTTCTCCTTCTCCTTCTCCTTCTTTTTCTTCTTCACAGCACCCCCTCCACATTTTGGGGGCATCAGGGAAGCCTCCTGGGGGGGCATTTTTGCTCCCAGGAAGCTTCCCTGGGGCCCAGGAAGGCAAAAAATGGTGTGTGTGTGTGTGTGTGTGTGTGTGTTGCGCAGCCGCCACCACCCTGTGCCCCTTTTTGCCTCCTGGGCCTCCGGGAAGCCTCCTGGGTGAAGTAATAAGACAGCGAGGGGGATCCTGGCACAGCTGATCATTGGAACAGCTGATCGTCGGGAGGGGAAAAATACCTTAAGGAGTGACTGGGCGCGGGAGAATGCAGCAATGCCGGGCATGTGCACGATGTCGCACATGCAGAATAAGGACTGACTGGGAGGGGAGGGAAGGGACGGGTGGAGAGGGGAGGGGAGGGGCCAGCCAGGGGCACGATTTGCCGGTTCTCCAAACTGTGCAGAATTGTAACAACCGATTCTATAGAACCAGTCCGAACTGGTAGAATCCCACCCCTGGTATTGTATCAAGGAGAGCAGTTGCTAAAAGGTTTTTTTTTTTTTTTTTAAATGGCATTAGCAGAAAGCAATGTCTCATTTGCCCTCAAAGTAAACCAACAATCAGATGTGGCAGGGATTTCCCTTAAATTACAATGTGTTCAGTTTTATGAGGAAGGGTTGGGCAGACAGTGTTTCTTAAACATTTTGCTCCAGAACCCGAATTTGTTTGTATGGGTTACATTTATTGATATTTACTGTATTAAAAATGGAAGTCAATGCATTGGTAGAATATTTATTGAATTATGGTAAAAAATAACAATATTGAGACCACTGGATACTAACATAAATAAATGTCAGTAAATACATTTCATGAAAAGCCCTATGCTCTTTTAAATAAAAAAAAAACAATCACAGGAGTGGCATTGTTTTAAATATTTGCAAATCTCTTGAATATCAGGCAAATAATTTTTGATTTTGTGAACCCCTGAAAGGATCTCGGAGAATCCCCGGTAGGTTTTGGACCCACTTTAAGGAATACTACTTAGAGTTAAATTTATATGAGCGCATAAGAAACTGTGATCCAGGATATTTATTTATTCATTTATTTATTCATTCATTCATTTTAGTTCAATTATTTCTGCCATAAATTCTGTAGAACGCAAACCATCTTTCTGTTCCTCCTTGCCCTTTGTAAGATAATACTGAATTATAATGTATTGCTTTGATTCCTGCTTTGCCAATGACTTTACACATGCAAACTGTGGTACTATCCTGAAGCCCATTTGACTCTTAAACCTTCTGCAAATAATCTTAAAGCCTGGCAAAAGTACTAATGTTAATACTAATAAAAGTTGACAGCCAGTTTGTAGAAGAACAAATTAATGAGGTGTCTGATCCAAGTTCTGTCATTTTAACTCCATACTGCAGACATGGGCGCTAAGAAGGGGATGCTAGAAACCAGCAATTTTAGATTTGTTCTCAGCCACTAATGGACTCACTTTAGACATTATGGTTGAAACTCTTTCTCTATCGATGTTGTATATGTAACCACTTACTTTAAAATGTAGTAATGGTGCCGTGCTGCACTGTTGAGCAGGACTTTGCATTTCTGCTTCAAATGCCTATCCAGAGTGCCAATAATTCCCAATTTCAAAAAATGAGAAAGGAATGAATCAGAGGGAGGGGCTGTGGAAACATATTTGTGTGGGATCCGTGGTGCTTTCTGAGCTTGGTTGTTTCCCACAGACATTTCATTACCAAACTAGGTAACACCATCAGTGCTACCTAACCGATGCTACCAGAGGTTGTATTCAGCAGGTTCTGACCAATTCTGGGGAACCGGTAGTGGAAATTTTGAGCAGTTTGGAGAACTGGCAAATACCACCTCTGACTGGAGATTTTACAATATCCTTCCCCTGACACGCCCACCAAGCCACACCCACAGAACCAGTAATAAAAAGAAAAAAAGAATCCCACCACTGGATGCTATCTAGTTTGGTAATGAAATGTCTGCAAGAAAATAACCGAGATCAGCGGTTATCAAGGACTCCACAATTCAACCCTGAGCTACAAATATTCTCTTCCATTAGAACAGGGGTCTCCAACCTTGGCTCCTGGAAGCCTGGCGGACTTCAACTCCCAGAGTTCCACAGCCAGCTGGCTGTGGAATTCTGGGAGTTGAAGTCCGCCAGGCTTCCAGGAGCCAAGGTTGGAGACCCCTGCATTAGAATTATATATATATAGAATTTCTTCATGTTTCCTGGAGATGAGTTTTAAAAGATATGCATTGGATTGTATCTCCTCTTTCTGTGATTTCCCCCCTCCTCAAAAAATAGAATGCTTTCTTTAGGATTGTGAGGGGCAATTTGTTAGAAATCAACAGCTATGCAAAACGAAGGGTAGATTAGACTCTATAAATCTGAATACAGATTTTTTTTCTTTGTGACTGAAAGTTTCTAGCACACAAAGCCAGCAAGACTTTTCCGTGCTCAGCTAGACAACTGAAATTATGAATCCTTCTAAGCTCTCCAGCATCCCAATTGGCTACTGCACATCATGTGCCAAGATATTGGTCACTTTATGGGTGAACTGACTAGAAAGACTCATTAGATTGCTTGGCTCACTTAGAGAGATGGGAAAATACAGCCAGCTACATTTGACCATAAAGAGCCACATGCAAGAACCCTCTATATTTTATGAGTCATATTTTGGTCCTTGCAATTCCAACTACATTTTAAGAAGTAGAGATAGTTTTCCATTCTGTGTAAGAAGTCCTTACTGATCCATCTTGCAAATTCAAAATACCCTTTATAAATTATTTCATAGTCATTCTAATTGCCAGCCCTATGACAATAATATTATATTTCTGCATACTTCAAAGACTTGTTGGTCTTGAACTGAGTAAAAAAAATGCTATTTTAAAGGGTTCACAAAGAAAGCCTAACTGATAACATGGATACATTTCATTTAAATGCAGATTTAAGATGCCATTCAACCTGTTTGTCAGCAGCCACACAGCATATACCGGATTTAAAAAATGAGTTCATTTGCAAATGTCTA
Organism: Hydrophis major; assembly: GCA_033807585.1. Classification (NCBI taxonomy): domain Eukaryota; kingdom Metazoa; phylum Chordata; class Lepidosauria; order Squamata; family Elapidae; genus Hydrophis; species Hydrophis major. Next base: position 225,667,810 of record CM066329.1, read on the forward strand.
CATGATCCTGGATTAAATCATTTGGGAAAGGGTTGCTTTGCAAAATGTAATCACATCCTGCTAGGAAGGAGATGGAGCAAAGGTGCTTCAGATTCAATGGGCTTATTTTGAACCTGTACTGTATATATCATTTAGGAATGCTCAGCTCCTCCTAACTTCCTCCTATAAACACACTGACCACCATAGTAAAGCATTTCAGTAGTCATTATTGAAAGAAGTCCATCCCCGCTTAATAATAACAAGTAATGGAAAATTCAGGACATACTTCTTTCTTTGCTGGTGTTAGGTTTTGAGCATGGGCGAGAAAGAATGGAGACAAGCCTCTGAACGGTGAACTTCAGCTCTTTATTTACATTGTGACTTCCTCATTTCAATAGCAGTTAAACCCGCCTTATATAGGCAAACCCTGTAACTTTTAACCAATAACAAGCTAGGAGCGCTAGCTCTTATAACCAATAGGAACTCTCCGTTAAGGGCCAATCGGATTCCCCGGAACGGACCAATCCGGTCCAGCCGCTTAACAGCCAATCAGAATTGCAGGGCCAGAACCCTGCACTTACTCCAAGCTCACACTTTATTAATCTTTATGCATACACAACACCCCTTTCCCCTGGCTTCTTATTTGCAGGGCGCAGTTACATAGTCCCTTAGGTAGGATGGTTGTCTTATTAGTCTCTTTGATTTCCGTTGTATCAGTTGGCTGCAATCACGCTGAGGTAGATCGTTGTTTGGCAGTGGGGCTGTTTCTGGTTCAGAGTTCACTTCTACGTCGTTGCCCACATTCTCTGCAATTCCCTCAGGTGCAACCATTTCTCCCTCCGGCTCTGCTTCCTGAGTTTCTATCAAGCTGTCGGTTCCTTCGAACGGGTTTCCTAGGCATTCATCTTCTTCTGTTTGGTCATAGAGGAGTTGCGGACTGGCCGCTGGGAGCCGCGATCATAATTGATCGATATGCCGTTTCCAAAGTTTATCGTCAAGGCATTGTATGAGGTAGGATCTGGGGCCGGTTACACGTACTACTGTTGCTTCCACCCACAACGGGTCGCCCGATAGGTTTTTAGCATATACCAGGTCTCCTACCTGGAAGGTACGACAGCAGCCGCTGGATCCTAGTGGTTTCTCCGGTTCGTAAGCTGGGTGCAATCGGTCGAGGTGGGAGCGGAGCTTTCGTCCCATTAGCAGTTCGGCAGGAGTTTTGTTGGTGACGCTATGTGGGGTGATGTCTTGCAAGAAGAGGATTTGATTGACCTTGTCATCAATGTTGTCGTAGTCTACCTTTTGCAAGGTTTTCTTCACCAATTGGACCATGCGTTCTGCTTTGCCATTGGTCGCAGGGTGCGCAGGCAAGGTGAGCGCATGGCGAATGCCGCGGTCAGCGAGGTACTGCTCGAACGCTAGTGCGGTAAATTGAGGGCCGTTATCGGATACCAGGACATCTGGTAATCCGTGGGTTGCAAAGAGTCTGTTTAAGATTTTGATAACCGCCTCGGAGGTCGTAGTCGTCATGCGATGGATTTCGAGACAATTCGAGTAGGCATCGATGGTAAGCAGGAAGGTGTGGCCTTTGGTTGGCCCTGCGAAGTCCAGGTGAATTTGGGACCAGGGTCCCTGTGGTGTCTCCCATTCATTAGGCATGGCTTTTGGTGGGGCGTTGCTGACTTCTTGGCATTTGGGACAAGCTTTAACCCACTGTTCGATTTGCTTGTCAATGCCCGGCCACCATGCGTAGCTTCGCGCAAGGGCTTTCATTCGCACGATGCAGGGGTGGCCATCATGCAAAGTTCTCAGCAGCGCTTTCTGGAGTTGTTCTGGGATAACGACTCTATCGCCCCAGATGACACAGCCTTTCTGGGAGAAGAGCTCGGTTTGTCGAGTCTTGAATGGTGTGAAGTCATCTGATAACTGGTCCAATGGCCATCCGCGTTCTACCCAGCCTAGGACTCATGCTAGGGTGTGGTCGCGTTTGGTTTCTCTCGCGATATCTCGGGCAGTTAGTGGCGGCAAGTTGAGTGCTTTGATTTGCAACGTGGTTACCGTTGGTGCAGGATCATTGAGAGTCTCTGGAAGCAGTGCTCGGCTCAATGTGTCGGCGTGGGGAATGGCTTTCCCCGGGCAGTATTGCAGCCGATAGTTATAAGCAGCTAAGAATTCTGACCATCGGGTCATCCTAGGGGATAATATGTAGGGAGTCGGCTTATCTCCGGCTATTATCCCCAATAATGGATTGTGGTCAGTCACAATAGTAAAAGCCCTGCCATACACGTATTCGTGGAATCTTTTCACAGCTGAGACAATTGCGAGGGCTTCTTTATCAATTTGTCCATAGTTTCGCTCAGTTTTTGAAAGAGTCTTTGAAAAATATGCAACAGGGGCTTCGTTCCCATTAGGCAGTACGTGGCTCAAAACGGCGCCCACCCCGAAAGGTGATGCATCACAGGTTATAACTAACGGCAAAGTCTCATTATACTGCATGAGTACAGAGTCAGAAGTGAGCAGTTTTTTAACATTTCGGAATGCCTGTTCTTCACGGTAACCCCATAGCCAATTTGCTTTTTTATTTAACAACCGGTGCAACGGTTCAGTGACCGTTGCTTTGTGCGGCAAAAATACATTATAAAAATTGATGAGGCCTAGGAACGCCTGGAGATCGGCCTTGTTTCATGGCCTGGGAGCATTTTTTATCGCTTTTAGTTTACTTTCGGTAGGGTGAATGCCCTGGCTATCAATCAGGTACCCTAAAAACTCAACACTGCCAGTACACAATTTACATTTGTTTTTTTTAACCTTAAGTCCAGCCTCTTGGAATTTTTTTAAGACTAATTTTAACTGGTTCTGTAAGATTTCTTTTTATAGGGGCTGCAATTAATACATCGTCAAAATAGGGGACCAGCCAATCAGAATTGCAGGGCCAGAACCCTGCACTTACTCCAAGCTCACACTTTATTAATCTTTATGCATACACAACAGCTGGCTCAGAATTCTGGGAGTTGTAGTCAAATGCATCCTTATGGTACCATGTTGGGGAAGGATAGATGTGCAAACCTGGTTCACATACTAGAAATCTTGACTTCAAGGCTAATAGACCTAATCAAATAACCTGCTGATTTAAACAGAAAAAGGAAATGGAAATATTTCTCTACTGGCTTTCATATATACACAGACACACACACACAGAGACACACACACACAAACTAGATAGTGAAATAGAAATATGTCTGTGTGCACATTTCTATTTCACCTTTAGCTTAGAGGCAGAGGAAGCAAAGACCATATGTATTGAGAATTTATTTTTATTTATTTTTGTTGATTAGATTTTTATCCCACTTTAATGATTACTTTGTAAATAACTCAAGGCAGCAAACATATTTAATATTTTTCCTCCTCTTATTTTCTCCACAACCACCGTTCTGTGAGATGAGTTGGGCTGAGAGAGATTGACTGGCCCAAAGTCATCTAGCTGGCTTTCGTGCCTAAGGCAAGATTAGAACTCACAGTGTCCTGGTTTCTAACCAGCACTTTCCTTAACCACTACATCAAATTGGCATAAAAGGGCAGAAAAGTCCTTGTCTTTGAACTAATATTCCACAGAGAATATAATGAATATTTGGATTATATGTTGTTATATGTTTGAGTTATATGTTTGAGTTATCTTCAAACACAGAAATATACAGCTTTAACAAATAAACAAATAAATGCTTTGATATATACAGATTCTTTTTAAGTACAGGTTCCTCCACCCTGCATATGGTCGATTAGGCTTCCTACTCCACTGAGAGACTGAAAGTGACATTAAGGCAACCTAATTTCCATGCTAGCTACTGAGATCTCTGCAAGCTACAGCATGTTTGAGCCTCCACTGCCTAGCCACAGGAGGCTACTCACAGTGACTGATCTCCAAGACATTCGCTCCTCCTCATTGTTATATAACTCAATTCTCTTCCTGAATACTTTCCAAAGAGCCTTTGGAATACATCTGAGCTTTTCAAACTCTGGTATGTTGCCCTGTGAATGACCAGTAAAAGCCCAGAAAATGAGAGAACTGGAGCCAATTTCTATCAGGGTTCATCAAGTGTTTAAATCCGGCTTTTGCCAACTTTTATGTTGAGGATGAAAGGAGTATTAGTCTAAGATGTCTGGAAGGCACAGAACATGGAAAATTAGTTCAAATAATGTATGCCATGTCCCCTTTTGTTTTTTGTTTTTATTAAGTTTAAAGCTTATCCATTTCCATAAAACTCTGGATAGCTTAGACCACTAAAAAGTAATAAAAGAATAAAAGCCATGAACCATCTCTTGGCACCAAAGGGATGCACAGTGGGCTTCCATAGAGGTTATAAATATGGAATGGTTGATTTGCAAAATGGGGTTCTAAGTTGCCTAAGAAAAAGATGCTTATTTACCTTGAAGAAATATGCTACTTTCATATAGATATACTTCCAGGGTAAATATTTTTGTTCCAGATCAGAGACTAATTTACTACCAGATATTAACACACTGAGTTCTAGGTATATCTGAGCTATTTATTTTTATTCAAAACCAACGGGGGAAAAAAGCCCTTTCAATACACAGACAGAACTTACTATTTTATTATTACAAAGGCAGACCAACGGAATAGAAACGAGATAAGAGCAGTATTCCTGTTTCTCTCTTTTTTAAAAAAATAAAGTCCCTCCTGGAAGGAATATACTAAAACTTCCAGTTATCCGGGTCCCTGCCTTTTGCAGGATTTAATCCACGAAAAAGAAGCCTTTGTCCTAGAAAAATTCCGCTCTTGCCATGTCACAATAGACCAGGGCAACACCTTTTTCTGCACCCAAAATGTTGCTTTATCTCAACCCCACACATTATGTGTCATCTTTGACTGTTCCAGCATAGAAAGTAAGATTTTTATTCTTAATCTGTCTAAAGGGACCTTGACATCTATCAAATCTGTTCAGCTTTGTCATCCTGGAGGAAATCCAATTGACTGGGAATAAAGGCAAGAAATGGTATGCAAGCAGTTTTCTCCAGATTCAAGAACAGTTGAGGATCAACCTAACACGGGGAAAGGTTTCAGTGTGAAATCTAAAACCTTTGCTTGAAAAGTATATTTTCATATCAAATAAGCTTTCATCGGCAACTAGAGCCAGACTGGCCCAGTGGTGAAAGTGTTGGACTAGAAAACAGGAGATTGTAAATTCTAATCATACCAGAGACATAAAAAACAGCTGGATGACTTTGGGCCAGTTCTTGTAATTTAGCTCAGCCTACTTTTCAGGGCTATTGTTGTGGGAAAAGTACAAAGAGAAGTACTGTACATTGCCTTGAATTGTAACCCACCCCACGAAAAAAAAGGATATAAATCTAATGACTAAGGGCAGAAAAGAAAATTGGGCATGGCTTTAAAGCTAAAGAAAGTTAATAGGAATAAAATATGAAAGGGAATGGACAAATCAGTAAAAAGTGTCTTAGAGGCACATCCAGGCTAGTCAGCACAGGGTTCCACTACAATATCATCTGTTGATTAAGCTAAAACAATAATCAGCACCTGGGAACTGGAGTCGAATTCAAAATGTAATAGAAAAAGCCAGTAGTGGGATTCAAAAAAATTTACCACCAGTTCTGTAGGCGTGCTTGGTGGGCATGGTGTGGCTTGGTGGGCATGGTGTGGCTTGGTGGGTGTGGCAGGGGAAGGATACTCTAAAATCTCCATTCCCTCCCCATTCCTGAGAAAAGGTTACTGCAAAATCCCAATTCCCTCCCCACCCCACTAACCCGCTTTCCAGCTCTGTTCTCTTGTGCAGGGCAACAAAAGAAGAGCCAGCCAATCAGCTGGGACTCAGGAGGCAGAGAATAGATGGTCAGAGGGGGTATTTGCCGGTTCTCTGAACTAAATTTCTGCTATTGGTTCTCCAGAATTGGTCAGAACCTGCTGAATACCACCTCTGGAGAAAGCTCTCAGGTGTAAACAATGTGTGTATTTAGGGAAGGAAGCACAAAAGCAATGGAAAAAAAATAAACATTTCACTGGTTTATATTTGAATTTTCATTTTCATAGTACATTCTGCAAACAATGCAGGTCCATGAATTAAATGTTCATTGCCTAATTCTTTTCCTCACGCTTTAAGTGGGCAGCCTGCATTTTTTAGAAGGCATTTCTGTTCTGTACCTTCATTTGCATTCTTGAAACCCCGCGTTTTGATTGGTCAAAGCGCAGGGTGATCTGATTGGTTTAGTGAGCCGCACTGATTGGCCCGCTGAGAATCTCCTGCGATTGGCAGATACGAATCACGGGAGATTCAAAGTGGTGCCATTGGCCGCGGCCGCTGCGGCTTGAGAATAAAAAGCGGCAAGTTTTCCCTTGGAGCCAGATTCGGCTCCAGGGGCCTAATAAAGAGCTGAAACCACAGTCACTGCCTCCTGGTCTCCTTGCCGAACGGACACGACACTGGCGACGAAGGTGGGATCCCAAGGCTGAACCCCATCGAGCACGTGTCCACCGGAAGCAAGACTGACGAGATGGCCAGCATCGCTCCGCCCGCACCCTTCAACCCCGCTAGTGAGGACTGGAAATCCTACACGGACAGATTCCTCATGTTCCTCGAATGCAGCAACATGAAGGATGCCACCGGGCTGAAAAAACGAGCCGTTTTCCTGACACACTGCGGGCCCGCAATGTTCAAGATGGCGAAAGCCCTCGCGAAACCCACCGACATCAAAGCAATGGACTGGGACGACCTCGAGCCCTTGCTCCGTAATCACTATGCCCCCGCCGTGCCCACCCTCATCAGGCGGCACGACTTCTACCTGCGGGACCAGAGACTGGGCGAAACCATTAGCGACTTTGTTGCCGAGTTGCGGAACCTAGGAGGCATGTGCGGATTCTCCGACATAGACGAGGCCCTACGGGACCGAGTCATGCTCAGACTTCGGGATCCAGTCCTCCAGAGCCGACTGATGGCCAAAGGTGACATCGCCCTCGCCGACGCCATCGCTGAAGCCACCGCAGCCGAGGCTACCCGGAAATCGGCGAACTGCATGCGGAGATCGGACGCCGGGGACCGCACCGCGACCACCGACTTGGGATGGGCGACCGAGGCCCAACCAGAAGCAAGTCACTGCGAGACCCACCATGGAGAATTCCACTCCACCTCCAACACCTCGGACAAGGAGGAGGAAATCCACCGGCTCCAGGCGGGACGCGACCAGCGCAATTGGCGGGGTCGTAAGTCGGGGACCGCATGTGCCGGTTGCGGAGGCGACCACCTGAGATCGGAGTGCTGTTTCTTCGACGCAGTCTGCCGGCATTGCGACAAAAAGGGCCACATCGCCCGCGTCTGCCGACTAAAGAAAGCCTACAGCCCCAGACGGCGGGACCACAGCGAGCAGAGACGGGACAGCACACCCCCCAGAGCCAGAGATCACCCAGCCAACAGCCGATGGGATCGGAGCGGGCGAACCCGATGAGGCGGAGAGACCTGGCGGAAGGAGGAAACCCACCAGACGGTCATCATTGGCTACGCATCAACCACCGACGCCCAAAAAGTCTACGTGGAGGTAGGCATCGAAGGCAAGCCATGCAGGATGGAGGTGGATTCCGGGTCCTACTTCTCCATGGTCGCCTGGCAAGAAATCAAACGCTTGGTACCTACCATCCACAAGGAGGGACTGGAGAACCAGAGACTAATCATCAAAGACTACCAGGGAAACCGCATCCCAGTAGTCGGAACTGGACAATTCGAAGTAACATTTAAGGGCTGCACGGCAAAGCTCCCCCTAACAATCGTGGACCGAGACCAGACCAGCCTTTTGGGACTGCAATGGTTCGCGCCGCTTGACATCGAAGTCACGGGCATCAACCACATCGCCAAGACCGATTGGGAGCAGCAACTGGCACGGGACTTCCAGGAAGTGTTCGACGGCACCCTAGGCAAGTACCGAGGGCCCCCCATCTCCTTCAGCCTAGACGCTAACATTCCCCCGAGACGCCTAAAACCACGGCGGGTACCTTTTGCACTCCGGCCAAAAATTGATGAGCAAATTGACAAGCTCGTCAAGCAAGGGGTCCTACAACCAATTGATCATGCCCGGTGGGAGACCCCAATAGTCACCCCAGTCAAGCCCGATGGGTCGGTGAGAATCTGCGGGGACTATAAGGCCACCCTAAATTGCACCTTGCAACAAAGCGCCTACCCCGTCCCAGTAGTGAAGCACCTTCTACACTCACTGGGGAGAGGCAAGGTTTTTGCGAAGCTCGACCTGGCCCAAGTATACCAACAGCTGCCGGTCGACGCAGAAACCGCGGAGGCGCAAACCATAGTCACCCACCGGGGAGTTTTCCGATGTAACCGACTCCAGTTTGGAGTCAGCGTGGTGCCTGGAATTTTCCAGAGCCTCATGGAGAGACTCTTGCAGGGCATCAAGAGGGTGGTGCCCTACTTTGACAATGTGCTGATATCAGCAACCAACCAGCGAGAACTAGAGGGTCGGCTAAGGGAGGTGTTAACCAAATTCAAGGAAACCGGGCTAAAAGTGAAGAGGGAAAAGTGCCAACTTTACACAGAGCGGGTTGAGTTCCTGGGATACCTCCTAGACCGGCACGGCATCCACCCCACCGAAACTAAAATCAGAGCCATTAAGGAGGCTCCCACACCCAGGACTAAAACAGAACTGCAGTTGTTTCTGGGACTGCTTAATTTTTACAATGTTTTCCTGCCCCAGAAGGCAACTGCGGTGGAGCCCTTGCATAGGCTCTTGGACAAGGCGGCTACCTGGACTTGGGGGAAACGCGAGGAATCCGCCTTCAGGAGAACCAAGGACCTGCTCACCTCGGATGCCGTCCTCATCCAATACAATGAGACCCTACCACTCGCCGTCACATGCGATGCCTCACCCTTCGGCATCGGCGCCGTCCTCAGCCACACAATCCCGGATGGAAGAGAAGCGCCCATCGCTTTCTTCTCCAGGACACTCACCAAACCGGAGCGGAACTATAGCCAGCTGGACAAGGAGGCCCTAGCCATCGTCGCAGCAGTGAAGAGGTTCCACGAGTACCTCTACGGCTGCACCTTCATAATCATCACGGACCACAAGCCGTTGCTGGGCATCCTGGCAGGAAACCGGGCCACCCCAAACATTTTATCTCCCAGGATGACAAGGTGGTCCGAATTCCTTGCCACCTACAGCTACCGGCTCACACACCAGCCCGGTAAGACTATTACACATGCAGACGCTTTGAGCCGCTCACCGCTACCCGACCTAGACACCGACCCAGCACCCACAACGAGCACCCTCAGCATAGAGACTCTGCCCGATCTACCCATAACCGTGTCAGACATTGCCCGAGAAACCAATAAAGACAAACGTCTGGCGCGGGTGTTATATTGGGTAGAGAAAAGGTGGCCGGAAAAGGACAATGACGAAGCATTCAAAACATTCCGGAACCGGCAAACGGAACTTTCGCTGCAAAAAGGGTGTGTACTGTGGGAGGATAGGGTGGTTATCCCGGAAAAACTGCAAGGGAAGGTATTGGGGTTGTTACACGAGGGGCACCCGGGCATAGTTAGAACAAAAGCCCTGGCCAGAAGTTACGCTTGGTGGCCAGGGATGGATAAGCAAATCAAGGCCTGGGTGGCAAGGTGTCAACGCTGCCAAGAAACCAGACCGAGCCCTCCCGTGGCACCGATCCTGGAATGGGAAACCCCCAGGGAACCCTGGTCTAGGATCCACATAGACTTTGCCGGGCCCACCAAGGGACATACATTCCTAGTAACATAGATGCTTACTCCAACTGGCTGGAGGTAAGCAACATGAAATCCACCACCACAGAGGCCGTAACCAAGGAACTTTGCAAACTAGTCGCAACCCACGGCCTCCCAGATGTCATCGTGTCGGAAAACGGGCCCCAATTCACCTCACTGGAATTTGAAAATTTCCTAGTGGAACGGGGCATACGACACGCACTGACAGCTCCGGCGCATCCGGTGGTGAACGGAAGGGCGGAACGGATGGTTCAATTCACAAAAAAAACCATCCAGAAAATCAAACACGGGGAAATCCAAGGCAAAATAAATAAAATGCTTTTTATCCAACATATAACCCCGAACACAACAACGAACAAAAGCCCGGCAGAGCTACTGATGGGGAGGAAAATAAGATCTCCACTCGACAGACTGCACCCCACATACAACCCGGAAAAAACCCCAAACTCCTCCAGCAAGCACCGGTCTTTTGCGCCAGGCGACGCCGTCTATGCAAAAAACCTAACCAGAGACCCACTATGGGTACCAGCAACCATAACCCAACTGACAGGTGCCCACTCGTACTGGCTGCAAACAACCGACGGATGAGCGTGGAAACGCCAAATCGATCAAATAAGATCGAGAACGGCCACAAGAAACACAAACGACATGCAACCAGACACAGAAAATCCCCTTAACACAAGCCAAGAGGGGAGGGAATACCCCGGGAACCAAAACCCAGGAGAAAACCAACCATACTCACCAGCAAGCAGCCAGCTCGAAGCCTCACCAGGGAGAAACAGCCAGGCCAGCTCGGCCAGCCCAGAAAGACCGGGCGGGAGTGGCGAGAACCGCAGCTCAACCAGCCCAGGTAGACCGGGAGGGAGCTGCGACAAGCGGCCCGGCAAGGCCTACCAGGCGGTTCCATTGATGAGGCCGAGAGACACAGAGAACCCGACCGAACCGGCCGGGAGCCAACCAACGACTGACCTATGCAGGTCCAGTAGCCAAGTGCGGAGCCCCGCCTACTTATGGGACTACGTTACGTAGGACCAAACCAAGAGGGGAGGGGTGTTCTGTACCTTCATTTGCATTCTTGAAACCCCGTGTTTTGATTGATCAAAGCGCGGGGTGATCTGATTGGTTTAGTGAGCCGCGCTGTTTGGCCCGCTGAGAATCTCCCGTGGTTGGCGGATACGAATCGCGGGAGATTCAAAGCGGTGCCATTGGCCACGGCCACTGCGGCTTGAGAATAAAAAGCCGCAAGTTTTCACTTGGAGCCAGATTCGGTTCCGAGGGCCTAATAAAGAGCTGAAACCACAGTCACTGCCTCCTGGTCTCCTTGCCGAATGGACACGACAATTTCAAACTGATTTTTGTGGAACCTCAAACACAATCAGAACTTTCCTACTTGGTCAAGGCTTTGGGGAATTTTGTTTTTAACTAACAGGTTCTGCAAATTGAGGTTATTTGAAAACTCCTATTCAAGAGTACAATCCTAACTTTCAGTTCTGCTAGCTGGAGGACATTGTACCCATTGTATAGAAAGCTACACTGTTTCTCTAAAACTTCATTTTAAACCCACAACCCCATTCTGTCCTGAGGTTGGTTTATGCATTTTCTCTTTTGCTGATTTCAATACAGAGAGGTAGGTAGACAAAACAAAATAAATAAAAATCACTGGGTGAAAACTGCTAAAACCCTATTCCCTGCTACCTCCTCCTTAACCCACTAAGATACCTTTCAACAGTGCTATACAAGGAGGAAGACTGCACTAAAATCATAGGAAAGCTTTTTGGTTCTCAGTGAGAACTCAACTTTATTCATTTCCATAATTGGAGGGTGAGATGACCCATATTAAGTCCTGGTCTGCTCTTCTACCATCCACAGGGAAGTGACAAATGTGGTACCACCAAGTTTTGACCCAAGCTCAGTATTGATTTGGATAAAATAATGATTTGAACAAGGAATCTGAGAACTGCAGATGAAACCAAATCAGATGCCGGAAAGGAATGACTTTAGAATGAAGATTGGTAACGTGATGGTGGTGCCCCAAAGCTCTCTGAAAGATTAGAGACTTTTATCAAAATGACAAGGGAAGCATTGCCACAATGGTGACTGAGGCAATTAATCAGCAGTATTATTTAGTTTGGAAAGCTAAAACAGCCAGTTCAAAATATTTAAAAGAATCTCATGTAGATGAGAAAGTAGATTTGTATCCTTTTGTTAGTTCTTGAGTTGCTTCCAATTACACTGAAAAAGATTTTGATAAAACATTGGGGAGTCCTTCCAAGGATACAAGCTGTTCTGATAGACTCTAAAATATGCTAATGATGACATTTTTCAATGGCAGTAAGGTAAATCAGATGGGCTTTGGAATTTTTTAAGCTCCATGATCCCAAAATACATAAACTTTACAATCTTGAAGGGTTCTGTGACCCATTGCTTTCTCAGAGAATCCATAATTCCACATGTGAGATTTATTTCTGAATGTTACACTTTGATCATAAATGTCATTTTCAGACTCTCTACTAATTCCGATATGTAGTCTCAGCTTGGTTCAAGGGAATATCTGCATTATCTTTAAAATAAAAACCCTACCTGGAGCAACCTTGGGTGGGGATGTGAGCAACTATTAAGTGGCCCAACCAGTTTTGGAGAAGGAAATATCAAAGTAAGAACATGATTTCCCAGAAGGGCTGAATGAAGCTTTTCTGGTCTAAACATATAGTCAGTATTATAGGAGACCAAGGTATTTCATAACTAGGGACAGGGATTTAGCTATTGACTGCACAATTACAATCAGTTGGAGAAGTGGCCTGGAAAGCCACTCTAGGTCTTCGTGGAGCTCTGTATGTCACTGATTCTATAGCAATATTTCTCAACCACAGTAACCTTAAAATGGCTGGCAGGAGAATTCTGAGAGTTGAAGGCTGTAGGAGAAGGAATGGCAGAACCTGGCAGCAGAATTAAAAGAGGGGTCAGCCTAGAATCCCTACAAGCAGGTTAAGTCCAATCCCTCTTGCATTCCAAATACCCTTATCTAATTCCAAGCAGATGCTAACTTTTAATTGAGAAAACTCCTGTGCATAGACTGTTCAGCAATACAATCAGTTTAATTGGACCTTCACATACAGACTTGATCTTTCACATCCAACAAGTCCACACTTCTTAAAGTTATCAAGGTTGAGAAACACTGTTCTATACTAGAGTCTACAGTTCTGCAAAAGGGTAAAGTGGTAAAGTTTCAAATGGCAAGAGAAATGAACAATAATAATGGGAAGTTGCAAGTAGCCATTCTGGGGAAACTTTAATTGCTCAATGATCAAAAAGGATAATCTGTTCTGATCGTAACCCCATCACTGTGAAACATTTCATCATTGTATTCTTCTGCTAGTTATCTAGAAGTAAAAAATAACTTCTTCTTTCCCCATCTTCCTCCTTGCCTCTTTTATTCTTCTAGCAATTATCTAGAAGTAAACAAAAACAAAAAACCCACCCATCTCAGAAGAAGGAAGTCACAAATACAAACCACTTTCATGTTGTGCAAAGAAATGTACCTGGAACTATTTATTGGCATACTGAGCCACAATGATGCCAAAATGATGCAATATCCATGTTGCAAGCTCCACCATTTCATGCTTAAGTCACAACGTCACAGAGAAGTTATATAAGTAGCAATATTTGCATTGCAATGTTCATTTTGTCCTTTGCCCTTGCCTTCACTCCACCCCATACTTCTGGAGACCTACAAGGAGGCTAGCTGGGCTTGAAGGATACCTGTTTTGTTTTGCTTTTTACTGCCGTGGTCATTATTTCTATTTTGTTTTGCTTGCTCAACAATTTTGGCTCAGCACTGAGGTAAACAACTCACGAAACCAAATACCCCATTCTGAGAAACACATAATAAACAGGGAGCAGCCAGGACAATTTGGCAAAAGCAGGGCACCCACCTCAGACAGCAAGTATGGAAATCAGCAGTGAAATATTGGAGGATAGAGTTGTATGGGCCCACCATCAGGATGTCACCTTCAAAACTAGCATTTTGCCCAGAGATGTGCATCACTTGAAGCAGAGGTATCAAACTCAAGGCCCGGAGGCCAGATCCAGCCCATGGGGTGATTAGATCTGGCCCACAGGGCCACCCTGGAAATGGCGAAAGACTGGCCTATGGTGCCTCTGCCAGCAAAAACAGTACTCGGATGGGCTGCACACAGCTCTCTTGAGCTCTGTTTTCATTGGCAGAAGGTTACTTACAGGAGGCCATTGCAGCCGAAAATGGAGCTCAGGAGCCTGTTTTTCTGGCAGAGGGCTTGGGCCACCACAGGCACCCCTGACACGAGTGATGTCGAGCTGACCACACCCACTCTGGCCATGTCCACTCTGGCCCTCTGAGGTAAAATACAATTCTGATGCGGCCTTCAATGAAATCGAGTTTGACACCCCTGACCTGAAAGAAAAGCTACTCATGTCAGTTTCAAAATATGTAATGGGAAGCACAATCTTACCCTTTACCTAAAATATGTGTGTATGTGTATGTGTGTGTGTGTGTGTGTGTATACATATATATATATATGGTATTCAGCTTTATTCGGGTATTTTCCCACTTCATTATAGTTGTGCTTTTAAAGCTGTAGCAATGTTTAAGCAGAATCTCATCTGCCATCATCAGGCTTCTGTACTGTGTTCATCTGTGAGTCAGACTTTCTGTTTTAAATTTGGGCCTAGCCTACTGCTGTGCCGGAATGGTTTTTTCTTCATCCTGATTGGTTGGGAGTCTCGGTCTGTGTTTATTGGCCTTGGAGTTTGCTATGTTCTGCTTGATTGGTGTTTCTAATATCTTCTGTCTGTTTTGTGGCTTTTTTTGTCTTGATTGGCTGGCAACATTGTGTTCCTGTATTGGGGGCTTTTAGTGCGGCTTGGCTCCGAGTAAATGGATAGCTATCATTTATTAGGAAGCTAGGTTTCATCTCGGTGCCTGGTTGGGGTGTGTTTGAGCTGGAGGTATCAGGGGGAGTCTGTTTGTGCCCAGGTGTTTGGCTGGCTTGTGGTGTGGAGATTTTTTTGTTTGAGAGTGCAGGCTTCCAGAAAATTGACAGTCTGGTGGAGTCATCTCTTCTATTCATGCTTTCGGGTCTTTTTTCAATCCCTATGGCTTCTCTGATAATTCTGTAGCTGGGGTTTTCTATAGTGGCTAGGGTTTTGGTGCCATTGAAGTCGATGCTATGACCTGCGGCTTTCATGTATTGGACTAATGAGGAAGTGTGTTCAGCTTTTTTACTGCATTTTTGTGTTCATCTAGGCGGGTTCTTATTCTTCTGTTGGTCTGTCCAATATATGTGGCAGGGCATGATGCACAGGGGACTTCATATATGCCATGGTTTTCCAGGTCAATATGAAGGGCATATATGAAGTCCCCTGTGCATCAGCACAACTATAATGAAGTGGGAAAATACCCGAACAAAGCTGAATACCATACATATAAATACCCGCAAAAACTTAAGAATATATATATATATATATATATATATATATATATATATATATATTCAGAAGCCTGATGATGGCAGATGAGATTCTGCCGAAACGTTGCTACAACTTTAAAAGCACCACTACTATGACGTGGGAAAATACCTGAACAAAGCTGAATGCCATATATATATATATATATACACAAAATTATATATATAGATTCAGAGAAGTAGGAGACAAGCCACCTATATGACATTTGAATTATTACTGAACTAAAATCCCAGAATCTCTCACATATTTCCTAAGACTGCTGGGAGTTGAACTTTAGCAACATATGACAAGCGACACAAAAAGCTTAACAAACCACAATAGATTTGTTGATGTAAAATACTACTCTAAAATAAAAAACCATGTTATAGGTTAAAGCGATAGCTTCATTCACATAACATGATAAATGATAATATGTTTTTTGGACATTCAGTTTACACCACGTAGTGGAAACCAGCTAAACTCTATTGCTAATTATGCTGATGCTGATGCTAATAATCTGTCAGGAACATTAGCAGCATAAAGAGGCAGCAAAACAAGTTTTTCATGTACACATTGCTGACCTTCCCATTATGTAGAGGGAACATACTGTTTACAGTATGTACAAGCTTTTCAGGTGCTAGGCAATTTATATCTTGAATGACCACTAGATGGCAGCAATGAACCAAACTTTTCCATATTGCTTTGCTGCTCTAGTGACTGCCTGAGGTATTCTATCACAATTATAATACTGTAGTAGACCCACAAATGCAATTTATAAGTTCTTTCTGATTACTGTAATCCATCCCCTTCTCCTTTTCCTTCTGGCTGAAGATCACATTTGTCACAAATCTGGATATGAGACCTTTTGATATTAGGATGAGAATCACAAGCTATTCATCCTTATAGATTGCTATTATGTTTCTGTAACTGCAGGAAAAGTAGAGGACAGAAGGAAGGAAGGGAGGGAGGGAGGGAGGAAGGAAGAAAAAATAATTTTTTTGTAACAGAAGTTATATAAATGGCTGGCATATAATCTCAGGATTCCAACTATGCTAGGTATCTACACACAAATGCATAAATTAGGATTTTTTAAGTTTTTGTTTTGTTTTTACAGTTTTTCTAAATTGAGGCTTTCCGGTGAATTTTAAAAGTAAATGTTTGCTCTGTATCACTATTCTTAAAGACAAAAAATCAGATGCTTTGAGCCAGCCTTTCCTGAATATCATATGAATTTGGGATTCAAAGTCAGATTTTAATTACTAATTAAATGATTTAGATTGTAATTTAGATCTATAACAATCCAATTTATATCTGACATCATTAAAATACTTTAATTTGTATTAATACCCTGACTTTCATTTAGGAGCTCAAAGTGGGATAAACAGTACTCATTCCTCCTGTTTTTTTCATAATAACAAAACTATGAGGCAGGATGGGCAAAGACAGCTATATTGATAGAAGACGAGCACTTATTTTTTTTCAAAAGGTTTCCATAAACCAAACAACTGCATTGCATCAGAAAGTGATAAGTTTAAACATGCTTGGGATAAACACATGTCTATCATCTGTCAAAAATTTAAAAATAATTAAATAAAAATAATTAAAAATAATAAGTACATAAATTAAAAACAAAACAAATAAAAAAACCTCAAATGGCAGACTTGATGGACCAGTAGGTGTTTTTCTGCCATATAGTTTTTTTAATGTTTCTTTGTTTCTATAAGTAAGGCAGACATACTCACTTCAAATGGCAATGGCATCTCACTTTATTTAACATATCTTTTCTGTGTTAAAGGGGGAACATTTTTGTGAAACATCAAAGAACTTTCTTTCATCTTATCATGGCCCAAATATGTCCTAGCAGCATCTTTTTTTGTGCTGTGTCTTCAGGACATTGTTCTTGTGTCATGGTAAAGAAAATGAGTAATTTGGGGGTAGTATTCCTTGTACCTATTTATCTATTGCACAGTCTACAATAAGTTGCTCTACAGGAATATCAATTATCTGGTAGCCTAGGATCCATGCCATATATATTAAGTCAAACCCAAAGTAGATGTTAAATTTTGACGGGGAAATATTTTATTTTCATGAGAATTTTCCTTTTACCTTAAGTACATAACAAAAGTATTCTTTATTTTGATGGAAGTTAATTTGATGGACGTTGATTTCATTTTCATTTAAAAAATAATAACTTAAAAACAAAGGGAAAAAAGTGTGATGGAAAGTGAGAAAACAGTGCCAGGAAGAAAAGAGCTTTATTTACACATGACTTTAATTTCAATCATTGCTGATTTCTACCACTGGCATAAAACTAAAGCCGATGGTAGAAATTAGCAATGGTTGGAATTACTGTAGCTATAACAGATAACCATCAAGGACACATGGCTCCCAGCAGACAACTCTGACTCAAGGAAAATGGCTAGGGATTCTGTGTAGTACCTTCCTAGCACTGCACTATTCTGGACAGAAAACTGTGATGTCGTTCCTGAGTGAGCTTCCCACCACTGGAACCACGTAGACTTTTACATCCAGAGTCCTCTTCAATATCTCCTCCCCCTGCATGCTTTGGTACTTCTCCAGCTACTCACATTCTTTCTTCCTGATGTTGCTGTCCCTTGGTACTGCTACATCACTCACCATCACTATATTCTGCTTGTTGTCTACTGCCACAATGTCTGGTTGACTGGCCAGTACCTGCCTGTCCATCTGTATCTGGAAGTCTCACAGGATCTTAGCTTTCTTATTCGCTATGGCCTTTTATGGCTCTCCCATCTGGCCTTAGGTGGGTCTAACCCATATTCTGTACAGAAGTTCCTGTACACAATACCAGCTAGTTGGTTGTGCCATTCAGTGTATGCTGTTCCTGACTGCATGTTACATTCTGCCAGTATGTGTTAGACTATCTCTGAGGCCTCTGCATAGTCTGCATCTTGGGTCCTGATTACTGTGGTAGACTCCTGCTTCTATGGATCTGATGCTTAGTGCCTGTTCTTATGCTGCTATAATCAGCATAAGGGCTGGACTAGAAAACATCCCTGAGGTCTTCTAGTCCAGCCCTTTTCAGCCATTGGTAGGTTTTCCTAGTGTCTTCCATCTCAGTTATGTGTCAAGGATACATCCCATGCAGGATCTTGTCTTGCAATGGCTTGATTCTTCTTCCCACATCTGCTGCTGCCTCAGGCATTCTCTCAGAAACTCATATTCTGATACCATCTTACTGATGTACTCGTGGATGCTCTGGGTTTCACCCATGATGGTGGTTTTGACACTCACCACCACTCTGACCACCTTCTTTCCATCTGGAGTACGGTTTCTGGGTGTTGGACTTGGGGTGAAAACCTCCATACATTGTGAGAAGCTTCCAGATCTTCACATCAGAAGTTTCCAAGTCCTTCTTTGGCCAGCTCACTGTACCGACAGAGTATCTGATGCATATTGATGGCATGGAAATTGTTCTACTCTTAAGTATCCTCTACAGGACTTGTCTGATCCTTTGGTGGATGTTGCTCTCTTCCTTGCCTCCTCATCATGGTTCCCATGTGATAATAGGATACCAAGATATTTGTAACTTGTCTGTATGTCTGCTATGTGACCTTCTGGTAGTTCCATCCCATCAGTCTTAACTACTTTCCCTTTCTTGACTACAGTCCGGCTATACTGCTCTAGTTCCAAATGATATCTTGATGGCCTCACTGTAGATCCATGTCAGGTGGATCAGCGAGTTGATTTCTTATTTGTTCTTTGCATACAACTTGATGCCATCCATGCAGAGGAGATGCTTATGGTAATTCAACCCTTGAACTTGTACCCATATTCAGGGATTATCTGGCTGAGGGGGTTCAAGCCTATGCAGAGCAGCAGCAGAGACAGTGCATCACCTTGACAGTCACTTGTGTGGGGTGTCTTGTGTTAACTTCTAAGGTTTCCTTCCACAGTCCCATTGAATTCTAGAGAAAGGTTCTTAGTATCCTGTTGTGTAGCACCAGGCATTCACAGTTCCATGTGTGTGGCATTGAGTCATAAGCTTTCCTGTAGCCACTCCAGGCTGTGCTCAGATTAGTCTCTGTAGACTGTAAGCAACTGATGTTTTGAGCTTCTGGTGTTGTTTCCAATGCCTATTTGAGAGATGCTCATATACTGGCCCACATGGTCTGTAGCTCATTTACTATAATGTTTGATAGGACTTTCCATATTGTTGGGAGGTAAATTAATGGCTGGTGCTATTCCTTTGGGGGGGGGGGTCTTTTATGATCAGCACTGCTCTTCCCTGGGTTAGCCAGAGTGGTGAGTATCTACTGCTAGCAGCTGATTCATCTATGCTGCTAGGCATTTATGCACTGCTATTGGTTTCTTTTGCCAGTAGGTGGCAATCGTGGCTATTCACCTCTTCATGTTGGATGTCTCCTTCTGTGATGATAACTGGTTCCTATTCTGGGAGATTGCAGTGATCTGCTGTCAGGTCCTACAGCCACTTTCCACTGGTGTTATATATCTTCTCTTTTTCCATAGGTTCTTTCAATGTTATTCAGTTTCTGTTGTTGGTGGCTCTGCTGGTACTATGTTATTGCATTGCAATTGTGAGTACATATTGGATGGTTCTTTGGAAAGCACAGCATTGATCATCTTCTCCTGTGCTTCTCTAGTGTATCTCCATACCCTGGTAGCCAGTGCCATGAGCCTTTGTTTAGCAGTCTTAAAGCCTTCAAATAGAGTCAGGATAATGTATTTTTCAGTATCTTAGTCTTTTTCCTAATCTTCACATTTTTCTGTAATTCCACCAACTGGCTAACCTCTCTCCATGTTGCCTTGATTTTAGCCTCTAACCTCTTTTTCTGGAAGTGGAGTGGGAGGGTAGGGTTGTACTGCTTCTTGGTTGTGTAGCTGGGATGTGTAGCTAGTTTGCCTGTTATGGTGCACCCTGGATAGTGCAACAACGTGAACTAAATGAACTACCGTAGCAACAGATGGCAGTCAGACTATTGTGTAGACTTTCCTGGCTCTCAAAACCCATAGCAAAAACAAAACAAAACAAAAAAACATATGCTAAATAAATAAAAAAAACTGTGTAGCCAAGCATCTCCAGGATTACAGTGGCTGTAGCGTATATCAGATGATTGGTTTGTGTTACGGTCATAGTAGGGATTGTTGTGAGGACCCTATTGGCATCTTCTAGCATACTATCTGATGGACCGTCTCTGCTGAGCCTTGGTAATCAGCCTCGAGAGTCAATTGTAGTTAATTTATAAATGATCTTATGCCTCATGTCAGTTGCTGTGCTCTGTAGAGGTAGTCTTTGGCATATGACCACAACTGAGCCCAAAATTTCCATTGCTAAGCCAGGCAGTTGTTAAGTGAATTTTGCCTCATTGTATGACCCTTTTTGTCACAGTTGTTAAGTGAATCACTGTACTTGTTAAATGAATCATGCAGTTGTTAAGCAAATCTGAATTCCCCCATTGATTTTGCTTGTTGGAAGCCAATGGGAAGGTTACAAATGGTGATCACATGACCCAGGACAGTGCAATGGTCATAAATACATGCCAAGTGCCTGAATTCTGATCATGTGACCACGTGGAAGCTGCAATGGTTGTAAGTGTAAAAAAAACTATCACAGGTCATTTTTTTTCAGTGCCGTTGTAACTTTGAATGGTCCCTAAATAAATGGTTATAAGTTGAGGAACACCTGCAATGGAGAAGATGACAATGACATATCTCCAGTTGTGGTAGCAGCTTACTCTTCACTAAGTTGAAGCGTTAAGTAACTAGATATTTCTCAGTTAGTGTGGATACAGGTTGTTAAGAATGTAAGTCACCTAACAGTTAGTTGGGTTGGAAAATATATAAACCAGGATAGACATTTTAATACTGTCTCTTTAAGGGAATGCTAAAATTGTAATTGAGTGTGGTTCCTCAAATGGCCATAAGATGGAGCTAGAAACCTGGGTTGTCCTGTTCTCTTGTTGCTGAGAGTGTTGCCTTCCTATTGACTGTTGCTGATCATAGTTGGATTTGATGTAAGTCTGTTACTGAACTGTATTTGATACTGGACTTTGTTATTGGATTATCCCTGGACTGAAAACTGACTGTTTTAACCGTGAATGACTTGGACTGTGTTTGGACTTTGCTTAACAGTTTTACTGGAAGTAAAAACCTACATTTTACTATACAGTGTGGCTGTATGCTGTGTGTGTGTTATTCTTCACTACTCTCACTACGTCTCCCTGTGTGCGCTCATTCTCCTAATGGGGAATTACCTCAACACAGGTCTTCTGTCATCCATAGGTCCCTCATATGTTTCATTTAGCCTCTCTCATTGGTTGCTACTTCTGCTGTTGAATAGGATTCCACCAGTTCCAGTTCCTGTCTTGTCCATGCATGATTTGTTCTAGTAGCCCACATTATATCCTCAGATTGTCTTTGTTCTCCAATATCTGTTGAAGGCCTTGTTGAATCTGGACAATGTCTGAGTCGGCATGACGTTCCTAGTTTGTGTCAGTTTCATATTCTGAGGTAGGCCGGAGAAGTTCAGGGGCCTTTGCCCATGGATGCCTAATGGTAAGGTAGGTACCAGCCAGAGCCCTGGTCTCCTGCATCAAAAATGGCATTCTAACCATTATACTATCCGTATGTATGTGTGTGTGTGTGTGTGTGTGTGTGTGTGTGGCCTTTCAATAGTGTTCTATTTTTTTTCCACCTTGGAGGCTAGATATTAAGTTTAAAAAGCAGAACAGAATGACCTGAAATAAATAAAATGAAAATTAATCTCTCTTTCCAGGAAATCAAGGCCCGAACTTTAGCATTTCGGCAACAGCAGGCCATTTCAACCGAGGCTGGGTGCAACAAGGAGAATATCAAGAAGAACCGTTACAAAGACATCCTACCCTGTGAGTTTAACAAGAATGGAGGGCTCCCTTCCCAAGGCCAGTTTCCATCCCTAGTCTGGAGGACTAATCCGGCCTTTTCAGCAATCGCTCTACCTGGTCTATCTTATTCTTCAGCTTGGAGCACTCCACCCCAGGGACAATTTGACTGACACACAGCTGCTCTTTTCCAGCAAAAGAATGGCCTAGTGCTCTCTTCTTTGATTTTGCAGCTGCAGTTTTGGGGTCCATTTCAGGATGGTCCACCAATCAGGAGCTTTGTAGCTCTATAATCAGGTGTAGTAGCATGTTTATCTAAAAATCTACTGATAACTTGGGAGGAAAAACACAAAAGAAGGTTTGCCACTGGAAGCAATGTGTCAACTCATAAAACATTCCTATGCCTGTTTTAGTAGTTGCCAAAAAAAGGGGGGGAGGGGGAAGGAAATCTGGAAGAGTAGTGCAGCAAAGCGAAAGTACATTCCCACTCTTACCTTTAAAAGATTGTAACTAAACTACCAGAGTTTTGTCCGCAAATATATTTAATTGGAGAACATGAATGATGAAACCCAGCCCAGGAACATGCTCAATTGGAGAATCTGATTTATGAGACACCCAGGTGAGAGCGGGGAAATAGAGTCATAGGTGACTGTAAATTATGTATGCCAGGGTTGGCTTCATATAGGGAAGTGCCAGTATGTCACTTCTAATATATCCTTTGAAGTTTTTTGAAATTTGGCTCGAGAATCATGATTTAATTAGAGCGATTGCTGGAATCCTGACACAATGGTTATGAGTGCAATAAATATTGTCCCTTGCTAATATTTTTACATTTCCCATCACAACTTTGCTATTTTACTTGGAATACTGGGGACCTGGTATCTCTTTTTTAAAAAAAGTATACACCTAAAGAAGGAAGAAAAATATACATATATTAGCCCATCAAGGAATCAAGCATGGAATTAATCAGAATTGTTGTTTATTTAATTAGTTATTTGGTAATTTATATAAGCTGGCTTTCATCTACAGCAGTGACAAATTGACAACTTTAAGATGGGTGGACTTCAACTCCCAGAGTCTTGGGAGCAAGCTGGCTAGGGAATTCTGGGAGTTGAAGTCCACCCATCTTAAAGTTGCCAAGGTTGAAAAACACTACTCTAGACCAGGGGGTGTCTAACTCATGGCCCTCAGGCCAGATGTGTCACATGCTGGCCCCCGGTTTAGTGAAGGGGAAGAAAGTTGCGATATATTACGTTACGACAATGTGACGCCACAAATTTGACAACCCTGCTCTAGCCATTCAAGGTGATGTACATAATATTTCCTATTATGTTTTCACCCACAGTAACAACCCTATGACATAAATAGGAATGAGAGAGAGGGCTGATTGAAAGTTATTAGTGAATGTCCATGGCTCTCTAGTCAAATGCTACCTCTGAACTACTATATCACAGTGGCCTGAGAAGCAGCTGTCACAGGAGTATCCTTGATGACATAACTGTGTGTTAGAATCCCTAGCCATTTTGATATATTGTTTCTTTTAAAAAAGGAATGGCTTAAATGACTCAGCAGTGGCCATCACATCAACTTTTGGGGTTGTGGGGGGAGGGAGACTTCCACGATATAGTTTTCCATATTAGAAGAAAAATGATAGATGCGTAAGACAAACTCTGCAACTTTCATTCTTATGTCCACTGTTAGGAATAAAGTATATAAGGGTGGAGTTTATGTCATAATGTCTTGGTGCATGTTTCATGACTTCTGTGCACATACTCTCAGATGCTTATAGTTGTGCATTTAATTATACTGAAAATACATGGTGTCAATTAATGTAGCCTCCTCCAACCTGAGTGCTTTCTGCATGCATGGACCAACTCCCCAAACTCTCAGCATTAACCATGTGGCTTGGTTGTTCTGGCAGTTGATATTTACACATTGCCTAGTTCATGGAAGATTAACATAACTAATTCAGTGTTTTAAACCTGAGGAAGGAAGCCATCTTTCTCATCTATTCCCAGACCCCTTTTCTCCACTGCTGTCCTGGTCCGTGACTGTTCTCCATGACACTAAGTTCTAATTGTGCTTCTCTTACAGATGACCAAACCAGAGTTATTGTGAGTTTACTAGCAGAAGAATGCCAAGCAGATTACATCAATGCCAGTTTCATTCAGGTAACAGATACTCTACAGCCATTAAATAGCAGATCTCTAAAGCAAAATTTATCAGATTTCTAAGAGCTGGGCAACTGGTATCTCATCATTCAAGATTAAAACGGAAAGCACAAGTTGGTTGATCTTATTATAGCCTATAAAATTTATTTGGGGAGAACATCTTCAGCAGTGTGTCTGCAAGAACCAAAGATTAGGGTGTAGTCTGTGACCTGAAGGAAAGAACTAGAACAGGCGGTCAGCCAGGGAAGCTAAGCAATAATCATTCTAATAATGATTGCTTTGTTGTGGCTTTACTATGGAAGGTTTTCATACCCACTTACTGAATGCCTCCATTTGAGGCAAACAAGAGGCAAGAATAGCACAATATCAGGCAGAGATGCAACATGTAGCATCTTCTAATGATGTGTTAGTCTTGCTTCTATGCTTTTATTTTTCAAGATACATGGCAGCTCTCTTGTGGTATGCTAATACACACTACTACCATTCAATATGAGAACTACTGTATCAGAAAATGTCAGTGACTCTTCATACAGTCCAGAAAAATGTCATTTTGAAAATATGGTTACACATTTGCATTTAAGGGCCATGCATAAATTCACAATCGTGCCTACCGTCCGGGGGGGGGGGGATTCAAAATTTTTAACAACTGGTTCTGTGGGCATGGCTTAGGTGGTGGGTGTGGCTTGGTAGTCATGTGACTGGGTGAACATGGCTTGGTGGTCATGTTATTGGCTGGGTGTGGCCAACTCAATATCATTCACATCGAGGCACACATCTCCTTGCCTGGCCTCTCGTGACTGTAGGGATGCTGCAACAGTCGTAAGTGTGAAAAATGGTCATAAGTCACTTTTTTCAGTGCCATTGTAACTTTAAATGGTCACTCCACACAAGCAAAATACCACCAGAGACATTCCTGAGACAGGAAGTCTAGTCCTGCCAAGAATGTAATAAAGTTTAACAGAGAGGCAGTTTCTGTAAAAGCAACACCAGAATGTTTCCTTCCTGACTTCCTTACAGGATTAGGCCAGTAATTTCTTCTAACAACCAGTTCTCCGAACTACTTAGAATGTCAACAACTGGTTCTAGCGAATAGGTGCGAACTGGTAGAATCCCACCCCTGCTACCGTCCCTGTCCTATTGTCCCCATTTATTCGTACTTATTTCCTATATTTATACTTATTCCTATTATCTTGTAAGCGATTGACAAATAAATAAATAAATAAATAATGAATAAATCCGCCGTGAATTGCTACAGCGGTATCTATACAAGGATTCTACTTCTACAGAAGTAAAGCCCTTTTATGAAATCAATTTAATTTCCATATTTTTCACATGAATATACATTAATTGGCTCTATTTGCACGGTAATAATTAAATGACCCAAATAAAGGACAAAAGTGAGTTTTTGAAAATAAATAAATAAATCTAAAGGGCAGCTGACGCCTTCCATTTTGTCCTCCTCACAGGGTGTGGACAACAAGAGATGTTACATTGCTACTCAGGGGCCTCTTGCCCATACAGTGCTTGATTTCTGGCGTATGATTTGGCAATACAAAGTGAAGGTACGTTGTAGCACGGGATTGCAGAGGCAGTGACTGAACTCAAGGCAGAATCTGAAAGGACAACGGGATTCCCTAAGTTATAACTTTTCCCTCAGGGTCCTGGTAAAAATGGCAGACGTATCCAGGGTGGGGGGGGTGAGGAGGGGATTACTGCTGATATAAATACCCATTGAGAAACAATATATATTTCTCAATATCCATTGAGAAACAATATAGTCATCCAAAATAGAATAGAATAGAATAGAATAGAATAGAATAGAATAGAATAGAATAGAATAGAATAGAATAGAATAGAATAGAATAGGAATTCTTTATTGGCCACACAAATTACTTGTGTGTCCAATCACAAGGAAAAAGTTTGCATACCCAATAGCACAGGATTTTAAATAGGAAAAAAGGAAAAGGGATTAAGGTATTCTGAGAAGCCCACAACCCTTATAATGTATAGAATTGCCAAAGAGAGAACTGGCTTGTTGCCGGTGTTTCTGATGAAAAAGATTTTTTAAAATTTCATTTCACTGAGAGAATGGTAAGATAAGATAAAAACGTGTGTTGTTTCCAATATCATCTGATCAACTTTGAGAATTGCTCCAGAAAGGATCCTTCCACTCTGAGAGTTCTCCTGCCTTCCTCAACCGGTGTTACTACCGGTTCGGTGTGAGTGTGGCTTGTGCGCGCGCACACCAGACGCGTGCTGTGCGTGTGTGTAAAACATTTGCAAAATGCTGCCCAGAAAACACTGCACGCAGGTACACAGCATTTAAAAATCCTCTTCTTTCCTGCTTTTTCAACCTCAGCTGTACCGTGCAAAGCAGCTGAGATTGAAAAAGCAGGATATAAAGGACAGCCAAGAGCTCAGGAGGGTGAGCGGGCCAAACAAACAAGCAAAAGGTTGCAAACCTCAAACCGGTTCTGTGTCTGCTGCTCTTCAGAGCTACTGGTTCTATAGGACTGGACCTGTAGCATCCGACCCTGCTCTACATGCTGGTTATCATAGATTAGAAAGGCGGTTTTTGACAATGTCTCTCTTTGCAGGTGATTGTCATGGCTTGCCGGGAAGTAGAAATGGGCAAGGTAAGAGCTAGTAACAGAGGAACAGTATTGGGAAGCAGGGAAGCTTCCTTCTGCTTCCCTTCAGGCTTGTGGCTTGATGGGGAAAATAATGTGGGAATTTTAGCTAACCTCCTTTCTTTCTTTTAAAAAAATCAGAAAAAGTGTGAACATTACTGGCCTTCTGCAGAGGAAGCCTTGCATTTTGGACCCTTCTCTGTGGCACAGGTGAGATGATTATATCTGGGCAGGCAGCAAGCAATGTATGGAGGAGGAATTCAAGCCATAGCAAGCTCTGTTGCTTCTAAGTCTAGCAGAGACATCTGCAC
Organism: Hydrophis major; assembly: GCA_033807585.1. Classification (NCBI taxonomy): domain Eukaryota; kingdom Metazoa; phylum Chordata; class Lepidosauria; order Squamata; family Elapidae; genus Hydrophis; species Hydrophis major. The sequence goes on from CM066329.1 coordinate 225,695,003, forward strand.
CGCTTACCACAGCTTGATTAAGGATCGAGGTTTCTCGTTCAGAAATTCTGGAAATGTAATTAAGAGTGAAAGAAATTAGATCAAGCCAGTCCAGCATTTAGACAGCCAGATAGAAGTTCTCAGGTAGGTCATTAAAAAAGATGGTCATTCCTGTTTTGCTCATTGGAGCTTCAAGGCTGAATTTAGAGCATTTACAAGAAGTCTAATAATATCCAAAGTTGGGTATTGAGAATACCTTGAATAACCTCCAAAACAGGAGATGCATGCTTGGCAGGGCTTACTGATATCTGTGTTGAGTCCAGTCATGGTTGAGGGCTGAATCTTCAAACTACCACTAACTATTCAAACTACTACTAACTATTTAATTACTCTCACTCCCAGGGCATTGTGGGAAACTTAAACTGTAAAATAGAAGTTCAGTCCATAGCAGCCTGTTGCTATTACCCACAGCAGAAAGGAAATCCATTACGTGGGACTTTGACAAGCCTGCTTTTAAATTTAAACCAGGCCTATTTAGATAAAAGCTGTTATTAAACCCACCCCTGATTCAGCTCTCCCTTCCCTACTGCTCTTTAAATGCATTGAACTACCAATTGCCATTGCAGAGTAAGTGACGCAATACTTTCCAGACCTAAGTTAATTTATGACCATCCATTTCTTGGTGAACTGAATGACATACGTGCTACTGTTGAGCAGAGGATCAATTGTCTTGTTACATAACTTCCTTACAGATCTTTCACTGTTATATCTATGCTTAAGCATAATTAACTAGAGTTATTCAATCTGGGCTGCAGAAATCTCAAATGCTGTCGGAAATCTATTCCCATTAAATGGCAACAAAAGGATTTTTTTTAAAAAAAACTCTCAATTCTTTCCTCTCTAGGGTTTATTTGGATGTTTGCAATCCTATAAATGAGGGAATAGAAATATCACTAAGACTTATATACTGCTTTACAGTGCTTTACAACCCTCTCTAAGCGGTTTATAGAGTCAGCCTATTGCCCCCAACAATCTGGGTCCTCATTTTACCCACCTCGGAAGGATGAGAGGCTGAGTCAACCTTGAGCTTGGTGAGAGTTGAACTGCCAAATTGCAGGCAGCCAGCAGTCAGCAGAAGTAGCCTGCAGTACTGCACTCTATAACTACTACGCCACCATGGCTCATGGGAGAATCTCAAAATTGAAACATCATGAGGATTTTGATCCTGTTTTCTTTTCTCTGCCTTAGGTCAAAGAGCAGGAACTCAACCCAGATGTCATTTTGCGGGTACTTACCCTGGCATTTCAGCAGGTGAGCTTTGTATTTTATGGATTCAGATCCAATTCATTTCTTGAAACTCTCCAGAGTTTGAGATTAGTTGTTTGCACCGCACAAAAGAAAAATGTGATGTTGAGAGAAACACACACACACACATACACACACTTTCACTTGTAGTCATTCATACAAATCCTAGCCAAACACACACTCTTGTCAAGGAAGACAAACCTGCTAATTTCTTCAAACAAACGCACAGATAAAGAAAACACTGACAAATGCCATTTGCACTTCCACTGGCTCCTTTGACCTTGCAAAATGGCATTATACTATACAGTTGCTGTATTTAATATTTTTTAATACTTTTTTTTTAAAGGGGGAGCTTCGTGGGAGGCTAGGCTGCTATTTGAGGGCAGGTTAGAGCTTATGGGTTGCAAACCCCAGTTGTAAAGAGGTCTTTCTAGAATTCCAATTCAATAGTTTAGTGGTTGTACTGTATTTGTGAGATTTGATATGTTTTTGAACCTGATATGTGCTTCTGTACTATTTTATTACATTGAAATGTTAAATGTGGTGTTTCCTCATTGATTTATAATATAAGGGATTACTTTTCTTATCTCAGGAAGAACGGGTGATTTCCCATTTCCAGTATGTGGCTTGGCCAGACAGAGGCATCCCTGATACTTATGGTTACTTCCTCAACATGATTGAGCAAGTGAGATTTAAGCAGGGTGAGGACACCGTACCCATCTGTGTGCACTGCAGGTACGGGAGGATTTGGTGGCAAGACCCTGTAGAAAGACCGCATTGCTGATTTACTAGTAAACGTAACAATTGAATATGAGGAAACAAGCTTTTTGTAGAATGAATGAATAATTTTTGCACTGAAGATGTGAGCCCTTCAAGGTAATCTAGACAAGAAGCACAATTATGAGTTCCTACTTCTATTAACATGGGGGTTCCCAAAGTCTCATGAACCCCTTCATGAAGTTTCAGATTGTTCATCGACTCCCAAACATTTATTATACTATACTAATTTAGTCATACTACTTTAATAACACTATCAATAATTAAAATATGAATAATGCCTGTGGTTATCGGCATACGGCATGCCATACCAAAAACTCTTGATTGTCAATTAGAAAATCTGCGTATTGAAAGAATTTCCATCTGCCAAATACAAAAGGCCGTATTGCTTGGATCTGCACATAGACTATGCTAATACATTACAACATCCTAAGCTTTTGGGAGTAGGACATTGAGTAGGAAGGCCAACAGTACAGCAGCTAAAAAACACTGGCAGTTGTGATTTCACATTTTTGTTTACATAATACTATTTGATTGTCCCATCAACCCTTGAGAATTGATCTTGACCACTTTGGAGAATCATGCATTTACAGAATCTTGCAGGACTAAAAGAATTTCTCCTCTCCTTTTACTATTTCTCTCCCTTCATTTCCCCCTCTTTTTATTTTCCAGAAAACCGGGGCGGGGGTGTGAGAATACCATTGCTGTTCTGGGATCATAGTAAAAATTGATTGATTGATTGGGAGAGTCCCTTCTGAAACATTTTCCAAGACCCCCCCCCCCTTTCTGTGAGATATCATTTATATGACAGTTGTTCCATGTAGCTCTTCTCCTGTTTGTCAAGGTCATCCCCACATACCATGATAGAAGGAGATATGTCAACATCTCCTAGCCTAGGACAACTTGCTATGGCCAAATCGCCACAGGACAACTCACCATGGGCTACTCACTGCAGGACAACTCATTGCAGGACAAGAGTTACACTAATATCATTAAAATAGTGGAACAGAGTAATTAAAGAAACGGACCTAAACTATCCCGTAGAGACGGGGATTGTGAAGGGCACTGTCCCACGATCCCAGAGATATCGCAAAATCTCTGGTTTGATCCGGGAGAAGCCCTTTTGCTGGCGGCGGAGAGGCAGCCTCCATAGCTGCTGAAGTCGGGACAGCTCCGGAAAGAAAGTGGCTGGAAAGAAAGTGTGTCGGCTGGGTGAGAAACTTCTTTTGTGTTGTAAATTCGCTGAGGTTTGAAAGGGCATCCTGAACAAAGAAGAAACCTGTGAGATTTTTTTTTTGACCAAAACTGTTTGAGCGGCGTTTTTTAAAGTGATGTCAAATTGAGGCTTGGATTTTTTTTCTTTTTCTTACTTTTTTTCTGGGGACTTTAATGTGACTTTGTAGGTAACCAGATTGAATTTTCTCTTATATATATATTTTATGCTCCTTTTGATTTTTTTAATTTTCTTTAGGATAGAGGCTCCCTTTGGTTATTTTTTTTTCTTTTTTTTGTATACATTATTCCTATTTTCTGGCTGGGGGGGAGGAGCATTAAGAAACTTTGCAACACTGCCAACTAGAGGCTTGAAAATACTTTATTTGAATTGGAGAGAACTGTGAAAAGACTCCTTCTCAAGGACGTTTCAACGTGATAAGATAGAGGGAGAGCACAACAAAATATTATTACAGGTGTTTTCCTGGACTCTTATCAATATTTCAACACTTGAGGCTTGGCTTTGAAGCTGCTGGAGAAGAGAGTCATAATAAGAGCCTTGGATAAATAAATAAAGTGCGGTGTGCTCTTATATATATGTATATATGTATATATGTATATATGTATATATGTATATATGTATATATGTATATATGTATATATGTATATATGTATATATGTATATGTATATCTATATCTATATCTATATCTATATCTTTATCTATATCATCGATATCTCTATCTATCTATCTATCTATCTATATATCTTACTTGTGATATCCCTACTCACCAGCCTTTTTGTAAATTTCAATTCTAGTAATATTCTTATTTTTGCCTTTTATTTTAAAGGGAAAGCCTCAGAGTTTTTTCTTTCTTTTTCTTTTTCTCTCCTTATTTTTATTGGGACTTCTTTGCTCTTTCTATCCATGTTTTTGGACCACTTTGTTTTTCTTTTTTGATTATTGAGACTTCTCAACTGGATTAAGGTGTGAAGAACCTGAAGAAATTTCTTCTTTTCTTTTTGCTTTTTTTTGCTCTTAATCAAAATTATTATTTTGGGGTTTATTTGTTTTTTTCCTTTCTATTTTTCCTTTTTTATGGTGGACTACTTCGTAATTGGATTAGGGTCTAGAAGAACCTGAAGATCTTTCTTCTTCCTTTTTTCCTTTTTCTTCTTTGGTTTTGGGCCTTTTACTATTGGATTTTTCCATTTTGGATTATAATTGGCTACTCTACCAGTTGGATTAAAAGTCAAAAAGAATTTGAAGCTTTGGAAGCATTAAAATGAGCAGGAAACCAATACCATCTGGCATTTCTACTTCTACCTCTGCTTCCCCACCAGCTGGAGGACAATGTTTAAATCAGACAATGTTGAAGCAAGATAAAGAACAAGAAAAAGTAACTTTACAAATGATTATGCAAGGAATCCAAGATCTCAAGATAAAATCAGACATCATTGAACAAAGAATAGAGAAGACTGATGAAAAAGTGGAAAATATTAAACAAATGAGGGGGAAGTATGAGAAGAGATTCCAAAAAATTGAGGAAGAAGGAAAACAAAGAGAGGAGAAGATTGGAAATATTGACAGTAGATTAACAGTGGTTGAACAAGAAAAAAGTGGGATGTTGAGGTGGGAGATGGAAAGGTCAGAATTTTATCTCAGATTTCAAAATATAGAAGAGGAAAAAGGAGAAAATTTGGCTGCGATAATGATAGAAATTTTGGCAGATGCTTTGGAAATTACAGAGGAAAAGATGATGGATGGAGTAGATGAGGTATATAGAGTTTATACAAGATATGCGATGAGAAATAAATTACCAAAGGAAGTTCATATTAGATTTACCAAAAAATCCATTAAAACACAAATATTACAAGTGGTAAGAGAGAAAACATTGAAATACAAAGGTAAAGAGATTGTGGTTTTAAAACAAATACCCAGAAGAGTGAGAGAGATGAGAAGAGAATATCAATTTCTGACCAAAATGCTATTGGAAAACGAAGTGAATTATAGATGGCTGATTCCAGAAGGATTAATGTTTTCGTGGCAAGAGCAGAGACATAGAATTGATTCAATTGAGAAAGCAGAACTTTTCCATGCAGAATTTTTTGGAAGAAGAAGAGAGGAGGCAGAGAAAGAGGTCTCATTAATTGAGTTTCAAGAGGAACAACTGGAGACTGAAAAAGGGAAAGGAGCTGTAGGTGGACAGGTGGATGGTAAAGAACAGCGTGAAGTGAGATCCACGAGAGCTGTTAGACCTAAATATAAAGCATAATCATGGAAGAAAAAAAAACTGATTACAATGAATATAAATGGACTTAATTCAGCTGCTAAAAGAAGGAAAACTTTTCATAAATTAGAGAAATTAAAATTTGATATAATTTGTCTACAAGAAGTTCATATTAAAAAACAACATGAACAATTGTTAGTACAGCCAAAATTGGGGAAAATATTTACTTCTTTGACTCAATGTAAGAAAAGAGGAGTGGTTCTATACATTAAAGAGGCTATCCCAGCAAAACTGATCTACATGGATGAAGACGGAAGAGTATCAATGGTGGAAATAATGGACAATAATATAAAAATACTCTTGATTGCAATTTATGCTCCGAATGATAAACAAGAAGAGTTTTATAAAAAGCTACACATGAAAATAATTGGATTGGACTATGTTAATATAATTATGATGGGAGACTTTAGTGGAATTGTGGACAATAAATTGGACTACATAGCAACAACAACAAAGCAAAATAGAAAGGCTCTCCCTAAATCTTTTTTTAAAATGACAGACGAACTAACTTTAAAAGATATTTGGAGAGAAAGAAATGTTAAAGCTAAACAATATACTTTTTATTCAAATAGACATTTATCATGGTCCAGATTAGATATGATTTGGATCTCAACAGAATTAATATCCAATATTCAGGAAACAAATATTGAAACAAGTACTTGGGCAGATCATAGCCCAATGACAATTAAATGGAAGGGACAAAAAAAAAGATCGAGATGGACATTAAATAATACTATTTTAAAGGAGAAAGATTTTATACAATGGATGGAGAAGGAATTGGCTTTTTTCTTCAGAGAAAATAAAAAAGAAGATACTTCAACGCAGAATGTTTGGGATATAATGAAGGCATATGCTAGAGGTCTGATAATAGATTATACAAGAAAAAAGAATATTAGGAAAAGGCAAGCTTCTAAGGCCTTGGAAGACGAGTATAAAAGACTTGAAAAAGAATTACAGAAAATGCCACAGAAAAAAGATATTAAATTGAAGCTGGATGTAATTAAACATAAAATGGAATTAATAGAGAAAGAAGAACTGGCACAGAAAATCAGAAATTCTAAACAGAATTACTTTGAAGATGCAACTAAACCAGGTAGATGGCTAGCATATAAATTGAGAAAGGAGAAGGAATCAAGAAAAATATTGAAGCTAATAGATGATCAAGGCCAAGTTTGTTATGGTAATAAGGAGAAAAAGGAAATTATTCGAGATTTTTATGGGTAACTATATAAACAAGAGAATATTGATGAGGAAAAAGTCAAACAGTATTTACAGAATGCTAATTTACCGAAGATACCTAAAGAGACTGAAGAAATGCTAGAAAGCAACATAACAATGATGGAATTAAATGAAGCATTTAAGAGACAAAACAATGGGAAAGCACCGGGTCCAGATGGGCTTCCGGCAGAATTCTGTAAAACATTTCAAAAATCATTGAGCATCCCATTGTTAGAAGTCATGAATGAAGTTATGTTAAAGAAGATGATACCCAAAACATGGTCAGAGGCTTATATCACACTTATTCCAAAAGAAGAGACTGACCCACTGCAAATTAAGAACTATAGACCTATTTCCTTACTGAATGCAGACTATAAAATCTTTGCTTCAATTTTAGCAGAAAGACTTAAAAAATATTTAAATAATTTTATTCACCCAGATCAAAATGGATTTCTGCCAAAGAGACAAATCAGAGACAATATGAGAGTAATCTTGGATATTTTGGAATACTATGAGGTTCATCCTGAAAAGCAAATGGCTTTGATATTCCTAGATGCTCAAAAGGCATTTGACAACGTGAACTGAAGATTTATGTTATTACTATTGGAACAGATGGGTTTTGCTAAAAAATTTATTCAAGCAATAGAAGCCATATATAATAAACAGACAGCAAAGGTAATGATGGAGGGGGAACGTACAGATTTTATTAATATAAGAAAAGGCACAAGACAAGGGTGTCCCTTATCTCCTTTGCTATTTGTGTTGACTTTGGAAGTGTTGAATAGAAATATTAGGGATGATAAAAGCATAAAAGGAATGAAAATTAAGAAGGAAGAATTTAAACTACAAGCTTTTGCTGATGATTTAGCTTTTATTCTGGAAGACCCGTTAGAAACAGCTCCAAGGTTATTGGAAAAGATAGAGACATATGGTGAGATGGCTGGTTTGAAAATAAATAAAGATAAAACAAAGATTTTGACAAAGAACATGCTATTGAGACAGAGAGAAGAACTGGCAGATCTTTTGAAGAAAGATGGCAAAGAGGGACAAAATGAAATGTGAATGATAAAAATTAAAATATTTTTCAATTATTTTAAATAATTAAATTGAATTATTGAAATGGCCCTGCGGTGATTTGCCCCATGGAGAGTTGTTCTATTCCCTGAATTATATATTAGGATTCCTTGAATGGTTTTTTTTCAGTAGTCAAGTCTTACAGCGTTCTCATAACATCACTCAGCTCTTCTTTAGCCATTCAAGAGAAAAAACTGGCATTACTAATTGTTTGTCATTATAATGGCTGGATTTTCTAAAAGATAGTACTGTACAGTCAGTAGTGGGGAATTATGTCAACCTTAAATTATGAGAAGATATGGGTAAATAGTGAGGTGGCCAAGGGGAAGCAACTGACAGCAAGCAGTAAAGCAGATTGACTTTAAATCTAAAACAATCAAATCTAAAACAAATGAGGCAAAAATTGTCAAAAATTCCAACACACTCCCTTCAGTGGTATCAACATCTCAACACAGTAACACTAAATTCATTGCAGATAAAAATTCCACCTTAAGTTGCAAAAGAATCCTATGCCCTCATTTAGGGAGAAGATCTAGGCAGACTGCAAACAATTCCAGAAATAATGGATAAATATCTAATAAACATACATTGTTGCATTGTAGAATCTGTCCAATCGTATTTGCAAGATTCCATGGGAAGTTGTTTTAAATCCTTTCTCACTATTTCCTTCTCCTCTTCTTTTCTTTATAGTGCTGGCTGCGGTCGGACAGGTGTGATCTGTACATTGGAATATGTACGACAGCTGCTGCTTAAAGAGGTACTTGGACCCCACTAAACAAACTCACCCTCCCCAAAAATAAAGAAGTTAGTTTCTTGGTGAACTGAAACTGACTTTGTGCGTGTGGCTTTTTATATTTATTTCTGGCCTGTATCGATACTAATATGGAATTATAGTATATAATTTATTGGGAGAACATCGGTTTGGAAAAACCTGAGACAGTTGCAAAAATATTAAGGTATCACACATGATGAGGAAAAGATATTCAGCATCTGCACATATAGCCCTTTAATATTGCTATGTGCATACACTTCCAAGCAATGAGACATTCCAGGTTGCCACAATTTATTCAGTGTACATTTTCCCTCAGAAGAGATCATAGGCATTGATGGCAATTAGTCACATAAGGCATATTTCTACATAGCGCACTTAGCCATGTAGGAGAGGGAAGCCATCAAAATTAAATATCTACTCAAAATCTGGCAGTAGTAGGAAGATCTGTTGGAAAGTTCTCTAAACCCCTGTTCAAAACCTGGGAACTCCCTGCAGCCTACCAGATGGAGAAAAAAACCTGACAAGAATAGCGGAATAACTCAGAGGTGGGAGGAGTGGGTCTCTGTCTGAAATGGTCAACAGTATCACATTTCTCCTTCCCCAAAGATTCCCTGACTGTGATGCTGTCAGAATAACCAGCAAAACACATTAGATTTTACACATCTTGGAACTGCTGTAGGTTACTGCCTGTTCCAGGAAAAAAAAACATTTTTAAATATTGAAAAAGATAAGCATGACTTAAGTCAGAACCTCATTCATGACTATGGCAAGCTAAAGGCATGTTGTACAAACATAGCAGAAGGAAGATGGGGGATGGGCAGGGCATGTTTTATACATTAGATGCAAATAGGGATAGATCTATAGTCCCAATTATTTTTCTTGAAGCATTGACTAAGTGAACTGGACCAAAGCTTAACCTTTGATTGGATTATGGTGATCCCCATACATTTATTTCAAAGGGAACTTTCTTTTCCCCATGCAAATAACAGGTGCAAACACAGCGTGTAGAATTAAATACCTTTCAAATCTACCCAGAGGTCTCAGACCAAATTAGAAGATTATGGTGAGTGGTGGCCTAATTTTTTGCTCACCATTCATCACCAAAGTACTTCTTGGGAAAACTTCCAGAGTTGCTTAGCTCTTTTTTTTTTTTTTTATGCAGACGACTTCTTATTAAGGTGCTCTCACAGCTCAAAGAGAATAAAACTAAAGGGAATAGTAAAATAGATTAGTGTATGCATACGTATATGCAGATAACTTCTGTCTGATAAGGCATGGTTGAGATCCAGATCCCTTTCTGGTGATGTTCCAGGTAGTCTTTGAAAATGTAATTATTCTCCTAAATCTTGAGGTAGAGTGGTAGTTAATCCATGCAAGATTTAGTTTTGTTTGGCATGGATTTTCTTCTGCTGAACAGATTCCTCTTGTTCTTATACTTTAATGTACTAGCCTTTTATAATTTAAAACATCAAGTTATTAAGTGTCAGGCATTTTTTTAAAAAAATTATGCATAAATCTATATATAAAATAATATGTTATTCTGTGAGAAAAAAAGAATGTATCTTCATTTGTCAGTTTTTCACTCTTTTTCAGAGGATTTCTCCATACTTCAGCATTTTTGATATAGTCCTAGAAATGAGGAAGCAGAGGCCAGCTATTGTCCAGACCCAGGTGAGTTCCCATAGTCAACTCAAGATATTTGAGTGAGGCAAAATACCAGGACTGCTCTTTTCTTACCTATGTAGAAGCTGACTTGACTAGATGGCCTACAGGGTTCCTTCCAACTCTGTTATTCTGTGATTCAGGAAACAAAGGGTATGTCTGTCATAGCTGGGAAGAACAAATTAGTTTAGGGAATATCATTCAGGTATTAAACTAATCTCTGAAAAAACACACTTCCCAATACATTAAGATCTCAGTGGAATGAAATAATTACATTTTACCTGAGTCTAAAGAAAAGTTGAATTCTGAAAATCCTTTATTGCAACCAATAATAATAATAAAGAGCTAAAATAAATGCCCGGTGATAGGCTTGAAGGTATAAGATAGTATAAAATAGTCCACATTTCCCAATAGGAAGCTGTAGCTTATGGAGTGAGAAACTTGAAGAATGTCCCTTCTAAGGGGAATTGCATGGTAACGTACTGTATATATTTATTAAAATAATAAGATAAATTATAAGGGTATTCTGAGAAACACCAGCAGATGGAAGCTAATACTGCCTTCGGGTTCAGTTTTTTTCCTGCTTTCAACCTATGCCTGTTTTACTATGCCTGACAAAACTCAAAGGGAGCCACTGAGAATTGCTACCAAATACAGTACTTGTTTGCATGTAGGTCTACAACTACAGGTAGTCCTTGACTAACAACCATTTATTTAATGACTGTTCAATGTTACAATAGCACTGAAAAAAGTGACTTATGATTGATTTTCACACTTATGACCATTGCAGCATCCCAATGGTCACATGATCAAAATTCGGGAGCTGGACAACTGGCATGCATTCATGACTTGTGATAGTTGTACTGGGGTCATGTGATCACATTTTGTGACCTTCCCAGCTGGCTTCTGACAAGCAAAGTCAATGTAGGAAGCCAGATTCACTTAACAACTTCATGATTCACTTTACAACTGTGACAAAAAAGATAATGGGGCAAAAAACATCACTTAACAACTGTCTTGCTTTGCAATGAAAATGTTGGGCTCCATTGTGGTTGTTAAGTGGAGGACTATCTGTACACAAATCCACCTCCTTCCTAGAGGGCAGCAAAGAGCTAGCCTTTTTGGTGTTTTCTTGCTGTCATTTAATGGTTGCCTACAGTTTGCAGCCTAGATACAATAGGCCTACCTGCACGAACAAACTACGGTATATAAGCTTACAGTTTACAAACTATAGGTTTCTCACACATCTGTGTCACATCTTTTCTTGTCAGGAACAGTATGAATTTGTGTATCGTGCAGTCACTGAAATGTTCCGGGATGCTCTGGCTATTTCCTGCCCAAATTATGAAAATCTCAAAGAGGTAAGAGATGGCACCCAACAAGCTTTTTCCACAGAGGGCGTGATAGCTTCCCTGTTCTATGAAAAATGGAGGGTTTTTTTTCCTTAGGCTTGACAGTTATAAGGCAATTTTGCTTTCTTGAAGCAACCTTACCACTACCTACTTTGAAATACTTGTTTTAATGCAGGCAAAAATTAAATCCAGTTACTGTATTGTTCATTGTATTTTATGCGTTTAGTATAAGACATGACAATTTATTCCCATGAGGCTCAGGAATTAGATTTAGATTTCCCTCTCATTCATATGAACGTATTAATCCCCATAATTGTCTTTCATTTCCCAAATGTTTACTGTGGCTTCTAAGGCTAAGTCCTTTGTATTTAGTGAGGTTAATTCTGCGCTCAGCATGCAAAGATGAAAAAAAATCTTCCTATGTTGTGATTCAAGGTAGAAGCTCCCATTTTATCGCTGCAGTGATGCTGAGAAAGGAAGATTTAACTTTTTTTAACATTGTATTTTCTCTACCCAATGCTACTGTTATTTCTGCAAATAGGGGAAAATTGCCACTATATAAGTATTCACCCTGGCAGGATGAAAAAAGCTGTGAGTTATTTCCGTATTGGAGAATCTAAAATCTATCGTTGTTCCCTGCCCTGCCCCAATTGGTTCTTCTTTCCCCCCTGAAAAGAAATAAAAATATTCATCACCGACAGAAAAAGTGCTGTTTCCATTTTAACTTCCCAGAAAGTTAAACATCATGAAGATGGTGCGCATGGCTGGCTGAAGCAATGCTCAGCAGGGAGCCTGTGGGTTCTACTGTGAGATGTTTAAAAAGAAAAGAAAAAAAAAAGATGGCTTGGCAGTTGCTACAGTCCTTTGAGGGGACTATGGTCTCACTTCAGCCAAAAGTAGATTTCTGTGTAAGTTATTCTTTATTTGTTAGAGTAATATCCTGTACTACTTTCCTCCCTCCCTCCCTCTCTCTCTCTCTCTCTCTCTGACTCTCCTTCTCTTTCTGTCTCTTTCTCTTTCTATCTATCTTTCTGTCTCTCTTTCTTTCCCTTTCCCTTTCTCTCTCTCTCTCTCTCTTTCTTTTTCTGTCTATCTCTCTTTGTTACTCTCTCTCTCTCCCCCCCCCCACCACTCATACTGTTAAGTCCTGAGCATGGGCGCAAGGAACGGAGACGAGACATCGAACTGTGACTTCAACTCTTTATTCGTGACTTCAGAAAAGAGCAAATACTTGGGCAGCAGCAGCTCTTTTATAGAGCTGGCTGCTGTCAAAACAACCAATGATTTGAGTTTACCGCTCTAACAAGCGTCCAATCAGAGAGACCCGCTAACAGCCAATCGGACTGGCCAGAAATGACCAATCACGACTCGCTATTCGCGGGCCAATGAGAAGTGCAGGATTACGAGCCTGCTGTAAAAGTAAAGCTATTAGGGTTGTTACTGATGCGTTGGCTTAGTCCATAACACCCCTCCCCCCTAGGTTCCGTCTGAAGGGTGGGGTGACGTATTCTCGTAAGTAGGCAGGTCGCTTCACCTGTCTGCTTGATCTGCGCTGTTCCACCGGTTTCTGTCCTGGCTCTGGTTCCGGTGGGCTGCCCGCTGAGCCGGATGGCGAAAACAGTCCCGCTGTTTCGTCGAATGGCTCTGGGCTGTTCTCTCGCCAATGCTATTCTCTGGGTTGCCTGGATCTGCTTCCATCGCGGTGCTGTCATGCGGCGAGGCCACTCCTCGGCTTGGTTCTCCTTCTGGCGGTGAGTATCCCATGGTTGGCTGTGTAGACTGCTGGGTTTCGATTGTTAAATCATCTGTTATTTCTCTTTCGGTCCCCTCGATGTCCCTTCCCCCCCCCCAGTTGGAGATTCAGGGGATGAGATGGGAGTAGGTGCTAGTCTGGAACGAAGTTGGTCTATGTGGCGCTTCCACGTTTTACCATCTGCAGTTTGTAGATGATAGGATCGGGGTCCCGTAAGTTGCAATATGGTAGCGGGGACCCATAACGGGTCGCCCGAGAAGTTTTTCACAAAAACAGGGTCACCTTCCTGGAATGATCGACACTTGCTGCTGGATCCTATGGGTTGTTCAGGCGTGTAAGCAGGGTGGAGGCGATCGAGATGCAAGCGAAGTTTCCGGCCCATCAGGAGTTCAGCTGGGGTTCTGTTTGTGGCGCTGCTTGGGGTAATATGTTGAAGGAGAAGCATCCGGGTTATTTTATTGTCAATGTCACCGTGGTCCATTTTGTGTAAAGTCTTCTTTACAAATTGAACCATTCACTCAGCCCTACCATTGGCCGCAGGGTGAGCTGGCGATGTTAAGGCATGGCGGATGCCCCGGTTTGCTAGGTACTGTTCAAATGCCAGGGCAGTGAATTGGGGGCCATTATCGGAAACCAGGACATCAGGCAATCCGTGGTAGCGAATAGCTTATTCAGTTTTTTAATGACCGCCTCCGTGGTGGTGCTTTTCATCTTGTGGACCTTGAGCCAGTTAGAATAGGCATCCACGGTTAGAAGAAAAGTGTGTCCTCTTGTGGGTCCTGCAAAATCGATGTGGATATGGGACCAGGGGCCTCGAGGCGTTTCCCACTGAGTTGGGGTGTTTTTGGAGGAGCAGAGTGAGTCTCCTGGCATTTGCTGCACATCGCTACCCAGGTCTCTATCTGCTTGTCTAACCCAGGCCACCATGCATAACTCCTGGCCAATGCCTTCATCAGCAAGATGCCTGGATGTCCATCGTTCAACATTTTTAAAACTTTATGTTGTAATCTCTCCAGGATTACAACTCTGTCTCCCCACAAGATGCAGCCCTTTTGGGAGAATAGTTCTGTCTGTAGATTTCTGAATGGCTTGAAAGTGTCGTTGGGTGCGCTGTCCGGTCAACCCCATTCCACCCAGCTGAGGACTCGTGCCAAAGAAGGGTCCTTTTTTGTTTCTGAGGCGATGTCTCGAGCGGTCAGCGGTGGCGATTTAAGTTTCGATTTGCAATATGGCAAGGGTTGGAGCTGGGTTCTCTATGACGTTTGGTAGTGGAGAGCGGCTCAAGGCGTCAGAGTGGGGAATGGCTTTCCCCGGGTGGTGTTGCAGTTGGTAATCGTAGGCGGTTAAAAATTCCGACCAACCTGTCATTCTTGGCAATAAGATGTGGGGAGTTGGTTTGTTTCCCGCCAAAATACCAAGTAGTGGCTTGTGGTCTGTAATTATGGCAAAGGGTCTCCCATACATATATTCATGGAAACGTTTAATTGTGGATACAATGGCGAGAGCCTCTTTATCAAGTTGGCTATAGTTCCTTTCAGTTTTAGACAAAGTTCTCGAAAAGAACGCAATAGGTGCCTCATTACCATTTGGCAGGACATGGCTTAAAATGGCTCCCACTCCGAATGGTGAGGCATCATAGGTAACCGTTAAGGATAGAGTCTCGTTGTATTGTATCAATACAGCATCGGAAGTTAAGAGGTCTTTTACTGTTGAAATGCCCGTTCTTCATGCCGTCCCCAGACCCAGGAAGCCTTTTTGTCGAGAAGTCTATGTAGGGGCTCGGCTACGGTTGCCTTCTGGGGCAAGAAGATGTTATAAAAGTTAATGAGTCCCAGGAAGGCTTGGAGGTCTGTCTTATTTCTAGGTCTTGGGACGTTTTTGATTGCAGTTAATTTTTTTTCGGTGGGGTGGATTCACTGTCTGTCGAGAAGGTATCCCAGGAACTCCACTCTCTCCGTACAAAGTTGACACTTGTCCCTTTTTACTTTCAGGCCAGCATCTTTAAATTTTTGAAGAACCTTTCTGAGTCATTGTACTAATAACTCTTTTGTGGGGGCAGCTATTAGGACATCGTCAAAATAAGGCATGATGCCTTTTATGCCTTGTAATAGTCTCTCCATCAAACTTTGGAAAATGCCAGGCGCCACGCTTACTCTGAATTGGAGTCTATTGCACTTGAAGGCACCTCTATGTGTAATTATTGTCTGGGCTTCTGCAGTCTTCGCGTCTACGGGTAGCTGTTGGTACGCCTGAGCTAAGTCCAATTTTGCAAATATTTTTCCGCCACCCAGGGAGTGAAGAAGGTGTTGGACCATTGGTACTGGGTAAGCGCTCTGTTGAAGGGCATGATTTAGGGTGGCCCGGTAATCCCCACAAATTCTTAACAAGCCATCTGGCTTCATGGGCGTTACTATTGGAGTTTCCCAATGGGCATGGTCAATCGGTTCCAATACACCCTGGGCTATTAATTTATCTAGCTGCTCGTCGATCTTTGGCTTGAGGGCAAAAGGCACCCGATGAGGCTTAAGACGAATGGGAGCTACATCGGGGCTGAGATTAAACAATATAGGGGTCCCCTTGTACTTGCCTAATGTTACTGTGAACATGTCCTGGAATTCCTGGATGAGGGCCTCTTCCCAATCATCACTTTCGGTTTGGTGTATGCCAGCTAGTTCAATTCTGAGTGGGGCGAACCACTCTAACCCTAACAAACTGGGCCGGTCACAATCAACGACAGTCAGGGGAAGCGTCGCGGTGCGGTCCTTGAAGGATACTTGGACGTGGCTGGAACCGACAACCGGAATCCTGTTTCCCTGGTAGTCTTGTAGTCTGCGTTCAAACGCAGAACACATTCCCAGTAAACATCTTCCTCTCGTTTATTGTCCAAGGCATACAGCATAAATAGAGGAGGGTAAAGTCGTGGGAGCAGCACAGGAAGTAATAAGCCAGAGCTTGTAACCACATAGCTTAAACACATAAGAAACAGGAAAACAAAACATTTGGAGTATTATTTTGAGGAATTGGTATTCTATGAACATTAGCAGAATTCATTTGATCCAGACCAACTATTCTTAATCAATAAAACATGTTTAAAAAGCAAAAGGGAATGGAAGAGCTGAATTTCACTTCCTCCTACCTACTTCAATTATCTTTCAACCAAGAAAAAATATTCCTTAAGTCCTTTTTCTCAGCTATTCCTGAAAAGTTGCAATATTTGCACATACTGCAAGATATTCCAGCACAGAACAAGAAGTATGAAGATTTCTATGCATAGAGGACATGATGTACACTATTAAGAGCCTACTATTATGATTCTTTGAGTACTGAGGTCCTGGTGACAGATGGCAGGGATCAGCTGTTTGAGGGTTTTCCAGGAGACCATCGATAGGGATGACCCTGAATCGACTTCCATCATGCATGGTCGATTCTCAATAGTAACCTTTACGCGGATCTTTCTTGCATCTAGCGATGAAGCGTGGCCGATAATAATAGTTTGGTGCACCTCTTCTCGTCTCGTTGAAGCAGCAGGTGCTCGATTTCTGTAGTGGTAGTGGTTGTTCCATTGGTGGTTCAGGCGGTCCCGATTTCCAGGTGGTTTGCCTGTCTCCCGACGGAGGTTGTTCTCCCTTTGGCTTGGACTGGACTCTCGCTTGCTTCTGCAGACCTTTACGATGTGGCCTCTTTTCCCACAGGAACGGCAGAGTGTGTCGAGGAATTTGCAGTCCGATGGCAGGTGGTTTGCCCCACAACCAGCACATTGGCACGGAAGTCTCTGGTTCCTTTGCTCTCATTCCGAGCAGAGCCGGTTGATCTCCTCTTCCTCACTGTCTGAGGATGACTCGAGGTCTTCGTGATGGGCGGTAATAACGTGCCTCTCAGAGGAGAGCGGACTATCGTTAGCGAGTTGGCGGTGCGGTGCGTTCGCTCGGCGCATTCGAGCGGCTGACTTCCTGGTTGCTTCTGCGGAAGTAGCGTCGGCAATGACATCTGCAAGGCTGATGTCTCCTTTCGCCATGAGCTTACTCTGCGCTGTGTGGTCATCTAAACCCAGAACTATGCGGTCTCTCAGGGCTTCCTCAAGGTTTGCAAAACCACAGAGGCCTCTCGGTTCCGGAGGTCGGCTACGAAGTCCCCAACGCTCTCGTTCTTCCGTTGGTCCATCTGGTAAAACTCGTGTCTCGTATCAGTGTAGGTACTGCGGGTGCGTAATGGGCCCGGAGGATTGGCTCGAGGTTATCCCAATCCATGGTCTTCACTTCCACCGGTTTGGCAAGTGCTTTAGCCATTTTGAAAACGGCGGGGCCGCAGTGGGTCAGGAACACCGCTCGTTTCTTGCCAGGTGTAGCATCCTTCAGATTGTTGGTCTCTAGGAACATCTGGAAGCGATCTATATACGAGTCCCAGTCTTCGTTTGCTGGGTCAAATGGAGCGGGTGGTATGGCGCCGCTGGTCATTCTGCCGTTTGTTGCGTGCGCTCTTCAGCCACGTGCTCTGCCTTGTTCGATGAGTACTTAATCAGTTCTATCATCTCCGTATCCCATCCTCGTTGCCAGTGTTAAGTCCTGAGCATGAGCACAAGGAACGGAGATGAGACATCGAACTGTGACTTCAACTCTTTATTTGTGACTTCAGAAAAGAGCAAATACTTGGGCAGCAGCAGCTCTTTTATAGAGCTGGCTGCTGTCAAAACAACCAATGATTTGAGTTTACCGCTCTAACAAGCGTCCAATCAGAGAGACCCGCTAACAGCCAATTGGACTGGCCAGAAATGACCAATCACGACTCGTTATTCGCGGGCCAATGAGAAGTGCAGGATTACAAGCCTGCTGTAAAAGTAAAGCTATTAGGATTGTTACTGATGTGTTGGCTTAGTCCATAACACATACCCCCTCACATATCTCACACACACCTTGGAGCAAAAAAGAACAATTCATAACAGAATAATGCATTAAATAACTTAAAATATTTAAAATTATTATTTAATAAATGAATAAACACTTACATAATAGTATGTATTTTTCTAAATGTCTCTGCAAGGCAGCTCCCAGGCACACAAAGCTGGAAACTTTGGGAAATGCTCTTGCGTGAACTTGCGGCCTCCAAAAAACAGCGGGAAAGCATACCTCATTCTTGTGTGCTTTTGGGAGGCTCCAGAGGCCGCACGAGGGTAGGGCCCTCTCACACAACAAAAATCTGGAGGCCTGGCATACCACCCAAAATACCATGATGTGTCATAGCCCTAGTAAGCTTCCATGGTTGAGAATGGAGGTAAACCTCGGCCTCTCTGGTCACAGTCCACCATTGCATGGGAAATAACTTGAACAGGCTATCAGTGATCCTCATTTTTTGCTTTCATTTCACTCTCATCATAAATTCCCCTTTCACACCCACAAATGCCTTCTACTATGGATTTTGAGATGACTTCTTTCTCCAGAGGTTTGCCAAAGAAAGTTTCAATTATTATCATTGACATGGTGTCAACTATAAAACCTGTATACAAAATGCTCAAGGCTCATGATTTAATTGGAGTAACTGCCGGAATTCTGATACATGGCTTCATGGTCGGAAGCGTTTCCTCTGTAGCCCAGATGCCAAACTTGACATGAAGCTGGTAATCTCTGCCCCTGAACATTTCCTCCTGTGGGCTTCGAGTGCAGAAAGGGATGGGAGGACACGCTTGTGCAATTATGGCAGTTTGAGAGCCCAATGCACACACACACCATTTGTTTCCTTTCTTAGGATGGTATCTTGCAGCTGGGCAGGAAGGAGATATCTGATCAGCTTTTTGAATCTTTTCTACCACAGTCTTCTTTTACTCAAAGAAAACTTTCTTCCAACCATTCTATCTTGTTGGCTTGGAATCTAGAGACACTCTCACAATGGTTGGTCCTTTTACAGGACACAGGTCTCTGTCCTAGAAGAATTGCAAATCCAATAGTGCACTTTCATGCAAAAGTTATTTGTTATTACAGGAGTGTGGTGGTCTCGGGATGGGAGCCCAGAGCAAATTCTAGTGCTCCCTTTTATTGAGAATTTCGTACATAGTAAGCATTCACATTGTGGATTACAATAATTAGATATAGGACACAGAATTGTTTACAATTGTCTGAGCTGCTTAATTGTTCCTGGTGTTTCTTTTTAATTTCCTTGCTTATCTCAGTGATCCTTAGGCAGACATGTATGTATAAGGTCTTAAACTAATCATTACCCAATACTGAAGTCAAAGTTTATTCCCACATCTCCCCTGTTTTGTTTTTTGATGATCGCGGATGCCTCGGTAGCTTTTCGCCATTTGCAACAACAGTTCTCCTTCCGTAGGCTTCACCCGACACATTCCTAAAAGTCCAGGGAGACATTGGATATAACAGCCTACACAAAGAGAAAGTATAAAAAGCAATATCACTCCAACAATTAGGTGACGAATCCATGAACCATCTGGCAACCAGGACCAAAGTGCAGACCACACGTCCAGTCCCTCGTCCTCCGATTGTAATGGATTCTCACTCAGGGTTTGTTCCATATGCTGTATAGTAGCTGTAATGTTTGGAGAATAATCAGAGATATACATGCAACAATGTGTATGAATCACAGCGCAAACTCCCCCTTGCGCAGCCAAAATAGTGTCCACCGCATATCTGGTTTGCAGGACAAAGTCAAGGATTTTTCCTTGCTCTTCTTCAAGCAGCTTTAGCGTTTTAATGGTGTCTTTAAACATAGTAACTGTCCAATTGTTTAAACGATGCAAATCTCTATAGTTCATCATGACTCCTAAAGGAGGAATAACTCCCCTTGATATCTGTGTCCAGTAGTCATGATTCAAAGCAGAGTTTACTTCCGTTGCGGAATGCGCATTGCGGATATGAGCAGTCCCCAAAGATTTTAAAATGACATGAGATGGGATTACTTTCCCAAAGATGCAGACTCCTTTCCATCGTGCTGGCATGCGATCATAGGCCATCCGTCCACACAGCAACCATAGATTTGCTCCCAGGAGATGGCCAACCGTATTTGGTTCAGCATAGATTAATCGTGCAAAAGATTCCATTAACATAGCCAAATAAGTGGGCGGTGGTGCGTATTTCCCATTTGCACATTTGGGCAGCTGGTTTTCTATCATGATGGGACAACATGTGGCAGGGATAATTGGACACCCATTTTCATTGATCAAAGATATGATATCAAATTTAGAAATATTATGTACAAAGTAAGTGAGATTTTTAGTTTTCATGTCATCCGGATAAACCCGACTTCCATTGCCAATAATAATTGTTTTGTTACAAAATGGATATGTTCCCAAGTAAGTCATATTCTCTACTGTCTCATTGTGAGTCCAGCAGATACCCGCCACCTCTTGGATTCGGCTTCCAAGATGCAATGTATTTATGTTACTTTTAGTCCAACTGTTAGACCACATCCCTGAACAACCATAGCATTGTCACTTATACCAGTCACCTTCGGCCAGAGGTACTGCAACCATTGGAAGCCCTGATGTTTTGTGAGTTGGCATGTGCATACATACCCAACAATCAGTTTTATTATGAAGGTTTGCTAGCTTCCCCATGTCCTGGATCAATGTGTTTCTTTTCCATTCCCCCAAATCCATCCCCTTGCCCCTTTGGCTGATGATAAGGACGCACACAGTGAGCAGGAACCCAAACAACTGTCCCCTCATCTTCAACAGCAGCGTATCCTCAGCCCCAAGTTATCAGTGGGACATGTCCTTTCCACATTGGATCTGGTAGTCTCTTATACCAAACTTTCGGTCTTGGCGTACCTGCAGAAGGGGAGGAAGCAAAATGCCTACACCCCCCGCCCCCGCCCCAGGGGCATGGCACTGGGCTTTAAAATGGCCAGGCTTTCCACAATTAAAACAATTCCCTGTAGGTTTCATCCCTTTTTGTAATGCCATAGCCAAAGTCTCCATGTTGTAAGCCTGAGAACCCACCACTGCACATGCCTTTAACAGATCAGCCAGAGTAACCTCACCTCTAGCCACCAAGGGCTGCAAGATACGCTTGCAGTCAGCGTTTGCATTTTCAACTGCCAATTTCAGCAAAAGTTCTTTTGCAGCTTCCACATTAGAGATTTGTCTGGTAATAGCCAATTGTAGCCTTTCCACAAAATCATTATAAGACTCAGATGCTGTTTGCTTAATTTGAGAAAAAGACCGTGCTGGGGTTCCCACATCCTGGATGTGGGACAGTGCCCCAAGGACAGCTGCCATAACCACTGGAAATACGTGATCAGGCAAATTAGCAGCTTGATCAGCAGTGGATTCAAACAAGCCTGCCCCATAGATTTGGTCTGGTGTATACAGCCCCCCCGAATTCCTTCCCCTAGTCACAGCTTCCCTTTGGTATTCTGAGTCAAAGACCACATACTGAGTAGAGCTCAATATCATTCTCATTAAATCTTTCCAGTCACTAGGAATCATGCGTGAGGTAGCCAAACTTGTCAGAAGCCCCTTTGTAAAAGGACTTTGAATACCATAATCTTTAACTGCTTTTTTAATTTCCCTAAGAACTGCTAAAGGAATCGGAACCCATTCAGTCTGCAGATTGCCGTGAACATCCACTTGCCTATTGACTGGAAACAAATTCATCTGGGTAATCTCATCAGATTCTAATTTCCCCTCATTGAAAGCCTGATGCATCATGGCTTGAACTTTTCCCATTTTTGGTTGGATTTTATCATTCACAGGAATAGGCTGTGGAAATGATAAAGCACACTCCAGTTTTGGAGAAGGCGGGTGCAATACAATTCCTTTATAAGGAGGGGGTTCTACTAAAGTTTTTAAAAGAGGTTGTTGCTGGGTCTCTAAAGCAGTCATAACAATCTTCCAACATATCAAAATTTCAGCTGTTGCCCGTGGCTCTTCGTGAAGGATAGTTCCAATTCTCCTCCATGTGTCTAACTTTAAAAAGCCTTTCTCTGGATACCAGGGACATTGCCGCCAGATCTCTTGCAGCAGCTCTCTCACATTATCTTTTGAAAGAACTATTTGCTCCCCCCCCCCGGAGGGTTTAAAGATAAAGAAGTTTGTCCTGACTAACTTCAACAGCACACTAACATGCCGTTCCTGTGGCTGAGAGAGTTTTCCCCCCAAGTTCCCTGAATAATCCTATTGTCCAGCAATAGTTAAGTACGTACTTTACCTATTCCAGGCGAGGAAACACGGAGGTCCGGACACGTACCACCTGCAGTGGATCACGTCGGGGTCACCACTTGTGGTGGTCTCCCATGGAAAGAATGAGACACAGAGGCTGGTGTACTCAGGATGGGAGTCTAGAGCAAATTCTAGTGCTCCCTTTTATTGAGAATTTCATACATAGTAAGCATTCACATTGTGGATTACAATAATTAGATATAGTACACAGAATTGTTTACAATTGTCTGAGCTGCTTAATTGTTCCTGATGTTTGTTTTTAATTTCCTTGCTTATCTCAGTGACCCTTAGGCAGACATGTATGTATAAGGTCTTAAACTAATCATTATCCAATACTGAAGTCAAAGTTTATTCCCACACAGGAGCTTGGGCTGTTTCAGAATAATTCAATTATTTTTCTCTGTGTGTATCTCTGAAATGAATCATGGCAATTTGGTAGGGGTAATATTTTCTTTCTTCCGCTTTTCTCATATGCCATCAGATCCTATACCCTGCTTTCCACAGAAACCCAAATTTAAGCATCCACTTTTATGGAAATCCACTTTGGAGCAGGATATAGCTAGACCAGTCTCTTAAAACTGTATACATATTGGCTTTGATGTTCTTATTCATGCGCCTATCAGAATAGAATCCTGAGTTCCAGAGATATTTTAAGGACCAATTATTTATTTATTTTTATCCTACTTTTATTATTTTTTCAAATAATTCAAGGCACTTAACATATTTAATGTACCTTTCTCTTCCTGGTGTTCACACAACCACCTGTACGGTGGGTTGGGCTAAGAGCCCAAGGTCACTGAGCTGGCTTTCATGCCTAAGGCAGGACATGAACTCAGGGTCTTCTGTAGAGGTGGTATTTAGCAGGTTCTGACCAGTTCTGGAGAACTGGTAGTGGAAATTTTGAGTAGTTCGGAGAACCGGCAAATACCACCTCTGACTGGAGATTTTACAGTATCCTTCCCCTTCCCACCAAGCCATCCCCACAGAACCGGTAGTAAAAAAAATTGAATCCCACCACTACTCTTCTGCTTTTAATCTGGTGCCTTAACTGCTAGACCAGGGGTGTCAAACTCAATTTCATTGTGCATGGCCAGCTTGATGTTACTCCTGTTGGGGACGCCAATAGTGGCCTGAGTGCTCTGCCAGCAAAAATGGGCTCCCAAGCTCTGTTTTTGGCTGCAACGGCCCCCTGCAACCACTGTGAGTGAAAATAGAGCACAGGAGGACCGCACACAGCCCTCCCAAGCTCCATTTTCACTGGCAGAGGCACCATGGGCTGGTCTTTTGCTGTTTCCCGGGCAGCCCTGTTGGCCAGCTCTAAGCACCCCGCCGGCCAGATTTGACACCCCTGGGTTAGACCAAACTGGATCTTTATTTGAAGTTTTCCTTTTGACTGTTTTATTGAAAAAAAAAAATTATTATTTTAATGTTAATTATTTTTAATTTTTAATGCAAAAATTAAATACAAGCTACTATATGGTAGACAAAATACAAAAAGCTAACCTCAGGAAAAGGAAACTTCAAAAAGCAATGAAGCACAGGATAGATTTTAATAAGGAACAGTAATTCAAGGAATAATTCTAGTTGCTCTTTTCTCTCTATGGCATGGAGAGGGCTACTTCAGGGTTAATCTGGCTTATGGTAAATTTCCTGCTACAGGAAGTTCAAACAGCTATCCTCACCTAAAACATTTTTCACTTCCCTTCTCTTTGGTTTTGCACAGAATCGTCTTCCCCTTTATGACGACGCCCTCTCCCTCCGGCAATCGGCTGCTCCCTTGCTGAAGCGAAGCTCTATCCTCCGGTAAGGACGGCTGAGAGTCAGGGCCTTGGCAGTGGGACATGGTCAGCTCTAGAAGAGCAGAGCCTTTTCTGTAATGACCCCTTGTGGGAAAAGCCAGGGGTGTGTGGACGCCAGGTCCAATGTTAAGGAGGGAGTGAAAACCCTTCTAATAAGATTGATGCATACTTATGTATGTTATATTTTGTAGGGGTTGATTTAATAATTGTGCTTGTATTGTTTTGTTGTTTTGCCTTGTAAATGTTTGTGTTGAGTTTTAAATCATCTTGGACGTATGAAGATAGTGTGTTTTACTGGTGTGAGTAAATAGAGTAAATAAATACAAAAAGTAACAACTGTCATTGTAGTCAGGAAAGAAACTGAACATGATTGAAGAGCAATGAATTCTTTCTGGCATCATCTCCCAATTATCAGCATGAGGCCTGGACATCTCAGAAAGACATATGTGGAAAATGTTCAGCTGGGCAGGAAAAGAATTGGATCATGTACCATTGTACATCACAAAGCATATCTCCTTCTAATTCTTCAATTGTGACAAATTTCACTATGCTGAAATCCTGATAGGTGATATTTATTGATTGATTGATTTAATTTGATTTGTCAATCGCTTACAAGATAATAGATATAAGTATAAACATGAGTAAGAATACAGAAATAGGTACAAATAAATGGGGACAATAGGACAGAGACGGGAGGCACGATGGTGCACTTATGCATGCCCTTACAGACCTCCTACGAATGGGGTGAGGTCAATAGTGGATAGTTTGACGTTAAAGGAGTGGGGGTTTGAGGATGTAACAACAGAGTCAGGTAGTGCATTCCAGAGTGGTCAATGCCTGGAATTTCATTTTGGCCTTTTTTGTTTGTTTGTTTGTTTTTCTGATCTAGGAGCATCTCAGTGCCTGCTGATCCAACACCAGCACCACTTCCTGAACAGCCAAGAAAACTTGTCAAGAATATGGGTGACACTTACGCTGTTGTGAACAAACTCCGGCGAAATGCAGCAGGAGCTTCTTCTGTTCCTCCCACCAGTGAGAACAAGTCCACTGGAGAGGCACAGCTTTATGCTGCAGTGAAGCCCTGCAACAGCACTGTGGCTGACTTTCCATCAATAGACCCCAGTGCCTTTGTGGGAGTTCAGGCTAGTCACTCTCTGCCTGGAAGTCCTGTACACAAGCCATCTCCGAATACAGCTTGTGAAAATGCCCATCTTAGTTCATCCCTGACAGGTGATGTGTGAGATTAACTGGATATATAAATGCAGAAATGTACATTTTAGATTGGGTTTATTCATTTTGCTAAGCTAAAGAATTTGTACTTTTACATACTGTATGTTTAGACATAGATTGTTTAAACAAAGGGATTTTTTTAAACTAAAGCAGAATCCATATTACAAATTCAGCTGTAAACCACTGTTGATAAATCATGATGCTGAGGTTCATATAGCATGCTTGGAGCTAAATTATTTTGACTTATAGCAGTACTTTAACTTAGCCAATATAAAGTCTGTGACTTTGGCTAAGGATTTTGTGTGCATGCATGTCTGTGTGCATGCCTGCCACACACATTGTCTTAAGCAATAGCAAGCAAATCACATGTAATAAGAATAGACATAATTTAAAAGTACAATTCAAACAGAAAAGAATTATAGATGTTTGGAAACCATATGATTTGCAAAATAGTTCCAGAAAATTTGATCTGATTAATCAAAGCTCTCTTTTGTCTCGCTACTCCCCCTAAACCAATTAATACAAATGTGGACCAAAAGGTGCATCTCCTCAGTCCACCAGTGTAATTCAGGTGTGTTCCAATATTATCCATTAATGACTTTGGGTCCACATAATCCTCCTTCACTTGAAAGAAGAATCCACAATTGTTGATGGCTTGATCAATTTTAAATACTGTGTGCCACTTTTTAGCTGTGTATAGCTAAAAAGAATATGTAATTTTGATAAGTAATAATAACCTAAAGTCATACTGACAATCCTTTAAGGCTCAGTTATGGCAGTTATGAAAAAAAAAAAGTCCAAGTCATATGAGTTAATGTTCCAAATGAATATAGCCATTTAAGGCTATGTGTTATGTGAACCCAAATCTTGTGATAAGGAAACTATTCTTTATGGTTTGTCATATGGTTTTAACCCAAATAATTTGGATTGCACAATATACCACAGCTAAACAGGCCACAGGTTAACTTTTTGTGTGAAGTTAATTTTAGTATTTATGTAGCTATCAAAACTCATCATAAACTTTATCCTTATATCAACCTTACAAAAGCTCATATCATATTTTACTGAAGGTACAAAATATAGATGTGCTAAAAGATTGCTATCTGATCCAACGCCATTATAACTGGAATCCTGAAAATGCCTATCTTGAACTCTTGGCATTTACCTTTAAGTAAGCATAAGTGAACTGTTTGTCAATTAATAGCTGAATAGCTTTTTGAACTGGGTTTGCATTTGTATTTAGCCATAATGAGATTGTGCTTGATTTTGGCTTAATCTGATGTGGGAACCCAGACACTATAGGTTGCAATATATGGCTTATGGGATATCATGGTCTGAACAAGTACATAAGGCCTTCTACAATTAACCAAGCCACAATGGATGTGTGAACTTAATCGTAAATAGGTCCTAAACTGTATTACATTTTCTTGACTGTGCTAAATTAGTTCTAAGCCCACTGAGGATTACAAAATGAAAGTTTAGGGAAAAATCTCTTTGTAACTCTAAAAATGAATGGAATGTCAAATTTTGACTTTTCTGACCATTTGCAATATTTAGCAGAATTTAACAAAAAACACCAATGGGAGTCTAGCATTATTGGGTATAGATTTTACTTTTAGTAAAGACAATGAAAATATCAATAATAAAATATGAAATGGCTTAGATCTCACTGTTTATTAAGATCTCAGTAGTGTAACTGCAAGGGTTTTTTTTTGACAAACTGGAATTACGTAGAGAAAACCTTGGGATGGTTAGTTTGGGGTTTTCTGGGTTCTTTATTCTTATAATCTGAATAAAAATAGTTTTCTCCCCCCCTGACATCTCTTCTTTCAGGAGAGTCCAGTTCTGGAGTTGCTTCTTCTCCATCTCATACAAATGGACTTGGGAAAACCCTTCTCAGGAATCTGATGCCCCCAGTATGTAGACTGATTTTTTTCTTTGTTTCCCAAGCCCTACCTATAGATGCCATAATATACAAATTCCATTTATTAGTTTTTAAAAGAACCCATCTTTAGCCCTTCTAGAAGTTGAGTAGCCATTATTCTGCCTATTTTGTAGGGATGGCTTATTTCTGCTTTCCAGTGAATTTATACACTGCCTAGAAAAGATACAGTAGTTCTTTTTTTATGAAAAAGGAAACTTTTTCATCATTCTCTTGGGAGCAATGATTTTTGCCCCATAAAAACTAAACCAGAAATCTAGGATGTTGATATAGCTAGGCAGTAATCATGTTTCATGACTCCTAACCAACCTTTTGAAACAGGTGGGCAATGACCAAGGCAAATTCATGCTCAGCTTTGGCTCAGCAATTCACATTGAGCCAAAGAAATGAAAGTAAATTTCTCTTTCCACTTGAGTATTGTATTACTTGTTGTTGGCACACACATCATGCATAACTTGGTTACTAAATTAATCCACTTCCTAGGTTTGCACGATGCACTGAACCATAAACTCAACAAAAGAATATTAATTTGTACAAAGCCCTAATGATGATTTAGCATGCTTTGTGAGTGAAGTTAATGACCAGACAAGCAAGCAGTGTAAGCACAACTGCTATGTAGGAAGCAGGGGTGTTTGAAGAACATCCAGAATAATGGATGCAACATCCAGCTAAATGAGCTTCAATTTTGTAATTCACAGATATTGTAGGACTCACTTTTTCTTGGGACAAAATGAAAAGTTCTTTTTATTTAATTTTATTTTTTCACCTTCTTCTTCTTAGGCTTTTATCTCCTCATCTGGAAAAAAAGGTAAGAACAAACGGGCTTATATAGGATTCACCTTCTGTCTGGAAGTGAGCAACAACAAGCCAACTTAGGGCTGTTGCAAGAAAATTACGAAGAGGGAACCATTGAGTCAAGTTCAAAAAAGTATATTGATTTATCAAATTTATATAAGAGAAGCTCACAGTCTATTGAATATAAAGCTTCATTCTGCCTAATTTTATGTTAAAAGATAATTACCTTATATTTATTAGAATTTTATGCTGCCCTTTATTACTTGATAAATAACTCAAAGCTGTGGAAATACCTAATACTACTTCTTCCTCCTGTTTTCCTCACAACAGCTCTGTGAGGTGGGTTGGTCTAAGAGAGAGTGACTAGCCCAAAGTCACCCAGCTGGCTTTTGCCTAAGGCAGGACTAGAACTCACACTCTTCTAGTTTCTCTCCTGATCTCTTAACTGCTACACCAAACAGGCTCTCTATAGTGTATCTATATCTTTTCCAGCTAACTCACTTCAATCATCCTTGGTGTTCTCTGGGCTTGGTTGTGTGTCTTTGTAGATGTTTCATTATCCACTCGTGCATTGATGATGTTACCTAGTTAGGGTAATGAAAGTCCTTTCAATCCAGAGCTACAACTATTCTCCTTTACTGGTAACTCACTTCAGTAACAGAGATGGCCTTTGCTGTGATTCAAAGATGGGGAAGATTCAAAGATGTGATCTTTTAGGTATTGCTGAGCCAACTCTTGCATTCCTTTGCCATATTGCGAGTAGTAAATCAACAACATGTCAAAGCCGTTACCCCCTTTTGATATATAGTACCCATTTACAAGAATGATCTCTATTGAGGCATCAGAGAGTTCTTACTCTTCAGGATAGTTCAGTAGAACTAGGCTGTCCTTGTACAGGTAGTCCTCAACTTACGACCACAATTGAGGCCAAAATGTATGTTGTTAAGTGAGAAATTTGTTAAATGAGTTTTGCCCGATTTTATGACTTTTCTTACCACATTTGTTTAGGGAATCACTGCAGTTGTTTAATTAGCAACAAGGTTGTTAAGTGAATCTGGCTTCTCCATTGACTTTGCTTGTCAGAAAATTGCAAAAGGCGATCATGTGATGGCAGGGTACTGCAACCGTCATAAATGTGAGCCAGTTGTTAAGCATCTGAATGCAAATCACATGACCATGGGGATGCTACAACAGCCCTAAGTGTGAAAAGTTATTTTTTTCAGTGCTGTTGTAACTTTGAAAAGTCACTAAATGAACTGTTGTAAGTTTAAGACTACCTGTATTATCACATTTGTGTGTCACTTCAAAACTGGACAGCTTTAAATCTCCCAATGACAGTCCTCAGGATGACCTTAAAATAGTTAGGAGTGTGCAAAATGTTTTGTTTTGAAACATTTGGAGTACAAATGTGATGCAGCTAATATAATCCATAGCCAGTTGCACTGCTTAATTTTTAACTATTTTACATTTAGCCAAGGCATCACCATACCAAGACTTTAAATGGAAACTGTTTTCCCTTTTTTTAAACACCCCTTTTATGACACTTGAATCAGGTTCAGAAGTGAGGCTCTCTTAGCTTTCTGGTTCTAGCAGAATGTTTGCTTGTTTCTTGCACTCAGTTGGCAAGTGTCAGAAAATCATTTTTGTCCCTGAACAGTATCATCATTGTCTCGGACTGTCCCTGTGCAAACGTATGAAGATGTGGCCGACACCTCACTCAGGACTTGCCCAAATACTGCAGGGTCTTCTGTCATGGGTGAGTAAGGAGATCTTTAAGTCATTGTGACACTTTAGGATGACACTTTAGGATGGGGAGCATTTTTCAGTATTTGAAACTGAATACACATAACCTTTCATTGTAACTAAATCTTGACTCAATTAAACAGCAATTTTCTGCATCAACAGTTCACTATTTATATCATTTATGTTTTTAATGCTAAAGAAGAAAATATTGTTTGGAGGAATATTCTAGGCAAGATGAGCCAACAGTAGAACTTTTCAGGCTGTATGGTCCTCATTACATCTGATAGAAACAAAACACCCCAATGCATAATAAAAATATACAAATTGTCCAGCAAGGAGCTGGTAGTATCAGTTTGGGAATATCTTTTTTTCTCAGGATCTAAACACTTCCATCATTTCTTCACTACATCAAAGAATTCTACAGGATTTAATCCCCATGGAACTGTGGCATGGCCTGAATCAAGTAGTTTATACTAAAAACCCATTATTTAGCTGAAATAGTTCACCGTAGAAGAATGCTCCAAAATTCCAGTACAGTGATGTCAGAGAACAGTTACCAGTTAAAGGAAGCATTTTGCTGCTGTCACTTTAGGTAAAAGTGGTGCTAGTTACTGTATTTGTCAGTTTTTCACAGTTGGTATATTGCATGTTGAATGACTTTATTTATGGAGAAATAAAACTTTAAATAGTGTTACTTGTTCACTCAGAGTCCCCCTATATGTCAATAGTACTAACGTGAAGCTCTCACATTCAATAACAAAGAGATGCAACTATTCAGAAAATTTGAAAGAGGGCAAAGATTTCTGTCAGTATCTACTTGGGCTGTTCAGTCCTTAAAGAGGGAAAGATGTTTTGGTGCATACGCTCACATAGCACTTTCAGTAATCCTTTTTAAAAGTTGCATCTTTCCCTGCATTGCTGCCTTACAATTCTAGGAAAGAGACAGCTGCTTTAATGAGATGCTGACAAGTGCTATACGAATGTCCCTCCGTGTACTGCATAGAATTTATGTCTTGTATTTTCCGCAACATACTGATAAAATGACAATTAAAATAAAATGCACTGTGTACTGAGCTATGTAAGGAAAAGGTCAGATGGGCAAAATCCTTGGAAAAAAACAACCAAAGCTCTCAGTATGGTGTCTAATGCCTTTCCTATTCCCCATAGGATTTAACATCCGGATCGGTAAGCCAAAAGGACCAAGAGATCCTCCTGCTGAGTGGAGCAGAGTATAGGCTGCACTTCTGAAAAAGGACACTCTTTAACAGCAGGGAGGAAAGAAGGCTGCTGCTTCTGCCAAACAGAAGCACTGAATACTAGATGTTGACCTCCTTCATAAGGAGCAACTACGCAAAAACAGCATGTTTTTCTGATCACAAAGAGGACAACTACTATCAGCACCTAAAGCTCAGGACATCCTAAGACCAAATCCTCGTTAGAACTTATTTTGACATGAACTTTTCTTTACCAGGTCTTTTTTGGTGGGAGACAAGAGTGTGGATGGCTTGGAGATTTTCAGCAATAATCGTTTAGACCCAATACTGGGTATAATCATGCAAGGGAAATTCAGAAGAGTTAGCCAATTAAACAAAATATATGGATGTTAATATATTCTCCTTAAGTTGCAGCCACTGAAGTAAGAGTAATCCTTATCAGATACTACTTATTGTGTTTGAGCATTCATGTTGTTTGAAGATTTTGACTTATATAGGATATGAGCCTAACCCGGGGCCAACACTTGGATGGTCTCACTTTCTTTGTATTTGTATTTGAAGATAAGCCCACCAGTCTACTCGTAGCCTTTGTTCTTGCAGCTCCTGTATTGTTTTTAAGTTTCCGTGTGTATCCAATGTCTTTATACTTTAACATTTTGTTCAGGTCTAAATTATTTGGGTGGATCATCGCTTCCATTGTAGATAGCCAGATTGGGATTTTTATAGTGTTTCTTTTTAACTTTGATCCAGTTTTATATCAGCAAATCTCTAATTAGATGTCTGTGGAAATATTTTGGTTGGTGGGTCCTGTGTCTCAAAGAAAGCCACGCCATCCTCTCTGAAGATCATGACCTTCTATAGCTAATATTCTTTTATTCTTTAAATTAATCCAATCTTTTAGCCAAACTAATGTTGCTGCACTATAATTCCCAATTTGGCAATCCAAAGCCTCCTGTGTTCTTCATATCTTGTAGTAGTTTCATTTTTATTCTGGGTTTTTTTTACCCTGCCAAATAAATTTTGCTGTCATTTTATTAAGATTATCAAAAAAAGATCTTTTCTAATTTAACTGCAATGGTTTGGAATAGATAAAGAAATTTTGGTAATATAGACATTTTTATGGCTGCTATTCTTCCTAGTAATAATAGTTGCATTTTTGTCCATAATTCTAAGTCTTTTTTTGTTTTGTTGTAATAGCTTATTATAATTATTCTCCTTTATCGC
The DNA here is from genome assembly GCA_033807585.1 of Hydrophis major. Taxonomy (NCBI): domain Eukaryota; kingdom Metazoa; phylum Chordata; class Lepidosauria; order Squamata; family Elapidae; genus Hydrophis; species Hydrophis major. The sequence goes on from CM066329.1 coordinate 225,727,509, forward strand.
CGATGGTCTCACTTTCTAATGAAAAGCATAGAAAAAAGAAACCAGAGCTAAGAGAAAATGCTTATACGAAAGTTATGAAAGTTCAATGCTGAAGAAAGGGTACCTCTGGTACAATTATGCACTTCCAAATAATTGCATCAGAATGGGTTTGGCTAATTCAATCTTCAGAAGAAACGTATTTTGCATGACCTATATGGATAGATAGCTACACTATTTGGAAAGGAATCTCTAATTCATTCTCCCACATGGTTCCTCTTCAACATAACTTCCAATGTAACTCGGACAACCTGATAATGTTAAGTGATCGTGCTGCATTTTAGCTACGTCTGTTGCAAACCTAGACAGTGTGGATTAGTTAGTTAACTACAGCTTAGTGAATTACAACCTAGACATATGGAGTGGGCTAAAACAGACACATCTAGCAAAGCAAAAATAACAGAGCAGGTGAGGAACGTCTCCTGCCCCATTTTATTTTCTCTTTATTAGTCCTATTTATATGTTTAGGTAGCATTACTACCACTGACATCAAAAGAGGAAGTTGTAGAAAAATTGCAAGCATGAAATAATAAAAATCAATTGGGAGGGTTGAGAAAGCACTCGTCACACAGTGCTATGGTAAATTACAATGAATGTGTCCTCCATCATTTTGAGTCTTTAACAACTGCTATTTGACTGTCTTCTTTGCTGCTAATGTAGCTTTCAAAATCAATTCTCCAGAGACAACTTTAGAACTGGACAGCCAGTTCCAATGTTACCCAGTATGCTTCTGCTTTATACATGTTAGCCAGGAAGGCCAACCAGTCAGAACAAGGAAATGCAAAATCCCCCTTTGTGCTGGACAAACATCATGAGTTCCATGTCACAATGGGGAACTCCTGGAATGGGTGAGAACATGACATGAACCAAAAAGATGATCACTCCTAGAACAGGCAGAAAGAAAAAAAAAATGTATTTATGGGAGCAAGCTTGAAGAATCCAGTTCATTTAAAGTCCAATATACAGTTTGCTTGTTTGATGAGAAAGTGGCAGTTTTGAGGCACTGCTACTCAACACTGAGGAATTTTCTCTTCTTGGCTGTGTGGGTGTAGGGGTGCCAGCGCCACTCCACGTCAGCGGTGTTCTCTTGCTCCAAGGTTCCTAGTTTGATCATATATACTGCAATATAAGAGAAGAAAAGTTTGAGCTGGCTGTCATGCTCTGCTTCAGGGAATAAACTCCCACAATTCTGTTTTCAGTCTAGTTCAGCTGCAGTCTCTGAATGTCCACAGAAAATGATTCTTTAGGACAGAGGACAAGGAAAGACAAATCCTACACAAACAATGGAAAGAATCCTTAAAACTCACAGCATTTTATGCTGTTGTGGAGTTCACAGCTGCAGTTAAACGTTAATGGGGTTTGTTAAATATTGGCTTAGTATGTTGAGACCCTAGCCAGTGTAACACAACCAGAGGTTAGGCAATTGCAGTACATGTGAACTCAAGCTACCATTACTCTCTAAATCACAGTTAAGCGACCTAGCTGGGACACATCCAATCTTGTTCTAGGACCACAACTTCCGAACAGCCAGCCAGATACTTCTGAAGCAAACCCTGAAACCACAATAAACATTCCCAGCATTTGAGCCTCACAGATTACATTAAGCAACAGTACGTTTAAGGATGAATCATGAAGTAAGCCATAGCATATTCTAAAGTTGAGGAAACCACACTAGAGTTACTGCAATAGGTGAACCCAGTCACCAGAAGCCATTGTTGAATGGTAGTTATCCCCCACCGCATAGTGCAATGATTCTGACGGACAAAAGCCAAGATTCTGATTTACAAGAAGCCTCTTCTTCATGTGCCAGCTGAGGTTTGAATCAGCAACTTCTTGATTATTATACATGTTCCTAACCACATTAGTCTTTAGATCAGAATGGGAACAGGAAGAGAATCATACTGAACCCTGAGAAGGGTGATCCAATCCAGTCTAGTGTTCCACAGACATAGCAGTCATTTGAAACATCTTGTGACCCATAACTATTGAATAACTATTTTTTCTTCCCTGAAGCAAATGCACAGAAGGGATTTTTTTTCCTCCAGAAGGGCAAGAGTCATAGACAAATCTATACATTGGTCCAGTTTTTAAAGTGCATAGTGAAAATTCATGTAATATGAGTTTATGTATGAAAGGACAAGAAGCACAACACAAAAGATTTTTTTTGCACAGCATTCTCAAATGTGGTGCTCAATCAAATGTGGTAAACTATAATTCTCATAATTTCCAGCCAATGTGGCCATAGCCTATGAATTACAAGACTTGACCAAACATAACTAGAGGGCACTGCTCTTGAACAAGGAAGCCACTTTCTTTTAAGAAGCAGCCTTACAGTCAACATCAGCAGAAAACTGTTCCATTATGTCATCTGCAGCACAACAAAGGAAATGTTGCCTCTTTTGTTAGGAAGGAAATAAGTAGATTGACTCATGCTAGAACTAGAGATCCCTTTGAAAAACACTGTTGTCAGCCTCAGGGGAAATCAGATTGTAGCCTTTGACTCTAATTGTGAGAAAAATAACTGAGGACTCCAGTAAAAAATACTGCAATTTGCATACAGTACACTGTGTCTTATTGCTTTAATTGCCATTTGTTGCAAATAGTAGGGCTGGAGATGGGTGCTTCTTCACTGAGGGGTCAGCCATATTTTTAAAAAAGATGGAGTGAAAGCAAGCTGGAGAAAAAGATGGATTTCCTTTCTACACTTGTTTACTCAAAGCCTGGTATTTCTAATATTGGTTTGGAGGTTTTACCTGAAAAAAGCTATTCCATTTGATAATGTAGTGACATAATCTATATTAGCTTTGCCCATCCAAGGGATGCTGAACAATACCTAGAATTCCCCATAGATAGATTATTCCAAATTTTCCTCCTCATCCTTCTCCTCCTTTTTCTTCTTCACTGCTTTTGATACATACAGTATCAAGTATCAACTACTACAGTATCAAAAGGTTGACTCAGCCTTCCATCCTTCCAAGGTCCACAAAATGGGGACCCAGATTATTGAGGGCAATAGGCTGACTCTGTAAACCACTTAGAGGGCTGTAAAGCACTGTGAAGTGGTACATAAGTCTAAGTGCTATTGCTACAAAGTTGAAGTTGCCCCTCTGTTCATTGCAGATTTGTTTTTCACATATTTATTCAGTCCACTTGCCAACCAGCTGCCATGTTCAGACTTCTATCTCTTCCAACCACTTAACTGGATTCCCAATACCCATGTGAAATACTGTACATATATACGTATATCACTCACTCACTCACTCACACACAAAATTCCAGTTTGGTCTAGTGATTAAGGCATCAAGCTAGAAAGCAGGAGACCATGAATCGATCTAAGGTGAGACCATGAGTCTCGCCAGGCATAAAAGCCAACTGGGTAACCTTAGGCAATCATTCTTTCTCAGCCCAGCTCATCTCACAGAGTTGTTGTGGGGAAAGTAGGAGGAGGAAAGTGTATTGGATACGTTCACTGCCTTGAGTATTTTCCCACGTCATTGTAGTTGTTCAACTACAACAACTACAATAACGTGGGAAAATACCCGAACAAAGCTGAATGCCATACATGTAAGTACCCGTGAAAACTTAAGAAAACACACACACACACACATATATATATATTTTAAAAACTCCATAAATAAATAAAGTAGCATATGCTAAGAGAACATTGACTCAGTTAAAACTGCTCTGGCAAGTGAGCGAAAGGCAAAGTTTCTGATCTCACAGTTCACAGTTTGATGGTGGTACTTACATTTCATTTCAAACCTTGGCCCAACCTCAGAGAGCTCCACATTCCGATGGTCAGTCTTCTTGTAAACATGGTGCCTGCCCCAGATAGTATTGGCAAATTACAGAGTAAGCACTGGGTAAGAGTAAGAGCAGTCCTCTTCCCCAGCAATCAGGCTCTTTGCTCCCCCCTCCTCCTGAGTTCTCCCCCCTCCCCCCATTAAACACAAGTCCAACCCAAATCCCAACTGCTAAAACATGGACAAAAGGCAAACACATCATCATTTCAAGCAAAGCAGCAAAAGCCACACACACCCCAAATTAGCAAATGTCTCTCCATATATTTGATGACCAAAGATAAATCAAACGGATAGTTGTCTGCCTTTTCAAGTGGCACCACATCTGAGGTGATCTCTTCATTCTCCCCATGGCAGAGCCAGCTACAGGATGCATACAAGCACATAATTCATCCCCTCTACAATTAACAGCACTATCTGTTAACTTCTGTATTCATATTTTCTTTAAGGGCACTGCTAACAACGCAACTTGTTGGTTGACTTTAATCGATTCTACATTAAACAACAGATAAAGCTATATTTTGGTGTTACACATTGCATGAACCCAACTGCAGCATACCCCAAGTGGAACAGAAGCCAGGGATAAAGTTTATTTCTTTCTTTACCAACTTTTATCCTGTCCATCATTGGGTACTTCAGTGATGGATGAGTACTACACATAAAGTGATTAAATTGCCTGCTAAATGACTGAAGACTCTGAAGAGGCAACTTTCATGACCTATTGTATTTGGAAGCTAGTGGCAATTATTAAATAATGACAACCTCAAATTGATAGCATGTAGCACTAGCTAAATAAAAGTGCTGTGGCTTCCCTCCTTTGGCATTTTGAAAGAATTAATAAAGTGCAGAATTAAAGCAAATCCACCCATAAGCCCCCAAATGCCCTCCATAACTGCCCATTCATCTTATTCCCAAAGCAGCTTGAAAAATGCTCCCTCATCTTTCTTCAGCCTGAGTCCCTTCACATGTGTTGGGATATTTATCACAATCTCCAACAAATATAGCAATTATAATCCAACTATTCAGAAGGGACAAAATTGCAGGTTGTTACTACCACTGAGGGCATTGTCCATGAATAAGACCTCACAATTGGCACCAACAAAGAGTGAAGTTTGTGTTCTCTTGGCTCCACACTGGTAAGCATTTCTGCTCAGCCTCACCCAGAAACCAAACATGTACCTGAAAGAGATATAATCATCTTGGTTGGCAAAAGTGATGACCCGCTTGCTGTCATCTTTAGGTACTGGAAACAAGTACTTGAGAATGCTAGTGACCTATGAAGGAGAAAGGGGGAAATGCCAGAACCTTGGGAGTAGAAAGTGGATGATACGTGGTGAAAGTTGGAAACAATAGTGAATGAAGTATCAAATAGTCCTGTAATCTTGAAGTCAAGTTTTCCCTTAATGGGATCTGATTTAAAGACATACGTAACTGAACATAATTGCAAGATCAGGCTGATAAATCAGACTCAACTCACATGACAGTCTTCGAATGTGATTGACCATGGACCTCCCATAATCCACAGCTGGAATAACTTTTAGCAACTCAACTAAAATATTATTTGTATGATTTCTGGTGCATAAAAATGTGAGAAAACCTCCTGTGATTATGCCGCTTCTCTGATACATCTTTACTTTGCCCAAAATACCACTGACAGATCCAGGCTAAAGTGATAATCCTATATTCACTTCTGTAGAGTGGATTCCACTGCTTTCAGGGGCTGAATTCACAACATGTTAACCTAGGACAGTAAAAGATCTAGCAGCTTTAAACATTTTTTAAAAATTGTAGCTCAGTCTATTGAATAGACTTAGTGCAGTGGTGGCTAAGCTTTTTAGGCTCCTGTGTCAAAAATTGTGTGTGTGCTTGTGCACACATGCTCATGTGCCAGAACCCAGAAAGCAATGCACATGCCCCCCACGCCCCCTGCGCATGTGCGTGCAATCCCACGCCCCCTTACCTGCTCTGTGCCTCCCAGCAGATTTTCAGCCTGTTTTGAGGCCTTTTCTTGGCCTCCCAGGCTTGAGGAAAGCATCTCAGCTTGAAAAATAGGCCTGTTTGTTACTTCCGTATTTCCGGCCTATTTATCAGGCTGCAGAGGCTTTCCTCAAACCTGGGAGGCCAAAAAAGGCCTCAAACCAGCTGAAAATCAGCTTTGAGGCGCACACATGTGCAGTGAGGTAAGTTTGCCTACAGCTCGTGTGCCGGCACAAATGGCTCTGCGTGCCACCTGTGGCATGTGTGCCATAGGTTTGCCATCACAGACCTAGTGTGTTCAGCTGCTTTATGATACATTTTGTAAACCCAGAAAACAGCAATCACAATTAGTGACTTTGGCACACACTTTTGCCAGTAGATCTTACTGCCAAGTCAAATAGGATTTCCTGCCCTGCCATGTCTCAGATGTTTTGCAGACCTGCTAGCTACCTTCAACATTTTGATGTTCAATCTCAGGCTAAACAATAGTCAAACACTGAGGAAACAATATTTTGATCTACCACTTCAACTTACTCTCTGTCCAAGACGAGACGTGAAATTGTGGAAGATGAGGTGGGGGTTGGCTTCTGACATGGTGCCGATGTCTGGGATATCATGACGCATGACCACGTTGCAGAGGGTGAAGTAGGCAGTGGGGCCAAAAGGCAGGTGGCTAACTATGAGTCCATCTAAGTAATGAAGAAGTGGGAACAAGGAGCAGAGAAACTAGTTAGGCCCAGTTGCTATCAATGGAAGAAGATGAACCCACTGAAAAAAGAAATCGTTATTATGGCACAACCTGATATGTGGGAATGATGCTTTATCCACCAATTCTTCTTAAGCCTTGCTCATAACCAGCTGCTCCATCTAGCTCAACATCATCAGAAGCTTCAGATGGAAGACTTCCAAATTCTACTTGGAAATCTGGTCACTGAACCTAGAAGTTGGGTGCACAGCCTACACTTTACCACTAAATATTAACTTCTACCTAGAGTCAAATAAGCAGCATAGTGGATTTCACCTCTTGTCAACCTGAGGCAATTTGGCAAAGGGATTGTTGAACTATAACATAAAATATCTGGAAGGCTTTCAATTGCTTCTGAAGAGTAGAGCCACTGCTGATAGATTTGACATCAAACAAGCAACTTCAGCCCATTTCCAAATTAACCAAGTTGCACCTTCTGTGTGATTCCATCAAACTGTCCTCCTCAAGTCCAGTACAAATGAAATAAAATGACCACCGAATCTCTACTGGATATGCTGTGATAGCTACCGGATTCAAACCACAACTATCTAATGAGTCTGTACTGCTTGCAGATCACTTACCTGGCACCCCTCTATGCTCATGCACCACCAGCAGGTCGGTGACCCCATTGGTTTTGCAGGCACGGACCAAAGCACCCACCTCATGCCTGCCTCGGTTCATTCGCTGTGCCCCAGGGAAAACTAGCTTTACTTCCTAAACAGAACATGGGGAAAACACATGAAATTATAAGCAGCCATTTACAATCAGATTTCTGAGCAGAAGCAACCGAAGTCACCGTACCTTAATGATAACACGGGTTAGATTACTCTGAATTTTTTTTAATCTGGAAAGCTTCAGCTGAGATCTTAGATGATCCTAGCACACAGCCTCTGTTAGTCCATTTGCTTTGATCTCCTAATTGCCCAGGGCTGAGCTTGATGTCTGGCTCAAAGTAAACCTCTTTAATCTCCTCTGGCAGGCTCTGGTAGCCACGTTTTGTATGAAGTAGTCCCAGAAAGACTGCAGGTCCTCCAATGAGCAAAGTAACGTTTCTACTAAACTGCTGAGTCAAGCCTGTCCCATCAACCTGCTTTCTAAAGCCATGCTTCCGCCTAGAGCAGGACAAGATGTTTACTCTTTACTTACTTTGGCAAACATTTTGAGGCGAGAACTGGGGTCACGGGAAGTGGTAACCATAATACGGGGATCCTCCACTCCAGCCCAGCGGTATTCATCATCTATATGACTCGTCACTCCTGCCAGGCCAATGTCAGAATTACAAACCTTCCCAGAGACAGACAGATTCCCCAGAAAGCATTTAGAGGGTTCGAGATTGGGGACAGTAGCCCAGAGGTTTGGCTCCAATGACCCACTCACCTTCTGCCCCTCCGTCATCAAACTCCAGTGCTTTCTGGAGGACCAGGGCTTCTTTCCGAAGTTCTGTGGGAATCAAGCAGTTCTCTGGAAGGGAAAAGACACAGGTGACTTTTAAAAAATTGTAAAAATCTGCATCATTGTGTGTGTTATTGGTTCATTTAAACAAACTGTAATTCTCCCAACTCCCAACAACTCTAGATGGTTTACCACTGAAAGTAAAAATCACAAAACATTATCCAAATAATATCTCTGATTGTATAGTATAAAAGAATATATAAAATACAATAATTCAAGCAGACTGAACATAAAGAAACAAATAAGGAAAAGAAAAAATAAGACAAATATAAGATGAATTCAATTCTTATGGAGAAGCAAAGCTGAGGTGAGAGGATTCTTCCATTCACCAGCTAGCATGCCCGTCATTATTTATTTTAGATGTGTACTGTAAGAACTGCAAGGCCGAGCTCTTTCAACTGGCTTTTGAAAAGTTTATGAGGACAACATTCCCACCTATTTTATTTCTGTATTTATTAGAATTATATCCTATTCTTTCCATTTTCCAAAATATCTTATTTCTCCTCCAATTTTATACCCAGAACAGCCAACTTTTGAAATTGGTAAATGGAAATTGCCTGGTGAAATGTCAGCTCCAGGGCTGGCTCTTCCTTATCCTAGTACAATCATCACACTATACTGGCTTTCTCAAAAATTACTTTTCAACAATTCTGTGAGATTGGCTGGCTGAAATATAACATGGCTTAATACACCATCATATCCTTTCTTAAAACCCAACCTTTGTTCGATTAGAATGCCAGACAAGCACTACAAGACACTTAGTTTCAAATCTCCATAAAGCTATTAATTCATGGATAATTGTGCACTTAGTCTACCTCTCAAGGTTATTTGTGAAGATCCCTTTTGAGGAGAAATCTTGAGTAAATGAAAGGAAACATGGGGAACAATTGTAATAAGCAAATAAAAAAACACATGTGTTCAGTTATATGACAAACTATACATGCTTTCTTAGATATAGGATCTATTTAGTAGTGCTTACTTAAAGGCCAAGTGGCCCTCAAGAAAAATAGAATAGGATAGGATAGGATAGGATAGAATAGAATAAAATTCTTTATTGGCCAAGTGTGATTGGACACACAAGGAATTTGTCTTAGGGCATAAACTCAGTGTTTCACATTCTCACAAAATGCAATCCTGTTGTTATATATTGCAATTCCAAGTCATTAACGTGTACCATCCAACGCCTTTTTAATTTTTTCTTTCTTTTCTTGGAGAGTCCGGAGTTTTTCTTCTTGAGCTTTGCGGTAAAGATACTCCCGCCTCTGACGAGCCTCCCGACGTAACTAAAAAAGTAGAAATGCATCAATTAGATTCATTAAGATCTTTTTTGTTGTTTTCCTTCTGACTTCAATATACCTAGTGATGGGAGAAAATGGATCTGTCCTGAAACATTTGTTAAAAATCCAGAAATTTTTAACTTTTGAGTTACATGCATTCAGAATAAGTCCTATCAAACTTAGTTGGATTGCTAAGTAAACATTTGAAGAATTATGGGCTAATTTTTTAAAAAATATGTAACCAACACTGACAACTACTGTAATTCAATGTACCTAGAAAACAACAGGCCGAGAAGCCTGATCAAAGTATAGTAACTTCTAAAAGTATACGCAAAATCTATGCTCTTTGCCCCGAATTAGTCTAGATTAGAATGTCTACTATGCCGAGGCTTCATTGATTCGAATCGCTGGACAAAATCTAAACTGAGCTATCTGGTGGAAACTCTGTCTCCATTCTCTTAGCCAGAAAGCAAAAACAATTATTGCTCATTTTTCCAAAAGGGAAATACTGCTTGATGCACAAAATTCAGTTCTTACCATGATCTCCTTAAATTAGCACATCCCAGACTCGACCACGTTACGATTCACTTTCTTTCAATCACTTCCGCCCTTGAGGTCGGTTCTCATTGGTCAGGAGAAACGGCCTATAACAGATGAGAATGAAAAAGCCAAAGAGAAGCCTCAGGCCCACACCAAACATGGCGGAACAAAGGAAGGTGACGTAATGAGAACGCGTGCCCGAAGCCTCCATGGCGACGTTACTAAAATGCGCGCGCACATGACGGGGTGCAAAGTCTAATGGTGCTTACGAATAGCAATATCCCTTATATACCGCTTCATACTGCCTTTATAGCTTTATAGGCTGTTGAGTACTGGGTAACGTTGTTGAGATTTTCTTTTTAAATGGAATCTTGAAATACTGAGGTCTAGGGTTTTTTCCCCCTCCCCTCTGCCTTCTTTCTGTGCCTCTCCAAATCCGATTCCCTTCCAACAGTAGGCGAAAAAAGCATAAACGTGGAAGAAAGATCTAGTGCACGGGTGTCCAACCTTGGCAACTTTAAGCCTGGAGGACTTCAACTCCCAGAATCCCAGAAGCAAGCTGGCTGGGGAATTCTGGCAGTTGAAGTCCTCCAGGCTTAAAGTTGCCAAGGTTGGACACCCCTGATCTAGTGGATCCCGTTTCATATTTCGTATATTTTTCCACACTTCTTCCCCCATAGATTCTAATCTGAAGGACAAATGAAAATGCTCTTGTGGGCTTCCTGGAGAGAAATGAACTGAGTTGCCAGCATTCATACCATCGCGAGACTGCCTGCACAAAATATTTCGATCCACTGGATATTTTTCAACCCCTATTTGATACCATATATTCCCCGGCCTTTTCGGGGGGGGGGGGTGTATAATCTATTTGGCCAGCTTTATCGATACAAGAGATCCCATCACCGCACTTGCCCGAAAATATCAGAGCGCGCTGCATACGCATAAGCCCGCACACCACACGCACCTCCCTTAATAAACATGATCCCTATTTAAGTCTCTAAAACAGAGGTCTCCAAATTTGGCAACTTTAAGACTTGTGGACCTCAGCTGGCTGAGGAATTCTGGGAGTTGAAGTCCACAAGTCTTAAAGTTGCCAAGTTTGGGCACCCCGCTCTAGAACAATGTTTCTCCACACCGGCAACTTCAGCTTCTGTGGATTTCAGCGAGCTGGTTGGAGAACTCTGGGAGTTGAAGCCCCCACATCACTGCTGAAATTGAAAAACGCCAGTCTAGAGATAAAAAAAAAGGGGGGGGGGACTTCACAACCGGAAGCGGCATATGCTTATGATCCGAAGCTTCTATTATCGCTTTTCTACCTCGGTTTGCAGCCGGTTCGTCAAAGAACATTTCTGATCTCATTGGCCGTGGAAGAAGAGAAGGTGGAGTCATGTTTCAAAGGAAGTCAATTGCGGAAAACAGGTCGGGTACAGTAGTTAGAATTCAGGGCAGGAAGGTTGAGCGTCTTGTCTTGGCTAGAAGAAGACCTATGAAGTTACGCGGATATATTTGCTGACGAAGGTATCGTTCTTTCGATTACCGATCACAGTTGCAGGTAGAAAGAATGAGGGGCTTGTGGCGTCTCAGTATTCTTTTGTTGTGGCGTCATAAATTACAATTAGAGTAGATCCACTGGATTTTTTTCAACCCCTATTTGATACCATATATTCCCCGGCCTGGCAACTCAGTTCCAGTTTCTCTCCAGGAAGCCCACAAGAGCATTTTCATTTGTCCTTCAGATTAGAATCTATGGGGGAAAGAAGTGTGGAAAAATATACGAAATATGAAACGGAATCCACTAGATCTTTCTTCCACGTTTATGCTTTTTTCGCCTACTTTTGGAAGGGAATTGGATTTGGAGAGGCACAGAAAGAAGGCAGAGGGGAGGAAAAAAAACCTAGACCTCAGTATTTCAAGATAGCTGGAAGAGACCTTGGAGGCCTTCTAGTCCAACCCCCTGCTCAAGCAAGAGAACTATACTATTTCAGATGATTGACTGACCCTAGACTCTTCTTAAAAACCTCCAGTGGTAGAGCGCCCACTATTTCTTTTTTTTTTTTGAAACAAATTTTTATTAATTTTAAAGATAAAACAACACATCATTAACCATTAAATACATAAACACATAAAACCTCTTAACATTGTAAATCCTTACAAGTCAAACAAAACATTATTTTTATACAGCATAATTCCAATTTATCCCATCTCCATATGGACACACAAATATCTTTCAGCAAATTTCTCATTATTTCTCTTTACTCCTATTCAATTTCATTTCTCTTCCATATTTATCCATTTTATAGTCATCATATTCTTTTCTTTCTGGCTTGTTTAAATTATTCTCGTCTAACATTCCTCCAAGGTTTTATTGATTCTTTTTTCCTTTTTTTTTTTTTATAAAAAACAAATTTTGTTAGTTTTACCATAAGCACAATACACAAACATACAAACACAAAACATAAACAAAACTAAAAGATCTTTTCTGAAGGTTGTCTGTTCCCGGGTTAAAACTCTTTACACAGACACAAATTCAAACATCATATTCAACCCATATCTCCTTCCATATCTTATTATCATTTTCTTTTTTATATATATATATAAAAACCATTTTTATCAGTTTTATAAAAACAATGCACAAAGAATCAAGGCATAGCAGCTTATAAATTCTTTTCTAAGAAAAAATAATAATAATAGACCAATAAGGCATAACATTTCCAGATTATAATATCAATATTTCATATAATATTAACTTCATATCTTGTCCCTACTTCTCTTTTCCATCCAAATTATTTATTAATTAAAATTTTATTGCCTTTTATTAATATACAAAATCCAAAAAAAAAAAAGCATATATATCCTTCCATATCTTATTACCATTTTCAACAACATTCTTTGTCTGTTCTATTTCCAATTATCCATTCATCTTTTTTTTTCTTTTACTATACTTCTCCTGTACACCAATTGGAATAACATCTATAACTCATTACCCTAACTTAGAAATACTACATATAGCAATCTTTCTTGGGATTCTGTTTAAAAAAATTCTAAAATTACATAATAAATTTTATATTCTAAATATACATATAAAAACACACTCTTATATACCCTCCAGAATCCCTCTTTTAATCTAAATTAAATTCACCCATTGTCTCTAAATAAACTTTTTTTCTTTAGGTCTTGCTTCCCCCCATTAAGGCTTCTCCCCCCCTTTCTCTCTTGCTTATTCTTCTCCTTGCCCTTTCTACCCCTTTGCTTTTTCTCTTCGCTTTTCTTGCTCCTTTTCCTTTGCTTTCTAACCTTGCCTCCATCTTTTCGCTCATTTTTCTCTCTTTTGGTTGTTTTTTTAATTCTTAAAATCCCCTTTTTCTTATCCTTTTTCTCCTCCTCTCCGGAAGGGACCCATTGTTCATCAAAGATGGCTTCTTCTTCCTCTTCTTCCTTGTCCCAGTCCTTCTGCTGCGTAATCAACTTTTCAAAAGAACATAACGCCATTTCTAAGAATTGAAACAAAGCGCCCAAAGTATCTTCTTTTTTATATTTTTGATATTCAATCTCTAGTTCATCCACAGACGATGCCATTATGAAAAGGGAAACTTTTTCCAAAACAACCACAAGTATTTTTAATCAAAGACAATCAAAAGCAATTAAAAAAAGAAAAAAAGTTCCAAAAGTTAATACTTTTCTTCCTTCTTCTCTTTCTCTTTCTGAATTAATTTTTAATCAAAGAGGTCCAATTACCATATATCTTCTTTTGGGATCCACAAAGACGTTCTAGACAATCTCCTCCTTTTTCAGCTTCTGCTCCAATTTTTTTTTCTCCCTTCCCACTTGCAATGACAATTTTAAATAATCAAAAATCCATACCTCCAGCAGAGATTTTCCAATTTCTCAAATTTTTCAATGTCCAAAAATCCCTTTGTCTCTTAGCTTAGCTTTTAAAGCAATCCACTTTCAACGTCTAATATATCCAAATATTTCTGCTTTTTCCATGGGGTGGGAGAGTAAAAAAAAAAAAAAAATTCCCTTTAACAGCTTCTCCGCCGCTTTTCGCTCTTCTTAGGGATACAATGTATCCTCCAGCAACAAGCAGCTCAATTCCAGGCAATTTAAAAGGTGTTACTTGACCCGGCTCAGACAGAACTTTCACTCTTCACACTTCCTCCAGCACAGTTCTTACCCGGTTGCTGGCTTCTTCGTGGCGGCCATTGCTGACCGCCGCTCCACCGCCTTGGGAAAAAGGGGTTTTCCCGGAGAAGGGGGGGGTCTGCGATGCCCCCACCTCCCTATCCGACTCCCCTCTCTCTTCAGCTGTCCCTACAGGGCAGCCATATCCCCCTGACCCATCTGGATCGGGGGTACCTCGACGGCTAGCACAGCAGGAATCGCGAGCTATCGCGAATTCCTGCTGCCCCGAAGCCACGCAAACCGGAAGTCGAGCGCCCACTATTTCTGAAGGCAAGCTGTTCCACTGGTTAATAGTCCTCATTGTGAGGAAGTTTCTCCTTAATTCCAGGTTGTTTCTCTCTTTGCTTAGTTTCCAACCATTGTTTCTTGTCCTGCCCTCTGGTGCTTTGGAGAATAAGATGACCCGCTCTTCCTTGTGGCAGCCCTTCAAATACTGGAATACTGCTATTGATTCTCTAATATCAACACAAATTCACCATTAGCTTTACAATAATGCAACACACTCATATAATGTCTGGCCCTTGAAATGATGGGTGTAGTGAAGCAGAATAGATTCATGGATCAGTCCTCAAATGACCTCAAATACCTTACTCACTTTGAACTCTGGAGGAAGATTGGAAAAATAAAGTATTGAATATGCAGTTTACATGTTTTAAAAGGGAAGAGAAAGGTGAAAGAGAGGTGATATTGAGTCTAATGAAGTAGAACAATTCTGGATATGTCTACTCAGAAGTAAGTCTTCCTGACTCCAGTGGGCTTTTGGCTGGTATTGTCACCACAATACCTGACTGGGATTGCTCCTACTGTAAGTTTGTTTGCCAAAGGAAGCTTATTTTGAGTCTTCCTTTATTCCTTTCCATCAACAGAAGTTGTATTGATTCAGACAGGTTTTTATCTGATCCAAATATTGATTATCTGGATGGAAAGAAACAAGCTTTTCTTACCTTTCCTTGCTCTTGTAGTACTACATGCTTTCTAAATAGTGAACAAACAGTTGTAAGGTATTGCTAAATGAGGTAAAGAGCCTAAAAAGATAGTGGGATCCTTTTAAAAAAAATCATTGTCAGCATTGCTCACTTTGCCTTGTTTTCAGAGGTCCTTCATTCTCCACTGGAGCGTATCCCATTCAGTGGGTTTGTCCATCTTCTTTAAAATATTTTGAAAAAAATACTGCTGTTAGGACAAAAGGCAAGGAATCTGCTTCTACAGGTTGTATGCATCTAAATCTGGCTGAACTAATGGTTGAATAGGTTGCAAATGGATTTAATTGCTTAATTTGTGATCTTATTCATTTTTTTCCTGTTGTGGTTTTCAACACTTTGATGGAAAAGTAGTGCACAAATTAAATATATAATATAACAATTTACATCAACATGGATGTTTATCTATTATAACAGAAACTCTTGAAACCTGTGTGACACAAGGTCGAATAGGATCAATTGCACAATTTTCCATTCAGATGGCTCCCGCAGAGGACATTGAACAAACTGAAATATGCGACGAATTGGACCGTGTTATCCTTCACCTTTTTGATGCTCTTGAAATGCTCCAGACCAAGAGAGAAGCTTTCAATGGCATGGTGGAGCAGGTGAGAACATGGCACATAAGACCTTGGTAAAGGCCAAGAGCGTGCTGCCAAATGATGGAGTCACTTTCCCTTTCTCCAGCTCTTGCTGCAGTTGAGCAGAGCTGTTGATTCCTTTTTTGGGAAACGTGTCATAGATTTCCCAATGTCCGAAAATCCAGTATCAGTTCATTCCCTTTTCAAGATGACTAAGGATTCTGGCAGTTGTAACTGTTCACATTAAAGTTATCTGGTCAGAAAGATTGCTGTAAGTTGTGTTTTTGATTTTGCCTTTCCAGGGTTGGTTCTCACTCTCCAAATCTCGCTATGCCATGGGTAACAAATCTGTATCTACCCTGCAATATGGACACCAGATGACACCATCTATTCGGATAGAAACTAGGTGAGTGGGAAAATTACTGGATTTTGGCAAGGAGGGAACTTCTATGGTGGGGAATAAAGGTAGAAACTGCAATCATACATTGTGCTAAACCAAAATATGGTTGCCTTGCTTTTGGTTTAGTTATACAGACACAATCATTGTGCTTAATGAATTATGATTTATGGCTCAAGGTGTTGTATAAACTCAGTCAAGTTAAGAATGAGTTCCAATCCTCTGTCTTTATCTCAAATTTCTATCTAAGTCAGAACTTGGACTTATGAAGAGACTGCCCATTAGTACAAATGGTAGACAAAATTTTCCTTCCTCAAGCCTATGAACCACTGAAACCACACAATATTTTCATTAACTGCTGAAAACAGGCTCTATATTATTTATTATTAAATTTATATTCTGGCTATCTCATTAGCCAATATTAAAAATGCACATGACTTCAACAGTTCATGAAAACATTGTATGGCTTCAGTGGTTTATCATCTCAAGGAAGGAGAATGCCGTCCATCATTTTAATAATAGCCAGCCCATTCAGAACTATAAGGTGTCTATAAATCAAATGTTCTTAATCCAGGGGCTAATAGTAAGTAGCTAGCCAGTATAATTACTTTCAATGAACAGGAAAAAGAATAACTAGGTGCTTTTCCTCTTGCCTTTTGAATTTTTCTAAAAATAGATGGCATCTATTTTGTGTTATTTTTATTGGAACCTCCCTGCAAATATTTAAACTATTATTTCAAATATTTAGTGCTATTATTTCCAGTGCCATCCAGCATGGGAATGGTAGGAATTAAATAGCTAGATGCATCAGATTGGGGAAGTTTGCTCCATTCCATAGTAGCTTTTCCAAAACATCAGGTCATCTTAATAATTCCAGGAATTGTTAATCCAACTCCCTATGTAAGAAGGGACTGTTTCACTTGGCTGCATTCAATCAAACTTTAATTATGAGAGCTTTGTGTTCTCTAAGGTTTTAGAAAAGTGAGATAAGTTTTACTATGGATCATTTTGGATTGTTTTGTTGATAAAATCAGTACCGGAAGATTGTTTTATTTCTTTAATTTTGGGATGAGGATTGGAGAAAGAGATTCAAATCCCCATTCCATGTGGAAAACTCTTTGGAAAATCTTGACCCAATAGTTCCCTCATAACCTGATCTACATCACAGTGTTGTTCTGGAATAACATTGATAGGGGCAATTATATTGTACATCTATGGAGAAAGAGAGAGCTAAAACTGAAATGATCTCTATCTCAGTGAGCCCCAAATAATATGTTCCTTATTGCCTGTGCCTTGGAAGTGAGTCGGTTTCAAGCTAAATGCTCAGTCTTGTATATGACTCTCTATTTGTTCCATCTAGCAAGGCAGAAGATGGGCAGATTCAATTTCAGGTGATCACAGAAGATGCTTTCAAAAGCCCAGCTTTTGTGGAAGAGATTGGCCCCAGTGAACAAGGTAAAGGAACAAAACCCATAAGATTTTTGAACCCACTTGATCAGAATTCATAAGAAACTGCAATCATTTCCCAAGGTCGATCTGAATCTTTCCCTGGCTCTTAAAATGACTATTGGTTACTGTATTAATACTAAAAACCAAAGATGTAACAATTTGGTGAAATAAACACTGTACAGTAGAAACACAAATCAGAATAGAATAGAATAGAATACTTTATTAGCCAAGTGTGATTGGACACTCAAGGAATTTGTCTTGGTGTAAATACTCTCAGTATACATAAAAGAAAAGATATATTCATTAAGAATCAAGAATAATAACATGCAACACTTAACGATAGTCATAGGGTACAGTCAGCAATCAAATCATACTAGGAAACAGTCAATCAGAAATTCTTTGTCCCCAATAATATGAACACTTACAATGCATTTCTGGAAATACCAGAAATCAGCCTCAATCACTCTTCAAAGATAGGGATGAGAACTGCCCAACTGTGCTTTCTAAAACAACCTACAATAGGCATCCTGAGAATTGCAGTTCAACAACATCCATTTCCCTGCTTGCCAGTCTCCCTTGATTGAAGGTACTGTTTGATTGCTTCTAGTTGTACGACGACGAAAAGGTCCAGGAAAAGCAGAGGATGTGGCCCAACCCCAGAATGCAGCATCCAAGTCTGCAGAGACCTTAGGCCACCAAGATCCCCTGAACTGGTTTGGCATCCTTGTGCCTCAAAGCCTCCGACAAGCTCAGAAGACTTTCCGAGAAGGTGAGGCAAATGGCAGCTGGGATAATCACAATGAATGCCATCTGCCCTTCTGTCCCCTTCTGATTCCTTGTCTAAAGATCTAAGAAAATTAGTATCATTTAGCTGTTGCTTTCTTTTGTGAAAGCTGCTACTTGGGTAGCAGAACATCAATTGGGGGAGTTGCTCAGTGGCTAAATTCTGTTCATATTATGGTAGTCACTATCTGAGGAATTAGACTAAATTTCTATTGTGGCACTTCCTACAAGCAATAAGGGCGTTGCTTCTGATCTGTAATTTATGTATTTATTATTAATTTATTCTATATCCCATCTTTTATTTTTATAAACAATGCAAGATGGTGAGCATAACTAATGCTCCTCCTTCTGATTTTCCCCACAACAGCAACCATGTGAGATAGGTTGGGCTGAGAGGGAGTGACTGGCCCAAAGTCAATGAGCTTTTTAGAGATCTTCACCATTCATAAAACAGTTTTTCCAACCCAAATGCCACATGGATAAAAGAAGATTCCAGCTGCTGGAATTCCTAGTTATAGCTTGGCAAAATGGAAGTTGGGCATTCTATCATATCTGGAAACAATCCTATTTAGGGGACAGTGTAGAATTTTTCTTTTAAAAAATACTATTTAGATTTGTCTGTTGATAACCCCTTTTTTTGTCTTGTGCTGTTTCAGGGATCCACCTGGCTGCAGAAATTGCCTCAATACAAAGTGAAATTGAGGCCACAAGAAGTTATTACCAGTCACTGCTGGAAAAAAAACAAAAATTGGTAGCTGGAAAGAAACAGTACTCTCCTTGATCAGTAATGATCATCTCTGCTGATACAATAAAAGCTATAAACTTTAGCTTATATTTACTGGAGTAGTTTTGGAAATCTCCGTATTTGTCCTGAACTGTTTTTAAATCTCTGTGTAAAAGATAATTATAATTATTAATGGCTTTGTTACAGATGCACTTTAAAAAGATTGTTTGCACAAAGCTAAAAATGGATGTATGTATTTTAAAAAAAGCATAGCTGGAAAATCTAGCTTAGTGTATATATTCTTCATTTTGCCCTTTTTTCTTATTTGTCTGAGGCAATATGTCTATTAAAGTATTGAAGCAAATGTCTTTGATTTGTAGTTTGATTTTCATATGTCTTATATGCTTTCATCGTAAGCAAATCTTTTCTGTCAAACCAAAAACTGATTTACATGAGGCACAAGTTTCGATTATGATGAATGTTGTAGGGGCTTTTTAAAATATCTTGAAGGAAAAAAGTGGAAACCCCAAAGAAATAGGCCCCTATATTGTCTGACTTGGATGTGTATCTCTTTAAGAAAAAGTTCAAGAGTGAAACTGTGGTTAATCAAATAACACCCAGTGATCACATGGTGGGGGTGGGTGGATTTAATTTTTATTTCTTTTATGTGCTGTTTTTGCATCCTTGTAAGGTGCCTTGAGTCGCCATGTTTTTCTAAATAAATTTTCTAAATAAATAAATAAAGATACATTGAGCTTACATCACAATAAAACAGTGTGCTGTTGGGTAAACCTACCATAGTTATCATAGATTATCCAAAAGTCACTGGTTGCCTTATTCTATTTTTAGTAAGCAATTGGATTTGGAGGTTTCAGGTGGAGATGTTCCTTCTTATATCTGCTGGAGTTGCTCCAGCAAATTGGAGTCAAAGGGTTTCCACAAAGGTGAGCTCAAATGCTGAAGAACTGTACCTCTCTTACAAGGGTTTGTCATAATGAACCCAGACATACTGCAAATGCCCCTGAGGGGAGAAAAAGAAAACAGACACATCTAGATACATGGTGAGCTGCTGCAGAATGTCTTTAAAAAGACCTGGCTGATTCATGCCCATCCTTTACAGAGCTTTTGTATATTTGAGCCTTAAGTACAAAAAGTTAAAATAAAAAGTCTACCACCACTGTCCAAGTGCAAGAAAGAAAGAAGACCAGAAAATGCTTAATGAGGTTTTCAAGGTTAGTGATGTTATTCCTGAGGAATGGGTGAGAAGATCATATATATATATATATATATATAGCTTAGTGCATTAGGGATGCTAACCAAAGCTAAGCTACCAATATTTTTTTAAATTGGATAGTAATTGGTACAAGAAATTCAAGGCTTGGGAAACGTAATTGCCTTTATTGAGCTGTTATCTCTATCAGTCAGTTGTACTAGCACTTGGACAGTTTCCTCCCATATGGTCTAGCGGTTAGGATTCCTGGTTTTCACCCAGGCGGCCCGGGTTCGACTCCCGGTATGGGAAGAACAGCTTTTTTTTCTTAAAGTTTTCTAAATCGTTCACTGTGGAGACCATGAGCATCAGCAAAACAACTTGAGCAACCCTTCTGCTTTTTGTTATTGGATCGAGAGCTAATGGGAAGACAATTTCGTCCCTCGGAACTCTGAAAGAAGCGAAAAAGCTTGTTGCTCATAGAGATATTTAGAGAGACCACAATATGCAGTTCGGCTTCTTCTAACTCTCGTGTATGTGTGTAGATAAGACATAAAAAGAATCGGATTTTTTTTTATTTATTTTTTTTGCAAGTAAAAAAATGGCCGGGGATCTGGATCAGACTTGACCTTACTGAGACCTTTTAAAGGCGCACTTCCCTGGCCTATCAGTAAGGGTCGCTACGCCTTTAGAGTTGCTTTCTAAAAGTACCGCTATGCGGAAGCAGGGTGGGGAGCAGACAAGGAGGAAACCCTTGATCTTGGTGAGGTTGCGACCAGAAATGGGGGGCCTTTAAGAAAGGCAACCTATAGCTCGGCGTGGCACAAAGAACATCGCAGCGGCTACGTTTTTAACAGTTCGCGTGCCTGTTCTTATGTCAAGTTGCCTCTAAAGTGGCAAAGAGCTTAAAAAGAGCTTAAAATCTGTCTTGCAAATAAATTAATAATAATGCAAAATCCCTTAGTTTTCAGAGATTCGAGAAGAGGCAAAGGTGGAGGGAAATTGCATCTTGATCCACACCTGGGTTCGCATCCTTAAAGCACCGGCTTAAAGTTATTAGAAGCGACCAAGTTGGGACCGGTATCTCTTCTGGAGCCTGGAGTTACTTTTGCTCGGCTTTCAGCAAAGCGGGAAGGGGCTTCCTCTGTCCGGTTAGCACCGACCCAAGAAAAGGCCCAGCCTGCTGCCCTTCCCGAGTCCGAAACTCCCTTGCTGAAGAAAGGGATGGAAAGCATGGGACGGTTTGCACGCAGAGTCGTCCAAAGAGGCCTTCGTTCAAGGCGAACCTCGTCAAACTTGAGAGCCGATACGTGAATTTGACAAGCCCCAAAGTGAATTGGAGTCTCTCTACTTTCCTGGAGAAATTGCCTAGATATCACGTAACATTAATTAATTCTTGCGAATCTGGTAGTGACAGAATTCAACCTGGAACATCAGATTGAACTTCTGATGGTTGAGCTATGTTTTCCGTATTCTCCCCTACGGTCTAGAGGTTAGGATTCTGGGTTTTCACCCTAGGCGGCCTAGGTTCGACTCCCGGTGTGGGAAAGTCGGGGTTTTATAATAAAATTCTTCTCATGTTCCATTCATCTCCTTCATGTTTCATATTCCTTAATTCATGAAAAAGAATGGGTGGGAATTTTTGCAAAAAATACGAACTTTCATGCTGTTTTTAAAATGAAGAAAGGGAGCATCCGGCTTCAGATTTATAAATTACAACAGACGCATTTTATGAAGCCTCTAAAGAAATCAATGATCTGAATATTTCTCGGAAACTTATACAAATCACCTCCATATTCCTTTTGTCCAGTTGATACATCAATTGTTTGTCCTCTTTTAAAAACATTGCTTACACTGAAAGAACCTTTAGAACCTCATACCCTGCTCTTTGTAATCAAGTAAGTTTGAAATTTCAGTGGATTTTAACGGTTTTAATTAGGAAGACAATCCATTTTTAAATTTAAAAAAAAATGCTTTTCCCATACCGGGAGTCGAACCCGGGCCGCCTGGGTGAAAACCAGGAATCCTAACCGCTAGACCATATGGGAGAAGACGCAATTGAGCTTCTTGTGAACTAAGTTGATACTATAGCGGTTAGTACTCATTCTCATTTTCAATAATCCGTGCACTTTCGATTTCTAAAGAACAAAGTATACAGTACTGTACAGTATTTTGAAATTAGAAAAAAAATGGAAGAGAATTTCTAACAATCAAAAATGAAACATACACACAAAAAAAATTTTCTTCCCATACCGGGAGTCGAACCCGGGCCGCCTGGGTGAAAACCAGGAATCCTAACCGCTAGACCATATGGGAAAGACTTACGAAACGTTTCTAGGAAATGGTGGTCCAAACTAAGCCATGAAAATCGTTTCTGCCCCTACAAGTATGTTTAGGAATTGCAGCAAGTCGTCCTTCAAAATCCAACCTCCTTCGAATAAACTTCTTGTGGTTTTCAGTAGAAAAGTGACAGACTGACGCTTTAAACATTAATGTACACGTGCTTGAAAACTGAAACGCCAAGCTCAATTAAAATGTGCAAAATAAAATAGGAATTTTTAAAAAATGTATGGGGGAATCTGTGTCACGTGTCCTTTCTTGGTCAGTTTCACCAATTCTTTTCGAATAAAAAAAAAATCACTATTAGTTCCATTGTTATGCAACTTTCTCAGCAACTTTAAAACGCGTGGACTTCAACTCCCGACTTTCCACACAACCAACGTGCTGACTGGGGATATCTGGGAGTTGATGTCCACGCATCTTAAACGTTTTCTGTAGCTTGAGAAGAATTACAGCTCTAGTGGAAATCGAACGAGTTTTCCAAAGGATACCATCGGGCTGTTTTAATTGCCAGTCCTGGAGTTTGATCAATGGAGGGCAACGGCTTCGGTTGATTCATGCAGATGCCTTCAAACGAGATTAGGGCGATTCGCAAGGAAGACTTAGGAGTTGTGTCTAACTTTCCCAGACACAAAGCAAAAGCAACCTACGCAAGTGCGTTTAAATCTGCCTCATTCAATTGTGCACCTGCATCGAGACATACAGTTCCTCCCTCGTACACATTACACGCACGGCTATACCGATACGCGTCGCCTTCCTGGTAAAAAAAGCGGCTTATCCACGCACAGAAATCTTATACACCATTTCTGCGGGCAGACCCTCAGATCTGTGCCTGAGATTAAATGTCCTGATCTTTCGTAAATTTATTAACTTCTGCACGACAGGCGGCAGATGATTCCCACCCACCCCCTTCTGCACACACACCCCAGCTGCAAAATGGTTCATGCTTCCCTTGTCGAACGCTACAAAAACAAAGGGCACCGTTCTTTAAGTGTCACCATGGCAACAGTGAAAGGAAGGCTTCCAGAATCAGCCGGAAGTTATCCGCAGCGGATTCCCCCCACTCTCCCGCGCGCGCTCATTAGAGATGCCCAATCCAAGCAAGCGAGGATGCTCGGCTTCTGGCAGGAAGTGATCCCAATTTGATGGGCAGGTGCCAAGGCTTATTGGAACGGGAGGCGGGGTTTTAAGGGACAGCTGGGTCCCGATGCTGCTGCTAGGGCTCTTGGGTGAGGGTATAATGAAGGGGCTGGGAGAGTAGAATGGAAAGAAAGGTGATGGAGCAACGGAGAGGGAAAGGGAGGGCAGAAATATTTGGGAGGGCCTCAAGGGAATGGGGACAAGAAAGAAGTATGGCCAGGGATGCTATGGGGCAGAAGGAAATAGCCAAAGAGTGGATTTTGTGGGGGTGATGAGTTTATAGATGTGAACTATGCTTGAAAGCAAGGAAGGGACACCAAGGAATGGCTATAGATCAGTACTATTCCTCCTTGGATTCCACTTACAAAGCTTCAAGAAATTGTGTATTGGCCCATTTGTAAAGTCAGCCATGGGGTGGGCACAGATTTTACTGCTTATCTGTACCATATTAGGAATCTAGGGGAAGCAGATAAAACTCTCTCCAAACCCTTGCTGGGAGCAAGGACAGATTTCAAGCAGTAATATAAATTGTTAAAGTGGAGAGTACCAATATTTAAAATCAATATAACTAGGGAGCAAGTTATCAAATTTGAGAGGGGTGAGGAATGGTAGTGGGATGAGAGGGATAAAAAAAAAGAGACTGGGGAAACAGCTGAATTGAAGAGAGGTAGAGATTTCAGAGTGGAGGGCAAAGGGGAAGGGGTAGGATGACAAGCACAGCTCTTGTGGACAAGCATGCAGGATGGTTTGGGAAGTAGGAGCTGAAGGGGGAGATATGGCAAATCACCAGGTGAGGAGAACAGAAGGATCCAGAGATTCATCCCTCTGCATCCCTTACCCCCCTCTGCTTTCTCACAGAGACAGTGGGGACGATGGGGCTGGTGGCTTGCAGAGGGGACTGAGCCTCTGCCTGTGAAGAGGCTTCAACTATATGCCCCCCTCTTCCCCCATCATGGAGCCCTTGAAGGAGCGGGCTGGGTGGTGCGCAGGGTACTTGGGGGAGGAGGCTGTGGCTGAAATGAGACCTTTGCTACAAGAGAATGCTGGACAGGTGAGTATTAGGAGGACCACTCATTGGTTCTCTCTTCTTATTACTATCTTCTGCATCTTTCTTTTGTGTGAAGTCATCATGACCCAAACTCTGTTCAACAAGGCCAACTACATTTGTCTAAGAATGTAAAAATGGCTTTTCTGGACTGAGATTTCAAGAAAAGTCAGAACTCAAAGCTGAAAGTATGATTTCTGGTCAGAGCAACGCTACTATTTTTTTCTGTCTGGCTTATGGAATCACTTCAGCATCAGTTCCATTGTTCTGTCTTCTGCTGGTCTTCCAACAGGAGCTTTACAAGCACCATATCCAGCAGATCAGATTAAAAGCTAGCATGTCTACAGCAGTGGACTGTAAGCTCATAAAATAGAGCCTGTTGGTCATTCTCAGTGCTCTGAATCCAGTGGCTGGTTGACAGAGTAGCCCTGCAGGCCAAATCTAAACCAATTGTTCTTGACCATGATTCTTTGAAGAAGGAAGTTCTTTATATTATTTCTGGCCCTATCCTTTATCCCTTGCATCAAGAGGGAAGGGACTTTGAACCTCTCTGTTAATCTATCAGCAGAATACTGCACTATATCACATAAAACGAAAATGTTATTCCTGGCTTTCCTTCTTTCCTCCTATCTCTTCTCAGATTATCTCTCTTTCTATACAATTCCATTGGTCAGTGCATGCATCTTCTTTTTCAGGATGGTATTGAAATGAAGGTTGAGCCCACAGGTTGGGGATCAGAGGACCCAGAGATAGAGGAGGAAAATACAGGTCCAGATCCTGTGCGGGTCTTGATGTTGCCACTTCAGGCCCAGCATGCCATGGAGAAGATGGAAGAATTTGTTTTGAAGGCAAGTTACACCAATTAAATTAAGCCTTCTTGGATGTCACACTCTTTCTAACTTCATTCTTCTACAACTGTTGCCCAGCAGTCAACTTTTGAATGAGCCCTATTGATTCTGAGGCAAGCCAATATGTCACAGCAGTACTCCAGGAAGCATCATTATGACTTCAGCTGCTGACCAACATCCTCCTTCTTCTCAGCTTTACAAAGCTGGGAGAGAGAGCCCCTTTTGCCAAGTGATTGGGAGTGGGAGAGCCATAAGAGTTCCATCCTTTACCCCGGGGAAGAGAGTCTCCTCTCTGCCATGACAACCCGTTCTGAGCCAGCTTCTGGGCGGGTTCGTAGAGGGGCAAGGCCATCTGGCCACATTACCCAGAACCAGGAAGACCAGGAGGAGCAAAATTGGAAATGCTGTGGGCTCACTCTTCTGACATGCAACTCATTCACCCAGCGGAGTTCCCTTCAGGCCCACATCTGAGGGAGGCCATGGGAAGGAACCATAAGGCAGCACAAGGAGCAAAAGATTACACTTCCAAAGATCTGGAGGTGAACTACTGCCAGATAAAGGCAAGTGGGAACAGTCTTCTCCTGGATCAGTATTGTCCTCTGTTTTTATAAGCGATGTCCAGCCTACTTTTGAAATTGACTGAACTCTAGCATGTAAAATATCTTATCTGGGACTCCCAGAAATTCGGTTCAAAGTCAAATGTATGCATGTATGTATGTATGTATGTATGTATGTAACTAGGCATGTATATGTGTGTGTGTGTTGCTATATAAGAGCCCCCTTCTCAAATAAAATCATTACATCTAGAGTCTAGAGTTCCTCACTGTATCATTTGATATTGTGAATCATCAATGACTAACTTTTAAGTAGACCAGAAAATGAATTTGTGATATAAGGCTGACCATAATTTCAGAGGAAGGCAGGTAATTTATTCACTGAAAAAAAGGAAAGGAAGTTTTGTTTTTGTTTTATTTGGTTTTCATTAAGAAGGTCATGTAGATGATGGCAGGGAAGGTCTTTTAACTCCTGTCCATTTCTTTCCTTTTTCCAGGAATTCATTTATTCCTTGGTTGATTTTTGGTATTTTTGTTAAAAGAAAATATTAGAAGGTGAAAGGAACAGAAAAGTGGGAAGAGGAGAATATCCCCTTATTTTTTATTCCTTTCTTCTACCTGTTTTATTTCTCAAAGGGAAGACTTGCAATTAATAGACAGTTTCCCATTACTTCTATTGAATTTGATACAATAAAACTAGAACTTGAGATACTGTCACAATCCTATATCCATTTACTTGAATGTAAGCTTTATTAAATTCCCTTTGACGTCTAAGTAAAAATGCTTCAAATAGCACAGTGTCTCAAACATTGGATATAAAGATTACATTAAAATCTCCACTTAACCATGACTGACATTCCCAAAACCTCTGTTAGGCCTGAATTGGCAATATGTTCCCTGCAGATACCAACAGCACTATTAGATTGCCAAAATTGAATACTTCTTGTTGCTGTTGTTTAAACAGCTGCAATTTCTCAAGAAAATTACATCCCAAAATAACTTCATGTTCTGGCATGAGATACTACTATTAATAATGACAAAAACAATAATAAGGTACCAATAGTAATAGGAGCCCAAAGGGATTCCTAGATACATGGAAATTTTGAACTTATTAGATTTGAATATCATGACTTTGTAAAAAACCACCCTACTTGGAACTGTCTATATACTCAGATACTACCTTAACAGCTCTTGGTTAAGACTTGAACTGTTAAGTTTTTAATCAGTTCCAGATTGTGAATCAAAATGAAGATTAACAACAGCAGCAATAATAATAATGCACTGGTACATTATGAATCCTAAGTTCTTGGAAAGAACTTGTTGCGTATGAAAACTAAAAAACTGACAGCTGTGATTTCATATTGTTGTATATGTAATAATATAATTCCTATTATTTCCATGCCTCTAAATGATGCAGTGATGCCCATGGCCTGTAAAGGTGGCTTGTTCCTGAAATAAGGCTTTTTGGTCAGTACACCACCCCTACTCAGATGGTTATTTGATTTTATTGCTATTTTTTTTGTAAACAACTCTGTCTGTCTCTGTATCCCTCTCTATAATAGTCTGTGAGACTGTTTTGAGGAACAGAAGGAGGAGCCATAGATGTGGTAACAGTTTAATAAGAGGCAGCTGAGTCCACAGAAGGAATCAGGGCTTCTTGTCTGGACTACCTCTAAGTTGCCCAGACTGCGGCTCTCCTCCTGCTTGCTGTCTCTCCAGGGCATTCTCATTTCACCTATTCAAAAAGTTTATATGATCAAACTTGCCACATTTTAATAACCAAAGCTGTTTGATTTGAACAGTAAGAAATTACAATAGTTTTTTTTTTTCCCCATTGCGGGAGTGCTTGTTTTCAACCAGACATTCAATCAAGGTGAAAAGTAAATACTGTTGAAAGCAGGGCTAGCACTGCTCGCTTACTTGTCTTCTGCAGCTAACAAATGAACAAGCAAAGCAGAAGGGATCAGGAACCCAGTGCGTTCTTTGAACCCAGTCAATGAAGAGCCTGAAAGCAATTGATGACTCCTGTTATGGTTTAATCATGATCTTTAAAAATAAAATAAAAATTAATTACACCTTGTCTTTCTTCAAGGAGCTCCAGTCAATAGAGGTTTGCATCCTCTTTGCATCCTGCCCATTTTGTCCTCGTGGCAAGTCTGTGAGGTGGACTGGGCTTGTTTATAACAAAAGGTTCTAGCTGGAGATCATTGGGAACTTCCCAATGCAAAAAATAATTAAGTTTACTTAAAATTAATTATCAGCTGGAAGATACCCCACTGCCTGTTTTCAAAATATAGGATCAAGACGAGTGAGTGCATCTCCATACTAAATACATATGCCCATGTAGCTTGTTTGCTTTGGTTTACCTTAGGGATGTCAAGATTTTTTTTTCCAGGATGCTCTGGGTGGCATGTGGGGTCTGTGCATCAGAAAAAAGACATCTCATATTTAAAGAGGATCCATTCAGTGCATTTAAACTTGAATAGGTTTATTTTAAATTACATTAAATTCAATAGATCCTTTGAATATAATTCATTCTTGATGGATTCTATGACTCTCCTCCACTTTGGCATAAAAAATACCAATTTGCTTGGAATGTTTAGAAGGCCCCATCTAAATCGTGGGGGTGAGGGGCAGTTAGGTTGTGCAACTTTTCCTTAACTTCAAAGCACTTTGGAACCTTGAATTTATTTATTTATTGGTCTTTTAACATCCCTTGCATTGGGGTGGAGTTGGGTCAACTGAATGGAGCCGAGTGTTTACTGGCTGGGTGCCTTTCCTGACGCCAATGCGGAGTTCACAGCAGAAATTTTCTCATTGTGCTGAGACAGAAATATCTGCCGCTACCTAGGATTGAACTCACAGCCTCTGGATTGTGAAGTGAGAGCTCCACCCCTACCCCTAGGCTTATAGGGGATGAAGGCAAAAAACCAAACCCTCTACTTTGAAACTCAATGAAGTGAACACTAGAAAAATTCTTTCTGAAAACTCGAGAAATTCTTCTCTCCCAGGTTGGTTTCCCCCGCTCTCCAAGAAGCATAGCATAGCCCCAAGTATACAAACACACTCACAGTTTTGATGTTCTCAGCTCACAGAAGTAAGGGTATGACTCTTCTAGCCTCTCTTCTGCTGTTGCAGGTTTGGG
Organism: Hydrophis major; assembly: GCA_033807585.1. Lineage (NCBI taxonomy): Eukaryota > Metazoa > Chordata > Lepidosauria > Squamata > Elapidae > Hydrophis > Hydrophis major. The sequence continues at coordinate 225,756,714 of CM066329.1, forward strand.
AGGGCCGTTGGCGTGTTATGCCCTATGATGTGCTGCCTGACTGGCTGAAAGACAACGATTTTCTCCTGCATGGTCATCGGCCACCCATGCCTTCCTTCCGCGCCTGTTTCCGCAGCATCTTCCGGCTCCACACCGAGACTGGCAACATCTGGACTCATCTGCTTGGTCAGTCACAGGGCAGAGGACTGTACAGCTCTATAGTCTGAGGAGGGAACAAAGAGGGTGGGAAACAAATTGTACTCCATCACCTCAAATTCTTTGGTTTCCACAATATAAGTGCTTTTTTACTTTAAAAAAAAAAAAAAACCCACATCCAGCATCAAACTTGGCTAAAAGTTATGATTTTCCACCAGTGATGTTTAACGACAGCTAACATAACATCCTTGACAATAGGAAAGAAAATTTGGCCCTGTTCTAAGCCAAATATCCTCCTCTCTCCCTTCGCTCCATAGTAAGCACTAGGGAATGAAAGGAGATCAGGATATAATTGCATTCTCTCTGTGCTTAAAGGTTGATGGAAGAAGACATTGGTCCTAGAAATAGTGGCCTCTTCTCTCCAGCCTTGTTCTTTTGCTCACCAAAAGCCAAAGCAAATTGCCCTTCCATTGCTATAAAGGTAACTGTACAAGGGTAGAGAAGGAAGTTTGTTTTCACACAAAGGAAGTACTCTTGTCTCATGACTTCCTATTTGTATGTAATAAATTTATTCTACTGCCCCATAAAGCTTTTTGGCCCATGGATTGTATCATTATTGTGCAACTAGATGGAGCTTGGGATCCAGTATCTAGTTGGCACAATTTTACATTAAGAAACCACGTCTGCAAAATAAAAAAAGCATTTTTTTAAAAAAAAACAACTTTAATTCTACATTGAGAAGGCATACATTTTTGCAACTACCCCAGTGATGACAATGTCAGGGACTTCAACATTTATTCTTGGATGCCTTTTCACATAATCACATCTGCCCAGTTTCTTGGGAACACTGTACTCTTAGATCTTAAAATCCTCTTTCAATATGAGATGTCCAGCACCAAACCTGATCTGACATTGACTGATACTGTAAAGTTTATCCAACTAACAGGAGAAAAGCAATACAATCAGCCATGATCCATCTCTTGTAAATACATACATTTGAGGATGTATGTATAAGAGAAGGACCTACAGTTTGAAAGATCACTGTGGTCCTAAATCTGGTTTATGGGTGACATGATAAATATAGGACTAACTCAGTGGCTGCTTCTTGAATTTTAAGGTAGCAGGCTAGGCCAGCTTTGGTTGAGTTTTTTGTCTTCCCTTCTCCTAGCTAACTGAACAATGCTTGCTCTGTCTCTAATAATGTTATTGAAGTTTTTAATAAACATAGTAAAAACTAATACAAGCTAAACTAGAAGAGAAAAAAAGTTCAGAAGGTGCAAAAAAAGAAAAAGAAAAGACAGTAATAAATTAGTGGCTTCCAACCTTCATTATACCAAACATAAACAAATATAATAACTTTTCATCCTCTTTTAAAGTTACAAAATTGCACCTCTTCTCCCTATAGCCTTTTATCTATGCACAATCCAGAAATCATCTTTTCAAATCCAGTTCAGCAAAAAGTCCAGTGTGTGTTTCTAGGAATATCAAATATTATCCCTAATCAAATAATCCAAATTTTCATTCTTTCTTTTCATTATATATAGACTTGATCTTTAAATCATTCCTGTGCAAATCACAGGATTCAATCTTTCACCACTCTTTGGCATTTAAAAGCCTTCAAAGTTTTCACCAGCCTACTCTGTAAGTGCCATAACCCACTGCTGTATTTTTCAGATTTATTTTAAATTCTTAGGTCTCTTGCTTAAAGTTTGTTAAATCCAAGGAAGAAAGCAAAACTCATCAGGCGTCAAATTAAGCTTGCCATTTGAATATCTTTAATATCCACAAAGTAATTAAATTGAACATTTCCTTTGTGACCTTATAAAAGGCTTCACTGCTACTCAGAACGAAAAGTTCTTGTTTCTCATGGGGAATTGCCATACAGAGCACTCCTAGGCAATATCCAATTCTCCCCTTCTCTGGAGAGACTCGAACAATCAATCTGCTCACTGGTCTTTTGTCTTCATAGCGGTTGTCTCCACTCGTTTGCAGAGATGTCTTCAGTCAACCGTGACACACACCAGAAGCCACCTATGCTTCTTCAGTGTCCCATTTCACACATTGATTCTCCCAACTTGAGAAAGCCCTATGTCAGTTCCTGAAATGGATTCTCTTCAGGAGTAGATTCAGAAAGCATCCCTATAGTCAGTCCAGATGTATGTTTCCCATTTCCAAACATGTCCCAGTATTCAAACCAGATGTATGTTTCCCATTTCCAAACATGTCCCAGTATTTGAATACATGCAGAAACATTTATATATTGGTAACTTTCTTCCTTCTCCTCAGGGTTCCTCTTCTTCCTGGTTTTGGGCATTGGCTACATGTTCAGTCCCAACATGAAATATGTGGCCCCCATTCAGGAGCGTGTGGTCTTTGGCATGTTCTTCCTCGGAGCCATTCTCTGTCTTTGTTTCTCCTGGCTATTTCACACGGTCTATTGCCACTCTGAGAAAGTTTCTCGCACCTTCTCCAAGTAAGTTGATTTCCCCTCCTCTCTCCATCCTCCCGCAAACTTCTGGGGCACGTGACCAGCAGGCAAGAATTAAGAATCAATATGTTTTCTCTCACAATGAAACAGGAGGATGTATGCTTAGAGTATCTGAGGCAAATTTCTTCTTTGGCTGATGACTGGATAGCCTTTTCTTATTATAAAAGAAAAATCCCCGTCAAGCCAAAGTAGATGACTGATCAGGTATTGGAATCTGTCAGGAGTTTGCCAATCTCCTCACTCCCACCTTTTTCTTCTGTTCTGTGCTACACAAGCAACAAGCAATGGAAGTGCATCAAAACTCTGGTATGCCACTGTCTGGGTTGGCCTGTAGCAGCATGCAGCATTTGGGAACAACCTAGGGTCCTAATAGGACCTCGCAGCTGATGCTTCATCATTTGAAACTTAATAAAAATGTTCTGCTCCAATTGAAGTTGTATCTTGGAGTCATCTGATTCATTTTTGTAACAATGCCTCCGAAGTGATGTTATTTAGAGCACTATAAATCAGTGTTCCTCAACCTCCTCAATGTTAAGATGTGTGAACTTCCACTTCCAAAATTTTCCCTCATACCTTAAATCTTGCTGAAGTTGGGAAACACTGCTCTAAATGGTTTCCCAAGGACAGTAAGTCACAAAGTATCTGTATGGTAAATATACCATATACAAGAGTTATACAAGAGGTATTTGTGGGAGGTGTTACACAAGAGAGATTTGGGGGATTTCAGAAGGGTCTCTCACCATGCTATTGCTTATCACAGGGAAGCCAATAGACAGCACTTTTCCTCAAGACTTCTTGAGCCAATAATGGGTGAGCTGCATTTAGTCTAGTGCATCTGATCACCTCCCGAGCACTTCCTTGATTCTGTTCCCAGACAGCCAAGTCAAAGGTTGTGCTGGGTGGGAATTTGAAAGCTGACATAGTGGGCCACAGGAAGTGCAGGCCTGAGAAAGAGCCCTGGCTGTTTGTGATACCCATAACGTTTCCTTTCTTGTCTCTGGTTAGTGCTACAGAAGCCTGTAAAATCTGTGGGCAGGGTTTATAGTGCGATACCTATGGAGAATGCCTCCATTTTAGGTGACAACATCAGTTACTAATTCATAAAAGAGGGTTTCATTGTTCTACTTACAACCAAGCCATCATAATATGATTCCTCCTTGTAGAAACTGGAATGTAGGAACAATCCTTGCTGTATGTGATACCTGCATACATGCTTCCCATAACATGGATCATCTTGGCAGCGCAAGCACCTGTATTTTAGACTCATGTCCCTCCTGGCTTGTGAAAGCTTCTTAGGAGGTGACAGGCGGGTGGACTCTGGTGATGACTAATGCTTCCCTACAGGAGGGGATGGTGCCCCAGAACTTTAAGAAGGCTGTGGTTCGCCCTCTTCTTAAGAAACCATCGCTGGACTCCACCTGGTTGGATAATTTCCAACCTGTCTCCAATCTTCCTTTTTGGAGAAAGGTTGTTGAGAAGGTGGTCGCACAACAGTTCCAGAGGTTTCTGGATGAAATGGATTATCTCGACTCCTACCAGTCAGGATTCAGGGACAGAAACAGCATTAGTTGCACTTTTAGATGATCTCTGGTGGGAGCGGGATGGGGGTAGTGCATCCACTCTTGCTCTGCTTGACCTCTCAGTGGCTTTTGATACCATTGACCATGGGATTCTCCTGGGACGGCTTCGAGGGATGGGAGTGGGAGGCCTTGTGCTGTCTTGGTTCACTTCCTTCCTCTACGGCCGCTCTAAGTCAGTGTTGATAGGAGGGGAGAGCTCCAACCCTCGCCCACTCCTTTACGGGGTTCCGCAGGGGTCAGTACTCTCCGCTCCTGTTCAACATTTATATGAAGCCGCTGGGTGAGACCATCCATCACCATGGACTGAGGTATCACCAATATGCTGATGATACTCAGCTGTATGTCTCGGCCCATGGCGAGTTAAGTGTTGCTGTGTCCTCCCTCTCACAGTGCTTGGAGGCTGTTAGGGGCTGGATGGGGAGCAACGGGTTGTAACTACACTCTTGCAAGACCGAGTGACTGTGGGTTTGGGGTTCATTGGCTCAGGGAGAATTACCACCTTTAGTCTTGGATAAGGTGGTACTACCCCAAACAGACCCTGTGCGTAATCTAAGGGTTTTCCTGGACTCACAACTCCTGTTCGAAGAGCAGGTGGCAGTCATGACCAGGAGGGCCTTTGCGCAACTGGGGGTTGTGCACCAGTTACACCCTTTCCTGGACAACGGCCCCTACTCACAGTCACTCAAGCCCTGGTCACTTCCCGTCTTGATTATTGCAATGTGCTCTACATGGGGCTGCCCTTGAAGATCATCCGGAAGCTCTAGTTGGTGCAAAATGCAGCAGCCCGCATGGTTTTGTGCAGACCCATGTGCATTTATGTCACCTCTCCTGCAGGAGCTTCATTGGTTGCCGGTTTGCTTCCAGGTGCAATTCCAGGTGCTGGTTGTCACCTTTAAAGCCCTTCATGGCTTGGGAAAAGGTTAACTGAGGGAACGTCTCTTGCCAGTCACATCTACCCGACCCATTAGAGCAAGGAGGCAGGGAATGTTACACGTCCCACCCCTGAGGGGCCTTCTCTGTGGTGGCTCCCTCTCTGGAACATCATTCCCCCAGAGATTATAATGGCCCCCACTCCAGCACTCTTCCGAAAGGCACTGAAGAGAAACCTGGTTTTGCCAGTGGGCCTGGGGAACCCAGAGAGGGATGGAGCATATCAAATGGCTAATATGATCTGCTGTCATCGGGGCGGGGGGGGGGGGGGAGGAGTTGTTGTTTTCTTAGTTTTTTCCAAATTTTGTTCCATTGTACTTTACTAATTTATTTGATTCTTTTTGTTAGTTTTTATTGTTTCTTTTTAATTTTAACTTTTTGTTTTAAATATGGTTTTACATTGTGTAAGCCACCTCGAGTTGCCATGGGTGAATAGGCGGCAATATAAAATAAATAAATAAATAAATAAAAGAAAGAAAGAAAGAAAGAAAGAAAGAAAGAAAGAAAGAAAGAAAGAAAGAAAGAAAGAAAGAAAGAAAGAAAGAAAGAAGGCAGGCTAGAGGTTATTCACAGTATCTTGCCCACACTTTGGTTATAGAGCTCTGTATAGTAAAATAAAAATAAAAATAAAAGGTTCCTGTATTTAAACTTTATACACCAAGCCCTGCTCTATGCATGATGTCTACTGATCACCCAACCTTGCTTTCTGTGGTACCTTCTGTACAGATTGGATTACTCTGGAATTGCCCTGCTCACCATGGGCAGTTTTGTTCCCTGGTTGTATTATTCGTTCTACTGCTCACCACAACCCCAGCTCATCTACCTCATCATCATCTGTGTGCTGGGTATAACAGCCATCATGGTGTCGCAGTGGGATCACTTCGCCACGCCACAGTATCGGGCAGTGCGGGCAGGTAACTATTCTTGATTTGACTGCATCCTCGCACTGCTACATAATGTGGAGAAACCTATTAAAGGCAGGGAATACTGTTGGTTGGTTTCCAGTCTTTTGGTTGTTTCCTTTGTCTTTCCACTCCTCTCTTCCCACAACCGTTTGTTTTTGGCCACACGGTTCTCACTAGATTTTGCAGTCTTCTATTTATATGCTTCTGGAAATCTTATGGGTGCCAAGATTCCAAGACCTTTCTTATATTTTTCAATTGTTTCATTTTTGATACACAAAAACCAGTCATAACCTGATCATTGGAAACCGAAGTAATTATATAATATAGAGGAACTTGCCTAGCACAATGCAGCCTTCCTAAACCTAACATTGTCTAAATGTGAGGAAAGTCCAACATGAAAAAGAAGTTGTAATCCCAGCACATTTGGAGGGAACCAGGTTGGGAACAGCTGGCATACTGAATTAACATGAAAGATGCAGGAAGAAAACAATAACTAGCATAATATGATAGCCAGTGCCAACAACATCAGTTCAATATGAAAATATGTGTGTGTTTTTGTTGTCTAACAAAACTAACATCTGCTCTTTCATTAGTTAACCTTAAGACTCCAGTTTGGGGGTTAAGATTTTATTAGTTGGGTTGATGTTAAAGCCGTAACTGTCCATCCAAGTTACATACTCTTTCTTTTGGGGGTAGGTGTATTTCTGGGCCTAGGGCTGAGTGGACTGGTGCCCACCCTCCATTTCATGATCACTGAAGGTTTTATCAAGGCCACAACAGTGGGACAGATTGGTTGGCTCTTCCTCATGGCAGTCCTCTACATCTTGGGAGTAGGCTTGTATGCTGCCCGCATTCCTGAACGTTTCTTCCCCGGCAAGTGTGACATCTGGGTATGTCTTTGGCAATAAAATATGGAAGAGGGATGGAGGTATTTAAGCTGAAACTGAGAGTGAGTCTTCATATGAGTTCCACATTATCTTTTCTCTTAGTAAAATCCATAGCTTCATTCTATGATAAATTTGATACTTCATTTTGTCATGTCCAAAATATCAGGAGGCAAATTAAGATAAGTACTTTGCCTTGGCAAACTGTGAGGACACATACCAAATCAGACAAGGTAGGCAACCTTTTTCCAAACAAAAGAAATGGCAACATTCCCAGAATAGGCAGAGTGACATTTTTTGCCTCCCTCCATTTATTTTTTAAGCAGGAGAAAGAATATAAGGAAGCTTAAGGATAGCCTACCCAGAGGATGTGACAGCGTGCAATCCATAAAAGCAAGATTAAAAAAAACCAAGTCTATGCAAAATTAATGTACTTAATCAATGTGTGTTTGCATGCAAGCTGTATAAAATTAATGAAAAACACAGAATTAAGTGCTGCAAAACACTAGATGACAGATTTATATGATCTGAAAAGAAACCAGAGTATGAGTACACTTAATGCATGGCTCACCTGGGGACCTTAAATCACAAATCCTACAGAAGCTCCAGCTTCTTTATTTTTTGTTTAATTTGTGAACATCAAGAACAAAAGGAAATCTCATAATGTGGTGATGGGTCAATATGAGGCAGCTTGGGCTCCAATGCCTGTCTTCTCCTTTCTTTCTAGTTCCATTCACACCAGATCTTCCACGTCTTGGTGGTTGCAGCTGCCTGTGTCCATCTTCATGGGGTCTCCCAGCTGCAGGCATTCCGCTCATCACTGGGTGGCAGCTGCACGGAGAACACTGTGCTCTGATACCTTTTGAGGCCCCAGAGACACCTCTGCTGAATGAGGGCAGCCCTCCTGCCACCCTGCACACTTCTGGATATGAACCATGAGGGGCAGGGCCTCTCTTAAAGGGCACTGCACCAAGTCGTCTTTTGAAAAACAATCTTTGTGTCCCAGGTCTTCTTTGCAGTTGGGGGATGGCTCTCCTTTCCTCCATTAGGGCAACCCACGTGTGAGCCTATGTATGATATGTGTGAGCATGTGGATTACACATGTGCGTGAATTGCCAGCAACAGGTGTAAAGCTAAAGAGATGGGCGATAATAAGGTAGGCATTTAATCCCTTCAGACAGCTTAAAATGCAAGGTTCATGTAGGGATTCCTATAGAGCACGATGGATGCATACAGTACCTCCCATAAGCTAAGGAGATGTCTTTCTTTTTTTAAAAAAAATGAAGTATTCTCAGGTCTGTCCAAGCCGTGCATATTTGTTCAGTTCTGTTTGTGAACTGGTGCTCTTTTAAGAGCCGGCTTATTTTCAGATGGGTGCCAAGAAAGTATGTTGTCCACTGAAATACGCAACAAACTATTTTTTGTCCCATCAAAAGTAAAAAGTGAGGTAGGAAACCACAAGATAGGATGATTGAGCTGGCTTTGTTGCTGGATTGCTTGCTTCTCTATGGAAATGTAGTTTATAAGTCTAAGAGCTAAGCCTATGTCTAGACCAACATCAGGGCATGGATGACTGACACACATCTATTTCCCCCCCTTGAGTAAAGATGGATGCAGTTTTGCACCAGTAAGCCCCCCCCACCTCCCAAGAATTGTTTGGTGTCTAAATGTGTCAGCCTTCCTGGGGTAGAGAAAGGGAAACTTTTTCAAACAGACTGCATAGAGAGAGAACAGGGCTTTGGCTGGAGAAGCCTGCTTTTTTTTTTAACCATCAATTTTCTAGTTTGGAAATTATAGTAGCTGTTGCTCAGCTCTCTGTTCTTTAATCCCTGACAAATAACTTCAAGGGTAGGACATTTCTTAATACTAGATTGTGTGTATATCTGTGCATGTAGTGAGGGATCCGTTTTCTTCTTCTCCCCAAGAATCTCGATTTCAGCAAATGAAAATCATCTGAACAGAACTCTCATTGATCCTCCGTCTTTTGAAAGACTGTCAGTCTATTTGGTGTTTTGCTACAGAACCCTCACCCTTCTTCTGTTGAAGATGAGGTGTGAAGAGAAAAGCCAGCCCAATGTAACACAAGAGTCTTCTTTCTTTACACATCCCTCTCTGCTACTTGAAGACCAAGGGACTCCAACTTTCATCCTGGATGGCATAGTGATGCAGCTTCTTTGGATGCTATTGGTAAAGCAGCAATATCAGTCTTGTAGGAAAGACCTTAGCATCTGGATCTGAACACTGAACGTTCCCTGCAGTCAAATCCGTAACCGCTGGACTCCAACATCAGCCAAACCAATTCCTAAAATGCTCTAGAACAGTCTTCCCTAACCTGGTTGTTTTTGGATTCTCAGTCTGCATAACCAATGTATCTGAAGATGGCATCAGCTGCTTAAAGTCTGCTCTAGAGTAAATACCCATCCTCTCTCTCCTTCAGCAAATACGATTTTTTGAAGTGTTTTAATAACTATAAAACACGAAGAATTAAGATGTCAAGGCAGGATGAGGAGCCCGGTTTCTTATTTATTAATTTGTTGATAACATCTATAAATCGATCTAAGTGGTGTTTAGTACAAGAGGTGGTTCTAGTTCTTTCATGATACAATGGAATTTATAAGGAAAAGAAATCAGTTATAAAGACAATCATCTGGATACTTTTGTGAATCATCTGCTTTGCCTTATATGAAAACATGAGGAAAAAAAGGTACCTAAGGTATTTGGTTCTAGTACAAAGATGCAATATTCATTCCAGAAACAGGCCAGCTTTGAAGAATGGGAGCAACTAGGCATAGATACTTTTGCCTCTGGGCCAGACCCTTTTGTGTGGGGTGGAAGCACTTTTTTTTTATCATGGTACAATATTGAGAAGGTGTGTCACTTCTCTAGCAATGATGGGACATGTTGGAAAGTGATCGTGGAGACCATGTTTCCAAAGGGAGAGCTAAGGGAACAAGGTGATCACATAAAAAAAGGGTGCATAACTTTTGACCTAGCAACCCAAACCCAGCATATTAGCAGGGTGTGGCAGCTTCCAAAAAGTTTGATGACAATACCAATCCATACTTTTATACAATCCCAAGCAGGCAAGCAGAATGACCTGGTATCTTCAGTGGATTACTGAGCAAAACCAGTCAATTAAGTTTATATTGGAGACTGGGATAACAAGTAGAATTTAACAGGATATACCAGATTTAACAGGATATACCACTGATATGTTCCCCTGAGATGAAATAGCCAAGAGGGAGTATCTTTTAAAAAACTTTTCCCACATCCCTTTTTTTAAAGAAACAATGCTTCATTTTTCTGGATCTCTTGCTACAGTATACCTTTCACAGAAAAACAATAATTTTCTCAAATTTCTTGGTTCTGTTCCCAACCTGGAAAGATGAAGCAACAGCTCCAACTTCCCAGTCCCATTACAATCCCAAAGGGGTTCTGCTACTTGGTGGGTCATAACAGAGGCCCATCAAGTCTAAATTAAAATTAACCACACTGAAGAAAATTAGTTTCCTACAAAACACTATACAGGGTTTATGATTCAGCCTCGCATTCCCAACTGTTTGATTCAAAGCAGGGCACTTGCACAGCCATTGACACTAACTGCTCTGTACATAGTAAACCATGAGTTCCTTTGTGATATGCTCTAGACCCATTGCTTCCTCATCCCATAATGTAAACTGCCTCCACTCTGCACTGTTCCATGGTTCTCTTTTCTCCTGATCTTTGTGGGAAGCGCTAAAAGAGAGTCTTTGTTTCTAAGAGTTTGGTTATTTTTCTACTGGCCATTGTGATAACAAAAATTCTTAAAGAGATCAGACACTTTAGGGAAAAGAACAGAAAGAAAAATGTAAAAATATTCAAAGTGTAATATTAATAATTATAAAAATAAAGAAGATTGTTTCCCTAACTCAATATGACTGAAGATTGATTCTTTTGAACTAGAATTAAAATTTATGGCTGAATGGAGCCCCTATTAGAGCAACACATTTCTGTTATTGGACTCTGAACTAAATAATGAAAAACTATTTTCACACATTGGCTGTTTTTATACAACATATTTCATCAAGTTTAGTAAGATATCATGTAGCTGCATCTATACCACATACAAGCTTATTTTTAATCTCTGAGAAGAGCTTTTTTTAAAATTTTCCTTAGCCTAATTCGTTGATTTCTGGTTTGAAGTACTGTAAAAACCAAGGATATGACTTAATTCAGTATACAGTGGTACCCAGGCACTCATCATTACTTGGTTCCGGGAGGTGCAATGAGTACCAAAAACAATGAGTAAGAAACAGTTTTTTTCCCCACAAGGAATATTGTAGTGAGCCACAAGGCAGCCTACATCAACAAGTTCTAGCTTGTGCATCAAGTACCAAACAAGTACAAATTTTCATGTCAAAATGTGTTGGGTATCAAATTTGATAAGTTTCAAAGTACTTGAGTACCAAGATACCACTATGTAAGAAGTATATCCTAGATACATAGTTATGGCCAGCATTTAGGAGAAGCATGTGTTTGGCTAGCGATGGAAAGAAAGTACCAATATAAAATATATAATATTTCTGTTGAATTCAGTAGCTTAATTTATCAATCTTGAGCAAGTTCTCAGGAGGTAAGAGGTCCTTTGGATGACGTGATCGTGCAAAGTTGAGTGTTTTAAAGTTCAAAGTCAGCGGTACATTGAAACCAGATAGCCAATATAACAGAACAATAGAACAGAATTGTTATTGTCTGCCCTGCTTTCTCCATAATGCTCTAAGTAGCTAAACTAAGCACTGTATGAATAATATCACTGCGGGCTAACAACTACATTAGAATGAAACCAATGACACAGCAAGTAAGCTTTCACACTCTTGCACATTATTTCTGATTAAGATAAAAGTTTCCCTTATCCAGTCATATCCAACTCTAGGGGGTAGTGCTCATCACTGTTTCTTAGCCGAGGGAGGCAGCATTGTCCAAAGATCTTTAAAATCATCATGTGGCCAGCATGATTATATGCTGAGGTGCACGAAAGCTTCCCACTAGGTCGTTCTTGATATTTTAATCAATTATAGAAGATATTAATCTGGTATTTGGCATTATTTTCTAAAGAAATACATTTCTACATTTTTATATAAACATGGACCAGTAAGTCATATCACCAGACTGGCAGAAAGAGTTGGATCTACTTGGCCTCAATTGGAAGTCAGGGTAATAAATCTACCTGAATCAAATGGTAAAGTTTTTCCTGGCTGTATCATTTACACACTGAAGTTGGGTTGTAAGGTTCAGTGTTTCCCAAAATTGAATCCTCTGATCCACGAAGAACAGAAATTGAACAATCCTTATTAACATATGAACAACAGAAGTCATTCCTTTAGGTTCAGAAGGCACATTAGAATATTGGAAAGCATGTTGTAGTCACTTACAAAATCTTTTTCCCAGACAGTGTGGGGTAGTGGGCATCCATCATTTTTATTTTCTACCAAATCAAATGCCACTCTTGTAAATACAAAGGTTGCTGGTTTACTTATCATCTTTCCACTTAATTATTTGAAAATTAAAATAGATTAAGGCAGGGAGTCTAATGGGCACGAGGCAAGGGCCATGTCAACAGTATGTATGCATGTATGTATATATGTTTGTTTGTTTGTTCCACACTTAACTATCCATCTCCCTCCAGCAGTGTTGCTGTCAGCTAAATGTAATTAGATTTCTTCCTCCCCCCCCCCTTCACTTATGATTTCAATTTCCTTTGTCTTCTCTTTTGTCCACTTTGGATATAGTTTTATTTTCTGAAAGAGAACAGTATGATGGGTACCTATGTCTGCATTATTAAACCAGGAAGAGTTGGATACCCTTGCTATCTAGTATACTGTGCTGCAAACTCCAGAGATCTTCCAATGAATGCAGACTCACGTCCTTTTCACTCCCTATGTATTACAATAGTGGTCGCTTCCCAAGTTTTCTACAAACTAGGTTTGTTTGTTTTTTTTAAAAAATAATAATCCTCTGATTTTTGGGGGGGAATTGAGTCGTACCCTTCCCTGTCTAAGCCATAATTCTCTCCGTGCAAGGGCGGTGATGGTTTTAAACTTGTTTCTCACCTCCAAACACCAACACGAGAAACCTCCGACGGTAAAAGAGGCGAAGCCCTACTTCCCTCGATCTCTGAGTTCTCCAGAGCTTCCCGATGGAATTCGAAGAGTGAAGGCCAATCAGGAATCAGAACGCCTGCCCAAGCCAATGAGATTTACGCGTGTTGAGCAGGGGTGAGGGCGGGCTTTATACAAGAGGCACCATGGCAGCCGAAGGATGGTCTGAGCGAGTGCGGAAGCTGCTGAAAACGATGAATTCCTTTCATGGAGCAGGTACGACCGCGGCCTTTCCGCGTCAGCTGTTTTCAAGACCTCAGCAAGAAAAAGGAGCATTCTCTTGTGGTTTAATTATTTCTGATGCAGAAAGCCAAGAGTAAGAATAAATGGACGGTTTTTGCAAACATTGCTACTAACGCTTTTCAGCGCCTTCCTAAAACGATCTGGAATGAAACTCTTTGCAAACAGGGAAACGGACATCAAATGGCAAATCTGGTTTAAGATAAGTCATGTAAAAGCAATGGCGTGCAAGTTTTAATTTTATGTGTTCTGAGTGAATCTGAGATGAGATGATGTCCAGGGAAGAAACTGGGAATGTAGTGAATTTATGAATGAAGACGCCAACTGAATTGTGGCAATTGCTCTGAAAAGTCAAGTACTACATAACTCGTATAAGTAGGAAATTAATTTAAAAATCAGATGCTGGAATGACTTTTCACAAATGTGTATAGTAATATCATGTAATCTCCCTATTCAGGTTTTGATCACTGCACCTTAAAAAATTGTAGGATTTGGAAAAGTACAGAAAAGAAAATGCAAAAGCTCAAGTAATCTGCCAAGAAAGCAGTTTGAAGCTTGAAGTCATCAACTTGAACTGCTTGAAACAAAATTGAATAAATCCATCAATAAAGTTACCTATGACACTTATCATGCAGATAAATATCAATAATAAAGTTCTTTTCAGTAGTGGTTGTTTGCATGCTACTTGTAACCTTCACATTGTCACCTGTTTACCTCTGTAAGAAGCAAATGTTGGTCTATGTAGCCATTTCTTCCTCAGGCTCTGAGGAACTCTTATTAATCCTTTCCTCATAATGATTTTGCTATAAGTTTTGTTACTGCAAAAGCTACTTTCTCTACATCATCTTTGGGTTTGTACAGGTATTCCCTGACTTGCGAACCCAACTGAATCCAACATTTCTGTTGCTAAGCAAGACATGTGTTAAATTAATTTTGCCCCATTTTAGGACCATTCTTGCCACAGTTGTTAAGTTAGTAACCCACAGATCAAAGAAGCACTTTGGCATATTTGACTTATTTGTAGAAACTAGATCTTAGTTGCAATAGAGTATTGATTTGGGTTGGTTTTTTTGCAGGTTCTTCCAAGGCACTGTGTTTCCCATTTATGGTTGCTGAACAACAAGTAGGGTATGTCCCACTGGCTGTAGCCAAATGTCTACATCAGTACCCAACTGTTTTCTCAGTGTCTCAGAGAGATGAAGCCCTTCCATGTGTGGAACTTAACAAACAACTGACTTCTTGTGACCAGAGGACAGCTGCTGTACAAAGGGTGCTCAAGGAGCTGAAAGCACAGCAAGCTTTTCCTTGTTTGAAAGGATGGAGGGATGAGGTGAGAGGACTTGGTGCAGTCAGGCAAAAGGAAGGGGATTCTCTTCTGTTTCTGACTATAGAAGAGATGTAGGCAAGAAAAATCCAGTGCTTCTATTCTGAATAGCTTAGAAGGAAGACAGTGCAGTGGGGTGCAAAACCAGAGCTATACACTAATAAAAATATGCCTCTGTTTCAGATGTACAATGTAATGCCTTATTTTTGTGACACACCTTTCTTCAGGATGGAACGTGCTGCAACACGTAAGTTTAAAATTTAAAAATCTTGCCACTATGCTGTAGAGGAAAAACCTGACTTGTGCAAAAGCAGATAACTCCACGGTAAATAACTAATTTTTAAAATATATTATCTTAGAAAAGAGAGCCAGAGTTGTATGTTAATGTGTTGTATTGGTGCAGAGAGGCCAAGATTCTAGTCCACCCTGTCATGGAAACTCATTGGGTAACTTTGGGCTAATCATTTTTTCTGTTTATCTTACCTTTACTGGGCTGTTGTTATGAGGAAAACTAAAACGGTGCACTATGATGCTTTGAATTTATGTGCAAAATGTGGGGTTTCAATTTAACAAAATTCTTTTAAGGTGTAGACATGGTATAAAGCCTCAACCAAATGGCATTACTGTCAAATCAGAGTCCATACTATTTTCATCTACTGTGTTTCTCATAAAATAAGGCCAGGTCTTATATTTTTTTGAGCCCTGAAAAAACGGCTAGGCCGTCTTTTCGGGGGTTACTTAATTCCCCCATTGCATCCTCATCTAGAGTGCCCCCCGGGCAGCCCCGCCACTAGCCGCTCCTAACAGGTGATCATGGCGAAGCGCAGAGAGCTCCCTACTCCCACCAAACACCTTTGCTGCAGACCCAAGACCTTTGGCACCCACCACTGTTGCTTTCCCTTCTGCCCATTCCGCTGCCATGTTTGGAGCTGCCACTTCCATGTTTGGAGTGCCACTGCAATTTGGAGTGCTGCTGCCATTTGGAGCACCGCCGTCATGTTTGGAGCTGCCACTTCTGCGTTTGGAGCTGCCGCCATGTTTGGAGTGGCGGCGGCGCTCCAAATGGCGGTGGTGCTCCAGACAGCGGCAGTGCTCCAAACGTGGAAGCGGCAGCTCCAAACGTGGTGGCAGCTCCAAATGTGGACATGGCAACTCCAAACAGCGGCAGTGCTCCAAACAGCGGTGGGGTTCCAAACGTGGAAGCAGCAGCTCCAAATGCAGCGGCAGCTCCAAATGCAGAAGCGGCAGCTCCAAACAGCAGTGCTGCTCCAAACGTGGAAGTGGCAGCTCCAAACGTGGCAGCGACATGGGCAGAAGGGAAATCAACAGCGGCGGGCGCTGAAGGTCTTGGGTCTGCCACAAAGGTGCTTGGCAGGAGTAGGGAGCTCTCTGCGCTCTGCCATGATCACCCATTAGGAGCAGCTGGTGGTGAGGAATTGCTGCCCATGGGGCGCCCCTAATGGCAAGTCCCCCCGCCCTTCTCCCCATTTTGCATGTTTTAAAATCGGCCTAAATTTGGGGGGAGGGGCTTAATTTCATTTTATGCCTAGAAAACATGCTGGGTCTTCCTATTGGGGGAGGTCGTATTGTTGGAGAAACACGGTATTTAGGAAATTTAGATAAGAAATGCCTTAGTGAAGAAATCTCAATGAAGAAATGTAGCTTCCTTGTGGATATTGTTATAACTATGTGCACTGACAATTGTTTAAATACTGTAAATACTCCATTTGTTTTAGAAACTATTTTATTATTAAGGTGTCCCATGGACAAGTGTATAAAATAAATATCTGCATTTATTTATGCATGTTCACCAATTCTAAAGGAAAATTATATTTTCTTCCTATTTCCCAACCCAAAAATAGGAATGAATATTTTATTAATCTTACAATTACATTTTTCTTCAATATGGCTTCCTGAATACCAGTGTATAATTTCATAGGCCTTTGAATACATATTTTATAATTTATTTTAAAACAGATGGCATAGTTTGGACATAAAGGGTAGATTGTATCCCTTCAAATTGTGAGGATGAATATGGATAAAGCATGTCAAGATCACTCCACACCAAAACAAAAACGCCCTAAGCAGACATTAATTTTCCTTTCCTATGAAAAATTAGATTTCTTTCTCACCAATATTATGCTTTGAAAAAAATTGTTCATGCCAAGCATCCCTCTTCCATAAAACTCAACAATTAGAAGTATCAGACTTTCATGGGGCTTGATATATCAGTGTATAGGAAGCTAAGCATAGGCAAATCACTTCAGAAGAGTCAGTTATAATTTGTTTTCTGCATTGGGGTTAACCACAATGCAGTCTCTTCAGTGCAAAATTCTCATTGAAAATTTGGGATTGGTTTTTGGGTATTTTTAATGGATCACCAATCTTGGATCAACTTCAGCAGCTCTAGAGAAAAGTTTGAACTTGCTAAGAATTCTTCCAATATTGCATTGGAATTGTGTGTATGGACACTCTCGCTGTTCCTTTAATATCCTATTTCCTTGTCAACATTCCCCAACATATGTAGTATTTTAGTAGTAAATACTATTTATAGTAACTATGTTATGAAGGCTTAAGCAGATGAAATTACTCATAAAATCACCTACTCAAAGGTAGGTGTTTGGTTTAGGCAGCAAGAAATGCTGTCTAAATTCATATCTGATTTCTCTTGATCTAGCACTATTGGGAGTTAAGCGCTATGGTGCCCATCTGAATGGCTATACTTGGCGAAATGATGAAATGCACATGTGGCTGGCCCGTAGGGCCTTGAACAAATCCACATATCCTGGCTTATTGGATAATTTGGTAAGAGACAAACTAGGATGACAAACAGAATATCTCATCTGAAGATGAGATTAGCTAACAGCTGTCTTAAATATTCTTATTGGTCCAATACAATCAAAGAAATAACTTAATGAGCTCGGGCAGGCCACAAGATGGGTTGAATGCCCAAAATACAAACAAGGCTTTATCTCTTATACAAAATTGTAATTTAAACATGAATCATTTTTCTTAGCAATGTAAATAGAGAAGTTCTTCTTACTGACATTTTTCTTACAAATTAAAAGCATATATAGTAGTCCTCAATCTATGATTGGGACCAGAATTTCTCTTGCTAAGCACCCTATTTTATGACTTTTTTTTTTTGCTATGGTAAGCAAACCACTCCAGTTAACATGAAATACACAGTAATTAAGCAAATCTAGATTTCCCCCATTGACTTTGCTTGTTAGAAGCCAGTTGGGAAGGTCACAAATGATTATATGACCCCAGGACGCTGTAACCGTAGTAAATTCATGCCAGTTATTAAGCACCCATGACGGGCATGTGACAATAGTTCTAATTACGAGGACCAGTCAAACCTTTTTCTGTGTCATTGTAACTTTGAATGTTTACTAAATAAATGGTTGTAAGTAGGGGACTGCGTGTAAAAGCTCTAGTCTTGAAGCCATCTAATTTGCCAACTCAGAAATAATTATTCTATTTGTTGGACAGAAAAGATCCTTCTTAAATACTAAAAACAGCTAACATTGTCTGCTTGCTTTATGCTGAACCACAATTTACGTGTTTTGTTTTGTTTTGTTTTGGGGTTAGGCTGCAGGTGGCATTTCATCAGAGCTGGGTGTCAGAGAGACACTAATAAAAGAGTGCCAAGAAGAGGCTTGCATTCCTGCTTCCCTTGCTACATTATCTAAATCTGTTGGAACTATCAGGTAATGTTGAAAGTTCTAAAATCCAAGGTACATTGTAGTTCAGCAGTTTGCTTGTGTGCGTATATACATGTAGTTTGCTTGTGTGCGTAAATACATATATATTATTTCCCTTGAAGTTGACATTGGGAGAACGTACTGTATTTATAACCAATAATTTCTCATTCAAGTACTATATAGTGATTTTCTTGTTTGCTACATATTCCAGCTGAATCATGAAAACAGATAATGTCTAATATGGAAGCAGTGTTAATATGTAGAATTTCCAGACCACAAATTGCCTTGATGTAACACAGTATTTATCCATAAAGCATACATGGATGTCTAAATGTCACTCCTAATTTCATAGGAATCCAGAAAGCAGTATATAAAGATGGCTTGGGCTCCTCTGAATGAGGTCACTTCCTCTCTAACCCAAATCAGTGTTACTCCACATGAGAACATACCTAAACATTCTCTACTCAAGTCACTGGTGTGATTGAATTATTCTTTTCCTATCCCAGCTACACGTATGAAGGGTCAGATGGAGGCATCTATCCTGAATGTCAGTTTGTATATGACCTGGAGCTGCCTGAAGAATTTGTGCCCCGAGTGGGAGATGGAGAAGTGCAAGAATTCTATCTTTGGTCACTTGATAAGGTTCATAGGTGCTACGTTGCTTACCAATAAAGGTTACCCCTTTTGAACAATGAAAGATAGCATGGATAAGGCCTTCCACAAACAAGCAATTTTCTTTGCTGTTCCCACAAACAAGCAATTTCCTTTGCTGATGATGAATCTATCTCAGGAAAGCCCAATGAAAACTGATTACACGTTATGGATCCTTTGTGGCATATTTCAAACAAGATGGTAGGCTACAGCTCTCCTGTAGTTTCCTAGCTTGTTACGATGTTTAGTGTTTAACTTTATGTGGAATACTAAAGGAAACATATTAGCACACATTCTCATGAATTCTGTGCTATGGTAGCCATTATCTTAGTAGTCCAGGCATGAGGTTGGAGGCTAACCGCCATTTCTCCTTTGTATGTTAATTGTAAATCTTCCCATGCAGGTGAGAGAGGCCATTGGATCTTCTGATTTTAAGCCCAACTGCGCAATGGTAGCGCTGGATTTTCTAATCAGACATAGTTACATTCAACCTGATCAAGGTAGGTGTCCTCAATGTCGGCTATGGTCAAAGTAAAAAAAAAAAAAAAAACTAGGGGAAGAGAGATGGGGGAGAAAATGACAGACAGGTTTCTTTGTAGAAACACACTTGAAGGATAGTGAGTACCATGCATTCAGAGTTTTCCTCTGCTTCTCTCTTTTCAGAATCCCATTATGTAGAGTTGGTGGAGGGGCTACACCAGAGCCTTTGAAAAGCCAAGGAGAGTTTTCCATTTGTTTTCTTTTTGCTAAGACAAGACCGGTATCTCAGATGGCAACACCGAGGACTGAGACTACAAGATCCTGGTCAGGGCTACAATTACTGACTCTTTGTACCTATATGTGGAAAGCTTGTAAACTCAAAACAGTTTACTGTGCCCACATACTTACCCATAATGAACATTGGAAATGCTTAATGGTCACAAGAGCACCCAAGTGTATTGTTCATTTTCCACATGCTTCAGCCATGTAAAAACCTCTTTTGTCCATTTGAACATTTAATTAAAAAGTCAACCAAAAGAACATTCTGAAAGTTGGAAGGCAGGGGAGGAAGGGGAGACAGCAGCAAAATATTGTACAGAGGGTGCTTCTTACAAAGTTCAGTCTGACTCGTTGAAACGAGTGAGCATTGTCTTGTGCAATGCTTCCCGGTACGACTCTGATGCTACAGCCCCATAAGAGCTGCCACGGGCGCCAAGGCCAGACCCTCGTACTCGAGTTGGGGCCTAAGAGAGAAGGAAAAATAAAATCACACTGAGCCTCCCAAATAAAGTAATGCATTGTAACACGAGTTTTGGGGGGGGGGGAGAAAACCCTTCATCATAGATCTACTCTTTGCCCTATTTTGTAAGTTGACATTTTTCTCATTGCATGACATCATTTTATTGATGTCATACAGCCACACCATCAACTCCCTTCTTATGGAAACAGTTCAGTTCTTGTTCCCAATTTCTATTTCTTAAAAATCATGTTTCCTAGCTATCACAGCAATTTCCTTTTTTACAGACAAAAGTAATATATGGGACAGAAGAAACCCAAGGCAATGTACATAAATTGATCTATCAACACTCTAATACTATGCAATAAGACTCAAAGACTTTCCCTTTATGCAAAGCCAGTATATAATAAGAGAAAGCAACTGGAGAGACCGCATGCCCTTCCAGAATACAAAATTTATTTTTTTACACATAAAGCAATCTGAAAAATTACCTCAATAGGAGTTACAATGCCCTGTTTCTTGCGACCCAAACCGCTGCCCTCTTTCCAACCCATAGCTTGTAGCATACGGCTGCCAATGTTGTCGCTTCCCAGGCCATCTCGTGTTGGTTGTTCAAAATCCCTGTTACAAATGGAGGAAAAGGATGAATTGAAGAGATAAGAATTAAGAGAGAGAGCTCTCTCTTCTGCCAAACAAGACCAAAGAAAACAGCAAGGACACTTTGCTAAGAAACGCCTCTTCTTAAAATGAAACATGTGGTGTGTGGAACTTACACCGTGGCTGGAGTCACAGCTGAATATTTTCTTTTCTTGGGTTCTGGTGGCTCAGGAACACCGTATTTTTCCCTTCGCTCAGCTGCACGATCTCGATACTTCATCTGAAAATAGTAATGAAGGGATAAGTGTTAGCTGATGAGATGCTTCCTATACAACCGATTCCCTTGTAGTTCCCCCCCCCCCCATTATCTGTCCCATCTATTGTACCTCCATGTCATTCTTTTCAAGGGCCTCAAGCTCTTGCTCTGACAAATGTGCCCTTCGGTGAATCTCCAAATTTTGCTGCAGGGGAGAGAAAGTATAGAAGAATGGAGCGGTGGAGGTAGAGTCAAAATCAAAACACACTCTGGAGAGCCATGTTTGCTCCTAAGACATGCAATCATTTCTGTATTAGCAGTATTATGTTTATATTTTGACTTAATATTTTATTCCTGAAGCACCAAAGGCAGAAGCAGAAGTCTTAAAATTAATAACAAATAAAAAATACATAGGTATTAAAAAAACATATACCATATATAATCAAGTATAAGCCGAGTTTTTCAGCCCATTTTTTGTGCTGAAAAAAAAACCCCCTCGGCTTATACTCGAGTCAGATTCCCCTCTGAAAAAAAAATGGTGTGGAGCTCCGGAGCTGGGCAGCCGCTTCCCTGCTTCCGTGTTTCCTTTGCAACTTTTAAGCATGGGGGTAATCGGAAGCAGAAAAGTTCTTGCTTGAGGATATATTGTTTTTTCTTTTTTTAACTGTTTCTAGGGGGGGGAAAAGACCCACCGCCATGTGAGAATGCTCAGACATGAAATCTATCCGACCGAAAATAAGTGTGTGTGTGTGGGGGATTTTAACGGAGGGAAGATGTAGGGAGAAGGCAAAAGCGATGGAAGATCCTTCAGGGGAAACTGAGGGGGAGACTCACCCTTGGTCCAGATGAGCCCCCTTCCCCACCCCTAAGGAAGCAGAGGCAGCCAGCAAGGGCAGGCAAGGCCCACTTCATGGACTCCGTCCATCCTCGCTCCCGCCCACCCAAAGCAACGAAGTCCCCCAATTGCACAGCCCAGAATTGCCCTCCCCTCAGGGGGCAGCAACGACGCCCGGTGTTTCCCGAGACAAGAAGCTCCGCCGTGCAATGAAAGCGCTCTGGCTCTAGGCTCAGAAAACAACGCGAGCCGAGGTTGCTTCGGCTCCGCTCAGCTTCGTTTCCTCAGCTCCAGCTGCTTTCAGTCCACTCGGGAGGAGGGGGAGGTCGTGGTGGCGGCTTGCGTTGTTTTCTGAACCCGCGAGCCTAGAGCTCAGAAAACAATGCAAGCCGCCGCCACCACCTCCTCCCCCTCCTCCCGAGCGGACTGAAAGCAGCTAGGGCTGAAGAAACGAAGCTGAGCGGAGCCGAACCGACCTCGCCTCGCGTTGTTTTCTGAACCTGCGAGCCTAGAGCCAGGGCGCTTTCATTGCATGGCAGAGCTTTGTCTTGGGAAATACCGGGCGTCGTTGCTGCCCGAGGGGAGGGCGATTCTGGGCTGCACAATTGGGGGACTTCGTGGCTTTGGGTGGGTGGGAGCGAGGACGTTGACTTTAAGTGCTGCCGACCAAGTGTTTCACAAATACCAGTGGGACCTCCGTCCACCACCACCCCTCCCTCTTTTGCCTCCTTCCTTCTGATCAATCAGGTTTTCCCAGTATTTGCTCACAACTGCGTTTTCTCTTCTGCTGTGCTAGGCATTGAACATGGGGATTTCTGATTCCCCTTACACGCGCGTGGATATGCCGCGGGGCATTTTCTTCCAAATGCTCCACTGGCAGAGAGCACTGACTTTCATGATAGTGAGATCATTTCCCAAATTAATTGATTCACTAACCCAAAAGAAGATGTTGATGACAGTGGGAGGCAGGAGTCACTCTCTCCCTTGCAAGTAAAAAGCAAGAGCCGTTCTTATGATCTCTCTCTCTCTCTCTCTCTCTCCCCGTAATACAGTCAAGCCCTTTCCAGCACGTGGGATCCGCCCCTGCCGCTTTGCACCTTGCAAATTTGCAAGTTGCAAAGCGGCGGCGGCGGATCGCGCGTGCTGGAAAGAGCTTGACTGTATTACGGGGAGAGAGAGAGAGAGAGAGATCATAAGAACGGCTCTTGCTTTTTTCTTGCAAGGGAGAGAGTGACTCCTGCCTCCCACTGTCATCATCTTCTTCTTTTGGGTTAGTGAATCAATTAAACCTTTCATGATAGTGAGATCGTTTCCCAAATTTCCCTTAAATCAGGGAAGAAATCAGAAACAAACCTTTGGACTGAGAATAAGCCTGTTCCTATGATGCCATTTTTGTTCACTGCAGTGTGAAAAGTGTGAAAAAACACACTTCTTTTTCTTCATCTTCTTGTTCCCTATTTACTGGTCTCTTTCAAAGAGGAAATTGTGAACATCAAACTTATTCTCAACTGTCCTAGTGAAAGTTTTTATTGGTATCTATTTTTATTTTTGAAATTTACCAGTAGCTGCTGCATTTCCCACCCTCGGTTTATACTCGAGTCAATAAGTTTTCCCAGTTTTTGTGGTAAAATTAGGTGCCTCGGCTTATATTCGGGTTGACTTATACTCGAGTATATACGGTAAGTGAAACTGTAACAAACATTTTCAGTTTGCATCTAAACCTTACTAAAGGATCCAAACTCAACAAAGAATGCTTTCTGGCAGTCCTACAAATCTCACTTCCAATAGAGCATGCATAGACCTTCCATCATTTCCTAGACAAATCTCATATGCAGTTTCAGATTCAACAGGACAAGCCTTCAATTATTTGCCTCCAGATTTTTAATCAACAGCAATCTGAACTAAGCTTGGTACCAAATTTCATTTAAACCTAGTTTCTCTTCACCAAATATCAAATATAAAGTAATATTCAATATTTCCCATTTGGGAAACTTTCCTCCAATGAAGTAGTACTAAAGACTACAAGGAATTATACTGTAATTTAGGAACAACTTCAGCAAATTAGTGTGTCTTTTCTGTGCATTGGTCTCTTATGTTCTTAAAATCTCCTGTCTTGCTAGCTAGGTTTGGCTTTATCCTCAGGAGGCAGAATAACAACGATTTGGCTTTCCTTGCTGACATTTTCTGCTCTTGGCCAGGATAAAACTGAAGCAGAGGATTTAGATATTTAAATCCAAAGCAGTGCTTCCTATCTTTCCTACAACATAATTCGTCCCTTCCTCAGATCTAGATTTTAGTATCTTATACATTCTTCATTGGAGACTTTGGCACAAACTGAGACAGCAATAGCACTTAGACTTATATACCACTTTATAGTGCTTTACAGCCCTCTCTAAGCAGTTTACAGAGTCAGCATATTGCCCCCAACAATCTGGGTCCTCATTTTACCCACCTTGGAAAGATCGAAGGCTGAATCAACCTTGAGCCTGGTGAGATTCGATCTGCCAAATTGCAGGCAGCTGGCTGCAGCAGACTGGCTTGCAGTACAGCGCTCTAACCACTGCGCCACTGAGATACTACTTATCCGGCAACTGGCTAACATGAGCCATGGCTGCACAGTGGTTAGAATGCAGGACTACTGCAGGCTACTTCTGCTTCCTGCCAGCTGCCTGCAATTTGGCAGTTCAAATTCCACCAGGTTCAAGGTTGACTCAGCCTTCCAAGGTGGGTAAAATGAGGACTCAGATTGTTGGAGGCAATAGACTGACTCTGTAAACCGCTTAGAGGGGGCTGTGAAACACTCTTAAGTGCTATTGCTAACTAACCCTTCTATATGAAAGCAGTAGCTGCCTGTACTATACAATACAGTACAATAAAGTACAATAAAGGTTGAATCTACATCATGTTATTAAAATTCCTATTATACAACTAATGGGAATCAAAACTTCTATTTCCCATTGTCAGTAATTTCACTTGCTCTTACAATAAAATATTATATTTTCCTATTTGATCAATTCTCAAAAACCTTTATGAAAATTGCAATATTCTTATAGCCGTGATTCTTATAAACCACTTGGTGTCTCCTTCACATAATCTCTTTAACAATAATGTTTCAGGTTTTTAATGTAATTATTATATATTTTTTGCACTTGTTGTAGTTTGCTTTTATGATTGGTCTTAGATTATAAATAATACTAATTCAAAACAATAACTTGTTCAGCATGTTGACAAGAAAAAAGTTGTTTTCTAACAATTTATGGGCTAGGAACAGTGGCACTTTGCTGGATTTTGCATGTTCAAACTATTAAAGCTCTGCCTATGAAGAACTAGAATCATCACAAAATTCCCCCATGGCCTCTAATCCAAGTAGTCCAATTAGCTGCTATTGTCAATTGTACAGGTAGTCCTTGATTTACAACAGTTCATTTAGTGACCGTATATGCAATATGCGGAGTCTGTAAATGGCTTATAGAGAGGGCTTGTAAAAGCATTGTGAAACGGTATAAACTTCTAAGTACTATAGCTATTATGACCATTTTTCACACTTTTATGACCACTGTAGCACCCCCATGGTCGTGTGATTTACGACGGTTGCAGTGTCCCGGGTCTTGTGGCCCCCCCTTTTGCGACCTTCTGACAAGCAAAGTCAATGGGGAAGCCAGATTCATTTAACAACCTTGTTACTAATTTAACAACTGCAGGGAATCACTTAACAAACATGGCAAGAAAAGCCGTAAAGTGGGGCAAAACTTTTTTTTAACAAATTTCTCACTTAGCAATATAAATCCTGGGCTCAATTGTGGTCCTAAGTCAAGGGGTACATATACTGAAAACAACAGGCTCTTGTCAGCTGCATACCTTATGTAAGCCTGAGAGCTGCTGGTGACGAATAAGAGCCTCCTTGCTGGGAAACTGCCTGCGACAAAGCAGGCAAGCCAGCTTGTGCCAATCAGTTAATTTCTCCTCCCGATCAGCTGCCTTCTCTTGCTCCTCTTCACTGTCGCTTTCACCACTGTATGCAGCCACTAAGCCTCGGGGCGGACTCTGAAAGCAGGGAGAATTATATGCCAGGATCAGAACTATTACCATAATCTGGTTTTTCAATGTAGTGTTCCCTGCACGAGTTAATTCCCATAATCCCCACTTGTTCTGGATTATCTCAGAAATAGCTTTCGATACTGAAGAGTTCTTGTGTCCAAGACTTCCCGTGATACTTAAACATTGGTCTCTCTGTATTTTATACCTCAATGTAATAATCATCAGCCAGATTTGCAGAATCTCTACATCTTTACCCATTCTTCAGGTCATTCAGAGTGAAACCCAGAAAGTTTAAATTTTAGAGAAAGTCGAGAGGAAAAGCTTACCAGCCGGTCATCACCCGTAAACTTGGACAAGTCCATGCTACTATGCTGCCTCTCAGCCAGTGCTCCCTAAGAACAAACAAAAGAAAGCAGGGAAGTATTTAATCATTTTTCCTAATGAAAATATTTTTTTTCTACTCAGCAGTCTCTCAAACTACACAAGAAGGTCATTGAGAATGTTGCATAATAATGAACATAAACTCAAATATAACAATTCCCCCTCTTTTTCTGCATGATTGCATTTTTAAAAAGCGTATAAAATACCACATTGCAACAGCAATTATACAATATATTTACTTTAATGCTGAAATAACATCCAATATAGTTCTTTATTAGTTAACAAATGCTGATGAATCTTCATGCATATCTTTATTAGCTACAGACAGTCCTTTATTTACAACAGTTCATTTATTGACCATTTGTAATTACAATGGCATTAAAAAAGTGACTTATGGTAACATGATCAAAATTCAGATGCTTGGCAACTAACTCATATTTAACATTTGAAGTGTCCCTGAGTCATGTGATAATCTTTTGCGGTCATCTGACAAGCAATAGGGGAGCCAGATTCACTTAACAACCATATTACTAACAATAACTGCAGTTATTCACTTAACAATTGTGGCAAGAAAGGTCGTAAAATGGGGCAACATTCACTTAACAACTGTTTCACTGAGCCACAAAAACCTGGGGTTCAATTGTGGTTGAAAGTCAAGGACTACCTATATCAGATTGTTTTGTTACAATATTCCTGGTTTAATGGTGCATTCCCCATAAATTGTACCTTCTTCTCAAGGATAGCATAGCCTGCGTCAGCTGTGGCTGATTCTCGCCTTTCATCTTCTCGTATGGAGGAGACTGGCTGAAAGCTGTTTTTGAAATTTTCCTTCTGTTTATTGAGGCTGCGGGCCCAGCGTTCCATATCCTTTGCAATCTGGAGGACAGTCCATAAAAAGGAAGGAAAAGTATATTGGGGGAAAAAGAAAAAAAAAACAAAGACAAATGAGCTCTCATTTCATATTAGATACACTAACTTCAAAAGAGCAAGAATGTTAACAAGACTGAAAGAGAAAAATAAATTGCTATCAAAAGGGCTCCAGAGAGAACTGCCTTTTTTCCCATTAGGGGATGCCTTACTACTATTTCCAGTCATCTGGGAATATATTTTCCTGCCTTAAAAAAAAAAATCTTCCTTGTGCAACAGTTCCTAAGTCTAGAGAGAAATGTACCTTGATGAAAGCAGAACCTTCTAACTAGTCCAAGACAGAATTATAACTATACCAGCTTGCCAGGTGGTATAGTTATACCACCTGGTGTCAGGTGGGTGTGTTTAACTTCAGTGGACCCGGGGGAGGGGGGGGCGGCATGGCCAGCTCAATGTCACTCATGTTGGAGGCACTTGCAGTGGCCCAAGTGCTTTGCCAGCGAAAATAGGGTACCGAGCTCCATTTTTGACTGGGATGGTTTCCTGTAATCCTCTGCTAGCGAAAACGGAGCTCGGGAGCGCTGCACCTGGCCCTCCCAAGCTCCGTTTTCACTGGCAGAGGCACCATGGGCCGGTCCTTTGCTGTTTCCAGAGCATCCCCGCAGGTCAGATCTAAGCACCCTGCAGACTGAATCCTTGAGTTTGACACCCCTGCTCTAAAAGGTCTTCAGATGTAAAACACCTAGAATTCAAAGGCAGATGAAGAGAAACTACATGAGAAAAAAGGGTGATGCTCACCTGCTGGGCTGTTTTTGTCTTATGCTTCTCCTTTTTTTCTTTTCCCTCTTTGCTGCTGCCACCCCCTGAACCGCTACCATCCTTGTGGCTGTCAGCCGCCTGGTCTGAGGCTGGGATGTAAGTGCATCTCTCACTTTCCCAGTACAGATACTGCTGCATCTGAGCATTGTAGTAATACTGGGAAGAAACATTGACACAGCTCATCTTTGGGTACTGCAGGATGTTGGGCAATTTGAGAGCTATTGTTAGCACTACAAGACGAGTCAAATTTTCAGCTCATTGTTCTCATCTCTTTGCCATATGCGGAAAATAACAAAATCTGCCCAAAGACAGACAAACACACCTGGGAATTAGGGTCATAGTAGAGCCCAGTAAGAGGGTCGTAATAGTAGCCAGAACTTTCATCATACTGATATGTGGAGACATCTGGGACAGCTAGTGTCAGAAAGAGAGAAAGCAATGAGCAAAAGCAGGAGAGTTGGCAATCTATTCTGCTCTCCCCTCCTAATGGGATTCCTGTTCCCAAGAAGATCTGAATATATACCAATCCCTCTTCCCTCCCCCACTCACGGTATTGTGTGTAAGGTTCCTGTCCAGCAGAGCCGGCTGGCAAACTGGAAGTGCTGGTGGACATGCCGGGAGTTGCACTGGAGGGCTGGGCAGCATTAGGTACATCTGGCTTCAATACAGCTGGTGAAACTATGGTGTATGACTGAGAATAGGGGAGAGAGTAGATCAGTTAGGTGCATAGGTTATGAAATCTTTTAATACGTGCACTTAAATCACCCCAATTGTACCTGAGCAACAGCAGTGTTTCCTTGGGCTGGGCTTGCCCCTTCAGAGCTTCCACTGGCCTGGTACGTGGCTGATACAGCTGCATTCTGGGTGGTACGAGGGAAAGTTGGTAGGACAGGCATTGGATCAATACCTGGCACACCAGGTTCCTGTGATCCCTCAGCTATTTTGCAACAGAAGAGTCAGAGAGGCAAAGTCGCCAGTTAGTCAGGAGGTACAAAAACATCCTACAATAGGTTAGAAAGGAATAGGAGGCAGAGGAGCTTACCTGTTATTGATCCTTCCCCCTGGATCTTGTCTGCCTTTCCAACAGCTGCTGTCCCAGAAGAGCCAGACTGAGACTGGGATCCTTTCAGGTATCCCCCCTGCGAGTATGCTGTGGTTTCTTGAGCACTATAAGGTTCATCATGCTGGTAATAACCATAATCAGCAGACTGCTCATCCTGGGTAGCCCACGAGGACTCTCGGCCCTGCGATGCCTATTTGGAAGACCAAATATAAGAGGAAATTTGTTACTAAGGCAGGGTAGTAATTACACTAATTACTTATTACTTATTATCCCCTATTTCTCCTCTGTGTCCAAAACCTGTTCAACCTTCTTTCCTTTCTGTTTCCTCAATCAGTTACCTGTGAGATAGCCCACTGCGCAGCTGCAATTGCAGTGCTGGCTACCGAAGCAGCACTAATGCGGTTTCCATCTGATGAACTTAGGTCCCTGAAAGGGATAAAGAATTTTTAAATTTTATTGTATTCAACTTGTACCCATCCAAGCTCAATAACTCAAACGTTCCCACACAAACAGAAGACTCAGTTCTTGGCAAATGATTTCTTACTAACCGTTTGGAACCTTTTGCGAATTCCACATTAATTGTCTTGCCATCTATGTTTAGTGGTGGATGCAGGGCCTGAAGTATCTGTAGCAACTGAGCTGCCTCCTGAGAGACAAAAGGACAAGAAATGAAAACCCTCAGAACAACAAGCATACTGTTTGCTTAATATGATATTAAGTGTGCTGTAGGGGTGAATCAGCAATACACAAATTCAACTTTCCTCTTAACTACAAAGGATCACTGAGTTATCTTTGATCCCAAATAGACTGTCTGAATCCAACATATTTTGCAGCATTGCTTTCCATCTGCCAAAAGAAACATGAATCCTACTGCCATTTTGTCTTAGCAATTTAAGTGTCCTTGAGGATACACTCAGAGGTGAACAATATCTTATTAATGCTCACCTCCATTCTCCATTTTGTACTACAGATAATTCTATAGTGCATGGACTCAATACAGAAAAGATTTTGGAGTAGCACCAAGGTTGTTTTGCTTAAAGTAAGTATTAGTATGATTACTTTCCTCAAAACTGCAAAACCAGACACTGAAATAATGTAGTCTATACTACTTTTCTGCCCTTTTCTGTTTTCTTCCCCTCAAGTCTCTAGCTGTAGTTAGTAGAAAGGAGGGAAATAATGTCTTGAGCCCAAAAAATATTTTATATAGCTTTCCCTTGGCTTTCCTCAGACTAAAAGTTCAATTAAGTTCTGTTTTCTAAGCTATGATATTATCTTCCTAAAGCCCATCATTCTCATGATCTCAACCTGTAACACAAAACAGAATTGCCACATATGCTATTGTTGCACTCACCACAATAGTAGAGAGCTGAATGAAAGCAAAACCACGATTGAGCTGTGTCTGCTTGTCTTTAATGACACGGACATTCGATGAGGAAAGAACTGCATATGGTGCCAAGGAACTTAAAATGGAGTCCATAGTGCTATGTGGATTCAGGTTTCGCAAGATAATGGCTGGCAGAATAAGAAACAGTATGTTGTAACTGTAAACTTATGAGGAATTTTCACCTGAAGGAATTTAAAACTCTGCACAGCTAAGAAAGTACTGTTAGTAAAAAGCCAATAAAATTTTGGCTTCCTCTTTTATTGATGATAATAAATAGCATTTATATACTGCCAATTTCCAGGATTCTGGCCCTCACATCCATTAAGGGAATCTAATTATCATTGTTTTCTGTTAAATATAATAGGAAGCCAAACCAAATTTGAATTAAACAGCTTAAATGACATTGTTAGCACACTTCAATCAAGGACCTGTATACTGCACGAATCAACAAATAATTGCCTCAACACTGTCCAACTATTTACAAAGTCTGCACTACTATTACTATTAATCTTCTCATCACTCTTTATCACCCATCCCCTCACTTGTGACTATATGACTGTAACTTTGTCGCTTGTATCCTTACGATTTATATTAACTATTTCCTCATTTGACTTGATTGCTTATTGTACCCTATGACTATTATTAAGGGTTGTACCTTATGATTCTTGACTCTTGACGAATGTATCTTTTCTTTTATGTGTACTGAGAGCATTTGCACCAAGACAAATTGCTTGTGTCCAATCACACTTGGCCAATAAGGAATTCTATTCTATTCTAATTCTACTCTGTTCTCAGAGCACTGAGGGGGGTATTTTTTTTGGGGGGGGGGAGAATCCCTTCTCATTTTTCTTACTGCTATTGCAACTATTTTCTTCTTCTCCTGGAGGGAAAAAATATCTCTTATCAAATAAGAGTCTGTGGTATATTTTTCCTCAACAGGAGAACGGAACAAGGTAACAATAATAAAATAGCTGACCAATAGCTATAGAGTGTGTGTGTGTGTGTGTGTGTGTGTGTGTGTGTATTGAGCTCATTGCAATCACACATTTCTCCATAATTTTCATAAACTATCTTTATTTTGGAGTGTCTTTATGTTTTGTTTTTCTATGTTTCCTGTTTCCGCGTTATAAATTCTCCATTATCCATTTCAAACCAATTACAATATCAGATTACTTTCAAAAACAGTTGACACAATTCATCCCAACAGCAGAATCTACTTTTGCAAGGGCTTTCTTCTATATAAGATTTCAAAACCTACTATAAAACATCTACACATTAGCACATTTCCCTCTATTTGCCAATCAAACTTACCAATCTGCGCTCAATTTCTAGAGTTAGGCATTACATTTAAAAGCTACACCAATTAAACCAGCCGATTTCTATTTTACAGCCAAGCTGGGCCTGCCAACCGACTTCTGAACCTGAACATACACATTCAACTACTGTATGTAAAATGTTATGGAACCTTCCTCAGAAGCTTGATGTTTTTAAATTAATAAATCAAGTGAAAAAACCTAATTAATAAACCTCAACCCTCTCATCTACAACAATTAACAGTTTCATGGGGGACACTGTGAAAATTGAATAACTTTATTGCTGTTGTGTATCAAATTTTATACTCACTGTCATTAGCATTCTCTGCACATGGTTCAGACATGGGGGTCGTAGGCTGAGTGGACAGAGCTGCTGATACCTGGTATGGCTGCGGGAGAGGCAGAAGACCTTGGCTGAGTTCACGCCCTGATAACGCCACTAACTGATCTAAGCGACCGCCAGGGGGTAGCTTCTGCTCAGCTTCTGTTGCAAAGTGGAGAGTGATGAATTGGCGGAGAGGGGGGAATTATGAGTAGTTTCTACAGGCACAAAGAGAGCTAAAAGAACTAAGCTATTAATCTTACCAGATCTGGGAATGCCACATTTGAAACATTTCTCTCTGCGCTTGAAATTCTGAACTCCACACTATTGGGAAGAGGAAAAAAAAGACAATATTTTCAAATAAATGTCTTCCATGGAGCAGTCTTTTATCAAAGTGTTTAAAACACTTTTATAAAAGTGTTTCCCTATCAGGATATATTCCTTACTGCAAAATCACAAGTGGCTCTCATTGTCCAAGGATTTGGTATCTCTGGTTCAAAGGTGGTATTCAGCAGGTTCTGAGCAGTTCTGGAGAACCAGTAGTGGAAATTTTGAGTAGTTCAGAGAACCGGCAAATACCACCTCTGACTGGAGATTTTACAGCATCCTTCCCCTGTCATGTCCACAGAACTGGTAATAAAAAAATTTGAATCCCACCACTGCTGTGGTTTCAAATAATTAAAGTTAGAAAATACACAACCTGCTTTTGGTATCCATAATGTACTGTAGCTCAGAGTTCAGGTTTTTTCATGATTATGTATTATTTTATGCTTGCAAACAAGCTTTTTCCGCATGTGTTCTTTGTTATCAGTAGATATTCTATTGAAATAGGATCTTTGGGCATGAAAGCCACTGTACTGCTAGTACTATCCCTTAATGTGTAAATTTAAATTCTTGTCCTAATAGTTGTGATGAAAAAGCATTGAAAAATATTCAATAAAAACTTAGAAAATAATCCATTTGTCCTACTTTTATGCCTCAGTCTTTGCTCATAAAGTCAAGCTTCCTAAACTTCTCTGTATCTTTTATTTTCTTGTTGCAATCTTTGACAAAAACATTTGCAATCCTCATTTTAGAAAGTATTAAGGAAAATAACACTTTCATACTTATTTTAGAAGCAAAACTATTCAAGATAAGCAAGAGGGCTGAACTTATACTGAGCCTTCATCATAGAAACAGAGAGGTTTTGCTTCTGCCTTTGATAAATATTCAACATTAACTCCTTGCAACTAAAAAAAAGTCACAGCCATTGTTCTAAGTACAAGAGGCCACTACTGAGCCCACTAATCTTGTTTCCCCAGCAGGACAACATCCTTCACACTACAGTCCAGACCCACAGCTCTGAGTACCACATCACGGAATACTGCTACAACTTGATTGAAAAGAGCAGATACCTTGCTGCAGAGCCAATCCTCATTGATCTTGGGTTTAGGGTCACTGTAGTGCATGGAGACTTTCTGACCAAGGATGGAGAGTGAATGCTGCAGGGAGAGAAACACTCCAATGAGACTCTGAAGTGGAGGGAGAGAGAAGGTGCCCATCACTGCCGCAGCAGAAAGAAGGAGAGGTTCAAACCCTTCAGCTGAATGGATGAGGGTGAGGGAGGGAAGGGAGCATAGGCTGAGAGAGTTTTGGAACTTGACTATTTGGCTAGTGCACACCTAATCTGGCCGATACCTGTTTCTACCCAAGGCACCGGGACGTCCGGTTGCTGTGATGGGAGGGAGAGTGTTGGAGAGAGAAAAAGGGAAAGATGAAGAAAAGGAGAAACAGACAAGAGAAATGCAGCCGTGCTGTGAGATACCACTATACAATTCCTCTAAACCACTAGAATAACCTTTATTGACCTTCTGCCCCACCATTTCTCTTTTTTTCTCTTCTCCCAACCCAGTGCCACTGCGCCCCCACAATGGGCGTATTTCTCTACCCGCTCCCTCATTCAATACAAATCTCTGCTACAGTAGTGTCAAGCATTTAAGGGCATGCTTAGAGAAATGCTCAATCTCCCTTAAAAATGAAAACTTTTGGGAGAGATTAAATAAGATTTTTAATTATGCACACATCCCTAGACTTCTATTCTGTTCTACCATACACAACGCCCCAATTTAACTATCTACTCTAACCATATATTCCCTAAAAGGCCTATCAAAATTACTATTTTACTCAACTGCAAGCTCTCAACATTTGGTGAAGACATCAAACAATTTTATGGGCATATAATCCATGAGGACCAGAACATTAAGCCAAACCACTTTCCAAAACCAAGCCCTAAAATCTGCTAAGTCAAGGCATAGTTAACTAGAACCTCTTTCTGGTACATGCAAGAACCCTGCCTATCTCTTGCCCACTACCACCAACCTTCGGAGAGAAACACTGCCAGTTTCACACACAGTTGTACAATCTGTGCTTAAAAGGAAACCCTCATCATATGTCTCTCAACCCAATTTTTCCACATCCCCCCAACATCCAGAGCAACGTGTATCATCTCAGCCATGCTTGCGGCTACACATGTCAGCTCCCACTGGGGATGCGCACATGTGGCCCAACTTTATTGTCAACACAAGAAAACAGGAAGAAAAGGAAATGGCAAAGGTAACTGCCATAGCTGCATAAACCCTGGGAAACCCAGTCGGGGCTAGGATTGCATTTTCATCCAGATTATGGTCATTTGGAAATAAGTGTACAGTTTTAAACTAGTCAGAACAGATACAGTTTGGTCTTAAAAACTTGGCATGTCACATCATTTCTACTGTAAACCTATGGTGCTAAAGAGAACATGGGGTCTTAGAGAGGCTGTCAAGAAACAGCTGTTGTGATAAAGGAGAGAAAAAAATCTTCCTAGGGAAGTTTCCATTTTAGACTTACACTCCTGTCATAATAATCTCTGGCAGATTATGGAGAAAAAGACACCCACTGACAGGTGGCCAGCTTCAATATCTACTGTTCAGCTACAGCTATAAACTGCCAGAGTCACACTGAGCATGCATATTTTCAGAGCAGGAAGAACACAGGACTCGTGATTTCCCAAGCCCCTATTTCTTACTGCTAGGAACTCCCACAATCCCCTTAATGTGGATCAGCATCTAAATTCCCCTGCTCAACTTGTCAGATTCCGCTATCATCCCCATGGTGGAAATTAAATCCAGTTCTGACTTGCTGCCTGAATTTTTTAATGTTATTTGGAAGTCCTATTTTCTTGAACCCACCCCTCTTTTTTTTCAGATCATGAGTAGACCCCAGAAGTTCCCAGTACTCTGTTTGATTACTGGAATTGTAAACAAGGCAAGATAGCTGACTTTCAGTACTAGCTGCTCTTCCTAATCCCAGTTCAGTGATTCCCTAAGGGGGAAGGCATCTAGGATTTGTCACATGAACCAGGTGTTGAGATTGGTCATTAACAGTAGCAGTACTTGTGGGTTTCAAGTGCAGCAAAGCAACCTGATTGGCTTCCATCCATCGTGTAGCGTCCTGCAAGTGATTAAACTCGACGAAGGCGAAGCCCCGGCTCTGACCTGGAGGACAGCATTCAGATACAGACGCAGTGTGTTAGTCAACAGATCCAGCCAACATCACGCACCCCTGTTGCTGTACCAAATGGGGCAAGGGCAGGGCGCAGGGGAGAAAATAAAGTAGAGTGGGAAGGCACAGAAAAGGCACCCTAAGTTGCAAAATGGAGTGGTGCAGACTCAAATGCTGGTCACCAGCATCTCTTATGATCATTCCAGTAAGGTATTTTTGATGGACAGATGCTATTCATTGCTACTCAAACCATTTATTTTTCCTAGAACTGAGAAGAACTGTTTATTTTTCCTAGAACTGAGAAAAGAATGGTGGTGTCCCAACTTCCAGGTCAATGCTTATCTACCCTGTATTTCCAAAAGGATAAAGGACAAGAGGGGGAATTTTGAAGAGATCTATTTCTAGAACTAATAGAGTCAATTATCTTTTTTCATATTTTAAGAAATAGTTGATTAAAAGAATCTATGCAGGAGGCTACGTATGGCACTTGTCCTACTGACTTTGTGGTTTAGCAAAGATTAAAATAACCCCACATAACGAGAGAACCAAGATAAAATACTGTAGTCTGCTGAACTTGATTCTGAAAGAATTGGATTTAAATTCCAGTTTAAAATTCATCTGATGACTCCATCAATCACTCTTTCAATCTTATTGGTCCATCTGTCCAACAGAAACAACAATAGTCCCTTTCTATTGCAATAAAGAATAATAAATGTTGCTTACATAAATGTAACAAATTCAAGTGCCTAGACCGAGAGTTTATTAAAATACCAAAAAGGCACAGATTCCCACTTTTTTTCCTTAGTAGCACTGGAATTAAGATAAAATGTTTAAAGGGAAACCAAACTGACATTAGGTAAGACCAGTCCACTAAATGGGAATGTTCAAGAGACTACATTTTGGGAAGCTCTTTCTTAAAGTCTGCAATTCCAGTCTTTGTTGAAATGTAAAAATCATTTTGCATTTTAATTGTCTTCTCTTAGCCTCTGGTTGCCCACAGAAGCAGGGTGCCTTTCTGTACCCTCCATCTTGCAGTATCTGCCAGTCCACTTCAGGCCTTGAACAACAAGGGCAGATACGGTGGACTATCATCAAAAACATAAACCTTGTTTTAAAATAAAGGAAGGGGAGGGAGAGAAAAGAAAGGTACACAGCCCTATCTCGGGCCTGCAAGTGTGTGTATGATAGGTAGGGAATAACCTTGGCAAGAAGAAATATACTTACCTGCTTCATTAAACAACTTACTTTATTTTCAGAACAGCCCTACATTGTTTTGTTTTGGAGCATATACCATACCCATCCAACTTGTTGGCAACCTGTCTTCCTTAATGCAGGCTGGCACTATTTATGGTCTATTAAACTGAGCAAGTTCACTAATCAAGGGCTGTATTCACACAGGGGCTTGACAATTGCCTATCCCATCACAAAAAAGGTAGAAAAAAGCCAGGAGTTTTCTTAAATCCTTGGTGAATCACAAGTGCCTGGAAAATTATAGTTAACCTGGTGGGGTCAAAAGTCAGACACACGCCCAGGTATAAGTTTCATCAGTATCAATCTTAAAATGGAGTCTAGTTCAGGCTGCAAAGGTCTAAAAAGGCACACCGACGTATCTGATCAAATATGGTCAAATAGAAAGTGCAGTATATAGCCAAAAGGTTGTCTTCATCCTTTGCCATGTATTTGTGAAAGAGGCCAAGTAAGAAAGACAGAGAACAAGAATTCATCTTAATACAAAAAGCAACATTGAACCACTAAACCTCCAAAGAGTCACACTTATGCAGAATACAGTGAAACTTGGAAATGACAGGCCACATCTTCTGCTACTTTTTCAGGCCAATCTCACAGAAGAACCACTGAGGCCCACATTTATAGGATTTTGATAACAGACAATAGCACTTAAAGGACTACCTCTGAATCAACTGCTAACATCTGGAAGACTGGCTTATCCTTATCACTGATTGGCAGATCCTAAATACGCTACAGCAGAAGCTACAATTGAATAATGCCACAGGGCAAAACTGCTCCACAAGCACACACGCATAGCATACCACATTCTAGTTTGCAGTGTGTCAAATGCTAGTTGAACCATTACAACCATATCAAAAGAAAGGAGTAGAAAAAACTGTGAACAGAAGCTCACCTGAGGCTTTATTTCGCATCAGTCGCACCTCACGGGGCTGGAATCCGTGTGCCTGCAGCTGAGCCCGGATCTACGGATGCAAAAAACCTGTTAATAATGCCAGTAACAAGAGGCTTTAATATAACAATCACTGAAAGGAGTCCAGTTGCCTCTTGAAAAAGCACCTTTCAGACAGCCATGATCTGGATGATTGAAAATCTCCATTGACACTGAAAGAAGTAGTGAACATTAATGAATTCTTATACAGGCTGTTCCTACAAGATGATGTTCAATTGCAATTGCCAGCAATCCCAACCACCATGCCAATGGAGTTCAGTAACATTTGGGGGGGGAGGGGGGGGCTATACGTTCTCTATTCCCGAATCAAAGATCCCAAAACGCCTTTCAATCCAAGCAACCAACTTACATCACTCTCAGTGGCAGATTGAGGTAACATCCTCAGCATAATGATACTGCTAGCCTTCTGTTCTTCTTCTTCTTGTTCAGTCCGATAGTCTTGGTCCCGGTAATCACCATCACCAGGAAATCCCAAATGCTCATTTGGGCTATCTCGTTTTCTGTGTTGTGTCTCTGATCCAGAGGAGGCCTCATAAGAATCCTAAGAAATAACAGCACAGACAACAACACCTTAACAGGGTGGAAGGCCAAAACTGACCTAGACAAAGAAGCCCTCAAGCTTGCAGGCGAAGGCCGAGCAAGACAACTACGCTGCCCTCAAGCGTTCTGCCAAATAGACACCATGTTTTATGAACAAACACTTATCTACAAAGCCAGGTCCAGCGTCTAAATTATTTTGCACATAGTTCTACATGATTTCCTTATATAGCCCGCAGGAGGAAAACAAGGGATGAATCCAGCTAGACATCACTTATATTTGCTACTAAGGTCTAAGAGAGGCAAAACACCATTATTTCTCCACTCCTGTTGCATCTGCAGACTGTTGCCTGGCAGCCCTGTTTGGGATCACCCGGTCTCTCCTGGGACAAGAGGACTCAAGTGATCCTCTCCAGGGCCATACAGAGGAATCTGTTGAAGAACTGGCAAAGAAAGTCACTTGGATTCGCTCCCAGCTGGAACCCATGTAAGATGCAGGTCTATTAGAGATCCCTGGGGAAAGATCTTACCCGATCCTGTGCTACCTGAGGAAGTACACAGTGTCCTTGATGCTGTCAATGCAACCACCTGTCAATTATATTTCTATTCCTCCTGTTTGGTGACAAGTGGGTTCAGGTAGTGATAAATTCTTCATTGCAGTAGGGGACATTTCCAGGATTTTTTGAGGGGACTCTAGTTCACAGTCTCATTAAAAAAAAAAAAAAAATCTCTTGATCCCAACTGCCTGGACAATTTTCATCCAGTCTCCCACCTTCCCTTTCTAGGGAAAATGGTAAAAAAGGTTATTGCTTGGCAGCTTCAGAGTATTCAGGCTGTTTTGGGGACAGAAATAGTACTGGTGGCACAGTGATTAAAGTGTAGTATTGCAGGCAAACTCTGTACCACTACCTGGAGTTCAATCTTGACGGGGCTCAAGACTGACTTAGTCTTCCATCCTTCTGAAGTCAGTAAAAAAGAGACCCAAATTATTGGGGACAATATGCAAATAATGCTTATACTGTAAACTATCCAGAGAGTGCTGTATAAGAGTTGTGGGCAGTATATAAGCCTAAACGCTATTGTTACTGTGGCTGCTGATCTTTGATGAGAATGGCATGGGGTTAGTGTATCCATCCTTGCTCTCCTTGACCTCTCAGAGGTCCTTTGGGGCTGGTTGCAGGGCATGGGGCTGGGAGGCATAGTCTTGCACTGGTTTGTCTCCTTTCTCCAACGCAGGTCCCGATTGGTGTTGATAGGGAATGAGAAGTCCAGTCCATGGCTGCCTTTGTGGCAGGTGGCAGGGTTCAGTATTTCACTCCTTTTTAACATCTACATTAAGCCATTGGGTGAGATCATCCACCACCATGGGATGAGGTACAATCAATAGGCTAATGATACTCAACATTGTTATCTCCATTCCCAGTGATACAAATGCTGCTGGGCCTGGAGGCTATGGGGATCTGGGTGGGGGATAACAGGTTTTGGATGAACCCTGATGAGACCGAATGGCTTTGGGTGCACAGATCTTCAGGATCCGGGAGTTTTACTATTTTTATTTCTGGAAGGCTAGTACTACCCCAGACAGATCTAGCACGCAACCTGGAGGTTCTTCTGGACTCATGACTTCTGCTTGAAGAGCAAGTGATAGTCATGGCTCGGAGAGCCTTTGCACAACTTCGTGTTGTGTGCCATTTACACCCTTTCCTGGATTGGAAGTCCCAGAGAAGAGCCTCTTCTGCCATGGTTCCTGCCCCTTGGAACATTGTGCGAGATGAGATCAGCACCCTTTTGATCATCCCAAAGGGCTTGAAGGTTGGACTCTGCCAACTGGCCTAAGGGCCCCAATGGGACCAGATTATTCTGAAGGTGGTTATCAAACTAGATAAGATTCCCCACCCACCCACCCACCACATGCTTTTGCTTTCTTTCTTACCATCTATGTCAATTTTCAAGTAATTTAAGGTTGCTATTTATTGTTTGAAGATTTTTCTTAGTTTTTAATTATTATAAGCTGCCTCCAGGAGAGATGGGCGACAAAAAAATTGAAGCAACAAATAGTAACTAAATTTGACCTCCACACAATCAGCTCCACTTTGAATGGCATGGAATTTCCTTAAGGATTCTAAAGGAGGAAAGACATTCCGAAGCATGAGCCAAAGGAGCTAGCAGTTATTCAAAGTCTCCAAGTTATTTAATTGCTCAGAAAAGCCATTACTCAACTATTGCTAAGAAAACTGTATGAAGGTCACCATTAAATGAATAGGAGACAAGATTTACTGGAAGGAAATTTTACCCTCAGCTTACCTCCACACTGTGTTCTTCGGAGGAATCATCATAATCATTAGCAGGTTCCTGGCTGTTGAAATCTCTCAAGTAGGATCGATAATCCATATCTCTGTAATCATGGTCCCTCTGATTCCGGCTTTCTGAGTTTTCATCTGGAACCTGTTCAACAGCACCATATCGACCTGTCCGATCCCCACGGCCACCTCTACAATGTACAAAAAGAAGAAATGCTAAAAAAAAAAAGAATTGTAAAGTACACTACTAGGAGGGGAGCACATGCCCTACTTAAACTTTTTGTTACAGCTTCTTAACACCATGATTGAAACAGAAAAAAAACAAGAAGAAGAAGTCAGGGCTTCCAATGAGTATTATTTTCCTTACTCTAGTTACTCTGGTTTATAAGAAGTGTGTTTTATACTTATATTTATCCATATAGCTGCCCATCTCACAATCAAGCCATTCTGGGCAGCATACAACAAATCTGCATTCATGAAAACAACATGGGCTGAGAGCTTGTGGCTTCAGGACAGTATTGAAGTTATCCCAGGCAGCATGGGAGATGGATTGAAGATGAGTGTTGTAGACTGACGTTATTTAAATGGCTATAACTTCCTCATTATGAATTAAAATCAGCAAGGGAGTATTGCTCTGGCTGCAACTTAAATTACTTGCATGCTAGAGTACAATGAATAGGGTTGTTAAATGCAACTATCATTCAAGGTAGATGGATACAATCTTT
Source organism: Hydrophis major (assembly GCA_033807585.1). Lineage (NCBI taxonomy): Eukaryota > Metazoa > Chordata > Lepidosauria > Squamata > Elapidae > Hydrophis > Hydrophis major. Next base: position 225,798,064 of record CM066329.1, read on the forward strand.
GTGAAATCCTCTTCAGTACTATGTTCAGACTAAAATTCCTAATTTACAGTAGCTGTTTTTCACCTATTAAAGTTTGTTAACTTCAAGTCAACATATTGGGATATGTTTCATTCCCTAGCCAGCAAGCTTTGCTGCTGTAGTGAATTGTTCTTAACCCTCATGAAGAAATCAATGGAAATCAGAGCATTCACTGCACTTCAGTAATATACTGATAATCCCTTATAATAGGTATGATTGAAATAAATAGTCCTAGTCATCAATTGAAAGGCATCAATTTAAGCCAGGGGTCGCCAACCTTTTGGACTTCAGGGACCACCAAACTCGTAATTTTAAATCCCGCAGACCAGAGACTCTGGGAAAATCCCCCCAAAAGTGTGCAGGAACCTCCCCCCCTTTTTCCTTCCGATCGATCATTCTTTATTTGGGATCACAGGATACCATCTCCAGTTCTGTTCTCAGGGAGGGAGGGAGGGAGGGAGGGAGGGAGGGAGGGAGAGAGAGAGAGAGAGAGAGAGAGAGAGAGAGAGGAGAAACGTTTGTCTTAATGCAAGGAAAGCAGCAAAAGCAGCAGAAGTCTTTCTTTCTCTCCCCCAAACTCTGCCAGAAATGAGTCTGCCGGCACAGTCTTTTGGAGCAGGATGCCTTGCAGGGTCCCAAAGACTCATTTCTGGCTGAGTTTGGGGGAGAGAAAGAAAGACTTTTGCTGCTTTCCTTGCATGCAGCCAAAAGCAGAAAAAAGAAGCGGAAAGAAGCAGCCTGGTGGCCAGGCCAGGCTCGTGCGGCAAGTTCCTCCCCTCACTACTTTCCCCCCTCACTGCTACCTTGTGTTGTTCGCAATGCAAGCAACGCAAGCCTTGTGTCTCGCGGGTCATGTGGGCAGCGCAGCCTTGTGTGCCTGCGCAGCCTGGATAAATTGCTTTGGGGGGTGCTTTGGGGGCGACATTTCTCTGTGGACCACCAAAATTTTCTCACAGTCCCACTAATTGGCAACCACTGATTTAGGCTAACTCAGTCTTTAAAAAGATGACCCATTACTATTTCTTATAGTTCTGTAACTTGGAAGGTTATATGAATGATGACAGTGCAAGTTATGGCTTTTCATTTCTTTTTGCTGTTCTAGTGATGAGAAACGCAAGCAAAGCAAAGCACACTAAGTTTCCTAGTACTGCCAAGCCCTTTTTTATCACTGCTTTCTCTGGCAGAGTGCATTAAATGCCTTTCTTGGGCTAAATCTTTTCTTTATTATATTAAGAACAGTGGACAAATACAGTAGATTACGTTGTTAGTCATACACAACTCTCATATTATATTGTTGCTTTGCCCCAGAAAGATTTCACTACATTTATAAGGCCAGCTCACAAAGGTTCATGTTCATCATTACAGATTATACATTCTTCCTATTCTACTAATAATGATGTTGAAGCTAATGATAACTAAAGAGAGAAAAGCCTTAATTTTGTTACTCATTTAGTTTTAATAAATTATATGACATCAAGTTGCTTTCAACACCTAAAATCATATAGGCCGATTTTGTCTGTGACAATCTATGTCTAATCTGTTCTTTTGGGTCTCCCAATACCAATACTCTTTCTATTTTGCTTCTTTAACCTCCAACTTTCAGTCCCACAGAGTGCCATAGGAAATAACATGGTTTGTACAATTCTGACTTTTGTAGTTAGACACATCATGGCATTTGAATGATACATCATGGCTGCTCTACCAAGTACTAATCTATTGCATATCTCTTGACTGCTTATCCCTTTACTGTCAATATTTGATCCTAAAAAACAGAAGCTATCCACCATTTCCACAACTTCATTGCCAATTCAAAGGCTGGCTGTTCTACTTTTTGTCATTAATTTGGGTTTGTTTCACCATGTTATGCCTGGACTGTGGCTTCCTGACCTGTATCTAAGTTTCTTGTGAGGACAATGAGATGTCCTGAGATTCCCATTTTTCTGAGCATATTGCACAAATTGACACAATTAAAGGCTTTTCTATAATTGATGAAGCACATATTAACATCTTCTTGATATTCTTTGCTTTTCAGTTGTTCAGAATGCATCAGCAATAATGTCTTGTGTTGCTTGGTCTTCTCTAGGCCAGAGTGAGCATCTGGCATATCCTTTTCCATGTAGGGCTCTTATCTGTGTTGGATGACTCTAAGCATTATTTTGCCAGCATGTGAAATGAATGATATTGTACAATAGTTTGCATACACCATTAACAATTTTGGGGGGGGGATTTCCGGTTGTTTTCCTATCGTGTTGGAGCGAAATTCACAATTGTGCGTAGTTTTGCTCCATGCTCCCTCGTTGGAGGGTCCCAACTGGGACTGGAACCACCCTGGAGGGGTGGTGAAGAAAGGGGGATTGGAGGGTTGAGGGGAGCCACAAGGAACCCTCCTCACCAAGGAAACCCCTCTCTGAACATGAGCTGCAGCGGTGGTCAAAAATGGCCACCATGAAGACAGGAGGCAGTCCGGGAAAATAAGAATGTGCTGTAGTGGAGAAGTCATGAGCAAAGTGTGAACCAGGCACAATTTATGGACATTAAGGTACCCCGGAATTAAGAAATAAAGAAATTGTTAGGAAAGCGGCGACCAGAGAGAGAGAGAGAGAAGAAAATTGGAAAGAGGTGGAAGTGTTAGAACTTTGAAAAGAACTAAATTGAAAAAAGAAGTTAGAAGAAAAAAAATTGACTATAAAAGACTTGGAAATTAAACTGGATAAATATATGATTTTGGCACTAAACGGGCATAACTAAATGCTGAAATTGAATGTGTTAAAAATAGCTAATAATTGGCATTATTGAATAATTGGAATTTAAAAGCCTAAAAAGGGAAAGAAAGTGAAAAGAAAGGGTGGAACTTGGACATAACAGAGAGCGCCACCTAATGGTACAGGAAAAATTTCAGTGACTCTTTGAAAAATGCTTGGTCCTTTTTTAAACTGGAACTTGATATAAAATGAGAGAAACTTTGTAATAATACAGAAACCCTGAAAAATGAAAAAACAGAATATTATAAAGATAAAAAAGAAGTGTGAAGAAATTACCCTGGGATTATTTGGTGACTTTGGAAAAAATTGAAAGAGAAATTAACAGAAGGAACCTGGAAATAAAGATTTATGGACATTGATTGTTGGAAATAAATATCACAGACACTGGTTGAAATAAACTACTGGACAATTGGATTGGACTTAAACATTAAAGAAAAGAAAAAATTAAAATTAAAAGAAGTGCACAAAAATGGCAGAACTTTGTGTGGAAATAAAATTGGAATTAAGAAGCATAAAGGAAATGATACATGAAAGAATGGAAATGTGGAGTACTGCATTACAAAAATTAGAAATGGCAATGCTGAAGAACAAAAAAGTACAAGAAGAACCAGAAGGGGAGGAGTTGTACAAAGAAGCCAGCCCTAATGAACAAATGGAACAACGAACATTAAAACAAGGGGGGAAAAGAATGAAAATTAAAATTTGGAAGTTTGAGGGAAGAACTAAAGAGGGAATTGTCTGGAAAGTCAGACAAAGAAAAAGGAAACAGCAGAAAAGGGAATTACAGAAGAAAGCTCAATAGAGGGAAGGGGATAAAAACTGGAGTAAGAAAAGGAGGGAAAAAATAAAGGAAAAAAGGGGGAATAAGAGAAAGGATCAGAAAATAAGGGGATGTAGAAAGCAAACAAAAATGAAAAGAAATTAGAGAACTAAAGATAATGGGTAGATAAAGAATAGGAAAGGGGATTCTGCAAGGGAATGTGTTGTGATATATAAGAATATAGATTTTAAAATTGAAAAGAACTGGAACTGATATTTCTTCTTTATTTGATTTTTTTAAGATTACCGTTAAATCATACATAGATATAACTGGAATAAATGTGAAAATGGGAAGTTATGATAAGAATACTAATCATACTTAATAAAATGAAGAATAAAGTTAAAATGCATTATGAGGATTGTAATAGAAAGATTAATATCAGTTTCTATAATTAATTGAACAGATTAATACATTTGAAATAATAAATGACTTAGAATGTAATCGAGGGAAAGAATACCAGGTGGAATCTGACTTAATATATATATATGTATATGTGATATGTAGTAGTTAGGAGATTGTTATTAACTTAGAATGTGATAATTAAAAAGTGATTACATTATGATCAATTTTTACTATGAATTAAAGGGGAGTAAATTGAGGGATGTATAAGACAAAGGGATGGCACACTCGAATTGATAATTAAAGGGGATAATTTTTGAACTATTAGAATTAAGATGAAACTTACTGAATAATGAAATAAAAGTATGTGATAAAATTGCAAATGTGACAGATAAAGTATAATAAATAAAAAAACGAAATAAAATTTTTGGATATTATAAAATAAGACATGAGAATACTTAAAGAAAAATGAAATAAGCTAAGATATGAATTGAAAATGGAGAAAATAAATGTGATGAATGTAAGAATATTTGAGAAAATTTGTAAGAAAATGGGAAAAGTAAAGATATATGAAATTGAATATGAAAGATAAATATGTAACTAGGGTCATGTTTGTATTGAAATGTAAAAACCTAGAACCACATTGTTCACCAAAAGAACATGTTTTTAAAATATAAAAATAAAAAAATATATTACAAAAAAAACACTTTTTTGGTATTGGAACATAGATTGACCTCTTTTAATGGGTTTGCTCCTGTGTCATTCTTCAGATTTGTTGGCATAACTTGATTAGGATTGGGTTATTTTTTTGCTTACCATTTTTAGTGGGTATTCCATCAGTTCTTACAGCTTTCCAATTTAGTAATGACTGGAGTGCTGATATAACTTTATCTTCTAGTACCAGAAGTTGTATAAATAATGAATATCTTCGTTATCTTAGATGTTAGGTATCTTAGATGTTGACATCTCTACTATATAGTATTTTAAAATACTTCCAACTTCCTTTGAATTGGTTACCATCTGTTGCGTCCTTTAGGATACTAATTTGAGGTTGGAACTTTCTTTTTAAAAGACATTCCTTTTTTCTGTTTCTTTTCAACTTCAATGTCTTTTTAAATGTTACTTCAATATACTGCTTCTCATCTCTTCTAACAGCTCTTTGAAACTCATTGTTAAGTTTCTTTCCGTCTTTTTTTGTCTTTCTTGGCTTCTTGAATTTCCATGATTTATTCTAACACCATTTTCTTTCTTCTTTTTCGACAACCTCTTTTCACATTTATCCTTAATTACTTGTTTAAATTCATTCCATAATTTCTCTGATTCTCTATCAATGAAGTTGAAGACTTCAAAGTGATGTGTTTCTTGAAAATTGTTGTTATATAATCAAGATCATATCCTGGAAACTGACTGGCTTTCTTTTTCTTTAACTTAACTTTGAAGTATTTCATGGTTTGTTCCACAGTCAGCACCTGATCATGCCTTTGATGCTATATTTGAGTTCCTCCTTATTATTAGCAATAATATAGTCAATATGATTTGTATATATTATATTTGGTCATGTCCATATATAGAGGCATCATTTTGGTTGTATGAAGTTTTAACAGAACAGATCCTAAAATTAGCATTGATTTCTTTTCAAAACGTCATTGCTTAACAACATTACTTATCTAACCCTATCAATTCTTAAGAAAAAAAGACACAACTTATTTCTTCCTAGGCTGTAAAGTAATTGAATGAATATTTTACCTTCTCTCATACTCCATTGCTATCTGTGAAGTACAAATGCCTCAGGAATCTTCAGCACAAACCTTTCAATGGTTAACTGCCATTCCAGAAGGTCATAAGAAGTGGATTATAAAGATTTCTGTAGGGAAAATAAAATACAATGTTTTTATTCAAATGCTCATGTAGCTTATAATCCCAGTAGCAGTAACTTCTAAAGCAACTTTAAAACCAAAATGTTTCCAGCTTCATATGTACAGGCTTCATAATTTTTAAATTAATTGTATTTAGTATTTTGAAGGAAATGAAAAGAATATGAGCAAAAAATACAAAACTTGTAAACACAAGAAATAAGATACAGATAATTATTCTGATTGAACTCTGAATTGAACACACTTGGTCAATGCAGTACTAATCACTGACAAAACTATGAAAAATAAGCAATGCATTAGATCACAAATAAAATTGAAAGATCTGATTGAGATATAATTCTGTAAATAAGAAAAACAAAATTCTGGATATGGCACAAATCGATATATTGCGTTATAAGTCAAGAATGGTTACAGGTTCTCAAATCTGCAATTCCGCACAGCAGTAACACACAATTTCACAAAAACTCCAACTATTATCTTCAACTTTGCAAATACATGTTAGCATAAATATAAATCTAACATCTCATTGCTAGAATCAGCTAAGTATATAACTAAGGTCAGATTTGTATCACTGGTTATTATTAAATAATGTCAAGAGCTTATTGTAAACTGTTCATAAGGAAAATGGTAGTTTCAGAAAACATAAGCAGATAAGGACAGACCACTACTTTTCCCATCCATTTCCTGAGCTTCAGAAAGAGATTAAATTCTAATCTTGCACATATTCGTACTAGTTAAAACTTTACAAATGCATTCTTAGCTTTTTAATAGACTGGCTATCTGGCCTTGAGTACATAATTCCTGTGTTTTATCAGTCAAATAATCTTCTGAATTTTTGATGTCTGACACAGATTTAGAAAGATTTATGGGTCGAAAGCACTTTGATTCTCAGTACACAAAGCCTCCACTAACAAATAAAAAGAGAATCCTTTCAGAGTAGAAACATTATCTGTTATTCTCTTGTAGAACTCCAGAAGTAATTATATTTCTTAGAGAGCAATTGCTTATTAAAACTAAATTTCATGAATTTTCAACATGGAAAACAACAAATACATGGAATTCAAAATTGTGAATTCTTTGTGAGCTCCACAGCAAATGTTATCCTCACCTTACAACAGTAATTGAGATGGGAATTGCCACTGCTAATTGACATAGATGTAAAATGCAACATCACATGACCATGTCACTTAGCAACAATTCCAATAGTCCCAGTTGCCATCAAACATGACCATGAATGCCAACCTCTCCATTGACTTTCCTGGTGGGAACCCAGCAGGAAACATTGGAAATCTCATGATCAGGGAACACACTGTAATGGCTGGAACTCCAAGGACCAGTTATATATTCCCTTTGTTCGGTGCAATCACCAAGTTTGATTGGTTGCTAAACAAATGGCCATACCTCAAGGACCACCTGTACTTTGCTACCATTATTTACACACTCACTATAATGGTTCTCATGAGGACCGGAATTCACCTTTTAAGAAATAAAGATGGGAGGGCGGAGCTGGCATCACGACGATACAGCATGCGATCTTGGAGGTCTGAGATCACTTCTGATATGGATCTAAACCGTCCCGAAGAGATGGTGAAAGTGAAGAGCGCATCCTGTCAATCCCAGGGATACCACAAAGTCCCTGGTAGATCCAGAAGAAGCTCTTCTTGCCAGCGGCAAAGAGGCAGCCATTAAAGCTGCTGAAGTTGGGACAGCTCCGAAATGGAAGAGAACAGAAAGAGAGAGTGTGCCGGTTTGGTGAGAATTTTTTCTTTATTCTAAGATCTGAAAGGACACCCTAAGGAAAAGAAAGAATCTGTAAAAGTTTTGACAGAAGTGATTAAGTGGTGATTTTAAACAGGAATGTCAAAGTAATGTTTTTTTTTTCTCATTGCTGGATTTTCTATACATGATCTTATATTTTGAAACTGGACTGGTTTTTTCTTTTCCATCTATTTTTTTTTCTCCTTTTTGATTTTGTAACATTTTAGGCTAGAGACTCCCTTTTAGTTATTTCTTTTTTTAAAATATATTTTTCTTTTTTATTCTTATTACATTTTGCTTGGAAGAGGGGGAAAGTGAAAGCAAAGAAACTTTGTAACACTGCCAACTAGAGGCTTGGAAATATTCTATTTCTCTTGTGACCAGACAAAACTGAGAAAGAAAGGAGACTTTTTTTCAAGGACATTGCTATTTGATAAGATAGAGGGAAGAGCATGGGAGAGTATTATTGCAGGTGCTCTTCTGGGTTTCTATCAACAGCTGGAGTCTGGTGTTGAAGTTTATAGGAAAAGAAAAGGTGATAAGTTTCCGGAGAAGAGTGTTATAACAAGAGCCTTGGATAACTAAACAAAGTGCAGTGTGTTTTCTTGACTTTTCCTAAGCTGTGTTACCCCTCCTCAACGGTTTACTTTTTGAAATAGCTATTTGGATTTTTAGTTCTTTGGAACTTGTCTTTGCTTTTTTTTTTTATGCTTGTCTTTGGAAGTTAAATTTTTATGTTTGCTTTTTATTTTAAAAGAAAAGTTTTAGTATTAATGATTCCCTTCCTTTTCTTTTTAAGGAAGTAGCCTTTTTTTCTTTTTCTCTTTTTGCCTTTCTGGTACTTTTGTTTTTCCATCTACCTCCAAAACTGGTTTTTTCTTTCTTTTTATCTTCCTGGCTTTTTTTTCTTTTTCTCATATGCAGCCTTTTATATTTGAGACCTCTTAACTGGATTAAGGTGTTGAAGAACCTGAAAAAAAATTTTTTTTTTTAGCTTTTTATTCCTCACTTTTCTGTCTTTTTTAGGACTTTACAACTTTTTCTCTGTTGTGTATGTTTGTGGTTTTTTTCCTTCATTTTTGAATTTTCATTGTTATCTAACTAATCGATTGGATTAAGGTATACAAGAACCTGAATAAATTCTTTTTTCTTTTTTTATTATTATTACTATTTGGCTTCTTTTTCCCTACTATTTTTATTTGGAATCGCAATTGGTTACTTCACAATTGGATTAAGGTCTAGAAGAACCTGAAGATTAGTAGATGGTTAGCATATAAATTGAGAAAGGAGAAAGAATCAAGGAAAATATTGCAATTAATAGATGATCAAGGCCAAGTTTGCCATGGTAGTCAAGAGAAGAAGGAAATCATTTGAGACTATTATGGGAAATTATACACACAAGAGAATATTGATGAGGAAAGAGTCAAACAGTACCTACAGAATGCTAAGTTACCCCAGATACCTAAAGAGATTGAAACAATGTTAGAAAGCAATGTAACAATGATGGAGTTAACTCAAGAAGCAAAATAATCACTCAAGAAGCAAAATAATGGAAAAGCACCAGGCCCACATGGATTTCCGGCAGAATTTTACAAAACATTACAAGAATCATTCCATTGCTAGAAGTTATGAATGAAGTTATGTTAAAGAAGAGGATATCTAAATCATGGTCAGAAGCCTATATTACACTTATTCCAAAAGAGGAGGTCAATCCATTACAAATCGAGAACTATAGACCTATTTCCCTACTAAACACAGATTATAAAAATTTTCCTTCAATATTGGCAGAAAGACTTAAAAAAATACTTAAATAATTTTATTTACCCTGATCAAAATGGATTTCTGCCAAAGAGACAAATTAGACAATATGAGAGTAATCTTGGACACTTTGGAATACTACGAGGCACATCCTGAAAAACAAATGGCTTTGATATTTCTAGATGCACAGAAGGCATTTGATAATGTGAATTGGTGATTCATGTTATTACTGCTGGAACAGATGGGCTTTGCTAGAAAATTTATTCAAGCAATAGAAGCTATATATCATAAGCAGACAGCAAAGGTAATGATAGAGGGAGAACTGACAGACTCTATCGATATAAGAAAAGGAACAAGACAAGGGTGCCCACTATCACCTCTGTTGTTTGTGTTAACTTTGGAAGTGCTAATTGAAATATTAGAGATGAAAAGAATATAAAAGGGATGAAAATTAAAAAGGAAGAATTTAAGTTGCAAGCATTTACAGATGATCCGGTTTTTATTTTAGAAGACCCACTAGAAACAGCATCAAAACTGATAGAAAAGATAGAGACATATGGAAAGGTGGCTGGTTTGAAAATAAATAAAGATAAGACAAAGATCTTGAGAAAGAATATGCTATCAAGACAAAAGGAAGAACTGGCAGACCTATTGAAAATTCAGGTCACGAATAAGATCAAGTACTTGGGGATATACTTGACAGCAAGATGCAGTACACTAAAAGTGAATAATTATATCAAACTTAAACAGCAGATAGCGCTAGATTTGGCGAAATGGGAAAATTTACAACTGCCATTAATAGGGAGAATATCAACAATCAAGATGAATATTTTACCCAGAATTTTATATTTGTTTCAAACAATTCCAATTAGGATTGGAAAAGACTATTTTGAAGATTTAAATAAAATTGTGTTGAAATATATATGGCAAGGTAAGAAAGCGAGAATAAAGTTAAAACTTTTGCAAGATGCTAGAATAAGAGGAGGATTTGGTTTGCCTAATTGAGAGTTGTATTATCAAGCTACAAATTTGATGTGGGTTAAGGAATGGATAACATTAAGAAATACTAGATTGTTGACATTAGAAGGACATGATCTGTTGTTGGGGTGGCATGCTTTTTTATGGTATAAAGGAACTAAAACACAGGGGTATTTTAGAATATAATACGGGAGTCTCTGTGGTTAAACTGGGAGAAGATTAAAAGACAATGTTATTTGAAAATTCCAGTCTGGCTATCGACTATTGAAGCATTTTCTTATCCTATAATATACAAAAAGGAACAAACAGTTAGATATGGTGAAATATTGAATGAAAAGGATGAACTAAAATCTATACAAAAACTAGAGGAACAAGGTATAAAGATGAATTGGTTTTCATATGCGCAATTACATTCAAGATTGATAAAGATTCTAAAACAGAAAGTTTCTATGATAAACTGACTGATTTAGATAAGATTTTGACAGGTACTGATGAAAAGGTGATTAAAAAATTGTATGGATATTTATTAGAAATTAAACTAGAAGAACAAGTTAAAGCAACTATGATTGCTTGGGGGGAAGAATTTTGGATATGGGATTGATCTAGAGAAATGGCAAAAATTGTGGTCTCAAAATTATAAAATGACAATGTCAACGGCATATAAAGAAAATTTGTGTAAGATGTTTTACAGGTGGCATTTTCCCCCAACAAGAATAGCAAGAATGTTCAAGAATAAATCCGAAAAATGTTGGAAATGTCATCAGACACATGGCTCATATTACCATATGTAGTGGACTTGTGCGGATGCTAAAAAATACTGGACTACAATCCACACGTGGTTGGAAAAAAATGACAAAAAACATATAGATTTGAAACCAGATATATTTTTATTGGAAATTTTACCTGAAATATATAGTAAAGACTTGAAATACCTGATTGTAAATGTATTAACAGCGGCTAGGATTGTATTTGCTAAAAACTGGAAAATGAGAAAATACTATCACAGGAGTAAATCAGTAACAAAATATTGGAATGTGTTGAAATGAGCAGATTGACATTTGAAATTAGAGAACAGGATGATAAACAATTTTATAAAGTTTGGGATCTATTCTATCAATGGTTAGACAATAAAGTATAGTAATGAAATATGTAGACTTTTAGAAAATACTAAATATATAAAGATGTATTCTTTGCTTATTATATCTACAAAATGATTTTAGGATCGATTTGGGATGATAATATGAATTGTCACAAAACATTAAGTAAAATATGATTATTTCCTAAAGCATGAATGAATAAAAGTATAGTCAAATGATTAATAATGATACCAATGTATCTAATATTGGATTGAAAATACGAGATCATATACAATGTAATTGTAATTGAAGACTACAAAATGGAACTACAAAACAATTTGTAAACCAACCGGCACACTGTATGTACATATAAGGAAGATGGTCTAATGGTTTTATGTTTTGTTTATTTATGTTTGTTTTAAAAACCAATAAAAATTTATTTAAAAAAAAGAAATAAAGAAGTTCTTATCCCTGCCCGATAAATTTAAGGGCCTTTGTAAGATCTATACTTGGCTTACTAGTTCCCATTCATGTAGTGTTAATCTAAAGGCAAGGTACAATTAAATCATCACAAAACTGCAGCTTTTATTGTAGTGGCACAGTGGCTAGAATGCAGTAGTGCAGTCTAACACTGCCCACGGTCTGGAGTTCGATACTGATGGGTTCAAGGTTGACTCAGCCTTCCATATTTCCAAGGCTGGTAAAATGAGGACCCAGATAGTTGGGGAACAGTTTGATGACATACTGAGAGTACTCAGAGAATACTGTAAAGCACTATGGAGTGGTATATAAGTCTACACGCTATTGCTAATGGAAGTTGAGACATACAGAGGATATAAATATTACCAGTTTCTATGCGCAAGCATGACTATTATTCTATAATCTGCTTTCTTATTCAAGATACACAATGTTTTACTGCCACATCTTTAGAACAGATGTCCAAACCAAAGTTTAATAAACAAACTAATTAAAACTGACCAAGAAATTCCCAGTGGCCAAATCAGTCACTACATCTCTTATTTCCCATTAGTATCTTCTCCTCTGATGTTTAATTTAAATCTAGTCAAAAATATTTTAACACTTACTCTACCTTCCTTCCCAAGCATGTCAGATGAAATATACATTTGCAGATCAGCATGCTGAGATTCAGTGGCTGTGAATTTTTATTTTTTTAAGTTTGAAAATGTATTTTTAGTTTCATAGATTTATTTCATAGATTAAGCATAATACAGTTTGTCTCTTTCTTAGCAAGTTCTATTAATCTAACTAGTGTGATTTAGGAACCAAGGTTATATCTTATTGCTGAGATTAGCATCAGCTTTCACATACCAAGTATCACTTTTTTTAAAAAAAACAAACTCCAGACTCTAACATCAAAGTTTTGGATGATTTTGGATACCTTATGATTCTTGATGAATGTATATTTTCCTTTATGTACACTGAGAGCATATGCACCAAAACAAATTCCTTGTATGTCCAATCACACTTGGCCAATAAAGAATTCTATTCTATTCGCTCATCTTCCAAAATTTTGATTACTTTGTCTTCATGTTGATGTTTTGAACTTACTTTGATGAGAACAGCCAGACTGTCAATTACTGGCTTAATATCTAGTACAAAAGAAGCATTTTTTCATTAATAAAGCCATTCTATCAGTGCTTCAAGTTAATCTGGACCAAAACCAAGAGTAACAATACTACTTTTATTGTGGGGTTGCAGAAAGAGTCTTGCAAATCTGAAAGCACTTCTCTACTGCTTTACTTTTCAGAGAACTGAGGGGATGGGTCTCTTTTGAAACATTCCCCATGCTCCTATTTCCTTTCACAGGCTGAGATATCTCTTGTCTGACTATTGTCTAAGTTGAAGGTCTTCCTCCTCTCCCAAGATCATTCTCAAAGCCCCATTGCACATGTTTATTAAACAGCAGTACTGTAAAGTACATGCATGCAATATATATGCACATATGTCCATCTGTGGATAAGATGATCCTCCAATTTTAACCAAAATATCATGAAAAATGTGACACCATCAAATAAGCCATACCTCAAAAAAAAATTTTTTTTTAATTTTCACAATTGGCTTATCTGCAGATAGTGCATTCTTCATTATCATTTTGGTTAAAAAATTCAAGGATCTGCTTAGATGTAGATGGGCTTATCCAAGAGTATATACAGGATACAGGGGTTCTGAGGGAAAAAAAACTAGCATATATAAAACCAATGCTTTGTAAAGTGCAGGAAAGGAGCAAAAAAAAGTCAAAGTATGAAGGCATCAAACAGAAAGAGAAAATATAGCTAAATCTAATTTATATCAAAATTATCACTGCATCACTGCATCACTCCATACATATCCTTCTATCCTTGCAAACCAACCTTGTTTTTATCATTTTCATACACTGCTTTTTACATTTCCTTTTACTTTTAAATTCTCAACTCTTTCCTTTGAAGGACCTTTACCAACTCCATTCAACTAGCCATGACTTTCACATCTTTCTCTTCTCTTCCTTCTTATATATATTTGTGATTCAGTCTACATCACTAAATCATCCAAACATGTGGAAGTTTCTCATTATTCATAATAGTTATGTTGTCTAAAGTCACAGTGAAAAACTGAATTAGCAAATACTGAAACCTTAATGTATAATTCAATTTTTTGCTCTTCTTCATATCCACAAATGACCATGAAAGTACCACAAGTATTGATTTTGTGGTTACAAATAAAATTCAGCAAGTAGGTATATTTGCAAATACAGAATCGAATAACAGGAATTCCTCCATTTCAACAGCTATTACCCACTTCTTTTTATCAATATTATAATCCTAACATTTCTCCATTCCTTTTCCTATGTTTTTTAAATACTCTATCAAGATACAGAAATCATTCTACTTGCTCTAGTTCAGATTCATATAAAACTTAAATATTAAACTTAAATTTAGGAATAGTAAAATACGGAAGACTCCATTCCCATCAAGTACTGCAACTTGAACCATCATTTCTCAAAAAAACAGAAATAACAGAATAAGAGTTAGAAGGGATCCTGAAAATTTTCTAGCCCAACCTTGCTTGGAACACTGTGATCATGTCACCATAAGCCCTTCTTTTCACTAGACCGATTCCTGTAACCATTCTTCATATATTTTACCCTCCAGCCCCCTTAATCATCTTTATTGCTCTTTTCTGCACTCTTTCCAGAATTTCAACATCTTTTTTGATAATATGGTGGCCAAAACTGGATGCAGTACTGTATTCTACAGTACTCTGGTCTTAACAGTATTAAGGCTTTATAAAGCTGTACTAAACGACTGTTTCTACTCGAAAATAAATGTCAACGAATTCAACAGAAGACACTCCTCGGTACGAGTGGGCTTGTCATATTAAAGAAAGCACTATTACCAGCAACTGGCATACTGGGGGTTCTTTGTTATCATAGGCTGCATAGACATCGTTTTTAAGTGTTACAGACTAACTGTCTCTCTTACATTTCCTGGCCGTTTAGCTCGCTCCGGTTTCAACGTTTCCGCTTTGAAGCCAGCGTTTCGCAGGGCCCGCCCTTCCGATCCCCAGAGAAAACAAGATCCTAGACCTCAAAAAAGGTCGATTTTTGTTGTTGACCTGCACCTGCCACAAAAAGCCACGTTCATATACACACCAGGGCAACGGAGGCGAGCCCAAGCCTCTCTCAACAGGAGCTTTCCCCGCCCTCTCCCCCCCATCCCAGCCCGCACTACTGAGCAGGTTTCTTCCCCTTCCTCAAATTTTGTATTCGGATACGGGGGCAAAAATTGGGGAGGGCTTTTCAAACGCGGAAAACACCAAGCGGGCTTTGGATCAGTTTCCGACAGCATCCAAGGCTGGGCGGTTTTCTTCTCGACCAGGAGGGAGGAACGACGCGTTCTCCGAGGTTGTCTGCGGCGCCTTGAGGTAGGCCTAGCTTACACTGCCCGTCAGGGCCCACCAAGCCCCATCTTTCCCGGCCTCTCCTCTCCCACCGCCTTTCTCACCTTCCCCGAGGCTCGCGACCACCGAGCCGCCCGTCTCGCCTCGCAAAATGGCGGCGCCTCTCCAAGCCGCCTTTCCTCCCCCCGCCTCCTTCCCAAGACTCCCTTCGTCACGGTCGTCGTCGGTGACACCGGAGCGTTTCGACCGCCTTCTTCGTTTCCCCCCAGTGCGCAAGGAAAGCCCGTCCGCGCGCACCCATTGGTTCGCGAGCCGTCGTGGCGACTGGCCGCTCTGGGTTAGGATTGGAAGGGGACTCCGTCGCTCGAGCTCGCTCGCCTTTTCTTTCTCGCGCCCGGTCGCTGAGCTGGTCCTCCGAATTGCTTTGATTTCGTTGAGTTCGTTTGTCGGCAGATGCGAATGTGTTTTGGGGTTAGTAGTCGGAGAAAGATTGGCTCCTGTTTGCAAAAGCCCCTGCAAAAGGAGTTGGGATGCCCACCTGCGCGGAACAGTTCATTAATACAGGAACCATCCGTTTCTGCATTAATTGCCTTGGGCATCATATTGAACAGCACACTAACTTCACCAACTAGGTTTGAACTACGCACCAAAACCCAGTTCAGTCTACTACGTTGTGTAAACTTAACCATAAATGGAAATATTTATTAACCGTTGCATCTTTCCTTTTATGATATATGAATTATGCATCTTCCAAAGAGGCTTAGAAGCTGGTGAATCATTATACCTTAAAAATATTAAATAATATTTAGTGGCACTGACCTTGAGGGAAGAATACAGCTGGAGCAGACATCAAGGAAATATTTTTACCTGTCTCTTCCTTTTAAGTCACTTTTGCCATTGTGAAGTCAGGAGGGTGTTGTACTTAGACTCAGACTGCTGAGGGACAGTATGCTGACTCTGTAAACTGCTTAGAGAGCACTATTGAAGCGGTATATAAGTCTAAGTGCTGTTGCTATTGGAGTAATCTCCCCTTTCCATGAATTCGTGAGACGTTTTCTACATAGAATTTTTTTTAAAAAAAAAATAGTTGCAATAAGCAAAACTGACAATTGAGCTGAACTATGCTTTTTAAAATAAAGTAATGAAACATTCCTTTTCAGAAGAAAAGGAATAGGTGGGGCAATTGATCTATTATTCACCTGTCAAGCCTATTAGCTTCGTAATGCAAATTCCAGGCAGCAGAGCAGGGACATTAGAAAAAAAAGCCATAAGCGGGAGATTTATTTTTACTGATAAGTCTTTGGCGTTCACTACCACGTTCCAACAATCTAAATTAGAGATCTCCAAACTTGGCAATTTTAAGACTTGTGGACTTCAACTCTCAGAACTCCAAACATAGCTGGCTGGAGAATTCTGGGAGTTGAAGTCCACAAGTCTTAAAGTTGCCAAATTTGGGAACCCCTGATCTAAATAGTATTTGGTCATACACCATCACAAAGGCTTTCTCAATCGGGGGCTTTTATTATTATTATTAAAATAATCTCTCCGCAGTTCTGAAATATCAGTTCTTCTCGACTACTGTCGTATCCAGCCTTTTTTTATTTTTTAAAGGAGCGTGAAGCATTTGGTTTTCCCCCTCTCAGAGCAACTTCCGGAGGACCTGGTTCCACTTCCGGTTAGATTGTTGACCATGGCGGCGTTGCGGAGGCTGGCAGGTTGGCAGAGGTTGCTGGGGTTACCGGTTCGTGCGGTCTCCTCCGGCCCAACAGCCAATACCGCGGTTTCAGCCCGGATCTCCCCGGCCTCTCGCCCTGCGGACGTGGTGGAGTGGCACCCAATGGAGATGAAAGAGGAGAAGAACCCTTTCATCAAGGTGAGAACTGTTCAGAGGGGGAGAGCTTAAGGGGCAGCTGAGTACGGGCTCCGTTCCATTTCTGTTTGGAAAAGAAATGCGGTTTCTTTTGGAAAGAGACTTCATTTCCCAAGAACAGCTTTCTGTGCTATGGTGCCCTCTGGGTAGGTCGGGCTACAGTTTGTAAGATTCTCAGCCAGATTATTATATTATTTTACAGATTATATAGGGAGCATGCTTAAACGCACCAACGTGCCTACCGTCCCTGTCCTATTGTTTCTTTTTTGTTTGTTTCTTTTATTTCCTTATATGTATCAATTTCATGTATTCATAACCATGTTTATACTTATACCCGTTATCTTATAATCGCTTGACAAAATAAAAATGAATAAATAAATAAATAAAAAATATTTGAGCGGTGATATGGCCAACACATCTACAGCTTTCTAAAATGTACAAATGTCTATCCTGGAACTATGAGTATTTGATGGGCTCTGTTCATAGCTGCAAAATAATACCCTTAATGCTAACCCTGTGTTCCAAGGATGCAACTACAGGTAGTCCTCAACCTGCAACACTTCGTTTAGTTACAAGGGCACTAACCATTTTTCACACTTACAACCATTGCAGCATCCCCATAGTTACACCGGTTACATTCGATGCATGACAACTGACTTACATTTATGGTGTTTGCAGTATCCTGGAGTCATGTGATCTCCTTTGGCAACCTTCTGACAAGCTATGGGGAAACCAGATTCACTTAACAAACAAATTAAGAACTGCAGTCATTCACTTAACAAATGTGGGAAAAGGCAAAACTCACTTTACAAAATTTTCACCAACTTAAATTTTGGGCTCAGTTGTAGTTGAGGATTATCTGTACTGGAGTAAATAAGGGTAATAAGAGCGTTTGAAGGATTCTGCTCAAGACTGCATCCTTTATGTTTCTTTCACTCAGGATTTATGTTGCATGGAGAGATGGGGAAACTAGTGCTATGTAAGTTTTCTTCACTCTGTTAAGTGAAAATGTTAGTATATCTAATTTCAGTCTTTCAGAATCCTGAATTGCTGATATGATCACTAGAGAGACTTGTTGAGCTTAGGCTGTAGTTTTGAAAGTTGTCTTTTTTCTTTCTATTTTAGAGAGCCATTATGTCATAGAAAGAAAGAATATTGAAAATCGTCATCTCCAAACCATATTCAATGCAGTATGCAACCTCAACATCAGTGGGAGATAGAAGGTTCTAGAAGGATTTTTACAAACATTAATCAAATAGCTGTCACAACATAAAAGAATCATGAACAAAGACAAATGATTCCAATTTTTTACTCTAGTATATTGTTTAAATTGAAGCCTAAGATAGCACCATAATATCTAAGTAATATCCACTTGGTGATTAGCATTATGCCATACATATTTTTATATTGTATTAGGCCTTGCTTTTTCATGGTAAGGCCCCTGGGATTGAATAAGATTAATCCTTATTCTCACAGGCATGTGGAATGTCTTGGTCAGGTATTTAATTCTTAGTTTCATTCCCATTTATAAATTGATACTTTCACGGTTTGCAGAATTGTTTATGTGAAATATGCATGAGTTCAGTCTTTTAAAATAAAATTTCAGTTATATGGGATTTTAACATTCTCACTTATCTGGAAATAAATTCTGTCTTGGAAGTTATTTCTCAGCAAACATTCATAAAATTGTGGTATAAAGTACAGTTGTGATATATTCAAACAAGCCTTGCTTTCGTGCAGTGAATTCACCACCAAAATCTCTCTTATGTGCCTGCATGACATAAAAACTAAAAATCAACAAATGATAAACAAATAACTATAGAACTATGGATACAGGAGTTCCAAAGTAGCTAATAAATGTGTTAATTGTATCTTGTTAAAAAAAAATAGCAACCATGGGATCTTGTAGCGAGCAATACAATGTACTGAACTACTGATCATGAAGATGTAATCAAATGTATACTGTATTATTTCAATAGAAGAGTATATAAATGTTTTTTTTTCTTCCATACAGTTGTGACTAGTTCTAGAGCAGTGATGGCTAACCTTTTTGTCATCGCATGCTGAAAATGTGTGTGAGAGAGTGCCCACATGTGCCTGCAACCATAATGCAATGCACGCACAACCCCCCTGCACATGTGCACACGTCTCTCGCATGCGCCCCACCCCCATGCATGCACAGCAGATACCCCAAAATCAGCTGGGTGGTGGGAGGTGCGCATGCATGCGCAGTGGAACTGAGCTGGGGTGAAAGGCTCACGTGCCCAGACATGCCATAGGTTTGCCATCACGGTTCTAGAGTTTGCCTGGACAAGTCCCTGTAGTTTTATTGGCCAAATTTTTCCAAAGTGGTTGCCATTGCCTCCTTCCTGTGGCTGAGAGAAAGTAACTAGCTCAACATCATCCAGCTAGCTTTGTTCCTTGAAAGTGGAACTAGAACACATTCTCTCATAATCTAGCTTAATGTTTTAATCGCTACATTAAACTTGGTCTCATAAATGCTGTAACCGGTTGCAACTAATTATAAGACAAAAGAGAGAATTAAAATAAAGGAAGTACAGACAAAAATTAGTATGTATAATAAACAATTTTTTTAACTATATATTTTACATAACAATTATCTGTTAAAGATAGACCTGAGGTTTATGAGCATTATATAAACATCAATTCATTAATCACCTGATTTCTTTTTCATTATCTTAATATGCAATTTAGTGATTGGTTTCCCATTTTACATTAATTATAGTAATTTGTTTAAAGCAGCATGTTGTATGAGTCTAGACAATTATACTTATTCAAAATTCTGTCATTAAACAAGCCATGGCATAGTGGAACCTGTCTATATGATTCTCTACTCAGAAATCAAACTTAATCAGTTGAATGCAGCACATATTGGGAGTGATCCAGAGTTGGCTGGAAGATAGACAGCTATATAAATGTTTTAAATAAATCAAACTGAACATCAAATATTTTACATAAATAAAATGTAAACTGTTCTTTGTATATATTTTCTTTTTGCCATATCAAGCCACTTCAAAAAGTATAACTTTTTATTAAAAGGATGGTTGTGTCTTCAGTTTTTACCATGCTTGTAAAAATTATTAAAATCAGCTATTTTAAAGAAAATAAGAATTGTAATTTATATCTGTATGGATACCTTTTATCTGATTACAATTATTCAGTTGTATGTTCTCCGTAGAACTGCTGCGAGCATCCAGAGAGTGGGAGGTGCTCCAGTCTTCACTTCTCACAGGCTGAGCTGAAATTGAGGAACACCCTCCTCCTCCACGTGACTCCTCCATGCGTTCCTCCCAGTTTTAGCTCAGCCTTCGAGAAGCAGGCAGCTTTTTCTAGTTCCTTGGCCGTTTCAGGTGATCGTTGACAGTTGGATCAGGTTTGATTCATTTTTTCCTCTCCCTGCAAGGCTAGTGCGATCCCAAATTTAGTTGATGGAGCGATTTCGCTCCCAGGAGGGAAGTAAGGGGTTGGAGCCCTTTGTCCCCCCCCACCCCTTCTAATCTATCCTCTGCCGTTCCAAGCGTGCTGGGCTCAGCCGCTTGGCCCTGCGCTGTATTTTAAAAGCGCAAATTGCGTCTTCCCTCCTAGAACGCCTCAGAGGAGGCAGCGCTTCCTCTCCCAGCTCTTTCCTTCTCTCTTTTGAAGTTGCGGTGGGCTGGTGCGCTTCTGAGCTGTGCGTTCTGAGCCGGGTGGCCATTTTGGGCATGCCTCGTGGCCAGCGCCATTTTGTTTTCTTAACAAGTAAGGCCTTTTTCTTTTTACTTTGAGAGTGAGCTGCGAGGTTTTTTTGTAGGCCCTTAGCGGGACCGTCAGGCCGCGTGGAGCCTTTGTTTTTCACTGAAAGAGCACTGTGGTCCTGTGCCCTGCTGTCTCTCTTAGAGTTAATATTGTTGGCTTTCTTCCTTGGCCCGCAGCTAGTTCAGAAGCGCAGGCACGTACTCTCCATGTTGTTGGGGGGCTGCCTATAGAGGCCTATCTCTTTTTTCTTATCTTGCCTTTCACAATTGCTTGGCCTCAGCATTCATTTGGTCTATTTGGAATTAAGTTATTATTATTATTATTATTTGCTGTACCTTTTGGGGCTATTTGGTTTTCCTTACTTGAACCTGACCCCTTTTTTTGTATTTAATTGCTAGTGTATATATTCAGATTTTTAATTTAGCTGCTAGAATTGTTTTCTGTTTTTTTTATTGCATAAGGTTTAAAAAAAGAAAAAGAGAGAGAGAAAGGAGAATTTTTTGAATAGATAATAGCTAGTTCTAGAATAAAATTTATTTCAAAAAGGGGGACGTGACCCAATTTTAGGAAAACCAGTTTACGTTTGTAGGCCGAACTCCTAGGCGTGCCAACCGCCATTTTTCTTTCAATACCATGGCAGAGGCTAATCCTACTGGCTCTTCTCTGAAGGCCAAGTCTAAGACGCACTACCTTCGCAGAAGGGACAAGGATTCTTCCAGTGCTTCTCAAAGAGATGCCTTACGACGTCATAAGGCCCTAGAAAGGGAATTTAGCAAGCGAGCTAAAGAGTCTCACTCTATAACATCTGCCTTTCCTTCTACCCCCCCCCGCCAAGCCAACCATCTTCCTCTAGGGGCAGTACTTCCACCTGAGGCCGCCAGCCCTCCCGTGTACCAGAGGCGACATTTACGCCAACCGCTGCAGGTCTACGCTCTGAGGATCCTGCTCCAATTATTGTACCTGAGAACATCAGAGAATGGATGCAGTCTGCCATCCGTCAAGGTATAGCTGAAGGAATACAGCAGCTCGCTAGACCGGATTCCCGAGGGAGGACTCCCGAGGCTGAGTCTTTATCCGGGAGATCTCCTTCTGCACCAACGTCACAGCATGGTCAGGTACCTCCTCACATGGATGTTCCATTCCCAGAGGGGGAGGATACCCAAGAAGAAGAGGGAGTGGGCCTTGAACCGTTTGGAGAGTACGAAGGTTCTGACAGAGGTTCCTTACAGTATTCGGAACCCTTTCTGGAGGGGGACCTAATGGAGGGAGAAATGTCGGAAGATGAGGGTCTTTCTCCTGAACAACCGGCTGTTGTGGGTCTTTTTAAACCCCATTTATTTAAGTCCTTGCTATTTAAGGCAAAGAACATTTCAGGTCTGGCCTCTCAGCCTCCTTCTGAACCCCCTCCATCGAGTCCAGAAGGTCCTGATGACCTTATGTTTAGACAGCCGACAGTGGCAGCAGACATTATTCCGGCCCCCCCAATCTTCTCAGATCTGGTAGCAAAGCAGTTGGCCTCGGTGGGTCCTTCTCCGGCCCCTTCTAGTCAGGACAAGTGGTTGTTTACCCTGGATTCGGATTTCTCAGCTATGTTAGATACCCCGGAAGTAGATGATCCAATTATAAGGCTTGCTTCTTCTTCCAATCCTACCGATGCACTAGAGGCACTGAAGCCGGAGGATAAGCGAGTGGAGATGGCGCTCCGGCGGGCTCACACCGCTGATGCTTGGGCTATCCGGTCGGCTACGGCCGCTTCCTTTTTCACCCGATCCTCCATCAGGTGGCTCAGACAGCTGAAGCAACACATTTCCCCAGCTGATACCAGAGCCCATCAAGATATTGCAAAGATCACGGCAGCGGCGGAATTTGCAGCCGACGCTACCTTTCATTCGGTTAAGTTCTCATCCCGAGCTATCTCTTCCCATGTTTCTGCCAGACGATTGCTTTGGCTTCGACACTGGCAGGCTGATATTAAAAATAAGTCTAAGTTGGCTTCAGCCCCCATAGTAAAAGGGAAATTATTCGGGCCCGCTCTGGAGCCATTACTCCTGAAGACCCGAAATAAGAAAAAGTTTCTGCCTTCACTTTTTCGTCGGCAGGAAGCCAAGAGTTCCCAGTCCTTTCGGAGGGGCTCCTTTCGTCCCTCCTTCCAGTCATCATTCTCTCCTAGATTTCAGGGCTCTCCCTCATTCCAGCCGTCCTACCAGGACCGGGGCGACTCGGGAGACAGAGGCAAGAGAGGGGGCAGCTACAGAAGGCCCTTCAGGGGTTCCGGGAGTAGAGCGGCCCGCCGGCCCAGGTAGCGTTGCAGGTGTTCTTACCATAGGTGGCCGCCTCAGGCATTTTGCAGACAAGTGGGAGGAATCCACCTCTGATACTTGGGTTATAGATTCAGTGCGCTTTGGCTTGACCCTGCAGTTTCTTTCTCCTCCCCCCGAACATTTCAGGGTTTCACCCATTTCTAGGAATCCTACTAAACGGGCTCTTATGACTTCTGCCATCAAACATCTCTCTGATATTAGGGCTATTCAACCTGTACCCCTCTCCCAACAGGGAAGGGGTTTCTATTCACTTTTATTCTTGGTGCCTAAACATTCCGGGGGATGGAGACCCATTTTAGATCTTAAGAGGTTAAATCGTTTTATTGTACGCCATAAATTCAAAATGCAGACTCTGCAGTCGATTTTACAGGGCATCAGAGAAGGAGACTGGCTTACGTCAATTGACCTTTCCAAGGCTTATCTCCATATTCCCATTCATTCCTCGTATTCTAAATATCTCAGATTTTGTTATAATAATCAGCATTTCCAGTATGTAGCCCTCCCCTTTGGTCTAGCCTCAGCCCCGAGATCTTTCACTAAGGTGTTGGCGGCTATTGCAGCTCACCTTAGACAAATTCCCATCCGGATCCACTGTTACCTTGACGATATCCCGGTTGTATCCCCTTCCCAACATCAAGCCGAGAACGATACTAGCGCTACCCTCTCGGTGCTTCAGGCCCACAGGTTCTTAGTGAACTGGGAAAAGAGTCAGCTTACTCCCTCCACTAGTATATCTCATCTAGGGGCTGTGATTGACTCTGTTGAAGGAAGGGTCTTTCTCTCTCAGGAGAGACTTATTAGTATCCGCACCACTATCAGAGATATCCGGCAGACCGGGAAAGCATCGTTGCTCAATTTATCCAAACTGCTAGGGAAGCTAGTTTCCTGTATTTCCATTATTCCATGGGCTCACTTGCATTCCAGATCTTTGCAATGGTTCCTCCTGCCATATCAGCGTTCAGGAAGGAGCACGTCAAGGTTTATAGTGAAGGTCCCGCTGAAAGTTTTCGCCTCCCTCCTGTGGTGGACGCGACCATCTGTCAACAGAGGTCAGCTGTTCCAGGAACCTCAAAGGGTTGTTCTCACGACAGACGCAAGTGTTTCCGGATGGGGGGTCCATCTACAATCTCTCTCAGCACAGGGAGTTTGGACCCGTTCGGAGCGAAGTCGGAGCATCAACTGGTTGGAGCTTCGTGCAGTGTACCTGGCTCTGCGAACATTTCTTCATCGGGTAAGGGGGCGCCATGTCCTGATCCTAACGGACAATACTACAACCAAGGCCCACATCAATCGGCAAGGGGGCACCCATTCCCTCCTTCTCATGAGAGAGGCCGAGCGACTGTGTCGATGGGCAGAAGCGCACCTCTTATCCATCAGAGCGGAGCACATTTCCGGGGCCTCCAACGTCCAAGCAGACTGGCTCAGCAGGGCAACACTGGATCAGGCAGAATGGCGCCTGCACCCACATCTGTTCAGAGAAGCAGCAGCCAGGTTCGGTCAGCCCCTAGTAGACCTTTTTGCGTCTCCGCTCAATGCGCAAACACCGAGGTTCTTCTCCCGTTATCCCTCCAGCGGAGCAGAGAATCACGATGCCTTGCGTTGCCCATGGCCTCCTGGGCTACTGTACGCCTTCCCTCCGCTTCCATTAATCCCCAGGGTGATTTGAAAATTGATAGCCGAGAAAGCAGAGATCCTCATGGTGGCACCTTATTGGCCCAGGAGGCCATGGTTTGCGGACCTCCGCAATCTGTCAGTATCTCCGCTATGGAGGATTCCGTTGGATCAGATTTCGCTGTCGCAAGGCCCGCTGCTCCATCCAGAGCCACAGTGGCTACAGTTGGCTGTTTGGAGGTTGAGCGGGAAAGGATGATTGAGGAAGGCTTATCAGCACAGGTCATTAACACCATTTTGGCGGCTAGAAGACCTTCTACCACTCGCATTTATGATGCAACCTGGAAAAGTTTCTGTAACTGGTGCCACAAATCATTCATCGACCCACGCTCTCCTTCAGTTGCACAGATCCTGGCCTTTTTACAAGATGGCCTAGATGGAGGTTTATCACCTAACACCTTAAGGAGGCAGGTAGCGGTGCTCTCAACGGTGGTTGCTGGCGGTCCTTTCGGTCCCCTTTCCCACCATCCTCGAATCAAGGCTTTTCTTAAAGGGGCTTCTAATTTGCGCCCGTCAGTAGTGCATAGGTACCCGACATGGGACCTTAATAAAGTTCTCCTGGCCTTGACTAGATCTCCTTTTGAGCCTCTCAGGGAGGCGTCACTTCAATTTCTTACATTTAAAGCAGTTTTTCTGGTGGCTATTACTTCGGCTAGAAGGATATCTGAAATTGCAGCTCTATCCGTGAGAAAAGATCTGTGCATTTTTCATTCAGATCGGGTGGTTCTGAGACCAAACCCAGCATTTATGCCGAAGATTAATTCACCGTTCCACAGGGCGCAGGAGTTGGTCCTGCCTAATTTTTGTCCGAAGTCTCTGCGCGAGCAAGAGAGGCAGTGATGTTCGAAGGGCTTTGCGTATTTACATTTCTCGCACGCAGTCCATCAGGAAGACAAAGTCTCTCTTTTTGTCCTTTCAGCCAAAGACACTAGGCTGTAAGATTTCTCCGTCCACGGTAGGCAGATGGATTAGGGCTACCATATCCAAAGCCTATTTAGTTCAAGATATTCCAGTTCCCAGTGGGGTTACCGCTCACTCCACCAGAAGTGCAGCTACCTCGGCAGCCTGGGCTACTCAGGCGTCTATTCTTGATATTTGCCGGGCGGCCACCTGGACTTCCCCATCTCCCTTTATAAAACATTATAAGATTGATGTTTACGCTTCAGCTGAAGCATCTTTTGGCAGGCGAGTTTTGCAGCAAGTGGTTAGAGATCCTGGGGAAGTTCTAATCCAGACGGACTCCCACCCGTAGGACACACTGGCTTTGGTATGTCCCACTCTCTGGATGCTCGCAGCAGTTCTACGGAGAATGGGCGTTGGTTCTTACCTGATAGGCCTCTTCTCGTGGAACTGCGTAGAGCATCCAGCCCCACCCTATTGGTCCATCTGTAAAGGGGGAAAACCTGTTTCGGCCAATGATTTCTAATGTTGTAGTTCATGTTGTTTAATACTTAAGAGTAGGGGGGAGGGTTTGTCCTCTCGTCTTCGATAAAAGTGGGAGGAACGCATGGAGGAGTCACGTGGAGGAGGAGGGCGTTCCTCAATTTCAGCTCAGCCTGTGAGAAGTGAAGACTGAAGCACCTCCCACTCTCTGGATGCTCTACGCAGTTCCACGAGAAGAGGCGTATCAGGTAAGAACCAACGCCCATTTTCAAATGAAAAATTCTAAAAGGGATTCAGACAATAAAATGTAAGGCTGGAAATTCTGAGGGGTCCAACTTTTGAGTGATTGTTATAAAGCCAAATATTATCATGAGCCACAGTGCCACAATGGTTAGAGTGGAGTACTGCAGGCTGCTTCTGCTGCCTGCCGGCTGCCTGCAATTTGGCAGTTGAAATCTCATCAGGCTCAAGGTTCATTCAGCCTTCCATCCTTCCAAGATGGGTAAAATGACAACCCAGATTGTTGGGGGCAATAGGCTGACTCTGTAAACTGCTTAGAGTAGGCTGTAAAAGCACTGTAAAGTGGTATATAAGTCTAAGTGCTATTGTTATTGCTAAATTTCTCTCTTCTTGCTGGATCAACACATATGTTCCAAATCAGAACACTCACTCCATTCTAAGTAATTATTAAGGTAATCTTCTCCAACCCCTTTTGTGGGAGAGATTAAAAAAATAAATATTCAGACCTATTAGAATTAAGTAAATGATAAATCATCATTTTAGCCATGGTCCACTGTAGGGTGAAGCCCTCTTCCACATGTTTCCAGCCTATACAGTCCTTAGCTTTCTTTTGTTGATTAGGCTCACAATACTTGCTGGTGTTGTAGGTCTCTTTTGTGGATGGTTTTTATCAAATGGGATCCATTCTATGTCTGCCTTAGTCCACCTGCTATCAATTCTTCTGGCTATGTGATCAGCCCATTTCCATTTCAATTCTTTTACTCTCTTGATGATAGCATATACTTTTGTTTGTTCTCTAATCCATTTGGCAGGTCTTTCTATCTTGTCTTGTAATGATGAGCATATATCTTTCCATGGCTCTTTGCACCACTTGTAGCATTCATATTGATGGCGACGTTAGTATCCATGTTTCACCAGCATATGTTAGAGCAGGTAGCATATGCTGATTGAAAACTTTTTTCTTCAGGCGTAGGGGGAGGTTCTTAAAAATCATGCTTAGCTTGCTGAATGCCTGCCAACCACATTTAACACGGTGTTCAATTTCCTTCGTTGCTTCACCTTCCATTGAGATCCATTGGACAATGTATACTATATATAGAGGTCTACTACATCTACCATGTTTCTCATATAATAAGGCCAGGTCTTTTTTTTTTTTTTTTTTTTTGAGCCCCGAAAAAATGGCTAGGTTGTCTTTTCGGGGGTGACTTAATTCCCTCCCCCTTGCATCTTCAGGTAGGCGGGCGGCGACAGCTTGGATGTTGACCTCGGCGTTGGTGGGGCACTTCGTATCGGGGTCAACGCAGGCAGCACCATATCCGGGTGTGCAACAAAAGTATTTCCTAACAGCAACCCCCCCCCCGCTATTCCCTCCCCCCATTTCACATGTTTTAATATAGGCCTTAATTTGGGGGGAGGGGCTTAATTCATTTCATGCCTATAAAACATGCTGGGACTTCCTATTGGGGGAGGCCATATTGTTGGAGAAACAGGGTAGTTCTTTGCCAGATATTTAAAAAAATATTTCTTTGGTGAATTTATTAAACATAACCTGGCTCTTTTTCAGGTTTATTTTTAAGCCAAATGGTTCTCCTGTTTTGTGCAGCTCTTGTATGTGTCTTTGTAACTCTTCCAGGTCTTGTGAGAAGAGAACAACATCATCTACAAATCTGAAATGATTTAAGTAATGGTTACTTATGATACATGGTTAGTGATTAGATTTACCTATTATGTTAAGATGTAATTTGCTTTTATTACCACTTGTGAAAAAAAGCCACAGTGATGCTTGAGCTCAGCCCAGTATGGGATTTCTTTACTTTTCTGTAACTTGAGCGTATTTGCTGAAGACACTGTTAAAGAAAGGTAAAGGATAAAGAAAGCTGTTTTGAAAGAGAATCATAGAAAAATAAAAATTCAGTTTTTCCCTTAGCACTTTGACTGGATGTATTTTGTTTGGGGATTTAAAGCATTAAAGTTCTGTGTAAGTTTATTAATAATGATTACTTAATTGAATATTATAATCACTGTTAATATATTACATCAGCTCATGTTTTCTGATCAGAGATTATATTTTTTCCTAGTGGAATGTCTTCCCATGAGATTATAATGTTACCGGGAGTGACTTACTAAAAGAGAGCAATGAGAAATTATTGTGATGGGAAAAGCTGTACTTTTTTTAAGAGCACTTTGTTCTAGGAATAAAATATATTCTTGGATATGATTATTTTCATAACGGATTTTGTGGTTTGATTTTGTTCTTTTAGTTTATATTTTAAATTTTTTATTTGAGCTTTAAAGCACTGTTTTCTATTGCCATAATAGTTTATTATTAAAAGTGGTTGTGTATGCTATCCCTTCATGAAGAACAATCAATCTGTCCTTTCAAAAGAGTACAGTTTCTGGTACAAGACTGCCAGTACTAATTTTACTTAATTCAGCCTTCTGCTAGAGATAGAAGAAAAAAGTCATTTAAAAATAAAAGCAAGAGTTCCTGGACTAGAAAATAATCGTGTTTTTTCCTTTGAAAGAGGGAAGAGAAGCAGAGGGTCTTTGCTCTGGGAGATTTATTTCTGTAGAAATAAATAACAGATTTTAGCCAGGAATTTGATTTAGGTTCTTGATTTTATGTTCCTCTGTAGTGCAAGTCTCATTGTCTCACGTTCATAGATCCCTTAACTTAGAACATTGTGGTTTATATCATTCTTGAATAGTTCCATAATTTATCTTTATATGATTTAATTTGGAATCCAACATGGATTTCTTTGGTTAATGTGGTAGGAATCACCCCATTTGTAGCAGATCAGTGTTATTTTATGGTCTGAAACATTTCATTCCTTTTGAATTTTTCTTGTTTAATATTGAATACAGATTTCAGTATCCTTTGAATCTCAAGGTTTTAGCTCCAAGAATAAATAAGCTAGGAACTTTTAAAGAGCTAAATAGATACTGTACACTTAAATGAGTACTATTAAAAATAACCTTCAGAAGTCATTGGAGATTAAGTAAGCTTTCCAATGGCTAACCCTTTGATATAAATTGTTTATTACTGTCATATTATTTTGTAGTCCTTGGCCTTTTCAGAGATGAATAATCTTAAGCCAGTATTTTCTTTCCAATTTTGTAGACTTTTAGGACAATACATATTCATTGTTAGCTTTAGAGAACATATAGGGTTCAGGGTTGACCTGTGGAGTCCTTGGTGCTCTCTGAATTTGGCTTTTTTTCTGCAGACTTTTCATTACCAAACAAGGTAACATCATCAGTGCTATAAGGAAGTGGGGTTTCCTCTCTGTTTACAGGTAGTCTTTGATTTACGACCACAATTGAGTCCAAAATTTCTGTTGCTAAATGAGATAGTTCTTAAGTGAGTTTTGCCCCATTTTATGATCTCTCTTGCCACCTTTGTTAAGTGTCCCTGCAATTATTCAGTTAATAACACGGTAGTTAAATGGATCTGGCTCCCCCATCAACGTTGTCAGAAGGTCACAAAAGGTGATCACATGACCCCAGGACACTGTAACTATCATAAATATGAGCCAGTTGCGAAACGCCTGAATTTTGATCACGTGATGCTGCAAAGGGTTGTAAGTGTGAAAAATGGTCATAAGTCACTTTTTTCAGTGCCATTATAACTTTGGTCACTAAACAAATGGTTTTAAGTTGAGGACTACCAATACACCAGCTTGCCTTGTCATAGTTGGTGAGGTATTGTTTTTTATTTGTAGTTAGTTCCTTGATTAGGCTGATTGATTAAGCAGCAGCCTCACCTTGAATCACCATAATTCAACAACCATGTGCCAACCCTGGTATTCAGCAAATCAAGAAACTACCATGGGAAAAACAAAACCCCCATTCTGGATTTTATTGCCCTGAAATAAACAGAAGATTTTCCTACTTGTCAGTGCTAGGAAAGAGTTTCCAGGCTTCTTTATAATGTCCTTTTGTTAAATTTCATGACTTAAGGTAGGCTTGGCTTCTCATCTACATCCACTGTTCTTACAATAACTGTTATATCTGGCCACATGGTGGCGCTGTGACTCCATGTGCCATTATAACTAGGGTTTTTGTTCTGTTTTTAATTGCTATATAGCATGTGTGATTGTTATTCCTGCCCTCTATGTAGCTTTGGTGCCTCAAGGAAATTTTAAGTAGCAGGGCAAGAGAGCAAGCAGTTCATATTTACCATTACCTTTATTGAAATGTTCAATTCAGTCATGTCATTATCTGGTTAAGCAAGACAAGAGCTAAAAGGACATCATGATACCCATTGTGTTTAGACAGAAATGTAGCTATTTGCTACTAGGCGGGAAAATGTATTATTGGAGGAGTTGGATATTGCTTAATTCTTTCTTATCCATGTATGTTTTTTCCCCCATTGCTATAACTTTGGCATCGTCTCCCAGTTTCAGTTAACTAAAATAATTTTCTTTGTTTCTGTTTCTCTAATTTCTTTCTCTCTTTTCGATATGGATTGTGGTCTGATGGTTGGTAAAAGGAAACTTTACAGGAAAGCATAATGGTTTACTTAGAGTAGTTGCTAGAGAACCGATGAATATAGATTGTTACCTATTCAGGCATTTTAGTGGAATTTTCTGCTACTGAGAAACTATGCCAACATTTGCAAAAAAAATACCACATCTCTACTTGACATGATGCAAGAAAATGAAAATCTCAAATGCACTATAAGATTTTGACAAAGACTACGTAGCTGAGAGTGATGTTGAAAAATCCATGTTTTGTCTCGTTAATGAACAACTAAATACATATGCTTTTCTCATTTGAGTCAAGAAGCTAGAAACCATCTCCACTTGTTCCTTGATTTACAGGGCCCAAAGCTACTGAGAATACAGTAGCAGGTATGGTAGAATTTAAGACTGTGCTGGAGATCTTGGAAAGTTCTTTGACTAGCAGTTATTTTTCCATATCCCACATCTTACAAGCTACCATATATTTTTTAATCAGTACTGGTATCTCTACCATAGGATACTGGTATTCCTTTGTATGCAGTTGAATCTTCAATTCAGTTGGAGCTGAATTTCTAATTGACTACTGATGAAGTACAGCTTCAGCAGCAGTTTACCATAAAATAAATGAAGTTATTTGCATTAGCCAGTACACACCACTCACTGCTGCACAATTTTCCTGACTCCAAATATTTATCATCCTATATATTTCATCAAATATATTATCATCAAATATAATTTCTAGTTTATAGAAAGGTAGGATTATGTGGGTTGCTGGTTTTTTTCCATTGGTATTATGTACCTAGTGCTATGAATGTTTCTGTTGAGTACTACATAATATCCTATTGTGAATATAAAATTGTATTATGTAATTTCTCAAACAATACATCAGGAAGTATTTTCTGATTTTTGCCTTTGTGGGAATATATAAATTCAGCTGTAGTGATTTGTAAACTATAGCTGTTAGTTTAATGCATTTTTAACGATTTAAAAGCCTTGGAGAATAAAAATATCCTTTCCTACATCTGAAAAAATAATAAAGCAGGAATCAGACATACTTTGCCAAGAACGGCATTTTGGAAATAGAAGGCCAGAGTTGAAAAAAAAGAATGTCATTTGAATTAACATCCTTACAATTTAGTCAGATGTTTCTTCCATAAAATATCAACACTGTTATGTGCACAAAGGTGGAAAGATTGGACTTTACCCACAATGGAGGAATGATAGTGCAGGTGATGGAAGCTTATGAAATGTCCAGTTTGACTGCTTTAGAGAAAGGACATTGTGTAAATTTAATGATGATTGGAAATCTCTTATTGACTTTTTATGGGAAGTAAAAGAAGTCATAATATATTGTTTTGAGGATTAGATTAAAAATAATAAATTATGGAAGAAATGTAAACAATGCTGTATTTATTTATTTATTTAAATTGGTTTGCCACTCACCAGAGCACAAGTCAACTCTATAACCATAAAAGAGATTATTTTATATTTTTACTTATAACTGCTGCTAGAGAAAATTGGAAGTCACTCCTTTACTGTTCTTTTCTTTACTTTTCTTTGATTACAGCACCTTTGTCTTTGCTCTTTTGTTTTTTTCTTTCATTTTTCTTTTTTTCCATTTTAAATATTCAGATTTTTATTTCGCTTTTAAATTTTTATTTAAAAAAAGATTCTTCCACAAAATGGCCCCTTTGTCTGTTATTCTTCATTCTGAATAGGTTTCTGATTTTCTGTCTCAGTTGCTTTATTATTATGATAGCCACAAACTTTCCTATACCGTAGTACTGAATTTGATGTCTGGTAAGTAGGCGAACAGCATTTTCTCTGCCAAAGATATGCAGTCAAGAATTCACTCACTTGTGCCTCTGAGACCCACTGTTTCCATTACTTTGGTGATTGTGAAGCCATTATGATACTGTGATGTCCTGAGTTTTAAGGGGCAATGTCCTTGAAAGTTAGGTTACTGTCACCAGAATAATCTATGAATTTGATTAAAGATGGGATGAAATTAGGACTTTTCTATAGTTATGAGAGATGAAAAATAGTATATTTATATAGATTTCTTTTTCTTGATTAAAAATAGTATCTTTACATAGATTTCTTTTCCTGCTGTTTCTGAGAATATCTTAGAGCAGGAGTCTCCAACCTCCGGGTTTGTAGACTGGCACCATGCTGTGGCATGCCAGCAACTAAGCCTGGCAAACAAGGGAAGCCCCATCCGCAGGATGCAGGCAGCGCACAAAATCATGCCCCCTTCAGTCCACAGAAAAACCTCTCTTCACCAAACCAGTCCCTGACGCCCAAAAGGTTGGGGGCCTCTCTGCCTTAGAGGTAATGCTATTTCTGATGATGGCTGAACTTCAAGAGATTTCCAGATAAATAATGTGAGTTTTGAGTTCTTCAGAGAAAACTCATAATTGTGCCATTCTTGACTGAACTTGTTGTAGAAGTAATAATCATGGTCCTTTAACACATCAGTAGAGACTGACAAATAATTTTAAGTTAATGTGAATTATGTTTCAAAAGGGAGTTCCTGTGTGGGATGGAAAGTTGGTGTGATTCTGTCATTGACTGCCCTCCATTAACAAATGGATCTTGTATCTTGTATTTGTACCACTTTTGAACAACATCAGGGGCAGCCTAAGAAATTTTTTTCTTAGCATAATAAACAAATGCTGTGTTTGTTAAAGATTATGCAGAACACTAAGTGGTAATGTATTTTATTTGATTTTAACTAGTAAGTTGCACAAACGTAGCTAATTGTAGATTTTGCAGTAACTAAAAGTAATAGAAACCATGGCTTAGCAAGATACAGGACTGCAGTCAAGCAAGAAAGAATGAGGATGAAAGGAAAAACAGCTCAATTGCATTATAGTTTCAGGAAAGAGGAGAAAGTAAATTGCAGGGAAAGAAGATTATTTGTAATTGAGTTCTGAAATCCCCTCTGCCCCCAATTCTTTTGGGAACAAAGTTTTCAAGATTAATTGAAACTGTACAGTACTATCATTGTGTCTCCTGCTTCATTTATAAGTACGCTTCCTTTCCCATCCTTCATCCCTCAAATCTGGGCACAGTACCAACTGCATCTTGATACCTTTGATCTACTTTCCTTTTTCAGATCTCATTTCTAATCCTTGCAATGATACTATGTGGGTCAGAGGAAACATAGAAATGCTGGTATAAGATTTATTGACTACACAAGGGAAACTTCTGCTGTAGCCGGAATTTGCAGCTTCTTGTTTCTCAGAAATAGGTGGTGGCTATATTGGGATAGAGAATTGTCCATATCTTAAGATGTCACAGAGGTTTTGTGCTTGCTATGCATGCTGAAATGGGGACACTAATTTTGTCCACAACTCTTTTTTAATACTTTCTTACTTGGCCTGTGGCTGGGATGATGAGAATCCTAAATCCTAGTGTTAAGGAGCAGCTATGGCTTTGCATATGGTGCTCTGATGGCTGGGGTTCAGAGCCAGCGTATCTGTTGGATGGACAGCTGGGATCCAGGCTTCTTGGAAGCATTGAACAGCTGGCTGATTGCTTCCCTCCCAGGGAGGCATTTCTACTGGAGCATCTGCCTACTGCACCCATGCTGCTTTTTCCTAGTAGATGCCCAAAGCAGCAGTATCCCTTTACTCTTCTTCTAGCTGTTCCATTGAAAGAAAGAGCTGGATCAGATCCAATTTAAAACTTTACACCTAAGAGTACAACATATAAATAGTGCTGTTGTGCCATCAATTGAAACAGGAGTACCTGTTGCTTGCACACCAGTCCCATAGTATTTGTGCAGGAGAATATGGAAATGTGAACTTTGAATTGTGAAAATGTCACCCCCTAACTCTGATCTCAAGAATATGTCCTTAGAGGTGAGGACTGAGTGATTGCTTCTTGTTGAATGAACAGGACTGTTGGAGCAATTATAATACAACCATGAACCAGAGAACTACCTCACTAGGTGAGACAACAGGAGTTCTCCATAGAGCTGCTGTGAGCATCCAGAGAGTTGGAGGTGCTCCAATCTTCACTCTTACAGGCTGAGCTATAATTGAGGAACGCTCCGCCTCCTCCACATGACTCCTTCCTCGCGTTCCCCAGTTTTAGCTCAGCCTCGCTAGAGACAGGCAGCTTTGTTAGTTACTCCTTGGCCGATCCAGGTTTTTTTCTTCTTTCTACAGATTCAGGTTTGATCTCTCCTTTTCTCCTTGATCCCTGCGTCCCAAATTTAGTGAAGGAGCAATTTTTCGCCCCTTAGGGGGGAGATAGGGGGATTTGGAGCCTTTTGCCCCCCCACCCCCCGTCCTTTTTCCTCTGCCGCTTTTCAAGCCGTGCTGCATCTAAGCAGTGGCTTCTGCTCGTGCTCTATATAGCGCTCCGTTGCGCCTTCCCCCCCCCATGAATGCCTTGGAAGAAGGAGAGCTTTCTTCTGCAGCCCCTCATTTTGGCTTGCATTTTGGCTTGCTTATTTTTATTATCGAGGGGCTTGTGTCGTCTCTGAGCTAATCGTGCCAGGGCCGGCAGCCATTTTGGGCACGCCTCGTGGCCAGCTGCCATTTTGAATTTTTCCTTTACTTGTCCAATCTGGCTGCGACGTTCTTGAAGGCCCATAGCGGGACCGGCAGGCCGTGTGGAGCCTATTCATTTAGAGGGTAGTGTGGTTCTGTGCCCTGTTGCCCCCTTTTTCAATTTTAGTTGGCTGAATTTCCGCAGCCCGCTCAGAGGCGCAGGCACCAACTTCCCATTTTGTTGCCTCAGGAGGCCTTTTCCTGTTTTTTTGCCTTTGTTGTTGTTATTTGTTTTTTTCCTGGCCTCAGCGTTCATTTGGCCTACTGGATGATCAGAGTTGTTCCTTAATTTTTTCTTTTTCTTATTTGAAAAGAAAAAATAAACAAGAGGATAGAATAGTTTATTGGTAATTTTTTTGAATTCAATTGGCACCTTTGGGTTCCTCCCTCAAAAAAAATAAAAATAAAAATAAATAAGAAAGTAAAATAAAACAAAAAAATTTTTCCAAAAAGGGGACACAGCCCAACCTTAGGACAACCGGCCTGCATTGTAGGTCGAACTCCCAGGCGTGCCAACCGCCCTTTTTTGTCTAATGTCTTCTTTGTTTCTTTTGTTATCATGGCAGAGGACAATCCCAGCGGGCCTTCTTTGAAGGCTAGGTCAAAGATGCACCATTTGCACAAATGGGACAAGGACTCATCCAAAGCCTCTCAGTTGGATGCCTTAAGGCGCCATAAGGCATTGGAGAAGAAGTTTGACAAATGGTCCAAAGACTCGCATTCTGTAACCCTTGCTCCTCCCACCCCCTTTACCTCTACTCAACCCCCTCCCCTGCCAGAACAACCTTCTCTTTCCAGGTGCAGTTCACCCGCCCGGAGTCGCCAGGCCTCTCGAGCACCTGAAGCGACATTCATACCAACCGCTGCAGGCGTACGCCCAGCAGACCCATCCACAACTATCATTCCGGACAGTATTAGAGAATGGATGCAGCTGGCTATCCGTCAAGGAATAGCAGAAGGTATCCAACAGCTGTCCAGACCAGGTTCGCAAATGGTGGTGCCCGAGGTCGAATCTGCTTCCGGAAGATCCCCCTCCAGACCGGAATCACAACACGGTCAGGTACCTTCCCAAATGGAGATTCCTTTCCCGGAAGGGGAGGAGGCTCAGGAAGAGAAGGAAATGGGTTTTGAACCCTTCAGGGAGGAGGAAGGGTCAGATAGGGGGTCCCTACAATATTCCGAACCCTTTTTCGAGGTAGACCCTATGGAAGGAGAGATGTCAGAGGACGAAGGCATACCCCCTGACCAGCCTGTCTTTGTAGGCCTCTTTAAGCCTCATTTGTTTAAGTCTTTGCTATTTAAGGCAAAAAATATTTCGGGCCTGACTTCCCAGTCACTCTCTGATCCATCTCCAGCGACCCCGGGGGGCCCAGAGGACTCCATATTCAGACAGCCGGTCATCGAAACCGAGGTCATTCCTGCTCTATCAATCTTCTCCGACTTGGTAGCAAGGCAGTTGGCCTCTTCGCCCCCACCCACCCCCGCCCTTTCCAGCCAGGACAAGAGATTGTTTAATCTCGACGCAGAATTCTCTGTCATGTTAAACACTCCCGAGGTGGACGACCCTATAGTCAGACTAGCATCATCCTCTAACCCCACTGACGCTCTGGAAGCTCTGAAGCCGGAGGACAAGCAGGCAGAGATGGCGCTACGGCGGGCACACCAGTCAGATGCTTGGGCCATTCGATCTGCCACGGCCGCGTCATTTTTCACTTGATCTTCCATCAGGTAGCTCAGACAATTGAAGCAGCATGTCCCCCCGTCAAACACCAGGGCCCATCATGACATTGCCAAACTCACGGCCGCAGCGGAGTTTGCGGCTGACACTACTTTTCACTCTGTGAAATTTTCTTCTCGGGCCATCTCCTTGCACGTTACTACCCGAAGACTGCTTTGGCTTAGACACTGGCAGGCCGACATTAAGAATAAAACTAAGTTGGCCTCATCTCCCATCTCGGGGGGCAAATTGTTCGGCCCGGCACTAGAGCCATTA
The DNA here is from genome assembly GCA_033807585.1 of Hydrophis major. Classification (NCBI taxonomy): domain Eukaryota; kingdom Metazoa; phylum Chordata; class Lepidosauria; order Squamata; family Elapidae; genus Hydrophis; species Hydrophis major. Next base: position 225,835,603 of record CM066329.1, read on the forward strand.
TTGATGGAGAGCAGGAATAAAAAGAAGTTCCTCCTATCCCTTTTTCGCAGGCAAGAGTCCAGAGGGTCCCAGCCCTTTCGGAGGGGCTCCTTTCGCACCTCCTTCCAGACACCCTTCACCCCTAGATATCCGAGTTCCCCGACATTTCGACTGGCCTATCAGGACTGGGGCAACACAGGAGACAGGAACAGAAGTGGGGGCGGCTACAGGAGGCCCTTCCGGGGTGCAGGTAATAAAGCGTCCCGCCGTCCCAGACAGGCCTTCAGCCACTTATCCCATTGGCGGTTGCCTCAAGTATTTTGCCGACCAGTGGGAATCATCCACTTCGGATTCCTGGGTTAGGGACACTGTAAAATTTGGCCTCTCCCTTCAGTTTCAGTTTCCTCCCCCGGAGCATTTCATGGTTTCTCATCTTTCCAGAGACCCGGCTAAGCGTGCTCTCATAGAAGCCGCTATCAAACACTTTTCCGAAATCAAGGCCATACAGCCCGTGCCACCTTCGCAGTGAGGAGGGGGTTTTTACTCCCTCCTCTTCTTAGTTCCTAAGCACTCCGGGGGTTGGAGGCCCATTTTAGATCTGAAGAGGCTCAATCGCTACATTGTCCGTCATAAGTTTAAAATGCATACACTTCAGTCATCTTACAGGGCACCAGGAAGGGAGACTGGCTCACATCCATTGACCTCTCTGAGGCCTACCTTCATATTCCCATTCACCCCTCGTGCTTCAAATATTTGAGATTTTGCTATAATGGTCAGCATTTTCAATACGTGGCCCTTCCCTTTGGTCTAGTCTCGGCCCCAAGGACCTTCACCAAGGTGTTGGCAGCTCTAGCGGCTCACCTCAGACACTTCCCTATTCGCATCCACTGCTATCTTGACAACATCCTCATACTATCCCCTACCCGAAATCAAGCTGAGAGTGACACTAAGACCACCCTCTCGGTACTTCAGGCTCACGGCTTCCTCGTAAACTGGGAGAAGAGTCAGCTTAGTCCTTCCACCCAAATAGCTCACTTAGGGGAAGTGATTGACTCGGTTGAAGTGAGGGTTTTCCTTTCCCCCGAAAGGTTCAGCAGTATCCAGAAATCGATCAGGGCCATTAGACGGGCTAGAAAGGCCTCATTGCTGGACTTATCCAAATTACTTGGAAAATTAGTTTCATGCATATCTATTGTCCCCTGGGCACGTTTACATTCCAGATCCCTGCAGTGGTTTCTCCTGCCTTATCAGCGTTCCGAAAGGAGCAATTCAAGTCTCGTGGTGAAGGTTCCTCCAAGGTTTCTTGCCTCCCTCCTCTGGTGGACCAGACCCACTACCAACAAAGGCCATTTTTTCAGGGAGCCCCAAAGAGTCACTCTCACAACAGACGCCAGCCTATCCGGATGGGGGCCCCACTTGCAGTCGCTTTCAGCTCAGGGAACTTGGTCAGCAACCGAGCGGCACTGCAGCATCAACTGGCTGGAGCTTCACGCAGTATACCTGGCCTTACGTGCCTTCATCCCTCAAGTGCGAAGGCGCCACGTACTAGTCTTGACAGACAACACTACAACCAAGGCCCGCATCAACCGTCAAGGGGACATTCACTTCATCCGCCTCATGAGGGAGGCCAAGCGGCTCTATCGGTGGGCAGAGGTCAATATCTTATCCATCAGGGCGGGACACATTTCGGGGGTCTCAAACGTCCAAGCAGACTGGCTGAGCAGGGCCACTCTGGACCAGTCGGAATGGTGTCTACACCCCTCCCTGTTCAAGGAGGCATCAGCGATATATGGTCAACCTCTGGTGGACCTGTTCGCATCTCCCCTCAACGCCCAGACACCAAGATTCTTCTCTCGATATCCCACCAGGGGGGCAGAGAACCACGATGCCCTGTGTTGCCCTTGGTCCGTGGGGCTTCTATACGCATTTCCCCCCCTCCCATTGATTCCCAAGGTGGTTCAGAGGTTGATCCTCGAGAGGGTGGAAGTTCTCCTGGTGGCCCCATATTGGCCCAGGAGACCGTGGTTTGCAGATCTCCACAATCTGTCAGTGGCACCCCATGGAGGATTCTGCTAGACAGGGTCTCGCTGTCCCAGGGACCTCTTCAGCACCCAAACCCACAGTGGCTGCAGTTAGCCATCTGGAGGTTGAGCAGGAACGCCTAAGAAATGAGGGCCTGTCGGTCCAAGTCATCAATACCATCCTGGCAGCATGGCGGCCTTCAACCACCCGCATTTATAACGCAACCTGGAGCACCTTTTATAAGTGGTGCCATAAGTCATCCATCAATCCGCTATCCCCATCAATTGCGCAAATCCTGGCCTTCCTTCAAGATGGTCTGGATAGGGGCCTCTCCCCCAATACCCTGAGGAGACAAGTTGCAGCCCTATCAACTGTGGTCTCTGGCAGCTCTTCTGGTTCGCTCTTTCACCACCCCCGCATCCGAGCATTCATTAGAGGGGCTTCCAATCTGCGCCCTCCAGTAGTTCACAGATACCCGACCTGGGATCTTAATAAGGTACTTATGGCGCTGACTAAACCTCCCTTTGAGCCTCTCAGGGAGGCGCCACTTCAGTTTCTCACGTTCAAAGTGGTATTTCTTGTGGCAGTAACATCGGCTCGAAGGATATCTGAAATAGCAGCTCTATCCGTTAGGAAGGATCTATGTGTTTTCCACACTGATCGGGTGGTTCTGCAGCCAGACCCCTCCTTTATGCCTAAAATCAACTCGGCATTTCACAGATCACAGGAATTGGTTCTGCCTAATTTTTGTCCCAGGCCTTCTCGAGAAAGGGAAAGGCAGTGGCACACTCTCGATGTCCGAAGGGCACTTCGTATCTACATCTACCATACACAGTCTATCAGGAAGTCAGAATCTTTGTTCCTGTCATTTCAGCCAAAGACGCTGGGTTGCAAAGTGTCCCCGTCTACTGTTGGCCGCTGGATTAGAGCTACCATATCCAAGGCCTATCTGGCTCAGGCCCTTTCTGTTCCTAGTGGGATAACCTCTCACTCTACAAGGAGTGCAGCTACCTCGGCAGCCTGGGCTACTCAGGCATCGATTCAGGATATCTGTCGAGTGGCCACCTGGGCATCTCCGTCTCCTTTTATACGCCACTATAAAATCAATGTTTACGCCTCAGCTGAGGCATCCTTTGGCAGGCGAGTCCTTCAACAGGTGGCGAGAGAACCGGAGGAGATTCCGGACCAGATGGAGTCCCTCCCGTAGGACAGGCCATGTTTTGGTATGTCCCACTCTGGATGATCGCAGCAGCTCTATGGAGAATGGGCATTGGTGCTTACCTGATACGCCCTTTCTCATCGAGCTGCGTAGAGCATCCAGCCCCACCCTAATTGGTCCGTCTGGTGGGGAATCCTGTTTCGGCCAATGATGTCTATAGTTTATAGTTGGGACTTGTATAATAGTTTAGATGAGAGGATAGTTGTTGTCTTCTCGTCTTCGTAAAACTGGGGAACGCTATGGACGAGTCACGTGGAAGAGGAGGAGCGTTCCTCAATCATAGCTCAGCCTGTAAGAGTGAAGACTGGAGAACCTCCCACTCTGGATGCTCTACGCAGCTCAACGAGAAAGGGTGTATCAGGTAAGCACCAACGCCCATTCGAGTTCAGAATGGGACAACTTGCCACAGCCAACTTGCCATGAGGTACAACTTGCTACAGGACAATTTAACAATTCTATTTATTTATAATGAATTATTCTAGTTTTTGCCGTTCACATTTTATTCTGTCCCTCCTTTTATATCATTTTTTAATGATTCTTTCCCACTATTTCTTTGATATTAGTGTAACTCTTGTTCTGCAGTGAATTGACTGTAGCAAGTTGCCCCACAGCGGATTGGCCATGGCGATTTGGCCATGGTGAGTTGTTCATGGCGAGTTGGCCATGGCAAGTTGGCCACAGAGAATTGACATAGACCCCAGGAGTTTGCCAGAAGGACCCAGTGGAGAAGCCTCTAAATTTTTTTCCCTGTAAATCGAGAGCTGGTATTTGGCTAATCTGACAATCTACTGAGAGAGCAAAAAGCACTAAAAATCTTTCAACTCATTGTACCCCAGTAAGCAAAATTGAAGTTGAATGAATGAATAAAAGTCAACAATTATGATTTGTGACCAGTTGCTTAGCGACCATTTTAAATTAAGACAGACAGGCCCCCAAAACATTACTTACAACCCAAATTCAAAGTTCTAGTGCCATATGCTCACATTTTGGGTGCTCAGCAAGTAACTTGCAATTTGCAGCCATTTGTAGTTATCCCTCGGTCATGTGACTGTGATTTACATTTTTTGCCAGAAACCAGGCAATAGGTTCACTTAACCACCACTTAACGGCCACCCAAAAAAAAATTGTGTTAGTTACGTAATGACCCAATTAACGACCAGCATGACTTAAAGACCATAATTCCAGGCTCAATTGTTGTCGTAGGTTGGGACCACCTATATACTCCTACTTTAAAACAAATCAACATATATTTAGTAAATGCTGGCTTGTACATTTCCTTGAAGAAACAGGCAAAGGATTAGAGCCCTTTAGCTGTTGAGAAAAGATGAGGATTTATCAGTTGTACAAGGAGATTGTACAATAGAAGCCGACAGTAAAAGCATTTTCAGCTCAGGGAGACAACCAAAACGGAGGATTAACACCAATAGCTGCAAGTAAGAACTAGAAGGATAGGATGTGGATGATATTCTGTACTGTGGGAACTGAGAAACAGTTTTTAGAGATGAATATGTTCTGAGCATTTAGTAGGAAGAAAAAAAACATAGTAAATTTATAAAGGGCAGAAATATACTCTGTAAGAAGGCTAAGAGAAAAGCCGTGATAATTTGTGACTCACTGCAGGAAGGAATCCAAACAAATAAAATGATAAAGTAAATATAAATAAAATAAAATAAACAGCAACAAAAATGCTAAGAAGAAAACAAAAATAGAACACCTCTCAGGAGCAGTCAACATTCAGATAAGCAGGGTGAACACCAGGAGAGCAATCCAGCAGTAAATAATACCCTAATCAAGGAACTACCTAATCAAACACTCAAGTAGTAAACAACAGCCTAATCAAGGAACCACCAAGGAGAAAAAAATCCCATCAACACTGTCAGGGGAAGCTGCTGTATATCAACAGAGAGCAACACCCCCCACTTCTAGCACTGAAAAATGAATGGGGGTATACTTCCATCTTAGGCTAATGGGCAACTGGGGATCTTCTTAGAGCCATAGCTCCTGCTTCAGGAATAGGTGACCGCTGTGGCTAGGAAGGCTTTTGCAACAATTGGTCTATTCCCCCCCCCCTCCTTTTTACTGTGTTGTTATAAAACTTGGTACATTGCATTATTTCAGTATAGTGATGTTTATATAATTAAAGATTATTGACATTCTATTATTATAGAGTACTGAAAATAGGGAAAAGTACAAAGTATTCTACATATCACCCATAATTTCAGATATCAAACATCACAAGCACAACATAATTTGGTTTTTTTATTCAAAATTGAATATTATACTGAAAAAAGAACTGCTGCGACTCACATCAAAGTATTTGTTATATGATAAAGATATTAATCTTAAACAAATTGCTTAATATTAAATATTAATACTACTAAACACTAAATGTTGTTGTAAGTCATCCGGAGTTGTCATATATGAATTGCATAGCCATAATAATGTGTTAAATAAATAAATAGTCTTAATTGTTTGTTACTAGGATCGTGTGTGTTTGTGTGTGTGTGTGTGTGTTTATGAGTTATGGGAAGGAGGGAGGGAGGGAATGAAGAAAAAAGAAAAGAAAAAAATTCTTAGATTTCTGATTTCCTCCTTTTTATAGTTTTGCTAATTTGCAATATCTGTAGGCATTTAGACCCCATTAGGAGCTATATTATATTTGCCCTGCTGTGTAATGTCTTGAATGTATGCCTTTTGGTCTAATTTTTGGCTTAAATTAAATATACACTTCTATTGTGTATTCATTATATATACTATTAGTTTTGCCATTAATGCTTCCCCCCCCCCCCAAATTTTAAATTTCAAATCAGATATTGTTGGAATTGTATCTTTTTCCCCATTAAGCAAAATTTATTTTTGCTGCTGTAAATGTACTGTATCTCATTAAATTATGATATTGATTTTCTGAGAGCATACCGAATAAGAAAAGTTATAATTTCATTTCAAATTTAAATTCCAAGAATGTCTGTATTTTGCAAGGTATGTTTTTCATGTAGCAAAAGCTTCCTTCAGTTTCATGACATTTTCAACATTTATCATTGTATAATTAGTGCACCCATTGTGCCCATAGCTAGACTGGGAAGACAATCACTGATTGTTATATTTGGACTGTTGCAATGTGATCTATGTGTGCCTGTCCATGAAGGCCACTCAGGAGCTGCAGCTAATCCAGAACACAGTGGCAAAGGCAGTTGGGAACATGTTACAGCATATCCATGTAAAAGCATTGCTTTGTGAGCTTCCTTGCTTACCAATAAGTTTTCAGAAATAATTTAATGCTAGTTATCATGTATAAAACCCTTCAGGGCATAAGGTCTTGTGGTTTATGGGATCCGCGATATTCCATAGCTCTCATACATCCTATATACTTGTAATCAGTGTGTTTTGGCTTTCATTGATTAGACAGTGTAACCTGATGGAATCCAGGTAAGGTGTCTTGTTTGTCACAGCACCTCTCCTCTGGAATGATCTCCCCCCAGAGATTGCATAGCTCTCTCCCTAATCCAATTTAAAGAAACCCTTAAAAGCTGGTTCTTTCCCCAGGCCTCAAGTTAACTCAAGCTGGTTCTTTCCCCAGGCCTCAAGGTTGGTGGATGTATTGGTGATGTTTGTTTTGATAGTGTTGGTGTGCTTTTTCCATGTGTTAGTTTGTTTATTTGTGAATAGAATAAAGTAGAGTAAAGTGGAGTGGAGTAGAGTAGAGTAGAGTAGAGTAGAGTAGAATTTCTTCTTAATTCCAGGTTGCTTCTCTCTTTGGTTAGTTTCCAACCATTGTTTCTTGTCCTCTAGTGCTTTGTAAAATAATTTGACCCCTTTGCAGGAGCTCCCCAAATTCTGGAATACTGCTATCATATCAGACCCTTTTTTTTCCTTTTCTTTAGACTAGCCAAACTTAAATCCTGGAGCCATTCTTCATATGTTTTAATCTCCAGGCCCTTGATCATCCTATGTTGGTCTTATCTTGTATGTTACTTTAGAGTTGGGATACTGTTGGAGAGCCTATATATTGAAGAAATAAATACATTTAATAAATAAGTAGTTATGTGATATGCCGAAGAAAGGGTAAATGCACTGTTGATTTGTACCAACAAAAATATACATTCCAAATCATGGAAAGGATTGTAATGGTTATACTTTATTCTACTTTGGTCATACCCCACTTTGTCCTGTTTGGGATATCACACTGTAAGGTAGATTTAGAGAATGACAGTGACAATGATCAGAACATTAGATATTCATCCATATGAAAAGAGACTAAAGGAACTGACTATGATTTAGCCTGGAGAAAAGATGACTGGATGGGGATACTACAGGATACTATTCTCGAAATATTTGAAAGGAGATCACAGAAGAAAGCAAAAGTATTTGTAGTGCCGGATACAGAAGAAAGGATTTAAGTTTTTGAAAGACATATTTTTCGTATTTGTTAGAAGAGGTATCCACTGGCTGTGGTTAAAAAAAAAAAGTTAACATGGTAGCCACAAGGGTCTGATTGAAGCTCTATCTGTATACAATGAACATTAAAAACACTTTGATTGCTTTATTTCAGCCATCATGTTGACTTTTTTTTAACCATACTCTGTGGGAACCCCTGAGTGTTAGAAAAAAACAACAACCTTGTAACAGTAAATGCAGTTTAGCACTAGAACTAATTATTAAGAGAGGTGCAGATCTCATCATCATTTGGTGTACTCAAACAAAATCTAGGTTGTCTGAAATTACTTATTTTGTCATATTTAAGAACTGCCTATCTGCCTGATAGAGGGAATCTGAGCCAGTGTAGGATAAAATATTAAAAGCACGAAAAAACAATATATAAAATAAAAAAGAAGCAAGAAATGTTAAGAATCATTTAAAAGGCAGGGCAGAGGGCTTTCAGTCCAATCCCATGACCTCATGTTCATGTGCTTTAAAAATGCTTTAATTTGGATTCCTGCACTGAGCGGATGATTAGGCTTGATCATACAGTATGACCATTCCAACCCTGTGATTGTACAGTGGAAGGTGTCCATGCAAATTAAACCTGTCTCTACTCAGATTTAGCACTTAAATTTTATCAATTGAGAGGAATTCTGTCTCATGTAGACTAGAGGATCTAGACTGGTAGTAGCAATCAAGGACATGTAATATGTATTTACACTGAATCCATACATTCCATTGTAAAATGAATTGAGACAAGGTTGTTAATGCAACCTTGGAAATATAATTTTGTCACTAGTATCTTTCAATAGCATGGAGGCCATTTATAGTTTAATGTTTACTTTATGTACATTTATAAAAGAAATAGCAAGCAGTAGGCAATTTAGGTAGTGGTGAAAGGAAAGAGACTGTAGAACGCCTATAATCTGATCCGATTGAATCATTAGTGCTGTTCACAGCATTTCCTGGTTTGCTTCCTTTCACAAGTATTGGACTGCAGCTTCATCCATTCTTAATCAATGACCATGGCCAGAGAAAATTATGAGGTGCATAATCTGTGTCATTAGGAAGATAGTAAATTGGAGAAGCCTGAATTAGAAGATAGAGAGCCAAAGTTATTAAGTACATTATTTGCTATCAAACAAGATAGGTCAGCATCTTCTATTTTGTCAATTGTATGCAATGTGTTCAAAGACCATGTGTTCAATTAAACTACGGTCTGTTAAATGAGTCATAACTCACTACAATCATTTCCTTATGTGAGGTAAAATCAAAGTAAGCACCTTAAGGTTATTGTTTTGTGAACAATTGTTGTACTGTGAACTCAACTATGGTCTTGTTGGCTGCATACCCTTCTCAGTGTTTCATTGCTATTGCTAGCACTCGTCTCAAGTGACAGTGAATGTTAAGTTACTTTTCAACGTCACCTTGTTTGTTACAGGAAACAATACATGGCTTAGACAGCTTCCGTTTCAATGTTTTATTTGACCTCTCAAATTTTCCTTAGTGTTGAGTGTTTCCTCTTTGATGATTGGGAAAGCATTGCTCTTTATTGGTATTTTAGAGCATGTATTTTAGAGTATGCACACCTATATGTCAACAAATAGCAATATTTATAATCATGAAAAATGGTATTCACTAAATAAATAGGTAAGGTAGAACAATAAAAGGAACCATACAGAGGAACCATGGTTTCAAAAAATACTGGTTAGATAGGCTAGTCTAAACCTGTTGGCAATATACCCATCTTCCCCAATTTGTTTATCATAAAGTAAAAAGCATTTGATGGGGAAGTAAATGAACTTATCCTTTATTCTTCCAATGCCATATTTTTTATCAGACTTTGGCCTACAATGTGTCCTTTCCAATTATTTTCCTCTTTCATTTCGTGATCCCATAAGATACCAATATGCCTAAGCCAGCTGCTTTCATGATACCGGTAGATGTTCTGCTATTATCCATTTCGTTACCCATGTTAGACCGCTACCATCATAATATAATTTAAGATTAGGAAACGCAAGACCACGTCTTTCTTTTTAATCTTTCAAAATTCTAAATCTTTCTGTTGTTCCCCTCCCCCCCACTCGATATAAATTATTGAGGCTTTGGGAAAAGGTCAGAGAAGAGCAACTAAGATGATCAAATGCCTGGAGACTAAAACATATGAAGAACAGCTGAAGGATTTGGGCCTGGCTAGTCTAAGGAAAAGAAGAATTAAGGGTGACCTGATTGCAGTATTACAATTCTTGAGGGGCTGCCACAAAGAGGGGATCAAATTATTCTCCAAAGCACCAGAGGGCAGGACAAGAAACAATGGTTGGAAAATAACCAGAGAGAAGCAACTTGGAATTAAGGAGGAACTTCTTAACAGTGAGGACAATGAACCAGTGGAACAGTTGCCTCCAGAAATCATGGGCGCACCATCACTGGATGTGTTAAATTTATATTTTACTGACAAAGAAATATTTATAAAATATCAGTTTAACGTAAAAATAGTTTGTCGTAAAAGTGACTGCCTGCAAACGCTCCTGGATTGGGGCTGAAAGGCGAAAGCGGAATGGGCGTTGGTTCTTACCTGATACGCCTCTTCTCGTGGAACTGCGTAGAGCATCCAGAGAGTGGGAGGTGCTTCAGTCTTCACTTCTCACAGGCTGAGCTGAAATTGAGGAACGCCCTCCTCCTCCACGTGACTCCTCCATGCGTTCCTCCCAGTTTTATCGAAGACGAGAGGACAAAAAAAACCCCCTTCTATTCTTAAGTATTAAACAACATGAACTACAACATTAGAAATCATTGGCCGAAACAGGTTTTTCCCCCTTTACAGATGGACCAACAGGGTGGGGCTGGATGCTCTACGCAGTTCCACGAGAAGAGGCGTATCAGGTAAGAACCAACGCCCATTCTCCGTAGAACTGCTGCGAGCATCCAGAGAGTGGGACATACCAAAGCCAGTGTGTCCTACGGGTGGGAGTCCGTCTGGATTGGAACTTCCCCAGGATCTCTAACCACTTGCTGCAAAACTCGCCTGCCAAAAGATGCTTCAGCTGAGGCGTAAACATCAATCTTATAATGTCTTATAAAGGGAGATGGGGAAGTCCAGGTGACCGCCCGGCAAATATCAAGAATAGACGCCTGAGTAGCCCAGGCTGCCGAGGTAGCTGCACTTCTGGTGGAGTGAGCGGTAACCCCACTAGGAACTGGAATACCTTGAACTAAATAGGTTTTGGATATGGTAGCCCTAATCCATCTGCCTACCGTGGACGGAGAAACCTTACAGCCTAGTGTCTTTGGCTGAAAGGACAAAAAGAGAGACTCTGACTTCCTGATGGACTGCGTGCGAGAAATGTAAATACGCAAAGCCCTTCGAACATCAAGGGTGTGCCACTGCCTCTCTTGCTCGCGCAGAGGCTTCGGGCAAAAATTAGGCAGGACCAACTCCTGCGCCCTGTGGAACGGTGAATTAATCTTCGGCATAAATGCTGGGTCTGGTCTTAGAACCACCCGATCTGAATGAAAAATGCACAGATCTTTTCTTACGGATAGAGCTGCAATTTCAGATATCCTTCTAGCCGAAGTAATAGCCACCAGAAAAACTGCTTTAAATGTAAGAAATTGAAGTGACGCCTCCCTGAGAGGCTCAAAAGGAGATCTAGTCAAGGCCAGGAGAACTTTATTAAGGTCCCATGTCGGGTACCTATGCACTACTGACGGGCGCAAATTAGAAGCCCCTTTAAGAAAAGCCTTAATTCGAGGATGGTGGGAAAGGGGACCGAAAGGACCGCCAGCAACCACCGTTGAGAGCACCGCTACCTGCCTCCTTAAGGTGTTAGGCGATAAACCTCCATCTAAGCCATCTTGTAAAAAGGCCAGGATCTGTGCAACTGAAGGAGAGCGTGGGTCGATGAATGATTTGTGGCACCAGTTACAGAAACTTTTCCAGGTTGCATCATAAATGCGAGTGGTAGAAGGTCTTCTAGCCGCCAAAATGGTGTTAATGACCTGTGCTGATAAGCCTTCCTCAATCATCCTTTCCCGCTCAACCTCCAAACGGCCAACTGTAGCCACTGTGGCTCTGGATGGAGCAGCGGGCCTTGCGACAGCGAAATCTGATCCAACGGAATCCTCCATGGTGGAGATACTGACAGATTGCGGAGGTCCGCAAACCATGGCCTCCTGGGCCAATAAGGTGCCACCATGAGGATCTCTGCTTTCTCGGCTATCAATTTTCGAATCACCCTGGGGATTAATGGAAGCGGAGGGAAGGCGTACAGTAGCCCGGGAGGCCACGGGCAACGCAAGGCATCGTGATTCTCTGCTCCACTGGAGGGATAACGGGAGAAGAACCTCGGTGTTTGCGCGTTGAGCGGAGACGCAAAAAGGTCTACTAGGGGCTGACTGAACCTGACTGCTGCTTCTCTGAACAGATGTGGGTGTAGGCGCCACTCTGCCTGATCCAGTGTCGCCCTGCTGAGCCAGTCTGCTTGGACGTTGGAGGCCCCGGAAATGTGCTCCGCTCTGATGGATAAGAGGTGCGCTTCTGCCCATCGACACAGTCGTTCGGCCTCTCTCATGAGAAGGGAGGAATGGGTGCCCCCTTGCCGATTGATGTGGGCCTTGGTTGTAGTATTGTCCGTTAGGACCAGGACATGGCGCCCCCTTACCTGATGAAGAAATATTCACAGAGCCAGGTACACTGCACGAAGCTCCAACCAGTTGATACTGCGACTTCGCTCTGAACGGTTCCAAACTCCCTGTGCCGAGAGTCACTGGAGATGGGCTCCCCATCCGGAAAGACTTGCGTCTGTCGTGAGAACAACCCTTTGAGGTTCCTGAAATAGCTGACCTCTGTTGACAGATGGTCGCATCCACCACAGGAGGGAGGCGAGAACTTTCGGCGGGACCTTCACTATAAACCTTGACGTGCTCCTTCCTGAACGCTGATATGGCAGGAGGAACCATTGCAAAGATCTGGAATGCAAGCGAGCCCATGGAATAATGGAAATACAGGAAACTAGCTTCCCTAGCAGTTTGGATAAATTGAGCAATGATGCTTTCCCGGTCCACCGGATATCTCTGATAGTGGTGCGGATACTAATAAGTCTCTCCTGAGAGAGAAAGACCCTTCCTTCAAGAGAGTCAATCACAGCCCCTAGATGAGATATACTAGTGGAGTAAGCTGACTCTTTTCCCAGTTCACTAAGAACCCATGGGACTGAAGTACCGAGAGGGTAGCGCTAGTAGCGCTCTCGGCTTGATGTCGGGAAGGGGATACAACCAGGATATCATCAAGGTAACAGTGGATCCGGATGGGAATTTGTCTGAGGAGAGCTGCAATAGCCGCCAACACCTTAGTGAAAGATCTCGGGGCTGAGGCTAGACCAAAGGGAAGGGCTACATACTGGAAATGCTGATTATTATAACAAAATCTGAGATATTTAGAATATGAGGAATGAATGGGAATATGGAGATAAGCCTCGGAAAGGTCAATTGACGTAAGCCAGTCTCCTTCTCTGATGCCCTGTAAAATCGACTGCAGAGTCTGCATTTTGAATTTATGGCGTACAATGAAACGATTTAACCTCTTAAGGTCTAAAATGGGTCTCCATCCCCCGGAATGTTTAGGCACCAAGAATAAAAGTGAATAGAAACCCCTTCCCTCTTGGGAGAGGGGTACAGGTTGAATAGCCCTAATATCAGAGAGATGTTTGATGGCGGAAGTCATAAGAGCCCGTTCAGTAGGATTCCTAGAAATGGGTGAAACCCTGAAATGTTCGGGGGGAGGAGAAAGAAACTGCAGGGTCAAGCCAAAGCGCACTGAATCTATAACCCAAGTATCAGAGGTGGATTCTTTCCACTTGTCTGCAAAATGCCTGAGGCGGCCGCCTATAGAAAGAAAACCTGTAACGCTACCTGGGCTGGCGGGCCGTTCTACTCCCGGAACCCCTGAAGGACCTTCTGTAGCTGCCCCCTCTCTTGCCTCTATCTCCCGAGGCGCCCCGGTCCTGGTAGGACGACGAAAATGAGGGAGAGCCCTGAAATCTCGGAGAGAATGATGACTGGAAGGAGGGACGAAAGGAGCCCCTCCGAAAGGACTGGGAACTCCTGGCTTCCTGCCTATGAAAAAGTGAAGGCAGAAACTTTTTCTTATTTCGGGTCTCCAGGAGTAATGGCTCCAGAGCGGGCCCGAATAATTTCCCTTTTACTATGGGGGCTGAAGCCAACTTAGACTTATTTTTAATATCAGCCTGCCAGTGTCGAAGCCAAAGCAATCGTCTGGCAGAAACATGGGAAGAAATAGCTCGGAATGAGAATTTAACCGAATGAAAGGTAGCGTCGGCTGCAAATTCCGCCGCTGCCGTGATCTTTGCAATATCTTGATGGGCTCTGGTATCAGCTGGGGAAATGTGTTGCTTCAGCTGTCTGAGCCACCTGATGGAGGATCGGGTGAAAAAAGAAGCGGCCGTAGCCGACCGGATAGCCCAGGCATCAGCGGTGTGAGCCCGCCAGAGCGCCATCTCCGCTCGCTTATCCTCCGGCTTCAGTGCCTCTATTGCATTGGTAGGATTGGAAGAAGAAGCAAGCCTTATAATTGGATCATCTACTTCCGGGGTATCTAACATAGCTGAGAAATCCGAATCCAGGGTAAACAACCTCTTGTCCTGACTAGAAGGGGCCGGAGAAGGACCCACCGAGGCCAACTGCTTTGCTACCAGATCTGAGAAGATTGGGGGGGGCGGAATAATGTCTGCTGCCACTGTCGGCTGTCTAAACATAAGGTCATCAGGACCTTCTGGACTCGATGGAGGGGGTTCAGAAGGAGGCTGAGAGGCCAGACCTGAAATGTTCTTTGCCTTAAATAGCAAGGACTTAAATAAATGGGGTTTAAAAAGACCCACAACAGCCGGTTGTTCAGGAGAAAGACCCTCATCTTCCGACATTTCTCCCTCCATTAGGTCCCCCTCCAGAAAGGGTTCCGAATACTGTAAGGAACCTCTGTCAGAACCTTCATACTCTCCAAACGGTTCAAGGCCCACTCCCTCTTCTTCTTGGGTATCCTCCCCCTCTGGGAATGGAACATCCATGTGAGGAGGTACCTGACCATGCTGTGACGCTGGTGCAGAAGGAGATCTCCCGGATAAAGACTCAGCCTCGGGAGTCCTCCCTCGGGAATCCGGTCTAGCGAGCTGCTGCATTCCTTCAGCTATACCTTGACGGATGGCAGACTGCATCCATTCTCTGATGTTCTCAGGTACAATAATTGGAGCAGGATCCTCAGAGCGTAGACCTGCAGCGGTTGGCGTAAATGTCGCCTCTGGTACACGGGAAGGCTGGCGGCCTCGGGTGGAAGTACTGCCCCTAGAGGAAGATGGTTGGCTCGGCGGGGGGGGGGGTAGAAGGGAAGGCAGATGTTATAGAGTGAGACTCTTTAGCTCGCTTGCTAAACTCCCTTTCTAGGGCCTTATGACGTCGTAAGGCATCTCTTTGAGAAGCACTGGAAGAATCCTTGTCCCTTCTGCGAAGGTAGTGCGTCTTAGACTTGGCCTTCAGAGAAGAGCCAGTAGGATTAGCCTCTGCCATGGTATTGAAAGAAAAATGGCGGTTGGCACGCCTAGGAGTTCGGCCTACAAACGTAAACCGGTTTTCCTAAAATTGGGTCACGTCCCCCTTTTTGAAATAATTTAAAAAAAAAAAAAAACTTATGCAATAAAAAAACAGAAAACAATTCTAGCAATTAAATTAAAATTCTGAATATATACACTTAGCTATTAAATACAAAAAAGGGGTTAGGTTCAAGTAAGGAAAACCAAATAGCCCCAAAAGGTACTGCAAATAATAATAGTAATAATAATAATTCCAAATAGACCAAATGAACGCTGAGGCCAAGCAAGTGTGAAAAGGCAAGATAAGAAAAAAGGAGATAGGCCTCTATAGGCAGCCCCCCAACAACATGGAGAGTACGTGCCTGTGCTTCTGAACTAGCTGCGAGTCAAGGAATAAAGCCAACAATATTAACACTAAGAGAGACAGCAGGGCACAGGACCACAGTGCTCTCACAGTAAAAATAAAGGCTCCACGCGGCCTGACGGTCCCGCTAAGGGCCTACAAAGACCTCGCAGCTCACTTCTCAAAGTAAAGGGAAAAAAGGCCTTACTTGTTAGGAAAAACAAAATGGCGCCGGCCACGAGGCGTGCCCAAAATGGCCGTCCGGCTCAGAACGCACAGCTCAGAAGCGCACCAGCCCACCGCAATTTCAAAAAAAGGAAGGAAAGAGCTGGGAGAGGAAGCGTTGCTTCCTCTGAGGCGTTCTAGGGGGGAAGACGCAATTTGCGCTTTTAAAATACAGCGCAGGGCCAAGCGGCTGAGCCCAGCACGCTTGGAACGGCAGAGGATAGACTAGAAGGGGGGGGGAAAGGCTCCAACCCCTAACTTCCCTCCTGGGAGTGAAATCGCTCCACCAACTAAATTTGGGATCGCACTAGCCTTGCAGGGAGAGGAAAGAAAAAATGAATCAAACCTGATCCAACTTTCATCGATCACCTGAAACGGCCAAGGAATCAGAAAAAGCTGCCTGCTTCTCGAAGGCTGAGCTAAAACTGGGAGGAACGCATGGAGGAGCCACGTGGAGGAGGAGGGCGTTCCTCAATTTCAGCTCAGCCTGTGAGAAGTGAAGACTGAAGCACCTCCCACTCTCTGGATGCTCGCAGCAGTTCTACGGAGAAGCAGTATGCGCCGTCCCCTATTTGGGTAGACTAGGTTGCCCTGGTACACCGGTCTCACCAGAAAAAAACACTCCATCACTGGATGTTTTTAAGAAGAGTCTAGACAGTCACTTATCTGAATAGGTTCTCCTGCTTGAGCAGCGGGCTGGACTAGAAGACCTCCAAGGTCCCTTCCAGCTCATTCATTCTATTCTAAATCTGTGTTACTGTTCTTGCCAGTCGTACACTTTTGATTATCTAGTTATAAGATGGTGCTATGGAAAAGAGCTGGTGTGAGAAGCTTTTGGTCCATCTAACTCAATCTTGTCTAAACTGATGGATAATATCTTGCCGAGGGGGTTATTGAATGGTTTTCTTAAAACCAGATCAGGAGTTCCCAGGATTTGAATCTTAAGATTTTACACTTGCAAAGCATCAGCCATGCAACTGAACTTCAGCCTTTCACACTGCACTTCATGGAACCGCACACAGTGATAAGTATTATATGTCCTGCTTTAAGGGATTTAAATGCAGGTTAGATATTAATGTCACTAAACGGCAAGAAAAGTTAGGGAAAACTTATTAAAACTGAATATTGCTTCCTTCCCAATTGTTAGGCCATAGCTGATCACTCAACCTCTGTTTTGTGACATGTATCTGTTCAGTAACATTATTAATCAAAGGTGATGGTAGTGAAATGCTGTGTAGTATCTTGTATTGAAGCGTTCTTTAGTGACATTGGGAATTAGCTTGCACAATCTGCAAACCACTTCTAATTGTACTTGCCAGTTTGGAGTATGGCCTTGGAGATGTATTTCTGATCTTACAATTATAGTTCAATACTAGGCAACTGATGTTTGCCCTGAAGAGGGTTGTGATGGCTAATTTTTTCTAAGTAGTATGATGTTTACTTTTTCCTAGAACAGCAGCAAACTGTATCAGGAATATTAGAATCGCAATCCACTTCAGTTCACAATAAGTGAATAGTTAAGAAGCCCCTGCTGTAGAGAAATTAGATTTTTCCAGACTGGCAATACCGCTGTCATAAATCTCCTGCCAGGTTCGTTTTAGCAGCCGTTCTCTCTGCAAATCTCAAAATTGACATTACCCAGAAGCCAGAACAGACTTATACCTTTCATGCTGGATGGAAATGTAACGTCTAAACATCTTGGGAGTAATTTTGAACCTGGCTCCATAATTAGCCCTCAGTACTGGGTGGGCTGGAAGAAGGAGATGGGAGGGGACTGCCAGAGTCAATGCATGATACATTGACTGCCGTACCTTTAGTAAGGAGTTGATTTTGTAGCTTTAGGCAATGTTTTATACAGGTTCCACGTATGTCAGTACTGATGCTACAAGGAAAATACAGCAACTGTGGAGGCCTGGGCGGGTAGGCATTTATTAGGCCCTGGGGAAATTAATTGTAATGCCTGCTGTATTTCTGAAGGCTCAGGAGAAAAAGAAGAGAATAAATTTCTGCCTGAGAAATTTTCCACCAAGGAGAATGTGGCTCATGAAATACTAAAATATTGCCTCCCCTTCAATCGGTAAGTTGGGCTTTATGGTGAAGAACTATAAACTACCAAACCATATTCTGCAAGAGTTATCCCTATATGTTATGCTATATTAAGTGCTGCCATTTAACTCTGAGCAACACCTATAAAATATACCAAACACAGTCTCAAAATTATATTTAAAATTATAGAAAAATGTGCCTCCTCCAAATTAATTTTTTCAAACATAGCCTGTCCTCCTCCTATACATGATGGAATACCCAAGTCTTAACTGTTATCTTGAATCCCAGAAGGGAAAGAATAGGCTGAATTTCCATGGAGTAGGAATTCAAGAATATAAGAACAGCAATTGAAAAGGTCTCCTCCCAAGCCACGATCAAATGGTTTGATCTTAAGCAAGACCCTGGAGGAAGCAGATCCTCTTCAACTTGATCAGATGGACAGATGAATATGGGAGAAGATGGTCCTCGATAGTCTAGTCCAGGGGTGTCAAACTGGCAGCCTGTGGGCTGGATGCGTCATGCGCAGGCCATGTCTACCCAGCTCCATGAAAGGAAAAAATATCGTGAAACATCACATGATGACAATGTGGCACAGCAAGTTTGACACCCATGGCCTAATCCTACAGCCAGGAAGAGCTTTAAAAGAGACAGCTAGTACTTTGAATTGCATCCACAGCAACTGATACCATGCAGCTCCCAAAATAGTGGATTCATCTTGTCCAGGCTGCCATGTTTTGTACCAGATATAGTTTCTGGACACTTTCCAAGGACAATTCCATGTAATGTGGATTACAATCATCCAAGCAGGAGGTCACTTAAGGCATGAGTGTCTATGAGCTTGGCCTCCTGATCTAGGAAAGGCCACAATTGGCACATAATACTGTACAGAAGTTCTTCTGAGCATAATTGCCACCTTCTGATTAAGCGGAAGCTATGAGGCAGGAGGACCTCCAATCTGTGGGCCATTTCTGATCGGAGGAATACAACTCTGTTAAACTTTAGTAATTCTGTGGAATTGTTGGTTCACTAGCCACTCACTCAAAGCCATTCTGTCTTAGAGATATATGTTCTGAGTCTATTTCTTCCCATCCAACCCCAGCTTCTAGGTGCAAGATTAGCATTTCTGTTGTATTACCTGTTTGACTCAGGCCCAAGATGTATAACTAGATACATATAGAAGGCAGAGGGAATGACTTTGAGGAACTGGAGAAAGAACTGCTGTCCAAACAGTGGTCACATTAAGAAAAAGCAGAACAGTAATGTACACAAACACCTCAGCCAAGCCTCTTCCTAGTTTGCATGATGATAGAAAGTAAAGGCGAGCTGCATTTAGATTTGCAAGATTCTGCTGTTAAAAACTTTACAGTGAAAACAGTATTGGCTATATTACTTTGGTTTCCTAATCTAATTTTAGAAAGGCTGACAGTATAATCATCTATTTACTTTCAAGCCATTTTACAATATGTGACTTCCCCCAGTAGTTTTGCGCAGATATTAAAAAGATGTGGAGAGAATAGAAAGGTCTGATGCATTCCACAGAGAAGTCATCCATAACCAGATCTCTCCTACCCTCCTATCACTGATTGAAACCATCACTTTAGAAAGAAGAACCATGACAAAACAATGCCTCCACTCCAATCCATTTAGGTAGACTGAAAAGGATACTGTGGAATGGAAAGCCACTGAGACACCAAGAAAGACCAAGGGACCTGAGACTTGACTGCTCAATGCCCAAATAATCCACTTTGCTTAGGGTCCTCTGGAATTATAGGGCCATCATTTTCTCTACAATGTTCTCTGTAAAGGCAAGGTTGGGGACAAGTCCAGAGATGGGCGGCAATAGAGATCAATCAATCAAACAAATAAACAGTTGTGTCAAACAAAGGCTTCTTCAGTGAGGGCCTACTACAACCACTTAAAGAGGTCATGGGAACAATCCTTCACTCAAAGAAGTGGTTAGAGTGCAGTACTGCAGGCTATTTCTGCTGAACTGCAACTTGGCAGTTCAAATCTCACCATTCTTAAGGTTGACTCAGCCTTCCATCCTTCCAAGATTGGTAAAATGAGAACCCATATTCTTGGGGGACAATATGCTGACTTTGTAAACAGCTTAGAGAGAGCTGTAAAGCATTGTGAAGCGGTATATAACTCTAAGTGCTATTGCTATTATCAATTGAATCCAACCTCCTGTCACCTCACAACCAACCATGGTATCCAACTGAAAGATGGCAGAGTAGATATTGCAAAGTGTCCTATACACCGTCTATAAATATTTTTAAATGCTAATTCAATGTAAATTGATCAAAATTTGGTTGTCTTGGTCCCACCATTTTTTTTTTTGGGGGGGGGGGAAGTGCAGCGGCCTACTTCCCATTCAGTTCTATGACCTTTGGTTGTACAACACCCCTTTGAAAGGGATGCGAAGGAGGATAGGTCTGATTGAAAGGAGAACAAATGGGAGTAGGAAAGAGTAAAGTTCAGAAGATGACAGCTAGTTTTCTGTCAGAGCTGCATGGCTGCTGTCAAACTCTTCCACTTCTCCTCTGGCCCAGTAACCTCCTTCAAATTAAAAAGGTTAGCGCTGCATTTCTGTAGGGAGAGTACTTTTGATTGCTTCCTTGAAATCAGGGGACTCACTTCTTCCCGCTTGAGCATGAGTTATTTTCCAGGAAGTTTAAATTTCTGTGTGTTTTTTTCTCTACAATGGTAAGAAGCTTAAGCCAAAAGATAACAAAACCATAATAGTATAATCAAACAGCAGAACATAAACTAATAGGACATGAGCAACAATAAAATCAATAAAATAAATCAAGAAGAACTTAAATTACAAGCAGTATAACTTGAGATTGTATAGAGGAGGACCCAGAGTAAAATAAAGCAGAATATTTTTCAACCAGGTAATAAAATGCCAATGGGAGGATAAGTAAGCTTATTGGGAAAGGGAATTTCCCAGTCAGTTATCATTGCAGATCCAGAAAGAAAGCCAGAAAGAAAGATCACGCTGAAGAAGGCCATGCTTTAAGTACCAATGAGTCACTCATTTGGTCTAGTGGTAAGGGTATCAAAGTAGAACTATGGAGATTCTCAGTCATCTAGGCCATGGCTGTCCCAAAGGTGCTTTTTCAAGAGGCAATTGGATTTTTTTGGTTTTTCTTTGAAGACATTTAGCTTCTTGGATGAGAAATGAAACATCTTCAAAAGAAAAACTACAAAGTCCAGTTGGCTCTTGAAAAAGCACTTTTGGGATAAGAGATTATGAGTTCTAGTCCCATCTTAAGCACAATGCCAGCCGGGTGACCTTGGGCCGGACACTTTCTCTCAGCCCTAGGAAGGAGGCAAGGGCAAACCACTTCCAAAATCTTACCCAAAAATCTGTAGGGATTAGTCCGGGCAGATTGCTGGGAGTCAATATTGACTCAAAGATACCCCCAAAAACGTTATTTAAATTGCTTGATATTAGTAATATAATATCTTTGTGTTTACATGGATAGGCAAATTGTATGTGCCAGTAACACTTTGGATGAGACATTCTCCACGAGGTACAGTTTCTGAACACTTTACAAAGTCAACCCATAAAGGTAGGGCTTTTATCATGCAAAAATATGGGTTTCCTCAGTGTGTTGTGAGAACTGTAAAGCATACAAGTTTGCATGTTTTCAAACTGTAATTTTTAAACAGATTGGAAAACAAGATTATTTATTGTTCTGCAGAACCCAGTTATAAAATATATTGATACAGGTATGTGACTAAGATTTATGACAATGAGTTGATCTGCTGATTAAGCCGTTGTAAGGGTAACTTTTTTAACCTGTGTCTTTGCTTTATAAGCCTTCAACATATCCACCCTGAGTTCAATTAAAGAAACATAGATAAGCTTCACAACTAAATAGTCGCAGCAGTGTTCCTTTCAATAACCTGGACATTTTTCATGTTATAGTCAAGATATAAAGCAGAAGCTGCTTCCCAAGGCCACCAAGGAACTAAAATAAATCAAAAGTATGCCACATTATTAAGGCTTTCAATCAATTTAAAATAGAAATAATTGATTGACTGGGAATTTTTTAGACTGGTAGTTTGTGAACGTATAATTATGGATATTTATAGAGGCAGCCAAAATGTTCTAGACACTCTACAAAAAGTGAAACATAGCAGAATCCCTATTCTCATGCCAAAAAAAAAGGGGGTGGGGGAGAGCATGGAGAAAAACTGGCAAGTTCAGGTAGTAGTTTTTAAAATTATGACAAGTTATCTCATTATTCTTGAAATGATAGCTGAGGAAGGCTGGAGAGTGGAGGAGTAAATGGTAGGCTGTCCTGGCCAAAGCAAAGGGATAGCCTTAGTGCCACCCATCTCTCTCAAAGATAGATTAGGATGTTTGGCCTTAATTGGACCCTGTAGTGATTTCATTGTATTACATACAATATAACATAGAATCTGCTCTTCATTGTTAATCATATGGTCTGTTTCAGCTTTGTCCAAAACCAGTGCTGAATCAGTCTTAATTCAGAAAGATTCAAAAGGTGTTTCAATTAAAGAAAGTTTTTGCTTCTTTGAATTAGACTCTTCTTTTTTATTTGGTAAAAGTTTTATTGATTTTAACAACAGACAAAAAACATACAAGACATAACACATGACATTAAAAAAAAAAAATTATAACATTCCTCATAAATTTACAGTGTATCGGTTGGTTTACCACTCCCTTTTCTGCATCCATTTCATAGTCATCAAAATAATTATATTACATAATAACTCACATTATCAATCATCAATAAAATATCCCAATATCATTACTGAACAATCATTTGACTATAATTTTACTAATTCATACTTAAGCGAGATAACTATAATTAAGTTAAATTATTTTATGACAAATCATGAAATCATGCCAAATCTATCTTAATAAAATATTCTTAAAAATTATCAAAACCAAGAAAAATTATATATTCATTATTTCCTAAATTTCTAAATATTCTATTATCATATTGTATTATCTAACCATTGATAAAAAAGATCCCAAACTTCACAAAAACTGTTTATCTTCTTGTTCTCTAATTTCAAATGTCAATCTACTCATTTCAGCACATTCCAATATTTTCTTAATAATTTCTTCCTCTAATGGTATTTTCTCACTCTTCCAATGTTTAGCAAATACAATCCTAGCTGCTATTAATACATTTACAATCAGATACTTTAAATTTTTATTATATATATCAGGTACGATTCCCAATAAAAAAATATCTGGTTTCAAATCTGTATGTTTCTTTATCATTTTTTCCAGCCATATGCGAATTCTAGTCCAATATTTCCTGGCCTCCTCACAAATCCACCACATATGGTAATATGAGCCAGGTATCTGATGACATTTCCAGCACTTTTCAGATTTATTCTTGAACATTCTTGCTATTCTTGTCAAGGGAAAATGCCACCTGTAAAACATCTTATACAAATTTTCTTTATATGCTGTTGACATTGTCATTTTATAATTTTGTGACCACAATTTTTGCCATTTCTCTAAATCAATCCCATATCCAAAATTCTTCCCCCAAGCAATCATTGTTTCTTTAACTTGTTCTTCCTCTAATTTAATTTCCAACAAATAACTATATAGTTTTTTAATCATTTTTTCATCAGTACCTGTCAAAATCCTATCTAAGTCAGTCAATTTATCATAAAATCCTTCTGTTTTAGAATCTTTAAGATACCTTGCATGTATTTGCGCATATGAAAACCAATTCATCTTTATACCTTGTTCTTCTAAATTTTGCATCAATTTAAGTTCACCCTTTTCATCCAATATTTCCCCATATCTAACTGTTTGTTCCTTCTTATAAGTTATAGGATACGAAAAAGCTTCAATAGTTGATAACCAAACTGGAATTTTCAAATAACATTGTTTCTTAGTTTTCTCCCAATTCAACCATAACGATTCCCGTATATAATGCCTTCTAAAATAACCCTGTGATTTAGTTCCCTTATACCATAAAAAAGCATGCCAACCCAATAATAAATCATGACCTTCTAATGCCAACAATCTAGTCTTTCTTAACGTTATCCATTCTTTAACCCACATTAAGTTTGCAGCTTGATAATACAACTCCCAATTAAGAAGGCCAAATCCTCCTCTAATTCTAGCATCCTGTAAAAGTTTTGATTTTATTCTCGCTTTCTTGCCTTGCCATATATACTTCAACACAATTTTATTTAGTTCTTCGAAGTAATCCTTACTTAACCTAATTGGTATTGTTTGAAACAAATATAAAATTCTGGGTAAAATATTCATCTTGATTGTTGAAATTCTACCAATCAATGACAATTGTAGGTTTTCCCATTTTTTCAAGTCGGATGCTATCTGCTGTTTAAGCTTAATATAATTATTCTCTTTCAATGTAGTGCATCTTGACGTCAAATATATCCCCAAATATTTAACTTTGTTCGTAACTTGAATTTTCAATAAATCTGCCAGCTCTTCTCTTTGTCTTAATAACATGTTCTTTGTCAGAATCTTTGTTTTGTCTTTATTTATTTTTAAACCAGCCATCTCACCTTACGTCTCTATCTTTTCCAATAGTTTTAGAGCTGTCTCTAAAGGGTCTTCCAAAATAAAGACCAAATCATCCGCAAAGGCTTGCAATTTGAATTCCTCCTTTTTGACTTTCATTCCTTTTATGTTTATATCCTCTCTAATATTTTTATTTAAGACTTCCAAGGTCAATACAAATAACACGGGAGATAATGGGCATCCTTGTCTTGTACCTTTTTTTAATATTAATAGAGTCTGTGAATTCTCCATCTATCATTACTTTTGCCGTTTGCTTATAATATACGGCTTCTATTGCTTGGATAAATTTTCTAGCAAAGCCCATCCGTTCCAATAGTAATAACATAAATCTCCAGTTCACATTATCAAATTAGACTCTTCTGATAATATATGAGTAATTCAAAGGACATACAGGCATTTCACACAACCACAACATAGTTTAGTTTGATTTACTCTGTTATTAAAATCTTGCAGCGGTGCCTTGTAAATTGTAGCAGGTACAATGTAAGATCTCAGCCTATGGTGGATTATTCAACTAACTCATTAAACATCGTGTCTTTAAGACAACGTGTGAAGCAAATCAGTGTGACTTTGAAAATGGATATATTTCTCCCTAAGGAAAAAGAAATATGAGGAAAAGCTCACTGTGGGAATGGAGGCAGGGATAGTTTTTTTTGAGCAATCACTCTATCTGAGGAGCCATCTTTCCCCAATGAGACAAATCTGCTACGGGTCCCATCTGCTAAGGAATTGAAGCCAACAAGGCCTTTTCTGCTGTAGCTCCATCCATGTGGAACACTTTACCACTGGATGTGAGGACTGCCCTCTCCCTCTTGGCCTTCACAAAAGGTATCAAAATGTGGCTTTGCTGGCTGGCCTGGGGCCCAAGGGAGGTGCTCAACACTGAAGGTGACTGAAGGGGTAAGAAGAGATCATCCCTCCCCCGCCTGTCTCTTAGCTCTCTTAGTTTCAGTTTTAGTCCAGTTTTTAATAATATCTTAATGTATATTTTTAATGTTTGGACATTTTAATTATTTTTTGCGTCTTTTATAACTTGTAAGCCATTTCAGAGTCACCTTGTCAGAGAGATGGGCAGTGTAAAAATGTAATCAATAAATAAAATAAATAAACTATTAATCAAAGCCTATTGTTTTACCAGGTCTTCCTATACGCAGTGCTCTGTGGGAGTAAAATAATGTGTTGTATTTCCAATATTCAGTAGTGTGAGATCTGCCTGTCATGTATAGTGATGTTACTAGAGGTTTTTTGGAATCAGCATGATGGTAGTCTTGGGTACTTAGACAATGGTTACAAATATAAAAACTGAAATAATATATTGTTACATAGTTATCAACTGGATTATTATAATCTGTGGCATGAAGGTTTTGTTTGAACTTTGGATTCAGGCCTTGAGTTGAATTGGGCAACTTTTGAATAGGTCTGAGGCGCATCAGGTTATTTTCTGAATTGCTATATCAGAATCTACCTTAAGTGAAAGTTTATGGTCAGTTGGTATACATTATCAAGTGAAGTCCTATGTCAGCTCCATTAGCAGACCAGAGCAGAAAATCCTCTGAAAGGCTAAAACTGCATTTTATCTATAATATCAGAATCTTGCAAGTCTGATTGTATTGTACTTCCTCCCCCCTTCTGAATTAGAAAGGCATTTACCTGATCCATTTCCAGATATTATTTCATTCTTTAAAAATACATTTTGGCAATTGTTTCTGAATATCTCCTTCAAAGTAATCTTCCTTACTTTTTACACTTTGTACTAATTCTTCTCTTTTCCTTAAAGGCTAACAGATGTGAGAGAGAATCACACACACACACACACACACACACACACACACACACACACACAGTGTGAATAAGGCTGTCCATGGACAGCTTATACATAAAAAACAATATAAAAACATAAAACAAAGGAGAAAAACACATGGTGTTCTGAAGAACAAAATCATCCAGTTCCACATTTTTCACAATTCTCAGTCTTAGTATTAAATTGCCCCATTTCACTAAACAAGAGTGGGTTGTTAATGTAGGTCTAAACTTGCAGCTTTTGATTTTTACTAGTTGATGCATACTAATTCAGCTTTTGCTGGTGATGTATGAAAGAAGGAATTTTTATGACTTTACTGTGCCACCTGTTCTTTTGGTGAATCACTGCAAGATTGTCATAAGTTTGAGCATTCATAAAAATACAATTGCACCTGAGAATGTGAAGAATGGGGAGAATAGGATAGTACCCGTTATGGTGCTGCAGCATGGGTACAATGGCTTTGTGGTCTCCTAGAAGAAATATATTGACTTCCTAGCTTGGAATGCTGGGCTGATTGCCCATGAAAGAACAGATCATAATCCTGCTGTCCTGCAGCAGGAAGCCAAATTGTAGGCTGTCTCTTCCTCCTGCCTTCTCCAATGGCTGAAATTGGCTTTCTTCTTTAAAAAAAGAAAAGGACCTGCTTGCTTCCACCTTCCTCTTCTCTATTTTGGTCATGTCGTACTTCAGATTGCCTTTTGGAGAGAGGAAAAGCAGTCCCAGGAGACTCTTCCATCTCCATTAAATAAATTAATTGGTGAATAAAGAAAGGGAGCCCTGGGGAAGTACAGGTTTAAAAGTACGAATAGGTATATTTGTACTTTTTAAATTAAGGCATATTTCATGAGTAGAAAAAGAGAGCAAGGTTATCTGCCTTTTGTTACCAAAGGGAAAAAAGAAAGAATGGACTGATTCTACTCTGAGAAAATTGAAAGTATATATTTAAATTCTACTGAATAGGGGAACTCAAAGGAGTCAGGATACACCAGGTTTGGTTGGTTCAAATTACAGCAGGATGCTATTGCTGGGTGTTTTAACCTTCTTGAGAATAACAGTATGTCACAAAAGAGGACTAAATAGAAACAGTTCCTCCCATTCAAACTTCTGTCTGCAGGGTAAAAAGGGCTCATGCTTACTTTGCAAATTTAATAATAGCCTGGCTTTGCAGGGCCACAGTGGGATACATGGATTGAGCCCACAGAAGCATCACTAACTTGACTGTTGCTGCATGCAGGTGCAATTATTGTCCAGTAAAATGATGGTTTGTAGACAGACTTGCCAAATGAGCAGTGAAGTGAGGTATGTGCAATTTCGTGTGCCACTTTAGAGTTCTAAGAAGCCATGTTTTCCTTGCTTTTATGCGAGTTACTACCTTTCAGAAAGGACACTGAAAACTTGTCTTCTGGCACTTTTGAGTGTTTAGGGAGTGATCAGGAATGACAACTACTTTCTCCCTTGAGATCTACTCTTCAGCCATATTCATCTACTCCTTGCCTGATTTTCACATCTTCTGATTCTGTTACACTGCTCCACCCATATCTGTTCATAGCATTGAATATGCACAATGCATATGGCATTTCGTTGCAAGTCTGTCCATATAATTTGAGTTTTTCCTATTGCGGGAATTTATTTGGCGACGATAGACAGCTTTATACTTGAGATACCCTCGTCCTCCTCTCTCTATTGACTGTTACACTCTAAATAAAAAATATGAGGTATGGCGGTTTTAAATTTTGACCACTGAAGTCACAAAATGCATCCATTTCCAAGATAGAATGACTGAATAATTGCTGTACAAAGATTGCCTGAAGAGGTGGAGGTCATGGAAGTATACAAGAGATGTCTGTCTGCTTCACAGAGGCCCCTGTAAAAGTATTGTATCGTTTCAAACAGAGTATTTGACAACAACTACAATGCACAATTAGGTCTGGCAACCAGAAATGTTAATGGAAGGGAGACAGACATGAAGTGCAAGAGGTCATTGCTCAGTCTGTATCAACATGGCAACTCTGACTTGTCACTCCACATTACCTCTCCCCCCCCCTCATAAATAAATAAACCTCTCCTGATGTCTGGTATCAGAAGAGATTGCCTGAAAAAAGGAAGAATTACATGTGATATCCCAGGAATTAAGAGAAAGAGGAATGTGACATTTAGTAAAGCAGCTGCTTCAGTACAATAGTTTCAATTTTATTGAACCTTTTTATATTATTGAAACAACAATAGTTTTCTGAAATATGTGAGAATTTAAAATATACTAAATATATTTTATTGTAGGCAATATGCCTTTTGGGGGCATTTTCTTTACCATTTCATATTAGCACTTCTCAATTCAAAATAATTTTTAAAAAAACCATGGGTGGGGGCTTCATCTGTTACACTAAGACCAAAATTCCACTGAATTATTCCAAGGTGGACAGTATGCAGAGTAGATGAGTATGGTGAATATTTTCTCTTTCTTTGGGTACAGTTGATACATATGTCAGAATATTCATGAACTGGCAGAGAGATGGTGACAAGGTCAGCCAATGAATAGCATGGCAACAGATCTGGCAATGGGAGCTGAATTGGAAACTGAAACTGGAAGCAGCCTGAGTGCTGTGCTGAGAACTGAAACTATCTGCTCTGAGCTCCGAAGCTGCTGCATGTGTTTTGTTTGTAACTATCACCACATTGGAAGAATCTACTATTTGTGTTGTATATTTTACTCATACGTTATTATGTATATAAAGAAATTAATGAATCCTGCTGAATCAGACATATGTGTGTGCTTTCTGGATTTGATTTCTGCAATAAACTCTTAACAGCATATCACTAAGCCATAATGTGATTTGTTTTTGGGGGGGCATAGCATGATTTGGGAAACTGGTTTGTGCAATAAGTTATAGTTAAACAATCCTGCCCTAATACTATGCACAAATGCAATACTGTATTGTGTAGATGGATGGAGAGGTAGGTTTTCTTCTGTCTTTTTGTGGAACCTTAGATTGAAGTTTGTGGCACCATGGGAGCTTAGTCTACTGGCAGCTATTCCTTGGAAAAGGGCCAACAAAAAAATGAGTATGAATTGGAAGAAATCTCCAGCATTATTGAACAATGCAGTTGAGATTCATTTGGCAGATTAATTACTTTGTATTAAATGCGTGAATAATCACCTTGGGTTTTTTTCTATTTTATTATACAATGCTTGATTTCTTCCATTTTTAATATGATTAAAACTATCTTTCAAAGACTGCCAAAGCTGCATTAAGAATCATTCATAAGGCTGTTGGCTATGTCTGTTAATCTCACCCATCTGCCTTATCCCATCCAAAAAGATTTGCAATATGGCCGGACGAGGAGAGATGCAGACACAGGATGTGAGACAGCTATTAGAACCTGAATAGTAGCCTAAGGAAAAAAAAAAAAAACATAGCCGAGCAGGCACCTATTGTAAAATCATGCTGACTATTCATTAGAAGCCTTGTTATACTCTAAAATACCACTGTATATTTCCCATCATTCCCTTGCAGCTATGAGTTTAGCACCATGCTGTCTCTCTATTAAAACAACTGGAGCCTGAAGTTCTAGAGCTGAAGGGCATGTTATTTATAAAAGGAAGTTGTGAATATTGGGCAGCTTCAGCCTTTGAATACCTCCACAGTAACAATCAAACCTCCCCGCAAAATCAGAGTTTTATTAATACATTCGCACGTATCATCCAAAAAGGAATAAATAGGATTTGAGTAAAACCTGTTTGAGACATTTCTAGGGCTGGGGCTTGTTATATCACTTTGTAAGAAAGCTGCGTCATTTTTCTTTCTACTACAATAACTGTAAAGATTTCTTGCTTTTCTTCCTGGAGGATTGGTTCCAAGAACAACGTATGTTCAAAAATATATCAGAGGAGGCATTGAGCTGCTGGCCTCGCTTGGACTTCAAGCGCCAAACGTGGTGTTTTGTGTTGGATGGAGGAACATGCTTGCTCTGAGCATGATGTAGGTGAGGAAGGTCAGGTATCACAGCAGACTTGCCAGTAAAGAAATAATAAGACTTTACTGACAGCTTGTCATGACAGACACCTCCACTTATGAATCTGCCAAGTTAATGCATGACACAAAGCTGGGCTTGTGAGGAGCGGAGCAAAATTCTGTAATTTTATTCCCCCCCCCCCAAAAAAAAAAAAAAAAAAAATCTCAGGATTTTTGTGACACCAGAATTGATGCAGAAGAAACCCTAATGATTTGGGACGGATGATGCTTATGTCTCTGGAGGTGGCATCTTAGGATAAGGATGGGATCAAAGAGCGTTGGGAGTCTGGTAATACCAAAGAGTCTTTTAAAATTTAACTACTTTTTCCATACAAACACAAGTTAATGTCTGAATGTGGGTGTCCTAACAAATATGTAATGTTGATTTCCTTTAAAGAAGGCTCAAGCTGTTGCCAGGGGGAGGTGTGAAGCTAACTCTTTCTTATTCACGATTAGAGGGGGCAGAGCAGCACAAAAGAATGCTGCCATGTCATTGTTATGGAATTAAGACAGTTATGGACTGTATACAGCAGTGATGTCAAACTCAAGACCCGGGGTCAGATCCAGCCCATGGGCTACTTAGATCTGACCCACAGGGCCACCTCTGTCAGTGAAAACGGAGCCCGGGCACCCAAGTCCCATTTTCGCTGGCAGAGGACTGCAGGAGGATTCCCACCCAGGCCCACCTGGGCCACCACAGGTGCCCCCGACACAAATGATGTTGAGATGGCCATGGCCACCCGGTCCTCCGAGGTCAAACACAACCCTGTTGCAGCCCTCCATGCAATCGAGTTTGACAACCCTGATTTACAGTTTTAGAAAATGAATATTGAACCAACCTTTATAATGAATCCACCTATTTTTTTAAATGCACCTATTAAAAGCTGAAGCCTAGTCAAACCATAGTTTAGGGCTTTATTTTAATTCTTTGGGTTTGTGTTTTGCCCTTTCCACAAAGGTTGTGGCAAACGTATATTATGTTGCTGATTGCTTGTAGCAGCCCTATATGAACAGTTTAAATTGTGAGAATAATTTCCCCTAGAATAATTGTGCATTCTTGGGTAGTCTGTGCCAGGTCTACATAGCTTCAGCTTTACCATGTCAGGAATAGCATGCCAAGCCTGTCCTGTCCTTCTTTCCAAACCTAGAAAAGCCATTGTAGCAATTTAATGACTCCTTGCCTTCCTTATAGACGTAATGAACGGCCTTCTGCCTAGCTCAGCATATCACCGTGGGGGTCTGGCTTAAGAGATGATGGGGGATTTGGAAGTAAATGGTCTCTCTACCATTTTCAATAGCACTATCCAGATGGAAGTTTGTATCTCATGGTCGAAAGCTGTATGTGATTGAGCAAGAAGGGCTCTGATCTTTAAAGACCAGAGTTGTTGAAGCCTACCTTGGGAGCCTAAAACAAACAAATGGCAGAAGCCACTGCCAGGAAAAAAAAAGTTTATAGATTCCTCCTTCTGCAATCCTCTTACTTACTCTAGTCTTGGGGCATGCAAAGCACCTGCTAAATTTTCTCTGTGCTGTGTGCCTGCATGCATGTATGCATACATATTCATGGAATTGCCCCTCCTCTTTGGAAAATCTCTTCCAATTATTTAAGACACGGTAAAGCTGCCTGTGCTTTTTTTTTTAAAATAAACTGCTAGAATCTGAAATTGCTGCCTTGTCTGAGGGAATGCTGCAAAGCAGCATGTATGAAGTTGGGATAAATAAGAAAGTGGAGGAAAAAAGCATTGGGTCAAGGTCGGAAGGATCTCATTGAAATAACCTTCTTATTCCCATTTGGTTTAGCCAAGTTGCTTTCATTTGCATCACTTAATGATCCATACTTATTTTTTTATGCCTATACTTCAAATGGATAAGGCACTGACTCTTTCTGAGCATGTACATTTTGTACATTTTGCTGCTTCACCACTGAAGGAACAAGTTCACTGTAACCAGACTGGGTACCTATGATATTTGAGAGCATGTTTTCTGGGTATAACTCCTAGGTTTAATTTCTGAAATAATGAAATAATTCCTGTTGGTCGTGGCCTTGCCGTGTACATAGCCACGTTTGAGGGTAAGAGAAGAAAACAATACGGTTTGTGGTTCAGCTAAAAATAGACTTATATGTGAAGCATTTTGGGGGAGGAAAAACTTTTGTAACTGTGTCTTCCCAAAACAAAACATTGCCTTTGCAGTATTTCTTTCTGGCAGGGTGGTAACATGTTTTGATACAAAGCATTGGGGTCATATCAGAAAAAAAGAAAACTAAAGAAAATTACAGAACTTTGTGTTATGTTGGATGTGGGGCATAATGAGCAGAAAGCAATCTCAAGCACTTTTGTATCATAAGATTATAGTGCCCTTCCTTTGGTTTATTGAAATGGAAATTGGGGTTGAGCAGAGGTTTCAGGGTTAGGGACTGCACTTTGACTAAGTGATCAGGAACAAGCAGTTCTAAGCAGTTTTTATAAAACTGCCATGTCAGGTTTCTCTCCCTTCCCCTCCCCAAATTGAATTGTCCTAGCTCAGCTACCAAAAGAAAGGAGGAGGGGAAATCTACTGAAGATATAGCTCAGAAGGACTGTACTTGGAGGCTTGCTGTGTGACTCAGCCTCAACTAGTTAAGGAAGGAATAAGGAACCCCTGCTGTGTGTGTCTGTGTGTCTGTGTCTGTGTGTGGCATAGGCGTGGGGGTGGAGAGAATGGGTGGTGGCACAGCCTAACTCCATAGTCCAGACTGGCTCTCTAACCAGCTAGTTATCTCATCCCCACCATGCATGGACAGAATTCCTGAGAGTTAGTTCATCACACCCATGAACCTTGGCTTCTGGGCAAACCTATTGGCTTCCCTGGAAGCCAGGGAAAACAAGAATGTGTCCAAGGGAAGGCAGGTAGGGCTGCTGCAAGAGAATTTTATTCATTTGAAGGCTGCTGTTCTGCCCCTCCCAGCACCCAAGCTCTTAGATTTGTCCTTCACAACCCCGACGCCTAGAACTGGGCAAAAGGGGTATCCAAGCAACAGCTGAATGAGATTGCAGCTCTACAGTTTTTATATTAGCCTTCTGAAATTCCTTTTATTTCCCCGTTCGGTACTTGTGGTGGCAAGAAGAGAAAATAAAACCACAAGTATCGATGCATAAATAGACAGCGGCTGAAAACAGGTAGTAATAAACTACAGGTACAGGTTCCTGCTCCTGTATTTGAGACTTCCCACCTTAAAGGTGTCCTGGTTTCTGCAAGGTTGAATTCTAGGAGGTATACCATCTTTCAGTTTACCATTAGAGAAAGAGACTGCTTCTAGTTCAAAGCCCTCGTCTCATGCTTTCTCGCTTTAAATCTCCTCTGAATCATGTAGGCTCTGACTAGCCCATTTGTTCTTGCAGTGAGTAGATTATATTATGATGCTACATTCACCCAAATAATATGTATATTCTATAAATGAACACATACATTTTATTTATTGTCTCATGTTACAGCCCTGCACTGGGAAAGGATGAGTAAGGAAAATCCGAAATACTAATAACATTGCTTTGACTCTAAAATCTTGCTTACCTTTTAATAATCTAGACTGCATGCTAGAGTCTTTTTCAAACTATAGCCCCTTTTGTGCCAGTACCATAGACTTCCAAGGAGTTGAATATGCTTCCCTTCCCCCTCTGTTCCCACTTACAATTCAAATTGTGCTAATCACTAGGAAGGTTATTGTTACTACCTACCTAGTCTTAGGCTGGACCTGTTTTAGAATAGAATAGAATAGAATTCTTTATTGGCCAAGTGTACACAAGGAATTTGTCTTGGTGCAAATATTCTCAGAATACATAAAGGAAAGGATACATTCATCAAGAATCATAAGGTACAACACTTAGTGATAGTCTTAGGGTACAATAAGCAATCAAATCAAACTAGGAAACAGTCAATATAAATCGTAAGGATACAAGCAACAAAGTTGCAGTCATACAGTCAGTCACAAATGGGAGGGGATGGGTGATAAGGAGTGATGAGAAGATTAACAGTAATAGTAGTGCAGACTTTGTAATAGTTGAACAGGGTTGAGGGAATTATTTGTTTCGCAGAATGATGGCTTTCGGGAAAAAAACTGTCCTTGTGTCTCGTTGTTCTGATGGGCAGTGTTCTATAGCATTGTTTTGAGCAAAGGAGTTGAAATAGTTTATGTCCGGGATGTGAGGGGTCTGTAAATATTTTTTTGCTTAGCACCTGCAATTTAAAGGGAAAAGAATTTCTCTGAGCATTTGTTTCCATAGTGTCCCTGCAGTTGGCTTCCTTATACCTGTTGGTGTGTTTCTTTGAGCTTTTTTGCACCTGCCTTTAAAAAAAAGAAAGAAAGAAACCCCAGAAGTGGCTGCTGATTTCCACCGTTGACAAGCCATGGTAGTTAGTATCTCTGGCTAGCCTCGCACCTTTTTCAATAGGGCATTGTGTCGCCTCATTCAATAGGTATATGTGTGTTTCTTTAGTGACCAGCCTGCCTCTGGGCAAAGATGTAAGCTCTTCTTTTGCTGCTGAAGCAACAGCTGGGGGGCCATACACATCTCCAAAAGCTTCCTCTGTGCTTCTGTTCCAGTTCATGGTGGCAAGGCAGAACAGGTTCTTTTGTAGCGAGAAGGGCAAGCTGGACACCAACAGAGCCTGAGTCTTAGAATGGCTGTGCACAATTCTAGGAAGATAAGGAGGACAAGAAGTATGGAAGCAATTGTATCATAAACATCATGTGTACTGATAGCCTTTTTCTGGGACATTTTGTTCTGACCCAGCTCCCCAGACACGACAAACCCTCCGATGTGAACTCAAAAGATTTCTTCTCTCACAGGCTAACAAGTCCATCTGTCCGAAAGATGAATACTTGTCTGCCACACTTACTCATCTCTGCTGCCTTTTATCTCCAGAGCTAGAGTGAGGCCTCACTAGCAGCGGTGGCTCTTCCTTCCCCAGGATCAGCCCACGGCTTTCCACTGCTCTTTTCTTCTCAGCCTTCTGCGCAGCCACGCGTCAGGCACTGGATCCAGTTGTTCAGTGGTGGGATTCAAAAAAATTTTCTGCTGGTTCTGTGGGCGTGGCTTGGTGGGCATGGCAGGGGAAGGTTACTGCAAAATCCCCATTCCCTCCCCACCCCACTGACCTGCTTTCCAGCTCCGTTCTCCTGTGCAGGGCAACAAAAGAAGACCCAGCCAATCAGCTGGGACTCGGGAGGCAGAGAATAAATGGGGGGCGGGGCCGGTCAGGGTCATTTTCCAGTTCTCCAAACTACTCAAAATTTCCGCTACCAGTTCTCCAGAACTGGTCGGAACCTGCTGAATACCACCTCTGCAGCTGTTCCTCCCCTTATTAATCAGCCATCTCCAGATCTGGGGGCTGTTGATTGTCTATCTGAGGGCTGACGGATGGCCCAGGCTCCACCTCTTGTCTCTCTCTCTCTCTGCCAGCTCCATTCTCTCTTCCCCCTCAGAGCTCCTGATGCTGACCCTGACTCCCATCTTCCGCCTCCTCCTCTGATTCGGCTGCTGTGGGGGCTGGCGGCCAACAGGCCACAACACATTTTTATATAAGAGAATCTATCTTAGGCACACATGAACACACCTGTCCAGTCCAGAAAATGCTTAATGTTTATATCTTACTCCCCTTCCCTACTTAGAGTTGTCTCCACTAAGTGTATTCTAGTAATTTTCACCTTTTCCTTTCTGCACAGCTGGGGAAAGATTTTTGGCAACATTCATTTTGTTCCCCTTTTTCCCATCTGGCTTCTAGTCTTAGCAAAATGGCTTCAAGTTTGTTGAACACTTCGTGTAAAAAAAAAGTGATGCATGCTAGAACTGAGGTCTCTGGTGAGCCCAGAGGTCAGATCCATGCCCTTCTAGTTTAGAACTGTTTTTTTCCCCAAAAAATATTTTGTTTTTGTGCCTTGGCAAACATTTAATGAATCAATTTGCAAAGTTATTGGTGTGAAGTAGCACGCATAAACATCATGCACATACCTCCTTAGTTGCATCTTTGTTGAAGTAAGCAGTTTAGAAAAAGATTTTGAAGACAGGTGATAACTGATAAAATTAATTTCTGGGTCTCCCATTCCTTCATAACTTGCCCTCATGTGTATTTCAAATTTTTAAAACTTTTTGAAATTCCTATTTTTAGAAATGGGAGATAATGGCCCTCAACTTCTGTTATCCTCCAGGAGCATAGTATGTTGGATGGACAAATGCAGACAGAACCTTACTTAAAGATGAAACCTCCATGGCTTTGGCATTAGAATGGTGGTTTTATTTTTCCCTAAAATAAAACAAGATGCCATTTTCATTATTAGCGTTGGATTAGCGTGCTATTTTTCTTTTAATGGCGAGGTTTAGAATGAGGGTATATATGAAGGTGAACTTTAAGGAAAAATATCAAAGGGGATATGTTGAATACACTTTGGACAACTGTAATCTAACTCCATTTTGTGTTTTTACGTTTCAGAATCCAGACTTTCATGGCTTCAGTGAAGATCCTGTTGCTGACGTGCAGAATATGCGCGCTGCCTTCTTCTTTGGAATATCTATTTGTCTCGTACTGGGCACTACCTTCCTGTATTATCTGCCTGACCATAAGTAAGATTCACAAGCTAAATTTTGTTTTCATTTGTGCATTGCCTTATAAGATTTTTGTGTATTTTGTCTTGATGTTTTCAAACCCTAAGACCAGTGGGTCTTCATTTCCAAGTTTTCCATAATTCCATTTATTTCTTGCTCCTTCTGGGTTCCCTATTAAGGCAGTGGTCCCCAACCTTTTTTGTTCCAGGGACCGGTTTCACACAGGAACACTTTTTCAATGACCGGTTAGGGGTTTTTATTTATTTATTTATTTATTTATTCATAATTAATTAATTAATTGTTTATTTTATTTTATTTTATTTTACTATTTTGTAAAAATAGTATTTATTTTATTTTACACTTTGAAAAGCTAGTTATGACTTAATTTAATTATAATCAAAGTTGGATTGGATTTAATAATCATGGTTAATGCAGGCATGATATTCCCCTCTGAAAAAGAAATCAGGGCCAGCCAAAAGAGACTCCGCGCTGCGTGCCAAGAAATCGCACACACACAACACCAACGCTACACACCCTTCCTTTCCAGCCAGCCAGTCAGGTGTGGATCAGCTCCGGAGCTGGGCAGCTGCTTCTCTGGTGGCGGGGCCGAGGCCGCTGCCCAGGGAGCGCCCTCTGCTTTCCCTCGCCAGGACCGGGCGGTGGCGTGTTGCCCTGCACCATGTGGCCCCTGCCTGGCAGCGCACTTCTTGGCACGAGGCAGCCAGGTTGCCCAAGGAGCCCAGCTGGCCAGGCGAGGGGAAGGCACCTAAAGATATCCTAGAACATGAGATGACAGGTTACCAGCATTCCAGGGACTAGGAAATAGTTCTGTTTTATCTTATGTCACTTGTATGAAAGGAAAGGGTTATCTTGGATGCTTTTAAACTTATGTTACAATTTACCAGTGTGCATTTTAGCTGCACAAGTGAAGTAAAGTATAAATGCTGACCCTCTCTTATAAGTGTAGGTTCAGTAGTCTGAGAGGTGTATTAACTAATGAATATTGGAATCATAATCATAACTAATGAATATTGGAATTGAAATCACCTTTACCTTTTTCCTGGACCCTGCCATGTGTTCCAGAACAGCATTCAAAGGTACCCTCCACGATCCAGAAAATGTTATGTCCCTCTGTATTAGGGGGTTTCTAGCTCTTTATCAGAAATGTTGCATAGATAAGGGTATGGGTATGGGTATCTGTACGGTACGGAGTTTGTTACCTGCTTTTTTAATAACTCTTTTTTCCAAAGTAACATTTGCATGAGTTTGAATTTTTATATTATTGTGTAATAGAAGAATAGTACCCAACTCAAGCAGCCTAACTCTAACCCAACCTGATACCTTCCAGGTACGTAGGAACTGTGAGAATTTTTTTTCTCCCACCTCACATACACATACACATACACGCACAAACACAGACAACACACACACAGACATGCAGAGAAAGAGGAAGAAGGAGAAAGAGATTTGCATCATGTTTGGGAGCTTTCACTATCTTTTGTGTCTTTTTATGGCAAGATAGGGAACTTGTGCGGAGGAGATCAGAGAGAAAGATTTAGCAGAGATGGAGGTTATTACAGAGAAAAAAGAAATCAAAGGCCTTGAATCTGCAACTTGTGGGAAGTCTAAGTCCCTTTAGGGATATCAGTGGATTTGATGGACAGGAAGCTATCAAAGCAGATTCCCTCCCACTCAGCAAGAAGCAGATATCATGCTTTGATTAGAAATTAAGCCTGCTGCATTTGATACATGCATCAGATGCCAAAAGAGTATTCTGTGTTCGGTACTCTGCCTATAACTTTGCTGTTGTTCCCACCCCTAACGTTGCTCCAGATGAGCCCATCCCTATGAAATATTGTGGCATGAAATTGTATCTTTCACAGACAGGGCCTCAGTTTGGTGCCAGTTTTCACAGGTACTGAAGAAGACAGTGGCTACTATCAGCTTGGAGGGCATCTGTACCTTGTACATTTGCAAAGGCTTAATTAAGGCATCAGCAACATGGGACTCCAGAGCTTTATGTGGCCCTCAAAATCCTCCTAGGCTGTTTTTACAGTTGCCTAAAATGAATCAGATTGTTTCTTGTTGTCTTGATTTGGCAGGAACTATCATCGCCTCACCTACTGCCATCCTGCCCTCCCAAAATGCTTTGAAAGTTGCCCCATCCTAGTTTAACCAACCAACCAATCGAGATTCAATCAATATCTTGGTTAACTTCCCTGTACAGTTTCTATTTCTATCATCAGCAGAATTAAAACAGGGAACTTTTTATTTCAGTTTCTGTTCTATGCCACACAAAGGTGACTGTTCTTGGATAAGGGAAGCAAAAATAAACCTCCCATTAGGAATTGGGATACTTTCCTTATTAGTTTTGGTTTGGGGACAGCAAAATTTTGGAACCATGGAAAACTACATTTTGAGCAGAATTTGGAAAATCCCGTTTGGAGGCATTCCTTTTTTTTTTTCTCCAGGGACCTTGAGCAGAAGAAGAAAAGGAAGAATGTGTTATGGCAGATGGAAAGTACTAAAAACAAACAAGAATGTCTGTTAACAACAATATCATAAGAGGAAATGAAATGAGCGATATAGCTTGGATCAACCAGAAATAAAATGAGACTGTTTATATTGCTTTTTCTAGTTTTTACATTTTTGAAATCCACCAATTGCAAGAACAGGGATCGATCCTTCCTTCCTCCCTCCCTCCCTCACTTACACTTAAATTAGAAAATCTAGGATTGCACACACAAAGACTAGAAATTGGATAGATTAAGATGAAGATTAACAATTCAAGTAGGATGACACTTTTTCATCAATCAGACCAACCACCTGGTTCTTTTGCCTAATGATTACAGTCATGACTGGAAATTCTGGGAGTTCTATTCCCAATGCTTCTGAAAAGAAGCAAATTAGGGAAGGATGTTTGATAAGATAGATTTCCACCACCCCCTTTTTTCAAAGATCTAGCAGTCCAAAAGAGACCATTGTGACCTGCAGCATGGGCTATGGAGAAGAGAGGCATCCCTGTTAAATAGCTGCATGTTCTGAAGCTACTAAAACAGAAACAGTGACAGTAAATCTGTCCTTGTGCATTTTTATGTGTAGGTAAACAGGCTCATGTGATCTTAGAATTAGCCATTTGTGCCAAGGATTAGGGATTCCTCTTGGTGTCTTAGATAATTCATAGCATGACTTCAACTGTGAATTCAAGACAGTTGGCACATCTGAATGTTATACATGGATCCACAGATTGTAAAAATTTTTTATAGAAACCAGTCTGGTTAGGAGGAAATATAAAAGTGTTAAATTGTGGGTTTCTCTTCCTATGGAAACCCATATAACAGAGGAGAATAGGGCATTATGAAAAGCTATTTAGTAAGTAAAAGACAAAAAGCCTACGTCCATTGGAACTGAGAGGTGGGCTGCAGAGTGAATGCAAATAGGTTCAAAACTACCCCAGTAAGTTATGGAAAGACCCTATTTTGCTGTTCTCCCAGTCTCAGTTACCTTGCTCAAGGGTCTTTGTCCGGCCAAGAGGAATCAATGGGAAAGGGGTACAGAAGCATAGGATGAAGATTACATTCTGTCTCTAGGAAGCTGTTCCTGCATAATAATCAAATAGCCATCGTTTTTATCCTACTTGTGGATCAAATAGGATTCAGCATCTCCCAAGGGGTAATTCACATAATACTTTGGAGCTAAAGTATTTGCAGAAAGAATTTCAATCTTTGGTGTTTTTTTCATTTAGTGAAAAGACCAAGACAGGGGGGAATGTAATGGAGTTACATGTCATTATGTGCAGCCTCATATGTATTTCTGCCTTCTGAGAAAGGCTGAAAAGGATAAGAAATCCATGGTGGTTTCTGATCTCTCAACCGCAACTAAGTGAATGAAAAGGACTGAGTGTCGCTCACTTTGACACAATTGCAGTTGTATGGTATATGGTATTGTGGTCTTGCCATGATGTATGAACTCAATATTATCTAGCTTTAATGCTATCCTGCATTATTTCTCAAACAAGATGACTGAGCGGGAAACTGGTTAAATGTGAAGTTAGAATGGCTGTCATATCTATATTTGGCAGCAGAAGGAGAAAGTACACAGCCTTCCAGTCTTCTTCAATTTGCTTAAACATGATTAAAACATTACAAGAATAATATCTCCCCCAGCTCTCCTTACCCATCTAAATAAAACCACATCTAGAAGACCTTGGCCCTTTTATAAGAGGCTTAATAAAGCTGTATTTTTTTTTTTATCATTCTTCTGCCTCCTTGTTCAACCTTTAAGGAAGGAAAGGAAAGCTAGTGGTATTTCTCAACCTTGACAATTTGAAGATGTGTGAACTTCAACTTACAGAATTCCCAGCATGGGTGGCTGGAGAATTCTGGTGGCCAAAAAAACCACACATCTTTAAGTGGCCAAGATGAGATATATTGACATAAAAAGTAGGATTGAAAGGTAGAGTTGTGGGAAGCAGAAAACAACCAACTACACACACACACACACACACACACACACACACTTAAAGAACTGTCCATCCTTTACCAAATACTGTACACACAACTGCAGATCATTTTTCTGCAACCCATGAAGGCTGATACAGTTGCTCCTGACTGTTGTAAAGGAAACTATATTTCTCAGGATGCCAAATGATGAGCACGATTAATGGACTCAGCGTGTTTGTGTCTGAAAGCAGTAAATTTGGAAATATGTACAGACAGGAACTAGATGGACCAGTTTAGAGCATAGCCTTGGGGTTCAGCATCAATGACCAGCCTTGCCCCCTTCAGTCTCTGAAAGCCATCGTGGTGCTCTGTGTGAAAGCATCCCTCCCAAGCCATATGTCAGTTCTTCTTCCCTACACTGGATGGAATCTTTTCAGTGTCTTCTCCAGTCTTGCCTAGCTGGATAAAAGAATTTGTTTTCAGATAACCTATTTAGAAGGGGCATTGTGGAAATTCACTGGTGCTCAGAGGAGTTATTTTGGGGGGGGATGCACCAGCTGGTGTTAAGTGTGCGCATATATATAGCCTATGGGATATAGATAGACTAGGTCCCAGAACTCAGAAGCGTGTTGTTTTGGCTGGCAGGGAGGGGCTGGCTATAGCCCGGCTCTGCTGCTGACGCACATAGAACCTTCTGATCAGAAGTAGCTTGCATAATTCCTGTTCCCATGTGATGGAGCCTGAAGACGAACCCTGTTAACAACCTGAGCTTTGCTCCCACCTTTTTTTTGCACTGAGAAAGGAATCCGGGAGCCTTGGTGGCTGTCCCTCCCATCTTCTAAATGGGTATTCCTTCGGGAGCAGTAGAAAGCCCACTCACTCAATTATCTCTTCCTCAGTTCTCTTTTGCTTCCAATTCTTGTTCAGGGTTTAGGTTCGGCTTGAATGTAGGGAGATGCAGGTTAGCAGGGAGTTCAGAGGGGCAGGGTTGCAGCTTGCTGTGCTGCAGACAATTCTTCAGGGTGCTTCCAGGTATCAGGTGTTTGCGGAAATCATCTTCCCTTTGTAATGAGGGAATTGGGACTCATTAAGTCAACACGGAGTTGTGCTTAGTTTTGGTCCGGTGTGTTATATCGGTTCTGGCAGGTAATAAGTCTTGGTTAAATGAACCATAATTTAATACCGGATCATAGGGTGCATTTGATTATTCCTTTGCTTCAGCTTAAAGGCAGATATGCACAACACTAGCTTTACCAATCAATCTTCTACAGCTTTACTACTTCCAAATATATATCTGTGATTCTGCCAGCCCAGTCTTAGCAGGCATGCTTCGAAGAATTTGCAGAATTGATCCCGTCTGAAGACACTCTATGTGCCAATTCCAATTAAATAGACTGTATATCAGAGAAGTGCGTTTGGTTTGCTTTTAAACAAAAAAAACAAAGCAATGCTGCTAGGTGTGCAGTCTTATTCACAGGATTGTGACCTGTGCTGAGCTATTTTTTTTTCCTGACTGCAGATATGCAATGTTAAGCCAGCAACAAGACTTCAGGGTTGATTCTTCCTAGACTTTCATCTTCTCCAATTGATGGAGACTCTTTCTCTCTTCCTCTCCTCCCCGCATTGTCCCCATCCCACCTTTTCATCTTTTCTTGCTGCCTCTCTACAGCAAGCGTGTTTGTGCCTTCTTCTACATTTTTCATTGTTCCGGCTTTGGCTTTGCTTTCATAGGGTCATTTTTCTCTTCTGCTATTCTTTCCTCAACTGTTCCTGTTGTTCCTTCCACACACATACCCCCCCCCCCTTTTTTTTCACCTGCCACCTATTTCTCTGTGCTCTTATCCTTAAGGTTAGTTTTTAATGCCTGGCCATTCCTGTTCCAAATCACTGCCTGCCTTCGTTGTACCCCTTTTTAATCACTAAAGCAAATAATTAAGAGAAGCAAACTTTACTTCATATCCAGTTGATTCCTGTAATTTATGTCTTATATCTACCTGGTACATATGTACATACTTACTTCCTCATCACCGGCACGTCCAAATAACTTCTCCCAGCTGGGGATTAAAAGATGTGCTTGTTAAACCAGGTTTGGCTTTGTTTTTAAAAAGCAGCTGATATAGAGGGGCTAGGCAGTTCCAAAGGAATTGCCTTTTTTCTCCTTTTCGGTGAACCACCATGTAGTATTCTGCCATCACTACTCACCATGGAGAGTCATATTCACCTGCTTGGAGCCAGAACTCTGAAAGCAATAATAAGGATGGAGGAAGCTAGTAGATTCGCCAAGACCAGATGATAGGTTTTAATGAATGCTGGGTAATGCTGAGCAAATTGCATGTGAGCTCATCAAATTTTGGTCTCCATGGTGCAGAATGCTAAGTATTCTAATTG
This sequence comes from Hydrophis major, assembly GCA_033807585.1. Classification (NCBI taxonomy): domain Eukaryota; kingdom Metazoa; phylum Chordata; class Lepidosauria; order Squamata; family Elapidae; genus Hydrophis; species Hydrophis major. The sequence goes on from CM066329.1 coordinate 225,879,235, forward strand.
TGAAATGATTCAACAAAAGACAAATGAGCTTTTGTGGAGACCGAGGCTCCCCTGGCCCAAACGAGTTTAACATTTGCCAAGGGAAGTTGGGTGGCGAGGCAAGCCCATTTATGCTTCTGAGCAAAATACTCTTCTATCTTTCCTACAGTGGTAAAGGCTAGGAACCCGATGGGAAACGATTCAGAGCCCCGGGTTGCTTGGAAATGTAATAGGTAGCCCAGAATATTTGCTGCAGTAACTTGTACTTGTTTTTACGCATGAAGAACCCTTTCTTGTGACTGCTGCTTGCTGTGAAAAAAACACTAAAGGGCGGCAGGAAATCTTCTCTTTTTTTTTTTTTGTCTACTTACGGCAACCACAGCTCTGCGGCTCTGCTGTGTATCTCTTCTTCAGGATCTCAGTCTCCCCTCATCTCTCCCTGGCATGTAACCTTCTGAATTATGCAGGTGTCCAGTTCAGATGAGGAGAAGTATGCAGGGCCAAAACAGGTGGTCCTCCACTTAATGACCACAATGTTGCTAAGTGAGACATTTGTTAAGCCGACTTTTGCCCCATTGTATGACCTTTTGCCCCATTGTATGACCTTTCTTCCCAGTTGTCAGGCGAACCCACCGCAGCTCTTAAATTAGTCACAGGGTGGTTAAGTGACTCCGGCTACCCCATTGACTGTGCTTGTCAGAAGGTCGCAAAAGGTCATCACATGATCCCCACCTCCCACCCCGGACACTGCCACGGACGTAAATAGAAGTCAGTCGTCCACATTTTGATCGCATGACCCTGGGGAGGATTGTAAGGGTTGTAAGTGTGAAGACAAGCCATACCACGCTTTTCTCCTGAGAGCTGGGAGGATCATCCAGAGAGTGGGAGGTGCTTCAGTCTGCGTTGTTGAAGGCTGAGCTGAATTACTGAGGAATGCTCCGCCCTCCGTCACGTGGCTCCCTTGCATTCCCCAGTTTACGCTCAGCCTTCGTGAGAGTAGGCTGTGTACTTCACCACTCCTTGGCCGATTCAAGAGCTCTTTATTCATCAGGTTTGATTATCATTGCCCCGGTTCTCCTTAGCCTCGAAGTGCATTGGGATAGTGATTAAACAGGGGAGCGTGTTTCTTTGCCCCCGAGGGGGGTTCACAGCGGGCGGCTTCCGCGCTCCGGCGCCAATCCCCCCCCCTCAATTCGATCCTTTTCCTGCCGCTTTTCTACACCGCACTTGTAGCGGCTTTATTTGATCGCGCTGTAAAAGCGCAGCTGGTGTTCCCCCCCCACCGTAAACGCCGATCGCCCCAGGAAGGGGCGAAAATCACCTGGCTGCCTCTCTCAGTCCCTAGACATGCCGGAGAGGCTGATTTTGGCCCTGAGCAGCCCTTGAGTAAGGGAGCGTGGGCAGCCGCCATTTTGGGCGCTGCCACGTGTCGGGCGCCGCTTTTAGAGGCCTCATTGAGCTGCGAAGGGACTAGCTCTAATTATAGGCCTTCCAGCCTGTGAGAGCTATCAGAGATTTAGGGGAATTGGCAAACTTGTTGGCTTTCCACAGCACGCTCAGGGCAGGAAATAGCAGCCTATCCCTCCCGGTTGTGGCCTGGGAGCTCCAGCTGCCCGAGGCCTCACTCCAGCCTCAGGCGTTTTATTTGGCACATTGGCAATATTAACAGCAATTCCTGGGGTCACTCCTTCATGGGAGCTCCAACCAGACCTTGGATTAAATATTGTAAATAATAATAATACTAATAGAAATATTTATCATTACATAGATATCTAAATATATTTAGATATACAAATATATATATATATATATTTAGATAAATATATATACGTATTTGCATATATATATATTTTTACATCTTATCAATATTTGACTATTTCACGTTGCCAACACTGGTTGGATTATATATCTTGATTGTACGCTTAAGTATAAATATATTAATAATTATATCAGTTTATATACATTTAAAATTCCAAAAGGGGGTGCGGGCCAGCGAAAGCACACCCGGGCTTTGTTGTAGGTCGAACCCTTGGCGAGCCAACCGCCTTTACACTTGTATTACAGTCCTTTCCTCTACAATGGCAGATGACAATTCTGCTAAAGGCCCTTCTTTGAAGGCCAAATCTAAATCCTACCACCTGCGCAAACAGGCTAAGGAAGCCCCTAAAGAAACTTCCAAAGCTTCTCAGGGGGACGCTGTAAGACGTCATAGGGCACTGGAGAAAGAATTTGACAGACGATCTAGAGAGACACAACCGGTATTTCCAGCCCCCCCCCCCCGCTCCCTCTACCTCCAGACACACACCCCTCCTCCAGATTGCTCTTCCCTCTCCAGGCGCAGCCCATCCCAGGGACACCAGGTTCCCGGACCAACGACCAGGCGGACGCCGGAAGCAACATTTACGCCCATGGCCGCTGGTCTGCGCTATGAGGAGGTCGCCACAGTTGAGATCCCTGCGCACATGCAGGCATGGATGGAACAGGCTATTCGCCAGGGGATTGCAGAGGGCCTGCAACAGATGTCCAGGTCTGGTCCTCCCTCAATGGCGCCCGAACACGACTCGCCATCAGTCAGGTCCTCGCCTAGATCAGACCCCACTCTTGGTCAGGTACCTTTACAGGAGGGCAGTCCTCTGCCAGAAAGGGATCTGGAGGAGGCCATGGAGAACCTAGATCGGTTCGGGGAGGAGGAGGAATTGGAATGGGGGTCTACGCACCAAGGGGAGCCCCTATCGGAGATAGACCCTATTGAGGGGGACATGTCCGAGGACGAGGGCCTCACCCCGGATCAACCCACCTTTGTGGATCTGTTCAAGCCGCACATGTTTAAATCGCTTCTATTTAAGGCCAGGAACATTTCTGGCCTGTCTGTACAGTCCTCCTCGGCTCTCCCTTCCCCAGCAGAGGGACAGGAGGACGCCATCTTAAGGCAGCCCGTGGTGGAGGGGGAGGTGATCCCGGCCCCACCCATTTTTCATGACTTAGTCTCAAACCAGTTAGACTCCACAAGGGCCCCCCCTGCTCCATCCAGCCAGGACAGGAGGTTCTTTAACCTTGAGTAGAGCTTCTGCAACCTGCTTAACACTCCCGAGGTAGATGAGCCCATCGTTGTTTTGCCCTCGTCTTCCCCCAGTGATCCCCTGGAGGTCCTGAAGCCCGAGGACAAGAGGTCCGAGCTTGCTTTACGTAGGGCTCACCAAGCGGACACCTGGGCCATTAGATCGGCCACTGCCGCTTCCTTCTTCACCAGGTCTTCGATCCAGTGGCTCCGTCAACTGAGGCAGCATGTCCCTCCCTCTAACACAAGGGCACACCAGGACATAGCAAAATTGACGGCTGCGGCAGAATTCTCGGCCGACGCCACATACCACACGATTAAGTTCTCTGCCCGAGCAATATCCTCTCATGTTACAGCTCGCCGCCTGCTCTGGCTCAAGCACTGGCAGGCGGATGTAAAAAACAAGGTTAAGCTGGCCACTGCCCCCATAAAAGGGGACAAATTATTTGGCACCGTCCTGGAGCCATTTCTATCAGAAACCAGAAGCAAGAAAAAATGTCTTCCCCCCCTTTTCCGTAGGTCAGAGTCAAGAGCACAGCCCTTTCGGAGAGGTTCTTCACGACCTTTCTACCAGTTTCCTTTCCTGCCCAGGTACCCGAGACCCCCCTCCTTCCGGCCTTTCCAGCCCCAGGATCGAGCCGATCCAGGTGACAGAAGCAGGAGGGGCAGCAGCTACAGGTGCCCCTTCAGGGGTTCAGGAGGGAAGCCCTTCCGGCGCAACAGATAGACCCCGTCCACCCCTCCCCATCGGTGGACGCCTCAAGCATTTCGCCGACCGGTGGGACTCTTCCACCTCCGATGCCTGGGTCAGGGAGACCATCGGACTGGGCCTCGCGTTTGAATTTCAGCGCGCCCCCCCTGAATTTTTTATGGCATCCCCCCCCTCCAAGGATCTCACCAAACGCAACCTAATGGATTCAGCTATCCGCCATCTCCTCTCCATACAGGCCATACAACCTGTACCACCATCCCAGCAGAGGCAGGGGTTTTACTCTCACCTCTTCGTGGTCCCCAAATCCTCAGGGGAATGGAGAGCTATTCTAGACCTGAAACGCCTTGTTACTTGACCTACCACAGGTTTAAGATGCACACCCTACAATCCATTCTACTAGGCATCAGGCAGGGGGACTGGCTATCCTCTATAGACCTTTCAGAGGCGTACCTTCACATCCTAATCTGGCCCTCCCATTCCAAATTCCTCAGGTTCTGCTACAACCATCGCCACTTCCAATATGTGGCACTTTCCTTTGGATTGGCCTCTGCCCCAAGAACCTTCACTAAGGTCCTCGCAGCCCTAGCGGCCCACCTCAGGGACCTCCCGGTTCGTCTCTACTGTTACCTGGATGACATCCTCATCCTGTCTCACTGCAGACCCCAAGCAGAAAAGGATATCAGAGCTACTCTTTCTGCCCTCCAAGATCATGGGTTCCTAGTAAACTGGCAGAAGAGCCATCTGTTACCATCTACACGGATCACCCACTTGGGGTCCGTCATTGACTCGGTTCAGGGAAAGGTTTTTCTTTCCTCTGAGAGATTCCGTAGCATCCAGGAGACCGTCAAACATATCAGACGATCAAGAAAGGTAACACTTTTAGAATTGTCTAAATTACTTGGTAAAATGGTCTCATGTATTTCCATTGTTCCCTGGGCCCGTTTACACACTAGATCCCTACAATGGCTCCTGCTCCCGTTCCAAAGGACCGGCAGAAGCAATTCAAAGGCCGCGGTCAAGGTGCCTTCAAGGGTCCTCACGTCTCTCCTCTAGTGGACCAGTCCCGCCATCAACAAGGGACACTGCTTCTAGGAACCGCAACGACTCATCCTCACCACAGACGCCAGCCTGTCCGGATGGGGCGCTCACATCCACTCGCTCTCGACACAGGGCAAATGGTCACAGGTAGAACGCACACGCAGTATAAACTGATTGGAACTTCGTGACATCCACCTGACCCTGCGCAACTTCCTTCCCCGCGTACGTGGGCAGCATGTCCTGATACTCACAGACAACGTCACCGCCAAGGCTCACGTCAAATGACAAGGGGACACCCAGTCCACAAGTTTGATAAGAGAGGCCGAGCGCCTCTGCCGTTGGGCGGAGCGCAATCTCCTCTCCCTCAAAGCCAAGTACATTTCAGGGGTCTCAAACACCCAAGCAGATTGGCTGAGCAGGACCACGGTGGACCAGTCCGAGTGGCGCATTCACCCGTCACTGTTCAGGGAAGCGACTGTGATGTTCAGTCTTCCATCAGTAGACCTCTTCGCATCCCTGCTCAACACCCAACTCCCCAGGTTTTTCTCGAGGTACCCCTCCCACGGGGCCGAGAATCACAACGCCCTCTGTTGCCTCTGCCCCACAGGGCTTCTATATGCATTCCCTCCATTGGCCCTCATCCCCAGAGTCATCCAGAAGCTCATCTCCGAGAAAGCAGAGCTGATTTTAGTGGCACCCTACTGGCCTAGACGCCCATGGTTTGCGGACCTCCGCAATCTATTGGTGGCCCCCCCTTGGAAAATTCCCCCGCACAGGATATCCCTTTCCCAGGGGCCCCTCCAACACCCGGACCCACAGTGGCTCCAGTTAGCCGTTTGGAGGTTGAGCGGGAACGTCTAAGGAAGGAGCAGTTCTCTGACCAGGTTATTGATACCATTTCAGCCACAAGGCAGCCCTCAACAACCCGAATATACAATGCCACTTGGATATAGCTTTTGCAAGGGGTGCCATAATTTCCAGATCAACCCTCTTTCACCCTCCATTGCTCAAGTTTTGGAATTCCTCCAAGAAGGTCTGAGGAAGGGACTTTCTCCGAACACTCTGAGGCGTCAGGTAGCAGCCCTCTCAACTGTGATTATTGACGACAATCTGGGTACCCTCTCCCTCCACCCTTGCATTAGAGCATTCCTTAGGGGAGCAACTAACTTGTGTCCCCCAACTGTACACAGATACCCTACCTGGGACCTCAACAAGGTCCTGATGTCCCTTACTAAACATCCCTTTGAGCCTCTCAGGGAATCCTCACTCCAGTTCCTAACTTTCAAAGTCGTATTCCTGGTGGCCATTACTTCGGCTCGCCGAATATCGGAGATAGCCACCTTGTCGGTGAGGAAAGACCTTTGCATTTTCCATGCCGACCGGGTGGTTCTACGGCCGGACGCTACCTTCTTACCTAAGGTCAATTCAGCCTTCCACAGGGCACAGGAACTCACACTTCCGAACTTCTGCCCCAATCCCTCGCGGGAAAGGGAGAAGCTTTGGCACACCCTGGACATAAGACGGGCCCTCCGCATTTACATTAAACGTACCCAGCCCTTTAGGAAGTCCGAATCCTTATTCCTTTCCTTTCAACCTAAATCCTTAGGACACAAAGTGTCCCCGGCAACCATCGGCCGCTGGATTAGAGCTACTATTTCCAAAGCTTACTTGTCCCAGGCTCTGCCGGTGCCCAGCGGAATAACGGCACACTCCACCAGAAGTGCAGCCACCTCGGCGGCTTGGGCCACCCAGGCTCCAATTGCTGATATTTGTCGGGCGACCACCTGGGCCTCCCCATCTCCCTTCATTAGGCATTATAAGATCGACATATTTGCCTCGGCGGAGGCTTCGTTTGGGAGACGAGTTCTCCAGTGAGTCCTCAAGGAACCGCAGGGACTTCAGAACCAGACGGAGTCCCTCCCGTAGGACAGCCAAGCTTTGGTATGTCCCACTCTCTGGATGATCCGACCAGCTCTCAGGAGAATGGGCGTTGGTCCTTACCTGACACGCCATTTCTCTGGAGCCGGGAGGATCATCCAGCCCCATCCTTTTAAGTTCACCGTCTGGTGGGGTCTTGTTTCAGCCAAGGAACCGCTTAGCATAGTAAGATGAGAGCACGACCTTCTCCTCACTCTCGTCTTCACGTAAACTGGGGAATGCAAGGGAGCCACGAGACGGAGGGCGGAGCATTTCTCAGTAATTAAGCTCAGCCTTCAACAATGCAGACTGAAGCACCTCCCACTCTCTGGATGATCCTCCCAGCTCCAGAGAAATGGCGTGTCAGGTAAGGACCAACGCCCATTTTCAGTGCCATTATAACTTTGAACAGTCACTACATGAATTGTTGTAAGTCGATGGACTACCTGTAGTCTGGCCTTTTACCCCAACTGTCCCCGGATCCAGTCACACACAAATGGGAAGAAGCTTGGCAAAAGACAGGAAGTGCATCCCCTCTCTGTCTGGAGTGCTTTGCCTATCAGTGCAGAGGAAAGCTGTCTCCCTCCGGTGTTCTGGGGAGCCACCTGATTGCGAGACGTAACTTATCTCTAATTGATGGGGGTCTCATTAGCGAGGCCCTCGGGGAGCCAGTAACGAACACCACGGCTGCAACGAGCATATCTGACCGCCTAGTTTAGGCGGGTGGAGGAGGGGACCTCAGGGAATTGAGCTACCAGCTTTTAGAGAGAGCAGGTCAAGGAAGGAAAAGATACAGACAAACCCATGCTGAGATGAGAGGTCTTCTGCTTTTCTGATACAATTACCTGGAATCACAGGAGCCTACGTTTCCTCACAGAGCAGCCCACGGCCCACAGGAGTTTTAAGTTTCCTCAGAACAGCTCAGAAGAGAGGGGAGGGAAGCCTTCCATTTTACAGATGGCAGTCTTGAGTCATGAGGCCCGATTAAGATTGTGCAGCTGGCTGAGGGCTGCTGTGGCTCCCTGGTCTTGCATGCCTTTGTCTCATGCTCCAGCCCTTGGACAGTGGTGGATTCCTGCTCCGTGTGCCGTGTTTTGCTTCCGCGTTTTCTGCATGTCCCGTCCCCCCTGGGTGTGAGATAGCACGCTTCATCAGTCCTTGGTACATATTTAATATGCAATTTCAGTGCCGGTAAGGGGCATCAAATATTGCTCTGATTGGCAGGGGAGAAGAGGGGAGTAATCTGATCTTTTTATTCTGCCCTTTGGAACTTCCTCCTGGGCTGGCTTTTTTTCCCCATTCCCTTTGAAGGCTGTTGCTAATGAATGATGCTCCCCTCTCTACATTCCTTCATTCTTAACAACCTTCTTCCCCTAGAAGTGTTTTCCCTACCACTTAAACGTCTTTCTGCCCACCATTCCTGATTCAGCTGCTCATTGGTCCAGCAAACTTCTTTATCACTAGAATTACCGCAGTCCCATTTGTCTTGCCAGAGGGGTTCAGATGAAAGCTCCCAACCAGCCGTTCATATTTGGCTTAATGAGCTGACGAGGCAGGTCTTCTGTCATTGCAGAATGAAGAATAATAATTAAAAGTTGCTTTGGGGCACGGTTTGGCACTGCTGCTCTTCCAAGAACATCGGAAGAGCAGATTCCCTGACTTATTATGTCTCTTTCCAGCTCATTCAGGTGGCTAGAGCAGGCTGATTTGTCTTGAGAAAGCGCGTCTCCTTCAGAAGCAGTGCACCACGGGTGGTAGATGCATATTAACATATATTTATATTGTGTGACTGATCACCCCATTGCAAAATGCCGCTGCTCTGATAATGCCCTTCTTTTGCATCTGTCTTCTGCAATACCCAAAATGTTTCCCACAGTGCCCTCTGCTGGGAGTGGAGGGTTTATTCTTTCCCCTGCATTCAATCTGGGTTATGTCTGGCTGTCTATCCACCTTTCTCAACCCGGCACCCTCAAGCTGCGTTGGACTGCAATTTCCCTAATTTTTGTGGGCAAGGTATAATGGGAGGTGAAATCAAACACCTCTGGGGAAAATAGGTTGGGGTTTGCACTAGCCTTTCCTTGGAGAGAGAGAGAGAGAGAGAGAGTCCAAAATGTTTAAGGCAGGCAGAAGGATATAAAAGTAGCATGGCTTTACATCTGTATTGTTGACTGAAGTTCAGTCTTGCTATTCTGAGATTTCACTTTAAGGTGAAAAGTATCAATAGAAACCAACGCAGCATTTGAGATTACAGTAAAGACAGTTCAGGCATAAACTTACCAAAAAAAAACCCTCCCTCCCAAGTGACAAGAAAACAGAAGAGGACGGTCCCTTATACGCTCGTGCTTAAGAAGCAACAATAGAGATGGGCTTGGACTTTTCCTGTCTCTGGGCTTCCCAAACTACTTGATTAAACCTAATGTTTTTTTAAGCTCAAATTGGTCTTTTTAAAAAGTAGAACTGCCAATATTGGCAGCATGTGATTTTTGAGTTAACTAGAAAAAAAATGTAAATATACTGTGCCTTCTTTGGAGTGGAGAGATATGGGTGGGGAATGACGTTGAAGCAAATATTGAGAAATGCTTTGTTATGTAAATGAAGAAGCATTCCTTAAGTCCTGAGAAGGGAGAGAATATTAAGAAGAGGAGAGTCCAGTTGGCGCTTCCCTGACTCTCTAGATCAGGGGTCTCAAACACAGTTTACCTGGGGGCCACTGGAGGCAGAGGCTGGTTGAAGCTGGGCTGCACATAGAAGTGTTTAGCCAGCTAGCAACGCATGGAGAACGCACTAATATTATATTTTCATATCACGGTGGGGGCCACAGAATATCATCCTGCGGGCCGCAATTGGCCTGCGGGCCGCGAGAATGAGACCTCTGCTCTAGATGAAATGTAAGAGGGAGAGGGAAGGAAAAGCCCTATCCAAACTTGCAAAATTCTGTCATTCTAGCCTATCTATCTTACACAGTATAAAGTAGAATCCTGGTCTTTGGGTAAAGTCTCTTTCTGCCTCGAAAGGTTGATATTTGACACTTGAAGGTTGAGCAGCAGCCTTTGCCCTTATGAATCCCATGCAGCCCCATGGAGATCCTTTTAACCACAGGTAGTCCTTGACTTACAACCATTGGTGCAGTGACAGTTTGAAGTCACGGCGGCACTGGAAATAGCGACCCCTGACCATAGCAGCATCCCCATGGTGGTGTGATCAAGATTTGGACGTTCGGCAACGGGTTTGTATTTATGACCGTTGCAATGCCCTGGGTTCATGTGATCAGCTTTTTGTAACCTTCTGACAAGCAAAGTCAGTGAGGAAGCCAGATTCACTTAGCACTAAATTAAGTCACTAACGTAATAACTGCAGTGATTCACTTAACAACTGTAGGAAGAAAGGTTGTAAAATGGGGCAAAACTCACTTAACCACAGGAATTTTGGCCTCAATTGTTGTCATAAGTCAAGGACTATCTGAATTTCAGAGGCACGATTGCTAAAAGAAATAATATATTTCTTTAACATATTAAAGAAGTATATTTAATATATTAAATCCGTCATTTTAAAGTATGTAACTTAAAAATAGTAGTGCAAGCCCTTAAAGAAGCGTTAGGTATTTAAACATGAGTAGCAACCGCTCTCCTCCCAAATGATTTTAAAATGAATATTTCAGCCTATTTTATCTCATTGTCCCATCTATTATTGCTTTTATAAGGAAATCTTAATTGTTCCTGTCACCAAACGTTTGGTCATCCTTATGATTTGTCAGCGGATCAAGATTAAAACAAACCATGGTTAAAACGTCCATGGCTTATTTTAACCTTGCTTTGCTGCTGACAAATCATAACATTCTGGTGCATAACAAATGCTGGAGAAAAAAGTGTGGTTTACATGCCCCAGAAGACTGGATCCACCATTGTGTAACGCCAGAGCACATGAAAGCCAGTTGGCTAACTTTGGGTAACGGTCCTTCTAAGTAAGCCCAGCGCATCTCACAAGATTGTTGTGAGATAAATATTGTGAGATTGTTGTTGAGGAGAAATAAATATTAGATACGTTCGCCACCTTATGTGTTATTTGTAAAAAAAATAATGCGGGTAGGGTAAAAAATAAATAAATAAAATGCCCACAAAACCAGTTCCCTGCCCTTTTTATAATGCCAACTGTTGCCAAATCCTTTCTGTTAAACTGGGCTTTTCCAAGGAATAAGGAATTATGTTTTCCAGCTTTATAAGCCATTGGGCATATGTAGCATGCTGAGAGCAAGTTGGGGCAAGGTACAAGATGGAAGAGAACAGAATAAGAGAGTTGGAAGGGATCCTGGGGGTCCTCTAGTCCAGCCCCCTGCTCAAGCCGGAGACCCTTCCAGAGGAGTGGCTGTCCAGTTTCTTCTTAAAAGACTCCAGTGATGGAGCACCGACAACTTCTGAAGGCAAGCCATTATACTGGTTAATTTTTCTCACTGTTAGAAATTTTCTGCTTAGCTCAAGGATGCTTCTCTCCTTGATTAGTTTCCATCCGTTGCTTCTTGTTCTGCCTCCAGGTGCTTTGGAAAATAGGTTGATCCCCTTTTCCTTGTGGCAGACTCCCAAATATCGGAACACTGCAATCGTGTCACCCCTAATCCTCCTTTTCCATTTTTAAGTGCAACTTAAAAATTAAGTTCAACTTCTTTTCACATGGGCTGACATGCCAAACACACCTAAACCAGTAGGTTATACACCAGTAAGAGATTCTGGGCCAGCTGCTTGGTATGTACACTTGTCTTGCTAGGGAACCTGAGCAGGTCGAACTGGGGAATACCCGGAGGAAAGTGATTTAGCAAAGTTGTATGGGTAATGAAGCTCTAGTGCAGAAGAGGATCTTACTGCAGAAAGGGGATATGTTAAAGTTGGAGCTAGAGAAAAAGGTAGAAGGTAGAAAGCTGGCAGAAGCAGGATGAGGTCCTTTGCCTTTATGACAAGAATCCCATTGTCTATTTGCTGGTTGCCTGAGAAGAGGGAGAGCCTGCAATGACTGGAAATAGACACTTCTCCCATGACAAGCTTTTGAGCCATGTGCCAGTTGAACAAACCAGTTAATACTTAGTAGACTGAATTAACTGAATTATGTGTAGGATTTGTGTATTTGTTATGCTCAAGAAGAGTTCTTTATGGTTGGGGTTGGGGAGATGAAAGGTGCTGAGAAGAAAAATGGATAGGCCCTGGTTTAGATTTGGCTTTGTTGTACAAGAATAGTGTGGCATCCAAGATGGGAAAATGTAAAGTATCTTCTTTCCCTCTCTCTGTTGGAGTTACTTAACTTCCTGCTTTTCCATTTGAAGGAGAGAAGGAAGCAGCAGGCGTTTGAAAACTAGGCCAGGCCTTGTTTCTGCTTTCTAATTCATGAAAGCAGATGGCTGGCTCTTGAGATTTTAGATTTATGTAATATATACATACAAACCGTGAGGCTCAAATTAGCCACTTGGGCATCTCAAGTCAGACTCACTGTTTCTGATTGAACTGATTAAGTTCAAGCTGGAAAACTGAAGTGATCTGGAACGGTCCAAATATGGAATGGAAAATGCTTGGACAGATGGAATGAGTGAAAATCTAACATGAGATCTCTCTTCCACTTGTGATTTTTGATCTTTCTGTGGGTGGCCCTTCCCCAAATCCCACAAACTGGAACAGACTAGAACTGTGCCAAAAAAAAAAAAGATTGTGTCTTCATTCCCACCAGCTAAGCAGCAGGTTGATGACTTCTTGACGAAGCACTAATTAAGGCAAGCAACTTTGCGCTTCATCTCGGCACAGTGTAATTAATGCTGTAGCTTTGATTGGGTTCATACTCTTAACTTCGGTCTGCTGATGGCATGTCAAAGATGCTATGGACAAAACAGCTGGGAGTGCCGCTGAAAAGCACTGCCAGAGCATGCTGCGTAAGAGAGAGCACGGAAGAGAACAGTCCCTGGGAAGTGGTGGGACTTGGATGGGTCAGGATGAGTGCTACGTGATCCTTCTGTTCCTTTCAAGAGTCTTTATATCTTTTTGATCTGAGGACATGAGGGCATTTGGCTTCAGTCTAATCAAGCTAAATTCTACGTCCCAGACAGTTTTAGTTGAATCAAATTTCTTCAGAGTCCTCGGAGTCATGAAAAGTCTTCACTTTGAGGAACAGATTTCTCTATTAATAGGCTTGCCAATTCCATTCTTTCTGGGAAATTGTAATGCAGCTTTTCCACCACTCCATTTTTCCTTCTTCCAAAGAAACACAAATTCTGTAATTTCTCCTTGTCTTAGCCATAACAACAAAAACACTGATTCCCGTTAAAGCACACAGCTTGAGCAAATGATGTAATAAGCACATTTGCATCGGTATGAAATAAAGAACATTTCTGTAATGCAATGTCTAATTTTATTTTATTTTTTAGAAACATTTTAGCTTATTGTTATGTATTACCCAATATATATCCCGTTTCTCTGCTCACCAAGGCAGATTAATACCTAGCAGTTCTTGTTGCTGTTTTCCCTGGAGTAGGATCGAAGGCCCGCTTGAATACAATATCTACATAACCGCTTCTGTATGACACTTCTTCATAATTCACTCAGAACTTCCTTCTGTTTTCCCCTGTAGGATGCATCATTGGGCTCGCCGGGAAGCCGAACGAAGACTTAAGGAGCGAACTGAACAAGGGCTGCCCATCCTTTCCTCTTATTACTATGACCCTAGCAAGATTGTGCTGCCTCCTGAAGAAGAAGAATGATCACTTTAATGTTTACTTGTATGTTGAGAATAAACCTCTAATATATCTATCCTGGCTGTCAGCATTCTGTAATTTCTCTCTCTCTCTCTCTCTGGGGTTTGAGCGAAAGAGATTTAGTTCCTTGGTCTTCTTACTGTATGGAGCAGGCTAGACATAGTTCCCTGGGGAGGGGGAGTTATTATTTTTTTGTCTCTGTGTAACTACTTTTAGTACTAGGTATCAATATCCTACCTGAAGTGCTGGGGCAGGAACTGCATGCATGAGGCCTTCCAAGGTGAGAAAAGAAATTGAGCCATAAGGCTGGCAGGTGCAGAATATTTCCAACCGATTCCAGACCTGAAAAAAGGATGTAAACACCAGAGTTGAGAATTCTAATCATATTTTCTTTGGGGAGGGGGGATAATAGAGGGATTCTTGCCAGGCTTCTCCTTAAAGCTATTGAGAGTCTAGTTGAATTTGGCTGCACCATCCAATCCCTGGCATATTGTACCCTGAGCAATGGGTCTGCCTGGTGCCTTGCAGTGGAGGGCTATATATATATATATATAGATATATATATCGCTGCCCATTTTTGCCATAGCTCAACTTGCTCCTTCTGCCTACGGTGCTTACCTCGCAGCCGGCCAATCCAGCATGAATGTATTACTGCCAACAAGCCTGGATTCCAGTTCTCCAGGGTCCTGGCATTGTACCTTTTCCCTTCACATTGGAGTTTGATAAATACTGTTTGTTGGCCACACAAGGATGAAGGCATTGTGCACAGTTATTGGTACTGCCATCAGATTAATCTTTCTGGCAAGGCTATTAGGCCTTTAAGGAGCATGTTAAGCAGAAATCCAACAGCCATGCTGTTATATCACTTGCATTCTGTTGTTTCTGTTGGATTTTTGTCTGCCGCACATGTTTTAGAAACACAAGAGCCTGCTTATGGAAGGAAAGGGGCAACGAAAAGGACAGCTCCTTTTTAGGCACAGGAGAGTAAGAGATTTCTGCGATCTGTTTAGTCATTTCTTTTTCAAATTTTTGTGTTGTATTTATGTTTTAAAAATCAAGGGTGCTGTCATTCCCACCTTACATTGCTCTTCCCTCACTTCTATTTTAAGGTTATCTTTGAATAAGGAATCCTGTGTCCATTTTGGAACAAGCTATTGATAGAATAGAATAGAATAGAATAGAATAGAATAGAATAGAATAGAATAGAATAGAATAGAATAGAATAGAATAGAATAGAATAGAATAGAATAGAATTCTTTATTGTGATTGGACACACAAGGAATTTGTCTTGGTGCATATGCTCTCAGTGTACATAAAAGAAAAGATACATTCGACAAGAGTCAAGAATCATAACATACAACACTTAATGATAGTCATAGGGTACAATAAGCAATCAAATCATACTAAGGAACAATCAATATAAATCGTAAGGTTACAAGCGACAAAGTTACAGTCATGCAGTCACAAATGGGAGGGGATGAGTGATAAGGACTGATGAGAAGATAATAGTAATAGTAACGCAGATTTTGTAAATAGTTGACCAATGTTGAGGGAATTATTTGTTTAGCAGAGTGATGGCGTTCGGGGGGAAACTGTGTCTAGTTCTGGTGTGCAGTGCTCTGTAGCATCATTTTGAGGGAAGAAAACAGTTTATGTCTGGGATGTGATACTTAAAATATAACTGCAAACTCCATTAACGCACAAATACACACCCCTCCCTGCTGCCCCTACATACTGGGTGCTGGTAATCAAGGTGTCAGCTATGGAATTCATCGCTGCCACATAGTTGAAGAAAGTGGGAAGGGGTGATGTTAATTGAGTAGCTCTTAGTAGATAAAATATATTATTTTGACAGTTCAAGGTTACAGAGTATGGTGCAGAAAGAATAAAAACTTACTTTGGGATTGGTGCACGTGATCTGGTGATGAAGGAAAAAGGGATGGGTTGTAGCTTGGGACTTTGTGGGGAAACTGGGAAGATGTAGTTCCAGATTTCCCCAGTATGTGCCAGGTACTGTTCTAATAAAAATACTTTGAGATGGCGTGTGTCTTGGAGTTACTGATAGGAATGGAATTTCCCTGGAACAAGGTTTCTCAAGGGATTACCCTGAAAAAAGTCTGGCCCTTCTGTGCCCAGCTTCTGTGTGGTGAGAACCAGGCAAAACATCTTGTATCACTCCATAATTTTTTCACAGCTGTGGCAGTCAATACAAAGGAGAGCCAGAGTGATGTAGAAGCTAAAGGGATGGATGATATGGGGATGCTCAGATTCTGGTCTATCCTTACCCATGGAAGATCCCTGGCAGTATAGG
Organism: Hydrophis major; assembly: GCA_033807585.1. Taxonomy (NCBI): domain Eukaryota; kingdom Metazoa; phylum Chordata; class Lepidosauria; order Squamata; family Elapidae; genus Hydrophis; species Hydrophis major. Next base: position 225,894,974 of record CM066329.1, read on the forward strand.
TGTTGTGGCCTGTCGCCCGCTGACCCCTCCAGCAGCTGAATTCGAGGAGGAGGAGGAGGAGGAGGCATGGGAGTCAGGGTCAGCATCAGGATAATCTGGGAGCTCCAAAGTGGAAGAGGGAATGGAGCTGGCAGAGGGAGGGAGACGGAGACAGAGCAGAGCCTGGGCCATCCATCAGCCCTCAGATGGAGAGTCAACAGTCCCCAGGTCTGGAGGTGGTTGATGAAGAAGAGGAGGAACAACTGGGTCCAGTGCCTGATGCAGGGCTGCACAGAAGGCAGGGGAGAGGAGAGCAGTGGAATGCCGTGGGCTGATCCTGGGGAAGGAAGAGCCACCGCTAGTAGTGAGGCCCCACCCTAGCTCTGGGGATAAAAGGCAGGGGGCAGAGATAAATAGGTGTGGCAAACAAGGATTCATCTTCCCGACAGATGGACTTCTTAGCCTGTGAGATAAACTTTTTGCCAAGGCTGCTGGCATTCCTAATAAAGACATCTTTTGAGTTCATATCAGAGAGTTTGTCGTGTTTGGGGCGCTGGGTCAGAACATTGGGCCAGTCACTCTCTGCCTCACCTTTTTTGTTGTGAGGGAGAATAAGAGTGTTGCGCGTACCTCCTCCATTTCCTGACTGAAAGGAAATGGCCATAAATAACATGCAGAAGCAACAAGACACCTTTGAGGTGCAATTCTATTGCCCTTTTTGCCACTGCAGCCTTTGTGTTAGATTGTGTAGGGGAGAAAATACTATTTTTGCCCGAAATGTGTGGCTGTATAACTTCTTTTGTCATCCCAGCTGGGCCTTCCTTTTATGCAAAAGTGTCAAACTGGTGGCCTGTGGGCTGGATGCGTCATACACAAGCCACGCCCACCCCAGTTCCGTGATACATTACGTGACTACAATGTGACGTGGCGAATTTGACACCTGTGCTTTAATATAAAAGAAGAAAGATAGCCTTTTGCTATGCACTCTCTACCTCCCCCCCCCCCCGTCCCCTATCTTTTATTGAACGGGTGAAATAAAAAAACAGCAAGGATTTTGTGTCATTCACAGGAACGAAATACAGGTAGTTCTCGATTTACATCCCTTTATTTAGCAATTCTTCGAAGTTGTGACAGCACTGAAAAAAGTGACTTATGACCTACCCTTCTACTTACAACTGAAGAGCGCTTGGTAATTAGCATGCATTTACAACTGTCGCATGTCCCAGGGCTATATAATTGTAATTTGTGACCTTCCCAGCTGGCTTCCGACAACCAAAATCAATGGGAAAAGCCAGATTCACTTAAGGACTATGCAATTCATTTAACAGCGATGGCCAAAGACTATAAAATCAGGCATGACCACTTCAGTTAACAGAAGTTCCATTCCCAGTTGTGATGATAAGTCTACCGAAAAGTAGCTGAAGTGGAAAAGGGGCACAATTATTTAACAGTTTAGATGGACAGGGTGACCCCCATCTCTTTTCTTCCTCCCCTCTCACCCTATTGGAGAAAACTGAGGATGACAATAGAAGGCCTGTTTTATCATATATTATCAGATAATGAGGACTCCCAACTCCCATCATTTCTGACCACTGACCACGCTAACTGCCTCTGAGGAAAGTTACCACCAACTTTTTTCCCCTGTTCCTGTATTTCTTGTATATTCTGCTGAAACCTTTTTTAGAATACAGACGAGGCCAATTTCAAGCACTGCGGGCTACTTCAGAAAAGAGTGTTGGAAATAAGGAGAAACAAAACATATTGGATAATCTTCCGCCAGCTGGTTCTGGTAAGCCAAGCCTCCTGCCAGCTGCTTTTCAAAAGGAAAGAAGGAAACACCAACTTTTGGCCTCTTACTTATGGGAACAGCAGCTGCAGTCAGTCCTCAAGCTTTACAGGTGGTCATCGACTTACGACCACAACTTTGCCTCAAAAATTTTATTGTTAAGTGAGACAATTTTTCACAGAGTTTTGCCCCGTTTTACGACCTTCCTTGCCACAGTCGTTAAGTGAATTTGGCTTCTCCAGTGACTTTGCTTGTCAGAAGGTCGCATGACCGTATCATATCCCAGGATGCTGTAACCATCACAAGCATGAGTCGCTTGCCAAGCATCTGAATTTTGATTGCTTGACCAAGGGAATGTTTGCAACTGTTGTAAGTCTGAAAAATGGGCGTAAGTCATATTTTTCAATGCCGTTGTAATTTTGAATGGACACTAAGTGAACTGTTGTAAATTGAGGACTACCTGCTAATTGCACCCACATGTCCTGCTTTGTTCCAGATTCAGTGACTGGGCCACTTCTCACTTTGCAGGTTGTGCGAGCGATTCTTTGTGGAATCCGACTTATGTAAGCCTACTTTAGCGGGATATGCAAACCGGGCCCTCTGCTTGTTCCCTGTGCACATGCTCACAGCTTTCCTTGTGTGTTTTCTCCTCCCTAGCAGCCTGAGAGAGGGTCGCTCTGCAGATCGTTCCATGCCTAGAACAGTCTCCCTCGAGTTGTGCAACTCAGGTTTAGAGCAAGAACAAGAAACTGTAGGTCTGGTGGAGGGGACAGGGAGAAACTGCATCTCAAAAAGCAGCAATGACTCACATGTATTCCTGTGCGAATCACACACACACACAAATGCGCGGGCTTCACAAGCAGGCAGCCGTGGGAGTGCAGTAATGCTTTGGGACCTCTGCTTTCTCATTATCTCTGCCCCACCTCTTTGCTCCTTAAGATGAGCACAAAGGTTTCCTCTTCCTCCCCATTCCAGCCCTGCTATGTGCTTCAATCCTCTTTTTCTCCCTCTCAGGTGTGGCTGATACCCATCCTAACTCTTCACCTTCTTAGCTTTTTCACCAGGTTTTGCTACACTCTCTCTGGGAATAGCAGCTCCTAATTCAGGCACAGCTGTTCCCATTCAGCAAATGGTGCTAATCTCCATTCACAGCCAAGGCAGAGCTGTGATATCATCTTGCCAACATGTTGAAGCTTTGTAGACGGCTGCACTGCTAGGCCTGCCCCTACGGTGCCTGCATTCTTTTCCATGTGTGGCAGACAGACGTATGGAGGTTGTGAGTTAAATCTAGGGAGGTGTGGGGGGGACGTGGAAGAAAGGGAGATCAAAAGCTGACACGGTCTGGCATTCACAGTAATGATTGTGTTCCCTGTTAAACATATGCCTTGGTCGTGGGAGAGGGTTTCCCGAAGAAGTGAGAAGACTCCAAACACTTGCTGATGGTGAAAATTAAAATGAGAAAGTTTAAAGCCACTCATAACATGTTTGGATTTTGAACAAATCGTAATCTGTAGTCATGGGAGATTGAATCAATGTATTAACTGTGCCAGGATTCTCAACATTTTGAGCCAGTGGGCACACATTTTTAAGAATCTTCTGCAGATGCTATAGCTTGCCCATTAGGAAAAATGGCTGCTAGAATGGGAGTGGCATAGCCAGTCTCAGAACAAGAATGCTGGGAAGAACTTGGTTTGGAGGACTCTAAAAAGAGGCTCATGGGACTCCGAGAAGCCTCCTCTGCATCATCATCTACCTTTCTTCAAGGTCTCTCCTTCCTATCCATGTTGTCCTTGCAATATTATACAGGGGTCTTCAAACTTGACAGCTTTAAGACTGGTGGACTTCAACTCCCAGAATTCCTCCTCCAGTCACATTAGCTCAGGAATTCTGGGAGTTGAAATCCACAAGTCTTAAAGCTGTCAAGTTTGAAGACCCTTGGTCTAAAATGACAAGTTGATGGGTTTATGTGACATTGCCCCACCATTGAGATGACATACATTGAGAAATCATGTATAATGCCTCAATGTCAAAGGGGGGATAGAATGCAGAAAACAAAGAATAAAAATCAACACTGATGATGTTACCTAGTTTGGGTAATGAAACGTTTGCAAGAAAACAAGCAAGCTCAGAGAGCACTCAACCTTGAGCTACAAATATTCTCCTTTATTGGGGTTCCTCAATAAAGAATATGATTGCAAAAGAAGTTTCCTTTGTCCTAGCCATCAGTCAAGTTGACCAAATAATTGCCTGCCCTTAGGTTTCTAATAAACTTTTTCAGTTACAGCTCTAGTAGCTAAATGAAAACTTAGTCATTCTGACTTCTTTTTTGAATGTCTCATTCTTTGAATCAGATCTTTTGTGTTATTTTTATTAGTGTTCCAACCAAAATCTGGAAATTGCCAATTAAATTACTCCAATAATCTTGTTTTATAGGTAATCCAAACCCTAAGGAATTTGAGATATAGTTTAGGGAAGAAACCTGCCCAAACCCTGAAGGACTTTGGCAGTCTTCTAGAAGATTTCAGTGAAGGAGATGCATTGCAGATGTTTTGGATCACAATTCCCATCATGCTCCATGCAACATGGCCAACAGAATTTGTTTTGATGTTGCAAAGACCTGATAAATGAGGACCCAGATTGTTGGGGGCAATTTGCTGACTGTATACCGCTTAGAGTGGGCTGGAAAGCACTGTGAAGTGGTATATAAGTCTAAGTGCTATTGCTATAATCCTACAAATGGGGCCATGTTTCAACTTACTCTTGGCTAAATTTATATACATCTGTGGTTTATTTGGCTTTGTAATATGAATTTCATCCCTTGCAGTTTTCACCATAAATCAGGATTAATCAGGTGGCAGCATCCGTAGGCCCATGTCTGAACTTGGAAGGGAGGCAGAGTTGGGCCAGGAGGCTACTTGGCAGAAGACTGCGGAGTTGGAAAGTTGAAAATCTCTCAGAAAAGATTTGAACCACATGCTGTTGAGGGTGCATAAGCTCGTGCTTCTACAGTCACACCCTATACGTGCTAATGTGTGGGTTTAATGGGGTTTATATACGGTGGAGAATCAAAATGGGGAGGGGGGAATCTGAGAATGTTCAAATTGCAGAAGCAGCAATAACAAATATTCATCAGATGAAGAACATTTAGAAATTTCATTTTCTGCTGGCGATGAGCAGGTCTTCCTTATTCTTAATGGACAGAGAAACGTTCTTTATTGTTCAGATGAGAATGACAATTGTGTAACTTCTCCATTCTTCCTGCCTCTTGGGCTGCATTCAATTCAAAACCTTTACCACTGCATTTACAAAGTGATGGGTCTTATTAACTGGAATGTCCTGTTGATCAGGAAAAAAAGAATCACTTTTGAAGCGGACCAGCGCACAGCACACGGGGTGTGTGTGTGTGTGTGTGGAGTGTCTTCCTGCCTTTAATTGGAGCTTAAGCTTCAGAAATCAGCTCTAGCTTTTCCTAATACAGAGATGAGTGTCAGTCACTAATGGCTGCAAAGCTGTACAGCTTGTATGGACAGACAAGGGAGCTGCTTGAAGTTTAAGGTGTGAGTCTATTTCCACCTGTCTCATGTGTGTGAAGACAGGTACCTCTCAGCCATTTAGCCTCGTTTTGTTTAGCAACAAATAGGATGACATAGAAATAGAAGGAAAAACATAAGCTAAACCTTGGGGGGGGGGGGCTTTAAAGCAAAAGTGAGCTGATCCTTAGGGGGGCTTATGGCTAATGGTGCCTGACTCCCAAACATACCACAACCCCCACTCCAGGGATCTCTGCTCTCATTAGCACTCAGCTCAGCTACATATCTCTGAACTCCCCATCTGTGTCACCCGCTCCCCACTCTACACAGAGCGTGCCCCTTCTCTCTCTGAAGAAACTGGTTGGGTGTGCAGGAGAACACCATGAGCTTTCCCCACATACGCATAGGGTGAGCTAGGAGGAGCACCTGACACAATTGGGATAACAGACTTCAGGAGAGGAATATTCAGCTCCCTTCTGGGCCCAGAATTATAGCGCCAAACAAATATTCAGCTTTTGCAAAGGCCCTGTTCTTGTTCACACCATGCCACGTGGGAGTAAATGCTTGGATGCACACAGCTAGGATGCATATGGTTGCTTATGAGCAGTTAGGTGATGGCAGCCGACCCTGTGGAAGTCAGATAGCAAATGTTTTAGAAACCCGGTTTTTTTTTTCTTCTCCTATTTCTTTCTTCTTTTTTCTTATCCTCCCCCCTTTCCCTCCCCTCGTCTGGGCATCTCTTGTTTCAACCCAGGGTCTGGTCCATCCATTCATGTATCTTAATCCCCATCAAGAATACTTGATTATCCTATCATTTTTGTACCGTGCCATTCTATTCCTGGCCGTGTCTGACTCCCCGCGCTTTCTGGTTCCCGTGAAGAGAAGCTGAAGACCGTGAATTTCTGGCCTTTTGAGCTGGGTTGTTGCGGAAGGGTCAACTCTCCTCCCCCTCCTCTCCCCTCGCATGTCTGTAATCTAAAACACGTCCCGCTCCACCTGTGGTAAGTCCAGGGAAAAGTGAATCCAGATCCAAGGACAACCTCCTCCCCCCGCCCCCACCGCGCTGCCTGCCAGCCTACAAAACAAATACATAAAATGCACTTTGCCTGCGCACCCCCCACGCCACGCTGGAGCAGCTTTCTAATCTGTAGAAAAGCTGCTTTTGTTTCTCGTGTCCGGGGATTAAAAACCCTGGACTGACCACAAATCTTGGCATCGCCCCTGAAAAGGAGACACGCTGAAGCCCAAGAGAAGGATCCCTTGGAACTTGTCCGTAGTTGTGATCCTGCCCCATCTTCTGAAGTGAAGACAAGGCCGCCGTGTGTGCGGGCGTTACGCCGCGCGCTTGTACCCACGCCCCGTTTTTTTCTGAGGGAAACCCACACGACTGCCCGCACCCCAACTTCTCAAATCCCCCCCCTTTCTCCTCCACCCCGAAGAGACCGTGTTGTGCCCGTCGATCACCCCCACCCCCACCCCCGGCAAGGAGCACCTGCTTGCGAGCCCATGCTGCTCGGCGGGGAGTCTCTTCCCCCTCACACGCAACTCCTCAGCAGCCAACGGCGGAGAGAAGCCGAGCGAAAGCGCGCCGCGCAGGTGAGGCTCCGGGACAGCGCGTCTCTGGGCGCCCCTCCAGGTAGCCGGGATTGGGGAGGGGGAGGAAGGAAAGTCAGCCCTTTGCCTCTGAGGGGACAAAAAAAAAAAAAAGACACGCTTGCCCGCCGTTGCCAGGATCTGCCCTAACGCGCCTCTTCCAACCCAACCGCCCCCCCCGCCCGCGCCCAGTCCTCCAGCCCCAGCTCTCCTTCTCCGCGTGGCTCTGGGACTCTCTTCGCTCCGTCCCCCCACCCTCCCAGCTGCCGCTTCCCTCCCGCTCCTGCCTTCCGCTCCTTGGGCTCTTTGCCAGCGCAGGCAGCGCTCAGACTCTGCCCAGGAAGCGCAGAGGCGGGCAACTCCGTGCCATGGCTGAACCATCCCGGACCGCCGCTCCTCTGCCCCGCGGCAAGCAGTAACGCCAGTCCGCCAGCCCCAAGTGGGGGAGGGACACCCAGCTCCACCCCAGGTAGGACGGGGACACCAAAGCGGGGAGGCGGCTGGATCTGTGGGCCGAGGCTGGGGAGTGGGGTTCACAATTGGCTGGGCAGACAGAAGATGGGGGGGATAAAGCGGGGGTGGGGTGGGGGTACTGGAGCATCCAATGGAAGAAAGAAGTAGGGCTGATGCTCATTTTGAAGAGGAAGGAGGGCGTGTGTTGCTTGATGGACAACTGTTTGAGGGTAATTATTTTCTTGACACCGGATGGTCAGAAAGTTTAGAAGCATCTTTAGGACAAGGGGATAGAATAGGACCATGTTTGAGGAAAGGCCGGATGCTCAAGAGCAGCTGTGAGTATATGCCTCTGTGTTTGTGTGTGTGTGAAGTGAGCATTAAATAAAAGAGGCCGGGAGCACTATTCCACAGAAAGGAAAATTACTTTGCATGCGCACACACAGGCAGTGATAATTTCGTTTGGGCATCAGATGCACTCAGAGGCTAAAAGGTTTTTGAAGAAGCTTGTATCTGAATATCCATCTCATTTACCAAAACAGGGACAGTTTACAAAGGGACTATTCTGCACATATTCACAGGATTGGTATAATGTGCACCATATGCATATGTTACTTTAAGCATAGCCATAAGATCATGAATGTGCAAAGCATCCATTTATTCATGGATGTCTGCAACAGTGCGTTCGTATGTGCTCATTCGTGCGTAATAAGCTCCTGTTAGATTGCCCTGCCATTAGTTGGTGTCTTTGGACCTTGATGTGTGCGCTTCGTGCTTTGTGCCTTCACAGCTTATAGGGGCAACTTCCTTGAGATTCAGTCTGCACAGAAAATCACTTACTTTATTTTCACTGTCAATTGCCAAATGACAGTCTCTAGAATAGACTGTCTACAGAGCCACTGTCACAAAACTGAATTGTGGCTTCAGCCACAGGGTTGGGACCTTTGGGAGATATGGGCAATGGATTTGGCATCTAAGAATAGCTAAACCTCATGACTGATCATACATAAAATCATACATTGCAATGTCCTACCTGTCAATGAATACTTCAGCTTCAACCATAACAACACAAGAGCACACAATAGATACAAACTCAAGGTTAACCGCACCAGACTTGATTGCAGGAAATACGACTTTAGCAACAGAGTGGTCAATGTCTGGAATACTCTACCTGACTCTGTAGTTTCTTCCCCAAACCCCCAAAACTTTAACCTTAGACTGTCTACTATTGACCTCACCCCTTTCCTAAGAGGTCTGTAGGGGGCATGCATAAGCGCACCAACGTGCCTACCGTCCCTGTCCTATTGTTTCTTTTATTTTTTTTATATGTGCCCGTTTTATGTATTCATAACTATGTATATACTTATACTTATTATCTTGTAAGCAATTGACAAATCAAATAAATAAATAAAATAAATAAATATGCTTTGAGGAGACCCTTAATGGATCTCCTTAACACTCCTTCCTCTTATCAAGAATCCCCTTTGTCCACCTTTCTCTGCAACCCACAATTTTCTTTTGAGTTGCGTTTTTTTACCTTCTCCCCATTGTATTCTTTTACAATTTGGGCAAAAGATTGGATTGACTTGAGAATTTACAGAGAACCTTTGATACTCAGTTGATTTGTGTTGTGCCTAAATAACATCCAACTGATTGAAGAGTATTTTGTGCCTATGTGTATATCACACAATCTACAAACTGGAGCTGGCAGAAGGTGAGGTTTGAGGATGCCAGGGGCTAAAAGGTCTCAATTTCCTCTCCCCCTATTGTCTCAAAAATCCCCCACTGACGGGATTAAAGAGAAAACTTTCCTTGGAATTACAGTGATGAAGTATGCTGAAAAGTTATAGAAATATTATAAGACAATGCCTTATTGACAATGTATCAGCAATGACATTCAAACACTGGGTGTTTATGCAAGTAACTGAGTAAAAAAGTCTGTCCTGTTTATATGTGCTGCATAATTAGAAGTTACAAATTCACAGACTAAAATAACACCGCTTCAGAAAAAGGCTGAAATAAAATGGTACTCTGGAATAGATAAAATTTCCCTGCTTTCCCAGCACTTTCCCATGAGAGCAAAACATTTAATCCAATTGGCAACCAATACAAAGCAGGAAAATAAACAGCATTGGCTATCATTATAAATGCATGGCATTTGCTTGCCATGGTCCCAGCTTGCACTGGAGATCTCTCCAGGGTTATGGAAACTGCCACCAGAAGCAACATACCATTGAATCCCAGGAGCTGGAAAACACAAATGTGAAGAGACTTTTTTTTTCATGTCCTGCTTATAGCTTTCCCAGAAGCAGCTGAATGGAGGACAGGATGTTTGGGCTAGCTGGAATGGGATCCTGGTCTGGTGCAGCAGTGTTTTCATTACAGTAGAACCTGCTTTGTATTCAGTCCTGTTCTTAGGTCCAGCAGGAGCCATTTAGGAAAGCTGTTAATCTCAGCCAAGTAAAGACCTGACCTCCTTCTTATGGGCATATGGTTTTGCAGTCTGGGGATGGTTCTCTGGAGAGATTTAATTCTGGTGGCCTTCACTGTGTCTGCAAGAATTGGACCAACCCTTGCAGATCCTTTCCTTGAAATTAAGGATAATCAAAATAGGTGCCACTCATTTGGCCAGGAACAAACCATGAGCCTAGCTTCCAGCGCTATTTGATCTTGGGCGAGCCCCTGGTCCTTCATACAGTGGGTTGTGTTTGTTTGTTCTCTCTCTTTCTCTTGCAGAGAGTGCAGTGGACTTGGACTTTAGTAAGTAAGCTGTGAACTCATTAGCACTCATGCCAGCTCGTGCGATGTTGTCATTCTAAGTGAAAATACATTTCATTTTACCTCTTTTCCCTTCTCCCACATCCCTTCCCAACCTTCTACCAGTATATATCTTGTTTCGTCTTCAGTGGGGATGAAAGGAGTGTTTTGGGAGACCTTACATTATCCCCACCTGGTTAAATATTTTCCTAGTTGCATTCAGCTGAAACAAAGGGACGTGATTTATTCAAGGCTCAGCAGGCAGAACCAGAGACCTGTGGTCTGAAAAAATAGAAAGGATGATGGGAAGGTACAATGGTCAGGTTCACGTAGTCATGAGGTGGCTTGTTTGGTTTTGATGTGGTGTGCGGTCTATATGCTCCCGTTGATGGTTTAAAGAGTTCATGTAGTTGTGATACTTCCACAGTGGTTCTCCCACTTCCCACCCTCAGCCCATCCCAGTTTGATCTCCTAATTAGCTGGAGGATCACTGGGATTCTCTTTGTCCAAAGGACCAACCTCTGTTATCTGCTGGGATGAGCTGGGATCTGTTTCGCCTTGGCAAATTCCTGCTGAGCTGCACATTTTGTATGCTGTGTTTCAATTTGCCCTTGTGACAATTTTGTCCGACTGGGAGGAGAAAAGAATAAAAAAGCGAAAGGCTGGCTGACAACTGCCCTGGTAGAGTTGCGTTCGCACTTCAGTAGCGAGAATATTTCTTTTTAAGTGGAAAGGTCAATCACGAGGTTTGTGCCTAGGACTCAAACTATGCATCCCTCATAGCTTTGCTGGATTCTAGTGAGAGATAAATAAATGCAAGAATAAATAAAAAGTACAGTCAATAGAAACTCTTCCTTACAGGGAGGGATTTTTTGGAGGGGGTGTTGCTAACCTGAATTGGGAGGGACAGTGAGTGAGGGAGAGTTATTAGACTCAGTCTTGGTTTGTGGATTTATTAAGTAGTCCTGTTTCTCAAAATTTTGGGACTGTTTATCTGTTCTCACATATGTGAACAGGGTATCATCTAGCCCCCACCTGAGCATCCATTTTAGCTCCTCCAAGGAAATGCTTTTCAACATATTCACACCTCTTGATGCCAAACAGGGGTAAAACAATAAATATAGAGAGATCTGAAAGTATGTGTGAATCAGGAAACTGGATGATGCAAGAGCATCCATAGACTCAGAAAAGTTGCACACACACACAAAATGGATTTGCAGAAACGGCTGCCTGCCACCCTGTATTACTCAGGGACCGTAGAATCTGGAGGAAGCTGCATTTAGTTTATTTCTGGGACAGCTTTTTTCCTATCACAAACTTTCCTTTGAATGCAGATGAGTTTAGCCAGCAGCACTTACTATACCCATTTGAGCCAGCTTCCATATTTTCCATTTTTTACTTGTTGCCTTTCTGTAATTTACCATGAGCACCAACGCTTGCTGGTGGGGTTAACAAGGTTAACAGGATTAACAAACAAAAAGAACAGACGGGAAGGATTTCCAGGATTTTCATGAGATTCGCTTCTCTGCTGGACTGAAATCGGAAGGGTTATTTGAAAATAACATAAAATCAGTTATAATAAACAAGATGATAGTGGTTGTTAGCAGCCGTAGACATTAAAAACCACTTTGGGAAGTTTTTATATATATATATTTTCACTTCCCAAAGTGGTTTATATATATATCTATATCTATGGCCGGGTCTTTTTTTTTTTTTGAGCCCCGAAAAAATGGCTAGGCCGTCTTTTCGGGGTGACCTAATTCCCCCCCCCTTGCATCTTCAGGCGGGCGGCGACGCTTGGATGTTGACCTTGGCGTTGGTGGGGCACTTCGTATCGGGGTCAACGCAGGCAGCACCATATCCGGATGTGCAACAAAAGTACTTCCTAACGGCAAGCCCCCCGACCATTCCCCCCCATTTCGCATGTTTTAATATAGGCCTTAATTTGGGGGGAGGGGCTTAATTTCATTTCATGCCTATAAAACATGCTGGGACTTCCTCTTGGGGGAGGCCGTATTCTTGGAGAAACAGGGTGTGTATATATATATATATGTTTGAGACGTGAAGCAAAATACCTTGTTGCTGTTGTACTGTATTTCTCTTAAGTTTGAAATAGAGCTTGCCAGTTCTGATTGTGGGATGAGCAGGGTTTTTTTTTTATTATCTGAAGAAAAGGGGGGGGAAACCTCTTTTCCCTAGGTGTAACTGTGGAACAAATGAAAACCAGGGACACATGTGCTATAGGAATGGAAACCTTTGCAAACTTAAGTTTTAGTCATCTCAAAAACAATGGTTTGCTTTCTATCTAAGATATGGTTTGTAAAATGCCCTTGGGAGATCTTATGGCAACGGAAAGGCTTGAAACACAAGATTGGCTAGCTGTAATTGCAGGTGAGAAACAGAGAAACAGAGCTGCAGAAAAAGGGGAGAATTCTGAGAAAGGAGTTTTGACTCTTAACATGCCCATATGCAGGTTTTTTTTTCTGATTCCAGGGTTTACTGGGCTTCTTTGATTAAAAACTATGCGAATACCAGGGTCTGAGGTAAATTCCTTCTATTGTCCCCTTGGATTTTGTACAGAAGAGTATGATATTACATCAAGCACTTTATTTCATTGGTGTTATACCTAAAAAGTTCTGAATGTTTGGGATACAACTTCTCATGATCCTCCAACGGAAATAATCTGAAATTACTAAATCACCCACCCCCACCCTGGTAAGGGTGGGCAAAGTTATGAGCACCAATTCAAAGGATTGCAGTGTGAATCAAGGATTATTTGATTTGATCCTTGCTTATTCTTCCAAATGCAGCCTTCCAAAACGTGGTGTGCTCCAGGTTACTTGGATTATTTACCATAATTCCCTGTCAGCAGAGATGCTGACGGGGGATGGCATCAGTTCAAACCCAACACACCAAGCTGGAGTTAGCTGCTGTAATGCCATGAGTTCACTGGAAAGGTTATCCTGTTGTCAAAAACATGCATTGCTGGGAATCACATACTGAAATATTGAAGAACCAAGTAAAAATCCCTACATTCTCTGTTTCGTTATTAATGTGTACAATCTTTATGCCCACACATCCAGGAAAACTATTACCCTCTTTTTATTCCAAATATATGTTTCTGCTTCAAAGAAAAGAATTTTTTGGGGAGAAGGGGGTTGAATTTTGCTAGCTTTGGGCAAGTGGAGGCTGTTGTCTCAGATGGCTCCTTTGTAATGTGTGTGTTTTTTAAATATATTATTATGATTATTATTATTCTAAAGCAATTGAACTGCTTGTGAGTTTTAATATATTTAGGGTACAATGGACCTTGACTTAGGGACACAGTGATAAAACATTTACTGTTTTGCCTTAGGCAGCATGTGCTTATTTCAAAAGACAGTTAGCTGGATTTTTGGGAGCCCAAAGAGGAGTTTGAGCTGTTTTTATCTTCAAAGACTACCGAATGTCAAGGCAACCAGATTTGCAAGGACCACTTTTTAAAACTGTGTGCGTTTTTAAAAACAATAGGTCAGCAAAATCGGTTGCTCCAAAAGGAGGGCAAGGAAAATAAATATTATTTAGTACTTTAAGCAGTTTGGAGGTGGGGAGGCGAGTAGGTGGGTGGCTGACTTCCGTCAGGTATCAGATCTCTGAAATTCTTGAATGGTGCATCGTTGTAGTGCAAAGAAATGACTTTGCGTTGCTTCCTTTGTGCTTCCCCAAATGTAGCTACTCTTATTTTATGATCAGAATAAGAGTATCTTGGCTCAATGGACATATGCTGGTGGGAGCTCATGGTGTGCTGGGTAAGTGTAAAGAGAAGGCCGAGAATCCTAGGGGTAGAAAGAATAAACTGTATTGCCTTGGCTCAACCTAATTTATGCTGCCAAATTTTGGGAGCTACCGTTACGTATTTTTTTCATGGGCGTTCAGGTATCTTCAGCAGGCCTTGTTTTCATATAAGAGGCCGTTGAAGAGCATCCTTTGTTGGCAGTGATTGTGACTGCCCTAGAATGTCTCTGTGGTTATAATTTAGTAAGGCTAGGAGTATCTGCTATGTATTTTGTCAGGTTTTAACATCGCTTTACAATGTGTTTTTACAATGGCAAACCACTCAAGCATCTGACAGGGTTTGCATCCAAATACTATAAACTGAATAAATAACAGTCTTTCTGGAGAATTCCCAAAATGTAGCAAACTGTAAGGGTTCTGGGTGTACCTTTTGAGTATGAGCCGGTTTAGGCAAGCCAGTCCATCTGCAGTGCATCATTTGTGATTCTGCAAAATGAGCAGGGCATTCCCGTCACTGAGGATGGTGGCCTACTTGCCAAGAGGTTCATGAGTCAGCTGGCTTATGCAACTGAGTGTGGTTGTTTATGGCTTCAGGTTTTTGCCACTGCAAGGCCTACTGTGCATGTACTACCAGGCACAATTTGATGGTGTGTGTACATCTTGCCAGGTAGGTGAAGATTATAGATATATCCTGCACAATGTGTGGGGCACAATTGTGCTCACGCCAATAGCCCTGGACATGAGTCCTTTGACTGTCCTACTGGTAACTCAACCAGATGACAACAGAAGTGGCTTGATGTAGAGCTCCCAAGGCTTACAATCACATTGCTGTGTGCTTGTATTTCCTATATCATCTTTGTCAGCGAATGTGTGTGTTGCAGGGTGTAGCTGGGCTTCCCATCCATTGTGGCCCATTAAGTTACCTGACAGTATTGCTAGCGAGTTGCTAGGTTGCCATGGAAACTCCCAGCTTTATTGGGGGTTAAAACACCAATAACAGGGTTAGAAGAACTTCCCCCAGGCATTCTCTGTCAGCAACAGGTTTTGAAACTATAAGTTGAGACCAATGATGGAAGAGGCCTCTTCAGACCAGCCTGAAGGACCGTTGCCTTGGAGCAAGATAGCAGAAGGCCAGACCACCAATTTGGCAATGGAAACTATCCCAGCTCCTATGGGATATACAGCTATTTCTGTAGCATTTTAGGCACACCTAAGAAGGTAGCTGCATCCTTGGATTGCAGCCCTGGCTTCCTGGTGTGACGTGGATCTTTCCACCAAAACCTCCTTTGATTTCCTCACTGCATTGATCTTCTTCTTTTCCACCTGCCTTCATCCATTATTCCCAAAATCCTATCCTGGCAGCTTGTTTTTAGATTTCTTCATGACTTTACCTCCACTCTGGGTTCTCTTGCTTGTAAAGTGACAAAGTGATTTATCCTCTACGTACCTACCTGCAAGGGCTTTTTCATCCAGAGAAATTGCAAACCAGATAGTACCATGGCAATTATGAGCCAACTGCCTGGCAGTGTGATGGCATCTCCTTATGGATTCCATAGGATTCCTCATATTTTTATATATAAGAAGAATATTGCCCAATCATTGTGACACTGAAGCAAATGAAACCAGCTTTCTTCTAAAGATGGGCATAAATAGTTCAGGTAGAAATGGATTTCTACCAGAAAGCACTAAGAGTGCCAGATTTCTAGCAGAATGAAGGTAGTGCTCAAAGGTTTCTAATCTCAGTGTAATCTTTTAAGCCATCCCTCCTCCTTACATTTCTCATTCTCTAGATTTCTGCTCCATGTTTCTGAGGTTTCCCATAGTGGAATACAGTGAAAATTATTGGGTGCCCCTCAAACTTCACAATGAAATACCTCCTGAATTTTGGCCAAATTCGCTTTGTTTTCCCCAACTTTTTTCTTGTTGTCCAAAACATGGGCATTGAAAAGGCTTTCTTTCACCTCCTTTAGAAATGAACAAGTGACAATTTGTTGTCATAGGAGGATGCATAATAGAGATTCAAGACTGTCATCTAAAGAAGCCTCCCCACTCTGCCTCTCAGTGGCATTTGAACACTGGAGATGCGTTACGTTCTGGAGGTCTTCTCTACCTAAGAAACTGCTTGTAGTTTCCCATCCTTTACACAGGGCTGCCATCCTCGTCCTTTCTCCCCACCTTTTTTTTTCCATCTCCACTTCTGTCTTCTCACTCCATTGTTATTATTAGTATGAAGTATCATCATAGCGTGTGTCTTCTTTGGAGCCTCTAAGGAAAGCTACAGAAGGAATTTTGCTTATTTTTCTTTGTATTTAAAGGAAAAAGAGGAGAAAATAAATAAATCATTCATTTCTAAAATATTTTAAAAATGATTTACAGTATGGGGGGGGGTCTTTCCCCCAGAAGCCCTTTAGGGGCTAAATTCATCTGACAGCTGATATGAGGGCAAAAAAGTTCTGTTGAAATGGAGTTCACAAGAGAGGGAAATTTGCATCCATTGCAAGAATTTCTGTTTTAAATTTGTTTTCTCTTTGTTTGACTTTTGTTGGATAGCGTAACTTGCCCAGAAAAATAAAATACCATACCAAATGTCAATGCCAGGTCAATTTTATTTCCATTTTGTTTTATTTTATGTGGTATCTCTCCAACATTTTCTGCCAATCGAAGCCTTTCAGGAAGCTTGCATCATATGTATTATTAATAACTTGGCAAAAATTAATGAAAAAGAACAACAAAGTGATAAACCACAAGAATCTATGTTGCCAAAGCAGAAGGCCCTATCTGCAACTAATTAGGATATTTCAACAGCCTAACACCGGCAGAAGAATCTCATTTTCACTGTGTTTCTCAAGAACCAATGGAAATGATTTTGCATACTTTCCCCTGGTTAGCGAAGAGCCATCCTAGTCAACTCTTTGTTTTTAGATAAAGAATTCCGTAAGGTGAACTCAATTGCTGATGGTTACAGGGACTTGTAATCACATCTGTTTATTGGGAATAGTCCTTATTACTTTGTTCCTGTAAAAAAAAATGCTTTTAATTTTTTTTTATTAGTGTGAAAAGCAAAAATCAAGAGTTTTACTTCCTGCCCAGGGTCGCTAGAAGTTCAATATTCTATACCTCAGAGTTAGAGCAGCCATCAGCTCTCTAAAATAAGATGATTCCAACTTCCATTTTCATGATGGCTGGAGAAGCTGGAATGATATCTAAAGAACCTCATATTCTTTTCTCCTCGATCTACGCATTCATCTAAGAATAAATCCACTAAACCCAGTGGGGATTCTAAAGAGATATGTAAAGGATTTTGCTCTGTACATAGCTGGATGTCTTTCATTTGTAAAAAGGCAGCTGTTGAAGTACATTTGGAATGGTTGCCAATAAAATGTGTCCTTATTTTCTAGCATATATTTTATAGTATAGATAACCGATTGGAAGAGCCAGTTTTGTGTAATGGTTAAGGCTACAGGGCTAGAAACTGGGAGACCACCAGTGAGTTCTATTCCTATCTTAGGCACAAAACCAACCACGTGATCTTGAGCCAGTCATTCCCTCTCAGCCCTGAGAAGAACAAAGCAAAGGCAAATCACTTCCAAAACATTGCCAAGAAAACTGCAGGGAGTAATCTGGGCAGTAGTCAGCAATGATTCAAAGGCACACACACACAACACTCCCCCTAACAATTCCAAATTGGAAAAAAATAAATATTGCAAAGAGGGCTAAATTAAAGGCACAGTAGAGCTCTTGGCAATGTGTTAACTGTTCTGTCCCTAATTTACATACTCGAAATCCCCGCGCTTTGATTGGCTAAAGCGCGGGGATTTCTAATTGGCCAGGCGAGCCGCGCCGATTGGCCCGTGAAAGTCTCCCGTGATTGGCTCACTCCAAGAGCGGGAGACTTGAAACGTTGCCATTGGCCGCGGCCGCCGCGGCGAAAAGGATAAAAGCCGCGGGCTTTTTCCTTTTCGCCGGTTCGGTTCTCAACTTCAAAATAAAGAGCTTTAAACTAAGTCACCGACTCCTGGCGTCTTTTGCGGACACGACACTGGCGACGAGGATGGGATCCAGACCCTGAACCAAACCCCGTGTCCGACAAGAGCCAGACTTAGCACCGAAATGGCAAAAATCGCACCACCCGCCCCCTTCAACCCCGCCACCGAGGACTGGGAATCGTTCTCAGACCGTTTCCGCATGTACCTTGAGTGCACCGGAATGAAGGACGCCCCGGGCCGGCTAAAACGCGCCGTTTTCCTCACGCATTGCGGAACCGAAGTGTTCCAGATGGCCAAAGCATTGGCCAAGCCGGCCGACGCAACCGCCATGGATTGGGACGTCCTCGAACCTATCCTTCGGCGACATTACGCCCCCGAGGTCCCCATCCTGATCCGGCGCAACGAATTCTACCGGCGGGACCAGAAACCAGGCGAAAAACTGAGCGACTTCGTCGCCGAGCTGCGGCGCCTAGGAGGGCTCTGCGAATTTGACGGCCTGAATAGCCTCCTAAGAGACCGATTCGTACTCGGCCTATGGGACCCTGCGCTCCAGAGCCGGCTTATGGCTAAGGGCGACATCAGCCTAGCAGACGCCCTCACTGCAGCCGCAGCCGCAGAAGCGACCCGCACTTCCGCTGACAGCATGCGAAAACCAGACGCAAAGGGCGGAAACAACAACCCGGCGAGGTCGGCCAACCCAAAAAACAAAACAACCGCACACTACGGCGATTTCCATTCTACATCCAGCACGTCCGAAGACGAAGAAGATATACATCGAGTCCAGACGGGGCGCAGCGACCAACGGAACCGAAGAGGTCGTAGGTCGAGGACCAACTGTGCCGGCTGCGGCGGCGACCACCCCAGATCAGAATGCCGATTTTTTGACTCTATCTGTCGGCATTGTGATAAAAGGGGACACATCGCCCGAGTTTGCCGCCAAAAGAAGACTCGCAGTCCACCCAGATGGGACCAACACGATCGTAAAAGGGAAAGCCCACCGCCCAAGACCAGAGATCGCCAATCAGACAGCCGGTGGGACCGAATCCAGCGACCATCGAGAGGCGGCGACAACCGGCGCAAGGAAGAAACCCACCAGATGGTAACCATCAGCCACGCCATCTCCGACGGCGCCAGAAAGATACACGTAGAGGTCCATATTGAAGGACGACCATGCAAAATGGAGGTGGACTCCGGGTCCTACCTCTCCATGATTGCATGGCACGAGATAAAACGGTTAGTGCCCACCCTCCATAGGAGAAACATAAACGCCCAAAGACTTATTATAAAAGACTACCAGGGAAACCGCGTCCCGGTAGTGGGCACCAAGAACTTTAATGTGACATACAAGGGCCGCACCGAACAACTCCCACTCACAATCGTCGATCGCGACCGCCCAAGCCTGCTGGGCCTACAATGGTTCGCCCCGCTCGACATCGCCCTCACGGGAGTCAACCACATCACCAACGACGGCTGGGAACAGCGGCTAGCCCAGGAGTTCCGGGAAGTCTTCGACGGAAGCCTGAGCAAGTACCTTATTTCTTTTGATCTAGACCCTAGCGTCCCCACCAAGCGACTAAAACCTAGGCGGGTACCATTCGCCCTAAAACCTAGGATTGACGAGCAGATTGACAAGCTCGTCAAACAGGGGGTGTTACAGCCTATAGACCATGCCAGATGGGAGACCCCAATAGTGACCCCGGTCAAGCCAGACGGGTCAGTGAGAATTTGTGGGGACTATAAGGCCACCCTAAATGGCGCGCTGCAACAAAGCGCTTACCCCGTCCCAATCGTGCAACACCTACTGCACTTACTAGGAGGGAGCAAGGTCTTTGCCAAGCTCGATCTCGCCCAGGCATACCAACAGTTGCCGGTCGACGAAAAAACAGCGGAAGCCCAGACCATCGTTACACATCGGGGGGCTTTCAAGTGCAACCGACTCCAATTCGGAGTCAGCGTGGCACCAGGCATCTTTCAGAGCCTGATGGAACGTTTGCTGCAGGGCATCAAGGGGGTGGTGCCCTATTTCGATGACGTATTAGTAGCGGCGCCAAACGAAGCCGAATTAGAAAACCGACTCAGAGAGGTCTTAACCAAATTTAAAGAAACGGGACTTAAAGTAAAAAGGGAGAAATGCCAACTGTGCACGGAGCGAGTGGAATTCTTGGGCTACCTTCTAGACCGGCACGGCATTCACCCCACAAGTAAGAAAGTAAAAGCTATCAAAGAGGCCCCCACCCCTAGGTCTAAGACTGAATTACAGGCTTTCTTGGGGTTGCTGAACTTTTATAATGTTTTCCTACCCCAAAAGGCAACGGCGGCGGAGCCTTTGCATAGGCTCCTGGATAAGGCGGCAACCTGGACTTGGGGGAAACGGGAGCAAGCCGCCTTCCAAAAAACCAAAGACCTCCTCACCTCCGACGCCGTCCTGATCCAATTCAGCGAAACCTTGCCCCTGGCCGTCACTTGCGACGCATCACCTTTCGGCGTCGGCGCTGTCCTCAGCCATACCCTTCCTGACAGAAAAGAAGCACCCATCGCATTCTTTTCCAGGACTCTAACCAAGCCAGAGCGGAACAATAGCCAGCTGGACAAAGAAGCCTTGGCTATAGTTGCCGCCGTTAAGCGGTTCCACGAATACCTTTACGGCCGCCCTTTTACCATTGTGACAGACCATAAGCCATTGCTGGGCATCCTTGCAGGAAATCGAGCCACCCCGAACATTCTGTCTCCCCGGATGACAAGGTGGTCCGAGTTCCTGGCAGCCTACAGCTACGAACTAATACACAAGCCGGGTAAGAAGATTTCGCACGCGGACGCTTTAAGCTGCTCGCCGTTACCAGACTCCGACCCTGACCCAGCACCAACGACAAACACCCTTAACATCGAAAACCTGCCCAACCTGCCCATAACCGCGTCAGACATTGCCCGGGAGACTATTAAAGACAGGCGTCTGGCGCGGGTTTTGCATTGGGTGGAAAAAGGTTGGCCAGAAAGGGACAATGACGAATCCGTTAAGACATTTAAAAACCGCCAATCCGAACTCTCGCTGCTTAAGGGGTGTATCTTATGGGGTGACAGGGTGGTCATCCCGGACAGGCTGCAAGGGAAGGTTTTAGAAATGTTGCATGAGGGGCATCCTGGCATCGTCAGAACTAAAGCCCTGGCCAGAAGTTACGCTTGGTGGCCAGGGATGGACAAACAGATAGAGGCCTGGGTAGCTAGGTGCCAGCGATGCCAGGAGACTAGACCCAGCCCACCCGCAGCACCCATCCTAGAGTGGGAAACACCAAGGGGGCCCTGGTCCAGAATCCATTTGGACTTTGCCGGTCCCACAAATGGGCATACCTTTCTAATAACAGTTGACGCTTACTCCAACTGGTTGGAGGTAAGCGACATGAAATCTACCACCAGGGAGGCCGTAATCAAAGAACTTTGCAAACTCTTTGCAACACACGGCCTCCCAGACGTCGTCGTCTCCGACAACGGGCCCCAGTTTACTTCCCTCGACTTCGAGAGATTCCTGGCGGAGAGGGGCATCCGCCACGCATTAACAGCACCGGCGCATCCGGCGGCGAACAGTAGGGCAGAACGGATGGTACAATTTACCAAAAAAACCATCCGGAAAATGGACCACGGGGAGATCCAAGACAAAATTAACAGACTCCTCTTTATACAACATATCACCCCGAACACCACTACCAACAAAAGCCCAGCCGAGTTACTAATGGGTAGGAAGCTGAGGTCCCCACTCGACAGGTTACACCCAACATATAACCCGGAGCGGCCCCCAGACTCAAGTTCAAAATACCGAACATTTGCACCCGGAGACCTCGTGTATGCGAAAAACCTGACGGGGGACCCCCTATGGATCCCAGCCGTCATCACCCAAATCACAGGCCCACGCTCATACCGGCTCCAAACCACAGATGGGCGAGCCTGGAAACGACACATTGACCAACTCAGGTCACGTTCGGCAACAGAATCCACCCCCCAAGAAACAAACCAAGGGGGGAGGGAATACCCGAATAAACAAACGCAAGAAAAAATAAACCAGCAGTACTTACCGGAACGCAGCCATCGCGATCCCCCACCGGAGAAGAAACACCAAGCCAGCTCAACCGACTCGGAAAGACCAAGCGGGAGCGGCGAGACCCATAGCTCAACCAACCCGGAAGGCCCAGGTGGGAGCCACGGAGAAAGAACCGGCCCGATCATCCAACCGGTTCGCACAGAAGAGGGAGCGGCCAAAAACTCGACTGCTCCGGTCGAAATCCAGCTTGCAACTGAGTTGCGCAGGTCAAGTAGGACTAGACGGAGCCCCGCCTACCTACGTGACTACGCAACGTAAAGACTGTACCAAGAGGGGAGGGGTGTTCTGTCCCTAATTTACATACTCGAAATCCCCGCGCTTTGATTGGCTAAAGCGTGGGGATTTCTAATTGGCCAGGCGAGCCGCGCCGATTGGCCCGTGAAAGTCTCCCGTGATTGGCTCACTCCAAGAGCGGGAGACTTGAAACATTGCCATTGGCCGCGGCCGCCGCGGCGAAAAGGATAAAAGCCGCGGGCTTTTTCCTTTTCGCCGGTTCGGTTCTCAACTTCAAAATAAAGAGCTTTAAATTAAGTCACCGACTCCTGGCGTCTTTTGCGGACACGACATGAGCTTTGTTATGCAGAGCAAAACACTCAGGCACTGGTTCTTAGTATAAAAGATGGGAATGTTGCAACTGTGGATCTATTTCCCTTTCCAAGCAGAAATATGCAATCCAATATCCAGTAATCCAATACTGCAGTTGTTTTTGTGAATGGATTGATTTTGGCAGAACTTTCCATTGCAATCTTAAGTTTGCTTTACACACAAACATGACCCTGTGAAACCAACGGAACAACCAAATAAATGGTGAGATTCAAATGTTTTTACTACCGGTTCTGTGGGCGTGGCTTGGTGGGCCTGGAAGGGGAAGGATATTGTAAAATCTCCAGTCAAATGTGGTATTTGCTGGTTTTCCGAACTACTCAAAATTTCCAGTACCAGTTCTCCACAACTGGTCAGAATCTGCTTGAATACCACCTCTGGACCAAACACAACAGATAAATCTACACTATTGATCTTGTCAAACTTACAATGTGATCCTCCAACACAAGTTTTCCCCAAAACAAATCCCACTGCATTCAATGAAACTTATTTTCTGAAAAACTATATAGCCTCAACAATCTTTCCTGGAAAACAATACAGGATTTGGTCAAATTTAGAGCTGTAAAACAACCACAGGAAATCTGATTAATTTTATTTAAAAACCAAGTTTTTCTTCTTTAACTTTACCCCGAACAGTTTATTTTATAGCTTGATTATTGTGTCTGTTTGCTTCTTCTTTCTTCCTGTCAACATGCTGATTGCAAGCATAGCTCTAAGCTGTTTATATATTATTCCCAGGTTTTAAAATTAATGATGTAGTATGTGCAGCCTACAATAATGTATTGTTGCAATTCTGTTGAAATTGAAAGCTTTTGCTTCAAGAACATAGTG
The DNA here is from genome assembly GCA_033807585.1 of Hydrophis major. Lineage (NCBI taxonomy): Eukaryota > Metazoa > Chordata > Lepidosauria > Squamata > Elapidae > Hydrophis > Hydrophis major. The sequence continues at coordinate 225,918,356 of CM066329.1, forward strand.
AGAAAACTATTACCAAATAAATCACTTTCTATCCCAAATCCTAAACATTTTATAATGTAGGCTTTGATTAACTATAGTCTGCTCAATGCCATAGATTAGGGCTAGAGAAGAAATGACTGATTAAGGCCGAAAAGCAACCAGCCAAACTACAAGATCTTCAGCCAAGGACAGTTCTAAAACAAAAAGGGGCTTGGATTATTTTTGAGACTTGAACAGCAGTTGAATTTGCAAGAATTAGGAGCTATGTTTGCAAGCGCATAAAACTGGTGTGTTGTTAAGTTGCTTTAATTTTCCATGCCGTTTTCTCTCCAACACCTGTTTCCTGTCCTGTGGAGGCCTCTGGATTCCGTGTTTCCTTCTTGCCTCAGCTTTCCAGCCATACTAAGTCTCCTTTCAATCTTTACCTTCTCTGCTGTCTTCTCAAGTTTTTGTTGGTATGGTTTCTTTTCAATACAATAACCATTTCAGGAATTGGGTTTTTAAAATCCCCCCCCCCGTTGCATTATAAGTTTCATTTAATTCTACTGAATGATTTAATTTTAAATACTTTCTGAAAAAAATAATCTATATACAAAATTTAATCTAATTTGGTAATCATTTTTGGATTATCTTCTACTCATAGATACATCCACATCTCTTAACTTAAAGATAGGTTTCCCTCCCGCAACTGATAAGATTAATTTTTCATTTTGATTTATAATTTATATTCTTCTAATTACAGTTGCTGATACCTAATATTAACTAATAATTACCTGCACATGAAGATATCCAAATACGTACAACAAATGTTATTTTGAAAATGTGTACTCAGTACACTCAATGTTATGATGCTTGCCAATTTTTTGCCTGTTTATTTTGTACTTCTCTACCATTTGCCTCACTTTTGGTTCTTTCTTACCTTTTAAAATACTAAAGGAATTAAAATAAAAATAAGTGTGCGCTCCTTTGGCCATAACCTGCACTGCCTTTTAGTAACTAATAGGTAGTTCAAATCAATTATGATTGCATTCTGTCTTTCCTACTGTTATACAAAGTGAAGCTGTAGGAAGATGATGTAATGATATGTGAGAAAGATGTGGGGGGAGGAGAGAGAAGAGATGCTACTTAGGGAACAGTCAGATAAGAGAGGGCATAGCCTGCAACTGCATAATGGGCAGAAAAAGAGGCATAGAAGGGATCTCCCTCATTTCTCAGGCTGTTAAAGGAGACAGTGGGATATTTGTACTTTCAGATTTGCAAGATTCTACAATAAAGTAGAAGTCACTCATCTGATTTAGTTTTCTACCTGGGAAGGCTGACAGATGTCTCCCTTCACATTCCTTTTAACCTACTTAGTTAAAAGAGGGACTCCATTATTTGAGCTGCAAAAAATCCAAGTGAGCCATAGATGGCAGTAAAATGATACAGAACATTTTTGCTGTTTGCTGCCATGGACGGCACCAGTAGTTCTCTTGATTCCTGCAACCCAGACATGGATTATCTGATTACCCAAAAGTGGGTTGGGTAATTTTAATTCAGCATGTTGTAGGAATCCAGCCATTGCTTTAAGAAATTGTGTACAGATTGTGTAATGTACATCATCACATTAAGAAATAATATAGTTTATTCTTTGATATTCTGTGATATAAATACTTTATAGCACTCATGTTTTATTAACCTAGAGTCCTTAGGGTTCAATGTCTTGTGTGATGTTTTCTGAATTTTCAGGATGCTCCTGTCAACATTACAGGATTCAGGATGAGTTGGCTGGTGATGAACTTGCTTAAAAGTGTCCCATGGGCAGCCAGTTTGGGAAAAGCCTTTCTTCTTAGTTAATAGACAGAAGAAAAAAAACAGTCAACGTAGGCTTTGCATATATGTATGCAAGCTTTTCTCAGTCTGTAAGGTGCAAGTGCTCTTGCATTGCTGCATCTTTGTAATTGGCAGTGAGCAGAGGCTCTGTTTTAAGGCCTATTCAGTGAGTGCACTTAGGCTCTGGAATGCAATCCTGAGTCACATTAGCAATGATGGAGAATTAGGAGAGCCTTTGGTGCATAATTCTCATGCCATCTTTAGTATTATAAATGCTTGGTTTTTCCCTACTATTTTGTGGTCTTCTGGATTGATTTTGGTAGGGCTGATATGAACCAGCTACTAGTATATCAGATATACATATTGAGCAGGGAGTGACCAAATATGACATTGATGCCATCTTGTCAGTGGTGGTATTCGACCGGTTTGGCCCAGTTCTGTTGAGCCGGTAGTGGTGATGAGCAGCAGAGACCAAAACGGTTCTCTCCAACGCTCTGCTATTGGGTCCACCCAGGCTCCCATACTAACCTTTATGTCCTGCTTTTGAAGCGCGCATAGCAACTGCTGTGCGGCAGCTGCTGAGCTGTCAGGGAGAGTGCAGGATTGCGGGAGGTGAGTCGAAACACCTCTGCGCCTGCGCGAAGTATGTGTTTGGCACACACACACATGCCATGCCCACTGAACGGGTGGTGAAAATATTTTAAACACACCACTGCATCTTGTGACATTCTGCCCTTTCTCTGCCCAACCAATTTGTTTTTCGTAGTCCTTTTCCCCGAAAGCCTTGCAAATTTTGCAACTCATCCTGGTCTCTGCCTTCCCCCAACTTCAGTGTTTCATCCAGTTCTTTCTTTTCAGCCCAATATGCTTCCTTATTGCCATCCCTTTCCCATTCTGTTGCTTTCTGTTGTTTAGTTTCCTGGCCTTCAGCCATCTTCTCTATGCTGTACTCTTGGTTTTGTTCTCCTTCATTTTGTAGTTTATCTTCCTATCCTCTTTTTTATTTGCTGGGATCAGACATCATGCTCAGCCCTAATATGGTTTGCTTAGGTTTGGTTTGTTATCATTATCATCACTGTGGGTTAAGAACTGATTAAAAATATGTGAAAATAAGATTACTGATTATTTTCCTCAGCATCTTGTCCTTAGGCCTTTTTTCTTTGGCAAGTCTTCGCCATGAGTTTCTTTCTCCATCACTGCCTATTCTAGTTTTTCTTTTTACTGAATTACCTGTCCTTTGGGTTCCTGTATCTTAGTTTTCTTATTCAAGGTGCTCTTTTCTCATTTATCATCTGAACTCTGTCTTTCTGCATAAAGTTTTCTTTCTTTCTTTCTTTCTTTCTTTCTTTCTTTCTTTCTTTCTTTCTTTCTTTCTTTCTTTCTTTCTTTCTCTCTCTCTCTCTCTCTCTCTCTCTCTCTTTCTTTCTTTCTTTCTTTCTTTCTTTCTTTCTTTCTTTCTTTCTTTCTTTTTCTTTATTTCTTTCTCCTTCATGGTGTTTTTGCTGGATAAACATTACCGTTTTACTTTCCACTTAGAAATGTTAGTGTTTGTGAGCATTCAATTGCTAATTGTTTTCCCTCTTCAGTTAAAATGCTTTTAAACATTCCATGACACTATAGGCCATCAGCCAATGGATAGGATCTTGGAGACTGATAGACAATGGGCAAAATCTAACACTGGCAATGAAGATTCTCATAGAATGGGATTTTCTATTCACCCCCTTTCCTTCCCTCAGTGATGGATTTAAGCCACTGGATTCCATATCATGGACAGCTGCCAATTCTACTTTATATAATAGGTTTTATCTCATGAGAACATACAGATTTTGATCTTTTTAGGCACTTCAACCACAGGAACTGCTCAAAAGCGAGTGACATTAAACTTTATAATTAATAATCCTTCCTTCCAGGCTGCCTATTTAAGAAAATGGAGCAAAAACTCCAGAGGATCCACTAACTTATAAAAGAAAAATGCTAAAAACTTCCTAATTCTAGGTTTCTGCATCTTGCAACTTTTTTTTCTTGCACCAATGAATATAAAGCACCGGATAAGACATTTAGCAAATTGGTTGTCAAAAGGGTAGATTTAAAAAGTCAGAAAGAAACAAAGGCCGAAGAGATAGAAATTGAGTGAAAATTCTAATCCAAACCATCCATAAAAGAAAATGGCAATATTTTACTTCTGGGCTCCATGCAGCTGCCTCAGATATTAACTTCAGCTCTTTAAGTGTGGAACCAGACATCTATATGGATCTGCTGCTGAAATTCATGATGATGAGTCATTCAGAATTAGCTGCATGAATATGGCCCCAGCTCTGAATGTTTCTTTGTGCAAGGAAGATCAAGTCTGCTGTTGCTCTGTTTGAACAAGAAGGAGCATCTGTGTCTGCCCCTTGGGGTGCCAAGATATTTAGAATGCACTGTGGAGCTAGAGTTGGAGAATGGATAGTTTGACCATCCCTTGAGTTGAAAAGGCATTGGAAATTTCACATGGGTGTCACAGATCCTCATGATACTGAGGAAATGCCTTTCAAAGTCTCCTGCTAGCACTGTTACAGCAGATTTCACACTAACAATTTGAGTTGATTTCTCTAGTAGTTCTCAGATCTAACAGAGATTACATTTGCTGGATAAACTGACACATGCTTAACTACCATAAATATATGGCAATTAATAGTTAACCACAGTTACAGTTAAGCAGCTAACACACATCCCCACCTCCCAATTACCAGATATATAACATCTTCCTATCCTGCCTTTTCTTTTCCCCTTAAGAAACACCAATTTGAAATGAATTAGCCGAGAGAAAATGACTGCCCCAAAGTTTACCCAGTGGCAGAGGAAAGTCTTGGGACTCCCTAGTCCAGCAGTCCCCAACCTTTCTGACTCTGCAGACTGATAGTAGCAACGGGAAGCGGATGGTTTCATACACATGCCCTGCGCTTGTGCAAATGTAGCTTTGCACACTTGCCCACTGCTTATGAGATCCCAATGGGCCACAGACCGGTACCGGTCCATATCCAGGGGGTTGGGGACTCCTGCTCTAGTCCATCCCAACATTGTAACCACTAGGACATGCCGGTATAAATCGGAGCTAGTCATACATTATCCATTTTCTTCTTTTTGCAGGGATAGCATCCCAGTAATCATTTGACAAACAACAGAAAGCTCATGTACAACCATTACACAGGATGCAGGGAATATCTAATGCTTCCCACATCCTCCTCTTTTCCCATAAGGTAGCCCTTCAAAACTGCAAAGGATAGAAAACAAATATGGAATACAGAACAGATGTTCCTGCTATATCCTGGCCTAGTTTTATTTAAGAACAATAGTTACTCACCATTTATCTTGAAACATGGTACACATTACACCATGGGTTCTGCTTGACCAAGACAAACTTATTACAATGACTTTACCTCTCAAGTTGCATATTTCCCTCAAAAGCATTACACCTGCACCATGTGGTATAATGTGTGATAATTTAGAGCAAAACTTAGGAATAAGAAACTAAGAACTAGTGACCAACTTTACCATTTTAAATGACTAGGTTTAAATAATTAGGAGCCAATTGCAATCTCATATACTGCATACAGACCCTGAATACCACCTTGAGATCTTTGGAGACAGATCAGACATAATTGTACTCAATAAATGAAAAGAAGGAACATCATAATAGCTAGATGATGCTATAGCCTACTGTTAGCCCTAAAATAGATTTGGACTTTGATGTGACGCAACACACACATACTTATGTGCCAAGTCTTAAAATCATTTGGGAGTTTTTGGAACTGCCTGTCAGGATTATGAAGGAGGTGAAAAACTGCAAAGATAGCCTGTGACATTATGAATTAAAATAGAATACTGTCTAAAAATCTACACCATCATACTTACTTTAATCTTTCAAATACTACAAAACTTTGTTCTTCTCCTTTTGGGAACTCATTGTTACAAAAGGAGGACCGTTTTTATATGTAGAAGTTCACATGCAAAAATATCAGAAGAAGCCTCTAGGAACCAGCCATCATTAACAGTTGTTCATATGGATGCAAATGAAGTCACTACAGAATGCCAAAGAAAGATTATGAATGTTGTTGTCCAATATATCTGGAGGGCAACAAGTTGGGGAAACATATTTAAATCCCATCAAAATCATTGGGACATATCAATCATAATTTCATTTAATTAATTGAAGTTTCACCTCCTAAACAAAAATTTAAGTGCACTTGGCCTTCTGTAAACTGAGATGCTCAATAAACTTGGAGATGAAAAGTATTCTATTCATGAAATCAATGTGACCTCACATCATATTATAGGTTCCACCTTATACGGGAGATGGGTGGCATAAAAACTGAATAAATATGTAAACACACTATCATACTTTTCTCCTTGATAATGTGACTTTTGGGGAGATGGGCGGCATAAAAATGGATAAATAAGCACGGTAAACACACTATCATGCTTTCCTCCTTGATGATGTGACCTAAGATCTTTTATTGTCTCTTTGGCCACAGGAAAAATGTGAATTGGAGAATATGTTGAAAGTGTGCTTTCCTGTAAGTGAGAGAGAGAGAGAGAGAGAGAGAGAGAGAGAGAGGCAGAACTTAAGACTTTATCCTCATCTCTAGAAGATTTCTCATTCACTATGTTTGAAGTATGAAGGTCATGCTAATGAAGCATGAAGGAATTCTGACAGAAAAAAGGGGTCATAAATGCATAGATGCTTCAAACTATGACATAACCTGAATCCCCTCTCTTCACTGAAGGGCAATGCCTCCTATTAAGAGCTAGTTTGGAATAACACATGAAGCTTCCAAGAGAGGACAGAAATAGGGGGTTTGGTGATAAAAATAGGGAGGTATTCTGCAAAGAGAAAAATGAAGCTGTTGGTTCAGAACAAAACATGCCGATCCTTCCGATTTGTACTTGGAATCTACATAGCAATCAAGGCTGTACGAAAATCTGCATGGCCAGCTACCGCTTGCTTGAATATTTCCTTTTAAAGCTGGCTGCTTGAAGTTCTATCTACAGCAAAAGACAATCTCCATCTCTGACTTACAACCTGTAGGGAACTCAGGATAAACAGGCTCAGAAAAGTTACACTGAGACTCACAGTCAGCCCTTCTGTCTCTCTCACCCCCAGGATGCCGTTTGGCTGCATCGGACTGCGAGATGAAAAGAATTACAACAGCCTTTCTGACATCACTGACAAGTATGAGATTGGACAGTTGCTACGAGCGTAAGTAGGGACCCTGCCTGAAACTACTTCAAGTTTGCTGGAGTCCTGAGGGCCACCTTAGAAAACACCTGGATTTGCAACCAGGCTCCTAATAATTTGAGAGATGCATCATTAAGGAGAAGCCTCTTCCTTTCTTCTCCAGCTATTAGGAGATCTCTTGCAGTAACACTGCCACATCCAACACACTGTAGCATAGAATAACAGAGTTGGAAAGGACCTTGGAGGTCATCTAGTCCAACCCCCCCTGCTCTAGCAGGAGAGTCTATTCCAAATATTAGCCTCTACCTAGGATCAAACTCACAGCCTCCTGATTGTGAGGTGAGAGCTCCACCTCTAGGCCACCGGAGCTGCATCCTCTCATGGTCAGCTTATTATGAAATAGGCATGTGGATTTCAAATTGCTGAACACTACTACACTACCATGTTTCTCATATAATAAGGCCGGGTCTTTTTTTTTTTTTTTTGAGCCCCGAAAAAATGGCTAGGCCGTCTTTTTGGGGGTGACTTAATTTCCCCCCCCCCCTTGCATCTTTGGCCGGGCGGGCGGAGATGGCTTGGATGTTGACCTCGGCATTGGTGGGGCACTTCGTATTGGGATCAGCACCATATCCAGGTGTGCAACAAAAGTACTTCCTAATGGCAAGCCCCCCCACCATTCCCCCCCATTTCGCATGTTTTAATATAGGCCTTAATTTGGGGGGAGGGGCTTAATTTCATTTCATGCCTATAAAACATGCTGAGACTTCCTATTGGGGGAGGCTGTATTGTTGGAGAAACAGGATAGGTACACTACTTTTCCTGCTGCTACCAGGTACATTCCAGGTTCTGGGCCTTGTACCTCCCGGTTGTGGATCTATGGCCTCCTTTCCACTATGGATTAATAGCCCCTCTCTCTTTGCTTGTCTTGCTCTTTGTGCTGAGGTTCCTGAAATGCTGTCTATGATGATGCTATCAGTGGATACGGAGATTCATCTCAGCCTGTACCTGGTCAGCCGATTTGCTACAAGCAGCAGAAGGAAGGAACAGCAACATAGGTGCTGTGAAATAGCTTATCTGATGGCAGTTGCATTACTGGCTGCTGAGAAGGATGAGCAATAGCTAGTAGATGGCTTCCCATTCTGCCAAATAGACAGTCTTCTAGGCCATATGGTATTTATAATATAACACAGCTCAATTTCAAACTTTTTCAACATAAAGATTATGACGCTCAATGAATAACAGAGGGATAATATCGATGCATACAACAGCATTGCTAATATCAGATCACCAAAACTAATAATAATGTTAATAATAGAAGAGTTAAAAGGGTTAGAAAACTATTCTAACAGAACAATTCCTCTATGTTCTTTATTGTGGCCCATACCCTCTGGAATAACATTAAGGACCAGAAAGCCCTTAAGATCTGGTTCTGTTTCCAGTTAGTATGGTTGTTATTAGCTGGTGGAGCCCCTGTGGTATTCTTGTATTGTTTGTTGGTCATGTAGTAGTTCTAGTCCTATGCCTGTTTAGATGGATTTACTGTAAAGATGGATTTACTGTGAAAGTTCTGGGCTCCATTATGGCTATAAGTCAAGAACTATTTATAGCTAAAAATTACAACTGCACTCCAATAGTTTCCATATAGGATAGCTTACAGCTTTAAGAGCCTAAGCAAGCACCCCACTCTGTGCTAGGATTTTTGTGAGGTCACTCAACCTCTGTTAAGCTGAGCCCAAAGAAGAGTTGAAATATGAAGTTCTTAGTCCAGTCAGCAATTAGATAAATGCCAGTGATAAGGCTGAAGGTCAAGAAGTCTATTTTTTTTTTACAGGTGATTCTGTTTTATGTCCTTGCTGAATAAATTTATTTAATGGCCTAAAAACTGTTTATTCAAGGCTTCCCAAAAATGTAAATCAAACTTGGAAATAAAATCAATCACCTTTATATTACGCCAAATACACAAAGGAATTCTAGATGTTTCAAGTTTGCCATGGTGTCTTGCCTTTATGTATTAATTCTATTTATATTCTATCTTTTCTCCACTCCAAGAAGGTGAAACACTATACAAGCTCTTCTGTCTCTTTCACACACACACCAGATTCCTACAACAAGCACATGAGGCAGGGAAGGCTGAAAAATGGTGACCATATTGGGTTTTAAAATCTCTGTAGTCTGTTTTGCTTTCTTTAATCCTAACCAGACAGCATGTAAAATATAGTTTTGCCACTGTCTACTACTTCTGATAGCTAAAACAGTTTTAATTACTTGATGCCAGGATAAACAACAGGGATTGGACATCTCTTTCCATTTTGGCTCTATACCATGTAATGATATTTAGATGGTAACTATAGAAAACAGAACCTCAAGCTAGCCATTAAAAAAAGAAACCAGGGTTCTTTCTGATCATTATTCCACAGGAAGGAGTTCTGTGAGATCTGTGTGGCCCGCGAACGACAGACAGACAGGCTATACATCTGCAAGAAATTTCTCAAGAAAGATGGGCGCAAAGTGCGAAGAGCAGCCAAGAATGAAATCTTCATCCTAAAAATGTAGGTTCCTGGTGTGTATATATGTGCGCTCATATGCAAGAACGGACATTATCCTTCTGCATCCTTGTGTAGCAAAAGGAATTTCAGTAAAAGCCACCATCTGTATCACTCTAAATAAAGATAACCCTTTTTTTGTAGCAACTACCAAATGGATATCACACTGAGGCTGTATATATCCAAATGGCCATTAGATGGCCATGCTTTGTTATCATCCAGGGTACGGCTGTCAAACTCCGGGACCATGGGCCAGATGTGTCACATGCCCACGCCCGGTTTAGCAAAGGGAGGAAAAGTCCTAATATGTCACGTGATGATAGGTGAGTTTGACACACCCCTGATCTAGGGTTGCCCAAATTTCTGCATCTTCAAATGCCTAAATTAAAGGGTGTCTATAATGAGTTAATGGACACCCTAGCTAAGTTGTAGCCTATATGTTCAGTTATGACAACAGATGTATGGGGAAGGAACTTGAGCGCACTCGAGTAATGAGAAAGGGAATAGAGAGAGACCAAAATATTGGGGAAAATTAAAACAACAGACAGCAGCAAACATGCTGAGGTATTAAGGAGCCATCTGCTTCTTTGTTTTCCTGGCAGGCGTCTGTGCCCTTTAACAACTGTACCACTAGATAGGAAATTGTTCACTACAGCTTTCCCCCCTCACTATTTTTGAAGAGTGGCAAAATATTCTCTTAATGAAAACGGCATCTATGGGGAAAACATGAACCACAAACGGTCGGATAAGAGCTGTGCAAGATTGCCAAACTTTAAATCAGGCAGGGATGGATGAGAATCCTCTGATCAGCTGGCTTTGGATAACTGCGAAAGCATCCTTTTCCAGCCTTACTTGGGAACATTACAATGCTGATCTTTCCCACTGGAAAATGGGTCATTGCTGGCCAGTAGAGGATGGCAGAATGGCTTCTCTTTTCAGATTATTTAGTGACACATAGGACAAAGGACTACTGTGTAAGTTTACTCATTTACATATCCACATTTTCTCCACTGTACCAAACTTATGTAGATGTGGTTCCAAGGGTATCTTCTAGAGAGTCACTGAGCCAGATTCAGCTGTCCTGGGACCATTGTAGCAAATCTCTGGCTATCCAAATGATAAAAGAACTAGGCTTAAGATCTGGAGAAACTGGCACAAGCAGGGGGTGGGGGTGGTGGAGGGAGCTCCCTGCCGATGAAACCTCAATATATATTTGCTGCAGTAGAGTAACAATGAAAACTACAGGTTCCTCAATATGTATGTTTCCCTGCAACCAACAGATCCCTAGAAGCAGGGTTCTACCACACTAGGCAGCACCCAAAGCGCAGAGAGATTTCGACCCAATACACAATAGCAGTGGCAGCATACACTGAACAGCATAACCAAGTAGCTGGCACTGTACATACAGGAACATCTGCACAGTGTATGAGTTAGACCCTCCCAAATCCAGATGTGAGATTCCACAGAAGATCATGGAGAATAACAGGGCTAAGATCCTGTGTGATTTCCAGATTCAGGCAGGCAGGCAGGTACTGGCCAATCAAGCCATACATCCTTGTAAAGGTAGTCCTTGACTTACAACTGTTCATTTAGTGACCATTCAGTTACAATGGCCCTGAAAAAAATGACATGTCCAGGGGTGGGATTCAAAATGTTAAACAACCGGTTCTGTGGGCGTGGCTTAGATGGTGGACGTGGCTTGGCAGTCATGTTATTGGCTGGGCGTGGCCAACTCAATATCACTCATATCGAGGCACACATCTCCTCGCCTGGTCTCTCATGATTGTGGGGATGCTGCAACAATCTTGTGTGAAAAATGGTCATAAGTCACTTTTTTCAGTGCCATTGTAACTTTGAATGGTCACCCCACACAAGCAAAATACCAGCAAAGGAGGGGGAAAAAACTCCAGAGAAGTTCCAGAGACAGGAAGTCTAGTTCTGCCAAGAACGTAATAAGGGTTAACGGAGAGGCACTTTTTGTAAGCAACACCTGAATGTTTCCTTCCTTCCTTCCTTACAGGATTAGGCCAGTAATTTCTTCTAACAACTGGTTCTCCGAACTGCTTAGAATGTTAACAACCGGTTCTAGCGAATAGGTGCGAACTGGTAGAATCCCACCCCTGCTTATGTCCATATTTCATTTACGATCTTTGAAGGATCCCCATGATCATGTGATCCAAAATCAGACGCTTGGCAAATGACTCATATTTATGACCGTTGCTATGCCCTAAGGTCATGGGATCACCTTTCGCAACCTTCTGACAAGCAAAATCAATGGGGAAGCCCGAGTCACTTAACAACTGGGTTACTAACTCATCAACTGCAGTGATTCACTTAACAATTGTGGCAAGGAAGGTCACAAAAATGGGTCGCAAAAACTCAACTAATAAATGTTTCACTTAACAAACAGAAATGTTGGGCTCAATGGTGGTTGTAAGTCGAGGAGGACTAACTGTAGTAGGCGAGGCACAGAAAACAACATTTGGGATAAATGTATCAGTGCCAAGTGACAGCAAGTTCATGAATCTTCCTCCTCACCCACCCCAGGCTGGACTTGTTTGGTTTTTTTTTCCTTTGAAAACATTTTGCTTTTCATCTTTTCATAGGAATAAAAATAAGAAAACCCAGTTGCCTTTTGGAGGGAGGGGGGGAAACACTTTTGGGGCAACCATGACCTGGATGATTGAGAATCTTCGTAGACATCAGGAAGGAGCACGAAAGCTGGAGAAATACCAGGGCCTGAAAGGAGGAAGTAGAGAAGATGTGGAAAGCAAAGGTCAAAGGGGTGGCAGGAACACTCAGGGTTGTAACTCCTAAGCTGGAAGAGGCTCCAAAAGAGCCCAGGAACAATATCAGATCTCTCTGCCCAGAAGAGTGCTGTGCTAGAACAATTAAGATACTCTGAAGGCTTGTTAGTTTTTCTTTTTGTTGTTGTTCTTAAATAATGCCAACATTATTATGATGCTTTGCAAAATTATTTGGGAAATATTCCTGTTCCTGTTTTTTTTTTAATAGCACACAAACAACTGAGGCATAATTACAAAAAACCTCTCTATTCCATTCCATCTCATTAACAATGCTAATGTTCTCCTCCAATTGCAAAATATTGGATAGTACACAACAACAAAAAACAACATCCAATGAAACCACAAATTAGGTACCAAAGATAAATGTCCTCAGATGGGGAGGATGTGTGTCTACATTTAACTTGTTTTCAGAATGCTAAAAAGGTAGTATTTCCAATGGTAAAAAAAAAAAACAGATCAATTTTTTGCTTTAAATTCATCTCCAGTGCTTTGAGTCCAACAGCTGTTATGTAAGCAAGCAAAAAGTAAAGCAAGCCAAGGAAGAATGAGGTTCACATCTTCAGAGAAAGAATGAACATTTCCTTCTCTGCCTCCATCATTCATTGTAACTAATGCTGCTGTTTCTTTCTTTCTTTTTTTTAAACACCTTTCATTTCCTGACCTGCTGGCATCACAAGAACTGCTTTAAGTTTCTTTACTGTTTAAAGGCCAGGTATGAATTATTGAGATAGCCCTAGAGCAGATTGAGATTTCTGCTGACTCGGTCTCTGTAGAAATGAAGGAGGGGGGGGGGAGACAACAGAGCCAGGAAATGGGGAAAGAGGCAACGCAAGAAAGATCTCAGCAGGGAGGAGATGGAGGATATCACAGGCCAGGTAAGTTGATGGCAGGCAGAATTATGATGACTGGGCTAAGGGGAAGAGGGCAAACTGAGGTCTCTCTACATTTTTCTTCCAGGGTGAATCACCCCAATATCTTACAACTGATTGACACATTTGAAACGAGGAAGGAATTCTACATTATCCAAGAACTGTAAGTTTGATGGGAAGTGATGATAGATAGATAGATAGATAGATAGATAGATAGATAGATAGATAGATAGATAGATATAGGCAGATAGGCAAAAAGAATACAGAACATCAATATTAATGTACTGAAGATATGTTCTTTTTTTTCCCCAGGCTGAAATGCCAGCTTTATTGTATTTATATCTTTCCAAGGAAATCAAAATAACATGTGCAGCTTTCATATACCCTCATTTTGTTCTTCACAACAATCCCATTAGATGGTTTAATCAGGAGAGATGTTATTGGCTCAAAGAAACCAGAGATTTTTGTGGCTGATATGAATTGAGGCCTTTCCATTTCTAGGCTAGGATGCTAAAATCAAATATTTTCAGAGCAACACCGCCCTCCCTCCAAACCAAGGATGCATGTGGGCCCCAAGCTGCTCTCTGAAGACTTGAGAGCAAACAGAAAGCCTTCCCTAACATTATCACCAAATCATGGCTTTTAATGCAACAGGAAAGCATAATTCTACACATGAAGGGGAAATCATATAACTAATTGAACTTGAATTACATTTTAAGGACATGAAAGGGAGTTTTAAAATTGCAGCTACCCATTTCTTTGCCCTGGCTGCATCCACATATTTCTGAACTGCAGCTGTTCCCATGTCAAAGAAGTCATCTTTGGGATGGAGAAGGTTGCCATTTGGGCCCCAAGCTAAAATTGAACTAAATTTTTAAGAATGATGGATAAACTGAACCAATGAATTGTGGTTTGTAAATATGCTTTATGGTTTATGTAAATGCAGCCAAATATATATGTTTATAGTAGATGATAGTTAAGCAAGCCTTGGCTTAGTGCAGGGGTCTCCAACCTTGGCTCCTGGAAGCCTGGCGGACTTCAACTCCCAGAGTTCCACAGCCAGCAAAGCTGGCTGTGGAATTCTGGGAGTTGAAGTCCGCCAGGCTTCCAGGAGCCAAGGTTGGAGACCCCTGGCTTAGTGGATAAATAGCCCAGCCCAAGTGTGACTCACCCGCCTTCAGATTGCTCCTGTTTAGCATTCTGAACAGAGAGATTTTGTACATGTCAGGCTCTACTCTGGCATGATACGCACTGCGCCTTTGCCTATTATTGAAGCATACCATAGCTTTGCTGCAGGAGTCCAGATGACCAGGAGATGGTGGTAGAGGATGAGCCTTGCCTGTACCTTTTTGTGTGCCCGGGTGGCCATCTGGCGTCTACTCAATTCCACCTGTCAAGTTGGCTGTGGTATTCTCTACAGGGCTACTGGCGGCGATGTTTTTGACTGGATCCTAGACCAGGGCTACTACACAGAAAAGGATGCCAGCAATGTTGTGCGGCAAGTGCTGGAGGCATTAGCTTATTTACATAATCTGCACATTGTTCACCGCAATCTGAAGGTAAAGAAACAGCACAGAATGCTAAAATCAAATATTTTCAGAGCAATTGTCCCCTCTAGTGGTATTATCTGGGATAGCTATCCTTTGAGCGTTGGAAGACACGGGCTGATATTTTCATGAATGGGGGGCAGGGGGGCTTCCTGTTGCGAAGAAGAGTGCAAGGAAGGTTGCTAATTTGGAGCTCTTTCTTTTAGCTGGAGAATCTTATGTACTACAACCAGAACAATCGCTCAAAAGTGGTTCTGCGGGATTTTTATCTCTCACGCTTTGAGAATGGTGCCATCACAGAACCATGTGGGACACCTGAATATTTAGGTATGTACTTGCCTTTGGACAGAGAAGAAACATCTCAGACTTGGGATGCTTTCTCCCTGCTACATTGCAATAACTGGGCTGAAAAACAGAAGCTTCATACAGTTTGTAAACCGTCCTGAAAAAGAACTACACAAGACAAAAATTCAACAGGTGGTTTTTTTTCTCTCCATAAGACAGAAGAGCTCAGCTCTTAAATTTCTGCCTTTTGTGCATCGACAGAATTCTCCTGGGAAATGTGAAAATAGCAAACCTAGCATCTACCTCTGACTGTGCGGGATATATCTTGCTCACATTTTCTATAGCTGTCTTTGATCCATTTGTGTCCTCCCAGCTCCTGAAGTGGTTGCTCGGCAACGCTATGGACGTGCTGTTG
The DNA here is from genome assembly GCA_033807585.1 of Hydrophis major. Taxonomy (NCBI): domain Eukaryota; kingdom Metazoa; phylum Chordata; class Lepidosauria; order Squamata; family Elapidae; genus Hydrophis; species Hydrophis major. The sequence continues at coordinate 225,933,831 of CM066329.1, forward strand.
ACTGCTGGGCTGTTGGAGTTATCATGTTTATTCTGTGAGTTCCATTAGTGTGTGGGGAGGGGGGAGAGGGAGGGGAAGGGAGGGGGGAGAGAGAGAGAATGGCATGGCAAAATGTACAGAGAAAGGACAGGTCCATCTCTTTGCAGTTGCTAGGACTATCAAATCTAGGCAAACAGCTGCTAAATAGAAGCGATATGGAAAACACGAATTCTTTGCTGCTATCTAATGGTTATCAGGATTTCTAGCTATGCTAGGCAGACACAATAACCTTCCTAATCGAGCACATTTGAAGCACATCATTCCAAGGAGTCAGGCAAAAGCCAGCAGGTCCCAGGCTAGAGGGGGCTGTTATGTAAACATTTTTCAGCCACTTCAGCAACCAAGCAATCCCCTGCCATGTATCCTTTGGAGGGACTGGGAGAAGGATTTCATTCATACAACACTCCCCCCCACCTCCCATATTCATTTAAAAGGATCAGGGGAAAAGTTCAGTATTTAAATTCCGGAGCGTAGCCACACAGAAATCTCTGACATTTTTGCACTGTAATAGGACAACCAACAGTTGTGTTTCAGGCTTCATTCTTGTCTGCAATAAGATTCTAAACTTGCCAAACTGTGTCTTTTGCCAAACCTAGCTTAGACCTGAATTAACATTAAGGGACTAGAGACCTTTGATTTACTGCCAAACTTGTGAAGCCTAAGAATCATGTAGGGACAGGTTGTAAAATAAGTTGAAAAATCACAAGATGTTGATCAGCATATTTGACTATATAAACATAAATGTTACGTAAGAAAATAACTTTGTAGTTTTCATGGCTTCTTCTTCCCTCCCTTACCAACACAGATTGTCTGGGAACCCCCCCTTCTATGATGACACAGATGATGAAAATAGTGACAGTCACAACCGCCGAATCTTCCGCAAAATTCTGGCTGGAGAGTATGATTTTGACTCTCCATATTGGGATGATATCTCTGTCTCTGGTAAGCACTATCCAGTCTCGTTAGCTTCTCTTCCATAGACATGGAATTGTTTTTATGTACCACACCAGGCCAGGAGGAAATGGGACACCCTTGAAGACAATTCTTCTCTGCAAGTTGGAGATACTGTTATGAAAAGGAAAATGCTTGCCAATTTTAAGAAAGCCAAAGAACAACGAGGGAGATTGCAACTCTGCCTCATTTGCTATTCTAGTTTCCTGTCTGAAAACAGAATATTTAAAACTGAAATTCCCCATGCGTTAATCTACCCCATGCGTTAATTCTACTTTCTTACTATGGTTCATCTTCATTTCCTGCAATGAGGATCCAAAATCTAGTCACCTGACTCTCCTTAACATTGTCTAATTCCCTATCTTTTCTTTTCTTATTTTCTTGCAGCTAAAAAGTTGGTGTCTAGACTAATGGAGGTGGATCAGGACCAACGAATCACAGCCCAAGAAGCCTTGGGACATATCTGGTGAGTGGAACTCTTTCAAACTGGAGCAAATGTATCTTCTGTGAGGTCCTGTTACCAAATGCCTGACCTAAAATAGCTTAAGTGTTATACTGCATCTCCTACCTAGTTATGTATCCCACATGTATCCCATGTAATGGTATCAATACTAACAGGGCAACAATAAATATTTTTAAAGATATGGCCATTTTTCTTTCCAACTCATTCCCTCTGTTCTCCCATTCATCCCCCCAATGCAAGTTGCTATTTCCTAAAATAGTATCGCAATGGAAAGACTAAATTCAAACACGTGGTTTGCTATGAAGTCATTGAATGATTTGAGGCTAGTCATTATATCTGCATTATTCTATTTTGCAGAATTATTGCAATGAGAAAAGAAATGGGTGGAGCACAATCACTGCCCTGAACAACTTGAAGGAGGAACATGTGAAATAACACTATGTTTTCTACTTTTGTTCTTAATTTGTTGACGCTTACATCTATGCCCATATTAACCTCTTGTCCCTATAGTTGACAGACATGCAAAGAGGGAAGTGAGCAACTCTAGCAAATATTTACTGTATCTTTAATAAAAAGCATTACAAACTGTTTCCATAGAGTCTGGTATAACTGCTGTTGTGATAGGCACATTTTTTCACATAAATAGGGTGGTCCAAAGCCATTCCTGAATTACCTTGATAAGTAGAAAATCAGTACTGTATCTCAATTTTGATGTTAAACCAATGTGTTAAGCAAATCATATCCCTAAATTCTCTGTGCACATCTATTAAAAAACTCAGTTTATCATGTTTTAGTGGTCATTTATTTCTTCTATTCTGCTACAAATGATTTATGGTTTTCTGTTAGCTCTTTCCTAATGTCATTAAATAAGATCATTCAGGGGTTCATCTGTATGAATAAATAAAACCTCTGATAAAAGAATCTTGCCACAGGAATAGAGAACAAGCATTCAGTTCTCTAAGGAGGTGCACATAAGATTGCTTTACATAAAATACATTCCATATATTTAGGAACACCTCTTCTAAATGTTAGATGAGTTACCTAAAACAGACAATTTGTAAATTAGATACAGACCTTTTGAACTGTTCCTAGATTTTGAAAATCTGCTTACATTTCCCTGTTTGATTTAGACAATTCTTCATCCCTCACAGTGTGTGTTCTAAGCCATAATTCTGCATTCTTTCTTCGTTCTCAGGATATCTGGAAACGCTGCTTCTGAAAAGAACCTCAAAGAAGGGGTCTGTGCACAGATTGAGAAAAATTTTGCCAAGGCCAAATGGAGGGTGAGTCATTGGGATAAATCAATTCTACATTCTGTACACCAGTTAACAAAAAAGATTGCAGCAAAACCAGAGAAGGACCTGAAACTTCAAGGGAGTAGATATTAGGTATGAGGAAGACCTTCTACATCAGGGGTGTCCAACTTTGGCAACTTTAAGACTTGTGGACTTCAACTCCAAAGCTGGCTGAGGAATTCTGGGAGTTGAAGTCCACAAGTCTTAAAGTTGCCAAGGTTGGACACCGCTGTTCTACATAGTAACAGCTGTCAATCAGTGGAAGAGGTTGCCCTATGGAGTGGTTTCCTGCTTTCCTGGAGGTTTTTAAACAGAGGCTGGAGAGTAATCTAACAGAGATAGTGAAGGGAATCCTGTAGTTTGCAGGTTGGATTTGATGACCTTCCAACTCTATGATCTATAACAAAGGGAAATATGGTAAATAATCAGAAAATAAGATATTTTAAGAAACAGGCAGGGAAAAAAGTGTCTTAAGTGGTGATAGGGCAGAAGGACAGATTTCGACAGATGGGCTCTTGAGGAAGAATTTTGATCTTTCAAACAGCCTGGCCTCAAGTCATGCAAGGCTTACAGGACATGTAAATACAACCATATTTTTCATTCTTCTCCCCTATGAACCTTTAGAATCCAGTGTTTTAAGGAAATCATTGGCGCAAATATATTGCTACTGTTCTAAGGCTACAAAAGGAGGAGAAAAGGAAACCACGTTCCTGCTTTTCAACATTTCACTTCTTTAGTTACAGCAGTTGCAAGCAGCAGATGCAAGCTGCAGATGCCTTAAATCTCTACCAGTTCTTCATTCAAGAACCAGTATCGTTTGGTACTTGGATGAAGAACCAAAAAGGGCAGCAGTTCAGATACTCACTTCGTGCCATTTCTTGATATTGCTTTTCTTATTGCAGAAAGCCATTCGAGTCACTACATTCATGCAACGTCTCCGGGCCACAGATGTCAGTGGCCGCCTCCCGGTTACTCCTCGTACCTCTATGAGCATGGCTCACGAGGTCACCATTGAAACTCCCAGACTGGCTGAACATTTGGAGACTCCAGGTTCACTAGAGGAGCAAGAGAACAAGACAGAAATAGCTGCTGAGCAGAGAGAATAATTGCTCTTGCTTCCCGATGCTTTCTCTGCTGGATCAACACACTCTGCTCTTCGAAGGGGAGGGTTCTGTGGGATAGCAGCATGGGGGAGCTTCACAGTGGTATTATCCATTTCCCTATTCCTGCCTATTGGTCAGGAACTACTTGGTTTGATGGACAGGCGACTGGACATCAGGACCAATCAACCACATCAAGTTATGTATTGTATATAGGAAATAAAGCCTGAGGATCAGAGGCACCATTAGCTAGACAATTTTCAGCTGTCATCAAACGCAGTATACACCTCATAACTTTATGGGAGCATAGGCCTGCTTTTGAAGCCTTTCCCAGTAGCCAGTAAAAGCCATGGCCCTTGTCCTCCAGCTTTACTTTTCCCCATGCAATGAACCCTTATGCCTTGCTGAGTGACAGTATCTCTCAGGTCCAAAGACCAAGGTCCCACAATATTTTGCATCCCTGCCTCTGTGGTTCCACGGGGGCTTAGAAGACAGCACAGTTTGATCCACAGTTGCTTCCCTCAGGGTGGAAAGCCTAAAAGGGGGAAAAACTTCACCTCCTACTTGTAGATACTCTTAGGAACTAAGAACGCTTACACTGCTGGGTAAAATTATCCAAAGAGAATGGAAAAGAGGGTAATGCCAAATTAGCAAAGCAAGAATCAGAAGACTGTCCATTGCACAAGTCAGAGGTCAATTTTCCAACTTTTTACCCATTCTGCAGTGCTGGTCTCACACGTAATTGTTAGCAGGGACAGCTTGGAAAGGGAGTGATGATGAATTGTTACTCTGTTAACTTGAATCTCAACCTCAGCTGGACTGTGGAAGGAGGGCATGGAGTAAGTGGGATGCATGTCCAGGTCAGCTGCATGTTTTATGAAGATGTTATTTTAATACAGAAAATCCTAGCTGCCCTCTCCTGGTGCTGTCTTTCCCTCCCCTGGGGCAGCTCTGGGAAAGAAAATAAACAGGGTCTTTCTCTGATTATTGTCTTTTTTTAAAAAAGAAAAAAGAAAAATGTGCTTCTTGGTGATGAATTTATCATCCAGGTACCTCAAAAATTCCCAAACAGATTTGGGGAGAAGAGTAAGAACCTATTTTTAATTTTCCTGCTTTGAAAAATACAATATTGTGTTCTCAGAACACACTTATTCAGGCTACTTATAAAGACCTAGCAATTTCAGTTTCATCCATTGCTAAATCTGAGTGTTAGCTTTGATTAGTCTGTTTGGCTAGTTCAGCCCAAAGTATATAGCCTAGAAAATGGGTTAACTAGATTTAGTGACCAAGTTAAAAGTGTTGGGTTATTGTAGCTTAAATACATTACAGTGTTTAGATCTCTTTCCAACTTATCAGTCATTCTATGTTAAAGTTATATTTCGATTCCCAGTAAGAAAATATCTTGAATCTGAAGCATGGAGAAACCTCAGAATAATCACATGTTTTGACTGTTCCATTCTAAAACAAATGAAGTTCACGTTAAAAATTTTTTAAAAAATCCTTGCCATCCTATGCAACCTACTGCCCTCCAGACATGTTGAATTACAGATTCCAAAAATTTTGTTTAACACACCAGGAGGAAAACTGGGTTTGCCTCTCAATTGAGAAGAGGAATTTTGCAAAATATACAATACATATTATAGATTTTTTTAAACAGTGAATCCTTTTGAATTCAAATGAAACATGAAATACTATTACCTATCAATCAAGTTGATCCACCTTGAGATAGTTCAGTTGTCACCAGAACCAGCAACCTTCTTATACCCAGGGCCATATATCTGAGTTACCCATCTTTCATACATCTCCAAATCAAAGCAAAAAATGTGTCAGAATTAGTTTGGATATTTTTGGAAGCATTTCTTGGTTCCCAAATAGCAGAGATCAAGCTATTGTGCGTGCTTTGGAATAAATTTACATTAAAAAGCAGAACCTTGATATTATATACAAGTTTCTAGTCATTCTTGGTTTTGATTAAGCAGTATTTTCCCTGCCCCATCATATGCCTCCATGTCAAATGTGAATTTATCTGAGGAAAACATTGTGGACGGAATGATGCCACTCCTTCAACACTAAAGTGATGATCCCAAGTGGTTATGATTATTCAAAGGATAAAGAAACCATTCTAAGCAGGTTCTATTTAAGTAAGGCCCTCAAAGGAGGATATGTTTCCATTATTATTTGGTTCAAATGAACCTGCCAAATTCTCCCATCAATCCTCTTCTTTTCTTATGCTCCTCTGTCCAATGCTCCTTCATTTTAACGCTTCTCACGTAGATGTCTACTTCTATATATATTTGATCTCATTCGGGCCTCCTGCTCTTTGCATCCCGTTAACTCTGCTTCAGTCCTTTTTGACGACCACTCCTCTGATTTACCTTCAATTCACGCGACCTCAGCAGCCACGTGCTCACTTAACCATCCAGCCGATTATAAACTACATTGCCCAAGCAGCCTTGCGCTCGTTGAGCTCCACCATTCCGAACGTGGTGGGGGGAGAACCGCTGCTTTGATTCCGCTTCTTTCAATCCAGCAATTCTTTCCCCCAAAAAGGATCTCCACAGGAAAAATAGAATTTCGTCATAATACTTCACAGGGATATTTATATGGCTGACAGGAAAGCGGATGGCACCGCTCAGGGAGGACTGAGGCACCTTTCTCCCCTCCACCTCTGAATGAGCTAGGCCGACTCCTTCATAGCAGGCGGCGACGAGGGCCTGCAGGCGTCTGTAGCGGCGGGAGTAGAAGCCGGAGTTGGAATTCAGGCGGTCCAGAGTGGGGGGGTAAGATCCGAACCGGGGGAGGCATGAAGAAGAGGGCAAGGAAGGGGCGAGAAGGGCCAGCTTTCCCCTCTGGTGCGCGGGGGTCATCGGTTAGCAGCGATGGTGATAAAATGATGGGCGGAAAGGCTGAGAGTGGAGAAGGAACGTGGGGGGCGGAGGCGGCGCGTTGAAGCACAAGGTCATTTTGCTGATGGGGGGCATCAAGATACCTCTGGAAAAGGTATGGCCGGGGAAGAAAAGTTCACAGACTGTCATGCAGTTTGCAGGGTGTGGGGGGGGGGGTTTCAACTTCCCCACCCCCAGTATTTCCCAGCTGGGCATATTTTTGTCTTACGGTGGGATCGAGCAATATGGATGGGTTTACCGAAAGCATTTTTCCCCCAGTTCGGCCATCCTGCTGAGTTTGGGTCCTGTCCGTTGGTAGATAGATAATCAAGACAGATGCATATACGGTACATGCATAAGATAAGCGAGGAGGTGTAGTCACTCCCCTTTATTTAGCTCGGGACAATCCACAACGTTTCCTATTTTTTATATGAGACGCAACAGTGATCAGGGAACCTCACTATCTCCTGAGCAAAAAAAAAAAAAAAGGAATCTCAAAACTCCCCAGAGACAACCTAAGTTTGGATGTGAGGAAAAACCCGGCCTCAGCAAAGCAACCTGCTCTGGCTCTCTCTAGTGATCAGTGGGATCCCTTTCTTTATTCAGCATTACATTCGTGGCACATTGGCCTGGAAATACTGGCTTTAAAAGGATTGGTTAATCTGTGCTAGGTATTTTCACTTCCAACCTTTTTCTGGGTTGTGCTCATGGAGCAAAAACCCTGCCTTTAGTCCTGCTATGAAGTCTCTAACAGCATCTTGGGTCTCGGCTCTTTCTTTGTGTATTTGGAGGAGACAAAGGGTTGTAATCAGTTCTGTTGCAAGGCTTGTCAGGAAGGGAATGTGAATTTAAACGAAGCAGGCTTAACTGGGCTGCAGACATTTGGACAACCAGTATATGACAGAAAAGAATTAGGATTACTGCCATCTAGTAGCTGTCTGGAGGTTTGCAGCCCAGACTTGGTAGACCTAAGGAAGTCTCTATGAGAATAATGCAAGAGAATTTTTCTTTATCAATAAGTAATTATGAGAATTGGTTTTTTTTTTTTTGCGAGTTTAAACCTGACACCAACAAAAAATCTACTTTTAGGTAATTTAGGTAACTTGCAGTAGATTTGCAAGCACCTGATTTTTAATTATAATGCCTCACTTTAAATTATGCTGATGAAATATTGAAAGTTTGGACACACTTGGAATGGGTTTTTGTGTGCAGGGCTGTAAGCTTTAATCAATTACTCTTACCCCAGACTCCAGTTGGTGTATCTCCAGGATTTTAATAAGACAAGATAGATCCCATAAACCTGAAGACTGGCAGTCTTCTTTAACTCTGGGAGTAACAATGTCCTGGTGTGTACTATAGGAGAGCTGGACGGATCTAATATTTCTCTGATATTTCTCTCTTTTAATTAGACCACCTAGGTTGCCAGTTGGAGTTCTGTATATGGAGGGAAAATAATTTTAGATAGCTGTATGCCAACTAAGGTTAAACATCTATGCTTCTGAATACATGGCTCCAAACAAACATTTAAATCCAGGATCAAAACTTAGCTTGCAATTCTTTCTCATACACTTCTTTCACAGTGGGCAGCTATTGAAGCAAATTTGTTGATGTTAAACAGTTGTAAAAGAACCTATAAATATCTTATTCCTGCATATCTACAAAGGAATTTATATAGATATCTGTGCTCAGTACTTGATGTGGATTTATTGAATCCATGAAAAATAATGAATAATCTTGATTTAGCTCCTCCATTTTCAGACATGCCTAAGGCTCCAGTGAAGCACTGACCTCATACAAATTACTTTTCTGGAATTAGGAATTGGGCTGTTAGATGATCAAAAATGCCTTTCACAGTCACAGTTTTTATTTTGGAGATTGCTGTCCATTCCCATCTGTAGGAGAAAAACCCTGTTTGTTTCTCACTTGTATAAGTCTCTTTTTTAAGATTGAAGCAGGAGGGAAATCTGATATTAAGAGCCTCTGAGTCTCTTGTTAGGGAATAGTGTGAAGTCACATTAGTACAATAGGCTTAAACACAAGACTGCACAGTGAATATGACACTGCTTGTGGCTTTGCCTGGCATGCTGTCCTTGCCTCCTATCTGCAACAGGCTGGAATGGTTTATAAACAATGAATTTGGTTGGCTTATAGCTAAGCATATTTTCTAAACTCAAGATACATGTGCTGAAGTGTGTTATTGTGTATGCAACACTATAAATGGTACTGTTAACGGTAGTCAAAAAAATCTTTGCAGACACGATCTCAGTTTGCAAAGGCCTTGTTAGCAAAGAAAAGAATCTGAGGTCTCATTTGATTTTTTTTAAAAAAATCTTGATTTTATCAACTAAACTTTATAGTTGATTAATAAAGTCTTCAATCTTTGTCAGAATATAGTAATTCTTTAAAACTTTAAGGCTAAACTTAGTAGAACTATGGAATAAATCTGTATTGGTCAGGAAAACAAGACTGTGTCTTTCAGTGAAGTCATAAAATAGTTTGAATAAGTAGCCCAAAATATAGAATTCATTCAGTCTTTTTTATGCATTTTGCCTATTTCTTATAATTGATCCATTTGACCTAGTTAACGATGGTTAATAATGGCCACCTGTTAATAACCTGTTAAAATACTTCAGAATGCAATTTGTGCTTTAAGTCAGAAGTGATCCACAATGCCTCTCCATAAGTTACGACCAAACTTGTATTTTTAATGTGATCCATAAAGAAAATTATTAAATAGTGGGTAGAAATAATATTTTATGTATCTGATTACTCTGGAATAATTTTAAATAAAAGTCAGTTTAAATTTAGTTTTTGACCAAGCTCCATTAATTTTTGAAGGGTAGTCTCTGACATGTCACCTCAAGAGGTAGAAGAAGACTTACACTATTCTTTGTACATATAAAGTACAAAAACATATAAAGACATATAAAAATATATTAATATGTCCTTTTAGGATAGAGGTTGGTGGTTGACAGTGGCCATTTTTACTGAGGTTCCCATGGAAATGTCAATGGGTCTTTCAGTAGCCAACCTAGACTTTTAAAGAGGAAATGCTATCTAGCAAAACAAAACTTGAGTGCTTTTTGAGTTCTTCACTGATGGTTCACTTCTTGAAATATTTTTTTTATAAAAACTAGATGTTATTTGAGCCCTTGTCTGTAGTGAATTTTATGGCTCATTGTAGTATTATACTAGTTCAGGAAAGATAGCTACTCCTTAGTCAAATATCTGTTACCGTGCATCATAAAAAAATTGTGTACAGCTGCTCTAAATAGACTGATAACTTAGCATGACTCCTTAATTCTGGATCTATCAACATCCTGGCTTTACTGCCTAGGGGAATAAACCAAGCACTTATTTTCCTCAAGGCCAATAGAGTTGGGGTCATTTGTATTTCTGGAGGGAAAGTTTTTCATAAGGCAGGTATCTTGACAGAGAAGATAAAGAAGGCATGTTTCTAAGGCCCAACCAGGTAATGACAGTTTCACCATGAGGATCTGGATACCCATTCTATCAGATTAAGGTGGGGCAGATAGAAACTATCAAGGATATCTGATCCCACAAATTACCTGGCCTCGTGTCATGTTGAGCGTCAAAGGTAACAACCAACCACTGGGATTCAATGCAGCTCATACAATAGCAGTGCTCTTTGGATGCAATGTATATTATTGACCATTCCACTGCACTCTGGAGTTTTTGTATACTCTTCAAAGGAATTTCCATGTAGAACACATTGCAATTGTGGGGGAATAATGGGAGATCAGACAACAGGAGGTTAGTAAGTATGAATCACTGAAAATAGCCTGTTCGAGCAGGAGCTTTGAGTCTAGGAAGCCCCCCCCGATAGTCTACCAACTTTAATGGGGGATATAGCCAAAGTTAAAGAGGGTAAATCACTAGTATCATGCGATGTAAACCCTATCAAGCTTGAGCCAAATCTGGTTCTTCCCCATCTAGACCTGTACAGTTTGCAGGCACTGAGAAACACTCCACTACCTGGGGCAGAGATGTACAACTGTGTATCATCAGCCTAGTGATGATATTTGACCCAATGCCAATGGGTGACTTTGCTCAGAAGTTTCATGTAAATGTTAAATAGCAGGGAAATAATGTGGCCTAATGTTTATAAGGCACCAATCTTGAAACTTGGAGATTGTGAGTTCTAATCCTACCTTAGGCATGAAAACTGGTTGGGTAACTTTGGGCCAGTAATTCTTTCAGCCCAACCCACCTCACAGCATTATTGTTGTAGGGAAAATGGGAGGTGGAAGGAGTATTAAGTATGTTCACTGTCTTCAGTAATTAATAGAATAATGAAGGTCAGATAAAAATAAATAGACCTAAGCCTACTCCCTGCAAAGGGCAGGTCTGTGGCTAAACCTTTTCCCCAAAACATCACAATTGGTACTAGTTCTGGAAGAAGGATAAGAGTTGCTGAAAAACTGTGCTATAACCAAAGTCTTTAAGGCAGGATACTCAATCTTTTGGTGACTCCATATACATTTTTTTTTGGTTTGGGATTACAAAATGGATGGGGATAGCTGAGCTGGGTTTTGTAATAGAATTTGCCCCCTTCCCCTTGATTTTATAGTTAGCATCCATTTAGCATATAGTATCTACAGAGGTGCAATCATTGACATACAATTTTAGTTTAAAGAAAGCATTAGCTTAATTTTAAACTATATATTTAATATATATATTGATGTATATATATTCAAGGCACCTGGGATTATCTCATCACAGCCACACCGTGTGTATGTATGTGTAGGTAGGTAGGTAGGTAGGTAGATAGATAGATAGATAGATAGATAGATAGATAGATAGATAGATAGATAGAAGGGCGGGGAGAGAGACAAAATGGACAATTCAATATAGTAAATAAAATATTAAAATGAGATAAAACCAGTGGTGGGATTCAAATAATTTAACAACCGGGTCTCTGCCCTAATGATTTCTTCCAACAACCAGTTCACCAAACTGCTCAGAAATTTAACAACCGGTTCTTCCGAAGTGGTGCGTACTGGCTGAATCTCATCACTGGATAAAACCATAATAAAATCACTGTAATATAGACCCCTAGAATTGCAATGGAATAGATGTTATAATTTGATATCTAAGGAAGCTAACATTTAACTGCTTCTGATGTGGCTGTGTGAGATCAGCCCAAGTGCCTTGAAATTTCCTAAGGAAGCATTCTTGAACTATATGTGTTAAGATTTGTTCTGCTGCATCACAGTCATATTGCAAACTCTCAGCCAGTCCCCACTTAAAGAGCTTTGTGTTAGTTGTAGCATGGCCTGTCCTGTGGATTCTCCCTTCAGTAAAAAAAACTACTCCTAATTCATGGGAGTCATAATCTTAATATACCAAATGTAATATACCTTGTGGGTACATTTCTTTTTTTTAAAAAACAAATTTTATTAATTTTTTACAGAAAACACAATACACAAACATACAAAACACAAAACATAAAACTAAAAGATCTTTTCTGAAGTTTGTCTGATCCCGGGTTAAAACTCTTCACACAGACACAAATTCAAACATCATATTCACTTTGTATATCCTTCCATATCTTATTATCATTTTCATTTATATATATATATATATATATAAACCATTTTTATCAATTTTATAAAAACAATGCACAAAAAATCAAGGCATAACAGCTTATAAATTCTTTTCTAGGGAAAATAATAATAATAATAATAATAAAAAACCAATAGAACATAACAATTCCAAATTATAGTATCAATACTTTATCTATTTAACTTCATATCTTATCCCTACTTCTCCTTTTCATCCAAATTATTTCTTGTTAATTAAAATTTTATTGCCTTTTATCAATATACAAAATCCAAAAAAAAAAAAAACCATAACAAAACCTTTATATATCCTTTCATATCTTATTACCATTTTCAATAACATTCTTTGTCTGTTCTATTTCCAACTATCCATTCATCTTTTTTCTTTTACTATACTTCTCCTATACACCAATTGGAGTAACGTCTATAACTCATTACCCTAACTTAAAAGTACTTCGTATAACAATTTTTCTTGGGGTTCTGTTTAAAAGATTCTAAAATTACATAATAAATTTTATACTCTAAATACACATATAAAAACCCAATCTTATATACCCTCCAGAATCCCTCTTTTATCCTAAATTAAATTCACCCATTGTCTCTAAATAAACTTTTTTTCTTTAGATCTTGCTTCCCCCCATTGAGGCTTCTCCTCCCCCCCTTTCTCTCTTGCTTATTCTTCTCCTTGCCCTTTTTACCCCTTTGTTTTTCCTCCTCCCTTTTCTTACTCCTTTTCCTTTGCTTTCTTACCTTGCCTCCACCTTTTCGCTCATTTTTCTCTTCTTTGGTTGTTTTTATAATTCTTAAAATCCCCTTTTTCTTATCCTTTTTCTCCTCCTCTCCAGAAAGGACCCATTGTTCATCAAAGATGGCTTCTTCTTCCTCTTCTTCCTTGTCCCAGTCCTTCTGCTGCGTAATCAACTTTTCATAAGTACATAACGCCATTTCTAAAAATTGAAACAAAGCGCCCAAAGTATCTTCCTTTTTATATTTTTGATATTCAGCCTTTAGTTCATCCACAAGCGATGCCATTATGAAAAGAGAAAATTTTTCCCAAAACAACCACAAGTATTTTTAATCAAAAATAATTCAAAAAAAGTTCCAAAAATTAATACTTTTCTTCCTTCTTCTCTTTCTCTTTCTGGGGTTAATGTTTAATCAAAGAGGTCCAATTACCATATATCTTTCTTTGGGATTCTAGGCAATCTCCTCCTTTTTCAGCTTCTGCTCCAATTTTTTCTCCTCTCCCTTCCCATTTGCGATATCAATTTTAAATAATCAGAAATCCATACCTCCAACAAGGGTTTTCCAATTTCTTAAATTTTTCAATGTCCAAAAATCCTTTTGTCCCTTAGCTTCAACTCTCAAAACAATTCACTTTCAATGTCCAATATATCCAAACATTTCTGCTGTTTCCATGGGGTGGGAGAGTGAAGAAAAAAAAAGTTCCCTTTAACAGCTTCTCTGCCGCTTTCGCTCTTATTAGGGATACAATGTATCCTCCAGCAATTCAAACAGCTCAGTTCCAGGCAATTTAAAGGATGTTACTTGACCCGGCTCAGACATCACTTTCACTCTTCTCCTCCAGCGCAATCTTACCCGGTTGCTGGCTTCTTCGTGGCGGCCATTGCTGACCGCCGCTCCACCGCCTTGGGAAAAAGGGGTTTTTCCGGCGAAGGGGGGGGTCTGCGACACCCCCACCCCCCTATCCGACTCCCCTCTCTCTTCAGCTGTCCCTACAGGGCAGCCATATCCCCCTGACCCATCTGGATCGGGGGTACCTCGACGGCTAGCACAGCAGGAATCGCGAGCTGTCGCGAATTCCTGCTGCCCCGAAGCCACGTGAAACCGGAAACCCCTTGTGGGTACATTTCTTGTTGGAGCTGCACCACAGAAAATGTATATGAAGAATACTGATGAATGGGCACCCCATATCTGGGAAAATACGATTAACAAGGGGAATTAACAAAGGGAATAAAGAAAGATGGATAGAAATAACCAAAAACTTAGACTTCATCCATAGTAGCCAGAAAGTGTGATCCCTGTTATGATTTTATAGCTGTGATGTCTTTATATCATATTATTCATATATTTTCCATCTCAAATTGGGGCTTTTCAGGGCCAATGAAAAGGAACTACGTGGTTGCCAATTGGCATCTTCTGGCTTAAATGCTAATGGGCTTTTGTTTTCCTAACAGTAGAATCATTTTATTCCTATTTAAATAGCCACATGTTCAAATAGATGGGCAAAACAGAAAAATGATGGTAGTCCAGAATAGACATATGTATTATATGCACACATCAGTATTTATATAAAAAGTGATAAACTTTTTTATTTCATAGTTAGTTGGGCTATAAAGGCCTGTGATTGGTGAGGTCTGGGTTCAACTTCCCATTTGGTCATGAAGCTGACTGAGTGACAATAAACTAGCCACCAACTCTTGGCTTACTCCATCTTCTATTGATGATTGCAGATAGTTCAGATTACCTCACAGAATTGTTGTAGGTGGGAAGGGAGGGAAAAGACTATGTATGATGCTTCTGAATAATAGGTGGGCTATACTTGTAAGAAATGAAAATGACATTTTTCATGCTTTATAATTCAGATTTTTTACATAGGAATACATTGTATATTTATCACCATACCAACTCCTGAAAACGCTTGCCCAGATTAAAAGGAAACAAGACAGGCACGACACAGTGCTGATTTTGGAGCAGAAGAGAACAATTAGTGTTTTGCTCTGGCACGAGTGAAATAGGTAGGACTGTGGGGGAACAGTTTTATACATTTTTATACAATTATTCAGTATATTCAGCGTGATGGTCAGTGGAATTTCCATGTTCAGTGGTCAAATACCTTAAATAACTAGTCCCTGAAGGAAGATTATAGAGGAAAATTGACTTGTTTATGCTTTGTGAATGTCAACTCTCTGATGCACTTGACTAGATAGTATGGAAGTAGAATATTAGGAATGCAGATTTTTTTGTCTAATCCAGTGAATTTTTGTTCCATTCCTAAATAGCTTTATATGTGGACAAGATGTTTTCTGCTCAGGAAAGCCAAATGTGCAGGCACTACAGTACTATCTATTTAGAAAGGAAACCCAATGTTCAAATTTCCTTTATGAAAGTTGTAAGAGCGCACGCTGCAGGTGCCTTTGGAGAACCATCTGCAGGCTTCAGCTTGTTGGAAGGTGCTGGTTGTCTGTGAGTGTTTGCGGGAGGAAGGCTGGGCCTAGTGTGAACAGAGGGCCTGTGGGTAGGCTCTGCAGATGCTGGGCTTGCTTCCACTCCTTTCTGAAATCCGCAGCCCAGTTTTCCAGGAGTGCTTCCAACATGAGTTGCAGTGTGTGGTCTGCGCCTGCATATTTCTGCTTCCTTCAGTTCTGCTTCCACCCCCAAATACTGCCTCCTGCAGAGCCTCCACCTTTGTCTGGGAACTGCCATCAGCTCTTCTGCATCACCCAGCAATGGAGAGCACCACAGCTTGCCATCCCACTGCTTCCTTCTCAACCAGGCCTGGCAAGCTCCCTTTAGCAGAGAAGGCTCCGCTGTCCTGTTACACACAGCACAGGGCCTGAATCCTGGACCAGCAGCAGGGGGGGAGAAGATGGCATAGATCAGCTGCAGGCAGCGGAGGTGTCAGGGTCAGGCAGTGTAGTGCGAGGCAGCCTAAGGGTAGAGATGCGGAGGGTAGATAGGTGGGTTGGGGGACTTGAAGCAAAGGTGAGCACAATAGAGGAGAAATACTCCTTACCTAATGAAGATGTTGTCTAACAGCTGGAACTGGAACTATTGGAAATCTGATCACACGATGGTTTGCCTAACGATCAAATTGCTCGGCAATGGAAATTTTGGTCCCAATTGTGATCGTAAGTTGAGGACTACCTGTATCTATTCTCCTGAGAGCCGGTCGGATCATCCAGAGAGTGGGAGGTGCTTCAGTTTGCGTTGTTGAAGGCTGAGCTAATTACTGAGGAATGCTCCGCCCTCCGCCACGTGGCTCCTTTGCATTCCCCAGTTTACGCTCAGCCTTTGTGAGAGTAGGCTGTGTATTTTACCATTCCTTGGCCGATTCAAGAGCTCTTTATTCTTCAGGTTTGATGATCATTGCCTCCGGTTCTCCTTAGCCTCTAAGTGTCGATCCTCTTCCTGCCACTTTTCTACGTCGCACTTGTAGCGGCTTTATTTGATCGCGCTGTAATAGCACAGCTGGTGTTCCCCCCCCACCGTAAATGCCGATTGCCCCAGGAAGGGGCGAAAATCACCTGGCTGCCTCTCTTGGCTCCTAGATGTGCCAGAGAGGCTGATTTTGGCCCTGAGCAGCCCTTGAGTAAGGGAGCGTGGGTGGCCACCATTTTGGGCGCCGCCGCGTGTCGGGCGCCGCTTTTAGAGGCCTCATTGAGCTGTGAAGGGACTAGCTCTAATTATAGGCCTTCCAGCCTGTGAGAGCTATCAGATATTTCAGGGAATTGGCAAACTTGTTGGCTTTCCGCAGCACGCTCAGGGCAGGAAATAGCAGCCTATCCCTCCTGGTTGTTGCCTGGGAGCTCCAGCTGCTGAGGCCTCACTCCAGCCTCAGGCGTTTTATTTGGCACACTGGCAATATTAACAGCAATTCCTGGGGTCACTCCTTCATGGGAGCTCCAACCAGACCTTGGATTAAATATTTGTAAATAATATAATACTAATAGTAATATTTATCAATATTTGGCTATTTCATGTTGCCAACACTGGTTGGATTATATATGTTGATTGTATGCTTACGTATAAAGATATTAATAATTATATAAGTTTACATACATCTAAAATTTCAAAAGGGGGTGCGGGCCAGCGAAAGGACACCCGGCCTTTGTTGTAGGTCGAACCCTTGGCGAGCCAATCGCCTTTACATTTGTATTACAGTCCTTTCCTCTACAATGGCAGATGACAATTCCTCTAAAGGCCCTTCTTTGAAGGCCAAATCTAAATCCTACCACCTGTGCAAACAGGCTAAGGAAGCCCCTAAGGAAACTTCCAAAGCTTCTCAGAGGGACGCTCGAAGACGTCATAGGGCACTGGAGAAAGAATTTGACAGGCGATCTAGAGAGACACAACCGGTATTTCCAGCCCCCCCACCCTCTGCTCCCTCTTCCTCCAGACACCCCCCCTCCTCCAGATTGCTCTTCCCTCTCCAGGCGCAGCCCATCCCAGGGACACCAGGTTCCCGGACTAATGACCAGGCAGACGCCGGAAACAACATTTATGCCCACGGCCGCTGGTCTGCACCATGAGGAAGTCGCCACAGTTGAGATCCCTGCGCACATGCAGGCATGGATGGAACGGGCTATTCGCCAGGGGATTGCAGAGGGCCTGCAACAGATGTCCAGGTCTGGTCCTTCCTCGATGGCGCCCGAACACGACTCGCCATCAGTCAGGTCCTCGCCTAGATCGGACCCCACTCTTGGTCAGGTACCTTTACAGGAGGGCAGTCCTCTCCCAGAAAGGGATCTGGAGGAGGCCATGGAGGACCTAGATCAGTTCAGGGAGGAGGAGGAATTGGAATGGGGGTCTACGCACCAAGGGGAGCCCCTATCAGAGATAGACCCTATGGAGGGGGACATGTCCGAGGACAAGGGCCTCACCCCGGATCAACCCACCTTTGTGGGTCTCTTCAAGCCGCACATGTTTAAATCGCTTCTATTTAAGGCCAGGAACATTTCTGGCCTGTCTGTACAGTCCTCCTCGGCTCTCCCTTCCCCGGCAGAGGGACAGGAGGATGCCATTTTTAGGCAGCCCGTGGTGGAGGCGGAGGTGATCCCAGCCCTGCCCATTTTTCATGACTTAGTCTCAAACCAGTTAGACTCCACAAGGGCCCCCCCTGCTCCATCCAGCCAGGACTGGAGGTTCTTTAACCTCGAGTCGAGCTTCTGCAACCTGCTTAACACTCCGAGGTAGATGAGCCCATCGTTGGTTTGGCATCCTCGTCCTCCCCCAGTGATCCCCCGGAGGTCCTGATGCCCGAGGACAAGAGGTCCGAGCTTGCTTTACATAGGGCTCACCAAGTGGACACCTGGGTCACTGCCGCTTCCTTCTTCACCAGGTCTTCAATCCGGTGGCTCCGTCAACTGAGGCAGCATGTTCCCCCCTCTAACACAAGGGCACATCAGGACATAGCAAAATTGACGGCTGCGGCAGAATTCTCGGCCGACGCCACATACCACACGGTTAAGTTCTCTGCCCGAGCAATATCCTCTCATGTTACAGCTCGCCGCCTGCTCTGGCTCAAGCACTGGCAGGCGGACATAAAAAACAAGGTTAAGCTGGCCACTGCCCCCATAAAAGGGGACAAATTATTCGGCACCGTCCTGGAGCCATTTCTATCAGAAACCAGAAGCAAGAAAAAATGTCTTCCCCCCCTTTTCCATAGGTCAGAGTCAAGAGCACAGCCCTTTCGGAGAGGTTCCTCACGACCTTTCTACCAGTTTCCTTTCCTGCCCAGGTACCCGAGACCCCCCTCCTTCCGACCTTTCCAGCCCCAGGATCGAGCCGATCCGGGTGACAGGAGCAGGAGGGGCAGCAGCTACAGGCGCCCCTTCAGGGGTTCAGGAGGGAAGCCCTTCCGGCGCAACAGATAGACCCCGTCCACCCCTCCCCATCGGTGGACGCCTCAAGCATTTCGCCGACCAGTGGGACTCTTCCACCTCCGATGCCTGGGTCCAGGAGACCATCAGACTGGGCCTCGCGCTTGAATTTCAGCGTGCCCCCCCTGAATTTTTAATGGCACCCCCCCTCCAAGGATCTCACCAAACGCAACCAAATGGATTCAGCTATCCACCATCTCCTCACCATACAGGCCATACAACCTGTACCACCATCCCAGCGGAGGCAGGGGTTTTACTCTCACCTCTTCGTGGTCCCCAAATCCTCAGGGGGATGGAGAGCTATTCTAGACCTAAAACGCCTTAACCGTTACCTGACCTACCGCAGGTTTAAGATGCACACCCTACAATCCATTCTACTAGGCATCAGGCAGGGGGACTGGCTATCCTCTATAGACCTTTCAGAGGCGTACTTTCACATCCCAATCCGGCCCTCCCATTTCAAATTCCTCAGGTTCTGCTGCAACCATCGCCACTTCCAATATGTGGCACTTCCCTTTGGATTGGCCTCTGCCCTGAGAACCTTCACTAAGGTCCTCGCGGCCCTAGCAGCCCTCCTCAGGGACCTCCCGGTTCGTCTCTACTGTTACCTGGATGACATCCTCATCCTGTCTCACTCCAGACCCCAAGCAGAAAAGGATATCAGAGCTACTCTTTCTGCCCTCCAAGATCATGGGTTCCTAGTAAACTGGCAGAAGAGCCATCTGTTACCATCTACACGGATCACCCACTTGGGGTCCGTCAGTGATTCGGTTCAGGGAAAGGTTTTCCTTTCTTCCGAGAGATTCCGTAGCATCCAGGAGACTGTCAAACATATCAGATGATCAAGAAAGGTAACACTTTTAGAATTGTCTAAATTACTCGGTAAAATGGTCTCATGTATTTCCAATGTTCCCTGGGCCCGTTTACACACTAGAGCCCTACAATGGTTCCTGCTCCCGTTCCAAAGGACTGGCAGAAGCAATTCAAAGGCCGCGGTCAAGGTGCCTTCAAGGGTCCTCAAGTCTCTCCTCTGGTGGACCAGTCCCGTCATCAACAAGGGACACTGCTTTAAGGAACCCCAACGCCTCATCCTCACCATAGACACCAGCCTATCCGGATGGGGCGCTCACATCCACTCGCTCTTGACATAGGGCAAATGGTCACAGGTAGAACGCACACGCAGTATAAACTGGTTGGAACTTCGCACCATCCACCTGGCCCTGCGCAACTTCCTTCCCCACGTATGCGGGCGGCATGTCCTGATACTCACGGACAACGTCACCGCCAAGGCTCACGTCAACCGACAAGGGGACACCCAGTCCATAAGTTTGATGAGAGAGGCCGAGCGCCTCTGCCGTTGGGCGGAGCGCAATCTCCTCTCCCTCAAAGCCGAGCACATCTCAGGGGTCTCAAACACCCAAGCAGATTGGCTGAGCAGGACCACGGTGGACCAGTCCGAGTGGCGCATTCACCCGTCACTGTTCAGGGAAGTGACCGTAATGTTCGGTCTTCCGTCAGTAGACCTCTTCGCATCCCTGCTCAATCACCCAACTCCCCAGGTTTTTCTCGAGGTACCCCTCCCACGGGGCCGAGAATCACAACGCCCTCTGTTGCCTCTGGCCCACAGGGCTTCTATATGCATTCCCTCCGTTGGCCCTCATCCCCAGAGTCATCCAGAAGCTCATCTCCGAGAAAGCAGAGCTGATTTTAGTGGCACCCTACTGGCCTAGGCGCGCATGGTTTGCGGACCTCTGCAATCTATTGGTGACCCCCCTTGGAAAATTCCCCCGCACAGGATATCCCTTTCCCAGGGGCCCCTCCAACATCCGGACCCTCAGTGGCTCCAGTTAGCCGTTTGGAGGTTGAGCGGGAACGTCTAAGGAAGGAGCAGTTCTCTGACCAGGTTACTGATACCATTTTAGCCACAAGGCGACCCTCAACAACCCGAATATACAATGCCACTTGGATATAGCTTCTGCAAGGGGTGCCATAATTTCCAGATCAACCCTCTTTCACCCTCCATTGCTCAAGTTTTGGAATTCCTCCAAGAAGGTCTGAGGAAGGGACTTTCTCCGAACACTCTGAGGCGTCAGGTAGCAGCCCTCTCAACTGTGATTATTGACGACAATCTGGGTACCCTCTCCCTCCACCCTCGCATTAGAGCATTTCTTAGGGGAGCAACTAACTTGTGTCCCCCAACTGTACACAGATACCCTACCTGGGACCTCAACAAGGTCCTGACGTCCCTTACTAAACATCCCTTTGAGCCTCTCAGGGAATCCTCACTCCAGTTCCTAACTTTCAAAGTCGTATTCCTGGTGGCCATTACTTCGGCTCGCCGAATATTGGAGATAGCCGCCTTGTCGGTGAGGAAAGACCTTTGCATCTTCCATGCCGACCGGGTGGTTCTAAGGCCGGACCCTACCTTCTTGCCTAAGGTCAATTCAGCCTTCCACAGGGCACAGCAACTCACACTTCCGAACTTCTGCCCCGCAGGAAAGGGAGAAGCTTTGGCACACCCTGGACGTATGACGGGCCCTCCGCATTTACATTAAACGTACCCAGCCCTTTAGGAAGTCTGAATCCTTATTCCTTTCCTTTCAACCTAAATCCTTAGGACACAAAGTGTCCCCGGCAACCATTGGCCGCTGGATTAGAGCTACTATTTCCAAAGCTTACTTGTCCCAGGCTCTGCCGGTGCCCAGCGGAATAACGGCACACTCCACCAGAAATGCAGCCACCTCGGCAGCTTGGGCCACCCAGGCTCCAATTGCTGATATTTGTCGGGCGGCCACCTGGGCCTCCCCATCTCCCTTCATTAGGCATTATAAGATCGACATATTTGCCTCGGTGGAGGCTTCGTTTGGGAGACGAGTTCTCCAGTGAGTCCTCAAGGAACCGCAGGGACTTCAGAACCAGACGGAGTCCCTCCCGTAGGACAGCCAAGCTTTGGTATGTCCCACTCTCTGGATGATCCGACCGGCTCTCAGGAGAATGGGCGTTGGTCCTTACCTGACACGCCATTTCTCTGGAGCCGGGAGGATCATCCAGCCCCACCCTTTTAGTTCACCGTCTGGTGGGGTCTTGTTTCGGCCAAGGAACCGCTTAGCATAGTAAGATGAGAGCACGATCTTCTCTTCACTCTCGTCTTTGCGTAAACTGGGGAATGCAAGGGAGCCACGTGACGGAGGGAGGAGCATTCCTCAGTAATTAAGCTCAGCCTTCAACAACGCAGACTGAAGCACCTCCCACTCTCTGGATGATCCTCCCGGCTCCAGAGAAATGGCGTATCAGGTAAGAACCAACGCCCATTCATTCTTCTTGCAGTCTAAGATATTTTCTTTTTTTTTTACAGACATTTCATTAAAGAATACAAGTACAAAGATAAAAACCGATACAAATTATAGAAAATATGAAAAGTAAAGAAAAGTGAAAAGAAATAGGAAAAAAAGGAAAGAAAAAGAAGATACTTAGTTGATTACTTCTCCTCTACACAAGTATAAACAGTGGATAATTTAACACCTCTAGTGCTTCCCAATTTAAAAAAGTCTCGTATTCCCATATCTCATCCCTTCTCAGTAATCAAACTGCAAAAGCATATCAGTCCTAATCAACAAAAATCAATTGTTCTGTCCTTCAAATCCCCTCTTACATTTCTTTATTTTCCAGCCATTAAAACTTTCCCATTGGGACGATTTCTTAAAATTAATTTCATATATCCTTTTATAAAGGTTTGAAGACCCTGCAGAAAATATCCTTTCAAGTCTATTTAGTCCCTTAACTTTCCAACATCCACATGGAAGTCCCCATTTTTTCTCTTTTTCAATCCTTAGATTCATATGGAACTTCTTTCAAATCAGAGTAGAAGGAGGTTTTTCCAGCTATGTACTACAGCTTGTTCTTTAAAAGGTTCTTAACATCAAAGAAATAGTAATCAGCAATTTCCTAAAGTAATTAAGAGAGGAAAGCAGGCAAATGTAGTGACTTTGAAAGGTACCCGAACCATTGCCATGGCTTTGGCATAATGAATATTCCCTGGCCCCCAGAATGCTGATTTAGGATCTCTTTGCAGGGAGATCCTGTGTGGATCTAAACACCTTTTCTCCTTAATCCAGAGAAAAATTCTTTTTTTTTTTACAGACATTTCATTAAAGAATACAAGTACAAAGATAAAAACCGATACAAATTATAGAAAATATGAAAAGCATATTCCAATATTTTCTTAATAACTTCCTCCTTTGTTGGTATTTTCTCATTTTTCCAGTTTTTAGCAAATATGATCCTAGCCGCTGTTAATACATTTACAAGCAAATATTTCAATTCTTTACTATATATTTCAGGTAAAATTCCCAATTAAAATAGCTCTGGTTTCAAGCCTATATGCTTTTTTGTCATTTTAGTCCAATATTTTTGGCATCTGCACATGTCCACCATATATGGTAATATGGGCCAGGTACCTGATGACATTTCCAACATTTTTCAGATTTGTTCTTGAACATTCTTGCTGTTCTTGTTGGGGGGAAATGCCACCTGTAAAACATCTTATACAAATTTTCTTTATATGCTGTTGACATTGTCATTTTATAATTTTGAGACCACAATTTTTGCCATTTCTCTAAATCAATCCCATATCCAAAATTCTTCCCTCAAACAATCATTGTTTCTTTGACTTGTTCTTCTTCTAGTTTAATTTCTAATAAATATCCATACAATTTTTAATCACCTTTTCATCAGTACCTGTCAAAATCTTATCTAAATCAGTCAGTTTATCATAGAAACTTTCTGTTTTAGAATCTTTATCAATCTTGAATGTAATTGCGCATATGAAAACCAATTCATCTTTATACCTTGTTCCTGTAGTTTTTGCATAGATTTAAGTTCACCCTTTTCATTCAATATTTCACCATATCTAACTGTTTGTTTCTTTTTGTATATTATAGGATAGGAAAATGCTTCAATAGTTGATAGCCAGACTGGAATTTTCAAATAACATTGCCTTTTAGTCTTCTCCCAGTTTAACCACAGAGACTCCCGTGTATAATGTCTTCTAAAATACCCCCGTGTTTTAGTTCCTTCATATCATAAAAAAGCATGCCACCCCAAAAACAGATCCTGTCCTTCTAATGTCAACAATCTAGCATTTCTTAATGTTATCCATTTCTTAACCCACATCAAATTTGTAGCTTGGTAATACAACTCCCAATTAGGCAAACCAAATCCTCCTCTTATTCTAGCATCTTGCAAAAATTTTAATTTTATTCTTACTTTCTTACCTTGCCATATATATTTCAACACAATTTTATTTAAATCTTCAAAATAATCTTTTCCAAGACTAATTGGAATTGTTTGGAACAAATATAAAAGTCTGGTTAATATATTCTTCTTGATTGTTGATATTCTCCCTATTAACGACAGTTGTAAATTTTCCCATTTCACCAAGTCTAGCGCTATTTGCTGCTTAAGTTTAATATAGTTATTCTCTTTCAATGTACTACATCTTGCTGTCAAATGTATCCCCAAGTACTTGATCTTACTTGTGACCTGGATTTTCAATACATCTGCCAGTTCTTCCTTTTGTCTTGATAACATATTCTTTGTCAAAAATCTTTTTGTCTTTATTTATTTTCAAACCAGCCACCTTTCTCTATGTCTATCTTTTCCATCAATTTAATGCTGTTTCTAGTGGGTCTTCTAAAATGAAAACCAGATCATCTGCGAATGCTTGCAATTTAAATTCTTCCTTTTTAATTTTCATCCCTTTTATATCCTTTTCTTCTCTAATATTTCTGTTTAGAACTTCCAAGGTTAACACAAACAACAAAGGTGACAGTGGGCACCCTTGTCTTGTTCCTTTTCTTATATCAATAGAATCCGTCAATTCTCCCTCTATCATTACCTTTGCCGTTTGCTTATGATATATAGCTTCTATTGCTTGGATGAATTTTTTTTACCAAAACCCATCTGTTCCAGCTGCAATAACATAAATCACCAATTCATATTGTCAAATGCCCTCTGTGCATCTAAGAATATCAAAGCCATTTGTTTTTCAGGGTGTGCCTCATAGTATTCCAAAGTGTCCAAGATTACTTTCATATTATCTTTAATTTGTCTCTTTGGCAGAAATCCATTTTGATCAGGGTGAATAAAATTATTTAGGTATTTTTTAAGTCTTTCTGCCAATATTGAAGCAAAAATGTTAAAATCTGCATTTAGTAGGGAAATAGGTCTATAATTCTTTTTTTTTTTTAAACAAATTTTATTAATTTTACAGAACACAAACAAAACTAAAAGATCTTTTCTGAAGGTTGTCTGATCCCGGGTTGAAACTCTTCGCACAGACACAAATTCAAACATCATATTCACTTTATATATCCTTTCATATCTTATTATCATTTTCTTTTTTATATTATATATATAAACCATTTTTATCAATTTTGTATAAACAATGCACAAGGCATAACAGCTTATAAGTTCTTTTCTAAGAAAAAATAATAAAAGAAGAAAACCAATAGAACATAACAATCCCAAATTATAGTATCAATACTTTGTCTATTTAACTTCATATCTTATCCCAACTTCTCCTTTTCATCCAAATTATTTCTTATTAATTAAAAAAATTTTTTTTGCCTTTTTTCAATATACAACATCCAAAAAAAAAAAAAAAGCATAACAAAACCTTTATATATCCCTTCATATCTTATTACCATTTTCAATAATATTCTTTGTCTGTTCTATTTCCAACTATCCATTCATCTTTTTTCTTTTATTATACTTCTCCTATACACCAATTGGAGTAACGTCTATAACTCATTACCCTAACTTAAAAGTACTTCATATAACAATTTTTCTTGGGATTCTGTTTAAAAGATTCTAAAATTACACAATGAATTTTATACTCTAAATACACATATAAAAAACACAATCTTATGTACCCTCCAGAATCCCTCTTTTATCCTAAATTAAATTCACCCATTGTCTCTGAATAAACTTTTTTTCTTTAGATCTTGCTTCCCCCCATTGAGGCTTCTCCTCCTCCCCTTTCTCTCTTGCTTATTCTTCTCCTTGCCCTTTTTACCCCTTTGTCTTTCCTCCTCCCTTTTCTTACTCCTTTTCCTTTGCTTTCTAACCTTGCCTCCACCTTTCCGCTCATTTTTCTCTTCTTTGGTTGTTTTTATAATTCTTAAAATCCCCTTTTTCTTATCCTTTTTCTCCTCCTCCCCGGAAAGAACCCATTGTTCATCAAAGATGGCTTCTTCTTCCTCTTCTTCTTTGTCCCAGTCCTTCTGCTGCGTAGTCAACTTTTCATAAGTACATAACACCATTTCTAAGAATTGAAACAAAGTGCCCAAAGTATCTTCCTTTTTATATTTTTGATATTCAGTCTTTAGTTCATCCACAAGCGATGCCATTATGAAAAGAGAAACTTTTCCCAAAACAACCACAAGTATTTTTAATCAAAAATAATTCAAAAAAAGTTCCAAAAATTAATACTTTTCTTCCTTCTTCTCTTTCTCTTTCTGGGGTTAATGTTTAATCAAAGAGGTCCAATTACCATATACCTTTCTTTGGGATTCTAGGCAATCTCCTCCTTTTTCAGCTTCTGCTCCAATTTTTTTTCCTCTCCCTTCCCACTTGCAATATCAATTTTAAATAATCAGAAATCCATACCTCCAACAAGGGTTTTCCAATTTCTTAAGTTTTTCAATGTCCAAAAATCCTTTTGTCCCTTAGCTTCAACTCTCAAAACAATTCACTTTCAATGTCCAATATGTCCAAACATTTCTGCTGTTTCCATGGGGTGGGAGAGTAAAGAAAAAAAAAAGTTCCCTTTAACAGCTTCTCCGCCGCTTTCAATCTTCTTAGGGATACAATGTATCCTCCAGCAATTCAAACAGCTCAGTTCCAACCAATTTGAAAGATGTTACTTAACCCGGCTCAGACAGCACTTTCACTCCTTACTTCCTCCAGCGCAATCTTACCCGGTTGCTGGCTTCTTCGTGGCGGCCATTGCTGACCGCTGCTCCACCGCCTTGGGAAAAAGGGGTTTTCCCGGAGAAGGAGGGGGTCTGCGACACCCCCAACCCCCTGTCCGACTCCCCTCTCTCTTCAGCTGTCCCTACAGGGCAGCCATATCCCCCTGACCCATCTGGATCGGGGGTACCTCGGCGGCTAGCACAGCAGGAATCGCGAGCTGTCGCGAATTCCTGCTGCCCCGAAGCCACGCGAAACCGGAAACCTATAATTCTTGATTTGTAATGGGTCAGCCTCCTCATTTGGGACAAGTGTAATATAAGCTTCTGACCATGTTTTAGCTATCTTCTTCTTTAACATAACTTCATTCATAACTTCTAGCAATGGAAGATTCAATGATTCTTGTAGTGTTACAAAGTTTCCTCTGTTTTCACTTTCCCCCCCTTTTCCAAACAAATTATTATAAAAATTAATTAAAAAGGAAAAGGGGTTTAGAAAAAAAAAGCTAAAAGGGAATCTCTAGCCTAAAATATTATAAAGACAAAAAGGAGAAGAGACAAAAAAGAAAAAATAAGGTAGAAAAAAAAAGACCAGTCCAGTTTAATGTAAAAAATCATATATGAAGAGTCCAGCAAAAAAAAAAAAAATTAATTTGACTTCCCGTTTAAAATTGCCACTTAATCACTTCTGTCTGAGATTTTACAGATTCTTTCTTTTCCTTAGGGTGTCCTTTCAAATCTTAAAGTAAAGAAAAGATTATCAGCAAAGCGGCACACTTTCTCTTTCCGTTCTCTTTCGTTTCGGAGCTGTCCCAACTTCAGCAGCTTTAATGGCTGCCTCTTTGCTGCTGGCAAAAAGCTTCTCCTGGATATACCAGGGGCTTTGCGGTATCCCTGGGATCGACAGGATGCGCTCTTTACATTCACGGTCTCTTCGGGACAGTTTAGATCTGTTTGGACCGTCCAGGAGCAAAGATATCGGCAGCGATCTCAGACCTCCAAGATCGCATGCCGTATCGTCGCGACGCCAGCTCCGCCCTCCTCCGGTGCCTCATCTATTTCTGAATGTAACTTGTACATCTGGCTATTCTTATTTTGTGCATTGCTTAAATCTGGATTACAAAATCACGAACAATGTATTAATAGTATTTGAAATAAGTGCAATTATTGGGCGGTTTGATCATTCTTTAGTACAGATAGTCCTCAAGTTACAACCACAATTGAGCCCAAAATTTATGTTGCTAAGTGAGACATTTGTTAAGTGAGTTTTGCCCCCTTTTATGACCTTTTCTGCCACAGTCGTTAAGTGAAATACTACAGACGTTAAGTTAGTAACATGGTTGTTTAAGTGAATCTGGCCTCCCCATTAATTTTGCTTGTCAGAAAGACACAAGAGGTGATTACAAAACCCCCAGGACATTGCAACCGTCTATGAGTCAGTTACCAGTAACCCCCAGGACATTGCAAACTATGAGTCAATTACCAAGAGTCTGAATTTTGATCACATGATCATGGGGATGCTGCAATGGACAGAAGTATGAAAAATGGTTACTTTTTTCAATGCCATGGTAATTTTGAACAGTCACTAAATTAATTTGTAAGTTGATGACTACCTGTACTATTCTATGTTGTTGTTGTTGCTTTTGGAATATAAATTTATATTTTCCAGTCCTTTGGCTACTGTTCTGTTTTCCATTCCTGTTTACAGACTACAAATAGTGTTTAACTCTGTCGTCTCATAAAATTGAAGTTTTTCTGGTACTTCATCCAATTCTGCAGCTTTGTCATTAGCAAAATTTTCTAGGGCTAATTTAAGATGATCTCCAAGGTCTCTTCCAACCTTATGATTCTACATTCTGACTTTACTTTCTAGCAAGTAGACCTTTGTGTAGACATCAATTTGGGAATTATTTTGGTGTACTTCTCCCATGCAGCCATATCACCTTTTCTTTATATCATTTTTTTTGTGCCTTCTTTGTCTTTTAGAGTGCTCGTCTTTACATAAGTGGTTCTCTTGATTTCTGTTTTTAAAAATCTTATTATCCTTCCCATAGAATTGCATAGTTTCTTTAGATATAACTGCTTGTCTCCTTTTTGCTGGAATTCACCATGCATATTTTTCTGGGTAGTTTTGTTTTGGCTTTTCTTTAGTTATTTTCAGTGTGTCAGTGGATACTTATTTCATCTTTGTATAGTTTTTCATTTTGGGATATTTTTCTTTACCTCCTCCTTAATGATGTCATAAATCTGTGTAGCAATTTGCCTTCAGAAGTTGTAAATGCTGCAACACTGATAGTTTTTAAGAAAAGTTTGGACAACCATTTGTCCGAAACAGTATAAGACTTCCTGCCTGAGCAGGGAGTTGGACTAGAAGACTTCCAGGGTCCTTCCAACTAATCTAGTCTAGTCTAGTCTAATCTAGTCCAGTCCAGAGTTCTCAAGGCCCTATATTTATCAGATCTAATCAGCTAAATCTCTTATGTATGTCCAATGTATAATCAAGTGGCATGTCACTTCCTGTTGCTCTGATTATTGTATTCTTTTTCTTTAGGTTAAGTTGTAATTTTGCAAGGAGTTTGTGAGCTGAATAAAATTTCTACATCTTTGCTACAGATAGTGATTTGATTTTGAGGTTGTT
The DNA here is from genome assembly GCA_033807585.1 of Hydrophis major. NCBI lineage: Eukaryota > Metazoa > Chordata > Lepidosauria > Squamata > Elapidae > Hydrophis > Hydrophis major. The sequence goes on from CM066329.1 coordinate 225,963,377, forward strand.
CATCTGGTGACATGCAGAATAATTTTTGAGATGACTGAAAGAAATATTTGTTGTAAACATTAAATCCCCTTGTCAGAATGTTAGCCTGTCTCCTATTTAATTTTGTGCAAATTCATTCTTCCAGATGCCATTTTCCTTCCAATGTTAGCATTCCAATCTCCTCTAATTAATATGAGGTCTTTTTTGTTTTTGTTTTCTTTTCTATTACATTGACAAGGAGTTGTAAGTTGCCATTGAAATATTCAACTTTTGCATCTGTGGTTGGCTGAGCATATCAGCAGGTGGTCACCCTTTCAGCAGCCACAAAATATTAGTGCTTTTCTTGTTTACCCACTGTTTGTTCTTCCTGAGTAGCTTGATGGATATCTTCTAATCGGGGGACGGGACGGGGGGACACTCACTTTTCTGTATCATATTGTGCCGACATTGGCCTTGTGAATGTCCATTTGGCTTCTGTGCAAGATACTGAAATGGGTCGTCATTTGCTTCACCAGTCTTCAAATAGTTTGAAATCTGGGGAAACATATATTTTTATCACTTGGACGTTCTGAGTTTTTTAAAAAGTTCATTTTGGAAGAAGAAATAATTTGACTTTGTTTGTATAACATATTAAGCCATGATTTGCTAATTGAATGATAAATGGTAATTGCTTGTTCAGCAAGCTAAGCCATAAACCATTTAAAATCACAGTGGCTAGATTTGGACAATATGCTAACCTAAACTCAAGCAGGCCATATTTTGGCTTAGCATCATGTGTGGAGTTAATTTTTATTTCAAACCTTATATGGAAAAGCATTCATTTTTTGCATACATATTCATAGCCAGAAATGAAGTGGTAAGTGTTACATTCTGGGTATGTAATATATGTATTTATAAATATACACATATACTAATTTTAGAAGTGACAAACTTCGTGAAAGGATCTCTGATAAATTATCTCTAGAGCTGTGCAGTCACAAAACTCCACAAAAATGCTAAATTCAAGTATAATATTTTGCATGTTAATATATCATGCAGCAAACTTCTAGAAATATATATTTATATGTTGTTTTCGATTACATTTTAAAATTTTATACGGTATACTTCCATTAAGTGCCCAAGGCAGCAACTTCAAGTTCAATCCCTGTGCCTTTTGTAGAGAAAATCAAATACCAGAACTCAAAAAGATGCTGGTTGGGATCATGTGCCAAGCAAACCAAGCATAGTTTTAAGATGTATTACTCAAGTTATTGCAGAGGGTAAAGAGTGGCTTATGACTTAGTATGTTGAGTGAAGTCCACCTGGCAGGAGTGGTATATGCCTTTTCTGCTAAAGAGCTCCATCTAACAAGACAAGCTTTTTTTGCTGTGGCTCATGCTCTCTGGAACACCCTTCCCAAGGCAAGGTTAGCTCCATCCCTACCAGCCTTAAAGAAAGCCCTTAAAACACACACACACACTCACATACGTTTGCAGCATCTTTGGGATTCCATGGGGACAAGAAGCCTGCAAGATAGTTATATTATATTTAAGATGCTGTCCATTCTCCTGCAGTCTTGGTTTTTATTTATGTTTGTTTTTAATACTCAACTGTCTGATTTAGAGTCACATTTAGTGAGATGGGCAGCCATATAAATTTGCTCAATAAATAAACGAGATTTATTCATTTAACCCTATTCTTAAAAGCCATTTCTATGTTGATAAAATGTGTGTTGTTGTGTCCAGAGGTACAGTAATCTACAGCTAGTTTAGCACTTTTCTACATATAAATCTGCCAGGCTTAAAAGCCTGGCAAAGAAGTACATTGGATTTTGTAGATGATTCATGAGTTCATCCAATATTCCCTTTAGGAGTGCTCTGCCTTCTATTATAGTGAAACAGCGACACACAAAGGATTTTTTTAAAAGAAATGATTTCTGTTTTATGTTTCTTGTTATCTATTCCTCCCAAAGTACTTGGGACATGGGACAATATGCATAGTATATAAGCTCCATCTTATTTTCACAATACCTTTGGGTGAATTGGGTTAAGCTGAAAGATAGTTGTCTGGCCCAGGGTCACTAGATGACTGAAAAATGTCTTGAGCCCTAATCCAACAGTTCACCCATTAAGCAGGGACTTTTGTCACTCATAATTGCTGACTGTGCCTAGAGTTATAGCAGACTGTCATGGGAGAACCTTCACTGTGCTCCCAGGTTGCTTTTTACTGCCACGTATTGCTTTTTTGGTGATGGGCTTTTTAATGATTTTTATTTATTAGATTTAGTATTAATTCTGCATGTGGTAGTCGTCAACTTATGACCATTCTTTCAGCAATCATTTGAAGTTGCAACAGTAGTGCTGAAAGTAGGACTTATGGCCTGTGCCCAAAGTTACAGTCATTACAACATCCTTGTGGTCATGTAATCAAAATACTTGGCAGTCGACTCACACTTACAACACGGGGGGGGGGTGTTTCCAGTCCTCACACCTGTCTGTCTCACTCTCCGATTTATGCTCTTTGGGCCACCTGCACACCCTGCCTTGTAGGACAGTAAATTACCCAGAATTGTGTGTCTCTGATGCTATTTGCTGTGCCCCTGGAAGACTCAGTCACCCTATCCTATTCCAGCAAGTGCTAGCAATCATTCATCCATCCACCTTCTCTACCAGTTTCCTGCACTCACCTTTTGCCTTTGGCATCCAGCCATTGTGGCCAAAGGAGAAGTGCCCCCCCCCCATGCCTTTGCTGTCTCCTTTTCAGACCTGTAGTTACAATGTTATTCCAGGCACTTGTCCTTTTCTGGCTTCCTGCATATGACTCCCCCAGCCTGCTACAGCAGTGCAGTGCCAAGCTGCAGTGTCCATGAAGCCCCTGCAAGCATCTGTTTGACCAATTGCCTTCTCTCTCAATTCCCCGTACTTCTGCCTTTTGCACCCAGCCGCTGTGGCCAAATAAGAAATAAATGCCTTATTGCCTTTGCTGTCTCAATTCCCCAGTGAACATTCCTTACAAGTGGCTCTCCGTGCTTTCAAAACGTTGCACTATCTTTGGAAGCTGTTAGGAACAACAGCCGGGCATAAAAGGCAACAGGTTGGTGCAGGGAATTGGGAGAGAAAGCAGCTGGGCAAACAAATGTTTGGTGGCATTTATTGAGGTTCCATGGGTGCTTTAGCTTGGCACTGTGCTGCTGGGGTATGCTGGAGAGCCATATATAGAATTGTTTGTTGGAGAAGTAGGAGTGCCTAATGTAACATGGTGACTATGAGTTCGAAAAGGAGACAGCAAAGGCAGCAGGGCACTTCTACTTTGTCTATGGGTGACAGTTGATACATGTAATAGAATGTGTGAATGATGGGGGACTAAGGAAAAGAGATTCGGCCTAGGAAACAATCAGACAAGAGAAAGTGGGCCCCCAAGGGCTTAATAGTTAGAGGAATAAACTCTAATCAGACTGGAAGGACCCAGTCTGATTGATCAAATGGTTAAAAGTGGCAGTGGGAAATTTGGATCATCAGACTTGCAAGAACCTGTTAATGAAGACTTACAATAAAGAATGATCTCATCAAGTCATATTTCCTTTCCAGCTTACCTGAGAGGGCTGACAGTTGATGCGGAGAACTGAGAGAGAAGGCACATAGGCAAATGAATCCTTGCTGGTGTTTGTTGGTGTGGCTGAGGCTTCCGAGGACTTGGCAAGCAGCCCCAGAGCCAAACAGTCATGGGGCTGGTTTCTACCCTGCAAGGCAATGTGCCAGGCAGCCAGAGATGGGAGGGAAATATGGGGGGGGGGGAGAACTTGCTTAAAAGTCCATAATTCTGGGTTAATGATCTTAACAAGGAGTGCCAGGATTTAGTTAGTTGGGGTCATGTGCTGTCTCACTTTATGACTGCACTGACTAATTATAACAAACTTGGTCCCAACTGTAATAAATAGACTATCTGTATATGGACACTCAATTGACTAGTGATTCAAGGCAGCTTTTAAAGCTTTTTGCATAAATTGACAGGCAATAAAACAACAAAACACCTGCCTCAGGGGAAGAGGAAAACTTGAATCCCTGGCTCTTCCAGTAAGCACTAGGGCAGGCAAGAGTTAGGGTTTTTAAGGCCTTCCTAAAAACCTCTTAACCCATCTTTCCTCTATGACTTTCATGTGACATACAGTATTTTCCATTTACTTTTGTCATTATAATATCTCTGTAAGGTCTGATGGGCTGAGCTATGATTATTTCAAATGTCATTTGTTAGCAACTTTTACAACTTACAATAGATATAAACTTTCATATGCCTCTTTTCACTTAATCAGATGCAACAGAGTGGCTAGAGTGATTTAGGATTTATACTGGGATGAAAGAAGACAAGTAGTTATTCAGATGCAAGTTACACATAAAAGAGAGACTACAGGGAGCTTGTCAGTTAACAACTTGTAAGGTTGTTGAGCCCTTCAGATTGGTCTAGGTCAGGGTTAGGGAAATTTGGCTCTTTTATCACTTATGGGCTTCAACTCCCAGAATTCCTGAGGGAGCCATAAAAGGTTCCTCATCCCTGGCCTACTGGTTTTTCAAGTTGTGGGGGAAATCAATTTTTGACTTGAATGGGACTGTTTAATGTACATTCAAGTCAAAAATTGATTTTTTTTTTCACAACTGAAAAACCAGTAAGCCAGGGATGGGGAAACTTTTATGGTTTCTGTGAGTTGAAGTCCATAAGTGATAAAAGAGCCAAGTTACCCTACCCCTGGCCTAGGTTATAGCAGATATTTTAATTTTTGTTTTCATTAATTGTTTATTTCATAATTGTTATTTATGATATGTGAAAGGGTAGTATAGTGTTTTGTAAATGAATTGAGGTGGGATGAATGTGGTTTGATATTTTTGAATATCAGTTTCCAGTAGGCATAAAAGTTCAGTGATTGGTATCTCTTGATATCCTATAATTGTGTCAAGGCAAATAGCCATGATGAAAGCTGATCCACAAGTATGCAGCAATTATTACACTTGTTCTGTGGAGATGTGTGTAATCTGACTTTATGTTGACAGCTTGACTCTTTTTTACTGTTGCCGAAGATTTGGACTGTAGTTTCATTTTACTCATGCGTGATTTGAGCATAATGCTTATGATACTTCTTAAATCTTCAGTATTGAGTGTTGGTTTCACCAGTATGAAAAAGCAAGAATGGTTGCTGGATTGTGCAAGAACAAACAAACTGCCTGTTATTATGTGGTTGAGCTGGACATACATGTTTTGGTAAAAGCAAGTGCAGATATCTGATTAAAATGCTGCCTATCACAACTTATTTGGGGCAACTGGTTTTTCCATTATTATTTTTACTTGTCCTATTTTATAGTTGTAAGGATAAATGTGATTATACATTGCTCAAAAAAAATAAAGGGAACACAAAAGTAAGACATCCTAGATCTGAATGAATGACATATTCTTATTAAATACTTTGTTCATTACATAATTGAATGTGCTGACAACAAAACCACACAAAAATGATCAATGGAAATCCAATTTAGCAATCCATGGAGGTCTGGATTTGGAGTTACACTCAAAATTAAAGTGGAAAAAAACACTACAGGCTGATCCAACTTTGATGTAATGTCCTTAAAACAAGTCAAAATGAGGCTCAGTAGTGTGTGTGGCCTCCACGTGCCTGTATGACCTCCCTACAACGCCTGGGCATGCTCCTGGTGAGGGTGCGGATGGTCTCCTGGGGGATCTCCTCCCACACCTAGACTAAAGCATCCCCCAACTCCTGGACAGTCTGTGGTGCAACGTGGCATTGGTGGATGGAGCAAGACATGATGTCCCAGATGTGCTCAATTGGATTCAGATCGGGTGGGCCAGTCCATAACATCAATGCCTTCGTCTTGCAGGAACTGCTAACACACTCCAGCCACATGAGATCTAGCATTGTCTTGCATTAGGAGGAACCCAGGGCCAACCACACCAGCATATGGTCTCACAAGGGGTCTGAGGATCTCATCTCGGTACCTAATGGCAGTCAGGCTACCTCTGGCGAGCGCATGGAGGGCTGTGCGCCCCCCTAAAGAAATGCCACCCCACACCATTACCCACCCACTGCCAAACCAGTCATACTGGAGGATGTTGCAGTCAGCAGAACATTCTCCACAGCATCTCCAGAGCCTGTCACGTTTGTCACATGTGCTCAGTGTGAACCTGCTTTCTTCTGTGAAGAGCACATGGTGCCAGTGGTGAATTTGCCAATCTTGGTGTTCTCTGGCAAATGCACAGTATTGGTGTTCTCTGGCAAACGTCCTGCACAGTGTTGGGCTGTAAGCAGAACCCCCACCTGTGGACTTCGGGCCTTCATACTACCCTCATGGAGTCTGTTTCTGACCGTTTGAACAGCTACATGCACATTTGTGGCCTGCTGGAGGTCATTTTGCAGGGCTCTGCCAGTGCTCCTCCTGTTCCTCCTTGCACAAAGGTGGAGGTAGTGGTCCTGATGCTGGGTTGTTGCCTTCCTATGGCCTCCTCCACGTCTCCTGATGTATTGGCCTGTCTCCTGGTGGCGCCTCCATGCTCTGGACACTACGCTGACAGACACAGCAAACCTTCTTGCCACAGCTCACATTGATGTGCCATCCTGGATGAGCTGTACTACCTGAGCCACTTGTGTGGGTTGTAGACTCCGTCTCATGCTACCATTGAGTGAAAGCACCACCAGCATTCAAAAGTGACCAAACCATCAGCCAGAAAGCATAGGAACTTGAGAAGTGGTCTGTGGTCACCACCTGTAGAACCACTCCTTTATTGGAAATGTCTTGCTAACTACCTATGCTTTCCACCTTTTGTCTATTCCATTTGCACAACAGCATGTCAATTCAGTGTTGCTATCAGCATGTGAAATTGGTTGTCAGTGTTGCTACCTGTGGACAGTTTGATTTCACAGAAGTGTGATTGACTTTCACAGAAGTGTGATTGATATTGTGTTGTTTAAGTGTTTCCTTTATTTTTTTGAGCAGTGTATATAAGAGAAGTACTAACACTCCAAAACCCTTGATAGGCAAAATATAAGTGTAAGCTTTTATGCTTGCTTCCTAGCAAAGGTATTTTTTTATAAGTATAGGGTTTTCTTCCACACTGGCAAAATATTTCTCTTGCTGTCCCAAAAGTGCTTTTTCAGGAGGCAATTTCCTTGTTTTTTCTTTGAAGAGGTTTCACTTCTCATCCAAGAAACTCTTCAGCTTTCACTGGATGGTGGGGAATGGAAGAATTGTAGAGGGCTGGTCATCCTTTCAAAGGATCCTTGAAGCGCTTTGAGATTTATCTGTGTCCTCAGGGTCACCTGAGTAGTGCTAATGGTTCCTGTACGCTACAAATTTTTTTGAAAATCCATTCATACTCCCAACACCATTTGAAGGGTGTTCAACCCAAATTCCACAGCTGAAAGTCTTTCGAGATTCTGAGTCATCCAGGTCATGGTTGTCCCAAAGGTGCTTTTTCAGGAGGCAAGTGGACTTTCAGCATCTTTGGGACAACCATGATCTGGATGACTGAGAATCTCTGTAAATTTCTCCTGTTGGAATACCTATCTTGCTTGTAGTTCCTTTCAATAAGGGATTGTATTTATCTTTCTCTCTAACTCAGGAGTGAGATACACATTTCTATTCCTTGCTTAAGGCGTTGCTCATTTCCTCCGTCTTTGCGTGAAGTTTCGAAGGGGCATGGACCTGATACTGCAAAGGCCGCCTCTTTTTACCTCAAAGCTGAGGCCGGGCTTCCCCGCATCAGATTTTCATCATAAAAGGAGGCAGATTCCCCAGATCAGTGGGCGTGGCCCCACGGTAACTTTTCTCCTTTTAGCCTATCAGGGCGAGCCTCTGTGTGACGGACGCTGGTTGGATCCAATGGAGTCGCGCCGAGGAAAGGTTGGGTTTAGTCGCAGTCTAGATAGGAGCGGTGCGACACTAGAGAGGTTTTTGTTCCGGGCCCTGCCGCGGCCATCTTATGTCAGTGCAGGCCGGAGGAGGAAACAGCAGCAGTGCAGAGCGGTGACTCGGCAGCAGCGGCGGCCGCGGCGGGGCCTGGCATAGCCTCATTGGTAACCTTTGGGGCCTTTTTCTTTTCCCTCTCCCGTCGCCTATTTACCGAGAAACAGAAGAACATTCCAAAGGAATCTGGTCTCCATAGAAACAGCTTCTCTCCCCCCCCCACCTTTGTGTAGGGTTCCTTCTTCCAAGCCGGCAAGGCCTGGAGCACGTCTCGCCGGCAAGTAGCCTTATGGCCACCTGCTCCTCGTCTTGCCTTCGGTCCCTTACCTTACCTGCCTGGCATTTCCAACTTTCCTTGCCTTCCAACGCCCTATTTCTGGGGCCAAGCTCTTCCTTCTTTTTCCTGTTAGCTTTTGCGCGGCGTTTTCAGCCCATTCAGAAAAATGCCCCCTTTTTCTCGCTCTCTTCGTTTCGCCCCTCAAATTCCCTTCCTTTTCTGTGAAGACTGAATTGGAATAACTCGCGTTTTCTCAAGCAAAGGATTTGTGACTCTTGGTCGATCCTTTCCTGAAGGATGGGTGGGGAGGGGGGGGATAGAAGGAGAAAGCGCGGACTGCCATTAGCTGCTGTAATTTTCTCCTGGTTTTTTCCCCTCCTCTGAAGTGGGGGGGGGGAGGAGGAGGAATGCGGATTTCAGAGAAGAGCCCGAATAAAGAGTCCCGGGGCGGGGAAGGGAGGAGAGGTTAGTCACCTGGGCGTAAATGTTGAGTTAGTGTGGGAAGCACTGCGAATTGTTGGGGTGGGTTCTTTCAGCTTCTATCCTAACGGTATTTGTGGAGAGGCCGTATCAGCTCCCTTGTGCTTCGTTATTACAATGTTCGTCGGTTTACCGTGGAGTTACAAAGGAGATAAAACAATCTCAGTGCTGCCAGTAAATGGCAAGCAGATTTTTGAAGGGTGTTTTTTTCTCCTCTCGTGTGGATGGAGCGGGGGTTTCTAGGGAAATGTAATCCTTCAGTGGTCTTTGAGAGGAGTATAATCCAGTTGACTTGAACATTATTGGCTCTCTATATCATTGTCCGTGGTTGTTATCTCAGTATCTATTCTCAAAATGCCTAGATTTCAGGAACAAAATGACAATTGTTCCACTGGTTTTCTCTACAAATCAGTGAGTTTGGCTTTCCAAGAATTTCAAGGTTTGCTATCTGGGTTTCTAAACTTTAATAATTCATTTTTGGAGAATGTATTATTGAAAGGCAGACAGAACAGGTGCTGTAGTTTTGTATCTTACTAGTTCATCTATTAAAAAGGGTGTGTTAGGACTTTTGAGGCAATCAGGGCAATTCCCCTTTTAGGCATCTCTGGGTGTGTCTTATCACATTTATCTCTGTCATGTAATCCCATCTAGTTGAAATAATATAGCCCATGTTCTTTGTATTTATCTGCCTGTGCATGTGTATCATGGGGCAGCATGGGGGTGATTCTAGTAAGTCTGCCTTAACTGATTTGTGACTTAATTGTCTTGCACAAGAAGCTAATTAAAAGATTGCTCTATTTAACTCTTATCCTTTATTGGTAGTCCTTACTTAAAGTGTATACTGTAGTTGACCGGCTATATCTTGTAGGTCCAATAAGTATTGACAATTAATATGCCATGTCAAGTTTCCATGGCAATTATTTCTGTAACTATTTCTTCAAATTCTGTAATTTTAACTTGAGATAGCTGTAAAGAGAAAGAAAGCATGGAATGTGTTTTCATTCATGGCTTCTGGGTTTTATAGTAGAAAAGCTCAGGAATCATATCAGATTAAAATTATCTGTGTGTTTTAACTTCCTTCTTCATGTGGGCCAAAACTATTTAGAGTGTATTATCTCCAGTTCTAGTTTACACTTTCTTTTATGGAGGTCAAGAAGTTTGGGAACTGAACTCCAGATTGGATTCTGAATCTAATTTTGGCATTTATATAAGATCCCGGGACATGGCCTTTGTTTTCCTTTTTGTTACTTTTTTTTCATTATCTCAGGATTAATTTAAAAAATTAATAGTAAGCGTATGTCTTTGTAGCCTATGCCTTTCAACAGACATACCAAATCTCAGGTGTTAACCATTTTGAGGGATCTAATGAATTACAAGACATGGGACTTGTAGCTGCTAAATTTAGACAGTCCATCAAACTAGTATGCTTTTTTATAATATTTGTGCCCATTATTATGCCTTTACAAATTCTTCTCAAACCCCAAGCAAGGAAGTTAACATTAATAAAGATTAAATATAGGTTTCTGTGTAAAAACTCACTCTTATGAAGCTTTGTCCTAAAGTTGTGAAATTTTACAGACTGTCAGATCTTCAGCATCCATAATATTTATTTTATTTCTAATCTGTCTTTTGTCTCTCTTATCTCTTGATTGACAATTTTATTTTTGGAATCAATTTTATCTAGCATTGATATATGCACTAGTTTGCAAAATTGTCAATCAAGGGACATATTGAGCCAATGGAAATGGGCATTTGTTGGATGGAAAATCCTCAGCTGGACTATATTTCAACTTGACTCTAGCAGAGATTATTGTATTTGTGATAAGTCTTTTTAACTCCCTATGTTCAAAAGCATATCTGATATGATTGGTTGATCATTACATAGAATATTCCTGTTTATTGCTTTACTGAACCATAACAGGAGAATTACGCTTTATATTTCCTGAAACCTATCTTGTATATGGTGGGGGGGTTGGCTTTTGCTGGGATTAAAATTTAGATATAGATACTAGAGTTAAGATATCCTGTATGTAATATGGCTTTGGGGTTTTCAGGTCATTTAGAAAACAGCACTAATGAGTCTAGAATGGGAAGCTGTAGATCACAGAATTGATACAACATAGTGACTTATAGTTAAAAATATATATCTGATTACATACAAATTTTGTTGTCAGTGGCGGAATAAAATTTAGTGTAATTTCACATAAAACTATTCCGGGCTTAACCCCAAACTTCGAGCAAACTGTTGATATGGCAACTTATTTCATTGCTGTATTGTTAAACAGTTTGAGTATCTAAAATTCATATTTTACAGCAAACCATTCATGCCAGAATATCCAGCTCCATTTTCTGTCTGTCTTTATGAGAAAGATTCCTTTTAGAACTCAACTTCTAGTGACTGCATGGGCACCTCTGATTTTTTCTTGTTTGCTCCAAGTCACAGCTATTTATTTCACCATTGTAGTGTTTGTCTCATATGTTTGCAGAATCACCTTATTTTGCACTGTATCTACTTCAGTTCACAGAGCAAAGTTATCAATACATAAAATTAAAAGAGCTTTTGTTTTTTTAGCCAGCTTGACACAGATCCTGATTTCTATGTCTAAGGAAGAATTAGAATGTGTTCTTCCCATTCCTAGTCCAGCATCATAATGTCAACATCACATTGGCTCTCACAGTTTATTCTACAGTTATTTATCTATAGTGTCATTTTGTGTTACTGCTTTTTCCTCACCCAGTTCAAATAAGAGTGAATGCTTTTAAGGGAAAGTACTATATAATGTACTACATGTATTTTCATCAAGATTTATCAGGATTAATATCAATATGACATTTATTAAAATGACAATGTTATAAAATGTTTCAAATTATTACTCATTGGTTGTTCTAATTGCTCTTCAGGCTTACGAAGAAAAAGTTTTATATTTTGATTCTGTTTCAATTAACTCAAGTGGAAAATTGTTTTCCTATAGTGTAAACTTTGGACTGTTTGAATGCTTGTTAAAATGGATATATTTATGTTGCAGACTAAAGCTTCATAAGTCAGTATGGTGGGAATAGCAAAAACTGTTTCTTTGTTTTTATTTGAATTTGTATGACAAGTGTCCAGTACACCCCAGTGGATTTCTAAAAAAAACAATAATGGTTGATATTTAATCTAGGACAGGGGTGTCAAACTCGCGGCCTGGATGCATCATGCATTGGCCACACCCACCCCTGATTTAGAGAAGGGGAAAAGGTGCAATACATCATGTAATGATGTGATGTTGTGAGTTTGACACCCCTGATCTAGGAGGTAAACATTTTCATTCATTATATGTGGAAATTCTTCCAAAATTCTTAGGATAAATTTTGATGATGGAGAAGTGTATATAGTAAAAGTTATCTTTGAGGACTATCAGTGCTGTTTGGTAGTCTTTTAGTTCAATGAATGTACTGGCTAAATAAAAATTGTCATTCTTATTAGAGATATACAGCTTAAACCAAAAAAAATTGCTGAACGCAGTGCTCACTTGGTTTTATTAATCAAAAAGCTGACAGCTGTGGTTTCCTCAATGGTCCCTGCATAAAGGATGGATTAACTTTTAAGTAATGGAAGCTGTGCTTGCCTGGGCTTATAGTTGTAATGCTGAGCATGTTAGGTCCAGTTGTATGCCTCAATCAGCAGTAGCAGTGTCCTTTTATAGTACAGGACATTTTTTCTCTCTCCCCCGAATAGCCTCAAAATCCACCTCAAAGAGATACAAATTTGTATGCTGCTTTATTTGCAGGGTCTAACTCACTTACAATTAAACAATTATAGTAATATAACAATTATTGAACCAGCAGATCAACTGTTAGTATCAGAAACATAACAATGGAACACATAGTCTCAAACTATTGTCTGATAATACAGCCATAACTCAGATGTAATGTGAATGTTCTTTCTTCAAAAGCTGAACAGAACAGTTTATAACTAATTATAATTTAATTTTTTAATATCCTTTTGTTCCTGATTATGGCATTGGTTACCATAAATCAGTATTGTTATTTAACTCTGTAAGTCTTCCTTTCATTTTTTTTTTTCATTTTTACTTCATTCTGTTTATATTTTTTAACTCTACATTGCTTAAGGCTTTTTATTTTTTCTATTTCTTTTTTCATGAAGTAGTAGAAACCTGTTGACCTTGTATATATTCTTCCACATATTAACAAAATAATATACTCCCTATTTTTTGTTTGCCTGATTTTGATTTGAAATAAGTTGTGCTTCCTACTGTGTGATATGCCTTTTGGTGCTCTTTTCCAGATTGCTTCTCTTCAATCTGGAAATTAACTTGCTGTTGACATTTTCTTGCTGGATGATTGAATATGGTACATTCTTTTTCAAAAACCAGCAGGAATTGTATTTAATCAGAAAGTAAAATGTTACATTGGTGTGGAACATGAATAACTGCAGTCATTTTGTGGTTATATGGAACAAGAAATCCTTCCTTTGTCTTTGTGATTTGTTTTTACAAACAGATAGAAAAGATTACAGTTCGTCCATGACTTATGACCACAGTTGAGCCCACCATTTCTGTTGCTAAGCCAAACATTTAAGTGAATTTTGCTCCATTTTACAACCTTCTTGCCACAGTTGTTATGTGAATTACTGCAGTTAAGTTAGTAACACAGTGGTTAAGTGAAGGTCAGTGTAACCACACTAAATACAAGTCAGTTGCCAAGCATCTGAATTTTGATCACGTGACCATGGGAATACTGCAATGGTTGTAAGTATGACAAATGGCCATATTTCACTTTTTTCAGTTCTATGTAACTGAACGGTCACTCAATGAAATGTTGTAAGTCAAGGACTATCTGTACTTATATAACACTAAAATCATACATACAATATACAATTGGGAGGAAAGGTAGTAAATACTTCAACTTTGCAGAAACTGAATTACATTGAAAATTTCAAGCGTTGTAAGCTTATCTTGCAGCTAGCATGACACTTAGATTTGAGAATCATTGCAGCCATCGAACCAGTTGTTGTTTTTTCCCTTTCAGGCTGTGATTTCTTAAGACAGATCCAGAGTATTATTACCTTGCTGTTAAAACAAGAGTATCAGCGCTTCTGGCTAACATGTATTTTTGATTATTATTTTCTTTTGACTGAGGAAATTCATTTGTGTCTAAGGTCATGATAATATGGCATCATTGAGCTGGCTTAGAATATGGCAAAAGAACTGGATGCTCTTTTGAATGGATGCTCATTTATTGAGCTTGTGAGAGAGGGTTTGCAATAATAAAATAATTGTAAGTAACTGATGAATAGAGGTGATAATGAGATGATGAATTCATACACAACAAGAATAAATGTATTATCACTGGATGGATTTAAGTAGGCTATAGGTAAAGCAGTAGGATTCTATCAAAGAATCTTGTTCTTACCTGTTTAAGTAAGAATATCCTTAGGAAGAAATAAGGAAATGCTTTCTACCAATGAATTTGTAGTACAGGTTGATCTCAACTTATCATAATTGAATCCAGATTTATGGTCATAAATTGTGATCATAAACCGAGGCATCATGTGACCAGACTGGATTTCTCAGAAATTTTTTTGCTGCAGTCATTAAGTCAGTCAATTTTCCCAATAGGGATTTTTGCCAGGAATGAAATGAATGTAAGAACTTGACCAACAACATTGCAAATTGTGATCACTTGACTGCAGGATATTGCAAAATACTCATAATGTTTGCAGCAAACAAGGGCCACTTGCAAAATGCCCAAAATGTGATATACTCTGGGGTATGTGTGTAATTGCCTTTATAACTTTGAAAAGGATTGTAAGTAGCTTTTGTGTGGTCTATATATAAATTTTGAATGGTCATTAACTGGTCATAAGTTGAGGACTACCTCAACCTCTACCTGAACATTTCTTCCTCTTTCATGCTTTTTCCTATTTGGCACTCTGTTAGGATAATTGCAAAAAGGAGTTGGACTAAGTATATGTTGTGATTATTGAGATTACAGTATTCCTGTTACAAATATTTGTATTTACTCAATTAGTATACTATTAGTATACTTAATTCATAAATATTAACATGCAGATATAGGAATAAAATAAATGGATGGATAAAATAAAATATAACTCATTCAGGTTTAATGTTTCTTATTCTTAGGATCAACAATGAGCAAATTTTTCCAAGTGAATAAAATGTATACACATTGCTAAATCTAGGTACTAGACTATCAGTTTAACTTTTTGCAGTTTAAAGTTTGCTTTCTAGAGAATAATACTTAGGGATTTCAATGGGGCTTTAAGGTTGATAGGTATAGTAGATATTTAGAAACATAGAACTGAATCTTCTTAACATTAAAAAGTATTTGCTAGGTTCACAAACTTTCATTATGGTAATGGGCTTTGTATGAATCCAACCATTATAAATCATGGTTTTTGGCTTAGCCTGATATGTAAACCTAGTGGTTGTCAACCTTTATATTTTCTTTTGGAGTGTTTTATCGATTTCTACAGAAGTTTTACTACTGTATAAGCTGTTGGAATGTTTCTTAGAAGTATAAAAACATTTTAATAATATTGCATCCTCATGCTCCGTAAACAGTAAACTCATTGGAAATTGCTAATAAAATCTTTTTTGCCAGCAGAATGATTTACCTGCTCTTTTTTGCCAACTAAAACTGATTCATTAGTAACTCCTATTTAGTCAGCCTGTTGATTACAGTTGAGTTCTTTCTATGGCAACTTGGAGACATTTGCCATAAAAGAACAGCCTAAATGGATGTCAACTGGTTCAGATTTCTGTGATAATAGGTGTAGCATTGAAAAATACCTTTATACAGTAGACTAAAAGGGAACTTCGTATTTTAAAACTGTTAAAACAGTGCACGTATTGCTCCAGTATACTAGAAATACTTTTTTTTCTGATGAGAAATCTGCTAAGAAAGACAGTGCCCTTTTCAATTAATCCAATATACCACTTTTTTTAAGCACAGAACTTAAAGGAGATCTACGCTTCCTCAAAGGTTTGTTTTCCATTATGCTACTGCTATACTTGATTAACTGGTATAATTTAATTGGTTGATACTGCAATTAGTACTCCAATAGGATACGGGGAACAGTCCCTTGTGGATATCTTAAGAGAGCACTGGTAGCAACATGTTCTTCACATGGAGCAAATCTTTTGATTCTCTCAGGCAGCAAAGATTGTGGACCAGTATTGGGAGGAAATTGTTAATTGCTTCTGCTTCATTGCAATAGACACTATTTTTGTATTTCTCTCCTATTCCCATAAGTGCCTTGCCTATTACATAGGATATTTTTTGTTTTAGGCAGAGTCATATTCCTGCTACAAAATGAGTAGATTATCAAAGATTGCACTCTCATATCTGTATTTTCCATTGTGCATTTAGATGTCCAGCTCGCCGTTGTCCAAGAAGCGTCGCTTGGGTGAATCAGAGTCAAAGACGGGTTCAAACTGCTCCTCTGGAAAATCTGTACAGACTGATTTGCGTGAAGCGCCTGCCAACGTAAGTTTCTGAATTAACGCAGCATGCTAACTCTGATTCTGACATACTGATTCTCCTTAGAGCTGCTCGGATCATCCAGAGAGTGGGAGGTGCTTCAGTCTCTGTTGTTGTAGGCTGAGCTTAATTACTGAGGAACGCTCCTCCTTCCATCACGTGACTCCATTACAGCGTTCCCCAGTTTATGCTCAGCCTCGTGAGAGTTAGGCCGTTCCTGATAACGCTCCTTGGCCGATTCAGGATCTCTTCTACTCTTATTTGAAGGTTTGATTTAAAATTCTTCCTCTAGCCTCTGCGCAATTGGGTTTGTCGCTAGCTTCAGGGGAGCGCGTTCCTTGCCCCCCGGGGGGGAAAAAGCAGGCGGTTTAGCAGTGCTCCTGCGCTAACCCCCCCATCCTTATTCTTATATTTCCTGCTGTTTTCCATGCCGCCCTTGTTAGCAGCTTGAATTTATCGTGCTCCAAAGCGCCGCTGGTTTCCCACCCCCACCCCCACGAACGCCGATTGTCCCAGGAAGGGGTGATTTTCTCCTTGCTGCCCCTCTCGGCTTTCTAAGCTTGCCAGAGGGGCTTAATTCCGTCCTGAGCGGCCCCGACATTTAGATCAGTAGGCATCCGCCATTTTGGGCGCCGCCTCGTGGTCGGGCGCCATTTTGTTTCCTCCAGCCTCACTTCTCTGCTGCGAGTGTCTCTAGCTCGCCAAAACAGGCCTTACCAGCCTGTTCAGAGCCTTTCATTATAATTGGATACCTTGTATTGTTGGCTATTCCGCAGCTGTGCTCAGGGCGAAGTATAGCAGCACCCCCCCCCTCTTCCCGGTTGTCATCTGGGAGTAAAAGCTGCTGGAGGCCTTATCTCTCCAACTCTGTGCCACTAGCCTCAGGCGTTCATTCGACCAATTGGATAACTAATCACATCTCCTAGGTTGTTACTCTTATTGGACCAAGATCCAATTTAATTTTGATCAAATTACATATTTTTTTATTAAAAAATAAAAATAAATAAAAAAATAAATACACACACACACACACACATATAAAATAAATAAAATAATATATATATATATATTAATAATAATAATATATATTATATACACCCATTATATCATAGTATACCAAAATTCCAAAAGGGGGTGCGGACCAGTTGAAAGGACACCCGGCCTTTGCTGCAGGCCGAACCCTAGGCGAGCCAACCGCCTTTAGTATCCTTACATACGCTTATTACTTCTTAAAATGGCAGACGACAATTCTTCTAAAGGCCCTTCATTGAAGGCCAAATCTAAATCTCACCATTTGCGCAGACAGGCTAAGGAAACTTCC
Source organism: Hydrophis major (assembly GCA_033807585.1). Taxonomy (NCBI): domain Eukaryota; kingdom Metazoa; phylum Chordata; class Lepidosauria; order Squamata; family Elapidae; genus Hydrophis; species Hydrophis major. The sequence goes on from CM066329.1 coordinate 225,980,883, forward strand.
AAGGCCTCTCAAAGAGACGCCTTAAGGCGCCATAAGGCATTGGAGAAGGAATTCTACAGGCGATCCAGGGAGTCACACTCGGTGCCTCCAGCCCTCCCACCCTCCACTCCTTCTACCTCTACTCACCACCCCCTCCAGATTACTCTTCCCTCTCCAGGCACAGCTCACCCCAGGGGCATCAGGCCCCTGGCCCAACGACCAGATGGATACCCGAAGCTACATTTACTCCTACGGCCACTGGTCTGCGCCAAGAGGAGCCTGCCATAGTCGAGATTCCAGAACAAATGAGGTCATGGATGGAGCTGGCTATCCGCCAGGGGATTGTGGAAGGTCTCCAACAGATGTCCAGATCCGGCTTCTTCCCGATGGCTCCCGAACATGAGTCTCTATCGGTCAGGTCCCTGCCTAGATCGGACCCTCCCCACGGTCAGGTATCTTTACAGAGGGACAGCCCTCTTCCAGAAAGGGAACAAGAGGAGGAGGAAGGGGGCCTGGATCAATTCAGGGAGGAAGAAGAATTCAAATTGGGGTCAACACATTACAGTGAACCCCTATCGGAGCAGAGCCTATGGAGGGGGAGATGTCCGAGGATGAGGGCCTCAACCCCAACCAACCCACCTTTGTGGGCTTGTTCAAACCACACCTCTATAGATCACTTCTCTTTAAGGCCAAAAACATCTCTGGCCTGTACACACAGTCTCCCTCTGCCCACCCTTCCCCAGCGGAGGGCCCAGAGGACTCCATTTTCAAGCAGCCCGTTGTGGAAGCTGAAGTCATTCCGGTTCCGCCCATTTTTTCCGACCTGGTATCAAAACAGCTGGCTTCCACAGGGAGCCCCCTTGCCCTATCTAGCCAGGACAAGAGGTTTTTCAACTTCGACTCAGACTTCTCCAACCTACTTAATACTTTCGAGGTTGATGAGCCCATTGTTGGCTTAGCATCCTCCCCCCCCCAGTGACCCTCTGGAGGCTCTGAAACCCGAAGACAAGAGGGCTGAACTAACCCTACGCTGGGCTCACCAAGCTGACGCTTGGGCCATTAGATCGGCCACGGCCGCTTCCTTTTTCACCAGGTCTTCGATCCGGTGGCTCCGCCAACTAAAACAGCATGTCCCCTCCTCTAATACAAGGGTGCACCAGGACATCGCTAAACTTACAGCCGCGGCAGAATTTTCGGGTAACGCCACCTACCACTCGGTTAAGTTTTCCACTAAAGCTATAACCTCACATGTTACAGCACGCCGCCTGCTCTGGCTCAAACACTGGCAGGCGGATGTCAAAAACAAAGTCTAATTGGCCAGTGCCCCCATCAAGGGAGACAAATTATTTGGCACAGCTCTGGAACCCCTGCTAGTCGAGAGCCGAAGCAAGAAAAAATTTCTTCCCTCTCTTTTTCGGAGGTCAGAGCCCAGAGCCGCTCAGCCATTTCGGAGAGGGTCCTTCCGACCCTTCTACCAGTCTCCCTTCCCACCCAGGTACCCGAGACCCCCCTCCTTTTGGCCATCCCAACCCCAGGATCGAGCTGATTTGGGCGACAGGAACAGAAAGGGGCGGCAGCTACAAGAGACCCTTCAGGGGATTGGGAGGAAGGCCCTTTCGGCGCCCAAAATAGATCCCGTTCCTCCTCCCCCATTGGCGGACGTCTCAGACATTTCGCCGACCAATGGGATTCCTCTACTTCCAATGCCTGGGTCAGAGACACCATCAGGTTCAGATTCGCCCTGGAATTTCAGCGTTCCCCCCCCCCGACTTTTTCATAGCATCCCCCCCCTCGAGGGATCCCACCAAACGCAATTTGATGGATTCCGCTATTCAGCATCTCCTCAACATACAGGCTATCCAACCCGTCCCACCTTCTCAACGAGGGCGGGGTTTCTACTCCCACCTCTTCGTGGTCCCCAAACACTCAGGGGGATGGAGAGCAATCCTAGACCTAAAACGACTTAATCGTTACCTGATCCATTGCAGGTTTAAGATGCACACCTTACAGTCCATTCTCCTGGGTACCAGGCAAGGGGACTGGCTCTCTTTTATAGATCTTTCAGAAGCATATCCACACATCCCAATCCGGCCCTCCCATTCCAAATTCCTCAGGTTCTGTTACAATCACCACCACTTCCAATATGTGGCCCTCCCCTTTGGGTTGGCATCGGCCCCTAGAACCTTTACCAAGCAGCTCACCTTAGGAACTAGCAGCTCACGGCACTAGCAGCTCACCTTAGGAACCTCCCCGTGCGTCTCCACTGCTACCTGGATGACATCCTCATCCTGTCCCCCTCCAGACGTCAACCAGAGAGGGACACCAGAGTTACTCTCTCTGCCCTCTAAGACCATGGGTTCCTCGTAAACTGGCAAAAGAGCCAAATGTCGCCATCTACCCGAATAACCCACTTGGGGTCCAAAATTGATACGGTTAAAGGAAAGGTCTTTCTTTCTTCGGAAAGACTCCTTAGCATCCAGGAATCTGTCAAACATATCCGGCGATCAAAAAAGGTAACTCTATTAGATTTGTCTAAGTTATTGGGTAAGATGGTCTCATGCATTTCCATTGTTCCCTGGGCCCGTTTACACACCAGATCACTACAGTGGTTCCTGCTCCCATTTCAAAGATCCGGCAGAAGCAATTCAAAATCCATGGTCAAGGTACCTCCAAAGGTACTCACATCTCTCCTCTGGTGGACCAAGCCCGCCATCAACAAGGGTCATTACTTCAAGGAGCCCCAGCGGCTCACCCTCACCACAGACGCCAGCCTGTCCAGATGGGGCGCTCACATCCACTTGCTCACGGCACAGGGCAGATGGTCGGAGACAGAACGGGTATGCAGTATAAACTGTTTGGAACTTCACGCCATTCACCTGGCCCTACACAGCTTCCTCCCCCAGGTACGTGGACGCCATGTCCTTATCCTCACGGACAACATCACCGCCAAGGCTCACGTCAACAGACACGGGGGCACACAGACCATACGGTTGATGAGAGAAGCCGAGAGCCTCTGCCGCTGGACGGAGTGCAGTCACCTCTCCCTCAAAGCAGAGCACATCTCAGGGATTTCAAACACCCAAGCAGACTGGTTGAGCAGGGCCACGGTAGACCAGTCAGAATGGCGCTTCCACCCATTTCTGTTCAGGGAGGTGGCCACAATCTTTGGCCAGCCGATAGTGGACCTCTTCGCATCCTCTCTCAACACACAACTCCCAATATTTTTTTCGAGGTACCCCTCCCACAGAGCCAAGAATTACAACACCCTACGTTGCCCCTGGCCCCCAGGGTTCCTATGCGCATTCCCCCCACTAGCCCTAGTTCCCAGAGTCATCCAAAAACTGATCCACGAGAAGGCGGAACTGCTTCTGGTGGCCCCCTACTGGCCCAAGCGCCCATGGTTTGCGGACCTCTACAACCTGTCAGTAGCGCCCCCCCCCCGGAAAATTCCCCCGAACAGGATCTCCCTTTCTCAGGGGCCCCTCCTGTATCCGGATCCCCAATGGGTCCAGTTAGCCGTCTGGAGGTTGAGCAGAACCGCCTAAGAAACGAGAAGTTCTCTGACCAGGTTATTGATACCATCTTAGCCGCCAGGCGGCCCTCAACTACCTGAATCTACGATGCCACTTGGAATAGTTTCTGCAAGTGGTGTCATAAATCCCAGGTCAACCCACTCTCGCCTCCCATCGCTCGGATTTTGGATTTCCTCCAAGAGGGTCTGAAGAAAGGGCTTTCCCCCAACATCTTGAGATGACAGGTCGCAACCCTCACAACTGTTATCTCTTGCGACAACATCGGTTCCCTGTCCCACCACCCTCGCATCAGGGCATTCCTCAGAGGAGCCACTCATTTGTGCCCCCCAACCGTTCACAGATACCCTACCTGGGATCTTAATAGGGTCCTTGTGTCCCTCACTAAAAACCCCTTGAGCCTCTCAGGTAATCCACGCTCTAGTTTTTAACATTCAAAGTTGTGTTCCTGGTGGCCATTACATGGCCCGTCGAATCTCGGAAATCGCAGCCTTGTCAGTGAGAAAGGACCTCTGCATCTTTCACACCGACCGGGTGGTTCTCCGGCCCAACCCTACTTTCTTGCCCAAGGTCAACTCAACCTTCCAAAGGCCACAGGAACTCATTCTCCCAAATTTTTGCCCCAAACCCTCGCGGGATAGGGAGATGCTTTGGCATACCCTGGACGTGAGATGTGCCCTTCGCATCTACATTAAGCGCACCCAGCCCTTTAGGAGGTCCGAATCCCTATTCCTTTCCTTCCAACCCAAGACATTGGGCCACAAAGTATTCCCTTCAACCATCGGCTTCTGGATCAGAACTACTATCTCCAGATCTTGTCACAGGCTCTGCCAGTACCCAGCGGAATAACAGCACATTCCACCAGAAGTGCGGCTACCTCGGCAGCTTGGACCACCCAGGCCCCAATCACTGATATTTGCCGGGCTGCCACCTGGGCTTCCCCGTCTCCATTAGGCATTACAAGATCGACATATTTGCCTCAGCGGGGACCTCGTTTGGCAGACGAGTCCTACAGCGGGTCCTCAGGGACCCGGAGAGGCTCCCGAACCAGACGGAGTCCCTCCCATAGGACAGCCAAGCTTTGGTATGTCCCAGTCTCTGGATGATCAGAGCAGCTCTAAGGAGAATGGGCGTTGGTTCTTACCCATTTCTCTTCGAGCTGCGAGGATCATCCAGCCCCACTCTTATCTTTCACCGTCTGGTGGGGTCTTGTTTTGGCCAATGAACCTTTAAGCCTAGTAAGATGAGAGTACGGACTTCTCTTCTCTCGACTTCGCATAAACAACCAAGCCCCCACCTGAACAGAACACGCCTCCAGCCAATCAGAACACAGCCAACCCCCCATCCAATCAGAACACAGCCAAACCCCCAACCAATGAGAACACACTCCCACCCAATCAGAACACAGCCAAGCCCCCACCCAATCAAGTCACACCCCCACTAGCAGTTAAAAGGAAGAAGCAGCTGCAAGCTCACATCACTCTCAGAAGCACAGAGCTGAAGACCAAGCCTGAAGATGATGAATGAGACTTCATCGAAACGTTGCCTAGATACATCCAATCTTACGCGGGAGAAAACCCGAATAACCAAAGATCCACATACAAATACACGCGAGAACCTCAGCAAACATATATATGTATATATATATATAGACACACACACTGTATATATACACTGTATATATGCCCTATTACACGTGCAAGTGCTAAATTGATTAATGAAATATAAAAGCATAGATCTGTAATGGTAGCTTAATACTCTGATGATGTCAGCAGAGTCTGATCAAAGCTTAGTAAGTATAATAAATATAACTTTACTTCCGGAGATTACAAGATAGATAGATACCGTGTTTCTCCAACAATACGGCCTCCACCAATAGGAAGGCCCAGCATATTTTTTGGGCATAAAATCAAATTAAGCCCCTTCCCCCAAATTTAGGCCTATCTTAAAATATGTAAAATAAGGGGGAAGGGAGGGAGACTTGCCGTTAGGAGCACCCAGCGGGCAGGAATTCCTCGCCACCAGCCGCTCCTAACGGGCGATCATGGCGAAGCGCGGAGAGCTCCCTACTCCCACCAAACACCTTTGCTGCAGACACTTTTGGCACCCGCCGCTGTTGCTTTCCCTTCTGCCGATTCCGCTGCCATGTTTGGAGCTGCAGCTTCCGTGTTTGGAGTGCCGCCGCCATTTGGAGCTCCAAACGCGGAAGTGGCAACTCCAAACATGACGGCAGGCGATCTTTTTATTTTGGTCCGCGCGAAGTTCAGAGCGAGCGAGAGGGAGACTGCGATGCCTCCATCCGAGATGGCAACCTCACTAGTGGATCACAACGTGGCTGGAAGCCTGAATCGGCGGGATACGATGGCAATCTTTTTGGAGCGAGAGGAAAGGGAGAGAAGAGTTGCGAGGCGTAATTTGCAGGAGGAAGTGGGTGTACCCCACGGCAGAGAGGCCAAGGAAGAAGGGCTGGTAGGCAACGGAGAGCGTCCCATAGCTCCGGAAGCAGCCTAGAGACGCACCCGGGAAGAGGTGCAGATGCTGCCTTGTAGTCCCCAAACCAACTGCGTGTGCCGTCTTTAGTTATGTGCGCTCCGCTCTTAGGGCATCTCTGTGTGATCGTGACCCTGTCCTTTCCACCTGACGCCCTTGCTGCTTTCTGGCTCTTTAGCGACTGGCTTCGCGTTTGGTACACGTTCACACCAACTCCAAACGCGAACGGCGGCACTCCAAACATGGAAGCGGCAGCTCCAAACATGGCAGCAGAATGGGCAGAAGGGAAAGCAACAGCGGCAGGTGCCAAAGGTGTCTGCAGGAAAGGTGTTTGGTGGGAGTAGAGAGCTCTCTGCGCTTCGCCATGATCACCCGTTAGGAGCGGCTGTTGGCGAGGATGCAAGGGGGGGAATTAAGTAACCCCCCAAAAAGACGGCCTAGCCGTTTTTTCGAGGGTCAAAAAAAAAATAAGGCCCGGCCTTATTATGTGAGAAACACGGTAGATAGATAGATAGATAGATAGATAGATAGATAGATAGAGATAGAGATAGATAGATAGATAGATAGATAGATAGATAGATAGATAGATAGATAGATAGATAGATAGATAGTGTCATTGTACCCATTGTTACTATTCTCTTTTAACTAGCTTTTTGTACATGTTACAACACATACTTTCTTGTACTGCTAGAGCAAGTGGTATAGCAGGCAGTGGGTAGTACAGGTAGTCCTCAACTTATTAGCACAATTGAGCCCCACATTTTTATTCCTAAGTAAGACAAGTAAGTGATTTTTGCCCCGTTTCACCACTTTCTTGCCACATTTGTTTAGTGAATCACTGCAGTTATTAAGTCAGTAACACAGTTTTTAAGTGAATCTGGCTTTCCCATTGACTTGGTCAGAAGGTCATCAAATGTGATCACATGACCCCAGCACACTGCAACTTTCATAAATATGAGTCAGTGTCAATTGTCTGAATTTTGATTGTGCAACCATGGGGTCATGAGTGTGAAAAACAATCACAGGTCACTTTTTTCAGTGCTGCTGTAATTTCAAATGGCCACTAAACAAACTGTTGTGAGTCAAAGACTGACTACCTATATTTGTAAAATGAATTTGCGATCATCTTGTATGATTTATGACTGGCTTGTGTTCAGCTTTCTTAGCTTGGAGAATATATGTTGTGCTATTATTTAAAAAAAATACAGGCATTTTGGTTTCATTTCTTAGAGAAATAATTTGGGGCAGATTGTCAAATATTGGGAAACCACTGCTGTGCATTGAGAGTACTACAGATTGGGATGGTGTGATGTGGGATTGAAAACTGCAGCTCTCCTCCCTGGTAATAGGTAGCCTTAGCTGTGCCCTTCAAAAAATGTACTCTGAATGCTTCTGTAAGAAATTAATAAGCCTGAAAATGATTTGTCCAGAGGAATAAAGGGACAAAGAATGCTGTAATGCTTGTGGCCTTTTATATTTGTTCTTTCTTGTAATGCAGTTGTGGGTTTGTGAAATATATTCCCTGAGTTGCCATCCATGATTCAGTTGACCAAATCTCTTGACTTCTTTTTGTACTTTAAATTCTTCCTTGGAAAATAATTAATATTTGAAATGCATTGAGAGTGATAAAATATAAAATAGCAGCTGTTCAGAGTTATTTGTGTTCCTTTATCACATTCTTTTAATGATCAAAAGACAGCCAAAGATTAAGTGATTATATTTGTCATTTCCAGGGTATGGCAAAGAATGGAAGTGAAACAGACATTGATGAGGGTCTATACTCAAGGCAGCTGTAAGTATCAAAAGAATGGGAGCCTACTGTTTTCAAAAGTAGATTGTTAGTATCAGTCTAATATGTGAATAAGTATGTTTTGATATGCTTTGGAGCTGTTGAACTTTATCAGATGCCAAGAGGAAACTGACGGTGTATGGGATGTTCAGTTTTCAGGGTGGACCAGTGGCACTGAAAATTTAATCCTTTGTCCCATTTGTCCTGAATAGATATGTATTGGGCCACGAGGCAATGAAACGAATGCAGAATGCCAACATCCTGGTATCTGGTTTGCGAGGACTAGGTGTGGAGATAGCAAAAAATATCATCTTGGGTGGTGTTAAATCAGTCACAATCCATGACCAAGGCACAGCTGAATGGTCTGATCTCTCTTCCCAGGTAGGTTCTTCATCCATTCACTTAAATATGGTTCTGTTTGTGATTTTCCTTATTGAAACATATTTACTACTAAAGCATCCCCCCCTTCCCCATCCTTTCTTCCAGTTCTACCTTCGTGAGGAAGACCTTGGAAAGAACCGTGCTGAAGTATCTCAGACACGGCTTGCTGAGCTCAACTCCTATGTACCTGTTACTGCTTACACTGGGCCCCTCAGTGAGGACTTTCTTAACAACTTCCAGGTATTTTAATTTCTTAATTTCTCAGAAGAGAGATTATTGAGCATTTGATATCAAGAAAGGGCATTGGTACTTACCTGATATACCCATTCTCTATGAGCTGTGAAGAGCATCCAGTGACAGGAAGATGCTTCAGTCCCTTCTAGGAAGGCTGGGCTTAAACTTGAGGACACTCCTCCTCCTCTACAAGACTCTTCCTTAGCGTCCCCAGTTTTGTGAAGCCAAGGTATTGATACCTTATATGCTTAAGCTTATGTAATAACCCTGGCCAGAACAGACCCCCCCTACCACACGGAATAAAAGGGAGGGGCTGGATGCTCTTCACAGCTCACAGAGAATGGGCGTATCAGGTAAGTACCAATGCCCTTTCTCCCATGAGCTGTTCAGAGCATCCAGTGATGGGACATACCAAAGCTTGGCACTCTCCTAAGGGAGGGACTCCGTCTGGGTTGCAGACCTAACTGTCTCTGAAATAACTTGCTGCAAAACTCGCCTACCAAATGAAACCTCAGCAGAAGCAAATACATCAATTTTATAATTTCTAATAAATGGAGATGGAGAAGCCCAGGTTGTAGCTCGGCAAATCTCTATTGTAGCTTGGGTCGCCTATGCTGCTGTGGTGGCTGCATTCCTTGTGGAGTGAGCGGTAATGCCTTGGGGCACTGGAATCGAGTGAGAGTCATACGACTTAGCGATTGTGGCCCTTAGCCATCTACCTATGGTGGTGGTGGGGAAACCTTGCACCCCAGGGTATTAGGCTGAAAGGACATGAAGAGGACTTCTGTCTTTCTGGAGGGCACCGTGCGCTCTATGTAGATGCATAAGGCTCTTCTTACGTCCAAGCGGTGCCATTGGTGTTCGAGCCTGTGTGATGGACGTGAGCGAAAATTTGGGAGCACCAGCTCTTGAGCTCTATGGAATGTCGAATTAACTTTTGGAATGAAGGAGGGATCTCGTCTGAGAACCACTCTATCCAAATGGAAAATGCAGAGATCTTTGCGCACCGATAATGCAGCTAGTTCAGAGATTCTTCGGGCAGATGTAATTGCTATCAGGAAAACTACTTTGTAGGTTAGAAATCAAAGTGTTGTGGTCCTTAGTGGCTCGAAAGGACCTGTAGTAAGGGCCAATAGTACCTCATTGAAGTCCCAAGTTGGATATCGGTGCACTACGGGGAGGCCTCAAGTTCTTGGCACCGTGCAGAAAAATGTGAATGTGAGGGTGATGAGATATGGAGGTAAGATCATCCCAAGTTATGACCAAAGCCAGGGCCGCCACCTGTCTCCACAGAGTATTGGGTGATAACCCTCTGTTTAGGCCCTCCTGTAAAAAGTCTAATAACTGCGCTACTGATGGGGAAGTGGGCTCGATCTGAACCCTTTGACACCAATGGCAAAAGATTCGGTTCGTCGAAGGACTGAATAGTGTAAATAACTTGAATAGAAAGGTGTTCATCTCTCAGACGTTGCCGTTCAACTTCCATACGGCTAAGTTTAGCCATTGTGGGTCTGGGTGTAGCACTGGGCCTTGAGACAGCGATATGACCGATGATGAGATTCTCCACGGTGGTACCGTCGAGAGATCCTTCAGGTCCGCAAACCATACTCACCTTAGCCAATAAGGAGCCACTAATAGAAGATCCGCTTTTTCTTCCAGCAACTTCTGAATCAATTTGGGGATCATGGGGAGGGGAGGAAAGGCGTATAGCAGTCTGGTGGGCCAGTGATATCTGAGGGTGCACTACGGGGGGGCCTCATTCACGACCTCTGCTCCCTGCGATGGGTAACGAGAAATGAATCGAAGCTGTGCATTGAGTGGGGAGGCAAACAGGTCAACTACCGGTTGGCCCAACCTCTGAGTAGCCGCCAGAAAGATCTTGGGGTCCAGACACCACTCTGATTGGTCTAACGTGGCTCTGCTGAGCCAATCCGCTTGTACGTTCGCTACTCCAGATATGTGCTCCGCCTTTAGAGAGAGAAGATGGATGTCCGCCCACAGGAATACTCTTTCTGCTTCCCTCATTAGTAGATTGGAATGAGTGCCCCCTTGTTTGCTGATATGGGCCTTTGTAGATATGTTGTCTGTTAAGATGAGAACGTGTTTGCAATGGAGATGCGGGAGAAATTGTCGGAGTGCCAAGTACACCGTTCTCAGTTCTAGCCAGTTGATATTGTGCCTTCTCTGAATCTGTCTAAAGGCCTTGCGCTGTATGTGATTGGAAGTGGGGCCCCCATCCCACTAGACTGGCGTCTGTTGTAACAACCGAACTGTGTGGATCCTTGAAAGAGCATCCTTTGTTGATTTTGGGTCGTGTCCACCATCGTAGAGACCTGAGAATGGTTGGTGGAATTTTTACGCAAGTCCTGCCATCATCTTTCCTGGCGCGTTGGTATGGCAACAGGAACCATTGCAGGGTTCTTGCATGGAACCGGGCCCAAGGGATAATAGAAATACAAGAAATCATTTTTCCGAGCAATTTAGAAAGGAGACATAGTTGTACTTTCCTAAGAGTTCTGATCTGTTGAGCCAAATCTCTTATGCTTTCTTGTCTGTCAGGGGAGAGGAAAACTTTGTCTTCCAGAGTGTCAATGATGGTGCCAAGGTGAATGAGTCTAGTAGAGGGTGTTAAATGACTTTTTGACCAATTGATTGAGAACCCATGTTGTTGTAGGGTTGCAAGTTTAGTTTGAGTGTTCGAATTGGCTTGATTGATGGAAGATGCCAGAATAAGAATGTCATCCAAGTAGCACTGAAGTCGGATGGACCTATCTCTGAGTGATGCTGCCAAGGCAGCCAAGACCTTTGTAAAAATCCTGGGAGCTGAAGCTAGGCCAAATGGGAGAGCAATATATTCGTAATGGATGTTTTTGTAACTGAAACGAAGGAATTTGAAATGTGAGGGCCTAATTGGGATATGTAAGTAAGCTTCCGTGCGGTCTATGGAGATAAGGACATCGCTTTTTCTGATGCTGAGTAAGATCGATTGGGGAGTGGTCATTTTAAATTTTCAGTAAACTAAAAATTGGTTTAGACGTTTTAAGTCCAGGATTGCCCTCCATCCCCCTGAACTTTTAGGGGCCACGAAGAGGTGCGAATAAAAAGCAAGACTTTTTTGATTAGAAGGGATGGGTTGTATGGCCCGGATCTCTAGTAGATGTGCTATGGCTGTGTCCATGAGAAACCTTTTTTCTGCGTCTCTGAAAATTGGGGAATTCATAAAAAAATCCGGGGTGGGGGTGGAGCTGAACTCCAGTGCCAGACCAAATCGTACCGTGTTCCTAACTCGTGTCAGCGGTAGAGGAATCCCATTGGTCGGCAAACCTTTTTAGGCCACCACCAATGGGAATTTCGTTGTGGTCGTTACTTGGACCTGCAGAAGGGCCTAGATCCTCTTCCTCGAAATTGTCTCCTAGGATGGAGTCCCCTTCTATATCTGTCCCCAGGTTCAGTTCTATCTGTCGTCTGAATCCAGGCTGTCTTTGAAATCTTGGATAGTAGGATTGGTGGTAGAAGGGGCGAAAGGAACCCCTACGAAAGGGCTGTGGTGATCTGGACTCTGATCGATGAAAAAGAGAGAGAAGAATTTTCTTTTTGGTTCTGGTTTCAATTAGGAGGGGTTCAAGCGCACTGCCAAATAGTTTGTTCTCCGAGATGGAAGCCGAGGCAACCCATCACTTGTGCTTGACGTCTGCCTGCCAATGCCTGAGCCAAAGTAACCCTCTAGCCGCAATTTGGGAAGCAATGGCCCTAGAGGGAAATTTAACTACATTGAAAGTAGTGTATGCTGAAAACTCTGCAGCGGTGATTAATTTAGCCACATCTTGATTTATCCTAATGTTTGAGGCTGGAATGGTATCCTTCAGGTGGAGGAGCCATCTGAGAGATGATCTGGTGAAAAAGGAGGCTGTGGCCGCTTTGATGGCCCATGCATCCGAGATGTGTGCCCTATGGAGGGCTAGTTCCGCCCTCTTTTCCTCAGACTTGAGAGCCTCTTCAGCTTCACTTGGGATGGCTGAGGAAGATGCAAATGCAATGATAAGCTCATCCACTTCTGGAGTGTTTAGAAATTTAGAGAACTCGGGTGCCAAATTATAGTATTTTTTATCATGTCCTGTGGGAGCGGAATATGAAGCTGCTGCAGCCCATTGCTTTTGCACTAAATTGGAAAATGTGTGGCACAGGGATAACCTCTGCCTCAGTGTCTGGTTGAGAGAATATGAGATCCTCTGCTTCCCCTGGAGTATTTGGTGGGGGAGAGGTACCTGTATTATCCAGCCGTGCGGTGTTCTTGGCCTTAAACAGCAGGGATTTAAATAATTGTGGATGGAATAATCCTGTAAATGTGGGGAGGTCAGGTGAGAGGCCTTCATCGTCAGACATCCCCCTTTCTAGTGGATCCACCTCTGACAATACCTGGTCAACGGTGTGTACTGACTCCTCCTCCATTGGATCCCCTTGATCTCCCATATCCTGTGTGTACTGAGGGTCTCTGACAGTGGGCAACGATAGTTCTGCGTGGGTGGGGTACCTGATGAAGATGTGGATCCGTGATGCCCAGAGATTGTTCAGAAAGAGATCTGCAAACTGAAGCTGAGGGTGTTCATCCTGCCTGAATAGCCTGTTGGACGCCTGCTGATATGCCCTTCTGGATAGCTAGTTCCATCCATGCCCTCATGTTGGCAGGGATTTCCTCTGGAAGTTCCTCCTCTTGTCTGAGGCCAGCTGCAGCTGGCATGAATGTTGCCTCTGGGGCCCTCTTTGAGGAGAGAATGTTAGAAAGAGCCTCCTGGGGAGGTTGTATCGATATGCTGCTCCTTCTGGATAAATCCAGAGGGGCGGTTGGAGGGTTCTGGGCCTGTGAGGTAGAGGGTATGATGAGTGGTGAAGAGGTGGGCTGTGCAGCTGCTCGTGTACATTTTTCCACCTGCCTTTCTAATGCCTGATGGCGTCTGCGTGCCTCTCTCTCTACCGCCTTAGAGGTCTTTTGGGGCTCCATGGACTTATCTCTATTTTTAGCAGTTAGTCTAGATCTGGAGTTGTAGTTACTGGCCATGGTAATGCCTTTGATAGATTAGCAATGGAAAGAGGCTATGAAGTTAGGTGGCTGGAACACCTAGGGGCCTGCCCCCTTAAGGGGCAGGGGATCCTGGAATAAATAGTTCCCTGATGTCTTTAGCAAATGTTGTCTCCTTGTTCTGTTTTGCTTTGTTATCTATCTACCTATCTATCTATTTTAATAACTTAAAGATTTGTAGAATTTAAGTCAAGTCAGTTTTTGAATAAAGTACTTGTAATATCAAATATGGAGACCAGAACACCCCCCTCCAGACCTGGCACCTATAAGCTTCCCCACTTATGAGGCTTTAGCCTCAGGAGACTGGAATGTAAAAACAAAACAAAAAAACCAAGTGAAATGACTTTTGGAGGTTCCCAGGGGGGTGGTTGGTGCCAGAAACTATGGTTTTACCTGACCTGATAAATAAATCAGCTAAATCGACATTGTTCTGTTCCGACCAGAAAAACAATAATACAACCTGTCTAAAGAAAGACTGAGCTAAAACTGGGGACGCTAAGGAGGAGTCTCGTGGAGGAGGAGGAGTGTCCTCAAGTTTAAGTCCAGCCTTCCTAGAAGGGACTGAAGCATCTTCCTGTCACTGGATGCTCTGAACAGCTCATGGGAGAATTACTTTCCTGGTTCAGTAAAGAATCTAGTTAGATATTTGGCTTATACACTGCTCAAAAAAATAAAGGGAACACAAAAATAAGACATCCTAGATCTGAATGAATGAAATATTCTTATTAAATGCTTTGTTCATTACAAAGTTGAATGTGGTGACCATAAAGTCACACAAAAATTACCAGTGGAAATCAAATTTAGCAACCCATGGAGGTCTGGAGTTGCACTCAAAATTAAAGTGGAAAAAACATTACAGGCTGATCCAACTTCGATGTAATATCCTTAAAACAAGTCAAAATGAGGCTCAGTAGTGTGTGTGGCCTCCACGTGCCTGTATGACCTCCCTACAACGCCTGGGCATGCTCCTGGTGAGGGTGCGGATGGTCTCCTGGGGGATCTCCTCCCACACCTAGACTAAAGCATCCCCCAACTCCTGGACAGTCTGTGGTGCAACGTGACATTGGTGGATGGAGCAAGACATGATGTCCCAGATATGCTCAATTGAATTCAGCTCTGGGGAATGGGTGGGCCAGTCCATAGCATCAATGCCTTCGTCTTGCAGGAACTGCTGATACACTCCATCCACATGAGGTCTAGCATTGTCTTGCATTAGGAGGAACCCAGGGCCAACCGCACTGGCATATGGTCTCACAAGGGGTCTGAGGATCTCATCTCGGTACCTAATGGCAGTCAGGCTACCTCTGGCGAGCACATAGAGGGCTGTGCGCCCCCCTAAAGAAATGCCACTCCACACCATTACCCACCCACTGCCAAACCAGTCATGCTGGAGGATGTTGCAGTCAGCAGAAAGTTCTCCACAGCATCTCCAGACCCTGTCACGTCTGTCACATGTGCTCAGTGTGAACCTGCTTTCATCTGTGAAGAGCACAGGACGCCAGTAGCGAATTTGCCAATCTTGGTGTTCTCTGGCAAATGCCAAACATCCTGCACGATGTTGGGCTATAAGCACAACGCCCACCTGTGGACGTTGGGCCCTCACCACCCTCATGGAGTCTGTTTCTGACTGAGCAGCCACATGCACATTTGTGGCCCACTGGAGGTCATTTTGCAGGGCTTTGGCAGTGCTTCACCTGTCCCTCCTTGCACAAAGGCAGAGGTAGCGGTCCTGATGCTGGGTTGTTATCCTCCTACGGCCTCCTCCAGGTCTCCTGATGTACTGGCCTGTCTCCTGGTAGCGCCTCCATGCTCTGGACACTACGCTGACAGACACAGCAAACCTTCTTGCCACAGCTCACATTGATGTGCCATCCTGGATGAGCTGGACTACTTGAGCCACTTCTGTGGGTTGTAGACTCCGTCTCATGCTACCACTAGAGTGAAAGCACCGCCAGCATTCAAAAGTGACTAAACTGTTAGCCAGAAAGCATAGGAACTGAGAAGTGGTCTGTGGTCACCACCTGCAGAACCACTCCTTTATTGGGGATGTCTTGCTAACTGCCTATGGTTTCTACCTGTTGTCTATTCCATTTGCACAACAGCATGTGAAATTGATTGTCAATCAGTGTTGCTAACCTAAGTGGACAGTTTGATTTCACAGAAGTGTGATTGACTTGGAGTTACATTCTGTTGTTTAAGTGTTCCCTTTATTTTTTTGAGCAGTGTATTTTCTATATACACAAACATCTAATGTTCTTGAGAGTTTCTTGAGCATTACAAAATAAAATGAAAAATAGGATGGGAGAGAAAACATTGTTGGGAATATTACTTGCCATAGACCAGGAAGTCTGAACAGTGAGCTTGATACTGGAGAGCTCCGTATTTCTGGTGTGATTTATTTCAAAGGCTTTTTCTTCTATCCATCCATCCAATTTCATAACTGCTCATCTTTCTATCTTCTTTTTGTAGGTAGTTGTGCTCACCAATTGTCCCTTGGAGGAACAGTTACGCATTAGTGATTTCTGTCACAGCCAAAATATCAAACTTGTAGTGGCAGATACAAAGGGACTCTTCGGGTAAGACAGTACCTTGTTTTTGTACCCTTTTCTGTGTTGTGGCCATTTCTTTCAGTAGAGTTCTTCTTTTGGTTGAGATGAACTGTTTGGGATTCCGACCTACCATATGTCATATGCCTCACAACCCATCTGTCACAGTGTTGAAGATGCTCCGGAGCCCGTAATTTCACCCATTTTTCTCTCTCTTACAGCCAGTTGTTCTGTGACTTTGGTGAGAACATGGTTGTGACAGATACCAATGGAGAGCAGCCACTTAGTGCTATGGTCTCAATGATTACTAAGGTAATTACTTCTTGAAGCTGGTGGTCAAGGTTCTGTTTTTGATGTGGATTTATCGATTTTCTCATTGAGACCTACACAGTAGCTCAGCAGAATTTATGAATTACTTATCCACTATTCTAGCTAGAACCAATGATAAATTGAAATTCAATAGTAAGGTCAGCTGCAAGTTGTTAACTCCTACTACTCATTTGTCTCTTAATGTTCTTTACTGAACTTTCACTTACGGTATTCTTCCTGAACAGGGGTGCCCTGGAGAGGTAACCTGTCTAGATGAGGCCCGGCATGGTTTTGAAAGCGGAGACTTTGTTTCTTTCCTTGAAGTTGAGGGCATGAAAGAGCTTAACAGCTGTGAACCAATGGAAATCAAAGTGTTGGGTGAGACATGCTGTTGCTTTGACTTGCACAAAATTTAAATGTTACTAGAATGGAATATCTGTCAAAGTTGTTTTTTTACTGTTTGACAAAGTTACCTTTGGGTATGTTGGGAATCATATGGAGCAGGGGTCTTCAAACTTGACAGCTTTAAGACTTGTGGACTTCAACTCCCAGACTTGTGGACTTCCTCCTCCAGTCATGTTAGCTCAGGAATTTTGGGAGTTGAAGTCCACAAGTCTTAAACTTGCCAAGTTTGAAGACCCTTGACACAGTGTCTAATATTTAACATTAACTTGGAATTTTAGCCTGAGTTACAAGTGACAGTTAGTTTGGTGTAGTGGTTAAAAATATTAGGCTAGTAGTTCTAGGGCTGTCTTAGACACAAAACCATTTGGGTGGTTTTGGGCCAGTCACACTTTCTCAGCCCTAGGAAGAAGATAAGGGCAAACTATTTCCAAAATGGTTGAGAAGAAATGTGCAGACTTGTCTAAGAACGAAGACTGACTTGAAGGTGCAAAAAAACCCAACAACCCACAAACATTGAATTGATTGTGAACCTTAAGTATGCTACAAATAAGCATGTTAGAGAATGTGGAAAGATACTCATTGTAGCATCTTCCTTGTATGAATTATTTATTTATTTTTTATTTCCTGAAAATTCTCTAGTTTATAATTCAGAATATAATTCCTCTGGCAACAGAATAGTAACAAAAACATTTTCCATGGTCTGTCTTCTCTCTTTACTACTTGCTTATTGCACCATGAGGGCATTTTTCTTTTCTTCCACAGTTACTTGCAATTTAATCCTATTGTGCAAGTATTAGGAAAATTGGCTCTTATTTCTTCCTTATGTCTATTAAAGTTCCCCAAGACTGAAGTAATTTCACATGATTTGACAGGACTCTTGGTCCAAGTTAATACGACAGTTCTGCAGTGCCATTGTTTTTTTTCCCAGTGTGGTTCTTTGTCTTTGACAACTGTAAGGGTGTACTTCTTATTCTTTTCTAGGCCCCTACACATTTAGTATCGGCGACACCTCCAACTTTTCAGACTATGTACGTGGCGGCATTGTTACCCAGGTTAAAATGCCAAAGAAGATTAGTTTTGTAAGTGTCTTTTCTGATAGGTTCTGCATTTTTATTATTATTATTTTTTTGCTGGGCAAATTCCCATGGTTCCCAGAAATGTTCTGCCATTAGAACAGTCTGGCACCCTTTAATCTGCCTGTGCCTGTTCTTGTGTGGTATGTCAGCACCAGCTTGGAAATAAGCAATTTGCTTGCCAGAGAAAGGTAGCTATGAAAGCATTGCTGCCGTTTTCAATTTCCCATTATTTTTCCTTCAGAAATCTCTGCGCACTTCTTTGCCAGAGCCAGAGTTGGTCATCACTGACTTTGGCAAGTTTGATCGGCCAGGCCAGCTGCATTTGGGATTTCAAGCCCTGCATGAGTTTCACAAGAAGCATGGCCATTTTCCCAGGCCTCGTAATCAGGTAGGCTGTTCCAATTCCACTTTTCTTTTTCTAGTTTGCAAGTTAAGATTTTTTCCCCCCAGTAACAGTTCATATCAACCACAGAATATAAAGGTACTGTTGCAAGCAAAATCACCAATCAAAGAATAATGTTTGGAATACTGCGGTAAATCTTGTACAGAGTTGCTCACATTCCTTTTCTTAAATCTGCTTGAATATGTTACATTAAATACGATGTATTTTGTTCAGGGACTGCTTGTTGTGGAAAGTGATTGTTTTATATACTTTTATGCTTAAGGCATTTTTTAATGATTATTTCACACAGACTACATTTAGTGCAGGTTACATTTATTATTTTGGTGAAAACAACTCCACAGCTTTCCTTAGCCTTTATCTGACTTCTTTCATTCTTCCTCAGGCAGACGCTAGTGAGGTGCTATCTTTAGTGAAGGATCTTAATGAGCAAGCAGTGCCCCCACTTAAGCAAGAACATTTGAATGAGGACATCATCAAGGAAATGGCTTTCCAAGCCTCTGGAGATCTGGCACCTGTCAATGCCTTCATTGGAGGCCTAGCTGCACAAGAGGTTATGAAGGTACAATATTTGAAAAACTTGCCAGATAAAAAGCATTCCATTTAGTCCATGTTTCCCTTAATTAGCAGCTTTGGATTTCGTAAACAAATCCTCTGTAATAATGTGATGGTGTATAATGCCAGTTTATTCCTGAAATTGGC
Organism: Hydrophis major; assembly: GCA_033807585.1. Taxonomy (NCBI): domain Eukaryota; kingdom Metazoa; phylum Chordata; class Lepidosauria; order Squamata; family Elapidae; genus Hydrophis; species Hydrophis major. The sequence goes on from CM066329.1 coordinate 225,999,801, forward strand.
TTTTTCAGGCAGAACCAAACAGTATCAAAAAGAGGTTCTTTTCTATTTCTCTGTTTTAGGCCTGTTCAGGTAAATTCATGCCTATCATCCAGTGGCTGTATTTTGATGCATTGGAGTGCTTGCCTGAAGAAAATAAGGATACTTTGACTGAGGAAAATTGCAGCCCTGTGAGTAATTAATATAAACATAAGATGTATGCTGGGAATGACAAAAAAAAGTACTACTCTGTTAATGCCTTATTTTACTGCAACAGAGAGTTGGAAGTCAACGCCTCTTTTTCTTTTTCCCAATCCTTCCTCATTTCTCTTCCTCCTGCACACTGCTTTCCTATTTACTTTCGTATTTTGTATCTTATTTTATCTTATAACTCAATAAAATGTTAAATGGGGGGAAAAAGTACTACTTAAAATGGCTGGGGAAATAATTTGTAAGTTAGGAGGCTTATATATTAAGCCTAGGGCCAAAAAATTTGAGTGGTTTTAATTGCTTATATTAAATTTGATGGAGTACCTTACCGTATAATATATTCTTTCCCATTCATTTTCTGGTATGCAATTGAAGTAGCATGTAATACCAGGAATAGCCTCATATTGAAATTATTCATTTATATGAAAACAGCATTGGGAATTTGAAACTTTTGAAGTAGTATATAAACAAAATGTAGTATTCTGTATTTATAGTAATAAAGAAATTATGATTATTGATGATGATTATTCATTAGCAGGAATAGGGAAATGGGGAAATTCCATACTTTGGAGAACAGGTACAAACTGGTTGTCTCTTTCCGCCCTGTCTTGATAGAAACATTGCCGATATGATGGACAGATTGCTGTGTTTGGCAATGAATTACAGGTTAAACTGAGCCAACAAAAATACTTTCTGGTGAGTCTTGACATGATTTTTCAGTTTTTTGGAATATCCATCCAAGCAACTTGCTGACATATTTTTCCCTCTCTCTTAGGTTGGTGCTGGTGCCATTGGCTGTGAATTGCTGAAGAACTTTGCTATGATTGGTCTGGGATGCGGACAAGGGGGAGATGTGGCTGTGACTGACATGGACACTATTGAGAAGTCCAATCTCAACCGGCAATTCCTCTTCCGACCTTGGGATGTTACGGTCAGTTCCATTCAGTATCAGGAGTGCAATTTCTGGGATTACAGAGGGTCAGCCATAGATTTGTCTTGGGAGTTTGGAGGAGATTTAACAGTTGGTTCTGGCAAATTTAAGGGCCAGAAACCTGTGATTTTGTGATCCGTTGTGAATACTGTGTTTGCTTTTTATTTTTAGTTATTTTTAATAGGGATAATTTTGGAAGCTGTAATGTGAAGTTTCTATACTCAGAGTAAGACTTAATGTTTCAATCTATCTAGAAAATGAAATCTGATACAGCAGCAGCTGCTGTAAAAGAAATGAACCCAAGCATTCACATCACCAGCCACCAAGATCGTGTAGGCCCAGACACTGAACGTATATATGATGATGACTTCTTTGAGAATCTTGATGGGGTGGCAAATGCACTGGACAATGTAGATGCAAGTAGGTATCTGCATATGGTTTTCGTACTCATCTTAATCTTAGAAACAAATCCAGTGAGAGAAGTATAACAGATTAATGTAGTGAAGCTTTATGCCATTGTGTTTACAATGTTAGAAGAATAGGCAAGAGTGTGACCAGCTCCAATGACTTGAAAGACTGCCAAAGGTTCAGACTGAATCAATCCAAATCATTACCAACATTATCTCCAATTTTTAAATTTAAAAAATGAATTGGTTTTAAGTGACTGAAGATAAGATTCATCTGCCTCTCTAGAGCATAAGTGCTCCCACAGCAAGTGCAATAGTTATGGAAATGAAATATTAAGAGTGTTCTTGCTTCAAGCACTGAAAATATAATTGATCCAATTTGAGACTTTTAACTTCCAGAGCTATCCTGACTGGCAATCGTTCACAATTTTCTTGTATAATTGTCTTTAGGGATGTACATGGATCGTCGCTGTGTCTACTACCGCAAGCCCCTGCTGGAATCAGGGACACTGGGGACCAAAGGGAACATCCAGGTGGTGATCCCATTCTTAACAGAATCATATAGCTCTAGCCAAGATCCACCTGAAAAATCTATCCCTATCTGTACACTGAAGAACTTTCCTAATGCTATTGAGCACACTCTACAGGTGAGATTCCAATGTTACAAATATTTGATAGCAACAATACAGTAACTGGTTTTCTTTGTAGTGGGAAGGTGATAATTAGAGTGTGATAGAGATGCTTTTCGGTCAAATAGTCTTGCTGTTGACGTGGTCAAGGAGCTGTTTTTCAGTATGTTGCCTGTGGCTCTTGCTTCCTCTCTCTATAGGGAGCAAGCTGAATCTCCTCTTCACCTTGTTAGCAGGTCCAGCTGACTATGTATTGACTATTGTGTGATACTTTATTTTGTATTATTTTGTTTAGCGCAAGACAGACAAACCACTGTTACAAACATCAGCACAGGGTACCAATTGGTTTAACTCCTGTGTCAAGGTTGGAACTCTTGTTGTTTTATTTTCCAGTGGGCCCGTGATGAATTTGAAGGCCTTTTCAAGCAGCCTGCAGAAAATGTCAACCAGTATATCACGTAAGTACTATCCCAAAATCGGCTAAAGGTGCTTAAATTGTCATTATAAATACTAAAACTCCATTCATCAATAGGTTTGGCACTTCAATAATGTATAATGCTTTCTGATCTCGAATGAAGCAAACTGATTCAGAATGATGAAAATATGCATCTTAATGGTATGGCTTGCAGTTTCTATTAGTCTCAGGGAAAATCACTGAACCAGTTCTCATTTCTCTCCAGAGACGCCAAATTCATGGAGCGGACCCAAAAGTTACCTGGCACTCAACCTTTAGAGGTTTTGGAAGCTGTATTCAAAAGCTTAGTGACTGATCGTCCTAAATCCTGGGCTGACTGTGTGGCCTGGGCATGTAATCATTGGCATACCCAGTATAGCAATAATATTCGTCAATTGCTACATAATTTCCCCCCAAATCAGGTGAGTTGGAAAGGATTCCTGTGTCATGGCCTCAGTCTGTCTTTATAATGGTAAAAATGGGATATTTTGCTCCGTTGTCCTTTTCATGCTATTTCCATTTTTCTCTTCAGAAAACTAATTCAGGAACCCTCTTCTGGTCAGGTCCAAAGCGGTGTCCTCATCCACTCACCTTTGATGTCAAAAATGTAAGCATTGTAATTTGCTTGAAAATTGAAAAAATACTAATTAGATGATAGGTGAAAGATTCCTATTTTGGTCTGCTGCCCTTACAAAATGCAGTATTGGCATATATACAGGTAATCCTTGACTTAATGACGATTGTTCAGCACCTGTTTGAAATTATAGCAGCAAGGGACTTTGTAAGACACATGAGCAATCTTTAAAGGTCACATGATCAAGATTTGGGGGCCCACAAAGGCACTTCAACTCCCCCCCATCAATGTCTTTTGGGGGGCCCTGCACTCCATGGCCCTTATTGCACTAACTGTCTTTTACCATCATTTTGCTCTTTACTGCTGATGAAGCATGCATGCCTGGTCTGGTCCTTTTCAAGGCACCTGCTAGCCAGATGGGACTTTCTCCCCCAGCTCACACATGGCAGTTTCCTCCCAGGAACTGGGGGGAAAATGGCCTCATGTGACCTCACAGAAGGTCAGAGCAGGCATGCTTCATCATCATTGGGACAAAAAGATGGCAAAGGTCAGCTGGGGTGGCGGCGAAATGCAGACCAACAGGGTTCTGGGAGTGCAGGGCAGCAAAGGTGGTTGGACCGAGGCAGCTGGAGCTTCCTAGATAGCAGTTTCACATAGTGATATTGGGCTGGACTTTGTACTGCAAAGGGCTTTGCATTGCACTGGAGCTCAATGTTTCTTACAGCTCCAGACCTGCAGCGTGGCAGCCAGGCCCAGAACCATGTGGCTCAGGGTCTACTTGATGTTCTACAAAGCAAAAGATTTACAGTGGCCAAAAGGCATAGATGGGGAGAAGATTGGTGGGTGGGGAGAGGGAACAGTCTTTTACCTTATCAAGGTTCAGCGCTAAAAGAAATCAAGCCCACAGTGGCTTGGCTTGGGATGGGTACTCACTTAACAACAATTGTTGATTAACAATGGAAATGGGAAGTGTTGGGATTGCTATTGCTAAGCAATTATTGCAGTGACATTGTCAGCTGCCACCTGTTCTTGCTTGTGCTTTGCTGCTGCTATGCAGAGACCGACTGCCATGAATTGTGGGGAGCGGGAATGATGGGGAATGCTTTGGGAAACAAAAGTAAGTGTTGTATCTCCTCCGAGACTCTGCCTCAAGGTCACCCAGCTGGAAGAAGGAAGGGGCTGCATACCAAACTATGCTTGACCATTAGGAAAACATCTTGCCTGAACTGAATTGGTTGGTTGAGGGGAATGAGAGACAGTTAAAGGAGGGAAAGTAGAACTTAGGGATTTTGGTGGATGATTTTCATTTCTGGCTTTGCAATACTGCAATACACTTAATCCCTAAGTGAACTATATCTCTCTCAACAAATGGAGCCAAGGATCATTTCTATTTAGAGATTTGAGTTATGGTGGGTCTGACACCTATAATGTCATGATTTTTGACTGTACTGCTTAGTGACAAAAATACTGATTCTAAATATGGCTGTAAGTCAAGGGCTATCTGTATTTAAATATAGATCTTTTTTTACATAAAGCTATAAAAATATAAGCATGGTTAGCAGGAAATGTGGCTTACAGTTTATCCATTTGGAAAATGTGTAGACTGCCAACTGATGAATTAGTGCAATTTTCAGTGAAAAGCAGATATATTTTTTGCTAAATGGGACAATCAGAAGTTTAAAATTACCATTATCAGGAAACTTGTGATCACTCCCAGAGAGATATAGGGGATAAAAGAAAAGTTGTGCAAAATAATTTATGAATGGTTTTGCTCAAGTTCTGATTATTATACACTGCTCAAAAAAATAAAAGGAACACAAAAATAAAACATCCTAGATCTGAATGAATGAAATATTCTTATTAAATACTTTGTTCATTACATAGTTGAATGTGCTGACAACAAAATCACACAAAAATTACCAATGGAAATCAAATTTAGCAACCCACGGGAGTCTGGAGTTACACTCAAAATTAAAGTGGAAAAAACATTACAGGCTGATCCAACTTTGATGTAATGTCCTTAAAACAAGTCAAAATGAGGCTCAGTAGTATGTGTGGCCTCCACATGTCTGTATGACCTCCCTACAACACCTGGGCATGCTCCTGATGAGGTGGCGGATGGTCTCCTGAGGGATCTCCTCCCACACCTGGACTAAAGCATCCCCCAACTCCTGGACAGTCTGTGGTGCAACGTGGCATTGGTGGATGGAGCGAGACATGATGTCCCAGATGTGCTCAATTGGACTCAGGTCTGGGGAACGGGAGGGCCAGTCCATAGCATCAATGCCTTCGTCTTGCAGGAACTGCTAACACACTCCATCCACATGAGGTCTAGCATTGTCTTGCATTAGGAGGAACCCAGGGCCAACCACACCAGCATATGGTCTCACAAGGGGTCTGAGGATCTCATCTCGGTACCTAATGGCAGTCAGACTACCTCTGGCGAGCACATAGAGGGTTGTGCGCCCCCCTAAAGAAATGCCACCCCACCCCATTACCCACCCATTGCCAAACCAGTCATGCTGGAGGATGTTGCAGTCAGCAGAAAGTTCTCCACAGCATCTCCAGACCCTGTCACGTCTGTTACATGTGCTCAGCGTGAACCTGCTTTCATCTGTGAAGAGCACAGGACGCCAGTAGTGAATTTGCCAATCTTGGTGTTCTCTGGCAAATGCCAAACATCCTGCACGATGTTGGGCTGTAAGCACAACGCCCACCTGTGGACGTCGGGCCCTCACCACCCTCATGGAGTCTGTTTCTGACTGAGCAGCCACATGCACATTTGTGGCCCGCTGGAGGTCATTTTGCAGGGCTCTGGCAGTGTTCCTCCTGTCCCTCCTTGCACAAAGGCAGAGGTAGCGGTCCTGATGCTGGGTTGTTGCCCTCCTATGGCCTCCTCCACGTCTCCTGATGTACTGGCCTGTCTCCTGGTAGCGCCTCCATCCTCTGGACACTACGCTGACAGACACAGCAAACCTTCTTGCCACAGCTCGCATTGATGTGCCATCCTGGATGAGCTGCACTACCTGAGCCACTTCTGTGGGTTGTAGACTCCGTCTCATGCTACCACTAGAGTGAAAGCACCGCCAGCATTCAAAAGTGACTAAACTGTCAGCCAGAAAGCATAGGAACTGAGAAGTGGTCTGTGGTCACCACCTGCAGAACCACTCCTTTATTGGGGATGTTTTGCTAACTGCCTATGGTTTCTACCTGTTGTCTATTCCATTTGCACAACAGCATGTGAAATTGATTGTCAATCAGTGTTGCAACCTAAGTGGACAGTTTGATTTCACAGAAGTGTGATTGACTTGGAGTTACATTGTGTTGTTTAAGTGTTCCCTTTATTTTTTTGAGCAGTGTATTTAGAAATGAGAATAATTCCTCTTATCCTGTTTTAGTTTAAAGGCACTGTGATAGATCACAAGCATTTAATTTGGATATTTTGCTTCATCTGTCTTATTATTGCAGCTTCAAAGGAATAGATTGTTGATAGAAAAAAAGCTTAATGGCACTTCAACTGTTACTACTGCATAAGCTTTGGAGTACAATCTATCATATGCATAAATATAATCCTCGAGGAAAAAATATGCATGTAGGATGTAGCATATAAGGCAGTTAGTTGCAAGACAAGGGGTGATATAATTAAGCTGGAGTAGATACTCTTCAGTTTTTCTTGTGTGTAAAATTTACATCTATGGATTCATTTTAGATAGTCAGTTCAGATAGAAGCTTTTTGCTGAAGTAGAATTTCATCTGATCATGTGTAGAATGTTTAGTTAAAAAGGCTGCATTCAGAAAAAATTGTCAATCTGACTCAACTAATGTTACCTCCACAGCCTTTGCACATGGATTATGTAGTGGCAGCTGCAAATTTGTTTGCCCAAACATATGGCATCACTGGCACTAGGGACAGAGAAGCTATTGTGGAGCTGCTGTGCCAGGTGCAAGTTCCTGAATTCACTCCCAAGTCTGGTGTTCGCATCCATATCTCTGATCAGGAGCTACAGAATGCCAGTGCTTCAGTTGGTAAGAACTGGGAATGAGATGAGTCTGCCAAAGGCAAGATTTTAATTGAAGAAAAGCAAAGAATGCCAGGCTTTGAGTGAGAATAAGTCTTCTCTCTGAATAATTTTGATTCTATTGAATGGAAGGCCCAGTTGCTTCTTTAAGTTTTGCTATCTCTCACAATTTCACAATCCATATTTTGATTTACTGTTTCATTTCTGGAGCAATTCTTGTGCTGCTTGCAGAATTACTGTAATATTTTAATACTTTTTTTAAAAAATGCTGTTCAGGGATTTATGCCAGAGTCTGACAACTAAACAAGTTTACAGCTTTGAGATTGCAATGCACAGCTTAGAGCAGAAAAGGTTTTAGGTTGACATGCATTGTAGCAGTCTTTTCTGACATTTATGCATTTATTTTTCTTAGATGATAGCCGGTTAGAAGAGCTAAAATCTTCACTTCCGAGTCCTCAGCAACTTCATGACTTCAGGATGTTTCCAATTGATTTTGAAAAAGTAAGCATTTTTAAATGAATAAATCGGTATTTAACTATAATCTGACATACAAATCATACCAGAAATGATCTCTGTAGTTCAGTTTTGAAGCCATGGGTAAGCTTCTGGTTTAGCTAGCAAGCTGTTTCAGACTTTTTCTGGCATTCACTGGGCAGGTCCCAAAGCCAAAAACATGCTGAGGACCATGACATTGCTGGTTGTAATTATCACCTTATTTGTACTAAATTTCAGGATGATGACACAAATTTCCATATGGACTTTATTGTTGCTGCTTCTAACTTGCGAGCCGAAAATTATGATATTCCTCCTGCTGACCGGCATAAGGTAAACTTACTGTGATGGGTAAAGATTGTGTACAGTAGAATGTATTAGGAGTGTGACTATACTTCAGCCACAGCTATGGAAGATCACTTGGGTGATTTTGAACCAATCACTCTTTTTTAGCTTGACCTACCTCACCTGCCTGAAAAACTGGGGAGAGGAAAAACTGCAGACACTTCATTGAACTCCTAAAATAAAAATTAAAAAGCTCCTTTGTCTTCTCTTTTCAGAGCAAGCTGATTGCAGGAAAAATTATACCTGCAATTGCCACGACGACTGCAGCTGTAGTAGGCTTGGTTTGTTTAGAACTATACAAAGTAATACAGGGCCACAAGCGACTTGAATCTTACAAGAATGGTTTCCTTAACCTGGCATTGCCTTTTTTTGGCTTCTCTGAGCCTATTTGTTGCCCAAAGAACAAGGTGAGCAGGGTGGCTTTTTTCACACACACATATTAGTTGTCTTTTGTTTACACAAGTGGCCTCTGGTACTAAATGGAAAAATAATCTCTTCAACTTGCATTTGATAGTCCGTTTTTTTGAATACCATGCAAAGAATATTACTAAAGCTTGTCAAATTTTTTCCTTCATTTTTTGGCAAGTTTTGCCAAATGAGACATATTTCTCTAGCAACTTAAGGTAGAGAAAAGAAAAGAAACGCATGCTGAAGTTTCTTGGAAGTTTATGTAAATCAACCTTTCTAAGAGGTTCATTCAACTGCCTCTTCCATTTCTTTTGTTTGTGTACTTGTTTTATTTTCATTATCTCCATCTGTTTGGGGAAAATATTTCTGTCTGTTTTTTCTGTTCGTTATTTGGATAGAGATATAGAAATAAAAAGAGTGGCTCTTAAGATCTTTCCCATGTCCTCACATATTAGAAATTATGAATAACTATGATGACTTACTTGCCTTCTTACATCAAGTAAATGAGCATGAATTATGCTTTTGTCTTTGTTGCATTTTTTATTGAGCATTAACTGTAGTAACCAACACTTACATTCCATTTTTTTCTTCAGTACTATAATACTGAATGGACTTTATGGGACCGCTTTGAGGTGCAGGGTATCCAGCCTGATGGACAGGAGATGACACTCCGTGAGTTTCTGGCTTATTTCAAGGTAAGCCTTGATTGTGTCCTGGTCGCCATTTGCTACAATATATTAATGGCTTCAGAAGAGGTGTGCGAATGGACATGAAAACCTTTTCAGTAAAGAACCATCTTTTTCTTTCCTTCCCTCATGTAGAAAGAGTACAAGCTGGAGATAACAATGCTGTCCCAAGGAGTCTCTATGCTTTACTCATTTTTTATGCAGCCAGCCAAGCTGAAGGAGCGCCATGATCAGCCGTATGTATTGTTTTAAGAGAGTGAGCAAGGGCACTGGTTACTTTAATTGAATATGCATCTGCCTGACAGCTGCCTTTTCCTCTCCTCCTCCCAGGATGACTGAGATTGTCACCAGAGTTTCCAAGAAGAAGATTGGGCGTCATGTGAAAGCCTTGGTCTTTGAATTGTGCTGCAATGATGACAGTGGTGAAGACACAGAGGTGCCGTATGTGCGGTACACCATCCGCTAGCAGTCCCCTTGCTAGCATTGCCCACTTGCCTGCCACGGACTGTTAGTGTGGAGGAGGATCTGCCTCCCTCCCTCACATGTCACGGTTAAAGTGACTCAAAACATGAAATAACTTTTGTAATCTTTTAGGATTTTTTTTTTTTTCGTGTCCATCAGGGCCTGGGATATTCTCCACTCCTGCGGCTGCTCCCTCTTATTCTTAGCCCGTGCAGTTATGTCATGTTATTGAGGCGCCTTAACACCCATTTTGTCCTTTCCTGTTAATGTTAGTCGTGTTGTGTTTTGATTCCTTGACCACCACCTCTCCTTCATCCCTATTCTCACTTGTAAGGAAAGCTGCTCTCCTTTCTCATCCTGAGGAAGTGGCTAGTAAGAGGAAATGCCCCTTTGTTGTATTCTGAGAACTTGCCCAGGCTGGCTTTGCGGGGGAGAGGGAGAGGATACGAGTGGGTAGAAAGTATTGGTCAGAACTGATAAGAGAAGTAAATGAGTCAATAAACATTTGCAAAAGCCAGTAGTCCTTTATTCTTCAAGTGGAATGGGGTGAGTTGCTATGTACATAACATAAAACTTCATCCCAGTTCAAATGCTTTGCATTCCTGGTATGCTAGCAAATTCTTAATTTATCTTGATTTATAGCATATTTTTTTTGAAAGCCATTTGTTTCCATAATAATTAGGTGTTTAATGCTATGAAAAATTTTCCTCTCATCCTCTGCTGTGATTTTTTTTGTTATCTTGCTGCTCGTTTTGTTTGTGACAACTGGAAAAATACAGTGACAACCATACTGTCTATCCTTAACTTCTTATGAAATTAGATGCATGTATGCAGACTAGGCTGGAGGCAGCTTCACTCCTTTATGTCCATGCACTGGTTCTATATATTGGCTAAGATCCTAATTTAGTCAGTCATCATTTATCAGTTCTTTGTTATGTGGCTATATGAAGAAGCTGTTCCATTATTTGTTTCTAATTTTTCTTAGATTGGCATCCATTGAAGGTTCGAGCTCTCGAGAGATAAATGATTATAAATCTCCTTGTTTACAAAGAAATATTATTTTGACTACTTCAGTGATAATAGTTTACAAACTTCTGTGAGCTTTACAGGATACCTTTAGTCTAGATTTTGAATTTTTGAATTCATTTTGGATGGGTCATAAATAAGGAGTCTCTGTTTTCAGAAATTGGGTAGCATTTTAATTTATTTTTACTTTTCTACAATATATAAACAGATATGCATACTGATGTATGTACTGATATTTAAGTGGCTGCTGTAGTAAAGATGCTCCTCAATATGACATTGAAAGCCATTTTTTCAGGGTATATTCAAGCTTAATATGCATGCAATTCTTGTTTAGAGTTGCAGCTCTAGTTAATAAATTGAAATGTGAAAGCTGTACAGCTTTCCTACTACAATCAGGTAAAACTGTTGTGACATTGTCTTTAGAAGTCTTATGGATGATAATTGATCTTCAGATTTATTCACATATTTTCACAACTTATTAATTCAGTGAGATATTCTGCTCTTTCAGTGGCACAACTGATGAGTTTCCAACATGTTAAACCAGCTTGGTTGATTATAATTTATTGAACTGCAGATGGCTGTCTTCATATAACACATTTGTAAAATTATAGTTTACAAGCTGGATTCACATCATGCATGCCAGTACCAAACCATCCACAGGATGGTTTATCCAGTAAGTTCATAAGGAATTTCAGTTACATACTTTAGCAAATGCATTTGTGAGAAAACATCAGTTTTGTTTCCCAAATGGATTTTCACAGAATCTTGTGAAGGGTTGGTTTTATGGAAGGATTTTAACAGAGTGATGAACTCATTTTCCAACTACTACTTCACTGTCTTTCTCATCCCAGAAAGAAACCTACAGAATTTGCCACTTCGATCAAAATGACATTGATTTCAAAGTTGGTAGTTACTGTCAAAGATGTGAAAGGAATTGCACTTCATTTCTATTGCACTTCAGTTCTATAAATGTCCTATGTTACTGCAAAGAATATTATCTTGATAGTTTTTATAAACTCTGATACTACTTTCCTAAAATCCACATGTAGTAATTGAATTGGGGCTTAATTTTTAAAGTAAGGTTCAAGATATCAGTTGTTCCAATCCTTGTGCAAGAGACAAACATTTTTAAAAATTGCTATGAGGAAAAAAAAAGTTCAAATGTACGACTTCACTTTAAATTTTGTAAACCAATGTAGGGGGAAACAGCCTAGCTTTTTTCGATTGCAAATGTAGCATGTTAGGATCGATGGACATTAAGAGTGTACCAACATCCAAATATGGATTAAAATGTTAGATTAAATTTAAACTGCTTCTATACACAAGATGCAATTGTTTCATTTTAAGGCTCCTTCTGGCTATCATGTTCATTACTTTTGCCTATATATTTCTATATAATATTGGACTATTGGCTGCCAGAAATTCCTAGCTTTAACTTTTAGCATCTCTGCAAGTCTTTGACCTGTATGAAGTTTAATTGTTCCATCTTTAGTGTGAGGTGTACACATACATTGGGCCTGAATAACTTTTCTGCATTCCGGGAATGTTCGGAAACCACAATTCTTCCCTATAAATGTGTTGCAATTGCAATCTCAAAGCATACTCTAAGAATTGCAATTCAGTTTCAATTTATGGATGTTTTGGTAAGGTTGGGAACAGGTGCAGCCTGTAAAGTATGCATGCCTGTGTACCGGCACTAAAACGCTCAGATACGTCTACTTCACCTCATCCTTTCACCACCACCACAAATCAAATCACAACACTCTGATTCTTCTAATTCAAGTTTGATCAATGCTACTTATGAAATCACTTTGGATATTCCTCGAAAGCGAACCTTCCGCATCCCAGTTCCCCAAAAGACCTCATACAGCTGATACATCAGGCAGAATCTGTTCGCACTTTTTCGCGGAGGAAGGGTGGAAACTCGTCCATTGGCCTCTGGGGGCGCGAGTGAGAAACTTCCAAAATGGCTGCCACAGAAAATCACTGTCTTGGGAGAGCCTCAACTCGGCGGGAAATAAGCTCCATGCGTTGGTTGGGAGAAGCCTGTTCGCAAGGGTTAAAGGGGCGGAGTTTGCCGGGAAAACCATTGGTTTGTGCTGATTCCATCCATTGGGGTGGGTGTGGCGTCCAACTTAAACCCGCCCTTGCTGGGAAATGACTTACAGAACTTTCTTCATGCACCCTTATTGGCCGCGAGCACATGACCAATGACAACCAAGTCTAGGAAAGGAGTGGCCCGCCTTCCGTGTGTAGTTGGACACTTTTACTTAATCCAGGCATGATTGGTCTAACCTCCATTGCCTATCAGACTGTTCCGGAGGTTGGCTGGCGATTGGTCGTCGGATTCCATCATTCCGGAATCGGACAGCGCCCGATGACACGATCAAACACAAGTTGGAGAGCATAGTGCTTTTCCATTGCTTACCCTCTATTGTCAATCTGAAGATGGGGCGGACTCGGCTCTCTTTTATATGACGGCAGCGCTCCAAGAAGTTTGTATAGGGTTATGCAATAGGGTGGAGTTTCTTGTCAATCACGAAGTGGGAGGGGTTTGTAAGGGGCAGCTGTGGAGAGTGCGGGCGTCGGCGGTCAGGGGAGGCGGGCGGAGCCGGTAGTCGGGTGGAGCCGGCAGTCGGGTGAAACTGAACCGGTAAGATAGCAATTCGTGGGAGATTGGATTTTTAAAAAAAAAAAATCCGGGATACTTTTGTTTTTCCGAGGATGCGAACATTTTAGAAGTTTCTTGGGGGGGCGGGGGAAGGGAGGTTGTTTTCAAAGTTAAAGGGTTGAAGCTTTTTTTAAAAAAAAACTATTGGGGTAAAGTTGGATGCGGGGTGAGAAGGAATCCAAGAGGTGCCTGGGACGCATGCGCGAAGTGAGAAGACAGTTGGCAGTGGGGCGGCTATTGCCTCCCTCCCAATCGGTGTGGGGTGGCGGTGGGGGAATTGGAGGGATTTTGATTGCCTGGGGAGGGTGTCCGTTACGAAGTCGGGGGTCCCTCGCGCTCGCACAGCTTAGTTGTGTAGCTTTGGGGCGGGGGTAGCATGTGAAGGGGAAAAAAAGAAAGTCCAACCAACACACCCGCTGGTTTCCGGCTCGATTGGAAAATCTCCATTTTACACGATAAAAGTGATTAAAGGCGCTCTCTTCGAGGAGAGCTGGAAAGCCAGCCGCCTGGTTTTGTGTGGGATTTTTTCCCCTCCCGGCCTCTGCGTTTCTTTCTTCGGCTGTTGAAGTTTGAAGTGACTTCGGATGACAGACCCAACCACTTGTTTGTACCTAATCTTTGTGTAGGCTTTTGGCGCTGCTGCTTGGCGGCCACAGATTTGCATGATGTAGGACTGTAGTGAAAATGATCAAAGAGCTGGACGCTTTAATTGCTCCATGTTAATTTATCCCGATCACAAAAGGGAAAAGTTTGTACATCACAGTTTTACTGATAAAATTGGAAGCCCTGGGAACTTTGCAAAACTCATTTCTGCTTTCTTGTTAAAAATCTAATCTCCCAAAATATATGCAATGTTTTCTTGTCCTAAGAAAAGTGAAAGGTAAAATGTGCATGTTTTTAATCTCTGTTTGGATAATAAATAAAATTGTAAACACAAAACTTTCCCACTTCCACATCTTTGTTTTGGCTAGTTGAAAATCACAGAAGAACCTCCATCACAAATATTGTGGTAAATTAAAAGTAATTCAACTTGATCTGTTGGCTAAGCTACATCTGTAAATATGAAGGATAGTTTGAGAAAACACACGTTATTACAGTAATTCTAGAGTAATTACAATTGTACAGTAAGTTTCAGCCATGCTATGTACAAGTACTGTCCGATTTGGGAGTCAAATTTAATTTTAAGTTGAATTTTGTGAAATAAGTTCTGTAGAAATTTGGAAATGTGCTGCATATACTGCAGTACTTTATTTCTCTAATCAGTCTTCTTTGAGCTACATATAAGTTAAAAGTTTTCAGGAATTAAAATTTGGTTTTGTATGCTTGTGTCTTGAATATTTATGCTGTTGGTAGATTGGTAGACTTGTATTTGCTCTTAATAGTGTTTTCTGTGCATGGATCTTGTCTTTTATAGCAAGCCTATAACAATTCCCACTTAAGCAATATCTGTAAGAAAATTCAGTGTGCATGGCTCTGTTTCCCCAAACTTCTGCTTTTCCCACTGGAAAAAAAAAATGTGACACATCTTTGTTTTCTTTAAGTCAGAGGTGGGCAAAAGTCAGTCAGGATCTGGTAACTTTTTGGAAGATTTGTGGAAGAGTAGGCTAGCAAAGAATTGATTTAATTATTTAAACATTCCAGAAAAACTGCCTGTTCTAAATTGCACTAGAAATAGTTTAATTTTGAAATAAAAATACACTAGCACGTTTAAAAACTTGAGTGCAAACTTATTTTGAAACTGAAAATGGATTCCTCAGCTCAGCATGTGCTTGGAGGAATCTACAGTTGTATTGAATTTCTTGAGGAATTGTTTTTATTTACTCATTAGTTTGTTTCAAAAGCAATTTCAGTTTCAATTTATTACAGCCATTATTCAGCAAAAGCAATGAACTAAATTGATTCTATCGATTTAAATGAGAGGAGGATTATGTGATACTTTTCTCATAGTGTTTATGTCAATTACTTATCCACTCTGGTAGAACCAATGATAAATTGAAATTCAACAGTAAGCTCAGGCTGCAAGTTGTTAAATCCTACTCATTTTCTCTTAATATTCTTTACTAAACTTTCACCTACGGTATTCTTTATTTGTGTAATACAGGGACAATAACTGGATTGCACAACATTATCTCAACCTTATCTCCTATGTGTTCTTCAAATATGGGAATATTTGTATCCAGCAATTTATTGTTGATTTCCTAGTTCTAGAGACAAATGTATAAAAGAATTAAACAATTTTCATACATTGGAAATCATGCTTTATCAAATATGAATAGTATTATTTTTGATAAGATTGTGTATGAGAATAAATAGAAACAAGATGCTGTCAAGCCCCAAACACTGAGTTACTACAGTTCATTGTGAGCTATCTAAAACTCTTTCTGCAGGTGAATTGTTACTGTAAGTAAGACCTCTTGAATGGTGTGTTGAATATTTAGATCACTGGGATGATGCTCAGTATAGGTTCCAAGGGTGCTTTTCAAAAGGCAACTGGACTTCCTTGATTTTTTTTCCCTTGAAAATGTTTCATTTCTCATCCATGAAACTTCTCCAATTCTGGATAAAAAGCAAAGCATTTTCAAGGAAAAAAAACCCGAGAAAATCCAGTTGCCTCTTTAAAAATAACTTTGGGACAACCATGACCTGGATGATTGAGAATCTCCATAGACATTTCATCGTAGGGTAAAGGGACATTATCTGTGGCTCTTTTAAAAAAAAAATTATAAGTAATCTAAGAAAGGAGATTCCATTATGGTGAAAGAATAAAGGCCAGCTGATCAGAGTGTTTAAATAGAATTATTCTGGGGAGGCAACCTAAATTCTGTATAGTTGAATTTTGGGGCTGGTTTTGGAAACTAAAAATAAGCAATATTTTTAGCGCTCTCACCCTGCGCTTCTAAATTAAATCATAATAAAATTGTTTGCCAACTTGTTGAGTCACTTGAGGATGTTGCCTCTAATCATACATTAGATGAGAACAACATAGCTTAATTTTAGAGTTTGTTAATTGAGTTTGATGATTGCAGTCTAGCATCAAGGAGAGGTTAACATTGATTGCTCTTATGGAGGAGGATTCTCTAGCAGTATGAGCTCTTTTCAGGATTCATGTGGAATTGAATTTGATCAGTTCTGGCCTTAAAATTTTTTAACAAGCATTTAGTGTACCTGTTGGTCAAGAAAATTGTATTCTCTTTCCATCTGAATACATGAGAAAAGGTTGTTTAGAACATCGGTCGCAAACCGGTAGGCTGCGGCCCACTGGTCGTCCTGGAGAAAATTTTGATGGCCTGCAGAGATGTCACCCCAGAACACCTCCCCAAAGCACTTAATCCAGGCTGAGCGGGAACACAAGGCTGTGCCGCCCACGTGGCCCTTGGGAACCCTCCCCGCCCACTCACTCCTTACCTGGCAAACTTGCCTGCTAAATTGCTATTTTTCCTTTTTCCAACCATCAGCTGTTCTGCTGTGCAGGGAGATTTAGATTAGCTAGAAAGCAGGAAATCGTTGGATTCCTTGCTTTCTAGTTAATCTTTAGATGAGCCGAATTTTCCTTAGGATTGAAGCATTGCAGACTGAGCTAGCCGATGGCAGAAAGATAGCGCTCTGAATGAATCTGTGATTCTGTGAGCAACTCAATCTGCCTGCCCGCTTTGCCTGATTTTTGGGCAAAAGTTCCCCTTTTTTCATAAAATATCTATTTATATAAGTATTTATAATATTAACATACAAGCCATGCCCAGCCAGTCACATGACCACCGAGCCATACCCACAAATTAGGCCATGCCCACAGAACCGGTTAGTGGTCCCTGGGATTAAAATTATGAGTTTGGTGGTCCCTGAAGTCCAAAAGGTTGGCAACCCCTGGTTTAGAATACCAGATATTGGTGTAACTTTCCTAGCTTTAAAAGTTTATCCTCACATCCAAAGCATTTACTCACTGTTCAGTTCCTCTCTTAGTAACCTTGAGCTATGTTATAAAAACATTCTCATCTTTGCAAGTTTTCAGCAACATTAGACTTGGTAGTGCCAGATTTCAGAAGTGGGCAAATAAATTTTTTTCCTCCCCCCCCCCCCCCCCCAAAAAAAACCCCTGTTTTGGATCTAATGAGTCAGACTCTAGAAAATATCAATTAACTCATTCAGTTCTTTTTCATGAGCATTGTTAATATGACATTTACTAGTGTTGTGTATTACTTTATTAATTTGCATTTTTAATGCAAATTAAATTTTAAATACACTTTTAAAGATAAAGTATAGTAACACTATTTCAGTCTTGTTGTAAATCAAGGTTTGGCCCTCTGGTTATTGCTGAGTTGCAATAAGTATCAGTCATGGCCAATAGTTAGTTATGCAGGTGGTCCTTGACTTACTATTGAAATGGGGACAAGAATTTCCATTGCTAAGCAAAGCGGGTGTTAAATAAGTCATGCCTGATTTTACAACTTTTTTTTTGCCATGATTAAATGAGTCACTGCTGTTAAGTAAATCACATGGTTGTTAAAGTGAATCCAGCTTCCCTCATAACTTCGCTATCAGAAGGCTGCTGGGAAGGTCGCAAAGGGTGATCATATGAGCACAGGATGCTGCAACTGTTGTAAATAATGTTGGCACCAACATTTGGATCACTTGACCATGCGGGTATTGTGATAGTATTAAGTGCAAGGACCAATCCTAAGTCACTTTTTTCATTGCTGTTTTAACTTAAAGGAGTTACTAAATGAATGATACCACCTGTATCTGATTGGATTTGTACAACATCTTATATGTTGTACAGTTGTGCTTGTGACATATGCTGATCACAGGTACACAAAACCACATTTCCCCAGGCATCATTGAACTCCAGGTTTTCAAGGATAGACTGTTTTTTATGTTGTAACAATAGTTAAATGAAAGCAGATGCACACAGTTAGAGCATATATAATGGCTAATCTGCTTCACCCATCTCACTTAACCATGGTTTGTTTAATCATGCTTTTAAATAAGTCACTATTGGCTGGGTTTGCATAATATATGCTATAAATACTTTATACATAAATCATTTATGGTTAAAGTCCTGCCAGTGTCTAAGAACACAAATATCATGACATTGATTGCCAGTAAGCTTGCAGGGCTTTGTACGGCAACCTTATTATCAAGCCTTCTTGGGATCTAGTAGTCAGAGCCTGGGTAAAACTATATCTACTGGTCTAGTCCAGTCATTTAGAGGAAATGTGTTGACAGTATCTGCCCATAGAAGAAATTTATGGGACTGGTTTAGGCAGCAGGTCTTCTCTGTAATAAGCATCAACTTTCCTTCTGGAAGTATATTCAGTTCCTGTTCTTTTATAGTCTTCCAAAGTAAATTAAAATGAAATTATTTCATTTCAATGTGCTTTTGGCTCCAATGAGTGATTGGCAGTGGTACCTATTAGAGAAATATACTTGGAATTTTATTTCCATGTTGTAAGTTGGGTTATATACAGAGGTGATATTCAGCTGGTTCTGACTGGTCGGAGAACCAGTAGGGAAAATTTTGACTGGCCCCATCCACCCACCTCTGCTCATCTCTCCTATATTCTCCATAGAGCTGTGAGCATCCAGAGTGGGAGGTTCCAGTCTTCACTCTTACAGGCTGAGCTATAATTGAGGAACGCTCCTCCTCCTCCACGTGACTCCTCCGTAGCGTTCCCCAGTTTTAGCTCAGCCTCAGCAGCAATTGCAGTTCTCTTCCTTGGCCGATTTAGGATTCTTTATCTATTAATCTCAGGTTTGATCTTCCTTTATTTCTCCTTGTCCCCTGTACATTTGGTTCGTCTTAATTTAGCGAAAGGAGCGAGTTTTCGCCCCTCAAGGGGGAGATACGGGGGTTTTAGAGCCTTTCGCTCCCCCATACTCTCTAGTCTTTCTCTGCCGCTATTAAGCCATCCTGCCCTTAAGCAGCGGCTTGTATCTGCACTTTCTATTGCGCTCCGTTGTGCCTTCCCCCCACGAACACCTTTGGAAGAAGGCAAGCTTTCTTCTCTGCAGTCTCCTTTTTGCCTGCATTCAGGCTAGTTTTTGCTGCTAAGGGGATTGTTTCGTCTCTGAGTTTGTCGCATTGGAGCCGGCGGCCATTTTGGGTGCGCCTCGTGGCCGGCCGCCATTTTCCCACAATCTTGCTGCAACGTTTTGGAAGGCCCAAAGACCGACAGGCCGTTTGGAGCCTAGTTAATTAGTGGGTATTGTGCTTCTGTGCCCCATTGCCCGTTACTACTATTCGTTGGCCAACTTCCTCAGCCCACTCAGAGGCGAAGGCACCAACTTCCCATTTTGTTTGGGAGGCTGTCTCAGGAGGCCTTTCGTTTTTTTGCCTTTATTATTTGTTGTTTTTTTCCTGGCCTCAGCGTTCATTCGGTCTATTGGAGAATCAGGAATATTCCCTAGTTTTTGTTGCTTATTTCAAACATAGATAAATAACTACAATAAAATAGAATAAAATATTAATCTCTTTTTTATTTCAATTGGCACTTTCTTTGGGTTCCTCCCTCTCAAAAAAAATAATAATAAAAATAATAAATAATAAATTAAAAATTATAAATAGATTGCGATACAACCAAAAAAAATTTTTCCAAAAGGGGGATGCGGCTCAACTATAGGACAACCGGCCTGCGTTGTAGGTCGAACTCCCAGGCGTGCCAACCGCCATTTTTTTGTTTAATATCACTCTGTATCAGTTCTGTTATTATGGCAGAGGATAATCCAAGCGGACCTTCTTTGAAGGCTAAGTCTAAGACGCATCATTTGCGCAAACGGGACAAGGACTCATCCAAAGCTTCTCAGAGGGACAACTTAAGGCGCCACAAGGCTTTGGAGAAGGAGTTTGACAAATGTTCCAGGGACTCTCATTCTGTAACCCCTGGGGAACGCTATGGAGGAGTCACGTGGAGGAGGAGGAGTGTTCCTCAATTATAGCTCAGCCTGTATGAGTGAAGACTGGAGTACCTCCCACTCTGGATGCTCTACGCAGCTCGATGAGAAAGGGCGTGTCAGGTAGGTACCAACACCCATTCTGTTTATTAGCTTAGCTGATTCACATGGCAGAGCGGATTGCCGTGCCTCAGCTGAGCTAAAAAACAGAACAGCTCACCAGGGAAGTCTTTGAGCCCTGCGTGTGTGCGATTCGTGCGTTTGGCATGTGCGCGCGATAGGCGCTCCTGCACAGCTCACCAGCCTCGATTCAGAGCGTGGAGTTTGAGTACTGCACATGCGTGCATGAAGCAAGCACCGAACTGGTAGGAAATTTTTTTGAAACACACCATTAGTTATATATTACATGTTGCCCAGAATCCTTAAAGATAGGGATGATTCTAAAAAAATTATTTAAATTTTTATAAAGACAGATAGGTTCAAAGCATACATTTCAGATACCATGTGATTTCACAGACATCAAAAATAAAAAGGCTAAAAATGGGGGTTTGACCATTTTGAAAAATATAAGTCTCCTTGCTTACTGATAGTATTTGAGACTGAAACTCCATTGCTAACCAATGTGGTCATAAAGCATGATGTCACATGACTGAACTACTAATCAAGGCAGTTCCAGCAGACCTAATTAGGTGAATCCTGCACAGTTGCAGCATCCTATCTTCATATATTTGCCATTTTCAATCTCCTACCAGCGCTTCCCCATTGACTTTGTTGACTGTGGGACATTACAATGTCATAATAGTAATCCAGTTAACAAGCGTCTGCATCATGATTGGGTGATCACAGGGCCGCTGCAATGGCTGAAAGTACTAAGGATGATCTTAATTTGCCTTGTTCAGTGATAGTGCAACTTTGAATGGTCAGTGAACAAATGGTCATTAAATGAGGAGCGCCTCATTAAACAGGAGAAGCAGAATGAAATAAGTTGCATAACTGTTACTCATACCCTTATGATCTCTCACTTGGACTACTGCCATGCAGCTTACATGAGGCTGCTCTTAAGCATTCAGAAGCTTCAGTTGGTGCAGAATGTGGCAGCACAGATAGTAAATGGTGCCAGTTATTCGGCACATGTAACACCACTGTTCTGTAAGCTGCATTGGTTGTCAGAATGCTGCCTGATACAATCCAAGGTACTGTTGTCACCTTTAAAGACCTTCTTATGTTTGGATCATGTTATTTGAGGGACTGTCTCTCCCCAGTTCTTTTGGATCAGAGAGGATGGGTGTGCTTTGGATCCCATCATCTTAGGAGCGTTAGTAGGGCTTGCAAGATGTACTGTATCTTTTTTGCCACAGATATTTCCCTTCTGCAGATCAGGATGACCCAATTCTGCTGGCCTTTCTCAAGCCATTAAAGACCTGACTCTGGGCCTGAGACCTTGGGTGTGTTCAAAGATTTGTTAGTGATTAATGTATGATATATTCTCAGCTGCTTTGTTTTTTTTATTTGTTGGATTATTGTAATAGTTCTTACTTTGTCCACTGCTTGAAGTCACTTGTTGAATTGGGCAGCCATATAAATGGAATGAATTAATAAATAAAGAATGGCTTATTGCAATAGCTTTTTATTAAATAATAGTACAGGTAGTCCTCAGTTTACAACCACAATTGAGCCCAACATTTCTGTTGCTGAGCGAGACAGTTCTTCAGCGAAAATAAAACTTGATTTTATTTATATGTGATTCTGGCTTAGTTGCATTCCTTAATCGGCCAATTCTATGTATTTTTGAAAAAAATAAGGATTGTATCTCCCTGTTTGTTTTAAGTAAGATGTGCCTGCCTGTTTTCTGCATCAATGTTCGTAGAAATTCTCCTGTTACAACCCTTCTTGTCACAGGAATGAATTCAGTCTTCAGACAATCTTACTCTTATACCATATCTCTTGAAACTATAATGTCAACCACAATTTCTGAAATGTGTGGATTGATTTGGCTGTTCTCAGGTTGCAGTTGATGTTCTGGTTCCACAAATATCCAGGTAGTCCTTGACATATGACCAGAACTTCTGTTGATAAGCAAGGTGGTTGTTAAGTGAGTTGTTCTTGACTTTTTTCCCCCTGTGCTTGATTTTATTACCTTTTTTTGCTCTGGCTGTAACTGTCGGTTGGAAACTGCCCAGAGTTTGATATAAGATGGGAGCTATATAAATGTTTTCAATAAATATGAGAATACAAAAAGTTTGAAATAAAGTTTGTACTTGACTCCCTGTAGCATGATATGATAGGTTTATTTTTAAGGTAAGGCCATCTGAAAATAAAATCTAGTGGGACAATATTTAACACTTCTTATTTAAAAAAATATACCAAGAGCCATGCAATCAGTTGCTGAAAATTTTTCTTCTTTTAGTAGAGATGGCTGCCATACGCAAGAAACTTGTTATTGTGGGAGATGGAGCTTGTGGAAAGACCTGCCTCCTTATTGTCTTCAGCAAGGACCAATTTCCAGAAGTCTATGTCCCCACTGTTTTTGAGAACTATGTGGCTGACATTGAAGTGGATGGAAAACAGGTAATTTGCTGATTTTCAAAAATCTAATCCTATAGGAGTATGAAATTCAAAACACAGCTGATGGAAAGGGGTGATCATAAGATACATTTGTATTCTGCATATATGCAGAAGCAAAAATAAATTATTTAATTCTGCGGGGTGTGTTTTGGAATGCATGAAATATCTGCTGAAATGTGGTATAAGTTATAAGTTTGCCTTTTACCGATTGCTTTGGTCACTGGACCAAGCAGTATGCACATCGGAGATTAAATATATTTTCTCTGTTCTGATTGGTTTATGCAATGTGATTACCTTCTCCAATTTGTTATATCTGCTTAAGAACAGGAATTAAAATCAGTGCAAAAGAATTGAAATACGGTAAAAATAAAATACAGATCATTTTCTGGTTGAATTCAGTTAATGCTGTGTGCTTTGATTCTGAGCAGTTTCACTGAACCATAAGGATGCAATGGTGTGATAAACTACTTTATTTCAGAATGTACTCCATGTCTCTAAAGTTTGCCAACTCTGTACTTGTACAGGTAGAACTTGCCCTGTGGGATACAGCTGGACAAGAAGACTATGACCGCCTGAGACCCCTGTCTTATCCAGATACAGATGTTATCCTCATGTGCTTCTCCATTGACAGCCCTGACAGTTTAGGTGAGTCTTTAATCTCCCATTTTGTACAGAATAAGAATATTTAAATTGGGAGGTGAGGCTGAGAATCCTATTCTTCTTCTGAGTAGCGTGTTGAGAGCCACACTCCAAAATTTGGAGTCACAGAAAATGGTAGGTCAGACCAGGAAACCCTTCTCTTTTTATTTAATTAAAATTTGAGTACAGTTAATTTAATGGCCCCATGTATATACTGTATAATGCTTAGTTTGTTGGTTACACTAAACATTGTTCTCCTTAGAGCTGTTCGGATCATCCAGAGAATGGGAGGTGCTTCAGTCTGCGTCGTTGAAGGCTGAGCTTAATTACTGAGGAATGCTCTGGCCCTGTATTACGTGGCTCCGTTGCGTTCCCCAGTTTATGCTCAGCGTTCATGAGGATAGGCTGTGTGAATCTTTTCTCCTTGGCCGATTCAAGTATTCCCTTTTAATTTCAGGTTTGATTTATTACTGTTCCTTCCTTTAGCTTCTGCGCATTTGGGGTGGACTTGCAGCAAGGGGAGCGCGTTCTTCGCCCCCAGGGGGGATAAGAGCAGGCGGTTTTTTCACGCTCCGGCGCCAACCCCCTCCCCCCCAATTCAGTTTCTTCCTGCCGCTTCTCCACGCCGCCCTTATAGCGGCCTGATCCAATCGCACTATAAAAGTGCAGCTGGTGTTCCCCCCCACCATGAACGCCGATCGCCCCAGGAAGGGGCGAAATCTTGCCTGGCTGCCTCTCTCGGCCTCTAGACTTGCCGGAGAAGCTTAATCTTCGCTCTGAGCGGCCCGTGTATAAGAAGATCGTGGGTGGCTGCCATTTTGGGAGCCACTGCGTGCTCGGGTGCCATTTTAAACCGGCCTCATTGCAGCTGCGAAGTTACTAGTTCCATTCACAGGCCTTCTAGCCTGTGAGAACTGTATTGGGCATTAAAAAAGAATTGACAAATTTACTGGCTTTCCGCAGCAGTGCTCAGGGCACAGAATTGCAGCCTATCCCTCCCAGTTGTTGCCTGGGAGCTCCAGCTGCCAGAGACCTCTTTCCCAGCCTCAGGCATTCATTTGGCAAATTGGAGATAATTAACATCAACCTCTGGGGTCACTCCCTCTTGGGAGCACTGAACCAGTTCTCGAATTAGACATTTGTCTGTCTGTCTGTCTGTCTGTCTAAATAAATAAATAAATAATTATATATATATATCTGATTGATATATGACTATAACACATTATCAATACTAATTGGATTATAGATTTAATAGTACGCATACATATATATATATTAATAATTATAACAATAATAATACTATAGATTGTATACATCTAAATTCCAAAAGGGGGCACGGGCCAGCTGAAAGGACACCCAGCCTTTGTTGAAGGTTGAACCCTTGGCGAGCCAACCACCTTAGATTTTATTACCTTACTTCTAAAATGGCAGATGACAATTCCGCTAAAGGCCCTTCCTTGAAGGCCAGATCAAAGTCCTACCACTTGTGCAGACAGGCTAAGGAAGATTCTAAGGAATCTTCCAAGGCCTCTCAGATGCCCTAAGACGTCATAAGGCACTGGAGAAGGAATTTGACAGGCGATCTAGAGAGGCACAAGCGGTGCCTCCAGCCCTCCACCCTCCATTCCTTCTACCTCCAGACACCCCCCCTCCTCCAGATTGCTCTTCCCTCTCCAGGCGCAGTTCATCCCAGGGACACCAGGTCCCCAGACCAATGACCAGACGGATGCCCGAAGCTACATTCATGCCCACGGCCACTGGTCTGCCCCAGGAGGAGGCCGCCACACTCGAGATCCCTGCACAAATGCAGGCATGGATGGAACGGGCTATCCGCCAGGGGATTGCAGAAGGCCTCCAGCAGATGTCCATGTCCGGTCCCCCCTCGATGGCGCCTGAACACGAGTCGCTATCACTCAGGTCCTCGCCTAGATCGGACCCTCCTCATGGTCAGGTATCTTTACAGAGGGACAGCACTCTCCCAGAAGGGGAACTGGAGGAGGCCATAGAGGACCTGGATCAGTTCAGGGAGGAGGAGGAATTTGAATGGGGGTCTATGCACCACGGGGAGCCCCTATCGGAGATAGACCCTATGGAAGGGGATATGTCCGAGAACGAGGGTCTCACTCCCGATCAACCCACCTTTGTGGGTCTGTTCAAGCCACACATTTAAGTCGCTCCTATTTAAGGCCAAGAACATATCTGGCCTGTCTGTACAGTCCCCTTCGGCTCTCTCTTCCCCGGCGGAGGGACAAGAGGATGCCATTTTTAGGCAGCTGGTGGTGGAAGCGGAGGTTATTACGGCTCCACCCATATTTTACGACCTAGTTTCAAACCAGTTGGACTCTATAAGGGCCCCTCCTGCCCCATCCAGCCAGGACAAGAGGTTCTTCAACCTCGATTCAAACTTCTGCAACCTGCTTAACACCCTCGAGGTAGATGAGCCCATCGTTGGCTTTGCATCCTCCTCCTTCCCCAGTGATCCCCTGGAGGCTCTGAAACCCGAGGACAAGAGGTCCGAACTAGCCTTACGTAGGGCTCACCAAGTGGACGCCTGGGCCATTAGATCGGCCACGGCTGCCTCCTTCTTCACCAGGTCTTCGATCCAGTGGCTCTGACAACTGATACAGCAAGTCCCCCCCTCTAACACAAGGGCACATCAGGATATCGCCAAACTGACGGCCGCAGCAGAATTCTCGGCTGACGCCACCTACCACGCGGTTAAGTTCGCCACCCGAGCAATGACCTCTCATGTTACAGCCCGCCGCCTGCTCTGGCTCAAACACTGGCAGGCGGAGGTAAAAAACAAGGTTAAGTTGGCCACTGCCCCCATCAAGGGGGACAAACTATTTGGCACTGCCCTGGAGCCGTTGCTAGCCGAAACCCGAAGCAAGAAAAAATTTCTTCCTCCCCTTTTTTGGAGGTCAGAGTCAAGAGTCCCTCAGCCATTTCAGAGAGGTTCCTCCCTACCTTTCTATCAGTCACCTTTCCCGCCCAGGTATCCGAGACCTCCCTCCTTCCGCCCATTCCAGCCCCAGGATCGAGCCGATCCGGGCGACAGGAACAGGAGGGGCGGCAGCTACAGGCGTCCCTTCAGGGTTTCAAGAGGGAAGCCCTTCCGGCACACCAGATAGATCCCGTCCCTCCCTTCCCATCGGCGGACGCCTCAAGCATTTCGCCGACCGATGGGACTCCTCCACCTCCGATGCCTGGGTCCGGGACACCATCAGACTCAGTCTCGCTCTTGAATTCCAGTGCGCCCCCCCTGACTTTTTTATGGCATCCCCCCCCCTTGAGGGATCCCACCAAACGCAGCTTAATGGATTCAGCTATCCATCATCTCCTCAACATACAGGCTATACAACCCGTCCCACCATCCTAGTGGGGGAAAGGTTTTTACTCCCACCTCTTCGTGGTCCCCAAATCCTCAGGTGGATGGAGAGCTATTCTAGACCTGAAACGCCTTAACCATTACCTGATCTACCGCAGGTTTAAGATAATTCTGCTACACCCTACAGTCCATTCTACTGGGCATCAGGCAGGGGGACTGGCTATCCTCTATAGACCTTTCAGAGGCGTATCTTCACATCCCAATCCGGCTCTTCCATTTCAAATTCCTCAGGTTCTGTTACAACCACCGCCACTTCCAATATGTGGCCCTTCCCTTTGGGTTGGCCTCTGCCCCGAGAACCTTCACTAAGGTCCTCGCGGCTCTAGCGGCCCATCTCAGGAACCTCCCAGTTCGTCTCCACTGTTACCTGGATGACATCCTCATCCTGTCTAACTCCAGACTCCAAGCAGAGAAGGATATCAGAGCTACTCTCTCTGCCCTCCAAGACCATGGGTTCCTAGTAAACTGGCAAAAAAGCCAATTGTTACCATCTACACGGATCACCCACTTGGGGTCCGTCATTGACTCAGTTCAAGAAAAGGTCTTCCTTTCCTCGGAAAGATTCCTTAGCATCCAGGAAACCATCAAACATATCAGGCGATCAAGAAAGGTAACACTTTTAGAACTGTCTAGATTACTAGGTAAAATGGTTTCATGTATCTCCATTGTTCCCTGGGCCCGTTTACACACCATATCCCTACAGTGGTTCCTGCTCCCGTTCCAAAGGACCGGCAGAAGCAATTCAAAGGCTACGGTCAAGGTGCCCTCAAGGGTCCTCACGTCTCTCCTCTGGTGGACCAGTCCCGCCATCAACAAGGGACATTGCTTCAAGGACCCCAACGCCTCACCCTCACCACAGACGCCAGCCTGTCCGGATGGGGCGCTCACATCCACTCGCTCTCGACACAGGGCAGATGATCGTAGGCAGAACGGACATGCAGTATAAACTGGTTGGAACTCCGCGCCATCCACCTGGCCCTGTGCAACTTCCTCCCTCAGGTACGGGGGTGGCATGTCCTTATACTCATGGACAACATCACCGCCAAGGCTCACGTCAACCGACAAGGGGGCACCCAGTCCATACGCTTGATGAGAGAGACCGAGCGCCTCTGCCGTTGGGTGGAGCGCAATCTCCTCTCCCTCAAAGCCAAACACATCTCAGGGGACTCAAACACCCAAGCGGACTGGCTGAGCAGGACCACGGTGGACCAGTCCGAGTAGCGCATCCACCCGTCACTGTTCAGGGAGGCGACCACGATGTTCGGTCTCCCGTCAGTGGACCTCTTCGCATCCCCCCTCAACACACAACTCCCCAGGTTTTTCTTGAGGTAGCCCTCCCACGGGGCCGAGAATTACAACGCCCTCTATTGCCCCTGGCCCACGGGGCTTCTATATGCATTCCCTCCATTAGCCCTAGTCCCCAGAGTCATCCAGAAGCTCATCTCCGAGAAAGCAGAACTGATTCTAGTGGCCCCCTACTGGTCCAGACACCCATGATTTGCGGACCTCCACAACTTGTTGTTGGCCCCTCCCTGGAAAATCCCCCCGAACAGGATATCCCTTTCTCAGGGGCCCCTCCGACACCCGGACCCTCAGTTGCTCCAGTTAGCCGTTTGGAGGTTGAGCGGGAACGTCTAAGAAAGGAGCATTTTTCTGACCAGGTTATTGATACCATTTTAGCCTCCAGGTGGCCCTCAACAACCCGAATATACAATGTCACTTGGAATAGTTTCTGCAAGTGGTGCCATAGTTTTCAGGGCAATCCTCTTTCACCCTCCATCGCTCAAGTTTTGGAATTCCTCCAAGAAGGCCTGAGGAAAGGACTTTCCCCGAACACCCTGAGGTGTCAGGTCGCAGCCCTTCTCAACCATCATTGCTTGTGACAATCTGGGTTCCCTTTCCCTCCACCCTCGCATTAGGGCATTCCTCAGAGGAGCCACTAACCCTTGTCCCCCAACAATTCACCGTTAACCTACCTGGGACCTCAATAAGGTCCTTGTGTCCCTTACTAAACATCCATTGAGCCTCTCAGGGAATCCACACTCCAGTTTCTAACATTCAAAGTCGTGTTTCTGGTGGCCATCACTTCGGCTCGCCGAATATCAGAGATAGCAGCTTTGTCAGTGAGGAAGGATCTTTACATCTTTCATGCCGACCGGGTGGTTCTCCGGCCGGACCCTACTTTCTTGCCCAAGGTCAACTCAGCCTTCCACAGGGCACAGGAACTCACACTTCCGAACTTCTGCCCCAATCCCTCGCGGGAAAGGGAGAAGCTTTGGCACACCCTGGACTTGAGATGGGCCCTCTGCATTTACATTAAGCGTACCCAGCCCTTCAGGAGGTCCAAATCCCTATTCCTTTCCTTTCAGCCCAAATCATTAGGCCACAAGTGTCCCCTTCAACCATCGGCCGCTGGATTAGAGCTACTATCTCCAAAGCTTATTTGTCTCAGGCTCTGCCGGTACCCAGCGGAATAACAGCACACTCCACCAGAAGTGCAGCCACCTCGGCAGCTTGGGCCACCCAAGCTCCAATTGCTGATATTTGTCAGGCGGCCACCTGGGCCTCCCCATCTCCCTTCATTAGACATTATAAGATCGACATATTTGCCTTGGCGGAGGCTTCGTTTGGCAGACGAGTCCTCCAGCGAGTTCTCAAGGAACCGCAGAGACCACCGAACCAGACAGAGTCCCTCCTGTAAGACAGCCAAGCTTTGGTATGTCCCACTCTCTGGATGATCCGAACGGCTCTAAGGAGAATGGGCGTTGGTCCTTACCTGACATGCCATTTCTCTTGAGCCGTGAGGATCATCCAGGCCCACCCTTATAATTTCACCGTCTGGTGGGGTCTTGTTTCGGCCAATGAACCTTTTAGTATAGTAAGATGAGACCATGACCTTCTCTCCACTCTCAACCTCGCATAAACTGGGGAACGCAAGGGAGCCACGTGATGGAGGGCGGAGTGTTCCTCAGTAATTAAGCTCAGCCTTCAACGACACAGACTGAAGCACCTCCCACTCTCTGGATGATCCTCACGGCTCAAGAGAAATGGCGTGTCAGGTAAGGACCAATGCCCATTTCATTTATCAAATATTTATATTTCAGAGGAAACTTGTGGAGAGCCTCTGGAGAGACTGCATTTAGGTTTTCAATGGATTGCTTGTTGTCTTAGGACCTCAGCTTGTCTATTCCTGGTACGGGGAAGAAAGTAGAGTCCACAGATTTAGTCTTTACCCTTTTTCTGCCTTTATCTCTTTAGAAATACTGATATATTTATGGTATCTATTCTTGAACAAAATTGTCAATGTGGTAGGATATGATTGTGCCTTTTACCATATTTCTCCATAGGCATACTAAATGTTACTTAAGCTGTAATTTCTTCCTTTTCTGAAGATTTCAGTATTGTTCCAGGAAGGGGAAAGATCTTTACATTTCTTTGAAGTAGTAGTTAAACTGTAAATTCTTGTCAGAAATTGGGCAACTTTGGAATAAAAATGCTTTTCCATGTGTTATTAGTATAACCAAAATGTTTTCGTATATTAATAGAACTAAAATACTTTGATCTTATTAAAGTCACAATATTAGTGCAAGGTTACAGATAGTTGTAAATGGTTCACAAATTTTCTATCACAATTGTGATATTGTCTTGTAATCAAACTGCTCAGTGAATTGGAACCTCTCATGTAAAGGTGTTAATTGACCTGTATTCTCTTCCTATACAGAAAACATCCCTGAGAAGTGGACTCCAGAAGTCAAGCACTTCTGTCCCAATGTGCCTATCATCCTGGTAGGAAACAAGAAGGATTTGCGTAATGATGAACATACACGTCGGGAGTTAGCCAAGATGAAGCAGGTGAAGTCAATAGTTTGACATCCCTTTCTGGATCTACTGTTATCATTAGAATGGGAATGCTTTGGATTCTGTTAAGAGAAAAAAATTCTAGAGATCCTTGTTGAAGATGAAAGTTACTTGTGGAAGCCCATAATTCTTATTGCTGGATTTTTACTTCTTATTTCCTTCCTCAGTATGAAATCCAGGAGGACCTCACTTGTCTTTTTCTCATGTAGGAACCAGTGAAGCCAGAGGAGGGCAGAGATATGGCCAACAGGATTTGTGCTTTTGGCTACCTGGAATGTTCTGCCAAAACAAAGGATGGAGTCCGGGAAGTGTTTGAGATGGCAACCCGAGCTGCCCTACAAGCCAAACGTGGGCGCAAGAAGACCTCATGCCAATTGCTCTAAAACCTCCCCAGCCTGCCTTCCCTGCCTGCCAGCCAAGTCATTGAGCTGTTAGCTTCCAGGCTTTCCTCCCTTCTGAATACTGTGCTGAAGGCAGGACTGGCATGTCTCTTCAGAGGGGAATCCTGCTAGAGCTGGGCAGGGGTTCTTCTGGAGCATGGCAACTAACTATGGAGATGGGTTTCTCAGTCTGTCCCAGGCTGTTTCCATCACACTTGCAGGGGTGGCCTTTTCCCCTTCCATTACAAAAGTCTGACCCTTCCACATAAGGTCAGAAGGTGTTGGCCTTTGATGGGTCAGTGGGAGAGCTCCTTGACCTTCTATGCCTGCTTGCTCATAGCAGTCTTGCCTCTTTTGTTAGTAGCCCATGGCACTACATTGTTCTTGGCAATTCTTTTAGAGAAGACTTCCTGCAAAGTGTGGAAGCTTCTTGCTTTAGTAATTTGAACATCCAGTCCCAGAGAGTTTACCTTAGCATAAAAGGGACTGTTGATTTGTGAAACAAGTCAGTCACTTTGGGAGGTAGGAAACGCCTCCGGCACAGCAGTCAACAACAGTTCACTTAGCACCTCCTACTTTGGCAGATACATTGATTCCTTCGTTGCCTTTTCTGCTGTTCAGGGTGTAGCAGACTTACTTTGGACCATGGCCCTTTCCTCAAAGAAAACAAAGACCAAAAATCCATCTAATTTAAGATTTTATTTTGAGGGGTGCCTTATTAAAATGGCACAGGCTCCTCTACCTTTTTCTTCTACCCTGTACTCTGAATATTTCTTTTTAATAAAATATTTAATTTCCTGACAGGACAGCAGAGAGCTCTTTCTTTCAGTCTGCTCAGGAGATTGGGTCCTACAGCTTGGCCCCTTCTTTGCAACGTATCTACATTTGTAAGCAGAGGTGCTATGGACCAGCTTTCTGGACCACCTGTGGCTGAAATAGTCACTGCCACAGCTCCCAAGTGCAAAGGAGCTAACTCTGTTGCTTCTGTCTCTTTGCTCTCATTCACTCCTGCTGCTGCTGCTGCTCCTCTCTTCCTTCCCCAACCCCACTCACTGCGTTGCCACCGGGATGTATGATTTTTGTGTTTAATTTGTATTCACATGTTTAAAAAGTGGTTGTTACTTTTCAAAATGTACTTGAAAGACAAATCTGTAATAAATTTGTAGCAATGTTTAGTATAAGCGAGGTTCCACTTCTTGCCTCTTTACACATGCATTGTTTGAAAGGGAGCCCTTCACTCTGTAGCCAAGAAAGATGAAAGTTGCTAGGACAAAGTCACAAGATATTTCTCACTAGAGGGTACATTTCAAGAAAATCAAGTGAATGGCACGGAGTAATTTATGTCCACCCTGAAGACAGTCAAAGAGCATTTCTTATCCTGGCTATTAGAAATAGGGTAAATATTTAAAAATGACATACAGGAACATATGAAAATCCAGTGAGAAGCAGAATTTGTCTTGGATTCTGGCCACAAACTATCCTGATAACCATATATTTTCCTGAGTCCGTGTAGTTTCACTAATGTACATAAAAGTACCTGTCCTTTTAAGTAAGTGGATATGAGGGAAGAGTGACAGTCTAAACAAAATCATTTTTTTCATGATTAGGTTTTAAATGGTATTGATTCTTAGATCTGTGATTTGGAACATCTTACTTGCTGGAAACCATGGTTTGTTACAAAAGAAATATTGATGGAAATGGTTTGTAGCATTATGTGTCAAGCAACTGGGATGTTCTGGTTTTGAGCCATTTGTTCTCAATCTACATATACCTTCCCCAACAACTGCCCTTTTTAAAGAGAAATTGGTTCAAGGGAACACATTTACATGCTGTTTGACTTACTTGTACACAAGTGCTGCACCTCATCAGTCCAACAGCAACATTATGAAGCTGATGTTGGTAGTTCCCCAGCATCTTACCTCCATTGTTGCTATTTGACATTGAAGCAATCTACACTATGTATATCATTTTTTTCAAGTAAATATCAAATTAGCAAAACATTCTCTTTCCTTGGTTGTGCACTGGCAAGAGGCTTTGCAGTTCTGAGAAATCCTGCTTTGTGAAAATAATTCTCAGTTTCTCCCACATGAAGCGTACTTGTTTTGTAACTGGAAAGCCTGGATGAAGTCTTCAACTGACCTAACAGCCAGACAGTCAAAGCCTATGGTAGTTGTATAAAGTGTGACCCATCTATAGGACAGCAAGTTGGTGGATAGCTCATCTAAATAACTTATGAAAGAACGTCTTTATGAAAGAACTGAATACAATGGAGATGATTTGGATTTAGAAAACCCATGCATCTTGCATTACAGAAGAAAAAACTGAAGCTGCAAACAGTTGTAGTTTTCTACCTTAAAAAAGGAGATCAAGTGGAAAGTCATATACAGTATATATGTTGCATAGCAGCTTTTACCATATTTACTTGGGATTAATTGGGTTATAAAACTTACTCTAAAGGCTCCTTGAGCATAGTGTCGCATGCACATTCCATTTTTACCCCAGCATTACTCCTTTGCATTTCAGGAGAACAATGGAAAAATAAACTATTCAATGCATCAACTCCGAATTTCAATAATTCTAAAAAGTGTAATTACATAACAGAAAAGTATTCAACATGATAGCTTTAATTGGGGAATTTGTAAAAACGCATCATTTATAGCAGGCATGGAGCTTTTCTGAAATGACAATTATAACAAAGCAGAAATATGCTATGCAATGACTTATAAAAATGAAAAGTATGTGGAGCTAAAACAGTACTGCTTTAAAAAGTCAATTGGAAGGCAGAAGAACATTTCTTGCTTGAAATATTGCCTCTAATGTCAACTAGCAACTCTTTCACAGCATATTGGTGTAATTTTTTTTTTTTATATTCTCATGTTTGAGTCACATTCTAATTTCCTTTCTATGGTAGAGTTGTAAAGATTATTTCAGCTAGGTAAGACTGCCAGGTAATCGTACTAGGTAATTTTTCTTCCCATCTTCAAAATTTGGTTCCCTTACCACTTAACCATTTATCTACCAGTTTCTTGCTTGTCTTTGTGGATATTCAATTCCTTGGTCTAATTTTTTTTCAATGATCAATTTAAAATGCTTTACTAGTCATCTGTTCCAAATATACATAATATATACCGTATATGATATAAGGTGGCACCTTCAGAAGTTCTTCAATTTACAGGTACAATTTATAAGGAGGCAGGGTTACATCGTAGCTGAATCCAGAATCTATAGAACATTGAAATAGCTTTTTATTTAGTGTGTAAGGCACATTTATATTGAAAATCTGCTGAGGGCTCAAGCTGTTTATGACCTACAGTAAATGAAGCTGACTACAGCGTCATGATTGTTTACCTTATGTAGAGCAACATTAAGTGTTGTTGAATATCTAGGCATTCATTACACTTAAAAAAATACTAGCTTGAATGTAGACTAGAAATGATTTATTTGTGAAGTGCTACATGCTTCACACCCTCTGTAGCAAACACTCAGTAATTTCTGTTACTGTGCCTATGTCACTTGGGATTGCTTTTCCCTGTAACAGAGCATGCTTGATACAAAACTTCATTTCATTGAAACCAGGAAGCCTTCAAGCAAGGGAGTTTTGGAATGTGTTCAAGATCAGATCCTCACCTCTGTTATGTTTCAGATTTTGTAGCCTCACTAGTTTACCTTTCTATAAAATGAGTATTTTGTGACTAATCATTACAAAAGTATTCTTGCAACCAATATTTTATGATCTCAGTACCCTAAAAGTTCCACATGTTCCACAGTTTTATTCAAACGTTTATCCCTAAAGTTTTGAATAAAACTGCTCCAGAAATTTACATAAAGCACAAAGGTACCCAAATATACCTATTGTAGGCTTTTTATTACACAATGCACAGCTGCAACTCCTAGAAATAAATACTTCAAAAATTACATTTTGCCACCGTTCCAGTCTTTTTATAAGATGTTTAGGAATTATTCCTCCTTCCTATCATAATTGCTCCAGATGAAACATATCCCTGGATATCATTCAGGGGATCAGTACTCCGGCCTAGAAAGAATTAAAACGTTAGTCTTTTCATCTTCAGAGCCATACCTTTCTAATCAGAAACATGTTATCAAACTTATGCTAGTTATATAATTTAGAACATATTGCAACCCATTTTACATCATTAGCTATAGTGAAATGTATTTGTTTTTACACAATTGGGTTTTAGGAGGGAAAGTACCATTTTGCAAGAGACAAAAGGCCTCTTTCTGGAGGACTTTCTTACAGTCCTTAAGATGGCAGAAGGGTATGTTGGCATATTTTGTACAGTGCTCTGTCTTGATTCTATTTCAGTTAACAAAGCCAGTATACGGTTCTTAACACTTGGCACAAGAATGGAATTGGTATCAGGTGACTTTGCTTACTCCCCAGCAAATACCATTAGTTTTTGGGAAAACCACTCTCCTAAACTTGGGATGGGAAGGAAGGGAGTTTTGACAGGTGGCTGTGAAATGGTGGATTTAGGCCATTTGCCAAAAAACCAACACTGGTTTTGTGCAGGTCTTTCATATGGGTGTGTTCATCTAATAACAGCTCCATTTCGCATGGGTTTAGTGCTATTGTGAAATAGTATCAATTTGGAATACCTTGATTCTGGAGTAGCACTAAACCCATGTTTACAAAACAAAATACCCCTCCCTCATGTAGAGCAAACAGCCTCAGTTCTGGCTGAGAACAGATTGATTGGAAATCTGGCGCAAGTGCCATTTTGTGCTTGTCCAATGTATAACTGAGGATCAAGAGGTAGAACTGATGGGGATATACACACAAAATGGGTGGAGGTGCCAAAGAAGCCACTGAAACTGGGATCTTTGGCAGTTTTTAAAATCAATTTTCAAAGCCTGATCAGTTTC
This sequence comes from Hydrophis major, assembly GCA_033807585.1. Classification (NCBI taxonomy): domain Eukaryota; kingdom Metazoa; phylum Chordata; class Lepidosauria; order Squamata; family Elapidae; genus Hydrophis; species Hydrophis major. The sequence continues at coordinate 226,035,690 of CM066329.1, forward strand.
ATACTCTGTCTAGTTTCACAGATGGAGGACTTGTAATAGCCCTAAATGATGCACGGGTCTAGGGAAGAGTAAGGTGACCAAGGCCATCACTTTCTCCTTATCTCCATCCAATGTACATACACTTCTGAGCATTAGCATTCTTTTTACCAAATGTTATTTTTTTAAAAAGCTAGAACACCCAATAAACACTTCAGAAAACATCAGGCATTATGTGCGCAGATATTTTTGCAGAATTTAGTTGCTACAGTGGTCCAAATCAAAATGGCCACAGGACAGATGCCATGCACCCACATAAAATAGACAATTAAAAACTATGCAAATCCCGGCTATGGATTGTCTTATCAATGAGGTATCACAGAGTAGAACTTATGTCAGAACAAAGTGGGAAATGCTAATTTTAAATGGAACAGTTGAAGGTGAATTTAAACTGCTTACACCCTTAGACTCAGGACTGGACAATGCAATGCCATGAAAACACATCCTTAACTTTCAAGGTGTAGTTACGATATGTGGATGAGACCAAGGGATTTTATCGCTTATATTATTTACGGAGGCTAAGAGATTATACCATATCTTATTGTCTTAGTTTTTTTCTTATACTCAAAATAGAACAACTGCTGAAAAACTGAAAGATAAATAGTAAGCCATATCTATCTGAGTTGAATACATGCATATGTGCAGATTAAGGCTCCTTGGACACATTTGAGACTCATCTATAGATATTGTCATAAGTGGTGCTAAAATGTTACCATATCACATAAAGCAAATTGTTTGTTTCTTTTAACTATAAGAACCGTGTCTCTAAGTACTGCCTAATGTGTACATTTTTATTTTCCACAAACCAAACTGATCACCTTTCTCCGACCATGGCAGAGGCTGATAGCCAATTCTTTTAAAAATGGAAAATTTATAGACAAAAGCATTGGACACATGGGAAACCATTCTTAACCAAACTGCCCTGAAGCAGCATGCCAATGAATTTGGTGGCTACAACTCATCTAGGAGGTAAGAAGTTGGGCAAGGTGGTAGGTAGAGAACAGCATTTTGCAATGCAGAGGGCACAGCAATCCAAGTCATTTGCATTCTAATTCCTTACCTGCTCTTTGCTTTCTGGGAGTGTAGAGCCTGATGCAAAGGGAATCAGAAGATGGCTGGGTAGAATCACAGATTATTGTGCTGCAATGGAAGTAGATCTGAACAACAGACAAAAGTCACCAGGCATCACAAAACAGTTTGAGAGCATGTTACTAAAGAACATGGCAAAATACAGAAAATATAGAAAATACTTGTCCCTTGGGAAGAATTGAATTCAACTGGTTTTAAAATAAAACTGAAGTATTGGAGTTTTAACACAATATTACAGCAATATCCTTGTAAAAGTTCATAGCTTAGGAAAACTATGTTATTGTCATACAATATCTTTGGTAAGGAAATAAAGACAATAATGCTATCAAGGCAGAATGCTGGAGGAGAATCTTATCAATGGAACAGTCACTACCCTGATATACCATCAGTAGGACCAGCTTATCAAATTTGTAAGATTATGAAACATCATGTCAAAAATTACTCAAATTGACCCATAAAGGCAACCCTTACCTCTCCTTGAACAGCTTGACTATTCACCACAAATGTAAACATTTTCACTTCAAACCTCTTCAGATGTGTAGGAAATGGGACAGAAGTATTGGGGACATCATGGAATATGGTCTGATGTGAATCTGCTGTATTTTCACGACTAGCATATAAGATTAAAAAAAAATCATTTGATATATATCTACATGTACCTGTACATATGTCTGTGTGTCTGTATACAAATGCACAGACACACATATATACATACACACACACTCACACAGAGAGAATCTCTCAGGAAGACAGGTAAAGAATTATTAAATATAAATAAAATAAAATATATTACTCATATATTGCTTAACAAAACTATAACTATCAGATCCAGCCTGTGCCAAATTGGCATTAAAGACCAGAAAGTCCACTTAACTAAATTATGCCATGGAATGCAATATTAGCACAACGCCTATCAACCACAAAGAAAACCTTTCCGTCTGACTGGTGAAGTAAAGAACTCATATAGTATTAGACTCTACAAGATACACCACCAAGCTCTATCTTAAGTTTTGAGGTTATGGCAAGAATTGCCAATGTGTCTTTCAGTTTTAAGATGACTGAATTATTGAACATAGAAAAGCAGCCATTTCTGCAGCTGGTACAAAGTGTTATATTTTGTTATGTCTTGGAAAGATTTACAGGTCTTTCATTCTCCCAGCATAACCCAAGCCACTTTATATGCAAGCCTTGTCAAACTGCCTTCTGTAACAACTGTACTCATAATGTTCAAATTTTCATCTAAGTGACAAAAGACCTCCAATCCACATTTAAAACTGGTACCTGCCAACCACTATGTGCCATTGTGGAAAACTGTTTCTGTCAGATTTCACAGTAGCCCAGCAGTTCTCCAGAAACAACTCCAGTTGTGGATCTTGGCTGTGAAGAAGTTCTACCTGAAAGTAGAGAGGCTCTCGCAGGTAACTGCGTACTGGATACTCGGTGTGCTTGTAGAAATCTCTGTAGGACTGGTCTATAGAAAAGTCAGATAGCCAAAAGAAAAAAAATATATTAGGATCCTAGTATCCAAAACTAATTTATTCAATTTAAGAATCAGTCTTCATCACCAGTCTAAACTAGGATTATGTATTCTACTCTGATCTGTTTATTAGCCCAAGAACTGTATTAGGACAATGCAAGAGTACACTGACATTTTAAGCCCAGATCAGACAACTGGAGTGGAAGCAAAGGCATCTCTAGAATCAGAGCTATTGCTAATCATTAGTGAGAAAAGCAGGACCGGAATGATTTTATCATTGATTAAACTTCTACAAGTTGAATTCAAGAAAAATGCTATAAAAATGGCTAAAAGTCAATTAATGTAATTGAACAGGAGGAACTGCAAAAATGTGTATTACCAGGCTGCTCGCTCTGTCCCCAGTTAAAAATTTTGTGATAGGACTGAAAGATGTTCTTCTATAATTCATGCTATGCCAATTAGATCAAAACTAATAATTTATTGTTAACCCAAAATACAGGCAAGAGATGTTCTTGGCTACTACCACATGCTTAGATTGGGAGGAGAAACAGACAAAAGAAACAATAAAACTGAATCCTGTTTTGCTGGATGACCTGGTATGCTCCCTTCAACTGACAAATGTGACATGCAAAGTTAATTCAAGTCTAAACAGCCCAAGTTTCAGGACTCAAGTTCATAATTTCCTAACAATATAAAAATTCCCAGTGAAGCCAAGAGAGCAGTGGAAATTGATGAACGTTCAATAAACAGTTGAGACTTATCAAAGATGAATCCCACATAAAGCTAGAAATCCAGTTTATTATAAATAAAGCTTACAACATTTAAAAATAGCTTTGGCAAGATGTTCCATTCTTTTTAAAGTTGGAATTTTTAAAAGGTAAACAAAAAATGTTTGTTTAAAAGTTCAAGTTAGAAACTTGAATCCAAGTTAGAAACAATTTCTCCTGCTGGGGGCTGATGCAACAAAATACAGTACCATAATTGTATTGATTATGGTCTTAGATATGCTATAGGTAACCCCTCTGCTTTGAAATTACCTCTGGCCAGTTTAAGGGCAAATTCCAGTTGCCCAGTCCCAGGCAGTATGCTTGGTGGTGGTGTTTGTGCAAGGCTATACTGGAACAGCAGCGTATTTCCAATGAAGTACTGGCAAGCACATTTCAACCTTGAAAAAAGAGAGTTTGCCAACAAAAGAGCCTTCATGTATTCACCCAAGCTCACCAAGAGCTCCAAAGTTTTAGCTTCTCTTCACATTTTTGGGAAGAAGTTGATGCACATATGAAATTCAGAGAAGCTTTAGTGGGCTATGTTGGAGACCCATGCCTGCAGAGTCTCTCTAGATGAACTCCAAATCACCCAATACTATTGTACTCCTGATATTTTAGAATAGGGAATGCCAAAGCAATTCTTCCTGAAGCAGAGAATTCCTCCTCATACAGTTCTTTTAACTCAAATTCTCCCCAACCTGGGAATTCTGATAACTGCTATCTCAGCATGTTTGGAAACCACACAGGACAGGGCCCAAATTGGCTTCAAGTCCTTCAGCTCTCAAGTCACAAATACTCACTGGTAAATAGGTGTTGTTTGGCCTGGAAGGAAATACAGGACCTCATTTTCATAAGTCATGATGGTGTTTTCAAACTGTAAAGAAGAATGGAATGCAACATTCCAAACATAAATTGGATCCCTGCCCTTCCCCCACGTTGGTCAAAGGCTCATGTTGGAACCTTCCCTCTCCCCCTTTATCACCCCATGTGAAATAGGAAAGATACATTATCATTAGTAAAAATATAGTTCCTAGCTTTTCCTCCAGTTGTCACTTATAAAGCTGTTCTTTATGAGCACAAATGATGCTTGTCCAATTAGATGGATATAAACCTGTTTTCCCAACCTGGCTTTCCCACTGGGAAAATCAACCCAACACAGCCAGAGTGTGGACAGACTGGGAGAAGGATAGTAGACACATCCTATTCTACTTTACAGCATCCTTTCCAGACCCCCCCCCCAAAAAAAAGAGAGGGAAACCTTCCCCCAGTAATCTCTCACCTTGCGAGTTGTGCCACAAGAGTTTACACTGAAGAGGAAGATTGCTCCTGCCTTTGTCACAGAAGCTGGTTTACAGCGCTTGTCTCTCAGCACTAAATTGGAGAGGTCCAAGTTTGGCATGCCAACCAACATCCGAGCAGAGACTGCAATTGTGCCGTTAGGCTGGCAATCTGCAAGAGACACAGTTTATTCCAGGAAGTTCAGGAGGTAAGGATTCCTTCCTTGCTAACCCCGGTATTCCCACTCTCATCCCTTGCCTCGAATAGAGCCGCATCATTGAGGCCACCATAGATGCCTCCAGACAATCAGCTCTTGGTGCTGATCCTAGTTTTTCGCAGCCAGCTACAAGCAAACATTGCAGCTATCATTCCATGTTAACTGGCACTCTTGTGTACCCATTCGCTCCAACATCTTCATACCAGCCTTCCATTTCCAAAGAAATACAATTTTCACATTTTGATTGTTGACGGTAATAATTTACAACATATGTTGTCACCTCCCTTGGTAATAGGCATCCTTTTTACCATTTTCTTCCTGCCTCATTTATTTATTAATCTCCCACCTTTCATAAAAGAAGTCAATGCCTTTTTAAAAAAAGCAACAAAAGGAAAAGTATATGAAAAGTATAACAAGGATACACACATTGAAGAACAGGGAAGCAGGCCTACCAAAATTACTTGCCCTATAATTCCCACATCAAAGTCACAGCATATTGGGGGTGGGGGGAGGAAAGAGAGAGAGACAGAGGAAGGGAGGGAGAAGGAGATTACAACAGTTACAAGAATGGAGCGCACTTTAGCCCTCTATGGAGGCTGCATTAACTGATTGATCCATTTGTTAAAAAGGTGAAGATGCTATGGAAGATTATATAATAGAACGGGGATTGTATCCCCCTCTAAATTTCTGCTGGGCACAATCATTCAATAGTAACAGTTCTTCCCCAAGTCATGAGTGGGAAAGTATTGTTGCCCTTATCAACATTAATATTTCTTCCTTATTCTCCCATGGTGGTAACTGTCACATGTGATCTCTGTTTCAAATGTGCTTTTATTTTTATCTGAGGAAGGAAGGAAGGAAGGAAGGAAGGAAGGAAGGAAGGAAGGAAGGAAGGAAGGAAGGAAGGAAGGAAGGAAGGAGTATCAGTTTGATGTAAGGTGCTGGCCTTAGAAATCAAGTGATTGTGAGTTTTTAGGCAGGAAAGCTGACTGGATGACTTTGTGCCATTCATTCTCTCTCAGCCCAACCCATGTCATAGGATTTTTATTGTGGGGGAAAATAAGAGTATTTTTGTGCCTTGAGTTGCTTATAAAGCAATAAAGGTAGATAAAAATCTAAGGAAGGAAAGACATTTTGGAGAGAAGCTGGATGACAGTAGAGACTTAAAACAGAGGTGAGAGGCAGGATACAGGTTACTAATGGGGAAAGTCAAATTCATGCCAGTATTTTCCCGTAAACCATAAAGTGGAGAGCACTAACTCAGATAGGGAAAAATGGTGTGTGCTGCTAACGAAATATCAATAAAACAATGGTGATTCCAAAACCAATCTTCAGTTCCAAGCCACCTTAATTTTTAAACTGGCAGAAGGCCAAAGCGTTTCCTTTGCACAGTAGAATATCTTCTCTGTGTTATAGAAAGCTTCATACAATACAGTTTTTCTACAATGTACTTGAGACAAAGGAGCCAAGAATCTATGAGAAATAAAGCTCCAAACCAAATATAAATTATATTTTTCTTGCGGAAAGAGAGAGAAGAAATAATTATAATTATAATATATATACATGTGTATATATAACATGAATGATATTCCACTAAATATATGAGTGCCATTATAGTGAATTTATTAATCTAGATTAAATAGATCAAAAGTGATATCTTGAAATCTGGTTGACTACTTCCCAAATGGATTTAATGTATCTGGAAGGATATCAGGATCAACATCCCTCATTTAACCAGGAATATCATTTACCAATTAGATCGTTCGGAGAGAAGCTGCAGGAAAAGGTAAATTCAATCATTTCTATTTGACTGTGATAGTCCTTAAATTGCAACTGGAAGGCGGTCACAATCCCAAAGGAGTTTATTTCCTAGGACACAAAAGAGAGTAGGTTTTCAAATGATAGAAGGGAGAAATGATTAAGCATCGCATCACAAAGTACAATTTCATGTTAGATTTTAAGGGTATTTTGTTTAATTTTTCTCTTGGCTCCTGGCTTGCTGTTCAAAGTTCCAATGCAGCTCTTAACCTCAGCAATTTATCCAACTTTGCCTGAGATGGCTCCCTGGCAGATTATTTTTTCCATTCATTAATACAGAATAAGTAAGGGCCTCTTTTGAAATAGTGTGAAGATTACAATAGCACTTCTAGATCATAGTGGAAGAGAAGCATGTTGCTGAACCATAAAGGGCTTTGATACTGGCTTCTAATAAAGGTTGCTTACTCCCAGAAGCAAAGGAAGCTGACTACAGATTTGTTTCTAGGAAGCAAGAATTGCCCTCCCAAAAAAGTATAAGTAATGTTCTCTACCCCCAAAGCAAGACTCTTAGATAGGGCAAAGAATCCCCTTATGTTTTTCCTGTCAGTGTTTCTCTGGACTTTTTGCAGTCCAGATACTCTGTGGCTATTTTCTTTGCTTGTGTTCTTTCACAGAGAAGTAGGAAGTGGGAGAAGAGGAAGTGAGTGAGCAGCACTGATTGTGGGGAACCCATGAACGAATTTCCAAGGTCAGCTGTTACTGATGAGGCAACAGCTGACTTAGGAACATCAAGGAGAAAAGTTAATAGCAGCCACAGTGACAAGTGGGTCACTTTGCTGACTCTTCTGTTTTATTCTGGGCTAGTCTTCCATCAAGGCTCAAGCTTGGGCCGAAGACATCCAGATGATCACAAGATGGCAGTGCAGAGATATTGAAAACTCACTCTTTGCTTCCTTTTAGTGCCCTAGCAATAGCACTTAACTCTAACCCTAATCCACCCCAGACTCCAGGACTCGCCCATGTTCCTCCCCATTGTCCGACTCTGCTGCCAGCTCCGCAGGCTGCTGGCGGACCACAACACTTATATACTGCTTTACAGTGTTTTACAGTTCTCTCTAAGTGAGTTTACAGAATCAGCCTATTTCCCCCAACAATTTGGGCTCCTCATTTTACCCACCTAGGAAGAATGGAGGGCTGAGTCAACCTTGAGCCTGGTGGGATTTGAACTGCCAAATTGCAGTCAGATGGCAGTCAGCAGAAGTAGCCTGCAGTACTGCACTCTTATCACTGCACCACCCTGGACATCAGATGCTTGTCACCTAGATTGTTGGAGCTGAAGGCAGCAAGGGGGAATCCAATGCATACCTGTGCCTGCAGACCCTGGGAGGATTTTTTCACAGTATTTATCCACGGTTCCCACTCCATCCCAAAAGGCATTCCCTTTACATTCTTAAATAGAAGGCTGCCCAGACCAAGGTTTGTCATACCTCAAGTAACACATGAGTGGCAAGCTTCGGCACTCTCAGAACCAAGTGAGTTTGATTGACCTGCAATCTATATTGAAGGGTCTGTGCTGTCTCTTGGGTGAGGGGTGTATTTCCCACAAAGGGCAACCAATTCTGGTCCACGTTGCCACGTTTCACCACTAAATAGAGGGCTTCATTATCACAGAATCCTTCTGCATGGGGCAGCACTGGAGAGAAGAGGAAACAAGGTGGGTTGCCTGTCTTTTACTTTTCCACTCACTGGGCCAATCCACACGCTTTCCCATTAACATTTCTGACAGCTTAGTTTCACAGAATGCTACGAGCAACTACCTGATAATTCATTATGCAAAAATGTCTAGGTACAACATAGTGCGACTGTTTAACTGCCCTATTAAAAAGAATTTAGGTATCAATGAAAGGCTATAATTGTTTCTAACAACTTTAGTGTAACATCTTCTGGATCAAGAGAATATAGAATAATAGATTTGGAAAGGACCTTGGAGGTCTTCTAGTCCAACCCACTACTCAAGCAGGAGACCCTAGACCATTTCAGATTTGCAGACAAAAGACCTTATTTTCAATTCACTAGCTTAACTTCTCAGTTACAGTGGAAATGTCTACCACCCGAGGATCTATCTTCCAGGTTCTAACCATATTATTTCTGGTATCCATAATGGAAAGAGGCAGAAAGTATTAGCTCCAATCAACTCACCTGCATCCCTCACCAAGGCAGACAGAGGGACTGGGACTTCAAAGATTTCTGCCTGAGGAATCACAATGAATTGCAATACAAGGTTGGTAGTATAATTTCGAAAGTGTTCTGGCACATACTGGGAAAAGTTTAAAAAAAAGAAGGCATTAATTTCTACATTATCACTAACAGTGTAACCATTAAAAAGAAAGCTGAGCTTAGTATTGGTTACATGCAATCTATTTAGATAGATGAAATTTATGGATTACAAAATATGTCTTTTTCTGTAATTCTACGTTAAAATCTACACAATATCTAACAGGTAACAGATAATCAGAGTTGGAAGGTACCTTGAAGGTCATCTAGTCCAACCCCCTGCCCAAGCGGGAGACCCTACACCATTTCTGACAAATGGCAGTCCAATCTCTTCTTGAAGGTCTCAAGTGATGGCGCTCCCACAACTTCCGAGGGCAAGCTGTTCCATTGGTTGATTGTTCCCACTGTCAGAAAGTTTCTCCTTATTTCCAGGTTAAATGTCTCCTGGGTTCAGTTTCCATCCATTATTCCTTGTCTGGCCTACAGGCGCTTTAGAAAATAGCTTGACCCCTTCCTCTCTGTGGCAGCCCCTCAAATATTGGAAGACCTCTATCATATCTCCCCTGGTCCTTCTCTTCACTAGACTAGCCAAGCCCAGTTCCTGTAACCGTTCTTCATATGCCTTAGTCTCCAGTCCCGTAATCAGCCTGGTTGTTCTTCTCGTACTTTTTTCTAGTCTCAACATTTTTTTTATAATCTTGGTGAGTTATTTCCTGTTACTGCATTTAGACTATGGATGGTCTTATATACTTATCAATTACATTGATAAAAGCCTCAGATGGTTGAAAAATCTCTTTAGAGCAGCCTTATCCAATCAAGCAACCTCTAGATATCTGGAGTTCAGCTTTTACAGTTTCCAAGCCAGCATGATTGGGAGCTGAGGACCACATATTTGGAGAAAATTAAGATCCTGGAAGACTGATTTTGACTCCATCTTGGAAAACTTAAAATTGCAAAACTTGTTTACATGTGTAGCATATTGAAACACTGTGGTATCCCTATCCTAGATACCCTACAGTGTGAATCTTGGCTCCCTCTTTTATACAACTTGATAAAATATGTCTATGCATTCTAAGCCTCCCTCACCAATTATTTCTCTGTAAATACAATTAGCTAACATCCACTTTCACTCAGCCTTTGACCAATGTTCCATTTTGTGCTGGGGAAGGAGGGGAAAGACATTCAAATTGCCAAAAATTCTTCTGAAAACTAAGAAAAGCTAATCCACCCCCAGGTTAGAAATTCCCAGGAATTCTCAGGACTGGATAGTCCAAATATTCTAGTGATATTTAACAAAGAATATCATTTCATGGAGTTAGTGACCTCCCTCCAATATAGAAGGGAGAATTTGAAGTAGTAGCCATGTGCTAATTATAGGCACACAGAATGAAACACGGTATCTGGAAAAATAAAATGTTTCAAGCCACTCCATATAATAATTCAGTTTTGGTTGAATTATTACATTGGGGTTAAAAGGACCGTCAGCAGTTTTGTTGTCAGTGCTCTTTTGCTGCTAATGACAAGACATTCCATTGTAACACCTGAAGACAAGACCTAAATTGATATCTGTTCATACCTTCTTCTCAACTCCAGGACTATCAAACGAGATCTGCACAAGGTAATCTTTGCTGCCATCGGGATATTTGATTTCAATGATCTTACAGCTCCATTTCTCAGCCTCAGGCAACGGCAAGAGCTCTGAATGACCCACTGTCACACCAACCAGGTCTACATCTGGGAAGAAGGAGCCAACTGTTGCATTGAAGAGCTTGAGATTTATCTTTGTATCTGCAGGGGGAAGGAAAAGTCTGCTTTGGGCTTGAAGGTATCTCTCATCTTTTCCTCCAGCTGCTTTGTGAATGAGCCCCCTTTGGCTGATCCTAAAATTTGGATGCCCATGGGCACCAGTGTACCCACTGAGATACCTCTTGATGTCCACCAGAGTCTCCTACCCTATTTAATGTGGATGGCATTGAATGAACTTTTAAATAAATCCATAGGGAAGTTTGGCATGATGGCAAAGCAAAGCATCATCAGCCAGTGTGGTCTTTATCGGTCGTGGACAGGAAGTAGGGTTGGGATCCACTGGAAATATCTTTATTTTATTTATTTTATTTTGTCAAGCGATTATAAAATAACAAGTATAAGTATAAACATAGTTATGAATACATGAAATGGATACATATAAGAAAAATAAAAAGAAACAATAGGATAGGGACGGTAGGCACGCTGGTGTGCTTATGCACGCCCCCTACAGACCTATCAGGAAAGGGGTGAGGTCAATAGCAGACAGTATAAGGTTAAAGTTTCTTCAAAGATTTAGGAATGACCCTTGTCCAGAGGCAGCAGTTTGTTATGTTTCTATGGAGATTTTTTTTTAAACCCAGGATAGTAGGAATGAGGTAATGTACAACAGGAACGAACAATTCACAGGACGCTATGCTATACCCATTTTCTGGGTCTCAGGTCAACCCTTACTGTCAAAAGTGGTGCATTTTCTCTTTCTTTGCCATCTGCTGCCACCCTTGCAAAAGGCTGTAAATAGATATACTAAGCCTCAGTAAAACTGACTTTTTGAGTTCAGATTCCCTCCCTCCCCCCTTCTCTCTCGTCCTCTCACTCTCTCATTGTGTGGGTGGGTGTATATATGTGTGCATACACACACATTGCACATTCCTCTCTCTCTATATATATATGCACACAACACATCAAGAATGGTTCAGCCAGGCTTGTAGGGGGACCCTGGACAAGATGTCCTGGATTCCACCACTCCGTCTAAGAAAACCCTATTGCTTTCTGTCTGTTAAGAAGTCCAGAGCCTCCTTTGTTGTCCTCTGACCTGCGCTTTATAAGTTAATTAAAAGACTTTTCTTTTCTGTCCTGTTTCTCTACCCCTTGTTATTGAGGGATAAAGATGGTAGCAACGTGTCACAACATGTGTTTTTTTTTTTTTTAATGTCTAACTGAGCTCTAGCGCTTAAGGAAATGAAGCTGGTGGGTGTGGTCGCCTAAAGCTGTGCTCTGCAGTAATAGAAAATCTCCTTCCAGCAACTCCTGATGACTTCATGGACACACCCATGCAGTTTTCTTGGCAACGCTACATTAAAAAGTTGTTTGCCGCTGCCTTCTTCAGAGATATTTTTACAGCAGCTTTTATATTCTCTGAACTTAACCCTCTGAGTAACCAGCTTGTGGTAAACTAAAGAGTGTGCAGGTGAAAACAATATGGGGCGTGCACAAACGCACCAACGTGCCTACAGTCCCTGTCCTATTGTTTCTTTTATATATTTTTTATTTTTCTTATATGTATCCATGCATTCATAACTATGTTTTTACTTATACCTTTTATCTTGTAAGCAATTGGCAAATAAAAATAAAATAAAATAAAAATAAAAAATAAATAAATAAATGACCATCTAAAGCAAGGGTCTTCAAACTTGGCAAGTTTAAGACTTGTGGACTTCAACTCCCAGAATTCCTGAGCTAACACGACTAGAGGAGGAATTCTGGGAGTTGGAGTCCACAAGTCTTACAGCTGTCAAGTTTGAAGACCTCTGAAATGTTAGATCATTATCCTATTAAAGCATTTTTAAAAGTCAGATCTTGCAAAACTCAAGTGTGCCCACATATCTAGGTAGCTTGGCAACCACTAGGGGGCAATAGAGAACGTTCCACCACTAGAAGCCTTTATGCAGTGTTATCTTTATGGAAGACTACAGAAGAGGCATCTTTCTGCTGTCCTGTATCAATTTCTTATAAAAAAGAACAACAACTCACAGTCTGTAATCCTGATAGGCGCAAGCTGCAAAGGTGTGCTGATCTTCTTCAATATAAGATGCTTCGTAATACCTCTGCTGTCATCTTCCCACAAATGCTCCACAAAGGTGTTGATTCTGTAGGTGGTCATCAATTTTCCATCAACCACATGACTCTGGAAGACAAGAACAATTGGTAATCGTTGTTTAAGTGGGTCACATAGCAAGACAAATCGTGTATTAAAAATGGGCAGCCCCCTTAAAATCCAGTTTGCTCTTTTCTTGATGTTGCCATCCATCTGTTCTGACCAATGCTTCCTTAGAGAGTAATAATTGCATACTGTTCCCAAAAAAACTTTTTTTAAAATTTCAATGGCTGTGAATTATATGCATTCACAGCCCGTAATGAGTCCCAAAAGATTTATGAATAGTCCAACAGAAGTCTGCCACAGTCTTTTGGGATCAGGCTGATAAGCACCCACCTCTATCTCCCTTGAAATGCTACCAACAACTAAATTGCCGGTTAGGCCAAACGGAGCACAAAGTCAACACGGAGCTTCAGATTTTTAAACCGGCCAGAATGAACAAAGTTGCTTCCTGCAAAGGCTCATGTCCCTTTGCTCCTCCTTTATGTCTTATGCGAGGGGCCAACCATCTCCAAGCCTTACTCCTGAGTCACCCCTTTTGTCTTAACTGTTCTTGCTTTCTGGCAGCTGTGCACAAGTGCGCATTGGGATCAGGTTCCCCGTTCCCCTGCCTCACTGATGTCAGATTCTGGAGTCAGCACATAATTCTGATGGCCCTGGGCCCATCTCTGTGTCGGGTGGATATCCCTCGTCCAAGCCCACCCCAGACTCCAGAACTGGCCCATGTTCCTTCCCACTGTCCGACTCTGCTGCCAACTCTGTAGGCCGCCGGCGGACCACAACACCGTACCACATGCACCGTAGCATTCAGAATCAGGAGCTGAACTGTGATCAACCATTTGTTTTTCTTCTCCCCACTTCAAATAATGTATCTTATAGATCAAAAAATGTGCAAAAGGTGGCTGTTCAGATTGTGTTAAAACTACACCATCACCTCACACCACAGGCCATGTTGTCTAGGGCTTGTGACAGTAGGAATCCACCAGCCCCACTCTGAGGGGTAGGGGCATTTCAGAAATGTGAAAAATAAATGAACTCCTGGAATGTGTCCTTATTTATGCTAGACTGGGGATGAGCAGCTTGTATCCTGAGGAGACTGATATGGCACCCAAATATTTTTTCACAGCCCTTAAAAAAAAAAAAGTGTGTTTCACCTTATTGTGGGTTAGGAAACGGATGAGCTATATTGTATTACAATAAAAATGAAGAGAAAATTTAAAAACTCGCACCAGAATACCTGGCTCATCTACATAACACCACTCCCCGCTTTGTAACACACTGTTGCCTACAGTAGCTTTTAATATCCAAAACGTTTCCCATGCCTACCTTGTAGTTACCACCCAATGCACCAACGGGTATCTTTACTATAATGGCATTCTTGTTACTGGCCAGCATGTAACCTCGGCTCTTTATCTCCTGGGTTGACAGTTTGTATAGGTCGACACCCAGCTCTATGCGCAATTCTTTGATTGTCTCAGCTCCAATTAGAAGAAGAGAAACCTGCTTCGGGATAGTCCAAGTGATTGTTTCTCTGGTGTAGGTTACACCATCTATGGAGTAATAGGGTAGAAGAGAACAAGAAAGTACAAGGCTACATGGAGGGAAACCTAAAGCCTTCAGAGATTAGGTCAGGGATCCATAGCCTGGAGATCATTACTCTGTTTTTACCCACCTACAGGGCAGGCTACAGCAGCGTCGATTATGAAGAACATCCAACGCTGTTTGTAGTAGGTGCTGGATCTCACAGAAGAAAAAGGAATCCCACTGATCTGAAATAGTAGCAAGAAGTTTCCAGCTTTTTACTTTGCCCAAGTGTGAAATTGCCAGCTCTTCGGGACATGGAATAAAATGTATCTCTATATATGAATCATATTTGATGACATTTCATTTTTTTTAAAAGAGCAAGTATCCCTGGGCAGATAGGTGAGAAGGGGATCAGGGATGTCACCAAGTTCTTGGCAGGAGAATTCTGGGAGTTGAAGTCCTCCAGGCTTAAAGTTGCCAAGGTTGAAGACCCCTGCTTTAGACTGAAGGCACCAATCCCTGGTGTCTATCCCTACCAATGGAGATGTGATGACCCAGGATGGGATACAAAAGCAACAAAGTCACAAAAACAGGTGAAGTCCCTTTAATTCCTTCAACTTGGCTTCAAAGGTCCAATTATCATTGACTGGAGAAAAAAACTCCCTCACAAACAGTTGCAAAAAGGAAGAACCATTCAAACTCAAAATACACATAAATTATAAATAGGAAAAAACAACACAAACCACACTGAAGCAATGAATGACACAAGGCAGGATAAGGGCTTGAAGATGTCCACAGATATTGAAATACACACATTGGGAAGGATGCCAGAATTCTGATAAGAACTGACAAACTAGAAATATTTTCACACTTTGCTTCCAACACTGGCCCATGTGCAGTTTGTCCTTTTAAACAGTTCTCACAGCAGTAGCCCATGAAGGGGATCAAGGCTCTTTCCTCCCCTGTAGACCACACAGTTTCTCCCTTATCCACTCCTCCCTGCGTGACCTAGGATGGAGAGGGGAGGGGCCTGGTTCTTCCTCTGAATGCCCAGCCGGCTTGTGCCCTTCCCCAGTTTCCTCCACAACTTCCAGAGCCACACTCCCATTCCCTGTCGGCTGTTCCTCCTCTCCCTCGGAGTCAAATTCTAACAGGGACATGACAGGAGAAGGGTAGAAATGAACACCTATTCCCGTGAGCTATGGTTATTACTTTAGCTAAACAACATTGCTGAACGTGGGGATTCTGGTCACTGCCTTCTGTCCTGCATCTTCATATGTTCTGAAAATTAAAGTGAGCTCACTTCCACTTTCTGAGCTTGAGATGTATTGTAGGGCGCTCTCAACACCATCCTGGTCTCTGTCATGTTAATCCCATAACCAGCAGCTTGAGCTTCTTCAACCGTCATCAGCCTGTTTCCAGAGTCCATGTGAAAGATTATTTGCCAAATGGAGGGAGTTCCAGTTTTGACCTAAAATGTGGGAGCAGAAAGTAAGAAAACCGAAGCATTTTTAAGAGTTATATAACTGTCTGCATGGAAATTATGCTGTTTTGATCAAGGAGAAGACAGAGAAATACCTCTGAGAAAGCAGATGCCCAGTCTTCAGGTTGATCTTGAACAAAACCATCTGAGATTAAAGGAACATTTCTTCTCACTGAGACCTGGAGGGGAAACAAGCAACAGTATAGTTGGAAGATACTTCAAGGTATTTAAGAGGTTTAAGAGCATAAATGTCTATTACTCCATCGCATTGCTTCCAGTTCTTAATTCAGCCTGGATGTTTTTGCAGTCATTAAGGCAGAGGTGGGGAACTATGGCCGCTTTATGACTTGTGGACTTCAACTCCTAGAATTTCTGAGCCAGCATGGCTAGCTTAGGAATTCTGGGAGTTGAAGTCCCCAAGTCATAAAAGGGCTGTAGTTTTCCACCCTTGCATTAAGCTATAACCTTCTCAATAATTACAATCTGTTTCTTCCTTTCTTGATGGTCAAGAAGGGCCATGTTCTGATCTGCAGTGTTACCATCTTGGTTTGATGTGTGATGGAAAACAGCATAGTGCAAACATGCATTAAATGGAAGTCACTTTCTTTAATCAGGAGAACCCCAGAATGGGTCATGAATGTTCCATTTGCCCAGGCTAATATATGTTTAAAGATCTCAGATAAGGCATCAGCACCTTCCACTTCTGCAGCCACAGTGGCAGCTCACCTCAACTTCCTGCTTAAAGCAACACTCCTTGAAGAAATCAGAAGTGTGTGTTGTATTATCAGAAGCTTAGAGGAGGTCATATAAAGCAAATGTGTTGCAGTACATTGGGAAAGTCCTGAGATGACGTGCAGGCTTGTCTCACTGCAGAATGGTTAGTTGCTACACCGAGACTATGCAATTGGGAAATGAGCATTCAGGTTGGTGAGAGGCCACCTTGCTCATATTTGTAATCCTGAGGACAGCCGATATCTCTGGGGTGTTGATTCATGCTTCCTGGATCATACTTTGCAGGTGAGTCAAGGCACATTACACTGCAAGCAGGACATAACAGGCAGTCTTATTTTCATGCTCATGCTATAAATTAAGTGTTCTCACTTCTACTACCTCTATCAAAGAGGCCAGTCTGCTCCAACCACGTATCTATGCTGCCCTGACTTCAGCCGAGTTTTCCATCCTGGATTAGTGGGAAACTGAGGAGAGAACATTGTCTCTATTTTTACTGCTTAAATTCTCAGACTGATGGGTGTGGTATATTCCCTTATTTAGCCTATGGCATATCCTACATGGACTACAATATATTAATGTTTCAATCAGATTAGTAAAATACAATAAAATAGAAATGTTAAAAAGATCTGTGTTCAAATACCAAATGTCTAAGCCATCTAGCCACTGAAGCACAGCATCATTTACATTAACAAAATCAGATACTGGACTGGTGTTAATATTATGTGTGGTGTATAATATGGCTCTTTATATGGTATAACATGGATCTTTATATGTGTTACTTCAATTGTTCAATTTCAAACTTACCTCCAGGCACATTCAAGGTTATCTGAAAACAGAACCAGCCTTACTATGTAAAAAAAATAAAACAAAACTCCTTTGTGCACAAAATTCTGGACCCAGCTCTGCATTATTCTTCCCCCAAGTCCCTAGACTGGACTGACCCATTGCTCTGGAGTTAGGCAAGTGGGTCCTTCCTGCAGCAGGAAGGTTTCTTCCAGCATTTCCCCTGAAACCAGATTCAGCTGCCATTCTAGCTGGATCCGATGACTGGCATGATGACGGAATAAACTAATGTTCACTCAAATAGATTATCCCAAGACAAAAACTATTCTACGGCCTTGCATTGACATGACAGAAATCCAGCTTCTGCCTTAGTCTATCACCTGTTGAACTACTCATCAATCTCATCTTAGTGAGTCAAATCCAGTGGCTATACAGGTAGTCCTCGACTTATGACCACAATTGAGCCCAATCTTCCTGTTGCTAAGTGAAACATTTGCTAAATGAGTTTTGCCCAATTTCACCACCTTTACCACCTTTCTTATGATCTTTGTTAGGCAAGTACTGCAGTTGTTAAGCCAGTCACACGATTGTTAAATGAAACTGGCTTCCCTATGGACTTTGCTTGTCAGGTGGTTTCAAAAAGTGATCACATGACCCCAAAGCACTGCAACGGTCATAAATAGGAGTCAGTTGCCAAGCATCTGAATTTTTGATCACATGACCATGGAGATGCTGCAATGGTAGTGTAAAAAATGGTCATGTCCCCTTTTCAGTGCCATTGTAACCTGGAACAGTCACTAAATGAAGTATTGTAAGTCAAGGATCACCTGTAATGAAAAGCTGGGTGTGCTTGTGTTGTCTCAGGCAACTGAACAGAAGAGCACACAGCCCTACTTGTGGGTATTAGTAGTATTTGTCAAAATGCTAGAAGGAATGAAAGGTAGAGACTGACAAGATTTTCAAGTCCTCAACCCTTCTCAAAGTTGCCTCTCCCCAAACTGACACAATTCAACATCTAGCCAGGGTACAAAATTATACTTGCAAAATGTGACTTTCTCTGGCAGAGGATTTAGGAGTTCTTGGTTACAGATTCGGCAATTGGTATCCGTAAAAGAGAACCTACAGTTCCAGCATTAATCTCTTTTCACATTATTTGCCCCATAGGCTTTAACCTGGTGATACTAAAAACAATAACAACCCTAAAGCAGAATCTAAGAGTCCATCCCGGTTAAAGTGCCAACTGCATTCTACTTCCATTATTTCTATGTAACGTACACAGAACGAAAGCAATTGGAGTACAGTTCAGCTGTCCATGGTCACGATGCACTAGAGACCTCGTGGCAACATGTTTATAGGAAAACTGTACTACCATCACAATTTTGATTGTGCAGCACTATCAGTGGCTGAGGATTGCTCGATTAGTCTCCAAACTTACCTCCATATAGTTTGTCTCGCAAACAATTTCCCTGGGCTGCCAGGGGCCATACGAGCAACTCACAGGGACATTAAGCAAAGCTGCATTGTGCATCTCTGGGTGTGTTGCTGCCTGGATTTGTATGGTTAGCGTGAACTGCCAATCATCCTGAATAAAAAGTTGCAGAAAGAATAAAACAATAATTAACAGCAAGGTCTTTGGATGTGCATATTGAAATGATGCCTCCAAACGATTAAGTTGTGCTGGTTTAACTACTTAAGGTACAACATTACTAGTGCAATGTGCTGTTCAGGGTAGGAAGAGGACATCTTCAGAACGGCTGGAACAGGATTAACAATTTCCACATCAACATCACAAGCAGGAAGTTAACAGTGTTGCAGAACAAATTACAAGCTTCATAGGATGGCGACTCACAATTATATAGTAGGACTGCATGTACCCTAGGAAGATGGGCGGTGATAAGTAGTATCATGACCTTGTCTACCCCTAGGTTAGTGTTTGTATGTACATCTTCCAACCTGGGAACAACATTCTGTATTTCTTTTTCAGGGTCCCTCAGATTTTTGTAGATTCAAGTTAAACATCTTAACCCTGGGAATAATGAAGAAAATATTTGAATACTTCACAGCACGGGTGTCAAACTGGTGGCCCACAGGTCAGATGCCTCATGCACAGGCCATGCCCACCCCAGATCCATGAATGGGAAAAACATCATTGAAACGTCACATGATGGCAACATGACATGGAGAGTTTGACACCCATGCTTTACAGATTGGCTTATGACAACATAAAAACATAGTTTTTTTTGCTTTGATCACACCCATTTCCTTTCTTGCTCTAGTCTATCCTTATGGTGCCCTCAACACCAGAGGTGGTATTTAGCAGGTTCTGACCAGTTCTGGAGAACCAATAGCGGAAATTTTGAGTAGTTCAGAGAACCAGCAAATACCACTCTGACTGGAGACTTTACAGTATCCCTCCCTTGCCACGCCCACCAAGCCACGCCCACAGAACCAGTAGTAAAAAAAAATTGAATTCCACCACTGCTCAACACCCTACAGAACCTCTGCCTGCAGCCTTTGCCCAAAAGAAGATGGATGACAAATACATCATCTTGTTTCAGAAATGTTAGCATAGAATTCCAGAGCCTGGTTTATAGCCAGTCCACCATTATATATCTCTCCTACCTACCACTATCTGAGTGTAGCAGCCAATCAGGGAGGTCCGGAACTCAATGTTCCCCCATGCATCCTGGAAGATGGTATAGCCACATTTCATAGCCTGGACCTCATCAATCGGCCAAGCTCTGCCAAACTGATCTGAAAGAACAAATATATTGGTTATTTAGAAACAAGATAACTGCATTTCTAAGCAGAGTTATCAGCATCATATTGTTGGCAAGCATGATCTTGCATAAAAGATAGTGGCACAAGCCTTCTTCCCACTTAAGCCAGATCCAGATTTGCAAATGTTTGGGGAAAGTGATTTCTTCCCTTGTGGTGCAGCATTAAAGATGGGAGAGCTTGAGTAGAGAAAATATGCATCAGAATTATAGGAGCATGCCATCATTGGCAGAGAAGATAACACACTACAGAGGTGTCTACAATATTAAATGGCTAAGATAGCTTTTGTCTCAAAAATCAACTGATATTAATATTTCTAATATACCAGGTTTTTTTAAAATCTGATGGTGGTGGGGAGATGTAGAGCAATTACAAAATATAGAAACTATTCCTTCGAAGTGCAAGTGGAGGACATAGATGGGATTTTCAGACAGCCTCCCATCCAGGCAGTAAACAGACCCAAATATGTGATTTCCAAATGGTATGAAGGGAGGGTAACTTAGAAAGACAAACCTTATAGCACAAGTTATTGTCACTTGCCTAGAACTTTGAGAGTTAACCACACAGATAAGAAAGCCACACAGTTCTTTAGATTCACTTCCTGAAAGATGTTGCAGAGAGTGAACACTGCATCTGTTTTCAACATTTTAAGGCAGCTGCCAGACCATCCTGGGAATAGACCCGGCTGCTTTAAGATGCTGCAGGCAAGATACTCCATGCATGCTCCTGTGGTGCATTTTAAAACGTTCTGTGGAGATTGACTCTGAAGTACCGCACTGCACTATTGAATAGCATTACTTCATCATTGCATCATCAGATGGAATACTGTATTAAAAAGCAAATATCAGATTGAAGAATTTCTAATAATTCATAATAAAAGACACAGGAGGACCAAGACTCACCAAGGGCAGCAAAACCGACATACTTGTTCTGGAAATAACTTGAATTCAACTTGAGTTTTGCAAGGCTACCTAGACATTCCACTTCCACCTGATCTGAACCGCAAAGAGGAAGAATATTTTATTAGATTTTAATGTCATCTTTCATTCAGGAGCACAAGGTGGTGTACCTAGTGCTTCCTTTGCCTATTGCTCCCAACAATCGCCCTGTGAGGAATGTTGCAAGCTGACTGGATCTGTTTTAGCGTCCTTGGATCGGCATGGGAAAAAAAAAATTCCAAAAGAAGCAGGCTTTGGTCCTTCCACTGGGCTAGGCGACTGCTCAGAATATCTGAAATTCCTGACATGATCCAGTTGATAACTACCGAAGTCTGCACCAAACTTACCAGCTTCTCCAGACATTTTACACTCCAATTCCTTTCTTTCCAGTCAGAGACTAAAGGCCAAACAGATAATCCAAATAACTAAAGCCTGTTAAGCTGGGGAAGGCTGTGATAAAGAATACCCAAACCAGCTTACTCCGTGCAGAACCTGTATGGATTATAAATGTAGTAAGGAAGAGTTTGGAAGAATTTAACGATGATGCTTTGCCCAAGACTGGATCCCAAGGTGCTTTTCCAATCGAACAATAGCCAGAAGTATAATATATGTGGCTATCTCTAGCTGTACCTACAGATCTGATCTTTCTTATTAACCATTCTAATAAGGAATAGTGGAAGAAACAATTAGTCAAAGTATCTAGAAGGTACAATTTCTTTCCTTAGTAGGTTGCACCTTGGGAAAGAGCAAGACAGGATCTCTGCCCAATTTGTGTGATTAGCCAAGGTGAGGACTAGGCTGCCTTCTATTTTTTTTTCAAAAGATGGAAAAAAAGTGTATGTGGGGGGAAGGGACACCTGTGACTCTTTCCACACCATTGAGATGTCCTTCTCCAGAGGTAGTCAAAGCCACACAGAGATCTTACAAAGCAGTTTGTTTTGCATTTGCTCAGCCTCCTGCTTACCTGCTAGAGAAACAAGCTGGAGCCATGTTCTGGGGACCAGAACAACTAGGAGAAACAGCCTGAAAGAGATATTAGGGTACAGGTCACATTTTATACAGGCAACTCAACCACAGGTGGCACTCTCCCCAGGCTGATCGTTATGCTTGATAAGATGCTGGCTAGCTGTAGAAGAAGGTAAGATTTCAGGATCCAGCACAGCTGAAAGCCAAAACCCACTTCAAGGTCTCCCCAGCAGGAAGAGAAGCTGCTCAGCAGTTTTCATTCAGTTCCGTTCTCACAGAAAATCCATTGACAAAATAAGTTAACACGCAAACCAGGATTCTACCGGTTCTGCCAAACCCATAGCTCTGAAGAGCAGCTGCAACAATCTTCTGCTGTTCTGTTTGGCCCACCTGCCCACCTGGGCTCTAGGCTGTGCTTTATTCCCTGCTTTTTCCACCTCAGCTGCTTTGCACAACACAGCTGAGTGCTGCACATCAGCAGGAGGAGGTGAATGCTTGCAGGAGCCAGTTATTTGTAAACAGTGTGCATGCACAGCACACGTTTGGTGCACACACCCTCACCGAACTGGTTGTTATGCCAGTTAAGATCCCACCCCTGACCCAGATTCAATCTTTCCATTAAACCAAAACCTATAAGGCACAATAGAGATGATGGGCACATGTACCACTTTGACAACAATCAAATAAATCACATCTTGGTTTTGATTGGCAAACCCAGAGAGAGCATAATATATCCAAGTCTGAGTTCCCATTTTAGAATACCACCATAGTCATACGGGGCCACTGGCTGGGTTCACAAAGTGCTTGGTTTACAACCCACAATGGATTGATTGAACCATCATATCAAGCCCAATCAAATAAAATCACAGGATGAAATAAGTTACCTCAGCTAAACATGCTCACAAATTTTGGGTTAGAAAGAGACTCAGGTATAACTATAGTTTATAGCTATAGTTGACTATTTAATTATACACACTAAGCTATCTGTTGTGGTTTACAAGCAACAGACGATTAAGCCAAAATAAAAACAAACCAGATTATAATTTAGTGTAGGAAGTTACATGGTTGTTACAATATAGTGATAAAACTATTAGGATACAATCTAGGGAAAGCTAACAGTCTATTGTGTTAAATACTTGGATTCACGTATCACATTAAGCTATTAGAGATAGTTTTGCAAGCTATGTGAACTCAACTAGTTATTGCTTATCTAAATAATAAACCGCAGTTAAGTAAAATGCAGCTTAATGTGAGGCACAATCCCAAATAGTAAGCTTATTTTAAGTAAGATAAAAAAATTTCTTTAAGTCCAGGCCAACTTTTTCCACCATCCCCCTAAGCTCACCTTACTGCAAGATATGAAACCATTCTGCTGGAACATGAGAAGGACAAAACTACCAAGCTAAAAGTTCTCTTCCGCAGGATCACTCAGGCTTTCCCCATCAGTCCAAAAGCAATTTCAGAAGAGAACATTAAGGGAGGAGAGCTTGCAGCTGCCTTTTAACAAGCTCTGCCCCACGCTATCC
The DNA here is from genome assembly GCA_033807585.1 of Hydrophis major. Lineage (NCBI taxonomy): Eukaryota > Metazoa > Chordata > Lepidosauria > Squamata > Elapidae > Hydrophis > Hydrophis major. The sequence continues at coordinate 226,059,217 of CM066329.1, forward strand.
CAGCTGTCTGCCATTACCTCCCGCCAGTTACCTCTTTTCCTTACTCCTTAATTGGATTCAACAGAGGAAGAGGCGTTCCTCTTGGATTGCAAACCTCTGGACTAACGCTGGATGGCAGGGAATCGAAACCTCTTCCTCTTTGCTGCCCTCTAGTGGAATTTTGGAATTCTGCAGACTGGATCAGCATCTCAGTCCGAAGGAACCTCGAGCTGCAATCCTAAACGCGCCTTCCTGGAAATAACTTCATCATAGAATTTACTATCAGGTAAATGTAGGGAAGCTCCAGCGGGCATTTTTCAATTTAAGATACTACTGTAGTAGCCTTATTGTTGCATAGGGCTGACAATGCAAAGGATAGTAGCTCAAAAAACCGACTGCTTTAAATTATTGCACTTTGCTGTCCCTCCAAAAGATGGCAGGCAGGGGCTGGCTTGGCTTGGCTTGACTTGGCTTTCTTCAGCCTTGACCTGAGCTGGGGAAACGCATTCACTATGTCCTTCCCATATGGTCTAGCGGTTAGGATTCCTGGTTTTCACCCAGGCGGCCCGGGTTCGACTCCCGGTATGGGAAAGATTACTTTTGGAACAATATTTCCTCAAGTTGGAGAACGTTAATTTTAAACTAGCTTACATGAAAGTTTTTGGTTACATTCTGTGCAAATTCTGTCCTAGATATTTGGAAATTGCTTGCCATAGTTCTGTTTATCTGTAACCTTCATTTCCTGTGTACTCGATTTATATTTTTACGCACCACCTCTTCTATTCAAGGGCCCCTTTTACAATATTTAAGAAAGGTAATACTGGGTAAGAAAATATTGTTTAATGCAACATTCGTTAAATACAACCAACTTAGAATACGATTACTTGACACTTGGAAGATTACAATGCAGATTTGCAGAAAGTAAGATAAGCATATGATATGCCTTATATAAAGCCCATTTTGAATGAAGAAGCTGATAGCCTCCTGACTGCTTTTGTCCATTCTAGGGAAAAATTCTAATCTAGGGAGATATACTGCAGCCCACTTCAATTCCAGGCATTTTGATTCATCTCCAGGTGTTTAAATGTTTACTTTTCATTTCTAGTGGTAAAAAATGATTATGGTTGGGTGCACAGCCAGAAGAGTTTGCATTGTTATGCTACATCTACTGAATCCTTTTCAAGAACCAGAGATAAGGCAGATGTTGCTTGTTGGAAGGAACTGTTACAGGATGTAAGCTGTTCCGCATGAAGCTGTCTTTTGCAATTGATTGATGGTGATTTTTGTCATCATCATTATATTTGTCACGCAGTCAGATGTTCAGACTGGATTTGGCATTTTTGTCTATTTAAAGACTGTGCCAAGAAAAGCTGCCTTTTGCAATTGACTGAGGGTGATTTTGTCAATGCCAATGATACTCCAGTGATGTCCCAGATGTTTTTTGTTTATATATTTATAATGCATATTGTATATTATATATTTGTATATCATGTACCCATCATTTATACATGCCTTGGAGTCAGTCTGGATTCCTTTTGGAAGCCTGGACTAATTGCTTTCCCGCTTTCTATGGCTGAAAAAGAGAGACTGGCCAAAAGTCAGCCACTGAAAGTTTCTCCAGTGATGTCTGACCACTACACAAACTGGCTCTCAAAGATTATGGGAACAATAATTCAAAACAGGTGTCACATCTTGTGGGAAAGCTGTTTTATTGGAGTATACTTTGCAAACAATCAGGACAGACTTCTTTGATACTTTTCCTCACAGATTAATATTTACATATTAAAGAGCCAAATCCTAATCAAATTGTGATGTGTTTGTCTAATGTTTTCTGAATTTGCCCGACATATTTCGGAAAATAGAAGAACCGTACAGATTATAGAGGAATGGCAGCTAAAGAAAAAGATCAATAGCATCTGTCATGTGAATCTTAATTTCACCTGTTTTTTAGCTTAAATCTTTTACTTAGGAACTTTGCATAATCATGGCTTTATGCATACCTATCATTTTTCATTTTAAAAAATCTGCTGTTGACAGAGCTGTTACTTTCTGCAGTTTTTTTCTTTGGCCTTCTAGGATAAATATTTTTTCATTTTCTTTCTTTTTCAGTTTAAAGAGATTCCCTTGGCATGATTTGTTTTATAACTGCTTGTTATTTCTTGCTCAAAAAAAATAAAATAAAATAAAAGCTCTTGGCAACATTTTGTGCCTTTTGTAAGCAATAATTGGTCAGAGGCCTCCCAAAATAAAAAGAGGCTGCCCCTTTTGAATAGTCTGGTTTTAAAAGACACAGGCACCTCTTTTTCAGGAGAAAGAAAGAAACAGCAGGCAAAGAGAAATAGTTAACTCTTAGGAGATGTAAGAACACCAGCCTGAAGGATAAAAGATGAAACCAAAAGAACAATTGGTTGCAGGGGATACGGTTTTTGTATAGACAATTAAAAAGAAAGATTTAAAGCAAATAATAGGGCATTTAGAACTGAGCAGCATCAGACAGAATTTGAAGCTGATTCTGTAATTGATTAAAGTGCACAAATTTTTGTACATGAAATTTGAAACAAAGAATAATTGAAAGCTGGCATAATAAAATGGGCTAAGAACTTTTGTGATAACATAATGTTGAGATGGTGGGAAAACATGCGGTTAAAAGGATTGAAATTCATATTATGTTATAATTTCAAAGAAAACATTTATAAAATAATGGACTGTTGGTATATAGCTCCAGAAAAATGATTGGGAATATATAAAAGATACTTCAAATTTATATAGGAAATATGGACATCGTGGTCATTTTATCCTATCTGTCTAGTAAACTTGTGAAAGAAGCAGAAAATATTGGGTTCAACACAATACAAAGAATTTTAAAGATTCAAGCTGAAATGAGGTGGTTTTTTTGGCAGGGGATAATGGATAATTAGAAAAGTGCTATGGGAGATTTTTATATATGTTACTGCTGCCAGATGGGTAATGTGCAAAAATAGAAAGACTCTGAAATACCCCCAACAGAGGAATGAAGATGATGGAACTAGCAGCGATGGCAATATTGTTTGCTGCTTAGATCAGGGGTCCCTAAACTTGGTAACTTTAAGACTTGTGGACTTCAACAATTACAATTGTTAGTTAACGGAAACCCCTTATGATTTTTTTTCAAGAAAAAAAGAAAAAAACTTGATTTATGAATTTGATAAGAAAGAGTAGATTATAGAAAGTAGAAAATTATGTTGTAACCTAAGACAGAGGATAAAATAAAGGTAGTCCTCAATTTACAATCATTTAACCATGATTCAGAGTTATGATAGCTTTGGAAAAAATGACCTACAACTTGTACAGGCAACCCTCGAGTTATAACCACAATTGAGCCCAAAATTTATGTGGCTAAGTGAAACATTTAATAAGTGACTTTTGCCCCATTTTACAACTTTTCTTGCCACATTGACTTTGCTTGTCAGAAGGTCACAAAAGGTGATTCCACCACCTCAGGACACTGCAACCATGTAAATATGAACCAGTTGCTAGGCATCTGAATTTTGATCATGTGATCATGGGGATGATGTAACAGTCATATGAAAAATGGCCATAGGTTATGTTTTTCAGTGCCGTTGTAGCTTTGAATATCACTAAATGAACTGTTGTAAATCAAGGAGTACCTTCATTCCTAATCCCAAATCACACAATCACAATTGGGGCTCTTGGCAACCAGCTCACATTTACAATCAGTTGCAGCATTTCCTTAGTCATGTGATAGCAATTTCTGACCTTGTTGATTTCCAACAAAAAAGGGGGAAGCTGGATTATGGTGCCTAACAACCACCATACAAATTGTAAAATGGAGTCTGACTGGATTTGATTGCAACAATTTACAATAGAAATCTCAATCCCAATTGTGGTTGTAAATTGAGGATTACCTATATAAATGTGCTTGTAACTGCTTTTAAGAGGTTTGAAGGCCACTTATTACTTTGGGGGGGGGGGGGAATAGAAAGGAACAGAAAAACATTTTATCCTTTTTTTTTTCTTTATTTCAATTCATAATTTACATTATTCTGTTGGAATATTTTCTTAATAAAAACTATTTTAAAAAGGAAGGAGGAGTGGTGTTGTTTATGGAAATTGTGTGACCAGATTGTAATTTTCAAGAAACTAAGTACAAAAACCTTAACATAATCCTGTCAGGCAAAAGAAGTCTAAAATAAACCCAGAGGGTTGTTAAATTGCTCAGAGCTAATCTAATTATGCTTCTTCCTGTTAATTGTCTGAAAGCTATAATTTACATCAACCAAAGAGTTTATCTTACTTGAAAAGGAATCCTAGGTGAATCAGAGCCTCATACAATATGCTATTTTGTAATGAAAGAATGTTCATTGGCTTAAATGGCTGCACTGAACATAAAACAGGCCCAAGGATTAAATCAAAAGCCTTGGTGAGTCAAATCCTTTGATTGCACCCATGTTTTTCTCCTGATTCTTCCTCTGGAACACATTATACAATGCCATTTTTATGACTGCAGCTCCCCAATGGCTTTATTGATAATATATATGTCTGATTCCTTCTTCAAACTGTCTAAAATGCTCTGCCATATCTTTTGGAATCATCTATTTTGCCAGGGTTTTATAAACTAGTTTGCAAACTTTCTTAATCAAAGACTATTTTTTTAAAGGAAGTTGTAAAACTAGCAGGGTTTTTTTATGGTTTAATGTAAACCACAATTAGCTGAGTTTGCATATGATGAACCATGATATATAAACCCTGATGTTTATGTCCCCCCTGCCCCCAAACAAGACAAACCACAGTATGGCCTTGCAAGCTACATGGCAGTTTCATGCTTCATTTGGCCAACATCAGTTTCTGTATCAAAGAAACATGGCTAATGTTTTTTGTGCAGAATATTTCTTCAGGAAGAATTCCTTTTGATATAGCTGCCATTTTGTTCCTTAATTTTAAGCATGAGAATATGAAGCAGAAAAGCTCCAGGTCCACAAAAGTGGGAAAAGGAAAATCCTGTAACTTTAAGAGCTGCTTTACCTGCAGATTTATATTGCTGTGAAAAGCAGGGAGTGGTTGTAAAAGTGCTATAACAAGCTTTATTTTCTTGATCCTGGGTCATCTGGCAATTTTACTGTGTTCTGGTCAGCCATTGATTTCCCATCTCCAAGGCCTCCAAAGACAACTTATTTCTCTTTAGGCTGGTGAGATCCTGGGAAGAGTGTGCATATCACAAACACCTGTTGCCTACCCTCTTTTCTTCCAACTGTAGTACCAGCTAGGCAAGAAGAAATAGGCAAACCCTGGCAGGTGTCTGTCCTCTTGACTTAAATTGGCTTTGTTTGATAGGGACTGCCCAGACTGCTGTGTGGCAAGGAAATATATTTTGCTGCTGTTTGGGGCAGAGAGAAGCACGACACGGTTTAGGGAACATACAGAGCACCATAAATTAACTGCATTTGCTGTGCCTGCAGCAAAATGGGATTTGTTTGTACAGCACGGTGAATGACAATATAAGCAATCCCATTTTACCTTAATATGTATATTTTATTCCAGCTCTTGGTTAATTTCTAATTCAGCATGTCACACGTGAACCAAGAAAATTAGATTGTTAATTAGGCATGGGCAAGCATATAACACAAACACAGCTAATGAGTTCAAAATCAGGCAACTACATTTTGGCCTTGTTGTACAGATGATTTTTGACTTACAACTGCTTAGTGACAATTCAAAGGTACAATGGCACTGAAAAAAGTGACACGATCCTTTTTCACACAACTGTTGTAGCATCCCCATGATCATGTGATCAAAATTCAGCCTCTTGGCAATTGACTCACATTTAGGACTGTTGCAGTGTTTTACGTCATGTGATCACTTTTTTTTTTGCAATTTTCTGACAAGCAAAGTCAATGGGAAAGTGAGGTTCCTTTAACTAACGTATTACAAACAACTGCAGTGATTCACTTAACAACTGTTGCAAGATCATAAAATAGGGCAAAACTCACAACTGTGCCACTTAGCAACACATTTTGGGTTCCACTGTGGTCATAAGTTGAGGACTACCTGTATAACACAGTTAATATAAAAAATGGTTATGTCAGCTAACGCAAGCTTCAACATTCGTTTGTGTAGTTTTATAAAAGGAGAAGAGGAAAAGCAGTCTACCAGATCTAGAGCTGCTACCTTTGCTGCTGTCATTATCTAATTCTAATACAAGTTGGGTTTACCTAACACTCTTAACCTAATATTTCCCAAATCAGGGTAAATTACCCAATTGGATGAAAGTGGTTTACCTATTACACAATCAGAACAGAAACATTTAAATTGACTTAACTTTTTACTATATGGGGCAAAATGGATAGGTGGTTTCAGCTAATGAAAAAAAAAATTGGGAAGAGCTGCTCTAATCTAAACTATAATCAGATGTAATAGGGCTCATTCAACAAACCATGGTTATAGATAAGCAATCTGAAATTCTCCAGATAGTTTGGAATTTTATGCAATTTTGGTAGCCAATGACTGAAAGAAATGAGCAGATAACATGTGATGGTTCTTGGTAAGGATATTAAATGTAAGGATATTAAACATCTGAACAGCCACTAGATGACAGAAAAGAGGTCAGGATGTACTTGCTGCTTCTTGCTGCTATCTGGATTTCTGCAGCCTGAATCTGGTAGCTCTAGTTCCAGGGCTTTTGAAAATTTGTTACTAAACCTTATCTCTTGATCCTTAGTTATGAAACAAAAGCACCTTTTCCATTGTGCCCTTGGCACCAAACTCCCAAATTAAAATTCACAACAATATGAACATACATGTGAGCAAGTATGGAATCAAGATGCTACCCCAACTCTTTTTATCATTGAAATATTTACAGCTGACAATCTTAACAGAAGATTGATCACAGCAAGCTTGCTACCAGGATGCAGAAAAATGGCTCTCTCCATCTGTTCCCTTTTTACCCCTTCTCTGATTTATTTAGTCCTTAGGCAGGTAGGATTCCAAAATGAATTAAGGTCCTTTCACTCCTGCTTTATGGGAAAGCTGGCATTGGGCAGGTCAAAATGGCAGCAATAAAACATCTGCATCAATTGCCAGATCTAGTTTTTAATTTATTGAAATAATAATAAAGAGCAGAGAAAGAAAGTCATATTGATTCATATTATCTAAAATGAGAATTTAATTTTAAAATGTTTATAGCGATAACAAATATACCTAATAAAACAGCCATAAACACTAAAGCCCTAGAGAAAACAGAATTTTAAAAAAATCCAGGCCTTCATCAAGAACTGCATACCAATAGTTAGGAATTCTGGAAGTTATAATTTAATTTTAGCCCATCTGGAACATAGTAAGCTGAAAGAGGCTGACATATAGAACAATAGCCAAGGTTTGAACAAGAATTCCTCTGGGTCCAACAATGCAAAAAGGACTTGGACGGCATAACAATATGTTACAAATCCTATCCTTTTCCAAGCAATTTAAATTATACTTTATATATAGCTCTGCATTTTTCCCTATTTTACATCCTGCTTCTCCAGGTAAAAAGAAACCTTCTGTAGAGTTTGTCACAGTTCGCAATAGTAGTATCACAACTATTTTGTCTTCTTTGAATACAAGGATATAATAGCATCACCCAAAAATGCCAGCCAAATGCTTTTCATCTTATTAGTAAAGTGGTGTTTGAAGGTCTTTGTAGGCTAGATTTAAAACCCCATGACCATGACATTATAGCAGTGGGCTAATGTAACAGAAATAACCAGACAACCCATGACAACTTTCAGGCTTTCAGAGAGATTTCCTTACTAGATTCCTCACTGCCTCCAACTATGACAATTTCTAATATACTGTATTCACTGGAAAAGTTGGTATATGTTCAGGGATGTATTGGCCTTGAAAATATCCAAGGTGAACTATACATCACTGTCAAACATCGGCACAGGAAATGTTTTTTGACATTTTAATTTTTATGTCATAAAACATTTTATAACAGTTGCCAAAGGGGTTATGGTTCCCAGATTTTGGACACATTCTATAAGTTAGTCCATTTGAGATACCTTAGTTCAAAAACTGTTGCCGTGTGATGCATCGTTTCATGCACTTAAAGGTTACAGGAACCAGAGTTTTAGTAGTTTATTTTAGTAAAAAGTAGTATATAGATTGAAGAAACAAATGTATAAGGATAGGATGGGGGGGATTTAGTTAAGTGCATTGGGAAAATGATCTTTGACCTGAGTCAGCTGCGTGATATGACTGCCAAAAAGGCAAATGGCTAAATCAAAGGAAATATTTTCCCCCAATGAGAAGGAATAATTTTAACCATTTTGCACTGCTCATACCCCCTTCTAATAATGTGTCCAATTTTGGGTATCGTATTTGAAGAAAAGTTAGATGCAAAAAAAGGAAATGGGGGTGGATCAGGGGATTATAAACTAAATTTCCTGTGGACAGACTAAAAGAACTTGTAACTTTAGAGCAGTGTTTCATAAAGTGTGGTTCTAAGACCCTTGGGGTTCCCCAAAACCTACTCAGGGGCCCATGAAATCAAAATTGTTTGACAGTTTGTGTTGAGAAATACAATATTAAAATCAAACAACTGTGGGAAGCGGGAGCAAATGGGTCAATTTTAATATAATAAATATTGATATAAACCATACAAGCACAAACTGTTTTGGGATCCTCCATAATTTTTAAAAGTGGGAAGATGTCTTAAATTTAAAAAAAAAAAAAACCCACTGGTCTAGAAAAGATGGCAGAGGTAGGTAGGATTCTGCAAGTTATTTGAAGGTAGTATAGTAATCCTTGACCTCCAACAGTTTAATTTAGTGTTAATTCAAAGTTACGGGACTGAAAAAAAGTGACATGACCATTTTTCATAGTGATTTTTGCAGCATCCCCATGATCACATCAAAATTCAGATGCTTGGCAATTGGTTCATACTTATGACAGTTGCTGTGTTCCAAGGTCATGTAATTACCTGTTGCAATCTTTTGACAAGGAAAGTCAATGAGGAAGCCAGATTTGCTTAACCACCAGGTTGCTAACGTATCAAGTTCAGTGACTCACTTAACAACTGTAGCAAGAAAGGTTGTAAAAGGGAGCAAAACTCATGTCTCACTTAACAACATACATTTTGGGCTCAATTGTGGTCGCAAGTCAAGAACAAACTGTACTTGGAAAACGTGTCTACTTGTTTTCTAACATAAGGTTCAGGACACAAAGTCACAAAAAGGCAGATTTCTGCTAAATATAAGCTTATTAAAAGCATTCTGACAATGGTATGGGTAAATTAGCTCTCTTTTGCTGAGCAAAAAGGCAATTATTTGTAAATTATAATTTTAATTGGATTTCTGCATTAAGTATTGTAAGAGATTAGACAAACAAATCCTTCAATTATCTCTGTGGATTCCAGTTTGCTCTTTTTAATCCCTTTTTCACTCTGGGACCCTTTGGCTGGAGGGCAAGTTGTTCTGGGAAATAACACCCTTTAAAATGGTGACTATGACCTTACAGTCCTAACTGGTTACTGTGTCTTTAGTCTTGTTACTATGACAGCAGCCTTTTGGGGCCTAATAAACTTCTGAAAAACTCTCAAGAGCAACACCATGGCTCTCTATTAAAGTCCCTTCTTCACACATTATCAAGGTTATGGACGATATGGCAGACCAAGGGAATATGATTCTTCTATAATCCGTCCCAGCTGAAATTTAACTACTAGAGCCAAGATAAGGCCCAGAAGCAAGACTTAATGCCACAGAAGTCCAGCACATTAGCTGTACTAATCACCTAAGGCTGCAAGAAAAGAAAATGCCTTTTCTCTCTCCCTTCTTAGATCCTGCTCTACACCCCAGTAATTAAAAAAAAGTGGAGATTAATTACGGCAAACTATTAGAAAGCAGGCAATGCAAAACATAAAGGCAACACTTTGAAACATCTTATTTACTTAACGTTCAGACGGCTTGCAAGGGGAAAAAAAGAAAAAATCATTTGAGGACACCCAATTCGGTGGTGCAAAGTATAAAACCAGCCACGAACAAGGCCACCTATTAGTGGAAGGAAAGCACGGAAGGAAAAGAAGTTAAATCAAAGTCTATCGCTTTCCCTTTAGGATTACGGGGGGAAAGCAGCATCCAGTGGGCGAATTCCGAGGGCGAAACCACTACAGCTGGCGAAGGAAGAGCTTTTTATTCTCGTCTTTCCTTCATTTCAGGAAGAGCTTGGAATGTTCGAACAATGCCCCGAAATTTTAGACGGGCGTTCCAAATTCTGCTGCGCCGATCGCAGCGCGCTATGCTTTACGGTCACACCCGCGCACCATCCCCAAGAAATACTTCTGGGTGAACCTGAGTTCACTTTGCTTAATTTAACTCATCGCTACTGACTTAGACGTAACTCATTAAGATGACGTCGATGGGTTGTCCCGCAACTCATCCTTCTGCACCTAATCACATAGTTTTCACTTAAGCCTGGAAGAGTTTTGGGTTTAGAGATACTGGTAACCCAGATGCGCCTCCACCCATTTGCAGGCTCCCGACTTGAAAAGATTTAAACACCCAGAGATTCGTGGTTCTGCTCAAGCCCGTTGAAAGTGAATATAAGTTGCCGCTATCTGTTTTCCGAAACTAAAAGCATCCCCCACTCTACCCAGCAAACGGTGGAGAGGCAACGTCTGCTAATGATTAAAAGGAACGGTTGTTGGAGGAGGGGGGGGCGGGGAAATGGTGTGGAATGTACCATTGTGATACACATGGAGGTTAGACCGTTCCTTTAACGTCCACCGGAGACCTGGAAGTTGTCATGTACGGCGATTGGGATTTATTGCCAACGGATTGCACAAAGTCAAAAAGTTTCATCAAAATACAGAATAAAATACCGACGTTTTTATTAAGGGGAGATTCCCCACCCCCTCACATCTCGGGAAAGGCAGAAGGTTGGGATTCTACCATATGAAATGAAAGAGGGGAATACTTCATTGATCTCGCACAGATTCATAAAACTCTGTATTTCTGGAAACGGCTGAAGTGCTGTTTCTGGTTCTTTCCCTTCCCTTCTTTAAGTGTGGGGTAACATTAACTGCAAGGCCTCCAGTTTTTCTGGCGGTTTTACCCATGTTGATAGGGAATGGTACGCTCCAAAGGGGAGGGGAGAGTTAAGCCCCAGCCAGGGGGTTGGCATTGGTCAGTCGTAGGGTGGGAGGCGGCTGAGCTGGGGGGTGGTTCTTCGGAGCTGGGAGGGAGGAGCCGAGCAGACCCGGGCTTGGGGGGTGACCATGGGTGGTTGAGGGGTGCCGAGTTCAGAGGCGGCCCATGCTGGCGGCCATGGCCGAGGATTACTGGGACTCGCAATAGCAGTAACCGTCGCCAAGGTAAGAGACGATTCTTTACCAAGGAGAGATTGGGGCGGCGGGGGTGGGGGAAGCGGGTCGTGGAATCCACAGGACCTTTGAGCCCTTGTTCCGAATCTCCCCCCCCTTAAGGGATCATTCTCCCTGCATTTAGGTTGGATCGCCCGTTTTCATACGACAGATCTGATCACGCAAGCGGTCTGGTTGACCTTTCTTTAATTCTTTACTGGCCTAAACACCCCCGCCCCCCCAAAAAAACTCCTAATACTATGCTTAATTAATCACTGAATTCTCATTAAAAATATTTGCCGTCTTTCTCTTTCATGAGGGAAAAGTGGGGTCTATGGCTCTATGTTGATCTGTTTTTCAGCTGTTTCTATTCCATATTTATCTCGAGTCTATTTCCAAACTCTTCCTCAATAGAGCTGCATGAATCAGATCCTGCTCCTTTTGGCCCAAAGGCAAGCTGTTTTAGTTCAGGATATTAGAGCCCAGACTTTCTTCTTAATCTTCCTCCCCTGGTTTCAAGTTCTTTCGACAAAGTCCCTGGGACCCACCCCTTTAGGGTTTGAAACCTGCATACCTTAGTGCTGAAATTAAGAAAAGTAGGGTTGGACTTGCATGGATCTTGAGTCTTCATCATTTTATGTCCCATCTGTATTATTGACTCCCCCCACCCCCATCTACTTCTCCCAGTTAACTGCCATGCCCTAAAGATTCCCCATTCCTATCAGGCCTTCCTTTTATGTTCAAGCTTTGGACTTTTTGAGATTCAGTCTGGGTATTTAATATTCACCCTGTAACTGATGATTCAGGGTTAGATGTCCTTTTCTAAGAGGTGTTTGAACTTGCTGGGTGAATCTTTCACTCCCCCCTTTTTAGGGACATCCTCTTGTTCTTTGCTTTAGGTTCAGATAGGCTTCTCAAGTTGCCTTTTTTTCTCCCTCTCTAATCATGACCATACTCTCTCTCTCTTGGAGGTGAGAAATCTTTGCCCTTCTGATCTTAAAAGTAGTTATTCTTTCTAAATAGTTAAGTTGCATTTCATCAGTCCTATCGTAAAGCTTGTAGCATTTCTTTTCACAATAGGTGGAGGGGGTGGTTGGAACTGGATGTATGTTTTCCCTAGAGAATCAAGGAATCCTTCCCTCCCCCCTTTTTAAACACTTCATATACATGGAAAAAGATTGTGTGCTCTTCCTTTCTTTCTCCCCTGGAAACCATGTGCAGAAATGTGTGTGGAAAGAATGTAATGGGGATCAGCATTCTTTCTGGCTAGGAAAAAGAGAGAAGAAACTGAATTCCAAAGGAGGACAAACTGATGTGAGCTGATTTCTGTTCTGGAATTCCAGCTGTTCTTGGTCAGGCTAGAAGGGTGTTCATTTTCTCACTTCCCACCTCCAGACCTGATGCTATCACCTGCTGCCTCACAAGTCTGATGATGTAATGTGGGGGGAGGGGGCTTCCATCTCCATTCCACGCAGCACTGCATCTGCAACTCATAATATGTGGGTAAGTAAATGGTTCTTATGACGATGCTGGAAGGTTGGCATGGATTAGGGTTGTCCTGAGAGGAATTGCTTTGGGGCAGCTGCTGGCCAGATTACCCCTGGAGACATTTGGTGCAAAAGCCTGAAAAAAGGGAGTGGGCCTAGGTTTGTCCCCTATAAGTAAGCTAGTATTTATTAGAAGGCCTGATTTCCTTCTTGTCAACTATTTTACTATTTATTTTGTTGGGGCTGACAACATAGCCTCTGCCATGTCTTTCTAGTTAGCTTGTCCTCATTTGGCTCCTGAACCTTTGAGGAAAATGTTTTTGTCTATCTGGCATGCTTATTAGGGTACTTAATTCTGTGTTGATGAGATGGCTTTCCCCTTCCAACTTATTTCTTTCCCTGCCAACTGAAGCATGGATGATTGGTTTTTGGCACTCAGTGGACTTGGCATTTGGGCCAGGTCTTAGGGATCTGCAGAGGGAACTGCATTGATATCTTAGCTGCTCAGTCTTCAGAAGACAAGGGACTTGGGAAAGCTTGGTTGCAATGAAATCTTTCTTTCCCTCTTTTTAATATTTTAGGACTTCTTCTTAGAATCTAAGTAGCTAACATTATTTATTTTTTTTACTGGTCAGTGGGTTTTGGTTACCCTTGAATGTGACTTGTTATTGAATAAACTGTAAACTTTATTGGAGCCAAACAGTTATTTCTTGAAGTTGCAATACAGCGCTCCAGATGTTTAGGAATTGGGGGCACCTGCAGTCTAGTAGGGACTCAATCTTCCAAGAGGCAAAATGGTACCAGATTGTCTCTCTTTAACTACTTTAGTTACACATGCAAGGCAGATCCGAGCACTCTATGGCAAAAGCACCTGCAGAAAGTATGTCCACAAGGTAAAAGAGCTGTACTTGATGCAGGTAAATGAGCCAACTTGCAATGTTTTAAATGTATGAAATAAAAAACACGAGAATGGAAAACATTATACTATTGCATTGTCTTTTGATTTCCTTGTTATTCATTCATAGAATAAACTGGGGGAGTGAGTCTTATTGAGGCCTATTGAGACTCAGTAATGATTAAGTCTACATAGACTGCATTGATGGACTATCTTTGAGTGAGAGGCTGATTCTGGTCTCTCATGACCATCTCCACTATTCAAAACAATGCTTGTAGTTGCTTTGTCTCTTATCAGTCTTCATTGGTTGTGATGGCATTTATGTTTTATCCTTCCAGTGCCTATGGGACAATTTCTCCTGCATGCCGATGAGGAACAGTTGATGGGATACTGCCATTTTCCCACAGTTGCCTAATGGGTAGATTTTAAACTTGGTTTAAGCCTGTGTTATATCTACATGTCATCCTCCATGCTAACAAAACTTAGACATTTTTTCTTCTCTCAAGTCTTAACTCCCATGTTCTTAACTGCTGAACAAAATCTTAAAGTGTCTATACACTGTTACTTAATTGTCCTGCAAATATGACAGACTATATTTTTTATATATCTGTATCGAGGAATAAGTCTTTGTTGAATTGTTAATATTTACTTAAGGTTAAATGTGTTTAGAAGTGTCCTTTGATGTATGTAATGGGATTTAAACATTGAAGCATACACCCCCTGTTTGGGGTATACCCAGATTAATTTACCTTATTTTGCTTTTTGTCATTCGGTTACCATTTCAGAAGCATCATATTTAGGATTCTTGCTCTTTTAGCTTTTATTCATCCCCACCTTCTTGTCTTCCCCTTGACTATAAAAGGTGATTTGGTTCTTCCTCCTCCTGCCTTGTGAAGGTAGACTTTAATAATGCTTGAGTAATACTGCAAAACCTTGGAAGGGAAAGATGGGCCTCTGAAGGCGCCTTAAATCCTTTTTGTACTTTGTTGGCCCTCATCTTGGGTAGAATAATAAATGATGCTAAATAAGCAACTTTTCCTATCTTTTCCCAGTTTCCATAATATGCATAGAGCCTCATCCTTTCTTGGCATAAAATTCTGCTAAAGGTCAGAATTATGACCCTTTAAAAAACAACCACAGCCCAATCTTTTCCTCTGATGATAAGAACTTTGCTATGAATATTGATTGTCTTTTTGTACAACTCTTGACTGCTTGGTCCCCAAATGACAGCTCTGTTAGATTTTTTTTTAAATCCTGTCAAAGCAAAGAACTTTGCACTGTACAATGCACAAAATAGCTACAGCTCTGTAAAATCTTATCATTACAGGGGTAGCCATCTTCTCGCCATCATAGATTATATGTTGTGTTGTTGGTTTTAACCTTTATACGCCGCCCAGAGCCTCTTCCATGAGATGGGTGGGTCTATAAGTCATTTAAATAACAAAATAAAATAATTTTTCCTTATACGTCAAGCAGGGCCAGCATTACACCCTCCAGGCACTCTGGATTTCCTCATTAAGAGTGCAGTGCTGCATTTCTGATTTAAACACAAAGATGTTGTGAGGTGCACGTTACACAAACATGGCACCTGTTTGCAGTTCCTTAAAGCGGCTGCAACTGCTGTTGGGATGTTACGAATGCCTTCTGTAGCTGTTTCAGAATCCCAGAAAAAGATGAGTTTCAGAAAACTGCTAGATCCATGCCCAAGATCCTCCAAAGAATAGTTTTCGCCTTTGTACTATATTAGAAACACTGCAAAATCTCATTCAAGTCAAAGCTTTTCTGAAGAGGAATTTTGGCTGCTCTCCATTGCCATTTGGAAGTGGGCAAAAGGCAGTAATGCAGTAGTGCATCCATTAACATTTTGAGCAACTTTTTTCATGTGCTATATCGGGCAGTGCATACTGGTTATATATGAGTTAGGATTTGGATATATATTGTACATCAGGGGTCCCCAACTTTTTTGGTTCTGCAGACCATCAGTGGCTTCGGTGGTTTTGATAACGGGGTGGGGGGGATGGTTTTGTGCACAACCTAAATCCTGGATATGCGTAAATGCAGCTTTGCATGCTTGCCTGCTGCTTTGGTGACCTGGTTCCCAATGAGTCACAGCCCAGTCACAGTCTGCAGCCCAGGGATTGGTGACTCCTACTGTATGTGTATGCTTAGTGGAATAAAACCTATTCTCATGGTTAAAAACTAAATCACCCTTTCTATATACCCCAACAACATACATCACTCTCACCCTTTATGCAAGACAACTGTAACTCAAACTTTTCTGTACCTTCAGTAACCAGCTATTAGCTTCATCCTATAATAAGCAGTTTGCGTTTAACTATTTCTACTTGGCTATAGCTGAATATGTTGAAATATGGCTACCTAGGGGAGGCCAAACATCAGTCTTCATGGTGTGTCTCCACCAAAGAACTCTTTCCTTACAAGTCCGTTGCATTTCAACATTATATAGTTTGCAGAAAACTGGCAAAGCCACCTTCTTCAAGTCAATATTTAATAATAGTAAATTATAATGGGGCATTGCTTTCATTTTGCTCATACAGCCTGAGCAAGAAAGGGACAAAAGGCAAGTTGAAATAAATACCTAGCCAAGTCCCCTCCTTCCACCTCCATTCTGGCCACTCGACAGACTCAAGATAGCCAAGTGATAATCACAGGACTGCGGAGGTTCTACCAAGTTTTCAAATTGTGTCCAGATTTTTTTTGTGGCACTAACAAAAAGTCTTCTATTTTCATTTGGATTTGGACATGCTTATAAAAAAGCCTTTAAAAAAGAAGACACTAAGTAGTAGGTAATGCCTAGGCTTTTTTTTCTGGCATTGCTTACCTGCTTTGTTTAGACCAGGGGTATCAAACTCAACTTCACTGAGGGCTACATCAGGACTGTGGTTGATGTTGGAGGGCCAGGTGGGTGTAACCGACTGGGTGGGCGTGGCCAATTGAGTGGGCATGGTCAGCTTGACACAACTACTCAAACTGCTGGCATGTTTCCCCTTCACACTGGGAAAACTGGGCCGAAGCCATGCTAGCCTGATTGATGTGTCCTCTTTGATTAGATAGACCGGGCCGAAGTCACACTGGCTGGCCCCTTACATTTTTCAGGATGGCCTCATGGACCAGATTCGGCCTATGGGCCTTGTGGTTGACACCCCTGGTTTAGACCAACAGATGTGTTATTTTGTTGACTGGGTGCATCATTGCACTAAGTCATAAGTTTGTTTAATTATGGTTGAATAACACTGATTGAATCTACACAATGCATAAGCTGAAGTTCAACAAACTACATTATAACTTAATGTTTCTGGTAGGAGCATGCTATAATAAATCGGCATGTTCATCCTTTTTCTTCTTTTTAATGTCAATATTTAATAGTGGCAGTTGCTTAATCTGTTGTTCAGATGGTGGTTCAAGAGCCAAAAATATCTACCTATATACTAATAGAATTCTTATGTCTGTAACCTTTAACTTGATGAAGTGATGCATCATAAGCAATATTTTCAAGCAAACTGCCTTAAATGGGCTACTTACAGAATGCATCCAAAATCCAGAACCCATGATTCCCATGAGATTGAAATTTAACAAATTTTATAAAAAGTTTTATAATAGAAAAGTTATAAAGTTATTTTATGATTTTGTATTATACCATAAATATTTCCTGTGGTCAATTCCTGAGGCTTGACTGTGCTATATACATGGGCTTCTTTCAAGGCAGATGCATATCTAAATAACAATATTTCCTTGAATTTTTTAGAACTTTTCCAGTAGAAGCTCTGCTACTGTTGAAGACATTGCAGATCTGGTAAAGAAATATCTCTGAATTGAGGGAGGAAAATATTTCCTGTTTGGTTTACATGGGAGGCTGACAGGTATTAAAAGCCACAGAGAGATCAAGTAGGGCAAGGATGAATGCACATCTCCCAACCACCCTCACTGGAGCTCATCCAACAGTGTAACAAATACCAAACCTGGATCTGAAACCCAATTATACTATATAAAAAAATCAAATAATTCACTTCTTCCAAAGTCTGCTGGAGTTGTTGCAAAATCACACTCTCAACCACTTTCCCCCAAAAGGGAAGGTTAGATGCTGGATGAAAATTGTCCAGAATATGAAGCCCAGTGATGGCTTCTTGTGAAGGGGGCAAACCAAACTTCTCTTTAAGAGTTAATGGAACAGTTCCCTCATTCAAAGAATGTAACTTCTGCTAGAACCAACTCATGTGTCACTCCCTGGGCCACTTTAACAAATTAGGAGATGCATGGATCTAAAATGCCTGTGGCTGAACTCATAGTCCTAATGACCTTGTCCACCTCCTCAGGCTCAAACTGTTCCCAGATAACTAAGCAAGACTTCTTCCAAGGCTTCTCCTCTGGATCTGCTACAAGACCAGAATCCAAATCCAAGCAACTTTATCCAACAGATGCTGAACAAATTCCTTTGTATGCTCCCCCCACCCAAAAAGGGCTCATGTCATCTGAAACTGGATGCAATAAGGACGGAGAAATACTGATGCTTTGTTACCTTTACCGCCACACAGTACTCTAACCTACAGTATGCTTAGTTGTGTTCTGCTCTTTGTCCAAACTCTTGTTGATACCAGCCACACACTCTTGTGTCATCTCCCTCAACTCATCCATAAACCTTGGGGAGGAATGGGATCCCTGAGGGGAAAGAGGTTGTATGGGCACAATCCAACCCAAAGGCTCAGCCAGTTCCTTATTCCAAATAGTGACCAAGATTTTGATGGACCATGCAGCAGATTAGCAAAAACAGCCCTTGCTTCCTCTGAAAGCCATTAGCTATTGGGAGTAGACCAATCGAATGGGTCCAGCTTCCCTGTAGTGAATAGTGGTATTAGAGAACTCCAGGGCAATCAGAGTGTGATCTGATCACAACAAGGGAAACATCAAGAGCTTCCCCCATTTCAAATCACATAGCCACGGTTCCAACAGGAAGACCAGATCCAGTGCGTGACTAATCTCCCATGCCAGGCTCTGAATGATGTGCAATAGGCCCATTGCTGTCATGGTTGTCATGAACCCCTGAGCCACCGCATACCCTGCTTCTACAGAAAGCAGATTAAAATTACCCCAAGACCTGAAGAACTCCACAAACAACCTAGAAATGGAACCAAGGAGCTCAAGCAGGGAGGTTGCTGTAAAGTAGGGAAGTTAGTTCAACAGCAACTGACCCCTTGAGCCCAAGCTAATGAACAAGGTCTCACATCTGGTGATCTGCAGTACAGGGACCATGAAAGCCATGAGATTCCCAGATGACAATCACGGCACCTCCACCCCTGCTGCAGAGTCTTGGCTGATGCCACATTCCAAACGCAACTGGAGATAATCCCCGAAAGGGTTCCTTTCCCCCTTTTTTCCAAACCCCGCCAGTTTGAACAAAACAAAAATTACCAGATAAATTTGTCTGATAGTCACAGGCCACCATTACTTTCCTCCAGGCAAGTGAAGAGACTGACAAAGAAGAAATCGCTCTCACTCTTTTCCTTCTCTGGTACCCTTTACTTCTCAGTAGCTCTTTCTGCCACTCCTCAGAAGTAAAATGAATTGCAGAAGAGGATGGACAATCCACCCGTCCTTGGTAATGTCTATTTATCAATAATTTGCTGGTGTATGTTTATGTTACACCCTGTCTTTTCTGAGATGTCATGGGAACATATGTGGCATTCCTTATGTTTATCTTTTTGGGGCTGAAAAACTATGATAATTGGTTTAAAGAAAAGACAGTTTCTTTTGGTTCCACACTGGTAATTTTTATGGATTTTATAAACTTGTCTTAAACCATGCCTTACTTAGGGGAAACTAAAGATTAAATGAAATTGCTTTGTCAAAAGCACCCTGACTTTTTTGCCTTAACTCTCTTTTGATTTTTGGGTAGCATTCAGAAACCTAAGATGTGTTTGCTTCAACTGTGGTTTCTTGAATAAACTGCAGTTGGCTGAGTTCATACCCGATGTTGAACCATAAACCATAGTTTAGATTCAAGAAAAGGAAACAGATCCCTTTCCCAGTGTTGGCTTGAAGCTGTGTGTGAGTTTAGCCATAAATAAGCTTAATTCCTGAATTATTACCGCCTGTAATGGTATGTCATGCTCCCATCTGAAATGTCCTGGTTCAGCTGCCTTGGCATTTTCATTCTTTTGGAGCCTGGTACAGAGATCAGATCCTCCCTTCCCAAGTCCACTTTTGTGATTGTTGAGAACAGATGTGATGAAGAGAAAACAGCAATTTGGATGAAACTTCAAAGTCATATGGGGAGTAGTTAATGGTAATAGTTGCTAGATCCAAACAAATGCTTTGGCAGCCTTGGGACAACCCCTCCCCCCCCCCAAATCTTGCAAACATTGATCTGAATTTGAGTTTCTGAGTCTTCAGTAATTGTTTTCCTTGTCCATGGAAGAGCTAGAAATCTGCATCTTTAAATGTAAGAGCATAATTTAAATCCTTGGCATTATCTGTTTCAAATGACAAGGTATTGAATCTTGCTGACCTGTTCAACTCAATGGACTGGCCTTGGTTGGGGAAAAAAAAGGCAATAGAGGAAAACATACTAAAAAAGAAGTTGATTCTCAACTTCTGCTGGTTGCTTGGTCTGGGTTGATGGGGGTTGGTGGAGGAACTTTCCTACTGGATGGATAGCTTTCTGTGGCTTTACCTTTATTAAACCTATTATTGTGTAGGTCAAGGTTGTGATTTCTATCGTTGAATTCCTTTCTGAGGGACATGCAATCCTGAGATAAGTTCCTGTGCTGTCTTGGATGAGATTAACCTTATCAGCAAGTTGTTTTAGGAACCAGGCAGGGGCCCCTCTGGTAATGCAGCTGTGGCTCTTTGGAGTAATGCTTTTATTGCATTTATATGAGTTCATAGCTTGGGCAAACGTTGGTTGGATCTACCACCAGGCACAGGCAAAGGTATGTGTTTGCCCTGCTGAATGTTTCTGCTGGAATTCATGTGTCTTGATAAGCCATAACACAGTCAATTTATTATGTATTATTTTTTAGCATATGGCACGGTTAAATTTCATTGTGATTTAGTCTGCTGTGTAAGCACAGCCAGTTTATTCAACAAATGGCGGTTTACCAAGGAGCAGCATAGTGATAACATGAATTTTACTCAATGAATATTACTTTGCAAGCCCATCTCATGCTTGAAAATTGATAGGACTACCATCATCTGGATATTGTAGACTGCCTCTACTTTTATAAATGAGCCTAAAGCAAAGGCTTGGTCTACAGTCTAGAAATGCTGTTCAGTTTAATTGGGTGAAGAATGCATTTATTGCTGTGGATACTAGTTATTTGAACTTCCAGCAGTAGATTCAGGCCATTTCCTCCAGATGGGGACCATTTCTTCTTGTTCTTTCTAAGTAGGAGAAAGGTTGGCTAGAGTGTCTTGTCTGCTCCCTCATGCTCAGTATAAGGGAATATGAGATAGCCAATAGAATTTTTCTTTATTAAGAAAATAAAAAAATTGCAGCAGTAAAATCATGTTCTTAGTTGGAGATCTGTCTTCTGCCCGCTTTATAGCTGTCAAAATGTTACTGACTTATCTACTGTTGCCTTCAGGTGCTTCTTCCAACTTAAAAACAAAAAGTGAGCTCTTTAGTTGCTGAGAGATTGCCAGCCCCTGCATTAATTTTTTTTATTCATGTTAGCTGTTGTTTGCTAAACAAGTCAGAGTCACTAAGTCTTGAACAAAGCAACCATGGCTTGTTTGACCAAGTCCCCCTTTGCGTTCCTTTGCAAATGCTTTTTCTCCAGGTAACGGGGTGCAAATCAAGACAGAAACATGTTACCACAGACGTCCATCCCCATTTGCAACTGTAGTTTAGGAATGCTGTACATTCAAGACAATCGCCGGGTTGTGTCACTCCTGATAACTCCGTTTTAGAAGCAAACTTTGGGCTGGCAATACAGGCCTCTGAAGTGAGCTCTGGAGTCCTGTTCCGTCCCATTTCCACCACCACCCCCAACCTGCCTTAGACTGTATCTCGATGTGAAACAGGGAGAGAAAGGTGCTTTTTTTGGGGGGGGGGGGGGAAGGTCTGTATTGTCCAATAGGTAAGCTGCTACTCTGTTCGCCAGACAGTCTGCAACTGAATCTGAAAAACAGCTCGGCTCTTCTTCAGTGTGATGGAAGAGAAATCTCTCAGGCTTTTAAATGTTTCCTCTTTTTATTTCCTATGGTCTGGAGGGGAGAGGTGGACCGCAATTTGAGAAAAGCTCAAAGCCCAAGCAAATGATCAACACTGAAAAGGGGCTTATCACTGGCTGAGATAGCAACCTGTTACCTGCAAGAACCAAATATTCTAGGATGTATTAGATCAGCGGCCCCCAACGTTTTGGGCACCAAGGACCGGTTCCACGGAGAGAGGTTTTTCCATGGACCGGCGGGGGTGGGGGATAGTTTCACATGCTGCCTGCACCCCACAGATGAGACTTCACTTGTTTTGCATCCTGGTTTCTGGCATGCTGTAAACCGGTGCCAGTCCATGCCTAGGTGCTGTTTTTCCCTAAGCATATCATCCATCTCAAATTCTGTAGCGGGACTCCCAAATCTCGATGTGGATAAGGTGAAAACTTAATAAGGGATTGCTCATTTTTTATTGCCTAGCTTTATTTGGGCTTGGGGTTAAAAATATCATCCATCCCTTGAATGGAATCATTCACAATGCTTGTTCCGTCTCATTAGCAATTAGCGGTCCTGGGACCAGATGTATGTTCTGTGGTGCTGGTGGGAATACCAACAATTCCCTCTATTGTCAGTTGTGGAAAAAAAAAAAGTGTGTCTGTACTGGAAGTAGTGAGAGTGGATTTACTGACCAACTATTTAGTAGAAATAGAAGTCATGATCTTCTGGAATGGAGATGGGCAGTTTGCAGCATCAGAGCCAAATGCAACCATCAGGTCTCTCTTATTTGAAACCCCTGGATTTTTTTGTTATTGTTGTTTTGAGGCCAAGGATCATTGTGTGATTTTTCTGCGGTTTAAGGGGAAGGAGAGATAAGAATACATACATATTGCAGTACAAACTCTAAAATAGGCTTTACATCATGAATAACCCTCCAGGGGAAAAAAAAGGAATTTTTTTTTATCTCTATCCAATGGCATGGTGCAAATTTAAAACCATTTTGTGTCATCTTCCTTGCTCTTCGTGGTCCTCACTGCCTACTCCCACCCACGTTAAGTATGGTCCCTGTCACCAGCATTAGAACTTTTCTAATGCTGCTTCAGAAGCGGCCCTCCAGTAAAACTAATTCTTGGTATAAAATAGCGAACTCCACCCTCCAAAGAGGATGCAACGATTGTTTGTATGGTCTCTTAATCCAGGATAAAGTTCGGAGTGTTGAATGAAGTGTTACTAATGTTGATAATCTGATTCATCTCTTCGGTTTAAGTAAACCAAGCCCATCCATGTGTAGACGTGCTGGGGAGGGCCTCTGTTGATGGAGAAATATTGGGGAGGGATTAAGAATCTTTTTAAGTTTTTGTCCTGCCCTGTAAAGAGTCTGGGAGATGTTTCATCCTCCAAGGACATGGAGGAGGTGGTGAGCCTACCAATGAAGGGAGTCAAGTTTGAAAGATGTACCCTACATAGATTAGTAGTGGTCATTATTGTGGTTGTTAAAGCGAGGGAGTCTCGCTTTAATGACCACAATTGAGCCCAAAATTTATGTTACTAAGCAGATAGGAGTTCAGTGAATTATGCCCCATACTAGCTCGATACCCTTGCTTTACTACGAAACTATGTGATCAGGCTTAATTTTGGGGGAGAAAAATAAGGGAAAAATATTCTGCCTCTGTCTACCAGCATCCATCAATGTTCATCTGGCTAACGTCCTGTCAGTGTGTGAGAGAGTTGAGGGCTTTTTGGAAACTGAAGCAGTATTTGGTGTGTGAGCAAGAAGGAGACAGCAAGGAGCCTGGGTGTGGCTTAGCTCAACTGTTCTGTACTAAAGCTGCTTGGTGCCGTGAAACTAAAACTGAAACTTCTCTCCTCTGCTTGTGTTTTGCATTTGGAACAGATTTCTTTTCAGGTGGGGAGTGGGAGTAGAACTCCTTAGCATCAGAGCGTGTTAATAGTAATATATGAAATATTAATGCTCTGATGGTCATTTCAAAAAATCCTTTCTTAGTGAGCACCTAGAAGCCAAGAGGAACTTGCGTGCCAAATTTCAAGTTTACAAGTTTTACAATTCTGGAGATTTTGTGATGATATGTGAGTGGCATCTTGCTTTTATATACAGTATATAGATAATGACCTTTCTTGCCATAGTTGTTAAGTGAATCACTGCAAGTTAAGTTAGTAATACCATTGTTAAGTGAATCTGGCTTCCCCATTGACTTTGCTTGTCAGAAGATCACAAAAGGGGATCACAAGACTCTGGGAGACTGCAACCGTCATAAATGTGAGTCGTTTGCCAGGTGCCTGAATTTTGATCATATGATCACAAGGATGTTGCGACAGTTATAGGTGTGGAAAATGATCATAAGGCATTTTTTTCAGTAACGTATCTTCAAATGGTCACTAAAAGAACTGTTGTAAGTAGAGGACTACTTGTATTAGCTTTCATTTACTTACATAGCTCCAGCAAAAGTTGGTGGAATTGCAGGGATTCAAGAGCCCTCATCTCCATTCCCCTTAAGTGGCGTTGCTGGTGTTAATGAACACGATTTATTTCTCATATCACCTTGGAATCATTTGTAGGTATCTGTGAGAAAATGGGTTAGCACATAGAAAGCCTCAGTGTATTTAACCACAATTTATTAAACAAACTATAACTGGCTGATTCACAGTACACACCAAATCACAAGTCATGTACTTAGCTGTCATATGTTTCTGCTTGAGGTACCGTCTGGAGTCAGCCTTATATATGTTTGTGTATCTGTTGCTGTTGACCTGTAATTTCACATGCATCCTTTTCAGATTTGATCATGCTGACAAAGTATTAGCAATCACTTGAAGCTTGACTTCATAGTTCTGGCTTGTAAAAGAGTACAGCAAGTGGAATTCAGGCTTGTAAGATTTTTTTCACCCATTAAAATTGCCTGAGATGGATGACTGCCTGGATGATTGAGAATCTCTAGGGACCCATTAAAGTCCTGCCCAAAACAACCTGAATATGCTAGAGTGGTTTGGAGCACAAGCTCATCCCAGAAAAAATGATGGAAATACTAGGACCTACTTTATAAATTTCCTGGCCTTCCCTTATGTGTTTTTCCCCCCAGCAATCAATTTAATGGCGCTCTGTTTATTTTCTGCTTGCTTCCACTATAGAGCTGGGAAGTTATCCATGTTGCCTGATTTCTTTTTATCCCCCCCCCTCCCCCCCCGTAAAACTTTGCATTTATATAATTCAGAGCATTCAAGGGAGCAGTGAGGTGGGAGCTTAACTCAGCCTCGGTTGTCTGTAATGGAAAAAATATTATTTGAACTGTGCCTGAGATGAGAACCTGATCCACACTTTCCAGTAGGTCTTAATATGATTGTTAATTTTCAGATTAGTTGGTATGATTTGCAGTGGTTTATTAGCTATGATTTACAACCTAACCGTGGCTCCACATGATTTGTGAACCTAACCTCAGTGGAAACTATTGAGAAATGAGCCAACCCCAGTTCATGCTGCTGTGCCTTAGACATGCTAGTTTCTAAATAACAGTCTCTAGGCTAAAGTATCTTAGAAATCATCTTACATATTCTTTGGCATTGGTCTTGTAATTTCTAAAATTGTCCAGGGTAATTAAATGCTCAGGATTTCCTTTTCAATGCCTCTGGAATGTTGCGTCTTTGGGGCTAGACTGTGAAGATGTGAAGCGTTTTCTTCATGAGTTGGCATCTTCTAATTATTTTTGAGCACTCCCAGTCTTTCTAACCTGGTCTTCTAGCAAATAGAATCTGTTTTCATCAACCTGCAAGAAGCCAGAATAGAAGTTCAGCGCACACCACCTATTCTATAGCTTATTTTGCAGTATTCTTCCCCCAGGAGTTGGGGAGGGAATGGAGAGTTTAGAGTATCCTTCCCCTGCCACGCCTGCCACAGCACACCCACCAAGCCAAGCCCACAGAGCTGGTAGTTAAAAAAAAAAAAATTGAATCCCACCACTGGATAAGACTATAATCAGCATGTTTGTGAGTTATACAGCAGTAGCTTTGTCTGAAAAAAGATTTCTAGTGATCAGCCCAAGTGTACCCATTATATTAAACCACGTCAAATCTGGTCTTGCCTGTACCCTGTGATTCATGCTGGTGGAATCCTCTGTTGGGCCAAAGCCAAGTGCCATTTAATTGATTGGATTGCAAGGAGACCTACTGAAAATAATAACCTCTGCTCTCCCCTACAGCCTTCCATATGTTGAGACAATCCTTGGCTGTTTGCCCTGGACTCAGCCAGCTTGCTTCCCTGCCACTTCATTGGCCAAATTATTCCCAGGAGTATTAATAGAATGATGAGTGGAGCCCCTTGCATACTCAATGGAGTTGATGGCTTCTGGCTCTGAACCTCTTGGTGAGGTAAGGTCCCATTTCTGCCTTGAATCTATCCCTTTAAGACATGGGGAGGGCGCTGGGTGGTTTATTGGCTGTTGGAAAGCTCTGCTGAATTAGGAAGACATTAAGAGTTGCCTGGCCAGCCCTGCTGTCAAATGCACGTCAGCATGTCTTTTCCCAGCTTTTATTTAGAGAGCTAACTTTGGGTGTTGTGGCTTTCCTGCTTAGAGGGCTATATATCTTTCCTGTTTTGCTTATACTTGCCAACATTTGAGGAATAGACCACAGTGCCATGGTGGAGGAGACAGTATGATCAAATCCATGTAGGTCTGAATATAATGATTATAATTCACTAACGGGAAGGCTGTTTCCTTAGACTGCCTTCCAACTTGGGTGACCTCACCTATTGTTGAGAAAATCTGAGATGAAGCAGATTTAGGACTCCAGCAAGCATTCCAAGCGAATTCCTGTCCTTTTATTCATCTCTCTCTCTCTCTCTTTCCCATTTGTTTTCTGGGAAGGGTTTGGTTTTCTTGCCTTGTGTCAGACGGATGGGTGAGAAGATAACTGGCGTTCCCAAAGCTTGCATCAAATACAAAGTGCAGAGTGACGCTCTGTATCAGATTTCTCCTCAGAGCTGCAGTCCATTCCTTGGGTGCAGTTTGAAATAATGTGTTTTTTTGAGTGCTCACCATTTCCTCCCCCCCCCCCAGGAGTTAATCTCTGAGGTGGAGCCCTATGTACCTCTTTTACCCAGGAAGAAGATTTGACAGTTATACCTTTCTATCTGTGCTGCTGACTTTGAAAACTGTCGCCGCAATTTGATCTGGAAGAAAGCTGCGGTGGCAGATCCCCAAGATGCAGTGCATGTTGTAACAGAAACTTCTTTTACTTGTCTGGGATTGTTTTTTCTTCTTCTTCTTCAGGTTATTAACAGCTGGATGTATGCCAGTTCTAAAAACAATTGTCTGCTAGTCATACATTGCTTTTCTTAAGTACTCCATTTAGAAAGATTTTAAAAAATAAGTACCCTATATACTCGAGTATAAGTCGACCCGAATATAAGTCGAGGCACCCAATTTTACCACAAAAAACTGGGAAAACTTACTGACTCGAGTATAAGTCGAGGGTGGGAAATGCAGCAGCTACTGGTAAATTTCAAAAATAAAAATAGATACCAATAAAATTACATGAATTGAGGCATCAGTAGGTTAAATGTTTTTGAATATTTATTTCAAAGAAAAACAGTAAACTAGCTCTGTAAGTGGAAAAGAGAGCCAACAAAACCAATATGGTATCAACAATAACTTTAAAAGTACAAAAACCTTAGCTCAATCAGCAACCAAGCTAAAACACAAGAGTTAAAATCCTTCAAAACTGGATTCCTCCTCCTCATCTGTATGTCCAAACAGAGTCACCCTCTCCCTTGCAAGAAAAAAGCATGTGTATGTGCTGCATGTACATCCTGTTTTGGAGAGCCACCATCTCTTTCACAGCTCTCCTTCATGCCTCCATTGCATATGCACACATGCCATGGCTCAGTAGTAGGTCAACATACAGATGTCACACTAGGTTCCCTCCTCAAAAGGAACATCCAACCTTTCTTGAGAAGTACAAACTTCATCTGTTCAGGATTGTGGTGACAAAGGTGAAGGAGGATGGGGCTGAGAGAAGGGAAGAGAAGAAAAGATCATTGACAGGGAGAAAGACAGGGAGAAACACCTGGAAGTGTGAGCCCTCGAGTTTCCTTAGGGAAGACCAGACAACAAGGGCAGAGGAGAGGAGGAGGAGAGTTAAAAAAAAAAGAGTGGGAAGCCAACTCACGCGTGCCATCAAAGCCAGGGGGAAGCGGGGCTTTCTCTGCCTGCTGCTGCCAGAGGAGTACGGGGGGGGAGTGTGGGGAAAGGGGGTTCGTGCCGAGGCTCCGCAAGCGATTACCAGATTTGCAGCTCCGTTTGTTGGTGAAGCTGGAAGCGCGCAATGCAGGAGCTCGCGGGGGCCCCGGGCGCCCATTAATGGGGAAGGAGAGGCCGCTTGGGGTCGCCAGGCCCAGGCAGCCTCCCCCGCCCCCTCCCCTAGCAGCGAAGAGCTGCTCCGGGGGGCTCCCGCCACGGCGCAGCCAGGCACTTTGTCTCGCTGCCCCCGGAGCAGCTCTTCGCTGCTAGGCTAGGGGGTGGGGGAGGCTGCCTGAGCCTGGCAGTTTCTTGGCGAAGCTGGAAGCGCGCAACACAGGAGCTCGCAGGGGCCCCGGGCGCCCGTTAATGGGGAAGGAGAGGCCGCTTTGGGGTCGCCAGGCTCAGGCAGCCTCCCCCGCCCCCTCCCCTAGCAGCGAAGAGCTGCTCCGGGGGGTTCCCGCCACGGCACAGCCAGGCACTTTGTCTCGCTGCCCCCGGAGCAGCTCTTCGCTGCTAGGCTAGGGGGCGGGGGAGGCTGCCTGAGCCTGGCGGTTTCTTGGCGAAGCTGGAAGCGCGCAACGCAGGAGCTTGCGGGGGCCCCGGGCGCCCGTTAATGGGGAAGGAGAGGCCGCTTGGGGTCGCCTGTGTGGCCCTCAGCGGGTAGACAGCTGCGGCGGCGATGCTGCCCTGGAGGCGCGATCGGTTGCAGCCACGCCAGCGCAGGCCAGGCATGGTGCCGTAGCGGCTGACTCGAGTATAAGCCAAGGGCGGTTTTTTCAGCACAAAAAATGGGCTGAAAAACTCGGCTTATACTCGAGTATATACGGTATTTATTCTGACCTTCCAGCAGGATTTTTTCTGTTTTGAATTTTATTTTCGATCTCCCTTTTACTTTATTAGCATAGTTGGAACGGCTTGGGCCCTGCACGTGTTTAATTGGCTGAAGCCACACACACACACACACATACATGATCAATGAGGCTTATCTATGTAATTGTGGGATTAAAAATTAGGTTCCATATCAAGCTAAAGCATTTAGACCTTTTTCCCCCCAGCTTTCGTTGGCTCTTTAATCTCCTGCTTTGCTAGCCCCTTAGGTTTCTTCTCTTCAGCTCAAAGATGTGAGCAACTCAGAAGCTGACAGACAAAGCAACTTGAAAATGTCTACCTGATGGGTAGCAAAGATGGGGGAGGAGGGTAGGAAGGCAAACTGTGTTCCTGAAATGATTAACCAAGGGATAGAAAATAAAAACTGCTATCATAATGCCTTTAGGGAAAAAAAAATCTCTTTACGACTGTATTTGGAATATGGCACTGAAATTAGTGCGTGCCTTTTAAATGCGTGTTAAAGAATTGCAAGAAAAGTAAACACAGTAATGGTGGGCGAAGGCAGGGGGATAGATGGAAATCCCTTTCCTAGGAGGTAAGTCAAACTACAGCTAGTCTTCAGCTTACAACAGTTCATTTAGTGACTGTTGAAAGTTATATCGGGGCTGAAAAAATGGGACAACTTTTTCACAGATAGCTTCGCAGCTTCCTAGGATCACGTGATCAAAATCCAGATGGTTGACAGCTGATTCATATTTATGACTGTTGCTGTGTTCCAAGATCGCTTTTTGCAATCTTCTCACAGGCAAAGTGAATGGAGAAGACAGATTCACTTAACAACCGGCTTACTAGCTAATCAGCTACAGTGATTCACTTAACTGTGGCAAGAAAGGTCATAAAATGGGGCAAAACTCCCTTAACAAATGTCTTACTTAACAACAGAAATGTTGGGCTTGTTATCAAGAAAAAAAGACAAGCAAAAAGGTACATGGTCCACTTTGATAACATAGTGCATGATCCAGCCTTTTTTTTAAATAATACTCCCCTCCGAAGTCATCTGATGCAATCATTATTTGGTATATAACAAATTTATAGAATTTGCTGCCACACATAGGCAATGATACTTTCGAAACGGGATTAGGCCAGGTAGTGGAAGATGAGGTGATAGCTGATTATAATGGCTGTATTCTGCTATGGGTTGAGGAGAATTTGGATTTGACTGGTGCTTGCTGGGGAACAGTAAAAGGGATATGACCACTATGACAGATTTGGCAGTTGGGGGCGGAGGGTGGGGGAAGGGAAAGGCATGTTATTGACCGCTATGTGAAATGGTGAGCTTTTTTATGATCTTCTAGCATCCTTTCTGCCTGTGAACTTAGGACAACTCAGCTAGTTGGTGCAGTGGTGGTATTCAAATAAAGTTGCCACTGGTTCGGTGGGCTGGCTTGGTGGGTGTGCTTTGTGAGCATGCACACACTTTTCAAGCACACGCACGCTAAATGCGCATTTTGTGCAGGCGCAGAGGAGTTCTAACTTGCCTCCTGCAAGCCTGCACGATGCTGGTTGCTGCAGCAGCTGCCGTGCGGTGCTATTTTGCGCCACGCAAAGCAGCTGCGCTTTGAATTCTGGCCATAAAAGTGAGAGCCTAGGCCGCTACCAGAACCGGTTGAATACCACCATTGAGTTGGTGCTTCATCAAGGCCACATCATATATTAACTGCTCTTGGAACAACAAAACCTCTGACTAACTGTTTTCCTTAGCTTTTCTTATGGACAGAACTTTTACTTCCATGTTGAATTGGTTTAAATTAAGTTTTCTAGCGCATGTGTTAAATGGCTTACCAGTGCCGGGTTGTTTAGGGTACTTCTTGAGAGAATGATTATTTTAATCTTGTTACATTCGGGTAAATGTGCAATTATTTTGATCTATTATTTAATCATCCTCTGACAGAGTTGCAAAGGATTACAAATGTACACATTTATATGCGCTCTCTTGTTTCTCTCACACAAATCCAAAAGTCAGTTGAGGATATGTTTCATTTATTTGAAGCCAGTTCACAAAAATGTATATAGTCTAATAAATGAGCCCAAGGTGCCATTTTGTGTTTGTAGAAGTAGATTAACACAGACATCTCTTTTGAACTTGTTCAGTTGAAGTATGTATGCATGTTTTAATTTAATTTAAGCATGTACAGTAACTGGTTGATAGAGCTACAGTTTGACTTCTTTGCAGATCTTGCTTGCATAATGCAGCAGCTTTTAGCTATGTGGCCAAAACCATGCAAAATTATGTTTGCTTAGATACAAATGATACAAGTTATACAAATGATTCATGTGATTTAACATATCTTCCATAGAACAAAATAGCACTTGGTCTTGAGTAAGCATGCCTATAAGAATTCAGAGTTTCCTATAAGGGAAGAACAATCTTGGCTTCCATTGACTTTATGGGAATATCCGGGTAATTTTCTTGGCACATGAGTAAAAATTTAGCATTATGTGGCTGAGCTGTAGGTTTCTACATTCCTATTCTTGGTCAAGCAGCTGAGAGAAGAAATAAACTATGAATTACATTTAGCTTTTACAGGGTTTTTTTTCAGTTCTGGGAACTAGTTTAAACCACAGTCTGGTTTGTAGAAGAAGCCTTTGTCTAAAGTTGGCTTGTTTTTTATCAGGCAAAAGTTTATTTCACTTTTACCTCATATCTAATGATATGTAGAAAGGGAAACTGAATCCTGGTTAAATGTTATCATAATGATTTATTATGGAGCCCTTTAGGTTAGGAGCTTCTGTAAATCTAAGGCTATGCTTGAGCTTTATCTCATGTGGAGTTAAACTATGTGCAGTATCGCTGATTTAAGACTATAATAAAAGTTTAATTATTTAAGCTGTCTATAACCGTATCTACCATTCCCCATTCTCTTTTAGCACTGATAATGTTACCTATTTGGGTAATGAAACATCTGCAAGAAAAACTCAGTATCAAGGACCCCAGAATTCAACCCCAAGCTACAAATATTCTCTTTTATCAACCTATCATTTCACCTGTGCCCACCGACATAATCTCACATTCACCTCTTGGCCAGAAAATTGCTTGCCATTATACAGGTAGCCCTTGATTTATCACCATTCGTTTAATAACCATTCAAAATTATAGTGATGTGAACATTGTGACTTATAACCAGTCCTCACATTTATAACCATCATAGCATCCCCATGGTCATGGGATTGCCACTTGCAACCTTTCTAGCTGCAACTTGCAGTCATGCAATGTCTCATTTAAAAGTCACACTGTTAGTGATGAATTATTCCATTCCAGTCATGGTCATAAGTCAAGGAACTGTCTGTTTCTGAGCCAGAGCACAATATGAGGTCTGTATCTGGAATTATTTTAGGATGATAAAACAAGAATCCCAGATCACCTTACTGAATTTTTTTGGATAGGTCTAGAAGTCCTAGAAATATAGATATTTTTATAGTGTATTTTCAATAATGCAATACATATTTGACAGAACTCATTCTTTATGTAACTGATCAACGTATGGCTTATTTATTTTGGTAAAAATTATTTCCCGATAAATATATGTCAAATTTGTAATGTCACATTGAGTATCATGTTTACCCTAAAGAACCAAACTTTTCTTTTCTGCATGGTGCTTTCATAATAATGCAATGTCTATGATTCAGGGTTTTGTTTTTTTTTAAAAATAATGATTTAAGTAGTAATATGTAGGGTAAAATCATCTGCATTGGCTGCTGATTTTCTTCTGGGTACAATTCAAAGTGCTGGTTGTCACCTTTAAAGCCCTACCTAGCTTGGGAAGGACTCTCTTTTCCCAGTCACATCTACCTGACCCACCTGAACAGGGAGGTAGGAAATGTTGCAGGCAACCTCTCAAAGCAAGTACATCTGGCAGGACCCAGAAAACTTCTCTGTGGTGGCTCCCTTTCTTTGGATCATGCCTGCAGAGGTTAGATTAGCCCCCACTTTTTGGCAAGGCTTTGAAGACCAGTTTTTGCCAATAAACCTGGGGAATCCAGAGTGGGATGGAGCCCATCTGATTGATAGATTGTGGTGCCAAGAAAGTGGGAGGGATTATTGTTTATAATTGTTTATATATTGGGTGTTTATGTTTGTAAAATGCCCCAAGTCACTGAAAATGAGTGGGCGGCCATATAAATTTTCATAAACAAGCAAATGAACAAACAGATATATAAATTTGTATTGATATTTTAAAAAAAGAATTGGTTTTTATTTCCTTCGCTTCCTGATGCATATATTCTGTTTCACTCATTGCAGAAGTCAGTATTTATTTAAAGTACTTGTTTAAAGAATTTCCATGTGGTTTTGCTTCCTGCCATGTATGAAAAGGTTCCTTGAGGTATGTTTTGCTGCATATGAAATATAAAAGAAGGCAGATGGGAACTAGGGTGGATCAGCGGGGAGGCATGGTGTGGCACCCTGCTTTGTGCTGTTTAATATGCACATACTTGAAAAAAAAGTGCCTCTATCTTCCATTTCAAAGGGATCTTTTTGAAACAAATGCACTCTTGGCATTGTCAATTTCCAGTTCAAACTTTTTACCTTTTTTGCCCATCTTTTATAAATGCATTTTTAAAAACATTAATTCAAGGAAGGAATTCAAGAAATTTAGTATAATCAATTTTTAAAAATATATTACTGACCTGTTATCCCAAGTGCTGAGTATTCTGTAATGGAGAGTAGAATTTAACCCAATCTGTGATTATTTTTCCTTCATGTTAGGGAAAGGCTGAGGATGTCTCACAACATCTAATTTAAAGCAAGAAATGCAAGCTTGAATGTTACTCTATCAAAATGAATCATAAAACTGCCAGTTTTCTCCAGGAGCTTGCAAGTGCCGCAGGATGGCCTTCCTGATCAGCTGTAGCTCTAGAGGTTTGGCCTGATTTCAAATTCCTGACCTAGAAATAGAAGTTTTGCAAAATTGGAAGTATTTTTAAGAAGCTTCCTTTCAAAATCAGATTGCCCTTTGCTTACTAAACTTCTGAGGGAAGCTCTGAAATGTTCCCTAAACAGAATTTTCCTTTTCTATAGTGAGCTGGGGCTTCAGTGACAAAAGAGCGCTTTCTTAAGGTTAAGGCAAGAGTTGCAACCTGGACATTTTGTGAAGATTGTTAAAGGACTTTCTGAATTGTTATTGGTGTTTTTTAGAGTAGAGCTACAGAGGACTAACCTCTTATATCCCAATTTTGGATATGATGATTTTTCAGGATTTTGTAACTCTGCATTTGCAAGTCCTAACATATTGGTTAGATTCACACATGCCAAATTGAGGCTTGTTTAACAGAAATTCCAATCCCAATTAGGATCATTAAGTGAGTCTACCTTTAATGAAAGCCACATATACAATTCATAAGCAATTGATCATTGTTTAGGACTGCCTTTTGTTGTGAACATCATTCAGACCCATTGGGGATACAACCTTCAGAATTGTTGGCTGGAATTCTAGGTCCCAATATATTTGAAGGGGACATGGTTAGGGAGAGCTACACCTCGCAAAGGAATGGGTGGGAATGCCTGTATTGTATATGCATGGTACAGATGTTCATTCCATTCACAAAAGTTGCCTGTTTTATCCAGCTATATAGCATAAGAAAGGAACACAAATGTCTTCTTCAGATGCACTGGTGGTTGTGGGGAAAAATAGGATGACGTAGTGTTAGTTATGATAGTTGTCCTGAGTTATTTAAAAATAATAAAAGTTGGATTAAAAAAATACCAATATTCTCTACCACCGTGTTGTTTTGAACTTCAGACGTTCTTTCAATTTAGTGAAACATTTGCCATTTTGTAAATACATTGAAGTCTTTCTGAGCTTGGTATTTCTTTCTGAATTTGGTGTTCTTTGAACTGAAACTGTTCTAATGAGGCCTTTCTAAATCCAGCTAAAAAAAGCGCCCTATTCCAGATTATGGTAGTACTGTTCTCTTGGTCTGTTTTCAGAGTTTTCTTGTGACTGCAGCATCACAGGATACAGTAATTGCTCAGAGCAGGTACACACAGCCACAAGGACCCCCTTTCCTGGACCATATCACCAAACATGGGAAAAATATTTTTGTTGGTGGTTTATTATCCTAAAATTGAGTGTGAAAATGTAGTATTGCAGGCTTATTCTGCCCATTGGCAGCAGTTTGATTCTCACCGGCTCAAGGTTGACTCAGTTTTCCATGCTTCCAAGGTCACTAAAATGAGGACCCAGATTGTTGGGGACAATATGCCAACTCTGTAAACTGCTTAGAGAGGGCTGTAAAGTGATATATAAGTCTTAAGTATTGATGTACTTTCTTCACTGGAAAAGTTGGGATACAAGCAGAGCCTTGGAACTGTTCAGCACAGTCAAACATCAGCGCAGGAAATGCTTTATGACATTTGGTATTGTTTTAGTAGTATATAAATAAGACACAATATCTATTAGACATATGTCATATTTTTAGACAATCTATGGAATTTAAGGGTGAACATTGAGTAGTTTGCCTCTTACAGGCTTCCCAATCTTATTCTAACACTGCACCAACTTCAGAAGTTCCCTTATTTTTGAAGGCACTGAAGAATCTGGTGAGCAAATGAAAGGTGGCCCAAGGGGTCATGTATTTTCTAATTATTTATATTGTTATCATTGAGCTTGGTGTGTAGAGCTTTGAATCTTCACCACTAGAAATCTAATTAGCCAATCCATCATTGATATGACAGAGTTCCTCAGACAAAGCAAAACAAAATGAAAACTATTTTTTTTTTTTTTTGGAAAAGAGGAATTCATACTTGATGTTTTGTTTTGATCCTTTACAAAGTACAAGTGACCTTCAAATGTTTTGGGATTACAGCTCTTTAAATTCCTAGCTACTGTGATGAATGGTATATTCTGATCAGTATCCGTAATAAAGATATATCTGACTGTATGACAAACGGTCAGAATGTCCTCTTGCAAAACACACCACATTAGGGCAGGTGGTTATAGCAGCTGGTTACCAGTGACTTATGTTCCAGGACTAGATTTTTGAGGGTGAATGTGCTTTGAGAAAAGGAGACTGGGCAATTCCTAAATGTGTGGCATTATTTCCAAGTGACAATGTGTTCCTATCAGGCTTCTCCCTCCAATCGCATGCAGTATCCATAATTCTACTCCATATGTTCAAAGACCAGCACTACTTGCAGAAGAATAGCAAAGTATTTGCAAAGACCTTTGGCTCTGCTAGTTGCAGAAGACCACTAAAAACTCCAGTGCAAAAATTCCTGCCACTTAATCTTTTGCAAACAGTTTTGCATACTAGGTTGTTGTCATAAAATTAGGCTGCTGAAGCAGAGCTGATTTTGGGGGTGGGTGGGTGATTTTTTTGAATTGGAAACAGGAGAGACCTGAATATTCTCCCAGTTTATCCAGGGTTTCCCCCCCATATACACATTTACTTAACGTATTTCATTTTTGGCAGAAAACAACCAAAGCTGCAATCAAACTTTTCAAAGAAATCTGTATTTACAAAGACACAAAACTCTCAGACTTGTTTATTTAATCAGCACTTCTGATCAAGAGCCGCCTGAATGTCAAATATTGAACCAGGAAACCTGCTAAAATCCCCTTTTTGTGGTGATGGCTGAGAATGGTTGCCCTTAAGCCAGACAGGTCTGGACAATTAGTAATGAAGTCCCAGAAGATAATACAAAATATACAAAAATAAAGGAAGTTTGTTATTTATAATGATTAACTATATTAATATATTTATATGCTGCCCAAGGCAATTCCTCTTCACTCAGTGCAAGCCCAGGAAAGACAAAACCATGCTTTAAAGTTTAAACTGAAAGAAGAATTGCATAGTTCGGTCCTTTTCTAAAAAGTTTTCCCTGGTCCGCAGTGTTTGCCAATCAAAGCTTCTTTCACTATTACCCCAAATCTAAATTCTCACATTTGCTTTGGTCGTCTCGTTTCTGATTTAAAACACAACTGAAAAGAATGGGGTTTGTTATTTGTGGGCAAGTGGCATCTTCTGCAAGTTGGCATGCAGAAAATTGTTTGCAGAAGATCGTGAGTGGTAGCAGTGGGTCTTTCATAAAAGTAAAGCAAATACATTTCCAAGTTTCTCTCACCATCAGAAATATGATTCTGAAAAAAACGTTTCTTGCATGTGGCTGCTCTTAAGTTGCAGCTTCAAGATGCTGCTGGAACTGACATCAGAATTCAATTAATTAGGTCTTCCTACAGCCTAATTAGTTTTTGTAGATGGGAAAAGTTTGATGATAAACCTTTGTCTGATGGGCCTGAATTCCATGGAGATTAATGTGAATAAGATCTGCGGTGTAAATAGCCAATAGTCAAGACACAGAAGATTAATATTTTTTAAAAGCAAGTTGATTACCATATGTTAGAACAGCCTTTAGTTTAGGTTGACTTTTTAATCCCATAGGGAATGAATGCATTATACCATGTGAGCTTGGGTGTGGGGGATGCCATGTTGAATGCTCAGTTGTGTAAGTCATTGGTGAGGAATCTATAGTCTCCCAAATGTTACTGAGCTGTTTCCCCACAGTCCTCACTGTTGGTCAGGTGATTGATGGGAGTTGAATGTCTGTGGAGATTATCAGTTATCTAGGTCATGGTGGTTTCAAAGGTGCCTTTTCAGGAAGTAACTGACTTTCTTCTTTTTCTTTGAAGACCTTTCGCTCACTTCTTCAGCTCTGACTAGATGGTGGGGAGTGGAAGGATTTACATTCCTTGCAGACACACAGCTGATCATTTGCATTCTTTTAGAGAGTGGTTGAGCCTACTTGGATGTTTATCTGTGTCCTCAGGGTCACCTGAGTAGTGCAAATGTGTGTGGAGCCTTCTTGGCTGCAGGATGTTTTCTGCCTTGTGTCCCTTCACTATTGACGACAAACACAGGCTATTGGGGATGAGTCTGTGTTGTCTGCATCTCAAACTGAAGTGCAATTTTTTTGGAAATCCGTTCATGCTCCCAACACCATTCGAAGGGTGTTTCATCTCAAAGTGCATAGCTAAATGTCTATGGAGATTCTCAGTCATCCAGGTTATGGTTATCCCAAAGATAGCTTTTACAGGAGGCAACTGAACTTTCTTGTTTTTCTTTGAAGACATTTCATTTCTCATCCAAGAAGCTTTTTCTCTGTTTTTCTGAACGGATTTCCAGAAAAATTGCAAACTACAGGAACTACTTGTGCTTCAGTTTGAGATGCAGACAACATAGACTCATCCGCAACAGCCTACCTTTGTCTTCAACAGTGAAGGGACACAGGGCAGAAAACATCCTGCAGCCAAGAAGGTTCCACACACATTTGCACTACTCAGTGACACTGAAGACATAGATAAACATTCAAGTGGCTTCAACAACCCTCTAAAAGAATGCAAATGACCAGCTGTTTGCAAGGAATATAAATCCCTTCATTCCCCACCATCCAGTCAGAGCTGAAGAAGCTTTAGTCGTCAAAGAAAAACAAGAAAGTCCAGTTGTCTCTTGAAAAACCACCTTTGGGACGGTTGGTGGGAATTGTTAGTCAGCAACACTGATAGCTGTGTGTCCCAATCTTGATATAGGATTCATTCATGGCACAGTTTAATCATTCACTCTCCTCCAGCTAAATTTGGGAGTTACACCTTGAATGAAGTAAAATGCAGAGTGATCTCTTTCTATACAGAATTACAACATTATTCTCACTAAAATATCAACCCCAGAATTGTTTGAGGAGCATTCAAAGAATATACCTCAGCTGGTGACATCTAACTTTGGCTGATTTCAAAATCTAAATAGGGTTAGCTGTCATTAGTACTTTGATGAAGAACCACCCAGAAATTTGAGGCTGAGAAGGTGAAAAAAAAATGAAATAAAGAGAATAGTATCAAGAACATGGCATAGATGTAATCTCCCAAGAGTCAAGTTTGACTTAAGGGCATATTTGCTTTTCTTCTTTTTCTTTGGTAAAGTGGCGATAGACCTATTGTGGGTTTGTAGTATAGGCATACAAAATCTTTAATATATATCTAGGAGCAGCGAAACTGATATCACAGTAAGAGGTACAATACTATATTGCCATGATGGCGAACCTATGGCATATGTGCCATAGATGGCATGCAGAGCCATTTGTGCTTGCACATGAGCTGCAGGCAGTCTTACCTCACCATGCATGCGTGTACCTCCCAGCTGATTTTTGGCCCATTGAGGCCTTTTTCGGCCTCCCAGAGGCTTGAGGAAAGCCTTTGCAGGCTGAAAAATAGGCCCATTTCATCACTCCCAGTGTTCCAGAAGTGACGAAATGGGCCCATTTTTCGGCCTGCAGAGGCTTTCGTCAAGCCTTTGGGAGGCTGAAAAAGGCCTCAAACGGGCCAAAAATCAGCTGGGAGGTGCAGTGCAGGTAAGGGGCAGGGAGGGGACTTGCGCACTGCCTTCTGGATGCTGGCATGCGAGCGTGCATACACAAGCACACACAATTTTTGGCACAGGAGCCCAAAAAGGTTAGCCACCACTGCTATATTGTATTCCATTGGTCATTGTCATTGTAAACCTTTACAAGTCATGCCATTCTAATGTCCTAGTTTGTTTTTTAATTGGCAGAGATTTTTTTTTTCTCTGCATGGTGAACATTAATAATGCTGTAGCGGTACATTGTCAGAGTTACGTGACCACATTCTGCTGCATATGTAAATGAATCTACGTAGAGTTTTAAAAATAGACATATTTGTAGCTGTTGATGCAGAGTATACCGCAGCACAAGTGAAATAAAGTCTGTATTGTACAGGTAGTCCTCAACTTATGACCACAATTGGAATCAGAATTTCTGTCATAAACCAGTGTGATTGTAAATTGAGTCAGCATGTGACAGACCCAATTTTACAACCATTTTTTACCATGGTTCCTAAGGAAAATCCCTGCAGTTGTTAAGTGAATTATGTGGCCATTAAGTGAACCAGAGTTCCCTAGTTGATTTTGTGGACAGAAAGGTTGCAAATTGCAATCATGTGGCTGCAAGATGCTGCAATTGTTGTTAAATGTGAACTGGTTGCAAGTGCTGGATTTGCAATTATGTAACTGGGGGTGTGTGTGTGTGATGCGATGATCGTACTGATCATTTTTTCCAAGGCTGTTGTAACTTTGAACCATCAGTAAACAAACAGTTGTACAGACTTCCTTTTATAGAAAGTATATAGTTTCTTGCTCACTCATGTATGTATGTGTTTATGGTTGAGGAACAGATTTTGAGATATACAAGAAGACCTTTGGGCCTTGTCACTGTCAGATATAGTGTGATGAAGTACTCAGACATGAATGGAACCAGCAAGATAACTGCTGTATTGATACGTTTTTAAAAGTGGTTTGAATTCTTCCCCACTTTTTGTTCTTCTGTCGTCTGGGGCCTGTGTTTATTATATACTCATGAGAACTAGAGTTACACACCAGATCAAACTTCAGTGCCAAGGCTAAAAACAAAGCCCAGGATTTGTGGAGGATAGATATCAAGATACTTGCACATGTAATCACCTGGTTATTGTGATAAATCGTGATTTAATCAACCATGATCTCCTGAATCATGCAAACAGATTTAGGCCAAGAAAAATACATATGGTTTCAGCATAGTGTGTCAGTCCAACTTCTCTCTGTCTACTTCTTGCCCCCTATCTATTTAGCACTTCGGAGCTGTGTTCCTTTGTTCCCCTTCCAATATATGTCAAAGATTGTTGTGTTGCCAGTTTCTTTTTTCAAGTGGTGGACACCATGGCTTGACATTATGAGATATTATGGGTGAGTACTAAATTAATGAAATTATATTCAGTTGAAATAATTGAGGCTGATACCCACTGTTGTCATCCAGGCACAGGGGATTTGAATGCCCCCTATGAAGATCGCTCTTGGTTATCTGTCCCTCTTGATCTTTTGCCTTACAAGCTAAGCTTGGCAAAACATTAGAAGTTGCGATTTTTAGATTTATTCTCCTTCCTTGACCTCTTTAAAACTAAGGGTCAAGGACTGGATCTTTTCTTATCAGAGCCCTAGGCTGACCAAATTACTTCTTCTGATAAAAGAGGGAAGGAATGCTAGTCTCACCTGAGACAAAGACCTATGGAACTCCTGGTTGCTTCACTCTGCAATTTGTTTTAGAAGAGGATGGCCTGTTTACTCTTGTTTAATAGGGATTCTTTGGTAAACATGGTTGAAGAAACAACGGATTAGTGTGACGTACAAATAGTAATATAACTGTGACCCAGACAGATATATCAGTTATAAGATCTATGGGCCAGAAATGGGGAAGGGTGGACTATACTATAGATAAGAACACTTGTTAGTATGTGATTATTAGAACACAAAGGAGTGCAGTTTAATGTGACTTGTTGCTATGAGCTGGTTCCATCATTTTATTAGCAAAGGCTATAAAACAGTTATGAAACCTTGCAAAAATCAAATGGTGGTCACAAAAACCTCTGTCTGAAATTTCAGAGAGCCACTCTTTGTTCTGGAGGACAGTGGTACCCAATCCTTGGTCTATTGGGAACCGGGGCCATGCAAGCTGTGAGTAAGCATGGAAAGCTTTATTTGTGCATTTATTGGATTATGGTAGGTTGTGCACACGCAACCATCCCCTCTCTCCCAACTACTGCCACCACTGCTGTCACTGGTCTGCGGACCCAAAAAAGTTGGGGACAGCTGCTGTAGACCAGTGGTGGACAACCCAAAGGTCACATGTGGCCTTTAGCCAAGGCTCTCCCTGATCATACTATCAAAACTGGATGACCTCTCATTAGAAAACATCACTGCTGTATTTTCTGTATACATTTTCTGGTGGGGGTGCTGATGGCAATAGCTCTACATCCTAAAATTATCCCAAGCTAATGAGGGCTTCTCCTGCTCTTCCTTAAAGTGACAAACTGAGGTGAAGGATGTCATCTTCACTCATAGCTTGTCTACTGTTCGCTGCTTGTCTCATAATCTTGAGCTCTCAGATTGTCATATCTTTTTGACTCAAGGATGTTGGGCCTGGCAAGGAACATAGCTAATATAGGTAATTGGAAAAATTTGAGTAGAAGTTCCCAAGTTTTCCCACCTGGAGTTGGTTGGAGAAGATGCATTATGAAAATAGGGAGCACAAATTTATAAAATAGTCCCTTCTAACTGGAAGTGAGCATTCATTTCTCTTTCCACCATTGTTAGTATTCAGCAAAATCAAATTGTCTTCCTCTGATCCTGAGCATTACCGTTAAAGGTATGGATTTATCAGAAAGATATCCTGCCTTTCTGTCAGGAACTGAAGGTCAAAAGTTACAAAACTAATGGATCTGATGCTTAAGCCATTTAGTATTGCAATTTGCATCCTTAATGTTCAAGCTGTCTGTTCAAATTCCGCTCAAAATAGGATTGCTATTTATACATAGTTTTTGGATTGTGCTGAGTATTATTTATGCCAAAAATACATATTTAAAATTTAAAATATGCTTTATTTGCTTTATTGGATTTTTAATGACCATGCAGTCCAGAGTTAGAGTTGGAATATTATATACAGAGACCAGGTTATGGAAGGCAAACCTTGTGTATCATGATCTGAAGCGTCTGCTGAACTGAACGATTGGAGGTTTTGGTTTCAATATCTCCTTTTTATCATTCAATGTATACAGCTGAAAAGCTTGCTTTACTGAAATGTTTACAAGTGACAGTGTCTTATACCAACACAGAAAAACACTGTGCTATTAGTCCCAAATAAAGGATTTTTTAAAAAAATAAAAAATGTGCAAAATGTTTGAATTCTCTTTTTTATATCTGCGACGTGTGAACTTGAATCAGAGGATGGTGAGCTTGAGCCATTTTGAATTTGAAATGTTTTGCACGCTCCTTGCAGCTACAGTTTTAACAACGGGAATAAATATGCGATCATGTTCATTTCCTTGCCGTGAGAAATTTCCCCCTGCTGATTGCTACTCAGTCAAGGTACAAGTTTGGGCCAGGCTGGTCTGTTGGCTACCTAGGCTGCAGTGGAGTATATAAATTCTGTTGTGAGGTTTTTTTTTTCCTGTTTGCTGTTGTCTGCCTGCGGTAATGAAACACGGGGAGGCATTTGAATAAATCATTAGCCACTGTACGTGGTTGATGGGCTGTGGCTGTCTGGGTAGCTTGAAGCGTTTTGCAGAGTCTGCATGTAGGAAAGACAGTGAATACACAAGAGTATTAAATGGGGGGGGGGAGTCATTTGTTCTGTTTATAAGCAGATGTAGCATTTTGAAAGTGCAATAAGTGGCTAATACTAGGAATGTCACAGCCACCTTGCAGCAAAATATGGCAATGAGGGCTTTTTGACTTGTCCAATTTGTATGTAGGCCTTGTTGCAAAGAAAGAAAGCTTATTTCATTTTTGATAAATGATGGCATTCAGCAGATCCAGTACCCGGTGCATCCTCACTGGGTTTGGATCTCATCTGTGAAGTGCCTGGCTAGACCGGGCAGATTCCTTATTCGCTACCATTCCGTGTGCTTTAATTTCATAAAGCTTCATCCAGATGTAGTTGAGAGCAAGAAAGCTTCCAAATTTTGTTTGTCATCAAACATAGCTTGTTCAAGCCTCAGATGACGTCAACCTTCTTTTCCTCAAGAATGCCACAAATGGGGAAGGGAGGCTTTCTGCAGCTACTCACGCCCTTCAAATTACGTACTTAGCATCAATTATGCTAATTGTATTGTCAGCCACAATGACCCAGGGCAGAATATT
The DNA here is from genome assembly GCA_033807585.1 of Hydrophis major. NCBI lineage: Eukaryota > Metazoa > Chordata > Lepidosauria > Squamata > Elapidae > Hydrophis > Hydrophis major. The sequence goes on from CM066329.1 coordinate 226,102,888, forward strand.
TTCCGAGATCCCAATTTGGTGATAAGTATGACATTAAAAAGTCAGTCTTTTAAAAAAAAAAAAGACTTATTTTCCCCTTCTCCCTGACACGTGCAGAAACTTCATGAAATGTTTTCCTCTTTGTTGGCTCGGAAAGGTGGACTCTTAAACTTACTGCTGTTGAAAAACCTTTCTCATCCTATCATTACCTTAGAAATCTTATTATTTGCTAAATAAACTCTGTGCCTGAGTTTCTGGAAGCTGCAGATTTGGCCTACCTCTTGGGTCTCATTTGTCTAGGCCCAGTTCCATGCACAGAAGCTGGCTATACAACATTCTTCCTTGTTACAGGGCAGGTGACAAAGGACATAAGAGCTCTTTTTCCTTCCATGCTTCGCTACCATTCCAGGTCTCCACCTAGCCCTGCCTTCTGAGGAAGTGACCTTTCCCTTTTTGTAGAGAGACGGCCCTGTGTGTCATTCCACGTGAACGGAGGCTACATCTTTGAGGCACGCATTATTTTTTCCTTCATCACTAAATAATTAGCTCTGAGAGCAGAAGCTTGGGGAAGGGTGGATGGCCAATCTGTTGATGTTTTCCAGTCTTGGCAGGTATCCCAGGAACTGTCCTCAGGCCATTGACTGTTTTATTGTTAGGTTGTTTAGTTTTCTGTGGTGTCCAGATGATGGTTCATATAAGCTGCCTTTGACATTATACCCTGATATCCAATGGGGTTATCACATTTAGGTGCAAATATAAACTGTTGCTTATAGGTGTTCCCCCCTGTCCCCGTCCCCCAAAGGGAGTTGTGGTGAGATTGCCTCCTGGCAAGCTTTACTTGAAATTACCTTTCGGGAAGTATGTTTCTTCTTCAGTTCATTCTACCTCCTGTCATTTAATGATTTCGTGCTATAAAAAGAGATTGCCTGTTGAGTCCTTGTTATAAAGCCACTCCAGCTAGGCTTGTTTTGGCTTCCTCAGTTCTTTCCTGTTGGAGGTCAGAGTGACTCTTAAGATCCTTCACTGGATTCGGATGAAAAGGTTGGGGTACTTTATGGGCAACACAGTGGGGAAATTCTCAATTTCACTGGGTTTTGATTGACTTTCTTAGAGATAATGAAGGAGAGAATGTTTGGTGTTAAGCTTCAGTATGAGCTTTAAAACAAACAAAAAACTGGAAGAGGAACATTGTCTCACTTTTTTTTTTTTTTTGTAAAAGTTTTATTGATTTTAACAACAGACAAAAAACATATAAGACATAAAACATGACATAAAAAAAAATAAAAAAAAAATTTAAACATTCTTCATAAATTTACAGTGTATCGGTTGGTTTACCACTCCCTTTTGTGCATCCATTTCATAGTCATCAGAATAATTATATTACATAATAACTCACATTATCAATCATCAATAAAATATCCCAATATCATTATTAAACAATCATTTGACTATAATTTTACTAATTCATACTTAAGCGAGATAACTATAATTAGGTTAAATTATTTTATGACAAATCATGAAATCATATCAAATCTATCATAATAAAATATTCTTAAGAATTATCAAAACCAAGAAAAATTATATATTCATTATTTCCTAAATTTCTAAATATTCTATTATCATATTATATTATCTAACCATTGATAAAAAAGATCCCAAACTTCATAAAATTGTTTATCTTCTTGTTCTCTAATTTCAAATGTCAATCTACTCATTTCACCACATTCCAATATTTTCTTAATAATTTCTTCCTCTATTGGTATTTTCTCACTCTTCCAATGTTTAGCAAATACAATCCTAGCTGCTGTTAATACATTTACAATCAAATATTTTAAATCTTTATTATATATATCAGGTACGATTCCCAATAAAAAAATCTCTGGTTTCAAATCTATGTGTTTCTTTATCATTTTTTCCAGCCATATGCGAATTCTAGTCCAATATTTCCTGGCCTCCTCACAAGTCCACCACATATGGTAATATGAGCCAGGTATCTGATGACATTTCCAGCACTTTTCAGATTTATTCTTGAACATTCTTGCTATTCTTGTCGGGGGAAAGTGCCACCTGTAAAACATCTTATACAAATTTTCTTTATATGCTGTTGACATTGTCATTTTATAATTTTGTGACCACAGTTTTTGCCATTTCTCTAAATCAATCCCATATCCAAAATTCTTCCCCCAAGCAATCATTGTTTCTTTAACTTGTTCTTCCTCTAATTTAATTTCCAACAAATAACTATATAATTTTTTAATCACTTTTTCATCAGTACCTGTCAAAATCCTATCTAAGTCAGTCAATTTATCATAAAATCCTTCTATTTAGAATCTTTAAGATACTTTGCATGTATTTGCGCATATGAAAACCAATTCATCTTTATGCCTTGTTCTTCTAAATTTTGCATCGTTTTAAGTTCACCCTTTTCATCCAATATTTCCTCATATCTAACTGTTTGTTCCTTCTTATAAGTTATAGGATACGAAAAAGCTTCAATAGTTGATAACCAAACTGGAATTTTCAAATAACATTGTTTCTTAATTTTCTCCCAATTCAACCATAACGATTCCCATATAAAATGCCTTCTGAAATAACCCTGTGATTTAATTCCCTTATACCATAAAAAAGCATGCCAACCCAATAATAAATCATAACCTTCTAATGTGAACAATCTAGTCTTTCTTCATGTTATCCATTCTTTAACCCACATTAAGTTTGCAGCTTGATAATACAACTCCCAATTAGGAAGGCCAAATCCTCCTCTAATTCTAGCATCCTGTAAAAGTTTTAATTTTATTCTCGCTTTCTTGCCTTGCCATATATACTTCAACACAATTTTATTTAGTTCTTCGAAATAATCCTTACTTAACCTAATTGGTATTGTTTGAAACAAATATAAAATTCTAGGTAAAATATTCATCTTGATTGTTGAAATTCTACCTATCAATGACAATTGTAGGTTTTCCCATTTTTTCAGGTCGGATGCTATCTGCTGTTTAAGGTTAATATAATTATTCTCTTTCAATGTAGTACACCTTGGCGTCAAATATATCCCCAAATATTTAACTTTATTCGTAACTTGAATTTTCAATAAATCTGCCAGCTCTTCTCTTTGCCTTAATAACATGTTCTTTGTCAAAATCTTTGTTTTGTCTTTATTTATTTTTAAACCAGCATCTCACCATACGTCTCTATCTTTTCCAATAGTTTTAAAGCTGTCTCTAAAGGGTCTTCCAAAATAAAGACCAAATCATCCGCAAAGGCTTGTAATTTGAATTCCTCCTTTTTGACTTTCATTCCTTTTATGTTTATATCCTCTCTAATATTTCTATTTAAGACTTCCAAGGTCAATACAAATAACAAAGGAGATAATGGGCATCCTTGTCTTGTACCTAGGAACATTGTCTCACTTTTGTGGAAGCCAGTATAAGTCCAAGGAATCTTGCTGATCAGAGAAAACACAGTGCAGGTAATCCTTGACTTACAAGAGTTTGTTTAGTGACCATTCAAAGTTAACAACAATACTGAAAAATGTGACTTGTGACCATTATTTCACACATGCCACCATTGCAACATCCCTGTGGTCACATGATCCAAAATGGGATGCTTGGCAAATGACTCATATTTATGATGGGTTGTAGTGTCCAGGGGTCATGTGATCTCCTTTTGTGACTTTCTGAACAAGCAAAGTCAATGGGGAAGCCAGATTCACTTAACAACCGGATTACTAACTTAACAACTGCAGTGATTGACATAACAACAGTGGCAAGAAAGGTCTTAAAGGGAGGCAAAATTCACTTCAAATTTCTCAGCAACATAAATTTGGGGCTTTGTGGTGGTTGTAAGTCGAGGACTACTTGTAGACAAAAGTGTGAACAGCTAAGAAGAGCCTCTCTGACCAAAAAGATCTGCTACTTCTGCCATCCATCTGGCTTGTTCAAGTAAGAGCGTCACCATAAGATTTGGTGTGTGTGTGTGTGTGTGTGTGTAAAGGCTGATTGTGTTCCTGGATTTTCAGATGTTCTTTTTTGGGGGTGGGGGTGGGTGGGAAGATACAACAAAATATTTGTTAAATCATACCAAAGGCCACTTAGGCAATGTGCTCTGTTCCCACAGATGGTAGGTAACCAGATGCTTTTAGGAACCCCTTTAATATCATACAAGTTTAAATAGGGTTCCCTCTCTTTCCTTCAGGGAACAGTTATTGAGAAAGAGGCTTCTTCTGTACTGGAGGCAGGGGTGGGATTCTATCAGTTCGCACCTATTCGCTAGAACCGGTTGTTAACATTCTAAGCAGTTCGGAGAACCAGTTGTTAGAAGAAATTACTGGCCTAATCCTGTAAGGAAGGCAGGAAGGAAACATTCTGGTGTTGCTTACAGATACTGCCTCTTCATTAACCCTTACTACATTCTTGACAGTACTAGACTTCCTGTCTCAGGAACTTCTCTGGAGTTTTTTCCCCTCCTTTGCTGGTACTTTGCTTGTGTGGAGTTACAATGGCACTGAAAAAAGTTACTTATGACCATTTTTCACACTTATGACTGTTGCAGCATCCCCACAGTCATGAGAGGCCAGGGGAGGAGATGCGTGCCTCGATGTGAGTGATATTGAGTTGGCCACACCCAGCCAATAACATGACCACCAAGCCATGTCCACCCAGTCACATGACCGCCAAGCCACGCCTACCACCTAAGCCATGCCCACAGAACCAGTTGTTAAAAAAATTGAATCCCATCCCTGACTGGAGGTAATAGTTGCTATCAGTCGTATTCTTTACGAAGCTATCTAATCCCCAGTGTAGATAGCTGTACAGTGGTGAATTTCATAGTGTCACTGTGTAGGATATTTGCTGCGCTCTGCCCTTGTTTAATTTGATAAACAACATGCTCTTGGTTTTGTGAGCAGTTCCCTTGCCGTTCATATCTGCACTGACCTTCGGTATGCAGAAACAGAATTTATTTTATTCTTCCATCTCCTTAAACATTAAAACCATGTGTTTATTTGTATCACTACATGGCAACAGTGCTGGGGATTTATGGCGGTTGAGGCTTCTGTAGTTTCTGGCAGTGATCGGCTGTCGTGCTTTATTTTCACAGAAGAGTTGGTCAAAGCCTAGAAAGGGAATGAGCAGGTAGACCTGGGGATGGAACAATGGAAAAAGGAGGAGTCCAACTAAGGTGAAACCAGGGAAGCCAAGGAATACAGGTTGTGGACTAGGAAATGGTGGTTGAGATATGGAAAGGGAAGTTCTCCATAGAAAGGAGAAAAACATGGGAGATGAATCTGAAAAGATACAGAGCAGTTTTGGTACCTTTGGTCAAGCTGGATGGAGCTGTTGGAACCCTAGGCTGCTTTATCTAGAACTATTCAATCTGGGAATCAAACTAAGAGGTTTGATGCTGGTTTGAAATCTCTGGCTGTAATCATTGACTGTAATCTTCCGGATGTTAGACTTGTACAGATGTATTCTATGTATTATCTAAAAATATTGTTTAAAAATCATATGTCGATAAGATATGAAAGTCTCTTAAGAGCTACCCTTGAATTTTAGAGGAACTTTGATGAGTCACTTTGCTGTTTTTTTTTTTAATGCACTTTAATTGATGGCATTCAATTTGAAGTTTTTACCAGCTACAGTTTGGCCAAGAATCTGAGCTGCAGTCTAATGCTGCATTAGTTTTGATACATCTGATATGTTCTATACCAAATAAAATTGCTTGTTTAACACACTGGATAACAGTTTCCTCATCCCGTACCTTCAGCAGTGACTCCAGCCCCTTCCCCATCATGGATCGGATGAAGAAGATCAAGAGGCAGCTGTCCATGACACTGCGGGGGAGCCGAACTGTAGAGAAAAACCTCAATGAACCCATTAATATAGAGGAAAACAACAGTAGCGATAATGGTGAGTTCCCTCCTCGATCTTCACCTCCTTGGAGGGAGAATTGATAGCAGATTTTTCTTAAACTGATCTACTTACAATTACTTTTCTTGGCTGTACCCTTATAACAGAATATTACACCAAAAAGCCCACAAAGGGGAGCGGCTATAGCAGCAAGATCATAGGATGCTTGGCAAAGCTTCTTTAAGCCCTTTTATTAATTCAGTTGAAGGTATCAGACTTTGCTGCCTGTCTAAACTTCTGACATGAAACTTTTATACGCTGGCAAATGGACCCAGAAGATTTTCTAATGTAAACCTTATTAAATAGTTGGAGTTATAGATGATTAAATAGCCAGATAGAGAGGATTTATAGAGATGGGACTAGTGTTTTAGATAATCAAGTCTCTAGGCATTCAGAAATTAAGATAGCATCTGGAATTAGGAATGAAAGCTTCTGGACAACCGGGAGATGGCACAAAACCAAAGGAATGTTTTCTGATCTCCTGGCCTTGTTCAAATTCTGGGCAGGAGCTCATTGTCCTCATTTAAGTTATTGGACTGTCTTTGGAGAGAGGCCCCATTATAGGTCCCGCAGCAGGCTGAGTAACGGTATGCAAAGGAATCAAGAATGCATTTGGGGGTGGGACATCCAGGACAGAATGTGATGGTTGCCCTTTGTAATGAAAATATTTTTGATAAAGCACATTTCCACTGCTAAAAGTTTATACACCTTGCATTCACATATTCTCCCTCTCTCTCCCTTCTCTTCCCCCCCCCCCTCACACGCACTCATATGGAAGTGTCATGGCAGTTTATTAAAGCCAACAAGTTGCAAACCTGCATAGAATCCCACAGGGTACAAAATACTTTTTAAAAAGGACAAAAAACAAAACAAAACATCCAGTACATTTGTCAGGCTGATTTTTAACTTTTTTGGGGTGATGGGGGTAGTGGTCATATTTTCAGCTTGAAGGATGGGAACTGAAACAGGAGACATCTGGCTGCTAACTATTCATGTTCTCAACTTCCTTACCAGAAAAACAGCTCGGAGGCAATTTGGGAACTGCTTTCAAACTAGCATTTGGAAATTTAACATGTGATTCTTTTGCTTCCCAGAGGCCTTCCACTTCTACCATTGAATATTCCCCAACCCCCTTCCCCCAATTCTAAAAAATGGACAAATTCTTGAAGCCCTCTTGGAAGATAAGGAGGCAGAATTGTGGCTCCTAACTTCTTGAACATTGCCCAACCCTGGCTTAAGTGGGGCTGTTCTGTGTTAAAAAGACATAAATGTGCTCCCATTCTGCAGAATTTGCACATTCTACAGAGTTTTAGCAACTTCCTTTGCAAATGGTCAGAAACTTCCCTGCAACCTGGAGGCCCTTTTACCCAGCTGTGAAACTAGTTTTTCTACAGAACTGAGCTGCCTAGGCTACAGTAACAGACAACTTTGGAGTTGTGAAAAATGATGGTAATAAAGGTGAAAGGGAAAAGGATGCATCCTGTTTCTTTCTCTCTATGCCAGCATGAGGACCTATTTTCACCATCCTAAACTCATATAGAGCAGAAAATAAAGGACATGTTGGATGGATATGGAGCAGTGTAGAAAATAGTTCTGAGTCCGATCCTGAGCATTAGTGCAGGTGAAATCAAAATGCATGACTTAAGATGTTTCTGTTGACTAAAAAAAATAGCCATAGGCATATTCCAGGCCAATAGACATCTGGAAATTTGTTGTGGACTACTCAACCCATCTTGCCTCAGGGCTACCAGTGTAATAGTGAGGACTGAAATATTGACCTTTCACTTTTAAGAATATAGCTGAGATGCTGTAAAATTAGCTAAGCTCATGAAAAGCTACGCTGGAAGACATGTTTTGGGAGTTGAAACAGTGCAGCAAACCAACATTACTCATTGTTATACTATAAAAATTCCAATCTCAAATATATTTGAGGGGTGGGGTGAGGTCTCCAATTATTAAAACGGTAGGGAAGGCTGTCTCACTCTGGTAAGTCCTGTCTCTCCGTTATATTCCCCAATCCTGCCCCTTGGCCGAGGGATGTCTTTTGAGTTTGATTTCCATTCTACTTTGATTTGTGTTTTGTTTTTCCTTCCTTCCTTCATATTTCTCTTTTTTTCCCCCTCTTTTTTTTTCCATCTTTCTGTTTATATTGGCCTCCCTTCTTCTGTGGCGGCATCAATCCCTTTGCTTGTGTGGTGGCCACTGTCTGTCCCCCATGCCTTCGGTTCTTTGCTGTGGGCTGTTTGCTCAACCTCTTCTTTTCCTTCCCCCACCCCTCCTTTCGTCCACCTGTCTTTGCCCTATCACTCCCTTTGGATATTGCTTGGGGTTCCCTTTTGTCTCCACTTTACCCTCCCTCCCTCTGTTTATACTTCCACTTTTTTTTTGTGGTGGGTGGAGATGGATATTCTTCCTCTGGTGGTCCATTTTCTGGGATCCCACTTTCCTTCTCCCTCTGTTGCTGCTACTTCTGCTTCTCACTGGTCTTTCCCCTCCTACCACTCCCTTCCTCTCCTTTTGTCGATATTCTGTTCTTCACTATCCGGACACCACATTCCCCGGCCACCCGTGCCCCCCTCCATTTTTCCTGCATCTTCCATATCCCTCCCTCCCATCTGTCTGTGGGCTTTCCTCCTCCCCTCCTTCTCCTGCCCCCCCCAGGCCCCACAGTGAAGAGTGTGCATCCCAGCACCTCCCGCAGCGTTCACGCCTTCCTGCACCACTACGCAGGCTCCTTCCGCAGGTCCCGTCTGGCCGTCAGCCGCAGTCTGAGCTCTCACCTCGGCCGGACCACCCGATTAGGTGACTATCGCACCTCCCACTGTGCTGCCAGTAAGGGCTCCCCATTGTGGGTTGAAGCCACAAGTCAAGCCAGTCTGACTTCAAGAGAGGCTTTTTGGAGTCCCTGTTAACTTATTTAGGCACCTGAGCATCTTGTGTCAAACTGGGGTACATCAATTCCTTGAGTAAGAGGTCTGGGGAACCCAGAGTCTTGAATTTCCGCTCCAGGATGAGGTTGGTAAGGAAGCTGGAGTCTCAGATTACTGGGTCTCACTCGAAGAGAAATTAATCTTGATCTTAATTCAGTGCATCATACTGAATTTGTGAGTTTTATTCTGGCTGGTCTCACTCACTATGCTAATGCATAAAGTATGATTTGTCAGCCCAATAGGTGAAACTTGTATTCAGTTGTCTCTAAAGCTAAAGGTGGAATTTTTTTTCAGTAATTATGGTTCAAAATCCTGGCTTAGCATAATGTGTGAACCTGGTCATGTCACTTTTACTTTTTATTAATTATTTTTCCTGGGCTATTCTAAATGCCCTCTACATGTCTAGGTTATGCCAGGCACGTCCTCTGTATAAGATGATTTTGAGCAGAAATTGATTAGCACAAACTTCTGTGAAACATGAAAGATTGAGGCGCTTTAGCAATAAAGTGGGAATCTTTTCATAAGACCACCCTGATGTTGCTTTTTAGATCAGGGTTGTCAAACTTGCGGCCTGCGGGCCAGATGCGTCATACACTGGCCAGTCACACACCCAGTTTAGCGAGGGGAAAAAATTGCCATACATCACATGACGTGAGTTTGACACCCTTGTTCCAGAGAGTGCTGAGCAGCTGGACCAGTGGCCTTACTCAATGTAAAGTGATTTGCTGTCCTTTTAAATCAGCCTTTCCCAACCAGATAACTTCCAGAGGTATTGAGTTATAATTAATTCAGTTTAATTTACTGGGATTTGAAGCTTCCTGATTCCAAAAAAGACTCTTGGCTTATGACATATAACAATGGCTATGGAGTCTGGGAATTTGGGGAGTTAAAAGCATTAGGTCAGAAATACTGTTTTGGACTCTTGAGAGTATAACTGACATGAATTCAACATATAGCTATTTTTAAAAACACTGAAGCAGACCTCAAGGTTCATGTTGTCTTTAAAAAGATGCACAGAATCAGCGACGCAGTGTAATCCCATTCCCAGAGCAATTTTCCTGACTCTGGTGCTCTTTGGATGTGCTGGACTACACTATCCAGCGTCTAATGCGATTTGGGGAAGATAGATGAGAGATACTATCATTTCTTGAGGGCAACATGTTGAGGAAGGCTGGCTCACAGTGGTATATACTTTGATTGCTACATATTAAAATGTTATACTGAACATTTAGAGGATTTTTTTACATATGATTGTGGAACCAACATAATTATAAGTAATGCAGCTCGTCAAATTATGTTAGAAGAAGTAGTTAATAAATTGGGGAATAATTGGGTGTTTGTTTATATTTGATGATTTTAATGTTTTTATGCTGAAAACAGTCCAGAGTCACTTTGAAATGAGATGGGTGGCAAATAAATTTAATGAAGAAACAAAGTGAACAGAGGGAAATCAGAACATATTATCCCATTCTCTGATCTTGCTTATACCCCTATAACTGAGTAAGTCAACTGAGTAGGTTATAGAACTTGATCCCGCTAATAAAAGACAATTACATGGAAGAGGGAAAGTCTAATGAAGGCTCTTACATATTATATGCAGGGAACCCCTTAAAATTGTGATCAGTCTAAAAAAGTGAAGTCCAGTCCATCATCTGTGGCAAAGGTCTTCAAACTTGGCAAGTTTAAGACTTGTGGACTTCAACTCCCAGAATTCATCCTCCAGTCATGTTAGCTCAGGATTTCTGGGAATTAAAGTCCACAAGTCTTAAACTTGCTAAGTTTGAAGACCCCTGATCTATAGCCATGTAGTCTTACTATTTTGGGGGGAGGTACTCCTGGTGGCAGCATGTCTAAATCTTCTGGAGAGATGGAATTGAGATTGCCAAAATACATATATTGTATTATCAGTGTTGGGTTGCTATCGTGGAACATTCATGAAATGGTTTCAGACTGAAAGAAGAGTATTTATTTAAAGCATTTATACCTTTACATAAAACATTATGCTTAGGGGTTGACAGCAGCCACTTCCCAACTAGTACCAATTGTAATGGGTTTGCAGTTCTCAGAGACTTCAGTAAGCATAGCCCATGGCCTGGGAATGATGAGAGTTCTAGTTCCAACCCATTGGGCTGATCCGTTGCTTCCTTCTACAGCCCAGCTTTACAAATATTGGAGGGAATGGGGTGAGTCCTCTCTGCCCACCGTGTCTTCATCCGCATTTCTCCTTGATGCAGAAATTGTTCACGAGGACCTCAAAATGGGTTCGGATGGTGAAAGTGATCAGGCATCAGGAACATCATCAGATGAGGTGCAGTCTCCCGTCCGAGTGCGTATGCGGAACAACCCAGCACGCAAGATTTCCACTGAGGTATGTGGGTGCTGGCTGGTGATGATGGAGGGACAGCTTAAGGTGGGAACAAAGAGTTCTCTGTCTCCCATTAATAATGGGCTGTTTTTGCATGGAGAGATGTGAAAGGAATAAAGATTCTGCCTTCTCAAGTTACATTCTCATTTTTTACTCCCCAAAGTTAGCTACAGTGATTAGGGAAGGCAAAGTCTACCCCAAGTTACCTCAGATAAAAGTAAGACAAACATTTGATAAATGCATGGGTTTTGCACAGAATTCCTCGCATTGCATGCCGGACTGAATTAGATGGGGGTTGATTTGATTTGTTAGTGGTTTATTTATGTCTAGTATTTGTTAACCCAGATACTGAGTTTAACATATTGTGAGTCTAAGCACTTAGTAAAATTGGACTTTTTTGTATTCCTATATATGGGTTTGTGAGATTGCACAGGAAATTGTTACCAAGATTTCTAAATCGGCCCCAAATATCTTGGAGAATCCAAAGGTTATTGATGCTTTTCTCAGGACTTACTTAGATTTTTTTCTTTGCTTATTTTCCATGCTGGTTAAAAGAGAGGTTGTGATTTTTTTTTTTTGTAGTGCAGGAGAAACTGGAGACTCTGCCTTCTTCACTTCTAGCCTGGGATTTGATTTGATTTGATTTGATTTGATTTGATTTGATTTGATTTTATTTTATTTTATTTTATTTTATTTTATTTTATTTTATTTTATTTTATTTTATTTTATTTTATTTTATTTTATTTTATTTTATTTTATTTTATTTTATTTTATTTTATTTTATTTTATTATTTTATTTTATTTTATTTTATTTTATTTTATTTTATTTTATTTTATTTTATTATTTATTATTTTATTTTATTTTATTTTATTTTATTTTATTTTATTTTATTTTATTTTATTTTATTTTATTTTATTTTATTATTTTATTTTATTCATATTGCTGTCTATTTGCCCATAGCGACTTGAGGCGGCTTACACAATGTAAAACCATATTTAAAACAAAACATAAAAATAAAAAACAATAAAAACTAATGAAAAATTTCCTTTTACTATCTGTCAGTCCACCCAGGCTTCTAATTTTGGGAGGCTTCAATAAAAAAGCTGACTTAATTTTTCTTTGCTTCCCAGGATATTAACAAGCGCCTGTCACTCCCAGCTGACATCCGTCTGCCCGAAGGCTACCTGGAGAAACTGACCCTCAACAGCCCTCTCTTTGACAAGCCCTTGAGCAGGCGGTTACGCAGAGTCTCCTTGGTAAATAGGACTCTGTCTCCCTTTTCTACTTCTCAGTGTTCCCCCTTCACTGGTGCAGGACCAGTACTAAGTATTGCAGGTCAGCAACTGCTGCTGTTGCTGACTCTCTAAGCACCCCAGACTGAAAAGAGCAGATCCATTACACTTTGTTCCTTGGTTCTTTTTCATTTAGTCGGAGATTGGCTTTGGGAAGCTGGAGACATACGTGAAGTTGGACAAATTGGGAGAGGTGAGTGTTGTGAACTGGCCTTTTTCAGACTGGTCAAAGGTAAGAAGTGGATTTAGTTCACTTGAGAAATGGTGGTTCTTTGTTTTAACGTGCATTGGATTGTATAGGAGTCCAAAGTGGTTTCAGCTCCAATCTTTTTACCCTCGTGTTTGGTTTTGGATCTTGCCAGTCTCTTAATGGTGGAGAACAGAATCCTATTGTGGGTGATTTTCTTACCATCTCTAGTAGCCATGACCAAACCATTCATTGCAAGAAGAAAGCCCACCTCCCAGGCTTCAATCTTCCTCCGTGTTCTGATTTTGGACATGGCTTCTAACTGCACTATTATTTTTACTGTTCTTGTATAGTACATGAGCAAATTGTCTGGCCTATATATTTTATTTTATCTTTTATTCTAATATTTTTTCTAGTTCCTACCATCTTGGTAGCCACTTTTAGGACTTGATTTGCCCAGGGGAGTCAAATGTAGTCAGAACCCTGTATTTGGAAGTCCTTGGACAGAGAATTCCCTTCCTTTCCCTTGCCTCAAGAAAGAAGCACCTGCACTTGTAATTTTATATTTCTCAGCTAATATCCAGAGCTCCAGTTTTACCCCATTTCACCTTTGAGGGTTTGTTGAATGGCTTATTAATGACCTACTTCAGGGTTTTAAAAAGATAAATAAAGAAAAGCATTAACTGTTTTGAACCTATAAAATCAGGGACAAAATATTCCCATCTATTCCTGGTCAGAGACACTCCTGTCCTGAAAAAAACTAGATTGGTTACAGGTATCTTTCTACCAGTATATGCACCTAATGCTATGCCTTATTTATTGTTATCCAAACAAGCCTGGGAGGGGCTTGCAAATCCAAGTACCAGACTCACATATTTGCTGCAAATTGGACATAGTTATCACTGTGGCTGTGAAGAGTATAAATGTGATGTCTTTGGTACTCTCTGAGCTTGGCTGTTTGCTTGCAGATATTTCATTACCTGAGTAGGTAACATCATCAGCGTTAGTGAGTGTGGGATTTGCTCTCTGTTTATACATACTGTAGTAACTTATTTGGCCAGTGTTGGTGGGCATGCGGTTTTCTCGCCAAAGAAAGAAGAAATTCCACACTCATTGACATTGATGATGTTACCTAGTTGGGTCATAAAACAACGAAGCTCAGAGAACAGCGAGGACTCCACAGTTCAACCCTGAGTTATGTGTATTTTCTTCCGCTGGAAGAGTAGAAATGTCACTGCTACTAGTGAATTGGTAACAAAGAAGTTGGGTGAACAGTCAATAAAGGAGGGATTGTTCTCATTGAAATGACAAGTTTGTCCGATCGGTACAACTTCAGAGATAGTTTTTCCTATTTTAGGGAAGTTTAAGCCTGGGAAGATAGGAATTATGTAGAGAAGGAACTTCGGGGTGGGATGAGGATGAGAAAAGGAATGAGAGATAAAGAGATCACATTGAAATAATTCTCATGTTGAAGCTGCAGTTTTGAATCTTAAGCGTGAGGTGGAACGCAAAAGCTGAAGGATGGGCTGGTGCTTATAGAAGATGACAGGATATTTATTCCTCAGAAATTATTAGCAAACACTTGGAATAATACAATAAAATAGAAAATGTATAAAAGCATCATTAAGATAAGAAGTTGAATATAAAAATCGAATATGTAACCATGGTCATATCTGTATGTAAATGTGGAAGCCTGTATTCATGCTGCTCACTAAAAAGAGATGTTTTTAAAATATGGAAAACTGAAATAAAACTTGTTTTTTTTTTAAAAAAGAAATTATTTAATCACATTTGTACACCAGCCATTTCACTGCCTTAAGAGACTCTGGCCAGTTTACAAGTACCAAGTTAACTTAAATTTTGCCTCTTCCACATCAGGGAACCTATGCCACTGTCTACAAGGGAAAGAGTAAGCTCACTGACAACTTAGTGGCTTTGAAGGAGATCCGTCTTGAGCATGAAGAGGGCGCCCCTTGCACAGCCATTCGGGAAGGTATAAACTTGTAGCCACTTTTTCCAGGGCTTTCAAAGAACTCTTGCATTATTTTGCCTTTTTAACAGAAACTGTGGGAAGATATTATGTGAAAGAAAAGAATGCTGAAAACTGGTTGGCTTGATATAGAATTGCCCCGCTTATAAGCTGCCTTGAGAACTCCATGTAGTAGCTATCAAGTAATGGGAGGTTATAAGAACCTGTAGACTTTGGAAGCAAAGAAAAGCATAGCATTCATCTGAGGCAAACAGCCATAACTCTACATAGAGGAGTCCTTTACCAAACGTTTAGTTTCCTACTCCCATATTCTTCAGATACGGTCCTGCTGGCATGGAGCAATTTAGAGCATGTCAAAGCAGGGAAGGCTGCAGTAGATGGGCATTGAACATGACCAAAAAAATACAACAAACCATAGTTAGAAATGCAGTGGGATTCAGTCAAGGTCTGGATGAGTTAGATGTATATAGAGAGACAGATCTGCAAGTGACATTTTCATTTTAACCATCTACAAACCACAAGGACTGAATGAAAAATAATGAGCATTGAGATTTGCCAGCAGATGACAATACAGGTAGTCCTCAACTTACGACCACAATTGAGCCCAAAATTTCTGTGTTTAAGTGAGACATTTGTTAAGTGCGTTTTTGTCCCATTTTACAACCTTTCTTGCCACAGTTATTAAGTGAATCACTGAAGTTGTTATGTTAGTAACCCAGTTGTTAAGTGAACCTGGCTTCCCCATTGACTACTTGTTAGAAGATCACAAAAGTGGATTTTTATGATTTTAGGACATGGCAACAGTCATAAATATGTCATAAATATGATCCAAAAGCATCTGAATTTTGATTACATAATCATGGGGCTGCTGCAAGGACCATAACTGTGAAAAATGGTCGTAAGTTCCTTTTTTCAGTGCCGTTATAACTTTGAATGGTCACTAAACGGACTATTATAAGTCAAGGAACCACCTGTATTGAAAGTCTTCAACTTATAACAGTTCACTTGCTGGCCATTTGAAGTTACAATGGCTCTGAAAAAAAGTGACTTATGACCAATTTTCACACTTACGACCATTGCAGTATCCCCATGGTCAGGTGATCAAAATTCAGGTACCTGGCAACTGACTCATACTTACGACAGTTGCAGTGCCCCAGGATCATGTGATCATCTTTTGCAACCTTGTGACAAGCAAAGTCAATGGGGAAACCAGATTCACTTAACAAACTGTGTTACTAATTTAAGAACTGCAGTGATTCACTTAACAAATGTGGCAAGAAAAGCCGTAAAGTGGGGCAAAACTCACTTAACAAATTTCTCACTTAGCAACATAACTGTTGGGCTCAATTGTGGTCATAAGTTGAGGACTGCCCATATTAGAAGCTCTGGTGTGTCTGTTCTTTCATTTCCTTGGGGGAAAGTTGCTGTGAAGAAAGGCTGGGTTGCTGTTTGTGAAATAGAAACCTACAGTCAGTATTCACTTTAAACAATGTGTTGAACTGTACTTTTTTTTAAAAAAGATTTTTTTTTTATTTTTAGACAAATATACACAAACAAGACATAAAACATAAAACCATCTTCCAATTACATCCATATAGTGTGTCGGTTACAATTTTTTTGTGCATTCTCTCCCTAGTCCTCACTTACAATTGTTTATATAAATTCTCATATTATCAATCTAATGTACATGCATACATTATTATCATTGTTGATCATTTATTTGACTAAACTATTATTCCCTCATTTTATACGAGATATTCAAAATTTTAAATTAATTTATAATATAACAATTCATGTTATCAATGGTAATACATCTTTATATTATATTCTGTATAATTCTATTATCTTTATATTGTAAAATTCTCTAACATATTTCATTTCCATATTTTTTTTCTAACCATTGATAAAATAAATCCCATATCTTATAAAATTGTTTACCTTCTTCTTCTCTTATGTCAAACGTCAATTTACTCATTTCGTGCTGAACTGTACTTTTGACTGCTATTGCTGAGTGTAGGTTGCTTACAGTGATGAATGCATTGAGGTGAATACTGTGTGTTTCTGGGCCCAAAAAATGTAAAGGTAGTGACTTGGGAAATGTTGATTTGTATGATCACGAACAAAACATACCTGTGACAACCACCAAGTTTCACATCAAAAATGTCGATGAACTTTAATGATTAAGGACAATTGGCAGATTACTCAAAGGGAAATTTCAATCAGTCTTGGCATTTCATGTGGCTCACCTTATTGATGTTCTTCAGTACAGGTAGTCCTTGACTTATGACCATCATTGAGGCTAAAATTTCTGCTGCAAAGTCCATGGGAAGCCAGTTTTTATTTTAACAACCATGTTACAACGGAACAACTTCAGTGTTTCCCTTAACCACTGTGGCGAGGAAGGTCGTAGAATGGGGCAAAACTCACTTAACAGTGGCTTGCTTAGCAGCGGAAATGTTGGGCTCAATTGTGGTCGTAAGTTGAATTCAGAATTTGCTGCAGTCTTTCTGCCAACATGCAAGAGATGTATTGCTAGGCTGTCAGCAGGACCCTACATTTTTCTAATGTAATTAAGGAAGACGTTGACACCAACGTTAAGCAGGGCAACTGGTTCTCAAGCCATTAAAAAGTAGAAGTGCTTAGGCATGCAGTCACATGGAGAAATGAAAGCGCAAAGAAACAAGCCAATAGGTACACCGTTTAGCAAATTCTCTGCTGGACCTCAGCGGATGGGATGCAACCCATTCATCCTGACCATTCTTCCCCAAACTCCTCCAGTCTCATTGGCCCTATAAAACAATGTATGAAGATAGATCTCCCTCCCTTTGTATCTGCATAAGGAGGAAAGAAAGAACATTATTGATATTATAGAGAGGCAAAATGGCCAATGTACGTAGCTAAGCACTCCTGCAGGATTGCAGTTCTAGTCATCTATGCAGAGAAAATTTGGTCCCTAGCTTTCTCTCCCATAATTGAATTCAAGGCTAGAATACTGCATTTTGGAACAGTGCAACAAATGGCTCCTTTAAGTATGTTTTGGGCTCCCAGGAACTTGAATTCTTTTCTTTTGTGTTATGTTCAAATAATTCTCTCAAAGCCACCTATTTGGAAATGATTGCGATAGAAATGTTTGTGGTGCAGATCTCATGTCTCCCATCTTTCTTTCTCTTACAGTTTCACTTCTAAAAGATTTGAAACATGCCAACATAGTGACCCTGCATGATATCATCCATACGGAGAAATCCCTGACTCTCGTCTTCGAGTATTTAGTGAGTAGACGGAGGAAGGGAGGGAATGAAATAAATTGGAACACAACTTTCTTTTATGTCTGAAAATCCAATTCTCATTAAGATCTAGAAAATTCAGAGTCACCACCAACTTTCCTTATGTGCAAGCTGCCGCTTTGGTTTGAGAAAGGATAGTCTTTAAACTCCAGGCAGTAGAGACACCCTTCTGAAGACTTCGGGGAATTGCAGTTTTCTGGGAGAGTTCAAGTACTTTTGAGAGAATTCTCTGCTTGTTTTTGGAACAGCCACTTTAGCAGCAAGTTTTGTAGCTTGGGTGGAACCGACAGTAGTTCTCAAAGGTTAAGTTCCAAAAGCTGAATAAATGACACAATAACCCCTCCTTCTAAGAAGGTGAAGTGTTCCATGTATTTGATCTCTAAATAAAACAAGTATATATTGTAGATCTCTACGATCTCTTCTTGCTTCACACAGGAAGCTTCACTTAACAAACATAGCAAGAAAAGTCAAAGATAAGTGGCTTGTAATGCTTTGGGTCACTGCTTCTTGGTGGAGCTATGAATAAAGAATTGGATCAGGGACCGGCTTCCATCAGCTCCCAGGCTTCATTTTCCTAATTCAATTGCTTGTATCTATAGGGAGTGGTGTGGTGGCACAGAGGTGGCACTCTCGCATCACAAAAAAGGAGGCTGTGAGTTTGATCCTACGTAGAAGCAGTTATTTCTCTCTGGGCACACTGAGAATATATCTACTGGGAAAAAAAAAAACAAAACCCTCTGCATTGGCAACAGGAAGGGCATCCGGCCAGTCACACTCAGCTCCATTCAGTTGCCCAGATTTCATCCTGCAAGGGATTATGGGGTTGTTAAAAGAGAGTGATGAATTGCCTGTATCTATAGAGGGATCACCATAGCGCCCAATTGAACCCATTCTACTCATTGCACATGCCTTCATTAAGATGAGTCAGCCTGGGAACCAGCTGGCATGGAGTATCTGATGCAACCCTCCCCCTTATTTCAGTTCAGGTTACTCAAAAGCTGGAATTCTGTTGAGGCAGAGGCTTGGGGTACCTCAGGTTCTCAGATTGCTATATTGGCCCATTATATCTTGAGAGGAGTGAGAACAACACGCAGTGTATCTTCTAGCTGTAAAGCTGTGTCTGCCCATCTGTGTTTGATTACCTTGCATTAAGATCTTCTGATGTAATTGTTGGAACAATATTACCTTGTTGAAACACTAAATGTACCAGAGATAAAATCCTGTCCTTTTCTTTCACAGGATAAAGACCTCAAACAGTATCTAGATGATTGTGGGAACGTAATAAATATGCACAATGTGAAGGTAAGGATTAATTCTTAGTACGGCTGATCCTTTCCTTTCAGCGATTGCTTTCAGCTTCTTTCAGTGATAGAAGAATTGCTTACAATGCCAGCAAAGACTCAGATTAAAGGCAGTCCTCAGCTTACAACCACAACTGAGCCCAACATTTATGTAGTTAAGTGAGAAATTTGTTAAATGAGTCTTGCCCCTTTTTTACGACTTTTCTTGCCACATTTGTTAAGTGAATCATTGCAGTTGTTACAATAGTAACAACATTTGGTAAGTGAATCTGGTTTTCCCATTGACTTTGTGTCAACTAAAAAGATACTCCTTTGGTCTTTTTAGCTGCCAGAAAAAGGGAGTGGGGGAAAACAAGGCATTCTTGAAATGCCTAGATAATCAACTCAGCAGCCCAAAGTTGTCAGAGCATAAGAAGGTTATCGGAGAGCATGATGGATGGCTCTTGGAGACTGATGTGTCCTATTGGAGAAGTCACATCCCTGACACTTTGCTTGTCAGAAGGTTGTAGAAGGTGATCACATGACCTCAGGACACTGCAACTGTCATAAATGTGAATCAGATGTCAAGCATCCAAATGTAAACAATGCGACCATGGGGATGCTGCAGCGGTCATAAGTGTGAAAAATGGTCATAGGCAATCTTTTTCAGTGCCGTTGTAATTTTGAACGGTCACTGTTGAATCTAGGCTCTCATACAGCTGAAACAATAACCTTCCTATCTTCCTTTTAGAGGTTCTAGTGTTCCCATCTTTGCAAAGGGATTCACAAATAGCAATGACAGCAACACTGATTTTATTGTAATACTTGTAAAAGTATTGTTGGCTCACAACATCAGACTGTTGAATACTTCGCACATGCAATGGAGATATTTCACTGTGTTCCAAATTTTTCTGTGGGATTTCTTCATTTCTTTCCCTCGGGTTTGAAATCAGAAGGATTGTCAAATACTAGAAGTGGTGATAGATCTTTTTCTGGCCATCAAGGCCAGTGAACTATTTCTTCCTGCAGAAAGAGCCTCAAGTGCTACTTTATATATAAGTTGTGGTTCCCGGGAAGAAGTAATGAGGAGGAGAACCCCACTAGATTTGAAGTGGGGAGAATCAGCACATAGAATATTGCAGGCTTTGTAAGGAGTCGTTGGATTCCATCATGGAATGTCTCATAGGCTAAAACATTCTGGCTTCCCTGGATCTTCAGAAGGTTGGTCTGCATATTTTAATCCACTCCTTTCGCCAACCAGTTCTTCTGGTTAAAATGTTTGGAGAACTGTTTTCAAGATACTTTCTCTTTCAGCTGGACGTTGGTTCCTAAAACACTCCCTGTTGACATTGATGATGTTTCTGTGGGATTGGGAAATTCATGTTTATCTTTACCTAGATGATTTTTTTTTCATGAGGTCTGTTTTAGTATCTGCTGAGTAAGACAATGACTTTGTGTCTGATCAGTCTGGGAGGGATAGGAGGCAACCTAGAAAGACACAGCTTTTTCCCACTCGTTGTGCACTTTGGTATAGTATTAAAAATTTAACTACAGCCTGCATTTCAAAGAACAGGGGAGATAGAGAGCCTTGTCGGATTGTCCTTACATGTGCTAACTCTAGCTCATCTCCAAGAAGTCACGGTTGCAGGCATAGATGAAGGATCATTCTGTTGGAACTTCTGCCATTTCTGAAGGAAATAGTTGTGAGGTCATGGAGTGGTCATGGCTTGGCTGCCTTTTTGTAAGCAAACATCTCCACGATTTCAATAGGGAAAAACTTTGTGCTCTTGCGCTCCTCCAACAGTAGTAACTAGCTAGATCAGCTATCCTTGGCTTTATTTGTGCTGCAAAGCTAAGGGCTATTGCTTCTTCCTTCAACTTCCGGGAGTTCGAGGTCATTCATCTGGCTCTGCTTAGCTTCAGTCATCTATACCATGGGTATCAAACTCGCTGCGTCACGTTGCTGTCATGTGATGTTTCACAACGTTTTCCCATTCATGGAGTTGGGGTGGGAGTGATGCATCCCCAGCCTACAGGCTGCCAGCTTCACACCATTGTTCTATACCATATGCTCCTGGTTGAAAATACCACAGTCTATGTGTATCTGACCTGAATGAAGTAGTAAGTGTAAGGAAGACCTCTAAATTATGTCGTCAGTTGTTGCATCTGATTTCTATTTTGGTGGAGTACATCCTAAGCTGATTGCTTTGATTGACCAATTGATCTTAGGTAAGTATCACTATGAAGCTTGGAAAAACCTCTCTTCATGTCGCCAATTTGAGAACTGAATTATTTCTTTTGATTCTCAATACAGGCAGCAGTTGTGGAAGACATGTTAAGTTTTGGGTGGCCTCCAGGCCTGCTTTATACTTCCAATTTTTTTTATCACTGTTCAGAATAATTAATTGCTGTTATTTCAATCTGTCATATTTCTGAACTTGCAATGCCACCTTCGATTTTGTGCGTGCTGTGAACCATTTCATCATTTATGCCTATTTAAGGATAAAGGATATATACCTAAGGATCTTAGCTATGCCTAAAATCTTCATTTATGCAAAGATGTATGTTTTCAGCATATATAGGAGTTGTGCCTCCCAACTTTTATTTTGTCTAGGTTAAAAAGGACAAGCATGAGAAAGATGTGGCTGACTGTCAAGATTTATATTTTGGGTTTCATATTGTTTTATTTCAACAGCCATTCCTGCAGCACAGAGTAATTGTTCACAACTCTCTGCAGGTGAATCTTGTTCTGGATAGTTCTTTAAAGTGCTGCTCTGCTGTTGGTCAAGGCCACAACTTGTTCTACTAAGATTGCAGCCATTTCCGTACTTTAGCCCTCGTCCCTAAGGTTGTCCTGTTAGACATTAGTAAGGTAGCTGTATGGTCACTCATCTCTTCCATTGTGCAACATTACAGTTTAGATGTGCGAGCCTTGGCAGAATATATATACATTCCACATATATGACAGTCAGCCAGCTAAAAGAGTTTGCCCCTACCACTTTTGGAAATGTTTTGGTAGATTCCAGCTGTGGATATCCTTCTCCCCTCTGGAAAAAGAAACATTGGATTATCATTAAAGTTTTTTCCCCTGCAGTGGGCAGAAGGTATTCAACTCTTCAATGTCCAGTTCATTGTGAACATCAGGGTTTTATATTCTGTCTTTTTACTAATCTTGGAATTCTCATGTTGTCTGATATTTCCATCGGTAGGCTTGGATATTGCTCTCTCTTTATATAGGCATCAAAGAATATTTGTTCCTGTCTGATGGAGTGAAAGGGAGAAGCAATTATGGATAACCTCCCTCCATTATAGAAAAAAAAACCAAGTCAAATGTTCCATATTATTAATATTATTAATTAATTAATATTATTAATGTTTTACTGAAAAGTAACAGATGTACTGTATCAGGATTTCCCAAGATGCTCCCATAATCCCACTTTGATTTTTTTTTTTATATCTTCCTTTAATGGTATTAAAGGAACAGAGGTTCTATGTTCCCACATGTTCAGGGACTAAAATATCATCTGTAAGTGTATTTCCAGGAGACTGCGATCCAAACAAATATATCATGGATCCTATGTGATATGTGAGAAGAATTGAATATATGATATAAGATAAATAAAATAATCTTTATTGCCACTTTTTTCTGTGAACACACTGGCATACATTAAAAAATGAAATTCTGATCCCCGTTCTCAAAAAGAAAGAAAGAAAGAAACATATGTATATACATACATACATACATACACACACAGTATATGTATCATCTCAGACCATTTAGAATACGTAGCAGAAAAAAGAGCCTTGAGAATTAACAATATTGGTATTATATGGTATCAAGCTATTACAGAATCTTGTTGTTCTGCTTCCGATACTGCATAGCCTCCTCCCAGAAGGTAACAAAGAAAACCGCTCATGGAGAGGATGCATCTCAGACAAGATTGTGGACCCTGATCAAGTATTGCTTGTATACCGTGTCCTGGACAGAAGAGAATGAACTTCCAATATTGTTTTCTGCTGTCCTCACCACTGTCTGCATAGTCTTCCTGTCAATGGTGCAAATTTTGGACTCAAATGGAACTGCTATTGGTCATGCCTACGTTAAATGTACTAAATGTGCTTTTGGAGATACATATTCCCCAGATGATCACAAGCAGTGATGCCCAATAAAGAGATTTTTTTAAAAAAATTCTTTATATGTAGCAAATTCCCAAGTTTAAGAATGCCTTAGTTTAAGGATGATCCATAGTTAAGTACAGAGCCTATTGTAGCAAAATTCAAGTTAAATACACAATGTTTCAAGTTCATTACACAATACTAGTTACACAGTATTATACATAACACTGTTTCTGATTTACATATAAATTCAACTAAAGGGCAGATTTTGGGAACAGAACTGGGGACTACCTGTATTTTCCTTTCATACTATCTTAGTTACTGATGTGACAGTGGCACTGTTGTGTGATTTGGAAATATATTAGGAAAAGAAAGCAACGTACACATATAAAGTATCTGTGTAAAAGATATGCAATATGAACTATTCTGTGAATGATAGGAAAATTTTATTTGCCTAGAAAAATTCACTTAGATGGCTTTGTTCCCTCTTCTAGTTGTTTCTGTTCCAGCTGCTACGTGGCCTAGCCTACTGTCACCGTCAGAAGGTGCTGCATCGAGACTTGAAGCCCCAGAATTTGCTTATTAACGAGAGAGGGGAGCTCAAATTAGCAGATTTTGGTGAGTATCGTCAAATCCTTTTTTATCTATATTCCAGCAATCTTTGGGCTGACATGCTCTTATTTTTGGTAACTGATGGCCTCGAGGGTAGGAATGATATGAGGATTGAACGAGAGTTTTCATTCCCATCACACTTCCAATATTTGGCAATATATTACTAAATTTCACTGGTACAATTCTATCAACTGTAATACTGTTTTAAAAAAGGAGGAGGAGGAGGAGGAACCTCTGAAATAGTATTTTCTGCTCTGTGAAATGTTTTGCAAATGCATTTTTATCTTTTTCAGGATTAGCCCGGGCAAAATCTATCCCTACCAAGACCTACTCCAATGAGGTGGTAACACTTTGGTACCGACCGCCTGATATTCTGCTGGGCTCGACAGAATATTCCACCCAGATTGACATGTGGTACAAATTCTTCTATCTGACTCTCTGAATGATCTTCTTTTTAACTGTTCCTTAGGGTAACTTATTCATTTGCCACACTGTGGGACACTCAGTTGTCCCATACAATGATACCCAAGTTCAGAAAAGTATTCCTAAGTTTAAAGAACTCCATGAAATAATTTACGGTAGTTAATTACAAGTTTTCAGAAAATACGTTTTGTGTTTTTCCCATCATCTTTGAAAAGGTTCAGGCTTTGTTCTTCCTCGCTTGTATGCAGAACTGAGGCTCTGTGCTTTGTCCATTAATAAACACACACTCTAGGCCACTTAGAGCTAGGCAAGGAAATGGTCGTAGAACAGAAAAAGAGGACTGAAGCTAGAGGGAAGTGCTAAATGCTGGCCCCCTAAAGTTGCTAATTTCAGTTTGGGTCTCCCCAATTCCAGTCAATTCCTACAATAGAGTACAAATGATCCTCACTTAACAACTATTGGTTCAGTGGCTGCACAAAATTATGATGACACGGAATAAGTGGTATTTATGACTGGTCCTTGTATTTGTGTTGTTTCACAGTGTCTTTGTGATCTGGGCACTTGGTTGCTGAGCTCACAGATATGACACTGCAGTGTCCCACAGTCATATGATCACAGTTTGTGACTCCCCCCCCCCCCAAATTCCTGCAAGCAAAGTCAACGGGGAAGGTGGAACAGTAGGTGGTTGCAAATGGCAACCATGTGTTATCCTCACCTGTAACAACTTACAATGATTTGCTTAAGGATGTCAAGCAGAAGTGCCAGAAATTTTGTCACGAAACAGTGCATTCACATGATGTCGCTCTTTGTGACCACATTGCTTAGTGTCAGAAATTCCCATCTCAGTTGGTGAGTTTAAAAACCATCTAGTTGTTTTTAAACTGCATTGTGGGGCTTTCAGGAAGCAGAGCATCAGTTCTATAAAGCAGAGGCTCTTCCTAGCAGACGTCAACTTATTCACCTGAGTTGATGTTTACCGTAATATATAAGTGATAATATTTAATGTTCTGAGGAGGACAATAATTTGAGGTTCAGTGGTTCTGTCAGCATCGTCTTTACTGGTGAGCACTGCATACATTCCTAGAATGTCTCTACTGCATTCCTCAAGGAACAGGGATTGACTTTGTAGAGATTAATTCAGTGCTCTGTTTAAAATCCTAAGAATATTTTTGGATATTTTCAAAATGCCACCTATTTTTTTCCCTTCATCTCAGAAGCACTGAAGTGCTTCCATGGCTAAAAGATTTACTGGTGTCATCACCATTGCCTAGGGGTATTCTCAGTTGAGGGTTCCTTTCATGTCCCTGTGAAGTTGCCCACCGAAGTGGTACCCATTAATCTACTCACAGTTGCCCACTTTCAAACTGCTTAGTTGGCAGGAGCTGGAGTATGTGGTGGGAGCTCATTCTGCCCCATGGCAGCAACAGGTCTCAAACATGAGACTGCCGATTCATTAGCCCAGCATTCTAACCTTGTGAGCCACCACATATTGGTCATTAGAAACCTTAATTGCACCATAGATTTACCCCATCCTTATGTTTTGATTTGGATTATTTTATATTTTAAGCCAAATTTAAAAAGATTGTTTCAAACGTCAAAATCATTGGCTGACCAGCAAAATTCAGTCTTAGAAACATTTTGTCGGTCTGCAAGTGATCTTGTTCAATCATCACAACAGAGATAAGATGTAAAAGTTAGGAATTCTAATTGATAGCACAAAAGTTCCTATTTTCTCGGTGCTGATATTGAAATCTGCCTGCCTTTCTCCACAGGGGTGTGGGCTGCATTTTCTATGAGATGTCCACAGGGCGGCCACTCTTCCCAGGCTCCACAGTCGAGGAGCAGCTGCATTTCATTTTTCGGATATTGGGTAAATATCTACCAAGGTTGCATTTCTGAGAAATCAGTGAAGAAATGGGAGGCAGAGGAGAGGAAGATAATCAGACAGGTTGATTTATAATTTCATAATGGAGGTTAAGAGTTTCTTCAGGGATACCAATTAAAACACCATAAGATGATCAAAGATGAAGTACATTTTTAAAAACACTCCCAGATCAGCCTGTCTGTCACTAAAAAAAATTGTGTCTCTGAACTCACTTGGAATTTGAAAGACACAATTCAGAAGAAGAAACGGAGCTGGAACAAAGGGGCGGGGGAAGGAATAATCCTTGTGAGTGGAGTGAAAACTATTCAGAAGACGAAAAGTCCTGTATCTTGGCTATGCTGCTGAAATGATCTTATTTCTCATCTTTTTACTACTTTCATGTGATATGAAAATTGGAAGTCCCTTTTTTTAAAAACTCCTTTTCAGAACTCTGCTTTTTCTCTCTGTTGCCAGGGACACCCAATGAAGAGACATGGCCTGGAATCCTGTCCAATGAAGAATTCCGAGCGTATAACTACCCCAAATACCGTTCTGAGGCCCTGATCAACCATGCCCCAAGGTGAATCTCAGACTATAGTTCAGATGTGGGAGCTTTTGATGAGTGATGAGCTGCTGTAATCATCTCATAAAAGAGAAGGAGAAAGATGACTGCATCCTCAGAAGAGTAGGGATAGGACATTCTGGGCAATTTCATGTAACCCTTTTCAACCATTAAGAATAGAAATTTATTTTAGAACAAGAAAGGAGACGGATGGACTCATTGTACAGCCATAGGTAGTTTTTCTTTCTTTGTCCCTTTTTCAGTGTGGAAAGAGATACACCCAGGTAAAAGCCTATGGGTCAGGTCCTCCCAGGATCTTATACGGAAGATATTTCCTGTCCAGTTGTTCTTTTTTTCAGCAGAGATGCAGGCAAAGAGTTTTGTCTGGAGTACCTTCTCTGCTGAATTCCAGGCAAGGAAGTTGCCAAGATGCATCAATGAGCATTTGGTTAAAATCTTTGTGCTTTCTTGGGAAGAAAGGGGGATTAACAAGAACACTGTTTGGCTCCTAAGGGTGGAAGAAACATGGATGACTTTTGGGTGCAGTTCCAAATGACTTAGGGACATGAACTATTTTACATCTTCAGAGGTTGTGTCAGAGAATAACAGTCCCAGGAAGCAAAGCCTCCGTTTTCCTCGGGAAATTAATGAATCTGACCTTTCTTTTCTCTCCTAATTGTACAGGCTAGACAATGATGGGGTTGATCTTTTAGGAAAGCTGCTACAGGTGAGCAGTTATTTCATTTTGTTGTTGGAGAATTAAGGTTTTGAGGTCTCTGACCCTTTCTTCTAGGAATCTTAAACTCCTTACATTCCTTTCCCATCCCCAAGCAGGGAAAAATATTCCCTGCCGTGGCAAGCAGGCAACAATCAACCTCATTAACAAATAGAGATCATATAAAGAAAGTATTGACTTCTTGTCCCCCACCAAAATATATGCACTGGACAGAATGGGCTACTAATTAGGACCTCAAGTGACCTCAAGGACTGTTGCAGAGCTATTCTTTGGGAATGTCTGCATGTATGTGCGTACACACAAAACAAAACAAATTCCAAAGTGGGATACATTAAAAAGGATCCATCAAGTGGATCCATCATAGAGCAGGTGCTCCTGCAGAAATAATTCTGCTTTGTTTGCCTTAATTTCTCAGTGTACTATCTGTGGATGCTTAATATGGCATGTGACTGTAGATGGAGAAGTAGAAACATTTAGGAACACTATAGGTTTCAGCCCTTTAGCTGGCTTTGCAGGTCATTGCTGGCAGGGTTTTATTCATTTGTCTGTTGGTCAAAATAGGTGAAACTTTTGATCCACTAATTCAAATATTTTGCATTAGGCATGGATTGACAGCCTGCCATATGCAGCTCCTGTGGGTTATTTGCAGCCTGCCTGGAAGTGTAAAATCTGTATGCTTAAAAAAAAAGTGCTATATGTAGTTGACACTTGATTAGAGATATTTTACAATTCACAGTATTCTGGTAATTGAAGATAGTTCAGATCCTTGGGCTTTTCCACCCAGTTTGGCCTACTTGTTAAGACACCTGGCTAAAAAAAGTAGGAGACTGACTTTAAGTCCCGCCTTAACCATGAAAGCTGACTGGGTGACCTTGGGCAACTCTGTTAGCTCAACTCACCTCACGGGGTTATTGTGGGGAAAAGAGGAGGAGGAAAGTGTCTTGAATTATGTTCACCACCTTGAGTTATCTGTAAAAATAATAAAGGTGGGATAAAAATCAAAATAACATATTTTGCACATTCCTTGCAATCTGGATCAGCACTTCAGTTTGTCCTGAAATTTCTCTTGTCATAAGCTTTGGGAGCAGGAAACAGCAGTATCTGAGTGGTTGTGTTTTGATGGCATGGGGGAATTTTTAACATTCTTTCCTTTTGGGAGATTTGGGGCACGCCTTATCACAATGTGATAACTTTGGGGGGAAAATGCTTTTGTATTAGGACCAGAAAGCTAGATGCCATTAGCATCCTTCATTGAATCAATAGGATTGATCTCTTTTCTATTCTTTCTTTTTCTCTCCCCAATGCAGTTTGAGGGCAGGAAGCGGATCTCTGCAGATGAGGCTATGCGTCACCTGTTCTTCCACAGTCTGGGAGAAAGAGTCCTCAAACTTCCAGACAGTAGGTGCAGGCTTGGGAGGGAGAGAGGCCAGAGATGTCAAGTAGTGGTTGAGTGAATGAGAACAAGGTTAAGAGAAGGGCGTGTGATGAAAACACGAAGTGGATGATAAAAGGACCATGAATTCATTTGCATGCTATGCCCAATTCTTGCCATGAATGACATCTCCATTAACTTCTTTTAACTTCTCAGTTATGATGTAGTGGTTAACTGGAGAGGATGTTTTCATTGGTGGGCTAAGAATCGAAGGGTACCCATGCTCTTTTTTGCAGTTATTTTGTTACTCAGCTAATCCAGTGGGTTAGTGTATGTAGTACACTGCTAAAGGCTGGAGTGCAAGTCTGATCAATTACTTCAGCATATGACAGCTATCTTCATAATTCCTGTCAATTGGGAATCACAAAGGACAGAAGATCTAGATGTTTACTATTTGACACTGTGGCACATTGTATGAAGAGTCTTTTCCTTAGACTTACACCGCACCAACCTGCTTCCTGCTTCTCCTATCCTTTTTTATTTAGCCTTGCTTTAATTAACCTGCTTTAATATGCTGGCCAAAGGAAATACTGACCTCAATTCCATCTTCTTCTCTGTCTCAACAAGGCAGAAGAAGGGCAGGGAGGAGACTGAATGGGGAGCACCTTTGGTGTCAGGTACTGGCAGCAGAAGAATACAGGACTGTTAGCTTGGTGATCTTAGAGAGCATGGGTGTCAAACTTGCTGCGTCATGTTGCTATCACATGACATAGCGCGATGTTTTTTCCCCTTTCTGGAGTTGGGATGGGCATGGCCTGCACATGACCCATCTGGTCTGTGGGCTGCCAGTTTGACACCTCTGTCATTCAGTGAGCCCTTCTTCTTCTTCTTCTTCTTCTTCTTCTTCTTCTTCTTCTTCTTCTTCTTCTTCTTCTTCTTCTTCTTCTTCTTCTTCTTCTTCTTCTTCTTCTTCTTCTTCTTCTTCTTCTTCTTCTTCTTCTTCTTCTTCTTCTTCTTCTTCTTCTTCTTCTTCTTCTTCTTCCTCCTCTTCTTCCTCTTCTTCCTCTTCCTCTTCTTTTTCTTCTTCTTCTTCTTTTTCCTCCTCCTCCTCCTCCTCCTCCTCCCCCTCCTCCCCCCCCTCCCTCTCCCACTTCAACAAATCTATGAGATTGGAAATCTGGCAGCCAAAGTACCATTCTTCTCCTGGGCGTGAGAAGAAGCAATGATGGAGAAGGACAGGAAGCAGTTTTATTTCCATTATTTCTCTTCCCCTGTCCCGCCACTTTTTCTTCCTAGGCTTGTAAGTGGCAGGGAGCTAACTACAGAGTTGCTTCTATTCTAGTGTCCTCCCCTTGGGGAAGGAAAGCAGGGAAAGGGGCTCTTTGGGCACCAAAAAGCCACTTTCCTCTTTTTCTTGCTTTCCCCATTATCTATAGTTTGGCAAAAGAGATGGGAAAGGTGGGGTTTTTTTTGGCATGGCAGGAGATCCCATGTTTTCTCCCCCCTCGCCCCCCTCCCACACAAATCCCTGCCACACAAAAGTCAGTGATTAATGGCTAGGGTGGCATAGGTTTCCTACCCCTAACTCTATCTTGGTACAGACCCCTTCCATTCCAGTTTATGTTGGAAGAAATTGGCAAACTGCTTTAAAACTGGATCAGGAAGATGAGTTCAGGCTGCCTTCTGGGTAGGTCTGCTGAGGTCAGCCCAACATTATCTGGACAAGCCTTCTATATCCATTTAAAAATAGATTTCCATCTGTGGTTAGCAGGTTGTGGGGAAGAGCCCTTAGTCTTCCCATGTAAGGCCTATTTAATGTATTTGTTCCCATAATGCTGATATTTATTTTTGATGAATTTATTCTCTAAGAATTTTAAATACTTGTTGAGAATGCATAGCATGAAATTAAATGAAACTTCACCTTCACATGTTTTACACAAATCTATTGTGATGATAACTTTTTGTTATACTTTCCTTTAATGTATTACTTTATGTACCACTGTTCTAGAGTTTCAAATGGGCCAATAACTGAGAACTGCATAATATGCAATATATAGTTCACCACATTAAATATAGTAACGGAATAGTAACAGAACCACTAACATTCATTAACTGATTGATAACTTTCATTTTTCCATACATCAAAGCTCAATGAAGAATGCATGACTTGAATGTACACAGATTGGTATGGTCGTTAAGACATCAGGCTAGAAACTGGAAGACTATTAAGTTTTCTTCCTGATTTAGGTACAAAGCCAGTTGAGGGGACTTAGGTGAGTCACTTTCTCTCAGCCCTAGTTAGAAGGCAATGGCAAACCACTTCTGAAAACTTGCCACAAAAAACTGCAGGGACTTGTCTAGACAGTCTTTCAGGATCAAAATGATTGATCAGCAGGAAACAAATATCTACTACATCCCTTAATGGGATAAAATCCATAAAAATTGAATCAGAAATTTGCCAATATGTACTCTCTGTCTCTGTGTCTCTTCTCCCTCTCCCTCTCTCTCCCCCCCTCTCTCTCGCGCACACACACACACACACACACATACTTGTTCAAATTACTTTTATCCTTTTATCAGTTCACATGCTAGCATGATAGAATAGCAGGCCTAGTACTTGGGGTTATCTCACTGCCTTTGTGTCTTTTTTTCTTCTCCTGTAGCAACATCAATATTTGCACTAAAGGAGATTCAGTTACAGAAAGAGACTGGGCTGAGATCTGCTTCCCTGCCTGAATCAGGTGAGAAGTGGTTGTCCAGCAATTCTGTCAACAGGATTCCCTCCGCTTTTTCGTTAGCCCTCAGTTTTGAATAAAATTTCTTCCTCCCCCTGAATGGGTGGCCCACATTTCTTGGTACTTGAAAGGGCACCTTGATAGTCCCTTCCTATCTCCAAAAACTGCTTCTCTTGGAGAAGCAGACTTTCCCCATCTCCCTGCTTAACACTACATCTGTGTGTGTAGTTATGCAGTAACCACTCTCACCCCTCCCATAAAGTAGGAACCATGTTCCAGTTAGTGGACATTGAACTGTAGCCACCAGGCCAGGTATCTGTGCCCCACCCACTTCCATTTTCACTTCTTCCTGTTCTCAGCATCGTGAGTTGGCATCCTCCCCTCTCTCAGTCACCCTGACTAGAGCCTTCGTGTCACCTCTGTTTCAAATCTGAATCTTTTTAGCTCAGTGCATCCCCAATTCAAAGCTTTCCGCAGAAAGAAACTTGGGATCAGAAGTAGGGAAAGTGGAGCAAAATTACATCTGTGTGTGTAGTTATGCAGTAACCACTCTCACTCCTCCCATAAAGTAGGTGGGGAAGCAACCAGGATGCAAAAAGCATCCTGTGGCATTGGAACCTTATGATCTTGAGACTGAGGTGCAATTGGATTGAAATGCCCTTGTTCAAAAGCCAACTTAGCGATGCTCTCATCAGGGCAGTGTTCGGCCAGCTGCACTTTCTAGCCCACAGTTCTTCCATCCATAAAATGGGACTGAAAATATTAGACCTGCCTAACATGGCTCCTTCATCAGGCTGCTGAGAGAATGTGAAATTTGCATCCATATTACACACACAAAAAAATGTAATTCCCAGATTGCTCAAAGAATTATAACAACCTGGTAGTTGGGGAGGAAACATTAGAAGGAACCTGGGGGAATGTTAATAGCATCACATCCTCTAAAACAGTGTTTTTCAAACTTGGCAACTTTAAGTTGTGTGGACTTCAACTCTCAGAATTCTGAGAGTTGAAGTCCGTACATCTTAAAATTGTCAAGTTTGAAAAATGCAGATCTTGGGGGATCAAGTTGGGGGAAGATGCAAAATGCATTCTATCTATAACACTTTTGCTGTTTCCCTACAGTGAATGGTCAGAATGGACGGCCAAGCCTGCTGCTTTGAAGCCTACAGTTCTGGGTTGGCAAGGGTAGAAAGAAGCCAGGTTTCTCCCCCTTCCACCCCACAGACTGTCTCCACTGGTGGCTTCTTGGACTGTGGCATGAGAACCTGTGCTGGGAATTTGCTGGGGCAAGGGTGGGGGGCCCTGGAACTGAGGAGAAACATGACCGCTCCTGGCACCAACAAGCCAGCCATCAATTCTCTGTGCCGCTGGGACGGACTCTCCCTCCCTCCCTCCCTCCCTCTCACACACACGGTGTTTCATTTTATTTTTTAAGTTTTATTTTTTCAATGCAACGTTATAAATATTATATTTACAAATATCTATACAGAGAGAGAGAGAGACACACTACCACCCCACATCCCCTAGCCTATCCAGTAATGGGGAGTGTACAGTATTAACTGTGAGGGAGCCAATCCCCTCCCTATCTCATCCCAGTAGTGGCCCAGGTGCAGGGACGAGAAGCACTGGGGCCAGAGCAGTTTCACCCTTTGCACTCCATAATCTAAGAATTGATGGGATTGGGGAGGTTGTTAATATTTCGGATGAACGAGAGCACTCCTCCTTCCCAGCTATAATCACTTTCTTTGGACATGGTGGGGGCTTTGTTTTTCTGCCCTAACCGTGTATTTTGAAGTCCAGGGGAGGACCAGGCAATCAGGTGTCCTCTGAGAATTCTCCAAATATTTGGAAAGATGGGCCTTCTTTCCTTGTCTTCTTTCTTACTGGGACTTTCTGGCTGCAGGGATGTCCTCTTTCCAAACCCCTTTTTGCTCAGTTTTGGAGCTGCTTCCATCTCCTCCTCACACCAAAGTGGAGTCTCCTTTTTGATATCCCTTGGATCTTGACTGGTGCCTCTCCTGGGCTTGTGCTTGGTTAGTGCTCTCAATTGCAGCTTAACTCCTATTCATCTGTTACAGCTCTTATATTACTTGCTTGGTACTCAGGGTTTGCATTTCTTCCATTGCCTTTCCAGACGCAGTCCACTCACTTCTAGTCCAGACATAAGCATCAGATATTCTAGTAGTCCTTTTGTAGGATGTTAGATCCAATTCCCAGTGGATTGTGCCTTGTTCTCTCACCCCAGTTATTTGTTTTTCATGTATACTACAGTTCCTAAGTGATCATGACTTGTAGCTTGTCTTAACATTTCTTATATCCAAACGACTATGTTAGAACGGGCCCATTGAGATCTTTCTCCAATGCTGTGGTGTTTATTTTGGTATGAAAACTTCGGCACTTTCCCAAAATTTTGGACAACACCTCCCTCATCCTCAGTCAGCAGGATCAGCAGTTTAGCAATATGGGAGTAGTCATCCAAAACATATAGGGCTATAAAATGCCAGCCTTTATTTGATCTTCATGCAGATCATTTGCCTTGTCTCTGCTGCTGAGATTTTCACATCCGTTCCTACAATTTTCACCCCATGGTTATCATTGTAACTATTTACAGTAGCAGGTTCTTCAATCCTTAGTTACGTAGATTACATGATTACCATTATTTTCCATTGTTTTGAATCCAAAGTAAACCAGAACAGAACATCTGTTCTGCAGTTAGCCACTTCAATTACCTCTTCTACCATTGGGAATCAGAGATACTTAAGAGGCAATGGGCTCTTTCCCCATCTATAGCTTCACTGGTTTCAAAGATCAATCAACTCCTGTCTGTGCTTCTGCTTTAGCCAAACATCCCTCCCAAACTCTCTTGCTTTTTGGGTTGACTTTTTGATCTTTACTCAGAAGACTCCAATGTCCTTTTCTTCCGTTCTCTGTATTGCAGTCTTCAGCTCTTAAGAGATTCATCTCTGTATACCAGAGCCTTCAATATTTAGACAAAAAAGGTCTCCAGGGGACCTGCCTGCGTATTTTCAGCATTTGGGCTCCCTCTGCTTCCAATTGTCTTACAGTTAGGAGAGCCGATTTACAGGAAGAGTGAAATGCCCAGCAGTATCACAGCTCCCCAGACCAGGACTGTTCCTTTGAGTTCAGGGCACAGAAGCTTTGGTGCACAGAACTGAAGGGTGGAGTGGGGGAGATCCATCTCCTCGAGTTTGTGTTCCAGGAGTATTAGACAAGATGGTACCAATTTTTGCTGTTTGATCACAGCCTATATATATGTATGCGTGCGTATGTCTGTGTGTATATATATATATATATATGTACATATGTAACCATTTTTATATGCAAGCATGAAGCGCTTCTAAGGTTCCAAGATCTTCCCTTGATGAGAGCCATACAATGAACTGTTCTAGTTACTGTTACAACGCTCAGGCAACTTAAGAGGATTTCTGAAAATGCCTACAAGAGGGCATGGCAGAGATGTAGCCTATCCTGTGCCCTGGGATGCAAGGAGTTTGTGGTGCTGGTGACCTCTTGCCTTGGCATTCAGATGCTGCTGTCCATGCAATGGAGACATCTGGGAAACAATGCAGCCTACCCTACTTTACCCAGCATTAGCCTCTGGGCATAGGCTGAAAGTAGTAACCAGTGCTCAGCTCAGGGGATAAGAAGGTTGTGTTTACACAAGGCATCCTAATAAGCAGGAAGGACCCCAGCCTCTTTCTTTCAACCTAGTGAATATCTACAGGTCCTTTTTAGCCCACTAACCTGATTGCATGATCCTTCCCTTAGTTATTGCCTACTGGGTTTTTGACTATGGCCTCCCAGGTCCTTTTTTTGGTCTCCTTTTTCAACTGCACCTTAGAATCAGAAACCTCTAGTTGAGGGATCATTTTCTTATCCCTTCTGATCAGAGTTCCCGCCTTCCTCCCTGGAACATGTCTCTGAAGTGCTCTGGACCTGGTGGTTCAAAAAGTTTTATCTGCCTCAAAACTGACCTGTTCTTAGTCGGTCTGAAATGAGGCCATGCTTCCAGCAGGAACTCAACAATCATAATATGTATATTTGGTTACTTCCATTCTTGCAGACAGAATTTGTCAATACGATACAGCACTAGACTTGGTTTGCCATCAGAATCTTGACTGTAGAGGTACAGGGAGTCTATAGTTGAGGTTGCTCAGTTTAAAATCCTGCTCTTAAGAGAATATACAAGGAGTCATCAGGAAAAACTGGGGAGATCAGGAGACAGTTTAACTAATGTTTACTCAATGCAGTGTTGAATCATAGGTAACACAAACTCTGGATTCAGGACCCCACTTGAGACCATGGTTTTAAGGGCTGATTTGTTGCATTCTTTATCCATTGTTAATCCGAACAGACCTCTTAACCCTAGTGAAGGACCACAAATCATAGCTGACTAAGTATTGAATCTGTATGGGACTGGCAGGAACTCCTATTACGCTGTGGTTGAGTAAATTAATGGAGAAATATGGCCAAGATATACAGGGCTACCTTTGTGGAAGGGATCCAGAATCTAATCTGGTTTAGTTCATGGAATTCCCATTTTCTGTCTTTGCTGAAAGAGGAGAAATGAGGTTCTAGAACAGGGGTCTCCAACCTTGGCCCCTGGAAGCCTGGTGGACTTCAACTCCCAGAATTCCACAGCCAGCTTTGCTGGCTGTGGAACTCTGGGAGTTGAAGTCCGCCAGGCTTCCAGGAGCCAAGGTTGGAGACCCCTGTTCTAGAATATGGAAAAATATATCCGAGATGTGATACGTGAGGTATTCTCCAAACACAAATGACTTTATTGAATTTTCAGGAATTGAGGGAAGCGTGAGTTCAGAATAATGCTGAGAATTTGAGAGCAGTTTAGGGCCTAAACTGAGGATTCAGAATTCTCAGAAGTGACAGCAGGAATAAATGCCACAATGGCTAAACCAGTTTGCTTATAGTATTCTTAATACAATGCATTATGAGAGCTTTTATGTGAGAAGAAAACTGAAGATGGCCTGTTGGATAATGAATGTACAGAGGATTTGGATGTTGCTTTTGAGGAGGGTGGGGAAGGGTAGAACCTCATAATTTGTTTCTAGACTGGAGACAAGCAACCAACCTCTTCTTGCAGGAAACAGAAACCCAGGAATGGATAATCATTAACATATGGAATGGACTATCCCCATGGGCCTCCCCCACCTCAATCCTGCTTCCCTCCACATTAGTGGAGTAGATATGGAGTTTCAGCTCTCCTAGTATGGAAGAAGAAACTCTATTGTTGTACATAACTTGAATTGGGGGAGGAACTTTCTGTTTCAAAGATCAAAGCTTACCATTTATAGAAGAAAAGTCCCTAAGGAACAAAATGAACAATCTTTTTTCTCCCCCCTCATGCTCTGTCCACCTTCTTTGGGGTTAATTAATGCACCATATCCAAATGTATGGAACTGATTAAAAGTCTCCAACAATCTTTGGTGTGTGCTGTATTTAATCTTGAGTTGGGATTAGGGATTAAGGGATCTTTTTCTTCAGTAGAAGAGGAAAACAGTTGACTGCCTTTTAGATATTTTCTGCTGCTACTGATATTTCCAGATGCTCAGTTCATATCAGTAGGCATTGCAAAAGCATCTTCAGATTTCTCAGGGACAAACCATGGAAATGACATGCTGACTCACAACCAAGTTTACCCATTGATGGGGCTTTGGGGGATCCTCCAAAATCAGGATTTTGCCTTCATGAAGTGCCAGCCAGTTGATGGAGAAAGGCTGTTGCCAGATTAGATAACAGTCTTCAATGAAGAATACCGTATTATAGGTGTACCTCAATAAAGCCACTGGAAAGAAGATTGTCCTGCTGAAAAACATATTCTGGCATCACCTTTAACTGACAAAAGATAAAGGCAACGTATTGTGTGGAGCAGTGGTCACGAACCAGTGGGCCAAGGACCACTGGTTGTCCACGAGAAAATTTTGGTGGTCCACAGAGAAATGTCACCCCCGAAGCAATTAATCCAGGCTGTGTTGCTTGCATTGCGAACACAAGGTAGTGAGGGGAGGGGGGAGCTTGCCTCACGTGCCTCGCCTGGCCACCGGGCTGCTTCTTTCCACTGTTGCTTCTGCTTTTGGCAGCACACAAGGAAAGCAGCAAAAGCTTTTATTTTTCTCCCCAAACTCCACCAGAAGTGAGTCTTTGGGACCCTGCAAGGCCTCCTGCTTCAAGAGGCTGCGCCGGCGTGACAAGTCTCTGAAAGATTCATTTCTGGTGGAGTTTGGGGGAGAGAAAGACTTCTGCTGCTTCCCTTGCATGAAGCCAAAAGACTCACTCTCCCTCCCTCTCCCTCTGAGAATGGAGTTGGAGATGATATCCTGCAATCTCAAACAAAGAATGATTGATCGATAGGAAAATGGGGTGGGGAATTTTCTTGCAGACTTTTTTGGGGGATTTTCCCAGGGTCTCTGGTCCGCAGGATTTAAAATGAGTTTGGTGGTCCCTGAGGTCCAAAAGGTTGGCGACCCCGGCATTG
The DNA here is from genome assembly GCA_033807585.1 of Hydrophis major. NCBI lineage: Eukaryota > Metazoa > Chordata > Lepidosauria > Squamata > Elapidae > Hydrophis > Hydrophis major. The sequence continues at coordinate 226,141,036 of CM066329.1, forward strand.
AGGGTTGGTGCATAGAGGCAAGGTATTGCAAGAAAAGTCAGTGAAAGAATTGCATGGACTTAATTGCATGCATTGTGCCAGGCCCCGGTTTGTCTTACCCACAATTGTTTTGAATAAAATTAACTGCATTTCAGGAATGTCTAGTTCTGTCCATTCTACAGTATTGGCTTCCCAAAATGTATTCAGTCTGGACCCTAATAGGCGCTATTCTATAAATTATGCCTTTATTCTGAGTCAAAATAGCTGTCTCAACATAAAATACCTTCGAATTCAGGTTATGCAAATCCGCACAGGGACTTAAAATAATCGCGAGATCCTCTGGTTAGAAAGTGTGGCATCAAGTGTATAAACAACTTTAGACCTCTGGTCTAAGTGGTATCTCTCAAAAAGCAATCTATAAAGAGGATAGGCGGCTTGGCTATTTCTACTCCGCCTTCTCCCCGGTTCTTCAAAGGACAGCGTCAAAATTCATTTCGACCGGCTGCGCTAGCCGAGTAAACATTTTGAAATTTGCCCTTACTAAAAATGGCAACTGCAAGCATCGTGCATGGTATCTTCCCAGTATTGGTTACTTCAGTTGCAAGAGTTCTGACACCCACGTGGGACGAAGGTCACTAGTGCCGGAAGCGGTTCAATGCACGAATAGGCGCCCGCGTTTTTTACGATGGTTTTCTTTTCTTTTTTTTTAAATGTGCCGTAGAGATAAGAGAAAAACAATCTCGTCGTCTCCCGTTTCTGCCCGGCGTAAACGCGCTCATCCAATCAAAGCTCGATGCCGTGATCCGTCCCCCCCCCCCGCGCTTTCGTTCAATTTCCCGCGCCACCAGCCCACCAATGGGGGAGGCCGGCTAGCGCGGGCCTGCGTCCTGACGCTTTCGCCGTCGGCCACATTCAACATGGTGCTGGGTCCGCTCTCTTCTTCCGTCCCGTTTGCCACACCTATCCGGCCGGTCGGAAGCGGGTGGGCGGGGCCATGAAGAAGGAGCCGGGAGAGGGAAATAAGGTGTCTCCCTTTCTCGTTTCCGGGCTGGCGGAGGAACGGCGGCGGAGGTGTGGGTGGCGATGGCGGAGAGGGGGCTGCCCGGGCTGGAGGCCCAGCGGCGGCAGGTAGAGGGAGAGGGGCCGGGCCAGCCCGGGAGGAAGCGACCGCTGGGAACTGGAGAGAAGTGGTAAGTGCAAAGGGTGGGTGGGGGCGGGAGGGGGGAGCCCCGGGCGGAGAGGTTGTTTTGGGGGCGAGGGTGGTGGATGGGTTGACGAGCTTCGTTCCGTTCCACCGGGCTCAGCTGCTCGCAGCCTGGGTGAAGCCTTGATTCGGGGGGCTGCTTGATCCGCGGGCGCCCCCCTCCTTGGGAGCTGAGGTGACCCCCTTCCCCCAAGGAGACAGGCGCCGCACTCTCTGGCTTGCAAGGGACAGGTTATTTTCAGGTGGTCTTCGAGATGCACCTTCCCGCCCAGGATGAGGAAGTACGGTAGTAGTGGTGTAAAAGCGCCTCTCCCTCCCCCCTTTTACCATGGATTTTTATGAGCATCGTGGTTTGTGAAAAAAATGTTCCCTTTGCTGAATGCAATGGGATTTTTGACTCCTCGAGTCAAGTGTATCGTTGGGCTAATTAGCCATAGCCCCTTATATGCGCTTTCAATTACTGCGCTGAGGCAAACTGGAAGGAGATTTTACTTTAGGATGAATTAGATACCATTTTTTCCTTGGTCTTTGTGTTGAAGCGCCTTCTCAAAATCGCCTTATTTAGTTCTGTTCCTTTTTCTTACGTTTTTAGTGCTTTCCCTAAATTTTTCCTTGTTGGGTTGGTTAAGCAATGCTCAGTATATCATGTATTCTCAATAGTAGGTGTAGAACGATGGCTCTTAGCAACCTTAACTTTCTGAAGGCATGTCTTTCCGAATAAGTGGAGTTTGGTTATTTCTCTCCTTTTCTTGTCCATTTGGTGCAATGGTATCTGGATGAATAGATACTTTTTAATTAGACCAGCTGAGTACCTTGAAAATAGATTTCTTCTCCATAATCATCAAATGTCTGTCCCTTATTTTACCAGTCAAGAAAGGAAACTGAAACAATTAAAAATCAACTTGTCATTCCTATAAAGAAGGCTAGTTTCCTCTACACAAGAGGGGACTTGACTTTTTTGGTCACTTCCTTTTTCTTTTCCTAGAAATCTTGTACTTTTTTTACCCCCTCCCCTTTTTTTTTTACTCTTTTAACCCTTTTTTTTTTTACCCCTTTAACTAACAGAATTTAAAGCTATAGGTAGCTTTGAGTGATATGGACTTACGCATGGCAGACCTGATCTTTTTAAAATTATCATTTATTTTATAGTGTTTAGAGTCTGCCCAACTTAAAAGACGGGGCTGGTTGCAATATGTTAATTTTTAAAAACAACTATAAATCAACCTTTTAACTAGGTTTGAAGTCTTGGTGAAATAAAACTATCTTCAGTGCTCTTCTGAATGATATCATGGATGGGGCTTTATGAACCTCTGTAGGTTAGAAGTTTCAAAGTATGGTCATTGCCACACAAAATGTTCTTCTGACTTCAAATGAAGAGTAGGACTCTTAATAGATCTTCCTGGTATCTTTTTCTGAGATGGGTAGATTCATTTTTGGCAAGGCTATGGTGCTACTAAGCTGCACCATATGGGGCTTCGTAGGTGACTAATAGCACTTTGAATTGGGTGTAGAAGTCTTCTGGAATCCAGCATAATGCCTGCCTGCTTCAGAGAATGAATTGTCATGGGCGTGCTCTGTGGCTTCTGTGTTAAATTATTTGCTTATGTGCTTTTTTTTGAGAATATTGCAGCTTAATGGAATAATCCTTGTTTTGCATGCTGAGGTAGATGCTATAATTGATATACTAATATAAGGTGAAGTCATATGTTTCTAAATGAAGTTTGATTCATTGGGGATGTATCTCTTTGGAGGCAAAACTGCATGCCGGTTCTGCTTTCTTTCTCCTTTATTTTATATAGTTAGTTGACCTACTTGTGATTATCCTTAAGTAGTGCTTGTCTAAGAAAGTGACTTTGGTTTCACTTGGTTTGGTTTGATTTCATCAGTTAGCAGACTCCCTATTTTATGAAGCAAGTTGAGCTCACAAGAGGAATTATTTCAATTGTTCTTGTATTCTGATGGATGGGCTTTAGAGTGATGTTTGAGTCTTCCCTTACACACTGACTTGAATGCTGCTATGTCTGGAGTGTGACAAGCAGGAAGCAGTAACCCATTAACAGAATAAGATCCTCCTCTATTGTGTTATTACAAAAACTATTTTACACATTTATAACTTACACTCTTATAATGAGATTACAGGCTCAGCCTATGTATCTATTGTGCTCAGAAAACACTCCCGCTAAATTCCATGGATCTTGCTTCTAAATAAATGTATGTAGATTGTAGCCTGTTGAAAAAATGCATGAAGATAAACAGGGGACAGGTAATAAGTAACAAATGCACTTTTGACAAAGCTAGTTTTGTGTAGTGGTTAAGGCACCAGGCTAGAAACTGGGTCACTTGGGGCCAGTCATTCTTTCTCAGCCCTGAAAAGCAGGCAATGGTAAGCCACGTCTGAAATCTTCTAGAGAACTGCAGGGAGTTGTTCAGGCAGCTGCCAGGAGTCATCACTGACTTGAAAATGTGCACACACATGGCACTTTCAACTCAGCTTCAGCCTTAAGTTTTTTAGTTTTTAAAATTTTGTGGTCATATAAAAATTACTTATCCCACCTTTTCTTTGTATAACTCAAGGGAACAAACATAATTTATTTTCTCACAACACTCACCCTGTGGACTGAGAGAGGGACTGTCTCAAAATCACCCAATCTGGCTTTCAATGCCTATCCATATTAAACCAAGCTAAAGCTAGACCTTGACTTATAACTATACATCAAATGTATTTGCTGCAGATGAATAGATTTGATACAAAACCAATCTGTTTACACTATGCTTACTTTTTAATTTCTACATTACTTGGTATGCCAATAGGAGCCTGTTAGGCTACTTGAAAAGAGGCAGGTGGATCTGATAGATTTCTCTTTGCCTTTCATTGTAGCCAATAATAGTGGCTTACACTGCCTATTCTTTTTTACAGACTTTGGAGGCTGTTACTCTACTTTCCCAAGTCAAACCAAGGGAAATATCTTTTTACAGCTTGCCTGGCCCAATTTGATCATGTTGCAGCACAATGGCACGCTATAATATTAATTGAAAATGGAATGCTTTTTCCTTTCAGTGGAGTAGTCAACAGCTAGGGAGGATGAGAATTATGATTTGCTGCTGAGCAGAAAATTCAAACCGACTTGTCCAAACATTTGACATTGGGAAGTGGAAAATAAGCAGATAACTATGGGCAGAATTTAGCCATTTATAAATGGAAGGTCCTCCAAGTGTTTCATACACATTTGTTTGCGCTTCTATCTGTTGTGGCCAATTGAAAGGGTTGGTAAACTATGGCCCATGGATAGTGACTGGTGTGGCAAGTTCATAGCTAATAGTAAAAATTTGAATTAGGAATAACTGGTGGCATAAATTCCAGTTTGGAGAATGAGAGATTAATAAACAACATAGTTTTACATGACTCCCTGTTCATCCAAGCCATCCTAATTAAATACCATGGAAGAGAAAGAGGGATGCCAGCTGCAACTATGTCATGTAAGATGTTACATGGGAAGGGAACAAATTGTCATGTTGTGATTCTAGGAAGCCCTTGAAAAGATTTTTTGACTTGTAAGTTTGTCAGTTGTCTTAATGATCTGAAATGTTAAAAAAACATTTAGGATTCTTGGGGATTTGCCCATAAGGACTGCAAACAGAATGTTGCCATTCGTTAGCATAATCAGATGAGGCCTGGATTTCTTATAATCCTATTTATGATTGGGAATGAAGGGAGAAGAATTGCTGCCAGTAACTGTTCCAGATTGTATGTTAGAGTGTGGTCTTGATTTAAATTTGAGCTGTCTGCTTCTTTGCTCAGGTATTTGCTGGAAAATCATTGGTACAAGCAGTGGAAAGTTTATGTGGAATCTGGAGATCAGAACTCAAAAGCTTTCCCCGGACGGATCAACAATGCTGAACTCTTTGAAGGTATGGTGTTTTCTCTGTCTCTTTTTTATTTGAGGTTTCTTCTCTGCCTTTCAGATAAATTCCCACATTACTTAATCTGGAGGATATGAATTATTTGATCTTTCTCTTTTTTCCTCTAGAAGGCTCCAGATTGCATACATTTGATCATTGCAATAAACCAATAAAATATGTTGGGTTAATGAAAAGTGACATTGGGTTTTCTCAGTGCACTTCAGAGGTGACCTAATATGGTCATGCTGAATAAGACACAAATGAGTAGGTTCATATGACATGCTAAACCAACATAAAATAAATAAAATAATTAGCACAATGTGCAAATTTCAAAAATTATAGACACAACTTCACATAGTATATTTCCCAGGTAACTTGGGCTTTGAATCTGCCTTTCTGCACTATTTCAGCAGTAATTGCTATACCATACTGGCTTTATGAGAAAAGGCCTTCTATGGAAGCTGAAAAATATTTCCATGTTAAGCACTTGCAGTTAATAAGAAGCTTGGCTCTGTTTCATGAATGCCAAAATTGGTGAGGGCTCACCATTGCTCTTAAGCTACGGGCTTCTTTAAAGAGGGTGAGTCCTCCATGATTTCAGCCTTCCTTCCTTCTTTCTTTCTTCCTCCAGATTTGGAGTCTTACCGGTTGAAGGATAGGCTGGTAGAACATGAAGAGTACATTCTGGTGCCAGAGGAAGTGTGGGGCAAGTTGGTGAGCTGGTATGGCATTGAACATGGCCAGCCCGCCATTGAACGAAAGGTGAGAAATTTGGAGTTGAGAAACACAGGTTTTCTTTGGAATTTGCCTGCCCTGCAGCATTTTCCATTGCAGTTAATAGAAAAGGTGCCTGGAGAACGAAGATTCTTTCAGCTCCCTATGTGAGTTAGAAGACTTTTTTCTAGAGATAGGATTTAATAATACTTAATTTATATGCTACCTTTTTAAAAAGTAATCTTTCCCCCGGCATTATCTACCAGTTACTAATGGTAAATTGCAGGGGTTGAGAGAATGGGGAGTGGCTTATAATATGTAATGAAAATAAAAATTATGGGGATTATTAGTTCATGGATCTCATTCTTGCCATGAATGCTCCTTGTATAGCCCATATGCTGATGGACAGCCTGCTAGGTTCTTGCTAGTATTACTGCTTTTGCTTCTTTTTACATATTTTCCTGAAAGAACTATGTGTTCTACTGATAAAGAGGGCCATTCAGCTTTATGGATGGGGGTTGGTTTTCCCCTTCTGGGTCTCTCTTCAGAGAGAATTTAGCAATAAGTATCTACCAATGCTGATTTTCCCAATTTCGCTTAATGATATTCTGTCCTTTGTTTGATTCTTCATTTTGATTCTTCCTTCCCAGGTGGTAGACCTTCCTAGCATGCAGAAGGTAGAAGTTTACTTAGTGGAGCTGTACCTCTGTCAGCACAACGATGTAGACAACCATGTGGTCACTCAATTTAGCCGGATGGATACTATTGGTAAGGTCTCAGGAATTCTAAATTCAGCCCGAGAGGGGAAAAATAGAGGGAAAAACAGTGGGTATTTGTCGCACGAAGTCATTTTCTCTTTGTCTTGTTTTCTCCTGCCCCTTAGATTCAGTGCTAAAAGAGGCCCGGCATCAGTTTTCAGTTCCAGCAGAAGATGAATCAAGACTCTGGGTGAAAAATGCTGATGGCTCCTATGAGAGGTTACGAAACTTGCAGATGACTGTGCTGGACGCCTGCCTAAGTTCAGGGCAGGTAACGCTGCTGTCCCCAGGTTGAGGCTGGCCTGTATACAAAAAGAGGCAGAATTGGTTTTGTGCCAAGATTTCTCTCTCCGGCATATATTTATATAAATTGGTTTTCCACAGCCTGTTGCTCCTCAACTGTGTTCGATCATTACAATTGACAGGCTGGCTGAAGGTGGAGCCATCTGGAAGATAGCAATTTGAACTGGATTTGAGATTATCAGTTCCCATGGCTGGATTTGAGATAATCAGACAGAGAGACAGTCCCTGGAGAGGGACTGCAAATTTAGACTACAATGGAGTACACTTATCTAAATAGCAAAGCTGATTTAAGGGCACAGTAGTTTTTACTGGATTGAAGCCACTCTTTGCATCTCCTACACAACTGGCATTCTTGGATCTGGATCAAATAATTACTTTTTGGAGAAAAAAAAAAACCACACACACACAGACACCTTGAACACTAGATGAATTTTGGTAAGGAGACCTATTAGTTGTGTGATTAGGACTTCTTCCTGAAATCTCTCTTGGAAGGTCTCAAGACACTTGTTTTGAGGGAGGATATTGGAAGACATGCAGAATCGCTTTTCCCCCTTTGGGAACTTTGATGGCCTCTCAGACACCCATCTTAAGAAGGGAAAGAATTTCTGGGTAGCTAGTTTGATTTTAAACCGCCTGTATTTCTTGACATCATACATTCAAATATCCTCCAAAACCTTTTCTATCTCAGATCTCTGCTTCCTTTTAACATTGAAGAAAATGTATGATCACGATCATATTTGGAAATACAGAAGGTGGCTCTTTGGCCATAATTAGGTGTTTATGAATGCACTCCTCTCTCTTAGAGGCTATGATAAAATACTGCTTTCATTGGAAACAGCTATGTCTCACATTATAATTTCTCCAGGGATACTATTCACCAATGGCTTCAAAATGTTCAGTTTCCATAGAAGTCATCCAGTCAAAATAGAAAAATATAAGATATACAAGATGGAAAAATTGATGGAATGGATTGTGTGCATGCGTGTATCTAGGTTCACATGCTTTTTTCCCTGGTTGCTTAATAGTCATTTTTGGGGGTTCACATAAAATATTAAACAATAAATGAATTACTATAAGTAGGCTGGGTTCCCACAAAATACCAAACAAAAACAGCAACACAAAATTAACCAGACTTAGCATTTGCTGCATTCACCTATGAATTTTTTAGCTGATCTTGTTAAATCTTAGGGGAGTTGCCTTGCAGTAGGAGAGAAAATGAAGGATAAGTTTGTATCTTTGACAAATCATAGGAGTGCCTCTGCTATCCTTGAGCCATTCATGACTTTGATATGCAAATAATGGTCTGAAAATTATGTTGCTTTGATCCTTTTGTTGGACTTGCAAGTAATAGTGATAGGTGATAAGAGCAAGAAGATAGATGCTATAAAAGCAATAGAAATGGATATAATAGCTTTTAGCTGGACAGTAGTATAGCGTTTTTGCTGTCTGGGAGTTTTAAAAATGTGTTTGAGTAGCTTGAGCAACTCCAGAATAATATAGATGCTGTGCTTTTTATTACTCATAATTTTACTGAATAAATGGTAATTCTGGTTGGAAGTCAGGGGAACCGATATAAGAGAATATATGTAGCTCATGGTTGAAATTAGGGGTCTTTGGTGGTCTCTGAGCTTGGTTGTTTTTTTGTAGGCATTTCATTACCTGCAAACTAGATCACATCATCAAACTAGATCACATGCTGATAATGCTAACTAGTTCGGTAATGAAACAGCCAAACTCAGAGAGACCCAAGGACTTCACATGTCGTGGACTATTGCCTACCAGTTAATATAGCCTACCAGTTAATATAGCCCAGGGTTGTTGTTTTTTACTTTTATTGTGCCTCTCTTGACCTTTTCCTGCTTGTACCTGTTCCCTTCAGATTGTGATAATGGAGACCAGAAGTAAAGATGGTACTTGGCCCAGTTCCAGACCACATATCATGTGAGTATCTAAACATATTATCAATTCCACAGTGTTGAGGTATAGCTGCATCCCCTGTCTGGGGTGGGTTGTGCTTTCAAAATTGGGCAGCATTCCAGTTCCCAGCTTGCCTGAGCTTTTGGGGGGATACGGCTGTCTTCAGATCTTGTTCTGCTCCAACAGGAACCAGGCTGTGGGTTTTACCTCCTCTTTTTCACAGTCTTACTTTACTTGCATTTTTCAGGAATAATTCCATTGATGAGGAAGAGCGGTATCAGGGCCAGCCAGGGATTTGTGGCCTTACCAACCTGGGGAACACATGCTTCATGAACTCTGCTTTGCAAGTAAGAAATATGATGATCTTTTGATGCCAAACTTTGTGTACTGTGATGACTTGCCAGCAAGCCGAATGAAAACTTGGCCCACACTCTGCTCATATATTAGGTGCATTGCCAGTGTTGTTACATGTCTGCCCACATGTACTAATAGGTTATGTATTTTGTCATTGCCTGCTTGTATGCCTATTTAGAGTAGCTATTACATTGTAGAGGAATTAACCATCTTGGCTGACTGTTTCTTAACACTCACCAATCCCTGAATGCTTCCAAGAGGAAAAAAAAGCCCACTATTTTCTGAGAAGGGCACTTATATATTTATGTTGTCTATTATGATAAATGTCAGTCTTGTAAAAAGTACAATATTGACAATAGCTTTTGCTTGAACTGCAAACCATAAAATTGAGAATTCAATCATCTGGAAAGCTATGACAACATTACCAGCCACTTCTTAGTGCTAAGCCTCTGGTTGCATTTAATTGTCCAGCATCCTAGTCAAAACAGATTTCTCCTACAGTACGGTAACATAATTCAATAAAGTCTGCTTGAAGCAGTTTTGGTACAGCCCTAACCTAATATCAGCCATAATAACACCTCTTTGTTTATATTTACCTTCCACTCCTGGGTACCACCCTGTAACCAATTCTCATTTATGTCCTATACATACCAATGAGCCATGATGTCTTTCCTACCCTTTACAGCAAGGAAAGCTATAGGGTTTTCCTGCTACTGCAGATTTGATCAACAAAACCAACTGTCACAACAAAGATGACTAGAAATTCCTGTTTCTCTCCCAAACATGGATTTGAATGAGGGAGTTGCAACCCATCCAGGGTCTTTCTGTACTACCAGTAGCCTGCTTACCATCTGTGGAAGAATATTAGATTTGCTAGTTCAAGGAATTTTGATACATCATCTTTGTAATTGACTTGGAATGATCAATAAATTAAAGATTGTTCTCTTTTCTGTTTTTTTAAAATGCCCTTGTAAATAATTCTCTATTTTTTTCCTCTTAAATTTAAACTGGAGAAAGTAGGACAACATAGATTATAATAATACAGTCAAACATTTCTTTTACCCAATGGTAAGAGAAACAGAAAGGATCCTTCTGACATTTGGCTATTTGAAACTAAAAAAAAGCTAAATTGCACCTACCTATTCCTTAGTAATGATGAGTTTGTGTTCCCATTATAAAAATAATGTCTGTATAAATATCACAGCTACATTTGTCCTTGGTGTACATGATGTTTACATGAAAAATGACTACTGGAAAAGTTCTCCCCTTCTGGGTCAATATCAGTTTGTTTAACCTTACTTTTAATTTCGTTCATTTCACACAAAAAAAGATTCTGTGTCAGAGATGTTTCCCCCACCCACCGGAGCTTCATTCTGAAAGATGAACTGCCATCTAACATTACATTTGGCACACTTTCATCCTTTCTTCCAGTGTCTCAGCAATGTGCCCCCTCTGACGGAATACTTCCTCAATAATCATTACCTGGACGAACTAAACTTCAGCAACCCTCTTGGCATGAAAGGTGAAATTGCTGAAGCCTATGCGGATCTCATTAAACAGAAGTGGTCTGGCCACCACCACTCCATCGTACCGCGAATGTTCAAGGTTAGCTCTTGTCTTACTGCTTTTTTAGTCCGCATCTAGTTCTTTGCTGATCTCAGAGGCCCTGTTTTTGCATCCCATTCAGACCAAAGTGGGCCATTTTGCCTCTCAGTTCCTTGGCTATCAGCAGCACGATTCCCAGGAGCTTCTCTCCTTTCTGCTTGATGGCCTGCATGAGGACCTCAACCGTGTCAAGAAGAAAGAGTACATTGAATTAAAGGATGCTGCAGGGAGACCCGATGAGGTGAGCATCTAAGGAAAATATCAGAGAGTCCAAATTGGATTCTAGCCAACGGTGATAATGCATGTATGTTTGTAGTAGGAATAACGTATCATCAAACTTGGAAGCTTCTGACTGGAGATCTGTTGAATTTCCATTGTGATCTTTACATGTGTTCTTCTGGTCCATTTCAATTTTTATACCGCTGTATGGAAAAATGGTACTTGAAGGAAAACCTTTGCCCAGTCACACCTACCTGTCAGGTTGTGGGTTCATGAAGAAATATCATTTGATGGGACTCAAGAGGAAAGCCTTTTCTGCCATGGTAGCTGCCCTTTGGGACATCATCAGACTGGCCCTGACCTTGTTGGCTTTCTGGAAGGGCCTGAAGACATGGCTTTGTCATCTGGCCTGGGGGAATCTGGTAGTGGTGCTAGAAAAACGAATGGTGCTTTCCCACAGATTATGGGGTGTTTTATTTTTTTACTGTTTCTAATGACTCTCATTACAGTTTATTTTTTCTACGGGGTGGTGGTTAACTTCGTTAGCTGCCCAGAGTCACAGAAATAAGATGCAAGTGACTAAGCAAACTCAATTAATTAATCCTTTAAACCCAGTGCAGTCCAGTGAGGAATTCCTATTAGTTCCCCAAGTCCAAAGTTCAGTGAACTCTAAATGTTATTGGTTTTGTCTAATCTCTTATATCTAAATTTCACGGGAGGAAGGTTTTTGAAACCTTTGCATCTATATAGAAATAAAAATCAAGCTTTTGTTGTCTCTGAGCAAGGGCAGGGCAGGGCAGTGATAAAAGGGGGACTCCCAATGGCTTTACAGTAATCAGATTCGGCAGTAAAAAAGAAAGGAAGCTGGATATAATTCGATGAGGCTTGGAGTCTGCTGAAATGAGGCATAAAGAATGAGAACCACTCCATTACTGCAGTGAACTGGGGATGTCCTTTCACCAAGGGTTGAGTGCTGTGGGAGTGCAGAATTTTTGGTCCAGACCTCAGGCTCTGTGTGCTGGTTGCAAGAGCCTTGGAAATAGCACAACTTCAGGAAGACTCAGAATAGCCTATTTCAAGGTTGGAATCAACTCAGAATAACCTATTTCAAGGTTGACAGGGCTGGGGCTTTTTGGAAAAGGATACTGTTGATGCATCAACTATTCCTTTCTATGGGATCCTTGCTTCAGACGCCTGTGCTCAGTTTATAATGCTTATAAATTCTCTGAAGTTTTCCATCACAAATGCTATGCATTAATTGGAGGGGCGATACAATAGACCTCATCTTTCTCTCCCCCTACCGCCCTTGCAGTTTTCCCCCAGCAGCAGAGGAAGACTAGCATGAATAATTGGTTTCACTTTAAAGATAAAGTAGCAGGAAAAAATTAAAAAGTCCTTTGGAGATGGCTGAGATTGTTAGTTCTGAGGTATTTGTTGCCAAACTCCATTGTAAAATTCAAAGGTAAACTTCCTTCTCTTTGACCTCAAGTTGTGGTTAACATCACTTCAGCTGGTGTATGTAGTAAAGTGAAATGCTGAGAATTGTAATTCAGCAAAAATGGGTGAGCATGGGAAGAGAGAGGCTGTAGTAGACTATTCCACAATACAGCATTTCAGACTAATAGTATTACAGACTATTCATTCTACCACTTCCTGTTCAGGAAGTAGCAGAAGAAGCGTGGCGGAATCACAAACGTCGCAACAATTCCATCATTGTTGATATCTTCCATGGACTCTTCAAATCAACATTGGTTTGCCCTGAATGTAACAAAGTTTCGGTGACCTTTGACCCCTTCTGCTACCTCAGTGCCCCTCTGCCAATCAGCAAAGACCGAGTGATGGAGGTTTTCTTTGTCTCCATGGATCCCTGTAAGAAACCTGAACAGGTACCCACAAGCTGTTTGCAAAGCTCCTTACCGTGGCAAGAAAGTTGTGGCATGTTTTTATTTGAGTGAGATTTGAGAGTTCTAGAGTTGTGGGGAACGGCCCTAGAGCCCTTGTCATATATGTAGAAATTTTCAAGCTTGATAGTTGGGGTAGGGAAAAGGTTCCCATCTGAAACGCAGGAAAGAGGTTTCCATAACATGACCAAGTGGAACCAAAATTTGACCTTAGTTTATATAGCCTCAACTTATTTTTATAATTTATGCTGAATGCAGCATGCACAGTAGATAAATAACGAAATGGTTTAGATCTGACTATGGACTTTACACTTAAATGGGACCTATAGGTCTGTCCCCAGATCAGTTTCTGTCCTGGAGATGGATTCAGCCTAGTGGGGAATTTTGATGTGAGTTTAGAATTTGATTTTCAATTGACTTTCTTACTGACCTCCCTTTGTCATTGTCTTACAGTATAGGTTGATTGTCCCGAAAGCTGGGAAAGTGCTAGACCTCTGTCAGGCTTTATCAGAGCACACGGATGTGCCTGCAGACCGGGTAAGTTTGCCAGGAAGGTGAAGGAGAGATGCCTCAATGGACCGTAGAGGCCTGTTCTGTGTCTTCCCTTTCTCATGACTGTTTCTTTGCCTCCTCTCCAGATGATGGTGGCCGATGTGTTCAGTCACCGCTTCTACAAGATCTATCAGAGGGAAGAATCTCTCAGCTGTATCCTGGACCGGGATGACATCTTCATGTGAGTTTGGGGAGGGGATAATAATATAAGGCGGCAGAGCAGTTGTTACCCTGGTGCCCTTCCAGTGCAATAAGCTATAACTTTCATTAGTCAGCACAGTCGACGTATCTAAAAAGCCCAGATTGGAAAAGTCCCAAATAAAATAAGATAAAGGAGTGAGAGCTAGTAAATTATAGAATCACAGAATTGGAAGGGATCTTGGGGTCAGGTAGCCAATCCCCTCCTCACTCTAGGATGTACTGGAGCATTTACCACTACAATGAGTCTGAATAATAAGATGGACCTGTAATTCAGACTAGCATTTTACTATAGTGAGTAGCCAGGGTGTAGCAAACAGAGGTGTAGGTCAATTGTAGCAGCAATGAGCACAAGAGGTAAATATGCCCTTGCTCAGTGGGTTGGCATGGTCTGAGCATGATATGCATCAAGTCCTGTTACTTTATCCCAGCAGTAGGCAGAGAAGGAAGATCTTGGGTTGGTGCTCAAGGTGGACACTCTTAGAGCTTAGGGGACATTTTCCTCAGTGTCAGAAGCAAGTTGGGAATGTCGGTAGACTTGGAAAATTGAAGCTGCCCACCTAAAGGTGTATCTGCTTCTTGCCCCCAAAGTTGCTTTTTTGAGCATCTTCCTTTCCTTAAGGAAATTTGATTGGGGCCACCATTATAGTCTTACAGGTAGTCCTCGACTTAGGACCTCAGTTGAACCCAGAATTTGGGCTGCTAAATGAGAAATTCATTAAGGGAATCTTGCCCCACTTTACAACTTCGCTTGCCACATTTGTTAAGTGAATTGTTGCCATTATTCAATTAGTAACACTAATTGACCTAATTTGAATTAGTTGTTCAGTGAATCTGGCTTTCCCATTGACTTTGCTTAACAGAAAGTCTCAAAAGACGATCACATAACCCTGCGACCGTCATAAGCGTAAACCAGTTGCCAGCATCCAAATGTAACTCATGTGACCATGGGGGTGCTGTGACGGTCATAAATGTGAAAAGGGGTCATCAGTCACTTTTTTCAGTGCCAGTGTAACTTTGAGTGAACTATTGTAAGTTGAGGGCTACCCGTATGGCCATCAAGTTGAGCCTTTTGTATTTGTCTTCCAAATGTACCGTATATACTCGAGTATAAGTCGACCCGAATATAAGTCGAGGCACCCAATTTTACCACAAAAAATGGGAAAACTTATTGACTCGAGTATAAGTCGAGGGTGGGAAATGCAGCAGCTACTGGTAAATTTCAAAAATAAAAATAGATACCAATAAAATTACATGAATTGAGGCATCAGTAGGTTAAATGTTTTTGAATATTTATTTCAAAGAAAAACAGTAAACTAGCTCTGTAAGTGGAAAAGAGAGCCAACAAAACCAATATGGTATCAACAATAACTTTAAAAGTACAAAAACCTTAGCTCAATCAGCAACCAAGCTAAAACACAAGAGTTAAAATCCTTCAAAACTGGATTCCTCCTCCTCATCTGTATGTCCAAACAGAGTCACCCTCTCCCTTGCAAGAAAAAAGCATGTGCATGTGCTGCATGTACATCCTGTTTTGGAGAGCCACCATCTCTTTCACAGCTCTCCTTCATGCCTCCATTGCATGTGCACACATGCCATGGCTCAGTAGTAGGTCAACATACAGATGTCACACTAGGTTCCCTCCTCAAAAGGAACATCCAACCTTTCTTGAGAAGTACAAACTTCATCTGTTCAGGATTGTGGTGACAAAGGTGAAGGAGGATGGGGCTGAGAGAAGGGAAGGGAAGAAAAGATCATTGACAGGGAGAAAGACAGGGAGAAACACCTGGAAGTGTGAGCCCTCGAGTTTCCTTAGGGAAGACCAGACAACAAGGGGAGAGGAGAGGAGGAGGAGGAGAGTTCAAAAAAAAAAGAATGGAAAGCCAACTCACGCGTGCCATCAAAGCCAGGGGGAAGTGGGGCTTTCTCCGCCCGCTGCTGCCAGAGGAGTGCGGGGGGGGGGAGTGCGGGGAAAGGGGGTTCGTGCCGAGGCTCCGCAAGCGATTACCAGATTTGCAGCTCCGTTTGTTGGTGAAGCTGGAAACGCGCAACGCAGGAGCTCGCGGGGGCCCCGGGCGCCCGTTAATGGGGAAGGAGAGGCCGCTTGGGGTCGCCAGGCTCAGGCAGCCTCCCCCACCCCCTCCCCTAGCAGCGAAGAGCTGCTTCGGGGGCTCCCGCCACGGCGCAGCCAGGCACTTTGTCTCGCTGCCCCCGGAGCAGCTCTTCGCTGCTAGGCTAGGGGGTGGGGGAGGCTGCCTGAGCCTGGCGGTTTCTTTGCAAAGCTGGAAGCGCGCAACACAGGAGCTCGCGGGGGCCCCAGGCGCCCGTTAATGGGGAAGAAGAGGCCGCTTGAGGTCGCCAGGCTCAGGCAGCCTCCCCCCTCCCCCAGCAGCGAAGAGCTGCTCCAGAGGCTCCCGCCACGGCGCAGCCAGGCACTTTGTCTCGCTGCCCCCGGAGCAGCTCTTCGCTGCTAGGCTAGGGGGTGGGGGAGGCTGCCTGAGCCTGGCGGTTTCTTTGCGAAGCTGAAAGCACGCAACACAGGAGCTCGCGGGGGCCCCAGGCGCCCGTTAATGGGGAAGAAGAGGCCGCTTGGGGTAGCCTGTGTGTACCTCAGTGGGTAGACAGCCACAGCGGCGATGCTGCCCTGGAGGCGCGATCGGTTGCAGCCACGCCAGCGCAGGCCAGGCATGGTGCCGTAGTGGCTGACTCGAGTATAAGCCGAGGGCGGTTTTTTCAGCACAAAAAATGGGCTGAAAAACTCGGCTTATACTCGAGTATATACGGTGATTGACATCGTTTCCCCTGTACTGTTTAGTGGCTCATTGCCTCTCAGTTGGTGGTGTATACAGTGTTTGATTTTACTGTGTTTACAAATTTTTATGTGTATTGTGCATTTCTGGTTCTGCTTATTACCATGGAATGGCATTTAAATGGAGGCTAGGTCTATAAAGAAGCAAGTAGTCTCTTTCCTCCTCCTCCTCCTCCTCCTCCTACTACTACTACTACTACTACTACTACTCATAGCATGCCTCTCCATCTCCCTCCAGATACGAGGTTTCTGTGTCCTGCCTGGAAGACTCGGCCTCAGCAGATGCAGTGGTACTGCCAATCTACCTTCGGGAGCGTACCCAGGGCCGGGACTACAGCAACAGCTACTATGGGGTCGTGCTTTTTGGTCACCCACTTCTGGTATCTGTGCCCCGGGATCAGCTCTCTTCAGATGCCTTGTACGAGTTCCTGCTGCATCGGCTCTCGTGAGTGATTTCAATCTCTGAGATAGCTTAGCTCAGCTCCTTCTCAGATGGGGTATGAAGGGAGAGATATACAAAAATACAAAAATATACAGAAATACAGCTTTCTCCAATTTGGATGCTTCTCCCCACCCCCAAATAAAAGTCTTGAACTCCCCGGGTTCCCCAACCAAATCCACATAGCAATAGCACTTAGATTTATATATGGCTTTGCAGTGATTTTCAGCCCTTTCTAAGCAGTTTATAAAGTCAGCCTGTTGCCCCCAACAATCTGGGTCCTCATTTTACCCATCTCAGAAGGATGGAAGGCCGAGTCAACCTTGAGCCTGGTGGGATTTGAACTGCCAAATTGTAGGCAGCCAGTAGGCAGCAGAAATAGGCTGCAGTACTGCATTCTTAACCACAGAGCCACCTCTGCTCATGGTGGGATGGCTAGATTGGGAAAAGAATGCCAAATGGAAGTCTATACGCAGTGCTATTCCAGTAATTCAAAGTGAATCCATTTCTATTTTATACCACTACAATTGATGCATTGATTTGATTTGAAGGATCCAAGCTCTGATTTTGCCTAAAAAATATTTTTGTGGCCCTAGTTTAGATTTGACTTCCTGATTTTAGTCATGGCAAAAACAGGGAGCTAAAGCAGTCTGGCTGGCAACCTGGCCAGGATGAAAGATTTTCGTAGTTAGCTATTGGGAAAAAGCAGTTCTGAGGTGAGAATTGGACTTTGTAGCAATGACAAGTGCAAGAACTGCTACAGGATAGGCAGGTGCCCATATGGGTGTGTTGTGTGGCTTTTTTTGCATAGTCCAGTCCTGGAGCTTCCTTTGCATAACCAAGTGATGGCCCGCCATTTAATCTCAGCCGTCTTCCTTCTGGTCAAATACAAAATTCAGCATAGCAGAGTTGTACTCAAGCCAACTGTGCAGAGAGGATAGTCTTTTGCTTCCCAGGGATTGTGACTCTGACCTATTTGGATGGGGTAGCATTTCCCCCACTTCAAGAAGGGTGCGCAATCTGGGAATCTTTCTGGACTCAGAGCTGCTTCTTGATCAGGGTAGCAGCTGTGACCAGGAAGGCCCTTGCACAACTTCATCTGATGCACCAGTGGTGCCCCTTCCTAGATTGGGAGGCCCTTCAGACAGACATTCACACCCTGGTACCTCACGGCTTGACTGCTGCAACTCACACTTCATGGGCTGAAGACCAACCAGAAACTTCTGCTGGTCCAGAATGCAGGAGTATAGGCAGTGGTAGTCTTGCCTTGGTATGCCCATAGTTCTGCTTTGTGAATTGCATTGGTTGCCAGTTTCCTTCCGGGTATGATTCAAAGCCCTGGAGTTACCTATAAAGCCCCATAGGGCCCAGTTTCTTGTTTCTCATATTACCTGCCTGGCTGATTCAATCCAGCAAGGTGGTACACTGTGGGTTTAATTAAACAATGCCACCTGTCGGGATCCCTTAAGTCTGCCTTCTTTGTCACAGTGCCTCCCTCTGAAATGAGGTTCTGTCATTCGGATGGCCCTTGCCCCTCTTGGTGTTTTGGAGGGCCTTCAGAACCCGGTTCTTTGATGAGAGTGATTGAAACTCCTTTAAGTGATGTGGGTTTCTACTTTTTCTTATATGATGGCTGTCTTTTATTAATTGTCCTTCTATCTAGTATTATATTGATTTATTCCTTTTATTCCTTGTGAATCATCCAGGGCTGTTGGGAGTCGGGCAGCATACAGATTTGCATAAAACAATGTCAGCATTCTAATGAAACTCCTCAATACCGAGTTTTTTACTTAGTAATTTTAATCTAAGGTACTTGGTTGACAAATAATAGGAATCGCTCAGCCTAAGATTCTGGAGATGGCTGAAAACTCCACAGTCCTTAAGAGCAAGCTGATCCTATATCAGAAGTCTGACTGAATTGTAATTTTTTTTTTTAATGAATGAGTATTGACAGACATCTGACCGCATAATATCTCCCCCTACCTCCCGGAACCTGTCCATCCCTGATTCTACAACTATTCCTTTCACTGGATTACAGTCCGTATGTCAGGCAGAGGATGTGATCTGCTTCTCTTGTTGACAGCCGCTATGTGACATGGCCAAACTCTGAGGAAGAACAGAGTGAGGAAGAAGATGAGGAGGAAGATGAGGAGGAGGAAGAAGATCTCTACAATAAGAGATCCAATGGGCTGAGTGAAGGTGAGGAAGACTGGTGAGATAAGAGTGTTGAAGAGGAAGGGAGGGAAATATTAAATGTTCATTCTAATTCACACCTGCTTTCTTTACCCATAATTTGCAGGGGAGGATGAGGAGGAAGATGAGGAAACAACAGCGGAAGGTTTTGCCAATCAGGACCCTAGCTCAGGGACAGAGGAAACCCCTTCAGACACATCAGTGGGGGAGGAAGGGACTAGTGTGGAGGAAAGGCGGAGCCCCAACACATCTCCCCCGCAGCCTCCCCAGTCTCCCCGTGCGCTGTCTTCCAGTCCTCCTACAGCCAACCAGGCGAAGCGCAAATGCTGTCTGCCCCAGAAGCAGCCAAAATTGCTTTTTACACTCCGACCCGTCAATTCTAATGGCACCAGTGACTGGTTGGCTGGCCAAGAGGAAGGCAATCCTGTCTCCTTCAACTGTAAGTCCCTTCGGTAGAATAACTTCACATTTGTGGTAACAAAGGCTTCCACTAAGAAAATGTTTTTTGTTTTTTTTTGGGGGGGGGGGCAAATTGGGAATGTTGAGGAAACATCATTGGCACAAAAGGGTTGGCGAGGGAATCCTGCAATGGCGGCTGTGATGGAAAGGTTAAAAGAGTCTTGTCCTTGTGAGCCTCAATACATGATAGAAGTTAGGACAGAAACCCCAAATGCTGACTCCTTTGTATCTGTGGGCTTTGTTGATGCTACACAAGGCAGACTTATTTCTGTTATTGTAGTAGGAGAGTTTCTCTCCACGCTCAGCTCTCCCTGTCTCTAATAGCTTCCTTCCAAGGTCACTTATCACAGTTGTTATAGATAAGAAGTGGGGAACAGCCCCTTTATGACTTGTGTGGACTTCAACTCCCAAAATTCCTGAGCTCAGCCATGCTGGCTCAAGAATTCTGGGAGTTAAAGTCCACAGGTCGTAAAATGACCATAGTTCCCCACTCTTGCTTTACATCTTCCCGCTTGTTCCCATTACATTAGATCATTCAAATCCCTCCATTAATTTGAGTGGGAATCTTACTGGGATGAGCTAATGTCTCTTAGCCCTTTGGTCCTAGGGTTTTATAGGGGAGTCCAAACGTCCACAGAAGCAGCTACTGTATGGTGCATTAAGGACTGGAAAGGTGAATGCTGTCTTGGCTGCTCTCAGTATGTGCTGGGGAGAAAGTCATGCCTGGGCCCAGTCTGCTGAACCTGTGTAGTTAACATGCAGCGTTCTTGGATTTCTGACCCAATTTCTCATTCCAGCACTCATGCCTGGGCCCAGTCTGCTGAACCTGTGTAGTTAACATGCAGCGTTCTTGGATTTCTGACCCAATTTCTCACCCTTTGCTTCAGCCCAACCATATGTTGCTCTGGACTGGAATTCTGAAATGAAGAAGCGCTACTACAATGACACTGAGGCCGAAGTGAGTGTGCAACTTTCTAAGTAGGAACCCTCTCTTTTCTGTTTTTCATGTAGTATTGTGCTCAAGTTCTGCAACCCAGACTACTGTAGTGAAATCTAGCTTCAAGTATAGACTCAACTACAGATCTCACCAGGAGGTCTTAGGCTAGTCACCCTTTATCAGTCTTATAGGAGTTGTACGGATATTAAAGTAACACCTAATGTAATCTCGGACTCTCTAAAAATGTTCTCAGATATAAATGTAAAAACGGCTTTGCTCTTCCTTTCTGCCTTGGAGAAATTAGCCTCTGATCTCTTTATATCCATCATGTATTAATATTCTTCCCTTTAGGGCTACGTCAAGCATGACTCTATGGGCTATATGCCAAAGAAGAACCCTGTAAAGCTGCAGGAGTGCATTGAGTTGTTCACTACCATGGAAACGCTGGAAGAGGAAAATCCCTGGTGAGAATTGAAAATCTGTCTATGATAGAGCCTCTTCCATTGAGATAGCAGGAAAAAGGGTGTGAGGTGATGCTGACTCAGTGCTGGTCAACACTTCAAAATTCAATAGATAAAGGTAACAAAACAAGAATGCTGCACTAGCCAAATAAATCCATGTGGATCTTATTTCATAATAATCCAAATTAAATAGAAAATCCAACAGATTATGGAATATATGATAAGCTCTGTTTATCGGATCATTCCATACTAAATCATCTCTCTCAAGATTGGGAAGGCAGGGGAAGGGAAAGGAGGCAATTTGTGGAATGCTAATTCTCTTGAAAGAAAAGGTGTCAGGCTTATGGGTTTGTCTGTTACAGGTATTGTCCCACCTGCAAAAAACACCAACTTGCCACCAAGAAGCTGGATTTATGGTCACTACCGGAGATTCTGATTATTCACCTCAAGCGTTTCTCTTACACCAAATTCTCCCGGGAGAAACTTGATACCCTTGTGGAATTCCCTATCCAGTAAGTCAGGAGACCTAGCCATTAATTTTTGTTAACAGGAGTGAAATGGGTGGATGCTTTATGTATATGGCATGATCTTGGATAGCATAGATGATTGAAAATGCACCTGTGCAATACTCATCCTTTCATCTGAGGAAACAGACGAGTGATAATTTATGGGCTCTGAAATTATGAAAGATGATTGAAAGCCTTCATCTTCTGTTTTGGAGGCCATCAAAAACTCAGC
Source organism: Hydrophis major (assembly GCA_033807585.1). Lineage (NCBI taxonomy): Eukaryota > Metazoa > Chordata > Lepidosauria > Squamata > Elapidae > Hydrophis > Hydrophis major. The sequence goes on from CM066329.1 coordinate 226,162,676, forward strand.
CTGAATCCGACTTTGTGTGAATGGTGTTGGTGAAGCTAGATTTATCTTATATTGTCCTTTCTATTATCTTAATTATCTTTTTTTGCTTACTATTACTTACTCCTTTTCTGCACTGTGTAGTAACACTGTTTACACCATAAAGGGAACAATAATCTCATGATGGGTATGTACTGTATGTATGTTACATCAATTTAAAAAAAAAAGTCTCAGTAATCATGCAAGCTCCATCACCAGGAGACCCTGTCATCATTGGCTGTGCTGCTGAAGGATTTCCAAAGGTAGCTCCAGTGCTATTGAAAATCTAGAAAGGGGGCGGGCCGACCTTTCCCAAATATGGGGAGATTCTCTATCCCTGTTTTAAGGCTCTCAGCAGGAAATACTTGCTTTGTACTACCAGTTAATTGACAGATCAGGGGAAACTATCCCTGCTTTCCTCCTGCCCAGGCCTTCAGCTCTCTTGGGTTACATTTGATGTACATTTCCATGCTCTGAGGCATGGAAATTTGCTGTCAGACACATCTTGAGCTCAAGGTGTGGGAGGCTGCATTAGTGTAAAATTATTGTGGCAGCTGGGAGCACCCATTGAGACAGTAGCAATTCCTTTGTGCAAATATACAGCATGACTTTTCTCCAAAGGGGTTGCTGTCGGGATTGAAAAAAACAAAAACAAAGTGGCTTTGTAATTTCTCTCTTACAGGGGCCTGGACTTTTCTGATTTCATCATCAAACCCCAGAAAGAAACGGATGCTTCCCTGTACAAATATGACCTCATTGCTGTGTCCAACCACTATGGTGGCCTCCGGGATGGACATTGTATGTATCCTGACACTAGAGTAAATAATTTTTTTTTTTTGAAAAAGATTTTATTAATTTTTTACAAACAAACAAGACAAACAAAACATAAAAACAAATCTCATATGTACATCCAGTGTGTCAGTTGGTTCATCATTTTTGTGCATTCATTCTGTAGTCTCAATTACAATTATGTTACATAACAACTCATATTGTCAATCTAAACTTATATATCCTAATATCACTAAAAAAAGAAGTTTTTGGCTATATTTTTAATCATTCATGCTTTATGAGCTAACAATACTTTAAACCAGTTTACTCTATAACAAATCATATAATCGTATCAAATCAATCCTAAAAAACCCTTTATAAATATAATGTCAAATAACAAAATAATAGCAAAATAGCAAAATAAAGATATTCCTTACTGTCTAGCATTCTAAATATTCTATTATCGTATTTTATCATCTAGCCATTGATAAAAAAAGATCCCAAATTTCATAAAATTGTTTATCCTCTTGCTCTCTAATTTCAAATGTCAATCTACTCATCTCAGCACTTTCCAATATTTTCTTAATAATTTCTTCCTGTAATGGTATTTTCTCATTCTTCCAATTTTTAGCAAATACAATCCTAGCCGCTGTTAATACATTTACAATCAGGTACTTCAAATCTTTTCAATATATATATCAGGTAAAATTCCCAATAAGAAGATCTCTGGTTTCAAGTCTATGTGTTTCTTTGTCATTTTTTCCAACCACATGCGAATTATAGTCCAATATTTTCTAGCGTCCTCACAAGTCTACCACATATGGTAATACGAGCCGGGTATCTGATGACATTTCCAGCATTTTTCAGATTTGTTCTTAAACATTCTTGCTATTCTTGTCGGGGGAAAGTGCCACCTGTAAAACATCTTATACAAGTTTTCTTTATATGCTGTTGACATTGTCATTTTATAATTTTGAGATCACAATTTCTGCCATTTCTCTAGATCAATCCCATATCCAAAATTCTTCCCCCAAACAATCATAGTTTCTTTGACTTGTTCTTCCTCTAATTTCATTCCCAGTAATAACCATATAATTTTTTAATCACCTTCTCATCAGTACCCATCAAGATCTTATCTAAATCAGTCTGCTTATCATAGAATCCCTCCGTTTTAGAATCTTCATCATACCTTGAATGTATTTGCGCATATGAAAACCAATTCATCCTTATACCTTGTTCCTCTAAGTTTTGGATCGATTTAAGTTCACCCTTTTCATCCAAGAGTTCCCCATATCTAACTGTTTGTTCCTTCTTATAAATTATAGGATAGGAAAATGCTTCAATAGTCGATAACCAAACTGGAATTTTCAAATAACATTGTCTTTTTATCTTCTCCCAGTTTAACCACAAAGACTCCCGCATATAATGTCTTCTAAAATAACCCTGTGTTTTAGTTCCCTTATACCATAAAAAAGCATGCCAGCCCAACAGCAAGTCATGCCCTTCTAATGTCAACAACCTGTTTCCTTAATGTTATCCATTCTTTGACCCACATCAAACTTGCAGCTTGATAGTACAATTCCCAATTAGGCAGGCCAAAACCTCCTCTAATTCTAGCGTCTTGCAAAAGCTTTAGCTTTATTCTCGCTTTTTTACCTTGCCATATAAACTTCAACATGATTTTATTTAAATCTTCAAAATAGTCTTCCAAGCCTAACTGGTATTGTTTGGAACAAAAATAAAATTCTAGGTAAAATATTCATCTTGATTGTTGAAATTCTCCCTATTAATGACAATTGCAAGTTTTCCCACTTCTTCAAATCTGTAGCTATCTGTTGTTTGAGTTTAATATAATTATTCTCTTTTAATGTGCTACATCTTGCTGTCAAATATATCCCCAGATACTTAACCTTATTTGTAATTTGGATTTTCAAAAGATCTGCCAGTTCTTCTCTTTGTCTCAATAGCATGTTCTTTGTCAAAATCTTTGTTTTATCTTTATTTATTTTTAAACCAGCCATCTCACCATATGTCTCTGTCTTTTCCAATAACCTTGGAGCTGTTTCTAACGGGTCTTCCAGAATAAAAGCTAAATCATCAGAATGATTTTTTTTTTTAGGGGGTGGGGATAAATTTGGGGCCTCAAAGAAGAATAATTGAAGCATAATCTAATAAAAACATGCTACTCTTAGTAAGGGGTATGTGCAAATATTTGGAGGATAGTTCTATATGAGTGTAAAACTACCCAGTGTCGGTATATTGGTGAGATGGGCGGGATATAAATTTAATAAACAAGCAAACAAGATTTTCCCAACCTCCCTGTTTCAGAACCTACCAAACTTTGTCTTCAATTATAGCTTTCAGGTCCATGGCCCCATCTGCCAGATTTTTTTTGTTTTTATTCTGTTGCATTCTTCCTCCTCCTCCATTTGGAGGTCACAAGCTGCCTGCCACTCATCTGATGGATGAGGACTGTTTGTCTTTACAGTAGTTGCAAAGTAATAGCTAAAAACTTGCTCCGATTTTTGCTGGCAACGGTACCAATACTTACTAACTTTAAAGAATCTTGTTTTCTCTTCCTCTTGTAGGAAAGAGATGACTCTTTTTTTAGTTCCTTTGAACCAGTCTTGATTCCTGATGACTGACTGGACTAGTCCCTGCAGTTTTGGGGGACAAGTTTTTTCAGAAGTAGTGTGCCATTGCCTGCTTCCTAGGGCTAAGAAAGAGCGACTGGCTCAAGGTCACCCAGCTGTCTTGTGTCTAAAGCAGGACTAGACAGTGTTTCTAGCCTGGTGCCTCAACCACTAAACCAAACTGGCTGTCATTCTCTCTTAGCCCAACATGACTTGAAAGCAAAAACAATGAGGAAAAAGAGAAAAGCTTAGCCCAGGGGATATGTTCATTGGAACTATAAAGAAACAGACATAAAACACAACTCTGCCTGGATTCCTTTGTGATAAGACCGTGTTTGTTTTCTTGGTGGATAACAAAAGAATACAGAATGATCTGACTCATCTCTTGTACTCTCTAGACACCACTTTTGCCCGGAACAAGGACACTGGGACGTGGTTTTATTTTGATGACAGCAGCGTGTCTGCAGTTTCAAACAACCAGATTGAGGTAAGGCATTTCGTGTTTGGATGGGCTCGTGGTTTCAGTACTTTACTGGCGAATGCCTTGCTGTATAATCGGAGCACTGGTCTCCTCCACACCTTTTTGCTACAAGGATTGTCAGATCTTTTTTTTTTTTTTTGAAACAAATTTTTATTAATTTTAAAGATAAAACAACACATCATTAACCATTAAATACATAAACACATAAAACCTCTTAACATTGTAAATCCTTACAAGTCAAACAAAACATTATTTTTATACAGCATAATTCCAATTTATCCCATCTCCATATGGACACACAAATATCTTTCAGCAAATTTCTCATTATTTCTCTTTACTCCTATTCAATTTCATTTCTCTTCCATATTTATCCATTTTATAGTCATCATATTCTTTTCTTTCTGACTTGTTTAAATTATTCTCATCTAACATTCCTCCAAGGTTTTATTGATTCTTTTTTCCTTTTTTTTATAAAAAACAAATTTTGTTAGTTTTACCATAAACACAATACACAAACATACAAACACAAAACATAAACAAAACTAAAAGATCTTTTTTGAAGGTTGTCTGTTCCCGGGTTAAAACTCTTCACACAGACACAAATTCAAACATCATATTCAACCCATATCTCCTTCCATATCTTATTATCATTTTCTTTTTTTTATATATATATATAAAAACCATTTTTATCAGTTTTATAAAAACAATGCACAAAGAATCAAGGCATAGCTTATAAATTCTTTTCTAAGAAAAAATAATAATAAAAGATCAATAAGGCATAACATTTCCAGATTATAATATCAATATTTCATATAATATTAACTTCATATCTTGTCCCTACTTCTCCTTTCCATCCAAATTATTTATTAATTAAAATTTTATTGCCTTTTATCAATATACAAAATCCAAAAAAAAAAGCATATATATCCTTCCATATCTTATTACCATTTTCAACAACATTCTTTGTCTGTTCTATTTCCAATTATCCATTCATCTTTTTTTTCTTTTACCATACTTCTCCTGTACACCAATTGGAGTAACATCTATAACTCATTACCCTAACTTAGAAATACTACATATAGCAATCTTTCTTGGGATTCTGTTTAAAAGATTCTAAAATTACATAATAAATTTTATATTCTAAATATATATATAAAAACACACTCTTATATACCCTCCAGAATCCCTCTTTTAATCTAAATTAAATTCACCCATTGTCTCTAAATAAACTTTTTTTCTTTAGGTCTTGCTTCCCCCCATTAAGGCTTCTCCTCCCCCCCTTTCTCTCTTGCTTATTCTTCTCCTTGCCCTTTCTACCCCTTTGCTTTTTCTCTTCGCTTTTCTTGCTCCTTTTCCTTTGCTTTCTAACCTTGCCTCCTTCTTTTCGCTCATTTTTCTCTCTTTTGGTTGTTTTTATAATTCTTAAAATCCCCTTTTTCTTATCCTTTTTCTCCTCCTCTCCGGAAGGGACCCATTGTTCATCAAAGATGGCTTCTTCTTCCTTTTCTTCCTTGTCCCAGTCCTTCTGCTGCGTAATCAACTTTTCAACAGAACATTACGCCATTTCTAAGAATTGAAACAAAGCGCCCAAAGTATCTTCTTTTTTATATTTTTGATATTCAATCTCTAGTTCATCCACAAACGATGCCATTATAAAAAGGGAAACTTTTTCCAAAACAACCACAAGTATTTTTAATCAAAGACAATCAAAAGCAATTAAAAAAAAAAAATTCCAAAAGTTAATACTTTTCTTCCTTCTTCTCTTTCTCTTTCTGGATTAATTTTTATTCAAAGAGGTCCAATTACCATATATCTTCCTTTGGGATCCACAAAGACGTTCTAGACAATCTCCTCCTTTTTCAGCTTCTGCTCCAATTTTTTTTCTCCCTTCCCACTTGCAATGACAATTTTAAATAATCAGAAATCCATACCTCCAGCAAAGATTTTCCAATTTCTTAAATTTTTCAATGTCCAAAAATCCCTTTGTCTCTTAGCTTCAACTTTCAAAGCAATCCACTTTCAATGTCTAATATATCCAAATATTTCTGCTATTTCCGTGGGGTGGGAGAGTAAAAAAAAAAAAAAAAAGTTCCCTTTAACAGCTTCTCCGCCGCTTTTCGCTCTTCTTAGGGATACAATGTATCCTCCAGCAATTCAAGCAGCTCAATTCCAGGCAATTTAAAAGGTGTTACTTGACCCGGCTCAGACAGAACTTTCACTCTTCACACTTCCTCCAGCACAGTTCTTACCCGGTTGCTGGCTTCTTCGTGGCGGCCATTGCTGACCGCCGCTCCACCGCCTTGGGAAAAAGGGGTTTTCCCGGAGAAGGGGGGGGGTCTGCGACACCCCCACCTCCCTATCCGACTCCCCTCTCTCTTCAGCTGTCCCTACAGGGCAGCCATATCCCCCTGACCCATCTGGATCGGGGGTACCTCGACGGCTAGCACAGCAGGAATCGCGAGCTGTCGCGAATTCCTGCTGCCCCGAAGCCACGCGAAACCGGAAGTTTTTCCAGATCTTATAATACAATATATTCTTTGACTTGCATTTGTTTTATGGGTAACTTTTGAATGGAATCTTGGAAACTGTGTTTCGAAGCAGACTGGCTTTTTAGTGGGACCAAATTGAAATAAATTATCTATGCATTCTTACTTGTTAAGAAATGGGACACATTCCAGTGTCTCTAAAGAGTCATTTTAGAACAACTATAAGGGAGAAAGGAGGCTTATTTGCCTCGGATTGCTTCCTTAGTCTTGCCATCGACTGGGGGCATCATAAGATGGAGGACTGCTATTAAGATGTGTGCTGCACCTGCAGTGGGAGTAAAAATGCAGAATGTGACTCTGGCTTTTTGAGAATGTAGTTTGTTAAAGTTAACTATTTAAACACAGCTTTTGATGCCTTGGTATGCTATAAGATACTATCATCCCCAGATTTTCCAGCTAGCATGGTGATTTCTTTTATGGGCTGCAGATTCTGGAGAGGTCAGTTTCAGTACATCCCAGTATTAGGTAAACGAGCCGTGGATTAAATTTTAAGACTGAAGAAACATGCTTTGAGGACATGCTTCAGAATCTTCATTCTTTCCATGGTAGCCAAGCTGGAATAAACAATGACAGTGCAAAGCTTTATCTCCTATGATGGTCTCTTATATTAAAACAATGCAAAATGTTATAAACAAGTCCAGTTTTTTTGGACCTATACGGTCTTTCCACGGCCAGTTTGATAGTCCCAAGTTTGGGGGATTTACGCATGTGTGAAACCATTGTCAATTCAATGTTTGGATATGTTGTTCTTTGCCATTTATTAAATTTTCCCTGTCTTCTTGCCAGTCCAAAGCTGCCTATGTCCTCTTCTATCAACGCCAGGACAAAATCTGCCACCCAACTCCTCTTGCTGCATCCATGAGTACGTCTGCCTGCGGGAATGAGGAGGACTATACTGCCTGCTGTGATTCTCACTCTCAAGAGCTAGTAAACCGGGACTTCATGGATGTGGACTGACCTTCACCTCGCTTCCCTTCTCCATTTGCAACAGGCGGAGAGCCATATACGTTCCCTTCCTTGTACTGAAGGGGGCAGCTGGATTTCAGGCCTTGGAATAAGGGCAGGTCAGGGATGTAGGAGATAGAGCCCCTTAATCAGCACAAGTAGATTTGCCATCTTCCTGTGTCCAAAGTGCAAGGCTCTTTGCTTATGTGGAGGGGGAAGATTTGACTACTCTTTAAAAGGCTTGTGCCTTACATCAACATAATAAGATGGCTGGATGGAACATAGGCTTCCTGGATTGTCTCCTCCATTCCCTTTTTTTTTTACATCTTAAAATTGAGATGCTTTTATTAGCACTAGGTTTCCTATGTGGAAGGAAACTTTAAATGCATTGTTTTTATGCTGGCTGTGCACTCTCCCCCCCCCCCCCCCAAATATCTCCTGCAGTATTAGGCCACTCTCTGATCAGGGTATCTACCCTTGTTTTGCTGCTCACAACTTCACGTCTTCACCTCCACTTCTCCATTGCTGGTTCCTGTGCTTTGGGAGGAGTTTGCAGAGATACTAACTCCTGTGTAGTCTGTGGCTAATTAGGACACTTCCCTGCTATTGCCCTACCTGACATTGGATAGGTCTGGATAAATGGCCCCTCATATTCTTTCCTGTCATTTACCTTCCAAGTGCCTCCTTTTAGCTCCCCAATGAAGCAATAATTCCAATATTGTCCTGCCCCATCTTCCAGCATCTGGTAGAAATCTGCAACTCGCATGCTTGTTTCTGAATTTCCTTGTATTAATCCTCATTTCTGAAGCTTACCTCCAGTTATTAAGGTGACTGTGAGCCACTGAGCCCAAAATGCTACTTTTTAACTCTTGCATCCAAACCTGTTTGGGAAGACGGACATTTTTTCCAGTCCATACTGTGTTGCAGTTCCCTTCAGCCTAAGGACTGTAGGAGAAAATTAACTACCAGCTTTTGAAGTTTCTTTTCAGTTGGCCTGATACCTACCAGGTGTATCCCTGTTCGAGCAAAACTTCGGAATTCTTCCCTTTTATCTGAGTCTCTGCTGCCACTGCTGTTGCTACTTCTAGGCTCAGGGATTGCACTAGTTTGTAAATAGGTTTGTGTGCGCAGTGCAGTGGATAGAATACAGCAGGAAGCAGTGTTGATCAAGCACAGGACACTCACTGTTGGCAGGAGCACATAGTGCATTTAATTACTTAAAGAGTTTGGAAGAATATTCTTTCACTTAACTCTTTGAGCTTTTATTTCTCTTGAAGTTATCTTGCAGAAAAAAATATTTTTTGGCATGTGTACATAAAGTAACTTCTTTTAAAAGGCATATGGCCTCTCTTTTTCCCTTGGGATTATCCCTTACAGGATGCACACACATTACACTTTTTGCCTTGCTTTATTTCCCTTTGGGGGGGCTTTGAACCAAGGTCTGTAAAGATTTGTCTTCTTTCTGTTTTGCTTCGGTCAGTACAAACTAAGAACATCCATATCTGGTAGCTTCTCAGCTGACATCAGGCAATTGTAGCTCCTAAGAGTTGCAATCTAGATCTCCCTTTTGCTGGAGATACTCTAGTGCCCACAAAAGAGTTATTTCAGTGCGGTGTTAAAAGTATTTAAACTCGGAGTCTATTTAGCACGCCTTAGAATCTGCCCCTGAACAAATAACAATTGAGCAAGAGAAGTTGCAGCTATCTTGGTTTATTACCCAGTATTCTGCAATACCATATACATTAAATTTCTACCTGAAGCCTCCTTATCACTTTTTTTTTCTCTTGCTGCATACTAAAACTTCTGATCAGACTGCTGATCATTGATTTTCAGTGCTGTCAGTATCTTTTACCATTTAAACCAAGCATAGCTTCACAACTTTAGCATACCATGCACAATAAGTGGTTCTTGGCCACCAATTCATAGTGATAAACAGAATGTCTCTGGGCACTGCCGTCCCATAGGACTGTACTCCAGAGTGGACTGATAGAGCTCAATCTGGCCTGGACATCTGGGTCAACTTGAGGTCCTGTGACATCAGCTGTTCCTCAACATCCTGAAGTGCCCAGTGGTGAGAGACCAATTCCAAGGCTTCCCACTCAGCCTGAAAGAAAAGAAAGGGTTTGTTGGTAATTTGCGAATCCATGGTTTAACTCTCAAGTACTATTAAATCCACCAATGCACTACCAACTTTACGAGAGTGGCAGAATCAAAACCCAGGCTTCAAATTAAATGACTTTCACTAGACTGTTTTCACATTCAAGAAAATATGGACATCTTGGAAGATTTTTTAAAAATAAATAAATAAAAGGTGAGTGGGAAGAGTGGCCAATTATTCAGAAAAAAGGGGGGAAAAGTTTTAAACTTCTGTATTTGGAAGCATCTGTGTCTATTGTGTGCGTAACACCACCCATTTGCCACCTACTGAAAGTGTTTTGTGATAGCCTGCCTTGAAAGGCATTTTATGAAGATGCTCGTGCTTTCAAAATTCCGTCTGCCCACTTCCTGAAAAAAATTACCTGTTCCTATTATATATTAATCCAACATTTTGTTTCAATATGAAATAAGTTTGTTTTCCCATCCATTTCCTGACAGAGCATAACCCAACCTAAAGGAAATTTTGACAATCATAATGAAACTGAAGTTCAGACAGTGAACTGAAAACCCATGATCCTGTACAACTTTTATAAGAAGCCCGGTCAATATATAGATAATGTTGAGGGATCCTTGGGAGTTGCAGTTTGCTAATAGCTGAAGGGCCCTTTGGTTCCCTGCACCTGTCTTATGCTTTTCAGTAGAATTATTCAGTAGAATAAAGAACCTTACTTTGAAGGCCTTGTTGGGATCTGGTGGAGCAGGGATATCTGAGCCCATGAGCTGAACTTCAAGCAATAGCTGACTTGGCTCTGCAGTGAAGGAAAGAAAGGTAAGTGCGAATACTGTATGAGAATGAAAACCCATTTAGGTTAATTGGTAAGCTATTCTGCCAGAGGCAGCATGGAAACTAACATCAAGACACTCAGCGGACCACATTTTATTAAGTATAAAGTCTATAGGAGAGTTACTAAATTTATTAGAAGAGCATGAGAAGCGGGAGGAGCATATGGAAACACTGTAATTGCCTAGTGAGATTTACTTTATGAAGATGTATGTATCTTGAATCTCAGACTGTAGAATATTAGAAAGGATTCCCCCACTATAGCAGACTGATATGGCTATCCTTGAAATTATTTCCCTGTAATTATAAGGACAAACCAATTATAAAGTGCACATTCATAATTAGATAAGATGTACTCTTAAAAAAATTAGAATGAAGATACTACTGAATGATGGCTGGATATTTTATTTTGGGAAAAGAATCCATCAAAACAATATTGAAGTATTGAATCAATCTTGAAAAGGTAATAGGGACCAAAGTTGAAATAAAACTTTATTTTCATATGCTGCATTCATAAGATGGTTTACTTAACCCAAAATTGCTAGATTCACATGAGACACCGATAAGGTAACCATGCAAACTAAATTCATACCACATGCTAAGCTAAAATGTGGTTGGCTAGTTTGTGATTCAGTGGCTCAAGTGAGCTTTTATTACACCGCAAAGGAAGGTGGCAGATGCTGTTCTGCAAATAGGGCTTGTAGGAGGCACAGCATCCTATTTCTGTAACCATTTACAAAGTTAGATCTGAAAGCCAGATCTGACAATTTGCAAGTTAGAAACAATTCAAACTCCATTTAAGGCTATATTGTCCCCTCTAGCACTCTCATCACTGAACTCTACTGTTTACGGAATGTTTTCTTCCTGTTTTCAACATAATGTTGGTTTCTAAGGTTATCTTGCTCACTTGAAAGACTACACTAAGCCAATACGTGGTCTCTTCCTTGAACAATTTCTCACCAGGGTCCTCTCTCAGAACATGTTTGTATATTTTTCGGAGTCCAAAGACATTGAGGAAATACCAGGAGGCCGAACTCACCCTAGGAAAAACAATTTTCAGTAATTATCCTGTGAACAGCCTTCTTGCTCACCAGTCCTGTACCAATGTCCTCTTCCCATCCTGCCACCCAAAGGACTGGCTAGACCTGGGGCAGATGGCAGCTTACCACGAGGGATCCATGGAAGGCAGGTTAATTCCACGCTGCAACATGGGCTTGAATCGCAGGGTCAGGGGGAAGGGAACCTTAGCTAGAAGGTTGGGAGGGAGAGTGATTAGAGTTGTCTCTCCCTCCAAATTCTACTCTCACCACTCAAGCCCCAGCTCCCCAATATTTTCAAATTGCTGTTCCTTGTTGCGATACATAGGACACCAGATCAGATGAAAATCTCCATTAAAACTGCTGGACCAGGTAGTCCTTGCTGCTTTGTTTCCCAAGATATTCCAAACCTGGCCATTATGTTGCTAAAAGTGGTGATGTTGCATTCTCTTTCCTGTATTATAAATTAACATGGGGAGGTATGTGGCTAACCTAAAATTCAAGGTAGAAGTAAGCAAAGTAAAACTCCTGGTTCATGGTTCAGATGCTATAGAAGCAATTCCCAGGTTCTGCTTTTGAAATGTGCTGAACTGGCTTGCTGTCTGAATAGTCCTGGAATTGGAGTCTCAGCATATCTGGAGGGCAGCAAGCAACCAATCACCCCCATTTCTACATTTGTAACAGAATATAAAATGAGGTGTACCTCATGGACCAGCTAAACTAAGGATTGTAAACCACACTGTACATTGGCAGAGTTATTGGCTGCTATTTATTACATTAGCAGAGTCACCTTGCTCCCCTCACCAGTTTCACTATTAAAATAGTTCTGTTTCAATAATTCTTTAAATATTGCAGGCTGTAATAATTTTACTCCATATTCACAACCCTGGAGGTTAAAGGAGACATTGAATAATATAAAATATCAAATAAATAGGAAGCTAAACACAAAATGCTTTGTCACCTCCCCTCAATGATTCCCCTCGACTCACTAGCCACAAAGCCAGAGAAGGCCCAGTTGATCCAGCCTCCAATGAGAATCATAGGCAGAACATCAATAAGGTTGCCCTTCATCATCTCTGTAACCATTGTGGGATCTAAAGGAAAGGAAAGGAAGTGTTAGAGCCCTAACTATGCAGTATATAACATGTTTTTAACAGTACAGAAAAACTGCAGAATATTTAAGGCATATTAAAGTGAGCCTCCAACTCAACTTTCACTCAGGCCTATTTTTAAAGTTTTGATCTGCAGTAGTTGCGTTTAGGTAATCCCTACTGTATGTAAATATTACAATACAGGGATGGGGGTGGCAATTTTAAACCATGGTAACCAAGAAAAGTATTTTAGTGCCTCACAGAGCTCTCTTCTGCTTCCCAGGATTGGAAGAATCTGATCAAACACAAATGTATTCAATCAGCCTAATACACAGCACTGAAGTCTAGTTGCAGAGTATGGCTATGTTGGCAAACAGTTAAGCCCGAGTCCTACACTAAAACACTTATCTTAGTTGACAGATTAGAAATTCTTTTAGGGCACAGATTCTGAGGTTGACATTTAATAGCTAGAGCACTGGCAAAAATTAAAATTAGTGTTGTGTACTTAAAATTGAATGCTGTAGTTAATTTGATTGCTGTCACAACAACCTATGATAGAGGATTTAGAGAAGCGATGGAATCTACACTGAAGATTTCTAAAAGCTATGTGTCTCTGCCTTGAGAGAAATACACTGCCTGGAGCCCCCAGGCCTATTATGAGGTGGCTACCAATTTGGCAATGCCCTTCCTCCCTTTCCAGTTGATGCTAATGCAAGACAAAAATGATCCAATGAAGCAGCAATCTGTTTACATTCCCAGGTATTTCAGACGGTTCCCCTCCAATAAGATCAAGAAGAAGGACTGAGGAAAGGCGACAAAGCTTAGTTGAAGGATAAAAGAAACAGATCAATGGCAGAACAATGGAGGAAATGTGCAGGGGATAGCATAAAGTGGCCATGGGGTTTTTTTTGTATGTACTGTATAGGACGGGTGTCAAGCTTGTATTGTCATGTGACATCGCACCTTCCCCGCACCTTCGCTAAACCAGATGTGGGCATGGCCAGTGCATGACGTATCTGGCCTGCAGACCAAGAGTTTGACAGCCCTGGTATAGGAGAAGGCAAGTTTGAGACTCTGCATCCCACTAAGGCTAAGAAAACCATCTGCTAGAGCTGCTCTTGAAAGCTGCTGTCACTCAAGATGACAGGACAGAGTCAAAGATGGAATAGATTTGCTCCCTGCTGTGAATCTTGTCTTCTGTCAGAACTTCATTTCTTTTTGCAGGGATAATCTGCAAAACCGTAGCCTAATTTAGTAATACATAATTTAATGATTACATTGCAAAGAATATGTATGACTTGAACATGTATGAGCAAATGGCTTGAGAAGAGGGAGATCATGTTTGAACTATGGTTGGACGATCCTCCGTTAGATGGAAAAAGAATGAAATTTTTAAAAAGGCAATTATAAAGCAGTGAGGTTATGGTGGAGGCAAGGATATTGAATGCTTTAGTGTCAGCTAGATTTACCATCTTGTATCTTAGTCCTTCAGCATACTATTTTTCTGTGTTATCACTGTGCTTCCCTCAAAAGGGAAAGGGTGATGGGTGTGTCTATGCAAAAGGACCTTAAATATATAATCCTATCAGTGGTATGGTAAAAGAGACTCAGTATGATTTCTGTATTAGGAATGGGTGCAGGAAGCAAACTGGAAGCAGAGCAATTTTCCTGTTTACCTACTGAATGAAAAACAAAGAGAAATCTGAATCAACCATTCACTAGATTTCTCATTCTCTAAGTCATGGCAAAATTAGTGTTGGAAGGATGGAAGACTAATAGAGAATACACACTCAAATGGATGTCCCTACAAATCATGGAGTGTAATACTTGTGAACTTTCTTGACAGTCTTCTGCCACACACAAATATTTTCCATAACAGAATCTACCAAAGATTCTTTAGGGAACATTGTTTAATGCCCCCCCCCCTTTATGGGGGAGCCTTGGCTGGTTTATGTAACAGTGACAATAGCAAGAAGGATGGTAATATAGCTTGTGTAAACTGGCAGCTCTATTTTGAGAAAGCTTCAGTAATAGCCATATACATCAGCTGGCTGGGGAATTCTGAGAGCGGAAGTCCATATATCTTAAAGTTGCCAAGTTTGAAAAACACTGATATACATCAAAATCCTTACAGCCGATGCCCAAAACTGAGACTTTCTACAGATTACAATCTTTTTAACTAGGGCAAAAAAAATGACAAAAGCTAGCTTTAGTCCACTTAAGGTGCCACTGCTACCACCCCTGAATACAAACAAGTCATCCTTGTTACCTGTCAGTGGGTTTCGGGACTGCAGTTTGCGTTTAGTTTTGCGAAAGAAGCCATTCTCTGAATTATTGAAGTAATGCTTGCGCATAAGAAAACCCTGGAAAAAATAAAGGTGACAAAGTTAAGGTGAAATTTGAGCTATTCAGAAAAGAAAAATACATATAGTTTATGTTGATAATCTCCTTTTTGGGTGCTTGCAGTACCTCTCTGGCATTCTATTTGAAATATTTAGCATACCTTACTTATGGGTAGAGCACTATTGTAGGTTTGCCTTCACCTAGTCTCTTAAAGTTCAATCCTATCCATTTAGATGTAGAAAGCCAGCACACTGACCAACCAGCTCTAATTTCAGATAAGTACAAAAGTTCATACGGATTGTAGTGCCATATTATGATGAATGTCATTTTGATTTGGGGCAGGTGGATGGGGAGATGCATAGGCAAAGGCCAAATACTAATACAGATAGGCTGATTAAAATAATAGTATTACCAGATCAATTTACAAAACAAAAACAACCTTAAATAAAACCAGCAATAAGTCCAAGAATTCTAGAATCCTGGAACACAGTAACAATATATAAGTTAAAATAAAGTTCATTGAAAAAAATCATACAAAAACAGTCTTGGTCCAGTTGTTATTCAAGAGAACCTGAGGTAAGTATCACAAAACAACAAAATCCACTTTGGTTATTTTTGTTAGTTCATTTTGCATCCTTAGCAAAATTTTGGTTTTGATAGAAACAAGCACATGCAGCTTGAAATGCTGGGAAATATCTCCATGCCAAGAAGCTTCTGATGGGTATCTGCCAAAATCTGTCTGAGGAATAGGGGTGTTCAAGAAGAGGCTGACTTCATTCTCTCACCTGATGAGTTAGAAACCGTCCATTTTCTCTCAAGAGGCGGCTGCGAGTCAAAATTTGCCTGACAGATAGAGCACCCAGTTAAGTTATAATACTGATAGAATTTGTTAGCCCAAGAGATTATCTGATGTGCAAATCCAGATGTATCATTAAACCACTCTGTTCCCCCACACAATCCACCACCTGTATATCGTTTAAGGCAGCATTTTAAAGGCACTGATGAAGTAGTCTATGAAATTTAATCATAATTGGTCCCTTAGAATCCCATGCAATAGACCATGGGTGTCAAACTCATGGCATCACATTGCCATCATGTGACATTTTTCCCATCTGGCCCACGGGCCGCTAGTTTGACACCCCTGTTATAGACATTGTAGGAGAAAAGCTATGTTGATATCAAAAATGAGAAATTTTAATGTGATAGTTTTAAAAGGTGCTACCAGACTCCTTGATTTTTGCAGTATTATGGGAATTGTTGCATGATTCCTACTGTGACTTCCCCCAATATATTTTTGCAACTGTTAGTTGACATGGTTCAAATGTCTTTAACATGACACTAGAAATAGACAATTAAAATACAGGGTTGGTATGCAAGTCTTCTTTGCCTCCAGTATTCCTCATGATCAGCAAAATAACTCTACTCAAGAAGTATATTTTACAACTTCATATAGTTGCCATTATGAAGTCAGCATCAGTGCCTTTATATGGGAAATTTTTGGAAGCCACTTGGGGAACCAAAGAGTTGCATTATGGAGACATGGTATTAAACAATGGGCTTGCCTTGGGTCTTCAGAATAGCATAAGATATAGCTGAAAATATTTACATGCTTCCGTTAGTGTTTCTGGAACTTTTCAAAATATTTCAAAAGAAATATCCTCAAATATTTTTATAGGGAGTGTTTCTTTAAAAAGGGGGAAGGGAAATGCAAAGAATATTGAAACAAAAATATGTTCATATTCTTCATTTTCTCTTATATTTAATGCACCATTAATGCATTATAAATGTACAAGCTTGTATTTTTTTTCTACATCTGAAATGAGAACTGGTTTTTAAAAAAACAATGAGCATAATGCTCTTGATGTTTGACCTTGATTGTACCCTGTTGAAAATCCACTTTTCACAAAGACACCATGAAGAAATAGGCAGTATGCTCTTTAGTGCTTTTGAGGAAGTTTTGGAAGACAGTTTATGAAATACAGGTTTACAATGTTATCTTGAAGTTTACCATTTGCTCACTCTTAGCTAAGAACCATCAAAAAGAAAAAGGCTGTTGCTCCGTAATGTAAACATGGATTTTTTAATGTCTCTTTTCAACTCATCCTTTTTTTCAGGAAATATGAAAAATGTCCTTGTTTCAGACTGAGATTAAAAGAGGGGGCAGGCTGTTGCATTTATTGCTGCTGGTGGGTATTTTGATTTTATATTATTACTAGATTTATATTAAACTGAGTTAGGCTTTGAGTACAGGTAGTCTTTGACTTATGATCACAATTGAGCCCAAAATTTTCTATTGAGACATTTGTTAAGTGAGTTCTGTCCCGTTTACAACCTTTCTTGCCATAGTTGTTACATCAATCATTGCAGTTTGATAAGTTAGTAACCCGGTTGTTAAGTGAATGTGGCTTCCCCATTGACTTGGCTTGTCAAAAGGTAGCAAAAAGTGACCACATGACCTTGGGGCACAGATAACAGATAATTAGAGTTGGAAGGGACTTTGTAGGTCATCTAGTCCAACTCCCTGCCCAAGCGGGAGACCCTGCACCATTTCTGACAAATGGCAGTCCAATCTCTTCTTGAAAGTCTCAAGTGATGGCGCTCCCACAACTTCCGAGGGCAAAATATTCCATTGGTTGATTGTTCTCACTGTCAGAAAGTTTCTCCTTATTTCCAGGTTAAATCTCTCCTTGTTCAGTTTCCATCCATTATTCCTTGTCTGGCCTTTAGGTACTTTAGAAAATAGCTTGACCCCTTCCTCTCTGTGGCGGCCCCTCAAATATTGGAACAACACTGCTATCATGTCTTCCCTGGTCCTTCTCTTCACTAGACTAGCCAAGCCCAGTTTCTGTAACCGTTCTTCATATGTTTTAGTTTCCAGTCCCCTAATCATCCTGGTTGCTATGGTCATAAGTATGAACCCACTGCCAAGCCTCTGGATTTTGATCACATGATTATGGGGATGCTACAAAGATTGTAAATGGAAAAATGGTCATAAGTCACTTTTTCTGTGCCTTGTAACTTTGAATGGTCCCTAAATGAACTGTTGTAAGTTGAGGACTACCTGTAGTTAACCAGTTTGTTTTTATTTTTGGCATTCTGGCTGGGGAATTCTGGGGCTTGAAGTCCACACCTCTGAAAGTTGCCCACTTTGGGGAAAAAAAAAAAAAGGTCAAGAGAAAAGTAGCAACCCCGCCAAGAATTGGCAGAGAATTCTTGGCGGGTTGCCACTTCTCTCTTGCCCGGTTGTTTTCAAACTGGGCAACTTTCAGACGTGTGGACTTCAAGTCCCAGAATTCCCCAGGCCAGAATGCCAAAAGTGCGACAGAGTCCTCGGATTTTCAACCGTTCCAGCGGGCTCGCGCATCTCGCCTCTCTCCCCGTCCTTTAAGCCCCTTTGGAAGGTCGGCGCGTCCTTCGCAGCCCTCCCCGCGACTCACGTGTCTTGCCGTTGCTCAGGCCAGGCCGGCTCGCGCTCGCCGCGGAGCAACTTCGCCACGCGCAGGCGCAGAATCCCCACAGCCAGCGCGATCCAGGCCACGGGCAGCAAAATCCAGAAGCGAATGGAAGGGTCCAGCCGCAGATCTGGCACCGTCATCGCGAGAGAGGGAGACCGCGGAATCAAAGAAAGAGACGCCTGTATCTTTGAGTCGAGCCGAGCCGAGCCGAGCCGGGCAGCAACGAGACGATGGAGGCGGGAGCGCCTACCAACCGGAAGTGCCGTTCACTTCCTGTATCATGTTTATGTACCTTACAGTCTCGGGAGCCCGAATGAGACCTGGAGAGAGAGACTCGGGTAAAAGAGGAATGGCCCCCCTCACGTTGCTATCAAAACGATAGCGATTCCCTCCCCCCCCCCCCCAAAAAAAAACCATGGCAACAGGATAGTTGCCCTTAATTGGTGCCCCTCTCCTTATTCCCATTCTCTATTGGAAACTAAACGCCGTCATATCTGGAAGTTCACCAGGTCGTACGAGGCTGCCCCATGATTAAACAGTGGGAAAATAAAACCACTTGTTCTCTCCTCAGACGTCGAGCTGAACGGAACCGCCTCCGCTCTTAGAGTAGGAAAAGAAGAGCGTTGCTTTAATTTTTCTGTCCCGGGCAACTCTTGGCCCCACATTTGGCGGCTTTCACTGGATACATAAAGCTGCTATGGGGTGGGCTGGGGGGCGAGGGCAAAAGTTGCTCCCTTCTTTTAACTCCCTTCCTTTCTGAAGTGCTTGGAAGCGAGCCTGAGTCCGAGAGAGACTTAACTTCGCTTTTAAAGTACGACCGACGCGTCGGAGCTGCTTTGTAAATCGTAGGCTTGGCCTCCTCTGAGTTTTCGAGAAAGGACTAGGAATTCTGCCCTGACCTTATTGTACCTGAATGTGTATTTCTGGGTTGGCCTGGTTTACCTGGGGGTAAATATTCCAATTACATAATTATAAAAACTGCCGGAAGAGGGAAAATGATGGGGAGAAAAATGGGGTGTATTTGCCTGCAAAATACCGTTTGCAAAAGCAGGTTGGGTGAATTACCTTTTCAAAATCCGTTTTTTTTCTTTCCCACTTGTAGATGTTATTTGTTCCAATTAACTTTTTATTATTTTCTCCTCCAGGATCTGTTTACTAATATTTTTTGTGGAAGTCTTATGGTGATGCTTAGTGAACAGCAGCTAGAAGAGAAGGTGCTTCAGTATGAAGAATTTATCAGTGATGTTTTGCAGAGAGACCTTAAGTGAGTGATTTTTAAAAAATATTTTTCAAGTCTTCCTTTTACTTACTTCATTGCAGTTAACCTGTTGTGTGTCATTAGGTCTCTTAGTCATTGATAAGGATATTTCAGACATTGATATTTCCCTACAGGAAAGTATTGGAGCAGCGAGATGAAATTTATGAAAAGATTGCTCAGTATTTACAACTCAAGAACATTATTGAACGTTTACAGGTAATTCAAAAATCTTTCCAATTACTTCGGAAAGCTTTATGAAATATACTGTTTAACTACTTTGCAATGATGTGATGCAGTCCTCTGTTGTAGTAGATACTACGAGATAAAAATTAAGAGCTGCTCTGCCCCAGGTAAATTGGTTGTTTTCTTTTAGGAAACGGGAAGCCAGGAGCTGAAAACTCAAGTGGATCTAGGCTGCCATTTTTATGTCAATGCAGAAGTGTGAGTAGCTCACTGATCTTCCATGTATCCAATGTAATACAACTTTCTGGTCTTTTATGTTTTATATGTACTGCAACTTTTGAGAAATTCAATTAAAATACTACTGGTATTTTTATAACTTTCATAAGACACCAACTGGTAAAATTGTAAAAGTTGAAGTGAGAGAGAGGGCTATTTAGTATAATTCTTTCTTGTAAGAGTATCTACTGGCACTTAAGTTTGTTGCAGTGGCAGTCAAATCAGTTGTGACAGTTTATTCACTGATTATTTAACTTTCTTCATGATTGAGAATAAGATGGCACTCCTTCAATGACAGCCAGTCATACAAATGTTAAAATCTGAAGGATTTAATTAAGATAAATAGAAATAATATTTTTGTAGTGAGATTATATATACAAAACACTTTGAAATTTATATCTGATTATTATTGGTGATGAATATTCTTCATAAAACTAATTTGATCTACCTGTGTGTGGGTGATAAGTTTGAAAGATTTTGGATAATGAGGAGTACCTGGTAGAGGATAAACAAATTACATGCTGGATTAATAATGATCTGGACTGGCATCTTGTTTTCCACAGCGATTGACGATGAAAATGAAAATAACATAAATACTATAGTTTCTTGTATTATTCGTCCGTGGCAACTGATATGATTTTATTTATAATCAAAGGCCCAAAAGGAAATTAGAAATCTAATTTGGAATTAGATAAAACAATGTAATAAATAAAATATTTAATAACTTATATAATATACTTAACACTCCAACTCATTGTTAATTTAGTGACCATTCATAGTTACAGTGGGAATGAAAATACTGACTTAGAGCCATTTTTCACAGTTACGACCTTTGCTACTTCCCCATGCTTGGCAACTGGTTCATACTTATGACTGTTGCTGTGTCCCAAGTTCATGTGATCATTTATTGCAGCCTTTTGACAATGAAAATCAGTGAAGCCAGATTGACTTAACAACCGTGTTACTAACTTATCAACTGCAGTGATTTGTTTAACAACTGGCAAAGAAGGTTGTAAAATGGAGCAAAACTCATTTAACAAATGTCTCAATCAAACTTTGGGCTCAGTTATGGTTGTAAATTAAGGACTGTTTGTACTCAGAAATATCTTGTCATGGTTTGGATTTTAAAATAGGCCAGATAAGTTCCTGCCAAAGATTCTTAAAAATATTTACAATAGAATACTTATGAGATTTTTATAATGGTCATAATTAATCCTTGATAGTTTGTCTTCACAGGTTTATCTATTTCCTACTGAAAACTGTTTTTCTGTCTAGAGACTCCTACCATTGGATGCCCCTATACTAGTATCATATAGCTTGATTTATGATATTATAACAGAATGAGTCTATACATTTTCTCATGGTCCAATCTTTTATTCTTAACCTGAAACACTTCTCTAAAGGTTGAAATACATTGTTAAAAAAAAATCAGAAAATTAAAATTCTGTTCTTTAAATGTAAGGAAAGAATAGGACAGTAGGGTTTCCAAGTTAAAATTTTGAAAGTAACCTCTGCTAAGTTCTTGTAAAGGGTTTCCTGTTTGCTTTGGCTGTCATAGAACAGCTGTAAAAGCTGATCTTTATTTACAGAGCACCATTTATATATTGTGTGCTATAATTTGCAGGCTAATCTCCAAAGAAAACATCCAGATCTTTTCTAAAGCCATAATTTTCATGTTGTATTGCATGAAAAAGCTCTCAGTGAAGTGTGAAAAATGATTTAATCAAAGATTCTTGTTGGATTAATGGTAAATCTGCTGAGGAGATTGCTGCAATTTCTCTGTATGATTTGGACTTTTAGTGCTCCATCCTCTCAATCAGGAAACATGATCAGAATGATGAGTCATGCACTCAGGCTATTCTTAGTGGTAAAACATTCTGGAGAAAACTCTTTGGGCTCCACAATAACATGTTTTTAGATCCAAGTTTTTTTAAAAAAATAGATCCAGGGTTTTTAAAAAATACATATTGTACATATACATTTATTTATTAAATTTATATGCTGCTAATCTTGCTGTGTGAGGTGACTGCTAATTTAAGAAGCATTGTTCTTAACAAATTAGAAATGCATTAGAAATGAAAAAATGGAACATTAAAAAAAGGCATAGTTGGAAGAGACAGTGAAAGTCTTGTCTTTTCTCCTCGGTCCCCCCACCCCATCTGTCAGAATATGTGTTTGAAGAGAGTTAACTCTCTTAACCAAATTTCCCTATAAATAAAAAAAAATTAAATGGGCATTGGTACCTATCTGACACGCCCTTTCTCATCGAGCTGCGTAGAGCATTCAGAGAGTGGGAGGTGCACCAGTCTTCACTCTTACAGGCTGAGCTATAATTGAGGAACGCTCCACCTCCTCCACGTGACTCCTTCCTCGCGTTCCCCAGTTTTACGAAGACGAGAAGGCAACAGCAACAACCCTCTCCTAACTATTCTACAGTTGTCAACTATAAACTGATCAATTCATTGGCCGAAACAGGATTCCCCCCACCAGATGGACCAACTAGGGTGGGGCTGGATGCCTACGCAGCTCAACGAGAAAGGGCGTGTCAGGTAGGTACCAACGCCCATTCTCCATAGAGCTGCTGCAAGCATCCAGAGAGTGGGACATACCAAAGCATAGCCTGTCCTACGGGAGGGACTCCGTCTGGTCTGGAATCTCCTCTGGATCTCTCACCACTTGTTGAAGGACTCGCCTGCCAAAGGACGCTTCTGCTGAAGTGTAAACATCAATCTTATAATGGCATATAAAGGGAGATGGAGATGCCCAAGTGGCCGCTCGACAGATGTCGAGAATCGATGCCTGAGTAGCCCAGGCTGCCGAAGTAGCTGCGCTTCTTGTAGAGTGCGCGGTCAACCCTTTCGGAACAGGGAGAGACTGAGATAAATAGACCTTGGATATGGTAGCTCTGATCCAATGGCCAATAGTAGACGGGGATACTTTGCAACCCATCATTTTTGGTTGAAATGACAGGAACAATGACTCTGACTTCCTGATGGAATGAGTGCGATGGATATAAATACGCAGTGCCCGCCGGACATCGAGAGAATGCCACTGCCTTTCCCTTTCCCAAGAAGGTCCGGGACAAAAATTAGGAAGGACCAGTTCCTGTGATCTGTGAAAAGCCGAGTTGATTTTAGGTAGGAATGACGGGTCTGGTCGTAAAACCACTCGATCAGTGTGGAAAACATAAATCTCTTCTAACGGACAGAGCTGCTATTTCAGATATCCGTCGAGCAGACGTGATTGCAACCAGAAACACCACTTTAAACGTGAGAAACTGAAGTGATGCCTCCCTGAGCGGTTCAAAGGGAGGCCTAGTCAACGCCACGAGAACCTTATTAAGGTCCCAAATCGGGTACCTGTGAACTACTGGCGGGTGCAGATTGGTGGCCCCTCTAAAGAATGAGCGAATGCGAGGGTGGTGAGAAAGCGAGTCAGATGAGTTACCAGAGACATCGGTTGCCAAGGCCGCAACTTGCCTTCTCAAGGTGTTGGGAGAGAGACCCCTGTCCAACCCATCTTGAAGGAAAGCCAGAATTTGTGCAATTGATGGAGAGAGTGGGTTGATGAGCGACTTGTGGCACCATTTGCAAAAAAGGTTCCAGGTTGCGTTATATATGCAAGTGGTCGAGGGACGTCTCGCAGCCAGAATGGTATTGATGACTTGCATAGACAGACCCTCGCTTCTTAGACGCTCCCGTTCAACCTCCAAACGGCTAACTGGAGCCACTTTGGATCCGGATGCTGCAGAGGTTCCTGGGACAGCGAGACCTTGTTTGGCGGAATCCTCCAAGGAGGAGCTACTGACAGGTTGCGCAGATCCGCAAACCACAGTCTCCTGGGCCAATATGGGGCCACCAGGAGAACTTCCGCCCTCTCGAGGAGCAACTTTTGGATCACCTTGGGGATCAACGTAACAGGGGGAAAGGCGTAAAGGAGCCCTGGGGGCCAGTGGCAAAGTAGGGCATCGTAATTCTCTGCCCCATTGGTGGGGTATCGAGAGAAGAATCTTGGTGTTTGGGCATTGTCGGCAACGCGAAGAGGTCCACTAGCGTCAGGCCGAATATCGCTGAGGCCTCCTTGAACAGGGAGGGATGCAGACGCCATTCCGACTGGTCTAAGGTGGCCCTGCTTAACCTGTCTGCCTGGACGTTTGAGACCCCTGAGATGTGTTCTACCCTGATAGACAAAAGGTTGGCGTCTGCCCAACGACATAACCGCTCGGCCTCCTTCATGAGGTGGGCGGAATGAGTGCCCCCTTGACGGTTGATGTGGGCCTTGGTCGTAGTGTTGTCCATCAGGACCAGAACATGGCACCCTTGCACCTGAGGGAGGAAGGAGCGTAAGGCCAGGTATACTGCGTGAAGCTCCAGCCAGTTGATGTTGCAGCGACACTCAGTTGTTGATCAGGTTCCTTGCGCTGAAAGTGACTGAGTGTGGGGGCCCCATCCGGATAGGCTGGCTTCTGTTGTGTGGGTGACCCTTTGGGGCTCCTTGAAAAGATGTCCCTTGTTGGTAGCGGGTCTGGTCCACCAGAGGAGGGAAGCGAGGACCTTTGGAGGAACCCTCACAACGGTTCTTGAATTGCTCCTTCTGGAGCGTTGATAAGGTAGCAGGAACCACTGCAGCGATCTGGAATGTAGACGGGCCCAGGGAACAATAGATATGCGTGATGTCAATTTTCCAAGTAACTTGGATAAATCCAGCAGAGAGGCTTTCCTGACCCGCCTAATGACCTTGATGGATTTCTGGATGCTGTCAAAACGTTTGGAGGAAAGATAAACCTTCTCCTCAACCGAGTCAATTACTGCCCCTAAATGAGCTATTCGGGTGGAGGGGGTAAGCTGACTCTTTTCCCAGTTGACGAGGAGACCATGGGCCTGGAGAACTGAGAGAGTAGTCTTTGTGTCCTCCTCGGATTGGCGCTGGGTGGGAGAGAGGATGAGGATATCATCCAGATAGCAGTGGATGCGGATGGGGAAATGTCTGAGGTGGGCCACCAGAGCAGCCATCACCTTAGTAAAGGTCCTCGGAGCCGAGGCTAGCCCAAATGGAAGGGCCACATACTGAAAATGCTGACCGTTATAACAGAATCTTAGGTATTTAAAAAATGAAGGATGAATGGGAATGTGGAGGTATGCTTCCGAAAGGTCAATGGAAGTGAGCCAGTCTCCTTTCCTGGTACCCTGCAAGATGGACTGAAGTGTATGCATTTTGAATTTCTGGTGAACAAGGAATTGGTTGAGTCTCTTTAAATCTAGGATGGGCCTCCAACCCCCAGAGTTTTTAGGGACTAGAAAGAGATGGGAGTAGAACCCTTGTCCTCGTTGAGAGGATGGCACAGGCTGTATAGCCCTGATGTCAGAAAGGTGCCTAATAGCGGCTTCTACGAGAGCCCGTTTGGTGTGATCTCTGGATAGAGGCAAAACCACGAAATGATCTGGAGGGGAAAAACAAAACTGAAGGGAAAGGCCAAATTTGACAGTGTCCCTGACCCATGAATCGGATGTGGATGATGCCCATTGGTCAGCAAAATATTTTAGCCAACCACTGACGGAGTAAATGACTGAAGGTCTATCTGGGGCGCCGAGAGGCCTTGCTCCCTGCTCCCCGGAAGGGCCTCCTGTAGCCGGCCCCCCTTCTGTTTCTGTCCCCTGAGTCGCCCCTGTCCTGATAGACAAGCCGAAATGGCGGGGACCTCTGGAATCTGGGGGTAAAGGGTGTCTGAAAGGAGGTCCGAAAGGAGGTCCGAAAGGATCCCCTGCGAAAAGGCTGAGAGGACCTGGACTCTTGCCTACGAAAAAGAGATGGGAGGAATTTCCTTTTGTTTTGACTCTCCATCAGCAAAGGTTCCAGGGCCGGACTGAACAATTTTCCTCCTGATATAGGGGCAGAGGCCAGCTTAGCTTTGTTCTTGATGTCGGCCTGCCAATGTTTTAGCCAAAGGAGGCGTCGGGCTGTCACATGCGAAGAGATGGCTCGAGAGGAAAATTTTACAGAGTGAAAAGTGGCATCGGCCGCAAATTCCGCTGCAGCCGTTAACTTGGCAATGTCCTGATGGGCCCTAGTATTAGAAGGGGGGACATGTTGCTTCAACTGCCGAAGCCATCAGATGGACGATCGGGTGAAAAAAGATGCCGCCGTGGCCGATCAAATGGCCCAGGCATCAGCTTGGTGCGCCCATCTTAGGGCCAGCTCGGCCCACTTGTCCTCTGGCTTCAGCGCCTCCAGGGCATCAGTGAGGTTAGAAGATGATGCGAGGCATACTATGGGGTCATCCACCTCGGGCGTGTCTAGCATGGCAACGAATTCTGGGTCGAGGTTAAAAAACCTCTTGTCTTGGCTGGAAGGGGCGGGAGGGGGCCCTGATGAGGCCAACTGTCTCGCAACTAAGTCAGAGAAAATCGGTGGTGTGGGAATGACCTCGGTCTCAACGACTGGCTGCCTGAAAATAGAATCCTCTGGATCCCCGGAGGCTACTGGAGGAGGATCAGAATGTGGCTGAGAGGTCAGGCCCGATATATTCTTTGCTTTAAATAGCAAAGACTTGAATATATGAGGCTTAAACAGACCTACAAAGGTGGGTTGGTCAGGAGAAATGCCCTCGTCCTCGGACATCTCTCCTTCCATTGGGTCTACCTTGAAAGGCACTTCAGAGTAATGAAGAGACTCTCCCTCCAGCCCTTCCTCATCCCTGAAAGGTTCGAAGCCCACCTCCTCTTCCTCCTCCTCTTCCTCCCCTTCTGGGTAGGGAAGCTCCCTTGGAGACGGTACCTGCCGTGGTGCGGTTCTGGCCTGGGGAGGGATCTTCCGGAGACAGAACCAACTTCAGATGTCCTTGTTTGCAAACCTGGTCTGGAAAAGTGTTGGATATCTTCGGCAATCCCCTGACGGGTGGCCAGCTGCGTCCATTCTCTGACACTGTCTGGAATGATGTCTGAAGACAGTCCCTCTGTACGTAAACCCGCAGCGGTTGGCGTGAATGTCGCTTCCGGCCAGGTGGCTGGGGTGCTCCGGGCGGGTGAACTGTGCCTAGAAACAGAAGGTTGTTCTGGCAAAGGAAGAGGATGAGTAGAAGTGGAGGGGGTAGGGGGGGCTGGTGATACCTGAGAGTCCCTAGAGCATTTATCAAACTCCCTCTCCAAAGCCTTGTGTCGCCTTAGGGCATCCCTTTGAGAGACTTTGGAGGATTCCTCGGTCTGCTTGCGCAGGTGGTGTGCCTTTGACTTAGCCTTCAATGAAGGACCTCTGGGATTACCTTCTGCCATCATAAAGCCTGAACAAAGCAATGTCGTATAAAAAGGTGGTTGGCACGCCTAGGAGTTTGGCCTATTGTGGGCCGGATACCCTAACGTTGGGCTGCGTCCCCCTTTTGGTAAAAAAAATTTTTTTTTAATTTTTATTTATTTTTTATTTATTTTTTATTATTTTTTATTTTATTTTATTTTTATTAAAAAAAAAAACAGAAAAAGGGCCAAAAAAGGGCCTAAGTAAACTACAGAGTGATCAAGAGAGAAAGGAATCTGCAAAAAAACCCAATAGATCAAATTAACGCTGAGGCCAGAAAGAAAACAACCATGTAAAGAGAAAAAATTATATCAATATCTATAAAAATATAAATAAGTAATGGCCTCCTGAGACAGCCTCCCAACACAACTAAGAAGTAGGTGCCTGTCCTTCGCCTACTGAGCAGCTGCGGTAGCCAACCAACTAGCCAGAGAAACGGAGCTACAGGACACAGAACCACAGGGTCCCTTTAACAGCAAAATAATGCCAAACAGACCTGCTGGTCCTGTTCCAAGCCTCCCAGAATCGTCGCAGCAAAATCGAAAGTGAAAAACAAAATGGCGGCTGGCCACGAGGCGCACCCAAAATGGCCACCAGGACCAGCGTGAGGCTCAGAAGGAAGGAAAGCCCCTCGATCACAAAAAAATACTGCCAAAAAAACAAAGGCAGAACGAGGGGCCTGAGAGAGATCTCTCCCTCTCTCTAGCGTTCGTGGGGGGAAGGCACAATGAGAGCGCTAACCAACGCGCTAGCAAAAGCCGCTGCTATAAACAGATGGCTTAAAAAGCGGCAGGCACCAGAGTGGGGGGGTGGGGGGGGCGGAAAGGCTCTAAACCCCCCAATCTCCCCCCTGAGGGGCGAAATAAACGTCCCCTTCCTATCCAAGACAAGCCAAATGTGCAGGGACCGGAGGAAATAATAAGGAAATAAAAAGGACAGATCAAACCTGGAGATAAATCAATAGGAATCCCAATTCGGCCAAGGAGCAAACTGTTAGAGCTGCCTGTCTCTGCGAGGCTGAGCTAAAACTGGGGAACGCGAGGAAGGAGTCACGTG
The DNA here is from genome assembly GCA_033807585.1 of Hydrophis major. NCBI lineage: Eukaryota > Metazoa > Chordata > Lepidosauria > Squamata > Elapidae > Hydrophis > Hydrophis major. The sequence continues at coordinate 226,190,988 of CM066329.1, forward strand.
GAGGAGGTGGAGCATTCCTCAATTATAGTTCAGCCTGTAAGAGTAAAGACTGGAGTACCTCCCACTCTCTGGATGCTCTACGCAGCTCGACGAGAAAGGGGGTGTCAGGTAGGTACCAACGCCCATTTTAATTTTTTATCCTGGGAAAATATGATATAAAAATGCTTTCAGCTTTTCCCTAAATGTTAGTGCTATGAAATCTACAAATTCATTACGAATGGATTGGGCGTTGGTTCTTACCTGACACGCCATTTCTCTGGAGCCGGGAGGATCATCCAGAGAGTGGGAGGTGCTTCAGTCTGCGTTGTTGAAGGCTGAGCTTAATTACTGAGGAATGCTCCACCCTCTGTCACGTGGCTCCCTTGCATTCCCCAGTTTACGCGAAGACGAGAGTGAAGAGAAGATCGTGCTCTCATCTTACTATGCTAAGTGGTTCCTTGGCCGAAACAAGACCCCACCAGACGATGAACTTAAAAGGGTGGGGCTGGATGATCCTCCCGGCTCCAGAGAAATGGCATGTCAGGTAAGGACCAACGCCCATTCTCCTGAGAGCTGGTCGGATCATCCAGAGAGTGGGACATACCAAAGCTTGGCTGTCCTACGGGAGGGACTCCGTCTGGTTCTGAAGTCCCTGCGGTTCTTTGAGGACTCGCTGGAGAACTCGTCTCCCAAACAAAGCCTCCGCCGAGGCAAATATGTCGATCTTATAATGCCTAATGAAGGGAGATGGGGAGGCCCAGGTGGCCGCCCGACAAATATCAGCAATTGGAGCATGGGTGGCCCAAGCTGCTGAGGTGGCTGCACTTCTGGTGGAGTGTGCTGTTATGCCGCTGGGCACCGGCAGAGCCTGGGACAAGTAAGCTTTGGAAATAGTAGTTCTAATTCAGCGGCCGATGGTTGTTGGGGACACTTTGTGTCCTAAGGATTTAGGTTGAAAGGAAAGGAATAAGGATTCAGACTTCCTAAAGGGCTGGGTACGTTTAACGTAAATGCGGAGGGCCCATCTTACGTCCAGGGTGTGCCAAAGCTTCTCCCTTTCCCGCGAGGGATTTGGGCAGAAGTTCGGAAGTGAGTTCCTGTGCCCTGTGGAAGGCTGAATTGACTTTAGGCAAGAAGGTAGGGTCTGGCCAAAGAACCACCCGGTTGGCATGGACGATGCAAAGGTCTTTCCTCACCGACAAGGCGGCTATCTCCGATATTCGGCAAGCCGAAGTAATGGCCACCAGGAATACGACTTTGAAAGTTAGGATTCCCTGAGAGGCTCAAAGGGATGTTTAGTAAGCGACGTCAGGACCTTGTTGAGGTCCCAGGTAGGGTATCTGTGTACAGTTGGGGGACACAAGTTAGTTGCTCCCCTAAGGAACGCCCTAATGTGAAGGTGGAGGGAGAGGGTACCCAGATTGTCGCAAATAATCACAGTTGAAAGGGCTTCTATCTGACGCCTCAGGGTGTTCGGAGAAAGTCCCTTCCTCAGACCTTCTTGGAGGAATTCCAAAACTTGAGCAATGGAGGGTGAAAGAGGGTTGATCTGGAAATTATGGCACCACTTGCAGAAGCTATTCCAAGTGGCATTGTATATTCGGGTTGTTGAGGGCCGCCTTGCGGCTAAAATGGTATCAATAACCTGGTCAGAGAACTGCTCCTTCCTTAGACGTTCCCACTCAACCTCCAAACGGCTAACTGGAGCCACTGAGGGTCCGGGTGTTGGAGGGGCTCCTGGGAAAGGGATATCCTGTACAGGGGAATTTTCCAAGGGGGGGCCACCGATAGATAGCGGAGGTCCGCAAACCATGGGCGCCTGGGCCAGTAGGGTGCCACGAAAATCAGCTCTGCTTTCTCGGAGATGAGCTTCTGGATGACCCTGGGGACCAGGGCCAACGGAGGGAATGCATATAGAAGCCCTGTGGGCCAGGGGCAGCGGAGGGCGTTGTGATTCTCGGCCCCGTGGGAAGGATACCTCGAGAAAAAACTGGGGAGTTGGGTGTTGAGCGGGGATGCGAAGAGGTCTACTGACGGGAGGCCGAACATCACGGTCGGACTGGTCCACCGTGGTCCTGCTCAGCCAATCTGCTTGGGTGTTTGAAACCCCTGAGATGTGCTCGGCTTTGAGAGAGAGGAGATTGCGCTCTGCCCAACAGCAGAGGTGCTCGGCCTCTCTCATCAAACTTATGGACTGGGTGCCCCCTTGTCGGTTGACTTGGTGACGTTGACCGTGAGTATCAGGACATGCCGCCCGCGTACGTGGGGAAGGAAGTTGCGCAGGGCCAGGTGGATGGCACGAAGTTCTAACCAGTTTATATTGCGTGTGCGTTCTACCTGTGACCATTTGCCCTGTGTCGAGAGCGAGTGGATGTGAGCACCCCATCCAGACAGGCTGGCGTCTGTGGTGAGGATGAGGCATTGGGGTTCCTTGAAGCAGTGTCCCCTGTTGATGGCAGGACTGGTCCACCAGAGGAGAGACGTGAGGACCCTTGAAGGCACCTTGATTGCGGCCTTTGAATTGCTTCTGTCGGTCCTTTGGAACGGGAGCAGGAATCATTGTAGGGATCTAGCGTGTAAACGGGCCCAGGGAACAATGGAAATACATGAGACCATTTTACCGAGTAATTTAGACAATTCTAAAAGTGTTACCTTTCTTGATCGTCTGATATGTTTGACAGTCTCCTGAATGCTATGGAATCTCTCAGAGGAAAGGAAGACCTTTCCCTGAACCGAGTCAATGCCGGACCCCAAGTGGGTGATCCGTGTAGATGGTAACAGATGGCTCTTTTGCCAGTTTACTAGGAACCCATGATCTTGGAGGGCAGAAAGAGTAGCTCTGATATCCTTTTCTGCTTGGGGTCTGGAGTGAGACAGATGAGGATGTCATCCAGGTAACAGTAGAGACGAACCGGGAGGTCCCTGAGGTGGGCCGCTAGGGCCGCGAGGACCTTAGTGAAGGTTCTCGGGGCAGAGGCCAATCCAAAGGGAAGTGCCACATATTGGAAGTGGTGATGACTGTAGCAGAACCTGAGGAATTTGGAATGGGAGGGCCGGATTGGGATGTGAAGGTACGCCTCTGAAAGGTCTACGGAAGATAGCCAGTCCCCCTACCTGATGCCTCGTAGAATGGATTGTAGGGTGTGCATCTTAAACCTGCGGTAGGTCAGGTAATGGTTAAGGCGTTTCAGGTCTAGAATAGCCCTCCATCCCCCTGAAGATTTGGGGACCACGAAGAGGTGAGAGTAAAACCCCTGCCTCCGCTGGGATGGTGGTACAGTTGTATGGCCTGTATGGAGAGGAGATGGCGGATAGCTGAATCCATTAGGTTGCGTTTAGTGAGATCCTTGGAGGGGGGGGAATGCCATAAAAAATTCAGGGGGGGGGCGCGCTGAAATTCAAGCGCGAGGCCCAGTCTGATGGTCTCCCTGACCCAGGCATCGGAAGTGGAAGAGTCCCACCGGTCGGCGAAATGTTTGAGGCGTCCACTGATGGGGAGGGGTGGATGGGGTCTATCTGTTGTGCCGGGAGGGCTTCCCTCCTGAACTCCTGAAGGGGCGCCTGTAGCTGCCGCCCCTCCTGCTCCTGTTACCTGGATCGGCTCGATCCTGGGGCTGGAAAGGCCGGAAGGAGGGGGGTCTCGGGTACCTGGGCGGGAAAGGAAACTGGTAGAAAGGTCGTGAGGAACCTCTCCGAAAGGGCTGTGCTCTTGAGTCTGACCTACAGAAAAGGGGGGGAAGAAATTTTTTCTTGCTTCTGGTTTCTGATAGAAATGGCTCCAGGACAGTGCCGAATAATTTGTCCCCTTTGATGGGGGCGGTGGCCAGCTTAACCTTGTTTTTTACATCCGCCTGCCAGTGCTTGAGCCAGAGCAGGCGGCGAGCTGTAACATGAGAGGATATTGCTCGGGCAGAGAACTTAACCGCGTGGTATGTGGCGTCGTCTGAGAATTCTGCCGCAGCCGTCAATTTTGCTATGTCCTGATGTGTCCTTGTGTTAGAGTGGGGGACATGCTGCCTCGGTTGACGGAGCCACCAGATCGAAGACCTGGTGAAGAAGGAAGCGGCAGTGGCTGATCTAATGGCCCAGGTGTCCGCTTAGTGAGCCCTACGTAAAGCAAGCTCGAACCTCTTGTCCTCGGGCTTCAGGACCTCCAGGGGATCACTGGGGGAGGACGAGGATGCCAAACCAACGATGGGCTCATCTACCTCGGGAGTGTTAAGCAGGTTGCAGAAGCTCGACTCGAGGTTAAAGAACCTCCTGTCCTGGCTGGATGGGGCAGGGGGGGCCCTTGTGGGGTCTAACTGGTTTGAGACTCATGAAAAATGGGTGGGGCCGGGATCACCTCCTCCTCCAGCACGGGCTGCCTAAAGATGGCGTCCTCCTGTCCCTCTGCTGGGGAAGGGAGAGCCGAGGAGGACTGTACAGACAGGCCAGAAATGTTCCTGGCCTTAAATAGAAGTGATTGAAACATGTGCGGCTTGAACAGGCCCACAAAGGTGGGTTGATCCGGGGTGAGGCCCTCGGACATGTCCCCCTCCATAGGGTCTATCTCCGATAGGTGCTCCCCCTGGTACGTAGACCTCCATTCCAATTCCTCCTCTCCCCGAACCGATCTAGGTCCTCCCTGGCCTCCTCCAGATCCCTTTCTGGGAGAGGACTGCCCTCCTGTAAAGGTACCTGACCAAAAGTGGGGTCCAATCTAGGCGAGGACCTGACTGATGGCGAGTCGTGTTCAGGCGCCATCGAGGGAGGACCAGACCTGGACATCTGTTGCAGGCCCTCTGCAATCCCCTGGCGAATAGCCCGTTCCATCCATGCCTGCATGTGCGCAGGGATCTCAACTGTGGCAACCTCTTCATGGCACAGACCAGCGGGCGTGGGCGTAAATGTTGCTTCCGGCGTCCGCCTGGTCGTTGGTCCGGGAACCTGGTGTCCCTGGGATGGGCTGCGCCTGGAGAGGGAAGAGCAATCTGGAGGAGGGGGGGTGTCTGGAGGTAGAGGGAGCAGAGGGTGGGGGGGGGCTGGAAATACCGGTTGTGTCTCTCTAGATCGTCTGTCAAATTCTTTCTCCAGTGCCCTATGACGTCTTAGAGCGTCCCTCTGAGAAGCTTTGGAAGTTTCTTTAGGGGCTTCCTTTGCCTGTTTGCGCAGGTGGTAGGATTTAGATTAGGCCTTCAAAGAAGGGCCTTCAGCGGAATTGTCATCTGCTATTATAGAGGAAAGGACTGTAATACAAATGTAAAGGCGGTTGGCTCGCCAAGGGTTCAACCTACAACAAAGGCCGGGTGTCCTTTCGCTGGCCCGCACCCCCTTTTGGAATTTTAAATGTATATAAACTAATATAATTATTAATACCTTTATGCCTAAGCGTACAATCAAGATATATAAGCCAACCAGTGTTGGCAACATGAAATAGCCAAATATTGATAAGATGTAAAAATATATATATGCAAATACATACATACATACATACATACATACATACATTTATTTGTATATCTAAATATATTTAGATATCTATGTAATGATAAATATTACTATTAGTATTAGTATTATTTACCATATTTAATCCAAGGTCTGGTTGGAGCTCCCAGGAAGGAGTGACCCCAGGAATTGCTGTTAATATTGGCAATGTGCCAAATAAAACGCCTGAGGCTGGAGTGAGGCCTCAGCAGCTGGAGCTCCCAGGCAACAACTGGGAGGGATAGGCTGCTATTTCCTGCCCTGAGCGTGCTGCGGAAAGCCAACAAGTTTGCCAATTCCCCTAAATCTCTGATAGCTCTCACAGGCTGGAAGGCCTATAATTAGAGCTAGTCCCTTCGCAGCTCAATGAGGCCTCTAAAAGCGGCGCCCGACACGCGGCGGCGCCCAAAATGGTGGCCACCCACGCTCCCTTACTCAAGGGCTGCTCAGGGCCAAAATCAGACTCTCCGGCACGTCTAGGGACCGAGAGAGGCAGCCAGGTGATTTTTGCCCCTTCCTGGGGCGATCGGCGTTTACGGTGGGGGGAAACACCAGCTGCGCTATTACAGCATGATCAAATAAAGCTGCTACGAGTGCGGCGTAGAAAAGCGGCAGGAAGAGGATCAAATTGAGGGGGGGATTGGCGCCGGAGCACGGAAGCCGCCTGCTGTGCAGCCCCCCCGGGGGCGAAGAAACGCGCTCCCCTGTTAAATCACTATCCCAATGCTCTTAGAGGCTAAGGAGAACCGGGGCAATGATAATCAAACCTGATGAAAAAAAGAGCTCTTGAATCGGCCAAGGAGTGATGAAGTACACAGCCTACTCTCACGAAGGCTGAGCGTAAACTGGGAAATGCAAGGGAGCCACGTGACGGAGGGCGGAGCATTTCTCAGTAATTAAGCTCAGCCTTCAACAACGCAGACTGAAGCACCTCCCACTCTCTGGATGATCCGACCGGCTCTCAGGAGAAGCTGATGATTTGTGGATATTTTATCCCCAGATGAACCCATTCTTGGTTAAGAACAAAAGGTTGTGCATTGAAAGATAATGTGCAGAACAAGAGCCAAATTTAGGCTGCTTTCCCACTACTTTGCCCAGTATAAAGACAGGTGGCTGAGTGTGAAGTAACGCTTCTTTCTTTCCCCTTCCCAATAGCAGAGGGCCAAGGATAGTGTGAACACACATTAACTGTAAGCAGAAAGAGATTGTGTTTGCCAAACAAAAACACAGTGATGAAAAGCTGGCATCCAGAAAGATTTTTTATGTACAACTTTGGAAGTTTCTACATAAGAATGAAAAATATTTAATAAAAAATAGGTAATTGTTGATGAAAAAGATGATTTCTCAGGGCTTAAAAAATGATTACTTAGCATAAATAGTCTTTAAAATATGTTAATGCTATTTCCAAGCTTACAAGTAGTCCTCGACTTAACAATTGGGACAGGAATTTCTATCAGAGCAGATCTTAGAGTGAGCCATCGTGTCACCAGATAATGAGTTTACATTTATATTTACTTATTTTAGTTAAAAATAAAATACCATTTTTGTTAAGCAAATCCAGCTTCTTCAATTGACTTTTTTGTCAGAAACCAGCTGGGAAGATCACAAATTGATCATGTGACAGTCACTGTGAAGACAAATTGTAAATCACTTTTTCCAAGGCTATCATAACTTTGATAACCATCATTAAATGATAGTAAGCCAAAGATTACTTATAATTGCTATTTTCAAATATAACCCATACACATGAACATGTTTCTCTCCTTCCACACGATGTGGGAATATGGAACTGCCCTGGGAAGGGGAGAGGAAAGAAAGAAAATGAAAATTGGATAGAAATAAAGACAAGGGGAAGAAGTAGCTGGGAAGAACAGAAAAGAAATAAACCCTGTTGAAACGTTACAAAAATCCTTCCATTTCCTACCATCCAGTCAGAGCTGAAGAAGCTTCTTGGATGAGAAGTTGATACGTCTTCAAAGAAAAACAGTTCAGTTGCTTGCTTCTTGAAAAAGCACCTTTGGGAGTACAAAAAGGACTAAATTTACCAGGCAGATTGTTATTGCACTCTATTGTATGTCTTGCCTATTTTTTTCTTTTCAACGGTTTCTTTTATCATCCATGAATGTTGAGGCACCCTTAAAAGGTATTGGTAGTTTAATGGACAGCATGGTGCTCTCTTTCTATGTTATCCTACAGCGATACAAATGTAATATATTGGAAAGCTAACTTTACATGTATATATGTATGGGGATAGGGAAGTACAACAGTTTATAGAAAACAGTGTAGAAAGTCAACTCTTCATTTTGTGTTCCCGCTCTTAGATTTTTTTTTTCCTCTTATAGGAAAAAAGTAACCTATCCCACCTATTTTGTTACTGCTGTCACCCAAATATTTCAAAACTGGAAAAAGAAACACTGGATGCACAGCAGGGTTAGTATTTAGCTGGGTTTGACTAATCCAAAAGATCCTAATAAGGAAACAGATCTGGATAGTATTTGGATAGGAGACAACCAGGAAATCCTGGATCTGGAAGCTAGATAGGGAAGCTTGAAAAAAGTCCCAGATAAAGAAAGTAGCAAACCATTTTCATTTTGCTTCCAACAGAGCTAATATTCATGGAGTTACCGAGAGGTTGATCTCAACTGAAGGAAATATTTACTGTATTACATTGTATGCTATGTTAAGTATAATCCATTTTTTCTTGGTTCATTAACTAATTTTAGTATATTCTACCTCAACATGGTATATTTTACATTTCAAATCTTCCTAGTGTCTGCCCATTTACCTTTCATGAAGAAAATAGGAAGAGATGGCTCATTTTCTTTGAGATATATTTGCAGTTTTTTTAATAACATAAATTGTGATTGGATTCACATAACATGCAACCATGGTTTTCTTAGCCTTTATTAGAGAAATCATAAATGGCTAGATTTGTACAATTCAAAATGAAACAAACTCATGTAATTTAGCAGAACATGTGACCTGAGCTTTTATACTCTCCTCAGCAGACAGAATCCCAGTTGCTATTTTTGTTATCTCTGTGGATACATTAAATGCCAATTGTACTCAGTTTCCTTTTCCTGCCTATAGGCCTGATAAATCAACCATATTTGTAGCTCTGGGTTATGGATTCTTTGTGGAGCTGACTCTACCAGAGGCTCTAACTTTCATTGAGAAGAAGACAAAGTTGCTTAATGAGTGAGTAGAAGAATTTAGCCTTTATATTTTCTATTCTCACCTTATTACTGAAAAATGCTTTGCTTTGTTGTGTTCTATTTGGTAAAACCTGGAGTTAGTATCCTCTAGCTGTTATTTAGTAGCATATTTATTGGCTGCTATAAGCAGAACAAGCTTCTTGAATGTATGTACAAGATGAGACTAGATTATAGTATAACCAATTTCTTAATTAAATATTTGATTCAGTAGATCCACGTATTCTTTTAGAGAATGTACATATTACTGACTTAACGTGGTTAATAGTCACTCTGGCATAGAAAAATCTGCAATTTGTATTGTTGTGCATGAGGCTAAGGAATATGACAATCATCGGCCATCACAAAAATACATTCACAGGGTTTGGAAAGAATGTCATCTCATGTAAATTAATGTATACAGTGCATCTTTATCATGTTGGTATAAATTTCATGCAGCTATATCATTAGTCATTGCTACAACTTTATAAAAAAGTATTGTATTTATAAAGTGAGATTGAAAGGACAAGGAGGCTGCAAATGTATGATTAAAAGCAAGATTGGCTCCTAAACTGGTTTTCAGTGCAATTTCTGAATCTGGAACTTATGGAGTATAATTTTGCTAATTGGAATATATCCTTAAATACTAGCCATTAGTGGGAATACTTTTTCTAAATTCTTTCCTCCTGTTCAGTCCATGCTTCCAGGCAGCTGGCTCATAAAATAACTTACAGTAATGCAATTATCCACTGCATTTAAAAAGTGTATTTCTGTAAGTGTAAAGGCAATTTCCAACCACAGGTAATGGAAAATAGATCATTTGTGAAATAGGAATAGTAATTGAATTGTGATGATAACCAAACTAAATTAAAACTAAACCACAATTAAAATGACTTCTTGGCAGTGTAGAGTTGGAAATGGGCAATGAAGTGATATCAATAACTTGGATACTTTTGAAAATGGGAGTCAATTCTGTGAAGGATGAGCCTGGATTGTGAGCAACTACACTCTACATCATATCTGGACATGTCTTCTTTTTACTTTGATAGGCTCCAGCAAAGTACAAAATATAAAACAATAAAATATTGAGCCAAGCAAGCATAGATGAAGTCTCTTGTGTAGAAACAAGGATGTCCTTTTCTTTTGTGCAGCTTAATCCATGTTTGTATTCAGTGGAGTTTAAACTTTGATGGGTTCATGTAGGATTGCATTCTTATTCATATTCAGATAAATTTCCCAGCATGCATTATCAAAACAGGTCCTCCCTGTATGCCATATTATCTTCATCTATGGGCAGTCAAGAGCTGTTATGGTTTACCAGGCCAGCCCTTCCTTCTCTATTATCTCCTGTGGATTTTTTTCTGTTTTTTAACAGGCTCAGTGAAACTCTTACTAAAGATTCTGCCAGAATAAAAGCCAATATCCGGATGGTTTTAGAGGTAATGGGATGTGGTCAGCAAAGTTTTTACTGTTGGGGGAGAAATTTGGGGGGGGGGATTTGGCGGATGGCATTCATTCTTCTGGTGGGCAGAGAAAGAAATGATAGTGGGTTGGAACTAGACTTGAAGAAAAAAGAGTAATTGCACAGAATTAGCAAGAACTGCTCTTTCCTAGGCTCCTGTTCTATGACTGACTTCCCCAAACTGCAATGTTGGCAGATAAGTTGGATGGCTATTTCCATCTTCCATAACTAGTGGTACCATACAGGTTGAAGAGGTTAGGTACTTTGGTCCCACACCAGGTCAAGAAAGCTCCTTTATGGGACAAAGAGGATATTTTTTTTTCTAATATAGTTTGGGATAGTGATTATGCTGTAAAAGAAAATTAAAGGAATCAATAGAGAAACCTGAGTTTTATCTTCCTTTTCTTTCTGAAGGGATTACGTGAACTGCAAGGTTTCAAAGATCTGCCTGAGGAGAACAGAAACGATGTTTTCCTCTAGGAATCCATCTTCTATGATTCACAAGGAGTAATTTTGGTTTTCTAGAAGCAAATTTGATTGTGGATTTTTTGCTGCAGTCGGGGCTGCATGCGTGAGGAGAAACTCTGGTGAATGAGGGACAGTGACATGAGATAGTGATGAGGAAGAGCAACTCCACTTTTAGTGAGAGTATTAGTCTCTTTGAACTTGCTCCCATGTCTGATTCCAATTTTAGTGTTTCATTTTGAAAATAATTGTATTAATAAAAAAGATACTGTATTTGTACTGGACTCGTCTCTTATTTTCCTTCCATTCAGTATCTGTTCCATTCAGTTGTGCTCTAATTTTTTAAGAATAATTTCTGCTTTTACTTGTGCAAAGTTGATATCCTTCCTTTTTCCCCTTGTTTATTTTATGTTTATAAGCTTTATTCCTATCAAAATAAATCAAATATAAAAAAATAAAATTAAGATATATTTGTATGATTTATAGATTCTATGATCATTTTGGATATTTGATAGAACTGACCAATCTTGGGATTGCGATTACTTATTGCTTTTTTGATAATGAAATTTTAACATAGAAGAGAGGACCTCCCTTTCAAAATGTAACTGCCATCAGTCATACACCTCAGTTGTATTCTTTCAAGTTAACATACTGGAAAAAAACCCAGTGCAATGCCTTTATACAAATCAGGGATACCACCGCACCTGGAATATTGTGAATACTTCTGCTTACTATATTGGATAAAGGATATGTCCAGGCTGGAAGTACAATGCCTCCAAATACTTCTTCCAGAAGAACAGGGTGGAGTTGAGAGAAGGCGGAGCTTCGTTTTGGCGATACAGCTGCGATCTCGGGGCTCTGAGATCGCAGCCGATATTTTCGCCCCTGGTCGGTCCCAACGGACCTAAACCGTCCCGTAGAGACGGGGATTGAGAAGGGTACTGTTCCAGGATCCCAGAGATATTGCAAAATCTCTGGTTTGATCTGGAAGAAGCCCTTTTGCTGGCGGCGGAGAGGCAGCCTCTATAGCTGCTGAAGTCAGGACAGCTCCGGAAAGAAAGTGGCTGGAGTGAAAGTGTGTCGGCTGGGTGAGAAAAACTCTTTTGTGTTGTAAATTCGCTGAGGTTGGAAAGGACATCCTGATCAAAGAAGAAATCTGTGAGACTTTTTTTTTTGACTGAAACTGTCTGAGCGGCGTTTTTTAAAGTGATGTCAAATTGAGGCTTGGGTTTTTTTTTTCTTTTCTCTATATTTTTTTGGGGGGACTTTAGTGTGACTTTGTAGGTAACCAGATTGAATTTTCTCTTATATATATTTTTATGCTCTCTTTGATTTTTTTAACTTTCTTTAGGATAGAGGCTCCCTTTGGCTATTTTTTTTTTGTCTCTGTATATATTACTCCTTTTTTCTGGCTGGGGGGGAGGAAGAGCATTAAGAAACTTTGCAACACTGCCAACTAGAGGCTTGAAAGTATTTTATTTGAATTGGAGAGAATTGCAAAAAGACCTCTTCTCAAGGACATTTTAACGTGATAAGATAGAGGGAGAGCACAGCAAAATATTATTGCAGGTGCTTTCCTGGACTGTTATCAATAATTCAACACTTGAGGTTTGGCTTTGAAGCTGCTGGAGAAGAGAGTCATAACAAGAGCCTTGGATAAATAAATAAAGTGCAGTGTGCCTATATATATATATATATATATGTTTTCTTAAGTTTTCGCGGGTACTTACATGTCTGGCATTCAGCTTTGTTCGGGTATTTTCCCACGTGGTGCTTTTAAAGTTGTAGCAACGTTTCAGCAGAATCTCATCTGCCATCACACCCTATTCGATATATATATATATATATATATATATATATATATATATATATATATATATATATATATATATATATATATATATATATACACACACACCCTATTCGCCAGCCTTTTTCTAAATTTCAATTCTAGTAATATTTTTATTTCTGCCTTTTATTTTAAAGGGAAAGCCTCAGAGTTTTTTCTTTATTTTTCTTTTCTTTTTTATTGGGACTTTTTTGCTTTTCCTATCTATGTTTTTGGACCACTTTGTTTTTCTTTTTTGATTATTGAGACTTTTCAACTGGATTAAGGTGTGAAGAACCTGAAGGAACTTTTTGTTTTTTCTCTTTTTGCTTTTTTTTTCTTTTCTTTTTTTTGCTCTTAATATTATTTTTGGATTTGTTTGTTTTTCTCCTTTCTATTTTTTCTTTTTTATGGTGGACTACTTCGTAATTGGATTAGGGTCTAGAAGAACCTGAAGATCTTTCTTCTTCCTTTTTTCCTGTTTCTTTTTTGGTTTCGTGCCTTTTACTATTGGAGTTTTCTATTTTGGATTATAATTGGCTGCTCTACCAGTTGGATTAAAAGTCAAGAAGAATTTGAAGCTTTGGAAGCATTGAAATGAGCAGGAAACCAATACCATCTGGCATTTCTACTTCTACCTCTGCTTCCCCACCAGCTGGAGGACAACGTTTAATTCAGACAATGTTGAAGCAAGATAAGGAACAAGAAAGAGTAACTTTACAGATGATTATGCAAGGAATCCAAGATCTCAAGACAAAATCAGACATCAATGAACAAAGAACAGGAAATATTGAACAAAGAACAGAAAATATTGAACAAAGAACAGAAAATATTGAACAAAGAATAGAGAAGACTGATGAAAAAGTGGAAAACATTAAACAAATGATGGTCAAGTATGAGGAGAGATTCCAAAAAATTGAGGAAGAAGGAAAACAAAGAGAGAAGAAGATTGGAAATATTGACAGTAGATTAACAGCGGTTGAACAAGAAAAAAGTGGGATGTTGAGGTGGGAGATGGAAAGGTCAGAATTTTACCTCAGATTTCAAAATATAGAAGAGGAAAAAGGAGAAAATTTGGCAGCGGTAATGATAGAAATTTTGGCAGATGCTTTGGAAATTACAGAGGAAAAGATGATGGATGGAATAGATAAGATATATCGAGTCTATACAAGGTATGCGATGAGAAATAAATTACCCAAGGAAGTCCATATTAGATTTACCAAAAAATCCATTAAAACGCATATATTACAAGTAGTAAGAGAGAAAACATTGAAATACAAAGGTAAAGAGGTTGTGGTTTTAAAACAAATACCCAGAAGAGTGAGAGAGATGAGAAGAGAATATCAATTTCTGACCAAAATGCTATTGGAAAACGAAGTGAATTATAGATGGCTGATTCCAGAAGGACTAGTGTTTAGGTGGCAAGAGCAGAGATATAGAATTGATTCAATTGAGAAAGCGGAACTTTCCCATGCAGACTTTTTTGGAGGAAGAAGAGAGGAGGCAGAGAAAGAGGTCTCATTAATTGAGTTTCAAGAGGAACAACTGGAGACTGAAAAAGAGAAAGGAGCAGTAGGGGGACAGATGGATAGCAAAGAACAGCGTGAAGTGAGATCCACAAGAGCGGTTAGACCTAAATATAAAGCATAATCATGGAAGAAAAAAAAACTGATTACAATGAATATAAATGGACTTGATTCAGCTGTTAAAAGAAGGAAAACTTTTCATAAATTAGAGAAATTAAAATTTGATATAATTTGTCTACAAGAAGTTCATATTAAAAAACAACATGAACAATTGTTAGTACAGCCAAAATTGAGGAAAATATTTACTTCTTTGACTCAATGTAAGAAAAGAGGAGTGGTTCCATACATTAAAGAGGCTATCCCAGCAAAATTGATTTACACGGATGAAGATGGAAGAGTATTAATGGTAGAAATAATGGACAATAATATAAAAATACTCTTGATTGCAATTTATGCTCCGAATGATAAACAAGAAGAGTTTTATAAAAAGTTACACATGAAAATAATTGGGCTGGACTATGTTAATATAATTATGATGGGAGATTTTAATGGAATTGTGGACAATAAATTGGACTATATAGCAACAACAACAAAGCAAAATAGAAAGGCTCTCCCAAGGTCTTTTTTTAAAATGACAGATGAATTAACTTTAAAAGATATTTGGAGAGAAAGAAATGTTAAAGCGAAACAATATACTTTTTATTCAAATAGACATCTATCATGGTCCAGATTAGATATGATTTGGATCTCAACAGAATTAATATCCAATATTCAAGAAACAAATATTGAAACAAGTACTTGGGCAGATCATAGCCCAATGACAATTAAGTGGAAGGGACAAAAAAAAAGATCGAGATGGACATTAAATAATACTATTTTAAAGGAGAAAGATTTTATACAATGGATGGAGAAGGAATTGGCTTTTTTCTTCAGAGAAAATAAAAAAGAAGATACTTCAACGCAGAATGTGTGGGATACAATGAAGGCATACGCTAGAGGTTTGATAATAGATTATACAAGAAAAAAGAATATTAGGAAAAGGCAAGCTTCTAAGGCCTTGGAAGATGAGTATAAAATTCTTGAAAAAGAATTACAGAAAATGCCACAGAAAAAGGATATTAAATTGAAGCTGGATGTAATTAAACATAAAATGGAATTAATAGAGAAAGAAGAACTGGCACAGAAAATCAGAAACTCTAAACAGAATTATTTTGAAGATGCAAATAAACCAGGTAGATGGCTAGCATATAAATTGAGAAAAGAGAAGGAATCAAGAAAAATATTGAAGTTAATAGATGAACAAGGCCGTTTGTTATGGGAATAAGGAGAAAAAAGAAATTATTCGAGATTTTTATGGGCAACTATATAAATAAGAGAATATTGATGAGGAAAAAGTCAAACAGTATTTACAGGAAGCTAATTTACCGAAGATACCTAAAGAGACTGAAGAAATGCTAGAAAGCAATATAACAATGATGGAACTAATTGAAGCATTTAAGAGACAAAATAATGGGAAAGCACCGGGTCCAGATGGGCTTCCAGCAGAATTCTATAAAACATTTCAAGAATCATTGAGCACCCCATTGTTAGAAGTTATGAATGAAGTTATGTTAAAAAAGATGATACCCAAAACATGGTCAGAGGCTTATATTACACTTATACCGAAGGAAGAGACTGACCCACTGCAAATTAAGAATTATAGACCTATTTCTTTATTGAATGCAGACTATAAAATCTTTGCTTCAATCTTAGCAGAAAGACTTAAAAAATATTTAAATAATTTTATTCACCCAGATCAAAATGGATTTCTGCCAAAGAGACAAATCAGAGACAATATGAGAGTAATCTTGGACACTTTGGAATACTATGAGGCTCATCCTGAAAAGCAAATGGCTTTGATATTCCTAGATGCTCAAAAAGCATTTGACAACGTGAACTGGAGATTTATGTTATTATTATTGGAGCAGATGGGTTTTGCTAAAAAATTTATTCAAGCAATAGAAGCCATATATAATAAACAGACAGCAAGGGTAATGATGGAGGGGGAACTTACAGATTTTATTAATATAAGGAAAGGCACAAGACAAGGATGCCCCCTATCTCCTTTGCTATTTGTGTTGACCTTGGAAGTGTTGAATAGAAATATTAGGGATGATAAAAGCATAAAAGGAATGAAAATTAAGAAGGAAGAATTTAAGCTACAAGCTTTTGCTGATGATTTAGCTTTTATTTTGGAAGACCCGCTAGAAACAGCTCCAAAGTTATTGGAAAGGATAGAGACATATGGAGAGGTGGCTGGTTTGAAAATAAATAAAGATAAAACAAAGATTTTGACAAAGAATATGCTATTGAGACAGAGAGAAGAACTGGCAGATCTTTTGAAAATTCAAGTTACAAATAAGGTTAAGTATCTGGGGATATATTTGACAACAAGATGTAGCACATTAAAGGAGAATAATTATATTAAACTTAAACAACAGATAACTACAGATTTGAAGAAGTGGGAAAACTTGCAATTGTCATTAATAGGGAGAATTTCAACAATCAAGATGAATATTTTACCTAGAATTTTATTTTTGTTTCAAACGATACCAATTAGGCTTGGAAAAGACTATTTTGAAGATTTAAATAAAATTATGTTGAAGTTTATATGGCAAGGTAAAAAAGCGAGAATAAAGCTAAAGCTTTTGCAAGATGCTAGAATTAGAGGAGGTTTTGGCCTGCCTAATTGGGAATTGTACTATCAAGCTGCAAGTTTGATGTGGGTCAAAGAATGGATAACATTAAGGAAACATAGGTTGTTGACATTAGAAGGGCATGACTTGCTGTTGGGCTGGCATGCTTTTTTATGGTATAAGGGAACTAAAACACAGGGTTATTTTAGAAGACATTATGTACGGAAGTCTTTGTGGTTAAATTGGGAGAAGATAAAAAGACAATGTTATTTGAAAATTCCAGTTTGGTTATCGACCATTGAAGCATTTTCCTATCCTATAATCTACAAGAAGGAACAAACAGTTAGATATGGGGAACTTTTGGATGAAAAGGGTGAACTTAAATCGATCCAAAACTTAGAGGAACAAGGTATAAGAATGAATTGGTTTTCATATGCACAAATACATTCAAGGTATGATGAAGATTCCAAAACGGAGGGATTTTATGATAAGCAGACTGATTTAGATAAGATCTTGATGGGTACTGATGAGAAGGTGATTAAAAAATTATATGGTTATTTACTGGGAATGAAATTAGAGGAAGAACAAGTCAAAGAAACTATGATTGTTTGGGGGAAGAATTTTGGATATGGGATTGATTTAGAGAAATGGCAGAAATTGTGGTCTCAAAATTATAAAATGACAATGTCAACAGCATATAAAGAAAACTTGTATAAGATGTTTTACAGGTGGCACTTTCCTCCGACAAGAATAGCAAGAATGTTTAAGAACAAATCTGAAAAATGCTGGAAATGTCATCAGATACCCGGCTCGTATTACCATATGTGGTGGACTTGTGAGGATGCTAGAAAATATTGGACTATAATTCGCATGTGGCTGGAAAAAATGACAAAGAAACATATAGACTTGAAACCAGAGATCTTCTTATTGGGAATTTTACCTGATATATATAGTAAAGATTTGAAATACCTGATTGTAAATGTAGTAACAGCGGCCAGGATTGTATTTGCTAAAAATTGGAAGAATGAGAAAATACCATTACAGGAAGAAATTATTAAGAAAATATTGGAATGTGCTGAGATGAGTAGATTGACATTTGAAATTAGAGAGCAAGAGGATAAACAATTTTATGAAATTTGGGATCTTTTTTATAAATGGCTAGATGATAAAATACGATAATAGAATATTTTAGATAATAAGAAATATCTTTATCTTGCTATTTTGCTATTTTGTTATTTGATATTATATTTATAAAGGGTTTTTTTAGGATTGATTTGGTATGATTATATGATTTGTTGAATAATCTGCTTAAAGTACTGTTAGCTCATAAAGCATGAATGATTAAAAGTATAGTCAAATTTTTTTTTATTTTTTTTAGTGATTATAGGATATATAAGTTTGGATTGATAATATGAGTTGTTATGTAACATAATTGTAACTGGGACTACAGAATGAATGCACAAAAATGATGAACCAACTGACCCACTGGATGTACATACGAGAGTTGAATGTTTTAATGTTTTGTTTGTCTTGTTAGTTTGTAGAAAATTAATAAAATTTTCTTTAAAAAAAAAAAAAAGAACAGGGTGGAGTGGTGAATGAGCGGCATGTCTCCATGTTCATCTTGCAAACATTCCAGAGGCTACTGGGAAAAACAGAAGAACTGACAAAATTGGCCTTAACCGTATGCAGCAGAGCTACTCTGATCTTAAAAGGAATTTTTCCTGTCCTGATTATGATGTATGATTCCCATGTATAAATCAGAATTCCCATGTATAAATCAGAAACAAAGATAATTGGGAAGAAGTGATGAATTGCGGCTGAATTACACTCTTCACCTGATTGAGTTAGCCCATTTTCTATGTGTACCTTCCCCTTTTCATCACAATTTTTCATAGTTCAATTTGTCCAACATTAAATCATACGTTGTTCAAATAGGCTGGGTTATCCAATATGTTAAGCCCCACTCAGAAAACAAAATCTAAAAATTATTGCCAAGCTTAACATGTGCAAATGAACCTGTTCTGTATTTAGCTGATCTGCTTAAGTGTAGTCTCTGAATAAACCCAGTAGATTGATCCAATTCCGTTGAAGGATATGCAAAGTATTGTAAGTTTGGAGTGAACCATGCAAAGACCTGGAGCTTGCATGGCTGTTACTGGTAGTTAAAGGTAAATAAGATGGAGAACTCTATGAATACATGGTGGCTAAGGTGATAGGTGGGTTGGGAGATATGCATTACTTAAATTCAAGAGAGGTAGTAGGAAGGCACTGTGAGCATTTGCATGTGGGCTACTCAACAAGATAGATGTTAGTCCTTTGAAATAATCCATGAAGCACAGCAACGATTGCTAGTTCTATATTTAAGATTACATTAACAGACTCTTACAAGTCTGAAACTATTTCTCTCCTTTGTTTTTACTCTCTGGAAAACCATGGTCTTTTCTGAAACATTTTCTATACTTCTCTGCTTCTGTGAACTGAGATACAATTTGCATGATAGTTATCTAGTCTGCAGCTTTTCCTCCTATCTCCCCCAAGGTAATTCTCATATATCATTACAATGGAAGAGGTAAATGGTACTAGCCTAATTCTGTTTCCCTCCTAAGACTCCTGAATTTTTTCTTGGCCAAAATCTGGAACAAACTGGTCTTGATTTTGCTATCTTGCACAGAGCAATAATTTTAGCTATGTCTGTGCCTCTATCATTGACTTTTCAGTTCTTCACTTAATGGAAAACATGGATTTCCTTCAAGCCTATTGCAAAGTGTGCTGTTCCTTTTCTCAGCAATCAAGTATATGTGATATGTACAAGGCCCACAAAACAAACAAGGCCAGCATTCTGGAAGGTTGGAACTGGGGAAAAAAGAAATGGGGGACTGACAAAATGTATAAGAAAAATGCAGAGGGAAGGAGGGAAAGGTAAAAAAAAAATTTCAGGAGCAAATTTCTCAAAACCATGCTTAGGAATCCCAGATAAGGGGCAATAATGATAATGGTTGGGGAATCAGAATAAAATCCCAAGTTCCTAAAAGTTGATTAGATGAAAGATTTTGCAAACACAAGTACACCAAATGATAATTCCCAAGATAGCTACTTAGAAGATGACTCTTTAAATGGCAATCCAGAGCCAACAATGCTGAAAATTGTGATAAATTTGTTTATGTAAAATCTCAAATTTTGCATGCAAAATGCCTTTTCACTTCAACCTATATATTTGAATACAAAACACTAGTTGTTTCTGATTTTTATAAGAATTTGTAACGTCCTTGGCTAGATAACCTTTTTAAACCATGACTTTTTCTGAAATAGGACATAAAAACCAATTAATGTATATCATGTTTACCAGTTTGCATTTGCATGCAAATTTATGTCAACATTTTAATGTTTTTTTATGTTTTAAATAATTTTAACCCCTCTGGAAATTCTATTGAAGAATCTGTAATAAATGCTACACATATAAATAAAACCAATGATATTAAACTGCTAAATTGAAAGCCTGTCTAGCCCAATAAGATTTAGGATGTACTGTGTATTGAATTCAGTGGCATAGCAAAGACAGCAACATCCTTTAATTTCTATTGAAAAGTAGGGTTTTCTGTTTGTTAGATCAATATGAGATTATAGTTCACTGAACTCTGGTTAAAGCAATTTAAACATTTTACCTTAATAATCCTGACAAACACCCAAAACTGTGTTTATAATCACTGTGTTGTACTGATGAGCTGCTTCAGTGCAAAAATGAACTACGACCTTGCTGTTCCTCCTGATTCTGATGGCATTTGGGAAGACTAAAAATGTTTCCCCCTCATCTTATAAAATGTTGCCTCCTAACAGGCTAAAGGTCATCACTTCTCCTTTCAGACCCTTTCCTGAACCAGTCTAAGCCTGGGAAATCTTCCTTTAAAGAAAGGCATGGAGTCTTTTGAAGGATCCTATCCTTCTGGGGCCAGAGGTTACCATGGCAGCGTCTTATTTCTCTCTCACCCACCTCTTTCTCTTCCCCCTCCCCGCCTCTGCTGTCATGGTGGCTTTCCGTTGCCGTGGCAACCGCGGGGCAAGTAAGGATCAGGCGAAGGGGGCGAGAAGGTCGTGGGCTGCCTGCCACAAAAGCAAGATCTACCCCCCCCCCGCAAGGTGGGCGGAGGGGAGGCGGTATCTGGCTGAAGAAGCGGAGGAGTGGACATTCCTCCGCCCCCCCCCCCCCAATATCAGTCCTGGGTCCTAACTTTCAAGCCCAGCTTTCTCCAAATAAGTGTCCCTCATGGCGTCTGGGAATGGTGGGAATGTCAGTCCTAACACAGCTGAAGGAGTTGCGTCCCTCTCCCCTGCGGACTTCCTCGTGCAAAGGTAAAGCCTAGATGTCCTGGAATCTCTCCTCCCCCAGTTGGCATCCAACAGGTCGAGAAGCCGGGGAGCGCCAGGATCTTCTCACTCCATCTTCAACCCAGGTAATTCTGGCGCCGTCTCCGGCCCGCCGGTCCAGAGCGGTCAGCTCAGTCTGGGGATTCTCGGCTCTCCGCAGCCCGCGCTTTAGGAAAGAACCCTCGGCCTCCTGGTTTCAATAGATCTCTTCGGCCTGAGCAGAGAGATCCAAAGCTGGAGATCCAGCCGCCCTCAATTTCTCTTGTCTCACTCCAGCAGGGATCGGGTTCGCGCCAGTCTTCCGCGAGGTTCGGACGTGACCCGGGACTCTGCCTGGAGCGCTTCCACCCGCGGACACCGTGCTGCCCCGGGCGGAGAGGAGACGGACCGAGGCGTCCGGGTCGCTGCCGACTCCGCCTTCTCTCCATGTGACAGGCGCCGTCACCGCTGCATCCCCGGCACTGCAACCAGGGGCCTGCACGGCTCGTCAGAGGCAGGAAGAAGAGCGGATCCGCCCCCTCTCCCCCCTCCCCGCACCTTCTTCCCCCATTCACCCTCCCCAGGCACATCCCAGAGCACCCACGCTGAGTGGCAAGGCGGTCCGGCGACGTCAAGGTCTTGCGGGGGACACTTCGCCGCCTCCCCACGCGAGAGAGCTCGCCTCGCCAGCCCTCCCGACGGCGATCCTTCCCAGCTGAGAGAGAGCCTCAACTTGAGAGCGGTCGGCAACCTCAAGTGAGACCAGCAGAGGTGGTGAGAAAGAGCAACAGGGCCAGCGGAAGAACTGAGAAGAAAAGTGGGAACGAGGGGACCAAGACGGGTCATTCTCTCCTGGGAAACATCAAGCGGACTGGCAAGCCACCTACCCCCCCGGCGGCAGAGCTGGGGCCCCCTACCCAGCCCATGGAGCCGCCGGGATCTGGGTTGGGGGGCGCCGCCATGCTCACTGGTGAGTAGTAGACGATGGAGGGAGGAGGAGAGAACTTGGTTCATGCCTCCTCTCTAAGGCTAAGACCTTAGAAATCCAGAAGGTAACGATTCCCCCCTCCCGGTTGACAGCTGGTTTTTGGGTTAGGCAGCCTGGGAAAAGATGGGCGCAGCATTTAGGGCAAATGATACTACCTCCCACTCCCATGACTGGAAAGTGACAGAAAAAAGGCCCACACCATTACCTGTCCCTCTACCTACCAATCTGTGCCTAAAGTCATTTTCACATTATTGTGAACCCATCCTTGTTAAAATCTGGGAAAAAGAGAGAGACAGGATTGATGTGCAAACAGGGTGGAACTTGTATGTGTTTATTTGTGGTCCCCTTTGCTGGACATTTGTGATAGGGTCTCCTAGCAGCCAAAGAGGAGATTTCTGTCACAGGTGCTTCATTACCTTAAAATAATGTTGTTTTCACTTGGAAAGAAGAGATGGAGTATCTCGCCTGTTCATGGGACTTTCATCCTATTGATTTCCTACAAAAACATCTTGAGTCTTCCCATTAGCTATTTTTATTAGGCTCTCCTGTTCAAGTACTACTTGTTATATGTATGTGTGTGTGTATATACAAACAAGATATGTTTGGACCAAGACATCAAACATAAAATACAATAAAATCCCATAAAACATAGATTACAAAAATCTCTTACCATCACCCATGTCAGTTAGATGTCAAAAATAATTCTGGACTTTTTCCACCTCTCTTCTAAGTATTTATTCGTTCCTCCATCTCTTCTGATAAGGCCTGTAGTCTTTCCCAGCTTTCCCTACAGCCTTCACTACATGAACTTCTGGATTACCGCATTTGATGAGATTTTTATGAAATCCAGCCCTAAAATCCTTTCTTTAGGCCAAATCCAGATAGGCATTTACAAGTGGAACAGAGGAAGCAGGAGGAGAGGAATGAGTGGGTGAAAAAAGCCTTTACTCTGTGTGACTCTTCTCTCAGACCTGGTGTATACTTTTCCTCCAAAATCAGAAACAACAAACTGGGTATTTTGTGTGTTTCTTAGGGAATGGAAAGAGGTGAACATAAGCTAATTCTTTTTTTTTAATGGATGGCTAGGTATCTCACTATGACAGTGCATAGAAATCACATGCATACATATGACAAATAGAATACCTCAGAAAGGAATGGGGTTTATATCTGTTGTGGTTCAGGATTTAGGTTTGGGAAGGTGAATTAAGCCTCCTGAAACCACTTGGAGCATATGCAATGTGCATTTTGTTTCCACTGAATACCTCCAACTCTGTAGTGTACATTTGGGCTGAAAAATGTCTTTTCAGA
Source organism: Hydrophis major (assembly GCA_033807585.1). Taxonomy (NCBI): domain Eukaryota; kingdom Metazoa; phylum Chordata; class Lepidosauria; order Squamata; family Elapidae; genus Hydrophis; species Hydrophis major. The sequence goes on from CM066329.1 coordinate 226,214,220, forward strand.
ACAGAAGCTACAATTTTGACCTCTGTGTTTCCATTTTAGAAATTAGTGGTTGCTGCTTGAGGCGCTAAGGTATGGTAGCATGAATTACAATGATTTAAAATCTAGCTGATATATATGCAAATGCCACTTACATATTTCTGCTAAGTATCTGTTTCTTAACAATGACCTGTGGCTAGGTCCTTTGTATATATTCTCTGCATACAGTCTTCTGTTTTTTTACTCTCTCACACTGTCTTGCTCTGCAACACATTTCTCTTGGTTATGTGTGAATGAGACACAGTGTAGGACAGGAGCATTCAGATGTACTGTAGGATCAACTCATCCTACGTTGTACCTGATGGCTGAAATGGATAGATATTAGTATGTACTTTTTAAATATCAGAAATAATTGACAGAATAAAAATGATCACAGAACTAAAGACTACAGGAATTAGACAACTGCCTTTTTCTTGCTTGTTTATTCCTTCTAGACATCTATATGGGGTGTCATCACTTCCTTCAAATTCCTTCTTGAAACTTACTCTTTCTGTGAAGCTTTGGCTTAAGCCTTCATTGCATAAACTGGCACTGTCATCTAACTTAGTGATCTTTAAACATGAATTTTTAGCTCTTCTTCTCCCCTGTTTTTGAAAATTTATAATTAACTCTTTTTTTAAAAAAAATGTTGCATTCTAAAGTAAGAATATATGACCAGCAGCCCACAGGTTGTTTAGGCCCTTAATAGTCTTTGATATCCCAAGGACCTTTCCAAAACTTGCTATTAAATTAGAATAATTAATGTGAGGAAAGAGGAAATTTTACTTCAGGGAAGTGAATCTTCCTTAATTAAATACACTTTAATTCAGTTTGCATTCATATAAAATACAAAACAAAAGTTACTTTTGTTCCTGTTTACACCCATTTTCATCTGTTCTCACCTACTTTATGTGGCCTGGCCCCTGACATGCTTCTCAAAGGTTCGATATGGGCTTCAACAACCCCATTGTAAAAGATGATAGACCTTGCTATCACATTCTTTTTCCCCTTGGATATATGACGCCTTGTTCAGGTGACAATATGATATTTTAAGTCTTTCTAAAAAAAGAGAGAGACAAAAAAAATGCCAAATGCTCTTCAGGAATAACCTGAGGATGACTCTGTGTTTGTGGTGTTGAATAGGACTCCTGACTCTCCATGAATTAATTTTGCTTCAGGGCATTTGGAACAATTCCCGGGGCTAATTTTGGGAGGGAGCCTTGGTTTGTTTGAGTATTACTCAGATTCCAGACATTTTGTGAAGCGAAACTGTGTTTTTAACCCATATCAGTTGTGTACATACCGTATGTGAATGGGTAGTATTGCAACATCTGTTATAATAGCTCTTTTGATGGGTGAAATGGTGTCTGCTCTGTTGTTACTCATTGTTCTATTTTAATAGTTATGTCCCAGCACAAGTTGTAGCATTATTTTCAAAGATTGGGATAATCAAGGATTATCTTTGTAAGTCCTTAATGAAGTAAACTGATGAAATTTTACTGCATGCATAATTGATGATAGAGATTATTTTCCCCCTGATTATATCTGGCAAAAAAAAAAATCAAGGTTTTGCATGAGATGCTTGCATAATTTCCAGTGATAAAGGAACAGCATTACACAAATAATCATTTACAGCTATAGAAGTTATATTTAAAGACTGCAAGGGAGTGACATCATAGCCATAGCCAGTGCTCTTTGGTCTCACTTTTGGTTATTTGAGTACTGTGTGTGCTATTATATCAATAATCTCCAATCATTGCTCCCAGAGTTACACATTATCCCAAAAACTCATTCAAGAACTGCTGCTGAACTATAGGTTAGAGGTAACATAAAAGGAATTTAATAAAAGCGCAGGGAGTAAGTGTGTAAATTCCATGCATTTAAATTTTAATTATATGAAGAGAAATACCTTTTTGGGTCTGGTTCCACTAACTTAGGCTCACTATTTGGAGTACATTTCTCACCCAGCACTCAAAAGTCCAGTGTAAGAAAGAAAGAAAGAATCCATTCTGTTGTTTGAAAACTGATGAAACACCCTCCAAGAAGGCTGAGGATTGCAGTTCTTTTAAATCTACAGATCCTGGACAAAAGCTTACTGTTATCTTCAGAGTTTCCCTATAACAATCAAATGTCTTTGAAGAAAGCCATGAAGCAATAGCTTGTTTAAACATTATGTATCAAGAGTCTCAAGCAGCCAAGATGTTCATGGTATTTGTGGAGTGTTTTTTTTCCATCCTAGGCTACTCTTTGCTTCCCAGCTCAATAGACTGGAGACAGTCTTACAAAACACATCTGGAAGTAGTCACCAAACTGGTTTTAGCCAAATCAAGTAGTTACACTTTTTTTTAACTTTATCTCTTCAGCATGGGTGTGTGAGAGTACATTTGTGAGTGATCAGGGAGGCTAGAATCACTGGATGCTTTGTAATGAACCCCATCCTCATCCCCATTTCCTTGCATGTAGAAAGCAAGTACGTCAAAGAATGATTCAGCCCAATTTTTTCCCTTGACACTGTTTTTTTCTCTCTTTGTGAATGAAGTTCTCTATCACCTACACTTTCTAGTCAACCTGAACCATAGCACTTATAACTGAGGTCTTCTAATTTGCAAACTTTACTTGTTACCTTCAAGGACTGTGCCCTTCAAACAATCCGTATCCCTGAATTGGCTGTCCTTTTCCTCTTCCTTTTGTCTTTTAGTCATGGATCCTTCAGTCACTCTGTGGCAGTTTCTTCTGCAATTGCTGGAACAGCAGAGCAATGGACATCTGATTGCATGGACATCCAATGATGGGGAGTTCAAACTGGTGGATGCAGAAGAGGTTGCACGACTCTGGGGTCTGCGGAAAAACAAAACCAACATGAATTATGACAAGCTGAGCCGGGCCCTGCGTTACTACTATGACAAAGTGAGAGACCACTTTGTAAATTCCAGATGAATCTGCCAGTTCCTGCTTTGCTTTCCATTTCAGCCCAGCCTTAATTAAGGAGAGCGCAGTGGAAACCTAACAGAATATTTGGGTAGATGAATGTACATACTTGTCTTCTGAGACTCCCAAGTTTCTTTTTCTCCCCTCCCACTCTTTGTGTGTGTGTATTCTTATGCCTGGAAAGATAAGCTTCATATGAAATCTCTGAAAATTGTTTGGTGTTTCAGTAAGAGAACAAGGATGGGGTGGCTTAATGGCCAAGTTAGTCAATCAGAAAGATCGGCAGTTCGAATCCCTATCACCGTGTAATGGAGTGAGCTCCTGTTATTTGTCCCAGCTCCTGCCAGCCTAGTAGTTTGAGAGCATGTAAAAATGCAAGTCGAAAATAGGGACCGCTATGGTGGGAAGGTAACAGTGTTCTGTGTGTCTTTGGTGTTTAGTCATGCCGGCCACATGACCACGGAGACGTCTTTGGATAGCGCTGGCTCTTTGGTTTTGTAACAGATGAACACTGCCCCTTAAAGCTGGAAACGACTAGCACGTATGTGCGAGGGGAATCTTTGCCTTTACCCCATTTTCCAGGGCAGAGCGACCTGATCTTTTTCCCCTTGGAAGAAAGCCTATTGAGGTTTATATATATGAGGCCAAAACCCATTCTCTGTCATTCTGAATGCAGGAAATAAAATACAATAGAAGTCAGAATTCAACTGAAGGTTAGGTAATGCTTCTGAATAGCAAGAACAGCTTGACAGTGGAATTATACTAACAATGTATAATTCCTGTATTTGTTCCAACGGATGCTAGGCTTTATCTTGGGATGCTAAATTAGGATTCCTGCATCAAACAGGAGCAGATTCCGATGGCCTCAACAGCTCCTTCCAACTTTTTGAATCTATAGAATATATAAATGGAAGCAAACACCATAAACACCTAGTGGCCCTCAGTTTTTGCTAATCTACCAGTAGCTCCAATTGCCAGTCATTACCAAATGTTGGAAATTCAGCAACAGCTAATCTGAGCTACAAGTTCTTTACTCCTTTAACTACCTAATATCAGATTTTATAAAAAGAGAGTTGGCATCCCTGTATCTTCATTCTCTGCTTCTGTAAATCTATACTTTAAAGTAAGACTCATTGAACAAGATAATCTCATGGTTACTACATAGTAATCCATCTATGCATTATTATTGTATGAAGATTTCAAAGCTACTCTAACAGATACACACATATGTGCACCTTATTCGTAACTGTCCCAAAAGCTGAATAAAACACACAAAGTTATGCAAATAACTCATATTTATTCAAGTCAGAAAGTATCAGCCTAGCTCATTTCAGAATACATTCAATTTTTAAATTCAAATATCTTTCCAAAAAATGTTATGTAGAATGTTGTCTCAAGAAAATGTAGCTGGATTACTTTGTCTCTGCTGCTCTAATTCAGCCATCCTTTTTGTCCATTCCAGAATATCATCCGTAAAGTCAGTGGTCAGAAATTTGTCTACAAGTTTGTCTCTTACCCGGAACTTTCGAGCATAGAAGGCACGAAGGATGAGGCAGGTACCAAAAAAACTGAGCAGGTCCCAGGTGAGGCCAAAGGGGGTGAAGGAGCTTTTGGTACCTCCAAAGCTCCACGAGGAGGCGGAGGTGCCCCACGTAGCAGTCGAAATGAATACATGCGTTCCGGACTGTACTCCACTTTCACCATTCAGTCACTACAGAACCCTTCACCCATTGGACGGCCCTCACGCCAGGAGACAGAGATCTTACCTGTGGTGCCTCCTCTTGCTGCTGCTCCCGAGCCGATGGCCCCCTTTTCCATGACCCCAGTGGAAGATCTTCCACAACTCCATATAAGCATTGAAGAACCGGAGGAGTCTCAAGATTCCCTACAGGTGAGCCGTAGGAAGAGATTTCTAGTTTGCTGGAAGGGGAAGATTTTACTTCAGATTTTAAGGGGGCTTTGAATAGGATCTCAGCAGATCACTCCCTGGATGGATTTGCTTCATTCTTTTGCTCTGTTGTCACTGTCTTGTTTCTTTGCTTGCTCTCTATACAAGTCGTCCTCAACTTATGATCTCAATCGTAAGTTTCTGTTGCTAAGTGAGACATGTGTTGTGAACTTTGCCCCATTTTACAACCTTCCTTGCCACAGTTGTTAAGTGAATTATGTTAAGTGACTCACCGCAACTGTTACATTAGTAACCGTCGTTAAGCTTCCCTATTGACTTCGCTTGTCAGGAAGTCACCAAAGGTAATCACATGACCTTGGGACATAGCAGTAGCAATAGCACTTAGACTTATGTACCACTTCACAGTGCTTTACAGCCCTCTCTAAGCGGTTTTACAGAGTCAGCCTATTGTCCCCCAACCATCTGGATCCTCATTTGACCCACCTTGGAAGGATGAAAGGATGAGTCAACCTTGAACCTGGTGGGATTTGAATGGCCAAATTGCAGGCAGCCGGCAGTCAGCAGAAGTAGCCTGCAGTACTGCACTCTAACCACTGCACCACCAAGGCTCACAAATATAAGTCAGTTGCCAAGCGTCTGAATTTTGATCATGTCACCATGGGGGATGCTGCAATGGTTGTAAGTGTGGAAAATGGTCATGTCACTTTTTTCAGTGCTGTTGTAACTGAAGAGTCACTAAACAAATTTTTGTAAGCTGAAGACTACCTATATTGGATTAAAACTCCCAAGGAAAGAGAAAACCAATTAAAAAGCTCCTGCTTTTTTCCCCCTTCGTCCTTGTGAAGAAAAATACTGCTACTTTAGGCAGAGTGGAAAAATGAATTCGGCTAGCAAAGAACAGCAGGAGAAGGAACCAGCTTCTGAGGTGGATAGCCATCTCCAGCGGGAAAGTAGCTTTTAGTGGGGCCAGCAGTGCTGACTGAACCATATAATGCACACATTTGGTAGTCATGGGAACCTTGTGCATGCAGGTTGCCCTCGACTTACAACTGTTCATTTAGTGAGCATTCAAAGTTAACAGCAGCACTGAAAAAGTGACTCACAACCATTTTTCACATTAAATGGCCACTGCAGCATCTGCCTGGTCACGTGATTTACATTCGGATGCTTGACAACCAACTTACATTTATGATGGTTGCAGTTTCCTGGGGTCACATGCTTACCTTTTTCAGCCTTCTGACAAGTCGACGGGGAAACCAGATTCACTTAACAACCAGGTTACTAATTTAACAACTGCAGTGATTCAATTAACCAATGTGGCAAGAAAAGTCGTAAAATGGTTAAATTCACTGAACAAATTTCTCAGCAACATAAATTTTGGGCTCAATTGTGCTTGCAAGTCAAGGACTACTTGTACAGTGTTGGGGTTGGGGTTGCCATTTTGATTCTGGTGTTATCTTTGTGCTTTTAATTATTATGTTGGTGACAGCAGGACTAAGCCTGCAAGATGAAAGGTTGGCAGTCTCAGCTCTTCTCCCTTTCTGGGTCTAGCTCCACCTCTTGCTTTGGTATGCAGTTTGGTAATTCTTGCTGAGGATGTTTCCCTTAGCATCTTCTCCACTAATCCTGGCATACAAGTAGGATAAGCTTTTCTCACCTTCTGTCACTTTCTGATCAATTTAAAATGAAGAAAACAGAGAGATAAATAAATAAGATAAATTCTATAGCACCATCTTCTGTCCATGTAGTATTGGGGTTTGTTTGGTTATGGAAAATAGCCTGTACTTCCCTCTTTCCCTTTTGGGGAGTTGGATCAATCTCACATGAGGCTTATAAAATAAAACCTTATTTAAAAACAAAAGGGAGAATGTAAACATTAGTTTTGGCTTTAAATAGAAGCAAAATATTCAAAGGCAAAGCAAATTAAAGAAAAAACAAGTTGCTGAATCTCAGATTGCATTTTAAAAGGATCTCCCATAAGAAAATTGAAAGGTTTGGCTAATGCTGGCCTGCTCCTATTTAGAACCAATTCTATTGTAAAGGAGTTCCAGTCTGTCAGAAGACCAAAACACTGAGTTTGCATTAGACAATACATGTCAGAAGTAATAAAGTACACTAAAAATGCACAGCTTCAAAATATAACTAATTGCATGCAGTATTTCTAGCTCAATTTGCCTACGATAAGTTTCTTATGATAATCTAATGACTGAAGCCAGAGTCCCTTTCTTGCTTTGGGCCTTTTCCCAGCTTCATGTAGATTATAATCTTTCTTTCAGAGGTTTAGGAAGGCTCTGTTACTGAGCTTGTTTTTCATTCTCTCAGAGAACTTTGTGTCGTTTTCAGAAGAATAAAAGTTGTTCCACCTGGAGAGGGAGTGGTTCTGGGAATGGCTTCTTTTGCGACATGCTAAAAGCCTCTCTCCTCAGGAATGTTCTGCTTGAGACAGAGACATGGGAATTCCCTATCCAAGAAGCACTTTTTATTTTTGTGAATGGCATAATTATGAGGAGAGTTTGACCTCATGTAGTTCGTGGGTTTCTTAAGGTTCACTAATACATTCCTCCAATAAGAAAGATTAGAGTTTTGAGAATACTGAAGAGATTTGTAGCAGCAAAATTATGGAAAATTCTCCAAGATTGGTTAAATTTGATTTATATCTGGATTAAGAATAAGTGAGGGAGTGGATGTTCTTTACATTTTTTAGTAGGGTCATTTAGTGGTAGTGGCTATTTTTGTTTTTGTTTTAATATATGTACAATTTTTAAATAAAGTGAAGGAAAATCAACTGAATTTGGGAGGAAGGACAAAGAAAAGGTTTTCATTTAGATGAGATTATAATATGGGGGGAAAATAGAACAAAAAGGTCAAAGAGGAAATAGTGCATCTTGGTGCTGATCTGCCTGCCTCCTACATGGACATCGTGACCTGAATCCAGGAGGATTGGTGTCTTTCTTCAGGAGAGTATGTGGTAGTTTTGAAGGAAATTGTTGTGTGAACCCAGTCCATAAGATGTCCTCCTTGGATCCTGCAGTGTTTTGAGAAGAATTATAACCCAGCCTCCTATCTTACCATCTTACAGAATTTCATTGATGCATGGTGGAGATTCAACTGCACTTCATAGAAAGTAAATTATCTGTATCGCTTTCAGGGAGAGTTCAAGCTTGGGCATAGGCAGTGGTGTGCTGCTAAATGTTTTAAGGATTGACTCTGCCCGCTCCATTACTGCTGCTATGCTGTGTGTCTAGTCTGATTGGCATGCTAGGCTTACCTCTGCTGTCAACTGGCTTACAATATTCCAAAGAAAATAATCATTGGTTCTCATGAGCCAGTGTGAGCTGACTCCAGCACATTACTGGGCTTGCAGCTTCTGGTATTATTAATGGTAGAATCTTCCTAGGCTTTCTGTAGAGGTAGGGGACCAAGGACATTGTTTTGCAGTGGTTCTGTTGCTAGCTCATGGGCAGTTCCAATCAGTGGTAGGGAATGAGATATCTGCCTGGTGGTCACTTCCTTGTGGGATGCTTAAGGAATCAGTCTATTCCTCTTGCTGTTTAATGTGTGTGTGGAACTGCTGAGAGAGGTCCTTCCATGAGAGACTGATGATATTCAGCTTTATAGTGTCCGGATCTCATTGGAGATCCTGAATAAATTGTCTCCCACTGTTTGAAGGCTATTGGGATCTTGATGAAATGAAACAGGTGGAAATTGAACCCTAACAATACAGGTTACGTTACGTAGCAAAACATAGTTGTATCTTGTTCTCTGTCAGTCTCCAGAACTCCAACAACTGGATAGATTGTTGGCTCTTGTGGCCAGGGGGGTGATTGGTAAGCCAATTATGGCCCTTCTGAAGTGGAAAGCCCTACCATAGTGATTCATTCCCTTTTCACCACAAGGTTATAAACTTCTGCAATGTGTTTTACATGCCTTTGAAAATCAGTGAGAAAAAACATATGGTTCACAATGCAGTAGCCTTTTGCTGGCTGGCATACAGTAGTTGCTATGATTACTTCTATCTGGCATGTCGTGGGTTAGTTACTAGTAGATTTCTTGGTGCCATTCAAAGTTCTACTATGACTTATAAAATACATCATCGGGGCCACCTATTCCACCTAAAGGTGGGACCCCAATGCAGTGAAGTGAGGGGAGCTGATGCCAGAAAATGTTATTTCTCAATCATGGCACCAGTGCTTTAAACCCGTCCCCCCTTCTCTCTCTAGAAACAAGGCTGGCCCCTTGGTGATAGTACTTCAGAAGTAGATGAAGACCAAACTTTTTCACGGTGGCTTTGGCAAGTGATTGCTTGACATCTATAGCTGAGTATTACTTATGCTACAATTGTTGTTTTTATTTTGCTCTTATGATACTATTTGTGGTTAAGGATTGATTTTCTTACTTTATTATGTGCATTTATTGGGTTTTGATGTCTTGCTATTAGCTTCATGAGTCTGGAAAGATTTGGCAACGTGCAATTATTAATTGTTATGTATGAGTAATCTGTAGTTAGATTCATAGTCAAAGGCTGGTAGAAATTTAATAATTCAAGTCCTAACCATGGACCTAAGAATTATTAAGATAGCATCTAAGAATATAGACAGTTCCAGGGAAGGTGGTTCAGGTCTGATAAATTCAATATTTCCAGATATCAAGGAAATCCTTTAGGTATCATTCCAAGTGCTCCAATCACAATTTGTATAACACCAGATTTCCTTTTCCATAAATGTTCAGTGTCAAATCGCAAGTTGCAGTATTCCATAATTTTTTTCTCATTGCTTTTTCCTCAATCCTGGCCTCATCCAGAATAGCAAGATCGGTGAATCATACTTTGTTTCGTCAATAATTGTTACATCAAGCATGTTATGAACAAGATGACTGTCTGTTTAGATTTTAAAGTCCCGTAATAATCTTAACCCTCTCATTTTCCAAAACCTTCTCAACTTCATAGTCCCAGTAGTTTTTACTCCATTCAAATCCAATCCTTTGGCAAAGTTTCTAATCAATAATTCTGGCAACTTGGTCATGAGTTATAGTGCTTGTAGTTAGTTTGTGAAATTTTCCTGCAACCATTGATCAAATGGTCAATTATTTCCTCTTTTTTTACTACAAAGATGACATTTGCTGTTATTTGTTACATGTTGAATTTTTACCTTCATGCAATAGTTGTTAAAACTTGTTCTTGAGCCATTAGAATAAAATCTTCAGTTTTTTCTTTAACACCCCAATCTTATTCAACTATATATGTTTTTTTTTAATCAGCTTTTCCTTCTATATCCTTTAAGCATTGACCATGCATTGACTTGTTATTCAATTCTGTATTCTTATCTGTGTTCAGCCTTCACTTTTATTGTTTTAAGAGCTTTCCTTGAATGCTACATTTGTCTAGTTTCTTCACTTTTCTTAATTTAATCATTCAGGCCATGCTTTTCTTCCTCTACAGTTTGTTTCACCTATAGAAGTTCTCTACCCCTTCTGCTTTTGGAAAATATAGTTGATCAATTTCATTTTTGGGAGAAAAGTATGGCATCTTGTCATTCATTTTCTTGTCTTCCAATCCAAGTTATCAAGATCCATTTGAGTCCAGTCAACTATTCTTTCTATGTAGCAAACACTATTCTTTTTATGTGGCAAATAAACTTTTGCAAAGGTTTTAGTTGCTTTCATTATATTCCCACCATTTAGTTTTGATTTCAAAAGTTTCTTTGTAAAAGCTTATTTTGAAATTAAATGATCAGTTTGTGACAAAGAATAAATGTTTTCTAAAATAGGCAGATAATTCTCACAGGCCATTAGGAAAGATGTGGGTTTAATGCTGCATACCCAATGCATGTAGCAGTCACTGCGTTATACTGAAAAAGAATTCCACATACCTGGAGTAGAGAAAGATCGACCCAACACTTACCACCATCGGAGGTGAACATCTCCAGTTAAAAGCAGGAGTAGTTTTAGGAGGAGTTTTTTCTTTTGCATTAGTTTCTGAACTTCTTTGATGTTAGAATGGATAACATCATCATGATCATTTCTTTGACTTGATTCTATAAGAAATTGGACACTTTCAAAATTCTTAAATATTTGTAGCCTTCTTCTGGTGCCTTTATTAGATCTTCATTGTTCAGATGCACTCATTATGTTCAACAATTTTGCCTACCTTGATGGCTAAGGTTGCACACTTGTGGATGCTTAATTGCAGTCAGATATGTTTACTGAGGTCTTTTGTGCTTTTTAATAAGGAATCAAGTTTAGCCTTTGTTTTTCGTAGTAATTTAAAATTATCTCTATAGAATAAATATGAAATTTTTACTTCTTTTTTGGCCAATTCATACCCACAGTTTGACTTGTTTAAAATTGTTGTCAGCAGGGCCCTTGATAGTACAAAAAGCAAAGGTGATAATGAGTCATCTTGGAAAATTTCGTATTTGATTCTGACATCTTCAAATTCTTCCCTATTAGCCATTAGCTTCATTTGCCAAAACTTCATTGATATGTTCATAAATTGCTGAATGTTTCTGCTGATTCCAAAAATTATGATCCATCCAGCTAATGTAAAAAAGAATTGAATGCCTTTTTGCAGTCTATCCAAGTGTAAACATATTTGCTTTTTTTTTTTCAAATTCTTTAAAAACAATGTCAATGTCAACTAGTCCTTCATTCCCTCAAAATTTTGGAGCACCCTTTTTTTTTCTACAGGAAGTAAAGTATTTCTTTTCAAATCACTAAAAATTTGATTTGCATTTATGCCCATAAGTAACTTGTATGTTGTTAGCAAACAGGTGATGGATCTATAGTTTCCAGGCTTATTTTCCTTCTCCTTCTTACTCTGAAATAGGAAAAATCTTCCGGTTGTTAGACATTTTTTATTTGTTTCCTGATGCTTTCAAATCCTTTTTCATCTGTTCTGTCAATCTCAACTGTAGATTTGTCATCAGTTTTAGCCAGAATCTATGTCGCTCATCTGGTCCAGGAGATTTTGATCTTCTCTGAATGCATTCATACCATTTTTCAGTTATTGTAATGTCTTCCATAGAAGTACTTTCACTGTGCTTTCAACATACTTAATCCATGTTGGATTCCTATTGTGACTTGTATTGTTTTCCCCACAAACCTTTATAAAACTTTATGATTTTTTCTTGTCGGGCTTTTTCATTATTTGTCAGTCCTTTCCAATTTTCAAAGGTTTTACAGAATTGATGCCGATTTGCTCTAAACTGCAAAATTTGTTGGAATATTCATATTAAATTGTCATATCTCTTGATCTTCTCTGCAATAACCATGAATGACACTTTGTTCCAGTTGTTCTATATCCTCTGCAATTCCTTACTCTCCAGGTAATACTTCACACACAGATTAGTTTTGATTTTCTTATTATTTTCTTAAATATATACGTATATATACACTGTATATTCAATTATTATGGTCCATTGAACAGTCAGGCATAAATTTAGACTGGATTTGGCATTTTTATCTACCTACAATTACTATTGTTCTTATTTGTTGAGACTTTTAGAGAGGTTCGGGGGTCTTTCTCAAGGATTTTAACAGCCTTAAGTGGCATTTAAACAGAGGCACTCTGAATGTGTTCTTCTGTTTTAAATAGACAGTTAAACTTATTTTTTTATTTCATTTATTAAAATGCTTTAAATGTAGCTAGGATCTTTATTTTAAAATATTTTTCCATCTTGATTTAAATGTATTAGATGCATCATTTGATGTTTTTCTTCTGCTTTATAACATTAAATTTGTGGTCTTCCATTAGGTAAATATGGAATCTGCAGCTAGCCAGCTGTGGTCATGACCTTTTAATATAGATGTTTTTAAAAGGGGAAATACCTTTTAAACAGAAACCCGCAGAATCAAAAATTGCTTGTCCTAATTACCAGTTGACAATGTTATTGTACGGGTATTCCACTTTCAAACTTCTCCACTATTTGTTGTTGAGCACTTTGCAGAATGCTGAATTCGATTAGCTTTTGGTGTGACCCAGGGGTGGGATTCTACCAATTTGGACCAGTTCTATAGAACCGGTTGTTATGATTCTGCGCAGTTCGGAGAACCGGAAAATCGCACCACTGGTTGGCTCCTCCCCTCCCTCCCCGCCCCGCCCAGGAGGCTTCCCTGAGGCCCAGTCAGGGGTGGTATTCAGGGGGTTGGGGGAGGGAGAAGTGGCCTGAGAGCAGAGCTGAACCTTCCTTAGGATTGAAGCTTCTATTTTTCAGTGCAGACTCAGGCAGCAGATTGCCGAAAGGTAGATCTGGGAGTGAAGCTGTGATTCTGCAAGTAGCTCAATCTGCCTGCCTGCTTTGCCTGATTTTGGGTAAAAGTTTATCTTTTTTAAAAATAAAAATAAAAATCTATCTTTACATATATATTTACAATATTTACATACAAGCCACGCCCAGCCAGTCACATGACCACCAAGCCACACCCACAAATCAGGCCACGCCCACAGGACCAGTTGTTAAGAAATTTGAATCCCACCCCTGGTGTTACCCAACAGGGCTTTTCTTAATTCACATACACCCCCCCACACACCCCCTTATTATGGTAAAAGACCAGAATAAAGGAGTACAATATACAAAGGATATAGAAGTTTAAAAGTAATATGAAAAGCAAAGGAAGATACTATATAGGGAAAACAAGACCCATCATAGGAAATCCAGGCCTAAGAAAGAATACGTTAAAATATGGTTTTAATTTATATTTTTACGAACATTCACATATGTGCATTTGTGCGGGTGTGTATAAGAGTAGTACAGAAAGCAACTAAGTTTAACTATAAATATATAAAGCAAGTAAGTATAAAAGCAGGTGCTGAAAGGAGATGGAAACAGACAGGGAAATGAAGAGCAAAAACGGAGAAGAGTTTTTCTAATAGCAATAGCACTTATATACTGCTTTACAGTGCTTTTACAACCCTCTCTAAGCAGTTTACAGAGTCAGCCTATTGTCCCCAACAATTTGGGTCCTCGTTTTACCCACCTCGGAAAGGATGGAAGGCTGAGTCAACCTTGAGCCTGGTGAGATTTGATCTATCAAATTGCAGGCAGCTGGTTGCAGCAGAAGTAGCTTGCAGTACTGCATTCTAACCATTGCACCACTGAGGCTCTTACTCGCTAAAATTGCTTTATGTTTAAATTGCATATCACATATACAGAATGAACAATAACTCTCAAACAACTTTATAAACAAGTAAGGTTCAGAAAATGGGGCTCTTGTTTTATTTCTTTTTCTGTTTGTTTGCACCATAAGGAACATGTTAACTAAAATTATGAGAAATGGGGTTGGCCAATATAGAAATGGCCACAGCTGGAATAATGGCTGGGATAATACATAGCCAGAAAAAGCTTATGAAGTGGATTTAGACTGGAGCACATGTTTAGAAGAAGCCTGAGAAGAGAGAGGAGCTAGACAGTAAAAAAAAATATCAATGACTACAGTCTCATATTGTGCTAAATTATGTGCTTAGAAATGGTGTGTTGACTAAGCACATTTCTGTGGCAGCATCACAGATTATGGTTCCAGAGGTGGTATTCAACAAGTTCTGACCAGTTCTGGAGAACCGATAGTGGAAATTTTGAGTAGTTTGGAGAACTGGCAAATACCACCTCTGACTGGAGATTTTACAGTATCTTCCTCCTGCCATGGCCACCAAGCCACGCCCACAGAACCAGTAGTAAAAATTTTTGAATCCCATTAGTGATTGGTTCATACTATGGTAAAACTTATATTGTGTTTTAGGTTGATGTGGTAACCTAGGTACTGCTGGACATGGCAAAAGAGCTTCTCATTAAAATTGTAACCAGCCTGCTAATAGCTTTTTGCTGGGATCCAGTTTTCTTTAACAGAAGCTTTTTCCGAACCTGGTGCCCTCCAAATGTACTGCAACTGCAATTCCCAGAATCCCCAGCCTATCTAGACTGTGACTGTCCTGACTTGGAATTTTAGGAACTTTATTTCTGGCACATATGAAGGACACCAGATTGGGGGGAAATGGTTTTGTAGAGACAATATGTTTCCGAACGCCTCAGGAGAAGATGTTTCATGACTGTGATCAGGAGAGAGCAGTTTCATGATGACCTTGAAATAATCTGACAGTGTTTTGAAGGAAAGAGAATTTATGACCAACCTGCAAGATACATTTTATGAAAGCTCAGTTTTAAGGAAAATAGAGCAAACAAATTAGTCCAGTAGACCAAGAGTGAGTACTGATTTGTTTATTTTTTTTACAAAAGGACTGATTATTAGCAGAGAACTCTGGAAGAAAGTTGAACTGTGCCTGACAAATATTCTACAGTACCAAATGAATAATTTGAGCAAAGTTAGGCTCTGGGGTTTATTTTTGGGACTTCTCCTGTAAACAATAATTAACTTCCAAACCAAGTAAACTGGTTCTGCTTTGTTTAGGAAACTCTCTTTGATCTCCTAAATCTTCCCTGGTAGCCTCATTTTCATCAGTTCCATTTTCTGTCTCTATCCAGGTCATAGTGGAGCCTATTCCATTGGAAACTCATGCCCTTGATGAGAAGGTGCTAGTGAAAGTGGAGGAGAACCTGGATCTTGACGAAGAAGCAGCTGCTCTGATGGTTTTAATGGATGGCGGAGCGAAGGAAGAGACAGCTCCTCCTGAGAAGTCTTCTCCGGAGAAGGAATCTGTGGAGGCCGACCTGCAACAAGACGGAGATAGGCTACTGAAGAAGGAAGCCCAGTTATCTCCCAGCCTGGTGTCTGTTTCTCTTGAGGGACAGCCGCAGAAGGGCAAGAAGCCTAAAGTCTTGGAGCTTCCTTCATTGCCAACTCAAGAGAAAGTGAATGCAGCTGTTAACAGCCTCCTGGCACCAGGCGGGACGGGAAGCACCTTGACACCAACCACAGTTATTTCCTCCCATGCACTGGTGAGACCATATTTTTCAGCAGGTCTTACAGGATTTTGATCTGTTCCCATGAGCTAGGGATGCAACAGGGGATCCCATTCCAAAGTTAAAGGGATCTGGTTTTTTGTTTTTTTGTTTTGTAGTGTACTCTAATTTGAACGGGATGCTTACTCTTTCCTTGGCGCGCCAGGCAGAGAAACAGACAGACCTATCACACTGTTTCCTGGGGTTGGGCGGAGATTAGCAGTAGCATTTAAGTCACAGAAAATAAAGTAATGAATAAAAAGAATTAAAGGCAAGAGATAACAGAGAAGAAAAGAACATATAACTAATTCTAATTTGCTATTTACTTTTGGGTGGAGGTGGGTGCCTTTGAGTCAATGGTGACTCCTGGTGACTGCCTGGAGATGTCCTGCAGTATTCTTGGCAAAATTTCAGAAGTGGGTGTGCCTTTGCCTCTCTCCTAGAGTTGAAAGTGGCTCAAGGTAACTCAAGTGGCTTTTTTATCTAAGGCAGGATTAAAATTCACAGTCTTTTGTTTTCTACCCTGATAACTACTGGGCCAAACTGCTCCATCCATTCACTATACCCCTTCTTACTGTTCTTTCCTTACACTCTAACCTTGCTTCCACCACATCCATGCCCTGATTCGTACATTGTCTTTTGTGCTTTAAACTTCTCATCTTTCTCTTTTTGAGAACTGCATCAGTTCCCTCTCACCCTGACTCTCAGATTTCCCTTTCCTCTTGATCCAGTCAAGAGGAAATCGCTTGGACACATCACTTTTAATCCCACCTGCCTATCAAAATGCCCCCACTCCCCTTTCTGTAACGTTCTCTACACAGCTCTACAGTTTCTCTCTCCTATCATCACCACCATACATATAACTACTTGTCTGTCTGCAACCCACTTCATGGCTAGTGCTTGGTGTATAATGCGTGGTTTGGCCTAGTTATTTAAATTATCTAGCTGCTTAGAGAGGCACGCCAAACTGAGGAAGATGTGTTTTTCTATTGAAATTGCAATGAGAATATCGGTCTCTTCTCAGAAATTAAGAGCGCTATTCCCATGGCAAAAACTTTAAAAAAAAACATTACATGAATTCCATCCCCCTTAAAGGAAAGAAAAAGCCCACTTCCTGGGTGATTCAGTTTGCCATGGTAAACACTCAGTGAACAAACAGAAATAATACAAATCATAAAAATGAATACCTTATCCTACCTTACCCTGCTACATGTTGAGAAAAGTGATTGATGGTTAATTTTACCATTGATAGACAATACTGGGTGGGTGGAGAAGGATAGCAGGGAACCCACCAATCATTACCCTAAAACAACCTCACATTAAACTGCATGTAGGCTTTGAAGGAAACATGTCAACATACTTCCAATTCAAGAATTGTAGGAAAGCACATTAATGTAGCTGATTCATACTCTCTGTGTGAACAACTCGCCTCGTTGTACTTCTTTAATAAAGGCACTTACTTTTGCATTCCTCATATATCCTTTCATCACTCGTTCATTCCCTTTTCTTAAAAAACATTTTTTAAGTTATTATAGAGTATTATAAAATAAAAATACAAAAGTAAGTAGAAGAGCAGTGACGGGGAGGGGAAAGGGGAAGAGAAGTGAGGAAAGATAGGGAGGGGAGGAGAAAAAGAAGTATTGATTTCCAACTTTCTCTGTTGTAGTAAAATAAGGCATTAACAACAAATCACAGCCTTTTGTTTTTCCATAATAGTATGAACTAGTCATTTCTATAAAGATCTATCAATCTAATTTGTAAAACCCAAAGTCAGAGTCTCATTCTTTTCTACATCAAGTTCAGAAGCGGTTTCCATGTGGAAACAAAAGTACTTATGTTCTTTTCTGTAATCAAAGTAATCAGTTTTGCCATTTCAGCCAACTCCATCAACTTCTGCAACCATTCTTCCATGATAAGAATCAAAGTGTCCTTCCATTTTTGTGCATACAATAGTTTTTCTGCTGTCAACATATATACAAAGCTCCAAATTTTTTCTTCAGTTCTTTTTTCATTAAACAAAGAGGAAAAGTTCTTTATTCAATTTTATCTCAGTTTGCAGAACTTTCTGTATTAAAATATGAATCATACTCCACATTTTTTTTTTTTGCTTTATCACATGTCCACCATAGATAATAAAAAATCCCTTCTTTATTTTTACACTTCCAACATTCATTTGACATGCCTTTACACATCTTAGATAACTTACCTGGTGTTAAATACCAATGATACATCATTTTATAGAAATTCTCTTTTAGATAATAATTTAATGTAAATTTTAAACCCTTCGTCCACATAATTTTCTCATTGTTCAAGCATCACAGTATATCCAAAATTCCTTACCCACTAAATCATACAATGTTTTTACATGTTCATTTTCCAAATTCAGTTGCAATAACATTGTACACTTTCACACTTCTTTTGTATCTTATTTTCCACTGCACTCAAAATACTTCTTCTGACATTTCCAACACTCATATAATAGAGAGTGCAGAATCATGCTTTTGTACATAGCCATGTTCACTTCTTTTGATAAACATTCATTTCTTGCAAATGACCATATATTTACCATTACTTTTCCAACAGGATGGGCATATCTTAAAAATTTCCAGCCATTTCCTCATATTGATAAACATTCACTAAATATGCATTTATCTAGTTGCTCTTTTTGCCCTTTATGTATTAATTGCATATGTTTATTCCATTGCCCCTACATCACATGCTATGTAACGTAACTACAAATTTTTCAGGTTCTCAGCCAGCAAATGGGATTATCTACATACAAGGATATGCATATTCATTTCTCTGATAGCACATCTCTAATACCACCACAACCCTTATTTATTAACTTACTTCATTTCTGACCCACTTTCCCTCCCACCACCCTGCCAGTGGTTCTAGGTACAATATCAGATATTCTCTTGCTCTGTTCTTGGTATTGAATGATTCAGGAAGCATTTAATATATTTTACTTGTACACCACTCCTATGGCATTCAGCAACCTTCCTTCAATTCCACATTCATGGAAAACATTCCATACTTGGCACTTATTTATCTTACACTTTCTCTCAATTAATAAATTTGGATTAGACTTTCTCATGTTCATATATTTATCAGGGATCTCTGCCCAACAGCAAAAACCTGAATCCTCATGTTTCATGTGCATTCCTCCTAAATTAGCAAAGCGTATGTTGACAAAATTGTACTCTTGTGCCAGCACGTTGACAAAATTGCATTCAGTGACAGCAAATGGTGCTGTCCTTACAGCTTTAATGTGGGACAGTTTAAAGGCATCAATTGATCCATTCTCTGATTTTGTTTTTCCTTCTAGCCAGCATTATGTACCTGAAGGGGGGGAAACTGCAATCACTTTCCTGTGCATTGATTGGTAACTTGAGTTACTTTTCAAGTTCCCCAAGTGGTAACTCATTGCTGTAGTAGTAGGAAGCAGGTTGCATATGAGAAGCAGTGAAGGCTGAACCCTAGGCATGTTGGAACAGTTTTCTCTGGTTCCATCTCGTGCAGCCTGTCAGTTGGAACCAAGCTTTCAATTTTTGCAATTATCTTTTACTCTCTCTGCATACTGTACTTCTTTATTTCATCCCCATTTTTGCCACAATAATTCTCTGGACAATTTCTCTTACCCAGCCTCTTTCAGTTCATAACTCCACCAAGCATCTTTTTTTCATACTTTCCCTTCTATACACTTCGTAATGCAACTTTTTCTCTCTCTCTTCCATGCGGTTCTCATGCCCTCTTTCCTCATGTTCCTTTTCCATTTGTTCTGCTGGGAGGCTAAGCTAATATTTTTAATACATTTTTTTCGTATTGTTTACATTTCCTGCAATTGTTCTTTCACTGGCTTTGTTTCCTTCCATGTACATTTCCCCCAAGATCTACTCTTAATAATGGTCACTGTCTTAGTTTTTCATCGAAGTTTTTTTTATTTATTCCTTTTCCATGATAGTTACAATACTGCAAATGCCTTTTGAAGAGATACTCACTAGTTATTTTTCTTATTTATTCCTGGGTCTCCTAACAGCCCAATCAAATTCTGTACTCTCATTTTATTTCTATCTATCCACACATCCATGTCCCCCTCAGAATAATTCCCTCCATCACATCCATTCAGAATGTTGCACAATTTTCTCCAAATGCATCCCTGATTCTTTCACTGATACTTTTACCTAGATGTTTCTGAAGAGGCTTTTTAAATGGCCATTATGATTAGAAAATCCCAACTTTATTTAGTATTGGTGATTTTTGAAAGTTGATATCTACTGACAATTGTACATACCTTACCTGCTGAGGTGGAGATTGGAAAAATGGTTTGCCAAGTTCCAAAAATAGCTTGCAGCTGAATGATAAGCCTGCAAGTGGTAATATCTATCAAACAGTGGTTATGTCTGTGAAATAATAATGCATAATTGAAAAAAGTATGTATCTTCAATAATAAATCATGATTTTAAAAATACATACAACCAGATAAACACCAAAATAGAAAGCTGATACACAGCACTGATGCTTCTCTGTATGCCGAGAAGGAAAATGTCTCTTAACACCTGTAAAAAAATGAGAATATTTGCAAGGGAAGAGTTCCAACTCTCTCCTTCAATTTCTTTCCTTGTCTTCTTCCTGAGAACCAAACTTGGAAAGATAGGCCAATGGAATAAGTGGCTGTTTTGAAAAATTGGGGTGTTGCTAGTTTTCTTTTTTTTTTAAAAAAATGTTGTTTTATTCTGATCTTCTTTGCAGACTCCAGTACTGCTCACCCCAAGTTCCTTGCCACCCACCATCCATTTCTGGAGTACCCTGAGTCCCATTGCACCACGTAGCCCAGCCAAGCTTTCCTTCCAGGTATGGTTTGAAATATACATAATCTGTAAGGGGAGAGAAAGGGTGTCTTTGAGGGGAAGGTAAAACTTGAGATTGGGATAACACATAATGTATGGATTTGAAGTCATAATTTCCTGAGAGAGTGGAAGAAAAGTCAAGCTTGGCTCATAAAAGGAACACATGAAAGCTGTATATATTTGGGATGTTTGCAGGCCTCGTTAGCAAGTATGGAATAAAGAATTGGTTTGAATTGGGAATGAACTTGGCTATGTTTTTGGTATATGGCAGGGGTCTTCAAACTTGACAGCTTTAAGACTTGTGGACTTCAACTCCTAGAATCCCTCCTCCAGTCATGTTAGCTCAGGAATTCTGGGAGTTGAAGTCCACAAGTCTTAAAGCTGTCAAGTTTGAAGACTCTTGGTATAAGGCATATTTTATCAGATAGTTATACATATATAAACATTTTACATAAGCACATCACTAAAATATAGTCATATCTCATTATAATCATCGATAGCCGGTGTCAAGATCTGATGTGTTCATAAGTTACTAATAATATCAGTTTTGCTAACCAATTGAGTAATTGGAGTTCTTACCTTTCCAATGCTGAATGAATCTTACAGCTATTGGGAAGACATGGGCAATCCACATTTTTGGGTCCAGATATCAGCTTCCATGCAATTGGAATGTAATTCAAGAAGGATACAAACATTCTAAAATAAACTTGATGGACCTCTTTGTATGTTATTTTAAATCAAGTCAAGCGTGGACCTAATGCACAATACAAACTTGACAATGTGTTCAACAGTGGGATTACAAAATATTAGTTTCAGCTCCCAATAGTCCTAACTTTGTTCTGAATTAATTTAATTTAATTTAATTTCCCACTGCCCAATTAGAAATGACTCTGGGCAGTTCGCAATACTATAAAAATTAAAAAAATATTTAGAAAAGAACAACTAGCAAGAGATAAAGAAAGTAGATAAAAGAAGAATGGAGGGTGTCAAATCTAGCCAACAACAAAACTCACAAGGGGTTCCAGTCATCCTAACTTAAGGCCTGGAAGAACAGCCAGGTCTTCAAGGCTACTGCTTTTTTTTTTTACTTTTAAGAATGGCTTTTGTTGGAAAACCAATGTTTGTGTATGTGGTATGCATGTGTGGAGCTTTGGAATAAGGAAGGGAGAAGATGGAGTATTTCAACACTCAGGTTTCAAATCATGCCCTTTCAAAACTGTTTTTTCATAGGCTACGCAATCATTAGGCAGTTCCTAAGCTTTTCCCTCTTTCTCTTTTCAGTTTCCCAGTAATTCTAGCTCACAGGTTCACATCCCGTCACTCAGTGTGGATGGACTCTCCACTCCTGTAGTCCTTTCTCCTGGTCCCCAGAAGCCATAATCCTTCCTCTGCATCACCATATCCTCTACTCCTGCCAAAGAACTGGCTTGAGTCTTTGTTCAAGCACTTGGGTCTACTTCAGCTAGACAGCTATGTTGTCCTTTCGTAAACTGGAAGAACCCTTTGATGATTCAAGCCGCGTCAGCTTGAAGAATGAAAATGGCATAGCAAGCAGATTCATCCATTAATCTTTGATCTGCCAGAATTTTTCTTTGAAACCAAATGGTGTTTTGCTGGTATCAAGCACTTGATGTGTCGCACTTGCTTCTTTTTGCAAAATTCAGGCAGCCCTCAAATATGTCTGTGGGGGCAATGAGAATATAAGCTTTATTTGGTCTCCTCTCCAAGAGGTTGCCCTTATTTGACACTGTTGTGGCAATATGGCTTTCTTTATCTGTCCCCTGTGGTGGTCGTCACTTTTAATAACAGTTCATCTGATGGTCCAAGGTCAAGAAGGCTGCCAATGTTCATCCACTTTGCAAGATAAATCAAGTATCTCACTTCATTTCTACCTTTTTTTTTTCCTGGCTTACTTTTAGCTTAGTTATAATTAGAGAAGTAGATCCTTCCAGCCAGGTTCATGTTAGAAGTATACAAAGAAACCAGTGCCAGTCCTATTTGTTTTGTCTAGATATGGACAACATGTTGATGTGCAAGCCATTTTTGTTTTGGCAGGATATACAGTCATAAGGAATTTTGGTCAACTTTGATCTTGGATGGATAGGTGTGGGAGTGCCATAGCAATTCACATCGGTTGCAGGGGAACAAAGTAGAGAAGAGGAAGCACTGTTGATCATGTTTCTTCCAAGAATACTGATAAGTCATTATTGTATTTGATTTAGCTTCATAGGGGAAAAAAATAATGGGATGTGTTTGCTGTGCAACACAGTAGGAATAAACTGTCAGCCATCTTCTATTTGACCAGCAAAAGCAACAACATCAGTTGCATTTAGTTTAAACTCTGTTGATAATGATTTTTTTTGACTCGCTGAAGTAGGAATGTTTCTGATATTTCTTTGGGAGAAAAATTCTCCACCTGACACCAAGAATATAGCTGGGGAGGTTTCGATAATTTCCCCCCATTGGTCAAAAGTCACCGATGCGTCAACATGGAGACCAGAGAATGAAGTCTGCTTACAGAATTCAAGACCTATTTTTTTGGGGGGGGTTAGCAGAATGGTTTCCTTAATTTATTTCCTGGCGATCAGAGGTCATGACAGAAATGGCCAAAGGGGAAGTCTTAACCCTCTTTATTTTTGACTGCTTTTTATGGTTTCGTTTCTGTCATCATAGAAGAAATGTCAGGCATCAGCTATTATGGTGGGAAATGTTAATTACAGATTGATCCTGATCTCACATACCTCTCCAGTTTTCTTCCAACTCTTGAGTCATCCTGGAAACAGTAGTGACAAATCCACCATCTTAACAATCTCTTCAATTCCTGGAGCCAAAAAAGCTTTTTTAAAAAAATGGAAATAGTGGAAATGGTATATTTCTATAGTTCCACAATTTATTTCAAGTGCATCTGCAAAGGGCTGAGTCTCTTTGTCAGTGGGTTTATTAGAAGTCATATATTCAGATGTCAAAAATGTCATCACTAGTTTATCGTGGGGTATTTTTGGAGGTTATCAACATAAGTATTTGTTAATGCCACAAAAGATATGCTATTTCAGAGGTATCAGCCAATTCCTAATCAGAGTTCCTGGCACCTTATATTTTTTCACAGAGTATCTATATCTATATGTCACAATTTTATCTATTGTCGAGAGTTGTATTAAGAGAAAAAGGGATGGTTAAGATCTATATTTATCTTTTCATCTGTCCATTTTGATAGCTATTTTTTAAACCACAGGATGGGAGTGAGAGAAGATTCTTTTAAAGTGAAGTTGGAAAGCATTTGGCTCTCTAATTGTTTGTATGTACCTGTGTACAGATTTTGAAATGAAAAGTGTGGAGAAATGTTGTTTTGAAATTATTCCCAGTAGAGTTTGTAATGGAACGTCAATAATGATGGACCAGGTTCTCTTTAAGAGCAATTTCCAACTGTGATGGTTGAAGATCTCAAGTCTTAGTTCAAACTTTTGAGAAGATACCCCAGTCTGAAGCCTTTTCCAGGGTGTAGACCTGGGTGTTCCCTAAAGTGTTCCTTGGAATCCTTGATATCGTTCCAGGAATACTAAGAGTTACTGAGCAGTTCCTTAGAATATGGATAATGAAAGTGGGCTCTACAAGAGAAGATAAACACATTAATACCAATAAGAAGGATTAAAGCAAACATTTGATGAGGTGGTCAGGCTAGACTCTGAACCTGTGTATGAGAAAATCTATCATTGGAGAATGACTTCACTAAACTTAGCGATCACTGGGGTTTAGATTAGAATGTCAGAAAATCTATGGGTTAAAATCTTGCATATGAATCAGTCATGATGCAAATGGGCAGCAGGTAAGGGACCCAGTTAAAAAAGCAAAGGAGGAATGTGCCTGTATATCTTTTGGAACTAACAGGCTTACCTCCTCACAATTTGTACTGTACTCCCAAATGATTTTTCTGTGCTCTAGCAGAAGTCTCATTCAGTATGTAAAACTTTAATTAAATTACCTGGGAAACTGAGTGCAGAGAGATGAGCTAGAAGCAGGATTTCACCTTCTATATGCCAGCTTGCTTTTAACTCACTCCCTGCTCCAACTTTTCTGTGGGATTGGTGTAGAACTAAGTTTAAAAGATATGTTACATTTATGCCCAATGGAGCTCTGTTGTAATTTTGAAGTGATGGGATAGAATCTGATTTCATAGGTAATTAAGCAAATCTAACTGGATTTATTCTGGCAAGAAAGAGATGAAACTGAGTAGGAGATTCAAGATTTAATCAATATTTTAGATACCGGATTTGGGAAGACTTCAAAAACACATGTTTATAGCCAGAAAATATGGTTTCTTTTTAATCATCCTATTCTGTAGCATTAATAATAATGATGATTATATTTTTGTTGCACTTCCATATTACCTCCTCCTGGGAGAACTCTAAGTGCTTTATCAGAGGTGGTTTACCGTTTTATTTAATAAATTAGGCACTTTGTGTAAACAGCAATCTGCAAAACAATCAGGTACAATTCATGGGTGTTACCATTCAAATTATGTGTAAGTCATATGTAATTTGTATATAAGTAAATTGTGCTTTAGAGTAAACTGTGAGCACAGCATGCATGTGTATATTGCAAGCATATACATATGTGTGTGTGTGTGTGTATGCAGTATACACACACACATACACTATACATACAGACATACATATACACACATGCATGCTGTACTCATATTCAGCAAAACAGATGGAAAAGAAGACTATATTGTGGCTGAGCACAAAGCATTTAAGCTGATGTGTAAAAAAAATGAACAGTTATTTTGTGGCACATTTATGTAATGCCACTAGTACATCAAGAATAAGTATTTGCATTGTAATGGATCTGCAGTATACTTTCATACAATAACTTTCAGTTTTATTTTAGCCTTCCTACATGCAAGCCATGGGTAAACCATCAGTAAAATTGCAAACATTGTTTCTTGTAAACTGTAAGTAAAATGTGGTTATACTTTGAGTACACCATATGCAAACAATGAATAAGTTATGTAAGCCATTATTGACCTATGGTCAAGCCATGTGGAAGCTGATGCAAATGTTTAAACCCTTTGGGGTATGGTTGCTTTCTTAAGTCATTGGCTTTCCACATTAAACCTCTGTTTTTCTCATGCAGGTGCCATTGGGCTTGCCCAGTTTTATTGAGAGCACCCAGCAAAGTAGCTTTACAAGTATCTTATCTAGGACCAATGGCTGCTTTGGCACTCTCTGTCCTGAAGCTTGGTCTTCAGGGTTAATTGTTTTAAAGTCCTAATAGGGCTTAGGAGGGTGTGGCTCACAGAGCCAAACAGTAACACTATGGTCCTAGGCTTCTTTCCTCACTTCAACTTGTGCAGCTTTCAGAAACTTTGTGCTAGAGTAAGACAATATTTTGTAGCCATATATTATTGCTGACACAAACAACAAAGGTATCCCTGCTATGGCGGCATGTTCAAGGAGTAATTGCAAAAGGACTATTAAAAAAGATTGCAAACATTTTACACACAAACACAGAGAGAGAGAGGGAGAGAGAGAAGCACATAGACACACACAGAGATATATAACATTATATATATGTATATGTATATGTGTGTGTGTGTGTGTGTGCATATATATATATATATATATATATATATATATATATATATATATATATATATGTATATATGGATCTTTGGTTATTCGGGTTTTCTCCCACGTAAGATTGGAAGTATCTAGGCAATGTTTTGATGAAGTCTCATTCATCATCTTTAGGCTTGGTCTTCAGCTCTGTGCTTCTCAGAGTGATAAGATGATGATGAGATCACTCTGAGAAGCACAGAGCTGAAGACCAAGCCTGAAGATGATGAATGAGACTTCATCGAAACGTTGCCTAGATACTTACAATCTTACGCGGGAGAAAACCCGAATAACCAAAGATCCACATACAAATACCCGCGAGAACCTCAGAAAACATATATATATATATATATATATATATATATATATATATATATATATATAAAATTAATTTAGATAATTTACTCTGAAAGTGCTTAATGTCTTTCAAGTAACATTAATAAAAATACTTGTAAGTTGATAGTATTCTAACCACAATAGTTGTGGATCAATACTATCAAAACCACAATATTCTAACCAATTAATCTTAAATGGGGACCTTTCATGATTTACATGTTTAAGTCCACCGAAATCCGTGGGTTTGCTTCCAAATTTTTTAATTGAACTGGGTGAAGGCAGTAGATGTCAATCCTTTCATAGCTTCCTCATGGTGAAAAGATGAAGTACTTTAATGAACTGTGTACTGTTTCTGCTTGGGAAAATATTAAATGAGAGAGAAGCAGCAGTATCCTTAAAATACTCCCCCAGTTTAAGTCAGGAGTTGTCCTTCTAGATCAGATGAGCATGAAAGTACATTTTCTTTCCATTCCAGTAAAATCCTAAAATGCACAATACATAGCATTCCTCACACTTCTCAAACAATTGGCTTGAGTGTGTTTCTCTGGCAAGATTTTTTTTTTACAGCTATGAAATGCTGCGCTTTATCCTCCTCTTACAAGATGACATTCAAAGGGAGGTGGCTTTTGGTATAGAAGAGGGAAAAGTTATCTGTGAGAAATTCGTATTTCTACATAATGGCTAAAAACTGCAGAAGTTCTGGTTGCCAGCTGGCCAGCTTTTCTAAATGAGTAGATTTAATAGGAAAAGTTGCCACTAATTTTATTTTTAAAAAGGTAGGAATTCTTTGACAGTGTGCAAAAGGCAGGAATGAGCAGATGCCATTGCCAGTAGGATGTTGAGCTCTACTTCCCCTGAAATTGTTAACAGGACATGTATTCATTCAATACTGTTCATGATGACCGTCCTAAAAGATAGCCATCTAGCCTGCACGCTTAAGACCATGTAGAAAAGGAACTTGGAAAATAAGGCAAGACTCACTCATATGTATCCAGTGAATTTCAAAACAATCCCCTTGTTTATGACTGAAGTCTGACCTCTTCCAGCAAAGATCCAAGTTTCTGCAATAAAATTATCAAGTGAAAACAAAATTATAGATCAGATCATTTCACTTGACAAATAAAAGGCCCCAGTCTCTACCAGGGACCTTAAAGCACCATAAAATCTAATTATTTGTCATGGACTAGGGGCACCAAGTTTAATTGTCAATGAACTTTCATTCCAAAAAGCTAATACCACAGAATCATTAATTTTAAAGACCCATGAAGGTTTGTGTTTCCTCATGAAAAAAAAAATCAGGGGATGCCATTTTTTCCCTGGATTGTACACTGGGTTTTGCTCCCATTATAAAGTGTATTTTTCTGCAGTGCACAACTGGTATGTCAGCTGTACCAGTTCTTTAATGGAATCAAAGTGGTGGTGCTAGAGAATTGTACATGGTGGAGCATTGCTGTGCAACAAGAGTACAATCCAGGAGAAATTGCTCAGTTCTTATAAAAAGCACCATGACTTTATTTCATTCCAATTCACATGTTGTTTACATTCTGCCAGTCTTCCCGCTTGCATTTGGTCTTATATTTTCAAGAGGCTGCTTTTAGATGATTTTGAAAAGATGGGACTAAGAAGATAGGATGACCCTCATGGGCCTTGAATAAAATAAAGCTGGAGCCAACCTGCATTAATTTGGCCTGGCCATTCTTGATGAAAAGGGCTAAGAGCTTGATGTGTCATTCTGCAAAGCTTCGATGGGAATGTGGATCCACATCTTTCGGGCTTATGTTTGACCACAGAAATACGACTGTAGCCTCCAAATTTAATTGGGAGAATGTCTGGGGAAAATGATGATTCCCTCCTGGGCTCTGAATGGGATATTTTGCATGGCCAATTCCAAGAATATTTAATTTATAGCAAGAGAGTGTACCTAACACGTACTACAAAACCAGAAGTATCTTTTTTGCCTTTCTCACTTGAACATGTGGAGTCTTGATATTCAGAATTTCTTTCTTTCTCAATGGCACTTTGAGTTGCTAAGAGTGTCAGTGTAGCAGGGAATTGGTGAGATAATGTGAAATGAACAGGGCAAAAATCCAGGGATTTAACATTTTTGGTTGAAGTAGATATTTTGTTGGGATTCTTTCCCATGGAGGAAGTCCTACAAGATGGTCTGGGAAATTATTTCTTTTCCCTGTTTCTCTTTCTTGTTGAACTGGTCTTGGTCCCTGAGCCAGAGGTGATAGGGATCTGTCCCTCTCTAGTTACCTCTGCACTGGGGTTTGGATCCTGTTTATTTTTATGATGAAACTCTCTGGGATCCTGCCCTTTAAATAAATTTATTTTTCAACAAAACTCATTCACTGCTGATTTCTTTTTATTTTCTGTTCCTGTTTCCTCTAGTTCTATGTGTCCCCTGGAAAGTTTTCCTCTCCCTTGGTCCATGTGATTGCTTAAATCTGTAGCATATTTACTTTTCTGGAGGAACAGCATCTATCTGATGAACCAAAATTCAACCAATGCTTTCCCTCGGTATCCTAGTGCATATGTTCCAACATATTAAAAACAACAACTCCATAACAGGGGTGCAATTCAGAAAGGGCAGACACTCAGAGAACCATAACCTTATCCTGTGTTTTCATTTGGCTGATAAATTTGCTTCCATACCACAAATTTCACTTCCAAATGCTGGTGGTATAGCCTATTTAATGCTACATTTTCCTAGGACAAGAAGGACAAAGTAAGTATTTTCTTTTGTCCCTAGCAGTGAGTGGGGTAAGGGTGCTCTACTCATTGGTCAAGAAAGAAGGGAAATAAGATAATTCTGGGGGAAGAGCTGTTGGGATGCAAAACAGCCAATGCAGCTGCAACCCACCAGACCACAAGAATGCAGTTCCCACCATTTCTCATGTGGGATGAGCTCTGCCATGGTGCAACTGGTGCTCTGTGCAGATCCTCTCCGTCCTGCCTCCATGCCACCACGCCTCATTTGAGAAGGAAGGAATCAATTTTACGGGGAACTGGTTGGTACCCTACCGTTTGCAACAGGACACATAGCTTGGGAGAACAGACCACAGCAGGCCAATACAAGGAAAGTTCTTCTGCCATATCTGAAGCAGTGGGGAATTCAAAAGCTTACTCTCTGAGACTACAAGGACCAAGGCTTATGGAGATTCTCAATCACCTAGGTCATGGTTGTCCCAAAGGTGCTTTTCCAAAAGGCAACTGGATTTCCTTGGGTCTTTTCCTTGAAAAAATCCTTCTTCAAAGATGCTTCTTGGATGAGAAGCAAAATGTTTTCAAGGAAAAGAACCAAGGAAATCCAGTTGCCTTTAGGACTACCAGGATCAATATTTCACACACATGCGGGTTTCACTGGGAGTGGGTAGGTGGGGGCATTGCAATTGCTACTGTGCATTCAATGGCAATGAGAGAGTTAAACAGCAGAGGTATGGACTTTTCTCACATGCTTTGGTGTTGAGAGAGAAAACAAACAGGTTTGTAGATGTATATGGAGCATCGGGGAGCGGCAAAAACTTTCTTAACAGTAACATATTTAAAGGGGGCAAGGGCAGAATTTCTACTTCTGTCTCCCAACTGGCCTCTAATATCCTACCAACCAGATGGTCAAAAGTCAGAAGACAACAACAGAAATAATAACCTCTCAAACAGCACCATTATTTATTTATTGGATACTTGGCCTTTTTTAAGGTGCTCAAGGTAGCCTACGTATCACTCCCCTCCTCTTAGTGGTTTTCACACAGTAGCCTTGTGAGTAGGTTGGGCTGAAAGAGAGAAAATAAGTGGCCCAAAGTTACCTCATGGGCTTTCATGACTAAACCTTGGCTTCCTCCCTCTTAGTGGAACACTTCACGGTCTTCACCCCTGCACCAGAGCGGGACCTGCAGGTTCTGACCAGTTCTGGAGAAGCGGTAGCGGAAATTTTGAGTAGTTCGCAGAACCAGAAAATACCCCCTCTGACTGACCCCACCCCCATCTATTCTCTGCCTCCTGAGTCCCAGCTGATCGGCTGGCTCTTCTTTTATTGCCCTGCACATGAGAACAGAGCTGGAAAGCAGGTTAGTGGGATGGGGATGGAATGGGGATTTTGTGGTAACCTTCCTCCAGGAGTGGAGAGGGAATGGAGATTTTACAGTATCCTTCCCCTGCCATGCCCACCAAGCCACTTCCACCAAGCCACACCATGCCTACTAAACCACACCCACAGGACCGGTAGTAAAAAAAATTGAATCCCACTATTGCCCTGCGCCATATGCCCTCTCAATATTGCATACATGTTACATGCATTGCAAAATGATCCTTCCAAGGCTAGCCCTAAGTGTTATCATCTCTCTTCCCCACAGCAGACTGGATATACAGAAGAAAATGAAGCACACTCAAAAGCATTGTGTGTTTGGATCAACAATATGAATGTTTATGAACCTTTGTGAGGGCAACTGAAACAAGTTTTATCATGCCTTAGGCACTAACTGGCACATGTGGTAATTATGATCCTTCTTTGTCCTTCTTCGGCTTACCTTCATGCATGGAGGAACTCAGAAAGAGGGAGAGAAAGGTTGCTCACATGGGATTAAAACACAAAATGCCCCTCCTGAATTGCATCTCAGCTCATCCTCAGAGGGACAGCCTTTGGTTAAACCCAAAGTCACACTGATGCAATATTTATTTATTTAATTTGTATCCTTTATTAATAGCCCTTGTGCCTGCTGTGCAGGAAGAAGCCAGCCTGAAACGCTCCTGCTTGCATTTGCTCAGTGCTCTCTACTTTGAGATGGCTTTTCTTTACAATGGAGATAATAAAGAAAGGGAAACTTGCTCTTTCCAACAGTTTTTTTTCCCCTCAGAGTCTGCTGTTATGTGCCGGCATCCTTCTCCAAAAAAGCTTATCTGCTGGGAGAGAGTTAGAAACACCAAGGCACAAGGAAGTATTTTTGCATACAGTGGTATGTTTACCCCCACGACAGGTCAAGCAAAACTGCAAAACCAGCATGACTTTTTTGTTTTGTTTTGAGGTAAATTGCAGGAAAACTTTTAAATTGAGGAAAGCTTTTACCTTTCACCACCCCTTCTTTCTCCCCCCCCCAAAATGATGTTCATCTTAATGCAGAGACACGGAACCTTTTAAAGGTTGAAGAACTACCTTAAAAACAAATTTTTTTAGTCTACCTCAGGCCTCACTCAATGATTAGAATTTTTGATCTGGTTTAATAATACTCAAGCGGGGGATTCAATTTGGTTGTTTTGCATCTTTTGGAAGCTTAATATACCTAGAGTGACCAAACATCTTTTATTTTAAAATACCATTCTTTATTTCAGAAAGCTGTCCTTTAGAATTGCTTAATGTAATTATTTTCTTTGCTCTTCAATTTTCCTTTGTAAAGCACAGTTATAAAGGATAAACATTTTTTAATCCTTCAGAATGTATTTCAGATTTATTCCCTTTTCAGTTTTTTTCCCTTTATTTTTTCCCCAAGAAAATATGGTGTCTGTAAATACACCTATCTGCTTTTTCTTCCCACTGAAAATTGTAAGAATTTGTGTTACAGCCATGAAACAGCTGCAAGGGTAATGCCCAAAAGAGGACCAACTGAGCAGATATGCACAAAATTTGCATGTGTATAAATTTGCTAAGTATATACAGCAAATACGCTCTAGGAATAGTTGTACAATGTAGTATATTGTATACTGTACAATGTAGACAATATTTTTTTAATCTGATATAGATTATTATTATATAATTAGGTCATTCATACATCTGTTCCAACTATTACCCAGTTGTTTCCTGTTAATAGGCAATGTCAAGTCCCGTTATTTTTATATCTGATCTAGATCCACAGCCCTTTGAGTCGGATGGGCAACCTGGGGCTCTTCTGCAATTCCCAGCATCCTTTACCACTGACCAGCCTGCCTCAGCCTGCTGGGAATCTAAACTTCAACATTATAATCGCCTTATGTTTGTCTGTAAAGGAATGTGAGCCACATGGCCATCTATTCCTAGCCCTCCGAATTAATCTCAGAACAGAAGATAAGAAATGTCAGAGCACTGCCACCTTGATTTTGTAACTCATGCGATTATACTATTTGCATATACAGTGGTACTTCAGTACTCATTGTTAATTGGTTCTGGGAGCCATGATGAGTACCAAAAACAATGAATACCAAACAAATTTTTCCCATAAGGAATAATGTAGTGAGTCACAAGGCAACTGACACCGACAGGTTCTAGCTTGTGTGTTGAGTACCAAACAAACAATGAGTATTAGGACAACATTTTCATACCCAAATGCATTGAGTATCAAATTAGATGATTAACAAAGCACTTGAGTACCAATGTACCACTGTATAGCCGATTCTATTTTCATTACTTTGTGGATTATTTAGTATGTGTGAGAAAGATCTACCTATCTAACACAAAGCTTGTTTGTCAAAGCAACGAAAGATTTCCTTTAAGAAAAATGGAGAGAGGAGCATAGAAAGTTTTTGCACAGATCCTTCAGGTAGTCATTCTGAAATGTAGAAGCAATCACCATAAATACTCATAAAGTACTTTTTTATGTACAGTATTATCTTTATATACACTCCCAGATTCAAATGCTTTTTTCACACAATTTCCCTAACATACAACATGACATATTTAGAGCCCTAGGGAGCTTAGCCTCCAGAGAGTCTAAGCTTGCTTCTCAACCTGCCCTTTCCTCTAACTCTCTCTTGAACCTTAGCTTCTTGTTTCTTCAGCTCCTGCAGCCTTGATTTAAGGAGTTCTAGGTCTCCAGCTTTCTTCTCTGGCATGGCTTCTGTGTCTTTAAGCTTTCCAAATAACAGACATTCAGCTGGTTGAACTTTGCCTGGGGAGACAGCAGTTTGTAAAAGAAATTCAGCCTGTCACACTGCTGTTAAAAATATGGAGAGCCCTGCCAGGAAGTAATGGAAAATTTGGCAGCTTTAAGTCTAATGAATGGGTGAATCACTTGCTCCACCCTTTCCTTCCCTCTGGCTCTTATTAGCTGTTCCTTTTAAATGTAGCTACTGTACCTGATCTCTTTGTTCTTTAATTCATGCAAATATATTTCTAGTCTGCTGCAATGTGGGTGGATGCCAAATTTGGCTTTGTAGATCAAGGTTGCTATTCTCCTGGGCTTTGTCTTCCTTCCAGCTCCTTTGTCCCACCTGGCCACTCTTGGCTCTGGCTGCTTTGCTTCTAGCCAAATTTTTTAACAAAAGACAAGAAGGAATTGTTTCTTATAGCTCATGTGGCATTGGGGGTGGGGGTGTGTGGAAACAGAGCTATTCTGTTAAAGGCTCTTCACCAAAATCTTACCATCGCTAGTCACTGGTTAGGAAACATTAGCAGAGCTGCAACATTTCTACCTCAGGCCTTCATTGGCATGATACAATAGGGTGATAAAACTCTGACCCAATTTATAGTGTTATGGCAGGGTGGGAGAGTGTTGCAAAACCACCAGAAATAGTTCTGTAACTGCTAAGAATTTTATTAAGCCTTTGGCACATTGCAAATTCACAGAACATGAATCTATAGTTAAACTGAATGATGGTTTAGTGATTCACCAATGTACAAGTGGGAACAACTTTCTGAACCATAGATCAATTATCCCTGGCTGATTATGACTATAACTGGTAAGTAAATTTTAGCCTAAAGTGTTGAACAAATCCAAACTTGTGTAAATGGTCCTCCTTCTTTCACCAGAATCATTTTGGATCTTTTTAATCATATGGCCCCAGGTTCTGTCGCTTGCCCAGTCCAACTATGGTTAATTTCATCATGGTATTGTCTTCACTATTCATTGCCAAAACTGCACATCACTTGTTGAATCTGGAATCCATAAACAGCTAGTGCTGATCACCTATACCTTTCACCCAATTAATATTTTTGTGTGTGTGTGTGAATGTTGCTAGAGTTAGCTTCCCACCACCCACCACAGCACAACTCTACTTTGGAACAAACAGTATAATAACAAAATGGTGTTTCTGATGATACAAACTGTTTAATTTCCTTACCAGAAATCTTATAAGCACAAGTGGATGCTCTGAGGCTAGAGAGCCATTTGCAAGCCACCAAAATTTGACTTCCCCTTAGATTAGAAAATTGGCTGATGAAGTAAAAGTACTTTCACTCATCTTCTTGATCCTTAGTTGCCATCTAGATTACATTGATCTGTCAACATCAAATGATAAAAGTGGTAGAATTTCCATCATATGCAATGCTTCCATGTATAGCAGTAGATTCCCAGACTGCCCCAAGGTTTCTGTGCCCTGTCATGTTTTTAGTCTCAACCAAACTGACAAATTGTCGTTCCTTCAAAGAAACCGGATTGGCAACATTGACCATATAAATACATATGGAAGGATTTTGACTTTGTGCGCTGTTGTGCCAAGTGAACCAATTAGCAGAGCTTTCAATGCAACAAGCTCAATAATAGGTACAGATCTATATAATGCAATATAGAAGGTAATTTGGAACAAGCACTCTGCATCTCCAGGCTTGACTTCAAGGTTTGTGGATCCTAAACACAGATGATTGTTTAAAAAAAAAAAAAACAGTATTCAGGACTCAAAAGTCCAGATTCATTTTAGAAACTGAGTACATGCTTTTCTGAATTGTACCCTTCGGGAGAGGATGAGAGTAATTATCTCTCATATCCACTTGGTGGGGGAAGGCTGATCTGGTTCATTTTTTATATATTAGCAGCCAGCCAGTTTCTTCCAAATTGTCACAAGCAGAATGCAAAAGTGATGGACTTCCCCTGATGATTGTCTCCCACATTCAGTGTTTAGGGGTATATGATAAGATATATTCCATCTAATAATGAAATATACTAATAACAAACTCGCTCCAATTGGCAATTATGATGTAACTCCTGCATAGCAACACCTCAAGGAGCTGGTATCAGCAGGTCTGGAGAACTAAGAAGTTTGCAAAAGAACACAGGTTTGTTCTTTTGTGGACTCTCTCTTTGTCTCTCTCACACTCTTGCATGAACACATAAATTAGGAGGGGGAAAAAAACAAAGGGGTGGGTGGGAAATCGGACCTTTTAGGATGCCAAATGATCAGAGAATGCAATGGTTGTCTAAAACAGTGGCCCCCAACCTTTTTTGTGCCATGGCCCGGTACTGGCATCACAAAATGATCCGCGGCCCGGTACCGGCATCAGCACGCATGACAAGGCAAGGCGAGCCAAGCAACCGGCCAGTCAGCCGTCCCCCGCTTCTCCCCATCACCTTCAACTCCTCCTTTGTACCTTTGTTGATGGGCTTTGGGATGGTCACTCAGCTCGCCTTGCCTTGGGTGCTGAAAGAATCCTCGCGCCTTAGTTTCGTTTGAAGCCGCCCCCCCCTCGATGAAACTAAGGCGCGAGGATTCCTTCAGGACCCAAATGCCGCTTTCCAACTGAAAAAGCTCACCCGGAAGCACTTTATCATCGAAACAAGATGGCGGCACCCAGCAAACCGGCGGCCCGGTAGAAAATGTTCCATGGCCTGGCACCGGTCCGAGGCCCGGTGGTTGGGGACCCCTGGTCTAAAACATTATGAGCCATAATGCAGTTGGTTAGTGGCTTAATTAAAGAAATAAATAAAGAAAACTAGATTTAAGATATGGTCACATACTGCCCTGGAGTGGGAGTGATGGAGGAAGAATAAAAACATATGTATCTCCTTCAAGTCATCCTTAGTTCCTGATGAAGCTCCTTAGACTGCCTGAATTCTGGTAGACTATAGTTTCTGCAGTTTTCTTTGTAAGGTTTTAAAAAAAGAAAAAAAAAGAAAAAGAAATGGCCTGTCCTGGAGAAAGAATAGCAAAGGTATCAGCATCCCCCAGTTAGTTTCTCAGCAAATCTCAGTAAAATCATGTTAATAAAATAAGAAGCCTGGTTCCGGGTGCTCTCTTGCCTCTTCTGCTAACAGTTTTGGCAGAAACAACATCCAAGCCGACAAGTGTCAGCCCTGAACACATAGAACTGGGGGAAGGAACTCACAGCTCACATCTTGCACACTTTTGTGGTTTCCTAAATCCTGAGAACTGGACTCTCAAAATTCGGTGAGAAATTGCTATGGGGATTTCCTGCCAATTTTAACAGAAACCAAAGAGAGTATTTGAAGGCTTCCAATTTGTAAAGTGAAATTAAAGAGGAAGAAGAAAGAAACCTTGAAAAATATCTCCCCCCGCCCACTGAAAACCTCACTCCCCAATACTTATAACTGTTGAAAATAATAGTGAAAGAAAAAAGTGGGAACCACAAAACCCTTTCCTGTAAGTGGTGTCAAAGACTGACTTGAGTTGGACCAAAGACAGTTTGCTGCTGCACAAGGCAAAAGACAAAACACTAAAATAATAATATAGTGTCTACTTTCCGGTTGAGTAGACTGAATTAATAATTGACTGGCACATCAGTGATGGTAATAGGATAATGTTCTTCTTTGTGCCACAGCAACATCTTAGACTGTCAGCCCCAGGAGAGACTGCACATACTCAGGTCTGTCCTCCAAAAGAAGAGTTTGGGAAGATTGCAAATTAGTGCCTGCACCCAAGGCCTCTGTCTCACCCTGCCCAATGGCCTTTTATTACTTTTTCCTAATTGCTCATGTCATGCCTCTAGGGCAGAGTTCCCTAACCTTTCCAGCTTTGTGAACTGGGGGTGGTGGTGCAGAGAATAGATGGTTTCTGTGTGAACAGTGGGCAAGCACGCAGGCATTCACCCACTGCTTGTGTAAGTGGAGATGTGTGTGCTTGCACTTCTGTAGTTCAGTTCTGAATGGCTCAAAGCCCAATAATGGTTCGTGACCCAGGGGCTGGGGACTCTTGCACTGGGGCATGTGAACAGGGGTGGGATTCAAATTTTTAACAACTGGTTCTGTGGGCGTGGCTTAGGTGGTGGGTGTGGCTTGGTGGTCATGGACTGGGTGGACATGGTCATGTTATTGGCTGGGTGTGGCCAACTCAATATCACTCACATTGAGGTACGCATCTCCTCCTCTGGCCTCTCATGACTGTGGGGATGCTGCAACAGTCGTAAGTCACTTTTTTCAGTGCCATTGTAACTTTGAATGGTCACTCCACACAAGCAAAGTACCAACAAAGGGGGGCGGGAACTCCAGAGAAGTTCCTAAGACAGGAAGTCTAATCCTGCCAAGAATGTAATCAGGGTTAACGGAGAGGCAGTTTCTGTAAGCAACACCAGAATGTTTCCTTCCTGCCTTCCTTACAGGATTAAGCCAGTAATTTCTTCTAACAACCGGTTCTCTGAACTGCTTAGAATGTTAACTGATTCTAGCGAATAGGTGCGAACTGGTAGAATCCCACCCCTGCATGTGAAGTAATAATATAATAATTAGGGGGCTCTAGGCATATGTATAGTGCCTTTGTATTACTACTCAGTAAAAATAACTAACCTCCCTGTCTGACAATGGAAGGATAGATTTAGAAGGTATAAGAGATTTCTATTCAGACACTCATTTTGCTATTTTTGATAGCAAAAATATGGGATATGGGAGCCTGTAATCTTGCTCAAAAGGAAAAGCAGGCTTATTATCCCCAAAATGTTCACTGGAGGGCAGCATATCAATCTTCTTAGGTGAAAGAAAAAGGTACTAGATCCTGGGTGAGGTGAGGAGATTTGGTTCCTTGCATTGCCTGTTTTTAATATATCTCTTTTCCTCAACAAACACACCCACACATTTTACACTTTGTCCAACTCAATTTTATTCATTTTTGTTACCTGCCCCCCAGGGGCTACACTGTCCCAGGGGTCCTGTTATCTGCCTGATGCTCTCCTCCCTTGCTGGCTATAACTACATAATGAGACCTTGGCTAAAAAATGTCCAAGTTCCTCATGCCCTCGGTACATATAGTGCACAGGTGAGTACAAGGGGTAAAAGTGGCAGGCAAGAACCTGAACTGGGAAGGCCTGTAGACCCAATTCTGACATCCTAAAAGCCACAGGGAGGAGTGATTTCCCACCAATGTCTGTGTTGAGGTATGGGTACCAGCACACCTCAAATTCCTTCACGGCTGTTGCCATAGGTAAGTCTTGGAAGTGTCAATTGGGCCAGGAGGAGGTGGTAGCAAAACAGTGTGCCCACTTATGGCAGGGGGAGGTGGCAAGGTTGTTGTGGGTGGAGCCAGTTGGGCTGATGGAGCCATTGGGAGGGGAGGGTCTCCCTCTGCATCCCACAAGCTGATCAGGGGAGGGTAGACTTCGTTGAGTGGAATGGCGGCTGCATGTTGCATGTACTTTTTGAGTGAATGGCGACACCCTTTCTCCTTGAGTCGACGAGAAGCACACAGGAGCAGGAGCACAGCACTTAGAGCTGCTAATAAGGAGCCGGTAATAGCAGCCAAGGCTGCCCCTCCTGCCCAGCCTCCCATCAGCTCCACTGAAAGGGAGGCATCCTTGGTGGTGACATTGAGGCAGACCTGCTGAGCGTGGGGCAATAACCAAGCAGATGGAAGGCTTGCAGAAGCCTCCATGGGTGCAGAGGAGGCTTTGGAAGTTCCTGGAGAAACCACGGTTGAATGACTCATGAGAGACAAGGAAGGACCCCTAGGGATTATCAAAGAGCTCAGAGATGGCATGGAAGCACCTGTGGTTGCTGTGACCATTTCTGAAGACAAAGGAGAGTTTGTAGAAGCTGCTAAAGCAGAAAGAACATCAGTGTAACTGGCAGCAGCTGAGGACTTGGGAATGGAAGACATGACAGTAAGGCAAATCTCATAATGGGTGGAAGGTTGCAAGTGTGTGAGGTTGTATTCCCGGATGCTCACAGGAACCCGTGCAGTGTAGGTGAAATGGGGGTTATGGATACGCATGGTAGCTGATGACCAGGGTGGTGGAGGTGGTGGGTGAGCAGTGGCTGATTCATCTCTCTCGTTTTTATGCCCCTCTATGTAAGATGTGGTCCACTCCAACACCACAAAATGTGACTGTACCTTTTTGGCAAAGACCAGTAGCCTGGCAGGAGTTACCGGTCTTTCTCCAATAACATTGAGGGACAGACTGTGGCTAGTAGAGGCCAGTTCATTCCGGGCTACACAAGTATAAACTCCTGAATCTGCTGGGTTGGCTCTGCTAATCTCAAGGGTTCCACCAGCCCTAAGATGCATCTTCCCTGTTCCAGCAGTCACTTTTTTCCCAGAAGGTAAGATCCAATGGAATTGTGGTGGTGGCTCTGAGCTGGCTTGACAGTCCAGAATGACTGTAGAACCAGAAGATGCCTCCAGGTGTTCTGGAAGATTGGGTGCAATTTCTGGCAAACAACCTTCCCCCCTGACGCTTTTGAAGGCTTCTTGGAGCTCTTGACCCATGGCTTCTCTAGGTGAAGTACAGAGAGTAGTTTGCGATTCAATCAGCCGAATGTGTCCTGTAGTCCATGGTTTCCAGTTCTCTAAGCAATCGCATCGCAATGGATTCCCATAGACACTAAGTTCAGCCAAAGCTGGCAAGGCATCTTTCAGGCCTAAGGGAAGGAAACCAAGAGCTGTATTGCTGATGAGCAGAGTGCGAAGAGCTGGCACCCCCTGGAAGGCAGCTGGATGCAGGTATGAGAGATGTGGATTGTGGCACAGCTCAAGCTTGGCCAATTCTGGAAGATTCTCAAATGACCCTTTGTGGATGCCAGTAAGTTTCTCCATGCCATTGAGGCTCAGCTCTTCCAGATGCAGCATGTCCTTGAAGTCTCCTGGCTGGATTTCTGTGATAGGATTTTTGTTGAGATCCAAGAATTTCAAGAGAGATAGGCCTCTTAGTGCCTTGGTGGGAACGTATGAAAGGTGGTTATCATAAAAGGAGAGAC
Source organism: Hydrophis major (assembly GCA_033807585.1). Classification (NCBI taxonomy): domain Eukaryota; kingdom Metazoa; phylum Chordata; class Lepidosauria; order Squamata; family Elapidae; genus Hydrophis; species Hydrophis major. The sequence goes on from CM066329.1 coordinate 226,254,582, forward strand.
TCTCCAAGTAGTCCAGGCCTTGGAAAGCATCAGGGGGGATTTCAGTTAGCTGCATCCCTGCTAAGACGAGGCTGTGAAGCCTTTCCAAAGGCTGAAAACTCCCTCTTGTTAACTGGGAGATGGGATTCTCTCCAATCATCAAAATCTCTAAGTTGTGGAGTGGGAGGAACCAACGATGGTCAATGGCGTGGAGACGGTTGGCATTGAGGTGCAGCCGGAGCAAGCTGGTTAAGCCCGCAAAAGCCAATGGCTCAATAGAGGAGATACAGTTGTGATTTATGTAAAGTTCCTCTAGTGAGGTAAGGTCGCTTAAGCAGTGGTTGGAAAGCTCCTCTACCTGATTCTCTTCCAAGTAAAGTGTAATGAGATGTGAAAGGTTAGCCAATCCAGCATCACTGATTCTGGAGAAGTGGTTTTGGGAGAGGTCCAACTCAGTCAAGTTGGACAAGTGCTGGAGCTCCCTGTTGACCTTGGAGATCTTATTACTCTGTAACAGGAGGACCTGGGTGTCTGAGGAGAGATTGCCGGGGACCCGGGTGAGCAGCAGATCATTGCAGTCCACTGTGCTGGCCTCATGATAAATGGACTGGGGAGTGAACCACGGGCGAGTCTCACAGACACATTGTGGAGGGCAGGAGTGAGTGGCAGACGGTGATCCTTGTAGACACAGCAACAGCAGAACATACAAGGGGAGACAGGACATGGTGCTCTCCCCTGCTAGGAGCCTTCTTGACCACCGACTGCTTGTGGTGTAGCTTTGGATATAAAGGACGACTTTAATCCATCAGATGAGCTCAGAGTAGCCTGTGGAGTCTTGTCATCACTGGAAGAGAAAAACAAGGACGGATATGAAAATATAAGACTTCGTAGGGTAAACATTTATTCTGAAAGTTCATTAAAGCTGTTGAGATCCTAGCCAGCTTGGGTCTTGAGGTCATGCGGTCTTTAAAAGTTAAAAAAGTTTCTTCAAACATTGTCCACCCACCGTAACTGGTGGCAGCATTAACAAAGATAAAATGAATAAATGAATGAATGAATGTCATATTATTTAGATTTCATTTCATTCATTTTATGTATATGGTAAATGAACATCAGTTTTTGTCCTTTTTCTGGTAATGTTTTAAAGTGCAGCCCTGGAGATGCTACTTGTAGGCCAAATGTGACCCTCGGTTTTACAAACTGTGCACTTGCTTCTACAGGTACTAATTTTTAGAGTAGGTTCCTATTCCCTTTTATTTTACAAAACAAAAGGTAGGCAACCTCAACCAGAAATTTTAAGCAAAACTCAATAATAACCAAGCTCTAATTTATAGCCATATTTATGATCCTTACAACTTTCCTAGTCCCTGTTTTTGTCTGATATTATTCACATCCATTTCCCAACCCCTGCTCTGAGCTGACAAGTTCAGATTTGTTTTAGTTCCTACATTTCAGGACAGATTTAAACCATAGAAAATCTGTGGCCTTAGGGAGCTTGCATTAAGTTTGCCACATAACACTCCATTCGCAATCCCAGTTTAGACTGCATTTTTTAATTCAGACTGATGGCATTTTAGGTCATCTATTATTACCATAAAGTGACAAACCAGATTACTAATCCTGATATGCACTATGTAAATAAACAAAGGGTGGCTTTTTTAGTTTTAAAAATGTCACAGGAATTTTTTAAAAGGGCAAAAGTTGTCTAATGTAATTTTTGTTTACATAGATGAAAAACAAATATAATATATGTAACAAAAAAGAGAAAAAAGAAAATTGCAAAAACCAGTGCAGGGAAAGAAAAAAGAAGATAAATTTAAAAGACACAAGAACCAGGAAAAAAAATATTATAGACAAAATATTATAGTCCTCCCTCTTTTAATATTACAAAAATCCATTCAGTCCCTTAGTCAAGCCTTTTTCAACTGTCAAGTCACAAACTCATTTCACCTTTTTCTATTTCAGGAAAAAAAAAGTCTATAAAACGTTTTCACCCATGTTTATAATTTTGTTCCTGGCCATACAGGGCAGCGTTATCATTTCTGCCAATTCTGCCACCTTTGCTATCCGTTTCTCCATTGTGGATGCTTCAGTATTTTTGCATCATTGCATCATCTTGCATCAATTACCATATATAAAAATTAAAAGGGGAGGCCTGAATTTGCCAGACTTCCTAAAGTTGTGAAAGTCATCCATCCAGTGTCTGGTGATCGTTTCTTTGCTTTAAGATACTCAGGAGAAACAGAATTTCTTCAACTTGCTTTGCTACACTTATCTAGGAAAACCTACATTTCTGGACTCATTAAAGGCAGCAGGATTTATTCTGACCATCTCTTTTCTTCAGGATCAGCCATTTGCCAGGTTTGCCACAGGTTTAAATAACAACTTGGCATGCAATTAGGATTTCTTGGATAATGATAAGCAGGACTACTTATCAGAAACAGATAGTTAAAAGCACAGAGCAGAACTTGGGAAAGGCAGCTGCCAACATGAACATAGTTTAACATTGGCCACCTGTGTTGCATGGACTTCAATTTTCAACATCAATTCCTCAATCAGTTGCTAATATTGAGAAACACTGGTTTAAAACAAGATTGATAGTTTAGGGAGAGAGAGATGGATGGATAGATAGATCAGCGGTCACCAACTAGTGGGCTGTGCCCCACTGATGGGCCATGAGAAAATTTTGGTGGGCCACAGAGAAATCTCACTCCCAGAACACCCCCCCCCAAAGCAATTAATCCAGGCTGCACAGAAACACAAGGCTGTGCCACCCACATGGCTTGTGGGAACCCTCCCTGCACTCTCACTCCTTACCCGGCAAACTTGCCTGCGAAATTGCTATTTTTTCTTTTTCCAACCATCATCTGTTCTGCTGTGCGGGGAGATTTAGATGAGCTAGGAAGCAGGAAACGGTTGGATGAAACAAATTTGAGAGACTGAGCTAGCCAATGTCAGATAGATAGATAGATCACTGAATGATTCTGTGAGCAATTCAATCTGCCTGCTTGCTTTGCCTGATTTTGGGTAAAAGTTGCTCTTTTTTATAAAAAATCAATATTTATATAAATATTTATAATATTTACATATAAGCCATGCCCAGCCAGTCACATGACCACCAAGCCACATCCACAAATTGCGCCATGCCCACAGAACCATTAGTGGTACCTGGGATTTAAAATTATGAGTTTGGTAGTCCCTGAAGTCCAAAAGGTTGGCGACCCCTGTGATAAAGATAGATATAGATATAAAGATAAAAGATAAGAATAGATAAAGGTAGATAGAAAAAGCAATAGAGATTGAGATAGATTAGATGATAGACAGACAATAGAGTTTCAGGAATTTTTCTGACACTCATCTGTTCAGAAAATTAAGAAGAGAAACATCTTATTGTGGGTTGTCCAAACGGTTGGAAAAACTAGGCCACAAACTAGGACAAGCAAAGCACGTTTTATGCAGAAAGTTATTCACTCCCAGCCCATGTAGTTTGCTTATGATTCAAGTGGTTGTGCAAAGACAAAAACATAGGCTTAGATCTTGCAAATATAGTCCCTATCTTAAAAAGATCCTGTCTGCTGCAAATGGTAAGATGGAAGCAGCAATGGGCCAAGGGAGAGGCTTTTCTGGCCTCCAAGCCATCTTGCCATTAACCCTTAAAAAGCAGAACTGTAATTGGAAATAAGACTGACTGAATGGGGAGTGAGGACAGCTTTTCCCCTGCTGTCCCTTCCTGTAGGGAAGAAATACAAGACAGAGTTCATGGCCCATCGTGCTAAGTTACAACCAATCAAGCCACATTATGGACTAACATTTTGTGGGAGCTCAATCTCTATAGCCAGCAAACCATGACTTGGGGTTTAATGTGTACAAATCACTGCATGATAATTGACTGAAACATGGTGGTAATTCATACTAAAACATACCATGGCAATCTTTGGTGTGCAGTCACTTTGTGTGACCGTATGTATTCGAAAGACAGTTCTCCAATGCAGCTCTTCCTGTGGCCATCAGGATGGAAAATCCACAAGAAGAGAACCTGCTGAGCATTGGAAGATGGTCAAGACAGCAGAGGGTTAAAATAAGGGATCCACTGTAGCTGTTCTCAACCTCCTCCTCCCTCATGGCTGGTGTTATCTGAATAAACTAGTCAGACAACCAGACAAAACCTTTCCTGTATGATGAAAAGTGGCAATGAATGCTTCTTTGAGTTGATCTTGGTAAATTATGTTGGTATTACTGATGCAGGAGAAGGACCTGCACATTTGTGTATTTTGCACAGAAACTTAATTTTCTTTCTGTCTTGCTTTGCCCATCCAAACACCTGGTGATATGGATAACCATCTCAACTAATCAATATACACAGAAAGGTAAGGAATAATTATTAACACAATTCTTCCACATAAACTAGTGTCTAAACTTCTGGACCTTGGGCTTTCTAATTCAATCTGCCTTTGGATTATGGATTTCCTGTCTGGCCGCTCACAAAGGGTCAGATTAGGTAATCATACCTCTTCAACCCTTATTCTTAACACTGGTACACCACAGGGTTGCGTGTTGAGTCCCCTACTCTATACTCTTTATGTGCATGACTGCATTCCCACTCATGCTAGTGATACTATTGCTAAATTTGCATATGATACAACAGTGGTGGGACTCATCTCTAGGTGGGATGAGTCTGCCTACCGAGATGAGGTGGACCGGTTGCTTTCATGGTGTAGAGACAATAACTTAGTCCTCAACACCAATAAGACCAAGGAGCTTATAGTGGACTTTCGAAAGAACAGATCAGGAGGTTTCCGGTTCTGCGTGGCTTCGGGGCAGCAGGAATTCGCGACCGTCCACGATTCCTGCTGTGCTTGCCGCCGAGGTGCCCCCGATCCAAATGGATCCGGGGGATATGGCTGCCCTGTAGAGGCAGCTGAAGAGAGAGGGGAGCCGGACAGGGGGTTGGGGGTGTCGCAGACCTCCTCCTCGTCTGGAAAAACCCCTTTTTCCTGAGGTGGTGGAGCGGCGGTCAGTAATGGCCGCCACGAAGAAGCCTGCAACCTGGTAAGATTGTGCTGGAGGAAGCAGGAAAAGTGAAAGTGCTGGCTGAGCCGGGTTAATCAACATCTCTCAAACTGTCTGGAACTGAATTGTTTGAATTGCTGGAGGATACATTGTATCCCTAAGAAGATCGGAAAGCGGCGGAGAAAGCTGTTAAAGGGAAACTTTTTTTTTTTCTACACTCACCCATAGAAACAGCAGATGAAGATTTGAAATTTATTTGGGCATTGAAGGTGAATTATTTTGAAAGTTAAAGCCAAGGGACAAAAGATTCTTTGGACATTGGACTTAATAATTTAAGAAATCGGAAAACCCTTATTGGAGGTATTGATTTCTGATCATTTAAAAATTGTTGTTGCAAGTGGGAAGGGAGAGGAAAAAAATTGGAGCAGAAATTGAAAAAGGAGGAGATTGCCTAGAATTCTAAAGAAAGATACATGGTAATTGGACCTCTTTGATTAAACAGTAACCCCAGAAAGAGAAATAGAAGAAGGAAAAAAAAGCATTAACTTTTGGAATCTTTTTTGAATTATTCTTGATTAAAAATACTTGGGTGGTTGTTTTGGGAAAAGTTTCTCTTTTTATGATGGCATCGCTTGTGGATGAATTAAAAACTGAATATCAAAAATATAAAAAGGAAGAACAAGATGGAAAAGATACTTTGGGCACTTTATTTCAATTTTTAGAAATGGTGTTATGCACTTATGAAAAGTTGACTACGCAGCAGAACGACTGGGACAAAGAAGAAGAGGAAGAAGAAGCCATCTTTGATGAACAATGGGTTTTTTTCTGGGGAGGAGGAGAAAGAGGATAAGAAAAATGGGATTTTAAGGTTTGAAAAAACAACCAAAAAAGAGAAAAATGAGAGGAAAGGTGGATGCAAGGTTAGAAAACAACGGAAAGTGAGTAAAAAAAGGGAGGAGGAGAGACAAAGGGGTAAAAAGGGCAAGGAGAAGAATAAGCAAGAGGGAAGGGGGGGGGGAGAAGCCTTAATGGTGGGAAGCAAGATTTAAAGAAAAAAAGCTTATTTAGAGACAATGGGTGAATCTAACTGAAAAAAAAAGGGGGGGATTCTGGAAGGTACATAAGATTGAGTCTTTATATGTGTATTTAGAGTAAAATGCTTAAGATATAAATGAATATTAATATATACGATTAGTTTTTTTTTTTAATGATATGGATAGTGCTTATATAGGATTTTATTTTGTTATTGCTGGGTCTTTACCTTTTTTATAAAATGTATTGTGTAATTTTAGAATGTACTAAACAGAATCCCAAGATAAATTAAGTGTTATATGAAGTAATTTTAAGTTAGGACAATGAGTTAAAGGCGTCACTCCAATCAGTGTATAGGAGAAGTATATTAAAAGAAAAAAGATGAATGGATAGTTGGAAATAGAACAGACAAAGAATGATATTGAAAATGATAATAAGATATGGAAGGATATATAAAGTGAATATGATGTTTGAATTTGTGTCTGTACGAAGAATTTCAACGCGGGATCAAGCAGCCTTCAGAAAAGATGTTTTAGGTTTTTTGTTTTTCTTTTCTTTTCTATGTTCTGTGTTTTGTATGTTTATGAAAGGCAATAAAATTTTAATAAGCAAGAAATATAATTTGGATAACTAGAATGAAAAGGAGAAGTCGGGATAAGATATGAAGTTAAATAGATAATGTAAATATTGATATTACAATTTGGAATTATTTTGTATGTTCTATTGGCTTTCTTCTTTAATTATTTGTTTTTTTTTTTAGAGAAGAATTTTCAAATTGTTATGCCTGGATTATTTGTGTATTGTTTTTGTAAAATTAATAAAATTTGTTTTAAAAAAAAAGAAAGAAAGAAAGAACAGATCAGACATCCAGCCCTTGCTTATCAATGGAGACTGAGTGGATCAAAGGGCCAGTTTTAAGTTTCTGGGTGTTACCCTAAAAGAGGACCTGACCTTGGGTGCCCACATTGCAGCCCTGGTCAAAAGGACCCAGCAGAGATTATACTACCTGAGACTTCTCAGAAAACAACAACTGAATGGAAAACTGCTGGTGACCTTCTACCGTCGCACCATAGAGAGCATCTTAACTTACTGCACCTCTGTATGGTTTGCTAATTGCACAGTGGCAGATAGGAAAGCACTTCAGAGGGTTAACGTCATTGCCCAGAAGATCATTGGTTGCCCTCTCCCCTCTTTGGAAGAGCTTTATAGCTCCCGCTGCCTTAAGAAAGTTCAAAACATTCTCAAAGATCCATCTCATCCTGGGAAACCCTTTTTTTGAACTATTACCATCTGGCAGACGGTGCAGAATAATAAAAACAAGGACAAATAGGTTGAAAAACAGCTTCTATCCCAAGGCAGCAGCTCTTTTGAATTCTGCTGTATAGTGCAGTGTTGATGCGGTGTCGGGAGTTTTTGGTTCAATGTGTGGAGGGTGAAGATGTGTGTTTGTGTTTTATTTTCAATGTGCACTGAAGATGGTGTTTTGATTTTGTTGTACGAGGTGCAATGACAATTAACTAAACTAAACTAAACTAAGTGGTGAATTGTAGCTCAACTTCTGATGACTACAAGACTACATCTATGAAGTTTTCTTTGTCCTTTTGACTCCTCAATGCATCCTACACCTCTGGGATTTCCTAACCAAGTACTAGCCAGATCTGACTCTGCCTAACATTTTTTTTTTGAGATCAATCAAGATGGAGTAATTGCTACTACAAGATATTATATCTGGTATAAGAACAAGAAGATAATAGATGACATAATCTATTATGTTGTTGGATGATGTAATTCATAATCTCCTACTTGAGCAGGAGGTTGGACAATGGATTATGTGTGATGGATAATGGATGAGCAATGGATGATGTAATTCATCATCCCCTGCTTGCACAGGGGGTTGGACTAGAAGACCTCTAAGGTCCCTTCCAACTCTATTATTCTGTTAATCTTTCCTAAAAGCTCAGAAAACCAGGTTCTACTATATAATTGGACAGCATTCTGTTTGGAAAACCTGTACATGCTTCCTTGAGTTTCTAGCTGCTAGCAGGATAATGACAGAATGTGCAAGCACAAAAGAAATAACCTGCTTTATGTTGTAGAAAAATGAATATTGAATTACTTTTCTCTCCAAGAATGTTGGACTGCTCTCAGGCTGCAATAAATTTCCTAAAGAAATAAATCCTACTATGTACATTGCACACATTTTAGGTAAGCAGATAGGATTGTACTATCAACCTATCATATTTGCCTTTTAAAAATGGCAAAATACCCTTCATTTGCCTCCTTGTTCTTTACAAAACAACAGCTGTCCTTTTTGAAGTTGTGAAGCTGGGGCACTGAATAGGGAGAAGGAGATGATTGGGTGAGATTACAGGTATTCACTAGAATGTGCCCATCACCCTCATTTCCCTTCCATCTCTATTCAACTAAAGTGTCTGGTGGAAACATTCAGAGCTTTTTAGTTTCCCTCCACCCTCTCCAAAGCCAGACATCTGACAGGCAAAAGTTATGTTCTTTTGGAAAACGGTAACTGTTTTGGCAAAAGCTACTTGTCTTCAGATAATATATTTGCCTTTGCTGATGGGTTATGGACAGGGATGGGATTCAAATTTTTTAGCAACCAGTTCTGTGGGCGTGGCTTAGGTGGTGGGTGTGGCTTGGTGGTCATGTGACTGGGTAGACATGGCTTGGTGGTCATGTTATTGGCTGGGTGTGGCCAACTCAACATCACTCACATCAAGGCACGGATCTCCTCACCTGGCCTCTCATGATTGTGGGGATGCTGCAACAGTCATAAGTGTGAAAAATGGTCATAAGTCACCTTTTTCAGTGCCATTGTAACTCCACATAAGCAAAGCACCAGCAAAGGAGGTGAAAAAAACTCCAGAGAAGTTCCTGAAACAGGAAGTCTAGTCCTGCCAAGAATGTAATAAGGGTTAATGGAGAGGCACTTTCTGTAAGCAACACCAGAATGTTTCCTTCCTGCCTTCCTTACAGGATTAGGCCAGTAATTTCTTCTAACAACCGGTTCTCCGAACTGCTTAGAATGTTAGCAACCGGTTCTAGCAAATAGGTGTGAACTGGTAGAATCCCACCCCTGGTTACAGACTATGCCTCTCTCAGAGGGCAGATGCTTTGGTGGAAATTCAGAAGAATTCTTTATGTGTATTTTCATAAACTGCTGTTCTTCTGATGCAGTTCAGCTTGGCCAAATGGTGGTTATCTTCTCCATCTCTTTCTGAGATTAGCCCTCTAAAAATTCATTTCACATCCTAATTTGAAAGCTTTAAATTCCATCTTTGCCCCCAGTAGTTCTCTCCTAATTCTTACCATGTGCAGTTTCTTTGCAGGATTTGCCCGACCCTTAGTTTAATGGCTTATATGAGGGGAGGGATCACTGGGTGACTCCAAATGTCTAAAAGCCAGAGAGATTTTGAAAGTGTGGATATTACGTACTGCAGCTCTTTCTCATAGGTGACATTTTAATGCATTTTCGCTATAAGTATGACAATGACAAAGTAGAACTTGCAAAATATATACAGGTGGTTTTCATCCCTCAGGGATTAAATTGTGATTTACTAATGTAGACATCCCAAAGGCATGGAGGGAGTACCTAGTCATCAATATGCCCATCATAGTCCTGCTTTAAATAAATCTTAGTGAGCTTTCATATTCTTATTATAGATAGACAGGTGCTTTTTTTTTATTTTACCAAAAAGGAATTTAATCTGGGCATAAAATAGGTCCCTACATATTTAAAGACTGAGGAAAACAGAATTTCAGCAGAATATGTTTTTTCTACTCTTGGGTGACCTATATTAAAGTTTTTTTTTCAGGAATGAGGGATTTGTTATTTTCCAAATGAACCAGCTCCCTGCATCTCCTAGCATTGTTCTGGTGGTATGAGACTCGGCTGAAATTGCCATAACAAAAGATGAAGCTGGCACTTAAGCAGAAATCTTGTTAAAAGATCCCTTCGGGGAAGTAGCTAAGAAGGAAACAAGTTGTTGAGGAAATAAAGGGAAAATATCATCCACCCACCCACCCAAATCCTAGCTGATCAGTCTCTTTCTGTGTGTGTGTGTGTGTGTGTGTGTGAGAGAGAGAGAGAGAGAGAGAGAGAGAGAGAGAGAGAGAGAGAGAGGAGAGAATGAGAATTATTTATTTATTTATTTTCTGGCCCTATTGACCAGGGCTATGTGTCTTGTGTGCTCTAGCTGCACATATTTGGAAAACCCCAATCAAAGAAGGGGTTTACAAGATTTGTGTGCTATCATTGACCATAAGCTGAAATCTGGAAACTTGTGTCACAGTGGTTCCTTGGAATTGTAGTCTAGGGAGCCATAGATGCCCATCTCAATTACATACTGTATCCCACATGCAACTTCCTTCTTGGGCCATGGGAGCCTGTCTTTAAAACCCCAGTTTTAATGCCAATCTTCACTTTCCTTTCGACCCACTAGCCAAGGCAAAGATAGGAGACACACACCTGTTCTTTGGTGATGTTTGTTTTTTGATTGCTCAGTTCATTCATTGTGATTTCTACTGAGCAGGATGTGATCAAATATGTTACATTTTGTGAGGTTTGCCAGTGTGTAGGAACCACATAAGAGTGAAAAAAGAGACCATTACAATTCCTGCTGATCATGGAAATGCCATTCCAGAGAGTGGATGGAAATATATGGAGTCCCATAATTCTCAAGAGGAAAACAATGTGTGATGACCTTAAAGGACTACGTTTGAAGCTAGATTCCTGACCGGAAATCTTTTTCATTTTGTCCACCAGCCTTTTATTAGATGTAATTAAATTACTTTTTTATCTGATTGGAGTAAAATTGAGGAGGGGCTGGCGGTTTAACATCTACGATTATAGGTAGTCCTCAGTTGTAAAGACAATTGGAAACAGCAACTTACTTGTTAATTGAAGCAGTTGCTAAGTAAACCTGTCACTATGCCTATGAATATACTTCACCTTTCCTTTGTTTTGCATACCTGTGAAGGTAGTAAACTCTGGCCGCAGCATTACTTTTTCTTCACCACTGCAAATGGTGTCAGTTGCTAGATAACAATGACCCATATTGCTGCTGGTTTCTAATGTGTTATCGTTTTAGCCTGTCATTTGTTTTAACTGGTTGTTTTTCATTGCTGGCTGCTCTAAGAGCTATTTTAAGATACAGCAGCAAGGTAAAACAAAAATAAATGCAACAAAACAAATATATCCAGGGAGATTTTTCTTACCTGCCAATGATACCCTGAAATGATACCTTGAAAGCACACCTTCCCAAAGGCAGAGGCAAGAGCACGGTGTTGAGTGCAGCCTTCTGAGATGATTTGTGCTAGTGCAAAGTTCCCCAAATCCTGCAGCCTGTTGGGAACCAGCCAGGCCATGCAAGCAGTGGGGAAGTGGGCAAGGGCACAAAGCTCCATTTACATAAGGTGCTCACATGTACACAAAACCATCCCCTCCTCCACAGGCCACCACTGCTGCTGCTGGTCCATGGAGCCAGAAAGGTTGAGGACTGCTGTGCCAGTAGACAGACTTCCTTATAGCCTGGTTAACCAATTTGCCATGTAAAATTATAAAACAGCCTAGCAGTCCTTTATTTGAGGGTAAGCTCCCTAATCTGGTATTTTAAATGATCAGTTAGAATTTTCTTAGGTGTTTATTTGTACAAAGAAAAAAAATATGGTATTCTTTAATTAAGCACTGATATCAGTACCGTAAGCCTTGCTTGGTACAAGGAATCCCAAGTGGCAAACATTTCTTGTTTTTTTTCTCTTTGCACCTGGCACTCTTTCCTTATATTTTTCTATCTATCTTTCTCTATGCATTATTTTTTTTACTTTTGCTATTATCTTTAATAAAAAAAATACTTCGGGGAAAAAGAAAAGAAAAGCTGCTTCTTAGTCCCGGCCATAAACTCCATGCCAGTTCTTTGAATACTAATAGTGAAACTGGTACAAGGAGTGCCTGCTGCATAATTGGTGACCTAGATAAACCACTGTGTAGAATGGTTGGTGCCTGATCTACTTTGTGGACTGCCTGAGTGTGACAGCACACAGGATTTGCGATTGCTAAAAGAGATGAATTATAAGGGAGAGCTCAAAACGTAGTCTACCATATCTAGACTCAGCTGCAACATTCCAGACACTTTTGTAGGCCAGATTCCAAAATGGAGATGTGGATTGATAATTCATACTGGTGACAAAGGAGATTAGGTTATGTTGTCAGGCTCAGTCTGCTTATGGTTGTTTCCATACCCCAATTCCTTATCATCTTCAAAATTGCCTATCTCAAAACACCATTAATAGAAGTTGTCCCATTCCACGAATAGTTGCCAGTCTATGAATAGCAGAATACCCCTCACCCTATTCCATAGAGAAATTCCTTTTCCGATTTTATCCATCCATAAAGGTATTACATAAATAAATTAATCTGAACAGTTCCTTGAGGGAGAGTTAGAAAACGATCAAGGCCGCCTCTCCCCTTGAAAGACCCAAGTGAGATTGGAGGGGGGGGGAACACAACAAGAGTTCCCATAAATAGTAAAACAAATGACCCACAAATTTTACAGAATTGCAGTGTTTTAGCTAAAAACAAGAAGAACGACACATTTCACTGCAATTTTAGATGCAGCCCAGCTGAGCTAAAAATAGTTTGACCCAGCTTTAGAAAACAATGAGGTTTGGGGGCTGCTTTCAAAATAGTGTGGAATCCTTGAGGGATTCACCTCAGTGCTCACCTCAGTGCTGGAAAAGCAAGAAATCAATAGGATAATTTCCCCTCCTTCATTAGCATATTATGATGCTCCCATGGGGGGGGAGGGAACCCCTGGGGACAGCCTTGTAAAAGAAGTTCTCTTTTGGATAATATGTTCATTGAATAATCTCAAATCTTTGAGGCTTGGATTTGGCTTGCTGGGTTGCCCATGTTAAAAGGGGCCTCCCTGTATGACTTAAAACATATTGCCTTTTTCCTTATTATTGGATACGTGTGAAAATGAGTGTTCTAAGCTTTAAAAGCCTCCAACGCTTTCCCTCCATGAAGCTTGACCTTGCTCATCTTTGAATTGTGATCGCTGACATATCATTTGACACCTGACATGGCCCTCAAGCTGACAAAAATGGCACATTCTTGGCATAGCGTATTGGGCAATGTCTTTTATAGTTTATTCCAAAAACTAAGGATGCATGAATAGTGGCATAATGTGATATGTGGGCCAGGTCACCTGAGGAGGGAGTATAAACTGAAACTCTCCTTACACCTACTCTGATGTACAAATAATTGTGCCCTCTTAATAATGGTTGAAAGAATGGTGATTCCTCCTTGCCTCACCTCCCCCCCCCCGAGTTGTTGAATTGGCACCAGAAGGTGCTGTGACTGAGCCGTGTGAGGTAGAGCGTGAACTTATTTGCACAAGAGATGAGAGCAGCAACAGCAACCAAACATTGTGAAGGGGATGCTAAAAATAGAGATGTGTCAGAGAGATAGAGAGGGAGAGAGAGAAAGAGATGGAGAGATGGAAGTGGAGCTGCAGAGGGGAAGATAGGAACCCTGACAAAGGCTGAGAGAATGAAGGTCAGCACCCAAGTTATCACTGATTCAGAAGAGATATGACATTGAGCCTGGCCTGGGATCTTCATTGGATGCTTCCCTTGCTTTGGCTATGGTGGCTAGGAGGAATACATTAGTACAGGGTGGCTGGTTCCTATATCCCTGATGTAAACTACTGTACAGGGTGACAGTGGTAGTTCTCTTCACCACTGAATCCTGACTTCATGGACCTTCTTGGGTGGGCGCCTCTTGTCAGCTTTGCTGGGAAACCAATTACAAAGGAAGCTTCTTATAGAGATCTGTTTAGGGAAATAGGATTGGAGATAAGCCTTCTAGAAATTGGAAATGGTCTACACATCCAATAGGTTTTGTTACCTGGGGGCCAAATATACACTTGATACTCTCCCCACCACCACTTTCTTCTCATTGCAATCTATAAACGCATTTCTTTTTCTAAACGATCTGTTTTTATTAACTAGTAAAAGTATTTTTTTTTCATTTATTGATTTACGCTTATATCTCACTTTTCTTCTGGAGCTCAAGGTTACATATCAAAAAGTCCTCCTCCAATTTTCCTCCATAACAATGCTGTAAAATAGGTTGGATTAAGAGAAAGCAATGATTTAAAGTCAACTCATTGGGAGGGGGGGGAAGGAAGAACCTAGATATTTCCAATCCTAGTCCATAAACCAAGTTCTTAACCACACCACACTAGCAATCAATCTGGTCCAAGTAATGGAATGGGGGTTGGGTGGGAAGCTACTGAAATAGCTATTGCCTTGAACAATAAGCACTGTTCTGACTCATTTGAAATACAGCAACATACTTTGGAGGGCTCCCTTCCAGTTGGACAGAGTCTAGGGCCGATGCCCCCGTTTTCTCCAACTAAAATTGTGCTCTATGGCCAGAATAACTTCTGAATTCCTTCATGAGGAAGAATCATTCAGATGGTAGGAATTCCATTTTTGAAATCGGAAGCCCATTGGGTCACTCACTCACCCTGACACGGGCAGTAACAACCGCAGCTCAGCTGTAGTAAAAGAGGTGATTTGCTACCACTTCTCTTTCATCTTCGATGTGGATGTGAGGGGGAATTTCCTGGGATGCGGTGAGTTAGGGCCAACAATGTTTGCTTCAATGAATTAATGATTTCGGCTAAAATTAGTTAATAATTTTATTTTATTTTTAATTTTATTATTATAATTAATTATAATGTTAGTAATTATTCAGTAACTGTAATGCTGGGCAGGAAACATGGATGGTTGTTTCTCCTTTTCTTTACTACTTACCTTCATTAACAATGTCATACAGCAATATATTTCCCCTTTATGTGATATATCAGAATCAATTTTGGATTCATACCCCTAAGATCAATTCCTTCATCAATATAGGGGAGCTAAAGTGCCAGAGCAAAATATCTCTATTCCCTCCCCAGTTTCAGCCACTTTACAAAATAGGACAGGTTTGCCTGGAATCTCTTACACTTTTAAACAAAAATCTTTTTAGCCCGCTTTCTTTCAGATTTGTTCCGAAGAGGTTAAAGGCTACTAGGAAGTTTCTTCAGTTTTGCTAAGAATTGTAGGGAAATAACTGAAAAAAAATAACTGTTAACAGAAAGATAGAATCTCTTTTTAAAAATGGAATTCCAAATCTGTCCTAAAGTACTTTTGCACTGCAGCATCACCATATAAGTTATGTATATGAGATATTATGGGAAACAACGTTGAAAGAAAACACAACCCAAGTGGAAATGTAACCAACAACATATCTGCAGGTGTAAGTCAATTTTCCCTAGCCTGCGAAATGACAAGGACAGTTGGTCTGGAACTAATCTGAGTGAATGATATATGGCTGTTTCACCATAAAAGCTTAATGTGTGAATACCAGCAGATCAGAACAAAAGGAAAGAGTTTTTCTCCCTAGCAAGCCCATGTTTACTAGTATATTTCTGCTGTGGCTTCAAGTCCAGACTGTAGCCCTGCACGGGAAGGTCAGGAAACACAGATTTCCCCTAAACAAGAAATTAAGCCAAGTCACCTTCTGCCTTGCCTTTTGCTGTTCAGTAATTGCCTGTCATTACAAGGAACAATGGAGTCTGCAATAACCATGGGGAGCAGATGCCTAAGCAGAGAGCATTCCTGGAAAAAAAGGAAAGGTTTGGCAGCTGCCACTTTTCATTTCCTTGCCATGACAGGCTGCACCTGCTCAGTTTCTTCACACCAGAGAAAGCATCACTGGTTGCTTTTCTGTTTGTTAGGTTACTGCTAAAAACATTGAGACAGGTTGCGTGTGTATGATTTGGCAGTGGGGCCTGAGGTAATGGTGGGCTGCTGATCTGTGGAAAAACATGCTGCAGTTGTACAGAAAATGAAAAACTCTTATTATATCTGAATTTGTATAACCAGAGGCCTGAGCAGGACAAGGGCCAATGCTGGTCATCTTCTTTTGCAAAAGGGGAATTTGGAGTTCTCCATGCAGTGAAAGTCATTGCTGGTTGGGTTCTGCATGTCGCACTCTTGTTAAAGCCACAGGGCAAGTCACAACATTTCCCCAACCCATTGATACAGCTTTATATAAACGTGTCCATTTAAGCCATTATTTTTTAATCCTAATTTATTGGAATAAGGTACTGGCTGAGTTTCCAAATATGCAAGCTTTCCTTATTTTTGGACTTCAAGTGTTTCCTGATAAAGTTTGTCACCCAAACAAGTGATGATATATATTGTATTATCAATTGTATTATTGATATTTGGGCAAAAGAAAGGCATCTTAGGACCGGCTGTGTCTTGTAACAAAGTGAAGCTGCTTGCATTCACTGGGCAAAAGAAGTGACAGAAAAGATGAAGAGGCAGGAATTGGTATGTATTTGGACAGGCCCAGTTCCCAACAGCAACATGCAGCCTCCAATTGTTTGGATTAATTCTGAGGCCTCTTGCACAGAAATTGGCATTGGTTAGATTTGATAGGAGCTCATCCCAAGCTTGTCTCCTCAGATTTTCATGAGGAGCCCTGTTCTGGATGCACCTTGACAGTGGAGATTAAGCAGGCGGTCACTCTAAACAAGACTTCTCCTCTAGCAGGCTACTGCCTCTTTAGTAACACTATAAAAGCATATTTGGAAATTTTTCTTTGGTACCTGTGTTTCCATTTGGATACAAGATGGTGGCTGTCTTATTCTCTCTGATAGACGTTTAATTTTGTTAACCTGGTATTATGTTGCTTTGTTTTAATACTTGTTGTCTTGTTACTTATTGTACCTAAACTGCTGATATTTCAAATTCAGTTTCAGTTCACCGAGCAAGAAAGTACCCAGAAACCTATTATAATGCCAAACTCTAAAGTCAGCTATCCCCACTGGTTGGACTTCTGGGGGGACAGATAGACAAGTCTGCACGGCCTGAGCCTAGAGGTGGCAGTGGGCCACCTTCAAGGATGGGTTGAGTTGCTAGACAGGAGGTTGCTTCAGACTCTTACAGGACTCTTGGTCAATAATCCCCTCCAATTTGCATACTTGTTAGAATTGAAGATCACCTGTGTGAGATGTTTGATTCTTAGCACTTGAGTGAGATCACTTACAAGATTTCGCTCGACAGACCTAGAAAAATCCCACCTAAGCCAGGCACCAGCATAAAAAGAAATTGGTTATGAAACAGGACACCCCCACTCACCTTTCCACAAAGTATGACTTATTCTTTGCTAATTTTTGACAGTTTGGTGCCCTGGACTTAAGCATATGAATTGGTCTCCTCAATAATTGATTTCCCGCCTTCCATCCAATCCCCAATGCACCCTCTTTGTAGGTATTCATTTGCCCTCTGACTATTACTGGACTGAACATTAAAATACAATGCGCTGATATTTCTATCCTGGAGCTTAAACAATGATTTTGTCCAGTGGTTCTCAACCAGTGGTCCACAGACTCTTGGGCCCCCACAAAGGCTTGAAGAAATGTTATGATTTAAATCTTGAGTTAAGTCTCGGGGGCCTGCGGCCACAAAAGGTATTTAAAGGGTGAAGAAAAGGTTGAGAATCCACTGATTTTGTCTATTGTGCTTTTTTGCATACGTGCCTTTATGTGTGGCTTCTCTTCCCTCAGAGGAGCAGATGAAAGGGGCTGATGTTCTGTTAGGAACAGAGGCTTGTTCCACAGAGGTGAGAAGAGCTATCCCTGTGATATTTCTCTCTGACTGATAGTGCAGAACTACTCTCCTCTGTTTTACTTAAGACAATTTATGCTCAGAAGTTAGAATGATTAAAGTCCTTCTATTCCACCCAGTAAACTAAAAAAGAAAAAAAGTAAAACAATCCCTTGGCTTCATTCAGACCAGACTGCTATAATTATATATGAAGTGGAAAACTTCGTGGGTATCTTCATATGGCTGTACCTCCCCCAAATCAGTAGGAGGTCTGCAATAGTGTTAGCCAAGATTTTCATCAGTCAATATATATTTTGTAAAGCTCAATTCCAGATATGAATGAATGAATGAATTTAATTTATAGTTTCAGATATAAAATTAACAAGAGATAGTGGAGCAAACAGGGGGACCTTTTAAGATAGCCAACTTTCCATTGCCCAAATCTTCTTGGTTCCACTATTAAAATGCAGTAAAATTATTTCTTATTGTTTCTAGGATTGAAAGCTATTAGAACACTAAGGCAGCAGCCAGTGAGAATTTCCCCTCCCTAGCCTATAGCTGAACACACAAAACTATCAGCCAGCTAGTGTATGCTTGTCAATTAGTAACCAGTTCATCACGTTATTCTCAGAGTATCATATCAAAAAATAAGGCCATGGCTTTCTGGGTTCAACACGGTGGCAAGCAAGTCTTGTCTTACAAGCCATTTACACGGTCATAATAGCTAAACTGGATTTGGGCTCCTTTACCTAGACAAGACATTCAGCTGCCATGTCAGAATACCAGGAAATGGAAGGGAGATCAAGCTAGGGATCCTTTTCAGTGATCACCAGATCATTCTGTGATACAATAAAATGTTTATATGTGTGCAATTGCTTGAAAGCAATATTTATGGAGTAACAGACAGTTTGGGATTGAAACCAGGATAAACTGGGACATGATAAGCACCCAACAAGTGTTATAAGATTGGGTGTGTCTGTGCGAACCTCAATTTGTTGTGCATCCATACAGCCAGATGTCATAAAGTAGGGGATGCTAAATTTGGAGTATCTGTCTCTGTCTCTGTCTCTTTCTCTCTCGCCCTCTCATTCACTTGGTGCAGCCCATTTATGGCTAAAGAGTGAATAACTTGCAAATGTGCATTGGCATTTATATAATCATACTTTTTATAGAGATAATCATTTTCCTTAAGTCTTTGACAGCATGTCTACATTTAAGCCAACAGAATAGAATAGAATAGAAAATAGAATAGAATAGAATAGAAAATGGAATAGAATAGAATAAAATAGAAAATGGAATAGAATAGAATAGAACAGAAGATGATAAATGTTAGATAGACAGACAGGCAGACAGAGTGGAAGAAATATTGTTGGTTTTCAAAGACTACATAATTCTAGCTTGGTTTAAATGAGGCCATCTCATATTTCCCACCCAAATGACTTTCAGAGGTCCTGGACAATTGCTTCCATTAATAAAGAGGACGGTGTGCTTCAAAAACAACTGGAAGAAATGTTTCTGAACCCATGCAAGAGAGATCCTGTTCACTAATGCAGTCTAACTTTTGTCAGGCTTCAGTGTGAGTTTGAAAAAAAAAAAAGGTGGTGGTGGTGCACAGTAATGTTTTAAGCCAGTGACTCATTCAAGTTAATGCAGATCTTAGTTAATCATTTCTGAAGCAGGTACAATCCTAAGAACGATGCTTGTAGTATATAAATTCATGTTGGAATATAGCATAGTCTTGAGAATTAATCGTCCAGATTAGAGATTTTGTGGTTTTAGATGTTCTTGCACTGATGAAGGTGATCGTTGCCATGAGAAATGTCTAAGGCTATGCAGTAAGAACTACTGCAGAGTTAACCTGGAAATGATTCTGGATCTGCAGTAGAAAAACAGACCCCACTTCAATGTTCATTCACTTGAATGGACTTATCTGTTTTGTTCTGTGTTTATGAAGCTATGTCTTGTTGTTACATATTTAATTTCTTGATAAGCAATAGTAAAAGTCAATGACTCAGAAA
Source organism: Hydrophis major (assembly GCA_033807585.1). NCBI lineage: Eukaryota > Metazoa > Chordata > Lepidosauria > Squamata > Elapidae > Hydrophis > Hydrophis major. Next base: position 226,274,309 of record CM066329.1, read on the forward strand.
TACCCAGTAATCTGGAATAAAGGCAGGGTTGCTGTTTTTTTAAAAAAAATCTAAACCTAAAATCTAATTTAAATCTAAATGCTACAAATAATATGACTTTTTAAAACAATGCTACACACCATGCAAGTTTGTATTTTTAGAATGCCTGTGAAAACTATTTATTGGTGTATTTCAGACAGCTTTTTAGGCATTGATTCAATCTGATTTTGCATCTAGCTGTTAATACAATTCCAGAATGCTTGGTTTTTCTGTCTTGTGTCTCAGGAAAATGTGCATTCCCTCCTTGGCTCACTGCAGCAAAGAATGAAATATAAAATATTTAAGCAAGAGAATGCATGTGAATTGAGAGATTTTATTTATTTATTTTGCTTTGCCTTACTTTGGTTCTGAACATTCAGCGCTGAAAATGGGAGAATAAGGGCTGCAAGCCATCTGGGTATCTGCTGTCCCCTAAACTCCGGAGAACAAAAAGGCCTCTTGTCTTTCCATCAATTCGGCATCTTTGACCTTCCATTATCTTGGCTCTGTGTTCTAAGGAAGCCTCCATCTCTACAGCCGGCCGCATTTCAGATCTACTTCTCTTGTCTTCTATAGTTTTTGTCTCCCATAGGCTTCTTCAGCTATTGTATACAAATGAAGCAGTACCCTAAAGTCACCCAATTAAAAAGGACATCTCCCAGGCCAACTTCAGATAAAAGTCACACCTCCCACCATTAAATCCACAAGAGCCAAAGAGAGAGTGGGAGGCAGTGTTTGTCTCTCATTAGCTGGAGAAAGACAGCTTTTTTTCCAACCGCCTGTCCTGACTTCAGGCACAAACTAATTAACTACACACCGTGTCTATGTGCACACCCCTCAGTTCTTTTCCAGCTTGGAGCAAATCTGCTGCAAGTTTCCATTAAAAAATGCTTCCCTATTAAAGAAAGCAGTTTTAAGTCAGCAGCTAATCTATGAAGCTGGAATTTCACCGTCAAATTTAAAGGCAGCTTGTCACTTTGAAAGTGGCAGGAAACGAAGAGTCTTGATCCCTCCTGGTTTATTTTTCATTCCAAACACATTTAGCCAAAAGGAGAGGACACAGTCAACTCTTTTAATACTACTCCTGGACTGCTAAAATGCTGGGCTGCAGGCAAGAAGATGCTGATTGATTTCTATTTTTTTTTAAAAAAAAAACCACCAGTTGAATTACCATTGGGCCTAATTAGGGTTTGAAAGCTTGCTTCAAATTCTCTGTCTGTTCACAGATGAAAATAGAGCCAGTCCTCTTCTCGTAACAGATGTCTGAGTCTACCTCTTCCCTTGATTGTTGCCTATTGTGATGATTACAACCCACTGGCTGCTGTTTCCATTTACTCGCCAGCCGCATTTCCATCACTGATTTAAAAACCCAATTGAGTTTATTCTTTTGGCAACTTGATACAATAAACATGATTGCTTTGTGCAAGGCTCTCCACAGCCCTATTGTGTGTGGGTCTGTGTGTGTGTTTGAAATCATTCAGAGATGCAACTTGAGGTAAGAGCCAAGCCCTGACAAATGACAGCTGTCATCCTCACTGGAACATTTTTAGAAGACGTTCCCACAAAAGGCAATGTCAGAGACAGTGATTTATCAGGGAGAAGGACCAGAAAATATTGGCTGTCCCAGATTCTCGACAATCCTTCTTTGAACCTCTATTTAGCCTTAAATATCGGACTTGCATTTGCTTCTTTTCTCCTTCTGCCTGCTTTAACTTTAAAACTTTTTCAAATAATGTACCCGCGATTTTAGTGACGTTTTACTGAATAAATCAGAAATGGCTGGCTTCATCCAGGACATTACATATGGATTTTGGTTAACCAACCATAATAATTGGGTTTACACATTAGGCTAAAACATAAGTGTGCTGCATCCAGACTTAAGACCAGGGGTGGGCAAACTACGGCCCGCGGGCCACATCCGGCCCGTTGGTCTGTCCAATCCGGCCTGCCCCTGAAAAAAAATTGCTGGGCGTGGCGTATTGCCCTGCGCCGCGTGGCCCCCAAGGCTGCAAAACAGTGCGGAGCGCTCTCGGAGTAGGAAAGAAAAGAACATTGCAAAGGCCTCGGCTGAGAGTTTGAAATCACCTTCGAGTGTGACCTCTCCGAAGGTGAGTCCCCGCCGATCCCCCTTTTTTTTCCGGGGCTTCCAGGCTTAAACTTTGCAAAGGCAAAGTTTGCAGGCAGGAGCGTCTTCCTGCCGAGGAAAGGGAAGGGTTCCACCCGGCGGGCGGGTGGGCGGGCTGCTTGGAGGAGGTGACCCGACGGTGCTCCGGGTTTCCCCTCCACTGCGCTGTGCAAAGTTTAAGCCTGGAAGGCTTTTCAGCTTCCTTTTAACTTGCGGGCGCTCGCGCCTGGCCCCGAGCCACGCAGCGGAGGGAAGCCTGGAGTGTGGCCGGGTCGCCTCCTCCAAGCAGCCCACCCACCTGCCTGCCGGGCGGAACCCTTCCCCTTCCTTAGCGGGAAGACGCTCCCGCCTGCAAACTTTGCCTGTGCAAAGTTTAAGCCTGGAAGCCCTTCCGGCTTTCTTTTAACTCGTGGGTGCTCGCGCCTGGCCCCAAGTCGCACGGTGGAGGGAAGCCCGGAGCGCCGCCAGGTCGCCTCCTCCAAGCAGCCCACCCACCCACTAGGCTTCCCTCTGCCGCATGGCTCGGGGCCAGGCGCGAGCGCCCGTGAGTTAAAAGGAAGCCGAAAGGCCTTCCAGGCTTAAACTTTGCACAGGCAAAGTTTGCAGGCAGGAGTGTCTTCCCGCCGAGGAAAGGGAAGGGTTCCGCCCGGTGGGTGGTTGGGTGCGCTGCTTGGAGGAGGCGACCCAGCGGCGCTCTGGGTTTCCTCTCTGCCGCACTGTGCAAAGTTTAAGCCTGGAAGCCCTTTTGGCTTCCTTTTAACTCGCGGGCACTCGCACCTGGCCCCGAGCTGCGCGATGGAGGGAAGCCCGGAGCGCCGCTGGGTCACCTCCTCCAAACAGCCCACCCACCCGCTCGGCTTCCCTCCGCCACGCGGCTTGGGGCCAGGCGCGAGCGCCCACGAGTTAAAAGGAAGCCGAAAGAGCTTCCAGGCTTAAACTTTGCACAGTACGGCGGAGGGGAAACCCGGAGCACCACTGGGTCGCCTCCTCCAAGCAGCCCGCCCACCCACTAGGCTTCCCTCCGCCACGCGGCTCGGGGCCAGGCGCGAGCACCCGCGAGTTAAAAGGAAGCCAAAAGGGCTTCCAGGCTTAAACTTTGCATAGGCAAAGTTTGCAGGCAGGAGCGTCTTCCCGCTGAGGAAAGGGAAGGGTTCCGCCCGGTGGGCGGTTGGGCGGGCTGCTTGGAGGAGGCGACCCAGCGGCGCTCTGGGTTTCCCCTCTGCCGCACTGTGCAAAGTTTAAGCCTGGAAGCCTTTCCGGCTTCCTTTTAACTCGCGGGTACTCGCGCCTGGCCCCGAGCCGCGCGGTGAAGGGAAGCCCGGAGTGCCGCCGGGTCGCCTCCTCCAAGCAGCCCACCCGCCCGCCGGGCAGAACCCTTCCCACTCATCCCTTAGGTGTCTGCCTCGTTCCTCTCTCAGTCGCTCTCTCGCTCCTCCACCAGCCCAGTGAGTCAAAGAGAAAAAGAGGCGAATAGTTCTTTGACCCACATCAAACTTGCAGCTTGATAGTACAATTCCCAATTAGGCAGGCCAAAACCTCCTCTAATTCTAGCATCTTGCAAAAGCTTTAGCTTTATTCTCGCTTTTTTACCTTGCCATATAAACTTCAACATGATTTTATTTAAATCTTCAAAATAGTCTTTTCCAAGCCTAATTGGTATTGTTTGAAACAAAAATAAAATTCTAGGTAAAATATTCATCTTGATTGTTGAAATTCTCCCTATTAATGACAATTGCAAGTTTTCCCACTTCTTCAAATCTGTAGTTATCTGTTGTTTAAGTTTAATATAATTATTCTCCTTTAATGTGCTACATCTTGTTGTCAAATATATCCCCAGATACTTAACCTTATTTGTAACTTGAATTTTCAAAAGATCTGCCAGTTCTTCTCTCTGTCTCAATAGCATATTCTTTGTCAAAATCTTTGTTTTATCTTTATTTATTTTCAAACCAGCCACCTCTCCATATGTCTCTATCCTTTCCAATAACTTTGGAGCTGTTTCTAGCGGGTCTTCCAAAATAAAAGCTAAATCATCAGCAAAAGCTTGTAGCTTAAATTCTTCCTTCTTAATTTTCATTCCTTTTATGCTTTTATCATCCCTAATATTTCTATTCAACACTTCCAAGGTCAACACAAATAGCAAAGGAGATAGGGGGCATCCTTGTCTTGTGCCTTTCCTTATATTAATAAAATCTGTAAGTTCCCCCTCCATCATTACCCTTGCTGTCTGTTTATTATATATGGCTTCTATTGCTTGAATAAATTTTTTAGCAAAACCCATCTGCTCCAATAATAATAACATAAATCTCCAGTTCACGTTGTCAAATGCTTTTTGAGCATCTAGGAATATCAAAGCCCTTTGCTTTTCAGGATGAGCCTCATAGTATTCCAAAGTGTCCAAGATTACTCTCATATTGTCTCTGATTTGTCTCTTTGGCAGAAATCCATTTTGATCTGGGTGAATAAAATTATTTAAATATTTTTTAAGTCTTTCTGCTAAGATTGAAGCAAAGATTTTATAGTCTGCATTCAATAAAGAAATAGGTCTATAATTCTTAATTTGCAGTGGGTCAGTCTCTTCCTTCGGTATAAGTGTAATATAAGCCTCTGACCATGTTTTGGGTATCATCTTTTTTAACATAACTTCATTCATAACTTCTAACAATGGGGTGCTCAATGATTCTTGAAATGTTTTATAGAATTCTGCTGGAAGCCCATCTGGACCCGGTGCTTTCCCATTATTTTGTCTCTTAAATGCTTCATTTAGTTCCATCATTGTTATATTGCTTTCTAGCATTTCTTCAGTCTCTTTAGGTATCTTCGGTAAATTAGCTTCCTGTAAATACTGTTTGACTTTTTCCTCATCAATATTCTCTTGTTTATATAGTTGCCCATAAAAATCTCGAATAATTTCTTTTTTCTCCTTATTCCCATAACAAACTTGGCCTTGTTCATCTATTAACTTCAATATTTTTCTTGATTCCTTCTCTTTTCTCAATTTATATGCTAGCCATCTACCTGGTTTATTTGCATCTTCAAAATAATTCTGTTTAGAGTTTCTGATTTTCTGTGCCAGTTCTTCTTTCTCTATTAATTCCATTTTATGTTTAATTACATCCAGCTTCAATTTAATATCCTTTTTCTGTGGCATTTTCTGTAATTCTTTTTCAAGAATTTTATACTCATCTTCCAAGGCCTTAGAAGCTTGCCTTTTCCTAATATTCTTTTTTCTTGTATAATCTATTATCAAACCTCTAGCGTATGCCTTCATTGTATCCCACACATTCTGCGTTGAAGTATCTTCTTTTTTATTTTCTCTGAAGAAAAAAGCCAATTCCTTCTCCATCCATTGTATAAAATCTTTCTCCTTTAAAATAGTATTATTTAATGTCCATCTCGATCTTTTTTTTTTGTCCCTTCCATTTAATTGTCATTGGGCTATGATCTGCCCAAGTACTTGTTTCAATATTTGTTTCTTGAATATTGGATATTAATTCTGTTGAGATCCAAATCATATCTAATCTGGACCATGATAGATGTCTATTTGAATAAAAAGTATATTGTTTAGCTTTAACATTTCTTTCTCTCCAAATATCTTTTAAAGTTAATTCATCTGTCATTTAAAAAAAAGACCTTGGGAGAGCCTTTCTATTTTGCTTTGTTGTTGTTGCTATATAGTCCAATTTATTGTCCACAATTCCATTAAAATCTCCCATCATAATTATATTAACATAGTCCAGCCCAATTATTTTCATGTGTAACTTTTTATAAAACTCTTCTTGTTTATCATTCGGAGCATAAATTGCAATCAAGAGTATTTTTATATTATTGTCCATTATTTCTACCATTAATACTCTTCCATCTTCATCCGTGTAAATCAATTTTGCTGGGATAGCCTCTTTAATGTATAGAACCACTCCTCTTTTCTTACATTGAGTCAAAGAAGTAAATATTTTCCCCAATTTTGGCTGTACTAACAATTGTTCATGTTGTTTTTTAATATGAACTTCTTGTAGACAAATTATATCAAATTTTAATTTCTCTAATTTATGAAAAGTTTTCCTTCTTTTAACAGCTGAATTAAGTCCAAGAATGGATAACATTAAGGAAACATAGGTTGTTGACATTAGAAGGGCATGACTTGCTGTTGGGCTGGCATGCTTTTTTATGGTATAAGGGAACTAAAACACAGGGTTATTTTAGAAGACATTATGTACGGGAGTCTTTGTGGTTAAATTGGGAGAAGATAAAAAGACAATGTTATTTGAAAATTCCAGTTTGGTTATCGACCATTGAAGCATTTTCCTATCCTATAATCTACAAGAAGGAACAAACAGTTAGATATGGGGAACTTTTGGATGAAAAGGATGAACTTAAATCGATTCAAAACTTAGAGGAACAAGGTATAAGGATGAATTGGTTTTCATATGCACAAATACATTCAAGGTATGATGAAGATTCCAAGACGGAGGGATTTTATGATAAGCAGACTGATTTAGATAAGATCTTGATGGGTACTGATGAGAAGGTGATTAAAAAATTATATGGTTATTTACTGGGAATGAAATTAGAGGAAGAACAAGTCAAAGAAACTATGATTGTTTGGGGGAAGAATTTTGGATATGGGATTGATTTAGAGAAATGGCAGAAATTGTGGTCTCAAAATTATAAAATGACAATGTCAACAGCATATAAAGAAAACTTGTATAAGATGTTTTACAGGTGGCACTTTCCTCCGACAAGAATAGCAAGAATGTTTAAGAACAAATCTGAAAAATGCTGGAAATGTCATCAGATACCCGGCTCGTATTACCATATGTGGTGGACTTGTGAGGATGCTCGAAAATATTGGACTATAATTCACATGTGGCTGGAAAAAATGACAAAGAAACATATAGACTTGAAACCAGAGATCTTCTTATTGGGAATTTTACCTGATATATATAGTAAAGATTTGAAATACCTGATTGTAAATGTAGTAACAGCGGCCAGGATTGTATTTGCTAAAAATTGGAAGAATGAGAAAATACCATTACAGGAAGAAATTATTAAGAAAATATTGGAATGTGCTGAGATGAGCAGATTGACATTTGAAATTAGAGAGCAAGAGGATAAACAATTTTATGAAATTTAGGATCTTTTTTATAAATGGCTAGATGATAAAATATGATAATAGAATATTTTAGATAGTAAGAAATGTCTTTATCTTGCTATTTTGCTATTATTTTGTTACTTGATATTATATTTATAAAGGGTTTTTTTAGGATTGATTTGGTATGATTATATGATTTGTTGAATAATCTGCTTAAAGTATTGTTAGCTCATAAAGCATAAATGACTAAAAGTATAGTCAATTTTTTTTTTTATTTTTTATTTTAGTGATTATAGGATATATAAGTTTGGATTGATAATATGAGTTGTTATGTAACATAATTGTAACTGGGACTACAGAATGAATGCACAAAAATGATGAACCAACTGACACACTGGATGTACATACGAGAGTGGAATGTTTTAATGTTTTGTTTGTCTTGTTTGTTTGTAGAAAATTAATAAAATTTTCTTAAAAAAAAAGAAGAGGTGAATAGTTATTATTCTCAGCCGAAACAACCAGAAACGAAGGCAGGCAGGCAGGCAGAACGGAGCACTGGATTGAACCGTGGGCAGCTGTGTGGGGGTGAACAGGCGCTTCGGAGGAGCTGCGCTGACAGGAAGCCACCCTGCTGGCTTCTTTGAAGCAGTTTCTTCCTGGGCTGGTGGAGGAGCAAGAGAGCGACTGAGAGAGGAACGAGGCAGACACCCGAGGGATGAGCAGGAAGGGTTCTGGCCGGCGGGCGGGCTGCTTGGAGGAGGCGACCCGGCGGCGCTCCAGGTTTCCCCTCCACCGTGTGGCTTGGGGCCAGGCGCAAGCGTCCGAGAGGAAAAAGCAAGCTGCAAGTTGCTGGAAAGTTGCTCGGGTGCTGGGAGCCGCTGTCATGGTGAGCGGCTTGTCGGGCACGTACGCGAGGAGGAGGGCTTTTAAAGTGCCACCCGAGCAGGACCGCCGAGCCGGGAAATGGGGCACCAAGGCAGGGCAAGGCTCCACCAGCAGTGGCCAAGCTTTAGGTGGGCTTGGATGCCCCTGAGTGCGGTTTGCTGTTTGTTCTCTCCTGGGACTCGAGTTTGGAAAGCGTGGAAAGTAGTAGTAGGAGCAGCTGCGGTGTTACTTTTTCATCATATATATATATATATATATATATATATATATATATATATATATATATATGTATGTATATATATATATATGTTTTCTTAAGTTTTCGCGGGTACTTACATGTCTGGCATTCAGCTTTGTTCGGGTATTTTCCCACGTGGTGCTTTGAAAGTTGTAGCAATGTTTCAGCAGAATCTCATCTGCCATCATCAGGCTTCTGTATGGTGTTTGTCTGTGAGTCAGACTTTTACAGTGGTTTCAGATTTAAATTTGGGGCAGCCTATTGCTGTGTCAGAATGGTTTTTTCTTCCTCCTGATTGGTTGAGAGTCTTGGTCTGTGTTTATTGGTCTTGGAGTTTGCTGTGTTCTGCTACTAATATCTTCTGTCTATTTTGGGGGGGGGAGGGGCTCTTTTTGTATCTTGATTGGCTGGCAACATTGTGCTACTTTATTGGAGGCCTTTAGTGCAGCTTGGCTTCGGGTAAATGGACGGCTATCATTCGTTAGGAAGCTGGGTTTCATCTGGGTGCCTGGTTGGGGTGTGTTTGAGCTGGAGGTATCAGGGGGGATCTGTTTGTGCCCAGGTGTTTGCCTGGCTTGTGGTGTGGAGATTTTTTTGTTTGTGAGTGCAGGCTTCCAAATGATTGACAGCCTGGTGGAATCATCTCTTCTGTTCATGCTTTCTGGTCTTTTTTCAATCTCTATGGCTGTGGCTTCCATCCTCACTCGTCCAACACATGGAAGCCACAGGTCATAACATCAACTTCAATGGCACCAAAACCCTAGCCACCATAGAAAATCCCAGCCACAGAATAATCAGAGAAGCCATAGAGATTGAAAAAAGACCAGAAAGCATGAACAGAAGAGATGATTCCACCAGGCTGTCAATCATTTGGAAGCCTGCACTCACAAACAAAAAAATCTCCACACCACAAGCCAGGCAAACACCTGGGCACAAACAGATCCCCCCTGATACCTCCAGCTCAAACACACCCCAACCAGGCACCCAGATGAAACCCAGCTTCCTAACGAATGATAGCCGTCCATTTACCCGAAGCCAAGCTGCACTAAAGGCCTCCAATAAAGTAACACAATGTTGCCAGCCAATCAAGATACAAAAAGAGCCCCCCCCCCAAAAAAAACAGAGAAGATATTAGTAGCAGAACACAGCAAACTCCAAGACCAATAAACACAGACCAAGACTCTCAACCAATCAGGAGGAAGAAAAAACCATTCTGACACAGCAATAGGCTGCCCCAAATTTAAATCTGAAACCACTGTAAAAGTCTGACTCACAGACAAACACCATACAGAAGCCTGATGATGGCAGATGAGATTCTGCTGAAACGTTGCTACAACTTTAAAAGCACCACGTGGGAAAATACCCGCATTTTATAATGGGCCTTTTAAAATGGCCTTTTATAAAATTGGTTCGGCCCTCGAACACAGATCTGATTTTCCATGTGGCCCTCGACAGAAATTAATTGCCCACCCCTGCTTAAGACGGTAACTCTGGAAAGTAGGAATTTACTTATGATACTGAAATTACCCTGGGATGTTTTCAGCCAAAGATAAAAGTTAAACAAACAAACAAGCAAAAACTTGCAAAATGCCAAGAGTAAATGGTTTCTAAGAGGTAGTTAAAAACCAATTAGTTGAGGGCAGCTAGCTGTTGTTGTTGTTAGATTTTTATCGTGTCATTTTTAATATATATTCAAGGCAGCAAACATACTTAATACTCCTTCCTCCTTCTATTTTCCCCATCAAATCAATAAGAACCTCTTAGGATTGGCCTGAGAGAGAGGAACTGGCCCAAAACCAGTGGTGGGATTCAAATGATTTAACAACCGGTTCTCTGCCCTAATGATTTCTTCCAACAACCAGTTCACCAAACTGCTCAGAAAGTTAACAACTGGTTCTCCCAAACTGGTGCAAACTGGCTGAATCCCACCACTGCCCAAAACCATCCATCCAGTTTTCATGCCTAAGGATTGTCTATATCAGGGGTGTCCAACCTTGGCAACTTTAAGCCTGGAGGATTTCAACTCTCAGAATTCCCCAGCCAGCTGGCTGGGGAATTCTGGGAGTTGAAGTCCTCCAGGCTTAAAGTTGCCAAGGTTGGACACCCTTGGTCTATCTATATCTTCCCATTTCCTATGAAACAGTTTTCCCCCATTTTCTATTTTTTTCTAAGCCATCTGTTTATTTTTGTTTTTCTTGAAATAACTTCAAACTGGCTAATAACAATGAGAAACTGAAGTATCATTCCTAAATCTAGACCTTCCAAAATAAATTGGAGTAACAATTTAGTCCAATTTATTTTGGAAGCATTCCCAAGCATCTTAGAATTCTGCACCTTCCTCTGCATAACTATATAATATATGCAAAAAATGTTCATGCCTACTGCCTGTCAGGCTCCAATTCCTCCTGATTTTCTTTTTACATTAAAGAAATTAGAATGTTGAAAAGTGAAGTGTTAGCCTCCATTATCTGTATTTCCAAGCAATCCCTCTGAGCTGCAAATAGATCCTAGATGCTGTCTTAGAAAGTGAAAACAAAGTAGAGTAGTAGCAATAATATGATTGTAGTATATCTGAAATTTCTTCCCCTACTCCAGAAAAAGTTGAAGATAAGCAGTGCTAACATGGCAGACAGCACAGAATAACAATGTGAATGGTAAATATTATGTAAATCTATATTTTCTGAGTGGTGCTCTCTCTCTCTCTCTCCCTCCCTCCCCCCTGCCACAGACACACATACCATACACAAACAAACAAACAAACACATTTTGTAAGGACTATCTGTGACTGTTGTTTTGCCTTTGAATTATTGTTGATCCCTGCTGGCAGCCTAGCTAGGCTAAGGTCACTCAGCTGGCTTTGTGCCCAAGGAGAAACTATAACTCATGATTTCCCAGTTTCTAGCCTGATGCCTTAACCACTATATCACATGGGCACCTTCTCTTAGATTCTCATCTCAAAAGTACCAAAACACTCCTCAGCATAAACAGGGGAGGGGAATTCCTAATTTGGATAAAGAGATGTCATGGCAATGATGTCTGCCTTCTCTTTTGGAACTGATGTGTTGAAATCAGCCTGGTGAGTTCTCAAAAGTTTAATTTCTCTGCAAAAGAGGGTTTTAGAGGTTCAAATTTCTCTCGGCTGTGGTTTTGAGCTTGATTTACAAAATAAAATTATTAGTGAAGTTAGTATTGTTTTACTATATACTGCATATTTGCATCAGTCTGAAGCCATTCTGGTTGCCTAGTGTGAAAAAGAAGATTCCTTCCTTCCTTCCTTCCTTCCTTCCTTCCTTCCTTCCTTCCTTCCTTCCTTCCTTCCTTCCCTTCCCTTCCCTTCCCTTCCCTTCCCTTCCCTTCCCTTCCCTTCCCTTCCCTTCCTTTAGTGTAAAAATCCAGGAAGTCAACAGACAAGTGAAGAAATTTTTGAGCAGTGAAAGACATTTTTTTTAAAACATAACCCTTGGCTACCCTAGAACTAGATAAATGGAAGAATGTCTTATTTCATGCTTGAGAATCTCACCAAAATTCTACTTTGAAGGACATTTCAAAAGCCAACTTTTCTTTCATCAGGCTGCCTGGGAAAAGGAAGAAAAACATTTTAGCATCAGGTGATATAATTGGAGCTCCTTCCTAAGGAAGTTAAGAATGGAATGGAAAATAGAAAATGGAATAGAATATAGAATAGGATAGGATAGAACAGAATATTTTATTTGACAAACAAAGAATTAGTCTGCGGTGCAGAAGCTCTCCGTGTACATTCAATAATTCTTCTTCTTCTTCTTCTTCTTCTTCTTCTTCTTCTTCTTCTTCTTCTTCTTCTTCTTCTTCTTCTTCTTCTTCTTCCTCTTCTTCCTCTTCTTCCTCTTCCTCTTCCTCCTTCTTTCATGTCCAAGACCATATTTTGAAAACGGCCAAAATTCTGTTGGCTAAATGCTTTGTTTTCCTCTGTGCCTAAAGACAAACTGTCCTTTCCTCATTCTATCACCCCAGCTGATAGACTGCTAATTGAATCTCCCTTAACACTGGGGATAGTGTGGCCTTCTCCATTGTACCTGAAGGATAAAATGGTAACATAAGGGTGCGTGTCAAGTCTAATGAAGCAGTCATTTTATTTATTGGTCCATTTGTTTATTTTACAACATGCATATACCACTCCAATCTAAGAGATTCTGGACAGCGTATAAAATAGTAATAAGTTATGAGACAACTCCAAGAATGCAGCTTGGATAAAGGAGATGGATAATATGTTTTTTTAAAGCTAAAATGAACAAACTTGTAATAACAGCAGAAATGGTGGAGAAAAGGGCAAAGAAGATCACAAATTGACTAGCACTGAATGAAGATGAAGTGCAAAGGTTTTGTTTAAAACATCTGCCTGGGTCTACATCAATTTGTTCAGGCAATTTAAAACATACCATAAGGATATGAATCTGAAGATTGGTTAACATCTGGCAAAACCTACCTGATAATGAAAGATTCAACAAAAGGGACAACTCCAGGCCAATTATTTAGCAACAACTTTCACATTGCTAACTAGTGTTGTAGCTGATGCAGTCCAACAGCGTTTAGTTGAAGCTCTTTCCACCTGGTCAAAAAGGAAACTGTTCAAATAGCAAAGGAACAAAAAGATCAACTCCTAATTGACAAGATGATTTTGAAAAACTGCAAGAGAAGGAAGACCAACCTGAATGTAACTTGGACTGATTACAAGAAGGCATTTAACTCTCTGTCACATATGTGGATAAGCAAGTGCCTAGAAATAACAGCAGTCAGCAGAAACAGCAGAAGCTTTGTTCAAAGATCAATGGCACAATGGAAGACACAGTTGCTGGTCAATGATGATAGACTGGGAGAGGTTAATATCAAGAGAGGAATATTTCAAGGAAACCTTCTATTACCACTACTGTTTGTCATTGCACTGATTCCTCCATCCACAATACTGAACAAGTCACGCATAGGTACGAAACATCAAAAAAATCTGCTAAGTTATCCAGCGTTCTTTACATGGATGATCTGAAGCTATATGGAAAAACACCATCTGAAATAGAATCACTGTCTGACACTGAATATACTGTCAAGATATTTCAATGGAGTTTGGACTGAACAAATGCACCACCCTTACCATTAATAGAAGAAAACTAATAAATACTGAAGGAATCAAAATGCCCTTTGGAAATAACATCAAGAGTCTTGGTGAATAAGAACACTACATATATAGCATTAAGTACATTGAAGTCAAGAAGGAAGTTAGAAGTGAATACATCAAGAGAGTGAAGAAGTCCAAACTCAGCAGAAGAAATACTATCAAGGCAATTAACACCCCGGCAATTCCAGTCACTAGATACATAACAGGAATAGTGAACTGGATTCAAACAGAACTAAAAGCCCTGGATATTAAAAGAGCAGAAAAATAATGACAATGAATCACGCTCTTCATCCACGCAGCAACACTGACAGACTCTACTTACCAAGAAACTAGGTGGGTGTGAAACATTGCAAGTACATCAGACAGTCGACAAAGGGCATTATAAAAATATCTGAAGGACAGTGAAGAGGATTACTAAAGCTAGTACAATATGAAAGTTTACTGAATAATAAAGAGGGACCAAGCTGGCTTACAAGAAAGATTAACCAAGAATAGAAATAGAAATAAGGCATGGCAAGGCAAAGTATTACATGGCTGCTACATTACATGCAAAGCAGATAACAACAAGAGCAATGGCCAAGAGCAGGAAAGTTAAAGAAAGACATAGAAAGAAAAAGAAAGAAAGAAAGAAAGAAAGAAAGAGAGAGGGAGAGAGAGAGAGAGAGAGGGAGGGAGGGAGGGAGGGAGGGAGGGAGGGAGGGAGGAAGGAAGGAAGACATAGAGGGGCTAAATCTGGCTGCACAAGACCAAGCCTCAAGAACAAATGCATACTTAGCCAGAGTTGAGAAGACAAAAACAGATAGCAAATGCTATCTCTGCATAGAAGCTGAAGAAACAGTGGACCACCTAGTTAGCTGCTGCAAGAAGATCACACATACTGTACTGACAATGGCTCAACAAAGTAGCAACAAGGGTACATTGCAATATCTGCGAGAAATGCCATTTCTCATTTAAAGTTCCTCTGGTACTTTACAATGCAAACATTGGAGCAACTGCCACACAGATTTAACAATTGTTCAATAAGAAAAACAAAGTCTTTGACAGTGCCTGGAGACAGCAGAGGAGAAGAGAAAGGACTGGGGTAGGTGGGGGGAATCCCAAAATACAAAGACCTGCAAATAAAAGTAGTACAACTATGGCAAAATAAAGCAAAGAGAATATCAATAATGATAGGTGCCTTGGGTGCAATCCCAAATCCTCCAGAGCCCCATTTGAACACCATCTCTGTTGACAAAATCACCATCAGTCAATTGCAAAAGGCAGCTTTAACTCTTGAACGACTGACATCAGGCAATAATACCTTTAACACCACCAAATAACACCTGCCTTTCCTAGGGCCCTTGGAAGGTCGATAAAAATGCCAAATCCAGTAGTCTAAACATCTGGCTGACTGTGCGATTGACGAACCACAGTGTACTGTTAAAACAGACTTCAAAAGCATACATAGAGCTGTCTGCTTTGCTCACATTTCCTCATAAAGGCCAAAAGAATCTGCTGAGACAAGATGGTTTTCAGAGTCTTTTGAAATATCAGATGTATCTCAGGATCAGGTTATTCAATGATGTGGGAGCCGCTACAGAAAAGGCCAGCATTGTCTTCTGGACTGTAGCCTCTCTTTTGCAGGGAAAGGGCACTTAGAGCAGGCCCTCTCCAGCTGTAAAGATAGGAGAGGCAGAATCAGTAGGGGAATCCTACCTTAGTCGCTACCATTTTGGTGGGTGTACAGGTGCACCTCTAATGTATGCCCCCCCAACAAGCCAATCAGCTGAGAAGATAAAAAAACGAAAAGCTAGGAGCAATCCTCCCTCCCTCCCATGTGCTTTTTGGCCTTTTATCCTCTCAGCTGGTAGCATATCACCACTGGGCAGAATCACATTTAATAAAGCGGTCATTGACATCATCCAGGGCTGTACCACGCAGGGCTTTATATGTGATAAAACAGCACCCCAAATCAGGCTAGGAAATCTGTTGTCCATGAGACTAGTTACGACACAATAGTACAGAAGAGAGCACAAGAGTCCCCAACTCCCAGTTCGTGGACCGGCGCTAGTCCACAACATGCCAGTAACTGGGCCGCGCAAACAAGTGAAACCCCATTTGTGGGATGCAGGCAGATTGTGAAACCACACACCCAAGGAAAAACCTCTCTCCACAGAACTGATCCCTGGTGCCCAAAAGGTTGTGGGCTGTTGCTGTAGCAGATTTCCTTCACCAGGAATCTGGCTGTTGTATTCTGAACTAGTTGCAGCTTCAGGCTGTCTTCAAAGGCAGCCTCACATAGAGGGTACACCATTGCAATAGTCCAGTCATGTAATGTTTTTGTCATCACGAGGGCCTCTTGGTTCAGATGAGTTCTAACTGGTGCACCCAGTAGGTAAAAAAGTCCCTTTGCCATGGCCTGCATCTGTTGTTTAAGAAGACACCAGGAAGACACCCCCCCCCCCCAGTTCCTGGACTTGCTTCTTAAGGGGAAACATGGGCCCATCTAGAGCAATCATCAAGACTAATGTTCCAGGTAGGCAAGATATTTATGGATAATCACCATCTCTGTCTTCCTTGGGCTTAATCTGAGTTTGTTTTGGCCCCTTTCATCTCTTAGAGCCTCCAAACATTGCTTCAGGATTTCATGCTCTCCTGGGACTTCATGCTTTCCTGCCTCATTCCAAACCAATGCAGGTAGTCCTTGACTTACAAACATTCACTGAGTGACCATTCCAAGTTACAATGGCACTGGAAAAAGTGACATGATCGTTTTTCACACTTAGGACCATTGCGGCATCCCTGTGGTCACGTGATCAAAATTGGGATGCTTGCAAACTGGCAACCGTTGTCAAGATAAATGAAGGTTGCCCTGTCCTGGGGGTCATGTGATCACCATTTGTGACCTTACCAGCTGGCTCGTCCATAAGCAAAGTCAACGAGAGAAGCTGGATTCACTTAACAACTGCATGATTCACTTAACAATTGCATTTGCTTAACAACTGTGGCAAAAGTCACAAAACTAACAACTGTCTTGCTTAGCAACAGAAATTTGGAGCTTTGTTACAGTTATAAGTTCAGGATTATCTGTAGTTGTTCTCATCCAGTGATTTCATATATAGTAAATAATATGGAGGACAGGAGGAAACCCTGTGGCAGTTCACACTGGAGCAACCATGATCTCTTTCTTCCACTCCCACCCCCATGTCGTCCAATATGAGGGGATGAAGAGATGGCCTCTTCTGGAGGGCAACTGTGTAAATATGTGGGAATGACCTTGAAAGACAGGAAGACTATCTGCAGAGGAAACCATAAAGAGAGGGAATAGAGATGGAACCCGCATTAGGTATCTGATATTAATACAGTTGAGAAAGTCCAGAAATATTTCACAAGAAGAGTTCTCCACTCCTCTACTTGTTGCAGAATACCTTATGCCACCAGATTTGAAATTCTAGACCTAGAAAACCTAGAACTATGCCGCCTTTGGTCCAATCTAAATATAGTATGTAAAAATCATACATTGCAATGTCCTACCTGTCAATGAATACTTCAGCTTCAGCCATAACAATACAAGAGCACACAATAGATACAAACTCAAGGTAAACCGCACCAAACTTAATTGCAGGAAATACGACTTCAGCAACAGAGTGGTCAATGTCTGGAATACTCTACCTGACTCTGGTTTCTTCCCCAATCCCCAAAAACTTTAACCCTAGACTGTCTACTATTGACCTCACCCCTTTCCTAAGAGGTCTGTAGGGGGCTTGCATAAGCACACCAATGTGCCTACCGTCCCTGTCCTATTGTTTCTTTTTTTTTTCTTTTTTTTCTTTCTTATATGTATCCATTTCATGTATTCATAACTATGTTTACACTTATACCTGTTATCTTATAATCGCTTGATAAAATAAAAATGTACTTTCAGTTTTACAGGATTCTATTGGAGTTTTTATTTCTGGGGAGTACTTCTTGTCTGAACTGCAAGGCTGACGTCAGTCTTGTGAGTGTGAAAGTACATTTCTCACTCCTTGCTTTACAATCCAAGACACTAGAGAAGGTCTCTTATGTTGGCCGTCCTTATTGCAGACTCAGCTGGAGCTTGTCTGACCATTGTCCAGTGTGCCGGTTTTCCTCCTGTCTCCCAAAGTCATTCCCACACACCATTACAAGTAGAAACCACTACCTCCTTCAAAGTAGATAGAAGCATGCCTTCCCTCAGAGAAGAATTTACCAACTCCTAAATCCAATAATAAACTTCCCACTCAGAAGTGGAGGGATCTAGATCAAGCCCACATATGGTAGGGCATATGCTCTCCTATCCTATATCTTCTCTATCTCTCTCTATAATATATATATCTGTCTGTCTGTCTGTTGGTCTCTGTCTATGTGTCTATCTATGTATCTATCTATGTATGTATGTACCTACCTACCTACCAATCTATCTATCATAACTCTTCCTGGGTTCCACCAGCTAAAATGAATTCAAGGTCACAGATTCTAGCCCTCTTCATCTCACTTGGCTTCACCCAATTAAAATCCACATCTGATGAAAGTGAGGAACTTCCCTTGTGAGGTATCTCCACAAAAACCTCCAGATGGCTGGAGTTCAAGTCATCCTTAATAAAGCCATTTGCTGGGAAACTGTGGCTGTACTAAGCCCAGTGGAAAGCAGAGACTTTGCCATTCTTATCACCCATGTGAAGGTCTTAAAATGGGCATATACTTGTGCTTAGACACATTAATTTCATCTGCAACTTCTCGGTATATCAGGGAGTTACAGGAGATTGGCTACTAGGACAAGGTCTAGCAGGAGCAATCCCACCCAGAACTGTGGCCATTTCCATATCCCAAAGATCAGCCAGTACAAGATAGCACTGACACCAAGTCACTGGGCCGTTTAATTACAGACCTCTCAGAATCAGCTGTCAAACTGGGCTGCCCCACCTGTCACCCTATTACCTCAACTATTGCTGCCTAAATGGGACAATTTATTTTGCGTGGTAGGGCCAACCTGGCGGGTGAGGTTTAACTGACTTGTTCAAATACCTTAGTTCCTTCAGTGTGATTTATCTTGGATTAGAAAACTGATGGTAAAGTCTCCTTTGATGTTTTCAACAGCTTTTTTTTTTTAACCCATTACTATGACTCATTTCATAAGAAAATAATGGAAAGGGAGAGAGCATTACCAAAAATCAGGCCAAATTGGGATCCTGAGTTTCCTGTAACCTCATATTAATGTTAGCTTCCCACAGCATGCTTAACATATCCAGTTAAATACTTACTAGCTGCATTCACAGCACAGTTTGCCTGCTCTGGTTTGTTTTTCAATCTAGTGATATTATTCTATTATTTACTCTTATTATTATGCATTTATTTATTGTTTTGCTGTTTAGCATTAGCCACAACTAGAAAATAAATCAATTCAAAAATCAAATTAAATGGTCTGGGCATATTGAGCCATTGCTGGATGTTTCTTTTATCATCTATTAAAAATTCGTATTACTTCAGGCACAGCTGGCTGGGCTGTGATTTTTAAACAGTACTGTACTCATGCTTTTGTTATGATATTGAAAAATAAAAGAACTTAAGCAATTGGACTAGAAAGCAATTATAATAAATAGAAATTGTACAGAACAGAAAGCGAGTAGAGTAGATTACAGATCAAGGTACTCTCTGCTACACTTAGTGCTGAATTAAAACAATAAATAAAAGTACGTCCTACAGAATATTAATTTCAGGAGTGAATAGTTACCAGCAGTCCCAGAAAGATAGCTCAAAAGGGCACCTTGAAAAACTTGACATTCTGTGTTAGATCAAGATAATTTCATCTGAAATCAATTTGACATTTATGTATTCAACACAACTAATTAAGTCTACTTATTTGAGGGTTTTTTTCCCAGCAAGAAACTTAGTCTTCTTTTTATTTATTTATTTTGGCACAGAAGCCCTTTGCTTCTTGTGGTCTAGTGAGTAGCAGGAGTGCAGATCCCCCTTTTCCTGCCAATTTCAGTTTTTAATCTTTCCTGCAAACAAGGATCCCTTGTTACTCAGAGCTGCAAAAACAGCCCATTTCCTTTTACTTCCTCCCTTCTTTTATTTCCTAATGCCTTCTCTAGATCCCATCCGATTTATGCCCAGAATATTTAATTTCTTTCCCCACAGCTAGGCCAGGGGATGAAACCACAAGGGTATTTGAAAGAATCAGAGAAAGAAGTAAAGCTCTGAGGGAATTTGATGATGAATCAGTACAGTAGAGAATTATTGAATGATTATATTAATCCTTCAATGGAAGGTTGCCCAGAGGAGCTTATTACTGGGGGGAGGATTCAAAAGGCTTTGGTAGCTTATCTTCCCCCTCCTATTTTTGTTAATTGGTATTATTCTGCTATTGCTATTATTATTCTGCTGTTTCGAAAGAGACATGGCAGCTTCAAGACACAGCCAAGGCATTCTGCTGTCTGAGGTAGAGCAGAAAATGGCACCTGACCTATCCAAAAATCTTAACTAGCCACAAAGGTGTTAGATTAGAACCAGGGACCCAGGTTCGAATCCCCCCTCAGTTATGGAAGCTCAGTTCATGACTTTGGGTTATTCACTTTCTCTTGGTCTGGTCTGCCTGACAGGGTTGTTGTTGTTGTGGGAAAAGGAAGGAGGGAGGATGTTGGCTTGAGTTCTTGGAGGAAAGGTAGGATGCCAATTAAGAATTAAGAAATAGAAATGAATAAACACAGGCTACTGTGGATATGTGAAAGTCTGAAGAACTGGATGGAGCAAAAGACAATGTCAGCTAAGGAAGGGGTTCCCTTACCTGTCTCAAATTACCTCACTTGGTTTGTCCCTGCATCAATTCTCAACATCTGGGGGAGAATTAGTCTCAAAAACCCCTTCCCCTCCCTATGGATAAAAATGTCATCATAATATGATAAGTAAATAACCAGACTGCTTTCTTACAAGAAACAAAATTAGCAGCCTAGCAGTGAACAGGCTGCAGTTCCTCACCAAATCAGACCTTCTTTCCCAATAGGGAAGCAGCCATCCGCTCTTTTGCAACCAGCACAACAGCTTCCCTGGTTGTGTTGGTATTACAATTCCTTCATTCACAGCAGCTGGAGATTCTGTGAGTTGTAGTACCAACATATCCAGCAAGCATCAGGCAGAGGAAGAGACTGGTAAGCAATAAAGGGAAATGAAAAGAATGAAAGCAGAAAACAGAAGAAATGAACGCAGATGCAAGGTCAAACTGCCCAAGGCCTCCTAGACTCTGGGAATTCATTTCACCGACAGCCTTGCCCTCTGGGCCAGCTCCTCTCTTGAAATTTGGTCCTCCTCTTGGAGTTTTACCCAACTTTGGAATCTTAGTCCAGGCCACAAGTGATCCTTCTCCCCAAAGAGTTTTAACAAGGGTCAGGTTGCCTGAAGAGCTTTCCTTCTTAATCCCACTTTTAAAGGATGCTGAGTTGGGGGGATGGCAGGAAGCGAGAGACCACACAGTCATGTCCTTCTTTTGATGTAAATCATGCATTGCAGCAGAGTTAAGTAATGGAGTTACTTAAGTATGCACTGGTTGTTGATACCTAATGCCCTTCATTGCAATCTGGGCTTGTTCAATTAATGATAAAGCCCTTGACATTAAAGCAAGGAGAAATGGGATTTCGCATGGAGGATGAAATAGATGAGAAGCAACTCCAGTATATGCCTTAAAAATCACAAGAGGTTGAGCTACGCATTGTGGCAGGGCGGGGGAATGGAAGGCGGGGCCCCCAGTCACTATTGTCCCTCTCTGCTGCAAGGATTTCTTCTAGCACTCTTCCCTCTACCTCGGCTGCCCTCCCTGCTCTGACTTTCCTTCAGGAGAGAGAGAGAGAGAGAGAGAGAGAGAGAGAGAGAGATCCCAGCAGGGCTTTCTTCAATCCCCCCCAAAAAGAGAGCAATTAGCCTGCTTAACAATTACCTCAATCTTTCTCGCAGGCTTTCCTCCTTCTGTACTAGTAGAAGAATTGCTTGGGCTAGTTCAAATTCTTCATTCAGAGAGAAGCAGTTTGTAAGAACAAGCAGCAACTCCAGGGCTATGTTCCTGGCCGTTAGGTGAGGTATTGGACCATGCGGGAGCTAAGTAATTCCCTTGCATATTGTCTTGGGGCCAGGAAAGTAGAGTTGGAGATGGTGCACCAGTGAAAATGCAAGACGGAGCAAAGGAATGCCCAAAGAGCATCAAGGCAGCCCGGAGGAGTTAAAGGGAAGATGCTGGGTTTCAAATTAGCAGGCTGAGAAATGAGGTCAAGCAAGTGGACCAGACTAAACGGAAAAAAAACTTTCCACCTCGCTGCTTCCCCCTCCCACCTCCTGCATCCCGTCTCCCCCAGCAACTGCATCCTTCAGCAGCCGCATGTGGTACCCAGCTGCTCACTCACCCGGCTTGCCTGTGGTTGAGTCGGGCTGTCTTCCTCTCACCGGGGGTTGGTGCCCAACTCCGACTACCGGCTGTTAGGCTCTGAAGTCCCAGATCCAGAGAGGGAGGTTGTAGAGATAGCAGCGTGGGGCCGCCTACTTCTGGGAATGACAGGCAGCTTCCGATGGCCAATAGGGAGCCGCGAGCCGCCCAATGGTGGAGAGCACCATTCGGTGTGGTGGGCAAAGGACGGGGAGGGGATGATGTCATAATGTATGGAGGGAATGAGGGGAAGCGATGACTTGATCCCCCCTCCCTTTTTTTTCGCGGAAGAGAGGACGCTGCAGTTACTTGCTTGATGCCGGGGGTGGGTGGGTGGGAGGCCTCAATGAATTTGGGCGCTGACTCTCTTTCTTGGATAAATGGATCTGCTGGATTTTGACAGGGTTTCTCAACTCTGGCACTTTTCGGAGGGTTGGATTGCGAACCTCATTGTCTAAGAGGGGTAGGAGTTCACCCAAGACAAATGAGAAAGACACCTATTTGGGGGAAAGATTGGATTTGGGACTAGCAAAAAAAAAAAGGGGGATCTAGCAAGGGCTGGGTGCTTACTAAGAATAACAGAAGGGTTACCTGTGTTAGAGATAAAGGGTACATAAGATGCTCTTTCTCTGAGAACAAACGGTTTAAGACTAAAAATGATTAAAGAAGCTGTCTTGAACTCAGTAAAACTTGCTTCTAACTTAATCTGCCTGAATGTGAGCTAGGAATCCTGAATGAAACTGGAGCCAGGGAGAGGGGTGGAAAACACCAAAGCAGGTCTTCAGATTTTCCCTACATTTCTATTATTTTTCTCATATCCTAATTTTTTTCTCTGAGGCAAACATTTTGGAAGTATAATGGGAGATAGACTGACAGATAATAACTGATCCAAAGTCGCTCAGGGAAGTCTCATGCGGTGGGGGCCTGGATCTACTTCATCCAATTATCACCGCTGCATTCGACAAGCCCATCTTTCTTTTCCATGCATTGCCATAATTTATGATGAAGAATTCTTGGAAATCTCTGAGTGCTAGCATGTTATTATGAGTTCTGTGTAAGTGCTGGGAGAGATTTAAACCAGGGATTTGACTACCAGAAACATTACCTGGGAAGAGAGCATAATCTATGCTAACAAAGACCTTGGATTATGACATTGTTCAATTTTAGAAACCATTCCAGTAATTGTGAGATGTACAACAGTGATGGGACTGGAGATGATTTCATACAGATGACATCAACCTATTTCGAAGATGCTTTTCTTTGTCCTTTTACTGGGGTTTGAAAATAAGGCTAGGTTTAAGGTCTGAAACTCCTAAGGTTACCCAAGGAGCAAGAAGCCCAGCACCAATTTTATATGCCCTCAAAGGAATTGGAGATATGAGTGGTCACTAATGCCGATGAAGTCCTTGCACAAA
Source organism: Hydrophis major (assembly GCA_033807585.1). Classification (NCBI taxonomy): domain Eukaryota; kingdom Metazoa; phylum Chordata; class Lepidosauria; order Squamata; family Elapidae; genus Hydrophis; species Hydrophis major. Next base: position 226,297,638 of record CM066329.1, read on the forward strand.
CTGATCAAAAGCATGTGGCACAAAGCAGGGCTCCTCAACCATTTGGAGACAGGAGACATATTTCAAATTTTAATAGCATGTCATAATGCTATCACAAAATGGTTGCTTGGAGGACCTAATATCACAAAGCACCCATTTAGCGGCAGGTAAACCGATGAGGTCGCTCCTTGCTGTCTTCTGTAGTCCTCTTAGATGCTGTCTGAAATCCCCTCAGCTGTTTTCTTCTTTTGAGCTGGAGGGCACATTTCCAAACAAAATGCTAGGCTGCTGTCAGTTATCCTTTTTAGTTTTTAAAAACACTTCAGGTGTTCATATAAGATGCATTCTTGGACATAAATCTTTCTGCAGATGTTGGCATTTTGCTCCTTAGCATGCTAGTTTCCCTTTCATTTTTATTGTAAGTAATTAAAACAGTAAAAAAACTCAAATGGACTATAGAACCAGAGACATATCATAGAATATATTAAGAGCAGTCTTAAAATATAACCTGCTTTTTGCTTGGGTTTAAAAGGCTATCTTGCATGAAATTATGAAATTATAATATTCTGTTACTTAATAATATATGATGATGCTCTGATGTTTTTAACTTGGCATAATTTAGCATAATGTCCCTACAAGGGACTTTCTATATCCAAAGCCAGGTAGTCTAGTGTTAAGCCAGCAGTCTATCGTAATGCCAAATTGCAAGGTCAAATGGTACAGATTATTCTCTCGGGTGCTGTAGCAGCAGTAAGATCCCTCCATCATAAACACAGAACCATGGTTTATAGCAGAGGTCTCCAAACTTGGCAACTTAAGACTTGTGGACTTCAACTTAGCATAGCTGGCTGAAGAATTCTGAGAATTGAAGTCCACAAGTCTTCAAGTGGACAGGTTTGGAGATCCCAGGTTTGGATGCTGATAGGAAAGTTTTGAAAACCATTGCTTTAAATCTTAGCTTCTGAAATAACCAGCTATCCTCAAATGGATGGTCTACTCTACCACATCCATCAACTGGATCTGGAGATTCTAGATCTAGATCTGGATGAGGAACAATCCTTGTTACCTCATCTGGGCTAGGAATTATGAATTCATGGCGTCCATTAGACCATGAAAGTGCTGAGTTAGAAGGATATATTTTTATATTTTATGGCTGAACATTGTCTGCAGATTGTATTTTATATTGCTTACTAAGTTCTCTTCAGTGATCTTTTTAAGTGTTTTTCCCTCTCCCTCCCATCCATCTCTTTTTATTCTTTCCAGGAGTTTTGGAAACAAATTATGTGATGGAGTTCAAGATGTTAGCAGGACAGGTTCCTGACATCAGAACAGAAAGGGACATTTTTGATGTTTGCATGTGTTTGTGATGGAAACTGAGAAAGGCAAAATCAAGTTTGGAAATAGGCCAGATTCAGACAAAATCCAATCAATTTTTATTGTGGTCATAGATCATTACAAAGAAATGAGGTGGGAAGACATACACAATGTTAAAAATTGTATATAGATGTAAATATAGTACAAATGGTACAAAACATGTAAAAAGGGAGGATGGAAAAGGAAGGATGAAAGAATGAGAAGGGCTGTGAAGGAGAAGATTCCAGAATGAACAATCTTCCTAGCATCCCTAGGGGAGCGTGGCTGACTTCTCCATTCTAAGCCCTTCTCCTTCCTCCTCCCACCATGTGGCCCAGAGCAGAATTGCTTGTGAGGATTTGAGAAGAACAGCAGCACAGGCATTCAGATACGTATTTTGTTGCATGTTTTGCTACTCATTATCCAATATTTTATGTATTTATGAATCTAAATAAAAGCAACTAAGATGATGGCTGCCCTGAAAATAGCTCTGAGATCAAGGATCTTCAAAGTTGGCAAGTTTAAGTCTTGTGGACTTCAACTTTCAGAATTCCTGAGGTAACATGACTGGAGGAGGAATTCTGGGAATTGAAGTCCACAAGTCTTAAAGCTGTCAAGCTTTAAGATTTAATCTGAGATTAAAACATTCCTTAAGTTCAGTCTGACTGAATGCCTTGAGGGGACACCTTATGAAAAACTGGATCAGTAAAAATTCTACCTACCTGATAGTAGGTAGACTATTCCAGAGTTCAGGACCACCACAACAATCCAGACTTTCAATATTATCCAACAAATCAAGCCTGACGGCATTCTTCTCAGTCATGGCAGTTCTGAGGCTCTCCCCTGATCATGCAACACAGGCCTTATCTCGGTCCCAGCCTAGAATTATTAAATCATCACTTCACATCTGGGATTATCTGTTGTTTTTTTCTGCTAAACCAAGAGGGCCTTCCTATCGCAACAAAAAGAGGATGTCTCTTTTCAGGCAACCTGGTCATGTGATCTGCTCCTGGGTTTTATCGTGTAATTCATCATCCTCTGCTTGAGGATGGGGGTTGGACTAGAAGACCTCCAAGGTCCCTTCCAACTCTGGACTTTACTCAGAAATTTTGGTCATGCCTTTTCCTTTTGGTAACTGTCTGGTACCCCCACTGCCATTTCTCTTCCAGCATTTACCCTCTCATTTAGGACATGGTCTCAAATCAAAGTTAGAGTATGTTAATTCGATGAAAGTTACTTCTGTATGGATTAGCTCTTCTCTTTTGCCCAACTGCTCCCATCCAAGCAATCACCCATAATCATCCACTGCAGCCCATTCCAGAAAAGGGTATGCTTTACAGCAGAGGTCCCTAACATTTTTTGGCATCAGGAATTGGTTTCATGGAAGACCATTTTTCTATAGACTGGGAGGATGGGGCAGAAGTGTGTAACTTAGAATCCACGCATGCACAGTTTCGTTCACCTGTCGCTTACCTCCAGCTATGCAGCCTGGTTCCTCACAGGCCAAGGACTGGTTGTCTCAGTACCAGAATTTTGGGACCCCTGGTTTACAGAGCCATAAGATGTTTTGTGGAGGAATCTCTTTTCCCATTGTACCTCAATGCAATAAAATTAGTACCAATTTTTTTCTCTGTCATTGGATCCCCAGCCCATGAATAAAGCAGCTTTAACTCATCCTAAATTGTACCCAGTGGTAAAGAACAATTTCTCCCCTTGGTGAACTGCATCAAAGGAGTGCCACAAACTGGCTAAAACCTGTTATGCTTCACTGTGCCTTATGATTGAATCCTATGAGCCCGAAGTGGTGAATTGGAGGAATAAGTCACCTGGTGCAACTCTGAACTGATGACACCAACCTCCCTCCAAATTGCCTCCAAACAAAATAAGAGCACGTTGACAATTGCATCTGTTGCATACAACAGAGGAAGAAAAGTGAAGGAGTTTGGAAGAGAAAGAAATCCTAAATAAAAACAGTGCTTGTGACTCCAGTCCCATCAGCACCTTTATGCAATTCAAATTCCAACAGAAGGGAGTTTAGGGAGAGGGAAAAAAGCCCAAGAAAGACCCTAAAGCCAGGGGTCTCCAACCTTGGCTCCTGGAAGCCTGGCGGACTTCAACTCCCAGAGTTCCACAGCCAGCAAAGCTGGCTGTGGAATTCTGGGAGTTGAAGTCCGCCAGGCTTCCAGGAGCCAAGGTTGGAGACCCCTGCTAAAGCTGATGAACAGAATCTTGCAGTGAGATCTGCTCCATTCCTGCTGTTGTGCTGTGATTAGCAAACGCTTTTTCTTGCCAGCTGCTGTAGAGGCAGAGGACAACAAAACTGGAGGACTTCAACCAATCACTTTGCCTACTGTTTGCCAAGCATGCAAAATTAGCACAGCATCATTTGGCGATGAGTCAGAACAGGCAGGCAATTCCATGCTGGTAGTTTTTTGCTGACCCAAGGATTGGTGGACAGCTCAACGGTGAAGAATCCCCCCCCCCCACTAAAAACCTAGACAGAAACATTTCCAATCTCAAGACTCCTTGTCAGTTTCACAGCATTTTCTAGTGGAGTCTAGTCAGTTTTGCTCCCTAGTCCAATGTTCAAGATTTCTGGGCCCACATCAAATACCAGGAACCTCTAGTAATAAAATGAGGAAAGGAAAGGGGAAGAGAAAGTCAAGCAAGAGTTATTATTCAGAGTTATATTGTAACTGCAGAGGAGGATTTGGACACGGTCCAATAGCCCAAATCAGAAATGACCTAACAGCTACACTCTTCTTTATGACTACCTCCAAAATTATGCCTTTTCCAGGCAGCAAATGACATCAACATTTGGTGCCCTCCAGATGTCTTTGATTTCAATCCTTTCATTCCTAAAGAGGAATAATTCCCAGCATTCTAGCTGAGAGTCATTATCATTGAAGTCCAGCAGAAGATCTAGAAGAGGAAGGTTGGGGTGGAATTTCATAAATAGAAAATGCGATGGAATCCTTGAGGAAAAGGGCTTTGCTCTGAGGGTGACATTCACACACGCTAGTAGTAGTTGTGTTCTAGGTGAAAAAAAAAAGGACACAATCCAATATAGTTATTGCGCATGACTTTGGATTTAACATGTCAAAGTGGAGACAATCATCATGTTTGTTTATTTATTTATTTTTAAATAAGTATTCTATTTTTAAAAAACAAAAATACAAATCTCCGTTCACATTAACAGTGTTCGTGTCGTTACTGCTACATACATCTCCTTTTATACATAAACATCAACTCTTATTACTATCCTCCACCCATTTGTACCACCTATCCCGAACTGCATAATAATCCGAATCATGACAATCATCATGTTTAATTGGAAGGCATGGAGTAAAGTTGAACTTTTCCTTCAAATGCTAATAAAACAATCTACAAACTCTTCCACTCTGGGCACATTGTTGCAGGTATCTCTTTCAGTGGCCACATTGCTCTATTCCTGTAAAATGGGGAGTGATGTAGCAATGGAGGAAAAACCTGGGTCTTCTCAATGTTTGTCAGCCCTTCGATATTTCAGTATAACCAGGAAATACTGAAAATACCACAGGAACTACTGGCACTCTATTATTAAAGGATATAAAGATTATAATGATAGAATATTGAAAGCCTGACAAAGACTTTCATTCTCCCATCTTTCTTATTTATTTAATTTGTTTGTCAAACATGTACAAGATTATAAGTATGAACATAAACAAGAACAAAAGAAGGAAACGCAGATAAATGGGGACAGTAAGACAGGGCCACCCCCTTTAAGGACCTCTTAGGAATGGGGTGACGGTAGACAGTTTGAGGTTGAAGCTGTGAGGGGTTGAGGCTGTAACAATGGAATCGGGTAGGGCGTTCCAGGCTTTGACCACTCTGTTGCTGAAGTCGTATTTTCTGCAATCAAGTTTGTATCAGTTGTTTGCCAGTGTATTATTGTGATTGAAGCTGAAGAAGTTGTTACAGGCAAGATGTTATTGCAGACAATTTTGTGTGCTATGCTTAGATCGGACCGCAGGTGGCGCAGTTCCAGCTTGTCCAGGCCTCTTATACCCAAGAGAATCTCTTATACGCAAGGCAAGGCAATCTTAACTTTCCTTCTCTGTCTCTTCTAAGTTTACCTAATGAATTTCTTCTTCATAGCCATCTCCATGCTTCTCTACAATGTTCCAGAATTCCAGTCTTTGCACGAGTGATTATAATGGTCTGTGAGAATGTCCCTGAGAGGTGGAAGGAGGAGCAGGAGGAACAGAGCTATGCTCTCAATTTATAAGATTTTGTTACTGTAAGTTTACAATGAAGGCAGCTTACTACTCATGGTTAGTGCTTCTTGTTTGGATTATCTTTAAGGGCTGACAAATGGACAGTGACTTCATGCAACCCAGGAAGTATCCCCAGCTGGTGACACAACTATTCTTTGGCTGGCTAGCAAAGCAGTAGACAGCACCAGCAACTTTCACTGTCTCCTTGTATTTTCCACCATCTTCTAAGCAACTATGCTGGGAGAAAAAAAAATGCTTTTATCTTTTCTTTGGACAGATGGTGATGATGTACCTTTCAAATACTTGGAATAGGCCTTTATCCAGTAATATTCTGGATAATATTTTCTGCCCCTTCATCACATGACCTCACCCTATAAAAGTACAGCATGACTCAATAATTCTCTATCAGTCAAATTTGGGCAACTATCAGATTTATGGCTCTTGCTCTATTGTAACTTGTTTTACAAGGAGGTAAGATTTTACAAATGCTTATATTTATCCAAGCCTTCTTTTTTACATTTCCTCTGTTACATTCACATTCTGCCTTTCCCTCAAAAATGGCTATGGCCAATTAATCCCCCAAAATGCTACATACAAATCAGCAGTCAAATGCTATAAAAACAAGCCAGTAAAAGTGTAACTAGAAATATCATTAAATAAGAAATTTAGTTAATACATAAAGCAGCTTAAAACAAACCCACAGAGATTTGAAGATTATTTTCCACATGCCATTCCAAGTGAATGTGATGAATTCTATGATTTGCCATCTCCCTCTTGTGGACCTGCATGGCAATATTGGCTCTGCTTTTCAAATATATATCCCCCCCCATGACTTCGTGTATTATTCAAGTTGACTATGCATTGTATAAAAATATTTAAAGATATATGCTGATCATTAACACTCCTCAGACTGCCTTCTGCAGACAAAAAAAAGTCATTTGATAGGATTGAAATATCCATGCAAGATATGATTTTCCATAGAAGCTGGTCTTATATTTATAATAAAACTAGTCGGGGAACTTTTTGTTGAAAAGAGACATGAATATTTGCTAAACATTTAGGTCTTCATGCTTGAAAGAAACCCACTCACTCTATTCTCTGTTCCATTTTGCAGTGGAGGTGAGGAGTTCAATTGCAGCAATTATGATTTCTGGCAAATTGTATTATGAACAGAACAGAATACTTTATTGGCTAAGTGTGATTGGACACATAAGGAATTTGTCTCCGGTGCAAATTCTCTCAGTGTGCAGATAAATCAGAAGTGAATCGTGGCACAAAAAACCTGATTTATGTCAGTAGACATTGTATTCATTTTTGTCTGATAGCTCCGTGGATCATTAAAGGGAAAAAAATAATCCTGGTTAAATCAGCAGATGTTTCTCCACAGGTGTTGAATACATTTCGGGAATAAATAGGCATTTCTCTACAAATTATGCAACTCTGCTTGCTTTGCTGAGTCACCCTCCCTTTAAAAAGAGGCAAAGCAAGGAGTGATGATGGCATCCACAGATACACAAACATTTGGGAAAACAACATATGTTCATTTATTTTGGTTTTATTTATTTAATTACAAAAGTCTGGGCACCCTGTAGATGGCAGCACAGAGGGGTTTGTTTTTAAAAAAAGCCATACAGTGATGATCTGAAGTTATTCAGCTTGGTAGCCCTAAGTGAATAGATAATTGGATTATATGGATGATTGTGAAAATAATTGAGCTTAGAACAATTGCATACTAAAAACTTTAGTATGGAAGGAATAGAACTCCTAGCTAAGAGGCTTTAGTTTTTCCCCTTTAATCTCATCTGGCATGCAAATTCATCATAGCTCTTACAAATCTTCCAGGAAATCTGTATTTTATTCAGGAAAAAGAAGGTAAACATTTTAACTTAAACTGAAAGTGTCATGAAGGACAGTATCTCTTGATCTCTCTAGAGATCCAGAGAGGCCTGAGAGATTGGTAGCTTTTGAAATTCTTGAGAGGGAGAGTGTTCTGTACGGTCATTTACATTCTTGTAAACACCACGCTGTAATTAGTCAAAGCGCGCAGGGATCTGATTGGTCGAGTGAGCCCCTCTGATTGGCCCGCTAGGGATCTCCCGCAATTGGTGGAAACTAATTGTGGGAGATTCAAAGTGGTGCCATTGGGCGCGGCCACAGCGGCTTGAGAATAAAAAGCCGCAGTTTTTCCCCCGGAACCTGAGCTGTTCTCGGGACCAATAAATGAGCTGAACCAAGTCACTGAGTCCTGGTCTCCTTGCCGCGCCGGACATAACAGAGAGGAAGAGGGGGAAGGAGGGAGGGGGAGAGAGAGAAAGAGAGATTTTAAAAACAATACAAAAATATTACAGTGAACTCTGGGAGAACTAGAATAGCCATCTTGCTTGCAACTGCACTTGGCACCTTTTAAAGCAGGGGTTGCCAACCTTTCAGACCTCAGGAATCACTAAATCCATAATTTTAAATCCTGCAGACCACTAATATGAATTTTTTTAAAAAAGATAAATAGTATTTAGTGCAATAAAAATGCAAATAATTTTTCTGCAGACCACCAAAATTTTCTTGTGGGCCACCAGTTTTAAAGGACAGTAAATTCACGAACCTCCTTTCCTAATCACTTTTGGAAATTGCCTGCTAGCCATCTTAAAGCTATAAGAGAATTTTAGAATGACAAGAATGACAAGTTAGAAAGTCATTGAATCTCTTTTAATTTCAAATCTGAACAAAAGAAAAAATAATTATAAGCTTACAAACCTTAAATACTTTGAAATAAAGAGCCAAAAGCTAAATAAGATTTTGTTTTTAAAATGTTATAAATGGATGAAGAGTCTTGATAAATTTGGGATAATGACTATATTATTTATTTACTATAAGATTTTGGAATTAATTATAAAAATGACAAAGATTTATTGTTATTTTAGAAAGTGTACACTAGAAGGCAATGAAGATTCTTAGCAGAAGGGATGTGTGTGTGTGTGAGTGTTTCTAATGTCAATTAATGCAGGGACTTACCAAATGATACAAAATGTTATACTATTGGAAACATTAAAGGAGATCTTTGAAGAATGGAACCAGAAATTAGTAACTACAATATTAATACTGTCAGTATTAATATCTGATTCTCTGGATAAACTATGTCCAAAAGATATTAATGAAGGAATGTCAGCTATGGAACAAAAGTTATTTAATAAGACAGATAAAGTACTGAAAGTGGAACTACAAATGACAGGCCAAGAGAATGATCTGGAAAATGCTTTCTTATTGGATTTGTTAAAACCTTGTTAAAATATTGAAGAAATCATCCCAAACCTGAAGGTGATAGGATGAAGAAGAATTGAAGAGAAATCTAATTATATTTGATTGAATTAAAGATTAAGATGATTAGAAATAAAAGGAAGGAATATAAGGTTGGTTTAAGGTTAAAATAAGTGGTCAAAAAATAGTTCAGTACTTCTCTATTGCCCATTAGGCTTTTCAAAAGCAAACAACAGGGTATACAAAATTAAAATCTTAAACTCAAGTTCACCAAACATAGCTTCTACTGGTACGTTCACATCACATGCTACGTTCAAACCAAGACTTCATCCTGACTCCATTGGCAAATGTGAAGTAAGGTCTCCTTTGAACTGAGCTGAACGATTCATGAGTTTATGAACACTTCCATGATACTTTTCTTTGCAGTAGTAATACAGAATTGTTTTTCCACTGCTTTCTTCTGGGATGCTTTTCAATTCCCCAAGTTAGATTATACAGCCTGATGGTCCAACCCTGTTACTTTCAAAGCCTTGGTTTTCTCCTTGGCACAGCACTTTCCATACTACATTTGTATGCTTGGTACCTGGACTGGCCCTAAAATCACTCATAATTCTTATGCTGCCACTGTGGTTTCTGGAAGCAAAGGGATACTGAAGCATACTATTATGGGAGAAAGATTTCCCGTACAGTAAATAGGAAGTAAAACATTCCCATGAAATAAATACATTGGCTTTAGAGGCAAGAGGTTCAAATGTTGCCATTGTAAATTCATTCCTTGGTCAACTAATTGGACTACAGTGAATCTCAAGATTATTTTCTTGTTCAGGGAACATACAAACCACCAATAGTAAAGCAGGAATCTTCAACTAAACTGAGAGACCATCGTGTTTTGAACAAACATTTTGCCATGAAGATTGTGCCATGTTTTTTTCATGTTCTCAGGAACGTGCCTCATGATCTTGTGCTGTAATTATTTGGGTCATTTGTTTTATAGTGATCTTTTTTCCATTAGAGTCTCGTGTTTTAACAGCTTGGGTAATGGATTGTGTGATGGCCTTGCGAGTTCTTTTGTTGTGGTATCCTGGGTCCTGCATTGTGATCTCCTGGGTTGTTTGTATTTTGATCTCTTTTCCATTAGCCTCCCGTGTTGTAATGGCTTGGGTAATGGGTTGTATGATGACCTTTTGAGTTTTATTGTTGTGGTTAAAACAAACCGAGGCTAATGGAGAAAAGATCACTACAAAACAAATGACCCAAGAGATTACAGCACAAGATCCAGGATATCTCCACAACAAAATTCACAAGGCCATCACACAGCCCATTATACCAATGGGCTGTTTATTGGTCTTGGAGTTTGCTGTGTTCTGCTTGAAGAATAAGTATTTGCCTGGATGAACACAAAAATGCAGTAAAAAAGCTGGAACACACTTCCTCACTAGTCCAACGCATGAAATCAACAGGTCATAGCATCGACTTCAATGGCACCAAAATCCTAGCCACTATAGAAAACCCCAGCCACAGAATTATCAGAGAAGCCATAGAGATTGAAAAAAGATCTGAAAGCATGAATAGAAGAGATGATTCCACCAGATTGTCAATTATTTGGAAGCCTACACTCACAAACAAAAAAATCTCCACACCACAAGCCAGGCAAACACCTGGGCACAAACAGGTCCCCCCTGATACCTCCAGCTCAAACACACCCCAACCAGGCACCCAGATGAAACCTAGCTTCCTAATAAATGATAGCCGTCCATTTACTCGGAGCCAAGCCGCACTAAAAGCCTCCAATACAGGAACACAATGTTGCCAGCCAATCAAGACAAAAAAAGCCACAAAACAGACAGAAGATATTAGAAACACCAATCAAGCAGAACACAGCAAACTCCAAGACCAAGACTCCCAACCAATCAGGATGAAGAAAAAAAAACCATTCTGGCACAGCAGTAGGCTAGGCCCAAATTTAAAATGGAAACAGCTGTGAAAGTCTGACTCACAGATGAACACAATACAGAAGCCTGATGATGGCAGATGAGATTCTGCCGAAATGTTGCTATAACTTTAAAAGCACAACTACAATGACGTGGAAAAATACCCAAACAAAGCTGAATGCCATATATATTGGATGGATGATAAGTGGAATTCTGCAGAAAGATGTGTTGTACACCAGAGAGCTTCCAGAGTCTTATGCAGAGTCTTATAATACGATAATATAAGTATAATAACTACTACAACAAAATGTAATAAAATGAATATTGGCACCTGTAGCTTTACAATCCATTCCTGAAAAATTTCTGAGTGAGCCCGAGTTTTACCATTTTTTTTTAAAAAAAGACCATACTTGTCTCAGAGATCAGGTAGTTCCAACAGACAGACAAATAAAATGGATACAGATAATCAGAGTTGGAAGGGACCTTGTAGATCATCTAGTCCAACCCCCCGCCCAAGCGGGAGACCCTACACCATTTCTGACAAATGGCAGTCCAATCTCTTCTTGAAAGTCTCAAGTGATGGCGCTCCCACAACTTGCAAAGGCAACTTCTGTTCCATGGGTTGATTGTTCTCACTGTCAGAAAGTTTCTCCTTATTTCCAGGTTGAACCTCTCTTGGATCAGTTTCCATCCCTTATTCCTTGTCTGGCCTACAGGTACTTTGGAAATAGCTTGCCGCCCCCCCCCCCCGCCCTCCTCTCTGTGGCAGCCCCACCAATATAACAAATAAGGATGAAAATTAAATAGCAGACAGATATTATTGTTAAGATGAATTTTAAAGATTTGCAAAAATCAAAAGGCACAGACAGGTAGTCCTCAATTTACAACCATTCATTTAGTGACTGTTCAAAGTTACAAAGGTACTGGGGGGGGAGGGGAAATGACTTACAAATCGGTCCCCACACTTATAATCATTGCGGCATCCCCATAGTAGCATGTTCAAAATCTAGGTGCTTGACAATTGGCATGTATTTATGATAGCGGCAGGATCCTGGGGTCATGTGATTGCCCTTTTTGCGACCTTCCCAGCTGGCCTCCAACAAGCCCCAGGAGGAGAAGCTGGATTTGTTTAATAACCACAATTCCCTTAACTCCAGTGGTTTGCTTTAACAACCATGACGAAAAGGTTATAAAATTGGACATGACTCATTTAACAACTACTTTCCTCAGCAATTGAAATTCTGCTCCCAACTGTGGTCGTAATCAGATCCCTGATTTGTGGGAAGAGCACCCCAGAGAATTGGTAGGGCGAACAATGGACCTCTTTCACAAGGCTGCTGTAATTGTATCTTTAACATCAGCTTCATTTTTAGACCATGCTAAAAATATTATCTTCAAACTGCATAGAGGAGGTTTTCCCAGCTTGGATCAGATAACAATTTCTGTCATCATAACTTGCAATTCTTCACTCAGAAATTGGCTAGGAATAACATGCATATTGTACAATATTAGCATACTCCAAAACCCTTGCACCCTATTGGTCCGGACCAGCGGAGACCTGATTGGTCAACAAGTTGGCCGTGATTGGAGCACTGGGAATCTACCGCGATTCAAAGTGCTGTCATTGGCTGCCGAGCCGCGAGTCAGCCCTATATGAAGGGCTGCCGCGGCTCGCATTCCCAGACCTTTTACCTTTAATAATAAAAAGCTGAACTCACACAAATGGTCTCGCGTCTCTGTCGAACCGATCCGCCTCCGATCTAACACATATGACATGCAGGGACCTTGGAGGTCTTCTAGTCCAACCCCCTGCTCAAACAGGATACTCTATACATTCCACACAAGTGGCTGTCCAGTGTCTTCTTAAAAGCTTCCAGTCATGGAGCACCCACAATTTCTGTAGGCAATTCATTCCACTGGTTAATTGCTTTGTCAGGAAATTTCTCCTTAATTCTTGGTTGGTTCTCCCCTTGATTAGTTTCCATTCATTATTTCTTGTCTTGCCTGCAGGTGCTTTGTTTGGAAAATAGGTTGACACCCACTTCTTTGTGGCAACCCCTTAGATCAGGGCTGTCAAACTCATGGCCCACCGGCCAGATTTGTCACATCCTGGCCCCGCCTCCGCTCAGTTTAGCAAAGGGGAAAGAAATCCCAATACGTCATGTGACGCCGCCGTGATGACGTGAGTTTGACCACCCTGCCTTAGATAATGGGAAAATGCTATTATGTCAACCCTAGTCCTTCTTTTCACATGAATAGATCAACCAAATTCCTCCAACCATTCTTCATATGTTTTAGTCTCTGGCTTCCTAATAATCTTTGTTGCTCTTTTCTGGATTCTTTCCAGAGTCTCTACCTCTGTTTCATAACATGGGTAGCCAAAACTGAATGAAGTATTCTAAATGTGGTCTTACTAAGGCTTTATAAAGTGGTACTGTACTAATGCTTCACTTGACTTTGATTCTGTCGCTCTGTTCATGCCACCTAGGATTGCATTGGCTTGTTTGGCTGCTGCTGCACACTGCTGGCTCATATTTAAGCAATTGTCCACTAAGATTCCAAGATGCCTCTCACAGTTACTGCTATTGAGCCAGGTTTCACTTAATCTGCACCTGTACATTTGTGTTTTCTTGTGTAATTGTAAAACCATATGTTTCTCTATAATGAATTTCATTCTGTTAGATAGGGCCCAGTGTTCAAGTCTGTCGAGATCTTGATCTTGAACCTATCTTCTGGAATGTTGACTATTCTTTCCAGTTCAGTGTCATCAGCAAATTTGATGAGTTCCCCTTCTTTGGTTCTTTTGCTGCCTCTTTAGGGAAAAAGGTATTTCAAGGGGCAAGGAAAGGAGAGTAAGGAGGGAGGATTTAACCAATTCTTATTTTGAGGTAGGGAAAAAACTAGAAGTAAACTACTACTTCAGAACTGATAAACTGCTGGTAGCAACCAGGGTCACTTGTTGATAGCAACCAGGCATAGAAAATGCTGTCTCTTTGCTGCCATCTCATGGATCTGTGCAGCCCACCCTTAATTATGTAACTGTTGCTAGATTTACTGCAGCAAATCAGGTATTTTTACCCTCTGCATTTGAAGATGGTGAAGTCTGAAGGCTCTGGGACCAAACTTCAGCTGGGAGGAGCTCTGCTCAAAGAAGGAGCCAACACAGATGGGAGAAAAACAAGTGTGTTGCAATAATGAAAATATAAGGTCAGCATGAAAACTTCCTCTTAAAGTTACCAAGAACTATTACACTTGGTAAACTGTTATTGATACAGGCTAAATGTCTCCCCCCCCCCCTCTTTTATGTCTATTCAGCATTAGACCTTTTCTTTTCTTTTCTTTTTTGTGATTTTTTGTGGGGGAAATCAAACTGCACTTTTCTTTCCCAAAATATAAGACATGTGCAATATTAAAAATGCTGAGGCAAATGTATTTCCCTTTGTATATCACTATCAGGTAGTTTCTCAGGAGGCTAAATTTCCACTAGTTGATAAATTCTAAGCAAGTCATTAATGTAAAACCTTCCTGTACATATTTAAGGGCTGGCAAATTTCTGTCAATGGCAGAGAGGAAGCTTCTGGATGGAAAGTCCAGCAAATACAGTGTAAAATGGGACAGTGACTTTATCTTTCTATCGTTAATGGGTCCTTCTCTCTGGAAGAACAAGAAGGAAGAAGCAATGGGAAAATACAAAAGTATCTCACATGGAGGGCAATGAGATTTTTATGCTCTGTAAAATGTTATGAAGGAGGTGGAATGATTGTATGATTGAGGCCTCCTGTGGGGCTTCTAAAGATCAGCTAGATTAATTACAGCAGAATTTGGGGTTGATCAGAGTAGAAGTTACATCAGGTGCATCCTTATCTTAACAGACAACACATAATCAGAGTTGGAAGGGACCTTGTAGGTCATCTAGTCCAACCCCCCGCCCAAGCAGGAGACACTACACCATTTCTGACAAACGGCAGTCCAGTCTCTTCTTGAAAGCCTCCAATGATGAAGCTCCCACTTCCAACTTCCAAGGGCAAGTTATTGGTTGATTGTTGATTGTTCTCACTGTCAGAAAATTTCTCCTTATTTCCAGGTTAAATCTCTCCTTGTTCAGTTTCCATCCATTATTCCTTGTCTGGCCTATAGGAGCTTTAGAAAATAGCCTGACCCCTTCCTCTCTGTGGCAGCCCCTCAAATATTGGAAGACTGCTATCATGTCTCCCCTGGTCCTTCTCTTTACTAGACTAGCCAAGCCCAGTTCCTGTAACCGTTCATTGTATGTTTTAGTCTCCAATCCCCTAATCATCCTGGTTGCTCTTCTCTGTACTTTTTCTAGAGTCTCAACATTTTTTTTTATAATCTTGGTGAGTTATTTCCTGTTACTGTGCTTAGACTATTGATGGTCTTATATACTGTGCATGCACTGTTTTACTGTGGACACACACATCCGAACTCCCTTCCCTTCCAATATCCCTGCACACTGTCCATTGTCCCTGGCCAGAACTGCCCCTGCCCCTTGCTTACAGAGGCTTTCCAAAAGAGAGAAATTAATTCAAGACCTTTGAATGTCCCACCTACCAGGGCGGAGTCACCCACAGTCTTGGGACTTCCCCTGCTGCTCATTTAAAAGCCTTTCCATTTTTCTTATGCTTCTTCCTGGAGTTAAAACCCATCATGGAGACCCCAGGGTGGAAGAGTTTACAGTTCCTCGTGATAGTATGCTGGTTTTTCGTGAGCCTGGAATCCTTTGCAGGTAAAAGGGGAAAGGGAAGAGAGGTCAGGGGAAAGTTTTTATGCATGCACCTGTGCCTTTAACATCACAGTAAGAAATCCAGCCCCTTGCCCTATTCTTTTCCATCCTTGGGGGAAAGCTTTATATCTATGTACCATCAACTAAGAGAAGCACAGGAACAAATCCAAGTTTTATAAAGTGGCAGTCTCAGTAACACTTTGCACTGGCCACTAGTTTTCTGTTGCCACAGCAGAACTGGTGTACTTTGGATTAGTACCATTGAAAGCAGTTCAGCCAGGGTTGTCTTCTATTCAATTTCTGCCTGACATGCACCTGTTAAACAGCGGGGAAAAGAAAGAAAGGAAAGGAAAGGAAAGGAAAAGAGAGAAAAAAAAGAAAAGAAATATTTATGGGAGTCCTTGATGCTTAATGTTCTCTGAGCTTGGTTGTTGCCTTGCAGACATTTCATTACCAAACTGGGTAACATCATCAGTGTTAGTGATGTTGTGCTTCTGTTATCTAGTTTGGGTAATGAAACGTCTGCAAGAAAACCACCAAGCTCAGAGAGCACCAAGGATGCCTTATTTCAACCCCAAGCTACAAATATTCTCCTTTGTGTATTTATTTATATCCCACCTTTATTATGTTTATAAATAACACAACAAACTTGCCTAATATTCCATTCTCGTCTTATTTTCTCCACAACAATAACCACCCTGTGAGGTAGTCTGGGCTGAGAGTGACTAGCCCAAAGTCACCCACCCAGCTTTCATGCCTAAAGCAGGACTAGACCTCATGGTCTCCTGATTTCTAGCCTGATGCCTTAACCACTAAACCAAACGGGTTCTCCATTCTACTCCATTCAAAGTAGAATGCTTTTTGGAGAGTAACTTAAACCTGCAGAAATGGAACTTCAGCTGAAAACTACAGTGAAAAATATTTCCATGGAATTTGAGATGTCACCTCCAACGTGCTTTCCACGGATATATTGATTCTTTTTGAGTCTTTTGTTAAGAAATTGGATTAATACCTGGTTTCAAGTGAGACTGACTGCTGCCCAAGCAAAATCGATGTGAAATCTCTTTAGAACTACTGATATTTATATATCTATTTTTAGTACAAAAAAGTTATATAAAAGAGTCATAATAGTTGCTTTATATTGCTATATCTGCTCAGGCACTGAAACTTAAATATTAAGACATATTATTCAAATTATTCTGAATTATTATCTGAAATATCTAGAATTGTAGCCAAGCTTTGTAATATAGCAATGGCAGTTAGATTTTCTGAACATGATCATTTGCCCAGGGATGCTTAGCTCAGCCATAAATAATTTTTAACAAACACTCGTATTATGCACCTTTTTTTTGCTTTTTAAAATTTTTGTGTGTGTTTACTCCATGATCAAATATTTTATGATCTATATTTTAATAAGCAAAAGCAAACACACATGGAAGAGAGTTTAGAGAACATTAAGAAAGGATTCTGTCTGTGAATGGAAACCTTATATAATGTTAGTTTTTAATATGATCTTTATTAAAAGATTTTGGAAAAGGGAGTTTAAAAACCAATAAAAATTAATATAAAGCTAGAACAAGAAAAGAAAAAGAAATAAAAAGAGAAAGCTAGAAAGTGTAAGAAAGTGGGGGAGAGTAAAAGAAAAATAAACAAGGAAAATATACAAGGATATAGTTTCTGATTTTATAGATATTATAAATATAATCCTTACCACTTTCGACAGAGGGATGATAGAGAGCATTGTATTATTGGTTGGTTGGGAAACATTACTGCTTTGGACAGGAAGGCTTTGCATAGAGTGCTGAGGGGGACAGAAAAGATTATTGGAAGGTCACTTCCTTCTATCAGGACATGGCATATAAGCACTGCTTGACCATAATGGTGTCCGTAGTGGTGTCAGGGTCTCTCTACACATCCTGTCTATGATCAGTTTTCATTGTTGCCTTCTGGGAGGAGGCTTTGTGATGTCCAAAGCAGAACAACTAGATTCTATAACAGTTTTATTCCATATAGTATTAACCTTGTTTTAACTCTCAAGTCTCTTTTTTCCACTATGTATTCAAAATGGACAATGATCAATATAGGTTTTGGTGTCATTTTTGTATATCTTGGCATTTTTGGTGCTGCCACTGTTATTATATTATTATTGTTATCTTGGGATGGTGACATTGTTTGGTGGGTGGCATTCCTTCTTTCAAGAGTGCAACATCAGAATTTCATATTAATGTGTTGTGTATACTGGTAAATGGCAATAAATCTTATCTTAATTGTATAATTACCTCTTACTCTGAGGTTACAAATTACTTTCTTCTTTCTATTCTGCCTCATCATCAAAACATAAACCATTAGGTCATTTTTCCTGGCATTAGGTATGCTTCCTAATTCCTCCCAGTCAATATTCTTTGGCTGATGGATCCAGAGCATGCCCATCCTCGTGACCAAAGAATATTGACTGGGCAGGGAGAAACATCCAGGAGAAAGTGTTCCCTGAGGAGCCATGAAGGGCTTTAAAAAAGACAACCAGCACCTTGAATTGCATCTGGAAACACACTGGCAACCAATCCAACTCAAAAAACAATGGTGTTATGTGTAGCCTCCAGACACTGAGACAGGACATCCTCAGCATTACCCTAGAGTGTTGATGTAAAGTTGACTATGATGAGCATACTGATCTCTTTAAATCATCGAATCACCTCATTCAGCAACCTCATGTACGTTTTTAATAAGAAAGAGGACCGAGTTCTGCAGCACCCTATAAAGTAGGAGCTGTGGTCTGACTGTGGACATGCTCCTCCCCTAACAACAGCATGGAATTGACCCCAGACAAAGGAGGAGAACCAGCAGAATACTGTGTCACCCACCATGTGGTCAACACACTATAAAAAGATGTTGAGACTCTCTAGAAAGAGTGCAGAGAACAGCAACCAAGATGATTAGGGGACTGGAGACTAAAACATATGAAGAACAGTTACAGGAACTGGGCATGGCTAGTCTAGTGAAGAGAAGGACCAGGGGAGACATGATAGAAGTCTTCCAATATTTGAGGGGCTGCCACAGAGAGGAGGAAGTCAAACTATTTTCCAAGGCGCCTGTAGGCCAGACAAGGAATAATGGATGGAGACTGAACAAGGAAGAGATTTAACCTGGAAATAAGGAGAAATTTTCTGACAGTGAGAACAATCAACCAATGGAACAGCTTTCCCTTGGAAGTTTTGGGAGCTTCATCATTGGAGGCTTTCAAGAAGAGATTGGACTGCCATTTGTCAGAAATAGTGTAGGGTCTCCTGCTTGGGCAGGGGGTTGGATTAGATGACCTACAAGGCCCCTTCCACCTCTGTTAATCTGTTAACATCAACACTTTTATCCCTCAACTCCCAAAACTGCTTCAGAAGGATACTATGATCAATGGTACTGAAAGCTACTAAGAGCAAGGATGGATGCACTACCCCTATTCTGCTTTCACCAGAGATCTTCCGAGAGCATGGTCTCAATCCATACCCTGGCCTGAATCCTGTTTATTTCATTCAAAATAACCTGTATTTTTCTTGACTTTTCTAAATTTGCTGTCATGTTATTCAAACTAACTTCTAATAAAAGCTTTTCTTGCACTCCAAATCATTCCTAAATCAGTACATTAACATAAACTATTTTTGACAAATTCTTTTAATTTCTCTTCACAGTCTTCCATAATTGCTTCTTTCTATTCCAATATTTCAATTAGTCTCCATCTAAAAGAATTAGATTTTCTTATATAAACCAAACTCACATGATTATGATCTGAAAAACTCTTTAGTAACATCTGTGTTTTAGAAACCTTAGAAGCCAAATTATTTGAGGTCCAAATTATGTCTGTTATTGAAAAAGATTTATGTTTTTCAGGAAAGTTTGTGTTCTCATTTAAACTGCCATTTTTTCTGTCTCCATATATCAATCAGCTCTAAATTGTCCATCAAATAATAATAAAAAACTTTGAATAATTTGTCTAGAGTAACCTTAATATTTTTTCTCAGAATTTATGTCCAGTTGTGGGAAATTGTTCCACTGCAATTCCCCATCAAACATTTATATAATGTTAGATTGAACTGTAGGATTTCATGTTAATTGGAAAGACTTTCTAGTCAGTTGACCTAATATAATTGGTAGAAGTCTGGCAATTCATTCTGCTGTGCTCTCAAAATTTATCTATTTTAAAGGTTAGTTAAAGATTATTTAATCTAATTATATATTGGGTAATTTTATTATTTATTATTCCTTGGGTTTACAGTATATGAGGAGTGGCACAATGGCTCAGTGGTTAAAATGCTGGATTTGTTGGCTGGAAAGCCAGCAGCCCAGGTTTGAGACCGAGTCCCACGTGACGGGGTGAATTCCATTACTTGCCATAGCTCCTGCTCACCTAGCTGTTTGAAAGCAAGCAAATGCAAATAGATAAATAGGTACCACTTTGTTGGGGAGAATGACCGCAGAACCTTTTTGGGGACTGCTGGATCATGGCCTTGAAATGGAGATGAGTGCTGCCCCCTATAGTCAGCGACAACTAGTGGAGTAATATCAGCAGAGACTCCTTTCTTTTCCTTACTGAGGAGCACATGACATGGATATTGCAACTTGCTAACTGACATGTATTTTAATTTGATTTATTTTCTCTCTTTTAAAATGATGTTCAGGTTTTATTAGTTTCTAACAATCCTAAAACTGATAAACAGGCTGGAGACTAGCTCCAGATCAAAAAAGGTTTGTTGGTACAAATTGGGGTCTCTTTCATGAACTCCATACAACCTTTTTCCTTATAATTTACGCCCCTTCTTGAGGACCATCAGACCTCATTTTAATTAACATGTATGATATTATGAGATGCCAATGTGTAACATATTTGAGTACATGTCATTGATTTCCTATGCAAAGGGGAGGTTACTTTTACCCTATCCAATCAACTTTCCTCTTGTATTTCCTTTGTTCTGTTGATTATTGTAAAAAGGAATGTAACATGGGGCTCAAGATTCTCCTTTTTCATAGGGAGATACCAGTTTAACAGGGTACCCCAATAAACTACTTTTAAATGATCTTCCAACTCGGTTGCTTATTGGGAAGGTAAACTGAGGCAGAACCTAGGGTCAGATTTGGCTGTCAATACCATTGGAGCCAACAGAAATTACTCCTGTGAATAAATACACTTACAATACACTTTGAAGTTCTTAGGAATATTTATTTTTTAAATTGCACTATTGGCATATAGCCTTCCAGCAAACAAATCATAAGTAGTTAATATAAGGATATTATAATGATAAAAATTACAATGCAAACCCATAAAATCAATCTGTTCCTTGAACATTATTTGTACCATAGCAGAAAGTCCGACTAACAGGAACTAAAAAGAATGAGTGGGTGTGTTGTGTTGATAATGAATTATAAACTTCTAAGAATATAAAAACCTGATGTAAAAGTGTAAACTTCCTGCTTTTGATTCAGAAATATATTTTTCCCGTGCTCCTTTTTCATTGAATGCCAGCTCTCCTCTTCATTGTCTGTGTTATCGGGCAACTGTCAACAACATAGAATTAGGATTTATAAATTACACTCTGGAGCTAGCTTCCATAAATCCCACCTTGAGATCTTTACCATCAGAAATAAAATAAAGCATGATGGTGTTTTTATGTTTAGTACATCAGAATATTTCATAGATCAATGTCCACTTCCTTAAGCACATGAAATGTTACCCTTGCTTAGCTGGCAAGGGGAATGGGAACAATAGATACGTCGCAGAGACACATAAAAAGCGCAGTTGGTGAGCATTCATTAAAATTGAAACATCATAGCTATCAAATTACTGAAGGAATCAGGGCAACTATTGTTGTGAATGAATAAATGTGTTAATAAAGTTATCAAGAGCTTGAAGTCAAGTGCAGGGTTCTGGCCCTGCACTTCTGATTGGCCGTTAATGGCGACATCAGATTGGTCCATTCAGGTGAATCTGATTGGCCATTAACGAGCCTCTCCCATTAGTTAACGGAGCTAGCGCTCCCAAGTTTTCATTGGCTGAAAAGTTAAGAAGTTGCCTATATAAGGAGGCCCGTTGCAGCCATTGAGCTGAGCTGTCACACCATGTTAATAAAGAGTTTTGAAGTTCACTATTTTACTAGCTTGTCTCCATTCTTCACGCCCACGCTCAGTACTTAACAACTATGATTCTGCAAAGACCCTAATCTGCTTCAAGCAGAAGGAAAGATAGAAGAAAAGGAGCAGAGCAATCCTGGTCCATTTAAAAAGAAAGCCCCAAATGGAGTAATTTGGTGTGGTTGAGTCTAGCCACCATTTAAACCCCCCAATGTAGGTACTCAGAGGTGCTGCTATCTTAGTATCTTGTGGGAAATTTAAAAAGTGACCACGTTCAGCAATTCGAGGTGATGGTGTAATTGGAGGGTAGGGAGCAGTAATAGTAGACCTTGTCTCCAGAAGTTGCTCCTAGACCTCTCTTCCAGTTGCTTTTTTGTTTGGAAAACAGAACTGGTTCTTCCCTGGGATCTTCCAATACCCCACACAGCAGTTTTTCTGCCCTTACCATCCCATCTCCAGAACAGGCAGAAAATTCAAGAGTCAGTCAAGCTCGCTCCCAAATGAAAAGGGTTTTTTAAATATCCTTTTCTGCAACTATGTGTTGCAGAAATCTACTCCTACATTCATAACAGACCTGGCTTTTCTGTTTGGTGTGAAACAAAATGTGAGGCCTTGGGTTATTTCTCTATATTAATAATCTGGATATCTATGGAAAGCAAGATCCAATCTGGGTTAGTCAACTGGACCAGACATTTAGCCTTCTGACTTGTGCTGGAGCCCTGAGAGAGAAGTTCTCTGAGGTGGATGGACTCTCTAGCACGAGCCCAAAGGTTTGGAAGACAAAACCTCTAGTCCCGGTGAGCGACCCAGATTGGATTCTGTAACATTATCGTGGGACACATACAGGGGTGGAATACAACAGGGTTAACTACTAGTTCGGGATTTACGAGGTTCAGTGAATTATCATGTGCTTCCCTGCATGCTGTAAGCTGTGTGCCTGTAAATCATGCAGAGACGCAGCCTTTGAAACAGCCCTCTTTTCCTGCTTTTTTTAACTGCAGCTCTGCCTCATTCGACAACTGAAGTTGAAAAATGAGGAAATAAAAATCAGGCAAGAGCCCAGGTGGGCAGATGGGCAAAAACATCAGCAGACATAGAACCGGTTCTATGTCTGCTGCTCTTCAGAACTACCGGTTCTACAGAAGTGGACAGAACTGGTACACATATATACACCCCTGGACACATATATTTGCCTTCCTTCACCTATGGAGAGCATTCAGATAGGGACTTGCTCCCTTTCATTTTTTATATGTCTATTTTATTTGTGTCCTAGGTAAATGGCTTTTTAAAAATGCAGATATATGAGCAAAACTGACATTGATTTTAAAAAAAAAAAAATTAATTGAACAAAAACATTAAAAACAATGAACGTGATGAAATCGTCCTGGCAAACCTATTTGTCATATATATCTATTGTGGATAGCATATAATACCAATTTACATAATATATACATTTATACATAACAGCAATTTTCCATATTTCTAATCTATTATCTTAACATCCTTATCTTATTTTAATTTTAATTTTAAGTCCTTCCTTTTCCCCCCACCATTGGTAAAATTTATCCCATACTTTATAGTATTCAGTCTTGTCCTTATTTATTTCCAATGTTAATTTATCCATTTTGGCCCATGTCCATATCTTTTTAATTATCTCAGTTTCATTGGGAAGTGACATTACTGATTTTGGATACCTATCCAACTAAGGGACTAATTGCTATTATGGACAACTAAATGCTCCTGAGTATAGTTATGAAAGGCAGAAAATGGAAAAGAAACAACCACTCTAAAAATCAGCTTTCTGATTTTTATTTTGCTGTCCTTTTCTTGGCTCTTCCACCTTCCTCTTGGACCGTTCTGGTGTGGATAAAAATGTCTGTCTCTGGGAAATGGTTCTCTGATCTCAGAGCTAAACTGGGTTTCCTTTTTCAGAGGCTGCGAATGTTCTGTGCTACAAAACTTTTGATGAAATCTCAGGGACCTGCAGTAACTTATTGGGAGATGGAGTTTCCCAGGAAGACTGTTGCCTAAATGATCAATATGGTTTTCAGTTGACCGAGAACGGAGCCTGTCAATCCTGCCGGTAAGTGAAACACTGACAGTTCTAATTAACTGCATATTTGTCATATGCTGCAGAAGTGGTCCTAAACCTACTTTCTTCGAACCTTCCAAATATTACTCATTGGTTGAGTGCTGGGCATCTTCCCTTAGGGTTGCTTATCTCATCTCCCCTGTAGGAAGAGAGGCTATAGGGTAGCCACATGCAATATGCATGCAGCAGCCTGCAGTTCTCATTTGCAATCCCTGCTATCCAGAGATGGGATTCAAATTTTTAACAACCGGTTCTGTGGGTATGGCTTAGGTGGTGGGTGTGGCTTGGTGGTCATGTGACTGGGTGGGCATCGCATGGTGGTCATGTTATTGGCTGGGTGTGGCCAACTCAATATCACTCACATCAAGGCACGCATCTCTTCTGCACGCATCTCCTCTGCTGGCCTCTCATGACTGTGGGGATGCTGCAACAGTCATAAGTGTGAAAAATGGTCATAAGTCACTTTTTTCAGTGCCATTGTAACTTTGAATGATCACTTCACACAAGCAAAGTACCAGCAAAGGAGATGAAAAAAACTTGAGACATTCGTGAGACAGGAAGTCTAGTCATGCCAAGAATGTAATAAGGGTTAACGGAGAGGCAGTTTCTGTAAGCAACACCAGAATGTTTCCTTCCTGCCTTCCTTACAGAATTAGGCCAGTAATTTCTTCTAACAACCGGTTCTCCAAACTGCTTAGAATGTTAACAACCGGTTCTAGCGAATAGATATGAACTGGTAGAATCCCACCCCTGCTGTTATCTCCAAGCAGGGCTAAATAAGTTCCTTCCCAAACATTCAAAAGTTCCTTTTGGCTACTGACAACAATATTCCACCACATGCACGTTGACAGAAGTGTTTAATTTATGCCCAGGCTTCCCTTTTTATACTTGACCCACCACTAAGGGCAACTTATTTAAAAGCCCTGGTGGTGCAGTGGTTAGAATGCAGTATTGCAGGCTAACTCTAATTACAGTCTCTAGGCTAGAGTTTGATCTTGACAGAGCTCAAGGTTGACTCAGCCTTCCATCTTTCAAGATTGGTAAAATGAGGACCCAGATTGTTGGGGGACAATATGCTAACAATGTAAACCACCTAGAGCAGTGGTGGCTAACCCTTTTCAGCTCCCGTGCCGAAAATTGCACATGCGCTCGTATGCGCACCCTTGCATGCCAGCACCCAGAAGGCAATGCATGCTGGGGCCCCCATGCCCCTGCGTATGCATGCGTGACCTCCCCACACGTCTCTGCGCATACACATGCGTCTGCCCCCTTGTACATGTGTGGCAGATACCTGACAACCAGTTGTCGGGCGGCGGCACATGTGCAGTGGGGCTCTTCTGGGCAACCTCTCCCATGCCACTTCCAGCACGCGGCTTGGGGCCAGGCACGAGCGCCCACGAGTTAAAACAAAGCCGAAAGTTGCTGGGAAGTTGCTCGGTTTTCTGGGGCTTCCAGGACTTTGCAAAGGCAAAGTTTGCAGGCTAGAGCGTCTTCCCGCCAAGGAGCGGGAAGGGTTCCGCCCAGCGGGCGGGGTGGCCTGCTTAAACTTTGCTCGGGTGGCACTTTAAAAGCCTACTCCCAGCACCCGAGCAACTTCCCAGCAACTTTTGGCTTCCTTTTAACTCGTGGGCGCTCGCGCCTGGCCCCGAGCCGCATGGCGGAAGGGAAACCTGGCGGGCGGGCAGGCAGGCTGCTTCGAGGAGGCTCTGGGCTTCCCCTCTGCCAGGCACGAGCGCCCGCAAGTTAAAACGAAGCCAAAAGTTGCTGGGAAGTTGCTCGGATTTCCGGGGCTTCCAGACTTAAACTTTGCAAAGGCAAAGTTTGCAGGCTGGAGCGTCTTCCCGCCAAGGAGCGGGAAGGGTTCCGCCCAGCGGGCAGGCAGGCTGCTTAAACTTTGCTCGGGTGGCACTTTAAAAGCCTGCTCCCAGCACCAGAGCAACTTCCCAGCAACTTTTAACTCGCGGGCACTCGTGCCTCACCCCAAGCCACATGGCAGCCCATTCCAAGCAGCCCATCCTGCCCACCGGGCGGAACCCTTCCCACTCCTCGGCGGGAAGACGCTACCACCTACAAACTGCCTTTGCAAAGCCCTGGAAGCCCCGGAAACCCGAGCAACTTCCCAGCAACTTTCGGCTTTGTTTTAACTCGCGGGCGCTCATGCCTGGCCCCAAGCCGTGCGGTGGAGGGGAAGTGCGGCGGCCGGGCGAGTGGGCTGCTTGGAGGAGGCAACCCGGTGGTGCTCCGGCAGCAGCAACAGGCAGTTCCGCCCGGGCTCCGCTCAGGTGTCTGGCTAGGGCTGTCAGGAGTTGCTACCGCAGGCGCAGCTCTGCGCGGCTCCAGTCCCACATTGCCTTGGGAAGGAAAAGGCAAAACCAGGAGCCACTGAGCCTGAGCCTCCGGTGCCACTGCTGCCGTTGCAAAGCACCACCACAGCTCTTCCTTTTTGCCTTTCCCTTCCCGAGGCAACGCGGGATTGGAGCCGCGCAGAGCCGCGCAGAGCCGCGCTGGCAGTAGCAACTCCTGACTCAGGGGGCCTCCGAGGGGAGGGGAAGGAGGAGAAGGGGGAGAAGGGGGGGCGATTCCCAAAAAATCTTGTGCTGACCCGGCCCGTCTGTCAAATTTTAAAAGTCAATGTGGCCCCCGAGCCAAAAAGTTTGCCCACCCCTGACCTAGAGAAACAAAATGTTCTATTTTAATTTCAGATTATTCCTTCTAAAGAAATATAACAGCAGATTTAAGCTAAATGTTGTTCTTGTTCATTGAATTAACACTCTGGCAATCAGATCTTACCCCCTCCCCCCATGTTCTTTGTGGAATTATGAAAGACAGATACTCTTACATACAATTCCCAGTTAAATTACAGAACATGTCATGATGATCAAAAATTTGGACAACTTTTTGACAGATTAATAATAGTTAAGTCTACTCTGAGTAGAAGCTTGCTCATATCTTGCTCTCTTTGGAGGTGTCTGGATGGCAACTACTTTGGGATCAAAATAGCAATGCCGGGGAAAGATGGGCCTTTCCTCTTAGTCAACACGGTTCTTGTTGGCTTGTCAACAAGAAGCTCCGACTACTGAAGCTCCTTAAGTTTCTCCCTCGAGCCGCTCGGAGCATCCAGAGAGTGGGATGTGCTTCCGAGTCCTCTTCTTGCAGGCTGAGTTTTAGCTGAGGAAACGCTCCGCCCCCTCACGTGACTCCAAATGGCCTTCCCCCAGTCTTTTGCTCAGCCTCGAAGAGTCAGGCTGTTGCTGGAAGGAGCTCCTTGGCTGATTTATACTACCTATATTATTCTGGCTAATTTCCTCACCTTCAGGTCTGATATTTCCTTTCCTTCCTCCTGCGCAAAAGGTTGGGACTTAGGGGTAGTCTCCCCTCGCCCTAGGGGCCAAGCGGGCGGGTTCGCAGTGCTTCGCGCGACCCCCCCCCATTATTAGATCACGTCGCTGCCTCCGCGCTGCCTTGTGGTGCGCAACTTTAGCTGGATTCCCCCCCACCCTAAATGCCGACCGGGAGGGCTAGTCGCTCCTTAAGAGCACCAGGCGTGCTGAGCTAACCGGACAAGCCCTCCTTGCTGTCCCGAAGCCGCCCGACATAGCTCAGCTCGCGGCCGCCATCTTGGGGCCGCATTGTGGTCGGGCGCCATTGTTATTTCTGATCCTTGCTGCTGAGGTGGAAGTAAAAGTCCAAGACCTCCTGGGTTAAGAGTTAGTTGCTTTTAGCGTTCCTTCAGGCTCGCTTTCATTGTCTCTGTTGGCCTCCTGCAACCTCTATCGGGGCAAAGTTGCAGCACCCCCCCCTCCGGCTTGTTGCTGGAGGCTTGCTGCCAGAGGTCTCTCTCCTTCTAGGCCTCAGGCGTTTATTTGGTAAATCTGGCCTGTAATGTGGTACCACTTTGGTTCCTTTCCTGCTGTTGTATTAAAAAAAAAAAAAAAGAGAGAGAGAGAAAAGAAACGAAAGAGAGAAAAATTTACAAATGAAATTATACGTTTTTATATGTATATACATAGATAACCTTTACATGCAGATAGCATATAAAATAAATAAATAAATAAATCAATAAATAAATCAATAAATAAATTAAAAAAATAAAAAATAAAAAATAAAAATCAGAGGATTACACTCTGTACATATTATATACATATATATTTATTCCATACTACCGGTTACCACTGTACATATTAAATTCCAAAAGGGGGAGCGGGCCAGCTCAAACCTCACTCAGCCCCACTCAGGCCAATTCCAGGCGAGCCAACCGCCCTTTGCTATTATTACTATTATTATCACCAGGACAAGGAACCTTATGTTATTATAATTATCAAAATGGCAGACGGCAATCTCTCTAAACGACCTTCCTTGAAGGCTAAGGCAAAGTCCCACTACTTCCACAGGCAGGACAAGGAGCCTTCCAAGGCCTCCCAACGAGACGCCTGAAGGCGCCATGAGACGTTGGAAAAGGAGTTTGATAGGCGATCAAGGGAGTCCCGCTCGGGGCCTCCAGCCCTTCCTTCTCCCTATCTAGGTGCAGCCCACTTCAGGGTCACTTGACCCCGGGACCACCGACCAGACAGACCCCTGAAGCTACCTTAACACCTACGGCCGCTGGTCCGCTTCAGGAAGAACCCTCTACATCTGAGGTTCCAGCCCACATCAAGGCTTGGATGGAATTGACTATCTGCCAGGGCATTGCGGAAGGCCTGCAGCACATGGGCTCCCGACCACGACTCTTTATCCATCAGATCCCTTCCACAGCCGGATCCCCCGGTTGATCAGGTACTCTCTAGAGGGACAGCCCTCCTCCCATAGGGGCCCAGGAGGAGGAAGGGGACTTTGGTGACTTCAGGAAAGAGGTACAGGACTCCTGGATGGGATCCTCCCATTATAGTGAGCCCCTCTTAGAGGCGAACCTCATGGAGGGGGAGATGTCGGAGGACGAGGGGGCTTCTCCCGACCAACCCGTATTCGGGGGGCTGTTCAAGCCACACTTGTTCAAATCCCTCCTCTTTAAAGCCAAGAATGTCTCTGGTCTTCTTCCCCAGTCCCTCTGACTCCCCCCCCCCACCTCAGAGAGACCAGAGGACTCCGTTTTCACAATCCCAACCAAAGCAACTTGCTTCCACGGGAGTCCCCCCCTACACCCTCTATCCAAGACAAGAGATTCTTTAATCTCAATTCGGCAATGTCAACTCTTCGAAACATCCCGGAGGTTGACGACCCCTCTGTGGGCCTTGCCTCCTCCTCTAACCCCAGTGAGGCCTTAGAGGCCTTGAAACCTGAGCAAAAGCAGACGGAACTGGTGTTGCGCCAGGCCCATCTATCCGACGCTTGGGCCATTAAATCGGCTAGGGCCGCTTCATTCTTCATAAGGTCCTCTATCCGCTGGCTCCGGCAGCTCAGAAAACGTTCCCGCGTCAATGTGAGGGCGCATCAAGACATAGCGAAACTGGTGGCCGCAGCCGAGTTTTCAGCTGACGCCACTTACCAATCGGTAAGGTTCTCTTCCAGAGTGATAACTCACATGTCACGCCTTGCCGCCTACTGCGGCTCAAGCACTGGCAGGCGGATGTAAAAATAAAGTCAAGCTGGCTACTGCTTCCGTCAGGGAGACAAATTGTTCGGCCTGGCCTTGGAACCCCTGCTGGTCGAGAGCCACAGCAAGAGGAAGTACCGGCCTTCCCTTTTTCGGAGGCCAGAGACAAGAGGCCCTCAGTCCTTTCGGAGGGGCTTCCCCCACCCCTTCTACCAACTCCCCTTCCCGCCCTGATACCAAGACCCCTTTCCTTCCGGTCTCAGGACCGCTCGGACTCAGGTGACAGAAACAAATGGGGCGGCAACTATAAGAGGCCCTTTAGGGGATCAGGGGGGAGGCCCTACTGCCGACCCAGATAGAATTTCTTCCTCCCTCCCCATCAGCGGCCGCCTTAGACACTTCGCCGCTCAATGGGACAATCCACTCCCATGCACGAGTTAGGGACACCGTCAGGTTTGGTCTTGCCCTTGAGTTTCGGTCCACCCCCTGCTGATTTCTTTATGACATCCCCCACCTCAAGAGATCCCGCCAAAAGTGCACTAATGGATGCAACCATCCAACACCTGCTTGACATTCAGGCCATTCAACCCGTTCCACTGGTCCAGAGGGGACGAGGATTCTACTCCCACCTCTTTGTGGTGCCCAAGCATTCTGGGGGATGCAGAGCTATATTAGATTTAAAACGGCTAAACGGCCACCTTATGTAGCGCAAATTCAAAATGCATACCTTGCAATCGATTCTCTTGGGTACCAGGTGGAGTGACTGGTTATCCCCCATAGATCCCTCGGAGGCATACCTACACATTCCAATCTGGCCCTCTCACCACAAATTCCTTAGGTTCTATTATAACAACCTTCACTATCAATACGTGGCCCTCCCCTTTGGTCTGGCCTCGGCTCCCAGGATCTTCACCAAGGTCCTCGCGGCCCTGGAGGCTCACCTCAGGAGCGTTCCCATCTGCCGTCACTGCTATTTGGACGATATCCTTATTCTCTCCCGAATCATCCACTTGGGAGCCATAATTGATTCGGTTACAGAAAGGGTCTTCCTCTCCTCGGAGAGGTTCCTCAGCATTCAAGCTCTGGTCAAACAGACTAGGCAATCGAGGAAGGTGGCGTTACTTGACCTTTCTAAATTATTGGGTAAGATGGTTTCATGCATCTCAATTATTCCCTGGGCCCGTTTACACAGCAGATCCCTCCAGTGGTTCCTGCTCCCATCCCAAAGATCCGGAAGAAGCAACTCGAAGTCCAGAGTCAAGGTGCCTCCGAGGGTCCTCACGTCCCTCCTCTGGTGAACCAACTCCGCCATCAACAGGGGCCACCTCTTCTCAGAACCTCAGCAGCTAACCCTCATTGTGGACGCCAGCCTATCAGGTTGGGGCGCTCACGTCAACTCGCTCTCGGCATAGGGCAAGTGGTCGCCGATCGAGCTAAGATGCAGCCTCAACCGGCTGGAGCTTCACACCGTCCACTTGGCCCTGCTCAGATTCCTCCCCTTGGTACGTGTCACGTCCTTATTCTCATGGACGACGCCACGGCTAAAGCCCATATCAACAGGCAAGGAGGCACCCAATCTATTCAGTTGATGAGGGAGGCCGAACGCCTCTGCCGTTGGGCAAAATCCAACCTCCTCACACTAAAAGCCGAACACATCTCCGGATTCTCCAACATCCAGGCGGATTGGCTGAGCAGGGCCATGGTGGACCAAGCAGAATGGCGCCTCCATCCATCCCTATTCAAGGAGGCGTCCAGAATATTCGGCCTCCCGAGGGTGGATCTCTTCGCCTCCCCGTCCAACGCACAGCTTCCATGGTTTTTCTCCAGGTACCTGTCTCTCGGGTCAGAGAACCACAACGCGCTAAGCTGCCCATGGCCCCCAGGGCTCCTATATGCCTTCCCTCCGCTGCCGCTAGTTTCCAGAGTCATAAACAAACTCATTCACAAGAAGGCAGACCTGCTCCTGGTGGCTCCCTATTGGCCCAGGAGACCAGGGTTCGCGGACCTCCGCAATCTTTTGGTAGTGCCCTCATGGAGGATCCCCCCAACAGGATCTCCCTCTCTCAGGGGGCCCCTTCTGCATCCGGAGCCCAATGGCTCCACTTAGCTGTCTGGAGGTTGAATGGATCCATTTGACAAGAGAAAAATTCTCCAGTCAAGTAATTGACATTATTTTGGCTGCTAGGCGACCCTCCACCACACAAATTTATGATGCCACTTGGAAGGGCTTTTCCAAGTGGTGTAGCGGGTTCCAAGTTGACCCCCTCTCTCCCTCTATTGCGCAGGTCTTGGAATTCCTTCAAGAAGGCCTACGTAAAGGGCTTGCCCCAACACCCTGAGACGGCAGGTTGCTGCCCTCTCAACCGTTGTTTCTTCTGATAACTTCAGTTCTCTCTCTCATCACCCCCGGGTTAGAGCTTTCCTCAGGGGCGCCACCAACTTGTGCCCTCCGACTGTTCACAGGTTCCCCACATGGGACCTCAACAAGGTCCTCGTTTCGCTTACAAGGCACCCATTTGAACCTCTGAGGGAGTCCTCCCTTCAATTTCTAACGTTTAAAGTAGTTCTTTAGTGGCCATTACTTCTGCTCGTAGAGTTTCGGAAATAGCAGCATTGTCAATCAGAAACGATTTATGCGTGTTCCAGGCTGATCGGGTGGTCCTTTGCCCCAACCCCACCTTCTTACCCAAGGTTAACTCACCCTTCCACAGGTCTCAGCAACTGGTCCTCCCAAACTTTTGCCCCAGACCCTCGAGGGACAGGGAAACCCTTTGGCACACCCTGGATGTTAGAAGGGCCTTGCACATATACATTAAGCGCACACAACCCCTGAGAAGATCAGAATCCCTCTTCCTCTCCTTTCAGCCCAGGACATTGGGGTTCAAAGTCTCTCCCTCAACCATCAGTCACTGGATTGGGGCGACTATTGCCAGGTGCTACCTATCACAATCTCTGCCCGCTCCTGGGGGAATAACCGCTCATTCCACCAGGAGTGCAGCTACTTCGGTGGCTTGGGCCACACAAGCCCCAATTGCTGACATTGGTCGGGCAGCCACTTGGGCCTCTCCGTCCCCATTCATCAGACATTATAAAATAGACCTATACGCCTCAGCAGAGGCCTCTTTTGGCCGATGAGTCCTACAGAGGGTCATCAGTGACCCGGAGGGGCTGCCGGCCCAGACGGAGTCCCACCCATAGGACAGCCAAGCTTTGGTATGTCCCACTCTCTGGATGCTCCGAGCGGCTCGAGGGAGAATGGGCGTTGGTTCTTACCTGATACGCCCCTTCTCGGCGAGCCGCGAGGAGCATCCAGCCCCACCCTAACTCCTCCGTCTGGTGGGTACTCTAGTTTCAGCCAAGGAGCCAATAGTTGATCAGAAGGATTTCTTAACCTTTCTTCTCGTTATCTCAAAAAACTGGGGGAACGCTACTTGGAGTCACGTGAGGGGGCGGAGCGTTTCCTCAGCTAAAGCTCAGCCTGCAAGAAGAGGACTCGGAAGCACATCCCACTCTCTGGATGCTCCTCGCGGCTCGCTGAGAAGGGGCGTATCAGGTAAGAACCAACGCCCAATTTCTTTTATTGTTTGGAAACAGGATGCTGGGCTAGATAGATCCTTGATCTGATCTGATCTGATGGAATCATTCATGGTTGGATTTTACATTATGGGGAAACCTTGACCCAAGTCAGTTATCTTTGCTGTGCTTTTCTTTTAGCGGAGCTCAGTGGAGTAAATGGTCTTCATGGAGTGCATGCTCTGTCTCCTGCACTGAAGGTGTCCAGCGGCGCAGTCGTGTGTGTTATGGCTACCACAAAGGGACATGTCCAATTGGCACACGTGACAGGGAAATGAAATCCTGCCTTCTGAAAGAATGTTGCCCTGGTAAACATTTTTCTCTCCTCTTGATCTTTGCCTAAGCATGAAGCTAGAAATGAGCCAGGGTCATACTTCTTTATCCTTGCATGACTTTGAATTTTGAGATTTTGCAGTCTTCAGAAGCAGGATTCTAAATTAGCTGGCAGTGTTACCTGTCCTACCCACCCATCCCCACCATTTTAAGTGATATTTCGAGAATCTCCCCCTCCAAAGCACCACCTGAATACTTATTCATTTATGCCATCTTGCTTTTCCTCATTAAAAAACAACAACAACAGAAGTTGTGGGGGAGAGGTGTTTCTGACATCACAAGTGTTAGTTTGTGAGCACCAATCCCAATCAACTTTTAATGCCATGTTCCAGGATGTTTCATTTTTCTTTTTTGTAGAAAGTACCCTGGAGAGAAAAAGGTACATGTGAATTGGACTTCATGAGCATCCTTCCAAGTTTAGGCACTAGAGGGCTTTTGGTCTCTCGGCCACTCAGTGCCAACAGCTTCCTATCAGCCTAAAATTAGATTCTCACTGTAGCTGCAATTTTACACCCATGTACTACCAGTCCCACTGAGCAAAACACAAGCTTATGTAATGCTGATGTTTTAAAATGCTCAGTAGCTGGACCAGACACAGTCAGGCAGAGCAACACCTCATCTTATTTATTTGAAATCCTCAGTTAAGGATGGAAATTGTAACCAGCAACTCTTGTCGCCAAGTAAGGTAGTTGTGAAGCATAACATCAGGTGACTGTGCCAAAGCTACAATGGTCATTGTGGCGGTTTTGGTTGCCATTGTGAAATGAATTCCATGTAGTCATTAGGCGTGACATAATGTGATTGCCATTTGTGACTTCCTGCCAGCTTCCCCACTGATTTTTGCTTTGCTTGTGGGAAGCTGGCAAAGAAGGTCACATATGTCGATTGCATGGCTGCCGGGATGCCACAACTATTTGCAGTTATGAACTGGTTGCAAGCACTAGAACCATGATCTTGTGACTAAGAGGTCACTATGATGGTTGCATCTATGAGAATTGGTTGCAAGTCTTCTCATTCAGCACTGTTGTATGTTCAAACAATCCCCGAACAAGTGGTTGTTAAATGAGGACTACCTGTATAAGCTTGGAACATTTTAGTTATATCCATAAATAACAATAACAATATTGCCCCCATAGTGTTTTACAGCACACTCTGGACATTTTACAACATCAGCATATTGCCCCCAACAATCTGATTCTTCCTTTTACTGGCTTTGGAAGGATGGAAGGCTGAGTCATTCTTGAGCCGATCAGGATTGAACTCCAAGCAGTGGGCAGAGTTACCTGCAATACTGCATTCTAACCACTGCGCCACTAGGGCTCCCATAGAGATAGTCAATGTCTGAGGCACCCACTTTGAGAGAGTATGTAGGCAATATGGATAATATTGGCTTTGATAGAATTTCTATAGTTTATGAAATAAGGTTATTAATGAACTAGAAAGAAGAAAAACACCACAAGCATTCTCATTTTTCAAGTCTTCAGCAATTATTTTGATGGGCAGAAAAACACAAGACAAGTGTTGGCTTGGGGTGGTAGCTAAATTGTTTTTTAAAGAGAATTGCAATTGACAATTGAAAGCAAGCAAACAATACCTTTAGGTTTTGGTTTTTCAAAATTTTTCCATTGTTTTCCTTTAATATCTGTAATCTGAAGACAGATTTCTTGGTTTGATGATTTGCACAGGACCTGGTTGATTCTGTATGGAACAAAGATCCCATGTTTTTGCATTTTTGGGGCACAGCTCCAGAAAATGATGGCTAATAAGCCCACAAATGACCATTTCTTATGTGATCATTTGTTTTGATACTTTCATTTCCTCATGTGTGTAAATTTTTTGGAATTCCCCCCACTCCCCCAAGGAAATGGGTGTTTGCAATTTAGTAATTCCTGTGGTTGGATGTGGATTGCTTTATATCAGGAGTCTCCAAACTTGGCAACTTTAAGACTTGTGGAGTTCAACTCTTAGAATTCCCCAGCCAGCATAGGTGGCTGGAGAATTCTAGGAGTTGAAGTCCACAAGTCTTAAAGTTGCCAAGTTTGGAGACCTCTGCTTTATATTATGTCCAAGGGCTGATGAATCTCCAGGGTGCCCGAATCTTGATGTCAGCTGTTCTTTCCTTGCAGTGATGGGTGGATGGTCAGAATGGAGTGCCTGGAAACCTTGCTCAGTGACCTGTCAAACTGGGACCCAGTTAAGGGAACGAACTTGCACCAATCCAACTCCTGTCTGTGGAGGCACTTGCACAGGATACAACAGAGAAACCAAGCCATGCAATACCGGGAATATTTGCCCAAGTAAGTTGGGATAGAGAGGCAGTTTGGTGTAGTAGTTAAGGCATATGTTGGAAGCTAGAAGACCGTAGGTTCTAGGCAGGGGTGGGATTCAAAAATTCACTGCCTGGCTACTGGGTTGGTGTGGCCATGGTAGGCATGGCCTACCAGAACTTCCTGTTTCTGGCTTCTGGTGGGCCTCTAGAGCCTGGGAGAGACCATTTTTGCCCTCCCAAGGGTCCAGAGGCCTCCCCTGGGCCTCTGGGAGGGCGAAAACAGCTTCCCCTGGGCTCTGAGGCCCACCAGAAGCCAGAAACAGGCCCATTTCTGGACTTCCAGAAAGCCTGTTTTCCCCCCTCCCAGAGCCTCCAGCGGACCCTGAACTTACCTCCTGGGAAGGGAGGGGAGGGAGGAGAGGGGCCAGCCAGTCAGTTGAAATACTAGTTTGGCGAATCAGCTGTAACATTAACATCCGGTTTGCCCAAACCGTTCCAAACCAGTAGAATCCCATCCCTGGTTCTAGGCCTGCCTTAGTTCCAAAACCATCTAGGTAGCCCTGAGCCAGTCTTTTTCTCTCAGCCCTAGGAAGCAGGTAATGGCAAACCACTTCTGAAATCTTGCCAATAAAACTGTAGGGACTTGTTTCCTGGAGTTGAAGGCATGTATGTACAAACACACACACACACACACACAAATTGGGGTAATTAAATACTGGAGTGAAAAGTAGCATGATGGAGAAAAGGGAAATGCTTACTAGAGATTGTATTTCAATGTCTAATTTAGAGGGGCAATCCACTCTGCAAATGGCTTCCCTGAATGTCCCTTCTCAAACATTACTGGATTTGGGCTGATGGGCAACCAGTTGCTGAAGGTTTGACAACAAACTGTATGGATTAAAGTTTCTGACTGAGGGTAATTTCACTGGCTTCCATTCCCCACTAGATAGGAAAAGGTTAAATAACAAATTTGTAATTATGCCTAAAACTGATAAGGACCTAAAACTGATAAGGATACAGTTGACAATTCCATAAGGAAGCTGTGACATGGCCTCCCTCACAATCTCCAGATTTGCAGCAGAATTTCCTTCCAACCATGAATTTTTGGTTTGTCAATTTTTTAAAAAGTTTGTACGCTTCCTTTGCTATGGAAAAAAAAGGAAGGAAGGAAGGAAGGAAGGAAAGATTTTGAAAATAAGGAGATAAAAGGCAATAAGAAGAGATAGAAAAGTTATGTGTGTACTAAGGTAGTTAAACTTCAACTCCTCCAACTTCAGCTCTCAGGATTTTGCAAAATGAGTTCAACCCTTTTGGGAGGAACCAGCTGGGGAAATCTGAATTAAAGGAAATCTCCGTGGTAGATCAGTTTGACCAGATCAGTCAGATAGAGGGGAAGAGTCATATTGAAACCTGATAGAAAGAAGAAAGAATGAACCTAACATAGCAAAAAGAAGTTTGACTGATATGAATTGTATCCCTGGTCTCTTCCACAAGTTTTTTTTACCTCTTCTGATTCTCATTCTTCTTACATGTTCTTCTCCTCAATGCAGCTCATGGAAACTGGGGCAGCTGGGGACCTTGGCAGCCCTGCTCCCAGACTTGCTCGATAGAAGGCTCAGCCAGACAGCCTCATCAACAACGATCCCGTCTGTGTAACAACCCCACGCCTTCTTTCAATCCTCCGGGCAAGCCATGTCCAGGACCAAGAGAGGAATCCCAAAGCTGCACCGGACTGCCCTACTGTCCACGTAAGAGAAGGAAGCTACGCTTTCAGCCATCCTCAACCAGCAGGATCTAGAAGGCAACTTAGCACTCCTATGAAGATGCTCTTTCCCTTTATAGGGGGCCATAGGACAGCCCTCTCAACAAAGCAGAGGACCAGAGGCTGTGCTCCTTGGGGTCTTGGGCCAATTAGTTCCAGGTGAATAGATCCATTGGCCCATTCGGATATTTTGAAACATACTAATTGGTCATTTTCATTTGGTTTGAGGAGAACTGCACTCCAGGACATCTGGAAGGTGCCAGCTTCAGGAAAGCGAGCCCCAGTTACCTTTTAAGAGCAGGAAAGATGTGATATGCTTTTACGGCATTTCATTAAACAAGTATGGGGCCCAGGAAGTTATGAGGATCTGCCTTTTCTCCCCGCTGACTCTACCTACTGTTTTCTCCCACAGGGGATGGCAACTGGGGTGGCTGGAAACCGATGCAACCCTGCACTGTGACCTGTGGGGTTGGCCAAATCTTGCAGAAGCGTCTATGTGACAACCCTCCACCAAAGCATGGAGGGAAGAATTGCCTTGGGGAGGACGTGCGTAGACAACCTTGCACCGTTAAGGTGCCCTGCCCAGGTAATGGGGAAAACTAAGAAGGTCAAAGAATTAGGAAGAACCTCTGAGGGAGTAATCCACAACCTGAACACAGAGAGTTGCTTCTAAGGTAGCTGAGATGCCCCATCCCACCACCAGTTATGCAACTGTTCTGTTCTAGAAAGCTTTACCCAAGTTGACTTTTGCATACATTGGAATCTAAATTAGATGTGATTTCTGACCAACTAAGGCAGAGGTCTCCAAACATGGCAACTTTAAGACACTCCATTCTGGGAATGGAAGTCCACAAGTCTTAAAGTTGCCAAGTTTGGGGACTCCTGAACTAAGGGATGGGGTAAACTGAACACTGTGAAACAGGACTGATGGGTTTAATGGTGGGTCTCTTGAGTCAGGACCATATTTTATGCTTAGTCCTTAATACTTCTGAGCTAGCAACATCAGATGTCTTCAGCAGAGTGGTACTGTTATTCCTTCTCCCTCCTGGGTACAGGACCAAGATATATGGGGAAGAATGCAGTGGTGGGATTCAATTTTTTTTACTATCGGTTCTGTGTAAGTAGCTTGGTGGGCATGGTGTGGCTTGGTGGGTGTGGCAGGGGACGGATACTGTAAAATCTCCATTTCCTCCCCAACTCCTGAGGGAAGGTTACTGCAAAATCCTATTCCCTCCCTACCCCACTAACCTACTTTCCGGCTCCGTTATCCTATGCAGGACAACAAAAGAAGATCCAGCCAATTAGCTGGGTCTCGGGAGGCAGAGAATAGATGGGGGCGGGGCCAGTCAGAGGTGGTATTTTCCAGTTCTCTGAACTACTCAAAATTTCCGCTACCGCTTCTCCAGCACTGGTCAGAACCTGCTGAATACCCCCTCTGGAGGGGATGTTCCTGGAAAACTGTGGGTGGCTTTGGGCTTAGATTCTTGTCTCTCGGAAAATCTGGCTGGAGAACTGCCCCCTGGCCCTCAACCCTTTTCTGCACTGACTAGATCTTTTTTTAAATATTTCCCACAGTGGACGGTCATTGGGATGAATGGAGTCTTTGGGCACCTTGTAGCCGTCCCAGTTTTGAAATTGAGTGTGAGGAAATCCCCGCCTCTCAGATGAGAAACAGGAAGTGTATTGGACGGCGCAATGCTGGCAAGCCTTGTATGGGATCGCGCACGGAAACCAGGGTCTGCTACAGTTTTGAAGGATGCCCTTGTGAGTATTGGGAATCAGAAAAGGTACAGAGAGCTTCCTGTTCTGACCAAGGTTTCCTAGACCAGGGGTCGCCAACCTTTTGGACCTCAGGGACCACCAAACTCATAATTTTAGATCCCAGGGACCACTAACCGGTTCCATGGGTGTGGCCTAATTTGTGGGTGTGGCTTGGTGGTCATGTGACTGGCTGGGCATGGCTTGTATATAAATATTATAAATAATTATATAAATACTTTTTTTTTAATAAAAAAAGAGCAACTTTTACCCAAAATCAGGCAAAGCAGGCAAGCAGATTGAGTTGCTCACAGAATCACAGATTCATTCAGAAATCTATCTATCTGCCATTGGCTAACTCAGTCTGTCACATAAAATTTGCCAGCAAGCAAACTCACAAAATTAACTCACAACACACCATGCATGTAAATATTGAAGGTTTTATAAAAAAAGACCAACTTTTACCCAAAATCAGGCAGAGCAGGCAGGCAGATTGAGTTGCTCACAGAATCATTCAGTGATCTATCTATCTGCCATCGGCTAGCTCAGTCTCTCAATTTTGCTTGCCGTGAGTCTGCACTGAATTTGCTTGCAAGCAAACCTTCAGTCCTAAGGGAGGTTTGGATGTGCTAAGCCGAAGATCTAAAGACTAGCTAGAAAGGAAGAAATCCAACCATTTCCTGCTTCCTAGCTAATCTAAATCTCCAGGCATAGCAGAACAGATGATGGTCGGAAAAAGGAAAAATTTAGCAATTTAGCAGGCAAGTTTACCGGGTAAGGAGTGAGTGGGCAGGGAGGGTTCCCGCAGTACATGTGGGCGTTTCAGCCTTGTGTTTCTGTGCAGCCTGGATTAATTGCTTTGTGGGGGTGCTCTGGGGGTGCGATTTCTCTGCGGCCACCAAAATTTTCTCACGGCCCACCAGTGGGTTGTGGCCCACCAGTTGGCAACCGCTGTCCTGGACCGTAACTATGCACACACTTATTTTCAAAACAAGACTTATTGCAATGTTGGGAATTGTTTTCATTCCCAGCTGTACTTAATCTCAAACAGTTCCTTGAGATAAACACCCACTTTTCTTTTCTGTGAAGTGCTGCCAATAACAGGTGTCAAATGAAGTAGGAAAAAAACCCCAAATGAAGTACAAAGAGCTTCAAGAATGAATCTGAACCGAACGAACGACTTTGCTTCCTGCAAAGGTTTCGTCATCATTGCCTGTCCTTTATATTTGATGGGAGGGGCAATCACCTCCCAGCCTTACTCCTTTTGTTTCAGCTCCTCTCGCCTTCTAGCAGCTCTGCGCACACGCTCACTGGGAACAGGATCCCCTGGATCCTTGGCCTTGCTGCTGCCAGACTCCGGAGCCTCCGGAGGCTCTGGAGTCAGCACCCCATTCCCAGATGGTCCTGGCCCCATCCCTGCATTGGACGCAGAACCCTTGTCCGAGTCCTCTCCAGACTCCCTGACTGGTCCCTGTTCTTCCCCACTGTCCGATTCTGCTGCCATCTGCACCTGCTGCTGGCCAACCACAACGCTTCCATGTGCCAGAGCAGTCTTCCCCAATCTGGTAGGCTCCAGGTGCCTGGCAATTACTAATCTCATTTTACTAATTACTAGTTACTAATACAATTACTAATCTTAAAGAGCTCACTGTCTGGGAATTGAATTGCAGGCCATATGGATGACTCAGAAGGTGGCTTAGTCTGTTTTTCTCTTACACAATCCTGAGAAACTTCTAAGAAGTAACAAGGATTCCACTGAAATGTGTTCTGAATATTAAGATCCTCCTAAGTGAGGGGCACATGGCATGGATTTTCTAATTCGTTTAGTAACACAGTTATTTTGAATTTTAATTTCACTTATTTTCTATGTTCAGACTCATTACAGATTGGAATGTTTGTATGGACTCATTTGAAAGCTTTTAACATTCCTAAACTGAAAAGATAATTTCACAGAAGGATGTCTGGATACTGTCTTCTTATAAGAAACAGTTTATTAGTTTATTAACAGTTTATTAGATAATATCTGGTTCTCTACATTCAAACAAGCTTTGTGGTTGATTTACTGTGCAAGGAGGGGTTACTCTTTTCTTGTCCAACCAACTTTCTTTCATTTTTCTTTCTTGTGTTAGCTTTAAAAAGGAATGTAACATGGGGATCAAGGTTCTCTCTCCTTTTTCAGAGAGAGATTCCACTTTATCAGGGGATAAAGTAAATAATAAACTGCTTTTAAATGACCTTCCAACTCGTTTGCTTATTGGGAAGTTCAACCGAGGCAGAATTTAAGGCCAAATTGGGCTACCGTAAGTCCAGGTAGAATTTATCTTTTTTACCTTTTTGTGAGGATATCTATTATCGTCTGAAAAAGTTCAGGGCTCCAGCATTTTGTGCACGAACTGATGCACATGGTGAGGTCAGTGCAATAAAGGGAAAGCAAGAATTCTACAGAAGTAGGGATTAATTTAAAAGGGATCTTTCTGCAAGTTTGCAGTA
The DNA here is from genome assembly GCA_033807585.1 of Hydrophis major. Classification (NCBI taxonomy): domain Eukaryota; kingdom Metazoa; phylum Chordata; class Lepidosauria; order Squamata; family Elapidae; genus Hydrophis; species Hydrophis major. The sequence goes on from CM066329.1 coordinate 226,339,071, forward strand.
GAAGCTAACTGTAAGCAGAATTCACTGACTGGTCTCCATAACATCATCTAGAAAACATTCTGCCTGCAGAATTTTGCATTTAAAATGGCATCAGAAAAACATTATTGTATTCATTTTTAAGTGACAAATGAACAGTTTCACCAGTAAATACAAACAATGCTTTTAAAACAGCAACATGTAGATAAGGAAGAAGGATTGCTCACTAAGCCAGTACTGTATTCAGTTAACTGCTCCTTTTGTTATTCATGACACAAACCTGGGAGCAAATTCTACTCACCTCATAGTTGACTGACTTTCCATGACTTCTATTTATATTTTCCTATTCCAAAATTCCTACCTCATCCATTCACATTTGTAGGGGGATTGTGCCACCCTAATGCTGTATATGTATTTGACATATAGTTTTATTATATTATAATAAAGTAGAATCAATATCCTATTTGCCCCCTAAGTCCTCTAAGAATGTCTTTTTAGCCCCCATCGAATTTCACAAGTAATTTGTGGTTGAGGGATAGCAACTGGCTTAAAGTTTTTGAGTGGCTATGTTTACATGATGCCCTTAGCTAGTTTACTTACAAAACTAGGAGAGTCATTCAATGTGTTTGGTTAGTTTAAACTGGGTTCGATTGTTTATGGGAGGCTTACTTTATTAGGCAAACATAACTCATCTGGTTGATTAATGGAAAGCCAAAAAGTTGCTTAATATAGTAATCTAGTTACACATATCTGAACTCTATGATAAGGCAGGGATTCCCACTCATGTCTTTCTGGGCCCAGCCTGAGATGTCATTCATGGTCCTATATTAGATAAAGGGCAGTGGTGAGGGCTGCCCCCTGATGAAGCCTGTTGGTTTGATTGGTGTGTTTCTTCTCAGTGACGGGGACCTGGTCAGTTTGGAGTCCTTGGGGTCTCTGTGAGCCAGTCTGTGGACCTGAACCTAAAAGAACTCGTAAGAGAGTCTGCACGCCCATCTATCCTAATTTTCCGTAAGTCTGAAATCTGGAAGGAAGGAGGGTTGGAATAAGAACAGTTTCAGTCAAAGGTTAGGACTGCTCTACTGTGTCTGAACTTTGCGCTTGAAGTGGAAAAGAATGAAACTTTGATTTTGGGTTTTAATGATTAGACCAGGGGTGTCAAACTCAAGGCCCAGGGGGCCAGATCTGGTGCTTCTGCCCGCGAAAATGGGCTCCAGAGCTCAGTTTTCAGCTGCCACATCCTCCTGCAACCCTTTGTTCTGACCAAGGCTTCCTGAGACCGTAATTAAGCACACACGTAGTCCAAACAACTCTTTGTTTTATTTCAATGCTGGGAATTATTTGCATTCCCAGCCCATAATGAGTCCCAAACAGTCCCTCGAGATAAGCACCCACCTTTCTCTCCTTTGAATTGCTGCTAACAACTAAAGTGCCAAATTAACTGTAAAAAACCAACCGAAATACAAAGTCCACACAGAGCTTGAAGGTTTAATTCAAACAGAGCGAATGACTTTGCTTCCTGCAAAGGTTTCTCTACCTTTGCACCTTCTTTATACCTTAGGGGAGGGACATTCACCTCCAAGCCTTACTCCTGAGTCGGCCCTTTTTTCTCAGCTGTTCTTGCCTTCTAGCAGCTCTGCGCAGATGCGCACTGGGAACAGGCTCCCCTTTTTCCTCTGCCTCGCTGCTGCCAGACTCTGGAGGCTCCGGAGTCAATACCCCACTCCCAGATGGTCCTGGCCTCATCTCTGTATCAGACACAGGACCCTCATCCAAGTCCTCTCCAGACTCCTGGACTGGTTCCCATTCTTCCCCACTGTCCGATTCTGCTGATGTCTGCACAGGCTGCCGGCGAACCACAATACCCTCTGCCAATGAAAATGGAGCTCCTTTTTCACTGGCAGAGGGTTGCAGGAGGCCGTGGCAGCCAAAAATGGAGCTCAAGAGCCTGTTTTTGCTGGCTGAGCGCTTGGGCAACCACAGGTGCCCCCAACATGAGTATCATCAAGCTGACCACGGCCCCCTGGCCACACACCCCCAAGGTCAAACACAACCCTAATGCAACCCTCAATGAAATCAAGTTTGACACCCCGGATTACATTGATAGATCCTTATAAAATGGCTAGCTTATATTTTTATGAAAAAAACAAAAAAGTTGTGATTTGATGTTAATGTCTTATTTTACTGCAACAGAGAGAGTCAGAAGTCAATGCTTCTTTTTCCTTTTCCTAATCTTTCCTCAATTCTCTTCCCCCTCTTCCTCCCCATTGCTTTCCTATTTACTTTTGTATTTTATTTTATCATATAACTCAATAAAAATGTTCAACTGGAAAAGAAAAGAGGCTAGAACTGCACTTTTAATCTAGTTCTTAACCCTTGGATATTTGTTGCTACAGCTCAGTCTACTTGTTTTTATGGTGTTAGTTCAATAATGGTCGTTCCGTTGCACTTGCCATCTAGTAGAACTTAGAAGAAGATCCTGCTCATCCCTTCATATGTATGAAGAGCATATTCTCACTGGGGATTTTCAGCATTCCTAAAAATTGCCCAAAGCAGCTTTTTCTCTTTTGGAACCTTTCCAAAATGGTTGAGGACTGATGGGGATTGCAATTCTAAGGATTGCAATGTGCGAGAAGATGCCATCTTAGAGAAGGCCAGTAAGAAGAAACTCCTCCGCCCTTTGCATGTTATTCTGAAATATCCTCAAAGGAACAAGAGAAACCATAGTCTGGAGATGCCAACAAGTATTTGGGAGAGATGTTTTTCATGCCTCCTTCCCAGAGGTGGTATTCATCAGGTTCTGACCAATTCTGGAGAACCGGTAGCAGAAATTTTGAGTAGTTTGGAGAACCAGCCAGTACCACCTCTGACTGGCCCTGCCTCCATCTATTCTCTGCCTCCTGAGTCCCAACTGATCAGCTGGGTCTTCTTTTGTTGCCCTGCACAGGAGAACGGAGCTGGAAAGCAGGTTAGTGGGCTGGGGAGGGAATGGAGATTTTGCAGTAAACTTCCCCTGCCACGCCCACCAAGCCATACCATGCCCACCAAGCCATGCCCACAGAACCGGTAGTAAAAAAAATTGAATCTACCACTGCTCCTTCCCTGTACCCCTTAAGTACTTTATACAAACATAAAGGATAATGCTATTCTTTCCCCTGGGCTGAAGTATTGCTGTACAGATAATTTGGGGAGTTTCTGCATGTGCATAGCTTCCTTCACAGTGTGCAATTTTTTGAGCCAAACTAATGGGTAGAACCTGATAGGCATCATCGCGAGGACGAGGCTTGCTACATTCTTTAGCAGACTTCTGGTTCCCCTGGGGGACTTTAATAATTGCTGGACTTGCAGGGAAGAAGCCTTCGATTTGGTTTCCAGGTTAGAGCTTCCTATATTTGGCAGTGCAGCTCCCAGTTCTGAATGAGAAGAGTCAGACCGGCAGCCGTTCTGGAGTCTTTATCATGAGCAGCATGCCTTGATCCAATCAATAAAAAGCAAATCCCAAACCCATTAAAAAGGATTATAGGTGTGACACCCAAACGATTCTGCCTCTCTGACAGGGGCAGCAGCTACAGCTTTTTATCAGAGATCGATCGATCGATAGATAGATAGATAGATAGATAGATGGATGGATGGATGGATGGATAGATAGATAGATAGATAGATAGATAGATAGATAGATAGATATGTCTGGCATTCAGCTTTGTTCGGGTATTTTCCCATGTCATAATAGTGGTGCTTTTAAAGTTGTAGCAACGTTTCAGCAGAATCTCATCTGCCATCATCAGGCTTCTGTATAGTGTTTGTCTGTATAGTGTTTGTCAAACACTATACAGAAGCCTGATGATGGCAGATGAGATTCTGCTGAAACGTTGCTACAACTTTAAAAGCACCACTACTATGACGTGGGAAAATACCTGAACAAAGCTGAATGCCAGACATGTAAGTACCCGCGAAAACTTAAGAAAATATATATATATATATATATATATATATATATATATATATATATATATATATATATATATATATATATATGAATGATGAGGGACAGGTTAAGGAAAGCGATACATGATAGCGGAAGAAGCATTAACTTGTCGCTCCCCTAAACAACTTAGCCTCAATGGCAATCAGTTCGTGTGATAAATGATTCCCTGTTTCTGGGTAAAGAAACAGTTTCCGCAACTGCTCTTGGCATCTCTCCATTCCTGTTGCTCCCTGTCCATTTCTCACCTTTTCATTTACTTGCTTGCTTCTTTCCCAGAAAGACATTGACTGGGGATGGCTTTCCAAACTTTGGGACAGGGTTTGGGGTGATTTGGCTTCTTTCCTTCTTTCTTTTTTCTTTTTAATCTGTTGCCTTTCTATCTGTTTGGTCTTCTTGCTTTCTCCCACAGCTTTCTTATCAGGGAAGTGCCTCGCTCTCCTTGATATCCCAGGAACAGTGGCATTTGATGCTCAGAGCACAAAAATGAAACCAATACAAAACAATGGCAAATTTCCTGAGCCAGAAACCCTTTTTGTGCCCCGCAGCCAGCTCTGCCATGAGTCCCAATGAAATAGCCACTGCTAGAAGGTGGGGAGCAGCAGCACATGGTTGGAAAGTGGGAGCAGATCTGACACGTCGCCCACCTCTGAGTCAGGAGAAGACAATACCCCATGGCAAAGACAAAATGTCCACCGCTCATCTGTGTACCACCTTGTTCTGCCCTAAGTAGCCAGTAGGAGGGTTGTGTGGGGTCTTCAAGTGAGGGATGGGCTCTCTAGCTTATCCAGTTAAGACTGCCAAGAATGACATTCAGGTTTGAGGGTGTTGGGAGAAGAGGGTCTTTAACTTTGTCCCATTAAATCCTGTCACAAGGCAAGATTAGGGCTCTTCTCATTGTACACATGTAAATGGTACAGCGTCTCCTGGCTCCAGCAACCAGGAGAGGAACAGAGACGGAGGGGATTCCGGCCATGGTCCGGCTGCCCCTGGCCTTCCCTTCTTAAGGGCTGCAGCCCCGATGGGGGCAAGGCCCACCTGTCTCCTGCCTCCCGTCTCCTCTGGAGCACTGACAATAAAGGTAATAATAATAGTAATAATTATATTTTCTCGATGGTGTCGATCTAAGTGTTGTTTCCTTGCTCTTAGCAGTTTCTTTTGTTAGCAGTGGAGACAGTAAATTTGAATCACTGCAGGAAGCTAAGACCTTGCAGGGAAAGACCATAGTAATCTCTGCACTACAACCTGTAGCATCTTTTAGAGCAATGGTGGTCCCCAACTTTTTGGACACCAGGGACCGGTTCTGTGAAGAGAGGTTTTCCCACAGACCGAAGGGGGAGCGTGGTTCACTTGTTTGCACTGCCCGGTTTCTGCAGACTGGGGGTTGGGGACCCCTGTTTTAGAGTCATCCAACCAATGTCTTGTCAAAATAACAGTAACACAAACAGGCTTTATATCTGGGTCAGTGATATTATAAAGGCATTATGAGTTGCTAGTGCGTGAATGATGCTTTTGTGTTCTGTTCCTTAGCATCATCCTATTCCTGATAGCCCACCAAACTTTTTTTTTCCCAAATAATTTTTATTGTTTTCCACGAGTACAAATCATAACTATATTTTCAACAGCATTTGCATCATCTATTCATACATACCCTTAATAGTTTTGTCTTTATTTACATTTCTTATTTATTATCTATCCTTATCTATTTTATCTATCTACCCATCTGCGTATCACTCTCTTGAGGATTCTTATAGGGTCAACTTTATTAATTCTTATCTCTCTTTTCTAGCCACATGTACCATCTATGCCAAACTGAGTAATATTCCGATTCTTCTCTGCAGAAATGGATATGCTTACACTAAAAATAAGGGGAAAAGAAGAACCCCATCAAACTTTTTAAAGTGACTGCTTGAGATTCCAACTCTTTTTGGAAGAGGGTGTTCAAAGAAAGCCAACTTTACTCAGGGGTTTTTGCCTGAGCAGCATATTCTCTGTGGCAGCGGGGAGAGGAGAGAGAGGGCCAGGAGCAATTGGATCACAGTAATGGGAAATTAAAGAGGTGAAGGGTAAGGTCTCTGAGCACCATATAAACCCTAGATATTACTCATATCTAGCCTGGACAAATAAGATTGGAACACCAGGAAGAGACAATGTGCCATTCAATATTTCTGGGATGTTGGCTCTGATTCATATTCTCTCTCTCTCTCTCTCTCTCCCTCCCTCCCTCTTTCTTTCTTTCTTTCTTTCTTTCTTTCTTTCTTTCTTTCTTTCTTTCTTTCTTTCTTTCTTTCTTTCTTTCTTTCTTTCTTTCTTTCTTTCTTTCTTTCTTTCTTTTTCCTGGGCTGCAGAAAGGTGATGCCAGGAGAGGACGGGAAGGAACATAATATAACCATTTGGGGAAACCCGGAGCCTCAATGTGAGCATCTGGAAGGACAACCCTTGGAAGTGGTGGAAGAAAAACAGTGCAAAAATGTGCCTCTTTGTGAAGGTGAGGAGGTGACAGTGAGATTCCCTTGGAGGGGAAAAAAAAAAAAAATCAAACCTTCACATGTGTGCTCATCTCAGGAGGCCGGGGGCAAATTGCACTTCTTATTCTGGGCTATCTTGGGAAGCATCATGGACAAATCTGCATTCCTGTATTTAGGAATGTTTGAAGCTGCTGGCATTTCTCTCTGGTTATAGAGATAGCAATAGCACTTAGACTTATATACCACTTTATAGTGCTTTATAGCCCTCTCTATTTATTTATTGCCCCCAATGATCTGGGTCCTCATTTTACCCACCTGGGAAGGATGGAAGGCTGAGTCAACCTGGAGCCTGGTGGGATTTGAACTGCCAAATTGTAGGCAGCTGCGCTGCAGAAGTAGCTTGTAGGACTGCACTCTAACCACTGTGCCACAGAGGTTCCTATGAAATGATGCCTATTCCAAGTCCAATTTTCTTGCAAAACAAAAAACAAAAAACTGAGGGGGGTGGCAGAGGGAGGGTTCAATTATGCACACGAGAATGTTCCTGTTCTCCATTGGATTGGAAATTTGCAATCCTTTTTGAGTATCAGATAATTGTGGGCCCTCTGCCCAGATTCCATTTTACAATACAACTTAGGTGGTAGGTTAGTGATGAATGTAAAGGAAGCATTTTTTGGGGGGGAGGGTCGTCTTTATTCCTGCATCAAAGACTAAATCCTGTTAAAGAACAGGGAGCCGATTGGAATATGCTTGTGGAGATCTGCATGAATTGCTCTAGAGCAACAAGGACTTGACTCATGCTTATTTAACAAAGGCAATTACACAAAAGCATTCCCCCAATTCAGTATAAAGCTGCTAGGATAGGAGACATTTAGGAAAACAGTTGTTTTTGATGTCTGAATTCAAATGTGGCACTGAATATTCAAAGTAGGACTGGACTTCCTGTTTACTCCAACTCCGTTTTTGTTTTTTGTTTTACTTTCTTGTAGATTGATTTTCCGGAACTGGAGGCTGTAAATTACGGTACTGAAAATTCCTGCAAACCATAATGTATGCAGCTGTGAGAAATGCTGACTTTGCTTCCTGTGATTTTTGCACTCATCATCTACTGCTTTTTTAATGATTAAATAATCACAGAGTAATAGATTACATTGCCCTTTGGTGCCTTCCATATACAATAAAGGAGAAAAAAATGTACATGTTCTGTGTTGTGTTCCTGTTTTTCAAATGCTATAAAGCATACTTGATTTAAAATATTTTTTAGCATTGCATCTATATTTACAGTTTAAAGGGTATAGTTCAGTGTGCATTAAGACATAAGACATAAGACATAAGAGTTTATTTGTCATTACACTCGCAAGCGGGTGCAACGAAATGAGGTGCTCTTCCACAAGTAAAAACTGGACAAACACCACTAAAAGAAAAAAAAAAAAATTTAAAACTAAGCACAACCGACCATACAATGATCTCTATGCAATTTAAAAATGTAAAACCCCATTACTCTCAGCCATTCACTTCCACATAAATCTTATGACCCTGCATTCAAACTCAAAACTGCACTTGGATAAAAACTGTTCTTAAATCTGGTCGTCCTTGTTCTTAATACCCTAAATCTCCTTCTCGATGGTAATAGTTCAAAGAGCTGATGTCCCGGATGAGAGGAGTCATTCAATATATTAAGTATCTTCCTCCTACATCTATTCCTATACAGTTCTTCCAAAGAGGGAAGTGAGCAGCCAATGATGTTTTGGGCTGTCTTAATCACCCTCTGAATTGCCTTTTTCTCTGCCACTGTGCAGCTCAAGAACCATACACAGAGACAGTAGGATAATATACTCTCAATTGAACTCCGATAGAAAGTAGTCAATAGACTCTCAGCCAGTTGTTGTTTCCTAAGAATCCTTAGTAAATAAACCGTTGTTGTGCCTTCTTAATTAAAGCAGCGGTGTTTGCACTCCAGGTCAGGTTAATTTGTAATGATGGTCCCGATAAACTTACATTCAACCACCTGTTCCACACGAACTCCCTCTATATACAGTGGCTGAATGTCTGCTCTTTTTTTCCTATAGTCCACTATAACCTCCTTGGTCTTCTTGATATTAAATAGAAGATTATTATTTTTGCACCAACGGGATAGCTGTAATACCTCATCCCGATATGCAGATTCATCATCCCCAGAAATAAGTCCTACAAGCATAGTATCGTCTGCAAATTTCATTATCCTATTGTTGGGATGTTTATTTGTGCAATCAGATGAATAGATGGAGAACAAAAATGGACTAAGGACACAACCTTGTGGAGTGCCAATGCTAAGTGTCTTGAGAAATATAGTCATTCAATTTAACTCTTTGTGGACGATTTGTTAAAAAAATCCAATATCCATAAGCAAATAGAATCTGGAAAATCTAGATCTTTAAGCTTAGCTATTAATCTTTGCAGCATGATGGTATTAAAAGCAGAACTAAAATCTGCGAACAACATTCTTACATAATTCCCCGGTGTTTCCAAATGGGATAAGGCCATGTGAAGCACAGTGATAATTGCATCCTCGGTTGATCTATTTTTTTTGTAAGCAAACTGAAGCCCATCAAAAAAATCGGGAAGGCAGGAGATAATATAATTTCGAACTAGCTGCTTAAAGCACTTCATTAAGATAGAAGGACCAAGCCAATAATCCCTCATTTAAGAGTTCCACAAGAGTTACAGATATACTTTGACAAAGGAATCAACTTGGCATCAGAATGTTTTACTTGTAGATACAATGAAAAACGCAGTGAACATATAGATGTGCTGAAAAATAGATTAGACAGTTTGCTCTAAAGCCATAAACACATGTATAACAAAAATCCATCTTAAAGATTTCATTATTAAATGAATGGCATTGTCAGCCACCATTCATGCTTGCTTATGCTTCACTGCTGTAAAGTGACAGACAGACACACTATAAAAAAAGACTCTAGAAAGAGTGCAGAGAAGAGAACCAAGAAGATTAGGGGACTGGAGGCTAAAACATGAAGAACGGTTGCAGGAACTTGGCTAGTCTAGTGAAGAGAAGGACCAGGGGAGACACGATAGCAATGTTCCAATATTTGAGGGGCTGCCACAGAGAGGAAGGGGTCAAGCTATTTTCTAAAGTGCCTGTAGGCCAGACAAGGAATAATGTATGGAAACTGAACAAGGAGAGATTTAACCTGGAAATAAGGAGATGCTTTCTGACAGTGAGAGCAACCAACCAATGGAACAGCTTGCCTTCGGAAGTTGTGGGGGTTTCATCATTGGAAGCTTTCAAGAAGAGACTGGAACTGCTATCTGTCAAAAACAGTGAAGAGTCTGCTTGGAGGGAGGGTTGGATTAGATGACCTATAAGGTCCCTTCCAATTCTGTTAGTCTGTATCTGTATCTGCCGTGAACTGTGGGGAGGCAGAGCGAAGGGGGGAATGCTCGGGGAAACGAAAGTACTGTTTCTCCTTAAGACAGGGGTCCCCACCCTGTGGTCCACGGCCCACTACTGGGCCGTGGGTTAATCACCAGTGGGCTATGTGAGGGGCCAACTGGTGTGCACGCACATGCGAGTGTAGTCACAGGATCCTTGCACGAGTCTCATTGTGGGAGCTCACAGCCCCCACTCGCAAACATCACTGTGAACATCGCAGGCACTTATACGCACATGCATTTCTCCCCCCCCCCCACAAAATCACCCCCTCTTTCCCCCCTCCCCCCCACCAACCTGGAAAGATTGGGGAACTCTGCCTTAAGACATTGCCACAAGATCACCCATCTGGAAGGAAGGAGCCGCCTACCAAACTGCACTTGGACCGACCGTGAGGAAAACATCTTGTCTGAACCCAATTGGTGATACTGGGATGGGCAATGAGAGAGAGTTAAAGGGAGAAAAAAGTAGAAGATAGGGATTTGGGCAGGCGATTCTCAGTTCTAGCTATATACTACCACAAGGCACTTGATCTCTAATAAACGATACCTTTCTCAACAAATGGAGCCAAGGATCATTTCTATTTAGAGGTTTAAGTTGTGGCATGTCTCATACTCTCAGTTTATTTTTCTTGGAGATGTTAGATAATGATCTATTTGAGAAGTATGTGTGTGTGTGTGTGTGTGTGTGTGTGAGGGGGTGGGATTCTACTGTTTTGGACCAGTTCGGGTGAACCCCTTGTTCCAACGATCAGCTGCTCCAAATCAGTTTGCTCCGATGAGCATGTGGGCCCGCCTGCCCCTGTACTTTTCTATGCTTTATGCCTTTTGTGTTAGAGCAGGGGTCTCCAAGCTTGGCAACGTTAAGACTTGTGGACTTCAACTCCCAGAATTCCTCAGACGGCTGTCTGAGGAATTCTGGGAGTTGAAGGCCACAAGTCTTAACGTTGCCAAGCTTGGAGACCCCTGTGTTAGAGCACAGCTGATTCACGCAGCAGAATGGTTTGCCACACCTCAGCTGTTTTCTTCAGCTGCAGTCGAAAAAAAGCATTAGCTTTTTTATACACAGAGCACATGCATGCTCCCCTATCCAGTTGTTATACCGGCTGAATCACACCCCTGGTATGTGTGTGAGTTTACCAACCTTTTTCTTCTTTCTCCAAATATTATTGATCCTGCAATGCAACCCTGAAGCCTGATTGGCAACATACTAAAGTGGCAGGGATCTGAAGCGGTAGAATGGAGTGCATTGCATTAGACCGGATGATGTTTAAAAAAAAAAATTTTTTTTGGCCAGATGAAGAAATAATATAAAATAGCTCCATGGGAAATAATTTAAGACCTCCCCCCCCCCATGTTAGGTTTTTTTAAAAAATGATTATTTGTAGAGTTTGACAGGAAGCATCAAGAAAATGGTATTCTTTCCTCACAGCAACCTCCCATCCCGTTCCACAGAGTTAAATACTACTTTATTGACATTCATGAATTACAAATAGGAGAGATGTAGGTAGGTACATAGACGCAGAGAAGCTACTCTCCATTTTCTAAGCGGTGGAATTTCCTCATCTGATTCTTCCAGTGTCAGTGGTTACTTGCGGTTTCTAGGTCAATTTCCTCTTTCCTGTATGTTTTTGCAAGCGATCGTGTGTTTTGTTCTAAAGATTTCCCCATTGGTGTGCGTGTGTGTTGGAGACAATAAAATTATGCTTGCCAAGTGCAACATGTCAGAACGATTAGAGCCTGCTGAACTTTTTCTCCTTCATCACAGGTAGCCCTTAACTTATGACCACAACTGAGCCCAACATTTATCTTGCCAAGTGAGAAATGTGTTTTGTGAGTTTTGCCCCACTTTATGACCTTTCTTGCCACATTTAGTCAGGGAATCACTGCAATTGTAAAATTAGTAACCCGGTTGTGAAGTGAATCTGGCTTCCCCATTGACTTTGCTTGTCTCCAAAGGTCACAGAGGGGACCATGTGACCCTGAGACACTGCAACTTTCATAAATATGATCCAGGATGTTGCAAAGGTCATAAGGGTGAAAAGTGGTCATAGGTCATTTTTTTCAGTGCCGTTGTCACTTTGAAGGTCACTAAATATACTGTTGTAAGTCAAGGACTATCTGTACTATTAGCCTACACATATCTCTTACACATACACTGTCACCATGCACACTCTTCGATAGCAATAGCAATAGTACTTAAGACTTATCTACCACTTTATAGTGCTTCACAGCCCCCTCTAAGCGGTTTACAGAGTCAGCCTATTGTCCCCAACAATCTGGGTCCTCATTTTACCCACCTCAGAAGGATGGAAGGCTGAGTCAACCTTGAGCCTGGTGAGATTTGAACTGCCAAATTGGAGGCAGCTGGCTGCAGAAGTAGCTTGCAGTACTGCATTCTAACCACTGCGCCACAGAGGCTCATTCATATAGAGTGCTATATCAGGTAGGATCTGCAAGAAACCTGCTGGGTTCCAGATAGCCATGCCATTTCCTTTTCAATTCCTCCCATTTTCTGTTCCCCTCTTGCTGATGTTTCTGGATCATGATAGTGTTCAATTATCATTGGGCTAGCTTTGTCCTCTCTTCCTTAGACCGAGGTTCTTCTTTGACCTCTAAATCTCCTTCTTCTGCTTGGAGAATGTCATTTTTTGCTCCCACAGGATTCTGAGATGATTATTGGTATAGATAAGAGATTTTTCAAGCTTGACAACTTTAATGTTGACTGGGGAAATGTGGAGGTTCAAATCCACACATCTTAAAGCTGAAAAACACTGGTACAGATGGCAATTAAATGGACCTTAGTACATTAAGACTATATCCAAGTACCACTTGGCAAGGACAAAGAATATCATGTCTTGCCTATTGCAAGACACATGGCTGGTTTTCACTGGAATCGAAATGCTGAACTAAAGAGACTTCACCCATGGAGATTAGCAAGAAATTATCTATTTGGAGTGGAGCGTTCACATACATGGATTTAAAGTCAGGAATGCAGCTACCAACAAGGTATTTGGAAGGAGATCCGTAAGCCAGGTTTAGGGTGTAGGTATAGAGTAGACTACCAAGATACAGAAAAAGGGAAGTGGTGAGAGTGATATTGGGGCCCGGCCCTAGGAAGGACAGGCTGCTACAGGCATATAAGAGGACTCCCCCAGGTCAAAGACAATGAATAAGCTATCAAAAGCGAGGTTAGAGATTCCCATCTGCCTCTTTGACCGTCTGCCTGGGAGATGCTGCTCTGCTGAATGATGCTGAGATGTTGGTGGTCCATGGACACGGCCTTTGAGAGTGGGGAAAATTGGAGGTCCCATTTTTACGCTTTACTGGGGAGAGCTAAGGAGAAAGGGAAGTAGGTTAGTTAGGAAACATTCATTTCTGGTTTCATTGCTCTATGATGACATCTAGCCCATGTGCTTCCAGATGCTTTCTGGAGTTCAGTTATTAATAGTTGCGCATTCTCATCTTCTGATGAGGAATGCATTCTGTGTAACAGCGTTAGTGGGAAGATTATGGTTCCACATCCCCTTTTCTAAATGATCTCTTTCCCCCTTCCTTCCTCTTCTGATCTCTAAAAACACACTGGAACGGGCTGTTCATGGTCCTTGACTCTAATATGGAGAAAGACACAGCAGTTAAAGGAAATTCTGCTGAAGGATGAATGTTCTGACTCTACTAACCTTGACTTGTTGTCTAAGCCCAGAAACTACATACCAACTTATGGAGTGGAGTTTGCCAATGGTGTATTAACCATTAAGCAGACGAAGCATGTGCTTAGTGCACCAGGCCCAAAGAGGGCGCTACTTCGTATGGACAGCAAGTACAAAGGAGAGGAGCACCAAGATTTGTCAGTGCTTAGGGCACCAGTGAGCCTTAATCTGCCACTGGAGTTTGTGCTGCGTTTATAGGTCTATCAAAGAGACTTTTGGTAGATACTCGTCTCTGAACAATCCAGAAATTTCCAAGGAGGAAACAACCCTGACAGGGCAAGGTACAAATCCCGCTCTCTTCCAGCACTGAAGATGTTCCCCAATCTTGTAACAAAACATCTATAAACAAACAACCAAGCTCAAGAGAGCACCAAGGATTTCACAATAAGAAAGATGAACGTGATGGATACAGATCATCCTCAACATACAACCACAACGGAGGCCAAAACCTCTGTGCTAGGCAAGATAGTTAAGTGAGTTTTGCACCATTTTATGACCTTGCTTGCCACCGTTGTAAAGTGAATCCTGGCAGTTAAGTCGTAACCGTCGTAAACCCATGTCAGATTCCAAGTCTCCAAATTTCAGTCACATGACCAGATGCTGCAACAGTTGTAAGGGTGAAAAATAGTCCTGAGTCACTTTTTTCAATGCTATTGTAACTTTGAATGGTCACTAAATGAATAATTGTAAATCAGGTACTACTAGTATATGCAAGAACTATCATCTAGGCAAAAGGTAAGGGGTTAACAAGTCAGAAATATACCTTGTAAACCGCTTACAGCAGGGCTATCAAACTCAATTTCACTGAGGGCTGCATCAGGGTTTTGGTTGACTTCGGGGGAGGGAGAGGGGAGCAGGCGTGTATGGCCAACTGGGTAGATGTGGCCAACTGGTGGGCGTGGCCAGCTTTCATGCCACTCATTGGGCGTGGCCAACTGGATGGACATGGTCAAATGGGCAGTGTGGCCAGCTTGATGCCACTCCCCAAACTGCTGGCATGTTTCCTCTTCACACTGGATAGACCAGACTGAAGCCACACCTTGCCCAATGTTTCCTCTTCGCGCTGGGTAGACCAGGCCAAAGCAATGGGAGCCTTACATTATCTAGGGTGGCCTCACAGGCTGGATCTGACCGCATCGCGAGCCAGATGTGGCCTGTGAGCCTTGTATTTGACAGCTTAGAGAGTGCTATAAAGCACTAGGAAGCAGTGTATAAGTCTAAGTGCTTTTGCTATTGGTAAAAGGGGCCGACAGATTTTTTTTTTTCCAGTCCAGAACAAGAGATAATTTTGGGAAATCTTGCAAATTACCAGAAACCTCCCTAATTCACTGAACTATAAGAAGGAGGGGGAGTATACAGGTAGTCCTTGACCTACAACAGTTTGTTTAGTGTCCATTCAAAGTTATAACAGCACTGAAAAATGTGACTTATGACCATTTTTCACAGTTGACAATCTTTGCAGCTTCTCTGTAGTCATCAAAATTCAGACCTTCGGTACCTGGTTCATAATTATGACCGTCGCTGGGTGCCAAGGTCAGGTGATCACCCTTTGCGACTTTCTGACAAGCAACGTCAATGGGAGGAAGCCAGATTCACTGAACAACCAGGTTATTAACTTGTGAACTGCAGTGATTCACTTAACAACTGTGGCAAAAAGGTTGCAAAAGGGAATGAAACTCGCTTCACAAATGTCTCGCTAAACCACAGAAATGTTGGGCTCCATTGTGTTCTTAAGTCGAGGACCATCTGCAACCAGACTTGCAAGATTTGGTTATTACAAGTACTACTTCTTGAACAACGATTCATTTCAGCGACTGTTCAAAGTCACAATAAGGCTAAAGAAGGGGACTTAGGAAAGTCCTTGTAGTAGCAGCCTTCGTAGCATCTCTGCTCCTACTGATCGCAATTCAAGTGCTTAGCAATCACCCAAGCCGTCCCCACCAGGGGTACTTCTTCCCAGGCCCATCGCAAGGGTGAACAAGTCGGTAAAGGAGAAATATTCTTGGAGGGTTGGTGAAGGGCTCAAAGAAGGGAAAGGGAGCGCGAGTGGGGAAATGGGAGGACTTACTGGGGAACTGGGGCTTGGCGGAGCCTTTGGGCAGCTTCGACGTGGGGCGCAGGTGATGACTGATGGCCGCATCTGAAAGATCAAGTCAGAGAAAGAAGTGAAGAAGAGAAGAGAGGAGAGAAGGGAAAGGAGGGGAAAAGAGAAAAGAGAAGAGAGGAGAGGAGAGAAGGAAATGGAGTGGAGGAGAGGAGAGGAGAGGAGAGAAGGGAATGGACTGGAGGAGAGGAGAGGAGAGAAGGGAGTGGAATGGAGGAGAGGAGAGAAGGGAGTGGAGGAGAGGAGGGAAGGGAAGGGAGGAGGGGAGAGGAGAGGAGAGGAGAGGAAGGAAGGGACTGGAGTAGAGGAGAGGAGAGGAGGGAAGGGAGTGAAGGAGAGGAGAGGAGAGAAGGAAATGGAGTGGAGGAGAGGACGGAAGGGAAGGGAGGAGAGGAGAGGAGAGAAGGGAGTGGAATGGAGGAGAGGAGAGGAGAGAAGGGAGTGGAGGAGAGGAGGGAAGGGAAGGGAAGGGAGTAGGGGAGAGGAGAGGAGAGGAAGGAAGGGACTGGAGTGGAGGAGAGGAGAGGAGGGAAGGGAAGGGAGTGAAGGAGAGGAGAGGAGAGAAGCAGAGAATGGCAAAAAAAAGGGCACTGAGCCAACTTACCTGCTGCAGCTGGGTGACTGTTAGGGCGGGCTCCAAGAGGGGTTCCTTTGGAGGGCATTTCTGTGTGCAGGAGGCGGGAAGCCCCCTGGAATCCTTGCAAATGGCAGCGCTGGAGGTGGAGACGCAGGACACGGCAATGGGGGCAATGGGGACGGATGCAGAAGTTGCCGCCCGGTCCTGAGAGCTGGAGAGGGAGAGGGAGACACACACAAAAGCTGTCACCCTAGGCTTCACAGAGCTGGATTCATGGATTGCAAGAGAGAAAATTTCTGGATTGCAAGAGAGAAAATAAGGAAATTGATTAAGCTTTTTCCAACTGGGAGAGCTCCGGAAATGCCGGAGGGGTACAAGTGGGGTGACTTTTAGAACCTATAATGCAAGACAGTATCAGATGGGTTGGGATTCCCTTCTGTGACTTTAGGGTCAGTCTCATCACTTGAGCAGTGGTAAGAAAAGTGCTTCTGAGCCACGTACAGAGTGTCATGTCCCTGCCAAGGTCTAACACCAAGGAGGCCTCCTCATGCAGCATAACGTTGCTTATATCAGAGAAGTATTTCCTGCTGTTCCTCTTGGGCATCACACTTTCTTATGAAGATAAAAGGTTTGGTCGACTCTAGTGGTTAAAGAACCAGCCTAGAAACCAGAAGAAGATTTTTTATTTTATGTTTTATTTTATTTGGTTTGTCAATTGCTTACAAGATAATAGGTATAAGTAAAAACATAGTTATGAATACATGGATACATATAAGAAAAATAAAATAAACAATCGGACAGGGACGGTGGGCACGTTGGTGTGCTTATGCATGCCCCCTACAGACCTCTTAGGAAAGGGGTGAGGTCAATAGTAGACAGTCTAAGGTTAAAGTTTTGGGGGTTTGGGGAAGAAACTACAGAGTCAGGTAGAGTATTCCAGATATTGACCACTCTGTTGCTGAAGTCGTATTTCCTGCAATTAAGTTTGGTGCGGTTTACCTTGAGATTGTATCTGTTGTTTGCTCTTGTATTGTTATGGTTGAAGCTGAAGTATTCATTGACAGGTAGGACATTGCAATGTATGATTTTTACATACTATACTTAGATCATTAATTATACACTATACTTAGATCATTAGTTCTAGTCCTGCCTGCCCTAGACATGAAAGCCAATTGGGTGACTTTGGGCCAGTTCCTTTCTCTTAGCCCAGCCCAGCCCACCCCACAGGTTTGTTGTTGTGGGGGCAAAAGGAAGAAGAAAGAGCATTATGTCAACTTGTTAAAACATTCCTATGCCTGTTTCCAAGTTGCCATAAGAAAGGTGTGTGGGGGGCGGGATCTTGAAAGAGCATATGGCAAATGAACTCAGAAGCACATTCCAAGCTTATCTCACAAAGATTGTAATTGAGGCAACCAGGTATTCTGGGCGGGAAATTCCTCTATTGGAGAATGTGATTGATGACACCCGGCCCATGAATGTGTTTAGTTGGACAATCTGAATTATGATACACCCAGAGCAGTGGGGGGAAACAGGGTCATAGGTGATTGTAAATTACATATCTCAGAGTCGGCTTCATACAGGTCATGCCACCATGTCGCTCCTAATAAATCCTTTGAAGTTTTTTGAAGTTTGGCTCGAGGCTCATGATTTAATTAGGGTGATCGCTGGAATCCTGACACATTAGTTATGCTTACTGCAATGTAGGTGGCAGACACCTCAGTTTATTATTTCAGACACAAGATTGGTTAGGTTGCATTTGTGCACCAGAAAAGGGAATCAGGGTAAGAACTCAGGAGACCTCAGATTATGGCTCAGTGCTTCGATCCGGTAGCCTATTAATATGGATACTCCCTTTTAAAACAGAGATGGGGGGGAGGCATGATATTCAAAACAGAAAGGCCTGTTTCCACTCTTTGCGCCCCCACTTCCTTCCAGTAACGGCCTGAAATTTGTTCCAGGGATGATTTATATATATATATATATATATTGGAATGTGTCTTCTAGAACAGGAAGAGAGGCCTGTGGTATACCGGATGCAGACCTCTCTGCACTGCGTGTGTGACTATCACACCATCTTTGCACTTGGCGTGAGGGAGGCCTCAGTCCAAAAGGTAACAGGGATTGGGAGCTAGGACCAAAAAAATGGACCAGACCAGGAGAAATATTAAATTTGATTTAATTAAAATTAAACCCATTGATCCCATTGAGAATGATCACTCTGAATATATTTAATCATGTTCTTTTTGTGTCCCCTGAAGAAAGTGATCCATTTGTGGCAACTTTTAAATAGGCTGTGGACTTTCAAGGTGTGACTCTTCTACCTTAAGATAAGATAAGCCCCTTAGTCTATGAATCAGTTCCCAGAATAGTTTTTCAGCTTAAAAACATGGCTCATATCCAACCTGTCGGTCTCTTTCAGGTCCCTCCCCCCCTCCCCCGCATTAATATAAAACAGACAGAAGTGAAATGAATCAATGATAGCCTACATATTTTAATCTCTTATATTATTCATGAGAAATTGGTTAAGAGATTAATGATTCACCCAATGCAATCGGATTTAAAATTCACAGCGTGCCATTTAAACTGGAATGTTATTAAACTGGAAACATTTGCCTCCAGACAACGGCTATATATCATTTGCACCCTAGCATTTTAAACTTTTGAAAAAGAAAACAATGTCAGGTTTGCTAAAGTGGGTCCTTTTGCAAAGAAAACATTCAACCCAGTTCTGCATTTTCTGAAACAGAGAAAGATGTGTGGATTTTGTCCAGAGGTGGTATTCAGCAGGTTATGACCAGTTCTGGAAATTTTAAGTAGTTCGGAGAACCAGCAAATACCACCTCTGAGTGGCCCCGCCCCCATCTATTCTCTGCCTCCCGAGTCCCAGCTGATTGGCCGGATCTTCTTTTGTTGCCCTGACAGGAGAACGGAGCTGGAAAGCAGGTTAGTGGGCTGGGGAAGAAATGTGGATTTTGCAGTATTCTTCACCTGTCACACCCACCAAGCCATGCCCACAGAACTGGTAGTAATTTTTTTTTAATCCAACCACTGATTTTGTCCCTGTGTTTGGAGACATGTTCACAGGGGAATTTATTCACAGGCACTTAAATATCTTACCAGCTATTAGAATAAACGAGAGGGTGAAGGAATTTCTAGCTAACATCTGGTAGTCAACCATTTGGACTTTTTCTAAGGCTTTTCCAGAAATTCTGCTTTTCAGATAAGAAAATACAAAGCCAGGTCTGGGGTCACTCCCTAAAGAAAGAAACCTCTTAAAACAGGAGTTTCTCTTTGAGGAAAGAGAAGAAACTGAAATCTTATTAGCGGAACCCACTATCTTGAGGAGCCAGGAGCATCTTGAAATGATAAGGCCATGATACTTTGGCAGGTTGCGATGTACCTGGCATAAAAGGGAGTACAGATAGTCCTTGACTTACAACAGTTCATTTAGTGACCAGTTGATGTTACAATGGCACTGGGGGAAAAAATGACTTATCCCTATTTCTCACACATATGACTGTTGCAGTTTCTACATGTTCACGTGATTTATTTTGGGATGCTTGACAACTGAGTCACATTTATAACAGTTGCAGTGTCTTGGGGGGGGTCACGTGAACCCCTTTTGCAACCTCCTGACAAGCAGAGTCCATGGGGAAGCCAGATTCACTTAACAATTGCATTATTTATTTAACAACTGCAGTGATTCACTTAACAAATGTGACCAAAAAAAAATAAATCCTAAAATGGGGTAAATAACTCACTTAACCAATTTCTCACTTAGCAACAGAAATTTTGGGCTCAATCGTGGTTGCACGTTGGGGACGTCATTCATGTAAGACGGGAGTGTCAAACTCACGGCATCACATCGGTGTCACATGACATATCGGGACTTTCCCCCCCTTCGCTAAACCAGGCATGGGCGTGGCCAGGATGTGATGCATCCGGCTCGTGGGCCGCAAGTTTGACAGCCCAGATATAAGAGAACAAGAGAAACTTCCCCAGAGTTAAAGCTGCTATAGGTGGAAAAACGTTTCTACGTGGTAGGAAATAAATCCAGAGTAAAACTGTGTCTCCAATAGGAGATTTCAACTCTAGGGTGTAAAGCTGAGCTGCAAGCCAGGACATTTTTAGCCTAGAATCTTGTACTGTTCTTGTGAATTCCAAAAGGCAACTCTCAAAATAGTTATGCTTCTTTATGAGTTTTTCCTCCTAAGGTATTTGTTTGCTTCCCCCCTCCACACTTCTTCTTCTAATAAAAAGCATGATATGTTTCATCAAGTCTTTGTCCTCTTTATGAAATACAGAGGTGATACCATTGAGCTACCTTGCAGGGTTGTTATAGAAAGTAGAGCAGGACCTGGAAGCCTCCAAAAAGGCCTGTCATTTTTCAATGGGAAGATTCAATCTCTGGGGTGGATTTCCTCCTTAGGGTTACACTGTCCCCTACTGGGCACTCAGTATACTCACGCTGCAATAGGCCTGCTCGACAATCGCCTAACTTTGGATCCCTTCTGGCCTTCAGGGATTCTTCTCACATCCAGGCTGGCCTTGCGCTTGTTTGTACAGGTGGGCAGCCGGTAGGCTGGGAGGCGGTGGAACCTCTGCTCGTTCTCAAAGGAAGAGTGGCCTGGCAAGAGGAGATAGGATGGCAGCAGCTGAGAACAGTGGAGAAACCTTGATGTGTATGTCTACCATTGTATTTCACTCCTAGAAAAAGCTGCGAGCATGTGCTAAATTGGAATTTCTGAGTGGTGTTTGTAAACATTCAGTTGATGTTACGAATGTCATCTATTGTTTGAAAAGTCCATGTTAGGCATGGATATATTAAGGCCTTAAAAATAACCCATTCCAGAGGTGGTATTCAGCTGGTTCTGATCAGTTCTGGAGAACCGGTAGTGGAAATTGTGAGTAGTTCAGAGAACCGACAAATACCACCTCTGACTGGCCCCGCCTCAATCCAGTGCTGCCAACTCTCACGCAATCAGAGTGAGACTCACGCAATTCAACCAATTTTGACTGTCTCACTCTGATAAACGAAATCTCACGCTAAACCCCCAAAATGGAATGTACAAAAATAAATATATCTCTACATTCTCTGATATTCCAAATATCGATATGCCCAAGCCCAAAGTTTCGAGATTTTCCCGCGCGGGTGTAAAGTTTAACCAATAATAATCGTTTTTGGTTCGCGCGCGAAGATGAGCTATTGGATTACGATTGGTTTCTACCTATAGTTACGTGAACGTAGCTTGTACTTTTGGCAAATTACAGTACATGTATGGCTATGACGTGTGCTTTACATCGCTTTACATACACTGACTGTGAGAGAATACGTACTTACAGCTGTACGTACGTACATTGTACGGCCTCACAGCAGGCCGCCACACCAGAAACCCGCGCCCGGTACCCAGGCGCTCATATACTATGGCCAGGCCCATCCCCCAGAGGATCTTTCTTTCATCACATTTAGATGAGAGTGAGACTTTCATTCCTTCA
This sequence comes from Hydrophis major, assembly GCA_033807585.1. Lineage (NCBI taxonomy): Eukaryota > Metazoa > Chordata > Lepidosauria > Squamata > Elapidae > Hydrophis > Hydrophis major. The sequence goes on from CM066329.1 coordinate 226,360,813, forward strand.
TCATGGTAAGTTTAACGCTTGAAATTCATATTCAAAATCATTATCAATATAATTTTAATCTCTTATATGAGAGTGAGACTGAGAATTATATGAATTTAACTTTGTTATGTGTATGTTACTTGAATTTTATTTATTTTATTTCTTTATTGAGACCAGAAAGTGTGTCCTTCCTGTTGATTTTTTTATTTTATGAGAGTACGTACGGTTTGGTTCTATAGCTTCTATGATGAAAGCTAGGGCCAAGCTTCAGAATACAGTCGATGAGTTTTACAGTTAACAATATGTATATTTATATGAAGCACTCATTATTCGATTAAATGTTTAGTTTATACATGTCTGAAATTATGAACCCCTATTTCAGTCAACAAGTTAGTATATAATTAAAGACTGAGACTATAGCATTTGATATTGGCATGTAGTATGGTATTTGATACAGAAAGAAGAATACCCATTGATGTATTTGCATTATCTCTGTAGTTGTTTCGGGTTTTTTGTCTTTTTGTTGCACATTGAATTCATCCTATAGTGGTCTATAGTACATCACTAAGCTAATAAAGTCAGTTGAGGTAGAATACTGCAGTTACAAGTCAGGAACTTCAATTATTCATGGTCAGTGAACTGCATTATTAATATCTTACAAATCCGGTTCAAGTACATTGGTGCTGCTTGCATGTATGTATGTATGTATATGTCCAAATCATGACTAAAGTATGCATCAGATTGCACCATTTAAAATGTAAAATTGTCAAAGCTCCCTACCGTGGAAGGGGGGACACCCCCCTTCCACACCATCCCCCCCTCGGTCGCTTCGCTCCCTCGGGCTTGGTCGCTCCGCTCCCTCGGGCTTGGTCGCTCCGCTCCCTCGCAGTGTCTCACTCTGAACTATCACTCAAGGTTGGCAGCCCTGCTCAATCTATTTTCTGCCTCCCGAGTCCCAGCTGATTGGCTGGGTCTTCTTTTGTTGCCCTGCACAGGAGAAAGGAGCTGGAAAGCAGGTCAGTGGGGTGGGGAGGGAATGGGGATTTTGCAGTATTCTTCCGCTGCCACACCCACCAAGCCATGCCACATATACCATGCCCACCAAGCCACGCCCACAGAAGCAGTAGTAAAAAAAATTGAATACCACCACTGACCCACTCGGTTAAAGATTTGTGAGTTCTTCCAGATAGGAGAGTCTTATTCAGTTATTATTTCTATTTTGTATTTTACAATATTAACAAATAAATGTATGTATGTATGTATGTATGTATGTATGTATGTATGTATGTATATCTCACAGTAAAAAAAACTTTTCTGCAACTCCACCTTTTTGTCCTTCATTATTATTTTTCTGGTAAGAAAAACTAATAGGAAAACAGGTTCATGTGGACTTCAAAAAATTTGGAGCAAGCAGCTACATCGAAAAAGCTTCCCCCCTGAAACATTTGATTTCCCAAGCACCGGAGAATGAAATGGTGTCAAAAATAACAAATGGATATAATTTCAATTCAGTTCCTGTCGAAGAAAAGCAGGTACTTCTGGCATTTATTGCTTTTGACATTAAGTGTCGAACTGGGTGTGTGGGAAACAAAAAATGCCAGGTCCTGCCATGCAAGGAGCTATTACTAATGTACCACTTGTCTCTCTTCCCAGAGGTCCTATTAATTCTGGAATAGATATTTCATAAAATTGTCATAGATTTTCCTTCCCCCCTTACTTTGTTGAGGCTATCTAGTCAATCAAGGATGGTTGCCATCACCTTTACTAAGATTGCTGACAACGTTGTAAGGGCCAGAGTCCAGACTTATATGAGGGTGTCGTGTCCGTTCGGCAAGGAGACCAGGAGGCAGTGACTGTGGTTTCAGCTCTTTATTAGGCCCCCAGAACCGATCTGGCTCCAAGGGAAAACTTGCGGCTTTTTATTCTCAAGCCACAGCGGCCGCGGCCAATGGCACCACTTTGAATCTCCCGCATTTCGTATCCGCCAATCGCAGGAGATTCTCAGCGGGCCAATCAGCGCGGCTCGCTAAACCAATCAGATCACCCCGTGCTTTGACCAATCAAAACGCGGGGTTTCAAGAATGCAAATGAAGGTACAGAACACCCCTCCCCTCTTGGTTTGGTCCTACATAACATAGTCCCATAGGTAAGCGGGGCTCCGCACTTGCCTACTGGACCTGTGCAGGTCAGTCGTTGGTTGGCTCCTGGCCGGTTCGGTCGGGTTCTCTGTGTCTCTCGGCCTCGTCGATGGAACCGCTTGGTAGGCCTTGCCGGGCCGCTTGTCGCAGCTCCCTCCCAGTCTACCTGGGCTGGTTGAGCTGTGGTTCTCGCTGCTCCTGCCCGGTCTTTCTGGACTGGTCAAGCTGGCCTGGCTGCTTCTCCCTGGTGAGGCTTTGAGCTGGCTGCTCGCTGGTGAGTATGGTTGGTTTTCTTCTGGGTTTTGGTTCCCGAGGTATTCCCTCCCCTCTTGGCTTGTGTTAAGGGGATTTTCTGTGTCTGGTTGCGTGTTGGTTGTGTTTCTTGTGGCCGTTCTCGAACTTATTTGATCGATGTGGCATTTCCACGCTCGTCCGTCGGTTGTTTGCAGCCGGTACGAGTGGGGACCTGTCAGTTGGGTTATGGTTGCTGGTACCCATAGTGGGTCTCCGGTTAGGTTTTTTTTGCATAGAAGGCGTCGCCTGGCACAAAAGACCGGTGCTTGCTGGAGGAGTTTGGGGGTTTTTCCGGGTTGTATGTGGGGTGCAGTCTGTCGAGTGGGGACCTTATTTTCCTCCCCATCAGTAGCTCTGCCGGGCTTTTGTTCATTGTTGTGTTCGGGGTTATATGTTGGATAAAAAGAATTTTATTTATTTTGTCTTGGATTTCCCCGTGTTCGATTTTCTGGATGGTTTTTTTCGTGAATCGAACCATCCATTCCGCCCTTCCGTTCACTGCCGGATGCGCCGGAGCTGTCAGGACGCGTCATATGCCCCATTCCGCTAGGAATTTTTCAAATTCCAGTGAGGTGAATTGGGGCCCGTTGTCCGACACGATGACATCTGGGAGGCTGTGGATTGCGAATAGTTTGCAAAGTTCCTTGGTTACGGCCTCTGTGGTGGTGGATTTCATGTTGCTTACCTCCAGCCAGTTGGAGTAAGCATCTACGGTTACTAGGAATGTATGTCCCTTGGTGGGCCCGGCAAAGTCTATGTGGACCCTAGACCAGGGTCCCCTGGGGGTTTCCCATTCCAGGATAGGTGCCGCGGGAGAGCTCGGTCTAATTTCTTGGCAGCGTTGACACCTTGCCACCCAGGCCTCGATTTGCTTATCCATCCCTGGCCACCAAGCGTAACTTCTGGTCAGGGCTTTCGTTCTAACTATGCCCGGGTGCCCCTCATGTAACAACCCCATTACCTTCCCTTGCAGTTTTTCCGGGATAACCACCCTATCCCCCCACAGTACACACCCTTTTTGCAGCGAAAGTTCCGTTTGCCGGTTCCGGAATGTTTTGAATGCTTTGTTGTTGTCCTTTTCCGGCCACCCTTTCTCTACCCAATGTAACACCCGCGCCAGACGTTTGTCTTTATTGGTTTCTCGGGCAATGTCTGACGCGGTTATGGGTAGATCGGGCAGAGTCTCTGTGCTGAGGGTGCTCGTTGTGGGTGCTGGGTCAGTGTCTAGGTCGGGTAGCGGTGAGCGACTCAAAGCGTCTGCATGTGTAATAGTCTTACTGGGTCGGTGTGTGAGCCGGTAGCTGTAGGTGGCAAGGAATTCGGACCACCTTGTCATCCTGGGAGATAAAATGTTTGGGGTGGCCTGGTTTCCTGCCAGGATGCCCAGCAACGGCTTGTGGTCTGTGATGATTGTGAAAGTGCGGCCGTAGAGGTACTCGTGGAACCTCTTCACTGCTGCAACGATGGCTAGGGCCTCCTTGTCCAGCTGGCTATAGTTCCACTCCAGTTTGGTGAGTGTCCTGGAGAAGAAAGCGATGGGCGCTTCTCTTCCATCCGGGATTTTGTGGCTGAGCACGGCGCCGACGCCGAAGGGTGAGGCGTCGCATGTGACGGCGAGTGGTAGGGTCTCATTGTATTGGATGAGGACAGCATCCGAGGTGAGCAGGTCCTTGGTTCTCCTGAAGGCGGCTTCCTCGTGTTTCCCCCAAGTCCAGGTAGCCGCCTTGTCCAAGAGCCTATGCAAAGGCTCCGCCGCGGTCGCCTTCTGGGGCAGGAAAACATTGTAAAAATTAAGCAGTCCCAGAAACGCCTGCAGTTCTGTTTTAGTCCTGGGTGTGGGAGCCTCCTTAATGGCTCTGATTTTAGTTTCGGTGGGGTGGATGCCGTGCTGGTCTAGGAGATATTCCAGGAACTTGACCTGCTCTGTGTAAAGTTGGCACTTTTCCCTCTTCACTTTGAGCCCGGTTTCCTTGAATTTGGTTAACACCTCCCTCAGCCAACCCTCTAGTTCTCGCTGGTTGGTTGCCGATACCAGCACATCGTCGAAGTAGGGCACCACCCTCTTGATGCCCTGCAAGAGTCTCTCCATGAGGCTCTGGAAAATTCCAGGCGCCACACTGACTCCAAACTGGAGTCGGTTACATCGGAAAGTTCCCCGGTGGGTGACTATGGTTTGCGCCTCCGCGGTTTCTGCATCGATCGGCAGCTGTTGGTATGCTTGGGCCAGGTCGAGCTTCGCAAAAACCTTGCCTCCCCCCAGTGAGTGTAGAAGGTGCTGCACTACTGGGACGGGGTAGGCGCTTTGTTGCAAGGCACAATTTAGGGTGGCCTTATAGTCCCCACAGATTCTCATCGACCCATCGGGCTTCACTGGGGTGACTATTGGGGTCTCCCACCGGGCATGATCAATTGGTTGTAGGACCCCTTGCTTGACGAGCTTGTCAATTTGCTCATCAATTTTTGGCTGGAGTGCAAAAGGTACCCGCCGTGGTTTTAGGCATCTCGGGGGAATATTAGCGTCTAGGCTGAAGGAGATGGGGGGCCCTCGGTACTTGCCTAGGGTGCCGTCAAACACTTCCTGGAAGTCCCGTGCCAGTTGCTGCTCCCAATTGGTCTCGGCGATGTGGTTGATGCCCGTGACTTCGATGCCAAGCGGCGCGAACCACTGCAGTCCCAAAAGGCTGGGCCGGTCTCGGTCCATGATTGTTAGGGGAAGCTTTGCCGTGCGGCCCTTAAATGTTACTTCGAATTGTCTGGTTCCGACTACCGGGATGCGGTTTCCCTGGTAGTCTTTGATGATTAGTCTCTGGTTCTCCAGTCCCTTCTTGTGGATGGTAGGCAACAAGCGTTTGATTTCTTGCCAGGTGACCATGGAGAGGTAGGACCCGGAATCCACCTCCATCCTGCATGGCTTTCCTTCGATGCCTACCTCCACGTTGACTTTTCGGGCGTCGGTGGTTGATGCATGGCCAATGATGACCGTCTGGTGGGTTTCCTCCTTCCGCCGGGTCTCTCCGCCTCGTCGGGTTCACCTGCTCCGGTCCCATCGGCTGTTGGCTGGGCGATCTCTGGCTCTGGGGGGTGTGCCGTCCCATCTCCACTCGCTTTGGTCCCGCCATCTGGGGCTGTAGGCTTTCTTTAGTCGGCAGATGCAGGCGATGTGGCCCTTTTTGTCGCAATGCCGGCAGACTGCGTCAAAGAAACGGCACTCCGATCTCGGGTGGTCGCCTCCACAACCGGCACACGCGGTCCCCGACTTACGACCCCGCGGATTGCGCTGGTCACGTCCCACCTGGAACCGGTGGATTTCCTCCTCCTCGTCTGAGGTGTTGGCGACGGAGTGGAATTCGCCATGGTGGGTGGTGGTCTCGCGGTGACTTGCTTCCGGTTGGGCCTCGGTCGCCCGTCCCGAGTCGGTGGTCGCGGTGCGGTCCCCGGTGTCCGATCTCCGCAAGCGGTTCGCTGACTTCCGGGTAGCCTTGGCTGCGGTGGCTTCAGCGATGGCGTCGGCGAGGGCGATGTCGCCTTTGGCCATCAGTCGGCTCTGGAGGACTGGATCCCGAAGTCTGAGCATGACTCGGTCCCGTAGGGCCTCGTCCATATCAGAGAATCCGCACATGCCTCCTAGGTTCCGCAACTCGGCAACAAAGTCGCTGATGCTTTCGCCCGGTCTCTGGTCCCGCTGGTAGAAGTTGTTCCTCCTGATGAGGGTGGGCACAGCGGGGGCGTAGTGGTTTCGGAGCAAGGGCTCGAGGTCGTCCCAGTCCATCGCTTTGATGTCGGCAGGTTTCGCGAGGGTTTTCGCCATCTTGAACACTGCGGGCCTGCAGTGTGTCAGGAAAACGGCTTGTTTTTTCAGCCCGGTGGCATCCTTCATGTTGCTGCATTCGAGGAACATGAGGAATCTGTCCGTGTAGGATTCCCAGTCCTTGCTAGCGGGGTTGAAGGGCGCGGGCGGAGCGATGCTGGCCATCTCGTCGGTCTTGCTTCTGGCGGACACGTGCTCGATGGGGTTCAGCCTTGGAATCCCATCCTTGTCTCCAGTGTCATGTCCGTTCGGCAAGGAGACCAGGAGGCAGTGACTGTGGTTTCAGCTCTTTATTAGGCCCCCGGAACCCATCTGGCTCCAAGGGAAAACTTGCGGCTTTTTATTCTCAAGCCGCGGTGGCCGCGGCCAATGGCACCGCTTTAAATCTCCCGCGTTTCGTATCTGCCAATCGCGGGAGATTCTCAGCGGGCCAATCAGCTCGGCTTGCTAAACCAATCAGATCACCCCGCGCTTTGACCAATCAAAACGCGGGGTTTCAAGAATGCAAATGAAGATACAGAACAGAGGGTATCTCAAATCAACACCGGACTGAGTCAGAAGTCCCCCATTTCCATCCTGAATAAGCCAATGTTTTCACCCTGTTTTAAAGGTTCCCTGAAAAACTCAGCCACAACAAATGTAATGTTTTTTTTCATGGCATGCATCTATGCTTAATTCAGGTCAGACCTTTTCAATATTCCCTGTCAGCTTAAACTCAGCTCTGGTTTCAGCTGTGAACTAGAAATTCTATCCTCTCCAGAGATCAAAACATGCCTTCGATTCATGTAGCATTAGGGAAGCCATTTTTTTTTCAGCTTTTCTGCCCTGCTTCCAGTATCTAGCAATGATAATACTAAAGTATGGTGTGCGATGGCAGGGGTCCTCAACCCCCGAGCCGTGGCCCACTACCGGGCCATGGCTTATTTGGAACTGGGCTGCACGAGAGGCGGGTTGGTGCACATACACATGCATGGTAGCCCGCCGCTCATGTGAGTCGAGCTGCATGTGCGTGCACACCAGCACATCCACTTTCCCTCTCTCTACCCCAGCTGACCCACCAACCAGGGAAGGTTGGGGAATCACTGGCTATGGTATGGTATGGTATGGCATGGTAAAAAATTTACTACGTTATGTCTATATGGGCATGTCCATGTAATTATCTTGACTACAGTATGTAAGTAATTCGCTATAGCCTTCATCCACAATGATTTTTTTAAAAAAATTTCCCAGTCTTGTCTATAATCTTGGGATTTCCTTTTGGTCTCCAATCCAAATGCCAACAGATTTCAAGCTCGGTTAGCTTTCAGGGATCAGCCAATACTTCTCTCTGCTATAGGTGATATCGTCAGACTTACTAAAATAATGCCTTGGGGGGAAATGTCATGATTTTGCCCCATTGACCAGCAACATGGCCCAAGGGTGATCATGCATGTGGCATGCACAGAATTGGCAATCTGAATAAATGGCATAGGAATTGCAGAATTCCCCATTGCTGTGGCATCCAAGAGTGGAGATGAGTCATAAACAGAGATTTTATAGATTTACATGACATGTAACATACCTATGGAAAACCAGTAAAGTACATAATTGATTCTCCTAGTTCTTCCTTGTTTGTTTGGACATGGTCCACTGACCTAACCCTTGGTTTTCTCCAAATATACGGTAGCTTTCATACCTGCATGCTAAGGAGATCTAATGCATTTCTTGGCAGGCTGATACATACGCTTTCCCCGAATCTCTAAATTGGCCCTCCGGGAAGATGTTTAAGCTGAACTTTTCTGCCCTTATTAAAATAGGTGGCATAATCATTGTGACAAACGGCTCGTGTTCAGACAAGTTTGATATGGCATTTGACACACATTTATAAGAGGCGCATCAGGACTTGCATTTTTATGTGTGGGATTTGTTAATTAGCAGTGAACTTTGGCCTATTTGCAGACCAGGTTTCCTTTGTTTCAAAGAACTAAGGTGCGTGGGTTGGTTGAAATTTGGAGAGATAAAAAGAATAATTTTGGAGGAGCCCTTTGTAGCCACAGAGGCTGAAGTCCACAAACAAAACTTCGTGTACTACAAGATCTTCACTTGGGGGTGCTCGCTTGTATATGACTTGAATGGTGGGATTTTTCAATATTTGGTTTCCCTTCTACAGATGCTAAATGCGAGTGGTTTCATTTCTGCAATGAGGACCCCCCAAAACCATTATTTTCATTAAGGGTAAATAAGAATCACAGCAATAGCAAAGAAAGACAACGCTGGATTTAAAATTATTAATGCCTTCTCAACCCATATCAAAAGGAACTTTACTAAAAAAAAATTCCTTCATTCATCTGTTTCATGATCATATCAGAAGGAATCTAAGAGAATTCTTCCAATTTAAAAAATAAATTCCTGAGGGAAAACACCTCTTCCTTTCTCTTAAATATTGCATTACATGTTCTCGCCCAAAGAGCTTCCAATTCAAATGTTAGCCATGCACAAGGCAACCCATGGGACTGATTAGAACTGCGATGTGAAAAAGAAATTGGAGATCCAAAAGTAAACTCAATGAGGGGAAAACAAATCAATACTAATGGAAGCAAACACATTGAAATTTGGATTATGTGTTTGAGGCTGTTGCCTCTCTGACAATAATTGTTTTGGCTTCGAGGGCGGAAACCCTCCCTCCCCGAGCTAATGGAGTGGGATGGAGAGAGTGGGTTTGGCTACTTTCATGGAAGGGGGCAGGTTTGGGTGGCAATGGATGGTATTTTAGACAAGATAGCAGTTGGTTGAGGGATGTTAGAAAAGCAGAGTGTTGGTCCATGAAGGCTCGCTGGAGCCTTATGAATGAACTTTCATGCCCTGAGGAGATTGTCAAGCTGTCTTGGTACAGGAGTAACAGCAGCTGCTGCAAAGAAGCTCTTCCCATTCAAACTGGACTTTCCTAATCTGATTGATCTTCAGGATTGGATGGATCACCCAGATTCAGTGAAATACACACACACACACACACACACACCATTCTATCCCACTGCCCTCTGGGAATTAAGGAGAAGGCCGGGCATTGGAATTGACAGATTCTGATGGCTGTTACTTTTTCAATTAATAAAAGTCTCTGGCAACCCCTCCCACTCCCATGGCAATGTTTGGCCCCTGAGCAGAAGCCAGTTCAATCCTGAACTATTCTTTGAAAGCCTCAGGATTGCCAAACACCATTCAGAAAAAGATGGGGAGAAAAACAAAAGGTTTTCAAATACTCACCTTCCAAGATATAGACTTTGAATCCACTGCTGATCCCTGTGGTGTAATGAAAATCAGCCAAGGCCATCACTGCTGGTGGGGGAGGGACTGTCCACACAGGATGGATGCTGACCCCAGACAATTGCAAGAATATTAACTGCGCTGCAGAATGGGGGTACCAAGGAGGTGGTCCCCAGAATCTAAATGTTTCAGGCCTCCTTAAGCTCAGTTAGCAGGGACTTGGGGAATATCAGCCTGAAATCCTTCTTTCTTTCTCTTTCCTCTCCTACCCTTCCTGCATTGAAAGGGTCCCTTTCTTCAGAGAAGGGAGGGGATCACCAGCTGCCCTGGACCCTGCAGGTTGTTCTTTCACAGAAGTCGCACACACTTGTACCGCATGCTACTTCCCTTCATGAACTTCTGGAGTGTGCCTTTGAGAGGGCAGGGCTTCACTTGGCCAGCCACAACAGGCCCGACACACGCCTCTCCGAGCCTGTTAGCCCCCTCTGGGCAAGTGCGTGTGCCTGGATTGTGTCACTCCCTTGCAGTGTGTGTGTGTGTGTGTGTGTACAGGGTGGGGTTGGAATGGAAGTAAAAGGCAGAGGCAGGCATGGTGGGAGTCCACTAGGAGTAGGAAATAGCTGTCAGGGAATATGTGTGATCAATTTCAGAGGAATGATCTGCATTTACAAGTTCATTGCTGACAAGAATAGAGAGAAGAAAGGAACTGGTAGAACAGCTGCATTATTTTGGGGGAAGATTTGCTAATCTAGTATTGGTGGTGCTCATGAGAACTATTTTATTTTATTTTTTTGTATTGCTCTACCATACATCAATAATGCAGTAAAACAGGATACAATGGGATAATTTTGCAGCCGCTGAACTGCATTTTGATATTGCTTTCTTTATGTTAATTTATGAATGACAAATTGAAAGATTGGGCTCTTCTGAAGAATTCAAGAGTCATTAATCAGCTAATCAAAAGGACTGTTTCGTGTGATTATTTCAAATACTAAGCTACATTCTGAATTTGGGGGGGTTGTCCTTTACTTGCCCTCCCCAAAGACCCTGAAAAATTGATGGAAAGAAGGAAACATGTTGGTTGGAAAGACACCTTATTGGTATAAGTCAAGAAATGAGAGAATTATTATTCAGGATTTGCATGTAGGAAAGTTTCAAGGGGCTTACAGAGTGGGAGAAAGATGTGAGGATTGTCAGCTCGACATGGGATACAATTCTGGAAAGCTTTCTGGCACAAGCTAGTTTCTCTTTAAAGTGACATGAAATCTAGGTAATAAGCAAACATTCATGCATCTTCAGTTGGATTGGGCAACAAGCAATCTGTATGTTTATGTGTGCTTGCATTCTCGCACCTGTATGTGTGTGGTTATGCACATGCATGTATGCATGTGTGCATGTGTGCACATGTTCAATTATTTCTGAAGTCAAGGGATGTGGAAGAGTTTGGAATACGAAGTGGGTTCTTATAGAAAAGAAGGATGCTTGGAGAAATGGCCTAAATTGATTCTGGAGAAGCTCGGATATGTATTCTAGTTTAAAGAAAACTTTAGCAATCTGATGTCCCCCAAATGTGATGGACTTCAATCAATTCAATAATTCTTTAGATGGGATTGTAGCTTGCCGTGCTAACTGCGTATCCTGGGAACTTAAATCTGGTACTCGTGATGGGCACGAGGTTGGAAAATCCTATTTTAGAATTTACCACTGCTTATGATGCGGCAGCTTACATCTTTCCCAGCAAACCCTGATGGGTAGCAAAGCAGAGTGTGTATTAGGCTTGTCAAGGGTTCTCTTTTCCACAGCACTTTATCCCTTTGTCTGAAAGGCTGCCTAGTTTAGCTGGGAGGCAATGAATCCTAAAGAAGATGCCTTGAATTTGCTTATCCAAAATGAGCATCTGGTTTGCTGACTGTACAAGAACACAGCCTGGATAAAGAGATGGAGGAAATGTTTGCCATGTCTGCAGAGGAGTGGAGTAAGTCATACACTAGAAGATAAAACTCAATTTCATGAGAATTTGATTGGTTAGAGAAATGGAACCCAAATAGCAACATGAATTTTAACAGTGACAAATGCTGGTTCTTTGGTGAGAAAGCAAAATCGTGTGTACAATACTGCGTGTGTGTACCTGTGTTTGTGTCTGTGGGGCACTATCTGGTTTTTATAATGGTACTTGTGGGGGGGGGGAAATTCTCAAAGCAAACAAGGGATGCTGTCCTCTTCACAACTGCTTATACATAATTCACATTTTTCTGTGGTTCCTGGAAAGAATGAATTTAAGTCTGAGGGATGCTTCCTGAACGTTCCCCTGCTTGTGTCCTCTGAAACACCATTTCCTCTTCAGATCCAGATTGTTGAATAGCCCAATTAATTACACGCTTAGTATGAGTTAGCAGTGTGATTTAGCTACAGATGAAGCCAATGCAGAATTCAGATGGCATCAAGCAGCATCACAGGCAGTAAATATTTTCGTCTTATATATTCGGGTACAGTCTGGTTCGGTGCCTTACAGAAGTGACCAGGGGATGAAAAATGAAGTGAAGAAAGTTTGAAGGAGCAGCTGGATATGCTAAGCCTTGAGCAGAGAGGAGCGAGAGGGGAATAGAAAGCATTCTTTACATAGTTGAAAGCAAAGGATGTCACAGAGAAGAAAATTAAGACCTGTTCTCTCTTGCTCCAGAAGGCAGGACACAGAATAGGGGTATTTCAATTAGGAGACCACCTAATATTGTGAATAGGTTCACTGTGGAATTAATTACCCAGGGGTCGGCTCGCCTTCTTGGGATGTGTTCAGACAAGGACTAGACAGCCATGTGCTGGGGAGGGGGCTTTAATTTGGGACTGGGGGAGGGAAAATTGATGGCCTTTCCCAACAATGAGGCTCTGGCTATAAGCTGGCTAGTATTTCCCATTTTGATGTGATACTCTGTGTTTCGATCCATTATATAATATACTTATTTCCAGATGTGTTTTTACACATATGAAATTCCTATTTTATATACATTTGCATAAGATTCTTTGAGATGAGGGGGGAGTCTACTAAGCAGATACCTTGTTATTTCTCTTTTGAGCGTTAAGGGGCTGAAAGCCTGCAGCTGGCCTAAGGCCATCCACTGACAAATTTTAATTGGGCTAGCCCTACTTTAGCGTTTAATCTCCCTATGTAAATGGGAAGAAATGATTACTCTGGATGTGGGGTGATATTTATGCAAAGTCCCATGATAACTAGGTATGAAACTCAGGGATTGGTAGAAGGGATCTGGTGTCTCTTGGATTAAAACGGAGAGGCGGGGCCCATGAGTCCTGGTGTGAGGGAGCCACGAGCCAAGCAGCTGGGGGCGCGTGTCAGGGCCGGCTCCCTGCACACCCCGAAGCAGTTGAGCTACATTCCAATGGCCTTCCCCACCCAACTCCCTGAGGGAAGGAATATCCACCAAAGCGGGCAGGTCTTGGTTGGTGCACTGGGATCTGCCTCGCCCAGTGCCTGGCACGCCTCATCCTGTCTTGGCATTTTGTAGGCAAGGAGGGGAAGTTGTGAGTGAAGGCTAGCCTGAGCGTCTACGTGGGCTCAGTAAAGGGCTGCCAGCTGTGCTGTACATTGAATCTCAGCTGGGGAAGCAATCAGAGGAAAGGCTGAATAGGAAGAAAAACTTGCCCAAATTGGCTCCCTCATTCAAGCTGCTCTGTTTTTCTTCAGTCCCCCTGCAGCTACTTCCAAATCAGTCTTCTTCATCTTGGCACTCTTGACTTCTAGTTCCACAATCCCATAATACTAGGAGTCCACCTGAGAGTGCAAAATCAGGGAAAACCAAGTTAAGAGGGCAAAATAAAGCCCAGAAATGGCCAGCAATGAAGGACACTCACTTACTTGACTGACCAGAGTTGCCAATTTCTTTTGTTTACTGGATACAGCTCTTCTGCTATCATATAGAGTTGACAATGTTTAAATGGTGACTAACCAAGGCCTACCCAAATGGAGCCCTGTCCTGAACCACTCCAATTATTTTTAAGGAAGGGAGTGAGGTTGTTTTTACTTTCTATCTCCAAATGTGTGCCTGCCTACAATCACCAGGGAGATAATATATAAATGAGGTTATGCAGCTAAATCTCAGAGATCAAAGCATCATTTTGTATTCCAAATTTCCAGGATAAAACCTAACACTTAATTACGAGAGGTGAGCCTTCTTTGAATAGATTAAAGTGCATTTAGGGATGCCCACTTACTGGCAGTGGATTTTAGAGACAGCCTTGAGGAATGAATGCTAGAATTGATTAGTAAACATCAGTTGAACCCGAGGAAGGAAAAGTGTTGAGAAAGACATTCAATCTCACTTTGATATATAGCCAGTCCTCATCTTAGATCACAACTGTGCCCAAAATTTCTGTTGTTAGGTGAGACATTTGTTTTTCCCTGTTTCACGACTTTTCTTGCCACAATTGTTAAGTGAATCACAGCAGTTGATAAGTTAGCAACTTGGTTGTTAAGTGAATCTGGCTTCCTCCTTGACTTTCCTTGTCAGAAGGTTGCAAAAGGTGATCACATGACCCTGGGATACAGCTATAGTCTTAAGTATGAACCAGTTGCCAACCACCTGAATTTTGATCACATGATCATGGGGATGCTTCAAAGGTCGTGATTGTGAAAAATGGTCATCAGTCACTTTTTTCAACAGTGTGGCAACTTTGAACGGTCACTAACTGAATTGTTGTAAGTCGAGGACTATTTGTACTCTACAATGAGGACGCAGAGGGAGACTGACTGGCTTTTGAGATTCTGTTATAATATTCTAGTCTACAACAATAGAGTTGCACCGTCTTTTCCATCCCGCTTGTGATTATATGACAGTAACTTTGTCACTTGTATCCTTACGATTTATATGGAGTATAATTTGATTGGTTATTGTACCCTATGACTATCATTAAGTGTCATACCTTATGATTTTTGACTCTTGATGAATGTATCTTTTCCTTTATGTACAATGAGAGCCTTTTCACCAAGACGAATTCCATGTGTGTCCAGCAACACTTGGCCAATCAAGAATTCTATTCTATTCTATTCTTACCTGGCTTATCTCAAAGAGCTAAAGCTCCCCTTTCCCCCCCACTATAGTTGTCCAGGAATACTAAAGAAGAATATAAGGCACTTTCTTCTCCATTTCTGTCTGTGCACTGGAGGAACTGACTGAGTCATTCCAATTTTTAAATCTCTGTGCTATGAATAATTTTCTGTATTATATGAATGTAAGCAGGCTTTTCTTCCCTGCCTGATCACATACATACACACCACTCCCATCTAACACACTTCGTATGTGTTGGGATTCTAGCTCCCAGGATACCCAGCCAGCATAGCTAATGTTTGAGAATGTTGGGATGGGATGGTACTAGTCAAGTTTTCTTCAATGAGAATAGTTTCAGCACTGGAAGATTTCTCCTGGAGCAATCATCTTTGGTTAATTCACTTTTTAAGGGGCTTCTCTTGTCTATCACCTCCCATTTATTGCTCTGCAAAGTTTTCCTGGGCTCTCTGCTTTTCTTTGAATAGCATAAAAATTAAACTTCTTGTAAAACAAAATAGTAGCAGTTCTTCTAGAGCTCCGCATAGCTTTCCCGTTCTTCCTGCAGGTAAGACAATAACAAGAATGTGTGAGAGCATGTACCGTTTGAAGTATTTTGTAATGAGGAACACATAGTAAAGTGTTCCATGTGTCACAACTCCACAACAGCTTTTTGAACGCGCTAGCCTAGGAATGTATTTTCAGGTCTTACTATGATGGAAAGGAAGACGTTGTAACGAGAGCTCAGGAAGTATTTCTACAAAGGGTAGTGCTGTTTGGCAGGATAATGGAGAAGATAGCCTGACAAACAGCATTACCATACTGATTAAGATGGAAGTGGTTATGCATGTGAAATTAGAAGCAGAGTTTCACATTCAGCATTTCAACCCAAACGGATCCTCACAGCCACAGTTTAAGAAGGAACGAAGGAGAATCTTTGATTTCCCATTGTACTCAAGGTCACATACTTCAGCATTTCAGAACAGGTGTGGCAGGATTCCATCTCAGCATCCAAAAGCAGAATGTCGATTCAAATTTTTGAGTCTAGAATGGTTTCAAGAAGATTCCTCACTTCGGCATATAACGTACACGAGTAAGTGACACAGATATGAATGAAAAAAGAGGGTTGATTTAGGCACAACACTAGTGGTTGTTTGGATGCACAGGCTTCAGAATAACCAAACAACAGAATAATAGAATTAGAAGGGACCTTGGAGGACTTCTAGGCCAACCACTTGTTCAAGCAGGAAATCCCACATCATTTCAGCCAAATCTTGTCCAATCTCTACTTAAAAACTTTCAGTGTTGGAGCACTCAACTTCAGGAGGCAAGTCATTCCACTGAATAAAGGTTTAACTGCCAGGAAATTTCTCCTTAATTCTAGTTGCTTCTCTCCTTGATTAGTTTCCACCCACTGCTTCTTGTCCTGCCTTCAGATGCTTTGATTTGGAGAATAGCTTGACTCCTTCTTTGTGGCAGCCCCTCAAATATTGAAGAATTGCTATCACATCACACATACTCCCCCCCCCCCGTTCTTCTTTTCATTAAACTAGATTCCAATATACTACGTTTTGCAATTCCTCTTTCATAAATATAGTCCATATTCAGTGATTGCATTAGGTTTCGTCTTTCCTGGAAGATCTTAAAGATGCCCATTCCCATTTTATTCTCACAACAACCTTGTGAGATAGGTTGGTGGATAATGTCTGGTCCATCATTGTTCAGTGGGTGTCATGGTTAAGGAGGCAACAGAATGCCAGGTCTAGCATTCTAATCTCTCCTCCACCACAAAAAAAATCTCAGTTCCCCCTTTAAAAAAAATTGTATTGTCTCCTCCTCCACCTGAAGTCTTCCTACATCAAGTGGAAAATTTCCCCCCTTACCTTCATCTACAAGCGCTGCCTGAAGGCAGCTGCATTTTTGCTCACCAGCTGGTGACTCTGAAACACCTGGTGAGGCCTCCATCCGTCTGGGCCAAGAGTTCATGCCAGGCCTGTCAGAACCTGTTGAAAGTGTCTTCCAGGGGTCTGTGTTTAGGCCTGCTTAGGTTTAGCCAGGTGGAGCTACAGGTGGAAGCTACGAAAAAAACTACCGAAGGGCTGTGTGAAGCGAGAAGAGGATTTAGTAACCCACAAGTTCTGGTTTGCTTTGGGCATATTATAATGGCTTTTTCCCTGCCACCCAAGATCATCTCTCTCTAGCAAATGATCTTTGCTTGGGGGGCAGTGATGGCAGTTCACTTTGTGATGGCAGTTCACTCCAAAACATGGTGGGGCTTGGGGGCTGAAGGGTGGAAATGCATGTCTTAAGGCCCCATGCGACTCTTGACCCTCGGTCCAATATTTTATAAAAATGCCCCCACCCCATAATTGAAAAAGGGGGGGCACTGGTTCTGAAGAAATTCTGGGACTGAACACCTTTCCCACCCAGATTTTTCCATTCCTGACCTGCTAGCCCCATCAATGCTCTCTTTGCAGATGTAAGCATTTTTTTTTAATTTTCAAAGCACTGCTTAAAAGTAATATGTGAACCCAGTCAGATAATTCAATGAGTTTTTCTTCTAAGTGTTCTGTCCCCTCATTTGCATTCTTGAGATCCCCGCGCTTTGATTGGCCAAAGCACGGGGCACTCTGATTGGCTAGGCGAGCCGTGCCGATTGGCTCGCTGAGAATCGCCCGCGATTGGTCCATTCGAATCGCGGGAGATTTAAAGTGGTGCCATTGGCCGCGGCCGCCGCGGCTTGCAAATAAAAAGCCGCAAAGTTTTCCTATATGCTCAGTTCGGTACCAGCCTAATAAAAAGAGCTTGAAACAAAGTCACCAACTCCTGGCTTCCTTCCACGCGGACATAACACTGGCGACGAAGGTGGGATCCTCATCCTGAACCCTAAGTATGCGTAAAGCTGCATTTTAAGCCTGCTTAAAATACAATCCTAGAATCGATTAATGGGAAAGAAACTTTCTGGAGTTTTGTGGGATTGGATTTAGGATGTAAGTGATGTCCTTTAAAAAAAAACAACAACAACTGGGAAAATAAAACAAATGGTTTGCTAACATACTCTGACCAGGAGCCAACTGAACAATACTGATAGGTATATAATTATTGATATACATTTCTACACAGTTCTTTGCCTTAAATTGAGTCCACCTAGCAGTTAAAGCAACCTCAAACGACTATATTGCATACGAACATTCTTCTGCAACATGTAATGCTAGGCAAACTTGGGGAGTGTATTTGTATTCATTCATGAATTCATTTTTTCTGGGCGTGTGGAATAAAACCTCCCCGCAAGGGCCAAGTTTGCACAGCATGCTGAATTTCAAAAAGCCAACCCATGAAAAACATGAGCCAACATGCTGGCTGATCTAGTTTGCCTGGATGAAAAATGTGATGAGTCACATCAATGCCCATACAAACCCTGTCTTTCTTGAATGATTATTTCTGGATCTTGGATGAGATCATATCAGGAAAGGGGCTGGAACTACTTAGAGCAGGGATCCCCAAACTTGGCAGCTTTAAGACTTGGGAGTGGAAGTCCACAAGTCTTAAAGCTGCCAAGTTTGGAGACTTCTAACTTAGAGGGAACATGTAGGGAAGGATGGAGCACACCTGGCCCGAGGAATGGAAGGTCTTTGGATCCAACCTGCAGCCTTAATCCCACCAAGCACTCACATTTTGATACTATGTGTCCTCTCCACTTGTCCCCCCATCCCCCAATGTCTTCCATGAGTCTACTCATGAGTCTTTAATTACAGAATGATAAAAAAGGAGTTTAATAAGAGAAAGTCCCCCATTATACATCTGAGCTGAGAAGAACTGCTCAATTTGTTTTCAGGAAAACTTGGGAACCGTTCCAGAAGACAGAATATCTGGAAAAAAAAAATGCC
The DNA here is from genome assembly GCA_033807585.1 of Hydrophis major. Classification (NCBI taxonomy): domain Eukaryota; kingdom Metazoa; phylum Chordata; class Lepidosauria; order Squamata; family Elapidae; genus Hydrophis; species Hydrophis major. The sequence goes on from CM066329.1 coordinate 226,379,213, forward strand.
TATTTTGGAATACCTTTCTTTGACCGTTTGAAGACCAGAGGGTTGTACCTGATAGATGGCACACTCAAAGGCAGGTTCCCCAATGTGGTGCCCTTCGGATGTGAAGTTGGGAGAAAATCAAGTCAGGAAAAGCTGCCTTTTGATATTTCATGTGATTCTCCCAGCAGTTAAATATGGAGCTCCCAGAATTCCTGGAAACTAAAGTCCTGATACATGTGGAGAGGATTATTTTGGTGAAGGGCTGATACAAAAAAGAAAGAAAAAAGGAAATAGAAAGAAAAGATTTTTCCATGTCCTTTGTTCAATCAGATGAAATTAGGACATCAGCGACATCTAGTGTCTTCCATAAACAAGATTCAGCTTCTATTTATTATTAGGTTGTTGATGGAAAATGTGCCTGCCCGCTTTTCTCATCGGTCCCTTGGGTAACAGAAGTAACTGGGAGCTTCTATCCAGCCACTGCTTTTTTTCTTGTTTGCCTTCATCTGCTCCTTTCTCTCTCTCATGCCTTGAAAAGGAAAAGAGGCTCAGAGAATGGGATTTCCAGTTTCTTTCAGAATGGTTGCCATGGTGATGCCTACACAGACAATACTCCCTCCATCTCCATTCACGCACTCATCCACCCGCCCACTGCAGTCTCAGCAGCCTGTATGTTTGTTAAGGCGCCTGTCGTCTGACACCATTGGGTTAGAGAATATGAGCGGTCCCACAAAAAGAAGCAGAGCACCTTGTGTGAATAACGCCATTTCTGCAGTGGTGAGCAATTAGCATATCTCTACAGATTTTTTGTTTTATTCAGGAGTATACATAGAGATGCACCGTCATGCATACAAAGGGATGGCTAGAAGATGACCAATGATGTGCAGCTGTTCAGATTTATTTAATTGAGACCACTTTTTCATTTGAAATTCCCAAAGCAGCTGGGAATAAAATGAAATCAAATGCATAATACAAAACTAAAGCAGATTTCTGCAAGGACCCATTTCTCCCATTCCCTGGAACAATTCTGTTAATTGTTGCACTGATGTCTCTGCGTGGCTTAATAAACATATTTCATACCAGATGTTTTTGCATGAGCTGCCTTAATTGTCATAAAGTCAGACAGACACACACAATACATCACAGTTGATGCCCTGTACAAATATGAAATATATATATACAGTATATATATATATACAGTATATATACACAGTATATATATACACACACACACACACACACATATATATATATGTCTGGCATTCAGCTTTGTTCGAGTATTTTCCCACGTCATAGTAGTGGTGCTTTTAAAGTTGTAGCAACGTTTCAGCAGAATCTCATCTGCCATCATCAGTAGCCTGATGATGGCAGATGAGATTCTGCTGAAACGTTGCTACAACTTTAAAAGCACCACTACTATGACGTGGGAAAATACCCGAACACAAAGCTGAATGCCATACATATATCTATATCTATATCTATATCTATATCTATATCTATATCTATATCTATATCTATATCTATATCTATATCTATATCTATATCTATATCTATATCTATCTATCTATCTATCTATCTATCTATCTATCTATCTATCTATCTATCTATCTATATACAGTATATATATATATATACAGTATATATATATATATACAGTATATATATATATATACAGTATATATATATATATACAGTATATATATATATATATATATATATATATATATATATATATATATATATATATATACACACACACACACACACACACATATATACATATATACGGATCTTTGGTTATTCGGGTTTTCTCCCGCGTAAGATTGGAAGTATCTAGGCAACGTTTCAATGAAGTCTCATTCATCATCTTCAGGCTTGGTCTTCAGCTCTGTGCTTCTCAGAGTGATGCAGCTGCTTCTTCTGCAAATACCCGAACAAAGCTGAATGTCAGACATGTAAGTATGTGCTTTTAAAGTTGTAGCAACGTTTCGGCAGAATCTCATCTGCCGTGGGAAAATACCCGAACAAAGCTGAATACCATACATGTAAGTACCCGCGAAAACTTAAGAAAACACACACACACACACATACACACACACACACATATATATACCAATACTCCCTGCTTTTCATGTCCCCCCCTCTCTTAAAGCAATCCCATCAGTTCAATAACAGTTCAGTAATCAGTTCTTTAACAGCATGATGAGGTGTAATTTAAAATACAGCCAGGGCTGGCAGACATGCAACCAGCTGTGGGTGTTATTAACACCTAAAGAACTCCTGGCAGGTCTGGAATTGAGACATGCAATTACCACTTAGTATGGAGGGAGGAGAGAAAGCAAGAGCAGGAGACTATTCCCACAGGGCCTGTGGGCGAGGCAATTGAATTTACTGTCAACATCTACTTTTTTAAAAAACACAAAACCACAGCAGGTTCAAATTCTTTGGGATTTCAGCTTTCCAAACTCCGAGCTTTTTGAAAATATCCTATCAGATTCCCTGCCGTGAATGTAACACCGAATTATTGTTTTTACTAAAGGGCTCTACCTCCCAACAATGACCCCTAAAGTCATTTTGTAAGCCATCCAAATAATAATAATAATAATGATCCGAGACTCTTTTTTCAGTATCTGGTATAAGCAGCATGAATTGTTCCCAGTCTGTAACCTGGGGATAGAAATTGGTGTGAATGCATCTTTAGTTTGGGGAATACGGAGCTCCATCTTCATAACCTCCAAGCAGCTTACTGCCTGTTTAATAAGGAGCAAGCAAGTTGCAAAGAATAATTCTTCTGAATTAACATGGGAGTCTCAAGGCAAATGTGGAAATGAGATTAAAATTGTTTTGACTAGAATAATGTATAGGTATTTCTTGTGATATCTGTTCCCCCATCATTGTCCTCATTTTTCTCATAGAAAATGTTTTTGAAGATGACATAGACTGAGTAGCTTTGTAGACTCTGATATTATCTATACCTACATAACCCAAATGAATTCAAATGGAGTCAGAGCAATCAATGCTCCCATTTTCTCTCATACTCCATGTATTAGAAAAAGTAGAAATCAGAAAGATGCAGAAATGGGATATTATTTAATCAAATTCATATCTCACAAAAGTGACTGTGCACAATGTACAACAATCTAATAAAACAGTAAAAGAAATAATATAGTCATTACCTAAAGCAATTATGTAATAATTATTTTAAAAAGTATTAAGAACTATCCAATAGAATAGAAAGAGAATAATAGATGGAGGATATTAATGATAACAGAACCATATCACAAGATCACTTGTTCTCTGGGGGTCTCCAGGCCTGCTGGCATAGCCAGGTTTGAGGAATCTTTGAAAGCTCAGGAGTGATGAGGCTAACCCCATCTCTGGAGAGAGAAATTCCACAATGTAGAACACATCAGGCAAGGCCCATTGGCCAAGGCCTGCCAAATATAGTTTCCTAAACAACGGAACTCATAACATACCCATTCTGCTGGAAATGCTGGAATAGGCAGATGGAAGAGGTGGCCCCTCAAACAAACTAGTCAACACCAGCTTGAAGTGAACCTGGTAAACAAGCTGGTAACTAATGCAGCTTGCGTAACCCAGATGTGATGTGTGCATTCTATCAGAAATATACATACCTGCTGGTGATGTTGCATTTTGTAACAGCTGAAGTTTCTGGATACCCTTCAGGAGCAGCCCCATATAGAGTGAATTGCAACGGTCCAATTAGAGGTGACTAAGGCATAAGGTTCATGAAAAAGCCTATTAGTTTGTTGCCCTGTCCTTTTGCAAAGATTAACACTCTGAATATTCAGAGTTTAAACTTCAGTCTAATGCATTCCTTTTGTTCATATATATTCCTTTCACTATGTAAGCATCAATATGGGAATTAATGCAGACTAAAAGATTCATAGTTATTAAGTTTGAATGGTTACATAAATGGTAACTTGTTTCTTGATCTGTCTAACTACCTTATCAGATGGTGTTTGGAAAACTAGAAAGAGCATTTTGGAACAAGGTAGTCAGCTGGTAGCTCCACCAGACACTGCCAACTTTCCATTCCTATGGTGAAGTTGTGGTGGCGCAGTGGTTAGAATGCAGTACTGCAGGCTACTTTTGCTGACAGTTGGCTGTCAGCAGTCTGGCAGTTTGAGTCTCACTAGCTCAGGGTTGACTCAGCCTTCCATCCTTCTGAGGTCAGTAAAATGAGGACCCAGATTGTTGGGGGCAATTTGCTTCCTCTGTAAACTGTTTGGAGAGGGCTGTAAAGCACTGTGAAATGGTATATGAGTCTAAGTGCTATTGCTATTACTATTTCCTGGATTGCTCATCATTGGATGTATTGGTTAAGACTTCTGGGAGCTAAATTCACAACATTGTGAGGATAACAGATTTCCTACTCCTGAAGCACAGAGGATTAAGAGTTAATCCACGGAGAAAGATACTAACATTTTCAGCACCATGGACAGCACTCCAACAATCCTGAATCTTGACCAGCTGCCTCAATTACTGTGCCATTAAAATGTTATAATGCAGCTTAAACTTTATGCAGCAAATGAAACCCTACAGCTGTGTGTGTGTCTCTCTGTGTGTTTGTGTGTGTGTGTGTGTGTGAGAGAGAGAGAGAGAGAGGGAGGGAGGGAGGGAGGGAGGGAGGGAGGGAGAGGGAGGGAATGTCATAAGTGAGGAGGTTTATTTTATTTGCAGTTTCTGCCTTGGCTTACTACCTCAAATGTTCTGCATTTTCATGATGCCTCTGCCATGTTCAATCTGCAATAATAATTTTTGACAAATATTGTCTGCTTCAGTTTTAGATGTGTTTACCAGCAATATGAAACCAACCACAATGGATCAATACATTTTTTGAAACTTAGGTAAAATATAAAAATAGGAAAAGTAAGGATAATAAAATGCCCAATCTTTTGGAAGATATGAAGTTACTGAAGCAATAAGTTTAACATCACATACAATGCAGCTAAATTTTGTTTTGCAAATATTAAAGCATGCAAATAAATTACTATAGAATTAGACATGCTTTAACAAAGTATAAATATTATGCCCAGGTTGACTTATGTTATGTATTGTGTTATTAACATATTAACATTTATGGACATACAGCTTTAAATCAATTTATCCTATATTATTGTAATACAGTTTTGCTGTGCAACTCTTTTATTGTTCCAGTATAAAATACATTTGTGATAAGAACCCAGCTTTAAAAAGCTTTTTAATATTTTAAAATATTTGCAATGAACAGACATTGGGCTTCAGGGATCTGGTTTTTTTAAAAAGGATATATGAAGATTTAATAACTAGAGCCAAGTGATTTAGCAGCAGACTTAATAAAGAATATGACATTTAGCCCAGTGATTTGTTTCCAACCCCAAAAATGAGTTCTATTTCTTCAAATAAAAAGTCACATGCAAATTTTCTCTTAGATTATCTTAACTTCAGCAATCAGATTTGTCTTACCTTTAAATTAAATTTAGATAGTTGCATAGCCAAACAAATAGAACAGAAATGACACCTTCTGACCCTCTGCAAATCAGTCAAAGAGCTTTCTTCTGCCTACCTCTTAAAGCACAATAAAAAATGTTGGAAGCAGTAGTGAATTACTGTCTGTTGCTGCCGCCGATGTAATTTAAACAATCTTTTTATGTAAAAAAAGAAAAACAGGACATCTTGGTTTTTTTAAAATAAAACCTCCAGTTTATGAGGAAAGAGAAAGCATATGTAAATTTATTTATGCAACTATAAGCAACAACAATAGCAAAAGAAAGCTATGACACTTGGTTTGATTTCTGAACCACAGAAATTGTCTTCCGTCTTACATAGTGGGTCTGTATATAGCTCAGCTCTCATATTTTCTCTCAGTCTATAGCACAAATGGTGAATCCTTATTCCTACTTTGTCCATCTTTTCTGCTTGGGTCCATTCTGGACAATTACTGGATGTTGCAGCTGCCTATATCGGCACCATTTTGAAATTTGACAGATAAAGAGAAGAAACTCTTCCTTTTTACTCATGTTACTTTGCAAAAAGCTTCTTTTTGTATGCTTCATGCACTACATGGATACATAAATAATGGACATGGAATATAACATTTTAAAAAAATTTACTACTGACATTCATTATCTTCTTTTTCAGTTTTTTGGGGTAAAAGTATTGTAATCAGACTTCATTGGTTACGATCTTGGTGTTTGGGGAGTATGTTCCTTGAATCTCTGAAAGTGGCAGGATGAAGTCAAAACTGTTGAGTTTCCTGAAGATGCCTCCTCCCCAAGGCACCTGATTGTGAAATGTACACACATTTGAACCAATCTTTCCCATGAAATGCAAAGCAGCAATGGACCAGATTTCCAATTTGTCTCATGATACCATGGACATTGGCAACCACGACGACAGCATCAGCATTATGGGTATTGGCATGACAAGCACCATCTCGAGAGGGGAAACGTAGCATCATAAGCATCACCATCTCTCCTTGTATTCTGCATCTGTGCTGTCGGGTACCAGGCTATACCATTCTCACCTGCTGGGGATGGGGGGGGGAGAGATAAATGTCGACTTTCCCCCTGATCTTCCTGGTTAATGGTGTATCCCGACGTTAGCTTTGCAGGAGAGAGGTTGCTCCCATTGCTGCCAAGAGGATCCAGAGGCGGACCCAATTAACTAGATAGAGCTGGTTGCTGAGGATTGCAGAAGACTCCAGGACTTGCGAGGAGCCGTCTCAGGCTGGGTTTCCCCACCCTCCCATAAATACCCCCCACTCCTTCTCTCCAAAGCGCAGGGGCAGAAGGAATCCCTTTCCCCGCAGGAGACAAGCAGGAGGGAAGAAAAACAGCGCGTTTAAAGGAAGCGAGTTAGAAAGAGTCCCTTCTGCGAATTCCATCTCCTTCCGAGCGAATGTCTTGCTTCTCCTTTGGAAGAAGATCCCCGGTAGGCAAGCGATAGCCTTTCTACCCGCCCAACAAGCTGCTCTCGGGAAATCAGTACTAGAAACTTCGAAGCCTCCTCCTCCTCCTCTCTCCCCACCCGCTACCCCCCGAGAGACCCTCTTCCCAAGGCTGGCTGACTGGATCGCCTTTTCGGTGGTTCCTCTTTCTAGGGCAACTTGGTAAGCCTTTTCTCGAAGCGGGCTTCTGGTGGAGGTCCTTGGAATCGCCTCCAGTGATCATCCCAAGGAAGAGCCCCCTCATCTTTCCCTCCAGAGGTACCCCAATCTAGCGACCCTCCCCATCTGTGGGACAACCCTTACCCTTGAGTCTTCAAACCGCCCGTCGAGATGAATTACCTCCGCAGGCGACTCTCTGACAGCAACTTCATGGCCAACCTGCCCAACGGCTACATGACCGACCTTCAGCGCCCTCAGCCACCACCGCCGCCGCCGCCCAGCGCCACCTCTCCATCGCCGGGCAGCATCTCCCCAGCTGAAAGGTCACCGGCTGCCCCCAGCCCTGGAGCCGGAGGCGGCGGCGGAGCCGGGGGTTTTTTCTCGTCGCTTTCCAACGCGGTGAAGCAGACGACCGCGGCTGCAGCAGCCACCTTCAGCGAGCAAGTCGGCGGGGTGGCTGGCTCTGCAACGTCGTCCGGACGCAGCAAAGTACTACTGGTAGTCGACGAGCCAGGGACGGACTGGTAAGGACCTGAGAAAGGGAGAAGGACATCTATCCACTTTCCTTCCTTCCTTCCTTCCTTCTTTCATTCTCTCCCTCCCTCCCTTGTAGTTTTTCCCATTCAGATTCAAATGAACTGTGAGTTATTAGATAGGGGAAGGGGCAAATTGGGATTTCCAAATTACTTCATATTGAACTTCTTCACATAAAGGAAGGTGGGGATAGTGTAAGGAGGGGGGAATGGGGAAAGAGCCTCCTTTGCTTCACCCCTGATCCAGTTATAGGATCTCACAGGCTCTTTTTGACCGGGGCCTGTTTTCTCACTAGTTACTTAAATTTGCTTCTAGGATAACCCAGCGATGTTGAAGCAATATGCAACATTTCCCCATTACTATTGTCTCAGCCAAATAATGGCTCAGTGGTGCTGGAAGAAGCAATCAGTTGTTACTGAGAAAGGCTGTAGTGGATGGGATGATGTAGTCTTATATCCTGCTCACAAGCCTAGTAGGGTATCATCCATTGACATTTTTGCCTCTTTTTTCACTTTTACTTTAGCTTTGTGGACTTACTCTCAGTTCTTTATTTGCTCCTTAATTTTCATCACCGCCTGTAATGTCCTCCATCGAGGTATTCTTCTGCTGAAGCTATATATTGGCAAAACTGGTTTTCTATCTGTTCCATGTCTGAGCAAAGACCAAGTATCTGTAACCTTTGGGCACAAGAGAAATACAAAGAACAAGACGAGAGGGTGTTAGGGTGAGATTTACTGGAGATAGACTTGGGTGTTGCACTAGAGTCTAGTCCTATTCAAGGACCACTGCTGTTCAGTTAGTCCCAATCAGGAAATGCAGAGTGACAAGAAAGGGAGAGAACACTTCCTGTGAAAAATTTTGCAATGCAGTATTTACAAGATGTGAAAAAGGAAGTGCTGTTTTCAAGGGTGCAAAATAGCAGTTTGGGAATTCAGAGGGCTTCCCAAAATACCAACTTTTATATCATAGATCTACCCAGTTTGGGGCTGGATTGCACATTGAATTGTCTGTCCCTCTTTCCTTTCAGTTCCACTTTAAGAGTTAGGGTGGCTTTAATAATTAACTAGAAGATTCAGGGATTTGATCTGGGCAATCTCCTCACCACCACTTCATGAAAGAATAAGGAAGCGCATCTGACATTTTTCTGCAGCTTATTGGTGGAGCCACTTGACTTCGTTTTTTCTTTCTTTCTTCAAAGATGTTTAAGGAGGATGGCAATTTGCCTAGCCTGTGATCAGAATTATACAAATGATTACACAGTGTGGTCTAATTTTAACTGAAACATATTCAGAGACTTTCAGATCTCCTAATAACAAACACATATCCTTGTCCGATATATATCGAACAGTCATTCTAGTCTCTTTCTCTTATCCTATCATGCCTTAAATTGGTTTTCCATCATCGGGTTTCAGATCTCCTGGTAATTCTTCTGGAACCCACATTTTCTCTTTCCTTCCATCCTTTGTTCAGCCTTGCAAGATATTTAGCTGTGGACCCATTCTGGCTTGCACATTCACTAGTTCATAGACCTTCACATCCCAAAAATCAACACTGAGAATTTACATCTATCTGTGGCCTGTTAGCAGTAGAGTTATGGTCTACTAATAAGGAAATGAGATATCAGTCTGTTTTTGATTCAAGATCTTTCACAAAGTGTACATCCAGTCTGGATATAAATTTAGAATGGATGTCATCTATGACATATAGTTTAATCAACTAGAAGATAAATTAAATCTCTCCTTAGTGAGTCATCCTACGGAATTCTTGAGTTTCTGCTTCCTTGATTTCTGGTATTTGGTGCAGCCTTTTTAGTCCAGGAAATGAAGAAGCATGACTTCTCCAAAAGGGATATCAATATAAGAATGGATTGTTAATTAAGTACACGCAAAGGCATTTTAAAGAGTTAAATATATACAGTAAAGGCAAAAATCAAGGGTTAATATAACACAGCAATACTAATTTATATAATCCTATGGTTTTTTTGCATATACTTAGAATCAACACGAATAGATTAAGTGATCAATTGAAAGTCCCTATCAGACAATTCCCAAGACCCAGCAGGGAGACTGAAATCTCATGGCTTCCTGATGATGTATGGAGGCCAGTTTATGTGACTGAAGTATGGATTGTGGGTGAATCAGCATTGAGAAGGAATGGATCAATAGCCTATTTCATTGCTGCTGAATTTCTATAGGATGGCAAGGCCAGGCATCCACCAAGGAAGAGTTTTGTTTTTTATCCAACTATTTACAAAGTCTGCACTACTGTTACTATTAATCTTCTCATCACTCCTTATCACCCATCCCCTCCCACTTGTGACTGTATGACTGTAACTTTGTCGCTTGTGTCCTTACGATTTATATTGACTGTTTCCTAGTATGACTTGATTACTTATTGTACCCTATGACTATTATTAAGTGTTGTGTACCTGATGATTCTTGACTCTTGACGAATGTATCTTTTCTTTTATGTATACTGAGAGCATTTGCACCAAGACAAATTCCTTGTGTGTCCAATCACACTTGACCAATAAAATAATTCTAATTCTAATTCTTAAAAAACTCTTTTACATTTTTTGAGAAATTTGTGATACTGACCATTGTTAGCAAGCAGAGAGACAATTCTATCTACTCTCCATTTGGAGAACATGGATGCAGAATTCATGATCCACACTGGAAGACCAACTAAGATTTCCTTTAATGCCTTTGGATGATTTGAGACATGAACAAGGAGAATTTATGGAGGAAAAACACCTTTCCTCAGCCTGAAGGGCTCACTCTGGCCTATTCCTTCTAGATTGCCCCGCCTTCCATTTTCATGGTAGCCTCCAATGGCAGCATGTGCTCTGTTGCTGCTGGTGGACATGTTGCCTGTTCATAATGTTTATGGATTGTTAATCTTTCAAGAGCTCTGAAGTAAGTAATTTGTTATGGATGGAGCTGGTCTATATTTCATGTGTGCAGAAGCTGACTAGATTGCCAGACAAATTTAAGGTCTTAAAGAAAAAGAGGAATGTTGCCCAAAACAAGAATATGCAGAATCAGAGGCTGCTTGATGGGAATACTATGAGCAAATCTCAAAGTAAAATTGCTGTGAAGTATATTAAGAGGCAGGATTAAACATTGACTGTTAGGAATCCATAATTTCTCTCTCTAACGAGAAGACTTAGTTAGTGTTTAGCAAGACTGAGAAATAGAATCATGGACCAGTTTTCATATATGTATAAGAACTGGGTTATCAAGGAGGAGAGAGATTTGAAGCCAAAACAGTGGGGTTCTTGCTTACTTGTGCTTACTTGAATTTAAGATGGCTTTTTCAATAGAAGCATATATTGGAAAAATCTGTCTGCCTCTATTTTTATATTCTTAGCAAACCTAAGCGGATCATAGTATTTTAAAGGTAAAATATGTATCCCTCTATTCTAAAGATAAATTATTTGAGGGTTTGGGAACTGAGATATCCTTCCAGGTGAATTTAGTACTTGCATATCTACTTCATAGGGAAATTCAAGGCTAAACATGAGGACAATATGACAGTCAAGCAATATTTGTCCAATGCCTTTAACCTGGACAAATGGCTACCATAAATCTAAAGGCTGTTTGGGTGGTGTTGATAAGGAATAATTATTAGCCTCCAAATACAGTCATAGGGATTGCAAAGGAGAAACCATCTTCCAGGTTTGATGAACTTTCAGGAGAACCGAGGCTTGCAAAGCCCCTCAAATCTCAAGAAGGAGAATTTCAGCCACCTCCTTGACCTAGAAATGCCCTCATATGGGAGGAAGGGTCATCTGCTGAAATCCTGCCTCCTATGAAAGCTTTCCAGCTGCTGGAACCAGCTTGTTTTCCACATGGGTTTTTGCGTAGTCATTACTGGAGCCTGGTCTCCTAATAGCAAGAGGTCACTACTCTTTGGAGAAAAAAAAAGACCACCAGCAAGTCTGTTGGCCAATCACACTGCTGGCGATTATTATTATTGTTGTTGTTATTGTTGTTGTTGTTGATCTAATGGGATTTGTAATAAAAAGTTAGTCTGTATTTTCCATCCCATCTGGAATGCTCCCATCTAGCAGCCATGCCAACAGCATCAATTTTACACCATCTTACTATGTTTCACCAAAAGGAAGTGAAGAATCTTGCCCCCCCCCAATTAAAGGCTAATAGATATACTTCAGGAGGTGGGAGAGGTCTGTAAGCCCCCAAATGTTGCTAATTACTATTATAGCATTGATTTTTGGAGATTTAAACCAGCTATTAGGGTATTGGACAGCTATTTATCTTTATTCTCTAGACTATTAGTTCCAGAATGTCACTAAGCATGATCAGTCCTCTAAGGACTGTTTGGGAGATTATCTTCTTTTTATTTGTTAAATTCTTTTACTTACTATATTTTCCTTTATCCGAGGGACATAATACGACATTTTACCCTTCTGGACATCCTGCTTGATCAGCCACTGAGCTTCATGGCTGAGGGCTGATTGGAACCCTGGTCTCTAGGATTCTGGTTCCATTGGATGCAATATGGCTGCAGTGCATCCACTTTAATGTTGGTTTCCATAGAAAGGGCATAACGCCTCAAGCACACCACCAAAGCATCCGCCATCTGTACATAGATGACCTCCAGAGAAATAAGAAATAATAATTCTTAGGAAACTGGAAACTCTGGAAGAAGTGATGTGACCATGATTGCATCAATTTTTTGTTTCAGTTTATGCATTTTTAGGACAGTGCATTCACTTATTTTGGTGTATCCTCCATGGAACTCAAGCTGCTTCTTCTCTTTGATCCTCACAACAACCTTGTGACATAAATTAGCCTGAGAGAATAACTGGTCGCCAACTGGACGTCATTGCTTAATGGGAATTTAAATCTGCAGTGACCCAGACCGGCACTAGGCAATGCATCATATTGATTTCACTTATCCTGTTTGAGTGTTGGGCTTTTGTGCATCTTCCTTTGCCTGCGTAATAGTCAGGAGACAAAGAAAAATCAGAACTCAGCGTTCTCTGAAGAAAAAAGCTAATCTTGAGCTTCAGCACTGCAGAATATAGAGGTCTGGCATGATTGAACATTTCTGTGCTAAATATCAGAGAAGATAAATAAAGTCTGGTCTTCTTCTAGGCCTCATACTTTTTTGTGAGGAAGTATTCATTGGTTTTTTTTTTAATATTGCTTATAAGGAACACTGCATGAGCCCCCCACCTGTCTCAACAATTTCTCACTCTTGAGAACAAGCTACCTTCTCACTCCTGAGAACCTTTACCCACCTGTTTTTCAGTGCTTTGATATAATATTGAGAAATGAAACATTTCTAGGCTGCAGTTCTGAGAGCTCAGCCTTATGATTAGTATACTATTGTTAAGGTGAATTGATCAATAGTGAGTATCAAGGAGATAAACAACCTCTATGTTTGGTTCCATGTAGTGGTTATCTGGATACTTGTTTCCCTGATTTTTAAAAAATGTATATGCAACTCATAGCAATATACTCATTTTACTAATGTATGGATCCACATATCACAATATAAAGTATAGGCTATAATGTATTATATGAACAGATCATTGCCTGAACCCACAATGTGTTTTATAAACCTTAGTTTATGGTATTCCTCATTATGTGATGCTATTCAGTTATAGCCTATTCAGTAAACCAAACAAACCTGGGCATAGCCCAGGACTATCGGAGCTAAGACTTCCCACTAGATAAAAGATAAATAACAGTTTAAAACAAAAGAGGAGGGGGAAAAGTATGTTGATAACCACACAATAGTAAGAAGGGTGCAAATCTTAACTCTATATTTTCTTTTCTTCTTTCTTATCTTTCCTTTGATTCTTTATATTTTTAATTGTATTTTAAAAATGCTAATAGAAATACAATTAAAAAAAAAACACACTGAAATTGCTGCTGGCACCATGGAATGGTGATTTAGACTTTTCCAATCCAGATGCAACAGGCTTAACATTTGTTTTCCTTTTTGATGGATGCGTAGGTCCTACCTTGGTACTTTACATTCAATGATATTGCAAACCATGGTGGACTTTTTCCCAATCTGGTTCTCCTCAAGATATGGTGGACTTCCACTGCAATCATTTTTAATCAGAAAGATCTTGGAAACTGAGACTTGAGCTACATTTGGATAGCACTATTCTGGGCTCAAGAAGAAGAATTGTTACGGTTGTATATCAATTGAATATAGAGTTGAGCAATAAAATATTGATTTAACTGGAGCTACTCAAACTTCAACATCTTTTTAACAAGTCTCTTAAAGGTGAAACATCATTCCTGGCCATAACAGATGGAGAGGACAAGGGATGAGATTTAACCAACTGCCCTTAATATTTGGCTTTCTATCTAGATCCAATTGTTTACAGTACTCCTTCCATGTTAACATATATCTATCTATAAAACTGCAATACATTTGATTTCAGTGATTATGCTTTGAGATATGTATGTCTCTGAGGAGCAATGTATGCTGCTCTACATAGTCCTCCTCCTCCTCTTTAATCTCACTATGATATAGACCCCTCTCCCTATTTTTCTTTACTTCCACCCCTGCACCTTCTGTTTTTATAGTTAGATCAAGATCCAAAGCTTAGCACACCATGTGCTTGGCATGGCAATTGCCATCCAGACAATCTGAGCAGAGAGATACCAAGTCCTGGGTGACTGAAGGAAAGTTCTTAAAGATATTATACCCCCCCCACCCCCCCAACACCAGTGGAGACATCTTCCTATGACAGCGGTGGCTAACCTTTTTGGGCTCCTGTACCAAAAATTGTGCGTGCGCTTGCATGCTTGCGCTCATGTGTCAGCACCCAGAAGGCAATGTGTGCCCCCCCCCCCATGTCCCTTATGCATGCATGCACAATCTCCACCCACCCACCCCCTTACCTGCACTGTGCCTCACAGCTGATTTTCGGCCGCTTTGAGGCTTCTGCAGCCTTTGAGGCTTCTGCAGGCTTCTCAGGCCAAAAACTAGGCCCGTTTCATCACTTCCAATATTTCCGGAAAAATAGGAAGTAATGAAATGGGCCTAGTTTTTGACCTGAAAAGCCTGCAGAAGCTTTCCTCAAGCCTCTGGGATGCTGAAAAGGCCTCAAATTGGCCGAAATTTAGCTGTGAAGTGTGTGCATGCGCAGTGAGGTAAGTTTGCCCACAACTCGCATGCCAGCACAAATGGCTCTGCATGCCACCTGTGGCATGCATGCCATTAGGTTTGCCATCACAGTCCTATGAGATTCAGAAGATGGGACATGGAAAAACACAAACATATACGTAGGGCAGATTATCCTATGATTTACAATATATTATTTTTCTAGCATGTGTGTATGTGTGAATCCCAGAAAGTGCTACTACAGTTCAGATAGTTACAGTAGGCTATATGAATTTGTAAATAAATAGCAAGTTGCAACACGTAGATATGTATGAATGATTAAAAAAAAAAGTTAAGTCGTTCTGGACCTGGTTTATACTTGAAAGGGAGATCCAGGTCTGTAAATTAGATTGAAAAGTATTTTTTTTAAAAGTCTTGGAAAAAGCAATGGTAAACCACTTCTGTACTATTGCCAGAAAAACTAAATGGATATGTCCATGTAGTAACCAGAAACTGAATTCAGTTTTAGTGAGTTTTCTCTTTTCTTCTCTCTCCATAGTGACTCCAAAGTCTGATAGTTAATTGATTTTGTTATATTTTTTTATGGCTTGGCAATGCTTTGGAAATAATTTGAAAAAGGTTATTTGGAGCACAGCCAAGAAATCCTAGGAAAAGACACAGCTGCTGTGAAGAGTTGCAGACATATGCTATGTTTGTGCCTTCATCTGCTCCACAGCACCCTTGTGGAATCAAATGACACAACCCCAATTTTTCTTAACCCACAGAATTCACCCTCTCAAAAGAAGAATCATGAGATTGTACTGGGATAGATTTTCATTAAAGGATGAGACCAAAGACAGTTCCATCAACAGCAATGAGATATGATAATGAAATGGAACCTCTGTGTCAGAATTTTCTGCTGCTAGGTTCACAATATATTTACAGACACACAACCTCTCTCCCGAAGGTAACTTATTGCCTTTCAATCCTGCTTTGGAGGCTTCCCAAATAATATTCTTGGTTGCTATTGAGAGACAAAGATATTGGTCCAGATGGAGCTTTAGACTGAGTATATCTAATATTCTCATGTTCTCAATCAATTCTAATAAGATACTATAATATTAAAACAGTGTATTAAACTGGGAAGGGGTGACTACACAAATACTTTATTAAAAAGTCCTTGGTAAGGTAATAGAATGCACTTTCATGATGTGATCTTTTCTTACATGAGGTTCTTAAGCCTCTGAGACTGGCATATGCCAGACAGATCCAGATGTTCCCAGATGCATCCTCAGGTTTCTGGCAAGTGGAAACCACCAAAAGCTTGCAGCTGCTCTTGGTTAGATTCCAGATGACAGACTGATGATAACGGGGCTGCTAAATGGAGCTACAAATGAGCCACAGTGGCACAGTGGTTAGAGTGCAGTTCTGCAAGCTACTTCTGCGGCCTGCAATCTGGCAGTTCAAATCTCACCAGGCTCAAGGTTGACTCAGCTTTCCATCCTTCTGAGGTGGGTAAAATGAGGACCCAGATTGTTGGGTCTGTAAACTGCTTGGAGAGGGCTGTAAAGCACTGTAAAGCGGTATATAAGTATAAATGCTATTGATACAAAGGGACATGACCTTTTGAAGGGACATGACCTGCTTGAAGCAGAGGACAGTTGAGATGAGAAAAGGGAGCAGCTGAGCCATGGCACCATCATGCCCTCCCAGCTTTGATTCAATACTTCTCCTTGAAGTGCTGCTCTCCCTGCCCACCCCTTGACTGCTTGCTGGGAAAGGGGAGGCTCTTCCTCAAAGAAGCCAGTGCTTTAGGAGGATTGAACCACAGGGAGCAGAACTGCTGGCATTTCTCACGGATTCCTGCTGGGGAAGATATGTTAGGATGCAGAGGTGGTTGTTTCCCAGCAGGCCAAGATGGAGGGTGTCAACGCCTGGGGGGTTGCACAGTCCTAAGGAAGGTAAATTGTGGCTTTGCTTTCCTCCCCTGCTGTGTCTCCTTGGTAGGTGATCCTGACTAAGGGATGATCAAAAGGCTGCCTTGTAGGCCTTGCCATCTCCCACAATGTTCCCTAGCATGTTGTCCTGAGCACAGCTTTCAGGCTTTGCTTGAACCATATGATCCTATTGCCCCCTCCTCTAATTCTTGTCTAAAGTACAGAGATAAAACTTCTTGTAATTCTTTATCCCCGGCTCTGCTAAAGACTTCAAATCTCCTTGCTTTGAAGGGCTAGATGGCCTTTGGCTTCTGGGCAGAGTTGCCCACTTTTTTGGGAATTTCCCCACTATGCCTGATCACGTGATCACCTCTTGCGACTTTCTTACAAAGCATAGTCCATGGGGAAGCCAGATTCACTTAACAACTGGTTTACTAACTTAACCACTGCACATAACAACTATGGCACAAAAGGTTATCAAATGGGGCAAAATTCACAACAAATATTTCACTTAGCAACAAAAAAATTGGGGCTCCATTGTGGTTGTAAGTTGAGAACTACTTGCATTCATGCATATGACAAGCCTCAAGTCCAAAGTATCACAGGGAAGTCCAGAGGCTACCTGACACATACTTCTTGTTTTCTGTGCTTATTAAAGACATTCCCTGTTTTAGAATGTCAATCCTAGTTAAATTTCTCTAATTTCTCAACTTGGCTGAACATTGGTAAGATTTGGTCATTCTTCAGCTGCTTTCCCTGGCCTTGTCACCACTGGATCTTTTTGGACACAAAGCCCCATAATGGGCTGTGTTGATGAGGTTCAAATTGTAGAGGCGGCAGCCCAAAACCTCTGGAGCCTCAGTAAGTCCATACCTAGTGTTCTGTATCTTCATTTGCACTCTTGAAACCCCGCGTTTTGATTGGTCAAAGCGCAGGGTGATCTGATTGGTTTAGTGAGCCGCGCTGATTGGCCTGCTGAGAATCTCCTGCGATTGGCGGATACGAATCGCGGGAGATTCAAAGTGGTGCCATTGGCCGCGGCCACCACGGCTTGAGAATAAAAAGCCGCAAGTTTTCCCTTGGAGCCAGATCGGTTCCGGGGGCCTAATAAAGAGCTGAAACCACAGTCACTGCCTCCTGGTCTCCTTGCCGAACGGACACGACACTGGCGATGAGGGTGGGATCCCAAGGCTGAACCCCATCGAGCACATGTCCGCTGGAAGCAAGACTGATGAGATGGCCAGCATCGCTCCGCCCGCGCCCTTCAACCCTGCTAGCAAGGACTGGGAATCCTACACGGACAGATTCCTCATGTTCCTCGAATGCAGCAACATGAAGGACGCCACCGGGCCGAAAAAATGAGCCGTTTTCCTGACACACTGCGGGCCCACGGTGTTCAGGATGGCGAAAGCACTCGCAAAACCCGCCAACGTCAAAGCGATGGACTGGGATGACCTCGAGCCCTTGCTCCGCAACCACTACGCCCCCACCGTGCCCACCCTCATCAGGCGGCACGACTTCTACAGGCGGGACCAGAGACCGGGTGAAAGCATCAGCGACTTTGTTGCCGAGTTGCGGAACCTAGGAGGCATGTGCAGATTCTCTGACATGGACGAGGCCCTACGGGACCGAGTCGTGCTCGGACTTCGGGATCCAGTCCTCCAGAGCCGACTGATGGCCAAAGGCGACATCGCCCTCGCCGATGCCATCGCTGAAGCCACCGCAGCCGAGGCTACCCGGAAGTCGGCGAACTGCATGCGGAGATCGGACGCCAGGGACCGCACCGCGACCACCGACTCGGGACGGGCGACCGAGGCCCAACCGGAAGCAAGTCACCGCAAGACCACCACCCACCATGGTGAATTCCACTCTGCCTCCGACAACTTGGACGAGGAGGAGGAAATCCACCGGCTCCAGGCGGGACGCGATCAGCGCAATCGACGGGGTTGTAAGTCGGGGACCGCATGTGCCGGTTGCGGAGGCGACCACCCGAGATCGGAGTGCCGTTTCTTCGACGCAGTCTGCCGGCATTGCGACAAAAAGGGCCACATTGCCCACGTCTGCCGACTAAAGAAAACCTACAGCCCCAGACGGCGGGACCACAGCGAGCGGAGACGGGACAGCACACCCCCCAGAGCCAGAGATGGCCCAGCCAACAGCCAATGGGACCGGAGTGGGCGAACCCGACAAGGTGGAGAGACCTGGCGGAAGGAGGAAACCCACCAGACGGTCATCATTGGCCACGCATCAACCACCGACGCCCGAAAAGTCTATGTGGAGGTAGGCATCGAAGGAAAGCCATGCAGGATGGAGGTGGATTCCGGGTCCTACCTCTCCATGGTCGCCTGGCAAGAAATCAAACGCTTGGTGCCTACCATCCACAAGAAGGGACTGGAGAACCAGAGACTAATCATCAAAGACTACCAGGGAAACTGCATCCTGGTAGTCGGAACTGGACAATTCGAAGTAACATTTAAGGGCTGCACGGCAAAGCTTCCCCTAACAATTGTGGACCGAGACCGGCCCAGCCTTTTGGGACTGCAATGGTTCGCGCCGCTTGGCATCGAAGTCACGGGCATCAACCACATCGCCGAGACCGATTGGGAGCAGCAACTGGCACGGGACTTCCAGGAAGTGTTTGACGGCACCCTAGGCAAGTACTGAGGGCCCCCCATCTCGTTCAGCCTAGACCCTAACATTCCCCAAGACGCCTAAAACCACGGCGGGTACCTTTTGCACTCCGGCCAAAAATTGACGAGCAAATTGACAAGCTCGTCAAGCAAGGGGTCCTACAACCAATTGATCATGCCTGGTGGGAGACCCCAATAGTCACCCCAGTCAAGCCTGATGGTTCGGTGAGAATCTGCGGGGACTATAAGGCCACCCTAAATTGTGCCTTGCAACAAAGCGCCTACCCCGTCCCAGTAGTGCAGCACCTTCTACACTCACTGGGGGGAGGCAAGGTTTTTGCGAAGCTCGACCTGGCCCAAGCATACCAACAGCTGCCAGTCGATGCAGAAACCGCGGAGGTGCAAACCATAGTCACCCACCGGGGAACTTTCCGATGTAACCGACTCCAGTTTGGAGTCAGCGTGGTGCCTGGAATTTTCCAGAGCCTCATGGAGAGACTCTTGCAGGGCATCAAGGGGGTGGTGCCCTACTTCGACGATGTGCTGGTATCGGCAACCAACCAGCGAGAACTAGAGGGTCGGCTGAGGGAGGTGTTAACCAAATTCAAGGAAACCGGGCTAAAAGTGAAGAGGGAAAAGTGCCAACTTTACACAGAGCAGGTTGAGTTCCTGGGATACCTCCTACACCAGCACGGCATCCACCCCACCGAAACTAAAATCAGAGCCATTAAGGAGGCTCCCACACCCAGGACTAAAACAGAACTGCAGGCGTTTCTGGGACTGCTTAATTTTTACAATGTTTTCCTGCTCCAGAAGGCGACCGCGGCGGAGCCTTTGCATAGGCTCTTGGACAAGGCGGCTACCTGGACTTGGGGGAAACGCGAGGAAGCCGCCTTCAGGAGAACCAAGGACCTGCTCACCTTGGATGCCGTCCTCATCCAATACAATGAGACCCTACCACTCGCCATCACATGCGACGCCTCACCCTTCGGTGTCGGCGCCGTGCTCAGCCACAAAATCCTGGATGGAAGAGAAGCGCCCATCGCCTTCTTCTCCAGGACACTCACCAAACTGGAGCGGAACTATAGCCAGCTGGACAAGGAGGCCCTAGCCATCGTTGCAGCAGTGAAGAGGTTCCACGAGTACCTCTACGGCCACACCTTCACAATCATCACGGACCACAAGCCGTTGCTGGGCATCCTGGCAGGAAACCGGGCCACCCCGAACATTTTATCTCCCAGGATGACAAGGTGGTCCGAATTCCTTGCCGCCTACAGCTACCGGCTCACACACCAACCCGGTAAGACTATTACACATGCAGACGCTTTGAGCCGCTCACCGCTACCTGACCTAGACACCGACCCAGCACCCACAACGAGCACCCTCAGCATAGAGACTCTGCCCGATCTACCCATAACCGCGTCAGACATTGCCCGAGAAACCAATAAAGACAAACGTCTGGCGCAGGTGTTATATTGGGTAGAGAAAGGGTGGCCGGAAAAGGACAACGACGAAGCATTCAAAACATTCCGGAACCGGCAAACAGAACTTTCGCTGCAAAAAGGGTGTGTACTGTGGGGGGATAGGGTGGTTATCCCGGAAAAACTGCAAGGGAAGGTATTGGGGTTGTTACACGAGAGGCACCCAGGCATAGTTAGAACGAAAGCCCTGGCCAGAAGTTACGCTTGGTGGCCAGGGATGGATAAGCAAATCGAGGCCTGGGTGGCAAGGTGTCAACGCTATCAAGAAACCAGACCGAGCCCTCTCGCGGCACCGATCCTGGAATGGGAAACCCCCAGGGGATCCTGGTCTAGGGTCCACATAGACCTTGCTGGGCCCACCAAGGGACATACATTCCTAGTAATCGTAGATGCTTACTCCAACTGGCTGGAGGTAAGCAACATGAAATCCACCACCACGGAGGCTGTAACCAAGGAACTTTGCAAACTATTCGCAACCCACGGCCTTCTGGATGTCATTGTGTCGGACAACGGGCCCCAATTCACCTCGCTGGAATTTGAAAATTTCCAAGCAGAACGGGGAATACGACACGCACTGACAGCTCCGGCGCATCCGGCGGCGAACGGAAGGGCGGAACGGATGGTTCAATTCACGAAAAAAACCATCCAGAAAATCGAACATGGGGAAATCCAAGACAAAATAAATAAAATGCTTTTTATCCAACATATAACCCCAAACACAACAACGAACAAAAGCCCGGCAGAGCTACTGATGGGGAGGAAAATAAGGTCCCCACTCGACAGACTGCACCTCACATACAACCCGGAAAAACCCCCAAACTCCTCCAGCAATCACTGGTCTTTTGCACCAGGCGACGCCGTCTACGTAAAAAACCTAACCGGAGACCCACTATGGGTACCAGCAACCATAACCCAACTGACAGGTCCCCACTCGTACCAGCTGCAAACATCCGATGGACGAGCGTGGAAACGCCACATCGATCAAATAAAATTGAGAACGGTCACAAGAAACACAACCAACACGCAACCAGACACAGAAAATCCCCTTAACACAAGCCAAGAGGGGAGGGAATACCTCGGGAACCAAAACCCAGAAGAAAACCAACCATACTCACCAGCAAGCAGCCAGCTCGATGCCTCACCAGGGAGAAGCAGCCAAGCCAGCTCGACCAGCCCAGAAAGACCGGGCGGGAGCGGTGAGAACCGCAGCTCAACCAGCCCGGGTAGACCGGGAGGGAGTTGCGACAAGCGGCCTGGCAAGGCCTACCAAGCGGTTCCATCGACGAGGCCGAGAGACACAGAGAACCCGACCGAACCAGCCGGGAGCCAACCAACGACTGACCTGCGCAGGTCCAGTAGACAAGTGTGGAGCCCCGCCCACTTACGGGACTAGGTTATGTAGGACCAAACCAAGAGGGGAGGGGTGTTCTGTACCTTCATTTGCACTCTTGAAACCCCGCGTTTTGATTGGTCAAAGCGCGGGGTGATCTGATTGGTTTAGCGAGCAGCGCTGATTGGCCCGCTGAGAATCTCCCGCGATTGGCGGATACGAATCGCGGGAGATTCAAAGCGGTGCTATTGGCCGCGGCCGCCACGGCTTGAGAATAAAAAGCCGCAAGTTTTCTCTTGGAGCCAGATCGGTTCCGGGGGCCTAATAAAGAGCTGAAACCACAGTCACTGCCTCCTGGTCTCCTTGCCGAACGGACACGACACCTAGAGTACTGCATCCAGTTTTGGTCACCCCACTATAAAAAAGATGTTGAGGCTCTAGAAAAAGTACAGAGAAGAACAACCAGCATGATTAAGGGACTGAAGACTAAAACATATGAAGAACGGTTACAGAAACTGGGCTTGGCTAGTCTAGTGAAGAGAAGGACCGGGGGAGACATGATAGCAGTGTTGTTCCAATATTTGAGGGGCCGCCACAGAGAGGAAGGGGTCAAGCTATTTTCTAAAGCACCCAAAAGCCAGACAAGGAATAATGGATGGAAACTGAACAAGGAGAGATTTAACCTGGAAATAAGGAGAAACTTTCTGACAGTGAAAACAATCAACCAATGAAACAGCTTGCCCTCAGAAGTTGTGGGAACTTCATCACTTGAGACTTTCAAAAAGAGACTGGATTGCTATTTTTCAGAAATGGTGTAGGGTCTCCCACTTAGGCAGGGAGTTGGACTAGATGACCTACAAGGTCCCTTCTAACTCTGATTATCTGTCTGTTAAAATCTGTTAAATCTGAGTTGCTCAGGCTCAGGAAAGCTGCTTTATAGCATTTCATTCCCTGTCCAAAGTGTCTCTCGCCTGACATTAACAAAGCCATCCTATGCGTATCTACTCAGCTGATACTCCCTTTCAGATCCAGTATGGCAGAGATAATACAGAATAGGCCTGCAGACACTTACCTGAGAATATATATATCCTTGGAAAAGAATGGAGCTGATTTAGGAAGGATTCATTCTGGAAAGTTCTATTGAAATGGGGGAAATGCCTTCTGTTTTTAGTGCACCGGCCTGCAAATAGTGCATGAAAAAAAATAGAGGTTGTTTTTCTCACAACACCTGTATTAAGTCTATTTTGAACCACTGACAACATATTGTGTAGGACACTTGTGCTTATTCCCTCCTAGAGCATTGCCAAACTCTATTCCCTCCCCCATGGCTTTAAAATCATTTCAAGAGAAGCTATTCCAGGCAAAATGAATACTGAGGCAGTCTTTGACAATAGGCATGTCGGAAGACTGATAGTGGGATTGGGTGGCCAGAGAAAACATACCTGATCATGTAAATAAGTATAACAGGCATATTTCTATTTCCATTTGCATGTTGTCAGATATTTTGGCAACTTGCTGGCATTCCTTTCAGCATATATGCTGACATACAGTACACTGGATCTCTTTGGATCAGATATGTGACTGTTCTCCTATTTTAGACTAACTAGGCTATATTCAAAAGTGATCTCGCATGTAAAATCATTGCAATACTTCTCTATATTGACTTCTTGTTCTTCCAAAGCAACATAGCAATAGCAATAGCATTTAGACTTATATACCACTTCACGGTGCTTTACAGCGCTCTCTCTGAGCGGTTTACAAAGTCAGCCTTGTGTCCCCAACAATTTGGGTCCTCATTTTACCCACCTCGGAGTGATGGAAGGCTGAGTCAACCTTAAGCCTGGTGGGATTCGAAATATTGAAGAAATCCTTTTGATCTGAGAAAATAATCAAAAGGTCCCATGACTCACAGGAGAAGACATCTTTGGAGCGATTTCCCCATCTCCTCTTTGCAAATTCTTAATGGAGGTGCATTTTTTGGGTGGGTGGGATAGTCTAAAAGTCTATTTCCATTTTAGCCGCCTGGAAGGTTGCTTCCATGGCCCATCCCTGTGGGGTTCCAGCTAGGGCTGACCCACAAGGAGATTGTTGCAGTCTTTTAGTTGTGGCACATACATTATTTCATATCCAGCATTGCATCAGGAAGTGCTTTAGAAATGCTGCAATCCTACAGGTGTAGTCACAGTGGTGGATGGATTTATGATTGGTCTGCAGCAGGCAGGGGAGAATTAACACTGCTTTTCGGTCAGGAACGATTTTAAGCTTACCAGGGTATTTTTGAAAGCAGGTAGCAGTGGCACAGGAAAGACAGGAAAAGTGTGGTTTGGTAGAATTGTCGTTATATACATATCTCTCTATTTATCTATCATCATTTGTTGTATTATAGTTAGTGGGGGAGGGGGGGAATCTTCTAAAACAGCCTTCCTCAATTGCTTCGTCTAGATGTACTGAGATTACAGCTCACAATACTGGAGATTGTAGTTCCAAATGTTTCAGAGGAGTCAGGTTGCATATGTATTAGCTTTGTTCCAAATCTATGATTAAGTCCCATCCAGATAGGCAACCACATTTGTATTTAAAAACTTCTAGTGTTTGTCTGGTTTCAGGAGGTGGAACCTAGGAGAACATTTGCAAAAACAGAACAAAGAATTGAAGGTTATTTGGCTGTGCTAGACATTACCTCTGTATGAACTTTGTGGCAGAGTGAAGGAGATGCGCAGAACAGTAGAAGGAAACACTAGTAATACTTCTCCATTCTATTGGTTTGCAATTAATCCACCTGCCTGGATTTATAAGGCCTTTGGGGGAGGATTGCCAGATGCAGGGAATAGCTGCCTTTGTATGTGATGTAGCCTAATGTCTGATGCAGCTGTGCATTAAATGGCATGTTCAATACAGTGGACTCTACCATAGAAAGATTAAAAACAAGGGGAGGACCACTGTGGAGCAATGATACACGCATATCTCCAGCCACAATTACTGCAATCAAATCAATAGCAATTTCATAAATGGGGATGAATTAATGTGAAAGGCCTATTGCAAATGAGATCTTAGATCTAGACAGGAAATCAAATGGCAAATGAAGTAGGTCAAACTCCCTCTACCATCTTCTCCATATAGTAGAGATTTACGAATGTGAAGTAATTAAAAAGACATTGAGGTTTGAGAAGCTCCTGTTAAAACCAGGCGCTAAAGTGAACACTCTATTTAAAAAGGACTGAAACATTTATGCTCATTTTTCTTGAGCCCAACCTGTCCAAATGTACAGATTTTGGTTCTCCCAAATCCTAACCCCTGTGAGCTGAGCCTTTTTCTGGTTAGGAATGATTGCAATAGAACTGGGGAGAAGTTCACCAGGGCCTACAATATTTGTGAAAATAAAATACCAGGGAAGAACAAATATTAATGCTACTGGACCTGGACTGCAAAAGTTTGGAGGATTACTAGATGCCAGTAGCAATGTCAACTTTCATTTATTTTTTTTGCAGTTATATAGTAGGGCTCTCCATTTTTGTACCTCCAGTTCTGATAGCATAGTTCTATACCCAAGTTTATTTAACTGGGGTTCATTCAACAATATGCACATTTATACAATCAAGAATGGTTTACTAAACACAATGTGAATTTATACTATGATCTGTTCCTACCGTACTTTATTAACAGATTAACAGAGTTGGAAGGGACCTTGTAGGTCATCTAGTCCAACCCCCTACCCAAGCAGAAGACCCTACACCATTTCTGACAAATGGCAGTCCAGTCTCTTCTTGAAAGCTTCCATTGATGCAGCTCTCATGATTTCTGAAGGCAAGCTGAAGGCATTGGTTGATCGTTCTCACTGTCAGGAAATTTCTCCTTATTTCCAGGTTGAATCTCTCCTTGTTCAGTTTCCATCCATTATGCCTTGTTTGGCTTTCAGGTGCTTTGGAGAATAGCTTGATCACTTCCTCTCTGTGGTAGCCCCTCAAATATTGGAACACTATTATCATGTCTCCCCCGGTCCTTCTCTTCCCTAGATTAGCCATGCCCACTTCCTGCAACTGTTCATTGTAAGTTTTAGCCTCCAGCCCTGAAACATCTTGGTTGCTCTTCTCTGCAATTTTTCTAGAGTCTCAACATCTTTTTATAGTGTGGTGACCAAAACTGGATGCAGTACTCTAGGTGTGGTCTTACTAAGGCTTTATGGAGTGGTATTAGTACCTCCCTTGAACTTGATTGTAACCCTCTGTTAATGCAATGTAGGATTGCATTGGCTTTTTTGGCTGCTGACACACACTGTTGATTCATATTTAATTGGTTGTCCAATTATAGCTTATTTATGATGAGTAGACAGAGCCATGGGTTTACTGTTTCAAGCTTCTGGGGAAGATGGTTTGCCGTCTTGTAACACAATATCATACCAACAGCTATTTCCAAATAAAGCAAATGGCATGTTAAGGTCTAATTTAATCTGTACCCTCCTGACTTAATTTTCTACTCACTGGTCATTACCATTGAGTTTGCTTATCAGAAGGTTCCCCAAAAAGATCACATGACCCTGGGACACTACAACCATCGTAAAATGTGAGTCAGTTCCCATCCCGGGGATGTTACAATGGTCGTAAGTGTGAAAAACAGCCATAAGTCACTTTTTCCAGTGCTGCTGTACCTTCAAAAGGCCACTAGGTGAACTGTTGTAAGTGCGGGACTACCTGTATACAGTTGCTGTGAGTCGACAACAACTTGATGGCACACAATCACTCTCATGTGTACTTTGTAAGATGAGGGTTACTGAATGACACGTGGCACTAAAGGGATTCTAGAGCAGGGGTGTCAAACTCGCGTCATCACAGCGTCACGTGACATATCAGGACTTCCCCCCCTTTACTAAATCGGGCATGGATGTGGCCAGCACGTGATGCATCCGGCCTATGGACTGGGAGTTTGACAGCCCTGCTCTAGAGTCACATTTGGCTTTTGATTGGGGTGCCCAAAGCGCACCTCAAAAGGAAACTCAGCCCGAGTAGCGGATGAGATCAAGAAAAGCCTACACTCAAGTTAATTACTTCTCCATTTAATTAAAAGTAAATTAACTAAACACAGCTAACACGATTACTGATTACTCCCCGGTGTATTTAATGATTATACTGTATTAGTTATTAGATTGAAAATAAACATTTTCCTGGCAACATTTGGAGAGGCTGTGGGGACCATACTGAGCCTTAGAGCAGGGGCATATGTAGCCCCGAAACTGCAGGATATATGCCTGTGGTCCTAACCTCAATCTCGTATTTCCTTAGTGCCAAGTGAGATGCTGAGCCTTAAAGAGCGCCTGGAAGGCAACCATATCTTCTGATTCGGAACATATTCCTTCCTTCCCATTCTAAGCACTGAGTGCAAAGAGTAATGGGCTCTTCACATGCTCAGAGGCTCTTCGGTGAAGGTTGAATTATGTTTAAAAAGACGCCGGATTTGAGCTTTGGATGAGATTAATTCCAGAGAGGAGGAGTCTGGGGTGGAGCCTGTAAGAATACAGAGATGTTATTCTTTTTTTTTTTTTTTTCAGAGGTCCAATGCTGAGAAATGGTGCTGTGAGGGTACTTGATGCAGCATAAGACAAGGCACTGTGTGGCAATTCAGGATGTGTTCATTGTTACTTTCTCCTTGGAGATGAAACATGGCATTTTCACAGTGTGGTTATAGGATTATAAGGTTATAACCAGAAGGTTATTAAAATACTGCTGTGAATGCTGGCACAGCTTTTCCTGGGGAGGCACCTGAAAAGCACTTTTTTTTTTACTCAGGAGAAAGGACAATACAGGTTGCTAAAACTTTAGCCTGCACTTCTGTCTTTAAAAAAATAAAGAAAACCTTTCAAAAATCCTCAGGTTGCTGATGCTTTGTAGCAGGAGAAGGAGTGCTACTGCTTCTCTCTGATCTTTGCATTTCAAAAGAGATTTAGTGAGAGATTTGAACGATTTAGTGGCAGCCGTTATGGAGCACTAAAGGCAACTCACTTGAGAGGACCTAATCACGGATAGAAAAGGACCTGACAGATGTTTACCTCAGTTCTATATTTGCCAGACATGAAGTCTTCTCTGCAGTGAAGGCAGACAAGACAGGTGCAGACTTGATGCACTGCGGAGACTGTCGGGCAGACAAATAACGTGGAACCACCAAGTCCTTTTGCAAAGCCTGAATGTTTGGCAGAACCAGTAAAGCTGCTTCTAGATGCTGCTGTTCAGGCTGTAGGAGGCCCGCACGTCTGAAGTCACCCAGAATTAAAACAAAAGCAAGCCTCTGCATGTAGAAAGCCCTTGTCTCATCTCATGACATACTTACAGTATCTGGGGCTTGCTGACTAGCATACAATGGGCAAGGTTCACAGATTATGCTGATACATAAGCCATGGTTTACAAAATACTGCAGGCTGCTTCAGGCTTGCAGGTCACATTAAACCCTAATCAAGTCTCTCGATCCCTTGATGCGTGTTATGGGACTCCAGGATCAACAGCAAACTTTTTTTTTCTCTATTACTTTGGTTACAGTTGCTATTTGCATTGAAGTTCCTGAATAGGAAAACAGAAAAGCTTTACAACAAATTCTGTACAATGTAAAAAAAAAGGTCCTTTAATGACAGGGTGTTTCTGCTTCTGTTAGATCAAGGTCCATGTGGGGCTATGAAGGACATAAGAGTAGAAGAACAGATTGGAAGGGACCTTGGAGGTCTTCTAGTCCAACCCCCTGCTAAAGCAGGAAACCCTATATCAGGGGTGTCAAACTCGATTTCATTGAGGGCCACATCAGGGTTGTGTTTGACCTTGTGTGGGCATGGCCAGGATTAGCATGGCCACCTCAATGTCACTCATGTCAGGGCACCCCTCCCAGGCTCTGTTTTTGGCTGTGATGGCCTCCTGCAGTACTCCACCAGCGAAAATGGCGCTTGGGAGGAGGGCACACACGCGACCCTCCCAAGCTCCGTTTTCACTGGCAGAGATACCGCAGGCCGGTCCTTCACTGTTTCCAGGGCGGTCTCATGGGCCAGATCTAAGCACCCCGTGGGCCAGGCCTTGAGTTTGACACCCCTGCCTTATACCATTGTTGGTATGAAACCCTATCTATACCATATTGAGGGCCACCCTGTAAACCTGCATGGAAGCCCTGATTTTTTTAATTTTTACAGTTTAAGCACATAGGTAGGAGACGTTAAGACTAGAGATGCAGATTCTTTGAAGATCTGGAAGAGGTTGGAACACACAGGAACAGGAATCTCTTTAAAACAGCCCCCCCCCCTCTCTTTTGTCTTACAATTAGCCTTGGGGAAAAAATTCCTACTGCTTTAATGCAACTCATGAATAAGCCATGTATTTCTGAAGCTCACCCAGAAGCTTGAAATAGATGTGGCCGCTTGAAGGAGGCACTCATGTGCATTCAAGAACACTCAAAACATTTTAGAAGACTGCAGTTCTAGTGGAGATGCCCTTAACTTGTGGTGACAACATACAATTTTCTTAACAACCCGGAAATAGTTCTTAGCTAAAAAAAAAATGTTTTCAAAATGTTGTTTATTCTATCCCATTCGAGTTTATAAATTGCTTGTTTTACAATAAGCAATTTCTTTATATTCAGAAAGCCCTTCAATTTAGAAAATGTTATAATAATTTCCACGCCTGTTCAAGTTTTAATGTAATCTTAATACAACAATTATGACCATTGTTTATGCTGTAGTGTGCAGTGTGATCCCTATTATCTGTAGCTTGTTCAACGACATCTGATTAAAACAACCCAAATTCTTGAGTTAAGATACTTGAGGTCGGTTCTCCGGCTTTTAAAATTGCTCCCCTGTTCAGGAATGATTTATCCGCATTGTGTTCTGAATAAAGAAAAAGAGATTCAGTTAATTACAGAATAGATAGCAATCAAAATCTATGACCTGCCCTTCTGTCCTATCCAGTTTGAGAACCATAAAAGAGGGGCCACATCAAAGCCACATGTAGCCTCTTCTCTGCTCTTTATTCCTCCTTTCTCCAGTTTAGCCCAACTTATATATGTACTGTAAGTGTGCAGGGACAACACTTTGTTTAGAGCCAGATCTTCTTGAAACACTTCCTGGCTTTTGCCAACAACACCCCCCACCCCAAATCCCATATCATGTACAGAATTGGAGTCCAAAGGAAAATGTTGTCATGAACGTTCTGTGGTTTGTTGTTGTTTCTCCCCTCTTATCACTCACACACATACACAAGGAGGGTCTCCCAATTGCTGAAAACCTGATAGAACCTGATAGAACCCCAAGAGAAAGGCAGCAGTGATAATGACAGACATTTCAGGTCCAGATTTCTGATTCTGGAGTGTCCTCCTCCTCTTCCTCCTCCTCCTCCGCTTTTCTTTGCAGGATGGTGAAGGAATAGATGTGGAGGTATATAATGGGCTACCAGAAACATGTACCTGTGTGAGACTCAAAAAACTTCATTCCACCCCTGCAACACTGCGAAAGATGAGCTGCTGAAACAGATCTTAGGGAGAAGTGTAGTTGTGCCTACTGGAATCAAAGTGCCCTCCTTAATTCTAGATTTCTCTCTTTATGCCGAGGGTCTCATGAAAGCTATATTCCCCCCCCCCCCCCGCCTCACTTTCAGAGCAAAACTTAAAGCAGGGAACCCAAGCTTAGGGTGTTGATGGGGAAACAGATGTCACTGCACCACAAAGAGGCTGATGGAAGCACTGCAAATACGCAAAAAGCTGTGCTTCTCCATCAAAGGATAGCTTCCCGCTACTAAGCTAAGTGTTCAGTGACAAGACGATCATTGCAGGAAAAGCGGATGAGATCCTCGTTCGCTATGGGGATGAGTGACTGGCCGGGACGTGGAACCAGCAGAGTACTAAAATGTACTCTTGATTGTGTGGGTGGCAGACAGAGTAGCGCATGTCCTGAAGAGATTGAAGACGCAGCTTTGTAGCAGTGCAGAAGCAGTCCAGTTCCCTGTTACACCGTGGGTTTTAGTTTGGTAGCAATAAAGGACTGCAGAGATAGTGAACTGCAATGCGGAAACCACGGGTTGTTTTTTTAACCTAGCTCAAGTCTTAATTTTTTTTTGAAGTGCCATGGAAGTTGAGGGATAATGTTATAAAACTGCATGTCCTGCTTTTCAGTCTCTTTCCCCAGGCTGCTTATGAATGGCTTCCAGTTTTGCTGCAAGAAAGCAAATTGTGCAGCAAAGCAATCCTGCATGGAGTATGTTTCTCATTGAAAAGCATGCCTGTTAATGGTCAGGGCGGTGCTCTGCAGCATAAATTAGGTCTCACCTACAGATTCCTGCCCGTAGTTTTTTTTTTCTCTCGGCTCAGTTATAATGTCTTTCTTCTGGCCCGTTGCCAGAACATGACACCTTGTACTTATTTAATTTACATCCTGCCATTCCTTCAAGAGGTCTATCAAGGGAGCATACATAGCATTTCCTCCTCCCATTTTCCCCTACCACCACCACCACCACCATCTTGGGAAGTAGATAAAAGGAAAAATAAGAAAAAGATCCAGCACCTGCTTCCTCTATCTTTTATTGTGCTTTTTACAGGGGTAAGGAACGTTGGCTCTTTTATCACTTACGGACTTCAACTCCCAGAATTCCTGAGGGAGCCATAAAAGGTTCCCCATCCCTGGCCTACTGGTTTTTTCAGTTGTGAGGGAAATCAATTTTTGACTTGAATGGGACTGTTTAATATACAAATGTAGGACATACAAAGAATATATATAAAAATATGTCCTACATTTGTATATTAAACAGTCCCATTCAAGTCAAAAATTGATTTCCCTCACAACTGAAAAAACCAGTAGGCCAGGGATGGGGAACCTTTTATGGCTCCCTCAGGAATTCTGGGAGTTGAAGTCCGTAAGTGATAAAAGAGCCAACGTTCCTTACCCCTGAAAGATACACAATCCATTTCCGTCAGGGCACTACTTTGCCCTTTATCTCTGGGAAACTGGCTTTAAAAAAAACCCAAAACTCTTCAGCAGGGTGGGGAAGGCTTAGGATCCTTCAAGTGACCAATCACAAAAGCCTGCATTAAAAAAAAAAAAGATTCAGAAAGAAGAGCTGCAACATAACACATTGCAAGGATTGAAATGTAATTGGCAAGAAGCATTAAAAACAGACTCTGAACTTTGAATGCCAGGCAGGAGGAATTTTAAAGGTTAAAATTAACCTTTGCACCAGTGCACCAGGACTGAACAAGTAAACTACAGCATATAGCTGTGGATCCACTTGGGACTTTATCTTTCAGTGGAAAACAGGATGTCTTCCGTTCACAATAGCTCAGAACTGTGCAACGTATTATGCAAAACACAGAAGGGAAGACTACGCAAAAGTGTTGCAGCAATCCTGCAGAAATTGGAAAGATTGCAGCGTCTTGTTTTATAAAGGTCGCAAGTGAATGACACGCACGGCTAATATAGCACCAGGGCTGTCTTTGCAGGTTAAATCCAGAAATGTAGTTGGATTTGCACAAACACAGGGAAGTCCCCTTACTGAAGTGCTTGTGAAAGGGTTGTGCAGAGAATGGGAATATGTGACTGCTTGATTTAGCTGTTCTTACAATTAAAAAGGAAAATGCAAATTGACATCTCTGTTGGACAATGAAATGGTGGTAGCAGTTTCTGGAGCAATATTGTAGAGACAGGCTGAAAATTCTAGAAGGATCGCTGTACAGTAAAGCTGGTAGTTGAGCAGAATTATTATCTAAGGAAAAACAAGAGAGCGGCTTTAGAAACGCAGTTACTGCTGCAGAGATAACCGCGAAGAGGGAATATCGCTATATTTAGCTATGACAGCTGCTCTGCACTTGCATCGGAGGCGGTTTTCTCCAGTTCAGCGCCTTCCGGCAGCTTGGAAATCTAATTCCCTTTGGCCCATCTGACGGAGGGTTATGGGAATTATGATCTTGCAAAGGGTGCACGCGGATCTTGGCACTTAAGGTGTCAGCGGAGCAAAATAGGGACCGAGTCCGCTTGGGAAAAAGTGGCCCTTTCGCACGCGGGTGGCCCAGAATCTGGTTTTAGCAACAGCAAACGGAGCCTGAACGCAAAGGGAAGAGTACAGAGCTTTGCGCCAAAACGAGATCTGCACGCCGGGACCCTCCCTCCCCCACCCCCCAACCGGGCACCACAGAGGAGAAAACAAGAGCGTTGATTTGGGAATCCCCGTCGGTTGCTCTCGGGCTTTTAGCTTGGTAGATTTTTAGGCGGAGCTGGAAAGGATTGTAGGCTTGCTCCGCGTGTGCCTTCCGACGAGTGGGAAAGAATCCACACACAATACAAGCATCTTGCGACCAGCAGATCCCCTCCTCCAAATTTGTCGCATGGCTAAAGCAGTTATTCTCCCCTCCTCCCACTAATCCTAGTGAGTCAGAAAGCTGTGGGGGCGTCTTCGCGATGCTCCCAATCCGTTTCGGAAATGGGGGAGGAGGAGAGAGGAGAGAGAGAGAGGGAAGAAAAAAAGCTATTCAGGGTTGGGAGGGGTTGTGAAAAGGGAGGGGTGTGTGTAAATGCTCCGTCCAAAAGGGCGACACAGCTCCGCAATGGTAGGTTTGGTGGTAACTAGCGGTACAGCACACTAACCCCTGTCTCAAATGGTGAAGGCGGCCGTGGTTACATGGCTGGAATTTCATTGTTTGCAAGAACGGGGCGCAGCATTTTCCGCTATATTTTCAGGAAGTCCACGTTTGGCCTTGGGAGAGAGGGAGAGAGAGAGAGAGAGAAAAAGCTTTTATCTCGATAGCGCGGAGACAGGATACCCAGCAGCTGAGTGGGCTGCGAAGCTAAATATGGGGTGAGGTTATTAGTATGGGAGACCACCGCGGCAAAGATCATGAAACATTCCAGGAGCGCAAATGTAAACAGCTTGCCAAGAAAACATCAGCGGCTGGGTTCGATGGAAAAGGACGCTTAAAAAAAAAAAAAAAAAATCTGGAGTGACCCCTTTCTTTTAAAATAAGAATAATAGGATTCGAGCCTCCCGGCAAGATTCCCGGTAAATTCTATCCTGCCCCTCGAGTTGAATTGCGGAACTTCAACTCCCAAAATGCCTCAAAACGCTGTGAGTGCTGCTTGGCTGGCGCTGATGGGAGTTGTGGTTGAACAAGAGCGCTCGTGTTTCTTATGTGGGGAGAAATGGGGCAGAGGCCTCTGGCGGGAACGTGGAAGGCCAACTGCAAGTCTTCTTTCCTTTATTTATGGTACATTAAAGGGCTCGCTTTTGGCTGTGAAAGCCGTCTCTTGTTTTGGTCTGTAGTACCAAAGGTGCTTTTTCAAGAGGCAACTGGACTTTTGGGGTTTTTCTTTGAAGACAGTTTGCTGTCATCCAAGAAGCTTCTTCAGCAAAACATCTTCTAGGAAAAACATAGAAAGTCCAGTTGCCTCTTGAAAAAGCACCTTTGGGACAGCCATGACCTGGATGGCTGAGAATTTCCATAGACTCCATGTATATAGAATATATACCCACATAGAATACATAGAATCCCTGTATCAAAATTTAGAAGAACTGGCAGGAAAAGGAGGAGATGATTTGTAGTGGATAATCTGGTCTGGAGATAGTCCAGGATTTGTTACATATTATAACTACATATATCTGAAATATATGTGCAGATTTCAAAGATATTTGTTGGGAATGTGGACAACCACTTTGGTCTCCAGGCTAGAAGCCAGGAGACTGTAAGTTCTAGTCCCATCCCAAGCATGAAAAGCTAGCTGAGTGACGTTGGACCAGTCACTCCCTCAGCTCAACTCACCAGCAGGGGTGGGGAACTATGGCCCTTTTATGACTTATGGACTTCAACTCCCAGAATTCCTGAGCCAGCATGGGAATCCTGGGAGCTGAAGTCCACAAGTCATAAAGGCGACATAATCCCCCACCTCTGTCTTACAGGGGTTGTTTTTGTAAGGAAAATAGGAGGAGGGAGGAGTAATGTATGTGTTCAGTATCACGAGTTTATAAAAACAAAGATGGGATATTAAATAAATAAATAGAAATAACATTCAGCTAACACTATACTAATAACATAAGGGAAAAAGGAAAGTAACTGTTACATGTAACCCTTATACTATAGCTTCTATGGCCAAAATGATGGCCAAGAAAGTCGCACCGTGTTCAATTGTTTTTAATGTTTATTCAATAAAATTTATTAAATAAATAAATAGGGTAGTATTTATATGGCAAAAGGGGCAGCTTATGGACCATGGGCCATATATAATAGACTTGAACCTCATTTTCATCCAGCTCTGATATGCTGGCATAGTTCTGCAGTTTCCTGTTGAAAACCATCAGAGTCCTACCATTTTAGGTAGGAAATAATGAAATACTCATTTATGCCATAGATTGGACTGAATGTGTCTATTTTATATACTAGAAAAGAGCCAGACATACCCTTCCTTGGGAAAATTTAGACAATCCTAGGCTGTGCTGTTTAGTATGGTCTGAACCTGTGACTTGCTGCTTGCCCTGGTCTAGGGTGTTTCTCACAGCTACCAGCCTTGTGTTCAGTGGTCTGAAAGTTCAGCATATTGGGTCTCATTCTGTCTCCTGCAGTCTCTGCTGACATTTGGTAAATGGAGGAACAGCTTGTGAAGTTGTGCTACTGTACCATGCAATGTTTTTCAATCTTGGCATTGTTGCCAGTATTGCTGGCTGGGGAATTCTGGAAATCGAGGTCCAAAGATGCCAAGATTGGTATGACTTGATAGAGCAGGAAGCAAAGTCCTAACCTGCCTGTTTCCCTGACTCCTCAGTAAGTCAATTCCAGTTTGTTGACACTAGAGGGCACTATCTTACAAAGACTGGCATAGCTGTTAGACTGGACAGTGGTTTTTATGTCTTTACATTTATATCTTATACTTTCTATGGTACAATAAAAATAGAAGGAAAAAGCCATTCCCTCCCAAAAGGATGTTTATATATTTATAGCCACTTTGCTATTATGTTTATCTTTTATGATAAATATAAACTTAATAGCATGTTTTAATGATGAGATCTCTCTGCTATCCAGTGTTGGCACAGAAAGACCACAACAGGAGACCCTGCCTGGACATTCCAGAACTCAACACTGCCTAAAACAGCACAAAGACCGCTCATATGAGGAGCCAAGTCATATTTTCTCCATCAGTTGCGGCTGTGAAAGAGATACAGGTGCCCTTGGTGCTCACTGTCTGGGCAGAGAAGGGTGTGCTCTTAACTGGCAGAAGAGTTTCCAGGCAAGGGCCTGCTCATACTTGAACAGGCTGCCAAGAAGTGAGCATTGGTTCATTATGTTGGTCTGGTGGCTGGGCAGAAACAAAGATTTGGAACCAGGACAATTAAGAATACCCTAGGAAACAGCATGAAAACTCACAGTTAGATGCCCACCAAGGCAGATCTGGGGAAATGTAGTGTCTGAAATGGGTCATTCCCCGCAGTTGGCTATTACAGCCAAGGCTTCCCATTTTATACTGCAGAGCAGCAGCTGTTCTTTGGCCCTGGAGTTCACAGTGGTTCTGATTCTGTAATTTATTTTTTCCTTTGCGGGAGGGACATCTTAAAAATCTTTTTTTCCCCTTACAGCATGAAATGCCTCCATCAAAAGCTCTTAACTTTCATTCTGCTGCAATTGGCAGGGTATGCCTGCATCTCACCTAGGTCCCTGGATAGTGCTAGTTTTACATGCACCACTGATTGTAAAATGCTGGTTTCGGAGGATATTGGGCAAAAAAAAAAATTGGAACATGGTTTTTTTTCTGTTTGCCAATTTGTAGAATGTAAGAGAAGGAGTGTTTGTGTGGCTGGAAACAAGCTCAGGGATTTTTTTCTTTTTAAGTGAGGAGAACCAGCCCCTGACCTTCACGGTTCCCCCCCCCCCTAAATTCCTTACGGAATTTGGTTTCTCCTAAGATTAAGGTAGGAAAAAAGCTTCTTTCACAAGGAGTAATGATTTTCATGAATGCTGGCATCTAGTTTGGTCTGGCATCAGAACAAACAGCAGGGAATGGAATGCCCCTTGGTGTTTTTCTTTGCTTGTGAAACTTGCAAGGGACTGTTTTGAACGAAGCCAGAACACTGGATTAAATAGCAAAGCTGTCCTTAGGGAAGGGAAAGTTTCCCCCATGTGTTAAGATGGTTTTAATGCTACCCTAAGAAGGGGCAGTAAACAGGACGGGGGAATCTAAAGACAATAGTTACAATTTTTTATTTTAATTAGAAAATCCGTTTCCAAATGACGTTTAAATGCAAAACAAATTTGCTTGAGAAAAGAGGAAAGCAGGAAAAAATAAGGGAAGGCAACAGTCCTTCTCCCCCCTTCCCCTTCCCAAAATTCCATCATGATGGTCTAGCTCAGGGGTCGCCAACCTTTTGGATCTCAGGGACCACCAAACTCATAATTTTAAATCCCAGGGACCACTAGTATGAATTTTGACTGACAGTGGTTTGCTGACATTGGTGGGAGAGAGAGAGAGAGAGAAAGATCTGATCTAACCTCTCTCTCTCTCTCCCTCTCCCTCTCCCTCCCTCCTCTCCTCTCTCTCTCACACACACAGAGGCATACACACACACACAAACACACAGAGGCAGGTGTGGGATTCAGATTTCTTAACCGGTTCTTGGGCAGAACCTAATTTGAGGGTGTGGCTTGTGGTCATGTGACTGGCTGGGCATGGCTTGTAAATATAAATATTTCTGTAAATATTGCATTTTTTATTTTAAAAAAGAGCAACTTTTACCCAAAATCAGGAAAAGCAGGCAGGCAGATTGAGTTGCTCACAGAATCACAGATTCACTTAGAGATCTGTGTTTCTGCCATCGGCTATCTGAGTCTGCACTGAATAGAACCTTCAGTCCTAAGGGAGGTTTGGCTCTGCTTAAAATCTAAGATCTATTGGTTACCTAGAAAGCAAGACATCCAACGATTTCCTGCTTTCTAGCAAATCTAAATGTCCCAGCACAGCAGAACAGCTGATGGTTGGGGAGGGGAAGGAAAAATAACAACTTAGCAGGCAAGTTTACCAGCTAAGGAGTGAATGGGCAGGGAGTGTTCCCGTGGGCCATGTGGGCAGCACAGCCTTGTGTTCCTGTGCAGCCTGGATTAATTGCTTTGGGGGATGCTCTGGGGGCGACATTTCTCTGTGGACCACCAAAATTTTCTCGCAGACCACCAGTGGGCCATGGCCCACCAGTCAGCAACCATTGGTCTAGCTGATAGTTATGTATTACCTGGTTGGGATAAACTCTTAATTTTTGGTTTGGCACATCAATGTCGCTAAAGTAGCTGGTGAATTGACCAATAATTCAGATGGGAGGATCACGATAGATTGCACCCATTTCTGTGTGAAAGCTTCAAAAGACTGCAATCCCCATGCATTTTATGCCACACAAAATTTTTTCAGTCCATGAAAACTTGGCCGGTCTCATTTTTTGTGTGTTTCTCATAACTCCTGGTTCTTTTCTACATGGGAACTATTGGTTGATTTAGAAACTATCTTGTAAGAAATGCAAGCTTTGTTTTCTTCAAAGTCTAAATTTTGGCGTATTCCACATGCCGCATAAACTGAAATCTTTATCTGAGCAGCCTTTCTGCCTCCTTAGCCTCATGTGTTACATCATTCCCTACCTGTTGATTCACACAAATCATGGCATAAAACTACATGCCATTAATTTGTGTCATTGTATAATTATTGGCATTATTTAGTAGCAATAATACATTGGCATTAAAGCATTTTCCATTAATTAACATGGGGGATAATGAAGCATTAAGAATTCTCCAGCTGGCAGCCTAAGAGTATCTGAGGAACATCAGTCTGACTAACAGCATTCGGTCCTAAATATCTTTTAGAGGGGAACTGGGGGCAGTGATTTTTAAAATTCATATCCTTGCCGCTTCAGACAGTGAGTTTCAGATGTTAGGGAGAGTTCTTTGTAGAGAGAATTATCTGAGGGAGGAAGAGCAGGTTGACCTCCTGCTTAGATGTTAATTAGCTTTTTCTTTCTTCCATCTGTTTTTTCTCAGATTTATAGAAAATTAAATGAGAGCCAGCCTCTTAGGGGACACTGTTGCTTTGCCCAATCAAGCAAAATGCTCAGACTCAGATCATGAGTTTAGTTAGGAATGTTGTGGCTAAACTTAACCTTCTTAATGATTTTACAGTTGAACCATAAAAGTATTGGCCAGCCCTGTAAACTTATGTTGGAAAAGTCTGTTGGGAGAGTTTTGATGTATTTAGGCCTCTCAGCACGGGGCCAACCTATCAGTTGTGGCGAGGGAGGGCAGTTGTCACAAGGAGAAGAAAGGTCCCTTGTGAATATGTATTTTCTTCCTGGAATTGCTTTTTGGATTGGAGGGAGGTCTCACTTGTCTAATTTGGCTTTTGCAGTTAAACTCAATGTAATTTGGAGCGGAGGGGATGATAATGTTTATTATTGGTCACAACACTGCATGGCTGGGTGAGCTGTTTCATGAAAGTGAGGTAAAGTACTTGCCTTTGACAGCTGCATGAAGTAAAACTTAATTAATAAATTGTGCACTAATCACAATTAATTGCAACAATTGTCCCATTGAGTTTTTATTGAATAGTGGGCTCTTGTGAAGTCCGGTGAGGTTTGTTTGGGAAGAAACCCTCAATTCAATTGTCCAGCTGATATTAATGCAAATGTTGGCAGCGTTGACATAGTTTCTAAAGCTCAGTGAGAGTCTCACTATTTTTGTCCTTGGCAGGAATGATTTTTTTTTTCCTTAGTAACTTGATGGACAGGAAGGAAAGGATGGAAAAAAATATCATAAAAAGGGAGATAGAAGTGAGTGGTCTGTCTCCTTAGTGATCTTTCCCATTGTCAGCAAGAAGCTTTTGAGAGGTTTCTGTCCTGATTTGTGTGTGTGTGTGTAATTCTACAATCCTGCGTTATGTCAGCTTTAAAAATTCAGCTGCCACATTTTTTTAAAGAGAGTTGGAGGAGTTGAAAAGTTCAAGGTTATTCTGTATGTCATATTAAGAAATTCCAGTGGTAGTTAATTGGTTCTCATGATTTATGAAGTGGGAGGAAAGAAGAGAGGAGAGAAGGTGGATTCTGTGTAACGGGGAAAATAATTTCACTTAGGAAATTGCCTTTGACATGCCAGATCTGTTTCTAAATAAATCAATTGGAGAGAAAATGTCTCAGAGTGATTGATATCATGGATACATCTGGATGCCTTACATGTTACTCATGGCTTCGGCCTCTCCAGATAGAAGTGCTGTCTGGAGAAAAAAATAATGACTTTTCCCTTAGAAATAAACAAGTTGTCATGGCACATTTACTACATCCAACCATATTTATATTTTAAAAGATTTTCTATTTTTTAAAAAAAAATGGTTTGGAAAAACTCAGATGAGGCCATATCACTTATGAGTCCTTGGATGGGAACCAAAGGAATGTATTGGCAGACATTTTAAATATTAGTGGGGATTTTTACTTGTATTTAGAGATGATGCTGGCTAATGGTGGAACATTCCTGAGCAAAAGTTACCAGAAGAAAATCTGATGAAACATGGTTCAAATCTACCCTCTTCTTAGACATTCTGGGTTCCTCCGGATTTACCAAGGAAATAGAAAATGGTGGTGGTTAAAAGAGGTTAAGGTGTGGCATCAATCCAAACTGATACTTCTTGGATTATCAGGGTCAGCTTAGATTCATCCTCTTTGTAGTATATAGATCTTGTCTTCCTGTGCTATTAGGAGTAAGTATGTATGTTGACTCCATCTGGACTCATACCTTGAAGACAGTGGTGGGATTCAAATTTTTTCACTATCGGTTCTGTGGGCATGGCTTGGTGGGTGTGGCAGGGGAAGGATACTGTAAAATCTCCAGTCAGAGGAGGTATTGATCGGTTCTCCAAACTACTCAAAATTTCTGCTACTGGTTCTCTAGAACTGGTCAGAACCTGCTGAATACCACCTCTGCTTGAAGAACAATCTGACTTGGGGGTAATTTAAACATTATGATGTCTTTTCCTTTTTTGCAGGGCAAAATATTTCAAGGGGAAGAAACTTCACGGAGAATTGGACATCAAGGTT
Source organism: Hydrophis major (assembly GCA_033807585.1). Taxonomy (NCBI): domain Eukaryota; kingdom Metazoa; phylum Chordata; class Lepidosauria; order Squamata; family Elapidae; genus Hydrophis; species Hydrophis major. The sequence goes on from CM066329.1 coordinate 226,420,350, forward strand.
GAACAGGTAAGCCTGGAAACAAATATTAGGGACTGACTTCTGAAATCCTTATCAGAGTTTCAACCATATAGCTTTCCAGGTATTGTTGGACTTCAATTTCCAATTTCCAACTAGGGCTGGCAGTAATTGGAGTGAAATAACACCAGTACCATACTGTTCTAAGACTATGCAGTGCTATACTTGCTTGTTGTGCATTGGCCCCTGTTGGCGGGATGCGTAATTTGTCTCAGCTGAGCTTCAAAAGTACCTAAAAGCCAACTCGTAATTGTGCTCATGTTATATTGACCTTGAAACAGTAATGGAAGGTACAAAGAAATGCCATTCAATCAAATACCAAATGACCTACCTACCTTTAGTCATTGCTGACCTTGGAGGAACCAAAACCCTTTTACTCCTTGTGAGGAATTTAGGGAGTATTTTAGGTACATCTTTGGTTCAGGGTAAGTCTACATGGTATGTTTGCTTAGGTTTCAATGTTGTCTCATTTGAATTGAAGTTTATTGAACTTAAAATGTGGTGTACAGACTTTTCAGTTTGCACTGAGAATACAGCATAAAATACATACCACAGGGGAAGTTAGACTTGATGAGCAAGATATATTTCAAGGAAGCTACTTCACCATTTAGATTATATTTTTCTGCTGCAAATTCATTGGATAAAGACCAGGGAGGAGCAGTGTTAAATTCCACCCGCTTGTAGTTTCTATGTTTCTGCCCTTAAAATGAAACTGAGAATGAATTCAAAGTAAGTATGCCTGACGGGAATCTCTGTTTTTCTACTTTAGGGGAGTTCCAAAATTAGGTTTTTTCCCCTCAACCCTTACAGTAATGTCCTATCCTAAGTGATTTATGGGGTTGGTGAACTTCTGTCTACCTCTAGAGATTATTTTCAGTCTAGACTTTTAAATAATCTTCATGTAATCATGACTCAAAACTGGATTGTAATACTTAAAATGTTGGATTAAAACTAGGGAGGCCTAGGTTCAGAGGTGGGTTGCTAGGGGTTCGCAGGGGTTCGGGAGAGCCTCTAGCTAAGGTTCTGTCCAGTTCGGAGAACCCCCAAACCTTACTCCTGGCTGGCCCCGTCCACTCCACACTGCTCCTCCCAGGATTCCCCAAGGGGCCATTTTGGATGCAGGTAAGTAAAGGGCACGCGGAGGCTTGGGGAGGGCGAAAAATGGGCCTCCCTGAAGTTTGGGAAGGCCAGAAATGGATCTGTTTCTGGCTTCCAGAGAGCCTTCGGAGCCTGGGGAGGTCAAAAACGCCCCCCCATGGTGTAGGAGGCCAACTAGGCCATGCCCACCATGGCCACACGCACCCAGCAACCGGGCAGAGAATCCGTTGCTACAATTTTTGAAGCGCACCCCTGCCTAGGTTCATCTTTAACCATGGGCCAGTCATTGTCTCTCAGCCGAATCTATTGCACAGGTTGTCTGAGGAGAAACAAGAAGAAAGGATGCAATGTACAGTATATTAAGTTGAGCTCTTGGCTTTGGAATGGAGTATACGCCTAACAAATAAGTAGTTTAGTCTTACATGTGCAGCCAGATCATATCTGACCATTTAATAAAATTCATGATTAAGGCAAACCATACAAAGGGTTCAGGTGATAATTAAAATATGTAATTTTTATCAGAAAGCACTTGGATGAATTTAGAAAAGATTTCTGGAAGTTGAAATGAATTCATTTCATGTGGTTTTATGGACATTCTTTGGGAGCTGAGAATGGCTATTGAGAAACATCTTAAAATTCTTCATCTTCTATAGACAGCTGAGGAAATCCAGATCATGAAAGCAGGGGGAATTGGTAAACTTAAGGGGTTGAATATTGAATGATGACTACCTTCCTATGGATGTGATTCCACTTGTTAGCCATCAGGTCACTATCTTTGTCATGCTATCTTTAAACTTAGAAAAAATAGTTTTCAATTATAGCACTGGTTCCATGTTAATTTAATTATTTCAGATGCTTTTGCTTTGTTGTTGTCTTTTTCTTATCAATATTCTTTTTTAAATTCCGTGTCATGTTGTTACACGCTATGGTCTTAATAACTTACTGAATTTTGAACTTGCTTGCATTCGTGTTGGAAGTGCTGAGGCGCTTCTGGGTCGAAAGGATTAGCCAATGATATAACTGGTGCTCAGGGGACACCTAGTTGGGTGCTCCTTTCATGTCCCAATTAATGTGCCCACCAAAGTGGTACCTATCTTATCTACTTGTGATTATTCATTTTCAAATTGCTAGGTTGGCAGGAGCTGGAATGAATGATGGGAACTCGTCCCATCTATTCTGACCAAGGCTTCCTGAGACCGTAATTAAGCACATGCTTAGTTAAAACACCCCTTGTTTTATTTCAACGCTGGGAATTGTGTTCATTCCCAACCTGTAATGAGTCCCAAACAGTCTCTCGAGATAAACACCCACCTTTCTCTCCTTTGAATTGCTGCCAAAAACTAAAGTGCCAAATTAACTATAAAAAGTCAAATGAAATACAAAGTCCACACAGAGCTTCAAGGTTTAATCCAAACAGAGTGAACAACTTTGCTTCCTGCAAAGGTTTCTCTACCTTTGTATTTCCTTTATATCTTATGGGAGGGGTAATCACTTCCAAGCCTTACTTCTAAGTCGCCCCTTTTGTCTTAGCTGCTCTTGCCTTCTAGCAGCTTTGTGTACACGCACACCAGGAACAGGCTCCCCTTGTTACTCTGCCTCACTGCTCCCAGACTCTGGAGGCTCTGGAGGCAGCACCGCACTCTCAGATGGTCCTGGCCCCATCTCTGCATCAGACACAGGACCCTCATCTGAGTCCCCTCCAGACTCCCAGACTGGTCCCCGTTCTTCCCCACTCTCCGATTCTGGTGAACCACAACACTGTCACACAGCAGCATTTGGATCTCAAAGGTGGCTTTGCTGATTCTCAACCACATTAGCCACCGCACTCCTACTTTGAACTAGTTGAGGAAGTTGTTCACTGTGATGGACAATTCTTCTTCAAAGGAAACTTACCTGGTCTTGCTGATTTTCTGACTGAAGTATCTAAAGGACCACACTATTACCTGGAATTCAAAGACTATTACCTTCTGTTTGCATTTGTTGATAGACAACTTGTTCTGTGGGCTGGAGCAATCATCAAGGGTATCCCCATACCTTGAAAAGTTGATGTGGTGACAGCTCTGAGAATGTATGAATGTGCTACCCATGTGGCTTTGTCTTGTTTCTACTAGGCAGAATTCTGTGATTTGAACTTGGTGGCTCACGCTAATGGCAATTTTTCTGTTGACATGGAGGTTATGCGCAACGGGATCAAAGTAGTACGGTGAGTAGAAACATGGCACCATCCGTAATTTATTACAATTGTTCAGAGTGTTTATGTATAGATGGTCCTCAACTTAAAGCAGTTCATTTAGTGGCCGTTCAGAGTTACAGCGGCACTGAAAAAAGTAATTTACGGCCATTTTTCACAGTTACAACCTTTGCAGTAGCTCCACATTCGTGTGATCAAAATTCAGGCGCTTGGCAACTGACTTATATTGATGACAACTGCAGTGTCCCAGAATCCTCTGTTGCGACCTCCTGACAAGCAAAATCAACGGGGAAGCCAGATTCATTTAACAACCGGGTTACTAACTTATCAGGTGCAATGATCCACTTAACAACTGTTTGCAAGAAAGGTCATAAAGTCGGGCAAAACTCACTTTTAACAAATGTTTCACTTAGCGAACAGAAAGTTGGGGCTCAATTGTGTTCTTAAGTCGAGGACTGCCTGTGTTTATGTATTGATTGTTTTTTAGGCTTTAATGTATTTCAAGGGAAACACTAAGTTTGATTTTGGCTACTGACGAAACAGTCTTTTGTCTGGATGTTAAGTAGTGTGTTGAAAATTGTATACCGAGTTTATTCAAGCCTATTATAGAATTAGAAGTTGGGGATTTTCATGAAATTGCCAGTTACACAAATCTTTACTTTTTATGTGTAACTTGCCCCCATTGACCCAAGAGGAGAATATTGCCAGTCTGCCCAATACTTTTCTGATTACTGAGATTGTGCAGTAGAGTGCAGTGTTAGTATCCAGTACACTACAGTATACAATTATCATCACTAGAACTATAAAATATATACTCACTGCAGTGCTACCATTGAAAGGTTATTGAAGAGTCTGACGTTTCTGTGGGATTATTTGATTTCCTAAATAATCTTATATATCCCTGCAGCTATTCTCCTATCTTTGCAGCCATTTAGGCAACATTTGAAAAATCAACTCTTCCTCACAAATCTGTGTTCTCTTGTGCTCTGCTTTTTCTGAGTGCCCTTCTGCCCCCAAGCTATCATGTACAGTATGTCAGTGGTTCTCAATTGTTTCTTTACCACAGACCCTTTTTAAATACCTTTTGTGGCCAGGGACCCCCCAAGACTTAACTCAAGATTTAAATCATAACATTTCTTCAAGCCCTCATGGACCTCCTGTAATGACATATCTTCCCCGAGGCTGCCGCGGTATGAGATGGATATATTTCTCCAGATGTATTACACTGAAATCCCCGTTATGTCCAACACTCCTGGAAATTATCAGATGTTGAGGTAGATTGTTCATTAATAGTAATTCTGACTTATGATGAAGGCTTGCTGTGTTTCCAAGTGCAAGTCTTTCTCAGCATTAATTGCCTAAGGTCTTTAAAAAATGGAATGTCAGAGATGCTAAAAATATGACTTTCTTCTGTCTTTAAACAATTTCTGTGCCAATTTACTGTGTGACCCTTGGTTCTTTTCTGTGCTTTGGGTCTTGGTGAATAATTTAATAAGCCACTAAATGAAGAATAATTGAAGTTGTAGGTTTAATTCTGCGAAATAAACTTCTGATATGGACCCCTTATCTCATGGGTGTCAAACTTGTGGTCTGCGTCACGTACTGGCCCTGCCCCACCCGGTTTAGCGAAGGGGAAAAAAGTCCCGATATGTCACATGATGCCGCCGTGATGACTCGAGTTTGACACCCTGCCTTATCTGATTCAGGGCTATGGAATGGGAAGTATGAAGCTTTTCATGTTTTCTCTCTCATCACATTCTTGATCTGAATTTTCTATCTGGACTGTCTCCCCTTCCTCATCCCCCAACACATCTGGTATTATTTGCATTGGGGAATAAACATGTTTATACTGGCAGTTCTTTCCCCAAAGTGTTCTGACCTAGGCTTCCCCAGAAAGCACTGAGCAGACTCTTTGTCCCAGCAAAACCCCTTTTATTAAACAAAGGTGAATTTCTTGCATTCACTTTCAGCCAAAGGCCTGGCAAACAGTCTTTTAAGGGTGTAATTAGGAGCACAGACCTTATCTAGCTTGGAGAGCTGCCAAGTAAATATTTTCAAATGCAGTGCTGACAAGGAAGGACTCGGCACAAAGTCTCTGAGATGCACAGACAGATCTTCACACTGCTGCAATGAACAAATGAATTGTTTCCTGCAAAAGCCCCTCTCCTTTTGCTCCTCTTTTAATCCCCATGGGAGGGGCCATTCACCATCCACCTAGGGCTTTACTCCCACATCAACCTTAGTTTGCAATTGTTCTTTTCTTTTGGCAGCTCTGTGCATGTGTAGGCTGGGAACTGGCTCCAGCTGTTCCCCCACCTCACTGCTGTCTGACTCCAAAGGCAGCTGATAACTGCCAGACTGCCCTGGCTCCATCTCTGCCTCTGATGCAGAGTCCTCATCTGAGTCTTCCTCAGCCTCCAGGATCGGGTCATGTTCCTCCCCAATCTCCTCACTGTCCGACTCTGCTGCCAGCTCCGCTAGCTACTGGCGGGCCATAACACTAAGTAGACATGGATGGGTCTATAAAGTCATAGGAAAGCACCTTTAAAATAAAAGGATTTTGTTTAGCTTTTAATCTGGAGCAAGACTAGAGCAGGGACAAGTCTTCCCATCTTGAACTGGATTGGTTCCCTTCATCTGCTGTTGTCAGTCTTGTGATTGACTTACTACAGAAAGATTGCAAGTAAAGTTTGTTTTCTTTAACAAGAGGGTTGTATTTTGAAGTTCACATACAAATGCACGCACTCAGATAACGCAGTATTTTTATACACCTTTATTCAGACTTCAGGATGAGTGGGATATCAGCAAATGTGCCAAAGACGAAATCATACATAATTCTTCAGACACAATACATTTAATTCAAACAATTATTCTATAAATCTATTCAAATGTCTGGATGAATAAACCGGTTTTAACTACTGGTTTCCAAGTGTTGGGGCCGATCAACCTCTCTGAATACCATTGGGGCAGCACATCAATCTTTGTTATGTCAAAGTTGATATACATTGCCTTAAATGGGACATAGCCCAGCGACTGCAGTGAAAGTGTTGGAAGAAGCCTTGAGCATATATGCTCGGATAATTGCTGGGAAATTTCTACTAGAACTTGACCACCCATGAAGATTGAATTGTGATGGAAGAATAAACAATGTGCTGTCTAGAAATTAGTATAGTCTCTGAACACATAGTTATTGTTTATCCCTGAGCTTGGGAATGTGGCAGCCTTGGGTTTTAATGAGTAACCATTAAATTTTCCTCCAGCAACCGAGAAAATGAGACCAACTTGAATCAAAGCTGCTTAAAACAAATTTTGAAAATAGCATGGATACTTTAAAAAGCTGTGAATTTCCTGTGTTTTGTATCGTAATATGTTATTTTATCTAACTCTACAAAGGTTCTATAGCTCTCTCAGTGGTAGAAGACCAAAGGAAAGTTAACACATTGAGTAAGAGGGTTTGATTTAGGCATCTAAAATGGAAACTATAGACCAGGGGTCTTCAAACTTGGCAAGTTTAAGACTTGTGGACTTCCACTCCCAGAATTCCTGAGCTAACATGACTGGAGGAGGAATTCTGGGAGTGGAAGTCCACAAGTCTTAAAGGTGTCAAGTTTGAAGACCCTGCAATAGATTAAGAAGCAGCTTTTGTGGACAAATGCATTAGATTCTTTATCCTGCCTCTCCTTCCTTTTTATATTCACACCTTTTCTTCCAGGAGCCTGAAACCGGACTTTGTCTTGATCCGCCAGCATGCCTACAGCATGGCTCGTGGTGGAGATCATCGCGGCATTGTTATTGGCTTGCAGTATGCAGGCGTGCCCAGCGTCAACACTTTGCATTCTGTATACAACTTCTGTGACAAACCTTGGGTGGTGAGTGGCAGAAGATAATAATTGAGCAAAGAACCAGATCGATGCCACTGTACTGTAGATTCTGTATTAGAACTAAACATAGAAAATTTAATATTGTAAATTAAGTAACGTACTAAGGTGGAGGACTTGCCCTTTTTTCTTTATTTTGTGAAAAAGAGGTATTCGGGAGGGCTTACTACATTTTACTAACTTAGTTTTAAGCTGTTTTTGGATGTTGTAAAATGTTCAAATACAATTATCATTCATCATTCCTACAGTTAAAGAAACAATTAACACTTTTTCAACAAGAGAAGGTAGCAATTTTTTTAAAAAAGCAAGTAATGTCAACTAATTAAAATGTCTGAGTAAACAGAAGTGCTGAAATAATTGCAGTGTTGTATTAGTTACACTTTCCACAAAGAAACTCTTTGGCATCACCTAATCTATCCAAGATGCCAACTCTCTTAACTCATAGGTAAGCTAGCTTAGAAGAGATGATCCTAGAATTATCTGGTCCCCAAATTCTTTATGTATTTAAAAAATAGGCATGAGTGGCACTGTAAGTTGGACTTGGAAGGAGATGGGTAATACTATTTTTCTTGGTTGGGTGAGTTATCAGTCATGCTGCATTCCACATTAGCAGAACCTTTTAGCTTGTCTTTGAGGATAGCCCATGGACAGCATATTACAAAAATGGCCAACTCATGCGTGTCTAGGCTGGCTGCGTAATATGTCAGCACCTCCCTAGGAGTCAGCTAAGTGTTACCGATGATGGTGGACATTGTGTAGGATTTCTGACATTTGCAGTTTGTTCTGCTAATATTATGAAATTATATTATGAAATTATGTTCAGGCTCAAGTAGAGGGAAGGAAGAGGGAAGGAGTTGCAAAGAGAGGGGTTGATAGTAAAGTTAACCATAGAAGCTTGTGGAAATAGATTTAGGAATATCTTCCTTGTTTCTTACTGCACTGTCTCTCCAATAGTTTGCCCAGATGGTCCGCCTGCATCGCAAGCTCGGTCCGGAAGAATTCCCCCTCATTGACCAGACATTCTATCCCAATCATAAGGAGATGGTAAGTTGGACTGGCATGTGGAAGGCTGAGGATCTTTCTGATTATGTGCTGAGACTAGCACATTCTGAGTGCTCTGGCCCCTTTAATAATGAAAAGGGCAAGTAGCCATTTCTGAGCTGGACCATTGAGAATGAACATGTTTATGCATATATCTATGCATATAGCTATCATTAAAGTGGTTTTCAGATATAAAACATATCAGAGTCATTCCTTCTTAGCCAGCATGTCTTCATTTTCCTGTTCAAAGATGAGTCATGTATGACAAGGCTTGACTTCTGAATGAAGTGGCCATACTTCGATCTGCACTAATTTGAGTTTTTAATCATCTGTTCAGGGTTAACGTGATTACAAAAAAGGACATAGACTCCATTTGGGCAAATGTTTTCTCATAAATCTTCTAAGGAAAGACTTCGTCTAGTGGAGGAAGAGGTGAAATGCTCCTATGTTGCCAATAATGCTTGCAAGAAATCATTTTTGTCTTAAAAGTGATGAAATTATTTTTCTCTTATAAGTGAAAACAAATCTCGATAATTACTTTAATTAATGTAACAGATAAAAGATTAGTTTAATGAATCTAACATAATAACTAATAAAATGTAATGTAATATATTGAACAATCAATATACAGTAATTCTGGGTATATACAGGCTCAGATTGTTTAGGTTGCACTTTGCTGGTGAACTGTTCTTAAATATGGACCCTTTTAATTTGCTTCAGTATTCAATACTTACTCTACCATCATACTACTTGTTTGTGTTTGCAAGTAGCACACCCCTTTTTCTTCCTATGGAAAACTTGGAAAATGTATTCTTATTCTCATTTACAATATTTGTGTTCTCTTTTTCCATCTTAGCATCTCCTGGAGGTTAATTTACACTTGTGACATAGCAACCCCTTCTCACAGCTTCATTCCTCCCTTCCATCCAGTTCTTTCTATTGAGAGGTGTGGGCAGAGACTTTAAAACCGATATAATCCTAGTAAAATTCTAAAACACAGTGATGAAAACCAAGCTGTAGAAGGTCAGCTTACAATTTCAGGGATTGTACAATTTACTTGAAGCTCTGCAGATCAGTCCTTGCCCCCATGGCTTGCCTCTCTGTGTGGTTAACGGTTTTAGAATGTACCAGTTGGGCCTCTATAGTGCCTGCTCACTTTTGAACTGCCAAGAAGCCACATATTACTACAGTTATATCTTAAACAGGTTTGGAAGGGGAAGAAGGTTCAAAATAAGCATCGATGTTCTCAGAAAGTAATATAATATCCAAACAAAGGAGAAGTTATTTAAAGAGCACTCCTCGTAGTTATTTTCAAAATGCAGAATAATTTTGTGTGGTCTTGGGATACAAGGATGGTTTGGCTAAATGTCATTTCCCTTTCTTATCCTTTTCCTTTCTCTTGGCAGGAACTCAGTCATTCCTTAAAATGCATACTTTTCTGCTCTTTCTTCTAAATCCTGTATGTGTGCGTATTGCAATCCTTTGATCTTGCTGTTATTCAGTGATGGCTTAAAAATACTTCTCCTGTGCTTAGAGATATGCAGTTGTTAATGACGGTTTCATGTTTCCACATTGGATATATTGGTGCAGCTTTGGAAGATGGTTTCTTTACTCCTAACCCAGGATGTGGGCAGTGGAATGGTAAACTTAGGATACCCAGACAAGAAGAAAGATTAGAGTTATAAGAGAAAACTGGAAGGCCCTTTGGAGGCTGCTCTACAGACTACTGAAAGCTTCTTCTGTTCCTTTTGTGAAAATCATCTGCATACGTTCTAGGGTTTTTTCTCAGAAAAAAACACCTAAAAGTATTCCCTTGGGTTTTCCTTAGAGGAACCACTATGTTCTACTGTAGAGGCTATTGCCAGAATCAGTACAGAACTTGAGCAAGCTTAATTGTTGGAATTGGCATTTATTTAAAAAGAGACAACTCAGATACAAACGGAAGGATTGTCAGGGAGAGGAGTACCACTCCAGAGTCCATAAGATGTTACTGCCTCAGGAGGCGAGACTTGCGAAGGGACCCAGGTCCTTGGGAACTCAGGGATTGCCAGGTGCAGAAGTTAGTGCTCTCAGATCGAGGCAGGCAAGCCAGGCGCTTGGCCTGAAGGCCATCCCATATCCGGGACATGATCCCATCTGTCCATAGGCACTGGTTGTCAGAAGAGATGAAACATGGCATGGAAAGGCAGGACATGACCTGTTGAAAGAATGGCAGAAGAACATAAGGACAGTGTGAGGGAGATGTTCCTCTTGAATATCACATAAATACTCCATTATCGCATCTCTTAATTTCTTAATTCTACGTTGCTGTAATCTAGGACAGGCAATCAAATAAGATGGGACCAAAAACAACCCAAAGTTGTTGAAAATTGGAGATTTATATCTTATCAGGCATACATCATTTATTATATCTCCAGTCTTGGAGAATTTGTTCTGATTTTAATAGAATATACTATATGCTTTGAATTGAGCAAGGACTGAAGGACAGATGACATTGGCTGTGTCATTGGTATATCCCTTTACAACCAACACTCAGGCAAAAGTAACTTTAACCCATCTTTCCAAGTCACTTCACCATTATCCACCCCATAATTCATTATTTACCAGAGTTGCTCATTCCCTGTTTAATCTGTGCCTATGTGTGGATGAACAATTGATTCTACATGTGGCAAGCTGCATCTTTGTAATCTTCCCTTCTCCCCTTTTTTAAGATTGCAAATATACCCACTATTATCCTGCTTTATCCTTCTAGCTTTCCAAGAGGCTAGAAGCTTTTGCTTCTTATCGGTTGTCAAGAAGGAAAAATCCTTTCGATTCAGAATGGAAATTCAGGATATTAATCTTTTTGTAGTTTTTTTTTTTTAAATTTCTATCAAGATCTGAATGAGAATTGTGGTGGGCAAGCATGGAAAACAAAATTTCGTTCCAAATCTCCTCCTCCAAAACCAAAAATTTTGAAGGAGATTGGCTTCTTATCTTCCAGGTCAGTCATCAGAAATCTATGGAACTCTACTATCATCTACATGGATTGCATTTACTAGATGAATTGCTAGATAAAGCTATAAATATCATATGGATAGCCTTTACCAGGCTGATGCCCTCCAGATATGTTTGACCTCAATCTGCATAATTTCCCAGCTAGTATAGCCAATGACCATTAAACCTCGAGATTTTCAGAATTGTAACCTTAACCAAATGGAGGGCAATAAGCAGAGGAAAGTTATGAGCTCTAATTTCAGCTTTCAGGATAAGAAGGAACCCCGCTCCCCATGTGTGTGTGTGTAATGTTTTTTTGGCTAGCCAGCAAATCTGCCTGCAAGCATTTGCTTCTGCTATCAGATCCCTGAGACAGATTATTTGCTAGACCCAGACACTCACTGTGCAGTTGCAGCCCTTGCTGTAGTCAAGACTCAAGCCTCGTTTCTGTGCAAGAGAAAGCTGAGACCACGGCTGGATGAAGGAACAGGCCGTGATCATGACCCGATTGCCATCCATCATCCCTGTTGGCCAAGAAAGAGAGAGAAATTAAAACAGGGAATATAAGCATTCTATCTGATACATTAGTTACAGATTTTACTTTTATAATCAAGCTTTGGCTTGCTGAATTTCTTGTAAATATGTTAATACTGTACCTCTTCACCACCATAAGTGAAGCACTATACATACTATTTTTCCCTTCCAGGGATGAATAATGAAATTAAATGTGGCTTCTGTTGTAAAGCAAATTCTTTGCCAACATTTTTTAAACTCGGTCCCCTGAATGAATAATGCATATAGAGTTTTGGAGTTGGTGGGTGCATTTGTTTTTTAAATTTGGGCTTCTTCCTTTGATGGTATTGCATTGACTTAGTAAAAGGAGAATTCTATAAAATATCTCTCCTGCTCACTCCAGATATTTTATTAAGGCTTTATTCTTTAATATGCCAAAGGCAAAATTAAAGCTAAAGATTAGCTTAGATTTTAGCGAAACATTGGGAAAAAAGATTGCTTTAACAATATGGGTTATTTGATAGCGGACGTAGGAGGAGAATCTCTGGAATGGCTTAACTAAAGACCAGACAGCTATGACTAAACATGAGATAGTTCTAATCTGTATTGCAGATTCTTTGTTAAGACAGAATATAGATAAATCAAGGTTTCTTCCAAAATTTAAGACAATGTGACATCTTTTTTCAATTAACAAAGTTGGATACACACTGCGAAATAAATCCCATACTATTCATATGCGCACATAGCTTTCTGTGCATTTAGTATAGGGTTAAAGTATCTGTGATAGGTAATAAAGTTTTGTGTTCTGTATTTTGGGCAATTAATTCTGGATTTAAATTTATCTTTCCCACAAAACAGACTTCTGCTTTTCTTTTCTTTTTTTCCACTGAGAGCAGAAACATATTGTTTGTTATAAGCAGCTTTGAGGTTGGCCTTGGCAGAACCACTCACTATGGGGTAAAACTGTTCCTGGATTGTGTCATTCCAGACTGCAGGTGGGGGCTTAGTTTTGAATGCTTAGTTGAAAAAAATTCACTGCACACAAAAAGTAGATGTTAGAGAGAAAAGCTTTGGCCTGGCCTAGTTTTTCCATGACGTGCTAGTTTTCTAAATGTAAGAGGTGATTGTTTTTCTTTTGGGAATAACTCTCCAATACGTAGCTTCATACTTATAGTTGCAACCAAAATACATTTTCTTGAGGTGATTACCTAGATCAGAGTGAGATTATATGGCAATTTTTTTAAAATAAATGGTATGAATGAAAACAGTTCATAATATAAAGAATGCCTACAAAATCAATATGTTGGGCAGGACTAACAAAAGAGCTAAATTTTACAAGGAGCTGTGGACTTCCTATTATGTTCTCTGACTTGGAGACATATTGTGCTTCATCTTATCAGTTTACTATTGCAAATATAATAAATTTGAGACAATATGACATCTTTTTTCAATTAAATGAAATGTGATATGCACTGTGAAATGGCAATCTTTTTTAGACAAAAGTATTTTCCAGTTCTCTATGAAATGTTAAGGCTTTGTTTTGCCATTGAATTACAGCTTCAAAAGATTGGCAAACATTAGGTACTACTAAAACTGAAACCAACTGTGAATAGTTGGGTCTTTCAGATACAGTAGTTTAAAATTATTTGTGGAGGGAAAAATCACAATTCTGTCCCTTTTATGCTAAATATGACAGATTTCTCCAGTTTTTCCTCCCATTATTTATGTTTTTCACAAGAATATCACAAGTCTTGCTTTGAGACATTTTTCATCAAGCTCAAATCTGTTTTTTATTAAGCATCCAAAACAAAACTCCAAATTCTTTAGCTGTGGAATATTTTACTGATTTTCAAACTAGGGCCCATGAAGGTAAAGACCATGTTATACTATAGTCCCCGATACAAACATAAATATAAACATATATATATAAAAAACCAGCTTTTAGCTAGTTTAAAAATCTTGGAAGAGTATCAAATCTCACAAAAGTTTGTTGTTGTCACAATTTTGTTAGCTGCTTGCTGTTCTTGCCTTATATTTCATAAGATTTAAGCTGGAAATACCAAATTCTTATGAGATTTGGCAAACTTAATGATATTTCACCTATTAATATTATTAAAGAAATTTTGGAACCTTGTGGCTGTTACCAATGCGATTCCTGTGTGTATTTTGTTCCTGAATATGCTAGGTTACTGACCTTGACAGTATGTGTTAACCCTAAAAAAATGTATGATAATGTTATAGTGGCCTACTCAAAGATAAAAAAATAAAAATGTCTGAATTTGTTTTCAGTTGTTCCTGGTCTTAGGGATCACTCTGTACCTGCAATGACATATTCTTCCCCTTTGAGTGGGCCCTTGTGTTCATAACCACAGAGACTTTCCATAGCTGGAGTGTAGAGAAAGCGGACATCTTGCATCTCTTCTGGCCCCTTATATACCTGGAGAAAGAGAAGAACAGGAATGTGTACAGGGATGGAGAATTATTCAGACCAAGAAGGGACTACCATGTGGAAAAAAGGAAAGTCAAGGCTGCTGCTTGATATGAGGTTTTCATAACCCTACCAGAAGAACTTACATTGTATCTGCTATTCTAGGTTAGAGTTCAAATACCAGTTTCAGTATAAGCTGCTTGAACCAATAGATATCAAAAAAATTCTCATTTTTTTGAAGAATGTGAAGACTATTGGCATGCTTGAATAACTTTAATTGGATTCCCCCCCATTTTTTTCAGACTTAAGCAATTATGGATGAATGAGATAGCAATATAATAATCAGAATCCATGACATTTTTAATGAAAAATGCAGAATTGAGGACTTGCAGATAAAGATATCCAGTGAATTTTGTTTCATATTATTTTCCAGAAATATTTTTTCATAGACTTGTGTCTTTGAACTGTTGGATAAGGCATTATAAAAATCATCTTCTGTTAACAGTCTCCTTAAAGGCAGATTTGGTGGAAGCTATTAGTTGGTTTCTTGGTTTCTTTCAACCATGGAAACTCACTGGATAATTTTGGACCAGTCACAATTTCTCAGAGTAGGTTACTTCCGGTCTTGTAGTGAGGTTGCAGAAAGAAATGGAAATACTTATCAAATAATTAAAAGGAAGTGCTTACCTTGGTTGTTTTGATTTCATGGCGTATCCACCACACAGGTTCTCCCACAGAAATGTTCACATGCTGCTTGCTGACACTCACAAATTTGCCTCTTATCACTACAAAAAAGAGGTGGCAGGTAACATCTTATTTTCCTCAATTCTATCATTAACTACTAGATATTTCTTTGGTTTTAGCTGAAGGATTGTTTGTGACCCTTTAAATTCCTGGAACCTCTGATACAACTCCTGGCTTGATTTAGTCAGCTTCAAAGCCTTAAAGTTCAATTTCTGCCTGGTATACTTGAATCCTGCTGTAAAATGATACACAATGCCTGGGTAGGGTCAGTGGTTGTCCTTCAGCTTTTTATTTTGGGTGATTTTGAACTGGTTATAGAGAGCAGGCAAGGGGCTCTTATCAAGAAATCTCTGGGTTCTTTTCAGGATTTAGGATTTAGAGATGTATACTACACAGATTTTCATACAATGAATCTGGAGTTACGTTATCAGCTATTTTTTGGACCATTGAGAAGAATTCTGTGACTATACAGTTGTTCTCAGAAAGTATGGAAAGGACATCTCTGTCTCTCTTGCAGAATAGGTTTTGAGTATTACATCCTATGTTTGTGTGGAGATGGTGTATGACGGTGAAGGACTTGACTTCAGAATGAAAAGCCAATCTGAACTTTTCCCTGAAGACCAAACCACTCAAGCAGCTAGTGCATAAATACCACTTCAGTAATTGGTAACAAGAATAACAAAGGACATTAAATAGATGAAAACATGTTTACATGTATCTCAGATCTGACAACACAGCCACAAGCATCTCTTCCACAATAGTATCTTTCAGTTAAGTTGACTTGAACTTTCAATTATCTGTTGCTGAGTGTATAGTAACAAAGTCATGGGAGAATCTGCATCAATTTAAAGAAAACTGCAGGAGAGAAAAATGCGAAAAAGCAATCTGTCTATCCCTTAGCCCCATGCCTTTCCTGAAATTCTTTTCTGTGAATTTTTCTATCTAGAAGAATGTGGAGGAACAAAATGGTGGGTTTTCTTTCTTTCTCTTCTCTCAGCTCCTCTAAACTGTGGCTCACTATGTTTATGTGTGCTATGCCAACTGCACTGTGTTATGAATTCAGAATCAGAAAAGCATGAACTGGTATAGTGCTATATTGTTATGTTTGGGAGGAAGCAGAGTTCAGGTATAAACTACCTGCTTGATATATGGAAGATCCCAGGTTTAAAATTCAGTTATCTCTAACTAAAAGAGTCAGATGGCAGGTAACGGGACTGACCTGAAGAATGTAAACTTATGTTTGAACATCATGCTACGCTGTAGCAAATGTTTGTTATAATTGCAAACTGAATGTATTCATTCCCATATATTGTTTTCTTTCCATCTCTACCACACGATAACATATTCCGCTCTTATTTGTTTAGTTGTAGAAATGTCATAAAGCTGCTGTTTCAGGACATCTGTCAACCTGTGTTTTGTTTTAGAGTAGCTTTATCCATATGAAACCATACTTTGATATCTCTTTCCTAAATGACGAATTCTTAGCTGCAACCGGACACTACTTGAGGGCTTACACACAATATTTTTTAATGACAAAACATGTGTGAATGTAGCCAGAACTGGTCAGAATAGCTAGTATGGGGATCTAATCTGACTTTGATCTGCAATAAAACTATAAATTTGTGTTATAATTTAATATCAGTTTGATCTAATTTAATATCCGTGTGACCATCTGGAAGTTCACTGCATGATTCTGAATATCATCTCAGCTCCCCCATCAGTCATTGTTTGAATAAATTGGATGAAGGGAACACTATAGATGCTGATTTGAGTTTATGGGGGAAAGGCAGGATATGAATTAAGAGACAGATATACAAAGAAGTAGAGATCACCTAATCTTGTGCTAAAGGCATTAAAATAGACTGAGCAGGTATTTCATTACCCAGAGGTGAATACTTGTTCTTTTTCCATCTGTTTCTCTTATTCTTGCCTGAATGTTGTATAAAATCCAGGCATTTTTCAAACAATGAAAACAAAATTGAAAAATCTCCAAAGATTTAAAAAATTGAAGCCAAAAGAGTTGAATAGAAAATATCTTGTGCGTTAGAATTGGACATGCAGATTAAACTTATCCATCGCTTAACTTGTTTAAATTGAAGATACTGAATTTTCTGCTAAGAGATATTCCAAGCTGGTAAACAATGAACTTCCAGAAATATGTGGATTGATTCTATTGAACAAAGGAACAGCAACATAGATTGTATTTAAGAGCGCCTTATAGGAACCGTGCTAAACATCTGCGATTTGTATGTGCATAATATCATAGTACTTAATAAGATTTCAAAGGGAATAAATTCCTATATTTAAATATTTCCACAAACAGGCAAGATGGATAAAACCTCAGCAAGATGGATAAAACCTGATACAAAACAAGTTTCCGTTTAGACTGCCAATTTATTTAGCAAGGTTGGGAGCCATCTCCTCTGCCTTTAACAGTTGGCTGAACTTAGCAAAGGAAAATTTTCTGGTATACATTAAATTTGGAAGGTGGGGGAGGGGGGAATAGTATAATTTCTATACTAGACTGCTATGGAAAATTACAGAAATTCTGCCAGAAGAAAAAATAAATAAATAAAAGCTGGTAATCTTATTTCAGTTGTAATAGGCTGAGGAGTTGATGGGTAGAAATCTTCTCAGCCTTTATTCTTTGGAAGTGTTCCAGAATGATAAATTTATAATGGTTCTAAAAGTCCTTCAACCTCCCCTTCTTACAAATGTGAACATTACGGCTTCAAATCATGATCATTATGTATTATTTCCAGGACCAGTGATAGCATGCTTTTCAGTTGCTGGGAAACAAAGAGAGATGCTTGGAGGCATCTAGTTAAATACTACAGGACTCAAAATGCTGGTTTTAATAGATGGTGGCAGACAGGTAGTTTATCCAGCAGAACTCCTCTTCTATTTTTTGTTTGCTAGAAATCACACGTGTTTCAGGTTAGAGGAAGGAGATGAGACATCAGTGTTGTCGATTGCAATCCCATCTTTCTCTTTCTTTTTTAATCTTACGGTGTTTATAGCTTTTATTTTTACAACTTTATTCACCCCAGGAGCTATGAGGGTCACAAAGTCCAACCCTTTGCTGATGCGGAAAACAGCTATTTCTCTGATCTGCAGTCATTTAGACAACTGGAAAAAAAAGGAGAGTGGAAGAGTTTGCTACTTTTCCAAGGGCAACTGTTCCACTATCAAGCAGTTTATGCCGCCAGCTCCTTAGAAAGTTCTTACTACTGATTAGTTAGCATCAGTGGCGGTATTCAAATAAAGTTGCCACCGGTTCGGTGGGCATGGCTTGGTGGCTGCGCTTTGCATGCACGCGCATGCCAAGCATGCACTTTGTGCAGGCTCAGAGGGGTTCTAACTTGCCTCCTGCAAGCCTGCACAATGGTGGTCGCTGCAGCAGCTGCCGCGTGGTGCTATTCTGCGCAGCACAAAGCAGCTGCGCTTTGAATTCTGGCCATAAAAGTGAGTATGGGAGCCCGGGTGGGTGGGTGGGCCAACCACAGAGCAGCAAAGAGAACCAGTTCGGTCTCTACTGCTCATCGCCGCTACTAGTACTCCAGGACTGGGCAGAACTGGTCGAATACCAGCACTGGTTAGCATAGCTTATCTTGTAATGTGAAACCACTGATTTAATTTACTGTGCCCTTAAGGATGGCTGAAGATTAAAGAACCTAATTATTGAGAAAATAATTTCTGAATTTGGAAGCATATGCACAAAAAAATGACTTAACAAACATGTAAGTATATAGTAGATCACAGTTAATGAAATTTATGAGAGAGGGATAGACAGCAGACTGATGGACTATAGCAGAAACAATAACTTGAGAGAATGAGATAAGACACAGGGGAGAGAACGATTGAATTTTTATTACTGTATCTATGATCCAGGCACTCACCCATATCAGCGTTGCAGTAGGCAGCCTGAGGATGTCTAGGGGCGCAGGAACAGGCTGCTGTTGGATCTGCCTTCAGACTGAGGAGAAAAACGCCGACCACAAGGAATCTGCATATTTTAGAATCCATTTTGCAGGGAGGAGGCGAGGAGAGAAGTCTGCAAGACAGAGGCAAAGTGTTATTCCAGGAGAAGAAGTGGCAGGAAATGAAGGGGTGTGAAAAGGAACATCAAATATGAAGTACCAGTGGAAACTCCTGGACTTGGGCAATACAGCTAGAGACAAGGAGGGGAATTCCTTACTGCCTGGATGAACACAACTCTTTGTGTTTTGTGGTATGGGCTGGGCAGGCAGGGCAGGGTAGGATCTAAATTGAGGGTTAGATGACTGAAGGAATAAGCCCAGTGTGAGGAAAGACTCTGGTTTCATTTTGCTCAATTCATTTACGGTGGCCTCTTCATACCCTCCTCCACCACCCGGCACAGCCTGGGATATTTACTTGAAAGAAGAAAGCCTTAGCAGAGCTCGGAGTGACAACCTGGCTGAACAACCATTTCTAACTTCAGAGGTCATAGGAAAAAAAAACCGGGTAAAAGAGAGGGTGCTGAGGCTAAAAGAAGGGGAAGGTCTTCCTGGAAATGCTCAGTTTTACCAGAGAAATCAGCTGAAATTTCCAAAGTGGGGAGGTTACAAAGGGATCCCCTTGAGGTGGGAAAGAGGATCTAAAGAGGACTTGGTGCGCTGTAAAAGAATGGCTCTTCCCCTCACCTTTCTCTCTGTTGCAGTCTAAGCGTCTCCTGCCACTTCAAGGCTGCAGCTCCCAGCCCGGCAGGGTTGGTATTTAAAGCTCACCCCGCTTCCCCCATGACTCCCCCTGCTTTTCCTGTCCTATCTGCCAAGGAGGTGTGACTGATCCAGCCTGTGGTTTTTAGCAGAGAGTCAACCATGCCAGGGTGGGGTGATCAGTGCCTTTACAGATGGGGAGGAAGGAGCAGCATTAGCAACTTCAGAGGGAAGAATTTGTCAGGAAGTTTTGGATTACTCAACTGAAAAAGAGAGTGGGTGATGATGGCTTAGAAGGCTGTCTTTGAAGGGGGAGGCAAGCAGGTGAAAATTCAAAGGGTGTCCAGTGGGTGGCACTATAGAACTGGTTCCCTCTCAGAATGTCGGCCTTATTAAAGTACTGTAGATGGTATGGTTTAGCACTCCGGCCTATTATTTCTCATTTGTTAGCTGACTGCCCTTGCCTGTTTTCTCTCTGTTGATAGCTGCATCCATGTAGTCAAACTGGGCATAGTCAGTGGGAGATTAATAAGCCAGTCTGTGATTTGAAGGAAGGACAAACTTTTCAGACGAATATGCTGAAGTTATGGTATACAATGTGAACGGTATGGGACTGAAGACATACTAACTTAATAGAATGGAATTGAATGGAACTGAACAGAACGGAACAGAACAGAACAGAAAGATTATGCAACCTTGTGAGGGCTCTGAATTTTCCATTTGTTAAATCATATAAAGTTTGCACTTTCTATCAATGGTGGATTGTTTTAATGAAAATATCATCTCACAAGGTAAACTACAGCCTGTGGAGATTCACACTCATCCAGGTCATGGTTGTCCCAGAGGTGCTTTTTCAAGAGGCAACTGGACTTTCTTGTATTTCTTTAAAGATGTTTCGCTTCTCCACCAAGAAGCTTCTTCAGCTCTGACTGAAGCTTCATTCCCCACCATCTAGTCAGAGCTGAAGAAGCTTATTGGATGAGAAGCAAAACGTCTTCAAAGAAAAACAAGGAAGTTTAGTTGCCTCCTGATAAAAGCACCTTTGGGAATCACCAGCTAAACCTTTTCCTTCATGACAAGTTCTTTCCTCCTCTGTATCATACCTCTATGTTTCACATTGCAGGTAGCTCTCCACTTATCAAACATAACAGAGCCTGCCCATTATGGTCATAAGTCATGACATCATAAAACGGGTCACTCATATGACCAGAAGACCTAAATGAACCAATTGTTAACTAATTGTTTGTTTCGTTGGAAATGGGAAGTAAAAGTTGGCTTTTACTTCCCATTTCCAACGAAAAACATTGGAAATGGGAAGTGAAAACGTTGAAAAAAAAAAAAGGTCACATGACACTGGGATGCTGCAAACGGCTGTAAATGCAGGCCGGTTGCCAAGCGCCCAAAATGCAACCACACTACCTCGGGGGGAGGGCTAGTTCAGGACTAGGTTTCCAGTACTCCCGGGGGAGTCTGTCATACCTTTGAATGGTTGCGAAGCAATCAGTCATAAGTTAAGGGCTACCTATATGAGCCTCAGGTTTGCTTGTTTATTTATTTTTAAATTTATATGCTTCCTTTCTCACTGATAAGGTGGCTCTGGGCAATTACAGTCAAAATATAAACATAAATGCAATTAATACAGACCCCCAAACCAAGTGGTAAAATCAGATTTTGATATCCTTCTAAAAGACCAAAGGGTGGGAACAGTTCTCAATTCTAGTGGTCAAATATTCCATGGAAAAAGGCTCTTCTCCTTGAGCCCACCAGCCAGAGTTCCTTATGGAGTTCAGGATGCTGGAGTGAATGGGGCAGACTAGTTCCATTGTGGCAAGACAGCTCCTCAGATATCTCAGCTATTCAAGGAGAGAAGCAACCTAGAACGAAGGAGAAATTTCCTGACAGAACAATTAATCAGTGGAACAACTTGCCTTCAGAAGTTGTGGGTGCTCCAACGCAGGAGGTTTTGAAGAAGAGATTGGCCAACCATTTTTCTGAAATGGTGTGTGGTTTCCTGCAGGGGGTTAGACTAGAAGATCTCCAAGGTCCCTTTCATCCCTGTCATTTTAATATCCTGTTTTGCTGCCTTGGTGTCAATGTGCTTCGCTCCTGAATTGCAATAACAAACCATTTGTGAACAGTTTTTCTAAAATGTTAAGCACTTATAATTGAAAGCATTTTAGATTAGGAAAAAAGAATTTGAAAAATGAACAACATCAGTGTTACATCTTTGCTGACTTTATATAATTTTTACTGCAGAGTTAATTTTTAGAAATACTTTGGATTTAATCTGTATTTACTGTCGTTTTTTGGTTGTCTGTTTGAAGTATCTCTCTTGGTGGTATTGTACTTGGGTATCTGCTATACAAATCTAGTTTAAATCTGTAATGGAAAACATGAGGAACACTAATAAAATTAATACAACGTTTTGAACATTTCAGGAGATTTGACTGGTTACTCCCATAAAATTGAATAGTATTTTATTTATTAATATAGAAAAATACTGTACACATTAATCTATATTGTCAATAAATTAATTTACTGTCTATTAATCTAGATGGTTCCTCGTGGCCTTATTTACTTCCCTTTGGGGAGAGGGGATGTTGACCACTTGATTTCCTGGCCATACTTTTTTTAAAAGCACTTTCAATAGCACATCATATAAAGTTGGATGGAGGTCACAGGTGAAGAAAAAGATTTCCCATCCTATCATATTGTGATCTGCTAGAGAATTTGATAAACCACTTGCCTGGTGGGCTTCTGGTTCAGATTGGTGGATTAGAAAGCTAAACAAATATCTTAAAAGAAGTAAGGGGGGGAAATGATTTGAACAATTTTAGCTATTTGTAAGTCTTTGGGAATCCTCTTTGCCCTTAGAAGATGGCACAAGAGCTTGTACCCTTGAAACTATGTGGCTACTTCCTTTTTTAGTTGCTCCTACGTACAGTTTGTGGGCCATGCTGAGTACAACTAAGTGTCAAAACATAACTATTACAATTGTCTTCTACTGAATGACTCAGAAAAAGAGATTCTAGATCATTTCTTCATAACTGATTAGTAAAAGTCAGCGCATGTCTTGCTGCAAAAGCAAAAATCCTGAATGTCATCCAGACAGATGATAGTCAACACATGGCTACTTCTGCATAAACAGTAATCCTGGATGTCACTTATCCAGACTAATAGTCAGCACACAGTCAATTCTGCAAAAGCAAAAATGGCTAATGATGCTTTGTTTATATTGATAAGGAATCGTGTTGAGGGCCAGGCATCTCACACAGCATAAAATTTCCCAAAAAGAAAAAAAATCGAAATAATATATCTAGTGCTTGTTTATTTATTTAAAACAATTGGGGTATGCTTTTGCAAAATCACCTGATCTGAAGCACAGGATACAATGTAAGACCAGGATTGTCTTTGAGTGGCAAGCCAGGATTTTCTGGTTGTTATCTTGGAGTTTACTACATTTTTAACACTATGTAAAATCTATTTTAGAATTTATACTCTATTTTTTATTATTTCCTGACTGAAATTGTCGCCACTTTTTAAGCAACTATTATAAAAGGCGCTACAGGAGTTATAAAAATGGGTACAAATATGGCCCTAGGGCTTAAGTTGCGGTAACTCTGATATAAAGGTTAGTGCTACTTTTTCTTACCATTTCATAAAAGCCCACACTGTGCCCTTTCTCAATCTTATTTTATGTAAGTGGTTATGTATGCAGTTGAGTATATGGGATGCTATGTTACCATGTCAGAATAACAGAGTTGGGAAGGACCTTGAAGTCTTTTAGCCTAGTCCCTTGCTCAGGAAATCCCTTGCTCAGGAAACCTGTCCCATTTCAGAAAATGGTTGTCCAATCTCTTCTTAAAAACTTCCAGTGTTGGAGCATTTACAACTTCTGGAGACAAGTTGTTTCACTGATTAACTGTTGTAACTATCAGGAAATTTCTCCTTAGTTCTAGGTTGCTTCTCTCCTTGATTAGTTTCCACCCATTGCTTCTTGTCCTGCCCTCAGGTGTTTTGGAGAATTGCTTGACTCCCTCTTCTTTGTGACACCCCCTGAGATATCGGAGGACTGCTATCATGTCACCTCTAGTCCTTCTTTTCATTAAACTAGACATATCCAATTTCAGCAATAGTTCTTTATATGTTTTAGCCTCCAGTTCCCTAATCATCTGTGTTGCTCTTCTCTGCATTCTTTCTAGAATCTCAACATCTTTTTTATATCGTGGGGGCCAAAACTGGATGCATTATTCAAAGTGTGGCTTTACCAAGGCATTATAAAGTGGTATTAACACTTCATGTGATCTTGATTCTCTCTCTCTATGAATGCAGCTTAGAACTGTGTGGACTTTTTTTGCAGCTGTAGTGCACTGTTGGCTCAGTTAAGTGATTGTCCAGTAGGACTCCAAGATCCCTCTCACAGTCACTACTGTTGAGCCAGGTACCACCTATACCATACCTGTGCATTTCATTTTTCTTGCCTAAATGTAAAATATTACTTTTTTCAACATTGAATTTCATTTTGTTAAATAGCACCTGATGTTCAAGTCTGTCAAAATCCTTCTGTATCTTAAGCCTATCTTCTGGAGTGTTGGCTATTTCTGCCAGCTTGGTGTCGTCTCCAAATTTGATGAGTTCCCCATCTATCCCCTCATCCAAATAATTGATGAAGATATTGAAGAGTCCTGGGCCATAAGGCAGAGCCTTGGGGTACCCCACTGCAAACTTCTCTCCATGTAAGTGCAGTTACATTGAAGATTGCACATTGAATGTTGTTGGTCAGCCAGTTACGAATCCATCTGGTGGTGATGTTGTCTAACCCACATTTTTCTATATTATCAAGTAGGTTGTAGTCTACTTTATCAAATGCCTTACTGAAATCCAATTAAATCCAAGCATTCCTCTGGTCCACTAATTTTGTCACTTTGTCAAAGAATGCAATGGGTTGTCTGACGCACATCCTTGTTGTTGTGTACACTCTGTTTTCTAGTAAAGACATTGCACATCTTCTGAAGCATTGTTTGAATATTTCTAATCAAGAATGCTAGCTATGAGATTATTGACATAAAGGTCATAGTAAAGAGAAAAGGCTTTTTTTTGAAGTGAAGAAACCTTTTGGGGCTTCTTCAAGCCTCTTGTGTTCTTCCTCCTAGCTCTCCTTCTTTGTAGAAAATGATAACGGTGTTTGGAGTTTTCTTAACAAACAGCTCAGATTGCTGGACTCTGAAGAGGTATAGTTGTACTCTGTTCAAGAGACTTTTGCTGCTTAATTCTCAGTAACTGACTGAAATGTTTTCATGTGGAAGAGCAAATGAGAGGTTTAGAAGTGATGTTTATTGAAAATGAAACATCCAGGAAGAAGAGTGGCTATTTCTGAATCCTTTTGAAACGTCTCTGATTTTTTTAAATCACAAAATAATTTGGAGCTGGGCTTTATTTGTTTTCAGGAATGTAGTCCTGTCAAGATTCCATGATGTCAGTATCCAGGGTCAAAAAGAAAAAATTCCTCTGATGCTTGAGTGATTGCTAGACGCTGTAGTGTCCCCCCAAAATGTAAGGAAGCCACGTGATTTCGCTTTATATCTCCACATGCTGAGACATTGTTTAATCCTTTCATGGGCATTTCTTGTCAGGGATGACAAAAAAGGGGATACAATACAATGGTGGAGCCTGACTGAAGAAAGTCTGAAGGAAATGAGAGCAAGGAAACATGCTCATCCATGCCATGCCCACATGACTCCCAATCTCTGTCCAGCTTTGTCATGCTTACCTGGGGATAAATAGCCAGAATCTGGCCATTCAAGAGCTTCCTAAGTTTCACCCATAGTCATTTTCATGCGTGTGTGTGCGAGTTTGTGAGAGAGAGCGCGAGGAAGACAGGGAGAGAGACAGCGAGAAGGAGAGAGAAGGAGAGGGAGGAGGAGAGAGAGGGAGAGAGAGACAGAGAGGAAGAGAGAGGGAGAGGGAAAAAGGGAGTGGGGGAGAATACTATTCCACTGGAACATGAATATCAAAAACGGTGTTGCCAGAATTTTGCTACCTCAGCTGTGTGCCTGATCCAAGACTTGAGTACACAGGAGGGGGAACATTTCAGGATGAAGGGGTATAGCAGCCATACAAGAACAGATAATTATGTCTTCTTTTGTCAGTCCTTGCATCTGCCAAATAGGAAAATGGGAATGAGCAGCTGTGCTAGATTATAAGTAGAGGTGTGTACCGGACTTTTCCTGGTAGAATTAAACAGAGGGGTTAAACAGGTTTTTTACCCATATCTTGGATTATGACAAATGCACAAAAGGGAAGGGCAACATTTCTGAACCTTTTGTTTTTTACTTGAGAAATTATGATTCAGTCAGGATTTTTCTAGCGCTGGGTTCTTTTATAAGACATCTTTCAATAGTACTTTTGTTAACTCTGCCATCATCAGAATATGCCACCCTCAGTTTATAATGTCTAATTGTGTCTTTACACCATTATGCATTTCCCTTCTTGTATTTACTATAGACTGTAATAATTGTTGTTTGATATAAGAGCCCACAAAAGTGATTATTCTGCATATTTTAAAAATAATGTTGCTAAGAAAGTAGTGTTCTATGTTTTTGAACTGACTGCAAGAGAATGGAATTCCCTTCAGCTACAGCTATTATGGAAATAGAGGATATTAACATAAATAAGATACTAAAAATAGTTCCCATCATGAGGTCTTGAAGAAAAGGGTGGATCTAAAAGACTTTTCCCATCTTTCTCAACCACATTGGAGATGAAGCCAAAGACTGGAAAAAGAATGGAGAGATTTGTTCCTCATCTAGCTACCTGCCTGTTCGCCATTACACTCACCTATGAAATTCTTAGGATGCCCAGGTCAATTAGGCAATTGGCTGTACAAGGTTGATGGATAGGACAAAGAAATCCATAAGTAGATGTATTTTTTACTGGATCACTTCCCATTGTACAAAATGATAATCGTTTTTTAAGCAAAGCAGATTTTTGTGTGTGTGGAAGATTAATATTCAGTATATTATTTCTTTGTTGATCTTTTGCCAGGTATTTGATTACTGTTGACAGATCTCGGTAACACAGCATCTCCTAGTGGCAGGATGCTTTGTATGCAATCACCTCAATTGAGATCTTGTTTTACATAGCAGCTACTTGAGTTTGTGATAGTATGAAATTGCACAAGGAAAGTGTGACATACTAGCCAAACCAACTGCCTATTGCTACTATTACTGTTAATCTTCTCATCACTCCTTATCACCCATCCCCTCCCACTTGTGATTGTAGGACTGTAACTTTGTCACTTGTATCCTTAAGATTTATATCAACTGTTTCCTAGTATGATTTGATTGTTGATTGTACTATCATTAAGTGTTGTACATTATTATTCTTGATTCTTAATGAATGTATCTTTTCTTTATGTATACTGTGAGTATTTACACCAAGATAAATTCTTTGTGTGTCCAATCACACTTGGCCAATAAAGTATTCTTTCTATCTATCTATCTATCTATCTATCTATCTATCTATCTATTGAAATGCAGCTTAATCATATGAAATCTTTGGTCCTTCTACTTCAGCATAGAAGAGAAGTTTAAGCTTCCAAACAGAATCCTTCTTAATTTGGCATTGTCTTTGGGCTGCTCACACTTTCTTTCCTGTCTTTTGTCTTTCTTTTGTAACTTTATAGATTAAACATGTCCCAGAGCCACTGGGAATCAGGCAGTCTGTGTATAAATAAACAAATACTGTAGTATAAATAAATAAATGCTCATGTATAAATAAGCAAGCAAGCAAGCAGTTCTCTAGATTCTTAGATAAAGATAATTCCCTCTCGGTTGAAATGCAAAGGAGCCTTGGCATCTTCTGCAGCCAAAGAACTCAGAGCTTCATTTTCTTGCCTGAATATAAATTGTTCTTCACTCTTGCATACTTCAAAACTCAAAATCTTTAATGATGAATGTCACTTTTGTGTGAAACTTGTTTGACACCTAATTATCAATGGAAGGTCTGTTGGTCTTCATGACAGAAGAATTAAACATGAATGTTAATTGCCTGAACCTCCCTGGCAGCAAGTGACACATGATACTTGCAGTGGTTTTTTTCTATTTGTGTTCATAGACGTAGAAACTTCGTAAGATAGAGATATAAAGAAAGTAGAAATTCTGCAGGCTTTATATTCTCAGGAATGTATCATGGACATTTATATAATGGTCCTTGGTGGACAATCTCTGAAGAAGCCACATGGCATTAACTGTCTCTGAAACTGAAACAGGAGAATTCAAATCTTATTCTATCATAGTGGTTAAGGCACTAAGCTAGAAACCAGGAGACTGTGAATTCAAGTCCTGTCTTAGACATGAAAGCTGGCTGAGTGACTTTGGACCTATCTCTCAGCCCAACCCACCTCACAGGGTTGTTGTGAAGTAACTAGGAGGAGAAAGATGTGTTGGAAATGTTCATCACTTTGAGTTGTTTGTAAAAATAAAGATGGGATGGATGGATGGATGAAGGATTGATAAACAAGCAAGCAAACAAAGAAGCAAACCATTTTCTACCCATTACATGTTGCTGTAGCTATGTATGCCTTCAATAAAACAGTCTAAAAGAATAAATCATGGTGCAAATTTTTGTAATTAATATGAAGCAATAATAAAACATCACTTTTTAATTTCTTTAATCAACTTTGTTAACAACATAGACACATGTAGTTTTCTTCGGCTGTTGTATGGAAGTGATTTACCACTGATTTTTCTAGGATGTTTTTTCAATTTCCCAATTTAACAGATCTAGGATTTTCTAATAGTTTCCTATCCTATTCCTATTAATCAGATCCAATTTTCATAGAATTCAATAATTCCTGAATTATATCATTTAGTCCAACCCTTTGCAATAAACAGCAAAACCTTGCAATGATTGGTGGAAAGCTTCTAAAGATGGCAAACCCACAATCTCATTAGATAGACATTTTTTCCTTACACTTAAATAAAATCTGGGTCATCTGCAACTTACACTTGTTATTACTAGTCCTAATTTTTGTGGCCATGGAAAATAGTTCTTGACCTATATCCCTATGACACACTTTTATATACCTGATGTACATTCTGAAGTTTGATTTGAGATCAGCCAAATTTGTATAACAGAACAACATCAGACTACAATAAATATAAGCCAAAATATTCAGACTATAGGTAGGTCTTAATTTTGGCCCTAAAATAAATTATTTATAAAATAAAATTGGCTCAGTTGGGCCTTGATGGTTCCAGTTGGGAAGAGCATTCATAACCTGGATGAACAAACCCAAGGAAGCCCTCTCTTGTATCATTAGATTATGTGTAGTTCCCAGCTCCTAACAATAGCGTTTTTGTTAATGTGTGTATGTAACGGAATAGAAATTAAATAAATTTCTATTTATTTAAAATTCTCAGGAAGAATGCCGATTTCTGGATATTTTTGAGGCATACTTTGTATACTTTGTGGTTTGATGTAATTTTTTGAAAAATATTTTGGATAAAACCACTTCTGGGTTTGTTTTTTGAACTGTTCAAGCATAAAGTTACATAATAAATATAGAAAAAATATTGTTTAGAGTAGACTATGCCATTGGGAAATGGAAACCAGGGTTCACACAGATATGATTCATTCTTCGTTTGTAAATTCTGAACATAGAATAAATTCTGCCAGTTCTTCTTCTGAATTGTATAATCCCAGAAATGAAAGCGCCTCATATTTGCTTTTGAATATGTATAACTTTTGTTTGTAGATAGATCAAATGAGATACATGGGTCAGTTATTAAGGGTTAGAAACTTTTGTGTGATTACTTCCTGAAATTCAAATTTGAATTAAATTGAAAGCAAAAAATACTGCATTGTTTAGCCAAATAACAGGTCAGATCTGCACTCTGGCCACTGTTTCATAAACAAACCATAGATTATAAATCCATTAGCAAATGTTGTCATTGTGCACTTTATGTTCTGATACCTGCTTTCCAATATTGTGCTGGCAGCAGTGCAAAGGTTTTGGCTGCTATGGATTGGCATGCATAAGATTGCCTGCTACATTCATACTGGAGTCTATTATGTTGCTTAATCAGGAAAATAAATTAGGATTATTGTGGCTTATTTTGGTTTATTATCTTAAAACACATTTTATATCAGGTTGAACATGATTTTACTCAAGCCAGATTCTGTGCATCAAGGCAAGCTTAGGAGAGAAGAATATGGAACAGTAGTAGCATGAGCTAGGGTGATGCAGTGGTTAGAATGCCATGTTGCAGGCTAACTCTGCTCACAGCTAGGAGTATGACCCTGACCAGCTCAAGGTTGACTCAGCACTTTCATTCTTCCGAGGTCGGTAAAATGAAGACTCAGAATGTTGGGGGCAATATGCTGATATTTGTAAACCGCTTGGGGAATGCTGTAAAGCACTATGAAGCAATATATACGTCTAAGTGCTATTGCTATTGAATCGGGGTCAAAATGATTTATGAAGCTATGAATGAACTTCTCAGAGTACGCCAAATATTTGAAACTAAGGCTACTGGATCTGGCCAGGTGTCCGTAGAAGAACTTCTATACAATACATTAATTTATTTTGGGATGCATTGGGTAGGGCCTTTGCATTGATTAAATGCACAAATAGAATTGTTACTAAGACTTTGAAACTCTTTTTGCATAAGCTTTTGGATGATCAGTTAAATTGCAAATGCAGATTCCACCATGATTTTTTTTTCCCAATCCAGTTGGTTGAGGGATTTATACCGAATGTGCATTTTAAGAACTAGCATCAGATAATAATAACTATGCTGTGTTGATATTTAGAATCTGACAATACAATTTCATAATTTCATCTCTATGGACAATGCTTTTTGTTAAGTTCTGCGCATGGGTGCAAGGAACAGAGACGAGGCAGTGAATAGGGAACTTCAACCCTTTATTAATCATCATGAACAGAGCAAAAACCAGGGGCAGCAGTAGCCCTTTTATAGAGCAGGCTGCTGACCTATTAACCAATGAGAACATAGAAGCATTAAACCCTTGTACCAATGAGAGTGGCTCGTTAACAGCCAATCAGATTGCCTAGAACGGACCAATCCGATCTTGCTATTATCGGCCAATCAGAAGTGCAGGATTAGAACCCTGCTTTTTCTTTAAGCTTTGGTAAACTTTATTTAAGCGTTTTTATTAGTTCATAACACCCCTTCCCCCCGGGTTCTGTTTGAGGGGTGTGGTGACGTAATCTCTCAGATATGTGGGTTGTTTTAACTGTCTATTAGATTTGCGCTGTCCCACCGGTTCCCGTCTGCAGTCCAGCTTCGGTGGGACGTTTTTGGACATATCTGGTACCAGCGGTTCCTCATTCTCACTGGACGACTCAGTGCCGCTAATTCTGTCGTTGTTGTTGTCCTCTGATCTTAGCGGGCTAGCCTCCATTGAGGTATTCCTCTGTGGAGAGGCCACACCCCTCCCTGATTCTTCTTCATTAATCGCGCCTGCTCGCTGACTTCCTTCGCGTCTGCTCTCCCCCATCTCGAATTCGGTTTCTTCGACATCCCCTCCCCCCTCAGTTTGGGAGTCCCAGGAGTCGCGGGAACTGGGTTGTAGCCTAGAGCAAAGCTGATCTATATGGCGTTTCCATATTTTTCCGTCGCAGGTTTGCACACGGTACGATCTGGGCCCGGTGGTTTGAATTACGGTTGCTTCGATCCATAATGGTTCGCCGGAGAGGTTTTTAGCGAAAACTAAGTCGCCTACCTTGAACTCGCGGCATTTCCCGCTGGATCCTCAGGGTTTCTCTGGCTCGTAGGAAGGGTGAAGCCGGTCGAGGTGGGAACGGAGCTTGAGTCCCATCAATAGTTCAGCTGGCGTCTTGTTGGTGACGCTGTGTGGAGTGATGTGTTGGAGTAGGAATATTCTGTTTATTTTTTCATCAATGTCCCCATAGTCCATTTTATGGAGAGTTTTTTTTAACAAATTGTACCATGCGCTTGGCCCTGCCGTTAGCCGCAGGATGCGCAGGTGAAGTTAGCGCATGGCGGATGCCCTGATCCGCTAAATATTGTTCAAATGCAAGGGTGGTGAACTGCGGTCCGTTGCCGGAGACCAGGATGTCTGGCAGTCCGTGCGTTGCGAATAGCCTGTTCAATTTTCGGATGACGGACTCCGTTGTAGTATTCTTCATTTCGTGGATCTCGAGCCAGTTGGAATAGGCATCCACTGTTAGGAGGAATGTATTGTTAGGGATAACATTGTTTACCCTAACTGGTTTAGGTAAAATAATAAATATGTTATCATAGTTTGTAAGTTAAAGTGTCTGCAACTTTAACTGTAGGATTGTAATTAAGGGAGTGGTTGTAAAAAGCACCATAAAAGAAGCAAAGTACCACAGCTTGCTCTCTCTGGCTTGATGATCCCTAATTACTGGATAGACTGAAGACTGCGTTTTTCCCCTACTGAAAAGGAGAGACAAAGGACTGATTTGTAAGTGAACTGACATTGGATATTCTACACGGACTTTGCTAATTGAATATCCTTGAATGGACTGACTAAATGATACATGACTAATGGACTGTTATTTTGACTATGCTATGAACTCATAATGGAATAAACTATATTTTTGATAGCACAAGCGTATCTGTTATTTTTACTGGATTTTAACAAACATACAAGCTTATCTCACTCATTTATCTGTATGCCTATCTGACTAACGCTGCACATTCTGTTTAGCTTGTCTCCCTAACCCTGGTTGGGGAACACAGGCTTAACACTGGTTATGGGCCCAGAGGCTGCAAAGTCAGTTTAACTAGGATAAAACAGATTTATGTAAAAGTGAGAGTTTGTGTTGTTATACATTACAGTAAACAGACAGCTGTGTTTTATTAATTATAGTTTTATATCCATATAAGAAAACATGGCACAAGTCAATCTACAAAGTTTGTCCCTTACCTCCAAGCTGGATGGAACAAACTATGTATCATGGTCTATAAAATGTAGTCTACTTCTACAAAGAAAAGGTTTGTGGAACATAATTGAAAATCCACCAAACGTAGAGGAATGGGATCCAGAGATTGAGGAAGATAGACTAAAGATAAAAGATTTTATGCAGAAAAATGAACAAGCTATTTGCATAATAGGACTAACACTAACTGACCAGCAACTTGTTCATATCCACGGAGAACAAACGGCTGTTGGGTGTTGGCAGAAGCTGAAGAGGATTTATGTTCGAGATAACGTTGGTGCTCACATAAATCTTACACGGATGCTTTTCAGGACGCAACTCCAGATGAATGGTGATAATGCTGAGTCATTTGAATTCTATAAAAAGCATTTTTCAAGAACTGCACGAGAAAGAGCTTATTTTCTCTGAACTACACCAAGTCTACATAATTCTATCATCACTAAGTTATGACAACTACGTCACTTCCCTTGAAATTTTGCCAAAGGAAAGTTTAACTTTAACTGATATAACTGGCAGATTGATTGAAGAGGCAAGAAGAAGACTTGAAAAAGACCAGTTAAGGAGGGAGCAACCTCAAAAAGAAGATAATAAATCTCCTACTGCATACGCAATTAAAAAGTGTTTTAATTGTGGAGGAAGAGGACATTTGGCAAGATTTTGTAAAAAAGCAAAGCGCCAGAACGCTGACCAGAATACTAAAAGTCATCAAAAGATAAATAAAAATTTTGAGTTAGCCATATTAACGGAGCTGTAAAAAATAATTTATGGGTGGTTGACAGTGGAGCATCCCACTGTATAACAAATGATAACAAAAATTTTATTAAAATGTCCAAGAGTACACAGCAGATATCGTTAGCCAATGGCTGGAAACTGAAAGCTAAAGGTCAAGGTACAGCATATTGTTCTTTCATAAAAGAGAATGTAAATATATTATATGTACCACAACTTAAGTTTAATTTAATTTCAGTTAGAATTTTGGTTAAACTAGGATATGTAGTTACCTTTAAAGGAGATAACTGCATAATTGAAAAAGAAGATAAGAAAATTACTGCATCTTTAAGAGGTGAATTATATGTGTTAAATGATAATGGTTTAGAGGTGGCTAACACGGTTTATGATAATAAGAAACCTCATGATGAATGTATTCACTTGTTACACCGAAGGCTAGGGCATTTAAATTTTAAAATGCTTAAGAAAACTGTTCAATTATCTAAAGGAATAAGTTTGAAACCTTGTAATAAGTATTTGCAATGTAATGCTTGTATTCAAAGCAAAGCCAAGGTCAAACCGGTTAATAGAGTTGATGGATTTACTACCAAAGAGCCTTTAGAAGTAGTATTTGCTGATTTAATAGGTCCGAAAAAACCAAGTGTAGGAGGAGCTCAATACATATTAAGTATAATGGACCACTATTCTAGATATGGGTTTTGCTATTTAATGAAGAGCAAAACTGAAACGTATCTAAATCTCTTTAATTGGATAAAATTTGCTGAAAGGAAAACTAAAAATAAATTAGTAACTCTTATAACAGATAATGGTACGGAATTTACAAATAATAAATTCCAGAATAGACTAAGAATGTTAGGTATTCAACATAAAAAATCTGCACCATATAGGCCACAACATAATGCCTTTATAGAGAGACGAGGCCAAACACTACAGTCAATGGCACGTACTATGATGTCTGATTCAGGATTACCTGACAATTTGTGGGGAGAAGCAATAATGTGTGGTAATCATATATTAAATAATGTTGTTAATTCAACAACAGGTAAATTACCATTCACACTGTGGTATGGTACAAAACCTGATTTAAGTTACATGTACACATTTGGAGCAC
This sequence comes from Hydrophis major, assembly GCA_033807585.1. Classification (NCBI taxonomy): domain Eukaryota; kingdom Metazoa; phylum Chordata; class Lepidosauria; order Squamata; family Elapidae; genus Hydrophis; species Hydrophis major. The sequence continues at coordinate 226,454,705 of CM066329.1, forward strand.
CAGCATGGGTGCATATCCCTACACAACTCAGACACAAAGGACAGCATAGAGCTAAAAGATTATTTTTTGTAGGATATGAATCTAATCACAGATCTTATAGATTCTGGGAACCAGGTACATCTAGAGTTTACACCAGTGCTAGTGCTAAATTCCTAGAACATGTAGGATGGAATAGATTAGAGCAAGATTTAAATAATGAAGTAATTATTGAACCCTACAAAAGGCAAAAAGATCAGACTAGTTATAAGAGTCCAATTAAAGAAGTCCATGAAGAACAAATAGGACCAGAACAAGAAGAAACAGTTGATCAGGAAGAGTTAGATAATCAAGAAGAGTTAATAAATGAAAGTCCACCTGTAAGTCCTGTAATACCTAGACGTACTACACATGTAACTAGACCACCTGATAGGTATCAAGCAAGTATAGTTTGCCAAGTAACTAAAGTTCCAACTAGTATAGATGAACTTAGGATGTATCCTGCTAAGAATCAGGAGAATTGGCAAAAGGCAATGGAAAAAGAACTAAATTCATTAAAGGTAATGAAAGTATATGAAGATGCCAAATTACCTTCAGGAGAAAAATCCATTGGGTGCAAATGGATATTTAAAGTAAAAACTGCAAATGATGGGACTGTTACCCAAAAAGCGAGGTAGCTCAAGGATTTAATCAAACTGCATCTGATTACAATGAAGTTTTTGCACCAAGTCTTAAAGCAACATCTTTTAGAGCAGCTTTAGTGTGGGCAGCTAAGAAAAACTATCTCATTAACCATTTAGATGTAGAAACTGCTTATCTACATGCACCATTGAAGCACACTATATATTTGAAAAAGCCAATGATTATAAAAGACAATAAAGTAAATAGTAATGATTGTTGGAAACTCAAAAAGAGTCTTTACGGGTTAAAACAATCTGGCTTTGAGTGGAACCAATATATTGTGAAAGAATTAAACAATATAGGTTTTAAATCTGGTTTAGCAGATCCATGTGTGTTTAAAAGAGAAAATAATGGAACGGTGTCATTATTGTTATTATTTACAGATGATATTGCTTTGATAACTAAGACTAACAATGAAGCTAATGAGATTATATCATTATTAGCCAAAAAGATAAAATTAAAGCATTTAGGTGAAATTAAAAAGTATCTAGGATTGACAATTAACAAAACTAAAAATGGTTTTAAGATATCTCAAGAAGATAAAATTTGCCATTTAATTAAAACGTATAAAATGGAACTTTGTAAGCTGGCAAAGACTCCAATGAGTCAGGAAGTTTGCCAAACTAATGATCAAAGTCCCAAATTTGATAAGTCCATATATCAATCTTTGATTGGTAGCTTATCATATATAAGCAATTGGTCAAGGCCTGATATAGCTTATAGTGTTAATCAGCTGGCACGTTTTAATTCGGATCCACATCAATGTCATTGGCAATCATTAAAGAGAATTTTAAGATATCTTAAAGGAACAATGAACCATGCGTTGTATATAGAACCAAAGGGTGATTTGAGTTTTAGTGCCTATGCAGATGCAAGTTTTGCAACTGACATAAACACTAGAAAATCAACATCTGGGATGGCTATATTATTTGGTAAGACACTAATAGGGTGGAGGTCAATCAGACAACAGCATATTAGCTTGTCCACGATGGAAGCGGAATTTTCATGCCTGTCATTATTATGCACTGACTTAATTTTGTACAAACAGTTATTATTAGACATGAGTATAACTGTTAAAGATTCCATTATTGTGTACGAGGACAACCAGGCCGCCATAAAGTTAGCTACTAGTATTGCTGTAAAAACTAGATCAAAGCATACTGATTTAAGATACCGTATATACTCGAGTATAAGTCGACCCGAATATAAGCCGAGGCACCTAATTTAACCACAAAAAACTGGGAAAACTTATTGACTCGAGTATAAGTCGAGGGTGGGAAATGCAGCAGCTACTGGTAAATTGCAAAAATAAAAATAGATGCCAATAAAAACTTTCACTAGGACAGTTGAGAATAAGTTTGATGTTCACAATTTCCTCTTTGAAAGAGACCAGTAAATAGGGAACAAGAAGATGAAGAAAAAGAAGTGTGTTTTTTCACACTTTTCACACTGAAGTGAACAAAAATGGCATCATAGGAACAAGCTTATTCTCAGCCCAAAGGTTTGTTTCTGATTTCTTCCCTGATTTATGGGAAATTTGGGAAATGATCTCACTATCGTGAAAGGTTTGATTGATTCACTAACCCAAAAGATGATGATGATGACAGTGGTAGGCAGGAGTCACTCTCTCCCTTGCAAGAAAAAACCAAGAGCCGTTCTTATGATATATATATATCTCTCTCTCCCCCTCCTCCCCCTCCTCCCGAGTGGACTGAAAGCAGCTGGAGCTGAGGAAATGAAACTGAGTGGAGCGACCTCAGCTCGCGTTGCTTTCTCAGCCTAGAGCTCAGAAAAGCCTCCCCCTCCCATGCTTAAAAGTTGCAAAGGAAACACGGAAGCAGGGAAGCGGCTGCCCAGCTTCGGAGCTCCACACCATTTTTTTTCAGAGGGGAATCTGACTCGAGTATAAGCCGAGGGGGTTTTTTTTTAGCACAAAAAATGTGCTGAAAAACTCGGCTTATACTCGAGTATATACGGTACTTAAATGTTAGAGAATCTGTAAAAAATGGGCTGATTAAATTGGAATACTGGATGACAGAGGAAAACATTGCAGACTAATTTACAAAAGCTCAAGGAGTAATTAAGTTTAAAGAGAGTTGTAACAAATATGATTTAAAGATGTAAATAGTTATAGTATTATTATATTTACCTAAAAGGGGAGAATGTTAGGGATAATATTGTTTACCCTAACTGGTTTAGGTAAAATAATAAATATGTTATCATAGTTTGTTAGTTAAAGTGTGTGCAACTGTAGGATTGTAATTAAGGGAGTGGTTGTAAAAAGCACCATAAAAGAAGCAAGGTACCACAGCTTGTTCTCTCTGGCTTGATGATCCCTAATTACTGGATAGACTGAAGACTGCATTTTTCCCCTACTGAAAAGGAGAGACAAAGGACTGATTTGTAAGTGAACTGACATTGGATATTCTACACGGACTTTGCTAATTGAATATCCTTGAATGGACTGATTAAATGATACATGACTAATGGACTGTTATTTTGACTATGCTAAGAACTCATAATGGAATAAACTATATTTTTGATAGCACAAGCGTATCTGTTATTTTTACTGTATGTTAACAAACATACAAGCTTATCTCACTCATTTATCTGTATGCCTATCTGATTAACGCTGCACATTCTGTTTAGCTTGTCTCCTTAAACCTGGTTGGGGAACACAGGCTTAACATATATGTCCTTTAGTAGGTCCCGCAAAATCAACGTGGATGCGGGACCACGACCCCCGGGGGCTTTCCCATTCTGTTGGAGTTGCTCTAGGTGGGGCATTGTTGACTTTTTGGCACTTTAAGCAAGTCTTTACCCAGGCTTCGATTTGTCTGTCGATGCCCGGCCACCACGTGTAGCTTCGTGCGAGTGCTTTCATACGCACGATGCCGGGGTAACCGTCATGCAATGTTTTCAATACTGCTCGTTGTAACCGCTTTGGGATGACGACTCTATCTCCCCATAGGATGCAGCCTTTTTGAGAAAACAGTTCTGTTTGCCGGTTTCTGAAAGGGGTGAAATCGTCAGAGGTTTGTTCTATTGGCCATCCTCTTTCGACCCAGCTAAGAACTCGCGATAAGACAGGATCGCGTTTTGTTTCAATTGCAATGTCTCTGGCTGTTAGCGGTGGTGACTGTAGCGTTTCAATCTGGAGTGTCATAAGGGTTGGAGCTGGGTCGTCAATGGTTTCCGGAAGTGGGGCGCAGCTCAATGCTTCAGCATGGGGAATGGCTTTCCCCGGGTGGTGTTGTAATTTATAGTTGTACGCAGCTAAAAACTCCGACCAGCGAGTCATTCTTGGTGACAATATATAGGGGGTTGGCTTGTCTCCCGCTATAATCCCTAACAACGGTTTGTAGTTGATAACAATAGTAAAAACTCGTCCATACACATATTCATGAAACCGTTTCACAGCAGATACTACAGCAAGAGCCTCTTTGTCGATCTGGCTATAATTACGTTCAGCCTTTGACAAGGTCCTTGAAAAATAGGCAATAGGGGCCTCACTAGCATTTGGTAACACATGACTCAAAATGGCTCCTACTCCAAATGGTGATGCGTCACATGTAATTGTTAAAGGGAGAGTCTCGTTATACTGCATTAAAACAGCATCTGAGGTTAGTAAGTTTTTCACTTGTTGGAATGCGTGCTGCTCGTGGTGTCCCCAGACCCAGGTTGCTTTTTTGTCGAGAAGTCTATGGAGGGGCTCAGCTACGGTCGCTTTCTGGGGCAAGAAGATATTATAAAAGTTAATGAGCCCCAGGTAAGCTTGGAGATCAGTTCTATTTCTGGGTCTTGGGGCGTTTTTGATTGCTCTCAGTTTGCTGTTAGTGGGGTGGATGCCCTGTTTATCGATTAGGTACCCCAGGAACTCTACTTTGTCTGTACACAGTTGACATTTATTTTTTTTAACCTTAAGGCCAGAGTCTTTAAATTTCTGGAGAACCAGTTTAAGCCGCTTTTCTAGTATTTCTCTATTTGGGGGCAGCAATTAAAATGTCATCAAAATATGGCACAACCCCCTTGATCCCTTGCAAGAGCCTCTCCATCAGACTTTGAAAAATCCCTGGGGCTATGCTCACTCCGAATTGGAGTCGGTTACACTTAAAGGCGCCTCGGTGTGTAACGATCGTCTGTGCCTCTGCAGTTGTTTTATCTACAGGCAGTTGTTGGTATGCCTGTGCTAAATCCAATTTAGCGAAGACTTTTCCGCCCCCCAGGGAATGGAGAAGGTGTTGTACCACTGGTACCGGGTAAGCGTTCTGTTGAAGGGAGTGATTAAGGGTAGCCCGGTAGTCCCCACAAATCCTTAACGATCCATCCGGTTTGATGGGTGTTACAATTGGGGTTTCCCAACGAGCGTGGTCAGTTGGTTCTAAAACACCCTGGGCTATTAACTTATCGAGCTGCTCGTCAATTTTTGGTTTAAGGGCAAAAGGTACCCGACGAGGCTTAAGGCGGATGGGGGCTACTTCAGGATTAAGGTTAAATGATATCAGGGTCCCCTTATACTCGCCTAGTTTGTCTGCGAAAACGTCCTGGAATATGGCCTCCTCCCAGTCGTCGCTTCTGGTTTGGTGAATGCCGGCTACCTCGATCCCGAGTGGGACGAACCATTGAAGGCCTAACAAGCAAGGCCGGTCACGATCGATGACGGTCAGTGGTAATGACGCAGTACGATTTTTGAATGATACTTCGACTTGGCTGGATCCAATGACCGGAATTCGGTTCCCCTGATAATCCTTGAGTATGATTCTTTGGGCTCTGAGGTCTTGACACTGGACAGCAGGGATTAATTGTTTAAGAGTCTTCCAGGAAACCATCGAGAGAGACGATCCTGAATCGACTTCCATCACACAAGGCTGGTTTTCAATGGCGACCTTCACTCGGATCTTCTTTGTGTCTAGCGATGAGGCGTGATTGATTGTGATGGTTTGGTGTGCCTATTCTCTTCTCGATAAAATGGCCGGTGTTTTATTTCTGTAGGAGTGGTTGTTCCATTGGCGGTTCAAATGTTCCCGACTCACAGGGCGATTCTCTGTGGTCTGGCGGTCATTGTTTCCCTTCTGAAATGGGCTGGATCCTTGCTTGCTTCTACAGACCTTTCCAATGTGGCCTCTTTTCCCACAGAAATGGCAGAGCGCATCGAGGAATTTGCAGTCTGATCGTGGGTTGCGTGCCCCACAACCCGCGTATTGGTGCGGTAGTCTTTGATTTCGCTGGTGGCGTTGGTCACATTCATCACTTTCTGATGGCGATTTGAGGTCCTCGTGGTGGGTCGCTATTGTGTGCCTCTCTAGTCGAGGTGAGGTATCTCTGGCGAGTTGACAGAGTGGTGCGTTGGTGTGGCACATTTGGGCGGCCGACTTCCTGGTTGCTTCTGCTGTAGTAGCGTCCTTGATGACATCAACAAGGTTGTTGTCCCCTTTTGCCATGATCTTGCTCTGCACCGTCTGGTCATCTAATCCCAGAATTATTCAGTCTCTCAGAGCTTCTTCGAGGTCTGTAATACCACAGAGGCCTCCCAGGTTCCGGAGATCCGCGATGAAATCTGCAATGCTCTCTCCTTTCCACTGGTCCCTCTGGTAAAATTCATGTCTTCGAACAAGCGTTGGTATGGCGGGTGCATAGTGGGCCCGTAGAAGGGCTCGAGGACGTCCCAGTCCATGGTTTTCACCTCAGCCGGTTTCACTAGTGCCTTGGCCATCTTAAAGACAGCAGGCCCGCAATGGGTCAGGAACACTGCTCGCTTTTCCCCCGTAGTACCACCCTTCAAGTTGTTGGTTTCCAGAAACATCTGGAACCGGTCTATGTACGCATCCCAGTCTTCTTGTGCCGGGTCAAATGGAGCGGGTGGTATGGCGCCGCTGGACATGTTTCCGTTGTTGATGTGCCTTCAGCCACGTAATGTCTCCGCATCCCACCCTCGTCGCCAGTGTTAAGTTCTGCGCATCCCATCCTTGTCGCCAGTGTTAAGTTCTGGGTGCAAGGAACGGAGACGAGGCAGTGAACAGGGAACTTCAACTCTTTATTAATCATCGTGAACAGAGCAAAATCCTGGGGCAGCAGTAGCCCTTTTATAGAGCAGGCTGCTGACCTATTAACCAATGAGAACATGGAAGCATTAAACCCTTGAACCAATGAGAGTGGCTCGTTAACAGCCAATCAGATGGCCCAGAACGGACCAATCCGATCTTGCTATTATCGGCCAATCAGAAGTGCAGGATTAGAACCCTGCTTTTTCTTTAAGCTTTGGTAAACTTTATTTAAGCGTTTTTATCAGTTCATAACACTTTTCACAGTTAGTTAATAATTCAGTAGCTGCCTCTGAAGGTACTATTCACATGCTATTGTTTTCATTCCCCAATCTTTGAAAATCATTTTGACATCAAGCATATATTTTCATGTGTTTGTTTTGGTATTACAAACTCTTTATTTCAGCTGTGTTTTAAATCACCAAGTTTATGTCTGTTGTGCTAAAACTATGCCACAAGTCCAAAATGAAAGAAAAGCCATCATTAATATTGCATTGATGATGTTTAATTTTAACATGCCCATTTAACTAGCTTTTGAGACTGCAGCTCAGCATTAGTTCATTTACTTCTATGCATTGCAGAATATCCATGTCCAAGTCTTAGCATATCCATGTCCAAGTCTTAGCTAGGTAGGATTGGGCATCAAGTGATGAGATCTCTTTCTCTCTGAGATGTTGGAGACATCTCCAGTCCTGTGGAGTGCCAGTCCTGACAAGACTATTGCAGTGCATGATGTAAACAGCTGAACTTGATGTAAGGCTCTGGCTGTGTGATTAGAGACAATATTGCTGTTTGGTTTTTCATAATGAATGCCCTAAAGCCCTGTGGCTTTTCTGCAAAGAACTAGGCAAAATGGAAATGAAGCTTTCGCCACAACACAGAGTCCAGCTGTCTTTTGATAAAGCACTTTTGGGATTTCCACTACTTAGCTCTACAAAGATGTCTCCTCCTCCTATTTCTTTCAACCAATGAAAGAAGAACCAGATTATAAATATTAAAGAATAAAGTTCAAGGGAGGGAGGGAGGAAATGTATTTAGATCAGAATAAAGCCTAGTATTAAGTGTGCCTGTTTGCTTAAGTGATTTCAGTTACCGATTCTGAACTTTCTAGTGGCAGTTTCCTGTCATTTTTAATTGTGCAATATTAGGTACATATCAAGCTCCATAAATACAATCTGGTGGATTCTAGTACAGGAAATGTATGCCAAAATAGTTGCGGGTCCTCAGAGTGGAGAGTGTATGAGAGGTGAGGTAAGTGATGAGAGCAACTTTCCACTCACCAATATTACCAATGTTGGTAATTCACCAATGTGCCAATATTAACATTGTGGTATATGGACTCAGTGTATCCCATGATATACAACCAAGCTGCTTTGTAAAGTGAGGAGAAGAAATCCGGAAGCTGCAGAGTTTAAGTGAGTTCATTCTTTGACAGAGAAGACATGGAATAGAATGACTGAGGCATGGTGGCTTGGTAGGCAAAGAGAAAATGCTATTTCAGGAGAAGGAGCTGCCTTATAGTGGAGAGAGGACAATTTTCAGCAGGGATTCTGGAGCTGTCAAGAGAAAAGACAGCAGAATTGTTCATGAGAACTGGATGACAGACACATCTACAGGATAATTAATCCATTGGGCTTCTTCTGTCAGCTCCTACTTCACTTGACTTAGTTGCATTATTCTTACAGTGTTTCCCCATGCTTTTTCCACCATGCCAAGATATGCTAGACACACCTCTCGTTTTAAACTAACCACCTTTGAATGATCAAGAAACCAATAGCCCATAATATACGGATACTAGGTTCTGCACTCACTTTGGTGGGTCACAAGCAAGTCATGCTGCCCCAAGCAAATTCATACATTGTCAATTATAGCATTATTAGTGAATATTTTAATTATTTTCAATTTTTGGAACAGGATATTTTAATTTTCTTTATTCATTAAATTTATATTCTACCATCTCATCATCCAAAGCAACTCTGGGCAGAATATTGTGACAGATCATTAAAAAAATTTATCTATCTATCTATCTATCTATCTATCTATCTATCTATCTATCTAAATATCTATCTTCTATCTATCTATCTATCTATCTATCTATCTATCTATCTATCTATCTATCTATCTATATAGATATATCTATCTATCTATCTATCTATCTATCTATCTATCTATTATCTATCTATCTATCTATCTATCTATCTATCTATCTATCTATCTATCCATCCATCCATCTATCTATCTTCTATCTATCTATCTATCTATCTATCTATCTATCTATCTATCTATCCATCCATCCATCCATCTATCTATCTTCTATCTATCTATCTATCTATCTATCTATCTATCTATCTATCTATCTATCCATCCATCCATCCATCCATCCATCCATCCATCCATCCATCCATCCATCCATCCATCTATCTATCTATCTATCTATCTATCTATCTATCTATCTATCTATCTATCTATATAGATATATCTATCTATCTATCTATCTATCTATCTATCTATCTATCTATTATCTATCTATCTATCTATCTATCTATCTATCTATCTATCTATCTATCCATCCATCCATCCATCTATCTATCTTCTATCTATCTATCTATCTATCTATCTATCTATCTATCTATCTATCTATCTATCTATTAATTATTTATTTAGACAAACAGAATATAATAGAAATAAGAATAAACATAAGTTTAAATACATGAAATAGGAACTAATAATTGGGGACAATAGGACAGGGACGGTAGACACGGTTGTGTGCTTATGCACGCCCCTTACAGACGTCTTAGGGATGGGGTGAGGTCAATAGAGATCAGCTTAAGGGTAAAAGAGTGGGGTTTGAGCACGTAACAACAGAATCAGGTAGTGAGTTCCAGACATTGACCACTCTGTTACTGAAATTGTACTTCCTGCAATCAAGTTTGGAGTGGTTTACATTAAGTTTGTATCTGTTGTGTGCTCTTCTGTTGTGATTAAAGCTGAAATATTCATTAACTGATAAGACATTGTAACATATGATTTTATGCACTATGCTTAAATTCAATCTTAGCCGGTGTAGTACAAGGTTGTCTAAGCCTAGAATCTCAAGTCTGGTGGTGTAGGGTATTCTGTTGCGAACAGAGGAGTGTAGTACTCTTCTTGTAAAATACTTCTGGACTCGCTCAATTGTATTAATGTCTGATGTACAGTGTGGATTCCAGACAGCGGAGCTGTATTCAAGTATTGGTTGAGAAAAGGTTATGTATGCCCTAGTTTGCAAATCAGTATTACCAGAGGAGAAGCTTCGTAAGATTAGATTTACAACTCTTAATGCCTTTTTGGCAATGCTGTTGCAGTGAACGCTGGTGGTTAGGTCATTCGATATGGGAGCTCTGAGGTCCTTGACAGAGTGAGGGTTGTCAATGAGGTCATATCTACCTAGTTTATATTTGGTGTATTGATTATTATTTTTTTACCAATGTGCAGGACAGAGCATTTGTTGGTCAAGATTTGGAGTAGCCAACTGACCATTGAGACACATAATCAAGGTCACTTTGAAGGATAGTAGCATTGTCGGTGGTGTTGAATAGTTTTACATCATCAACGAAGAGGACACAGTTGCTTATAAGGTGATCACAAAGGTCATTTATATAGGGTGTAAAGAGTGTGGGTCCTAGAATGCTCTCTTGGGGGACACCGCAGTTAACTGATGCAGGGTTTGATAGGATGTTTCCTTCTTTTACTATTTGTTGCTTGTTTAACAGGAAGGCAGTAATCCACTTGTGAAGGGATCTGGAAAAGATGGTGATTCCATTGCTGTTCCTTCTCTTGATCTGATCTCAGTGATGGTGCAAGATCATATATCACAAAAAAATATGCCGCTGCTATTGCTCGCCTAGTTTCTTCCTGATACTGGGTTCATGGCTCATATAAAGAGTTGTAATAGTAGCTTTTAAAATTGCACATTAGTATATGACTCAGAAGACTTCTGGTCTTTTCTTCAGGACTGCTCACGAACTCTAGCTCAGCAGAGGTGAGGAACTATCTGGCACAAACTGAAGCTGTGGTTTTGTGCAGAGAACATCAAGAAAGCTCTATCACAGGACTGTATCAACTGTGAAAACCTCCCAGCCTCATCTTCTTTCTAAGATGAGACTGGAACATCCAGTTCAAAGAAGAGGGCATAGTCAGGGCTGGGCAAAAAGGCTTAACTGACACTGGTTTTGAAAGAATAGATGTTGCAAGTGTGAAACTTAAAAAACAGGGCAACTGTAACACTATTTTCTAACTGTGTTAAGGAATGTGGGGTCAACCCTAGTGGCTTGTAAAGCTTGTCTCTTCGTAAACAATTCCCTGCTTTTCATTTAATTTTCAGACCTCATAAGGACAAGGTTATGCCTATTCTGATGCTGTCAATGATCATAGTTCCAAATTATAATTCATAATTTTGCTACGTGACATATTAAGTGAGATAGCTTGCTTCTTGTATTGTAGGACAGATACAGCTTTACAGGAAAAGTGAAATTCATATGCAAGCGGAAGGGAGAAAGAACATAATCATCTCTTTGAATACCCTAATTATAGTTTAGGAGATTGGGCAGGATTACATTTGTTCACAGATGATTAATTAGATGGCTATTGGAGACAGTCACAGGAAAGTATGCATTCTGGATGTACATGTCCAGACAGGCCTATGTACACATATTTTGTACTTGAATAATCTGACAATATTATCTGCTTATAGTGTAAAGAGACTATCAGCAACATTAGTCAGAGAAACTATTCTGGAGTTCTGGAGAAATGTGGCACAACGATCTATTCTTTCAAAATAACCTTGGGAATTTCCAAATGAAGCTTATATCATACAATTTATGTAATTTTGCTGGGTGTTCAAAATTATTATTTTTCATTCTGTGATTATTATTTTTTTCATGGTCTTCCATGACTTCTTGACTTATGTTGATACTTATGTTAAAGAGGAAAGGATTGCCTCACTCTGTAATGTTCTTTAATTCAGTACTACTGGCAAACAGCTATCCATTTGAAAGCCAATTCTGATCATTAGAATAGAATAGAATACCTTTATTGTCACTGCATTGAAAATACAATGAAATTTGAAAGCTACTCTAGCACAGTACCTCAAACACCACATCACAATCACACTACACAGTATTTGAAAAGTAAAATAATTAAAGTAATGATAATAATAATAATAATTAAAAACCTAGTCTAAAACCTATTTAAAACATATATTAAGTTAGATAGTTTAAAAATGCCATTTTATACATAGAACTAAATCATAAATGCACTGTTTGATTCAAGACAATTATTGCCTTGGAAAAGAAACTTTCTCAGTCTATTAGTCCTCACTTTAAGACACCTATAATTCTCCCTGATGTTGATGGTGATTGTTATGAACTAATAAAACACTTAAATAAAGTTTATCAAAAGCTTTAGAAAATAGCAGGGTTCTAGCCCTGCACTTCTGATTGGCTGATAATAGCGATATCGGATTGGTCCGTTCAGGAGAATCTGATTGGCTGTTAACGAGCCACTCTCATTGGTCAAGGGGGTTAACACTCCACGTTTCTTATTGGTTACTAGAGCGGCAGCTTGCCTATAAAAGGGCTGCTGTTGCCCTAGGGTTTTGCTCTGTTCAGAATGATTAATAAAGAGTTGAAGTTCACTGTTCACCGTCTCGTCTCCGTTCCTTGCGCCCATGCGCAGAACCTAACACTGGCAACGAGGATGGGATGCGGAGACGTCAGAGCTGACTGAACACTACAGAGCACTAAACAGAGTACGTGGCTGAAGGTGCATCAACGTCGGAAACCATGACCAGCGGCACCATACCATCCGCTCCATTCGACCCGGCACAAGAAGACTGGGACTCATACATGGAACGGTTCCAGATGTTTCTGGAGACCAACAAGTTGAAGGATGCCACTACTGGGAAAAAGCAAGCGGTATTCCTAACTCACTGCGGACCTGCCGTTTCTAAGATGGCTAAGGCACTGGCGAAACCGGCTGAGGTTAAATCCATGGACTGGGACGTCCTCGAGCCTCTCCTACGGGCCCACTATGCACCTACCGTACCAACGCTTGTCCGAAGATATGAATTTTACCAGAGAGTCCAGCGGAAAGGAGAAAGCGTTGCAGATTTCATCGCGGATCTCCGGAACCTGGGAGACCTCTGCGGGTTTGCTGACCTTGAAGAAGCTCTAAGAGACGGAATAATTCTAGGACTACATGCGCCACACGTGCAAAGTAAGCTGATGGCGAAAGGCGACATCAGCCTTGCAGATAACATCGCTGACGCTACTGCAGCAGAAGCAACCAGGAAGTCGGCTGCCCGAATGCGCCGCACCAACGTCCCGCTCCACCAACTCACCGGCGAAACCTCACCTCGCCTTGAGGGAAATGCAACGGCAACCCACCACGAGGACCTCGAATCGTCATCAGAGAGTGATGAGGAAGAGGTCAACCGACTCTGGTCTGAACGAGACCAACGCCACCAGCGTAACCAGAGACTGCAGTATCAATATGCAGGTTGTGGGGCAAGCCACCCGCAATCAGACTGCAAATTCCTCGATGCGCTCTGCCATATTTGTGGGAAGAGAGGCCACATCGGAAAAGTCTGTAGAAGCAAGCTAGGATCCAGCCCACTTCAGAGGGGGACCAACTACCGCCAACCCACAGGAAGTCGTCCTGTGAATCGGGAACATTCGAACCACCAATGGAACAACTACTCCTACAGAAATAAACCACTAGCCCATTCAACGAAACGAGAAGAGGCACACCAAACCGTCACGATTGGTCACGCATCATCATTAGATGCAAAGAAGATCCGAGTGAAGGTTGCCATCGAAAACCAGCCCTGCGTGATGGAAGTCGATTCAGGATCGTCCCTCTCGATGGTTTCCTGGAAGACCCTTAAACAGTTAATCCCAGAAAACCTGCGACGGAAAAATATGGAAACGCCATATAGATTAGCTTCGCTCGAGGCTACAACCTAGTTTCCGCGACTCCGGTAACTCCCAAACTGAGGGGGGAGGGGATGTCGAAGAAACCGATTTCGAGATGGCGGAAAGCGGGAACGAAAGAAGTCAACAATTGAGGATAACTAATGAAGAAGGATCAAGGAAGGGCGTGGCCTCGCCACAGAGGAACACCTCAACAGAGGCAAGCCCGCAAGGGCCAGAGGACAACGACGAAAACATTAGTGGCACCGAGTCGTCCAACGAGGAACCGTTGGCACCTGACTTGCCCGAAAACGCCCCGCCAAAACAGGCTTACGGACAAGAATTGGTGGGACAGCATAAATCCAATAGACAGTCAAAGCAACCTTCCTACCTCAGAGATTACATCACCGCCCCCCCCAAACGGAACCCTGGGGGAAGGGGTGTTATGAACTAATAAAACACTTAAATAAAGTTTATCAAAAGCTTTAGAAAATAGCAGGGTTCTAGCCCTGCACTTCTGATTGACCGATAATAGCGATATCGGATTGGTCCGTTCAGGAGAATCTGATTGGCTGTTAACGAGCCACTCTCATTGGTTAAGGGGGTTAACACTCCACATTTCTTATTGGTTACTAGAGCGGCAGCTTGCCTATCAAAGGGCTGCTGTTGCCCTAGGGTTTTGCTCTGTTCAGAATGATTAATAAAGAGTTGAAGTTCACTGTTCACCATCTCGTCTCCGTTCCTTGCGCCCATGCGCAGAACTTAACAGTGATTATGAGGCATTATTAGCCAGAAGGTGGCTTAAACTATTTTAATTTTTGGTAATAACCCTCTTTGAGTTATCTTTCCATTTACAGTCTCCACCCCCACCCCCCTATAATAAATACCAGTTGCTCTTTGACAAAGACTGAGTGCTCTGTAGAACCAGGTTAAACATCTGGTTGTTATACTGGATGCAGGAGTTCAGGTTTTCAAAACAGCTAAACACCAAGAATAGCAGAATAACAAGAGTTCTTGGAAGGATTCTAGTCCAACCCCCTGATCAGGCAGAAACCGTGTGCAAGTCTTAGTTTTAAAAAGCACATTTATGTAGGTGATTTACTTTTGAATAAAAAAAGCAATTTCAGAGTATTACTTAATCAGTACATATTTTGATTGGCCCACTATTTGTTTGCACTGAAAATCCTCCCCCACCGGCTTCAATGTCATGTTTATTATATTTATTATAAATTTTGAGAATAAGAAATATGAAGGGGGGGGGATTGTACTTGCTGTGCTGAGTGGAATTTACACAAGGGGATATCTGAAGTCTCGTCTCTACATATATTCCAACTGGAATTTGAGCAATCTTTCAGAATTTGAGCAATCTTTCAGAAACAGAAGATCTGTAGTGGATTTCTGTAAATTCAGTGGTGGGATTCAAAAATTTTTTACTATCGGTTCTCTGGGTGTGACTCTGGGTGGGCGTGATTTGGTGGAGGTGGCAGGAGAAAGATACTCTAAAATCTCCATTCCCTCCCCACTCCTGGGGGAAAGTTACTACAAAATCCCCATTCCCTCCCCACCCCACTAACCTGCTTTCCAGCTCCATTCTCCTATGCAGGGCAACAAAAGAAGACCCAGCCAATGATCAGCTGGGACTCAGGAGGCGGAGAATAGATGGGGGCGGGGCCAGTCAGAGGGGGTATTTGCCGGTTCTCCGAACTACTCAAAATTTCCGCTACCGGTTCTCCAGAACTGGTCAGAACCTGCTGAATACCATCTCTGTGTCACCTGCATTATTCTGGCTGGTAATTGGTGCGATGGGCTGTATTCTCTTCCTGGTGATTGAGTATCCTTTTCCCATTTACCATCTTCTTCCTTCTTATCATTGAATATGGCCACAATCTCCCTTTTCATATAATTGAGGAAATCATTGCAGGTGTTTGCTATTTATGTAATGGCCCAATTTCCATCCTAGATTAGACTAAACTAGGTTAGATTAATAGATAGATAGATGATAGATAGATTTCAAAGCCTCTTAAAGGAGAATCCACAGGGAGAATTAAGTTACTTTGTTGATGTGCCAATAGCCAGAGAAATGCGTGAACCATTTTCCTCTGTCTTGCAAACAGATTCTTGTACTTTCTAGCACAGTACCCCCCAATGTTTTGGGCATCGGGGCCCGGTTCTATGGAGAGAGGTTTTTCTGAGGACCGGAGTGGGTGTGGTTTTGTGCGCTGCCTGTAATCCTACAGATGGGGCTTCACTTGTTTGCGCAGCCCAGTTTCTGGCATGCCGTAGCCCGGTGCCAGTCCATAGACTGTGGGTTGGGGACCCCTGTTCTAGAACAATCTCTTACTAGAAGATGAAAGGAGCATATTTTTTTGTGTGCTTGCATTTGTATGAAGTATCAATTGCTCTTTGAACATTTTTGAACCACACAAACAGAATGCAATCAGGCATCTATGATGGAATGGAAATCTGATTGGCTGAGATGCAAAGTGATGAGCCATTTCATTGATAGCAGATTTCTTGGCACAAATTATCCAGCAGTATGACAAATGAGCTGGGGTTAGGAAAAAGATCACCTGTGGTTACTGGATGTGTGGCTGAGAAAAATCAGGCTAAGGAAGTTGTTGAAAAGGGAAAATAGATTTTTCCATTCATCATTGGGAGGAAATTAGGCGTTTTTATTTTCTTTTTTTTTTTGGTGGTGTCCAAGATGAGTAAAGTCGTTATGAAAATAATACAGAGGCCCCAGGAATGGAGAGTACTCAGCATTATGTGTTCCCTCATGTTTCTGCCTGTTTAGATTCTTCTGGTCACAAGGATTTGACACTCTATTTTACAGTTATCTGAAGATCAGGAAAAAGCACTCAACAATGCTGGCATTGGAACAGGAATCAAAAATAAAAATCAGGGAAAAATACATACATGATGAAAGGGCATGATGAGGAGATAGAGCTAAGAGTGTTACTCAATAAAACTGTGTTTTAACAATTTTCAGAGCAACCTTATATCTCTGTCAACTATTTAAAAAGCCCCAATATATCCTTGATATTTGTAGACCAAACTAAAATCCTGTGGGATATATCAGAACTGCAATGACACTTGAGAGAAAAGTATATTACCTGAGATGAGGGTGAAATTTGAAATGGTATTTAGCAGTGTTTCTCAGCCACAGCAACTTTAAGATAGGTGGACTTCAACTCCCAGAATTCTCCAATCAGCATAACTGGGAGTTGAAGTCCACCATCTTAAAATTGTTGAGGTTGAGAAACACTGGAATATAGTTTATAATTATAGACGTGAACACCAGCCTCACTGCAGAGTTAAGTTGCTTTTTAAATATGACGCAATTTGTAAAATAGATTATAACATGACACGTGGACTGAGAATTAATATCAGAGGTGGTATTCAGCAGGTTCTGATTGGTTCTGAAGAACCGGTAGTGGAAAGTTTGAGTAGTTCGAAGAACCGGCAAATATCCCCTCTGACTGGCCCCGCTCCCATCTATTCTCTGCCCCCCGAGTCCCAGCTGATTGGCTGGGTCTTCTTTTGTTGCCCTGCACAGGAGAATGGAGCTGGAAAGCAGGCTAGTGGGATGGGGTGGGAATAGGGGTTTTGCAGTAACCTTCTTCTGGATTGGGGTAGGAATGGAGATTTTGCAGTAACCTTCCCCTGCCACATCCACCAAACCACGCCCACCAAACCAGTAGTAAAAAATTTGAATCCCGCCACTGGTTCATATATATCAGTCTGAATCAAATGCAGAAAGCTTTGCATAAAGCTGCTCTCCAGAGTATTAAAGAAATCTGTTAGATTTCTGCTTACTCCAAAGTCTGAACAAGGATAGACAGAAGTTTCATCAGCTTAAATGTTGTTTTTCTTTCTTTTCAGTGACTCAGTGAAACATACTATAAAGTAGTGTTTATTTTGCTTTCAACTTGTCATTAAATATTCAAGAAGGATGGAGGGAGGAAAGGAGTAACTTTTTTACAATGTCTTCCAAACATAACTTTTTAAGTTTCAACTAAAATTATAGGAGAACTTGAGGGTCAGTTTATTAGATTTATATCCTGTCTTTCCTTCAGGAGTTCAACACAGCATACACCATGCTCCCACCTCTTATTTCTTTCCCACAATAACCACCCTGTGAAGTCAGATGGACTGGGGAAAAAAATGGCTGGAAAAATTACTCAACGAGCTTTCCTGACTGGGGCCAAACATAGCAACCTCATCATCAACCTATTACACGTATGCTCAAATCCCTATGCTGGCTTTCTGTTAGCTTCCATGTGCAATTGCTGGTTCTCACCTACAAATTCCTACATAGCTCCAAGTTACTTGCCACCTTCCAACCCATGTGTTTCAGGAAAAATTGGCAATTCCTTGTTTCCATGCAGTAGAGGCCCATAGACACTGCTTCTCAGTAGCAGTATCTCTCCGATGAAAACTCTTCCCTGAGAAATTAGTTATCTCTCATTGTTCTGGCCTTTGGAAACTCTTAAAAATAAAACAGAAGAAGAAGAAAAATTGAGTGGCTCCAAAGAGTTATGGAAGTTGATATGGAAGTTATGGAATGCCAAGTTTGATTATTTTTTTAAAATGCTTTGGGGTTTAAAATTTCAGAATGTTACATATTTAGTTCCTACTCTGGAACTAAAATGCCTGTAATGTATATTCCTGTCTTGCTTATTGTAAACTGCTAAGAATTTTGTATTTCTGGAGGGTATACATATGATAGATAACTAAAATAAATTGTATTATTTTGCAATTGTATTATAAACCGTGTTATTTTTGAAAGTTAAAGTATGCTTCAAACCCTGCAGTGAATCATGGCTAATTCTTCTGTGCTGTCAATATGTTCCCCCAATATTTCCTGTGGCGAAATTTTATTTTATTTTTCCTGTGCCTAGCATTCTTTTGTGTTCCTCATTTTTAACAGTTTGGGGAACTAAAGTCTGGCTTCAGTCTGGCCGTTTAGTTGTTTTTTTAAAGAAGTCCCTTACAGACCTCAACTATAAAATAGTAATCCAATCACTTCTATCAAAATCTCATATAATGTAGTTAATTTAATTCTATGACATAGAAATTGATCGATACCACTACCTGGGGCCTTTCTAAATGATAATCCAGAATGGGTGAAGTTTTACTCATCAAATAATGTAGCCTTAATTAGGTAGTATGTACTCAATTACTGTTGCTAAAGTCCAAAAGAGTATTTCCTACTCAATAAAGTCTAAGTGGTTTTTTTCCTCTAACCCGATTTCTATAATCTCCAATTCTCTTAAATCTGATACAAGGGTTCCCCCCGCTGCCGCCTTTCTTCAGTTATTCCTTGGGGTTTTGGCTTCTGAGGCAACTCATTTTCCAGGTCTATTTGCCAAAAGTTCCCTCCAGCCAGATCTCTTCATTAAACTTTTCAGATGTGTACTCCATTGCCTTCATAAATGGCTCCTCAGCAGACCCTTCCTCCATTTCTACTGTATCACAAATTTTGGCCTCTTGGTAGTTTGTTAGCAGGATTCCTTCAAACTAAAAGATTATCTTGTTCCCAGATCTTTGTTCAGCCTCAGCAGTCTGTTATTCCAACTCATTTTCCGATTGTTAAACTTTTTAAATTTAGAACCCAGACCAATTTCTGGAACAGACAGCTGCTTCTGGTTTTCTAGTAATTACCGTATATACTCGAGTATAAGCCGAGTTTTTCAGCACATTTTTTGTGCTGAAAAAAACCCCCTCGGCTTATACTCGAGTCAGATTCCCCTCTGAAAAAAAAATGGTGTGGAGCTCCGAAGCTGGGCAGCCGCTTCCCAGCTTCCGTGTTTCCTTTGCAACTTTTAAGCATGGGAGGGGGAGGCTTTTCTGAGCTCTAGGCTGAGAAAGCAATGCGAACCGAGGTCGCTCCACTCAGTTTCATTTCCTCAGCTCCAGCTGCTTTCAGTCCACTCGGGAGGAGGGGGAGAGAGAGAGAGAGAGATATCATAAGAACGGCTCTTGGTTTTTTCTTGCAAGGGAGAGAGTGACTCCTGCCTACCACTGTCATCATCATCATCTTTTGGGTTAGTGAATCAATCAAACCTTTCATGATAGTGAGATCGTTTCCCAAATTTCCCTTAAATCAGGGAAGAAATCAGAAACAAACCTTTGGGCTGAGAATAAGCTTGTTCCTATGATGCCATTTTTGTTCACTTCAGTGTGAAAAGTGTGAAAAAACACACTTCTTTTTCTTCATCTTCTTGTTCCCTATTTACTGGTCTCTTTCAAAGAGGAAATTGTGAACATCAAACTTATTCTCAACTGTCCTAGTGAAAGTTTTTATTGGCATCTATTTTTATTTTTGAAATTTACCAGTAGCTGCTGCATTTCCCACCCTCGACTTATACTCGAGTCAATAAGTTTTCCCAGTTTTTTGTGGTTAAATTAGGTGCCTCGGCTTATATTCGGGTCGACTTATACTCGAGTATATACGGTAATCCAAATTGGTTGATTTACTTTCATTTTCAAACAACTTGAACTCTTGGTTGCATAGCATACCATCCATAGGTGTGATGCAGAATGTCAAAAGTATGCTTTTGACTTACAGAATTATCTTAAAATACTATTCAAAGGGCATTAGAGGATCTTGAGTAAAATGTCAAAAAAATCCAAGTAAGTAGCCTCATAACCTTTCCTTTGTTCAAGAAACCCCAAAGTCCTTAGATTTGCATTGTCAATCAAACAATACTAAAAAAAACACAACACATTGGAAATCTGTGCAAATCAAACATCTGATGAAAATAGAATTTTTCAAGTACTTGAGAGATTTTACTTAGGTTATCTCCCATTGTTCTGGCCTTTGGAAACTTTATCATTCATTATTCGGGTTACAAAACTTGTTTGGCAGGAGGTAAATGCATGGAGGACCCTGCTTTGAAGATGGTGAATGGACAGAATCCATGAAAATTTAGGATTCAGCTAAACATGGCTAAGACGCTGAGCTTGTTGATCAGAAAGGTCAGCAGTTCAGCAGTTTGAATCCCTCGCTTGTAATGGAGTGAGCTCCCATTACTTGTCCCGGCTTCTACCAACCTAGCAGTTCGAAAGCATGTAAAAATGCAAGTAGAAAAATAGGGACCACTTTGGTGGGAAGGTAACAGCATTCTGTGTGCCTTTGGCATTTAGTTATGCTAAATACATGACCATGGAGACTTCTTCGGACAGCACTGGCTCTTTGGCTTTGTAACAGAGATGAGTACTGCCCCCTAGAGCTGGAAATGACTAGCACATATGTGCGAGAGGAACCTTTACCTTTTTAAAAATGTGCAGGATTAGAAGATTGGGGTCATCTGAAATTCCTGAATGAAAAATTATTTCAGCCGCAGTTTTCATGACAATGTCCATCATACCATCATACAATCTAATCAAGCTATTATGAAGGCAAATTGGAGCATTGTTGTGAGAGCAATACAGTAAGGTGAATACTGTAAGTGGGAATGCACAGAGAACAATCTCTTTTGGGCTAGGCATAGATGTAGCATTTTTGAGCAAACTTCTTGCAGAAAAACAGCATATTGGCAAGAGAGCTAGGCTGATCCTTTCTCCTTAAGTTAATTGTGTCCTTAGTGAGAAACCTTCAAAGTTACAATTTTCTTTAGCCTGAAGAGGAAAAATCTGTCTAATTTACCATGCATTTCTACTGACTGCACATACTATATTTCTCTTTGGTAATCTGAATTAGAAATTTCAATTTAGAATGAATAAATTAATGAGGTTCTTTGAGTTGAAAGTAGGTGAAAGAAATAGTTCTGGGCTGGAGGAGAAATAATACCGAAGTGGCTTGGGAATAAATTCAATTAATTTTCATTCATAGAATGAATATGGTATAGTGATGGGAAATCTATCAATATGTTGCAGAAAACTATGTTTAAAGTCCCCCCCCCCCATTATATTTAAAAAATGATGAGACAGATCTTTCCCCTCAATCTGTTAAACTGAAGCCAAGCAGATTCAGTAAGAAACTTTTCATATACAAAGTATGCGTTGTAACACAACTTTGGGCACAAATTACTTTAAAAGCTTTTTGGGTTAGAGCTTAAAAAGCAGGATATTTATGTCATCTACATCAAATGAACTTTTGGTCGTTTAGCATGTAACCGAGATCCAAAACTTAAACGTTCTATTCTTATTTTCTCTGTGGTTAGACCTGGTTGAGTTTGAAACCAGGAACCATAAATCCTAATCTTGGCTCTGAGTGGGCAGTGAGGTTAGTGAGAAGAAAGCAGATATGGTTATTTGGAGCACGGCTGCATCCTCTCAGACAAACCCATTGCACTGTAGTTGCTTCTATGGATGGAGCGTTAACAGTTTGTGTGTTTAGTTATATGGGGGTGGTTCACTTTCCTTGAATAATCCATTGTTCCTGGAACTGGTGAATAGCCAGGCATTTGTCTGAAAAGGAAACTCAAGCTGGGCTGAGAGCCAGGCCTCAGTTGGAAACAGCTGCTCTCGCCCCTCTGAGCAAAACGGGTGGGAAGCCTGGCGGATATTTATGTGTGGGGGCAAAGTGCTGATAGTAATCGCAATTGGGATTGCAACAGAATGGGCCCCAAAGAAGAAAACGTGGGCAGGGATTTTGAGTTGAGGGGATGCACCTTGTCAGGTTGCAAGTGGAAAAGCTGGGAGGCAGCTTTGGAACTGGAAATTTTGGAGGGATAATCTGCAGAACTTTTTTTTCTATGTCTTCATGCACTCTTCTCTGATTTGGCATTCTATCAGAGTACTGGGCTCTTGTGACACACACAGCAACCAAAGCTTTCTCATGCATATGTATCCTTCACTTTAGAATGCCGACTGCCCTGGCAGTGAACTTCTATCTGCTAGAAGACTGCCATCATTTTGCTTATTCTGTTCTGAGAAAGAAGGATGGAGACCATCACCTCATCTTCATCTGAGCATATATGGCAGAACTAGCTCTATCCTCACAGGCTCTAGGCAGTGTTATGGATTCAAATAAAAGGGTTTGGGAGAGTACAAGGACCAAATGGTACTTTGCTTAATAAAATAATGTTAGCACATAAATCTTGTAAGACGTTGTGCTCTTGCATGGTTCTGCTGAGGTTTTTGTGCTCTCTCTCTCCCTCCCTCCCTCTCTCCCTCTCCCTCTCCCTCTCTCTCTCCCTCCCTCACTCCCTCTCTCTCTCTCCCTCCCTCCTTCTCCCTCCCTCTCTTTCTCTCTCTCTCTCTCACTCTGTAAAACAGGGCCGCCCAGCCGTTGCTTAAAACTGCAGTGATATTTAAGGCTTGAAAGGGAAATAGAGTATCAGGGGAAAGGGGCAAAATGATGTGCAACACAATACAGCAAAGTGATGTTTATGCATAGAATGAAGCGAACTGGATAGAAAAATAATCACAGTTGTGGGATCCAAAAGCTTGACATTTTTTGAGGCTGATCCCTGTTTCCTGGACCCATTTTGCAAACTAGGTCTTGAGACTATATAGCTCGCATCAATTGCAGCACATGTGCAGTGCGTTTAATTTGGCAGGGACTGGATTGTTCTCTTAAAATCAAAGGTGAGAAAACGATATGTCAGAGATCTGGGCATCTTGGAACACTGGCAGGACTGATGAATCCACAGCAATGTGATAGGGAAGTGACAGAAGAATTTAACATCACGGTATTCCGTAAAAGGTGGTATAATTGTGAGGCGGGGGGGGGCAAGAGTGGGGAAACCCACAGCCTTCTGTAGAATGATGCTCTGACCGAGTGGATGTATTTGGAGGTACCGCTGAGATCATGTCTTCCCTCATTTCTGCTCCCACAATGATTCTGCTGACTGGAATTGTGCCAGTAATTACCACATGAAAAAGTTGTATGTAATGGGAGTAGAGCATCATTTCATAAGTTTCCTGTTAGGACTGCAGTTTTAGTGGGAATCAGAGTAGGAGTTTTA
Source organism: Hydrophis major (assembly GCA_033807585.1). Taxonomy (NCBI): domain Eukaryota; kingdom Metazoa; phylum Chordata; class Lepidosauria; order Squamata; family Elapidae; genus Hydrophis; species Hydrophis major. The sequence continues at coordinate 226,478,270 of CM066329.1, forward strand.
AGTATTCGGAGAATACAAGATCTTGTGAAATGAAAGTCCAGACTACGTTTGGCATTACGCGTGTTTATTGTTCTATACTGTCTTCTTCAACTGGAGCTGGCAAGGAGGAATCACTGATTAAGCTTCGAACTGATCAAAGGGGAAAATATTTTAAACCTATTCTGTGTGGGCCTCCTAAGAATAATTCCATCTTTCAAAAATGCTAATAATATCTCAAGAGATTGCGGTATTGTTGGTGGGGATTTTTGTCCAAAGTACAGCATGGTTTGAAAGGTTTAAAAACCTGCCTTTTTTCTTCATGTGTTCCATTTCCACATCAAGTAAAGTAGATGCCATTTATAATAAGGCAAACGTGAAAAATCAAGCAATTAACCACACAACACAGGTGTCATGCCCCTGGTGGAAACTGATTCTGAGGGAGAGGAGGAACAGCTGACAGGGAATGGAAGTATGGCTCCAGAGGTTGTGGAGGAGGCTGGGGAAGGGCAGAGGCTGGCTGGGCGGTCAGTGGAGGACCCAGGCCCATCCCCTCTCCATCCTAGGGCATGAAGGGAGGAGAGGATAAGGGAGAGACATGGTCTACTGGGGGGGGGGGGCTTGATCCTCTTCATGGGCTGCAGCTGTGACAACTGAATAAGAGGACGGATATGCATATGGGCGAGTGCTGGGAGCAAAACATGGAAATATCTCTAGTTTATGGTTCCTCTCTGAGTTTGGTGTCCTTCCCAGTGTGTGTCCTGATATCTGTGGACATCTTCCAGCCCTTAACTTTCCACTACCAGTTCTACAGAACTGGTCAGAACCTGCTGAATACCACCTCTGAGTGTATGTGATGGAAATTGCATACATAATTAGAAAATACCATTTATCAGTTCCTTAGAGAACTACAAGTCCCAGCATTGTTTGCAATCCAAAATGATTTGAGGACAAATATTGCTTTAAACTTGAAGGACAGATTTCCAGAACATAGGGATCCAACAGCATACCCGCTGGCTTAAAAAAATTAGGTAATAGTTATTTTCAGTGACCTTACTACACCAGTATACAAATAATGTGGTATAAAGTGGCATTTGGTTCCTTAATATTTTTCCCCTCTTGGAAATAAAACTATAATTAAATTACCTCTTCTCTGGCTATTTAAAGGTGATGTTGACATTTTCAAGGAACCAAGGTCCTTTTCCAGGGTCTCTAAACTATTTTGTAAATCAGTGAAGACCAACTAAATGCAGCCACCTGTCATGTTGCTAATCTGACTACAGCTAGTTGTGGGTTTTTTTCCAGAGTATGTAAAATCTTTGCTCTTGCTGTTCAAAGTGTAAGCAGTTTGTCGACATTTTTGACAAGTTTATCAAACCCCTGCTACTGCCTGATACCTTGACAGACCTTCTAGCTTCCCTGGATTGCTCACTTAATTCCTTGTTTTTTACTCCGTATTCTGGGTATGTTGATGACAAGGATTTGCCTTGAACATTAATATTAAGGTTGACATGTGGTTTTCAAAATTGCAACCTTTGAAAGAATGTCTGGTCTTGATGCGAAATTAATTGTTTTCCTGAGTAGCCCTGTTTCTCTGTTACTTAATCCCTCTACTTGCTAACAGTTGGAGATCAGTTGGAATTTGTGTCCTGCTTTAACCCTGCAGATTACCGTAACTCTTCTGTTAAGTATAAGGAAAGGGAGCCATTAAATGGGGGGAGTAGATAAAATATTCCTGTTACAGAAGTTCTGAAAAGAGTGACTGTTAAGTTTGAGCATGGACGAGAAAGAATGGAGACAAGTCTCTGAACGGTGAACTTCAGCTCTTTATTTACATCGTGACTTGCTTAATTTAACAGCAGTAAAACCCGCCTTATATAGGCAAACCTTGTAACGTTTAACCAATAACAAGCTAGGAATGCTAGCTTTTATAACCAATAAGAACTCTCTGTTAAGGGCCAATCGGATTCCCCGGAACGGGCCAATACGGTCCGGCCGCTTAACAGCCAATCAGAAGTGCAGGGCCAGAACCCTGCACTTACTCCAAGCTCACACTTTATTAATCATATTGCATACACAACACCCCTTCCCCCTGGCTTCTTAGTTCAGGGTGCAGTTACATAGTCCCTTAAATAGGATGGTTGTCTTTTTAGTCTCTTTGATTTTCGTTGTATCGGCTGGTTGCAATCCTGCTGAGGTAGATTGTTGTCTGGCAGTGGGGCTGCCTCTGGTTCAGAGTTCACTTCTACGTCGTTGCCCACATTTTCCGCAATTCCTTGAGGTGCAAACCTTTCTCCCTCCGGCTCCGCTTCCTGAGTTTCTATTAAATCGTCGTTTCCTTCAAATGGGTTTCCTAGGGCTTCATCTTCTTTCGTACCTCCCGCCCCTCAGTTTGGTCATAGGGGAGTTGCGGACTGGCCACTGCAAGCCGCGACCGTAATTGGTCGATATGCCATTTCCAAAGTTTATCGTCAAGGCATTGCACAAGGTAGGATCTGGGGCCGGTTACACGTACAACTGTCGCTTCCACCCACAACGGGTCGCCCGATAGGTTTTTTGCATAAACCAGGTCTCCTACCTGGAAGATGTGACAGCGGCCGCTGGATCCTAGTGGTTTCTCTGGTTCATAAGCCAGGTGCAACCGGTCGAGGGGGGAGCGGAGCTTTCGTCCCATTAGCAGTTCAGCGGGAGTTTTGTTGGTGACGCTATGTGGGGTGATGTGTTGCAAGAAGAGGATTGGGTTTGTCGTGTCCGCGAAAAAAGGTTCTGAGTCGGTGACTTATCATTAACAGCTCTTTATTTCAATCATTGAACCGAACCGGCAAAAGGCAAAAAGCCTCCGGCTTTTATACCTTTTGCCGCGGCAGCCGCGGCCAATGGCAGCGATTCAAGTCTCCCGCTCTTGGTTTGAACCAATCGCGAGAGACTTCAATCGGGCCAATCGGCGCGGCTTGCCTGGCCAATCAGAAATCCCTGCGCCTTAGCCAATCAAGGCGCAGGGATTTCGAGTAGTCCATTTTAATACATAACACCCCTCCCCTCTTGGTACGGTCTTTCACGTGGTGTAATCACGCAGGTAGGCGGGGCTCCGTTGGGTCCTAGTTGACCTGCGCAGCTCACTTCCTTGTTGTAACTCGGCCGGAGCGGTCATCTTTTTGGCTGCTCCTGGCTCTGTGAGAACCGGCTGGATGGTCGGGCCGGTTCTCTCGCCGTGGCTCCCGCCTGGGCCTACCGGGTCGGTTGAGTCACGGATTTTGCCGCTCCCGCTTGGCTTCTCCGAGTCGGTAGAGTTGGCTGGACGGCTCTTCTCCGGATGGGACTCGCGGGGGCTGCGTTCTGGTGAGTTTTTGAATTTAATTTTTTCCTGCGTTTCTCTTATCGGGTATTCCCTCCCCCCTTGGTTCGTGTCTTGGGGGTTGAGGTTAGTCTTTGCTCGCGACTGGAGTTGGTCGATGTGTCGTTTCCAGGCTCGCCCATCGATGGTTTGGAGCCGGTACGACCGTGGGCCCGTGATTTGAGTTATGACGGCTGGGATCCATAGGGGGTCCCCCGTCATGTTTTTTGCGTAAACCCAGTCGCCTGGTTCGAAGGTTCGGTACCTGGAGCTTGAGTCTGGGGGTCGCTCCGGGTTGTAGGTGGGGTGCAGACGATCGAGTGGGGACCTCAGCTTCCTGCCCATCAGGAGCTCTGCAGGGCTTTTGTTGGTCGTGGTATTGGGTGTGATGTGCTGTATGAAAAGCAGTTTATTGATTTTTTCGTTGATCTCCTCGTGGTCCATTTTCCGGAGAGTCTTTTTTGTAAACTGGACCATCCGTTCCGCCCTACCGTTCGCCGCCGGATGCGCCGGTGCTGTCAATGCGTGGCGGATACCTTTCTCGGCCAGGAAACGTTCGAATTCGATGGATGTGAATTGGGGCCCATTGTCTGAGACAACGACATCTGGGAGGCCATGTGTGGCGAACAGTTTACACAACTCTTTAATGACAGCCTCTGTGGTGGTGGATTTCATGTCAGCCACCTCTAACCAGTTTGAGTATGCATCTACTGTGATTAGAAAAGTGTGTCCATTTGTGGGGCCGGCAAAGTCTAAGTGGATTCTGGACCAGGGTCCCCGTGGTATTTCCCAGTCTCGGATGGGCGCTGTGGGTGGGCTGGACCTGGTTTCCTGGCACCGGTGGCATTTGGCGACCCATGCTTCAATTTGTTTATCCATCCCCGGCCACCAAGCGTAACTCCTGGCCAGGGCTTTTGTCCTGACAATGCCAGGATGCCCCTCATGCAACATCTCTAGGACCCTGTTTTGCAATTTGCACGGAATTACCACCCGATCTCCCCACAGGATGCAACCCCTTAACAGTGAAAGTTCAGTCTGGCGCTGCCGGAATTTTTTAAAAGTCTCGTCAATGTCTTTTTCCGGCCAACCTTTTTCCAACCAATGTAAGACTTGCGCCAATTGTTTGTCCCTAATGGTTTCTCTGGCAATATCAGACGCGGTTATGGGCAGGCTCTCGATACTCAGGGTGTTTGTTGTTGGTGCGGGGTCAGGTTCAGAGTCCGGCAAGGGCGAGCGGCTTAAAGCGTCCACGTGCGAGATTTTCTTACCCGGCTTGTGTAATAGTTCGTAGCTGTAGGCTGCCAGGAATTCAGACCATCTAGTCATGCGTGGTGACAAGATGTTTGGCGTAGCCCGGTTTCCAGCGAGGATGCCCAGCAGTGGCTTATGGTCAGTGATTATTTTGAAAGGGCGGCCGTACAGGTACTCGTGGAAACGCTTTATGGCGGCAACTATAGCCAAAGCTTCTTTGTCCAGCTGGCTATAGTTCCGTTCCGGTTTTGTCAGTGTTCTGGAAAAAAATGCAATAGGCGCTTCTCTCTGGTCTGGGAGGGTATGGCTGAGGACAGCGCCGACGCCGTAGGGCGATGCGTCGCAAGTGACAGCTAAGGGCAAAGTCTCACTGAACTGCATTAGGACGGCGTCGGAGGTGAGGAGGTCTTTGGTTTTCTGAAAAGCGGCCTGTTCTCGGCTCCCCCAAGTCCATGCTGCCTTCTTATCTAGGAGTCTATGCAAGGGCTCCGCCGCCGTTGCCTTCTGAGGTAGGAAGACATTATAAAAATTTAGTAAGCCTAGGAATGCCTGTAGTTCTGTTTTGGACTTCGGGGTGGGGGCTTCCTTGATGGCTTTAACTTTTTTAGTTGTAGGGTGGATGCCCTGTCTGTCTAGGAGGTAACCCAGAAATTCTATTTGTTTTGTACAAAGTTGGCATTTTTCACGTTTGACTTTAAGTCCTGTTTCTTTAAATTTTGTTAAGACTTGTCTTAAACGGTTCTCTAATTCGGCTTCGTTTGGCGCCGCTATTAATACGTCATCGAAATAGGGCACCACCCCCTTGATGCCCTGTAGTAAACGTTCCATCAGGCTCTGGAAAATGCCTGGTGCCACGCTGACTCCAAATTGGAGTCTGTTACACTTGAAAGCCCCCCGGTGTGTTACAATTGTCTGGGCTTCTGCCGTTTCTTCGTCCACAGGCAATTGCTGGTATGCCTGGGCGAGGTCGAGCTTGGCAAAAATTTTTCCCCCTCCTAATGAGTGCAGTAAATGTTGCACTATAGGCACTGGGTAGGCGCTTTGCTGTAGCGCGCTGTTTAGGGTGGCCTTGTAGTCCCCGCAAATTCTCACGGACCCGTCTGGCTTTACTGGGGTCACTATCGGGGTCTCCCATCTGGCGTGGTCTATCGGTTTTAATACCCCTTGTTTGACGAGTTTGTTGATCTGCTCGTCAATTTTTGGTTTTAAAGCAAAGGGCACCCTCCTAGGTTTAAGCCGCTTGGGGGAAACCCTTGGGTCTAAGTCAAATGAAATAGGGGGCCCCTTGTACTTGCCCAATCCTCCATCGAAGACTTCCTGGAACTCCTGGACTAGCCGCTGTTCCCAGGCTTCAATGGAGACTTGGTTGACACCTGTCAGTGCGATGTTTAGCGGGGTGAACCATTGCAGTCCCAACAGGCTCGGGCGGTTACGATCGACTATTGTGAGTGGTAGTTGTTCGGTGTGGCCTTTGTAGGTTATGTTAAAGTTCTTGGTGCCCACTACTGGAACGCGATTACCTTGGTAGTCTTTTATGATGATTCTCTGGGCGGCCACGTCTTTTCTTTGCAGAGTAGGCACTAGTTTTTTTATTTCGTGCCATGCAATCATGGAAAGGTAGGACCCGGAGTCCACTTCCATCTTGCATGGCCGGCCTTCGATGTGGACTTCTACGTGGACCTTTCTGGCGCCGTCGGAGATGGCGTGGCCGATTGTCACCGTCTGGTGGGTTTCTTCTTTCCGCCGACCGTCGCCGCTTCTTTGGGGTCGTTGCTTCTGGTCCCATCTGCCTGTTGGCTGGCGCTCTCTGGCTCTGGGCGGGGAGTTCTCTCTCCTTCTATCCTGCTGTTCCCATTTTGGCGGGCTGCGGGTCTTTTTTTGGCGGCAAACTCGGGCGATGTGGCCCCTTCGGTCACAATGCCTACAGACAGCGTCGAAGAAATGGCATTCCGACCTGGGGTGGTCGCCGCCGCACCCGGCGCAATTAGTCCTCGACCTACGACTATACTGGCCCCGTTGGTTTCCGCGTCCCGTCTGCACGCGATGTATGTCCTCCTCATCATCTGACGTGCTGGAGGTTGACTGGTAGTCGCCGTAGTGTGCGGTCGCTTCGTTTCGTGCGTCGGCCGACCTCGCGGGGTTGTTGTTTGCGCTCTTTGCCTCGGACCTTCGCATGGTGTCTGCTGACGTGCGGGTTGCTTCTGCGGCTGCGGCTGCGGTGAGGGCGTCGGCCAGGCTGATGTCGCCTTTGGCCATAAGTCGGCTCTGGAGTGTCGGATCCCATAGTCCGAGCACGAAACGGTCTCTTATGAGACTGTTCAATCCTTCGAACTCACAGAGTCCGCCCAGGCGCCTTAATTCAGCGACGAAGTCGCTCAGCTTTTCGTCTGGTCTCTGGCTTCTTCGGTAAAATTCATTTTGCCGTATTAGGATGGGGACCTCGGGGGCGTAATGGCGCCTCAATATGGGTTCGAGGACGTCCCAATCCATGGCAGTCGCGTCTGCCGGTTTGGCCAATGCCTTGGCCATCTGGAAAACCTCTGGTCCACAATGCGTCAGGAAGACGGCGCGCTTTAGCGGGCCCGGGGCGTCCTTCATGCCGGCGCATTCTAGGTACATACGGAATCTGTCTGAGTATGATTCCCAGTCTTCGACGGCAGGGTTGAAGGGGGCGGGCGGTGCTATTTTCGCCATTATGTTGTCGCTAGTTCGTTTATGGACACGGGGTTCGGTTCAGGGGCGAGATCCCACCCTCGTCGCCAGTGTCGTGTCCGCGAAAAAAGGTTCTGAGTCGGTGACTTATCATTAACAGCTCTTTATTTCAATCATTGAACCGAACCGGCAAAAGGCAAAAAGCCTCCGGCTTTTATACCTTTTGCCGCGGCAGCCGCGGCCAATGGCAGCGATTCAAGTCTCCCGCTCTTGGTTTGAACCAATCGCGAGAGACTTCAATCGGGCCAATCGGCGCGGCTTGCCTGGCCAATCAGAAATCCCTGCGCCTTAGCCAATCAAGGCGCAGGGATTTCGAGTAGTCCATTTTAATACATAACAGGGTTGACCTTGTCGTCAATGTTGTCGTAGTCTACCTTTTGCAAGGTTTTCTTCACAAATTGGACCATGTGTTCTGCTCGGCCATTGGTCGCAGGGTGCGCAGGCAAGGTGAGCACATGGCGGATGCTGCGGTCAGCGAAGTAATGCTCGAACGCCAGTGCAGTAAATTGTGGGCCGTTATCGGATACCAGGATGTCTGGTTATCCGTGGGTTGCAAAGAGTCTGTTTAAAATCTTGATGACCGCCTTGGAGATCGTCATGCGATGAATTTCGAGCCGATTCGAGTAGGCGTCGACGGTAAGCAGGAAGGTGTGGCCCTTGGTTGGCCCCGCGAAGTCCAGGTGAATTCGGGACCAGGGTCCACGTGGTGTCTCCCATTCAGTAGGCATGGCTTTTGGTGGGGCGTTGCTGACTTCTTGGCATTTGGGATAAGCTTTAACCCACTGTTCGATTTGCTTGTCAATGCCTGGCCACCATGCGTAGCTTCGTGCAAGGGCTTTCATTCGCATGATGCCGGGGTGGCCATCGTGCAAAGTTCTCAGCAGCGCTTTTCAGAGCCGTTCTGGGATAACGACTCTATCGCCCCAGATGACACAGCCTTTCTGGGAGAAGAGTTCGGTCTGTCGAGACTTGAATGGTGTGAAGTCATCTGATAACTGGTCCAATGGCCATCCGCGTTCTACCCAGCCTAGGACTTGTGCTAGGGTGTGGTCGCGTTTGGTTTCTCTCGCGATATCTTGGGCAGTCAGTGGTGGCGAGTTGAGTGCCTCGATTTGCAACGTGGTTACCGTTGGTGCCGGATCGCCGAGAGTCTCTGGAAGTGGTGCTCGGCTCAATGTGTCGGCGTGGGGAATGGCTTTCCCCGGGCGGTATTGCAGCCGATAGTTATAAGCAGCTAAGAATTCTGACCATCGGGTCATCCTATGACCTGTCCTCAAACTTTTGTCCATTGGAGCATCCCTGCATTTATGTAGATACCATTTGCAATCTTTGTTGGCTTCCTACAAGCAAAGTCAACGGGGAAGCCAGCAGTAAGTTGCAAATGGTGACTGCCTGAGGTCCTTGCTAATGACACTATAGGATTCCCTTAATGATGGTAACCAGGAAGTGATTCCATTCCCAGTTGGTATTGTTCACTAAGGACTACCTGTATTTTATATTCAATACTAATATTTGAGGACATCAAAAACCCATTTTAATTGTATAAGCAATGCTCTGCAATAATGTTCAATGAAAAGAGTTCTTTTGCAGTCACTGTGAATAAATTCTGTTTGATTTCTGTTATTTTATTAGAAAAAAATGAATGTGCATGCTTTATGTCATTATAAATATTAAAAGTCAGATTTTAGAATCAAATTTTAGAATTTGCAAAATTTGAAAATCCTGCCTGTATTTCCAAAAGGTGTTTCAATACTACAGTAATTTGAAATGATCTTTTCTGTTAAAGACCACAATCACCTGGGCTTGCATGATATTGATTCTTCCTACATTATATGGGTTAGAGGTGACTGATAGTCTTTATAATTTTTATTAAAACTTTCAAACAAGAAGGTATAAATATTAACTAATATAAAGAAGAAAGGAAAAAATAACAGAAAAGTGCAAGAAAAGAAAAAAGTTGAAGAGAAATAGAAAAGAATGAAATAAGATAAAAATGGCTTTTGATATTCTTCACAGCAGTTCTAAGTACAAATATATTTTTAACTTCTCTCTCTGAAGTTTTATGTCATAATTGTTCTTCTTTCTATAATCTATCGTGTCTAATCATATCTCACAAATTCATTTTTAAAATTTGTTTGCAAAATGTCCATAAGAAGCTTCCTATCATCAATAAATGCAGATATTTTTTCTCTAATGAAAGAAGTGTACACATTTCAGCAAAATCTATCAAGTGTGTTTAGAGGATATAATTTTTTTCTTATTTTGTAGTCATCTCATTTCATTTACCAGTTGTATAGCCAATGTGGATACCATCTTCTTAAACCTGCATTCTTGTATTTTCCCATTACTTCTTCCATGTTTGTTTTCGTTCCATAAAAATTGATTACGAAGGAATATAATATAATATCTTTGAATGTGGTGCCAGCGCCCAGAATGTTGCTCAATTAATTTGTAAAGATTGAAATCCCCATTAGTTACTCTCAATCTATTTCTTCCTTTTTTTAAAACAAATCTGAATTGTCTAAGTAATGTTCGAATTGTTTATTCACATAATACCAGGACATGCGTATTAGTAGAAATCTTCCAATGGAATCATTTTAATAACAAACTGAATCGTTCTGCCAGGAAGTTATTATTTTTCCATTCTTAGTGTTGCGTAAGAAAAAAAACAAAGGATAGGGAAGCTCAGGAATCTTACAAGTGAAAAGCGTTGTCTAAACATCTTCCAAATACTGTAAGCTCTATGAATGAGGCACATTTTTAAATGTTTTAAATGTTTAAAAAATGTCTTGAAGCATCTCAAATATCCACTGAAACTGATTTTGGTTTTCCCTTAATGAGGCATTTTAGGTATACCATTTAGATTTTAGTGAATATTGGTAATAAAGCATATTTGGATACATAGGTATCTCGCAGTAAACCATTTGGGTTTAGAAATACATTGGGACTTTTTACATGTTCTTTTGTATCTCCACCTATGTCCTGAATGTACATTGGCACAAGTGTAACTTCTGAAGTTGGTTCTCTGAGAGTATCGCATATCCACATTTGATTTTGATGGTGCTTCATATATTACAAAATTCCTACGTAAGAAGATGAACTTTAGACAGTCATATCTGGTGACTGTACAATGGTTGTGTAACAGGCAAGATCATTTGCATGCTGATCCCATGTCGATGATGAGAGTTGAGGGATTTTGTGATGAATCAAACCACTGGACCTGCTTTCCTCAACTTGGTATCCTCCAATAAGTTGGGCTTCAACTTGTGTAATTCCCAGCCAGTGTGACTTTTAAGTAAATTCCCCTGAGCTCCCATCTAATCTTCTTTAAAAGGGTAAGAAAGTAATAGAAAAATTACAGAATTTAGGGGAAAAGGGGAAAATACATTTAAAAATCCTATGAAAATAAAACAAGCAAACAAAAAAAATAGTGAAAACTATTTGTGTGTGTGTGTGTGTATTAATAACATTTCTAAAGTTACCTTAGGAAACATGTTGTCTAATATTACAAAATGTCACAAAATCTATGCCCAGGAAATGCATCGAGTCTCTTAATTAAGAGATAAAATTGCCTTTTTAAAATGTATGTCACATATCTCTTGAATCTAATCCTTACTACCAAAATATTACTACTTTTCTAATTCCTCAAAATAATTTTCTTAGTTTCACCCTAGGCCAGAAACAACCATAATTCCTCAAAAATAGTGAAATTCCAGAGTTTTAGGATTTAACATCTTTAACACTAAACTTTCCCCCCTTAAATTGGTTTATCTACTGTATCTTTAAATGTTATTCCAAAGTGATATTAGTAAATCACAGGACAAAATCATATAAATCAATGAGCCCTCAATTATTTTACATCATCACTAGAGAAAGTCATTGTGCAAGTATTCTGTCTCCCTTTCTGTAATATATTGTTTTTACGGTAAGAGAAATTATGGATGAAATGTTAGTAAGACACAGAGAGTTACAAATAGAAAACAACATCATCTGAATGGGTTTCTGGCAAAATTCCATGTATGCGGCTAGATAAGTGCACACTAAAAATCTTTTTAAATTATATATCAAGATCCAAAGTCATGGGAAGGCAGCATTGCAAGATTTCTGCTTTCTTACCTGAGCCTTCCTCAAAATGCCTATAAAGATGTTAAAATCTCATGTGATATTTTGCACCATATCTGAAGTGGGATGCTCAAAATCTTGTAAGATAGAACAGCCTTATGAGTTTTTGGACAATTTAAGGAATAACAAGGTTGCGGGGAACAGACCCTGCATATTACAAGGTGAACTGAACTGAAGAGGTTTATCAAACCTATCCTAAGATAAACAGGGATTTATATAATGCACATTTCAATTTAGTTCAATAGTAAATTGGCAACACAAACAGTTAACTTCCAAATAGATGCAATAAAATAACTTAACTTCCAAATAGATGCAATAAAATTTCCCCCTTTGGCAACCCAGCCATAATATTTTACATTATCTACACTTTCAGATCCAAGCTGAAAAGCATCCTCTGGGGGAGTACATTACACTAACTTAACCATTGTCATGACTTAGGACTGTAATTCCAGGTTCAATTACAGTCGTAAATTGAGGACGACTTGCAAGGATGTCATTACTATTTTGTATTCCTCATTTCCCAGAAGAACATATTTTGAGAGCAGATTCATTCTGGGCTTGGTGTACTGGCAGCATCTGCCTCATCTTGCTAGGGCACAGTTAAGCAGGGTCAGGTATGGATTGTACCCTTTTCATTTGTTTACAGTAGGCACTTAAAAGGTTTGCTCAGGTACTTATTTTAAAATACAGCTCTGGGTGACTCATAACCATAATTCCCAAGCTAATAAAAATATAAAACTGGCACCTTAGTTACCCCTTTGGGATGCCCCAACATCAAACATCCTCACTCAACCCCAATGCCTGGGTAAAAAGCCAGTCTTGATGACTTCCCAGAAGGCTAAATGTTTGGGTACCTGTGTTCTCTCTCCCCCCTCCCCCCTTCTCTGTGTATGAATGTATAAGGTGACCTGGTAAGCTAGGCAGATACTCTCAGGGAGAAGACCTACAAAGAACCTATGCCATGTAGGACTTTGGAGATGGTAACCAATACTTTGAATTGCACCTGGAAGAAAGGAAACTGGGAGCCAGCGCAGCTTGGACAACAGAAGTATAATGTAAGCAAAACTAGAAGCATCCAGAACTGTGTGTACAAATCTGTTCTGCAGCAGGTGTAGCTTCCAGATCGACTTCAAGGGCAGCCCCATGTAAAGTGCATTGCAATAATGCTATCAGGCGGTGACAAAGGAATAATTTTCCTTGGGAAACCATCAAGGAATTATTCCAGGCTTTCAGCTGGCCTGGGAAGTAGAAGGAGAAAAAAAAAAAACAACTTACCCACCATCCCTAAATAAGGCAGTGGCAAACTGCTTCGCTACTTGCCACCCTGCCAGCTAGGAAGGTAGCATGAAAAATAAATATTTTTTAAAAATCAATTCATTTGTAGACAACCTGGTGTTTTCCAGAAGTTTGAAACATGTATGTAATGTATGTATGTATAATATATATAAAGATATAGTGTAACATTATGAAAGCAAATAACAAGAAACAAAAAGGAGAGTAAGTTCAGTTGCAATCAAAATTAAAACCAGTATCATTTACATCACTTAATGTTGCTTCAATTTTCATTGGCCGTTGTTTCAGTAATGTGTTTATGTGTGCCCCAGGAATACCTTCTGGTGTCACATATTAACAGGAGGGGGTATAATTTAAACCTTCACTGGGAGATCTCCTTTCCCAAATATTTCCCAGTAAAATGTATGTACTACAGGCTGCTTCCAGTAAAGCTGGATTTCATGACATATCAAGATAGTTTATTGACCACAATTAGGAAGTTCTTGGATGTTTTGCCAAGGACTTCTGCTTTCAGCTCAGCTAAAGGAAAAATTAGGAAGATTGATAGCAAAACTAGGCTTGTAGTCATTCAGTTACATTAAAACCCCACTTAGGGTAGCAGGAAAATATTATAAAACAGAAATAAAAATACAACAGTTTCTTCCTATCCAATATAATTTGGTTCAAACTAACAGAATACAATTTATATGCATGGTACTGGTAACTTTTGCAAATCCTGGCAACATCTTGATGTTCTGTTTACTGGCAATATATTTAAGCCTTTCAGAATCTATGATTCCTGCGTAAACATTGTCTGCAGCAATTACATGCACAATTAGCAGTAAGAATAGCATGTGGTGTCATACGGAATATGTTGCAATTGTTTGGAAAACTAATTCATAAATTAATAGATGGAGCAAGTATATTCTTTTGGGATGAACATTTATCTTATAAATTTAGGCTGGATTTCAAGCTAATACATGCAGGTTTACTGGAGACTTGCAATATTACAGATCAAATGTCTCTGGTGGAGTTTTATATCATTAAGTGTATTTCAACTTACAAACCACCAAGTATTAATAAATCATTGGATTGTAACAAAACAATCAGCTTGCCTACCCGCCCTACCTTCTTTCCATTGACTCTAAGTTGCTTAAAAGACCCCCGTTTCATATTAAGATTGAAAACAATTCATACTTATACTTGTTCATTTACAATATTTATTGAGTTTATTTATTTGTGCCTGGCCATTTGGATCATTTTCCTCTGTAAATAAATGAACAGATACAATATTTTGGCTCATTTTAATTGGGATCTCTTTATCTATTTTTAGGACTTGGGTGGAGAATAGATGAGGGTTTAGGTCATATTTATTCAGAAATATTGAAAATTCAAAAAGATTCACAAACTTTTAAGCACCACTATACATGGTTCCTTGTTTTGCACAAATCTGTGTTGTAATTTCTTTTAATGGCATTGAGCAATACTTGCCATTGCAGCGACTTTTGTGGCAGAGCGTGGTCTCTAATGGGACTGTGAACCTTCGGTGATTCTTCCTTCTTCTTCTTTTTCCAGCTGACAACCTCCAAATACCCAGTGGTGGTGAAGATGGGACATGCTCATTCTGGAATGGGAAAGGTGAGGGTATAAAAGTTCTCAAAAAAACCTGAGCCCGAGTATTCTCGAGGGTACTCACAAACTACCATCCTGCAATAAAATTCAACCAAATACTCCTTTGAGATAAGTTGATGTAACCCTTTTGCTAAAGATCTTTTCCCACTCACTTTAACCATGTCATAAACATCTTGTGATGGCCTTCCCAACTATCTGAAATGGGTTTTCTCAGTCATCTTTAGCCATATTAGGATTAAAATAGCATTTCCCTATTCTTTTGTCATCATCCAAGATTAGTCCCAAAGTATTAACTTCTGTTAGGATCACCCATTACCTCAAAATAGGATTATCAGTGGTTCAGCAAAAGGAGTCTCTTTTGTCCCCATGTCCTTTGACTAGCAGGCATAGCCTTAACATCAAAAATTGGTCAGGTTTTTTTGGGTATTCTCAAGCAGTTTTTCCCTGTAGCGTAGCATTTTCCCAATAAGTGTTAACCTCAACTTTACAAACTCAGCTCTGTGACCTTAATTAGTACCCCCCCCACCAGTGTGACAGCTGCCTGAAATGGACACGACCTTAATTACAAGTGGAAGTCTTTTGCCTCCTAAGGGTTAGTACCTTCTCAATGTTTATTTCCCAGTGTATGCCTCTTTACTCACTTGTAATCCCTTCGTCTCCAATGAATAAAAATCCAAATACCACCTTGGTAGTGTGTTATCCTCTTTTTCCAATGGTCCCTGCTGCCCTTTCCCTGTTCAGATATCTGGTAACCCTCCCTTGGAGGGGAGTCATGGGATTGGCAGTGATCTGAAACTGAGGCATAGTGCCAGGCACAGGGACACTCAGTGGGGTCAATCATTTTCACCCTCTAAAAATTTTCTGCTCACTCAAGGCACTTTGACTCAGGAGAAGGGAGAGGGCCTGCAAGGCAACTCAAAAGTTTTTGTTTTTTAAATGCTCTGGATTAATTAGTTGGCCTTCATCTTTGTTTATCTTGGTATCTGTTACATGCTGATCACTTAGATCCCTGCTCTGCCTGGAATGCAAAGTTTATTACCTAGGCCCCAGAGCTGCTAAGCTCCTGCTTCGTGTCTCTTCCCAAGTTGCAAGTAACAGTATGTTCTTTTTCTCTTTCCTAGGTTATTTTCATTGTTGAGACAGAAACCCTTTAGATTTGTAATGCATTCCCATTTTGGCTCTGAGGTCTCCAATTCCTCTCCTTTTCAGGGGCAATTGTGGGAAGAATAATCTTTCCTCTCAATAACATCTGTCCCAATTAGCCACAAATAGATTTTCAGTGTTAAAATATTTCCCAGCAATTCCAGCTGCAATTTATAATGGATTCCACTTTTGTTTAGGAACAAGTATAAAAATTGATTTTGTTTGTTTCTTTATTTAACTGTACTTATGACTTAGCCCGGTCCTGGAGGCCTTGGGCAGCATAAAACCACAAACAAAGGCCAAAACATAAAGAACCCACAGTATAATGAAAACACCATGAGAAAGCAAAAGCAAACTCAAGATAGCTACCCACAACCATTCAGCTGGGACCAAAGACTTGTTAGAATCGAGCTTTTGAGCTGTTTCCAAAATATCTGCAAAGTGGAGGCTTAGAAACTTCTTCAGGGAGGGTATTTCCACCAAGAAGGCCTGCTGTCTGATCCATACCTGCTTTACCTCACAAAACAGGGGTGGGGTGGAAGATTCTCTCTGGAAGACCAATCTGGATAAAAGTACATTTGGCTGGAGAGCTGCTGCCTGATGTTTGTGAAAACAATGAAAAACAAAAACAAAGGAACAAAAGTTGACAAGAACAGAAGAGAAACAAACCCACACACTCTAGGCAATTTCACTCATTGTTGTTAAAGGCTTGAGGGAAGCCAAGTTTTTAAAGCCCTTCAAAATACCAGCAGGGTGGGAGCCATCTGGATCTCAGGGAGAGCTTCATTCCAGAGAGCAAATTCTACTATAGAGAAGGGGCATTTCGGGCATCCTGACAGATGGCATTATTCAATCAAAGGAACTCAAGAGAGTGCCTGCCAGATTAAATCAGGCAGCTTGATACTATGGGACAGAGGTGGTATTCAGCAGGTTCTAACCAGTTCTGGAGAACCGGTAGCGGAAATTTTGAGTAGTTCGGAGAACCAGCAAAAACCGCTTCTGACTGGAGATTTTACAGTATCCTTCCTCTGCCACGCCCACCAAGCCACATCCACAGAACTGGTAGTAAAAATTTTTTTGAATCCCACCACTGCTGTGGGAGATATGTGGTTCCTTAGGCCCTGTGCCATGTAGAGCTTTAAAGGTATTGTCCAGTATCTTGAACCACGAAGCACAAATGCTTACATCACCATACCAAGGCATGCCTATCACTGCCATCATTGCTGCAATCTAGACCAATTGAAAATTCAAAGTGGTCTTCAAGGGTAGCACTGTATAAAACATGCTACAGTAGTTAGGCCATGGGGTGACCAGGGCATCTGAAGAGCCTCCCATTCTAAGAAAGGACCGAACTTGGTGCACCAGATGAAGCTGTGCAAAGGTCTTCCTGGCTAAGGCTACAACCTGGTCCTCAAGCAGGAGCTGTGAACCTAGGAAGATTGCACACTCTTAAATGGAGGGATGCAATCCCACCCAGTCAGAGATGGAATATAGACCAAATACCCCTGGCCATTTAATGTGGGTGGGATTGAGTCAGAGATGGTCTCTCCCTGTCCAAATCTGCATAGCTTCCAGACACAGGGATAGAACATCAACAGTCTTACTTGACCAATCCAGAATCATCAATGTATCAAACCCCAGACCAGTGGATGACCTCACACAGTAACTGAAAAGGAGATGAGAAGAATGGAGCCATGTGCATTTCCACAAAAGAGGGGCCAAGAGAATGATTTCTCTCTCCTCTGCCCCCAAGAATACCAACAGGAATTGGTCTAGAGAAAGGAAGAGAACTACTGTATGTATGTGTTTCCATTACCCAGCCCATGGAACTGACTTAGAAGGATACTGTGGTTGACAATATTGATATCTGCTAAAAAATCAAGAGCAGAAAGGATGGATGCACCATCTTCATCTGGCTCTACCATAAGTCGTCTACATCAATGACCAAAGCTGTCTCAGTACTAAATCTCAGGCTGAAACCTGAGAGAAATGGTCTCAGATAACCCATTTCATCCAGGTTTTTACCAACTGCAGACTGATCACCATGTCAACAACTTTTCCCAAAAAGGAAAGATTGGAGACTGGATGATAGATGTCAAAAATCAATTGGGTCTGAAGATGGCTGGCATCATTGGCTCTTTCAAGGCAAGAGGCATCATCTCCTTTGTCAAAGAGGCTGACATTACAGAATGGACTCAACAATTAGATAAGAATTTCCGCTAATTTTTGATGGCGGGTTGAATCCATGAGAAAATGATGTCAGTAGGCTTCTGGCACTATCTATTTAAATTATTGTTGTTTTTGTTTTTGTATTTTCATGCTTAACATTTTGGGGAAAATAAACAAAAATAATGGGTAGAAGGCACTATTGTATTCCTGTATGACATGATCAAATGAGGAAGAGAAATTCACACAATAAAACCTCATCAGGAAATATGTAAAACATGCAATTTGGGAGGGTAGATCTGATTTCAAAATTCAGTTGTTAAAATGTGGGTGATGTAGGCTTATTTGCTTATATTTGTTACAGTAAATGCAAAGGCTTCTGTTTGTTACAGGTCAAGGTAGAGAACCAGTATGATTTCCAGGACATTGCCAGTGTAGTAGCTCTCACCAAGACCTATGCCACCTCAGAACCTTTTATTGATGCCAAGTATGATATCCGTATACAGAAGATTGGCAATAACTACAAAGCCTACATGTGAGTCTGGTGAAAATTCCCCTTTTTTATATCTCTTTACTCTTAGCAAATGTTGCAACTTTCCCCCTAGAAGCTTCTTGACCTGCACTTGATCCCACTATTACTTAAATCAACTTTCTTTCTACTTGGCTCCTCCCATCAGCAGAATGATGTCTTCCATGAAGCTTTATTGATCCTGGTCAGCATTTTCAAGTCACTTTCTAGAAACAATCCTGTAAGAGGTGACCAAATGAAAAAGTTTGGGTCTCGCATCTTTAATAAGTGATCTAAGTATGAATTTTGGCAAACACACATTGTCACATAAGATTGAAATATCTACATTTGCTGAAATTCTCTCTTTTTTTTTACAAACAATGAGAGATACCCCCCCTTTTTGGGCGGGAACTATATTTGTGCTATCTCTGAAGGAAAGTTTAGATTGTACCTCTTTGAGGACTCAATTTCTCAAAACACCATATTTAATATACCCTTCATTTGACAAGCCCCATTTGAATTAATTCCCGCTTCTCAATCTGTATCAGTCTCTTTCCTGATGTTATTGACCTCCTTTTTCAAGGAAACATTTGCTTTCTGTTTCCTCACTGGATCTTTAATACAATGTCCTCTTTCCCCTGGCAGGAGGACCTCTGTTTCAGGCAACTGGAAAACCAATACTGGCTCTGCCATGTTGGAGCAAATAGCTATGTCAGATAGGTGAGTGGCATAGATGGGGAAATATGATTGGGTAGATAGAAGGGATTATAAATAAATGCTTAGAATAGGAGGACTCTTCCTCTCTATGGCTTCCCAAGCTCTGACTAAACATATCTGAGTGAAAGTGATAAAATGGGTTCTGCACTTGTGCTACGTTTATAATTTTGTCTCTGTTCTTCATATTTTCCATTCTGCGGTAGGTACAAGCTATGGGTAGACACTTGTTCAGAAATCTTTGGTGGTTTGGACATCTGTGCAGTAGAAGCTCTACATGGCAAGGATGGACGTGACCACATTATTGAGGTGAGGTGTGGGAATGCTTATATTTTAATGAATATACCAGGGAACACAAACCTTTTAAAAAATTGCTAAAAGAAGGGAAGATTAGAATTTATAAGGTAAAGAGACAGGTTAAAAGGTTCTTTTTAAATTGAGGATTTTAAAGCAAATCAGCTCTTTTTAACAAGTTGGTTCTCGAAATAATGAAACCTCAACATAAATGTGTTTTTAGGATACTGGGACAGTATTGTATTCTCTCTGGCCAAAGAGATTTGAGTTGAAATCCATTTTCAGCTGCAATGCTCACTAGATGGCATCAGGCCAATGACTTTTTCTCTCCCCTTTTACTCAAAAAATACAGCATTAATTTATTCTGTCAGGGAACCTCTGTCATTGCTATTGTTGAAGAAAACCTTATGGAGATTTACTAAAGAGATTTGGGGAATAGTTTGGAAAAACCTTGACCCACATTAAAAATTAATGTTTTTACTAATTCTACTGCAGTTTTTGGTGCATGTATATTTTGTCAATTGATGATGATGTGCAATTGGTTTTTCCATGTTACAGGCAGTGGGACAAACTGGCTTAGTTCCAGTTACTTCCTGGCTACATGGATCAGACTGTATTCTTTGAGTCACCACCGATTGCACCATGTGGTTTTGTTAACACTATTGCTTAGTGTTTATACACACAGCACACATAATCCTTCCAACAAATACCCAGTAATGGTGGTCATCTTTTATTACTACCATTCTGCAGATGATTATCTTCTGTAGGGAGAGGGGCTGTCAGAGGAAATATGTTCTCTAGATGCTGCCCATATTTCTTATTACCTATTTGTTTTCATTCCAAGTTGAAACTTCTGCTATTAATTTTCTAGTGCCATTAATGTTTAAAGTAGGCATTTTAAAACACACACACGCACACACATGTCATTTCCTGCAGAAGGTCTTGGAGTAATTCACACATGTTCTACTTGGGAAACAGGGAAACAGCTCACTTCCTGTTTGTTCTTGTTCTTTCCTCAGGTGGTGGGATCATCCATGCCTCTGATTGGAGACCATCAGGAGGAAGATAAGCAGCTGATTGTGGAGCTGGTACTGTCACGCATGGCCCAGGTCATTCCTCGTACCCCAGTGCCCTCCCCTGTGCGCTCTGCCTCAGGACAGCATGCCCAGGTATTACGACTTTGTTTTTCATCATAAACACTAGTCATTACTGGTTTTTTGTTTTTCCCCTGTAGTTTATGTTTAGTCACTGCTTACTAGAAATGGAAGGAAAGGAGTCAGAAGGAGGAGGAAATGCTGGGTCAGAGCAGCAAACTGTCATACTGAAGTTTACAGTAGATTGTGACAACAGTAGTGAGGGACCAGGCACAGGTTGCCTGCATTAGGACCAGGGTTAGTATCTGAAATTTCTCATTAAAGTTGTTGAGTCAGAAAGATGCAGAAGATTTCAGCATGAGGGACTCTTTGATTTTGATAGTTTTGATAACAAAAACTCCCTTGTTTTTGATAATGGACAATTAGATGACTTAGGAAAACCTACACAATGAAGTTAATATTTCTTTCTATCTATTTGATCTCAAGCACTTGGTGTTCTTCTATAATACTGTAGAGATTTCATTTAACTGCCATGGATAATAAACGTTGGTAGATTGGTCTACTTTGAATTTGTCCAATCTCACTTTCAAGATCTTAAAAACCAACTCTGTTGGATGTTATCCAGCGTTCTGTTTCCCACAGTAATTGCCAGCTAGCGGCCACTGTGAAATTCACAAGGGCCACCAGGTCCTCCTATTCATGGTTCTTAGCAATAGGCATTCAGAGGCATAGTGCCTCTAATTCTAGAAATACCGTATATAACCGTCTTAAGCAAAATGGCTATTATTTGTCTAATGTTTCTTAAAAGCCATTGAAGTTGGTGGCTGCCATAACAGTTTGTATTATGAAGAAGAATGCTTCTCTTCTGTTTTGAAGCTTTTCCTTAGCTAAATTGCTATCATCACATCTGTCAAAACAAATTTCAGCTGTTTAGACACAACCTTCCCCAATGTATTGCCAAGCATCTGGGGAAAAGGAAGGGCAAAGAAAACTCTTTGTTTGTCAATCCATTCCTCATGTTTTGTGATGAGTGTATATGGTTCCCAGTATTTGATGGCTCCAGTGGAGAAAGATTCCTCCATGTGTCATCTATTTGTTGTTGTTTTTGATTGAATGTCTGAATGGGAAGCCTACTAGGGAAAGATTTAGAGACATTCTTGTATTACATGGACGATGCTACAAAGGATATTGCAGAAATAGGAAAATTATAGATGGGCAGAATGGGATAAAAGGAAAGAAGGATAAGTTTTGATGCATGCTCCTGCTTTTGTTTTGTTCATAGGCTCAGTCAGCTCAAGCTGGACAGAGACAAGGCCCTCCAGCCCAACAGAGACCTCCACCCCAAGGTGAATTATGCTTTGGGGGAAATTGTGGCTCAGGTGGGAGGCATCAGAACATGTTTTAAAGGGAATTTTAGCACATTAGGTAGGCTAAAAACAGTCTTCCCTCTATCTTTCAGGAGGACCTCAGCAGCCACCTCCAGGCTCCCAGCGCCCTCCATCTCAGCAACGCCCCCCTCCCCAAGGCCAGCAACTCTCAGGCCTTACCCCACAGCCCGGTGGTCCTGCAATGGGTCAGCGTCTGCCCAGCCCCACCACCCAGCAGCCCCCACCACAGGCTCAGCAACGTCCTGCAGGGCAGCGCCAGCCTGGACCAGGAGTCCAACAGTCTCGCCAGCAGGGACCACCCTCTGCTCCACAGTCCCCCCAGCCACAGAGGGGGCCGAGCCCCAGTGGCGGAGGACAGCAACAGTGGCAGCAAGGTTCCCCCCCGCAGCAGCAGCGGCCCGCAGGGGCTGGCCTGCCCAAGACAGCATCTGGGGGCCTCCCAGGGCAACAGCAGCAGCCCCAGCGCCCTCCAGCGGCTGGCAGTCAACCACGGCAGCATCCACGGCAGGGCAGTCAAGGGGGCCTGGCCCAGCAGCGCCCACCGGGAGCAGGAGCACAGCAGCAGCGCCCAGCACCACCCACTACCCAGCAGCCAAGGCCCAGTACTCAGGGGCAGGGTCCCGGTGGCCCAGGGCAACAAGGGAACCGCCCTCCACCAAGCCAAGGAAAGCCACAAGTTGCCCAGAAACCCAGTCAGGATCTGCCTCCTCCACCCCAGCCCCAGCTGAAGTAAGCGTTGGACTCTTGGGTTCTCTGTGGAAGGGAGCAGGGTTAGGCAGGCTCCAAGACTTAATTTTTGCAATGTGGGGATTTTGTTCCTAGCTAAATAGAGGCATGGTAGGTTGCCATGGTGATCTGGAAACCTCAGATACTTAAGGGCACAAGCCGTGCTACATGCACTTTCCCCTAACACCAATTCAGGATCACTTTTGCAAATTCAGTGTGTCGTCATTTTGTGTCCTTTTCACTTTTGTCAAAGTTCACTAAGGGGTTAAGGGAGAATATTAAATGAAGGATGATTAGGTGCAGTAGGATGACAAAGCAGGGAAGAGAACGAAAGATCACATGCTTATAAGAAATTCTTCACTGACATTATCACACAGCTGTCTTGCTTTTTTATGTTTGCTTTTGTTTGCCACTGTGAGAACTAGACACTACTTTTTATACAAAAAGATAACTCCTCCTGAAACAAAAAAAAAAAAGAGTTACTCGATTCTCCACATATATAAGGTCATCGTTCGAAAGGATGCAACCCCCCCCCCTCATCTTTTAAGATGTCACATTCCCAAGTTGAAATTTGAAAAAATGATTTTTCCAAAAAAAGTACACTTTAAAACCCCTAACTACAGTATATAAATCAAACCTTGCAGGATAATTTTGAAGCTGAGGGGTTGGCATAAATTTAGGAAAGATGTATCTCATTATCACTTGCGCTGCCTGTGACAAGTGTTTCCCATAGCTGTCTCTCAGGGGTGGCATGGAAACAGGGATGAAATTGTTTGACCAGTGAAAGGGAGAGCAGAGAGTGTTACTCTCACTTTCAATTGGATTTGCAAGTTATGCCAGTTATAGGAAGCCAGGGATCAACAAGAAGATTTTTTTTTTTGACAGAGGAGCAGTTACATACAAGGGCAGCAGCACTTACAGGGCTTCAGAAAAGCACTTCTTGCTGAATAACTTCTTCAGATATTTTGCTGCAGCTCTTCGTTCACCCAAGCTTGCCAAAATCACACAGAGAGTTCATGCTCTTCTGCTCTCCATTCAGCAGGATCCATCCATAATGAAAAGAAGGGGAAAGAATTGGAACGGGAGGGAAGGAAGCTTCAATTAGAAGAAAATGACTGAGAATTTCCCTCTCCAAATTCTTTCAGCTTTTCTGTCATGTTTTCCTGCTGCGGGAATCATTTCCCTAGTCTTTCCCTACTGGATGCACCCTCCTTTGAAGTATTAAATTAGGGCTGAGGGGGGACGGGACAATGTGGCCTCTCAATGGCCTTGCCCCCTTTGCAGTTTTGTGCTTGCTTCTTACCCTACTCTTGAGAAGGAGGGCAATGCTTCCCAAACTTCCCTTTCTTCTCTCCCAGCATTTCAGACAAAGCAAGTTCTGTTGCCTGACCTGATTTTAATAGTGTGTTTCTCATTTCTCCTCTCCGTCTACCCCTCCCTTTTTTCCTGGCCCCCCCATTCCTTCCTCACTGTTCCTTAGCAAATCCCAGTCTCTGACCAATACCTTCCCCCTTGCAGAGGCACCGGTGCCGCGGGGCAGCCTTAGTCAGGATGAAGTGCGTGCTGAGAGCATCCGCAGCCTCCGACAGAGCTTCGCCAGCCTCTTCTCCGACTGAGAAACTTCCCCTCTCTACTGCGACCCTTCACTTCCCTGGGCCTAAGATCCCTTTCCCTGTCTTCTGAGACTGTGAACCCCTTGTCCCTTTGCTGCTTTGACCCATTTCCCCGTGGGAATGTTCTTCCAAAATGAATCTATCTATTTATTTGTTTATTTATTTTTAAACCCACCCTTTTTTTTTTTTTTTGAAGAATTTCTTCTGCCCTCTCCTCCATGAATGGCAATTCCATGGAAAGGGGGAAGCAATACGTATCCTTGGAGATCCCTGGGGAAAGGAATGGCACCTGCTGGAAATGGTCAGAGCTAGAAAATGGGTTGATATGAAATCCCCAGGCTTTTGAAGCCGGTCATTCTGAATGTAAAGAGGCTCGGTTGGTTTAAAATTAATTTGCTTGTGTACCTATTTCTTAGATTGATACAGCTGCTCATGTCATGTAGGTGACTCTGGGTGGCTTATAATGAAAACATTATCTGTACAGAGCAATTATCTGGAGAGAGAGAGTGATACATGTACACATACACTTGCACCAAAACAGAACCTTCTCTACCCTAAATGCAACAAGAACTTCACAGTCTTCTGGGTAGAAGGCTCTGTTTATGTTCCCTTAAAATCCTAAATCTTCCCTCTGCCACCATCCTTCATTCTAAGAACCTATTTTTTGCTCTGTTTTCTATGACTAATTCTGTAGCATTTCAGCAGAATATATTATCCCCATGCAAATCAAACCTGCCGATTATCAGAGAGCTTCCTTCCTTCCTTCCTTCCATCAGGATCTCCCTTTTCATCCAGAGGCTGCAGATTTCTCAAGTCCACATCTCTTCTATATAAATATGCAAACTTTATGCCTGGTTCTCTTCTCCCAGCCTAGGGGTTCCCAAGCTTGGGGAAAAAGGGAGAGGAGAGGGGTCTCCAGGGATCTCTATACATAGCATGAGGGAGGGGACTTTTCCTGGGACCCATGTCTGTGTTTGTGGCCACAAAGATGTCTATGTTGTTGTTTGTGAATAAGCCAGTCAATTGCCACTTGCCCTTTGCACAATCCTATTGTCCCCATTCCTTAGCTGCCCGCTTCCAACTCTTGTTGCCTTGGCTGTAGGTTCCGCCCCGCACTTCAGCAATGTGCAACTTTATTCCCATGCATTTTGGTAACCGTATACTCGGCAAGCCTTAATCTAGACATACAATTCCTTTCCATCCTACCTCACACTGTTTTATTTTCCCTTCCACCCTCCTAATAGCACTGCAGAGAACTCCCAGTCTGTCACTCCACTGTAAGCTTTAGCACCTATTGATCATCAGGAAGGTCCTGGGCAAGGCCAATGAGGTACTTTATCCTCAAACCTTTTGCTAACCTGGTTTAGACCCCAGTTGTCATGGAGGAGAGACAATTGGCCAATATTTGAGTTTGTGGTGGAGAATGCAGTTGTTTTTGTCAAGCCCATTTCCTGTTCTTCCTCCCACTTGGCCAATCAAATCTATCTACTCTTCTCCCAAAACAGCCATAGTACTGCCACTATAGCCAAGGGATGCTTTTTCTATTTTGATGACTGAAGAAATAAAACTTCATCCCTGATGGACACATACAAAGGGTTCACACCCAAAAGCAGAACTTGGTCCCCTCCTTCTCCCCCTTGTATATAACTCAAGAGAGAAACTCCCCACTCTATTTTTGTGATTCTCCTTTATCCCTAAAGCTGTGTCAATAACTCTTGTCCCCTTCTTTGAAAGATCATGGGGACAGGGCCACTTAACGCGTGATGGTCTGATAGCTGCAAAGTTGCGTGTTGTAGCTGTGTTGTGACATGACGCTTTGAGCTGTGTTTGCAACTTATCTGTCAGGTTGGGGAGTGGGATGCAGCAGAGGCTCAATCCCTGTGTATTACACCCCCTTTCCATTCTTCAGCCTCTTCTCCCCAGAGATCTATTCCTTTGCCACCAAGAGATCTGGGAAGGACAATTTAAAGTGCTAACTTGGTATCTTTGTTATTTATTCTTGTCTGGAAAGTGCATCCCCCCTCGCACACTATTTTGGTGGGAATAAAGGCCTTTCCTATTGCTGTGATTCTGTCTCTGTGAATCAAAGTTTCAATGGATCAGTGATGTAAAAAAAACATAAATAAATAAATATATCTATATTAAAAATCTGAATGCTTGCTGGAAAATGCATGTTCTGTCACTGAAATGAAATCAATGCACACATAGAGACACTACATGTGCAGAGAGATGAAGCAAAAAGGGTATGATGATGACATCAGAATGGAGAAGCGAATCGATGACAGCAGGTATATGTAGTATGGGAAGAAAGGGGGATGGATTTTCTTCTGTTTTTGTGGCCTCGAATCAACAACACGTAGATGTAATCTGTCCCTGCTGGTGAGCTTCCCAATGCACATGTGGCTCCTGTTGAGATACAAAATCCCACATTCTTAAGGGCCCTTCTTCACATTGAAACCTGTGAGACCAGTATGAAACATTATTTTAAAAACAGCATTTATCGCTGTATTACTTTTATTTTATAAACAAAATTCCAATGTAAAATAAGAAAGAGCCTATACACACAAACCATTTAAAGCAGCAGCTTGTTCATTATCATGGTAAAATGTGGCTGGGCAGCCATTTTGAAAAGGGCAGCAGTCCCATTTTCTGCCATGGATCATGTGATCTACTTTTTGGAAAAAATGTAAAGTCATTTAAAGTCGAGGGGAATTTATTCTTAGGCTGTATAGCTCTTTGAACACAATAATTTTGAGTAAGAGGTTTAGATGCTATTTTATAGTACAATACAAAGATACGCTGTTAATGTTGTAGCAACACTGTACCAAATCCTAAAAATTAGATTGCATGGTTACTACATTTTCCAATGTGTTGGGAAATTTCTCCTTACTTCTAGGTTGCTTCTCTCCTTGATGAGTTTCCACCCATTGCTTCTTGTCCTGGAAGAAAATGGACAGACACCGATTTTAATTAAAGAGTTTTAAATACAGCTGCTCCTCACATAGTGACCACAATCAAGACTAGCAATTTTGTTGTTAAGTGAAGCGGTCACTAAAAGAGACCATAACTTTGCTTATGATCTTACTTCAGCTTACCTTTGTTGAAGTAAAGCCCTAAATATGAGCATTGTCTGTAAAGTTACTTTTTCATCACTCATAATTGCAAATGATCTCTAAATGCAGTTGTTAAATAAAGGTTACCTATATACAATTATTGCCACTGGCATTACAGCAGCAATAGTCGTGTGCTTGCACTGTATCATCTGGTATACAAAAAAATAACTCCAATAGTATCATGCTAGTTCTTCCTGAGGTGAAAGAGAGGCATCCATTTTAAAGTTCTTTCTAAGGATGAGGAATGCTGAAAGTCCAAAATCCAGGTAAGTCGAATCTAGCCTCACATCACGCCTAGGCTGTGGGGCCAGGCCACTCCACTTCCATTTGATGGCAGCTCTGATTGTGACTCCTTGTTAGCAAAATAGGGAGGAGAAGCTGTAAAATGGGTTTCGCCTCATCAGAGGAAAGATGTATCCAAATTCATTTCTGGAAGGTACAAATGGCAAACCTCTATGGTGCATTTCTTTACAGATACTCCTTGACTTACAACCATTTGTTTAGCAACTGATTGAAGTTATCATGGCACTGAAAAAAGTACAGCCAGTCCCCGTACTTACAACTGTTGCAGCATCCTTGCGATCACCTGATCAAACTTCAAGAACTTGGCAGCTAGCGTGCATTCATGGTGACTGCAGTATTTCTGGTTCATTGATTGCCATGTGTGACCTTTCTAGCCACCTTCAGAAAAGTAAATTCAACCAGGGAAGCTGGATGTGCTTAACAACCATGTGATTCACTTAACAACTATAGTGATTCACTTAACAACCATGGCAAAAAAGGTCCTAAAATTGGGCATCACTCAGCAATAGCAATAGTCCTTAGACTTATATATCACTTCACAGTGTTTTACAGCCCTCTCTAAGTGGTTTACAAAGTCAGCATATTGTCCCCCAATAATCTGGGTCCTCATTTTACCCACCTCAGGAAGGATGGAAGACTGAGTCAATCCTGAGCCAGTCAGAATCAAACTGCCGGCAGTCAGCAGAATTAGCCTGCAATACTGCATTCCTACCACTGCACCACCATGGCTCTTACTATAGAACACAGACCATGACTCTAAGTTAAAACTATAGACCAGGGGTTCCCAACCATCGGGCCGCGGACTGATACCGGTCCGTGGAACATTTCCTACCGGGCCGCTGGTTTGCTGGGCGCCGCCATCTTGTTTGATGAGAAAGTGCTTCCGGTTGAGCTTTTCCAGTTGGAAAGCGGCATTTGGGTCCTGAAGGAATCCTTGTGCCTTAGTTTCATTGAAGGGGTGGGGCTTCGAATGGCCGGTCGAATGGCTGGTCGCTCGGCTCGCCTTGCCTTGTCATGCATGCTGATGCCGGTACCGGGCTGCGGATCATTTTGTGATGCTGGTACCGGGCCGCGGCACAAAAAAGGTTGGGGGCCACTGCTATAGACTATAGATCAGTGGTAGTCATCCTGGTCCCTAACGCCCTCTAGTGGGTGTTCCAGCTTTCATGGTGGGCGGTTAGGGTTTTATCCCCTACTTTATAAATCACCATTACTGTGGAACCGGTGGGCAGTTAGAGATAATTTTACTATTAATTACTATTAATTACTATTAATTTTACTATTAACAGAGATACAAAAGTGGGCGGTAGGTATAAAAAGGTTGACTACCCCTACTATAGATCATAGTTTCTAGTTAACCACTGCCTTGCTTAGCAATGGAAATCCTGATCTCAATTATGGTCATAAGTCAAGGACTGTTTTGAACTAATTTGTATGTCACCCAACTCCTAATGACTCTTATTTATTGTTCCCTGTTTATAGGGTTTCTGGTGACAGGTTTGGTCAATGTAAAAACAATAGGATGAACTAACTAGACCTTTGGCTTGATTCAGCCAGCAAGCTTTCTGGATTGCCAGTGCTTCTTCTTTAGGAACAGCATAAAGAACATGATATCTTTCCTCTCTTCGGTCCTTGTGTCACATCAATTACTTTTCCAGGACTTCCTGCTGTTTTCTCAGACTGTTTATCATGCTTACCACCACCACCCTGGCCCCAATTGCAGCTGTTCTCATCAGGTCTAATATGTTTTTCTTCTGCTTCCATCCTGTGATGACCCAGGGCATGGCATGAAGGCAACACAGCCAGAGAACCAGTATGAGTTCCTTTATTGGCATTAGCTTTACCTCCCACATCCCTTTTACTCTCCGGCCTGGAGAAAATCTCTCCCACAAAGCTGCAGCAGCCTCTGGCTGCAGATACTCCAGTCCAAACACTGTAAGCAGAATGACTGCAATCAATCACTCCAGCAGGACAATTAGATAATGAGTCCAAGTAGCATTCTTCCAGCTAGACAAGCACACAGAAGCACGGCAATAATTCAAACAGTCAGGAGTGCCAGGAATGCAGGCCAACAACTCTCAACACTAGATGAATTCAGCATGTGTTCCTGAAAAACACCCCTCCCAACTGCCCCACCTTTAAGCTCAATCCCCAGGTGCGCCTTGTGAAGGGGATTGAGGCCCTTTCTTGTAAGCCACGCAACCTATGTTGCTGTCTTCTGTGTTCTTCCCTGCATGACCTAGGATGAGGTGGGCATTGGTCTTTATCTGAAGATCATCTGCCTTGTTCTACCTCTTCCTTGCTCTGCCCAGCCTGACTTTGCTCTTCCCCAGTTTCCTCCAAAGCCAACAAAGCCACTCTCCCGCTCTCTGTCAGCTGTTTGTCTTCCATCTCAGATTCAGATTCTGACGGAGGCATGACACACCCCTTCTTCCTGCATCTTTTCAATTTTTATTACCCACTTTCTCCAAGACCTTCTCACTCTTTCATTCGTCTATTTATTTCTCCAACCCATCAAAAAAGAATAAAAGAAGAACAGATGTTTCCTTAATCAATAGAGAGGGTGCTAGAATACTGGGACATAGTATCACTGTTCTATAGAGAGGGTGCTAGAATACTGGGACATAGTATCACTGTTCTATCGAGAGGGTGCTAGAATACTGGGACATAGTATCACTGTTCGAATCTCATTAAAAGAAAATGCTCTGTTCTACTACTTCCCTTCAGGAAAGAAGGCTATGAAACTGAGTCTGTAGCACCTCCAGCTGGTAAAGGAAATAGCTAGGTTAATTTTTTTGTTGTTCTAAGTTCTCCCACATGATAAAATAAAACAAAACGTAAACATAAAAATTATAAATTTAAATAATAAATTGTTTTCAATTAAAGTATAATATATTCACTAACAAATTTACAATTGAAATCAGTATAAAATTTAAAAAATGAACCCAATGTTTGGAGCATAGTCCTTGACATGCTATTCAAAGCCTGGCATGGCCCAGCAACCAAACTCTTTCCTGTTTTTGTTTTGGGCCAGTGATTGGTCTATCTATGTCTAGATTAAATCTAGAGTAATCTAGATTAAAGCCTTCTAGACATTCAGCAGCTAATGAAGGAAAAAGGAATCTGAAGGCAGAATTACAGTAGCAACATGGACCGTAAGCAGCATAAGCAGGAAAATTCAACACATTGAAAGATGAGATGAACTGATTTTACAATTGAGCATTAATGAATTTAAATGGCCTAGAATCGGGCCCCTCCGTTTGGAAGATTTTTTTTTTTACTACTTGATTTTTTACTACTCAGGACATAAAAACCAAAGGAATGGTGTTGCTTTTACAGTAAGGACAGTTCTTGGATACAATGTAATCAGTGACCGAGTAACATCAATTAAAATTCACAGGTGGCCCTTTAATATGATAATTATTCACATTTATGTTCAACTACCAATGGAGAACAGGAAGTTGACAGGTTTTATGGTCAAGTTCAAGCTAATGACAGAACATGCAAGCAACTTGTGCTGCTTATATTTTAAATATGGAATGTCAATGAAGGATACAGTAGGAAGGAAAACATAATTGAATGATATGATCCAGTAATTAAAAATAAAGCAGAAGAATGCCTTATCATGATGTGGCTGGTATATCCTACTGACCAGTTGTTAAGAAAAGGGATTTTTGCAGTTACCTATTAACACTTAACAAAAGGAAGGAAAAAAAATGTCTTTCCCCTTTCATAACTTGTTGCAATAGCAGAACCCTGTCAGGTTAATTAATTAACTAGCTTTTAGGCTTAGGAAGAATTGGCATCAAACTTTGTAAATTTTGGGTTGGAGACAAGACAAAGTGATATCATATGACTGAATGGACTATGGGAGTTGTCAAGTGCTGATATAGCTGAAACTGAAGAAAGAACTGTTGATCAAACAACCTAAGTTTTTGCATTTTTCAAAATAAGTTTTCCATTCATAGAAAAAAAAAATGTGGTTGCCAGGAATCGAAAACAATTTCATGGCACATAACCAATCCAGCAATCCTGTAACTCTGATGTTTTAGCAGGGATAAACAACTTCCAAACATCATGCATGGACTGGGAAACCAACACTTAAGTAATGAAAAAAAGAAAAGGAAAGCCAAACAGAAAAAGAAAAAAAAAAAACAGAGAAGAGGAAGAGATATAGATAAAGGCACAAAAAGCCAAGAAGGCAACTAGAGTAGAGTCAGGCGGGGAAGAAATGAAGTATTTGAGATGACCAAATGATAGAAAAGCTGAGACCAGAATAAAAATGACCAAGAAACATTTTATGGAATGAATGGAGAGGGACAGAAGGGGAACAGAAGCAGTGGGGAGGGACAGAAGGGGTGTGAAAGTGTTGAGCATAACTGAAAACAAACATGGCCCCCCACTTCTTCTTTTTTTCCCCTTTTGTTCCCCTCTGACTGTATTTAACTTGTTTATTGACTGATAAAATGATCACTCGTGTTGTATTCCTGTGATCTCTCTTTGGAATGCCGTTTAAAATCCTTATTTTACAGAT
Organism: Hydrophis major; assembly: GCA_033807585.1. NCBI lineage: Eukaryota > Metazoa > Chordata > Lepidosauria > Squamata > Elapidae > Hydrophis > Hydrophis major. The sequence goes on from CM066329.1 coordinate 226,510,165, forward strand.
GAGGACCGGTGAAACCGAGAGAGCATGTGGTATCTCATGAACATTAAACCCAAGAATGGGGATTCTGAATTGGTGAATGTGGTTTGCACCCCTGTTTCCCACACACCCAACCCTGTTGCACAGCAGCAGTCCAAATGAAGTCAAAAACACTGACGCAAACCTGTGGGTTTATATCAATAAATATATTTTGTCATTTATATTTACAAGAAACAAGACAGTCAGGAAGACAGAAACATCATGAGGTAAATCGGACACCACACAGAACACATAGAAGAAAGGTGGGGGTGGAAGGGAAATTCACACTTTAACCCCCCACAGCAATCAAACATAGCATAGATTGCCTCATGCATGAGCCAACAGTTTCTAACCAATCAGCTACAACTGTGTGTTCTGGCCCATTGTGTATTTTACTGATTCAGCTCCTAAATTCAATATCCTAATAAACCCTAACTTATTATACACTCCATTGTCTTACCAATAGTGAGACAAGCTGATCTTGTTTTCCTGGCCATTGCGGAACCAACAGAGCCATTAATTTATGAGTTGCATTCTTACATTTCACTTGCTGTAAGGTTTTGAGGATGCAAGGCTAATGAACTGTCTCTAGACTAGCTCTACATGTTCCACCTCCTTATGCAGTTACATCCATCCATCCATTTAAGAACATAGCAATATAAAAGGAATGCAGGTGCATCAGAACATGAGATCTTTCAGGAAGTCCAGCATGAGAATAAGAGGGCACATTTTTTCCGTGCTTCTGATCCTGGATTGTCTATATACCATCCATTACTTGGTTAGTTGTAGACTTTCCTTCATATACAACACTGTTTCTGTTCTCTTATAGCTGTTTTTGCAAAAATGCTGTTGTGTCATCCAGTAACAAACTGTGTAACTTCTTTTTATTTCTATGTACCTTTCTATGTACCTTTATTTTATCTGCCCTGAATCTGCGATTGATCAATTTCACATGAGGATGTCAAGATACACTTATTATGATCAAGGGAGCGTGCAGTGTCTCTTCACATTTTCCTCTCTCATGTCCCATATCAAATCCACTGTGTTATAAGAGTACTCCACAGTTCTTGGTCCAAAGCTACAGTCTCTGAATCCTTCCATTTAAAGTTGATGTTTTTCAGATCTTCCTGATATATTTGGTCCCGGGTTTTTTTTTGGCCTTCCTCTTTTTCTCTACTTCATCCAATTGATTGTGGTCTTTGCTGGGCATTGTTCACTCATGCAGAGCACATTTTACATCCTGATTATTTTAGTAAACATTTATATCTAATTTGAAATTGCTCACAATCTTGTCTCCTTGGATAGTAATGGAGAAAACTGGGCTGTTAAACCTGCATGTACATGGTTGTTGGTTGTTCAACCTGCATGTACATCATTGTTGTTTCCAGTTTGTTTGTCATAGTTGATAGTTCCTTGTTTGGAGTATTGTTCACTGCTAAACCTGTTAAACTATGTATCTTTTTTAAAAAAAATAAATTTTATTGAGTGTACACATTAAAAACATTGAATGTAGTGGTCTTTGACATACATTTTTGTCAGTGCATATTACATTCAGAAAGAAATTATGTACATTTTTCCCAACACTTTATTGGGTTTTTCTGTTGGAAATTATGTACATTTATATACATGTATATACATATATATATTTGAACTTTATAATTTTTAATTCTTTCTCATTACTCCTCGAATAAGTGGTCCCTCACATCCTCCCTATTTCACCTTTAATTCTTATTCCAGTTTTATGAGCTCCCTTTCATATTCCTCCAATAGTAGAACTTATTCCATATTTTGTGGTATTCTGACTTGTCTTTATCCTTCAGTTCTAATGTCAACCTATCCATTTTGGTTCATTGTAGTGCATTTTGGTGCATTGTACTATCTTATCAAATGTATCATCCTCCCTAGGAATTTCTCTTGCCTTCCAAATTTTGAGCAAATATCATTCTTGCTGCCATGATTACATGTATTATTAGATAAGTATCAGCTTTGCTAAACTTCTCTTCCATTATTCCCAGTAAGAACATCTCAGGTTTATAACAAATTTTTACCCCCATCATTTCCTCTAGCCATGACCAAATTCTCTACCAGGACTCCTGAGCCTTTTTACAGAACCACCATATGTTCTTACAATGTTACAGAGCCCCTGATTATGGCATTGAACATGCAAACAAGCTAAATACACTACTAACATAGGCAGCATCCTGCCCACATGCTTTTATCTTTCTTGGTGACTTCAATCTACCTCATATTAACTGGACCCTTAACGAATGTACAACTGAACCCACACATGCAACCTTCTATAATGCAGTAACCAATCTGGGACTAGAACAACTCGTAACCAACAAGACTAGACTTAACAACTGCCTCGATCTCATCTTCTGCAATAGTTAGAATTCAATTTACGGAATACAAATTAAAGAACCCTGTCCCAACAGTGACCACAACATGATTGACTTTTGTCTCAACATATGTCCATACAAAAATCATCACAATGATGGAATCCCCAATTATAACTTCAAAAAAGGCAACTATGATCTTATAAACAATGATCTCCTATCCCTTGATTGGCAATTTCTATTCACTGGATGCAATACTGTAGAAGACCATTACAACATATTTTTACTTGAAGTCAAAAGAGTCATCAAACTATATGTATCAATAACAACTCCCAAAACCAGAAAAAACAAATTACCTATTACAATAAGGAAACTTCAATCCAAAAAGAAATCACTTTGGCAGAAAAACAAATCTGGTCGTGTTGCCAACTTCAAAAGCCAATACAAAAATTTAAGCCACCAGATAAAGGTTGAATGCACCATTATCACATTGAACAAGAAGAAAACCTTCTACGCACCAATTCCACCCGTGCTTTCTACAATTTTGTAAACAACAAACTAAAAGACTCAAAGTCCATCCCACCCCTGAAAGGGCCTAATGGTAAAGACTGCAATGATGACACCATTAAAGCCAACCTCTTTAACACATTCTTTGGCTCAGTATTTGTAAACAGCAATGGATCATGCCCAGTATTTCCTAGCCAAACCACAGACAACTACAATGATCTAATACATATCAATTTTACAGAAGACATTGTTGAAAAAGCACTGCACAATCAAAAACCATCTCTATCTATTGGACCGGATGGAATATGGGGCTGCTTCTTGAAAAAGCTACCCACTGCCATAGCCGAAGCTCTAAGCATAATCTTTGAAAAATCTTTCAGGACCAGCTCCTTGCCAAAACTATGGTCACAAGCCACAGTCATCCCCATCTTCAAAAAGGTAGACCCCAGCCTAGCTGAAAATTACAGACCAATTTCTTTATGCTGCATCACCTGTAAAGTCATAGAATCAATTTTTAACTAATCCATTATCCTCCACTTAGAGACAAACAACCTACTCTCTAATAAACAATTTGGTTTTAGGAAAAAACTGTCATGTAATCTGCAACTCTTACACTGCAAAAACATATGGACCACACAACTCAATCAGGGCAAAGCAATAGACGCAATCTACATAGACTTCTGTAAAGCCTTTGATTCAGTGGTACATGACAAACTACTACTAAAACTAAAATCTTATGGTATCTCTGGACACCTGCATAACTGGATAGAAGCATTCCTGTCAAACAGACAACAAATGGTCAAAATTGGGAGCATCCTATCAAATTCTGTACCTGTCAACAGTGGTGTCCCCCAAGACTGTGTTCTAGGACCAACTCTTCATACTCTACATAAATGACCTCTGTGATTATATTAAGAGCAACTGCGTTTTCTTCGCTAATGATGTAAAGCTATTCAATACCACAGACAATACTGCCACCCTTCAAAAAGACCTTGACTATGTATCAGAATGGTCAAATAAATGGCAACTTCAAATCTCAACAAATAAATGTTCTGTCCTGCATATTGGCAAAAAAAATCAGAAAATAAAATACAGGCTGAATAGTCAAGACCTTGTTGATGATCCAAACTCTGTCAAGGATCTTGGAGTATTCATCTCTAATGATCTACGTAAGTGCTAGAGCCCACTGTAACTACATAGTCAAAAAGTTGTTAAGAGTTGTTAATCTTACGTAGCTTTTTCTCTCTTAATATTACACTACTAACTAGAGCATACAAACGTTTGCTAGACCAATACTCGAATACAGCTCATCAGTCTGGAACCCACATTATGTATCTGATATTAACACATTAGAGAAAGTCCATAAACCAAAAGAGTTTTCTACTCCTCTACTCGTTGCAGAATATCTTATGCCACCAGACTTGAAATTCTAGACCTAGAAAACCTAGAACTATGCCACCTTTGGTCCGATCTAAGTATAGTATATAAAATCATACATTGCAATGTTCTACCTGTCAATGAATACGTCAGCGTCAACCAAACCAATACAAGAGCACACAATAGATACAAACCCAAGCTAAACCGCACCAAGCTTGATTACAGGAAATACGACTTCAGCAACAGAGTGGTCAATGTCTAAAATACTCTACCTGACTCTTTCGTTTTTTCCCTAAACCCCAAAAACTTTAACCTTAGACTTTCTACTATTGACCTCACCCCTTTCATAAGAGGTCTGTAGGGGGCATGCATAAGCGCACCAACGTGCCTACCATCCCTGTCCCATTGTTTCTTTTATATTTCTTATATGTATCCATGTATTCATAACTATGTTTTTACTTATACCTATTATCTTGTAAGCAATTGACAAACCTAATAAAATAAATAAATAAATCAGAGCAATCCTAGATTTCTATGAAATAAATGGGACTGAAAGGAGATTAGGAGATTATGTCTTCCCACCACAGCACCAATCCTAGGGAAATCCCAATCCCTTTTTTTGAGAAGATGGCTTCCTCTATCTAGCTCATCCTTTCAGAAAGTGATAAAACTGAACTTTTCCATTCTTGAATGGCACCTTGCTATTAAATTAACTTCTGAATTGTTGGGGAATTATCATAGAATTGCTGTTTTTCAGAAACCTGTTTTTAAGATAGGAAATTGTACTGTGTTTGTTTGTTTACCATGGCTTATTAATGATATTTATGGTTTTTCCCCCTTTTGTACATAGCAAGATGGAATGTCATGGAGAGCATACACATCTGAAAAATAAATAACACTCTTCAATCACTTATTTTATTTCATTTCATCTATTAGATTTATTTGATGCTCATCTTATCTTGAATATTTGCTTTCTTGTAATAAACATTCAGGTATACATAGTTTATTTGTTATTCTCTAAGCAGTAGTATATTGATAGCCAAGGCCATGAATTTTATAACTGTGCACAGATGGTACTGCAATCCTTACCGGTGACACTGCTCAGTTTCTTTTTCTGTATATCACTTATTTTATTCCATGGTTTTGCAAAGTTGCACAGTTTGATTTGAGGTCTATTTTTATTAATCGACCCTTTTGAAATAGAAAAGATACATAACAGAGGTGTCAATATGTAACTGATTAGATTTCTTCACAGTAACTTGTCAAAACTCCTTGACAATTTTCTGGCATTTGCTCCACCTAGTAGGGATTGATGTCAGTTCCAAACAAGCCAACTATGTCCCTTTATCAACATTTATTATTTATTTAGTCTATGGCATACAATGTCAGGGAAATCTACACATGGTAGACCCAATGCAGTCCTGACAGCCAAGATTGCATTTTGTCTCTAGATTGAATTAGATCCAAAAATGGGATGAAAAGTGACCAAGAAATAATATAGACTAGATTAGGAATAATATATTTAGGGGAATTAAAAACCAAGCAGTAGTCAAGGGATGGACATTGCATGGTGGCCACAAATGCAGATATAATATCAATACCGGAAATCTGCTAAAATATATGATTTTAATAAAGAATTAACAGAATTGGACCAGATACTAACTGGAACTGATGACAAATTGCTAAAGAAAATATATTGTTACTATTGGGTATTAAACTTGAAAGTGAGCAGGTAAAGATTGTTTGGGCTAAACATTTGGGAATTAGACAAATGGCGGAAACTGTGGGATAGAAATGTTAAACTGACTATGTCAACTGCATATAAAGAAAATTTTTATAAAATGTTTTACAAATGGCATTTTGCAACCAACAAGATTTGTGAAAATTTGTAAGGATAGATCTATTAAATGTTGGAAATGTGATCAAACATCTGGTTCATATTAATATGTGTGGTGGGCATGTCCACAGGCTAAAAAATATTGGATGAAAATACAGTACTTGGTTGGAAAAAATGATAAAACAGCATATAGATATGAAACCAGAAATATTTTTATTGGGCATTCTACCAGAAAAATATGATAGAGACTATATATGTGATTTTACATATACTAACAACAACTAGAATTGTGTATGCTCAACAATGGAAGTGTGATGAGATCCCAAGAGATGAAAAGGTAATTAAGAAAGTGTTAGAATGTACAGAAATGGAGAGGCTAACACATACTATTAAAGACAAAGAAGAAACTACGTAAATACTTTTTGGCATGGGACTTATTTTACTGATGGTTAGACAATAAAAACAGAAATTAGAAAGAAAGGAACATAAAAAGGATAAGTGTTAAAATGGAAATTTCTAAAATGGATAAAAATATTGTTACTACAGTAATATTATTCTGATGCATGTTATTGTAAATGCCTTGATTATGATTGCCTAAAAATAATTGTACCCAGACAACACCTTATTTAATTGAAATGGAATTTTTATATATTATACTAATAAAACAAAACTTTTTTTAAAAAAAGGAATAATGATTATATTGAAAATATTAATATGCAATGTGCCATCCTCTTTAATTTATATATGCATTAATTGTACTGTTACTTGTTAATTGGTATTCTCTACCTGAAATAAGGTATTCTTCTTTGAAAGGGCCTCTGTGTAGATATCCACAGAAAGACTGTGATTCTGTGCTGTAGAGAAACTTTGTATTTCTTAGTTTCTCTGGACCCTTGTATATCTTCAGAAAGAAAGAAAAATTCAGTATATGATAAGGACAAGAGAAATTCAGAAGAATTTGTCATGACAGGAACAATATCCCTTCACAAAAGACTGAATATCTGTCAACTTGCTCCTCATCATATGTTTCAGGAAGTTGGCAGGCTTACCTCGATGGGCTGAATAGTAAACTTGTTTATGCTCATATACGAAGGAGACTCAGGATCCTGCATGACACTTTTAAATTCGACCCTCATCACTGCAGAGAGAGAGAAAGAGAGGGATGGAGGGAGAGAGGTTTTCCAGTAAAAGGTTTATTTTATTTATTTATTTATTTTTGTCAATTGCTTACAAAATAATAGGTATAAGTAAAAACATAGTTGTGAATACATGGATATATATAAGAAAAATAAAAAATAAAAATAAAAGAAACAATAGGACAGGGATGGTAGGCATGTTGGTGCGCTTATGCACGTCCCCTACAGGCCTCTTAGGTCTGTAGATTTCTGAATAAAAAAGCAAACTAGATGGTGCTGGTTAGTTTTCTGCACAAAGGCTTCTGAAATAAATAATATGTTTGGCTTTCTTGCCATAGGAATGATTTTACTGCAACTGGAAGGATTAACGCTGGCAGCAAAACCTGCAAAGTAAGGAAGTTGGGAGTACTAAAAGATGGAAGGGGGAAAAACATTCATTTTCAAAACTCACCGAACTCATGTTTGCAACATGCTTCCTGGAGAGATGTTCGCTCACATTTACAGGCCTCTGTGAGATCTCTCAAGAACATGAGAACAAGGAAGCTGGCTAGGAAAAATCCATGTGGTTTTGTAGTATCCATTTCTTGCCGCTTATGAAGCCGGTCACTTAGGACAGAGGAGATGTTTTCCTTCTGCAGCAGTCTTTCTGGAAGAGCGTTGAATGAGAAACACCAGCTGCAGATTGAAGGCAAAGTGGTGTTTGAGATGGTTCTAGAATTGGTCTTAGGACAATTCGAGTCTTGAAATATAAGGAAGGAACATGGGTGCTTCATCCTGTGGGACATATTGAGATTTAAAGCTTTGTCCCTGTGGGGATCACTCTCCACAGGACCAAAGCCTCAGCAGAGCCAGAATACCATATCTCAGTTGTAGCGAAGAAACATGTGACAAGTTAGGCTCAAAGACACATCATGCACCACATACTGTATATAATTTGTCAGTTTCCTGATAATGTTATTCCACACTCAACAAAATCAGAGGTTTCTATTGGGAGTCCAGGAAAGAGAGTCCCCTTCAAAGGGGAGAAAGGTCTGAGGCATGGAAGAACACCTTTAGGATAAGAATTGTTGTCTTAATACAAGTATTTTATTCTTGTTAGTTTCAAATCAGTCATTCCTTCTGGTTCAATTCCATGCATTCTCTTGATAACTTTTTCCATAAATTTTGTGCTGTTGACTACTTCTTAGAGCTTCCTTCCTTCCTTCCTTCCTTCCTTCCTTCCTTCCTTTATTATGTATAACTTCCAAAATAAGCCCACCTTTTCTGTTTTATCATTGGCCAGAAACAAATCACTTTGGCTGTACTCTAATGGTAGTTATCAACAAACCAACAATTGGCCCAGATTCTCATCTCCCAACATTTGCACTGCATGTTGTTATCTTGCAGCAACCCCCACTTGAAGATATTGGTCTCATATTTAAGCACTCCCACCCTTTGCCTATTCAATGTCCTCCAAGTAAGATAGGGCAGATCAAATCCATCAGCCACGTTCTCTTCTGGGACTATTTCTTGTTCTGTAAATTCTTTATTCCATCTTCTAATATGTTTTTGCTCCTGTGAGCCTTCAAGCATATTTCTTTGTGCCATAAAAGTCTTCCTAGATCTAAGTTGATGAATTTAAGGCACCTCCATTCAAAGGATGGTGGGGATCTTTCTGTTGTTTGGGTCCCTCACCATCTGTTGCTACTACTCTCCTAATCCACAGTGAAGCAACACCAACAAGAGGACACTCTTTCTCAATTAGTGTGGGTTTAAGGCATCTTGTCATGATGCACACTGCTTCATTGTCAGCAATGTCAACTGGCTCTCTATGTGTGGAGGCACTCCATAGGAAAGCCAATTTGGTGCCATGGGTAAGGCACTGGGTTAAAAGTGCCTTGACCACCACTACAACTGCACTGCTGAAATACACAGGCCCAAAACGATGTCTGCAGAGTGAGTGGCTGAGCACTGCATACTGTATATAATTTGTCAGTTTCCTGATAATGTTATTCCACACTCTAACTTTAGCCTTAGTGTTATGTATGTAAATAGTTTAAATAAAAGCAAGCTTGGGGTAAAGTGCAGGGTTCTGGCCCTGTACTTCTGATTGGTTGTAAAGCGGCTGGATTGGATTGGTTGGGTCCAGAGAATCCGATTGGCCCTTAACGAAGGACTCTTATTGGTTCTGGAGCTAGCGTCTTACAGCTCCCTATTGGTTATTTCACATTAAGGTTGCCTATATAAGGCAGAGTTGTTGCTATTAAAGTTTTAAGTCACTATGTAATAAAGAGGTGAAAGTTCACCAACTAAGACTGTCTCCATTCATTTTACCCATGCCTGAAACTACTTCACTGGGTGGGATTTGGAGACATCTGAGCTTAAGGAACCAGGAAGGAAAACAGAGCACGTGTTAAGACGACGCCACCAACGGAAACCATGTCCAGCGGCATCGTACCACCCGCTCCGTTCGATCCGAACCAAGAGGACTGGGAATCCTATATGGATCACTTCCAAATGTTCCTAGAAACTAACAAATGTTCCTAGAAACTAACAGTGAAGGACGCCACACCAGCCAAGAAGCGGGCGCTTTTCCTGACGTACTGCGGCCCAGCTGTCTTTAAAATGTCAAAGGCACTCGCTAAACTTCGAGAAGTGAAACCAATGAGCTGGGATGACCTCGAACCTCTCCTGAGAGACCATTACGCGCCAACCGTACCTACACTCGTGAGACGCCACAAGTTCTATCTAAGAAGCCAGTGAAAAGGAGAGAGTGTGGCTGACTTCATGGCAGACCTCCGACACTTGGGAGGCCTCTGTGGATTTGCAGATTTGGATGAAGCATTGAGAGACCGCTTAATTCTGGGATTAGATGTGCTGGGCGTGCAAAGCAAGCTCATGGCAAAAGGCAACATCGGCCTTGCTGACGCCATTGCCGAAGCCACTGCTGCTCAGGCGACCAAAAGATCTGCAGCGCAACTACAGCGAAGCCGAAACCTGTCGACCACACCGACAGCCGACGTTTTATCCAAGACGGAAGAGCAGTTGGTCACGATGCACCACGAGGACCTCTCTTCGTCGTCAGACAGTGACGAAGAAGGGGTCCATCGACTGCGGTCCGACCGGGACCCTCACTCTAAACCCTCACGCCCTTGCGCTGGTTGTGGGGCAAACCACCCCAGGGCAGACTGCAAATTCCGTGATGTACTCTGTCATGAGTGCGGGAAACGAGGCCACATCAGTAGAGTTTGTCGCAGTTTACCGGGACCAAATCAGGCCTCAAGGGAAACCAACTTTCGCCAATTGGCAGGAAACTGTCCTGCAAGGCGAGATCCAGCAAGCCAATCCTACAGATATTGAGCGTTGCAGAAAGAAGAGGCTCACCATACTATCACTATAGGTCACGCCTCACCCATGGACGCTAAGAAGATTCGAATTACAGTAGCCATAGAGAACCAATCGTGCAACATGGAGGTCGATTCCGGATCGTCCCTCTCAATGGTGTCGTGGAAGACGTTAAAGCAACTCATTCCTACCATCCAATGCCAAGACCTTCGAATGCAACGCCTCATCCTTAAAGACTACCAAGGGAATCGGATCCCTGTGGTTGGGTCTTGTCGAGTCCGGGTCTCGTTTAAAAAGCATACGGCATACTTACCTCTAACGTTCATCGATAGGGACAGGCCTAGTTTGTTGGGCCTCCAATGGTTTGCGCCACTCGGCATCGAAGTAGCCGGCGTGAACCGAGTCGGTGATTGCGAGTGGGAGGAGGACCTTATTTCTGAATTCAGCGATGTCTTCGCAGATCGTCTGGGCGAGTATAAGGGGACCCCAATTTCATTTAGTCTCGACTCTAAGGTCGCCCCGATCCGTTTAAAGCCCCGTCGAGTTCCGTTCGCCCTTAAGGCCAAGATAGATGAACAACTTGACAAACTAATTAAACAAGGGGTACTGCAACCCATTGACCATTCTCCATGGGAAACTCCTATTGTAACCCCCATTAAACCAGATGGGTCAATTTGAATCTGTGAGGACTACCGGGCCACCCTAAACCACGCCCTCCAGCAGAACGCATATCCAGTGCCGGTAGTGCAGCACCTCCTTCACTCCCTGGGAGGCGGAAAGGTTTTTGCTAAGTTAGATTTAGCTCAAGCCTATCAACAATTACCCGTGGACGATAAAACAGCCCAAGCTCAAACGATAGTAACGCACAGAGGTGCTTTTAAATGTACCCGATTACAATTCGGGGTGAGTGTAGCCCCGGGAATATTCCAAAGTTTAATGGAACGACTATTGCAGGGAATCAAGGGCGTAGTCCCGTATTTTGATGATGTGTTAATTGCAGCTCCTAGTAAAAAAATTCTGCAGAATCGTTTAAAATGTGTCCTTAAAAAATTTCAAGAAGCAGGACTGAAAGTAAAAAGGGAAAAATGTCATCTGTATACCGACAGTGTTGAATTTCTAGGTTATTGCATTGATAGTCAGGGTATTCACCCTACTGAGAGTAAATTAAGGACGATAAAAAATGCTCCCAGACCCCATAACAAAACAGATCTCCTAAGCCTTATAAATTTCTATAATGTGTTTTTACCACATAAGGCAACTGTGGCAGAACTGTTACACCGGTTATTAGATAAGAAAGCATTGTGGGTTTGGGGTTACCGAGAGGAAAAAGCGTTTTGAAATGTAAAAGATTTACTTACATCTGATTCTGTACTTATGCAATACAATGAAACATTACCATTGGTTATAACTTGTGATGCCTCACTGTTTGGGGTGGGCGCTATTTTGAGCCATGTGCTGCCTAATGGGAAAGAGGCTCCCATTGCATACTTTTCGAAGACTCTTTCCCAGGCAGAACGGAACTATGGACAAATAGATAAGGAAGCTCTTGCAATTGTGTCAGCCGTAAAAAAATTCCATGAGTATGTATATGGAAGGACATTTACCATTGTAACTGACCACAAACCTTTACTGGGGATAATCGCTGGGGACAAACCAACCCCCTATATATTGTCCCCAAGAATGACTCGATGGTCAGAATTCCTAGCTGCTTATAATTATCGATTGCTACATCGCCCGGGGAAAGCCATTCCCCACGCCGACGCGCTCAGCAGAGCACCGCTACCAGAGACTCTCGACGATCCGGCACCAACAGTATCGGCGTTACAAATCGAAACGCTCAACTCGCCTCCTATGACCGCTCGAGATATCGTGAGAGAGACCAGACGAGATCACACCCTAGCTCGAGTCCTAGGCTGGGTAGAACGTGGATGGCCATTGGACCAGGTCCCAGATGACTTCGCGCCATTTAAAACAAGACAGACTGAACTTTTTTCGCAAAAAGGCTGTGTCATCTGGGGCGATAGAGTCGTCGTTCCAGAACGACTCCGAAAGACGCTGTTACAAATTTTGCACGAAGGACATCCTGGGATCGTGCGGATGAAAGCACTTGCACGAAGCTATTCTTGGTGGCCAGGCATGGACCGACACATCGAGCAATGGGTCAAAGCCTGCACTAAGTGCCAACAAACTAGCAACGCACCACCGAAAGCTGCACTGACCGAATGGGAGATGCCACGTGGACCCTGGTCCAGAATCCACCTGGATTTCGCAGGGCCGATCAAAGGACATACATTGCTGTTGACTGTCGATGCATACTCTAATTGGTTGGAAATTCATCGAATGACCAGTACAACCTCCGAAGCAGTCATTAAAGTCCTTAATAGACTCTTTGCAACTCATGGATTGCCGGACGTCCTGGTGTCTGACAACAGACCACAGTTTACAGTGCTCATGTTTGAACAGTACCTTGCTGATAATGGCATCCGCCATGCGCTCACCTCGCCGGCGCATCCTGCTACCAACGGCCGAGCGGAACGCATGGTCCAATTTGTAAAAAGGACTTTGCAAAAAGTGGACTATGATAATATTGACGAAAAAATAAACCGCATTCTACTTCTACAACACATCACTCCGCACAGCATAACCGGTAGAACCCCCGCAGAACTTCTCATGGGGCGAAAACTCCGTTCCCGCCTCAACCGACTGCACCCTGCTTACGAGCCAGAAAAGCCTGCAGGATCCAGCGGATGCTACCGTACCTTCAAGGTAGGTGACCCCGTTTATGCAAGAAATTTATCGGGCGACCTGGTTTGGATTGAAGCAATGATAATACGCGAGACGGGGCCCAAATCCTATATTGTAAAATGTATTGATGAAAGACTGTGGAAACGACATATTGACCAATTACGGTCACGACTCACATCGGCCAGCCAACAACTCCCCTACGAGCAAACTGAGGGGGCGGGAAGGAATGGAAGAAGACGACAGTCCAGGGAATCTGTCCCAAGAAAGCGATGAATCAAGTTAAACCCAGGAAATGGAGCAGGAGGAAGAATCGTGCGCTCCAAGGGAAATCACACCAGAACGAGAAGCTGAGCCACTGCCAAACAACATTCTCAAACCTCAACAGGACTGCACGCAGCCAGTCCAAAGGAAATCTAATAGACCCAAAAGACAACCGTCCTATTTGAAGGACTACATAACCACACCATAATTGAGGAGCCAGGGGGAAGGGGTGTTATGTATGTAAAAAGTTTAAATAAAAGCAAGCTTGGAGTAAAGTGCAGGGTTCTGGCCCTGCACTTCTGATTGGTTGTTAAGCGGCTGGATTGGATTGGTTGGGTCCAGAGAATCCGATTGGCCCTTAACGAAGGACTCTTATTGGTTCTGGAGCTAGTGTCTTACAGCTCCCTATTGGTTATTTCACATTAAGGTTGCCTATATAAGGCAGAGTTGTTGCTATTAAAGTTTTAAGTCACTATGTAATAAAGAGGTGAAAGTTCACCAACTAAGACTGTCTCCATTCATTTTACCCATGCCTGAAACTACTTCACTTAGTATTCAGGCAATGTTATTTAAATGAAAGTGTCCTACCAAGTCTCATACTGAGGTACTTTGGTGCAGTGCAATGCTGTATTCGATTCTCTTGCCATGCAACTCAACCCCTGCACCTCGATTTCAAGGAGGAAAAAACACACTTGGGTCTTGCTTGGATTGGGCGGCATATGATTGATGGTATATAATACCGTCCTAATTTTTCAAGGGCTCCAGTGAGCCTTGCAACTAATTCATCAAACCTTGATCCTTCTGTGGCCACTGCTGTATCACCTGCACAGATAAAGAATCGTATTGTCAGCAGGGATGGCTTTCAAAAATTTTAGCAACAGGTTCTCTGTCCGGTTGCTGGGTGGGTGTGGCCATAATGGGTGTGGTGTAGTTGGCCTCCTGCACCCCTGGGGGGAGTGTTTCTGCCCTCCCCAGGCTCAGGAGGCTTTCCTCGAGCCTCTGGGAAGGCAAAAACAGCCTTCCCAAATCTCCACGCATCCCCTACACTTACCGGCATCCAAAACGGTCCATGTGGGGATTCCTGGGAGGGGCAGGTCTGGGTAAGCGAGGGCAGCCTGGAATGGGATTTGGGGGTTCTCTGAATAGTGCAGACTCTTAGCTAGAGGATCTTCTGAACCCCTGCAAACCCCGAGCAGCTCACCCCTGATTGTCAGAGACCTGTTGATCGTTCGTATATACTGTATGTGACACAACATCAGAAACAATATATTTCCTTTGCTATGCCTAACTAGAAGTTTTTAACCTACTGCCTTGCCCACTATACCAAACTGTCTCTCCTGGAGAGTTGGCTTCAAAAGAAATCGACTCTTTTTCCCTCACCTTATTCTCTGTTACTCCTGGTTGTTCTCCAGAAGCAAATTTTGTCCCCAACCTATTCTGCTGGTATTTAAAGCTTCCTCTCACTCCTTCCCCCAAATTTCTCTTGCGTTTATGTTTACACTTGTCATTCAAACTAGCCACACTTGATTTCTCCAATGTCCCCATTTGGTTTGATGAATAGATTAGATTTCTGGAAGACAGGTTTGGACACAGCGTATCTTACATTAATGTAATGTTATAAAAAACCAGCCATTTGTGTTTCTAGAACTCTTGACGGTTTAATGGAGGGTGATGAAAAAATAACTCTGCTGGGAGTCTTTGTGGTTAAATTGGGAGAAGACTAAAAGACAATGTTATTTGAAAATTCCAGTCTGGTTATCGACTATTTAAGCTTTTTCTTTCCCTATAATATATGAGAAGGAACAAACAGTTAGATATGGGGAAATACTGAATGAAAAGGGTGAACTTAAATCGATGCAAAATCTCGAGGAACAAGGTATAAAGATGAATTGGTGTTCATATGTGCAAATACATTCAAGGTATGATAAAGATCTCAAAACAGAAGGATTCTATGATAAATTGACTGACTTAGATAAGATTTTGACAGGTACTGATGAAAAGGTGATTAAAAAACTGTATGGATATTTATTAGAAATCAAACTAGAAGAAGAACAAGTTAAAGAAACTATGATTGCTTTGGGGGAAGAATTTTGGATATGGGATTGATTTAGAGAAATGGCAAAAATTGTAGTCTCAAAATTATAAAGTGACTATGTCAACAACATATAAAGAAAATTTGTATAAGATGGGTTTTTTTAAAAACAAATTTTATTAATTTTTAAAAACAATACACAAACAAAAGGTAGAATATAAAAACATATGACATCTTTTCTGAAAAACAAATAAAACATCTTATTTAAAGACAGCATAATTCCAAATTATCACATTTCCATACAAGCACAATTTAATATGCATATTTATCTTATATATTCAACTTCATATCTTTTCCCAACTTCTCTCTATTTCTCCCTTTCCTTCTATTCAATTATATTTATTTTGCCTTAATTTGTGTATATTCATTGTATCCATCTGTCTTATTTGCAATTTCATTATTGTCTTCCAACATTCTTTTAGTGTTTTATTAATTCAAACATAGAGAAACAAAACACAAAACATAAATACATAAAACTTCTTTTTGGAAAGTGGCTTAACCCCAGGTTACATCTTTTTGTACGGACATAGATCAAATTCATGCTCACTTAATATACTATTTCATATCTTATTTAACAATCTATATTTTCTATATATTTTCTCTCTTCTATTCACTCTCTTAATTCTATTTTATTTATTTCATCTCAATTTAGATAATTATACTTGCATCTTTTGTCCGTTCTCTTTCAATTATCTATTTATCTTTTCTTTCTAATACAATATTTCTCCTGTAATCACTGGTTGAAGTATGACAACTTTTTATCTTTCCCCTAAATTTAACACTTAAAATAATACATACTTTCCATACTGATTCTGCTTCGTACATTCTAAACACTACATTTTAGAATAATAAAAAAAGAAGAAAATAAGTTTATAATATAGTAAAAACAATGTCCCATAGGAAATTAAACTCTATTGTTAAATCTTAGACATTTTTATACATTCCCTTTAATGTAATTAATTCATATAATATTTCACTTTTCTAACTCGATTTCAAATACTATCTACAATACAGTCTTATGTACTTTTGCAGCATCTTTTTTTTAAAAAAAATATTTTACCCTTTGTAGCCTTTTTGCCCCCCCATCTCTCAAACTCCACTCTCTTAGTCTCCCCTCTCTATTGTATTTCTCTTTTCTGTTGCTTTCTGACATTGTATCGATTTTTCACTTTATTTTTCCCTTTCTTCGTTGCTTTTTTAAGTTCTGAATCCTCCGTTTTCCTTCCCCCCCTTCTCTTTTCTTCCTCAACTAAGATTATTTGTCCATTAAAGATGGCTTCTTCTTCTTCATCCCAGCTTTCTTGTTGTTGTATTTCCTGGTAGGTAGAAATCGCCATTTCTAAAAAATGAAAAATAGATCCAGAAGAGCCCTTGCCTTCTTGTTCCTCTTCTTTTAACTTTTGAAATTCCATTTGCAATTCTTCAACAGATAATGCTATTTTTTAAAAAACAACCCAAATGTTTTTAATCTTTCAAGAAATAGTTCCCAAAAGTCACCAAAGTCACAAAGCAGTCCAAATGAAGACAAACTATTTCATTAGCACTTTCTTCTTTTTATATTTTCTCTTCCTGGGGTAGAATTAAATTACACAGTTCCAAAATAATTTTTCAGAAGTCTTATTGCCATTTATTTCTGGTCTTATAAACTCCAAGCAGTCTCCTCCAGTACAATCTTAAAATAAGTTCTTTACCTCTTCCTTCCCACTTATAACAAAAAGATTTTAATTTTTAATTCCAATGTTCAAAAATCTTTTATCCCCTTGGCTTTAATTTTCAAGTTTAATTACCTTCTGTGCCCAAGCAGGTTTTTCAGATTTCCATCTGCTATTTCCGTAGGGAAGGAGAGTGAGAGAAAATAACTTTCCCTTTCAACTTTCTTCCACCGCTTTTACAGTCGTTTTGGGAAACAATGTATCGTTCAAGAGATTAAATTTCCAGGGTATTTAAAGGTTCCTTGTTGTCCCAGTTCAGCCAAAAAACTTTTACTTTCTCCAACTTCCTCCTGCACAATCTTGTCCAGCTGCAGGCTTCTTTGTGGCGGCCATTGCTGACCGCTGCTCCACACCTTGGGAAAAGGGAGTTTAGCCGGCTGAGGAGTGGGTTTGCGATACCCCCAAGCCCCTACCCGGATCTCCTCTATCTTCGGTTACCTCTACAGGGCAACCATATCCTCCAAATCCAACTGGATCGGAGGCACTTCAGCAGCGAGTGCAGCAGGAACCGTGCACGATCGCGGATTCCTACTGCCGCCGAAGCCTTGCAAACCAGAAGTCTAAAAATTTGTATAAGATGTTTTACAGGTGGCATTTACCCCCGACAAGAATAGCAAGAATGTTCAAGAACAAATCCGAAAAATGTTGGAAATGTCATCAGATACCTGGCTCATATTACCATATATGTGGACCTGTGCGGACGCTAGAAAATACTGGACTAAAATCCACATGTGGTTGGAAAAAATGACAAAAAAACATATAGATTTGAAACCAGAGATATTTTTATTGGGAATTTTTCCTGATACATATAACAAAGATTTGAAATACCTGATTGTCAATGTATTAACAGTGGCTAGGATTGTATTTGCTAAAAACTGGAAAAATGAGAAAATACCATCGCAGGAGGAAATCATAAAGAAAATATTGGAATGTGCTGAAATGAGTAGATTGACATTTGAAATTAGAGAACAAGAGGATAAACAATTTTATAAAATTTGGGACCTTTTCTATCAATGGTTAGATAATAAAATACAACAATGAAATATGTAGAATTTTAAAAAATAATAAATATATAAAGATGTATTTTCTTTCTTTCTTACTATATCTATAAAAATTTTTAGGATAGATTTGGGAGGATTATATGAATTGTTACAAAATAATACTAAGTAAATTATAGTTATCTTGTAAAATATGAATGAATAAAATTATTGTCAAATGATTGATTAATAATGATACTAGGGTATTTAATATCTGACTGAGAATATGAGTTAATATGCAATGTAACTGTAATTGAAGACTATGAAATGGATGCACAAAAAAATTGTAAACCAACCGGCACAATGCTTGTATACTCATGGAAGAAAGTTTGATGTTTTTATGTTTTGTTTATATTTGTCTTTAAAAATCAATAAAAAATTTACAAAAAGAAAAAAAAATAACTCTGATGGAGAGAAGTTCCTTAAGTCTGAAAGCTCTGAAGACTAAACCTCTGGTAAGAGATCAAAATCAGTTGATTTCAAATGTTTGAACACTTTGTGAGATTCTGTGTTGAACATTATCTAAAGTCTTTGCTTGGCTACATATGCAGTTGAAACATATGCATTGAACATTATGGCCCAGAACTTCTAACAACCTCCCTCTCCCCCAAGTATATAGATTAAGAGAGAAACTCCCCACTCTGTTTCTGTGATTCTCCTTTATCCCTAAAGCTGTGTCAATTACGCTTGTCCCCTTCTTTGAAAGATCATGGGGACAGGGCCACTTAAAGCATAATGGTCTGATAGCTGCAAAGTCACATGTTGTTCCTGTGTTGTGACATGACGCTTTGAGCTGTGTTTGTGACTTAATCATCAGGTTGGGGAGTGGGATGCAGCAGAGGCTCAATCCCTGTGTATTCCTAACCCCTCTTTCCATTCTTCAGCCTCTTCTCCCCAGAGATCTATTCCTTTGCCACCAAGAGATCTGAGAGGGACAATTTAAAGTGCTAACTTAGTATTTTTGTTATTTATTCTTGTCTGGAAAGTGCATCCCCCTTGCACACTATTTTTGTGGGAATAGGGGCTTTTCCTATTGCTGTGATTCTGTCTCCGTGAATCAAATGGATAGTGATGTAAAAAAACCTGTGCTATTGTGAACAGCATTATTATACACGACCTCTGTGAAAGGCAGGAGATCCATCCAATTGGACTGCTGATAATTCATGCAGCACCTCAGGTACTGCTCTATCATGGCATTCAGTCTGTCTGCCCCCCGATTGGTGTTCAGATGAAAGGCTGAGCTAAAGCCCTGGGATTACCCAATAGACTGCAGGAAATCCCTCCAGATCTTAGCTGTGAACTGGACCCCTGTGTCTGAGATAATTCTCCATGGTACTCCATGCAGGTGGTAGATATGCTTCAGGAACAGCTTGGCTAACTGGTGGGCTGAGGGTAGTCTGCTGCAAGGTATGAAATGCCCCTGTTTGGAGAATGTCTATTACAGTCCAGATCACTATGTTCCCCCCACTTTTCGACAACCCCACTATGAAGTCCACGGTGATTTCCTCACATGGCCTCATCAGCTCCACTACCATTTGTTGCAGTCTGGGGGGATTTCCTAGTTGTTTTTTTCATTGCGGCACAGATGGTGCAACTCTTCACATAACTGTCCATGTCTTTCTTTATGCCAGGCCACCAGAATTGCCTCCGTGCTAAGTGTAAAGTCTTTATGAACCTGAAGTGGCCTGCTGTTTGGCGTTGTAGCTCCTCTGGAGGGCTAGGGTGAATAGGGATTCTGGGACATAGAGTTTTGTCCCCTTCCATGCTAGGTCATCTCTTTTTGTCAAGATGTGTTGATTGACCCGAAACTAGGAGTCTGCTAGCAGCTCAGTTTTAAGTTTCGTGGTTAAGTCATTTGCGGATTGGTCCTGCTGATCGCGGCGTTATTGTCTGGTGATTACTTGGCCAGCTATTTGGATCGGGGGGACGATGGTGTTTATGACCTCCTCCCATTCACATTTGTACTGGGGTATGTGGGAGAGGGCATCAGCCAGAAAGTTCCACTCCCCTGGGATGTGTTTTAGCACAAAGTCGAATCTGTTGCAGTATTAAGCCCAGCGGACTTGTTTGAGTGATAGTTTTCACGGGGTCCTAAGGGCCTTCAGATTTTTATGGTCGGTCCAGACTTCGAATGATCTCTGCCCCCTTCCAGCAGGTGGAGCCAGGTTTGCAGTGTCCATCTCACTGTGAAAGTCTATTTTTCCCATGCAGGTCATCACCTCTCTGTGTCCATGAGCTTGCAGGAGGTGTAGGCGCAGGGCTGTAGGCTTACTTGGTTCTTTTTTTGGAGTCAGGATTCAGCAGTTACCCCAATCAAATCATGAGTCTTGAGCCAAACTTCCAAAACTTCAAAGGATTTATTGGGAGTTAACATGGGTGTAGCCAATTCTGAGACACATAATTCACTGTCACCCTTGACCCTGGCGTTCTCCCACCCCCTGGGTGTATTATAATTCATATTCTCCAATGAGATATATTATGTTCGGTCCGTGGGTCCCAAGAATAGGCGAGGCATGGGTAGTGAACAACAGCTCTTTATTAAGTAGCTAGATTCTGAGACGACTGCCCTAGACATGGCAGCTCTTTTTATAGAGCTGGCCACGGCTAGGCAGCCAATGACAGATTTTTGAGCTTGCTGTGCTTGGTTTTGCCCAATTGCAGCAATCCCCATATGAGCCAATCAGGAGTGCTTTATAACGTCCAATTATGGCCCGGCTCTTCCGGACCAATAGGAATGCAGGCCTACAAGCCTGCTAATATGGAACAAGATACATCCATAGCCAAGAGTCATCAATCATGTTCTCCAGGTAGATTTTTGCATGGTAGAAACTTCAATCACCTAGTTACTATCTCTGAAAAATTATGTATGGAATGCACTTTTGATTTTCAAGCTGCTGCACTGCTCTTTCAAACCCCTTCCCCCCCTCCCTTTCTGTTGGCAACTCTAAAAAGACCATAGAAATATTTTATGAGTTGACAACTGCTCCCACTGCTACGTCACTGGTATCGGCTTGAATGACAAAGGGTTGTTTGGGCTCAGGATGCTTTAGCACTGGTTCTTTTCCAAAAAGTTCTTTTAGTGTTTCA
The DNA here is from genome assembly GCA_033807585.1 of Hydrophis major. Lineage (NCBI taxonomy): Eukaryota > Metazoa > Chordata > Lepidosauria > Squamata > Elapidae > Hydrophis > Hydrophis major. Next base: position 226,531,631 of record CM066329.1, read on the forward strand.
AATGCCTTTTAGCAGGTTAGGTCCCACTGTAGGGGTTGTCCCAGGCAGGGTTTCATTCCTGGACTTCCTGTCATTAGGAGGTCCATCATGGGTTTGGCAATCCTCATTAAGGAGGGGATGAATTGCCGATAGAAGTTTGCAAACCCCAAGAAGCTTTGTAACTGTCTGCAGGTGTGAGGGGGCCATTACTTAACAAAAAGAAGGAAAGAATTTTTCCCCCCTGTCATAACTTGTTGCAATAGCAGAACCCTGTCAGATTAATTAATTAACTAGCTTTTAGGCTCAGGAAGAATTGGCATCAAACTTTGTAAATTCTGGAGAAAAGACAAAGTGATATCATATGAATGGACTATGGGAATGCTGATGTAGCTGCAACTGAAGAAAGAATTGTTGACCAAACAACCTAAGTTTTTGCATTTTTCAAAATGAGTTTTCCACTCATAGAAAAAAAAGTATGTGGTTGCCAGGAATCGAAAACAATTTCATGGCACACAACCAATCCATTAATCCTGTAACTCTGATGTTTTAGCAGGGATAAAAAAAACTTCCAAACATCATGCATGGACTGGGAAAACCAGCACTTGAGTAATGAAAAAAAGAAAAGGAAAACCAAACAGAAAAAAACAGAGTGAAAGAAGAGATATAGATAAAGGCACAAAAAGCCAAGAAGGCAAGTAGGAGAATAGAGTTGGGCAGGGGAAGAAATGCAGTATTTGAGACGACCAAATGACCGAAAAGCTGAGAGCAGAAAAAAAGTGACTGAGAAACATTTTATGGAATGGATGGAAAGTTCAGCAGTGGAGGACGACAGAAGGTAAAGAAAAAACATTGGGGCTGTGAAAGTGTTGAGCATAACTGAGAACAAACATGGCCCTTCACTTCTTTTTCAATATTGTATTCCCATCTTATTATTTATTGATTTGTTTATTTTCTTCAACTTGGATGCTGCCCTATTTCAACTGACTCTGGGTGATACACAGCATGAAAAGAAGCAACAAAGATACAAAAACAAATAACAATAACAATAACCAGATGGAAGAACTAGTCAAGGAAACAAATCTATCATATATCCATCAGGGACTCAAATCACTCTAGCTCAGGGCTGTCAAACTCATGGTGTCACATTGTTGTCACATGACATATTATGACTTTTTCCCATTCGCCAAACCTAGGCATAGGCGTGGCCAGCGTGTGATGCATCTGGCCTTTGGGACGCGAGTTTGATACTCCTGCTCTAGCTCAACACCCAGTGCAAGGTATTTAAGGCCTCCTGGAATGCCCTTTAAAGTCCTTATTTTACAGATGAGGACTGGTGAAACCGAGAGAGCATATCATCTCTCATGAACATTAAACCTGAGAATGGTAATTCTGAATTGGTGAATGTGGTTTGCACCCCTGTTTCCCACACACCCAACCCTGTTGCACAGCAGCAGTCCAAATGAAGTCAAAGACACTGATGCAAACCTGTGGGTTCATATAAATAAATATATTTTGTCATTTATATTTACAAGAAACAAGACAGTCAGGAAGACAGAAACATCATGAGGTAAATCGGACACCACACAGAACACATAGAAGAAAGGTGGGGGTGGAAGGGAAATTCACACTTTAACCCCCCACAGCAATCAAACATAACATAGATTGCCTCATGCATGAGCCAACAATTTCTAACCAATCAGCTACAACTGTGTGTTCTGGCCCATTGTGTATTTTACTGATTCAGCTCCTAAATTCAATATCCTAATAAACCCTAACTTATTATACACTCCATTGCCTTACCAATAGTGAGACAAGCTGATCTTGTTTTCCTGGCCATTGCGGAACCAACAGAGCCATTAATTTATGAGTTGCATTCTTACATTTCACTTGCTGTAAGGTTTTGAGGATGCAAGGTTAATGAACTGTCTCTAGACTAGCTCTACATGTTCCACCTCCTTATGCAGTTACATCCATCCATCCATTTAAGAACATAGCAATATAAAAGGAATGCAGGTGCATCAGAACATGAGATCTTTCAGGAAGTCCAGCATGAGAATAAGAGGGCACATTTTTTCCGTGCTTCTGATCCTGGATTGTCTATATACCATCCATTACTTGGTTAGTTGTAGACTTTCCTTCATATACAACACTGTTTCTGTTCTCTTATAGCTGTTTTTGCAAAAAGCTGTTGTGTCATCCAGTAACAAACTGTGTAACTTCTTTTTATTTCCATGTACAAGTACCTTTATTTTATCTGCCCTGAATCTGCGATTGATCAATTTCACATGAGGATGTCAAGATACACTTATTATGATCAAGGGAGCGTGCAGTGTCTCTTCACATTTTCCTCTCTCATGTCCCATATCAAATCCACTGTGTTATAAGAGTACTCCACAGTTCTTGGTCCAAAGCTACAGTCTCTGAATCCTTCCATTTAAAGTTGATGTTTTTCAGATCTTCCTGATATATTTGGTCCCGGGTTTTTGTTTGGCCTTCCTCTTTTTCTCTACTTCATCCAATTGATTGTGGTCTTTGCTGGGCATTGTTCACTCATGCAGAGCACATTTTACATCCTGATTATTTTAGTAAACATTTATATCTAATCTGAAATCGCTCACAATCTTGTCTCCTTGGATGGTAATGGAGAAAATTGGGCTGTTAAACCTGCATGTACAAATAGATTATTTGTAGCTCCGTGTTGTGGTCCAAAGTACTCTCAGAGCTTGTTGTTTTCTCACAGATGTTTCATTACCAAACTAACATCTTCAGTCCTAGAAGGTCATCGGGCTTGTTCTTATTTTTATAAACTTGTGGGTTGCCCTGTCAGTGTTGGTGGGGGGGGGGAGGACTTGGGGGTGGGTGTTCCTTCTTTAGGTTGTTGTTTCCAGTTAGTTTGTCTTAGTTGATAGTTCCTTTTTTGGAGTATTGTTCAATGTTAAACCTGTTAAACCTACGTATCTTGTAGAATATAAACATGTTTGAATATTAGCTCCAGTCACAGTAGGTTGCTTTTGAGAGTGGAATTTGCAAAATTAGATCTGGAAGTTGGATGATTGTTTCTATTTGAAGAGTAAATAGAAATGAATGGTGATTTTGCATGTTTAAGGCTTTGCTTTGTGTTGTTCTCTGCGGGATTTGGTTGAGGGCTTTGGCAAGGCTTGTAAGAAACATTCTGCATTCTTAGTGTAAACATGGCACCTCCCCCTGTTATTGAGATAGCAAGTCATTACATTATATAATAAAACTCCATTCCATTGTTAAGGGTGCTACTAAAATAGTTTCAGTAGCATCATTTAAGGAGAAGGAAAGACAAAATTATTAATTATTATTCTTTAGGATGCTTAAAAGTTACTTTAAGAGTAAATGTAAGGCAAGGTTGCATTGCTCAAACCATATTTGGTAAACAGTTTCAGTTGAGACCTTAGGTAACATACGCCAGGACACAGATGTTTCAAAAAGGGAATACAGATTGACGCATGGAGTGGTGTGGTGGGCTAGAGGTGAAGCTTTCGCCTTACAATCAGGAGGCTGTGAGTTCAATCCTTGGTAGAGGTAACTATTTCTGCCTCTGGGTACAATGAGAATATATCTGTTGAACAAAAACCCTGTATTGGTGACAGGAAGGGCATCCGGCCATTAAAAACTTTGCTATCTCTATTCAGTTGCCCAGACTCCACCCCGCAAAGGATTATGGGGTCATTAAAAGATGATGATGAATACAGATTGATGCATCCCGGGGCATGTTTTGCTGATATCAGAGGTTCCATTCTCTGTATTTAGACTCGGGAGACCAAGATATGGAGGTGTAAACTGGGAAAGTTGTAAGCAAACTGAATTTGTGATATTAAGTAAGATTCTTTATGATCATGACTATACAAACTGTATTGATTAGCAGAAGAAGCCTATTGCTACCCATCTTTGCATTTAGTTCCCTCTCCATAGAAGGCAAGGCACACAGTGTCAGTGCTCCAACAAATCCTCCTCATTCAAAGCAAAAGTCTCTAGCCGCATCTCAGAAAAAGTAAATTGGTTTATTAGAAATTGCCATGTTGGTGCGTGGCTGGGTGCAGCCGGTACTAAATCACATCATACATTCCCCCTTGGCCCTGGTCTTTCCCCCACCCCCTGGATGTGACTTCTCCAATAGGACACATCAGTCTCCAAGAGCCATCCATCATGCTCTCTAATAACCTTCTTATGCTCTGACACTTTGGGCTGCTGAGTTGATTATCTAGGCATTTCAAGAATGCCTTGTTTTCCCACACTCTCTTTTTTTGGCAGCTAAAAAGACCAAAGGAGTATCTTTTTAGCTGACACACAGGTTCCATATACACTTCTGAAAGCACCAGACTTCCCAGTCTACTGACTGAATGTTTGCAATTATCTTTCTGAATTTTCACTGTAACTTGGATCATCTTGTGAACATTCTTACTAGATATAGAAGAGGGAAATTTCCTTTCTTTGTGCCAGTAGAGTAAATGATTTTAATAGGATGCGACATGATGAGAAGAGATTGGGGGAATTTAGAAATGGGTTGCAATTACAGAGTCTCTTAAATTATAGCCCAACACTACCTACACCTGGCCCATTTGAAGACCTATCTGAAGCCTTCCTTTCTGGGAGAAGATAGTGGCAAGTCAATTACAAAGTGCTGGAGAAACAACATTTTTGGCAGGGTCCCTTTCAGTCAGGATTTAAACCCAGGCCTAGGAGAGAAAACACTGGCTATATAGTTGATATGATTTGCCAGGACTTTGTTTGGGGTAATTCCCATCTTCTAGTACTGTTATACTATTCAGTAGTTTCTCTAATATTAATCCTGTTATATTTACAGAGTCATCTGCAAAATTTGGGAACCGTTTTATGGTAATTTAACTCCTTTCTTAGGCAGTTGCATTCAGAGGGGAATGTGATCAATGCCTTGCACAGGTTACCTGTAATTTTCTGAGTGGAAATCCAAGGGATGGTTTTGTCTAATAGAGCCCCACATGGTTGGCACTACAGTATTTTCTGGACCACCTTCTCCAACCCGGATTGACATCTTCAATACATAGATCATAATCAGAGTAATCCCAGATTTCTATGAAATAAATGGCACTGAAGGGAGATTAGGAGATTATGTCTTCCCATCACAGCACCAATCCTAGGAAAATCCCAATCTCTTTGTTGAGAAGATGGCTTCCCCTACCTAGCTCATCCTTTCAGAAAGTGGTAAAACCGAACTTTCCCATTCTTGAATGGCACCTTGCTATTAAATTAACTTGTGAATTGTTGTGGAATTATCATTGAATTGCAGTTTTTCAGAAAATTGTTTTTAAGATAGTAAATCATACAGTATTTCTTTGTTTACCATGACATTAATGACATTTACAGTGGATGTTTTTCCCCCTTTAGTACATAGCAAGGTGGAATGACAGGGAGAACATACACATCTGAAAAACAAATGACACTCTTAAATCACATTTTATTTCATTTCATTTATTAGATTTATTTGCTGCTCAACTTATCTTGAACATTTGCTTTCTTCTAATAAGCATTCAAGTACATCTAGCTTATTTGTCATTCTCTAAGCAGTAGTATATTGATAGCCAAGGCCATGAATTTTATCTGTCTACACAGATGGTACTGCAATCCCTACCAGCAACACCATTCAGGTTCATTTTATCTGCAAGAGTTACTTCTTCCCATGGTATTGCAAGGTCGCACTTCTTGATGTCAAGTGTATTATTATCATTGATCCACCCTTTTGAAATAGAAAAGACACATAACAATGGGGTCAATATGTAACTGATAAGATTTCTTTACAGTAACTTGTTAAAACTTCTTCACAATTTTCTGGCATTTGCTCCACCTTTTAAGTAGGGAATGAGGTCAGTTCCAAACAAATGAACTTTATCCTTTTTTCAACATTTATTATTTATTTCGCTTATGGCATACAATGTCAGGGAAATCTACACATGGTAGACCCAATGTAGTCCTGACAGCCGTGATTGCTGGGCTGAAAGCACTGGAGTAAAGACCATTTCTGGTCAGGAGTTCCAGTGTCATTAAGCCCCTGCACCATTGCATTCCCTTTCCTCAACACATCTATAATCTTTTAAAGCAAACTTCGTATCTCTGAGGGAACTGACAATACGTCACTGACACTGGTTTATCCCTCCAAAAATGGGATGAAAAGTGACCAAGAAATTAATGTAGACTAGATTAGGAATAAGGATAATGTTGAAAATATTAGTATGTGACGTGCCATCCTCTTTAATTTATATATGTATTAATTGTTCTGTTACTAGATAATTGGCATTCTCTACCTGAAATTAGGTAGTCATCTCCTCTGAGAGGGCCTTTGTGTTGATATCCACAGTGATCCTCGGATTTTGGGCTGTAGAGAATCCGTGCATTTCTTACATGTCCTGTACCTTTGAATACCTTAAAAAAAATTCAGTATACGATAACAAGAGTAGGTCAAGATAATTTATCATGAGAGGAACAATATCCTTTCACAAAAGACTGAATATGTCAATTTGGTCTCTCCATTATGTTTCAGGAAGATGAGAGGCTTACCTGGATGGGCTGAATACTAAACATATTTATGGAGAAATATATAGACCTAGGATCCTTCTTGACACTTTTAAATTCGACCCTCATCACTGCAGAGAGAGAGAGAAAGAGAGGGAGGGAGAGAGGTTTTCCAGTAAGAGGTTTAAACTGCAGATTTCTCAATACAAAGCAAACTAGATGGTGCTGTGTAGTCTTCTGCACAAAGGCTTCTGAAATGTTGGCTTTCTTGCCATAGGAATGATTTTACTGCAACTGGAAGGATTAACGCTGGCAGCAAAACCTGCAAAGTAAGGAAGTTGGGAGTACTAAAAGATGGAAGGGAGAAAAACATTCATTTTCAAAACTCACCGAAGTCATGATTGCAACATGCTTCCCGGAGAGATATCTCTTTACATCTGGTGCAGGCCTCTGTGAGCTCTCCCAAGAACACAAGGACAAGGAAGCTGGCTAGGAAAAATCCATGTGGTTTTGTAGGATCCATTTCTTGTCGCTTATGAAGCCAGTCACTTAGGACAGAGGAGATGTTTTCCTTCTGCAGCAGTCTTTCTGGAAGAGCGTTGAGTGAGAAACACCAGCTGCAGATTGAAGGCAAAGTGGTGTTTGATATGGTCCTAGAATTGGTCTTAGGATGATTCGAGTCCTGAAATATAAGGAAGGAACATGGGTGCTTCATCCTGTGTGACATATTGAGATTTAAAGCTTTGTCCCTGTGGGAATCGCTCTCCACAGGACCAAAGCCTTAGCATAGCCAGAATACCATATCTCAGTTGTAGAAAAGAAACATGTGACAAGTTAGGTTCAAAGACACATGCTTTCTGGAGAGATGTTCGCTTACATCTGCAGGTGTCTGTGAGATCTCCCAAGAACATGAGCACAAGGAAGGTGGCTAGGAAAAATCCATGTGGTTTTGTAGTATCCATTTCTTGCTGTTTATGAAGCCGCCCACTTAGGACAGAGGAGATTCTTTCAGCAGTCTTTCTGGAAGAATGTTGATGTTAAGTCCTGAGCATGGGCGCAAGGAACAGAGACGAGACATCGAACGGTAACTTCAACTCTTTATTGTGAATAAAAGAACAGAGCAAATACTTGGGCAGCAGCAGCTCTTTTATAGAGCTGGCTGCTGTCAAAACAACCAATGATTTGAGTTTACCGCTCTAACAAGCGTCCAATCAGAGAGGCCCATTAACAGCCAATCGGACTGGCCAGAAACGACCAATCACGACTTGCTATTCGCGGGCCAATGAGAAGTGCAGGATTACGAGCCTGCTGCAAAGTAAAACTATTTAGGGTTGTTACTGATGCGATGGCTTAGTCCATAACAGTTGAGATTAAAGGCAAAATGGTGTTTGAAATGGTCCTAGAACATTCCTTCCTTCCTTCCTTCCTTATTTATTTATTTATTTATTTATTTATTTATTTATTTATTTATTTATTTATTTATTTATTTATTTATTTATTTATTTATTTATTTATTTATTTATTTATTTATTTATTATTTCACAATGGTGAAATTATTAGTGAAAAATATTACTTCCACGATGAGGCCACCTTTTCTCTCTGCTTTATCATTGGCCAGAAACAAATCACTTTGGCTATACTCTAATGATAGTAATCAACAAACCAACAATTGGCCCAGATTCTCATCTCCCAACATTTGCACTGCATGTTGTTATCCTGCAGCAACCCCCACTTGAAGATATTAGTCTCATATTTAGGCATTCCCACCCTTTGCCTATTCAATGTCCTCCAAGTAAGATAGGGCAGATCAAATCCCTTGGCCATGTTCTGTGAATTCTCTCCTCTATCTTCTAATTCATTTTTGCTCCTGCGTATTTCTTTGTGCCATCAACATCTTCCTAGATCTAAGCTGATTGGATAGGGCATTCAGAGGATGGTGGGGATCATTCTGTTGTTTGGGTCCCTCATCATCTGTTGCAACTACTCTCCTAATCCTCAGTGGAGCAATACCAACAAGAGGACACACTTTCTCAATTGGTGTGGGTTTAAGGCATCTTGTCATGATGCACACTGCTTCATTGACAGCAATGTCAACTGTCTCTCTGTGTGTGAAAGTGCTCCATAGGAAAGCCAATTTGGGTAAGGCACTGGGTTAAAAGTGCCTTGACCACCACTACAACTGCACTGCTGAAATACACGGGCCCAAAACGATGTCTGCAGAGTGAGTGGCTGAGCACCGCATACTGTATATAATTTGTCAGTTTCCTGATAATGTTATTCCACACTCTAATTTTAGCCTTTGTATTCAGGCAATGTTGTTTAAATGAAAGTGTCCTACCAAGTCTCACACTGAGATACTTTGGTGCAGTGCAATGCTGTATTCGATTCTCTTGCCATGCAACTCAACTCCTGCACCTCGATTTCAAGGAGGAAAAACACACACTTGAGTCTTGCTTGGATTGGGCGGTGTTATGTATGTAAATAATTGAATAAAAGCAAGCTTGGGGTAAAATGCAGGGTTCTGGCCCTGCACTTCTGATTGGGTGTTAAGCGGCTAGATCGGATTGGTCGGGTTCTGAGAATCTGATTGGCCCTTAACGAAGGACTCTTATTGGTACTGGAGCTAGCATTTCACAAGCTCCTATTGGTTATTATTGGTTATTATTGGTTATTAGCATTACCTATATAAGCAGAGTTGTTGTTATACAAGTTAGAAGTCACTATGCAATAAAGAGTTGAAAGTTCACCAACTAAGACTGTCTCCATTCATTCTACCCATGCCTGAATCTATGACACTGGCGACGAGGGTGGGATTTGGAGACATCTGATCTTAAGGAACTTGGAAGAAAAACAGAGCAAGTATAAAAAAACGGCGCCACCAACGGAAGCCATGTCCGGCGGCATCGTACCACCCGCTCCGTATGATCCATCCCAAGAGGATTGGGAATCCTACATGGATCGCTTTCAGATGTTCCTTGAAACGAACAACCTGAAGGACGCCACACCAGCCAAGAAGCGGGCGCTGTTCCTGACGTACTGCGGCCCGGCTGTCTTTAAAATGGCTAAAGCCCTCGCAAAGCCTCGAGAAGTGAAAGCAATAAGCTGGGACGACCTCGAACCTCTCCTGAGAGACCATTACGCGCCAACCATACCCACACTCGTGAGACGCCACGAGTTCTATCAACGAAGCCAACGAAAAGGAGAGAGTGTGGCTGACTTCATGGCAGACCTCCGGCACTTGGGAGGCCTCTGCGGGTTCGCAGACTTAGATGAAGCATTGAGAGACCGCCTAATTCTGGGATTAGATGCACCAAACGTGCAGAGCAAGATAATGGCGAAGGGCAACATCGCCCTTGCTGACGCCATCGCCGAAGCCACTGCTGCTGAGGCGACCAAAAAGTCCGCGGCGCAACTACGGCGAAGCCGAAACCCAACGACCCCACCGACTGGCGACCTTTTATCCAAGTCGGAAGAGCAGCTCATTACGACGCACCATGAGGACCTCTCTTCGTCGTCAGACAGCGACGAAGAAGGGGTCCATCGACTGCGTTCTGACCGGGACCTTCGTCCCAAAACCTCACGCCCCTGCGCTGGCTGCGGGGCAAACCATCCCAGGGCAGACTGCAAATTCCGCGATGCACTCTGCCACGAGTGCGGGAAACGAGGCCACCTCGGTCGAGTCTGTCGCAGTCTACCGGGACCAAGCCCGGCCTCAAAGGGAATGAACTTTCGCCAATCGGCAGGAAACCGTCCTGTAAGGCGAGACCCAGCAAACCACTCCTACAGATATCGAGCATTGCAGAAAGAAGAGGCTCACCATACTATCACTTTAGGTCACGCCTCGGCCCTGGACGCTAAGAAGATTCAAGTTACAGTAGCCATAGAGAACCAACCCTGCCACATGGAGGTCGATTCGGGATCGTCCCTCTCAATGGTGTCGTGGAAGACATTAAAGCAGCTCATTCCTACCATCCAATGCCAAGACCTTCGAATGCAACGTCTTATCCTTAAAGATTACCAAGGGAATCGGATCCCTGTGGTCGGGTCTTGTCGAGTCCGCATCTCGTTTAAAAAGCATACGGCATACTTACCTCTAAAAATCATTGATAGGGACAGGCCTAGTTTGTTGGGCCTCCAATGGTTTGCGCCACTCGGCATCGAGCTAGCCGGCGTGAACCAAGTCGGTGATTGCGAGTGGGAGGAGGATCTTATGTCTGAATTCAGCGATGTCTTCGCAGATCGTCTGGGCGAGTATAAGGGGACCCCAATTTCGTTCAGCCTCGAACCTAAGGTCGCCCCAATCTGTTTAAAGCCCCGTCGAGTTCCGTTCGCCCTTAAGGCCAAGATAGATGAACAACTTGACAAACTAATTAAACAAGGGGTACTGCAACCCATTGATCATTCCCCATGGGAAACTCCTTTGTAACCCCCATTAAACCAGATGGGTCAATCCGAATCTGTGGGGACTACCGGGCCACTCTAAACCACGCCCTCCAACAGAACGCGTATCCAGTGCCGGTGGTGCAGCACCTCCTTCATTCTCTGGGAGGTGGAAAGGTTTTTGCTAAGCTAGATTTAGCTCAAGCATATCAACAATTGCCTGTGGACGATAAAACAGCCCAAGCCCAAATGATAGTAATGCACAGAGGTGCTTTTAAATGTACCCGATTGCAGTTCGGGGTGAGTGTGGCCCCGGGAATATTCCAAAGTTTAATGGAACGATTGTTACAGGGAATCAAGAGCATGGTTCCGTATTTTGATGATGTATTGATTGCAGCTCCTAGTAAAAAAATTCTGCAGAATCGTTTAAAATGTGTGCTTAAAAAATTCCAAGAAGCGGGATTGAAAGTAAAAAGGGATAAATGTCATCTGTATACCGACAGTGTTGAATTTCTAGGTTATCGCATTGATAGTCAGGGTATTCACCCAACTGAGAGTAAATTAAGGGCAATTAGGAATGCTCCCAGACCTCGTAACAAAACTGATCTTCAAGCATTTTTAGGCCTTATCAATTTCTACAATGTGTTTTTACTGCATAAGGCGACTGTGGCAGAACTGTTACACCGGTTATTAGATAAGAAAGCATTATGGGTTTGGGGTTACCGAGAAGAAAAAGCGTTTAGAAATGTAAAAGATTTACTTACATCTGATTCTGTACTTATGCAATATAATGAAACATTACCCTTGGTTATAACTTGTGATGCCTCACCGTTTGGGGTGGGCGCTATTTTGAGCCATGTGCTACCTAATGGAAATGAGGCTCCCGTTGCATACTTTTCGAAGACTCTATCCCAGGCAGAACGTAACTATGGACAAATAGACAAGGAGGCTCTTGCAATTGTGTCAGCCGTAAAAAAATTCCATGAGTATGTATATGGAAGGACATTTACAATTGTAACCAACCACAAACCTTTATTGGGGATAATCGCTGGGGACAAACCAACTCCCTATATATTGTCCCCAAGAATGACTCGATGGTCAGAGTTTCTAGCTGCTTATAATTATCAATTGTTACATCGACCGGGGAAAGCCATTCCCCATGCCGACGCACTCAGCAGAGCACCGCTACCAGAGACCCTCGACGATCCGGCACCAACAATATCAGCGTTACAAATCGAAACGCTCAACTCGCCTCCTATGACCTCTCGAGATATCGCGAGGGAGACCAGACGAGACCACACCCTAGTACGAGTCCTAGGCTGGGTAGAGCGTGGATGGCCATTGGACCAGATCCCAGATGACTTCGCGCCATTTAAAACAAGACAAACTGAACTTTTTTCTCAAAAAGGCTGTGTTATCTGGGGCGATAGAGTCGTCGTCCCAGAACGACTCCAAAAGATGCTGTTACAAATCTTGCACGAGGGACATCCCGGGATCGTACGAATGAAGGCACTCGCACGGAGCTACGCGTGGTGGCCAGGCATGGACCGACACATTGAGCAATGGGTCAAGGCCTGCACCAAGTGCCAACAAACCAGCAACGCACCGCCAAAAGCTGCACCGATCGCCACGTGGACCCTGGTCCAGAATCCACCTGGATTTCGCAGGGCCGATCAAAGGACAGACATTGCTGTTGACTGTCGATGCATACTCTAATTGGTTAGAAATTCATCGGATGGCCAATACAACCTCTGAGGCAGTAATTAAAGTCCTCAATAGACTCTTTGCAACTCATGGATTGCCGGACGTCCCAGTGCTGACAACGGCATCCGCCATGCGCTCACCTTGCCGGCGCATTCTGCTACCAACGGTCGAGCGGAACACATGGTACAATTTGTAAAAAAGACTTTACAAAAGATGGACTATGATAATCTTGACGAAAAAATAAACCGCATTCTACTTCTATAACACATCACTCCGCACAGCGAAACCGGCAGAACTCCTGCTGAACTTCTCATGGGGTGAAAACTCCGTTCCCGCCTCGGCCGACTGCACCCTGCTTACGAGCCAGAGAAGCCTCCAGGATCCAGCGGACGCTACCATACCTTCAAGGTAGGCGACCCCGTTTATGCAAGGAATTTATCGGGCGACCCAGTTTGGATTGAAGCAATGATAATACGCGAGACTGGGCCCAGATCCTATATTGTAAAATATATTGATGAGAGACTATGGAAAAGACATATTGACCAATTACGGTCACGACTTATAACTGCTAGCCAACAACTTCCCAACGACCAAACTGAGTGGGGGGGAAGGAAGAGAAGATGACGATATGCCAGAAAACCTGTTCCAGGAAAGTGATGAATCAAGTGAAACCCAGGAAATGGAGCAGGAAGAAGAATTGTACGCTCCAAGGGAAATCACACCAGAACGAGAAGCCGAGCCACTACAAAACAACACCCTACCTCAACGGGACTGCACGCAGCCAGTCCAAAGAAAATCTGACAGACCCAAGAGACAACCGTCCTATTTAAAGGACTACATAGTCACAAACTAATTGTGAAGCCAGGGGGAAGGGGTGTTATGTATGTAAATAATTGAATAAAGGCAAGCTTGGGGTAAAATGCAGGGTTCTGGCCCTGCACTTCTGATTGGGTGTTAAGCGGCTAGATCGGATTGGTCGGGTTCTGAGAATCTGATTGGCCCTTAACGAAGGACTCTTATTGGTACTGGAGCTAGCATTTCACAAGCTCCTATTGGTTATTTAACATTAGCATTACCTATATAAGCAGAGTTGTTGTTATACAAGTTAGAAGTCACTATGCAATAAAGAGTTGAAAGTTCACCAACTAAGACTGTCTCCATTCATTCTACCCATGCCTGAATCTATGACAGGCGGCATATGATTGATGGCATATAATACCATCCTAATTTTTCAAGGGCTCCAGTGAGCCTTGCAACTAACTCATCAAACCTTGATCCTTCTGTGGCCACTGCTATATCACCTGCACAGATAAAGAATCGTATTGTCAGCAGGGATGGCTTTCAAAAATTTTAGCAACAGGTTCTCTGTCCGGTTGCTGGGTGAATGTGGCCATACTAGGTGTGGTGTAGTTGGCCTCCTGCACCCCTGGGGGGAGTGTTTTTGCCCTCTCCAGGCTTAGGAGGCTTTCCTCGAGCCTCTGGGAAGGCAAAAATGGCCTTCCCAAGTCTCCACGCATCCCCTACACTTACTGGCATCCCAAATGTTCCATGTGGAGATTCCTGGGAGGGGCAGGTCTGGGTAAGCGAGGGCAGCCTGGAGTGGGATTTGGGGGTTCTCTGAATAGTGCAAACTCTTAGCTAGAGGATCTTCTGAACCCCTGCAAACCCCTAGCAGCTCACCCCTGATTGTCAGAGACCTGTTGATCATTTGTATATGCTGTATGTGACACAACATCAGAAACAATACATTTCCTTTCCTATGCCTAACTAGAAGTTTTTAATCTACTGCCTTGCCCACTATACCAAACTGTCTCTCCTGGAGAGTTGGCTTCAAAAGAAATTGACTCTTTTTCCCTCACCTTATTCTCTGTTACTCCTGGTTCTTCTCCAGAGGCAAATTTTGTCCCCAATCTATTCTGCTGGTATTTAAAGCTTCCTCTCACTCCTTCCCCCAAATTTCTCTTGCGTTTATGTTTACACTTGTCATTCAAACTAGCCACACTTGATTTCTCCAATGTCCCCATTTGGTTTGCTGAATAGATTAGATTTCTGGAAGACAGGTTTGGACACAGCGTATCTTACATTAATGTAATGTTATAAAAAACCAGCCATTTGTGTTTCTAGAACTCTTCACGGTTTAATGGAGGGTGATGAAAAAATAACTCTGCTGGGAGTCTTTGTGGTTAAATTGGGAGAAGACTAAAAGACAATGTTATTTGAAAATTCCAGTCTGGTTATCGACTATTTAAGCTTTTTCTTTTCCTATAATATATGAGAAGGAACAAACAGTTAGATATGGGGAAATACTGAATGAAAAGGGTGAACTTAAATCGATGCAAAATCTAGAGGAACAAGGTATAAAAATGAATTGGTGTTCATATGTGCAAATACATTCAAGGTATGATAAAGATCTCAAAATAGAAGGATTCTATGATAAATTGACTGACTTAGATAAGATTTTGACAGGTACTGATGAAAAGGTGATTAAAAAACTGTATGGATATTTATTAGAAATCAAACTAGAAGAAGAACAAGTTAAAGAAACTATGATTGCTTTGGGGGAAGAATTTTGGATATGGGATTGATTTAGAGAAATGGCAAAAATTGTAGTCTCAAAATTATAAAGTGACTATGTCAACAACATATAAAGAAAATTTGTATAAGATGGGTTTTTTTAAAAACAAATTTTATTAATTTTTAAAAACAATACACAAACAAAAGGTAGAATATAAAAACATAAGACATCTTTTCTGAAAAACAAATAAAACATCTTATTTAAAGACAGCATAATTCCAAATTATCACATTTCCATACAAGCACAATTTAATATGCATATTTATCTTATATATTCAACTTCATATCTTTTCCCAACTTCTCTCTATTTCTCCCTTTCCTTCTATTCAATTATATTTCTTTTGTCTTGATTTCTATATCTTTTTATTCATTATATATTTCCATCTGTCTTGTTTACAATTTCATTGTTCTCTTCCACCATTCTTCTAGAATTTTCAAACATAGACAAACAAAACACAAAACATAAATACATAAAACTTCTTTTTGGAAAGCGGCTTAACCCCGGGTTACATCTTTTTATACAGACATAAATCAAATTCATGCTCACCTTATATACTATTTCATATCTTATTTAACATTCTATATTTTCTATATGTTTTCTCTCCTCTATTCACTCTCTTATTTATTTTTTTCATCTCAATTTAAATCACTATACTTGCATATTTTGTCCGTTCTTTTTCAATTATCTATTTATCTTTTCTTTCTAATACAATATTTCTCCTGTAATACTGGTTGAAGTATGACGCCTTTTTATCTTTCCCCTATATTTAACACTTAAAATAATACATACTTTCCATACTGATTCTGCTTAGTACATTCTAAATACTACAATTTAAAATAATGAAAAAAAGAGAAATTATGCTTATAATATAGTAAAAACAATGTTCAATAAACTCTATTGTTAAATCTTAGACATTTTATACATTTCCTTTAATGTATTGTTAACTCATATAATATTCCAATTTTCTAACTCTATTTCAAAAACTAATATCTACAATACAGTCTTACGTACTTTTGCAGAATCTTTTTTTAAAATTATATTTTACCCTTTATCTCTAAAAAACCCCTGTTATTTAACATCTTGTTTTAAGCCTTTGTGACTTCTCTTTCCTTTTTCCTTCCTTTCTTGTTGTTCTAGCCTTTTTACCCCCCGCATCTCTCAATCTCTGCTCTCTTAGTCTCCCCTCTCTGTTGTATTCCTCTTTTCTGTTGCTTTCTGTATCGATTTTTCACCTTATTTTTCCCTTTCTTGGTTGCTTTTTTAAGTTCTGAATTTTCCATTTTCTTTGCCCTCTTTCTCTTTTCTTCCTCAACTAAGATTATTTGTCCATTAAAGATGGCTTCTTCTTCTTCATCCCAGCTTTCTTGTTGTTGTAATTCCTGATAGGCAGAAATTGCCATTTCTAAAAAGTGAAAATAGATCCAGAAGAGCCCTTGCCTTCTTGTTCCTCTTCTTTTAACTTTTGAAATTCCATTTGCAATTCTTCAACAGATAATGCTATTTTTAAAAAAAACAATCCAAATGTTTTTAATCTTTCAAGAAATAGTTCCCAAAAGTCACCAAAGTCACAAAGCAGTCCAAATCAAGACAAACTATTTCATTAGCAATTTCTTCTTTTTATATTTTCTCTTCCTGGGGTAGAATTAAATTACACAGTTCCAAAATAATTTTTTAGAAGTCTTATTGCCATTTATTTCTGGTCTTATAAACTCCAAGCAGTCTCCTCCAGTACAATCTTAAAATAAGTTCTTTACCTCTTCCTTCCCACTTATAGCAAAAAGATTTTAATTTTTAATTCCAATGTTCAAAAATCTTTTATCCCCTTGGCTTTAATTTTCAAGTTTAATTACCTTCTGTGCCCAAGCAGGTTTTTCAGATTTCCATCTGCTATTTCCGTAGGGAAGGAGAGTGAGAGAAAATAACTTTCCCTTTCAACTTTCTTCCACCGCTTTTACAGTCGTTTTGGGAAACAATATATCGTTCAAGAGATTAAATTTCCAGGGTATTTAAAGGTTCCTTGTTGTCCCGGTTCAGCCAAAAAACTTTTACTTTCCCCAACTTCCTCCTGCACAATCTTGTCCAGCTGCAGGCTTCTTTGTGGCGGCTATTGCTGACCGCTGCTCCACGCCTTGGGAAAAGGGAGTTTAGCTGGCTGAGGAGTGGGTTTGCGATACCCCCAAGCCCCTACCCAGATCTCCTCTATCTTCGGTTACCTCTACAGGGCAACCATACCCTCCAAATCCAGCTGGATCGAGGCACTTCAGCAGCGAGTGCAGCAGGAACTGTGCACGATCGCGGATTCCTGCCGCCACCGAAGCCTTGCAAACCAAAAGTCTAAAAATTTGTATAAGATGTTTTACAGGTGGCATTTACCCCCGACAAGAATAGCAAGAATGTTCAAGAACAAATCCGAAAAATGTTGGAAATGTCATCAGATACCTGGCTCATATTACCATATATGTGGACCTGTGCCGACGCTAGAAAATACTGGACTAAAATCCACATGTGGTTGGAAAAAAATGACAAAAAAACATATAGATTTGAAACCAGAGATATTTTTATTGGGAATTTTACCTGATACATATAACAAAGATTTGAAATACCTGATTGCCACCTGATTCAGTGGCTAGGATTGTATTTGCTAAAAACTGGAAAAATGAGAAAATACCATCGCAGGAGGAAATCATTAAGAAAATATTGGAATGTGCTGAAATGAGTAGATTGACATTTGAAATTAGAGAACAAAAGGATAAACAATTTTATAAAATTTGGGACCTTTTCTATCAATGGTTAGATAATAAAATACAACAATGAAATATGTAGAATTTTAAAAAATAATAAATATATAAAGATGTATTTTCTTTCTTTCTTACTATATCTATAAATTTTTTTAGGATAGATTTGGGAGGATTATATGAATTGTTACAAAATAATACTAAGTAAACTATAGTTATCTTGTAAAATATGAATGAATAAAATTATTGTCAAATGATTGATTAATAATGATACTAGGGTATTTAATATTTGACTGAGAATATGAGTTAATATGCAATGTAACTGTAATTGAAGACTATGAAATGGATGCACAAAAAAATTGTAAACCAACCGGCACAATGCTTGTATACTCATGGAAGAAAGTTTGATGTTTTTATGTTTTGTTTATGTTTGTCTTTAAAAATCAATAAAAAATTTACAAAAAGAAAAAAAAAATAACTCTGCTGGAGAGAAGTTCCTTAAGTCTGAAAGCTCTGAAGACTAAACCTCTGGTAAGAGATCAAAATCAGTTGATTTCAAATGTTTGAACACTTTGTGAGATTCTGTGTTGAACATTATCTAAAGTCTTTGCTTGGCTACATATGCAGTTGAAACATATGCATTGAACAGTATGGCCCAGAATTTTAACAACCTCCCTCTCCCCCAAGTACATAGATTAAAAGAGAAACTCCCCACTGTTTCTGTGATTCTCCTTTATCCCTAAAGCTGTGTCAATTACGCTTGTCCCCTTCTTTGAAAGATCATGGGGACAGGGCCACTTAAAGCATAATGGTCTGATAGCTGCAAAGTCACATGTTGTTCCTGTGTTGTGACAGGACGCTTTGAGCTGTGTTTGTGACTTAATTATCAGGTTGGGGAGTGGGATGCAGCAGAGGCTCAATCCCTGTGTATTCCTAACCCCTCTTTCCATTCTTCAGCCTCTTCTCCCCAGAGATCTATTCCTTTGCCACTAAGAGATCTGAGAGGGACAATTTAAAGTGCTAACTTGGTATCTTTGTTGTTTATTCTTGTCTGGAAAGTGCATCCCCCTTGCACACTATTTTTGTGGGAATAGAGGCCTTTCCTATTGCTGTGATTCTGTCTCCATGAATCAAAGTTTCAATGGATCAGTAATGTAAAAAAAAAAAAAACCCGTGTTACTGTGAACAGCATTATTGTACATGACCTCCATGAAAGACAGGAGGTCCATCCAATTGGACTGCTGATAATTCATGTAGCACCTCAAATACTGCTCTATCATGGCACTCAGTCTGTCTTCCCCCCAATTGGTGTTCAGATGAAAGGCTGAGCTAAAGCCCTGGGATAACCCAATAGACTACAGGAAGTCCCTCCAGAACTTAGCCGTGAACTGGACCCCTTTGTCTGAGATAATTCTCTGTAGTACTCCATGGAGGTAGTCGATGTGTTTCAGGAACAGCTTAGCTAACTGGTGGGCTGAGGGCAGTGGTGGGTTTTTACCGATTCTGTCCACCTATGTGGAACCAGTAGCTCTGAAGAGCAGCAGACATCTGCTGATGATTTTGGCCACCCACCCACCCAGGTTCTTACCTGACCTTTATTTCCTGATTTTTCAACTTCAGCTGCCGTGCGAGGCACAGCTGCAGTTTAAAAAGCAGGAAAAGAGGGCTGTTTCAAAGGCTGTTTCTCTGCATGCAGCTTGCTGCTGATGATTTACAGGTGTGTGCTTGCAACATGCAGGGAAGCACATCATAAATCACCAAACCTCATAAATCACCAAACCGCTAGTTAACCCTGTCGTATCCCACCCCTGGCTGAGGGTAGTCTGCTGCAAGGTATTGCTGTGATTCTGTTTCTGTGAATCAAAGTTTCAATGGATCACTGATGCAAAAAAAACATAAATAAATAAAGATATCTGTATTAAAAATCCAAATGCTTGATGGAAAAATGCATGTTCTGTCACTGGAATGAAATCAATGCACACATACAGACACTGCATATGCAGATATATGAAGGGAAAGAGGAATGATGATGACATGGAAAAGTGAATAGATGAGAGCAAGTATATGTAGTATGGGAAGAAAGGGGTGTGGATTTTTTTCTGTTTTGTGGCCTTGAGTCTACAACAGTTAGATGTAATCTGTCCTTGCTGGTGAGCTTCCCAATGTACTTGTGGGTCCTTTTGAGATACAAAATGATGGGTTATCTTGATTTGGCAAGATTCTTACTCTGTTTTGTTAAGTTTGTTGATGTATCCTAGCAGTGAACATATTTTTTTTGCTATGTCCCACATTCTTAAGGGCCCTTCTTCACAATGAAACCTGTGAAACCAGTATGAAACATTATTTTAAAAACAGCATTCATTGTCATATTACTTTTATATTATAAACAAAATTCCAGTGTAAAATAAGAAAGAGTCTACTGGATACACACAAACTATTTAAAACAGCTGCTTGTTCATTATCATTGTAAAATGTGGCTAGGCAGACATTTTGAAAAGGGCAGCAGTCCCATTTGCTGCCATGGATCATGTGATCTACCTTTTTTTAGAAAAAAATTAAAGTCATTTAAAATCAAGGGGAATTTATGCTTAGGCTGCATAGAGCTTTGGACACAATAATTTTGAGTAAGAGATTTAGATGCTGTTTTATAGTACAATACAAAGCTACACTGTTAATGTTATTGTACCAAATCCTAAAAATTAGATTTCAAGGTTACTACACTTCCCAAGGTTGTCAGGGAAGAAATGCAGAGCTGACTCAGACAAGTGTATACAAAAGTAACAATTTATTTTGTTTATATACTGGTGTAATTAAAGACTCCTGGAATAGATCCATCCTGCTCTGTTAATTAGTCTGGACAAGTGGGTTTCTTTGAAAACGTATATGTGGAAGAAGAATGAACTCTGTCCATAGTCAATGCAGTTCAAACTGATTAGAGATTATAATAATCCTTATGGTTAAAATAGTTTTAACCAAAACAAATGGTGGACTGAGATAATCCTCTCTGTCATGCCGATGTAACAGAGGTGGTATTCAGCAGGTTCTGACTGGTTATGGAGAACCAGAAGTAGAAATTTTGAGTACTTTGGAGAACCAGAAAATACCACCTCTGACTGGCCCCACCCCCATCTATTCTCTGGCCTCCTGAGTCCCAGGTGATGGACTGGGTCTTTTTGGGTTGCCCTGCACAGGAGAACGGAGCTGGAAAGCAGGTTAGTGGAGTGGGGAGGGAATGAAGATTTTGCAGTAACCTTCCCCTGCCACACCCACCAAGCCGTGCCTACCAAGCCACGCCACACTCACCAAGTCACACCCATAGAACCGGTAGTAAAAAAAATTTTGAATCCCACCACTGTAGTGTAAGGTTCAAAACAAAACAAAAAGAACTGCAGTTGAGTCACCAGAATGCCAAAATGAGCCTCAAGAAGAGGCTTGGAAAATTACAGTTTTTATTTGTACAAAGAAGAGCTGGGTGGACTTATTCCATATGCATATAGACAATGTGCAAAGAGCAAAGCCACACCTAGGTAAAATTTGTCTAGGATCTTATACACTTGTTTAGCCAATCAGAGACAAAAGTTCATTATTCAATGTGGGCAATGTCTTGCCCATGCCCTCCTCCATTTATCCATGGAGTGTTCCTTGTCCGTACTCTGTCCATGCTTTGTTATCTTACAGAGTATCTCTTGTCCTTGTGTGTTCGTGCTTCTAGGCAGCCCCCTTATCTATGGAGCAAAATGTTCCTGGAACTGTCTCCAAGGATGTGCCTAGCTCTGAAGTAAATTACAGAAACAAGAAAACAGATAGAAAAGGATACAATTCTTTTACAGAATAAGTTCCCAACAAATAATTCCTTATGGTAGCAAAATAGTACAAGCAACTTTTTTAAAGAGCAAAAGTTAGATTGATACATGTCAATATATCCTTTCACCAATATACATTTGGGGCTCTTTTGGCAAAGAAAAGGCATGTGGTAGAATGAGAGTGAGAGGCATGTATCATGTATGTATCTCACATGTATGTCGTTCGTATCTCAAGGATGAGGAATGCTGAAAATCCAAAATCCAGGTAAGTTGACTCTAGCCTCACATCACACCTAGGCTGTGGGGCCAGGCCACTCCACTTCCATTTGATGGCAGCTCTGATTGTGATTCTGTTATGAACTAATAAAGGCGTTTAATAAAGTTTTAACAACCTTAAGAAAAAGCAGGGTTCTAATCCTGCACTTCTGATTGGCCGATAATAGCGATATTGGATTGGTCCTTTCTGGGACATCTGATTGGCTGTTAACGGGCCACTCTCATTGGTTCAAGGGTTTAACACTTCCATGTTTCTCATTGGCTAATAGGTCAGCAGCCAACCCTATATAAGGACTGCTGCTGCCCTAGGGTTTTGCTCTGTTCAGTATGCCTAATGAAGAGTTGAAGTTCACTGTTACCGTCTCGTCTCCACTCCTTGCACCCATGCGCAGAACTTAACACTGGCAACGAAGGTGGGATGCGGAGACATCAGAGCTGACTGAGCACTACAGAGCACCAAACAGAGCACATGGCTGAAGGCGCATCGGCAACGCAAACCATGTCCGGCGGCGCCATACCACCTGCTCCATTTGACCCAGCACAAGAAGACTGGGACTCGTACATAGACTGGTTCCAGATGTTTCTGGAGACCAACAACTTGAAGGACGCCACTACAGGGAAAAAGCGAGCAATGTTCCTGACCCATTGCGGGCCTGCCGTCTTTAAGATGGCCAAGGCACTAGCGAAACCGGCTGAGGTGAAATCCATGGACTGGGACATCCTTGCGCCCCTTCTACGGCCCATTATGCACCCGCCGTACCAATGCTTGTCCGAAGACATGAGTTTTACGAGAGGGACCAGCAAAAAGGAGAGAGCGTTGCAGATTTCATCGCGGACCTCCGGAACCTGGGAGGCCTCTGTGGGTTTATGGACCTTGAAGAAGCTCTGAGAGACCGAATAATTTTGGGATTAGATGACCACGCGGAGCAGAGCAAGATCATGGCCAAAGGGGACATTGATCTTGCTGATGTCATCAAAGACGCTACTGTAGCAGAAGCAACCAGGAAGTTGGCCGTCCGAATGCGCCGCAACAACGCACCACTTCGTCAACTCACCAGCAATACCTCAGCTCGCCTAGAGAGGCACACAACAGCGATCCACCACGAAGACCTCGAATCGCCATCAGATAGTGATGAGGAGGAGGTCAACAGGCTCCGGTCCGAACGTGACCAACGCAACCAGCTGAATCGAAGACAACCGCACCAATGTGCGGGTTGTGGGGCAAACCACCCATGATCAGACTTCAAATTCCTCGACGCGCTCTGCCATTCTTGTGGGAAAAGAGGCCCTATCAGGAAGGTCTGTACAAGCAAGCTAGGATCCAGCCCACTTCAGAGAGTGACCAACTACCGCCAACCCACAGGAAGTCGTCCTATGAATTGGGAACATTCGAACCACCAATGGAACAACCACTCCTACAGAAATAAACCACTAGCCCATTCAACAAAACGAGAAGAGGCACACCAAACCATCACGATTGGTCACGCCTCATCATTAGATGCAAAGAAGATCCGAGTGAAGGTCGCCATCGAAAACCAACCTTGCGTGATGGAAGTCGACTCAGGATCGTCCCTCTCGATGGTTTCCTGGAAGACCCTGAAACAATTGATCCCTGCCGTCCGGCGTCAAGACCTCAGAGCCCAAAGAATTATACTCAAAGATTACTGGGGGAACCGAATACCGGTCGTCGGCTCCAGCCAAGTCAAAGTATCATTCAAAAATCGTACTGCATCATTACCACTGACTGTCGTCGACCGTGACCGCCTAGCTTGTTAGGCCTTCAATGGTTCGTCCCACTTGGGATTGAGGTAGCCAGCATTCACCAAACCAGAGGTGACGAATGGGAGGAGGCCCTCGTCCAGGAATTCCAGGACGTCTTTGCAGGCAAACTAGGCAAGTACAAGGGGACCCCGATATCATTTAGCCTTAACCCTGAAGTAGCCCCCATCCGCCTTAAGCCTCGTCGGGTACCTTTTGCCCTTAAACCAGGGGTCTCCAACCTTGGCTCCTGGAAGCCTGGCGGACTTCAACTCCCAGAGTTCCACAGCCAGCTGGCTGTGGAATTCTGGGAGTTGAAGTCCGCCAGGCTTCCAGGAGCCAAGGTTGGAGACCCCTGCCTTAAACCAAAGATCGATGAGCAGCTCGATAAATTAATAGCCCAGGGTGTTTTAGAACCAACTGACCACGCCTGTTGGGAAACCCCAATCGTAACACCCGTCAAACCGGATGGATCGTTAAGGATTTGTGGGGACTACCGGGCCACCCTTAATCATGCCCTTCAACAGAATGCTTATCCGGTACCAGTGGTGCAACACCTTCTCCATTCCCTGGGGGGCGGAAAAATCTTTGCTAAATTGGATTTAGCACAGGTGTACCAACAACTGCCTGTAGATAAAAAAACCACGGAAGCACAGACGATCGTTATGCACCGAGACGCCTTTAAATGCAACCGACTCCAATTCAGAGTGAGCGTAGCCCCAGGGATTTTTCAAAGTGTGATGGAGAGACTCTTGCAAGGGATCAAGGGGGTCGTGCCATACTTTGATGATGTTTTAATTGCGGCCCCGAATAGAGAAGTACTAGAAAGGCGTCTTAAAATGGTTCTCCAGAAATTTAAAGACTCCGGCCTAAAGGTTAAAAAAAATAAATGTCAACTGTGTACAGATAAAGTAGAGTTCCTGGGGTACCTAATCGATAAGCAAGGCATTCACCCCACTAATAGCAAACTAAAAGTGATCAAAAACGCCCCAAGACCCAGGAGTAGGACAGACCTCCAAGCTTTCCTGGGGCTCATTAACTTTTACAACATCTTCTTGCCCCAGAAAGCGACCGTAGCTGAGCCCCTACATAGACTTCTCAACAAAAAAGCCACCTGGGTCTGGGGACACCGAGAGGAGCATGTATTCCGACAAGTGAAAAACTTACTAACCTTCGATGCTGTTTTAATGCAGTATAACGAGACTTTGCCTTTAACAATTACATGTGACATGTCACTATTTGGAGTAGGAGCCATTTTGAGTCATGTGTTACCAAATGGTAGTGAGGCCCCTATTGCCTATTTTTCAAGGACCTTATCGAAGGCTGAACGTAACTATAGCCAAATTGACAAAGAGGCTCTTGTTGTATCTGCTGTGAAACGGTTTCATGAATATGTGTATGGACGAGTTTTTACTATTATTACCGATCACAAACCTTTGCTGGGGATTATAGCAGGAGACAAGCCAATCCCCTATATATTGTCACTAGAATGACTCGCTGATCAGAGTTCTTAGCTGCGTACAACTATAAATTACAACACCGCCCGGGGAAAGCCATTCCCCACGCTGATGCATTGAGCCATGCCCCACTTCCGGAAACTGTTGACGACCCAGCTCCAACCCTTACGACACTCCAGATTGAAACACTACATTCACCACCGCTAACAGCCAGAGACATCGCTATCGAAACGAAATGAGATCCTGTCCTGGCGCGAGTCCTCAGCTGGGTCGAACGAGGATGGCCAGTAGGACAAACCCCTGACGACTTCACCCCTTTCAGAAACAGGCAAACAGAACTTTTCTCGCAAAAAGGCTGCATCCTATGGGGAGACGTTGTCCCAGAGCGGCTACAATGAGCAGTTTTGAAAAAATTGCATGACGGTCACCCAGCATCGTGCGAATGAAAGCACTCGCACGAAGCTATGCATGGTGGCCGGGCATCAATAAGCAGATCGAAGCCTGGGTAAAGACTTGTCTGAACTGCCAAGAAGTCAGCAGTGCCCCACCGAGAGCAAATCCAACGGAGTGGGAAACGCCCCGGGGGCCGTGGTCCTGCATCCACGTTGACTTTGCGGGACCTACTAAGGGACATATGTTCCTCCTAACAGTAGATGCCTATTCCAACTGGCTTGAGATCCACAGGATGAAGACTACTACAACCGATTCAGTCATCCGCAAATTGAATAGGCTATTCGCAACGCATGGGTTGCCAGACGTTCTGGTCTCCGACAACGGACCCCAGTTCACCGCCCTGGCGTTTGTGCAATACTTAGTGGACCGGGGTATCCGCCATGCACTAACCTTGCCAGCTCACCCTGCGGCCAATGGCAGGGCCGAGCGCATGGTACAATTTGTTAAAAAAACTCTCCACAAAATGGACTATGGGAACATTGATGACAAACTAAACAGAATAATCCTACTCCAACACATCACCCCGCACAGCGTCACCAACAAGACTCCAGCTGAACTGTTGATGGGACGTAAGCTCCAATTCCACCTTGACCGGCTTCACCCTTCCTACGAGCCAGAGAAACCCTGCGGATCCAGCGGGAAATGCTGCGAGTTCAAGGTAGGCGACTTAGTTTTCGCTGAAAACCTCTCCGGCAAACCATTATGGATCGAAGCAACCGTAATTCAAACCACCGGGCCCAGATCGTACCGTGTGCAAACCTGGGATGAAAAAATATGGAAACGCCATATAGATCAGCTTTGCTCTAGACTACAACCCAGTTCCCATGACTCCCATGACTCCTGTAACTCTCAAACTGAGGGGGGAGGGGATATCGAAGAAGCCGAATTCGAGATGGTGGAAAATGGAAGCGAAGGAAGTCAGCAGCCGGGTGCCTTACATGAAGAAGAATCAGGGAGAGGGCTGTCCTCACCACAGAGGAATACCTCAATGGAGGCGAGCCCACAGAGATCGGAGGACAACAACGATAGAATTAGCGGCACCGAGTCGTCCAGTGAGGATGCGGAACCGCCTGTACCAGATAGATCAAAAAACTTCCCGCCGAAGCCGGACTACAGACAGGAACCGGTGGGACAGCACAAATCTAATAGACAGTTAAAACAACCTGCGTATCTACGGGATTACATCACCACACCCCTCAAACGGAACCTAGGGGGAAGGGGTGTTATGAACTAATAAAGGCGCTTAATAAAGTTTCAACAACCTTAAGAAAAAGCAGGGTTCTAATCCTGCACTTCTGATTGGCCGATAATAGCGATATCGGATTGGTCCTTTCTGGGACATCTGATTGGCTGTTAACGGGCCAGCTCTCATTGGTTCAAGGGTTTAACACTTCCATGTTAATCATTGGCTAATAGGTCAGCAGCCAACCCTATATAAGGGCTGCTGCTGCCCTAGGGTTTTGCTCTGTTCAATATGCCTAATAAAGAGTTGAAGTTCACTGTTACCGTCTCATCTCCGCTCCTTGCACCCATGCGCAGAACTTAACAGATTCCTTGTTAGCAAAATAGGGAGAAGAAGCTGTAAAATGGATTTCGCCTCATCAGAGGGAAGATGTGTCCAAATTTGTTTCTGGAAGGTACAAATGACGTCTTGTGCCTCTGTTCAAAACCCAAGAAAGAATACCCCTGACTCCATGTTTGCAGAGGAGGTATTTTTACTGAGAAGTGATAGCAATGAAAGAAAAGCAAGATCTGAGGCAATAGGTGTGAAAATTACATATTGAAAGTTATCCCAAGTTCCCTCCCCCAAAGACCCAGATTGGACATCCAATTTGTTGTGAATCAATAAATA
The DNA here is from genome assembly GCA_033807585.1 of Hydrophis major. Taxonomy (NCBI): domain Eukaryota; kingdom Metazoa; phylum Chordata; class Lepidosauria; order Squamata; family Elapidae; genus Hydrophis; species Hydrophis major. The sequence goes on from CM066329.1 coordinate 226,559,119, forward strand.
CTTAATAAAGATTATTAAGAGCTTGAAGCAAAGTGCAGGGTTCTGGCCCTGCACTTCTGCTTGGCCGATAATAGCGACATCGGATTGGTCCGTTCAGGAGAATCTGATTGGCTATTAACAAGCCTCTCCCATTGGTTAATAGAGCTAGCGCTCCCCGTGTTTCATTGGTTAGATAAGTTAAGAGTTGCCTATATAAAGGGGCCCATTGCGGCCATTGATCTTGAGCTGTTTTCACATGTAAATAAAGAGTTTGAAGTTCACTGTTCACTGGCTCGTCTCCATCCTTTGCGCCCATGCTCAGAACATAACACTGGCGACGAAGGTGGGATGTTGAGACGTCAGAGCTTACTGAATGACGAAGAACTATAACCAAGCACGTGGCTGAAACGCACCAACGACGGAACCATGTCCGGCAGCGTCATACCACCTGCTCCATTCGACCCGGCACAAGGACACTGGGACTCATATATGGATCGCTTCCAGATGTTTCTGGAGACCAACAATTTGAAGGATGCCACTACTGGAAAGAAACGAGCAGTATTCCTAACTCATTGCAGGCCAACCGTTTTCAAGATGGCCAAGGCATTAGCAAAACCGGCAGAAGTAAAGTCTATGGACTGGGACATCCTCAAACACCTGCTGAGGGCTCACTACGCACCGACCATGCCAACGCTTGTTAGTAGGCATGAATTTTATCAGAGAAGTCAGCGGAAGGGTGAAAGTGTTGCTGATTTCATAGCGGATCTCCGGAATCTGGGAGGCCTATGCGAGTTTGCCGACCTAGAAGAAACCCTAGGAGACCGAATAGTTCTGGGATTAGATGCACCAGGCACTCAGAGTAAACTAATGGTGAAGGGCGACATTAGCCTTAAAGATGCCATAGCTGAAGCTACTGCAGCAGAAGCAACCAGGAAGTCGGCTGCCCAAATGCGCCGCACCCACGCCCCGTTTCGACAACGCACCTGCGAAATTTCACCTCAGTCAGAGGGACAGCTTGAAACAGCCCACCACGAGGACCTCGAATCGTCGTCAGAAAGCGATGAAGAAGAGGTCCACTGACTTCGGTCCGAATGAGACCAACGCCAGAAATCGCAGTACCAATGCGCCAGGTGTGGAGCAAGCCACCCCTGGTCAGAATGCAAATTCCTCGACGCGCTCTGCCATGTGTGCGGGAAAAGAGGCCATATCGGATGGGTCTGTAGAAGCAAGCTAGGACCCAGCCAGCCCGCAAGGGGGGCTAACTATCGCCAACCGACGGGAAGTCATCCCGTGAAGTGAGAACTCGTGAACCACCAATGGAACAACCACTCCTACAGAAACAAAACCCTAAACCACCCAACGAAGCGAGAAGAGGCTCACCAAACGATCACGATCAGTCACGCCTCATCTCTTGACACCAAAAAAATCCGAGTGAAAGTGGCCATCGAGAACCAGCCCTGCCTGATGGAAGTTGATTCAGGATCATTCCTCTTGATGGTTTCCTGGAAGACCCTCAAGCAGCTCATCCCCACTATCCAGAGGCAAGACCTCAGATTCCAAAGACTCATACTCAAGGACTATCAAGGAAATCGAATCCCGGTCATTGGATCCAGCCGAGTCCGGCTATCGTTTAAGAATCGTACAGCATTCCTACCCCTGACTGTAATCGACAGGGATCGGCCTAGTCTGTTAGGCCTCCAATGGTTTGCTCCACTTGGAATTGAAGTAGCCAGCATTCACCGAACCTGCAGCAGCGATTGGGAAGAAGACCTCGTCCATGAATTCCAGGACGTCTTCGCAGAAAAATTAGGCGAGTACAAGGGGACACCGATATCATTTAACCTCAATCCCAAACTAGCTCCCATCCACCTTAAGCCTCGTCAAGTTCCATTTGCCCTTAAACCAAAGATTGACGAGCAGCTTGATAAATTAATAGCCCAGGGTGTGCTAGAACCAACCGATCACTCTCCCTGGGAAACCCCAATCGTAACACCCATCAAGCCGGATGGATCGATAAGAATTTGTGGGGACTACCGAGCCACCCTGAACCACACCCTTCAACAAAACGCTTTCCCATTCGAATATGGAATGGGAGGCACCCTCTTCACCAGAGAACGTCCTACCCCAACAAGACTGTAGCCAAATACCGGGAGAACAACGAAAATCAAATAGACAATCAAAACAACCTGCCTACCTCAAAGACTACATGACCGCACCCCTTAAACAGAACCCGGGGGGAAGGGTTTTTGCGAATCAATAAATACTTAATAAAGATTATTAAGACCTTGAAGCAAAGTGCAGGGTTCTGTCCCTGCACTTCTGATTGGCCAATAATAGCGACATCAGATTGGTTCGTTCAGGAGAATCTGATTGGCTATTAACGAGCCTCTCCCATTGGTTAATAGAGCTAGCGCTCCCTGTATTTTCATTGGTTAAATAAGTTAAGAGTTGCCTATATAAAGGGGCCTATTGCGGCCATTGATCTTGAGCTGTTTTCACATGTAAATAAAGAGTTTGAAGTTCACTGTTCACCGGCTCGTCTCCATCCTTTGCGCCCATGCTCAAAACATAACACAATTTTCAGTGTCTATTGCTGTGATGGTGAACCTATGGCATGAGTGCCACAAGTGGCATGCAGAGCTATTTGTGCTGGCATGCGAGCTGCATGAAAACTTACCTCACTGCAAATGCCCGTGCCTCACAGTTGATTTTTTTTCAGCTGGTTTGAGGCCTTTTTTTGGCCTTCGAGAGGCTTGGAAAAAGCCTCTGCAAGGCTTCTCAGGCCGAATTATAGACCTGTTTCATCACTTCCTGTAATACTGAAAGTGACAAAACGTGCCTATAGTTCGGCCTGAGAAGCCTTGCAGAGGCTTTTTCCAAGCCTCTGGAAGGCCGAAAAAGGCCTCAAACCAGCCGAAAAATCAGCTGTGAGGTGCAGTGCAGTTAAGGGGGTGGGGATTGCGCAGGCATGTGCAAGAGATGTGGGGAGGGAGCCCGCACATTGCAACTCCTAATGATTTTTATTTATTGTTCTCTGTTTATAGGGTTTCTGGTGACATGTTTGGCCAATGTAGAAAACAATAGAGTGAACTAGACCTTTGGCTTGATTCAGCAAGCTTTCTGGATTGCCAGTGCTTCTTCTTTAGGAACAGCACAAAGAATATGATATCTTTCCTCTCTCTGGTCCTTGTGTCACATCAGTTACTGTTTCAGGACTTCCTGCTGTTTTCTCAGACTGTTTATCATGCTTACCATCACCACCCTGGCCCCAATTGTGGCTGTTGTCACCAAGTTCAATCTGTTTTTCTTCTGCTTCCACCCTATCTTCCTGAGTTTTTTCAATTTTTTTCAATTAAAATTTTATTAAGTAAACATTAAAAACAGTTGAACATAGTGCGACTTTCTTGGCAATCATTTTGGCCATTTGTACTATAACATAAAAATAGATATAACAGTTAGTTTTTCTGTTGTGGAGTGGCGGCAATGACTGAGACGAACGCTGGCTAACAAGTTAACAGGCTTTATTCGGGAGAATAATGGGTCACTGTGGCTGCCAAGGCTAACTGGCAGTCAGCTAGCGGTGACAGCTGATACCGTTTGACAGCCCCTTTTATAGCCGGCTGTCAAACGGCATCAGCCAATGGGAGCGATTGGCGCTCCCATGCACAGGAGCGGACCAGATAGAGGACTTCGTCAGTCAGCGGACACAGCACTTTCCTTTTCCTATATTGTTAATTTAATGCTGGTTACATATTTGTTTCTATTTATATATATATACACTTATATACATATTTACAACCTAGCTTCTTTACCATCTCCTTTTTTCCCTTATAGTCTTTATAGTCATATCATACTTGTCCATTATATTTCATTTTCTTTAGCTTACAAAACTTTAACTTTCATTTCTATAAAGCATCAATGAGTTCTTCTTTTCCTCAACTCCAACCATTGAGATACATTTTGCTCCAGACTTCATAATACTCTGTCTCACCCTTATCCTTAACTTCTAGAGTTAGTCTGTCCATCTCCGCACAGACTAATATTTTCCTTATTATTTTGCTTTTGATGGGGGTGTCCTCATTCTTCCAGTTTAGGGCATAAATATGTTAAACCCATAGAAAAGGGATTTGATTGAGAAGATAAATATTCAAATAGTGAAAAAAATGAAATACTTGGGAATACAGCTAACAACAAGGTGCATAACAATTAAAGAGGACAATTATATTAATTTGATCAATCAAATAAAGAAGGAATTAGAAAGATGAAAAAAATCTGCAATTCTCCTTTATGGGGAGAATTGCAGCAATAAAAATGAATATTCTACCAAAAATACTTTTTCTTTTCCAAAACATACCAATAAAATTAGAGAAAAATATTTTGAAGATTTGAACAAAACAACATTGAAATTTATTTGGCAGGGGAGGAAACCAAGAATCAAATTAAAACTATTACAAGATGCTAAAGAAAGGGGGTGGGGTTGGTTTGCCTGACTGGGAGCTGTATTACCAAGCTGCTACTAAATGAAAAAGGGGGATTAAAATCCAAACGGGAACTGAAAGAAGAAGGGATACAATTTGAATAATGGGCATATTGTCAGCCTCAAGATATCCATAATATGTATAATCTGCATTCTAACTGTTGCTTTTCTGCATTCTAACTATTGCTTTTCATGCCAATCTATGTCTTTCGGCTGTCAATAGCAATGGAGGGAGGGGGAAATTTGGAGGGGAAGAAAGCTGGAGGTGTTTTGCATTTCTTTGCTGGGTTAGCAAGGGGAGGGGGGATTCTTTTCTTTAACTTTCCATTTCTTGACTAGCTTCTGTCCCTTTTTGTGCAACTGCAAACTTTTATCAAAATATGTCAAGGTCAACTGACAGCAGTCTCATCACTACCTGGAAATGACCACATGATCATATTCAGAACTTTTAATTGGAAGACTCATTTGGACTTTGGGGGGTGTCGTGTCCTCAAAAATGATGCCAGGAGTCGGTGACTTCAAATCATGCTCTTTTATTTAAGTAGGAACCGAACTGGCTCTTTGCAAAAGGTTTGCGGCTTTTATTCTTTTAGCCGCGGCGGCCGCGGCCAATGGCACTGCTTTGGATCTCCCGCGATTCGAATAGACCAATCGCGGGAGATTCTTAGCGAGCCAATCGGCGCGGCTCGCCTGACCAATCAGAGTGCCCCGCGCTTTAGCCAATCAAAGCGCGGGGATCTCAAGAATGCTAATTAAGGAACAGAACACCCCTCCCCTCTTGGTTCAGTCCTTACGTCGCGTAGTCACGTAGGTAGGCGGGGCTCCGTCTGAGCCTACTGGACCTGCGCAGCTCAGTCGTAGGTTGGATCCCGGCCGGTTCGGTCAGGATCTCTGTTGCTCCTGATGCCGTCGTGGGAACAGGCTGGTCGGTCGGGCCGGGCCGCTCTCCGTAGCTCCCTCCTGGGCCTCCCGGGTTGGTTGAGCTGCAGGTTTCGCCGCTCCCGCTCGGTCTCCCCGGGTCAGTCGAGCTGGCCTGGCTATATCTTCCTGGCGAGGGGTCATGCTGGCTGCTTTCCAGTAAGTATGGCTGGTTTATTCTTCTTTGGTTTTGGTCCCCTGGGTATTCCCTCCCCCCTTGGTTTGTGTTGTGGGGGTTGGTTTCGCCTGTTTGTGCGTCGGTGGTCTCTTGGTTGGTAGTCCTCAACCTTAGTTGGTCAATGTGGCATTTCCAGGCTCGTACGTCTGCTGTTTGTAGCCGGTACGAGTGTGGGCCTGTTATTTGTGTGATGACGGCCGGTACCCATAGTGGGTCTCCTGTCAGGTTTCTTGCGTATACGGGGTCGCCTGGTGCAAAAGTTCGGTGTTTGCTGTTTGAGTCTGGGGGCTTCTCCGGGTTATACGTGGGGTGTAACCTGTTGAGTGGGGACCTTAATTTCCTCCCCATTAATAGTTCGGCTGGGCTCTTATTTGTTGTGGTATTTGGGGTTATGTGTTGGGTGAAGAGTAGTTTGTTTATTTTCTCCTGGATCTCCCCGTGGTCTATTTTCCGGATGGTCTTCTTAGTGAATTGCACCATCCGTTCCGCCCTACCGTTCGCCGCCGGATGTGCCGGTGCTGTCAGCGCGTGGCGGATGCCCCTTTCCGCTAGGAATTTTTCGAATTCCAGCGAGGTGAATTGGGGCCCGTTGTCGGAAACGACGACGTCTGGGAGGCCGTGAGTTGCAAAGAGTTTGCAGAGTTCCTTGATCACGGCCTCCGTGGTTGTTGTTTTCATGTTGCTTACCTCCAGCCAGTTGGAGTAAGCGTCTACTGTTATAAGGAAGGTGTGTCCTTTTGTGGGCCCGGCGAAGTCTATATGGATCCTAGACCAAGGTCCCCTTGGGGTTTCCCACTCTAGGACGGGTGCTGTGGGTGGGCTTGGCCTAGTTTCCTGGCATCGTTGGCACCTTGCTACCCAGGTCTCAATTTGTTTGTCCATCCCTGGCCACCAAGCGTAACTTCTGGCCAGGGCTTTAGTCCTAACGATGCCAGGGTGCCCCTCGTGTAGTAGTTCCAGAACCTTCCCTTGTAGTTTTTCTGGAATGACCACCCTATCCCCCCATAGTATGCACCCTTTTAATAACGAGAGTTCCGTTTGCCGGTTCCGGAATGTTTTGACGGACTCGTCGTTGTCTCTTTCCGGCCACCCTTTCTCTACCCAATGCAACACCCACGCCAGACGTTTGTCTTTATTAGTCTCTCGGGCAATGTCTGACGCGGTTATGGGCAGGTTGGGTAGAGTCTCTATGCTGAGGGTGGTCATCGTGGGTGCTGGGTCGGTGTCGGGTTCCGGTAGCGGCGAGCGGCTTAAGGCGTCTGCATGGGAGATCGTCTTACCCGGTCTGTGTATGAGTTCATAGTTGTAGGCTGCCAGGAACTCAGACCACCTTGTCATTCGGGGAGACAGAATGTTCGGGGTGGCCCGGTTTCCTGCAAGGATTCCCAGCAGCGGCTTGTGGTCGGTTATGATGGTGAATGTCCGGCCGTAGAGGTACTCATGGAATCTTTTTACGGTGGCAACGATAGCCAGAGCCTCTTTGTCCAGCTGGCTATAGTTCCGCTCCGGTTTGGTGAGGGTCCTTGAAAAGAACGCGATGGGCGCTTCTTTTCCGTCGGGGAGGGTATGGCTGAGGACAGCACCGACGCCGAAGGGTGATGCGTCACATGTGACGGCCAGAGGTAGGGTCTCGTTATACTGTATAAGGACGGCTTCCGAAGTGAGGAGGTCCTTTGTTCTTTGGAAGGCGGCTTGCTCGCGTTTCCCCCAAGTCCAAGTCGCCGCCTTGTCCAGGAGCCTATGCAAGGGCTCCGCCACCGTCACCTTTTGGGGCAGGAAAACATTGTAAAAGTTAAGTAGCCCCAGGAATGCCTGTAGTTCCGTCTTCGACTTGGGTGTGGGGGCTTCTTTGATGGCCTTGATTTTTTGGTTTGTGGGGTGAATGCCGTGACGGTCTAGGAGGTATCCTAGGAATTCTACCCGTTCCGTGTATAATTGGCATTTCTCCCTCTTGACTTTGAGCCCGGTCTCTTTAGATTTTGTTAGGACCTCCCTTAGGTGACCCTCTAGTTCGGCTTGGTTGGTTGCCGACACTAGGACGTCGTCGAAGTAAGGTACCACCCCCTTGATGCCTTGCAATAGTCTTTCCATTAGGCTTTGGAATATTCTTGGTGCCACGCTGACTCCGAATTGGAGTCGGTTGCATTTAAATGCTCCCCGGTGGGTGACTATGGTTTGCGCTTCTGCCGTTTGCTCGTCGACTGGCAACTGTTGGTATGCCTGGGCGAGGTCGAGCTTGGCGAAAACCTTACCCCCTCCTAGTGAGTGCAGTAGGTGTTGCACTACTGGGACGGGGTAGGCGCTTTGTTGCAGCGCGCCATTTAGGGCGGCCTTATAGTCCCCACAGATCCTCACCGACCCATCGGGCTTGATTGGGGTGACTATGGGGGTCTCCCACCGGGCGTGGTCTATGGGCTGTAGGACCCCTTGCTTGACGAGCTTGTCAATTTGCTCGTCTATCTTGGGTTTAAGTGCGAATGGCACCCGCATTGGTTTCAGGCGTTTTGGGGGGACGTTTGGGTCTAGGCTGAATGATATAAGGGGCCCTCGGTACTTGCCTAGGTTTCTGTCGAAGACCTCTTGGATTTCCCGGGCCAGTTGTTGCTCCCAGCTGTCGTCGGTGACGTGGTCGACTCCCGTGACTGCGATGCCGAGCGGGGCGAACCATTGCAGTCCCAGTAGGCTTGGGCGGTCGCGGTCGACGATTGTCAGGGGAAGCCTCTCGGTGTGCCCTTTATATGTGATGTTGAAGTGTTTGGTTCCGACTACCGGGATGCGGTTTCCCTGGTAGTCCTTTACGATGAGTCTCTGGCTGTCTAGGTTCCTCCTTTGGATGGTAGGCACCAAGCGCTTTATTTCATGCCATGCTATCATGGAGAGGTAGGACCCGGAGTCCACCTCCATTTTGCATGGCTGGCCCTCGATGCCTACCTCCACGTGGACCTTCCGGGCATCATTGGTTATGGCGTGGCCGATGGTGACCGTCTGATGGATCTCCTCTCTTTGCCGGTTATCGCCGCCTCGTAGGGATCGTCCGTTCCGTTCCCATCTCTTGTCCGAGGGGTGATCTCTGGTCCGGGGTGGTGTGCTCTCTCTCCTCCGGTCGCTCTGGTCCCATCGGGCCGGGCTGCGGTTCTTTTTAAGGCGGCAGACGCGGGCGATGTGTCCCTTCTTGTTACAATGCCGGCAGATCGACTCGAAAAACCGGCATTCGGACCTGGGGTGGTCGCCTCCGCAACCGGCACAGTTGGTCCTCGACTTACGACCCCGCCAGTTCCGCGGGTCGCGGCCTGTCTGGAGGCAATGAATGTCCTCCTCGTCATCGGAAGTGCCCGATGCTGAGTGGAAATCGCCCTGGTGGGTGGTCGTCTCGGGTTGGGCCTCGGCCGACCTTGCAGGGTTGTTGTTCCCGCTGTGGTCCCCAGCGTTCGGTCTGCGCATGCGGTCGGCAGATGTTTGGGTTGCTTCAGCGGCTGCGGCTGCGGTGAGGGTGTCTGTTAGGCTAATGTTGCCCTTGGCCATCAGCCGGCTCTGGAGGACGGGGTCCCACAAGCCGAGCACGATTCTGTCTCGCAGGGCGTTGTTCAGGTTGTCGAATTCGCAGAGCCCCCCTAGGCGTTGTAGTTCGGCGACGAAGTCGCTGAAACTCTCATCCGACCGTTGGTCCCGACGGTAGAACTCGTTGCGCTGGATCAGGATGGGTACCTCTGGAGCGTAGTGCCGCTGAAGTATTGGCTCGAGGACGTTCCAGTCCATCACGGTCGCGTCGGCGGGCTTGGCAAGTGCCTTGGCCATCTTGAATACTTCGGTCCCGCAGTGGGTCAGGAAGACGGCGCGCTTCATGGGGCCGGTGGCGTCCTTCAGATCGCTGCACTCAAGGAACATGCGGAATCGGTTGGAGTACGATTCCCAGTCCTCGGTGGCGGGGTTGAAGGGTGCGGGGGGTGCGATTTTCGCCATTGTGGAGATTCGTCTGGCTTCCGTCGGACACGTGGTTCGGTTCAGGGTCTGGATCCCACCTTCGTCGCCAGTGTCGTGTCCTCAAAAATGATGCCAGGAGTTGGTGACTTCAAATCATGCTCTTTTATTTAAGTAGGAACCGAACCGGCTCTTTGCAAAAGGTTCACGGCTTTTATTCTTTTAGCCGCGGCGGCCGCGGCCAATGGCACCACTTTGGATCTCCCGTGATTCAAATAGACCAATCGCGGGAGATTCTTAGCGAGCCAATCGGCGCGGCTCGCCTGACCAATCAGAGTGCCCCGCGCTTTAGCCAATCAAAGCGCGGGGATCTCAAGAATGCTAATTAAGGGACAGAACAGGGGGTGGGAGCATTTCCATTCCTTTGTATATATGATCTGCGCACCAATTTCTTAGATTCGGAATTAAATCTGAAGCTTTCACTTTGTTTCCCAGTAAAAGGATAACTTTGCTTTAACCATGAAGTCTGAGTATTTCTTTCTTGGGATTTGAAGAGAGCACAGACTGACACATATCTGCAAATCCAATCATGATATAAGAAAGATAAGAATGAGTGGGATATACGGAAAACTTCCGGTTTGCGTGGCTTCGGGGCAGCAGGAATTCGCGACAGCTCGCGATTCCTGCTGGCTAGCTGTCGAGGTACCCCCGATCCAGATGGGTCAGGGGGTTAAGGCTGCCCTGTAGGGACAGCTGAAGATAGAGGGGAGCCGGCTAGGGAGGTGGGGGCATCGCAGACCCCCCCCTTCTCCGGAAAAACCCCTTTTTCCCAAGGCGGTGGAGCGGCGGTCAGCAATGGCCGCCACGAAGATGCCAGCAACCGGGTAAGAACTGTGCTGGAGGAAGTGTGAAAAGTGAAAGTTCTGTCTGAGCCGGGTCAAGTAACAACTTTTAAATTGCCTGGAATTGAGCTGCTTGTTGCTGGAGGATACATTGTTTCCCTAAGAAGATCGAAAGCGGCGGAGAAGCTGTCAAAGGGAACTTTCTTTTTTTTATTTTTGTTTACTCTCCCATCCCACGGAAAAAGCAGAAATATTTGGATATATTAGACATTGAAAGTGGATTGCTTTGAAAGCTAAGCTAAGAGACAAAGGGATTTTTGGACATTGAAAAATTTAAGAAATTGGAAAATTTTTGCTGGAGGTATGGATTTTTGATTATTTAAAATTGTTATTGCAAGTGGGAAGGGAGAAAAAAAAAAAATTGGAGCAGAAACTGAAAAAGGAGGAGACTGTCTAGAATGTCTTGGTGGATCCCAAAAGAAGATATATGGTAATTGGACCTCTTTGATTAAAAATTAATTTAGAAAGAGAAAGAGAAGAAGGAAGAAAAGTATTAACTTTTGGAACTTTTTTCTTTTTTTTAATTGCTTTTGATTGTCCTGGATTAAAAATACTTGTGGTTGTTTTGGAAAAAGTTTTCCCTTTTCATAATGGCATTGTCTGTGGATGAACTAGAGATTGACTATCAAAAATATAAAAAAGAAGATACTTTGGGCGCTTTGTTCCAATTCTTAGAAATGGCGTTATGTTCTCTTGAAAAGTTGATTATGCAGCAGAAGGACTGGGACAAGGAAGAAGAGGAAGAAGAAGCCATCTTTGATGAACAATGGGTTCCTTCCGGAGAGGAGGAGAAAAAGGATAAGAAAAAGGGGTTTTTAAGAATTATAAAAGCAACCAAAAGAGAGAAAAATGAGCGAAAAGATGGAGGCAAGGTTAGAAAGCAAAGGAAAAGGAGCAAGAAAAGCGAAGAGAAAAAGCAAAGGGGTAGAAAGGGCAAGGAGAAGAATAAGCAAGAGAGAAAAGGGGGGAGGAGAAGCCTTAATGGGGGGAAGCAAGATTTTAAAAAAAAAAGTTTATTTAGAGACAATGGGTGAATTTAATTTAGATTAAAAGAGGGATTCTGGAGGGTATATAAGAGTGTGTTTTTATATGTATATTTAGAATAAAAAATTTATTATGTAATTTTAGAATCTTTTAAACAGAATCCCAAGAAAGATTTATATGTAGTATTTTTAAGTTAGGTAATGAGTTATAGATGTAACTCCAATTGTTGTACAGGAGAAGTATAGTAAAAGAAAAAAGATGAATGGATGTTTGGAAATAGAACAGACAAAGAATGTTGTTGAAAATGGTAATAATGGAAGGATATATATGCTTTGATTTTGTATATTGATAAAAGGCAATAAAATTTTAATTGATAAATAATTTGGATGGAAAAGAGAAGTAGGGACAAGATATGAAGTTAATATTATATGAAATATTAATATTATAACCTTGAAATGTTATGTTTTATTGGTCTATCATTATTATTTTTTTTTAGAAAAGAATTTATAAGCTGTTATGCCTTGATTTTGTATGCATTGTTTTTAGAAAACTGATAAAAATGGTTTTTATATACATATATATATAAAAAAAATGATAATAAGATATGGAAGGAGATTTAGGTTGAATATGATGTTTGAATTTGTGTCTGTGTAAAGAGTTTTAACCCGGGAACAGACAACCTTCAGAAAAGATCTTTTAGTTTTGTCTATGTTTTATGTTTTGTGTTTGTATGTTTGTGTATTATGCTTATGATAAAACTAACAAAATTTGTTTTTTATTAAAAAAAAAAAAGGAAAAAAGAATCAATAAAACCTTGGAGGAATGTTAGATGAGAATAATTTAAACAAGCCAGAAAGAAAAGAATATGATGACTATAAAATGGATAAATATGGAAGAGAAATTAAATTGAATAGGAGTAAAGAGAAATAATGAGAAATTTGATGAAAGATATTTGTGTGTCCATATGGGGATGGGATAAATTGGAATTATGCTGTATAAAAATATTGTTTTGTTTGACTTGTAAGGACTTACAATATTAAGAGGTTTTATGTGTTTATGTATTTACTGGTTAATGATGTGTTGTTTTATCTTTAAAATTAATAAAAATTTGTTTCAAAAAAAAAAAGAATGAGTGGGATATACAGAGATAATTTATGACATTTGATAAAATATTATTAGAATAGAGGAAAAAGCAATTAAGATAATCTATAAATACCTACTAGAATATAAAATGGAGGAGGAGCAAGTTAAAGAAGTAATGATGGTATGATCCAAGAACTTTGGTTACAATATTGAATTAGACAATTGGCAAAAGTTATGGGAAAGAAATAGAAAACTAACACTTGCAGCTTCATATAAAGAAAACCAATACAAAATGTTTTACAGATGGTACCTCCCTCCAACAAGATTGGCAAAAATAATTACAAATGTATCACTGCAATGTTGGATATGCAGCATGGTGATAGGGACCTACTACCACATGTGGTGGAAATGTATACAAGCAAAAGGGTATTGGTGGCAGATAAAGGTATGGATGGAAGTAATGATAAGTCAAAAAATAGAGTTTAGACCAGAAGTGTTCCTATTGGGAATTATAGATGAGAAATATAGTAAAGGAATAATATACTTAATGTTACACGTATTAACAGCTGCAAGTTTTTTCAATTTTTATTACCCACTTTCTCCAAGACCTTCTCACTCTTTCATTCTATTTATTTCTCCAACCCATCAAAAAAAATAAATAAAAGAAGAACAGATGTTTCCTTAATCAATAGAGAGGGTGCTAGAATACTGGGACATAGTATCACTGTTCGAATCTCATTAAAAGAAAATGCTCTGTTCTACTACTTCCCTTCAGGAAAGAAGGCTATGAAACTGAGTCTGTAGCACCTCCAGCTGGTAAAGGAAATAGCTAGGTTAATTTTTTTGTTGTTCTAAGTTCTCCCACATGATAAAATAAAACAAAACGTAAACATAAAAATTATAAATTTAAATAATAAATTGTTTTCAATTAAAGTATAATATATTCACTAACAAATTTACAATTGAAATCAGTATAAAATTTAAAAAATGAACCCAACGTTTGGAGCATAGTCCTTGACATGCTATTCAAAGCCTGGCATGGCCCAGCAACCAAACTCTTTCCTGTTTTTGTTTTGGGCCAGTGATTGGTCTATCTATGTCTAGATTAAATCTAGAGTAATCTAGATTAAAGCCTTCTAGACATTCAGCAGCTAATGAAGGAAAAAGGAATCTGAAGGCAGAATTACAGTAGCAACATGGACCGTAAGCAGCATAAGCAGGAAAATTCAACACATTGAAAGATGAGATGAACTGATTTTACAATTGAGCATTAATGAATTTAAATGGCCTAGAATCGGGCCCCTCCGTTTGGAAGATTTTTTTTTTTACTACTTGATTTTTTACTACTCAGGACATAAAAACCAAAGGAATGGTGTTGCTTTTACAGTAAGGACAGTTCTTGGATACAATGTAATCAGTGACCGAGTAACATCAATTAAAATTCACAGGTGGCCCTTTAATATGATAATTATTCACATTTATGTTCAACTACCAATGGAGAACAGGAAGTTGACAGGTTTTATGGTCAAGTTCAAGCTAATGACAGAACATGCAAGCAACTTGTGCTGCTTATATTTTAAATATGGAATGTCAATGAAGGATACAGTAGGAAGGAAAACATAATTGAATGATATGATCCAGTAATTAAAAATAAAGCAGAAGAATGCCTTATCATGATGTGGCTGGTATATCCTGCTGACCAGTTGTTAAGAAAAGGGATTTTTCCTTAATGGAAAAAGTGGTGATGGAGTGGTGCGGTGGCCGAGAGTTGGAGCTCTCACCTCACAATCAGGAGGCTGCTAGTTCAATCCTAGGTAGAGGCAAATATTTCTCTCTCTGGGCACAATGAGAATATATCTGCTGAACAAAAACTCCACATTGGTGACAGGAAGGGTATCCAACCATTAAACACTCTGCTAACTCCATTAAGTTTCCCAAACTCCACCCTGAAAGGGATTATGGGGTTGTTAAAAGATGATGATGGTGAATACAGATTGATGCATCCTGAGGCACGTTTTGCTGATCTCAGAGGCTCCATTTGGTATATTCAGATTTGGAAGATCATGATACGTAGTTGTTAGAATGCAATACTCAGGCTATTTCTGCTGACTGCCAGCTGCCTCCAATTTGGCACTCCTCACCTCACCAAGCTCAAGGTTGACTCAGCCTCCCATCCTTCCAAGGTCAGTAAAATGAGGACCCAGATTGTTGGGGGGCAATAGGCTGACTCTGTAAACCCGCTAGAGAGGGCTGTAAAGTACTATGAAGTGGTATATAAGTATAAGTGATATTGCTCTAAGTGAGTTATGGCTAACCGTTTTGGCACCAGGGGCCAAAAGTGTGCGTGCACCTGCACCCCCAAAATGCAATGTGCATGCATCCCCTGACCATGCACCCTGCACATCCACAGGGATCCCCATGCATGTGTGCACTCCCAATCCTGCCCCCTGCCCACTGTGCATGCCCCTGTGTCCCACCCCACGCATGCATGGGCATCTCCTGTGCACACACCCTGCCTCCCCACATGTGCCTCAACCCCAAGCATGCATGACAGAGACCCGAAGACCAGCTGGGCCAGTGGAAGACACATGCACACATGAGCAGCAAAGCTGAGCTGGAGCAACGGCTCACGTGCCCACAGAGAGGTTCCACATGCCACCTGTGGCATGCGTGTCAAATAGGTTCGCATTCACGATTCTAAGTGCTCTATCCTTCAGAAAGCAGCAGACTGTTCTGTCTTTTTATTGAATGTTTGCAGTGAGTTGTCCTGCTGAATTTTCATTGTACATTGTAACTCTGGTTGTGTAGTTGATTGACATTTCCCATGACTTTGTTTGAGGTAATTCTCCCGCTTCTGGAAAGGTACCTTGCTATTAAATGAACTTGTGAGTCGTTGGGGAATTATCATAGAAATACTGTTTTTCAGAAAACTGTTTTTAAGATAGTAAATTGTTTGTTTACCATGGCTTATTAATGATATTTACTGTGGATGGGATTTTTCCCCTTTGGTACATAGGAATATGGAATGACATGGAGAACATACTCATCTGAAAAACAAATGACACTCTTTTTTTGGGGGGGGGGGTAAAAGTTTTATTGATTTTAACAACAAACAAAAAACATATAAGACATGAAACATGACATAGAAAAAAAAAATTATAACATTCTTCATAAATTTACAGTGTATCGG
This sequence comes from Hydrophis major, assembly GCA_033807585.1. Classification (NCBI taxonomy): domain Eukaryota; kingdom Metazoa; phylum Chordata; class Lepidosauria; order Squamata; family Elapidae; genus Hydrophis; species Hydrophis major. The sequence continues at coordinate 226,574,748 of CM066329.1, forward strand.
TTGGTTTACCACTCCCTTTTGTGCATCCATTTCATAGTCATCAGAATAATTATATTACATAATAACTCACATTATCAATCATCAATAAAATATCCCAATATCATTATTGAACAATCATTTGACTATAATTTTACTAATTCATACTTAAGCGAGATAACTATAATTAAGTTAAATTATTTTATGACAAATCATGAAATCATATCAAATCTATCATAATAAAATATTCTTAAAAATTATCAAAACCAAGAAATCACAGAAACCGAGATCACAGCTGATATCTTCGCCCCTGGTCGGTCCCAACGGACCTAAACCGTCTCGTAGTGACGGTGACAGTAAGGGGTGCGTTCTGTAGATTCCGGGGACATCGCAAGTCCCTGGTCGATCCAGAAGAAGCCCCTTTGCCAACGGCGGAGAGGCAGCCATTAGGCTGCTGAAGCTGGGACAGCTCCGGAAGAACGGGACAGAAAGAAGTGTATCGGCTGGTGAGGATCTTTTTTTTTTTTGCTTGGGACTCAAGAACACTCTAATATTAGAAGAAATCTGTAAAATTATTGACAGAATTTGATTTAGCAGCGATTTTTTTTAGTAATGTCAAAGTGAGGCTTGGCTTTTTATTTTTACTTTTTTTTTCTTTACTGAATTTCTATTGCGATATAGTTAACCAGACTGGCTTTTTTCTTTTATATTTTTATATTTACTGGTTTTCTCTTTGCTTTTCTGACTGTTTGTATTTTTAAAAATAGAGGCCCCCTTTAATATCTTTTTTTAATATATATAAATATACATACATATTTTTTTTTCTCTTTTTAGGCTTTTCTCTGGGGGGAAGAAGGGGGAGTGGATTGAAGAAACTTTGTAACACTGCCAACTAGAGGCTTGGAAATATTCTGTTTGAAGTTGAAAAACTTTTGTTTGAAAAACTTTTCTCAAGGCTACTGGAAATGATAAGATAGAGGGAAGAGTACTGGAGGATGTTTATACAGGTGCTCTTTGGAACTTCTATTATAAAATGAATATTTGAAGTTTGGCTCTGAAACTTGTGGAGAAGTCAAATAAGAGCCTTGGATGAATAAAAGGCAGTGTGTGTCTTTTTTTTTTTTTTAACTCCTTATTAATTGTTTCATCCCTCCCCTCCAACCCCACACTATTTTGTAATATTGATATATTTATTTTTTATCTTTTATTATATTTCATTTTTATTTTATTTTTTTTAAAGGGGAAGCCTCAGAATACCCTTTTTTTTGCTTCTTTTCTCTTTTTTATAGGGATGTCTGCCTTTTTGATTTCTATTTTTGACTTATTTTTATGGCTTTTTTTCATTTTCTGAGGTTTTTCAATTGGATTAAGGTGGGAAGAATTTGAAGAATTCTCTTTTTCTTTTTTCTTTTTTTTCCTTTTTCTTTGCTTATTATTTTTTGATATTATTGGGCTTTATTTTGCTTCTTTTTTTCTCTTCATCTTTTAATTTTTACTTTTGAATTTTTACTAGCTTCCCTAATGGCGGCGCGTATAGACGCAGCGGCTTATGGCTCTCCCGTTCGGTGCTCTTTTCGGTGCTTTTTTCCGCTGTTTGTATACGTCTTCTGGACTATCGGCTCTACGAGCCAACTCTATACACGATCAGATATTATAGACATTGGAATTCAATGCCAGATGTCTGTTTCGAGTGACTTTCATCGCGTCCATAACATCCCCGATGAGATAGCGAGACCAGCGGGCTCTCCGTGGATTGTTGTCGGGGCCAGGAGGCGGCGAAGACGGAGGAGGGAGAGGAAGCAGAAGCGAGGCTGTAGGTCTGGCGTTATGCTTAGGCTGAGGAAACATCCATTCAAGCCACCTCTTCCGAGTCTGTATCTCGCCAACGCCAGATCCCTGGCACATAAAACGGATTATTTACAGCTACAGCTCGCCGGTAACCGCTATGTTCGAGACTGCTGCGTCATGGTAATTACTGAAACATGGCTACATTCTGGGATACCTGACGCTAGCATGCAGCTGGCAGGCCGTACTTTTTTACGCTGGGACAGAACGAAGGACTGTGGTAAGAGCAGAGGAGGGGGGCTCTGCATCTACGTACATGAGAACTGGTGTAATAATGGGACAGTTATAGATAATCATTGTTCCCCGGATCTTGAGTACATGTCTGTAAGATGTCGGCCTTTTTTTCTACCGAGAGAGCTAACTGTTGTGATCGTTACGGCGGTGTATATCCCGCCCGACGCAAACACAGATAAGGCACTCTCTCTCCTGCTGAATACCATAAACGAACAGCAGCAGGCTTACCCTGATGGTGTTCATATTATTGCAGGAGACTTTAATAAGGCCAATCTGAAAACTGTACTCCCGAAGTTTTACCAGTATGTTAAGTGTGCCACGAGGGGAGAAAATACTCTGGATCATGTTTATACCAACATTAAACATGCATACAGAGCCATACCCCTCCCCCACCTTGGGTATTCAGATCATCTCTCCCTCCTGTTATCCCCAGCTTATACCCCCCTCAGACGCAGTAGCAGGCCCATTACGAAGACTGTAACGATTTGGCCTGAGGATGCACTTAGTAGACTTCAAGACTGCTTTGAACAGACAGACTGGAAGATGTTCCAACATCAAGAGTTGGAAATGCATACAAGTACGGTGCTGGACTATATCAAGTTCTGCATCGGAAATGTGACTGTAGACAGAAACATCCGGGTCTTCCCAAATCAGAAACCCTGGATGACTACTCAAGTCCGTGGACTTCTTAAAGCCCGTGACGTAGCCTTCAGGTCAGGCGATAGAGCTTTGTATACAGTCGCCCGAGCTGACCTGAGGAGGGGGATTAAGAAAGCCAAGATGGATCACAGGAGGAGTATTGAGTCCCACTTGTCTAGCCATAACACACGGGAGGTGTGGAAGGGCATACATGACATCACTAATTATAGGGGTTGTCACGGAACAACAGAACATCTGAGTGCAGCGCTAGCAGAGGAGCTGAATAACTTCTTTGCTCGCTTTGAAGTTTCACAACAGCGTACAGCTGCACCAGCCCTACTCCCTCCTCCAATTACATTCAGTTCTGCTACCCCACCCAGTATTTTTTCTGTGACGGAGGATGACGTCAGACGGGTGTTCCGAGCAGCGAACCCCAGAAAGGCAGCTGGCCCAGATGGAGTCCCTGGCAAGGTGCTTAGGGCATGTGCCCCCCAGCTTGCCTCCATCTTCAGAGATATTTTCAACCTCTCCCTGGCCCAGGCAGTTATACCATCCTGTCTGAAATCTGCCATAATCATCCCTGTGCCGAAGAAATCTCCCATCTCCAGCCTCAATGATTACCGCCCAGTGGCGCTTACTCCTGTAATCATGAAATGTTTTGAGAGGCTGGTGCTCCGGCACATCATGAATCATCTCCCCTTGGATTTTGATCCTTATCAGTTCGCTTACCGCACTAATCGGTCTACGGAGGATGCCATAGCCATAGCTCTGCACGCTACGCTGAACCATCTGGAGCAACGGCAGAGCTATGTCCGGATGCTTTTCGTGGACTACAGCTCTGCCTTTAATACAATCATCCCAGGAATTTTAATCAAAAAACTGGATACATTGGGTTTGCCCCCCCTTACTTGTGCCTGGATAAAGAACTTCCTGAGTGATCGGCCCCAGATTGTGAGGCTTGGTCCCCACCTTTCTTCCACACGTACGCTGAGCACTGGCTCCCCACAGGGCTGTGTGCTGAGCCCACTCCTGTACTGCCTCTATACCCACGACTGTAGTCCACACCATGATAGCAACCTCATTGTGAAGTTTGCTGATGACACCACGGTGGTTGGACTCATTTCGAGGGGAGATGAGGCAGCTTATAGGAAGGAGGTCCTGATGTTGGCTGCTTGGTGTTCGGACAATAATTTAGCTCTGAACACCAAGAAAACTAAGGAACTCATTGTGGACTTTAGGAGGCACAACACTGACCTGGCTCCCCTTTACATTAATGGAGAGCAGGTGGAGAGGGTCCATACTTTCCGGTTTTTGGGTGTTACTATTGTTGATAAGATCTCCTGGACGGAAAACACCACGGCAGTTATTAAGAAGGCTCAGCAGAGACTCCACTTCCTGCGAGTGCTCAGGAAGCACAATCTGGCCTCCAGCCTGCTGATTACCTTCTATCGTGCGTCCATTGAAAGCCTGTTGACATACTGCATTACAGTGTGGTATGGTCATTGTACTATGGCAGACAGGGAGAGACTACAGAGGATAGTCAAAACAGCTCAGAAGATCATTGGCTGCCCTCTTTCCTCCCTGTCAGACATCTATTCCTCACGCTGTCTTAGTAGAGCTGTGAACATCATAAAAGACAGTTTCCATCCTGGTAACGGACTGTTTGACCTGTTGCCCTCGGGGAGGCGCTATAGGTGCATCAGGTCAAGGACAAATCGTCTTCAAAACAGTTTTTTTCCCAAAGCTATAACTACCCTGAACTTACATATGCACTGACTTTAAGTCCTGTCAAACATATTGTAAATAATACTTTGGGACAATTGGGAAATTTTTGTGCAATATATCATGACTATTACTGTGCTGGCTGACAAGTGCAATAACTCCTACTGTGAATAGGCACAAATTAAGTGCAATAAGCTGGTAATTTTACTCATTTTATTCTTCTTTGTTGTTTTAGATATTTTTAGATATTCTTATGCACATTCTCTTTTTAACATGTATGGTTGTACTGAACGACGAGTCGCTTAATCTCACTGTGTATGCGTATGATGCAAGTTGTACACGTGGATAGTGACAATAAAGGTATTCGTATTCGTATTCGTATTCGTATTCGTATTCGTATTCGTATTCGTATTCGTATATTTGCGTATTCTACAATTGGATTAAGGTATTGAAGAACCTGAAGAATCTTTTTCTTTTTAATTTTGGGCTTTTTACTTATTACTGGTTTTGTTTTTGTTTTTTGTGGTGTTTTCCTTTTTTTAAAATTGGATTATAATTGGCTACCTCATTAATTGGATTAAAAGACCTGGAAGACCCTGAGTTATCGAAATGAGTAAGAAAATTTTACCTTCGGGCATCTCAACTTCTGCTCCTGTTTCCCCGTCATCTGGAGGACGACTCTCAACAATGGTGAAGCAAGACAAAGCGCAAGTGGATTTAACGATGGTTATGCAAGGAATACAAGATCTTAAAATGAGTATGGAACAAAGAATGGAGAGTATTGACCAAAGAATTGGAAAGATGGATGAGAAAATTGAAAATTTTCAACAAATGATGGTGAAACATGATGAGAGAATCCAAAAAATAGAAGAGAAAGACAAGCAAAGAGATGATACAATTGGGAATATTGATAATAGATTAACAATGGTCAAACAAGAAAAAAGTGGGATGTTGAAGTGGGAGATGGACAGGTCAGAATTTTATCTTAGATTCCAAAATATCGAGGAAGAAAAAGGACAAAACTTGGCAGCAGTAATGATTGAAATTTTGGCTGGAGTCTTGGAAATAACAGAGGAAAAGATGATGGATGGAGTAGATGAGATATATCGAGTCTTCACAAGATATGCGATGAGGAACCAATTTCCAAGAGAGGTCCATGTTAGATTCACTAAAAAAACTATTAAAAACTAAATATTACAAGTGGTAAGAGAGAAGGGGTTGAAATATAAAGGCAAAGAGATTCTGGTCTTAAAACAAGTACCTAGAAAAATGAGAGAGATTAGAAGAGAGTATCGATTTTTGACTAAAATGCTATTGAAAAAAGAGGTGAACTATAGATGGCCGATTCCAGAAGGATTAATGTTTATATGGCAAGAACAGAGATACAGAATTGATTCAATTGCGAAAGCAGAAATGTTTTATAAGGAATTTTTCGAAAGAAGAGAAATGGAGACGGAAAAAGAAAAGATTTTAACTGAATTTGAAGAGGACCAAATGTAGATGGAAAAAGAAGAAGGCGCAATAGGTGGACAAATGGAGATCAAAGAACAACGTGAAATAAGATCCACGAGAGCTGTTAGACCTAAATATAAAGCATAATCATGGGAAAAAAAAATTGATTTCCATGAATATAAATGGACTGAACTCAGCTATCAAAAGAAGGAAAACTTTTTATAAATTAGAGAAGCTAAAATTTGATATAATTTGCTTACAAGAAATACACATTAAAAAACAACATGAACAATTATTGATACGACCAAAGTTAGAGAAAATATTTACTTCTCTGACCCATTGTAAGAAAAGAGGAGTGGTTTTGTACGTTAAAGAAACCACTCCAGCCAAATTGATTTATACAGATGAAGATGGAAGAGTATTAATAGTTGAAATAGTGGATAATAATATAAAAACTCTCTTGGTTGCAATTTATGCCCCAAATGATAAGCAAGAAGAATTTTATAAAAAATTACATATGAAAATGATTGAACTGGACTATGTTAACATACTTATGATGGGGGACTTTAATGGAATTGTAGACAATAAACTGGACTATAGAGCAAAAACAACACGACAAAATAGGAAAACTCTCCCTAAATCCTTTTTTAAAATGACAGATGAACTAAATTTAAAAGATATATGGAGAGAAAGAAATACTAAAACTCAACAATATAATTTTTATTCAAACAGGCATTTATCGTGGTCCAGAATAGATATGATTTGGACATCAACAGAATTATTATCTAATATTCAAGAAATGAATATTGAAACAAGTACGTGGGCAGACCATAATCCAATGACAATTAAATGGAAAGGACAAAAAAGAAGATCTAGATGGACATTAAACAATACTATTCTAAAGGAAAAAGATTTCACACAATGGATGGAAAAAGAATTGGCCTTCTTCAATGAAAACAAAAAAGAAGATACTTCAATACAGAATGTTTGGATACAATGAAGGCATATGCAAGAGGATTAATAATTGACTGTATAAAGAAAAAGAACATTAGGAAGAGGCAAATGATTAAAGCTCTAGAAGATGACCATAAAAAACTGGAAAAAGAATTACAGAAGATGCCACAGAAAAAAGATATCAAACTTAAAATGGACATAATTAAACATAAAATGGATCAAGCAGAGAAAGAAGAATTGGCACAAAAAATTAGAAGTGCTAAACAGAACTATTTTGAAGATGCAAATAGGCCAGGTAGATGGTTAGCATATAAGCTGAGAGAAGAGAAAGAATCAAGGAAAATATCACAGTTAATAGATGATCATGGTCAAATTTGTTATGGTAATAAGGAGAAAAAGGCGAACATTCGAGATTTTTATGGACAATTATATAAACAAGAGGATCTTGATGAGGAAAAAATTAAACAGTATTTACAAAATGCTAACCTACCTAAGATATCTGATGAAACTCGGAAAATGTTAGAAAGTGCTATAACAATGATGGAATTAACTGAAGCACTTAACAGACAGAACAATGGAAAAGCACCAGGACCAGATGGTTTCCCGGCAGAATTTTATAAAACACTACAAGAATCGTTGAGCATTCCACTGTTAGAAGTTATGAATGAAGTTATGATAAATAAGAAAATACCTGAAACATGGTCAGAAGCTTATATTACACTTATTCCAAAAGAAGGGGTTGACCCATTACAAATTAAGAACTATAGACCTATTTCTTTATTGAATGCAGATTATAAAATCTTTGCTTCAATCTTGGCAGAAAGGCTTAAAAAATACCTAAATAATTTTATTCACTCTGATCAGAATGGATTTTTACCAAAGAGACAGATTAAAGACAATATGAGGGTAATCCTGGACACATTGGAATATTATGAGGCGCACTCCGAAAAACAAATGGCTTTGATATTCTTAGATGCCCAAAAGGCATTTGATAATGTGAAATGGAGATTTATGTTATTACTATTGGAACAGATGGGCTTTGCTAGAAAATTTATCCAAGCAATAGAAGCCGTATATTTTTAGCAAACGGCAAAAGTAATGATAGATGGAGAATTCACAGACTCTATAAATATTAAAAAAGGTACAAGACAAGGATGCCCATTATCTCCTTTGTTATTTGTATTGACCTTGGAAGTCTTAAATAGAAATATTAGAGAGGATATAAACATAAAAGGAATGAAAGTCAAAAAGGAGGAATTCAAATTGCAAGCCTTTGTGGATGACTTGGTCTTTATTTTGGAAGACCCTTTAGAGACAGCTTTAAAACTATTGGAAAAGTAGAGATGTATGGTGAGATGGCTGGTTTAAAAATAAATAAAGACAAAACAAAGATTTTGACAAAGAACATGTTATTAAGGCAAAGAGAAGAGCTGGCAGATTTATTGAAAATTCAAGTTACGAACAAAGTTAAATATTTGGGGATATATTTGACGTCAAGATGTGCTACATTGAAGGAGAATAATTATATTAAGCTTAAACAGAACATAGCATCCAACCTGAAAAAATGGGAAAACCTACAATTGTCATTGATAGGTAGAATTTCAACAATCAAGATGAATATTTTACCCAGAATTTTATATTTGTTTCAAACAATACCAATTAGGTTAAGTAAGGATTACTTCGAAGAACAAAATAAAATTGTGTTGAAGTATATGTGGCAAGGCAAGAAAGCGAGAATAAAATTAAAACTTTTACAGGATGCTAGAATTAGAGGAGGATTTGGCCTTCCTAATTGGGAGTTGTATTATCAAGCTGCAAACTTAATGTGGGTTAAAGAATGGATAATGTTAAAAAAGACTAGATTGTTGACATTAGAAGGTCATGATTTATTATTGGGTTGGCATGCTTTTTTATGGTATAAGGGAACTAAATCACAGGGTTATTTCAGAAGGCATTATATACGGGAATCGTTATGGTTGAATTGGGAGAAAACTAAGAAACAATGTTATTTGAAAATTCCAGTTTGGTTATCAACTATTGAAGCTTTTTCGTATCCTATAACTTATAAGAAGGAACAAACAGTTAGATATGGGGAAATATTGGATGAAAAGGATGAACTTAAAACGATGCAAAATTTAGAAGAACAAGGTATAAAGATGAATTGGTTTTCATATGCGCAAATACATGCAAGGTAACTTAAAGATTCTAAAATAGAAGGATTTTATGATAAATTGACTGACTTAGATAGGATTTTGACAGGTACTGATGAAAAAGTGATCAAAAATTATATAGTTATTTGTTGGAAATTAAATTAGAGGAAGAACAAGTTAAAGAAACAATGATTGCTTGGGGGAAGAATTTTGGATATGGGATTGATTTAGAGAAATGGCAAAAACTAGTCACAAAATTATAAAATGACAATGTCAACAGCATATAAAGAAAATTTGTATCAGATGTTTTACAGGTGGCACTTTCCCCCGACAAGAATAGCAAGAATGTTCAAGAATAAATCTGAAAAGTGCTGGAAATGTCATCAGATACCTGGCTCATATTACCATATGTGGTGGACTTGTGAGGAGGCCAGGAAATATTGGACTAGAATTCGCATATGGCTGGAAAAAATGATAAAGAAACACATAGATTTGAAACCAGAGATTTTTTTATTGGGAATCGTACCTGATATATAAAATAAAAATTTAAAATATCTGATTGTAAATGTATTAACAGCAGCTAGGATTGTATTTGCTAAACATTGGAAGAGTGAGAAAATACCAATAGAGGAAGAAATTATTAAGAAAATATTGGAATGTGCTGAAATGAGTAGATTGACATTTGAAATTAGAGAACAAGAAGATAAACAATTTTATGAAGTTTGGGATCTTTTTTATCAATTGTTAGATAATACAATATGATAATAGAATATTTAGAAATCTAGGAAATAATGAACAAATGACACTCTTAAATCACATTTTATTTTATTTCATTTATTAGATTTATTTGCTGCTCATCTTGTTTTGAACATTTGCTTTCTTCTAATAAGCATTCAGGTACATCTAGTTTATTTGTTATTCTCTAAGCAATAGTATATTGACAGCGAAGGCCATGAATTTTATAAGTGTTCACAGATGGTACTGCAATTCCTGCCACCAAGATTGCTCAGGTTCACTTTATCTTTAACACTTACTTCACTCCATGGTTTTGCTAAGTGGCACTTTCTGATCTGAAAACCAATGTCATCAATAGACCCTTTTGAAATAGAAAAGACACATAACAATGGTATCAACATGTAACTGATAAGATTTGTTCACAGTAACTTGTCAAAACTTCTCCACAATTTTCTGGCATTTGCTTTGCCTTTTAAGTAGGGAATGAGGTCAGTTCCAAACAAACAAACTTTATCCTTTTCTCAACATTTATTATTTATTTCGCTTATGGCATACAATGTCAGGGAAATCTACACATGGTAGACCCAATGTAGTCCTGACAGCCGTGATTGCTATCGGTAGTTCATTCTGTTCAATGCTTGAATGCCTGTCCTTGGTACACCATGGGGGCAAACTAGCATTGCACCAACAAAGAAGCAGTGCTTGGCTTGCTGGCTCTTCCAGCTCATCCACTGGTCTCGCCTTGTCATTTGTTGGGATGCCTCACATCTGGGCAGGCCCAGCACTGGCTTCTGCTTTCCATACAGATGAATGCAGCTTTCCCATGAAGTGGTACCCGTTTATCTACTTGCAATATGGTACATTTTCAAACTGCTGGGAGGATAAGAGCTAGGAATCTAGTGATGGGATCTCACTCTGTCTCACAGAGCTGGGCTGAAAGCACTGGAGTAAAGACCATTTCTGGTCAGGAGTTCCAGTGTCATTAAGCCCCTGCACCACTGCATTCCCTTTCCTCAACATATCTATAATCTTTTAAAGCAAGCTTCGTATCTCTGAGGGAACTGACAATACGTCACTGACACTGGTTTATCCCTCCAAAAATGGGATGAAAAGTGACCAAGAAATAATATAGACTAGATTAGGAATAAGGATAATGTTGAAAATATTAGTATGTGACGTGCCATTCTCTTTAATTTATATATGTATTAATTGTTCTGTTACTAGATAATTGGCATTCTTTACCTGAAATTAGGTAGTTCTCTCCATTGAAAGGGCTTTTGTGATGATATCCACAATAATACTCTGATGCTGGGCTGTAGAGAACGCCTACAGTTCTCATGTACTCTGGACCTTTGTATACCTTCAGGAAAAAAAATAATTCTGTATATGATAAGGACAAGAGCAAGTCAAGAGAATTTGTCATGAGAGGAACAATATCCTTTCACAAAAGACTGAATATCTGTCATATTTTCCAGGACTTTATTAGGCTTACCTCGATGACGTTAATACGAAACATATTTATGGGTATAGGAAAGTCAGAATCCCGCCTGACATACACAAAATGGACCCTCATCACTGCGGAGAGAGAGAAAGAGAGGGAGGGAGAGAGGTTTTCCAGTAAGAAGTTTAAACTGCAGATTTCTCAATACAAAGCAAACAAGATGGTGCTGTGTAGTCTTCTGCACAAAGGCTTCTGAAATAAGTAATATGTTTGGCTTTCTTGCCATAGGAATGATTTTACTGCAACTGGAAGGATTAACGCTGGCAGCAAAACCTGCAAAGTAAGGAAGTGGGGAGTACTAAAAGATGGAAGGGAGAAAAACATTCATTTTCAAAACTCACCGAAGTCATGATTGCAACATGCTTCCTGGAGAGATATCTCTTTACATGTGGTGCAGGCCTCTGTGAACTCTCCCAAGAACACAAGGACAAGGAAGCTGGCTAGGAAAAATCCATGTGGTTTTGTAGTATCCATTTCTTGCCGCTTATGAAGCCGGTCGCTTAGGACAGAGGAGATGTTTTCCTTCTGCAGCAGTCTTTCTGGAAGAGGTTGAGTGAGAAACACCAGCTGCAGATTGAAGGCAAAGTGGTGTTTGAGATGGTCCTAGAATTGGTCTTAGGACGATTTGAGTCCTGAAATATAAGGAAGGATCATGGGTGCTTCATCCTGTGGGACAAATTGAGATTTAAAGCTTTGTCCCTGTGGGATTTGCTCTCCACAGGAACAAAGCCTTAGCAAAGCCAGAATACCATGTCTGAGTTGTAGCAAAAAAACATGTGACAAGTTAGGCTCAAAGGCACATCAGCTCTCTGTTAAGCCTGGGCTTCCCAACCAGGGTTAAGGAGACAAGCTAAACAGAATGTGCAGCGTTAGTCAGATAGGCATACAGATAAATGTGTGAGATAAGTTTGTATGTTAGTTAACATACAGTAAAAATAACAGATACGCTTGTGTTATCAAAAATATAGTTTATTCCACTTAGAGTTTTATAGCATAGTCAAAATAACAGTCCATTAGTCATGTATCGTTTTTAGTCAGTCCATTCAAGGATATTCAATTAGCAAAGTCTGTGAAGAATATCCAATGTCAGTTCACTTACAATAAATCAGTCCTCTCACAGTTGATAAATCAACAGTCCTTTCTCTCTCCCGTTCCAGTAGGGGAAAAACGCAGTCTTCAGTCTATCCAGTAATTAGGGATCATCAAGCCAGAGAGAGCAAGCTGCCGTGCCTTGCTTCTTTTATGGTGCTTTTACAACCACTCCCTTAATTACATTCTTATAGTTAAAGTTACAGACACTTTGACGAACAAACCATGATAACATATTTATTATTTTACCTAAACCAGTTAGGGTAAACAATGTTATCCCTAACATTCTCCCCTTTTAGGTAATAATAATACAATAACTATTTACATCTTTAAATCATATTTGTTACAACTCTCTTTAAACTTAATTACTCCTTGAGCTTTTGTAAATTGGTCTGCAATGTTTTCTTCTGTCATGCAGTATTCCAATTTAATTAGCCCATTCTTTACAGATTCTCTAACATTTAAGTATCTTAAATCAGTATGCTTTGATCTAGTTTTTACAGCAATATTAGTAGCTAACTTTGTGGCTGCTTGGTTGTCCTCATACACAATAATGGAATCTTTAACAGTTATACCCATGTCTAATAATAACTGTTTGTACAAAATTAAGTCAGTGCATAGTAATGACAGACATGAAAATTCCGCTTCCATCGTGGACAAGCTGATATGCTGTTGTCTGATTGTCCTCCACCCTATTAGTGTCTTACCAAATAATATAGCCATCCCAGATGTTGATTTTCTAGTGTTTATGTCAGTTGCAAAACTTGCATCTGCATAGGCACTAAGACTCAAATCACCCTTTGGTTCTATATACAATGCATGGTTCATTGTTCCTTTAAGATATCTTAAAATTCTTTTTAATGATTGCCAATGACATTGATGTAGATCTGAATTAAAACGTGCCAGCTGATTAACACTATAAGCTATATCTGGCCTTGACCAATTGCTTATATATGATAAGCTACCAATCAAAGATTGATAAATAGACTTATCAAATTTGGGACTTTGATCATCAGTTTGGCAAACTTCCTGACTCATTGGAGTCTTTGCCGATTTACAAAGTTCAATTTTATATGTTTTAATTAATTGGCAAATTTTATCTTCTTGAGATATCTTAAATCCATTTTTTGTTTTGTTAATTGTCAATCCTAGATACCTTTTAATCTCACCTAAATGCTTTAATTTTATCTTTTTGGCTAAAAATGATATAATCTCGTTAGCTTCATTATTAGTCTTAGTTATCAAAGCAATATCATCTGTAAATAATAACAATAATGACACCTTTCCATTATTTTCTCTTTTAAACACACATGGATCTGCTAAACCAGATTTAAATCCTATATTGTTTAATTCTTTCACATATATTGGTTCCACTCAAACCCAGATTGTTTCAACCCGTAAAGACTCTTTTTGAGTTTCCAACAATCATTACTATTTACTTTATTGTCTTTTATAATAATTGGCTTTTTCAAATATGTAGTGTGCTGCAATGGTGCATGCAGATAAGCAGTTTCTACATCTAAATGGTGAATGACATAGTTTTTCTTAGCTGCCCACACTAAAGCTGCTCTCAGAGATGTTGCTTTAAGACTTGGTGCGAAAACTTCATCGTAATCAGATGCAGTTTGATTAAATCCTTGAGCTACCAACCTAGCTTTATGGGAAACAGTTCCATCATTTCCAGTTTTTATTTTAAATATCCATTTGCACCCAATGGATTTTTCTCCTGGAGGTAATTTAGCATCTTCATATACTTTCATTACCTTTAATGAATTTAGTTCTTTTTCCATTGCCTTTTGCCAATTCTCCTGATCCTTAGCAGGATACATCCTAAGTTCATCTACACTAGTTGGAACTTTAGTTACTTGGCAAACTATACTTGCTTGATATCTATCAGGTGGTCTAGTTACACGTGTAGTACGTCTAGGTATTACAGGACTTACAAGTGGACTTTCATTTATTAACTGTTCTTGATTATCTAACTCTTCCTGATCAACTGTTTCCTCTTGTTCTGGTCCTATTTGCTCCTCGTGGACTTCTTCTTCAATTGGACTCTTCTTATAACTAGTCTGATCTTTTTGCCTTTTGTAGGGTTCAATAATTACTTCGTTATTTAAATCTTGCTCTAATCTATTCCATCCTACATGTTCTAGGAATTTAGCACTAGCACTGGCGTAAACTCTAGATGTACCTGGTTCCCAGAATCTATAAGATCTGTGATTTGATTCATATCCTACAAAATATAATCTTTTAGCTCTATGCTGTCCTTTGTGTCTGAGTTGTGTAGGGATACGCACCCATGCTGGTGCTCCAAATGTGTACATGTAACTTAAATCAGGTTTTGTACCATGCCACAGTGTGAATGGTAATTCACCTGTTGTTGAATTAACAACATTATTTAATATATGATTACCACACATTATTGCTTCTCCCCATAAATTGTCAGGTAATCCTGAATCAGACAACATAGTTCGTGTCATTGATTGTAGTGTTTGGCCTCGTCTTTCTATAAAGGCATTATGTTGTGGCCTATATGGTGCAGACTTTTTATGTTGAATACCTAACATTCTAAGTCTATTCTGGAATTTATTATTTGTAAATTCCGCACCATTATCTGTTATAAGAGTTACTAATTTCTTTTTAGTTTTCCTTTCAGCAAATTTAATCCAATTAAATAGATTTAGATACGTTTCAGTTTTGTTCTTCATTAAATAGCAAAACCCATATCTAGAATAGTGGTCCATTATACTTAATATGTATCAAGCTCCTCCTACACTTGGTTTTTTCGGACCTATTAAATCGGCAAATACTACTTCTAAAGTCTCTTTGGTAGTAAATCCATCAACTCTATTTGCCGGTATGACCTTGCTTTTGCTTTGATTACAAGCAAAACATTGCAAATACTTATTACAAGGTTTCAAACTTATTCCTTTAGATAGTTGAACAGTTCTCTTAAGCATTTTAAAATTTAAATGCCCTAGCCGTCGGTGTAACAAGTGAATACATTCATCATGAGGTTTTTTATTATCATAAACCATGTAAGCCACCTCTAAACCATTATCATTTAAAACATATAATTCACCTCTTAAAGATGCAGTAATTTTCTTATCTTCTTTTTCAATTATGCAGTTATCTCCCCTAAAGGTAACTACATATCCTCGTTTAACCAAAATTCTAACTGAAATTAAATTAAACTTAAGTTGTGGTACATATAACATTTTTACATTCTCTTTTATGAAAGAACAATATGCTATACCTTGACCTTTAGCTTTCAGTTTCCAGCCATTGGCTAACGATATCTGCTGTGTACTCTTGGACATTTTAATTTTTTTTTTTTTTTGAAAAAGATTTTATTAATTTTCTACAAACAAACAAGACAAACAAAACATAAAAACATCAACTCTCATATGTACATCCAGTGTGTCAGTTGGTTCATCATTTTTGTGCATTCATTCTGTAGTCTCAAATTACAATTATGTTACATATCAACTCATATTGTCAATCCAAATTTATATATCCTAATATCACTAAAAAAAGAAGTTTTTGACTATATTTTTAATCATTCATGCTTTATGAGCTAACAATACTTTAAACCAGTTTATTCTATAACAAATCATATAATCATATCAAATCAATCCTAAAAAACCCTTTATAAATATAATGTCAAATAACAAAATAATAGCAAAATACCAAATTAAGATATTCCTTACTGTCTAGCATTCTAAATATTCTATTATCGTATTTTATCATCTAGCCATTGATAAAAAAGATCCCAAATTTCATAAAATTGTTTATCCTCTTGCTCTCTAATTTCAAATGTCAATCTACTCATCTCAGCACATTCCAATAATTTCTTAATAATTTCTTCCTGTAATGGTATTTTCTCATTCTTCCAATTTTTAGCAAATACAATCCTAGCTGCTGTTAATACATTTACAATCAGGTACTTCAAATCTTTATGATATATATCAGGTAAAATTCCCAATAAGAAAATCTCTGGTTTCAAGTCTATGTGTTTCTTTGTCATTTTTTCCAACCACATGCGAATTATAATCCAATATTTTCTAGCGTCCTCACAAGTCCACCACATATGGTAATACGAGCCGGGTATCTGATGACATTTCCAACATTTTTCAGATTTGTTCTTAAACATTCTTGCTATTCTTGTCGGGGGAAAGTGCCACCTGTAAAACATCTTATACAAGTTTTCTTTATATGCTGTTGACATTGTCATTTTATAATTTTGAGACCACAATTTCTGCCATTTCTCTACATCAATCCCATATCCAAAATTCTTCCCCCAAACAATCATAGTTTCTTTGACTTGTTCTTCCTCTAATTTCATTCCCAGTAAATAACCATATAATTTTTTAATCACCTTCTCATCAGTACCCATCAAGATCTTATCTAAATCAGTCTGCTTATCATAAAATCCCTCCGTTTTAGAATCTTTAAGATACCTTGCATGTATTTGTGCATATGAAAACCAATTCATCCTTATACCTTGTTCCTCTAAGTTTTGGATCGATTTAAGTTCACCCTTTTCATCCAAGAGTTCCCCATATCTAACTGTTTGTTCCTTCTTATAAATTATAGGATAGGAAAATGCTTCAATAGTTGATAACCAAACTGGAATTTTCAAATAACATTGTCTTTTTATCTTCTCCCAGTTTAACCACAAAGACTCCCATATATAATGTCTTCTAAAATAACCCTGTGTTTTAGTTCCCTTATACCATGAAAAAGCATGCCAGCCCAACAGCAAATCATGCCCTTCTAATGTCAACAACCTATGCTTTCTTAATGTTATCCATTCTTTGACCCACATCAAACTTGCAGCTTGATAATACAATTCCCAATTAGGCAGGCCAAAACCTCCTCTAATTCTAGCGTCTTGCAAAAGCTTTAGCTTTATTCTCGCTTTTTTACCTTGCCATATAAACTTCAACATGATTTTATTTAAATCTTCAAAATAGTCTTTTCCAAGCCTAATTGGTATTGTTTGGAACAAAGATAAAATTCTAGGTAAAATATTCATCTTGATTGTTGAAATTCTCCCTATTAATGACAATTGCAAGTTTTCCCACTTCTTCAAATCTGTAGCTATCTGTTGTTTGAGTTTAATATAATTATTCTCTTTTAATGTGCTACATCTTGCTGTCAAATATATCCCCAGATACTTAACCTTATTTGTAATTTGGATTTTCAAAATATCTGCTAGTTCTCTCTTTGTCTCAATAGCATGTTCTTTGTCAAAATCTTTGTTTTATCTTTATTTATTTTCAAACCAGCCATCTCACCATATGTCTCTATCTTTTCCAATAACCTTGGAGCTGTTTCTAACGGGTCTTCCAGAATAAAAGCTAAATCATCAGCAAAAGCTTATAGTTTAAATTCTTCCTTCTTAATTTTCATTCCTTTTATGCTTTTATCATCCCTAATATTTCTATTCAACACTTCCAAGGTCAACACAAATAGCAAAGGAGATAGGGGACACCCTTGTCTTGTGCCTTTTCTTATATTAATAAAATCTGTAAGTTCCCCCTCCATCATTACCTTTGCTGTCTGTTTATTATATATGGCTTAGATTGCTTGAATAAATTTTTTAGCAAAACCCATCTGTTCCAATAGTAATAACATAAATCTCCAGTTCACATTGTCAAATGCCTTTTGAGCATCTAAAAATATCAAAGCCATTTGCTTTTCAGGATGAGCCTCATAGTATTCCAAAGTATCCAAGATTACTCTCATATTGTCTCTGATTTGTCTCTTTGGCAGAAATCCATTTTGATCTGGGTGAATAAAATTATTTAAATATTTTTTAAGTCTTTCTGCTAAAATTGAAGCAAAGATTTTATAGTCTGCATTCAATAAGGAGATAGGTCTATAGTTCTTAATTTGCAGTGGGTCAGCCTCTTCTTTCGGAATAAGTGTGATATAAGCCTCTGACCATGTTTTGGGTATCATCTTCTTTAACATAACTTCATTCATGACTTCTAACAATGGGATGCTCAATGATTCTTGAAATGTTTTATATAATTCTGCCGGAAGCCCATCTGGACCCGGTGCTTTCCCATTGTTTTGTCTCTTAAATGCTTCATTTAATTCCATCATTGTTATGTTGCTTTCTAACATTTCTTCAGTCTCTTTAGGTATCTTCGGTAAATTAGCATTCTGTAAATATTGTTTGACTTTTTCCTCATCAATATTCTCTTGTTTATATAGTTGCCCATAAAAATCTCGAATAATTTCCTTTTTCTCCTTATTACCATAACAAACTTGGCCTTGATCATCTATTAACTTCAATATTTTTCTTGATTCCTTCTGCTTTCTCAATTTATCTGTTAGCCATCTACCTGGTTTATTCGCATCTTCAAAGTAATTCTGTTTAGAATTTCTGATTTTCTGTGCCAATTCTTCTTTGTCTATTAATTCCATTTTATGTTTAATTACATCCAGCTTCAATTTAATATCTTTTTTCTGTGGCATTTTTTGTAATTCTTTTTCAAGTCTTTTATACTCATCTTCCAAGGCCTTAGGAGCTTGCCTTTTCCTAATATTCTTTTTTCTTGTATAATCTATTATCAGACCTCTAGCATATGCCTTCATTGTATCCCAAACATTCTGGATTGAAGTATCTTCTTTTTTATTTTCTCTGAAAAAAAAAAACTAATTCCTTCTACATCCATTGTATAAAATCTTTCTCCTTTAAAATAGTATTATTTAATGTCCATCTCGATCTTTTTTTTTTGTCCCTTCCATTTAATTGTCATTGGGCTATGATCTGCCCAAGTACTAGTTTCAATATTTGTTTCTTGAATATTGGATATTAATTCTGTTGAGATCCAAATCATATCTAATCTGGACCATGATAAATGTCTATTTGAATAAAAAGTATATTGTTTAGCTTTAACATTTCTTTCTCTCCAAATATCTTTTAAAGATAGTTTGTCTGTCATTTAAAAAAAAAGATTTAGGGAGAGCCTTTCTATGTTGCTTGGTTGTTGTTGCTATATAGTCCAATTTATTGTCCACAATTCCATTAAAGTCTCCCATCATAATTATATTAACATAGTCCAGTCCAGTTATTTTCATGTGTAGCTTTTTATAAAACTCTTCTTGTTTTTCATTCGGAGCATAAATTGCAATCAAGAGTATTTTTATATTATTGTCCATTATTTCCACCATTAACACTCTTCCATCTTCATCAGTGTGGATCAGTTTTGCTGGGATAGCCTCTTTAATGTATAGAACCACTCCTCTTTTCTTACACTGAGTCAAAGAAGTAAATATTTTCCCCAATTTTGGCTGTACTAACAATTGTTCATGTTGTTTTTTAATATGAACTTCTTGTAGACAAATTATATCAAATTTTAATTTCTCTAATTTATGAAAAGTTTTCCTTCTTTTAACAGCTGAATTAAGTCCATTTATATTCATTGTAATCAGTTTTCTTTCTTCCATGATGATGCTTTATATTTAGGTCTAACAGCTCTCGTGGATCTCACTTCACGCTGTTCTTTACTGTCCACCTGTCCACCTACAGCTCCTTTCTCTTTTTCAGCCTCCAGTTGTTCCTCTTAAAACTCAATTAATGAGACCTCTTTCTCTGCCTCCTCTCTTCTTCTTCCAAAAAATTCTGCATGGAAAAGTTCTGCTTTCTCAATTGAATCAATTCTATGTCTCTGTTCTTGCCACGTAAACATTAATCCTTCTGGAATCAGCCATCTATAATTCACTTCGTTTTCCAGTAGCATTTTGGTCAGAAATCGATATTCTCTTCTCATCTCTCTCACTCTTCTGGGTATTTGTTTTAAAACCACAATCTCTTTACCTTTGTATTTCAATGTTTTCTCTCTTACCACTTGTAATATTTGTGTTTTGATGGATTTTTTGGTAAATCTAATATGGACTTCCTTTGGTAATTTATTTCTCATCGCATATCTTGTATAAACTCGATATACCTCATCTACTCCATCCATCATCTTTTCCTCTGTAATTTCCAAAGCATCTGCCAAAATTTCTATCATTATCGCAGCCAAATTTTCTCCTTTTTCCTCCCTCTTCTATATTTTGAAATCTAAGATAAAATTCTGACCTTTCCATCTCCCACCTCAACATCCCATTTTTTTCTTGTTCAACCACTGTTAATCTACTGTCAATATTTCCAATCTTCTCCTCTCTTTGTTTTCCTTCTTCCTCAATTTTTTGGAATCTCTCCTCATACTTCCCCATCATTTGTTTAATATTTTCCACTTTTTCATCAGTCTTCTCTATTCTTTGTTCAATGATGTCTGATTTTATCTTGAGATCTTGGATTCCTTGCATAATCATCTGTAAAGTTACTATTTCTTGTACTTTATTTTGCTTCAACATTGTCTGAATTAAACGTTGTCCTCCAGCTGGTGGGGAAGCAGAGGTAGAAGTAGAAATGCCAACTGGTATTGGTTTCCTGCTCATTTTAATGCCTCCAAAGCTTCAAATTCTTTTTGACTTTTAATCCAACTGGTAGAGTAGTCAATTATAATCCAAAATGGAAAAATCCAATGGTAAAAGACCCAAAACCAAAGAAGAAAAAGGAAAAAAGAAAGAAGAAAAATCTTCAGGTTCTTCTTGACCCTAATCCAATTACAAAGTAGTCCACCATAAAAAAGGAAAAATAGAAAGGAAAAAAACAAACAAACCCAAAAATGATATTATTGATTAAGAGCAAAAAAAAACCCAAAAGAAAAAAAGAAATTCCTTCAGGTTCTTCACACCTTTATCTCAATAATCAAAAAAGAAAAACAAAGTGGTCCAAAAACATGGATAGAAAAAGCAAAAAAGTCCCAATAAAAATAAAGAGAAAAAAAGAAAAATAAAGAAAAAACTCTGAGACTTTCCCTTTAAATTAAAAGGCAAAAATAAGAATATTACTAGAATTGAAATTTACAAAAAGGCTGGCGAATGGGGTATATATATATATATATATATGAGAGCACACTGCACTTTATTTATTTATCCAAGGCTCTTATTATGACTCTCTTCTCCAGCAGCTTCAAAGCTAAGCCTCAAGTATTGAAATATTGATAAGAGTCCAGGAAAACACCTGTAATAATATTTTGCTGTGCTCTCCCTCTATCTTATCATGTTGAAATGTCCTTGAGAAGGAGTCTTCTTACTATTCTTTCCAATTCAAATAAAGTATTTTCAAGGCTCTAGTTGGCAGTGTTGCAATGTTTCTTAATGCTTTCCCCCCCCCCAGCCAGAAAAAATGAATAATGCATACAAAAAAAAAGAAAAGAAAAAGAAAATAGCTAAAGGGAGCCTCTATCCTAGAGAAAATTAAAAAATCAAAAGGAGCATAAAAATATATATAAGAGAAAATTCAATCCGGTTACCTACAAAGTCACACTTAAGTCCCCAGAAAAAAAGTAAGAAAAAGAAAAAAAAATCCAAGCCTCAATTTGATATCACTTTAAAAAACGCCGCTCAAACAGTTTTGTCAAAAAAAAAAAAAGTCTCACAGGTTTCTTCTTTGTTCAGGATGCCCTTTCAAACCTCAGCGAATTTACAACACAAAAGGAATTTCTCACCCAGCTGACACACTTCTTTCCACCCACTTTCTTTCCGGAGCTGTCCCGACTTCAGCAGCTATGGGGGCTGCCTCTCCGCCGCCAGCAAAAGGGCTTCTCCCGGATCAAACCAGAGACTTTGCAATATCTCTGGGATCCTAGGACAGTACCCTTCTCAATCCCCGTCTCTACGGGATGGTTCAGGTCCATTGGGACCGACCAGGGGCGAAAATATTGGCTGCGATCTCAGAACCCCAAGATCGCAGCTGTATCGCCAAAACGAAGCTCCGCCTTCTCCCAAGGACATTTCAATAAATTTTTTGTTATCATTTGTTATACAGTGGGATGCTCCACTGTCAACCACCCATAAATTATTTTTTACAACTCCGTTAATATACATGGCTAACTCTAAATTTTTCTTTTTCTTTTGGTTACTTTTAGTATTCTGGCCAGCATTCTGGCGCTTTGCTTTTTTACAAAATCTTGCCAAATGTCCTCTTCCTCCACAATTAAAACACTTTTTAATTGCGTATTCAGTAGGAGATTCAATATCTTCTTTTTGAGGTTGCTCCCTCCTTAACTGATCTCTTTCAAGTCTTCTTCTTGCCTCTTCAATCAATCTGCCAGTTATATCAGTTAAAGTTAAACTTTCCTTCAGCAAAATTTCAAGGGAAGTGACGTAGTTATCTAAACTTTCATCTAATGAAGATAGAATTATGTAGACTTGGTGTAGTTCAGAGAAAATAAGTTCTTTCTTGTGCAGTTCTTGAAAAATGCTTTTTATAGTTTTCAAATGACAAAGCATATCACCATTCGTTTGGAGATGCATCCTGAAAAGCTTCCGTGTTAGATTTATGTGAGCACCAACGTTATCTCGGACATAAATCCTCTTCTGCCAACACCCAACAGCCGTTTGCTCTCCGTGGATATGAACAAGTTGCTAGTCAAATAGTGTTAGTCCTATTATGCAAAGAGCTTGTTCATTTTTCTGTTTAAAGTCTTCTATCTTTTGTCTATCTTCCTCAATCTCTGGATCCCATTCCTCTACGTTTGGTGGATTTTCAATTATGTTCCACAGACCTTCTCTTCATAGAAGTAGACTACATTTCATAGACCATGATACATAGTTTGTTCCATCCAGCTTGGATATAAGGGACAAACTTTGTAGATTGACTTGTGCCATGTTTTCTTATATGGATATAAAACTATAATTAATAAAACACAGCTGTCTGTTTACTGTAACGTATAACAACAGAAACTCTCACTTTTTACATAAATCTGTTTTATCCTAGTTAAACTGACTTTGCAGCCTCTGGGCCCATACCCAGTGTTAAGCCTGGGCTCCCCAACCAGGGTTAAGGAGACAAGCTAAACAGAATGTGCAGCGTTAGTCAGATAGGCATACAGATAAATGTGTGAGATAAGTTTGTATGTTAGTTAACATACAGTAAAAATAACAGATACACTTGTGTTATCAAAAATATAGTTTATTCCACTTAGAGTTTTATAGCATAGTCAAAATAACAGTCCATTAGTCATGTATCGTTTTTAGTCAGTCCATTCAAGGATATTCAATTAGCAAAGTTCATGTAGAATATCCAATGTCAGTTCACTTACAATAAATCAGTCCTTTCACAGTTGATAAATCAACAGTCTTTTCTCTCTCCCGTTCCAGTAGGGGAAAAACGCAGTCTTCAGTCTATCCAGTAATTAGGGATCATCAAGCCAGAGAGAGCAAGCTGTCGTGCCTTGCTTCTTTTATGGTGCTTTTACAACCACTCCCTTAATTACATTCTTACAGTTAAAGTTACAGACACTTTAACTAACAAACCATGATAACATATTTATTATTTTACCTAAACCAGTTAGGGTAAACAATGTTATCCCTAACACTCTCAACAAAATCAGAGATTTCTATGGGAGTCCAGGAAAGAGAGTCCCCTTCCAAGGGGAGATGGGTCTGATGCATGGAGGAATACCTTTAGGATAAGAATTGTCTTCATACAGATATTTTATTCTTGTAAATTTCAAATCTGTCATCCTTCTGGACTTGCATGTTCAACTCCATGCATTCTCTTGATAACCTTTTCCATAAATGTTTTGCTGTTGACTACTTCTTTCTTTCTTTCTTTCTTTCTTTCTTTCTTTCTTTCTTTCTTTCTTTCTTTCTTTCTTTCTTTCTTTCTTTCTTTCTTTCCTTCCTTCCTTCCTTCCTTCCTTCCTTCCTTCCTTCCTTCCTTCCATATTTATTTATTTATTTATTATTTTTAACTGCCAGAATGAGGCCACCTTTTCTCTCTGTTTTATCATTGGCCAGAAACAAATCACTTTTCCTGTACTCTAATGATAGTAATCAACAAACCAACAATTGGCCCAGATTCTCATCTCCCAACATTTGCACTGCATGTTGTTACCCTGCAGCAACCCCCACTTGAGGATATTGGTCTCATATTTAGGCATTCCCACCCTCCGCCTATTCAATGTCCTGCTAGTAAGATAGGGCAGATCAAATCCATCAGCCACGTTCTCTTCTAGGACTATTTTTTGTTCTGTGAATTCTCTCCTCCATCTTCTAATTCGTTTTTGTTCCTGCCGGTCTTCAAGCATTTTTCTTTGTGCCATAAAATCTTCCTAGATCTAAGTTGATGAGTTTGGGGCACCTGTTCATTCAGAGGATGATGGGCTTTATTTTGTTGTTTGGTTCCCTCACCATCTGTTGCTACTACTCTCCTAATCTTCAGTGGAGCAATACTAACAAGAGGATACACTTTCTCAATTAGTGTGGTTTATTTATTTATTTATTTATTGAATTTATATCACTGCCTATTTGCCCATGGCGACTCAAGGTGGCTTACAGTATAGAAAACCACATTTAAAACAATAAAAACCAACAAAAGGAATCAAATAAATTAATATAGTACAATACAACAAGATAACTTCCCAACTCCCATCCCACTGCGACAGCAGATCACACGAGCCATTTAATGGGTTCCATCCCACTCTGGATTTCCCAGGCTGGTCTCAAGCCCTGAAGAGCTTTAAAGGTAACAATCAGCACCTTAAATTGCACCTAGAAGCAAATTGGTAACCAATGCAGCTCCTTCCTGCAGGAGAGGTGATACATGTGCACATTGGAGTTTGCACAAAACCATGTGACTGCTGCATTTTGCACCAACTGGAGTTTTGGGATGCTCTTCAAGGGCAACTCCATGTCAAGCGCATTTGTAATAGTCAAGATGGGAAGTGACTAGGGCATGAGTGACTGTGAGTAGGGTAACAATACTAACAAGAGGATGTACTTTCTCAATTGGTGTGGGTTTAAGGCATCTTGGCATGGTACACACTGCTCCATTGACAGCAATGTCTACTGGCTCTGTGTGTGTGGAGGCACTCCATAGGAAAACCAATTTGGTGCCGTAGGTAAAGCACTAAGTGCTTTGACCAACATCACATCTGTGCTGCTGAAATACACAGGTCCAAAACTGATGTCTGCAGAGTGGGTGGCTGAGCACCACATACTATATATAATTTGTCAGTTTCCTGATAATGTTATTCTACACTCTAATTTTAGCCTTTGTATTCAGGCAATGTTGTTTAAATGAAAATGTTCTACCAAGTCTCACACTGAGATACTTTGGTGCAGTGCAATGCTGTATTCGATTCTCTTGCCATGCAACTCAACTCCTGCACCTCGATTTCAAGGAGGAAAAACACGCAGTTGGGTCTCGCTTGGATTGGGCGGCATATGATTGATTGTATATAATACCGTCCTAATTTTTCAAGAGCTACAGTGAGTGTGACAACTAACATGAAAACATGATCCTTCTGTGGGCTATATCATCTGCATAGATAAATAATCATGTATTGTCAGAGACCTGTTGATCATTTGTATATACTGCATGTGACACAACATCAGAAACAATACATTTCCTTTCCTATGCCTAACTAGAAGTTTTTAATCTACTGCCTTTCCCACTATACCAAACTGTCTCTCCTGGAGAGTTGGCTTCAAAAGAAATTGGCTTTTTTTCCCTCACCTTATTCTGTTACTCCTGGTTCTTCTCCAGAGGCAAATTTTGTTCCCAACCTATTCTGCTGGTATTTAAAGCTTCCCCTCACTCCTTCCCCCAAATTTCTCTTTCCTTGAAGTTTATAGTTTTCATTCAAACTAGTCACTCTTGATTTCTCTAAAAACTGACAGCATAATTTGTTCCCATTTGGTTTGCTGAGTAGATTAGATTTCTGGAAGATAGGTTTGGACACAGTGTATCTTACATTAATTAATGTTAACAACTGACCATAAAAATCAGCCATTTGTGTTTCTGGCATAGGTTCTTCTCTTCATGCGGGGGGTGGGGGGGTGGGGGGGGTGGGGTGAAGAAAAAATAATTCTGCTAGAGAAGTTCCTTAATTCTGAAAACTCTTTAGTCTTCAGACTAAACCTCTGGTAAGAGATCAAAATCTGTTGATTTCAAATATTTTAACACTTTGTGAGATTCTGTGTTGAATATTATCTACAATCTTTGCTTGGCTACAATATATACGCAGTTGAAACATACGCATTGACCAGTTTGGCTCAGAACTTCTAACAGCCTCCTGCAACCTTAGGAGCCTTAAGAAATGCAGTGCTTGAACCAAGAATTCATTTTTATAAAAAATAAAATAGTGAAATGGAAGTATTAATTATTTGAATTTGGTTAATGAGGAACTGAAATATCTAGTTTTGGAGAGTCAGTGGTTTTCAGTGTAGGAAATATCAAATGGAGGCATAACCTCAACTGAACTAATTCCTTAGAAAGTGTTATTTTTTTCTTATTGGTTTGTGTGAAAGAAAATTTAGAAAGAGGTAGACGATCCATTTTTTAACACTGGTATAATAAATTAGGTAATTAATTCATTCTTATTTCCTAAAACAAAACAAAAAGACTCTGTAGAGGGCACCAGATGGAGAGCTGGGCAGGCAGGTGAGCAAGGAAGCGGGCTGTCAGAGAGTGGCAGTGATGGGCAGGGAGCTGGATGGAGAGCCGGGCAGGAGAGCAAGTGAGCAAGGTGTCAGAGGGTGGCTTGGTAGGTTGGCTCTCGTCCAGGGGTGGGATTCAAAAGTGTTTACTACTGGTTCTGTGGGTGTGGCTTTGAGGGTATGGTGTGGCTTGGTGAGCATAGCTTGGTGGGTGTGGCTCGGGAGGGATATTGTAAAATCTCCATTCCGTCCCCAATCCTGGGGGAAGGTTGCTGAAAAATCCCTATTCCCTCCCCATCCCGCTAATCTGCTTTCCAGCTCCGTTCTCCTGTGCAGGGCAACAAAAGAAAACCCAGCCGATCAGCTGGGACTCAGGAGGCAGGGAATAGATGGGGGCGGGGCCAGTTAGAGGTGGTATTTGCCGGTTCTCCAAACTACTCCAAATTTCCACTACTTCTGGTTCCCCAGAACTGGTCAGAACCTGCTGATTATCACCTCTGCTCTGGCCCAAAGGCCAAACTGGCAGTCAGAGAATGGCAGTTTGGTTGCAGCAAGGGATTGGGGTGGAAGGCAGGGAGGCAGTGGCAGACAGGAAATTCCTATTTTGACACCCCCTACCATTGCCTCCATGCCTTGGGTTGTGTTGGATGGGAAACGAGTGAGCAGGCTGTCAGAGGGCAAAGCGGCAGCAGTGGCAGCTTCCCATCTTGACCTTTTCACCACCAATGTTGGTCCTCTATGCCTTTTCTCTGGACCGAGCACAGAACAGGCAGGTTGGCAGCTTCGCGAGATTATTTTGTACTGTTTTTTTGAAAGTGCCGTGGCTGTGCAGGTTTTTTTTTTTTTAAAGTTTTGTGACTCTGCAATTTTTTTAAAAAAATGCCGCAGCTCTTTGAGCTTTTTTTAAAAGCGCCACCACCACATTGCAAAGTAAAACTTGCAGAGCCGCTCAGCCAGCTCTCCACGTGGTGCCCACAGCAAGTTACTCTCTGCAGCATCTGTCTGGGGTTCAGAGCTCCGACAAAGAAATGGTGGCAGCGAGTTGGCAGAGGGAACTTGGCGGTGGCAAGAAGGCCACCCACTGCTGACCGTGTCAAGTTAGTGGTGTCAAATCATCCCATTCCAACCCAAGACTGAACAGCTACAAAAGAAGGATAGTATTAAATTTGAGGTCCTGGTGGATTATATTCTTAGTGTGAAAGTAAGGTTCCTAAAAGAAGGCTCTGTACCCAAGATTGGACTGCTGCAAGAGAAAGATAATATTAGATTTGTGGTCCCAGTGGATTATATTCTCAGCATGAAAGTAACTGCGGGAAAAAGAAGAGCTATGAGTATATTTTCTTTACATAATCATTTGTAAGTGCGCCTCCCATTTCTCTGTGTGCTTGGCCTGCATGTTTATCAGGCATACATAATATGGTGTAAGCGATTCTTTTTTCCCCTTTTCTTAATTTTACTGATTTACATCTCACCTTTCACCACAGGGCCTTTTCTGTTGCATCAGATCCATTTCTCAGAGCTCAACCCCATGAACATAGACATGGGAAGGAAACTGATAATGGATGGAAACTGAACAAGGAGAGATTTAACCTGGAAATAAGGAGAATGCTGCCAAAAACAGAAGTATCCAATTAATTATAACAGAAACCAACCAAAGTACCCGAAAAAACCAACCAGAATACGCAGAACTTCAAGGAGGATTCAGAATCTATCAAACTACTTTGCTTCCTGCAAAGATTTCATCACTGAGGCCTGACTTTTATCCCTTATGGGAGGGGCCATCACTTCCCAGCCTTACTCCCGAGGCACTCCTTCTGCTTCAGCTGCTTTCACCTTCTAGCAGCTCTGTGCAAATGCGCACTGGGAACAGGCTCCCCTGGGTCCTCTGCTTCGCAGCTGCCAGACTCCGAAGGCTCCAAAAGCAGCACCCCACTCTCAGGTGGTCCTGACCCCATCCCTGCATCGGATGCAGGACCCTCGTCCAAGTCCTTTCCAGACACCTTGAGTAGTCCCCTTTCTTCCTCACTGTCCATCTGCACCAGCTGCCAGAGAACCACAACATACCAAGAGCAGGCAGCAACAAGCTGTTGCCATTTTCTGTTTATTTCTGCTGCTGGGGACATGTTGCTGCAATGCGCCCCTTCATTAAGAGGAACACCCCACATCTGCTTCATTGGAAAGCCAAACTATCTGAAGCCTTCCTTTTTGGGAGAAGATAGGGACAAAGCAACTACAAAGCACTGGAGAAGCAGCAATTTTTGAAGGGAGGATGTGTTCTTTCAATCAGAATTTAGTCCCAGACTGGGGACAGAAACAACGCTCCTTGTATAGTTGATGACCTTTGCCATGACTTTGTTTTTGGATAATTTCCCCTCTTCCAGTATTGATGTACCATTCATTAGCTTTGGATACTATCGATCATTGTTATCCTTTGGGTCACATGCAAAAGTTTGGGGACCGTTTTACAGTAATTTAACTCCTTCCTTAGGCAGTTGCAGTCAGAGGGGAATGTGATCAATGCCTTGCACAGGTTACCTGTGATTTTCTGAGTGGAAATCCAAGGGATGGTTTTGTTTAATAGAGCCCCACATGGCTGGCACTACAGGATCTTCTGGACCACCTTCTCCAACCCAGATTGACATCTTCAATACATAGATCATAATCAGAGTAATCCCAGATTTCTATGAAATAAATGGGACTGAAGGGAGATTAGGAGATTATGTCTTCCCATCACAGCACCAATCCTAGGAAAATCCCAATCTCTTTGTTGAGAAGATGGCTTCCCCTACCTAGCTCATCCTTTCAGAAAGTGGTAAAACTGAGCTTTTCCATTCTTGAATGTCACCTTGCTATTAAATTAACTTGTGAGTTGTTGGGGAATTATAATAGAATTGCTGTTTTTCAGGAAACTGTTTTTAAGACACCGGTAAATTTCTTTTTCTATATATCACTTATTTTATTCCATGGTTTTGTAAAGTTGCACGGTTTGATTTGAGGTCTATTTTCATTAATTGACTCTTTTGAAATAGAAAAGACACATAACAGTGGTGTCAATATGTAACTGATAAAATTTGTTCACACTAACATGTCAAAACTCCTTGACAATTTTCTGGCATTTGCTCAACTTTTTTTTGTAAAGTTTTTTTTAAAAACATACATCAACATCATGTCATGGGCAGTGTGGTATCTGAGTGTCATTCATTTTGATACAAAAGTAGTATTAATATAAATGAAAATTACTACATTAATCAGATTTAAGTGATCTAATGTTACTATAGATATCTGTATCAGTACATAATCCTTCATTTTTCAATTATTCAATATTTGCTACATCCTTCTAATAGTAACAGCATTATTTTTGAACATACCTGATAACATCCTTTTTCAAAATCTGATCTTAACCTCTAACATTCACTTTAAATATGTTATGTAAAAAATTGTATAACAATATTTCCATTTCTAATTTTTTAATCTATCCCAATTTTTAATACAGCCAATCATGGTTTTTTAAGAAGAAGCCTTCCTAGCCACACCTGATTTCTCCAAGAACTGGCCGCATAACATGTTCCCATTTAGTTTGCTGAATAGATAAGATTTCTGGAAGACAGGTTTGGACACAGCATATCGTATCTTAATGTAATGTTAACACTGTCCATAAAAATCAGCCATTTGTGTTTCTGGCATCAGTTCTTCTCTTCATGGTCTAATTGTGGGGGTGGGGGGGGTGAAGAAAAAAATAACTGATGGAGAGAAGTTCCCTAACTCTGAAACCTCCAAAGACTAAACCTCTGGTCCCAGTGACTGACCCAGATTGGATCCTCCAACATTGAGCCTGGGACACGTATATTTGCCTTCGTTTGAAAAGTCCAAGACTTTTGCAAACTTCAGGATATAGTGATCTTGGCTGCTAAACCTATTTGTTTATTAATAGATGAGCAATTACGCTTTCATTCTGTTGTGTATGCATAAAGATTTAATAAAGTGTGAGCTTGGAGTTAAGTGCAGGGTTCTGGCCCTGCACTTCTGATTGGCTGTTAAGCGGCCGGACCGGATTGGCCCGTCCCGGGGAATCCGATTGGCCCTTAACAGAGAGTTCCTATTGGTTATAAGAGCTAGTGCTCCTAGCTCGTTATTGTTAAAAGTTACAGGGTTTGCCTATATAAGGCGGGTTTAACTGCTATTGAGTGAGAAGTCACAATGTAAATAAAGAGCTGAAGTTCACCGTTCAGAGGCTTGTCTCCATTCTTTCTCGCCCATGCTCAAAACGTAACACTGGTGACGAAGGTGGGATTTGGAGATATCTGAACCAACGAAACTTCGAAGAACACCGAGCACGTGACAGACGACGCCAA
Source organism: Hydrophis major (assembly GCA_033807585.1). NCBI lineage: Eukaryota > Metazoa > Chordata > Lepidosauria > Squamata > Elapidae > Hydrophis > Hydrophis major. Next base: position 226,605,911 of record CM066329.1, read on the forward strand.
CAACGGAACCATGTCCGGCGGCATCGTACCACCCGCTCCGTTCGATCCAGCACAGGAAGACTGGGAGTCTTACATGGATCGCTTCCAAATGTTCTTAGAGACCAACAACTTAAAAGACGCCACAGCCGGGAAGAAACGGGCGGTGTTCCTAACGCATTGCGGTCCAACCGTATTTAAGATGGCTAAAGCACTAGCCAAACCCCGAGAAGTGAAGGCCATGGATTGGGATGACCTCGAACCTATCCTACGAGACCACTACGCCCCGACTGTGCCTACGCTCGTGAGACGCCACGAGTTTTATCAGAGGAGCCAGCGAAAGGGAGAAAGCGTGGCCGACTTCATAGCAGACCTTTGAAATTTGGGAGGCCTCTGCAAATTCACCGATTTAGAAGAAGCACTAAGAGATCGCATAGTTCTGGGACTAGATGCACCAGGTGTCCAAAGCAAGCTGATGGCGAAAGGCGACATCAGCCTTGCCGATGCCATCACCGATGCTACTGCAGCAGAAGCAACCAGGAAGTTGGCTGCACAACTGCACCGAAACCGCGCTCCGGTACCACCACCAGCCAGCGACATCTCACCGAGTTCAGAAGGGCGACAATGCACGACAAGGATCTCTCTTCGTCGTGAGACAGTGACGAAGAAGGGGTCCATCGACTGCAGTCCGACCGGGACCATCACCCGAAGCCCTTACGCCCTTGCGCTGGCTGCGGAGCCAACCATGCCAGGTCCGAATGCAAATTCCGCGATGCACTCTGCCATGAGTGCGGGAAACGAGGCCATATCGGACAGGTCTGCCACAGCTTGCCAGGACCCAGCCAGGCCTCAAAAGGGGCTAACTATCGCCAATCGACAGGAAACCGTCCTGTACGGCGAGAGCCAGTAAACCACTCCTACAGAAATCGAGCTTTGCAGAGAGAAGAGGTTCACCATACTATCACTATCGGTCACGCCTCAGCCTTGGACACAAAGAAAATCCGAGTCACAGTAGCCATTGAGAACCAGCCTTGCCACACGGAGGTCGACTTGGGATCGTCCCTCTCGATGGTGTCCGGGAAGACACTCAAGCAACTCATCCCCACAATTTATTGCCAAGATTTCCACTCCCAACACCTCATCCTCAAGGACTACCAAGGGAATCGAATCCCCGTCGTCGGTTCCTGCCGAGTCCAAGTCTCCTTCAAGAAGCACACAGCATACTTACCTTTAACGGTCATCGATAGAGATAGGCCTAGCCTACTGGGCCTCCAATGGTTCGCACCACTCGGCATTGAAGTGGCTGGCATAAGCCAAGTCAGCGGCGGTGACTGGGAGGAAGACCTTATCTCTGAGTTCAGGGACATCTTCGCGGACAGCTTAGGTGAGTAGAAGGGGACCCCGATTTCATTCAGTCTAGATCCAAAAATAGCTCCCATCCATCTAAAGCCCCGTCGAGTTCCGTTTGCCTTAAAATCGAAAATCGACGAATAACTCGACAAACTGATAGCTCAGGGGGTGTTAGAGCCCATCGATCACTCCCCTTGGGAAACCCCAATTGTAACACCCATTAAGCCAGATGGGTCAATCCGAATTTGTGGGGACTACCGGGCCACTTTGAACCACGCCCTGCAGCAGAACGTGTATCCAGTTCCGGTGGTGCAGCATCTCCTCCATTCCCTGGGGGGTGGGAAAGTCTTCGCTAAATTAGATTTAGCTCAGGCATATCAGCAATTACCAGTAAATGAAAAAACGGCACAGGCCCAAACTATTGTGATGCACCGAGGTGCCTTTAAATGTACCCGGCTGCAATTTGGAGTTAGTGTAGCCCCGGGGATTTTTCAGAGCCTTATGGAAAGTTTATTGCAAGGAATTAAGGGCGTGGTCCCCTATTTTGACGATGTATTAATTGCAGCCCCTACAAAAAAAATCTTACAGGACCGGTTAAAATTAGTCCTAAAAAAATTCCAAGAGGCCGGTCTTAAGGTTAAAAAAAACAAATGTAAATTGTGTATTGACAGTGTTGAGATTTTAGGGTACCTGATTGATAGCCAGGGCATTCACCCTATGGAAAGTAAACTAAAAGCGATAAAAAACGCTCCCAGGCCACAAAACAAGGCCGATCTCCAGGCGTTCCTAGGCCTCATCAATTTTTATAATGTATTTTTGCCGCACAAAGCAACGGTCGCTGAACCGTTACACCGGTTGTTAGATAAAAAAGCAAATTGGCTATGGGGTTACCATGAAGAATAGGCGTTCCGAAATGTTAAAAAACTGCTCACTTCTGACTCTGTACTCATGCAGTATAACGAGACTTTGCCGTTAGTTATAACATGTGATGCATCGCCTTTCGGGGTGGGCACCATTTTGAGCCATGTACTGCCTAATGGAAACGAAGCCCCTGTTGCATATTTTTCAAAGACTCTTTCAAAAACTGAGTGAAACTGTGGACAAATCGATAAAGAAGCCCTCACAATTGTCTCAGCTGTAAAAAGATTCCACGAATACGTGTATGGCCGGGCTTTTACTATTGTGACTGACCACAAACCATTATTGGGGATAATAGCCAGAGATAAGCCGACTCCCTACATATTATCCCCTAGGATGACCCGATGGTCAGAATTCTTAGCTGCTTATAACTATCGGCTGCAATACCGCCCGGGGAAGGCCATTCCCCACGCCGACGCATTGAGCCGCGCACTGCTTCCAGAGACTCTCAATGATCCTGCACCAACGGTAACCACATTGCAAATCGAGGCACTCAACTCGCCGCCACTAACCACCCGAGATATCGTGAGAGAAACCAAACGCAACCACACCCTAGCACGAGTCCTAAGCTGGGTAGAATGCGGATGGCCATTGGACCAGTTATCAGATGACTTCACACCATTCAAGACTCGACAAACCGAGCTCTTCTCCCAGAAAGGCTGTGTCATCTGGGGCGATAGAGTTGTTATCCCAGAATGACTCCAGAAAGTGCTGCTGAGAACCTTGCACGATGGCCACCCCGGCATCATGCGAATGAAAGCCCTTGCGCGAAGCTACTCATGATGGCCAGGCATTGACAAGCAAATCGAACAGTGGGTTAAAGCTTGTCCCAAATGCCAAGAAGTCAGCAACGCCCCACCAAAAGCCATGCCTACTGAATGGGAGACACCACGTGGACCCTGGTCTCGAATTCACTTGGACTTCGCGGGGCCAACCAAGGGCCACACCTTCCTGCTTACCGTCGACGCCTACTCAAATTGGCTCGAGATCCATCGCATGACGACTACGGCCTCTGAGGCGGTTATCAAAACCTTAGACAGACTCTTTGCAACCCACGGATTACCAGACGTCCTGGTATCCGATAACGGCCCTCAATTTACCGCACTAGTGTTCGAGCAGTACCTCCCTGACCGCGGCATTCGCCATGCACTCACCTCGCCTGCACACCCTGCGACCAATGGCAAAGCAGAACGCATGGTCCAATTTGTGAAGAAAACCTTACAGAAGGTAGACTACGACAACATTGATGACAAGGTCAATCGAATCCTTTTCTTGCAACACATCACCCCACATAGCTTCACCAACAAAACTCCCGCCGAACTGCTAATGGGACGAAAGCTCCGCTCCCACCTCGACCCATTGCACCCAGCTTATGAACCGGAGAAACCACTAGGATCCAGCGGCCGCTCTCATACCTTCCAGGTAGGAGACTTGGTATATACTAAAAACCTATCGGGCGACCCGTTGTGGGTGGAAGCGACAGTAGTACGTGTAACCGGCCCCAGATCCTATCTTGTACAATGCCTTGACAATAAACTTTGGAAACGTCATATCGATCAATTACGATTGCGGCTTCCAGCAGCCAGTCCGCAACTCCCCTATGACCAAACTGAGGGGGGGGGAGGTACAGAAGAAGATGAATTCCTAGAGAACTCGTTCAAAGGAAACGACGGCTTGATAGAGACTCAGGAAGCGGAGCCGGAGGGAGAAACGGTTGCACCTCAAGGAATTGCAGAGAATGTGGGCAACGATGTAGAAGTGAACTCTGAACCAGAAGCAGCCCCAGTACCAAACAACGATCTACCTCAGCGTGATTGCAGCCAGCTGATACAACGGAAATCAAAGAGACTAATAAGACAACCGTCCTACCTAAGGGACTATGTAACTGTGCCCTGCAAATAAGAAGCCAGGGGGAAGGGGTGTTGTGTATGCATAAAGATTTAATAAAGTGTGAGCTTGGAGTTAAGTGCAGGGTTCTGGCCCTGCACTTCTGATTGGCTGTTAAGCAGCCGGACCGGATTGGCCCGTCCCGGGGAATCCGATTGGCCCTTAACAGAGAGTTCCTATTGGTTATAAGAGCTAGTGCTCCTAGCTCGTTATTGGTTAAAAGTTACAGGGTTTGCCTATATAAGGCGGGTTTAACTGCTATTGAGTGAGAAGTCACAATGTAAATAAAGAGCTGAAGTTCACCGTTCAGAGGCTTGTCTCCATTCTTTCTCGCCCATGCTCAAAACGTAACACATTCCAAATCATATGAGAACCTGGAGTTGTGGAATAACCAGATTTGAAAACAAGAGAGAAGATGTTTTGCTAGAAATCTTGGGTGAAATAAGAGATCAAAATCCATTGATTTCAAATGTTTTAACGCTTTGTGATATTCTGTGTTGAAGATTATCTACAATCTCTGCTTGGCTATATATGCAGTTGAAACATATGCATTGAACAGCATGGCCCAGAACTTCTAACAGTCTCCTGGAACATCAGGAGCCTTAAGAAATGCAGTGCTTGAAACAACAATTCATTTTTTATAAAAAATTGAAAAGTAAAATGGAAGTATTAGTCACCTATGCTCTGATGAAAAATCTGTAGAGATCAATTTGAGAGTTTTTCTAAATTAGGACCACCAGATCTGGGCAAAGAATAGGCAGCAACAAGCAGTTGTCATTTTCTGTTTATTTCTGCTGCTGAGACATGTTGAATCAAAAAAATGGTGTCTGACTCATGTGGGTGGGAGCCAGAGTTAAGCTGCTGGGGGTTCGCAGAGATTTGGCAGAACCCCTAGCTAAGATTCTTACAGTTTGGAAAACCTCCCAAAGCTCACTCCTGACTAGCCCCACTCACCCCTCCCCTCCCAGGAGTCCCCACAAGGCCCATTTTGGATGTAGGTAAGTGCAGGACACACGCAGAGGCTTAGGGAGAGCAAAAAACAGGCCTCCCAGAAGTTTGGGAAGGCCAGAAACGGGCCCGTTTCCAGAGGCCAGAAACGGGCCCGCTTCCAGAGAGCCTCCGGAGCCCAGGGAGGCTGTTTTTGCCCTCCTGGAGGTTCAAGTTAAACTTCTGGACCCCGGGGAGCCCCACATGGCTGGCACTACAGTACCTTCTGGACCACCTTCTCCAACCCAGATTGACATCTCCAATACATAGATCACACTCTGAGCAATCTCAGATTTCTATGAAATAAATGGGACTGAAGGGAGATGTCTTTCCATCACAGCACCAATCCTAGAGAATAGCTTCCCTTTGAAGAGGAAATGATTTCTCCCACATCATCCTTTCAGAAAGTGGTAAAACTGAGCTTTTCCAAACTTGAATGGTACCTTGCTATTGAATTAACTGGGGAATTGTTGGGGAATTATCATAGAATTGCTGAATTTCAGAAAACTGTTTTTAAGATAGTAAATTGTTTGTTGTACCATGTGTTCCATACTAGCAGGCGTGTAGGCCTGCATTCCTATTGGTCCGGAAAAGCTGGGCTGTGATTGGACAAAACTAAACGTTCTGATTGGTTCTTATTCGGCTGCCGCGATTGTGTAAAACCAAGCTTGGCAAGCTCAAATGCATGTCATAGGCTGCCTAGCTGCAGCCAGCTCTATAAAAGGAGCTGCCTCGGCTGGGAGTCTTGTCTCAGTATCTGGTTTCCTAATAAAGAGCTGTTGTCACTACTTCGAGTCTGGTCTCTCCTTGGGACCCACCGCCCAGACTTAACACTGGCAATGAGGATGGGATACTGAGACAACAGAGCTGACTAGCACTTGGTAGATAGCGCATAGACGACCTGCAAGATGGCCAGCAGTGCCGTGCCACCCACATCATTCAATTCGGCCAGCGAGGACTGGGAGTCCTACATTGATCGTTTCCAAATGTTCTTGGAATCAAACAACCTGAAGGACGCCACCGGCAGCAAGAAGCAAGCGGTTTTTCTAACAAACTACAGACCCGCCGTTTTTAAAATGGCCAAGGCACTCGCAAAGCCAACAGACGTCAAGACTATGGATTGGGATACCCTAGCTCCCATCCTCTGGAACCACTACACCCCGGCAGTGCCAATTCTCATCTGTCGGCATGATTTTTACCAGAGGGATCAGCGTGAGGGCGAGAGCATTGGAGAGTTCATAGCCGACCTGAGGGACATAGGAGGCTTGTGCGAATTCGCCAATTTAGACGAGGCCATGCATGACCAAGTCGTCCTCGGCCTGAAAGACCCAACTCTCCAAAGCAGACTGATGGCTAAAGGGGACACCTCCCTCGCCGACTCTGTAGCCAAAGCCACCACAGCCGAGGCCACCCGTAACTCAGCGGCGCGAATGCGGCGTTCAAACGGAAACGACCACCAACCCACCAGCGAGACGGCAACTGCAGCAGAAAAAAATGCAGCATCTACCCACCATGGTGACATCGAATCCCCTTCTGAAAGCGAAGAGGAAGAAATTCACAGACTTCAGTTGGAACGCGAGCGACAAGACTGGCACAGCTGTAAGTCGAGTTACCAATGTGCCGGCTGTGGAGGAAATCACCCATGTTCCGAATGCAAGTTCCTGGACGCTGTTTGCCGTTTTTGCGAAAAACGAGGGCATGTTGCCAAAGTATGCTGTAACAAACAAAATTCCAGCCCCCGACGAAGGGGAAACAGCCCAAGAAGAAGAGATGGCACCCCCACCATAAACCAGGACCACCATAATGACAGCCAATGGAACCAGGACAGCCAACTCAGGAAATTCCTCAAGGTACCCTGAAGAGAAAAAACACACCAAACAGTCACCATCGGCCACGCTTCATCAATAGATGCATGAAAGATACATGTAGAGGTCAACATCGAGAATCAGCCTTGCACCATGGAGGTAGACTCCGGTTCCTCCCTCTCTATGGTCTCCTGGAGGACCATCAAAAGACTAATTCCCAGCATCTGCCGCCAGGAGCTAAGCGACCAGAAGCTAATATTAAGAGACTATCAAGGTAATCGCATTCCGGTTGTTGGTACTGGATATTTTCAAGTTTCATTCAGAAACCACTCCACCATCCTACCACTCACAATCATCGATAAAGACAGACCCAGCCTACTCGGGTTGCAGTGGTTCGCACCGTTGGAGATCGAGATGGCAGGCATCAACCACACAGAAGACGAAAACTGGGAAGCAACGCTCATCCAGGATTTCCAAGAAGTCTTCAGTGAACATCTAGGCAAGTACAAGGGGTCCCCTATCTCCTTTAATCTCAGCCCTGACATTGCTCCCATCCGTCTCAAGCTGCGCCGAGTGCCTTTTGCACTCAAGCCTAAAATAGATGAACAATTAGACAAACTAATAGCGCAAGGCGTGTTAGAACCCATCGATCATGCCTGTTGGGAGACCCCAATTGTCACCCCCATCAAACCCGATGGCTCCCTGAGAATTTGTGGTGACTACAAGGCCACCCTCAACCACGCATTGCAGCAGAGCGCCTACCCAGTGCCAGTCGTCCAACATCTCCTGCACTCACTTGGGGGTGGCAAGATCTTTGCAAAGCTCGACCTGGCTCAATCTTATCAACAACTGCCAGTCGATGCTGAAACCGCCAAAGCCCAAACAATAATGACACATAGAGGGGCATTCAAATGTAACCGGCTCCAGTTTGGGGTCAGCGTCGCACCGGGCATTTTTCAAAGTCTAATGGAGAGATTGCTGCAGAGAATTAAAGGAGTTGTGCCCTATTTCGACGACGTTCTGGTAGCAGCCTCTACCAAAAAACAATTGGAAAAATGACTGAGGGCGGTCCTACAGAAATTCAAAGATGCTGGCCTCAAGGTGAAAAAGGAAAAGTGCCAATTATGCACTGAAAGGGTTGAATTTCTTGGCTACCTCCTTGACAAAAAAGGAATTCACTGCACAGATAAAAAATTGAAAGCCATCAAAAATGCCCCCAGACCAAAGAACAAAACAGACCTCCAAGCCTTCCTCAGACTCATTAATTTCTATAACATTTTTCTACCCCAGAAAGCGACTGTCGCAGAACCTCTGCATAGACTCCTTGATAAAAAGGCTTCCTGGATATGGGGACGGCAAGAAGAGCACGCTTTTCACCAGATAAAAAACCTTTTGACTTCAGACGCAGTCCTCATGCAATACAATGAAACGCTACCTCTGACTGTTACTTGTGATGCATCACTTTTCGGGGTTGGCGCCATCCTGAGCCACGTTTTACCAAATGGAACGGAAGCCCCCGTTGCATTCTTTTCCAGAACATTGTCCAAGCCAGAGAGGAACTATAGCCAGCTGGACAAAGAAGCCCTCGCCATCGTTTCCGCAGTAAAGAGATTCCACGAATACATTTATAGTAGGACATTTTCCATTATTACAGACCATAAACCTCTACTTGGCATATTGGCGGGTGACAAGCCCACCCCACACATCTTGTCACCTAGAATGACAAGATGGTCTGAATTTCTTGCCGCTTATAATTACAAATTGATACATCGCCCTGGCAAGACAATCTCGCACGCCGACGCCTTAAGCTGCTCCCCCTTGCCAGATTTGCAAGAAGACCCAGCACCCACATTACCAGTCTTGCAAATTGAAACAATCCTCATGCCACCAATAACTGCGCAAGACATTGCCCACGAAACTAGGAAGGACAGATGCTTGGTGCAAGTTCTCAGCTGGATGGAGAGGGGATGGCCAGAAACTGAGCCAAATGAACTTTTTAAACCATTTAAAAACCAACAAACTGAACTCTTTTCGCAAAGAGGTTGCGTGTTGTGGGGAGACCAGGTAGTAATACCAGAGACACTACAGAAAAAAGTTTTAGACTTGCTGCATGACAGGCACCCTGGTATTGTGTGCATGAAAGCCCTGGCCAGGAGCTACGCTTGGTGGCCAGGCATGGACAAGCAAATTGAAACCTGGGTCGCCGCTTGTAACAGATGCCAAGAGACTCGCTCGGCTCCCCCTAAGGCCCCTCCATTAGAATGGGAAACACCCAGAGGCCCTTGGTCGCACATCCATATTGACTTCGCAGGGCCAACCAAGGGGCACACCTTCTTAATCACTGTTGACGCTTATTCAAATTGGCTCGAGGTAAGCACAATGAAGACAACTACCATGGAAGCTGTCATCAAGAAATTAAATAAACTTTTCGCAACGCATGGTCTGCCAGATGTCATCGTTTCTGACAATGGGCCACAATTTACCGCCTTGGCTTTTGAACAATACTTGGCAGACCGCAGCATCCAACACGCATTGACATCGCCAGCTGACCTGGTGGCGAATGGTAGAACTGAACGCATGGTTCAATTTACAAAACAAAACTCTGCACAAAATGGAACATGGCAACATCCACGAGAAGATCACCAGGATGCTTCTTCTACAACATATCACACCAAATACAACCACCAACAAGAGCCCAGCAGAGCTATTAATGGCCAGAAGACTCAGGTCACCTCTAGACTGCCTGCATCCTGCTTACACCCCAGAAAAACCCCTTGGTTCCAGCAGCAAGCACCACGCCTTCAAGTAGGAGACACTGTATTTGCCAAAAACTTTACAGGGAAACCACTTTGGATCCCTGCGAAAATCACCCAAGTCACAGGCCCCCGCTCCTACCGGCTCGAGACCACCGATGGGAGGTTGTGGAAACATCATATTGACCAGCTAAGATCCAGGCTGACCGCTTACCCCTCATACACTCTAACCAAGAAATCGGGGGGGGGGGGACCTCAAGTTCAGAAAATGAACGAATATCTGTACAAGTAGAACACCCCCCACAGACATTAAACAAAAACCAACAATACAAGCCAGAAGGGAGTCGTGGCAGACGGGCACTTCACCTGGAAGCAGCAGCCGGACAAGTTCCATCAGCCCAGAGAGCCCAGGCGGGAGCAGCAGAGCAAACGACTCAACCGACCCGGAATCACCAGGCGGGAGTCGCAGCAGAGGACCGGCTCACCCTTCCAGGCAGTTCCATCTTGCAGCTCGAGAGAAACGCAGAGCCCGTCCGAATCCGATAGTGAACAGAGACATTGTGAACTGCGCAAGTCTAGTAGGCAGGTATGAAGACCCACCTACTTGCGTGATTACATTACCCCGCCCCTTGGACAGAAACAAGAAGGGAGGGGTGTTCCATACTAGTAGGCTTGTAGGCCTGCATTCCTATTGGTCCAGAAAAGCTGGGCAGTGATTGGACAAAACTAAGCGTTCTGATTGGTTCTTATTCGGCTGCCGTGATTGGGTAAAACCAAGCGCGGCAAGCTCAAATGCATGTCATAGGCTGCCTAGCCGCAGCCAGCTCTATAAAAGGAGCTGCCTCGGCTGGGAGTCTTGTCTCAGTATCTGGTTTCCTAATAAAGAGCTGTTGTCACTACTTCGAGTCTCTTCTCTCCTTGGGACCCACCACCCAGACTTAACACCATGGCTTATCAATGATATTTACTGTGGATGTTTTATCCCACAGTACATAACAAGATGGAATGGATATGGAGAAAATACACACCTGAAAAATAAATGACATTCTTCAATCACATTTGATTTATTTGCTGCTCATCTTTTTTTGAATGTTTTCTTTCTTGTAATAAGCATTCAGGTACATCTAGTTTATTTCTCATTCTCTAAACACTAGCATATTGACAGTGAAGGCCATGAAGACTTAGAACAGTAGCTTCAGCAGTCTTTGCTACCATCACCTTTCAGGATTTCTTTCTGTTTAGAAGTTACTTTATCCCATGGTTTCGAAAAGCTGCACATTGAGATTTTAAAACGATCATCAGAAATTGACCCTTTTGAAATAGAAAAGGTACAAAAAGATGGTGTCAATAAGTAAATGTTATGACTCCCCTTCAAAATTCAAGCGAGCAAAACAGAAAGCAGCCATTTCAAAAGTAAATCCAAACAGAAAGTAGTCTCACAAGCTAACGGCTGTCATAAATCACAATTCACAGCAGCAAACACTGCTCTAATTCGGCATACCAGTCCCGGCAAACAATCCTAAGCCTCAGAGCCTCTGCTGTAAAATTCTCACTCATTCGGTCACTTTGTTCCCAACCCAGCTGTGTCCTTTTATACTCATTGAGGCAACGTGCTACTTTCCCTAATCAGCGTCTGGCTTGCCTCCCCCCAACTTGACGTCTCAGTCTCCTCCTAGTTCTAGCATCAAGCTACGATCTGTCAACTTCCCCACTCGACACCTCTGATTCATTTTGTGGATCAGATGCTGGCATGAATGAGGTCTCAGGTTGTGGCGAAGAGTGTCAGATAACCTCTCATCCCCCTGGCTCACATCTGTGTCTTCTAATAATTCAGACTCCACATTCACAGCAGGCTCCAGCCTTTCATCATCAGAGTCATCAGAGTCAAAACTCACAGCAGGATCGATCCTTTCAGTCACAACAAGTAACTGTGAGGATTTATTCACAATCCTAACTCTAATCTGAACCCAAACCCTAACTGTTGCTATTTGGTCCACAGGCAATGTGTCTGTTCCATATAAGCCAACTTTCTCCTTTTTTCAGAAAATCCATAGTCTTTCAAAGCAAGCTTTATTTCTTTAAGGGAATTGACAATACAGTATCTCACTGACACTGGCTTATCCCTCCAAAAATGGGATGGAAGTTGACCAAGTAGTACTATAAAGCAGATTAGTAAAAATGATAATGTTGAAACAAATGTTTTGCAATGTGCCATCCTCTCTAATTTATATGTATTAATTATTACCAGATAATTGGTATTCTCTACCTGAAAATAGGTATTCTTCTCCTTTGAGAGGGCCTTTGTGTACATATCCACAATAATCATCTGAGACTGGGCTGTAAAGAAACTGTGCACTTCTTAGTTTCTCTGGACCGTTGTATACCTTCAGAAAGAAAGATTATTCAGTATATAATAAAGACAAGAGTAGGTCAGGAGAATTTGACATGAGAAGAAGAAGAATATTCCTTTACGAAAGTTGAATGTATGCAAACCCTGCTGTTCCTAATAATGTTTCAGGAGGAGAGGCTTACCTCAATCGGCTGAATATTATAAATATTTTTGGGAAAATATGATGGAGATTCAGGATCCGGCTTGACACTCATAAATTTGGCCCTCATCACTGGAAAGACAGAAAAAGAGAGAAAGATTTTTTAGTAAGATGTACCTTCAGATTCTCAATATGGAGCAAATTCAGTGGTGCTGGTGGGTCTTATTTTACAGAGATTTCTGAAACAAGTAATATGTTCAGTTTTCATGCCATAGGAATTATTTTCTGCAACTGGAAGGATTAACACTGTTAAGTCCTGAACATGGGTCAGAGTAAATGGAGACAGCCTCTGAATAGTGAACTTTCAGCTCTTTATTTGCATAGTGACTTCTCAAAACAACAACAGTGAACTCTGCCTTATATAGGCAACCCTTGTGAGAATTGTCCAATAACGAGCTATGAATGCTAGCTCTTTTAACCAGTAAGAATTCTCTGTTAAAGGCCAATCGGATTCCTCAGAACTAACCAATCCGATCTGGCCGCCTAACAGCCAATCAGAAGTGCAGGGCCAGAACCCTGCATTTTACCTCAAGCACATACTTTATTAACCATGGCACATACACAACACCCCTTCCCCCTGGCTTCTTAATTACGGTGTAGTTATATAGTCCCTTAGATAGGACGGTTGTCTTTTAACTCTTTCGGATTTTCATTGGATTGGTTGGTTGCAATCCTGTTGAGGTAGATTGTTGTTTGGCAGTGGTTCTGCTTCTTGCTCAGCTGCAATTTCTTGCGGTGCAAATGTTTCTCCTTCCTGCTCCATTTCCTGAGTATCACTTAGTTCGTCGCTCCCTTCGAGCAAATTCCCTGGAACTTCATCTTCTTCCATATTTCCCCCCCCCCCAGTTTGGTCATGGGGAAGTTGTTGACTGGCCATTGTGAGTCGTGACCGTAATTGGTCGATATGCCGTTTCCACAGTTTATTGTCACAGCATTTCACTACGTAGGATTTAGGGCCGGTCACTAGTACTACTGTCGCCTCTATCCATAACGGGTCGCCCGATAAGTTCTGTGCGTAAACGAGGTCTCCTACGTGGAAAGTGCGACAGCGGCCACTGGATCCTATTGGCTTTTCCAGTTCGTAAGCAGGGTGCAACCGGTCGAGGTGGGAGCGGAGTCTTCATCCCATCAGTAGTTCGGCGGGAGTTCTGCCAGTGACGCTATGTGGAGTTATGTGTTGCAAAAAGAGAATTTGGTTGACCTTGTCATCGATATTGTTATAGTCCACTTTTTGCAAAGTCTTTTTAACACATTGGATCATGCGTTCCGCTCGGCCATTGGTCGCAGGGTGCGTAGGCGAGGTGAGCGTATGGCGGATGCTGCGGTCAGCGAGGTACTGCTTGAACATTAGTGCCATAAACTGTGGCCCGTTATCGGACACCAGGACATCTGGCAATCCGTGGGTTGCAAAGAGTCTGTTTAGAATCTTGATCACTGCCTCGGAGGTCATAGCCATCATACGATGAATTTCTAACCAATTGGAGTATGCGTCGACTGTCAGCAAAAAGGTACAGCCCTTGGTTGGCCCTGCAAAATCCAGGTGGATTCTGGACCAGGGTCCATGTGGCGTCTTCCATTCAGTAGGCATGGCTTTTGGTGGGGCGTTGCTGACTTGTTGACAATTGGAACACGCTTTAACCCACTGCTCGATTTGCCGGTCCATGCCCGGCCACCATGCGTAGCTTCGTGCAAGCACCTTCATTCGCACGATGCCGGGTTGGCCCTCGTGCAGAATTCGCAGCAGCGTCTTCCAGAGTCGCTCTGGGACAACGACTCTATCGCCCCAGATGATACAGCCTTTTGGGGAAAAAAGTTCAGTCTGTCGAGATTTGAATGGTGCGAAGTCATCTGGTACTTGGTCCAATGGCCATCCACGTTCTACCCAGCCTAGGACTCGAGCTAGGGTGTGGTCTCGTTTGGTTTCTCTCACGATGTCTCGGGCGGTCATAGGCGGCGAGTTGAATGTTTCGATCTGCAACATGGTTGCCGTTGGTGCTGGATCGTTGAGAGTCTCTGGAAGCGGTGCTCGGCTTAATGCGTTGGCATGGGGAATGGCTTTCCCCGGGCGATATTGCAGGCGATAATTATAAGCAGCTAGGAATTCTGACCATCAGGTCATTCTAGGGGATAATATGTAGGGGGTTGGCTTGTCCCCGGCTATTATCCCTAGCAACAGTTTGTGGTCAGTTATAATGGTAAATGTCCTTCCATACACATATTCATGAAATTTTTTTACAGCTGAAACGATTGCGAGGGCTTCTTTATCAATTTGTCCAAAGTTCCGCTCTGCTTGTGAAAGAGTCTTTGAAAAGTATGCAACAGGGGCTTCGTTCCCATTAGGCAGTACGTGGCTCAAAATGGCGCCCATCCCGAAAGGCGATGCATCGCAGGTTATAACTAACGGCAAAGTCTCGTTATACTGCATGAGTACAGAGTCAGATGTGAGCAGTTTTTTAACATTCCGGAACGCTTGCTCTTCCCGGTAACCCCATACCCACAATGCTTTCTTATCTAATAATCGGTGTAACGGTTCAGCGACAGTTGCTTTGTGCAGTAAAAATACATTATAGAAATTAATGAGGCCTAAGAACGCCTGGAGATCAGCCTTGTTGCGTGGCCTGGGAGCGTTTTTGATCGCTTTTAATTTACTCTCTGTAGGATGAATGCCCTGGCTATCAATCCGCTACCCTAGAAACTCAACATTGTCAGTATACAATTGACATTTATTTTTTTTCACCTTAAGTCCGGCCTCTTGAAATTTTTTAAGGACGCATTTCAAACGGTCCTGTAAGATTTTTTGGGTAGGGGCTGCAATTAATACGTCATCAAAATAAGGGACCACGCCCTTGATTCCTTGTAATAACCTTTCCATAAGGCTCTGGAAGATCCCCGGGGCTACACTAACTCCGAATTGCAATTGGGTACATTTAAAGGCACCCCTGTGCGTTACAATTGTTTGGGCTTGAGCCGTTTTTTCATCCACTGGTAATTGTTGATAAGCTTGGGCTAAATCTAATTTAGCGAAAACCTTACCGCCCCCCAAGGAATGGAGGAGGTTCTGCACCACCGGAACTGGATACGCATTCTGCTGTAGGGCGTGGTTCAAAGTGGCCCAGTAGTCCCCACAAATTCGGATTGACTTAATGGGTGTTATGATAGGGGTTTCCCATGGAGAGTGATTGATGGGCTTCAACACCCCTTGAGCAATTAACTTGTCGAGTTGTTCATCGATTTTTGCTTTAAGAGCGAATGGAACTCGACGGGGCTTCAAGCAAATGGGAGCTACTTTTGGATCTAGACTGAATGAGATTGGGGTCCCCTTATACTCGCCTAAGCTGTCCGCAAAGACGTCGCTGAACTCAGAGATAAGGTCTTCCTCCCACTCACAACCACCGACTCGGTTCACGCCGGCCACTTCAATGCCGAGTGGCACGAACCATTGGAGGCCTAGTAGGCTAGGCCTATCTCTATTGATGACCGTTAGAGGTAGTACGCTGTATGCTTCTTGAAGGAGACTCGGACTCGGCAGGACCCGACAACAGGGATTCGATTTCCTTGGTAGTCCTTGAGGATGAGGCGTTGAAATTGGAGGTCTTGGCGTTGAATTGTGGGGATGAGTTGCTTGAGTGTCTTCCAAGACACCTTCGAGAGGGACGATCCCGAGTTGACCTCCATGTGGCAAGGCTGGTTCTCAATGGCTACCGTGACCCGGATCTTCTTAGTGTCCAAAGCTGAGGTGTGACCGATAGTGATAGTATGGTGAGCCTCTTCTCTGTGCAAAGCTCGATTTCTGTAGGAGTGGTTTACTGGCTCTCGCCTTACAGGACGGTTTCCTGTCAATTGGCGATAGTTGGCCCCTTTTGAGGCCTGGCTGAGTCCTGGTAAACTGCGGCAGACCCGTCCGATGTGGCCTTGTTTCCCACACTCATGGCAGAGTGCGTCGTGGAATTTGCATTTGGCCCTGGCATGGTCGGCTCCACAACCAGCGCAAGGGCGTAAGGGCTTCGGCCGAGGGTCCCGGTCGGACCACAGTCGATGGACCCCTTCTTCGTCGCTGTCTGACAATGAAGAGATGTCCTCGTGGTGCGTTGTTGATAGCTGCCCTTCTGTGCTAGGTGAGATGTCGCTGGCCGGAGTGCGGCTTCGCCGTAGTTGTGCAGCCGACTTTTTGGTCGCCTCCGCAGCCGTGGCTTCGGCGATGGCATCAGCAAGGCTGATGTCGCCTTTCGCCATCAGCTTGCTTTGCACGCCTAGTGCATCTAATCCCAGAACTATTCGATCTCTCAGTGCCTCTTCTAAATTGGCGAACCTGCAGAGGCCCCCTAAATTTCGGAGGTCCGCCACGAAATCGGCCATGCTCTCCCCTTTTCGTTGGTTTCTCTGATAAAACTCATGGCGTCTCACGAGTGTTGGCACGGTTGGCGCGTAATGGTCTCTCAGGATGGGTTCGAGGTCGTCCCAGCTCATGGCTTTCACTTCTCGAGGTTTGGCGAGTGCTTTAGCCATCTTAAATACGGCTGGGCCGCAATGCGTCAGGAACAGCGCTCTTTTCTTTGCTGGTGTGGCATCCTTCAAGTTATTCGTCTCGAGAAACATTTGGAAGCGATCCATGTAGGATTTCCAATCCTCTTGGTTCGAATTGAACGGAGCGGGTGGTACGATGCCACTGGACATGGTTCCGTTGTTGGCGTCGTCTATCACGTGCTCGGTATTGCTTCCTGGCTTCTTCGGTTCAGACGTCTCCACATCCCATCCTTGTCGCCAGTGTTAAGTACTGAACATGGGTCGGAGTAAATGGAGACAGCCTCTGAATAGTGAACTTTCAGCTCTTTATTTGCATAGTGACTTCTCAAAACAACAACAGTGAACTCTGCCTTATATAGGCAACCCTTGTGAGAATTGTCCAATAACGAGCTATGAACGCTAGCTCTTTTAACCAATAAGAATTCTCTGTTAAGGGCCAATCGGATTCCTCAGAACTAACCAATCCGATCTGGCCGCCTAACAGCCAATCAGAAGTGCAGGGCCAGAACCCTGCACTTTACCTCAAGCTCATACTTTATTAATTATGGTACATACATAACAAACACTGGCAGCAAAAGCTGCAAAGTAAGGAAGTGGGGAGTACTAAAAGATGGGAGAAAAACATTCATTTTCAAAACTCACTGAAGTGATGTTTGCAATATGCTTTCTTGAGTGATGTTCGCTCACATCTGCAGGCCTCTGTGAGATCTCCCAAGAACATGAGAACAAGGAAGCTGGCTAGGAAAAATCCATGTGGTTTTGTAGGATCCATTTCTTGTCGCTTATGAAGCCAGTCACTTAGGACAGAGGAGATGTTTTCCTTCTGCAGCAGTTCTTTCTGGAAGAGCGTTGAATGAGAAACACCAGCTGCAAATTGAAGGCAAAGTGGTGTTTGAGATGGTCCTAGAATTGGTCTTAGGACGATTCGAGTCTTGAAATATAAGGAAGGATCATGGGTGTTCATCCTGTGGGACAAATTGAGATTTAAAGCTTTGTCCCTGTGGGAATCGCTCTCCACAGGGCCAAAGCCTTAGCAGAGGCAGAACACCATGTCTGAGTTGTAGCGAAGAGACATGTGACAAGTTAGGCTCAAAAGCACATCAGCTCTCAACAAAATCAGAGATTTCTTTGGGAGCCCAGGGAAGAGAGTCCCCTTCTAAAGGGAGATGGGTCTGAGGCATGGAGGAATACTTTTAGGATAAGAATTGTTGTCTTCATACAGATATTTTATTCTTGTAAATTTCAAATCTGTCATCCTTCTGGACTTGCATGTTCAACTCCATGCATTCTCTTGATAACCTTTTCCATAAATGTTTTGCTGTTGACTACTTCTTATAGTTTCTTTCTTTCTTTCTTTCTTTCTTTCTTTCTTTCTTTCTTTCTTTCTTTTCTTTTCTTTTCTTTTCTTTTCTTTTCTTTTTCTTTCTTTCCTTCCTTCCTTCCTCCTTCCTTCCTCCTTCCTTCCTTCTTCCTTCCTTCCTTCCTTCCTTCCTTCCTTCCTTCCTTCCTTCCTTCCTTCCTTCCATATTTATTTATTTATTATTTTTAACTGCCAGAATGAGGCCACCTTTTCTCTCTGTTTTATCATTGGCCAGAAACAAATCACTTTTCCTGTACTCTAATGATAGTAATCAACAAACCAACAATTGGCCCAGATTCTCATCTCCCAACATTTGCACTGCATGTTGTTACCCTGCAGCAACCCCCACTTGAGGATATTGGTCTCATATTTAGGCATTCCCACCCTCCGCCTATTCAATGTCCTGCTAGTAAGATAGGGCAGATCAAATCCATCAGCCACGTTCTCTTCTAGGACTATTTTTTGTTCTGTGAATTCTCTCCTCCATCTTCTAATTAGTTTTTGTTCCTGCCGGTCTTCAAGCATTTTTCTTTGTGTCATAAAATCTTCCTAGATCTAAGTTGATGAGTTTGGGGCACCTGTTCATTCAGAGGATGGTGGGGATTATTTTGTTGTTTGGTTCCCTCACCATCTGTTGCTACTACTCTCCTAATCTTCAGTAGATCAATACTAACAAGAGGTTACGCTTTCTCAATTAGTGTGGTTTATTTATTTATTTATTTATTGAATTTATATCACTGCCTATTTGCCCATGGCGACTCAAGGTGGCTTACAGTATAGAAAACCACATTTAAAACAATAAAAACCAACAAAAGGAATCAAATAAATTAACATAGTACAATATAACAAAATAACTTCCCAACTCCCATCTCACTGCGACAGCAGTTCACATGAGCCATTTAATGGGTTCCATCCCACTCTGGATTTCCCAGGCTGGTCTCAAGCCATGAAGAGCTTTAAAGGTAACAATCAGCACCTTAAATTGCACCCAGAAGCAAATTGGTAACCAATGCAGCTCCTTCCTGCAGGAGAAGTGATACATGTGCACATCGGAGTTTGCACAAAACCACGTGAGCTGCTGCATTTTGCACCAACTGGAGTTTTTGGATGCTCTTCAAGGGCAACTCCATGTCGAGAGCATTGCAATGGTCAAGATGGGAAGTGACTAGGGCATGAGTGACTGTGAGTAGGGTAACAATACTAACAAGAGGATGCACTTTCTCAATTGGTGTGGCTTTAAGGCATCTTGACATGATACACACTGCTCCATTGACAGCAATGTCTACTGGCTCTGTGTGTGTGGAGGCACTCCATAGGAAAGCCAATTTGGTGCTGTAGGTAAAGCACTATTAAAAGTGCCTTGACCATTACCACAACTGCGCTGCTGAAATACACAGGCCCAAAACCGATGTCTGCAACGTGAGTGGCTGAGCACCACATACTGAATATAATTTGTCAGTTTCCTCATAATGTTATTCCACATTCTAACTTTAGCCTTAGTGTCCTACCAAGTCTCACACTGAGATACTTTGGTGCAGTGCAATGCTGTATTCGATTCTCTTGCCAGGCAACTCAACTCCTGCACCTCGATTTCAAGGAGGAAAAACACGCACTTGGGTCTTGCTTGGATTGGGCGGCATATGATTGATTGTATATAATACCGTCCTAATTTTTCAAGGGCTACAGTGAGTCTGACAACTAACATGAAAACATGATCCTTCTGTGGGCTATATCATCTGCATAGATAAATAATCATGGATTGTCAGAGACCCGTTGATCATTTATATACACTGCATGTGACACAAATCAGAAACAGTACATTTCCTTTCCTATGCCTAACTAGAAGTTTTTAACCTAGTGCCTTGCCCACTATACCAAACTGTCTCTCCTGGAGAGTTGGCTTCAAAAGAAATTGACTCTTTTTTTCTCACCTATTCTCTGTTACTCCTGGTTCTTCTCCAGAGGCAAATTTTGTCCCTAACCTATTCTGCTGGTATTTAAAGCTTCCCCTCACTCCTTCCCCCAAATTTCTCTTTCCTTGATGTTTATAGTTTTCATTCAAACTAGTCACTCTTGATTTCTTCAAGAACTGGCAGCATAATACGTTCCCATTTGATTTGCTGAGTAGATTAGATTTCTGGAAGACAGGTTTGGACACAGCCTATCTTACACTAATGTAATATTAACACTGACCATAAAAATCAGCCATTTGTGTTTCTAGACTCTTCACGGTCAAATGGGGGGGGGGTGAGGAAAAAATAACTGATGGAGAGAAGTTATCTAAGTCTGAAATCTCCAAAGATTAAACCTCTGGTCCCGGTGACTGACCCAAATTGGATCCTCCAACATTGAGCCTGGGACATGTATATTTGCCTTCGTTTGAAAAGTCCAGGACTTTTGCAAACTTCAGGATGTAGTGATCTTGGCTGCTAAACCTATTTGTTTATTAATAGATGAGCAGTTACACTTTCATTCCAAATCATATGAGAACTTGGAGTTATGGAATAACCAGATTTGAATATAAGAGAGATGTTTTGCTAGAAATCTTGGGCAAATAGGAGATCAAAATCCGTTGATTTCAAATGTTTTAATGCTTTGTGAGATTCTGTGTTGAAGATTTTCTACAATCTTTGCATGGCTACATATGCAGTTGAAACAGATGCATTGAACAGCATGGCCCAGAACTTCTAACAGCCTCCTGGAACATCAGGAGTCTTAAGAAATTCAGTGCTTTTTACTACAATTCATTTTTTATAAAAAAAAACTGAACAAGTGAAATGAAAGTATTAATTATTTGTATTTGATTAATAACAAATTGGAATATCTAATTTTGGAGAGTCTATAGTTTCCAGTATTAAGAAATATCAGATATATTCATGACCTGAACACGACTAACTCCTCAGAAAGTATTATTTTGTGTATTGGATCCTGTGAAACAAAATTTAAAAAGAGATGGACGATAAATCTTTTTACACTGGTATAATAAATTAGGTAATTAATCCACTCAGGCTTCCTAAAAAAAAAGACCCCGTACCCAAGATGGGTCTATGATAACTTGATGCCGCTAGCTTAACATGACCAGTTGGGAGGAGGATTTTCTCACCAATGCCAAATTCCTTCTGCAAACTCGCTGCTGCCATTTCTTCACAAGACATGTCAACACTGGAAATTTGCAGTGAAGTACATGGAGTAAAGGCAAATTGTGACTCCTAGTTGGTATTTTCTACTTGAAAATACATATTCTTTTCCTTTGTGAGGGCCTTTATGTACATATCCACAATAATCACCTGAGACTGGGCTGTAGAGAAACTGTGCACTTCTTAGTTTCTCTGGACCCTTTTATATCTTCAGAAAGAAAGATAATTCAGTATATGATAAGGACAAGAGTAGGTCAGGAGAATTTGTCATGAGAGGAATAATATTGCTTCACAAAAGATTGAATGTCTGCAAACTTGTTCCTGATAATGTTTGAGGAGGAGGAGGGCAAAAACAGCCTCCCCAGGATCTGGAGGCTCTCTGGCGGCCAGAAATGGGCCTGTTATTGGCCTTCCAGAACTTCCAGGAGGCCTGTTTTTCACCCTCCCCAGGCTCTGGAGGCTTTCCTCAAGCCTCCAGTAGGGCAAAAATGACCTCCCCCAGACTCCGGAGGCCCTTGGAGGTCAGGAATGGGCCCATTTTTGGCCTTCCCAAACTTCCAGGAGGCCCATTTTTTGCCCTCCCCGGCTACAGAGGTTTTCCTCAAACCTCCAGGAGGCAAAATGGCTTCCCTAGGGTCTGGAGGCCCTCTGGAGGCTGGAAATGGGCCTATTTCTGGTCTTCCAAAGCCTCCGGGAGGCCCATTTTTCACCCTCATTGAGCCTCCTCATGGGCCCTGCATTTACTTGGCAAGGGCGGGGTGGGATGGGGCGGGGTGGGCGGGCTGGGATTTGCTGGTTCGCCAAACCGGCCATAAAATTAGCTACCAGTTTGCGGTCGCGCGCACCCCTGCACACAGCTGCAGGAATCTGTAAGATCTCCCAAGAGCAAGAGGACAAGGAAGCTAGCTAGGGAAAATCCACGTGATTTTGTCGAATCCATTTCTTGCCCTTTATGAAGCCACTTGCTTAGGGCAGAAGTGATGCTTTCTTTCTTTAGCAGTTTTTCTGCAAGTGGCTTGAGTGAGAGAACACCCAAGGTGTTTAAAATGTTCTAGAATTGACTGCTCCCAGCAAAGAGGTCAGTGGGATGTTTTGTAGAGTGGGAAGATAAGGCAGATTCCAAAATCAGAAGATGATTCAGAAATTGAAAATATACGGAAGGATCTTGGGGGCTTCATCCTGAGAATGAAGATTTTAAAGCCTTGTTCTTGTGTGAATCATTCTTCATGAAACAAAGGCTTAGCAGGGTCAAGATGCCGAGTTGTAGAGAAGAGTAAAAAATTAGGCTGTAAGATGCATCAACAGTCAAAAAAGTGAGAGATTTCTATGCCAGTCAGGGAAAGACAGTCACCTTCTAAGAGGAGACAAGGCTGAGGTAAGAAGGAAGATGTTAGGATAACAATTATTGTCTGCTGTTTTATTTTTATAAGCTTCAAATCAATCATCCTCGCTGGTGTCTTGATTTCCAACTCCATGTATTTTCCTGATAAGCTTTTCCAGAAATGTTTTGCAATTGACTTCTTCCTGGGACTGAAAGTAAGTGAATGACTTGTGGTCACCAGCTAGTTTTGATGCTTCGCTAGAACTCTTAAGTTTCTAATCTAGTGCCTTGCCCCTATATCATATTGGCTTTTCTAGAGAGTTTGTTACAAAAGAAAGTGGCTCTTTTTTCCTCACCTTATTCTCTGTTATTCCTGGCTCCTTCTCCAGAGGAAAACTTTGTTTCCCAGTATACCCTGCTGATATTTAAAGCTTCCCCTCAAACCTTCTGCCAAATTTTCTCTTGCCTTGATGTTTATAGTTGTCATTCAAACTAGCCACATTTGATTTCTCAAAGAACTGGCAGGGTAATATGTCCCCATCAGTGGTGAGATTCAAAATTTTTCACTCCCAGTTCTGTGGGTGTGGCTTGGGCGGCTTGGCGTGGCTTGGTGAGTGTGGCAGGGGAAGGATACTATAAAATTCACACACACACATTATAATCACTATCATTTTCTTTCCCTTTTGGCATTGTACTTTTTGGAATTTCACTATTAAATAAAGTTACTTGTCATTCCCGTTGGAATCTGATTCGGAGGAGGAAGCTGAACAGCTGACAGGGAGTGGGAGAGTAGCTCCATTGGCTGTGGAAGAAACAGGGAAAGTCCAGCTGGGCAGAGCAGGAGAGAGGTAGAACAAAGGAGAGGGAATTCAGAGAAAGGCCCAGGTCCACCCCCTCTTCATCCTAGGGCACTCAGGGAGGAACAGAGAAGAGAGCAATGTGGGTTG
Organism: Hydrophis major; assembly: GCA_033807585.1. Classification (NCBI taxonomy): domain Eukaryota; kingdom Metazoa; phylum Chordata; class Lepidosauria; order Squamata; family Elapidae; genus Hydrophis; species Hydrophis major. The sequence goes on from CM066329.1 coordinate 226,629,425, forward strand.
CGTGGCTTATGGGGGAGGAAAGGGCCCTGATTCCCTTCATTCACTGCAGCTGAGAATACAGTGTATAAAAAAGGCAAGCTGAGTGAAACAAGCTGTTGGGAGCAAACGTGATTTTATCTTATATCGTTGTGGTTTATCTGTGTTAGGGATAACATTGTTTTACCCTAACTGGTTTAGGTAAATAATAATATGTAATCATAGTTTGTATGTTAAAGTGTCTGCAACTTTAACTGTGGGATAGTAATTAAGGGAGTGGTTGTGAAAGCACTTTAAAAGAAGCAAGGCTGCAGCTTGCTCTCTCTCTGGCTTTGATGATCCCTGATTACTGCAAGGACTCAAGACTGCATTGCTCGAACGGGAGAGAAAACAAAGGACTGACTTGGAAGTGAACTGACATAGGATATTCTACACGGACTTTGCTAACTGAATATCCCTGAATGGACTGACTAAATGATACATGACTATTGGACTGTTATTTTGACTATGCTATGAACTCATAATGGAATAAACTATATTTTTGATAGCACAAGCGTATCTGTTATTTTTACTGTATGTTAATAAACATACAAGCTTAGCTCACTCATTTATCTGTGTGCCTATCTGACTAACGCTGCACATTCTGTTTAGCTTGTCTCCCTAACCCTGGTTGGGGAAACCAGGCTTAACACTGGTTATGGGCCCAGAGGCTGCAAAGTCAGTTTAACTAGGATAAAACAGATTTATGTAAAAGTGAGAGTTTGTGTTGTTATACATTACAGTAAACAGACAGCTGTGTTTTATTAATTATAGTTTTATATCCATATAAGAAAACATGGCACAAGTCAATCTACAAAGTTTGTCCCTTATATCCAAGTTGGATGGAACAAACTATGTATCATGGTCTATGAAATGTAGTCTGCTTCTACGAAGAGAAGGTTTGTGGAACATAATTGAAAATCCACCAAACGTAGAAGAATGGGATCAAGAGGATGATGAAGATAAACTAAAGATAGAAGAATTTATGCATAAAAATGAACACGCTATTTGCATTATTGCTTTAACCTTAACTGATCAACAGCTTGTTTATATCCACGGAGAGAAAATGGCTGTTGGGTGTTGGCAGAAGCTGAAGAGGATTTATGTTCGAGATAATGTTGGTGCTCACATAAATCTAACACGGAAGCTTTTCAGTACACATCTCCAAACAAATGGTGATATGCTGAGTCATTTGAAAACTATGCAAAGCATTTTTCAAGAACTGCACGAGAAAGAGCTTATTTTTTCTGAACTACACCAAGTCTACATAATTCTATCTTCCCTTGATGAAAGTTATGACAACTACGTAACTTCCCTTGAAATATTGCCAAAGGAAAGCCTAACTTTAACTGACATAACTGGCAGATTGATTGAAGAGGCCAGAAGAAGGCTTGAAAGAAATGAGTTAAGGAGGCAGCAACCTCAAAAAGAAGATAATGAATCTCCTACTGCATATGCAATTAAAAAGTGCTTTAATTGTGGAGGAAGAGGACATTTGGCAAGATTTTGTAAAAAAGCAAAGCGCCAGAACGCTGGCCAGAATACTAAAAGTCATCAAAAGATAAATAAAAATTTAGAGTTAGCCATGTATACTAACGGAGCTGTAAAAAATAATTTATGGGTGGTTGACAGTGGAGCATCACATTGTATAACAAATGATAACAAAAATTTTATTAAAATGTCCAAAAGTACACAGCAGATATCGTTAGCCAATGGCTGGAAACTGAAAGCTAAAGGTCAAGGTATAGCATATTGTTCTTTTATAAAAGAGAATGTAAAAATGTTATATGTACCACAACTTAAGTTTAATTTAATTTCAGTTAGAATTTTGGTTAAACTAGGATATGTAGTTACTTTTAAAGGAGATAACTGCATAATTGAGAAAGAAGATAAGAAAATTACTGCATCTTTAAGAGGTGAATTATATGTGTTAAATGATGATGGTTTAAAGGTGGCTAACACAATTTATGAAAATAAGAAACCTCATGATGAATGTATTCACTTGTTACATCGAAGGCTAGGGCATTTAAATTTTAAAATGCTTAAGAGAACTGTTGAATTATCTAAGGGAATAAGTTTGAAAACTTGTAATAAGTATTTGCAATGTAATGCCTGTAATCAAAGCAAAGCAAGGGTAATACCGGCTAATAGAGTTGATGGATTTACTACCAAAGAACCTTTAGAAGTAGTATTTGCAGATTTAATAGGTCCGAAAAAACCAAGTGTAGGAGGAGCTCGTTACATACTAAGCATAATGGACCACTATTCTAGATATGGGTTTTGCTATTTAATGAAGAGCAAAACTGAAACGTATCAAAATCTCTTTAATTGGATTAAATTTGCAGAAAGGAAAACTAAAAAGAAATTAGTAACTCTTATAACAGATAATGGTACGGAATTTACAAATAATAAATTCCAGAACAGACTAAGAATGTTAGGTATTCAACATAAAATGTCTGCACCATATAGGCCACAACATAATGCCTTTATAGAGAGAAGAGGCCAAACATTACAATCAATGGCACGAACTATGATGTCTGATTCAGGATTACCTGACAATTTATGGGGAGAAGCAATAATATGTGGTAATCATATATTAAATAATGTTGTTAATTCAACAACAGGTGAATTACCATTCACACTGTGGCATGGTACAAAACCTGATTTAAGTTACATGCACACATTTGGAGCACCAGCATGGGTGCATATCCCTTCACAACTTAGACACAAAGGACAACATAGAGCTAAAAGATTATATTTTGTAGGATATACATCTAATCATAGATCTTATAGATTCTGGGAACCAGGTACATCTAGAGTTTACACCAGTGCTAGTGCTAAATTCCTAGAACATGTAGGATGGAATAGATTAGAGCAAGATTTAAATAACGAAGTAATTATTGAACCCTACAAAAGGCAGAAAGATCAGATTAGTTATAAGAAGAGTCCAATTAAAGAAGAAGTCCATGAAGAGCAAATAGGACCAGAACAAGAGGAAACAGTTGATCAGGAAGAGTTAGATAATCAAGAAGAGTTAATAAATGAAAGTCCACCTGTAAGTCCTGTAATACCTAGACGTACTACACGTGTAACTAGACCACCTGATAGATATCAAGCAAGTATAGTTTGCCAAGTAACTAAAGTTCCAACTAGTGTAGATGAACTTAGGATGTATGCTGCTAAGGATCAGGAGAATTGGCAAAAGGCAATGGAAAAGGAACTAAATTCATTAAAGGTAATGAAAGTTTATGAAGATACTAAATTACCTCCAGGAGAAAAATCCATTGGGTGCAAATGGATATTTAAAGTAAAAACTGGAAATGATGGGACTGTTACCCATAAGGCTAGGTTAGTAGCTCAAGGATTTAATCAAACTGCATCTGATTACGATGAAGTTTTTGCACCAAGTCTTAAAGCAACATCTTTGAGAGCAGCATTAGTGTGGGCAGCTAAGAAAAACTATGTCATTAACCATTTAGATGTAGAAACTGCTTATCTGCATGCACCATTGCAGCACACTATATATTTAAGAAAACCAGCAGGTATAAAAGACAATAAAGTAAATAGTAATGATTGTTGGAAACTCAAAAAGAGTCTTTACGGGTTGAAACAATCTGGGTTTGAGTGGAACCAATATATTGTGAAAGAGTTAAACAATATAGGTTTTAAATCTGGTTTAGCAGATCCATGTGTGTTTAAAAGAGAAAATAATGGAACGGTGTCATTATTGTTATTATTTACAGATGATATTGCTTTGATAACTAAGACTAAGATAAAATTAAAGCATTTAGGTGAAATTAAAAAGTATCTAGGATTAACAATTAACAAAACAAAAAATGGTTTTAAGATATCTCAAGAAGATAAAATTTGCCAATTAATTAAAACATTTAAAATGGAACTTTGTAAACCGGCAAAGACTCCAATGAGTCAGGAAATTTGCCAAACTGATGATCAAAGTCCCAAATTTGATAAGTCAATATATCAATCTTTGATTGGTAGCTTATAATATATAAGCAATTGGTCTAGGCCAGATATAGCTTATAGTGTTAATCAGCTGGCACGTTTTAATTCAGATCCACATCAATGTCATTGGCAATCATTAAAGAGAATTTTAAGATATCTTAAAGGAACAATGAACCATGCATTGTATATAGAACCAAAGGGTGATTTGAGTCTTAGTGCCTATGCAGATGCAAATTTTGCAACTGATATAAACACTAGAAAATCAACATCTGGGATGGCTATATTATTTGGTAAGACACTAATAGGGTGGAGGTCAATCAGACAACAGCATATCAGCTTGTCCACGATGGAAGCGGAATTTTCATGTCTGTCATTACTATGCACTGACTTGATTTTGTACAAACAGTTATTATTAGACATGGGTATAACTGTTAAAGATTCCATTATTGTGTACGAGGATAATCAAGCAGCTATAAAGTTAGCTACTAGTATTGCTGTAAAAACTAGATCAAAGCATACTGATTTAAGATACTTAAATGTTAGAGAATCTGTAAAGAATGGGCTAATTAAATTGGAATACTGCATGACGGAAGAAAACATTGCAGACCAATTTACAAAAGCTCAAGGAGTAATTAAGTTTAAAGAGAGTTGTAACAAATATGATTTAAAGATGTAAATAGTTATATTATTATTTAACCTAAAAGGGGAGAATGTTAGGGATAACATTGTTTTACCCTAACTGGTTTAGGTAAATAATAATATGTAATCATAGTTTGTATGTTAAAGTGTCTGCAACTTTAACTGTGGGATAGTAATTAAGGGAGTGGTTGTGAAAGCACTTTAAAAGAAGCAAGGCTGCAGCTTGCTCTCTCTCTGGCTTTGATGATCCCTGATTACTGCAAGGACTCAAGACTGCATTGCTCGAACGGGAGAGAAAACAAAGGACTGACTTGGAAGTGAACTGACATAGGATATTCTACACGGACTTTGCTAACTGAATAACCCTGAATGGACTGACTAAATGATACATGACTATTGGACTGTTATTTTGACTATGCTATGAACTCATAATGGAATAAACTATATTTTTGATAGCACAAGCATATCTGTTATTTTTACTGTATGTTAATAAACATACAAGCTTAGCTCACTCATTTATCTGTGTGCCTATCTGACTAACGCTGCACATTCTGTTTAGCTTGTCTCCCTAACCCTGGTTGGGGAAACCAGGCTTAACACTCTGTATTCCTGGCGTCTTCCCAACTGTGTGGGTTTTGCCATGCTTTCAAGTCTGAAATTCCTGCTCCTGCCCTGCCAAACTAATTACTTCAGTTTGGTTTCTTTGGACTTTTAAGTTACAGTGTGTGTGCAACTTATTTTGGACTGAATTTTCTACAGTCAAAGGCTGTTCCTGGAAGAGTTCTTCTCCAGCCTGAAGGTAACCTGGACATTGGGGGCAAAGTTGGAGATAATAAAGGGACTCTTATTGCTTATCTGACTGTGTTGTCTTTGTGCCATGCCCCAGGTCATCACATTACTATAGCTTCATCTGGTTTATTTCCTTTTTATTTCCTTTTAATGCTGCTAGATTCTGCAGGTCTGAGCAAAACTCTCAACACCCATGCTGTTCAGATGTTTTCATTTTTTTTCCTATTTCTTGTTACTATAGCAGCTCTTAAACTGATTATATAGAGGGTGTATGACAGCTGATTTTATTTAGCAGTGTCTGATCTTAGAAGTATCACCATATGGCTCCAGATATTTTGTTTTAATGAGGTAACACAGTGATTGCCACATTCACTATTATTTCATTTATGTGCACTTGGATGAAAGGCCTAGGTATTTGGACTAAGGGGCAATAGTCAGAAACACTAATTATTTTGAAAGTACCAAATAGTCCATGGGCCAGGCCAGATATCGGTACCATCTTGGGTGACCAAATCTTAATGGTACTAAAATGTTTATGGGTCCATACCAAGTACATTAAGATGTGATAGCCTTTTCAGATATGTAGCTTTGTATGTTTTTTAAGAAACCATCAATTTGACTGAATAGCGGCCTTGTGATATCACATGATAACACATATATTTGCAAAATGAAGCTGTAAATCATTAGAATTAAACCTAATTGATGTTGATAATTTATTAAAATCATGTGCAGAGACTTTTTGTGGTAAATGTAGAGCATCATAGCAAATTAAAATGTATTTCGTAAATTGCTAATATGTTTTTTTTTTCTCTTCCAACATCGTTACAAAGAGTTTTGAACTCAATTTCTCAATGCGGACTACTGTTGAATAATTGCAGTTCTCTGTTATATTGTGACAAACTACTAAGGCCCACATGATGGATTCAAGTGGAGACAAGGCCACTGCATTGCCAAAGAAAGGAGTGCGGCCAGGCTGCATTATTCACTGTTCTGGTGAAGACACGTCTACCTTCGTGTTACTAAAAGACTTGGACTCATGGAAGACACTGCTAAGAGCAGCAGAGATTAGACAACATGCTCCACTTCTGGACATTGCAAAAGACTTGGAAGAAGGCCAAATACCGCAGATCCAGTATCATCGCAAATGTCGCAGCATCTTTACCATGAAGAAGACTCTCGACTCCATCCTTTCTAAAGACAGGCCGAGTGCAGAAGAACAGACTGGTGTCCATGGTGTCAGAAGATCATCTAGGGATGCACCGAGTACATCAAGAGTGTATGACAAGACATGCATCTTCTGCTGCAAGTCAAGCAAGTACCTGAAAGGAAGACAGACAAGGGAACCTATCATCCAGTGTGTTGAGTTACGTGCAGATGACAGAATCCGCAGTGCAGCAACCCAAAAAGTGGACCAGCGAATCCTCGCGTTGTTAAGCAGAGACCTTGTTGCCGCAGAGGGGCACTACCACAAGTCGTGCTACAAAGTGTATACAAAGGAAGGGGCATCCACCAGTTCTGGTGCATGCGATGAGCAGGAGCAGTCTGAGCAGGCAGTATACGAGGAAGCCGAGAAACAATCCTACGAAGAGCTATTCCTATATATCAGGAATGAACTCATTCTCAACCCTGAGGTGCTGCCTATGACAGATCTGACAGCTAGACTTGAGAAAGCCATGCACTCTCGCGGAATTTCTCAGATCAGACCATCAACCAAGAAACATGTCCGTCGTAAACTTGAAAGTGAGATAGGAGGATCGCTTTGCTTCATTTCTGATGAGAAAGGGAAGCTTCTCATATATCCAGAGAGCTTGTCATTTGATGAGCTTGTCAAGCATGCCTACAGACTAGGGAAAGAACTCCACGAAGCAAGGGCTGCCAACTCTGGGGATGTCCTAGCCAAAGCAGCAATGCAGCTGAGGAATCAGATTAAGAAGCAAGATGTAAGCCAGACACGGCCCCCTGACACAGAGCAGAATGTCATTCCTGAATCTGTCACTGAATTCCTGTATACCGTGCTCACTGGAGAGTGTGAGTGTGCAGATCCTTCTGACAGAGTCCAAAGGCTTGCCACTTCTCTTGCCAGTGATCTGATATTTGCTGTCACATGTGGCAAGACAAAGCCATCCAAGCACGTACTTTTGTCATTTGCTGTGAAGACCTTGACAGGCAATACAGAACTTGTACGCACACTCAATCGCCTGGGCCACTGCATTTCTTATTCACAGATTGAGGAGATCGATACAGCACTGTGCATTCAGAAGCTGGAGCGTGCACAGGAAGACATCCCACTGCCAGCAGACATCTGCCAAGGTGTGTTCACAACCCTGGCATGGGATAACATTGACCGACTTGAGGAGACACTCAGCGGAGAAGGTACTTCTCACAGAGTCAATGGCATTGCTGTCCAGCCCAAGATTGCAGGCCCCAAGCCACAGAATCTCTTCCCATCTGTCAGCAAGTCCAAGAAAAGGAGCATCAGTCCAGCCCCAACAATGTTACCAACCTACAATGTTGGTAAGCGAGCCCAGCCTCCAAAGACCAAGACTGTAGATGTTGACAGCATGAAGGAGGTCCACGAAGCCAAGATGAAGAATTTTATCTGGTTACTGACTCGACTGTCAGACCCTGAGAACCAGACTGTCAGCAGCTGGACTGGGTTCAACATCATGGTCCGCAATGATGTCACGGTGAACCAAGACATTGTGGGCTACCTGCCCACTATCAATGCTCCTGCAACAGACATGTCCACGGTCAATGAAGTGCTGGAGCGGACCCTACACATCATGCAGGCCCTTCAGCTGAACCAGATTGTCTGTGTCTTTGACCAGGCGCTTTATGCGAAGGCTGTTGAGATAGTATGGAAACATGACAAGTTCAACAGCATCGTCGTCAGGATGGGAGACTTCCACACAATCTGCAATATGCTCTCCATCATAGGGAAGCGATTTCAAGATGCAGGGCTCAGGGATCTCTGTGTTGAAGCTGGTGTCATTGCAGAAGGCTCAGTGAATGGTGTGATGGATGGTCGCAAGTACAACAGAGCAGTAAGATGTCACAAGCTGGTTTATGAAGCACTATTGAGGCTTGCCTGGAAAGGATTCTTCCGATGGCTGGAGGAACACCATGCAAGAGACATTCACCACCTTGATGAAACCCTGAAGAAGATTGCCAGCTTCCACGACGGTGTCTCTCAGGCTGCACTGCAAGACCTGCTTAATAACGAGTCATGTGTGCACACAATAAAGCTGTTTAAAGTCTACCTGGAGTCTCTCAGAAATGCAGATAACCTCTCTGCATTCTGGATGTCCTACTTGGACATGGCAGAGATCATGCTGTGCCTGATCCGAGCATCCAGAGAGGGCAACTGGATGCTTCACCTGGCAGCAATCAGGCAGATGATCCCATGGTGCTTTGCCTATGACAAGGTGAACTATGCCCGCTTCTTGACCTACTACTATGCCAAAATGTCTCGACTGCCAATAGAACACCCTGAAGTGCATGCCCACTTCATGCAGGGAGGTTTTTCTGTCCAGATTGGGAGTCAGAACCCATTTGGGCGGATACCTGTGGACCAGACAATTGAGGAGACGGTTAACAAAGACACGCAGACACCAGGAGGCACCAAGGGCTTCAGCCTGAAAGGTGGAGCTGTGGCAAGGTACTATCTGACATCTGAGTACCGCAGTAGATACTTGAGGCAACTGAGGAACATGGTAGGTCAGCATGACACTGACTTCCATCATCCAGACCTACAGCTGCCAAGGATAAGAAGAGATGAAGCTGATGTGCAGTCCCTCGTTCAGCTGATGGAGACCAGCTGGTTGAACCCTTTCAGCCCCGAGCATGAAGAGCTGGTGAGCTTGTCAACTGCCTCCATGGCACCACCAGAAGTGACCAAGGATCTTCTTGAAGCCTACAAGATTGGAGAGGAAGCGTACGAAACCTTCAAGCAAGAGCGCTTGCAAGAAGATATCCCATCTACACAGTTCCATGACAGGATGAAAAAGAAGAAGCTGCACACTTTCTCTGACATCAGGAAGAAGACGAACACCAAATTTGGCCGTGGCAAAGAGTTGGTGCTAAAGGCTGACAGAAACCTCTTTGGCCAGATGGTTCTGATTGCTGAGACCAGAAAGCTGCAGATGGGTGAAGTCTTGGCCCATCCACTGGGACCTTTACCGTGGGCACTGGCCAATGGTGATGGGTCACTCCGCAAGACCAACAAAGCGGCCCTTGCAAGAGAGTTGGAAAAGAATGTCGCCCCAGCTGAAGTGATCCCAGAGCCATCAGCGACCATCATTGATGGGATGAGCCTGGTCCAGAAGCTGAAAGGGAATGACCAAACCTTCTTGCAGCTGGCAGAATCAGCCTTGTCCCATGTCATCCATGAAGGTTCTAAGAGCCATCGTGTAGATATTGTCTTTGACGTCTACAAGGAGATGTCCATCAAAGATGTCGAACGAGCCAACAGGGGTGCAGGCACAGGAATCCAGTTCAAGGACATTGCACCTGGGCACAAGATTCAGCAGTGGCGGAAGATCCTATGCAGTCCAGCTAACAAGACAGCCTTGATCAAGTTTCTTGTGGAGCAGTGGAAGGATCCACAGCTGAGGGAGAAGCTCCGAGACAAGGTTCTCTTTGTTACCTGTGAGCATCTGTGCTTCAAGATCACCAAAGAACACTGGGAAGAGGTCTCAGAATTGAGATCATCACAGGAAGAAGCTGACACCAGGTTACTTCTCCATGCTCTCCATGCAGCAGAGTCTGGCTATGAGTCTGTTGTTGTCACAGCAGAGGACACAGATGTCCTAGTTCTGTGCCTGGGGATGTGCAACAAAATACCTTGCCACATGTACCAGAAGTGTGGAACAAAGGCCCGGACAAGGTTCCTTGACATCACCAAACTCAGCAATGCACTGGGGTTAAGTGTCTGCAGGGCCCTGATTGGTATGCATGCTTTCACGGGTTGTGACACTATCAGTGCATTCGCTGGTCGCGGCAAGATGACGGCTCTAAAGCAGATGAAGTCTGACAGGTCTCAACAAGAAGCCTTCGCCGAACTCGGGCGTTCATGGAACGTATCTGAAGAGCTGTCAGAGAAACTGCAAGAGATCACCTGTCAGCTGTACCATCCTTCCACTCACACAACAGAGGTGAACAAGCTCCGTTACCAGATCTTCTGTGCCAGGCGTGGAGAAGTGGACTCAAGCCAACTTCCTCCTTGCAAGGACTGCCTGTCCATGCATATGCTACGTGCAAACTATCAGGCTGCCATCTGGTGGAGATGTCTTGAGCCTTTGCCATCTGTCCCAAACCCAAAGGACTGTGGCTGGACAACTGATGAAGATGGGAATCTCGTTGTTGAGTGGATGCGTGGCTCCCCTGCCCCTGATGTTGTGCTACAGCTCCTCTCCTGCAAGTGTGTGCGCTCATGTAAACTTCCAGTGTGCACTTGCCTCAGCAATGGTCTCAAGTGCACTGACATGTGTAGACTACAAACCTGCAGCAACCAGGCAACTGACGAAGAGGCACAAGCAGAACTAACAGACTCTGATGTTGACCAAGATGATGGTGGGGAATAACGTATGTATGCTATAGTGTATTGATTTCAGGATCTGTTATTCTTGTGGAACACTGTAGCTAATACAAATCGAATCTGCTCTTCAGCTAACATTAAATTGAATTATCAAACAAAAGTAGGCCTAAACCAAAAAAATTAGCTAGATCAACCCTACATGTAATTGGAACTTCCATTGCAAGTAATATGAACATTACTTTTACTGTTGAAAGTGCCTGAATGCTGCTTTGTATGGTATTGAACATGACTGTACTAGAGTCATGGGCGTCCTGAGAAAAAAATGCAGGGGGGGGCAAAAAAAATATTTTGGGTGTTGGACTGGAGGATATGTGCAATGGAGCGAAGGAAATGTGCGTTTTCTAAGCACGGTAAACACATATTTGAAAGGTAGAATTTAGCTGTTCTAGAGATTGTAATTAGACTTTGAAGGTGGCTTTGAGAATAAAATGGTGTTATTATTTCACCAATCAAAGGGAGAAGCTCAATTACATCAGCTGCGTCGGAGAATATTGATTATTGATAAAAATTTTATAAATTTTTATTATCGTCCATATCTTTTTTTTAAATCTTGTATTTCTTTTTATTATTTTTTTCATTTTCCACGTGGGGGGGGTGGCAAATGACCCCCCTTGCCCCCCACCCTCCCTCCAGACGCCCATGACTAGACTGTTCATGCATACTAACAATGAAAGGGTTCTGGAGATATTTTGGATAGTATATTTGGTCATTAGCATAAACGTGGTGATGTTCAGAATAGAGAATATTGTCAAAGTATGTGTTCACCCTTTCTTTCCGTGTACATAGGGTGCATCTATTCTAAGAGTGATAACCTCGATTAAGCTACGAGTTAACAAGGGCTATCACATCAAAACATAAACTAGAGACATAAAAGAAGCCAAAAACACCTAAGATTATTAGTCACCTCGGGTGGTACCAATATGTGAAAATTCAGGTCTTGGCTCATGGACTAAAAAGCCTACAGTAGAATTCTAGCAGCATCTCCTTCATGCAAATTTTTACTCTCCAGAAGCTCTTGAAACAAAGCAACCGGTTAGTAAGATTTTGTTGCTGACACAGTCTTAAATCTGTAATTTGACAGGACTGAACACACAGAAGAAATCCCTAAACCAGAAAGGCCTTAATATTCTATATTATTACTTGATAATTCTCCACTTTGCTTCTCATAAGGAATGTCTACAAACCCCACATTGTAGTTACTTTCATTGTTATTGCTTTTTTAATCACTTTTCTTTTTTTACACTGTTCTTCTGACTTTCAAAACAATTGAACAAGAGTTCCTGAAATAGGTTGAGCCCATTAAAAGAAGTGCTCCTGGAGAAGACGGAGCCCACATCACCTCACGGTGGGCTTTTTACAACACAGCAGCTGCTGTTTGGGAATTCCTTGAAGCCATAGGGCTAAGAATAGAATAAAAATCAGGCCACCCAAAACTCCTCAGTGGGACTTCCTCTGTCCATAGGGGTAGAAAAGAGAATGCAATGCCGACTGCACCAGGTTCCAACTTTATGGAAAGGCTGAGCACAGCAGCTACTGGCCTCAAGGACTGCATGGCCCTTGGCAGCCTCACTCCCTGAATTCACATCAGCTGCAGAGCCTAAAGTGGTCAGTTGTGGGCCACACGGTGTAATGCAGGTTCAGAGGCGCTGCGTTCTATCTTGGGCAAAGAGTGCTGAAGTGACTCAATGGAGGCCAGAATCTGAAAGAGAAGACAGAGAGAACAAGCATCTCACCAAATGCTATCTCAGCAGAGTTGGGTTCAAAATGCTATCACAGGTAGAACTGGCCTAGCTCTAAAAGTGACCCAGTAACAACAGTACTAAAGCTGCCAGACCATCGACAGAATCTCAATTTCCTTTCACCTTTTTTTTTTTTTTTTGCAGAAAAGCAAAATTCCATCCTTTGGGCTTGCTGTTCAATAGGCACAAAATACAATTATAAGAGCTTGAAGGCCATAGAAACTCAGCAGAAGTTTGTCTCTCTTTATGTGACACAGATGAAGAGAGAAAATGTGTAAATCTGCACTTTATTGTTCCCATTTCTTTTCCTTCTCTCCACAGCTCCATGAAGTAGAATGATGTACGTTAGATGAAGATTTGTTATACAAAGATTTTGAGTGGTGCGGTAGCCTAGAGGTGGAGCTCTCGCCTCAGGAGGCTGTGAGTTCAATCCTAGGTAAAAGCAGATATTTCTCTCTGGGCACAATGAGAATTTATCTGCTGAATAAAATTCCACATTGGCAACAGGAAGGGCATCCGGTCAATAAACACTTTGCTCCGTTTAGTTGCCCAGACTCCATCCTGCAAGGGATTGTGGGGGGTCATAAAAAAGGAGATGATGATGCCATGAAGATCTGCGTGATTTATGTCTCTAATTGTTCTGTGATCTTGGAGTTTTGGTTCATTGTTAGAAAGAAGTTACATGTTAAAAAGAACACAGAGACACTGCAATTGCATTGGCCTGCCTCAGAATCAAAAGTCCTAGGAGGAAAGCATGAAAGTGAAGTCAGATACGGTAGCAGTTTATTTATGGAGATGAGAAGCTCAAGAGAGGAAAATGAATCTTTCTCTTTCATAACACTATGATATTTAATCAGCAACTTTAGGACACATGCAATACACGTAGTCCTCAACTTATGGCCACAATGGAGCCCAAAATTTATGTTGCCAATTTGTTAAGTGAGTTTTGCCATTTTATGACTTTTCTTGCCACATTTGTCGAGGGAATCATTGCAGTTGTTAACATTAGAAACACAAGTTGTTAAGTGAATCCTGCTTCCCCACTGACTTTGCTTGTCAGAAAGTCACAAAAGGGAATCACATGACCCTGGGACACTGCAACCATCATAAATGTGAGTCAGTTGTCAAGCATTCGAAACTAAACCATGTGACCATGGGGATGCTGAAGTGGTCATAAGCGTGAAAAATGGTCATTAAGTCCCTTTTTTCAGTGCTGTGGTAACTTCAAACGGTCACTAAATGAACTGTTGTAAGTTGAGGACTATCTGTAAAGCATTTCTCCATTAACCTGATGGATAAGAGTGCATGGAAAGCTGTACAGCAATAGCCTGAAGGCTTATCCTAATGCAGCCAATATCTTTTGTCCACCAAAGCAGGGAGATAAGAGCAATAGTAGTATTTTTGGCTAGCATTTCTCAGCAATTGAAAGTCAAATTATAATATATTGATGAATATAACCATTATGATTAGTTGTTTTATCTTTCAAAGATTTGTCTACAGACTTTCATGACAAAAGTTACCTCACATCTTCAGGAACAGGCAAGATTGGATCTAGCCAGACTAGATTGCTGGAGATACTTTCTGCCATGATATTTTGCTGATTGGTTTTTCAAAAATGTATGTTTGGCGGGACTTCCGGTTTGCGTGGCTTCGGAGCAGCAGGAATTCGCGACAGCTCGCGATTCCTGCTGGCTAGCTGCCGAGGTACCCCCGATCCAGATGGGTCAGGGGGTTATGGCTGCCCTGTAGGGACAGCTGAAGATAGAGGGGAGCCGGTTAGGGAGGTGGGGGCATCGCAGACCCCCCCCTTCTCCGGGAAAACCCCTTTTTCCCAAGGCGGTGGAGCGGCGGTCAGCAATGGCCGCCACGAAGAAGCCAGCAACCGGGTAAGAACTGTGCTGGAGGAAGTGTGAAAAGTGAAAGTTCTGTCTGAGCCGGGTCAAGTAACAACTTTTAAATTGCCTGGAATTGAGCTGCTTGTTGCTGGAGGATACATTGTATCCCTAAGAAGATCGAAAGCGGCGGAGAAGCTGTTAAAGGGAACTTTTTTTTTATTTATTTTTTTACTCTCTCATCCCACGGAAAAAGCAGAAATATTTGGATGTATTAGACACTGAAAGTGGATTGCTTTGAAAGCTAAGCTAAGAGACAAAGGGATTTTTGGACATTGAAAAATTTAAGAAATTGGAAAATCTCTGCTGGAGGTATGGATTTTTGATTATTTAAAATTGTTATTGCAAGTGGGAAGGGAGAAAGAAAAATTGGAGCAGAAACTGAAAAAGGAGGAGACTGTCTAGAACGTCTTGGTGGATCCCAAAAGAAGATATATGGTAATTGGACCTCTTTGATCAAAAATTAATTTGGAAAGAGAAAGAGAAGAAGGAAGAAAAGTATTAACTTTTGGAACTTTTTTTTTTTTTTTTCCTTTTTTTAATTGTTTTTGATTGTCTTGGATTAAAAATACTTGTGGTTGTTTTGGAAAAAGTTTCCCTTTTCATAATGGCATTCTCTGTGGATGAACTAGAGATTGAATATCAAAAATATAAAAAAGAAGATACTTTGGGCGCTTTGTTCCAATTCTTAGAAATGGCGTTATGTTCCTTAGAAAAGTTGACGCAGCAGAAGGACTGGGACAAGGAAGAAGAGGAAAAAGAAGCCATCTTTGATGAACAATGGGTTCCTTCCGGAGAGGAGGAGAAAAAGGATAAGAAAAAGGGGTTTTTAAGAATTATAAAAACAACCAAAAGAGAGAAAAATGAGCGAAGAGATGGAGGCAAGGTTAGAAAACAAAAGAAAAGGAGCAAGAAAAGCGAAGGGAAAAAGCAAAGGGGTAGAAAGGGCAAGGAGAAGAATAAGCAAGAGAGAAAAGGGGGGAGGAGAAGCCTTAATGGGGGGAAGCAAGATTTAAAGAAAAAAAGTTTATTTAGAGACAATGGGTGAATTTAAGTTAGACTAAAAGAGGGATTCTGGAGGGTATTTAAGAGTGTGTTTTTATATGTATGTATATTTAGAATAAAAAATTTATTATGTAATTTTAAGAATTTTTTAAACAGAATCCCAAGAAAGATTTATATGTAGTATTTTTAAGTTAGGTAATGTGTTATAGATGCAACTCCAATTGGTTTACAGGAGAAGTATAGTAAAAGAAAAAAGATGAATGGATGTTTGGAAATAGAACAGACAAAGAATGTTGTTGAAAATGGTAATAATGGAAGGATATATATGCTTTTTTTTTTTTTTTGATTTTGTATATTGATAAAAGGCAATAAAATTTTAATTGATAAATAATTTGGATGGAAAAGAGAAGTAGGGATAAGATATGAAGTTAATATTATATGAAATATTGATATTATAATCTGGAAATGTTATGTTTTATTGGTCTATCATTATTATTTTTTTTTTAGAAAAGAATTTATAAGCTGTTATGCCTTGATTTTGTGTGTATTGATTTTAGAAAACTGATAAAAATGGTTTTTATATATATATATAAAAAAGAAAATGATAATAAGATATAGAAGGAGACTTAGGTTGAATATGATGTTTGAATTTGTGTCTGTGTAAAGAGTTTTTAACCCGGGAACAGACAACCTTCAGAAAAGATCTTGTAGTTTTGTCTATGTTTTGTGTTTGTATGTTTGTGTATTATGCTTATGATAAAACTAACAAAATTTGTTTTTTATTAAAAAAAAAGGAAAAAAGAATCAATAAAACCTTGGAGGAATGTTAGATGAGAATAATTTAAACAAGTCAGAAAGAAAAGAATATGATGATTATAAAATGGATAAATATGGAAGAGAAATGAAATTGAATTGGAGTAAAGAGAAATAATGAGAAACTTGATGAAAGATATTTGCGTGTCCATATGGGGATGGGATAAATTGGAATTATGTTGTATAAAAATATTGTTTTGTTTGACTTGTAAGGATTTACAATATTAAGAGGTTTTATGTGTTTATGTATTTAATGGTTAATGATGTGTTGTTTTATCTTTAAAATTAATAAAAATTTGTTTCAAACAAAAAAAAAATGTATGTTTGGCCATCAGCTAAAATATCACCCTGACTGATGGATCTTACATCCCAATCCCTTATGGTCTCACCTGAGGGAAGAGAGGCCTTTCTTCACGACTGAATTTAAGGCAATCGCTCATTAGCCTGCGCATGGCTTTGGGGCAATTGCTTGGCACCTTGCTAAGGTCAGGGGACAGATATCCCCGACCAACCATAAATATGATCTAAAAGAACAAGAGAGATGCAGTGTTATTTAAAAGCAATGTAGGAAAACTGTGCAAAGACAGAGTTTCTGATGTTATTGTTCTGACCCAGGCTTTGTCAAACGTAATTAAGCACAAACTTGTTTTAAAAGCAAAACCTATTTTCTTGCAATGCTGGGAATTGCTTTCATTCCCAGCCAGAATTAATCTTAAACAGTTCCCCAAGATAAGCACACTCTTATCAGTGCTGTGGAATGCTGCCAAAAACAGAAGTATCCAATTAATTATAACAGAAACCAACCGAAGTACCAGAAAAAGCCAACCAGAGTACAGAGAGCCTCGAGGAGGATTCAGAATCTATTGCATTACTTTGCTTCCTGCAAAGATTTCATCACTGAGGCCTGACTTTTATCCCTTATGGGAGGGGCTATCACCTCCCAGCCTTACTCCCAAGTCACCCCTTCTGTTTCAGCTGCTCTCGCCTTCTAGCAGCCCTGCTCACATGCGCACTAGGAACAGGTTCCCCTGGGTCCTCTGCTTCACTGCTGCCAGGCTCTGAAGGCTCCAAAGGCAGCACTCCACTCCCAGATGGTCCTGGCCCCACCCCTGCATCGGATGCAGGACCCTCGTCTAAGTCCTCTCCAGACTCCCTGACTGGTCTCCTTTTTTCCTCACTGTCCGATTCCGCTGCCATCTGCACCAGCTGCCAGTGAACCACAACCATTATTTCCAAGTCCCCACTCCCACCCCCAATAGCTCCACTCTGGATCACATGACTAGTAGAGAGGAAAAACTGAATGGAAGAGTTGGCAGCATTCCGCTCCGTGCCCCAAAGAAAGACAATGGAGGAATTTTCCAGGTGTGTTTCTGGTTTTGGGCTGAATAATGCCCAATTTTGAACATGAACTTTCTAATAAAAAGGGGGACTCTCTATCTGAATAAGATAGGGCCTCTCCTTGAAGAACACTTCAGAGGGAGATCAGACCACAGGCAGAAGATGGAGAGACCCAGCAAAGACCTTGGCTACTTTGAGAATCACTTGAGCCCCTTCTGCTGACTGCATTAAATAGCCGGTGAAGACCATTTGGGAAAAGAGTTAGGACACAGGATGCGGCTGAACCCAGTATTCCCTTCCTTCCTTACCTGGTCCCGGTTGTTGATATGACTATATGGAAGAGTCCCGGAGAGCAGCTCATAGAGGACGACTCCATAGGAGTAGACATCTGACTGGAAGCTGTAAGGATTGGGATCCTGCATTCGAATCACTTCTGATGCCTGAGGGAGTCCAGTAGAAAGGCATTCAGATGTGCAGATTTGGAGACAGATGCTGTCTGTTTCCTGCTACCTATCTCTTTTCCTCTCTCCCAGCCCTGGCCTGTTTTCAAAGTTTTGCCTCCCAACATACACACCATCCAGAGAATGGAACCACTGGGTTGTTCCACTTGCTGTGAGCCACTCCAACGTGTCTTCACTGTGGCAAGGCCAAAGTCACCAATCTTCACCGTCAAGCCTTCATGCAGGAAGATATCTGGCAGCAGTTAAGTGAAAGAACTTCAATCCTGGCCTGAGTTGTTAATCACTTGTCCAACAAGAAGCACCAGTTATCTATTCCTGACCTCAGTTCCCCAAAGTCTCACTTTTATCTCATGCAGTATCTTGGAAATACTTACAGTTTAGGAGCTTCAACAATGTAGTACAAACCCTCTTTTTTTTCCTACTCTGACATGCTGGCTGCTAGGTAACTAAATCACTCAGGTTTTCTTTAAAAAAGGATTCCCACCCAAGATGGAATAGATGCAAGAGAAGGATACTATTAGATTTGAGGTCCCGGTGGATTATGTTCTTAGCATGGAGATAACTGGGCGGAAAGAGACAATGAGTTATAGCAATAGAATTTAGACTTATATATTGCTTCACAGTGCTTTATAGTCCTCTCTAAGCAGTTTAGAGAGTCAGCATGTTGCCCCCAACAATCTGGGTCCTAATTTTATTGACCTCACAAGGATGGAAAGATGAGTCAACCTGGAGCCATTGAGACTCGAATTGCCAAACTGCTGGCAGCTGGCAGTCAGCAGAAGTAGCCTGCAATACTGCATTCTAACCACTGTACTACCATGGTTCTTATCTTACCATCTTGTCTTTATATCATCATTCCTAGGTGTGCCTCCCACTTTTCGGTCTGCCTGCCTGCATGTATATTGGGCATACATTACATGGAGTAAGAAATTATTATTATTGTGCTTAATTTTTCTGATTCAGGCATCTTTACATTCACCACAGGACCATTTCTGTTGCATTAGATCCATTTCTCAGAGCTCAGATCCCATGAACATACAGGTGGTTCTCAGGTTATTACCTCTCATTCAAAAACTGTTTAAATTTGGGGCAGTGCTGGACAAAGGGTCCTGGTGATGGGTCCTCAGCATTCCAGCCAATTGCAAGGTCCCAGTGGTCATGGGACTGAATCTGGATGCTTGGTGCCAGGCTCACGATGTTGTTGTAGTGAACCACAGTCACATAACCACAATTTCCGATATTCCCTGCTAGCTTCTCACAAACAAAATCAAGGGAATACTGACAGGAAGTCAGAAGTCACAGTCTGACATAAAGACAACAGGACTGCTGCCATTGCCATTACTAGGTGATGTGATCATGTGAAATCACACTTTATAACGGACTCTTTAGTACTAGCAATTCTGATCTGCTGTTGAAACCTAAGGACTACTTCTACATCTTTGATACTTATTATAAACCCAGTGGAATCTTATGACCTCTGCCTACAGTTGATTGGATGTTGTGGAGTTCAACATAAGCCTACAGCCCAGGTGCTGATTCTCTATGCTGTGCCTGTCATGCCAGGAATATTGTTCCTCAATCTAGATATTTGTTATCCCCGAAGCTGACCTGATGGCAGCCATTTTGAGGCTTCAGTGTTGCCACACTGGAGCGAAGGGATAGGGAGAGGGGAATCGAGATAGCTGGGGTTTTGTACCCAAAATAAAATACTTTCCTCTGGGAATGAAGGACATTCCAACACCTGGCCAGAGAGAGGAAGAGTGATGTTACCAGGCGACCGGATGGCACCTTGATTGGACCATATGACTGTTTGGGGAAGGTGAAAAACATTTACTTTTAATTAGGTGAAAACCGCTGGAATCTTCAGAGTTGGTTTCCACCAGAATTGTGCCAATATGGTATATCCAATAAAGCTATTCTTGGAGGAATCCGCTTGCCTCAGAGTTCTGTTTGCTATTGGAGTATTACTTGGAACCCTGACAGTATTCTGGGAATTGCAGCCCCAAAGCAACTGGAAGATGCTTGCTTGAGAAAAAGTGTTGCAGACAATGTGGAGGCAAAACTAATGTTGGTTCTGGAAGTCAGATGATTTAAAAAAAACAAAAAAACAATCCTAAACCTGGTCTGCCAGAGTTCTTACATTCCTTAACTGGGGTTGTTATTGCACTGGTGATTTTGGTATAGCACATTTAATTAGCTCTGCTCTTTTAATGATTGTAAATTGCTGGTCTTTTTATTGGTTGGTTATACTTTTATAGTACTATCGCAAGAGATTATTTAAAGTGTTGTTTGTTGAAAGATATGCTCTAAATATATATATCATTTATTATTGCTAAAAACCCTGTGGATTATTAGGTTTCCACCTCAGTTAGCCGAGAGGTTCCGAGTAGACCCCAACCAGGAACATTGTTCATAGTCCGCTTTCTTCCTTTGCAACTGCTCTTCAAAACATGCTGCCTTAGGACTTGATGGCTCTGCACTTACTCCATGCCCTGTGCTGTCTGTCGGGCCACATCAATCCGTTGTACCATCTCTAGGGGTGTTTCCTGCACATGCAAATGCTGATAAAGGCTGCTGCCTTCACACCACTGGGTGATGATGGCAAAACTGGGTCGAGTCATGAAACCCATAAAGAGCAGTATGTTGACATGACGCGTCTTCCTGAAAAGTAGGAATGGAGTCAAAGATTTCCTGAGCAAAGTCTCCAGGATCGGCCTTTAAACCAGCCTTCCCCAACATGGCTGGCAGGTCATGCATGCACATACTTGGCCTACCTAAGCACCTGCATCTCATTCTTGAAGGCCTGCACTTGCTCACTGGTGGGATTGGTGACCTTGAGGATCTTGACTGCCACATCCCCATGCCAGCGGCCTTTGAAAACAGTGCCGAAGGATCCAGCCCCAATGCGTTTCTGCAAAGTGACCTCATTCGGAGAAACCTCCCAGTAGTAGCTTGAGTCCCGATAGCCCAAAGTTTTCTATAAGAAGCAAGATGACACCAAGGAAGAGGAAGAGCCAAAGAGAAAGACAAAATGTCCGCAGTCATAGTGTTGGCTATCACCACAATGAAACACTGTTCCACTTATTACCCTTTGCTATCAAACCTCTAGCACCTCTTGATCCACCCTAACAGCTCAGCCATTCCTCTTCCCTGGTACTATGCTTAATAGTACAGATACCATCACTTCTTGTAGCTACCATTTTGAAATATCCAATCAAGAGCCACATGCCAAATTACCTACTTTCCCACTTCAATACTCACAGGTTTCTTCTTGTCTTCAGAAGCCATCTTGCGCTCTCTTGGAGACTCGCCTGGGGATTTGGGGTGTGGAGAACGTCGACCGAGAGAAACGGCAACTGAGGGGACTGGTGAGGTGTTAGGAAACAACTCAGGCCCACTCACTGCTGTGGCAAGAGGAAAAGAGGGATTTTACCCCCTCCTGGTTTCTTCACATACTGCACAATTAATTTATGGAACTCATTTCACATAAATTGTCAGCCAGGATTTATCCAGTATCAACACATTTGAAATATAAGGCTACAAATTAAAACCAGACTTGATAAAATAGAATACAATCACAAACATCAGTGAAGCCAACATATTTTAAGTCCAATGAACAGATTGTCTCACCTGCCCATTAATTTGTAATTTAGAAAAGTGGGCAAATATTAATACAATATTAGACTGCATATTACAATAGACTTTTGTATCTTTCTATAACTGGAAGCTTGATTTTAAGCTGGCTTTTGAAAAGAATCACATGAATCATTGCAGACTGCAGAGGAGTGGAATATAGGCTGTTCAGATACTACTGGACTCCAAGCCTTAATGGTTCCTGCTAGCACAGCTAATGGCTGGAAGTGGTGATGGTTTGCAACCCAACAGGTAGAGAACCACTCATTGTGGTGATTAATTATCTGGATCCCCATCAGTCTTTCTCATCAAAAACAATCTGATCATGTTAGTATTTAGACTCTCCAGCTCTGGTGCATCTGCTGTTGCATGACACTGACTGTCACTCATTCTCAGAGATCATTATCCCTGCTACCTGACACTTGGTCCCTACAATATAGTGCAGAACTTCATTCAGAACACTCAAACACTCACAAGGCACCCCCTTCAATTACCAGTTGAAAAACTCACCATCTGTGTTGTGGTTCCTGGATATGACCTGGAAAAGGAAAAGGAAGACTCTGTGCTCAGTAGCTGTCTAAATAGAACTGGATTCTCAACACAGGTTGTTTGCTTGTACCTTAATATTGCTTTTTCTTCAAAGCATAAGGCCTTGACCATGACAGTAAAAAGATGGGACGATATGATACAATACAATTTCAGAATCCTCCTCTGTGAATACTTCTCTGTTCAGGCCCATCCCTAGAGAAAGTCGGACTGGGTAAAGGATCTTCTCACATAAAAAGTAGAATATTATGGATTCCCCCAATGAATTTGGAATCCTCATTTCCCACATCTAATTTTCTAGATACAGGAAATATATGGTGAAACATTTCACCAAAACAGAATCTACCTATAGGCTGAAAGATAACAGCTCATGTTGCTTTAAAAAAAAAAAAAAACTGAACTCAAGTATCTTATTTTTAAAAAAAAAAAGACAAATGCAAAATCTAGTGAATTAAACTAGATCAGAATAATTAAGTTTTAGATCTACCTTTCAGAGGCTGTGGATCAGTAAAAAGGACCCCAAACTACATGTCAGAATAAGAAATCTAGTTTACAGGCCTACTGTCTTTTTGAGACCTATGCTCTCTTAACTCTCCAGATACATTTTAAGATATTTTAAAATGTACCAAATATCCTGAAGAGATTAACCTATAAATAATGCTGCAAAACTTGGCTAATTTTGACCAATAGATGTTAGCTCACTAAGACCAGTCCCTGGATTCCATATTTGCTGCAAAGCCATATGGATACTAGTATCTAGGTGACACTTAGCAGGCAAAAATAACTGAGAAAGAGAAGCATTTTAGAAAGGAGCTCATGCGCCCGGTTCAGATGTTCTCACCTCAAGGATGCTGCTGTCCACAGGGCTGGTGGTGCTGATCATATAGACGTTAGGGGTAGAAGTTGAGCGGTGTCGTTGTAGACGCCCATCACTATGAAGGCTGGGGAAATTGAAGGCATCTTGATTGATGGGTGAGCTACAAAGGAAAAGGAGGACAAGAGTTTTTACTTTCTAAATGAAAATTCTTAAGTATTAAGATTAGAGTTATTCACAATGTGAATTCTTCTCCAGTTTTATTTGTATGAACACTTAATGCAACAGAACAAATATGGTTATGGATTAACATGTGCCTCCCCCTTGCAATTATCTACAGTCCCCTGGAAGTCCTTGTCTTTTTATCTGGGTAATTTCCAGATGTGTTGGTATAATGATTCCAAAGGATTGCTAATGGCTCTGCTGCTGTCCTAGCATACCGTGTATACTCGAGTATAAGTCGACCCGAATATAAGCCGAGGCACCCAATTTCACCACAAAAAACTGGGAAAACTTATTGACTAGAGTATAAGTCGAGGGTGGGAAATGCAGCAGCTACTGGTAAATTTCAAAAATAAAAATAGATACCAATAAAATTACATTAATTGAGGCATCAGTAGGTTAAATGTTTTTGAATATTTATTTCAAAGAAAAACAGTAAACTAGCTCTGTAAGTGGAAAAGAGAGCCAACAAAACCAATATGGTATCAACAATAACTTTAAAAGTACAAAAACCTTAGCTCAATCAGCAACCAAGCTAAAACACAAGAGTTAAAATCCTTCAAAACTGGATTCCTCCTCATCATCTGTATGTTATATTTATGGACAAAAGTGGATATTCATTCAGGCTAGAGTGCTTTAAAATGTAAATGAGGTTAGTTGCACACACACATGCACACCGTTTTGCTTTCCATAAACTAATTTTTTAGTGCATGACAGATGAAGTGCCTGACAGATGAAAGTCCTCTTAGGAAACTTTAGATCTTAACTGGCATTACATTTAAAATCAAACATGTTCACATTCTTAACATTTTTCCATGGCAAAGTATTTTTCAAATAATCCATAATAATGCCGCGGGAGGGAATTATTGTCTAATTAAAACTTTCACTAGGACAGTTGAGAATAAGTTTGATGTTCACAATTTCCTCTTTGAAAGAGACCAGTAAATAGGGAACAAGAAGATGAAGAAAAAGAATTGTGTTTTTTCATTTTTCACACTGCAGTGAACAAAAATGGCATCATAGGAACAGGCTTATTCTCAGTCCAAAGGTTTGTTTCTGATTTCTTCCCTGATTTAAGGGAAATTTGGGAAACGATCTCACTATCATGAAAGGTTTAATTGATTCACTAACCCAAAAGATGATGATGATGACAGTGGGAGGCAGGAGTCACTCTCTCCCTTGCAAGAAAAAAGCATGTGTATGTGCTGCATGTACATCCTGTTTTGGAGAGCCACCATCTCTTTCACAGCTCTCCCTCATGCCTCCATTGCATGTGCACACATGCCATGGCTCAACAGTAGGTCAACATACAGATGTCACACTAGGTTCCCTCCTCAAAAGGAACATCCAACCTTTCTTGAGAAGTACAAACTTCATCTGTTCAGGATTGTGGTGACAAAGGTGAAGGAGGATGGGGCTGAGAGAAGGGAAGGGAAGAAAAGATCATTGACAGGGAGAAAGACAGGGAGAAACACCTGGAAGTGTGAGCCCTCGAGTTTCCTTAGGGAAGACCAGACAACAAGGGGAGAGGAGAGGAGGAGGAGGAGGAGGAGGAGGAGGAGGAGGAGGAGGAGGAGGAGGAGGAGGAGGAGGAGGAGGAGGAGGAGGAGAGTTAAAAAAAAAGAGTGGGAAGCCAACTCACGCGTGCCATCAAAGCCAGGGAGAAGCGGGGCTTTCTCCGCCTGCTGATGCCAGAGGAGTGCGGGGGGAGTGGAGTGCGGGGAAAGGGGGTTCGTGCCGAGGCTCCGCAAGCAATTACCAGATTTGCAGCTCTGTTTGTTGGCGAAGCTGGAAGCATGCCCGTTAATGGGGAAGGAGAGCCCGCAGCTCCGAAAGTCTTTTCACCGTTGGGGACTGAACAGGAGAGCCGCAAACGCCGCGATCCCCAGGAAAGGGCGGCCCTCTTCCTCTCGGCGGCTCCCGCCACGGCGCAGCCAGGCACTTTGTCTCGCTGCCCCCGGAGCAGCTCTTCTTGCTAGGGTAGGGGGCGGAGGAGGCTGCCTGAGCCTGGCGACCCCAAGCGGCCTCTCCTTCCCCATTAACAGGCGCTCGGGGCCCCCGCGAGCTCCTGCGTTGCGCGCTTCCAGCTTCGCCAACAAACCGCCAGACTCAGGCAGCCTCCTCCGCCCCCTACCCTAGCAGCGAAGAGCTGCTCCGGGGGCAGCGAGACAAAGTGCCTGGCTGCGCCGTGGCGGGAGCCCCCGGAGCAGCTCTTCGCTGCTAGGGTAGGGGGTGGAGGAGGCTGCCTGAGCCTGGCGGTTTGTTGGCGAAGCTGGAAGCGCGCAACGCAGGAGCTCGCGGGGGCCCGGGCGCCCGTTAATGGGGAAGGAGAGGCCACTTGGGGTCGCCTGTGTGGCCCTCAGTGGGTAGACAGCCGTGGCGGCGATGCTGCCCTGGAGGTGCGATCGGTTGCAGCCACGCCAGCGATCGGTTGCAGCCACGCAGCGTAGCGGCTGACTCGAGTATAAGCCGAGGGTGGGTTTTTCAGCACAAAAAATGGGCTGAAAAACTCGGCTTATACTCGAGTATATACGGTATGTTGACATTACTAGTGGAGTACAAATTAAGCATTGTTCTCTCTGGCTTCATAGTACTCCCTGGTAGAGAGTTCTAGTTCACCTGTCCCAATGCAGCTGTCAAATGAACAAGTATCTTACCTGACTGTTTGAGGGGTCATGAGTTTGTAGCTAGGCTGGATAAGGGTTGTGAGGATATTGTCTTGACACAATTCATGGCTGTAAACACTACAAGGGAGAAAAATTGTCTTCAATACCAAACCAATGAGACCAATTTTTTATGAGCTGATCTTCACAACAGGTGAAAGGGAGGGATACTCACGGTTTGTGAGTTGTAGCCAGGTCCACGCATACTGTAGGCACTTTGCTACTGCAATGTTCATGGAACTTGTAGCCACATGTTTGACATCGAAAGCCATGGAACATGAATTTAAGGCAGAAATCGCAAAAGGCCAAATTGAAATAGGTCTTGCGGACCTGTACAAAGAAATGGATAGGAATATGAGAGGAAAAATGGAGGAGGAAGGTTTGGTTATTTGCCTGATGGTCAACAGTAGACAGTGAGGTTAACTGATGAGATTTGGAAAAATTATCCAAAGTCATATCAATTCAGAAACAAATCAGTTCAGGCTATCAAAGTCTTTCATGCTCTAGGCTCTGGTAATAGAATCCAGTGATTTTGTTGAACAGCAGAACAGCACAGGACCTTTGAGTTGCTGTAGCTGATCTCGGGGACAGAGAAAATTAAAGCATTTTTATAAGATGGGAAACTTCCAGCCATGTTGCTGGTCTCCCACATTCATCACTCCTGGCCAGCCAATAAGACACACAATAATCCGTGAGGGAGACTTTGGTTCAAGAATATCTGCAGGTCTGCAGATCCCCCATTCATTTTACACATTAGTCTGGAAAAGAACTATAGCACACAAGAATCGTATGATTTTGCAGAGTTTTGCAGGACTCACAAAATTGTGCATAGTAAGAGGTACATTCTCCAGAACTTCTACGGAAAGCTCAGCCCCTTCCAGATTGACCAAGTCTGTCTCCCAATCTGTGATAGTTTTTCGCCTGTATAGAAGAAAATAGAAACAAGATACTAAGCACCATCTAATTTGGTGACCCCAAGCCTACGAATCTAACATTGCTTCCAATTAATGAAATCAAGGGGCAACATTACCCATTTTAGAGAGACCAATTTAAAATGTGTTCACATGTAGGTAAGTTCCATGCAGATCTCTAATATTAAGGTTGCAGATTTGGGAAACCAAAATATAAAATCCTGAAATATTACCACACCACAGCAAAACTTAATGGTTAACAACCTTCAACAGGCAGTGAGGAAATAAGGATCTTTTTTTCAACAATACTATCGCCCTTTTTCTACATTTGTGCCCCCTAATTATTCTCCACTCTATCTGCTTTTTCAAAATAGAATAGAATAGAATTATTTATTGGCCATGTGTGATTGGACAGACAAGGAATATGTCTTCAGGGCATAAGTTCTTCGTACATTTGTTTTCGTACATAAAAAATACATTCATCAAGAATCATAAGATACAATACTTAGTGATAGTCATAGGATACTAAAAAAGCAATCAAAATTATACTAGGAAACTAAATAAAACAATATAAATCATAAAGATACAAGCAAGAAGGTTATAGTCATAAGTAGAAAGATGATAGGTAATAGGAAGGATGAGAATGATGAAGAAGCTCTGACCTTACTATGGAATACTGACAAATATTACACAACTTAGGAAAACAAAACATGCCAAATGTCGGCACATGAATGCTGGGACAGAAGGAGAAATTGTCAAATTAGATGAAATTAAAATCTCACATATGTCTGGAGAGCAAATGTGCCTTTGATTGAAGGAGAAGTTTTCCTAAATGAAAGAAAGTGGGCTGTGAGGAAAGATTATGAGAAAGAGGAACAGGGCAAATAGGCTAATTGGAAAGAAAGATGCAAGGCAACCCTTCTTTACTCTAAAAATGGGGGGCAAATTCCAGATTTATCAGTCTGAGCCTCAGAACTGACCAACCTTCATACTTTTGTGAGTGGACTGTTCTCTTCCTTTCTCTTTGCAACTACAAACCAGAATCTCATGTCCTAATTAATGACAGCTGGAGATGGAGTTGCTACCAGTATGCAGACATTTGGTCCAGTGAGTAATTCCTTGTGAAAACATGTAAAACTTTGGAGTGTAAGATTTATTTGGAGTTTTGAGTTTGTTTGGAATTTGTTTCTAGATATTTATTTATGCTACTTATATGAGGAATGCTTGCAAAAACCACAGAGAGTGAAACATACTGTAGATGATCTGCTCAAGTGGCAGGAGACAGCTTTTTCGTCTATACACAACTAGCTGTGCTCATGTTTCCTCCAATTCCTTCTCATATCAATTTCCTCATTGGAATTACTTACCCATCACCCCTTTTTCTGTAAACAACACAGCAGTCCTGGTTAAGTCCACGCACTTTCAGGGCCTTGTCTAGGGAGTCATATACAGTCATACCTGGCCGGATAGTGACCTAGAAGGAAGCAGTAGAGTAGTCATGTGATCAAGGTAGTATGTAGGGTCATGTTGTCAAATTGATCCTTCGATTCCTATTTCCCATCAAGGTTCTATCTGGGTTTTAAATTCTTTCTCCTGTTCCTTGATCCCTACAATATAGATCTCAGCCTACTGGTCATCTGAACAAGAGTAGAAACTACAATCCTAAATAATGCTGCTAAAATGAAATCGTGGTTCACTGAAGCAGGAGAGAATCCTGGCACATAATGACTAATACGTTGATTAGGCCAACAGTTGCAAAGGATCCTATAGGAATTGGGTTATCTTTCTGTTAGGATTCAGATCTGAATAAGATGGAAACTATTGTACATTGATTGCTATGGTACATAATTGCAGTAAAGAAAGACTCATATAGAGAAATTGTGGCCTTCCTGATCTTATCAGACCTCTTGGCAGTATTCACTGCCACTAATCATGGTGTATTCTTGGACTGCCTTCTTGGCATGGTTTGAAAGTGGAAGACACAGTTTTATAGTGGTTCCACACAATTCTGAGCACATAGTTCCACACAGTAATTAAGAGGGAGGAGTGGCTACACAAGGCCCAGCTATCTGCTCCATGTTATGTAACATCTCTATCAGAAGTCACTCATCATTTTGTAAGGTTGGGCTAAGATCCAGTGATTGGACCAAAGTCACCAAGCCAGCTTTCATGCGTATGGGAAGACTAGAACTTATGGCCTCCCAGTTTCTACCTGGATACCTTAGCCACTATGGATTCTGAGGATTAAAGTTGAATGAGGAGGAAATTGGTAGGATTTGGGGTGGGTGGGGTGTAACAAAGCTGCTCTTATCAAGTTTTTTTTTCTGTGCAGGCCAAAAAAAAAATGACACTTATAAATCTCCAGCCTAGATTAAGTCACAGATGTAATGGAGATCCTTAGCTGATGTTTGGAAAGGTTGTGCATGAGCCTAAACAAGCAGAAATTGAATCCTAACAGGATGGAGACACAGTTTGTTTATAGTTACCCTGGCTTGATCATGGCTCTTATGTTGAGCTTGGTTGCATTTTTCTTGAAGAATGTCTATGACGTGAGTGTCCTCCAGCACCGATGAATTCTGCCTGATCAGCAGGTTGTGACCAGGAGAGCTCCTGCTCAAGTTCAGATGACTAACCAGAACCCACACTTGATCAAATTTTAAAATGAAATTTCAAAGGCAAAATTCACAGCTTGAAATTTTAGCAAATTTTATACTAATTTTGGTCCAGGCTTCATTGTGATGGGATTGGGAACTCTTCTGTCTCCCTATCCAATAAAAACAACCTCAGTTCCCTTTCAATACAGATAAAAATGTAATCATCCTTGTGTTGAGTCTGGTTCAGCATTCGTTAGAATTACTTAAGAGCTTATTTTTCTAAATTTTAAACTGATTACGAATAACAAAAATAAACTGCCGTTGTTTTAGAACTATCATAAAATTAAACAAAAGCTGATTTTCAAAAAAAAACCAGAACAAAGCAATTGATTCATTATAAAAGAAACCAGCAAGATTTACTTTCAATTCTAACTTGCAAACAATAGGATCTACATATATTTATTACCACATATGTCCTCCTTTGTCTCTTTACTCTTCCTCTTTGAGATTTTCCTTCTCTCCCTTTCTGTCTGCTATTCTCTCATTCTCTACCTCCATATCTTTTTCCTTTCCTTAAAAAAGGTAAAGAAACATAACAAGAGTGGGGATTTTACTGGGCTAAAGCATAGCCCACTTTTGATGAGGGGGAGAGAGGGCGCAACTCATCATTTTCATGCAGACATAGAAAACCTGAGACTCCCAATTGTTGTTGGATTCCATCATTCCCAGCGAGCCAGGCCAGAGAGAGTGGAAGTTGTAGTCCAAAACAGCTGGAAAGTGAGAAGATCTTGTATCCCTCCCTTACAGGAAACCAAGCATTTTAACCAACAGGAAGCACCAGATCCTTTGCTCTTCAGAGTTATCTGAATGTCCAACTCACCACTGTTCGCTGTTGGTTGGGAAGATCCACCTTAATAGTGCTCCGATTCTCAGCCATGGCCCTCCTTCCTAATTTTTTCCTGCAAGAAGCAATCACCGTTGTCAGGCTACTCGAGAAAGGTAGGATGTCCTCACTGCTACCCCCATTTGAAGGGTCTCGATCTGGAGAAGGTGAGGAGAAGCCATTGGAGAGAGAGTCGGAGGAGTGTAGGTTGCGCTTCATGCGGGTAATTCTGAGGGAGAAAAAAAGACAACAGACCCAAATGGATATTGGAGATGTGCTTTCATCTGTGTGCATGACCTACAATACTATAGAACATGTCTAATCTCCGGCTGGCGATAATTTGTTTGCGCCTTCTTGATTGAAAGAGCCAAATCAAATAAAACTTGTTTTAATCTCAATCTCAGTTTCATACATAGGCGCACACACATATGGGATAACTGAACCACATCTGGAGCAAGACCACAAGTAAATCGCCCAACAGGAAATTTGACTGAAGTATTATTATACATTCCTCCCATTCCTGTGGAGAATGGAGATCATCAAGACCAGAGAAGAGAGAAGGCAGTGCATATCTCAACCTCTTCACCAGTGAGGTTTCTGCCTTGTTACCTCTGGTCAGCTAAGAGACAAATCAGGAAGCATTTCAAACTTTTTTATGGATAACGAATACTTTAAAGGGAATTATCATTGTATAGTCAGATGTTAATAATTCCAAACAGACTAAGACAGAGTTCTCCAAACTTGGCAACTTTTAAGACTTGTGGACTTCAACTCTCAGAATTCTCCAGCCAGCATAGCTGGAGAATTCTGGGAGTTGAAGTCCACAAGTCTTAAAATTGCCAGGTTTGGAGACCTCTTGATTAAGACATAGTGCTTGTTCTTTCCAGATAAAGTTGGAGACTAACTTTTTCTGAAAGCCCAAAGAGCCTTATAAATCAGTGTAGACTGAGCTGGATGAATCGATAATCTGAGTAAATATAATGCAGCAGTTGATGCCCTTACGCTCCCTAATTGACATATTCAATGAATAGTCATCACAATGAATATTCATCACAAGAGGATATGCTTTAAAAATTAGGGAGTGCTGCCCCATTGTTACGAATGTAGATGTACCACTCAGCGGTATCAGCTAAAGGATCTCTTCTGGTCTGCTCTTCACAGACAGTTATGGTTTATTGAAGTTAAGATGT
This sequence comes from Hydrophis major, assembly GCA_033807585.1. NCBI lineage: Eukaryota > Metazoa > Chordata > Lepidosauria > Squamata > Elapidae > Hydrophis > Hydrophis major. The sequence goes on from CM066329.1 coordinate 226,661,131, forward strand.
AGTGTAAGGGTCTCCAATTGTTTTGGGACTGTGAGGACATTTGGAATTTATTTTAAATTTATTAGAATGTTTAAAAACTAAAGAATCAACAGAAAAAAAAAATAGAATTATGACTTCTGTCCTTTTCACCAAGTAGTTACCATCTTACTCTTTCTCCTCCTCTCTTTTTCTGTCATCCCCTTCCTTTATAGTCCCAAATCCATAAATGTTTGTGAGGTCATTTGGAAAGTTGAAAGTATGTTAGAATCATCCTTATAAATTAGTTTGGGCAGTAGCTAAGGAATACAGTATACCTGAAGGAATACTTGCCCCCGGATATCATGCCAGGGACCAAGAGGTTGTAGAATGTGCTTGGAAGTCTTTACCCACAGCAATTAAAATAGTCCTCTGCTTATGACCAATAACTTCATGACCATTCAAAGTAACAAAGGACCTCCTCTGCAGGTACAAAACCCAGTTCCAAAGTTTAAACCCTCCACCATAGTCATGTGACTGCAGGTCGGGCACTCAGCAACTGGCCTGCATTTATAGCAGTTTATGGCATTTTGCAGTCATATGACCATGTTTTATGTTTTTGCCAACAACTGTTATTTATGTCCAGTTTTCAGCAAAGACAACCCATAACGAGTAATGGGCTTGCTTTACGACTGTGGGAGTCACGGCTGCAAAGAAGATCATAAAATTGGTTGGGTGACCCACTTCATGACTGTTATGACCAATGACCATAATGGGACGGTTCCATTACAGTCATAAGTCAAACACTACCTGTATAGATAGAACGTCTTCAGCTGTGGTAGAACAAGAGACAATCTAGGTCAGGGGTGTCAAACTCGAGGCCTGCGGGCCGGATGCATCATGTGCTGGCCCCGCCCGGTTTAGCGAAGGATGAGGGAAAGTCCCGATATGTCACATGACGCCACCGTGACAACCTGAGTTTGACACCCCTGGTCTAGATCAATCAGTTCCTCTGTGTAATTTCTCATCCCCAAGGAACAACGGGGAAAAAGCTTCACAAAAATTTTTAGGACTAGTCTATAAGTATTGACAAATTGCACATTTGAATATGACAGATGTCAGAGAAGTCAAATCCTCTTCCATAAAGAGATTGCATGTTGTACAAACTGGTCTATTAAATTACTACCTCACTAAGTATTGATCTACTTTTACAAGATAACCGATCCTTTAATTCATAAGTCCCTTTCTTTTACCCTCCAGATCAGGGCTGTCAAACTCCTGGCCCATGGGCTGGATGCCTCGGGTGCTGGCCACGCCCATGCCCAGTTTAGCGAAAGGGGGGGAAGTCCTGATACATCACGTGACACCTCCATGACGATGTGAGTTTGACACCCCTGCTCCAGACCTTTGATAACATCTCTTATCATCTCTAACCATGCCAGCTAAAGCTGAAAAGAACTGGCGTTGGGGGAGGATGCCATACAGCATATTAGAAAACCTATCTATCAAGATCCATTTGTGGTTTGCCTGTTTAAATGGAAAAATAATGGCTCTGAGGTCACCCCTAGCATATTAACAATTGTGTGATAAACTGACTAATTAAGTGATATTGTCTTCCTCTAAGAGAAAATGTTGTGGGTGGTCACACAGATGTATAGAACGGAGAGCTTGAATAACATATATATATAAAGATAACAAGGAAACAGCAACATAGTCAGACTGTAAGCAGCTTTGGTAAAATAAAGATATACCCTGTTACAACCACTACTCAAATTCCAAGTAGAAATTGCTCCTCAGCACAGAGAACTTCAAATTTCAATTGCAGTAGACACTCTGTATTTCTGTATATTAAATTTATGATATGTGTGCATACACATATTGCTCTTTATAGACACATTTACCATATTTATAGCTCACTTGCACTCAGTCAAACTGGTCCATAGGGAGCAGCATACAGAAATAAATGAGGGTTAATTCTATCTCAGGTCACAAAATTAGACTCTCAGGGGTAAATGCAATGTCCCCGCTACTCTTTATGCAAGAGTTTTCTGTCAGCAATTAATTTGCATCAGCTCTAGGGACTTGTTCCTGGTTAAAGCCTAACCCTCAGTAGCTGCTTTCGCTGGATGAAAATTTTCTGCTGTTAAATCATTCTCTAATGACATGGGAGGCATAACCACAAGAAGAAACAAATGAGCAGTTTTGTCACTCAAGTCCATGTTAATCATAGGTATTATAAGCAGCAAATTACTACCTCAAAGTAGAAAAGCAAGACAAGGCATGTGAATGGAAAGGGTAATTACAAGACTCACCCAAATTGAGAGGAAACTGGCTATAGGATAAATGTCCCTTTAGTAGCTCTTCTTCAATCTGTTTGTAATCGATAATCACAATCTTTTTTTTTCTATTAAAACCAATTAAGGGAAGTTTACAATCAATTTAGAGTTTACAAAATCCATCCTCAATGCAATATAAAGATCCTCAGCATATCCATCAAAAAGGAAACAATTCTGCAACCTGATAACTTGCAGTTATCAACTCTTACATTCCCCGTGGGTATCCTCAAAATTAAGAGATATTGGAAACCCATCTGGAAAGTTACAGATTTTTCACCCCAATTGAAAAACAAAGGGGTCCATTAGACCTCCTTTGCATTGTCTTGAGTGCCAAAGGAGAAACAGCCTTGCAGATTTCATATATACCCCAATATTTCATATCTGATAGCAGAAAGGAGCAAAGTTGCACTGCACCTGTCAATCAAGCCAAGTCTCTTGCTTAGACACAGCTGCGTCTGGAGTGCAGGCAGATCTTTGTACCAATTTTTTTTTCTGGAGAGCTGGAGTGAAGGTAAGACCGTTCACAAAGATCTCTTCAGTGTTGAAATGCAGATACTGCAAACAGAATAGCAGCCTAAGTTAAACTCACTTGCTGATTGATTAATCACTGGTTTTTATTTTATCTTCTCAATCCTTCTCAGTAGATATACTAATAGAATACTGTTGATCCACACAGATATCTTCTTTTTCCCCAACCAAACATCAAATGAATATCCACTTGTTTGAGGGCAAGTATGGAATCTCAAGCAACCAAATCCTTTGATGTCACTCACCCTCTAAACACAGTCCAGTTAGAAGAAGCCATTTTCATTTGGCTTCCACGGATTCCATTTGTATTTTTAACCTTGCAGAATCTTGGACCTATATTTTATTTCTCAAATTAGGGGCTTCTTTCTCAGCATTTTTACCATGAGAAATACATTTCTTAAAAATTATAGTCGCCCAAGCAAAGCAAGCAGCTGACTCAGGTGAAAGCTCCATGAAAGCCCAATTCCAACTAACTATTCATGCATACTGAAATGCCCTCAAGCACATGTTCCTCACTGCAAGAAAACTGGCCTCGCAAAACTGTTGTGTTTTGGATTGCCATTAAAACCTGGTTATTCAAAAGCATTTGATAAATAGATTCGGGATGAGAAGGCTTCTCCCTGTTATAGGGCTGGAAGTTATTGACTGCATCTTTGGTCCTGCTGTTTTGTTCTGCGATTTGTTGGCTGTTATTTCTATTCAAATGTTTGCAATAACATTTAAGGCACTGAGAGACTTGTTTGGACTAGAGTACCATTTAAACGGTAGAAAAATAATAATAATCTAACAGGGGTCTTCAAACTTGGCAAGTTTAAGACTTGTGGACTTCAACTCCCAGAATTCCTCCTCCAGTCATGTTAGCTCAGGAATTCTGGGAGTTGAAGTCCACAAGTCTTAAACTTGCCAAGTTTGAAGACCCTTGATTCTAGAACAGGGCCCCACGGACTGACAGAAGTACCAAGAGGACTTTTATTCTTCATCAAATTGTCTTGGGGCCACATTTAACCAAAGGTCCTGCCTTGTACCTTCTTAGCAGGTACAAGGGACTGTTCTGCTTACTTTCCCCACTAAACGGAAATTCTTCAAACTAGCACTTCATTGACGGGCAAAAGCAGGAGCAGGAAGATACCTCCTGGGGCAGTTGTCTTATTTATTTATTTTTTTTAATCTAAGGCATCTCCATCCTGAGACGGAGGGAACCCTGCAGGAGACTTGTCCGGGCTCTCTTGGTTCCACAGTTGAGGCTCAGACTGACTTTTAGGGAAAGGAATCCACGACAAGGTGGGCGGGGAAGATTTGCGGAAGAGAAAAATCCACCGACCTGTAAATGGAACCAGAGCCGCAGGCCAAATCCAGGCCGGTTCGGCAGCATTCCCGAGGTACAGAGGCTAGTTTACCAGCGGACCGTGTGGACTCTTGGCTCGAACTGCTGGCCCCAGGACCCGCCACACCTTTTCCAGCGCGGTTTGCTCGATCCCGTTCCCCCAAATGCAACCGAACCCAGGAAACGCCCCCCCCCTTCACCTGCTCAAGCCCGAGAAGCTCCTTCGGCTAACGGGAAAAGGGCCTCCGGGGCATGTACAATAGATTCTACCGCCCACAAAAGCGATCCTAAGGCGAGGAATGGGCGGGGGTCCATCAGAGGCGCTCGGAAAGGGACAGACGGAGTGAACTGAAGCACCTCCAGTTCGTATCAGGGCTCCTACTTACACGGGAAGATACCATAACTCGGAGGGGGGGGGAGAGAAGGGGGTGAACCCGACTTACCTCCGTCCAGAAGGATACGGGGGAAACCATTGTACATGACCGAAGAGGCACGCTCCAGCCGTTTACCCGCCCACTGGTCAACCACCGAGGGGTGGAGCCGAACCAGGCGAGCGGAATGAAAGAAAATGTAAAAGAAGGACCAACTCTCTCCCCCCCTCCCCCTTCCTACCTGTCAGAGAGAAAAATCCACCATCTTGTATGAGCGCTCCGAAAGGGCGTGGCCAACGTATGACGTCACAATGAAGGGAAGGAATCTCCCCGCACAAGGAAAGAGTTTTTAACTCCTTCTGTGCCTTACTCTGGAGAAGGGAAGGTGTCGAGCAGAAGGCGCGCTAGGCTGGAGAAGAGAAGACCGAAGGCATCTGAGCAGAAAACCAGAAGTGGTTGGGCAGCCCCCGGTTTCTCAGAAGCTTGAGTAAAACAGCGTTAATCATAATAAATACTGTGTTTCTAAATTAAAGGTTACACTGTACGCATGCTCACATCAGACTTTTCCAAAACGAGTCTCTTCAGCATTATAGTAGCACTTCATTTGTTACACGTTTGTTGCAAAAATTGTTGCTCAAAGCCGGCTGGGATCTCCTAAATAAGGCTGGCAGATCTGAGCTACACAAATCCAGACGATTACTAGATGGATGGTAAAGGGATTCGGATTTTCCCTTCTCTCTCTGCTTCCTGAAATTGCAGGTAGTTGAAAGTGAAGTTCTCCCGTCTGTAACTCAACAGAATCTGATGTGAGTGAATAAAATCCCCTGATTTCTTTGCTCAAATCTCTTGCAAGGTGGTAAACTAAATATCAAAGGGAGGAATTCTAATACAGTCCTTTTTTTAAAAAAAAAAAAATTCCTAAAGTACCAGCAGTTTGGAAAAATTCTATCTTATAGTTCTGCATTTGTAGCTCAAGATCCAATACAGACACGGAGTGGGTCTATTTTGATACCTAAGAAATGGTTCTGGTAATTTAAGAGGAGACAATTACTTGCCCTATTGATAATGGCAGTGTTCACACAACAGGCTTAGTAAATCCAGGCTTAGTAAATGTATTCCCACAGCAAACTGATTTTAGTTAAGGTAAATCCCAATTTCATTTGGCTTAATGCATTACTAAAGACTGAGTCTCAGTGATATGAATATGCATGGCTGGAGATTTTGTCTCAACAGGGCATAAAATACTTGCCATTGACTTTTTTAGCTTCCTAGTTTATATATTTCTCAAGTTAATATCCTATAACTCTGAGGTTACTGTGGTGGTCCCACATTTAAGTGCTACCATGTGATTTGGAAACAGCCAAATCTGACCAGGTACTGCCACCTGGTTGAGTATACAGACACAGAAAATTCATTTATTAAGTAAGTTATGTGAACGTAGCCAGTGACATTAAAGCTGGGGCTTCAGATATCCATGCAAAACCAGGCCAAAGCAACACTGTTCCAGCAAGTGTTTGTCTCTTAGGATGCTGCTGGTACAGGAGAGTTTTTATTGTTGACTGCTATTTATAAATGTGGCAATGCATTTTGTAAAACCTTCTTGTACTCTAGAGTTTGTTAGGATTGAGATGAGCTATCAATATTGTGAAATAAAAAGGTGTGTGTGTGTGTGTGTGTGTGTGTGTAGCAGCCAAAAAGTACCCTGGAATTGTTTATTCTCAGACACAGACACACTTGGCTGAGAATAAACAATTCCAGAGTATTTTTTGGCCACTATTGTACCATAGAATTAGTAGGCCGATTCATACTCCATTATCTGCCCCCCCCACACAGTACAGGTAATCCTCAACTTACAACTATTTATTTAGTGATTGTTCAAAGTTACAGTGGCACTGAAAAAGGTGACTTTAACCATTTTTCACACAGCCATTGCAGCACCTCCATAGTAACATCGTCAACATTCAGACACTGGATAACTCATATGTATTTATGATCTTTGCTGTGTCCCGGGGTCATGTGATCACCTTTTGTGACGTTTTGGCAAGCAAAGTCAACGGGGAAGCCAGATTCACTTAACAACTTTGTTAATAACTTCAGTATTTCACTTAACTGTGGCAAGAAATGGCATGGGGCAAAATTCACTTAATAACTCTCTTGTTGAGCAACAGAAATTTGGAGCTCAGTTGTGGTTGTAAGTCAAAGGACTACCTATATAATGAAGTAAATGACAAGGACAAATATTTCAGCAACTTAGCCAAGCTTCATTACTGGGCGTTCCTTTTGTTAAAAAAAAAAAATAGCCATGAAACTGGGAGGAAAATACAAGCTACCCATTTACAGCTATGACATTCTACAAATAGATTAAAAACAATCAAAACTAAAAGCAGAACACATCCATTCCAAAGAAAATCAGTCTTCCCAAAATGTCAGGAGAGAGCCAGAGTCCTCTCTAACTTTCCCCCCCAAAAGAAAGGACATATGGAATAGCTCAGAAAGAAGATAAAATAATGATTTCCTCTCATACTTGACTTTTTATAAAGGTCCCAGTGTGATAAATGAGAGAAGGTGATTAAAAAAAAACATGGCTCTGGTGCAGTGGTGGGATTCAATTTTTTTTACTACCGGTTCTGTGGGCGTGGTTTGGTGGGTATGGCTTGGTGGGCATGGCAAGGAAAGGATACTGCAAAATCCCATTCCCTCCCCACCCTGCTAGCCTGCTTTCCAGCTCCATTTTCCTGTGCAGGGCAACAAAAGAAGATCCAACCAATCAGCTGGGATTCAGGAGCCTGTGAATAGATGGGGGTGGGGCCAGTCAGAAGTGGTATTTGCCAGGTCTCTGCACTACTCAAAATTTTCACTACCGGTTCTCCAGAACTGATCAGAACCTGCTGGATACCACCACTGCTCTGGTGGCATATGTCAATATTTTGTTAGATCCAGCTATAGCAAATAATCTTTTGGACCTGATAGGCATATTAGCAGACCATCGAGCAGACCAGCCATGGATGATCTTAAGGACTGATGAGGAACGTGGAGAAGGAGACTATTCACAAAATGTGCAGCTTTCAGAAGACAAACTTTCCAGATATTGATTGACTTTGAAGTTATTACAAGATTCCAGCCCTGATTCATAATAAACTGTAATTAAGATTCATAATTCCCAGTCTTCCAAAGGCTTAGGTGACCCTTTCCTTCCTGGAACTTAAAATCCTTAAACTCAATACTGCAAAGGTTTTGTCATCCATGGGGTGTGGTCACTGAAGGTGGAACTCTTGATCTCTATCAGTCTCTTCCAGACTGCTGCTGCTTAAATATGTTGTGGCTGCATCTCTCAGACAGAAGTAGTGCATCCCAAGCCAACCAATCAGATTGGATTGGATTGAATGAATTACTAAAACAAGGAACTATGTGAGTACAAAAGGAGACACACATTTGCATAGAAATTGGTGTAAAACTATAAAGAGCGTAGGTGTGTGTCTGTATTGTCTTCTGCCTAAGTATTGTTGGTGAATAACTCCAAGATCTTTGCCTTCCCTTCTTACAGATCTTTACTTTTCAAGTGAACGTGCACGGCTTGTACAAAAGCTGCCTTTTGTACAAAAGGGACACAGCCATTTTTGCAGTTTAATCAACATGGACACAACCATCTTGCTCAGCTGTTCCTGGAAGGAGTGGGAACAGTAAGCAAATGGAGCATATTGTTCTTGAGGGTTATTCCTCAAAGTAACATTTGAATACCAGAACAACTGTTTAGACTTTTCAGGTTGCACAATAGGGTCCCCCCCCCCTCCAAGCTCATAAAAATGTCTCCAAGTATCTGCTTTTAAGTTTTTGAAATTTGCAATATTTTGATGGCTGTGAAAACAAACAAACAAGGGATATGAATGACTGAACAATGAGATTCTTAGCTTCTTGCCAGTCTCTAAAAGCCAGCTGCTGATCTCATAGATGGTGAAAATAGCTTGAAAAATGTTTTGTCCTTTAGACCATCTTAAGGTGCACCTCTAAATGAGGTTGCTATATGCTTAAATTAGTAATTGACATTATTACATCCTTCATAAACACACCGAAGTACAAGTATTTATGATATAGAATGCTATTTGCTTCTCTGTGTCTAGGTAGTTGTACACAGAGCAAAATATAGCCAATTATATTTACCTATTGTTGTTCTTCATGTTGGTGCCAAGAAAAAACACATTAGAATCAGTCACAGCATCTAAGTGCCAGGTTCAATATTATGAAAATATAGTTGCTAATTCTGGAGGAAGTTGCACATCAATCAGAATAGAGCTGGAAGGGATCTTGGAGGTCTTCTAGTCCAACCCCCTGCTCAAGCAGGAAACCCTATACCATTTCAGACAAGTGACTGTCCAGTCTTTTCTTTAAAACCTCCAGTGATGAAGCACCTACAACATCTGAAGGCAAGCTGTTCTACTGGATAATTGATTTCACTGTAATAAAATTTCTCCTTAGTTCTAGGTTCCTTATTTTCTTTATTAGTTTCCATCCATTGCTTCTTGTTTTGCCTTCTGGTGCTTTGGAAAATGGCAGTGGTAGAAAGTAGTAAGCAGCAGAAAACTTGCTTGGCCTTTCTAGAGTCAGGATTGATTCTATCCCTGTTCTTCCATCTAATATCAGGTTAACACGTTTTGCTAAATCGGGTTTGTTGACTTGTTCACAGTAGGCTGAGCTCATGGTAAAGTACTATCAAATAAATCACAGTACAGCTTTGAGCAATGTTTGCATACAACTGAAGATATCCCTGGATCTACTTGGCTACTCTAACCTTCTGGAGGGCCTTTATAAAGAAGTGAAACTTCTTCAGGTCATCACTGGAGATACTATTTGAATTATGGTGACTCTCCCAGAGATATTTTTAATTGACAAAAGTACTTGACTTCTTCTCACTGGATGGAAACTTAGATCTTCTGTATCAAAGGGTAAAAAGGAGGAAGAGGATCCAGTGTAGTTCTCTGGACTCTATTTGTAGTTCAATATGAGGCTGAAACCCAGCTTTCCTGTCCAACTTGCTTCCAACACTTCAAATGATGCAATGGCTGACCTCTCTTTCTTCCTCTTCTGACTTACTAGTTGTGAAGACCACAGAAACATTTCATCATGGCGAGTCCTCAGCTTTTGGGCTGTAAAGGGAACAGACTGGGTTAATAGACTTGGGGATTCCCTCTGGATCCTGTTTGCACCAGTATATCCTGAAGTCCTGTTTGACTTGGAAAAAAGTTTTGATTGGGGGGCGGGGGCAACGGAGAAAGCAGAGGTAGAGACTATTTAGAAGACATTATAATATTTTCCAGTGTGCCTCTCTAAGGATCAATTCATTTTCACAGAAATATGCAGATGGCCCCCATCTATGACTTGAATAGTAAAATTGTGAATAGCAATAGCAGTAGCACCTAGACTTATATACCACTTCACAGTGCTTTATAGCCTTCTCTTAGTGGTTTACAGAGTCACTATATTGCCCCCAGCAATCTGGGTCCTCATTTTACTGACCTCAGAAGGATGGAAGGCTAAGTCATCCTTGAGCTGGTGAGGATCAAACTCCTGGCAGTGTGCAGAGTCAGCCTGCAATACTGCATTCTAACCACTGGGCCATCAAAACTCATGCTTCAAGCAATAAAGGATTATCTTCCACTCAATCTGTCCCTTATATCAAAAGTGTAATGTAACAAATATGATATTCCGATACTGGGTGGATATTGATCCGGAGCATCTGCTGAACTTTCTTGGCCAAGTGTGATTGGACACACAAGGAAATTGTCTTGGTATAAATACTCTCAATATACATAAAAGAAAAGATACATTCATCAGGAGTTGAGAATCATAAGGTATGACACTTAATGATAGTCATAGGGTAATGATAGTCATAGGGTACAATAAGCAATCATACTAGGAAAGAGTCAATATAAATTGTAAGTATACTGGCGACAAAGTTACAGTCATGCAGTCACAAGTGAGAGGGGATGGGTGATAAGGAGTGATGACAAGATTTAACAGTAATAGTAGTGCAGACTTTGTAATAGTTGAACAGGGTTGAGGGAATTATTTGTTTAGCAGAGTGATGGCTTTCGGGGAAAAACTGTCCTTGTATCCAGTTTTTCTGGTGTGCAATGCTCTATAGTTTTGAGGGAAGGAATTGAAACAATTTATGTCTGGGATGTGAGGGGTCTGTAAATATTTTCACAGCCCTCTTTTTGACTCGTACAGTGTACAGGTCCTCGATTGAAGGCAGGTTGGTAGTAATTGTTTTTTCTGCAGCCCTAATTACCCTCTGAAATCTGTGTCTGTCCTGTTGGGTTGTACAACCAAACCAGACAATTATAGAGGTGCATATGACAGACTCAATCATTTCTCTGTAGAAGTGCTCCATGTGTGGTTCTCAGTGATTTATGCAATACAAGTCTAATGTTGCTGGTTGGTGATTTCATGCCAAGGAGCTTTTCATGCATTTTTTAGTTCTCCCAAGTTGAAGTATTGTAAAGTATATAATTGTAATATACTGTACTTTAACATATATGAACTAAAATTCTTTACAAGGGTGATTGTTGGTGGAATAGGAGTGAGAATCTGGAGTCCAATCTTCCATCATGGTTTGGAGATCTTTATATGTTCTTAGACAATTCTTGTTTGCAGAACTGAAGTGGTGGTGACAGCCCTCAAGATCTCCTGAATTGAATCTCTGTTCCCATTTCAGCTCATTTCCCCAGGAGTTGCTATAAAGGCCTGGGCCAGCTTGAAGCCTACACTGATATACAGAAAGGAAGTGGTAACTTTCTAGATGGACATCTGACAATGTGTGAATTTACAGGATACTAGTTCCAACTGGGCTGTCCAAAGTATAAGGGAAAAGACAGCATCCTCTATATTCTGGATCACCTATCCGCCTTTGGGAAAAGCTACGATGAGAAATGGTATGTGAATGTTCCTTCGCCCAATACGTCAAGGCAAAACCCCAGCTTTACCCATCCAGTGTGCCCAATACACATAACACACTACATTGCTACATAATAGTTACCATAGAGCAGTGGTGGGATTCCATTTTTTTTACTACTGGTTCTGTGGGCATGGTTTGGTGGGCATGGTGTGATTTGGTGGGCGTGGCAGGGGAAGGATACTGTAAAATCTCCATTCCCTCCCCACTCCAGGGGAAGGTTACTGCAAAATCTCCATTCTCTCCCCAGCTCACTAACCTGCTTTCCAGCTCCATTCTCCTGTGCAAGGCAACAAAAGAAGAGACAGCCAATCAGCTACGACTCGGGAGGCAGAGAATAGATGGGGGCGGAGCCAGTCAGAGGTGGTATTTGCCGGTTCTCCAAACTACTCAAAATTTCCATTAGGGGTTCTTCAGAACCGGTCAGAACCTGCTGAATACCACCTCTGCCATAGAGGCAACAAGGCAGCTTTCCAGAGGCATATTTTCTCAATGTTATTGTTATTTCCAGACTGTAACTGAGATATCGCTATTAACCTTTGTGAGTGTGACTCATTTCATGAACGAGATACCACCATTGCTTCTTGGAGCAGTGAACTACAGAATATTAACAAGAGTGAAGTTCCAGCCCAAGACCTATTCACTATGATGTCGCCCCCGCGTGTTGCAAAGGCTCAATTACCTGGACTACAATTCCTGAGAAGTTTACAACTGAAGACACAACACCCAGACGAAGGAACAACCTGTGTCTCTGAGAAGGGATATCCAGGAGATGAAACCCAAGAATGTGAAGGTGCTCCCTAAGACCTCAGCACACGGACTGTTTTGTCAGGAAGCACCCTATTGTTTCTCCTGTCATACGCTGCCATCACTGCAGAAGTGAAACCTAAGAGAGAAATGGTGGGGAAGAATGAAGGTAGGGCCTGGGATGGAGGTGTCTATTGTGATCTCTCCTTGGAGGTCATTATGAAGAGCCTGTCAATCAAAGCAAGTTCTAGACATTGGAAACCCATCCTGGGCAACAGTGAATTGGTGGCTAGTAGCTTTGTTGTTCTGAAGGAATGTGTTTGCTTAGATTCTGTACCTCAGTGTTTGTTTTTCATACTTTTACTGTGAGGGCAAATTCCCCTTTAGAAGTTGTGAGTGAAAAACCCACCAGCTTCCTAAAGAGCCTCTCTCACAATAGCTGCCTCTGAAGGACTGGAAGTTGTTTCCCTTTTTATAATGCAAGATAATGGGGTGAGGTGGGAAGCCTTAACTCTCCTCCTCACACCGGGCAGTAAAGACAATTTCATAAAATGGTCAAATATTTTTTAACGCACAATCTAGATTATTTGTGCATGGAGTTTTGGAGAAGAAGATTGCTAAATCCATTGGAAGTGCCCACATGCAGGAGAGTGAGTTATCCATTCATTTTTCTTCTAGGTTCCTTACACTTTGATTTCATTTACACCTGATACATAGTTCAGTGGTTAAAGATACTGAGCCTATCCCCTTAAAAGCTGACAGCCTGGATTTGAGTCTCAAGTTCCGTGTGACGAGGTGAGCTTCTATTACTTACCCCAGTTTCTGCCCACCTAGCAATTCAAGAATATGCAAATAGCAATAGCACTTAGACTTATATACCACTTTATAGTGTTTTCCAGCCCTCTCTAAGTGGTTTACAGAGTCAGCCTATTGCTTCCAACAGTCTGGGTCCTCATTTTACCCACCTCAGAAGGATGGAAGGCTGAGTCAACCTGGAGCCTGGTGGGATTTGAACTGCCAAATTGTAGGTAGCTGGCTGTGGCAGAAGTAGAGCTTGCAGTGCTGCACTCTAACCACTGCACCACAAAGGCTCCTGTATGCAAATAGATAAGTAGGTACCACTTTAATGGGAAAGTAACAGCATTCTGCCCCTCAGTGTGTAGTCATGCTAGCCATATGACCATGGAAATGTCTTTGGACAACGCTAGCTCCCTCAGCTGAACAATGTCCTCTAGAGTTGGACATGACTGGACAAAGGAAAACTTTATCATACCAAGGCAATATGGGATGAGTTCAAACATCAAGCAAAGTCATATTTTATACATTTTATACATATGTAGTGCATGACCCTTGGATTATGATGTGAATTCTATCCGTCGCAAATTCAAGGAAGTTGAAATAGAATTGTTGCTAGTATCACTCTGTTGAATGAAATTGGAACTATTCTATTTCCCCTGATAGATTTTTAAAAAATAAATGACATTATTGTCAAATAATAATTGTGTATTGAAAAGGGAAACAGGAAAAATAAAAACGGTAAGAAAGTCCAATCACAAGGGTCAATTTTCCTTGAAGACTGCTCCAATTTCCCTCGAAAAAGGTGCAATTATTTCAGATTTGTCCTGCAGATGGCAGTATAAAACCATCCTTGATCTTGAAAAAAAAAGAAAACAGATTTTGAACAGAGACCAGGGATCTCTGGAATTCATAGTGCTGTAGGCTAGATTGAGAAGTCAGACATATATCCTGGATGAAACCAATGGCAAGCCACTTCTGCCAAGGAAACTGGGAGTTTGGCTGGACTTCTTTCAGATCTGGTGATTTTCATTATTGACTCTGAACCAGATAAGTTCTCCCTAAATCTGACTTTGGGAGGCATACAAACCAGAGGTGGTATTCAGCAGGTTCTGAGCAGTTCTGGAGAACTAGTGGTAGAAATGTTGAGTAGTTGGGAGAACTGGCAAATACCACCTCTGACTGGCCCTGCCCCCATCTATTCTCTGCCTCCCGAGTCCCAGCTGATCGGCTGGGTCTCCTTTGGTTGTCCTGAACAGGAGAATGGAGCTGGAAAGCAGGTTAGTGGGGTGGGGAGGGAATGGGGATTTTGCAGTATCCTTCCCCTGCCACACCCACCAAGCCACACCATGCTTACCAAGCCATGTCCACAGAACCGGTAGTAGAAAATAAATGAATACCACCACTGATACAAACCCTTAGTTAAAACAAAATCACAACTATGAAAACACTTTAAAAGAGATTGTGGGAGACACTCATTGAAACATAATATAACCACTGCACAGACTCCCCATTAGATCCCCAAGGTTGCTGAAGAACCACGTTTTCACAGACTTCCAAAAGGTTAAAGGGAGGGTGGAAGGATTGGCCTGTGAAGTTGCACCCTTTACTCCATGTTTCCAGTAGTTAAAGCCTGGGCTGCAAAACTCCCTGTGATTTCTAAAGCAGAAAACAGTTACTTCTCGTGTCCCTTAATGGCCATCAGGATTTATGCAACTCAGATTTGGGCGCTCTAATTTAACATTTTGATGTATATTAAACAGAGTCACTTCAAGTTTTTGTTTAATTGCATTGCATAAATAGACATGTGGAATGAATCAAGGTTTACTTTTAAAAAAATTATCACAAAGTTTCTTTTGAGTCCAATCACTGTTAAAAATAATTTCATGGACATCAATTAAGGGATCTACCAATTTAAAGGAGAGGGGGGGTCTCACCTTAAATCCCCTCCCTAAACTAGAAAAATGACAGTTTACCCTCCATGCTATGACTTTCCCCAATATCTCCGTTACTCACATTTATGCTAATGCAGTTTTGTTAACTATGATTTATTGAATAAACCAAAACCTTTTGGGGACACATTCTTAAGTTTAAAAGATGTTTTAAGAACAATGGGTGGCACAAATGCCATGCTACAAATAAATAAGCTACACAGTGACTTAGTTCACACATTGATTAGCAACTGTTTTAATGACAGTTGGCTGAGTAAGCTAAAAACAGATTGCATATAACTTAAGCCATGTGTTATAGTGGTGGGATTCAAACATTTTTACTACCAGTTCTGTGGGCGTGGCTTGGTGACATGGCAGGGGAAGGATACTGTTCCTTCCCCACTCCTGGGGGAAGGTTACTGAAAAATCTTACCCCACTAACCTGCTTTCCAGTTCTGTTCTCCTTTGCAAGGCAACAAAAGAAGACCCAGCCAATCAGCTGGGACTCAGGAGACAAAGAATATATGGGGGCAGGCCAGTCAGAGTGGTATTTACTGGTTCTCCAAACTACTAAAAATTTTTCCTACCAGTTCTCCAAACTACTCAAAATTTCTGCTACCGGTTCTCCAGAACTGGTCGGAACCGGCTGAATACCACCTCTGGTGTGTTACAAAGTAATCATGGGTTCATATACTAAGCCAAAAGGCAACTAGGTCTTATATGGATTATGGTAGTTTTTGAATTAAATGTATGACTTAAGGTAACATGTAAATCTAGACATAGATACAATTCAACAAGATGGGAGTCATTTGGGATTCCTTTTAGCCTTTACCTATAAGAAAGAGCTGTATGTGACACAAATTAAGTATGTGTGCCTGTTTAAGGTTTTCTTACTGATTGCATAAGTGCAAACCTCAAGTCATGCTCACTGCATTAAGTTTAATGCCTTTCACTCAATGGTGGTTTAGCAATGTGAACTCAAGCCATTGTGGTTGGCCAGTCCTGATGCATGCCTGAAACATGATGCATAATCCCAGTCATTCTGGGTTAGTCAGCAAACCACAAGTCTTAAAAAAAGCTACAGCAATAGAGAACCCACCTTATAGAAAAATTCATTTAAAATCTAGTTTGGGGGTGTCAGTTAGAAGGGTTTCATTGAACTGTATCATTCTCTTGGATGCATCTGTCCTAGCAATGAAGCTTGAAAGAATGGCCTTGTTTAATAGTTTAGAAACTTCTAAAAAGAATGAAAGGACTATTTTATCTTCAAGAAGATATGATGGATCTGTGTAGCAAACCAGCGACTTCTAAGGAAAATGTCTCCCACCCTTTAGGATTGTTGTCCCTTTTATTCAGTGTACTGGAAGATAATCACCTCACTTGCAATCAATTAGCAATGGCCCATGCTAGCCTTTGATTGGTAGATACACTGATCCAGGCATATATGAAGGCCAACTGGGGCAAGAATACCTATTCCTTTTTGCCCCCCACTCTCCTCAGGACTTACCTTGTGGCAGATTTTTTGGTGGTAAGTATTTTTATGAGGGGATGGAGTGTTTTTCTTTCTTTCTTTGACTCCATGTTTCAGGCTAAACCAGGTTTTAGCTTAGTGTGGAATGTGAACTTGACTATTGTGCTTTGCAAATTAGAGTCACTTGAGGAAAACCCTGCTAATAGTAGTACTTAAATAGTGGCTCAGCCTAGTACCTGAATCCTGTTTTAGATTTCTGAGTGTAGTTTCCCCCCCACTTCTTTAAAACCTGCTTTAGATGTGTAGTTCATTTTAAAGGGGCCTAGGAGATGACCTTAATATTGTAGTAATCACACATTCTTCTGATACTCTTCCACCTGTATGAATGTGGAGTAGAAGTGTGAGGTTTGGCTCCTTGCTGAAACTCAAAAGACTTTCTGCCTAGTTTCACACCATCACTGAAAGAAATTGGATGGACATTGTTCTGGAATGGTATAGGGTTTTCTGCTTGAACGAGAAGGCCTTCAAGATCTCTTCCAATGTTGTTACTCTGTACTTCTGGAGAACATCTGAGAGGCAGCAAAAGTTTGTCCCGTCTCTGGAAAAAGCCACTGAGGATTACTTTCTGCTCTAGTTGGCTGGAGTTCCAAGCAAAGCACATAATCTAACATTACTGAGTGGTGTGAAAATATCCAAATATTGCATCCCCTAACTCAGAGGTCTCCAAACTTGGCAACTTTAAGACTAGTGAACTTCAGCTCCCAGAATTCCTGAACTAACATGACTGGAGGAAGAATTCTGGGAGTTGAGGTCCACAAGTCTTACAGCTGTCAAGTTTGAAAACCCCTGCCCTAACTGAGGTAGGGGTAACAACATTGGTAATGGGATACTTAAAGGCAAAGGAGTTCCATTGCACGTTTGGTTACTGTACTTGTATCAGCATCAACCTATCTCCACTGAACAGGTTAATATTCCCTATTAATTGCTGAGATTATTTTATATGTAGAAAGATAAATGCATCCATAATCTTGTACACTTTCCATGGGGCCCTTGGGAGAGGCTGTCCAGCTGCATAGGAAGGAAAAAACAATAGGCAGAAGAATAAAAAAGAAAGGGCAAAAGTGAGAGGGAAAAGAGAGCTGGAGATTCCACTTTTATGCCAACACTGAAGGAAAATACTTTGAAGGAAAGTATAGTTGTTCCTTCCAGGACAGACAGCTGTTGGTAGCTTGCCCTATTTCTGCTAGTTTTCAGGGTGCCCAAGTGGCAAACTGCCAAACTTTTCCAGACTTTCAGCTATTTCTCAATCGCTGAAAAATTTCAGTGGGTGATCTCTGTTACATGAATGTGATGTACTCTCCCCACCCCCCTTTCTTCTAGTTTGGAAGGGACTTGCTGCAAGGACCACAAAACTTTTAAAAGAGTTAGCTTTGATAAGAGTTAGCACTTTACAGAGGGGTTCAGTGTGAGCTGAAGCCTTGATGGGAGGAGCCAAGAGCTGCATTGCACAAGGTGAAATGAACTTGGGTTCATTTGTTGTACCTTAGGAAGCAAGTAGGCAGGAACTGGAATGGAGAAGTCATGGGCTGTTGCCTGTCTGCCAGGTACCCCTGTAACATCTTACTGTCCACATAACATGCATGTGGCACTTCCGAGGATCATGTAAGCATCTGAAAGACAGTTATGAGAATCCACATTGCTAAATTATTGAAGGCACAGGCCCTTATCAAGACCCATTTTAAAATACCAATGAGATGACTACATAGAATGTAAGGAAGCCTTGAGATTTGACCCATCTTAAATGTTGAGGAAGGAAGTAATGATATTGTCCTGAAGCCTGAATTGGCATGAGTTTGGTGACTAGCTGAGCCGGACTATTTAGTCTTTGCAAAAAAAAAACCAAAACGGTTATGATTTATCAGTTTGCACTCTTAACCATTTCATAGTTCCTCATTCATCAAAGACCAAATCATTTCAACCACTAGGTCCCTTTTGGGGGCAGATAGACAACTGCCCCAATAAACAATACCTTTGAAGTATAGCTCTGTATTTGAAAGGAGATGGATCAAAACATCTCACTTAAGTCGATTCCACGAATCAGCTAAACATAATTCCAAGGGGCTTTTGGAGGGGGGGGGTTGTTTCCCACTGACACTGGGTTTTTATTGGTGTCAAAGGATGGTCAAAAAAAGTATAAAAAAGTTCATCAGTTGTGAACTATAAAAAACTAGATTTAGACACCGTACTGTGATTTGACATACTTAACATTGGTGGCTGGGTTCACAAACCAAAATCAAACCAATTGGAAGCAAAATGATATTGCATTGGTTAGGAAGATTTGGATCTTCAACCTGATCAAAAAAAAAACTTTGTGCCAATTATAAATCATAATGGCTGTAGATGTTTTTAAAATGCTTTGAACCTTCTACAAGTATGACTATAGCACTTCTCTGCCATTTATTAAAGCAGCCCAATTTTTATCAAGCTTCCCCATGTACCTGAAAGTAAGAGGCTGCTCTTTAAGGAGTCTCCCAATATCACTCTTAAACTTAGTAGCATTTTTTTTTAGACTTGCATAGTTCCTTCCAATGTCTGGCTTTCTTTAATGAATTGCAGAGGCTGTGCTCATATGAAGTCAGAAACAAAATTTAAATGTACACTATCCTATTCAAATCAATTGGCCTATGCCACTTCCTACAGGATAAAGCCAATGTGTACCACTTTCATATCATTGGCATGTTGTATGTTGGTAGAGATTTTAAGACTGGAGTGGTAGCGATACTCTCAATATGATCAAAGCCTATGCCTGAATTAAAGTCACTATGTTCCTGTTTCAGTTAATGGCTTTCCAAGTCTGGAAAGGCCTGGGCCAGCTTGAAGCCTACATTGGTGCAGATGAAGGGGTGGCTTTCCAGATGGACAACAAGATGTACTGGGATTCACTGGGCAATGGTTCACACTGGGCTGTGGAAGGCGTACCTGAAAAGAGAAAGTCAAGCAAATTTTGGCTGATTCCAGCACCATCCGGAAAGGTTATGTTGAAAAACTGGCTAGGTTTGTTTCTTGCTGCAGTGGATGTACGTTCAGAAAAAATCTTCCCCATCCAACCTGTTCAGTACTCAACAAAACCATCCCTGAATTTTGAAGTGTATTTCAGAGACAATATGGTAGCCTTCCGGGCCTCCAATGGTCTCTTTCTGTGCAGAACGTTTAGAGAATTCGATGGCCTGGAAGCAGCCAAATTCTTTCCTGATGAGACCTGTCTTTTTCTACCCCAGATTGGAGATATTGATCTCCCAACTTTTGAAATCGTAAGCGTGGCCCCGAATGACCTTTTGCCAATCCAGTATCATTGTCATTTTGTGGATAAACACATCTTCTACAACAGAAGTTCGAACTCAGTCCTGCATACCTTTGGCCTCAACTGGGTGACCAACTCCACCGACAGAGTGATTTGGCAGCATCTCTGGGGACTGGGATTGCCTTCTTCCTGCAGTTTCAGGATTGAGGATGCAACACCCATTGTGAAGTACACACAGAGCAATCAGCAGAACTTTTCTCTGGTGAGGTCCGTTCTGGAGATCATAATCAAGAAGGTGGAGGTGCCTCCCAGTACCAAAGCAATAGCAAGCTTTTGGGTTGATATAGTGCATAGTGTGGTCGTACCATTTCTTGCCACAATCCAAAAAGTGACACCCTGTGGTGATGTGGAACAATTTAATGAAACTGGAGCGTGGAAGGGGATGGTCTATAAGAACCTTCGAATAGACATTGCAATGGAGCCTTTGTGTGAGCCTTGCATAAGCATGTGAAGTTATGGAAACTATTCACAGCCTTCCATGATAATTAGGAGCAGCCCACTTCCCAAGAAATATGGCTACTTGGATTTTATAATGCATTGGTCAGTGCTCTTAAAGGATGAGATTACCTCACAGACTTGGTCCCACCTCTTTGTAGCTTAATAGAAGGCCTCTTCCCTCACTGGTAATTCTTTTTAATCTCCTGCTTTTAGTGTACAATAAAGGTAGTTCCCCTTTTTACTGAAAGAAGGAGTCAGAGTTACACACTTCACAGTGTAAGCACAATAACAAATAAAATTTGTCAAGCTTCTCTTTGGTACCCAAAAGTGTCAGGATCATTATTTGTACACAGGGAAGAGTCAACACTGTATTCTTGGCTCCTGTCAGTATTGGAGATAGCCAGGGATATCATTTAATGTTCAAAACTGCCAATCCAATTCACTATTTTGAATCCTGTAGGATACTGAATTGAATCCTTGGTCTTTTATAGGATCATATACAGTTTATTACCTACTTGTTTGGCCACTTATTTTGTACCTTGATTTCAATTTGAGATAGAAAAGTAAGTTTTGGTAAAAT
Organism: Hydrophis major; assembly: GCA_033807585.1. Taxonomy (NCBI): domain Eukaryota; kingdom Metazoa; phylum Chordata; class Lepidosauria; order Squamata; family Elapidae; genus Hydrophis; species Hydrophis major. The sequence goes on from CM066329.1 coordinate 226,681,917, forward strand.
AATTCATCTTGAGGATTTCCATTTTTCTTAGCAAGACAAGTTTAATTTTTTTTCTCATCTTAATTTGGTACATATTTTAAAATTAGTCTCTATATATTTTTGACAATGAAAATTGCTGCTTACTTGACCATTTTTCCATGATTTTGAATCCCATTGCAAGATGCAGTTACTGCTTTTCTCCCTCTGCTAAATTCCATGTTGACGTTGGGAAGTTGTTCTTATTATTGCAATAACCCGACACAAAACCATTCTGCTGAATATATCCATTATTTTGAGGTTGAATGGTTATGTACACCATTATAACACATAGTTTCAATTTTTGTTCTTGACCCATGAGTTTTAACTTCTGCCTTTTGTTTGGACATACAGTATTTTCCTTGCTAATGGTAATAAAGAAGAGGAAGGGGCTCGTGGGGGGGGGAACCTTTATTTAGTTCAGTGTTTCTCAAGCTTAGCAACTTTAAAATAATGTGATTTCAATTCCCAGAATTCTCCAGCCAGCATTTCCTCTGGAGATAGGTGCAAAAGTTCCTGTATTCAGGGCTACCCATCCTCTAATCAAAGCTCTAAAAATCCTGAGGTCTTCAGGCTAAAGATTATATACAAGAATGAGAATGATCAAGCATAATTAATATGCAATCCCCAAATTGTGCATACACATCAGATAAGGCAGATACTATAGTGGTGAGATTCAAATTTTTTTACTACCGGTTCCATGGGTGTGCTTGGTGGGTGTGCAGGGGAAAGATACTGTAAAATCCCCATTCTCTCCCCACCCCACTAACCTGCTTTTCAGCTCCATTCTCCTGTACAGGGCAACAAAAGAAGACCCAGCCAATCAGCTGGGACTTGGGAGGCAGAGAATAAATGGGGCGGGGCCAGTCAGAGGGGGTATTCTGAACTACTCAAAATTTCCACTACCGGTTCTCTAGCACTAGTCAGAACCTGCTGAATACCACCTCCGGGTCGATTGGTTTTTTTAAGGTTTGGTAACACTGGTTCCTCCATGTTTCTAAACTTCCCTTCTGCTCCCCTGGCATTAATTGAACAAAAGAATAAACTATACTTTATCCTAGCAATGAATGATTATATCCATTCTTTTCAAGGAAATACTAATCTGTTTTTGGTTATGTGTCCTCTTTTACCTTAGGGTCGTATTGTTCAGGGCTTTTTCATCTCTCTCTTCCTTTTTATAGCAATTCCATTTTCATTTATTTATTTCCTTGGAAAGTTTTATTTGATTCCACCAATTTTAATTCTATGAATCAGCTTTCTTGGCCTTACCCCCAGGTTTATATTAATACTTTATTATTTTATGTTACATCCATTGCCATGATTAACACTAATGTTTTCCCTTCTTTGCATGTTCTCCTTCTGTGTGTGAAGAGTGTAATTAACTATTCTTGGCTGCTCTCAGGACTTTATTAGTGAGCTCATCTTTGAAGAATATATTCCTAGTTTTGCTTTTAAAAAACTTCCGAATCTCCTAGATCTCATTGCAACTCTGCTAACTCTTGGTTTTGGCAGTAAAACATTCAAAAGTGACCTTCAATTCCCTCAATATGCCTTAGAGAAGTGATGTGTGTGACTGGATGGCATATAATATACAGAAAAATGGACAATATGCAATTAAGGCTGAACTAGACATGGAACAATTCCATCATTTTTTAAAAAAATGAGAAACAGCCTTTGAAGGTTATAACTGGGAATTAAGAAACACAGAATTGACCTATGTTCTGATTGAATAATTATGTGCCATCAAACTGGTGTTGACTTTTAGGAACTGTGTAGTAAGATTTTCTCCATATCCTTGACCTTTTCCTTGCCCATTCATTTACTCTTGCTGAAACTAGATAGTGGAAGACTGCCATTAAACTCCAGGGCAAGGACCTTACCTCTTTTTTTTAAGGAGAGGAAGGACAGACATGATAAGCAACTCTCATGTGCTTCATCACTTCTTGGCATGAACTTCTGGGAATTTTAATATAAAGACATGACATCTTCTTTCCGCCCATAACTAATCTCACACGTGTATATTCTAGTGACAGAAAGGTCCACCATGTTTGATAGGAATTATAGATGTTGTGTTTTGAGAGGCTAAGCAATTGAGAAGGCTGGAACAAATGCACCATGATGGATGGCACTCTGATTTTGTCATTTTGGTCTCTTGTTGCCATAGTTTCTTCCTTTCTGTTAATGATTTTGGTGTCATTATAAAGACTTCTTGGAAACCTGTGGATGGGGAGGCTATGGGTGGAGAGTTGGCCTAGGGCAGGGCTGTCAAACTCCTGACCCATGGGCCAGATGCATCATGTGCTGGCCATGCCCACACCCAGTTTAGGGAAGGGGGAAGTCCATGACACCGCTGTGACACTGAGTTTCACACCCCTGGCCTACAGGGAATATTCTCTCTAAGATGTCAGTTCTTCTTGGTTCCCACCCTCAATCTGTTCACAGAATAAAATTAGAGACCTTCCCCTTGATTTGCATACTCCTTGAATTGAGCAGAGCTATAGAGAAGAGTTCCCAAGACCAACTCCTTATTCTGATATAACTAAAGAGATTGGTGTGGACAAGAATTTTTTCTGATGCTTAGAAGGGTTGCTTCTTCTAAATTAAGAGCTATGGGTACATCTGTGTTGTCAACTAATCCACAAGTGCACTGCAACATTTTCTTCACAATGTGTGTATTGGATAAGCTTTCAAATATGTATCCTATTAAAATGGATTCAGTGCAATTCGTTAAAATTCAGATTCACCTCATTTATGCCCACGGGGTGCTAGTGAACATGCAGAAGATTGCTTGGGTTTGGGAAAACACGAGACTTCAATGACAAGACAACTGTTTGGTATGACATGTAGATCAGCCCAGGCTCAGTCCCAAGCATCTCCAATTCACACCAAAAACCATGATGTGCATCTACTTCCAATCCCAAACCTTGGCCATTATCCTCAAAGTTTCTACTGAAATATAATATTAAATATATCAATCAGAAGAAGGATTATATTCTTGGTGATTCATTGTATTAATTGTTACACTTAATGTAATTTTGATTCATTGTTTAATCCTATTGGTTGCTAGACTAGTGCCTGCAGTTTTCTTGGCAAGATTTTGGAAGTGGTTTGCCACTGCGTTTTTCCCAGGGCTGAGAGGAATGACCAGTTCAAAGTCACACCATCTGGCTTCATGCCTAAGGCAGGACAAGAACTTATCATCTCCTAGGTTTAGCCCCCATCCCTTAGCCATTAAACAATATAATTTTAATCATACCTAAAATGAAGCTTGGTGCATGATTGGATAGCAAATAATATACAAAAATGTATTTTAATATCAAAATATTTAACCGTGATGGCTCAGCAGTTAAAGATGCTGAGCTTGTCAGCTGGAAAGCTGACAGACCAGGTTGGAGACCCATGCACCATGTGACAGGGCGAGCTTCCATTTCTTGCCCATTTCTTGCCAAGCTAGCAATATGAAAGTATGCAAATGAGCAGATAAATAGGTACCACTTTGGTGGGAAAATAACAATGTTCCATGCACTTCGGTGTATAGTTATGCTGACCACATGACTATGGAAGTATCTTCGGACAATGTTGGCTCCCTCAGCTAAGAGATGGAGTCATATGAGCACCACCCCCTAAGAGTTGGAAATGATTGGACAGGGGAATTTTTTTTTTGTTTTCTTTAAAATGAAGCTTGGTGTGTGATTGGGTAGAGTATAATATACAGAAAAATGGACAATGTGCAATTAAGGCTGAATTAGACATAGAACACTGTGAATATTATGAAGTTGATTCATAATACTTTCCTCCTTCCATTTTTAAACTAGTTCAATCCATTTCAATATTTTAATTGACTCCCCTCCCCCATGGCTAAAAGTCAGGTACTGGGTGATGGGAAGCAGTGTTCTCTGCCTGAGATTTTGGAAAGACTACATAGGAAGTATCATCTTTTAGCCTGCATATTGTTTTAATTAAGCAAAACATCGTATTCCTCTATTGGCAATTTTAATTGTGCAAAACTGGGGCCCTGGAAAGTTCCAAACAGATTGGGGTCCCTGATTGCCCATCCTTCCTGTTTTGAAGTATTTATTCTTTTTTTAGTTAAAAATAATGAAACACTTAGCTGTTAGGGTAAAATAGAACGGAAAACACGACAAGAAATTAGAATTCTGTTCTGAACTTTCTTTTCACAACATCAATACTACTTGTCAGATGAAACTCTGTATCTCCTCCTCCTCTTCCTCTTCTTCTAGAATAACCACTCTAACAGTGGCAGTCATTAACCTCCTCCCCAATCTAGCCACAGTAGTCCTAATAACTAAAAAGTAGTTAAAGCAATTTCCAAAAGTGATTATGAAAGGAAGTATCCAGTATCCAGTAATCCAGCATTCTTCAGAAAGGCATCGACCACAGTTTGAGCAAAAAGATGGGTTTCCTTTGTCTACTATGCTCTAAACCTGCCAGACACTGCTGTTGTGTAATCGCAAGTCCTCTCCTCCTCTGGAGAAGAATTATGAAGAGGTGGTCTACTTACCAGCTCATCATTCTTCTATGGTCATTAGCTCTACTTTTAGCAGAGCCATCTTCAATTTGCCATCTTTTCCACAAAAATCCAGAAGCAGGCCTTGCTGTTTCAACAGAACTTGGATACATTTGGTAATTGGCTTCCTTAGCCTCTAGATATGTTAGAGTCCATTTCCTATAATCTTCAGATCTACAATTTGCAACCATGGAGCCCATGGAGTACACTAGGCTAGGAAGAGTATTCTAAACTGTTGGGAAGGCTTCTTCCCTCCCTTTATATTTGTGCTGTTTTTATGTTTGATGACATATCTTGCTGAGTCTCTTCTTGACTGCCTGCTTGACCTCAGTGTTACGAAGACTGTATATGGCAGGGTTGAGGGTAGGTATGGCTACTGTGTAGAAGACAGACGTCATCTTGTCTGTTTGTGGAGCATAGGTATCATCAGGCCGCAGGTACATGAAAAGAAGGGTACCATAAAGCACCCCTACAACTGTAAGGTGAGATCCACAGGTGGACATACCTCGAAATGACCCTGTTTGTCCTACAGTCCAGAGGATAATTCCAAAGGAAGTTATAATGGTCAACAGGGTGATACTCTGGATAGTTCCACATACAACTAAGAGTAAGAGCTGGTTAATTTGTGTGTCAGCACAAGCCAAAGCCAGAATTAGAGGGATATCACAGAAGAAATGGTCCAAAGTATTTGCACTGCAGAAGGGCGAGCGGAAGGCCATGCTGGAATGGATCACTCCAGATCATCCCTGCCACATAAGAAGCAATTACTAGGAGATGACAGAGATGCTGGGGCAGGGCAGTTCCATAGTGCAATGGGCAGCAGATGGCCACATACCGATCATAAGCCATGACAGCCAAGAGACAACATTCAGCATCTGAGACAGCTGCAAAGATGAACATCTGAAGGCCACAGGCTGGGATAGGAATGGTGTCGTAACCTTTCAAGAGCCCCAAGAGCATTTTGGGGGCTACAGTGCTGCAGGAGCATAGGTCCATCAGAGCCAGGTGGCTTAGGAAATAGTACATGGGTGTGTGCAAGGCACGCTCAGCTTGGATAAGAATGGCTAGACCCAGATTCCCTGCCACACTAAGGAGGTACATGGGCAAGAAGAAGCTGAAGAGAAGGAGCTGAAGGTTTCGCTCAGAAGTGAAGCCCAGGAGAATAAATTCGGTCACCTTGGTAGTATTGTGGTGAAGAGCCATTGTACCTGTTGGAATGAAAAATCATATCATACCCTTCCTCTCCTTATTCCATAAGAAATTTGACTCCGTTCTCCTTTTGTCATGATATTGTTTGAAACCTACTTTCCCTCAGCTAGTGAGGATCCACTACTGTTTCAGAGCTATTCTAAAGCATTGGACTGGATGGTGCTCTTTTTCCTTTCTGTGTAAAGAACACAATAGGAATGGAAAAAAAATTTCAATTACCCCACTGGCACTAGCATAGCCATTTCACTTTGTTTTAAGGCAGAGGTTATGCATATATCACCTCAAGCTTTCCAGCCTTGAACTAAATGCAGATACTAATGCTCAATATGAAAAGAAGTGATAGCACAAATGTGAATGAAAGAATATAATAACTGTCCAAGCTCGAGATTTTTTTTTTTTTTAAAAGGATTCCATCAAACAATGTTCTTTTATCAACCAAGATGAGAGCCATGGTAGAGCAGTGGTTAGATTGCAGTATTACAGGCTGACTTTCTTTCACTACCAGGAGTTCAATCCTGACTGATCTCAAGATTGACTCAGCCTTCCATCCTTCTGAGGTTGATAAAATGAGGAGCCAGATTTTGGGGAGCAATATGCTGATTCTGTAAACTGCTTAGAGAAGGCTGTAAAGCACTGTGAGGTGGTATAGAAGTCTAAGTGGCTAAGATGCATTCACTGCATCATCAACCAGTAGCGGAAATTTTGAGTAGCTTGGAGAACCAGCAAATACCGCCTCTGACTGGAGATTTTACAGCATCCTTCCCCTGCCATGCCCACCAAGCCATGCCCACAGAACGGGTAGTAAAAAAAATTTGGAATCCCACCACTGACCTGAAGGCAGGACAAGAAGCCATGGATGGAAACTAATCAAGGAGGGTAGCAGCCTAGAACTAAGACAAAATTTCCTGACAGAGCAATTAATCAGTGAAACAACTGGCCTCCAGAAGCTGTGGTGCTCCAACACTGGAGACTTTTAAGAAGAGATGGGACAACCATTTATCTAAAATGGCATAGGGCTGCTGCTTGGGCAGGGGGTTGGACTCCTCCAAGGTTCCTTCAAACTCTGTTATTCTGTTAAATGGGTCTCAATATTACTCATCCAAGGTTTCAAAAGGCTACTGCAGTGAACATTTCTTTAGATATGAATATGCATGCAACTGAATGGGGGAGAACTTAATACACTTTCATCTGATAGTTTCCATTTCCTTCAACAAACCACATCCTATGGGTCACTTCATTTCCTCTAAAATTCTGGACTAAAACAATCCACCTCCTTGAACTCACCCCATAGTTTAAGAACTTTCTGGTTTTTCTCTCTTTTCTGCTGAGCTGTCTGAATTCTTCAGTCCCTTTCTGTGATGTCACCAGAACAGGAAATAGGTTAGAAATCTAGGAGTCCCTTAATCAGAATAAAAAAATGGTTCTTTCTATTCACCCCACTACGCAGCAAAAACCGACTTACCTTGATTTTGAATATGCTGAAGCAAAATATTACATTATGTAAACAGAAAGTCCTCCTGAAACTATTGATCCTATTGGCTAATTGCGGCATGGATCGTGATCCCATCATACCTGAGCAGAGAGTATGAATCTCCTTTTTCAGTCCTTGTGAGATTGCTTTAAATGCCTTTGCTTCCCGATTTCTTATACTGCATTATGAAGTTCTCTACCTTTCCTTCCTCCAGCACCCTCTTCCCTTGGGCTGAGAAGATGATATAATTGTGACTACTTCTTGAAGAAAATCCTCATGGGACAACTGTAGTTTCTTTCTTTAAATGGTTAGCTGTTTCTACTTCCAAGAGACTTAATTGTTATCTCTCTCTCTCTCTCTCTCTCTCTCTCTCTCTCTCTCTCTCTCTCTCTCTCTCTCTGGGAAAAAAGGTTTTTAAAATATTTAGATTTTAGACTTATACATGAGAAAACTTTCATGCCTTTAAGTACATGAGTTTGCCATTTCTGGTTAATAGAAACAAAGATGGATGTTAGTAACATTCTCCATTTTGTACTGCTACACAAGAGGCTATTTGATGCATATAATTATTTGGAGACTTTAGCTCTTCCCAGAATTTAAGAGTATCCATGATTCCTAGTTGCCCCTGGTTATGCAACTTTTCCTGGAGGGCTGAAATGGATGGTGTCACTTTCTGTTATTCTCCCACTCATTGCCATCCTCAGGACAAATTTTTAATGCTCCGTTTCTAATGTATAATTTCCACATTTCATCCCTGAATATTCCTATATTTTAGCACATTTGAGGTTGTATGCTTCTCTTTTGACAAGCTATAGCTTCAGCAATTCTTTGGCTGCTTTATAAAGAAAGAAACTCCTTCAACTGAGTCACTGCTTATGTTGCATTCTCTAATTATATCTCGTACGAACTTTTTACTAGCAGTAATGAAAAACAGAGTGGCTACTATGTGTTGCTGGCTTGAAACCTGGCAGACTTTTTTTAAAATTACCATTTTTCTTTTTCTATGCTAGTTTCCTCCTGAACTTTTGTTTGTTTGTTTAATAGGTACATATTATTATACTACTTAGTTTTCTTGAGAAAATGCATTACTTTATGCAAATGACTAATGTATAAATATCTTTTAAAATGGAGCCAAACGTGGCAATTGTCATTAAAATAGTACATGATTTGAATGGCCTAAAATTGTTTTTGGGGATGATATAAAGAACTTTCCTTAGTTCATTTTGAGCTTACTAGAGATCTTTTTTTTTTTGAAAAAGTTTTTATTAATTTTCTACAAACAAACAAGACAAACAAAACATAAAAACATCAACTCTTATATGTACATCCAGTGTGTCAGTTGGTTCATCATTTTTGTGCATTCATTCTGTAGTCTCAATTACAATTATATTACATAACAACTCATATTGTCAATCCAAACTTATATATCCTAATATCACTAAAAAAAGAAGTTTTTGACTATATTTTTAATCATTCATGCTTAATGAGCTAACAATACTTTAAACCAGTTTACTCTATAACAAATCATCTAGTCATATCAAATCAATCCTAAAAAATCCTTTATAAATATAATATCAAATAGCAAAATAATAGCAAAATAAAGATATTCCTTACTATCTAGCATTCTAAATATTCTATTATCGTATTTTATCATCTAGCAATTGATAAAAAAGATCCCAAATTTCGTAAAATTGTTTATCCTCTTGCTCTCTAATTTCAAATGTCAATCTGCTCATCTCAGCACATTCCAATATTTTCTTAATAATTTCTTCCTGTAATGGTATTTTCTCATTCTTCCAATTTTTAGCAAATACAATCCTGGCCGCTGTTAATACATTTACAATCAGGTATTTACTAGAGATCTTGATGTAGGTGTGCCATCATGTGCCATCAAGTTGGTGTTGATCTTAGCAACTACATAAAAAGATTTTCTTTCCATATCCTTGCCCTGGCCTTCTCCTTATCCATTCATCTACTGTTGCTGAAACTAGAGAGTGGAAGGCTGTCATTAAACTCCAGGTCAGGTACCTCGACTGTTAAGGTATTGAGATTTAATAGCTGATCAGCTGTTGTAAGGCTGATGCAATGGGAATGAATCAGCATGGTTATTGCTGCTTTATGACTGAAGATGGATCCACAGGGTTTTGCCACTTTAAGAAGCTGTCTATATATATATGAGGCCATGAGAGGGAATACTTCTCTCTCCTTGTGTTCTGTCTCCATTGTGGTTCTCTGTGCAGAGTAATGAAGACGGATTGCTTGCCAGGTATTTGCCTACCATGTATACGTACGTATATAGCTGTCTATATATAAACCACTGTTAAAAAACAAAACTTCTGTGTGCTATGCTGTGTTCCTGGGTTGTCTCACAATAGTAGTCATGCTGCAAACACACTGACAACAACACTTTTAATTTAGGAGAGGAAGAGCAGATAGGAGAAGCAATTCTTACATCTTGACATGAACTTCTAATGAAGTTAGAAACTTCTAATGAAATCTAATAAAGAATCTTAATAAAGATGTGGCTCCTTCTTTTAGCCCACAGCTAATACTAACCCTAATGATCCTTATACTGTCTTGGGGACAGAAAGGTTCCTGTTCACTATGTTTGATAGGAATTATAGAGATTGTGTTTTGATAGAGCAAGCAGCCGAGAAGATTTATCATGATGGATGACACTTTTATTATTGTAGACCTTTGTTGTCATCATTTCTCCCTTTCTGCTATAATTTTGATATCGTTATAACGCGCCTTCTTGGGAATCTATAGCAATAAGATGGGAGGGGGAGTCCCTATCAAAATTAGAAGAAAACTTTTTCTACACCTTATTTAAGTCACTTCTGACAATCCTCATCATCATCATTCCAGAATAATGATGTCTTGAAAATGGTGCAGATCTTCAAAAAGGACTAATAGGCTATCACTGAAGCTTAATAGCTTAATAAAGGTAATAACAAATCAAGTGTTTAAGAAGTAAAAGAGTAAAAAAGTAAGAAGTAAAAAAGTTAAAACCATATCACCCCTCTCTGGCTGAATGGTTCAAATGAAGTAAACTTTGTTTGCTTTAAATTCCACAATTAAATACATAACACATACCTTCACGGGCAAGCATTTTGTTGTGGCTCACCAAGGAGAATATCTGGCCAGGTTTCTTAAACAAAAGGGGTAAGGCACAGTCATAAAAATGCAAAAACTGCAAGAGCATAGGAACATGAATGCTTCAAGGACTGTTGTAAAAGTGTAGGATTTAAGAAACAAGAAAAAGGGAAAACATAGGTTAAAACTTGTTTTCCTTTTATTTGGATTGTAAATTAACATGCACACACACACACACACACACATTCACACACAGGCAGGCAGAGAGACAGAGACACAGAGAGAGAGAGAGATGGAGAGACAGAGAAAAAGAGCAAGAGAGAGAGAGACAGACAGACAGAGACATGCAGAGAAAGAGACAGGCAGGCAGAGAAAGACACAGAGAAAGACAGTCAGACAGACAGATATACAGACAGACAGACAGAGAGAGACAGAGAAAAAGAGCGAGCGAGCGAGCGAGAGAGACAGAGAGAAACACGCAGAGAAAGAGACAGGCAGGCAGAGAGAGACGGGGGGGGGGAGAGAGGAAGGGTCTCTATAAGAAAAACAAGGAAAGAATAACAAGGTTACCTAACTTAGTTTGGGTAAAATAATATATATAAACTATGTTAGTGAGTATAAGTGTGTGTATCACTTTAACAGCAAAGCATGTAATTTTGGGTGTAGTTGTAAATCACCATAAGAAGGAACAAGAGAGCTTACTGTATTACTGGCTTACTGAATTGCTTGCTGACAATGATGGATTGCGTGTTCCCTGCTGTTTTTGCTGAACAAAGAAAAGAGGTTTGATTTTCTTCTTATCTCTACTGTGAGAAGATTTATTATTGGACTGATATTTGTAAGTTTACTGACCTCTTTTTCGACACTGGAATTTGCAACTGATATAATCCCTGGACGGACTGAACTAGTGAATGATATATGGACTGTTTGACTATGCTAAAACTCTTACTGGAATAAACTATTTAACTAGCACAGTGTATCTGTTTTACTGAGTGTAAGCTACAAAAGCGTTTATCTCAAATATTTTGCCTGACTGCCTGACTGCCGTGCAGATTCTGCTAGGGTGTATATCTAACACTGGTTATGGGCCCAGGCTGCACAGTCAGACTAACCAGGATATAACAGGCTTATATAAAGTGAGAGTTAGTGTAATTACACAATACTGTAAACAGACAGCTGTGTTTTATTAATTATAGTTTAATATCCAGAAAAAGATGGCACAAGTCAATTTACCAAGTTTGTCTCTTATATCCAAACTGGATGGAACAAACTATGTTTCATGGTCTATGAAATGCAGCCTACTTCTACGCAGAGAAGGTTTGTGGAGTATAATTCAAAACCCACCAGAGGTAGATGCTTGGGATCCGGAGGATGAGGATGATGCCCAGAAAATACAAGAATATAAACTCAAGAATGAGCAAGCTCTCTGTATAATAGGACTGACACTCTGTGACCAGCAGCTTGTACATATTCGTGGAGAAGAAACAGCTGCGAAATGTTGGGAGAATTTAAAGAAGATTTATGTTCGAGATAGTGTAGGAGCACATATAAATCTTACACAGAAACTGTTCAGAACACATCTTCAAAAGAATGGAGACATGTTGACTCATATAAACACTATGAAGAGCATTTTGCAGGAACTGCATGAAAAAGAATTTATCTTCACAGAACTACATCAGGTTTATATAATTTTGTCTTCATTAAATGAGAGCTATGATGACTATGTAACTTCATTGGAAGTACTGCCAAAAGATAACCTCACATTAACTGACATTACTGGCAGATTAATTGAAGAAGCCAGAAGAAGGCTTGAAAGGGATCAACTCAGAAGGGAACAACCACAACAAGAAGAATCTTTGACAGCCTATACAATTAGAAAATGTTTTAATTGTGGAGGAAAAGGACATTTGGCTAGTTTCTGCAAGAAAGGAAAATGCCAAAATGCCAGCCAGAATGCTAAAAGGCATCAAAAGGATGAAAACTGCTTAGAGTTAGCCATGTATAGCAACAAAACTGTGAATAATAATTTATGGGTGGTAGATAGTGGAGCATCGCACTGCATAACGAAAGATAAGAAAAGATTTATTAAGATGTCCACGAGTTCACAGCAGATATCATTAAGCTATTCAGAAGGAAATGAAGCACCCAAGATATACAGCCCTAATAGTTTCATTTCCCAGTTTGTGGGTAATTGTTTCTGCTCTGCCATTTACATGCCCCGAGGTATCATCCTGAGATGTTCTGCACAATGAAGTTTAGTTATTTACTTACTTAAAACAGTTATAAGGTTGCCCAACTCAGCCAAGGTGACATTGGGTAGCTTATTCCCCCAAAAGCAAAAGTCCTAACAAGAAGAATACAATTTCAGTACATATACCTACAAACAATAATAAAGCAAGAAAATTTTTAAAAAGGTGATCTGAATAACAATAACACCATCATCCAATTGGAGCTCCAGCACAGCCTGACTCAAAGGCCTGTAGAAAGATCCAAGTATTGGCAACCTTTCTAAAGAAAGATGAGGCTAGAGGGAACCGTTGTCACACCAATCATGTGGGAAGAAAAGAAGCAAAAAACTATATCTCATCCTTGTTCTTATGTAATCTTTTGAATCTGCTACACACGAGGGGGCGTTCATTTTTCAGCCTGGTTTATTATAAACCATCCATCTTTCAGTGATCACACAGTAGCTTGGTAATAGGAGCAGCCTGCTTTAACAAAATGCTCACCATATTTTCCTAATTCTTAGCAAGCATGGATATAGGACAGGAAAATACCACAATGTCTTGAAAATATTGGAAATTTCTTTTTCAGTTCACTTCCATAAATATAACTCATGACAAGAGTTCATGGGAGCAGCAATTGGCATCCTGCTACCCTGGCTATGCAGTGAAGAACTGAAATTGTGACTAATAGCAACAACAACCAAGCAAAATAGAAAGGCTCTCCCTAAATCTTTTTTTAAAAATGACAGACGAACTATCTTTAAAAGATATTTGGAGAGAAAGAAATGTTAAAGCTAAACAATATACTTTTTATTCAAATAGACATTTATCATGGTCCAGATTAGATATGATTTGGATATCAACAGAATTAATATCCAATATTCAAGAAACAAATATTGAAACAAGCACTTGGGCAGATCATAGCCCAATGACAATTAAATGGAAGGGACAAAAAAAAAGATCGAGATGGACATTAAATAATACTATTTTAAAGGAGAAAGATTTTATACAATGGATGGAGAAAGAATTGACTTTCTTTTTTAGAGAAAATAAAAAAGAAGATACTTCAACGCAGAATGTTTGGGACACAATGAAGGCATATGCTAGAGGTCTGATAATAGATTATAAAAGAAAAAAGAATATTAGGAAAAGGCAAGCTTCTAAGGTCTTGGAAGATGAGTATAAAAGACTTGAAAAAGAATTACAGAAAATGCCACAGAAAAAAGATATTAAATTGAAGCTGGATGTAATTAAACATAAAATGGAATTAATAGAGAAATAAGAATTGGCACAGAAAATCAGAAATTCTAAACAGAATTACTTCGAAGATGCGAATAAACCAGGTAGATGGCTAGCATATAAATTGAGAAAGGAGAAGGAATCAAGAAAAATATTGAAGTTAATAGATGATCAAGGCCAAGTTTGTTATGGTAATAAGGAGAAAAAGGAAATTATTCGAGATTTTTATGGGCAACTATATAAACAAGAGAATATTGATGAGGAAAAAGTCAAACAATATTTACAGAATGCTAATTTACCGAAGATACCTAAAGAGACTGAAGAAATGTTAGAAAGCAATATAACAATGATGGAATTAAATGAAGCATTTAAGAGACAAAACAATGGGAAAGCACCGGGTCCAGATGGGCCTCCGGCAGAATTCCATAAAACATTTCAAGAATCATTGAGTATCCCATTGTTAGAAGTCATGAATGAAGTTATGTTAAAGAAGATGATACCCAAAACATGGTCAGAGGCTTATATTACACTTATACCGAAGGAAGAGACTGACCCACTGCAAATTAAGAATTATAGACCTATTTCTTTATTGAATGCAGACTATAAAATCTTTGCTTCAATTTTAGCAGAAAGTCTTAAAAAATATTTAAATAATTTTATTCACCCAGATCAAAATGGATTTCTGCCAAAGAGAGAAATCAGAGACAATATGAGAATAATCTTGGATACTTTGGAATACTATGAGGCTCATCCTGAAAAGCAAATGGCTTTGATATTTTTAGATGCTCAAAAGGCATTTGACAACGTGAATTGGAGATTTATGTTATTACTATTGGAACAGATGGGTTTTGCTAAAAAATGTATTCAAGCAATCGAAGCCATATATAATAAAAAACAGCAAAGGTAATGATGGAGGGGGAACTTACAGATTTTATTAATAAAAGAAAAGGCACAAGACAAGGGTGTCCCCTATCCCCTTTGCTATTTGTGTTGACCTTGGAAGTGTTGAATAGAAATATTAGGGATGATAAAAGCATAAAAGGAATGAAAATTAAGAAGGAAGAATTTAAACTACAAGCTTTTGCTGATGATTTAGCTTTTATTCTGGAAGATCCGTTAGAAACAGCTCCAAGTTTATTGGAAAAGATAGAGACATATGGTGAGATGGCTGGTCTGAAAATAAATAAAGATAAAACAAAGATTTTGACAAAGAACATACTATTGAGACAAAGAGAAGAACTGGCAGATCTTTTGAAAATTCAAATTACAAATAAGGTTAAGTATCTGAGGATATATTTGACAGCAAGATGTAGCACATTAAAAGAGAATAATTTTATTAAACTCAAACAACAGATAGCTACAGATTTGAAGAAGTGGGAAAACTTGCAATTGTCATTAATAGGGAGAATTTCAACAATCAAGATGAATATTTTACCTAGAATTTTATTTTTGTTCCAAACAATACCAATTAGGCTTGGAAAAGACTATTTTGAAGATTTAAATAAAATCATGTTGAAGTTTATATGGCAAGGTAAAAAAGCGAGAATAAAGCTAAAGCTTTTGCAAGACGCTAGAATTAGAGGAGGTTTTGGCCTGCCTAATTGGGAATTGTATTATCAAGCTGCAAATTTGATGTGGGTCAAAGAATGGATAACATTAAGAAAGCATAGATTGTTGACATTAGAAGGGCATGATTTGCTGTTGGGCTGGCATGCTTTTTTATGGTATAAGGGAACTAAAACACAGGGTTATTTTAGAAGACATTATATGCGGGAGTCTTTGTGGTTAAACTGGGAGAAGATAAAAAGACAATGTTATTTGAAAATTCCAGTTTGGTTATCGACTATTGAAGCATTTTCCTATCCTATAATGTATAAGAAGGAACAAACAGTTAGATATGGGGAACTTTTGGATGAAAAGGGTGAACTTAAATCGATCCAAAACTTAGAGGAACAAGGTATAAGGATGAATTGGTTTTCATATGCGCAAATACATTCAAGGTATGATGAAGATTCTAAAACGGAGGGATTCTATGATAAGCAGACTGATTTAGATAAGATCTTGATGGGTACTGATGAGAAGGTGATTAAAAAATTATATGGTTATTTACTGGGAATGAAATTAGAGGAAGAACAAGTCAAAGAAACTATGATTGTTTGGGGGAAGAATTTTGGATATGGGATTGATGTAGAGAAATGGCAGAAATTGTGGTCTCAAAATTATAAAATGACAATGTCAACAGCATATAAAGAAAACTTGTATAAGATGTTTTACAGGTGGCACTTTCCCCCGACAAGAATAGCAAGAATGTTTAAGAACAAATCTGAAAAATGCTGGAAATGTCATCAGATACCCGGCTCGTATTACCATATGTGGTGGACTTGTGAGGACGCTAGAAAATATTGGACTATAATTTGCATGTGGTTGGAAAAAATGACAAAGAAACACATAGACTTGAAACCAGAGATCTTCTTATTGGGAATTTTACCTGATATATATAGTTAAGATTTGAAGTACCTGATTGTAAATGTATTAACAGCGACTAGGATTGTATTTGCTAAAAATTGGAAGAATGAGAAAATACCATTACAGGAAGAAATTATTTAGAAAATATTGGAATGTGCTGAGATGAGTAGATTGACATTTGAAATTAGAGAGCAAGAGGATAAACAATTTTATGAAATTTGGGATCTTTTTTATCAATGGTTAGATGATAAAATACGATAATAGAATATTTAGAATGCTAGACAGTAAGGAATATCTTTATTTTGCTATTTTGCTATTATTTTGTTATTCGACATTATATTTATAAAGGGTTTTTTAGGATTGATTTGATATGATTATATGATTTGTTATAGAGTAAATTGGTTTAAAGTATTGTTAGCTCATAAAGCATGAATGATTAAAAATATAGTCAAAAATTATTTTTTTTAGTGATATTAGGATATATAAGTTTGGATTGACAATATGAGTTGTTATGTAACATAATTGTAATTGAGACTACAGAATGAATGCACAAAAATGATGAACCAACTGACACACTGGATGTACATATAAGAGTTGATGTTTTTATGTTTTGTTTGTCTTGTTTGTTTGTAGAAAATTAATAAAATCTTTTTCAAAAAAAAAAAAAAGAACTGAAATTGTGGGAGTTAAAATCTTGAATGACTTGGAATATCCTTGTCTAAATATCCAATCATACTGGGATCTGCTACCAGCAGGAAAAGCAGTAGAAGCACTGATTTTTTTTGCCAGTAGTTGAAAGTAGAATCCAACTACAGGGTGTGGGCAGAGTATTATATTGCTCTATAATGAAGCAGTGGTCTTGACTCTTCCCAAAATCCTTCTAGAAAGATTCTAGAAAGTCTACCAAAAATAGATTCTGTTTACATAATCATACATTGCCGTGATTTGCTTCTTATAACTTTATTTCTGGTCACAGTAGACACAAACTGTTATCCACATGAAAAGAGGGGGGAAATGAAAAGCAAATATAGAATTTGTGGTGAAAACAATCATGGATTTTCCCAATTTGATGTCTTCTGTATGTGATGGACTTCAATGCCTATAAATTATGAGAGTCCATCATATGCGGAAGCAACCAAATTAAATATTAAATACACACTATATTTAACTTGCCCTTAAAGTGTACATTTCTAATTAAGATATCTAACTATTAAAGCAAACTTGAAGAGCATTTGGAGAATGGTTTTAAATTAATTATCCCCCTTTTGCTTAACTACAGTATTTTGCTTATAAGAGTGTTCTGCCCTATCAAAGACTTTGCTGAAATATGATAGATTATTATACTGCTTTGCTATAATGTACCAATAAAGCTATTAAAAGGGAAATAAAATGATTCTTATAAGACTTATGCCTTTCAACTACCAGCAGACTTCTATTAATTGTTGCATTATTTTTTTAAGGTGTTTACAAACAAACTCTTCATTACATGTTCTTGAATTTTTAGAAATACTAACATTAGACCAAATGATATGCCCAGCATATGAAGGAGGGAAGGAAAGGAAGGGACGGGAGAAAGGATTATCTGCCACCCTCAATATTTCCAGTGTAGAATCTAACAGATTCAGCATGAGCAGAGATCATTCAACAGAGATCATTCAACAGGAGAAAAATCAATATTCTTTATTAAAACTCTGTTTCCTAAAGTTGAAATTATAATTATGCATTCATGGAGGCAGAGATAGACAGACAGATACGGACAGATAATCTATACTGGGTGCTATTCATACCTATTTGGGGATACCTATTTGTTTTATAAGATTGATAGTGATTATTTCACTTGGAGAGATTTTTTTTAAAGTAAGGAACCCATGATTTTGTTTAATAGGAAAATAATTGGAAGTATATTTGGTCTTCAGAACAAATATTGGCATTTCAATCCATTTTCTATATTTCTGCCTAAAATAATGGGCATAAATGATTAAGCTGTTAAAGATGAACCAGGGCAGCACTATTAATCAAGATGAAATTTTGGCAATTCAAATCTTGTCATTTTTAAAAGCATCATGCTTCCTTTACTGGCATTCTAACTGGTCTTTACATATACATACAAAAATAACTTTTTCGGGTTTATTGAGGAGTACAATATACACATGCACAGGCACACACACACACACACAAAGACACACCTGGACTGGTTAACTCAGCAAAAGAAAAAAAAAACATTTTTTAAAAAGGTTCTCCTTGGTTTCAAATTTCAGCCTTGTATATGCCAGTCAAAGATAGTAGCCACTCTGCCTTTAGTAGCCACTCTGCATTTAAAGTGAGTTATTACAAACTACCCTGTTTCTCCAACAATACGACCTCCCCCAATAGGAAGTCCCAGCATGTTTTATAGGCATGAAATGAAATTAAGCCCCTCTCCCCAAATTAAGGCCGATATTAAAACATGCGAAATGGAAGGGAAAATGGCGGGGGGCTTGCTGTTAGGAAGTACTTCTGTTGCACACCCGGATAGGGTGCTGCCTGCATTGACCCTGATACAAAATGCCCCACCAATGCTGAGGTCAACATCCAAGCCGTCGCCGCCCGCCCGCCCGAAGATGCAAGGGGGGGAGAATTAAGTCAGCCCCCGAAAAGACGGCCTAGCCATTTTTTCGGGGCTCAAAAAAAAAAAAAAAAAAAAAGACCCGGCCTTATTATATGAGAAACACGGTATTAGAGAGCAAAGTGAGCAGTGAAGGGGTTTCCTTCTTCTACAAAATAGCTAAGAATTGGTGAAGTTAGCCTACATTAACAAAAGTATATAATCCCAAATGTGCTGTTTCAGATGCACAGGAATATTCAAGGTAACTGACAATCCTTATCCTAACCCACCGTGCAGCAGAGGCTTCTACAGAGATAGAAGCCTTATTTATTTAGGAAGAAATGGCAAATTCATTAATATTTATTTAAAGGTATGCAACAATTTTCATTTATGGGTTAAAATCTAAAACATTTTAAATATCTTTTCCCCTCTTACCCCCCATAATCTGCTTAATTAGAAAGAAAGAGAAACAGAGAGAAACAAACAAGTCTCCGTGGAACAGAGCTGCAGAAAACAGCCAACCATTTAAAGAAAGAAACTATAGTTGTTCCCATGAGGGTCTTATTTCAAGAAGTAGTGAGATTGGAGAGGACGGAGCTGGCGTCATGACGATACGGCATGTGATCTTGGAGGTCTGAGATCGCTGCCGATACCTTTGCTCCTGGATGGTCCAAATGGATCTAAACCACCCCAAAGAGATGGTGAATGTAAAGAGCACATCCTGTCGATCCCAGGGATACCGCAAAGTCCCTGGTAGATCCAGAAGAAGTTCTTTTTGCCAGCAGCAAAGAGGTAGCCATTAAAGCTGCTGAAGTTGGGACAGCTCCAAAACGGAAGAGGATAGAAAGAGAAAGTGTGCCAGTTTGGTGAGAATTTTTTCTTTACTTTAAGATTTAAGAGGAGACCCTAAGGAAAAGAAAGAATTTGTAAAATCTCAGACAGAAGTAATGAAGCGGGGATTTTAAACAGGAAGTCAAATTAATTTTTTCTTTTCTTTTCTTTTTGTTGGATTCTTTGTGTACGATTTTTTTACTTTGAACCGGACTGGTCTTTTTTTCTATCTTATTTTTCATTTTTGTTTTTTCTCCTTTTTGTCTTTGCAATATTTTAGGCTAGAGATCCCCTTTTAGCTTTTTTTTTTAAACCCTTTTTACTTTTTACTTAACTTTTTTATAATAATCTGTTTGGAAAAGGAGGGGGGAAGTGGAAACAGAGGAAACTTTGTAACACTGCCAACTAGAGCTTAGAAATATTGTTTTTCTTTTTTTCTCTTTTGACCAGACAAAGCTGAGAAAGAATTCAGACTTCTTTTCAAGGACTTTGAGCCTGTCTGATAAGATAGAGGGAAGAGCATGGGAGAGTGTTATTGCAGGTGCTCTTCTGGGTTTCTATCAGTAGCTGGAGTCTGGTGTTGAAGTTTATAGAAAAAAAAGGTGATAAGATTCTAGAGAACAGAGCTATAAAAATTAACAAAAGCTTTGGATAACTAAATAGGTGTAGTGTGTTCTTTTTCTCTTTTTTAAGTTGGGCTATTCCTCACACCCCCTCCTTATTAGCTTATTATTTGTAATAGTTATTTGGATCTCTAGACTCTTGGAACCTACTTTTGTCTTTCTCTTTGCTTTTGGAGCCCAATTTTTACTTTTGCATTTTATTTTAAAGGAAAAGTCTTAGTATTAATGTTTTCTTTTTTTTTTTTTAGGGAGTAGGCTTTTTCTTTTTCTCTCTCTCCCTCTTCTGTATTTTTTATCTACCCTCCATATTGTGTGTGGTTTTTTTTTGTGACCTCCTTTTTTGTGTATACTTTTTCATACCTGAGACTTTCTAATTGGATTAAGGTGTTAAAGAACCTGAAGAAATCTTTTTTTTCCTATTTCTATTTGGCTATTTCATGAGTGGATTAAGGTCTAGAAGAACCTGAAGATTTTGAATTGTCTGAAATGAGCAGGAAACTAACAGCGGCTGGTTCTTCAATTCCTACTTCTTCCTCTTCACCATCTGGAGGACAATGCTCAATACAGACGATGTTACAGCAAGAAAAAGAACAGGAAAAGGTGACATTGCCAATGATAATGCAAGGAATCCAAAGCATACAAGCAAGAACAAAGAATATTGAAAGGAGAATAGAAAAAAACTGATGAAAAGGTGGAGAATATTCAACAAACGATGATGAAGTATGATGAGAAATTCAAAAAAATTGAAGAAGATCAACAAAGAGATAAGAAAATAGGAGATATTGATGACAGATTAACAGTGGTTGAACAAGATAAAAGTGAGATGCTGTCATGGGAGATGGATAGATCAGAATTTTATATCAGATTTCAAAACATAGAGGAAGAAGAGGGACAAAACTGAGATAATGATAGAAATCTTGGCTGAAGCTCTGGAAATAACCAAAGAGAAGATGATGGATGGAATAGACGAGGTTTTTCGAATCTTCACAAGATATGCAATGAGAAATAGCTTACCAAGAGAAGTTCACATCAGGTTTACAAAGAAAGCCATTAAAACACAAATATTACAGGTGGCAAGAGAGAAAACATTGAAATATAAAGATAAGGAGATTGTGGTCCTGAAACAAGTGCTCAGAAGAGTGAGAGAAATGAGAAAAGAATACCAATTCCTGACTAAAATCCTACTTTAAAAAGAGGTGAATTATAGATGGCTGATTCCAGAAGGTTTAATGTTCACGTGGCAAGAACAGAGACACAGAATTGACTCAGTTGAGATAGTTAAATTGTTTTATACTGAATACTTTGGAGGGAGAGAGGAGGAGACAGAAAAAGAAATGTCACTAATTGAATTCCAAGAGGATTGCCAAATAGCGACTGAAAAAGAAGAAGGTGCAGTAGGTGGAAAGGTGGAAGTTAAGGAACAACGTGAACCAAGATCTACAAGAGCTGCTAAACCTACTTATAAAGTATAAACATGGAAGAGAAAAAACTGATTACAATTAACATAAACGGACTTAATTCAGCTGTTAAAAGAAGGAAAACTTTCCATAAATTAGAGAAATTAAAATTTGATATAATCTGCCTACAAGAAGTACATATTAAAAAGCAACATGAACAACTGTTGATACAGCCAAAGTTAGGGAAAATATTTACTTCTTTGACACAATGCAAGAAAAGAGGAGTGGTTTTATACATTAAAGATATTATCCCAGTGAAATTGATTGATATAGATGATGATGGAAGAGTATTAATGGTGGAAATAATGGACAATAATATGAAAACACTCCTGATTGCAATCTATGCCCTGAATGACAATCAAGAAGAATTTTATAGAAAACTACATATGAAAATAATTGAACTGGACTATACTAATATCGTTATGATGGGAGACTTCAACGGAATTGTAGACAATAAATTGGACTATACAACACAGAAAACAACAAAGCAAAACAGAAAGACTCTCCCTAAATCCTTTTTTAAAATGACAGATGAAATAAACCTAAAACCTAAAACATGCATGAGAAAGAAATGTAAAGACAAAACAATATACTTTCGATTCAAACAGATATTTATCATGGTCCAGAATAGATATGAGATGGATGTCAACAGAATTGTTAGCCAATATGCAAGAAATATTGAAAAAAGTATTTGGGCAGATCATAATCCAATGACAATTAAATGGAAAGGACAAAGAAGAAGATCTAGATGGATGTTAAATAATACTATATTCAAAGAAAAAGACTTCATACAGAGGTTGGAGAAAGAACTGGCTTTTTTCTTTTAAGAAAATAAAAAAGAAGACACCTCAACACAGAATGTATGGGATACAATGAAGG
The DNA here is from genome assembly GCA_033807585.1 of Hydrophis major. Classification (NCBI taxonomy): domain Eukaryota; kingdom Metazoa; phylum Chordata; class Lepidosauria; order Squamata; family Elapidae; genus Hydrophis; species Hydrophis major. The sequence continues at coordinate 226,704,540 of CM066329.1, forward strand.
AAAATGCCAGAGGCTTGATAATAGACTATACAAGGAAAAGAAATATCACGAAAAGACTAGCCTCCAAGACATTAGAGGATGAGTATAAAGAACCTGAAAAAGAGTTACAGAAAATGCCACAGAAAAAGGACATTAAGTTAAAAATGGATATAATTAAACATAAAATGGGATTAATGGGAAAAGAAGAATTAGCTCAGTGGAACAGATAGGTTTTGGTAAAATATTCATCCAAGCAATAGAAGCTATATATCATAAGCAAACAGCAAAGGTAATGATAGAGGGAGAATTAATGGACTCTGTTGATATAAGAAAAGGAACAAGACAGAGGTGCCCACTGTCATCTTTGTTGTTTGTGTTAACCTTGGAAGTGCAAAACAGAAATATTAGAGAAGAAAAGTACACAAAAGGGATGCAAATTAAAAAAGAAGAATTTAAATTGCAAGCATTTGCAGATGATCTGGTTTTCATCTTAGAAGACCCACTAAAAACTGCATTAAAATTGATAGAAAAGATAGAGCTATATGGGAAGGTGGCCGGTTTGAAAATAAATAAAAACAAAAAAATTTTTTTGACAAAGAATATGTTATCAAGACAAAAGGAAGAACTGGCTGATGTATTAAAAATCCAGGTCACGAATTAGATCAAGTACTTGGGGATACATTTGACAGCAAGATGTAGTACACTAACAGAGAATAACTATATTAAACTTAAGCAGCAGATAGCGCTAGATTTGGCGAAATGAGAAAATTTACAACTGTCATTAATAGGGAGAATATCAACAATAAAGATGAATCTTACACAGAATTTTATATTTGTTCCAAACAATTCCAATTAAGTTTGGAAAAGATTACTTTGAAGATTTAAATAAAATTGTGTTGAAATATATATGGCAAGGTAAGAAAGCAAGAATAAAATTAAAACTTTTGCAAGATGCTAGAATAAGAGGAGGATTTGGTTTGCCTAATTGGGAGATGTACTACCAAGCTACAAATTTGATGTGTGTTAAGGAATGGATAACATTAAGAAATGCTAGATTGCTGGATTTCCGGTTTGCAAGGCTTCGGCAGCGGCAGAGATTTGCGATACTGTGCGATCCCTGCTGCGTTTGCTGCCAAGGTTCCCCCGATCTGTTCAGATTTGGGGGATATAGCTGCCCCGTAGAGGCAGCTAAAGACAGGGGGGATATGGAAAGGGGTTTGGGGGTGTTGCAGACCCCCTCCCCACCCAGCAAAACCCCCTTTTCCCAAGGCAGAGGAGCGGCGGTCAGTAATGGCCGCCACGAAGAAACCTGCAGCCGGACAAGATCGTTCAGGAGGAAGAGGGAAGAGCTGTGAAAGTTGTTTTTGACTGGGACAAAGCAAGAGAGAGTGCCCTGGAATCTTGAAGGCTGCTAAGGATATATTGTTTCCAGAGAGAATTACAAGCGGCGAATATCCTAAAAGGGAAAGTTTTTTTTTTCTTTTCACTCTTCTTCCTAACGTGACAGTGGATGGAATCATAAGAGAAATCCGAAAACCTGCATTGGAGGTAATTGAATGTTGAAGGGATAAGGATTTCTGAACATTTAAAGGAAAAACAAAATCTTTTTGGCTGTGAGTGGGAAGGGAGAGGGAAAAAAAATTGGAACAAATTTGAAAATAAGGAGAAGATTGCCTAAAATTCTAAAGAGTTATTAAACATCAATAAGACTTCTAAAAGATATATTTTAAATGGAACTCTGTGATTAAACTTTAGCCCTGGAAAGAGAAAGTGAAAAAGGAGAAAGTATTTAGGGGAAACAGTTTGTTTGGATTGTTTGCTGATTCTGGAACCTCTGAGAATTCTTTCTGATTGAAAGCACTTGGGTGCTTGTTTGGAAAAACTTTTTCTCTATACAATGGCATCACTTGTGGATGGACTGAAACTTGTATACCAAAAATATGAAAAAGAAAAGCAAGAAAGGAAGGATGTTCTCGGCACTCTTTTTCAATTTTTAGAAATGGCGGTTTGTACTTATGTAAAACTGAATGTGCAACAGGATGACTGGGACAAAGAAGAAGCCAACTTTGATGAACAAGTGACTTTAATCGGGGAAGGAAAGGAGAAAGAGAAAAAGGGAAAGAAGACTTTGAGACTTCTTTGAGAGGAGAAGAATGAGGTGAAAAGGGGATATTATGTTAGAAAACAACAGAAAGGAGGAAAGCAAAATAAAAGGGAGGTGGAGAGACAAGGGGGTAAAGAAGACAGGGAGAAGAATAAGCAAGGGAGAAAGGAAGGGATGAGAAGCCTTAATGGTGGGGAGCAAGATGCAAAGAAACAAAAGTCATTTAGAGATAATGGGTAAACTTTATTGAAAAAGGGAGTCTGATAAAAACGATAAGATTGTCTTTTTTACATTTGTACTTAGAAATAACTTTAGAAAATTGGAAACAATATGTAATTTAAAATGTGATAAAATATTTAGTATAATTTAGTGAAATTTCTGTTAAGAAAAGGGGAATACTTCAATTAAACAATGATTTAAGATATGTGATGTGGGGGGGGATAATTTTGGAAACCATAAGTGTTTCTGCAAAGGTATGATATTTAATTGTAATGGGTAAAATGCTTAAGATATAAATGATTGTTAATATTAATGATTAGACTATGTTATCCTAGTGAAATTTTTTGTGAAATGAGAGATTCGAAGTAGGAGAAGGGGGAACATTTTAATGAAATAATGATTTATAATATGTGATGTGGGGGAGAGGAATAACTATGGAAAGTGGTTGCTCCCATAAGGGTATGTGATTTAATTGAAAAGTAATGTGCTAAGTGTTTAAGATATAAATGAATATGAATATTAATGAATAGATTTGTATTGGTATTGATAATATTGTATAATTTTAGAATGTACCAGACAGAATCCCAATGTAAGCTATGTATTCTATATTAAGTATTATAAATGTAGGGGAAAGAGATAAAGGCGTCATACTCCAATTAGTGTACAGGAGAAGTTTTTCTTTAAAGAAGAAAGATAAATGGATAGTTGGAAATAGAACAGACAAAGAATAATAAATATTATGACTTGAATTGAGATGAGATAAATAAAATAAAATTAAGAAAATTTAAAAGAGAGGAGAAGCTATATAGAAAATTGAAAATGCTTATAAGATATGGAATGATATACAAAATGAATATGAATTTGAATTTGTGTCTGTACCAAGAGTTTTAACCCGGAACTAAGCATCTTTCAGAAAAGAGGTTTTTTATGTTTTTATGTTTGTATTTCTGTGTGTTTATGCTTCCTTGAGCTAATAAAACCTTGGAGGAACGTTAGAAAAGGATAATGGAGAATAAAAGATAGAAGAGAATAAAGCAAGCCAGAAAGGAAAAATAAGTATAGTGAATAAAAATATATAAAATAGATAAATATAGAAAAGAAATACAATTGAAGGAAAGTATAAGGAGAAATAATGAGGAATATGAAAGGATATCTATGTGTTTATAAGGAGATGTGTCAATGATGTATAAAATGTTTTATTTGCTTAGAATTTACAAATAACTTTCAGAAAAAAAGGTTTTATGTTTTTATGTTTTATGCTTTGTATGTTTTTAAAAATTAATAAAATTTGTTCAAAAAAAAAAGAAATGCTAGATTGTTGGCACTAGAAGGGCATAATCTGTTGTTGGGGTGGCATGTTTTTTTATGGTATAAAGGAATTAAAACACAGGGGTATTTTAGAAGACATTATACACGGGAGTCTCTCTGGGAGAAGACTAAAAGACAATGTTATTTGAAAATTCCAGTCTGGCTATCGACTATTGAAGTTTTTTCCTATCCTATAATATACAAAAAGGAACAAACAGTTAGATATGGTGAAATATTGAATGAAAGATGATTTGGTTTTCATATGTGCAAATACATTCAAGGTATGATAAACATTCTAAAACAGAAAATTTCTATGATAAATTGACTGATTTAGATAAGATGTTGACAGGTACTGATGAAAAGATGATTTTAAAAATTGTATGGATATCTATTAAGAAATTAAACTAGAAGAAGAATAAGTTAAAGAAACAATGATTGTTTGGGGAAAGAATTTTGGATAGAGGATTGATCTAGAGAAATGACAAAAATTGTGGTCTCAAAATTATAAAATGACATTGCCAACAGCATATAAAGAAAATTTGTATAAGATGTTTTACAGGTGGCATTTCCCCCCAACAAGAATAGCAAGAATTTCAAGAACAAATCTGAAAACAAGATATAGAGGTACAGGAAAAATGTACAAGAATTAAAGGTATAAACCTATTTAAAAGACACAGAGACAATGGTTAAAATTTAACTTAAGGAGAAGATTCTGCAAAGGTGCATGGGATAGCATTGTTATATAATATGTTAGATGATTAAAGTGATAGAAAAAAATTCTATTGATGTGTAGTGGAATATTTGTTTGTAAAGAGAATAAGGTTCTCAATGATTTAAAAAGAACATTTTAAAAAAATTGAAAAGAAACATGGAAGATTTTTATCAGTTGATAAGGTGAACTTGAATAAGAATAATAACTTTATTGACTACTGTTAATAACTATTGTTTGGTTTTTTATTTAAAGACAGTAATAAATAAAATATGAAATATAGATGATTAAAGTGAAAGACAACTGATATTACTAGGTAATGTTTGTTAAAAGAAATAGAAACGTGAAAGATTGTTATTAATATTAATGGCAGAGCTGTACTTGAATAGAATAATTATTCCATTTACTATTGTTATACATATATACACAGATATATATAGCTTCCTAATAAATGATAGCCATCCATTTACTCAGAGCCAAGCCGCACTAAAAGCCTCCAATACAGGAAACACAATGTTGCCAGCCAATCAAGACAAAAAAAGCCACAAAACAGACGGAAGATATTAGAAACACCAATCAAGCAGAACACAGCAAACTCCAAGACCAATAAAAACAGACCAAGACTCCCAACCAATCAGGATGAAGAAAAAACCATTCTGGCACAGCAGTAAGCTAGCCCCAAATTTAAAACAGAAACGGCTGTGAAAGTCCAACTCACAGACGAACACAATACAGAAGGCTGATGATGGCAGATGAGATTCTGCCAAAACGTTGCTACAACTTTAAAAGCACAACTATAATGACATGGGAAAATACCCAAACAAAGCTGAATACCATACATGTAAATACCCACGAAAACTTAAGAAAACATATATATACATATATACTTTTTTCTTTTAAGAATTTAGTGTGTATTTTAAGGGAATGTACCAAGCAGAATTTGATTGAAAATAGGTATGTGTTATAAAATAGAGGTTAGAAAATGAATGTTATAACTGTAAAGATGTAACTTAAGTTTTTAAATAAGATTTGAAAAAATATACAAAGGTGTTACAACTTCAGTCTAGTAATTACAGGGGAAAATTTGTTTTTATGAGAAAAGATAATATGAAATTGTAAACAGCACAGACGAAAGTATAAGAACATCGATTAGAAAGATTTTAAAAATTAGAAAAAGATATGTAATTGAATTAAGAAAGGAATGAGATAATTTAAAATAAGGCTATAGGAAGTAAAGAAAGGGAAAAGCTATTGAAAAAATTGTGAAAATAGTTATAAGATATGGATTAGAATGTATAAGATAAATATGTATTGAGTTTATGTCTGTATAGAGAAGTGATAACCCAGGGCCACGCTGTTCTCAAAAAAAGATATTTTAATTGTATGTTTTGTGAAAACTTAAATAAAATTTTGGAGTGGAATTAATAATTGCATTTTTTAAAACAATGTTTGACATTGTGGGAAAAACAAGACTCCATGTATCAATCAATTCAAGATTATCTATCATTTCAAGGAATATTTTGGGTAGTTTGCCTTGTATCATTTTTCATCCCATTTACTGATGTTCTCTTTGGTAAGCAGATTACTGCATTCAGATCTCCCATTAGGTTTCAGATCTCCCATTATTTTCATATGACACGTCTATTAACTTTCCCAAAAGTGCATTAAAATGCAGGTTTATTTTCATTTGGAACATAAATCCCAACTAAAAGGAACTTAGTTTCATTATAATTAATCTCCACTCTCAAATATCTGCCTTAATCACCAGATAAAATTATTTCAGTTGCAATTGTGAATTTATGTACAAAAAAAAAAACTTTACTTCAGCCTCCTTAAAAAAAAAAAAAGAAAATCCTCTCTCTCGAGTTTTTATTAAACAATTTTTTCCTCTTTCTTATAAGTATTTTTATAAACAAACTACATCCAACTTTAATTTCTTCAAATAATGAAATAACTTCTTTCTTCTCTGGAGGGCACTTGCCCCATTTATATTCCACGGTAGGCATTTAAATTCCACTTTTATACATTTCAAAAAGTCCGTATCAATGGTACCTAAAATAGTGGTATTTTCCTCATTTTCTTGCAAGTGCATAGCTCCCCCGTTTGTCTTTTTGGTATCTCTGCCAATTCAACCTTAATATCTTTCCAAAAGTTTTTCACCTTTTGACCTGAATTAAATCAAAATCACTGTTGCTTAAAAGTCAAAATCAGTCCTTTCAATTTATTCTACATAATGGTATCTCCTACTTTAATTTGTCAGTCATGAAGCTATAGACTCTCCTTTTACGCAGTATTTACGCAGTATTTATTTAAAGTAGGATTACATCAGAATTATTTATCTTTAACTTTGTATTAAAATGTTGCTGTAGAATTGTTGTAGTGATGTACAATGTTCTCTTCCTAACAAAATAATATATCTAATATGTCTTTGGGGACATTTCTTACTTTTGGTGTACCTTGTATTAATTCTATAAACATTATCCAATTCTGTTTCCATATTTTCTTTGTCCCATTGCAAAAAATTTGCAAGACTGAACTATCCTGTTCCTTATAAGTTCCCTGGGTTTTTCTGGGTCTAACTTCAAGCAAAAGTCCTTCTCTCTCAATTTTGGCAGTGCTAAATTATCTAAGTTGTTTTCTGTACCTTAGCTTATTGCTTCAGTCTTGGTTTCTAAAATTTCTACTATTTCTTTAACTTAACGAGCCTCATCTTTATTCTGTATTACCTATTCTTCAAATTTCTTATTCATTATTTCTTCCAAATTCACCAGTTTCTCCTCTGTAGATGCTGTCACTGTTGCTGTTACAGATGGTCCAACAGTTTTTCCTAGCTTTTCAAATACCCTCTGTAAATTCTCAGATATATCCCCAGCTGCTTGATCAGTCAATGATCCTCTTTGTTAGGTATACACCCTAGCAGAATCTGCACGGCAGGCAGGCAGGCAGGCAAAATATTTGAGATAAACGTTTTTGTAGCTTACACTCAGTAAAACAGATACACTGTGCTAGTTAAATAGTTTATTCCAGTAAGAGTTTTAGCATAGTCAAACAGTTCATATATCATTCACTAGTTCAGTCCGTCCAGGGATTATATCAGTTGCAAATTCCAGTGTCGAAAAAGAGGTCAGTAAACTTACAAATATCAGTCCAATAATAAATCTTCCCACAGTAGAGATAAGAAGAAAATCAAACCTCTTTTCTTTGTTCAGCAAAAACAGCAGGGAACATGCAATCCATCATTGTCAGCAAGCAATTCAGTAAGCCAGTAATACAGTAAGCTCTCTTGCTCCCTCTTATGGTGATTTACAACCGCACCCAAAATTACATGCTTTGCTGTTAAAGTGATACACACACTTATACTCACTAACATAGTTTATATATATTATTTTACACAAACTAAGTTAGGTAGCCTTGTTATTCCTAACACACTCCCCTTTTGGGTAATATAATAATATATATATATATATATATTTACATCCTTAAACCATAGTCATCACAACTTTCTTTGTGTTTGACTGAACCTTGGGCTTTTGTAAACTGATCAGCAATATTTTCTTCAGTCATGCAATATTCCAATCTTATCAAACTATCTTTTACAGATTCTCTTACATTCAGATATCTAAGATCTGTATGCTTAGATCTCGTTTTCACAGCAATATTTGTAGCCAACCGTATGTGTTAAGTTTGAGCATGGGCGATAAAGAATGGAGACAAGCCTCTGAACGGTGAACTTCAGCTCTTTATTTACATCGTGACTTGCTCATTTAATATCAGTAAAACCCGCCTTATATAGGCAAACCTTGTAACGTTTAACCAATAACAAGCTAGGAACGCTAGCTTTTATAACCAATAAGAACTCTCTGTTAAGGGCCAATCGGATTCTCCGGAATGGGCCAATCCGGTCCGGCCGCTTAACAGCCAATCACTTACTCCAAGCTCACACTTTTATTAATTATATTGCATACACAACAGTATGGCTGCTTGATTGTCCTCATAAACTACAATGGAATCATTAACAGTTATTCCCAAATCCAATAACAATTGTTTATACAGAATTAAATCAGTACATAATAAAGATAGACATGAAAATTCTGCTTCCATTGTGGACATACTTATGTGTTGCTGTCTAATTGACCTCCAACCAATCAGTGCTTTTCCTAACAGTATAGCCATACCTGAAGTTGATTTCCTAGTGTTTATGTCTGTTGCAAAACTTGCATCAGCATATGCACTTAAAATCAGATCATCTTTTGGCTCCAAATACAATGCATAGTGCATTGTCCTTTTAAGATATCTTAATATACGCTTTGTCGCTTGCCAGTGTTGTTCAGTGGGTTCAGCATTGAATCTTGCCAATTGATTAATGCTATAGGCAATATCTGGCCTTGACCAATTACTAATGTATGATAAACTATCAATTAACGATTGATAGATATTCTTATTGAATTTTGGACTTTGAGCATCAGTGTGGCTAACTTCCTTACTCATTGGAGTTTTTGCCAGCTTACAAAGTTCCATCTTGTATGTTTTGAATAATTGATAAATCTTATCCTCTTGAGATATCTTATAGCCACCTTTGGTTTTATTTATTGTTAATCCTAGATACTGTTTTATCTCTCCTAATTGCTTTAATTTTATCCTCTTACCTAATAATGATATTATTTCAGTAGCTTCATTATTAGTTTTTGTAATTAAGGCAATATTATCTGTAAACAATAATAATAATGACACTGTTCCATTAGTCTCTTTTTTAAATAAACATGGATCAGCTAAACCTGCTTTAAACCCTATATTGTTTAACTCCTTAACAATATATTAGTTCCATTCGTAACCAGATTGTTTTAATCCATAGAGACTCTTTTTAAGCTTCCAACAGTCATTATTTGTTTTATCATCTTTAATTCCTACAGGTTTCTTTAAGTATATAGTGTGCTGCAATGGTGCATGCAGATAGGCAGTTTCTACATCTAAGTGATTTATAATATAATTCTTCTTAGCTGCCCACATTAAAGCTGCTCTCAAGATTGCTGCTTTTAGACTCGGTGCAAATACTTCATCATAATCACATGCAGTTTGATTAAATCCTTGAGCTACCAACCTAGCCTTATGGGTAACAGTCCCATTTTTACCTGTTTTTAATTTAAATATCCATTTACAGCCAATGGACTTTTCACCTGGAGGTAATTTAACATTTTCATAAACTTCCATTTGTTTCAATGAATTTAATTCCTTCTCCATTGCTCTATGCCAATTTTCTTGGTCCTTTGCAGGATACATTCTAAGTTCTTCAACAGTAGTTGGAACTTTACTAACTTGGCAAACTACACTTGCTTGGTACCTGTCAGGTAGTCTGGTTTCACGTGTTGAACGTCTAGGTATTACAGGGCTTACAGGTGGACTTTCATGTACCACCTGTTCCTGGTTATCTATTTCTTCCTGTTCTGGTCCTGTGTGCTCTTCCTGTACTTCCTCTTTAATTGTACTTTTCTTATTACTGATATGTTGTTTTGGTCTTTTGTAGGTTTCTATGATTACATCCTTACTTGAATCTTGTTCCAGTTTTTCCCATCCTACATGTTCAAGGAATTGTGCACTAGCACTACAGTAAATGCTAGATGTACCTTTTTCCCAGAATCTGTATGATTTGTGATTAGATTCATAACCTACAAAGAATAACTTTTTAGCCCTATGCTGCCCCATATGTCTCAGTTGTGTAGGGATATGCACCCATGCTGGTGCTCCAAATGTGTGCATGTAGCTTAGGTCAGGTTTTCTACCATGCCACCGTGTGAATGGTAATTCACCTGTTGTTGAGTTAACAACATTATTCAATATATGATTACCACACATTATTGCTTCTCCCCACAAAGTTTCAGGTAATCCTGAATCCAACAACATAGTACAAGCCATTGCTCGTATTGTTTGGCCTCGTCTTTTTATAAAGGAATTATGTTGTGGCCTATATGGTGCAGATTTTTTATGTTCAACACCTGCCATCTTCAGTCTATTTTGAAATTTATTATTTATAAATTCCGTACCATTATCAGTTACAAGAGTTACTAATTTCCTTTTAGTTTTTTTTCTCCAAACTTCAACCAATTAAAGAAATTCTGATATGTTTCCATTTTACTCTTCATTAAATAACAGAAACCATATCTAGAATAATGATCCATTATACTTAATATATAACGAGCACCTCCCACACTTGGTTTTTTTAGGACCTATAATATCAGCAAATATGACCTCTAGAGGTTCCTTAGTTTTAAATCCATTAATTCTATTTGCTGGTATTACCTTGCTTTTTTCTTGACTGCAAGCATTGCAGTGCAAATACTTACTGCAAGGCTTAAGTTTTATACCCTTAGATAGTTCAACCGTTTGTTTTAGCATTTTAATATTTATATGCCCTAAATGTCTGTGTAGCAAATGTATGCATTCATCATGAGGTTTAACGTTATTATACACTGTGTTAGCCACCTCTGATTATCATTTAACACATACAATTCACCTTTTAAAGTTGCAGTCACTTTTTTACCTTCCTTTTCTATTATGCAGTTTTCTCCCTAACTACATAACCTAGTTTAACCAAAATTCTAACCGAAAGCAAATTAAACTTAAGTTGTGGTACATATAACATTTTTACATTTTCTCTTATGCAAGAACAATGTGCAATACCTTCACCTTTTGCTTTCAGTTTCCAGCCATTACATCACAAAAAAAGTGGGGAACTTGGTTGGAGGCACAGAAAGAGAGACGGGACATCAGGAGCGTATGGAGGAGGGAATGGAGGTGAGAAGCCAGCCAAGATGTTGTCACTAACAGCTGGCATATATGTCTTCTCATCGTGGTGGCATATTGCAGGGGTCGACAGATGGCCACATAGCGATCCAATGCCATGGAGGCCAAGAGAAAGCTGTCAGTGATGCCAAAAGCAATAAAGAAGTACATTTGAGACAAGCACCCACCATATGTGATCCTCCTCTTTCCTGAGAATTCACCAGCCAACATTTTGGGCATTGTGGTTGATGTGAAACATATATCTACCAGTGACAGATTGCTAAGGAAGTAGTACATTGGTGTATGAAGGAGATGATGGTCCCATCGGATGGCCAAAATAATGACAAGATTTCCCAACATTGTGATGACATACATGATTGGAAGAAAATGATAAAGAGCCACGTGTCACATTCTCGTTGGCTTGAGATGCCAAGGAGGATGAAGTCTAATATGGTGGTTCTGTTATCTGTCTCCATCCTGTTGGAAGGTAAGGACAAAAGGCAAAATAAAATAAAAGGAACAAGAGTAAGTAAAGACATCCTAAACACATGTTTGAGTTCCCTTGCTTGCCTCTGTCCAGTTTTCTTGGCACTGCTCTGAAAGTTAGTTAGTTATTACTTTCTACAGTATCTTTTTTCAACCTCCCACTCTAGCTTTGATCTTTTTCATCTGAGCCATTTTACATAGGTATTGTCATGCATTCCTTTTCGATTTTTCTGATATTTTAACTGAAGCTATTATTAGTTTGGACATTTCTCATTTTGTCAAAACTTCCAATGCAGTTTGCATTCAATATAATTACACATAATAAATTACACATAATAAAAACTATAAATAGGTTACTAAGCATATTCTGTTCTGACAATATTTTTAATGTGCAAATATTTGTCTCCCACACATGGAAAAAAGCACATTCTTGCATAACCAGAAACTCTTATTTTCTTATTACTGGAAACAGAGGAACTGATGAAAAAAGACTCTTATTTTATCAGTACGTGACTCACATATACAAGATACAGACTCCCTCAAGAATATTAGATTTTAAGCATTTGTTATCCCCCAACCATTACACGTAAGGAGCTTTGTTCCTTGTGAAATATAATCGATGGTGGAAAACGAAGGGAAAAGGAAATATATTTACAGTGACTATTCCCTTTCTGCTGCTATTTAGGGTGATATAGTAGTTGTGGTAACTGTTATGGGCTAAGCCAACCCAGCAGTACAACCCTAAACAGCTTTACTTTACAGCAGGCTTGTAATCCTGCACTTCTCATTGGCCCGCGAATAGCGAGTCGTGATTGGTCGTTTCTGGCCAGTCTGATTGGCTGTTAACGGGCCCCTCTGATTGGACGCTTGTGAAAGCGGTAAACTCAAATCATTGGTTGTTTTGACAGCAGCCAGCTCTATAAAAGAGCTGCTGCTGCCCAAGTATTTGCTCTGTTCTTATTTTACAATAAAGAGTTGAAGTCACCATTCAATGTCTCGTTCCTTGCGCCCATGCTCAGGACTTAACACTGGCGACAAGGGTGGGATGCGGAGACGATAGAGCTGACTAAGTACGCATCGAACAAGACAGAGCACGTGGCTGAAGAGCGCGCCCAACAAACGGCAAGATGACCAGCGGCGCCATACCACCCGCTCCATTCAACCCAGCAACCGAAGACTGGGACTCGTATATAGATCGCTTCCAGATGTTCCTACAGACCAACAATTTAAAAGATGCTATGCCTGGCAAGAAACGAGCAGTGTTCCTGACTCATTGCGGCCCCGCCGTTTTCAAAATGGCTAAAGCACTGGCAAAACCGGCAGAAGTGAAGACCATGGATTGGGATACCCTCACCCCAATCCGAGGGGCCCATTACGCACCCGTAGTACCTACACTGATACGAAGACATGAGTTTTACCAGAGGGACCAGTGGAAAAACAAGAGCATTGGGGATTTCGTAGCCGACCTCCGGAACCTAGGAGGCCTTTGTGGTTTTGCAAACCTCGAGGAAGCCCTGAGAGACCACATAGTTCTGGGATTAGACGCACCACACGTGCAGAGTAAACTTATGGTGAAAGGTGACATCAGCCTTGCAGATGTCATCGCTGACGCCACTGCTGCAGAAGCAACCAGGAAGTCAGCCGCTCGAATGCGCCGAGCGAACGCACCGCTTCGCCAACTCGCTAATGATAGCCCACTTGCCTCTGAGAAGCACACTATTACCACCCACCACAAAGACCTCGAGTCATCCTCAGACAGTGAGGAAGAGGAGGTCAACTGGCTCCGCTCAGAACGAGAGCAAAGGAACCAGAGACGTTCACGCCAATGTGCTGGTTGCGGGGCAAACCACCCAAGATCAGACTGCAAATTCCTTGACGCACTCTGCCGTACCTGCGGGAAAAGGGGCCACATCGTGAACGTCTGCAGAAGCAAGTGAGAGTCCAGTCCCAGCCGAAGGGAGAACAACCTCCACTGGGAGACAGGCAAACCTCCTGAGAATCGGGACCGCCTGAACCACCAATGGAACAACCACTACTACTACAGAAATTGAGCACCTGCCTCTTCAACGAGACGAGAAGAGGCCCACCAAACCATTATTATCAGCCACGCTTCATCGTTCGATGCAAGAAAGATCCGCGTAAGGGTTACTATTGAGAATTGACCGTGCGTGATGGAAGTCAATTCGGGATCATCCCTATCGACGGTATCCTGGAAAACCCTCAAACAGCTGATCCCTGCCATCTGCTGCCAGGACCTCAGCACTCAACGAATCATCCTAAAAAGCTACCAGGGAAACAGAATTCCAGTTGTTGGTTCCAGCCACGTCCAAGTATCTTTCAAGGACCGCACCGCGACGCTTCCCCTGACTGTCGTCGATCGTGACCGACCCAGTTTGTTAGGGTTACAGTGGTTTGCCCCACTTGGGATTGAACTAGCCGGCATACACCAAACCAGAAGCAACGACTGGGAAGAGGCCCTCATCCAGGAATTCCAGGACGTGTTCACAAGAACATTAGGCAAGTACAAGGGGACCCCTATATCATTTAATCTCAGCCCCGATATAGCTCCCATTTGGCTTAAGCCTATTCGGGTGCCTTTTGCCCTCAAGCCGAAGATCGATGAGCAGCTAGATAAACTGATAGCCCAGGGCGTATTGGAACCGATTGACCATGCCCGTTGGGAAACTCCAATAGTAACGTCCATGAAGCCAGATGGTTCATTAAGAATATGTGGGGATTACCGTGCCACCCTAAATCATGCTCTTCAACAGAGCGCTTACCCAGTACTGGTGGTCCAACACCTTCTTCATTCCCTAGGTGGCGGAAAAATATTTGCGAAATTGGACTTAGCTCAGGCGTACCAGCAACTACCTGTAGACGTGACAACTGCAGAAGCCCAGACAATAGTTACACATAGAGGCACCTTCAAGTGCAATAGACTCCAATTCGGAGTAAGCGTGGCGCCTGGCATTTTCCAAAGTTTAATGGAGAGACTATTACAAGGCATAAAAGGCGTCGTGCCTTATTTTGATGATGTCCTAATAGCTGTCCCCACTAAAGAGTTATTAGTACAACGACTCAGAAAAGTTCTACAGAAATTTAAAGACGCTGGTCTGAAGGTAAAAAGGGACAAGTGTCAACTTTGTACGGAGAGAGCGGAGTTCCTGGGATACCTTCTCGACAGACAGGGAATCCACCCCACCGAAAAAAAACTAACCACAATCAAAAACGCCTGAGACCTAGGAATAAGACAGACCTCCAAGCCTTCCTGGGCCTCATTAACTTTTATAACATCTTCTTGCCCCAGAAGGCAACTGTAGCCGAGCCCCTACATAGACTTCTCGACAAAAAGGCTTCCTGGGTCTGGGGACGGCATGAAGAAAGGGCATTCCAATAAGTAAAAGACCTCTTAACCTCCAATGCTGTATTAATGCAATACAACGAGACTCTACCCTTGACGGTTATCTGTGACGCCTCACCATTTGGAGTGGGAGCCATTTTAAGCAATGTCCTACCAAATGGGAATGAGGCACCTGTTGCGTTCTTTTCGAGAACTTTGTCTAAGACCGAAAGAAACTATAGTCAACTTGATAAAGAGGCTCTCGCTATTGTATCCGCAATTAAACGTTTCCATGAATATGTGTATGGGAGACCCTTTGCCATAATTATAGACCATAAGCCGCTACTTGGTATTTTGGCGGGAAACAAACCAACTCCCCATATCTTATCACCAAGAATGACACGTTGGTCGGAATTTTTAGCCGCCTACGATTACCGATTGCAACACCGCCCGGGGAAAACCATTCCCCACGCTGATGCTTTGAGCCGCTCTCCACTACCAGATGTCATAGAGGACCCAGCTCCAACCTTAGCCGTATTGCAAATCGAAACCCTCAAATCGCCACTGCTGACCGCTCGAGACATTGCCTTGGTGAATATTTAAAATTCATTCTGAATCAGTAATTTTCACTGAAAGTGGAGCACAGAATTGAGGAAATGGCAGGTGTCCTTATCAATATTAAATCTGAGACATCTGCCATCTACCTCATTCCATACAAATGGAACAATATGCAGATAGAGCAGTAATTTGTAGCAACAATGGAAATAAAATCATTACCTCTCAATCCATCATTACCATATCTTGAGGAATGCCATTGATCACATTGGCCATTGGGTGACTCTGAACTTATTAAGAGAAGCAGAGGACACGAGAGGTGAGATTAGGTATTGAAATATTACATTAAATATTATATCCTAAATACAGTCCTCTAAGCACAAGTGCTTTTTGCATTCAAAAATTGACTAAATTTTTTGACTAAAACCTCTAATCAGCAACAATGGATATATAATATTCTGTTATTTGAATTCAGTGATATTAAACCCAGCCTTCTTTAACGTTAGCCTGAATGTAATTCTCTCAACCCATTTTACCACACCTTAAGGAACAGCACTGACAATAAAATGAGCAGCAGTGGATGGTTCTGAACCTGTTGGATGCACATATAATATTCCTCCATTTGAATTCAGCAATATTAGACCCCAGCCAGCCTTCCAAGTGCCTAACCCTGGT
The DNA here is from genome assembly GCA_033807585.1 of Hydrophis major. Taxonomy (NCBI): domain Eukaryota; kingdom Metazoa; phylum Chordata; class Lepidosauria; order Squamata; family Elapidae; genus Hydrophis; species Hydrophis major. The sequence continues at coordinate 226,720,692 of CM066329.1, forward strand.
ATGGTTTTCCTCCCCCCTCAATTTCTTAAATAAGAAACGTAAGAGTTTCCTTGATGGATTTTTGCATGACATCTGTTTCATTAGTCAATAATAAACAAGTCCTATAGCCTCTCACACTCACCTGAGATCATTGGTAGGTGGTGAAATGGAATCTTGGAAGAGGCAAAAAATATGCCCAGTCTGTTCATGTCATATTCCTCTTTTGTTTAAGGTTGAATGTTAAAGAGGAACAATCTATGTTCTCAGAAATCAATTTTGGTCCTATCATGGATTTTATTTTCAATAGCTCTATTAATATATGCAGGGAAACAACACCCCCCCAAGGGTGCTGTTACTGAATGAGACAGAGTCAAAACATTATGATCTCTTTTGAGCTGTAGCTCCTATACCACAAGGGAATCAGGAAACGTTTCTGTTGAACTTACTCTTTAAGCTCCAGTGAGTGAAAGACACCAATGTTTCTAACATCTTCCTGTGTGTTCTATCTCAGAGAATGGGTGCAATAACGGAGATGAGACATCGGACAGTGACTCCAACTCTTATTAGTGACTTCGGGAAAACAGCTCGACACGTATGGCAGCAGCAGCTCCTTTTATAGAGCCGGCTGCTGTCAAAGCGTCCAATAGTTTAAGTTTGTTGTGCTTGGAGCGTCCAATCGCGGCAGCCCGCTAATTAGCCAATCGGATCAGTCTGGAATGACCAATCACGACCCGCTATTCACGGACCAATCAAATGTGCAGGATTTCGAGCCTGCTTGTGAAAAGCCAGTCAGGTTTGCAGCCTTACGAGCCTGCTAGTTCGTAACACTGTACTTCTCCAAATCATTTAGGAATGATTGAACATTGAGGTAGAATTAGCGGGCAAGGCGAACGCTTCAAGTTCTCCAAATCATTTAGGAATGATTGAATGTCGAGGTAGAATTAGCGGGCAAGGCGAACGCTTCAAGTAGTTACCTGAGGAATACATGGCGTTAAGGCTGTGCTTGTTTATCATCATCTAAGAGCTCTTTCTCTCACCCCTGGTTTGAAAAGTATTCCCCCCACATCCCTCCTTCACCATTTCTCCTCCAGGGATCAGAGATGTGGCTGCCTAACACCCTAAAATGCCAGATAGTTTTAGGGCAGAAAACAGCCCTTTTTCCTCTTCATCTAATGTGGGAAATATGTACCAGTCACTCCCCTGAAGGAGCTGCAGGGCAGGATTGGGGACTACTGTTCTTTTTATATTTAGCTGTGGTTGATGTGAATACTGCCCCCTTGTGATAGTAACAGGTATGTAAAAAAACAACACAGGAAACTTTAATGAACTGTAAATGCCATGTATCATCTTTTGTATTATTAAAGCTATTGTTATATATTATATGTCAGATATTTACATTACGATTCATGACAGTAGCAAAATTACAGTTATGAAGTAGCAATGAATAATGTTATGGTTGGCAGGTCACCACAACATGAGGAACTGTATTAAAGGGTTGCAGCATTAGGAAGGTTGAGAACCACTGAATTAAAGGCCTATGTACAGCCTTATCCAGAATAATGGAAATCCAATTTGCAGTCCGAAGTCCACTTTGAGAGATTTTTCCCTTTGCAGTTTATTTGCCAATCGTCCCTAAAAGTCAAAATAAGAATATTACGTATCTTAGAATATTGGACATACTTAGCAGTAATATTGAATGGCATAGGACAGTGGTGGCTAACCCTTTTGGGCTCTTGTGCCAAAAATTGTGCGTGCGCTTGCGCTCATATGCTCACATGCCAACACCCAGAAGGCAATGCACATGCCTCCCATGCCCCCTGTGCATGCGCACGCAATCTCCCACACCCTCACCCGCTGCCCCTTACTTGCACTGCACCTCCCAGCTGATTTTCGGCCTATTTGAGGCCTTTTTCAGCCTCCCAGAGGCTTGAGGAAAACATCTGCAGCCTTTGCAGGCTGAGAAATGGGCCCGTTTCATCACTTCTGGTATTTCCAGAAATACAGGAAGTGATGAAACAGGCCTATTTTTCAGCCTGCAAAGGCTTTCCTCAAGCCTCTGGGAAGCTGAAAAAGGCCTCAAACAGGCCGAAAATCAGCTGGGAGGCGTGCGGATACACAGTGAGGTAAGTTGGCCTACGGCTTGCATGCCGGCACAAATGGCTCTGCATGCCACAGGTTCACCATCACAGATATAGGATCACCTTAATAAGAGATGTGGACTCACCAGACATGCATCTTTTTCCTGCCCGACACAATTCTCTTAGCACATGCAATATCATCTCTGAGATCGTCATCTATGAGAGCTGAGGAAAAAATAATCAATAATGAAGGGTTTCATAAAAGGGATCTTTTAAAATCAAAACCATCCGTGAGACATTTTTCAGGATTGGCTATATATTTTAAATTAATTTAGTTTTAGAAAGTAGGTTTCAACTCAATGGTAATTTAGTCAGGAGATCGTCACTAAATTGAATTTTCCTTATTTATAGGATGCGGCCTTTTGGAACACCTGAATAAGAATCTGAAAATCTTTCCCTCCTTTTTGCATTCTGCCAGGATTTAGAGGCTTTGGCAGCTGTTTCTCACAGAGATCAGAGATTGTACACCTACAGCTTTGCCTCCCAGATAGAAGACCATCATCCAGGACTGGATCAGGGACAAGGAACAGAAAGCAATGGATGAGATCTACCTAATGCAGGCACTGGAAGACATGTGCTGATGTTCTCTTTCCCTAGCCAAATACGACTTACAGCCACAACTGAGCCAAAATTTCTGTTGCTAAGTGAGACATTTGTTTTATGACATTTCTTGCCACATTTGTTGTGTGAATCACTGCATATTAGTAACACGGTTGTTAAATTAGTAACACGGTTGTTAAGTGAATCTGGCTTCCTCCTTGACTTTGTTTATCAGAAGGTTGCAAAAGGTGATCACCTGACCCCGGGACACTGCAACCGTCATAAGTATGAATCAGTTGCCAAGTACCTGAATTTTGATCACCTGACCATGGGGATATTGCAATGGTCGCAAACGTGAAAAATGATCATAAGTCACTTTTTTTCAATGCTGTTGTAACCTCCAAAGGTCACTAAATGAACTGTTGTAAGTCGAGGATTACCTATATTAAAGACTGAATGGGCATCAATGAATTTGACAAATCGCACTCCACCAAAGGGCTTAAACCCAGTGGTGGGATTCAAATTTTTTTACTACCAGTTCTGTGGGCATGGCTTGGTGGGTATGGCAGGTGAAGGATACTAAAAAATTTCCATTCCCTCCCGACTCCAGGGGGAAGGTTACTGCAAAATCCCCATTCCCTCCCCACCCCACTAACTTGCTTTCCAGCTCCGTTCTCCTGTACAGGGCAACAAAAGAAGACCCAGCCAATCAGCTAGGACTCAGGAGGCAGAGAATAGATGGGGGCGGGGCCAGTCAGAGGTGGCATTTGCCTGTTCTCTGAACTACTCAAAATTTCCACTACCGGGGCTTCCAGTTTGCAAGGCTTCAGCAGCAGCAGGAATCCGCAATTGTGTGCGGTTCCCGCTGTGCTCACCGCCGAAGTGCCTCTGATCCAGCTGGATTTGGAGGATATGGTTACCCCGTAGAGGCAACCAAAGACAGGGGAGATCTGGGTAGGGGCTTGGGGGTATTGCAAACCCTCTCCTCAGCTGGCTAAACTCCCTTTTCCCAAGGTGGTTGAGCGGTGGTCAGCAATGGCCACCACAAAGAAGCCTGCAGCTGGACAAGATTGTGCAGGAGGAAGTTGGAGAATGTGAAAGTTTTTGCTGAACCGGGACAACAAGGAACCTCTAAATACCCTGGAAATTTAATCTCTTGAACGATACATTGTTTCCCAAGAAGACTGTAAAAGTGGCGGAAGAAAATTGAAAGGGAAAGTTATGTTTTCTCACTCTCCTTCCCTACGGAAATAGCAGATGGAAACCTGAAAAACCTGCTTGGGCACAGAAGGTAACTAAACTTGAAAATTAAAGCCAAGGGGATAAAAGATTTCTGAAAAACTAAAATCTTTTTGCTATAAGTGGGAAGGAAGAGGTAAAGAACTTATTTTAAGATTGTACTGGAGGAGATTTCTTGGGGTTTATAAGATCAGAAATAAATGGCAATAAGACTTCTAAAAAATTATTTTGGAACTGTGTAATTGAATTCTACCCCAGGAAGAGAAAATATAAAAAGAAGAAAGTGCTAATGAAATAGTTTGTCTTGAAAGACTGCTTTGTGACTTTGTGACTTTTGGGAACTATTTCTTGAAAGATTAAAAACATTTGGGTTGGTTTTTTTTGTTTTTTGTTTAAAATGGCATTATCCGTTGAAGAATTGCAAATGGAATTTCAAAAGTTAAAAGAAGAGGAACAAGAAGGCAAGGGCTCTTCTGGATCTATTTTTCACTTTTTAGAAATGGCGATTTCTACCTACCAGGAAATACAACAACAAGAAAGCTGGGATGAAGAAGAAGCCATCTTTAATGGACAAATAATCTTAGTTGAGGAAGAAAAGAGAAAGGGGGAAAGAAAATGGAGAATTCAGAACTTTAAAAAGCAACCAAGAAAGGGAAAAATAAGGTGAAAAATTGATACAATGTCAGAAAGCAACAGAAAAGAGAAATACAACAGAGAGGGGAGACTAAGAGAGTGGAGTTTGAGAGATGGGGGGGCAAAAAGGCTAGAATTGATAAGAAAGGAAGGAAAAAAGGAAAGAGAAGTCATAAAGGTTTAAAACAAGATGTTAAAAAACAGGGTTTTTTTCAGAGACAAAGGGTAAAATATAATTTAAGATTCTGCAAAAGTACATAAGATTGTATTGTAGATATTAGTATTTGAAATCGAGTTAGAAAACTGAAATATTATATGAGTTAATAATACATTAAAGGGAATGTGTAAAAATGTCTATTTAACAATAGAGTTTAATTTCCTATGGGACATTGTCTTTACTATATTATAAACTTATTTTCTTCTTTTTTTATTATTCTAAAAGGTAGTACTTAGAATGTACTAAGCAGAATCAGTATGGAAAGTATGTATTATTTTAAGTATTAAATTTAGGGGAAAGATAAAAAGTTGTCATACTTCAACCAGTGATTACAGGAGAAATATTGTATTAGAAAGAAAAGATAAATAGATAATTGAAAGAGAATGGACAAAAGATGCAAGTATAATTATCTAAACTGAGATGAAATAAATAAAATAGAATTAAGAGAGTGAATAGAAGAGAGAAAATATATAGAAAATTATAGAGAATGTTAAATAAGATATGAAATAGAATATTAAGTGAGCATGAATTTGATTTATGTCTGTACAAAAAGATGTAACCTCTTTCCAAAAAGAAGTTTTATGTATTTATGTTTTGTGTTTTGTTTCTCTATGTTTGAATTAATAAAACTCTAGAAGAATGCTGGAAGAGAATAATGAAATTGCAAATAAGACAGATGGATACAATGAATATATACAAACCAAGGCAAAAGAAATATAATTGAATAGAAGGAAAGGGAGAAATAAAGAGAAGTTGGGAAAAGATATGAAGTTGAATATATAAGATAAATATGCATATTAAATTGTGCTTGTATGGAAATGTGATAATTTGGAATTATGCTGTCTTTAAATAAGATGTTTTATTTGTTTTCCAGAAAAGATGTCTTATGTTATTATATTTTACGTTTTCTTTGTTTGTGTATTGTTTTTAAAAATTAATAAAATTTGTTGTTGTTGTTTTTTAAAAAATTCCACTACCGGTTCTCCAAACTGGTCAGAACCTGCTGTATACCACCTCTGCTTAAACCTTGTTCTACCAGTAATGAGGCCTTCTAGAGAGATGAGGATTTAAGTAATGGAGGATCTTGATGTAGAAAGCTAGCCTGAGCTGGCCTTGCCTTTCTCAATATTTACTACTATTTGTGTTTATTATTTAGTCAGACACAGAAGTAAAAGCCGGAGTGCATTAGATGATTCTTTACCAATATGTTTGGTTTCCCCATTTGTAAGACTCATATCTTGCCTTTCATTTCTGAGTACAATCTGTATGTGTGTTCAGAGGGCAGGGCATAGTAATTTTGGGAGCAGGGAGCGCTCAGTCGGAGAGTAGCTAGACCTGGAGTATCAAACTCGCGACGACATGTTGTCATCACGTGACGTATTTCAACTTTTTCCCCTTCGCTAAACCAGGAGTGGGTGTGGCCAGCATGTAATATGTCTGGTCCATGGGTCACAGGTTTGACACCCTGAGTTAGACTGAATAATTCGAAGTTAGAAGTTAGAAGAAGAATACAGGGGGAAAGAACCAGAACTTCTCTGTGAATATAAGGTGATCCATCTTCTTTAGGATATTTCGTAAATGTTTTTCCTGCTTAGCCTCATGTTAAGTGGTTACTTACCACTGCAGGACACTTTGCAGAGATTAGCTGAATATCCCTGGTTATTGTCACACCACCAGTGGCTGTTTATCTGGAAAATCCCAAAGAATTGAATCAGTCTGTTCTTTCGCGAGGTTACTGATTTGCTGTTGAATCCGCTGCCATGATGAATCAGACAGATCCCTAGTTTAAAAAAGAGAAAGGGACTCCAGTAGCAGTTGGCAGGAAGATAATATGAATGAGGAAAAATGTTACCCTTTGCTTCTTTTGTTAATTGAATATTTTGAAGGATAATGATTTATCCTTCACAATCTTTCATGGATCTTATGGAGTAGGAAGGAAAGGAAAAGAGCCCCTGGCAATTTTACTCTGCAACTCATAATTGGCTATTTGGGGCAATGCTCATCTCTGTTTCAAGGGCCTCTGAGCCAGCTCTATCTGAAAACATTTCCACAGTCATGTGGCCAGCATGATGTCATAGAGCATGGTTTCCTCCCCACTGAAGTGGTACCTATTTATCTACTTGCATTTGCCTGGTTTTGAACTGCTAGGTTGGCAGGAGCTAGAAGTTCACCCTGTTGTGCAACGCTTGGGTCTCAAACCTGGGTTGTCGACTTTCCAGCTGACAAACCCAGCATCTTAACCATTGAGTCATTGCACTGCCTCACTGAGTAGGCACTTGTGCTGTTTATTGCTACCGTACACATTTTGGAAAGCAACTTCCTTCTTTGAAAGAATTTGAAATATTGTTATCTCAAAGGCATTCTCCAAGTTTTTGTGTTGCTTGTAATACATTCCCTCAGAGGCTCTCATCTTGTCCACAGATTTGGTATATCTTTTTTTTTTTTTGAAAATAATTTTATTAATTTTCTACAAACAAACAAGACAAACAAAACATTAAAACATCAACTCTCATATGTATATCCAGTGTGTCGGTTGGTTCATCAGTTTTGTGCATTCATTTTGTAGTCTCAATTTCAATTATGTTACATAACAACTCATATTGTCAATCCAAACTTGTACATCCTAATATCACTAAAAAAAGAGAAATTTTTGACCATACTTTTAATCATTCATGCTTGATGAGATAACAATACTTTAAACAGTTTATTCTGTAACAAATCATATAATCATACCAAATCAATCCTAAAAACCCTGAAAAATATAGTATCAATATTCTATTATCGTATTTTATCATCTAGCCATTGATAAAAAAGATCCCAAATTTCATAAAATTGTTTATCCTCTTGCTCTCTAATTTCAAATGTCAATCTACTCATCTCAGCACATTCCAATATTTTCTTAATAATTTCTTCCTGTAATGATATTTTCTCACTCTTCCAATTTTTAGCAAATACAATCCTAGCCGCTGTTAATACATTTACAATCAGGTATTTCAAATCTTTACCATATGTATCAGGTAAAATTCCCAATAAGAAGATCTCTGGTTTCAAGTCTATGTGTTTCTTTGTCATTTTTTCCAACCACATGCGAATTTTAGTCCAATATTTTCTGGCGTCCTCACAAGTCCACCACATATGGTAATATGAGCCAGGTATCTGATGACATTTCCAGCATTTTTCAGATTTTTTTCTTGAACATTCTTGCTATTCTTTTTTTTTTTTTGAAAAAAGATTTTATTAATTTTCTACAGACAAACAAGACAAACAAAACATTAAAACATTCAACTCTCGTGTGTACATCCAGTGTGTCAGTTGGTTCATCATTTTTGTGCATTCATTCTGTAGTCCCAGTTACAATTATGTTACATAACAACTCATATTATCAATCCAAACTTATATATCCTAATATCACTAAAAAAAAGAAATTTTTGACTATACTTTTAATCATTCATGCTTTATGAGCTAACAATACTTTAACCAGATTATTCAACAAATCATATAATCATACCAAATCAATCCTAAAAAACCCTTTATAAATATAATATCAAACAACAAAATAATAGCAAAATAGCAAAATAAAGATATTTCTTACTATCTAGCATTCTAAATATTCCATTATCGTATTTTATCATCTAGCCATTTATAAAAAAATTCCCAAATTTCATAAAATTGTTTATCATCTTGCTCTCTAATTTCAAATGTCAATCTGCTCATCTCAGCACATTCCAATATTTTCTTAATAATGTCTTCCTGTAATGGTATTTTCTCATTCTTCCAATTTTTAGCAAATACAATCCTGGCCGCTGTTAATACATTTACAATCAGGTATTTCAAATCTTTACTATATATAACAGGTAAAATTCCCAATAAGAAGATCTCTGGTTTCAAGTCTATATATTTCTTTGTCATTTTTTCCAACCACATGCGAATTTTAGTCCAATATTTTCTAGCATCCTCACAAGTCCACCACATATGGTAATACGAGCCAGGTATCTGATGACATTTCCAGCATTTTTCAGATTTGTTCTTAAACATTCTTGCTATTCTTGTCGGGGGAAAGTGCCATCTGTAAAACATCTTATACAAATTTTCTTTATATGCTGTTGACATTGTCATTTTATAATTTTGAGACCACAATTTTTGCCATTTCTCTAAATCAATCCCATATCCAAAATTCTTCCCCCAAACAATAATAGTTTCTTTAACTTGTTCTTCCTCTAATTTAATTCCCAGTAAATAACCATATAATTTTTTAATCACCTTCTCATCAGTACCCATCAAGATCTTATCTAAATCAGTCTGTTTATCATAGATATCCCTCCGTTTTAAAATCTTCATCATACCTTGAATGTATTTGCGCATATGAAAACCAATTCATCCTTATACCTTGTTCCTCTAAGTTTTGGATCAATTTAAGTCCACCCTTTTCATCCACACAGTTCCCCATATCTAACTGTTTGTTCCTTCTTATAAATTATAGGATAGGAAAATGCTTCAATAGTCGATAACCAAACTGGAATTTTCAAATAACATTGTTTTTTTATCTTCTCCCAATTTAACCACAAAGACTCCCGCATATAATTCCTTCTAAAATAACCCTGTGTTTTAGTTCCCTTATACCATAAAAAAGCATGCCAGCCCAAAAAGCAAATCATGCCCTTCTAATGTCAACAATCTGTGGTTTCTTAATGTTATCCATTCTTTAACCCACATCAAACTTGCAGCTTGATAATACAATTCCCAATTAGGCAGGCCAAAACCTCCTTTAATTCTAACGTCTTGCAAAAGCTTTAGCTTTATTCTCTCTTTTTTACCTTACCATATAAACTTCAACATGATTTTATTTAAATCTTCAAAATAGTTTTTTCCAAGCCTAATTGGTATTGTTTGAAACAGAAATAGAATTCTGGGTAAAATATTCATCTTAATTGTTGAAATTCTCCCTGTTAATGACAATTGCAAGTTTTCCCATTTCTTCAAGTCTGTAGCTATCTGTTGTTTGAGTTTAATATAATTATTCTCTTTTAATGTGCAACATCTTGCTGTCAAATATATCCCCAGATACTTAACCTTATTTGTAACTTGGATTTTCAAAAGGTCTGCCAGTTCTTCTCTTTGTCTCAGTAACATGTTCTTTGTCAAAATCTTTGTTTTATCTTTATTTATTTTCAAACCAGCCATCTCATCATATGTCTCTATCTTTTCCAATAACTTTGGAGCTGTTTCTAGCGGGTCTTCCAGAATAAAAGCTAAGTCATCAGCAAAAGCTTGTAGTTTGAATTCTTCCTTTTTAATTTTCATTCCTTTTATACTTTTATCATCCCTAATATTTCTATTCAACACTTCCAAAGTCAACACAAATAGCAAAGGAGATAGGGGACACCCTTGTCTTGTGCCTTTTCTTATATTAATAAAATCTGTAAGTTCTCCCTCCATCATTACCTTTGCTGTCTGTTTATTGTATATGGCTTCTATTGCTTGAATAAATTTTCTGGCAAAACCCATCTGTTCCAATAGTAATAACATAAATCTCCAGTTCACGTTGTCAAATGCCTTTTGAGCATCTAGGAATATCAAAGCCATTTGCTTTTCTGGATGAATCTCATAGTATTCCAAAGTATCCAAAATTATTCTCATATTGTCTCTGATTTCTCTCTTTGGCAGAAATCCATTTTGATCTGGGTGGATAAAATTATTTAAATATTTTTTTAAGTCTTTCTGCTAAAATTGAAGCAAAAATTTTATAATCTGCATTCAATAAAGAAATAGGTCTATAGTTCTTAATTTGCAGTGGGTCAGCCTCTTCTTTTGGAATAAGTGTAATATAAGCCTCTGACCATGTTTTGGCCTTGATCATCTATTAGCTTCAATATTTTTCTTGATTCCTTCTCCTTTCTCAATTTATATGCTAGCCATCTACCTGGTTTATTTGCATCTTCAAAATAATTCTGTTTAGAATTTCTAATTTTCTGTGCCAGTTCCTCTTTCTCTATTAATTAATTTCTGTAAGCACATGGAAAAAGCCACATCCCAGCTAAGTACACCTGAAACTGTAGCAGCGGAAGCAGGCAGAGATAAGGCAATGTCAGAAAAAGGGACAGGAGGGCTTGGAACTCAGGTCTTGGATGATCCAGCAGAGGCAGGCAGGCTTTTGATGGATTGGCATGGAAGGCCAGCAGGAACCCTGGGAAGAAGTCTGGCCATGCTAAGTGATCCAACACTTGAGGTGTCCAGAGAAGTTTCAGGAACAGACGCAGGGAGAGCAAGGCCAGAGAGGCTAAGGCAGCAGGGACTCGGGGTGGGCTTCAAATTTTTTTTAGCAAGGGGTACTCTGCCCTAATGACTAGCTGGGTGGGCATGGGAAGGGTGGGTGTGGCCAACTCGACATTGCTTCTTTGCCCTAATTTCCCAAAAAAAGATTTATACCAAAAAGTTGTTTATTATTTCATGCATTTAATACTTACATTAAATAAAAGTCTGGGTGAAACCAGGTTTAATAGTGGTGACTGTGAGAGGGATTTTGGAGTCTTAGTGGAGTTTCTGTTGAGTTTTTAGTGGAGTTTCTTTTCTCAATGGCTCTCCCTCGCAAGGGCTGAGTGGATTGTTTATCTAGCTTGCAACATTTTTATGAGGTGTGAAATGCTCTTGGCTGAATGTCCAGAAGTTCAATTAAGCCTATTAATTAAGCTGCTGATACAGTTCTACAAAGGAATTATTGAGTCTATCACCTCAATAACTGTCTGGTTTGGCTCTGCAATCAAACAAGACAGACACAGACTTCAATGGATAATTGGAACTGCAGAAAAAACAATTACTACCCACCTGCCTTCCATTGAGGACCTGTATATTGCATGAGGCAAAAAGAGGGATGAGAAAATATCTACAGACCCGTCACATGTTGGACATAAACTGTTTCAACTTTTTCCCACAAAGCGATGCTATAGAGCATTGCACACCAGAACAACTAGACATAAAAACAGGTTTTTCCTGAAAGCCATCACTCTGCCAAACAAATAATTTCCTCAACACTGTTCAACTATTACAAAGTCTGCACTACTATTACTGTTAATCTCCTCATCATTCCTTGTCACCCATTCCCTCCCACTTGTGACTGTATGACTGTAACTTTGTCGCTTGTATCCTTACAATTTATATTGACTGTTTCCTAGTATGATTTGATTACTTATTGTATCCTATGACTATCACTAAGTGTCGTACCTTATGATTTCCAACTCTTGAGGAATGTATCTTTTCTTTTATGTATACTGAGAGCATTTGCACCACGACAAATTCTTTGTGTGTCCAATCACACTTGGCCAATAAAGAATTCTATCTATCTATCTATTCTATCTATTAGGAGCTTTCCCTTGCTGCTTTTCTTTCTGAGGTTATTGGGGGGTCCCCGAGTCCTGCAGAATCTTATCTAGGGGTTCTCCTAAGCCCCCTGCAGCCCATGAAAAAGACCTACATCAGAGAAGAACTGCCAACTGCTAGGCTGGCTGATGCTGTCTGCATTCTTTTCCAGGGAAAGTAGGCAATGAATCAAACTTGAAGGCTCTTTGGGAGAAATCATTGTTGAGCTAGCAACAGCAGCAACTTCCTTTCTTTAAATTGTGTTAAAAAAAAACAACAACTCTTGGCAAGATGGTGTATCTGAGATGCAGAGCAGAATTGTCCCCTTCCTTCTCCACTTCATTGGGTGAAATTTCTGCTTCTTGAAATGAATACCTGCTACACCCCTATCCGTCCCCTAAACAAAGGGTACCAGAAAGGGTATCAGGAGAGAAGAAGAAAAGCGAACTCACAGTCGTTCAAGTGGATGCCACGGTATCCATCCAGTCCTTTCGATTTCAGAAAAGAAGCAAGAGGACACCTGGCAAATCGTTTGGCTTCCCTGCCAGCAGTGAAGAAAATCAGGAGGCTGAGGGTCGTCAAAGCTTTCATTGCTGCAGCTTTCCTGAAGATCAGCCTTCCTTGAGATAACCCAGATTTTTTTCCCCTTCTTTTTGGTAGGGAGAAATCTGGCAGCTTGCCCCAACTGATTCCAAGGAAATAGGACTATTCAAGAAATTGCCAACCAAGCTTGTTACTTCACCGAGCAGCACTGCTTCGCAATTTCTGTATCATTTTTAATATCTTTTAAACCACTGAGAGTCTTGAGAGCATAACCTCCCTTTCAGTCTTCTAATTCCCCCCCCCACTTTTTTTTGTTTTGTATGTTCATGGAACTGTTGCCACTGGTTTTCTTCTTTGAAGCCAATAACTGGGGCTATGTAAAGATAATTCCCAGATCTTGGATTAAATCTTAATCGTTTAACTGAAATTGCTTTGGACAAGGAGAACCAATTATTCTCTTTCTCAACCAGAAAGAGAATCACAAGGGGAACAGGCTATTCTGCCTTTAGCAACTTATTACCCACTGAAGGAGTTCCTACACCAACATCTGTGATTTTGTTTCCTCCTCAATCCAGTCTTCCCCATATAGCTCATGTCTTTTAGAAGATGAAGGAGGGCTTTTTGACCAGAATGTTCTTCTCTGTTACCATTTGTACAGTGCTTTCGAATAATTTGCTTCTTTGACATTGTTGATGGACATTAATTAAATGTGCAAAAAGGGTTCTTCTTTGTGCTAATATAATGCAACTTGGTCTTTGTCAACTGAGAAAGCCTCATAAATTGTTCCCTGACTTCCCATTGTAGAAAGTTAGCACCAATCCTTCCTAGAAGAATGGAATATTTTAGGAAATATTAAAAAGGCAGAATATTGAGAAACATGCTCTTGGAGATAGAAACTCAGAGACTCAGCTCCCTGCCCCCCCCTCCCCAAGAAGATACTGAGCTGGGACAGCTTTAGAAATGCAGATTTGGTAATCCATTCCTGCCTGAGCACGGTATGGCTCTGAACAAAGGCAGGGCAAAGCCATTCAGCCACAAAAGGAATTGTCCTTCATTGCATCACCCAGCAAGCTTCAACCAAGCCTGAGACTCAGACAGCCTACAAAGTTAGCTGTGACCCCTACAGCAACCAATAGAATATACGCTCTTGTACCAGGAACAGGAAGCTCAAGGGCAAGGCCCAAGAGAAGGTATAAATAACCATCACTCTCCACTCTTTATGTTCAACTGCCCACTTCAGACCCATGTGGTCTTGTTCATCAATTTATCTTTCAAATCAGCCTCTATGTTTCCAGTGTCTTTCTCTCCACTTGGAACCGAATCAGATGAATATTTCTTCCAACACCATATTGTGCTAGATCATGGTTTGTTTCAACTATGTGTGATTGACTAAGCATCAATTGGCTAGATGATTTGGCTCTCTATCCTGCCTTTTGTAAATCATATTTCCTAGTTGTTGTGAATGAATAATACCAATAAAGTTATCTTGAGCTTGAAGTCAGGTGCAGGGTTCTGGCCCTGCACTTCTGATTGGCTGTTAATGGCAGGATCGGATTGGTCCGTTCAGGAGCATCTGATTGGCCATTAACAGGCCATTCCCATTGGTTAATGGAGCTAGCGCTCCAGGTTTGCTATTGGTTGAATAGTTAATAAGTTGCCTATATAAGAAAGGCTATAGCAGCCCTCCAGTTTGAGCTGTCACAATATGTAAATAAAGAGTTTGAAGTTCACTGTTTCTACCAGCTCATCTCCATCATTCGTACCCATGCTCCAGACTTAACACTAGTCATGTATAAAAATCAGTAAATATATATCAAAGTATAATTCCTCAGCAATTATTCCCTCTGACCTAGACAAGATAAAAAGGAAGAATGTAAAAGAGGGGAAATAGGCTGCACAATCTTATCAATACTTCTTTAGAAATAAGATCATTGAGACTGGCATGGCAGTGCCTCTTACTTTTTCTTTTAAGTTATACAGATGTGTAGTTTTTCAAAACTCTAATGCACAACTCCAGCGGTAGGATTCAACCAGGGTTACTACCAGTTCGGTGACACATTATTTGGATTAGAAATCCTCCCATACTACCACCTCTTACAATATTAGACAACACTGTATCAACAGTAGAGATCTTCAAATTTCTAGGTTCTACTATATCACATGACCTAAAATAGACACCTAACATCAAAAACGTCATAAAAAAAGCACAACAAAAAGTGTTCTTTCTAGACCAACTCAGAAAGCTCAAACTGCCCAAGGAGCTGCTGATCCAGTTCTACAGAGGAATGTTTGAGTCTGTCATCAACATCTCTATAACTGTCTGGTTTGGTTCTGCAACCCAACAGGACAGACACAGACTTCAGAGAGTAATTAGGACTGCAGAAAAAACAATTACTACCAACCTGCTTTCAAAAGTGGACCTGTACACTGCACGAGTCAAAAAGTAGGCTGTGAAAATATTTACAGACCCCTCACATCCCGGACATAAACTGTTTCAACTCCTTCCATCAAAACGACACTATAGAGCATTGCACACCAGAACAACTAGACACAAGAACAGTTTTTCCCCAAAAGCCATCACTCTGCTAAACAAATATTTCCCTCAACTCTGTTCAACTATAACAAAGTCTGCACTACTATTACTGTTAATCTTCTCATGACTCCTTATCACCCATCCCCTCCCACTTGTGGCTGTATGACTGTAACTTTGTCTCTTGTATCCTTACAATTTATATCGACTGTTTCCTAGTATGATTTGATTGTTGATTGTACCCTATGACTATCATTAAGTGTTGTACGTTTTGATTCTTAATGAATGTATCTTTTCTTTATGTATTCTGAGAATATTTACACCAAGACAAATTCCTTGTGTGTCCAATCACACTTGGCCAATAAAGTATTCTATTCTATTCTATTCTATTCTATTCTATTCTATTCTATTCTATTCTATTCTATTCTATTCTTATTGCTCCCAAAACAAATCAAGGAGACATATAGGGTGAGCATCCCGAAGAAGAATATAAGCAAGCACCATATCCACAAATTGCACCAAGTATCATATTTATCATTCCTGATCATTTTAAAGGCTTACACTGGTTATTTTCCAGAGCTGAGAAACAGAAACAATGGTAAGGAGAAGGGTTTTTTAAAAGTTATTTATCTATAATATCTATTTATTACATTTATATTGTCACATATCACATATACATGACTGTAGGTGGAGACTTGGAGGGAGTGCAACAGGCTTTGACTCAACCCAAGCAAGACTGTGGCTTTTGGACCTTCTGCTGTTGGGGATGCTTCATCTTCAGTTTTGGATGAGATGGTTACTGTCTCAGGCAGACCTGTTGAACCATCTGAAGTTCCTCTTGGAGTCATGGCTCCTGCTTGAGGAGCAGGTGGCAGCTATGACTAGGAAGCTCTTTGAGCCAAATTGTACATCTTCAGGTTGTGCATTGGTGACACCTGTTTCTGGACTGGAAGGCTCAGCTTACTCTCATTCATGCCCTTGTGACCTCCTTCTGGGCTATTGCAATGTGTCTACATAGGGCTGCTTTGAAGGGTATCCAAAAGTTTCAACCAATGCAGAATGTGGCATCATGAGTAGCAAATAGCACCGGTTACTTGGCACATATAACACCACTACTTTGTGAGCTGTACCCATTGCTGGCTTGTTTCTAGAGGCAATTCAAGGTGTTGATTATCACCAAGTTCATGGCTTAGGACCAGGGTACTTGAGGGACTGTCTTTCTTCAGTTGTTTTTATCTGTCCAATCTGGCCCAGGAGGATTGGCATCAGTGATGGGATTCAAAAAATTTACTACCAGTTCTGTGGGCATGGCTTGGTGGGTGTGGCAGGGGAAGGATACTGCAAAATCCCCATTCCCTCCCCACTCCAGGGGAAGAATACTGTATAATCACCATTCTCTCCCCACCCTACTAACCTACTTCCCAGCTCTGTTCTCCTGTGCAGGGCAACAAAAGAAGACCCAGCCAATGATTAGCTGGGACTCAGGAGGCAGAGAAGAGATGGGGCAGAGCCAGTCAGAGATGTATTTGCCAGTTCTCTGAACTACTCAAAATTTCCACTACTGGTTCTCCAGAACTGGTCAGAACCTGCTGAATACCACCTCTGATTGGTATGCTTTTGGTCTCTCATCAACTAAGGAATGGTAGTTGATGGATCCATTTATTAAGAAAAATGACATTTACCAAAAAATTCAGCATCAAAGTGTTTAGAAAAGCTCTACAATTAAGCACAAAATTATTTAACTACAGGGGTATCACTTGTTAAATACAGTAAAAAATATTTTGTTTAGCTATCTCTAAAAATGTTATTATAAGTTGTTAATGAGAATGGCGAAATGTTTGCATTTTTCCTTAAGATTGTGTGTATGTGTGTGGGGGGGTTGTTTTTTTCAGATTTGCTATCTGTTTGAATTGCTTTTACTATAGTTGTTAAACTTTTGTTTCTTCAGTAAATAAAAAGGAGGCAGAGCTATTTAACTATGAAAATGCTCAATCCTCGTAGTGCAGCAGCTGAAGTGTGGAAATAAATCACTGCTTAAAATGGTGTACAGGTTTCCTCTTACCTTTTTTCTTAGATTTCTTGGGAACATTAAATGGATGCCTCCATTTGCCTTTAAAAAAAAATGCTGAATATACCTCCTTTTCTCCCTATCCCTTTCACCATGCGTGAATGATCTCTAAAGTGGTTAAGGACTTATGACACAGCTTATTGGAAAATAGATAACTAGATTCAATAATGGGCTGCCTTTTTTGCATTTTTGATACGGTTTTCACAATTACCAGAAAATTCAGAAAATGTGAAAGAGGCAAAGACTTTTCTCCAGAACAGTACACTCAGGCATAGTATAAATCTGAAAAATAACAAATGGCACATCTTGATAGAAATTCATAGTAGGAACAGCAACAGGGGAACTGACATCTCAGGCAATATGGCAGCCAAGTTTTTTTAAAAAATGAAAGAGCTGCTAATAAACTTAGTTGCTAAAAGAACTTTTAATGAGATCTATTTACTTCTATAATTAATCAGATAGGATTTTTTAATGACAATAGAAATCCCTGGGGAATTGAGCCCTGGGAGACAAATGAGCACAGAGATTTATCTATTGTCCTTTGAGGGAAGATAAAATCACATGGACATTTTTTAAAAAAATATAGAAATAATGTTTGAATATTTAAACATACCTACTATTGTCTATGCAATCAGCTATTATTAAAATTGTAAGACTCTGACCAAAATAAAGAAAGCAAACCACAGAGGGTAGTTTTGTTGTTTGAGACATTAGGAAATATGTATTCAGGCCTATTAAAAACATGTTTGCTTTGTGAATATTTTTTACTCTTTTGCATCCTTGCATTTCTTCTCCTTTATTCAGGAAGTAATAATCTTCTAAAGTGGTATCTGCTCTATTGCACAAACATATATAAATGTAGAAGAGATCTCTTTTTTATTCAGATGATTATTATGTAAAATGACATTTGATGCTATTACAGCAATTATTCTGAGATGGGATAATCACCTAATACTCCAGTTGAAAGCACTAATTTCCTATATATGCCTAAAGTTCAGCATGTGCAGCATGTTAGTAGCAACTTATAGGCCTACATTAGATTCATACTTATTTAGTGTCATCAGAAGTACATTTACTCTACATCTTGAAGCTGTCATTGAACAATGATTGGAGTGGGAGCTGAGGGTGGTATCAATATTTCAGCAAAATAAACCTTCAAGCATAAGCAGAATGCAATGGTCTTTCCTAAATAACAATTAAAAAATTTCTCAAAATAAAAACTCCCCTTTCCAACTCAGAGATGAAAGTGTGTATGTGTATGTGTGCTATGTTTTCCCCAAAATATGACCTATCCCGAAAATAAGTCCTAGCCTAATTTTTTTTTGGGGGGGTGGCCCTAATATAAGCCATACCCCAAAAATAAGTTGCAGTGAAGGGGGTGAGCATGGCCAGCACAGGAGGCAGCCCTTTCCTTCCCCAGTCACCTCTTGGCTACTTGGCCCCTTAACCATGGCCTGTGGATCAGCTGAGCCAGCAAGGGTCAGGAGCAGAGGTGGCATTCAGCAGGTTCTGACCACTTCTGGAGAACCGGTAGCGGACATTTTGAGTAGTTCAGAGAATTGGCAAATACCACCTCTGACTGGAGATTTTACAGTATCCTTCCCCTGCCATGCCCACCAAGCCACGCCCACAGAACCGGTAGTAAAAAAAAATTGAATCCCACCACTGGTCAGGAGTTCTGTCTCTCCAGGTGCCTGGAGATATTTCCTGCACACTCTTGCTAGCCCCAGCCCTCCCCACAGTGCCAGGTAACCTTGTAGCTGAGGGCCTCTCTCTTCCACAGCTCACCTTGTGGCTCTGGAGCAGGTGGCGACTGTGGTTTGTGCTCCACTAAGCCAAGCTCAGGTGTTGCTCAGGCTTTTACAATGAGGCAGAAAACCATGCAGCCCATTGAAATTGCCCCCCCCCCCCGCTCACCTATACCAGCTGCTGCTTGAGAAAAGGACAAACAGTAAGCAATTCTGAAAGATTGTGGGAAGCGTATGCTTATGGTAGAAGCACAGTACAGCCTGTCCCTTTCAAGCAATCAAATGTCTCTGTGGTGTGTGTGTATGAGAGAGAGAGAGAGAGAGAGAGAGAAATGGCGGAGAGGAAACACTTTCAAACAGCATTGCCTGCAATTCTTGTTACTCCCCTCCATCATTCTCTCTCTCTCTCTCTCTCTCTCTCTCTCTCTCCCTCCCTCCATCTCTCTCTCTCTCTCTCACACACACACACAAACACACAGACATTTAATGAGAAATGATGGAGAGCAACTGGATAAGGGGACTGATCCTCCCCCACCTCCAGCTTGGTGCCTTTAGGGTAGCACCCTGAGGCTCGACCTCTGCTCGGTGACCCCTGCCTGACATGGAGCATTAGATATCTTTTTTCTTTCTTTCTTCCTTCCTTCCTTCCTCCCTCCCTCCCTTTCTCCCTCCTTCCCATCCCTCCAACTTCCCTTCTCTTTCCAGCAAGCAGGTGAGTGGCTGCTGCTAGTTGGGGGAAGGTGCAAAGGATTGCAAAACTGTCTGGGAAACTGTCACAGAACATTGAAAGTGAAGATCACATGACCATAGCAGCATCCTTTCAGTGCAGCAGCCACCAGTATCACTGAGGCAGTCACAACTTTCCCAAATGTCATTTCCTTGGGAGTCATGCATCCTGGACTTTGAAAACATTCTGTAAGTTAGCACATTTGAGGTACTTTGGTTCAAAAATTGTTTAACTCTGGTGATCCTTTCACCCAGTTAAAGATCATGATCATGAGAGTTTTAGTGTTAAACTTGGTGTTTAGATATTATGTTGTTTTAATATCGATGTTTTTTTAATTGCTGGGTGATAGCTGTGCAGAAATTGATATAAAATGGATGGCTATAAAAATGTTTTAAATGAATAAATAAACATAGCAGAAAAAGGGTGTGTTTGGACTACGATTAGATGCAAACAACTTTATACATTATGTTATTATTTCCTGTCATGAAGTGGTCAAACATTTTAGATACTTCAGTATGGGACAAAACAAGTGGTCTCAGTAAGCTTTTAAGATCTTCTCTCCTTTATGCCTTGGATTAATGTTTTTGAGTTCCAGAGAATATAGCTTTTTCCCCTGTGAAAAGAATTTCCCCAAAATATCAATGGGAAGAGAAGCTGCCTCTGCCTTACCAACAGGCAAAAAGAGATTCAGTACAGTGAAATGTTACCTTTTCAAACGATGGGTCATGACTGCAACCGACATACCAACATACTCAACCTAAAACAAGCTCTTGAAAAGGGAGCAGCAGCAGCAGCCTGACTTGCTGTCTCTTGCTGGACAGGGGGATGTGGACAAAGAAGTTGGGATGGTGACTGCCAAAGTGTGGAGGCCCTCAAGAACGTAATACCTAAGACAACTCCTATTCTTAGTTCTTCTGGCCCAGGTCTTAAAAAATATGACTTTCATGATCCAGTGAATCTTCGGGGGCTTTATTGGACTCCACAGTTGATATTTTGAAAATACAGTTAATTTCAAAGGATACAAGTACCCATGCTTTAGTTACATTAATCAATTGTTTCTTATTATGAGATGTGGTGGCACAGTGGTTAGAATGCAGTACTGCAGGCTACTTCTGCTGACTGTCGGCTGCCTGCAGTTTGGCAGTTCAAATCTCACCAGGCTCAAGGTTGACTCCACCTTCCCTCTTTCCGAGGTGGGTCAAATGAGGAGCCAGATTGTTGGGGGCAATAGGCTGCCTCTATAAACTGCTTAGAGAGGGCTGTAAAGCATTGTGAAGCGGTATATAAGTCTAAGTGCTATTGCTATTTGTTGCATATTGTTACTATGGTGACTCAGATTCCTGAGAGGAAGCTAAGGTTCCAAGATGTTAACATGTTGTTATAGTGTATCTCTAAAATTAGGAACCTGTTCATTTTGTAGATATACAGGAAATCCTCAATTTAGAACCATTCATTTGGTGATGGTTCAAAGTTATAACTGCATTGAAGAAAGTGACTTATAACCACTCCTAGCATTTGCAACCACCACCCCTGCTGTCACAGGATCAGAATTTGGGAGTTTGGCATCCAGCATGTATTTCTGAAGGTTGCAATGCCCTGGGGTCATGTGTTTGCCATTGGTGATCTTCCCAGCTAGCTTACAATAAGCAAAGTCAATGGGGGAAGCCAAATTCACTTAATGACCATGTGAGTCACTTAACGACTGCAGCAATTTAACAACCATGGCAAAAACGGTCATAAAATCAGGCACGACTCACTTAGCATCTTGTTTAGCAATGGAAATTCTAGAATCAATATGTGGTCATATGTTGAGGACTACCTGTAGTGCTTGGATTGTTGCTGAAAGGATAGTTATGTATTCTTGGAAGGATGCACATGAACCAGACTCTAAATGTTGGCATGTTGAAATGTATCACTTCTCAAGCCTTCAGACTGATTCTTAATGGACACAAAGAAAATGGTGTATTCAAATTTCAATTTGACATTTAAATATTGAGCTATCCAATTTTTAATAAAATGTAATTATATCTCTTTTGTAGAGAACTAAATTTTGTAGTTTTTAAATCCTTTTCTCTTTATGTTAGCTTGATTTATTTAGATTTTAATATATAATTTGAACTTGATAATATTCACAAGTTTGGTGTTTAGTGTTGTCACTTAA
Source organism: Hydrophis major (assembly GCA_033807585.1). Taxonomy (NCBI): domain Eukaryota; kingdom Metazoa; phylum Chordata; class Lepidosauria; order Squamata; family Elapidae; genus Hydrophis; species Hydrophis major. The sequence continues at coordinate 226,742,568 of CM066329.1, forward strand.
TGTTTTTTTTCTTTTTATGACCATTTAATCCTTTGTTTCGGGGTGAAATCAAGGTGACTGAATGGATGGAGCTGAGCATTTACTAGCCGGGTTCCCTTCCTGTGGCCTATGCAGAAATCGCAGCAGATATTTTCTCTTTATGTCCTTGATAGAGAAACATCTGCCGCTGCCTAGGACTGAAGTCTCTACCTTCCGAGTAGGAGGCAAGCATCTTCACCTCCAGGTCATCGTGCCACTTGTTGTGCTTTCACTTAAGTTTAGTTAATTCAGCTCAGTTGAGATATCAAATTATCAAATGAGGTTATGGATCAGCATTGGATCAGTGACATCATAAAGCATACCAGAGACCCCTTTCTGAAGTGCTTTTATGTTACATAATGGCTCATCCACATCACAGATGGCATTCAGCCAATTCTTACCAGTTCGCCCGAACCATTAGTTAATTGCTTATGCAGGCCGGAGAACCTGCTAAAAATAAAGAGAGGGTTTTTTTTTCCTCTCTCTCTCCCTTCAGTTAATAGCTCTGGGCAGACAGCCAAGAACCATCTAACAGTTGCAGCTGGAATGCAGCTGATATATGCTGAATCAAGTCAATAAACAACACAAGAGAAGGGAATCTGCTTTCCATCAGAAGCTGCATTCAAGGCCAAAGGGAACTGTCTTGGAGATACAACCATTTTGACCCAAATGAAAGCAGTTTCTGTCTAAGCATACTTTCTCCCAGTTTGTGTGCCTGGTTCTCTCCATCAGCTTCTTATCTGGCAGCAACATTTTTTGGAGTAAATAATATCAAGAACTTCAAGTGATGGAGGAGAGGTTTTCTTTTTAATCATCCCCAAACATGGGAGAATCTGAATGGACAGTGAGATTATTTTGGGACATATTTTTAGGAAATAAAAGATCAGGTCATCTTCTGCCAAAGAAGTAAATTCATAATGTTCTTGAAACAACCTACTCTTAAAATAATTAATTGAGGCCCTTTGTGAAACTCAACAAGGGCTAGCTCCTCCCAAACATTAAACAATCAGTTGTCATCTCTTCCTGTATCTTTTCTTTTATGTATAGTGAGAGCATTTGCACCAAGACAAATTCCTTGTGCGTCCAACCACACTTGTCCAATAAAGAATTCTATTCTATTCAAAATGTTGGATCTAACTCATTGTTTCAAATATTTATATTTCAGGTGAGCGTCCATTTATGTGTGAAGCCTAGGGTAAGCTACCTTATTACCCCTTTTGAAAGGGCCCAAAATTAAGCTTATACTTCATGATTCCTCAACTACATTGTGGTTGCCAAGAGAGCCCAGGTATGAAATCTGAGACCATTTGTAGGCAAAGAATATGTTCCATCAGCACGGAAAGCCCTTCCCCTTATTCTCACTTCAAGCCAGCTGGAAGGTAGCTCAATGGCAGAGCCAAGATTTCACTATCATTTTGGAGGAAACGAGGATCCCTTTCTCAAGAGATTTCTCATTGCGCCTTTCACTTCTTTATTCCTGAGGCTGTAGATATAGGGGTTGCACATTGGGGTGATGACTGTATACAGTAGAGCAAAACTTGGCTCTGAAGAATACTTTGAGGTGGGTGAGAAATAGACAGCAATGATGGCCCCATAAAAAAGAACCACCAGAATGAGATGGGACCCACAGGTAGAAAAGGCTTTGCGACTCCCTGAAGAAGTGAACTTCATAATAGTTGCTACAATATGAATGTAGGTGAGAATGATGAAAACTAAAGGCCCAAAAGTGATGATTCCGCCTTCAAAGAAGATGACCACCTCATTGACACTGGTATCTGAGCAGGACAGCTGCAGCAAGGGCTGATGATCGCAAAAGTAATGGGCCAGGTGATTTTTCCCTCGATAACTGAGACGCAGGAGCAGGCCGGCATGCAGCATGGCATGTAAGGTAGAAACGATACAACACCCAGCCACTAAATACCCACAAACATTTTGGTTCATGATTGAGACATAGTGGAGAGGGTTACAAATGGCTATATAGCGATCCAGGGCCATGACACTCACAAAAAGGAGATCAGTGACGCCAAATACATAGAGGAAGAAGAACTGGGCCATGCAGGAATAGAAGGGGATGGTCCTGGAACTAGTTATCAGGCAAACCAACATTCGTGGCATTGTGACTGAGATGAAGCCAACATCAATGACTGAAAGGCTACGGAGCAGGAAATACATGGGGGTCTGGAGTTGCGCATCCAAGGTGATTAGAAGAAACATTATAACATTGCCCAGAAGTCCAGCACTGTACATGAACAATAAGAGGAGAAAGTAGAGGAACCAATTTCTATGCTTGGTAGAAAAATCCAGAAGAACAAAATCTTTGATTTCTGTTCCATTCTCACAATCCATGAGACCTGCAGGAAAAGTCAATCAAAATCAGAAAGTCATAATGGTTTTTCACAAGGAAAACACTCTGTTGAATATAATCTCACAAAATAATTGAAAGACTGTCAGTTGTAGAATGTCAAATTTCAATTCAGATATTTCAATATTTAATGTTTTCCTATTTTTGTTGGAATTCAACAAAATCAACAGCCCTGGGTTATCAATATTTGTTTTTCAACATTTGTTAAGGCAGTTGGTCTTTTTTTCCACAAAAGTCCTTGGAGGATGACTTTCAGTGGTATGATCAATTTTTTTATTCTTATTGTTTTGTTTATTTAATTTCTAGAGCCTTTTTCTGTCTTTTTACTATGGTGTCATTTCATATTGCAAATCTACGTATCTTCTTTTAAAAGTTAACTTAGTTTCTTGTAATGTTAATTAAACCCATAAGTCATCCAGTCTCTCCTTCATATGCCTACTCTTTATTATAATAAGGAACAAGTTTATTAATAAAAGACACATAGTAATGCTCTTTTTTTGACTATGTGTATCTGTATACCATGCGCTTGTTTCTTTCTAGTTTATCTGTTCTCACTCTGATTTTCTTTTTTTTCCCAGCAACCAATGCAGGTAGAATTTTCCCCTCATGGACCAAACGTGCTAGCACTATTATTGTAAAATCATTCTGAAGATCTGAGGCAAACTATGTGAAGGACAATAAGACAGAAATCAGCCAGATATACAGGTTGGTTAGAGAAACACTGAACTGATTGGGAGAATCATGGGAAGGAAGACTGGGGGGCAGGGGGGAGACACAAGATGTTAAAGTTGCTCCCACTCCAGTTTATGCAAAGAGCTTATTGGCCCATATTCCTCTAGCTGAGCTAGAGCAGCAATAGCACCACAGAAATAAATACAGGTAGAAATAACATCAAATAATCAGGTTCTTCTGACAACACAGTTATCTTTTATTCCTCAAGTGAAGGATACTTTCTAGTAGGAACAGTGTCAGGGAAGCAAAAGAGCTACTTCCCCTCTGTTTCCTGATAGACAGAGGTGTCTACTGTTTGTTAGCCATCCTTCTCTCCTTTGAGCTAGAAATAATTTTGAACATGTTATTTGACTCTAATGGGGAACTCGAAAAAGTTGGTATTATTGGATGATGCTTCATTGCACAAAAACTCTTCATTTCTTTCTATCCCTCCATTCCTCCCTTCGTTTTAAATGTTGGCTGTGGACGCTTCAGAAACTGAATTATGGATTGATACAGATGAATATTGAATGTATAGAAATTCATTAGTTTTTACTCTTGGAAATCTGGTCTCCCTACTCTAGAAGTAGAGACATGGCTTTTATTTTCCACAGACATTTGCAAAGTTTTTTTTTTTAAAAAAAAAACAGGATAGATGTCTGTTACAAACCAGGATGATGAACAGAAATAACAAAATGTTCATCTCAGTATAACAACACATTCTAGTGTATCTTGTACTTGTGTGGCAACATCAAGCACAAAATGTGTTTGCAGAGATCTGAACTCATATGCAATACATTTCAGAAGATAGTTTTTTTTTTTCCAGGCCAATAATCTATTTTAATCACACCATCATTTTCTGAAATCTGAGAGTAATCTATCTTTGGAGTGGTGGGGAGGAGGAAAGGCAGGATCTTGCATGTTCCCAACCCACAATAATCATAGCATATACTTTCTAACACAACAGTATAATTTCTCTGGCAAAATAAGCAGTATTTCTTTCATGATTTTTTTTTTTTTGCATGACAAATGCTCAATTTGGATGGGGTAAGAAAAACAAAACAACAGAATAACAGAGTTGGAAAAGATCTTAGAGGTTTTCTAATCCCTAAACTCCCTGCTCAGGCAGGAAACCTATACCATTTGTGACAAATGTTGTCCAATCAATCGTTGAAAACCTCCAGTGTTGGAGCATTCACAACTTCGGGAGGCAAGTTGTTCCACTGATTAATTATTCTAACAGTCAGGAAATTCCACCTTAGTTCAAGGAGAGATCCAACCTAGAACTAAGATGGAATTTCCTGACTGTTAAAATCATTAATCAGTGGAACAACTTGCCTCCCGAAGTTGTGAATGCTCCAACCCTGGAGCTTTTCAAGAAGAGATTGAACCCTCTTATGCTAATTCTCTGCCATTACAGAATATGTATTTTCTTATATTCCTACGCTTCTGCCCCCCAAAAGGACTCATTCTCATTCATTATCAAATAACTACTGAGTTTATTGTAAGGAATTCACTCTGTATACGGTCAGTATTATCTCCATACTTCTATGTATATAGCTCCCCACCACCCGCCCTCCCATGTTGACCCTGACAAAGAACTAGGTTTGATACTTTTGCTCTTTATTCCTGCTCCCAAGAGAAAATGTTAGAAAAAGAAAAAGGAGAGAGACTGAATGAGAAGAAAAAGAATGACCACACTGCTATTATTCCGTATTCATCAAACTTATATCCCATATTTTTCCAAAAAGCTCAAAGTAGTATACACTAAATAATTCTTGTTTCCTCGTTCTTATTTGAGTGGCATAAACTCTATGAGATGTTTATGCTAAAAGTTATACCTCAGCATATCAAGAGTATGAGAACCTGTGATTTCTTGGTTCACATCCAATATTCACTCAATTATTCTTCCCAGAAAGAATATGAAACTACTGAAAGACAGTGAACAAGAATAGGACATAGAGGGCTAGGATAGGTGAAGAAAAGGTTCAAGAAAGGTGTTTAAAAGATGGTGAAAATCCCAGTCATTATTGCAAGTCAATCTCCGCTCAGCAAAGCAATATTCTAAGCCAGCAACACTCTAAGTTGAAGCCCTCAGTATCTATTGAAATACAACTTCCACATTGCCTGCACACAATGCTCACTGCTGATTCAAATGTTGGGAGATATGCCAAAGATGCTTTTTCAAGAGACAGATGGACTTTCTGGTCTTTCTTTGAAGATATTTCGCTTCTCATCCAAGAAGCTTCTCTAGAAGCGAAGTAGCTTGGATGAGAAGCGAAACATATTCAAAGAAAAACCAGAAAGTCCAGCTGCCTCTTGAAAAAGCACCTTGACCTGGATGATTGAGTATCTCCATAGGCAGTTGGAAGATGTAATGGAACATAAACAGGATTTAGCTAGATTTGGAAAGATCTGAGATGTAAAATAAGCCATCTACTTGTTCTGGATTTCATCATCTCCAATTGTTTGGAATGGCAAAGTAATAAAAAGTATAGCTTGCCATCTCTAAAAGGCACCAGGGTGAGAAAATCTGTGCCTGTTCTATTGAGCAACACAGATGTCAGCACCAAATCTCACGTAGTTGTCATGGGATTTCATGTCTTACTTTGCTCTGGGTGAACAATTCAATAGCTTCCTCAGTCCATTGCTTTTATCTACTAGAACTTGTGGCAGATTCTGTATCTGAGTGAAATTACAGCTACAGTACAAAGGTGTGTTGTCAATTATCAGTCTCTTACTTACCTGTATCAATGGAGCCCCTCTGCTCTGGTGCCTGAATGATTTTGGGCAATGAACCAGACCTCCAGCCCAAATGAACATCAAAGATAGTCAACCAGGATTGTTTTGTCTCAACATCTGCAGCGTCTATCAAGAAGCCAGCAGGATCTCATTTAAGGATCAGCTGCAGAAGCCACCAGGGATATTTCACAGGCAGCTAAGCAAGTCAGCAGAAATTCATATCTGGTGAGTGGTGGTCATGTGGAGACTACAGAGAATGGTTTGTTATTAAAACCAGGAGTTAAAATGCAGAAAAACAATTACCATTCTCTAGCACAAGTAGCACACCCTCCAGAAATTGGAGGAAGCAAGATGAGCTTTGAGAGAAAATTATCTGGGGAGAAATAAATAAAGTGTTTGGAGGCCAAAGAAAGACACAACAATGCAGAGATTTCCATGAAAGTTGGCAAGTTTACTAAAACTAAACTCGAAAGAAATTAAACACCCTTTTCAGTTCTGTCAGGCTCTTTTAACTAAGATACCTCAGAACTCGGGAGTTAGTGCCAAAACTTAAGTTCATCTAGAAGATTAATATGTTTCTAGGGCAGATGCATATGGTGCCTTAGCAGAGAAGACCAGATAGAGAAACATTTTTGGAAACTATTTTAAAATGCATTATGTAAGGATGGATCTAATTCTCTTAATGGCAGGTTGGCATTTTGAAGAATATGAGGCTCAGAACTTTGAGAATGAGATGGAGGGAATCCTTAAATTAGACAGATGATGGATAGATGATAGGTAGATGATGGATAGATAGATAGATAGATAGATAGATAGATAGATAGATAGATAGATAGATAGATAGATAGATAGACAGACAGATAGATATGGCACATAAACATTTGCATCCTAATATTTCTGTTACAGTTTAAGGGGATATGGTTCTTGAAATATTTTTCCTGGGAGAAAGTAAAAAAATCATTGAAATATTGTGACTAGGATTTGACAGAATAAGAACAATCCAGCAATTTAGCAAGTATTCTTCATTTTGGGTATTGCGATTGAAGAGTTTAAAAGAACTTAATATATTTTTAAGTTGGAAAGTATTTACATTGACTGGAACGTGCTCTCAATTTCTGCATTTTTCTTTTTTTATACTGTATATTTTTTTCATTTTGCAAAATCTAGGTCAAAAAACCCAGAACTCTCAGGATGCCAAGGACTGCACATTATTTTGCCCATGTGGGGCAAAATTTCCAAAGTTGCTTCTGCCAACTAAAACCATCATGTATAAGTGGATATGGCCAAAGTGGTTGAAGTGATTAAAATGAAATAGGTATAAACACATTGACACAAACAGAGGGACACATGTGCACAAATTTAATCAAGGATACTTTTTATTGAATATTTAAACTATGGAAGGTATTAAATTCAAGACCATTTCTATGTGAAATATTTTATTCATTAATTTGTTCATTTATTTAAATTCATTATATAGCTGCCCACTTTAACAGATTTGGCTTACAAAAAACAAAGACAATAAAAACAGTTAAAAACATACAACAGCACAGGCAGCCTGGCTGATACCACCATAACAATAACATGACAGGGGCTCACAAGCACATTAATCCCAAGACAGAGGGTTACCTCTACACCCTGGGAACTGCAGGAGAGAGGATGCTGCTCATAGGTCAGTGGGATGCAGTTACAAAGGCAAGGGCTGTGACAGAAAAGGCACACTTACTTGTTTTTGTTTTTTAAAGAGGACAATGTTTAATAGAAGAAACTTCGAATGTACCCATTCTGCTGGAATGTATCAGGTGAGCAGAAAAAGTTGGAGATAAGTACTCTCTCAAATATCCAAGCTTTATGCCATATATGGCTTTATAGATAATTACCCTCACCTTGAATTGTCCCCAAAAACTGACTGGCAACCAATGCAATTCATGTAACGGTAATGACACATGATACAGGTAGTTCTCAATTAGTGAGGACAATTGGGATCAGAATTTACTTGAAGTGACATGGTCATAAACTGTGATGTCAGGTGATAGCAGTTCTGGCACTTCTAGTTGCCGTTGTTACAAACCCCATTTCATTGTTAAACACGCCATGTTGAGATTTAAAGCTAGGTATCATCAGAATACTGACAAATACCAAAACCTGTACTACCAAAACCTCACTGAGAAGTTTCCTGTAGATGTTAAACAGGGCTGTCAATCCCTAAGGCACCTGACAAGTGAAAGGCCATGGAGATTATCTTTCCCTTCCATCAACACTGACTGAAATCAACCTCTGAGGAAAGAGGCAAATTACAGTGCCTCCCACTACCACCTCTTGCAGTTGGGCCAGAAGAATACCATGGTTGACAGTACTGAAAGCTACTGAGATCAAGAAGCACCAACTGAGGTGCACCACCCCCATCCAGACTCTGCCAAGGGTCAAGCAGGCTCCATACTACATACTATACAAAATGAATATTTCAGGTGGGCAGACATTTATGTATAAAGCCTAGGATATGTTACTCTATTAACCCCTCCGCTCATTAAAAGGGCCCAGTATTAAGCCCACAGTTTATGATTACTCAACTGCACTATGGTTGCCAAGAGAAACCCAGTATTAAATCCAAGATCATTTGTATGCAAAGAATATGTTCCATCAACATGGGCAGCTCTTCCTCTACTCTCACTTCAAGCCAGCTAGAAGGCAGCTCTATGGTAGAGCCAAGTTCTCAATCAGTTTTGAGAAAATAGGGATCTTTTCAAGAGATTTCTCAGACCATCTTTCACTTCTTTATTCCTGAGACTGTAGATATAGGGGTTGGACATTGGGGTGATGACTGTGTATACCAGAGCAAACACTGACCCTCTCTGAGAGGAATAGCTTGAGGTGGGTAAGAAATACACAGCAATAATGGCTCCATAAAAGAGGCCCACTATAGTCAGGTGAGAGCCACAGGTAGAGAAAGCTTTCCATCTCCCTGAAGAAGTGAACTTCATTATAGCTACTACGATACGAATGTAGGTGAGGATGATGAAGACAAAAGGCCCAAGGATGATGATGACGCCTTCAAAGAAGATGACCACCTCATTGACACTGGTATCTGAGCAGGACAGCTGCAGCAAGGGCTGATCGCAAAAATAATGGGCCAGGTGATTTTTCCCTCGATAACTGAGACGCAGGAGCAGGCCGACATGCAGCATGGCATGTAAGGTAGAAACGATACAACACCCAGCCACTAAATGCCCACAAACCTTTTGGTTCATGACTGAGACATAGTGGAGAGGGTTACAAATGGCTACATAGCGATCCAGGGCCATGACACTCACGATAAGGAGATCAGTGACGCCAAAAACATAGAAGAAGAAGAACTGGGCCATGCAGGAATAGAAGGGGATGGTCCTGGAAGCAGATACAATGTGAACTAGCATTTGGGGCACAGTGACTGTGAGGAAACCAAGATCAATGACTGAGAGGCTACGTAGTAAGAAATACATGGGGGTTTGGAGTCGCACATCCAAGGTGATGAGGAGGATCATCATGGTATTGCCCAGAAGTCCAGCACTGTACATCAGCAGAAAGAGGAGGAAGAAGAGATATTTGTGTTCAGGTTTGTAGGACAAGCCCAAAAGAACAAACTCTTTAATGTCTGTCCCATTCTCACAGTCCATGAGACCTGAAGAAAAACAATTTCATAAAATTAGAAATTAACATAATTACTAGGAACAGCTTTGCAAACAAAACAAAATGATTTAAGGGTTAATTGTCAAGTAAATGACAATGAAATATCCAAACTGAATTTGAAAATTTCATTATTTGTCCAAATGTTTTTCTAGTTGTTAGACAGTGAGGTTTTTTTTAAAATATTTCAGATAGGTTTATGTTTATTTGAAATGAGCACACAATTAGCAATGAGCACAAGTGTGTCTGGGAGAAAAATTCCAAGGATTCTTGTAAAACTGATTTCATTCAAATTACATTTAATTCAATATAATCCAATTCCTCTCCAGTTAGGTGCAGTTCATCCTGATCATATTCAGTTGTTACCTAGGATGCATTTAATCCAAAGTTATTCTCCCTATTCCTACTGCTGAGCCAAAAGAAAGAATAACTGAATAATATTTAAGCCTTTATATACCTTGTTGATTTCTTGAACAAAAATGATTTATGATTTGTGCTGAATAGAAACTTATTAATCTTTGACTCAAACCTGTCTCATCATAAAAGGACAATCTTTTTCCACTTTCCAGTTTATCTTACCACAGTGATATTCTCTAACATCCATGTATTGACTAGACCAAACTCAGTTTAGTTCCCAAGCCCAGACAAGCTCAGCCAACATAATCAGAATAAAGTCAACCCCCTTAAGGGTTCTCAATTTCAACAGATCTGTTTTTCTTTAGGCAGGAAATTGGGCAATCTAAATATTACAAAACCCCAAATTTATTTCATATAACCTGAGCATCAGAATCTAAAGCTGGCCAAATTAGGGCCATTACTGTTTAAGGAAGCCACAAGATTGAATGTATGAATTGTTGTTGTTGTTGTTGTTGTTGTTGAAAATAGGAGGAGGGAGGAGTATTATGTATTGTACACATCTTGAATTATTTATAAAAATAATAAAGGTGAGGTAAAAACAAACAAACTTGTATGCTGTCTTTCTAGCCAAATTTCTTGATGTGCTTCTTAACAGATCAGGAACATCTAAGTTCTTTCATCGGCTCCATGACTGGCATCAGAATCTCTTGTAAGATTTGAACAGCTCCCTTTCTTGAACATTTTAGCCAAGGAAGATATTCTTTAGATTCCAGAAGTTACTCAAGAAAAAAGAAGAATGAAATTGAATGAAATAGAATAGAATAGAATAGAATAGAATAGAATAGAATAGAATAGAATAGAATTCTTTATTGGCCAAGTGTGATTGGACACACAAGGAATTTGTCTTGGTGCAAATGCTCTCAGAGTACATTAAAGAAAAGGTACATTTGTCAAGAGTCAAGAATCATCAGATATAACACTTAATAATAGTCATAGGGTACAATAATATCAGTTATTTCAACTGAAGTTGTAACCAACAGAGAACCTCAGCACTAGGAGCAAATCCATACTTCCAAGGGTATGTCAATGGTATAAAGTTCAACTTATGCCTTCCTTGCATTTTGTTATCAATGAAAAAAGGAACTGATCCACTTCATGAAAGTGAGTTCTAAATTCTGGCCAAGAATAGCCATTGGCCTCCAATATTCTTTATGATGGTGAAAGACCCTCACCATTGCAACTCTTTCCAAATGCCAAATTGGGTTTCAAAGTTGGCAGAAAAAGTTGCTACACAGTGGATCTTTGCATGCAGAAAATCCCAGGTTTAATTCATAGACTCTCCAAATAACATTGGAAAAGGCTCTTGTTTGAATCCTGTAATTAACCTAAACAGAGGACACAAGCCTGGTTGGGCCTGGTTCTTATTTTGAATCTTCTTTTTTTTTTTGTAACAATTGTGGAATTTGTAAACTTGTGGAAATTGTAAATGTTATGAAAACGCTGGCATTGTCTCCAAATATCAAATAAGAAGCATCTGAGACAAATGGTAAGGTTTGCTTTTCCTGTGGAATGCTGTGTACTTGCATTTCATTACAATCGCTCCAGAAATTCCTGCAGGTGACTCCTTTTCTTTCCCATTTTTCCCAGCCTTGTTCTCCTTCCCCCATGGTTCCCATCTGGATCCATAAAGACAAATAATGCGGCATTTTAGAAACAGTAGGTTGTTTTCATTTCTTAGGCTTGCAAGTCAGGCAGTCAACTGAGGTAAAAGACAGTCGGTGGAGGGAGGGAAATCTCATGTGGGATTTTTAAACAGCTTACATGTGCTTTTCTTGCCTGGGTTGGGATGAGCAGAAGAGAAAGTCTTCTTGCATCCCATTTAATTCTTAAAGAACTAAGGATTTGTAAACCTGAATATAGTCCGATGCTCTTACCTGCTGCAATCACATCCTCTGGTGGGGGACCACTCACAGATCTAAGCTCAAATCTATCTTTTCCATCACCTACACCCATGCTTGCTACAAGATTTCGGTGTATGGTTATTTGCTTCAGGGATGAAATAGCCATCCAATGTGCCACACATAATCTTTCAATGCAATCTCAAACCACTATGGATTTGTCTTAGGTTTACATTGCATTTCTAGCGTTATGCCTCTTTGCCTTCTATAACATGCTGAATCATAAAAGTCTGACAATCATCTGCTTTCCTGTCTCCTATTATTAGTGGCTCTAACAAGGGATTCTCAAATGGTCTACAGCAGGGTCTGGGGAAGAAACCAAGGAAACTGCATATTATATTTCTCTCTCTCTCTCTCTTTGGTGTGTGTGTGTGTGTGTGTGTACTTTTTAGCCATTCTTGATCCTGCAATCCCATGGACAAGTCCATGCCTTTTTCTTGGCAACATTTTTTGAAAATGTTTTCCCATTGTCTTCTTCCAAGAGAGAGAGAGACTAACTGGCAAAAGTCACCAAGCTGACTTTTGTAGTTAAATAGGACCAGAACTCATAGTGTCCTGATTTCTAGCATGGCTCCTTTAACTACCCTTCATGTGGAACACAGATTCCAGGCATAGCCCATAAAAATTATCATAGCAAGATCAACAATCTCTACCTTGTAATTGGCTAACCATCTTACAGAACAAAGTTGTCTGTCTGTAGACAAGTTACTGCTATCTTGGAGTCCCCAGACATCAGAGAGAGGGGGGGAGGGGGGAGGGAGGGAGGGAGGGAGAGAGAGAGAGAGAGAGAGAGAGAGAGAGAGTTAGTTAGTTGAAGGACTCAGTGAACTTGAATGGTAAAAAAATATAAGTTTATCTTTATCTCTAACTGAAATTTAATTTTTCACTCATTGATTATTGTAAGCATGAATGTATACTCAAACTTCAACCATGTTCATTAACTTAGTACATTATGATATTAAATGGTTATTGATTTAATGCATTAATAATTAATAATAAAACTATTATATTGATATCTTTTAATATTTTGATAACTATTTGAGGGTAATTGGCTTCCTTTGTAATGCAATTGATATTGCAACACACACATACACACACACACACTTAGGTTCTTTTTCTGAGAAAGGATACATAGGATTCACCATTCTCTCAAAAAAGTCCATGTTACAAAAAGATTAAAAGCTCCTGCTCTAAATATGAAAAAAGTCATCTACTGTTCTCCATATGTATGCAGATCAAAGATATTTTTTAATCCTTATACAGATCCAGTTAAATACCAGTCATGTTTTGGATTAACTGGTGACCCCAAAGCAGATCACACTTATTTGTGGCAAAAGTTTAAACATTATTCCTTCGCATCTTTCATGCTCGATTATCCTTGTGTTAGAATGATGGCTACCTTGTTTTGCTCATCTTTAGTCTAAAGGGCTCAAACACATGCAACTTCTCTGACTACTTCCACCAAGCTGGATATGGCTTTAGAGGTAAGACAGTGTTGATAGCATTATGTACAAGTCAAAACATCAGAGATTGCAGCAAACCTTAAAGATAGCAATTCTATTCCTGCCTACCTCTGTCCAGATGCTCTTAGTTTTTTCCCTAGGTGTGATCTTCAATAGTGGATCAAAACATTGGATAAAATAGAACAACGCCAGATGGATCTGACTTGGTTGAGTGTCTCAACATTCCAGCAACAAGCAGAAAGAATTGCATTAGAGATTTTATACTGAAAGCCCTAGAGATATTTGACAAGTAGTCTGAATAACTCTTGGGAGGCTGGTCTCTAATGTCAAAACTTTGGAGTCAGGTCCTATAAAACAAGTATAGAGTTAGCATCCCAAATCACAAATGAGTTTGTTTATTTTGGAGATGTCCTCATATATTTTTAGATGATTTTTCTGCAAGAAAAATTAACAAGGCTATCACTCTGGGAAGTTTACACCTTCCATCTTTGAATGATGTCATATATTGAAATCTACTAATAATAGAAGCCCTTCACATGCTGTGAAACAATACAAATTACAACTGTCTTAGAAAGCAAAGACTTAAATGTAGGTAAAGGAAATGACTTGGCTGCAGATGATAGAACAATACATGAGACTGCCACAGCAAAGATCACAGTTTAATTACCAACTTGCAAGATAACAAAAGAGCTTTTAAAAAAATACACTACCCTGTTTCTCCAACAATACGGCCTCCGCCAATAGGAAGTCCCAGCACATTTTATAGGCATGAAATGAAATTAAGCCCCTCCCCCAAATTAAGGCCTATATTAAAACATGTGAAATGGGGGGGAATGGTGGGGGGGCTTGCCGTTAGGAAGTACTTTTGTTGCACACCTGGATATGGTGCTGCCTGCGTTGACCCTGATACAAAGTGCCCCAACAACGCCGAGGTCAACATCCAAGCCATCGCCACCCACCCTCCTGAAGATGCAAGGGGCGGGAATTAAGTCACCCCCAAAAAGACGGCCTAGCCATTTTTTCAGGGTTCAAAAAAAAATAAGACCCGGCCTTATTATATGAGAAACACAGTAGTTTTCTTTTATTGTTGTTCTTTTCCTCAGTTGTCTACCTTACTACTGAACTTTTCCTGGTTTTCAAAAATCAGATCATTGAAGAACTGGAGAAATTTAGTTTTCTTTATATTATTTTTACTTTGAACCTGATCAATACAATAACAAGTATTTTGCAGTACTGGTTCATCTCAATTATTAGGAAGTGAGGTGAAATCTCCCTATCTGAAGTGACAACAAAAATGATGAAACAGTATACCAGTGAGCCATTGTTTAAAGGCAGTGTGAAGTGAGTAGTTCAGGAAAAACTATAATATTAATTTAAGAAATATGATATTGTGATAGAAAGATACAAAACTTGTTATGTTTGGAGCATGGGTGCGAAGAATGGAGACGAGCCGGTGAAACGGTGAACTTCAAACTCTTTATTTACATGGTGTGACAGCTCAAAAACAATGGCTGCTACAGCCTTCCTTATATAGGCAACTTATTAGATATTCAACCAATGAAAACCAGGGAGCGCTAGCTCCATTAACCAATAAGAAAGGCTCGTTAATGGCCAATCAGATTCTCCTGAATGGATCAATCTGATCTCACCATTCAACGGCCAATCAGAATTGCAGGGCCAGAACCCTGCACTTGACTTCAAGCTCTTGATAACTTTATTAACACAATTATTCATTCACAACACCCCTTCCCCCCGGGTTCCGTTTACGGGGTGCAGTTACGTAGTCCTTGAGGTAGGACGGTTGTTTTGTTAGTCTGTTTGATTTTCGTTGTGGTATTTGGCTGGTATTTGGCTGCACTCTTGTAGAGGTAGGGTGTTGTTTGACGAAAGGGGTGCCTCTGATTCTGAGTTCGAATTTTCGTTGTCACCAACATCTTCAGTATTACCATGAGGCGAGCTCACTCCCATCTCTGGTTCCTCTTCACGTGTTTCCGTTCCGCTATCGTTCCCTTCAAAAAGGTTTCTGCTAATTGAAGTTCATCTTCCTCTGTATCTCTCCCCCCTCAGTTTGGTCATCAGGGGACTCGTAGATCCTTGACTGCAGCCTTGATCGTAGTTGATCAATATAGCGCTTCCATAGTCTATCATCGCGGCATTGCACGAGGTATGATCTTGGGCCGGTTATATGGACTACCGTCGCTTCGACCCACAACGGATCGCCCGATAAGTTTTTAGCAAATACCAAGTCACCTACCTGGAAGGTACGGCATCGGCCGCTGGATCCGTGTGGTTTCTCAGGTTCGTATGCTGGGTGTAACCGGTCGAGGTGGGAGCGGAGCTTTCATCCCATAAGCAACTCGGCGGGAGTTTTGTTGGTGACGTTGTGCGGAGTGATATGCTGTAAAAAGAGGATTCGGTTTATTTTTTCTTCGATGTTGTCATTGTCCATTTTTTGTAGCGTTTTCTTGACAAATTGTACCATGCGCTCGGCCCTTCCGTTGGCCTCAGGATGCGCAGGCAAAGTCAGCGCATGTCGAATACCGCGGTCCTCCAGGTACTGTTCAAAAGACAGCACGGTAAATTGGGGCCCGTTGTCGGATACCAGAACGTCTGGTAATCCGTGGGTTGCAAACAGTCTGTCCAGTTTCTTAATGACCGCTTCAGTTGTTGTGTTCTTCATTTGGTGGATTTCGAGCCAGTTCGAGTAGGTGTCCATGGTTAGCAAGAATGTGTGGCCTTTGGTAGGTCCTGCAAAGTCCAGATGGATATGGGACCAGGGTCCCCGCAGTGTTTCCCATTCGGTTGGGATTGCCTTTGGTGGGGTGTTGCTTACTTCCTGGCATCTATGACAAGCTTTGACCCAAGTCTCGATTTGCTTGTCGATGCCTGGCCACCACGTGTAGCTTCGTGCGAGGGCTTTCATGCGCACGATGCCGGGGTGGCCATCATGCAAGGTTCTCAGTACTGCTTGTTGGAGTCGCTCTGGAATAACGACTCTATTGCCCCAGATGATGCAGCCCTTTTGTGAAAACAACTCTGTTTGTCGACTTTTGAATGGTGCGAAGTCATCCGGTACTTGGTCCAATGGCCGTCCGCGTTCCACCCAACTGAGGACTCGTGCTAAGGTGGGGTCGCATTTTGTTTCTCTCGCGATATCACAGGCGGTTAATGGCGGAATACGAAGTGCCTCAATCTGTAACGTTGTCACTGTAGGCGCGGGGTCATCGATGGTCTCTGGAAGCGGTACTCGGCTCAATGCGTCTGCGTGGGAAATGGCCTTTCCTGGGCGGTATTGCAGCTGATAATTATAAGCAGCCAAGAATTCTGACCAGCGAGTCATTCTGGGAGATAATATATAGGGGGTTGGCTTATCTGCTTCTATTATTCCCAGCAAAGGTTTGTGGTCAGTCACTATGGTAAAAGCTCGGCCATACACGTACTCATGAAATCTTTTGACAGCAGACACAATAGCAAGGGCTTCTTTATCAATCTGGCTATAATTGCGCTCTGTTTTTGAAAGCGTCTTTGAGAAATAGGCAACAGGGGCTTCGCTACCGTTAGGCAAAACATGGCTCAAAATGGTGCCCACTCCGAAAGGTGATGCATCACACGTGATCATTAACGGCAAGGTCTCATTGTACTGCATGAGTACAGTGTCAGAAGTCAGTAGTTTTTTCACATTTCGGAACGCCTGCTCTTCTCTATGTCCCCATACCCAAATTGCTTTTTTGTCCAATAAACGATGTAGGGGTTCAGCGACAGTTGCTTTGTGCGGCAGGAATACATTATAAAAATTGATGAGGCCTAGAAACGCCTGGAGGTCAGCCTTATTCCAGGGTCTGGGAGCGTTTTTTATTGCTCTCAATTTGCTATCGGTAGGGTGAATGCCCTGACTGTCAATTAAATACCCTAAAAATTTGACACGATCTGTACACAGTTTACACTTATTTTTCTTCACTTTAAGACCTTTGTCTTTGAATTTCTGGAGGACCAATTTCAAGCAATCCCGTAAAATTTTTGAAGTAGGGGCAGTGATTAACACATCATCAAAGTAGGGCACAACGCCTTTAATCCCTTGTAATAGTCTTTCCATCAGGCTCTGAAAGATTCCCGGGGCTACGCTCACTCCGAATTGGAGTCGTGTACATTTAAAGGCACCTCGGTGCATCACGATCGTCTGTGCTTGTGCCGTTTTTTCATCTACCGGCAGTTGCTGATATGCCTGAGCTAAGTCTAGTTTAGCAAAGACTTTTCTGCCCCCCAGGGAATGGAGGAGGTGCTGCACCACCGGTACCGGATATGCGTTTTGCTGCAGGGTTCAGGGTGGCTCGGTAGTCCCCACAAATTCTTATTGACCCATCCGGCTTAATGGGTGTCACAATTAGGGTCTCCCAGGGAGAGTGATCGGTTGGCTCTAACATCCCCTGGGCTATTAACTTATCAACCTGTTCATCAATTTTCGGTTTTAGGGCAAATGGAACTTGACGAGGCTTAAGGCGGATGGGAGCTATTTTTGGATTAAGGTTAAATGATATCGGGGTCCCCTTGTACTCGCCTAGTTTTTCTGTGAAGACGTCCCTGAATTCTTGGACGAGGTCCTCCTCCCAGTCACTGCTGCCGGTTCGGTTAATGCTTGCCACTTCAATGCCGAGTGGCGCGAACCATTGGAGGCCTAATAGGCTAGGCCGGTCCTTGTCGATCACAGTCAGGGGTAAGTATGCCATTCGGTTATTGAATGCAACCCGGACTCTACTCGATCCTACGACTGGAATCTGGTTCCCCTGGTAGTCCTTTAACACGAGCCATTGGAATTGAAGGTCTTGGCGCTGGATAGTGGGGATGAGTTGCTTGAGGGTCTTCCAGGAAACCATCGAGAGAGACGATTCCGAGTCAACTTCCATTTGGCAAGGCTGATTTTCGGTGGCCACTTTAATTCGGATTTTCTTGGCATCCAAGGAAAAGGCATGACCGATAGTGATAGTTTGGTGAGCCTCTTCTCGCTTCGTGGGGCGGTTTAAGGTTCGGTTTCTGTAGGAGTGGTTCACTGGTTCTCACCTTACAGGACGGTTTCCTGTCGGTTGGCGATAGTTAGCACCCTTCGAGGTCTAGCTGGGTCCTAGGAGGCTTCTACAGACCCGTCCGATATGGCCTTGTTTTCTGCACTCATGGCAGAGCGCGTCACGGAATTTGCATTCGGACCAGGGATGGCTGGCTCCACAGCCAGCACATGGGTGTTGGGACTTCTGGTAATGGTCCCGATCGGACCGCAGTTGATGGACCTCTTCTTCATCGCTGTCTGACAACAAAGAGAGGTCCTCGTGGTGGGCCGTCAAAAGCTGTACTTCTGACTTGGGTAAGATGTCGCCTGTCAGTTGGTGTACCGGAGCAAGGTTTCGGCGCATTTGGGCAGCCGACTTCCTGGTTGCTTCTACTGCAGTAGCATCAGCGATGGCATCAACAAGGCTGATGTAGCCTTTCGCCATCAGCTTACTCTGCACGTTTAGCGCATCTAATCCCAGAACTATTCGGTCTCTCAAGGCCTCTTCCAGGTCAGTGAACCCGCAGAGGCCTCCCAGGTTTTGGAGGTCCGCGACGAAATCGGCAACGCTCTCTCCTTTCCGCTGGTTTCTTTGGTAGAACTCGTGCCGTCTTACGAGTGTTGGTACGGTCGGTGCATAATGGGCCCTCAGTAGGGGTTTGAGGACATCCCAGTCCATAGCCTTTACTTCAGCTGGTTTTGCTAGTGCCTTGGCTATCTTGAATACGGTCGGCCCGCAATGCATTAGGAATACCGCCTGTTTCTTCCCGGTCGTGGCATCCTTCAAATTATTGGTTTCCAAGAACATTTGGAAACGATCCATGTAGGACTCCCAGTCTTCTTGTGCTGGGTCGAATGGAGCAGGTGGTATGACGCCGCCGGACATGGTTCCGCCGTTGTGCATTTTCAGCCACGTGCTCGGTTATCTTCGTTGTTCAGTCAGCTCTGACGTCTCCAAATCCCACCCTCGTCGCCAGTGTTATGTTTGGAGCATGAGTGCGAAGAATGGAGACGAGCCGGTGAAACGGTGAACTTCAAACTCTTTATTTACATGGTGTGACAGCTCAAAAACAATGGCTGCTACAGCCTTCCTTATATAGGCAACTTATTAGATATTCAACCAATGAAAACCAGGGAGCGCTAGCTCCATTAACCAATAAGAAAGGCTCGTTAATGGCCAATCAGATTCTCCTGAACGGACCAATCTGATCTCGCCATTTAACGGCCAATCAGAAGTACAGGGCCAGAACCTTGCACTTGACTTCCAGCTCTTGATAACTTTATTAACACAATTATTCATTCACAACAAAACTGACAGGAACAATGCATGGAAATGCCTCCTAATTTTAATTTTTTAAAAAACAAATCCCTATTGTATTTTAACTGCAGTTCTTTCTGTGTCCTGGTTCCTTGGGAAATGGATGAATGGATTCAACACAGATGTCACAGTCCAGACAAAGGTTGTTTTTTGGGGGTTGAGAAAACAGAGGCAAGCTAGAAACTAATACTATCAGAGAACAAGATTATCTCAACAAGTTAGAACTGCCAAGGGGAAGAGGCCCTGTGCCTCCTAGGTTTTAAAAGAATGTTGATAACAGTAGAGAATATGTCTTCATGCGGGAGATAATGATGATGGCTAAAGGCCCTCGTACCCTCTACCTCCTTCCCCCCACCTCAAAAAAACCAGCCAGCAACTATGGAAATGTCATTCTGCTTGTTCTTATTTTCTTAAGAAAGCTCTTGTCTTGCCAAGAAGTCTCACTATTGCTGACTTTACCTCCTGGTTCCTTAGTGTATAGATGAAGGGATTCAGCATTGGTATCACCATTGCATACAAGAGAGAGATAAAAGTGCCTTTTTGGGCTGAGTACGATGAAGGAGGCTGGAAATAAAGGCAGCTGATAGTGCTGTAAAACAAGATGACCACAGCCAGATGTGAGCCACAGGTAGAAACCACTTTGCATTTCCCAGCTGTTGAGGGGATTTTCATGATTGTGGAGAATATTAGTACATAGGAGATAATGATAACAGCTAAAGGCCCCAGCAAATCCATCACCCCTTCCGTCTGTGCCAATAACTTTATGTGCCTTGTATTAGAACAGGAGAATTCCAGGAGAGGGTAGACATCACAGAAAAGATAAGGGATTTCCATAGAGGTGCAGAAAGAAAGGTGTGATATCAGAAGGGTATAGAGTAGAGAGTGGAGCCCGGAAATGATTCAGGATCCAGAAACCAAAAATAGGCAGCACTTGTGGCTCATCACAGTGATGTAATGCAGTGGGTGACAGACAGCCACGTAGCGGTCATAAGCCATGCAGGCAAGGAGGAAGTTATCTGTGTTACCAGAGGTGAGAAAGAAATACATCTGGGTCAAGCACTCATCGAAGGCGATGGTCTGAGTCCGAGACATCAGATTTATAAGGATTTTGGGAACGGTAGTGGAAACAAAAATGATGTCAGCCAGGGAGAGATGGCTCAGGAAGAAATACATCGGGGCCTGAAGGAGATGATTGTCTAAGTGGATAAGCAAGACAATGAGAAAATTCCCTAGGAGGGTCAGCAAATAAATGGACAGAAAAAGCAGGAAGAAAAGGCTCTGATATTCAGGTCTACTGGAGATCATCAAAAGGGTTATTTCTGAGTTGTCTGTTTGGTTCTGGTTTGCCATTTCACAGCTGAAAATGAATGAGAAAGAGATTAATATCTGATTTAACTACATTTCCTTTTTATCTCTGGTGGGGGGCTATAAATGTACATGATAATTTTATTTCTAATGTGGATCACAGCTTGGCTCTTTTTGTTTCTTTCCTTTGGCCTTATTTACTTTTGGGGTGATATGGCAGTATGCATTCAGACATACCCACATATAGAAACCTACAGCTACAGATTTGAAGCTAGTATATTCTTCCTTTTACACAATATGTCTCAATTGTCCACAAGTTTCCAAGCACGCCTATGAACATCACTACCTAATAACAGTGATTCATTGCATTATTAATTGACAATTTCAGCAAATAAATTAAGCAATCTCTGAGTTTTAGAAGTCAGCAATAGCTTGACTTTTTTTTTTAGTTTTTTGGGAAAATGTTGATGATGACCAACATCAAATTCCTTCATTATTTGTATTGATCTATATGTCCCAAATGAATCTCTTTGGGAAACGATATCAGGTAGATTTATGCCAAATCCTTTCTAATATTCAATATATTTAATTTGAGAATGGTGTTTATGTTAGGATAAAAAATAACAAAGCTGTGTTTACTGGAGATGAAACAGATACCCCTGTCATTCTGGAGTCTAGTACCAGGATTGCTTCATCATCCACTATATAGAATATGAGTCTGCCATTTTGATTTTTTTGTAAATAGATTCACAGTATTTTTGTTTTAGTTTTATCAATGAAATTATAGTCCAGTCTATATCTATAAGGTCAGAGGCTTTTACTTTTTTCCTTCAAATGCTGAAGTTAGTTGATTGGCATACCTTATATCTGTTTGAAAGTAGTATATTTCAGATTTACTCTGAACAGATTTTTTCATTTATAGTGTTTTAAAATATCCCAGTGTTTCATACATTCATTCCTAAAAATGTTTCCCATTTCTTCATGTCTGATAAAGGAGAATTTCTTGAAATCATTTTTGCTGGGTTGCTTTTGCTGATTAAGATCTGGAAACATTTGCTGCTGAAGCAATATTAAATTTTACTGAGGGCTGTATAGGATCTCATTTGCATTGCAGATTGTGGAATGTGATCTGTAATTATTACCATACCAGTATCTGTCAAAGATGATTTATGCTGTAAAAGAGATGAAACAAATCTGCCTACATATTTTATGAGCTTGTGAATCATATGTGCAACCATAATCACAACCAATTTTTCATCCCATCATTTCATTAAGTTGAACTTAAAGAACAATTTCTTAAGTTTACCATGTAGCTTCTTGGGTACTTTTCACTGGTCTAGAATTCTAATTTGGACCACTCTTCTCCCCAATAATTTCACATTCTGCAAGGTTTACGAGCTTTACAAAAATGATTTTAAACCTGAAATGTATATGATGTTTAGACCCATGGAAAAAATCATTTAATAAAGATAAATCTGCCTTTTTTATCTCCCACATCTCCTCACTTTTAGAGGCTGTACAGCTATAAAAGATAACCAGATAACCTGTGATACATTGGGACCCCATTTTAGAGATATTTCCTTACCAAGTTGAATGCCATCAACAATGGTAGAGTTTCCAATATATGTGAAAAAAATCTTTAGTATTCACAGAAATATTCAGAAATGTTTCTGCCTTGAAAGCAGCCTATGTTGAACTGTATTGTATAGTCAATCATTAGCAATTGACCACAGGAAATGTTTTTTATGGTATTTTGTATTATGTGATAAAATACTTTATCATACATTTTATCATAAATATTTTATAAAATTTGCCAAAGTTTAATTCCATGGGAATCATGGGTCCTGGATTTTGGACATATTCTCTAAGTTGGCCCATTTGAAGTTCTTGATTGGAAAAAAAATTGCCCTATGTTACTATCATAGCTTCTTTATGTTAAGCATTTCTTTCCATCATAGAGATCCACAACTACATTATAGCGAATCAAAACTGCCTAATTTCAGTGATCACATAAATTATAACATGGGGTGGGGGGAAATCTTTTTTTTTTTTAATCTCTTTCTTCACAGACTTACAATATTGGGGGTTCAATTTAAGGGCTGTAAAAATAAAGGAGTGATACTGGAGCCACAAATTTTTCTCCCCCTGGAGTCATCTTTATTGGAGCAAGTAAGTACTATTTGCATCTTATTTGGATCTCTTGGTTTTGGCTGTAAATTTTGTCTCTTCTGAACAATTTCTTGAGGGGTATTTTGAGAAATCATGACTTCCTTATTTTTTGGTTTCAGAACAGAAGTTTCCTAATAGCCACTGTTGTTGTTTTTTTACTTTCCACTGATCCATGGAAAATGAGCAATGGTTTTGTTTTATTTGCATTTCCTGTGTGGCAGTGAATATTTTAAGGCCTCGAGATCATGTGAAGTATTCATACCATTGGTAAGACCACATTTGTAATATTTCATCCAGTTTTGGTCACCATGATACAAAAAAGATGTTGAGACTCTGGAAAGAGTGCAGAGAAGAGCAACAAAGATGATTAGGGCACTGGAGGCTAAAACATATGAAGAACGGTTACAGGAATTGGGTATTGTCTAGTTTGATGAAAAGAAGGACTGGGGGGTAACATTGTTAGCGGGTGATATAATAGCAGTGTTCCAATATCTAAGTGGCTGCCACAAGGAAGAGGGGGTCAATCAATTCTCCAAAGAACCTGTGGGGAGGGGAAGAAGCAATGGATGGAAACAAATCAAGGTGAGCTCCAACCTAGAACTAAGGAGACATTTCCTTAAAGTTATAACAATTGATCAGGGGAATGACTTGCCTTCAGAAGTTGCAGGTGCTCCAACACTGAACGCTTTTAAAAAGAGATTGGATAACCACTTGATAAAATAGTATAAGGTCTCTTACTTGAGTAAGGGTTGGACTAGAAGACCTCCAAGGTGCCTTCTAACTCTATTATTCTTTTATTCAAGTTCTGTTTTAAGGGCTGATGGAATATCTGTAATCCAAATCATAAACTACTCCTTCAAATTTTCCCCTGGAGATTCATGGGAAATACTAATACTCTAGGTCTGCCAACAATCTTATTCTTTTCCTATTAAAATTCATAAAATGAATTTCTTGCAGTTGATTAATCTGAGTCACATTTGACAGTATTCCAAATCCTTGAAACCGTCCAAATTGTTTCCTTTAAATCAGACCAGTTTTGTTTGATTCTGTATCTTTAGAACACTGGATAAAGTATCCTCAGGCTGAGACCAGACTGACTCTTTAATGAATTAAAAAAATATTCTTTACTGAAATTTATTTTATTAGAGCTTTTTATTTATCATTGCCTGGGTTCATGTCCAAGACAGACTCATCGGCTCACAATTTCTGGCCTGATGCCTTTTAACCATCACATCAAACTGTCTCTTTTAAGTATTCTCATGATTTCCAATCTACACTCACACTAATGCAAACAGCAGTGGGATATAAAGGAAGGTAACAGCTATGTTAGTTGTATCACATAACTGATTTCAGAATGCTCCTTGTCTCCCACCTGAGTGACAAAACACAGCTTCCAAAATAGTTTTAGTTTTATATGTGGAACTTTGCTGCCCTCTTTTGTACCTGATCATCCTAAACAGAAAAGTGAAAGATGGAAACCAAGCATTGTGTTATTTAAACAGCATCCTATGTTGCAGAGTCTGGGACTAAAGCTATCTGTTCATTACATTACTTCCCCTCTCTTAGTTGAAGCAACAATTTGGAATCTAAAATCTTCTTGGCTTGCAAAGGAATTGATGGGTGGCTTCATCTTCTGGAGGCTTTCAATAAGAGATTGGACCGCCATCTGTCAGAAATGGTGTAAGGACTCCTGCTTGGGCAGGGGTTTGGACTAGATGATTTACAAGGTCCCTTCCAGCTCTGTTAATCTGTTAATCTAATCTGTTAATCCATCTAATTTTTAAAGTAAAAGAGCTCAGACTCACCTCATCAGAAGCTGCAAGTTCCACTTCTGAATCTATGGGTGAATGATCTGTTTTAATCTAGACTGAAAATGAACTGAGAAGATCTTGGTTTCTTTTTTCTTTACATTCCATAGGAACCTATTATGGAGCTTTATGAAAAAGGAAAGGAACCCAAAGCAGATGGAATTGTAGTTTTAAAACAAATCAGATATTTTTTTATGATTCTTATCCTTTGTGGTCTGGCTGGAGATGACATTTAAATTCAATTGTTAGTTGATTTGTCTTCAAAAGTCAACCATTCCGCAGTAGGGCTTGTGCATTACTGTGATTCCTTCTAGATTATAAATAACTTGATAATAAAACTGCAAAACATTTAATTGGTCCAGGGAATTGTCCACAGGAGTTTAGTCAATGGTGCATACAATCCTAAGGAGAACTTATTAACTAAACAATTGTTGATTTGCCATAGGTTCAGCACTACCTATCTTCCACCCTTATCAATCATGCTCTGAACAGGTAATGCTAGCTACAGCCCTATCTTCTAAATATGCTAAGAATTACAAAAGAAATCCCAAAGTAGGGGTGCATTTCAAGAATTCTTTCAGTATTTCTGAAAAAAATGTGTAGAATAAGGACTGACAATAGTGAACAATTTTCCAGATTTCTAATTGCAAATTACAGTACAGATTTCTATAAAAATTGTATCCTATTGGGTATTTTTTCAAGAGTATTCTCATCAATGACTATAATTTATGATTACATTTCAGGCAAAAAAAGAAGAAGCAAACATGCCTACTCTCTTTTGAAGCTTAGGGACTGAAGAATAAATCATAGAGATTTAAAGAAACCCAACATTCCTCTTCCTAGTTCGGTGGCCATCATACATTTTTTTACTGTAGTGTTTGGAGCTTACGGCAGTTATAATCCAAACTATTCTTCTCCTGCTCTGGCCATCTTCTTAAACTGTTACATAGCAGAACTGGCCCTCACCAAGGCTGTGAGCATTCTGCTTATAAGGCTGTTGTTATTGTTTTGGACCATAAGATTACAATGAAAAGTTCTCTCTTTGGTATATATGCATTTATATTCTTGTTAAAACCAGATCTGATATGGGGCAAAGAAAAAAGAAAAATATGACCATCCCTTGCTTGAAATGGCAAATCCTTTTGGGCCTAGTAGAAAAGAATTGGAACTTTGTACAATATATGTTGACAGCAGCAAGACTATTGCATGCACAAAAATGGAAGGACACTCTGAGTCCTATCACAGACGAATGGTTGCAGAAGCTGATGGAGTTGGCTGAAATGGCAAATTTGACTATTTTGATTAAAGAAAAAAATATAAGTTTTTTTGTTTCCACATGGAGACCACTTCTGAACTTTGCACTTGAAGCGAAAAAGAATGAAACTTTGATTTTGGGTTCTACCAATTAGATAGATAGATTTTTATAGAAATGGCTAGTTTTTATTATTATGAAAAAAACAAAAAGTTGTGATTTGATATTAATGCCTTTTTCTACTGCAACAGAGTTGGAAGTCAATGTTTCTTTTTTTCCTACCTTTCCTCACTTCTCTTCCTCTTCTTCCTTCCCATTGTTCGCCTATTTACGTTTGTATTTTGTATCTTATTTTATTTTATAACTCAATAACAATGTTAAACAACAAAAAAGAAATGGCAAATTTGTAGATGTAATTGTAGCAATCCCTCCAACACTACCCAGAGAATCGCTTCCTCTGATACCTGTTCTATTTCCTCCACTTTCCTCCACCTGAAGTTCTGGGGATGAGCAGAAGTGAACGTCTAGATAAGTAAGACATTCTATAGCTCATCAGCATCCCTGTATTTTCTATTTTTAAAATGGTCATGTCTTGTTTCAGAAAATGCATTGCTTTCTAACGCTTGAGATCCTCATGGTTCTTTCTTTATGGCCATGTTGGAGAGCTCTGTTTGTCTTTAAGTACAGTGAGTCCCTGACTTACAGCCCTTTCATTTAATGGCTGTTCAAAGATACAACAGCCTTGTAAAAAGTGACTTTAAAACCTGCATATGGACTTATGACTGTTGCACCACATTCTCAAGTCATGTGATCACAATTTTGATGCTTGGTTTTTTTGACCAGTTGCAGTGTCCTGCAGTCATGTGATTGCAATTTGTGAGCCTTTTTTTATGATTTCCAGTAAAATTATGTTCATTGGGGAAGCCGGATTCATTTAATATCCATGTGATCCTCTTGATGTCCAGGTTAACTTCCCTATAAATTGTCAGCAAATTGGATCTGCCTCTAATTATGAGTGGAAATTCTGGTCCCAATTGTGACTGGACCTGTAAGCAGAAAATAAGACTGCCATGAAACCGGTTGTTCCTGCTACCAATCAACCTATTGTGATTGTGCTTTTCAAAGTTACTGTGTTGTATTGATTTGTATTTAGTTATTTAAATGTATTAGCTGCTCAATTTTAAAGAAAGTCTGACTTCCTCCAAGGTAATGGGTGACAAAGCCTGAGAAAAGTTATACTCTTTGAAGTTGTCATTAGATAGTGTTTGAGCAAGAGTGAAACAGCTAAATATTGAAACAGCTAAATATGAGTTAAGTCTATACCAGGGCCAGGAATGTAAATGAAGGTAATGTAATTAGCACCCAAAAAATGTTGCCATCTTTGTGCCACAATTAAGACCAAGTGAGAAAGGGCAGGAGACTACGATGGCTGGAGACTACTATGGGCAGGAGACTACGGTGGCTAATTTCAGATGGAAACACCGACACTTTCCCATCTTCTTAGTTCTTACTTCTTCAACAGCTTTTTCTTGGCCTCTTCCAAGGATTTGATATAGTTCTGTCTTTCATCAGCAATGATGGTGCCCTTGCTTGCCCTGAAAGTCCTCTTGGCAACTTTTTCTCCCACTGTCTAGGTTAGCTTCTTCTACCTTTAAGTTCTGTGGTTTTGGCTTAAATGGTTCTCCAAATGGATAAGCAAGACGATGAGAACATTCCACAGTAGGATCCACAGGTAGATAGACAGAAAAACCAGGAAGAGAAGAATCTGATGTTCAGATCTCCTGGAAATCATTAAAAGGCTTATTTCTGAGTTGTCTGATTGGTTCTGGTTGGCCATTTCACAGCTACAAAAAGGAAGAAAGCAGAAATGAAGATGGGATTGAGCTGGTGCTATATACATTTTGTCACTCGCAAGAACAGAGGAGAAGAGTAATACCTGAACAAGGTTCATTATTCTCAGCTAGATTTCTTCAGTTTGGTTGTGTCAGGATGAAATTCAGTAAACAAGATGTTTTTAAAATATGTTTTAATAAGTAATAAGTAAATATAGGGAGTCCTCAACTTATGATCACAATTGAGCCCCAAATCTCAGTTGCTAAGCAAGACATTTGTTAAGTGAGTTTTGCCCCATTTTACCACCTTTTTTGCTATAGTTGTTAAGTGAATCACTGCAGTTGTTAAGTTACTATCAGTTGTTAGGTGAATCTGGCTTCCCCATTGACTTCGCTTGTCAGAAAGTCATAAAAGCTGGTTACATGAGCCCAGGACACTGCAACTGTCATAAATATGAGTCAGTTGCCAAGCTTCCAAATATTGATCACGTGACTGTGGGATCCTACAATGGTCTTAAGTGTGAAAAATTGTCATAAGTCACTTTTTTCAGTGGTGGTGTAACTTTGAACAGTCACTAAACAAACTATTGTAAATTGAGGACTACCAGTACAATAGTTAGTAAACATGATTAGCTTCTAATCAAGAGATACTCGATTCATCATATATATATCTCCATCCAAATCCAAATCTGATGATAAAGACTTTTCATTATTTGGAGTACACAAATTATATCCATTACCCCCAATATGATCTTTGCAGCAAGATCTATATCTGCCAGTTATTTATAATCCACTGAGATCTGGCTAAATTCAAGGCTAAATTCTTAGTTTTCTTAGTTATAGCAATAGCACTTAGACTTATATGCCACTTTATAGTGCTTTACAGCCCTCTCTAAGCGGTTTGCAGAGTCAGTCCATTGCCACCAACAATCTGGGTCCTCATTTTACCCACCTCGGAAGGATGGAAGGCTGAGTCAACCTTGAGCCTGATGGGATTTGAACTGCCAAATTGCAGGCAGCTGATAGTCAGCAGAAATGGCCTGCAGTACAGCACTCTAACCTTTGTACCATCAAGGCAGGAATTTCCTTTCAATTCTTCCCAGTCTAATAACTACTTATAATATTATAGACTCTTAATTAGTTCACTGGCTCATCTCAGTCTGGTATCACAACCATTTGAGATGATGAGAAGTTACAAAAACCAATTGCTTCTGTGAATTAAGCAGCAAATTTGATTTTAGGAATTACTTCTCTCAGCCTTGAGAGTTTTCCCCTCTAATGAAATTGCATTTTTAGTACAAATAAAAACTTAACCTTTTGTTTCTGTTAATTTTTGAAAGAAAAAAAAAGGTGATATTGTACACTAAATAATTTGGATCATAATTGAGAATTGTTCTCATATTGCTGGTTAGAGTTAACACTTAATCTGCAATCCTTGGCACTTATTCTCTCCATCAGGGTAATGTAGCACAAAGTAACTAGAGCTCACAGCTAAATGAATAGGAGGAACAGATGTGATAAGTCTATATGTTTGATCCTAAACTAGTTCAAGAATGACTCATCCTTCCATCCTTCCGAGGTCAGCAAAATGGAGACTCAGATTGTTGGGGGCAATATGCTGACTCTGTAAACCACTTAGAGAGGGCTGTAAAGGACTATGCAGTGTTATATAAGACTACAGGCTATTATTATATCCTGAACTCTTAAACAAAATGATAAAGACTCACCTTCATTCCACAAAATCTTCTTTTTAACTCTGAAATGTGTTTTATGATTGTGTTTTGTAATTCCATCTTGAAAACTGGCCCAAGGATGCTGGTTTCTTTTCTTTAGTACTAAAGATCCATATTGTTGCATTATTATCATTCATAACAATAATTAATTTATTGAATTTATACACCATCAATCTCCCGCTGAGCATAAAACGCCTCTTGCTTTTGAAACAAACTGGAAGCTTCCCCCATAATTGGAAACCCAATGCCAAATCTAACTTAGAAGGATAATTGGTCATTGAGATTGAGCAGGTCTTTTGTTTCAAATAACTGGAGTAGCTCTTCATTCTGCCAGGGCTAAGAAAGGTTTCTCCAATTTTGCACCATTAGAACTTGTACAATCCAAATGTCTAAGATCAACCCCAAATTGTGGCTCTAATGACACCCTGCACCTATTGACAGGCTTTATGAGGGTAGAGTAGGGGGTAGAGTGGGATGGCCATACTCACCTATTGGCTCAGACTATCCTTTTTTCCCCCTCTTAGCCTTGCCCCAATAACTATGAGTGATGGATTTTTTCAATCCACATGGAAACAGGCTTTGGCAACTAATATCTCAACCCTGAGCTTCTATCCAGATCTTCTATTCAGCACAGAATATGGCCAAAGCACTCATTAAACAGCATGTAGCAGACACCGAGGGACAATTGGATCTAGTCACAACCCCAAATTTATTGGCAGTGAACAGGTATTCTAGCTCTCCTGTGGCACATCCAAACACTTAAGGGGTTTTACTCACGCACACTGTCAGGCCTTCCCTCAACTGTCCTTGATGACCAATACAGGAAAATTATTGACCCAGAGAAACAATGCCTCTGTGACTCTGGACACCTAGAAACAATACAACATGTCCCTCTCCACTGCCTGTACTACATCCATATAAGTCTCATCTCACTTTTTGTTCTTTTTACAACCCTGTAGCTTCTTAATTCAAGATAGGATCAGGGCAACTGGGTGGAGCTGAGCATTTACTAGCCGGATACCCTACCTGATGCCTACTTGGAGCTTGTAGCATATGGTCATAGGCCATTTTGAATGGTACACAAATGTGGTTATATCCCTATCTGTCTATCAATAACAGATTGGTCTGAATGCCAAGCTTCTGGAAATTCCCTAGCATTTTTGGATTTTGCTTGATGTTCACAGTTTCCCAGTTGAAACTTTGGTTCAATCAAACCATGTGTTATGAGATTAAGATGTTTTCATTGTGTCTTCTAGCTGCTGGTTGGTGTTCATGTTCATACATTCTGCTAATTTTCTGTCTGTCTATCCTATGTAGTGGCTGTTATACTTCCTACACTGAATACTGTAGATGGTCTCCTGTTTTTCCTTCTTGGGCTATTGGGACTTTCAGTTGTATGTGTGGAAATGCTGTACTTTCTAGATGCTACATTATAGTCTCTGCTGTGAGTCCTGAGAGTGGTAATCCCATAGTTGTTCTTCTGATTTCTTGGTATATTTGTCCATTAAACTAAAAGTATGTAGTGAGGGAGAGGCTGGTGAGGTCCATTATTCTGGAATTTTAATCTTAGTATATTTGGCTAGGTTGGTTATGTTTTGTAGTACTACTGCTATGGATTCTTCAGCTTGTTCCAGGTCTATTGACATGAAGAACACTGCATGAAACCATAATTTCATTTTCTTCTATTTTTAGGCCTTTGATTTTCTGGAGGCACTGAGGGGGAGAATTGATAGAATATTCATTTGTCTCTATGAGATGTTCAAACTTTTTTGTTAAGTGCATACTTTTTGGAAGAAGATTAACCAATCATTCTAGAATTTGTCAATTTCTTTTCCACCAGACTGCAAGGTCTTTACAGCCTCACTACATACAACCCAGCGAAAGAGTTTTGTCTACATATTTTGATGCATTATTGATTACTCCTTGAATGTACACTTTTTGCGTATTTTAAAATATTATAGATTTTAGAACAATTTTATTGGAAGTACATTTTCTGTGTATATGCTTTTATAAGAAAATAGTTCCATGCTTATTTTTCTTCACACGTATGTATTTTAGTCTCTCTCTCTCTCTCTCTCTCTCTCTCTCTCTCTCTCTCTCTCTCTCTCTCTCTCTGTGTGTGTGTGTGTGTGTGTGTGTGTGTTAGGAAGTGCACTCAATATTCTGAATTGGGGTCTATGATACATATGTATTCCAAGTCCTCCTATGCCTTCAGCATGTCCATCCCAAATCAGCATATTAAAATGCCATTCATCTCTATTTGAAAATTTGTCAAGAGTTGTTGCTATTAACATACCAGGTAATGTTAAAACTCATAAATGAATTATCCTCTGAGTGGATTAATTTCATCTTTCATCTATCCTAAATAGATTTCATCTCAATTATATTTAGACCAGTTGCACTCTTTCAGAACAGTTTCCTTGTGACTGTGATATTTCCAAAAATCATCAGAATGCTTCCTAAATTATTCTATAATTAAATATATTTTAAAAATTAATCACTACATTTTAAAAAAAATAACACTGGAAATGTTTGTGACTCTGCTTATTTCAGATCTTGGAATTCAAGTAATCATCTCCATCAAATCTGTTTGTATGATTCATTTCATTGCATTATTTGCATTTTTTTTTCAAAAAGCCATCATTTGCAATGTTATTATACAACTTGCAAATATGGTGAGTTCTACAATGTTCAGTTAGCTCAGTGGACATGTTTTACAGATGATTTTACTTTGCAAATAAAAGAACAGGAATGTTGTTATCATTTTATTTTATTTTTTGTAAAGAGAAAGGTAACATTCTTAGAAAATTAATACCGATACCAGTTTTTACTAGTTTTGTAGAGTAACTCTGAGGAAATAGTTTTATGGGGTGATCTTTCAAGTTTCACTCCACAGAAAAGTTACTGGAAATTTTACCTGTTAATAGCAAATTCATTTTTGATTGCTAAAACTTTAAATTGCGAGCATCACCACACCCTCAACACAATAGGGAAGCATCAGCAGCCCAGGAGCAACACCAAGTTTGGAGAAACATAAAAAAGGATCTGTATCAGGGGTGGGATTCTACCAGTTCGCACTTATTCACTAGAACTGGTTGTTAACATTATAAGCAGTTCAGAGAACCGGTTGTTAGAAGAAATTGCTGGCCTAATCCTGTAAGGAAGGCAGGAAGGAAACATTCTGGTGTTGCTTCTAGAAACTGCCTCTCCATTAACTCTTATTACATTCTTGGCAGGACTAGACTTCCTGTCTCAGGAACTTCTCTGGAGTTTTTTTTTCCCCTCCTTTGCTGGTACTTTGCTTGTGTGGAGTGACCATTCAAAGTTACAATGGCATTGAAAAAAGTGATCTATGACCATTTTTCACACTTACGACTGTTGCAGCATCCCCACAGTCATGAGAGGCCAGGCGAGGAGATGCGTGCCTCGATGTGAGTGATATTAAGTTGGCCACGCCCAGCCAATAACCAAGCCATGTCCACCCAGTCACATGACCACCAAGCCACGCCCACCAATAAGCCATGCCTACAGGACTGGTTGTTAAAGAATTTGAATCCCACCCCTGATCTGTATGGAATAGATGCATGTTCCACTGGCCACAGGAAGCTTGCTAACTGATGGATTGGGACTGAGGATGGAAAAACAGGAGAATGGAAACTGGCTGGGATCCTGAACAGGGTAGTTCCTGTTTCCTGAACCAGATAGTTCCCATTTCCATCAATCTAGTAAATATTTGAATACTGAAGTAAGGAAAATCTTTGTTTAGATAGAATCCCCCTGCATACACACAATTATGCAACTTGTAAACATGCTTACAGACCCGACCCACACCCACTGCATCTTGAGCCCAAATTATACCAAAGATGGGTGGGGATATGATAACAATTAGATATGCTCCATTATTGCAACCACTTATTTTTTTATCAATGAAGAATGAGAATCCATTTACCAGAGATGACACAGCCTGTCATGTAGCAGTGGTTTCAATTCATGCCTTCAAATTTCAAATCTAGTTCTCCGCCTACCAATCCACTTTAACTCTCATAAAGTTCATCATGTACCATTAACTATAATCACCCAACAATCATCCCTTAGATTTTGTTCTCCTTATTGTTTCTATAGATATTCATTAAACAACAAATTTAACATTTTATGTGATTCCTGCAACAGGAGATTATCATTCTTAGTACAATAATATCCCAGGTACAAACTCAGATTGGGACATAGCCAGGATTCACTTTGCTGAGGTTTTCTCTCCCTCTCTCACAGAAATGCAGATTTTGAGGAACAGAGAAAGAACTGAAATAAGTCGGCAGTTTTTGTCCTTCCAATAAATCTTTTCAGAGCAGCTTTGATCTCCATGTTTCTAAGAGTGTAAATGAATGGATTGAGTATGGGAGTTACCATTGTGTACATGAGAGAAGAAATCATGTTCTGTTCTGGACTCCTGGAGTTTGGCTGCAGATAGACCCAGCAGAGGGTGCCATAGAAAAAGGTCACCACACCCAAGTGAGAACCACATGTGGAAAAGCCTTTTGTTCCCCGTTTGTGGATGGGACTCTTAAGAATGGTGTGGAAAATGCAGGCGTAGGAGATCACGATGAGGATAAATGGGCCCAATACATCCACATAGCTCTCAATTAGAGAAATGGTTTCTATAACGCTTGTGTCTGAGCATGCCAGACGTAACAAAGGGAAGAACTCACAGAAGAACTGGGGGATCTTCTTAGAGGAACAGAAAGAGAGGGCGAACATTATCAATGTATACAGCACTCAATTGAGGGATGCCAGGAGCCAACAGACCGCCACAAGTAAGAGGCAGCGCTTGTGGCTCACCCGCGTGGCATAAAGCAATGGATGGCAGATGGCCATATAGCGGTCATAGGCCATCACAGCCAAAAGATAGTTGTCTGTGTTGGCAAAAGTCATGTAGAAATGCATTTGCATCAAACAACCACTAGAGGAAATAGTCCTGACCTGGAAGAGAAGGTTTTGCAGCATCTTGGGGACAGTCACAGAGGCAAAGCCCACATCTGCCAAAGAAAGATGCTTGAGGAAGAAATACATGGGGGTCTGCAGAAGGTGAACATCCGAGGAAATCAGCAGAACAATCAGTAAATTTCCCAGGACCGTCAGGAGATACATGAATAGGAAGAGCAAGCCCAGAAGGTGTTGATGCTCTGACTGGAAGGAGAAATCCATAAGAATGAAATCTGATAAATCCGTGTGGTTCTGTTTTGCCATAACTCAACTATGGAAAAGAATAAAAAAAAAAAAGACACAGAGATATGCAACAGTTCACTCAGAAGAATCCCACATTGAATGTGACCAAAGGTAGAAACAGAGAAAAGAAGCAAGACAAGCCATAATATGTGTGCTGGACTCCCTTCTGCCTCATTTCAATCGGTAAAGTAAAGGGTTTTGAAACAAAGAGTGAATCATGCATACCTGAAGGTACCCACCTTGCCAAAACAAAGCAAATTTGAATTTGACTGGTCCTTAGAAAATTGCTTTAGATTTTTTTCTGAAGACTGCAGGAGGCAGGGTTTTATTTCACTCTAGAATAAACATTAAAAACTGAAGATGACATCAAAGCAAGTTTTATATGTTCTGCTTTGAGGTACATGATGAAAGACAGATGGGTCCAAAAAGCCCTAAAGAAAGCAATTGAAAGATGACTTTGTTTCTGTAAACGTTGGAAGCCACATTACAGAAGTATGCTCTAAAAGCATTTGTTCTTGTTGCTGACACCTAGTTAAATTACTGAACAATTTCATGTGGATCTGACAGCTTCATTTGTGTACCAGCCTACCTTATACGTATCAGTGTTATCACTGAAGTCTTTTGTTACTTGAGTCCTCTGAACTAGGACATTATTGCTTCCTGGAGGAATTTTCTTCTGGTTTAGCATTTACATTTAGAAATGAAGCCATGGGAAACTTTTAGGAAGACGGAGGAGGTTGCGGGGAGGGCTTAAAAAGGAAAGGCATGATGGCTCTGTGCCCTGATACAGATCGAACAGAAAATGACCTTACCTCATTCATTCCTGCTCAACCTGAGAATATGTTTCTTTGAGTCTTCTTTCCACAAATTACATCCACAATATTGGATCTCTCATTACACTATCCAAGATGTCTCCAAATGTAACTTTCAGCCCTTGTATGTCACCTGGATGAGAAAGATAATAAAAGTAAATACATATAATAATAAATAAACTTGGATATTTTCTACCTAATTGATTCCTTTCTTTTGGAGACAGCTTGATTTCGGTGTTGCATTTTATCTATGCTGAGTTAATCCATGGTTTATTTATTTATTATTTATACTTCATTTATTTAGAAGTCATATTTATATATCCTATATAACTACAGCTATTCTATAGTTGCTCTCAATGCTGACACTTCCCATATTAGAGCATCCAACTGAATTATTCTACCTCTCTGAAGGAATATATGAAAGGCAGGAAAGCAGATCAAGCCCATAAACCAGTAGTTTGTGATAAAGTCAAGCCAGGCACATTAAAATGTCATTAATTTCACATTGGTGTATCTATTTATCATATCACAAGAAGCAAAAGAACACAGAGACCTCTATGTAGAAAAGCCCAGGACATTTACAAACCCTTTTCCTATAGAGAATGTTCTGTACCTTCATTTGCATTCTTGAAACCC
Organism: Hydrophis major; assembly: GCA_033807585.1. Classification (NCBI taxonomy): domain Eukaryota; kingdom Metazoa; phylum Chordata; class Lepidosauria; order Squamata; family Elapidae; genus Hydrophis; species Hydrophis major. Next base: position 226,778,965 of record CM066329.1, read on the forward strand.
CGCGTTTTGATTGGTCAAAGCGCGGGGTGATCTGATTGGTTTAGTGAGCCGCGCTGATTGGCCCGCTGAGAATCTCCCGCGATTGGCGGATATGAATCGCGGGAGATTCAAAGTGGTGCCATTGGCCGCGGCAGCCGCGGCTTGAGAATAAAAAGCCACAAGTTTTCCCTTGGAGCCAGATCGGTTCCGGGGGCTTAATAAAGGGCTGAAACCACAGTCACTGCCTCCTGGTCTCCTTGCTGAACGGACACGACACTGGCAACGAAGGTGGGATCCCAAGGCTGAACCCCATCAAGCACGTGTCCGCCGGAAGCAAGACCGACGAGATGGCCAGCATCGCTCCGCCCGCGCCCTTCAATCCCGCTAGCGAGGACTGGGAATCCTACACAGACAGATTCCTCATGTTCCTCGAATGCAGCAACATGAAGGACACCACTGGGCCGAAAAAATGAGCCGTCTTCCTGACACACAGCGGGCCCGCAGTGTTCAAGATGGCGAAAGCCCTCGCGAAACCCGCCGATGTCAAAGCGATGGACTAGGACGACCTCGAGCCCTTGCTCCGCAACCACTACGCCCCCGCTGTGCCCACTCTCATCAGGTGGCACGACTTCTACCGGCAGGACCAGAGACCGGGCAAAAGCATCAGAGACTTTGATGCCGAGTTGCGGAACCTAGGAGGCATGTGCGGATTCTCCGACATGGACGAGGCCCTACGGGACCGAGTCGTGCTTGGACTTCGGGATCCAGTCCTCCAGAGCCGACTGATGGCCAAAGGCGACATCGCCTTCGCCGACACCATCGCTGAAGCCACTGCAGACGAGGCTACCCAGAAGTCGGTGAACCGCATGCAGAGATCGGACACCAGGGACCGCACCGCAACCACTGACTCAGGACAGGCGACTGAGACCCAACCGGAAGCAAGTCACCGCGAGACCACTGCGCACCATGGTGAATTCCACTCCGCCTCCGACACCTCGGACGAGGAGGAGGAAATCCACCGGCTCCAGGCGGGACGCGACCAGCGCAATCGGGGGGGTCGTAAGTCGTGTGCCGGTTGCAGAGGCAACCACCCAAGACCGGAGTGCCATTTCTTCAACGCAGTCTGCCGGCATTGCGACAAAAAGGGCCACATCGCCCGCGTCTGCCGACTAAAGAAAGCCTACAGGCCCAGACGGCGGGACCACAGCGAGCGGAGACGGGACAGCACACCCCCCCAGAGCCAGAGATCACCCAGCTGACAGCCAATGGGACCGGAGCGGGTGAACCCGACGAGGCGGAGAGACCCGGTGGAAGGAGGAAACCCACCAGACGGTCATCATCAGCCACGCATCAACCACTGATGCCCGAAAAGTCTACGTGGAGGTAGGCATCGAAGGCGAGACATGCAGAATGGAGGTGGATTCCGGGTCCTACCTCTCCATGGTCACCTGGCAAGAAATCAAACGCTTGGTGCCTACCATCCACAAGAAGGGACTGGAGAACCAGAGACTAATCATCAAAGACTACCAGGGAAACCGCATCCCGGTAGTCGGAACCGGACAATTCAAAGTAACATTTAAGGGCCACACGGCAAAGCTTCCCCTAAAAATCGTGGACCGAGACCGGCCCAGCCTTTTGGGACTGCAATGGTTCGCGCCCCTTGGCATCGAAGTCACGGGCATCAACCACATCGCCGAGACCGATTGGGAGCAGCACCTGGCACGGGACTTCCAGGAAGTGTTTGATGGCACCCTAGGCAAGTACCGAGGGCCTCCCATCTCCTTCAGCCTAGACCCTAACATTCCCCCGAGACACCTAAAACCACGGCAGGTACCTTTTGCAATCCGGCCAAAAATTGACGAGCAAATTGACAAGCTCGTCAAGCAAGGGGTCCTACAACCAATTGATCATGCCCGGTGGGAGACCCCAATAGTCACCCCAGTCAAGCCCGATGGGTCGGTGAGAATCTGCGGGGACTATAAGGCCATCCTAAATTGCACCTTGCAACAAAGCACCAACACCGTCCCAGTAGTGCAGCATCTTCTACACTCACTGGGGGGAGGCAAGGTTTTTGTGAAGCTCGACTTGGCCCAAGCATACCAACAGCTGCCGGTCGACGCAGAAACCGCGGAGGCGCAAAACATAGTCACCCACCGGGGAGCTTTCTGATGTAACCGACTCCAGTTTGGAGTCAGCGTGGCGCCTGGAATTTTCCAGAGCTTCATGGAGAGACTCTTGCAGGGCATCAAAGGGGTGGTGCCCTACTTCGACGATGTGCTGGTGTCGGCAACCAACCAGCGAGAACTAGAGGGTCGGCTAAGGTAGGTGTTAACCAAATTCAAGGAAACCGGGCTAAAAGTGAAGAGGGAAAAGTGCCAACTTTACACAGAGCGGGTCGAGTTCCTGGGATACCTCCTAGACCGGCACGGCATCCACCCCACCGAAAGTAAAATCAGAGCCATTAAGGAGGCTCCCACACCCAGGACTAAAATGGAACTGCAGGCATTTCTGGGACTGCTTAATTTTTACAATGTTTTCCTGCCACAGAAGGCGACCGCGGCGGAGCCTTTGCATAGGCTCTTGGACAAGACGGCTACCTGGACTTGGGGGAAATGCGAGGAAGCCACCTTCAGGAGAACCAAGGACCTGCTCACCTCGGATGCCGTCCTCATCCAATACAATGAGACCCTACCACTCGCCGTCACATGCGATGCCTCACCCTTCTGCGGCGGCGGCGTCCTCAGCCACACAATCCCGGATGGAAGAGAAGCGCCCATCGCCTTCTTCTCCAGGACACTCACCAAACCGGAGCGGAACTACAGCCAGCTGGACAAGGAGGCCCTAGCCATCATCGCAGCAGTGAAGAAGTTCCATGAGTACCTCTACGGCTGCAACTTCACAATCATCACGGACCACAAGCCGTTGCTGGGCATCCTGGCAGGAAACCACCCCGAACATTTTATCTCCCAGGATGACAAGGTGGTCCGAATTTCTTGCTGCCTACAGCTACCGGCTCACACACTGACCCGGTAAGACTGTTACACATTCAGACGCTTTGAGCCGCTCACCGCTACCCGACCTAGACACCGACCCAGCACCCACAACGAGCACCCTCAGCATAGAGACTCTGCCCGATCTACCCATAACCGCGTCAGACATTGCCCAAGAAACCAATAAAGACAAACGTCTGGCGCGGGTGTTACATTGGGTAGAGAAAGGGTGGCCGGAAAAGGACAACGACAAAGCATTCAAAACATTCCGGAACCGGCAAACGGAACTTTCACTGCAAAAAGGGTGTGTACTGTGGGGGGATAGGGTGGTTATCCCGGAAAAACTGCAAGGGAAGGTAATGGGGTTGTTACATGAGGGGCACCCAGGCATAGTTAGAACGAAAGCCCTGGCCAGAAGTTATGCTTGGTGGTCAGGGATGGATAAGCAAATCGAGGCCTGGGTGGCAAGGTGTCAACGCTGCCAAGAAACCAGAGCGAGCCCTCCCGCGGCACCGATCCTGGAATGGGAAACCCCCAGGGGACCCTGGTCTAGGATCCACATAGACTTTGCCGGGCCCAAGGACATACATTCCTAGTAACCGTAGATGCTTACTCCAACTGGCTGGAGGTAAGCAACATGAAATCCACCACCACAGAGGCCGTAACCAAGGAACTTTGCAAACTATTCGCAATCCACAGTCTCCCGGATGTCATCGTGTCGGACAACGGGCCCCAATTCACCTCGCTGGAATTTGAAAAATTCCTAGCGGAACGGAGCATACGACACGCACTGACAGCTCCGGCGCATCCAGCGGCGAACGGAAGGGCGGAACGGATGGTTCAATTCACGAAAAAAACCATCCAGAAAATCGAACACGGGGAAATCCAAGACAAAATAAATAAAATGCTTTTTATCCAACATATAACCCCGAACACAACAACGAACAAAAGCCCGGCGGAGCTACTGATGGGGAGGAAAATAAGATCTCCACTCGACAGACTGCACCCCACATACAACCCGGAAAAACCCCCAAACTCCTCCAGCAAGCACCGGTCTTTTGCGCCAGGCGACGCCGTCTATGCAAAAAACCTAACCAGAGACCCACTATGGGTACCAGCAACCATAACCCAACTGACAGGCCCCCGCTCGTACCGGCTGCAAACAACCAATGTATGAGCATGGAAACGCCACATCGATCAAATAAGATCGAGAACGGCCACAAGAAACACAACCGACACGCAACCAGACACAGAAAATCCCCTTAACACAAGCCAAGAGGGGAGGGAATACCCCGGGAACCAAAACCCAGAAGAAAACCAACCATACTCACCAGCAAGCAGCCAGCTTGAAGCCTCACCAGGGAGAAGCAGCCAGGCCAGCTCGACCAGCCCAGAAAGACCGGGCAGGAGCGGCGAGAACCGCAGCTCAAGCAGCCCGGGTAGACTGGGAGGGAGCTGCAACAAGCGGCCCGGCAAGGCCTACCAGGCGGTTCTATCGACGAGGCCGAGAGACACAGAGAACCCGACCGAACCGGCCGGGAGCCAACCAATGACTGACCTGCGCAGGTCCAGGAGGCAAGTGCGGAGCCCTGCCTACTTACGGGACTACGTTATGTAGGACCAAACCAAGAGGGGAGGGGTGTTCTGTGCCTTCATTTGCATTCTTGAAACCCCGCGTTTTGATTGGTCAAAGCAAGGGGTGATCTGATTGGTTTAGTGAGCCGCGCTGATTGGCCCGCTGAGAATCTCCCGCGATTGGCAGATACAAATCACGGGAGATTCAAAGCGGTGCCATTGGCCGTGGCTGCCGCGGCTTGAGAATAAGCGGCCGCCGTGGCTTGAGATTAAAAAGCCGCAAGTTTTCTTTGGAGCCAGATCGGTTCCGGGGGCTTAATAAAGAGCTGAAACCACAGTCACTGCCTCCTGGTCTCCTTGCCGAATGGACACGACAGAGAAAGTATTCAGGCTTCAGACAGTTCAAAGACTGCAGGCACCCATTAGGTTCTAACAAGTAAAATTCAGTTGCTAAAAACGTACTGTGAACATAGAGGTAAAGAACACATATATTTGTAATGGTTCCTTTCAATTAGAGGTTCTATTGTCTAATATAGTGCTATTACCTCTTTGCTTTATTACCTCTGAAAATACTATATAACAAGGAAAGAAGAAGATGGATGGCACACAACAGTGGCATAACAGCTGCATTTTCTTCATTACCAAAAAATATTCCCTTCCTATTCTGCACCTCACATGAGTTCCAGGCTGGAAGAACAACACATATCTAAATGCCAATGGATATTTCCCATATAATGGCTTAGGCTACTGGGATCTTGTTAATTCTGAAATTGTATCTCTTAGGATTCCTCCATTTAGTCAAGAGTGAACTATCGGAATATTTTAAACAGATACAAACAAAACCTGTAGTAGGTCAGAGTAGACTTTGATTGATTTTATGATTTCAGACTGATGAGAGGAGTCCACATTACAAAATAAACTGGGATAAAATCCTATATCTTAATGGATAGATTTCTATGTGAAAGGGATGTTTTCTTATGAAGCATAATTCTACCATACAAACATCCATTGCAGTTTATAACAATACATTGAACAATCTCACTGTAAATTTGGCCTTTTTCCAATCTTGCCATACTTAGGCTGAATTTTTGTAGAAAAATAAACTTTGGAAGCAGTTCTAACTTAGGTAGGTTACAAGGCGCCTCATAGACTTTGGTAGTTCTGGCAATTTATTTTAGCATCATTAGAATAAATGTTCTCTCTTTGCTATCTTTATTTTCATGGAATTGAGACACTTATTGAAAATAGCAATTATGTTTAACTCTTTAGAACTTTCAAAACAGAGTGGAACCTCTGGTCACGAATGCTTCTGCCCATGATCAAATTGGGTGACAACCAAAAATTTTGCATAATTTTTGCATCTGGTCACAAACAAATACTCAGGTGGCAATCAAAAACAGTCATGCCAATTTCCCCTTCTGTGCCAATTTCCCCTTCCATGCATGCGCAGAATTGTAGGTACATGTGCAGTCAGTCTCGCTTCTGGTCAGGGCCAAATCGAGTCCCGACCAAAGTTACAGAATGGATTACGGTCGTGACCAGAGGTTCCACTGTAGTTGCATTCATACTTAACCTCCCAAACCTCTAAAATATTGGGGTTTGAAGCTAGAAAAAAATCTTGAGAATATCTAATTCCTAAGAATAAACAAATGGTTGATGAAACAAATTGTAGTTCTCACTTGAGGCACAAATGACCGGGTTTATGTTATTCTATTTCAGTCCTAGCTTTCTGGAAAAGGCTATAATGCTGGAAAGGTAGAAGGAAAGCGAAAAGGAGGAAAATAGGGATAGATTCCGTTTATAGCATTGATGAGTGCACTATTGGAAAACCTGAAAATTTGAGATAGATTGTAATGGAGAACATTTATCTATGTAGTTACTAATAATGGACAATGACTTGATGGACAATGTACATTTATCTATGTGGTTACTAACAATGGACAATGAGTTGACTCAAACAATCGATCAACCATAGTCATAAAAAAACAAATGGGCCATCAAACAAATAAACCCAGAGTTCTTACTCAAAACAAAAATGATCAAGCTCAAATTTTTATACTTCAAAAAAATTATGCAAAGATCTAATTCTCTGGAAAAGTCTATAATCCTGGAAAAGATCAAAGGAAAAAGAAGAGGACAATCAACAACAAAATAAATGGGCTCAATTACAATGGTGATGGATTCAGCACTGGAAGACTTGAAGGACCAGGCCAGATTGAAGAAAATCCATTCTTGTGGTTCCTAAAAGTCAACACCAAGTTGATGGCAATCAATCAATCAATCAAGCTATTAATGGGAATCATCAGTTGCATTCATGATTATCTCCATTTTCACTTTATCTCCATGCCCAATGAGAAAGCCTTTCAGAATGCAAAAAGGGAAGAAATGATATTTCTTTTGCTATTCACTACTTGTGGTATGGCCATAAATAGTGATTGATGAGTTATTAAGGTTCCCACATGTCTGAAAAGCACATACTGTAACGTATATATAGATGTGAAACTGAGTGACCAATGAAGCAGTGAAAAAGGAGATGGGATGTGTCATAAACTCTACTACACAAATAGGAGCTACTCAAAAAGCGCACACAGAGGCAGCATGGTGAATTGAATAAAAAGGGAAAAAGAAACAGTCCAGGATTCATAGGGAATCAACTATCCTTGCTGTTGCTGTTCCCGCTGCTACTACTACTACGAGTAATAGTAGTACTATCGCCCACCACCACCTTATATTTTTACTGACAAATTTGAGGGTCTTTTGTCTGTGTATAATTTATGTTTCTGCTGTTTTTATAGATTAGTTCACATAGTATATATTATGTTATTGTTTTAATTTTCTATGTATTTCATTAAAAGTCAGCCTATTGATGGAAGGGAAGGGCAATGTTGTGATATAAAATATAATACTATAATTAAGATAAAATAATTATAGTAAACTATTATAACAATGAAATTAATATCAGTAGTAGTAACAACAAATTGAAATAAAATTATATCATTATTAGTGCATAAAATAATTTTATTTATTCTACCCACAATGGAGGAATGGTTGGTGAAGATGACAGAATATGCAGAAATGGCAAAATTGAGTTGCTTTAGGGAGAAGACTATAAATTATCATTCATTACACAATAATAAACATAATATAAGAACATTTACCAATGACTAGAAACTATGGAGTTTTTGCTGAAAAGGGGGAGAAAATGAACTGTTGGTTTATGGATGATAAATGATTAGAAATCCATTTCTCTTTTCTTGTGGGATCATGTTGTCTGACCTGTGTTTGATCTCTCTTTCTATTTACCTGTGCATATCCAAGGATCCAATTTCCTCCACTTAATGTCTTCCAGGTACAAATCTGGTACAGTATAAACAATTTGCTTCATGCTAATTGTATTTAGTTTCTAAAACTACTGTAACTTCATGGATTACATGGGAATTTCTATCAGGTTTAAATTTCTGTCAGGTGTGAAAGATCAGGTCCATAGGTGAAGGTTCAATTGAACTGATTTATCGCTAATTGTACCTAAGCACAATAATCGTCCCAAACAACACTTAACACATGCTTGGTGTTAAATAAAGGTCAACAAAATTCAAGAGAAGTTGGACTCTTTTGAAACAATGTAGAAATTCTAGGCTGATCCCTCTTTAAACTACATCCCCAGCAGAGGTGGAATTCAGTAGGTTCTGACCACCTCTGACTGGAGATTTTACAGTATCCTTCCTCTGCCACGCCCACCAAGCCACACCCACAGAACCGGTAGTGAAAAAATTTGAATCCCAACACTGATCCCTAGGTGCTACCACTCCTTCTCTTATACCAGGGGTATCAAACTTGCAACAACACATTGTCATCATGTGATGTATTGCAACATTTTCCCCCTTTTGCTAAACCAGGATGGGCATGGCTAATGTGTGACGCATCTGGCCTACAGGCCTCAAGTTTAACACCCCTGTCCTATACCATCTCCACCCCGGAAGAAAGAGCACATTGTGGGTACCATCAGTTAGGTGCCTAAAGTGATGGGTCCCAGAAGATGTGCCTTCTCTGCCATGGTCCCTTCCTTATAAAACTCCCCCGCCACCCAAAAATAGCTTAACTCCATTTCTTTTGACATTCCAGAAGTCCGTCAAGACCTAGTTATGTAATCAGTCTTTAAACTGCCAGGGAACTAGAGAAATGCTTAGATGGCTCCATTGCAAAGGTGACCACTCTTATCCCCCTTTGCACAGGATTTAGTATATTTGTTTTTATGGTAATATTTTTTTAATTTCGATTTTACATTTTTATATTTCTTGGTTTTATACCTGTTGTTACTTGATTGTACTCTGCCCAGAGTCACCTTTTATGAAATAGATTGTCTGTACAAATTAGATAGATAGATGATAGATAGATAGATAGATAGATAGATAGATAGATAGATAGATAGATAGATAGATAGATGTGTAGGGGGGGGTCACATAAATCTAAACCCAATAGCCCTATATCTATTAACCCAGAACTATAATAGAATGATTAAAATTAAAGTAGTAATTTCTATATGGTGGGAGTTGAAGTTCAGTCCATCTGCAGACAACCAAGGTGAGAAAATCTACACCAACAAAGTGTAAACAGATAAGAGGGCAGCTCTTACAAAGCAATATAAACATAAACAGATATGAGGGCAGATAGAAAAGAAAAGAGTCATTTTTAATAAATGTTTTAAACTGTATAAAGTATGACAGAAACAGGCATCAGGTAATTTTAAATTTATTTTGACTGATTTGAGAAATTACATTGGTCCCTTGTACTATACTGCTTTTAGACATCACATTGAAAGAAATGAAAGAGTTAAATTATTGAGAAAGGAGAAATGTTTAGATTCAAATTTTATTTCACAAAAGAAGATGCAACGAAGAACTCCTTTTAAATTGCTCAGCTTTAGCTCTGGGAAGAAAAGAACAGACAGAACAGTCAACAAGAGCTGTCACAGACAAATTTGGACATACAGAAAAGCTTTGATGGGGATTTGGCACAGGCAGAGAAATGTGAAAGATGCACAATTTGTTTCAAAAAGTTGTTATTCAAAAAGAGGAAACCTTGATCATTAAACATGGGGGAAAGTGTTTAGGATGACCTTAGCCTGAAATTGAGCTTGTATGAAAATTATGTATTTTCCTTGTAGAAATAACCTGGAGATCTGTTTGAGAGCAGAAAAAAAAATCATTAAAAAAGGTCATACTAGAAAATTAAGAGATTTCTTCTTAGGCATCATAACATTTTCTAGTCCATTTTATTGTAAAACTGACTTACAGAGACATGGGAACATTAAGAATGTGGCCAAAACAAAATGAAAATTCTACCTCCATCCTTTTGAATTTAAAAAAAAACAGTTCCCAAAAGCATTTACGTAATTTTTACACTATATTATTTTAGTAATTTTAATAATTTTCAGTCATGGTTTTTTTATACTGACAAATAGTTTTAAATGATTTTAAACAACAAATGAAGCTGGTTGCCATGTTCTGTAATTTTATGCATATGGAAATAATAAAAGCATGAAAAAGGTGAAAGGTTAGTGAACATCAGACATCCCTTCTACTGATTGCTATCATTATCATTTTTTCACCCCAATTCAGAACTTCTCTGGTGGCAACTCCAGCTTTTCTTTGACTCAGTTCTTATGAAACCAACTCCTAAATAACTTCTTTGTGGCCGTATGTATCTCACTGTTTCTCAGGCTGTATATGAAAGGATTGAGTGATGGGATGACCACTGTGTATGCTATTGATGCCACTCTCAACTGGGGCTCAGAATAGGCATGGGATGGGCGAAAGTAGGTGCCCATCAGAAAACCACAGAACAAGGTCACAGTAGTAAGATGGCACTGCAAGTGGAGAAGGCCTTGTACTTCCCAGGTCTAGATGGAATCTTCATCACATTGAATATGATGAAGATATAGGAGAAGAGAATGATTAAGAGGGATCCAAGAAGAAGAAGGTGGAGCTTCGTCGCCGTGATACAGCTGTGATCTCGGGGCTCCGAGATCACAGCTGATATCTTCGCCCCTGGTCGGTCCCAACGGACCTAAACCATCTCGTAGTGACGGTGACAGTAAGGGGCATGTTCTGTAGATTCCGGGGACACCGCAAGTCCCTGGTTGATCCAGAAGAAGCCCTTTTGCCAATGGCGGAGAGGCAGCCATTAGGCTGCTGAAGCTGGGACAGCTCCGGAAGAACGGGATAGAAAGAAGTATATCAGCTGGTGAGGATCTTTTTTTTTTTTTTTTTTTGCTTGGGACTTAAGAACATTCTAATATGAGAAGAAATCTGTAAACTTATTGACAGAATTTGATTTAGCAGTGATTTTTTTTAGTAATGTCAAAGTGAGGCTTGGCTTTTTATTTTTACTTTTTTTTTTCTTTACTGAATTTCTATTGCGATCTAGTTAATCAGACTGGTTTTTTTCTTTTACATTTTTATATTTACTTGCTTTCTCTTCGCCTTTCTGACTGTTTATATTTTTTAAAATAGAGGCCCCCTTTAATATTTTTTAAAATATATATAAATATACATATATACTTTTTTTCCCTCTCTTTTTAGGCTTTTTTCAGGGGGAAAGAAGGGGGAGTGGATAGAAGAAACTTTGTAACACTGCCAACTAGAGGCTTGAAAATATTCTGTTTGAAGTTGAAAAACTTTTGTTTGAAAAACTTTTCTCAAGGCTACTGGAAATGATAAGATAGAGGGAAGAGTACTGGAGAATGTTTACACAGATGCTCTTTGGAACTTCTATTATTAAATGAATATCTGAAGTTTGGCTTTGAAATTTGTGGAGAAGTCAAATAAGAGCCTTGGATAAATAAAAGGCAGTATGTGTCTTTTTTTTTTTTAACTTCTTATTAATTGTTTCATCCCTCCCCTCCAATCCCACACTATTTTGTAATATTCATATATTTATTTTTATTTTTTATTATATCTTATTTTTATTTATTTTTTTAAAGGGGAAGCTTCAGAATATTCTTTTTTTGCTTTTTTGCTTTTTTTCATGGGGATGTCTGCCTTTTGATTTCTATTTTTGACTTATTTTTATGGCTTTTTTCATCTTCTGAGGTTTTTCAATTGGGAAGAACTTGAAGAACTCTCTTTTTCTTTTTTTTTCTTTTCCTTTTTCTTTGCTTATTACTTTTTGATATTATTGGGCTTTATTTTGCTTCTTTTTTTCTCTTCATTTTTTAATTTTTACTTTTGAATTATATTTGCATATTTCACAATTGCATTAAGGTCTTGAAGAACCTGAAGAATTTTTTCTTTTTAATTTTGGGCTTTTTACTTATTACTGGTTTGGTTTTTCGTTTTTTATGGTGTTTTCCTTTTTTAAAATTGGATTATAATTGATTACCTCACTAATTGGATTAAAAGACCTGGAAGACCCTGAGTTATCGAAATGAGTAAGAAAATTTTACCTTCGGGCATCTCAACTTCTGCTCCTGTCTCCCTGTCATATGGAGGACGACTCTCAACAATGGTGAAGCAAGACAAAGCGCAAGTGGATTTAACGATGGTTATGCAAGGAATACAAGATCTTAAAATGAGTATTGAACAAAGAATGGAGAGTATTGACTAAAGAATTGGAAAGATGGATGAGAAATTTGAAAATTTTCAACAAATGATGGTGAAACACGATGAGAGAATCCAAAAAATAGAAGAGAAAGACAAGCAAAGAGATGATAGAATTGGAAATATCGATAACAGATTAACAATGGTCGAACAAGAAAAAAGTGGGTTGTTGAAGGTCAGAATTTTATCTTAGATTCCAAAATATCGAGGAAGAAAAAGGACAAAACTTGGCGGCAGTAATGATTGAAATTTTGGCTGGAGTCTTGGAAATAACAGAGGAAAAGATGATGGATGGAGTAGATGAGATATATCGAGTCTTCACAAGATATGCGATGAGGAATCAATTTCCAAGAGAGGTCCATGTTAGATTTACTAAAAAACTATTAAAAACCAAATATTACAAGTGGTAAGAGAGAAGGGGTTGAAATATAGAATTGGTTCAATTGCAAAAGCAGAAATATTCTATAAGGAATTTTTCGAAAGAAGAGAAATGGAGATGGAAAAAGAAAAGATTTTAATTGAATTTGAAGATGTCGTGTCCGCGAAAAAAGGTTCTGAGTCGGTGACTTTCGTTAACAGCTCTTTATTTCTAATAGTTGAACCGAACCGGCAAAAGGCAAAAAGCCTCCGGCTTTTATACCTTTTGCCGTGGCGGCCGCGGCCAATGGCAGCGATTCAAGTCTCCCGCTCTTGGTTTGAACCAATCGCGGGAGACTTCAATCGGGCCAATCGGCGCGGCTCGCCTGGTCAATCAGAAATCCCCGCGCCTTAGCCAATCAAGGCGCAGGGATTTCGAGTAGTCCATTTTAATACATAACACCCCTCCCCTCTTGGTACGGTCCTTCACGTGGTGTAGTCGCGCAGGTAGGCGGGGCTCCGTCGGGTCCTAGTTGACCTGCGCAACTCACTTCCTTGTTGTAACTCGGCCGGAGCGGTCATCTTTTTGGCTGCTCCTGGCTCTGTGAGAACCGGCTGGATGATCGGGCCGGTTCTCTCGCCGTGGCTCCCGCCTGGGCCTACCGGGTCGGTTGAGTCACGGATTTCGCTGCTCCCGCTTGGCTTCTCCGAGTCGGTAGAGTTGGCCGGACGGCTCTTCTCCGGATGGGACTCGCGAAGGCTGCGTTCCGGTGAGTTTTTAAATTTAATTTTCTCCTGCGTTTGTCTTACCGGGTATTCCCTCCCCCCTTGGTTCGTGTCTTGGGGGTTGAGGTCAGTCATTGCTCGTGACCGGAGCTGGTCGATATGTCGTTTCCAGGCTCGCCCATCGACGGTTTGGAGCCGGTACGACCGTGGGCCAGTGATTTGGGTTATGACGGCTGGGTTATGACAGCTGGGATCCATAGGGGGTCCCCCGTCATGTTTTTGGCGTAGACCAAGTCGCCTGGTTCAAAAGTCCGGTACCTGGAGCTTGAGTCTGGGTGTCGCTCCGGGTTATAGGTTGGGTGCAGACGATCGAGTGGGGACCGCAGCTTTCTGCCCATCAGGAGCTCTGCAGGGCTTTTGTTGGTTGTGGTATTGGGTGTGATGTGCTGTATGAAAAGTAGTTTGTTGATTTTTTCGTTGATCTCCCCGTGGTCCATTTTCCGGAGGGTCTTTTTTGTAAACTGGACCATCCGTTCTGCCCTACCGTTCGCCGCCGGATGCGCCGGTGCTGTCAATGCGTGGCGGATACCTCTTTCGGCCAGGAACCGTTCGAATTCGATGGAGGTGAATTGGGGCCCGTTGTCTGAGACAATGACGTCTGGGAGGCCATGTGTGGAGAACAGTTTACACAGCTCTTTAATGACAGCCTCTGTGGTGGTGGATTTCATGTCAGCCACCTCTAACCAATTTGAGTATGCATCGACTGTGATTAGAAAAGTGTGTCCATTTGTGGGGCCAGCAAAGTCTAAGTGGATTCTGGACCAGGGTCCCCGTGGTATTTCCCAGTCCCGGATAGGTGCTGTGGGTGGGCTGGATCTGGTTTCCTGGCACCGGTGGCATTTGGCGACCCATGCTTCAATTTGTTTGTCCATCCCTGGCCACCAAGCGTAACTCCTGGCCAGGGCTTTTGTCCTGACGATGCCAGGATGACCCTCGTGTAACATCTCTAGGACCCTGTTTTGCAATTTGCCTGGAATTACCACCCGATCACCCCACAGGATGCAACCTCTTAACAGTGAAAGTTCGGTCTGGCGCTGCCGGAATGTTTTAAAAGTCTCGTCAATGTCTCTTTCCGGCCAGCCTTTTTCTAACCAATGTAAGATTTGCGCCAAATGTCTGTCCCTAATGGTTTCTCTGGCAATATCAGATGCGGTTATGGGCAAACTCTCGATACTCAGGGTGTTTGTTGTTGGTGCGGGGTCAGGGTCAAAGTCCGGCAAGGGCGAGCGGCTTAAAGCGTCCGCGTGCGAAATTTTCTTACCTGGCTTGTGTAACAGTTCGTAGCTGTAGGCTGCCAGGAATTCAGACCATCTTGTCATGCGGGGCGACAAGATGTTTGGTGTAGCACGGTTTCCAGCGAGGATGCCCAGCAGTGGTTTATGATCAGTGACTATTTTGAATGGGCGGCCGTACAGGTACTCGTGGAAACGCTTAACGGCGGCAACTATAGCCAAAGCTTCTTTGTCCAGCTGGCTATAGTTCCGTTCCGGTTTAGTCAGAGTTCTGGAAAAAAATGCGATAGGTGCTTCTCTCTGGTCTGGGAGGGTATGGCTGAGGACAGCGCCGACGCCGAAAGGTGATGCGTCGCAAGTGACAGCTAAGGGCAAAGTCTCACTGAATTGCATCAGGACGGCGTCGGAGGTGAGGAGGTCTTTGGTTTTCTGAAAGGCGGCTTGTTCTCGTCTCCCCCAAGTCCATGCTGCCTTCTTGTCTAGGAGTCTATGTAAAGGTTCCGCCGCCGTTGCCTTCTGAGGTAGGAAGACATTATAAAAATTCAGTAAGCCTAGGAATGCTTGTAGTTCTGTTTTGGACTTCGGGGTGGGGGCTTCCTTGATGGCTTTAACTTTTTTAGTTGTAGGGTGGATGCCCTGCCGGTCTAGGAGGTAACCCAAAAACTCTATTTGCTGTGTACAAAGTTGGCATTTTTCGCGTTTGACTTTAAGTCCTGTTTCTTTAAATTTTGTTAAGACTTGTCTTAATCGGTTTTCTAATTCGGCTTCGTTTGGCGCCGCTATTAATACGTCATCGAAATAGGGCACCACCCCCTTGATGCCCTGTAGTAAACGTTCCATCAGGCTCTGGAAGATGCCTGGTGCCACGCTGACTCCAAATTGGAGTCTGTTACACTTGAAGGCCCCCCGGTGTGTCACAATTGTTTGGGCTTCTGCCGTTTCCTCGTCCACAGGCAGTTGCTGGTATGCCTGGGCGAGGTCGAGCTTGGAAAAAAATTTTCCCCCTCCCAGTGAGTGCAGTAAATGTTGCACTATTGGAACTGGGTAGGCGCTTTGCTGTAGCGCGCTGTTTAGGGTGGCCTTATAGTCCCCGCAGATTCTCACGGACCCGTCTGGCTTTACTGGGGTCACTATAGGGGTCTCCCATCTGGCGTGGTCTATCGGTTTTAATACCCCTTGTTTGACGAGTTTGTTGATCTGCTCGTCAATTTTTGGCTTTAAAGCAAAGGGCACCCTTCTAGGTTTAAGCCGCTTGGGGGGAACCCTTGGGTCTAAATCAAACGAGATAGGGGGCCCCTTGTACTTGCCCAGGCCTCCATCGAAGACCTCCTGGAACTCCTGGACTAGCCGCTGTTCCCAGGCTTCAATGGAGACTTGGTTGACACCTGTCAGCGCGATGTTAAGCGGGGCGAACCATTGCAGACCCAGCAGGCTCGGGCGGTCACGATCGACTATTGTGAGTGGCAGTTGTTCGGTGTGGCCTTTGTAGGTTATGTTAAAGTTCTTGGTGCCCACTACCGGAACGCGATTACCTTGGTAGTCTTTTATGATGATTTTCTGGGCAAGCACGTTTTTTCTTTGTAGAGTAGGCACTAGTTTTTTTATTTCGCGCCATGCAATCATGGAAAGGTAGGACCCGGAGTCCACTTCCATTTTGCATGGCTGGCCTTCGATGTGGACTTCTACGTGTACCTTTCTGGCGCCGTCGGAGATGGCGTGGCCGATGGTCACCGTCTGGTGGGTTTCTTCTTTCCGCCGACCGTCGCCGCTTCTTTGAGGTCGTTGCTTCTGGTCCCATCTACCTGCTGGCTGGCGCTCTCTGGCTCTGGGCGGGGAGCTCTCTCTTCTTCTGTCCTGCTGTTCCCATTTTGGCGGGCTGCGGGTCTTCTTTTGGCGGCAAACTCGAGCGATGTGGCCCCTTCGGTCACAATGCCTGCAGATAGCATCAAAGAAACGGCATTCAGACCTGGGGTGGTCGCCGCCGCACCCGGCGCAGTTGGTCCTCGACCTACGACTGTTTTGGCTTCGCTGGTTTCCGCGTCCCGTCTGCACGCGATGTATGTCCTCATCATCATCTGACGTGCTGGAGGTTGACTGGTAGTCGCCGTAGTGTGCGGTTGCTTCGTTTCTTGCGTCGGCCGACCTCGCGGGGTTGTTGTTTCCGCCCTTCGCATCGGATCTTCGCATGGTGTCTGCTGACGTGCGGGTTGCTTCTGCGGCTGCGGCTGCGGTGAGGGCATCGGCTAGGCTGATGTCGCCTTTGGCCATAAGTCGGCTCTGGAGTGTCGGATCCCACAATCCGAGTACGAAACGGTCTCTTATGAGACTATTCAATCCTTCAAACTCACAGAGTCCCCCTAGGCGCCTTAATTCAGCGACGAAGTTGCTCAGTTTTTCGTCTGGTCTCTGGTTTCTTCGGTAAAATTCATTTCGTCGTATTAGGATGGGGACCTCGGGGGCGTAATGGCGCCTCAGTATGGGTTCGAGGACGTCCCAATCCATGGCAGTCACGTCTGCCAGTTTGGCCAATGCCTTGGCCATCTGGAAAACCTCTGGTCCACAATGCGTAAGGAAGACGGCGCGTTTTAGCGGGCCCGGGGCGTCCTTCATGCCGGCACATTCCAGGTACATACGGAATCTATCCGAGTACGATTCCCAGTCCTCGGTGGCAGGGTTGAAGGGGGCGGGCGGTGCTATCTTCGCCATTTTGCTGTCGCTAGTTCTTAGATGGACACGGGGTTCGGTTCAGGGGCGAGATCCCACCCTCGTCGCCAGTGTCGTGTCCGCGAAAAAAGGTTCTGAGTCGGTGACTTTCGTTAACAGCTCTTTATTTCTAATAGTTGAACCGAACCGGCAAAAGGCAAAAAGCCTCCGGCTTTTATACCTTTTGCCGCGGCGGCCGCGGCCAATGGCAGCGATTCAAGTCTCCCGCTCTTGGTTTGAACCAATCGCGGGAGACTTCAATCGGGCCAATCGGCGCGGCTCGCCTGGCCAATCAGAAATCCCCGCGCCTTAGCCAATCAAGGCGCAGGGATTTCGAGTAGTCCATTTTAATACATAACAGAAGAGGACCAAATGGAGATGGAAAAAGAAGAAGGCATAATAGGTGGACAAATAGAGATCAAAGAACAACGTGAAATAATATCTACAAGAGCTGTTAGACCTAAATATAAAGCATAATCATGGGGGGGAAAACTGATTTCCATGAATATAAATGGACTGAACTCAGCTATCAAAAGAAGGAAAACTTTTTATAAATTAGAGAAGCTAAAATTTGATATAATTTGCTTACAATAAGTACACATTAAAAAACAACATGAACAATTATTGATACGACCAAAGTTAGGGAAAATATTTCCTTCTCTGACTTATTCTAAGAAAAGAGGAGTGGTTTTGTACGTCAAAGAAACCACTCCAGCCAAATTGATTTATACTGATGAAGACGGAAGAGTATTAATAGTTGAAATAGTGGATAATAATATAAAAACACTCTTGGTTGCAATTTATGCCCCAAATGATAAACAAGAAGAATTTTATAAAAAATTACATATGAAAATAATTGAACTGGACTATGTTAATATACTTATGATGGGGGATTTCAATGGAATTGTGGACAATAAATTGGACTATACAGTAAAAACAACATGACAAAATAGGAAAACTCTCCCTTTTTTAAAATGACAGATGAACTAAATTTAAAAGATATGGAGAGAAAGAAATGCTAAAACTCAACAATATACTTTTTTTATTCAAACAGGCATTTATCGTGGTCCAGAATAGATATGATTTGGACATCAATAGAATTATTATTTAATATTCAAGAAATAAATATTGAAACAAGTACATGGGCAGACCATAATCCAATGACAATTAAATGGAAAGGACAAAAAAGAAGATCTAGATGGACATTAAACAATACTATTCTAAAGGAAAAAGATTTTACACAATGGATGGAAAAAGAATTGGCCTTCTTCTTTAATGAAAACAAAAAAGAAGATACTTCAATACAAAATGTTTGGGATACAATGAAGGCATATGCAAGAGGATTAATAATTGACTATACAAAGAAAAAGAACATTAGGAAGAGGCAAATAATTAAAGCTTTAGAAGATGACCATAAAAAACTGGAAAAAGAATTTACAGAAGATGCCACAGAAAAAAGATATCAAACTTAAAATGGACATAATTAAACATAAAATGGATCAAGCAGAGAAAGAAGAACTGGCACAAAAAATTAGAAGTGCTAAACAGAACTATTTTGAAGATGCAAATAGGCCAGGTAGATGGTTAGCATATAAGCTGAGAAAAGAGAAAGAATCAAGGAAAATATCACAGTGAATAGATGATCATGGTCAAATTTGTTATGGTAATAAGGAGAAAAAGGCAATCATTCGAGATTTTTATGGACAATTATATAAACAGGAGGATTTTGATGAGGAAAAAATTAAACAGTATTTACAAAATGCTAACCTACCTAAGATACCTGATGAAACTCGGAAAATGTTAGAAAGTGCTATAACAATGATGGAATTAACTGAAGCACTCAACAGACAGAACAATGGAAAAACACCAGGACCAGATGGTTTCCCAGCAGAATTTTATAAAACATTACAAGAATCGTTGAGCATTCCACTGTTAGAAGTCATGAATGAAGTTATGATAAATAAGAAAATACCAAAAACATGGTCAGAAGCTTATATTACGCTTATTCCAAAAGAAGGGGTTGACCCATTACAAATTAAGAACTATAGACCTATTTCCTTATTGAATGCAGACTATAAAATCTTTGCTTCAATCTTGGCAGAAAGGCTTAAAAAATACCTAAATAATTTTATTCACTCTGATCAGAATGGATTTTTACCAAAGAGACAGATTAAAGACAATATGAGGGTAATCCTGGACACATTGGAATATTATGAGGCGCACCCAGAAAAACAAATGGCTTTGATATTCTTAGATGCCCAAAAGGCATTTGATAATGTGAACTGGAGATTTATGTTATTATTATTGGAACAGATGGGCTTTGCTAGAAAATTTATCCAAGCAATAGAAGCCGTATATTATAAGCAAATGGCAAAAGTAATGATAGATGGAGAATTCACAGACTCTATCAATATTAAAAAAGGTACAAGACAAGGATGCCCATTACCCCCTTTGTTATTTGTGTTGACCTTGGAAGTCTTAAATAGAAATATTAGAGAGGATATAAACATAAAAGGAATGAAAGTTAAAAAGGAGGAATTCAAATTGCAAGCCTTTGCGGATAACTTGGTCTTTATTTTGGAAGACCCTTTAGAGACAGCTTTAAAACTATTGGAAAAGATAGAGATGTATGGTGAAATGGCTGGTTTAAAAATAAATAAAGACAAAACAAAGATTCTGACAAAGAACATGTTATTAAGACAAAGAGAAGAGCTGGCAGATTTATTGAAAATTCAAGTTACGAACAAAGTTAAATATTTGGGGATATATTTGACGTCAAGATGTACTACACTGAAAGAGAATAACTATATTAAACTTAAACAGCAGATAGCATCCAACTTGAAAAAATGGGAAAACCTACAATTATCATTGATAGGTAGAATTTCAACAATTAAGATGAATATTTTACCCAGAATTTTATATTTGTTCCAAACAATACCAATTAGGTTAAGTAAGGATTACTTTGAAGAATTAAATAAAATTGTGTTGAAGTATATATGGCAAGGCAAGAAAGCGAGAATAAAATTAAAACTTTTACAAGATGCTAGAATTAGAGGAGGATTTGGCCTTTCTAATTGGGAGTTGTATTATCAAGCTGCAAACTTAATGTGGGTTAAAGAATGGATAAAGTTAAGAAAGACTAGATTGTTGACATTAGAAGGTCATGATTTATTATTGGGTTGGCATGCTTTTTTATGGTATAAGGGAACTAAATCACAGGGTTATTTTAGAAAGCATTATATACAAGAATCGTTATGGTTGAATTGGGACAAAATTAAGAAACAATGTTATTTGAAAATTCCAGTTTGGTTATCAACTATTGAAGCTTTTTCGTATCCTATAACTTATAAGAAGGAACAAACAGTTAGATATGGGGAAATATTGGATGAAAAGGGTGAACTTAAAACGATGCAAAATTTAGAAGAACAAGGTATAAAGATGAATTGGTTTTCATATGCGCAAATACATGCAAGGTATCTTAAAGATTCTAAAATAGAAGGATTTTATGATAAATTGACTGATTTAGATAGGATTTTGACAGGTATTGATGAAAAAGTGATTAAAAAACGATATAGTTATTTGTTGGAAATTAAATTAGAGGAAGAACAAGTTAAAGAAACAATGATTGCTTGGGGGAAGAATTTTGGATATGGGATTGATTTAGAGAAATGGCAAAAATTGTGGTCACAAAATTATAAAATGACAATGTCAACAGCATATAAAGAAAATTTGTATAAGATGTTTTACAGGTGGCATTTTCCCCCGACAAGAATAGCAAGAATGTTCAAGAATAAATCTGAAAAGTGCTGGAAATGTCATCAGATACCTGGCTCATATTACCATATGTGGTGGACATGTGAGGAGGCCAGGAAATATTGGACTAGAATTCGCATATGGCTGGAAAAAATGACAAAGAAACACATAGATTTGAAACCAGAGATTTTTTTATTGGGAATTGTACCTGATATATATATAATAAAAATTTAAAGTATTTGATTGTAAATGTATTAACAGTGGGTAGGATTGTATTTGCTAAACATTGGAAAAGTGAGAAAATACTGTTAGAGGAAGAAATTATTAAGAAAATATTGGAATGTGCTGAAATGAGTAGATTGACATTTGAAATTAGAGAACAAGAAGATAAACAATTTTATGAAGTTTGGGATCTTTTTTATCAATGGTTAGATAATACAATATGATAATAGAATATTTAGAAATTTAGGAAATAATGAATACATAATTTTTCTTGGTTTTGATAATTTTTAAGAATATTTTATTGAGATAGATTTGGTATGATTTCATGATTTGTCATAAAATAATTTAACTTAATTATAGTTATCTCGCTTAAGTATGAATTAGTAAAATTATAGTCAAATGATTGTTCAATAATGATATTGGGATATTTACTGATGATTGATAATGTGAGTTATTATGTAATATAATTATTTTGATGACTATGAAATGGATGCACAAAAGGGAGTGGTAAACCAACCGATACACTGTAAATTTATGAAGAATGATATTTTTTTTATGTTATGTTTTATGTCTTTATGTTTTTTGTTTGTTGTTAAAAATCAATAAAACTTTTATCAAAAAAAAAGAGGGATCCAAGAAGAGCAGCTGAACCTTCACTGATTAAAACCATTTCAACTAATGAGGTATCAGAGCAGGTGAGCTTCAATAATGGATGGACATCATAGAAAAAATGAGGAATTTCCTGGGAATTACAAAATGTAAATTGTAAAACCAGCAGTACATACAGCAAAGAATGGGCATGAGCCAAGAGCCAAGATGTAGCAGCTAATCATAAAGCACATTTATAGTTCATGATTCTGGCATAATACAAGGGGCGGCAGATTGCTCCATAGCGGTCATATGCCATGGAGGTCATGAGAAGGTTATCTGTCATACAGAATATCACAAAGAAATACAACTATGTTAAACAACCACTAAAGGATATGCTATTTGACTGAGACACCAAGTTCTGCAACATTTTAGGTACAATTGAAGAAGTAAATCCAATGTCAGCCAATGACAAGTGAAAAAGAAACAAATACATGGGTGCATAGAGGAGACTGGCGTGAGAGAAGATCAATAGGATGACCTTAGCCTGAAATTGAGCTTGTTTCCTAACAAACAAAACAAATACATAAGAGAAAGATGGTAAAGAGAAATCCTCGGAGATCTGGTGAGGAGGAGAAACCCAGGAGTATGAATCCTGCAAAGTTGGTTTGATTCTCCTGATGTTTTTTCATGATTCATCTGAAAATGGAATTAGATTGGATAAAAATATGTTTATGTTTACATCTCTGGCCTGTATTTCACCTAGACAAAGAGAAGGAGAAAAATATACTTTAGACACAACAGTAACTGCTACAGTAATTTCTCTTCTTTAAGACAATATTTGACTCATCAAATAGAGGAATATTCCAAAAATGGGGGGGTTATTTGTCTCATTATATGCCTGGGAATGATCAAGACCTACATAAAATTTACTTCATAAGGAAGAAGTTATAATGGTGAAGATTTAAGTTGGGCATTTGGTATTCTGTTCTGCTTAATGTAAAAGTCATTCAATCCTATAATTAGGAACTTTGGGGCAAAAACCAGTTTAATTTCTTTTGTTCACAGTTGCAATTTGCTCTAATGATAGTGGGATGGAAAAGAAAATGTTGAGTAGTGATGAAAAGCTGGTGTGAAAAACAGCACATTCCATGTTGGAGCTTATTAGGAAAGGAATAAAAATATATAACAGTCAATAGCAAAGTGATTTTATTGCAGTTGTGTTTATAGTACAGTGACATTCTGAACACTACATATGAGAAGGACATTTAGAACTGAAAAGGAAACTGAAGTAAATTTCTCTTGTGAAGGGTTACAGCTTTTGAACTTAGAAAAATTGGGGCATGAATGGGGACAAAAAATTGGATACAATGCTATGCAATGTAAAAAAAATGGGTTGAAGATCTTTTTTTTTTAATTAGAAAAACTAGGGTCAATGAGGTGACCCTTGGTTTTCTAATTTTCTGAAGTTGAAGGAAACATTTTGTCTCTACAACTTTATGGAAGAGGAGGCTATTAATAGCTTTTCCTTGTGATGATAATATGCCAGAATATTCTCATTTCATCTTATTGGGGAATATGACTGTAAGATTCTTATGCTATTCATTTCTTGCTTGTTGACTTCCCATAAGCATGTGGCTGATTCCTGCTGACCCAGAATGCTAGCTTTAGTAATTAAATGGACACGCATAATTCTCCCTAAATTCTTAATTCATTCTGAAGGCTATTCTATAAATTTCCCAAATTTGAGCACCAAGAAAGGTCAGGCAACTAAGATGGAGAAAAAAATGCCTCTGTACCAATTTCTGTCTCTGCCACCAGCCATTCTGAACACCCAATGATGCTCTCCATTTCAACTTCAGAGATTTCAGCAGCATGAGAATATGAAACAAGAATCCAGAAAACTTAGAGATTCTGAGATGTCCAGAATGATAACTAGAAAGAGATACAGTTGGTAATGATTGTCAAGAGGTAGAATGTAAGGATTTCTAGATCTACCTGCCTGATGGGTCTCCATAGCTTCATGCTACCACTTCACATGCATACACATGCATGTGTAAAAAAAAACCACCTACCTACTAATTGTGATGTCACAGGATCCTACAGAGTTGACTTCAAAATTCCTTTGCCAATAGCACATTTCCCTCTTTCTCTGAAGTGGACTGTTCTCTGGCACTAGAAAATGAGCAAGCTGCCTTATACAGGCAGAAACCATTTATCCATCTTTGTATACACTTTGTGGTGACAGTAGAAGTTTCCAACATGCATTTCCAAGCCTCTTTGTTGATAGCCATGGATTATGTCTGGAGCATTCTGTATGCAAAATGATTCATTTCCCCTAAGCAACAACCCATCTCCTGACTGTCACAGAAGATGAATGGTTGAATCTTCCATGTTATTTAGCCAGTGAGTTTACACCACAAGCAGAACTCAGTTCCTTATAAATTCTCAGTTCAAAGTCTCCTTCTTCAGGCTGCAATCTCACCAACCAGGCCTATACATCCCTGTATTTTATCTCCCTACTTTCAAAATGAAGGTTTGTAGAGGGATACTTAAAAAAATAACAGCTGCAGAAAGAGGAACTATGCAACATCATTCATATTCCGTTTATATTACAATATATACTGAGGGCATATGAGTAGAAGGAAGTCTGAAAGAGTTTGAAGTCCTGTGTGAATGATCATGCTGAGTGCCTTCTACTGAAGCAAAGTATTCATCCATCTACCTAGTCCTTAATACCCCAACGGGCCATGGAGTGGCTTCTTCTGACAAGTTCTTCTCCCAACTCTATTTGAAGATGGCCAAAGAGTTCTATTGTGATATTCCGTATCTACAGCCTCTTCTACCCAACTGAGGATCAACCCTTCTCATCTAAGGGCTCCTTCCCAGGAACTCCAAATGGAGGAACCTAATCCTTTTCATTGCAATACCTTTTCACTGCTGAATCACCTTCCTTCTCCCATAACAAGCTTTTGTGGCTATCCTACTTTACACAAAGACAGTTTGAATGGGAGTAATTGGAGGGGGAAGGAAGGTTAAACAAGGAATTACATTTACCCTAAGTTTCACTCAAATACATCATGCAGAGGATGCTCTGGGGTATAAATTTTGTAGAAGAAAGAAGTTCCATGCAATTGTAGGTATAGAATAAAATGCTGAATATTGAATAAAATGTTCGATGAGATCCTGCCTTCCATCCATAAAACAGAAAGCTATACTGCACCTCCGATGGATCCACTGAGAACCAATAGGGAACTTGATAGTATATTTCACAAACCCAAATGACATAAGATTGGAGGATTAATGCAAAGCATAGATCTTGAGACAAATAGTATTTAATTTCACCCAAGGAATAACACAAACAATGCCTCCAGCAACTGGGGGGAACCTCCCTAAATTTTCTTCATTGTGACATATGACACTAGTTATCACAGTTATTTCTTTCTACCCCTGTGAGACGGGAAACTAGTACTTGGGCTGTTTGTGGTGAAAATTGTGGTGGAAATTGTTAATTAGCAAAAACACTTAGAATTATATACAGTACTGCTTCATAGTGTTTTATCGCCCTCTTTAAGCAGTGTACAGAGTCAGCATATTGCCCCCCAACAAACTGGGTCCTCGTTTTACCAACCTCAGAAGGATGGGAGGCTGAATCAACCTTGAGTTAGTCAAGATCAAACTCCTGGCAGTGGGCACAAGTATTCTGCAATACTGTTACACGCTTATTCAACCGTTCCACTTTCCCTACATACATCTGCCTCTCGCCAGCCAGCGCATTTCCATACGTTGGTGCAGCTGCAGCTTTCGAGAACTATACATTATATACAGATAAGAGAAGCCAAATTCATGGGCAGATTGAACCAAATCTCATGAGCTGCTGCTAAATCAGGGTAGACACACATGATACAAATTGAGCTGGTTTGATGTAGTCTAACCACTGCACCACCTCAGCTCCTCATATCTAGAAAATTCTCTGTCTGTCACTTTAGAAATGTCTTGGGAGATAAAATTGTTCGTTGATATGACAAACATCTTTCTACCACCATTAAGCAGCTAATTACTCTTGAAGTATCTGCCTGAGCTAGGACTTTATAGTCCTTTATAGCTGCAAAAGTGAGCAGATTAATGATACTCTATGAGGTAGGGGCATGGGATAGAATTCCAGCTCAAATGAAAGATGCATAGAAAGCCACTCCAGAGCAGAGAGGTTTCTTCCAATATAGTAGTCCGAAATGTAATGTATTTGAATAAAATGATTATGACACTGGCTGCTAATAGATCTTTCTGAAATATGCTGCAAAAATAATTATACAGAGATGGATGGATGGATGATGGATGATATAATATATACACAGAGAGAGACATTTTTTTTAAGATAAAGGAGATAAAAGTTGAATTATTTGAGAAGCTAATTAAAAGCTTGGAATAACCTGGAATAACTAGACCTAACATGAAAAGAGTTGTTGGCTTAGCAAGAAAAGATGGATTAGATTCAAGGATAAGCAAGCAGGTTCGGGGGTTGTGTGTTATGAATTTTCTACACCTGAAACATCAAAAATATTCTCAAGAGCTGATCCGATTAGACTATATTGTAATAATTTAAATAATACAGAAGGTTTGGCAACTTCCAAGTATAAATCTTTACAAAGTTTAAATCCTGTTGTTGTGATTTTACTTTTGCAAGTTCTGTATGCAGTAACAATTTGCAGCCTGCCAGGAAAGCAAATGTTTTGAAATAGGAAGACAAAAACCCACAGTAATGTGATTTCCCGAGCTGCCTCTAAGAATGGTAAAGGGGCATTAAGAAGTTAACTTTAACAAGTATCTTGAACAGATGACAAGATATAACATTTGGTGTTATTGTTACTGCTATATCCTGTGATTTTAGGTCTAGCTGGATTGTGGTATGAGAAAATTCTGTAATCCAGAAATGGTTGGTCATTATTTCATATAAAGGATTCATAGATAGGAATACCACTACAGCCTACTGAGAAATTATTCATTTGGCTGGAAGCTTGATTCTTTAGTCAAATTCTTTACTTAAACATGTAGCAAGAAGATTTCTCTATACTTATGATATGGTGCTTATCATAGAATTTCATTTTTTTCTATATTGCTATATGTCTTTATATCATATCTATTGACAGAGGTTCTTTAAAAAAAACAATCAACATTAGGTTGATTTAGACAAAGTTGTCATAGATTCAGGCATGGGTAGAATGAATGGAGACAGTCTTAGTTGGTGAACTTTCAACTCTTTATTGCATAGTGACTTCTTACTTCTAACTTCTATAACAACAACTCTGCTTTATATAGGCAATGCTAATGTGAAATAACCAATAGGAGCTGTGAAACGCTAGCTCCAGTACCAATAAGAGTCCTTCGTTAAGGGCCAATCAGATTCTCAGAACCCGACCAATCCGATCTAGCCGCTTAACACCCAATCAGAAGTGCAGGGCCTGAACCCTGCACTTTACCCCAAGCTTGCCTTTATTCAACTATTTACATACATAACACCCCTTCCCCCTGGCTTCACAATTAGTTTGTGACTATGTAATCCTTTAAATAGGACGGTTGTCTCTTGGGTCTGTCAGATTTTCTTTGGACTGGCTGCGTGCAGTCCCGTTGAGGTAGGGTGTTGTTTTGTAGTGGCTCAGCTTCTCGTTCTGGTGTGATTTCCCTTGGAGCATACGATTCTTCTTCCTGCTCCATTTCCTGGGTTTCACTTGATTCATCGCTTTCCTGGAACAGGTTTCCTGGCATATCGTCATCTTCTCTTCCTTCCCCCCTCCTCAGTTTGGTCGTTGGGAAGTTGTTGGCTAGCAGTTATAAGTCGTGACCGTAATTGGTCAATATGTCTTTTCCATAGTTTCTCATCAATACATTTTACAATATAGGATCTGGGCCCAGTCTCGCGTATTACCGTTGCTTCAATCCAAACTGGGTCGCCCGATAAATTTCTTGCATAAACGGGGTCGCCTACCTTGAAGGTACGGTAGCGTCCGCTGGATCCTGGAGGCTTTTCTGGCTCATAAGCAGGGTGCAGTCGGTCGAGGCGGGAACGGAGTTTTCGCCCCATGAGAAGTTCAGCGGGAGTTCTGCCGGTTTCGCTGTGCGGAGTGATGTGTTGTAGAAGTAGAATGTGGTTTATTTTTTCGTCAAGATTATCATAGTCCATCTTTTGTAAAGTCTTTTTTACAAATTGTACCATGCGTTCCACTCAGCCGTTGGTAGCAGGATGCGCAGGCGAGGTGAGCGCATGGCGGATGCCATTGTCAGCAAGTACTGTTCAAACATTAGCGCTGTAAACTGTGGTCCGTTATCGGACACCAGGACGTCCGGCAATCCATGAGTTGCAAAGAGTCTATTGAGGACTTTAATGACTGCCTCGGAGGTTGTATTGGCCATTCAATGAATTTCTAACCAATTAGAGTATGCATTGACAGTCAACAGCAATGTATGTTCTTTGATCGGCCCTGCGAAATCCAGGTGGATTCTGGACCAGGATCCACGTGGCATCTCCCATTCGGTCGGTGCAGCTTTTGGCGGTGCGTTGCTGGTTTGTTGGCACTTGGTGCAGGCCTTGACCCATTGCTCGATGTGTCGGTCCATGCCTGGCCACCAAGCGTAGCTCCATGCGAGTGCCTTCATTCGCACGATCCCAGGATGTCCATCATGCAAGATTTGTAACAGCGTCTTTTGGAGTCGTTCTGGGACGACGACTCTATCGCCCCAGATAACACAGCCTTTTTGAGAAAAAAGTTCAGTCTGTCTTGTTTTAAATGGCGCGAAGTCATCTGGGATCTGGTCCAATGGCCATCCACGCTCTACCCAGCCTAGGACTCGTGCTAGGGTGTGGTCTCGTCTGGTCTCCCTCGCGATATCTCGAGCGGTCATAGGAGGCGAGTTGAGCGTTTCGATTTGTAACGCCGATACTGTTGGTGCCGGATCGTCGAGGGTCTCTGGTAGCGGTGCTCTGCTGAGTGCGTCGGCATGGGGAATGGCTTTCCCCAGTCGATGTAACAATCGATAATTATAAGCAGCTAGAAACTCTGACCATCGAGTCATTCTTGGGGACAATATATAGGGAGTTGGTTTGTCCCCAGCGATTATCCCCAATAAAAGTTTGTGGTCGGTTACAATTGTAAATGTCCTTCCATATACATACTCATGGAATTCTTTTACGGCTGACACAATTGCAAGAGCCTCCTTGTCTATTTGTCCATAGTTACGTTCTGCCTGGGATAGAGTCTTCGAAAAGTATGCAATGGGAGCCTCATTTCCATTAGGTAGCACATGGCTCAAAATAGCACCCACCCCAAACGGTGAGGCATCACAAGTTATAACCAAGGGTAATGTTTCATTATATTGCATAAGTACAGAATCAGATGTAAGTAAATCTTTTACATTTCTAAACGCTTTTTCTTCTCGGTAACCCTAAACCCATAATGCTTTCTTATCTAATAACCGGTGTAATGGTTCAGCCACAGTCGCCTTATGCGGTAAAACACATTGTAGAAATTGATAAGGCCTAAAAATGCTTGAAGATCAGTTTTGTTACGAGGTCTGGGAGCATTCCTAATTGCCCTTAATTTACTCTCAGTTGGGTGAATACCCTGACTATCAATGCGATAACCTAGAAATTCAACACTGTCGGTATACAGATGACATTTATCCCTTTTTACTTTCAATCCCGCTTCTTGGAATTTTTTAAGAACACATTTTAAATGATTCTGCAGAATTTTTTTACTAAGAGCTGCAATCAATACGTCATCAAAATACAGAACCGTGCCCTTGATTCCCTGTAACAATCGTTCCATTAAACTTTGGAATATTCCCGGGGCCACACTCACCCCGAACTGCAATCGGGTACATTTAAAAGCACCTCTGTGCGTTACTATCGTTTGGGCTTGGGCTGTTTTATCGTCCACGGGCAATTGTTGATAGGCTTGAGCTAAATCTAGCTTAGCGAAAACCTTTCCACCTCCCAGAGAATGAAGGAGGTGCTGCACCACCGGCACTGGATACGCGTTCTGTTGGAGGGCGTGGTTTAGAGTGGCCCAGTAGTCCCCACAGATTCGGATTGACCCATCTGGTTTAATGGGGGTTACAATAGGAGTTTCCCATGGGGAATGATCAATGGGTTGCAGTACCCCTTGTTTAATTAGTTTGTCAAGTTGTTCATCTATCTTGGCCTTAAGGGCGAACGGAACTCGACAGGGCTTTAAATGGATCGGGGCGACCTTAGGGTCGAGGCTGAACGAAATTGGGGTCCCCTTATACTCGCCCAGACGATCTGCGAAGAAATTGCTGAATTCAGACATAAGATCCTCCTCCCACTCGCAATCACCGACTCGGTTCACGCTGGCTAGTTCGATGCCGAGTGGTGCAAACCATTGGAGGCCCAACAAACTAGGCCTGTCCCTATCGATGATCGTTAGAGGTAAGTATGCCGTATGCTTTTTAAACGAGACGCGGACTCGACAAGACCCGACCACAGAGATCTGATTCCCTTGGTAATCTTTAAGGATAAGGCGTTGCATTCGAAGGTCTTGGCATTGGATGGTAGGAATGAGCTGCTTTAATGTCTTCCACGGCACCATCGAGAGGGACGATCCCGAATCGACCTCCATGTGGCAGGGTTGGTTCTCTATGGCTACTGTAACTCGAATCTTCTTAGCGTCCAGGGCCGAGGCGTGACCTATAGTGATAGTATGGTGAGCCTCTTCTTTCTGCAATGCTCGATATCTGTAGGAGTGGTTTGCTGGGTCTCGCCTTACAGGACGGTTTCCTGCCGATTGGTGAAAGTTGGTTCCCTTTGAGGCCGGGCTTGGTCCCGGTAAACTGCGACAGACTCGACTGATGTGGCCTCATTTCCCGCACTCGTGGCAGAGTGCGTCGTGGAATTTGCAGTCTGCCCTGGGATGGTTTGCCCCGCAGCCAGCGCAAGGGCGTGAGGTTTTAGGACAGGGGTCCCGGTCGGAACACAGTCGATGGACCCCTTCTTCGTCGCTGTCTGACAATGAAGAGAGGTCCTCGTAGTGCGTTGTTGCCAACTGCCCTTCTGAGCTGGGTGAGATGTCGCCTGTCGGTGGGTTTGTGGGGTTTCGGCTTCACCGTAGCTGCGCCGCTGACTTTTTGGTTGCCTCAGCAGCGGTGGCTTCGGCGATGGCATCAACAAGGCCGATGTCGCCCTTCGCCATCAGCTTGCTCTGCACGTTTAGTGCATCTAATCCCAGAATTAGGCGGTCTCTCAATGCTTCATCTAAGTCTGCGAACCCGCAGAGGCTTCCCAAGTGCCGGAGGTCTGCCACGAAGTCAGCCACACTCTCTCCTTTTCGTTGGCTTTGTTGATAGAACTCGTGGCGTCTCACGAGTGTGGGTACAGTTGGCGCGTAATGGTCTCTCAGGAGAGGTTCGAGGTCGTCCCAGCTTATTGCTTTCACTTCTCGAGGCTTTGCGAGGGATTTAGCCATTTTAAAGACAGCCGGGCCGCAGTACGTTAGGAACAGCGCCCGCTTCTTGGCTGGTGTGGCGTCCTTCAGGTTGTTCGTTTCGAGGAACATCTGAAAGCGATCCATGTAGGATTCCCAATCCTCTTGGGATGGATCGTACGGAGCGGGTGGTATGATGCCGCCAGACATGGCTTCCGTTGGTGGCGCCATTTTTTACACGTGCTCTGTTTTTCTTCCAAGTTCCTTAAGATCAGATGTCTCCAAATCCCATCCTCGTCGCCAGTGTCATAGATTCAGGCATGGGTAGAATGAATGGAGACAGTCTTAGTTGGTGAACTTTCAATTCTTTATTGCATAGTGACTTCTTACTTCTAACTTCTATAACAACAACTCTGCTTTATATAGGCAATGCTAATGTGAAATAACCAATAGGAGCTGTGAAACGCTAGCTCCAGTACCAATAAGAGTCCTTCGTTAAGGGCCAATCAGATTCTCAGAACCCGACCAATCCGATCTAGCCGCTTAACACCCAATCAGAAGTGCAGGGCCTGAACCCTGCACTTTACCCCAAGCTTGCCTTTATTCAACTATTTACATACATAACAAAAGTTTCATATCTTTTGAGCATCTGTAACCTTATTCCAGGACACAAGAGCAAGCCCGAGTTTCACTCTGAAAAATTACATATTTAAAAAAAAAAAAAGACATCAACTTACATTGTATGGGATATTAAAAGCTACAAAGGCTTAAATAAGCGGAGACAGATTTTTGATAAATTGAAGCTGTTTATGCCTCAGTTTTATTTTACATTAAACTCATATTCTCCCTGATGAAAAATATCCTTTAGCCTGCAGGATTTTAGCAGATTCACACAAAAAATGGAAATTTGAAAGCTGCCAAAGAGGTAGTGATTTTTATTTATTTTTTTAAACTTAAATTATCATAACTGAACTAGAAATTTTTGATACTGGTATACAGTATTACATAATTTTGATAGTTAATCCTGGAAATTGTTGGAGTTGGAGATTAAAATGTTACATGTGCACATGTAAGAGCTCCCGAAAATTAGAATCTAATCTGAGCAATGATCAGTAAAGCAGGTTTTAGTATAGAAAGGACATTTACAAATGCCTATTGTTGTGATGGTGAACCTATGACATGCGTACCCCAAATGGCACGCAGAGCCCTCTCTAAAGGCACACAATCCATCATCCGAGCTCAGCTCCACTACACATCGTGCACACTTCTCACCGGCCAGCTGGTCTTCGGGTCTCTGCCATGCATGCATGGGGGCGGGGTGCACAAGCATTGCATTTTGGGGGTGCGCACGCACACACATGTACTTTGGGCACTTGGTGCCAAAAAGGTTAGTAATCACTGGCCTATTGCATTTGATTGAAATGCTCTACCAAGAGCAAATGCTCTAAACAAGCAGAGTCGAAGAGCATAGACCCTGCTTGTTTATCTGAGGACAAAGGCAAAAGTAAGTGATCTCACATTAGGAACTCTTAGATAAAGAGAATGCAGAGTGACAGTAAAAACTAGCACTGAGCGAATCCTTAGGCACTGAGCTTTACTTCCCCCTTATGTCAGTAGCCCAGAGCTGCTGAAGAAGCAGTGCCATTAGATATGGATCTTCAACAAAATTTAGATTTATGCAGGATGCCCTGCATAAATGATTATATTCCAATTTTAGATTGGAAACTTTACATAACTGTTTTACGATTCTCATTTCATTTATAAACAAAAAATTGTAATTGAGGATTTTTATATGGATAAAATTTTTCGATCTAGCTATGGAAGCATTTATGAGTTGAACGTAATGAAATGAAAACAATGAAGTCTAAATAAGCAAGAAAATATTTTTATTATCCCAACATGGCAGTATAAAATCAGACTATCCTTAATAGCTTGATCAACAGTTAAATTAGCTAAGGAATGTTATACTTGCTAATTGCAGTTTGTTGTTGGATATGGTCTGTCTGGAGAAAAGAAGGACTAGGGGTGACACGATAGCAGTGTTCCAGTATTTGAGGGGCTGCCACAAAGAAGAGGGTAGGGTCAACTTATTTTCCAAAGCACCAGAAGGCAAGAAAAAAAACAATGGATGAAAATTATTCAAGGTAAGAAGCAACCTGGAATTAAGGAGAAACTTCCTAACAGTGAGGACAATTAACCAATGGAAGAGTTTGCCTTCAGAACTTGTAGAGGCTTCATCACTGGAGGTTTTTGAAAAAAAGACTAGAGAGCCACCTATCTGAAATGGTATAGGATCTCCTAAGGGGGTTGGGTTAGAAGACCTCCAAGATCCCTTCCAGCTGTATTCTGATTGATTGATCAATCAATGATTGTAGTGTAATGCCATAGACATTAAGGAAAAAGAATCAGGCTGGAAGCTAATATTTGAACATGTTATTGGTTTGTCATTCACCAATAACAAACAGGCGACTGTCACTGGTCATATGAGATCATTTTGGGATTCATTTAAAGCCTGTATACAGGCTAAGATGAAAATTCATCTTTTGCTTCTTGAAGCAAAAAAAAAAATGAGACTCATTTTGTAGAAAGTAAGAATAAGAAGTAAATGATGCTTTGAATGCATACGTTAGAAAATACAGTTTATTTTATGCTTTTATATAAAAGACAGATCAATTATATGTCTTGAATGCTAAATTGTATTTGGAAAAGGAGAAAAATCTTTTAAACTATTGACTTCTCATTTGAAGCAGTAGGACATGGACTTGAATTTGTTGAACTTGTTCCTTCATGGATGCCTCTGTGCTGAAATAGTATAATAGTAGTATAATATTTACAAAAGATATGATTTGGGATATCTCATATTTAAATTACATGAAATTAATCCCCAATTTGCAGAATTTTACATATACCTATGTTGTGGCTCCGGGTTTGGATTCTGCTCCT
The DNA here is from genome assembly GCA_033807585.1 of Hydrophis major. Classification (NCBI taxonomy): domain Eukaryota; kingdom Metazoa; phylum Chordata; class Lepidosauria; order Squamata; family Elapidae; genus Hydrophis; species Hydrophis major. The sequence goes on from CM066329.1 coordinate 226,813,125, forward strand.
GTGGCAGATATGAGTTCAAGTGATGAGGACATGGCAGCAAAATATGAACCGGCATTGCTTAGTGATTGGGATAGTAACTAGGATGAGGAGATGGATGTAACAAGGGAAGATAGACCTGAAATAATAGAGTTGTCAGGACCTTCGACCTCCTCTGGTTCTTTATCTGATCAGCAGCCAGGAATGGCTGACAGAGAAGGCAGGAGAGAGTTTTCCAGCGGAGATGAGAATCTGAAAAACTTATGGTTAGATGTAAGAAACAGAAGGAGGCTAAGTTAGAAAGGAAGCGTAGAGCTAGTCAATAATTAGGGAAATTAGCACGCTTCATAAGTGAATAAAAGGACACGGCTGGGCTGGTGGAATTCGCCAGAAGCAAAGTGACTAATTGGGAGTGAAGACATGCAGCAAACTCTCTGAGGCTTGAGATTTACTGCCACAACAAGGTTGCCGGACATTTTTGCTTCTGGCCTCACAACCATCTTTAACCCAAGATGGATCAAAACCAACTGCAGCGTTTGGTGGAGCAGCAACAGCAACAGATAAATCAATTGATTCAAAGCAATCAGACTCTTCAAAATCAGGTGACACAACTGGTGAATCATATTTCCAGCTTGCAAAGCCCTGCTGCTGCTCCCTCAGCCCCTCCCTTGAGTAAAAGCCTGGTATACATGCCGGAGAAATTTTCAGGGCAAACGGACATGTTCCCGGCATTCATGGGGCAGTGCCAATTATTTCTATCTTTGAGGCCTGAAGACTTCCCAAATGACCGGGCTAAGGTAGGATTTATGATTAGCCTATTATCTGGGCAGGCTGCCAAATGGGCTACTCCCTTGTTAATTCAAGATAGCCGGTTGTTGGACAATTTTCAGGGTTTTCTACAGCAATTGAGAGTTATGTTTGAAAATCCAATTAAAATACAAACTGTGGCTAGACGGTTACGGGACATTAACCAGGGGAAACATCCCCTGCAGGAATACATTGCAGAATTTCATTTGCTGTGTATGGACTCTAACTGGAACGAACCAGCTCATATGGATGCGTTCCAGGAAGGCTTATCTGATGCCATCAAGGATGAGCTGGTCCATGCAGAGCGGGCTTCAACTCTGGATGCATTGGTAATCCAGTGCTTACGTATTGAAGCCCATTTACAATAGTGCAGAAGTAAACAGCCCGTTGTGGAACCACCTTCTTTTTCTCATGCACAAACCACGCCACCAAAAATTTTTCAAACCACGGTTAAGACTGAGGAGCTGATGGAGTTAGGCGCACTCCGCCCTCGCTTAACGGCGCAAGAATGTTCAAGAAGGTTCCAGGAAGGCTTGTGCCTTAATTGCGGGGGTCCAGGACATTTTGCAAATTCCTGCACTCGGAGAAGGACTTGCAGACCTGTGCCTGAAACCATTCCTGGCCCATCGGGAAATGGGGTAGGCCCGACCTCGGGGAAACCCTTGGTCGGGCACGTTCTACACCCCTACCCCAAATTGCTGAAGTAAATCCTGGCTCTCCTCGGCATTTACTTTTGGACACTCATATCTTTTTGCAGTCCCAGAAGGATGGAATTCCCGCAGTTGCGCTGGTGGATTCAGGAGCTACAACCAGCTTTATGGACATTTTGAAATCCCATTGATTGCTGTGGATCCACCCATTAAGGTGGAAACCGTAGATGGGCGTGAACTCAAGTCTGGGCCCATTCGTTTCGCCACCCAGCCAGTGTGTATGCTTATTGGAGATCATGAGGAGGCGATAAGTTTTTATGTCACCTCAAACCTTCATCTCCCTTTGGTTCTCGGCGTGTCCTGGCTGTGTTTGCACGATCCGTTGGTGGCTTGGGCACAGAATGCCATTTCTTTTCCAAGTCTCCATTGTGTGGACCACCTAAGACATATCTGTGCTAGCCAAGACATCGCCGCTCCTGCTGTCTCAATACCTTCGGAGCTGTCGGATTTCTCTGATGTTTTCAGCGAACAGGAGGCAGATCAATTATCACCATATCGTGCTTATGATTGTCCCATGGACCTGATACTGGATGCTCCATTGCCAAAGGGGCGGTTATACTCCATGTCAGAGCTCGAGTTGGTTGCGCTCTGAGAGTTTTTAGATAAAAACTTAGCTCGGGGATTTATTCGACCCTCGTCGTCCCCTCTTTCAGCTCCTGCTCTTTTTGTTAAAAAGAAGTCGGGAGAGCTCCATTTATGCTGCAACTACCGACGGTTGAACTCCATCACAGTGAGGAATAGCTATCCCTTGCTGCTCAGTCCGGAATTGATGGAGCGGTTGCAGGAGGCTACTATCTTCACTAAACTCGATCTGCGTAGGGCTTACAACCTGGTTCGGATGCGCAAGGGGGACGAGTGGAAGATGGCATTTGGCATTTGTTATGGTCATTTTGATTACACCGTCATGCTATTTGGTCTGACCAATGCTCCCGCTGTATTCCAGCATTTGATGAATGACATTTTCCGGGACATGCTGGATAGGTTTGTCGTGGTGTATCTGGATGACATTTTAATCTACTCTCGGTCCAGGGATCACCACCATCAGCAGGTTCGACAAGTGCTTCAGCGTCTTCGGGAGCATAAACTCTATGCAAAACTGGAGAAGTGTTTTTTTTTTCAGTCGTCGATAGAGTTTTTAGGGCATATCATCTCTCCCGAGGGCACTGCTATGGAACCTAAAAAAGTCGAGGCCTTGTGTAGTTGGGAAGCCCCTTGTCGAGTCAAGGACGTGCAATGTCTTCTGGGGTTCGCCAATTACTATAGGACCTTCATTCTGGACTTTGCTAAGTTAATGGGTCCCATCACTCAGCTCCTCTGTAAGAAGGTCCCGTTTCGGTGGGGGCCTCCACAACAACAAGCTTGTGAAACTTTAAAGAAAGCGTTTGTGGCCGAGCCGATATTGAGGCATCCTGATCCGAATCGTCCATTTGTGGTTGAGACAGATGCCGCTAATGTAGCTATCGGGGCAGTATTGTTGCAAGCTCTGAAGGATGGCGCGCCTCTTTTCCCCTGCGCATACTATTCTAGGAAGCTCACAGCTTCTGAGCGCAATTACACCATCTGGGAAAAGGAGTTGTTGGCTATTAAGGCTGCATTTGAGACCTGGCGACATCATCTAGAGGGGGCTTGGCACAAGGTGAAGGTTCGGATGGATCACCGAAATTTGGAACATTTGTCTACCGCTAAGAAGTTGAACCAACACCAGATCCGGTGGTCGTTGTTTTTCGCAAGGTTCAATTTTTCCGTCACTTATGTTCCAAGTGGACAGAATCAGAGGGCAGACACATTGTCTCAGAAACCCGAATATATCGGTCTCGAGGATCCTCTTCCTCCACAAACGATGTTGCCACCAGAATCCTTGGCCGTACTCCAAGATCCAGTAGATTTGCGGGCTCGCATACAGGAGGTGCAATGATTGGATGCGTGGATGCAGCAGAGATGGGGGGACGTTGGACCTGATTCCCCATTTGGTCATCCAGACTTTTTGGTGGCCTCAGGTTCGACACGATGTGTTCTCTTACATCGCTTCTTGTGTACAGTGAAGACAAGCGAAAGCAGCGTTGGGTGTGCCCCCTGGACTCCTCCAATCATTGCTGACTCCAGGCAGACCATGGGGAGTGATCTCCATGGACTTTCTCATGCATTTACCATCTTCGTCGAGCTTCATGACAGTGCTCGTGGTAGTTGATATGCTGACTAAAATAGCTCATTTCATTCCCTGTCGGAGATTACCATCATCCCGCACTATGGCCCAGTTATTTTTCCAGAATATCTTTCATCTACATGGACTGCTGGACAGAGTGGTTTCAGATCGTGCGGTCCAGTTTACTGCACAGTTTTGGAAACAGTTAATGGCGGTATTACAAGTTCAGGTGTGCTTAGCGTCAGCGCACCATCCGGAAACTGATGGCGGGGCTGAGAAGGTTATTGGCATTCTCACTCAATATTTGAGATGTTTTGTCAATCATCGACAAAACGATTGGGCGAAATACCTCCCATTGGCAGAATTCGCCTTTAATAACTCTCAGCACACCTCCACTCATGTAATGCCATTTTTCGCGAATGTGGGTTATCATCCGCGCTTCTTCCCATTAACTTTGATGGATTCCCCGGTTCCTGAGACACAAGATTTTCTGGAGGAACTATAAGCGGTTCACCGTTTATTAGTGCAACAACTCGAAAGGGCAAAAGAAGACTATAAACGGTTTGTGGACCGGTCACGTTGAGCAACGCCTCTGTTAGCTGTGGGTGACAAGCTGTGGTTATCCACAAGGCACCTTTGGGTCGATCGCCCAATTAGGAAGTTGGACCATGGTTTCATCGATCCATTCCCGACTGAGGCGGTCATCAACCCTGTGGCATACCGACTCACCTTACCGCGCTCCATGAGCATTCACCCTGTCTTCCATTGTTCCCTTTTGGTTCCTGACTCCCCAGAGTGTCCTCTGCATGCTCCCACTGGTACGACTTCCCCATCAACGCCCCGTGAGGAGGCTGATGTTGATGACACGGTGATCAGCATTACTGATTCGTGTTGGCTAAAGGGTCATTTCCAGTACTTAGTCAGGAGGAGATCGGATGACTCGGAGGTTTTTTCATGGACAGATGCGTCCACAGTTCATGCTCCAGACATTATTCAAGACTTTCATGAACGTTTCCCTTCGAAACCGCATCCGGATCGTCAGACCCGGGGGAAGGGCCCTGCGGTGAGGGATAGTATTGTGGCTCCGGGTTTGGATTCTGCTTCTGTGGCAGATATGAGTTCAAGTGATGAGGACATGGCAGCAAAATATGAGCCGGCATTGCTTAGTGATTGGGATAGTAACCAGGATGAGGAGATGGATGTAACAAGGGAAGATAGACCTGAAATAATAGAGTTGTCAGGACCTTTGACCTCCTCTGGTTCTTTATCTGATCAGCAGCCGGGAATGGCTGACAGAGAAGGCAGGAGAGAGTTTTCCAGTGGAAATGAGAATCTGGAAAACTTATGGTTAGATGTAAGAAACAGAAGAAGGCTAAGTTAGAAAGGAAGCGTAGAGCTAGTCAATAATTAGGGAAATTAGCACGCTTCATAAGTGAATAAAAGGACACGGCTGGGCTGGTGGAATTCGCCAGAAGCAAAGTGACTAATTGGGAGTAAAGACATGCAGCAAACTCTCTGAGGCTTGAGATTTACTGCCACACCAAGGTTGCCGGACAGAGTGGGGATTTATTGCTGTATATTGGAATTTACTCCAGCCGTTCTTTTGTGGGGGTTTGTTTTTGAGTTGAAGTAATTCTGAAATGGCTGCTTTTTGTTTTGCTCGCCTGAAATTAAAGAGGAGAAATAACATACCTATATTCTGCTAATGTACCCATTGAACAGATAATGCTTTCTAAAATGGAATAAATTTTCCAGAAATGTTGGATACTCATTTAAAACTTTTAGGTACACTTTAACTACTAGAATTTTTTTAAAAGCACTAGTAAACCAATGAAAACTAGAAAAGCTTCTTGGCTGGATAAGATACTTATGAAGTGATATAAAAAGAAAAAGTTGGCATTTAATTTATTTGAGATATAACTGGGAAAGGACCTTATAATTCTGTAAGCTATCATTAATATTTTTGTTAAATCTTGATGCCAAGATTTCAAGAGCCATTTTATCACAAAGTTTACAAAAAGCCAACTTCAAAAATTCATCCATCAAAGTCAGCTTTTATGAAAAGATGTCACGCTACCGATAATATTAGATTACTGGTGGCCATATTAGCATTGTAAACTAATAAAGATGAAATAGCTGTTCTGGCTTTATTAGATTCATAAAAAAATCATTGATATGGTGCAAATAAAGTTTTTGGAACAAGTGATCACAAAAAAAAAAATGAATTTCCTGCTGAATGCATATCTTGGATTACCATTTCTTCTTCTAACCCTTCTGTTAAAGTAATCACTAATGAGATTATGCCATCAGCAATTAAAGTGAGGAGTGGAACGTGATGAGGATTTTCCAACTCCTTTAATGTTTAATTTAACTTTGGAAAAATTGATAAACTGTAATGGTCCTTTTTAGCCTCTGCTTCCTCCTCCTCCTCCTCCTCCTCCTCCTCCTCCTTTTTCTTCCCTTTTACATGCTGTCTCACTGAAGTTACTTACAGTATATTTTAAGAGGCTAAAAACCAGGGGACCATGGTTTCCAATCCCGCATTAGGCACACAGCCATGTGGGTGATTTTTTTGGCTAGTTACTCTCTCTCTCTGATCTCAGAAAATGGTAATAGCAAGCCAATTGCTGTTTAAAAAAGATGTTTCAAAGAAAATGCACCAACTTGTCCAGGCCATTTCCAGGAGTTAAATTGACAATGTCAGAAAGAAAGAGAGAAAAAAACTATGTTAAGGATGGGTATGGTGACTATTTTCTCATATCTGTTATTAATATTAATTATTTTAATTGCAGCTTACTTTGTATCATATCTTGTGAAGCATTTAACTCTTCTAAGCACAGGGAGGTATTATTTCAAAGGAAGCTGAAATTGATTTCTTCCAGGAACCTCTGGCTTTCAACAGAAAAACAAATATTTTTTAAGCTATGGGTATGTGAAAGAGCCATTTGCGGGGAGTGGGGGGCACAATTTTATTTTTAAGCTGATCAACCTTGCATGGGCAAAGTAGCTGTGTAGTCAAATCACCTCCAGGTTTTGATCCCTACTTTTCTTGCACAGAGAATCCCAAAGAAATCAACAATTTTATTCACATGAAATTCCTTAATCCTTGTAGGGAGAGTTGTAAGTCTGAAAAGCTTTGAATTAGGTGGCAGAGATGTATGTAAGTGGTAATACCAAATACATAATAAGCATTGCAATTTTTATCAGTTGATTTTCCAACCTGATGGTTGAAGAAGACTCTCAGATGGTCATTTACAGGATGGTCTTCTGTGCAATATTTTTTTTTATTATAACGTCTTCCTCGGACTAGAAAATTTACAGCCCTGATAACTATCCATTGAGAAACAAAACAGGTCAATCAAACTTCAAGTCCGTAATGAGGTGCATATACAATCTCATATGGGTTGCGGTAGGTTAATCCCCACTGGCTCCCACAACTGAGAATTCACTACCCACAACACCAATATCCACAACTCTGGGGAAGAATGAACTTGGTAATGCTGCCAATCAGCTATTTTATTCCAAAAATCTCCCTCTGCCCCGGTTTGCTTTAGAACAGACAAATGGGGATCTTTTTTCTGTCTTTAAATTCACCAGAAGGAAAATGTACTAAAGGCTAATTCCTTTTCATCAAGCCCGTATTATAGGCATCAAGAATTTGAAGGAAGCCAACAAACACAAAAGAAGAAATAGGACAAAAGTATTTAAAAATATTTATTTCTGAAAAGATTGATGCATACATCATACGCACACACACACACACACACACACAAAACAGAATGTTCCACAGCTGTGATCACTAGCTGAAATAAGCAGTAGACATATCATCACATTCAACAAAATGCCTTCAACACTTTAACATGTACTATAGAGTGAAAAGTTTAACTGTTGTTCCATGCTGATTTTGACACATTTCAACAATGATTACGGATTAAGTATTCTTTCTCTCTCCTTCCCATGTTTGGAATGCCTGTACTGATACGTGGCAAGGAGAAGAAATAACAGTATTGATTTTTTTTTTTTTTTTGTAAAAGTTTTATTGATTTTAGCAAGAATGTTCAAGAATAAATCTGAAAAGTGCTGGAAATGTCATCAGATACCTGGCTCATATTACCATATGTGGTGGACTTGTGAGGAGGCCAGGAAATATTGGACTAGAATTTGCATATGGCTGGAAAAAATGATAAAGAAACACATAGATTTGAAACCAGATATTTTTTTTATTGGGAATCGTACCTGATATATATAATAAAGATTTAAAATATTTGATTGTAAATGTATTAACAGCAGCTAGGATTGTATTTGCTAAACATTGGAAGAGTGAGAAAATACCAAAAGAGGAAGAAATTATTAAGAAAATATTGGAATGTGCTGAAATGAGTAGATTGACATTTGAAATTAGAGAACAAGAAGATAAACAATTTTATGAAGTTTGGGATCTTTTTTTATCAATGGTTAGATAATACAATATGATAATAGAATATTTAGAAATTTAGGAAATAATGAATATATAATTTTTCTTGGTTTTGATAATTCTTAAGAATATTTTATTATGATAGATTTGATATGATTTCATGATTTGTCATAAAATAATTTAACCTAATTATAGTTATCTCACTTAAGTATAAATTAGTAAAATTATAGTCAAATGATTGTTCAATAATGATATTGGGATATTTTATTGATGATTGATAATGTGAGTTATTATGTAATATAATTATTCTGATGACTATGAAATGGATGCACAAAAGGGAGTGGTAAACCAACTGATACACTGTAAATTTATGAAGAATGTTTAAATTTTTTATTTTTATTTTTTATTTTATTTTATTCTATTTTTTTAGTATTGATTTTTTTAAAAGCAAAAAATAAATAGATCCAACACCAGACATATCATTTGAAAATGCATTAATCTGGAATGATACTGGGAGGTAGATCTGAAAGCCTGCGTGGAAGTTTGACTGAGGAAGAGAAAACCACTGGAATCTGGAACTCATTCTATGTGGGACTGGCACCATTTCACTAGGAACTAGATGCCTACTTAGTATTTCATATGTTTACATAATAGAAAACTCACCAAAAAAGTCTAGTTCTTCTTTCCTACAGGACCCTGAAGTCCTTATTAGGCATATTGAGATCCAAAAATGACAGGTAGAAAAATAAGGTGGAGCGGTAAAATACAGAAGTGGTGGATTTCGGGCAGTTGTCCCCTTGGCCAACCATCACCATTTGATGAGCATTTCTCACCAGCAGAAAGATCAGGAAGACTGCAAAGGAGTTTAAAAAGTTTTAAAGAGAGGCAAGAGATCTGGAGGAAAGTATTTCCAGGACTTGGTAGAAATCTGTCTTCCTAGAACCCATATCTTCATGATATGAAGATTCATTTTTCATAAGCATCTGAGAGAAAATTGGCTTCATAACATACAAATTGATAAAATAAATTCATATTGGCTAGGGTGTAATCCCATGCTATTAAGTAATTCAGGCTTATTTTTTCATTCAGATATGAACATTGAAAGTCAAAATGTAAAATGTGAATGTTAAGTCCTGGGCATGGGCGCAAGGAACGGAGACGAGACATCGAACAGTGACTTCAACTCTTTATTAACAAGAAAGAACAGAGCAAAATACTTGGGCAGCAGCAGCTCTTTTATAGAGCTGGCTGCTGTCAAAACAACCAATGAATTGAGTTTACTGCTTTCACAAGCTTCCAATCAGGGGGCCCCGTTAACAGCCAATCAGACTGGCCAAAAATGACTAATCACGACTCGCTATCTATGGGCCAATGAGAAGTGCAGGATTACAAGCCTGCTGTAAAGTAAAGTTGTTGAGGGTTGTATCGCTGCGTTGGCTTAGTCCATAACAGTGAAGATTCTGGAAATTCAGGCAATTTAAAGATTATACAGGATATATTGAAATTACAGGTAGTCCTCAGTTTATCACCACAATGGAACCCAATTTTTTGTTGCTAAGTGAGTGTAATACTATCTCTCATAGGAACAATATACAGTAGTATTAAAATGTCATCTTTCAGAATCACAGTAAGAATTCACTTTGCATTTCAGAATGGAAGACATAATATATGGAGTTTATAACCCACAGTTGGCTTTCTTAGAGAATCTTTGAAGAAATAGTTGAAGGAAAAAAAAGATAGGGCTTTTATTTTCAATCTGGAACAACAAAAGCTATGTAAAATATCTCATCTTTTTATCTGAGTGCCTTGTTTACTGGTTTCACAGTTGACCTGCAGCTTCTTTTGGGGCAACCTCAGTTTTATCACAGTTCATCTCTTCTGAAACCAGCCTCTTAATATTCTTTTCATTGCCTCGTGCATTGTACTGTTCCTCAGGCTGTATATGAAAGGGTTGAGCATGGGAGTCACCACCGTGTATATTATTGATGCAATTTTAAATTTTAACCCAGCGTAAGTGGAGGATGGGCGGATATAAATGCCTAACAGAGTCCCATAAAACAAAGCAACAGTAGTGAGATGAGAAATGCAGGTGGAGAAGGCCTTGTATTTGCTGAGGCCTGATGGTAATTTCAAAACTTTGAATACAATGAAAAGGTAGGACAAAATTATCAGCAAAAGGGGTCCAAGGAGAATGGCAGTGCCTTCACTGACAAGCAGCATTTCAACCGATGAGGTGTCAGAGCAGGAGAGCTTCAGTAAAGGATGGAGGTCACAGAAGAAATGGGGAATCTCTCGGGAAGCACAAAACTTAAAGTTGCACATTGAAAGAACATACAGTAGGGAGTGGGCACAAGCCAGGAGCCAAGATACAACAGCCAGTTGTATGCAGAATCTGTAGCTCATGGTTGTTGCATAATGTAATGGATGGCAAATGGCCACATAGCGGTCGTATGCCATGGAGGCCAGGAGAAAGTTATCTGCTGCGCAGAAGCTCACAAAGAAATACACCTGTGTCAGACAACCACTAAAGGAAATGGAGTTTGTGCAGGATAGCAGATTCTGCAGCATTTGGGGTACAATGGTGGAGCTCAATCCAAGATCAGCCAATGACAAGTGACAGAGGAAGAAATACATGGGAGCATGGAGGAGGCTGGCACTGGAGAAGATCAGCAAGATTATCATGAGGTTTCCTAGCAGACAAAGCAGGTACATACAAAGGAAAACAGGAAAAAGGAGTCCTTGAAACTCTGGAGAGGAAGAAAAGCCCAGGAGGATGAATCCAATAAAATTGGTTTGGTTCTCCGGATTCTTTTCCATAAGTTCTTTTCCATAAATATGGATTTTTTTCATCATTTTATTTATATATCTGCTTTGTACAGTATTTCACCTAGACATGAAGGAAAAGAAGTACAGCACTTGACAACATAGGGAAAATGACTAGTCTTTAAGCCAACTGAATTATTTTGATTTGTATCCCAAAAATGGGGCATGGGAGGCACATTTATTTCTGTATATGTCTGAAAATGGTAAAGGCATACATAAATTTCTTTGAATTCACTTTACAGACCACAAGCTTGTAATAAAGAAGATTGATATTGGACATTTAGTATTCTATTGCGATTGCTCTTAGACTCACTAAATATAGATTGGTGTTATGATACTTTATGGCTTTAGGCGTCTAAATGACAGATGTTGCTTAATTATTTAGGACAGTTAAAACAAAAGAGTTTTGTGTGGCTTTTCCAGTTTGGAGGAATGACATTTCAAATTGGGGATGGTATTTTAAGGTTCTATTCTAAAGTGATGTATATTCACTTTAGAAAGAAAAACATCTACTTTCTTTATTCACTCCTGAGGTCTGATTTAGAGATAGCTGAAATGAATGATAAGTGGCTTTTCTGAATCAGGATGTGCCTGACTAAAGAAGCTGAAACTTAGAATGTACTTTTATAAATACCTATTCAAAAATCTAATTGTGATGACGTTGGGTATTACAAATCAAATTATTTCATTGTTCCTTGCATAAAAGATAGCCCCTTCTTCTGCTGAAGTGAACTCAGACTGAAATGGCCCATTTAATAGCATTGAGACTATAGCAAGCTGTCTTCTACTGCCATGGATCATTCATCTATTTCATCTGTCCTTGTGTATCCTTACCGGCAATCGCATTGTGGCTCTTTGTTGATGACCAAGAATTGTGTTTGGGAAATTCTGTATTCAAAGCAGTGACACAACAGTCTTTCTCCAGATTCTTGGATTGTTTCCTGTGCTATTTAGCTACTGTAGGACAAACCAAATTCTAACCCTACTAGTCCTTTTCAACTTCCTTTTCTGGACTGCTTTCTCATCAACACTTTTGTATAGCATTCCTATCTCTATCTTCCAGTTTGAAGAAGAAGAAGAAGAAAGGCCATTTGATGAGGATAATTTGAGCAATAATGGCAGATAGAGGAGCCACACAACAAAACTGTCCTTTTTCTATTTTCACAATACAATATATTAATAATCCTTTGTATATGGTCCCTAAGTTCTTTGTAAATGATCATATAAAAGTCTCCTGCTGAGGCAAAACTTTCATCCATTGCCCCCAATCCTTAATGTCATGGATGGAGTCCTTCTGATAACACTTTTCCCAGCCCAAATCTGAAGAGGGAGGAGGAATTCTCATGTGACATACAGCCACTTTTCCCTGGCTGAGGCTTAGCCTTTGCCTCCTATGCTATTTAGCTGAGGAATCTAAATGAAAGAACTCAACCCTTCCACTACAATTGTCTTCTCATTGCGGCATCACCTTATTATTTCATGACTTCTATATGTACTACAACTTTGCAAAAGTGCAGTGTCTATGGAGATGACTTCATATGTCTATAAAGGAAGGGGAGGAGAGAAAAGCTGAACAAGGAATTATCTTTCTTCTACGTTTCATCCAACTACAGTATGCCGGGTAGCAATAGTGTGGAAGGATGAAGTGCAATTCTATACAATTTTGATGTAGAGGGAGAAAGAGAAAACTCTTAAATAAAAAGCTTACTGGTTTGTGTCCATAAAACAAAAAAAAATCACTAAATATTATACTGTACCTCTGGCAAAAAGCTTTGATGTCTCCACTGAGGTCCAGTTTCTTTCTCTCTTTTTTTGTGAAGAGATTTTAATAACTTTTTCAATTCCAAACAAGGACTCAAGCTTCATGAGGGAGCATTTTCTTTCTCAAAATGATGAGCACATACAATGGTGGGAACTAGCACGCCTGTGGGGAGGAGGCAGGGATAATTTATAGTTTGTGGCACCCCAAGGAAGAAACATTAATGCAAAAACAAGGCTCTTTGGGGAATTTGTTAACCAAGGCTAGAACATTCAACAGCAAAAACAAGTGATGTAAGATTGGGTTGAAAAGTTGATGTCAAGCACAGATTTCTGAAGGAAAAAATGTCATCAATCTGGTCAAAAAAGAAACATAAAACAGTATCTGTATTGGTCAGACCTCCCAAAATCTACTTCATGGAGGCATCTGAGAGTGGTTCTGTGATGACCCAGGGTGGGATACAAAACAAACACAGTCACAGAAAACAGGTGAAGCCCCTTTTATTCCTTCACTTTGCTTCCAAGCTCCGAATATTCTTGACAGAAACCAAAAAACTCTCACACAAACAGTTACAAGAAGAAAGGAAAAAGCAACACAAACCAGGCAACATAAGGACTGGAGGGCAACCACAGACAACACACACTGGGAAGGATGCCAAACTCAGAGAAGAATCATAAACTAGAGATATTTTCACACTTTGTTTGCAGCATTTGTCCATACACAGGTCCAAACTCTTATTCAGTTGTCACAGCTGCAGCCCATGAAGAGGATCAAGGCCCTCTCCTCCTGAGTAGACCACATCTCTCCCTTATCCTCTCCTCCCTGCATGCCCAAGGATGGAGAGAGGATGGGCCTGGGTCCTCCTCTGACTGCCCAGCTGGCCTCTGCCCTTCCCCAGCCTCCTCCACAACCCCTGGAGCCATACTTCCACTCCCTGTTGGCTGTTCTTCCTCTCCCTCATAATCAGTCTCCACCAGGGGCATGTCAGGTTCAAGTGCATTATATTAACATCTGTTTACCACTCCTGTATTGAAGATATTGTCAGGATTAGGATTCATTTCCCCCACCCTGATGGTCCTCATGAACATCTTGTCGTGTGTAAGCTCTTTAGAGCTCAGTTTTCCATATATTAATTGGGCAAATGCAATCACATACAACCCTATGGCTTCAGTGCATATTTTTTTCCTGGTCATTGCTATGCCATTGTTATGCCTCCCAAGAAAAAAGAGGAAAAATAAATAAAAGTCAATGTTTTATTGCATTAAGTCTATTAAACAGTTTTCATCATTGCTTACCATTTAATCCTAGCTTCTTCTGATTTGCTATTGTTTTTATGTTGCTTAGAATCATGACTGTAGGTTCTTGGTTGCAGAGGAAAGAAGGCAAGGCAAAAGAAAGGGAAAAAAAAATTAGTTCAGTTTTTCCAATACAGGGAGGGCCAAACTAGTTGCTTTATGTTTAAGCAAAAATGCCCCATAGCAATTGCATGACTGGCAAACAAGCAGTCTTTTTTCCTAATTTTTTTATTCAGGCACTTAAAGCATATAGATTGAAGGTGATCCAAGGCAGGTTCAGCCCATGAGTTGCTTTTCCAGGTATACCTGTTTTTGTGATTGATCAATTTTCTACTATGAACATTAGGCCATGTAAACAGAGGCTAATTGAATAAATTAACGTGGAAAAATAATTTTAAAGCTCATTCCCCTCCCTTTGTTTTGCTGTTTTCAGGCTAAGTCAGGAGGATCTAGTTCCAGTAAGTGGAATTCAACTTCCATGGAGTTTTCTTTAGCAAGATTTATTGAGTTGAATGGGATACAGTTGCAAGAATTCCAGCAACTGAAAAGTTTCCAGTTTGTAATCAATATATCACCATATATATATTTTAGGATAGAGACTATCTGATTTTCTCTCTAATAACTTCTCTATAATTCTCCATTGATAACAGGCAACATAAGAATCATCTGAACTTCCATCAGGCTAAGAACCAGTTCTTACAAACAGCTGAGGCCCTACAATTGGAAACCCAATCAAATCCATTTAGCATACTTACCTCTGGAGTAATGTTTTAAGTAAGAAGTGATTGGTCAAGATAAGCGTAATGTTTTGGTAATGCCATTGTTAGAAAATAAATGACACAGCACACAATCAATTTTAATAAAAAGGTAAGAGAAAATGTTGCCAATTAGAAAGAATGCCAGGCAAAAATTGTTAGAGAAATGAAGATTAATCTGCTGTGAAGTTTAGAAGCAGCTATAAAAGGAAGTCAGAGGCTGCCGCATAGTCATCAATTTCAAAGAATGACTGCAGGGAAGTAAAATTATAACTTAGGGTAGATTATATCTCTCTCCTGGGGAATATTGATCTTGCAGCTCTGCTAAGTAGGAATTTACTAAATTGTACTCCATCAAATTTGTATTACATTGTACCGTACTATGGGAAAATTGGAGTATGTAAAAAATACTGAAGAGAAAAGTTACCTGCTGTAACATATGTCAGTGAAACATGGACACTAACTTCATAATCGATACAAAAGCTATATTTGGCTATAAAGAGTCATGAAAAGATACATGCTGGGCATTACAAGACAAGTTAGAAAGACCTGCACAGGGATTAGAGAACAAATGAAAGTATAGATATCATTAAGAGAGTAAAAGAATTGAAATGGAAATGGGCTGATCACATAACCAGAAGAATTGATGGCAGGTGGACCAAGACAGTCATAGAATGGATCCCACTTGATAAAAAACATCCACAAAAGAGACCTAAAACAAGATGGATCGATGACATCAGCAAGTATTGTGGGCACACAATACTTATGCTTGGAAACATGCAACCTGCAGTGGATAGACAATGGCTAAAATGATGAAAGAATACTGGATATATAAAGAAATTAAGCAATGTGTTACTGTCTCTTCTACTCATGATGAGCGTGGAAAAAGATATATTCATTCTAAAACAAACAGTCCAGTTGCTTTATTTTAAAGGCAATTTGTTTCATTTTAATATGTTATCAGGAACATAACAGATACCTTTGTGGTCTCAATTAAAATTGGGTCTAAATATGGAACTATCCAGGGTCCTGGAAACCTGACCTATTAGACATCCCTCTGCCTTTCATAACTCCTTTCAGGTGCTTCCTTATGATCACCTCAGGAGGCTAAGATCTATCATTCACAGAACATCTAGAAATATTTAGCATGTAAAATGGAAGAAAATGAGAACTGCCCTTAAAAATCAGTGGAAACATTTGAGTGGGTTTATTACTCCAACATTTTGAAAAAAAGCCCAATGAAAACTATGCTCAGTGAAATAAATGCTGATTAAATTTTCAGGAATAAAAACTTGAAAGACCTGAAGAGAGGACAGAACCAAAGAATGAAATTCAGAGTTGAAGTGTTTAGTGTAACATTTTCTTGTAATGTAATTATTTTCCATCTAGTGGAAACTCTCAGTCTGGGAGCCAAATAAGATATTCAAAACTAGCAACATTTCTGTATATTTGAAAGATTTCCCAAATCTGCTAAATTATTATAATCTTGTTTGGAGGAGAGATGTGAAGGACACCGTTGTTCTTGACTTCACAGAAGTATGCAAGTGATGAATTTAAGTCAATCTTTATGCCAGCTGATGATAATAGAATTTGAACTATTAGATGTACAGGAAACAATCTGATGTTTTAATAATTAAAAGAGACATATAAACAAATAACTAGGAGAATGGTTTGGATAATTTTCCAAAATTAGATTTACAAAAGAGACTTTTTGACTTTTTGCAAGACTTGGTAAGAAAAGACAAGGAAAAAAAAAAGAAAAGAAATTGAAAACTTTTAGGACATTATTTGAAGGGATTGAACAATGAGGTTTTAAGGATTTGTCTATAGATAGGATATAGAGGGAAGAGATTGTTGTATTTTAAGTGAAAATAATTTGTTAATATTGTTTACACTTGTTGAGACAAGGGAGAAGTTACTTTATATTTATTTTTTCTTTATATTATTTTTTCTTTCACATTTTCTTCTTTTTTCTTCTTTACATTTTTTCCTCTTTATCATTTATAACTATATATCCCTACAACTATAATATTCAATAAAATTGTTAGGGATACACACCCTAGCAGAACGTGCAACGGCAGTCTAGCAGGCAGGCAAATGATGTGAAATAAACGTTGTTGTAGTTTACACTCAGTAAGACAAATGCATTGTGCCAGTTAAATAGTTTTTTATTCCAGCAAGAATTATAGCATAGTCAAAACAGTCCATATGTCATTAACTAGTTCAGTCCATCCAGGGGTTAATCAGTTGCAAAGTCCAGTGTTGAAAATAGAGGTCAGTAAACTTACAAATAATCAGTCCAGCAATATATATCTTTTGCAGTCAGAGATATGAAGAAAATCAAAGCCCTTTTCTTCGTTTCAGCAACAGCAGGGAAAACACGCAGTTATCACCATCAATCCAACATTGTTAGCTATCCAGTAAAAGCCAGCAAACAGTGAACTCTCTTGCTCCCTCTTATGGTGATTTTACAACCGCACCCAAAATACATGTTCTGCAGTTAAAGCGATACACACACTTAAACTCACTAACATAGTTTATATATTATTTTTTACCCAAACTAAATTAGGTAACCAATGTTATCCCTAACAAAAATTATTGGGAAAAAGAGGACACAATGTTGGGAAAAGCTGCAATAAGTAATCCCTGTCAACTATAAAGGATGCTTGTTAGGGATGACTGGTAGTAACAATTAATCCTTGAGCTTCTATCCAGCAGTTTACTTAGCATGGGATATGATTGGGCCAAAACACTCATTAAACAGCATATGGCAAACATAAGAGCACCAACTGCATCTAGCCAGGACACAGTCTTTGATGCCAGTGAATCCCAACAGGTACTCTGCCTTCTTTATGCTTTTTCTCACTACTCAAAATACCTAACACCAAAGGGCCTTTACTATGACACAATGCCATGCCCCTCAATAGTGGGTTCCTACCTTGGTTGCTACTGGTTCAGTGGGTGATTGCACGCGTGCTCCTAACATGTGTGCGTGCACACCCCTAACTCACCAATCACCTGAGAGGACGAAGAAACAAAAAACTAGGAATGAGCCTCCCACCCACCCATGCACTTGTCACTTCTTTTATCCTCTCAGCTGATCATCAGAGTGGTGTTTTGTTTTTTTTACTACCGGTTCAGCCAAACCAGTAGCATACTACCACTGATGTCCCACCCCTCCCCTCAACTGCCCTTGAAAGCCAATGCAGGAAAATTCCCTAGGGGGAGGTCAATGGTCCTGTGACTCTGGACACACAGAAGCAAAAAAACTGTGCTTCTCCAGTGCCAGTATTAGAGGGACATTCATACTAGCCTGATAGGTGTATTAATACCGAGGATAAACAGCCCAATTTTACCCCTCCTGCTGCTTTAAGATACTAATTCTGCTACAACATATAATGCAGAGGTGGTATTCAACTGGTTCTGACCAGTTCTGGAGAACGAGTAGTGGAAATTTTGAGTAGTTTGGTGAACTGGCAAATACCACCTCTGACTGGAGATTTTACAGTATCCTTCCCCTGCTATGCCCACCAAGCCACGCCCACAGAACCGGTAGTAAAAAAAATTGTATCTCACCACTGATATAATGTCATCATGTTCTGCACAACAGAGCATCAAATTTATCAGACGATGACTTGTGCCATAAAATATTCTTAAGATAGATAGATAGATAACCTTTATAATAATTTTTTTACTGTGGGCACACTGGCTGACATGAAAAATGAAATTCTATTATCTGCTCTCAAAAGTATATCTATCTATCTATCTATCTATCTATCTATCTATCTATCTATCTATCTATCTAGATATCTATTTAGATATATAGATATATATCATGGTCAATCTTGAATACATAGCGGAGTTATAAGTTCTCAAGGTTGATACTGTGTGGAACAAAACTGTGAATCTAGATGTTCTGCTTTTGATACCACAAAGCCTCCTCCCAGAAGGTAACAAGGAAAACAGATCATGAAGTAATGTCCCAGACAATACTGCAGACCTTGGTCAATCATTGCTTATATACTATGTCCTAGATAGGAAGGAAGTGAACGGCCAGTAATCTTCCCTCCCATCCTCACCACTCTCTGCACTACCTTCCTGTCTGAAGCAGTAATGCTTCCAAACCAGACAGTAATGCCATATGCTCTAGATCATCCTTCTATAGAAAGTGTTAAGGACAGGAGAAGGAAGGTGTACTTTTTTTGTGTGACACAGAAAATGCAGGCACTACTCTGCCCACTTCACCAGTGTGTCAGTGTTAAATGACAAAGCCAGCCTATTCATTAGCTGCACAGCCAGAAACTTGAATAAACATCTAGTTTGGAAATTCAAGAGGACTCTGCACTGGAATAGATTTAATGTGTCACATACTAAACTTTATGCTCCCTTATACCCATTCAATGCTCCTCTTTTTAGATATATTTGGACTTTTGTTTTTATGTTTGTTTTATATTTTTGACTTTTTTATAATTATTCCAATGTATTTTCTATACTTTTTAGTTAGCTGTATCCCATCCTTCTTGTACTGGTCTCTGATCATAGTAAATATTTGATTTGCAAAAAGCAATAATCAACTGCTTTTATGGGTACCTTCATCCCATCTGTAGAACTGCTGATTCAGTTCTACATAAGAATTATTGAGTCTGTCATCTGCACCTATATAATGGTCTGGTTTGGCTCTGCAACCCAACAAGGCAGACGCAGACTTCAACAGGTAATTAGGACTGCAGAAAAAATGATTGCTACCAACCTGCCTTCCATTGAGGACCTATATCCTGCCTGAGTCAAAAAGAGGGCTTGAAAATATCTACAGACCCCTCACATCCCAGACATAAATTGTTTCAACTTCTACCCTCAAAATGACGCTATAGGGCACTGCACACCAGAACAACTAGACACAAGGACGGTTTTTTTCCCGAATGCAATCACTCTGCTAAACAACTAATTTCCATAAAACTGTCAAACTATTTAGTAAGACTGTATTTCTATTGTTCTTCTCATCCTTCCTATTACCTATCTCTTCACACTTATGATTATAACCATGTTGCTTGTATCTTTACAATTTATATTGTTTTATTTGTTCCCTAGTATGATTTGATTGCTTATTAGAAACTTATGACTGTCACTAAGTGTTGTATCTTATGATTCTTGATGAATGTATTTTTTTTTATGTACACTGAGAGCTTATGCACTAAAGACAAATTCCTTGTGTGTCCAATCACATTTGATCAATAAAGAATTCTATTCTATTCTATTCTATTCTATTCTTAATTATGACAGATGCAATAAGGCCAAATGATGGTACAGTTACTGATTTGCATTATATTTTATTTGTATTTATATTGAAAAAAATGTTTTCAACCATAGGCTTTAACAAAATAGGAATAATATGATTTACTGCTTCTGCTGTTTTTGGAATAACCATACTGATATAAGATAGGGATGGAGAAAGATAATAATTTGTTTCCTTGACTTATATCATTTGTTTCATACAAGAACTCAAGGCAACATAAATAATGCTCCACCCTCCCAATTTTCCCCACAACATCCCTGTGAGGTAGGTTAGATGAAGAGAGAACTTCTGGCCCAAAAATACGAGTTAGCAAAAGACAGTTTTAAATTCTGAGATTTAATTCCCACTATATGGCAAGCAAATCAAAGATAGCCTTTAAAAATTCCTGATTTCACCAGCAAATATTTGAAACTGGGAGATGGATCTGATTGACAGCAAGAAAAGCAAGTGTTGTGATTCAGGAAGACAGACATCTGGCAGAAGAGGAGTTGACAATTCATTGTAGTTAATGTCAGATTCTTGTAACCTAGAATTGAAGCTGGTAATCGAGTATTTCACACTTATGCATAACTGCCATGGTTTGTTTTTTTAAAAAAAGAAACTTATTTAAGGGCAAGATAAAAGCAAACAAAATTAATCATCAAAATTGAGCCAACTTGGCAAACTTGTAGAAATATCAACTGAAGATGCATACTTTCTAATTTCCCCTGTAATAAGAATAGACATTTCCAGCTAAATTTTGTAAGGAGAAAATAATGGAAATTTAGGGATTTAGTGTAGTGTTGAAGGCACTAGACTGGAAGCCAGGAGTCAATGAGCTCTAATCCTGCCTTAGGCCCAAAGGTAGCAGAGTGACATTGAACTGGTCACTCTCTGTAGGAGAAAGGCAAAAAAATATATAGCCAAGAAATCTATGATAGCCAATAATCAATTGAACACCCACAGAGACACACAAACGTACACAGTACTTCAAGTACACTGAGATCTCTAGATTTTATATTTCAGAAGAATCAGTTCCTTAAAAGCAATAGTAAACACCTGTTATTTCATATGCTTCAGCCAAAATATTCCCAGTGAAAGAAATAATTTTTATTTTTGAACAAACACAACTTATAAAACCCTGCCTTGTGATGACAGCAACACCTCTGATAGCCTGCAGAAAACTACCAATGTGAAAAGTCATTACAGAAGTTCTTTCAGATAACAAGCTGTCCAAAAGTGGAGTATTTTCTGACAGTTGGATTTTATTTCATGGAACAGAGTGGCTTATAGTGCTATTGACAGATCTGCAGGCACCTTTTTATGTTGAGAAACAGCTAATATAAAAAGGAAGCTTGGTTGCACTTTGCTATGCTTTTACAGACAAGAGAATAACAGAAAATCTGGTAATGCTCTAAATGCTAGAGAACATTGGACATTAATAGCCATGCTTATTTGTACCCATGGCTGAGGATGCTGGCTCTGCTAAAACCAATTCCTTACTAGCCTCTTTATGGCTGCATGTATCTCACTGTTCCTCAGGCTGTAGATGAAAGGATTGAGCATAGGAGTGACTACTGTATAGAAGATTGATGCCACTCTCAGCCTCAAACCAGAATAGGAAGATGATGGGCGGAGGTAGGTGCCTATCACCGTGCCATAGAACAAAGCCATGGTGGTGAAATGGGCACTGCAAGTGGAGAAAGCTTTGTACTTTTTGGCCTTAGATGGAAGCTTCACCACCTTCAGGACAATGAAGACATAAGAGAAAAGAATGAGAAGCAGAGGCCCAAGGACAATTGCTGCCCCTTCGCTGACAAGAAGATTATCAACGATGGAGGTGTCAGAACAAGTGATTTTCAATAAAGGGTGGACATCACAGAAAAAATGGGGGATTTCTCGGGAAGCACAGAAGGTAAAATTAGAAGCCAACAGGACATATAACAAGGCATGGGAATGAGCCAGGAGCCAGCAGCCAGCAGCTAACAGAAGGCAGCACTTGAAGCTCATGACTCTGGCATAGTGCAAGGGGTGGCAGACGGCTACATAGCGGTCATATGCCATGGAGGCCAGGAGAAAGTTATCTGTGGCAGCAAAACTCACAAAAAAATACATCTGTGGCAGGCAACCAATATAGGATATTGCTTTTGTTTGGGTTGCTAAGTTGTACAGCAATTTAGGTATTGCAGCTGAACTAAATCCAAGGTCAGCCAGTGACAAGTGACAGAGGAAGAAATACATGGGAGCTTGAAAGAGATTGGCACTGGAGAAGATCAGCAAGATTATCAAGAGGTTTCCTAGGAGACAAAGCAGGTACATACAGAGGAAGATGGGAAAGAGAAACTCTTGGTGGTCTGGTGAAGAGGAGAAGCCCAGGAGGATGAATCCAGCAGAGATGGTTTGATTCTTCTCTTCTGCGTTCATCATGTAGCTCAGGCATTTAGGATCCAGTTCTTGTCTACTTCTCTGCTCTGTATTTCAGCTGGATCCAAAAATATTAAACTAGTTTGAGAGGAAGAAATATGTTTACAGCTGTTAAAAATATTCATAGGAATTTCTCTTGTGATCGACATACAGCTTATTTTAATTTGCATTCCAACAACTGAAAAAGCCACTCTCTTCAAATAGGGTCATTAATTTCTTGCGTAATTCTCTCCTCTTTCACTTTTTCCAAGAAACTGAGAATCTTTTTGATAGGCTAGAGCTAGTTTTGTCTGTTTTCAGATAGATGGTGGAATGTACAATGATAAATTAGTTATGAGTGTTAAAATAGGGGAAAGGACAGTAAAAGAAAAAGTTCTGGCAATTGGACTGATCAGTTAAGGGTGTTATTTTAAAAAATGACAAAAGGGCTTCACAATTCTTTTGCCAATAACCCAGTTTCTTCTTCCTATGAAATGGTAACTACTGTACTTAAGCTGAAATGGCTTCATTTAGGAGAATACAGCAGACTATCTTCTTCTGTGCAGAACATTTATCCATCTCACCCATTACTGTGTACACTAACAGGTAGGCACCAAACCCATATTTTTCAGGCACACTTTTGTGCCTCTGTTAAAGTTTAAAAGCTGCTTTTGTGACATAATTTGTGCAAGTTTCCAATAAGCAATAGCCCTTTTAATTATGTCATTTTTCTCTCAGACTGTTTCCCCATTCTGTCTGCACTCTGAACAAAGAGATAACAATCCTTTTCCAACTCAAAGTCTCATTCTCCATGCTTCTTTTTCACCAGTACCTCTGTTATACCACCCCATATGTATTTCCTCATTTGCAAAAAGGCAGTTTGCATGGGGATAATAGAACCGCAACAATGGCAGAGAGAAGACCTATGTAACAGCATTTTTCTATGGTTCATTCAGATGCAATGTGCTAAGAATGCAATGATTTCAAAGAATGGGATAGCAAGATGTGCACAGTTATATGTTGTTATATATACAGACACAAAGGAAAGGGGGGAATAAAGCTGAATAAAGCACTAAGAAGATCATATCCTTTGCTCATAATATATCATTGGATACTCTACCATATCTCTACTGGAACCAGAAGTCTTGATGTTTTCATTAAAAATGGAACTCTTTCATTATGCCATCGTTTACCTAAGAACAAAGTCTTTGCAGTGTAACCTGTTCCTTCCTGAAACAGAAGTGCTTTGGCAATGGCATAAATAGAACCCTTATTGTAATTAGATGAAGATAGTTCATCTTCATTGTGCTCCCCAAAGAAAGGAAGTACAAGTTACAAGGACATTCTTCAGGGAGCTTTGTTAATCAAAAATAAAATTTGCAGCAGAAATACTCAGCAATTTAAAATTGGCGAGTTGTAGATGCCGAGTATAACTTTTTTAAAAAATCAAATAATGCTTTATTGGAATAAACAGTATTTCTCACAATGTGTTGGATCTCCAGAAATCTACTTCCCAGTGGCAAATGTCACTGGTTGCAGTGTGCAGTCTTATGTTATGTTACAGTAAAATTATGACCCAGAGTAGACCTTGCTTTTTCTCATTTGATAGGCATGGGTTATCAATATCTATGGCTATATTACAAAAAGTCTTATGACCTCCTTATGACTGAATTCCCCTTGAAGGCCATTCTCAGGTTGGAACTCAACAGGATTTGCTTCCACTTATCTGTTGATCTCTGTTTTATTTCTATTGCATTTTCTGTGTAGAATGATGTTTTATCAGGGAATAAAGAGAATAAGGTGGAAACTACTCCTGGGGACTCTGATGTTCCCTCCCATGTCCAAATTACATGTTGAAATAGGGAGAAAGCCAATAAATAATGTCTCAAATCTGAAAAATTATTACAATTTGGGGGGGAGGATTTGGGGAACACCCTCTCTCTTAACTACACAGAAACGTGTTGTAAAATCAATCCTGGCATGAATTCTGGACTCACAACACTTGCACAAAAAGCAGGTGGCAGTCGTTGTTAAGAGAGCCTTTGCACAACTTTGGGTTGTGCACCAGTTACAGCCTTTTCTGGATTAAGAATGTTTGCACCCAGTCGTTCACGAGTTGTCTCACGATTGGACTATTGTAATGTGCTCTACATGAGACTACTTTGAAGAGCATTCAGAAGTTATAGCTGGTGCAGAATGTGGCAGCATGGGCAGTTATTGGGGCCCAAAGAATGTCCCATGTAACACCACCACACCATGAGCTGCATTGGCTGCCAGTTTGCTTCTGAATGTACTTCAAGGTATTGGTTATCATCTTTAAAGTCCTTCATGGCACGGGTCCAGTTACTTGAGGGACCAATTTATCTCACTAGAGTTGGCCCACCCCACTTGTTCCAGCAGGGGAGGCATGCTGTGAGCCCCATTGTCCCAAGTATTCTGAATGGCGGGGTCCAGGAGAAGGGCCTTCTCTGTCATTGCACCTGCCCTTTGGAAGGTCTTGCTCCTTGAGAAAAGGTTGACTCCAACCGTCTCAACCTTCCATAAGAGCCTAACCACCTGACTCTGACAGTTAGCTCAAGACTCCAATGGGAGAGCATCACAATGGAAGTGGTTGGTAGATTAACAACAGATCCCACCTACTGGATTACCCATGATAAGAACAGTGAAATGTCAATATTTCTCCATTCTTTTTGTGCCTGCCAATAGCCATCCAGCCACCCTGTGTTGCTTGGGGAAGAGTGGGCCACAGGGTCATCTGAAGGGCTACTGTGAGGAATATTTTAGCTGCTTGGGTTATAATAAGTAATGCAAATCCACTCAGAGGTGGACTTCAGCTAGGAAGCTCCAGCTAAAAAATCTGGGTCTTGCAATGTAATCTGGGATGCGTTTGAATTGAGTGCTGGTGAGTCTTTAGGAAGTGGGCAGCATTCTCCAAGCTGTCTACATCTAGGTCTCTTCCAGGTTGTTGAGACCACTCAAGAGGTATCCTGCAGTTGGGTCCATGCTGTGGAGTTGGCCTGTTTTGGGAATTGAGTAATGTCTTTAGCCTTGAAGGAGGAGGCAATGAGACTGGAACTAACAATTATTTATAATTATTGTCATGTCTTCAACTTTCCATTTAAAAATGGAACCTTCTTTGTTGTTGAGAAGATGGTCAGATTCCAGTTACAAAGAAGTTTGAAGGAAGAAAATTATTTGTATCTGTTCCAGTCAGAGTTCAGGGATTTAGTATGGAGTCAGTAATAATTATGCTTCTCAATGACTTTTGATGTTGTTGGGAGGAGATTGTTTGTTCATTGATCTCTCCTTGATATCTCAGCAGCTTTGGATACAATCAGACACATGGGGAATGAGAGAATGGGTGCACCATGTCAGATTGGTTCTTCTCTTTTCTTCATGGCAATTTCCAGTTAGTATTGACAGAGGGTTAGAGGTTGCACCCTCAGCCCCTTATATCTCAACTCTGTAATGTTGAAGTGATGTAGTTGATGTCTTGTCTTAATTATTCCAAGATTGAATGGTTGTAGATATTAGGGCCCCTAAATCCTAGGATTCTTTGTCTTTAATCTCTGTCTTTGGAAAGAATTGCACTTCCGCATTCAAATCTGGTGTGAAATCTGAGTGGACACATGGCAAGCAAACATCTCCACGGAGAATGGATATGATAAACATGTCAAAGACTGAGAAACTGGCAATACACTGATTCTTCAGAAATGGCTAGTCTTCCTTTCATCTGGACATGGAGAAGATGGGAGAATCTGTGCCTTGAATGGCTACTCTTCCCATGGATTTCAGTGCTGGAAAATGAAAGGCTCAATCAACAAGCTCATAACCATGGCATAGCCTTTTAAAGGCACTTGGTTCACTAATCTAATCATTTCCATACGTTGCCTATTTAATTATCTTAAAAGTATTGAAGGTGTTCAAAAAGATGTTTGAAAATCTGCTAATGAGTTTATCATCACTTCTAAACCAAAGAAAATAACTATATATTTGTGAACTTAAAAAGTTGAAATAAATGGCAAAAAGATAAATAAGATTATTGTTAGATCTGGAAGAGTGGGCACAAGGAACGGAGACGAGGCATCGAAGAGTGACTCCAACTCTTTATTAGTGACTTCAGAATAGAGCGAACAACTAGGGCAGCAGCAGCTCCTTTTATAGAGCTGGCTGCTGTCACAACACCCAATGATTTGAGTTTGCTGCGCAGAGAGCGTCCAATCAGCAGCAACCCACTATCAGCCAATCTGATCAGCCAAAACTGACCAATCACGATCTGCTGTCAACGGGCCAATCAGAAGTGCAGACTAGGAACCTGTCATGGAAAGAAAACTACTAGAATTGCAAGCTAACGAGTTTGCTTAGTTCGTAACACCCTTCCCCCCTAGGTTCCGTCTCAAGGGTGGGGTGATGTATTCCCGCAGGTAGGCAGGTCATTTCACCTGCCTACCTGATCTACGTTGCTCCATCAGTCCTTGGCTGGACTCTGGTTCTGGTGGGTTGTTTGTTAGACTCAGCGGGAGCGGTGATCCGACTTCTCCATTGGGTGACTCGGGGTTGTCATCTCTACTCCCATGAAGGCTACCGTCTGGATTCTCTGGGATTGCTGATGTCGCCGTGCTGCTCCGCGGTGAGATGACCATCTGTCCCGGCTCCTCTTCAGAAGGTGAACACTCCAGGTTTGGTTGCGCTGGCCACTGAGTCTCGCGTACTGGATCAAGTACTAGTTCATTTTCAGCCCCCTCGATTTCCCTTCCCCCCCTGGTTTGGAGTTCAGGGCTTGTGAAAGGGGTAGGTGCCAGCCTGGAACGTAACTGGTCGATGTGGCACTTCCACAGTCTCCCATCATCAGTTTGCAAATGGTAGGAACGGCGACCCGTAAGTTGTGTTATGGTAGCGGGGACCAACAAAGGGTCACCGGTAAGGTTTTTTGCAAAGACTGGGTCACCTACCTTGAATGTGCGATACTTGGTACTGGAACACAGAGGCTTTTCCGGCGTGTAGGCAGGGTGTAGACGGTCAAGATGTGATCGAAGTTTCCGGCCCATGAGGAGTTCGGCTGGGGTTTTGTTTGTGGTGCTGTTTGGAGTGATATGTTGGAGGAGAAGCATCCTGGTTACCTTGTCGTGGATGTTCTCTTGTTCCATCTTGTGTAAGGTCTTCTTTATGAACTGGACCATTCGTTCAGCCCTACCATTGGCCGCAGGATGAACCGGCGATGTTTTTTTTTTTAAAGAATTTTATTGATTTTCTACAGACAAACAAGACAAACAAAACATTAAAACATCAACTCTCATATGTACATCCAGCGTGTCGGTTGGTTCATCAGTTTAGTGCATTCATTTTGTAGTCTCAATAACAATTATGTTACATAGCAACTCATATTGTCAATCCAAACTTATATATCCTAATATCACTATCTAAAAGAAAAACAAAAACTTTTGACTATACTTTTAATCATTCATGCTTTATGAGATAACAATACTTTAAATAATTTATTCTGTAGCAAATCATATAATCATACCAAATCAATCCTAAAAACACTTTATAAATATAGTATACTGTCTAACATTCTAAATATTCTATTATTGTGTTTTATCATCTAGCCATTGATAAAAAAGATCCCAAATTTCATAAAATTGCTTATCCTCTTGCTCTCTAATTTCAAATGTCAATCTACTCATCTCAGCACATTCCAATATTTTCTTAATAATTTCTTCCTGTAATGGTATTTTCTCATTCTTCCAGTTTTTAGCAAATACAATCCTAGCTGCTGTTAATACATTTACAATCAGGTATTTCAAATCTTTGCTATATGTATCAGGTAAGATTCCCAATAAAAAGATCTCTGGTTTCAAGTCTATGTGTTTCTTTGTCATTTTTTCCAACCACATGCGAATTTTAGTCCAATATTTTCTAGCATCCTCACAAGTCCACCACATATGGTAATATGAGCCAGGTATCTGATGACATCTCCAGCATTTTTCAGATTTGTTCTTAAACATTCTTGCTATTCTTGTCGGGGGAAAGTGCCACCTGTAAAACATCTTATACAAGTTTTCTTTATATGCTGTTGACATTGTCATTTTATAATTTTGAGACCACAATTTCTGCCATTTCTCTAAATCAATCCCATATCCAAAATTCTTCCCCCAAACAATCATAGTTTCTTTAACTTGTTCTTCCTCTAATTTATTTCCCAGTAAATAACCATATAATCACTTTTAATCACTTTCTCATCAGTACCCATCAAGATCTTATCTAAGTCAGTCTGTTTATTATAGAATCCCTCCGTTTTAGAATCTTCATCATACCTTGAATGTATTTGCGCATATGAAAACCAATTCATCCTTATACCTTGTTCCTCTAAGTTTTGAATCGATTTAAGTTCACCCTTTTCATCCAATAGTCCCCCATATCTGTTTGTTCCTTTTTATAAATTATAGGATAGGAAAATGCTTCAATAGTCGATAACCAAACTGGAATTTTCAAATAACTTTGTCTTTTTATCTTCTCCCAGTTTAACCACAAAGACTCCCGTATATAATGCCTTCTAAAATAACCCTGTGTTTTAGTTCCCTTATACCATAAAAAAGCATGCCAGCCCAACAGCAAATCATGCCCTTCTAGTGTCAACAATCTAGCCTTTCTTAATGTTATCCATTCTTTGACCCACATCAAACTTGCAGCTTGATAATACAATTCCCAATTAGGCAGGCCAAAACCTCCTCTAATTCTAGCATCTTGCAAAAGCTTTAGTTTTATTCTCCCTTTTTTACCTTGCCATATTAACTTCAATATAATTTTATTTAAATCTTCAAAATAGTCTTTTCCAAGCCTAATTGGTATTGTCTGAAACAGAAATAGAATTCTGGGTAAAATATTCATCTTAATTGTTGAAATTCTCCCGATTAATGACAATTGCAAGTTTTCCCATTTCTTCAAGTCTGTAGCTATAAGTTTAATATAATTATTCTCTTTTAATGTGCTACATCTTGCTGTCAAATATATCCCCAGATACTTAACCTTATTCGTAACTTGGATTTTCAAGAGGTCTGCCAGTTCTTCTCTTTGTCTCAGTAACATGTTCTTTGTCAACATCTTTGTTTTATCTTTACTTATTTTCAAACCAGCCATCTCACCATATGTCTCTATCTTTTCCAATAACTTTGGAGCTGTTTCTAGCGAATCTTCCAGAATAAAAGCTAAATCATCAGCAAAAGCTTGTAGTTTGAATTCTTCCTTTTTAATTTTCATTCCTTTTATGCTTTTATCATCCCTAATATTTCTATTCAACACTTCCAAAGTCAACACAAATAGCAAAGGAGATAGGGGACATCCTTGTCTTGTGCCTTTTCTTATATTAATAAAGTCTGTGAATTCTCCCTCCATCATTACCTTTGCTGTCTGTTTATTGTATATGGCTTCTATTGCTTGAATAAATTTTCTGGTAAAACCCATCTGTTCCAATAGTAATAACATAAATCTCCAGTTCATGTTATCAAATGTTTTTTGAGCATCTAGGAATATCAACATTTGCTTTTCAGGATGAGACTCATAGTATTCCAAAGTATCCAAAATTACTCTCATATTGTCTCTGATTTGTCTCTTTGGCAGAAATCCATTTTGATCTGGGTGGATAAAATTATTTAAATATTTTTTAAGTCTTTCTGCTAAAATTGAAGCAAAAAATTTATAATCTGCATTCAATAATGAAATAGGTCTATAGTTCTTAATTTGCAATGGATCAGCCTCTTCTTTTGGAATAAGTGTAACATAAGCCTCTGACCATGTTTTGGGTATCAATCTTCTTTGACATAACTTCATTCATAACTTCTAACAATGGGATGCTCAATAATTCTTGAAATGTTTTATAGAATTCTGCCGGAAGTCCATCTGGACCTGGTACTTTCCCATTATTATGTTTCTTAAGTGCTTCATTTAATTCCATCATTGTTATATTGCTTTCTAGCATTTCTTCAGTCTCTTTAGGTATCTTTGGAAAGTTAGCATTCTGTAGATACTGTTTGACTTTTTCCTCATCAATATTCTCTTGTTTATATAGTTGCCCATAAAAATCTCGAATAATTTCCTTTTTCTCCTTATTACCATAACAAACTTGGCCTTGATCATCTATTAGCTTCAATATTTTTCTTGATTCCTTCTCCTTTCCCAATTTATATGCTAGCCATCTGCCTGGTTTATTTGCATCTTCAAAGTAATTCTGTTTAGAATTTCTAATTTTCTGTGGCAGTTCTTCTTTCTCTATTAATTCCATTTTATGTTTAATTACATCCAGCTTCAATTTAATATCTTTTTTCTGTGGCATTTTCTGTCATTCTTTTTCAAGTCTTTTATACTCATCTTCCAAGGCCTTAGAAGCTTGCCTTTTCTTAATATTCTTTTTTCTTGTATAATCTATTATCAAACCTCTAGCATATGCCTTCATTGTATCCCAAACATTCTGCATTGAAGTATCTTTTTTTATTTTTAAAGAAAAAAGCCAGTTCCTTCTCCATCCATTGTATAAAATCTTTTTCCTTTAAGATAGTATTATTTAATGTCCATCTCGATCTTTTTTTTTTGTCCCTTCT
Source organism: Hydrophis major (assembly GCA_033807585.1). Taxonomy (NCBI): domain Eukaryota; kingdom Metazoa; phylum Chordata; class Lepidosauria; order Squamata; family Elapidae; genus Hydrophis; species Hydrophis major. The sequence goes on from CM066329.1 coordinate 226,844,076, forward strand.
ATTTAATTGTCATTGGGCCATGATCTGCCCAAGTACTTGTTTTGATATTTGTTTCTTGAATATTAGATATTAATTCTGTTGAGATCCAGATCATATCTAATCTGGACCATGATAAATGTCTATTTGAATAAAAAGTATATTGTTTAGCTTTAACATTTCTTTCTCTCCAAATATCTTTTAAAGTTAATTCATCTGTCATTTTAAAAAAGGATTTAGGGAGAGTCTTTCTATTTTGCTTTTTTGTTGTTGCGATATAGTTCAATTTATTGTCCACAATTCCATTAAAGTCTCCCATCATAATTATATTAACATAGTCCAGTCCAATTATTTTCATGTGTAGTTTTTTATAGAACTCTTCTTGTTTATCATTTGGAGCATAAATTGCAATCAAGAGTATTTTTATATTATTGTCCATTATTTCCACCATTAGTACTCTCCCGTCTTATAGAATAGCCTCTTTAATGTATAGAACCACTCCTCTTTTCTTACATTGAATCAAAGAAGTAAATATTTTCCCTAGTTTTGGCTGTACTAACAATTGTTCATGTTGTTTTTTAATATGAACTTCTTGTAGACAAATTATATCAAATTTTAATTTCTCTAATTTATGAAAGGTTTTCCTTCTTTTAACAGCTGAATTGAGTCCATTTATATTCATTGTAATCAATTTTTTTTCTTCCATGATTATGCTTTATATTTAGGTCTAACAGCTCTCGTGGATCTCACTTCACGCCGTTCTTTACTGTCCACCTACTGCTCCTTTCTCTTTTACAGTTTCCAGTTGTTCCTCTTGAAACTCAATTAATGAGACCTCTTTCTCTGCCTCCTCTTCTCTCCTTCCAAAAAATTCTGCGTGGAAAATTTCTGCTTTCTCAATTGAATCAATTCTATGTCTCTGTTCTTGCCACGTAAACATTAATCCTTCTGGAATCAGCCATCTATAATTCACTTCATTTTCCAGTAGCATTTTGGTCAGAAATCGATATTCTCTTCTCATCTCTCTCACTCTTCTGGGTATTTGTTTTAAAACCACAATCTCTTTGCCTTTGTATTTCAATGTCTTCTCTCTTACCACTTGTAGTATTTGTGTTTTAATGGATTTTTTAGTAAATCTAATATGGACTTCCTTTGGTAATTTATTTCTCATCGCATATCTTGTATAAACTCGATATACCTCATCTACTCCATCCATCGTCTTTTCCTCTGTAATTTCCAAAGCATCCGCCAAAATTTCTATCATTATCGCAGCCAAATTTTGTCCTTTTTCTTCTTCTATATTTTGAAATCTGAGATAAAATTCTGACCTTTCCAACTCCCACCTCAACATCCCACTTTTATCTTGTTCAACCACTGTTAATCTACTGTCAATATTTCCAATCTTCTCCTCTCTTTGTTTACCTTCTTCCTCAATTTTTTGGAATCTCTCCTCATACTTCACCATCATTTTTTTAATATTTTCCACTTTTTCATCAGTCTTCTCTGTTCTTTGTTCAATGTTTTCTATTCTTTGTTCAATGGTGTCTGATTTTGTCTTGAGATCTTGGATTCCTTGCATAATCATCTGTAAAGTTACTTTTTCTTGTTCTTTATCTTGCTTCAACATTGTCTGAATTAAACGTTGTCCTCCAGCTGGTGGGGAGGAAGAGGTAGAGGTAGAAATGCCAGCTGATATTGGTTTCCTGCTCATTTTAATGCTTCAAAACCTACAAAAATTTTTTGACTTTTAATCCAACTGGTAGAGTAGCCAATTATAATCCAAAATGGAAAAATCCAATTGTAAAAGGCCCAAAACCAAAGAAGAAAAAAGAGAAAAAGAAGAAGAAAAATCTTCAGGTTCTTCTAGACCCTAATCCAATTACGAAGTAGTCCACCATAAAAAATGAAAAATAGGAAGAAAAAAAAACCCCAAAAATAATAATATTGATTAAGAAAAAAAAGAACAAAAATATTGAAAAGTCTCAATAATCAAAAAGAAAAAACAGAGTGGTCCAAAAACATGAATAGAAAAGGCAAAAGGATCCCAGTAAAAATAAGGAGAAAAAAAATAAATAAAGAACAAGCTCTGAGGCTTTCCCTTTGAAATAAAAAGCAAAAATAAGAATATTACTAGAATTGGAATTTACAAAGAGGCTGGTGAGTAGATCACAAGTAATATATATATATATATATATAAAGTCTGACTCAAGACAAACACCATACAGAAGCCTGATGATGGCAGATGAGATTCTGCTGAAACGTTGCTACAACTTTAAAAGCACCACGTGGGAAAATACCCGAACAAAGCTGAATGCCAGACATGTAAGTACCCGCGAAAACTTAAGAAAACAAATATATATATATATATAAATGAAAGCACACTGCACTTAATTTAGTTGTCCAAGGCTCTTATTATGACTCTCTTCTCCACCAGCTTTAAAGCCAAGCCTCAAGTGTTGAAATATTGATAAGAGTCCAGGAGCACACCTGTAATAATATTTTGCTATGCTCTCCCTCTATCTTATCACATTAAAATGTCCTTGAGAAGGAGTCTTCTTACAGTTCTCTCCAATTCAAATAGAATATTTTCAAGCCTCTAGTTGGCAGTGTTACAAAGTTTCTTAATACTCTTTCCCCCCCAGCCAGAAAAAAAGGATAATTTATACAAAAAAAAAATAGCCAAAGGGAGCCTCTATTCTAAAAGAAAATTAAATAATCAAAAGGAGCATAAAAATGTATATAAAAGAAAATTCAATCCGGTTACCTACAAAGTCACACTAAAGTTCCCAAAAAAAAGTAAGAAAAGAAAATCCAAGCCTCAATTTGATATCACTTTAAAAAACGCCGCTCATACAGTTTTTGTCAAAAGAAAAATCTCACAGGTTTTTTCTGTATTCAGGGTGCCCTTTCAAATCTCAGCGAATTTACAACAAAAAAGAAGTTTCTCACCCAGCTGACACACTTTCACTTCCAGCCACTTTCTTTCCGGAGCTGTCCCGACTTCAGCAGCTATGGAGGCTGCCTCTCTGCCGCCAGCAAAAGGGCTTCTCCCAGATCAAACCAAAGATTTTGCGATATCTCTGGGATCCTGGGACTTGCCCTTCACGATCACCATCTCTACGGGACGGTTCAGGTCTGTTGGGACCGACCAGGGGTGAAAATATCAGCTGCGATCTCAAAGCCCCGAGATCACAGCTGTATCAGCGAAATGAAGCCCCGCCTTCTTCGAGCCGGCGATGTTAAGGCATGGCGTATCCCCCGGTCTGCTAGGTACTGTTCAAATGCCAAGTCGGTGAACTGTGGGCCATTGTCTGAAACCAAGATGTCTGGCAACACGTGTGTTAGGGATAACATTGTTTGCTCTAACTGGTTTAGGTAAAATAATAACTATGTAATCATAGTTTATAAGTTAAAGTGTTTGCAACTTTAAATATGGGAATGTAATTAGGGGAGTGGTTGTGAAAGCACTTTAAAAGAAGCAAGACGACAGCTTGCTCTCTCTCTGGCTTTGATGATCCCTGATTACTGCAAGGACTCAAGACTGCTTTACTCGAACCGGAGAGATAAACAAAGGACTGATTTGTAAATGAACTGACATAGATATTCTGCACGGACTTTGCTAACTGAATATCCTTGAATGGACTGACTAAATGATAAATGACTAATGGACTGTTATTTTGACTATGCTATAAATGGAATAAACTATATTTTTGATAGCACAAGCGTATCTGTTATTTTTACTGTATGTTAATAAACATACAAGCTTATCTCACTCATTTATCTGTGTGCCTATCTGACTAACGCTGCACATTCTGTTTAGCTTGTCTCCCTAACCCTGGTTGGGGAACCCAGGCATAACATTGGTGATGGGCCCAGAAGCTGCAAAGTCAGTTTAACTAGGATAAAACAGATTTATGTAAAAGTGAGAGTTTGTGTAGTTATACATTACAGTAAACAGACAGCTGTGTTTTATTAATTATAGTTTTATATCCATACAAAGAAAACATGGCACAAGTCAATCTACAAAATTTGTCCCTTATATCCAAGTTGGATGGAACAAACTATGTATCATGGTCTATGAAATGTAGTCTGCTTCTACGAAGAGAAGGTCTGTGGAACATAATTGAAAATCCACCAAACGTAGAGGAATGGGATCTAGAGGATGATGAAGATAGACTGAAGATAGAAGAATTTACACATAAAAATGAACACGCTATTTGCATAATTGGTTTAACCTTAACTGACCAACAGCTTGTTCATATCCACAGAGAGCAAACGGCTGTTGGGTGTTGGCAGAAGCTGAAGAGGATTTATGTTCGAGATAACGTTGGTGCTCACAAAAATCTAACAAGGAAGCTTTTCAGGACGCATCTCCAGACAAATGGTGATATGCTGAGTCATTGAAAACTATGCAAAGCATTTTTCAAGAACTGCACAAGAAACAGCTTATTTTCTCTGAACTGCACCAAGTCTACATAATTCTATCTTCACTTGATGAAAGTTATGACAACTATGTAACTTCCCTTGAAATATTACCAAAGGAAAGTTTAACTTTAACTGATATAACTGGCAGATTGATTGAAGAGGCCAGAAGAAGGCTTGAAAGAAATGAGTTAAGGAGGGAACAACCTCAAAAAGAAGATAATGAATCTCCTACTGCATACGCAATTAAAAAGTGTTTTAATTGTGGAGGAAGAGGACATTTGGCAAGATTTTGTAAAAAAGCAAAGCGCCAGAACGCTGGCCAGAATTCTAAAAGTCATCAAAAGATAAATAAAAATTTAGAGTTAGCCATGTACACTAACGGAGCTGTAAAAAATAATTTATGGGTGGTTAACAGTGGAGCATCCCACTGTATAACAAATGATAACAAAAATCTTATTAAAATGTCCAAGAGTACACAGCAGATATCGTTAGCCAATGGCTGGAAACTGAAAGCTAAAGGTCAAGGTATACCATATTGTTCTTTTATAAAAGAGAATGTAAAAATGTTATATGTACCACAACTTAAGTTTAATTTACTTTCAGTTAGAATTTTGGTTAAACTAGGATATGTAGTTACCTTTAAAGGAGATAACTGCATAATTGAAAAAGAAGATAAGAAAATTACTGCATCTTTAAGAGGTGAATTATATGTTTTAAATGATAATGGTTTAAAGGTGGCTAACACGATTTATGAAAATAAGAAACCTCATGATGAATGTATTCACTTGTTACACCGAAGGCTAGGGCATTTAAATTTTAAAATGCTTAAGAAAACTATTGAATTATCTAAGGGAATAAGTTTAAAAACTTGTAATAAGTATTTGCAATGTAATGCTTGCAATCAAAGCAAGAGCAAGGTCAAACCAGCTAATAGAGGATGGATTTACTACCAAAGAGCCTTTAGAGGTAGTATTTGCAGATTTAATAGGTCCGAAAAAACCAAGTGTAGGAGGAGCTCGATACAGACTAAGTATAATGGACCACTATTCTAGATATGGGTTTTGCTATTTAATGAAGAGCAAAACTGAAACGTATCTAAATCTCTTCAATTGGATAAAATTTGCTGAAAGGAAAACTAAAAATAAATTATTAACTCTTATAACAGATAATGGTACGGAATTTACAAATAATAAATTCCAGAATAGACTTAGAATGTTAGGTATTCAACATAAAAAGTCTGCACCATATAGGCCACAACATAATGCCTTTATAGAGAGGTGAGGCCAAACATTACAATCAATGACACGTACTATGATGTCTGATTCAGGATTACCTGACAATTTGTGGGGAGAAGCAATAATGTGTGGTAATCATATATTAAATAATGTTGTTAATTCAACAACAGGTGAATTACCATTCACACTGTGGCATGGTACAAAACCTGATTTAAGTTACATGCACACATTTGGAGCACCAGCACGGGTGCATATCCCTTCACAACTCAGACACAAAGGACAGCATAGAGCTAAAAGATTATTTTTTGTAGGATATGAATCTAATCATAGATCTTATGGATTCTGGGAACCAGGTACATCTAGAGTTTACATCAGTGCTAGTGCTAAATTCCTAGAACATGTAGGATGGAATAGATTAGAGCAAGATTTAAATAACGAAGTAATTATTGAACCCTACAAAAGGCAGAAAGATCAGAATTGTTATAAGACGAGTCCAATTAAAGAAGAAGTCCACGAAGAGCAAATAGGACCAGAACAAGAGGAAACAGTTGATCAGGAAGAGTTAGATAATCAAGAACAGTTAATAAATGAAAGTTCACCTGTAAGTCCTGTAATACCTAGACATACTACACATATAATTAGATCACCTGATAGTTATCAAGCAAGTATAGTTTGCCAAGTAAATAAAGTTCCAATTAGTGTAGATGAACTTAGGATGTATCCTGCTAAGGATCAGGAGAATTGGCAAAAGGCAATGGAAAAAGAACTAAATTCATTAAAGATAATGAAAGTATATGAAGATGCTAAATTACCTCCAGGAGAAAAATCCATTGGGTGCAAATGGATATTTAAAGTAAAAACTGGAAATGATGTGACTGTTACCCATAAAGCTAGGTTGGTAGCTCAAGGATTTAATCAAACTGCATCTGATTACGATGAAGTTTTTGCACCAAGTCTTAAAGCAACATCTTTTAGAGCAGCTTTAGTTTGGGCAGCTAAGAAAAACTATCTCATTAACCATTTAGATGTAGAAACTGCCTATCTGCATGCACCATTGCAGCACACTATATATTTAAGAAAACCAGTAGGTATAAAAGACAATAAAGTAAATTGTCATGATTGTTGGAAACTCAAAAAGAGTCTTTATGGGTTGAAACAATCTGGCTTTGAGTGGAACCAATATATCGTGAAAGAGTTAAACAATATAGGATTTAAATCTGGTTTAGCAGATCCATGTGTGTTTAAAAGAGAAAATAATGGAACGGTGTCATTATTGTTATTATTTACAGATGATATTGCTTTGATAACTAAGACTAATAATGAAGCTAATGAGATTATATCATTATTAGCCAAAAAGATAAAATTAAAGCATTTAGGTGAAATTAAAAAGTATCTAGGATTGACAATTAACAAAACAAAAAATGGTTTTAAGATATCTCAAGAAGATAAAATTTGTCAATTAATTAAAACATATAAAATGGAACTTTGTAAACCGGCAAAGACTCCAATGAGTCAGGAAGTTTGCCAAACTGATGATCAAAGTCCCAAATTTGATAAGTCTATATATCAATCTTTGATTGGTAGCTTATCATATATAAGCAATTGGTCAAGGCCAGATATAGCTTATAGTGTTAATCAGCTGGCACGTTTTAATTCGGATCCACATCAATGTCATTGGCAATCATTGGGGAGAAGGTGGAGCTTCGTCATCGCGATACAGCTGTGATCTCGGGGCTCCGAGATCACAGCTGATATCTTCGCCCCTGGTCGGTCCTAACGGACCTAAACCATCTCGTAGTGACGGTGACAGTAAGGGGCGCGTTCTGTAGATTCCGGGGACATCGCAAGTCCCTGGTCGATCCAGAAGAAGCCCCTTTGCCAACGGCGGAGAGGCAGCCATTAGGCTGCTGAAGCTGGGACAGCTCCGGAAGAACGGGATAGAAAGAAGTATATCGGCTGGTGAGGATCTTTTTTTTTTTTTTTTTTTGCTTGGGACTCAAGAACATTCTAATATTAGAAGAAATCTGTAAAATTATTGACAGAATTTGACTTAGCAGCAATCTTTTTTAGTAACGTCAAAGTGAGGCTTGGCTTTTTATTTTTACTTTTTTTTTCTTTACTGAATTTCTATTGCGATATAGTTAACCAGACTGGCTTTTTTCTTTTATATTTTTATATTTACTGGTTTTCTCTTTGCTTTTCTGACTGTTTGTATTTTTAAAAATAGAGGCCCCCTTTAATATCTTTTTTTAATATATATAAATATACATACATATTTTTTTTTCTCTTTTTAGTCTTTTCTCTGGGGGGAAGAAGGGGGAGTGGATTGAAGAAACTTTGTAACACTGCCAACTAGAGGCTTGGAAATATTCTGTTTGAAGTTGAAAAACTTTTGTTTGAAAATTTTTTCTCAAGTCTACTGGAAATGATAAGATAGAGGGAAGAGTACTGGAGGATGTTTATACAGGTGCTCTTTGGAACTTCTATTATTAAATGAATATTTGAAGTTTGGTTTTGAAACTTGTGGAGAAGTCAAATAAGAGCCTTGGATAAATAAAAGGCAGTGTTTTTTTTTTTTTAAACTCCTTATTAATTGTTTCATCCCTCCCCTCCAACCCCACACTATTTTGTAATATTGATATATTTATTTTTTATCTTTTATTATCTTTTATTTTTATTTTTATTTTTTTAAAGGGGAAGCCTCAGAATACTCTTTTTTTGCTTCTTTTCTTTTTTTTATAGGGATGTCTGCTTTTTTGATTTCCTTTTTTGACTTATTTTTATGGCTTTTTTTCATTTTCTGAGGTTTTTCAATTGGATTAAGGTGGGAAGAATTTGAAGAACTCTCTTTTTCTTTTTTCTTTTTTTTCCTTTTTCTTTGCTTATTATTTTTTAATATAATTGGGCTTTATTTTGCTCTTTTTTTTCTTCATCTTTTTATTTTTATTTTTGAATTATATTTGCATATTTTACAATTGGATTAAGGTCTTGAAGAACCTGAAGAATCTTTTTCTTTTTAATTTTGGGCTTTTTACTTATTACTGGTTTTGTTTTTGTTTTTTGTGGTGTTTTCCTTTTTTTAAAATTGGATTATAATTGGCTACCTCACTAATTGGATTAAAAGATCTGGAAGACCCTGAGTTATCGAAATGAGTAAGAAAATTTTACCTTCGGGCATCTCAACTTCCGCTCCTGTTTCCCCGTCATCTGGAAGACAACTCTCAACAATGGCGAAGCAAGACAAAGCGCAAGTGGATTTAACGATGGTTATGCAAGGAATACAAGATCTTAAAATGAGTATGGAACAAAGAATGGAGAGTATTGACCAAAGAATTGGAAAGATGGATGAGAAAATTGAAAATTTTCAACAAATGATGGTGAAACATGATGAGAGAATCCAAAAAATAGAAGAGAAAGACAAACAAAGAGATGATACAATTGGGAATATTGAAAACAGATTAACAATGGTCGAACAAGAAAAAAGTGGGATGTTGAAGTGGGAGATGGACAGGTCAGAATTTTATCTTAGATTCCAAAATATTGAGGAAGAAAAAGGACAAAACTTGGCGGCAGTAATGATTGAAATTTTGGCTGGAGTCTTGGAAATAACAGAGGAAAAGATGATGGATGGAGTAGATGAGATATATCGAGTCTTCACAAGATATGCGATGAGGAATCAATTACCAAGAGAGGTCCATGTTAGATTTACTAAAAAAACTATTAAAAACCAAATATTACAAGTGTTAAGAGAGAAGGGGTTGAAATATAAAGGCAAAGAGATTCTGGTCTTAAAACAAGTACCTAGAAAAATGGGAGAGATTAGAAGAGAGTATCGATTTTTGACTAAAATGCTATTGAAAAAAGAGGTGAATTATAGATGGCTGATTCCAGAAGGATTAATGTTTATATGGCAAGAACAGAGATACAGAATTGATTCAATTGTGAAAGCAGAAATGTTTTACAAGGAATTTTTTGAAAGAACAGAAATGGAGATGGAAAAAGAAAAGATTTTAATTGAATTTGAAGAGGGCCAAATGGAGATGGAAAAAGAAGAAGGCGCAATAGGTGGACAAATGGAGATCAAAGAACAACGTGAAATAAGATCCACGAGAGCTGTTAGACCTAAATATAAAACATAACCATGGGGGAGAAAAAACTGATTTCTATGAATATAAATGGACTGAACTCAGCTATCAAAAGAAGGAAAACTTTTTATAAATTAGAGAACCTAAAAATTGATATAATTTGCTTACAAGAAGTACACATTAAAAAACAACATGAACAATTATTGATACGACCAAAGTTAGAGAAAATATTTACTTCTCTGACCCATTGTAAGAAAAGAGGAGTGGTTTTGTACGTTAAAGAAACCACTCCAGCCAAATTGATTTATACGGATGAAGATGGAAGAGTATTAATAGTTGAAATAGTGGATAATAATATAAAAACTCTCTTGGTTGCAATTTATGCCCCAAATGATAAGCAAGAAGAATTTTATAAAAAATTACATATGAAAATGATTGAACTGGACTATGTTAACATACTTATGATGGGGGACTTTAATGGAATTGTAGACAATAAACTGGACTATACAGCAAAAACAACACGACAAAATAGGAAAACTCTCCCTAAATCCTTTTTTAATATGACAGATGAACTAAATTTAAAAGATATATGGAGAGAAAGAAATATTAAAACTCAACAATATACTTTTTATTCAAACAGGCATTTATCGTGGTACAGAATAGATATGATTTGGACATTAACAGAATTATTATCTAATATTCAAGAAATGAATATTGAAACAAGTACATGGGCAGACCATAATCCAATGACAATTAAATGGAAAGGACAAAAAAGAAGATCTAGATGGACATTAAACAATACTATTCTAAAGGAAAAAGATTTTACACAATGGATGGAAAAAGAATTGGCCTTCTTCTTTAATGAAAACAAAAAAGAAGATACTTCAATACAGAATGTTTGGGATACAATGAAGGCATATGCAAGAGGATTAATAATGGACTATATAAAGAAAAAGAACATTAGGAAGAGGCAAATGATTAAAGCTCCAGAAGATGACCATAAAAAACTGGAAAAAGAATTACAGAAGATACCACAGAAAAAAGATATCAAACTTAAAATGGACATAATTAAACACAAAATGGATCAAGCAGAGAAAGAAGAATTGGCACAAAAAATTAGAAGTGCTAAACAGAACTATTTTGAAGATGCAAATAGGCCAGGTAGATGGTTAGCATATAAGCTGAGAAAAGAGAAAGAATCAAGGAAAATATCACAGTGAATAGATGATCATGGTCAAATTTGTTATGGTAATAAGGAGAAAAAGGCAATCATTCGAGATTTTTATGGACAATTATATAAACAAGAGGATCTTGATGAGGGAAAAATTAAACAGTATTTACAAAATGCTAACCTACCTAAGATACCTGATGAAACTCAGAAAATGTTAGAAAGTGCTATAACAATGATGGAATTAACTGAAGCACTTAACAGACAGAACAATGGGAAAGCACCAGGACCAGATGGTTTCCCGGCAGAATTTTATAAAACACTACAAGAATTGCTGAGCATTCCACTGTTAGAAGTCATGAATGAAGTTATGATAAATAAGAAAATACCTGAAACATGGTCAGAAGCTTATATTACACTTATTCCAAAAGAAGGGGTTGACCCATTACAAATTAAGAACTATAGACCTATTTCTTTATTGAATGCAGACTATAAAATCTTTGCTTCAATCTTGGCAGAAAGGCTTTAAAAATACCTAAATAATTTTATTCACTCTGATCAGAATGGATTTTTACCAAAGAGACAGATTAAAGACAATATGAGGGTAATCCTGGACACATTGGAATATTATGAGGCGCACCCAGAAAAACAAATGGCTTTGATATTCTTAGATGCCCAAAAGGCATTTGATAATGTGAACTGGAGATTTATGTTATTATTATTGGAACAGATGGGCTTTGCTAGAAAATTTATACGAGCAATAGAAGCCGTATATTATAAGCAAACGGCAAAAGTAATGATAGATGGAGAATTCACAGACTCTATTAATATTAAAAAAGGTACAAGACAAGGATGCCCATTATCTCCTTTGTTATTTGTATTGACCTTGGAAGTCTTAAATAGAAATATTAGAGAGGATATAAACATAAAAGGAATGAAAGTCAAAAAAGAGGAATTCAAATTGCAAGCCTTTGCGGATGACTTGGTCTTTATTTTGGAAGATCCTTCAGAGACAGCTTTAAAACTATTGGAAAAGATAGAGACGTATGGTGGGATGGCTGGTTTAAAAATAAATAAAGACAAAACAAAGATTTTGACAAAGAACATGTTATTAAGGCAAAGAGAAGAGCTGGCAGATTTATTGAAAATTCAAGTTACGAATAAAGTTAAATATTTGGGGATATATTTGATGTCAAGGTGTACTACATTGAAAGAGAATAATTATATTAAGCTTAAACAGCACATAGCATCCTACCTGAAAAAATGGGAAAACCTACAGTTGTCATTGATAGGTAGAATTTCAACAATCAAGATGAATATTTTACCCAGAATTTTATATTTGTTTCAAACAATACCAATTAGGTTAAGTAAGGATTACTTCGAAGAACTAAATAAAATTGTGTTGAAGTATATGTGGCAAGGCAAGAAAGCGAGAATAAAATTCAAACTTTTACAGGATGCTAGAATTAGAAGAGGATTTGGCCTTCCTAATTGGGAGTTGTATTATCAAGCTGCAAACTTAATGTGGGTTAAAGAATGGTAACGTTAAGAAAGACTAGATTGTTGACATTAGAAGGTCATGATTTATTATTGGGTTGGCATGCTTTTTTATGGTATAAGGGAACTAAATCACAGGGTTATTTCAGAAGGCATTATATACGGGAATCATTATGGTTGAATTGGGAGAAAACTAAGAAACAATGTTATTTGAAAATTCCAGTTTGGTAATCAACTATTGAAGCTTTTTCGTATCCTATAACTTATAAGAAGGAACAAACAGTTAGATATGAGGAAATATTGGATGAAAAGGGTGAACTTAAAACGATGCAAAATTTAGAAGAACAAGGTATAAGGATGAATTGGTTTTCATATGCGCAAATACATGCAAGGTATCTTAAAGATTCTAAAACAGAAGGATTTTATGATAAATTGACTGACTTAGATAGGATTTTGACAGGTACTGATGAAAAAGTGATTAAAAAATTATATAGTTATTTGTTGGAAATTAAATTAGAGGAAGAACAAGTTAAAGAAACAATAATTGCTTGGGGGAAGAATTTTGGATATGGGATTGATTTAGAGAAATGGCAAAAACTGTGGTCACAAAATTATAAAATGACAATGTCAACAGCATATAAAGAAAATTTGTATCAGATGTTTTACAGGTGGCACTTTCCCCCGACAAGAATAGCAAGAATGTTCAAGAATAAATCTGAAAAGTGCTGGAAATGTCATCAGATACCTGGCTCATATTACCATATGTGGTGGACTTGTGAGGAGACCAGGAAATATTGGACTAGAATTCGCATATGGCTGGAAAAAATGATAAAGAAACACATAGATTTGAAACCAGAGATTTTTTTATTGGGAATCGTACCTGATATATATAATAAAAATTTTAAGTATTTGATTGTAAATGTATTAACAGCAGCTAGGATTGTATTTGCTAAACATTGGAAGAGTGAGAAAATACCATTAGAGGAAGAAATTATTAAGAAAATATTGGAATGTGCTGAAATGAGTAGATTGATATTTGAAATTAGAGAACAAGAAGATAAACAATTTTATGAAGTTTGGGATCTTTTTTATCAATGGTTAGATAATACAATATGATAATAGAATATTTAGAAATTTAGGAAATAATGAATATATAATTTTTCTTGGTTTTGATAATTCTTAAGAATATTTTATAATGATAGATTTGATATGATTTCATGATTTGTCATAAAATAATTTAACCTAATTATAGTTATCTCGCTTAAGTATGAATTAGTAAAATTATAGTCAAATGATTGTTTAATAATGCTATTGGGATATTTTATTGATGATTGCTAATGTGAGTTATTATGTAATATAATTATTCTGATGACTATGAAATGGATGCACAAAAGGGAGTGGTAAACCAACCGATACACTGTAAATTTATGAAGAATGTTTAAAAAAAATTTTTTTATTTTTTTATTTTTTTTATGTCATGTGTTATGTCTTATATGTTTTTTGTCTGTTGTTAAAATCAATAAAACTTTTACAAAAAAATAAAATGTCATTGGCAATCATTAAAGAGAATTTTAAGATATCTTAAAGGAACAATGAACTATGCATTGTATATAGAACCAAAGGGTGATTTGAGTCTTAGTGCCTATGCAGATGCAAGTTTTGCAACTGATATAAACACTAGAAAATCAACATCTGGGATGGCTATATTATTTGGTAAGACACTAATAGGGTGGAGGTCAATCAGACAACAGCATATCAGCTTGTCCACAATGGAAGCGGAATTTTCATGTCTGTCATTACTATGCACTGACTTAATTCTGTACAAACAGTTATTATTAGACATGGGTGTAACTGTTAAAGATTCCATTATTGTGTACGAGGACAACCAGGCAGCCATAAAATTAGGTACTAGTATTGCTGTAAAAACTAGATCAAAGCATACTGATTTAAGATACTTAAATGTTAGAGAATCTGTAAAAAATGGGCTAATTAAATTGGAATACTGCATGACAGAAGAAAACATTGCAGACCAATTTACAAAAGCTCAAGGAGTAATTAAGTTTAAAGAGAGTTGTAATAAATATGATTTAAAGATGTGAATAGTTATAGTATTATTATTATTACCAAAAAGGGGAGAATGTTAGGGATAACATTGTTTGCCCTAACTGGTTTAGGTAAAATAATAACTATGTAATCATAGTTTATAAGTTAAAGTGTCTGCAACTTTAAATATGGGAATGTAATTAGGGGAGTGGTTGTGAAAGCACTTTAAAAGAAGCAAGGCTGCAGCTTGCTCTCTCTCTGGCTTTGATGATCCCTGATTACTGCAAGGACTCAAGACTGCTTTACTCGAACGGGAGAGATAAACAAAGGACTGATTTGTAAGTGAACTGACATAGGATATTCTGCACGGACTTTGTTAACTGAATATCCTTGAATGGACTGACTAAATGATACATGACTAATGGACTGTTATTTTGACTATGCTATAAATGGAATAAACTATATTTTTGATAGCACAAGCATATCTGTTATTTTTACTGTATGTTAATAAACATACAAGCTTATCTCACTCATTTATCTGTGTGCCTATCTGACTAATGCTGCACATTCTGTTTAGCTTGTCTCCCTAACCCTGGTTGGGGAACCCAGGCTTAACAACGTGTGTGGCAAATAGTCTGTTTAATTTTTTAACCACTGCCTCTGTGATGGTGTTCTTCATTTTGTGGACCTCGAGCCAGTTGGAATAGGCATCCACTGTTATGAGAAATGTATGCCCTTTGGTGGGTCCCACAAAATCAATGTGGATACGGGACCAGGGACCTTGGGGTGCTTCCCATTCAGTTGGTGGTGCTTTTGGTGGAGCTGAACGTGTTTCCTGGCACTTGTTGCAGGTGGCCACCCAAGTCTCTGTTTGCTTATCTATGCCTGGCCACCAAGCGTAGCTCCTTGCTAGTGCCTTCATCCGCATGATACCTGGATGTCCATCGTGCAATAGTTTTAGAACTTTATGCCATAGTCTTTCTGGGATGGGATGACGACTCTGTCTCCCTATAACCCACATCCCTTTTGGGTGAAAAGTTCTGTCTGCCTGTGCTTGAAAGGCTTGAAGGTGTTGTTGAGTTCGTTGTCAGGCCAACCTCTTTCTACCCAGCTGAGGACTCGTGCTAAACAAGGGTCTTTCCTTGTTTCGGATGCGATGTCTTACGCAGTCAGCGGTGGTGAAGGGAGTTCTCGATCTGTAGTACAGCTAGGGTTGGAGCTGGGTCATCTATGACTTCTGGTAGCAGAGAGCGGCTCAAGGCGTCAGTGTGTGGAATGGCTTTCCCCAGTCGGTGTTGCAGTTGATAGTCGTATGTGGCTAAAAACTCTGACCAGCGTGTCATTCTTGGCGATAAGATAAGGGGAGTTGGTTTATCCCCCACCAAGATGCCCAGTGATGGTTTGTGATCGGTGATTATAGAAAAGGACCTTCCATACACATACTCATGGAATCGTTTAATTGCAGCCACAATAACGAGAGCCTCTTTATCTAATTGGCTATAGTTTCTTTCAGTTTTAGATAAATTCTGGAAAAAAATGCAATGGGTGCCTCAATGCCGTTTGGCAGGATGTGGCTCAGGATGGCTTCTACTCCAAACGGTGAGGCATCACAGGTGACGTTTAAGGGTAAAGTCTCGTTATATTGTATCAATACAGCATCGGATGTTAAAAGGTCTTTAACTTGCTGAAAAGCTCGCTCTTCTCGATGTCCCCAAACCCAGGAAGCCTTCTTATCGAGGAGCCTATGCAGGGGTTCAGCAACAGTCGCCTTCTGGGGTAGGAAGATGTTATAAAAGTTAATAATTCCCAGGAAGGCTTGAAGATCTGTTTTGTTCTTAGGTCTTGGGGTGTTTTTGATTGCAGCCAATTTTTTCTTGGTAGGGTGAATTCCCTGTTTGTCAAGAAGGTAACCAAGGAATTAGGAGAAGGCGGAGCTTCGTTTCAGCGATACAGCTGCGATCTCGGGGCTCTGAGATCGCAGCCGATATTTTCGCCCCTGGTCGGTCCTAACGGACCTAAACCGTCCCGTAGAGATGGGGATTGTTCCAGGATCCCAGAGATATCGCAAAATCTCTGGTTCGATCCGGAAGAAGCCCTTTTGCTGGCGGCGGAGAGGCAGCCCCCATAGCTGCTGAAGTCGGGACAGCTCCGGAAAGAAAGTGGTTGGAGTGAAAGTGTGTCGGCTGGGTGAGAAAAACTCTTTTGTGTTGTAAATTCGTTGAGATTGGAAAGAACATCCTGAACAAAGAAGAAATCTGTGAGACTTTTTTTTTTTTTGACTGAAATTGTCTGAGCGGCGTTTTTTAAAGTGATGTCAAATTGAGGCTTGGTTTTTTTTTTTCTTTTCTTTATATTTTTTTGGGGGGATTTTAGTGTGACTTTGTAGGTAACCGGATTGAATTTTCTCTTATATATATTTTTTATGCTCCCTTTGATTTTTTAACTTTCTTTAGGATAGAGGCTCCCTTTGGGTATTTTTTTTTTTGTTTCTGTATATATTACTCCTTTTTTCTGGTTGGGGGGGAGGAAGAGCATTAAGAAACTTTACAACACTGCAAACTAGAGGCTTGAAAGTATTTTATTTGAATTGGAGAGAATTGCAAAAAGACCTCTTCTCAAGGACATTTTAACGTGATAAGATAGAGGGAGAGCACAGCAAAATATTATTGCAGGTGCTTTCCTGGACTGTTATCAACAACACTTGAGGTTTGGCTTTGAAGCTGCTGGAGAAGAGAGTCATAACAAGAGCCTTGGATAAATAAACAAAGTGCAGTGTGTTTTCTTATGTATACCCCATTCGCTAGCCTTTTTCTAAATTTCAATTCTAGTAATATTCTTATTTCTGCCTTTTATTTTAAAGGGAAAGCCTCAGAGTTTTTTCTTTATTTTTCTTTTCTTTTTTATTGGGACTTTTTTGCTTTTCCTATTTATGTTTTTGGACCACTTTGTTGTTGTTATTGTTGTTGTTGTTGTTTGGATTATTGAGACTTTTTAACTGGATTAAGGTGTGAAGAATCTGAAGGAACTTTTTGTTTTTTCTCTTTTTTTTATGCTCTTAATCAATATTATTATTTTTGGATTTGTTTGTTTTTTTCCTTTCTATTTTTTCCTTTTTTATGGTGGACTATTTCGTAATTGGATTAGGGTCTAGAAGAACCTGAAGATCTTTCTTCTTCCTTTTTTCCTGTTTCTTCTTTGGTTTCGTGTCTTTTACTATTGGAGTTTTCCATTTTGGATTATAATTGGCTGCTCTACCAGTTGGATTAAAAGTCAAGAAGAATTTGAAGCTTTGGAAGCATTGAAATGAGCAGGAAACCAATACCATCTGGCATTTCTGCTTCTACCTCTGCTTCCCCACCAGCTGGAGGACAACGTTTAATTCAGACAATGTTGAAGCAAGATAAGGAACAAGAAAGAGTAACTTTACAGATGATTATGCAAGGAATCCAAGATCTCAAGACAAAATCAGACATCATTGAACAAAGAACAGGAAATATTGAACAAAGAACAGAAAATATTGAACAAAGAACAGAAAATATTGAACAAAGAACAGAAAATATTGAGCAAAGAATAGAGAAGACTGATGAAAAAGTGGAAAACATTAAACAAATGATGGTTAAGTATGAGGAGAGATTCCAAAAAATTGAGGAAGAAGGAAAACAAAGAGAGAAGAAGATTGGAAATATTGACAGTAGACTAACAGCGGTTGAACAAGAAAAAGGTGGGATGTTGAGGTGGGAGATGGAAAGGTCAGAATTTTACCTCAGATTTCAAAATATAGAAGAGGAAAAAGGAGAAAACTTGACAGCGGTAATGATAGAAATTTTGGCAGATGCTTTGGAAATTACAGAGGAAAAGATGATGGATGGAATAGATGAGATATATCGAGTCTATACAAGATATGCAATGAGAAATAAATTACCCAAAGAGGTCCATATTAGATTTACCAAAAAATCCATTAAAACGCAAATATTACAAGTAGTAAGAGAGAAAACATTGAAATACAAAGGTAAAGAGGTTGTGGTTTTAAAACAAATACCCAGAAGAGTGAGAGAGATGAGAAGAGAATATCGATTTCTGACCAAAATGCTATTGGAAAATGAAGTGAATTATAGATGGCTGATACCAGAAGGACTAATGTTTAGGTGGCAAGAGCAGAGATATAGAATTGATTCAATTGAGAAAGCAGAACTTTTCCATGCAGAATTTTTTGGAGGAAGAAGAGAGGAAGCAGAGAAAGAGGTCTCATTAATTGAGTTTCAAGATGAACAACTGGAGACTGAAAAAGAGAAAGGAGCAGTAGGGGGACAGATGGATAGCAAAGAACAGCGTGAAGTGAGATCCACGAGAGCGGTTAGACCTAAATATAAAGCATAATCATGGAGGAAAAAAGACTGATTACAATGAATATAAATGGGCTTAATTCAGCTGTTAAAAGAAGGAAAACTTTTCATAAATTAGAGAAATTAAAATTTGATATAATTTGTTTACAAGAAGTTCACATTAAAAAACAACATGAACAATTGTTATTACAGCCAAAATTGGGGAAAATATTTACTTCTTTGACTGAATGTAAGAAAAGAGGAGTGGTTCTATACATTAAAGAGGCTATCCCAGCAAAATTGATTTATACGGATGAAGATGGAAGAGTATTAATGGTAGAAATAATGGACAATAATATAAAAATACTCTTGATTGCAATTTATGCTCCGAACGATAAACAAGAAGAGTTTTATAAAAAGCTACACATGAAAATAATTGGACTGGACTATGTTAATATAATTATGATGGGAGATTTTAATGGAATTGTGGACAATAAATTGGACTATATAGCAACAACAAAGCAAAATAGAAAGGCTCTCCCAAGGTCTTTTTTTAAAATGACAGATGAATTAACTTTAAAAGATATTTGGAGAGAAAGAAATGTTAAAGCTAAACAATATACTTTTTATTCAAATAGACATTTATCATGGTCCAGATTAGATATGATTTGGATCTCAACAGAATTAATATCCAATATTAAAGAAACAAATATTGAAGCAAGTACTTGGGCAGATCATAGCCCAATGACAATTAAATGGAAGGGATAAAAAAAAAAAGATCGAGATGGACATTAAATAATACTATTTTAAAGGAGAAAGATTTTACACAATGGATGGAAAAGGAATTGGCTTTTTTCTTCAGAGAAAATAAAAAAGAAGATACTTCAACGCAGAATGTGTGGGATACAATGAAGGCATACGCTAGAGGTTTGATAATAAATTATACAAGAAAAAAGAATATTAGGAAAAGGCAAGCTTCTAAGGCCTTGGAAGATGAGTATAAAATTCTTGAAAAAGAATTACAGAAAATGCCACAGAAAAAGGATATTAAATTGAAGCTGGATGTAATTAAACATAAAATGGAATTAATAGAGAAAGAAGAACTGGCACAGAAAATTAGAAACTCTAAACAGAATTATTTTGAAGATGCAAATAAACCAGGTAGATGGCTAGCATATAAATTGAGAAAAGAGAAGGAATCAAGAAAAATATTGAAGTTAATAGATGAACAAGGCCAAGTTTGTTATGGGAATAAGGAGAAAAAAGAAATTATTCGAGATTTTTATGGGCAACTATATAAACAAGAGAATATTGATGAGGAAAAAGTCAAACAGTATTTACAGGAAGCTAATTTACCAAAGATACCTAAAGAGACTGAAGAAATGCTAGAAAGCAATATAACAATGATGGAACTAAATGAAGCATTTAAGAGACAAAATAATGGGAAAGCACCGGGTCCAGATGGGCTTCCAGCAGAATTCTATAAAACATTTCAAGAATCATTGAGCATCCCATTGTTAGAAGTTATGAATGAAGTTATGTTAAAAAAGATGATACCTAAAACATGGTCAGAGGCTTATATTACACTTATACCGAAGGAAGAGACTGACCCATTGCAAATTAAGAATTATAGACCTATTTCTTTATTGAATGCAGACTATAAAATCTTTGCTTCAATTTTAGCAGAAAGACTTAAAAAATATTTAAATAATTTTATTCACCCAGATTAAAATGGATTTCTACCAAAGAGGCAAATTAGAGACAATATGAGAGTAATCTTGGACACTTTGGAATACTATGAGGCTCATCCTGAAAAGCAAATGGCTTTGATATTCCTAGATGCTCAAAAAGCATTTGACAACGTGAACTGGAGATTTATGTTATTATTATTGGAGCAGATGGGTTTTGCTAAAAAATTTATTCAAGCAATAGAAGCCATATATAATAAACAGACAGCAAAGGTAATGATGGAGGGAGAACTTACAGATTTTATTAATATAAGGAAAGGCACAAGACAAGGATGCCCCCTATCTCCTTTGCTATTTGTGTTGACTTTGGAAGTGTTGAATAGAAATATTAGGGATGATAAAAGCATAAAAGAAATGAAAATTAAGAAGGAAGAATTTAAGCTACAAGCTTTTGCTGATGATTTAGCTTTTATTTTGGAAGACCCGCTAGAAACAGCTCCAAAGTTACTGGAAAGGATAGAGACATATGGAGAGGTGGCTGGTTTGAAAATAAATAAAGATAAAACAAAGATTTTGACAAAGAATATGCTATTGAGACAGAGAGAAGAACTGGCAGATATTTTGAAAATTCAAGTTACAAATAAGGTAAAGTATCTGGGGATATATTTGACAACAAGATGTAGCACATTAAAGGAGAACAATTATATTAAACTTAAACAACAGATAATTACAGATTTGAAGAAGTGGGAAAACTTGCAATTGTCATTAATAGGGAGAATTTCAACAATTAAGATGAATATTTTACCTAGAATTTTATTTTTGTTTCAAACAATACCAATCAGGCTTGGAAAAGACTATTTTGAAGATTTAAATAAAATTATGTTGAAGTTTATATGGCAAGGTAAAAAAGCGAGAATAAAGCTAAAGCTTTTGCAAGATGCTAGAATTAGAGGAGGTTTTGGCCTTCCCAATTGGGAATTGTATTATCAAGCTGCAAGTTTGATGTGGGTCAAAGAATGGATAACATTAAGGAAACATAGGTTGTTGACATTAGAAGGGCATGACTTGCTGTTGGGCTGGCATGCTTTTTTATGGTATAAGGGAACTAAAACACAGGGTTATTTTAGAAGACATTATGTACGGGAGTCTTTGTGGTTAAATTGGGAGAAGATAAAAAGACAATGTTATTTGAAAATTTCAGTTTGGTTATCGACCATTGAAGCATTTTCCCATCCTATAATCTACAAGAAGGAACAAACAGTTAGATATGGGGAACTTTTTGATGAAAAGGGTGAACTTAAATCGATCCAAAACTTAGAGGAACAAGGTATAAGGATGAATTGGTTTTCATATGCACAAATACATTCAAGGTATGATGAAGATTTCAAAGGGATTTTATGATAAGCAGACTGATTTAGATAAGATCTTGATGGGTACTGATGAGAAGGTGATTAAAAAATTATATGGTTATTTACTAGGAATGAAATTAGAGGAAGAACAAGTCAAAGAAACTATGATTGTTTGGGGGAAGAATTTTGGATATGGGATTGATTTAGAGAAATGGCAGAAATTGTGGTCTCAAAATTATAAAATGACAATGTCAACAGCATATAAAGAAAATTTGTATAAGATGTTTTACAGGTGGCACTTTCCTCCGACAAGAATAGCAAGAATGTTTAAGAACAAATCTGAAAAATGCTGGAAATGTCATCAGATACCCGGCTCGTATTACCATATGTGGTGGACTTGTGAGGATGCTAGAAAATATTGGACTATAATTCGCATGTGGTTGGAAAAAATGACAAAGAAACATATAGACTTGAAACCAGAGATCTTCTTATTGGGAATTTTACCTGATATATATAGTAAAGATTTGAAATACCTGATTGTAAATGTATTAACAGAGGCCAGGATTGTATTTGCTAAAAATTGGAAGAATGAGAAAATACCATCAGAGGAAGAAATTATTAAGAAAATATTGGAATGTGCTGAGATGAGCAGATTGACATTTGAAATTAGAGAGCAAGAGGATAAACAATTTTATGAAATTTGGGATCTTTTTTATAAATGGCTAGATGATAAAATACAACAATAGAATATTTAGAATGTTAGAATGTTTTGCTATTATTTTGTTATTTGACATTATATTTATAAAGGGTTTTTTAAGGATTGATATGATATGATTATAGGATTTGTTATAGAGTAAATTGGTTTAAAGTATTGTTAGCTCATAAAGCATGAATGATTAAAAATATAGTCAAAAACTTCTTTTTTTAGTGATATTAGGATATATAAGTTTGGATTGACAATATGAGTTGTTATGTAACATAATTGTAATTGAGACTGCAGAATGAATGCACAAAAATGATGAACCAACTGACACACTGGATGTACATATGAGAGTTGATGTTTTTATGTTTTGTTTGTCTTGTTTGTTTGTAGAAAATTAATAAAATCTTTTTCAAAAAAAAAAAGAAGAAGGTAACCAAGGAATTCAACCCTCTCTGTACATAGTTGGCACTTGTCCTTCTTGACCTTCAAGCCAGCATCTTTAAATTTTTGGAGGACCATTCTTAGCTGCTTTTCTAGTATACTTCTAGTGGGGGCAGCTATCAAGACATCATCGAAATATGGCACAACCCCTTTTATGCCTTGTAACAATCTCTCCATCAGACTCTGGAAGATGCCTGGTGCCACGCTCACTCCGAACTGGAGTCTATTACACTTAAATGCCCCTCTGTGCATGACTATAGTTTGGCTTCTGCGGTCTCTGCATCTACAGGCAGCTGCTGGTATGCCTGGGCTAGGTCCAATTTTGTGAATATTTTCCCGCCCCCAAGGGAGTGCAGTAGGTGTTGGACCACAGGCACGGGGTAAGCGCTCTGCTGAAGTGCATGATTTAGGGTGGCCTTGTAATCCCCAAAAATTCTCAGAGATCCATCAGGCTTTATGGGGGTTACTATTGGGGTCTCCCATCAGGCGTGGTCAATCGGTTCTGTTAGGGATACACACCCTAGCAGAACAT
The DNA here is from genome assembly GCA_033807585.1 of Hydrophis major. Classification (NCBI taxonomy): domain Eukaryota; kingdom Metazoa; phylum Chordata; class Lepidosauria; order Squamata; family Elapidae; genus Hydrophis; species Hydrophis major. The sequence goes on from CM066329.1 coordinate 226,867,540, forward strand.
GCAACGGCAGTCTACAGGCAGGCAAATGATCTGATATAAACTTTGTTGTAGTTTACACTCAGTAAGACAGATACACTGTGCCAGTTAAATAGTTTTTTTTATTCCAGCAAGAGTTATAACATAGTCAAAACAGTCCATATGTTATACACTAGTTCAGTCCATCCAGGGATTAATCAGTTGCAAAGTCCAGTGTCGAAAAATAGAGGTCAGTAAACTTACAAATAATCAGTCCAGCAATATATCTCTTTTGCAGTCAGAGATATGAAGAAAATCAAACCCCTTTTTCTTCGTTTCAGCAACAGCAGGGAAACACACGCAGTTATCACCATCAATCCAACATCGTCAGCTACTACATTAACAGTGAGCTTTCTTGCTCCTTCTTATGGTGATTTTACAACCGCACCCAAAATATATGTTTTGCAGTTAAAGTGATACACTTAAACTCACTAACATAGTTTATATATTATTTCTACCCAAACTAAGTTAGGTAACCAATGTTATCCCTAACATTCTCCCCTTTTGGATAATATAATAATATATATATCTATTTACAATTTCAACCCATAGTTTTCACAATTTTCTTTGTGGTTGACTGCATCTTGGGCTTTTGTAAATCCATCAGCAATGTTTTCATCAGTCATGCAATATTCCAATCTCATTAAACCACTTTTTACAGATTGTCTTACATTCAAATATCTAAGGCCAGTATGCTTAGATCTTGTTTTTACAGCAATATTTGTAGCCAACCGTATGGCTGCTTGATTGTCCTCATAAACTAAAATGGCATCTTTAACAGTTACTCCCATATCTAACAACAACTGTTTATACAGAATTAAATCAGTACATAATAAAGATAGACATGAAAATTCTGCTTCCATTGTGGACATACTTATGTGTTGCTGTCTAATTGACCTCCAACCAATCAGTGTTTTACCTAATAGCCATGCCTGAAGTTGATTTTCTAGTTTTTATATCTGTTGCAAAACTTGCATCAGCATATGCACTTAAAATCAAATCATCTTTTGGCTCCAAATACAATGCATAGTGCATTGTCTTTTTAAGATACCTTAATATACGCTTTAGCGCTTGCCAGTGTCTTTCATTGGGTTCAGCATTGAATCTTGCCAATTGATTAATGCTATAGGCAATGTCTGGCCTTGACCAATTACTTATATATGATAAACTACCTATTAATGATTGATAAATAGTCTTATCAAATTTTGAACTTTGAGCATTAGTATGACAAAATTCCTGACTCATTGGAGTTTTTGCTGGCTTACAAAGTTCCATTTTATACATTTTAAGCAATTGGTAAATTTTATCTTCTTGTGATATCTTATATCCACTATTGGTTTTGTTTATTGTCAATCCTAGATATTGTCTTATTTCTCCTAATTGCTTTAATTTTATCCTCTTACCTAATAATGATATTATCTCAGTAGCTTCATTATTGTCTTAGTAATTAAAGCAATATCATCTGTAAACAACAATAATAATGACACCGTTCCATTTGTCTCTTTCTTAAACAAACATGGACCAGCTAAACCTGATTTAAATCCTATATTGTTTAACTCTTTTACAATATATTGGTTCCATTCATAACCAGATTGTTTCAATCCATAGAGACTTTTATTCAGTTTCCAACAGTCATTATTATTTTTATCATCCTTTATACCTACTGGTTTTCTTAAATATATAGTGTGCTGCAATGTTGCATGCAGATAGGCAGTTTCTACATCTAAATGATTTATGATATAATTCTTCTTAGCTGCCCACACTAAAGCTGCTCTCAAGGTTATTGCCTTTAAATTTGGTGCAAATACCTCATCATAATCACATGCAGTTTGATTAAATCCTTGAGCTACCAACCTAGCCTTATCGGTAACAGTCCCATTTTTACTAGTTTTTAACTTAAATATCCATTTGCAACCAATGGACTTTTCACCTGGAGGTAATTTGGCATTTTCATAAACTTTCATTTCTTTTAATGAATTTAATTCTTTCTCCATTGCTCTATGCCAATTTTCCTGTTCCTTTGCAGGATACATCCTAAGTTCTTCAACAGTAGTTGGAACTTTACTAACTTGGCAAACTATACTTGCTTGATACCTGTCAGGTGGTCTGGTTACACGTGTTGTACGTTTAGGTATTACAGGACTTTCATGTTCTACCTGTTCCTGATTATCTATTTCTTCCTGTTCTGGTATTTCTTCCTGTTCTGGTCCTGTATGCTCTTCCTGTACTTCCTCTTTAATTGGACTCTTCTTATTACTGATTTTTTCTTTTGGTCTTTTGTAGGTTTCTATAATTACTTCCTTACTTGAATCTTGTTCCAGTTTTTCCCATCCTACATGTTCTAGGAATTTGGCACTAGCACTACAGTAAACTCTAGATGTACCTTTTTCCCAGAATCTGTATGATATGTAATTAGATTCATAACCTACAAAGAATAACTTTTTAGCCCTATATTGCCTCTTATTTCTCAGTTGTGTAGGAATATGCACCCATGCTGGTGCTCCAAATGTGTGCATGTAGCTTAGAACAGTTTTTCTACCATGCCACCGTGTGAATGGTAATTCACCTGTTGTTGAATTAACAACATTATTCAATATATGATTACCACACATTATTGCTTCTCCCCACAAAGTTTCAGGTAATCCTGAATCTGACAGCATAGTACGAGCCATTGCTTGAATTGTTTGGCCTCGTCTTTCTATAAAGGCATTATGTTGTGGCCTATATGGTGCAGACTTTTTATGTTCAACACCTGCCATCTTCAGTTTATTTTGGAATTTATTGTTTATAAATTCCATACCATTATCAGTGATAAGAGTTACTAATTTCCTTTTAGTTTTTCTTTCTGTGAATTTAAGCCAATTAAAGAAATTTTGATATGTTTCCGTTTTGCTTTTCATTAGATAACAGAAACCATATCTGGAATAATGGTCCATTATACTTAGTATATAACGAGCACCTCCCACACTTGGTTTTTTAGGACCTATAATATCAGCAAATACTACCTCTGGAGGCTCCTTTGTTTTAAATCCATTAACTCTATTTGCTGACATTTGCTTGCTTTTTTCTTGACTACAAGAATTGCAGTGCAAATACTTACTGCAAGGCTTAAGTTTTATACCCTTAGATAGTTCTACCGTTTGTTTAATCATTTTAAAATTTATATGCCCCAAACGTCTGTGTAACAAATGTATGCACTCATCATGAGGTTTAACAGTATTATAAACTGTGTTAGCTACCTCTGAATGATTATCATTTAAGACATACAATTCACCTTTTAAAGTTGCAGTCACTTTTTTACCTTCTTTTTCAATTATGCAATTGTCTCCCCTAAAGGTAATTACATAACCTAGTTTAACCAAAACTCTAACCGAAAGCAAATTAAAATTAAGTTATGGTACATATAACATTTTTACATTTTTACATTTTCTCTTATGCAAGAACCTGTCGTGGAAAGAAAACTACTAGAATTGCAAGCTAACGAGCTTGCTTAGTTTGTAACAATTATGATCCAAGAAAGTTATGAATTAATTAAGTATCCAGACAAATTTTGAATATTGAAACTTTTATCTCAAGATTTTGGAAGTAATTATATAAAATAAACAGCTTTTGGGGGGGAATCAGAATTATTTTGTCTATTATACGTTATAACAGAGATTAGAGACTTTATGATTTAAATTATACACTAGAAGGGACTAACATTATAGGCAAAAAGAAGAAAAATCACTGCCTAGAATTGTGATTTGGATTGGGATTTATAAAATTACACCAAAGGAATTATCTGAATAATGTCTTTTAATTGGATTTACAACAGAGGCTTGAAGAAATTTATGCAATGGAATAAAGAATAATGGAAGAGGGATTAAATTTTACAGCAATATTTATTTATTTACTTATTTTATTTGCATTCTACCTCTATAATTTTTACAAATAATCCAAGGCAGTGAATATATCCAACACACCTTCCTACTACTATTTTCCCCATAACAACAACCCTGTGAGGTGAGTTGGGCTGAGAGAGAATGACTGATGAACTTTAAAGATTAAAATTTTCAAGTAAGGAATATAAAATTGATTATTTGGTCAAAGTTGAAATAAGGTATGTTTTTATGAGATTCTGCAATGTGTATGGACATTGCTGAAATGGGCAAAGGCTTTCTTTAAAAAAAAAAAAACAAGAAATGCAAAAGTATTTGCATTTCTTTTTCAAAAATTTGGTAATGCAAAGATCAGTCTCTCCTTTATAATGTCCTTTTATCCTCCATCTTTTAGAGCTACTTCTGTTTTTGTTATTTGCTTTGTTTGTTGTATACAGCCCTTTTAGCAGAAAAATACTATGGAGAAGGTAATAAAAATAATTCCAGGGCAGGATCTCCAGTTCAGCAAAAGAATGGAGCTGTCCAGGGTCCTGTAGTTCTAGTCTTTTTGTACAATGCCTGAAGTCAGTGATAAATAGTATCTCATCACTTCATCTGTTGGTATCTCTTTCAGCTGCCTGCAGGTTTTCTGAGATCAGTGTCTTCTCCAGGATTTTCTCTACCCTTTACATTATGTGTCCAAAATGTTCAAGCTTTTGTGCTTCCAGTGAGTAGCCTAATTTTACTTCATCACTTATTATTATTATTATTTAATTATTTTTGAACTCCAAAGTTTTGAAAAATGCCATCAGCGTTAAGGAACATCAGATATAAAGGGCAAGGAGTTTGGGAGGACTACTGCTGAAAAGAGAATTATCCATGTGCATTTCATCCAAACTCTTTCAGGATGGGGAGGAGGCCAGGAGCATTTGCTGTCAATGTGATCATGTAAGATGTGTAAATTCTACCAAAAGTTGACACTCCCAGACATACTAGAATAGGTACCTGAATATGTAAATATAAAAAGGCCTTATAAAGGTCATTACATTTCCAAATTCAATGAAAAAATTCCCATTTCTGGAAATGTAACAATCTCAATTGTGATGGAGAACACACCAAGGAAGAACTTGACTGTGGATGACCTTCAAAATTAATCTCAAGCATGGTGAATAAGAAGGCAAACAGTTTGGTATGATGAAGTGTTTTAATAAATTATTTTATTTTATTTCCCAATTAGGCTTCATTTTTCAAACTGATCTGCCAGAAGAATGAAAAGAATTATTTCCTATTTGTTATTTTGCAGCTATGCCTGTTTATGGTGCACACTATTAATGTGTGAATGTCTGCTCCTTTGGCAAGAATAAAGATGGCTCCAGGGGTGGGATTCTACCAGTTCACACCTATTTGCTAGAACCAGTTGTTAACATTCTAAGCAGTTTGGAGAACCAGTTGTTAGAATAAATTACTGGCCTAATCCTGTAAGGAAGGCAGGAAGGAAACATTCTGGTGTTGCTTACAGAAACTGCCCCTCCATTAACCCTTATTACATTCTTGACAGGATTAGACTTCCTGTCTCTGGAACTTCTCTGGAGTTTTTTTTCCCCTCCTTTGCTGGTACTTTGCTTGTGTGGAGTGACTATTCAAAGTTACAATGGTGCTGAAAAAAGTAACTTATGACCATTTTTCACACTTACAACTGTTGCAGAATCCCCACAGTCATGAGAGGCCAGGCGAGGAGATGTGTGCCTCAATGTGATATTGAGTTGGCCACACCCAGCCAATAACATGACTACCAAGCCATGTCCATCTAGTCACATGACCACTAAGTCACGTCCACCACCTAAGCCACGCCCACAGAACCAGTTGTTAAAAATTTGAATCCCACCCCTGCAGGGCTGCCAACCTTGAGTGATAGTTCGGAGTGAGACACTGCGAGGGAGCGGAGCGACCGAGGGGGGGGGATGGTGTGGAAGGGGGGTGTCCCCCCTTCCACGGTAGGGAGCTTTGACAATTTTACATTTTAAATGGTGCAATCTGATGCATACTTTAGTCATGATTTGGACATATACATACATACATACATGCAAGCAGCACCAATGTACTTGAACCGGATTTGTAAGATATTAATAATGCAGTTCACTGACCATGAATAATTGAAGTTCCTGACTTGTAACTGCAGTATTCTACCTCAACTGACTTTATTAGCTTAGTGATGTACTATAGACCACTATAGGATGAATTCAATGTGCAACAAAAAGACAAAAACCCAAAACAACTACAGAGATAATGCAAATACATCAATGGGTATTCTTCTTTCTGTATCAAATACCATACTACATGCCAATATCAAATGCTATAGTCTCAGTCTTTAATTATATACTAACTTGTTGACTGAAATAGGGGTTCATAATTTCAGACATGTACAAACTAAACATTTAATCAAATAATGAGTGCTTCATATAAATATACATATTGTTAACTGTAAAACTCATCTACTGTATTCTGAAGCTTGAGCACAGTGAGGAAACAGTATATTATTTATTGGGTAAGTTTACATTCTGAACTTAATGGTCTTACTGCTCTTTGGATGGTAAATTGTGTTAAGATTAGAATATGTTCTAGTTGAGTCAGGGCTATCCCAATTTGGGGCTGAGAAGCCTACTGGCATCAAAAAAAGTCCTTATTGAGTCCTTATCTAAGGGTTTGAAAATATGATAATAATGTAGTACAGTCCTGTCGATCTGGTGCATGGAGACCTAGGATTTAAACTCAAAGGAGAAAGAGGAAAAAGTGATTCCTTCATCCACTGCCAGAGATGTAATCCTGTCAGTCCTCCAACCTTTCTATTAAGTATTTTGCAAAAAAGCTGCCCAGCCCCTTTATAGATCAGCCTGGCGCACTTCTCGCCTTGCTGGTTTGGGAAGACTCTTTTGGATCAGCTAAAAGAGAGCATAAGGCGTGTAAAAGGGTGGTAATAATAATTATAATAATAATAAAATTTAAAATAATAATAATTTTATTCAGAGTTGTGTTGGATCTCTTTTTTGGGGGGGGGGGTTGTCCCATTCTTTCTTGGTGTTCTTTCTGTCCTTTTTGCTTTTTTAAATGGTCTTTCTCCCCTGGGTCAGAAATCCAGCCAGAGAAAATAAAGAAACATCACCAAAGATTTAAACACCAAAGGGTTAAATGGAAGCCACTCCGTTGGCTTTGCTTACCATTGTTATTACTGGCCGAGGCTGTAAAGAGGCTTTGCCAGCCCCCTCGTGTCCTTCTTTGGAAAGCCTAGGGCAGCTGGCTTGTCCCAGAGGACATTGCAGAGAGGGAGAGGGCGGGGCAAAGTGGCTGCGAGCACCCCGGGCGGCGAAGAAGCCTCCTGCTCTTCGCTTTCCTGAAGCGATAATGATCGGCATCGTGACAGTTACGGGACGCCGGCAGAAGGATTAAGGCGGGAAAAGAGGCGCGGTGGGGTGGCTGGGCAGGGCGGGGTGGCTGGGCAGGGCGGGGCGGCGCTGGGAGCTCATCCTTCTCCTAAGCTAAGGGGAATATTCAGAATATAATCAGAGAATGTAGGGATATTTTTGTACATTCCATGATTTTGGGGGTTTAGCGTGAGATTTTGTTTATCAGAGTGAGACAGTCAAAATTGATTGAATTGCGTGAGTCTCACGCTGATTGCATGAGAGTTGGCAGCCCTGCCCCTGGATGGCTCCATAAAGATTTAAACCTTCACAGATCTAACATCAGCAACCTGCAATTGTCTCACTGCATCATTCTCCAGGTGGGGGTATGTAAAAGTCAGGAGCCAGAAAATCACCACATACCATCATTTCCACTTTGCAAGATGAGAATTTTCAAAGCAAATACAAACAGAAAAACTGGCAACTGTAGAGAGAAGGTGCAAAGCCAACCTCTTCACATTTTAAACGGGCAAGTGAACGAGGAACCATGGCATCTCAGGTCCAGGGGGGAGAATAGACAACAGAATAACAGATAACAGAATAACAGAGTTGGAAGGGACCTTGGAGGTCATCTAGTTCAACCACCTGCTGAATTTTTGACAGATGGCAGTCCAGTCAAAGTACACACAAGCCATTTCAGAAGTACGGCAAAGCTCCGCTATTTCTGATTTATCTGAAGTTGTGGCTGAGCTAAAAAATAAATTGGCTAAGCTGTCCAGCATAGATATTAGTGTGGGAACAGCACCAAAGATCTGGGTGGGAATATGGCAAATTTACTAATATGGCAAATAAGTGCTTTAAAAAAAGAAAAGAAAAATACACACTTAATCAAATCTTATTTTAAATATTACTCAAACCTTCTTCCCAGGGCTTCAAAATATAACGGTAACTTATTTCTACACTCATAATGACTTACATGATTAATCCATTTAAATCTAAAAGGGCAATGCTGGGAAAAGGCATAGAAGTACAAACTACTTAAAATAACCCATATTGTACCTAAATTATATTAAGGCCATGCAGCTGAAGTTTTAGAGTTTCAAGATTTTATAATGGCACACATCTTTGGGAGATTATAACCATCATGTTATTACTTTACTAAGCACGTGATATAGTAAATAGTGTGGAATGTAATGGAGGTTAAAGAACATCATATATCATTTTACTGGCAGCCCTTGTTTTCCAAACTGGCTCCAGGTTTCTTATGAGGCACTCTCACTTCTGCTCTGATTTCCCTCTTCTGCATCCAGTAATTTCCCCATGGCCACATGAATCCCACTGTTCCTCAGGCTGTATATGAAAGGATTGAGCATGGGGATCACCACAGTGTAGAATATTGAAGCTGCTCTCATCCTAGAACCAGAATAAGTGGAGGACGGGCGGATGTAGGTGCTAATCAGAGTCCCATAGAACAAGGCAACAGTAGTGATGTGTGCACTGCAAGTGGAGAAGGCTTTGTACTTCCCAGAAGCTGAAGGAACTTTCAACACCTTCAACATAATCAATATGTAGGAGAGAAGGATGAGTATCAGGGGCCCAAGCATGGTTGCAGTACCTTCAATCATGAGCAGTGTTTCAGCAGAAGAGGTATCTGTGCAGGAAAGTTTGAGCAAAGGATGGAGGTCACAGAAGAAATGATGAATCTCCCGGGAGCCACAGAAAGAAAAATTAGCTATTGTAAATACATATAATAAGCCTTGGGAAAAAGAGAGGAGCCAAGACCCAACAGCCAAGATCAGACAATGCTTGTAGCTCATGATTATAGAATAATGAAGTAGTCGGCAGATAGCCACATAGCGGTCATACGCCATGGAGGCAAGGAGGAAGTTATCGCTGGTGCAAAAGACCACAAAGAAATACATTTGGCTGAGGCATCCACTATAGGATATGGTGTTCTTCTGGGAGACCAAGATTTGCAACATCTTGGGTACAGCATTGGAACTAAATCCCAGGTCAGCCAATGATAGATGACTGAGGAAGAAATACATGGGGGCATGAAAAAGCTCACTATTGAAGAAGATCAGCAGCATGATCAAGAGGTTCCCCAGTACACTAAGCAAATACATGCAGAGGAAGAAGGGGACGAGGAGTCCCCTGAACTCTGGTGAGCTGGAGAAACCCAGGAGAATGAATCCCGCAAAGTTGGTGTTGTTCTCCTGTTCTGTTTCCATGGCTCATCTGAAAATGAGAATAATCGGGATTATATCATTGCCCCTTCCGTTTCACAAACGTAAAACTGAATGATCTCATGGACTACCATCCCTCACTGGATATTGCTGGAAATGGCACTGACTGTTCAGCATCTCACAACCTGCTGATTCCAAGGAGCACGACATTAACAATCTGAGTTCCTTTTTTGTCTGCTGGCTTTTTGTCTGTGAGGCTGTAATGTCAGATTAACTTCTGTTTTTGCTTTCAGGCATGCAATGTACCGAGCACTTGCTCTATGACTCTTCTCCTGATATGGTACAGTTAGTAAGGTACTGGGTTTTGCCCACCCTTATCACTGACTTCTTTAAATTTGAGTGACGTCATTAACATCATTCAGGTTAGATTCCTGCTAGTCCTGCACAAATACTAGTGTCCTGTAATACGGGTTCTGTAATATTTCTATGTAGAACAGTGAGCTAATGTCCTTTTAATTCAGTCTTTCTATAGGTAACTCGGTCTGAGCCAGGATGATCCTGCTGGAATGGCTGGAGATGGAAAAAAGTTAGTAGAACATTTTTGGAGACAGGCTTGACATTGAATTCTAAACCTATCACATTCCTATGAGATGACCTTTCGTAGATCTCAATGAACGCATGATATGAAATGGAAGAGGTTGTCCATTATTAGGTTCTTAAGGAGGACAACTCTGGCTTGCATGGTGACTTTAAAGGAGAACAAGGGCAAATTGGAATCAGGTAGATAACAGAGGATTCAATCCCCTGAAATAAACTATATATTCCATCAATGGGTTACTAAAATCAATATTCATATTTGGAACTCAATATATGAAGTTAAATATTTCAGTTTTGGTGAATGACCTCTGTTTCCCCATATGTCTGATAGATCTAACTCCATATAATATTCTTCACATTTTTAAATGGGGCATTTTCAGTTTCACAGAAAATCAGGTGGAGATTTTGCCCCAATCAGGATGGTGTTTCTGTTCCACAGCAGAGGGGAAAGCATGCCAAGTTTCCTCCTTACAGTTGGTATAAAATGTTTTTTCCTACCTGTTTCAAACCCCATCTTTATAAATGCAGTAAGATGTGGATTTTAAGAAAATCAGTGTGAGGTTTCTATCCAAATAAGGAGCATATTCCAAATATAAACAGCTATTTTATTTCCTGAAAACTAAAAGCTCACATTTAAGACTGTAGTACATGCAGAGATTTTCAAAGATACAATACCAAATTAACTCAGCATGATATCCTTAAAATACCGAAGGAGCTTGCGCATCCTGAGAAGGACAAACATTAAGGGATTTATTGGGAAAAAAACTTGGGGATTGTTAACTTTATGGGCAATCATGACTAAAGATAACACTCACTGGATCTCAGTTCATGAAAATTAAATCATTGGTTTCTGAAATATAATATCTGGTTGGGAATTTGTTCATTTGCTGCAAAGCTTTCATTTTGTGTCATTAAACATCTAACACATCTGAGAATATTACATGAAAGGTTTAGTCTCACTTTGTTGAATCTCAACAGTCTGACAAAGCCAAGCCTCGATGCTTGCTGGATGGCCAAATGAAGTGCAGAAAAAGCAAAATCACTAGTGCTCTCCAACATGGAGGCAAAACATCAAGAGATGGTGGAAATGGTAAGAGAAGAAGATTTTGGTTTCAATCTGAAGTAAATGGTCAAACAGAAAGGAGAGTTTCTTGCTATCTGGAAAAGACAAGAGAAAGAAAAAAGCATGCCAGGTCAGAAAATCCAAGGATGGAGAAAATCATGCAAAATTGTCAAAGATCTCACCAACCATGGAGGTGTTCAGTAGACAGGAACATCTTGCACAATTGAACCTCGGTTTCATTCATTGCCCAGAAAAGCAAACAGAAGAGAATATAAAAGTGGTAGGAAACCAGGTGACAATGTCAATGGTATGAGCTTTGGTTTCCATGGAAGAAAAGAGCAAGATCTGCAGGGATCTTGTTAAAGAAACATCTACAGGTGGTTGAGGTTCTGTAATATGAAATCCCCAGACCCACTGTGCAACCATTAGCTGAATTCCCAACCTGAAAGCATATACTGTGCTGTAGCTGGGATAGGAGGGTAACCTTGAAGCAGAAATGGGAGAATACAATACAGACATTGTTTCAGTGAAGATTTCTCCAACGTCAAATATCAATCAGCAGAAATTTCCAGGCACATATGACCAGTAAGTAAATGGTTGGTAGAGGTCAGCATACCAATTTTGAAGGGTACCAGATGGATAGTCTAATAAGACATAGACATGACATAGGCTCATCCTTTAGACCAGGGGTCTTCAAACATGACAGCTTTAAGACTTGTGGACTTCAACTCCCAGAATCCCTCTTCCAGTTAACTCAGGAATTCTGGAAGTTGAAGTCCACAAGTCTTAAACTTGCCAAGTTTGAAGACTCTTGCTTTAGACAATGCTGTCAGTCATTTGATGAGGCTAGCCATTTGGGACAATGAGGATTTGGTTAATTAATAGATTAGGCTTTAAAAAGGTTGTTCCCCATTTCCTCTGCTCAAACTTTCCCTTCCATTTCTTGAGTGATCCAAGGAAATCTCATACCTATCTGCAAGGCCTTCATTTCCAACAGGGAAGATTCATGTACACCAGAAATGCATTTTTAGCTGTTGGAACATCTAATTCTGGAGTATAAATCAATGCCATGCTCATATAGAAGGGGATTGGAAAAGGTGTAGAGTGATAACTACTACTATTCTCCCAACAGAACATATCTTTTCTCCCAGCATTCTTTAAATAGGCTATGAGACCAGAATTCTTTAAAAAAAAAAAATTTAAGACAAACATATAGAAACAAAACATAAAAACATGAAACCATCTTCCATTTTATATATGTACAGTGTGTAAGTTGATTACAAATCTTTTGTGCTATTCTTTCGTAGTCATTGCACAGAGTTTATAGAAATTTTCACATTGTCAAACAAACATGTGCTTATATATTTATCAGTTATTAATCATCCATGACTAAACTATTTATTCCATTATTTTATACGAGATATTCCAGATTTTATTTTGAAATTTATACTGTACTTTCATCCAATGGTTATATATGTCTATATTATATTATATATCAATCTATTAAATTTCCATTACAAAATTATCTAATCTATCACATTACCATGTCTTTTTGTCCAACCATTGATAAAACAAATCCCATATCATATAAAATTGCTTATCTTCTTGCTCTCTAATTTCAAATGAAAATTTACTCATTTCAGCACAGTCCATAATTTTCTTAATAACTTCCTCCTGCATAGGTATTTTTTCATTTTTTCAATTCTTAGCAAATACAATTCTAGCTGCTGTCAAAACATTTACAATCAAATATTTCAGCTCTTTGTTGTATATTTCTGGTATAATTCCCAATAAAAAAAATCTCTGGTTTAAAGTCTATGCGTTGTTTTATCATTTTTTCCAACCATGTGTGGATTTTAGTCCAATATCTTTTTGCATCCTAGCATGTCCACCACATATGGTAATATGAACCAGGTATCCAATGACATTTCCAACATTTGTCTGATTTGTTCTTAAACATTCTCGCAATTCTCGACAGGGTAGGTGACACCTCTAAAACATCTTATACAAATTTTCTTTATATGCAGTTGACATTGTCATTTTATAATTTTGAGACCACAATTTTTGCCATTTCTCTAAATCAATCCCATATCCAAAATTTTTCCCCCAAGCAATCATTGTTTCTTTAATTTGTTATTCCTCCAGTTTAAATTCTAGTAAATGTCCATAGAGTTTTTTAATTACCTTTTCATCAGTATCCATCAGAATTTTATCTAAATCAGTGAACTTATCATAAATACCTTCAGTTTTAAAATCTTTATCAAATCTAGATTATATTTGCAAATATGAAAATCAATTCATTTTTACACCTTGTTCTTCCAACGCTTGCATAGATTTAAGTTCACCCTTTTCATTCAATATCTCACCATACTAACTGTTTGTTCCTTTTTATATATTATTGGATAAGAAAAAGCTTCAATAGTAGATATTCATAATGGAATTTTTAAGTAGTATTGTCTTTTTATCTTCTCCCAGTTCAAAAACAGTGCCTCTCTAATGTAATGTCTTCTAAAATACCCCTGTGTTTTAGTTCCCCTATACCAGAGGAAAGCATGCCATCCCAGCAGTAAATCATGCCCTTCTCAAGTCAATAATCTACTGTTCCTTAATGTTATCCATTCCTTTACCCACATCAAATTTGTCACTTGATATTATAACTCCCAGTTGGGCAAGGCAAATCCTCCTCTTATTCTTGCATCTTGTAACAGTTTAAGTTTTATTCTTGCTTTCATACCCTGCCAAATATATTTCAGCACAATTCTATTTAAGTCTTCAAAAAACTCTTTCCCTAGTCGAATTGGAATTGTCTGGAATAAATATAAAATTCTAGGCAATACATTCATCTTAATTGTAGATATTCTCCCAATCAGTGATAGTTGTAAATTTTCCCACTTTGCCAAATCTATCGCAATCTGCTGTTTGAGTTTAAGATAGTTATCCTCCTTCAGTGTGCTACATCTTGGTGTAATGTATATCCCTAAATATTTAACCTTATTTGTGATCTGTAGGTCTAAAACTTTTTCCAATTCTTTCTTTTGTCTTGCTAACATATTATTTGTTAATGTCTTTGTTTTATCTTTATTTATTTTCAAACCTGCTAATTTTCAGTATTCTTCTATCTTTTCTAATAATTTTGGTGCTGTTTCCAGTGGATCCTTTAATATAAATACCAGGTCATCTGCAAAGGTTTGTAATTTATACTCCTCCTTTTTAATTTTCATTCCTTTTATTTCTTTTTCTTCTCTAATATTCCTATTCAACACTTCCAATGTTAACACAAACAGCAAAGGCGACAGTGGACAACTTTGTCTTGTCCCTTTTCTTATATCTATGGATTCTGTTAATTCTCCATTTACCATAATCTTTGCAGTTTGTTTATGATATATTGTTTTCATGGCTTGAATACATTTTTTACCAAAGCCCATTTGTGTCAATTGCAGTAAGATGAATCACCAACTCACATTGTCAATGGCTTTTTGTGCATCTAGAAACATCAAGGCCATTTGCTTTTCAGGATGTGCCTCATAGTATTCCAAAGTGTCCAGAATTATTCTCACATTGTCTTTGATTTGTCTCTGGCAGAAATCCATTTTGATCAGCATGGATAAAATTATTTAAATATTTTTTCAATCTTTCTGCCAAGATTGAAGCAAAAATTTTATAATCTGAATTTAATAGGGATATAGGTCTATAATTTTTAACTTGCTGCAGATCTGTGTCCTCCTTCGGTATAAGTGTAATATATGCTTCTGACCATGTTTGGGTATTCTCTTCTTTGTTCGTTCATGACTTCTAATAGGTGAAGATTCAATATTTCTTGAAAAGTCTTATAAAATTCCACTGGCAATCCATCTGGACCTGGTGCTTTTTCAAAATTCTGTTTTTTTAAAGCTTCTGTTAATTCCATCATCATTATGTTCCCTTCTAGCATTGTTTCAATATCTTTGGATTATCTGGGTAGATTTGCCTTCTGTATATATTGCTTAACTTTTTCTTCTTGAATATTCTCTTGATAATACAATTTTCCATAGTAATCTTGTATAATTTTTTTCTTCTCCTCATTTCCATAGCAAACATGTCCTTCTTCATTTATTAATTGACTAATCCTTCTTGATTCTCTTTCCTTTCTCAGTTTGTAGGCTAACCATCTGCCTGGTTTATTTGCATCTTCAAAGTAATTTTGTTTAGCATTTTTAATCTTTTGTGCTAGTTCCTCTTTTTCCATTAGTCCCATTTTATGTTTAGTTATATCCATTTTAGCTTTAATGTCTTTTTTTGCGAGGACTTCTGTAATTCTTTTTCCAGTCTTTTATAGTCATATTCCAATGTTTTGAAAGTCTTTTTGTGTTTTCTCTTTCTTTTCCTTGTATAGTCTATTATCAGGTCTCTTGTGTAGACCTTCATCATGTCCCAAAGATTCTGTAAAGATGTATCCTCTTTTCTATTTTCTTTAAAAAAGAAAACCAATTCTTTTTCTATTTTCTGTTTAAAATCTTTTTCCTTTAATATCATATTATTTTAAGTCCATCTAGATCTCATCTTTTGTCCTTTCCAAATGACTGTCATTGGGTTGTGGTCTGCCCAAGTGCTTGTTTCTATTGCAATTTCTCGTATGTTAGTAAGTAGTTCTGCTGACATCCATATCATATCTATTCTAGACCATGATGTTTGTCTGTTTGAGTAAAAAGTAAATTGCTTGTTTTCCGCATTTCTCTCTCTTCATGCATCTTTTAAGTTTACTTCTTCTATCATTCAAAAGAAAGATTTTGGTAGTATTTTTCTAGTTTTCTTTGTTGATTTCTGCATTTTATAGTACAGCTGATCATTAATTATTCCATTGAAATCTCCCATCATACAAATATTAGCACAGTCCAGTTCAATTATTTTCATATGTAATTTCCTGTAAAATTCTTCTTGGTTGTCATTTGGAGCAAAAATTGCAATTAAAAATGTTTTAACATTGTCCATTACTTCCACCATCAAAACCCTTCCATCGTCATCTGTATAAATTAATTCTGCTAAGATTGTATCTCTATCCATGCCTCTTTTTATACATTGTGTCAACGACATGAATAATTTCCCTATTTTTTTTGTTTCAATATATATTTGTGTTGTTTTTTAATATGTACTTCTTGTAGGCAAATTATGTCAAATTTTAATTTCTCTAATTTATGGAATAATTTTCTTCTTTTCATAGCCAAATTGAGTCCATTTATGTTAATCATAAACAATTTTCTTTCATCCATGTTAAACTTTTTTAGAGGGTTTTATTGCTCTAGTAGATCTTAGTTCTCGTTGCTCTCTGGGTACACCACCTACTGTGCCTTCTTCTTTTTCTTTTTCAATTACTGCTATACACTCTTCTTGAAATTCAATTAACGACTCTTCCTTTCTGTGTCTTCCTCCTTTCCTCTGAAATATTCTAAATAAAATAGCTCAGCTTTTTCGATTGTATCAATTCTGGTGTCTTTGTTCCTGCCAGGTGAACAAGAGGCCTTCTGGAATCAGCCATCAGTACTTTACTCCTCTTTTAAGTAACTAGTCAAAAATAAATATCCTCTTCTCATCACTCTTACTCTTCTTGGTGCCTGTTTCAGCACCACAATTTCTTTGTCTTTGTACTTTAATGTTTTCTCTCTTACCACCTGCAGTATTTGTGTTTTAATAATCTTCTTGGTAAATCTGATGTAAACTTCTCTTGGTAACCTATTTCTCATTACATATGTTGTATAGACATGGAACACTTCATCCATCCCATCCATCATCTTCTCTTCTCTAGCACTTCTGCCAGTATTTCTGTCATGATTTCAGCAAGATTTTCACCTTTTCCTTCTACATTTTGAAATCTCAGATAGAATTCTGATCTATCAATTTCCCAGCCTAATGGTCCACTCCTGCCCTTTTCAACATCATTCAATCGAGTATCAATATCTCCAATTTTCTTATCCCTTTGCATATCTTCTTCAATTTTCTTAAATCTGTCCTCATATTTCATCATAATCTGTTGAATGTTCTCTACTTTCTCATCTGCCTTTTCAGTTCTTTGCTCAATATTCTCAGCTCTTTGCTCAATATTTTCTATTTTCTTTTCAATCTTCTGGATTCCTTGCATAATCATCTGCAGTATCACTTCCTTCTCTTTCTCCTGTTGTAACATTGTCTATATTGATCGTCGTCCTCCAGATGGTGAAGAGGAGGCTATTGGCATTGAGGAAGCTGTGGCTGTTGTCTTTCTGCTCATCTTGTGGTACTTATCTGTAAAAAGAAAAAAGAGAAAGAAAAAAAGGGAAAAGAAAAAAATAACAAAGGCAGACAACTGTCACTCCAAAAAATAAAAAGAGAAGAAAAAATCTTCAGGCACTTATATACCTTAATCCAATTAGTTGCAGTAATATGCAAAAAGAGAGAGAGAGAGAGAGAGAGAGAAAATATGGAAAAAAGAATAAAAAAGATTATTTTTGAAAAAAAAGGGGTAGGGGGAAGGCGGAAAAGGAAATAATTGTCTATGTGTTTCTCTTAATAAAAAAGAGCAAAAGAAAAAATTTACATTCTATTTCCTGGATTAAAAAGTTAAATTCCAAATGTAAAAATCCAACTAGAGGGGAAGTAAAAAAAAGAACAAACAATTCTAATAGAAAGCAAGCCACTGCCAATGAATATCCAAGGCTCTTTGGTAAATCAACTCAGACTTTCCAGTTCCAATATGTTCAAGGTCACTTCAGTCTTCTTTCTTTCAACTTCAACTCCAGACTCCAGCTATCTATAGTTTCACAGATGAGCACCTGTATAAACAATCTACCATGCTCATCCCACTATCTTTTTCAGTGCAGAGCCCAGAGTCCTTGAGTATACATAAACAAGTAAAAGAAAACAGTATATCCAAGCCTCTAGATGGCAGTGCTACTTATTTTTCTTCACTTTCATTTCCCCCTCATGTATCTAAAGTCAGGAACAAAAGAAAAAATAAAATCTTTTCTTTTCTTTCCTCTTTTTTTCCCTAAAAAATAAATAAATAAATCCCAAATCAGAAAGAAGAGTGTTAACCAAAGCAGACTTTCAAGAAAATTGTTTAAAAAAAATAAGAATAAAACTAGGAAGTTTAAAAAGACCAGTCCAGTTTAAAATGAAGAAGCTTTGCCAAGTTCCAAGTTCCAATAAAAAGGGGGGGAAGAGAGAGAAACTTTCAATTTAACTAGCTTAATCTTGCCGCTTAAGCTCTTTTCTCTTCACTTTTAATTCCTCTTTAAATCTTTCAGGATGTTCTCTCCAAGAAACAATAAGCAAAAGTTCATCTCACCAAACTGACACACTTTCTTCCAATCTCTTCCATTCTGGAGCTGTCCCAGCTTCAGCAGCTTGAATGACTGCCTCTCCGCCGCCAGCAAAAAGGGCATTTTCTGGATCAACCAGGGACTTTGCAATGTCCCTGGGATCAGCAGGACATGCCCTTATCGATCACCATCTTTTTGGGACGGTTTAGGTCCATCGGGACCATCTAGCACCGGAGGATCAAGATCGCGCATCGTACCGCCATGATGCCAGCTCTGCCCTCAGTCTGAGACCAGAATTCTGATCGTATCTCTATGCATCTGAGCAGAAATATCTTCTTTCTTAATTTGCATGCAACAATGCTCACTTCCCTTGAAAGCTGGGTAGATATTTTATTTGGTCATTATTTGTTTGTATGCATAGTTATTTTTTTTAAAAAAAATTATTCGATGCTATCATTCCCTGATTCTCAAGGTAATTTACACAATATCAAACTAAATATTTACACAAATATTTACCAATAAGGAAGATGACTCTGAATGGTCATCTTGGTTCCCCAAAAGAGAAACTATTAGACATTATTCTCTTCTCAGCATATCTAAGCTGACATCCCCTTATTAATAATGAATTATTTGCTGCAAATTCTAGTCATCTTTACAGGTCAGTATCATTAAAATATTTCAGAAGCAAATTGTCCCACATGACACATGCTGAGAGGACAGGACTGTGCATTAAAATTAGCCTTTGGGGTCCTTTTGAATTGCTACAGGGGTTTATTATGAATCAACATAGATGGAAATTATTGAATTTCAGACATGGGATGGGACAGTAGAGGCTACTTGAACATTCTCAGATAGAACTCATTCTAACAATTAGGAGATCATCACAGCATGGATAACGAAATCAGACTTTTCTAAATCTCTGCTTTTAGGAAAGAAGATATAGCAACTTCGAGGTTTAAATAAATGAAACCATGTAATATTTTTTTTTGAAAAGAATTTTGTTGATTTTCTACAAACAAACAAGACAAACAAAACATTAAAACATCAACTCTCATGTACATATAGCGTGTCAGTTGGTTCATCAGTTTTGTGCATTCATTCTGTAGTCTCAATTACAGTTATGTTACATAACAACTCATATTGTCAATCCAAACTTATACATCCTAATATCACTATTAAAAAATCATTTGACTATACTTTTAATCATTCATGCTTTTTGAGATAACAATACTTTAAATAATTTATTCTATAACAAATCATATAATCATACCAAATCTATCCTAAAAACACTTTATAAATATAATGTCAAATAACAAAGGTGAAAGAAAAAATAAAGATATTCCTTGCTGTCTAACATTCTAAATATTCTATTATCATATTTTGTCATCTAGCCATTGATAAAAAAGACCCAAAATTTCATAAAATTGTTTATCCTCTTGCTCTCTAATTTCAAATGTCAATCTACTCATCTCAGCACATTCCAATATTTTCTTAATAATTTCTTCCTCTGATGGTATTTTCTCATTCTTCCAATTTTTAGCAAATACAATCCTAGCCGCTGTTAATACATTTACAATCAGATATTTCAAGTCTTTACTGTATGTATCTGGTAAGATTGCCAATAGAAAGAACTCCGGTTTCAAATCTATACGTTTCTTTGTCATTTTTTCCAACCACATGCGAATTTTAGTCCAATATTTTTTAGCGTCCTCACAGGTCCACCACATATGGTAATATGAGCCAGGTATCTGATGACATTTCCAGCATTTTTCAGATTTGTTCTTAAACATTCTTGCTATTCTTGTCGGGGGAAAGTGCCACCTGTAAAACATCTGATACAAATTTTCTTTATATGCTGTTGACATTGTCATTTTATAATTTTGAGACCACAATTTTTGCCATTTCTCTAAATCAATCCCATATCCAAAATTCTTCCCCCAAACAATCATAGTTTCTTTAACTTGTTCTTCCTCTAATTTAATTCCCAGTAAATAACCATATAATTTTTTAATCACCTTCTCATCAGTACCCATCAAGATCTTATCTAGATCAGTCTGTTTATCATAGAATCCCTCCATTTTAGAATCTTCATCATACCTTGAATGTATTTGTGCATATGAAAACCAATTTATCTTTATACCTTGTTCCTCTAAATTTTGAATTGATTTAAGTTCACCCTTTTCATCCAATAGTTTCCCATATCTAACTGTTTGTTCCTTTTAATAAATTATAGGATAGGAAAATGCTTCGATAACCAAACTGGAATTTTCAAATAACATTGTCTCTAAAATCTTCTCCCAATTTAACCACAAAGACTCCCGTATATAATGTCTTCTAAAGTAACCCTGTGTTTTAGTTCCCTTATACCATAAAAAAAGCATGCCAACCCTACAGCAAATCATGACCTTCTAGTGTCAACAATCTAGTCTTTCTTAATGTTATCCATTCCTTGACCCACATCAAACTTGCAGCTTGATAGTACAATTTCCAATTGGGCAGGCTAAAACCTCCTCTAATTCTAGCATCTTGCAAAAGCTTTAGCTTTATTCTCGCTTTCTTACCTTGCCATATAAACTTCAACATAATTTTATTTAAATCTTCAAAATAGTCTTTTCCAAGCCTAAATGGTATTGTTTGAAACAGAAATAGAATTCTGGGTAAAATATTCATCTTAATTGTTGAAATTCTCCCTATTAATGACAATTGCAAGTTTTCCCATTTCTTCAAGTCTGTAGGTATCTGTTGTTTAAGTTTAATATAATTATTCTCTTTTAATGTGCTACATCTTGCTGTCAAATATATCCCCAGATACTTAACCTTATTCGTAACTTGGATTTTCAACAGGTCTGCCAGATCTGAAAACCGGCTTCGCTCCAGAGACCCACCCTGAGCAGAGAAGGCGGAGCTTCGTTTTGGCGATACAGCTGAGATCTCGGGGCTCTGAGATCGCAGCCGATATTTTCGCGCCTGGTCGGTCCCAACGGACCTAAACCATCCTGTAGAGATGGCGATCGTGAAGGGCATAATTCCAGAATCCCAGGGATATCGCAAAACCCCTGGTTTGATCCAGGAGAAGTCCTTCTGCTGGTGGCGGAGAGGCAGCCTCCATAGCTGCTGAAGTCGGGAAGGAAGTGGCTGGAAGTGAAAGTGTGTCAGCTGGGTGAGAAACTTTTTTTTTCTTGTTGAAAATTCGATGAGATATGAAAGTGCACCCTGAATAGAGAAGAAACCTGTGAGATTTTTTTTTTTTTTTTGACAAAAACTGTATGAGCAGCGTTTTTTAAAGTGATGTCAAATTGAGGCTTGGTTTTTTTTTTTTCCCTTACTTTTTTGGGGGGGACTTTAGTGTGACTTTGTAGGTAACCAGACTGAATTTTCTCTTACATATATTTTTATGCTCCTTTTTAAATTTTCTTTTAGGATAGAGGCTCCCTTTGGCTATTTTTTTTTCTTATAATTTTTTTTTTTTTCTGGCTGGGGGGGGAACAGTATTAAGAAACTTTGTAACACTGCCAACTAGAGGCTTTAAAATATTATATTTGAATTGGAGAGAACTGTAAGAAGACTCCTTCTCAAGGACATTTCAATGTGATAAGATAGAGGGAGAGCACAGCAAAATATTACTACAGGTGTTCTCCTGGACTCTTATCAATATTTTAACACTTGAGGCTTGGCTTTGAGGCTAGTGGAGGAGAGAGTCATAATAAGAAACTTGGACAACTAAATAAAGTGCAGTGTGCTTTCTTTCTTTTTTTTAACTTGTGATACTCCTACTCACCAGCCTCTTTGTAAATTTTAATTCTAGTAATATTCTTATTTTTGCTTTTTATTTCAAAGGGAAAGCCTCAGAGTTTTTTCTTTATTTTTCTTTTTTTCTCCTTATCTTTACTGGGATCCTTTTGCTTTTTCTATCCACGTTTTTGGATCAATCTGTTTTTTCTTTTTGATTATTGAGACTTCCCAATTGGATTAAGGTGTGAAGAACCTGAAGGAATTACTTCTTTTTTTCTTTATTTTTGTTCTCTTTCTTCTTAATCAATATTATTATTTTGGGGTTTTTTTTTCTTTCTATTTTTCATTTTTTATGGTGGACTACTTCGCAATTGGATTAGGGTCTACAAGAACCTGAAGATTTTTCTTCTTTTTTTTCTCCTTTTTTCTTCTTTGGTTGTGGGCTTTTTACTATTGGATTTTTCCATTTTGGATTATAATTGGCTATTCCACCAGTTGGATTAAAAGCTAAAAAGAATTTGAAGCTTTGGAAGCATTAAAGTGAGCAGGAAACCAATATCATCTGGTGTTTCTACTTCTACCTCTTCCTCCCCACCAGCTGGAGGACAACGTTTAATTCAGACAATGTTGAAGCAAGATAAAGAACAAGAAAAAGTGACTTTACAGATGATTATGCAAGGAATTCAAGATCTCAAGATAAAAACAGACACTATTGAACAAAGAATAGAGAAGACTGATGAAAAAGTGGAAAATATTAAACAAATGATGGTGAAGTATGAGGAGAGATTCCAAAAAATAGAGGAAGAAGGTAAACAAAGAGAGGAGAAGATTGGAAATATTGACAATAGATTAACAGTGGTTGAACAAGATAAAAGTGGGATGTTGAGGTGGGAGATGGAAAGGTCAGAATTTTATCTCAGATTTCAAAATATAGAAGAAGAAAAAGGACAAAATTTGGCTGCGATAATGATAGAAATTTTGGCGGATGCTTTGGAAATTACAGAGGAAAAGATGATGGATGGAGTAGATGAGGTATATCGAGTTTATACAAGATATGCGATGAGAAATAAATTACCAAGGGAAGTCCACATTAGATTTACTAAAAAATCCATTAAAACACAAATACTACAAGTGGTAAGAGAGAAGACATTGAAATACAAAGGCAAAGAGATTGTGGTTTTAAAACAAATACCCAGAAGAGTGAGAGAGATGAGAAGAGAATATCGATTTCTGACCAAAACGCGATTGGAAAATGAAGTGAATTATAGATGGCTGATTCCAGAAGGATTAATGTTTACGTGGCAAGAACAGAGACATAGAATTGATTCAATTGAGAAAGCAGAAATTTTCCACGCAGAATTTTTTGGAAGGAGAGAAGAGGAGGCAGAGAAAGAGGTCTCATTAATTGAGTTTCAAGAGGAACAACTGGAGACTGAAAAAGAGAAAGATGCAGTAGGAGGACAGGTGGATAATAAAGAACAGCGTGAAGTGAGATCCACGAGAGCTGTTAGACTTAAATATAAAGCATAATCATGGAAGAAAAAAAACTGATTACAATGAATATAAATGGACTCAATTCAGCTGTTAAAAGAAGGAAAACCTTTATAAATTAGAGAAATTAAAATTTGATATAATTTGTCTACAAGAAGTTCATATTAAAAAACAACATGAACAATTGTTAGTACAGCCAAAATTAGGGAAAATATTTACTTCTTTGACTCAATGTAAGAAAAGAGGAGTGGTTCTATACATTAAAGAGGTTATCCCAGCAAAACTGATCTACACGGATGAAGACGGAAGAGTACTAATGGTGGAAATAATGGACAATAATATAAAAATACTCTTGATTGCAATTTATGCTCCGAATGATAAACCAGAAGAGTTTTATAAAAAAAACTACATATGAAAATAATTGGACTGGACTATGTTAATATAATTATGATGGGAGACTTTAATGGAATTGTGGACAATAAATTGAACTATATAGCAACAACAACAAAGCAAAATAGAAAGACTCTCCCTAAATCTTTTTTTAAAAAGAAACAATGTAATATTTAATCTATTTCTGACGTACACATAACTCTCAACTTACAACAGTTCATTTAGTGATCATTCAGAGTTACAACAGCACTGAAAAAAATGACTTATGACCCGTTTTCGCATTTACAACTGCTGCAGCATCTCCATGATCACATGATCAGATGCTTGGCCATTGACCCATATTTATGACTGTTTCAGTGTCCTGGGGTCGCACGATCATTTTTTGCACCTTCTGACAAGCAAAGTGTCATGCCCCTGGTGGAGACTGATTCTGTGGAAGAGGAGGAACAGCCAACAGGGAGTGGGAGTGTGGCTCCAGAGGTGGTGGAGGAGGCTGGGGAAGGGCAGAGGCCAACTGAGTAATCAGAGAAGGATCCAGGCCCATCCCCTTATCTATCCTAGGTCATGCAGGGAGGAGAGGATCAGGGAAAAACGAGGTCTACTCAGGAGGAGATTACCATGATCCTCCTCGTGGCTTGCAGCTGGGAGCTATGTATATAAGTTTGTAACTGCATAGTCAGAATTGCTGGAGTCAAAGTTTAGTGTTTACTTTGAAAGAGGTTTATCTTTGCTGGCGTTCTTCCCATGGACTCTCCTCAGTTATCTTCCTGGAATGTATGATTAATTATCTTGGCTTGCTTCGGAACTTTCATCAATGTGGTTTGTTTTGGTTTTCTTTTTGCCTCATTATTTACTTTTGTGACTTTGAACTGTGCCTAATAAAACAGTGAAATTAAGTTGCAGGCATTACCGGACTTTAGTGTATGTTTTGGGTCTTGAGTTATTTTGAGAGACTACAGGTCATCACACAAAGTCCATGGGGGAAGCCAGATTCACTTAACAATAATGTTACTAATTGAACAACTGCAGTGATTCACTTAACAACAACTGTGACAAGAAGGATCGAAAAATGGGGTAAAACTCACTAGTGTTCTGACATAGCAACAGAAATTTTAGGTTCAATTATGGTTATAAGTTGAGGACTACCTATATATGAGATGTTGGGCTCCAAGTTTGCTACGGAGCCCATCAGCTCTGAACATGCCTCGCAGCAAGTCAGCTGGCCGTGGAGAATGTCAGCTTATCTCTGCTGCTGCCAGATCTGTATTTCTGCTTGTATGCTGCTAGATCTGTATTTCTCCTTGTATGCAGTGGGGCTGCAGGATGGAGTCTGAAGCAACTGCAGGGCTGGAAATGGCTCTCTTCATGGATTGATGTGATCCATATTGTTAGAGGGGGTTGGGGCATGTATAGGTGGTAATTAAGCCTTAGGTTAAAACATGGTGAAGGTGGCACCAGACGGGGATTGGTGAGTAAGCGTCAGAATAGGTTAGGGATGTAAACATGTTATAGGGTTAACAGCATTTAGGGATAATGGGTTAGGCGTGGCCAGAACTAGAATTGCATATAGTCCTGGGTGTGGTGGAGTGTGTCTCGTGATAATGGTAATAAAAGGAAAGGGAGCAAACTCAAACCCAGCGCTAACCTTGCCTGGCTTCTAGCCTTTCTTGTCAAATAAGAGTATTTGTTGTTTGCTGATCTAATGGAGAAACCATCATTGTACTACAAAGGAGCTGGAGTTTGTACTCATTTCAGGACAAATCTTCAATAGTCAAGGACTGGCTGAGATGAGAAAGCATAAACAGCTTCTATCCCAAATACTCAACAGGATATTTTTAAACCTTCCTCTAAAAAATTTTAATTTTTCACTCACAGGTGATGATACAAATCCTAGCATGTAAGATTCCACAACAAGACCCAACTATTTCATTCTATCTTCCTGGATTTCAGAAACTGTGACTAATGTGAATTCTATGAATTGAGGGAGCATCTGCCCTCCGCTAGAAAAGGAACCAAAAGCATTTCTAGAACTGAATGGAACTTCTGCCCCCAAGAATAATCTCTGGACTTCTACAATTACCTATTGCTCATATTGGTTTTTTCTATCATTCTAACAGATAAATTAATAGAAAAAAAGAGAATATATTAATCATGGGGTCATGAAGGCCATCACACTTCATGTTCAGAAATAGAATCCAAAGGAAAGCATCAAACTAGTCTTTATTTGAATGCATTGTGTTTTTTTCCTTTTGCACCAAAACTACCAATTCCATATTCTTTTCAAAACAGAAAAGAATACTTTCTCAATCATTTAGAAGAGAATTTGGGGAAGGCACATTCAGATGTGCTCTTGTATTGTTATGATTGAAGCTGAAGTATTCATTTGTAGGTAGGACATTGCAATGTATGATTTTATATACTATATTTAGATCGGACCGGAGGCGACATAGTTCTAGGTTTTCTAGGTCTAGAGTTTCAAGGTTTTCTAGGTCTAGAACCTAAGGTATTCTGCAATGAGTAGAGGAGCGGAGAACTCTTCTTATGAAATATTTCTGGACTTTTTCAATTGTGTTAATATCAGATACATGATATGGGTTCCAGACTGATGAGTTGTATTCAAGTATAGGTCTAGCAAATGTTTTGTATGCTCTAGTTAGTAGTGTGATATTACCAGAGAAGAAACTACATAGGATTAGATTAACAACTCTTAATGCCTTTTTGGCTATGTAGATGCAGTGGGCTCTAGCACTTAGATCATTAGAGATGAGTACTCCAAGGTCCTTGACAGAGTTTGGATCCTCAACAAGGTCTTGACTATTTAGCTTGTATTTTATTTTTTGATTTTTTTTGCCAATATGTAAGACAGAGCATTTATTTGTTGAGATTTGAAGTTGCCATTTGATGGACCATTCTGATACATAGTCAAGGTCTTTTTTGTCTGTGGTGTTGAATAGCTTTACATCATCAGCGAAGAGAATGCAGTTGCTCTTAATATGATCACAGAGGTCATTTATGTAGAGTATGAAGAGAGTTGGTCCTAGAACGCTGCCTTGGGGGACACCACTATTGACAGGTACAGAATTTGATAGGACGCTCCCAATTTTGACTATTTGTTGTCTGTTAGACAGGAATGCTTCTATCCAGTTATGCAGTTGTCCAGAGATACCATAAGATTTTAGTTTTAGTAGTAGTTTGTCATGTACCACTGAATCAAAGGCTTCACATAAGCAGAGATACCTACGAAATGCTCTGTAGTGAAGACAACATTGCTTGGGTAAACTTGCAACCTATTCAGTAAACTGGAAAATTGTCTCCATATGAGACTGCAGCTGGTAAACAGGGGAGTTTATTCAACAGTGAGTATTGGAAAGCACAATGTCTCCAAACAATTCTTTCATGAATCCCCAATACGTTCACATTCCAAAGTTCCTTTCCCCATTATTATTGTTTATGTATCTTCTAATTATCCTTTAGAAAACCATTTGCAGTTCCCCAGGGCTCCACACCCTTGAGATGTAGAGTGACTTCAGCTAGTTTCAGTCTAGAAAATCTAGATTGACTAGATTTAGTCTAGAAAATCAGACTAGAAAAGTTCGTCTAGAACAGGGGTCACTAATCTTTTGGACCTCAAGGACCACCAAACTTATAATTTTAAATCCTGCAGACCAGAGACCCCAGAAAAATCCCAAAAAAACTCAGCAGGAAAATTCCCCGCCCTGTTTTCCTACCGATCAATCATTCTTTATTTGGCATCACAGGATACTGTCTCCAGCTCCGTTCTCAGGGGGAGAAAAAGAGAGACAGACTTTTGGCTTCATGCAAGGAAAGCAGCAGAAGTCTTTCTTTCTCTCCCCCAAATTCTGCCAGAAATGAGTCTTTGTGAGACTTGTCGCACCAGCGCAGCCTCTGCGATGCCTTGCAGGATCCCAAAGATTCATTTCTGGTGGAGTTTGGGGGAGAGAAAGACTTTTGCTGTTTTCCTTGTATGCAGCCAAAAGCAGAAGACAGAAGCAGAAAGAAGCAGGCTGGTGGCCAGGCCAGGCACTGGAGCAAGTGAGGCAAGTTTTGCCCCCTTCCCCCTATCTTCCCTCCCCTCACCACCTCATGTTATTCGCAATGCCTTGTGTTCCCATGGGCCATGTGGGCGGCGCAACCTTGTGTTCCCATGCAGCCTGGATTAATTGCTTTGGGGGATGCTTTGGGAGTGACATTTCTCTGCGGATCACCAAAATTTTCTTGTGGACCACCAGTGGTCCCCAATCCACTGGTTGGCAAATCAGGAGGATCCACAAATAACTTTCCTTGTCCATGATGCTTCAATTACTGTTTTTGGTGATGGCCATGCTTCTATAAGCAAAAATCTCCCCTTCTTCATTCATCTGAACTTGATCCACAAAAGTGTTACTCTGTTCTTCAGTTACTTCATCACTGCAAACCTTAAGAATATAGGATCAACCCAAGGCTGAAACTGGCTTCTGACATCCAAACTCTCATTATAAACAACCCATTATGCAAAATAGACCAGTCAGGTAGCAAAGAAAGATTCTGGCAACCCTGACTGAAAGCGTATTTTGAAGGTGAAGCCACTATGAAAAAATGATGTTGGGTTATACAGGTAGTCCTCAATTTATGACACACTTGAGCCCAAAATTTCTGTTGCTAAGTGAGACATTTGTTAAGTGAATTTTGGACCATTTTATGACCTTTCTCACCACACTTTTTAAGTGAATCAGTGTAGTTAATAAGTTAGTAACTTGGTTGTTAACTGAATCTGTTTTCCCTATTGACTTTACTTGTGAGAAGGTTGCATGACTTTGAGACACACAGTAAGGGTCATAAATAAGAACCAGATACCAAATACTTGGATGGAAGCCAATATTACTCTAATACCAAAAGAAGATTCAGTCTTAACGCAGATAAAAAATTATAAGCCAATTTCATTATTAAATGTAGACTATAAAATATATGCTTCAATAATAGCAGAGAGACTAAAAAAATTCCTGAATGAATGTATACACCCAGACCAGAATGGATTTTTATCTAAAAGACAAATTAAAAATAATGTGAAAAGTATCTTGTACAGTCCGAAAAACAAATGGCATTGATCTTTTTAGATGCACAGAAAGCATTTGATAATGTAAATTTGCAACTTATGTCACTTCAGTTAAAACATATGGACATTGGTGGAAAATTTATTAGTATGATCAAGGCAATATATTCTAAACAAACTGTAATGGTGATGGTTAATGGGGACATGACAGAGAACGTTAATATAAGGAAAGGCACAAGACAAGGATGCCCTTTGTTTCCTTTACTATTTATATTAACAATGGAAGTATTAAACAGAAACATTAGACAAGACTCAGAAATAAAAGGTATGGGAATTTTAAAAATGATGATAGGAAGAATAGCTACAATAAAGATGAATATCTTGCCGAGATTATTATTCTTGTTCCAAACAATTCAGATAAAGTTAGAAAAAAATACTTTGAGGAGCTAAATTAAAATGATGGTAAAATACATTTGGCAAGGGAAAAGAGCAAGAATAAGATTGAAATTGTTGCAAGACTTTAAAAACAAAAGGGTTTTTGGGTTGCCAGATTGGGAGCTATATTACCAGGCCTCTGCAGTTACATGGGTGAAAGAATGGATAAATTTGAGGCATCAACTATTATTAACTTTGAGGCATCAACTATTATTAACTGGAGCGACATGATCTTTGACTAGAGTGACATGAAAAATAAAATACATAGATATTTTCAAAGACATTATGTTCGAAATTCTTTGTTGTTAGTATAGGGAAAAATCAAAGAAAAACATATGAAAATACCAATCTCACTCTCCACAGTGGAAGCACTGATACATCTGAATGTGGTTAGTTTGGAAAAAATTTATAAGATATAAAGACATTCTGAATGAACAAGGGGAACTTAAAACTATGCAAGAGTTGAATAATCAAGGATTTAGCATGGTGGCTGCATGTGTAAATACAATCAAGATATGAGAAAGATGTAAAAATGTATGTTTTTTATAAAGAGCCAACAGAATTAGATCAGATGCTATTAGGGACAGATGAAAAACTAATAAAAATGTATAGCTATTTATCAAAATGGAAGAAGAATAAGTGAAAGAAACAATGATAGTATGGGTCAAAAACTTTGAATATACTATGGAGTTAGATAAATGGCAGAAATTTTGGGATAGAAATTATAAATTAACAATGTCAATTGACTATAATGAAAATCTATGTAAAATGTTTTAAAGGTGGCATTTACCACCAGCAAGACTGGCAAAGATATACACTACATGTTGGAAATGTCATCAGATATCAGGTTCCTATTAATCATATGTGGTGAACTTGTCCAAAGGCAAAAAAAATTAGACCAAAATACATATATGGTTAGAACAAATGATAAAGCAACACATTGATTTTAAACCAGAAATATTCTTTTTTTTTGACAAATTTTATTGATTTTCAAAAACAAACACAAACAAACAAAACATAAAACATAAAAACATAAAACATCTTTTTTGAAAGCAGCTTGATCCTGGGTTACATCTCTTTGTACAGACACAAATTCAAATTCATGCTCATTTTATATACCATTCAATATCTTATTGCCATTTACATTTTCTATATAGCTTCTCCCCTCTTTTAACTTTCTTAGTTTTATTTTATTTATCTCATCTCAATTCAGATCATTATGCTTATATTCTTTGTCTGTCCTGTTTCCAGATGTCTATTATCTTTTCTCTTTAAACAAAATTTCTAACACTTAGTATAGTACATAACTTCCATTTGGATTCTGCTTAGTACATTCTAAAGTTACATACTATATTTTAAAAAGAGAAAAAATTATAAATATATAATATGATTAAAACAACAATACATACCAATTCAAATCTATCATTAATGTTAATATTCATTTAAATCTTAAACATTTTACACATTATTTTTCAATTAAGTATCATATTTCTATGGGAACACTTATAAACTTTTCATAATTATTTTCCCCCCCACTTCACTTATATTTTAAAACATTGTGTCATTAAAATGTTCCCATTCCTTCCTAATTCAATTCTCTCATTTATTCCTTTTCCTTCCTTTTGTTCACAAAAGTTTCACTGAATTACACTGAGTATTTTATCCCACTTTTTAATCACATGTTGTTTCCAATTTTCTAACATTGTTTCTAATACAAATATAACATTACAATCTTATGTACCTTTGCAGAATCACTTTTTAGTTAAGTTTTTACCCATTATCTCGAAATAAGTCCTGTTTCTTTACATCTTGCTCCACACCTTTGAAGCTTCTCATCCCTTCCTTCCTCTTTTGTTTCTTCTCTCTGCCCCTTTTACCCCCTTGTCTCTCCACCTCCATTTCCCTCTTCTGTATTCCCCCTTTCTGTTTCTTTCTAACATTATTTCCACTTTTCCCCTTATTTTTCCTTTGTTTGGTTGTATTTTTAGATCTTAAAGTCTCCATTTTCTCTTCCTCCTTTCCCCTTTCTTCCCCAAGTAAAGTTACTTGTTCATTAAAGATGGCTTCTTCTTTGTCCCAATCCTCTTGTTGTGCAGTCCTTTCTTGTTGTCTCTCATAAGTACAGATCGCTATTTCTAAGAATTGAAAAAGAGAGCCAAGAGAGCCCTTTCCTTCTTGTTCCTCTTCTTTGTATATTTTAAATTCCATTTTCAGTTCATCCACAAGTGATGCCATTGTTAAAAAAAAAATTTTTTTCAAACAACCACCCAAGTGTTTTTAGTCATTCAAATATAATTTCCAAAAGTCCCAAAGTCACCAAACAATCCAAATACACACGTTGTTTCTTTTGACACTTTCTTATTTTTTCACTTTCTCTTCCTGGGGTTACTGTTTAGTTACAAAATTCCAGTTAAAATGTATCTTTTAGAAGTCTTGTTAGTATTTAATCAGATTTTTTTAAGTTCTGGGCAATCTCCTCCTTCTGAATCCTGCTCTTATTTCTTTTCCTCTCCCTTCCCACTTACAGCAAAAAAGATTTTTTTTCTTTAGTGTTCAGAAATCCTTATTATCCCCTTGACTTTTAATTATCCAGTTTAATTACCTATTGATGCCAAAGCGGGTTTTTCTGATTTCTCAATCATTTCTATTTGCTGTCAACATTAGGAAGGAGAGTGAAAAAAAAAACTTTCCCTTTTTACTTTCATTTGCCGCTTCCGAGTCTTCTTTGGGAACGATGTATCTTTTGCAAAATTTAAATTCCAGGGTACCTTAGTTGTTGTTTTTTTGTCCCAGTCAGCCAAAAACTTTTACTCCTTAACTTCCTCCTGCACTTTCTTTTCCGGCTGCGTGCTTCTTTGAGGTGGCCATTTCTGACTGCCGCTCTTACCGCCTTCGGAAAAGGGAGTTTAGCCGGCTGATGAGCAGAGGTGCGATTCCCCTCGACCCCTGCCAGGTCTCCCCTATCTTCACCACCTCTATGGGGTGGCTTAGCCCTGAAGCCGGCTGGCTCAGGGCACTCCAGCGGTGAGCACAGGCAGAAACCGCACATGATCGTGGATTCCTGCCTGCCCCGAAGCACTGCAGACCAGAACTCCAAACCAGAAATATTCTTGTTGGATATTTTACCAGAACAATATAATAAAGGGAATACCTATCTAATTTTACATGTGTTAACAGCAACAAGAATTGTCTTTGCACTACGATGGAAAAATGAAGATATCCCTTTAGATGAAAGTGTTATAAAAATATATATTAGAATGTGCAGAGATGGACAGATTGACATTAAAAATAAAGGAGAAAGAAGAAATTGAATACTTTTTAACATGGGACCTGTTTTACCAATGGCCAACTAATAGAAACACAGGTTCGAAATTAAAAAGATTAACAGAATGATTAATTATATAATGAAAGCTTTCTAGTATGGATAAGCTAATATTACTATTATTATGTGATTATTATCAATGATATATGTATATTATGATAATTATTATGCTTGTCGTCTTTTTGTTGTTTAAAACTAACTACTCAGACAACACAATCTTCATATAGATATTGAGTTTTTTATGTTTATAAAAGCAAAATGTATCAATAAAATATATATTTAAAAATAAATAAATATGAACCAGTCACCAAGCATCTGTTCTGACCCACACCTTTTTCCAACAAATCAAACACAATTCAAAAAGAACAGAAACCTTGTAATGCTTTTACAAAATAATTAGCTGTGATAAGCACAAGCCTTGCCAAACTGTGCGAGACTTGCCAAAAGATAACGAACAAGAAATAATTTGCAAGATAAGAATCTTCAAATACAAACTCAGGATACTGGAATGTCCACGAGGCTGTAGTTTCAAAATGTCTTTGCCTTCTGCAAAGGTTAGTTTCACACCTGGCTTTTATCTTCTTGAAGGAGGGGCCATTACCTTGCAGCCTTACTCCCGAGTCACCCATGTTGTTGTAACTGCTCTTTCCTACAAGCAATCCTGCGTGCGTGTGCACTTGGCACAGGCTCCTCAGGAACTTCCTCATCACTGCTGCTAGACCCCACAATCTCTAAAGGCAGCAGTCCACTCCCTAATGGTCCTCGCCCTGTCAACTGAAAAGGTACTCCTTTGGTCTATTTAGCTGCCAGAAAAAGGGAGTGGGGGGAAACAAGGCATTCTTGAAATGCCTAGATAATCAACTCAGCAGCTCAAAGTGTCAGAGCATAAGAAGGTTATTAGAGAGCATGATGGAAGGCTCTTGGAGACTGATATGTCCTATTGGACAAGTCACATCCAGGGGGTGGGGGAAAGACCAGGGTCAAGGAGGAAATGTATGATGTGATTTAGTACCGGCTGTACCCAGCCATGCAGCAACATGGCAGTTTCTAATAAACCAATTTACTTTTTCTGAGATGCGGCTAGAGACTTTTGCTTTGAATGAGGGGGATTTGTTGGAGCCCTGACAGGTCCCTCATCTGAGTCCTTGCTCTCTTCAGCTGTCCACACCTGCTGGCAGCTAACCACAACAGCATCTGAATTTTGATCACATGATCATGGGGATGCTGCAAAGGTCATAACTATGAAAAAAGGGCCATAAGTCACATTTTAAATGAACTATAATTCAATTTCTGAGCCAGGCTATTCTTTCTGGATAGCTCACAGTAGCCTAGCATGCTTTATCTCATTCAGTATTATGTAAGACAAATAGCATTTTTCAAATCATTATCACCATCTCAAGCTCCAAATGATTGATTCTGCAAATGGAAAATTGGACCCCATGTAGCTATACTTTGATCATTGTATGAGCTTCTCCCACTTCAAGAAATAGCTCTCAGCTCAGAGATCTCTTTTTTTCCCAATGAAACTGCACATGGATACATGAAGGGATATAGCTCCAGTGGGACTTGTTTAATATTTATTTATTAGATTCATGTGCTGCCCATCTTGTTAACCCTAATTCTGTTGGACATGAGCAATACTTTTTAAAAGAATCAAGTATATCTCAGACCTTTCATCTCTATCTTCTCTGTCCTCTGAAATTCAAATAAGATAACCCTTAGCAGTGGTCCATTTTAATCAAAATGAGATTTCAACAAGATTTGAACAGAACAGAACAACAGTGCCCCCTTGAGTGTATGTGCTTTATAGTTGCAGTATAGAACAATACTGTATACAGAACTTCTCTCAAATGAATCAGGTTTTTTGCTTTATTTTTGAAAGCATGTTCATCCCTTCATCAGAAGAGATGTGAGGAACTCAGTTAAGGAGATGGATTCAGAAGATTCTAAATTAATTTCTGATTGTTCAGCTAGATTATTGGAATGGCCTTATATCGTCATTGGACAGTCTCTCCTAAAAGCCAATGTTTCTACTCAAATGCTTGTTATACAATTAAGAGGATATCTTGTTGACTTCTTAGAACCATCCAGATTTAGGGTTCAAGGTACTCCCACATTTTTTTGAGTCCAACTTTGTTTTATTTTATTATAACAAGTATAGGTATGAACATAAACATGAACAAAGGAAATAAATACAGATAAATGGGGACAGTAAGAAAGGGGGTGCACTTATGCACACCCCCTTTAAGGACCTCTTGGGAATGGGGTGAGGTCCCCAGTGGACAGTTTGAGGTTGGAGCTGGGAGAGTTTGAGGCTGTAACAACGGAGTCGGGTAGAGCTTTCCAGACATTGACCACTCTGTTGCTGAAGTCATATTTTCTGCAATCGAGTCTGAAGCAGTTTACTTTGAGTTTGTATCGATTGTTTGCCAGTATGTTACTTGGTTGAAGCTGAAGAAGTCGTTGACAGGCAAACCATTGTAGCAGACAATTTTGTATACTATGCTTAGATTGGACCCCAGGCAGTGCAGTTCCAGATTGTCCAAACCCAAAATTTTGAGTCTGAAGGCATAGAGAATTCTATTGTGAGTAGAGGAGTACTTCACAGCATGGTACTCTGTAACCTATTTAAACTGAAGTTTCTTCTCTGCCATATACTGAATGCAGGATATGTGGCTTAACAGTAATATATAGGGAAATCTGACCTGGATTTTAATAGAACATAAGGTAGAGATGAGCATGGTATGAAGAAGCTGTACAATGCTTTTAAATTGCAATTTAAATTCCCATCTTGCATTCCATATATGGTAGCCCCGTGATATGATCAATTTGAATTGGGGATTAAATTTAGTGTCGGGAGAGAATAATTCAAACAAGAAGTGAATACACATACACACACAGCCCATACACAGAATCAGGTTACACTGTCTGAAATCCCTACCTCCTAGTCAGCTGGCAAGAGACTAAGATAAATGTGCTTTCCAAAATGTGGATTCTGGCTTAGCATAAACCTAATCGAATGGTGTCTTACCACAATGTATGAAGCTTGCCATTGTCTCTCAGCCTAAATAACTTCCATTTGATACTTGTGAGTATAAAACTGAAGGGTGCATACAATACTATGAATTTTTTGATATTCAAACAATACGATCGCTTCCTATTTTAAGCATCTTCTGACATGGAATTTATTTTCTGAATAGGATTAGAAATGGAGAGTTCACTAGCTAAATGGAAATACAGGACTAAAAAAAGAATATGCCTGGCAATAGAAAGGAAAAATCACTTTATTGTGCTACTTTTTCTCCTCACTCAGAAGTCAGATAAGGGACAGGAGAGCCCACTGTGAATTAATCCTCAATGTGTTGACATCCCAAGGAAGATGTTTCAATGTTTGGCTTGAGGTTGGAATATCAAAGGAGGTATGAATTTCTAAAATTGATACTGATATTCTTCAAGTGGATGCTTTCATCCCATTTTTGGAAATAATCTTGATACTCCATAAAGAAAATGAGACCTTAGTTTCTATAATTTTTAAACAATTTTCAACTAACTTTTCCTTAATCATGGGTGCTCAATACAAAAGACAGCTAAAAAGTTGCTTAGCTTTTGCTTTTGTTTGCATTTAAAAAAATGTTTGTCAATCTGTTAAAAAAAGAAAAGAAACAAAACAGAAGAGCAGAGCAGAGCAGAGAAGGCAAATCAGATCTATCAATCGAAGGCTTGCTTAAATAAGATGCTCAATTTGTCCCAATTAAGAGACCAGGGTTAAGAGTTGCTAGTTTATATGGAATAAAGGGGTTATCCAGATAAGTTTATCCTAATCAGTACATTTAATTTGGTCCAGAAAAAGGAGTACCCATTATAATATGGGGTTCACACTCTTCAGCACCAGCTGAAACTCCAAAATATTTTAGGAAATGGGATGTTTTCTTTGTCTTGGATTCTTTTAACAAAACAAATGTTTTAAAAAACTTGTTTCTGACTTCTAATCCATTCTCTGGAGAAATTCAAAATGTTTTATGTTGACTTTTAAAAAGGTTTGAGCAAGAGCATCTCTGAGTTCTGCAATATTTAGTTGATCTTAACCCAGTTCAGAAAGCTAAGCCAGATCAGACCTGGCTGATCCACTGATGAGAGACCACCAAAACATGTTAAGGTTGTATGCTAGACCAGGAAGTTAAAACAAGCTGTAAAGTAACAACAATGAATCACTTCAGGTTGAATGAACAATTTTGATTGTTGAACAATTTTGATTGTTGCCAACAAAATTGCATAAATATGATGTCACTAGATGCTGAACTCAATAGAATAATTACTTTGTCATAAAGTGATATTTCTGTCCTGTCTATAGAGGTAGGCACTCTTAAAATTAAACTGTGGTTCCATTGTTCAAAAAACATCCTTCAATATGCCCAATGTTAAAATATATTTCTCCATTCTGTATCTGTAAGTCAAATTTAAATGTTATTCTCCTTTAAATGTAATCTTGGTACCTTTTGGTTCCCTCTAGTGTCCAACCTTCAGAGTCTCATCCTATCCTTTTTTAAAAAGAGAATTCAAAACAGAAGCATTTGCCCACAAGAAGGATTCTTATAATTAATTCCAAACTGTTATTTCACATTCATCAGAACCCTTAGTCTGTTTTCAAACAGTTTTCAAAATCACTTGTTGAGATTGGTGATACATATAAATTGAATGAACTTTCCAAAATCAAAGTTCTAATTACCCTTTTGCTGTTCATTTCAAAATAATTTTGAAGCCTTAAACCTGTATTTAAAACTTATTTTGCTAAGCAGAACTTCTGAGGAAGAAATGACAAACTGAAGATGGCTCCATCTCCAACACTTACTTACTTACCTACTTACTTATTTACTTACTTACTTATTTACTTACTTACTTATTTACTTACTTATTACTTACTTACTTACCTACTTACTTATTTTGTCAAGTATGTATGAGAAAACAAGTATATGAACATAACATATAAACATATAAATATAAACAGATGTAAGTATATACATCATAAATGAGTATGGATAAATGGGAACAGTAGGACAGGGACAATAGGTGTGCTGGTACGCTTATGCATGCCCCCTTACAGACCTCTTAGGAATGGAGTGAGGTCCACACTACACAGATTAAGGTTAAAGTTAAAGTTAGCAGAATGAAGAGCCAGCATATTGACCAGCTCTATATAATCCCATTCTGGACAAGGAGAGGACTTGAAATAACCCACTTGATATAGTTTCAGGCATGGGTGAAATGACTGGAGACAATCTTAGTTGGTGAACTTTCAGCTCTTTATTACATAGTGACTTAAGAGAGTGAACAACAACAACTCTGCCTTATATAGGTGACCTTAATGTGAAATAACCAATAGGGAGCTGTAAGACGCTAGCTCCAGAACCAATAAGAGTCCTTTGTTAAGGGCCAATCGGATTCTCTGAACCCAACCAATCCGATCGAGCCGCTTAACACCCAATCAGAAGTGCAGGGCCAGAACCCTGCACTTTACCTCAAGCTTGCTTTTATTTAAACTATTTACATACATAACACCCCTTCCCCCTGGCTCCTCGATTATGGTGTGGTTATATAGTCCTTCAAATAGGACGGTTGTTTTTTTGGTCTATTAGATTTTCTTTGGACTGGCTGTGTACAGTCCTGTTGAGGTAAAATGTTCTTTGGTAGTGGCTCAGCTTCTTGTTCTGGTGTGATTTCCCTTGGAGTGTACGATTCTTCCTCCTGCTCCATTTCCTGAGTTTCACTAGATTCATCGCTCTCTTGGAACAGGTTCCCTGGAATGTCGTCTTCTTCCATTCCTTCCCCCCCCTCAGTTTGGTCGTAGGGGAGTTGCTGGCTGGCCGAAAGGAGTCGTGACCGTAATTGGTCAATATGTCATTTCCACAGTCTTTCATCAACACATTTTACAATATAGGATTTGGACCCCGTCTCGCGTATTATCGTTGCTTCAATCCAAACCGGGTCGCCCAATAAATTTCTTGCATAAACGGGGTCGCCTACCTTGAAGGTACGGTAGCGTCCGCTGGATCCTGCAGGCTTTTCTGGCTCGTAAGCAGGGTGCAATCGGTCGAGGCGGGAACGGAGTTTTCGCCCCATGAGAAGTTCTGCGGGAGTTCTGCCGGTTACACTGTGCAAAGTGATGTGTTGTAGAAGTAGAATGCGGTTTATTTTTTCGTCAATATTATCATAGTCCACTTTTTGCAAAGTCTTTTTTACAAATTGGACCATGCGTTCCGCTCGGCCGTTGGTAGCAGGATGCGCAGGCGAGGTGAGTGCATGGCGGATGCCATTATCAGCAAGGTACTGTTCAAACATTAGCGCTGTAAACTGTGGTCCGTTGTCGGACACCAGGACGTCCGGCAATCCATGAGTTGCAAAGAGTCTATTGAGTTGCAAAGAGTTGAGTTGCAAAGAGTTGCAAAGAGTCTAATGACAGCTTCGGAGGTTGTATGGGTCATTCGATGAATTTCCAACCAATTAGAGTATGCATCGACAGTCAATAGTAATGTATGTCCTTTAATCGGCCCTGCGAAATCCAGGTGGATTCTGGATCAGGGCCCGCATGGCGTTTCCCATTCAGTCGGTGCAGCTTTTGGCGGTGCGTTGCTGTTTTGTTGGCACTTGGTGCAGGCCTTGACCCATTGCTCGATGTGTCGGTCCATGCCTGGCCACCAAGCGTAGCTCCGTGCGAGTGCTTTCATCCGCACGATCCCGGGATGTCCTTCGTGCAAAATTTGTAACAGCGAGTTTTGGAGTCGTTCTGGAACGATGACTCTATCGCCCCAGATGACACAGCCTTTTTGCGAAAAAAGTTCAGTCTGTCTTGTTTTAAATGGCGCGAAGTCATCTGGGACCTGGTCCAATGGCCATCCACGTTCTACCCAGCCTAGGACTCGAGCTAGGGTGTGATCTCGTCTGGTCTCTCTCGCGATATCTCGAGCGGTCATAGGAGGCAAGTTGAGCGTTTCGATTTGCAACGCCGATACTGTTGGTGCCGGATCGTCGAGAGTCTCTGGTAGTGGTGCTCTGCTAAGTGCATCCGCGTGGGGAATGGCTTTCCCCGGGCGATGTAACAATCGATAATTATAAGCAGCTAGGAACTCTGACCATCGAGTCATTCTTGGGGACAATATATAGGGGGTTGGTTTGTCCCCAGCAATTATCCCCAGTGAAGGTTTGTGGTCAGTTACAATGGTAAATGTCCTTCCATATACATACTCATGGATTTTTTTTTACGGCTGACACAATTGCAAGAGCTTCCTTATCTATTTGTCCATAGTTACATTCTGCCTGAGAAAGAGTCTTCGAAAAGTATGCAACGGGGGCCTCGTTTCCATTAGGCAGCACATGGCTCAAAATAGCACCCACCCCAAATGGTGAGGCATCACAAGTTATAACCAATGGTAATGTTTCATTATATTGCATAAGTACAGAATCAGATGTGAGTAAATCTTTTACATTTCGAAATGCTTTTTCTTCCCGGTAACCCCAAACCCACAATGCTTTCTTATCTAATAACCGGTGTAACGGTTCAGCCACAGTCGCCTTATGTGGTAAAAACACATTATAGAAATTAATAAGGCCTAAAAATGCCTGGAGATCTGTTTTGTTACGGGGTCTGGGAGCATTTTTTATCGCCCTTAATTTACTCTCAGTAGGATGGATACCCTGACTATCAATGCGATAACCTAGAAATTCAACACTGTCTGTATACAGATGACATTTATCCTTTTTTACTTTCAATCCCGCTTCTTGGAATTTCCTAAGAACACATTTTAAACGATTCTGCAGAATTTTTTTACTAAGAGCTGCAATTAACACGTCATCAAAATACGGAACCACGCCCTTGATTCCCTGCAATAATCATTCCATTAAACTTTGGAATATTCCCGGGGCTACACTTACCCCGAATTGCAATTGGGTACATTTAAAAGCACTTCTGTGCGTTACTATCATTTGAGCTTGGGCTGTTTTATCATCCACGGGCAATTGTTGATAGGCTTGACCTAAATCTAACTTAGCAAAAACCTTTCCACCTCCCAGGGAATGAAGGAGGTGCTGTACTACCGGCACTGGATACGTGTTCTGCTGAAGGGCATGGTTTAGAGTGGCCCGGTAGTCCCCACAGATTCGGATTGACCCATCTGGTTTAATGGGGGTTACAATAGGAGTTTCCCATGGAGAATGATCAATGGGTTGCAGTACCCCTTGTTTAATTAGTTTGTCAAGTTGTTCATCTATCTTGGCCTTAAGGGCGAACGGAACTCGACGGGGCTTTAAACGAATCGGGGCGACCTTAGGGTCGAGGCTAAACGAAATTGGGGTTCCCTTATACTCGCCCAGATGATCTGCGAAGACATTGCTGAATTCAGTAATAAGGTCCTCCTCCCACTCGCAATCACCGACTCGGTTCACGCCGGCTACTTCGATGCCGAGTGGCGCGAACCATTGGAGGCCCAACAAACTAGGCCTGTCCCTATCGATGATCGTTAGAGGTAAGTATGCCGTATGCTTTTTAAACGAGACGCGGACTCGACAAGACCCAACCACAGGGATCCGATTCCCTTGGTAGTCTTTAAGGATGAGATATTGCATTTGAAGGTCTTGGCGTTGGATGGTAGGAATGAGTTGCTTTAATGTCTTCCACGACACCATCAAGAGGGACGATCCGGAATCGACCTCCATGTGGCAAGGTTGGTTCTCTATGGCTACTGTGACTCAAATCTTCTTAGCGTCCATGGCTGAGGCGTGACCTATAGTGATAGCATGGTGGGCCTCTTCTTTCTGCAACGCTCGATATCTGTAGGAGTGGTTTGCTAGATCTCGCCTTACAGGACGGTTTCCTGCCGATTGGCGAGAGCT
Organism: Hydrophis major; assembly: GCA_033807585.1. Classification (NCBI taxonomy): domain Eukaryota; kingdom Metazoa; phylum Chordata; class Lepidosauria; order Squamata; family Elapidae; genus Hydrophis; species Hydrophis major. The sequence goes on from CM066329.1 coordinate 226,909,230, forward strand.
GGTTCCCCTTGAGGCCTGACTTGGTCCCGGTAAATTGCGACAGACTCGACTGATGTGGCCTCGTTTTCCGCACTCATGACAGATTGCATCACAGAATTTGCAATCTGCCCTGGGGTGGTTTGCCCCGCAACCAGCGCAAGGGCGTGAGGGTTTAGAGCAAGGGACCCGGTCAAACCGCAGTCGATGGACCCCTTCTTCGTTGCTGTCTGACGACGAAGAGAGATCCTTGTGGTGCGTCGTTACAAGCTGCTCTTCTGACTTGGATAAAAGGTCGCCTGTCTGTGGGGTCGTTGGGTTTCGGCTTCTCCGTAGTTGCGCCGCGGACTTTTTGGTCGCCTCAGCAGCAGTGGCTTCGGCGATGGCGTCAGCAAGGTCGATGTCGCCTTTCGCCATCAGCTTGCTTTGCACGCCCAGTGCATCTAATCCCAGAATTAAGCGGTCTCTCAGTGCTTCATCTAAGTCTGAGAACCCGCAGAGGCCTCCAAGTGTCGGAGGTTTGCCACGAAGTCAGCCACACTCTCTCCTTTTCGCTGGCTTCTTTGATCGAATTCGTGGCGTCTCACGAGTGTAGGTACGGTTGGCGCGTAATGGTCTCTCAGGAGAGGTTCGAGGTCGTCCCAGCTCATTGCTTTAACTTCTAGAGGTTTCGCGAGTGCCTTTGCCATTTTAAAGACAGCCGGGCCGCAGTACGTCAGGAACAGCGCCCGCTTCTTGGCTGGTGTGGCATCCTTCAGGTTGTTTGTTTCAAGGAACATTTGGAAGCGATCCATGTAGGATTCCCAATCCTCTTGGTTCGGATCGAATGGAGCGGGTGGTACGATGCCGCTGGACATGGTTTCCGTTGGTGGCGTCATCTTGGCACGTGCTCTGTTTTTCTTCCCGGTTCCTTTAGATCAGATGTCTCCAAATCCCACCTTCGTCGCCAGTGATATGGTTTCAGGCATGGTTGAAATGAATGGAGACAATCTTAGTTGGTGAACTTTCAGCTCTTTATTACATAGTGACTTAAGAGAGTGAACAACAACAACACTGCCTTATATAGGTGACCTTAATGTGAAATAACCAATAGGGAGCTGTAAGCCGCTAGCTCCAGAACCAATAAGAGTCCTTTGTTGATTCTCTGAACCCAACCAATCCGATTGAGCCGCTTAACACCCAATCAGAAGTGCAGGGCCAGAACCCTGCACTTTACCCCAAGCTTGCTTTTATTTAAACTATTTACATACATAACACCACTAGCACTCCAGCAGTTGCTCCTCATGAGGAGACTGCATGACAGTGGTCCCCAATGGCTTTAGAGCTCTGAGAGATGAAGGAATAACCATCTTGTTGAAACCATGGTCAGTGTCCTCAAGAAAACGACATAGAATTTGGGTACTTTCTTTTCTGAACACTTTTGCGAAGAACTTTTTCATTGCTTTTTTTAGAATTTCTGGATCAACAAATTTTACAGGACCAGGTGAACTTCAGAGATGATTTTTATTTTATCTAGAATTGCTGCAAACAGTAAAACATCTCTTGGTGCTGGGACTACAGTAGACTCTATTAATTAGATCCTTAAGGAGTTACTCTTTAATCAACCTCATTTGTTATTAGATTTCCTAAGTGACCTACTCTCTTGCCAGACAATTATGTCAGAAAAACAATTAGGAAGTTAATGAGAAAACTTTCTGAAAGAAGTTGACAAATATTTGGAATAATAGAAAGCTATGAACTTAATTAGTCTTGAGAGACTGAAATCCAAGGGACTGACTGAAATTAAACAGTAATAAAACAATTATTAAAAAAAAAAAAAAAAGGAAAGCCTTAGCATGTGAGAAGCATTCTATTTCTCTCAATAGCAATTCTAGAAGACATCTGGGACAGTATCACATGTATATTGTAAAGTGATAATAATAATAATAAGTCTTTATTGATTAGCCCTTGGGCCATATCAAAGTGCAAAGTCCCAGCAACAATTTGTCACTAAAATTTAATAAAAGCAATTCAAAATGAAATTTGATAAAATACTATTTAAAATGGAACTTGATAAAATACAATTTAAAATGGAATCTAGACAAAACACGATTTAAGATGAAATAGTAATAAAATACAATCCAAAATAAAATTGTAATAATGTACAATAATTTAAAATATAGATAAAATATAATAACATTATATTTCGGAGTCGCCCTTGCAATCTACCCCAATCAATCCCACATATGCAGATCTCAACTGAATCATTTTGTTTAAATACTGTGCTACTTTAAATGTTATTTTCAAGTTCTGGCTAGACATAAGGTAAGTTATTTTGATATGAGTATCCCAATAGGTCATTTGTCTGCTATATAGACCAAGATACCTGTCTCTCATTCTCTTATACAGGCAACAGTCAAATAGGATGTGAGGCAGGTCCTCTACCTCTGCCACTCGGCAAATGCAGAACGTTCATTGTACGGTATTGCATGAAATCTCCCGTATCTAACCATTGTGTCAAGCTGTTCAAATCTCGCTCTCATGAATAGCTCCCTAAGATGTTTTGGGAGTTGTGACTTCAAGTAGCTATCTACTTGGAAAGTACATTTGTATTTACTCAACCATTCAAGTTACCTACCTCAGGATAGTTATATCAGTTTGTGCATCTATATCCTTAATTCTTTGGGCAACTCTTTTTTTGATTGTTCTCCTGTTACACAAGAGATAGGAAGACCACAGATTCTTACAAAATTTGTTAGTTTAATGATCCAGGAGATTTGTGATTGTAGTTTTATTTGCTCTAGTAGGCATAATTTGGGTAGTCTATCAGTCTCCATTTCATTAACTTTGCACCAGTAGTTATAAGCTCTAATTTTAGATAATGCCTGAATTGTATAAATTCCCAATTCAGCTCTAACTGCTGCAGCAGATGTTCTTGGGTCTACACCCAAAATACATCTCCAAAGCTGGGACTGTGTTTGTTCTCGGACTGTGGTTGAGTAAAGACTCCAAATTTCTGCTCCATACAAGAGCATTGTGGTAACCTTAGCCTTATAAACCTTGATGGGACTAGGGACCCTGGATAACTATGGTTTTTTAGCTTGAGCAATAAATTCAAATAGGCTTTTGCTCTAAATGTACTCCGTTGATGATGGCAGGCCCAAGATCCAGTCTTGGAAAAAGTTACATCCAAATATACAAAGGAATTAACCTGTTCAATTGGTTCACCATCCAATTGCCACCTATGTCTCTGATGGTTTCTTCCAAACACCATTATTTTTGATTTAGATTTACTAATGATTAGAGAGTTATCCTGGCAATAAGAGCTAAAGCTTCTTAATAGCCTACGTAATCCTACTTGTGTGTATGATAATAAAATCATATCATCAGCATAAAGCAAGCTGTTACATTAAGTATTTAAGATCATCAGCACATGTACCATGGTATCCTTCATTAACCCTGGCAAGTCATTGATGTATAAATTAAATAATAATGGGGCCAGGATACACCCTTGCCTTATTCCTTTATTTGTGCAAATCCTGTTAGTCAGGGTCCGTTAACCCCATACCACACCCTCAAACAGGTACTTATGTAAAGGGCTTTAATCAAAGCCAGGAGTCTGGGTTCTATTTTAAGAGATGTCAGTTTACTCCATAATATGTCTCTATTTACCATATCAAATGCTGCTGTAAGGTCTATGAAAGCAGCCAAGAGGGGTCTTCTCTTATAGGCATATTTGGCAATTAGATGATTCAAGACAAAGCAGTTATCAATGGTAGATCTGCCTTGTCTAAAACCTGTTTGTTCTTCTGTGAGGATGTTGTTTTTCTCTGCCCAGATTTCAGTTCTGTTCAAAAGGTACCTAGCATATATTTTTGCTACAATGTCAATCAGACTGATGGGCCTATAATCACCAGGATCCTTTTTATTTCCTTTTTATATATGGGGACAACTATTGCCATCTTCCACCCATCTGGTACATGGCAGGTGTTATTTATGTGTGTAAAAAGGCCTGCTAATACAGGGGCCCACCAGTTGGGAAATTTCTTAAATAGTTCTGCTGGTAGAAAATCCTCTCCTGGGGCTTTATTGCTCTTTAAACTTTTAATGATGGACTGTATCTCCTTTTCTGAGACTGGTGGCCAAGGGGGGGGGAAGTTTTAGGGTTTATTAAATCACTGTTTAAAAACAGTGCTGCCAACTCTCACGCAATCAGAGTGAGACTCACGCAATTCAACCAATTTTGACTGTCTCACTCTGATAAACGAAATCTCACGCTAAAGGCCCGAGAGATCTTCCTTGCAATGGGAATTCCGGCCTCGAATAAAGGCGCGCTTGTGGAATAAGACCCCCTCCACCCCAAATTTTATTTCTAACTCATCTTAGATTTGCAATTTAAAGCAGGCTAATCCGCTTGCAAATTTGCCGAAGAACGGCGGGTTTAACAGAAAGAAACTCCCCTCCCCATCTCTTTCCCCCGCGGCCACACCTCTCTAGCAAACTAATCTGAATTTTAACCCTTCAAAAACCGTAGCTCCTTGCCTCTAATTTTGCTTTAGATGTGATTTTTCAGGGGATCGGTGGCTCCGAGCAGCCGCTCGCCTCGCCGATAAAAATATATTTGTTTTTCGATTGTACTAAGGGCATTGGTGAAGTGTTCCCTGGTTTATTTTTCCTTTTGCCCTTTTTATGCAAGCTGCATCAGCTATTCAAAAGTTAGAATGGAATAGAATTGGAATGAAACTGGAATGGAATGGAATAAATGGGAATGGAACTGGAATAGAACAGAACAGAAAACTATTGTCACTTTAAATGTACACTAATCAGCATACATTAAAACAAAATTTCGTTGCATTCAGTTCTCAAAATATAACCATTACGCATATACCCGCATATACCCGCATATACCCACATACACATACATATATGACAAAGAAACATCACAGTCCATTTCAAATAATTACCCAATTATTTTTTCAAACCTTTTATGAAACTAAAAGGCCTATGCTATGTCTCATTGGTTTTCATAGTCAAGTTCCCTCACTGAAGAAAAATGTGTTTTTGTAATATGTGTCCTCATTTTTTTTCTTATGCCTATGGGTTAAAATGTATGAATGTATGTATATGTCCAAATCATGACTAAAGTATGCATCAGATTGCACCATTTAAAATGTAAAATTGTCAAAGCTCCCTACCGTGGAAGGGGGGACACCCCCCTTCCACACCATCCCCCCCTCGGTCGCTTCGCTCCCTCGGGCTTGGTCGCTCCGCTCCCTCGCAGTGTCTCATTCCGAACTATCACTCAAGCTTGGCAGCCCTGTAAAAATAATTTCTTTACCAGTTCAGTGGAAGCAAACAAGCACTGATAATAATTCTCCCAATCCTCAGCAGAGATTGGTATGTCAAATGCAAATCTCCGTTCCTTCAGGATACCTGCTACAGAATGCCAAAATAATACTGAGTTATGATTTCTGGCAGCCAACTCAAGTTCTGACCAGATTGAAATGGCAAAACTTTTTTTCTTTAATGTTATAGTTTTTTTATATTCCCTTCTTGTGTGCAACATCTTAGCTTGTATATAGGCAGTAGGGCCTCTCTGGGCAAGCCTCATGGCTGCCTTCAATTTCTTTTTCAGTCACTGGCAACCCGAATCAAACCAGTGAGGTCTACCCACTTGGGCTCTTTTTGTAGCAGGTTTAGTTGTTAGATGTTTCTTCAGTATGTTACAAAGATTGGAGAATGCATTGACTGACATCCAGTCAGTAGTAAATGACTAGATTGTTCTAGCCCACTTAATAGCATTCTCTGTTTTAAGGCATTCTAATATTGCCTTAGTATCAACCTTAGCCCAAATTAACCTTTTATTTTGAGTCACTTCTATCTTTTTAGTAAACCATATCTAATTCCAGAAGATTTAAAGTTCACATGGCAAGAACAGAGACATAGAATTGACTCAATTGAGAAAGCGGAATTATTTTATACAGAATATTTTGGACGGAAAGAGGAAGAGGCAGAAAAAAATATCTCACTAATTGAATTCCAAGAGGACTGTCAAATGGTGATTGAAAAAGAAGAAGGTGCAGTAGGTGGAAAGGAGGAAGCCAAAGAACAACGTGAACCAAGATCTACGAGAGCTGCTAAACCTAACTACAAAATATAACCATGGAAGAGAAAAAACTGATTACAATGAATATAAATGGACTTAACTCAGCTGTTAAAAGAAGGAAAACCTTTCATAAATTAGAGAAATTAAAATTTGATATAATTTGTCTACAAGAAGTACATATTAAAAAACAATATGAACAATTGTTGATACAGCCAAAACTAGGGAAAATGTTTACCTCCTTGACACAATGCAAGAAAAGAGGAGTGGTTTTATATATTAAAGAGACCATCCCAGCAAAATTGATTTATACCAATGATGACGGAAGAATACTAATGGTGGAAATAATGGACAATAATATGAAAACACTCCTGATTGCAATCTATGCCTCGAATGACAAACAAGAAGAATTCTACAAAAAATTACATATGAAAATAATTGAACTGGACTATGCTAATATAGTTATGATGGGAGATTTTAATGGAATTCTAGACAATAAATTGTACTATACAGCGCAGAAAACAATAAAGCAAAACAGAAAGATTCTCCCTAAATCTTTTTTTTTTTAATGGTAGATGAAATAAACTTAAAAGAAACATGGAGAGAAAGAAATGAAGCCCTTTGTCTTTAAGTTGTTTCTCAGAGGTTGGGTCAGTCAGTACAGTTACCCCACAGTCAGCCTGTGTGACAGTACCTTCTTTTACTGTTAAGGTAGAGGCAGTTTGTTGATTAAATGCATTGTCACAAGATTGTGTGGTTAGTGGAGCCAAATTAAATAGAGGCTTTGCTATAGATTGAGTTGTTCTCAATGTTTCTTTTAGGTCATCCAATCTTTGAATGATGTTAATTTGTTCAGGTTCTGACAATGCACTGAATAAGTCAATCAAGGTTTCCTCTGGCACATCCTCAGCAGTTCCTACAGCTGTGGGCAACACAGTTTATATATTGCTTCTTTGCCTTCTCGGGGTCAGTTCAGTTGCAGCAGCCTCAGGTTTAGCAATGTGAGAGCAACCTAGATTTAAAGCAACAGTCCCCACTTGGTGATGCTGTTTCAGGATTGGGTACACTTTTTCTGAGCAAAAAACCCTTATTGGAAATATTGAGAAGTTGTTCATGAAGGGCTTCATTCTGAAAAGCATGGACAGTATTATGGGTTGCTTGAACAATAGGAGAATTCTCATACATTGCATTCTTGCCGGCAGCCACTCTGCATGTAGTAGATCTATCAGAATGAGTTACAGATACAGATACAGATACAGACACAGACACAGACACAGACACAGACACAGACACAGATACAGACACAGATACAGATAATCAGAATTGGAAGGAACCTTGTAGGTCATCTAGTCCAACCCCCAGCCCAAGCGGGAGACCCTACACTATTTCTGACAAATGGCAATCCAATCTCTTCTTGAAAGTCTCAACTGATGGCACTCCCACAACTTCCAAGGGCAAGCTGTTCCATTGGTTGATTGTTCTCACTGTCAGAAAGTTTCTCCTTGTTTCCAGGTTAAATCTCTTCTTGTTCAGTTTCCATCCATTATTCCTTGTCTGGCCTACAGGCGCTTTAGAAAATAGCTTGAACCCTTCCTCCCTGTGGCAGCCCCTCAAATATTGGAAGACCACTATCATGTTTCCCCTGGTCCTTCTCTTCACTAGACTAGCCATGCCCAGTTCCTGCAACCGTTCATTGTATGTTTTAGCCTCCAGTCCCCTAATCATCCCGGTTGCTCTTCTCTGTACTTTTTCTAGAGTCTCAATATCTTATTTATAGTGTGGTGACCAAAACTGGATGCAGTACTCTAGGTGTGGTCTTACTAAGGCTTTATAGAGTGCTATTAGTACTTCCCTTGATCTTGACTGTATCCCTCTGTTAATACAACTTAGGATTGGATTAGCTTTTTTGGCTGCTGCTGCACATTGCTGGCTCATATTTAGCTGGTTGTCCACTAAGACTCCAAGATCCCTCTCACAGTTACTGCTATTGAGCCTGGTTTCACCCTATATGTGTACTTTTGGTTTTTCTTGCCTAAGTGTAGGACTTTACTTTTCTCTATATTGAATTTCATTTTGTTAGATATGGCCCAGTGTTCTAGTCTGTCAAGATCCTTCTAGATCTTGAGCCTAACTTCTTGGGTGTTAGCTATTCCTGCCAGCTTATCATCTGCAAATTTGGTAAGTTCCCCTTCTATTCCCTCATCTAAGTAGTTAATGAAGATATTGAAGAGTATTGGGCCTAAGACAGAACCTTGTGGCACCCCACTGCTTACTTCCCTCCATGTACACTTAGACCCATTAAGGACTACTCGTTGAGTACGGTTTGCCAGCCAGCTGCAAATCCATCGAGTGGTAGTGCTATCTATTCCACTTTTTTCTAGCTTACTAAAAAGTAGGTTGTGGTCTACTTTATCAAATACCTTGCTGAAATCTAAATATATTATATCCACAGTATTTTGATGGTCTACTAATTTAGTCACTGTGTTGAAGAATGAAATAAGATTGGTTTGGCATGATCTGTTTTTAACAAACCCGTGCTGATTGCTAGTTATTAACTTGTTTCTAGATGTTGGCAGATCTGTTTTTTTATTATCTTTTCCAGTATCTTCTTGGGTATTGATGTTAGGCTGATTGGTCTATAGTTTCCTGGGTCTGTTTCTCCCCCCCCCCTTTTGAAGATGGGAACCACACCAGCTCTTTTCCAGTCCTCTGCTAGTTCCCCGGTGCTCCAGGATTTTTGAAAGATATAGTGCAGTGGTTCTGAGATGACCTCTGCCAGCTCCTTTAAAACTCTGGGATGTAATCCATCAGGCCCCGGTAATTTGTTTTCATCAACAGGTGTTCTCTTACTAATTTTTTTTGCTTATTTTAACTTTTATTTCTGGCCTGTCTTTTACAGTTATGTTTTTGGTGGGTTGAGCTATAGTTTCTTTTTGCGTGAAGACAGATGTAAAGAATGAGTTAAGCAATTCTGCTTTCTCTCTGCTGCCTGTTACTTCCTTGCCATCTTCTCTCTTTAGTGAACCAACTGTTTCCTTGATTTTTTTTTCTTGTTATTTATATGTTGGAAGAAACTTTTTTTATTATCTTTGACTTTTGTTGCAAGACTTTGTTCGTTCTGAACCTTTGCTATCCTAACTTCGTCTTTGCAGATTCTGGTTGTCTGCTGATATTCTGCCTTAGTTGTGTGTCCTTCTTTCCATTTTTTGTACTTGTCCTTTTTTTCTTTCAATTTGCCAGAGAGATCTTTGTGTAGCCATGCTGGGGGTTTTTCTTGGATTTCTTGTTTTTCTTTCTCATTGTATTGTGCTGGTCTGGGCTTCCATGATCATACTTTTTAAAGTTTCCCAAGATTCTTGAGTTGTTTTCCCCTTTAGGATTTTCATCCATGGAATCTTTCCCAAGTTATTGAAATCAGCTCTTTTAAAATCCAAGACTCTGGTGTCATTATGTTCAGTTGCTTGTGTTTGTGTTATGTTGAATTCTAGTATGACATGGTCATTCTCACCCAAGGCTCCTGCAGTTTCAACTCCCTCTATCACTTCTTCTCTGTTTGTAAGAATTAAGTCCAGTATGGCTGTCCCTCTAGTTTCACCCTCTACCTTTTGGACAACAAAGTTGTCAGCTAGGTTGGTTAGGAACTTATTTGATTTCTCACTTGGTGCAGAATTAATTTTCCAATTGATATCAGGATAATTGAAGTCTCCCATTACTATTGGTGTGTGTTTCCTGCATATGTTTGTTAGTTGTCTGGCAAAAAGGACATCTATTTTTTCTGCTTGATTGGGTGGCCTATAATATACACCTATGGCCATGTCATTCTTTTTTTTCTTTTATATTGACCCATATGCATTCTAGGAGGTTTTCATCTTTGGTTTCATGTGTTTCTGTAGCAATACAGTGGCCCTTTACATACAGTGCAACTCCACCTCCTTTTTTATGGGGTCTGGGTTTTTTGGAATAATTTGTATCCTTCTACCTTCTACCAGTATGTTGCAGTTATGGAGCAGCTAGCTCACAATGGAGCAGCTGGCTCAGGGACAGCCTAATAGCCTTTCTATTACTCCAACGCCCTCTATTTACTCTCGTGTCATAAATTTGCAAGGTAACCTGGTTAGTTTGCAGACTGTAGTTATGTTGGTCCTCTCTTAGGCCTTTACCTGATTGAGTGTTTTCTCTATATATGTTCAAATTTTTGGGAGGAAAATGAGGTCCTTCGCTCGTTTCATTTTCTGAGTTAGCCGTCCCATATCTATCCATGGTTACCCTCCTAAGTCCTTCTACAGTATTTGAGTGACTCCTTACAAACATTGCAAAAGATTCTTTCAGGCAATCAACCTTATTTATGACAATTGACAAAAGTTCATATATTGAGTTTACAGTTTGAGCTATAAGCAAACATTGTCTAGAGAGGAAGTCTGTCACATTTTCCTTCTTTAAATTTGTTACATCTCCCCCCTGAGCAAAGAAGGCTGCTGCTGGGCTCCAAGAACAGGAGGGAGGAGGACAGCTCTACACACTGCTTATCTTCCAGTTGGTTTGTAAGTCCCATTCCAATGAATCATATAAATTAAGTTTGTCTGACAAGGTGCCTGTGAATGAGTTACTCACTGGAACAGACTGTCTGTTCGCAATATAATCTTCCATTTTCTGCTGCTTCAAAGGCTTGGATAAACTCTCTGCTGCAGAGTGCTGTCTCTTCCTTCTTTTCCCCATTCAGTTTATCTTATTAAGTTTAGTGATTTTGTATATAGGAAAGAAGCCTCTGATAAGTAGATACTTATCAGTGATAAATATCTAGAAGAAGAGGCCAACTGCATGGAAAGTTCTTGCAAAAGCAGCACCTCATTGCATGGGATGAGACACACCTACATGACTGCCATTTTTCATTTGGCCCTTCATTTCACAGTTTAGCTGAGCAGAACTGGTTTTAGACTTCATATTTTGATAGTCTCCAGAAACAGCTCCAGAAGGTGATTGCCAGAATCCTAATTGTCAAAAGAGAGAGTGTGGATCAATGAAAGGAAAATAGTTATAATCACCACAGCCATCACTACCATTAGCTTTAATTACAACTGAGATTGCTAATTACTCTATTAATTTCTCATAAAGCTGTCTTTTATTTTAACTTCATTTTTGTTTCTCTTGTAGATAGTCAGCAAATCAATTTCATAAATAAATAAATAAATAATACAGTTCCTGGTAAATTAATGGTGGGCTTAGAGAGGGCACTTGGGTTGAAAGGAGCTATCAAGGAGCCAAAGTCTTCTGGGATCCTATCTCACTCAGAAAGGTGGCAGTACATAAAGATTCCAGGAAGGGTATAACTCTATTGAAAGCAAAGAATAGAAAATATTAAGTCATCTCAGATTTGCAGGCAACTGGTTTATTTGACTCTAGGACAGAAATAGTTTTCCTCCCAACCTTCCACAGTATGTGTGTAGAAATCTTTGACTAAGTGTTGACTTCTGGCAATGCTTGAACAAGTCTCTGCATTTTCTTGACATGGTTTGCCATTGCCTCCTTCCCAGGGCTAAGAGAAAGTACTGGCTTTGTGCCTAAGAGGATCCAGGGAATTCTGTCTCCTGTTTCTAGCCTAATACCTTAATCACCACACCAAACGGACTCCCCCAACCTTCCAAACCAACCCCTAATTTCCTGATGGTCTCTCACTCTACTCCCCAGGTTCAACTCAATTTAGTTTTTCACCACTCAAGATTGGCTAAGCATAGCCATCTGCTGTTCTGAAATGACAGTGCTGAGACTTTATCTGTTAGTGGATGGACTCCAGACTGGGTTTTTTGTTTTTTGCTGGGAGAGAGAATAAGCTCTGAAATAGTAAGGCCAATTTGTTTCAAGACAAGACAGTAGGGGGAGAACTTGCACTCCTGACCGAGTCAGAGATGAAGCTGGGATTCCTGTGGAAATCTCCCAGGGTCCTTTTTTTTCCTTCTGGAATAGACCACACATGCACCAAATCCCTCACCCTAGCTGTGAAGATAAAATGCTCTACCTAAAAAGTATCCACAGCAGGTTTGTCAATGAAAAAATCAGTTGAGGCATATTGAAGCTCTGGGCAAAATGTTAATCTGTGTTCTCCACACAAACACATACCTTTCCTCAGCCTTGAAAATCTGAAAGGAGGCATAAGAGCACTTCCTACCCATTCCCTTGGTCCTGGGACTTTTCCAGTGTCCTTTCTTTGAACATAAGTGGCACTTTCACAGTATTGCTCATTTGTTTCTTCTGAAACCCAACTCCCAACTGGTCTTTCCTTTCTTTACATATGCACCAAGACAAATTCCTTGTATGTCTAACCATACTTGGCCAATATATATACACATACATACGCACACACATATATACAGAGAGAGAGGGAGAGGGAGAGAGAGATCCCTATTAGAAGGCCTCAAGCTGACAGGATCTACTTCCTTCTTCTTTTAACTGGAACTGCAAGTTTCCACCAAATATAAAGAGGTATTATAACATGGTGACATCCCAGAAGTCAGAGGCAACTGCCTTGTGCCATTGCCAACCCTACACATTGGAAGAAACTGTACGTGGAAAGACAAATATGCATAACGGATAATCCAGACAAATCATTTTTATATTTTACAGTTAAGATTGTGGTGGCTAAAGTTTAAAGAATAACATACAAGACAGGTCAGGGCAGACAATTGCTGGGTCCCCACACTCATTACTGATGTGATTTACTACTCAGTATATCTGTAATCAGCCAATTATAAGGTATCAAACTATGGCTCAACATAATGCAAGTTATAGACTACAATATAATAATAAATAAAGAAATAAATAATAATAATGATGATGATGATGATGTCATCTTTATTGATTAGCCCTTGGGCCATATCAAAGTACAAAGTTCCAGCATTATTTTTATTATAGACTACAATATGATTTATGATCATTATACAATGGAGACAGAAAGTCCCCTGTTGTTCTAATTCAACTATCCTGCAATCTATCAGATTTCTATCTATTTGCTTCCCATTCTTGACCCTAGCAGTGCGCCAGGAAATTTCATGTTACGCTTAGAGGTTTCAATTAACCAAGACTAAATCTTCCACGGATGCTCTGTGAACTTTAGTCTCAGGATATATTGGCACTTGGCCTTTTCTCTATAATAATAAATTATAATGTTTTGTTAATGGAGAATAAAGTAAATGATTGTGTCCAAGAATAAGTTTTGGCATACTCCCTGATTAATCTTAAATCTTCCCAGAAAATTCTCTCAAAATAGTCTGTGGTTTCTCTTTTTGTTTCTTGGATAGGCTGAAACATGAGTCAATGTTGGGAGAGTAGAACAAAATGTGGCTTGGGATATTACTGGCAAAATAGGATCAGACTTTTCTGATGCAGACTCTATCATCAGAATGTCGGTAAATCACCAAGATGCCATACTCTAATCAATAGCAGGAATCCATGAAACACAATATATCACCCACCCACTGACCAATGCTTGCCAGAATAGGACATTATGTGTTATGAACTAATAAAACACTTAAATAAAGTTTATCAAAAGCTTTAGAAAATAGCAGGGTTCTAACCCTGCATTTCTGATTGGCCGATAATAGCGATATCGGATTGGTCCGTTCAGGAGGATCTGATTGGCTGTTAACGGGCCACTCTCATTGGTTAAGGGGGTTAACACTCCATGTTTCTTATTGGTTATTAGAGCAGCAGCTTGCCTATAAAAGGCATGCTGTTGCCTTAGGGTTTTGCTCTGTTCAGAATGTTTAATAAAGAGTTTGAAGTTCACTTTTCACCATCTCGTCTCCGTTCCTTGCGCCTATGCACAGAACATAACATTATGAAAGACTTTTGGGACTTCTCCAGAACTGAATCCCCCAAAATGGAGGTCAAACTAAGGTCCTCTTCCTCTTCCCAAGCATGGCACAAACATGGCATGGTAATTTATCTTTGTCCAACTTGTCCGTATGATCATAAATGAAATATGATGGGTGGGCTGATACTAAGCTGGGCTGATGTGAAATTGTAATTTTCTCTTTTATCCTGATACTGTGCAAGGACAACCATAGATTTACAAAATTGGTTAGACTGTAATCTTAAAAGGAAGTCAGGAGACCAGCAGTGACTTGAAACAAAGGCAATAGTTGCAATATAGGCCAACTCAAGGACAGGTGATGAAAGCCAATTGCAAAAAGTCAATCAGGTTTACCACAAATATTTTTATACCTACTGAGCTCCTGAATGTGAAGGACTAAGCTTCCACCTTTGGGATCATGGTATTTCGATATGTATTGTGGCAATAGATGATACTAATAATTTTGTGCTAGCAAACACAGAGAAAAAAACTAGAAAAGAAACAAACTGAAACTAAATCCTGTTTCTTTTCAAGAAAGAAACTAACAGATCAGGGGTGTCAAACTCGCGGCATCACGGTAGCATCACGTGACATATCAAGACTTTTTTCCCTTTCCCTAAACCAGCTCTGGGTGTGGCCAGCATATGATGCATCCGGCCCATGGGCCGGGAGCTTGATAGCCCTGCAATAGATGCATTGATTCATATTGAAATCAAACCGAGGCACTCTATGCTTTTGGTCTACTTTTGTTTAGCAGGATATATAAAATCAGTCATTGTGGGTTTTCAGCATGGTCTATGGCATAATATTATATGTGAATCTGGCCACCCAGGGCTTTTTCATGGTTATATGAGTTCATCCTAGCATGATGAAAAGCTCTTACCACCCACCAGCTGCATTTAGCTATAACAGTATAGCCAACTTTGGCCTTTCCAGTAAGTTACTCAACAAATCTCCGGACAAACCTCTATTTCTTCTTTCAAGACTTCATGCAGCTGCTGGGTTGTGGCTCTTTGTGATATCATCTACCCAGGTTTGTGTGTCTGTAGGTGCTTATTCACATCCCTCCTGTTAGCAAATTTACTCAGGGCCTTTAGGGTTATTTTATCTTTAGCTGTTTAAGAAGAACATTATTTTATGCATTTTCTGCCTTTTTATCATTTGATTTTTTTTACATTGTATTTGACCCTTAATGAAAGCAGTTTAGAAATGTTTTAAAGGAATAAATAATATTAATAGCCTAATATTGATGAAAGATTTGCCCTGGCTCTGGGTTGGTAAATTCTGTTAACAGTGACATCTCCTTCCCTAGACTAATTGTCTTCTTCCTTCCCATGCAGTCCCACCTAAAAGCATCAGGCATTCCCTCCTTTATTTGACTTCATTTACTTCTGAATAAGAAACTTTGTCAGGAAGATAATGCCAAAGAAGAAAAACTAAGGAAGACAGATAGGAAGACAGCCCCCAAACTAAGGCTTGGAGAATAGACCTGACCCTGAAATTGTAGGAATTGACTCTTTTCATCTCCAAATAAGGAATGGCCCATACCCATTCCCAGAAGAGATTGTGAAGGAAAAGGCAGCCACAGATAAGAGCGAGGAAGTGGCACTTTGTCAATGTTTGAAAATAAGTCTCCTGTGGCAAGCCCATTTTGAGCCAACCTGAATAGGCTGTCTTCTGCACCCATTCTCAACTCTGTGGATTATTATCCAACAATCTTCCCTTAACAGATTTTTCATTGATCTCATTCTGCAAACAAACTCTTTTGGGGGATGTTTCTAAGAACTCAGTGTACTGGAGATGAGATCCAAAATCAACCATATTAAACATATTGTAGAAGACACCTAAACCTTATTTTCTCCCCACCCTTATTTTGGATTGGAAGGCATCTCTGAATCTTTCTACCTTACCCAAACCTTTATCTAACTAGCCGCTATGTTAGTAATTAGACATGCAATCAAAGGGGTCAACCCAATGCCTATAGCAACTTCCTGTTAGGCCCCATCTTTATTGTACTAAGATCTTGCCTGGAGATATGAAAGCCTTGGGGGAGAAAACCTGAATTTTTAAAGAGAAAAAGGGGTTCCTTCCTCTACCTATAGATATTTTTATCTTTCAAAAATTGGAAGGACAAGGGAAGAAAAAGTTATGAAATAATACTTAATATTTTCACTTTGAATAATAAATAAATGTTTTATATGTTTGGAAATATTCACATAGCAAACAGAGAAATAAATGTGGATAGGGAGCAAGCAATCTTTCAGTTTTTAGAAATCCATGAAAATTATAACCTGATAAAAAAGTAAAAATCATAAGTTGTCACAATTGCAATTGTGGTACTGTTGCAGCATCAGAAAATGACACTGATTAGACAATTTCTCATGCAGCAAGCACATATTTTTGGGATGTTTCTCCCCTTTTCTCAGCATTTCCTTTAAAATTATGCTTTCCATTTAATACAATAGAAGACCAAACCTAGAATGCATAACTATTTTATTCCAATGTTGATTTTTTCCCCCAATATGCATAATTTGCCTGCCAGCTTCTCTTAAAAAGGAAAAATGAATAATTTAACAACCTGCAACCCCATTCCACTCTTTTTTCTTTTTTCTTTATTAAGCATTGTTAGGAAAAGGAAAAGAAATAAGTTACACAAAAAAAGATGGAAAAGATAACGAAGTAAAAATAAATCACAAAATACTGTTGATAAATATATAACAACATATCTTTATGCTTTTTGTTAGTTATAAAACTGTGTCACACTTTTACAGAAAACAAGTTATTTTTTTAAGTAATAATCATGTTGATAAAAGATATTAAAAAGTTAGTATTTGCATGAATTGCAATTTTCTCTATAATTTCTATTGGGGTGGAGGGGAGGATTGATTTTTCTCATTGTTCCAAAACTTCTGTAAATTATGTACGTCTCAATTCTTCCTCTTCGTGGGAATTATTGGGATGACATAAATGAATTATTTGCAATAAGGGATGGTCTCCAGAATTGTCCTGTTCCTGAAAAGAAATTATAGAATATAAATTGGGGTGGGGGGGAATGTGAGCAAGCAATTCCATCATAGCAGTGTAACCTCCTGGCTTCTCTCATTAAATATGAAAGTTGCAGTATAAGGAAGCCAAAAAAAGTGTTGACTGTTGGCCATAAAAAATATCCAGGTCAAAAATGTGAGGAAGGAAAGCCTTTTTATTAACAAACTCAATCTCACAAGAAAAGATGGCATACTATTTTGTGATCTTTAATGGTTTGGGGACTGACCCCTCATACTAATGTTAACAAAGTCATTCATCTTTTGAAAAGCTTTATGAAAAGAAAATAATTAAATATACAGTCAAGTCCACTCAAAAGTCCAATGAGAATTATGTGTAGGATCTAGAGAAGCAAGATTTCACCAGGGTAATTTGGTTAACAAGTCCCCAGATGCTATACCTTCTAAAGTGCCTATTGGGTTCTATGCCCCTGTCTTGTGCCTTAATTTTACCTGTATAATGAGCTCCTATATATAATATAAACTGTATAATCATTCTTCTTACACTCACTGTTTTCTATGGAGGCTTCCACACATTGCATGACTTTGGTACAAAACTGGAAGTAACAGCAGTGGCAGCAACAGATGCCCTTCTTGTAGAATCACAAGAACTCAAATATTTGGTAAGCAAGGAAATGAAATAGCAAATTAGAAAGTGTGGGATCTTTTCATTTTGTTTCTGAAATAATTGGGAGAGGAGTCTTATAAATTTTCCTGTCCCCCTTTATTTTTGCATCATTAACCTTAGGTGATTCATTGTCCTGAGGACGAGTGATTTTTAAAAAAATGCTTGTTTGTAAATATATAAACATATTGTATTTTAAGTATGCTTATATTGGAGAGAGGATATTCAGTTCCTTTCTTCCTTCCTTCACTGCCTGTCAGCCAAAACTTCAGAAGTGATTATGAATAAAATCCAATTGAAAGTAATAAAATCTCATCCTTACAACAGTGTAAAAGCAGCTGACAGTCAACAAGCAAAATCAATATGAGAATTTTAACCAGGTTATTCTTTGATTAAATAATTTGAGGTTTCCCCCCATTGTC
Source organism: Hydrophis major (assembly GCA_033807585.1). Taxonomy (NCBI): domain Eukaryota; kingdom Metazoa; phylum Chordata; class Lepidosauria; order Squamata; family Elapidae; genus Hydrophis; species Hydrophis major. The sequence goes on from CM066329.1 coordinate 226,927,222, forward strand.
CTTCAGCCTTTTCTTTCCTCCTCTTTCCAACTATATAGATAATAAAGCCTTTAAATTGCACACATGCAATAATTTTGTCTAATTGTGTGGGTTTTTTTTTTTTTAAAAAAGAACTTGTAAGATCCAAAGGAGCTCTTTTAATCTTGGACATCAAAATGGGTCAAAAGTGTGTAATGATTGAAAATCTATTATCCCCTAAGCTTCAGCCTATTATCACATAAGCTTCATCCACAAAAACAAGAATCCATCAAAGATTAGAAGACAATAAACTTGCTGAAGATTCAAATTGTATTGAACTCACAAAAATGCTCCTTTTCTCTTTTTTCCTTAAAGAAAACTGCAACTCTGATCAGACCAGAACTGTATCAAAAGAAATTAATTGTTTAACACATTTCAGCCATTTTCCTCTTTAAACTTTTTTACCCACTCCCAGATACTTTTCTCTATGCAAAGTTGAAAAAGATAAGAATATCCCTATCCTTTGTTCCTTCCCAACGTCTTTGAGAATAAAACAGCTAAGAATTCAGCTCTTCCAGACAAAGCTCTTGATCATAAAATGGAGCAATTTGGTGCGTGTCTTAGAAGAGTGCAGGATTATAGTGAAATTCTGTAGAAAGGTATTCTAATCCCCATTGACCTTGAACAGAAATTATTTCTCCCAGAGATTGGCAAATGCAACTCCATAACTATTGACCATTGGTACTGCTGTCTGGAACTGATAACAATTGCAGATTAAACATCTAGAAGGCATGTAGAGTGCTGATATATAGAACTGAGGCCTTAGTTGCCCTTTTCCAATGGTGTGATAGTTAGGCATGAGTAATTAGAATCAGAAAAATTTAGGATAACCACCTGCAGTATTTGGGTATCAATCGATAGGTGGAATTCTATAAAATATACAGATAACTAGCTAAATGAAAAGAGCTGTAAAAGTGATTGTGTAAATGGCTAGATGTATTAATGTTAGCATTTGATTTTATAATACCTGCATAGATTTTTAACATTACTTTTGTACACTATTGTTCAATGATACAGTTATGGATTGAGAAAAAAAAACAATAGAAATGTCAGGACCACATAAATCATAAAGTAGGAAGAGATTATTATGTCAAAGTGAATTTTGAAGGATAGCTATGTAGGATAGCTAGTATCTGAATTAATTTGCAATTCAGGAAGAACTGTCTTACTTATTCTCTGGGAATGAACCTGCATATCATTAGTAGGATTGCACTCTTTATTTCAAAGGCTATTTCAAAGAAAACAGGATATTTAGATCAGAATGGGTTTAACTCTAAGAGTGATTATTTATTATAAACATGTTCTATTGTTTTCTTGTATTAGTTTTATATTTCTGATATAATCAAACAACTAGATCAATAAATTTTCTGCTCTGTTCTATTCCATTCCATCCCATCCCATCCAGAATGTTGTACATAACAACTCTGAGGTATTACATATTCACAGTGTTTTCTTTAGGGTTAACAAATCTGGGCTACAAAAGTGGATGATCACTAAATGATAACAAAGTGTTGTATATGCACTATAGTTAATAAAGTATGAGCTTGAGGCAAAGTGCAGGGTTCTGGCCCTGCACTTCTGATTGGCTGTTAGGCGGCCAGATCGGATTGGTTAGTTCTGAGGAATCCGATTGGCCCTTAACAGAGGATCCTTATTGATTAAAAGAGCTAGCGTTCATAGCTCGTTATTGGACAAATCTTACAAGGGTTGCCTATATAAGGCAGAGTTCACTGTTGTTGGTTAAGAAGTCACTATGTAAATAAAGAGCTGAAAGTTCACCGTTCAGAGGCTGTCTCCATTTATTTCGACCCATGCTCAGTACTTAACACTGGCGACGAAGATGGGATTTGGAGACTTCTGAACCGAAGAAGCCAGGAAGCAACACCGAGCACGTGACAGACGACGCCAACAACGGAACCATGTGCGGCGGCATCGTACCACCCGCTCCGTTCGATCCAAACCAAGAGGATTGGGAATCCTACATGGATCGCTTCCAAATGTTTCTCGAGACGGACAATTTGAAGGATGCCACGCCAGCAAAGAAAAGGGCATTGTTCCTGATGCATTGCGGCCCAGCCATATTTAAGATGGCTAAAGCACTCGCCAAACCTCGAGAAGTGAAGGCCATGAGCTGGGACGACCTCGAACCCCTCCTGAGAGGCCATTACGCACCAACCGTGCCTATGCTCGTGAGACACCATGAGTTTTATCAGAGGAACCAACGAAAAGGGGAAAGCGTGGCCGATTTCGTGGCGGACCTCCGAAATTTAGAGGGCCTCTGCGGGTTCGCCGATTTAGAAGAGGCACTAAGAGATCGAGTAGTTCTGGGACTAGATGCACTAGGCTTGCAAAGCAAGCTGATGGCGAAAGGTGACATCAGCCTTGCTGACGCCATCGCCGAAGCCACGGCAGCAGAGGCGACCAAAAAGTCGGCTGCACAACTACGGCGAAGCCGCACTCCGGTACCACCACCGGCCAGCGAAATCTCACCTAGCACAGAAGGGCAGCTGTTAACAACGCACTAAGAGGACCTCTCTTTGTCATCAGACAGCGACGAAGAAGGGGTCCATTGACTGCGGTCCGACCGGGACCCTCGCCCGAAGCCCTTACGCCCTTGCGCTGGCTGTGGAGCCAACCATGCCAGGTCCGAATGCAAATTCTGCGACGCACTCTGCCATGAGTGCGGAAAACGAGGCCACATTGGGCGGGTCTGCCGCAGCTTGCCAGGACCCAGCCAGGCTTCAAAAGGGCCAACTATCGCCAATCGACAGGAAACCGTCCTGTAAGGCAAGAGCCAGTAAACCACTCCTACAGAAATCGAGCTTTGCAGAGAGAAGAGGCTCACCATACTATCACAATCGGTCACGCCTCAGCCTTGGACACTAAGAAAATCCGAGTCATGGTAGCCATCGAAAACCAGCCTTGCCACATGGAGATCGACTCGGGATCGTCCCTCTCGATGGTGTCTTGGAAGACACTCAAGCAACTCATCCTCACAATTCAATGCCAAGACCTCCAATTTCAACGCCTCATCCTCAAGGACTACCAAGGAAATCGAATCCCCGTTGTCGGGTCCTGCCGAGTCCAAGTCACCTTCAAGAAGCATACAGCGTATTTACCTCTAACGGTCATCGATAGAGATAGGCCTAGCCTACTAGGCCTCCAATGGTTTGCGCCACTTGGCATTGAAGTGGCCGGCGTGAACCGAGTCGGTGGTTGTGAGTGGGAGGAAGACCTTATCTCTGAGTTCAGTGACGTCTTCGCGGACAGCTTAGGCGAGTATAAGGGGACCCCAATCTCATTCAGTCTAGATCCAAAAGTAGCTCCCATTCGCTTGAAGCCCCGTCGAGTTCCATTCACTCTTAAATCAAAAATCGACGAACAACTCGACAAGCTAATTGCTCAAGGGGTGTTGAAGCCCATCGATCACTCTCCATGGGAAACCCCTATTGTAACACCCATTAAGCCAGATGGGTCAATCCGAATTTGTGGGGACTACCGGGCCACTTTGAACCACGCCCTACAGCAGAATGCGTATCCAGTTCCGGTGGTGCAGCACCTCCTCCATTCCTTGGGGGGCGGGAAGGTTTTCGCCAAATTGGATTTAGCTCAAGCTTCAATTACCAATTCAACAATTACCAATGGATGAAAAAACGGCTCGAGCGCAAACTATTGTAACGCACAGGGGTGCCTTTAAATGTACCCAATTGCAATTCGGAGTTAGTGTAGCCCCGGGGATCTTCCAGAGCCTTATGGAAAGGTTATTACAAGGAATCAAGGGCATGGTCCCTTATTTTGATGATGTATTAATTGCAGCCCCTACCCAAAAATCTTACAGGACTGTTTGAAATACGTTCCAAAAAAATTCCAAGAGGCCGGACTTAAGGTGAAAAAAAATAAATGTCAATTGTATACTGACAGTGTTGAGTTTCTTGGGTACCGGATTGATAGCCAGGGCATTCATCCTACCAAGAGTAAATTAAAAGCGATCAAAAACGCTCCCAGGCCACGTAACAAGGCTGATCTCCAGGCGTTCTTAGGCCTCATCAATTTCTATAATGTATTTTTACCGCACAAGGCAACTGTCGCTGAACCGTTACACCAGTTATTAGATAAAAAAGCATTGTGGGTATGGGGTTACCAGGAAGAACAAGCGTTTCGGAATGTTAAAAAACTGCTCACATCTGACTCTGTACTTATGCAGTATAATGAGACATTGCCGTTAGTTATAACCTGCGATGCATCGCCTTTCAGGGTGGGCGCCATTTTGAGCCATGTACTGCCTAATGGAAACGAAGCCCCTGTTGCATACTTTTCCAAGACTCTTTCAAAAGCAGAGCGGAACTATGGACAAATTGATAAAGAAGCCCTCGCAATCGTCTCAGCTATAAAAAAATTTCATGAATATGTGTTTGGAAGGATCTTTACCATTGTCACTGACCACAAACTGTTGCTAGGGATAATAGCCGGGGACAAGCCAACCCCCTACATATTATCCCCTAGAATGATCCGATGGTCAGAATTCCTAGCTGCTTATAATTATCGGCTGCAATATCACCCGGGGAAAGCCATTCCCCACGCCGACGCATTAAGCCGAGCACCACTTCCAGAAACTCTCGATGATCCGGCACCAACGGCAACCACATTGCAAATTGAAAAACTCAACTCGCCGCCTATGACCACCCAAGACATTGCGAGAGAAACCAAACGAGACCACACCCTAGCTCGAGTCCTAGGCTGGGTAGAACGTGGATGGCCATTGGACCAAGTACCAGATGATTTCGCACCATTCAAATCTCGACAGACTGAACTTTTCTCCCAAAAGGGCTGTATCATCTGGGGCAATAGAGTCGTTGTCCCAGAGCGACTCCGGAAGACGCTGCTGCGAATTCTGCATGAGGGCCACCCCGGCATCGTGCAAATGAAGGCACTTGCACGAAGCTACGCATGGTGGCCGGGCATGGACCAGCAAATCGAGCAGTGGGTTGAAGTGTGTCCCAATTGCCAACAAGTCAGCAACGCCCCACCAAAAGCCATGCCTACTGAATGGGAGACACCACGTGGACCCTGGTCCAGAATCCACCTGGATTTCGCGGGGCCAACCAAGGGCTATACCTTCCTGCTTACAGTCGACGCCTACTCCAATTGGCTAGAAATTCATCATATGACGACTACGACCTCCGAGGCGGTGATCAAGATTCTAAACAGACTCTTTGCAACCCACGGATTGCCAGACGTCCTGGTGTCCGATAATGGGCCACAGTTTACTGCACTAATGTTCGAGCAGTACCTCGCTGACCGCGGCATCCGCCATGAGCTCACCTCGCCTGCGCACCCTGCGACCAATGGCCGAGCTGAACGCATGATCCAATTTGTAAAAAAGACCTTGCAAAAAGTAGACTATGACAATATCGACGACAAGGTCAACCAAATTCTCTTTTTGCAACACATAACTCCACGTAGCGTCACCGGCAGAACTCCCGCCGAACTACTGATGGGACGAAGACTCCGCTCCCACCTCGACCGGTTGCACCCTGCTTACGAACTGGAAAAGCTAATAGGATCCAGCGGCCACTGTCGCACCTTCCAGGTAGGAGACCTCGTTTACGCACGAAACTTATCGGGTGACCTGTTATGGATAGAGGTGACAGTAGTACGAGTGACTGGCCCCAAATCCTACGTGGTGAAATGCTGTGACAATAAATTGTGGAAACGGCATATCGACCAATTGCGGTCACGACTCACAACGGCCAGTCAACAACTCCCCCATGACCAAACCGAGGGGGGGGAGGTACGGAAGAAGATGAAATTCCAGGGAACCTGTTCGAAGGGAATAACGAACTAAGTGATACTCAGGAAATGGAGCAGGAAGGAGAAACGTTTGCACCACAGGGAATTGCAGCGGAGCAAGAGGCAGAACCACTGCCAAACAACAATCGACCTCAACAGGATTGCAACCAACCAGTCCAACGAAAATCCGAAAGACTTAAAAGACAACTGTCCTATTTAAAGGACTATATAACTACACTGTAATTAAGAAGCCAGGGGGAAGGGGTGTTGTGTATGTACCATAGTTAATAAAGTATGAGCTTGAGGTAAAGTGCAGGGTTCTGGCCCTGCACTTCTGATTGGCTGTTAGGCGGCCAGATCGGATTGGTTAGTTCTGAGGAATCCGATTGGCCCTTAACAGAGGATCCTTATTGATTAAAAGAGCTAGCATTCATAGCTCGCTATTGGACAATTCTTACAAGGGTTGCCTATATAAGGCAGAGTTCACTGTTGTTGTTTTGAGAAGTCACTATGCTAATAAAGAGCTGAAAGTCACTATTCAGAGGCTGTCTCCATTTACTCCGACCCATGTCCAAGTACTTAACATCTTCCTCATTCTGTACCTGCTGAACATGACTGGGAACCTCATCATCATCTTTTTGATCCGTTCTGATGCTCGGCTCCTCCATGCACCTATGTATCTCTTCCTCAGTCACCTCTCCTTTGTGGATGTCTGCTTCACCTCAACTACTATTCCCAAGATGCTGCACAATCTCCACACGGGCTGCAAGACCATTGCTTTCACTAACTGCACGATCCAGATGTATCTCTTTCTGGCTTTTGCTATCACTGAGAACTTCCAGCTGGGAACCATGGCACTGGATCGCTTTATGGCCATCTGCCTGCCATTACGCTACCCTATACTGATGAAACCACTGCAGTGTCATGTCATGGTATTTATGGCATGGTTACTGGCCCACCTTCATGCCCTCTTGCATACTGTATTGATGTCCAGGCTTTCCTTCTGTGATCATCGGAAGATACCTCACTTCTTTTGTGACTTCCAGCCTTTACTGGTGATGGCCTGCTCTGATAAGAGCCTCAGTGAAATGTTGAGTTTCTTTGAAGGAGGAACAATTATTATCAGCAACTTCATTCTCATTCTTGTCTCCTACATTCGCATTGTCCAAGTTGTGCTTCGGGTTCCTTCTGGCCAAGGTCAGAGCAAAGCCTTCCAAACCTGTGCTTCTCACTTGATGGTTGTGACCCTCTTCTATGGTTCTGCAATTGCAGTCTATTTCCGGCCCCTCTCTTCCTATTCTGGGGACAAGGACAAGGTGGCCACTGTTATGTACACTGTGGTGACTCCCATGCTCAACCCTTTCATATATAGCCTAAGGAATGCAGACATGAAAGCTGCCCTCCACAGAGCATGGGATAAACTAAGAAACACTTTGCAGAAGCCACAGACTATCAACACTTGATGTCAAATATTGGAGAATGTTATCTGATGCAGTGTCTTACACATTTAGCATGGGTTTTTATTCCTAAATAACTTTTTTATTTTTAACCCTGTATGTGAATCTTTATATTTTGTTTGAATGAACATAGAGTTTATGTTCATCTTCCTCAACTAAGTGCTCACCAGAATGTTGAACTACAATTCCCATCAAACAGTCAACCAGTATAGATGGATATGGATGATGAGAGCTGTAGTCCAACCCTTGGCATCGCAGAAACCTTGATAAAGCATCAAGTCCCTGAAGACCTGACTCTACCAACTTGCTTGGGGTGCGCATAGAGCATGCAACCTCGAAATTTGTTAGGGATTTAAAGGGCCACCCACTCACCTTTATACTTTATTCTATTCTCGTATTAACTGCCTTCTATTGGGATACAATATTTATATGGTTTTTATGTTTTTAACTGTGCATTGCCTAGAATCACTCTGTGAGTGAAAATTTGATGTATAAAAAATTAAATAAAGGAACAGGTATTCATGATGATCAGCATTAAAAAAAACAGTCCTAGTTTTGTCATTAATTCTGAATTTGCTAATCCAAAATAAATACTACTGGTGATTATAGGATGGTCAATGATGGTCAATCATGCTTTTGGTTCCAGAATTAACAGAATGGACAACTGTTAAGAGGCAGTGTGATGCAGTGATTACATAGTTGGATTAGAGAGATCTTTGCTCATCTGTGACGCTGTCTAGATGACTTTGGACCAGAGACTCGCTCTTTCTCCAGAATACCTCACCAGTTATGAGCCATGATACCTTGGACATCTCACATTTAAATTACTGCAAAACACCTGATGTAGGGCTGCCCTTGAAGACCACTCACCTGGTCCAGAAGGCATGTTGCATTATGTGCACAGGTTGCCTGGTTGCTATTTGGCTTCTGAGTACATTTTAAGGTGCTGATTATTACTTATAAAGCCCTGTTTTGCAAAGAGCCTGGTTATTTTTGAAAGACCATCTGTTTTGATATTTTCACCTATCTGGTCAGGTCAACACGAATGGCACACTCAAGAGCTTAGCAATTATGTAGTGTCATCTTATAGGACTTAGGAAGGATGTCTTCTAGGAGATCGCTCAGAGTCACGATGGAGTCCGTTTTCCTCGAAATGGGTATAATAAATACAAATAAAATATGAGTAGGATGAAGGTTAATAACCTGAACTCCTGCTGCCCACATACATTTCTTCTGAAAGAGACACAAGGAAGAAACATGCAATAATGATAATCTTCAATTATTCTGCTGTTGAAAACAAACAGTTGTGGATATTTCAGAAATCTGTTTGTGGTAATAATCCAAACCTACTAACCTACTATGTATTATTTATTTTCCCACCTCATGTACAGGAACCTCCTGTAGTTATTTATTCAAGTTTGATAACATTTAAGAGTAGAATAGACTTACTAAAATACTCACTGACTCTTATAAAGTTCTTCTTAGTAAGATTAAGTTTGGATCCAACCCATCTTTATAATCGACTTCACAAAATAGAAACTGTCAACAAAAAATATATTGTACCATCTTATATTATTGCCAAAGTGGGGAAGCCAAACATTGTTCCATTCAAACAGATCATTATTTTCTCCTGGAATTGCACTACTCTTAAATTTCTAAGACCTCTAGGAAGTAATAATCGCTGACTCTTACGCAGGAAGTTAGCACCCATACCTCTCCTAGGAACATCCTAGGAAATATTAAAAAGATAGAATATTTCCTCTAAAAAGAGTAGAAACTCAGAAGCAGAAACTCACCTCAGAAGCAGAAATTCACCCCACCTTTGTTAATGGGTAGGCCATTAGGGCCTGGGCCAGAATACTTTACATTACAAAGATCTCCAGGTAAAGCTATAAAAATTGCCAAAAGCCCTTTTGGTGCATCATCATCCAGCAAGGTTCAACCAAGCCTGGAACTCAGGACAGCCTACAGAGCTGCCCCTGCATGGCCCCATGGGAGTCTGACAACCAATCAGAATACAAGCTCCAATTCAAATCCTAACAAAGGTTATAAAACCTAGGCACTCTCAGCATATCAGCCTTTTTCTTGATCTCTTCCTTCACCCTGAAGATGTGATCATCCTTCCTTTTCACTCTGGAGCTCCACGCCATGTGGTCCACCATTAAACCTTCCAAACAGCCTCCATGTTTCCAGTGTCTTTTTCCCCACTTAGAACTGAACCCAGAAGGATATTTCTTCCAACAGATCCAAGTATAAGATTACTACTATTTTATACTGCCTACTTGTTTTAATAATGCCTTTATATTGTTGTTGCAAAACAACTGACATTGACTAAAATACAAGATCATTTTAAAAGTACCTGGTTTTTATTACTATTTGGGGAGGTTAATAAAATTAAGACAGCCTGTTTCTCATTATGATATTGTAAAATATTCAATAGTATTGTTGAAAGGCTTGGAAAATGCCTTTCTTCTGAGGATTCGATTTTCCTGCTGGGAGAGCTCTGGTGCAAGGATACAGACAACTGCTTGAAAGTTGGATCTTTTTATTTTTCAGGAAGGCGAGAGATAGCAAGAAGTCTGCGTTCCTGGCGCTAGCTAGCTAACTTTGAATGGAAAATTCCTGGTTCTTTATACCTTTTTTCTCCCTTTTTGTGTGAATGTTTGTTTAGTGTTAAATGTTTAGATATAAAAATCCTGTCAGAGTTTAATTTTCACCGGAAGGCGTACTTAGCGAGGTGCGGAAAATAAACTCTGCGGAGCGGTTTGATTGCCTTATCGGTTCTTTCTTAATCTTTTTTACCTTTATAATGGGTTTTTCTATTTGTTTTCTGGCAATCTTCTGTCTGTTTCCTATGTAATTTATTCTGTGTCTTTTGTCTGTTTGTTTTGCTGATTTGGCCTGTAAGGGTTTTTTTTTCCTTGTTTCCCTAGCTTTCTTAATTACTTGGCTTTTGTCTAGGGGGCTTCTTTCAATACTTTTTATTAAATTTCTTTTCCTATGCAAGTTTGTTCTATGGCTGGCCTGATGTTCCCCTCAGGCTTTTCCTGCTTGGGTGTCACCACTATCCTCGTGAAGTTCCCTTTCCACAATCCTTCCTTTTTTTCTCTCTCTCTAAGGGGTGGTTTCTAATTGAATGTCTGGGTATACTTGGTATTGTGATCAATCTGGATCATTATCATGGCTGCCTGTCTCCCTTTTAATTTTCTCTTCTGAGAGGGAATACAGGCCTTTAGGCAGCTAAAGCAGGGCGGTATGCATCGACAGAGGCAACACATGAGGGCTCCAAAGACACATATGGTGACTGTGGTTGTTATAAAGATTTTGAGCCAATGGAAATCTGGCATCCATGAGAAGAGCCATGAAAAGTCCAGGAATGATTGCTCCTGACCAATATTCTGAGATAGCTCTTTCAGGTGGTGGATGTCCCTCCCTACGAGTTCTGAGGTTTCGTCCAGATTGAAGCAACCCATCCCTTGGAATGTTTCGCAGCCATAATTATGCTTCAAGAGAAGGAAGTCTATTGCTGCCCTATTCTCCAAGGTGGCTACTCTGACCTCCCTCAGTTCTCTGTTAAGGGCATCCAGGGCATGGGAGGTCGAATTCAAGGTACATGCTAGTCTATTCAAATTTTTAGAATTTCACACTGCCAATCCAAGTACCCCTACCAAGGATATTGCCAATGAGATGTATTCTGTTTTTGTGGGAAGGGAGACTTTGGAATCACAGTCTGAGTCTAGGGTTTGGAGGGCTCTCCTGTGTCGTCTCTGTAAGGATGGCATAAGCATAGTTAACCTCCCCAAGGTGCAGGGGCCATTTGTGGCATTTGCAGGAAGGTATGAGTAGGCTTTTAAGCCACAAAGGAAAAACCATCCTGGTGGGAGCTTCAGGTAACTATATGAAAATGATATGGTTTCTGTATAGTTGCATTTTAGTTCTGTGTTGCTAAGACTGATGCATTCTGTGACCCTAAGTGAGCTGCACCCAGTGACATTTGAGCATCTCTCAGAGGTGGTTACTGCAGCAATGTGTAAGGTGTACATGGTGTGGTCCTTGGTTTTTGTAGAGTGGCCCCAGCTAAAAATGCTTTCGTAGGAGTCAGGAAGGTTTCTAAATGTGGTGTAGTTAATGATGTTATGTGGCCTAGTTGCTACTCCCATTAGGCATGTGGTTAAGATATCTTTGACTGATTTCCCTCCTGCTAGGCAAAAGTTAGTGGTGTTGAGTATTTCTCTTGCTAAATATTCCCATATGTTTCCTTTCTCTGGGATAACACAGTTGCTTGTGTTACAAGTATTACAATTGTTACAGAAGATAATAATACATAGTATATATTGCATTTCATGTTCCCCATTGCTAGATTCCTTTTCTTCCCTTCCTCCCCCCCTCTTTTTTTTTTAATAGCAATGTAAAAAAATGTAAAAGGTCAAGTATCAAAAAATTATGAGAAAGGTATGGTTAAAGTCCTTTTTGTTAAGAAAAATATGATGAAAAAAGGTTTAAAAAAAATTAAAAAATGGAGAACGTGAGAGAAAAAATAAAAAAATTAGTTTATAACTCAGCACCTGGGAGTCCAGTTTTGTGTAATGCAACATTTGCACTTGGTTCCTCACAGTGGTGTGGTTCAACGGTGTTGAAGAATGCTGCAAGCGTCCATTGATCTGTGTTCCAATCTTTCTTGATTTTGATGGGTGGGATTGATTGTGGTGGAGTTTGGCTATGGTCTATGACTGCTGGCTTTGCATGTGTCCAATGTAGCCAAGAGTCTTGTTCTGCAACCTTTATGGTGGTGTGTGTAGTCAGTAAAACTTGGTAGGCTCCTTTACACCTGGGTTGTAGAGGGGAGGTTCTGGTGAAGAACTTGATCCACACCTAATCTTCTGGCTCATATGGATGCAGAGCTTCTTCCAGTCTGTGTCAGCACACTCTGGGTCCAGAGGGTCTGTTGTCTCTTTTGCAGGGCTGTAAGATAAGAAGAGAGAACCCTATTCCCCTTATCTAAGCAAAGGGAATGAGGATCTAGGCTTTGTAGGGTATGGTGGGGTGACCAAAAAGGATCTCAAAGGGGGAAATACCTATATCTTGTCTTGGTCTGGTTCTGATATAAAAGAGGGCAATTGGGAGCACTTGTGGCCAGGAGAGGTGTGTCTCCTTTAAGTAGTCCCACTTCTGATGTATCCCAGCCCCATAAGGAGGGTGGCAGGCTTTTTAAATCTTCATGAAGCCCTGTGTTGCTGGTTATCAGCATGATTGTCTTGTGTGTGCCTTTTCCTGGGATTTCCAATTGCGGCCCCTGTTTGCCACATGTTATGGTAGCTCCCATTTTACATAGGAGATCCCTTCCTAGTAGACAGTGGGGACTGGGGGCAAATAGTAAATGCATGGTCTACTGTGAAAGGTCCTAGTTCTACTGGTACGTTGTGGGTAAATTTTTCTCCCCCCTCCCATTATGCTATCCTGACCCCCTTCAGCCACTGCAGCTTTATATGGTGGTTCAGTAATGAGGTGGCTCCAGTATCAACTAAGCAATTGTATTTCTTTCCTCCTGTAAGAATTGTGACAATGGGTTCCCCTTCTGGGCTGTTTTTTAAAGGGATAGCTAGTCCATTAAAGGTAGCCATGAATTCAGAGCTTTCATTGTCATGTTCTAGTCAAGAAGGGGGTAAATCTTGTTCTCTCCTTTGCTCCCATTGATGTCTATTGTTAGTGTTGATTGGAGGAAAGGGAACACTGGGTGGTGTCCGATGACTGAAGTTTTGTTGCTCAGCGTAATGAACTAGATTATTGCCTAGCCTCGTGTTCCTAGGTGGTGGGTGATACCGGTTGTGGGAGGGGTGTTGCCTGCATTGCCTGCTGAAATGCCCTTCCTGTCCGCACCTATAGCAATGCTGGCATCTGCCTTGCGACCACCCTGCTTTATCGCAATGCCAGCACTTCTTTGAATTATAGGGAGCTCTAACAGACGGTTGTCTGGTATTATGTTGCATTACAGCAAACATTTTCAGGTCTTCCTGTATTTTTATTCGTCTCTTTCTATCTTTCTCTTCCTCTTTCGACTTGTCTCTTTGGTCATAGACGAAGTTAGCAATCCTGTGCAACTCCGCTATGTCTAAGGTTAGCCAGTTAGAGATGAAGCGGTGGAAATGTTCTTTAATATCTAAGGTGGACTGATTCATGAAGGCTGAAGCTAAAATTCTTTGGTCCTTCAGGCAGCTAAGGTCTAGATGGACATATGTAATAGCTGCTTCTGTCAGGCGGACCCAAAAAGCATCATGGTTTTCTTTTTCTTTTTGTGTGGTATTTTTGGAATTCAGACCAGTTTAGAGGCTTTTTGCCAATTTCCTCTAAGGCTTCTATTAAGTTATTTTTTGCTCTTGTGTATTCATCCCAATGATTGGTATCATTGTAGTCCCAGTTAGGGCGATGTACTGGCCATGCGATGCGGGCTGGGGCTGCCTGTCCTGGGATAGTTGGCAGTTTAGCGATTTGGTCTGTTTTCTCAAATAGTTTTAATAGTTCGTCTTTCGTTAGAAAGACTTGTAACAGCTGAGTCATGTCACCCCAGGATGGATTATGGCTGTCTATGATAGATTTCAGGGTTTTAATAACTGTTTGAGGATCAGCCCTGAAAGCTGGGGTATCCTTTTTCCAGATGACTAGGTCAGAGGCAGAGAAGGGACTGTGGGTAAAAACATATTCTAGTTGTCCCCTATTTCTGCCTGGGATTGGCTTGCTTAAAAGGGGAGCCATAATCCGTGCCTCAGTATTCCCTTCCCTGAAATGGGTTTCAGGCTTTTCCTTATATTTTTTTTTTCCTCAGTCAGGTCTTTGGTCCTAACAATTTCAGGCCAGCAGTACCAATAGGGTATTTGGCTGGGCTTAATGCACGTTCTAAGTGCTTTCAGGGTTTTATAATCTAAAGTACCGCTATCAGGCCAAATTTGTCTGCCCATGTCATCTCGCAATGAAGCCCACTTTTTGCAAAATTCTTTTCGCTTCCTTTTTATTCATTCCAGTTAGGACAGGCACTTGCCTTTCGTCCCAAGCCTCAAGTAATTTATCCAAGGGGGTCTCTTCCATTGCCCTCGAGCTACAACTTCCCATATTCCCTACCTGATGTGGGGATTACTTTGGTTGAGCCGGGCTACTGCTGTCAGTTTTCAGACAAAAAAGGTCTGGAAAGGACTCCGGTTTCCCTACACACAGAGTACGGCCCCTTTCTCTTAGGGAAACTCCACTGTCAGTTTTGAAGACCCCCCCCCAAAAAAACAGGGATCTTGGAGGACCGTCTGCCCCCTAGCAGCACCGGTACGGGCCCCTCCTCACACTCCGCCATCAGTTTTCAGATCTCCCTTAAAGGTGGGGATCTGGAAGGACCTGCTCTGCTTTGTAAGGCAAACTATTTCCAATTTTGTTTGCCAGCAGCCGGTACAGGCCCCTTCTAAATGCACAGGGCTTTACTTGCGGGATGCACTGGGACTATTTATTCTTCTTTCTATTTATTTCCCAACACCAGTTCCTGTCTCAGCCCACTCGGTTTTTCTAACGTCCTTCAGAAGGACTCACACTCCATGATCACCCCTTGCATTCCCAAATCCAGCCGGTCATGGCTTGTTGGAGCTAGCAGCTGGCTGGGGTGCAGCTGGTAATCATGGAGGAAGTGAGATCCCGCTGTTTCCACAGAGAAAACCCACAATCACACATCTGGTTCACTCACGCTTCCACTCCCCTCCCTAGTAAGATTATAAATTTGAAGTGGTATTCACCTGCTTTCAAGTAGCTGTTGAGCAGAAAAGCCCAAGGACTCCCTTTACTAACCTTATGCCTTCTGGGCTGGGTCCGTGGATGTTGTCCCTGGACAAAGAAGGTCCATGCTGGCTGGGTTTGGATCCACGGGCCCGGTCCGGTGGCAGGGTTGGCTGGAAAACCTTCGTGGTCGCCAATTGTTGAAAGGCTTGGAAAATGCCTTTCTTCTGAGGATTCGATTTTCCTGCTGGGAGAGCTCCAGTGCAAGGATACAGACAACTGCTTGAAAGCTGGATCTTTTTATTTTTCAGGAAGGCGAGAGATAGCAAGAAGTCTGCATTCCTGGGGCTAGCTAGCTAACTTTGAATGGAAAATTCCTGGTTCCTTATACCTTTTTTCTCCCTTTGTGTGTGAATATTCATTTAGTGTTTAATGTTTAGATATAAAAATCCTGTCAGAGTTTAATTTTCACCAGAAGGCATACTTAGTGAGGTGCGGAAAATAAATTCTGCGGGGCGGCTTGATTGCCTTATCGGTTCTTTCTTAATCTTTTTTACCTTTATAATGGGTTTTTCTATTTGTTTTCTGGCAATCTCCTGTCTGTTTCCTATGTAATTTATTCTGTGTCTTTTGTCTGTTTGTTTTGCTGATTTGGCCTGTAAGGGTTTTTTTTTCCCTTGTTTCCCTAGCTTTCTTAATTACTTGGCTTTTGTCTAGGGGGCTTCTTTCAATACTTTTTATTAAATTTCTTTCCTTATGCAAGTTTGTTCTATGGCTGGCCTGATGTTCCCCTCGGGCTTTTCCTGCTTGGGTGTCACCACTGTCCTCGTGAAGTTCCCTTTCCACAGTATTTAAGACAGTCCTCACATTATCTCCTAGCTGTGGATCATAAGGAAACTTACCCTGTGGAAGAACATCCTCATTAAGGCCAACTCAAAAAGTCAAAAAATATTATGCAAATGTGAAGATTGATCAGAACTGACTTCAACCTGGAAAACAATGTTAGAAAACTCTCAATGGTTACATCAGTTGGAGAAAGGAAGGGCAGCTTAGTCCAGATAAATTGCACCTTATCCTTGCAAACACTTAACTTTAAGAATCCAATCCCATGTACATTCTGAGAAATTCCACATTTGAGTTTAATGAGACACACTCCAGGTAAGATTTTGATCTATGGATTGGGAAATAAGCTTTAAAAAGCTCCCTGAGACTGGAGTCTAACTAAAATGCCCTCAGTTTATTCAGATTTACCTGCATTTCATGAATTAAACTTACATTGCCCAATGTCCCAAGATGAAGTGGGCAAGAGCAATATCCATTACAAAGCAGGGAAGTTGAGACAGGGCCTTCCCATCCATTCTAGGCGGCCTTGTTGCTCACAAGAGTTACCATCCAGTCTTTTGGATTGGGAGAACAGGACCAAACAATCCTCAGAACATTCGTGCCCTCAGGAAATGTATCCACTTTTCTATTATACACCCATAGAAGATAACACCGGGACTGAAAATTCATCATAAAATGCACATATTCAAAACAGCTCCACTTAAAAAAAAAAAAAAAAGCATTCAAAACAGAACAAAAAAACTCACCTCACAGTTAAATTTATGGGCTATTGCAATTGCAATCTTTTCATAGATAGGAAAAAGTGAGGCTGAAGTCCTGGGTGATTACTTCCGATTGCATAGAGTCAATTTGTAAAGCACACTGAGCCTTAACAAAAGATCTACCTCTAGTTGAAATAAAAAGCTTGAGCTTTTAATTAAAAATGCAAAACAAATGTGTGGTGGGTTTTATTTTGTTTTGTTTTTTTGTAAATTACCAAGCAGCAATTCTATCAAAGAAAAGATGGATCTTTCCTGTGCTGGATTTTTTTTTCCCCTTCTCATTCTTGGGTTTCCTGGATGATAACCTGTCAAAATAATTGCAAAAACTTGAAAGTTTTGCTAGTATTATTCAGAACATTGTCAGATTGTGCTCCTATGCTCTCCATTCTTGCTGATGTTAAAAAAATATGTACACAGGGGAAACAATATCCATCTTAGTTTTAATCATAGTAGAACTATTAGCATTATTTTGACTTATGAAGAAACAAAACATTACTGTAGGTTGAAAATGATTGTTAGTTTTCCTTTCAAATGGCAGTTCATTTTTTTTATATTGGTAAAATTCTTCAGAGCTGAATTCTTTCTTCTAATTTATGTTGTCAATGAACTCATTGGCAGTATCATTAAAATGCCTTTTCTGGCTCTTCTGCTTGCAAATGAATTGTGTGATTTAGCCTGTCTTTCTCATGCTTTTGCAAACTGGCAAATTCAGCTGCATTCTAAGGCACTGAAACTTTTGGTCTTTACTTCCTTGC
Source organism: Hydrophis major (assembly GCA_033807585.1). Lineage (NCBI taxonomy): Eukaryota > Metazoa > Chordata > Lepidosauria > Squamata > Elapidae > Hydrophis > Hydrophis major. Next base: position 226,944,592 of record CM066329.1, read on the forward strand.
TATATCTCATAGCATACTACAAAAAAAGCATCCAAATCAGTTTTAAACATTGGAAATGTACATACAATCATCTTTGATAGCAAGCATTTCAATTTCACTTGAGGGTGGAGCATTCCTCATAGGAAATAATTTGAATAACATAGAGTTGCCATTACCAATCATTTCCTTTTTAAAATCCTACAGGATTCTTTAGCTGACTTAATGACTTAATGTTCTTGACTTTCTATACCTAGGAAGAAAGGGATTCTCTAAATCTAAATCTTTTTTGTTGTTCAAAGACATCCTGTAATTGCATCAAATTACCAAAATGAAGTTGTGCTTGATGGGACTATAGATGATTTTGAGAGCTCTATTTTGGGACAATTTACACCAAGAAATGAAGCAAAGAAAAATAATATGCAAGTTTCACTCATATCCATCTACTTCCCCCAAGATCTCCCCTCTCCTCAAATGACATGTCATCAAAGAACACAATCAGCTCCAGGTAATTAAAAGCAAATGATTGTAAGGAAGCTGTTCTAATTGTCCACTTTGTAATGCAAAATTGTATCAGATTTATGTTTTCCTTTTCCTGTTGAAAGTGTTGAAAAGGCAAGATATCTTGACAAAGTTCTCATAATAATGGTCAGATCACCTGCTATTCCACAGAGAAAATAGCTTCCCATAAATACACTTTCTGACACATTCTCATTCCTTTCTATGACCCAAGGTGGAACAATGATATTCCTCTCCAACTTTATCCTCATAATAATCGTGGACATAATAATAGGACCATCCCTAGTGTTGCCATATCAGGGCTGCATATCTTAGTCACTATATGATAGCAAAAATTTAAATGTATCCCTTTCAAAATCTCTCCAAATCATCTATAATCCCATCATCTAGCTGCATGTTGGAGTTTTGCAGCTTAAATGCACAACTGTACTCCCAGGGAGTTTCTTAATCTAGTAATCCAAGAATTATACTAAACTGAAGTATCATGCAGGTTCCCTGAAAAGAATAAGAGTTGGAAAGGATCTTGGAAGTCTTTTCATCCAATGCCCTACTCAAGCAGAAGACTTAGGCTATACCACTTCAGACAGATGGTTCTCCAATACCTTCTTAAAAACCTCCAGTGATGGAGCACCCACAAACCCTGGGTTACAAAGATTGAGCCACAAAGTGCTTTGTTTTTACAGAGAGTGGCATATTTTTTCCATATTTTGATAAAGTAATTTGCAGCATACCCAAAGCTTTGACTATGCTGGGAAAGGTATGCCAGCTTGGTGTGGTGGTGAAGGTCCTGGCGTAGAAACCAGGGAATGTAAATGGTGAGTTCTTGGCCTCCCTTGGGCATGAAAGCCATGAAATCTAGCTTGGTGACTCTAAATCAGCCCCTCTCTCTCGGCCCAACTTTCTTCACAAGATTGCTGTTGTGGGGAAAGGAGGAGGAGGGATGAGTATTAAGATGTTCATTGCTTTGAGTTATAAGTGTGTGTACAAAAAGATAGGATAAAAATCCAACAACAGTAACAACAATAATAAACTAGGATGCTAGCAGCAACCTATGACAGCATCAATCAATGATATTTGTGATACATTTTTAAATGTTCAGTTGACTGACTTTCATGTTTAATGAGTAAAAGAGATCATAATAATATCTGTAACACCCTCAAACATCCACATCTGCCTATGCCAGGTCCTTGGTATGGACTCGATAGATAGACAAAAATGCCACCCAGTCTGAACCTCTGGCTGATTGTGTGATCAATGATTATAACAACAATAACAATAATTAATAACAACAATAATATTTTTAAAACATTTATGTTCTGCCTCCTCAATATATCAAGGAACAGCATATTCTGCCTCCCTCCCATTTTAAAGTATTATTTCTCCAAGTTAGAGGAAGGACAAAACAATAGTTCCCCCAAATCCTGGACAAATAATCCCGCATAACTCTCTTCTTAGTTGATATGGACTCATCCATGCCACCTGTACGATAATGATGAGCAAGGGCATGTAGAATAGCTGTCTCAGACACATGACAGGTGATCTAGTCACATTGTTCAGATCCCAAAGCTTTATGCTTGTGGCAACAATTGGCAAGTGTCCTTCTCTTAGTACATGGTGTGTGTACCTCTGCTACAGGGACTCTTTGGGGGCCTTTTAACCCTCTTTCTTTCCTGATTTTTGTGACCATAGACCAAGCCTTCTAACATTGGGTCACCAAGTGTGGTGAAACTTCCAAGGTGGGATTTCCAAGAAGACCCTTGGATGCAATGAAGGAGCCCAGACTGTATCCAACTGGAGTTGGTTGGCTGGAAAGCAAGATTTGGCAGGAATTTCCCCCCCCCTCCTTGCATCCTCTTTCGCCTGCCCCCCCCAACCCAGCCTTTCATCAACACTAATTGGCTCTTCTGATCTAATCTAATCTGAAGCAAGAAGTGAGAAGCAAGCAGGGGTTCCAAAGCTCTCACTTCCCCCTCCCTGTACAATGGTCTACCTCCTTCCCCTCCCATTGCTCTTTGATATTCATGGCGGTAGGAGCCCAATTCCCACAGCGAACCACAGGCGGTGTGAGACAGTGATGGGCAGACTTGCCTGCGCCCCTTCCAAGAAGACTTCCACAACTCCCACCCACCCAGAAACAGAAAAGGCACTCTCTTCAATCTTGCCACCACACACAAACATGCAGCCCTAAAAATGGGCTGTGGGATAGGGGGAGAAATGAGGACCTACCCTGCTAAAGTAAGGATGAAGTGAAACATCCTTCAAGAAGATCCTCAAGGATTCAAATTAAGAGCCTTGTGACATCCTGAAGGCATAACAGCTCTACAATGGTACTGGTTTTTTTTGAAGTAATAGAATACATGTGGGAAGTATTAATAATTCTCCATGGTTGACAAGTCTCTATCTAGATAAGAGACTAGGAAGACTAAAAAAACAAGGATGGCCCAAATGTAACATGATTTTTTTTTTTTTAAGAAAATGGAGTTACTCAGTGGAAAGTAACCTGTCTTTGTGTGTATTTATTTGTTTTATTGATTGATTTGCTTGTCAAACTTGTACACGATAACTAGTATAAGTATGAATATAAACAAGAACAAAGGAAGTAAATTCAGATAAATGGGGACAGTAAGACAGGGATGGTAGGCACGCTGGTGCACTTATGCACGCCCCCTTTAAGGACCTCTTAGGAATGGGGTGAGGTCCATGTATGTATATAATGGAGAGGGGATGAGAGTGTCAGTGAACATTTCATGTTCATTTGGACTATTATGTAATATGTTCCATTCCATATTAATATGTACCTTAAGATTTGTGTGTCAATAAATCAATTTCACTTTAGAGAAAGAAGGCATGGTTGTTTTTCCCACTGAGATCTTGACAATTAGAGAACTAGGGATCCTACCTCAACTTTGAGAGATACAAAAGGGACAGAGAGGGGAGGATGGTGAGGGAGAACCCCGTTGATATGTTAGCCTCTATTGAAAGGGGAGAAAATTTTAAGAAAGGCAGCGAATGTCTACCCAGAAAATGTGAATGTTACGGAAGTAAACCATGTGCTTTGGAATCACACTGGCAGAAAAATGGAGATAGCTAGTTACATGGGGAAGTAGAAAATCATCCCAGAAGAAAGTGATGGAAAAAAACCACTTCCTTATTGTCAAGAAAATTGAGCGGTTGGTCCTGGAGTCTTATCCTTAAATACAAGGTGGCATATTCATTCACTAGAAATCCATCAAGGGCAGAAAATATCAGCAATGACAACTGGATAAAAATGCTTGGTGTTGACCTCACTTTGATGCCAGTCAAGAAGCACCCAATTATTATTCACTTTGCTATGACTGTAGACTTTCCCAAAGCACTCAGCAAGGCAACATGGAAAACGAACCCCAAAGGACACAATCCATGGTTCTGATCCAATTATAGGTCTTCTTACATGCTATTTACAAACAAATTTGAAAAATGTTGGCTTTATCTTGAAATTTCTAGTTTATTGCTTCCTAGCAATCATAAGCTAGCTATCATTGATTAAAATATCCCTATTCTAGTGGAAAGAGCAATAGTTGCAACAGTTCTTAGTATTTTGTTATTTATTTAATAAAATACACCACAGTCAAAAATGCATGAATGACTATTTGGGGCAATAGATAGGATGTTCTCCCATCTTCCCTTAACATTCAGGAGGAATAGATTGACTGTACATTTGGCAAATAGCCAGAAAAGAGGGAAAGAAGAGAACAAGAGGGAAAGATCCTTCCATTGGTGTCTCCTAGATCTGCTGAACCATCAATTTTCAGCAGACCTGGATGTATTCTTGGAGGGCTTCAATATCACAGTTCAAATTGATTTGCAGTTATTTGGCTGACTGAAACATGGTAGAAACAGCATGTATGTACGTATGTATGTATGTACGTATGTATCTCTAATATCCAAACTTAGTTAAAAATTTCAAATGTACTCAGAGCAGAGCAGATAGTCATAAAAATAATGAATATATCAAGATTCAGAAAGTCCTGCTTGCAACTAGCATGCTTAGAAAAACTAAAAGGCAAGAGATAAATATTTAACTAAAATATCCCACTTTATGTGGGTAATCTAGGAGACTCTTTATGCAGTTAATAAATTTACGGCTGAAAAAGAGATTGATCCTAGGATCTTTTAACACCCCCCACCCTTATTCCCTACCTGAAATAATATTCTCTGACACTACCTTAAACTAGGGATATATGCATACATATATGGGATTTGCTTTTTTTTTTTTTTGCACTAAATCTGACCCCTCTGTCTTGAACAGACTTGATCGACCCTTTCCAAAAAATGTAATACTTGGATTCATTTTGTGGCCATACCTCTTTTAAAACTACAGAAATGGTCATCCATGCTTGCTCCTGTCATTTGATATTAAGCCTAAATGTAGGAAATTTGGGTTCACATTTTAGCTCAAGGAAGAAACTTGCTATGTTTATTGAGGGAAATCAGTGGCTGCTTCACACCTAAGGTTAAGCCTTGGGGGCTTATGAACCAAATTCCTGGCTTAGTACAATGTGTAAATCCAGCCTAATTCACTAAGGAAGGTAAAGTCTCCTTCAAGTTGAAGACAGGTCCTTGTAACTTCAGGCACATGTCCACACAGATTTTATCCATGACACATTAGCAATTTGGCATGGCCTTCTTCCAGCATGTTTTTGGAACCTTTTGTGACTTTCTAGCTTACAACCTAGGGTTTTCTGGCATTCTATCAAATAACTAATCAGATATCATCCTATTTATTTTAAATCAGGTAAAGATGTCCAGATGCTTCCACATACATTTGCAGAGAATCCCTGCAAATATCAAATGGGGTTTGTGTGAAGACTCAAGTGCAAGATTTAGATAATCTGGGAAAACCATAAATGTATTAGGCTTTCTTTGGAGTGTTGTGGGAACTTCTAGATCTAGAATACTATGTTGGAGCAATGAGGTGGTTCCCCAGCTATAAGAGAGCAATTAAAGATTTGTATCCTATCTCATCAAATTCATCTGGATTTACATATTTGAGCAATTACTAAATTAATTCCTGTCTCACTGGTTTAAAATTTGTCTGGGCACAGGAGGGGTCAAACACTTTCTCAAATAAATGTAATTATGATTGGAGTGCTGGCAAGCTAAATATAAGGTGGGCATTCTTATTCTGGTGCTTACTTGAGGTGCATCTCCATCATAGAAGTTGGCAGTCAATCATCTAAATGACAGTAGGTTGGGGAAATCTCATACATTCCCCCTTCCATTTTCTGAGGAGTTACTTCACGGTAAACATGCAGAGACTTCAATGGTAAATCATTTGCAGCCTTTTCTTGCACCACTCCTATAAGCTACTGCAGCCCTCCATACTATTGCCATGACTGTGCTTCTGTTCACCTTGGGAAGTATTGTAGGCAAATATCCCAGTGAAAACTAAGGAGAAAACCCAGGCATATCTGGCCATGAGGTGGCTCAATTGTCTGGTTCAGAATGAATCCCAACTGTTTTTATGGATCAGCCTGTTTTTTCTGTTTGCTTCCCACCTTCCTTCCTTCCCTCCCTCCCTTCCTCAATTTGCAAATGAATTTTAGCCTTGAAGGCCAAATTCCTGCATATCAGAGGGGGGGAGGATGTGACAAAGAAAATATCTTCTTACCTACAAACAACATTCTTCCCCCCCCCCCTCCTCCTTCCCCTGCTGTAAGTGATTGCTTCAGTTCTTCTCTGGGGATTGAAATAAGGCTATAAGTATCTTTTGGGCCCTGCATTTAATTCTGGGATTCCATCTGTACTTACTTGAGAAAGCACCCAACTGATTACAAGAAAGTCTTCCTTCTGAATAAACACGTGAGGGATTAAACAGCCTGAGGAACAGATGCCATTCCACTTCCAAAAAGTCATAAAAGTAGTTGCTTTATACTATAGGAAACCCAATGCCTAAAGATTCAAGATTTTACTAGATATCACCAATCCTTGCTGCCACATCTTGCTATTTATACTGCACAAAGTAGTTAACTCATGTCTTCTTTTCATGCCTGCAGCTGATCTACCCTTATTTCACTGTATCCTGCATTTTAAAAAAAATGGACCAACCTTAACAAAAATTCAGGAGCTACTTTATGTTGGATTAGGATTCAAAATCTGTCAATTTGAATCCAGTCTAAAGTAGATGATTTCTGGGCTAGATTCATCCAAATTTTTTGAAAGCAAATTATGACAAATTCAGCTTTTGGACTAAGTAATTATCAATTTTGTTTGTTTGGGTTATCCTTCAAAGGAAATTTCATTAGATGCCCCTGTTTAATGGAAAACATCCGAAATCATGTCCTTTGAATTGTCTTTGGCTTGTTTTTGAGAAACATGCCAAGTGTCTTCCACGCTGAATGTCCATTCAAATTCTTACAAGGAGAATTCCCCATCAAAAACTTACTGTGGGCATAGGTCATTTGGGCGTTTCTCACAGGAGCAAAACTGTTACCTTCTCCCACTACCCCCCAGATGTCTGCCTGTTGTAGAGTCTTAAAGGCACAGTCTTTATTCAAGGGTGAGAGGAAACCTAATCAGCAATAGAATAAAGCTGGTAGTAAACAGTGGTGTACATTGTATTGTTTCCTTACCCAAAGCTGTCACATGCTTGAACTTTCTGCATTGGCGCCACAGAGATTAACTCCTTGCTAATAATGACTGTTGGCTCACCCGGACATTTGCACAGAATCAAAATGCTCTCTGGAGTATTTGACTGTGTTTGCACACTAAAAAGGATGTAATGTCTTAGCTACTGTACACACAAGAAAATGGTGACACATTCCATAGGTGGTGTGCTAGAATTCAAAAGGAGATTGGTAATTGCATCCTTCTTATCAGAGTAGCAAATCCCAAGATTAAAACTGAGCACGTAGGCCACTGGCACCTAATTCTAGGCCAGGAATATTGCATAATTATTATTTTTAGCACGCACACACACACATCTTCATTTTCAGTCCCACCTTTTGATTGTGCTTTTTCTCCTAAAAGGTTCTTGGCATCAATAAAAATAATCTTAAATAGTCATCAAGTGTTGGTGTTGGTGTTTTGAAAAATAAATAAACTAGAGCTATGGCTCAGACTTCAGAGTAAAACCGTCATTTCCAGAACAGCATCCAAAACCATACACGCAGTGGTTGCATTATATTGTCAAAGGCTGATAACTCAAGATTCACAATTATTAAGGTATATGCTTATAGAATGCAGCAGAATTTGCCTTTCTTGGGTAATCATCCATAAACCCATATGCTGTGAATGAATAATATGGCAATTCCCTTTTTACACTCAGTCTTTGTGCTATGCTGACCTGCAATAATGCTAACCTGTAAAAAATAATCAAATCACAATATTGTAGAATTGGTAAAGCCCACAAGATCCTCCAGTCCAGCTATCTGTAGCATGCGGGGATATTTATTAAACTGGCCTTCAAAGGTGGCTTTCCAGACTCTTAAAAATCTCCAGAAACTGAGAACTCACACATTCTCCAATTGTGACTTTTTATACTTCAAGTACTGGGTTTGTTTTTTTTAATGTGGCATCTTTAGATAGCAAGCAAGCAAATAAAGCAGAAGCATTTAATAGTTTAAAGCTCTCAACATAAATAACAAACATGCTTTTCTCTTGCCAAACTTTTTGTTGTTAATTTTAATCTTGGATTTCAATGTTAATGGTATCCATTTTAAGGTTATGCTCCATTGGTTTACAGCAGAAGTCTTCAAACTTGGCAACTTTAAGACTTGTGGACTTCAACTCCCAGAATTCTGGCAGTTGAAGTCCACAAGTCTTAAAGTTGCCAAGTTTGGGGACCCCTGGTTTATAGCAATGTGGGAAGGCCAGTAATTAATGTAAGCTACCATGAATATTTACAAAAGAGAAGGCAGAGGGCTGGCTATAGTCTTCCTCCATTGATGGGCTTGATTGGTGAGCAAAATAGTATCAATTTTCTGCTTTTTTTAAAAAAAAAAGAATTTTATTAATTTTCTACAAACAAACAAGACAAACAAAACATTAAAACATCAACTCTCATATGTATATCCAGCGTGTCGGTTGGTTCATCAGTTTTGTGCATTCATTTTGTAGTCTCAGTTACAATTATGTTACATAACAACTCATATTGTCAATCCAAACTTATACATCCTAATATCGCTATTAAAAAAAAAAACTTTTGACTATACTTTTAATTATTCATGCTTTATGAGATAACAATACTTTAAACAGTTTATTCGGTAACAAATCATATATTCATTCCAAATCAATCCTAAAAACACTTTATAAATATAGTGTCAAATAATAAAGACAAGAAAAAAAGTAAAGATATTCCTTACTGTCTAACATTCTAAATATTCTATTATCGTATTCTATCATCTAGCCATTGATAAAAAAGATCCCAAATTTCATAAAATTATTTATCCTCTTGCTCTCTAATTTCAAATGTCAATCTATTCATCTCAGCACATTCCAGTATTTTCTTAACAATTTCTTCCTGTAATGGTATTTTCTCATTCTTCCAGTTTTTAGCAAATACAATCCTAACCGCTGTTAATACATTTACAATCAGGTATTTCAAATCTTTACTGTATGTATCAGGTAAAATTCCCAATAAAAAGATCTCTGGTTTCAAGTCTATGTGTTTCTTTGTCATTTTTTCCAGCCACATGCGAATTTTAGTCCAATATTTTCTGGCATCCTCACAAGTCCACCACATATGGTAATATGAGCCAGGTATCTGATGACATTTCCAGCATTTTTCAGATTTGTTCTTAAACATTCTTGCTATTCTTGTCGGGGGAAAGTGCCACCTGTAAAACATCTTATACAAGTTTTCTTTATATGCTGTTGACATTGTCATTTTATAATTTTGAGACCACAGTTTTTGCCATTTCTCTAAATCAATCCCATATCCAAAATTCTTCCCCCAAACAATCATAGTTTCTTTAACTTGTTCTTCCTCTAATTTAATTCCCAGTAAATAACCATATAATTTTTTAAACACCTTCTCATCAGTACCCATCAAGATCTCATCTAAGTCAGTCTGTTTATCATAGAATCCCTCCATTTTAGAATCTTCATCATATCTTGAATGTATTTGTGCATATGAAAACCAATTCATCCTTATACCTTGTTCCTCTAAATTTTGAATTGATTTAAGTTCACCCTTTTCATCCAATAGTTCCCCGTATCTAACTGTTTGTTCCTTTTTATAAATTATAGGATAGGAAAATGCTTTAATAGTCGATAACCAAACTGGATTTTCAAATAACATTGTCTCTTAATCTTCTCCCAATTTAACCACAAAGACTCCCGTATATAATGTCTTCTAAAGTAACCCTGTGTTTTAGTTCCCTTATACCATAAAAAAGCATGCCAGCCCAAAAGCAAATCATGACCTTCTAGTGTCAACAATCTAGCCTTTCTTAATGTTATCCATTCTTTAACCCACATCAAGCTTGCAGCTTGATAATACAATTCCCAATTAGGCAGGCCAAAACCTCCTCTAATTCTAGCATCTTGCAAAAGCTTTAGTTTTATTCTCACTTTTTTACCTTGCCATATAAACTTCAACATGATTTTATTTAAATCTTCAAAATAGTCTTTTCCAAGCCTAAGTGGTATTGTTTGAAAGAGAAATAGAATTCTGGGTAAAATGTTCATCTTAATTGTTGAAATTCTCCCTATTAATGACAATTGCAAGTTTTCCCACTTCTTCAAGTCTGTAGCTATCTGTTGTTTAAGTTTAATATAATTATTCTCTTTTAATGTGCTACATCTTGCTGTCAAATATATCCCCAGATACTTAACCTTATTCGTAACTTGGATTTTCAAAAGGTCTGCCAGTTCTTCTCTTTGTCTCAGTAGCATGTTCTTTGTCAAAATCTTTGTTTTATCTTTATTTATTTTCAAACCAGCCATCTCACCATATGTCTCTATCTTTTCCAATAACTTTGGAGCTGTTTCTAGCGGAACTTCCAAAATAAAAGCTAAATCATCAGCAAAAGCTTGTAGTTTGAATTCTTCCTTTTTAATTTTCATTCCTTTTATGCTTTTATCATCCCTAATATTTCTATTCAACACTTCCAAAGTCAACACAAATAGCAAAGGAGATAGGGGACATCCTTGTCTTGTCCCTTTTCTTATATTAATAAAGTCTGTAAGTTCTCCCTCCATCATTACCTTTGCTGTCTGTTTATTGTATATGGCTTCTATTGCTTGAATAAATTTTCTGGCAAAACCCATCTGTTCCAATAGTAATAACATAAATCTCCAGTTCACGTTATCAAATGCCTTTTGAACATCTAGAAATATCAAAGCCATTTGCTTTTCAGGATGAGCCTCATAGTATTCCAAAGTATCCAGGATTACTCTCATCTTGTCTCTGATTTGTCTCTTTGGCAGAAATCCATTTTGATCTGGGTGGATAAAATTATTTAAATATTTTTAAGTCTTTCTGCTAAAATTGAAGCAAAAATTTTATAGTCTGCATTCAATAAAGAAATAGGTCTATAGTTCTTAATTTGCAGTGGGTCAGCCTCTTCTTTTGGAATAAGTGTAATATAAGCCTCTGACCATGTTTTAGGTATCATCTTCTTTGACATAACTTCATTCATAACTTCTAACAATGGGATGCTCAATGATTCTTGAAATGTTTTATAGAATTCTGCCGGAAACCCATCTGGACCTGGTGCTTTCCCATTATTTTGTTTCTTAAGTGCTTCATTTAATTCCATCATCGTTATATTGCTTTCTAGCATTTCTTCAGTCTCTTTAGGTATCTTCGGTAAGTTAGCATTCTGTAAGTACTGTTTGACTTTTCCCTCATCAATATTCTCTTGTTTATATAGTTGCCCATAAAAATCTCGAATAATTTCCTTTTTCTCCTTATTACCATAACAAACTTGGCCTTGATCATCTATTAGCTTCAATATTTTTCTTGATTCCTTCTCCTTTCTCAATTTATATGCTAGCCATCTGCCTGGTTTATTTGCATCTTCAAAATAATTCTGTTTAGAGTTTCTAATTTTCTGTGCCAGTTCTTCTTTCTCTATTAATTCCATTTTATGTTTAATTACATCCAGCTTCAATTTAATATCTTTTTTCTGTGGCATTTTCTGTAATTCTTTTTCAAGTCTTTTATACTCATCTTCCAGGGCCTTAGAAGTTTGCCTTTTCCTAATATTCTTTTTTCTTGTGTAATCTATTATCAAACCTCTAGCATATGCCTTCATTGTATCCCAAACATTCTGCATTGAAGTATCTTCTTTTTTATTTTCTCTAAAGAAAAAAGCAACATTGGCTTTTTTCTTTAGATCAATGTTCTGCTTTGAGCTTCCATTTTAAGTTCCCACCAGGCTTCCAATGTAGCTTTGTGGGAAACCAAAACAGCAATCAATATTCAGTTGTTGCCCCATATGTTTCCTGGGGGCGGGGAGAGATCTCAGAAACCATTGGACCCTTCCTGAGAGACAGGATCTGGGCAGCTGCTTGGGAAGGGGATGCAACTTCAACTTCTGTCTGACGAGTCATGCCTTTTTTCTTTCCCAACCTCCCTTTTCAGCAGAAGATGGAGTGGGTGGTTTGGATCCCATTTTTAATGTATGTTTTTGTGGGGTGTGATTGTTTTTGTGGGGTGTGATTGCTTCTTCAGTGTGGGTTTCAACAACCGTTCAACTGTTATTGGTTTGATTGTCTTTCCTTATTTTAATCCTAATTATTTACACACTGCAAACTACAAGATGGATGGATGATAGATGGCTCAGCCCATTCCCAATCAAGATAATAAAAAAAAAATCAAAGAAGCAGTTGATCCACTAAGGAGAGAAGACAGCAAGGAAATAACAGGTAACAGAGAGAAAGCAGAGCTGCTTAACTCATTCTTTACATCTGTCTTCACCCAAAAACAAACTATAGCTCAACCCACCAAAAACACAACTGTAACAAACAGACCAGAAATAAAAGTTAAAATAAGCAAAAAAAATAGTAAGAGAACACCTGTCTGATCTTGATGAAAACAAATTACCGGGGCCTGATGGATTACATCCCAGAGTTTTAAAGGAGCTGGCAGAGGTCATCTCAGAACCACTGCACTATATCTTTCAAAAATCCTGGAGCACCGGGGAACTAGCAGAGGACTGGAAAAGAGCTGGTGTGGTTCCCATCTTCAAAAGGGGGGGGGGAGAAACAGACCCAGGAAACTATAGACCAATCAGCCTAACATCAATACCCAAGAAGATACTGGAAAAGATAATAAAAAAACAGATCTGCCAACATCTAGAAACAAGTAAAGTAATAACTAGCAGTCAGCACGGGTTTGTTAAAAACAGATCATGCCAAACTAATCTTATTTCATTATTCAACATAGTGACTAAATTAGTAGACCATCAAAATACTGTGGATATAATATATTTAGATTTCAGCAAGGCATTCGATAAAGTAGACCACAACCTACTTTTTGGTAAGCTAGAAAAAAGTCGGATAGATAGCACCACCACCAGATGGATTCGCAACTGGCTGACAAACTGTACTCAACAAGTAGTCCTTAATGGGTCTAAGTCTACATGGAGGGAAGTAAGCAGTGGGGTGCCACAAGGTTCCATCTTAGTCCCAGTACTCTTCAATATCTTCATTAACAACATAGATGAGGGAATAGAAGGGGAACTTACCAAAGTTGCAGATACTAAGCTGGCAGGAATAGCTAACATCCAAAAAGGCTCAAGATCCAGAGGGGTCTTGACAGACTAGAACACTAACAAAATGAAATTCTAACAAAATGAAATTCAATGTAGAGAAAAGTTAACCCCTACACTTTGGCAAGAAAAACCAAAGATACACATATAGACTGGATGAAACCAGGCTTAATAGCAGTAACTGTGAGAGGGATCTTGGAGTCTTAGTGGACAACCAGCTAAATAAGAGCCAGCAGTGTGCTGCAGCAGCCAAAAAGCTAATGCAATCCTAAATTGCATTAACAGAGGGATACAATCAAGATCAAGTGAGGTACTTATACCACTCTATAAAACCTTAGTCAGACCACACCTAGAGTACTGCATCCAGTTTTGGTCACCACACTATAAATAAGATGTTGAAACTCTAGAAAAAGTACAGAGAAGAGCAACCAGAATGATTAGGGGACAAAAGATTAAAATATATAAAGAACAGTTACAGGAACTGGACTTGGCTAGTCTAGTGAAGAGAAGGACCAAGATAGACATGATAGCAGTGTTCCAGTATTTGAGGGGCTGCCACAGAGAGGAAGGGGTCAAGCGATTTTCTAAAGCACCTGAAGGCCAAACAAGGAATAATGGAAACTGAACAAGGAGATATTTAACTTGGAAATAAGGAGAAACTTTCTGACAGTGAGAACAATCAACCAATGGAACAGCTTGCCCTTGGAAGTTGTGGGAGCACCATCATTTGAGACTTTCAAGAATAGATTAGACTCCCATCTGTCAGAAATGATGTAGGATCTTCTGCTTGGGCAGGGGGTTGGACTAGATGACCTACAAAGTCCCTTCCAACTCTCATAATCTGTTTAAGGCAGGATCATGTATTGCTGCATTTATTTCTATGGCATGAGAACTATCAGAAGGCCCCTTGGCCATGAATGCCTGCATAGGGATCCAAACAGCTTGGTTAAAACAAACATGATGTAGCACTATGTGTGAATCCAATGAGTGTCGGCTGTTCTCTAAACATTCAAGCAGGATCTTTTCAAAATGTTCTTGGATGTGCCAGAGATGGAATCTGAGACCTTCTGCATATAGTGCATACATGTCCAATCCCACTCTGCTTTACCCCTCCTGTAGCAACACTAGGTATCTTCAGACATTATTCAGGTCTCCTTAAACTGCAAGCATTGATACAGTTATATTGTCAGGAAGGAAATGTAATGTGCATATCAAAAAGTACCACAGCAATTGTGCAAAATACAACCTTAAGCCATGTACATAAAATAGAGGCCCACTCAGAATAATGGCAGCTATAGGGATGTAAAATTTTTATCCAGGCAGCAGCCTCTACTACTGAGAAAAAAAATTATTTGTCAGACATCAGAGAAGTTGCTTAGATGAAATCTTCCATTCTTTCCTCAGAAATTCATTTTCTGATGAATTCAATAAAATATTAACTGAGGAATGTTACATACATAAAATAACTAACATAATATAATTTAGAGGAGTTTACTCTCAAGTAAGCATATGTTGTAACAGTTACTCAAAATCATGGCATGGAATAGGATAGAACTATAATTTATTTTGTAGTTTCTTTGAGCATTCATGGATTGCTATTTTCCTACCATAACAGCTCATCTATAGTGGTTCCGGAAAGTAAAATCCAACAGTTCTGCTCTCCAGACTCAAAAGCAGAACCAAGAAGTCACAGTCCTGGATAACACAAAGCCAAAAAAAAAAAAAAAAAGAGTGGGTGAGTATTTGGTTTTGGCTTAATGTGTGAACTTAACCATGGTGGCCTATACCGCATTGTGCAACCTCAATCAGTTGCCCTTTGTTCAGCAAATCATGGCCAAACAAGCCATGGCTATATAAGCACACTGTGTGAACCCAACCATAAACTGAACTTTTTAGATTCTTTCTTGTGACTAATAATTCATCTGAGGTTTTTTTAATCAAAATTAAGGGGACACCCAGGAATATTGGAATATTCATATAGCATCTTTTAGGACATTCTTTTGCAAACTGACCCTCCAGATATACTCACCACATGCTGTCCCTGCAAATGACAATGTAACCCAATATATATCTAAAGAGCACCAGGTTAGGGAGAATTAGATTGGAGTCTTGAATTAGGAGCAGGGGAAAAAACAGATTCCACTTCACCCGCTAATGAAAAGTCACTTTGTGAATTTAGGCCAGCCAATCATTCAGTATTCACTAATATCATGTTGTGTGAATGAAAGAGCAGAATTCAGCATGCTGCCTCAAACAGGAAATGTAGGCTAAAAATGTGTGCTAAATAACCTTTCCACATCTGCTGCATTTCACTTCCCCAAATTCTATTCACAAAGTGGCTAGGGGAATGAGTAGACCTGAAATCCAATGCATATGTATAAATCCAGATTGGGGGATATATTATGAATGGCTGACAGACTCAAATACAAGAATTTCCAGTTAGAAGAATGATGAAGGCAGGCTGGGAACATGATAAGGCTGAATCTTGGCTTTCCTGGTTTTGGTTAAACCCAGCTATCATGCTTGGGAGGAAAACAACCCCCCTCTCTTCCCAGAAGATGATTGGATTTGGGCTGCCTATGAGTCACCTTTGCCTAAATTTCGATAGCATTTACACAAAGGGTGGATGATAAAAGAATGAGTCACTCCCCTAAAGCACCTTAGGTCCCATCCTTGGCCAATAGCTTAAGTAATGTTGCCTCATCAAAAAGCTCAAGAAATTCTTAGGGAATTTGAACAAACCCTCTAGAATTTTCCCAAAGGTTGAGGGAAAGGGGCTTGAAAGTTATACTTATATTTATTGTAGCATGGTGGAAATATTTCCTTATTTAGTACAAAGCTCTTGAAAAAGAAAAGAGGGGTCAACCTATTTTCCAAAGCACCAGAGGACAAAGCAAGACAAGAAGCAATGAATGGAAGTAATCAAGGAGACAAGCAACTTAAAATTAAGAAGAAACTTCCGAACAGTAAGAACAATTAATCAGTGGAACAACTTGCCTCCAGAAGTTGTGAATGCTCCAACACTGGAAGTTTTTAAGAAGAAGTTGGATAACCATTTGTCTGAAATTATATAGGTTGGATCTCCTGCTTGAGCAGTGGGTTGGACTAGAAGACCTCCAAAGTCCCTTCAAACTCTGTTATCCTGTTAAAAGCTACAGAACTTGAGACCTGTGTTTTTGTGGAGTCAAATTTAGACTCTTCAGACTTTGATGACTTTATATCTAATACACTCCAAATACATTGGACTATAACTTCTATCATCCTCATGTGAAAGTTTGATGGGGATTGTACTTTTGCCTATCTGGAAGAAACCTCCTGCTTCCAACTCTCAATTATTATTATTTTTTTTAAAAAAAAACACCCTTGAGTTTTGCAAGATTAGTTTCACGCACTAGATTAAATCAGCACTCAGTGGTAGTCTGATGGTAAACCAACGAAGCATGTGAATAAACTACAATGATTGAATTCACACAGCATGCTAAGCCACAATTAAATGAACCATGTTGTTTACTTATCAGATTTAATACATAATTCAACCGATGAACATACCTAATAGTCCTTTTCCTATTTTCACCACAACAACCCAGTGAGGTGAGCTGGACTGAAAAAGAGTGACTGGCCCAAAGCCACCCATTCAGGTTTTGTGTCTAAGGCAGAACTAGAACTCATAGTTTTCTGCTTTCTAGGCCAATACGTTAACCATTGCACCAAACTGACTCTTACAGATTACTGGGATTAGGAAGTCAGCAGGTTTTAGCCCAACTTGTTTTTAAGATTCATTTGCATCTTACATCTCATCTTGGTGCTCTCAAAGGTGACTTAGCAGGATGCTGTCCCAGAACTGACCTTCCTTAGTTTAGAATGTCAGGATATTGTTGGCTTCTTCTGAACAGTTACTTTCTGCTATGGCCTTTGAATGTTGATGGGTGGGGTGAGGAGAAAGCTAAGAATTAAAGCTCCAAGGCTGTATTTTTACCCCTAAGATCAGATGCAAAATGCCAGTTTTGTGAATAGCAGTGTAATAGCACACTGTTCTACTCTTCACCTCCCCATAGGTACAAGAACCAGGACAGAGATCAAAACAGGCTTTTATCTGATCCAGCTCAATTTTTCTTAGTCTGTCATTTCTACTTTTATCCCAGCAACAGTATTCCAAGTTTATGTGTGTGTTTTTTTTATGGGGACATTTCCCCCAAATAATAATACATATTCCACTTCTTCAGGAGGGAAATATTAAAAGCAAAAGGTGAGGTGGAGGTAGGAGATAAGTGAACATTGCAGCTGAAAGTTCCTTGCAATGTCTTCAGCAGCAGTGGGCTGCTTCCACAAGCAGGGCTTTTAACAAAAAAGAGGCAGAAAGACCATTTCCATACAGACACCACTGTCCTTCAGTTTGAGAATTCAGCAAGTGATGGAAGGGAAGCTTAAGGACAAAGGAGACTGGGGAAAAGGCAGGACTGCCCATTTGCCATGGCAAGTTCTGTTGATCTAGTCTTTTTCCTGACATCTCAATTGAGGTTGACAACTGTGGGGTCATTCAATATTCATCTGAGAGCCAGGTTCAAATCTCAGGAATCATGTGGCTTAAGGGCCAGAAACAGAATTATTTTACAGATTTATTTTATAGCAGTTATTCCCCATCTCTCTTCCACAAAGTTCTCAAACAACAGGCCAAATTCTCTCCATCTCACATTCTTCTTCTTGTGTCCTACATTTCATACTCTCAAGTGTCAGAGTGAAATATATGCTCAAGGTCATCAAAGGATTCACAGTGCTGAGTAAAGAATACATAGATGTACCATTCTTTAGTACATCTTCCGTAATTGGGGGGCCTTTAATAATTTTGACCACCACTGGCCATCTTAGCTGAGAATTCTTAGGCATCTGGTCATAATGCATCTGGTCATAATGCATCTGGAAGGCACCGGGTTCAGAAAAGATGGGTTACAGATTATGGAAGCAGAGGAAGACAGATGGGCATATAGTTTATGGAGTTTATGTAGGATTATCCCCTCACCCCCAAACAAAGCATGTCCCAAGAAGGATTTTCTATTTCTTTGCCTTAGGTTCATTCCATCTTTAATGGAAGGTTGTTTATAAAGTGTCTTTGCAAGTCAACCTTGGCTCCAGGGCTTCTGAAACAAGACCAGGAAAACATTTATGATGGGAAGGCAGAGAAGGAGGTTTTGTGGGAGGTTGTTGAGATAGTTGGTGACAGGGCACTTAATCTTCTCATCACAAAGCTCTTCTGTCTATTCAATTTCCATTCAAATGCAGAGATTTCACCCCCAACCCACTCCACATGGGACATAGATTTCCTGCCTCTTCCCTCCTCCTGAGACTCTTCCCAAAAACTATTGATATGCAGGAATCTACACTAAGATAGAGTAAGCCTGGCCTCCCCAGCTTTCATCCTCTTCATCCATCCCTCCAAGTCATCTTCTACCATCAGAATTGTGAAGCTGAAGTTTGCTCCTTTCCCAAACTTTGTAAAGACTCATCCCATCTTCCGCCTCATCAAAATGTAACAAAAACTGCCTTGCGATATTGCTACAGGTTTAATGAGAAAGGATATGCCAGCTTTATTTTTTTATGAATAGAGATTATTTTAGTTATGATGTCCAAATGCAAACACAAAGGGAAAAAAAAACCAAGAGAAACAAGGAATAAGAGCTAAAAGAGATTGATGGGTGGTATCTTATCCACATCTATGCAAAAATAAATCCCATCAAAATCAGTGGGGCATTTTTGTGGGCTTCAAGGTTGCAGCCTAAAATGCTTATATGAGGACTGGATTGTGTCCAAAATGCCCAAGTCAAGATTCATATTGAGTTCAATTAACAAAAACATAGTGAGAAGTACTCAAACTAATTGAATCAAATCATTGATTTTTGCCATAAGGCCAGACAAAGTAAACAATCCAATGATAGAATTAGAAGTACTCATATTGGATCTGTGGCTACTTCAAAAAGTAACAAATTTGAATAGATATTTCCTTCTTTGTTTAGCATAGTTCATAAGCCTGTTGCCACTTTATAAAAAGCCAAAATTATATCATCTCAAAAATTAGTATCAGAATTTACCAAAACCACTCCTTTACATAAAATAGATTTCAGGTTAGCATCATATAATCTTTTTTTCCATGCATACAATATCTAAGCACCTCCTTTAATAATTCCCATGCAAATTTGTTCTGCAAATCTAAAAAACTAAAAGGATTAATATATTAGCATATTAGCAATACTGTATTGTTCATTTGCTGTTTTTTTTTTCTCCCCAGAGGAAAGGAATGAATTGAAACACAGCAAAGTGAACACAATGAGTCAGGAGAAAAAGAAAGCTGTCCCATGCTCGTAAAGTGGTGCAAAGAAGAAATACTTCCAAATATTTTCAGCTGAAGGATTGAAAGAATACCCCTTTTCTAGTGGTTCTCAATGGGAACATAGTCTGTTAGTTTATTTATTCCAGCAACAACCTCAGCCTTATGCCAGCAATAAATAATATACACAATTGATTATATAACTAGTTTTAATAATTTAAAATTACTCTTCCATGATCCATGCAATAAACTTGCAATGTGGGTCAGTCAGTTCCATTGCCTGCATATTTTCTATTGCAAGCCACCATGCATGCTTCCACATGCATATATGCAAACCTTTGTTTGTTTGTTATCTTTTTTTTTGTTTTTTTATCCCATTTTTATTAATTTAGAAGTAACTCAAGGTGGTGAACATACCTAATACTTCTCCCTCCTCCTATTTTGCCTCCAACAACAAGCTTGTGAGGCAAGTTGGGCTGTGAGAGAATGACTGGCTCAAAGTTATCCAGCAGCTTTCATTCTTAGGGTTGGACTAGAACTCAGTCTGCTGTTTTCTAGGCAAGCACCTTAACAGATCTGCAGACCACATTTCCATTTCCCTCAAACCATCCCACTCTTAGCTTTCTTTGCACAGCCCTAGCGATATGGTGCTTAGGCTAACAACAGAGAAGCCCTCTTGCTTGTTCCAGCTGCAGCCAGGGAAGCTCACTGGGTGGCTTTGGGTTTTGTTTTTTTTTCTCAGTCCAGGCTACCTCACAGAGTTGTTGTTCTGGAGAAAATTGCAGAAGGGAGAGCTATCTATATTGTCTTAAGCTCCTGAGGGAAACGCTTCATATGAATAAAAATCAGCACTTTTTTAAAAAAATGTATTACATTTGATCACATGTTGTCACACAGTTGTTACACAATTGTCACATAATTCTACCACCACTTCCATTTTTGTCTAGGTATGGTGGAACAATCCAGGCCTAGCCCAGTGTCAGAACCAGTTTTCACAGTGTGAGAATAAAGAACTACAGCACATTCACCATTGCAGCCTATTAACTAGATAAGACTTTGGCTTCAAAAATATAAAGACATTTTGGTGGGAAAATCAATCTCATCACATATGTGAGTTTCTTGCCTTACCTAATGTGGATGTAGGCAGCATTTTAGGGTATATTGTAGATGTAGTTATCAGGGAGCCCACTGAGCATTGGGATGGTATCAAGTCCTCATCTAACTACGAAACAAAGCATTCACTATCCACCTGATCAACCTAACAGGGTTGTTGTGAGTTGCACCAAATTTCTTGGAATGAAATGCAACAAAATTTAGGATATTTCAACCTATTTGAACACAGATGCAATATTGGGGCAGCTGAACAATTAAGAGCAGCCTTCATGAGCATCTACCCGTGGCAATTAAGGAACCTTTAGAAATTTAGGGGAAACCCAAAGAGAAACTGGAAACATGATTTTCTCAAAATGTCAGCATTATTTGTATTGCCATCTCTGAGAGGTTAAAGCAGATCCATATCTCTGGCTCCAATTCAGTAATCGATTGCAGGGATATTGGGGCACATATAGTCTTGGGAACCACAGGGCTGGCTTCAAAATAGTCCTTCACCTTCACTCCACAACCCTGAAAAAGAAAAGAGTCTGTTCATTCAATCCTCACCCTTTTAGATTTGAGCAGGAAGATCCGCATTTCCTAAGAAGGTCGCAAGAAATCCTCTGTGTACCTATCAGTATAAACTCTGACGAATTAGCGTCCTCCTCTCAAAGCCCAGAGTAGCCCCTTTTAAACCTTGTAGCAAGCAGGACATCTTTGTGAAGAGAAGCAGTGTCCCTGTGAACTGTTCCTTGCATGCATTTATGATGCATCTTTGTCAGTTCAGATTTTTGTCCCTTAAAAGTTTTCTTGAACTTTTTTTTTTTTTGCTCATGGCCCCTACTAAGCCTGATTTTTTTTCCAATCTGGGTCCCATCACTGGTGAAAAAGATTGCCATTTACAGACTTGGCTTGCAAATACATGTTTTTATTTATTTAAAAAAATCAATAATACAGTGTTACAATGCATAATTACTTACATAATTGTATTTTGAATGTAACTTATTGGTTGATTAATGTAACTCTAACTCAGACAGTAACTGGGTTTCTGATATCAACAAGGCACTATTTGCAGTATAATTCACTTTATTTTTCTGTGGGCTCATCAGCACATGTTGTGAGTCCCATTGCATGTTTCATCTGTGGCTCCCTTGAAATAGCTATCTAAATATCTAATGTTTGAAATGTCAAAATAAGGCCCCACTGCTTTAAAAGCCAGCAGTGCCATCCTGCAATTCAGGATGCAATGGTCATAAGCTTCCCTTCCTCTTTAGATAGCCAAGAAAGTTACCTCATTTCCTTCACAATGTGGTAAACTATCCCTGGCCATTGAGTTGAGTGGAATCCTAGACTTTCTTCCTGCAAATTCTGTTCTGAGAACTTTACATCTTTTCATGACCTCTTGGCACACATAGGAGAACTGCATTCCTTCCCAGGAGTATCTACCCATTTTCAGGTAATAGCTCAGGTCTGTAAATCCAGAATGAAAAATGAAGGGAAAAAGGCAAGTGCACTCATGCGCTCACTCCTGCAGACTAACCAGTGCAAGCAACAGGAGATGTGCAATAATAGTCTTGCTCACTTCCACTGAGGTTGCAAAAGAGAATTTCTTGTGCAATTTTGCATGGTGCTCCAATATTAAGTTGGGGAAAAGGAAGATCCAGTGTGTAGGATCTCATTGCTTCCAAAGGTGCCCTCGGGCAAGCTGACCACAACCCCAGATGGTTGATCTAGGAAACAGATCCAGGCGTTTACTTGTAGGGCAGTTATAAAGATGAGTGAGACATTCCACATTCTTTGTATACTCTAAAGGAGCAAAAGGTTGCAATATTAAGGGAGATTGGGTTGAATGGGATCCAAACTTAGTCAACTTTTACTTCCATTTCCATCCGTGTGTGAAGTCATGACTAACTTAGGCCTCATGTATTCTTTCAAGATTTAAGCACTAGAACCAATGAATTAAACTTAATGTGAAATTCCATCTTGGTCTTACTATCTGCCTTTTTCCATCAGCATTCAACCAAGCATTTCATTCTTCAGAAATGTTTTCCCCCTGACCTTCCCCAACTCTCCCCTTCCCCCCAGTTCAAACCTCACCTTTACTGATCTGGCATTCATACTATTTCATTCAAGATGCAGGGAGATTGTGGTTTGTTTGGGAGGGGGGAGAGGATGCCACTCTTCTCACCCATCTGCCAGTATATTGAAGCACGTTGAACCAGGTCAAAAATCCACCCGGTTATCTTATGTTTTCCTACATTTTCGAATCAGATCTTTCAAAACAAAAATCAATGAGGCATGGTGGTGCCTCCATTTAAAAAAAAAAATCAAAACAAATCATAGTGAAACTTTGACCCGGAACTTACATATAGTCCCTATGACTTTGCTGATAAACTTATCCATGTGTTTAATACCTTTTCAAAGCAGTTCTTGTGGCAATACACCCCATGTGTTCATTATGCAGGGAATAAATCCTTTCCTTGGTGGGAGAGGGTTGACCAGCTATTGTTTTAGCAATCTTTCCCCCATTGGAAAGAGGATGCTAGACTAAAAGAGAGAGATTGAGTTCAAATTCTCACTCAAGGAGAAATGCACTGGGTGATGTTAAGACCATGCACCCAATAGAAGTTGCTATGAGGATAAAACAGCAGCAGCAGGAAAATCCACCTGGAATCTTGGATTGAAGGGTATCAGTTGGAGTAAAAATGTGGAGAAATTTTGGACAAAACTCAAGCAATTGGCTTTTACAATATAATGTATGTTGATTTCATTGCACTTTCATTTCCCCTTCCTTAACACCCCCAACCCCCTTCCAGTTGCTTAAGAATAGGCTCAAATAAAGCCAGCAGGAGTAGAAAACCTATTAGATGACTCCCATATAAAGGGAGAAAGAAGGAACTTTAAGATTACATTACAAAATTCCATACCCACAAAAGGACTTTGGAATTCAGTGGAGATATATATATATATATAAGTTGGCATGGTTTGTATTGTAAACAATCTTTTGTTAACTTTTGTATTAAAATAAACTAGGGTTTTCTTAAGACCAAAGAGACCTATGCTTTCATCTCCACCCTTCTATTTGGGCTATGGGTAGCTGAATTTCTGAATTTCCAGGCGTTATCCTTCCAAAATGCATACATTGTCTTTGGTGTGATGTTATTCTCAAACATTAAAAAATAGAAGAAGAAAAACCCCAAGATATGCTTTATTTATTTTTTTAATATGAAAGAAGAAAATCAAGGAAGAAAATTGATGTCACCTGTCACCCATCTTCTAATATACCACATCAACAAGATGCTACTGAAAAGGCAAAAATCAGCTTTCTTTATGTGATTGGAAAACTTTTCAGGTCAGGCAGTGATTCCTTAAATCAGTGAAGGCATAGTTGTATTGATGGATTTCCTTTAAGGGCAGGGGGAGAGAGAATCAGAGAACATGGAAATAAAACCCACCAAGGAAGAGTTTCTTAGTTGTATGTTGTCCCAGCGAGCAACAGAATTTCATGCTTATCCTGAGCTTCGTACAGCAGACTAGGGGCTTGTCAACCATGGTAAATTTAAGCTGGCTGGGGCATTCTGGGAGTTGGTCCACACATTGTAAAGTTGCCAGAGTGGAAAAGTATTGCAGCAGATTGATACTCCTGGATGTATTGGAACGACAAGACCCAATTCTGGAACATCTAGCTCCAACACTTTTAGGTCACAGGTTCATTGTCACAGAACAAGGAAGGACTGTTGTTTTGGGGAAAATAGGAGGAAAAAGGTGTGTTAGATAGTTCAATGCTTTGAGCAATTTTATAAAAATAATAAAGGTGGGATATAAATTAAACAAACATACACATAAATCCCACATCCCATACAATATGATAGATCTCCAGGGGCTCATAGAATAAAGAGAAATGATATTTTCCATGCCCCTTGAAAACTGTAGAAAACAACTGAATCCATAAAATAGGAATTTCCAATTTTTACTTGATCAGATATGTTGAGTTTGACCAGGAAATGCTGAGAGTTGAAATTCAACACATATGGAAGACATTGGAATGAAGAAAATTGCTATAAATTTTAAAAACTTACCACTCCAGAATTATCAGTGATGCTACCCCTACTTTCTGGGACAAGGTTTAAGCAGTGGCAAGAAACAAGCAGTCTCCATTTGTTTTCTACACTCCAGTACTATTGATCAGTCCCATTTCATTCAAAACAGGGCATCAGATTATATCATCAATTGTTTTAAAAAATGCCACTCTCAAACAATTATTTTGAGGGTGCATCTGAAAGCAAACAATGGAACTAAAATAGAAAGAAAAATAAGAAATAATTAGGGGTGAGAAAATCTGGAAGCTTTTTTGTTTTTGCTTTTTTGCAGATGAATGAAGAAATGGTGAAGATGTTCCTTGGGTAAATTGTAGCAAAAACAAAAGTCTCATTATAAAATGAAAGCCCTGGCTACAGAAGAGATTTGTAATTTCTGTAATTAGTGATCACAACTAGGAGAAATTTTGATTTAATATTCCTTGATTAATACTGCCATAACCAAAGTATATACCTAGGAACAAGGAAAAAACCCATTCAATCAAGGATAGAATATTTCTCATGAATTCTGTACAACTGAGCTCTAGAAAAGAACTTATGTCACTTTGCTGTGGTATCTGGAGAATTGATATAAACTATCTAAGCTTCAGTTTCTATGGCTAAAAGCCAACATCAGAAGAATGCTGTAGAATATATTAAAGATACATGAAGTAAGGACGGTTATTCATACATACAGTGTTGTTCTTTAAGCTAAATTTCTATATCCTTTGGCCTACTCCAACTGTTTTTAATGGAGTATTTGTAAAACCAATCTGGGAAGAATATATCTATTCTTTGCAATAAATAAACAAACATGCACCTATTTGTGGCTGGGGAATGGCAACTCTTTTGGCCACAGGTTAAAAAAGTCCTAAAGGTCATGGATAAAACCCAAAGGTTGAATTTTCCTCCTTAATTTTGCCCCCAATACTTTTGCCTGGCCTTTTCAAGTGCTACAAAATCCTGAGATTTGGTTTGATCACCTGAATATTTGTAAAACAAAAGCATTCCTCAACCATCAGGCTAAAGAAAGACTGGCCCATTGGAATGGAATGGGCGGGAATATTCATGCCTGAGGCTTCCTGTATCATCCACCTTCCTGGATGGGGTGGGGGGCCCAGCTTGACCCATTGTCTCCAGCAATGGATTGAGCTATCTGCCCTCCATCAACTTTTTGATTGCTTTACCTCCTTCCCCTAATCCACTCCTTGATCAGACAAGGGTTTGGTCAGGGGAGGGGAAAATGTGGGTGGAGAAGGGATCACAGCTCTTGAACTTGATTGGAGGAGGAAAGCCAATGGTGGGAAGTCACGAGCCAATGGCACCCCAGAAGTCCCAAGCTTTATAAACCGTGGCGCACTGGGTGGACAGCATAGGATCCCAGAGAGGGGAGAGAGAAAGAGATTACTGCTGGCTTTGCGACGACTGGTAAGCAGGAGCGGAGAATCGGGCTCTGGGGGGCGCTGCTTTGGAAGACGCTTCCAATTGGAAAGGGTCGCCTGAAGAGGGAGGCACGCGGGAAATTTAAATTCCTGGGATTCTTCAAAGGGGAGTTTTGGCGGTGGAGCCGGGAGGTTTACAGGGACAGTCCCAACAGATCTGCTGCTGGGCTTGTTATCTCCGATCTCCCGAACACGTGAGATCTTTCCAGCTTGCCTATCTTTTGACCTTCCTAAACTATTTATGGGACCGGGTGGAGTGAAGGCAAGCTGGAAGCGGAAATTGGTACCCTTCATTTTGGTGAATGGGAGGAGAGTCGGGCCAGCAGAGATGACATTTCTTACCCCCACAATTCTTTTTTTTTTCCCCCCACAAGACGGCTTCAATGTCGCTGCTGCCCGCGCTTGAATGTTGACAAGACTTCAATCTGCAAACGCCCCACTTCCTGCAAATGGTGGCTTTTTCGACGGCAGGAAGGATGCGAAAGGTGATATAATGCGGGCAATCTGGGAAGTGGGGCGGGGAGGATATCTGGGGAAGTGGAAAAGTGAAAGCCTTTTTGAGTTGGGTTGAGGACCACGTGGCTGGAGTAGTCAAAGGATCACGCTTTTTGAGGTCTTTGGGGCGAGGAAGTGTCTTTGATCGGTGCTACATGGGTGGAAAGGTTTGTGGACATCCAGCTGAACTTGCAGATTGAAAAACGAAAAAGAAAACCCGACAGGCCTTTGAGGCGGATTGAGGACCTTTTTCCGCCTTTGAGGCGGTGCACCTTTTTCCGCTGCCTCGACGCCACCAATATAGTTGCACTACCTTGTAATCTTAAGAAGAAAGTGCTTCCTTGTATTGGCGTCGTCTTGGTCACGTTGTCTCCATTGCGTGCCGGTGGATTTTGTGTGATTGTAACGCGTCATATCTCACAAAAGGGTCTTTGCGATGGATGTTTTAAAACTAACTTTTTTTGCCCTCATCTAATCCAGGTACCTTGAGCCATCCGCCGTCCAATTGGCCATACAAACACTTAAAAGTAGTACGATTCATTTCGGATGTATCTCCCCTAGTGGTAGAAAACTGAAATGGCGGCCTTACGCAACTTTTTTTTTAAGACGGTCAAGTCGCGCGTACTTTTGCCTCCGTATTTTAGCAGCGGCGGATTCGCACGTGTTTTAAAATCTTCCAACCGTCCAGTGTAGGCGACCTTTCTGAGCCGATGGTAGGCTTGCATGCGGCATTGGGCTCCCAACAAATTTGGGTTGCGGGCTGAGGTCAATCACGGACCGGCTATTTGCAGGACTCTCTCCCAAATAGGCGGCCTGCGGGGAAACTCTGCGCCCGGCATCGTTTTAAATCTTTAAATTTCGTTAAGATTTTGTCGGCTTTTTCTCCCAGGAGCTGAATGTAGGGGTGAAAAGCCTCCTGAAGCCTACGCAGACAGTGGCACTTTCTTGTAGTAATAAATTCAATTAAGTGCTATATTGTTTGTGTGGGATTTGGGCCTGGCACAACTACAAACCCGGCATTTTATTGCTTTGGCTTCCCTTAAAAACTGGAATGGACAAGAGGTGCATTTAATCTTTTATGTTCTCTAAAATAAGTCTTTTCTGCCTTTCTGCCTGCAGACTCCAAGCCAAGGGAAGCATCTTCATGATTCATCTCACTGACTGAGCCTTGCCCAGATATGGGCACTTTCTTTTCTAATCTAGAAAGTGCTTCATTGTTTGGGTGAGGCTCTGGCTCGGGTTCACGCCATATTGGACTGCTTGGAATGTCTTTTTGGTGTTCCATCTTGTGAGATCTTCATAGTTCCTGGAGACAACTTCACCAGGAGTTCTTCCGTGTCATGTGTGCTCCTAAGTGCTCCGTGATGAAGTGGTTTCTAGGTGCCTAGGACAGCTATCCTGGCTTAACTTCTGGATGCACAACCTTCTGGCTGGGTGCAGCTCAAACTTTAGCACTTTCATGTTAAAGCAACTCTGTAAGTGCTACATTGTTTGGGTAGCTCCCAAATCAGGATTTTCCAAATGCATGGAGAAGAAAATCTTTTTCTGCATACTTGTAAATTAAGCATGTACTTTTATTAAAATACTTCTAAAACACAAACCTGATTTTGATAATTTGCTTTTTATCAAATTTCTATAAGAGCAGGTTATTGATGTATTGCATTTGCATGCAAAATGTAAACTGTATCCTGGAATTTTTTCAGTATAATGTTGCAAATGATAAAATAAAATTGCAATAAACTTAACTGCTGTGTTGGTTTTAATTGCTCATATATACCAAGGGGGTAAATGTGAAGGGACTCTTATTAGGTCTTGCAACTAGTGTGGGGAGTTTGCAAGAGAACAGTGCTTCCCAAATTCTTAACTCAATAAAAGCTATTAATTTAGAAAATCATAATGGCATTCCAAAGTGTCAACTGGAAAAATGGTTCATAACCATACATATTTCTAATGGTTAGCCCACTAAGCAACCTCCTTGTAAAACTTTTTAAATAAAGTTTCATAGTGTGAATTATACCCTCCCTTATTTGGTGTTTCCTAGTGATGGGAGAATTCCTACTATGGTGGGTATTAAGGAAGACTAGATTAGTTAGCTTAAGTTTTTTTTCCTTTTTGAGTTTAAAATATTAAAATTCGTAAACCAGATGTACACATGGGAAATATTTTCAAGGTGAAATGGATGGGTTTATTTTTGGATAACCCTCTTAATTTATAGCCACAAAAATTGGGAGATTTAATAACAAGGTAAAATTCTGAGCAATGGGGTTTGTTACTTCACTGTTTCCAACAATCCCAAACTTGGGTAATATCACCAAATTATGGATGGCTTTGGTAGGTTTAAGATTTGCTACTTGTCACTGCCTTATCTAGGGATTAGGCAAATTGGGAGATGTCAGATTAGAATCCAATACTGAGTTGTTCAAAGATAATGGATCTAAAACACTTAATTCAAAGCTGTGGCCTTGAAAGCAAAATTCTGAATTTGATGAATCATAAATTTAAACTCAAAAAAGTTTTCAAACTTTCTAGTTACAATACTAGGATTACACATGGAACTATAGATACCTTGGTTACAAAGAAATAAGCTTGGCCAATCCTTATAGTCTCACTACTTCATTGAAAGCTTAAGTACATCAGAACAACTGTCTCAATTCTTTTTCTCTTTGCTTATTAAATTGTTAAGAGATTTATAATACATGTTTTGAGAGAAAGTCATTAACATAAACATGTTTATCTGGCAATGTTTGTCGTTTATGAATTGAAAACTGGAACATCACAAACCTCAGTCCAAACTTACATGAGTTTTTAATAGATGTCATTTCAATCATTGCTTGAATAAGCTTTGTAACCACAAGATCTGTTTCTCAAGAGTCCAAGCTACAATCACTCTTCTGGTAAGGTACAATCCAGAGGTTTTTAAAAATTTTACCGGATAGGGTTTGCTTAAGTTCAGGAAGGCAACAATCCCAGGGCTCTCATCCTTTTCATGGCCTTCAGTACATTCTTTTTTCTCTTGGTCTCATAGTTTGCATCCTTTCAACCAGGCAGACAACTGTAGGCCTTCACAATTTTCTTTCCAACCCATCCTGAGATCAAAGGAGGCAGGGGAGGGGAAAGGAGAATCTTATTAGCAAATTCAACCTAAGTAAATAGCACAAATGGAAAGAGTACAGTTTAACCCTTTGTATAATCTCTACAAAGAAGAACAATGCAATTGCAAAAGCTCAATGAATGACGAAGAATGCTTAACTGTTCAACCCAAGAAATGCAAGGTAGACAGGTTTTTCTATCTAGCTTCACAATTATTGCTAGGCCAAAGCTGCACATGCATTCATGCTTATGACATGCAGTCATCCATGCCTTATACATATAGGACTTTCATGTCTGACTTTACACAACCCCCTCAGTCTAGTAGCAATATTAGAATAAGGAATAAATGAGTCTTCAGTTCACCACCAGAAGCTTGTTTAAAGATCACTGGATCCCTCCTGTAAGAAACAAGCACTTTTCAGCAGATGGGAAAGAAGATTATTGTAACCATTATAGGTAGTCCATTTAACAACCACAATTTGAACCAGCAACTCAGTCATTAAGTGAAACAGTCATTAAAAGAAACCACAACTGTTTATAATCTTACTTCAGTTTACCATTGCTTTACAGACCTGAAAAAGATCATAAATGTGAGGATTTGTCACAGAATGGTCATCAAACAGCAGTTGCTAAACAAGGACTATCTATACTGATTGTGAGAATACAATTAGCTTGGGATGTATAAGGGAAATTTCAAGCTAGAAATGCCTAGATTGCATCAGAAATAAAACTTTTACAATTAGTTAAATGAAAATACCAATTTCTTGGAAGTTAGTTCTGGTAACTACTTGTGTCTTTTCATTTAACTAATCATAAAGGTTTTGTTTCTGATGCAGACAATCTCATTTCTAGCTTGGCATTTTCATTATGCATTCCCAGAAAACATTGGTGTTTGAAATAAGAAATCCAAATGGCATGGAGTATTCCCACAAATGGGGAAAGATATACCAGAATATAGTCATTGGACTGTGAGCCAATATATGCCTACCAATATAGTTCAACTTGACAAATGCAGTACTGGAATGCTAGATATTTTTCCTTGGCTGAGGAACTTTGGGAATGGAAGAAGCCTGTGTGGAACCAGAATAGGTGTTATCCTAGATTGTCAACAATGTCTTGAGTATTTCATAGGGAAGAGCTAATCTCTGCCATCATTCCTGTCCCATTTGCTCTGCCCTACACTTTGGAGAAGCCCTTATAATATGCATCCTAATTACCTGGGAGACTCCATATAATGGAAGAGAGGTTTGTTAGTAAAAAGAAACTCCTTGGCAGACATTTTTCCATGCTCAATGAAATGTGATGGGGCTAATTAGCACTGCCTAGCCTCCTACTTTATGAGGTTGCAATTGTGCAAATAGCTCCAACATAGGGTTAGTCCTGGCTTTGAATTCCTACTTAGCTGTGCCATGTGCTCAGTAATCAAAGCTCCATTTCATCTTTCTCACAGGGTAGATATGATAGTTGGAAGGATACAACAGAAAGGGAACATGATAACAATCCTAACCTCTTTGGAGGTATAAAATAAAATGGTTAAGTAATCTATGGCAGTAGTTCTTAACCTGGGTGGGGACCATGATGTTGTTACAGAGGGTCCACAAAGACTTGGAGAAATATTATGATTTAAATCTTGGGTCAAGTCTTGGTGGTCCATGGCCATGGTCCATGCCCACAAAAGATATTTAAAGGGGGTCTGTGGTGAAGAAAAGATTGAGAACCACTGGCCTATGGATAATATTAACAAGAGCCAAAACATTGCCAAA
Organism: Hydrophis major; assembly: GCA_033807585.1. Classification (NCBI taxonomy): domain Eukaryota; kingdom Metazoa; phylum Chordata; class Lepidosauria; order Squamata; family Elapidae; genus Hydrophis; species Hydrophis major. The sequence continues at coordinate 226,976,062 of CM066329.1, forward strand.
TTCGGGTGCTGAAATGCAAATTCAGTGACTCCACACTTTCAGAGTAGCCACTAGATGGCAGCACATACAGTAGTCACTGTATGGCTATACAGTACAGTGTATACACGTGCAGTACAGTTGTGTGATTAGCAATTAATTAGCACTAAATAAATGCCCAGGCAAAGAAGCTTTGCAAATGGAATGGGAGAAGATCATTTTCATAAGTTGAAAATACCACCTAGGACATTTTTGCAAGTGCTATGAGATGTGAAAATGTCGCATCAAGTTATGGTGTTCAGATATTGAAGAGAAAATGTAAGACATTCTCTTCATCAATTACTGTGTTGGTGTTCTTAAAACAATAGTTTGGGCCAACCATATCTAACCTGCAAAAAATCCATAAGACCACTAGATGGCAATCACTAGATGGCAATAATAAGAAAAATTCTACAGTTTTATTGCTCCTTCACTCTTTCCTCAACCCTCTCTCAAGCTCTGATTGCAGGTGACAACCCTACAGGTGAGTAATTTATAGTGTTTAGATATTTTATAGGAGAAATATTTAGTGCTGTTACCAGGACTGAAAATTAATAAGCATTAATCAAATATATGGAGCATTAATCTACGTAGATTTGAGTTAACTGTAAAAGACACCCCCAAAAAATCTAGTGATTTTCAGCAATTATTATGTTGTTTTGATTAGTATGAAATTCCAAATATATTATTCAGAAATGTACTCAATTAAGAAGAGATTTTCATTCTGACATTTGTAGATCTTTTTTTTTAAGTTGTCCTCTTCTTCAAGTTGCCATCTTTCATTATTTTAGTATAATATACATGCAATGCATTTTCTGTCTGTCAAATTATGTTTTTGGTATTTTCGTGTATTCCTTGGTTAGTATCCAGAAAACTAAGCTTCATTCCTTCATATTCAAAGCAGCCTTCTCCAACCGATTATCCTCCTTACGGTTTTGATTTGAACTCCTAAATCCAGACAACATGGACTGGACTATCCAAAAGATATTGAGTTGGAGAAGGTTGCAGAAGGTACAGAAGAAGGAATTAGCAGCAAATGTTGGATATCTGGATAGTGACTTGATTTTTTAAAAAAGTCCTGCATAAGACAAAGGGATATATGCTCTTATTTGGGGTTTGGGGTTCCCCTCCCCCAAGTTCAAATTTCAAACCTCTTTCTCAAACAATTCCCAAGGCCATCAATGGCTTTTCTTAAAAACAGAACAAAAAGATGACAATGATATTAAGAAACATAAAAACCACAGGACTTTTAAAATTATCATGGCTAAATTAACTAATTAATTTGTACTGCAACTAAGTGCTAAGGAAGCCTGTAGCACATAGGCTAAGAATAAACATTTTCTTCCACTGAAGATAGTGGTATATAGTATGACTGTTACATGCAGAAACCAAATTTGTGATTGTGCTGGTCGAAAGTCATGGCATTCATAAAAATTGATTGCCTAAGGAGACATTGCAATGAAAAAAAAAGAATCCCTTCTGGATGAAATGTGCAAAGTATGAAGAATTCAACAAGGCAATGGATAAAACAATTAGTAAGGAAGTGAAATACTAATATGAGTTCAGCCTTTGGTTTGCCATTTCCATGAATGCTTTAGTGCTCTCTTCAAAACATCCACAATCACATAGTAAATTAGACTATGCTTCCAAAAAGATGGTGCAGCAAAAGTTATACTTTGGAATTTGTATTAACCATGTTGTCTTCCAAAAAGACATGAATGATACTGAATGTCTCTTATCACACATTAATGGTAGGTGAAAGCAGCAAGATTCCAATTAGTAAAGTCTGGGTTTATGTATCAAATTTGGCTCCTTTCATACCAAGAGTTACAAAACTTCCCAAGGTATTTGCTGTAATGATGCAGGTGATTTTCACAGTGATTAAATCATTCTTTTTTGTTGTTTTTGAATCATTCTTGACACCTGCTGACTCCTGCTGGCTGCCTAAATAAGTCCACACAGTTTTCTTGGAAAGATTTTCAGAAGTGGTTTGCCCTTGCCTTCTTCCTAATGCTGGAAGAGAGAGAGTGACTGGCCCAAATTCACCCAACTAGCTTTCTGCCTGTCAGGATTTGAACTTGCAGTCCTTTGGTTTATCCTGGTGCCTTAACCACTGCACCAAATGGGCTCAGTTTAAACCAAATTCTATACTGATATCAAATTGAATCTGGAAAAGATGATAATGTTCACTTCAGATGATGCAAAAGTCACATGGGGAAAACACAGAAGTATCACAAGAAGGAAATTCTACATCTCACAAAACAACGTTGCATAACTCATTGGACAGTTCTAGGCAACCAAGATGCATGGAAAAATGTATCTTTGGTGAAGGATATAGCAATACCTGCTTACACAATGTATGTGATAGTCCATATTCCATTAGTAAAGAAATTGCAATTGTTAGGAAACGGTCCAAATTGCAGAATATGAGGTAATTTCACAAAGACCATTAAATGAGATATTTTCTAGTCCAAGAACTAATCTATAAACCATTAGTGTAGTATTTCTCAAAGGAGATTGGGAATGGAATAGCCAATTACAACAGAACCCCCAAAAAACTATCGTGTTTCTCCAACAATAAGGCCTCCCCCAATGGAAGTTCCAGCATGCTTTATAGGCATAAAATCAAATTAAGCCTCTCCCCCCCAAATTAAGGCCTATATTAAACATGCGAAATGGGGGGGAATGGCCATTAGGAAGTACTTTTGTTGCATACCCAGATATGGTGCTGCCTGCATTGACCTCGGTGTTGGTGGGGCACTTCGTATCAGGAGACCTTCTGCCACCATCGCTTTCCCTTCTCCCAATGCCGCCACAGCATTTAAAGCAACGCCGCGGCATTTGGTGCAGCCACGCACGGCCAGCCAGGGCTCTTCCCTGCAACCGGAGTCCGGTGGAGACACTTGGCTTCAGGTGCTCCTGTCGCCACCTTCCCTTCTCCTTCGAAGGCAAAGCCAATTCTTTTAAAAACGACGCCCTACTACCGGTACAACAAAGACTCCCCTGCCCAAGAGGGCAGCCCAACCCCACGTGGGGAGGCGAATCTCCCGGGGCCGCAACGCAGGGTCGGCCTACCCCGGGAGAAGTGCCCAGTCACCATCCCTTCCTGGCGCTGGGCCATGCGGACCTGAGCTTGACTTCCTTCCCAAGTCCCTCCAGCCTGAACCCGAAGGGGCCACCAGGAGAGGCTGCCCGAGGCAGTGATAGCACCCACCCGTCAACGGACACGGAGGCGAGGCAACAGCAGCGCTGCTTCCCTGGCTGGCGGGTCCGGTGGAGAGAGCCCGAAGCTGCCTGTCCTTTCCTCCCCTCGCCCAGCCTGTCCCCATCCCCACACATCTCCAAATGCGCTGGCAGCTCCAAACGCTGCAGCGGCACGAGCATTAGGCAGAGGCACTCACTTGATGGGGCTCAGCTCGGAGGAAGACACGGCACAGGCTGTTGCCTTGCCTCCCTGTCCACGGATGGGTAGGCATTATCACTGCCTCAGGCGGCCTCTGCCAGTGGCCCCTTTGGGTTCGGGCTGGAGGGACTTGGGAAGGAAGCCAAGCTCAGGTCCGCATGGCTCGGCGGGATGAGTGGAGGGTCCCATGAGGAAGTGCTCACTGCCTTGGCGAGAGCTCTGCTGCTGAACAGGAGGGCCTGCCTGTCAGCTGCGCTGGGCACCCCAGGTGAAGCTCTTCACACTCTGCCCAGTGCCAGGCAGGGATGGTGGCTGGGCAGTTCTCCTGGGGTGGGCCAATCCTACGCTGTGGCCCTGAGAGATTCACCTCCTCATGTGGGGTTGGTCTGCCCTCTCAGGCAGGGGAGTCTTTGTTGTACCAGTAGTAGGGTGTCATTTTTAAAAGAATTGGCTTTGCCTTCAAAGGCGAAGGGAAGGTGGCGACAGGAGCGCCTGAAGCCGAGTGTCTCTGCCGGGCTCCGGGTGCAGGGAGGAGCCCTGGCTGGCCACGCATGGCTGCGCCAAATGCCACAGCGTTGCTCTAAACGCCACGACAGCACAGGGAGAAGGGAAAGCAAAGGTGGCAGAAGGTTTCCCGATACGAAGTGCCCCACCAATGCTGAGGTCAACATCCAAGCCGTCACTGCCCAAGAATGCAAGGGGGGTGAAATTAAGTCACCCCCGAAAAGACAGCCTAGCCGTTTTTTGGGGGGGGTCAAAAAAAAAATAAGGCCCAGCCTTATTTTGTGAGAAACACGGTACATTGCTACTGCAGTTGAAAATGTTGTTTTGGCTGAATTGATAGAAAAACTGTATACTGTGCATTACACCAGTTGAGGCTTTGGAATTTGCTAAGGCCAGGATAGGAAATCTGCCCCAAAGTGAAAACATTATTACTAGCATTGGAGTAGTGATACTGTTCTGTGATTTCTAAGTATGTAACCATCTGGATCAGAGTTGGTATTCAGCAGGTTCTGACCACTTCTGGAAAACTGTTAGCAAAAATTTTGAGTTATTCAAAGAACTGGCAAATACCACTTCTGATGAGAGATTTTACAGTCTCCTTCCCCTGCCACGCCCACCAAGCCACGTCCACAGAACTGGTAGTAAAAAAGATTGAATCCGCCACTGATCTGGATGCTGAACTGAAAGAGTGAGTTGCATTTAAAACACCAACATTACAAGAGCAAAATTACATTTTTGGGAATGAAGAAATTCAAAATCAGGTGTGTAAGTATGCAAAGATTCTGAATTTGTCATCTTTAATCAGTGTTTGCTTAAAATGTGACCTATACTATAAAGGATATAAAATTCATCTATCCATATCTATCCATCTTAACAGATATAACTTTTTTTCTGGAAAAGTGACAAAAACACACAACAAAAACTATGAAGAATCAACAATTGGTCATGCTGATAATAAAAATAATCACTGATAAATTTGATTAAAAAACAATATTAAATTCAAGCATTCCTATTTAAATTATTTTTTTAATTGTTTTGATTCTCAGATGTAATTTGTGCACAATAATGTAATCAGCTGAATAAAAACATTAACTTCTCATTTAAAAAACTAATCATTTAGAGAGCTTTATACATAAAGTATATTGTGCACTTCCCCCACCACATCCCCCAAAAATCACTGCCTCCTGGCCCAGGAATGTTCAGACCAGCCCAATTGCTGCTTAGAAGGTATCATGCTTTGTGCATCTGCTTGCCTGTCTTAAAAGGGATCATTGCCCCTGCCCCAAATGATTTTACCAAGATCCCAGGCCTCTGGGTCCTTGTGCAATCCGCATGGCACAGACGATATCATCGTTGATATTACTTGTTAGCAGATCTGTAATAACAGAGAAGACAGTATCAGGCGCTGAACTCTAGCTCCTGTTCCTTCGGAGCTATAGAAGTCCTGGGGGGCCTTCCTCAACCATTTGCTTAGGGTGCTATGTTAGGGAGGCCTTCTAGCCTAATCTAAAGTTCAGCACATCTCACCCTTACAGCAGCTCTTAGAACAGGGAAGCAATGAAATTCAATTTCCTTGAGGGACATATCAGGGTTGTATTTGACCTCGGAGAGGGGGAGCATGGCCAGCTTGAGGTCACTCATGTCAGGGGTGCCTGTGGTGCCTGAGCGCTCTGCCTGTGAAAACGGGCTCCCAAGCTCTGTTTTTGACTGCGACGGCCTCCTGCAGCCCTCTGCCAGTAAAAACAGAGCTCGGGTGGGCTGCGTGCAGCCCCCCCCCATACCCCATTTTGGCCACGATGACCTCCCGCAGCCCTCCCCACACTCAATTTTTGCTGGCAGAGGCTCTGCGGGCCGTTCCTTCGCTGTTTCCAGATCTAAGAAGCCCATGGGTCAGATCCAGTCCACGGGTCTTGAGTTTGACACCCCTATCCTAGACTATCTGGCACAGTGCCAGCATGCAAGAAAAAAATTGTAAAGCTTGCTTGTGAGTTCTCTATAATCTACGAGTGTTGCTTTTATACAAGCATCTTCTAATAATGGGAGATAATAATTCTATTATATCTTTTCATGTCATATACCTTGAGCCATTCAGTCTTCCCACTGACCGGTATGTACAGATCAGTGACTTCCTAGCAATAAATAAGGGCAGAATTACCCACTGAGTGGTAATTGTTATACAAAAACTAACAGTAAGGGCTGAGCTAGATCCTAGTGACCTTTTCTTATATGGCCGCCAGGCAGCCCAGTTAAATGTCACTATAGAGAACTGAAGCCAACCCACTTGAGAGCTCACCGCTGCAATGCATTTGGCAGATGTTTGGTTCCCTGTGTTTGTAGTCTTCACACCACAAGTGACTGTTAATCTGAAAGATGCCATTACTGGTGCTGCCATCAGCTTCATAGTCCACAAGCGCTGAGTCAAAGTGACTCTCATAGAAGGCTAAGCAGACCCCTGTATCATGGAGAAGAAAAACGGGTAATTTGGAACTCTCTTTCCAAATTAACGCAACATGGGATCTAGGGAAAGCTTGATGATGGCCCTTGGAAGAGGTGTACTAATTCATCTTAGCATTTCTGAACACAGACCCTTGCTTATTGTAATGCAGAGGTGGTCTTCAGCAGGTTCTGACCAGTTCTGGAGAACCAGTAGTGGAAATTTTGAGTAGTTCAGAGAACCAGAAAATACCATCTCTGACTAGCCCCTCCCCTATCTATTCTCTGCCTCCTGAGTCCCAGCTGATCAGCTGGGGGTCTTCTTTTGTTTCTCTGCATAGGAGAACGGAGCTGGAAAGCAGGTTAGTGGGATGGGGAGGGAATGGGGATTTTGCAGTATCCTTCCTCTGCCATGCCCACCAAGCCACACCCACCAAGCCATGCCCAAGAACCAGTAGTAAAAAAAAATTTGAATCCCACCACTGTTGTAACGGTTTTGGTTCAACTGTTCATGGGAATAAGTAAGTCACCAGCTGTTCTTAGACTATGACTTCCATCACCTTGTTTGTTGGCTGTGTTGACTGGAGCTGTTGGAGGCTGGATCCCAATATTTGAAGGGTGACTTAAGAATCTAGTTTTTCTCCTTTTCTTTGGAAGATTAGCTTATAGTAGTTTGGTCTGTAACTTTTATCTGCTCACATGTTACTGTCGAAATGTATCAGTCTAGCACCAATAGAATTACATTTCTAAATAATGGGATTCAGCTCTGGACTGATAGGATTGCTCTCACCTAGAGGTGGGAAAATGGCAAAGAAAGGATGAAGGACTCACAATCAGCCAGACTGTATCCACGATATCCCTCCAAGCCAGCTTTCTTCAACACTCGGGCCAATTCACAGCGTCCAAAGATCTTCCCCACAACACTAAATGAAAGGCATACGAGGAGAGACAGAAGCAGAAGATACTTCATCCCTAAAAAAACATTGAGTAGAAAGAAGACTATCCCAAGTGAAGGGCTGCTAGGTAAAAGCAGGAGGTTCCAAGGTGGCCTGTGGGGAAAGATAAATGCATTATGGACCTTCACAGGCAGAGATTCAAGCAGCCAGACCATCCATTTATTCCATTGCATTTCATTCATTTATCTTTCCCTTGCTTGTTCTCCAACTCATGGGAAATGTCACCCGTGGGCCAACTTAACAAAGTGCATGTTTTATTTTGATGCTTCAGTGCTTCCCTTTAAAGGAAATCATCTGGCAGTGAATATTTGAAATGTTACCATCAGCAAAAAGCTATGTTCAGGTTTCAATTTGACTGTTTTCATCTTTTAATTTATTTTTCTTTGGAAAAGGCAGTTAGCTGTAGAAAATGTGCAGTTTTCCATACAACCCCTCATTCTATAGGAAACCTAGGCTCCAGCGCTCCCTAGAGGTGCAGATAGGTAACTACTGGCCTTAATTGCCTTATATAGAGGTCATCTTTAGCTACACATATTACTTCAGTTGCAATCAGCATAACTATCACTTCTCTTCTTCCCTGCCCAGAGTTCCTCCATGTAATGCCTTCTATGTTCCTGTTACCTTAGAGCAATTCTTCCCAATTGTAACAACTTAAAATGTGCAAATGTCAGCTCCCAAAATTCCCCAACAAGCATGCAGGAGTATTCTGGGAGCTGAAGTCCAAAAATCTTAAAGTTGCTGGGGTTGTAAAACACTGCCTTACAGCAAAAAGAAAAAAAGAAGAGGGATAGATAGATAGATGGATGAATAGATAGGTAGGTAGGCAGATAGATGATAGAGAAAGAAAGAAAAGAAAGAAAGAAAAGAAAGAAGGAAAGAAGAGAAGGATGGAGAGTTATTTTAAACAACTCCAATCATTATATCATTTTTATTTCCTGACTGCTGAAATAATAAGCATTTGTTTCTGCTGCCTGATGCATAAATACCAAATATTACTTTTCTCTTGTAGCCTTTAACATACACACAATAACATAAGCAATTACAAATATGTATGCATTATAAAAGTTAAAAAAAAAATTTTAAAAAATCTAACTGTAAAAATTGTTTTAAATTTTAAAACAATTTTTAAGTTTTAAAACTGGGGGCGGGGGGGAATCACAATACACTGCCCCAGTGAGCACCAACATCCCATGCAGTAGTTGCTATTTTCATTCCCTTTCCTCTCTGATTGGTTATTGGGGATCCTAGGCTGCAAGACTTCAAGCCAGCCCATGGCACAGCTCTAACTGTACCACTGCGAGTATATATAGGATTATAGGTAGTCTCTGGCTAAATACCACAAAATGAGGAGGGATTTCTATCAGAGGGGGGGTTGTCTTACTCCCCTCCCAAAGGCAACTGAAACATCAATTCATAGAAAGGCTTTTTTTAAAAAAAATACAACTGCCTAAATCTCCCACTCTTTCAATTCTGCCCCAGCCTCCATCATCCAAAGTGCTGTCAGATGAAGCTTTCCTCCAATTTCTCACCCAAAAAGGAAAGCACACTCCTCTCCCAAATCAGAACAGAGGTGGTATTCAACCAGTTCTAACCAGTTCTGAAGAACCTGTAGTGGAAATTTTGAGTAGTTCAGAGAACCGGTAAATACCCCCTCTGACTGGCCCCACCTCATCTCTTCTCTGCCTCCTGAGTCCCAGCTGATCATTGTCTGGGTCTTCTTTTGTTGCCCTGCACAGGAGAATAGGAGAACGGATCTGGGAAGCAGGTTAGTGGGATGGGGACGGAATGGGGATTTTGCAGTAACCTTCTCCTGCCATGCCCACCAACCCACCAAGCCCACCAAGCCATGGCCACAGAACCGGTAGTAAAAAAAATTGAATCCCACCACTGAATCAGAACTGAAGAAGCTTCTTGGATGAGAAACAAAACATCTTCAAGGAAAAACAAAACCCAGTTGCCTTGTGAAAAAGTATCTTTGGGACAACCATGACCTTTGGGAATGAGAATCTCCATAGTCATCCTCACCCAAATGTTCCTCACCTTTCAGAACTTTGGGGGAACTATATACTAGAGTCAATGTTCTTCAGAGAGTTGGAGACAGACCCTTATCATTCCAGCACATTAAACACATACAAAAGGCCTCAGCCCTGTTTCTCTTGCAGAAAAACTACAATTTAGGAATCTAGCTTCATGCACCTCTGCCCTTCCGTTTGTCCCAGAAAACCACATGTCCATCCTAGAGTAGCGGATAAGGGTCGGTCTAAAGAATTCACACCCAACCTGGGGCTTGTACTGCCCTTACTGAGAGTCACTTACTGATCATTGAATAAGTTAGACGAACAGTCTGATTCTCTCTGGAATTGAAGGTGGTGGGTTCTAAGTTACAGGTACTTCTAGAACCCAACTAGACTTCTGTGACATTGCTTGGTATTGACTTGAACATTCCTTTACCTCTGCCCTGGACTCTTGCTGCAACTTGCATCCTCTGGCTTTTCCTTGCTAGTGGGTGCTCAGAGCATGAGACATAGCTCTTGATATAATGACACCTATTCCTGAAATGTTGCATTCTGCAGTGCAAAAAGCAAGAGGATAAATCCACGTAAACTCTGGCCTGAGGCAAGGCCAGTATCTTTTGGACAAGGGATAAAATTGCAAAGTCATTTAGTGATACTGCAGCACTCTGTTGTTGAATGTTGTGTGGTCCCAGTTCTGCATATTCCAATATGGTACTCCCTGTGGGCTACCTCGCTTTGTGCAATAGTTTAAATTTTATAGCTGACATAGGTCAAGATAAGGCAATTCTAATTAAGACTACGTTCAGATAAGAGAACTGTATTAGCCCACAAATATCTATCACCCAATCGCCAATATTGTATAAGAGAAATATAATATAAAGTATACGATATAAAGCAGTGGTCAGTCTTGACTCCCAAGAGACTATCCAAGGAGTTGATAAATGGCTGGAGAGCCAAAGAGAGAGTGAGTAAATAACTGGAGGTCAATAGACGATTGATAAATAATGAAAAGTAAGTTGGGGTCAGTAGGATTCAATTTTTTTTTACTACCGGTTCTGTGGGCATGGCTTGGTGGGTGTGGCAGGGGAAAGATACTGCAAAATCCCCATTCCCTCCCAACTCCTGGGAGAAGGATATACTGCAAAATCCCATTCCCTCCTGACCCCACTAACCTGCTTTCCGGCTCTGTTCTCCTGTGCAGGGCAACAAAAGAAGACCCAGCTAAGCAGCTGGGACTTGGGAGGCAGAGAATAGATGGGGGCAGGCCAACTACTCAACACTTCCACTACCAGTTCTCCCAAACTGATCAGAACCTGCTGAATACCACCTCTGAGTCAGTTAGTCTTTTGGGATCTCTGTACAGCTCCACACCAGTCCCAGGCCCTGAAGATGTGGTGACTACCATAGTGGTAAGACTCAACCACAGCAGCCTTGAGTTGTCTCTCTTTATTATAACAAATAATTATGGTTTGTCACACAGCAAGCCAGACGTTTAGACTGGATTTGGTATTTTTATCCAACTACTGTCCTTTCCCAGTGGCAGCCCTAAATCTATTTCAAGATGGATCTGGAGAATCTGAAATAGGCAGGTGTTGTTTGATGGTGTTAAAGATATTGTCACAGGATGTAACCTGTTTCAGGTAAAGCTGCCTTTTGCAATTGACTGATGGTGATTTTGTCAATGCTAATAATGTTCAAGTGGGGCACCATTTGTTTTGCAATTGCACCCACAATGCCTATTACCTATATTGGTACTGTCTTTCCTTTCTTTTGCCACAGATGTTCTACTTCTATTTGTAAGTCTTTTGTTTTGTAATTTAATTCTGGATTTGATTTAATTTAATTGGTAGTAGTAGTAGTAGTAGTAGTAGGTAAAGTATTATTTAATAAATCATTTTATATAATACATATTGAGGGGGTCACTGAGCAATCTGTAATGCCAAGAAGGGCCCAGTGGACTGGTGTTTGGGAACCTCTAATATAAAGTAGTCTTAAAATAAAAGGCCAATCTTTTTTCCAGTGTTGTACATTAACAGTTCTAAATACAAATGAAATAAAGACTACAAATGTATTTTTTTTAAAAATCATAAAATGTAAAAGAAAAATAGGATAGAATGGAGAAATGAGGTCTTTCATCATCATTCTTAAACAGAAGGGGAATAAAAATATATAGAAAAAGCTGTTAAGGAAGAGGGAAAGAGTGGAAAAGAAAAAAAGAAAGAAAGAAATTCAGATACAACATAACTTGACAATATAAGCCACTAAACAAGAAAGGAACAAGTTAGTTAATATGTTACAGTTCAGATGAATTCAAGGAGGAAAATCAAAGGTATCAGTTTTAAATCCTGTTAGGAAGTCTTTTATTGAAGCCATTTAAGAAGGGGAATTTAAAAAATGATAACATTCATGTTGAATGTTATTCAACATTCTTTCAATATTTGAGAATAGAAATCAGGAACTGAAAGAGCAGAAGTACCTACTGTTTCAACTTTAAGTCCCATTAAAAGAGTTTTTGCCGAAACTAGTGTTTGAAACTTTTTGACTCTCCCTGATAGTTCATACAAAATATAAGGGAGAACTGCCTAACATATTGCAGCTGGGCAGATTTAGCAAGATTCTGTCTTTTGGAAGTTTCTTCTCTTGTCTGCAATCTCCTTGGAACATTTTGGGCAGGTAGATATTTTATTCTTCTTAGGACCCCGCTCCAGTTGAGTTTATGCTGACTCTTGTCTAGATCTGTGTGATATCCCATATCTTGTGATAACATGCAAAAATTCAACAACAGCAACATTTGAACTGGTCCCAGCAAAGAACTTCACACAATGGAAGCTCCCAGTTGGAGATGGCAGTGAGAACTTACACATCTCGTTTATTTTCTCCTTAAACTACATGAAATTCTGCACTGCATGGACAAGATTTTGTCAAAGCAATTCAGTTTTGCTCTAAATATGTCAACTAAAACCAAGAAAGTTTCTGCTGCAACACCAGCATGAGTTGTGTCACCCTCTTTTATATCAAAAAGCAGGTGTCTGAGTATTTATTAAAATAAATTCTTTGCCAATTATAAGTTTGGAAATCAGTTTAAGAATCTCTCTTTTCTTTGCAAGCAATAACTACAGAAATTAATAAACCTTTAAACAGATCCAAAAGAAAGTCTCTAACCTTGAGGATCAGATAAAAAGTCAGGAAATGGTGATGTGTTACCAGGTAAAGGAGAATATTTGTAGCTCAGGGTTGAAATGAGGGGTCCTTGATGCTCTCTGAGCTTGCTTGTTTTCTTGCAGACACTTCATTATCCTAACAAGGTAACATCATCAGTCATCATCTTCATTTAACAACCCCATAATCCATTATGGAGTGGAGTCTAGGCAACTGAATGGAGCTAGCAGAGTGTTTTAATGGCCTGGATGCCCTTCCTGTCACCAATGCGGAGTTTTGTTTAGCAGATATATTCTCAATGTACCCAGAGAAAGAAATATCTGCCTCTATCTAGGATTGAACTCATAGCATCCTGATTGTGAGGTGAGAGCTCTACCTCTAGACCACCGTGCCACTAATAGGTAACATCAGTGCTAGTATTGAATTATCACATTAGCCCCCTGGACTCTCAGCTACATGAAAAAATAAAAATCTGTGATTGACACTGAGAATATTCCTAATCAATTTTGCTTTGCAGAATTACTGGAGAATTTTTTAAAATATCTTCTTTCTTAGCCTTCTAATTTCTTAATTGAAAATGAACTCCACTGGATAGGTCTTGCCAGATGGCTGATCTCAGTGTGCATGTTCCTAGCCATATTTCACTTCTTCAACCTGGAGAAATTCTAGATTGCAGTGGAAAATAGCTCTGATATGTTGTTGTGTTGCAGTAGCAACCCAAAAAGCAACCTCATTCCAGAAAGTCGTGTACCTGACCATTTATCCATTTTCAGCTAAGATTTACATTTATTCCATGAATGTCATTCCAATGTTTTAATCGTAAAATACTGAGATGCTAAATCTCAGTATAATAAAGGAAACATGCTAAGTATATCTGAAAATAAAGCCCAGGTTGTCAGTTGGCAAGAGGTCTAATATGGAGACAAAATCCTAACTTGGCAGATTCATTTGGACACAAAAGGAAATCTTTTAATTTAATCAGTACATTCCCACATTCTTAGATTTCTCTTTTTATTTTTTAACATTTAAAACCTTGATATATATTGGTTTACAATGTTGACAAGCAAAGGAGGAACTAAGTAAATGTTGAATAAACAACCAATTAGTACAAAAATCTCAAGAAAATGTCCTCCTCGGGGCCTGGTGAGCATCAAAGCATTATGATTTATGTTTTAAAAAACTATTATAATTTGCTCCTTCAAGAACTCAAAATACTTTAACATCATGTTTGCTTGGACCAGTCTGGATTGGCAAAGAAAGGCAATTATTATCCGTTTGTTTACCTCTACACTCCACTAACTGATGTAAATCCTGCCTAGTGAACCATGGTGCTGTCAGTTGACATTTAAATTTGAAGTTGAGGCAATCACTCTGATGTGCAAAATACATGGCCAAGTTGTGAACTCTTTTATTTCTCCAGAATAAAAGAGTTGGGGGCAGCTATCTGGGTAGCATAGTCTTGCTTTATTCAATCCAGTCTCCTCCTTTTCTAGTCATTCTTGGTGAGTTGCTGCTCGTATTTTGTCCTTTTTTTCTTCCCTGTATGGAAACTGTTGGGACAATTATTGAAAATCATGCCCGTGTCTTGTGCTCTTCAGGATTTCCCCCCCTCCCCTTCCCCATTTATATCAGATTGCTAGCAGTTCAGGATCTTGCTACATGGTGGTGGCAATTGGAGAAGAAATTTAGCTTTAACTGGAGGGCTGAGTTCACCCCCTACTTTCTGACCCATCTCATTTTTGCATTTGGGTACAGTTTTAAATCCATCCCAACTACAACTTTCCATTTTAGGTGCAAACAGAAATGCAAGTAGCCAACATCTTTATTTAATCTACAAAATTTTCACTAACAATTTTTATGACATATTTTAAATGTATTTTCTCTTTTAAAAATATGTTGGCATATATGTAGCTGGCAGAAATAAATGTTTAGACTGCATGGCAACAGAAAAAGAGCTTAAACATTATTTACTGGAATGCAAAAAGCTCTTTGCAATATCCCTAGCATTTAATTCTAGTGATTTGAAACTGCCATAAAGGAGAACTTATGTGGATAAGGGTTTCATTGTTGAGTTCTTGGTGATCTTTGAGTTTGTATCTTTCACTGCAGATCTTGCATTATAAGGCTAGGTAACATTATTATTGCATGAGAGAATGGAGTTTGCTAGCTCTTTATTTGTGGTAGTTTCTCTTACCAGCTTTGTAGTTTCTCTTACCAGCTTTGATTGTGGTATTGTTTCTTCTTAATTTGGAGGGGGGCATTCTTTATTCTTTTATTGTTCTTGCTTATCCAACTGGTACCTGCTTATCTGGGTGTTGGTAAATAGATGTGATAAGGAAAGGTCTGTGTAGGTCTTTGCCACTTTCCTTGATCTTGGGTTGCTTCCTTTCTTGAATGGTGTGAAGATGGAACTTATCTCAATGGGTCTTTTAATGGCGAATTCATCGGAACTATGGGCATCTAGGAATTCCCTTCCAGTTTTGGATCTGGCTTACTCTAAGATGTCTATAGTTTCCCAATCAAAACTGGAGTTATTGTGAGATAAGGATGTTATGTCCGGCCTTCTTGCTTAAAATTATACTAGAGAATTAGCAAGAAAACGCCACAGTGTTATTCTTACATTATTATATTTAGATTTATTTTACTTTACATCTTATGAAGCATCACCTTCCCACTGAGACATCCTTGTTTTAGTCATTTTAAACTGAATGTTATACAAATAAATAGCTAACAAGTAACCCAGTACCTCAAGTAGCCAAGTACCTCAAGAGCCTCCAATACTAAGGATAAAACACTTATTTGGATTGTGCTGTTTGCTTTTTTTCAATGTGAAGAAAGTAAATTTAAATGGAAAAAATAATCTATTCTGCGCCTTTCTGTAAGATCCATGTGTAGAGTTAGATAACAATTATTCACTGAGAGCTGGGAAAGAAGTGAAAATTGTTTGATTTAGCCTATTTAGCTGTGAAAGTAAATGGCCAAATAACATGGACAGTGTCATTAAACCTAAAAATTACAGTAGCCATTACATTTTTAAACACAGATTCTATTTCACAAAATAAATGGCATTCAACACATTTTTGTAGAGAATGTGTCTTCCATTAAGAAAACGGATATTTGCATTACCTTTTTAATGTAACATTTCCATATCAGATAAAACCCAAATGAGATTTGAGCCTATTTTCCCCAGTTTTATTCATTAGGCCATTGGTCACTTCATTTTTTAAAAAAAACATTTTAAGTAAACCATTAAGAGTTGCCGATGAAAGATTTTGAAATCCATTACACAAGGTTTTTTTAAAAAAATAAATGCATTAAGACTACTCTTATCTGAAGTGATACAGTCTTCCCATAAAAGATTAAGTGAACAAGCATTCTAATCTGAGAATTTAATATACTGTTCCTCATAATTAAGCTTTGGTGATGCATGAGCTAAAATTAGCATTATACTTTATTTTATGAAGCAATGAAGTTCATACTTTAGTAGAATGCAGCTGATTTAATAATTAAAAGGATTGAAACCTGAAGTTTTAATCGATTTATAAAGATGCTGCTGAACTGAAATGGATATAACTCTGGATTCTCTTTCTTATTCTCTATTTTCCTCTAGTTTCATATTTTTCCATTGCCCTCCCTCACAAGCAGTGATGAATAGAGGGTTGAGAGGGGTGAAGTGTGGATGTAATCCAAATTACAGAGGCCTATCTGTCAGGTCAAAGGAAAATTTCAAGATTTTGAGAAGTTTCTGATCTGAAAGCCTAGCTAGGAATCCAACCATATACACTCCAATGAAATAAATACTAAAACAATTGGACACTTAGCTAAAAAAACAAACAAATCTTTATGAGGGTCAGAGACAAGAGTAAAGAGGTTGGGTTACAAACAATAATTTTAAAAGGCTAAAAAATAGAAAAACAAAAGTTACACAAGGTTAAAAAGCCCATGCGTTTATAATTTATTTTAAATATATATGTATGGAAGGAAGGAAGAAAAATAAAAAGAATCTAAAGGGAGGAGTAAAAACATTAAATGGCTACAGGGGAAACATTAGTGTACGGCTAACAAAGTCTATCATAATGTAAGGCCCTCTTAGTGGCTTGATGCAAAGGCCATCCATTATCTGATGGATTTTAAATGCTATTTTGCAGAATCTGGCAACATTATATGCATAGGATTGTGCCATTTATCCTGCATATTTATATAATAATGGTGAGATGAGGTGAGTGCAAACGTCTTGATCTCACCCCATTCCTAAGAGTGCATAAGCCTCTTATGTCCAACTGTTCCCTTTTATTCGTACCCATTTCATGTAATCATAATCATGTTCTAATTTTATCTGTTATCTAATAAATGCTTGATAAATTAATTAAATAAATAAATAATAACAGTATGTATGCTGTTGTTTCTACGTGTCCAGAGTCACAGGGGCATGGTCTCTCTGGGTGGAGACCTAGCCCATATTTAATGATTGGAAACTACTTCATTTCTGTTGGCTCCACCACGGTTTTTTAGAAGCCTTGCAGACACGCTCTGGAGCGCGCGAGTGGTTTGCGGTAAAGTATTTTTAAGCCTTTTAAGAAAACAAGTTGAGAAAAACATTGACCAGGTGTGTCAGAATCATCCATCCACAACCTATAATTAGCTCAGATGTATTCCAGATTGATCTCAATTCATTTGACTAATGGAACTGAAAAATAGCTGAATTTGCAAGACTAGGCCTCTTTGTCCATCAAGTCGCTCCTTCTTCACCAATCAGGTGCTGACGTGTCAGTTGTTAGGAACTCATGTATCTGCTGATACTTGGGTCCTTAGAAATCCCACCGTAGCATGCTGTCTCTGTTATAAATGATCAGAGGTCCCCATTTCATGAAATATTGCTCCCATTCCTATCATTATCTTTAATTTTGGAGTTGGCAAAGTCATCATGGTTTTCTAAAAAGCCTCGTGTTCATATCTTAGCACTTTTAAAATTACTTTTAAAGACAGTGCCATACAGAAAATATGTTTCAGAATCAACTCAAATGTAACAATCCACTCTAGATAGCTTCTATTTTGTACATGGATCTCACATTCCATGTATGCTTCTTATGTAGTTTTACCTTCAGAAGAATCACAGACATCAGTTTCCAAACATGACAGACACATAACTGCGTGGAATTTGCTGAATGCTATTTTCTATCATATTGGCAATATGATTTCAAATAAATGTAATTATACAGCATGCTAGATGAGAATTTTTCAATCAGTTTATCAATAAACTTTTAAAGTTTTCTCTCACAAAACTCCAATTTCAAATTTTCTTAATTTTTTTTTACCTAATTATATATGAACTATTTTCCTATCTAGAAAAGTTTCTAGTGAAACTCCCCCTTGATGAAATGTTATTTAACTGGCTGGTTTTCAGAGAAATTATGAGAATGAATGACAGATACCTACTTCTTTCTTTTCACATAAAATAAAAATCTGTTTTCAAGATACAAATTATACATACCTAAGCTAACAGAAAATTATTAGTTCAAAAGAACAGAAATAAATATTGAGCAATAAATCAATAAATCTTCTGCTGAAAGAGCAAAATTTGATCATTTCACATGGACCAAATATAATTTAAGAGCTGAGCAGTATTTTGAGAAACTAAAGTAATCTTATCAATAAAAACTTTTAAATTAATCTGGTATTTCCAAAGGCATAGTGTGGTTTCTCATTCATCAATTTGAGATCAACACCACTAACCTTGACAATAAAGTTCTCAAAAAACAAACAGAGAATAATAAGGTTTAACCGAAGATATTTCAATTTAAAACAAACTTTCATTATGACACATAATGGTCATCCAAAAAAGAAGATTAGAAATGTCCGCTTTTAGATTAGATCAAAGGTGACAGTTCACTTATTCAGAACTTCACTATTCACACATGAAACACAATAGCAAGATAACTTAAGGAGGCCAGTATAGTATCATATTCCTTTGCTCTGGGAATGTGAAAGCAAATATCTTGTTTCCAAGCTTCCATGATGGGTTTATGACTATAGAATGAGTTTATTCTTCATCCAACACAAGGCTTGCCTTAAATTCAAAGGATGGAGGTTCTTTAAGGTTTTTGGATTAAAGAAAGAAAAAGGAATAACTCCTAACAGCTTATATGGGTAGAGATTAGCCAAACTTTAGAAAAAAATAAAGTAGCTGTGAATAATACAGGGTGACTCTTATGAACTAATAAAAGCGCTCAAATAAAGTTTTAACAAACCTTAAAGAAAAAGCAGGGTTCTAATCCTGCACTTCTGATTGCCCGATAATAGCGATATCGGATTGGTCTGTTCTGGGGAATCTGATTGGCTATTAATGAGCCACTCTCATTGGTTCAAGGGTTTAACACTTCCATGTTTCTCATTGGCTAATAGGTCAGCAGCCTACCCTATAAAAGGGCTGCTGCTGCCCTAGGGTTTTGCTCTGTTCAGAATGATTAATAAAGAGTTGAAGTTCACTGTTCACTGCCTCGTCTCCGTTCCTTGCACCCATGCGCAGAACATAACAGTGACCATCCAGTGAAAGCTACCAGATTGTTTCTGCTCAACACCTCCTTGTTTGTTGCATGACAAAGTCTCATTCTTATGCTCTGATGTTACTGTCTCCTGAACAAAAGGTAAAATGGAGACAAATGATCAGAAGAAGATAGATAGACCAAATATAGTTCAAGATTTACTGAAGGGTCTCTGAATAATATGCAAGGATTTTTCTGACTCCATTTTCTACACCACAAAAACAAAATGATTTCTCTACTTTCTGAAATTATAGGCCACTGAAACAGAGTAACAGGGGGTGGGGGGACAGGGGGAGGCAATCTCAGCCTACACTGAAAAATTTTAAAAGGCAAATATTCCATTGCTTGATGATATGTAATTTAATAGACATCTGTAAAAACCTCTAAGCTCAACTTCTTAGTAGTTTCAGAGTGTGTTAAAGCACAAATATATAACTATAATAGCCATTGGTTTGTAACATTATTTAGATTTTCCATATACTGTATACACTACAAAGAATAGATTTGTAGAAACTTTTATGAAATCAAACTTTAAAAGATTAATTTAAAAACTTAAGACAGTTGTAATGTTCAACCAATAAATGATGCAATTTTAAAAATTCTATCAACAGCAAGGCATGTATCCTCTTCATTTGAATTTACACACACACACACATAATAACAACCTAATGAAAACAACAACAAAGATTTTCCAAGTCTGAAAAATGGACATTCCTTGTTTAAATTATTTGAGATGTCTAAACGAAGGGAAAAGATTAAAGATGGGTTTGCTTTTGTTGTATATAACTCTAATAGAAATCACACAGAGAGAGAAAAACATAGACTGCTCCTCCCAATTAGTACAAAATGGTCTCTTTCAGGTAGAATCTGCCTGCCCAAAAGATGCTGTCAGGGAGGTCAATAGATGCCAGTCCCTTCCTGTCAGCAAGGAAGACATGTCCAGATAAGAAGTACAAATCATGGAAGGCGGAGCTTCGTGCCGGCGTTACAGCTGCGATCTTGGGGCTCTGAGATCGCAGCTGATATTTTCGCCCCTGGTCGGTCCTAACGGACCTAAATCGTCCCGGAGAGACGGTGATCGTGAAGGGCACTGTTCCAGGATCCCAGAGACATCGCAAAGTCTCTGGTTAGATTCGGAAGAAGCCCTTTTGCTGGCGGCGGAGAGGCAGCTTCCATAGCTGCTGAAGTCGGGACAGCTCCGAAAAGAAAGTGACTGGATTGAAGTGTGTCGGTTGGGTGAGAAAAACTCTTTTGTGTTGCAAATTCGATGAGATTGGAAAGTTCATTCTGAAGAGAGGAGGAAGCTGTGGGTTTTTTTTTTTTTTGACTGAAATTGTTTGAGCGGCGTTTTTAAAGTGTTGTCAAATTGAGGCTTGGAGTGTTTTTTTTTTTTTTTTTCTATATTTTTTGGGAAAGATTTTACTGTGACTTAGGTAACCGGACTGAATTTTCTTATATATATACTTTTAGGCTCCCTTTGACTTTTTTATTTTTTCTAGGATAGAGGCTTCCTTTGGCCATTTTTTTTTTTTTTTGTATATATTAATTCTTTTTTCCGGTTGGGGCTGAGAAAGAGCATTAAGAAACTTTGTAACACTGCCAATTAGAGGCTTGAAAGTACTCTATTTGAATTGGAGAGAATTGTAAAAAGACCTCATTTCAAGGACTTTTTAACGTGATAAGATAGAGGGAGAGCACAGCAAAATATTATTGCAGGTGCTTTCCTGGACTGTTATTAACACTTGAGGTTTGGCTTTGAAGCTGTTGGAGAAGAGAGTCATAACAAGAGCCTTGGATAAATAACAAAGTGCAGTGTGTTTTTTTTTTATATGTACCCCATTTGTTAGTTTTTTTTATATATATTTTTATTTTTGCCTTTTAATTTAAAGGGAAAGCCTCAGAGTTTCTTCTCTTTTCTTTTTTATTTTTTTTATTTTTATTGGGATTTTTTTGCTTTTTATATTTTTTTTTTGGATTATTCTGTTGTTGTGGTTGATTTTTTTTTTTTTTTTTTTTCTCTTCTTTCTCTTTTGGATTATTTTTTTGGATTATTGAGATTTCTCAATTGGATTAAGGTGTGAAGAACCTGAAGGAATTTTTTGCTTTTTGTTTTTCTTCTCCCACTTTTTGTATTTTCCTTTCTCTTTTGCTTTTAATCAATATTATTATTTTTGGATTTGTTTGTTTTTTTCTTTCTATTTTTTCCTTTTTTATGGTGGATTATTTCGTAATTGGATTAGGGTCTGGAAGAACCCGAATATTTTTCCTCTTCTTTTTTTTCTGTTTCCTCTTTGGTTTCGTGTTTTTTACTATTGGAGTTCTCCATTTTGGATTATAATTGGCTGCCCTACCAGTTGGGTTAAAAGTTAAGAAGAATTTGAAGTTTTGCAAACATTGAAATGAGCAAGAAATTAATACCATCTGGCATTGCTGCTTCTACCTCTGCTTCCCCACCAGCTGGAGGACAACGTTTAATTCAGACAATGTTGAAGCAAGATAAGGAACAAGAAAAAATACCTTTACAGTTACAGATGATTATTCAAGGAATTCAAGATCTCAAGACAAAATCAGACACCATTGAACAAAGAATAGAGAAGACTGATGAAAAAGTGGAAAATATTAAACAAATGATGGTTAAGTATGAGGAGAAATTCCAAAAAATTGAGGAAGAAGGAAAACAAAGAGAGAAGAAGATTGAAAATATTGACAGTAGATTAACAGCGGTCGAACAAGAAAAAGGTGGGATGCTGAGGTGGGAGATGGAAAGGTCAGAATTTTACCTTAGATTTCAAAATATAGAGGAGGAAAAAGGAGAAAATCTGGCAGCGGTAATGATAGAAATTTTGGCAGATGCTTTGGAAATTACACAGGAAAAGATGATGGATGGAATAGATGAGATATATCGAGTCTATACAAGATATGCGATGAGAAACAAATTACCCAGGGAAGTTCATATTAGATTTACCAAAAAATCCATTAAAACGCAAATATTACAAGTAGCAAGAGAGAAAACACTGAAATACAAGGGTAAAGAGGTTGTGGTTTTGAAACAAATACCTAGAAGAGTGAGAGAGATGAGAAGAGAATATCAATTTCTGACCAAAATACTATTGAAAAATGAAGTGAATTATAGATGGCTGATTCCAGAAGGATTAATGTTTACGTGGCAAGAGCAGAGATATAGAATTGACTCAATTGAGAAAGCAGAACTTTTTCAAGCAGAATTTTTTGGAGGAAGAAGAGAGGAAGCAGAGAAGGAGACTTCATTAATTGTGTTTCAAGATGAACAACTGGAGACTGAAAAAGAGAAAGGAGCAATAGGGGGACAGATTGATAATAAAGAACAGCGTGAAGTGAGACCCACGAGAGCTGTTAGATCTAAATATAAAGCATAATCATGGAGGAAAAAAAACTGATTACAATGAATATAAACGGACTTAATTCAGCTGTTAAGAGAAGGAAAATTTTTCATAAATTAGAGAAATTAAAATTTGATATAATTTGTTTACAAGAAGTTCATATTAAAAAACAACATGAACAATTGTTATTACAGCCAAAATTAGGGAAAATATTTACCTCTTTGACTCAATGTAAGAAAAGAGGTGTGGTTTTATATATTAAAGAGGCTATTCCAGCAAAATTGATCTACTCGGATGAAGATGGAAGGGTATTAATGGTAGAAATAGTGGATAATAACATAAAAATACTCTTGATTGCAATTTATGCTCCGAATGATAAACAAGAAGAGTTTTATAAAAAACTGCACATGAAAATAATTGGACTGGACTATGTTAATATAATTATGATGGGAGATTTTAATGGAATTGTGGACAATAAACTGGACTATATAGCAACAACAACAAAGCAAAATAGAAAGGCTCTCCCAAGGTCCTTTTTTAAAATGACAGATGAATTAACTTTAAAAGATATTTGGAGAGAAAGAAACGTTAAAGCTAAACAATATACTTTTTATTCAAATAGACATTTATCATGGTCCAGATTAGATATGATTTGGATCTCAACAGAACTAATATCTAATATTAAAGAAACAAGCATTGAAACAAGTACATGGGCAGATCATAGCCCAATGACAATTAAATGGAAGGGACAAAAAAAAAGATCGAGATGGACATTAAATAATACTATTTTAAAGGAGAAAGATTTTACACAATGGATGGAGAAGGAATTGGCTTTTTTCTTTAGAGAAAATAAAAAAGAGGATACTTCAATGCAAAATGTGTGGGACACTATGAAGGCATATGTTAGAGGTTTGATAATAGATTATACAAGAAAAAAGAACATTAGGAAAAGGCAAGCTTCTAAGGCCTTGGAAAATGAGTATAAAACTCTTGAAAAAGAATTACAGAAAATGCCACAGAAAAAGGATATTAAATTGAAGCTGGATATAATTAAACATAAAATGGATTTAATAGAGAAAGAAGAATTGGCACAGAAAATTAGAAACTCTAAACAGAATTATTTTGAAGATGCAAATAAACCAGGTAGATGGCTAGCATATAAATTGAGAAAAGAGAAGGAATCAAGAAAAATATTGAAGTTAATGATGAACAAGGCCAAGTTTGTTATGGGAATAAGGAGAAAAAAGAAATTATCCGAGATTTTTATGGGCAATTATATAAACAAGAGAATATTGATGAAGGAAAAGTTAAACAGTATTTACAGGAAGCTAATCTACCAAAGATACCTAAAGAGACTGAAGAAATGCTAGAAAGCAATATAACAATGATGGAACTAAATGAAGCATTTAAGAGACAAAATAATGGGAAAGCTCCGGGCCCAGATGGGCTTCCAGTAGAATTCTATAAAACATTTCAAGAACTATTGAGCATCCCATTGTTAGAAGTTATGAATGAAGTTATGTTAAAAAAGATGATACCTAAAACATGGTCAGAGGCTTATATTACACTTATACCAAAGGAAGAGACTGACCCATTGCAAATTAAGAATTATAGACCTATTTCTTTATTGAATGCAGACTATAAAATCTTTGCTTCAATCTTAGCAGAAAGACTTAAAAAATATTTAAACAATTTTATCCATTCAGATCAAAATGGATTTCTGCCAAAGAGACAAATTAGAGACAATATGAGAGTAATCTTGGATACTTTGGAATATTATGAGGCTCATCCTGAAAAACAAATGGCTTTGATATTCTTAGATGCTCAAAAAGCATTTGACAACGTGAATTGGAGATTTATGTTATTATTATTGGAGCAGATGGGTTTTGCCAAAAAATTTATTCAAGCAATAGAAGCTATATACAATAAACAGACAGCAAGGGTAATGATGGAGGGGGAACTTACAGATCTTATTAATATAAGAAAAAGCACAAGACAAGGATGCCCCCTATCTCCCTTGCTATTTGTGTTGACCTTGGAAGTCTTGAATAGAAATATTAGGGATGATAAAAGCATAAAAGGAATGAAAATTAAGAAGGAAGAATATAAGCTACAAGCTTTTGCTGATGATTTAGCTTTTATTTTGGAAAATCCGATTGAAACAGCTCCAAAGTTACTGGAAAGGATAGAGTCATATGGGGAGGTGGCTGGTTTGAAAATAAACAAAGATAAAACAAAGATTTTGACAAAGAATATGTTATTGAGACAGAGAGAAGAATTGGCAGATCTTTTGAAAATTCAAGTTACAAATAAGGTTAAGTATTTGGGGATATATTTGACAACAAGATGTAGCACATTAAAGGAGGATAATTATATTAAACTTAAACAACAGATAGCTACAGATTTGAAGAAGTGGGAAAACTTGCAATTGTCATTAATAGGGAGAATTTCAACAATCAAGATGAATATCTTACCTAGAATATTATTTTTGTTTCAAACAATACCAATAAGGCTTGGAAAAGACTATTTTGAAGATCTAAATAAAATTATGTTGAAGTTTATATGGCAAGGTAAAAAAGCGAGAATAAAGCTAAAGCTTTTGCAAGATGCTAGAATTAGAGGAGGTTTTGGTCTGCCTAATTGGGAATTGTATTATCAAGCTGCAAATTTGATGTGGGTCAAAGAATGGATAACATTAAGGAAACATAGGTTGTTGACATTAGAAGGGCATGATTTGCTGTTGGGTTGGCATGCTTTCTTATGGTATAAGGGAACTAAAACACAGGGTTATTTTAGAAGACATTATGTACGGGAGTCTTTGTGGTTAAATTGGGAGAAGATAAAAAGACAATGTTATTTGAAAATTCCAGTTTGGTTATCGACCATTGAAGCATTTTCCTATCCTATAATTTACAAGAGGGAACAAACAGTTAGATATGGGGAACTTTTGGATGAAAAGGGTGAACTTAAATCGATCCAAAACTTAGAAGAACAAGGTATAAGGATGAATTGGTTTTCATATGCACAAATACACTCAAGGTATGATGAAGATTCTAAAACGGAGGGATTTTATGATAAGCAGACTGATTTAGATAAGATTTTGATGGGTACTGATGAGAAGGTGATTAAAAAATTATATGGTTATTTACTGGGAATGAAATTAGAGGAAGAACAAGTTAAAGAAACTATGATTGTTTGGGGGAAGAATTTTGGATATGGGATTGATTTGGAGAAATGGCAGAAATTGTGGTCTCAAAATTATAAAATGACAATGTCAACAGCATATAAAGAAAACTTGTATAAGATGTTTTACAGGTGGCACTTTCCCCCGACAAGAATAGCAAGAATGTTTAAGAACAAATCTGAAAAATGCTGGAAATGTCATCAGATACCCGGCTCGTATTACCATATGTGGTGGACTTGTGAGGATGCTAGAAAATATTGGACTATAATTCGCATGTGGTTGGAAAAAATGATAAAGAAACATATTGATTTGAAACCAGAGATCTTCTTATTGGGAATTTTACCTGATATATATAGTAAAGATTTGAAATACCTGATTGTAAATGTATTAACAGCGGCCAGGATTGTATTTGCTAAAAATTGGAAGAATGAGAAAATACCATTACAGGAAGAAATTATTAAGAAAATATTGGAATGTGCTGAGATGAGTAGATTGACATTTGAAATTAGAGAGCAAGAGGATAAACAATTTTATGAAATTTGGGATCTTTTTTATAAATGGCTGGATGATAAAATACGATAATAGAATATTTAGAATGCTAGATAGTAAGGAATATCTTTATTTTGCTATTATTTTGCTATTTGATATTATATTTATAAAGGATTTTTTAGGATTGATTTGATATGACTAGATGATTTGTTATAGAGTAAACTGGCTTAAAGTATTGTTAGCTCATTAAGCATGAATGATTAAAAATATAGTCAAAAACTTCTTTTTTTAGTGATATTAGGATATATAAATTTGGATTGACAATATGAGTTGTTATGTAATGTAATTGTAATTTGAGACTACAGAATGAATGCACAAAAATGATGAACCAACTGACACACTGGATGTACATATAAGAGTTGATGTTTTTATGTTTTGTTTGTCTTGTTTGTTTGTAGAAAATTAATAAAAACTTTTTTTCAAAAAAAAAAGAAGTACAAATCATGAGTGCTAACATTACCTTCACTGCAAGTTTACAGTGACAGGATCTTGCCAGTCTATAAGTGCTGCACTGCCCTTGACTTCACTTTCCAGAGAACTGGGGGGGGGAGGGGGGGTTCCTTCTGAGATGCTTTGTACACTTCTTTTCCTTTTCTGGCCTGAGATACCATTTGCATGACGGTTGTCTAGGATGAGGCTCTTCCGTCTGTTTCCCAAGGTTATTCCCACAGACCATTACAACTTCCCACTCAGTAAGAGATAGGACAGCCCAACATCTGCCAACAGGGAACACAATCTGCTTGATAGATGGCACCGCATCACCTTCCAGGCCATGCATGTTTGTATGCACACACATAGGAAAGAGGCAGGACTTCAATTGTGGCACCACGCCTGTCATTTTGCCCATTTTTACTCCTGTATGAATACCCCTGGATAGGAAGAAGGACCCTGGAAATAAGAAGTTTCTGTTAGGACACCCTTTGAGAAATTTGTCCCTGAGTGGCATTTGGCTCTGTTCCCCAAAACATATGAAAAGTGATTAAATTTATTTTTTCATAGAACTTTCAGGAACAAAAGATTGGCATTCTACCTACTTAATTATTTTCCATCCATTCTTAAAACTTCTGAGGATGAATTAGCTGGTCTCTACTGGAAATGTTGAATTAATGTTAACTATGGTATAAGCATGTTTTTCCCCATCTTTTGAGAGAAGAATGCTATGGAGAAAAGGAATTTAATATATATTAAGGCATGTTTTGTCAGTTGCCATTATTGTCATTTTTTGTGTATTTGTAGACTATTTCACTTTATGGATTAGATTCTGTATACTGCTCAGAGTTGTTATACTGAACTGAGGTAGAAATCTCAGTAATAAAGGGTCCTTTTAAATTAAATTTATTAAATTAAATGTTAATTCTGAATGGTTTATTAAATTTTAAATAATTATTAAAAAAAATTAAATTACATATGAATACATTGCATATTAAATTTAAATTATAAATTATTTACTGATTAGAATTATAGACCCTCCCAAAACTTAATGCATGTTGGACATCAAATTTAAAGAGTACTTTTAAATCATATGGCGCTTTAAAGAAAATTATCAGAACATTCAGTATTTCGGATATAAACCATACTGGGAAAATAATTATTCCCTTAGTTACACAAATGCCTGCATAACAAGATAAATGCTAAAGGACACTTTAAAGGAATGCTAAAAGGTGGGAAGGCTAGTTCAACATTGCCAGTAGACACCAGCTAATTCATCCTCAGAAGTTTTAAGAATGGATGGAAAATAATTAACTAGGTAGAATACTTCACTAACAAAATTGCTAAGACTTTTTTTTAATCATTAAGGATCTAACAATTAGGAGCAGCAACCTTCCTTTTTTTGTTCTTGTAATCTGGAAATCTGCTTTAAATAAAGGACTTATTTGTGAATGTTTGGTCTTTTCTGCCTGGATGCAAAGGATTTTTTTTTTAACGGAATAAAACACATTGTTAGGATAACTTCAATTATCCCAATTCAGTGGGACCACACTGTTTTGGAAGAAATAGAACCTGCGTACATTCAAAGATAGAAGAAATCCCCCATGGAAATCCCCCAGTACAGTTATAATCAGCTTTATGCTCTGTTGCCTTAAGCTCATCACTAAGCTATATTGCCTGAAAGTCAGGAAAGAAGCTGGTTTTGTAAGCAAATGTTTGCAAATGAGTTTGAGACCCATAAAACACTGTGCCTGGTACGTGTTCTCTACGGTGAAGATCTGAAAAACGGCTTCGCTCCAGACACCCACCCTGAGCAGAAAAGGATGAGTTCTAAGATCTTGCTGTGCCTCTCATTGGCTCTCTCCATCCAGGGTGAGTACATGTACCAACTAAAAGATTGAGAAAAGAGAAAATTAGGGCACAGATAGATGATAGATAGATAGATAGATAGATAGATAGATAGATAGATAGATAGATAGACAGACAGACAGACAGATAGATATTTCCATATTTTTTTTCAGGAGCATGGAATAAGCAGGAATCTCAATGACAAGTAGATAGAAACAATTATTGTCATATTGGTCCCCTGAGCAAATAATGCTCAAAGTGCCCTCTGATGGTCTGTGGGACAATACCACAAGATCAAGAGATCTCCACTTTGAAACATCTGCAAAGTTCGTGCGTGGTGATGTGTATTGGAGATAAGGCTAAGAATCCCAAGCTCTCTTCCCTTTGTTACATAGCCAAATGCCAGTTTTGAGATGTGCTGTAAATTGTTTTCTTCTCACTGTGATTTTTAAAAAAATATAAACTAGAACAGAAAACACTGTATTACCCCGCTTCCATCTTTCCAATCATTAAAACCTCTTTCAAGTTGTGCTTGACTTCTTACAGCTCTGAGTTTTCCCCTTGTCTCTCATCTAACTGCTAATTAGTTCCTATAATTAGAGTATTTTTGTTCAACCAAGATTACCTAGATTTTGCCACCAAGCATGGTTCTGGCCATTCTTTAACCAATACTGAACTAGCAGCATGGAAAGTTTCCTAGCAAGTATATTTTTCAGTTCTGTTATCAGGCCGTACATTGAATACACAAATACTTTGTATTTGTGGGACTGTGGGATATTGAAGTTATGATCTGTTTAAATGTATTAATGGGATTGTATTAAAGCTGCCAAATATATGATGTTACCATTTATGATACACTTACAGCATGATTTTTTTGTTATCTTCTGTGGGACACGCATACGTAAGTCTGCTTGGGACAAATTCTCACCAAAACCTCTGTCTAACTAGGCACATTTAAGTTTAGTATGTAAGTCAACCAATTGTCCTGTGCTTCTGTGAATGGCTGAGAGAATGGCTGTCATTGTTGAAAAGCAAGATGCTACATAATGTTCTAAACAACATTTCCCTGCAGGTTTACAATGGAAGGTCGTTAGCAATATTATTGCAATGTATTTCTCTTTCTTTTGGTCACCTTAACATAGCTTGCAAAGTAGCAAAAGAGATTGTTCTCCCCCACCCAAAAAAGGCACAGCCTCATATTACTACTAATTAAAAGGCTTTGTAATACTATTTAAAACAGAATATCTATGAAATCACACTTGTGAATCTTGAAAGTCCCTTTCAAAAACATGAGCTTTGTTTGACAGGCCAATAGGCTTCTGAAAAAAAAAAAATCCAAGAGCTTTTGAGCCACGATAGAAAAGCTGCAGAAACAGAAAGCATGTAGATTATCTACCCCTTCGTAGTGCTTTTACAGCCTTCTCTAAGTGTTTTACAAAGTCAGTATATTGTCCCCAACAATCTGGGTTCTCATTTTACCAACCTTGGAAGGATGGAAGGCTGAATCAATCTTGAACCGCATCAGGATTGAACTGCTGGTAGTGGGAATAAGAGCTAGCCGGCAATACTGCATTCTAACCATTGCATCACCATGGACCTGTATGGCTATGAACTCCCTGTTTCAGGGAGAAGAAGACGATGTCAGTGGTATTGCAAAGTATACTGAACCCTGAGCTAATCCATGGGTCAAGATATGGATAACTAAGTAGCCCAGGTTAAAACCAAGTTTAGGATATTCTGCAAATTAGAGTTGCTCTGTCTTGAACTAATTTAATTGTGTTGCACAACCAAATAAAAATGCTTTGTTTAATGGGCCCAACCAATTTTCCTTCTCTGGAAAGGGAAGTTCTCCATACAGATCTCAGCAGGCAGGGATGAGCAGATTCTTTCAAAAGAAAAATGAATCAAGGTGTTTCCAACTTTCAGCTGTAGGGTAGATCTCTGCTCCTCTTCTTCCTTTTTCAGGGGGAGCCTTGCAACCTGTGCCTATCCAGCCACCTCAGGCCTCATATGCTGAGGGCTCTACTGCTGTCCTGCAGTGCCCTCTGCAAAGTGGCAAGATCCAGGACTACCATGTCTTCTGGTTCCAGCAAAAGCCAAGCAAAAGCCCAGCCTTCATCCTGAAGCATGCCAACGATGGGAAGATAGAGCGATCCTCTTCATTTGACGCACGTTTTGTGCCCGTCCGGGATGCCAACACCAATGCCTACGTCTTGCAGATCCAGCAGGTGAAAACAGAGGAAAGTGCCACCTACTTTTGTCTAGCAGAGGCATATTATTTCCAGATAGCAGTCTCAGGGAGTGGAACACGGCTCATCATCACAGGAGGTGAGCAGGAATACTACATAACAGATGTAAAGTAAAGGCATTTTCTTTCTCTGTGTCTTTACAAAGGAGGGAGGGGACAAATGCTGCTAGAATACCAGAACAGGGAAAAAAGTAGTGAGATGCTTCCTTGAGCTGAACAACCTGAAGCAGCCTCAACTCTGAAGCAAAAGAACTGAATGTTTTGTTTCTGCCGAAGATGAGGACAGTCTATAACCATGATGGCAAACCTATGGCACGCGTGCCACATGTGGCACGCAGAGTCATTTGTGCTGGCACGCGAGCCACAGGCAAACTTCCTTCACGGTGCATGCATGCGCCTCACGGCTGATTTTCGGCTGGCCTTCCTTGGCCTCCCGGAGGTTTGAGGAAAGCCTCTGCAGGACTTTCAGGCCAAACAATAGACAATAGACACATTTCATCACTTGCTGTAAAACGGGCCTATTATTTGGTCTGAAAAGCCTGCAGAGGCTTTCTTCAAGCCTTTGGGAGGCCAAAAAAGTCCTCAAACTGGCTGAAAATCAGTTGTAAGGCGCAGTGCAGGTAAGGGGGGTGGCAGGGGGGAGTGTGTACATATGTGCAGGGAGTGTGGGGGGTGTGCATTGCCTTCTGGGTGCTGGCATGCGAGTGTGAGCATGTGAGCGTGCGCACAATTTTTGGCACAGGAGCCCAAAAAGGTTAGCCGCCACTGGTCTATAGCATTTTAAATGTTATGAAAATCTGGGTTGCCCTGAGGTTTTAGTGCAGGAGTCCCCAACACCCAGTCCATGGACTGGCAACCAGTCCATGGCATGCCAGAAATCGGTCGTTGCAAATAAGCGAAGCCTCATCCAGGGGATGCAAGCAGCACATGAAATCACAACCCCTCTGGTTCGCGGAAAAACCTCTCTCCATAGAACCAGTCCCTGATGCCCAAAAGGTTGGGTTTCACTGCTTTAATAACTAACAAATGGGGTTTGGTCTGATTGTGAGAACAGCAGCCATTGGCTAAGCCTCCCCTGAGAACTCTACATGCAGCTGAACCAAATAACTGAAGGCTGCCAGCTCTATTTACAAGGGGCCACTAGATGGCAGCAAAATTAAGGTTGATATTGCTTGTTATCCTTTAGTGGTGATCGGGCTTAGACTGAATTTGCACAATGGTTCTGTTTCCACAACGCATATATCCCCCAGTCCAGAGGTGGTATTTAGCAGATTCTGACCAGTTCTGGAGAACTGGTAGTGGAAATTTTGAGTAGTTTGGAGAACCGGCAAATACCACCTCTGACTGAAGATTTTACAGTATCCTTCCCCTGCCATGCCCACCAAGCCACGGCCACAGAACTGGTAGTAAAATCCCACCACTGCCCCAGTCAGCTATTAACCGAGTCAAATCTCCTTACCAGTGATTCTGACAGCACTCAATTCTGTCCTATTAATTGAGGGGAGAAACATGGAGGACAGAGTAGAGCAGGGGTGTCAAACTCATGGTGTCATGGCAGCATCACATGACATATATTGGGACTTTTTTTCCCCTTTGCTAAACGGGGTGTGGGAAGCGCATGATGCATCCGGCCCATGGGCAGGGAATTTGACAGCCCTGGAGCAGAGCAATTAGACTTGAATGGCAAAAATCTTTACTAGTATCCAGTGGTGGTATTCAATTTTTTTTACTACCGGTTCTGTGGGTGTGGCTTGGTGGGCATGGTGTGGCTTTGTGGGTGTGGCTTTGTGGGCATGGCAGGGGAAGGATACTGCAAAATCCCCATTTCCACCCCACTCCAGGGAAGGATACTGTAAATTCCCCATTCCCTCCCCACTCCACTAACCTGCTTTCCAGCTCCATTCTCCTGTGCAGGGCAACAAAAGGAGACCCAGCTGATTAGCTGGGACTCGGGAGGCAGAGAATAGATGGGGGTGGGGTCAGTCAGAGGTGGTATTTGCCGGTTCTCCGAACTACTCAAAATTTCCTCTGCCAGTTCTCCAGAACTGGTCAGAACCTGCTGAGTACCACCTCTGCTACTATCTAATAGTCATGTGGATTTCTGCAACTAGATCTGGAAAAAAATGTCCATACAGTTTCTCCAGGAACTGATATCCCACAAGGCCTTGCACCAGAAGGGAACTGGCAAGATAACACACTAATCCAGTTCCAATTAGCCCAGAAGGGAGCAATACAGGTAGTCCTTGACTTATGACCACAATTGAGCCCAACATTTCTATTGCTGAGTGAAACATTTGTTAAGTGAGTTTGCCCCCATTTTACGACCTTTTTTGCCACCGTTATTAAGTGAATCACTGTGGTTGTTAAATTAGTCAAACTGTTGTGAAGTGACTCTGGCTCCCCCATTGTCAGAAGGTCCCAAAAGGGGTTTACGTGACCCCAGGACACTAAAACTGTCATAAATATGAATCAGTTGCCAAGCACCTGAATTTTGATCCCGTGGGGATGCCGGAACAGTCATTAAGTGTGAAAAATGGTCACAAGTCACTTTTTCAGTGCCCTTGTAACTTTGAAGGGTCACTAAATGAACAGTTGTAAGTTGAGGGCTACCTGTAGGTATAGCTTGACCATTTCAACTGTCTTGTGTCTGAAATGCCTATTCTGTGTCACTAAGCTTCAGCAGTGAGTTCTGTAAGATTTTCTTTTTAATGGAGGACCAGGATTGCAAAGAGGCCAATTGATATGTTTTGATGGTTCCCACTTACAACTGACTGGTGTAAGGCATCCAGAAAGTATCCATGATATCAATCACTCCGAGATATATTCTCTCCAATTGATTTATTTAGGAATAGATCTGGTACATCTAAGGCAATTTCCCAAAGTGAAAGTATTTTCGTGCATTACATAGAATCCACCTTCTCTTTTCCCGCTTCTACACTTCATAAATCACGAGAACCAAATAACTGCAACTGGAATTTCTTGGCATGACATACAGAATAACCTTGAACTTTTCAACTCCTCCACCCCCCCTTCCATTATATGTGGCAGCTGAATTTCAAAGCTGACAACTAGATCTGTTTGGATAATTTTTTTTTATAATTCTCACAACACATTAACCTCTCCTTGATTCAGAAGCAAGTTGTGAAAAGATGGCTAATAGATAGTAAAAATCATCCGCAGAAGACATGAAAAGGCTCAGACTCATCGGGCAGCAACTGAAGGTCTGTTGCTTTCTAAATGCCAGACTTCAACTGCAGAAGTCACACCTTTACACCAGTGGTGGGATTCAAATATTGTTGCCACCGGTTCGGTGGGTGTGGCTTGGTGGGCATACTTTGCATGCATGCAGGTACCAAATGTGCACTTTGCACAGGCGCAGAGGCATTCTAACTCACCTCCTGCAAGCCTGCACGATCCCAGTCGTTTCAGCAGCTGCCACGCAGCACTATTCTGTGCCACGCAAAGCAGCTGCGTTTCAAATTTAGCAGATAAAATTGAGTATGAGAACCTGGGCGGGCGAGTGGGCCCAACAGCAGAGTGGCGGAGAGAACCAATTTGGTCTCTGCTGGTCATCGTTCCTACTGGCTCGCCAGAACCAGGCTGAAACCGGTCGAATTCCACCACTGCCTTTACAGATCTCAGTGTTGAGTGAGTGCTGCTGCAGCTGATCAGCCAATACAGCAGACTTATACCAGATGACCTACAAGGTCCCTTCCAAGGTCTGTACCTGTATCAGATCTCAAAAGGCAAGGGTTGACTCTAAATTGTAGAAGTATGGTTCCGAAACAACAATATTATGGCAGTTTGGGAGAATGGCAAGACTCAATTATTCTTGTTCTCCCCAGGACAATCAGCACAAGTACCATCATCCGTCATCATATTGTCTGACGTTTCCCAGAAGCCAGAATCTTCTGATGTCCATGCCATATGTGTAGTTGAAGACTTCTACCCAGGCTTACTAGAGATCAAGTGGAGTGCAGCTGGGAAAGATATAACTGAAGGAGTGACCTCTGGGCCAGTGACCTTGAATGGGGATGGCACTTACACCACCACCAGCATCCTGAATGTATCGCGCAATTTCTTTAACTCTGTCACCCCTATTCAGTGCTCTGTGAGTCATGAATCTTCTGGGGCCAAGATTGAACGGAGCCTGCAATGGTGCATGGAGAAGTAAATGGTTTCACCTCAACGCCTCCTTTCTTCCCATGCTGCTACTTCTCATTCCCCTCTAGCTCTTGGCAAAGTGTGCCCTGCTCCATGCTTTGGCTCCCCCCCCACCCCAGTAAACATATATTCACCACTTAATGCTGTCTGATTATTTATTTATTTGGGAAGAGCACGGAAGGAAGTTGGGCAGTCTCTTGTCATTTGAATGGTGCTTGGTCAGTAGCTGCCTCTCCTTGAGTTCCACTGCGGCTGCCTTGAATTCATGCATCTCCCCTACTGAAAGACTGATCTCTGATGAAGCCATTGTGCTTACATGGGGCTCGCATTTAAACATGTTATTAGTTGGCACAAGCCCTTCCATCATAAATGAATCAGTTGAGCTGAACTTACTTGCTAAGCTCCATCCCCATTAGCCAAGGTTACTACTAACTGAACATCCAACCTTAAAAGTTATGTACGTGCATCTTTATGTTAAATGGCAGATGTCAAATCTGATGATTTGAGTAAAAATTTCAAAATGCCCATTTTTCATTGCCTCCTCCTCACCCTCATCCCCCCGCCCTTCATGGAAATGAAGGAAGAACTTCATAAGCCTATTGTACGAAGACATCCATGTGGCGTTTTCTGTATATTCAGCAGTATTGTCTCTCATGTGGTTAAGTGTGATGAGACTACAGCCTTTATGTTGTGAATGCATAGGGCTTAATAAAGATATCTTGAGCTTGGAGTCAAGTGCAGGGTTCTGGCCCTGCACTTCTGATTGGCTGTTAACGGCAGGATCGGATTGGCCCGTTCCGGGGAATCCGATTGGCCATTAACGGAGTGTTCTTATTGGTTAAGGGAGCTAGCGCTCCTAGATTGTTATTGGTTAATAGTTATTGGGTTGCCTATATAAAGAGGGCTATAACTGCCATTGAGTTCGAGCAGTCACTATGTAAATAAAGAGCTGAAGTTCACTGTTCCAGAGGCTTGTCTCCATTCTTTCTTGCCCATGCTCCATACATAACACTTTCCATAACTTTTTTGTTTATCCATGTTTCCCCCTTGTCACCCCCTTTCCAAATTTTGCTCTCAGCTCACTCACAGTGACCATTTTTTTTGCCTGCCATGTTGCTCTACTGTCAACACATAAAATATTTCTCTGGTCTTTGAGAGTGGCCAACAGAAAGGGAGGGAGGAGGAGTGTAGCAGCTGCAAAACTGAAACTACATTCCATGAATGTTTCATAGATAGTTTCCAGGTGAAGTTTCTGCCGTGCAAAATTCTAACTGGAGGGTATGATTGATGACTCTCGGCTATGGATGTGTCCCATTGGAGAATATGAATTATGATACACCCAGGGGGTGGAGGAAAAAACGGTCAAGGGTGACAATGAATGATGTGTCTCAGAGTCAGCTACACCCAGGTGCACTGGAATGTCTTCGCCTAATAAATCTTC
Source organism: Hydrophis major (assembly GCA_033807585.1). NCBI lineage: Eukaryota > Metazoa > Chordata > Lepidosauria > Squamata > Elapidae > Hydrophis > Hydrophis major. The sequence continues at coordinate 227,012,311 of CM066329.1, forward strand.
TTTGAGCTTTGAAAATCAGGCTAGAGACTCATGATTTACATGGGGGGTCACTACCGGAGCCCTGACATCTACCTTATGAATAATATTTTTGGGCGGGGTGATATCTGGCATCACATTCTTCACACTGGCCTTGCACATGTTAATGTCAAAACACTGGAACGGGAAATTGCACTAAAACAAACCAACATGGTGGCAGTTATAGTGGCCTGCAATTTATAGTGCCGTGGGTAAATCAAACTGTGGCTTTCTTCTGCATCTTCCTGCATCTCCTGCAGTTACAAGGTATGAACTTCCTCCTTACCTTCGAAATACTAATGGTGTTGCTCAGAGTCTTCATTAAGGCATCTCTCCATCACAGTGTATCCCACATAGCAGGAGCTTCATTGCAGAATCTGCTGCCCCAGACTTTGGTGCAATTAGCAAGAGGACAAAGCAAGGGAATTTATTATGAACATTTTCTGTCAATAAGTGGAAATTGAATAAACCAATGAAAGAACAAAGAAGGTAAATTTTTTAAAAAAGTTATTTGATGCATGAGAGGTGAAACAGACTGCAGCCAGTTCCTTTTCAAATCTTACACCCGTTTACCCACTTTCTCACATCATGGTTTTCACAGTGCTTTTTCCACTGGTGCCTGTAGTAAGAGAAAATGAATCAGAATAAACTGTGTATGCACAGGTACTATTTTGATACAAAGCACAGTATCAGCAAAAAAAAAAGGGGGGGCAATGTTTTTCTCCCAGTGGTAGGTTCATCTTTCCTTCACCCACCCACCCCCCTTTAACTACTGGCCTTCTGCAAGATGGTGAAAGCAATGTTATTAGATGGGCTTTTGAATCCTGTTAGTGGCTTCAGATTGCCACTTTCAGTGACAATCCTATTGGGTGGGATGGGTTTTAAAATATTACATTTGTAATTTTATTCTGATAGGTTTCTGCAGCCTAATTTTATTTCACTACTGTGAAAGCCTTCAATACATATCTTAATCATGCATATAGAAGATACATTTCATAAATGTGATCATATGCATGACCAGTCTACAGTAATTGATAGGCATATTTATGCACATTCTAATTTTGCAGTGAAGGCCCCTAAAAGGTCAAATCTTTTTTTAAAATTTTATTTTAAAGTAAAACCATCACAGTTCAATTACTGGAGTCTGTAAGATTACGTGTTTGTATCTTTGGAATTTGCTGGCTGGGCTCACACAATTCTGTAGACTAAAGTAAAATGGAGTTGCTGTTGTGGTTCAGCATATTGCAGTGATCCACCACAATTTTAGTGAGTTGTGTAAATTAGACCATCATGTTAAGTCATAAAGTAGCATTTATGTGTAGATAGACATAGTCTACTATTTGGACATTATAACTGTGTTTTCTAATTTTTTTTCCTTCTTACTTAGGCTTTCATGTCTCTATCAGCCTGAATATAATTGCCTCTCAAAGCGACTAAAAACGGGTTTTGTAGCTATTTTGCTGTGAAAGACACATAAAATAACATTAGGAACTCTAATATTGCTTTTTTTTTAGAATCCCTCTGAAGTAAATTCCACATGCAGACCCAGGTGTGGGAAATCAGCTGTTCTTTATGCTGAAAATCCAGATAGATTACAGCAGAATTAGTTACCTGACAGTAAAATATAAATTATTTGAAAACATGAGGAAATAAGCCCAAAAGAGGCAGGATTTCTACATCTTCAGTATAAATAGCCCTCATTTTTCTTATTCGGTGAGTTGCAGTTTCACATATTGGCAATGAGAAAGTAGAGATCAGATTTAGCAATTCATAGTGAAGAGTTTCATGTATTTATAGTTTGGTTTATATGATTCTGTTTGAAGAGAACATTTGGAGTGGGGGTTTTAATGTTATGAATATGAAAAATTGCAGAGATGCATTTGCAGATGCATAAAGTACATTTTTTCAAGGTTTTCTTGAAAAGGTTTCCACAATTTTCTTATCCACAATTGTTAAAGTTAGGATTGAGATTAAGAACCCACACAAATTACAAAATTCACCTGCATTTCACAAAAAGGAATAATGAAGCCCAAGTTGTTTAAAAGTGTTCTGTCCTTAATTAACATACTCAAGATCCCCGCGCTTTGATTGGCCAAAGCGCGGGGCTCTCCGATTGTTCAGGCGAGCCGCGCCGATTGGCTCACTAAGAATCTCCCGCGATTGGTCCATTCGGATCGCAGGAGATTCAAAGCGGTGCCATTGGCCGCGGCCGCCGCGGCGAAAGGAATAAAAGCCGCAGGCTTTTTTCCTTTCGGCAGTTCGGTTCCAACTTCCAAATAAAGAGCTTTGCACGAAAGTCACCGACTCCTGGCATCATTTCGCAGACACAACACTGGCGACGAGGGTGGGATCCAGACCCTGAACCGAACCACGTGTCCGACGGAAGCCAGACGAACCACCGAGATGGCGAAGATCGCACCACCCGCACCCTTCAACCCCGCCACCGAGGACTGGGAATCGTTCTCCGACCGATTCCGCATGTACCTCGAGTGCAGCGGCCTGAAGGACGCCACCGGCCCAATGAAATGCGCCATCTTCCTGACCCACTGCGGGACCGAGGTCTTCCAGATGGCCAAAGCGCTGGCCAAACCCGCCGACGCGACCGCGATGGATTGGGACGTCCTCAAACCCATACTTCGGCGGCACTACGCTCCAGAGGTACCCATCCTGATCCGGCGCAACGAGTTCTACCGGCGGGACCAGAGGTTGGGTGAGAGCTTCAGCGACTTCGTCGCCGAGCTGAGGCGTTTAGGGGTGCTCTGCGAGTTCGATAACCTAAATGACGCCCTGCGAGACCGAATCGTGCTCGGGTTGTGGGACCCCGTCCTCCAGAGCCGGTTGATGGCCAAAGGCAACATCAGCCTAGCCGACACCCTTACCGCAGCCGCAGCCGCCGAAGCAACCCGAACTTCCGCCGACCGCATGCGCAGACCGAGCGCCGGGGACCGCAGCGAAAACAACAACCCGGCGAGGTCGACCGAGCCCAAACGCGAGACGACCACCCACCAGGGCGAATTCCACTCGGCATCGGGCACTTCCGATGACGAGGAGGACATCCATCGACTACAGACAGGCCGCGACCCACGGAACCGGCGAGGTCGTAAGTCGAGGACTAACTGTGCCGGCTGCAGCGGCGACCACCCCAGGTCGGAATGCCGGTTTTTCGAATCGATCTGCCGGCATTGCGACAAGAAGGGACACATCGCCCGTGTCTGCCGCCTGAAGAAAAATCGCAGCCCGGCACGATGGGACCAGAACGACCGGAGGAGAGAAAGCACACCACCCCGAACCAGAGATCGCCCCTCGGACAGCCGATGGGACCGGAACGGGCGATCCTCGCGAGGCAGCAACAACCGGCGGAGAGAGGAGACCCACCAGACGGTCACCATCGGCCACGCCATCACCAACGACGCCCGGAAGGTCCACGTGGAGGTAGGCATCGAGGGCCAGCCATGCAAAATGGAGGTGGACTCCAGGTCCTACCTCTCCATGATTGCATGGCATGAGATAAAGAGCTTGGTGCCTACCCTCCAAAGGAGGAACGTAGACAGCCAGAGACTCATTGTAAAGGATTACCAGGGAAACCGCATTCCGGTAGTCGGCACCAAAAGTTTTGAAATAACGTATAAGGGGTGCACCGAATGACTCCCCCTAACAATCGTCGACCGCGACCGCCCAAGCCTACTGGGACTGCAATGGTTCGCCCCGCTCGACATCGCACTCACGGGAGTCGACCACGTCACCGACGACAGCTGGGAGCAGCAACTGGCCCGGGAGTTCCAAGAGGTCTTCGACGGAAACCTAGGCAAGTACCAAGGGCCCCTTATATCCTTCGACCTAGACCCTAACGTCCCCCCAAAACGCCTGAAACCAAGGCGGGTGCCATTCGCACTAAAACCCAAGATAGACGAGCAAATTGACAAGCTCGTCAAACAAGAGGTTCTACAGCCCATAGACCACGCCCGGTGGGAGACCCCCATAGTCACCCCGATCAAGCCCGATGGGTCGGTGAGGATCTGTGGGGACTATAAGGCCACCCTAAATGGCGCGCTGCAACAAAGCGCCTACCCCGTCCCAGTGGTGCAACACCTACTGCACTCACTGGGAGGGGGCAAGGTTTTCGCTAAGCTCGATCTCGCCCAGGCATACCAACAGTTGCCGGTCGACGAGCAAACGGCAGAAGCACAGACCATAGTCACCCACCGGGGGGCATTCAAATGCAACCGACTCCAATTCGGAGTCAGCGTGGCACCGGGCATATTCCAAAGCCTAATGGAGAGACTATTGCAAGGTATCAAGGGGGTGGTACCTTACTTCGATGACGTCCTAGTGTCGGCAGCCAACCAAGCCGAACTAGAGGGTCGACTAAGGGAGGTCCTAACTAAATTTAAAGAAACCGGACTAAAAGTCAAGAGGGAGAAATGCCAGCTATGCACGGAACGAGTAGAATTCCTGGGCTACCTCCTAGACCGGCACGGCATTCACCCCACAAACAAAAAAATCAAGGCCATCAAAGAAGCCCCCACACCCAAGTCAAAAACCGAGTTACAAGCGTTCTTGGGGTTACTGAACTTTTACAATGTTTTCCTACCCCAAAAGGCGACGGCGGCGGAGCCCTTGCATAGGCTCCTGGACAAGGCGGCGACCTGGACTTGGGGGAAACGGGAGCAAGCCGCCTTCCAAAGAACGAAGGACCTCCTCACCTCCGACGCCGTCCTCATACAATTCAACGAGACCCTACCTCTGGCAGTCACATGCGACGCATCACCCTTCGGCGTCGGCGCTGTCCTCAGCCATACCCTTCCCGACAGAAAAGAAGCACCCATCGCATTCTTTTCAAGGACCCTCACCAAACCGGAGCGGAACTATAGCCAACTGGACAAAGAGGCTCTGGCTATAGTTGCCGCCGTAAAACGATTCCACGAATACCTCTACGGCCGGATCTTCACCATCATAACGGATCACAAGCCGCTGCTGGGAATCCTTGCAGGAAACCGGGCCACCCCGAACATTCTGTCTCCCCGAATGACAAGGTGGTCCGAGTTCCTGGCAGCCTACAACTACGAACTCATACACAGACTGGGTAAGACAATCTCCCATGCAGACGCCTTAAGCTGCTCGCCACTACCGGAACCTGACACTGACCCAGCACCCACGACGACCACCCTCAGTATAGAGACTCTACCCAACCTGCCCATAACCGCGTCAGACATTGCCCGAGAGACTAATAAAGACAAACGTCTGGCGTGGGTGTTGCATTGGGTGGAGAAAGGGTGGCCGGAAAGGGACAACGACGAGTCCGTCAAAACGTTCCGAAACCGCCAAACGGAACTCTCCTTATTAAAAGGGTGCATACTATGGGGGGATAGGGTGGTCATTCCGGAAAAGCTACAGGGGAAGGTGTTGGAACTGCTACACGAGGGGCACCCTGGCATCGTTAGGACTAAAGCCCTGGCCAGAAGTTACGCTTGGTGGCCAGGGATGGACAAACAAATAGAGGCCTGGGTAGCTAGGTGCCAACAATGCCAGGAAACTAGGCTAAGCCCACCCACAGCACCCGTCCTAGAGTGGGAAACCCCAAGGGGACCTTGGTCCAGAATCCATATAGACTTCGCCGGACCCACAAAAGGACACACCTTCCTCATAACAGTTGACGCTTACTCCAACTGGCTGGAGGTAAGCAACATGAAGATGACAACCACGGAGGCCGTGATCAAGGAACTCTGCAAACTCTTTGCAACACACGGCCTCCCAGACGTCGTCGTCTCCGACAACGGGCCCCAGTTCACCTCGCTGGAATTCGAAAAATTCCTAGCGGAAAGGGGCATCCGCCACGCGCTGACAGCACCGGCGCACCCGGCGGCGAACGGTAGGGTGGAATGGATGGTCCAATTCACTAAAAAGACCATCCGGAAGATAGACGGGGAGATCCAGGAGAAAATAAACAAACTACTATTCACCCAACACATAACGCCAAATACCACAACAAATAAAAGCCCAGCCGAACTATTAATGGGCAGAAAGCTAAGGTCCCTACTCAACAGGTTACACCCCACGTATAACCCGGAGAGGCCCCCAGACTCAAACACCAAACACCGAACCTTCGCACCCGGTGACCCCGTATACGCAAAGAACCTGACGGGAGACCCACTATGGATTCCAGCCATCATCACACAAGCAACAGGCCCACACTCGTACCGGCTACAAACAGCAGACGGACGAGCGTGGAAACGCCACATCGACCAACTAAGGTCGAGGACTACCAACCAACAAAACACCGGCGCACAAACAGGAGAAACCAACCCCCACAACACAAACCAAGGGGGGAGGGAATACCCAGGGGACCAAAACCAAAGAAGAATAAACCAGCAATACTCACCGGAAAACAGCCATCACGACCCCTCGCCAGGAAGGAACAGCCAGGCCAGCTCGACCGACCCGGAAAGACCGAGCGGGAGCGGCGAAACCCGCAGCTCAACCAACCCGGAAGGCCCAGGAGGGAGCTACGGAGAAAGGACCGGCCCGATCGACCAGCCGGTTCCCACGACGGCAGCAGGAGCAGCAGAGATCCCGACCAAACCGGCCGGGATCCAGCCTACAACTGAGTTGTGCAGGTCAAGTAGGACCAGACGGAGCCCCGCCTACCTACGTGACTACGCAACGTAAGGACTGAACCAAGAGGGGAGGGGTGTTCTGTCCTTAATGAACATACTCGAGATCCCTGCGCTTTGATTGGCCAAAGCGCGGGGCTCTCCGATTGGTCAGGCGAGCCGCGCCGATTGGCTCACTAAGAATCTCCCGCGATTGGTCCATTCGGATCGTGGGAGATTCAAAGTGGTGCCATTGGCCGCGGCCGCCGCGGCAAAAGGAATAAAAGCCGCAGGCTTTTTTCCTTTCGCCAGTTCGGTTCCAACTTCCAAATAAAGAACTTTGCACGAAAGTCACCGACTCCTGGCATCATTTCGCGGACACAACAAAAAGAGTTGGGAGAGGGAATTGTTAGGCAATCTGTACCTGCAGACTTTTCATTCCTTTAAAACAACTCGTAATGGACATGCCCACTAGTCCAGCAGTCGCCAACTGGTGGCCATGAGAAAATTTTGGTGGGCCGCAGAGAAATGTCACCCCCAGAACACCCTCCAAAGTAATTAATCCAGGCTGTGCAGGAAGCCACCCACATGGCCCATGGGAACCCCCACACACATTCACTCCATACCCAGCAAACTTGCCTGCAAATTGCTATTTTTCCTTTTTTTTTTTTTTGACCACCAGTTGTTCTGCTGTGCTGGGAGATTTAGATTAGCTAGAAAGCAGGAAATGGTTGGATTTCTTGCTTTCTAGCTAGTCTTTAGATCTTCGGGTCTGCTTTTAAGCACAGCCAAACCTCCCTTAGGACTGAAGTTTCCATTATTCAGTGCAGACTCACAGCAAGCAAATTTTATGTGACAGACTGACCTAGCCAATGTCAGATAGATAGATCTCTGAATTAATCTGTGAATCTGTGAGCAACTCAATCTGCCTGCCTGCTTTGCCTGATTTTGGGTAAAAGTTGCTTTTTAAAAAAATAAAAAATTCAATATTTATATAAATATTTATAATATTTAAATACAAGTCATGCCCAGCCAGTCACCACCTAGCCACACTCACAAATTAGGCCATGCCCACACAACCAGTTAGTGGTCCCTGGGATTTAAAATTATGAGTTTGGTGGTCCCTGAGGTCCAAAAGATTGGCGACCCCTGCTCTAGTCTGTCTATCACATTTTTCTATTATAGGGGTGTTTTTTGTCATTTTGGTAACAACAGCTTCAGATACGAAATGCAAGTGAAAAAAAGTTACAGTGGTACTTTGGTATTCATCATTAATTGGTACCAGCCAGGAGGCACGATGAGTACCAAAAATGATGAGCACCAAACAATTTTCCCCTGTAGGAAATAATGTAGTGAGTCACAAGGCAGCCAACAAGTTCTAGTTTGTGCGTTGAGTACCAAACAAACAATTTTTCAGGACAAAATTTTCACATCAAAATGCATCGAGTACCCAATTCAAGGAATTTCAAACCAGTCGAGTATCCAGATACCACTGTACCTGTTTAATATTAGCCATAAAAAGGACAGGGCAGAGAACTGGCAATTTTATATGAAAACACATTTCCAAAGGACATATCGGGCTAAATCACATGTAGATAATGAGGCTGAAATAGACAGCCAGATGTTCTTCAGTATTTGAGATGCAACCCACAACCTAGAACAAAGCTTGTTAGAGAAGTTGTCTGAAACAGAATGCCATCCATGGAACCCACTTGTTGTTTTTTTAAAACTGATCTAAAACATTCAGGCAGCACCAAATTATCCATCTGTGAGCTATGTGAGATTGTCCTAGTCTACAAAATCATAGAGAGGGGACTACTTATCATTAGACAGAGGCAGCCATTTGTTCTCCTACCAGGCAGCCATGCCAGTGGAGCCTTTCACAATCTTTTTGGCACACGTGATGTCATCTTTAAGATCAGGATTCAGCAAATCTTAAGAGAGAGGGAGAGAGTGCACAAGCAACAGATGGAGATGATAGAAATGTGTGAATAAAGGCAGCAAACACAAAGTTGGAAGAAACTCTTTTGAGGCAGAGAAAAGACTTCAGGTAGTCCTCGACTCACAACAGCTCACTTAGTGACTATTTAAAATTACAATGGCACTGAAAAAAGTGGCTTATGACCATTTTTTCACCCTTATGAGCTTTGTAGCATCTCCATGGTCAGGAGGTCAAAATCAAAATGCTTGGCATCTGGTTCATATATACGATGATGGCAATGTCCCAGAATCATGTGATTAGCTTTTGTAACCTTCTGACAAGCAAAGTCAACAGAGAAACCAGGTTCACTTAACAAGCGTGTTACTTCAATGATTCACTTGACAATTGAGGCAACCATGGTTGCCAAATGGGGTAAAATTCATTTAACATCTATCTTGTTTAGCAAAATACATTTTGGGCTCAATTGTGGTTGTAAGTCAAGGACTACCTGTACTTATTTATTCCATGACTTTAAAAAATGCTGACTCCATGTAGACTTCTGGTGGGTTTATAAAATAGTCTAGCTCTAGACGAAATTTAATTTACACCATAAAAAAGCTCAATCTTCCTTCAGTGTACACACTCAGTAGCAATAGCAATAGCACTTAGACTTATGCGCCACTTCACAGTGCTTTACAGACCTCTCTAAGCACTTAACAGAGTCAGCATATTGCCCCTAACAATCTGGGTCCTCATTTTTTCAACCTCAGAAGGCTGAGTCAACCTTGAGCTGGTGAGCCCCGAACTGCCAAATTGCTGGCAATTGATGATCAGCAGAAGTAGCCTGCAGTACTACATTCTAACCACTGTGCCACCGCGCAGCATTAAATATAAAAGGCTTCTCTCTTTACTGCCTTCCCAAATTCTATTAGGGAAGGCATACTCCAGATCTCCAGAGGAAAATAATTCCGTAGGAGTGGAATGAAGAGTCACAAGGATTTTATCCTGGTCCCCTGGCCCCTTTCCAAAATCTCACACAGGAGGACTATCAATCATCACTGTCAGTTCTGACATATATCAGATTCTGTCCACCTCGTAAAATTTTGCCAGCACCAGGGCTTGATAATGAACCTGTACAAAATTGAAGTTTATATTTAGATTTAGATTCAGGATGCCAATAAAGAGACCTAAACTCTTGGCAAAAAGAATCCTACCAAGTTATGGTTGCTTGCTTCCCCAAGATCCTGGTTCATGATAAATCTGTTTTCTTTTTACCCTAATATAGCAAGAGGGCAAACTATTGTTTGCTTGCTTTTCTTAATTTTTCTGTACATCACCATATGTAATGGTAATTTATCTGATCCTGCCCCCCAATCAAAACAATTGTACCACTCAAGAAGTATTGAAACATCGCCACCTGCTGGCTATTCAAATTACAGATTGGGGGGGGGGTGTCAAATATTTAATTGAGAAAAGGTAACTAAATGCTCTCTGGGGTTGTTGTTTTTTCTTAAATTATTATTTTCTTCTGCCCATTCTAGCACGTTTAATGGGAAAGGACTCTCCAGTATGTATCAGTTACCCTTCACCTGTTTTGTATGGCCCAAAAAACAGCCTGACAATGCCCTCAAAACAGCCCCATAATACCCAGAAAAACAGTCTGAAAAATGGGCCATTTTAAAGACCATTTTCAAGCTGTTTTTAGGCCATTTTCAGGCCATTCAGGCCCGAAAAACAGCCTGAAAATTGCCCCAAAATGGCCTGAAAACAGGCCGAAAAACTGGTGGGGGGCAGGGCCAGCCAGTGGTGGGATTAGCCCCAACTGACTGAATCCTACCTCTTCCTTTTAGGTATGTGCCCAAAGGCAGGGCTGGGTGTGATGAGTGACGTCACCCACCCAGTCACATGACCATGCCTACGTAGTCAGAGAACCAGTGTTAAACAATTTGCAGCCCACCATTGGTTACTTTATTTTTTCTAGTCCTAGGGCACAAATCCACCTTGTGTGTGGGGAGAGTTGGAAACTGACCTAAGCAAGCTATTTCACAAATGGCCTTTGATAAGGAATTATTTTCTCTACACCACAAACCACTGTTGATATGGAAGATGCCATAGTCTTTGGTGCCACCTCTGTGATAATCAATCGTCTTGGTGTCAAAGCCAGTTTCATAAAATGCCATGCAGACCCCTACAAAGAAGAGAAATCAGACAAGTTCCTCAGGAGTTCATTTCACAGCCTTCCACTCATTCTGACTCAATATTCCAAAATGTAACCAAGAGGCAAGATTTTGTAAACTAGAGACCTAGATATGAAATATATGTATGGAGAGTATTCAACTATTTTCATCCCAATATTCTACTCTGACTTGCGGTCCTTTGTATTCATGGGACTTCAGTCTCCATCATCCCTACCTTGCATGGTCATGCCAAGATGCCTTTGTAGAAAAAGCTTTTAAGAAAGCCCTCCTTTCAACGTTGATTCTAAATTTGTTTTTAATTTTCCCACTAGACATTTTGAGACAAGCAGCTCTTCCCTCCCCTATTTTTTTAAAAAAAGAGCAGAGAGGAGTCATGTCAAAGGGTTAAATGGAAAGCAACATTAATAGACTCTCCATGAACAGGTAATTAGAACTAATCTTTTGCTAATGATCTATGGAAATGGCAAAATGGGCATCAAACTGGTTTACAAAAGGGGAAAACATTACTGGAGTTTGAAATGCTTTGCCTGACCTCATCCAAAGCAAAATTGCTGGGGACTGATAGGAAGTCTGCCTAATTGTACACCATTACTATTTACTTAGAAACAATTCCCTTTCCTTTCAAACTTGACATTGAAAATTATGTTACATCTTATCTAGAGTTCCAATGCCTTTGATTTCTTCAAATGTGAGTGCAGCTGTAGGTAAGGAAAGGTGCTCAATTTAGTTGGAGAAGCACCAATAAGGGTAAAATCTTTAGGCATAAAGAACATTGGGAAGAGAGTTTAACAATTGTTCTGAGCCACATATTCTACTGAGCTGTCACTTGTAGACACATTATAGAGCATCCTTGTAGATGCAAATGACAGTATAAATGTTAAGGCGTTGGACTGGGACCAGGGAGCCCAAAGGTGAACCTCAACTTAGGTATGCAGCTCATTAGGTGATCTTGAGCCAGTTACTGCTCAGTCTCATCTATCTTACACAGTTGTTGTTTGTGAGGACAACATGAGGGTTATTCTCTCTTTCCTATGTATACCATTTTAAGAACTCAGAAGAAAGATGAGCTCAAAAGGTAATAAATACTACCAATAATAATAACAGTAAAATTATTTATAGCTTTGCATTACATCCTACAACACCTTGAATCTCCAAATACCTATGCAAGGGTCTTTCTTGTAGACTTCAGTTGAGCATTCAATACCATCATTTCAGACATACTTCCAACTAACTAAAGCAGCTAGCGGTACCTGAACACACTTGTAAATGGATCATAAGCTTCCTAACAGACAGGAAGCAGCAGGTGAAGCTAGGCAGAATCACATCTGATACCTGTACAATTAGCACAGCACACTCCCCCCCCCCCCAAGGCTGTGTGTTATCTCCACTTCTCTTCTCCCTATATACCAATGACTGCATCTCAAGCGATCCATCTGTTAAAATACTGAAATTTGCAGATGATACAATAGTGATTGGTCTCATTCGAGACAACGATGAATCCACATACAGATGGGATGTTGTACAACTTGCCTGGTGGTGTAACCGGAACAATCTGGATCTGAACACACTCAAAACCATAGAAATGGTGGTAGACTTTAGGAGAAACCCTCCCATACTACCACCTCTTACAATACTAAACAATACAGTATCAACAGTAGAGACCTTCAAATTTCTAGGTTCTATCATACCGTATCACAAGACTTAAAATGGAAACCTAACATCAAAAATGTCATTAAAAAAGCACAACAAAGAATGTTCTTTCTCAGAAAGCTCAAACTGCTCAAGGAGCTGTTGATACAGTTCTACAGAGGAATTATTGAGCCTGTCATCTGCACCTCTATAACTGTCTGGTTTGGTTCGGTAACCCAACAGGACAGACACAGATTTCAGAGGATAATTAGGACTGCAGAAAAAACAATTACTATCTGTTAAGTACTTGGACATGGGTTGGAGTAAATGGAGACAGTCTTTGAATGTGAACTTTCAGCTCTTTATTGCATAGTGACTTCTCAAAACAATAACAGTGAACCCTGCCTTATATAGGCAACCTTTGTGAGAATTGTCCAATAGCGAGCTATGAACGCTAGCTCTTTAAACCAATAATAATCCTCTGTTAAGGGCTAATCGGATTCCTAAGAACTAACCAATCCGATCTGGCCGCCTAACAGCCAATCAGAAGTGCAGGGCCAGAACCCTGTACTTTACCTCAAGCTTATACTTTATTAACTATGGTACATACACAACACTATCAATGTACTTTAAGTCGAGGACCTGTATACTGCGTGAGTCAAAAAGAGGGCTGTGAAAATATTTACAGGATACAAAAAGAGGGCTGTGAAAATATTACTGGATACAAGGACAGTTTTTTTCCTTAAAGCCATCACTCTACTAAACAAATAATTCCCTCAAAACTGTCTAATTATCTGCAAAGTCCACACTTCTATTACTATTTATCTTCTCATCACTCCTTATCACCCATCCCTTCCGCTTGTATCCTTACAATTTATATTGACTGTTTCCTAGTATGATTTGATTGGTTATTGTACCCTATGACTATTATTAAGTGTTATATACCTGATGATTCTTGACTCTTGATGAATGTATCTTTTCTTTTATGTACACTGAGAGCATTTGCACCAAGACAAATTCCTTGTGTATCCAATCACACTTGGCCAATAAAGAATTCTATTCCATTCCAATTCCAATTCTATTCTATTCTATAGTAGCCAGCAGTCAGATCTGACTACAGTTTGCAACTTACAGATAATCAGAGCTGGAAGGGACCTTCTTGAAAGTCTCAAATGATGGCTTGCTAGGGATTTGATGAGCATAACCAGAAATGAGAACCTGTTAGCTTCAAATACTACTATTCAGATCCAGGAAAGAAGAGGCATTAATCATGTGAAATTGTGGGAAGAGATCTAACAAGCTGGAGCAAGTTCCAGAGCAAATAAAGCAGTGCCTACTTATGGAGAAAAAACAGGAAATGCTGCTTAATAAAAGCTACATTGGGAATATTTAGTGTAGGCCGTTAGCCCAATTTTCAGTACTTCAGTACTTGTTATCCAGTGAGGAAATGCACTCACAACTGGCTAGGTTGTAACCTTCATATCCATCTATCCCATTCTTCTTCAAGACATGAGCCAACTCACAGCGACGATAGATCTTGGTCTGTACAAAGCAAGCTAGAAGAAAAGTCTGTAGGAAGAATGTCATCATCTTTGCCCTGGGATGTATGATGGGAGGTAGCTGATCCTTAAATCAGAGCAAACTCTTAGAAGGTCTTAGAAGGCCATTCCTTTGAGGGGAGAAGGCAGAAAAATGGGTATACAGATTTATTGAAATATAACATTTCAAAAGCAACAGACAGAATTGAAAATATCTTTTCTATCCTCCAAAAATAGAATATTTTCTCTCTCTAGGTTAGAATATGAAAATATTTGCAATACAAGTATGAACCAAAGAACTGTAGAAGTACGTCCTGGCCAGCATTAATGGTATCACCAACAAATAGTTCTGGATCAATGTCATTTCCTGAAGAAATTTCCCAACTATGTTCAGGTGGATATGTTTCATGTTGATTGATGCTCAGTAACAGATAACTTCATGTAAACTATATATAGGGATAAACCTATATGTATTGCTATAAAGTACAAGTGATCCTCATTTAGCAACTGGTTCATTTAGCCCCAGAAGAGAAGGGCTTTTAGGTTTGGCTGGTCTTTGCTTGAGCTTGATAGCTACACTTTTAAGAGAAAATGTGACAATGCCTTAAAGCAGGGGTGTCAAGCTCAAGGCCTGTGGGTTGGATCCGCCCCATGGGGTGCTTAGATCTGGCCCACAGGGCCACTCTGGAAACAGCGAAGGACTGGCCCATGGTGCCTCTGCCAGCAAAAATGGAGCTCAAGATCTCCGGTTTCACTGGCAGAGGGCTTCAGGAAGCCATCGCAGTTGAAAACAGAATCCAAAAACAGAGCTCTCCCTGGTCCTCAATGAGGCACCTTCCTCTGCTGGAGACAATGGATTCCCCAACTTCTCCCGGGCTACCATAGGTACCCGTGACACAAGTGACATTGAACTGGCCATGCCCACTCTGGCTATGCCCACCCAGCCCTGAGGTCAAACACAAAAATGAAATTGAGTTTGACACCCTTGCCTTATTTACAGACCCCTCAAACCCCAGACATAAACTGTTTCAACTCCTACCCTCAAAACGATGCTATATAGCACTGCACACCAGAACAACTAGACACAAGGACAGTTTTTTTCCCGAAAGCCATCACTCTGCTAAACAAATAATTCCCTCAACACTGTTCAACTATTACAAAGTCTGCATTACTATTACTGTTAATCTTCTCGTCACTCCTTATCACTCATCCCCTCCCATTTGTGACTGTATGACTGTAACTTTGTCGCTTGTATCCTTACGATTTATATTGATTGTTTCCTAGTATGATTTGATTGCCTATTGTAGCCTATGACTATCACTAAGTGTTATGATTCTTGACTGATGTATCTTTTCTTTTATGTATACTGAGAGTATTTGCACAAGACAAATTCTTTGTGTGTCCAACCACACTTGGCCAATAAAGAATTCTATTCTATTCTTTAAAGCTGTGGAAAAAACCACTTGCAATGAATTTTTGGAGAATAATATTTGCCTCAAAATTAGAAGCACCAGACAGAAGAATACATAGCAAATGATCAGAAGACACAGCAAGTTTTTTAAAAAAAAATCTTAGATGTAGGAAGTAATTTAATATTAATTATTTTTAAAGGTTGGACATCAAGTGAAATAATTTCCAGTTTCTATAGCCATTGAAGTTGCTTTGCTGGAGAATTGCTTCATTCTAGCAACCTGTAAAATGCTCCAGGGGAGAATCAGAACCCAGAATTTGTGGTATAATGTTCATGTTTGATGTAGGTTACCACCAGTGTGAAGTTGGCCCCTAAAACCAGTGATATTAAGAGCATCTATTGTGAACTGTTAAGGCATATCAGATGGATGTAACCTCCCCCCGCTCCTTTATTATCCTCTTTCCTTTCAATGAGGCAGCACAGGATACTGCAGCTCAGGTACTTGAGGGTCTTATCAGTCACTTCAACCAACCCATCAAGCTCACCATCTGTAAGAGGAGAAGGCTTCTTAGGTCAATAGGTGGCACTGAAACTGGAGGGACCACAGCCACCCTTGTTTTGTCATAGAAGCTGTAGATGCCCTGGGATATCAGCCCTCTTCTCCTCTTGAGAATATCTGGGGAATTCTAGAATGGCAGCAATTGTCTTGGAGTACATTTCATCCAAAGCCATGCAGTGCTGCAGACTGCCAAGGGAGCAGGTGAAATTCTGCAGGATGCAACTGGGCAATGTTCCCCCTAATTTTTCATGTGTCTGAGCATACACACAAACTCCCTGGGAATTCCTTGGACCACTGTGAGCAACATCAGACATGCAAACTGTCGCACCACACCAGTATCACACCTGTCTAAAACCTTAGATATTACATGGCTTATTAAAAGAATCAAATTACAACAGCTATTTCCGTTAGATTACTTTTAATATAAACGATTTGGCCCACTTACAAAGAAAAAGACAAAAATCTTGTTTTTCATGAGCTGTGTACTGTAGTATGCTGTATGTCAAGGTGAGGGTCCTGCTCTGGTCTGGGTGAGGGTCCTGCTCTGGTCTGGGTGGGGTCCTGCTCTGGTCTGGGTGGGGTCCTGCTCTGGTCTGGATGGAGGCCCTGCTCTGGTCTGGGTGGGGTCCTGCTCTGGTCTAGGTGAGGGTCCTGCTCTGGTCTGGATGGAGGCCCTGCTCTGGAAGAACTAAGACATTTACACCTTTCAGAGATCAAATTTTGTTCACATTAAAACATTCACATTTCGCACAATGAGATGTGTGCTATAGCACAATTTACACTGTGATACAGTGTAAATTTCTGTAACTCTGTCTGTAAAATATGTAATTACACAGTTTTTCCTTCTAATTTCTACTACGCATCATAATCTACTAACAGCATTTAATGGTTAATATCCATAAATTAAATTCTTAATAAATGACACTATAATAAACACAAATCAGATCAGGGTCTTAAATGTCACCTTATTTTTCCCGTCTGTCCTTCTCACTTCTCCAGTGGTTGTAGACTTTGTCCAGGTTGATGGCCCCATCTGCTTCAAGCTTTGACTTTATGCGCATCAGCTGGTCCAAATGTGCCACTTCAAGGCGATTTCTGGATTCTGTTTTGATATGATTCATCAAACTGAAGCCTCTTTCACAATCTGCACTGGATGCTTGAAATGTAGCACAAATATCCACAAGCTGTGAAATCTCCTTTAGCTCCTCACATCTGAGTGCTGCAGCCACCATATCTGAGAATGTGCTGATTGACCCTTGTTTAAGTTTTTGGTTCACTATGTACTTGAAGTCAGTATATTCACTGCTAATGGCCTCCACAGAATGTGGCTGGTGGAGAATGGCCTCGTACTTCTTTGCCAGTGTAGCAATGTCTGTTGATCCATACTCAAAACTGATGTCTGAGCTCAATGCTTCGATGTCACATGCAGACCACTCCTTTAATTCATCCTCTGGGAAACGAGCATCCAAGTGATCACAGAGTTTACGAATAAAAAGAGTAATCTCACCAGTATTTCTGCCACCAGCTGATGAGGTCCTCATCACCTCTCTGACACGGTCACTCCACTGAACATCCTCCTCATCCTTCAAGTATTGAGAACGCAACTTCTCAATCTTTGCTCTTGCAAAGCAGTGCCCTTCCATCACAGTCAGGTTGCGTCTTTGAAAAGACAGGCAGAGTTGCAGCTCGCCCAAAACATCTCCCAGAGCAGTGAGAGTAACCTTGAACTTTGAATCACTTAGCTTTTTGTAGCAGTAATTTGCCACTGGATCTCTGGATTCCCTCTTGCAGTATTCTTCAAGCACAGTGTAGTTCCTCAGAACAGCATTCACAGCTTGGTGCCGCGACAGCCATCGCACTTCGCTCAGAGGCCTGAATGACAGTGTGTCCTCATCGAGAATCTTTGCTAGATCCTCCATTTTGCCCCTCTTTACAGTGGACTGAGAGAAAGTGGAATATACAGTTCTAAGAAGAGTTTCCACATCTTGCATCAAAGGCACATCTTTCCAGGCATCATCAATGCCCAAGTCCTCTCTATGTGCCACGCAATGTTGTTCCGTTAGGTGGGGTATTTGCCGCTTTAATAAAGCTGCAACTCCGTTGTGCTTTCCTAGCATTACTGAGGCGCCATCGGAGGTCAGCATCACCATTCTCTGCAGGTCCAGTCCATGCTTGGAGTAAAACTGAGTGATTGCCTGCACAATATCGTGAGCAGTGCATGCTGTCAGCTGGATGATGCCACCGAACACAGTTTTATAGTTGACGTCATTTTTCTCCCTGTATTTGATATACAGGACTAGCATTTTCTTCACTGTTATGTCTGTGCTCTCATCTACAATCAGGGTATGCCAGGGTGCATTTTTAACATTGCACATGGTCTCATTCTGCACTATCTCATTGATTGAGTTCACAAATTCAAAGGCATAGTTTTTACTTCGCCAGCTTTCCGGTATACTCACATACTTTGCCATGTGATCGTGGATTTGTTGAACCGACAGCATTGATGCATTCATTTTGATGGCGAGTAGAATATTGTCGATGAGCACTTTGACTTGCCCGGGGTCGGATTTCTTTTTGTGTGACAGCTCGTTCCTCTTCTCTCGGTCTATTGCGCTCTCCTGCAATAATGTACCGATCCCCATTCCCATCTTGCGTCTTTGTACAATTCCAACTGCATTTAAATGACTTTTCTGCTGAGTGTGACGCTTGAGGTAGTCCAACTTCCATTCAGTCCACACTTTTCCCTCCGAAAACTCGCTTGCTATTTTGGCTTCGCAACATGTTTTGCAGAGCAGCCCTTTCTCACTCGAAAAAGAAAAAATCTCACCCAGTTTTACCTCTTCTTCTTCTATTCGCACATAGTCCGACAGCCATTCCATCTTAAAAGAACCGCATTTCTTTTTTACTTTGGCTTGTTGAGTGGCTGTGCCACAGCCCGTTCGTTTTGCCATGATGAAGGGTTGGCTGGCAGTAGCATTTATCTCTCCACCGAACTCCACCGAACCGTTAGCTACATGCTAACCTGCAAAACACAGGCACGTACATATGAAGTGCTGTTAATGACACTGATTGGCTGTGCAGCCAATCAATCAATCAATCAATCATTAACTGCGTAACTGACGCAGCCAATCAATGTCATTAACATTTACTTATGCAGCGTAAGTAAACACACATGATGTGAACCGCATCATATCATTGGCTGGATAGTATTAGTCATAGTTTTATCTGTAGTTACCGCTTGTTGTCACTTGTCAGTGGCAGGCTGCCACTCATTGAGTTGCATTGCAAAACGGTACAGAATAAATTGTAATGTGTTTATTTTATTTACAATTCAGGTTGGATTTTATTTTATGCGCTGCATAGGTTTGCTGTGCGCGGAGAATGCGGGAGCAGTGCGCGATTGCGCAGGCGCGCAGTTTAGAGGGATATTAGCAACTGGGGTGCTGCTGCTAAATATTTTGCTAAAATGCTCCCCTCGGAATAATGCACAATGATGGAAGAATAATGAATTCCACCAACGTGACAAAATGGAGGGTGAAAATGTCAGGAATCACAAAAAATGGCAAAACTGATCTGATGTTCAGAAGAAGAAAAAACAAATGCTTTTTTGAAAGACTGGAAACCTTATATCCGTGATGATGAACCTATAGCACGCGTGCCACAGGTGGCACGCAGAGACATTTGTGTGGGCACACGAGCCCCAGGCAAACTTATCTCACTGCACATGCACGTGCCTCCCAACTGATTTTCAGGCCTTTTTTGGCCTGCAGAGACTTAAGCCTCTTCAAGCTTTGCAGGACAAAAAATAGGCCCGTTTCATCACTTCCTATATTTCCGGAAATACCGGAAGTGCCAAAACGGGCCCATTTTTCACCCTGCAAAGGCTGCAGAGGCTTTCCTCAAGCCTCTGGGAGGCTGAAAAAGGCCTCAAATGGGCCGAAAATCAGCTGGGAGGTGCAGTGCAGGTAAGGGAATGGTGGTGGGGAATCGCACATGCATGCGCAGGGGGCATGGGGGGACTGCACGCATCACCTTCTGTATACTGGCACATGAGCGTGTGAGCGCAAACAATTTTTGCCACAGGAGCCCAAAAAGTTTAGCTCCCACTGCCTTATATGAACATTTTGCTAACAGAAGAAAGAAGCAAGAATGTACATATTTGAAGATTAAGAAAGACATGGATCAAATGAGGGGATGAAGGGACTTGTATAACATTTAAGAGGGAGGAGGGACAATAACATTATACAGGCAGTCCTCGATTTAAAACCACAATTGAGCCCAAATTTTTGTTGCTAAGTGAGACTTCCATTAAGTAAAACCTGCTCCATTTTATGACCTTTCCTGCCACAATTCTTAAATAACTCACTGCAGTTATTAAATTAGTGACATGGTGGTTCAGTGAATCTGGCTTCCGCATTGACTGTGCTTGTCAAAAGGTCAAAAAAGGGTGGGACCTCGGGACACCATCATAAATATGAGTCGGTTGCCAAGCATCTGAATTTTGATCACATGACCATTGGGGTGTTGCAACAGTCGTATGTGTGAAAAACGGTCATAAGCAGAAGTTGTATTCAGCAGGTTCTGATCAGTTCTGAAGAACCGGTAGTGGACATTTTGAGTAGTTCGGAGAACCAGCAAATACCACCTCTGACTGGAGATTTTACAGTATCCTTCCCCTGCCACACCCACCAAGCCACACCTACAGAACCAGTAGTTTAAAAAAAATGAATCCCATCACTGGTCATAATTCATGTTTTTCAGTGACATTGTAACTTTCAACAGTTGCTAAACAAACCCTTGTAAGTTGAGAACTCCCTGTAATCATCTGCTCTGCTTGGACCACTCTTACTGTGGTACCTGATTGGTGGATTTCCCCATTATTTTACCCCTTCCACTCCTTCCCTTTCTTTCTTTCTTTTTTTTTTTTTTGAAAGTTTGATTTGGGTTTTCACAAAAACAAAATACAAATGAAACATCTTTTTTGAAAATAGCATGGTCCCAGGTTATCACTTCTTCATACAGACACCAAAATCAATTTCATGCTCATTTTTATATTCTATTCCATATCGTTTTACTGTTTTATATTTTCTACATAGTTTTTCCCCTCTTTTAATTTTCTCAGCTTTATTTTAATTATCTCATCTCAATCAAATCATTATATTTATACTTTTGTCTGTCCTGTTTCAATTTCATATTATCTTTTCTTATGAAGCAAGTTTTTCCCTGTAGTTACCAATTGGAGTATGACACCTTCATATCTTTTAATTTTATCCATTCAAACTCTTATTTAAGCTTCAATGTATACCTTTAAGATTATAGCATTCAATACAATACATAACTTCCAATCGAATTCTGCTTGGTACATTCTTAAAATACACACTATACACAGACGAACACTATACAGAAGCCTGATGATGGCAGATGAGATTCTGCTGAAATGTTGCTACAACTTTAAAAGCACCACTACTATGACGTGGGAAAATACCCGAACAAAGCTGAATGCCATACATGTAAGTACCCGCGAAAACTTAAGAAAACAAATATCAAACCTCTACGGGGAGGGAATAAACAACCAGATCAAAACCTACAAGAAACTGAAAATTAAAAGAGCAGTAATACTATGTGACCTCCAATTCCTACGCAGCTGCAGAGACAACAATACTACACCAACCTGCTTCAAATTAACATTTCATCAAAGCACAGCAGCCACTAAACGTATCCTGAAAAGAACTGAAATCGCTCTACTAAGGAACGAGCTCCACAGTAAGAGATTCCAATTAGATCAGTTAAACAAGGATTTACTAGCACTACACCTGGAATTGAGTAGCAAAATCCACCCTCTACTTTGGGACAAGATAAAACAACTTACAACTTGGAGAGCTGAATCTGCAAACATTTACAAACAGGAAAAGCTCTTGAAAAAATTAAAGAAATTAGAACATGACAAGAAAACCCCCAACAACTCACAACAACACCTGAAACAATTAGTGTACAATGTTTCCAACAGAGAACTCACCAAAACAGAAACAGAAGTCCTAACCAAAGGATTCAATTATGCTATAGCACCCCAAAAAATCCCCACAGAATCCATCATATGTGCAGTAGAATCCAGCCTAACCAAATTAAATACAGATGAAGCTGATAAAATAAGACACCAAGTTACCAACATCCTATGCACAAGCAAACCATCCAAAAGCAACTTACAGCAAAATGAAATTAAAGCGCTACAAACCCTGAAAAGAGACAGCAGCATAATCATCCTCCCAGCAGATAAAGGGAATGCCACTGTAGTAATGGATAGAAAAGACTATGAAACTAAATTGACAGACCTACTCCAAGACTCCACATACAAACCCATAAACACAGACCCAACCACATATCTGGAAAAATTAACCAAGAAGAAAATTATAACCAGCCACATAAGCAAAGAGATCCAACACACGATCATACCCAGAGAGAAATCTTCCAGATGCCCCAAACTATACGGCCTCCCAAAAATACACAAAGAAGGCATACCTCTCAGACCCATAGTCAGCTCCAGAGGAGCACCACTACAAAACCTAGCTAAACACCTAGCAAAAGAGCTACAGCCCCATGCTGAAACAGCAGCTTCTCATGTACTAAACTCATACCACTTCTTGGAAATGATCAAAGATCTACACGTGGAGCAAGAAGATCTGCTTGTAAGTTTTGACGTGGTTTCACTATTCACTCAAGTCCCGATAAAAGAGACCCTCGAAATCATCAAAAATAAATACCAACTAGCTAAACACCTCATGGAACTAACACAACACTGCTTAACCAACACATATTTCATATACAAAGGACAAAGATACAAACAAATTGAAGGAGCCCCCATGGGATCACCACTGTCACCTGTCATTGCAAACCTGTTCATGGAAGAATTCGAATCCAGAGCCCTGGCCAATGCCATACTCAAACCCAAACTATGGTTAAGATATATCGATGACACATTCGTGATTTGGCCCCATGGACAAGAAAACCTAAACAATTTCCTAACACACCTAAACAGCGTACACCCCAAAATCAAGTTCACCATGAAAACAGAAACAAACAAACAACTACCATTCCTAGATGTACTAATCTACAAAAAAACAGATGGCACACTAGGACACACCATTTACCAGAAGAAAACACACCAACCGCTACCTCAACGCCCAATCCCACCACCACCCAGCACAGATAAACTCCGTGGCTAAAACACTAATTACTAGAACCAAATGCCTGGCAGACAAGACACACATTAAGACTGAACTATGCACCCTGACTAAAATATTGACAGTCAATGGCTTCCACAAAAGCAAAATCACCAACTTGATCCACAAAAACACACTGAGACATAATAGAGATCCAGAAGATGAACAGACCTATGGAACAGCTGTCCTGCCCTACATAAGAGGTACTACAGACAAAATTAGTAAGATTCTATACAGACACCACATCAAGACTGCCTTCAAAACAGACAGAAAAATAGCAGCCATCCTCAGGAACCCCAAAGACAAAATTGACCTGGAAAACAAAGGTATATATGAAGTCCCCTGTGCATCATGCCCGGCCACATACATTGGACAGACCAATAGAAGAATAAGCACCCGTCTGGATGAACACAAAAATGCAGTCAAAAAGCTGGAACACACTTCCTCACTAGTCCAACACATGGAAGCCACAGGTCATAACATCATCTTCAATGGCACCAAAACCCTAGCCACTATAGAAAATCCCAGCCACAGAATCATCAGAGAAGCCATAGAGATTGAAAAAAGACCAGAAAGCATGAACAGAAGAGATGATTCCACCAGGCTGTCAATCATTTGGAAGCCTGCACTCACAAACAAAAAAATCTCCACACTACAAGCCAGGCAAACACCTGGGCACAAACAGATCCCCCCTGATACCTCCAGCTCAAACACACCCCAACCAGGCACCCAGATGAAACCCAGCTTCCTAACTAATGATAGCCGTCCATTTACCCGAAGCCAAGCTGCACTAAAGGCCTCCAATAAAGTAACACAATGTTGCCAGCCAATCAAAAAGATCTTATACAAAAAGAGTCAAAAAAACAGACAGAAGATATTAGAAGCAGAACACAGCAAACTCCAAGACCAATAAACACAGACCAAGACTCTCAACCAATCAGGATGAAGAAAAAACCATTCTGTCACAGCAATAGGCTGCCCCAAATTTAAATCTGAAACCACTGTAAAAGTCTAACTCACAGACGAACACTATACAGAAGCCTGATGATGGCAGATGAGATTCTGCTGAAACGTTGCTACAATTTTAAAAGCATATCTATCTATCTATCTATCTATCTATCTATCTATCTATCTATCTATCTATCTTTGGTTATTCGGGTTTTCTCCCGCATCAGATTGGAAGTATCTAGGCAACGTTTTGATGAAGTCTCATTCATCATCTTCAGGCTTGGTCTTCAGTCTGTGCGAAGACCAAGCCTGAAGATGATGAATGAGACTTCATCGAAACGTTGCCTAGATACTTCCAATCTTACGCGGGAGAAAACCCGAATAACCAAAGATCCACATATATATATAGCACACATTCCATTCCATTCCAATTCAATTATATCATTAATATTCATTAAAATCTTAACATCTTTAACATTTCTTTTCAATTAAATATCATACTTCCTTGGGAACAGTTATAAACTTTCCATAGTTAATTCTTTTTTTTCCCATATTTCTCACTTATATTTTTATAAATCATTACTAATAATTAAAAATGTTCCCATTTAATTCTCTCAATCATTTTAATTCATTTATTTATTACCAAACATTCAACTACATTACAGTAAATATTTTATCCATCATTTTAATCATATTTTCTAAAATTATTTCTGTTTATAATATAACAATGCTATCTTATGTACCTTTGCAGAATCCCTTTTGCAATTAAATTTTCACCCGTTATCTCTAAACAAGCTTATGGTTAAAATCTTTATATCTTTTCCCTGTTTCTCCATTTCTTGTTTCTGTCTTTTACAACTTCTTTTCCTTGCCTTCTTCCCCCTCTTCTTCTCCCTCCCCTTTTTACCCCCTCGTCTCTCTACTTCTAACTCTCTCATCTGTAATCCCCTTTTCTGTTGCTTTCTAATATTATACTTATCTTTCAAATTATTCTTCTTTTTGGTTGCTTTTTCTAGTCTTAAACCTTTCACTCTCTTTCCCCCCTTTTCTTTTTTCCCCCCACTTAAAATTATTTGATCATTAAAGATGGCTTCTTCTTTGTCCCAATCTTCTTGTTCTGCAAGTGTTTCTTGTTGTTTCTCATAGTTCCAGATCTCCATTTCTAAGAATAGAAATACGAAGCCAAAAGAACCTCTCCCTTCTTGTGCATCTTTTCCATTTTTTAAGTTCCATTTCAGTTCTTCTAAGAGTGATACCATTTTAAAGACTTTTAAACAACCACCCGGTTAATTTTAGTCATCCAGATGCAAAAACCAAAAATCACCAAGTAATCCAAATAATTCAAGACTGGTTCTTTCTGCTTCTTTTTTCCACTTTCTCTTCCTAGGGTTCTATCATTTTGTTACCAAGTTTCAATTAAGATGTATCTTTGAGGAATCTTGTTGAAATTTCACTGTAAGTTCCTTTTAGTTACAGTTCCATTCCTTAGTTCCAGGCAGTCTCCTCCATTTTTCCAGATCCTGCTCTTTTATTATTATTTTTTCTCCTTTCCTGCTTTTAAAAACTTTTAAATATCCAGAAATCTTTATTATCCCTTTGACTTTTATTTTCAGCTTAGATGCCTATTAATGTCAAAGTGGATTTTTTTCAATTTCTTACTTAAGTCTCTTAGCTGTCAGTATAAGGAAGGGAAGAAAAAAAACCTAATCCTTTCCCTTCTCTCTCTCCTTCGCAGCTTCAAAATCTTCTTTGAGAACAATGTTATTAAATTTAAATTCCAGGGTACCTTATTTGTTGCTTTTGCTGTTTGACCCGGTCAACCAAAACTTTATCTTCTTATCTTCCTCCTGCACATTCTTTTCCGGTCGAGTTCTTCTTTGTGGTGGCCATTTCTGACCACTGCTGCAACTGCCTTCGGGAAAGGGGGTAATGGCCAGCTGGGGAGGAGAGATGCAGCTCTCCTCAACCCTGCAGGCAGTCTCCCCCTTCTTCACCTCCTCTACGGGGTGGCTTAGCCCCAAAACCAGCCGGCTCGGGGCATTCCAGCAGCGAGCATGGATCAAAGCCTCGCAGAGATGAGGTTTCAGTCTGTTGCCAAAGAAGCTCAAACCGGAAGCCCACTCCTTCCCTTTCTATATAGATGGATCTTAGTGCACACATTGTTTTCACTGAGTATTGCGTGGCCCCTCTTCAGAGATAAAGCCATCTTCTTGTTCCACCTCTTTTCAGTTTCTGATGCTTGCTCCGCCAATAAATAAGGGAGAAATTGCTACGGTAGGAGAGAAATGAATCCATCTACCACTTTACTGCAGAGTCAATCCCCAAAAACTGAGGCAGCAAAGGACATTCTCAATGTCTGGCAATTTTGTCACGTATTCTGTTGGTTCATTGGTTGGGGCAGGGGGTGGAGTGAGGATGGGGGACAAAGAAGCTGAACATAAAAACTGGCATGGCGGCAGCAGTTACGTAAAAGACTTTCATAACATACTAATGGCAACCAAGGGAAGGAAATACTCTAAAGATGGCGAAAAGCCAGGTGGAAAAATAATTTCTACCTTTTGTAAACACCCTAATCATTTCTTAAAACAGGCAAGGAATTATGGCAGGTTTTCAAAGGCTGCAACTCTGTGAAGACCAAGGCGGAAAAATCTTCCAAATACAGACAGTCCCAGGTTTTGGATGAATCACTGCCCCTTCCATTGATCATAGGAAGCCATAACACAGTTACAGCGAAGAGGGGGAGACGTGGAGTTATGGACAATTGTGATAGATTCTTGTGTCAGTAGTATTATAGATGTGTTGTTTCAAGGAAGGAAATGCTGCTATTAAATTGCAGGCTATTATTTGTGTTTCCAAGGGTTATCTGTGTTCTCACTGCAGATAATTCTTGGCTCAGGCTGCCTCCCATCTCCCAGCATCTCAGTTGCAGCTAACATGCAGAATTATGAACATTTCAGTAGTTAAGGATTGGGATTGGGTGGGAGGTGTCACCATGATGTGCTAAGAGACATAAGGAAATGCTAATACAGTAATGTATAATTTTTAATATATACTTTTTCTGCTCAACTTCTAGTCAGAAAAGGCAAGCTTTCATGGCTTAATGGTTCTTTTTGAACTATAAATTCACAAAGATATAAATATGCTTCTTGCCTTTTTCTGTCTAACCTGAGCTTTCTTATTGCTATCACAAACTGAGTTTAAGCATAATCTAGGTGTAGTTTCTTAGCTCTCAGCACCATCCTGTGGTCTGCCTAGGACATTGCATGCATTTTCATGAATTGCTTTTAAAATACAGGTTGGTAGGTATATATATGCGACACATAAACAATCTTTTTTTTTAAAAATCGATTTTATTGATCTCTTATGAGATTAATTTACCTCTGAAAAGGTAGGGAGAGAATAGGAAACCCTAGTTTCATGCATCTATGCTACAACATAAGAAGATTGCATCATATGAATTCTTTCTCTTTTTCTCCATTTTAACCTTTTTATTGGTACAAAAGGCAGCATAGGTAGTGAGAACTTTATGTCTCTCACATACTGGGATTAGGGGAAGAGTTCCAGTGGAGGTACCACTGAAAGACAGGTTGTCACTAATCTAAAGCTGGGGCACAGAACTTGATGTTACAGAAAGTTTCGGGGAGAGAAAGTTGAAAAGTCTGCCATCCTAAGTTTTGATCCAACACTTCACCACCATCACCATTGTCAACACCCCCACCTTTTGCCACAGCCATCCCTGATCAAACAAACACATGAAACTTAATATCTCAAAAAGAATCTTTATTCTGGAAAATGCCTTTGATCAGATTGTACTCTGTGATCACAAGAGCACAAGCAGGTAAAAAAGCTGATTAGCAGATGGTAAATTCGGTTGGTGGTACAATAAATTCACAGTTTGCAAGTAGCTGTCCAGTAATGCAGCTTTTTTCCACGGCAATGATTTCGCCAGCCATTCCTAGAGGACAAAATTAAGAAAGGAAAATACAGCTATGTAGAAATTAAAAAACAAAAGGCAGTGAGATGACAACAGAAGTAGACAACTCTAAAGTAGCCCAGGGTCTTTCTTCCACAGTATATAAACTTAGAGTGTTCCCTATCTATCTCTGAGTCAACAGGGAATATTCCTCCATGAAATATGCTGCCCCCATTATGAATCCTTCTCCTGGTTGTGCTTCAAATCATTGCCTGCCTCCTGACTTTCCTTTGGAAACAGAAGCCTACCCTCCCTCTCCCTCTCTCTGTCTGTCTGGGAACAAAATGAAGGCATGATGATGAGGGCTCAGCGGAAAAAGGTGTTTCAGGGGCATGTTTGAGCCAGAATTGGGTGCAAATGGGGAAAAGCTCAAACTGTATTCGATCTGTGATTGGATGGGCTGGGTGAAAGAGAACGGCAAGGCTGACGAAAGATAAATCTAATTTCTTTTTTTTTTTAAACAAATTTTATTAATTTTACAGAAGACACAATACACAAACATACAAAACACAAAACATAAACAAAACTAAAAGATCTTTTCTGAAGGTTGTCTGATCCCGGGTTAAAACTCTTCACACAGACACAAATTCAAACATCATATTCATCCCATATATCCTTCCATATCTTATTATCATTTTCTTTTTTTTATATATATATAAAAACCATTTTTATCAATTTTATAAAAACAATGCAAGGCATAACAGCTTATAAATTCTTTTCTAGGAAAAAATAATAATAAAAAACCAATAGAGCATAACAATTCCAAATTATAGTATCAATACTTTATCTATTTAACTTCATATCTTATCCCTACTTCTCCTTTTCATCCAAATTATTTCTTATTAATTAAAATTTTATTGCCTTTTATCAATATACAAAATCCAAAAAAAAAACCATAACAAAACCTTTATATATCCTTCCATATCTTATTACCATTTTCAATAACATTCTTTGTCTGTTCTATTTCCAACTATCCATTCATCTTTTTTCTTTTACTATACTTCTCCTATACACCAATTGGAGTAACGTCTATAACTCATTACCCTAACTTAAAAGTACTTCGTATAACAATTTTTCTTGGGATTCTGTTTAAAAGATTCTAAAATTACATAATGAATTTTATACTCTAAATACACATATAAAAACACAAACTTATGTACCCTCCAGAATCCCTCTTTTATCCTAAATTAAATTCACCCATTGTCTCTAAATAAACTTTTTTTCTTTAGATCTTGCTTCCCCCCATTAAGGCTTCTCCTCCCCCCCTTTCTCTCTTGCTTATTCTTCTCCTTGCCCTTTTTACCCCTTTGTTTTTCCTCCTCCCTTTTCTTACTCCTTTTCCTTTGCTTTCTAACCTTGCCTCCACCTTTTCGCTCATTTTTCTCTTTTTTGGTTGTTTTTATAATTCTTAAAATCCCCTTTTTCTTATCCTTTTTCTCCTCCTCTCCGGAAGGGACCCATTGTTCATCAAAGATGGCTTCTTCTTCCTCTTCTTCCTTGTCCCAGTCCTTCTGGTGCGTAATCAACTTTTCATAAGTACATAACGCCATTTCTAAGAATTGAAACAAAGCACCCAAAGTATCTTCCTTTTTATATTTTTGATATTCAGTCTTTAGTTCATCCACAAACGATGCCATTATGAAAAGAGAAACTTTTCCCAAAACAACCACAAGTATTTTTAATCAAAAACAATTTAAAAAAAAGTTCCAAAAGTTAATACTTTTCTTCCTTCTTCTCTTTCTCTTTCTGGGGTAAATGTTTAAACAAAGAGGTCCAATTACCATATATCTTTCTTTGGGATTCTAGGCAATCTCCTCCTTTTTCAGCTTCTGCTCCAATTTTTTTTCCTCTCTCTTCCCACTTGCAATGTCAATTTTAAATAATCAGAAATCCATACCTCCAACAAGGGTTTTCCAATCTCTTAAATTTTTCAATGTCCAAGAATCCTTTTGCCCCTTAGCTTCAACTCTCAAAACAATTCACTTTCAATGTCCAATAAATCCAAACATTTCTGCTGTTTCCATGGGGTGGGAGAGTGAAGAAAAAACAAAAGTTCCCTTTAACAGCTTCTCCGCCGCTTTCGCTCTTCTTAGGGATACAATGTATCCTCCAGCAATTCAAACAGCTCAGTTCCAGGCAATTTAAAGGATGTTACTTGACCCGGCTCAGACAAAACTTTCACTCTTCACATTTCCTCCAGCGCAATCTTACCCGGTTGCTGGCTTCTTTGTGGCGGCCATTGCTGACCGCCGCTCCACTGCCTTGGGAAAAAGGGGTTTTTCCGGAGAAGGGGGGGTCTGCGACACCCCCACCTCCCTGTCCGACTCCCCTCTCTCTTCAGCTGTCCCTACAGGGCAGCCATATCCCCCTGACCCATCTGGATCGGGGGTACCTCGACGGCTAGCACAGCAGGAATCGCGAGCTGTCGCGAATTCCTGCTGCCCCGAAGCCACACGAAACCGGAAACCCCAGATAAATCTAATTTCTTACCAGGCTTCCAAACCATCTGGACCTGCTACAGCTCTCTTGACACAAATTATATCATCAATGATTTCATCAGTCACCAAATCTAGTGAGTAAACAGGAAATAATTGTGGCGTGAATGGGATATATTTGAATAAACAGATCTAACAACTCTTCATATTGAGTTAGTCAACCTTTGCTTTTTAGGAGACTAGAATCCAAACCTTCCCCAGTAAGGGAGATGCTCTTTAATTGGGAGATGCTCAGGATTGAAGGTGGGACTTTTAGCATGGTAATAAAAAATTAAAATGCATGCCTTCTTTAATTGGATGACAATTACAGTAGAAATCCAGCATTTGTCAGGACAAGTAAAATATCCTGTTCTATAAAATACCTTCTTATGGATTTAAGAAACAGTAAACCTTGAAGCTCAACCATATATATTTAGATGGTAAGGAACATGGATAAGGCTGGAAAAAACATCTGTTTCAGACTTGCCAGTTTCTCTTACTGTAACTTACAGTGAAGGTGGTGTTAGTATTCATGACTGATATTTCCTGTCTGGACTATCTCAAAAGGCTGACTTGCAAATCTCAAAGTACATTTCCCCCTGCTGGTGAGGAGTGGCCATGATTGGCAACACTAATGGGTTACCTATGAGGTAGGCCAAATTGTATAAACCTTCTCCGCAAAAATAGTAAAAAGGAAGGATAGGGCCACATTAACCCCTTGCAGTAGGAAACCAGAGATGGATTCATACATGTCAGAACCAATAGCACCCAGCTGGCAAAATGAATCTCTTTCCCAGTTTAAATGGACTTTCTGGTAACACAGGACTACAACCCAGTACTGTTTTTAAAATACAGCTTTAGCATTAAAAAAAAAAATACCCTAGCATTCTAAAAAGTGCACTAAATCCATAAATGTGGGATATTTGGTGTGTGTGTGTATAAGGAATCTAAGCAACTGCATGTCTGTCATTGATTCGTTGGCCCTGTTTATGGGCTCACTATTTCAACCTAAGAATGGAGGAGAAATTGGTTGATTTTGCATTTGAAGGCATATTTTTCCAATTTTATAATTCCAATTACTCTACAATTTAAATGTTCACTTGTGTATTTCTAAACTTTATAATCGAGGTCATTAATATATGGGTGTTGGAGGGGAGGTAGATGTGTGAACAAAGATGTTTTATATTGAAAGTGGTACAAAATACACAGACTAGAGTAATATGCATGGGAAATAACATGCAACATTTATGAAAAGTAAATATGTTCAATGAATAGCTGTGGAGTGCTTTGGTCCTCTCTGAGCTTGGTTGTTTCCTTATAGATATATCATTATCTGACTAGATAACATCATCAATGTTAGTGAATGTGGAGTTTGTGTTCTGTTTATGCATAGTACCCTGCATGTCAGTGTTGTTGGCTAATAGAGAAAATGTGTTTTTGTTTCTCTCTTAGCTATTTTTATAGGGGGTCATGGTGAGCTGCTGGTTAGAATGCAGTATAGTAGGCTAACTCTGCTCAAGGTTGACTCAGCCTTTCATCCGAGGTTGGTAAAATGAGGGGCCAGATTGTTGGATGCAATATGCTGACTGCCAAGACAGTGTTGTAAAGCACTATGGAGTGGTATATAAGTCTAAGTGCTATTGCTATTGTCTTTTCTGAATGGTGAATAGCCATGGTTTATCTCTCTGTGTCTGTTGATGGCTAATTTATCTGAATGCCAAGCTTCCAGGAAATCCCTAGCATTTTTAGATTTGGCTTGGCGTAGGATCTCATGGTTTTCCAGTTGAAACAATGGTTGAATCTGTCCATGTCTTATGAAACTAAGGAGTTTTCATCATGTCTTTTGCCTGCTAGTTTGTGTTCGTGGATGTTCTCTGCTAGTCTTCTGCCTGTCTGTCATACAGCATATATAGTGACTGTCCCAGTCCTTACACTGTATGTTGTAGATGATGTTCTGTCCTCATTAACATACTTGAAATCCCCGCGCTTTGATTGACCAAAGCCCGGGGCTTTCCGATTGGTCAGGCGAGCCGCGCCGATTGGCTCGTTAAGAATCTCCCGCGATTAGTTCGTTCAGAGCGCGGGAGATTCGAAGCGCTGCCATTGGCCGCGGCCGCCGCAGCGAAAGGAATAAAAGCCACGGGCTTTTTTCCTTTCAGCGGTTCGGTTCCAGTAATTCAAATAAAGAGCTTTGCACTAAGTCACCGACTCCTGGCATCATTTCACGGACACGACACTGGCGACGAGGATGGGATCCAGACCCTGAACCGAACCCCGTGTCCGACGGAAGCCAGACAAAGCACCGAGATGGCGAAAATCGCACCGCCCGCCCCCTTCAACCCCGCCACCGAAGACTGGGAATCGTTCTCTGACCGATTCCGCATGTACCTCGAGTGCACCGGCATGAAGGACGCCTCGGGCCCGCTAAAACGCGCCGTCTTCCTCACCCACTGCGGGACCGAAGTCTTCCAGATGGCCAAAGCGTTGGCCAAGCCCGCCGATGCAACCACCATGGACTGGGACGTCCTTGAACCCATCCTTCGGCGACACTACGCTCCAGAGGTCCCCATCCTGATCCGACGTAACGAGTTCTACCGGCGGGATCAGAGAGCGGGTGAGAAATTGAGTGACTTCGTCGCCGAGCTGCGGCGCCTAGGGGGGCTCTGCGAATTTGATAACCTAAACAACGCCCTGAGAGACCGAATCGTGCTCGGTCTGTGGGACCCCGCCCTCCAGAGCCGGCTGATGGCTAAGGGCGACATCAGCTTAGCAGATGCCCTCACCGCAGCCGCAGCCGCAGAAGCCACCCGAACTTCCGCCGATAGCATGCGCAGACCAGACACGAGGGACCGCAGCGGAAACAACAACCCGGCAAGGTCGACCGAACCAAAAACCGAGACGACAACACACCAGGGCGACTTCCACTCGGCATCCAGCACGTCCGAAGACGAGGAGGACATCCATCGACTCCAGACAGGGCGCGACCAACGGAACCGGAAAGGTCGTAAGTCAAGGACCAACTGTGCCGGTTGCGGTGGCGACCACCCCAGGTCGGAATGCCGGTTTTTCGATTCCATCTGCCGGCATTGCAATAAAAAGGGGCACATCGCCCGGGTTTGCCGCCTGAAGAAAAACCGCAGTCCGGCTCGATGGGACCAGAGCGACCGCAGCAGGGAGAGCACACCGCCCCGGACCAGAGATCGCCACTCGGACAGCCGATGGGACCGGAGCGGACGATCCTCGCGAGGCGGCGACAACCGGCGGAGAGAGGAGACCCACCAGACGGTCACCATCGGCCACGCCATCACCAACGACGCCCGGAAAATCCACGTCGAGGTACGCATCAAGGGCCAGCCGTGCAAAATGGAGGAGGACTCCGGGTCCTACCTCTCCATGATTGCTTGGCACGAGATAAAGCGGTTGGTGCCTACCCTCCAAAAGAGGAACGTAGACAACCAGAGACTCATTGTAAAGGACTACCAGGGAAACCGCATCCCGGTAGTCGGCACCAAAAGTTTTGAAATAACGTATAAGGGGCGCACCGAATGACTCCCCCTAACGATCGTCGACCGCGACTGCCCAAGCCTACTGGGTCTGCAATGGTTCGCCCCGCTCGACATCGCCCTCACGGGAGTCAACCACGTCACCGACGACGGCTGGGAACAGCGGCTAGCCCAGGAGTTCCAAGAGGTCTTCGACGGAAACCTGGGCAAGTACCGAGGGCCCCTTATCTCGTTCGACCTAGACCCTAACGTCCCCCCCAAACGCCTGAAACCAAGGCGGGTGCCAATCGCACTGAAACCCAAAATAGACGAGCAAATTGATAAGCTCGTCAAACAGGGGGTACTGCAGCCCATAGACCACGCCCGGTGGGAGACCCCCATAGTCACCCCGATCAAGCCCGACGGGTCGGTGAGAATCTGTGGGGACTATAAGGCCACCCTAAATGGCGCGCTGCAACAAAGTGCCTACCCCGTCCCAATAGTGCAACACCTACTGCACTCCCTGGGAGGGGGCAAGGTTTTCGCCAAGCTCGATCTCGCCCAGGCATACCAACAGTTGCCGGTCGACGAGCAAACGGCAGAAGCACAGACCATTGTCACCCACCGGGGAGCATTCAAATGCAACCGACTCCAATTCGGAATCAGCGTGGCACCGGGCATATTTCAGAGCCTAATGGAGAGGCTATTGCAAGGTATCAAGGGGGTGGTACCTTATTTCAACGACGTCCTAGTGTCGGCACCCAACCAAGCCGAACTAGAAAGTCGACTAAGAGAGGTCCTAACTAAATTTAAAGAGACGGGACTAAAAGTAAAGAGGGAAAAATGCCAGCTTTGCACGGAACGAGTGGAATTCTTGGGCTACCTCCTAGACCGGCACGGCATTCACCCCACAAGCAAAAAAATCAAGGCCATCAAAGAGGCCCCCACCCCTAAATCAAAGACTGAACGACAAGCATTTTTGGGGTTACTGAACTTTTACAATGTTTTCCTACCCCAAAAGGCGACGGCGGCGGAGCCCTTGCATAGGCTCCTGGACAAGGCGGCGACCTGGACTTGGGGGAAACGGGAGCAAGCCGCCTTCCAAAAAACAAAGGACCTCCTCACCTCCGACGCCGTCCTCATACAATTCAACGAGACCCTGCCTCTGGCCGTCACTTGCGACGCATCACCCTTCGGCGTCGGCGCTGTCCTCAGCCATACCCTTCCCGACAGAAAAGAAGCACCCATCGCGTTCTTTTCAAGGACCCTCACCAAACCGGAGCGGAACTATAGCCAACTGGACAAAGAGGCTCTGGCTATAGTTGCCGCCATAAAACGATTCCACGAATACCTCTACGGCCGGACCTTCACCATTATAACCGACCACAAGCCGTTGCTGGGAATCCTTGCAGGGAACCGGGCCACCCCGAACATTCTGTCTCCCCGAATGACAAGGTGGTTCGAGTTCC
Organism: Hydrophis major; assembly: GCA_033807585.1. Taxonomy (NCBI): domain Eukaryota; kingdom Metazoa; phylum Chordata; class Lepidosauria; order Squamata; family Elapidae; genus Hydrophis; species Hydrophis major. Next base: position 227,047,735 of record CM066329.1, read on the forward strand.
TGGCGGCCTACAACTACGAACTCATACACAGACCGGGTAAGACGATCTCCCATGCAGACGCCTTAAGCCGCTCGCTACTACCAGAACTCGACTCCGACCCAGCACCCACGACGACCACCCTCAGCATCGAGACTCTACCCAACCTGCCCATAACCGCGTCAGACATTGCCCGAGAAACTAATAAAGACAGGTGTCTGGCGCGGGTGTTACATTGGGTAGAGAAAGGGTGGCCGGAAAGGGACAACGACGAGTCCGTCAAGATGTTTCGAAACCGCCAAACGGAACTCTCGTTGTTAAAAGGGTGCATTCTATGGGGAGACAGGGTGGTCATTCTGGACAAGCTACAGGGGAAAGTTTTGGAAATGCTGCACGAGGGGCACCCTGGCATCGTAAGGACTAAAGCCCTGGCAAGAAGTTACGCTTGGTGGCCAGGGATGGACAAACAAATAGAGGCCTGGGTAGCTAGGTGCCAACAATGCCAGGAAACAAGGCCCAGCCGACCCACAGCACCCGTCCTAGAGTGGGAAACCCCAAGGGGACCTTGGTCCAGAATCCATATAGACTTCGCCGGGCCCACAAATGGACACACCTTCCTCATAACAGTTGACGCTTACTCCAACTGGCTGGAGGTAAGCAACATGAAGACAACAACCACGGAGGCCGTGACCAAAGAACTCTGCAAACTCTTTGCAACACACGGCCTCCCAGACGTCGTCGTCTCCGACAACGGGCCCCAGTTTACCTCGCTGGAATTCGAGAAATTCCTGGCGGAAAGGGGCATCCGCCACGCACTAACAGCACCGGCGCCCCTGGCGGCAAACGGTAGGGCGGAACGGATGGTCCAATTCACCAAAAAGACCATCCGGAAAATAGACCACGGGGAGATCCAAGAGAAAATCAACAGACTACTCTTTACCCAACACATAACCCCGAATACCACTACCAACAAAAGCCCAGCCGAACTACTAATGGGTAGAAAGCTAAGGTCCCCACTCGACAGGTTACACCCTACGTATAACCCGGAGCGGCCCCCTGACTCAAGCACAAAAAACTGAACGTTCGCGCCCGGGGACCACGTATATGCAAAAAACCTGACGGGAGACCCTCTATGGATCCCAGCCGTCATCACCCAAGCAACAGGCCCACACTCGTACCGGCTACAAACAGCAGACGGACGAGCGTGGAAACGCCACATCGACCAACTTAGGTCGAGGACCGCAAGCGAACCCAACCCCCGTAACGCAAGCCAAGGGGGGAGGGAATACCCAGGAGACCGAATACAAGGAAAAATAAACCAGCAGTACTCACCGAAACGCAGCCATCACGACTCCTCGCCAGAAAAGAACAGCCAAGCCAGCTCGACCGACCCGGAAAGACCGAGCAGGAGCGGCGAAACCCGTAGCTCAACCAACCCGGAAGGCCCAGGAGGGAGCTACGGAGAAAGAACCAGCCCGATCGACCAGCCGGTTCCCACAGCAGCAGGAGCAGCGGAGATCCCGACCGAACCGGCCGGGATCCAGCCTACGACTGAGTTGCGCAGGTCAAGTAGGACCAGACGGAGCCCCGCCTACCTACGTGACTACGCAACGTAAGGACTGAACCAAGAGGGGAGGGGTGTTCTGTCCTCATTAACATACTTGAAATCCCCGCGCTTTGATTGACCAAAGCGCGGGGCTTTCTGATTGGTCAGGCGAGCCGCGCCGATTGGCTCGTTAAGAATCTCCCGCGATTGGTTCGTTCAGAGCGCGGGAGATTCAAAGCGTTGCCATTGGCCGCGGCCGCCGCAGCGAAAGGAATAAAAGCCGCGAGCTTTTTTCCTTTCGGCGGTTCGGTTCCAGTAATTCAAATAAAGAGCTTTGCACTAAGTCATCGACTCCTGGCGTCATTTCGCGGACACGACAGATGACTCCTGTTTTTTTCTTCTCAGGCTACTGGGTCTTTTGTCAGGTAGAGTAATTAAACATCTGCAAGAAAACAACCAAGCTCAGAGAGCACCAAGGACTCCACAGTTCAATCTTGACCTACCTATATTCTCTTTAATGAAAAGCTTTGACAACCAAAATGAGAAATTAAAAGAAACCCAGACCCAGACCCAACATTCTATCTTTATAAACTGGACTTTAACATGAATATTTTCAAAGGAACACTTACCACGACAAGATAAGCTACAGAGGTTCCTTGAAGTGCTGTGTTGATCAGCACACCAGGAGCGACTGTTGATCTGGAAAATGCCATATTCAGTTGAACCATCAATGTTCTGGGTCACCTTAGCTGTGTTGAAACCACTCGCAAAGTATGCCAGGCAGACCCCTGAATGGAGAAAGTGATGTACAGATTGACATCTGCATAGAAGTTTTGTTCAGAAAAGAAGCAGATAAGAAATAAGATCGTGACAGAAATAAGACCGTTCTTTTACAGGCAGATTTTTTTAGCATTACATGATGAATCCAGTTTGCCTAAGACTTGAATGACAATGGCACACAGGGTAGCTGGTGGCATCTGTGTGAAGATATGTGCTGTGGTTCGCCGTCAGCAGGTGTGGACGGCTGAGGTCTCGGAGAGTGAGGACTCAGATGAAAGGCCTGCGTGTGATGCAGTGATGGGGCCAGGACCATTGGAGAGTGGCATGATGCCTTCGGAGATTGTGGAGGCTGGCATCAGTGATGAAGAAGTCCCCGAGGAGCCTGTGCCCACTGCATGTGCACGCAGGACAGCTCGAAGAAAAGAGCAGCTGCTGCAGCATGGGTGACTCAGGAGGAAGGCTGCAAGGTAATGGCCCCTCCCTTAAGAGATAAAAGCCAGCTGAGAAACTGGAGTTCTTTGCAGGAAGCAAAGAAGTTTTTGTACTCCAGCTTGGGGGATATGTTCAGAATATCTTGGTTGGTGTTTGGAGACTCTTTGTGTTTGAAATATTTCTTAGTCACTTTATCTAGTATTCCTGCATAACCTTGGCAAAGTTCGTTCTTATCAGAGACAATTAGTTTGAAACAGCCTTTTAACCGTGAAGGACCAGAATTCGTAAAGAATCATTAAAAGGTTTTGCTGTTACCTCTGTTTCCTGTTTGTTTCCTTGGAACAAGGTTTGGGTCAGAACAACATGTGCCTGCTTGTATGCTTGTAGTAGAATACAGAAATTAAGTCCTGGAAGATTAGTTTGGAAAGGAACTTAATGATTAGTGGGATACAGGTAGTCCTCAACTTACAACAGTTCTTTTAGGGACTGTTCAAAGTTACAACAGCACTGAAAAAAGTGACTTATGACCATTCTTCACACGATTGTTGCAGCATCCCCACGATCACATGACCAAAATTCAGATGCTTAGCATCATATTTATGATGGTTTCAGTATCCTAGGGGTTAAGTGATCCCCTTTTGTGACCTTCTGGCAAGCAAAGTCAATGGGGAAGCCAGATTCACTTAACAACCATGTTACTAACTTAACAACTGCAGAGATTCACTTAACAACTGTGGCAAAGAAGGTCAAAAAATGGGGCAAAACTCACTTAACAAATGTCTCACTAAGCAACAGAAATTTGGGGCTCTATTGTGGTCGTAAGTTGACTACTTGTATATTCTTCATTTTCTCAAGTTAAATGCAAAATAATCTCATGCATAGGAAAGAATTTGGTATTCTGCAATAATTATTCATTTTATCAAGGTTTTTTTTTTTAGTAAATACAAGTAGAATACAGATGCTTCACATGGAATGCAGATGAAGCAAACGCTCCTCAAGAGGGGAAAGAAACATTATTTGAAAAAGTTAAAACAAAATATAATTTGCCTACAAGAGACACATATTAGAAAAAAAAAGAAATAAAATATTTGATTTATAAATATTTGCGTGAAGAATTTATCTCAGCAAGAGAAAAAAAAAAACAGAAATGGAGTTGTCTTGTGTATAAAGACCCAACTAAAATCAAAACTTGTATTGACTGTTGGCTAGGGAAGATTTGTTGGGGTGGAAGCTAATTTGCGTGAGACTAAGCCTTTGATATTGGGAATGTATGTTCTAAATGAGAATAAATCACTGTTCTATAAAGAACCTATGGAGAGACCAATAGGTTTCTCTTATGATGGTGTTTGATGGGGGATTGGAATGGAGAGATTTCCCCACAACTTGATGGAATGTCAGGGGAGGAAATAAAATCACCAAAGCAAATATTGATATATTTTTTTTGATGGACAGTTCAGGGCTGGTTGATATATGGATCCTCAAAAGTGGCAATTTAGGATAGTATACCTAAATTTTTCAAGAATAGACATGTTTTGGGTTTCAAAGAATTTGGCTACTAAGGTTTCTGAAATAGATATATTACCAAGGACTTTTTCAGAAAGTAATCCTATGAGTTTGATTTATGAAAGGAAATCCAATTATTTAGATGGAGACTAAATGAAATGTTACAGAAAAAAAGCAATAGTGGAGGATTGTAAAAAGGAAATCAAAAGTTAGTTCATACAACATAATTGTAAACACAAAAAGAAGAGGCAACAGAAAAGACAAGCTGTTTTGGAAGAGATAAAAAGAAAACAAGAATTAAAGAAATTTCCAGAGAAGTATTTCTCACCAAATGAAACTTTTACAACTATAATTATCTATGTTAACATTAAAAGAAATTGAAATAAAAATGACCTGGGGGATTTTGAGTTTACAACAATTTAAAGAAAAATAAGTCACATTGATTTTCTTAGATGCAGAAAATGTTTTTGATAATTTGAAATGGTTGTTCTTGCTCAAAGTTTTGGAAGATATGAACTTTGGAGGGAACTTTATAAAATGGCTAAGCCTAAAATCAAATTTTAATTCACAGAAGGAACAAGTAATTGTTAATGGAGATCGAACAAAAAAGAGATAGAAGAACAAGATAGGAATGCCCAGTGTCTTTTCTCTTGCTTATTTAGGTTCTTAAAATACTGAATAGAGGTTTAAGATAAGATGAGAAAATTGTGGGAATAAAGATTCAAAAAGAAACTTAAAAGTTAAGGGCTTTTGAAAATGACTTTGTGGTTGGTTTGGATGATCCTTTAGAAATATTAATGGGAAAACAAACAATCTGGTGCATAAGCAGGCTTCAAGATCAACAACAAAGGCAAAAAACATGAATGTAGAAGGTCAAACAGAACTGATTAATAAAACAGGTTTTTAAGATTGAGAAGAAAATAAAATATCTGGGTATCAATTAGACAAATATGAACTGTATATTATTTCAAAAGAACTATGTTAAGACATGGAATAAAAACCTTGCAGAGAGAGAACCTGCGTAAGAAAATGAACTAGTGGAAAAAAGATGTTTGCAGGGCAGGATATCAAATATTTGCAGATATGTAAACATTTATACTCATAAATGTTTGGAGCCTTATTCTTCAGCATTATGTTGCTCAAATATGTTTTATTGTTTATCGATAGAATAGAATAGAATAGAATAGAATAGAATAGAATAGAATAGAATAGAATAGAATAGAATAGAATTCTTTATTAGCTAAGTGTGATTGGACACACAAGGAATTTGTCTTGGTGCAAATGCTCTCAGTGTACATAAAAGAAAAGATACATTCGTCAAGAGTCAAGAACTATAAGGTACAACACTTAATGATAATCACAGGGTACAATAAGCAATCAAATCATACTAGGAAACAGTCAATATAAATTTTAAGGATACAAGCAACAAAGTTACAGTCATACAGTCACAAGTGGGAGGGGAGATAAGGAGTGATGGAAGATTAACAGTAATACCATGTTTCTCACAAAATAAGGCCAGGCCTTATTTTTTTTGACCCCTGAAAAAACGGGAAGGCTGTCTTTTCGGGGGTGACTTAATTTCCTCCCACACCTAGAGCGGCCCATACACACATACCTCGCCGTGAGGCTGCATCTATCGGCCGACGAAAGCTCCCCGAAGGCAGAGTCCCCAGCTGCTTCAGGGCGTGGCGTGGCTGCCTGTGTCCCCTCACCTTTAGGCAGTCTCTTTCGGGCGATGGAAGCTCCCCAAATGCAGTCACCAGCCACTTCAATTGGCTGGCAGAAGCGGCCTCAGGGCAAGCGCGCACACACACACACACACACTCCCCTCGCCACGAGGCTGTTTCTTTTTTCTTTTTCTTTTTGTAAATTTTATTGGTTTTTAAAAACAAACATAGACAAACAAAACATAAAAACATCAAACTTTCTTCCATAAGTATACAAACAGTGTGTCGGTTGGTTTACAAATCATTTTGTGCATCCATTTCGTAGTCTTCAATTACAGTTACATTACATAAAAGCTCATATTATCAATCAAAAATTTAGTACCCTGATATCATTATTAATCAATCATTTGACTATAATTTTATTCATTCATATTTTATGAGATAACCAGAATTTACTTAGTTTATTTTTTAACAATTCATATTATCCTCCCAAATCTATCCTAAAAAACATTTTGTAGATACAATAAAAAATAAATACATCTTTATATATATATTATTTTCTAAAAATCTAAATATTTCATTACTGTATTTTATTATCTAACCATTGATAGAAAAGGTCCCAAATTTTATAAAATTGTTTATCCTCTTGTTCTCTAATTTCAAATGTCAATCTACTCATTTCAGCACATTCCAATATTTTCTTAATAATTTCCTCCTGTGATGGTATTTTCTCATTTTTCCAGTTTTTAGCAAATACAATCCTAGCTGTTGTTAATACATTTACAATTAGGTATTTCAAATTTTTGCTATATGTTTCAGGTAAAACTCCCAATAAAAATATCTCTGGTTTCAAGTCTATATGTTTTTTTGTCATTTTTTCCAACCACATGTGGATTTTAGTCCAGTATTTTTTAGCGTCCGCACAAATCCACCACATATGGTAATATGAGCCAGGTGTCTGATGACATTTCCAACATTTCTTGGATTTATTCTCGAACATTCTTGCTATTCTTGTCAGGGGAAAATGCCACCTGTAAAACATCTTATACAAATTTTCTTTATAAGCTGTTGACATTGTCATTTTATAACTTTGAGACCACAATTTTTGCCATTTCTCTAAATCAATCCCATGTCCAAAATTCTTCCCCCAAGCAATCATAGTTTGTTTAACTTGTTCTTCTTCTAGTTTAATTTCTAATAAATATCCATGTGGTTTTTTAATCACCTTTTCATCAGTACCTGTCAAAATCTTATCTAGATCAGTCAATTTGTCATAAAAACCTTCTGTTTTAAAATCTTTATCATACCTTGAATGTATTTGCATATATGAAAACCAATTCATCTTTATACCTTGTTCCTCTAGTTTTTGCATAGATTTAAGTTCACCCTTTTCATTCAATATTTCCCCATATCTAACTGTTTGTTCCTTTTTATATATTATAGGATAAGAAAAAGCTTCTATAGTCGATAACCCAGACTGGAATTTTCAAATAACATTGTCTTTTAATCTTCTCCCTATTTAACCACAGAGACTCCCGTATATGATGCCTTCTAAAATACCCCTGAATTTTAGTTCCCTTGTACCATAAAAAGGCATGCCACCCCAACAGCAAATCATGTCCTTCTAATGTCAACAATCTATATTTCTTAATGTTATCCATTCCTTGACCCACATCAAGTTCGTAGTTTGGTAGTATAACTCCCAATTAGGCAAACTAAATCCTCCTCTAATTCTAGCATCTTGCAAAAGTTTTAACTTTATTCTCGCTTTCTTACCTTGCCATATATATTTCAACACAGTTTTATTTAGATCTTCAAAATAGTCTTTTCCAAGCCTAATTGGGATTATTTGGAACAAATATAAAATTCTGGGTAATATATTCATATTGATTGTTGAAATTCTCCCTATTAGTGACAGTTGTAGATTTTCCCATTTCGCCAAGTCTAGCACTATCTGCTGTTTAAGTTTGATATAATTATTCTCTTTTAATGTACTACATCTTGCTGTCAAATGTATCCCCAAATACTTGATCTTATTTGTGACTTGAATTTTCAATGGATCTGCCAGTTCTTCCTTTTGTCTTGATAACATATTCTTTGTCAAAATCTTTGTCTTGTCTTTGTTTATTTTCAAACCAGCCACCTTGCCATATGCCTCTATCTTTTTCAATAATTTTGGTGCTGTTTCTCAGGGGTCTTCTAAGATAAAGACCAAATCATCCGCAAAGGCTTGTAGCTTGAATTCTTCCTTTTTAATTTTCATTCCTTTTATACTCTTTTCATCTCTAATATTTCTCTTTAACACTTCCAAAGTTAACACGAATAGCAAAGGTGATAGTGGGCACCCTTGTCTTGTTCCTTTTCTTATGTTAATGGAGTTTGTCAATTCTCCCTCTGTCATTACCTTTGCCGTTTACTTGTAGTATATAGCTTCTATTGCTTGAATAAATTTTCTAGCAAAACCCATCTGTTCCAACAATAATAACATAAATCGCCAATTCACATTATCAAATGCCTTTTGTGCATCTAGAAATATCAAAGCCATTTGTTTTTCAGGATGTGCCTCATAGTATTCCAAGGTATCCAAAATTACTCTCATATTATCTTTAATTTGTCTCTTTGGCAAAAATCCATTTTGGTCAGAATGAATAAAGTTATTTTAATATTTTTTAAGTCTTCCTGCCAATACTGAAGCAAAAATTTTATAATCTGCATTTAATAGAGAAATAGGTCTATAGTTCTTAATTTGCAATGGATCAGCCTCCTCTTTTGGAATAAGTGTGATGTAGGCTTCTGACCATGATTTGGGTATCTTCTTCTTTAGCATAACTTCATTCATAACTTCTAGCAATGGGAGATTCAACGATTCTTGTAATGTTTTATAAAATTCTGCCGGAAGTCTGGGCCTGGTGCCTTTCCATTATTTTGCTTCTTAAGCGCTTCAGTTAACGCCATCATAGTTATATTGCTTTCTAACATTTTTTCAGTCTCTTTAGGTATCTTGGGTAAATTAGCATTCTGTAAATACTGCTTAACTCTTTCCTCATCAATATTCTCTTGCTTATATAATTTCCATAAAAGTCTCAAATAATTTCCTTCTTCTCTTTACTGCCATGGCCAACTTGGCCTTGATCATCTATTAACTGCAATATTTTCCTTGATTCTTTCTCCTTTCTCAATTTATATGCTAATCATCTACCTGGTTTATTTGCATCTTCAAAGTAATTCTGTTTAGCACCTCTAATTTTCTGTGCTAATTCTTCTTTCTCTATTTGGCCCATTTTGTGTTTAATTATATCCATTTTAGCTTAATGTCCTTTTTCTGTGGCATTTTCTGTAGCTCTTTTTCAAGTCTTTTATGCTCATCCTCTAGAGTCTTAGAGGCTTGCCTTTTCCGAGTATTCCTTTTCCTTGTATAATCTATTATCAGGCCTCTAGCATATGCCTTCATTGTATCCCATACATTCTGAATTGATGTATCTTCTTTTTTATTTTCTCTAAAGAAAAAGGCCAATTCTTTCTCTATCCACTGTGTAAAGTCTTTTTCCTTTAAGATAGTATTTTTTAACATCCATCTCGATCTTCTTTTTTGTCCTTTCCATTTAATTGCCATTGGATTGTGGTCTGCCCAAGTACTTGTTTCAATATTTATTTCTTGAATATTAGATATTAATTCTGTTGACATCCATATCATATCTATTCTGGACCATGATAAGTGTCTGTTTGAATAGAAGGTGTATTGTTTAGTTTTAGCATTTCTTTCTCTCCATGTATCTTTTAAGTTTAATTCATCAACCATTTTAAAAAAGGATTTTGGGAGAGTCTTTCTGTTTTGCTTTCTTGTTGTTGCTGTATAGTCCAATTTGTTGTCTACAATTCCATTAAAATCCCCCATCATAACTATATTAGCATAATCCAGTTCAATTATTTTCATATGCAATTTTTTGTAAAATTCTTCTTGTTTGTCATTCGGAGCATAGATTGCAATCAGGAGTGTTTTCATATTATTGTCCATTATTTCCACCATTTGTACTCTTCCATCTTCATCAGTGTAGATCAATTTTGCTGGGGTGGTCTCTTTAATATATAAAACCACTCCTCTTTTCTTACATTGGATCAACGAAGTAAATATTTTCCCTAATTTTGGCTGTACCAACAATTGTTCATATTGTTTTTTAATATGTACTTCTTGTAGACAAATTATATCAAATTTTAATTTCTCTAATTTATGAAAAGTTTTCCTTCTTTTAGCAGCTGAGTTAAGTCCATTTATATTAATTGTAATCAATTTTTTCTCTTCCATGGTTATATTTTATAGTTGGGTTGAGCAGCTCTCGTAGATCTTGGTTCACGTTGTTCTTTGGCTCCCACCTTTCCACCTACTGTGCGTTCTTCTTTTTCAGTCTCCATTTGACAGTCCTCTTGAAATTCAATTAGTGAGACTTCTTTTTCTGCCTCTTAATCTTTCCTTCCAAAAAATTCTGTATAAAATAATTCCACTTTCTCAACTGAGTCAATTCTATGTCTCTCTTCTTGCCATGTGAACATTAACCCTTCTGGAAACAGGCATCTATAATTCACCTCTTTTTTAAGTAGCATTTTAGTCAGGAATCAGTATTCTCTTCTCATCTCTCTCACTCTTCTGGGTATTTGTTTTAAGACCACACTCTCCTTGCCTTTGTATTTCAATGTTTTCTCTCTTGCCACTTGCAATATTTGTGTTTTAATGGCTTTCTTTGTAAATCTGATATGAACTTCTCTTGGTAAGCTATTTCTCATCGCATATCTTGTAAAGACTCGATATACCTCATCTATTCCATCCATCATCTTCTCTTCAGTTATTTCCAAAGCTTCGGCCAATATTTCTATTGTTATCTCAGCTAGATTTTGTCCTTTTTCTTCCTCTATGTTTTGAAATCTAACATAAAATTCTGATCTGTCCATGTCTCATCTCAGAATACCACTTTTATCTTGTTCAACCACAGTTAATCTGTTATCAATGTCTCCAATCTTCTTATCTCTTTATCTTCTTCTTCAATTTTTTGGAATCTCTCATCGTACTTTGTCATCATTTGTTGAATGTTCTCCACTTTTTCATCAGTTTTCCCTGTTCTTTGTTCGATATTCTCTATTCTCTTTTCAATAATCTCTGATCTTGCTTTAAGATCTTGGATTCCTTGCATAATCATCTATAGAGTCACTTTTTCTTGTTCTTTTTCTTGCTTTAACATTGTCTGTATTGAACGTTGTCCTCCAGATGGTGGAGAGGCAGAAGTAGAAGTTGAGGATCCTGGAGCTGTAAGTTTCCTACTCATTTTAAACAATTCAAAATCTTCAGGTTCTTCTAAGCCTTAATCCAATTATGAAGTAGCCAATTATAATTCAAAGTAAAAAATAAAAATGGTAGAGAGGAAAAAAGCCCAATAATAATAAAAAAGGGGGGAGACAAAATTTCTTCAGGTTCTTGTAAGCCTTAATCCAATCAATAGTTAAATAAAGAAAAAAACTTTTTAAAAAAACAAGAGAAGGAGAAAAATTCTTCAGGTTCTTCAACACCTTAATCCAATTGAAAGGTCTCAATATAAAAAAGTGCATAAAAATGAACCAAAAAGGTAGATAAAACAAAAAACAAAAAATGCCAAGAAAGAAAGAAAAGGCTTTTAAGGCTTTCCCTTTAAAATAAAAAGCAAACATGGAGATTGGACTTCCAAAGGGAAAAAAAAAAAGAAAGAAAGACAAAAACAAGCTCCAGCCAGGCCAAAGATTTTTGGAAAAAAAATACAGTAAAGCTGGTAAGGAGGGATCACACAGCTTAGAGAAATTAAAAAGAACACATTGCACTTTGTTTAGTTATCCAAGGCTCTTATTATAACTCTCTTCTCCAAAGACTTATCACCTTTTCTTTTCGTAAGCTTCAACACCAGGCTCCAGCTGTTGATAGAAATCCAGAAGAGCACCTGCAATAACACTCTCCCATGCTCTTCCCTCTATCTTATCTCATAGCAATGTCCTTGAAAAGGAATCTCAATTCTTTCTTTCTCAGCTTTCTCAGCTTTGTCTGGGCACAGGAAATAAAGCATTTTCAAGCCTCTAGTTGGCAGTGTTACAAAGTTTCTTTGCTCTCAATTTCCCCCTACTTTCCCAAGCAAAACATAATAAAAATTACCAAAAAAAGGAGAAGAAATATAAAAAAGGGAAGTAATTAAGTAACTAAAGGGAGCCTCTAGCCTAAAATATTACAAAATCAAAAAGGAGAAGAAATGATAAGTATAAATTAAAAAAAGAACCAGTCTAGTTTCAAAAATATAAAATCGCATATAGAAATCCAGCAATGAGAAAAAAAACAAAAAAACCTTACTTTGACACTTCCGTTTAAAATCGCCGCTTAATCACTTCTGTCAAAAAATTTTACAGATTCTTTCTTTTCCTTAGGGTGTCCTTTCAAATCTTAGAATAAAAAAGTTATCACCAAACCGGCACACTTTCTCTTTCTTCTCTCTTCCATTTTAGAGCTGTCCCAACTTCAGCAGCTTTAATGGCTGCCTCTTTACCGCTGGCAAGAAAAACTTCTCCAGGATCTACCAGGAACTTTATGGTATCCCTGGGATCAACGGGATGCGCTTTTCACTTTCGCTGTCTCTTCGGGATGGTTTAGATCCGTTTGGACCATCCAGGGGCAAAGATATCGGCTGTGATCTCAGACCCCCGAGATCGCATGCCGTATCGTCGCGACACCAGCTCCGCCCTCGTGATCGCCGCTTCTATCGGCAGAAAAAAGCTCCCTTGAAGGCAGAATTCCCAGGCACTTCAAGGTGAGGCATGGCTGCCCGTGTCCCCTCGCCATTAGGCAGTCTCTTTCGGGTGATGGAAGCTCCCCAAATGCAGTCACCAGCCACTTCGATTGGCCGGTAGAAGTGGCCTCAGGGTGAGTGCGCGCGCACACACACACACACATTCCCCTCGCCACGAGGCCACTTCTTTCAGCAGACGAAAACTCCCTTGAAGGCAAAATCCCCAGCCACTTAGGGCGAGGTGTGGCTACCCATGTCCCCTCACCTTTAGGCAGTCTTTTTCAGGTGATGGAAGCTCCCCAAATGCAGTCACCAGCTACTTCAATCGGCTGGTAGAAGCAGCCTCGCAGTGAGGGGGGAGGGGTGTGTGCCACGCCTCGCCCCGAAGTGGCTGGGGACTCTGCCTTCAAGGGAGCTTTCATCTGCCGAAAGAAGCAGCCTTGCGGTGAGGAGAGTGTGTGTGTGTGCGCTCACCCCGAGGCCACTTCTACCAGCCGATTGAAGTGGCTGGTGACTGCATTTGGGGAGTTTCCATTGCCTGAAAGAGACTGCCTAAAGGCGAGGGGACATGGGCAGTCATGCCTCGCCCTGAAGAGGCTGGGGACTCTGCCTTCAAGGGAGCTTTCGTCTGCTGATAGAAGCGGCCTCGCAGCGAGGGGAGTGTGTGTGTGCACTCACCCCAAGGCCACTTCTACCGGCTGATCGAAGCTCCCTTGAAGGCAGAGTCACCAGCCACTTCAGGGCGAGGCGTGGCACACACATACTCCCCTCGCTGCGAGGCCGCTTCTACCGGCTGATTGAAGTAGCTGGTGACTGCATTTGGGGAGCTTCCATTGCCCAAAAGAGACTGCCCTAAAGGCGAGGGGACACGGGTAGCCATGCCACGCCCTGAAGCGGCTGGGGACTCTGCCTTCAGGGAGCTTCTATCAGCTATCAGGGTATTCTAGCCTAGGCTACCCGCAGGGCACTCCTAAAGGCAAGTTTTCTCCCCATCTCCCCCCCCTTCCCCCCCCCATTTCTCTTCACCTCGTGTAGTGCTAACAAATGATGTGAGAAATGGCGGGGAAAAGCATGGTTTGAATAGGCCTAAATTTTGGGGGTGGGGCTTAATTTCACCTCATGCCTAGAAATCATGCTGGGCCTTCCTATTGGTGGAGGCCGTATTGTTGGAGAAACATGGCAGTAGTGCAGACTTTGTAAATAGTTGAAAAGTGTTGAGGGAATTATTTGTTTAGCAGAGTGATGATGTTTGGGGAAAAACTGTTCTTATGTCTAATTGTTCTGGTGTGTAGCGCTCTATAGCGTCATTTTGAGGGAAGGAGTTAAAACAGTTTATGTCCGGGATGTGAGGGGTCTATAAATATTTTCACAGCCTTGTGAAATCTTGTGTTCTTTGACTTGTGAAAGCAATGTTCTCCATTTTTTCTCCAGCTGGATTTCAAGAGCTGTGGTGGCACAGTGGTTAGAATACAGAATTGCAGGCTAATTCTGCCCATTGCCAAGAGTTTGATCCTGATTGGCTCAAGGTTGACTCAGCCTTTCATCCTTCCAAGATCAATAAAATGAGGGCCCAGATTGTTGGAGGAAATATGTTGACTCTGTAAACTGCTTAGAAAGGGCTATAAAGCACTATGAAGTAGTTGCATCTAAGTTAAAACTTGTCCTGGGTCTGAGGATTCTTTATCAACTTCAACATAACATAATACATCCACCTTTGTCACCAGTGTTAGACAGGTCGTGTTTCTTTTCATTTTGGGTAAAAGGGTTGGACATTGCATGGAGATAGAGAGAGAGAGAGAGAGAGAGAGATATGAAAAGAAAACATACACACACACACACTATTTCTATAAAAATAAACATCTGATTATAAATTACATAAAAACAAAAAAATAAAGTTTTCCAATAGCAGCTGAATGCACAAATGAACAGTTAATAAATATATAAACAAAGAGATAAATCAGTATAATTATATAGAGGTTATTTTTCAAACAATATGGAATTTTATTATTTATTTATGTGTTAAATTTATTTGCTGCCTATCTTGCTGTGGGGCTACTCTAATTAATCGCTCAAATTAATTTTGATGCCTCAAAGGCAAACACCAGGGCCTCAACCAGTCTAAATTTTTATAGAACACAAGGAGGGAAATTTGGTGTGGCAACAATTAAATTATTTCAAGCCAAACCAATAGCACAAATGATGTATGGAATACAATTGGATCTACTTACACATTTTACAACCTAAGAATGGGTCCAGTCAGCTTTCCTTAGGGACATAATACTGGTAGGTGTTATCAGACATAAAACTAATGTAATCTTGAAGCTAGAAAGAGGCTTGCCATGTATTCAGGGCTGGGCCAGAACACTAACAATTTGATCCATAGTTACATCAAATCCCAGTAGATTATTTCCACTGTGGTTAAAATATAAAGACAAGTGGCAATTACCTTAGTTTGGGGAGGGGGAGCATATTACCTATAGTTTCACACCTGAATATCTAAGCCAACTGGCTTATAAGAATTCCATGTAAATATTTTAAGAAGGGCTCGTTGATATGTAACACCATAAAGTAATCTAAGCCCCACATTTCTATTGCTGATAGACAAAAGGTACCAAAGATGTTCCAACCAATTATTTACCATTCTATTTTTAAATATATATATATTTTGAATTCATTATTAAATTTCTATCACCCATCTTGCCGAGGCAGCTCTATATAAACAAGCCTTGCACTAGCTGACTCCTGCACAGTGTGGGCACGTGAAAAGGTTCCAGAATCAAACACCGCACTTGAAAAGAGCTGGAAGAATGCAGGATTCAGAGCCATTTGTATTCCTGCCTCAGGCTTTCTACAATCCGTTCTAAAACTATGAGCAGGTTCAGCAAAAGCAGTATGTTCTTTTTTTCCCACCCTTTCAGGTAGAAAGCGGTGATCATGATTTAAAAAAAAAAAAACCAATCAGGACACCCCATGGAGGTTACTCACAGTCATCCAAAGTGTAGCCCTCGTGCCCCTCCATTCCCCAACGTCGCATTACTGATGCCAGTTCACAACGATTGAAAATCTTGCCATAGACTTTCACCACAAGGCAGGTCAACAGAGCTAACCACAGGCAGAGACCTTTCATTGCTCCTCAACGATGTGCTTCTGCTATCTCCAGTATCCTGAAAATGGGAGGGGGGCTTTCCCAGGCTGACAGTTCTACAAAGAGAAGAGAAACATCTAGAAACAAACTGTTGATGAGAAGGTTGCGTTTGATATGGAGAGTTGTTTTTGTTTTTGTACAGTGGGAAGCAAGAGTGCAGTTCAGAGACACACACAATGGAAGTGCAGAGATGGCATAGCCAAATGGACAGAATTGACTTGTGGATTGTAGAAAGAGTAGTCAGCTCATGAAACACTTCAAAATATTTATTTAAGAGAGACATATAGGGAAGAGGCTCAAGTCTTGCTTGGTTTCTGTACCAAAAATACATTATCTTGTTAACAGCAGTCAACCTTGCTCGCCTCCTCACTTTTGCAACCGGAATAGTTTCTAGGTTGATTTACTCAGAATGTTTTGAATAAGAAAACTCATCAAAGTTTTGAGAAGACTGGGAAAGAATATGCATGTGAGGTAGCGGTGCAGCATTTCAAATATTTTTACCACCGGTTCAGTGGGCGTGGCTTGGTGGACTCACCTCCTGCAATCCTGCACTTTCCCTGTCGCTTCAGCAGCTGCCGTGCAGCAATCTGCTGTGCACGCAAAGCAGTTGCGCTTCAAAAGCAGGGAATAAAGGTTAGTATGGGACCCCAGGCCCAACAGCAGCTCCTCGAGAGAGAACCGGTTTCGTCTCCGCTGCTCATTGGCGCTACTGGCTCGGTAGAACTGGGCAGAACCGGTAGAATACCACCACTGATGCGAGGCTACAGAAGTGTTTCAGAAACCAAAAGAAAAATCACACGGGGGAAAGCAAGAAGCTGTGGTTTGAGACAGAACTAGTAATTCCGTTTAACATCTACATGAGGCCACTGGACATTTGGTGAGGTTATCCAACAAGTTAGGATGAGGTATCAACAGTATGCTGATGATGCCTAGCTTTTTATCTCCATTCCAGGCTGCCAGAATGATGTCATGAACATCCTGTCCCAGGGTCTGGAGGCTGTGGAGGCCCAAATAGGATGCAGCAGCCTTTAGCTCAGCCTAAGCAAGACTAGGTCATGAATGTTTGGACCTTCTAATATGAGGAGTTTCCAATTTTGGTTTGGGATGGGGCAGCACTGCCTCAGACAGACCCAATGTGCAAACTAGGGGTTGGTTTGGACACAGAGCTATAGAGCAGGTGACAGCTGTACTTATGCACACATTTTTATTGTGTATCGGTTGCACCCATTCCTGGATTAGAAGGCCCTGCTCACTGTCATTTATACCCTCATGACTTCCCATCTGGACCAGTGCAATACACTCTACATGAGGCAGCCCTCAAAGAACATTTGGAAACTTCAATTGGTGAAGAATGCAGCTGCATGGATAGTAAATGGTGTCAGTTACTATGTGCACTGCACCACTATGTGCACTGCATTGGTTGCCAATGTGCTTTTGAGTACAATTCATTTGTCTTTTGAAGTCCTGCATGGCTTGGGACTGGGTTACCTAAGGGCTTGTTTTCTCCCAGTTATTTCTATCTATTCAGTCTGGTCAGCCAGTATTTTCTGGGTCCTGTCAACCAAGGAATATTGGTGGTGGGAACCAGCAGATATGCCTTCTCTGCCTTACCACCTGCCCTCTGGAAACTTCTCCCTCCAAAGATTAGGATGGCCCCAATCCTACTGGTCCTTTGTAAGGCCCTGAACACCTGACTATGTACCCAGGCCTGACGGTAAGCTAAATTTGGACGTGATTTGTTTAATGACTATGGTGGTGATTAACTTAGCGACCACCATAAAAATAAGTCGTGTGGTGACCCAACTGCAACAATTTACAGCAAACTTCCAGACTCAATTGTGGTCATATATCAAGGACTACCTGTATTGGAAGTCATTTCTTTGTATTTTTTTTTTTCTTTTCTATTTTTCTTTAGCTTTTTTTCTTGCACTTTTTTTCTCTCTTTGTGTTTTTCCTTTTCCTTCCTTATATTAATTTATTTGTAAATTTTATTGGCTGCCCATCTTTCCACCCATATTACTTTGTGTTTGTGTGGGTGGGTGTGTAAAACATGAAGGGATTTGGAGGCTAAATCCTACAAATAGTACCAACTTTAAGGAGTTGGTATGTTTAACTTATAGAAGAGTAGATTGAGTGGAGGCGTGATAGCAGTCTTCCTCTATGTGAAGGGATGAAGAGATGTCCCAGGAAAGAGAGAAGAGATTTATTCTCCCTGACACCAATGAAAGAACCAACAAGTGAAAGTTTTATGGTAAGATATCCAAACATAAACTAAAGATGAATTTGCTGACATAAGACTCCATTGTGCATAGAGCTCCAATGAATTCATGGATCTATTGAGTCTGATCTAATCAACAGTGTTCTTAGTCAGGGCTTTGCTGGCTGAGGAATTCTGGGAGTTGAAGTCCACAAGTCTTAAAGCTGCCAAGGTTGGAGACCCCTGTTCTTAGTTACAGTCACGGAACAAGGGATTGCAGGGAGCAACTCTCAGTACAAGGCTAAAAGAAACAGACTCATGTACTTCAGGATCTGACTAGGAGACCTTTCAGATTCAAGTGCTGGCCTGGCCTACCCTAGCCTCTTTCAGATACATCTTAAATGTGCATATGATTTATACATCGGTTTACTTGGATACATATTAGATGATTATCACTATATGTTATGGTCTACTGGTCATGCTCCTGATGGGTATCCCAGTCAGTTCCATAGAGAAATGAGGTAGAAACAGTACTGCGTGATAACACTAAGGAAGAAACTCAGGCTAAATAAACAGCCCTCTGCTTATGATGTGGAATATACAATTATATACAGATATCATACGTCCCATCAGCACTCAATGATAAACATGTACAAAGATCATGGGTATACATAAATAAGCAATACTTTCAGTTCAGTGTGGTGTGGATGGTTGTATAAACACTCATTGTACAGTCTCTGTGAATGGGCATTCAGAGGTATGCCTGCCTATGCCCTTTCAGATGTTGCAGAGCTCCACCTGCCCTCAACTTCAACCAATGGTGAGGGATACTGTTTTACCAAACTTAATTGATTGTACAGGTACATCTCACACTCAACAAAGATAGAAAGAGCTGCTCAACAGAAGTGATCTACAGCAGGCAATTTATATTTCAAGCTAGTCCTCTGGCTTCTGATGCAGGGCAACAACCCAATAATTTTCACCTTCTGGGGGGGACAAAGAATTGAGGAAGGCTTATTTTATCAGTGGCCCATCTCTTACCTCAGCTCCGAAGTTCAGAATGATTAACCATAAGTAAATAGCTTGCCTCATGCAGGTCAAGTCCAAGCAAATTTTAAGTTAGCATAGCAGCCAGGTAAAATGAAAGGAAGAAGTATTCAGGGTATTATCCTTTGTGGATACCAAGTCAAGAGCTCCAGAAGATTCTGAGTGACAGCTGACAAAGTGAGGCTCCAACTTTCCAGCTCGAACTTCTCCAGGCCACAACAAAGTTTTTAATCGGCCCAGCAAGACACACTTGCCAATGTACCCCATGAAGAGATGGCAGTTCACCTGACTTCTAGAACCTCAGCTCTGAGGTCATCCTTTGATGTCATAGCCTGTATCTGCTCTCACCTCAAGCCCAACCTCTTGGAATGGGAAATGGTATTCTCATCTGTCATATTCATGCAATGGCAGCCACTCTTGATTTCATCTCTCCTCTGAAAATCCACCTTCTTAACTTTGATGAATGAAGCCAACCCTGAATTATTTGACTGTCTGGCTGGTTGATAGATTTAGAAGATGCTCAGTTCTAAAATGTTTATGGATGGTTTACATATAAAACAATAAAAAGAATCTCAACATTTGGATAGACTGCTCAACAGCCAGCCAAATAGGGCTCCACCAGCACTCTGTCTCAAGGCTTAGGAGCATCTGGGTTTTAAACAACTTACAGAATAGAATCAGAATAGAATGATATGCATTTTGGGGGGGAATCTTACCATACAGATAGAAATAATCAAAGATGGGTAGTCCCTCAAGTAACCTGGCCAATGCCATGAAGAGCCTATAGCTTATAAAAGCTTATACTTTGAAGTGAATCAAAATCCTACCAGCAACTCTGCAGGCTACGGAAAAATTGTATCAAATGGGCATATTGAAGCATGACGAACACTGCCTGTATTTTGAACCAGCTGCAGCTTCTGAATGGCCTTCAACAGCAACCCCACATATAGTACACTGCAGTAGTCAAACCATGAAGTAACTAGGATATGGATTACCATCTGAAGGGCCTCCCAATGCAGGAATGGGTGCAACTACCAGATTAACAAAAGCTGTGTAAACAACCTCTTGGTCACGGTTTTCACCCATTCTTTAAGCAAAAGTTGTGAATCCAAGATGTCCTCCCTGGACTTAGCACCAGCTTTGAATGGGAAAGAGTAACCCCATCTAAGACAGAAAATCCCCAAGTTCAAAGGGCCCAAAATCCACAGCCACTCAATCTTGGCAGGATTGAGCTTGAGTCTGCTACTCCCCATCCAGGCTCACCCAGACTCCAGACACTGAGATAGGACAGTGATAGCATCACTTGGCCAGCTCAGATTCAAGGCGTACAAAATGGGGCACCTTCCACCAATTGATGACACCAGACCCCAAACTGATGGATGATCTCATTTGTGTGATATAGATGATAAAAAGGAGAGATGAGACTACCAATTTCTGAAACACCCTGAAAATACCTCTGTAATCCAAGATGCTAGATTGCAACTGCACCTTCTATTCAAACTTCAGCACATGATCTCATGCTCAGCAGAAAAGACAGAAAAGGACTGGTACATTCAGTTATATGTGCATATTTTTCACTTTCAACCAAACAGGACCAGCAGATATGTAGAGGTCATGAGTGTAGCCTTCTATGTTTACCATCTGCATGTAAAGTAGAATCTATTTTCTGGCTTCTGGAAGGCCACTGAACATAATGAGATACAGATATAGCATAGTTTCCCCCACTCACCCCATAGCCCATCTTTCCCCTTTGCAACTCACCACATTGAAACAATGATGAGGTAAAGGCATACAAGGGAACTGAAACAGCCTTCTAGCCTCTTGTTGACCCGATGAATGAAATTTTGCCTATTTGAAGAACTGGGAGCTCTTTCACACTCCTGTTCTATATTACTGGAATATTCTGGGCAGCCAGGGCAGCCAAGGAACAGACATAAGCAAAAACCAATTTGGCTGAGTAGGACATAAAAACCATTATTGGAACTCATTCCATAGCCAGAAAGCATTACCCACAAATTTGGACTAATTGAGAATTCCACTCTCACACATCTATACATCTATACTCTCGCACACCTCCACATTCACACAGCTGCTAGACCTGTTTGCTTCCATCTTGCCCTTTTGTGCCTGGATTTGTTCTTAAGCTGCGCAATTGTTAATATTAAAGCCCTGCAGAATAACAAGAGCTGGACCACTGGGGACACACCGCCTCTGTGTGGGATATCCAGAATCTGAATGTGGCGAGGCCATGAGGCCATGAATTAAAGTCAAAACAGCAGAGGTAGGAGGTAGTGAGGTAGGCAGGGTCTTCTTTTGAGGCTGGGTAGTTCTGCTATTTCAAGGGATTTGCCCTGACAATAGAAAGCCATGATTGCTGGAACCTTATCTCAGTCCTGGGCTGCCACCCACAGAGGGGCCTCCAGTGCACTGTTAGGCAGGGAAGCTGTTCAACCCATTCCTGAAGGGATTGGCATGCCTCAGTGCTCCTAGATCAATCAGAGAACATTGTAAAAATAGTAAGAAAAACACACTCACACCAGCCTATCCTCAACAGAGTTGCAATAAACTCTTAACAAAGACCCTGGCCTCCAGAAGGAATTATTGGGAATTTTAGCTGAGCCAAGACTCATCTAAAGTACCTGTGTACATATGTTGTCTGTGTAAAGGATAGCTATCTTTATAGTCTTTATAGATACACAAACTGACTTCCAAGCTGCAGCCATGCCCGGATTTCAAATATTCCATGCTTCTTAGTCTTGTTTTGTCCCTTCCCTTTGTTGAACATTTCCACCATTAAATGGGGCCTTCCAGGCCCAGAGAGAGGAGGCATTAAGTAAAGCTGCGAGATGCCCTGACACACCCCCACACAGTCAGGTGAAAAAAGGTGACGTCAGCCTTCACTTATAAGTTTAGGAGTGGGGAGCACTGAAGATCTTAAAGGAGATGGAGGGTGGACAAGCAGGCAAGAGGAAGAGTGTGGGGTTCACTGAAGCATATCCTGAGAGAGCTGGTGAGTTGAAGAACCTTGGTCTACGGGCAACAGGGATATTCAAAGGGCACCAAGATGCAAAGCAGATTGAGTAGAAGAGGGTAGGTTGAAGAACAGGTCATCCAACAACTTAAGAGAAAGCTTGCCTGTGTGAAGAGGGTTTCAGCGTTGTACTTACTGGGAGTCAGCACATTGCTGATCCATTCCCAAATGAGAGATCAGGTAGGTAGTAGTTAGGAGTCCATGAACATGTTCAAGATAAATTGAGGAATGCTTTTTTTCTAAACCACTGGGGTTGAAATAGCTTTCATTTCTGTGCTTTAGTTCTCTATTAAATTAACCATGCTTGCTGTGATTTATTTTCCTTCCTTCCTCCCTTCCCTTCTTACTTCCCTTCCTGCCTTCCTTCCCTTCCCTTCCTGCCTTCCTTCCCTTCCTTCCTTCCCTTCCCTTTCTTCCTTCCCTTTCCTTCCTTCTTTCTCTCCTTTCCTCCCTCCCATTTAATCTCCCCAAGGTATAGCACAGCAAAAATATGACAGGAAATTACATTATTTAAATTTGAAGCAGGCCATTTCGGCTATCTGGTCCACTCTTTCTTCCAGAGCAGAACTCCAAATTAAAGCATCCCTGACCAATATATTTCTTCTAAAGCAAAATTTGACTTGAACAGAATAACACAATAAAAAGGCATATATCCAGGCAATATCTGCACTTTTGATTGATTCTGCCCTCTGAGTCCAACTCTGCTCTTGCAGCCAACACAAAATCCCCAGATAGGGTGTCTTGCATTTGCCTCGTCTTTCTTTTTGTGCTGCAATGGTGGGGGCAGGAGGGGGGGGGACCCACATTCTACAGGGCTGCTTACCACTGTGACCTCCTAGTAGTTCCTAGAAAAGGGCTTTCTCAGACTTTTGGAGGAGCAGGGTTGGTTAATCTGGGATTCCTGTATTCAGGACAGGACCATGGCCCCGCTCAGTGTGGTTTGGCTGGCAGCTCTGTTAAGCTGGGTAACTTTCTTACATCCTCAACAAAAACATGGTATTGGGTGGAGGGAGGGGGGATTTCTTTCCCCATCACAGAAGGCCCCCCTCAACCAGAGCTAGAAGACAGTAGGGGAGAATGAAAGTGCTTAGGAGACATATAATCCTCAGTGCAGGTCCTCCCCAAACTGAGGGATGCACACTTCTTAATGAGAAAGGTCTTTGGCTCCAAACCTAGATTCTCAAATTCCTCAACATTGCCAACCCAAATTAATTAGTTTCTCAGGCAAGGCCATTGTGTTGCCTTGGCTCTCACGATCTCAAATTCTGCCAGAGAGTGGGGGCTGAAGCATCATATTTCCCAAGCTTTAATCCTAGCTATTTTGGTGAGATGCAACTGAGAGAGAAAAATACTGTTTCTACCACAGGATTTCGTTTATCAATATATCACAGTGTCTGATGCTGCCAGCTGCCAGCATTAAAAAACAACAACATGACAATATAAACTGTTCAGCCAAAGTTACACAACATGTTGGCTTTTCTTGAGAGGTATTTTGCTGTACTAAACAGTGCCAGTGAAACTAAGGTATGTTTTTCGGCTGGTTTTGTTTTTGTACACCACTCAGAATCTGATAGACTACAAGGTCTATAAATATGGTAAATAAATAAAGTAAGGGAATATTCTGAATGATGTAACTAGCTTCTGGTTTGTGGAGGCCTGGGAAGACCTTTTCATGACGATCATGTTAATTCAGGTCTTCCTGATGACAGCAGCATTCCAAATCTGTGGATTGCTATGCCAATTTCTTACAATCCCTGCTGCCCTTTATAGTACTATATTAAAAATGAAAGTTCACAGACCCAGTTGCTAGTGGAGAAACTTCATTTCTTCAGAGCCCAGTGAGGCTTTCCCCATTTGCATTTAATCAAGATGACAAAACAACATCTTGTTTTGGCCGTGTGCCCACAGCCTTTCATCTGTACCCCATAAGTGAGCAAATTTGAGTCACTTTTCATTGTACCTGACTTAAAGTAAAAGACATTTCCATATCTTGAGGCTGCTCTTATGTTGACATCATAAAATGCTAGCCTCAAGATATGTAAAGTCTGCTAAGCTTCATTGTCCAGGACCTCTGAGGAAAGTCAGGAGATTGCAGTGACTGAGAATTAATATGATAGGACCCAACATTCATGGAATCAGTAGTCATTTTCATTATAGAAAAGCCTTTCTAAACATTGACCTTTTTTCTTTTTTGTTGTTGTACTTTTGGGGCAGGACTTTTTTGAAATTAAACAATCAATTGCCATGAATAACTATGTAAATTGGGTCCCAGTGTTTATTTTGGGAAAACTTGTCATCTAGATGTAACACCTAAAGGCCTGGTCACACTGCAAGAACTTTGCTATAGCGGTCCTTGAACGGTGAAAAAAAATCATCACCGCTCGTAACCGTTCACCACCGTTTAACAGAAGTTGGCCTCCGTTAAGGCAACGCCATATACGCTCGGCCTCCGCTGATAGTCCCTCCTACCGCTCCGAAAGTTTTGAGCTGCACAAAATATTGTGAGCGGTGAGGAGCGCACAATTTTCCGCTCCAGCAAAGTTCACCACCGCTCCAACAACGCCCGGTCAAAGTTTGGTACCGCTAGATGCAAGTTCGTGGACGCTTGGGTCCGCTAGGCCAACGCAGAAATCTTCAACGCTGGACCACCGCTGTTTTGCAAGCTTTGCCTGGGCGGTGATTAAACGTTGCACTAACTTTGGTGGAGCAGTTGTAAGCGTTTTACGAGCGGACACGGGATTCCTGGAACGGTGTCAGGCATTGAAGCAGCGATCCATTGCGGTGATGAACTTTGGTTTGGCGTTGGTATGGAGGTGTTGGAGCGGAACCAGAATTTGGCTATAAATACGGGGAGAAATGGACCAGTAGCCCTTTTGGAATAGCCGTTGAGTGCAGACATCTCTTGTATCGAATTTGCTTCCAAATTTATCGAATTTGAGAACTTTATCAAGTGATCCGTACAGCTCCATTACGGTAGTCCAAAGCGGCATGTCGCTAAATCAATTACTTCAAACCCCCACCGAGCCAACGCACGCATGCGCAGAACACCGCTTTATCAACGCTCGCGTCACCGCTAAACCAACGTTCCCTACCGTTAAACCAACGCTAAAGCAACGCCGGCTTCAGCGGTGCACCGCTAAGGCAACGCCCGTGTTTTCAAATTTTTTTCTAATTTTGTGCGCGGTGACGAGCGGTGTCGAAATTTGTCCCCCTCTTCCTACCGTTCAAGGAACGCTATAGCAAAGTTCTGGCAGTGTGACCAGGCCTTAAGAAGATGAGGGAATTGACAGTCTGAACAAGGCCCTACTGTTGTGTATGTACCGTAGTTAATCAAGTATGAGCATGAGGTAAAGTGCAGGGTTCTGGCCCTGCACTTCTGATTGGCTGTTAGGCGGCCAGATCGGATTGGTTAGTTCTTAGGAATCCGATTGGCCCTTAACAGAGGATTATCATTGGTTTAAAGAGCTAGCGTTCATAGCTCGCTATTGGACAATTCTCACAAGGGTTGCCTATATAAGGCAGAGTTCACTGTTGTTGTTTGGAGAAGTCACTATGCAATAAAGAGCTGAAAGTTCACATTCAAAGACTGTCTCCATTTACTCCAACTCATGTCCAAGAACTTAACACTGGCGACGAGGATGGGATTTGGAGACGTCTAAACCTAAGAAGCCAGGAAGCAATACCGAGCACATGATAAGACGACGCCAACAACGGAACCATGTCCGGCGGCATCGTACCACCCGCTCCATTAGATCCAAACCAAGAGGATTGGGAATCCTACATGGATCGCTTCCAAATGTTTCTTGAGACGAATAATTTGAAGGATGCCACACCAGCAAAGAAGCGGGCACTGTTCCTGACGCACTGCGGCCCAGCTGTATTTAAAATGGCTAAAGCACTCGCCAAACCTCGAGAAGTGAAAGCCATGAGCTGGGACGACCTCGAACCCATCCTGAAAGACCATTACGTGCCAACCGTGCCTACACTTGTGAGACGCCACGAGTTTTATCAGAGAAACCAGTGAAAAGGAGAGAGCGTGGCCGATTTCGTGGCAGACCTCCGGAATTTAGGGGGTTCGCCGATTTAGAAGAAGCACTAAGAGATCGAGTAATTCTGGGATTAGATGCACTAGGCATGCAAAGCAAGCTAATGGTGAAAGGCGACATCAGCCTTGCTGACGCCATCGCCGAAGCCACAGCTGCGGAGGCGACCAAAAAGTCGGCTGCACAATTACGGCGAAGCTGCACTCCGGCAACACAACCGACCGGCGAAATCTCACCCAACTCAGAAGGGCCGCTTGCAACAACGCACCACGAGGACCTCTTTGTCGTCAGACAGCGACGAAGAAGGGGTCCATCGACTGCGGTCCAACCGGGACCCTCGCCCTAAGCCCTTACGCCCTTGCGCTGGCTGTGGCGCAAACCATGCCAGGGCCGAATGCAAATTTCGCGACGCACTCTGCCATGAGTGCAGGAAATGAGGCCACATCAGCCGGGTCTGCCGCAGCTTACCAGGACCCAGCCAGGCCTCAAAAGGGGCCAACTATCGCCAATCGACAGGAAACCATCCTGTAAGGCGAGAACCAGTAAACCACTCCTACAGAAATCGAGCTTTGCAAAAAGAAGAGGCTTACCATACTATCACTATAGGTCATGCCTTAGTTTTGGACACTAAGAAAATTCGAGTCACGGTAGCCATCGAGAACCAGCCTTGCCACATGGAGGTCGACTCGGGATCGTCCCTCTCGATGGTGTCTTGGAAGACACTCAAGCAACTTATCCCCACAATCCAACGCCAAGACCTCAAATTTCAACACCTCATCCTCAAGGACTACCAAGGAAATCGAATCCCCGTGGTCGGGTCCTGCCGAGTCCGAGTCTCCTTCAAAAAGCATACAGCGTACTTACCTCTAACAATCATCGATAGAGAAAGGCCAATGGTTCGCGCCACTCGGCATTGAAGTGGCCGGCGGGAACCGAGTCAGTGGTTGTGAGTGGGAGGAAGACCTTATTTCTGAGTTCAGCGACGTCTTCACGGACCATTTAGGCGAGTATAAAGGGACCCCAATCTCATTTAGTCTAGATCCAAAGGTAGCCCCAATTCGTTTGAAGCCCCGTCGAGTTCCATTTGCTCTTAAAGCTAAGATCGACGAACAACTCGACAAGCTAATTGCTCAAGGGGTGTTGAAGCCCATCGATCACTCTCCATGGGAAACCCCTATTGTAACACCCATTAAGCCAGACGGGTCAATCTGAATTTGTGGGGATTACCGGGCCACTTTAAACCACGCCCTACAGCAGAATGCGTATCCAGTTCCGGTGGTGCAGCACCTCCTCCATTCCTTGGGGGGCGGAAAGGTTTTCGCTAAATTAGATTTAGCTCAAGCTTATCAACAACTACCAGTGGATGAAAAGACAGCCCAAGCCCAAACAATTGTAACGCACAGAGGTGCTTTTAAAAGTACTCGATTGCAATTTGGGGTTAGTGTAGCCCCAGGGATATTCCAAAGCCTCATGGAAAGGTTGTTACAGGGAATCAAGGGTGTGGTTCCGTATTTTGATGACGTATTAATTGCAGCCCCTACCAAAAAAATCTTGCAGGATCATTTGAAATGTGTTCTTAAAAAATTCCAAGAGGCTGGACTTAAGGTGAAAAAAAATAAATGTCACTTATATACTGACAGTGTTGAGTTTCTAGGGTATCGGATTGATAGCCAGGGCATTCACCCTACCGAAAGTAAATTAAAGGCGATAAAAAATGCTCCCAGGCCACGTAACAAGGCCGATCTCCAGGCATTCTTAGGCCTCATTAATTTCTATAATGTGTTTTTACTGCACAAGGCGACTGTTGCTGAACCGTTACACCAGTTATCAGATAAAAAAGCATTGTGGGTATGGGGTTACCGGGAAGAACAAGCATTCCAGAATGTTAAAAAATTGCTCACATCTGACTCTGTACTTATGCAGTATAACGAGACATTACCATTAGTTATAACCTGCGATGCCTCGCCCTTCGGGGTGGGTGCCATTTTGAGTCATGTACTGCCTAATGGGAACGAAGCCCCTGTTGCATACTTTTCAAAGACTCTTTCACAAGCAGAGCGGAACTATGGACAAACTGATAAAGAAGCTCTCGCAATTGTTTCAGCTGTAAAGAAATTTCATGAATATGTGTATGGAAGGACATTTACCATTATAACTGACCACAAACCGTTGCTAGGGATAATAGCCGGGGACAAGCCAACCCCCCACATATTATCCCCTAGAATGACCCGATGGTCAGAATTCCTAGCTGCTTATAATTATCGCCTTCAATATCGCCCGGAGAAAGCCATTCCCCACACCGACGCATTAAGCCGAGCACCGCTTCCAGAGACTCTCGACGATCCGGCACCAACGGCAACCACGTTGCAGATCGAAACACTCAACTCGCCGCCTATGACCTCCCAAGACATCACGAGAGAAACCAAACAAGACCACACCCTAGCTCAAGTCCTAGGCTGGGTAGAATGAGGATGGCCATTGGACCAAGTCCCAGATGACTTCGCGCCGTTTAAAGCAAGACAGACTGAACTTTTTTCCCAAAAAGGCTGTGTCATCTGGGGCGATAGAGTCGTTGTCCCAGAACGACTCCGGAAGACGCTGCTACAAATTCTGCATGAGGGCCACCCCGGCATCATGCGGATGAAAGCGCTTGCACGAAGCTACGCATGGTGGCCGGGCATGGACCGGCAAATCAAGCAGTGGGTCAAAGCGTGTACCAATTGCCAACAAGCCAGCAACGCCCCACCAAAAGCCATGCCTACTGAATGGGAGACGCTACGTGGACCCTGGTCCAGAATCCACCTGGATTTCGCGGGGCCAACCAAAGGATATACCTTCCTGCTTACAGTCGACGCATACTCCAATTGGTTAGAAATTCATCGTATGACGGCCACAACTTCCAAGGCAGTGATTAAGATCCTAAATAGACTCTTTGCAACCCACGGATTGCCTGACATCCTGGTGTCCGATAACGGGCCACAGTTTATGGCACAAATGTTCGAGCAGTACCTCGCTGACCGCGGCATCTGCCATGCGCTCACCTCGCCTGCGCACCCTGCGACCAATGGCTGAGCGGAATGCATGGTCCAATTTGTTAAAAAGACTTTGCAAAAAATGGACTATGACAATATTGATGACAAAGTCAACCAAATTCTCTTTTTGCAACACATAACTCCACATAGCGTCACCGGCAGAACTCCCGCGGAACTACTGATGGGACGAAGACTCCGTTCCCACCTCGACCGGTTGCACCTTGCTTACGAACCGGAAAAGCCAATAGGATCCAGTGGCCGCTATCGCACTTTCCAGGTAGGAGACTACGTTTACGCATGAAACTTATTGGGCGATCTATTATGGATAGAGGCAATGGTAGTGCGAGTGACCGGCCCCAAATCCTACGTAGTGAAATGCTGTGACAATAGACTGTGGAAACGGCATATCGACCAATTATGGTCATGACTCACAACGGCCAGTCAACAACTCCCCCATGACCAAACCGAGGGGGGGGGAGGTACAGAAGAAGATGACGTTCCAGGGAACCTGCTCGAAGGGAGCAACGAATCAAGTGAGACTCAGGGAATGGAGCAGGAAGGAGAATTGTTTGCACCACAAGAAATTGCACCTGAGCAAGAAGCACAGCCACTGCCAAACAACAATCTACCTTAACAGGATTGCAATCAACCAGTCCAACGAAAATCCGAAAGACTTAAAAGACAACCGTCCTATTTAAAGGACTATATAACTACACCGTAATTAAGAAGCCAGGGGGAAGGGGTGTTGTGTATGTACCATAGTTAATCAAGTATGAGCTTGAGGTAAAGTGCAGGGTTCTGGCCCTGCACTTCTGATTGGCTGTTAGGCGGCCAGATCGGATTGGTTAGTTCTTAGGAATCCAATTGGCCCTTAACAGAGGATTATCATTGGTTTAAAGAGCTAGCATTCATAGCTCGCTATTGGACAATTCTCACAAGGGTTGCCTATATAAGGCAGAGTTCATTGTTGTTGTTTGGAGAAGTCACTATGCAATAAAGAGCTGAAAGTTCACATTCAAAGACTGTCTCCATTTACTCCAACCCATGTCCAAGTACTTAACACCTACCTTTATTATAAATCCATCTCCAAAGCTTTTGTGCTCCTATTCAATGTATAATGAATGACACTCCTGGATATGGTACTAGGTACTAGTTACCTCACCAAAGTACTGGTTACCACATTCACAAGGATGGGAATTATTCAGGCAGGTCACATTTAGAATATCTGAATATTCTGAATATGGAATATTGAAATAGAGGTTCCTTGCAGATTAGAAGAATAAGACATCAGGGAATTTTCTTATTTCTTTCCAGATGTTGACATTTCCTTCTATAAAAAATTCCCTGGCCTGGTTGGAGGCTCCCTGCGTTCTCCTGCAGACCCTGACTCCTTGAATACAACTGCCATTCCTACCCGCCGTCGACACCGCACTACCTTCAGCCAGGACCAACTAGACCATCTGGAGACAGCTTTTACAAAAAATAATTACCCTGATATTTATTGCCGAGAGGAACTGGCCAGGGCTACTAAACTCAATGAAGCTCGCATCCAGGTATCTGATCAACAGAGCCAGAGAACTGCTGATTAATGGGCTACTTAGACATATTAAACTAGCCTGAAAAGGCTTTTTAGAATTTGGGTAAATAAAACAGCCATGGATTGTTCCTTGCTTTATACCAAAGAATCTGTTTTCCACAAGGAGTGCTAATGGAAATTCACCCTGGATACCATTCACAGAACATGGACAGAACCATCTATTCCCCTTTAAAATATTGTCTGGCAACCCTTCCTCTTTTACTTCTCAAATGGCTGTCAGGCAAGCAAGATACCGTGTTTGCTAGAGATGTGAGTTCATTACTAATATGAGGCTGCTAGGTCAAGGACCACAAGAAACTGAGGCTCATTAATCATGTGCCCACCCACTCACTGCCCATCCCTGTTACATACCACAAGTGAAAGGATGTTTGATTTTTAACTATTTAAAGCCACATGCTTTCCTTTTATATTTTGAATTCTAAGTGAATTTGTTCCCCAGTAATACTTTAGTATTTTCTTAATCCTTAAGAATTCTCAATGGGTTCATCAGCTTGAAATTTGGCATCCATTTAACCTTAAATATTTGATGTCATGCATACATTTGAGGCATTCACAATCTATGTGATGCAGTAGCAGCTAAATCACTTACCAATCTGTAAAGGATTTCAGCTGAGAATGCAAAATACCAGTAGTTACCAAGAACCTCCCGTGGCCCTTAGACAAACATGGCTCTTCTGTAATTTTGCCCTTACTGTATTATTTATTTTTGCTCTGTCTTTGTCAGGTGTGGTTCCAGAACCGTCGGGCAAAGCAGCGAAAGCAAGAACGGGCTCTACCAAAGCAAACCACGCCTGCTGTTCTCTCTATCTGCCCCATTCCTGTACCTCCTCCTCGACAATACCAATATTCCCCCACACTTGGACCACATCCTCATTTACCCCATTTCCCTTCCACCTACAATCTACCACCCCCCTCTCCTAATTCTGCCCCTTTTCCTTGTTCTGTCCCCCATCATCCTCAAAGCCCTCGTAGTCATGAAGACTGGTATAATTCCCTACGCACTTTCAGCTCTTCTACAGCTACCCCATCGACTTCTGTGTTCTCTCTTAATCTTGATCCCGGTGTATATTGGGACTAGGAGCTGTTGGCTTGCAGGAACTGAGGAAAAGTACAGGTAGAGGAGATCATGATAAAGATACCCAAAGGTGTCCTATTCATTTTTTTCTGGCAAAGCTGTTTGGTAGGCATGATTTCAGTCTCAAACGGTTTGTGCTTCAAATTTTATTCCAACTTGACACAAACTAGAAACCAAAGTCAGCTGGGCTGCAGTTGACAAAACTTAAAACTCTGAGGACCAATGTGTATTTCAATACATCTAATTTTAACAAATAAATAATGAAACAAATGTGACTTGTATTTCTAAATAAAATGTACAAGTAGTCCTCTACATATAACCATTTGTTTAATGACCGTTCAAAGTGAGAAAGGCTGGAAAAAGTGACTTATGACCTTTTTTCTCACTTCTGACCATTTCAGCATCCCCATGGTCACATGATCAAAACTTGGATATGTGCCAACTGGCATGTATTTAAGACAGTTACAGTGCCTTGGGGACCATACAATCACCTATTGTATCTTTCTGACAAGCAAAGCCAATGGGAAAGTGAGTTTCACTTAACAACTGTGTCACAACTTTAACAACTGCAGTGATTCACTTAATAACTGTGGCAAAAAGGACATAAAGTGGGGCAAAACTCACTTAACAACTGTCTTGATTAGTAATGCAACTTTTGGGCTTGATTGTAGTCATAAGTCAAGGACAACCTGTATAAACTTTAATCTAAACAAATGATATTACAAAACAATCTATACAATCTGTTAGAACTTTGGAATAGTCTGAAAACCAAATGCTTCAGACAGATAGGCATGACATAAAATCTTTCCTAATCATTTTATAAATTTTTCTGTTAGTGATGGCAGTCAATTTCCAAGAAAATCCTGTAGTTGTGTCCACGTAGTCACCAGGAGCCAAATTCAATCTGAGGGTTTTATTGTTTTTTCTTCAGGGAAACATGCATACCATTCCTCTTCCACTACCTTCCCACAAGTCCTGGTTTAGCCCCATAGCAACATGCTTCTCTATGTATACTGAATTGAAATTTAACTTCCATTATTGGGATGGAGTGTAGTAAGCAAAGATTCCCAAAGGGCGAGTGGGTTGCATTGCAAAGGAATAAGAGTCAACTCAGCCCAGTATGAGAAAGAGGGTGAAGCCCCTCACAGAACATATTGTAGATGCAGATAGAGTGCCCAGTCTGGCAAGACTTTTGTCTATAGGTGTGGAACAATAAAGAACTCTGTTTGGAAAAATCACGTGTCATTCTTGGTTTTCGGCCTGACAATTATCCTCACACAGCATAATGCTCATAATATCAGAGAGTGAAAAATGTTTTAGTTCAGCAACTGGAAAGTACAAGTTTGCAGAGAGATGATAACATTTGTTGTGCACCGTGGATAATAACATTCTGTAGTTCTGCACATCTGCCTTTTTTTCTCAAGTACTGTCAAGCCTAACTTTAAATGCAGGTAAGAGAGATAAAATCGTAACCCTGACTTTAAATCCAGATAAAAGAGATATGAAAATAGAATCAAGATTCAATCTCTTTCTAGCCTACCACTTCTGCTCTACCTAGAAAGCAATAGTTATGTTCCATTTCAGCTCCCAAGAGTATTTTCATACACTTGATGCTGGTTATTCAATGACAATTTTTTAAAGTAATTGTTTCATGCTACTTCTCAGCTTCTGACACTCTCTTGCTTCACTTTGCAAACTACAATAAAAATGTGAGTGGGGAAAGTGGGCTTCAATCCCCCCAAAAGTATACATCCAATGTCATACAACCACTTCAGCAAGTTTCTGCCCCTTTTCTCCAGCCCACATTGTTGGGGGGTGGGAGGGAGAGGGATTTTTGATTCACTGCTTTCAGAGCATTTCTGAAATGGAGAAAATATCT
This sequence comes from Hydrophis major, assembly GCA_033807585.1. NCBI lineage: Eukaryota > Metazoa > Chordata > Lepidosauria > Squamata > Elapidae > Hydrophis > Hydrophis major. Next base: position 227,081,476 of record CM066329.1, read on the forward strand.
ATTTGGAACGTCAATAACAGTTTATGTAATGGTCAATATCAAAATGAATCCAGATTTTTTTATTCTAAAGCACCTGCATGTCAGGCATTCAGAAGCCATGCATTGCTTGATATTTTGGAAAAGGAAAAAGCTGCTAAGAAAAGAGTGCCATGTATTTCCATGTATGGATTTACTTTGTGGATTTATTTTTTTTTTACACGGCCCTCCCTCCGATGGCTCTTCCAGAGTTCTCCACCGACGCCACATTTAATGCAGTCAAATTCTCGTCTAGGGCCATAGCATCTCACGTATCAGCACGGAGACTGCTATGGCTCAGACATTGGCAGGTGGATACCAAGCTTAAATGCAAGTTGGCATCAGCCCCAATATCTAGGGACAAATTATTTGGCAGTGTCTTGAAGCCCCTGCTTATTGAGAATAGAAACAAGAAAAAAGTGTTTCCCCCTCTTTTTCGGAGGTCTGAAAACAGAACATCCCAGTCGTTTCGAAGGGGTTCCTTTCAGCCCTACTATCAGGGCCCCTACGTTCCCAGATCTCAGAGAACATCAGGCTACAGGCCTAGTTTTAGACAGGATAGGTCTCAATCTTCCGATAGAGGTCAGTGGGGAGGCCAAAATAGTAGAAACCCTAGAGGCACTAGAGGCCGATTTTTTCGTCGTCCCAAGTGAGCCTTTGACAGCAGTTCCCATTGGAGGGCGGCTAAAATCATTTGCTGATCAATGGGACAGCTCCACTTCTGATGCGTGGGTCAAGGACAGTATAAGGTTTGGTTTGGCGCTAAGAGTTTCAATCCTCCCCCCCCCGAACTTTTTCATTAGGAGCCCTAGGTCCATGGACCCCATTTAGAGGGCGTTGATGCAGGAGGCTATCAATCATCTTCTGCATATTCGGGCCATTAGAGAGGTCCCATCTGAACAGCGGGGTCAAGGCTGTTACTCTCTATTGTTTGTAGTCCCAAAGAGTTGGGGGGGCTGGAGGGCAATTCTGGACCTCAAACGTCTGAACAAATCATTGGTTTATCGAAAATTCAAGATGACTACTCTCCAGTCCATTCTGCTCAGCATCAGAGAGAATGATGTCATGACCTCTATAGATCTCACAGAGGCTTATTTACATATACCAATTAGACCTGTTCACTACAGATATCTTAGATTTTGCTATTGTGATCGGCACTACGAATATATCACCCTGCCATTCGGTCTGACTTCGGCCCCTAGGACCTTTACCAAGGTCCCCGCGGCCTTGGCTGCCTCACTCAGGATCAAATCTGTTCGTTTACAATGTTATCTGGATGATATTTTAATTTGGTCATCTTCCAGACATCAAGCAAATTTGGATGCCAAGATTACTCTGGAGACCCTTCAGGGTCATGGATTTACCATAAATTGGGAAAAAAGCCATTTGATCCCCTCAACTAGGTTAGTTCATTTAGGGGAGTGACAGATACCGTGGAGGGCAAAGTCTTTCTCTCTCAGGACAGGTTAAACAATCTCCAGTCTTTGGCCAAAGAGATCAGAGCTTTAAAGAGGGTTTCCCTGGCATTGCTGTCTCAACTGTTAGGGAAACTGATTTCTTGTATTTCCATTGTGCCCTGGGCTCGATTCCATTCTAGAGAGCTGCAATGGTTCCTGCTACCTTTCCAGTGATCCGGAAGAGCCACTTCCAACATCTGGATAAAGGTACCGCACAATTTCTCCGATTGCTCCGCTGGTGGTTGGAAAACATGATAAACAAGGGGTGTCCTTTCAAGGAACCTTACAGGGCAACGATCACAACCGATGCCAGCCTGGTAAGATGGGGAGCTCACTTCCAATCCCACACTGCACAGGGAATTTGGACTATTTCCGAACAATCTCAAAGCATCAACCTGTTGGAACTGCGAGCAGTTTACCTGGCCTTACACAGTTTTCTACCCCTTTTCCAATCACACCATGTTCTGCTCTTGACAGACAATATCACAACCAAGGCCCATGTAAACAGATAGGGGGGTACCCATTCCAAACTTCTGATGCTGGAGACGGCCAAGTTGTTCAAATGGTCACTCAAGGCAGAACACATAGCAGGGGCCTTAAACACACAAGCAGACTGGCTCAGCAGGGCCATAATAGATCAGGCAGAGTGGTGCATACACCCAGCTGTCTTTCAGGAAGCAGTGCGGAGGTTTGGGCAACCGGTGATCGACCTATTTGGCTCTCCTCTCAACGCCCAATTGCCCCGGTATATTTCAAGGTACCCGACTCAGGGGGCGGAGGCCGTCAATGCCCTGCGATGTCCGTGGCCTCCCGGACTTCTATATGCATTTCCTCCACTCCCGGTAATACCCAGGTTGATTCAGAAGTTATTGGAGGAACGAGCGGAATTGATATTGGTCGCTCCTTACTGGCCCAGGCGAACATGGTTCGCAGATTTACAGAACCTATCAAGAGAACAACCTTGGAAAATTCCACTGTCCAAGGTTTCCCTCTCCCAGGGGCTGATACTTCACCCGAACCCACAATGGCTCAGTCTAGCCCTATGGAGGTTAGGCAGAGCTGTTTAAGGGCCCAACAAATTTCAGAGGATGCTATTGCCACTATTCAAGCATCCAGACGGTCCTCAACAAATCGTATATACGAGGCCATGTGGTCAGCCTTCTGTCACTGGTGCCAGGGGTCTAGGATCGACCCAACTGCTCCATCAATAGGACAATTATTGGACCTTTTACAGGAGGGGTTGACCAAGAGCCTATCTCCAAATACTTTACGTAGACAGGTGGTGACTTTAGCCTCGGTGATAACCTGGGGTGACCTCCATTCCATAGCACACCATCCACATGTCCGCAGCTTTCTTAAGGGTGCTGCAAACTTACGACCTCCTGTAATCCACCACTATCCCACCTGGGATCTCAACAAGGTGTTAACCGTACTTACAACTGGCCAGTTCGAGCCTTTAAGAACCACTAGTCTTAAATTCCTGACATATAAGGTGGTCTTCCTAATTGCAATCACATCAGTTAGAAGAATTTCCGAATTGGCGGCATTGTCAATGAGAAAGGACCTGTGAGTGTTTCATGCGGACAAAGTGATTCTCCAATTGGACCCATCGTTCACTCCCAAAGTAAATTCAGCCTTCCACAGAGTGCAGGAATTGGTCCTTCCAAATTTTTGTCCGAAAACATCTCATAGACTGGAGCATCAAAGGCTTCAACTTGACATTCGAAGGGCCTTAAGCATCTATCTAGACCACATGGCAGCATTTCGAAAATCTGAGGCTCTATTCCTATCCTTCAACCCATCCACTTTAGAGCAAAAGGTGTCGTCCACGACCATTGGTAGTTGGTTGAGAGCCACCATAGCCAAAAGTTACAATGCCAGTCCATTGCAGTTCCTAAGGGCATTACAGCCCACTCAACAAGGAGTGCGGCAACATCAGCAGCATGGGCCACACGGGCTTCCATAGATGAAATTTGCAGAGCAGCTTGGGCTTCACCATCTCCCTTTGTCAAAAATTATAAAATTGATGTCTATGTCTCAGCGGACGCTTCATTCGGCAGAAGAGTCCTGCAGAGGGTCCACAGAGTTTAGAAGTGGATTTCGATCCAGATGGAGTCCCTCCCTGAGGACAGGCCAAGCTTTGGTATGTCTCACTTCTGGATGCTTTGAACAGCTCATGGGAGAAAGGGCGTTGGTACTTACCTGAAACGCCCGTTCTCTGTGAGCTGTGAAGAGCATCCAGCCCCACCCATTTCTTTCTGTCTGGTGGGGTTCCATTCCAGTCAGGGATCTAGATTAGGTGATGAGTCCCGGACTTTGGCACTCAGTCTTCGCAAAACTGGGGGATGCTGAGGTGTTCCGTGGAGGAGGAGGAGCGTCCCGGAGTTTTAAGCCCAGCCTTTCCAGAAGAAACTGAAGGACCTTGCATGAGTGAATATCCCAATGCATCCAGGCAGTTATCCAAAATCTTTAGGCTGCAATCCACTATACAGTTATGCTCACATCTCAGTAGGTATGTGCAAGACATGCATTAACGCCTCTAGATGCTGGAGGAGAATTTAGACCTTGAGGAAATCTGAAATTGGGATTTTTTTTTTCTGGGAAAGATTAAAAATTAAGATGTTCCCTTTATGTATAAATTGTAATCAGCTTTTGAGCATAATTCAAGGGGATAGTTATTACCTATGAATCACTGTATGGCATTGGGCCTGGATACCTGAGGGACTACTTGCCTCCAGTCATTTCTGCCCACTCAGTAAATTTCAGCAGAGTGGATGTGCTGCAGGTCTCCTTTATGCTATTGTTCTAATTTAGACAAAAGTGGCAAGATCCCTATTGTCCCTATTTTCTGTGGGAAGGATGTATATGCTGATCTAACCCTGGGCATACAGCAATATAGATGTATTAGTTATAATAGCCCCACAAAATAACTCCTTTCTACTCCTATCATCTGCAAATCCAGCAACAGCAGAGGATGAAGGAATACTTCCAGATTGCAGATGTGTCTTTTCCAAATAACAGAATAACAAAGTTGGAAGGTACCTTGGAGATCTCCTAGTCCAACCACCTGCTTTAGCAGGAAACTCTATACCACTCCAGACAAGTGGCTGTCGAGTTTCTTCTTAAAAGCCTCCAGTGATAGAGCACCCACAACTTTTAAAGACAAGATGTTCCACTGGTTAATTGTTCTCACTATTAAGAAATTTCTCCTTATTTCTTGGTTGCTTCCCTCCTTGATTAGTTTCCATTCATTGTTTCTTGTCTTGCCTTCTGGTGCTTCGGAAAATAGATTCAACCCTCTTTTTTGTGGAAACCCCTCAAATATTGGAACATTGCTATCCCATTACTCCTAGTCCTTCTTTTCACTAGACTGGACAAATCCAATTCCTGCAACCATTCTTCATGTTTTAGCTATCTTGTTTATATGTCTTCATGTTTTAGAATCTTGTTTGCTATTTACAAACATCACTTATTTGGGGGCCAATATATTCAAGATATTCTAGCAGGAGCAAATCATGATCCTCTCAGCAGCACTTCCTGTCTTGAAATGTAGGCCAAGCCGGGGGAGGAGATGTGATGGCAACCTTTTGTGCTTATCCTAGCAACTACTGTACATGCCAGAGATGTTTGTAAAACTCAAGTTATCTTGTCTGCTAGAATGGAAAAAGTTCGGAATGAAATGACAAAACTTGCATCTCCATAGTCACACAAGATAGGACACAAGATAGGATAGCAGATGGTACACTTTTAGGTCCCATCTGCTCTTTCACAGATTGGAGACAGGAGAATTGAGGTGACAGCATACTGTTCAGTGAGGGAACCCTACACCAACAACTGATTGTGCTGACTGAGTGATTGTGGAGGAGTAAGCATTCACTGTAATGTATTTAGAAAGCATCATGCTGATCAACCTGCTCTCCCCTTTGAAAGAATCTCCTGAATAGACATGCACATACCGGTAATTAGATTGTTAAGCTCTGACCAACAAAAGTTCATTTAAAAAAAAATATTCAGAAAAAAATATTACTGGATTTATAAGACCACTCAACTCAATAATGGTGGCATGCAAAAAAAAAGAACCCCCCCCCCCCCCCCAAAAAAATGAACCACATATGATAGAACTTTCTTTCCAACCATTCTTCCTTTCGTAGTCAAGCAGGCATTTCTTCTCCTCTTGCCTAAAAATTGGGCAACTTTGTCAGAATATACCAACTCAAGACCTGCAAATCCCCATTACTCTGACGGGAAAAAGACTAGACACTAGAGCAGGGGTCTCCAACCTTGGCTCCTGGAAGCCTGGCGGACTTCAACTCCCAGAGTTCCACAGCCAGCTGGCTGTGGAATTCTGGGAGTTGAAGTCCACCAGGCTTCCAGGGGCCAAGGTTGGAGACCCCTGCACTAGAGCATTAATTTCTCTTCACTCTTTCATAGGCTGCCACCATCTCAGCAAAAAGAAAAAAAAAGCCTGGTAGGAACAAGAAGTAGTAGCTCTTGAAGTGCTGGAGAGCTCTGGCTCTCTGCCGCCATCTCGCGGTTGCCCGGAATTCTGCACTCTGGTTATGACAATCATACTCGACCTCAGAAACATCTGCCTGCTTTCTTGATGTTCGCGTCCTCTTGTTACACACATGGAACCGTCAGAAAAGAAAATGAAAGCAGATCCGCTTAACTTGAGATACGTGTACTTGTAAAGTAAAATCCCGCCTTTTATAAAAGGCGGGATTTTACTTTACAAGTACACGTATCTCAACGTAACATGGGGAAGTATCCAGAAGATACTTTCCCTTCAAATAAGCTAGCGATCGTGCGTGCATCAGTCAGCACTTAAGGCACACCTACAAGTCAACCGTATATATACGGCTCCATTCTGTCACCGGAGCTTCTTTTCCGGGGCACTACACATCCGGCAAGAGGAAACGGTATCAAAAAGTGCCATCAGCAATCCAACCGCTTTAACTCTCGGTGCAGCACCCGACAGCCATACAACGACCCTGTGGCGGCCACGTGATCGCGATAGGGGGCGGGATCCAATATAAGCGTCGCGCGGGCGGTGTCCGGGCCGCATTTCGAGTACGGTCCAGCTCAGGCGACTTCTTGTAAGTAAACTCCGAAGTTTCTTGGCCCCCAGTAAGGGTGAAAAAAACTCGCCCTTGGCCTAATTACGGGGGGGAGATGAAGGCCTCTTGCTCTTGAGGAGCGGGGGGCGGGCGCACGGCAAGGCTTTCGGAAGACGAAGAAAAGCTCGCGCCTTGCTAACTGCCAAAGGAAATAACGTAGCTGTGCGGTGCGCGTGCGTGGTGGAGGGCATGGAGTGGGGGATGGGGGCACGAGGGAACAGAACGGTCCCTCGCGCGGGGTTAACAAAATGGCGCTCGGAGCGCAGCTATAGAAACTCCCGTCTCCTTCGTTAATCTTCTCGAGCCGCCTCCCGGCTTTGTTCCTGGGCAGCGGATAACTTGGGGCGTCGTTGCTGGCGTGGGAGCGTGTCTTAAGGCGTCCCTCTTTAAGGATCCTGAACCCAAACGGGGCGCTGGGTAAAGTTAAACTTTGAATTGACGAGGAGGGCAGAACAGGCTCGTGGGCAGCTTCCGCTTAGCGGGCTGGCGGAAAGGTTAAGGTCACGTGGAATTCTGGATGCCCTATGACGTTCGGAGCCATGTGCTCGGTTCGGGCCTAGTGATTCTCCATTGGTACGTTCGCCGGAACTACCCGCGCTGTGGCGTATGGAATAATGGAAAGTCGTTTAGGGTAGTTCAGTAGTTTATACTAGGTTATTGTTCCAGGTGGACTCAGTCGCCTGGTTTACGTCTCCCGTAAGCAAATATGGCTGATATATTGTGTAGCACAATATACGTGATTTTTTTATATACACATTTGTGTGTATGCATGTGTATCGTGTGTGTGTGTATGTGTGTATATATATGTGTGTATACAGATATTGAGAGCGGGCACCAGAAATGCCATATTTTTATGTGTGCTAGTGTGTTCACAGAAAAAAGTGACAATAAAGATTATCTTACTTATACAGCTTTCATTCTTTTGGTTTATTGTTTAGACTTATCATCATGTCTTCTGAAGAAGGAAAACTATTTGTCGGGGGCCTGAACTTTGATACTGATGAACAAGGCCTTGAGCAGCATTTCAGCTCTTTTGGTCCTATTTCTGAAGGTAATGTGTTCTGCTAATAAAGGGGAGTAAGTTAATGTTGAAGATTACCAAAAGAGATGAATGACTTTTTTTTTCTGTACTCACAGTCGTTGTGATCAAAGACAAAGAAACACAACGATCAAGAGGCTTTGGTTTTATTACCTTTGCCAATCCTGATCATGCATCAGATGCCATGAGAGCAATGAATGGAGAGGTGAGATTTTTTTCAAAATTCTGTTATTGGTTATGGCCACAGTCTAAATATATCTAGTTATATGTATTTAGTGAGATGTTTCTAGGAAGTAAAACTAGCACAGTGATATTTAGCTTTTAAAGCATCAGGAATCATTGATGTTGGACATTTTTCCCCTTTTTAATGTATCAATTAAAGCTTTCAGATTTTTTACCTAATTGACTAATTACCAGAATCTGTGATACCCATGGTATGCATATCATTTTTGGCTATTAGAAGGAAATAAATTTTGATATACAATTTAGACATTATTCACATATACAAATATAGTTTCCTTCAAAGATTATCACTTATTCCATGCAAGTTAGAATGAGTCTGTCTTGCAAAATAACTTTCTGTTGCCTGCCTTTCATCAGCAAAAAAGTACTGACAGTGAAGATGCTGAAGAGGGAACAAATGAGGATTGAACTGTTGAACAAATCTATGAAGGAAGAGTGAATTGCGTTGAGACTGAATTTATGTCCATGCTCAAAATATTCCTGAGAAGTAAAAAGTTTAAACAGTAAAGGGCAGTATATGAGCTAACGTGGGCATCCTAGAAGTAAGACTATTGCAAGAATGGAGAGGTATAGTGAGTTGTGTGTGTGCGTGTGTTTATTAAATTCACCATTCTGAGAGCCAACAGTATTTCTGTAATAAAAAGGCAAACTCAGCCACTTCTACAGAAGCATACTTCTCCACCTACTAATTTCTGAGGTATTTTAAGGGTTGTTGAGCATTTCCTAGAATATACTGTTACGGACATTTCTGGTAGAGTAGCTACATTCTTTTCCCTAACATCATTTGTGTGCTTTTATTAGATGTTTCCCCAAAATGTCTTTTAAGAACAGTCTCCTTTCTATTATTAAATATTTCTAAATTTCCTGGATCAAGAGGACTAGTATTTAAAAGACCTTAAATATTAATAAGTGAATACAGCAAGATCAATTAGGTTGATCACTGTGCTTGGATTGATATAGAAAGTCTGGTACTAATGTGGCATGACTTTTTGGAATAAATCTAGCAGTTGAAAATAATTATTTCTATATTGTAGTCTTCTAAAGAGCTGGTATGGTTAATGACTAGCCTGGCCTTCCCTCTTTTAAGCCCTCCAGTTATGTTTTAACCATAATCTCCAGTCAGATCCCAATATGCCTGGAAGATACTAGTTTGAAGAGGTTTAGGATAGCAAATTGAATTTGAAAGTTCATCTTAGAGTATTTACATTTTATTGGTTGGACTTTTATATGATTGTGTAAATAATTACAAACAATGTAAGTTTACCACACATTATATATTGTAGCAACTATTTGTTGTTCTCCCAGGCTTTGGGGGTAGAGTGGTTGGAGCTACTGCTGATTGTGATTTATATGGGATATGTCTTAGAGAGATGGCAGGTTTGAGGTAGTGATTAAGGCATCAGATTGGAAACCATGAGTTCAGGCCCTGCCTTAGACACAAAGCAGTCAAGTAATCTTGGGTCAGTCATAGGAAGCAAGCAAGGGCAAACTATTTTGGAAAATCTTGCCAGGAAAAGTGTAGGGACTTATCTACAGTCTCCAGGAGTCAAACGTTGATTTGAAGCTACACTCCCCAAAAGCATGTTTTTTCCTAGCATGAGTTTTTAAAAGTTTCCCATTCTTTTAAAGGTGTCTAGAATTCTAATGTTGTGGGGCCTTTATATTTAATAAATAAATTATGAATGGCAGCTTTATTACTTATGTTAATTTGATAATGTCACTTAGTATTCATATTACTTCATTGACTAAAATCCTGTTTTAAGACATAAAATGGTTTTATGTTTTAACAAATGTGCATAAGAATAATCTGTTCCATTCCTTGATGTTTAATCACATCTAAAGTATTTGTTCATTATCAGTCTATAGATGGGCGCCAGATCAGAGTTGATCATGCTGGGAAATCTCGTGGATCCAGAGGTGGCTACTTTGGAGGCAGGGGACGAGGCCGTGGCTATTCCCGAGGTAAGAACAAGACACCTATGATAAATACTTCATGCATTAAACTAAGGGTGATGTTTCTGCAATTCAGCTGCCATTGAAACTTTTTTATTATTATAGGTGGAGATAGAAGCTATGGGGGAGACAGAAGCTACGGGGGAGACAGAAGCTATGGTGGACGTTACGATAGCCGAAGTGGAGGCTACAGTAGTTCCCGTGACTACAGCAGGTAATTGTGGTAGTACACATTTTATTTTGCAAATCCATTCTATAGGGAACAGGCATAAAACATTATCCCTTGTTTTCAGAAGTCAAGGAGGCTATAATGATCGATACTCCTCAGGAGGTTCTTATAGAGACAACTATGACAACTAAGGTAAGTAGGCGTTGGAAAGGGAGTGAAAAAAATTGTCTTTTCAAAATGTCCTTAAGCTTTCAGTGCTCCAACTTACACTGGATAGTGACAGAAACTTACAGCTACTGAGTTAAAATCAAACATGTTTTTTCCATGTATTTGCCCATTGATTGCAGGCCTTCGGTCACATTACTGATGAATAATTTGAGTGCATGTTGGACCTTAAAGAGTTAAAATTTTAATTGAGAAGTTATCTGAGTGCTAACTGGGGGAGGGTCTGAGATTCCTAGCAACACTAATCTAAAAGTATAGGAGTGATGAATTGCTGCAACATGTCCATAAACTTGTGCCTTTATGATTATACCTGCTTCTTGTCCTCAGCTTACACCGAGTAAAAATCCTTCCTGACTCGAGATCGTCCTTCCAATGGCTGTATTTATAAAGATTTTTGGAGCTTCGCTGAATCTTGTTTAATTACCTACATGATCTTCCCCTTATATAGCTTTTATCACATGTAGCCTGAAAGCTTCCTCTACAAGATGGCCTGTTAGACTTTACTCAAGGGGTTTTTTTAAGTGGTTTTTAAGCATTTTTTAAATCCAGTTTTATTTGTCTTGCCTTTGCGATCTAAGTTTTTTTTTAACTTGACACATGGGGCCCTACAAAGTAAACCTGTTGGAAGCTGACCAGTCTTTTGAAAAAGTACAATCATTTGATGTTCATCTCTTGGCATAACAAGCAAGGGTGACAAGGCAAAAATTTGGTATTAAAGATATTGGTATTACTACATTGATCATAGTAAAAGCTATTTTACTGTAAAGTAAACCTATAACTCAAATGCTTTGAGAGGTTCTTGAAAATGTTTGTTTATATTGTCCATTTTTTTACTGGAAGAAATATGCATAATTTCAATTAATTGTATTTGAAGTGGATAAGGAATTTCCTGTACTGAGGTTTTGGCTTTACGAAGCCCATTAAAATCCCATCTGAAACAATTCTCTGTTCCTGATGTTTGCACTACACATCTTTGATAGTTTAGTAACTAATAAGTAAAAGCATTTTAAATAAGGCCCTGAAGTGGTGTCTGAGTAATGAGGGTTTTATGTATGACAGGTATTTAAAAAGTAAGAAGTACAAATGTAAAAATCTGACAAATTGGGAGGGATAATTAGAGATACTTGTGTTTCTCACTAAAGCGATGTCCTAGCATGATTTAACACCATAATCTCTATACAAGAGTCTAAATGTATCTTGATATCAGATGAATATTCGATTGTTAATGGATACTATCAAATATGGCTCAAGTATGGCCAATATATTTTTTGTTCTAGAATGTTTCAAAGTGTTGGGATCAACATTGCAATGCTACTTGGGGAAATCATTTTTACTTCTAGGGGAGGGGGTAGTGGCTGAAATAAAAATTGCAGCCCAGTGATGACTGTTGGTGAAAGCGCTTCAGACTTGCTAACAAGGATCCCAGTGGGATTTCTCAATACAATGGCACGTAAACAGTTTTTAAATGTGTCATTCAATAGTGAATTTAACTTAGAATTGACACTGAAGAGTATTGATTAATTATTAATTTCTGGTTTGCAAGTCTATATTGCCATAGAAGAAACTATGCTAAGTTTGTAAGCTGTATGGTGATGCTTGAATTTGTAATGTTTCTAAATTTTTCAAATATGTTCATTGAGTAACCTTAATGGGTTGCTACTTGCTTTAATTGTAATGCACTTTAATATTGGTATTCTTAGAGTGGAGGGCATGGAAAATAACTTCCCTTGCTTGTACAAACACTTCCAAAAGTAGGGAATGCCCTACTTGGTGGTTTGAGAAACAAATGGCTTTGAGCTGGTAGAGAAATACGCTTTTGACATTTGGAAGGCCTAAAGCTTCTGTTCAGCTTTAAGGCTGAACTGATGCTTAGCTGGCCTTACCTGTAGTTAGGTCTGTCCTGTTCTTACACTGTGAGAATTCTCTGCTAGCATGTGGAAGCCAGTGTCCTTGGAGACCCCGAAGTGTGTTGTCCTCCTTCAGTGCGATCCATGTGAGACGAAAGCTGCTCTTGGCTAGTTCATTTGTGGAAATAGTCCTGTATTTCGAGGTAACTCTTTTGCTCATGTCTGCATCTTTTCTCCCATAGAGCTCCATTCTTGTTGCTGCAGCAAACAGATCTTTGTTATTGGCAAATTTATTGGGAAAATCTGGGGTCTCTTTGGACCCTAGCAGAACTTGGACTCGATATGTTTGGGGTTTTATTTTGTTTTTTAATCCTGGGTGGGGAGGTTCTGCCTCGCTCCTGTAACTTGACATTCTACTTCAAGAAGGAGGAAGGCAGTCCGCTAAAACAATATTCAGATCCATTCAGCCACCTCTCTGTTCATTTCCAGTATCTTGTGTTTTATGAAAACTTGGATTGTTACTTGGATTGATGTTTCCTAATAAAATCTAGCTTGGGTGTGGAAGCCTTCTATTCCCACTTAAATTAACTTCGTATAATTTTGAAAAAGGCTTAAATATGGGAGAACAATCATGTTAATTTGGGGGATCTTCTGAGGACTTGGTGAACAGTGTCACCCAGACCTGAAGTATCTTGTTTAGAATTGTAATCACTGAAATTTTGAATGAACTTCTTTTAAGTGATACTTATTGTTTGCAGGCAGGAAGATTATAGTGGTTATTCTGCCCTAAAATAATAACCATTGACCTCTGAAGTATTGAACAGTGAGATTGCTTCTTCACCCAAGGGTCTAAAAACCACACTATAAAGTAAGTAGATTTTCTTTCTTCAAAGAAATACTAAATAATACACCTACTCTATTGACCACTATCACATAATATATCTACTCTAATATTACAATTCTTTATGAATTAAATTTACATGGTTGCCTGTTTTATACATGGGTGACACATAACCAAACCAACAAAGCACTATACAAATGTAATTTAAAACAAGTATAAATGTGATAAGAGGGAATGTATTCAAATCTTGTGCGTGATGCAGCAAACACAGGCATCCTATTGGCAGGGGTTCACCAGGCCTGCTAAAACTACATTTTAAGAGATTTTGGAAAGTAATAAGGATTGGGGCTAGTTTTCCCTAAGGTGGGATGAAGTGTGCTTCCTGTAGTGTGCTGCATAGAAGTTTACCTTTATAGATGAAAAGTACAAAAGTCTGAAAATAGTAAAATTTTACAGGCAAAATAGGATTGTATTGTTCTATAAATGCCTTATATGAGAAATTATGACTGACTAGAAAATAAAATTTGTTAGATTTCCAACTTCACTTTTTTATTTATTTTTAATGTGCTATTCTTTCTGTGTTCTGCATAATGGATAGAGCCCTGTGATCCTTAAACATCCCTTCTGTTTGAAACATATTTTAGTATTACAGTGATGTAAGCACTAACCAGCATAGCAGTTTCTTAAAAAAAAAAAAAAAATCAGAATAGGAGGTACTAGTTCCAAGCATATGTGACATTGTTCTACCTTGATAGTCTGTCACAAAATATATCTATGAGCATCAAAGGTTTCTTTTCTCTGTTGTATAATGATTGACTAGTACACCCTTTCTTCACAGGACTTTCTACTTTATTTGCTGGAATAGTGTAACAATGAACCAGAGAAGATGTGAGCCAAGATTATCCAATCAGGTTTGTTTAACAATTTCTATATTTTCTTCAAATAAGGGGGGGGGGGGTGAAGATAGAAAAAAAATTGAATCCAATTTTGGGGTTAAACATGCCTTCTGTATAACAGTTGATGGTACATACTTAATTTTCAGCATGTGCTAATTGTTCTTATATTTTATCAGATTGCAGGAATTCACACCTATCAGAATTATTGTAACAAGTGTCATCATAACAGACCAAGAGGACTTGTCACTATATTATATTAGATTGCTGGAAATACATGCATCCACAAGGACTTTTTCTGACTAGCCACATATTTCTATCTAAGAATCCATACAAAATTGGAAAACATCTTAACCATCTTACTGAAATTGTATATTGATGAATAATTATTCTGATCCTGTTGTGGTTTTAGAAGTTGGGGAAATGGGTGTATATAACTGCAATGCAGTTGTGTAATTCTTGCCCTAAAATTTTCCATGAAGAATGTCAGATTAAAGTAAGAGAATCCTTAATGCTTTTGTTTAGATTGTGCATGATTGCTATACAGTAGGTATTTGTTTTTTTAGGTATGTTTTCTGTGCCCTTAAAACTTTTTTCATTTCCAAAACTCAACATGGCAAAATTTCTAATAAAAGTGTACTGATTGAACAATTACTGGCTTAATGTATTCTAGTTGCTTTCGGTGATATAATTGGTGGCACAATCAGGACTGTTAGTTGTTAAACTGGCTGTTACATCTAGAGAGAAAGATGCCAGCACCTGTACCTGCGTAGTAGGAAATCACACTGACAAAAGCTCTATACCATAGAAGGAGGATGAGTTGAACACCAACCAGGGCATGGATGAGAGCTACCCAGACAACTTGAGACCATCTGGATGTAAAAGTTGCAGTGGGCAAAGGACTGGAGCAAGGAGGTGATTGCCCCAGAGCCCTGTAGCGGCAGCTCTTTTGCCCCCTCCAATGCTGGGAGCCATTTTGAATACTCTGGAGGACAGGAACTCAAATGTGGGAGCCATTTTGAGTCTTAGCTGAAGGATAGTAAAATGTATATTCAGTGATTATAAACTTGTGAAGAAAACAAAACGAACTCTGCAAGAAGATTGAGATTTATATCAGCTGGAAGGTTTGGTGAGTGAAGAAGTTCACCTTGAGTGAAAGCCATGAAGGGAAGGTTCGTGGTGAGATACTCAGCAATCCAGTGAGAACCCCAAATCCTGTTGGATTATAATTAGAAGGCTTCAGTAAGTTTTCTGATTGCTGAGGTCAATGCAGAAGAGCTTTGCATAGCAAAGACCTTGAGAATTGTGTGTGTGTGAGGTGGGAGCCACAGGTCAGGTTATGTACTGCTATGAACGGAATGGGGGAAAGGGGTCTGAAAGAATAGAAGCAGGCAATAAAATTCCAATAATAATGAATAGAGGAAAATGTGAGTTGAGCCCAACTCAGCAATGGTTAACACCCAATCTGAATTTTCTGCCAGAGCAATGACAGGGTGTTCTGAATTTGGGGGAGATTTGACTTTTTCCCTGCCATGCATTCACTGGTGAACCTCAAATTCTTGGATACCCCACCCCCTCTTTATGGAGATCAAGCCTGTTGGATCGGCTCACTCCAAGCAACTACTGGACTGATTGAGTTTCTTCCAGAATATTTTAGAAAAATTGCTACCTGGAGCCTTTAGATCGAATTGCACCTGAGCAGCCTCTTCAATTATGCCCAGGGTTCTCGAAGCTCCCTAGGTATTTGATGGGGTTGAAGGAATTTAAACAGGAAAAGCATTGCTGGCAAGAGACAAGGAGCAAAGACAATCAGAATGGAGTAAAGTTACTACGGTATTAAGCTCTACCTCATGGAAGTAAGGGTGATGAAATATAACTATCCACTCATTGCATCTACTGATAGTCGCCCAATGGCTGTTTTGGGTAATTCAGTCCCTCCTCAGAGGGAGCAATACTAAAAGTATATCTAAAGGGTTTGCTGTCAAGAACAGACATCTGGCAGACAAAATTTGCCTTACATTGGACTCCAGTCTTATAGCAGAGTCAATGGAAGTAGTGGGTGTTATACTTTGCAAGGTGACCTGGGAACAGTTTGAGCCTGCAGAACCTGAGGAAGTGGATAGGGCCCTCTCAGCTGCTAGTTAGGCCTTTTGTGTGTTAGATACTGTCCTTCCTGGCTAATTAAGGCTGCATAGAAGAGGATGCATGAGTGGGCCTAGACAGTAGTTAAACACCACCTTTTAGATAAGGACTGGTCCCACAAGCTCTTAAAGGTGGTGTGCCCTCTCAATAGACCATGAAGTAGCCTGGATAGCTTTTGTCCAATCTTTTTAAGGATGGTGGTGGAAAGAGTGGTCACATGGCAGCTTCAGAGAAACCTGAATAAGGCAGATTATCTAAACCCCTGAGTTCTTCACCTCATGGTATCCTGGGTTAGCTTCAGGAATTGGTGCTGGTTCTCCCTCCGGAGCAGGTTCCAGTCAATGTTGATGGAACAAAATCCAGCAGCCTGCATCTCCTAATTTGTGCATGTCTCAGGGTTCTATTTTTTCCCTTCTATTTTAATATTTACATGAGGATGCTGTGTGAGATAATCCATGAACTTTGGTGAAATATCAATATGCAGATAATACCCTTTATATCTCTACTCCAGGCTCTTTGAAAATCTCAGTGTCTGGAGGCTGTTGGCATTGGTTGGGGCTTAATGGTCTCCATCTCAACCAAAGCAAGACGCAGTGGCTCTGAGTATTTGGAACCACTGGAAACAAGATTCTTCCATCTTTAGTTAATTCTAATTATTTATTGATTAACCCTTGGGCCATTTTCAAAGTGCAAAATTCCCGAAATAAATTATTATTAAAATTTGATAAAAGCAATTTAAGATGAAATTGGAATAAAATACAATTTATAATGAAATTGGAATAAAATACAATTTAAAATGAAATTGGAATAGAACACAATAATTTAAGATACAAAATTATATTTCAGTGTCACCCCTGCAGTCTACCCCAATGAGTCCCACATATGCAGATCTCAACTGAACCATTTTGCTTTAGTTCTGGATGGGGTTGTGCTACCTCAGACTGACCCAGGGGCACAATCTGGGATCCTAGACTTGTGGTTCCTGTTCAAAGATCAGGTGCCAACCATGGTTAGGAAGGCTTTTGCACACTTTTGGGTGATGCACTGGTTGAACCCATTCTTGGATTAGGAGGCTCTGCTCACAGTAACTCATGCCCATATAACCTCTTGTTTAGACTACTGTAACACACTACACTGTTTGCAGAATTATTAGGCAAGCTGTATTTTGCACGATTAATTTTATTATTGAACAACTACAGTGCTGTCAATCCAAAATGTCAACAAACCTCAAACCTGAATATTTAAGAAAGTAAAAGCGAGGTTTTGGCTTTAGGACAATATGTGCCCACAATTATTGGGCAACTATTAGTATGCAAAATTATTACGCAACTACCGGTAAATAAAAAACAAAAATCTGCCCTTGTTTATTTGCATCTGCTAAAATGAGAATAATAAATGAAATGTACAATAAACATTTCTGACATTTCAAAACAAAATCAGTGACCAATATAGCCACCCTTCTTTTCAATAAGTCATAAGCCTTCCATTCACGGAGCCTGTCAGTTTCTTGATCTGTTGACGATCAACTTTATGTGCAGCAGCAATCACAGCCTCCCACACACTGTTGTGTGGTGTACTGTTTTCCTTCAACATAAATCTCCCATTTAAGAAGGACTCACAAGTTTTCAATAAGGTTTAGGTCAGGTGAGGAAGGGGACCATGTCATTATTTCATCTTTAAGGCCTTCCCTGGTTAGCCATGCAGTGGAGTACTTTGATAAATGTGATGAAGCATTGTCCTGTATAAAAATCATGGTCTTGAAAGATGCAGACTTTTTCTTGTACCACTGCTTGAAGAAAGTGTCTTCTAAAAACTGACAGTAGGGTTGGGAGTTAATTTTGAGTCCATCTTCAACCCCAAAAGGTCCAACTAGCTTATCTTTAATAATACCAGCCCATACCAGTACCCCTCCACCTTACTGGTGTCTGAGTTAAAGTGGAGCTCTGTGCCTGCTACTGATCCAGCAACATGCCCATCCATCTGCTCTATTAAGAATCACTCTCATCTCATCAGTCCATAAAACCTTTGAAAAGTCTGTCTTCAGCTAGTTCTTTGGCCCAATCTTGCCATTTCAACTTACGTGTCTTGTTCACTGCTGGTTGGGTTTCAGCCTTCCTTTCCTTGGTCATGTCTCTGAGCACTGAACACCTTGTACTTCTGGGCACTCCAGGTAAGTTGCAGTTCTGGAATATGACAGCACTGGAGGATAATGGGTTCCTGGTAGCTTCACGTTTGATTCTTCTTAAATCTTTGGTAGTTAACATGCGTCTTTTTTTCTCAACACGTTCCTTGCGACCCTGTTGACTATTTGCAACAAAACGTTTCATGGTTCTGTGATCACACCCAGGTATCTTAGCAATATCAGGAATGCTGGATCCCTCTGAAAGACTTTTTACAATTTTTCACTTTCCAGAGCCAGTTTAAATCTCTTTTTTGGCCCATTTTGCCTGAGGAAAAGAAGCTAATAATTATGCACACCTTGATATAGGATGTTGATCTCCTTAGGCCACACCCACTTTCATTACACAATTACACATCACCCGATGTTCATATCCAGGGGTAGGATGCTGCCGGTATGACAACCGGTTTGGTGATTGTACACTGAGTTATCAAGGGATCATCTTTTTCCAGTCTCTATCTGTCCAATCCAACATAGCAAAATGGGCATGCTGCAGATCCTGTGAGCGAAAGAGTGTCGACCATCCTGGCTTATAGAATGGCTTTCTTTTATATTCTTTTATAAGTGGTGTCTTGAATATGTTCTGTAAATATTTATAAAATGCTGTTTAATTTGATGATTGGTTAAAACATATCAATGGATAATTATTAGATTTTTATTCTGCCTTTCTTATATATTTCAGGATGGCAAACATATCTAATACAGGTAGTCCTTGACATGCGACCACAGTGTAGCCCAACATTTATAGTGCTAAGCAAGACAATTGTTAAGTGAGTTGTGCCCCATTTTACAACTTTTTGCCACAGTTACTAAGTGAATCACTGCAGTTGTTAAGTGAATCATGGTTAAGTGAATCTGGCTCCCCCCATTGACTTCGCTTGTTGGAAGCCAACTGGGAAGACTATAAATGATAATCACCTGATCCCAGGACAGTGCAACTTTCAAAAATAGATGCTAGTTGTCAAGTGCCCAAGTTTTGATCACATGAGCATGGGGATGCTGCAACAACCTGTAAGTGTGAAAATGGGTCATGAGTCACTTTTTTCAGTACTATTGTAACTTTGAACAGTCACTAAACAAATTGTTGTAATTTGAGGAATACCTGTACTATACCATTGTCTCTTATTTTCTCTGCAACAACCTTGTAAGGTGAGCTGAGTGTGACTGGCCCAAAGACTCCTTTCATATCTAAGGGAGGCCTAAGAACTTCGTGTCCATTCAGTCTCCTTGATTTCTAGGCCAGTACCATAACCAATATACTAAACTGGCTCTCTTGAATTGGACTAATAGAACATCAAATCAGAAACCTCTTAAGTTATTTCAGTATTTTTTAATATATTTATATTCTTCTGCCAAAACAGATTTTTAAAATTTAAATACTTGAAATATGTGGCAACTAGTTACATCTTGATTTGAGGGAAATTTTTACCCCATCTTCCTGTTCCACCTCAGTGTAGTAAAATGTGAACATACCAGTATTCTTATAACCATTTACATGAGTCAACTGCACTGTTTTCCATAATACTTCAATATGCGATCTCCAGTGAAGGAATATCATAGTCTACTGATCTGATGGAAAGAAAAAAAAATGAAAGTTCCAAATTCTGCAAATGAACTTAATTGTGAAAGCACGGAAAAAGGTGATGTTGCTTGATGCCACACAATCAACATTTTATACTAGCTCTACTATTCTGGAATCAGGCATAACATTGAAAGGTGACAGAACTTAATATGCAATCGCACAAACATTTGAAATTTTTGGATGCTTCAAATATGACTTAATCTGACAAACAGAACATCCCTTGCTTCCATTTTGTTGGTGTAACAGGATTCCTTATTGTGGACCATGATGAAATGAATTACAGAGTACAGCAGTCTGGCATAAACTGCAATGATGAAAAATGTGAAATTGTCATCCAAACCAGGATCCAAAGAGTCTGCAGGGCATACTTTGAATTCGAAGTATGTATCTCAAAATATGTATCTCAGATTTTCATTGTGATGTAAGGGTATAAGTCCCGTCCCCCCCAATTATCTTTAGTTTCCATGCACCGTTGTTGGCAATCTTTTGATTTTTAGAGGTTTTTTAAAGCTAATTGCTGGTTTTTCTCTGCATCTTCACGAAAATTATTCAGTATCTATAATCAGGATATCCTTCAACATTTGATCAGCGATTTTCTTTCTCCATTAGAGGTTTACTGACTTCCCTTCAACGAAACATTCCTTTTATTATTATTACTTCCCCTAAATTGGAGATAAGGCGTTATACATATTTGGGCTCCCTCTCCCAGTTTTATTACTCTTGGAAAATGAAAAAAAAAAAAAACGAATCGGAGGCCTGCTATGGCAGCTGCGACACGTACGCGGCCGTGCTCCCTTAATAAGGATCGTTCGCGTACGCCTTACACAAATATAATTCCTAGCAAGGAAACGCTGATTGGGCTGCAGTGAGACGCCGCAGGAAAAGAGTTTTTTTTTTCTGGAGCGGATGGGCGTTTCCGCTATTTCGGCTAAGCCTCGCCCACTGGCGACTCCAACCAATGGCTGCTCGGGAGCGGCGCAGAATCGTGTGTAACCAGCCTCGCTTTAATACTCGTGTTCCCCTCGCCGCCATCGCGATACCTCTTGCTTCGGTAGCTGACGGGTCTTTTGCGTGGCTCTTGCTTCGAGGCCTATTTTGGTGAGTGCTTTTGATCGGAGCGCGCTTGGGCTCTTGTGGGAGGAGGGGGTGCCGGGGTGCGGCTCAGCGAAGAAACCGGAGACAAAAGGCTTTCTTGAAGGAGCGGAGGGAAAGGTGCAGGGAAAGAAAGGAGAGACGCTTCACAAAATGGCGGTTGCCCAGAAAGAACTACTGGGCCCTTGTGCGCATGCGCCAGTTTTGAAACTCATTTTTCACTGTCTTGCGCCTAACGGACGGTGAGGAAGCAGGCGCCGCTGTGAGCAACGGGGTAAGTTTCATAAGCTTGGTAACCTGCGGTGAGAACGGGGTGCGGAGGAAGAAGTCTGTTCACCCCGAAGCAGGGCGGCGAGGGAGCGGATTCAGCGCATGCTTAGTTGGGTTTTTTCTCTGGAACGTGAGCTTGCCTTCCCGCATTCTGTGCGGACCACGTGCTCGTGGCCATTTTACCGGGAGGGGGGGAAATTCGTTAGGAGGGAAAATGCCGCTAAGGTAGTCCCTTAACCGCAGCGGTACTTTATTCCCTTACCCTGTTAATGCAAGAAGGTTAAATATAGATTTCATTTCTTATAGGAAACCATGCAGTCAGGCAGGCTGGTTTACAGTTACTTTTGTCATCCTTATCTGACAAAAGCAGCATCAGATTCTCGTAATTTTTTTTAATAATCCTAAATAGATTTGTTTTATATTAACTTATTATATGACACTTATTAGTTTTATTGTTTCTATATGAGGTTTTATATTCTGTAAGCCACCTTGAGTCGCCATGTGCGAATAGGCGGCAATATAAATTACATAAACGGTGCCTGTTGGGGATCATTAAGGTTTTAACCAAATCCTGTATTTAGATAGGAACCTCCAGATACAAGTGCTCATAAATATTTTAAGTTCTTTTTCAACAGGAAATATATACTTCACAACTTTATGAATGTAACAATACCATGAAGGCTGTATTTAAATAAGCAAGTGGTGCTTTTGAAAGAGACAGGTTTGATAATGGTACCTTAAATCCCAGGAAGTTTACAGGAAGAAATATTGTAGTTGGCCTAAAAGACGGTTTCCTCAGGAGGAAGCACAGACCTTCAATTTTCCAGAGATGAAAAAGATGATGGCATACATTAGCAAAAGAGGTGTACACATTTTATAAATGAAAAATAAAATAAAGTAGTTGATGAACAAATTATCCCTGTCTTCAAAAACTGGCATTGGAAAAGACATAACAGAAAAAGGTTTTCAAGACTTTTTCAGCAACTTTTACAGGTCTACGTGGATTATCAGATGGTGCTTTTGATATGGAGAAATAGGAATCTTTATGCTTTTGTGATGAAATCAAAGAATTATTGATTAATGTATAGTAGCTAACTGCACTGTTGTGGTTGATTCATTACTCTTTGATTACCTTTGCTTCATTTGGACATATGTCACCTCTCTCAGCCTCCTATATCCATTTGTTTCTAAATAAAAGGAATGTTACATAAAAATTGACACTGTGTCTAGTAAATACCAATTAATATGGTCTTTTCCACAATAAGGAGATCTAGGTTTAATTCTTGCCCTGAAAGAATAATAGATGCTCCTTGCTTACCTTGAAATCCACAAAATATGTGTTTTTGTAAATATTTTGCATATATTTAGATTTTTTAAAGTACCAAGTACTGCTTATCTCCAAAAACAACCCCTATATATTTCTGCTATAGATAGTAAGGTCTAGGACAGTGTTTCTCAACTTCACCAATATTAAGCTCTCTGGATTTCAACTCTCAATTTCCTAACCAGCCTGTATGTATATCCTGAAGTTGCTGAAATTGACAAACACCAATGTAGAGAAATGTCAGTAATGTTAGTACACAATCTGTTAATTGTAATAGGTTACTTAGAAATATAAACTGTCAGGGTAAAAAAAAAAACTACACAAAACAATTCAAATTTAAAAAGTCCCATCCTTGTCAAAATTTCAAGTTGGAAATTACCCCAATTAAAGAAAAAAAGCATTTATAGTTTCATGTTCAGATTACAAATACCTAGTCAGATGTTTGGAAAATTTATTTTGAAATCTTTTTCTAACCTTTTAAATCTGATTTTTAAAAAATAATTCCAAACAATGGAATATGCTTCTGAGCAATCTGTTAAAAGCTTGTATCAGTGTATGCATGTTTACTGAATTTGTTATTGCTATGAGCTACTTAAAAGTTATAGTAGTTGAAGCAACTTAAAGCTATTTTAACCAGTGTGGGTTTTGCCCTTATGTGTATATCTTTGCATTTTCTAAGAATTAAAGAGCCTTTTGTTTACAGATCGCTTAGAAAATGGCATCAGATGAAGGAAAGCTCTTTATTGGAGGACTCAGTTTTGACACCAATGAACAAAATTTAGAGCAATTGTTCTCGCCCTATGGTGACATTGCAGAAGGTGAGAAAATGTTTCAGATATTAGATTGCACAAAATCACATTCATTTCCTTTAATTATACTGCTTTTATACTGAGATGTAATATCAGTAATGTACTGTGATGCAGTGCATAAAATAGCTGTCCAGGTGAACAAAACTTTTTTGTTGTAAATGACAAACATCTTGGTTTGTTTTAACATGACTGCAATTGGCTAAAAAAAGATGTAGCATGCCATTCAACAGTTAACTCTAAAATCATAAAAATCAACCATCGCTGTCAATTCCTACTGATAAGATTTTTTTCAATTATGTAAACCTTAATTTAAGTCTTGACATAGTTTTACTTTTGAGGTAATTTTGCCTCAAGCCTAAGCAAATAATTTGCCTTTTTATTACTTTCATTTGGCATCTTAATTTAAAATCACATAAAAACATACTCATAATTGTAAGATTTATTTCATATTATGGAAGACTTCCTCTGATAAGTGTTTGGTAAGCTGATTAATATGTAAAGACTAAGATACTGTTAATAAATTTTACTTTTATGGTAATCAACTGAACATAGTTAACATAGGCAATAACTGAGCAGAGCCTGAGGGGAGGATCATCTGTTTTGAGTTGTTACATTCCCACATAAGACCTAAGTGCAACCCTTTGAATTCTGTTGATCCTTATCTAATACCAGTTTGGTTTTACTGTTAGATTATTTTGTATAAGTTGCATGAAATAAACTTCTGGCACATTAAATTCTACTGTTCTTCGTTTCTTTGCCTGACAGTTAATATGGGTTGATAACAGGGAGGTGTTGAAAACGTTTATGTAGATATGAACATCTGTGATCTAAGTGAGCATGCTTCTTTTTATAATCTCAAGTGGTTGTGGTGAAAGACAGAGAGACCCAGCGATCCCGGGGATTTGGTTTTATTACCTATTGCCGTCCTGAAGATGCCAAGGATGCCATGCGAGCCATGAATGGAGAGGTAAGAACTTTAGTTGATGACTATGCTTATAATGAGGTTTCGTGCTTTGCTATTTCCCAGCATACTTGTCCTGTAATATAGATTTTTAATTATATCACATTATGTTCCCTCCAATCCTGTATCTATGTCCACTTACACAACTATCTGTACTTATAGTAGACAACACTGTATTAAACTTCTAGAATCTGGAGTTCAAAAGTACTTCTAATCCAACCATTTTAATCTCTTTCGTTAAAGCAGTGCCTCATAGAAAAATGTCTTCTAAACTCTAAATAGTAGTAAGAAGGAATTAAGAAAGTGCTTTAACTTTGTAGCGACTGCATACATTTTAAGTTTTTTTTAAAAAAAACAGGATCTTGTTAACTTAAGATTGAAAATTGACTATGTTTTAATTTGCACAATATTGTTACCAGACTTGCAAAAACTCATAAAACAACTCAAAATTAATGTCAGGTAACAGGTGAATAACATGATGGCAAGATGACGAGCTCCATAAAATAGTTCATTGGAATTATTGTAATTCCCCTTAACCTAATGTGCACAGTTAGCTGAAAGTTACAATAAACAAATCCTGGCCCTATTAAGACATTTTTTGTAGATAATTATTGCATTATTGATATTTAAATATTTTTGAGGAATGACCTGAGTCTGGATGTTTACCTGCTTGGCTTAGAGAAGGCAAATTGTTTCTGGAAGCAAGTATAGATAGGCTGCAGAAAGTTAGAATATAATTTACTTGGTTCTGTTTGTTCTCTTGGGCATTATGTATTATACATTAGAGAGTTTGTTGTTGTTCTCAAGCTGTAAAATGGAGAAATGCAGTCTGCAACTGAACAACCCTTAGAGCCCCTCCAAAAATTGCTATCAAATTGGGCTTTTGGCAAGAAAAGGAACATGCATACTATAATCAAATGTAGTATTTGACCTAACTATGCCCATATAATTATCACCCCAGAAAGCTTCATTTTGGTAGTAGATACGATTGTATCAAATAAAAATATTTGATTCTTTCTTATAAGTCTGTTGATGGACGTCAGATCAGAGTTGACCAGGCTGGAAAATCCTCCCGTGGTTCTTCTGGAGGCAGAGGGCGTGGACGTGGATTTTCTAGAGGTGAGCTTTCCTATAATATTATACTAGCCCTTTTATCATAAATCTCCACTTCATTGAAATGGTCAGATATAACAGATACTTTTATCTTTGCAATAGGAGGCGGTGGATATGGAGGTGGCCGTTACGATAACAGAAGCGGTGGATATGGTGGATCCAGAGACTATTATGGCAGCAGGTAAGCTTTTTTAGAAGTAAATTGTGATCCTTGCATATTGGATATAGAAAATGTGCAAAATATTCCATGCCTCAACTGAAACATACATATATATTGGTTCAATAAACAACAAAGTAGGAATGTTCTGGGCCGGATACAGATTGATACATGATTATTCCAGGCAGAAGTAGTTTGGAGGTCAGTGAAAAAATTATGAAAAACCAAGGACATCAGCAGTCGATAAGGGGAGCATTGGAATTGAGCGTGGGCAGGCCAGCAGGGTATTGCATGGTGGAAACCTGTTTCATTCTAGAATCTATTCCTGTACATTAAAGAACAACCAGAGGAGAAAAATGCCATGCTGGGAGCTGCTGAGGAGAAAGGGAGCATTGCAGACTACTTGCTCTGTAAAATGGTTGAAGGTCCCAGTTTCTATTTCATTCCTAGCAATGGCAATGACTTTTTTTTTTTAATGAGCTGTGGTTTTAGAAATACATCAAAGCCTTTGTTAGAAACTATCTTATTGTCACTCCTGATATTTAGCTTTGCTTCAGATTAATTTCAACACAAAATATTCTCAGATGGATTGCTGTTCTTTTTCCATAGGAAGGATTTGGGGGTTAATTTTATTTTGAATTTAATGTGAGAACTGTTGGTGCTGTGCGCTCCCCTGCTGTGAATAATTGTCTTAAAAAAATTAAAATAATATGCCATTTTAAATCACTTGGAATAGATAGGTACAAAATTATAATATGCTAGATTTGTCCTGTACTATAGCTGGGTTCAGAAGAAGGGGGGAGGTTACTAAAAATTCTTCTTTTAGCCCTAAATGAATGTAAACATTTAGTAGGTGTTGGCAAAGTTATATTAATATATTAAATAATCCTAGTAAGACCAAGTCGCTGCAGATGTTTGGATTGTTGGATCTGAAAATACCACATCTTTTACCTTGGACAAGATAGCACTTCCCCATTCAATTGTGGTACATAATTTGAAAGTCTTCTTGGACTTTAACTCCTTCATGGGCAAGTTGTAGCAGTGGCCAGGAAGGGTTTTGCATAGCTTGATCTGGTATGCCAGTTGTGCCCTTCAGTCAATCACTCATGGCCTGGTCACTTCATGGCTTTTTTACTGCAATGCGCTACATGTGTGGCTCGCCTTGAATACCATGCAAAAGTTATAACTGATCCTGAATGCATTGGGTAGGCAATGGTTGCCATGCCTTGGTATGCCCTTGCAACATCTCTGCTTCAATCAAACATAGCTTAGTGGGATGGCATGATAGTAACCAAATAACCCTTGGAAAAAGTGCAGCTGCTTTAGGTGTTTCTGGACAGGTGTTAATTGTCTGCCTGCCTGTATTTCAGATCACATTCATGCTTTACATCAGCTCCTCCACTTAGTACTACAACAATAATCTGAGAAGTACATAATTAATAGGTGCATCAAAGTAATTGGCCTATCCATATAATTGGTCTTAGATGTTAAAATATATCCAGATCACGCAACTATCATTTGCGCAAAGAGGATAAAGCAATTTTTTACATGCACGTAATAAGTTTTGCTCTCAGTATTAGTATTTGCACAATTTAACTAATCTAGTACTGGACTAAATCAGTCTTGTGCTTTTCTTCCAGAAATCAGGGAGGCTATGGGGACCGTTACTCTGGAAGCTCTTACAGAGACAATTATGATAATTAGGTGAGTATGTTTTTTTAGTATGTTCAAGTGGGTTTAAGAAATCTGTTCCTGTTATGTAGTAGGTAGTAAAACATAGTAATTAGCTTTCTAAATACATATTACTTTGCCAGCAGAATATAGCCTAAATGAACTGTCTTGTTGAAGAAAAATAATGGGACAGTTTAACATCTTAACAAATTGATTCATAAAGGAACTATTGAGCAAGTCTATAAAAATTCTGACTGCATTCTTTGCGCACAGAAACATCCTCTGGACTATACATTTTGATAAATAAACCATCACCTACCTCTTAGAGCATGCATTTTTGAAAGAACAAAAAAAAAGTTTGCAAACCTGGCCCTTAACAAAGGAAACTTAGCTTTACTTCCCTCCCCGTGCCCTTCCTCATGCTCCTCAGGTTAGTTGACAGCACCATCACCCAAGGCTGTAAACAATTTGGCCTGGGTTGGGAGGAGGGAGACTAGTTTAGTAAAATGTACCGGTTTCTTCAGTGTACTTTACAATTTGTACCTACTTCTCGTTCTCAGCTTGCACCGAGCATAAATCCTTCCTGACTCAAGATCGTCCTTCCAATGGCTGTATTTATAAAGATTTTTGGAGCTTCGCTGAATCTTGTTTAGTTCTCTTCCTGTATCTTCCCTTTTTTTTGTAGTCTTTATCACAAGCAGCCCAACAGCTTCTGCTACAGGATGGCCTATTAGATCTTTTGGAGGAATTTTTTTTAATTTGCTTTTTTTTCCTTTTTTTATTTTTTACAGGTGTGTTTAAGCATTTTGAATAATACATTTATTGTTTTTTTTTCCCCTGATTTCTTTCAACAAGCCAAGGTGGGGTGGGTCTGACCTATATATCACCTATAATTCCCCAGAGCCTGAGCAAGGTGTGAAGATCCTCCTTGTTTTTATAAATGCATTAATACCTTGTAGTTTTGTAAAAGTACTATGATGTAGTGAGGAAGGGGCATGGTGGAAGGCAGCCCCCCCCTTGATTATTAAGGGAGACTCGTGTTGATCTTCGGAAACAAATTTATACTGTATGATGTACCTAGAACCTGAAGCTTGCAGAACCTGCAAGTTCTTGAAAAACTGTTTGTTTATATTTTTCTTTTAAACTGGAAGACTCACATGTAATTCAATATTGTACTAAAAGTGGTTAAGGTATTCCTGTATTCAGTTCTTTGGCTTCACGAAGCCTATTAAATGCCCTTCTGAAAATGAATTCTGTTCTTGACATTGTAACACTTCAACTCTTTGCAGTCAAGTTAAGGCTGCAGTAACTACATGGGTACTTGGATAAACAGAAATCTTGATAGAGGACTCAATCACATAAGTGGGCTGGCTACAAGCATAATTTTTTTATAAAATAATTTCATATAGATGTTGCAGTAAAAGCTTGAAAATCAAGCTTTTAGAACTAGAGGGGTTGTTTCTGTGTTACCTTATAGAAGTGTGCAACTACTTGGGTTTTGAAACATTTCAGGTTTAAAATTTTATGAAAGTCTTTATGAAACAGATATTTTGAAGTTTCTACTGCACCCCAGATACTTGAAATGGCTAATTTATCACATAGATGTTTAACTTTTTTTTTGGCATTGAACGTTTTATGGTAAAGTGCTGTTAAAATTTGCATAGAAAACACCATTGTGGCCTTTTGTTTAAGGATTCCCTGCCAAGTTATGCATTATTTAGATATAGCAAATAAATACATTTTAAAGGATATCAGAAATGTGAGATTCAATTTAAATGATGAAATAATTACCTTCTGGTTCCATTTTCCCAGGCACTATCATTTGTTACTGCCTCAGTTTTTTATGCATTAGTTAAAAGCAGAGGTCTCAAAACTTGGCAACTTTAAGACATGTGGACTTCAATTCCCAGAATTCTCCAGTGAGCTGTGCTGGAGAATTCTGGGAGTTGAAATACACAAGTCTTAAAGTTGCCAAGTTTGGGGATCCCGGTTAAAAGTATGTAAGTTGTCATAAAGGATGATTGTCGGTCACTATTCATCTTGCCCGTTGAGTCTCTCAGAAGTTTTAGTTCCTAAGATATTTTGTAACAATCACAATGCATACACAGAGGGGCTGTATGCATAATCACTAAAGAAACACCAAACTCATTAGGTCTGCATAATCTAAAATGAGGTTTCATTTCAGAGGCACTAGAATAATTTTTCTAAATACACTGTTAAAATATCCTTGAATATATGTTTCTTGCTAAAATATTAGAGCAAGGGACTATTAAAGCAGGATTATAGTTCCTTGCAGAAATCCTTCATTGTCCTTCAATCAATGTAATTATACAATATTAAAAGGAAAAAATAATGCACATTTCCTCAGTATAGTTCATAGCACTTGACATTCAGCTGTTTGCAGATTCTTAATACTGAGTGTAAAAGTTACGTCTATATGAACTTGGGGGGGGGGTAGCTAAGTTAGTCTACTTTTGTTGTGTTTATAAAAACACCATTTTGTGACAAAAGTGGGCTTCTGACCAGGTCTCTTGTTTTTTGAGTCCCAAATCTTAACTTGAAAAACAACCACATGTTGATCCATTGCTGATTTTGTGGTATCAATTTATGCCACAAAATAAATTTGGTGCAGGTATGTTACAGAAAATGTTAAAATAATGCAAATACTGAAACGATGCACATAATGAAACTGGAAGGCTATACCAGTTATAAATATTGAAGTATTTTAGTATAATAACCCCCATCCCATGGGCCAACGTGACAGCATGAATAAAGTCAGATATCTGAAGAGTGATAGCATGTGTATATTGATAACATGTCTTAACTCCTAACTCCATTATACCTGGTGAAAGTAGTTGGTGGGACTTGTTACAAGAATTTAATATGCCCAACCAGAAGGGAAACTTCCGGGTTTCAAATAATTTTAAGCTTTAGTTATAGTAAGTTGTGCATGGGTCCATAACATTCTAAGATTGTTATGTTGAAGTGGAAGTGGTTACAGCTGAATCTTCCATGTTCTATATTAAGACCCAATGTAGAGACAACTTCTTGCAGAAAGTCCTTGACTTGACTTAGGAGCAGAATTTCCATCACTAAGCAAGATGGCTGTTAAATGAGTTGCATCCAATACTACCACCTTTTTTGCCAGGGTTGTTAAATGATTGTAGTTTAAGTGAATTTTGTGGTTGTTAAATCTGGCTACTCCCCTGACAGCTTATCAGAAGCTAGTTGGGAAGGTTGCAAATGGCAATCCCGTAACCCTCAGACGCTACCATCATAAATGCTAGTTGCCAAGCACCAGAATTTTCATCGTGATGGGATACTGCCTTGGTTGTAAGTGTGAGGAGTTGTCTCCAGTCACATTTTCAGTGCCATTTTAATTTTGAATAGTCACTAAGTGAGTGGTTGTAAGTCGAGAGCTATCTAGTTCTAAAGTGAAGTTGCTGATCTTTTTGATTTTTGTCTTGAATGCGTAGAGTTGCCTTGGACTGTGAGCTGGGCAGCAAATAAATTTGATAATAATGATCCTGTCCTTGGAACCTGGATGAACATAGTGTAATGTTTAATATAAATTATCCCCAGGATAATGAGAATTCACCTGGAAGGCTCCGTTATCAAAATACTATCACCCAATGAATACTGAATTAGAATTGTAACCTGGCTTTATTTGGCAGGTGGAGGGGGCACCTCTGGATCCTGGAAGAAAGTTTACCTCAAGGCTGGAGTTGAAAACAGACTTGCTCTTTGGGTACCTCTTGAGTTTATGTCTTGTGCGTATGTTGATGTGGTCATTTGCAGACTTGAATATTAGGTGGTCAAGTCAGCCAGTGTAATAGGTTTGGGGGAGAGGACTAATTCCATACATTGCCACATAAAGCCCTTAACCAAGGCAGGCTATGGGTCTTTGGTTATGTTGATCTAATATATTTAGTCAAACAACCAAATGGCAATCTAAGACAAAGCTCATGAAACTTGGAATATAATTTTAAAAAAATTGAGCATCTCATCTTTATTAAAATACTTGATGTGGCTTTAAAGGGTTTTGCTTCAAAAATCTATTTTGCTATTTGTAGAGTTCATCAAAACAAATGTGAGGGTTATAAAAAGTATTTCCCATTTTTGAACAATGAAATGATAAATGCCACAGCTCTCAATTGTTCCCAATTCATCCACTTAATAAGAGTTATCCTTTAGTTCCATCCCTTACAAATATCACTTGTTGGAATAACCTGTAGAACAAACTGATAATAGCTTTCCCATGCTGCTGCTTTTATGCCACATTTTGTGTCCTGTGGCTTAAACAGTGAGTAGGTTGTGCTTGGCTTGTACCCCCCAGCACTGCTCAAGACACTGTATAAATTCATGCAAGCAATAGCTTAATATTGCAGGTAGCCCTCAGCTTACAACCATAATTGGGACCAGAGCTGCTGTTGCTGAGTGATGCCATTATTAAGTGTTAAGTGCAAATTTATACCTTTACCATGGTCATTCAGTGAATCACATGTCATTCAGTGAATTTGGTTTCCCCATTAACTTATCGGAAGCTCCCTGGGAAGGCAGTAAACTGCAGTTGTGACCTCAGAACTCTGCAACTATATAATACACGCCAAGTGCCCAAATTTTGATCATGTAACAGGATGTGATGGTTGTGTGAGTATTGGTCACAAGTTACTTTTTTGACTGCCATCTTACCTTTGAACAGTCATTAAAAAAGTAGTCCTAGGTTAAGAGCTATGCCTTTATTTTAAAAATCCACAAAAGAAGCAACAAAAAAACCCCTGCACCCACACCCCTTGGGGGTAATACCATGCCACCAGTAGTCCTCAAAAGACACTTTACAGGACAATCCACAGCAACAATAACAAAAATTCCTGGCTTACATTCCATTGCATCTTTTTCTGCAATGCCTTCCAAAAATGTTTTACCCTGATTTTATAGATTTCTTTACCAGATGCCATCATACTGTTTACAACCAAATGACCACAAAACAAAAGAGAGAGTTCTTTTGGTCTTAATGCCAAGAACTTTTATTTTTTTTAAAAAAAATTCCTCATTTACTTCACAAGTTTTGGATAAATGACAAAGTAAGAATTCTTTAAAATATTTAATATTCAGGAAAATTGTATGATATGGGGATTTTTTTCAGTGTGTGTGGAAGCATGAATGATACAGGTTATATTCCCTCTATATTGCCTTCTGGTTTTAATTATCAACTATCCAACTAAGGTAATGTACATTTTTTCAGTTGTGGGAAGCTGTCTTTTTTAGGTTAGATGCAAAGTATTTTTAATCACAACTGTAAGTTAATTCTGGGTGTTGATTGTAATTTTTTCCCATCATGTAGAGAATTATTTTATGATGCACATTTATTCAACTGAAACAGGACAAAATACAATTGTACTTATACGTCAGTAAGTAAGTCAGGGAAAGGAAGCTTAGCTTCTGAGGAACAAAAAGTCTGCCTAAAGTCTTCTTTTGTAGCTTTGAAATCTACTGTAGGAGACCAGTTTGGTGTAATTATGTTTTCCTCTCTTCCAAAGGTCGGTGAAAGCTTCAAGACAAAAGTATTATACTTCCTTTCTTTGTCTTTCAGAATGAGCCAGCAGGTGTCAAGTGCGGGAAATCAGGATTCCGGGCAGTTCAAAAGAATATGTAGGCTTATTGCATGCTAAAGCTCTTTACAAGAGCTCTGAACTAACAGTCAAAGCGAATTGGCAGTAGATAAGAGTCAACGGAATTCAAGGTGGGCTGGACTTAAATCTGTTGTGGGCGTGAAGGGACTCGAGACTGATGGCATGTTTGGCCCCTCGAGCTCAGCCTGGTCATCTACAGTGGAAGATCCCAAGAGGAGCTACTGTCACAAAAACCTTTAAGGATTATATCCTCATAGTGTCCAAATTACAAGGAAGAAGACCAAGAGCTGCATTCCATTGGCCAGAGTACCATGAAATAGAATAATGGTCCTAAATCATAGAATACAGATTACAATTGAATGTTGGGGGCTGATGAGCAGGGTGGGAAAAGAGAGGGATAGGAACAATTTAATGAATCCAGGTAATGATTTCTCTTCACTGGATCCTGACAAGCAGTAATGAGACTCCTTTCTGGCATGCTTTAATGTATTCTCAGTCTGAAAGGTTGAATTTAAAAGCCTAAGTAGTCCCTTTCAACGTGACTATTCTATGAATTCTAGGACAAAGACTGGCATAATATTCCTAATGTATAGTAATAGTTGGGCTCAGTGTTTCTCAGGCAAGAAAATACTTTGGTTTATGTCAAAATTTTGTTTTTTTATCACCTATAAATAGTGGCAAAGCAAGATTGAGCATTGTATTAAGAAAGGTGGCTTCGTTTTAAACTTCTGAGGTGGGAAGCAGAATGTGTGTGTGTGTGTGGATTTTTTAATGCCCTCAAATTTTGAACATTTGGACCAGATCATAAAAGTGTTGCAAGGATATATATTTTAAAATAAATTTATTCTAGAAGTCATTCAGCGTCTTTCATTTTGAATCATTTCCTATTGTTCAAACAATAATGTGGCATTTCAATTTCAGAGATATTTTAAATAAAAATTTAGTCCCATTTCATTAGTGTTTTCAACTTTTTTTTTTTTTTTTTGAGACTGAGATGATCCCAGTTCAAATTGTTAGTCAGATTATGTCAGGATCTACTCAGTGTTGGACCACTGTGACTGCTATTGCTTCAACCCTGATGTCCTTTCTAACCAGTTTACTGGAGTTTTGCATGACACTTCCCTCTTCCAGAATTCTCCCCCCAAGAAGATGATACATGTTCAATACAGTTGCATTTAAAATGCACGAATATGGTTTGACAGTTTGGGGAATCAATGAGGCCACTATTGTCCATGACTAGAGGGAATGCTGCTGGATAATCTCAGGGAATATCTCCTTCCACCCTCTGGGCATTTTGGCCATCTTCAGAGACTTGATTTTGTTTGTCATCACCATGAAAAATTAGGTAGGTGACTAGGAGCCCTGCTTCCAGAATGCCCTTTTAAAGAAATGTGGGGAACCTGCCTTTCTGTCTTTTTAGAGCTAGGGTAAGATGTGTTGATATGTTTTATTTTTTCCCTGTATATAGTTTGGTTCAGTATCACAACAACTAGAAAAGTTCTTATATTGATTGTGATCTTTATTTAGTTATTTACTGTACTTATTTAATTCAGTTTAAATGTTGTCCAACTCCAAACTGACTCTGAGAGGTTCCCAAATAAAGAATAAAATACAATACAGATCAAAGCAAGCTGGGATCCAGTCACTTTATTTAAACAAATGAAATGAAAATAGACAAAATGTCATCTAATAAGGGCTTCATCAAATTTAATTCAAGGCCAGAGAACAACCAGATTGTCAAGGCCTTATGGAATGCCAACAGGATGGACCATAGTGGGAAATCTCATTTCAGAAAACAGGAACCACAATAGAAAAGGCATCACAGCATATCCTGGCCAGGCAAAGATAGACAATTCCTGAAATAATCATGAAGGGTTGGTGTCCAGCACTTTATATCACTTTCAGAAGCATATTGGAAAAATAGTGCAGTTTGTGAAGCAGAGGTGTCACATGGGCATTCTGAGGCATGCCCATTATTGACCACACTGCTGCACTCCAGAAGTTTCAGTTTTCAAGGGAATCTAGGTGCATTGCAGTAATTGAGCTGTGAGGTGACCAGGGAATAGTGATTGAAAGTCATCCCATTCCAAGAAGGAACACCATGCCAGATGCAGCCATATAAAGGCCCTCGGATACAGCTGCCACCTGCTATTTGAGCAGCATTCTTGAATGTGCAAATGCTATGCCATTTAAGAGTATGGACAGAAAATCCTTGGGTCCAGGGGGCCCTAATATCCACAGTCATTCAGACTTCATAAGATTGGGTGAGTCAGTTCTTCCTCATCCAGGATGAACTGCCTCTGGTCTGAGTTAGGACCTCAATAGCATCATTTAACCAATTGAGGTTGATAAATATAAATCTCAATCACGGGTGTCAAACTCACATGACATATTGTGACATTTTTTTGCCTTTGTGGAGTCAGGATAGGCATGACCTGTGTGTGATGCATCCTGCCCATGAACTGCCAGTTTGACACCCCTGATCTACATATTTATGATACCAAATCCCAACCAGCAGAGGATCTCATCCAGCAGCTTCATGTACAGCTTAAACAGATGGGAAGAGAGCATCAAACCTGCGGTACCCCATATAACTTCTCCCCCATCTTCTTCCAATACCAACTGGAATTGGCTGTGAAGGAAGAGAAACACTGTAAGTTAAGGTGCTCTGAATTCCCAATCCCCACAGCCAACTGAAAAAGATACTATGGCTAATGGTATTAAAGGCCACTGAGATATCAGGGAGCACAAAGATAGAAGTACCACTTCCATCTTGGCTCTGCAATAGATCCTCAGCAGCTGCAATCAATTTTTTTTCAATTCAGTCCTATTCTGGAACCTGGTTGAAATTGATCTAAATAACATGCTTCCTCAAGGGTCTTCTGCAACTGCAATCTGACTACCTTCTCAACAACCTTTTCCCCCAAAAGAAAAGTTGTATTCAGGATGGTAGTTATTTAAAATCACTGTGACCAAGGTCAGCCTCTTCAGTAGGAGGTGTACTGACACCACCTTCAAGATTGAAGACAGCAGCTTCTATCTCAATGAGTCCAACATCATAGCATGAACCCAACAGAGACTTCCCTGGCCTCAGCAAGGACCTAGTTTCAATAAATAGGTGGATATGATGGATTTTCTCTATGAAGGGGGAGGTGATATAAATTACAACAGGTGTGTCCAGCCTGCTGCCCATAAGTCACATGCAGCCCTGGACAGCTCAGCCCCACAAGATTGTAAATTTCCAACATTATAATCTTATTTATATACATTAACTATATTGACTATTTTATATGTGGCCCAAGACCATTTCTCTTCACTCAATGTAGCCCAGGCAAGCCAAAATGATGTACACTCATGGACTACAGTGAAACAGCAGTTTCCCAGGAGGGAACACTTTCCAAGGAGCAGGATGAGACAGGAGACAACACAGTCCAGAGCTGGAATGGTGAAAGGAGAGGTTTACAATAGAGACTCCCTAGAATCTCCCACTTTCTTTCTGGTGGCTTAGTTGCTGCTTGTCTGACTATTGTTTAGTCTGTGGCTCTTCCACTTGTCTCACAAAGTCATTCCTGCAGACCGTTACTGCTGGACAGCTTTCAGTGTCTGTAATAATGTTGAGGATATATATTGATATTTCATTACAACTTATTGGAGTGAGATAATTCCAGATTGTGAACTCTTATAAGAGTTTGGTCACATTTACTTCAGGTTTTTCTCCAACAGCACTACAGGCATCTTTTCTGGAGCTTTATTTCTCAGAACATCTCAGTAAGGTACTTCTTGGGATTGTCATGCAGCAAAAGGCATAGATTGGGGAAGGAAGGGCACTACAGCCATCTGTTCACTCCAGACAACAACCAAGGCTTTCGTTGAGCCTTCTATCAGATCCTCAGGGTCAATCCCAAGCTCTCACTGGACTCCCACTGTCCTTCAGCATCTATAAGGGTGCAGATGGCAGATCTTAAGAGTCTCCACAATGCAATGTTTGCTGAAAATATGCTGAGATCAGTACAACTCCTTCTGTAAAGCACGAGAGAGGCCATCTAGTTGTTTCACTTACAGCAGCAATAGGGACAAAGGCAGTAGTAACACCAGTTGGAAGTGTGGAAACACGAAATATATATACAGAGAGAGATAACTGCTACTATCTGTTCATGGTTACCATTTCAGGAGTTTTCATTTTTTACTTCAAATATAATAACCTACCAGTCTCTCAGCAGGACCAAGTGGGAAGGATGTTCAGAATTATTATGCAACAACTTTTGGAAAGCCACCGGTTCCCCAATATTGGAATGATGAAAACTTAGTTAATTTCTATGCAGATAAATTATTATAGATTCTTTATAATAGGGTCTAGCTGAATATATGGTTGTTCTTTTAAAGGATTTTTTTTTTAGATTTGTAGAAATCAAAATTGAATTCTATGCTAAAGCCACTGGTTGATTACTACTGTTAATACAGTAGGTGGCAATGAACACTGGCTTGCTTAAGTTTTGGGTTCTTCTTTCCTGGAATAACAGTTAAATTACTCTTAACCTATTTATATTTAGAGGAAAACACAACTGAACTTTTAAATTGTTAAAGAGATGTTGCTTAGGCGTTCAGAAAAAGAGTATAGAATCTTCAAAAATCTGAAAAGCATTCCCTTGGGGCTTTCCAAGTTCATACCTAACACCAATAAGTACTGTGGATTTCATATAATGTACAGCAAGTTCTGTTGTCTCTTTTTTTCTTTTTAATTTGAGTGTTAGGAGACTAAAAGCAATTTTCAAGTAATAATGTCCCAAGAAGGAAGATTAACTGGGTTCCACTTTGTGTTTAAACCAGTCACTTTGCCTTTCTAATATTTTCCCAATGAAAATGTCTCGCTGCAAATTGTTCTCTGCAGATCAAAATATCCAGTCAATCATAAAACATAATAAACAAGCGTAAATATGGCCTAAGAGGAAAATGAGAACAAGAAATCAGTTGGCACCCTTTCAAAGAGGGACAAAACACAGCTAGACAAAATGCAAAGAGAAAAGTGGCCATGGAGCTGTAGATGCCAACCAACCTTTTTGGTCTCTTTTTACAAAGAATCAGGTAGGCTGCTGGTGAAAAATATTACGATCAATTCCCAAAGCAGGTAACAGTTTAGAGCAGTAAATTTATGTTTTAGCTAGCCATACCCTTCTGGGATTCGAAATTGGAATAAAATACAATTTAAAATGAGATTGGAATAAAACACAATAATTTAATATATGGATATAATAAAATGTGATAAAAATATTTTAGTGTCACCCCTACGATCTACTCCAATCAGTCCCACATATGCCGATCTCAGACGAACCATTTTGCTGTATTAAATGCTGTTTTCACATTCTGGCCGCACATAGCAATAGCACTTAGACTTATATACTGCTTCATAGTACTTTACAGCCCTCCCTAAGCGGTTTACAGAGTCAGTCTATTGCCCCCAACAATCTGGGTCCTCATTTTATCGACCTTGGAAGAATGGAAAGCTGAGTCAACCTTTAGCCTGGTGAGATTTGAACTGCCAGATTGCAGGAACCCGGCAGCAGAAGTAGCCTGCCAGTACTGCATTCTAATTACTGCACCACTACGGCTCATAAGGTAAGCTGTTTTGATATGGAGTTCTCAATGGATCATTTGTTTAGTATATAGACCGAGGTACGTGTCTCTTACCCTCTTATACAGGCAGCAATCAAATAGGATGTAAAATTCATCATCAATCAACTGCAAAGGACAGCGATCACAGTTCCAAGCCAAGCCTGCAAAAGAAGAGGCTACACTGTGAGCAGAACGGATCTCTTTACTGAAGCCTTGGCTTGGTATGTAGTGAACAATACAAGTAAAAGGGTTTCTAGCCAGCATTACTGGCTTCTGCTAGCCAGCTGGCTATAAGGACTCGGCACGCCCTGGCACCACAGGTGGTATTCAGCAGGTTCTGACCAGTTCTGGAGAACCGGTAGCAGAAATTTTGAGTAGTTTGGAGAACCGGCAAATACCATCTCTGACTGGAGATTTTACAGTATCCTTCCCCTGCCATGTCCACCAAGCCACGCCCACAGAACCAGTAGTAAAAAAAAATTGAATCCCGGCACGCCCCACCCTCCTGTTCCCGGTTGCTCCTAGCCAACTCTAGCGAGTACTCTTTGGGCCTGGATGGTTTCTGAACCAACTGCCGCTGGCTTGCCTTCTTGGATCCTTGTTCTTCCGGACTTCTTCCAGTGTGAGTCCCATCACTCGATACCCATTTGTGCACCTCATGCAGCCCATGTGTGGCAACTCCGAAATGGTGCATTGTGGCAACTTTGAATGGCGCATTGTCTTGGATGTTGACAGCAGCTTTACTTGGAACAGCTTACTTCCTGTGAATACCTCTAACACCATTAATATGGTGGCATAAACATCAGGGGTTCCCAACCCCCAGTGCACTATGGGCTTTGAGCCCTTTGCAACTGGGCCACAGAAATGGGTAAGCATGACCACGCACTCACCCGCCGTTCGTGCGGAACTATGCTCTCCCCTCCCCCTGGTCTGGAAAGCTGGAAAGGTTTGGGAACTCTGGTTTATGCAGTTACCTTGCAGTCTCAACTTATTTTTCTGTATATACTGTATGTTATGCTTATATGTATTTTGTTTTTGTTTTTTGTTTTAAAAAAAAGTATAAAACTTTTCAACCTGCTGTAGTGAATATTCTTCTGTTCATTCAGATCAGATCCTGTTCATTCAGGCCAGTAAATAGAAGTTTGTGAGGAAGAAAAAAGCACAATTCTGAAATAATTCTTATTATATTGTAGTTAATTTGACATCCCTAGATGAAAAATCCCTCTGAACATTTCGATTTTGGCATAGAGAGCCCTTCACAAGTGCAGGATCAGTGCAATTGCTAACTCACTGTCCCTAAAGAATGGCCTTGCAGATGCTGAGTTAGACTATGATCCCTATTCCAGAATGGGATGAACCACTGAATATAAACAAAGTAACCCACACATTTCCAAGGAAATATCTTCCAGCTTGTTAGGGAAATGCTGGAGGTGTCTAAGAACCAAGTTGCATCTCCTTGAAGGACACAAGTAATGTTTACAAATTACTTAAGCCTCTTAGAAATATAAAAATTGTCAACTGATCTGTAGCTGTTGCAGAGCTTGGCTTTCTTTTAAAAAAATGCAACAGTATATTAAATCTTATTAACACACTATGCTATTATATCCCTTATCAATTTAAAAAATATTCTGGACTCTTGCATGAAGCTTTAGAAGTATTTTCATAGTAGCAACTCAAGAGTGCTTTTGGAAATTGTAGTGTTATGGCCAGTGGTGGGATTTAACCAGTGCAACAACCGGTCCAGTGAGCATGCGCTTTGCTGCGCGTGCAGAGTACATTTGAAAATAACAAGAAAACTTACCTTTTATTGAAGCCTCGGTGAGTAAAAACAGCTGAGGCGCAGCAATCCGTGCTACTGCACGGATCAGCTGACCTTCAAAGGAAATATAGGACAGAATAGTGCAGGGGTGGGTGGGTGAAGCCAACTAATCACTGGAACTACTGATTCACCTGAACCGGTCTGTACTAGCTGAATCCCACCCCTGGTTATTGCCCTGGGGTCATTCCAGAATTTTCACATTAATCCTTCTAGAGTCCCTCTGGGATCAGTCAGGACACTGTTGCAAGATTCGCTTTGAAAATGATTGCATCCCCAGATCTTTTGGGAAATTCTCAAGCCATCTTGTTAGGAGTAAACTACATAACCCAAACGTGAAAGATGGCATATTTAATTTTCTGCCGACAATAGATGGCTATAACATCTATGGAGAATCTCAGTCATCCGGGTCATCGTTGTCCCAAAGGTGCTTTTTTCAAGAGGCAACTGGACTTTCTGTGTTTTCTTTGAAGATGGTTTGCTTCTCATCCAGGAGAAAAGCACTTTTGGAAGATGGCTACAACATACACAAGTAAAAGGTGGAATATTGGGCTTAAGCAATTGTAATAATCCCGATAATGGGAGAGAGCATCCCTTGCTTCTAACCCCA
Source organism: Hydrophis major (assembly GCA_033807585.1). Taxonomy (NCBI): domain Eukaryota; kingdom Metazoa; phylum Chordata; class Lepidosauria; order Squamata; family Elapidae; genus Hydrophis; species Hydrophis major. The sequence continues at coordinate 227,122,244 of CM066329.1, forward strand.
AAAGGAACTGAAGCTCCAAAGAAAATTCAGGAAACATAACAGATTAGAATTGGCAACACAAAAGAAGCAGGGCAAAAAGATTTTTCATCAGAGAAGGAGGAACACCTTCTATCCAGTGTATGCTCTATTTTCCCGCAGTAGAGAAGTGTCGTCTGAAAACTGAGATGTTAATACAGTCCCTGGAGACAGAACGGGAGGTATAATTCTGCAAGAAAAATTAGTAAGTTCCTTTTCAAAAGGAAGACATCTAAGTCAGTTTAGCAGCTCTACGTGTTTCTCAAGGGAGCATTAATGGGGGTGGGGCAATTAAAGGGGCCACCCTCCTCATAGGTTACAAAATCTGTCTCCCAACTGGTTAGCATTGAAGTTTCATAAGATGGAGATATATGGAGCTGGATCCAGCTCAGTAATGTGGCTGTGGAAACCTTTTCATAAGGAGATCTATCTTTAAAAAATGATAGATCTTATATCTTCAAACTATGACAAACCTTGTCTAGAATAGTATAGTCATAAAACAGCAATGGTACAATACTGGGAAAGAAAATGTTTTTTAAAAAATTAAAGGACCCTCAAACAAGTACCGTACATGAATTAGTAAGTTACTAAAAGAGCCAATTCTGAAGATAGTAAATTGGCAGAGACTAGGCTATATAGGTTACGTACACAGGCACACAATATCTGGGGAAGCTATCAGCCTAAATAAAGTATTGCATAAGGAGATTTTGCCCAAGAACGAACATTAAATAAGCTGGGGGGTGGGTCAAATCTGCAGACCAGAAAAAGGAATGCATAATTCTTTTTCATTCCCAGACATTAATTTCTTAACCTGTAAGAGTTTCTCTTTAAGAAAACAAGCACTGTTAACACAGTTAATCATGACCTCTCATGGAGGAGTGGAAGACGCTTTCTGAAAAAAGGAAAAAGCTGGACTCCCCTAATGCCTCAGGTGTGATGATCAACTGGATCTGGCAAAATGCAGTCTCATTCACTAGGCTGCAGCAGTTCAGTGGTGCTGTGAACCAATATGTTTACAAAGAGAACTGAAAGAACTGCCTCGTGTAGAGAACTCCAGATGCCATTCCCTTCTGACAGGGAAGACTCAATTGAAAACAACCTCTGACTGAGATGTTCAGAGGATGGAATAAAAATTGCCTCATAGAAAAAAGACTCAACTGGAAGTCCAGGAGACTAAGAAGACTTTAGACAAAGGTCAAGTAAAGTTGTCGTAAAGTGGTAACTACCTGAATATCTGGAAGCATAAAACAAAACATTAGCAAATCGGTAGATATATATTGGCTTGCTTTGTCAAAATTGTAGGAAGCCTGAAAAAGAAAGTGGAGGGCAGAGGTTGAAAGTAATATAATTTAACAAAGGTGGATTTAAACAAAAATCAGATGTACAGGTACAGCCTAATAATAGTACTGTGTAATAGATCTTGGAATAGTAGTTGACTGGGAACTGAGATTGAGCCAGTAATATGATGTGATTGCAAAAAAGATTTGTTAGGGATAACATTGTTTACCCTAACTGGTTTAGGTAAAATAATAACTAAGTAATCATAGTTTGTTAGTTAAAGTGTCTGCAGCTTTAAATATAGGAAAGTAATTAAGGGAGTGGTTGTGAAAGCACTTTAAAAGAAGCAAGACAACAGCTTGCTCTCTCTCTGGCTTTGATGATCCCTGATTACTGCTTGAAATCAAGACTGCATTGCTCGAACGGGAGAGAAAACAAAGGACTGATTTGTAAGTGAACTGACATAGGATATTCTGCACGGACTTTGCTAACTGAATATCCCTGAATGGACTGACTAAATGATACATGACTATTGCACTGTTATTTTGACTATGCTATGAACTCATAATGGAATAAACTATATTTTTGATAGCACAAGCGTATCTGTTATTTTTACTGTATGTTAATAAACATACAAGCTTAGCTCACTCATTTATCTGTGTGCCTATCTGACTAACGCTGCACATTCTGTTTAGCTTGTCTCCCTAACCCTGGTTGGGGAAACCAGGCTTAACACTGGTTATGGGCCCAGAGGCTGCAAAGTCAGTTTAACTAGGATAAAACAGATTTATGTAAAAAGTGAGAGTTTGTGTTGTTATACATTACAGTAAACAGACAGCTGTGTTTTATTAATTATAGTTTTATATCCATATAAGAAAACATGGCACAAGTCAATCTACAAAGTTTGTCCCTTATATCCAAGCTGGATGGAACAAACTATGTATCATGGTCTATGAAATGTAGTCTGCTTCTACGAAGAGAAGGTTTGTGGAACATAATTGAAAATCCACCAAATGTAGAAGAATGGGATGTAGAGGATGATGAAGATAGACTAAAGATAGAAGAATTTATGCATAAAAATCAACAAGCTATTTGCATAATTGGGTTAACCTTAACTGATCAACAGCTTGTTTATATCCACGGAGAGAAAACGGCTGTTGGGTGTTGGCAGAAGCTGAAGAGGATTTATGTTCGAGATAATGTTGGTGCTCACATAAATCTTACACGGAAGCTTTTCAGTACGCATCTCCAGACGAATGGTGATATGCTGAGTCATTTGAAAACTATGCAAAGCATTTTTCAAGAACTGCATGAGAAAGAGCTTATTTTCTCTGAACTACACCAAGTCTACATAATTCTATCTTCCCTTGATGAAAGTTATGACAACTATGTAACTTCCCTTGAAATTTTGTCAAAGGAAAGCCTAACTTTAACTGATATAACTGGCAGATTGATTGAAGAGGCCAGAAGAAGGCTTGAAAGAGATCAGTTAAGGAGGCAGCAACCTCAAAAAGAAGATACTGAATCTCCTACTGCAAACGCAATTAAAAAGTGTTTTAATTGTGCAGGAAGAGGACATTTGGCAAGATTTTGTAAAAAGGCAAAGAGCCAGAACGCTGACCAGAATACTAAAAGTCATCAAAAGAAAAATAAAAATTTAGAGTTAGCCATGTATACTAACGGAGCTGTAAAAAATAATTTATGGGTGGTTGACAGTGGAGCATCCCACTGTATAACAAATGATAACAAAAATTTTATTAAAATGTCCCAGAGTACACAGCAGATATCGTTAGCCAATGGCTGGAAACTGAAAGCTAAAGGTCAAGGTATACCATATTGTTCTTTTATAAAAGAGAATGTAAAAATGTTATATGTACCACAACTTAAGTTTAATTTAATTTCAGTTAGAATTTTGGTTAAACTAGGATATGTAGTTACTTTTAAAGGAGATAACTGCATAATTGAGAAAGAAGATAAGAAAATTACTGCATCTTTAAGAGGTGAATTATATGTGTTAAATGATAATGGTTTAAAGGTGGCTAACACAGTTTATGAAAATAAGAAACCTCATGATGAATGTATTCACTTGTTACATCAAAGGCTAGGGCATTTAAATTTTAAAATGCTTAAGAAAACTGTTGAATTATCTAAGGGAATAAGTTTGAAACCTTGTAATAAGTATTTGCAATGTAATGCCTGTAATCAAAGCCAGGGTCACACCGGCTAATAGAGTTGATGGATTTACAACCAAAGAGCCTTTAGAGGTAGTATTTGCAGATTTAATAGGTCCGAAAAAATCAAGTGTAGGAGGAGCTCGTTACATATTAAGTATAATGGACCACTATTCTAGATATGGGTTTTGCTATTTAATGAAGAGCAAAACTGAAACGTATCAAAATCTCTTTAATTGGATTAAATTTGCAGAAAGGAAAACTAAAAAGAAATTAGTAACTCTTATAATAGATAATGGTACAGAATTTACAAATAATAAATTCCAGAACAGACTAAGAATGTTAGGTATTCAACATAAAAAGTCTGCACCATATAGGCCACAACATAATGCCTTTATAGAGAGAAGAGGCCAAACATTACAATCAATAACACGAACTATGATGTCTAATTCAGGATTATCTGACAATTTATGGGGAGAAGCAATAATGTGTGGTAATCATATATTAAATAATGTTGTTAATTCAACAACAGGTGAATTACCATTCACACTGTGGCATGGTACAAAACCTGATTTAAGTTACATGCACACATTTGGAGCACCAGCATGGGTGCATATCCCTTCACAACTTAGACACAAAGGACAGCATAGAGCTAAAAGATTATATTTTGTAGGATATACATCTAATCATAGATCTTATAGATTCTGGGAACCAGGTACATCTAGAGTTTACACCAGTGCTAGTGCAAAATTCCTAGAACATGTAGGATGGAATAGATCAGAGCAAGATTTGAATAATGAAGTAATTATTGAACCCTACAAAAGGCAGAAAGAACAGACTAGTTATAAGAAGAGTCCAATTAAAGAAGAAGTCCATGAAGAGCAAATAGGACCAGAACAAGAGGAAACAGTTGATCAGGAAGAGTTAGATAATCAAGAAGAGTTAATAAATGAAAGTCCACCTGTAAGTCCTGTAATACCTAGACGTACTACAGGTGTAACTAGACCACCTGATAGGTATCAAGCAAGTATAGTTTGCCAAGTAACTAAAGTTCCAACTAGTATAGATGAACTTAGGATGTATCCTGCTAAGGATCAGGAGAATTGGCAAAAGGCAATGGAAAAGAAACTAAATTCATTAAAGGTAATGAAAGTTTATGAAGATGCTAAATTACCTCCAGGAGAAAAATCCATTGGATGCAAATGGATATTTAAAGTAAAAACTGGAAATGATGGGACTGTTACCCATAAGGCTAGGTTAGTAGCTCAAGGATTTAATCAAACTGCATCTGATTACGATGAAGTTTTTGCACCAAGTCTTAAAGCAACATCTTTAAGAGCAGCATTAGTGTGGGCAGCTAAGAAAAACTATGTCATTAACCATTTAGATGTAGAAACTGCCTATGTGCATGCACCATTGCAGCACACTATATATTTAAGAAAACCAGTAGGTATAAAAGACAATAAAGTAAATAGTAATGATTGTTGGAAACTCAAAAAGAGTCTTTACGGGTTGAAACAATCTGGGTTTGAGTGGAACCAATATATTGTGAAAGAGTTAAACAATATAGGTTTTAAATCTGGTTTAGCAGATCCATGTGTGTTTAAAAGAGAAAATAATGGAACGGTGTCATTATTGTTATTATTTACAGATGATATTGCTTTGATAACTAAGACTAATAATGAAGCTAATGAGATTATATCATTATTAGCCAAAAAGATAAAATTAAAGCATTTAGGTGAAATTAAAAAGTATCTAGGATTGACAATTAACAAAACAAAAAATGGTTTTAAGATATCTCAAGAAGATAAAATTTGCCAATTAATTAAAACGTTTAAAATGGAACTTTGTAAACCGGCAAAGACTCCAATGAGTCAGGAAGTTTGCCAAACTGATGATCAAAGTCCCAAATTTGATAAGTCAATATATCAATCTTTGATTGGCAGCTTATCATATATAAGCAATTGGTCTAGGCCAGATATAGCTTATAGTGTAAATCAGCTGGCACGTTTTAATTTAGATCCACATCAATGTCATTGGCAATCATTAAAGAGAATTTTAAGATATCTTAAAGGAACAATGAACCATGCATTGTATATAGAACCAAAGGGTGATTTGAGTCTTAGTGCCTATGCAGATGCAAGTTTTGCAACTGATATAAACACAAGAAAATCAACATCTGGGATGGCTATATTATTTGGTAAAACACTAATAGGGTGGAGGTCAATCAGACAACAGCATATCAGCTTGTCCACAATGGAAGCGGAATTTTCATGTCTGTCATTACTATGCACTGACTTAATTTTGTACAAACAGTTTTTATTAGACATGGGTATAACTGTTAAAGATTCCATTATTGTGTACGAGGACAACCAGGCAGCTATAAAGTTAGCTACTAGTATTGCTGTAAAAACTAGATCAAAGCATACTGATTTAAGATACTTAAATGTTAGAGAATCTGTAAAGAATGGGCTAATTAAATTGGAATACTGCATGACGGAAGAAAACATTGCAGACCAATTTACAAAAGTTCAAGGAGTAATTAAGTTTAAAGAGAGTTGTAACAAATATGATTTAAAGATATAAATAGTTATATTTATTATTATTTCCTAAAAGGGGAGAATGTTAGGGATAACATTGTTTACCCTAACTGGTTTAGGTAAAATAATAACTAAGTAATCATAGTTTGTTAGTTAAAGTGTCTGCAGCTTTAAATATAGGAAAGTAATTAAGGGAGTGGTTGTGAAAGCACTTTAAAAGAAGCAAGACGACAGCTTGCTCTCTCTCTGGCTTTGATGATCCCTGATTACTGCTTGAAATCAAGACTGCATTGCTCGAACGGGAGAGAAAACAAAGGACTGATTTGTAAGTGAACTGACATAGGATATTCTACACGGACTTTGCTAACTGAATATCCCTGAATGGACTGACTAAATGATACATGACTATTGGACTGTTATTTTGACTATGCTATGAACTCATAATGGAATAAACTATATTTTTGATAGCACAAGCGTATCTGTTATTTTTACTGTATGTTAATAAACATACAAGCTTAGCTCACTCATTTATCTGTGTGCCTATCTGACTAACGCTGCACATTCTGTTTAGCTTGTCTCCCTAACCCTGGTTGGGGAAACCAGGCTTAACAAGATTAATTCAATCCATATATATAAAAACGAAGTACCATTCATTCATGAAATCTCCAGAACCGTAAAGCCTACAAACTTGAAATTTGGCAAGTATGTTCCTCTTGGCTTCTAGGTGCTCACTAAGAGAGGATTTTCCAAAATGACCATTAGATCATTACTATTTCTTAATACAGTAATTAACATGCTCTGATGCTAAGGAGTTCTACTGCCCCTCCCCACCTGAAAAGAACTCTGTTCCAACTTCCAGTTGCCTCACAAGGTTGCGGAACAGCAGGAGGTAGCATTCTTTGCCATCACGCTCCATTATCCTGTAGCTGTAAAAATCAGCAGCAGACATGGTCTTTTGAAAGGACCCTTGGTCTTTGCATTGCACTGAGGTATAGTGATGTAATAGCCATCTTCTCCATGGCACAACATCAGAGGGTACTGGAGAGCTCAGGAGTGGTCTGGGGCTCCTTATAATACTAAACATCGGTACCTCACCAAAATGTCTATGCCTTCCACCTATGGAACTGTTTCCGGACTCAAGGCAGCAGGAGTGATATTTCCTTATGTGTTTCAATCGCCGACCACTGAGCCAACGGATTGTGAAACAGATTTCTCCTGCATAGCCCAATCATATAGTGTCATCACGAAGCACAAGTATTCAGCTAGTTTATAAACCTTCAAATTGTAAATGTAGTTGGTCAGACTGATTAGCATATTCAATGACACATCATCTTGTAACATCACAGTCTTTATTTCCACATAGCAAGCAGAAATTCTGGACATTTTCTTATTTAAGAATGCTTTGTATCAGTTCTGCAAATGGAGGCAGGATTAAAATATATTGGTCTTCACTAGATTAGACCAACCTTCGCAAAAGGGTTTAGCCTTTTCTTTATTTCCTTGGCTTTTCAATCAGCAAAGGAACAACCAAAAGAGAAAGTTGCCTCCTGCCAAATCTCAACAAGCAAGAAAAATGTGATCCATGCTCTACATAAGAGTGTGAGAAGAAAAACATGGTTTCCTAAAGAAATGTTCTTCTCTGGAGGCAAGTCTGCAACTACTATATCTCCAATACAGCAGGCGAAGCACTTGCCCGGCAACAAGTACTTGAAACAACCTGAGCAGACTGATGGCAGACTGAGTTTGTTTTGCTCATAAACGTTAGCTGCCAAGAGCCAGACCAGTGACATGAGTGGGTCCTTACTGCTGGATATTGAAGATTTTGGTTAACAGAGATGTGTTTGACTGAGATTTCTGCTGGATCTCGGCAGACCGGGCTAGCTGTTGCTTGAGCCGTTTCTTTCCTTTGCTTGTCTGAATTTCATCTTCGGTACAGCGCTGAACGAAGCTCCAGCTCTTCTCAGCATGTTCTTTCTGACTGTCCTTCTTCAAAAAGTGCTTACTCTTCTCCACATTCTGCAGGTAGAAATTAGTCTCTCGTTTGGCCTGAGAAACTTCAGCACGCATGCGCTGCTGCCGCACTTGTCTTTCATATGCAAGCTGCTCGCTCAAGTGAGTCCATTTGAAGCGATTCAAATACTAAGAAAAATATGAAAACTAGTTAGTGTGCCAAAAGATTATCATATCCGCATATAACAACTCATGGTTGAGAAGATCTAACCATAGTTTAAATACTTTCCATATTGTCTGAGGCTACTCTATCCCCACATTAATCTAAGGGTTGGAACAATTTGGCCTCCTTAGACCTGGCTAAAATCTGTAATAAAGAATCTGGTAGTAGAAGTTCAGTGATAAATATGGAACCAGTCACATCCCTCAGTCTAACCAGCATAGCTTACGGCAAGCACTTGTCTTGATACAAATCTGAGTTATCTGTCACATTCCCAGAGAAGAAAAGAGAGTGAAAAAACAAATCATTCAATTTACTATAGACTTGTGATCTGAAATTAATAATCTTCATATAATTCATCCCTTGACTAAAGATACCATTCTTGAACACTAAAACGTACTCTATCAAATGCATGCATACCCAGAGGGATTCATTACATCTTTTATAGCAAGTAAAACATCACAAATTGATTTTTAAAATTTGGACTGTCACATCCTGGATAAAATTTATTTTGAGCATATACACTGGCTTATAAGGTGCTGTTTGACCATCTGTTGCTTCAACCCATTGCATCTTGAGCAAGGACACTATGTGGAAACATAGATGTAAGACATATAAAATTGATTCAATCCTTTCAGTATCTCTATATATGGCTGAGCTGTCTTTCAATTCAAATGTAAGTTTAGAAAAGCAACTTATCTTGTACCAAATTTCATGAATAGAAACTGGAAATGCAGGAGAAACAGCGCTTTCACAACATCAAGTCAGAATCAGTTGACCCAGAAGGAAATAAAAGCTGGTATCAACCATTAACTTTTGATTCCTTTGAAGAGCCAATAAAAAAACAGATTGAATTGTTCCCAACATCAATTTAGATTATGAATAGATAACAGAGTACTCAGTCCCAGGTAACACACCTTTATATTCCATAGGTCATAATGGAATTTACTTCTCTTACGAACACCGATAGGAGTATTGTGTAAACTAGCAGCTACCAACTTTGCCACACGCTTATCCCGGAATTCTACCCAACCTTCTGTGAAGTTTTTGGCATTACTACCAGCCTTCTTCTTTTTCTTTCGGATAAATCGCTCTGAGGAACGCAAAAAGACAAAATAATCATAAAGTGTACAGGCTTTAAATTAAGGTAGCTTAGTCAAACATACCTGTTGATTTATGAATATTTCATCTTTAAATCCACTTACCCAAGTGTAAAATGTAACCATTAATAATTGTCAAGTGCTGGGAAATCAGGAGACTCAGACAGTTCAAATGAATATAAAGATTTACTGCAAGCTTAAGATCTCTATAAGAATTCTGACCAACTGGCAGTTAAAGGAAATGAGCGAGGTAAGAGAGACATTCAATGTGAGCTGGACTTAAGATCTCTTGCAGGCACGCAGGGACTCATGAGTATAATTTCCTTTGAGATCATAAAAACTGCATCACATTTGAAACAAAAGTCCACCCATCTGAAGATAGCTTCCATCTGAAAACCATGTCTATCATCTGCCTCTCACATCAAGAACAAGTGTAATGAGAAATGATATTCTATGATTCCCTTGCTGCTAACCCACTCTTCTGCATTGGAAGGTACATTCACTTTATTTAGTTTTCTCTTGTCTGCTTACTATCTCTAACGCACTCATACAATCTCACCTTCAGGCTGCAAGAAAATGCGTCCCACTTCACCATGAACGCAAAGGAGGTTTCGGACATGCCGAGGCCGGAAGCGTGGAGGGATATGACCAAGATAAACTATGCCAGGCACAACCTTTTTGCCTTCATTTTGATTAGAGGAATCCAACTGAGAATCCTCTTCTGTTTCCTTATCTTCTGAAACTATCTCTACTTCTTCGTCTTCACTATTCATTACTGAATCTTCAGTCATGGATGTCAGTTGAAGTTTTCCTGCACCTTCATCAACCATCTGGTTTTTGTTCTTAAGTTATTATTGGGCAATGTATTGATATAACTGGGCAACTGTTTTCTTTCTATAATATAAAAGCAGAATACAGTAATGAAAATTTAGGATAAAACTGCTTGTTATACCCACACTCAACATTTGTCCACATCCTCAAAAATCAATTCTATAAAATCAATTATCTGAAATTTATATTGCCATTTCTCCAAAAGCCCATCATGTCTTACCACCCTTGCTCAACCAGCACATATCCTTTCTGTTCCCAATAAAACAGGCAAACTGGCATCTTGCACGTTTGCGCCATAGTGCCAACAATTTATTGGCCAGGACACGGAGGCTTAATGGTGTTATATTTGACTGATTTATTATTTAGATTTAGATGGCTGACCATTTCATAGTTATGCTCTTTTCTAATCTTAATTTTGATGGTTTTAATTATACAACAGTTTTTAATATTTGTCTGTTTTATAATATTTTGACTGTACACTAGATGGGCAGCTACGTACAGTAATTTGATTGACTGACTGACTGATATAGGGAGACAGAGTAGAATATGGAAAGGAGTCATGATATAAGAGAATAAAGAAGAGAATAAAATACAGATGCAAATAACAGAAACATAACAGATCAAAGAAAATGGGAAACCATTTTATATCTTTTTTCCTTCTTTAGCTCACTTTTATTTATTTCTTAAAATTTGTATTTTTTTTACTCTATAAAACAACTTCTATAAAAATTAATTTAAACTTAAATGAATATGTAATAAGACTCCGGGAGGGTTACAGACAATTAAAATAAAAATGAAAACAGCAAAATAATCCAAAATATTTTGAGGATACCGGATTCTTCCTAATCCTTTACTAATTTACCTTTAAATTACTGCTGTATCCTATCCTCCCTTATCCCAAAGGTGCTTTTTCAAAAGGCAACTGGACTTTGTTGGAAAAACAAGTCCAGTTGCCTTTTGAAAAAGCACCTTTGGAACAACCACGATCTGGACAACTGAGAATCTCCATACACATTTACCACCTCTTACGTCCTCCAAGGAGTTTCTCCTTTTCGCGTACTTCTCAAATGTGCTCGCCCGCAGGCTGAGCGACACTTTCACTAACGGCACTGTCGGAACGGGCAGCGAGCATTTCCTCCCATAGAGTTAAAACGGAGGGAAGACTCCTACCGAGCACGTGTTAACGCAGGGTAACTATAGAAATGTTACCTCTTCCTAAAAAGTCTATGGTCACTAAAGCTAACGGTGGGGAAGCGATGCTTCTTGGGACAAGAAATCGATGGAAAAGGAGGCGGAGCTTGAGCAACTTCGACCAATGAAGAAGTAGAGGCGAGGGAACGAGGTTGAGAGGGAATGAATGCCAAAGCAGCCAATGGCAAGCTGTTGGCTGTTCAAACGTGGGGGGGATTTGTTTGCTGTGGTGTTGCCCATTGCAACGGTTCGCTTGCGCGCGTGGATCAAAAGCTCACCTTTTACAGATGTTGAACGTGAACTCTTGCAGTTCCCAATGAGAGTGATTTTTGGCTCTGCAGCTGCATTCTGATGAGAGCTAAAGATCAACAAATCTGGAAAGGCAGAATTGATCCCTCACTTGATTGTCATTTTTTTCATCTTTTATTATGTTTCTAAATCAAACGTGCATCATTATTAAAACTCAGTTTATTCATCGGAAGTGCATGATATGCTATGCCTTTCATATTCTATAAAAGAAATCACAGTACAGCTTATTTTTATTGTGCAAATCTCATACAGTATTCTCTTATTCAAATGGACAAGGCACCTTAAAACAACACTTCTAGCATTTATAGATCAGTCTTAAATCAGTCACTTTCCCTCTGTCTACTAAGAAATGCTTATGAATCAGCAGAATGACAGTGCAGAGTGGGTGAGGTAGTTTTTGACTGACAACAATTCATTTAGTAACAGAAGTTACAACATCACTAAAAAAAGTGGCTTGTGACTATTGTAGCACCTCATGGTTACATGATTTACATTTGATTGTTTGACAACTGACTCATATTTATGATGGTTGCAAGGTCCCGGGGTCATGTGATCACCTTTTGTAACTGTTCTGTCCTTCATTAACATACTCGAGATCCCCGCGCTTTGATTGGCCAAAGCGCGGGGCTCTCCGATTGGTCAGGCGAGCCGCGCCGATTGGCTCGCTAAGAATCTCCCGCGATTGGTCCATTCAGACCGCGGGAGATTCAAAGTGGTGCCATTGGCCGCGGCCGCTGCGGCAAAAGGAATAAAAGCTGCGGGCTTTTTTCCTTTCGCCAGTTCGGTTCCAACTTGCCAATAAAGAGCTGTTGCACTAAGTCACCGACTCCTGGCATCATTTCGCGGACACAACACTGGCGACGAGGGTGGGATCCAGACCCTGAACCGAACCACGTGTCCGACGGAAGCCAGACGAACCACCGAGATGGCGAAGATCGCACCACCCGCACCCTTCAACCCCGCCAGCGAGGACTGGGAATCGTTCGCCGACCGATTCCGCATGTACCTCGAGTGCACCGGCATGAAGGACGCCTCCGGCCCAATGAAACGCGCCATCTTCTTGACCCACTGCGGGACCGAGGTCTTCCAGATGGCCAAAGTGCTGGCCAAACCCGCCGATGCCACCGCGATGGACTGGGATGTCCTCGAACCCATACTGCGGCGGCACTACGCTCCAGAGGTACCCATCCTGATCTGGCGCAACGAGTTTTACCGGCGGGACCAGAGGTCGGGTGAGAGCTTCAGCGACTTCATCGCCGAGCTGCGGCGTTTAGGGAGGCTCTGCGAATTCGATAACCTAAACAACGCCCTGCGAGACCGAATTGTGCTCGGTTTGTGGGACCCCGTCCTCCAGAGCCGGCTGATGGCCAAGGGCAACATCAGTCTAGCAGACACCCTCACCGCAGCCGCAGCCGCCGAAGCAACCCGAACTTCCGCCGACCGCATGCGCAGACCGAACGCTGGGGACCGCAGCAGAAACAACAACCCGGCGAGGTCGACCGAGCCCAAACCCGAGACAACCATCCACCAGGGCGATTTCCACTCGGCATCGGACACTTCCGATGACGAGGAGGATATCCATCGACTACAGGCAGGGCGCAACCCACGGAACCGGCGAGGTCGTAAGTCGAGGACCAACTGTGCCGGCTGCAGCGGCGACCACCCCAGGTCGGAATGCCGGTTCTTCGAATCGATCTGCCGGCATTGCGACAAGAAGGGACACATCGCCCGTGTCTGCCGCCTGAAGAAAAATCGCAGCCCGGCACGATGGGACCAGAGTGACCGGAGGAGAGAAAGCACACCACCCCGGACCAGAGATCGCCCCTCGGACCGGAATGGGCGATCCTCGCGAGGCGGCGACAACCGGCGGAGAGAGGAGACCCACCAGACGGTCACCATCGGCCACGCCATCACCAACGACGCCCGGAAGGTCCACGTCGAGGTATGCATCGAGGGCCAGCCATGCAAAATGGAGGTGGACTCCGGGTCCTACCTCTCCATGATTGCACGGCATGAGATAAAGCGGTTGGTGCCTACCCTCCAAAGGAGGAACGTAGACAGCCAGAGACTCATTGTAAAGGACTACCAGGGAAACCGCATCCCGGTAGTCGGCACCAAAAGCTTTAACATCACTTATAAGGGGCGCACCGAACGACTCCCCCTAACGATCGTCGACCGCGACTGCCCAAGCTTACTGGGACTGCAATGGTTCGCCCCGCTCGACATCGCCCTCACAGGAGTCGACCACGTCACCGACGACAGCTGGGAGCAGCAACTAGCCCGGGAGTTCCAAGAGGTCTTCGACGGAAACCTAGGCAAGTACCGAGGGCCCCTTATATCGTTCGACCTAGACCCTAACGTCCCCCCCAAATGCCTGAAACCAAGGCGGGTGCCATTCGCACTGAAACCCAAGATAGACGAGCAAATTGACAAGCTTGTCAAACAAGGGGTCCTGCAGCCCATAGACCACGCCCGGTGGGAGACCCCCATAGTCACCCCGATCAAGCCCGATGGGTCGGTGAGGATCTGTGGGGACTATAAGGCCACCCTAAATGGCGCGCTGCAACAAAGCGCCTACCCCGTCCCAGTAGTACAACACCTACTGCACTCACTGGGAGGGGGCAAGGTTTTCGCCAAGCTCGACCTCGCCCAGGCATACCAACAGTTGCTGGTCAACGAGCAAACGGCAGAAGCGCAGACCATTGTCACCCACCGGGGAGCATTCAAATGCAACCGACTCCAATTCGGAGTCAGTGTGGCACCGGGCATATTCCAAAGCCTATTGGAGAGACTATTGCAAGGTATCAAGGGGGTGGTACCTTACTTCGACGACGTCCTAGTGTCGGCAGCCAACCAAGCCGAACTAGAAGGTCGACTAAGGGAGGTCCTAACTAAATTTAAAGAGACCGGACTAAAAGTAAAGAGGGAAAAATGCCAGCTTTGCACGGAACGAGTGGAATTCCTGGGCTACCTCCTAGACCGGCACGGCATTCACCCCACAAGCAAAAAAATCAAGGCCATCAAAGAAGCCCCCACCCCCAAGTCAAAGACTGAGCTACAAGCATTCTTGGGGTTACTGAACTTTTACAATGTTTTCCTACCCCAAAAGGCGACGGCGGCGGAGCCCTTGCATAGGCTCCTGGACAAGGCGGCGACCTGGACTTGGGGGAAACGGGAGGAAGCCGCCTTCCAAAGAACGAAGGACCTCCTCACCTCCGACGCCATCCTCATACAATTCAACGAGACCCTACCTCTGGCCGTCACATGCGACGTATCACCCTTCGGCGTCGGTGCTGTCCTCAGCCATACCCTTCCCGACAGAAAAGAAGCGCCCATCGCGTTCTTTTCAAGGACCCTCACCAAACCGGAGTGGAACTATAGCCAACTGGACAAAGAGGCTCTGGCTATAGTTGCCGCCGTAAAACGATTCCACGAATACCTCTACGGCCGGACTTTCACCATCATAACGGACCACAAGCCGCTGCTGGGAATCCTTGCAGGAAACCGGGCCACCCCGAACATTCTGTCTCCCCGAATGACAAGGTGGTCCGAGTTCCTGGCAGCCTACAACTACGAACTCATACACAGACCGGGTAAGACGATCTCCCATGCAGACGCCTTAAGCCGCTCGCCGCTACCGGAACCCGACACCGACCCAGCACCCACGACGACCACCCTCAGCATAGAGACTCTACCCAACCTGCCCATAACCGCGTCAGACATTGCCCGAGAGACTAATAAAGACAAACGTCTGGCGCGGGTGTTGCATTGGGTGGAGAAAGGATGGCCGGAAAGGGACAACGACGAGTCCGTCAAAACGTTCCAAAACCGCCAAACGGAACTCTCGTTGTTAAAAGGGTGCATACTATGGGGGGACAGGGTGGTCATTCCGGAAAAGCTACAGGGGAAGGTTTTGGAATTGCTACACGAGGGGCACCCTGGCATCGTAAGGACTAAAGCCCTGGCCAGAAGTTACGCTTGGTGGCCAGGGATGGACAAACAAATAGAGGCCTGGGTAGCTAGGTGCCAACGATGCCAGGAAACTAGGCCAAGCCCACCCACAGCACCCGTCCTAGAGTGGGAAACCCCAAGGGGACCTTGGTCTAGGATCCATATAGACTTTGCCGGGCCCATAAAAGGACACACCTTCCTCATAACAGTTGACGTTTACTCCAACTGGCTGAAGGTAAGCAACATGAAGACGACAACCACGGAGGCCGTGATCAAGGAACTCTGCAAACTCTTTGCAACACACGGCCTCCCAGATGTCGTCGTCTCCGACAACAGGCCCCCGTTCACCTCGCTGGAATTCGAAAAATTCCTAGCGGAAAGGGGCATCCGCCACGCGCTGACAGCACCGGCGCACCCGGCGGCGAACTGTAGGGCGGAACGGATGGTCCAATTCACTAAAAAGACCATCCGGAAAATAGACCACGGGGAGATCCAAGAGAAAATCAACAAACTACTCTTCACCCAACACATAACCCCAAATACCACAACCAATAAAAGTCCAGCCGAACTACTAATGGGCAGAAAGCTAAGGTCCCCACTCGACAGGTTACACCCCACGTATAACCCGGAGAGGCCCCCAGACTCAAGCACCAAACACCGAACCTTCGCACCCGGGGACCCCGTATACGCAAAGAACCTGACGGGAGACCCTCTATGGATCCCAGCCGTCATCACACAAGCAACAGGCCTACACTCGTACCGGCTACAAACAGCAGATGGACGAGCGTGGAAACGCCACATCAACCAACTTAGGTTGAGAACTACAAACCAACAAACCGCCGACGCACAAACAAGCGAAACCAACCCCCACAACGCAAGCCAAGGGGGGAGGGAATACCCAGGGGACTGAATCCAAAGAAAAATAAACCAGCAGTACTCACCGGAAAGCAGCCATCACGACCCCTCGCCAGGAAGGAACAGCCAAGCCAGCTCGACCGACCCGGAAAGACCGAGCGGGAGCGGCGAAACCCGTAGCTCAACCAACCCGGAAGGCCCAGGAGGGAGCTACGGAGAAAGGACCGGCCCGATCGACCAGCCGGTTCCCACGACGGCAACAGGAGCAGCGGAGATCCCGACCGAACCGGCCGGGATCCAGCCTACGACTGAGTTGCGCAGGTCAAGTAGGACCAGACGGAGCCCCGCCTACCTACGTGACTACGCAACGTAAGGACTGAACCAAGAGGGGAGGGGTGTTCTGTCCTTAATTAACATACTTGAGATCCCCGCGCTTTGATTGGCCAAAGCGCGGGGCTCTCCGATTGGTCAGGCGAGCTGCGCCGATTGGCTCGCTAAGAATCTCCCGCGATTGGTCCATTCAGACCGCGGGAGATTCAAAGTGATGCCATTGGCCGCGGCCGCCGCGGCGAAAGGAATAAAAGCCGCGGACTTTTTTCCTTTCGCCAGTTCAGTTCCAACTTGCCAATAAAGAGCTGTTGCACTAAGTCACCGACTCCTGGCATCATTTCGCGGACACAAAAGTAACCTTCTGACAAACAAAGTCAATGGGGAAGCCAGATTCACTGAACAACCATGTATTTAAGAACTGCAGTGATTCACTTAACATGTGGCAAAATAGTCGTAAAATGGGGGTGAAACTCACTTAACAAATTTCTTAACAACATAAATGTTGAGCTCAATTGTGGTCATAAGTTGAGGTCTATCTGTATACAGAGTTTAGACACCATCATTATTTAAATATTAGACGTGTATTTTATTGCTACATTTCAATATTTTACAAATGGGAAAATGTGTATATTGTAACATCTTTAATAAGTTGCCTATCTGGCCCTTTTAAAATAGAATAGACTAGAATAAAATTAGAATAGAATAGAATAGAATCTTTAAATGTAAACTAATCAGCATACATTGAAATGAAATTTTGTTGCATTCAGCTCTCAAAAGATAACCATTATGCATATACCTACATACACACACATATATGACACGGAGAAACATCACAGTATAGTTCCAATATGTACATATATGAGACAAAAAAAAAGAATCCTGCAAATTTAAAAGACGGCTGGCATAAGGAATAAAGCTGTTACAAAATCTAGTAGTCCTGCTGTAGATACTTCGAAACCTTCTCCTAGAGGGGAGCAACATAAATAGACTATGAAGTAGGTGGGTGTGCTTAGAGTTCAAACAATGCTTTGCACTCTAAGCACATAGCACTTATAACCAGTATCCTGATTGATGGGAGGTGAGCTTCCTATAATCTCAGCTGTATTTACCACTCTCTGTAAGGACCTTCTATCTGAGGCACTGCTACCACCAAACCAAACAATGATACAGGTCGTTGAAACACTCTCAATTGTACCTCTGTAAAAAGTGGCCAGGACAGAAGGAGAAAGATGTCTTCCCCTCATCTGATGCAGGAAATGCAAACACTGGTTTGCATGCTTCACTAAAGATAATGTATGAAGAGACCAAATCAGATTGTTAGTGAACTGCACCCCTAGGTATTTAATACTATTGACCACCTGCACAGCTGCAGCCTTGATACAAAGTGGAGTATGATTATGCTGCCTCTTTCTAAAATCAACAATGATCTCCTTTGCTATTTTTTTAACAATTCAAAACCAAGTTATTTTATTTCACCAGTCCACCAGAGCCTTCACCTCCTCCCTATAAGAATCTTCACTGTCATCTCGGATAAGACCCACTACTGCCGTGTCATCCGCATACTTCACAATATGATTCATGGCAGGCTTAAACATTGCTGCATATTCTCCATTTGCCTTGAACTGCACCAGGTTAATGTATGTTCCGATCATATTGAAATTGAGACTCTTTCTGGAGGTAAGAAAACCTATAACATGTTAGTAGTCATAAATGAATCAAACATGTGCTATCAGTGTGTTCTCTGATACCATCAGATAGCTTATGAATATTTTACATATATTTTGGTTTATCTCAGCACACTTTACCACTAGCTATATTGATTGGCCCCCTTACAAATTTTCATTCAATATTTGGAGGGCTACAGATTTTTTATGCTTCAATCTGTAATAGATTTGTTGATAAATATTATAAAAAAATACTAACGCTGCAATAAGGCAATTGTCAGCATAGATATATATGTATGTGTGTGTGTGTGTGTATATATATGGCATTCAGCTTAGTTCGGGTATTTTCCCACGTCATAGTAGTTGTGCTTTTAAAGTTGTAGCAACGTTTCAGCAGAATCTCATCTGCCATCATCAGGCTTCTGTATGGTGTTTGTCTGTGAGTCAGACTTTTACAGTGGTTTCAGATTTGAATTTAGGGCAGCCTATTGCTGTGCCAGAATGGTTTTTTCTTCCTCCTGATTGGTTGGGAGTCTTGGTCTGTGTTTACTGGTCTTGGAGTTTGCTGTGTTCTGCTTGATTGGTGTTTCTAATATCTTCTGTCTGTTTTTTGGCTCTTTTTGTATCTTGATTGGCTGGCAACATTGTGTTACTTTATTGGAGGCCTTTAGTGCAGCTTGGCAACAGCAGCTTCACATGTACAAAACTCATACCACTTCTCGGAAATGATCAAAGATCTACATGTGGAGCAAGAAGATCTGCTTGTAAGTTTCGACGTGGTTTCACTATTCACTCAAGTCCCGATAAAAGAGACCCTCGAAACCATCAAAAATAAATACCAACCAGCTAAACACCTCATGGAACTAACAGAACACTGCTTAACCAACACATATTTCATATACAAAGGACAAAGATACAAACAAATTGAAGGAGCCCCTATGGGATCACCACTGTCACTTGTCATTGCAAACCTGTTCATGGAAGAATTTGAATCCAGAGCCCTGGCCAATACCATCCACAAACCCAAATTATGGTTAAGATACATTGATGATACATTTGTGATTTGGCCCCATGGAAAAGAAAACCTAAACAATTTCCTAACACACCTAAACAGCACACACCCCAAAATCAAGTTCACCATGGAAACGGAAACAAACAAACAACTACCATTCCTAGATGTACTAATCTACAAAAAAACAGATGGCACACTAGGATACACCATATACCAGAAGAAAACACACACTAACCACTACCTCAATGCCCAATCCCACCACCACCCAGCACAGATAAACTCTGTGGCTAAAACACTAATTACTAGAACCAAACGCCTGGCAGACAAGACACACATCAAGACTGAACTATGCACCCTGACTAAAGTACTGACAGCCAACGGCTTCCACAAAAGCAAAATCACCGGCTTGATCCACCAAAACACACTGAGACATAATAGAGACCCAGAAGATGAACAGACTTATGGAACAGCTGTCCTGCCCTACATAAGAGGTACTACAGACAAAATTAGTAAGATACTACACAGACATCACATCAAGACTGCCTTTAAAACAGACAGAAAAATAGCAGCCATCCTTAGAAACCCCAAAGATAAAATTGACCTTGAAAACCAAGGCATATACGAAGTCCCCTGTGCATCATGCCCGGCCACATACATTGGACAGACCAATAGAAGAATAAGTACCCGCCTGGATGAACACAAAAATGCAGTCAAAAAGTTGGAACACACTTCCTCACTAGTCCAACACATGGAAGCCATAGGTCATAGCATCAACTTCCATGGCACCAAAACCCTAGCCACTATAGAAAACCCCAGCCACAGAATCATCAGAGAAGCCATAGAGATTGAAAAAAGACCAGACAGCATGAATAGAAGAGATAATTCCACCAGACTGTCAATCATTTGGAAGCCTGCACTCACAAACAAAAAAATATCCACACCACAAGCCAGGCAAACACCTGGGCACAAACAGATCTCCCCTGATACCTCCAGCTCAAACACACCCCAACCAGGCACCCAGATGAAACCTAGCTTCCTAACTAATGATAGCCGTCCATTTACCCGGAGCCAAGCTGCACTAAAGGCCTCCCA
Organism: Hydrophis major; assembly: GCA_033807585.1. Classification (NCBI taxonomy): domain Eukaryota; kingdom Metazoa; phylum Chordata; class Lepidosauria; order Squamata; family Elapidae; genus Hydrophis; species Hydrophis major. The sequence continues at coordinate 227,142,753 of CM066329.1, forward strand.
TAAAGTAACACAATGTTGCCGGCCAATCAAGATACAAAAAGAGCCAAAAAAAAGACAGAAGATATTAGAAACACCAATCAAGCAGAACACAGCAAACTCCGAGACCAGTAAACACAGACCAAGACTCCCAACCAATCAGGAGGAAGAAAAAACCATTCTGGCACAGCAATAGGCTGCCCCAAATTCAAATCTGAAACCACTGTAAAAGTCTGACTCACAGATGAACACTATACAGAAGCCTGATGATGGCAGATGAGATTCTGCTGAAACGTTGCTACAATTTTAAAAGCACAACACACACACACACACATATATATATATATGGGGATCTTTGGTTATTCGGGTTTTCTCCTGCGTAAGATTGGAAGTATCTAGGCAACGTTTCGATGAAGTCTCATTCATCATCTTCAGGCTTGGTCTTCAGCTCTGTGCTTCTCGATATATATAACATATATATAATGTTTTCTTATGTTTTCACGGGTATTTATATGTATGGCATTTAGGTTTCTTCGGATATTTTCCCGCATCTTAATATTTGTGCTTTTATTATAGCGACGTTTCGGTAGAATCTCATCTGCCATCCTCAGGCTCGTGTATTTTCCAATTCACAAGCCTAAGGATGGCAGATGAGATTCTGCCAAAACGTCGCTATAATAAAAGCACAAATATTAAGAAGTGGGAAAATACCCAAAAAAACTTAAATACCATACATCCATACTGTCGTGTCCATCAGTAAGGAGACCAGGAGGCGGTGACTAGGTTTCAGCTCTTTATTGGTCCCCGAAACCGATCTGGCTCCAAGGGAAAAACAGCGGCTTTTTATTCCCAAGCCGCGGCAGCCGCAGCCAATGGCACCACTTTCAATCTCCCCCGATTCGTATCCTCCAATCGCGGGAGATTCTTAGCAGGCCAATCAGCGCGGCTCGCTAAACCAATCAGATCGCCCCGCGCTTTGGCCAATCAAAATGCGGGGTTTCAAGAATGCTAATGAATGTACAGAACACCCCTCCCCTCTTGGTTTGGTCCTACGTAACGTAGTCCCGTAGGTAGGCAGGGCTCCGTACTTGCCTACTGGACCTGCGCAGATCAGTCGTGGGTTGGTTCCCGGCCAGTTTGGTCGGGTTCTCTGTGTCTCTTGGACTCGTCGGTGGAACCGCCTGGTATGTCTTGCCGGGCCGCTCGTCGCAGCTCCCTCCCAGTCTATCCGGGCTGGTTGAGCTGCAGTTTTCGCCGCTCCCACCTGGTCTTTCCGGGCTGGTCGAGCTGGCCTGGCTGCTTCTTCCTGGTGAGGTTCCGGGCTGGCTGCTTGCTGGTGAGTATGGCTGGTTCCTTTCTTCTGGGATTTGGTTTCCGGGGTATATTTGGTTCCCGGGGTATTCCCTCCCCTCTTGGTTTGTGTTAAGGGGATTGGTTATGTGTGGTTGCATGTCAATTGTGTTTCTTGTGGCTGTCCTCGATCTTAATTGATCGATGTGGCGTTTCCATGCTCGTCCGTCGGTTGTTTGTAGCTGGTACGAGCGGGGACCTGTCAGTTGGGTTGTGGTTGCTGGTACCCATAGTGGGTCTCCGGTTAGGTTCTTTGTGTAGACGGCGTCGCCTGGTGCAAAGGATCGGTACTTGCTGGAGGAGTTTGGGGGTTTCTCTGGGTTGTATGTGGGGTGCAGTCTATCGAGTGGGAATCTTATTTTCCTCCCCATTAGTAGCTCTGCCGGGCTTTTGTTTGTTGTCATGTTCGGGGTTATGTGCTGTATAAAAAGCATTTTATTTATTTTGTCTTGGATCTCCCTGTGGTCTATTTTCTGGATGGTTTTTTTCATGAATTGAACCATCCGTTCCACCCTTCCGTTCGCCACCAGATGCACTGGGGCTGTCAGTGCGTGTCGTATGTCCCGTTCCGCTAGGAATTTTTCAAATTCCAGCGAGGTGAATTGGGGCCTGTTGTCCGACACGATGACATCTGGGAGGCCGTGTGTTGCGAAGAGTTTGCAAAGTTCCTTGGTTACGGCCTCTGTGGTGGTGGTTTTCATGTTGCTTACCTCCAACCAGTTGGCGTAAGCGTCTACGGTTATTAGGAATGTATGTCCCTTTGTGGGCCCAGTGAAGTCTATGTGGATCCTAGACCAAGGTCCCCTGGGTGTTTTCCATTCTAGGATCGGTGCCGTGGGCGGGCTTGGTCTGGTTTCTTGGCAGTGTTGACACCTTGCTACCCAAGCCTCAATTTGTTTGTCCATCTCTGGCCACCAAGTGTAACTTCTGGCCAGGGCTTTTGTTCTAACTATGCCCGGGTGCCCCTCGTGTAACAACTCCAAGTCCTTCCCTTGCAGTTTTTCTGGGATAACCACCCTATCCCCCCACAGTACACACCCTTTTTGTAGCAAGAGTTCTGTTTGCCGGTTCCAGAATGTTCTGAATGTCTCATCGTTGTCCTTTTCCGGCCACCCTTTCTCTACCCAATGTAACACCCGCGCCAGACATTTGTCTTTATTAGTTTATCGGGCAATGTCTGATGCGGTTATGGGTAGATTGGGCAGAGTCTCTATGCTGAGGGCGGTCGTCGTGGGTGCTGGGTCGGTGTCTAGGTCGGGTAGCGGTGAGCGGCTCAAAGCGTCTGCATGTGTGATAGTCTTACCGGGTCGGTGTGTGAGCCAGTAGCTATAGGCGGCAAGGAATTCGGACCACCTTGTCATCCTGGGAGATAAAATGTTCGGGGTGGCCCAGTTCCCTGCCAGGATGCCCAGCAACGGCTTGTGGTCTGTGATGATTGTGAACGTGCGGCTGTAGAGGTACTCGTGGAACCTCTTCATTGCGGCGACGATAGCCAGGGCCTCTTTGTCCAGCTGACTGTAGTTTCTCTCTGGTTTGGTGAGGATCCTTGAAAAGAAGGCGATGGGTGCTTCTTTTTCATCAGGGAGAGTGTGGCTGAGGACGGCACCGACGCCGAAAGGTGATGCATCACATGTGACGGCTAGTGGTAGGGTCTCGTTGTATTGGATGAGGACGGCATCCGAAGTGAGCAGGTCCTTGGTTTTCCTGAAGGCAGCTTCCTCGCGTTTCCCCCAAGTCCATGTAGCCGCCTTGTCCAAGAGCCTATGCAAAGGCTCTGCCGCAGTTGCCTTTTGGGGCAGGAAGACATTGTAAAAATTAAGCAGTCCCAGAAACGCCTGCAGTTCTGTTTTAGACCTGGGTGTGGGGGCCTCTTTGATGGCTTTAATTTTGGTGTCGGTTGGATGGATGCCATGCCGGTCTAGGAGGTACCCCAGGAATTCGACCTGCTCTGTGTAGAGTTGGCACTTTTCCCTCTTCACCTTTAGCCCGGTTTCTTTGAATTTGGTTAGCACCTCCCTTAGTCGACCCTCTAGTTCTGGCTGGTTGGCTGCTGATACCAGCACATTGTCGAAATAGGGCACCACCCCCTTGATGCCTTGTAAGAGTCTCTCCATGAAGCTCTGGAAAATTCCAGGCGCCACGCTGACTCCGAACTGCAGTCAGTTACATTGAAAAGCTCCCCAGTGGATGACTATGGTTTGCGCCTCCACGGTTTCTTCGTTGACCGGCAGCTGCTGGTATGCTTGGGCCAGGTCGAGTTTCACGAAAACCTTGCCTCCCCCCAGTGAGTGTAGAAGATGCTGCACTACTGGGACGGGGTAGGCGCTTTGTTGCAAGGTGCAGTTTAGGGTGGCCTTATAGTCCCCGCAGATTCTCACTGACCCATCGGGCTTGACTGGCGTGACTATTGGGGTCTCCCACCGGACATGGTCTATTGGTTGTAGGACCCCTTGCTTGACGAGCTTGTCAATTTGCTCATCAATTTTTGGTCTGAGTGCGAAAGGTACCCGCCTTGGTTTTAGGCGTCTCGGGGGAACGTTCGGGTCTAGGCTGAAAGAGATAGGGGGCCCTCAGTACTTGCCTAGGGTGCCGTCGAACACTTCTTGGAAGTCCTGTGCCAGTTGTTGCTCCCAATCGGTCTCGGCGATGTGGTTGATGCCCGTGACTTCGATGCCAAGCAGTGCGAACCATTGCAGTCCCAAAAGGCTGGGTCGGTCTCGGTCCACGATTGTTAGGGGAAGCTTTGCAGTGCGTCCCTTAAATGTTACTCTTAATTGTCCGGTTCCGACTACCGGGATGCGGTTTCCCTGGTAGTCTTTGATGATTAGTCTCTGGTTCTCCAGTCCCTTCTTGTGGATGGTAGGCACCAAACGTTTGATCTCTTGCCAGGTGGCCATGGAGAGGTAGGACCCGGAGTCCACCTCCATCTTGCATGGCTCCCCTTCGATGCCTACCTCCACGTAGAATTTTCAGGCGTCGGTGGTTGATGCGTGGCTGATGATGACCGTCCGGTGTGTTTCCTCCTTCCGCTGGGTCTCGCCACCTCATCGGGCTCGCCCGCTCCTGTCCCAACGGCTGTCAGCTGGACGATCTCTGGTTCTGGGGGGTGTGCTGTCCCGTCTCCGCTCGCTGTAGTCCCGCCGTCTGGGGCTGTAGGCTTTCTTCAATCGGCATACGCAGGCGATGTGACCCTTTTTGTCACAGTGCCGGCAAACTGCATCGAAGAACCGGCACTCGGATCTAGGGTGGTCGCCTCTGCAACCAGCACATGCAGTCCCCGACTTATGACCCCACCGACTGCGCTGGTCACGTCCTGCCTGGAGCCGGTGGATTTCCTCCTCCTCGTCCGAAGTGTCGGAGGTGGAGTGGAATTCACCATGGTTGGTGGTAGTTTCGTGGTGACTTGCTTCTGGTTGGGCCTTGGTCACCCATCCAGGGTTGTTGTTTGCGGTGCGGTCCCCGGCGTCCGGTCTCCGCATGCGGTTTGCTGACTGCCGGGTGGCCTCGGTTGCAGTGGCTTCAGCGATGGCATCGGCGAGGGCAATGTCGCCTTTGGCCATCAGCCGACTCTGCAGGACTGGTTCCCGAAGCCCAAGCACGACTCGGTCCCGTAGGGCCTCGTCCATGTCGGAGAACCCGCATAGTCCTCCTAGGTTCCGCAGCTCCGCAACAAAGTCGCTGAGGCTTTCGCCCGACCTCTGGTCCCGCCGGTAAAACTCATCAGTGCCGTCTGATGAGGGTGGGCATGGTGGGAGCGTAGTGTTTTCGGAGTAAGGGTTCGAGGTCGGCCCAGTCCATCCCGGTGACGTCAGCGGGTTTCGCTAGGGCTTTCGCCATCTTGAACACTGCGGGCCCGCAGTGTGTCAGGAAGACGGCTTGTTTCTTTGGCCCGGTGGTGTCCTTCATGTCGCTGCATTCAAGGAACATGCGGAATCTGTCTGTGTAGGATTCCCAGTCCTCGCTAGCGGGGTTGAAGGGTGCGGGCGGAGCGATGCTGGCCATCTCGTCGGTCTTGCTTCCGTCGGACACGTGCTTGCTGGGGTTCAGAATCGGGATCCCACCCTCATCGCCAGTGTCGTGTCCGTCGGTAAGGAGACCAGGAGGCGGTGACTAGGTTTCAGCTCTTTATTGGTCCCTGGAACCGATCTGGCTCCAATGGAAAAACAGCGGCTTTTTATTCCCAAGCTGCGGCGGCCGCGGCCAATGGCACCACTTTCAATTTCCCACGATTCGTATCCACCAATCGCGGGAGATTCTTAGCGGGCCAATCAGCGTGGGTCGCTAAACCAATCAGATCGCCCCGTGCTTTGGCCAATCAAAGCGCGGGGTTTCAAGAATGCTAATGAATGTACAGAACACATACATCCATACTTTCATATATATATAACTAATAAGGCTTATTATGTAATAAATTTTTGTGGAATAAGCCTGCTCCGTCAAATGAATGGAGTAAATTCCTGCTATAAAGATTTTATAAGTAAGTTGATTTTTAAGGGAAATGGGAAAAGAGACAAAGGAAAAGGCAGGATTATTTTGGAATGTAGATGTCAGAGCAACAAAATAAGATAGCAGTGGTCATAAATCAAATGCAAACAAGTGCCTTTGCCAGACTGATACAATAAAAACAACAACTTACAGTCCACCCCAAAATCTGCAACATTCTTTTATATTGAAATTTGTATACTTGAAAGTATGAATATCACAACTGTAATGTGGGATGATAGAAAATAGAAGCTAGGGAAAATACAGCATGGTTTGGAAACTGTAAAATATACTATTTATGAAAGTTGGAACATTTGACAAGTAATGATGTAATACAGAATGTTTTGGTTCATATTCAAACTCTCTGCTCAAGATCTATAAAACAAGGCAATTAATCTCTTGTATAAACTGTGGAGTACTACATAAAAGCTGTAGGTGGCAGTAAAGTCTCTTGGGTCTGAAGGAGTCAGTTGAATGTTCATCACAGTTGACCATAGAAATCTGTTGTTTGGGGATGAATATTATACTTGGGGAAACTGGAGACATGTAAATATAGAGATCAAGCAGTTGATTTCCTTTCTAAAATACTGAGACTAAATCATTATTCATCACAATAATTTCAGAAAATATGTTTGGCTTCCTTGTGCCTTTCATTTATATTTTTTTACCAGTAAAATTGAAAGTTGCTGAACTTTTAAAGGATGAGAGAAACAAAGAAGTGGAGAGGCGAGGATCTAAGAATATACAATTTGTCACATATAGTGTTGATTAATCATTTTCACTTTTAAAATTTTAATTCTCCTTCTCAGAAGTTTCTACATCTTGTTATCTTTTCATTCATTTCTGAAAATTGAAATTTTACTTATAAAGAGAAAGTTATCACTCCCTTCATCAGGTTAATTTCCTGTTTGAAATGTACATTTCCAACATTGACTAAATTATTTCATATCCTAAACATCTTATGTATAATTTTAAAATATTTTAAAATACTTCATTGTCTTTTTTTTCTTGGTGGGGAAACCAAGAGGAAAAGAAAATAAATATTTTCCCCCAAAGCAGGAATGAGAAGCACTGTTTTGAGTCTTTCAGTGATTTTTCCACTTATCTGAAGATTTATATTTTCACTCCAAATCTGAAATAATAGTAGCAGAACTTGGTTGTTCTCTTATCTAAGAATATTATGAAGAACAATATTCTTTTTTTTTTTTTTGATAAAAGTTTTATTGATTTTAACAACAAACAAAAACATATAAATGTTAAGTTCTGTGCATGGGTGCAAGGATGGAGACGAGCCAGTGAAACAGTGAACTTCAAACTCTTTATTTACATGTGAAACAGCTCAGCTCAATGGCCACGATGGGCCCCTTTATATAGGCAACTCTTAACTTATTTAACCAATGAAAACACAGGGAGCGCTAACTCCATTAACCAATGGGAGAAGCTCGTTAATAGCCAATCAGATTCTCCTGAATGGACCAATCCGATGTCGCTATTATCGGCCAATCAGAAGTGCAGGGCCAGAACCCTGCACTTTGCTTCAAGCTCTCAATAATCTTTATTAAGTTTTTATTGATTCACAACACCTCTTCCCCCCGGGTTTCGTTTTAGGGGTGCAGTCACGTAGTCTTTGAGGTAGGCAGGTTGTTTTGATTGTCTATTAGATTTTCGTTGTCCTCCCGATATTTGGCTACAGTCTTGTTGGGGTAGGACGTAATCTGGTGAAGAGGGTGCCTCCCGTTCCGCATTCGAATTTTTGTCATCGCTACTGCTCTCGGCATCTCTTTGAGGCGAGGCCACCCCCATTCCGGATCCATCACGTGCTGCCTCTGAGCAGTCATTACTACCACTTAAACTTTTTGCCGCTTTGAATTCAGCTTCCTCGCTATCTCCTCCCCCCTCGGCTTGGAAATCAGGGGGCTCGGAGATCCCCGACTGTAGCCTTGAATGCAGCTGATCAATATGGTGCTTCCATATTCTATCGTTGCGACATTTCACGCGGTACGATCTAGGGCCGGTTACTTGTACTATAGTTGCCTCGACCTACAACAGATCGCCCGAAAAGTTCCTAGCGAAAACCAAATCACCTACCTGGAAATTGCGGCATTTCCTGCTGGAACCGTGTGGTTTTTCAGGTTCATATGATGGATGTAGACGGTCGAGGTGGGAGCGGAGCTTCAGTTCCATTAATAACTTGGCGGGAGTTTTATTGGTGATGCTGTGCAGAGTGATATGCTGCAAAAGGAGTATCCGGTTAATCTTGTCTTCTATATCGCCATAGTCCATTTTATGCAAGGTTTTCTTGACGAATTGTACCATGCACTCAGCCCTTCCGTTGGCCGCAGGATGCACTGGCGAAGTTAGCGCACGTCAAATACCGCGGTCCGCCAGGTACTGTTTGAAGGACAGCGCGGTAAATTGAGGCCCGTTTTCGGATACTAGAACGTCTGGTAATCCGTGTGTCACAAAGAGTCTGTCTAGTTTCCTGTCTAGTTTCCTGATTCGGTTGTTGTATTCCTCATTTCATGGATTTCAAGCCAGTTTGAGTAGGCATCCACCGTTAATAAGAATGTGTGTCCCTTGGTACGACCCGCAAAGTCCAGATGAATACAGGACCATGGTCCCCTCAGTGTTTCCCATTCAGTTGGGGTTGCTTTCGGTGGGGCGTTGCTTACTTCCTGGCATTTGTGACAGGCTTTTACCCATGTCTCTATCTGCTTGTCAATACCCGGCCACCACACGTAGCTTCGTGCGAGGGCTTTCATACGCACAATGCCGGGGTGGCCATCTTGCAAGGTCCTTAGTATCGCTGGTCGCAACCGCTTTGGGATGACAACTCTATCACCCCAGATAATGCAGCCCTTTTGGGAAAATAGTTCCGTTTGCCGATTCTTGAATGGGGCATAGTCGTCAGGTATTTGGTCCAACGGCCATCCCCGCTCGACCCAACTGAGGACTCCTGCTAAAATGGGGTTGTGTTTCATTTCCATCGTGATATCTCGGGCTGTTAATGGCGGCGTTCGAAGTGTCTCGATCTGCAGTGTTGTAACCATCGGAGCGGGGTCATCAATGGTCTCTGGAAGAGGTGCACAGCTCAATGCGTCAGCATGGGGAATGGCCTTCCCCGGGCGATGTTGCAACTTATAATTGTATGCCGCCAAGAATTCTGACCAGCGGGTCATTCTGGGAGATAATATATATGGTGTTGGCCTATCTCCCGTGATTATTCCCAGCAAAGGTTTGTGGTCAGTCACTATGGTAAAGGCTCGGCCATACACATATTCATGAAATCTCTTAACCACAGATACTATAGCAAGGGCCTCCTAATCAATTTGACTGTAGTTGCGTTCTGTTTTTGATAATGTCTTTGAGAAATAGGCAACAGGGGCTTCATTACCGTTTGGCAAAACATGGCTTAAAATGGCACCCACTCTGAATGGGGATGCATCACACGTGATCGTTAAAGGCAAAGTCTCGTTATACTGCATCAGGACAGCATCAGAAGTCAATAAATTTTTTACATGTCGAAACGCCTGTTCTTCTCTGTGTCCCCATACCCAGGTTGCTTTTTTGTCCAATAAACGATGTAGGGGTTCAGCTACAGTTGCTTTGTGAGGCAGGAAAACGTTATAAAAATTGATAAGGCCCAGAAAAGCCTGGAGGTCGGCCTTGTTCCGGGGTTTTGGGGCGTTCTTGATTGCCCTGAGTTTGTTATCGGTGGGGTGAATGCCTTGACTATCAATTAAATATCCCAAAAATTCTACACGATCCGTACATAAATAACACTTGTTTTTTTAACTTTGAGACCTGAGTCTTTAAATCTCTGGAGAACCAACCTCAGGCGTTCCTTTAGTATTTTCCGAGTTGGGGCTGCGATTAACACATCATCAAAATATGGGACAACACCTTTTATCCCTTGTAATAGCCTTTCCATCAAGCTTTGAAAGATTCCCGGGGCTACGCTCACTCCGAACTGGAGTCGGTTACATTTAAACGCACCTCTGTGCGTAACGATTGTTTGGGCCTCTGCCGTTTTTTTGTCAACAGGCAGTTGTTGGTATGCCTGGGCTAAGTCTAGTTTAGTGAAGACTTTTCCGCCCCCCAGGGAATGGAGGAGGTGTTGCACCACCAGTACTGGGTAAGCGTTTTGTTGAAGGGCATGGTTCAGGGTGGCTCAGTAGTCCCCACAAATTCTTATCGATCCATCCGGCTTGATGGGTGTTACGATTGGAGTTTCCCAGGGAGAGTGATCAGTTGGTTCTAACACACCTTGGGCTATTAATTTATCAAGCTGCTCGTCAATCTTTGGTTTAAGGGCAAATGGAACTCAACAAGGCTTAAGGTGGATGGGAGCTATTTCGGGATTGAGGTTAAACGATATCGGGGTCCCCTTGTACTCGCCTAATTTTTCTGCAAAGACGTCCTGGAATTCGTGGACAAGGTCTTCTTCCCAATCGCTGCTGCAGGTTTGGTGAATTCCGGCTACTTCAATTCCAAGTGGAGCGAACCATTGGAGGCCTAACCAACTAGGCCGATCCTTGTCGATTACAATCAGGGGTAGAAATGCTGTACGGTTCTTAAACGATACCCGTACTCGGCTGGATCCAACGACTGGGATTCGATTTCCTTGATAGTCCTTGAGTATGAGCCTTTGGAATCTGAGGTCTTGCCTCTGGATAGTGGGGATGAGCTGCTTGAGGGTCTTCCAGTAAACCATCGAGAGGGACGATCCTGAATCGACTTCCATCAGGCAGGGCTGGTTTTCGGTGGCCACTTTCACTCGGATCATTTTGGCATCAAGAGATGAGGCATGACTGATCGTGATCGTTTGGTGAGCCTCTTCTCGCTTCATTGGGTGGTTTAGGTTTTGTTTCTGTAGGAGTGGTTGTTCCATTGGTGGTTCACGGGTTCTCGCTTCACAGGGCGACTTCCCGTCGGTTGGCGATAATTAGCCCCCCTTGAGGGCTGGCTGGGTCCTGGCTTGCTTCTACAGACCCGTCCTATATGGCCTCTCTTCCCGCACGCATGGCAGAGCGCGTCGAGGAATTTACATTCTGACCGGGGGTCGCTTGCTCCACACCCGGCGCATTGGTACTGCGATTTCTGGCGTTGGTCTCGTTCGGACCGAAGTCGATGGACCTCTTCCTCATTGCTTTCTGACGAAGATTCGAGGTCCTCGTGGTGGGCTGAAACTAGCTGTCCCTCTGACTGAGGTGAAATTTCGCAGGCTCGTTGGCAAACCGGTGTGTGGGTGCGGCGTATTTGGGCAGCCGACTTCCTGGTTGCTTCTGCTGCAGTAGCTTCAGCGATGGCATCTTTAAGGCTAATGTTGCCCTTTGCCATTAGTTTACTCTGAGTGCCTGGTGCATCTAATCCCAGAACTATTCGGTCTCTTAGGGCTTCTTCTAAGTCGGTAAAGTCGCATAGGCCTCCCAGATTCCGGAGATCTGCGATGAAATCAGCAACACTTTCGCCCTTCCGCTGACTTCTCTGATAAAATTCATGCCTTCTCATGAGCGTTGGCACGGTCGGTGTGTAGTGAGCCCTCAGCAGTGGTTCCAGGACATCCCAGTCCATAGACTTTACTTCTGCCGGTTTTGCTAGTGCCTTGGCCATCTTGAATACGGTTGGCCCACAATGATTAGGAATACCGCTCGTTTCTTTCCGGTAGTGGCATCCTTCAAATTGTTGGTTTCCAGAAACATCTGGAAGCAATCCATATATGAGTCCCAGTCTTCTTGTGCCGGGTCGAATGGAGCGGGTGGTATGACACTGCCAGACATGGTTCCGCCATTGGTGCGTTCAGCCACGTGCTCGGTTATGGTTCTTCGTTGTTCAGTAAGCTCTGATGTCTCCAGATCCCATCCTCGTCGCCAGTGTTAAGTTCTGTGCATGGGTGCAAGGATGGAGACGAGCCAGTGAAACAGTGAACTTCAAACTCTTTATTTACATGTGAAACAGCTCAGCTCAATGGCCACGATGGGCCCTTTTATGTAGGCAACTCTTATTTAACCAATGAAAACACACGGGAGCGCTAGCTCCATTAACCAATGGGAGAGGCTCGTTAATAGCCAATCAGATTCTCCTGAACGGACCAATCCGATGTCGCTATTATCAGCCAATCAGAAGTGCAGGGCCAGAACCCTGCACTTTGCTTCAAGCTCTTAATAATCTTTATTAAGTTTTTATTGATTCACAACATAAAACATAAAACATAACATAAAAAAACATCATTCTTCATAAATTTACAGTGTATCGGTTGGTTTACCACTCCCTTTTGTGCATCCATTTCATAGTCATCAAAATAATTATATTACATAATAACTTACATTATCAATCATCAGTTAAGTATCCTAATATCATTATTGAACAATCATTTGACTATAATTTTACTAATTCATACTTAAGCGAGATAACTATAATTGAGTTAAATTATTTTATAACAGATCATAGAATCATACCAAATCTATCTTAATAAAATATCCTAAAAAATTATCAAAACCAAGAAAAATTATACATTCGTTATTTCCTAAATTTCTAAATATTCTATTATTATATATTTTCTAAATAATTTCTTCCTGTCATGGTATTTTCTCACTCTTCCAATGTTTAGCAAATACAATCCTAGCCGCTGTTAATACATTTACAATCAAATACTTTAAGTTTTTATTATATATATCAGGTAAGATTCCCAATAAAAAAATCTCTGGTTTCAAATCTGTGTTTCTTTGTCATTTTTTCCAGCCATATGCGAATTCTAGTCCAGTATTTCCTGGCCTCCTCACAAGTCCACCACATATGGTAATATGAGCCAGGTATCTGATGACATTTCCAGCACTTTTCAGATTTATCCTTGAACATTCTTGCTATTCTTGTCGGGGAAAGTGCCACCTGTAAAACATTTTATACAAATTTTCTTTATATGCTGTTGACATTGTCATTTTATAATTTTGTGACCACAATTTTTGCCATTTCTCTAAATTAATTCCATATCCAAAATTCTTCCCCCAAGCAATCATTGTTTCTTTAACTTGTTCTTCCTCTAATTTAATTTCCAACAAATAACTATATAGTTTTTTAATTACTTTTTCATCAGTACCTGTCAAAATCCTATCTAAATCAGTCAATTTATCATAAAATCCTTCTATTTTAGAATCTTTAAGATACCTTGCATGTATTTGCGCATATGAAAACCAATTCATCTTTATACCTTGTTCTTCTAAATTTTGCATTGTTTTAAGTTCACCCTTTTCATCCAATATTTCCCCATATCTAACTGTTTGTTCCTTCTTATAAGTTATAGGATACGAAAAGCTTCAATAGTTGATAATCAAATTGGGATTTTCAAATAACATTGTTTCTTAATTTTCTCCCAATTCAACCATAACGATTCCCGTATATAATGCCTTCTAAAATAACCCTGTGATTTTTGTGATTTTTTCCTTATACCATAAAAAAGCATGCCAACCCAATAATAAATCATGACCTTCTAATGTCAACAATCTAGTCTTTCTTAACGTTATCTATTCTTTAACCCACATTAAATTTGCAGCTTGATAATACAACTCCCAATTAGGAAGGCCAAATCCTCTTCTAATTCTAGCATTCTATAAAAGTTTTAATTTTATTCTCGCTTTCTTGCCTTGCCATATATACTTCAACACAATTTTATTTAGTTCTTCGAAGTAATCCTTACTTAACCTAATTGGTATTGTTTGGAACAAATATAAAATTCTGGGTAAAATATTCATCTTGATTGTTGAAATTCTACCTATCAATGACAATTGTAGGTTTTCCCATTTTTTCAGGTCGGATGCTTTCTGCTGTTTAAGTTTAATATAGTTATTCTCTTTCAGTGTAGTACATCTTGATGTCAGATATATCCCCAAGTATTTAACTTTGTTCATAACTTGAATTTTCAATAAATCTGCCAGCTCTTCTCTTTGTCTTAATAACATGTTCTTTGTCAGAATCTTTGTTTTGTCTTTATTTATTTTTAAACCAGCCATCTCACCATACGTCTCTATCTTTTCCAATAGTTTTAAAGCTGTCTCTAAAGGGTCTTCCTTGGAAGTTATTTTTGCCTTGTGATTTTCTCAGAAGTGAATGTATAATTTGGATTAGAAAGTGGCACATAGTCTGAGGATTGAGTTCGTAAAGCCAAATATCTCACTGTAATTGTATCAATTCCAGAAACAGTGGGGTATCCCTTACAAATGTAGCTATTTCCCACTATTGATTTAAACTACTCTTTATCCCTTCATGGGCTCTTGCACACAATTCATTTAATATGCTGTTCCTCAGTCTCTGAGCTGGCAGAAAATTATTCTGGCATGTCCAATATACAGATACAAAAAGACTACATAGCCCTGTTAAAATACCATGTTTTTGAGAAGCAAAAAAAAAGTCTGAGATAAATCACTTTGTACCTTTAATATAACTTATAAACTGTACAATTCAATTGAACAACAAACTGAAATCTTTACAGGAAAAAAAAATAACAAAAGGCCAGATCTTATGAAATGCCAGTAGGGTTGAACCCATCTGAACTTTGAGTGTTGCAGGAGATGCTGTTCCATATCAGACATCATGAGAGAAAAGGCATACTTCCTGGGTCCTAGTAGGTAACATTGTTTAACATTGTACTTAAAGAATTATAATTAACCAGATGTACAGTAGCTTCCAAGTGGTCTCAAGGACACCTTGTGAGATGCAATAATTGAAAGGGGGGGTTACCAAGGAATAAGAGACAGTGAGTGGAGCCTCCCAATTTAGGAACAAGTGCAGTTGGTACAAAAGATGCATAAAGAGTGCATAGAGCAGGTCAATTAGAGATGCCTCCGGACCAGCCTTATCCAGTTATCTGGGAACAGTTTGATTTTGTTGGATCTGATGAAGTAGACTTGGTGCTCAACGCTGACAGCACAACTATCTGTCATTTAGATGCCTGTCTTTCCTGGTTGATGAAAGCCTTCAGGACTATGATCTCCAAGTCAGTGGTGGGATTCAAATTTTTTTACTAACGGTTCTGTGGTTGAAGCTTGGTGGGCATGGCATGGTTTGATGGGCGTAACAGGGGAAGGTTACTGCAAAATTCCATTCCCACCCCACCCCACTAACCTACTTTCCAGTCCTGTTCTCCTGTGCAGGGCAACCAAGAAGACCTAGTTGATCAGCTGGGACTCGGAAGGCAGAGAATAAATGGGGGCGGGGCCAGTCAGAGGTGGTATTTGCCGGTTCTCTGAACTACTCAAAATTTCCACTACCGGTTCTCCAGAACTGGTCAGAACCTGCTGAATACCACCTCTGCTCCAAAAGGATTCAGGCAGATCATTGCAGGAGGGGACAGTCCCAGGATCTTTTAAGGAGGGCCTGGTTCACCTAGTCAGAAAACCTGTATTAGATCCCACCTGCTTGGACAATTTTTGTCCAGTTTTTCATCTTCTCTTTTTAGGAAACTTGGTGGAAAAGATGATTGCATAGCACCTTCAGAGGGTCCTGAATGAAATGAATTACCTAGACTTCTTCTAGTAGGGTTTCAGGCCTGGTTATGGTCACACTTGTTGATGATATCTGGAGGGAGCGGGATCAGGATAGTGCATCCATCCTTGCTCTCCTTGACCCCCTCAGTGGCCTTTAATACCATTGACCATGGTATCCTTTTGGGTCTGTTGTGGGATCTGGGGCTGGGCAGCACAGTCTTGCGCTGGTACAATACCTTTCTCCAAAGCTTGTGCAGTATTCTCTCCACTCCTTTTTAACATTTACATAAAGCTACTGAGATCATTCACCACATAGGATGAAGTATTATCAGCTTTATGTCTCCATTCTCAGTTACCCAAATATTGCTGTCACTACCCACTAATGGTGCCTGGCTGTGGGAAAACCAGGCTTCGTCTGAACCTTGATAAGTCCGAGTGACTAAGAAACCTTTTGCACAACTTTGTGTTATGTGTGCCAGTTGCACCCTTTCCTAGATCATGAGTCCCTGCACTCAGTCACTCATGGTCACCTTGTGTTTGGACTACTACTATGCGCTGTACATCCTTGAAGAATATTTGAAAGCATGCACCTTATAATGGTGTAGTCAGTTCTAGGGCCCCCAAAAGTGGCCTGTGTAATACCACTGTTGTGCAAGCTGCATGGGTTGCCAATTTGCTTCTGGGTCCAAATTAAAGTTGTTGGTTATCACCATTAAAGCCTTTTATGGCATGAGTCCAGGCTACCTGAAGAATCAATGGGGTTGGCCCACCCCACTCATTCTGGTCCAAGGGGCATACTGTGGACTCTGTTGATTTCTGGCTGGTGGGGTCCAGGAGAAGAGCCTTTTCTGCTATGGCTCCCACCCTCTGCAACATTGTTCACCTCAAGATAAGATCTATCCCCATCCTCTTGGCCATCCAAAAAAGCCTCCAAACCCAATTCTATCAAAAGCCCTGGGGCCCCAGTGAAGGTATTTTACCCTGGAAGTAGTTAGTGGCTAGGAAAATCCCACCGTCACCCTGTTGTATTCTGGTTCCTAAATCCTAACTTATTTAATTTTTTGTTTTCTATATTAATGTTTTAATGTTTCTATCTCTGCTTTTATGATGTTGTAAGCCTCCCTCCCAGAGTTGCCTGACAATGAGATGGACCACATATAATTTTAATAAATAAATAAATAATAAATTACACAAGAGAGACAGTTTGGTCTAGTGGTTAAGGCTAGAAACTGGGCAACTGTGAGTTTTAATTCTGGCTGGGCGACTTTGGGCCAGTCATTTTCTCTCAGCCCAACTTGCTTCACAGAGGGATTATTTTAGAGAAAATAGGAAGAGAAGGGAGTATTGGGTATGTTCGTTGCCATTATTTATAAAATGAAGATGGGAAAATAAGTAAGTACAAAGGCTTTCCCAAGTCATGGCTGCCATCTGTTTTCTGTTGAATTAGTGTAGTTTCCTCAGCCTGATACTCAAGAGGTGTTTAGGCAATAACTCCTCAAAATCTTCATCAAATTCATAAATACTATTGCTTAGTACCAGGCTGGAGAAGGATGAAGAGAGAAGTGGGGAAAAGAAACATAACTGAAACTGACTGAATACTGTAGATTACTGGTTAAAAAATCTCACCCTTACTTAATTCAGTAGAGACTGCCTACAAGGAAATAGGTCAGTCATTTGCAAAGCAACATACTCCAAAATTACTAAGAAGCAGCAAGAAATTACTGAAATCACCAAAGGCATTTGTGAACTTAACATAGCCACTCACAAGCTTCCCAACTGTGCTTCTGCATAATGGGTCATACTTCCTTTACTATCCCAGTCCTGTCAATCATGTCTATTTGGAGCAGATAATTCAGCAGCCACTTCACAGTCGATTTGATCAAATGTCACACAGTGAGACACTGAAATTACCCACTGTCAGAGGAAATGCACCCCCTCCTCTTTATGAATCCATACTCCACACAAACTTCCTTTCATTACTGTAACATTTCCTTGATCAGCTGTATTTGCAAACAGGAGCCTGGGCTTCTGTAGGATTTGGCATTTGTTATAATGATTAGCATTTTTTAAAAAAAAATGTTTGCCAGTAAATTTAATTTCTTTTTTTTTAATTTAGAAATTTTTTTATTAAATGTTAAAAAGATATATGCAAAATACAATGCTTTGTAAATTTAATTTCTAAAATGTATATTGAACCCCAAAAAGAGTTTCAGTGAGAAATCACATCTAGAGGAACATAATGGACCATCCTAGTATCTCTTATCTGATGCTGCATCCTTTCAATGGCATATACCTTCAGTGTCCATGTAGAGATATCTCTTAGATCGGGGGTGTCAAACTCGCAACAACATGTTGTCATTATGTGACATTCTGCAATTTGGCTGTGGCCGTGGCCAGCACATGACAGCTCTGGCACACGGGCTGTGAGTTTGACACCCCTGCCTTAGATTAAAGACTGAATAAGATGGGCTAACTCATTATGGTTCTAGTTTGGGCATAAGAGCTGACTAATTAAAGAAAGAGAAGCAATGCGAATAGTATGTAATTACAATTAAAATTAAAGTAAAATAAAATAAACTAAATAAAACTAAAATAAACTTTTAAAAAAATAAAACTAGTATAAAACTAGAAGATTGAGAGTCTTGTTTGAGGATGCTGAGTGTTTGGCCATCCAGGGCAAACGTTTTCCTCCCTCACTCTGTTTCTCTCCCTCCCTCTCTTATTTTTCCTTTTCTTTTTGATAAGGGGAAAAAAAAAGAATGTGGATGACAATCTTTGAAGCAGGGTCATGGAACACAGAGACCCTCATTAAGTGAAGCCTTGGTGTGATGCTCTGAGACTAGACTTGTCCATAAATAGCATCCATCAACATGTCACATGAAAGACACTTGAGGGTGAAAAATATACTCAGTTTCCTAAAACAAAAAAAATTGGACAACAAGCTAAACAATTTTATAACAGCTTCAGTCAATTAATTGGTCTGAGGCTAATCTCAGTGGTGCTTCTCTGCGTGCAAGGCAATTACATTTGCATTTTAGTGGAATTATCGTCATAGAAAGGATTCTGCTCTGAGATTCCCTATGCTCCTGGTGAGAAATGAAATATAATAAGTAAAAAAAAATATTGTTGCATGCCAATGAGTCAGGGGAGAGGGCAATCAATTCACTCACTTCTGAGGTCATTAAAGAGTCCTTTGATGCCCCAAAGAGGAATGCAGGGGAAATGTAATTGGGAGAAAAATCAAAGCTCAACAATTTGGAAAGGGAAAGAGAAATACATATAGGTGCACTAGCTTAATAGTACATAAGAGTATGAAAATTCTGCAGATACCAAGCAAATTTTCATTTTCTAACATTTTCTCTTGCACTATTAGAATTACAGCAGACCTTTTCTTCTTTACTGTGGCCATTGCATTATAAAACCAGCCTTCCCAAATTGGTATTATCCAGGTTTGTGGAACTTCCACTTCCCAAATCTTCAGCTTGCAAATGGAGAAAGGGGTAATAAATCATCACATATTGTATTTATGGTGGCAAATGAATTTTCTATCACCACCCTTCACTAGATGGTGCTAGATTACTAATAGCTAGACAATTGCTATGTGTAAGGGCAGAACTTAAGATACGTAGGAATTCAGACCCAGGAAGTTGCATTTTAAGGGCATAATCAGAGTACTGTACTTCAAACTCAAGCAACAGCAGATATTAGGAAAGTAAGATGAACGGATATAGAAATCTCATGTATTTCAAGTGTAATTGAATAATTATTAATTAGGGTAAAATTAATAAATATTGATTAGCTGTTATGAGTGGAGGGAATGGGACTAATATTTCAGAACATGTTTGAGTAAGGTTATGTAAAGTCATCTCCTGTATTAGAGATAGGCAACATGATAGCTATGGGCACCAAAATGAACTCAGCTGACCTGCTGTAAAGCAAACACAGCCTTTAGCATTATCTTTATATACAGGATGCCTCTGAGCTTCATCTAACCCGCTAAGTGAAAGCAATCGGAGGCTTAGAATCCCATGCTTTGTTTCAGAGCATGCTGAGCTGACCTATTCAAGCAAAAATCTAGTTTTATTCTGATTGTATTTCCTAAGCATGTACAGAAAGAGCCAATAAGGCAAGAGTAGCAGAGGTGGCTTTCAGCAGGTTCTGATCAGTTCTGGAGAACCGGTAGCGGAAATTTTGAGTAGTTCGGAGAACTGGCAAATACCACCTCTGACTGGAAATTTTACAGTATCCCCTGCCACGCCCACCAAGCCACGCCCACAGAATAAATAAGAATTTTAAAGGGAGAATAACCCACAGCAAAGGTTTGGAATCAATGTTTTACTTTTAATTCTGGAAGGTTTAAGTTATCTAAATTGCTATAGCATAAACAATTTCAAGTTGGACTTCCGGTTTGAAGTTGCTTCGGCAACAGACAGAAAACCACAATCATGTGCGGTTTCTGTCTGGTCTCACCGCTGGAGTGCCCCGAGCTGGCTGGTTTTGGGGCTAAGACACCCCGTAGAGGCGTTGAAGAGGGGGAGACCGCCAGCAGGGTCGAGGAGAGCCGCATCTCTTCTCCTCAGCTGACCATTACTCCCTTTCCCAAAGGCGGTTGCAGCAGTGGTCAGAAATGGCCACCACAAAGAAGAACTCGACCAGAAAAGAATGTGCAGGAGGAAGATAAGAAGTGAAAGTTTTGGCTGACCAGATTAAATTGTAAAAGCAACAACTAAGGTACCCTGGAATTTAAACTTACAAAAAATAACATCGCTCCCAAAGAAGAGTCGGAAGCAGCGAAGGAAAGTGAAAAGAGAAAGGTTTGGCTTTTCTCTCTCTCTCTCTCTCCTTCCCTATACTGACAACTAAGAGACTTAAATAAGAAATCAGAAAAATCAGCTTTGACATTAATAGGCAATTAAGCTGAAAATAAAACAAAATGCCAAAGAGATAATAAAGATTTCTGGACATTAAAAATTTTCTTTTTCATAAGCAGGAAGGGAGAGAAAAAGAATAAGGGCAGGATCTGGAAGAGGGAGGAGACTGCCTGGAATTAAAAAGAATTTACAGTAAAACTTCAACAAGACTTCTAAAAGATACATTTTAACTGAAACTTTGCAACTAAATAGTAACCCCAGGAAGAGAAATTGAAAAAAAAAGAGCAAAAAGAAACAGTTTACTTGTATTTGGATTATTTGGTGATCTTTGGATTCTTGGTTATTATATTTGAATGACTAAAATCAATCGGGTGGTTGTTTAAACATTTATACAATGGCACCACTTTTGGATGAATTGAAAATGGAACTTAAAAAGTATAAAGAAGATGCACAAGAAGGGAAGGGTTCTTTTGGCTTCGTTTTCAATTCTTAGAAATGGAGATTTGGAACTATGAGAAGCAACAAGAAACGACTGCAAAACAAGAAGACTGGGACAAAGAAGAAGCCATCTTTAATGAACAAGTAATTTTATGTGGGGAAGAAAAAGGAAAGGGTGGAAAGAGAATGGAGAATTTAAGACTTAAAAAAACAACCAAAGGAAAGAAAAATAATTCGAAAAATAAGTATAATAGTGGAAAGCAACAGAAAAGGGGAATGCAGAAGAGAGAAATAGAGGTAGAGAGACAAGGGGGTAAAAAGGGGAGAGAGAAGAAGAGAGGGAAGAAGGAAAGGAAAAGAAGTTACAAAGGACACAAGCAAGATATAGAGAAACAGGACCTATTTAGAGATAATGGGTGAAAATCTAACTGAAAAAGTGATTCTGTAAAGGTACATAAGATTGTATTTATATTAGTAATAGAAATAACTTTAGAAAATTGGAAACAATGTATGATTAAGATGAGGGATAAAATAGTTAGTGTAATTTAGTGAAATGTTTGTGAATAAAATAAGTGAAATAAAATAAATGAGAAAATTGAATTAGGAAGGAATGGGGACATTTTAATTAGTTAATGTTTTATAAAATATAAGTGAAGAGGGGGGGGATTAACTATGGAAAGGTTATAATTGTTTCCATAAAAGTATGATATTTAATTGAAAAGTAATGTTAAAGATGTTAAGACTTTAATGAATATTAATATTAATGATAGAATTGAATTGGAATGGAATGTTGTTTTAATTATATACATTTATAAATTTTTCTTTTTTTAAGAATACAGTGTGTATTTTAAGAATGTACCAAACAGAATCCAAATGGAAGTTATGTATTATATTGAATGTTATAACTTTAGGGAAAAGATATAAAGGCGTCATACTCCAATCAGTAACTACAGGATAAATTTTGTTTAATGAGAAAAGATAATAGATAATTGAAACAGGACAGACAAAAAATATAAATACAGTGATTTGAATTGAGATGAGATAATTAAAATAAAATTGAGAAAATTAAAAGAGGGGAGAAGCTATGCAGAAAATGTAAAATAGTAATAAGATATGGAATAGAATATAAAAATGAGCATGAACCTGAATTTGTATCTGTACAAAGAAATGTAACCTGGGATTACACTATTTTCAAAAAAGATGTTTTATTTGTATTTTTTTTCTCTTTGTGAAAACTCAAATAAAATTTACAAAAAAAAAAACCAATTTCAAGTTTATATTGTATCATGCTGCTGTACCCTGCTGCTATCTATATTATATAATGCATTATTTGCATCATATTAAAATACATGAGAAAAATCTGGAAATTAATTTGAATTTGGCCCAAGAGATTTTGGTATTGGATGTAGAATAATTCAAATGCTGTCTTTCTCATTGGCAAAAAAAGAAGAAGAAGAATAAAATAATAAATTTATGATACTCAAAATAACCAGTTGAGATTTATCCTCTTCCGGCCTAATGCTAGACTAAAATTTGAAGCCTTAGAATAAAAATCTGGGACTTTTGTGTATATATGTGCAAAAGATTTATTTGCATAATACCTCATAGCTCATTCCTTTAAATACATTTTAAAACAGTTTATAGAAATATATAGTTGGATACTCCCTGTGCAATGAAGCATATTAGCTGCAAAATTTCTCACTCTGGAATCATGCTGAGAACAAAGAAAAACCCATTATCTAAGTGGAGGAATTGCATTACTTAAAAATACAAATAATATTATTCATAGTTGCAAAGGTATCTAAACTAGGGACACCCACAGCCTTGTCATTACACCAAATACCAAGTAAAATTAATTCCCGGTTGGATACAAAATTGGTTGTCTGGGTGTGCCCAATACATGTGAAGGACAACAGGGTGAAAATGGCTATTTTACAACACACCTTTTAAACTGAGCAATTCAATACCCTGGTTTCCTCAGAAACTTTGCAGAGGCTCTTCAGTTGGGAAATCTATAATGGCAGACAAGATACATGGTTACTTTAGAGCTTACCTGCTTATATTCAACTTCTCCTGGTATCTACAGCTGCAAGGAACAATGGGTTTCCAAATGAACTGTTAGACAGGTATGAGAGGGCCCAACAAGACCATGGGTACCTATGTCCATATGCTTCCAAATTCTCAGCAGTGTACTGAAGTTGCACAGCAACTGTTATGTTCTGCGCATGGTCGCAAGGAACAGAGACGAGACGGTGAACAGTGAACTTCAACTCTTTATTTATCATTCTGAACAGAGCGAAACCCTAGAGCAACAGCAGCCCTTTTATAGGCAAGCTGCTGCTCTAGTAACCAATAGGAAACGTGGAGTGTTAACCCACTTAACCAATGAGAGTGGCTCGTTAACAGCCAATCAGATTCTCCTGAACGGACCAATCCGATATCGCTATTATCGGCCAATCAGAAGTGCAGGGCTAGAACCCTGCTATTTTCAAAAGCTTTTGATAAACTTTATTTAAGTGTTTTATTAGTTCATAACACCCCATCCCCCCGGGTTCCGTTTGGGGGGTGCGGTGATGTAATCTCTGAGGTAGGAAGGTTGCTTTGACTGTCTATTGGATTTACGCTGTCCCACCGGTTCTTGTCCATAAGCCTGTTTTGGCGGGGCGTTTTCGGGCAAGTCGGGTGCCGGTGGTTCCTCGTTGGAAGACTTGGTGCCGCTAATGTTCACGTCGTTGTCCTCTGGCCCTTGCAGGCTTGCCTCTGTTGGTTTGTTCCTCTGTAGCGAGGCCATACCCATCCCTGATCCTTCTTCACTTGTTACGCCCCATGGCTGCCTTCTTTCATTCCTGCTTTCCACCATCTCGAATTCAGTTTCTTCGACATTCCCTCCCCCCTCAGTTTGGGAGTTACTGGAGTCGTGGAAACTAGGTTGTAGCCTCGAGTGAAGCTAATCAATATGGCGTTTCCATATTTTTCCGTCGCAGGTTTTCACCCGGTACGACCTGGGTCCAGTGGCTTGAATAACAGTGGCCTCGATCCACAACGGTTTGCCAGAAAGGTTTCTGGTGAAAACTAAGTCACTTATCTTGAACTCGCGGCATTTTCCGCTAGATCCACAAGGTTTCTCTGGCTCGTAAGATGGGTGAAACCGGTCGAGGTGGGAGCGGAGTTTGCGTCCCATCAATAGTTCTGCTGGAGTCTTGTTGGTGACGCTGTGCGGAATGATGTGTTGGAGAAGGAGTATTCTATTTATCTTATCTTCAATGTCCCCATAGTCCATCTTGTAGAGGGTTTTTTTAACAAACTGTACCATGCGCTCGGCTCTTCCATTAGCCGCAGGGTACACTGGCGAAGTTAGCGCATGGCGAATACTGCGGTCTGCTAAGTATTGTTCAAAAGGAAGCGCGGTAAACTGGGGTCCGTTGTCAGATACCAGAATGTCTGGCAGTCCATGCATCGTGAATAATCTGTTCAACTTCTGGATGACGGACTCGGTTGTAGTACTTTTCATTTTGTGGATCTCGAGCCAGTTTGAGTAGGCATCCACTGTTAATAGGAATGTATGTCCCTTAGTAGGTCCCACAAAGTCAATATGAATGCAGGACCACGGTCCCCGAGGTGTTTCACATTCTGTCGGAGTTGCCTTTGGTGGGGCATTGCTAACCTCCTGGCACTTATAACAAGTCTTTACCCAGGCTTCGATTTGTTTGTCAATGCCCGGCCACCACGCGTAGCTTCGTGTGAGTGCTTTCATACGCACGATGCCGGGGTGGCCATCATGCAGTGTCTTTAGTACCGCTTGTTGTAACTACTCTGGGACGACGACTCTATCCCCCCACAGGATGCAGCCCTTTTGCGAAAAAAGTTCCGTTTGTAGATTCTTGAAGGGAATGAAGTCATCAGGGGTTTGTTCTACTGGCCATCCTCATTCAACCCAGCTAAGAACCCGCTTTAAGATAGGATTGCGTTTTGTTTCGATCGCGATATCTCTAACGGTTAGCGGCGGTGAATGCAGCGTTTCAATCTGGAGCATTGTAATGGTTGGAGCTGGGTCATCGATGGTTTCCGGAAGTGGTGCACGGCTCAATGCGTCAGCGTGGGGAATGGCTTTCCCCGGGCGGTGCTGCAGCTTATAATTGTATGCAGCCAAAAACTCCGACCAGCGAGTCATTCTAGGTGATAATATATAGGGGGTTGGCTTGTCTCCCGCTATAATCCCCAGCAAAGGTTTGTGGTCGGTAACAATAGTAAAAACTTGTCCATAAACATATTCATGAAACCGTTTAACAGCAGATACAACAGCAAGAACCTCTTTATCGATTTGACTATAGTTATGTTCAGCCTTTGATAGAGTTCTTGAAAAATAGGCAATAGGGGCTTCGCTACCGTTTGGTAACACATGACTCAAAATGGCTCCTACTCCAAAGGGTGATGCGTCACATGTGATTGTTAAAGGTAAAGTCTCGTTATACTCCATTAAAACAGCATCTGAAGTTAATAGGTTTTTCATTTGTTGGAACGCGTGCTCCTCTCGGTGCCCCCAAACCCAGGTTGCTTTTCTGTCGAGAAGCTGATATAGGGGCTTGGCTGCGGTCGCTTTGTGGGGCAGGAAAATGTTGTAAAAATTAATAAGCCCCAGGCAAGCTTGGAGATCAGTCTTGTTCCTGGGTCTTGGGGCATTCTTGATTGCTCTTAACTTGCTACTGCTGGGGTGAATGCCTTGTTTATCGATTAGGTACCCCAGGAACTCTACTTTATCTGTACACAGTTGACATTTATTTTTTTTAACTTTAAGGCCAGAGTCTTTAAATTTCTGGAGAACCAGTCTAAGATGCTCCTTTAGTATTTCTCTATTTGGGGCAGCAATTAAAACATCATCAAAGTATTGTACAATCCCTTTTATACCCTGTAATAGTCTCTCCATCAAGCTCTGAAAGATCCCTGGGGCCATGCTAACTCCGAATTGGAGTCGGTTGCACTTCAAGGCGCTTCGGTGCGTAACGATCGTCTGTGCCTCTGCTGTTTTTTTATCTACAGGCAGTTGTTGGTATCCCTGTGCTAAATCCAATTTAACGAAGACTTTTCCGCCCCCCAGGGAATGGAGAAGGTGTTGTACCACCGGCACCGGATAAGCATTCTGTTGAAGGGCGTGATTCAGGGTGGCACAGTAGTCCCCACAAATCCTTAACGATCCATCCGGTTTGATGGGTGTTACGATTGGGGTTTCCCAAGGAGCATGGTCGGTTGGTTCTAAAACACCCTGGGCTATTAATTTATCAAACTGCTCGTCAATCTTTGGTTTAAGGACAAAAGGGACTCGACGAGGCTTAAGGCAGATGGGGGCTACTTCAGGGTTAAGGTTAAATAATATTGGGATCCCCTTGTACTCGCCTAGTTTATCTGCAAAGACGTCCTGGAATTCCTGGACAATGGCCTCCTCCCAGTCGTCACTGCTGGTTTGGTTAATGCCGGCTACCTCAATCCCAAGTGGAGCAAACCATTGAAGGCCTAACAAACTAGGCCGATCATGGTCGACGACAGTCAATGGTAAAGATGCAGTATGATTTTTGAATGAGACCTGGACTAGGCTGGATCCAACGACCAAAATTCGGTTTCCTTGATAGTCCTTGAGAATGATTCTTTGGATTCTGAGGTCTTGCCGCCGGACGGCAGGGATCAATTGTTTAAGGGTCTTCCAGGAAATCATCAAGAAGGACGATCCTGAATTGACTTCCATCACGCAGGGCTGGTTTTCGATGGCGACCTTCACTCGGATCTTCTTTGCATCTAATGATGAGGCGTGACCAATCGTGATGGTTTGGTGTGCCTCTTCTCGTTTCATTGAATGGGCTAGTGGTTTATTTCTGTAGGAGTGGTTGTTCCATTGGTGGTTCGAATGTTCCCGAATCACAGGACGACTTCCTGTGGGTTGGCGATAGTTGGTCCCCCTCTGAAATGGTCTGGCTCCTAGCTTGCTTCTACAGACCTTTCTGATGTGGCCTCTCTTCCCACAAATATGGCAGAGCGCATCGAGGAATTTGCAGTCTGATCGTGGGTGATTTGCCCCACAGCCTGCGCATTGATACTGCAGTCTCTGGTTATGCTGGTGGTGTTGGTCTTGTTCAGACCGGAGCCGGTTGACTTCTTCCTCATCACTTTCTGATGATGATTCGAGGTCCTCGTGGTGGGTTGCTGTTGCATGTCCCTCAAGGCGAGGTGAGGTTTCGCCGGTGAGTTGGCGGAGCGGGTCGTTGGTGCGGCGCATTCGGGCAGCCGACTTCCTGGTTGCTTCTGCTGCAGTAGCATCAGCGATGGTATCTGCAAGGCTGATGTCGCCTTTCGCCATAAGCTTACTTTGCACGTAAGGTGCATCTAAACCCAGAACTATTCAATCTCTTAGAGCTTCTTCGAGGTCGGCGAGCCCGCAGAGGCCTCCCAGATTCCGGAGATCCGCGATGAAATCTGCAACGCTTTCTCCTTTCCGCTGGTCCCTCTGGTAAAATTCATGTCTTTGGACAAGTGTTGGTACGGTAGGTGCATAGTGGGCCCATAGGAGGGGCTCAAGGACGTCCCAGTCCATGGATTTCACCTCAGCCAGTTTCGCCAGTGCTTTAGCCATCTTAAAAACGGCAGGTCTGCAGTGAGTCAGGAATACCGCTCGCTTTTTTCCAGTAGTGGCATCCTTCAAGTTGTTGGTCTCCAGAAACATCTGGAACTGGTCCATGTATGAGTCCCAGTCTTGTGCCAGGTGGAATGGAGCGGATGGTATGGTGCCGCCGGTCATGGTTTCCGCCGTTGATGCGCCTTCAGCCACGTGCTCTGTTTAGTGCTCTGTAGTGTTCAGTCAGCTCTGACGTCTCCGCATCCCACCCTCGTCGCCAGTGTTATGTTCTGCGCATGGTCGCAAGGAACGGAGACGAGACGGTGAACGGTGAACTTCAACTCTTTATTTATCATTCTGAACAGAGCAAAACCCTAGAGCAACAGCAGCCCTTTTATAGGCAAGCTGCTGCTCTAGTAACCAATAGGAAACGTGGAGTGTTAACCCACTTAACCAATGAGAGTGGCTCGTTAACAGCCAATCAGATTCTCCTGAACGGACCAATCCGATATCGCTATTATCGGCCAATCAGAAGTGCAGGGCTAGAACCTTGCTATTTTCTAAAGCTTTTGATAAACTTTATTTAAGTGTTTTATTAGTTCATAACAGCAACCATCCAAGAATATGCAAACAGGTGCATGAAAGTGGTTGGGAACCCTATACAGTGGTGGTAGAAAATTTGACAGAAACTGCTGTGGGGAAATTGTCCAGGTTCTCTCAAGGATGGGGGCCAGGATTATTTATAGAACATATAAGGCATGGAGATTCTACCCTTTGGTTTTTGGATTTACAGTTCCTATGAGCCAGTGAGTATATGGATAAATCCATCAATCTCACGCTGCTTTCCCCTGCATTTTAAATGGGAGATAATCAAATTTACCAACTTCATTAAGATTGGCATGGATAACATCAACATTTTTTTTCTATTGAAGAGGCCAGGGGATTAATGTTCTCCTGGAATTCTTCGTTACTGTCCTGTAAATCATAATCCGGATGATATGATGTCCCAGCAGGTTATGGCAGGAAACGACTGCAGTAGGACATGGAATTAAGTCTGGTGAACCCACAAAGGATGAAGCAGAGGGGGAGAGAACATGTCAGTAAACTGTCTTAGTTACAGAAAGAAGCCAGAAAGAAGGTGGAGAAGGGAGAGGAATTGCCACCCACAGGGAATCAATCATATTTTAGAAATATTTCAGAAAAAAATATGTATGTGTCATCCACAGCTGGCAAATCTTGTTTCCCTTTATTCAGAGATATCAGTCTCATCCTGATAAGAATTTCTTTCTGTAATCTGGCTCTATTTCATATGTACTATTACTGCACATTAGCAGAATGATCATGATTGGGAAAACCCACACTGAGAAAAAATTTTTTTTGGGGGGGGAATAGATATCTCCAATAAGTAATTTCCCTCTGACAAGATAATGGCTCCAGCTTTACATCAGGTCAAGAGTAAAGGGAAGGAAGCAGCCAATTCTAATTTTTAAAAAAATGGTTCTGAGAGTCCTGGATATTGAATGCAGTATATTGCCATCAGGACTAGTAGCCATGGATAACTTCATCCTTCATGAATTTGTCTAATTGCTTCCCTTTTTAAAAACCATCCAGAAATTCTTCACGCTCACCATATGATCCTGAAGACATATTTCCTTTTATTCCCTGTGAACCTCCCATGGCTTAACTAGATAATTCTGGGCTCTAGAATTTGAGAAGAGAAAATGTAATCCCTCAAATTTCGGTTTTGTTTCTCCACCTTAGTCCTTTTTGTGGCCTATTTTTAGATTTTGAAATCTGAGGCTGTGCTTCCTGCCCACCCACCCAAAATTGGAGGGGGTCAGGACAAAACTACATCTGATTTCAGTTGTATTAAAATTAATTCATTGTGACTGATTGTTTGTAAAGATATGATTGATTAAATGGGGTTGCATTTGCTCTTGTGCCTACTCTCTACTTTTTGGAGCATATTTCCAAGGTGCCACTTAAAGGCCATATCATGCCCCCTGCAATCATTGCAAATGCCTGATATGGCATCATTACCAAATCCAGATCAGTGTTGGTTTTATTCAAGTCAGCTTTGACATTTGTCAGATCAGAAGGTAAGAAAAACCTGACCTGGAAGATTTACTAAAGGCCAAGACCTACCACTTGATTTGTGCTACTGTATTGTTGCTAAAAAGCTTCCTCACAGGTCTGGCTGTAATTGTCACTTTCCACTTTAATCTTTGGGAAGAGCTGGATGATAATACACAGGCCCCACCACAACTCAACCATAGAGCCCAAAGTCATAATTTCCAGAAAATTATGCCCAAAATCTAAGTAAGAAGCCACCTTTTTAAAGATAAACCATATCACAAAGCAAGATGAATGAAGCAACATAACCAGAGAAACTGATTCAAAAACTATTTCATACAATCCATCAGAATTTCTATCTGAGCTGGCAATTCATTAACAGAGTAGGGTGTCACTTTAGTTTGACAGACCCATCCTGGTATCTTGTATTTCAGTTAATACTTTTATTTTGATTATTTGAACTAGTCTGGGGCAGGAGGAGGCAGGGAGAGAGAAAGAGAGAGATGCTCCGGCTTCATAGGTAAAACAAATGCTTTTATAGCTTGAGCTAAAGATATATTTTTAATAAGGAATAATGGATGGTATAATTAGACCAGTGATTGAGATGTATTTCTGTGGATGATTTTGTTTCTCTCCTGTGTAAGCCCACTGCATCTAATGCCAGGTTCCCCTTTTTTAATCCAGCCTCCCTCCCCATCCATGTATCAGTAAGTGAGACAGCTGTCTCTTCCTCTGCTAATACAGTCAAATCCGTTCCCAAACTCCTCAGCTGCTGGAAAAGCCAGCGCTTGCAACCCAGGTCGCAGCCAATGTTAATTATATCCAGCTGAGTAAACATTGGGCCTTTTATTTTAATTAAGAGGGATGATCTAATTGTCAGGGGAAGATGGGGAGGGGGAAGGCAAGAACAGTTAGACAAAATTCAGGTGATCCAAGGACTTCTCGTGTGCATGGAGGAGAAGGATGGGCTATAGAAGTGATTGTGGTTGTTTAAATATTAATTCAGCCCAGTTCCTATGGAAGTGGTCCTTTGTTCCAGTGGCCCCCACCCTTTTGGGCACCAGGGACCGGTTCCGTGGAGAGAAGTTTTTCAGCAGACCAGAGGTGGTATGGTTTTGCATGCTGCCTGCACCCCATGGATGGGGCTTTGCTTGTTTGTGCGGCATGGTTTCTGGCATGCCGTGGACCAGTGCTGGTCCATGGACTAGGGGTTGGGGATCCCTACTCTATGCAGTTCACAGAGCTGCTGCGCAGGACCATTAAACCAAAGGAAAAGATTGGTTAAAACAATATAAAACCATCACTCTTGTGTCCTCCAGGTACATTAGAGTAGACCGCAAATCTCATCAATCTGGGAGATATTGGGTTCTTCCTCACATCCATACGTCAAAACACTAACCATTTTCAAAGGATATATCTTGATGATGTCACCTTCAATTCCTCCGACCATCTTTCAAAAGATTCTTTTCCCTGTTCTCCTAACACAAGTCTTGCCATACAAAAGGTCTATTTCAGTTAGTGAGCACACTGTTAGAGACTGAGGTCTTCCAGCCTTTATTGACCAGTTTTGGCTGGTGTGGGCATGCCTTCTCTCCCCTCTTGTCTGGGCACTGCTTTCCAGGTGCTTCCTCTTTCTAACTAGGCTTCCCCCTGTAATGAACAAGTTGCCCCTCCCTTGGAACCCTCTTCAGGCTGATGGAATGGTGGACGCTTCCAGATAAAGGGAAGCCTCTTGTGTCCTGCTTTACTAGACAGCCTCAACCCAACCTATGAATTGGGCACTGTACCTGATCTTCTGGGGTTGGGTGCTGACAATAAAGCAGGAAAGCAACACCAGCTTTAATAGACAGAAAGGATCCAGTCCTGCAGATCAGCTATTTGGGGACCAGCTTATGGCAAATAACCATCTGTTAAAAACTCCCTCCTCCTTTAGGAAAATGATCGATAGTTATCATTTCTGTTGGTAAGTGATTCCAGGGGAATCTGCCTGGTGCTCACCCTGATGAGTCCTGCCTTAAATCTGGAAGGCAACATCTGTCACTGGCTCATTGCTGGGATAGAATATGCCACAACATCAAAGCACATAAAATATGTCAACATAATTTGGGTCCAGCTTTTGTGACTGGAGAAAAGTGCATTGACACAGCTGTGAGGAACAGCCCATAATTGAACTCCCTAGCTGGGAAGAATTGTTGTACTGTAAAAGAACAGACAGAGCTCCAGGAAGTCTTCCTATACTTAATTTAACTTCATTCTAGTACAATTGTTTCATTGTTTATGGGTATTTATCATTCAATTAAGAAATCATCTACCCATAAACTCATTTCCCTGGTTATCAGTTCGGATGTTCATGCTCTGCCACAAAACAGTATGTGATCCACTTCTGTCTTCCTACATCTAAAATGAATTTTCAAGATGGGAAGTTCGTATGAGGGCAGGAGTGGAGCAATTTTGGGGTGGTGTTGGGATGCAATTAATTTTGGGGGTTGGGAAGGCACTAGGAGGGGAGAGGTGATGACGTAAAGTTAGCAGGTGTATCATAAATGTGAGCATGCACTTTCCTGGGAGGGAGGTGCAAGGGAGCTGGAAGTATGTAATTAACAAATGTCTATGCTGTCATCCAATACAGCATCACTGGTTGGCTTACAAGATAGTAATAAAAAAAATTCAAAAGTACTAAAAACAAGTGAGAATAAAAAGATTAAAAATTCAGAACCAAGATGATGGCTAGCCTGGGGGTGAGAATCTTCTCTACCCCATCAGCTACTCTCACTTGGACCCAGACCAAGTGGCAAAGACAAGTTTTTCAGTTCTCTTGGAAGGCTGGAAGTATGTGGATATATCTCACTTCTGATGGGAAAAAATTCCAGCGGGCTGGGGCCCCAGTGGAAAAGGGTCTTATTCTGGACCCCACCAGCCACAATTTTTTTGCTGATGGAATCTAAAGTAGGCCCTTCTGCCAGAACAAGTGGGGTAGGTTAGTCCCATTGGGATAAGGAAATTCCTCAGATACCCTGGACCTATTTCATAAAGAGTTTTAAAAGTGATGACCAACACCTTGAATTAGACCCGGAAGCAAATGGATTCTGCACCAGTGGTAGTTTCCAAATAGTCTTCAAGGGTAGCCCCGTGAAGGGAGTGTTGCAGTAATCTAACCTGGAGATGACCAGGGCATAAGTGAGTGTGTGCAGGGCTTCATGATCCAGGAAAGTATTAGGCAAATGTCTCAAAGTATGTCTCCTAAGAATATATACTTCTGCATCCAAATTGAATTGAATTGGCATCCTTCAGTCTCAAAAGACTATGGTATTGTGTTATGAAACTAGTAACTGCCATTTCCCATGTTGTTTCAATGCTGTATGCAAAGCTGGAGTGTTCTCTCCAGAACACAAGGCCTGGGTAATTTAAAATGGAGGATAAACTGTTACCAAAGCAGCAGATTCCTCCCTTTCCACATCACTGAAATAGTCTAATGGAACGGCAGAGCTGATACGATTAGTTCCAGTTGCGTCGCAGGAGTTACCAGAACCTGATTGTACATAGTCACAAACTGCTTCCGGAACTCCGGCTTCAGATTTTGCCTCCAGGTTGACTCCTGAAGCCTTTTTCAATAATAGATATAGCCACAAGGCAGTGGAGATTTGAAATCAGAGTTTCCCTTCTCCTAGAAGATGGTTCTACTATTTTATCTGCCGTTGGGGCATAAAGCCCTCTTCTGCTTTCAAAACTGTTGACCATCTTCTCCTGTAACCCTGGAAAGGAGCCCTTGCAAGGTGCTACCAGCCGGGCCAGCTGGACCAAGGTTTTTTAAGGAGGTATTACTCCTCCTGCACTCCTCCTGGCTCGGCTCCATTTGCAATGTCCATTATCTTCCAACTGTCACTTTCCGACCGTTCCACTCTACCAGCATCCAAACTATACTCTCTTTTATTGATGGTTCCCCCCCCCCCCCCCAGAACTCTTCCTCACAGTTATGTTAAAGCCTTTGAGATTGTGGAAAACGTCACTATTGGCGATGCTGTTCTTGCAGGTTTGATGCAGGACAAGTAAAGGAAAGTGGGCTCCTTTGGTTTCATTTCTCCTCCCACTAAATGTTGTTATTTTGCAAGAAAATATCCACTAGTTATTCTTTTAATGTGGGATGAGGCCAGGAATGAGACCTGTGGCCTTGGTCTTCTGTCAAAACCTGCTATCAACAGAGCTGATCACAAAGTGGATGTAAGATTTCTTATCAGAAGAGGATCTCCCCTCAGTCTCTGTTCTATAAGTTGGTCTAGCCCTAGTACAGCTGTGAATTTAAGCACACACAAAGAAATGCATAGTGGCATTCACACTCCCCCCCTCCCCCCATGAGCCACAGTTGTGTTTGAGTTAAATAATAGAATAAGAGATTAACTGGTATTTTAAATTTCTTGTATGGAAAATACATTGAGATGGAATTAAATATCCTGAAACAAAAAAATTGAACCTTGAACCCTTCAGTCTGCATGACTTTATAGGTCAATCAAATGAGCAAAAAATAAAGGCCACTCTCCATATTTATGTGGGGAAAGTCCCATTAAAAACTACTTGTACATCTTCCGAAATATACGGCAAGGATTGGGCTGTACATTTATCATCAGAAATAATACAGAATGAGAATTTTGGGAGAAAGAATGTGATAGAGTGAGATGAATAGATAATTATGCAAAAAGGGAATACCAGATAAATTCCACAAACGGAGAACTGCTTCACCTAACACAAACAATTCATAAAACTGTAGGAATAAGAATCTATCAAACCCTACAAAAGAAGAAATGTCTCTAATTTTAGGAGCATCTTTATGCATCCAAGTATGTATTCTGAAGTCTCTGAGTCACATACAGTTGCCAAATCTTTAAATGCCACCTCAATTTCTCACCAAAACTGAACTTTAATAATAAAGACAGACAATATAATGAACTACTTTAAGAATAATGATATGAATTTTTCAATGTGGAATCAGAATTGCTTACTAATTGGCTCAGATTTTGTGGCATTCTCAGCTAAATCTTCCCTCTATCACTTTACCCCATTCCTTCCCAAATCTAAAACAAGTTTCTTTGGCTTACATTTAAAGCTTATCTATCTTTAGACCAGTCTGGAGTTTTATTCTTCCATTATATCCCTTCTTTTAGGAGCTTACATTTTCCATTCCTATTTCCATTTCTACTATGTTCAGCTTACATTCTTATTGAAGGCCATATGAAGGGGCTTATTTCCAACAAACGGAAGCAGAAATGTACATTAAAATACTCCTGGGGTGGAACAGGAATCGCTGTAAAAGAAAACTATCTTCTGCAAAAACCTTAATTCCGTCATTATGACTTGTGTAATTGAAATTCTTTATTTGTTCTTGATGGTGGATAAAAGAAGAAAGGGCTCAGAGCTGAGAATGGGAAAGAGAAGGGCCAAGGCCATTGCTGCTTCTTTCAATATAAAATCGAATTCCTTTAATAGTAAAGTAGAAAATAGTAAATTGGAATTTAATTCATACTTGAACCTGATATCACTCATTCATATTTACAGACAGAACAGGTGAAGAAATGGCATTTTGCCATAGATTATCCAATAGCTGAGAATTATATTTTCCAATACTTCAGGCAAAGATATTTTTTTTTAAATTATTTATTAACTATGTACTTGTTTTGCTGCTTTTTTTTCTTTCTCCTTGAGAAATGTTGATCCAACAATTTAAAACTCATAAGTCATTATTTACAATTCTGTAACTCTTTGTTTCTCTACCTTGTTTTCTTTCAGGGCATTCCCCACTAAATTATATTGCAAAATTGCACACAACATTAAACCCACCTGTACACCATATGATTTGGGGCTCAGGAGGATTCAGGTTTTGACCGATAGCTAGACTGGTAGGTCTATCCAGCAGTTAAAACTCACTCCTTCTTTATAGAAGTGTTTAACATGGCAGCAATCAAAGGGAACCAAATATCAACTCCTTTTCAATGTGGGTTTAGCACTAAACCTCTTTCAAAGGAAGCTAAACACAAATCCAGTGCTCTTCTAGAAGAGTGCTTAACCTGTATTCAAAAGGAGACAAACTCACCACTCTTCCCAAAGAATGGCGCATTCATGTTCAAAAGCTGCTTAACAGTACTTAATATAAATAGGGAAGTTGTTGTGCCACAAAGCATCTGAGAGATAGTTGCCTCTTCATATAGCCCACCACCACTGCTGCTCTGATGCTGTTCAGATTTATCTTCAAGCTGAGGATTGACTATTAATCCATGATGTAACCATTATTTTTTTATTGGGAATTTTACCTGAAACATATAGTAAAGAATTGAAATACCTGATTGTAAATGTATTAACAGTGGCTAGGATTGTATTTGTTAAAAATTGGAAAAATGAGAAAATACCATCGCAGGAAGAAATCATTAAGAAAATATTGGAATATGCTGAAATGAGTAGATCGACATTTGATATTAGAGAACAAGAGGATAAACAATTTTATAAAATCTGGGACCTTTTCTATCAATGGTTAGATAATAAAACACAATAATAGAATATCTAGAATTTCAGAAAATAATGAATATATAAAGATATATTTCTTTTTTTTTTGATATCATATCTATAAAATGTTTTTAGGATAGATCTGGTAGGATTATATGAATTGTTATAAAATAAACTAATTATAGTTATCTCGCAAAGTATGAATGAATAAAATTATAGTCAAATGATTGTTTAATAGTGATACTAGGGTATTTAATCTTTGATTGATAATATGAGTTATTATGTAATGTGACTGTAATTGAGACTATGAAATGGATGCACAAAAAATTGGTAAACCAACCGACACACTGCTTGTACATTTATGAAAGAAAGCTGGATGTTTTTATGTTTTGTTTGTTCTGTTTGTTTTTAAAAACCAATAAAATTGTTTTTTTTTAAAAAACCCAATTATTATATTAGTTCCAGTAATGCACTTTGTATTTCCTAAGAAATACTGCAATGTTATTCCAACTTTTTAAAGTCTTGGAATGAACTCTGGGCAAATATTAGCTGAGATTTTTGTAGGGACGACTTTTCTTACACTCACATCTGAGGAAGCTTCCATCTTTTTCTACTGTGTCGCTCTAACAATTCCATTATTTTGTCCCCAGCTGCAACCTCTGTAGGCTTAAAGTTAGCTTGAACTATTAACTTTAACTGACGTTAAAATACTGTCATCTTCCCTTCAAATACAACCTTTCCCGGCCTGTCATTTTCAAGAACTAAGCACTGTTAAAAATGTCAAGTCCCGTTTTTTTCCCCCTTGCACATCAGGAGGAAGCCCTTCGCATGGAAACTAGCTGCAGATTGAACCAAACAACTATTAGCTTGTTTGCCCAAGCATGTATGTTTCCTCTACTCCAATTCATACCAATAAATTGCTTAAACACCTTTCCTA
Organism: Hydrophis major; assembly: GCA_033807585.1. NCBI lineage: Eukaryota > Metazoa > Chordata > Lepidosauria > Squamata > Elapidae > Hydrophis > Hydrophis major. Next base: position 227,179,449 of record CM066329.1, read on the forward strand.
TTTTTCCTTCCCTGACAGGCCAGCTTCTTGGCCTCCAACAGGCATCTTTCGTCATCTCACAGCAGAGAGCCAAATGCAAAGGCTGCTATCCAGAGAGAAAGGAAATCAAAGGACAGTTTCCAAAGCAACCTTTCCTTAATCGATGCTCCTTTGCCCTGGGCACCTTAAGCACCAACCTTCACAAGGACAGAAGGAAAAACAACACGGACAAGAGAAATGGTTCAAAACAATGAGAATTAGGGGCGGGAAAGCAGGGAGAGCAGATGCTTGTCTTTTTTCATCCACCCCTTCTAAGTGAGAATAGCGATGGATTCCTCTTTTATTTAATGTCCCTTGAGAATGTCTGATCAATGTTCCAAAAGCATCTGGCAATCCCTAACATAACTCGAGTTGGGAATGGGCAAAGACAAGCCCCAGTTATTTTGCCCTCTTGTCGTACATTCTATGGGTGGACCCAAGAGGACTGCTCCCATGTCTCAGAAGTTGTCCCTTGCCAGGAGCATCTTTTGCTCCAATACAGTATTGCTAAAGACCATCGCAAGGCACTGGCTCGAAAGCTGAATTCTCACCTCTGAGGTCTCACTTGATTGCACTGCATCTTTGGCCATTTCCCCAGTAGTGATTTAAAAGGTCTTCCAACCACTGCTATGTCAACGTTACATCACTTCAACGATGGCAGGGTGATGCTGTGAAAATGTTACATCTCACTACCTTGGGTGTGTGTGTGTGTGTAAATCTCCTTTTGAGCCATGATGTGGCCTCTTCCATTTGGCAGCCAAAAAGTGCAGCCTAGTGGTCCAAGAAGGCTTTAGGGTGGGGCCATACATAAATGCTAAAGGAGCTGATTTGCCCACAGAGGATACATATATCTTTAGGTAAGATAGAATCCTCAGAACCTTTCCACATGTGACAATCTTCTCATGCCCAATTCAGCACAGTTTTACTACAGAACAGTGGCCATTTTTTCCTACTGGTATTTCACTTGTATTTACACTGCTTTACAAGCCTGACCTCTTTTAGCCTCATTTCACAACAATCCCTGTCAGACAGATCTGTATTACTGAAGCTGAGGTAAATAGACTTTCCTCCAACAGCCTCTCAATGGCATCACACGCTAGACCAGGGCGTTTCAAACTTTCTAAATTTTCCAGAACCCCAGACCTAGAGGCAAAGTAGCAGAAAATATAAAATTAGCTTATGTTCCAGTCAGTTTCCCCCTGCTTCGTCTCTCGTGCACAGAGATTAGGGGTCTTAAAGTGAGATTGAGCATGGATCTGTGGAACAACATTTTGTGAGAGCCCACTAGCTATTGCCTTACATGCTGTAAAAACCAAGCTATCCCTTTAAGTCATAACAAATAGAACCCATTTGTTTGGCACAGAACATTATGTGAGCAGACCAATAGTGTTGGATTAACTTTTGTTTAGGATTTAGGGTGTTGTGTGTGAGACCTGTTCTTGATTGTAGATTGGGCAGCAGTTCATTTCTTCAAGAACCTCTGCTCTTCTTTTTATTCATTGCACATTGCACAAACTTAGATCTAGAAATCTATCTTAATCTTGGGTTTTAAGTCAGTTGCTTTGCCCTGGATAGCAAAAGTTCTCGAGACATTCCTAATATTTCCAGGCTGGAAATATAGCAATAGCAATAGCAGACTTATATACCACTTTATAGTGCTTTACAGCCCTCTCTAAGTGGTTTACAGAGTCAGCATATTGTCCCCCAACAATCTGGGTCCTCATTTTACCAACTTGGGAAAGATGGAAGGCTGAATCAACCTTGAGCCTGGTGAGAATTAAACTGTTGGCAGTGGGAAGAATTAGCCTGCAATACTGCACTCTAACTACTGCGCCGCCACCATCACATCTAGAAGCTGAGGGCAATGAAGTTGTCTTTTTATTCTGCTGTATTGCATTGCATTGCATTGACCCTATTCATTTATTTTATTTATTTATTCTATTTATATAGCCACTCATCTATCTGAGATACTCTGGATGACAACAAAAATAAAGAATTGCTTTAAAACTAAAACCACACTGATATTCAACACAAGCCATTAGACACAGACAGCCATGCCGGAGCTTCCCATTTAAGGTCCCCAATGCCTTCAAGGTCTTGGGCAAGAACCAGGCCTTGTCAGTCTTGCAAATGGCCAATAGAATAGGGAATGTTCATATTTCTACATTGGGGAAAATCTTTCTTACTCAGCCCTGAAGCTTTCTTGCTGGACCAGTCAGATACCTCTTTGGACAACCTACACCCCAGGATGTTGTCAGAAGAATGAAATGAGAAAAGATTTTGAAGTCCTGTACAAATAGCTGAATATAAAGACATGTATTCTATCAACCAGGGAAAATGTCAAAGATTGTACTCATCATTTGGTAACTTCGTGGCTATTTTTAATCAAGGCCTGGCTGTACAGTAATGGCATTAAGATGTTGATCCATTGCTCTTTTCTTAGGCTGACTTCAGTGCATACAACTCTCACTTATATGTGATTCCAGATCTTAAACATGCTAATATCTTCACAACATGAAGAACTATGCTGGCAAATGAAGGGCAATTATGCACCTTCAAGCTTCTTACTTCTAAGTTGCCAAGCATTGGAAAGCCTGCAGACAGGAGAGAACCTGGTGATGTGTATTTGAAACCTTTCCCATGGCTGTGTTGCACTGGTTTCCATTCTTCTTTGATTCAGCAGAAAACTCTATCAACATGACATTTGCTGTCCTATTCCTCATTTTTTTCTGCCTCTCTTGCCTCCATCCCGAATCCTAACAGCGGCCTGACATCTCTCCAAGGTAAAAGGGAGACAAAAACTAATTGACTTTGCACACCTTACATGCCCATCGAATGAGATAAAATACTGAAGATTGTCTCATTCATAGCATGTGTTTGCAATAAATGAAGGAATCATCATGGAGGCAAGATAGAAAAAAAGAAGAGACTGGAAAATGCTTGTTAAGTGCAAGCATGGAAAAAACTCAAAGAAGACTTCTCAAGAGGTTAGAAGCCAGCCCATCTCATTACAGATAAAAGCCCAGGAAGCACATACTATGGAACTCTTTAAGAAGCCGTCTGTTCTGTCTTTTAATTGCTGGCTGAATATAAAGACAGTCCGGCAAACTCTACAGAGGCTTCTGTACAAAGTTTCTTTATTGGGTCACAAGGCATCCTTGAAGTATAACTCACAGTTATGTCGAGATCCATCTAATGTCCAATCTTTGCTTAGTTGACTTCACAGTGTAAAATTATAGTGATCTTCATCCCATAGCGATGGAGCAAAGGCTGAGACACCAGCACGGGGCTGGGGTCCAAGCAAGAGTAAAGGAAACTCCTCCAACTCAACCAAGGGTCAATTCAGTGACCAATCAGGATGACAGATGTGACCACATGACATGAACTACATATCCCATGATGCATTAACTACATTTACCATGAGGCATTCCCTTAAGGGGACAGCTCCCAATTCCCACTTAACTATCCAGATTCCCAATTAACGATATACTGTCTGGACAGCACACTGTCTTGAATCTGAACTTTTGTGTAACTAGAATTGACAGCATAGCAGTCAAACTTGCAAACGACCAAATTAGTAAAACAGGAGTGCATGGCAAAGAACTGTACAAGGGGCTTTCAGATTAGAGAATAAACACCAAGAGTAAAGCACTCTTATTTTACAGGGACACAGTTGGTGTAACTCAAGGAGAGAATGGGAGAAAGATGGAAGGGCTCAGGAGCAGTTTAACCATGTCATGATCCAGCATCTGGCTGCCTTGAAAAGGTAAAAATCATTGTAGAATTTCACTAAAGAATCAATCCAGGAACATCCCCTCCTCAACTTGCTGGAACCTGTTAACAAAACCCGGCTTTGGGTATAGTTTATTATTGGATCTTCATAAAGGATTCAGAACTCTTTCTCAAAGTTGGGACAAGCAACTTAAACAATCTGCAGGGGGTTGGAATCCTTCAGGAAGGAAGTTACAGCCTTTGACTCATGTAAAGTTTGAGGAGGAGGTGAGTAAGAGGAGACTGGCGGTAACAGCTAAAATTATGCCCAATGTGACAATTGTGGGGAAATCGGCACATAAGAAAGCCAGACAGTTAAAGAAGACACTTTTATATGCAGCTTCTAGTTAAAAGGAGGGCTTCTGAAAGCTGCATCCATGCACAGCTCTGAAGATGTATTAAGCAAAGGGCCAAACAATAGAGTGACCAACAACTAGTAGTCATAAGAGCTAGGTATGAGCTATCTCTGGTGCCCATAATCAGACGTTTCCATATACACTGGTGAACTGAAAAGAATGTGTAGTTGTCCAAGGCTCCAAAAGTTCTCCAGTCAGCAGGGGAGGGTGAGGAATAAAGCACCTGTTTGGGGGAAGAGGGACAAAAGGCTTCACTTGACTTTAGAGTAACATCCATCTCTTCAAAAGCATTGGAGCAGAATAAAGAGGTGGGCAGGCCCAGGACAAAAAGGAATTGGGTGTAATCAGCATGGAATGAAAGTCATTCAGTGCAATCAGTATAGATAGATTCCCTATGCTTCGTGCATTTGATGGGACAACTGGTGGCAACATTTAAAAGTGCTTTCGGAGCTGCCCCCAAGGCTTTTGGGGGAGGGGAGACTTCTGGGGCTCAGGCTCAGTGCAGACCGGCAGACAATATGAACGGTGGCTTGGCTCGCTGCCCACACTGAATCTTCAAACAACCTGCTGCTAAGATTTCCACAGAATCTCTTGAAGGCTGAGTCGTTTTGGGGAGCGGGTGGGGTTAGATTCAGCAGAAATTAGTGCTGCTGAATTGTTGCATCCCCACCGTGAGCTTTAACTTCAAACGGCGATTTCGAGAGTGCTAGGGCTACCCTGGCCCTGCAGGATGTAGAGTTAGTTTTGAACATCTGGGTCGCTTGGCGAAAATCCGGCCAAACCCCAGGGGTCTTGCAGAAGGTGCATTGGCCCGCGGGCGTGAGTGTGTGTGTGTGTGTGTGTGTGTGGACGCGCGCGCTTGTGTGGCTATGCATACACCTATTTGCCAATCGGAGAATCTTTGGGGCGACCAAAGGAAGGAAAAGTGGGGGCGAGGATGCAGAGAGAGGGGGGGGGGATTAGGGAGGGAGGAGGGAGAGGTGGCAACTGGAAAAGGCTAAAGGGAAAGAAAAAGAGCATCATTCCTCTTTCTCTCGCGTTCTCCCTCCCTCCTCTCTCGTCCTAAATGCATAGCGGGGGGGAGGGTCTCTCCCCTCCCTCCCCCTCCCATTTGCACTCCAATCCTCTCCAAAGCTGGATGCATTAAAACGCGAGGATTTTCCGAGCGGATTTCTTTGCCCGTCGCTTCGCTGCCATCTCTTAATTCCCTCGGGCGCCCGCCGAACCGTCCTCCCGGTCGCCTCCTCTCTCCGGAGCAGGCGGAGATGCCGGGCGGAGAGACCCCCGAGTCCCAGGGATCCCTTGGGGAGCCTTCGGCGGCGGCGGCAGCAGAAGTCCCCGGCGTCAGGTAAGAGGGAGAAGAAGGCGGGATGGGGGGGGGGGCGGGGCGGTTGTGCCTGGCAAGGAGACGAGAGTTGCCCCGAGCATCTGCAGAGGGCTTTCCTCGCGGACTTACCACTAAGGGAAAGCAAAGGAAGAAGGCAAGTGGAACCTGTGCTCACGGGGGGAGGAGATGCTTGCAGCGGGCATGCAACTCGGCTTCAAACCGCATCAGGAAGCCCCCTCGTCCCGAGGCGCTTTGGAAGAGAACCCGCGGGAGCAGAAAAGCGTTTTCTATTTGCCGCTCGGGAGCATCCTCGGTTCTTTTGCTTTCCAGGCTAAGTCTGAGAGGCAAAAGCAGAGCCCGCAAAAGTGGACGCGCCTCACCCTCCGCCCCCAGCCCAGCCCAGCTCAGTCCTAGAATACAAGGCTCCCCTTCAGAAGAAGCGGCCGGCGGGGAAGCGGGTCTGTGGGGCGAGGCGCTGATGGGATAGAAGTAATAGGGCGAAGGGAAGCAGCCCGGTCTGTCCCACGAGGAACAGCCCACTCTGCCGGTGCGCCTGGCCTGCTCTTGCTCACGCTCCCGAGACATTACTGGGAGAAGAGAAAATGCCTTTGTGTGGCTTTCCCCAAGATTGGATCATCCGACCCTTTGGAGCGAACGCCCGGCTCTTCCACGAGGGACTGCCAGATGCAAGTCATTCCCCCCCCCCCCGAACTAGTTGTATGGCCAAAGAGGAAAGCAGAGGTGAAACCGTTCACCCATTTTGCAGATGGGTAAGCTGAGGGGAGGGAAAGAGCTTTTGCTATAAAGGCTCCCGCAGCAAACCCGCTGCAAATGGACAAGTTGGTACCAGGGAAGGAACATCAACTTTTCTGAATATCTGAAGCCCATCAGCTAGAAAAGGGCTACTTATTTAGAAAATAATGTTATGTGATGGGAAGAAATCAAGAGGTCAGCTCCATCTCCATAGAAAGATGGTTATCTCTGTGCTGGCCACCCAGGAATGTTTGTGTTAAGAAGCCTGAGGCCATTTTGACCAAGGTTAAAGAACTAGATAGGTTAACAAGACCTCAGCCTGGCGGTTCTGCTTTTCATAGTAGGGCATTAATATAGTTTGCAAATGTTCCTTGAAATCTAATAGTGAAAATGACCTTTCTCAGGGAGTTCTCAGAGTTTGACCTGTCTTCCAACTGCCTCCTTGCCTAGAGGATCTTCTCTAGGTAACGAACATCTCAAGGCTGAGGGATCTTAACAGGGATAAGCAACTGGGAGATACTCGTGGGCATCGCAGGAATTATTATTTCCTAGGTGTTGTCAGAAAATAGTTCCAGTGTGGCAATCCTTAAACACCTACATACCAGAAAGCAAGTTAATATGCTTCCCCCCCCCCCCCCCACACACACACATACTCTCTAGCACCAGAGGTTGCACTGTTCTGCCCTAGTTTTGATTCTTTGGATAGCAGACAAGTGGGCAAATTTCTAAACAAGCCATTTGATTACAGTAATTTATCAGTTTTATTTTCTAGCAAAACTTACACATGAAGCCCAGTGGTATTCTTGTAAACAAGGATGAAGATGCAATGATGGGAGGAGAGGAGGAGGAAGAGGATGGGATGAAGAGGAGGAAAAGGAGGAGGAAGGGGAAGAGGAGGAGGAGGAAGAAGAGGATAGCAAGAGCAAAGAAAAAGGATAATTTGGACATATTGATGCCCATAGACACTGCAGCGCTCAAACCTGAGAAAACAGGTTGTATAGTTTCTGTGTAGTTTAGATATTTGAACTTTCATGCCATCTGTCGTCATCTGGATTCAACCTTATTCTATCAGCCAGACTTTTTACAACCTCAGGCACTTTCTAGTAATCATCTCATGATTTTTCTTTTGTTCAATAATGATAAAGACTCAGGAATCCAAAGAGATTCTGCACAGGAAAGCTTCAACATGCCAGGGGGGAAAAAAATAATATTACCATTTCAACTTTGAATCAACAGGACAAAATTACAGGCCAGCAGACAGTCAGAATAGGAAGCAGTAAGAGAGGAAGCAACATAGATGGTTCATTGGCCTCGTGAAGCAGGTCCCAGTTCAATTTCTGGCTTCTCCTGGTAATGTCCTTCCTCTTAAAAAAACCAAAACAAAACCCTTCTTTCAGTCAACCTAGACTAGCCCTCCTGACTTGGTTCTATTCATATATGTTAGGATTATAACTCCCAGAGCGTGTAAGCTTCAGATTGCCTTGCAAAGCATTAGAGATGTGCAGATTAATAGTTAGAACCTTCCAGAAAAGTCTAGATCATTCTTTATCTGTCAACCATTCCTGGTAAACCAGACAGGAAACATGACAAGATGAGGTAAATCTACTTTATTGTATCTGGTCAGAACACCGGGTGCCATCCTCCCCCAATAGTCTCAACTGTCAGTACCTATCCTCCATCCCTCCATACACATACACCTCATCACAACTGATGAGGTTTCTTGGATCAGAAGTGAAGCGTTTTGTTCTTCCTCAGGGAAAAAACAGCCCAGTTGTCTTTTGAAAAAGCACTTTTGAGACTACTTTATTGTAAGGTTACATGAACAAAATCTTGCAAGCCTGAAGGTACAAACTGCCCACTGTTACTTTTAAGCATCTGATTAATTAGAGCGGGTCCTTCTTAACATTTCTTTCTCTGACTGTTAAGCAACCAACCGAGGACTACTCAGCTTCTAGTTTGATCATTCCCTAGGCAGCATCTCTCTCCTTCCTCCCTCAAGGTCATCCATACCTTTCACGACAATATCCCTCTGGAATATGCCATTCTGGAGACAGTGGTTTCCAGAAGTAAAACCTCCTAACTAGAAACAGGTTGAGGTGCTTCACACATGCTGCTTTAAAGGAAACAAACCTATTTCAGAACTGGCGCACTCAGAAAATGGCAAACCACTTCCAGTTTGAAGGATTTACCTTTGCAAAGAAGCCAAATCTCCCAAACAGTAAAGTGTGGGAGGAAACTCAGCCCCAGTGCAGAGGGAAATGGAATTCTGAAGTTTTCCAGAATATTCCATTCCCAGGATAATGAATTTGTGTGCATCACTACATAGGACCTTGTACTAGAAAACTTGCCAGCCACGTTTTCACTTGGTTGTGTTATGTGGACTCAGTTCAGCTACTTAATACGGGATTCTATATATCATGCACACCAACCACATTGAATGAATTGAGTAGACTGAAGCTAAGTTAACTACAGTATAAGTAATCATGCTGTATAGTGCTACTATTATGTCAAGAAGTCTGGTGGATGCTAGATTTGGGAAAGGCTAGGGAAGACGGTTAGGACCATGGTCTGACTCTGTACAAAGCGGTTTCTTATAAGCCAAAAGAATCAGTGAAAAAAAAAAATCAGCATCCCTCCACATCCATCCTGCTTGCATAACCAGCTGTTTCTGCTCTTAATCCTCCTTGGAAGGGAGAGGGATCCTCTCCTTGACATCTAACCCTGCCCTCCCAGCCTGTTCTCATCAGATATCTTCCTTTCTGAACTGCCTGATGAACACAGCTAGCCTTGACTTTAGCGCTTTCACCAGCTAAATTCCATCTGTACGGCCAGGGTCGCAGAGCAAAATAAATTAGTTTTCACTGCATCAAAACCTCCAGGATTGTATCCTTGACTTCTCCAACTCCTTTCCCCCTTTCTGTCGTTTTTTTGCTCCTTCTCCTCATTCCCAAAGATCTGAAGTCATTTCTTCTGGCCTGAGCCTTCAATCTCTTCTACTTCGACTAATCCCTGCCATCTGCTCTACTATAATCCTGGACTTGTGTGTAGGTGTAGAAACAGTTTAGGGTCTCCTGCTTGAGTGAGGGGTTGGATTAGATGATCTACAAGGTCCCTTCCAACTCAAATCTGTTAAATTTCCTGTGTGCTTTTCATTGAGCTGCCCCATGAAGAGTCCTTTTAATTGAGAACTTCTTGGGCAACAATATTAATGCAAATTGCCATTCCCTTCGTCCAGAAGATCCTCCCAACTTCCCAAGCTAGTTTACAACCATGTGATCTCCTCGTGGCCTCTGATCCATGGAATGACCTTGCTTATGCTTAGCTTTTGGGGGAATCAATCGAAGTCAGCTAGAGGCTGCTGTGTCCAGTATTGCTATGAACCCTCCATCATTTGAGCTCCCTTAAGATAAAAAATATCCTGGCGTTCTGGATAATTTGTAAGTAAGCTATTGACTTGCCAACCAAATCATACGACAAGTAGCAAAATTCTGTCTGGCAGTCTGGCAGATACAGCCCTGTTGCATGGAGCAACAGAAAGTGACAGAAGGGAGAAATTAAGTATAAATAAATTAAGTTGGTATATTCATGCACTGTACTTTGATTTTTTGTGTGTGTGATTTCACAAAACTTGTATATCTCTTGTTTTATTTATCATTTGTAATCAAGTTGATTGGCAGGAGAAAGATAGCAATAGAGAAGACTGTGCTTGGTGCCTACTTCATCTATATTTTTTTGGATATAAAATCCAACTTTCTTGGTTTTTTTTTAAAGAAACAAGCCAAATTAAATGTCTAATTCTTAGTTAGCCTTAGAGATAAGATGTAGATAGGCAGTTCCTGAGAATCCAAGTCAGCACAAATATCTTGTTGTTTGAGGCAAACAGCCTCATAATCCCACCATCCTCACATTGGAGGCTTCGGTCATAGCTGTCTGAACACTGGTCCCATTTCCATTGTTTCTTTCCTAAACTGTTGCAAAAAGCTGTGGAAGCAAGGGAGGGGAGGAGAAATCTTCTCCTTTAGCTTTGGATTCCCCTGATATCTCTATAACATTCCTCCTTTGAGGGTACTTTAATCCCCCTTGTTTAATTATTCTGTTAACCCTTTGCATTCTGAAAAGACAGGCAGGAGGGCAATGACTGCAGACATCAGCAGGGGAAACTCCAGATAGGCACTTTTAGAAGAGAGCCAGATGGAGTCCCAGCATGTCCAGGATAAGCTCCAAGCTTGTCCTCCACAGGCTCCAGCTATAGGATCAAGCCAGCTGGATCACTGGAGAATGGTAGGGAGGATAGTTGCCAGAAAGGAAGTGGAACCATTTGAGACTCAGCCATAGAACGCAGGACAATACAAAAGGGGAAAGTCAGCTGTTGTGTGTATCCAAGTATATATATAACCTGAAGACCAGGAACATTTTTAAGCCACAGGCTTCCTCTAGAACAATTTTCCTCGATCAAATATTTCTCCAAAGGTAGCAGAGCACTCTTCTTGCACCTCCAGCCAGCCCAGAAGGCCCAATGGTTGCATTGATCACGGGGGTCTAGGATAACTCATTGAATGTCAAAGAACTGGGGAAGTTTCCTCGGGTAGAACTGCCTTCCTGGCAAATCATTCCTGTGTAGCTCTTCCTCATCAGAAGTAACAATAACAAATCTCCTAATTGGAAGCAGAAGCTGGCTCTGGCAGACACAAGTTCAGTTTTGTAGCAGATGTTAATATAGAAATAGCACTTAGACTTATATTCCGCTTCACAGTGCTTTACAGCCCTCTCAAAGTGGTTTACAGAGTCAACCTATTGCTCTCAACGATCTGGGTCCTCATTTTACCCACCTCGGAAGGATGGAAGACTGAGTCAACCTTGAGCCTGGTGGATTCAATCTGCCAAATTGCAGGCAGTTGGTAGTCAGCAGAAGTAGCCTGTAATACTAACCACTGCACCACCAAGGCTAATATATTGTATTCAGTGGGTATGAAAATGACAACACAGTTGCATTAACTTTGACTTGGCAATAGTTTAGTTTGTTCTATACTTGTGCTTACTTTTGAAGAAGAAACAAGCTATCTGAAGCAGAGGTAGAAAGGCTAATTGGCTTATTTGGTTAACACACCACACCCACCAAGCTATGCCCACAGAACTGGTAGTAAAACTTTTTGAATCCCCTGCTGGATTGAACCCTTGGCCCATCTAGTTCAGCAGTCTCTCACCAGAGTAGCAACCAAAGGAACAAGGAAGTCCATTGTCAAAAGCACTCCCATTCCATAAAACCTAATAGCCATTGATCCCCATGACTTCCATTAACTGCCCCAACTTTTTTTTGAAGCCAGCCAAACTGATAACTAGCACTATAACTTGTGGTTATGTTTTACTATTTTGTAAAATGTAGTGTTTCAATACTGTTTTGAGGAATTGCAGGATGTATAACTGGGTGCGCAGGATATGTATATACTGTAGGTAGTTCTCTATTTATAACCATAATGGAGTGGAATTACAATTCTAAGTCGTTGTGGCCTGATTGCACCTGTGAATATTTTTGAGGTAACAGATCAACTTTAATAAAAATATAGATCGATACAATTAATGTGCCCCAGTTTTTACCTGAGGAAAAGAGATCATTCCAGCCCATTCTTATTTCTTAGAGCAGCAGCCCCCAATCTTTTGGGCACTGGTTCCATGGACAGAGGTTTTTCTGCCTTCTGCACAGAGGTGGATTTGAAGCTGTACAGATGCAGATAAATAACTCAACAAGACGTCCATAACAAATTTCATTTATTGGTTCATCAGGTATCCTCATAACTCACGTTTATGACAAAGTTCTTCTTTAATGACCAATCCTTTGTATATCTGCCTTGTAGTAAAAGATGGTTATCTCCTAACCCATCTCATAGCAATAGAAAGAAGCTGCCATGAGTTAGAGAGTTCAGACAAAGAATGAGGAAAACCTCCCCTACCCTTTGAGGGTCAATTTAGTGACAATCAGGATTACAGATGTGATCACATGACATGAACTACATTTCCCAGGATACCTTTAACTACATTTACCATGATGCATTCCCTTAAGGGGACAGCTCATAATTCCTAAATAACTGTCCAATTCCCATAGACTGGTTGGGACAGCACACTCTCCTCCTGGAATTGTAAATTCCACTATTAAAAGAAGAAAAAAATTAACTATAAACTAAGATAAGCAGTAAACAGTTAGCTATGTAACTAAGAAAAAAACAGTAAACATTAATAAAGCATCAAACAAAGCAAAGCATGAAAAGCTTGAAGTGCAGTCTTCAAGTTTGGCCTCTTGGTGCAAGTCTGCTGGTCACCTCTGGTGGCCTTTTAGGGTGTATAGGTACTCTTGGCAGCAAAGGTAAGTGTTGTGTATGCACCATAGTTAATAAAGTATGAGCTTGAGGTAAAGTGCAGGGTTCTGGCCCTGCACTTCTGATTGGCTGTTAGGCGGCCAGATCGGATTGGTTAGTTCTCAGGAATCTGATTGGCCTTAACAGAGGGTTCTTATTGGTTAAAAGAGCTAGCGTTCATAGCTCGCTATTGGACAATTCTTACAAGGGTTGCCTATATAAGGCAGAGTTCACTCTTGTTGTTTTCAGAAGTCACTATGCAAATAAAGAGCTGAAAGTTCACTATTCAGAGGCTGTCTCCATTTACTTCGACCCATGTCCAAGTACTTAACACTGGCGACGAGGGTGGGATGTGGAGATGTCTGAACCGAAGAAGCCAGGAAGCAATACCGAGCATGTAATAAGATGACGCCAACAACAGAACCATGTCCGGCGGCATCGTACCACCCGCTCCGTTCGATCCAAACCAAGAGGATTGGGAATCCTACATGGATCGCTTCCAAATGTTTCTCGAGACGAATAACTTGAAGGACGCCACACCAGCAAAGAAGTGGGCACTGTTCCTGACGCATTGCGGCCCAGCTGTGTTTAAGATGGCTAAAGCACTCGCCAAACCTCGAGAAGTGAAAGCCATGAGCTGGGACGACCTCGAACCCATCCTGAGAGACCATTACGCGCCAACCGTGCCTACACTTGTGAGACGCCATGAGTTTTATCAGAGAAACCAATGAAAAGGGGAGAGCATGGCCGATTTCGTGGCGGACATCCGAAATTTAGGGGGCCTCTGTGGGTTCGCCGATTTAGAAGAAGCACTAAGAGATCGAGTAATTCTGGGATTAGATGCGCTAGGCGTGCAAAGCAAGCTGATGGCGAAAGGCGACATCAGCCTTGCTGACACCATCGCTGAAGCCACGGCTGCGGAGGCGACTAAAAAGTCGGCTGCACAATTACGGCGAAGCCGCACTCCGGCAACATGACCGACTGGCGAAATCTCACCCAACTCAGAAGGGTAGCTACTAACAACGCACCACGAGGACCTCTCTTCGTCGTCAGACAGCAACAAAGAAGGGGTCCATCGACTGCGGTCCGACTGGGACCCTTGCCCAAAGCCCTTATACCCTTGCGCTGGCTGTGGAGCAAACCATGCCAGGGCCGAATGCAAATTCCGCGACGCACTCTGCCATGAGTGCGGGAAATGAGGCCACATCAGCCGGGTCTGCCGCAGCTTACCAGGACCCAGCCAGGCCTCAAAAGGGGCCAACTATTGCCAATCGACAGGAAACCGTCCTGTAAGGGGAGAGCCAGTAAACCACTCCTACAGAAATCGAGCTTTGCAAAAAGAAGAGGCTCACCATACTATCACTATAGGTCACGCCTCAGTTTTGGACACTAAGAAAATACGAGTCACGGTAGCCGTCGAGAACCAGTCTTGCCACATGGAGGTCGACTTGGGATCGTCCCCCTCGATGGTGTCTTGGAAGACACTCAAGCAACTCATCCCCACAATCCAACGCCAAGACCTCAAATTTCAACGCCTCATCCTCAAGGACTACCAAGGAAATCGAATCCCCGTTGTCGGGTCCTGCCGAGTCCAAGTCTCCTTCAAGAAGCATACAGCGTACTTACCCCTAACGATCATCGATAGAGATAGGCCTAGTCTATTAGGCCTCCAATGGTTCATGCCACTCGGCATCGAAGTGGCCGGCGTGAACCGAGTCGGTGGTTGTGAGTGGGAGGAAGACCTTATCTCTGAGTTCAGCGACGTCTTCGCGGACAGCTTAGGCGAGTATAAGGGGACCCCAATTTCATTTAGTCTAGATCAAAAGGTAGACCCTATTCGCTTGAAGCCCCGTCAAGTTCCATTCACTCTTAAAGCAAAGATCGACGAACAACTTGACAAGTTAATTGCTCAAGGGGTGTTGAAGCCCATCGATCACTCTCCATGGGAAACCCCTATTGTAACACCCATTAAGCCAGATGGGTCAATCCGAATTTGTGGAGACTACTGGGCCACTTTAAACCACGCCCTACAGCAGAATGCATATCCAGTTCCGGTGGTGCAGCATCTCCTTCATTCCTTGGGGGGCGGAAAGGTTTTCGCTAAATTAGATTTACCTCAAGCTTATCAACAACGACCAGTGGATGAAAAGACGGCCCAAGCCCAAACAATTGTAACGCACAGAGGTGCTTTTAAATGTACTCGATTGCAATTTGGGGTTAGTGTAGCCCCGGGGATCTTCCAGAGCCTCATGGAAAGGTTATTACAGGGAATCAAGGGTGTGGTTCCTTATTTTGATGACGTATTAATTGCAGCCCTACCAAAAAATCTTGCAAGATCGTTTGAAATGTGTTCTTAAAAAATTCCAAGAGGCAGGACTTAAGGTGAAAAAAAATAAATGTCACTTATATACTGACAGTGTTGAGTTTCTAGGATAACGGATTGATAGCCAGGGCATTCATCCTACCGAAAGTAAATTAAAGGTGATAAAAAACGCTCCCAGGCCATGGAACAAGGCCGATTTACAGGCGTTCTTAGGCTTCATTAATTTCTATAATGTATTTTTACCGCACAAGGCAACTGTTGCTGAACCGTTACACCGGTTATTAGATAAAAAAGCATTGTGGGTATGGGGTTACCGGGAAGAACAAGCGTTCCGGAATGTTAAAAAACTGCTCACATCTGACTCTGTACTTATGCAGTATAACGAGACTTTACCGTTAGTAATAAACTGCGATGCATCGCCTTTTGGGGTGGGCGCCATTTTGAGCCATGTACTGCCTAATGGGAACGAAGCCCCTGTTGCATACTTTTCGAAGACTCTTTCACAAGCAGAGCAGAACTATGGACAAATTGATAAAGAAGCTCTCGCAATCGTTTCAGATGTAAAGAAATTTCATGAATATGTGTATGGAAAAACATTTACCATTATAACTGACCACAAACCGTTGCTAGGGATAATAGCCGGGGACAAGCCAACCCCCTACATATTATCCCCTAGAATGACCCGATGGTCAGAATTCCTAGCTGCTTATAATTATCACCTTCAATATCGCCCGGGGAAAGCCATTCCCCACACCGACGCATTAAGCCGAGCACCGCTTCCAGAGACTCTCGATAATCTGGCACCAACGGCAACTATGTTGCAGATCGAAACACTCAATTCGCCGCCTATGACCGCCCAAGACATCGCGAGAGAAACCAAATGAGACCACACCCTAGCTCGAGTCCTAGGCTGGGTAGAACGCGGATGGCCATTGGACCAAGTACCAGATGACTTCGCACCATTTAAATCTCGACAGACTGAACTTTTTTCCCAAAAAGGCTGTATCATCTGGGGTGATAGAGTCGTTGTCCCAGAACGACTCCGAAAGATGCTGCTACAAATTCTGCACGAGGGCCACCCTGGCATCGTGCGGATGAAAGTGCTTGCACGAAGCTACGCATGGTGGCCGGGCATGGACCGGCAAATCGAGCAGTGGGTCAAAGCATGTGCCAATTGCCAACAAGTCAGCAACGCCCCACCAAAAGCCATGCCTACTGAATGGGAGATGCCACGTGGACCCTGGTCCAGAATCCACCTGGATTTCGCAGGGCCAACCAAGGGCTACACCTTCCTGCTGACAGTCGACGCATACTCCAATTGGTTAGAAATTCATCGTATGACGGCTACAACTTCCGAGGCAGTGATCAAGATCCTAAACAGACTCTTTGCAACCCACGGATTGCCTGACATCCTGATGTCCGATAATGGGTCACAGTTTACGGCTCTAATGTTCGAACAGTACCTCACTGACCGCAGCATCCGCCATGCGCTCACCTCGCCTGTGCACCCTGCGACCAATGGCCGAGCGGAATGCATGGTCCAATTTGTTAAAAAGACTTTGCAAAAAATGGACTATGACAATATCGATGACAAGGTCAACCAAATTCTCTTTTTGCAACACATAACTCCACATAGCGTCACCAGCAGAACTCCCGCCGAACTACTGATGGGACGAAGACTCCGTTCCCACCTCGACCGGTTGCACCCTGCTTACGAACCAGAAAAGCCAATAGGATCCAGTGGCCGCTGTCGCACCTTCCAGGTAGAAGACCTCATTTACGCATGGAATTTATCGGGCGATCCGTTATGGATAGAGGCGACGGTAGTACGAGTGACCGGCCCCAAATCCTACGTAGTGAAATGCTGTGACAATAGACTGTGGAAACAGCATATCAACCAATTACGGTCACGACTCACAACAGCCAGTCAACAACTCCCCCATGACCAAACTGAGGGGGGAGGAGGTACAGAAGAAGATGGCGTTCCAGGGAACCTGCTCGAAGGGAGCAACAAATTAAGCGATACTCAGGAAATGGAGCAGGAAGGAGAATCGTTTGCACCGCAAGAAATTGCACCTGAGCAAGAAGCACAGCCACTGCCAAACAACAATCTACCTCAACAGGATTGCAATCAACCAGTCCAACGAAAATCAGAAAGACTTAAAAGACAACTGTCCTATTTAAAGGACTATATAACTACACCGTAATTAAGAAGCCAGGGGGAAGGGGTGTTGTGTATGTACCATAGTTAATAAAGTATGAGCTTGAGGTAAAGTGCAGGGTTCTGGCCCTGCACTTCTGATTGGCTGTTAGGCGGCCAGATCGGATTGGTTAGTTCTCAGGAATCCGATTGGTCCTTAACAGAGGGTTCTTATTGGTTAAAAGAGCTAGCGTTCATAGCTCGCTATTGGACAATTCTTACAAGGGTTGCCTATATAAGGCAGAGTTCACTGTTGTTGTTTTCAGAAGTCACTATGCAAATAAAGAGCTGAAAGTTCACTATTCAGAGGCTGTCTCCATTTACTTCGACCCATGTCCAAGTACTTAACAGTAAGAATCTGCTGGTGACCTCTGGTGGCCTTTTAGGGTTGGAACGGTACTCTTGCTTCCATGGTGTCAAAGGGCATCGGGAAGCTGTTAGAAAGGGTGTTGCATAGGCATATGCCTGTGTAGAGTGTCTTAGTGGATGTCTGGTGGTTGTTGGTGGCCGTTTAAGGTGTCCTAGCGAAAGTGTACTGATTGCCGGCAGCCTTTTAGGCTGGAACAGCATTCTTGTTTTCGATGGTGTTAAAGGGTGTCAGAAGGCAGTTGGAATGGATGGTGCTAAGATATTTGCCTGGGTTGGAGCCTGCATCCGATTGTCACTTCCTATGATTCCCCCACCCTAGTGAAGATTTGATGGCCATTGGGCCGTCTGCAGGGCCACCGACTGACTTGGAGAAGAGAAAGGCGTGTGGGGCATTATTTCCCAGCAACAGTAGGATCTCAGCCTCAGCCTCTAGAGTGGGAAAGTGATGAGCCAGGTGCTGTAGGTGAGGCATGGTACTTATGACCTCAGGTGCTGCAATCTGACTGCAGTTGTTTGGTATCCCTTCACATTCAAATACGGGCAGTAGTGGGAACCGGGTACTTCCATTGAATGACTCTATGCAGAGTCCAGTAGCTCTTCTCCCCGCTGTGCTTCTTAGTCCATGGCATGTTGATACAATGAAGGGAAGTTTGTCCTGTTGCACTTCAAAGAGGTCAAAGAATGCGGGTCTGGCCAGGGTGCAGGTGCTTTGAGTGTCTATCCACATGTACATTTTCACGGCATCTTCAGGGCATCCTTCAGGGTACACTTTGGCTAAGCAGATGGGAAGACACGAATGAGGGTGTGGTGAGTCAGCGCACAGTGCTGTGCAGTTGACGCTCAGTCTTGGTTGTGGTTGCAGTTTGGCAGTCTGTTGAGGAGCCCTGCATGCTTCTGTGTTACATTGAGCCTCTTTGTCCGAAGGGGGGTTACAAGGTATCTGCAGTGGTGGCTTGGAGTATGGATGCAGCACGGTCGGGTGCTGGTCACTATTGCATAAGTCACATTACACCTTGGCTGTGCAGTACTTGGACGGGTGTTTGAATTCGCAACACTTACAGCAGTATTGGTACTCCTTTTGCAGCTCTTTTCATTGGGTTAGTGATTTCGCTGCAAACCCAGTGCAGCTGTTCAGCGAGTGACGAGTGTTGTGCATAGGATAAAACTGTATTCTCCTTGTGTTCGGAGATCTAAATTGGGTTGTATCTGATGGGTTCTCTCCCCAACTGTGTGTGGATGAGGAGTCGATCTCAGTATTATGGACAATTATGAAGGGTCTTTCCCTGGTAGTGTACATAGGGCCTGAGGGTGATATATGGCTGCTGTTGTATCTTCTGTTATTAGGAGGATTAACAGCTCTGAGTCCACGGGCTCGGTGTGTGTTGCACACTGTCACTGGTGAGACACGAATTCTTCAAGAAGTGTGAAAGGTACAAAGCAGTGGCTACCCTTAGCCATGAAGGTGTCAGTCAACTGGAGCCACTTTTCAATTAGCACCTGCGGAAGTTTTCGAACAATTTTGTTCTGCGTGTTGACGTGATTGAGACAGGTGGGTGCTGGTAAGTTGGGATCCCGTTGTGCCATTCTTGGCTGGACAAGTATGTTAGTGAGGTCTATGATTTGCCGAGGCTTGTCGATAGGAATTTTAGGAAAACTGTTGAGGCTATCCAAGAGTGTTGCTTCTACGTCCTCAGAAGCGCCATACAGTTCGTCAAGCCTTTTCCATGATAACCGTAGGGCAGCATCTGGGTCATCTAAGTGGGATGCCAAAAATGCCCTCGGTATGTCAGCAGACTGTGGCCCTAGCTATGCTATCAAGTGTCTGATTATTTCATCAGGGTTCAGGCATGCCGCCTGAATGGGGCACAGGAAATGTTTCTTCCATACTAGATATTCACTGCCTGGCTTGTCAGAGAATCTGCAAACTCCATTGGCATACAAATTTAGCTTTCCACTCTGTACAGCCAAGTTTCTCCAGTAATCTTCAGCATTTGCTGATTTGGAGGAGGTATTGACATAGAGGTTTCTCCCCCTGGATTCTCATCGGGTAGGTTTGGGTTGTAAGTCAATGATGTGTTGTAGTCTTCCTCCCAGTACTTACGGAGGATGTTCTCCCATACTGGGGATGATGGTCGAACATCACACTGATGTGTAGGCTGGGCGCGGTTACCTTGTGGTGCCTGGGAGCCAGAGTGGTATTGAGGTTGTGGCAGGAATGCTGCTGCCTGTGGATTGAGTGTGGTAGGTATCGTTGATGGCATGTCGACTTGTTGAGAAGTTGTAGGCACTAAGTGGGCTAAGTTGCTTGGCCAACAGGGCATGAGAGGTTGGAGCAGTGTTGTTGATTCTGGGAAGAGCATCTCAGACATTAGTACAGACATCAGTTGGGGCAGGTTTGCTGTTGGTGGGAATTGAATCTCATACTTTAGATTGTACAATGTCAGCTGTGTAACTGATGTGTAAAGTCTTTGGTTGAGATTCATCCCTGTGCTTCTCTAGTTGTGGAAGACTGCTAGGCAACTGAGGTGGTTCCATCTGCTTGTTTCGAAGTGAGTGCTGCTCATCCATGTAGGCCTTGACCCGTGTATCTGGGCTCTCTTCTCCCAACTCTTCAAGGTTGAATCAGAGGGAGTTGTTGTCAGCCAACTTCCGCCATACTGCGGCCCGTGCCGTATTTATTGCAGCGTCTCTTTGGCATTTGGCCAACTCCAGTTAGGCCTGTGTTTTGGCCATTTCTGTCTGTTGTCTGGCCTGGACTTTGACTATTTCTGCCTGTTGTCTGGCCACTATTTCTGCCTGTTGTCTGGCCACTATTTCTGCCTGCTGAGCCACGATTGCCCCTTCTGCCATGTTACCTCCTCTGTGGCGCGTAGCTCTGCGTCTACTACTGCAGCTTCTACTGCAGCTTCTGCAGCCTGTTCGGCGTAACTTGCTGCTTTAGAGGCCTTACATGTGCCACTACGATGGGAGGATGCTTTGGAGAGATGATGAGAGCTGGCAGCAGAGAATTGGCATGAGACACTAGAACCTGCCTGCAGTCTAGCCGATTTGGGATGGAGGGAGGAGGTTTTCTTTGAGTGGTGGGAAGAAGACACATGTGATTGAGGAGCTATGTTGGATGTGGCCTGCTCCCTTGACACTACTTCCTGCCGACGCACATTGTGGACCACTGCCTGAAGGGCTGTCTTGCTTTCCTAAAAAAACAGTCTTTGCGTTCCTTGTGAAACTCCTCAAAGTATTGGATGTGTGTTAGGAGATTGGGGTCACCCAGTCTTGACTGGATGGACTTGAGGTTGTTTTCGCTGCATCTCCACCGTGCGAAAAGGGCATCTAGATCATCTAGCAATGTGCAGAGTTTCTCAGGGGGCAGCTTATGTTTTGGGGAATCACAGATCTTCTCAAGCTTCGCCCATGAGTCTATGTAGCGGTGATATTGCTGCTGCCAATCGTTCCTCAAGTGTTCTTCCATGGGTTCCGTAAGCTTCTTACTCTTTCTGAGGTCATAGGCTTTTGGAGGTATCGCAACTTCTCCAGAGGGTTGGACATCTAAAGGCAGTTGTTGGGAACCAGGCTCCACGTTTACAACAAGGGTGGGTGGAGGATTCAGGTCTTCTGGTACATCAGAGACATCTGTCATGGCTGAGGAAGTTACCATGAGTCAAACTGATAAAGGGAGAATTTTGGAAAATTTTAGTGGTTTTCCATGCAATTCCCTTTTTAGAATTGCTGCTGAATTTAATACTTGAGCATGTAGGTGGCACTGCAGAGTCTAGGCGATGCTAGCACAGCACACAGTATGGCTGCTTCTAGGGTGTGTTGTGAGCTTGCAACACAAGGGGACACTAGAGGTTGCGTCACAAAGTCTGAAGACTAGAGGGCTGAACGCAGAAATATGCGTAGCGTAGTCTGAAGACTTGAGGGCGAAATGCAGAAATATGCCTATAATTATCACTTGCTTCACAAGGTGGCATCAGAGGGTCAGGAAGACACTGTTGCTGTGCCTATGTTAGGTTGCACTTACTCTTGGGACCTTTGAATTTAGTTGATTAAATGGTGCACAATAGTTGAAAAAAGGGAGTTATCATTGAAGAAACACTCTGGTCAATATTTGAGAAACTATGTAAAAAAAAAATCAAAGTCTGGGAAATTTCTCCTTAAGCCCCAAATGTAGCTGTGGGCTGTGTTGCTTAGGTCTCACTTCTTTGTGGAAGAAAAAAGAGGAGGGAGAATTTCCTGCCTACTCTTGAAAAAGAAAAAAAATGGTAAGAATTCTTTAACTTCACTGTAAATTTCTTCTTGACCACCAGATGGGGATGTAGGCTGTTTTACCAAGATGTGATGTTGCCATTTAGGAGAGGGGTGGTTGGGTCCCAAAGGTATTTATTCTTTCCATGATGGAAGAGAAATTCATCAAACAAGTACAACAGTTCAAAGTTATATCCAGTGTGTCCTTGTTATGCTTAAATTTTTCTAGCATAGAAATAAGATGGCTAAACTCTATGCTTCGTGAGGGAAAGGAAATTGCTTTGTTCACATAGCTTACTTATTGGAGCTTGGATTTATAGCCCCAATAAAACCGGCCAGAGAACATTTTAAAAATAGCTGGAGAGGCTTCTCTTATTGCCTCTGAGCTGGAAAAATGCACAAGCTTTTCAGATGGAATGAGCAGGGCAGTTAGTTTTCCTTTGTAGAAATGCCAGCAAGATTTCTGAAACTTTCTCATTGAGTTTGGAAAGAGTTTGTAATTGGATTAATACAGGGATGGATGAGAGATAGTTGGCCCCTCCCTTGCTTTTACAAATTAGTTCTTTCTGAGTTAAGAGTGGTAATTTGAGATACAGCACTTCTTTCGCTGATGAGAAAAGGAGGGGGAATTTGCCCCTTCCTGGAACTACAATGTGTCTTTATCGGCTGGAAAGGGTCTCTTTTATGGCTTTGTCTCCCTTCCAGAAGAGCATAGCAGAATCAGCTTTTCATTTCCGTTTAAAAATACAAACAAGATTTCTCAAACTTTCCAACTGCGTTTATAAAGGGTTTTAAGACAGGTTTGATTATCCTTTGAGAACTGGGGAATTTCTAACTCTCCTTGTTATGCAAATGGAATCTCTGAGATAGCAGGAAGATGGATTGAGCAGAGAAGAGGGGGGTGGGCGGGTTAGAAAATTCTTTGTTTATAGCATGTGGGGGAATTCCAACCCCTCCCACTATGCAAACAGCAGTAAAAAGTTCCGATGCTCACAGAGAGAGATGATGGGAAATGCAGGTTTAGATTAACATTGCATATTCACTTCTGGCTTCAATATTACTTTGCTTTATCACAAATCCAAATTAACAGTTTTATACAGATGGGTTAGGACTGCATCTTTTACTTTTCTGCCTTATGCACAGAGGTGGATTTGAAGCTGTACAGATGCAGATAAATAACTCAACAAGATGTCCATAACAAATTACATTTATTGGTTCATCGGGTATCCTCATAACTCACGTTTGTGACAAAGTTCTTCTTTAATGACCAATCCTTTGTATATCTGTCTTGTAGTAAAGGTTGGACTAGATGACCTATAAGGTCTCTTCCAACTCTGTTTATCTGTTATCTGTTTTTCGCTGAGCTGCGTATACTTATTTCTTCTTTCCTCCAATCCAGAACAATTTGGATAGTTTTGCTAACAGTTTCCCTTAGTTAGAATGTTTTTGTGTGCAATATTTTCACTACCATGTGCATTTTGTGTAGAATATCCATTCATTTCTATCCATCCATCCACCCATCCTCCATCCTCTGAAATTCATGCATTTCCAAATGCATATATTGGTATATTATTTTAAGAATAGATTTTAAAACCAAACCACATTGCAAGTAGTCCTTGACTTACTATCACATTTGAGTCCAACCTTTCTGTTGCTAAGTAAGAAAGTTGTTAAGTAAGTTTTGTCCCTTTTTAAGACTTTTCTTGCCACAGTCGTTAAGTGAATCACTGCAGTTGTTAAGTTAGTAATGTGATTCTTAAGTGCATGACTTCCCCATTGACTTTGCTTTTCAGAAGGTTAGAAAAAATGATCACATGACCCTGGGACACCATAGCTGTCATAAATAGGAGCCAGTTGCCAAGTGTCTGACTTTAGATCATGTGGCCATGGAGATGCTGCAACGGTCATAAGTCTGAAAAATGATCATGTCACTTTTTTCAGTGCCTTTGTAACTTTGAACAGTCATTAAATGAACTGTTGTAAGTCCACGACTACCTGTATTGTCTCTCATCCCTGCCTTGTTATATAAGACAGGGGTCTCCAACCTTGGCAACCTCTGGGAGTTGAAGTCCACAAGTCTTAAAGTTGCCAAGGTTGGAGACCCCTGATATAAGAGATGTTTTCTTGAAAGCTGATATCCTGTTGCTCTCTGAACATGGCTTAGTAAAATTTATTTATTTATTTCTATTTCATATTTCTAAAACTGCCCATCTCCCCCAGGCAATCCGCACCAGTACAAAGTCATACAGTCAGAAGGGGCGGGGGGGAAGCTTCATTTTCTTTGCTTGACATTTACTCCCACATATTCCTGCATGATCAGTCCAAGTATCTCCACCCTACTCTCCCTCACTGTTTCAACATCCTCACTTTCAGAAAACGAGTCACCATTCAGATATCACATCCTTCTCCAACACAAAGTCCCTCGGCTGCATTGAGATGTCTAGCCTAGCAACTATCTGGAGGGTACTAAGCCATATCTCTGAAATCTTTCTTGCTTTCTCTTTCTCTCTCTCTTTCTTGCTCCCAGCTGATGTTTGCATTCAAAACTCCTGGCCCCAACTCCCCAATTTGACACATGCCTGACATGGGCAAGCAACCATTTTTATTCCCTGGTGTCCATGTGGCTGCTTAGAAGAATGTAAAAGGAGAAGGCAAAAAAACCCCAAAGCTCATTTGACAGGTTGTTCTTCTCAACACAATTTCTTCCTTGATGACTGTTATATTAATCCAATATTATATACATGTTGTAAGATTGTAGAGATGTTAGACAAAGACAGGAAAAAATCCTTATCATAATACAAACATCTCAACCGGTGAATCCTTAGTCTAAGGAGACAGTATTAATGAGGTTAATTTTATGAGTGCAAAAAACAGCTTTATTTTTTGAACTGGGTGATTCTTGAGGTTATAATGAAAGCCTCCTTCATGCCAGTTTACGATGAAGATTACAAATGTTCAAATATGTATAATGTAAATGTATTCATAAAATGAATGAAATGTAATGTAATGCAGGTGGACCATCAAGAACAGAAAGAAATGAAAGAAAGGGGGGAAGAAAAGAAAAGATCCTCCTCAATTAGCCTGTGCAAAAGTATCAAACCTTTTTTTTTAAGAAGGTTTAAGATCACTGGTGGTTACATTATTTTTACGGTTACTATATTTTCATTTTCTCCCTCCCCAATGTGATGGTTGCTTTACAGCTGTTATTAAAATGGTTAGGCTGTTGTTTTAATTGAGGTTTTTTAGCCATCATAGGGCAAACTTTCCAAGGAAAGATCGGATCAGTAGAAAGGGAGGAAAAAAAGAGATTGATTGGATAAAAGGATGGCTGGACAAATAGGCAGATAAGGGAAAACTCTTCTGGCCTGGTTAGGATCTGCAGTGCAGAAACCCTTCCGTAGCTCTACTTCTTCCCAATGAAGTTGGCTGCACTCCTTCTCCGGTGCTGGATATATATACTTGGACTATGCTAAGACAATGCTCTTCTGGGCCTCAGAACAGACCCTAGCACAAGCTTTTTAAAATAGCTCTCAGAATCTTCACTTTCCCTCTACCTTTAAGCTTTGTCTTAAACTTACTTACTCCAGGAAGTAACTTGTGGAGAGGAGAGAAATTGTTTTAGCCAGGGAGCCTCAAATTTTGCATTACTATGGCCCTGCTCCCCAACCCAGAATGATAAAGGGGATTGTAGACATACCCATGAATAAAACCAAAGATTTGGTTGGGCAAGAAATAAACATACTCAGTAATCTGATGGATGGTCAAGCAACATGAAAAATAAATAAATAAACTTAACAATGAAGTTTTAATCTGTATAGTACATGGGGACCAAAAGCAAAAAATGAATGTTGGCTATCCCAAAGGTGCTTTTTCAAGAGGCAACTGGACGATCTGGTTTTTCTTTGAAGACGTTTCGCTTCCCATCCAATAAGCTTCTTCAGCTCACGTTGATTCATTCTCATTCTCATTCTCATTCTCATTCTCATTCTCACTCTCACTCTCATTCTCACTCTCACTCTCACTCTCACTCTCTCTCTTCTCTCTCTCTCTCTCTCTCTCTCTCTCTCTCTCTCTCTCTCTCTCTCTCTCACACACACACACACACTGCCCCATCATATCCTACAGTTAGAGAATCCCTGAGAGTTAGGAGATATGGCTATGACAGAGAATCCCATGGTGTGGTGTTCTTCAAGGCACCATCCATGTATCTGGGTGCAATTTCCATCATGCCTCCACCAGAAATGCCAATGCAAAGCTGGTCCTGTCACTGGGAAAAGTGAAGCTGCAGGGTGGGGAAAAAACAGTTTCTTGCAGTAATTGTCATCACGTTATCATCATACCCAATGGGATGGGTGTGATAATAATGTGGCCAATGGGAAAAAAATAAATAAGGGAGAAAATGGATAGCACCACATTTGAGCTGATGGTTGCAGCTTAATAAATGTTGAGCAGGTTAGACTCAGCAAATGTTAAAAAAAACCTCCCACTTCATTGCAAATGCTGAAAACTACCCTGGCAAAAACAGAATGTATTTATTCACTCTAATAATGTTTTAATTTATTTTAAACAACCATATTTTTTAAAAAAAAATCTATAAACATGTATTATATTTGCTCCTAAACATTATATTTCCCCCTAAAAAGAGAACTGTCCAGTAAACCCAGGATGAATAGAAAACTGCACCTGGTTGTGACTTCTAACTGGTCTTGCACAACAATGGGTTTTAATCACCAAAACATGGTCACCCCTCCTCAAAAGGTAAAGAAAACATCCCTAGCAGCCAGGTGAATAAAGCAAGGTTAGAGGTATTATGAGCTGAGTGCAGAAGCTGCAGAAGGATTTTATGGTCTAAAAGGAAAGCAAATTTTAGATTTATTGTGGCAGTTTTACTCTTAGGGGGAAATGCTTTGGGGTTTATCACTGCCTGATCAGCGGCTCCATTTTCAACAGCCAGAAGTCCTGAACCAGATCATACAGCTCCCCTACAGTCCCTAAGTTTCCCTTAGGGAAACTTATCATACGGTGAGAACTCCAGCACAAGGAAATTATTTTTTTTCCAACTCGGGAAATGCCATTTAAACCTAGCAATATTGGCCAACAATTTTGCTTTCAAAACTGTTTACATTACTGTTTACATTGTCTAAAAAGAAACAAGTGATAGAAAACCGACTTTTGGCAAAGAAATTGTGGGTGTCCAGGGATTACAGCTAAGGGAAGGATTCTATCATAGCAACAGCACTTAAAACTTATATACCACTTCACAGTGCTTTATAGCCCTCTCTAAGTGGTTTACAGAGTCAGCATATTACCCTCAACAATCTGGGTCTTCATTTTACCGACCTGGGAAAGATGGAATACTGAGTCAACCTTGAGCCTGGTGAGATTTGAACTGCCAAATTGCTGGTAATCGGCAGTCAGCAGAAGTAGCCTGCAGTACTGCATTCTAACCACTGCACCACCACAGCTCTTATGATCAAATTCTCTCTGAACTTCTGGCTTGCTTGGAGATCAGGGCAAAAATATTCAGGTGCTCTGAGACGAAACTATAGGTGAATTTGATGCACTGTGAGTTTTGCTGGATTGTTTTGAGTATCAGTTTTTGATCAAAGCCTTATTCACACATGGATTTTGATTTATTTATATATTACTTTGGCTTATACTCAACTACATTTCCAAAAAATAGTGGAGTAGACTATAAGTGCACGTAAAGGAAGAACTTTTATATATCCTCATTTTAAACAGAAAACCTTTCCTGGGCATGCATGTGTCAGTGATTTTAAATGAAATATCCAGAGTGGGGGGTTTAACTTTTAACTTTTAATCTGTCTCAGAATAGCAATTCTTAGTCGGTACTGGAATGGGACTTGAACCCAACTCCATTCTATGTTTGCCTTCTTCTGTTTGTAGGCTGTAGACATCCCAAGATCACAAGAAGACAGCAAGCCAACATGGAATCTACTTACTTTCCTCTGTTTTGGTTCTTGTCACTATGGGCCTTGGGATTTAGCCCAGGCTGGGTGCATAGCCAAGCAGCCACCCAGCCACATTCAATCAAGATAGAAGGAGACATCACTCTCGGAGGCCTGTTCCCTGTGCATTCCCGTGGCCCAGCTGGAGTACCTTGTGGGGAGGTAAAGAAGGAAAAGGGGATCCATCGGATGGAGGCCATGCTTTATGCTCTGGATCAGATCAACAGTGACCCTGATCTGCTTCCCAACATAACTTTGGGGGCCCGTATCCTGGATACCTGCTCTCGTGACACCTATGCCTTGGAACAGTCGTTGACTTTTGTCCAGGCGCTGATTCAGAAGGACACTTCCGATGTGCGCTGCTCCAATGGGGAGCCCCCTATCATTGCCAAACCAGAGCGTGTGGTGGCTGTCATTGGGGCCTCTGCCAGCTCAGTCTCCATTATGGTGGCCAACGTCCTTCGCCTCTTTGCTGTAAGTAGAAGACAGGCCTTTCACATGACATCACTTGGGGGAAGGAGGTTGAACAGCAAAGAGACGATAGCAGCTATGCCTTCCTAGGGAAGATCTGGATTCCGGTCTCAGGAGATGGTATTGAAAATGGCACCCCTCCTTAAAGGGTGCATTTGCAAAGTCAGTGCCTGTTTGGGAGGATACTGCCAGGCACTCAACTGTAGTTATATAGAAAAAATGAAGTGTAACATTCAAAGCATAAAAAAATATCTGTAGGAAAAATAAATTATTTTCATCAATAAAGATAGAAAGAACTGGGTAAGATGAGCCTGGATGACATAGAGGATATGATAGCATCATCAAGAACTAGAAAGGACCGCATAGTATAGTATTTCTCCATTGTGGAAATTTTCAGATGAGTTGGACATTGTGACTTCCAAAATTCCTCAGTCCACATAACCACTGCTGAAAATTCTGGGTCTTACACAAGGTAGATTCCATTGGAACTATGTGGGGGGGGGGAAACCTCCCTAAGACTAATTCAGCCATAGAGCCAACTACCCAAAGACATGCTGCTGGTTTCCCCTTCATTGGATGAGTTCCAAGAGAAGCTAAATAGCTATCTATCTGGGATGTTTTAATTTGGATTGCTGCAGGGAGCAAAGAGTTAAATTCAGTCATTTCAAAGAGCCCTTCCAACTCAGAATGGCTACAACTTTATAATTAACAAGAAGTTTATTTAAATGATCTTAATAGTTAGCAATTGCTGACTATTAGCAATATTTGAGGCCAACTATTTTTTAAATGATTGGGTATCATCTGCCTTTCACTTCATTTACGTTCTATTTGGCATGATGCATTTAAAAAGCGTTCTGAGCATAAGAAATGCTTAGGAACCCAGCAACGGCTCAATAATTTATAGCATCCTAAACCATAATGTGGTTTCATTTGAGCCCCACTGTTTGCAGCAAGGAAGCTCTGCATACACACAAAAGCTTCCAGAGGAGATAAAACCTTGCAGAAGCCTTCGTGTCCAAGACTTTTCCCCACTGGTGAGAGTCACATTGTATCCATGGAGACCAGATCTCTACTGAAGTTATGGAAGGGTAGGAGCTCAATGAGCTACTCATTGTGGTTTTGGGTGGTTTGGGTGGTTTTACTGTACAAGCCAGCACATTGCCTGAATAGAGCTACTGCTAAAGATTGTGCTCAAACCAGTTGGCTTTGTCATCTTTTCTTGTGTTCATATGCACACTTTTTAAATGCATCCTGCAGCTGCCCTGAGGCTAACTCTGAAGTCCCCACCAAATGAAGTAAGGGAATGTTTACCAGAAGGGACATTTTACAGAACATCCTGGAATTATTTCTTTCTGGAGATATGTTGCATGCTATGCCTATAGGCTAGCAATGATTTTTTTAAAAATACTTCTAATATTTTAAAAGTGATAGTATTTTTAATATTTCTTGGCCTTTAACATTTTGTGATTTAACTTTTGAACCCACTGTTGCTTTTTTTGTTAAGATATTATGAATATATATATGTGTGTGTGTAAGTATGTATGTATGTATTTTTGTTTTAATGCAGGTAGTTTTAAATGTTTTGTCTAGTTTTGTTCTGTCTTTTTGATTGTTTTTGGAAATTTGTATTTTAACTTTTTGAATAAAATAAAATCTAAGCCAGAGAGGGAAAGAAAGAAAGAAAAAGAAAATAAGATATTGTGAAAATGGATCTAAGATATTTGTACAAGGAAAAAATTGTCACCTAGTTATAGTAATTACTTTGTGTTCATGACTATTAATGGGATCCATACTACATGCCATAAATCAGTCGACAAAGAAGCTTAAGCCTCACCCAAGTCATTACTACCCATGTCTTCAAAGCGTTTTTGCTTTGTAACAAAAAAAAGCTACCATTTAGCCTTAATATTGTGTCAGTACTGGGAGGATTGGCTAAAACACAATGGATTAAAATAAAAATAGGGAGGACACTATGTGAGCTCGGTGAGCCTTTGATGGTGCAGTACAGAAATATATTTACAAAAGAAATAGGACTAAATGGATAAGGAAGGGCTGGAGAGGAAGATCCCTGGCATAAGTCAAGGATGAAGGCTAAGGATAACAACACACCACTTCTAACCCATGATTTTCTTCCACTTCTGCAGATTCCCCAGATAAGCTATGCATCCACAGCACCGGAGCTCAGTGACAATAACCGCTATGATTATTTCTCCCGCGTGGTGCCTCCTGACTCTTACCAAGCTCAAGCTATGTTAGACATTGTTAAAGCGCTAGGCTGGAATTATGTCTCCACCTTGGCCTCTGAAGGCAACTATGGCGAGAGTGGGGTCGATGCCTTTGTGCAGATTTCCCGGGAAGCCGGTAAGAGGTGCTGAGCAATGTCTGAAACTGATGGATGGGAATCCATAAAGCTGCTAATTCCCAGGAAAAAACAGCCCAGGATCTTAGACAAATGAAAGCTGCTTCATGTGGTTCCATATGCAGGGAAAGGCACTCTGCATGGGATCAGAGATTGGCAGCCTGAAAATGCAATGAAAAAGAAAAAGCTCCACACCTGAATCCTAGGCCAGGTCCTCACTGGAACAAATGATACTTTGATTGTAGAGTAGCTGTGCTGTGGATTGCTGCCAATGGAGGAGGCGAGGGCATAGACGGACATGCTGATGGTCCAGACATGATGGAATGTGAGATTATGGCAGCTCAACACAGCAAGTCACATGCAGCATAAACCACTTCTTCCATATCTATTGTTCAATAGCTGGATCACCCTCATCACATTTTTAATCTAAAGTAAAATGGAGTTGGAGATTTGGGGTGCAGTATGTCTTCAGCTATCTTAGCCTCTACGTCATTGCATGAACTCAGAAATATGGTTATTGGCCAAGTTATAGAGAGATGGGCAGTTGAGTTTGGTTAACATGGGTTCAGATTTTGTACACGTGTGAACCTGACAAGTCTCTTTTCAGGCCCATGACTGATCTCTACTGACTGATATCAACAGTAAACCACTTCTGTATTGTTACCAAAATATTTACAAGGGCATACAATATTAGTCATCAAGAGTCAAGGTTAATTCAAGGAAGATTTTATCTTTACCTCTTATGTACACAAGCCACTAATTTCTGAGAATTCCACTTTTTCCCAAATTATTTTTAGGAATAAACCAGTGGTTTTCACACTTTCTGTTGGCAGCAAGTACTTTGTAGGCTTATTTGGTGTGCAGGTCCTTTTCCTCCCCCCACAGTGAGCATAGTAGAAAATTTCAGGGATAAAAGCTAATACAGTAGGACCTTGGTACTCAACTGCTTTGAAACTCATCGAATTTGGTACTCAACTCATTTTGACATGAACATTTTGCCCCGGTACACATTGTTTGTTTGGTACTCAACTTTCAAGCAAGAATCTATCGGTGTTGGCTACCTTGTGACTTACTACAATATTCCTTATGGGAAAAATTTGTTCAGTATTCATCATTTTTGATACTCATTGCGCCTCCCAGAACCAATTAATGATGAGTACCAAAGTACCACTGTATAGTCTTCATGTGTTAGGTCTGTAATTTCCAAATTCCTAACCAGCAAGGCTGGGCTGCATGAGTATTCAGGAAATAGTAGTGGAATAGTCGTCATTCACGGATAGCTTTCTGATTGGTAGTATATGCACTCTGAAATTCATGAGTTATGTACTCATACATCTTTCAGCTGCCTATTGAAGATACATCTTTTCACGCAGGCATTTCCTGCATGAATGTTGTCCAAAAGACGAGGGGATCAGTGGTGGAATTCAATTTTATTTTACTACTGGTTCTGTGGGGGTGGCTTGGTGGGGGTGGCAGGGGAAGGATACTGTAAAATCTCAGAGGTGGTATTTGCCGGTTCTCCAAACTACTCAAAATTTCTGCTACGGTTCTGCAGAACTGGTCAGAACCTGCTGAACACCCATCTCTGGAGGGGACGTTGAAAAACTCAAGCTGGCTGTTGTAACCTTGGGATCAAACATTCCATTCTAAATTGCTTTGAGATTTGCAATAATATGAAGTGGCATCAATAGGAACTGAAAGATGTGTGAGTAATACATACCTCATGAATTTCAGAGTGCAGGTGCTACAAGGAGAAAACTACCCATGAAGGACTGTAAGATGACACCTAGAAGTCCAGGCACATAGGGTAGATGTTCTACCTGTATTGGTTTGAGTTGTTTAGGTTGGGGAATTCTTTAGGTTGGGGAAAGGGGGCAGTTTTTATTCTGGTACCTATCTTAGTAACTTAAATAGACTTTACAAAGGAATGTCATATTTTCCTTCTTGATAAGCTGGAAAAATCTGGTCTGGATGATTGACTACCAGATGGATTCAAGGTACAACAACCATCACCAACTTGTATCCTTTAGGGGTTTATGACCACAGGGAGGATGCAATGGAATATCTCAATATTCTGTCCTGAGCCCACTAAGTTTTCATAAATGGCTTAGATGATGGAGTAGAAGGCATGTTTATAAAATATGTGGATGACATAAAGCTTACGGGGAAGGGGATTGCTAATATCTCTGAAGACAGACTCAAAATCTAAAAGGGTGTTGATAAAAGTATTTTGATAAACAAGATCCAAAACAAGATCCAAATGTTGTCCAGCATTGGGTAATATTAGGATCTGCATTTAGGCAGGGGAAAAAAAGATACAGGTACAGGATGGGTGGTGCCTGGCTTAGCAGTAGTGAGAAAGATTCCGGGGGGAGGGGGGGCGGTTGTCATTGGTTGATAGGCTACAGATTGAGAATGAGTCAACCATGTGCTGCAGATACCAAAAAAGCCAATGCAGTTTTGGGCTGCATCAATGGAGGTCTAGTGCAGGGGTGGGATTCAAGTTTTTGAACAACTGGTTTTGTGGGTGTGGCTTAGTTGGTGGGCGTGGCTTGATGGTAATGTTATTGGCTGGTTGTGGCCAACTCAACATCACTCACATCAAGGCACAGTTTCCTTGCCTGGCGCCTTGTGACTGTGGGGATGCTGCAATAGTTGTAAGTGGGAAAAACAGTCATAAGTCATTTTTATCAGTGCCATTGTAACTTTGAATGGTCACTCCACATAAGCAAAGTACCAGCAAAGGAGGGGGGAAAAACTCCAGAGAAGTTCCAGAGACAGGAAGTCTAGTCCTGCCAAGAATGTAATAAGGGTTAATGGAGAGGCAGTTTCTGTAAGCAACACCAGAATGTTTCCTTCCTGCCTTCCTTACAGGATTAGGCCAGTAATTTCTTCTAACAGCCAGTTCTCCGAACTCTTTAGAATGTTAACAACCAGTTCTAGCAAATAGGGGCGAACGTGTAGAATCCATCCCTGGTCTAGTGTCAAAATCACACAAAGTGATAGCACCCCTCCATGCTGCACTGGTCCGACCACACCTGGAATGCTGTGTCCAGTTCTGATCACTGCAATACAAAAAAAGAGGTTGAGGACCTGGAAGGACTGTAGAGAAAAGCAACACAGGAAGTAAGGGGTTTAGAAGCAAAATTCTATGGAGTTAAAGGAACTTGGTATGCTTAGCTTAAAGAAGAGAAGGCTAAGAGGAGACATGATAGCAGTCTTCCAATATAAGAAAGGATGTCATAAGGAAGAGAGAAGAGAGTTATTCTCTCTAGCACCTGAGGCTAAAACAGGAACCAATGGGTAGAGCGTTCAAGTAGCGATCAAAACTTGAACTGAGGAAGAATTTCCTGACTGTGAGAGCTAAGCAGTGGAACAGCCTGCCTCCTGGAGCTGTTGATGCTCCCCCATTGAATGTTTTCAAGAAAAGACAGGACAGCCATTTCTCCAAAATGGTAAGAGATTTGTCTGCCCTGCATGGCAGGTTGGAGAGAGTATTAATCCTCTTCCAATCCGCACCTTACTCTCTTTAAATCCCTTCCTCTCCTCCCAGAGCCCTCATTTTATCTCAGAATAAAGAAAAGCATGGGGGATATATCAGACTCCATTTGCAATACTGTGTCCAGTTTGAGAGACCTCACTTAAAAAAAGATATTGATAAGATTGAGCAAGTTCAGAAATAGACAAGACAAATGGTGCATTGGAGAAATGGCATATGTACATCCTGGAAGAGAGAAGGGAAGTGGAGGAGGACATGACTGAAAACTTTAAATACATTAAAAGTGTGAATAAGGTTCCAGAAGGCAGTATTTTCAATATTAAGTAAAAATCAAGCACAGGGGGGGGGGCATAACCACAAACTGACAGGAGGGGACTTCAAAAGTAATGTTAGAAAGTATTACTTCACAGAAAAGAGTAGCGAAACTTTGGAACCAACTTCCAGCACAGATAGTTGGTCAATTATCGATTGCTGAGTTCAAAACATGCTTGGGATAAACACATGTCCAAATTAATAATAATAATAATAAATAATTAAAAAGAAAAGAAAAATAATAAGAAAAAATAATCATCAGGCAGATTTAATGGACCCTTAGGCCTTTTTCTGCAGTCAGTTTTCTCTGTTTCTATATATGGTGCATCTAATGTAGCTTAGACCACAAGAAGTTCTGAAAAGCTTCTAGTGAATATGAAACTTTCTTGAACCCATTTTAAGAACTTTGGGTTGTGCACAGAAATACGAAACATCAGCAAAGTATCAGGCCAGAAAGACTGAGTAGTTCAAAATAATCTTCTTTGGGACTAAAGAGCAGAATAGAAACAAAGGAAGGGGTCTTATTCCAGATCAGATAACTTGCCAATGTAGACCAGGATTCTTTGTTACTCAAAGCAACAGTCAGTCTTTGGAACATCATGTCAGGCACCATGAGAGCTCACCAGAATCTGCAACCAACTTCTTTTTAAATAGAAGATGTTGCACCTTCTGTATATAAGGCTGATGCTCAGCCACTAAACCAAGTTTTCCCAATCATTTCCTAAAGCTTTTTTTCCTACCTGGCAGGTGGAGTGTGCATTGCCCAGTCCATCAAGATCCCACGAGAACCCAAGCCAGGAGAGTTTAACAAAATGATCAAGAGACTAATGGAAACTCCCAATGCTCGCGGCATCATCATTTTTGCCAACGAGGATGACATCAAGTAAATATGCCATCTGCTTTTATGTCTTTTGTACATTTCTGTTCTGCCTTCCTTCCAAGAGTTCCTCTGTTTCATTCTGATAACACCTAGTACAGTGAGTTAATCTGGTCCAAAATTATCAAGGGAATAGGATGACTAAATTATTTTCAGCTTAGTATGATGTGCAAATGAAAGCTATTCGGGGAATGATTAAAATAAACTAAACTGAAAGTATGGCTTGTTTTTAGCTTGCCTAGTTCAACTGATATGCAAGTATGTGGATTTTTTATGGTCCCTAGTTAGGTCTGGTTGGATTTTGTGGTCCATCCAAATCTCTAATCAATCCAGAGAGGTACAC
Source organism: Hydrophis major (assembly GCA_033807585.1). Classification (NCBI taxonomy): domain Eukaryota; kingdom Metazoa; phylum Chordata; class Lepidosauria; order Squamata; family Elapidae; genus Hydrophis; species Hydrophis major. The sequence continues at coordinate 227,214,991 of CM066329.1, forward strand.
AATAGGAGCAGCTAAAAAGCAGTAAATTCGAATCAAGAATTAACTAAACAGTGATCAATTCACCCATGAGTTTTACGCTAGATCAAAATACTATGATCAAAACACATCATGCAGGGAATAGGCAATTTCAAATCCACATTTGGCCTAACAGCTCCTATTTTCTAACTCCCAGATCACAGCAGATTATCCTCTGAAATCTGTCAACAAAATCACTCATTTACAGCTGCATAATTTTCATAAAATATTAAATCTGTCTTTAACCTGTACTAGGTTTAACATACTCCCACAATCTTCTGCACACCACCATCTATCAATATCTTTCCATCATTAGATATGTCTCTTGTTTCCCCCATAAATGTATTTAAAAAAATGCTGGCCATCTCCAAAGCTAGGAATAAAAATGTTATGGACTAAGCCAACGCAGTGATACAACCCTAAACAGCTTTACTTCACAGCAGACTTGTAATCCTACACTTCTCATTGGCCCATGAATAGCGAGTCGTGATTGGTCATTTTTGGCCAGTCTGATTGGCTGTTAACGGGGTCCCCTGATTGGACGCTTGTGAAAGCGGTAAGCTCGAATCATTGGTTGTTTTGACAGCAGCCAGCTCTATAAAAGAGCTGCTACTGCCCAAGTAGTTGCTCTGTTCTTTCTGTTCAATAAAGAGTTGAAGTCACCGTTCAATGTCTCATTACCGTTCTTGCGCCCATGCCCAGGACTTAACACTGGCGACGAAGTTGGGATGCGGAGATGATAGAGCTGACTAAGTACGCATCGAACAAGACAGAGCACGTGGCGAAAGAGCGCACGCAACAAACGGCAAGATGACCAGCGGCGCCATAACACCCGCTCCATTCGACCCAGCAACCGAAGACTGGGACTCGTATATATAGATCGCTTCCAAATGTTCCTGGAGACCAACAATTTAAAAGATGCTACTCCTGGCAAGAAATAAGCGGTGTTCCTGACTCATTGTGGCCCCACTGTTTTCAAAATGGCTAAAGCACTGGCAAAACCGGCGGAAGTGAAGACCATGGATTGGGATACCCTCGCCCCAATCCTCCGGGCCCAATACACACCCATAGTACTTACACTGATACGAAGACACGAATTTTACCAGAGGGACCAACGGAAGGACAAGAGCATTGGAAATTTCATAGCCGACCTCTGGAACCTAGGAGGCCTTTGTGGTTTTGCAAACTTAGAGGAAGCCCTAAGAGACCGCATAGTTCTGGGATTAAATGCACCACACATGCAGAGTCAACTGATGGCGAAAGGCGACATCAGCCTTACAGATGTCATCGCCGACACTACTGCCGCAGAAGCAACCAGGAAGTCAGCTGCTCAAATGCGCTGAGCGAACGCACCACTTCGCCAACTCGCTAACGATAGCCCACTCATCACTGAGAAGCATGCTACCACTACCCACCACGAAGACCTCAAGTCATCCTCAGACAATGAGGAAGAGGAGGTCAACCGGCTCCACTCAGAACGAGAGCAAAGAAACAGAGACGTCCGCACCAATGTGCTGGTTGCGGGGCAAACCACCCGCGATTGGACTGCAAATTCCTCGATGCACTCTGCCGTACTTGCAGAAAAAGAGGTCACATCGCAAAAGTCTGCAGAAGCAAGCGAGAGTCCAGTCCCAGCCAAAGGGAGAACAAGCTCCGTCGGGAGACAGGCAAACCTCCTGAGAACCAGGACCGTCTGAACCACCAATGGAACAACCACTACTACTACAGAAATCGAGCACCTGCCTCTTCAATGAGACGAGAAGAGCCCCACCAAACTATTATTATCGGCCACACTTCATCGTTCGATGCAAGAAAGATCCGCGTAAAGGTTACTATTGAGAATTGACCGTGCGTGATGGAAGTCGATTCGGGATCATCCCTATCGATGGTATCCTGGAAAACCCTCAAACAGCTGATCCCTGACATCTGCCGCCAGGACCTCAGCACGCAACGAATCATCCTGAAAGACTACCAGGGAAACAGAATTCCTGTTGTCGGTTCCAGCCACGTCCAAGTATCCTTCAAGGACCGCACAAAGACGCTTCCCCTGACTGTCGTCGGTCGTGACCGACCCAGTTTGTTAGGGTTACAGTGGTTCGCCCCACTCGGGATTGAACTAGCCGGCATACACCAAACCAGAAGCGACGATTGGGAAGAGGCTCTCATCCAGGAATTCCAGGACGTGTTCACAGGGACATTAGGCAAGTACAAGGGGACCTCTATATCATTTAATCTTAGCCCCGATGTAGCTCCCATTCAGCTTAAACCTTGTCGGGTACCTTTTGCCTTAAAACCGAAAATCGACGAGCAGCTAGATAAACTGATAGCCCAGGGCGTATTGGAATCGATTGACCATGCCCGCTGGGAAACTCCAATAGTAACGCCCATGAAGCCAGATGGTTCATTAAGAATTTGTGGGGATTACCGGGCCACCCTAAATCATACTCTTCAACAGAGCACTTACCCAGTACTGGTGGTTCAACACCTTCTTCATTCCCTGGGTGGCGGAAAAATATTTGCGAAATTGGACTTAGCTCAGGCGTACCAGCAACTACCTGTAGATGTGACAACTGCAGAAGCCCAGACAATAGTTACCCATAGAGGCGCCTTCAAGTGCAATAGACTCCAATTCGGAGAAAGCGTGGCGCCTGGCATTTTTCAAAGTTTAATGGAAAGACTATTACAAGGCATAAAAAACGCCGTGCCTTATTTTGACAACGTCCTAATAGCTGCCCCCACTAAAGAGTTATTAGTACAACGACTCAGAAAAGTTCTTCAGAAATTTAAAGACGCTGGTCTGAAGGTAAAAAGGGACAAGTGTCAACTTTGTACGGAGAGAGTGGAGTTCCTGGGATACCTTCTCGACAGACAGGGAATCCACCCCACCGAAAAAAAGCTAACCACAATCAAAAATGCCCCGAGACCTAGGAATAAGGCAGACCTCCAAGCCTTCCTGGGACTCATTAATTTTTAGAACATCTTCTTGCCCCAGAAGGCAACCATAGCCGAACCCCTACATAGACTTCTTGACAAAAAAGCTTCCTGGGTCTGGGGATGGCGTGAAGAGAGAGCATTCCAAGAGGTAAAAGACCTCTTAATCTCCGATGCTGTATTAATGCAATACAATAAGACTCTACCTTTAACGGTTAACTGTGACGCCTCACCATTTGGAGTGGGAGCCATTTTAAGCCATGTCCTACCAAATGGGAATGAGGCACCTATTGCGTTCTTTTCGAGAACTTTGTCGAAAACCGAAAGGAACTATAGTCAACTTTATAAAGAGGCTCTCGCTATTGTATCCGCAATTAAACGTTTCCATGAATATGTGTATGGGAGACCCTTTACCATAATTACAGACCACAAGCCACTACTTGGTATTTTGGCGGGAAACAAACCAACTCCCCATATCTTATCACCAAGAATGACATGTTGGTCAGAATTTTTAGCCGCCTACGATTACCGATTGCAACACCGCCCGGGGAAAACCATTCCCCACGCTGATGCTTTGAGCCGCTCTCCACTACCAGACATCATAGAGGACCCTGCTCCAACCTTAGCCGTATTGCAAATCGAAACCCTCAAATCACCGCCGCTAACCACTCGAGACATCGCCTTAGAAACAAAAAAGGACCCTGTTCTGGCACGAGTCCTCAGCTGGTTAGAACGGGGTTGGCCGATCAGCACAACCAATGACAGGTTCAAGTCATTTAGAAATCGTCAAACAGAGCTATTCTCCCAGAAAGGCTGCATAGTGTGGGGAGACAGAGTCATAGTCCCGGAGAAATTGCAATATAGGGTGTTGAAAATGTTGCACGATGGACATCCAGGCATCGTGCGGATGAAGGCATTGGCCAGGAGTTACACATGGTGGCCTGGCTTAGACAAACAGATAGAGACCTGGGTAGCAAAATGCAGCAAATGCCAGGAGATTCGCTCCACTCCTCCAAAAACTCCCCCAACTCAGTGGGAAACGCCTCGAGGTCCTTGGTCCCATATCCACATTGATTTTGTGGGACCCACAAGAGGACACACTTTCCTCCTAACAGTGGATGTCTATTCAAACTGGCTCGAAGTCCATTAGATGAAAAGCACCACTACAGAGGCAGTCACTAAAAAGCTGAATAAACTATTCGCTACCCATGGATTTCCGGATGTCCTGGTCTCCGATAATGGCCCCCAATTCACGGCCCTGCCATTCGAACAATACCTGGCAGATCGGGGCATCCGCCATGCCTTAACATCGCCAGCTCACCCTGCGGCCAACGGTAGGGCTGAGCGAATGGTTCAATTTGTAAAACAGACCTTGCACAAAATGGACCACAGCGACATTGACGACAAAATAAACCGGATGGTTCTCCTCCAGCACATAACCCCAAACAGTACCATGAACAAGACCCCAGCTGAACTCCTGATGGGCCAGAAACTTCGCTCGCATCTCGATCGCCTCCACCCAAACTACACGCCGGACCAACCCCCTGGATCCAGTAGCAAGTGTCAGGCATTCCAGGAAGGTGACCTCGTGTTTGCGAAAAACTTCTCGGGCGACCCATTGTGGGTCCCCGCTACCATAATGCAACTTACGGGACCCCGATCCTATTGCCTACAAACTGCAGATGGTAAAATGTGGAAACGCCACATAGACCAACTCCATTCCAGACTAGCACCTAGTCCCATCTCAACCCCGGAACCTCTAGCTGGGGGGGGGGGGGGAACATTGAGGAGGCCGAAGAAGAAATGATAATCGAAACCCAATAGCCTACACAACCAACCAGAGGATACTCACCATCAGGAGGAGAACCGAGCCAGGGAGTGGCCTCGCCGTGTGATACCACTGCGATGGAAACGGATCCAGGGAACCCAGAAGACAGCGCTGGCATAAGCAGGGAAAGCAGCCCAGGGCCACAATTTTCACCATCCAACCCAGCTAGCAGCCACCAGAACCAGACCCAGAACAGAAACCGGTGGAACAGCGCAGGTCAAGCAGACAGGTGAAATGACCTGCCTATTTACGAGAGTACATCACTCCACCCCTCAGACAGAACCTGGGGGGAGGGGTGTTATGGACTAAGCCAACGCAGCGATACAACCCTAAACAGCTTTACTTCACAGCAGGCTTGTAATCCTGCACTTCTCATTGGCCCGTGAATAGCGAGTCATGATTGGTCGTTTTTGGCCAGTCTGATTGGCTGTTAATGGGGCCCCTGATTGGATGCTTATGAAAGCGGTAAGCTCGAATCATTGGTTGTTTTGACAGCAGCCAGCTCTATAAAAGAGCTGCTGCTTCCCAAGTAGTTGCTCTGTTCTTTCTGTTCAATAAAGAGTTGAAGTCACCGTTCGATGCCTCATCTCCGTTCCTTGCGCCCATGCCCAGGACTTAACGCTCAGCACAGCAGGTAATAGTATTTAGTCCTAGCCTAGCATCAGCTATATGGGGGCTTATAGCTTGCAGTTCTGAATTCACTAGTTACACTTTCCCTGTGGTTGAGATGCAGCAGTCTCCACTCAGTCTTGAGTTTGCAGAAGACTATTTTGGTATGAAAGTTGTTGTCCCCACTGAAGATCCCTACCCTGCTTTAGTGTTTTAGTTCCCAGTCACTGCCAGTCCCTTGGCTTTCCTATGTAAAGTTAGATATCTTAAGAGATCATACAGATCTTTATTTATTTATTTATTTATTTATATTTATTTTTGTCAATTGCTTACAAGATAATAGGTATAAGTAAAAACATAGTTATGAATACATGGATACATATAAGAAAAATAAAAATAAAAGAAACAATAGGACAGGGACAGTAGGCACGTTGGTGCGCTTATGAATGCCCCCCTACAGACCTCTTAGGAAAAGGGTGAGGAAATCTTGAGGCTTTCCTGGCATCAGTTGAAATAAGGAGCAAAACACTGGTATTGTCATGCCCCTGTCGGAATCTGATTCGGAGGAGGAGGCCGAACAGCTGACAGGGAGTGGGAGTGTGGCTCCATTGGCTGTGAAGAAACTGGAGAAGGGCAAAGTCCAGCTGGGCAGAGCAGGGGAGAGGTAGAGCAAGGGAGAGGGAATTCAGAGGAAGACCCGGGCCCACCTGCTCTTTATCCTAGGGCATGCAGGGAGGAACGGAGAAGGGAGCAACATGAGTTGCATGGCTTACTGGGGAGGAAAGGGCCCTGATTCTCTTCATTAGCTGCAGCTGGGAACACAGTGTTTAAAAAGGGAAGCTGCTGCAGCAAGGTGTTGGGAGCAAATTGTGAATTTATCTGGTATCGTCCTGGCTTATCTGTGTTCCTGGAGTCTTCCCAACTGTGTGACTTTTGCCATGCTTTCAAGTCTGAAAGTCCTTATCCTGCCCTGTCAAGTTAATTACTGCAGCTCGGTTTGGATTTTTAGTTATAGTCTATACCAGTGATGGCTAACCTTTTCAGCTTGGTGTGTTGAAAATCGGGAAAAAGTGTAGCCTTCCTCGGGTCGTGTGTCACTTCAAGAAATATCAATAATTTGGTTTATGACGGACTGGGCTAGGGTGATCACACAGGGCTGTGAAACTCATCTCCCTAGTCTCAGGGCTGCAGGTGCAGAATGTGGGGATCAGAAGGCCACCTTACAGGGCTATGAACCTCATGGATCTCCTTTCCTCCTGTAGCGTTCCTGAGGTAATAAAACCGACAAACCTCAGTTTATGGCGGTTAAAACTGGTTCTCTGCTGCAAAGATCTTGCGGTAGTGGTGACACCACGCCTCCACGCAACAAGCAGGGAGCAGGGATTGGAGCAGAGTACAGGCAGCCTCTAAATGTGCAGGTTTTCCCCACATCAACAGGTGTGTCAGTCAAAGTGCCTCGGCATGTCACGAGTGACATGCATGTCATAGGTTAGCCATCACTGGTCTATACATAGCTTGTTTTGGACTGAATTTTCTCCAGTTAAAGGCTGTTCCTAGGAGAGTTTTTCTCCAGCCGAAGGTAACCTGGACATTGGGGGCACAGTTGGAGGTAATAAAGGGACTCTTCTTGCTTATTTGACTGTGCTGCCTTTGTGCCACGCCCTGGGTAATCACAGGTATGGCTAATGTAGACTCAAGTCTATCTCACACAACATCATAGGGACTCAGCAAAAAAGTTGATTGACAAGGCATGTTTTATCTTGCTTAAGGAGTTAGTCATGAATACCTCTCATTTTTTATTTTTTATTTTGGTCAAGTTTTTTATTTTATATTACATATACTTAACTCTCATTTTTTTCATTGCACCCCTGCAGACGAGTTCTGGAAGCCACCCGTTTTGCCAATCTGACAGGCCAGTTCCTCTGGGTAGGTTCCGACAGCTGGGGCTCCAAGATCTCCCCCATTCTAATGCAAGAGGAAGTGGCGGAAGGAGCAGTGACCATCTTACCCAAAAGAGCCTCGGTTGAAGGTAACAAAAGCTTAGAGGAGAGCAACAGTGTTCGGTTTGTGAGAATGGGGAGAAACACAAACTGGTTGAGGTCACATGATACAGCTGGTCCACTCTGCCCTGACTCTAAGATTCACTTTCCTTCCTCAGACCTAACTGAAAATGACCAGCATTGCCCTGGGCAAACTGGTGACAGATATTCCCAGAATGAATGTCATTTCTGCATTTGTTATTCTTCTTAAAAGACAGGGTTGTCTTTTCTACCAACCTCCATCCTTTTTCTGTCTGTTTCATTACCCCTATATTACTGAATGCATGGAAAGTAAAACAATGGTTGACAGGGAACTCCTATTAACACCCATTTTGCAGGATCATCTATGTTGAACACTAGAGGAAAGTTTAACAATGACTAGGGATCAGCACCATAAAAATCACAGACACCAGTAGGTGGCAGAAAAGTAACTCTTGCTGCTGATGGCAAGTTAGAAATAGAGATCCTTAATTTTTTAAAAATTTATTTATTTATTTATTTAGTCAAGCAATTATAAGATTACAAGTATAAGTATAGACATAGTTATGAGTACATGAAATTGATACATATAGGAAAAATAAAAAAGAAACAATAGGACAGGGATGGTAGGCACATTGGTGCATTTATGCATGCCCCCTACAGACCTCTTAGGAAAGGAGTGAGGTCAATAGTAGACAGTCTAAGGTTAAAGTTTTTGGGGTTTGGGGAAGAAACCACAGAGTCAGGGAGAGTATTCCAGACATTGACCACTCTGTTGCTGGATTTCCTGCAATTAAGTTTGGTTTAAGGGCAAAAGGGACTCGACGAGGCTTAAGGCGGATGGGGCTACTTCAGGGTTAAGGTTAAATGATATTGGGGTCCCCTTGTACTCACCTAGTTTGTCTGCAAAGACGTCCTGGAATTCCTGGACAAGGGCCTCCTCCCAGTCGTCGCTTCTGGCTTGGTGAATGCCGGCTACCTTGATCCCGAATGGGGCAAACCATTGAAGGCCTAATAAGCTAGGCCGATCACGGTCGACGACGGCCAATGGTAAAGATGCAGTATGATTTTTGAATGAGACCTGGACTAGGTTGGATCCAAAGAATGGAATTCGGTTTCCCTGATAATCCTTGAGTATAATTCTTTGGGTTCTGAGGTCTTGCCGCCAGACGGCACGGATTAATTGTTTAAGAGTCTTCCAGGAAACCATCGAGAGAGACAATCCTGAATCGACTTCCATCATGCAGGGTTGGTTTTCGACCTTCACTCGGATCTTCTTTGCATCTAATGATGAGGCGTGACCAATTGTAATGGTTTGGTGTGCCTCTTCTCATTTTGTTGAATTGGCCAGTGGTTTATTTCTGTAGGAGTGGTTGTTCCATTAGTGGTTCAAATGTTCCCGACTCACAGGATGATTTCCTGTGGTTTGGCGGTAGTTGGTCACCCTCTGAAGTGGGATGGATCCTTGCTTGCTTCTACAGACCCTTCCGATGTGGCCTCTTTTCTCACAAACATAGCAGAGTGCGTCGAGGAATTTGCAGTCTGATTGCGGGTGGTTTGCCCCACAACCTGCGCATTGATGCTGCAGTCTCTGATTACGCTGGTGGCGTTGGTCTCGTTCAGACCGGAGCCGGTTGACCTCTTCCTCATCACTTTCTGATGACAAATCGAGGTCCTCGTGGTGGGTTGCCATTGTGTGTCCCTCTAGGCGAGGTGAGGTTTCGCTGGCGAGTTGGCGGAGCGGTGCGTTGGTGCGGCGCATTCGGGCAGCCGACTTCCTGGTTGCTTCTGCTGCAGTAGCGTCAGCGATGGTATCTGCAAGGCTGATGTTGCCTTTCGCCATCAGCTTACTTTGCACGTGTAGTGCATCTAGTCCAGAACTATTCGGTTTCTCAGAGCTTCTTCGAGGTCGGCGAACCCACAGAGGCCTCCAAAGTTCCGGAGATCCGTGATGAAATCTGCAATGCTCTCTCCTTTCCGCTGGTCTCTCTGGTAAAATTCATGTGTTCAGACAAGCGTTGGTATGGTAGGTGCATAGTAGGCCCGTAGGAGGGGTTCGAGGACGTCCCAGTCCATGGATTTCACCTCAGCTGTTTTCGCCAGTGCCTTAGCCATCTTAAAAACGGCAGGTCCGCAGTGGGTCAGGAATACCGCTCGCTTTTTCCCCGTAGTGGCATCCTTCAAGTTGTTGGTCTCCAGAAACATCTGGAACTGGTCCATGTACGAGTCCCAGTCTTCTTGTGCCGGGTCAAATGGAGCGGGTGGTATGGCGCCGTAGGACATGGTTTCCGCTGTCGATGTGCCTTCAGCCATGTGCTCTGTTTGGTGCTCTGTAATGTTCAGTCAGCTCTGACGTCTCCGTATCCCATCCTTGTCGCCAGTGTTATGTTCTGCGCATGGGCGCAAGGAACGGAGATGAGACAGTGAACAGTGAACTTCAACTCTTTATTAATCATTCTGAACAGAGCAAAAACCTAGGGCAGCAGCAGTCCTTTTATAGGGCAAGCTGCTGATCTAGTAACCAATGAGAAACATGGAGTGTTAACCCCTTTAACCAATGAGAGTGGCTCATTAACAGCCAATCAGATTCTCCTGAACGGACCAATCCGATACCGCTATTATTGGCCAATCAGAAGTGCAGGATTAGAACCCTGCTATTTCTAAAGGTTTGATAAAACTTTATTTAAGCGTTTTATTAGTTCATAACAGGCTATGTAGTTACAGTGGGCTCTAGCACTTAGGTCATTAGAAATGAGTACTCCAAGGTCCCTTACAGAGTTTGGCTCATCAACAAGGTCTTGACTATTAAGCTTGAATTTTATTTTCTGAAATTTTTTTTGCCAATATGTAAGATGGAGCATTTATTTGTTGAGATTGGAAGTTAATCTCAGGGTACATGGGACAGACTCAAGTACGGTTTTAACTGGGAAATTGTAAGCATCTTAGACTAAGCTAAATCTAAAACCGCCAGGAATTTCTGGAAGCTTGGCATTCAAGCAAATCAGCCATCAACAGACACATAGAAATAAGCCACATTTATACACCATTGAAGAGAGAGAATAAAAAGGTTAAGAAAGAAACAAAAAGACCAGAACACATCCTCTTCAGCAGCCTACACTCAGAGAAGTAGGGATGAACAATAATCATGCGGAAAACAATACCCTAATTAAGGAACTATCAAGGAGAAAACCACATCAACAGCACTAGGAGGGCAAGCTACTGTAATTAAACAGGGAGCAAACCCCATACTCAGTAGCACTGAAGGTAATGAAACATCTACATTTAAGCAAACTACTACTACAAGCTCAGAGGATTCCATAATTAGAGCTTTGCTACCCAATATGATGGCCTTAACTTAGTAGCATGTGTGAATTAGCCTTCTCAACAGTTTGCAGCCCAGATGTGGCAGTCCTAATTTAAACCAATGGTTATCTTCTTTCCTATGTTTGCATGACATGGCTATCCATGGTGTTTCATATTAGCGGCTTGAAACCCTGCATTCCTATTGGCCCAGAAAAGCCGGGCCGTGATTGGCTGACTTAAACGTTCCTGATTGGCTCATACAGGGTTTGCCGCGATTGGCTGAAACCAAGCGCGGCAAACTCAAACAGTTGTCATTGGCTGCCTAGCCGTGGCCAGCTCTATAAGAAGAGCTGCTGCGCGCTAGGGTTTTGTCTCAGAATCTATCCGCTTAATAAAGAGCTGTTGTTCACTATTCATGCCTCGTCCATTCTTGGGGCCCACCGACCGAACTTAACACATGGGAGTTTAATTTAAAAGTGCCATGCTTGGTTTGTGTAAAACTAACCCTCCAGAACTCACAGCTGCCTCAGTTTAACAATGACACATATGTCCCAGTTGCATATGTTGAGCCAACAAGTAAATATTTGGAAAATGTATCCTTAAATAATCATGTTCCCTATTCCTTCATTTCCTATTGAGCACAACTGCTAATTAATTCATTTTAAAAAGGCATTTCATTCTTAAGCACTGTTCTTTAAGAGCTTGGGTGTGAATGCGGGGGGGGTGTTAAAATGCATTATTGGCAACTAATCCATTTTAAGGTGACAGAGAAGTCATGATTTAATAGACATAAAGCAACTCTTCAGAGCTGGGAAGACCAATGAGTGGGAAGAGGCCCGTCTCCCTCTATTCTGCCCCCGACAGATACTTGTGCTTGGGGATTTCAATCTGCTAATGACTGAGACTCTGAAGACTTTGTTAATGTCTCTGAAATAAAAGGATAAATTATGGTGACAAAATGTAACAGAGAATAGCACTCTCTCAAGGGAAAGAATTCTGAAAGATAAAGTTTGACTGGCAGGAATGAGTAACGTTGCATTCTACTGAAGTTTCTACTTGACATATTAAAAACCACCATCTCTCTCTATCCAAGGACTCGATGACTGGATGCTGACACACATTTACACACCTATGGCATGAGAATGAACCAGCACAGCAAAGTTGCTCTTACTGTTCTGTAGATTCATTAGCATTTTTGAAACCCGGCGCTTTGATTGGCCAAAGCGCGGGGCGATCTGATTGGTTTAGCGAGCTGCGCTGATTGGCCCGCTAAGAATCTCCCGCGATTGGTGGATACGAATCGCGGGAGATTCAAAGCGGTGCCATTGGCCGCGGCCGCTGCGGCTTGGGAATAAAAAGCTGCTGTTTTTCCCTTGGAGCCAGATCGGTTCTGGGGACCAATAAAGAGCTGAAACCTAGTCACCGCCTCCTGGTCTCCTTACTGACGGACACAACACTGGCGACGAGGGTGGGATCCCGATTCTGAACCCCAGCAAGCACGTGTCCGACGGAAGCAAGACCGACGAGATGGCCAGCATCGCTCCGCCCGCACCCTTCAACCCCGCTAGCGAGGACTGGGAATCCTACACGGACAGATTCCGCATGTTCCTCGAATGCAGCGACATGAAGGATGCCACCGGGCCGAAGAAACAAGCCGTCTTCCTGACACACTGCGGGCCTGCAGTGTTCAAGATGGCGAAAGCCCTAGCGAAACCCGCTGGCTTCACCGGGATGGACTGGGCCGACCTCGAACCCTTACTCCGAAAACACTACGCTCCTGCCGTGCCCACCTCATCAGACAGCACAAGTTTTACCGGCAGGACCAGAGGTCGGGCGAAAGCCTCAGCGACTTTGTTGCGGAGCTGCGGAACCTAGGAGGACTATGCGGGTTCTCCGACATGGACGAGGTCCTATGGGACCGAGTCGTGCTCGGGCTTCGGGACCCAGTCCTACAAAGTCAGCTGATGGCCAAAGGCGACATCGCCCTCGCCGATGCCATCGCTGAAGCCACCGCAGCCGAGGCCACCCAGCAGTCAGCAAACTGTATGCGGAGACCGGATGCCGGGGACCGCACCGCGAACAACAACCCTGGACGGGCGACTGAGGCCCAACCGGAAGCAAGTCACTGCAAAACTACCACCCACCATGGCGAATTTCACTCCGCCTCCTACACTTCGGACGAGGAGGAGGAAATCCATCGGCTCCAGGCAGGACGCGACCAGCGCAGTCTGCGGGGTCATAAGTTGGGGACTGCGTGTGCCAGTTGTGGAGGCAACCACCCTAGATCCGAGTGCCGGTTCTTCGATGCAGTTTGCCGGCACTGTGACAAAAAGGGTCACATCGCCCACGTATGCCGATTGAAGAAAGCCTACAGCCCCAGACGGCGGGACCACAGCGAGCGGAGATGGGACAGCACACCCCCCAGAACCAGAGATCGCCCAGCCGATAGCCATTGGGACAGGAGTGGGTGAGCCCGACGAGGTGGCGAGACCCGGCGGAAGGAGGTAACACACCAGACGGTCATCATCGGCCACGCATCAACCACCGACGCCTGAAAATTCTACGTGGAGGTAGGCATCGAAGAGGAGCCATGCAAGATGGAGGTGGACTCCGGGTCCTACCTCTCCATGGTCGCCTGGCAAGAAATCAAATGCTTGGTGCCTACCATCCAAAAGAAGGGACTGGAGAACCAGAGACTAATCATTAAAGACTACCAGGGAAACCGCATCCTGGTAGTCGGAACCGGACAATTCAGAGTAACATTTAAGGGACGCACTGCAAAGCTTCCCCTAACAATCGTGGACCGAGACCGACCCAGCCTTTTGGGACTGCAATGGTTCACACCGCTCGGCATCGAAGTCACGGGCATCATCCACATCGCCGAGACCGATTGGGAGCAACAACTGGCACGGGACTTCCAAGAAGTGTTCGACAGCACCCTAGGCAAGTACCGAGGGCCCCCTATCTCTTTCAGCCTAGACCCGAACGTTCCCCCGAGACGCCTAAAACCAAGGCAGGTACCTTTCACACTCAGACCAAAAATTGACAAGCAAATTGACAAGCTCATCAAGCAAGGGGTCCTACAACCAATAGACCATGCCCGATGGGAGACCCCAATAGTCACCCGAGTCAAGCCCAATGGGTCGGTGAGAATCTGCAAGGACTATAAGGCCACCCTAAACTGCGCCTTGCAACAAAGCGCCTACCCCATCCCAGTAGTGCAGCATCTTCTACACTCACTGGAGGGAGACAAGGTTTTCGCGAAACTCGACCTGGCCCAAGCATACCAGCAGCTGCCAGTCGAAGAAACCGTGGAGGCGCAAACCATAGTCACCCACCGGGGAGCTTTCCGATGTAACTGACTCCAGTTTGGAGTCAGCGTAGCGCCTGGAATTTTCCAGAGCCTCATGGAGAGACTCTTACAAGGCATCAAGGGGGTGGTGCCCTATTTCGACAATGTGCTGGTATCGGCAGCCAACCAGCCAGAACTAGAGGGTCGACTAAGGGAGTGCTAACCAAATTCAAGGAAACCGGGCTAAAGGTGAAGAGGGAAAAGTGCCAACTTTACACACAGTGGGTCGAATTCCTGGGGTACCTCCTAGACCGGCATGGCATCCATCCAACCGACACCAAAATTAAAGCCATCAAAGAGGCCCCCACACCCAGGTCTAAAACGGAACTGCAGGCGCTTCTGGGACTACTTAATTTTTACAATGTCTTCCTGCCCCAAAAGGCGACCGCGGCGGAGCCTTTGCATAGGCTCTTGGACAAGGTGGCTACCTGGACTTGGGGGAAACGCGAGGAAGCCGCCTTCAGGAAAACCAAGGACCTGCTCACTTCAGATGCCATCCTCATCCAATACAACGAGACCCTACCACTAGCCGTCACATGCGATGCATCACCTTTCGGCGTCGGTGCCGTCCTCAGCCACACTCTCCCTGATGAAAAAGAAGCACCCATCGCCTTCTTTTCAAGGACCCTCACCAAACCAGAGAGAAACTACAGTCAGCTGGACAAAGAGGCCCTGGCTATCGTCGCTGCAATGAAGAGGTTTCACGAGTACCTCTACGGCCAGACATTCACCATTATCACCGTCCACAAACCGCTGCTGGGAATCCTCGCAGGGAACAGGGCCACCCCGAACATTCTATCTCCTAGAATGACAAGGTGGTCTGAATTCCTTGCCGCCTACAGCTACCGGCTCACACACCAACCCAGTAAGACGATCATACATGCAGACGCTTTAAGCCGCTCACCGCTACCTGAGCTAGACACCGACCCAGCACCCATGACAACCGCCCTCAGCATAGAGACTCTGCCCGATCTACCCATAACAGTGTCAGATATTGCCCGAGAAACTAATAAAGACAAACATCTGGCACGGGTGTTACATTGGGTAGAGAAAGGGTGGCTGGAAAAGGACAACGATGAGACATTCAGAACATTCCGGAACCGGCAAACAGAACTCTCGCTACAAAAAGGGTGTGTACTGTGGGGGGATAGGGTGGTTATCCCAGAAAAACTGCAAGGGAAGGTACTGGAGTTGTTACACAAGGGGCACCTGGGCATAGTTAGAACAAAAGCCCTGGCCAGGAGTTACACTTGGTGGTCAGGGATGGACAAACAAATCAAGGCTTGGGTAGCAAGGTATCAACGCTGCCAAGAAACCAGACCAAGCCCGCCCACAGCACCGATCCTAGAATGGGAAACCCCCAGGGGACCCTGGTCTAGGATCCACATAGACTTCGCCGGGCCCACAAAGGGACATACATTCCTAATAACCGTAGACGCTTACTCCAACTGCTTGGAGGTAAGCAACATGAAAATCACCACCACAGAGGCCGTGACCAAGGAACTTTGCAAACTCTTCGCAACACACGGCCTCCCAGATGTCATCGTGTCGGACAACGGGCCCCAATTCACCTCGCTGGAATTTGAAAAATTCCTGGCGGAACGGGGCATACGACACGCCCTGACAGCCCCAGTGCATCCGGCGGCGAACGGAAGGGCGGAACGGATGGTTCAATTCACGAAAAAAACCATCCAGAAAATAGACCACAGGGAGATCCAAGACAAAATAAATAAAATGCTTTTCATACAGCACATAACCCTGAACACGACAACAAACAAAAGCCCAGCAGAGCTACTAATGGGGAGGAAAATAAGATCCCCACTCGATAGACTGCACCCCACATACAACCCAGAGAAACCCCCAAACTCCTCCAGCAAGTACCAATCCTTTGCACCAGGCGATGCCATCTACGCAAAGAACCTAACCGGAGACCCACTATGGGTACCAGCAACCATAACCCAACTGACAGGTCCCCGCTCGTACCGGCTACAAAAAACCGACAGACGAGCATGGAAATGCCACATCGATCAATTAAGATCGAGGACAGCCACAAGAAACACAACCGACACACAACCAGACATAACCAATCCCCTTAAGACAAACCAAGAGGGGAGGAAATACCCCGGGAACCAAATATACCCCGGAAACCAAATCCCAGAAGAAAGGAACCAGCCATACTCACCAGCAAGCAGCCAGCCCGGAACCTCACCAGGAAGAAGCAGCCAGGCCAGCTCGACCAGCCCAGAAAGACCAGGTGGGAGCAGCAAAAACCGCAGCTCAACCAGCCCGGGTAGACCAGGAGGGAGCTGCGACAAGCGGCCCGGCAAGACATACCAGGCGGTTCCACCGACAAGTCCAAGAGACACAGAGAACCTGACCGAACCGGCCGGAAGCCAACCCATGACTGAGCTGCGCAGGTCCAGTAGGCAAGTACAGAGCCCCGCCTACCTACGGGACTACGTTACGTAGGACCAAACCAAGAGGGGAGGGATGTTCTGTACATTCATTAGCATTCTTGAAACCCCGCGCTTTGATTGGCCAAAGCGCGGGGCGATCTGATTGGTTTAGCGAGCCGCGCTGATTGGCCCACTAAGAATCTCCCGCGATTGGTGGATACGAATCGCGGGAGATTCAAAGTGGTGCCATTGGCTGCAGCCGCGGCGGCTTGGGAATAAAAAGCCGCTGTTTTTCCCTTGGAGCCAGATCGGTTCCGGGGACCAATAAAGAGCTGAAACCTAGTCACTGCCTCCTGGTCTCCTTACCAACAGACACGACACTTACAACTTACAACATACAAATTGAGAGATGAAATGGCTGATCATGATTCAACTACCTCAAAAAAAGTTGATGGTTCTTTGGGAAAAACATAAAAAGCCTACAAAGCCTTGACACCCCCTCCTCTTCCTCCTTCTCCTTGTTCTCTTTCCAGGTTTTGACCAATACTTCACCACCCGTTCCTTGGAGAACAATCGGCGCAACATCTGGTTTGCTGAATTCTGGGAGGAAGACTTCAGATGTAAACTAACCCGCCCAGGGTTCCAATATGATGAAGGGAACCGCAAATGTACTGGTAGGGTTACTCCTGATGTATAGAGCTAGGGAGGGAAGGGGGAAGGAGTAAAGCAAGGAGAGTTAATACAGAGAATAACTGCTCCAGTGAATGATTCCTCAATTGTATCCTAATCCCTGTTTTTGAGGTGCTGGTGATAGAAAACATCGCACAGCTTCAAGGCCTAGGCTGGGGTCCACAAACTTGGCAACTTTAAGACTTGTGGACTTCAACTCCCAGAATTCCTCAGCCAGCATAGTTGGCTGGAGAATTCTGGGAGTTGAAGTCAGTGTTGCCAGACGTACGATAATTATCGTATTTGTACGATAATTTGGCCCTCTGTACAATGTACGATCAATAATTCCCAAAAAGGTCAAATGTACGATAATTTTACAGTTTGGCAATTTAAGAAGATAGTTGGCCTACTTTGACCCTTTTTTGTGCCTCGTGACTGTACTTTTCGTGGGTTCATGCAACTTCATGAGTCTAGATCACGTGTGTGTGCGTAGGCGCGTGTAGTTTGTGCATACGTGATACACGCTCGCTCACGAGCTACGTACGAGTACGAGTCGAGTCAGCTAGTCGTCGCGCGCGTTAGGCCCATTGAGGTAGTTTATTGCTGATCGTAAGTTTTGCGGGATCGTATCTTGTGGCTTCATGCCTTCAGTTCGGACATTTTCCACATGGATATATGCCTACAGTTGGTACTTCCTGTGAGATATAGAGTTTGCTATATGTACGATAATTTTCTCAAAAAAACAATAATTTTGAGTCTCGGGTACGATAATTTTACATTTTGAATCTGGCAACGCTGGTTGAAGTCCACAAGTCTTAAAGTTGCCAAATTTGGAGGTCTCTGGCCTAGGCTGTTGTTCAACTCCACAGATATTAGACTTCTCTCCCTTGCTCTCTTTCTCTCTCTCTCTCCTCCTCCTCCTCCCCCCCCCCACCCCACCCCATGACAGAAAGCAAGCAAAGAGTCCCTGCCTCCTCTTCAGGCACTGTTTTTTCCTGGAAAATGTCCAATTCAGCCTCCTTTTCTATGCTGTTTTTAGTTGGCCCTCTGACTTCTCCAGTCAGAATTCATCTGTCCCCCTTGATCTCAAGCCCATTTCCAAAGGTCCCCAATAGTTCCCACTTCCTCTTCCCTTCCACCAAATTGCTGGCTATTAAAGGGGTGTGTTGAAGGGGCATGGCACATGTTGCCAAAACAACAACAACAACAACAATAATAATAATAATAACCAAAGTTGGCCAAAACAATTATGTTTAGCCTCCCTCTCTCAGAAACTGAGAAATTATCTGTCACTACACAAATTGTTCAAGGAAGCAGACAGGCAAGATTAAAACACTGCAACTGTTTTGGGAAGAAATCCATCAAAAGTCAGGAACTGGCAAGAAAAAAAGGAAGACCTGCCAATCTGGTTTAGCATCGGTGTCCCAAAGAATGGGATATGAAGAAGGAGGTTTCCATGTTTTCATAGACAGCCTCGTGAATAGTTATTATTCTTTACATGAACTAAGGAAATGTCTGTTTACAACTGAAAGCTTAGACATCCAGAAATACAACTTTCACATCATAAGTTGTCTTGATCATGACATGTAACCCGTTCCCATGTACACAGTTTATACTGGCAAATGAAATCTTCTCCTTTGATGTTGCCCTTGTCTCGTCCCCAATTCATGTGTAAGAGAGCTTTAAGTCCTGATTAGCTGCACCTGTGTGAAAGCAGATTTTCCCTCACTCTCACATATATCCTCAAGGTGTATAACATTTGTCATCATTACTTGAATGATAACATTGTTTACCCTAATTGGTTTAGGTAAAATAATAAATATGTAATCATGGTTTATAAGTTAAAGTGTCTGCAACTTTAAATATAGGAATGTAATTAAGGGAGTGGTTGTGAAAGCACTTTAAAAGAAGCAAGACAACAGCTTGCTCACTCTCTGGCTTTGATGATCCCTAATTACTGCATGGACTCAAGACTGCGTTACTCGAACGGGAGAGAGACAAAGGACTGATTTGTAAGTGAACTGACATAGGATATTCTGCATGGACTTTGCTAACTGAATATCCTTGAATGGATTGACTAAATGATACATGACTAATGGACTGTTATTTTGACTATGCTATGAACTCATAATGGAATAAACTATATTTTTGATAGCACAAGCATATCTGTTATTTTTACTGTATGTTAACAAACATACAAACTTATATCACTCATTTATCTGTGTGCCTACCTGACTAATGCTGCACATTCTGTTTAGCTTGTCTCCTTAACCCTGGTTGGGGAACACAGGCTTAACACAAGTGTAGGTAAAAAATCTAAGGTTGTGTTTTGGAAGTGTTGGAAGTGTTCAAATGCCTTAGTATACTCGACTTATGATCACAAATGAGCCCCAAATTTCTGTTGCTAAGCAAGAGTTGTTACATGTGTTTTGCCCCATTTTTTGACCTTGCTTGCCACAAATGGTTAACAGTTGTTTAAGTTAGTAACATGGTTGTTAAAGTGAATTTGGTTCCTCCTTGACTTTTCTTGTCAGAAGGTCAGAAAAAGTGATCATATGACCCTGGGACAATGCAACCGTCATAAATATGAGTCAGTTGCCAAGCATCGGAATTTTGATCACATGACCACGGGGATGATGCAATGGTCATACGTGTGAAAATCAATCATAAGCCACTTTCTTCAGTACCATTGTAACTTTGAATGGTCACTAAATGCATTGTTGTAAGTTGAGGACTACCTGTATAAAAAGCGTAGGGAATGGAGAGAGAGAGAATCTCTGTCACGCTTTCAAGATTCAGGTCAACCCTTTGAAATAGAACCAGTCAGGAAAATAAACATCACAAGAATTACTGGAACTCTGTTATTACAATATAAGATATGATAACAGAACATTGAAAGCCTAACAGATTTTTCTCTCTTCCCTTTTATACCAAAGAGAATCAAGATAAGGCAATCCTGAGTTTATTCCTCACCCCACATGTATCTATCTGACTCAAACTGATGTTTGACATAAGAATTGGTGAATCCCTTTTTAAGACCATCTCCATATTCTTCCATAATGGAGCCTCGGTGGCGCAGTGGTTAGAAATGCAGTACTGCAAACTACTCCCACTGCAATTTGGCAGATTGAATCCCACCAGGCTCAAGGTTGACTCAACCTTCCATCCTTCCGAGGTGGGTAAAATGAGGACCCAAATTGTTGGGGTCAATATGCTGACTCTGCAAACCGTTTTGAGAGGACTATAAAGCACTATAAAGCAGTATATAAGTCTAAATGCTATTGCTATGTTTAGTTGTGCTTCACTGTTTTAGCCTTGTAGTTTTCAATTTGTTTTATCTCTTTAATGGGGGTGGGGGTGCGGTATTGACAGTGGCGCCCCATAATCAGCCATCTAGCCTAACTTCTTATTCTGGACTGGGTATACATTCATTTGCATAATATAAAGAATAGAAAACTTGACTAGTGTGATCAATTCTGTTCTACTTCAGAATGGAGAAATGCACAGAATATTTTGCTTATAGTAAATGAAATGGCATTAAACCTCCCCCCCTTCTAAATAGCATTGTTAATACATCTGAGAACAGGCGATGCAATATAATTTATGAAAGAAAATGACTATGCTACCCAGATATGAATCATTATTTGGGTAGCTAATTTTCTTGGAAAACAAAAGTTGGCATGTTTGAGATAAAGTATATAAGGCTTGGATGAGACATCATGGCTCTGATGACCAAATTATCACAGCTAGCAAAAAGAAAAGAACATCTAAAAGGCCAGGGAAATTAAAAGAAGAATCTTGCATCTCAAGAAGAAAAAAGCAGAGCAAGAGATTGCTGGGGAAGAAATAACAATAGCACTTAGACTTATATACTACTTTATAGTGCTTTATAGCCCTCTCTAAGTGGCTCAGCATATTGCTCCCAACAAATTGGGTCCTCGTTTTAGCGACCACGGAAGGATGGAAGGCTGAGTCAACCTCAAGCCTGTCAGAATCAAACTCCAGACTGTGAGCAGAGTTAGCCTGCAATACTGCATTCCAACCACTGCTCCACCACAGCTGAATTCTAAAAGGAAGACACTAGACTAGAATCAAAGGAAAAGCTTTCACAGCACCAAGGAGCATTTTAATATGAGTGGGTATTTAGAATTGCCAGTGGTTTGATTCATTTTTTTCCCCCCCATTCTTCAGGAGATGAACGAATTGGGCGAGAATCTACTTACGAGCAGGAGGGAAAGGTGCAGTTTGTGATTGACGCTGTCTATGCCATGGCCCATGCATTGCACAACATGCAAATGGAGCTCTGTTCCGGCCAAATCGGGGTGTGTGACAAGATGGATCCCATTGACGGGCGAACTCTGCTGCACTACATTCTGGGGGTCAACTTCAATGGTGAGATTGACAAAGAACCCCCTTTTCAGCCAAGACACTGGGTTGTATGCTCTGTGTTATGTGTGGCATTCTACATTTGCACACAAGGAGAACTGAGCAAAGTTTGAGAGCAAGGAAGGGCTGTGATCATGAACTGGCAGGCAAGTACAAGTTTGCAACAATCAGGGCAGGAAGGAGTGAGAAAGCTTGCACCAGATTCTACAGCTTTAGGTCACAAACAAGGGGAAGCTGCATGCTAAGATGCAAACCAACAGCTCCTGGTCAATGTATTTGTAATGCACATTTTGCACGCAAGTCATACTTGATATGTCCTATCCTTGCCAATACAGGATGTATCCATCTTCTAGAGAGACAGAGAGGTGGAGAAAACTCATCCATGGTTTTCTCTATCCATCAATGCTTCTAGAAGGAAACAGTCTTTAAAAAGTTTCACAGGCTTAGACCCTAAGCCTCTTGTGTCTCACACCACAATAGCAAACCCAAGTTTTCACAACAGCAAACCAAACACCTCTGAGACCCTCTAAATAGATGACCTATCACATCTGACCTTGGAGGTTGCTTGCAACTCTTCTTCCCATTAGCCTTTGTTGGCCAGTGCCCGGGGGTGGGATCCGACTGGTGTAACTACCGGTTCGATGATTTTACATTTTGCGCGTGCCATCGTCATCATCTAGCTGCCTGGACAGCTGAGCAGTGCTGTGTGCAAGTGCGCAGCAGTTGAAAAAGCCCTTTTTTCCTGCTTTTTCAACCAGAGCTGTGTCGGGCGAAGCAGCTGCAGTTGAAAACGCAGGAAATAAAGGTCAGGTAAGAGCCCAGCAGGAGGGCAGCCAAAACAGCAGCAGACATAGAACCGGTTCTATGTATGCTCTCTGTTTCCTGCTTTTCAGAGCAACCAGTTCCTCAGAAGTGGACAGAACCGGTAGAATCCCACCCCTGCCAGTGCCCCTCAAGTTGTGTCCTCTTCTTTTAGAGCATCTCCATCTTGAAGGATGTCCTTATCTCCCTGTAACCTCTTCCTTCCTGCAGGCAGTGCTGGGACACCAGTAATGTTCAACGAAAATGGAGATGCTCCTGGGCGCTATGATATTTTCCAATATCAGCTGACAAATACTACAGTCCCAGGATACAAGGCCATTGGCCAATGGACAGAATACCTTCGACTGAATGTGAGTGACCTAGAATAGCATCAATCAATCAATCAATCATCATCATCTTTAAATCATGTTTACATGCTTTCTCCCAGGGGTGGGATATGACAGGGTTAACTACCGGTTCGGGATTTATGAGCTTCCCTGCAGGCTACGAGCCAAGTGCCTGTAAATCAGCAGCAGCAGCTGCCTGCAGAGAAACAGTCTTTGAAACAGCCCACTTTTCCTGCTTTTCTAACTGCAGCTGTGCCTCGTTCGGCAGCTGAAGTTGAAAAATCAGGAAATAAAGGTCAGGTAAGAGCCTGGGTGGGCAGGTGGGCAAAAACACCAGCAGACTTAGAATCGGTTCTATGTCTGCTGCTCTTCAGAGCTACTGGTTCTACAGAGGTGGACAGAACCGGTAGAAACCCACCCCTGATTTCTCCCCACTATAAAAATAATTCTGAAAATATGATTCTTCTCAGCAGTCGATTGCTCAAGCTGATATTGTAGGACAGCTGGCCCACCTCTGGATATGTGGTTGAGTTTTTAGCCCTCTTTTCAAAAGTTCTCTTCTGCTTTGCAATAATCACCACTGGATACCCTGGAGTTTTGAAGAAAAATTCAACTGGGAGCTGGCCCTGTCGAGAGTTACAAAAGTCTGTGCCTGGCCACAACATCTCTTTCAGTTAAATGCCTCCCAGCATTTACCTTTAGCTTACTTTATCTTACTTACTTGTTTGTTGTCTGTTTGTTACTTTAACACATTTATATAGCTGCCCACCTCACTAAGTATGATTCTAGGCAGTCAATGACCAATAATTAAAATAATATTGCAATTATTAAAACACTTTAAAAATAAATAAAAACAAGTCATATAATTAAAAACAAGATTGCAGGAGAATACCATCTAAATTGTTGCACAGGCTCCCCATCAATCCCCAACATTGCTGGAAGAAGTATCCCAAAGAGGTTTTTTTCAAGAGTCAACTGGACTTTCTGGTTTTTCTTTGAAGATGTTTTGTTTGGATGAAAAGCAAAATGTCTTCAAAGAAAAACCGGAAAGTCCGGTTGACTCTTGAAAAAAGCACCTTTGAGACAACCTTGCCCTGAATGACTGAAAGTCCCCATAGATATTTAACTGGAAGAGCTATATTTTCAGAGCCTTACAAAAGGCTAACAGGGATGAAGTTAACCTCATCTCAGGAGTGGAAGATGTTCTAAAGCAGGGGTGTCAAACTTGCATCATCACGGTGGCGTCATGTGACGTATCAGGACTTTTTTCCCCTTCGCTAAACCAGGCATGGCCAGCGCATGATGCATCTGGGCTGGCCTGAGGGCTGGGAGCTTGACAGCTCCGTTCTAGAGTTAGGAGCCACAGCAGAAATGGCATATTGTTTGGGTCCCATCAGATGAAGCTCTGTAACAAATGGGACCTGTAACCGGGGGTGGGATTCTACCAGTTCGCACCTATTCGCTAGAACTGGTTGTTAACATTCTAAGCAGTTCGGGGAACTGGTTGCTAGAAGAAATTACTGGCCTAATCCTGTAAGGAAGGGAGGAAGGAAACATTCTGGTGTTGCTTACAGAAACTGCTTCTCCATTAACCCTTATTACATTCTTGGCATTCTTGGATCTCAGGAACTTCTCGAGGGTTTTTTTTTTGCCTCATTTGCTGGTACTTTGCTTGTATGTGTGGAGTGACCATTCACAGTTACAATGGCACTGAAAAAAATGACTTATGACCATTTTTCACACTTACAACTGTTGCAGCATCCCCACAGTCATGAGAGGCCAGGCGAGGAGACGCGTGCCTCAATGTGAGTGATGTTGAGTTGGCCACGCCCAGCCAATAACATGCCACCAACCCAAGCCCACCAACTAAGCCACGCCCACAGAACTGGTTGTTAAAAATTTGAATCCCACCCCTGCCTGTAACATGACCTTTGTGCTGGATCTGAATGGTGAATGGGACATATTATGTTGAATGGGACATTGTTGTATATTATTTTAAAGTACCAAACTGAAAACTACTAAAGAACAAATGACAAACCACTATTTGCTCTTGGATATATTCCTTCTAGTGCATTTCTATTATGTTCTATCATAGAACATATGGATCTGCTTATGGATCTGATCCCTGGATAATTAATCATCCAAAGAACTGCTGTTAAAATCTTTCAATATTGTAATCTCACTGCACAGTCTGGGCTTTGTGTGAAAGCTCTTGTATTCCAACAATTCTGGAACATACAATGGAGTGATAGCAAATTGGGGAAAAATGCCAAAGAAACAAAAATATACTTTATTTCTAAAAGAGCCCATTTCAATGTGTTTTCTCTATTAGAAACTTCTCCAAGGATATATCAAAATATCACCCAGATGTCACCCAAATTCAAAAGAAGTCATCTCAGCTTTTAATTCCAGTGTTCAATTCAACCTGTACCTCCACTTCTCTGAATATATTCAGTTTCAGACCATAAAATTAGACCATTTTCATTGTACTCTTTTACATCCTCTCCCTTGTCTTAGGTTCTCAAATGCACAACATATTTATTCTTCTTTCATTTCATTTATTAATCCATGATTTTCCCTTCTTAATCTTCTTGTATTCTAGCTGGCAATTTTCCATGTGACATCTATGTCACCAAATGGCCCTGTAAATATTCTCTTCACTGCCGATCATGGCTTTGGTCATTCAAAACTTTCACATAATCCTAGTCAGTAAACTAGAGAAGTTCTAGATAGGTTGCCTAACCTCATGGTTCCACATGTTGTGTTCCTGCTAACGGTGAGGATGGTACTAATGAATTTTGACCAGTTTTGCCACTAGACAGTCAAACCCCAATTTACCCCAATCATGTTCATGCTAAGTTAATCGAAAGACTGCCTTACAATTACATTGTTGTCATATCCCATCAACTAAGATAAACTTGCAAGGTATTGAAAAACAGAGGTGATTCCCTGGGATAAATGGCAAATCACTGATCTCTGGCTTTCTCTGCTTCTCCCGCAGATTGAGGACATGCAGTGGTCAGGTGGACAGAAGGAGATCCCCTCATCAGTGTGCAGCCTCCCCTGTAACCCAGGAGAGAGGAAGAAGATGGTAAAAGGTGTTCCTTGCTGCTGGCACTGTGAGCTATGTGATGGCTACCAGTACCAACTGGATGAGTTCAACTGTGAAATGTGTCCCTTTGACATGAGGCCCAATCTCAATCGTACAGCCTGCCGCCCAACACCCATTGTCAAGCTGGAGTGGAGCTCTCCTTGGGCCATTCTCCCCATCTTCTTGGCCATTCTGGGCATCCTTGGCACGGTCTTCATCGTTATCACCTTCATCCGTTTCAACAACACCCCCATTGTCCGAGCCTCAGGTCGTGAGTTGAGCTATGTCCTCCTCACCGGGATTTTCCTTATCTACACCATCACTTTTCTGATGATTGCTGAACCAGGCGTTACCATCTGTGCCTTCCGGCGCCTCTTCCTTGGCTTGGGCATGGCTATCAGCTATTCAGCACTGCTGACCAAAACCAACCGCATTTATCGCATCTTTGAACAAGGCAAGAAGTCAGTGACTCCACCCAAATTCATCAGCCCCACCTCCCAACTGGTAATCACCTTCAGCCTCACATCTGTGCAAGTGGTGGCTGTGGTCATTTGGCTGGGGGTGCAGCCACCCCATAGCATCATTGACTATGAAGAGCAACATACACCCAACCCAGAATTCGCCCGGGGCATCCTCAAGTGTGACATGTCAGACCTCTCTATCATTTCCTGTCTCAGCTACAGTATTGTTTTGATGGTTACCTGCACCGTCTATGCCATCAAGGCCCGCGGCGTGCCCGAGAACTTCAACGAGGCTAAGCCCATTGGCTTCACCATGTATACAACCTGCATCGTCTGGCTGGCCTTTGTGCCCATCTTCTTTGGCACAGCTCAGTCAGCAGAGAAGGTGGGAGCAATCAGGACAAAGAGTGGGATGGTACAAGAGACAACGGGGTTTAAGTACAAGTAGTCTTTGGCTTACAATAATAATACTTTATTGTACATATATACACAGTATACCCATACAACAAAATTCACATAACACCCATAGACCAGGCCCAGCACACATGACAATCCCCAAATACACCCCCACCTGCCAAAATTCCCCACCTCCTGAAAAACACACAAGCATCCACACAACAAACCAAGTAATACTATCCGACAGCTCACAGATGGTGGTCCTTAAATTCATTGTTAAGTGCAATTATAGCTCTGGGATAAAAACTGCTCAGAAACCAGCCATTTGTTTAGCCACTGCATGCTTAACAAGTCACAACAGCAGTGAAAAAGTGACTTATAACTAATGCTCACCCCAACAACTGTTGCAACAGCACCACAGTAAACTCGGTTTGAGATCAGAATGAGACCTAAGCAAGGTAGTTGTTACTGTACGTGAGTTGTGCTCAATGATACAATCTTTTTGCCAACATTGTCAAGTGAACCGTGTGGTTGTTAAGTTAATCCAGTTTCTCCCATCAACTTTGTTTGTTGGAAGCTGGCTGGGAAGGCCTCACAAATGGCAATCCCATAACCCCGGGACATTGCAATCGCTACAAATACGTGCCACTTGCCAAGCACCTGAATTTTGAACACATGACTGCAGGGATGCTGCAACAGTTGTAGGGGTGAGGACCAGTTGTAAGGTTACTTTTTTTTCCACTGGAACTTGGAATGGTTGCTAAACGAATAATTGGAAGTCAAGGGCTGCTCATTAAGCTATGATGTCACTGTAACAGGCAAAGCTGACAAAGTCAGACCAGCCCTGTTTTTTCATTCAGTCTGTGTAGAGAATGTTAAGGGGCTGAATTAGGAGCTTGCAAGAGTTCATGGCAGCCTTTTCAATCATTAAACCCATTCCCCAAATGGGAAAAATTATCCCAGGTTTTTTGGGGTGGGGGTTTGAGATTCACAGGAATGCTGGATGTGCCTTGAACTTCTGCAAGGCCTAAGAAATCTGTTTTGCTGCTTAGCTTTTTCTCAGATTGCCAAAACAGGCTCCTAGGGCTTGCATAAAAAAGCTAATATTAAACCAGCCATGTTCTAACTAAAAGATGTTTTACACATTATAAAACAAGCCTAGGGGATTCCTCATCTGTTTTATATTTTACTGGCATTTACATATTCATTTTCTTCTGGAAACTCAAGAGAACAAAAATAGAGATTCCCTCATTTTTATCCTCTCAAGGGTAACTAGATAAGGTTGATTGACTGAAAAGAAAGAAAGAAAGAACTGGCACCCAAATCCCTCGTGGTTGAGCAGGGATTTATTTGTAGGATGCAGTTTTAACCTCCCCACTACCTCCATGCTGAGTCACCTGCATTTTCAAACCCATCTTTTGAATGAGCGAAAGTCTCCATTTATTTCAAGAGAAGGAAAATACTTCTCTGCCTAAAATAGGCTGGAAATAATATATGAGAAACAATTGGGACATCCTAATTTTGTGACCTCCTCATAACAGCTATTTTTATTGATAGACTTTTTTTTCATGTCAAAGAGGCAGAAAGTCCTTTTCCTTCCTTCTTAGGCTAATTTTGTATGGGTAAAGAAGTCCTTTCAGGGAAGGCGCATCAACACTTTGAAGCATTCTCTACCTGATGTCTAAAATAGTGGCATGCTGTCTCTCAGCCCTCAGCTGGAACTTGCATATTAATTCAGCTTGACCCCTCAAAGGCTGTTTCCATGCTCTTTGAGGAAGGTCTGAAATAGGGATGGATGTGCCATTGGGCACACTCTGATGGTCCAATAAAAATACATTGCCATGCCTCCCACTATTGGCATAGTAGTAGTTCCCTTGCTTTTGGCTCAGTGCACCTTCCAAAGCTATTTGGGAAAAGAAGATGCTCCCCTCTTATTAGTTTATCTCTATTTCCTCACAGCAGGCTGGTAGGTTTTTGCTCAGCTAGGGTGAAGAGGAGTTGTCTTTGGAGAAATATTCACCTGCATGGTGTTCTAGAAGCTGAACTGTATGAATAAGCAAACAAGTATGACTGCTTAAACCAGCCATGGCGACTTAGCTCTTGCAGGTGGTCTCTGGTGTCTTTGTATTAAGGGCTACTATAGGCCAGAGGTCTCCAAACTTGGCAACTTTAAGACTTGTGGACTTCAACTCCCAGAATTCTGAGAGTTGAAGTCCACAGGTCTTAAAGTTGCCAAGTTTGGAGACCTCTGTTGTAGGCATTCTGCAGCAATATTTCCCAACTGGCTAGCTGGGGAATTCTGGGAATTGAACTCCATACATCTTCAAGTGACAAAGATTGGGAAACATTGCCCTAAACGTTCTATGTCAAAAAAAAGTTATCCCAGTTCAGAATGAAGGGCCCAGACATGACCAATAATCTTGTCCCATTTCCTTCCAGTAACAATAAGTAGACAGGAAGGTAAAAGATCATTTCCATCAAACACCCAGATAAAGTTTGCTTCCCTCCACCCCTAATATCTCAACCCTCACTGACGTTGGGATTCTAGATCTGGCAATGGTTTTGATTTGTTTATTTGTTTATTTATATCCTACCTTTCTTATTTTTACAGATAACTCAAGGTGGTGATCATATGTACAATGAACATCTTCCTCCTGTGTTCCCCACAATAACAACCCTATATGATAGGTTGGGCTGAAAGAGAGTGACTAGCCCAAAGTCACCCAGCCAGCTTTCATGCCTAGCTGAGCAGGCTGGGAATTATTTATATAATAGTCTGATTTATACCTGCTGCAATTACATAGATTTTGAATAGTTTACAATGTGGGAGGAGAGCCATGTTAGTTTTTGTCAGCAAAATGTCAGAATGACTAACAGTAGATGCTACTGGATTCCTCCTGGTTTTTCAATAGCTTACAGTGAACAAGGGCAAAAACAGAAGTATTCAATGTTTATGCATTCACGATATGACTAAAACAGCATGAATCAAATTATGAAGGCATGAAATAAAATGGAATAAACCCATCCTATCACTTGCTATAAAAGTCCAACATATCTAGAAAATTTCAGATGCAGGAATCCTGGCATTAAAGGAGAGCTCAGTTTTGAAAGAGCCACGAGTTGTATGCCTTTCTTAGTGTTTTGGTTTTTTTGTTTGTTTGTCTGTGGTTTTTTGGGTAATGTAACATACCTTTTTATTTATGAGATTTACATCACATGATATCATTGCATGAACTGAACATCAAGAAAAAGATCAAAAGCATGATAGCATGAGAAAGTCATGCTCTGACTCTATCACAGGGTCTGCAGATAGTTATGAAAGACTTGCTTAATATATTAAATTTAGTTTTACCCACTTTTTATGGCTTGTGCAAATTCTAATGATTTGGATAGTTTATTGTTCAATGTATTACACAAACTTTTGAAGTTGGGTTAACACATTTTCTACAAATCCAATCTATAGCAGCTTAAATCATACTTCGCAAACCACTGTGAATGGTTCACCACATGACAAACTTAGGGCTATGTTATCAGGACTGAAAAATGTGGATGACTTCTAGATGACAAATGAACGGTTAAGAGCTTATTATTAATAATACTTCATGCTGCCATTTAATAGTCTTCTGTTATTCTTTCCACCCAGATATTGAATCCCTACAAATCCAAATGAAACATTATTGCTTAATAGAATGTGTGATTCCAGCCATTGTGTTTTATAAGACATTATCTTATAAGACATTATCCAGAACAAGAAAGAGATACAGCAGCTCAATTTTCTCTTGTAACATTTCTTTCTGTTGCAAAAGACAATATTTTATATTCTCTTTTAAATATATTTGTTTATGCATTATATTAAACTGTAATGCAGTTTGGTCAATGTGGCTTAGTGTGGTGAAAACCCTGTCACTGTCTTTTATGGTTTAACATGCTGTTTTAAATCCACATAGTACTACTTGATTCATTAATTAAATAAATTATGGCTCATACTGGATGGAGTGCTTATAAGGAGGCTTAGACTCAAATCTATTCAACCATGAAGCTGAAGCACAACTAGATAGGCATCCATCACATTACATTGCAAATCACAAAGACATTACATGTGTGCCATGACAACATCATGCAAATACCATGAATTATGCCATTGCCATCAGTCAAAAAACTTTCAGCTAACACTCATTCCATAATTCATCTCATTCTGCATGCAGCTGATTTAAATTATGTCATTCATGCCATTTGCTCAATGGCAACCTTCCTAAATATCATTGAATGTAACAATTGCTTATAGCATACAATTCCGCTATGTGTTTGTTTCTGTATAAATGGACACCTGGGAGGGAGGAATTTTGAATTGGATTGTGGTTTAGGGTTGAAGGAAGGGAAAAATTTCTGTTTCTCTCTTGATCTGGTGCTTCATCTGCTCACCTAACTGCTTTTCTTCTTACAGCCCAATGGGTGTCCTGGTGCTACAGTCGATAGCAGGCAGTTTTTAAAGGGAGAATGGCCTTCCAGGAAAAAATTAAATCTCTCTTTATTTTGAGGGACTGAAAATTATGTGTGGAGATATGCTTACATTGTAAACCACTCAGAAAGTGCTATAAAGTACTGTGGGGGGTATACAAATCTAAATATTATTGCTATCCAACTCCTATTCATTTATTTATTTTTAAATTCCAAAGGCTTTATTACCTCCCTATGCAGAGTAAAGATTCCTTTCCCCTGAAGTATTCCCAGGGGCAATTCTATCCATTTATTTATTATCCCACCTTTATTATTTTTATAAATAAGACAAGGTAGCAAACCAGAGGTGGTATTCAGCAGGTTCTGACCAATTCTGGAGAATCGCTAGCGGAAATTTTGTGTAATTCAGAGAACCAGCAAATACCACTTCTGACTGGAGATTTTATAGCATCCTTCCCCTGCCACGCCCATAGAATCAGTAGTAAAAGAAATTTGAATCCCACCACTGTATAAGCAAGCATATATAATACTTCTTCCTCCTTTCATTTTCCCCACAACGACAATCCTATGAATGAAGAATCATAGGGCTGAGGTTGGTTGGACTGAGAGAGAGCATCTGGCCTAGTCACCCGTTCATGCTTAAGGGAGGCCTAGAACTCACAATCTCCTAGTTTCTAAGCCAACACCTGAAATTCTAGACTAAATCGCAAACCATGAGACCAAATACTCTATCCTGAGCTCTTCCCAAGAAAGATTGTACACAGGAGTTTAAACAGGCACTCCAGCCAAGGATTCTGTTAAGTCTGGAGCATGGGTGCGAAAGGTGGAGACGAGCCAGTAGAAACAGTGAACTTCAAACTCTTTATTTACATGATGTGACAGCTCAGCTCAAAGGCTGCTCAAGCCTTACTTATATAGGCAACTCATTAACTACTTAACCAATAGCGAACCTGGAGTGCTAGCTCCGTTTAACCAATGGGAATGGTCTGTTAATGGCCAATCGGATGCTTCTAAACGGGCCAATCCGATCAGGCCATCAACAGCCAATCAGAAGTGCAGGGCCAGAACCCTACACTCGACTTCAAGCTCAATGATAACTTTATTGGTATTATGCATTCACAACACCCCTTTCCCCCGGCTTCTGCCCACGGGGCACGGTTACATAGTCCTTAAGGTAGGACAATTGTTTAATTAGTCTTTTCGATTTTCGCAAAGTGCCAGGCAGTTGGCTGCACTCTTGCTGAGGTAGATCGTTGTTTAGCAGTAAGGGTGCCTCTGGTTCCGAGTTCGTGTTCTTGTTGTCATCAATATCACTGGCCATTTCCTGAGGTGCATTCACTCCGGTCCCTGATTCCTGTTCCTGCGTTTCCGTTCCAATATCAGTCTCTTCGAAGGGGTTTCCTTTGAATAATAATTTGCTTTCCTCTGTATCTCCCCCCCCCTCAGTTTGATCAAAAGGCAGTTCGGAATTGCGAGGTGGTAGCCACGATCGTAGCTGATCTATGTGGCGCTTCCACAGTCTATCGTCAGGGCACTGAATGAGGTATGATCTAGGGCCGGTTACGCGGATTACGGTCACTTCCACCCATAGCGGATCGCCCGAAAAGTTTTTAGTGAATACGAGATCGCCTACCTGGAAGGTACGGCATCGACTGCTGGATCCAAGTAGCTTTTCGGGTTCGTAGGCTGGGTGTAAATGGTCGAGGTGGGAACGGAGCTTCTGTCCCATTAGCAGTTCGGCGGGAGTTTTGTTGGTGACGCTGTGAGGTGTAATGTGCTGCAGGAAGAGTATCCGGTTGATTTTTTCGTCGATGTTGTCGTAATCGATCTTTTGCAGAGTCTTTTTGACGAATTGAACCATGCCCTCAGCCCTACCGTTTGCAGCAGGGCGCACAGGCGAAGTGAGCGCATGTCGAATGCCCCGGTCAGCCAAGTACTGCTCAAAAGGTAGCGTGGTAAATTGGGGCCCGTTGTCGGATACCAGAACGTCTGGTAATCTGTGGGTTGCAAAAAGTCTTTCTAGTCTTTTGATGACTGCGTCAATGGTTGTGTTGCTCATTTGGTGAATCTCAAGCCAGTTCGAGTAGGCGTTGACGGTTAGCAGAAATGTGTGGCCTTTGGTTGGCCCAGCAAAATCCAGGTGGATGCAGGACCAGGGTCCCCGCGGCATCTCCCATTCGGTTGGGGTTGCCTCTGGTGGAGCGTTGCTTACTTCTTGGCATCTCTTGCAAGTTTTAACCCATGATTCGATTTGTCTATCGATGCCTGGCCACCACGCGTAGCTTCGTGCGAGGCCCTTCATGTGCATGATGCCAGGGTGGCCATCGTGCAAGGTTCTTAGCAGCGTCTGTTGGAGTCATTCTGGAATAACGACTCTATCACCCCAGATGACACAGCCCTTCTGCAAGAACAACTCTGTTTGGCGACTTTTGAATGGTGCAAAGTCGTCTGGTACTTGGTCCAATGGCCATCCACGTTCCACTCATGTGAGGACTCGTGTCAAGATGGGGTCGCATTTTGTTTCTCTCGCGAAGTCGTGGGCAGTCAATGGCGGCGTGTGGAGTGTCTCGATCTGCAACACTGTCATCGTTGGTGCAGGATCGTTGATAGTTTCAGGAAGCGGTGTACAGCTCAGCGCATCAGCATGGGGAATGGCTTTCCCCGGACGATATTGTAGCCGATAATTGTAGGCAGCCAAGAATTCTGACCAGCGGGTCATTCGGGGAGATAGTATGTAGGGAGTTGGTTTGTCCCCAGCAATGATCCCCAGCAATGGTTTGTGATCAGTTACAATGGTGAAATTCCGGCCGTACACAAACTCATGAAACCTCTTAACTGCTGACACAATCGCCAAGGCTTCCTTATCAATTTGGCTGTATTTTGGCTCGGTTTTCGAGAGCATCTTTGAAAAGTAAGCAACAGGGGCTTCGTTACTGTTAGGTAACACGTGATTCAAAATGGCGCCCACTTCAAAAGGCGATGCATCACAGGTTATGTTTATTGGCAAGGTCTCATTGTACTGCATAAGTACGGCATCCGAAGTCAGTAGTTTTTTACATTACGGAACGCCTGCTCTTCTTTGTGACCCCATACCCAGTTTGCTTTTTTATCTAAAAGACAATGTAGCGGTTCAGCGACAGTACCTTTGTGCGGCAAGAAAACATTATAGAAGTTGATGAGGCCTAGGAACGCCTGGAGGTTGGTCTTGTTCTGGGATCTGGGAGTGTTCTTTATTGCTCTTAATTTACTATCAGTAGGGTGAATACCCTGACTGTCAATTAGGTACCCTAAGAATTCAACACGATCGGTACACATTTTGCATTTATTTTTTTTAACTTTCAGGCCGGCTTCCTGAAATTTTTGTAATACTAATCTTAGACGTTCCCGCAAAATTTTTTGAGTGGGGGCAGCAATAAGCACATTGTCGAAATAGGGGACAACGCCCTTGATCCCCTGCATTAGTCTCTCCATTCGGCTCTGAAAGATCCCTGGGGCTACACTGACTCCGAATAGAAGCCTCGTACACTTAAATGCGCCGTAGTATGTTACAATTGTCTGTGCCTGTGCCGTTGTTTCGTCAACCGACAATTGCTGGTAAGCCTGAGCTAAGTCTAATTTAGCAAAGACTTTTCCGCCCCCCAGGGAATGGAGGAGGTGCTGTACTACCGGCACCGGATATGGGTTCTGTTGCAGGGCGTGGTTCAGGGTGGCTCGGTAGTCCCCGCAAATTCTAATGGAACCGTCCGGCTAAATAGGTGTCACAATCGGCGTTTCCCAAGGGGAGTGATCCGTTGGCTTTAAAACTCCCTGGGCAATCAACTTATCTAGCTGCTTGTCGATCTTCGGTTTTAGAGCGAACGGAACTCGATGAGGCTTAAGGCGAATGGGCGCTATCTTTGGATTAAGACTAAAGGATATCGGGGTCCCCTTGTACTCGCCTAACTTTTCCTCGAAGACGTCCTTGAATTCACGGGCGAGGTCTTCCTCCCAGTCCCTGCTGCTGATTTGATTAATGCTTGTCACTTCGATGCCGAGTGGTGCGAACCACTGTAGGCCCAACAGGCTAAGCCGGTCCTTATCGATCACCATCAGGGGTAAGTACGCTGTGCGGTTCTTGAATGTAACCCGGACTCGGCTGGATCCTGCAACTGGAATTCGATTCCCCTGGTAGTCTTTTAGGATGAGCCATTGAAATTGAAGGTCTTGGCGCCGGATTGTGGGGATGAGTTGCTTGAGGGTCTTCCATGAGACCATCGAGAAGGACGATCCTGAGTCTACTTCCATTGGGCAGGGCCGGTTTTCAATGTTCACATTGACCTGAATTTTCTGAGCGTCTAGTGAAGAGGCATGGCCAATAGTGAGTGTTTGGTGTGCCTCTTCTTGTCTCGCTAGACGATTCACGGATCGGTTTCCGTAGGAGTGGTTTACTGGTTCTCGCCTTACAGGGCGATTCCCTGTCGATTGGTAGAGATTGGTTCCTTTTGAGGTCGGGCTGGGTCCAAGGAGGCTTCTGCAGACCCACCCGATGTGGCCTCATTTCCCGCAATCGTGGCAGAGTGCGTCGCGGAATTTGCAGTCAGCGCGAAAATGGTTGGCCCCGCAGCCAGTGCAGGGTTGTTGTTGGGACCTTGGGTGTCGTTCCTGATCGGTCCGTAGGCGATGGACCTCTTCTTCGTCGCTGTCTGACAACGAAGAGAGGTCCTCATGATGGGCCATTGAACGTCACCGTTCTGCATTGGGTGAAATTTCGCCGTCCGGTTGGTGGTTTGGAGTGCGAATTCGGCGTAGTTGAGCAGCCGACTTCTTGGTTGCCTCAGCTGCTGTAGCACGTTTAGAGCGTCTAGTCCAAGAACTACTCTGTCTCTCAAAACCTCTTCCAGGTTGGCGAAATCGCAAAGGCCTCCCAAGTTCCGGAGGTCTGCAATGAAATCGGCGATGCTTTCTCCCTTCTGCTGGTTCCGTTGATAGAACTTGTGTCATCTTACGAGCGTTGGAACAGTGGGTGCATAGTGGGCCCTTAACAGCGGTTCAAGGACGTCCCAGTCCATGGCCTTCACTTCAGCCGGTTTCGCTAATGCCTTAGCCATCTTAAAAACCGTTGGGCCGCAGTGCGTCAGGAATACTGCCCGTTTCTTTCCGGCCATTGCATCCTTCAGATTATTTGTTTCTAAAAACATTTAGAAACGATCCATGTAAGACTCCCAGTCTTCTTGAGCTGGATCGAACGGAGCGGGCGGTATGGTGCCACCGGACATGGTTTCGCCATTTTGTGCTTCAGTCATGTGCTTAGTTGGCTCTGATGTCATCCAATCCCACCTTCGCCGCCAGTGTTAAGTCTGGAGCATGGGTGCGAATAATGGAGACGAGCCGGTGGAAACAGTGAACTTCAAACTCTTTATTTACATATTGTGACTGCTCAGCTCAAAGGCTGCTCAAGCCTCACTTATGTAGGCAACTTATTAACTACTTAACCAATAGCGAACCTGGAGCGCTAGCTCCGTTAACCAATAGGAATGGTCTGTTAATGGCCAATCGGATGCTTCTAAACGGGCCAATCCGATCAGGCCATCAACAGCCAATCAGAAGTGCAGGGCCAGAACCCTGCACTCGACTTCAAGCTCAATGATAACTTTATTGGTATTATGCATTCACAACAGATTCCTTGCTCTCCTGTCATTTCAATGTCATCATTCTTCTTGATTAATTCATCATGGAATGCTCAAAAGCTGCCTGTGTCTTTGTTACGTTACATCCATTAATAAAGGAAAGGGTACTTTTGTACTTAGAGCACCTGTGAAGTGCATCTTTGCATGATTGGAACCTCCGGCTTGGTTCCTCCTTTCCAATAAATGCAGGAGTTGCAATTTGTGGGATGACAATTCTTGCTCATGCATAGTTTTAAAAGAAACTTTTGTGTGTGTAAGTAATACATGCCTACTATTTCAGTTCAGGGGGTAGTGGAAGGCAGCATCCATAAGTAATCTAGGCTTGAGAAATTCTAAACTAAGTAGAAGCTCCCTAGAAAGTAACACAAGCCATACTCAGAAGTTGGTCCTATAAACCAGTAGTGCAGGAATAGAGCCCTTCAGATGTTCTTGAAATAGAACTCCCAGCATTCTTCACCATTGCTCTAGGAGGAGATGGAAATTCAGTTCAGAAAAACAATGGAGGGCCATTGGATGCTTACTTCTGATAAGTCTACCAAAATTCACGGAAACCAAATTTGGTGTGTTGAGTGGGTATAGGTGTTTTAGAATTGCTA
Source organism: Hydrophis major (assembly GCA_033807585.1). NCBI lineage: Eukaryota > Metazoa > Chordata > Lepidosauria > Squamata > Elapidae > Hydrophis > Hydrophis major. The sequence goes on from CM066329.1 coordinate 227,252,314, forward strand.
TAGAAATAAGTGAGCATTTATATGTCAGCTAAGTGAGCAGATGACAAGGATTATAATCATTTTATTAAGGATACTTACAAGCCCTTCCTTTCTAGCCAATAAAGGCCCCTTTGGACAATTTTAAGATCAAATAGGGTAGTTCTTCTTGGACTGCATAGAGTAGGGTAGGGTAGGGTAGGGTAAAGTAGAGTAGAGTAGAGTAGAGTAGAGTAGAGTAGAATAGAATAGAATAGAATAGAATAGAATAGAATAGAATAGAATAGAATAGAATAGAATAGAATTCTTTATTGGCCGAGTGTGATTGGACACACAAGGAATTTGTCTTGGTGCAAATGCTCTCAGGGTACATTAAAGAAAAGGTACATTCGTCAAGAGTCAAGAATCATAAGGTACAACACTTAATAATAGTCATAGGGTACAATAAGCAATCAAATCATACTAGGAAATAGTCAATATAAATTGTAAGGATACAAGCAATAAAGTTATAGTCATGCAGTCACAAGTAGGAGGAGATGGATGATAACGAGTGATGAGAAGATTAATAGTAATAGTAGTGCAGACTTTGAAAATAGTTGGACAGTGTTGAGGGAATTATTGGTTTTGCAGAGTGATGGCATTAGGGAAAAAACTGTCCTTGTGTCTAGTTATTCTGGTGTGCAGTGCTCTATAGCGTTGTTTTGAGGGAAGGAGTTGAAACAGTTTATGTCCGGGATGTGAGGGGTTCTGTAAATATTTTTACATCATTTTAGACCTCCAATTTTAACATTTAAATTTGAACAATTTCATGTCACTTATGTCTTCATCACCCAATGAACCTAAAATGATGAAGGCCAGAATAAAGTTTATAGTTTGACACAGTGCCCAGCTAGGAGGCTGATTTGGAAATATAATCACAGCTCTGGTTAGTTATTGGGTAATGGATCATCTGAGTAATCGAAGAAAATTATGCCAGAGGAAGGCAATGGAAAACTCTATGTTTCACGCCAAGAAAACTCTGTAAGGCACTAGACTCAGGAGTGACTTGACTTGAACTTACATGATCCTGGTGATTGCATGCCACAGTCTGGATCTTCTGGACTAAAATGCAGTCCTGTGTATTTCTCCCTCTCAGATGTACATTCAGACAACAACCCTCACCATCTCCATGAGTCTGAGCGCCTTTGTTTCTCTCGGGATGCTCTATGTACCCAAAGTCTACGTCATCATCTTCCACCCAGAACAGAACGTGCAGAAACGCAAGCGCAGCTTCAAGGCAGCGGCCACAGCTGTCAATGCCTCCACAAGGCTCTCACAGAAAGGCACCCAGAATGGCGAAAGCAAAGATGAGAAACAGGACAGTAAGTAACCCAAAAGTAGGTATCACTCTTCTTTTCTCTTTGGTGACCCCACCTGAGGTACCTCCTGTTGACCTCTTCTTGCCTTGTAAGTACCACTCCTTCCTTTCCTTCTGCTTCACCCATCAAGTATCATGCCCCCTTTGTTCCACCACCACTGTGCCTTGGAGAAATGAAGTCTTAAAAAGTTTACAGTCTAACCAATTACCTTGTTAAAATGAAACCTCCTATAGCAGGGGTGTCAAACTCAAGGCCCTGGAGCCGGATCCAGCCCATAGCAGGGGTGTCAAACTCAAGGCCCTGGAGCCAGATCCAGCCCATGAGGTGCTTACATCTGGCCCACAGGGCTGCCCTGGAAATAGTTAAGAGCTGGTCCATGGTGCCTCTGCCAGCGAAAACAGAGCTTGTGAGGGCTGCACATAGTCCTCCCAAGCTATGTTTCCACTGGCAGAGGGTTGCAGGAGGCCATCACAGCCACAGAAGAGATCATGAGGCCCACATGCAACCCTCCTGATCTCCGTTTTCACTGACAGACAGGTGCAGGAGACTGTCACAGCTGAAAACGGAGCTTGGGAGCCCATTTTCACTGGCAGAGCACTTGGGCCGCCACAGGCACCCCCAACACAAGTGACTTCGAGATGGCCACACCCACCCTGCCACCCTAACCCCTTACCCCATGTCCACCCCAGCCCCATGAGGTCTAACACAACCCTGATGTGGCCCTCAGTGAAATCGAGTTTGACACCCCTATCCTACAGGGTCCTTCAGCAATGCTGCTGCTCATCAGTGGAAGATAATTTTTAATGTTTTTTCCATTCCTTGTTTTAGTAATGTAAATGGTACAATGTGGAGGCCACTTTTGGTCCCTCGATATCTCTTCTAAACCCCCTCAGCAAATGTGGCCAAGAATGCTGACTTATTTTCTACATTTTAATGGTGTTTCAAATGGGTGCCTTAAGCTTCATTGGATGTTCATAATAAAAGGTGGAAGAAAAAATAGAACATATGCTCAGGGAAGGTGACAAGTATCTAGCAAATACCAAAGAAAAGATAGATTTGCTGAGCCCATTTTGGCTTCATCAGACAAACCTCTACCCAGCTCAGGTTTGATAGAAAGGTAGGACATTTGCTTGGAGCCACCCACCAGTTGTGTTTTCTGGTCATAGAGAGATAGAGATAGATGATAGTTAGTTAGTTAGTTAGTTAGTTAGTTAGTTAGTTAGTTAGATAGATAGATAGATAGATAGATAGATAGATAGATAGATAGATAGATAGATAGATAGATGGATGGATGGATGGATGGATGGATGGATGGATGGATGGATGGATGGATGGATGGACAGACAGACAGTTATTTTCTTAAGTTTTCGTACTTACATGTACTTACATGTATGGTATTTACATGCATGGTATACATGTACTTACATGTATGGTACTTACATGTATGGTATTCAGCTTTGTTCAGGGATTTTCCCACGTCATTATAGTTGTGCTTTTAAAGTTGTAACAACATTTCGGCAGAATCTCATCTGCCATCATCAGGTTTCTGTATTGTGTTCATCTGTGAGTCAGACTTTCACAGCCGTTTCAGTTTTAAATTTGAGGCTAGCCTACTGCTCTGCCAGAATGGTTTTTTCTTCATCCTGATTGGTTGGGAGTCTTGGTCTGTGTTTATTGGTCTTGGAGTTTGCTGTGTTCTGCTTGATTGGTGTTTCTAATATCTTCTGTCTGTTTTGTGGCACTTTTTTTGGGTCTTGATTGGCTGGCAACATTGTGTTCCTGTATTGGAGGCTTTTAGTGCAGCTTGGCTCCGAGTAAATGGATAGATAGATAGATAGATAGATAGATAGTAGGCAGGCAGGCAGGCAGGCAGAGATAAATGATAGAGATAATTTTAGTTACTGTAATAAAAACTAATACAACCAAAATTCAGAAGAAAATTTAAAAGAATAAATATGCAAAGAAAGAAAAAAGTAAAAAGGAGTCAATGAAATAAAGAATTTTTTTCTAATTTCTTTCCAACCTGAGATATTATGAAATAAATATTAATACATACATAAAAACTGAGCAAGAAGTCAAAGGCATCATAAATACTAAGACCAAGAACCAATATGGCCATGATGTTTGAATTTTGACCACACAGTCAAAAGTCTCAGCTATAAAAATCAGATTTCTCAATCTGGCATCCTTCAAGTTGCTTGTAAATAATGGGAACTGAAGTCCAGTACCTTGGAAAGGCATAAGCTTGAAGAAAGAGATTGTAAATTATTCCAAAGCCCTGAGTGAACAGAAATATGTTGATAATAGGCACAAAAGTGAACAGAATTCATAATTCTACACAATTATGTTGGTTTCAGTGCTTCCAATTCCTCCCTCCCTCCTATACACATATATGCAATCAGTTCAGGAATAGTAAAAAAACCAGGAATCATCAAAATGAGAAGCTGTTTGTGGGGTTATACATCCAGGTCAGTGATGGCTAACTTTTGAGAATGCATGTATGCATGACTCCCCACAAATGCACGCTTATCCCCCTGCACATGTGCATGTGACCCCTGCACATATGTGCATGAACCCCCCCACACACACATGCTCCTATGCATGCATGCATAGCAGAGACCCAAAGACCAGCTGGCCTGTGGGAGGTACATGCGCATGCACGGCAGAGCTGAGCTGGGGCGATGACTAGCATACCCAGAGAGAGGGCTCTGCGTGACACCTCTGGCACGCCTGCCATAGGTTTGCCATCACGGATCTAGGTGCTCTAATTTTGATGATCACGGTGACCCAAAATACAGATAACAGATGGATGGGAGAGAAAGTGAATGGAGCAGCATAGGGCTGTCCCTAGTTCACACAAAGCTGTGTAATCTTGGTTGTAGCAGGAGTCACACTCTTGCCAGGATGATTCTGTACAAGCCTTGGTAGTTTGGCTGAATCTTTACTCCAGATAAGAACAGCCCCTCCCTCAAATGCCTCCCTCTCAAAAGGGGAGGTGGCCCCCTCTGACTCTTCTTTTTGTATTCCCCTTCACAGGTTTCCCTAAGGTGGTGTACATCAGCTACACAGAACTGACCATGGTGCCCACATGACCAAAAAGGAGAAAGGGCTTAACGTGGGAAAGTGGGGAAGGTAGGAAGGAGCAGGGGAAGTGGATGGGGAAAGTTTTGGGGGAATGGCGTTCATGTGAGGGGTTCATGGGTGGGGGCACATGTTAGGAAATAAACCTGTATTTTTACACTACTTGTCTTTTATATATATATTTAAAAATCCAGTTTCAATTTACAAAAACTGAAGGCTCAGATGCATTTAGGACCCCAAAACCAGGAACTGTGATGATAACCTTGCTGAACATTAGTCACTTAAATAAACTATTGCCCAATCTGTTATTGGGATAAACCAGGGGTGGGATTCTACCACTTTGCACCTATTCACTAGAACCAGTTGTTAACATTCTAAGTGGTTCGGAGAACTGGTTGTTAGAAATTCCTGGCCTAATCCTGTAAGGAAGGCAGGAAGGAAACATTCTGGTGTTGCTTACAGAAACTGCCTCTCCGTTAACCCTTATTACATTCTTGGCAGGACTAGACTTCCTGTCTCTGGAACTTCTCTGGAGTTTTTTTTTCCCTCCTTTGCTGATACTTTGCTTGTGTGGAGTGACCATTCAAAGTTACAGTAGCACTGAAAAAAGTGACTTATGACTATTTTTCATACTTACAACTGTTGCAGCATCCGCATAGTCACGAGAGGCCAGGCGAGGAGATGCATGCCTCGATGTGAATGATATTGAGTTGGCCACACCCAGCCAATAACATAACCACCAAGTCACATCCATCCAGTCACATGCCCACCAAGCCGTGCCCACCACCTACGCCACCACAGAACTGGTTGTTAAAAAATTTGAATCCCACCCCTGAGATAAACTATCATGCTGTCAAATTACAGAGGTTTACTTCAGCAATGGCTTCAGAGCAATTTATCTTGAAAGTCCAAATATTGGAAGAGAGATCTTGCCCTCTCTATTCCTTGCTTCCTTATTGCAAACCTGGAAATAGGACTACTGATAGTGCCCTATTACACCTACTAGTTATTTTAAGATTTATTTATAAAAGGAAAACAAAACAATACAATTGGATCAAATAATTTAATCCTACCATTTGATACCTGTCTCCATGCAGGAAGACATGGATTTGAATCTATGCTGTGACATTCTGTGAATGAATGAATGAATGAATAAATTTGCAATTACAAAATAACAAACCAAAAGAAATGCTATAAAAACAGTATGGTTTTTTTTTTTGTTCCTTGGTCATTTTATTATACTTTAAATTTCACCTTTCTGATAACCTTGGCATAAAACATACTGTCCTTCCTCTCTGTGGTGTTTAGGTTCATAACATTTTTTTATAGTAGGCTAAGTTAACATAATGTGACTGAAATGATGGCTGAATAAAATTTCTCCAGCCATTTTACAAAACATGGTCATTTCAGTCTTTACTAGATTAAATACCGGGCCCGTCTTGGCTGATTTTGAAAAGAAAAGTTGAAATAGATAGTATACTGCTCAAAAAAAATAAAGGGAACACTTAAACAACACAATGTAACTCCAAGTCAATCACACTTCTGTGAAATCAAACTGTCCACTTAGGTAGCAACACTGATTGATAATCAATTTCACATGCTGTTGTGCAAATGGAATAGACAACAGGTGGAAAGCATAGGCAGTTAGCAAGACATCCCCAATAAAGGAGTGGTTCTGCAGGTGGTGACCACAGACCACTTCTCAGTTCCTATGCTTTCTGGCTGATAGTTTGGTCGCTTTTGAATGCTGGCGGTGCTTTCACTCTAGTGGTAGCATGAAACGGAGTCTACAACCCACACAAGTGGCTCAGGTAGTGCAGCTCATCCAGGATGGCACATCAATGCGAACTGTGGCAAGGTTTGCTGTGTCTGTCAGTGTAGTGTCCAGAGCATGGAGGTGCTACCATGAGACAGGCCAGTACATCAGGAGACGTAGAGGAGGCTGTAGGAGGACAACAACCCAGCATCAGGACTGCTACCTCCGCTTTTGTGCAAGGAGGGACAGGAGGAGCACTGCCAGAGCCCTGCAAAATGACCTCCAGAGGGCCACAAATGTGCATGTGGCTGCTCACATGGTCAGAAACAGACTCCATGAGGGAGGGTGGTATGAGGTGGTATGTGGGCCCAATGTCCACAGGTGGGGGTTGTGGTTACAGCCCAACACCGTGCAGGATGTTTGGCATTTGCCAGAGAACACCAAGATTGGCAAATTCGCCACTGGTGCCCTGTGCTCTTCACAGATGAAAGCCACTGGTGCCCTGTGCTCTTCACACTGAGCACATGTGACAGATGTGACAGGGTCTGGAGATGCTGTGGAGAACGTTCTGTTGCCTGCAACATCCTCCAGAATGACTGGTTTGGCAGTGGGTTAGTAATGGTGTGAGGTGGCATTTCTTTAGGGGGCCGCACAGCCCTTCATGTGCTCGCCAGAGGTAGCCTGACTGCCATTAAGTACTGAGATGAGATCCTCAGACCCCTTGTGAGACCATATGCTGGTGTGGTTGGCCCTGGGTTCCTCCTAATGCACAACAATGCTAGACCTCATGTGGCTGGAGTGCGTCAGCAGTTCCTGCAAGACAAAGGCATTGATGCTATGGACTGGCCCACCCATTCCCCAGAGCTGAATTCAATTGAGCATATCTGGGACATCATGTCTCGCTCCATCCACCGCCACGTTGCACCACAGACTGTCCAGGAGTTGGGGGATGCTTTAGTCCAGGTGTGGGAGGAGTTCCCTCAGGAGACCATCCGCCACCTCATCAGGAGCATGCCCAGGTGTTATAGGGAGGTCATATAGGCATGTGGAGGCCATGTACACTACTGAGCCTCATTTTGACTTGTTTTAAGGACATTACATCAAAGTTGGATCAGCCTATAGTGTTTTTTTTCCACTTTAATTTTGAGTGTAACTCCAAATCCAGACCTCCATGGGTTGCTAAATTTGATTTCCATTGATAATTTTTGTGTGATTTTGTTGTCAGCACATTCATCTATGTAATGAACAAAGTATTTAATAAGAATATTTCATTCATTCAGATCTAGGATGTCTTATTTTTGTGTTCCCTTTATTTTTTAAGCAGTATATTATACATACATGCCATATATATACATGCCCTCTTTTTTTCATACATTCATACAGATACATGCATACAGAGAGAGGGAAGGAGGGAGAGAGGGAAGGAGGGAGGGTAAAGGAGAGGGAGAGAATACAGTATGTATATATCACACTTGGAATATTGCATCTAGTCTTGGTCACAATACAAAAAGGATGCTGAGACTGTAGAAAAAGTGCAGAGAAGAGCAACAAAGATGGTTAGGAGATTGGAGGCTAAATCATACACTGAAACTAAGAATGTCTACTCTAACAAAGAGAAGGACTAGGGATGATATGATAGAAGTCTTCCAATATTTGAGGGGCTATCATAGAGAAGAGGCGGGGTCAACCTATTCTACAAAACACCTGATATGGGTGGAAGCTTAACGAGAGATCCAATGTAGAATTAAGGGGATATTTCCTGTCAGTGGGAACAATTAATCAGTGGAATCATTTTTTGATTCCACAACTCTAGAAGTTGTGGGTGCTCTATCCCTAGAGGTTTTTAAGAGAAGATTGAATTGCTATTTGTTCAGAATTGTATAGGTCTCCTGCTTCACAGGGGCCTGGACTAGAAGATCCCCAAGGTCACTTCCAACACTGTTACACTGAATAAAGATGGGAGCCCACAAAGAATTACCTGGGTGGTGGTGAACTTATTGCAAGGCGGTTGTGGTAAGCCCTTGTCCAACACATTGCCAATAACTTGACATGGGGATATCCAGGAAACCCCAGGAGTTGAGTTCCAAACATTCTAAATCTAGAATGTAGGACAAAATAACTGAGATCCAGCAGTAGGTTAAACAGTGACCTAAGTAAATGTGTCTTTTAAAATTGTAATGCAAACTTGAAGACTCTTTAGTATGGATGACATTTTTGTATATGCCAACAAGCATCACAAAGAAAAGATTTGGGCTTGCCACGTCATTCCTTAGCCACTTTTCCTTTTACTCATTAGCTTCCTCCAATGTGCTGCCCAAAGGTCACTTCTAACTTGATTGCTGATGCTCTCTCCACAGCTAAGTCTCACATTGCTCTGCTAAGGTTTGCAGGTGCAGAATCTCATGAGTACAGCCAAAGGTGGAGCCTCTATTCTTGTAGATCAAGGAATAGCTTCTCCTTTGATGAGATCTGCAGAGTCTCGACGGTCATCAGAACAAATATGGAAGGAATTCTGGACAAATCGCCTATGGATTGGAATAATGCCTCTTCTTAGGTGTGGAATTTCCAGTAGTTCCGGGATCAATATGTCCTCCGTCACCTTGTGAATACCCAAGAGACTTATACCCCACTCACCCACCCCATTACAAGTTTTGCAATAAATTTGAGGGGGGGGGGAAACAAAAATGTAGGACTGAAAACTAGTTCAATCATGTTTTATTTATTGTTCTAATCACCCCATTTTATCTGATTAGTTTCAGTTATAGTTGATGAAGATGATTCAGTTATAGTTCTAAAGGTCTCACATTATCAAAATCTCAAGAGCATCTCTGATATGAGAGGTATTTATAATTTAGCATCCATTACTATTTTATCATTTGAAAGGAAAGTCATGAGGAATGTTTTCTTTGTAGTCAGAGGGATAGAGGAAAAAAGAGAAAACAAATGGCACTCTTATCAACTTGAATCTCCTCAAATAAAATGATTAGTTACTGGACTGGATTTATATCCCATTTCCTCCAGGGGTTTAAGGTGATTTACACAGTTCTCCCTCCTCCAATTTTTCCCCACAATAACAATGTGAGGTAAGTTGACAAGAAAAACTCTATGTCACCAGTAAGGTGATTTTGCCTCTAGCCTAACGTTGTGAGAGGCAAATGGCTGAGGCACATTTTTCCTCTAACAACTTAAGATGATGTAAACCAAAAATGCCTTGAGGGGAGAACAAAAGATGTTTCTGCAGGAAGAAGATCCAGGTCTTCTCCTCTGAAAGTCAGTAGGAACCATCAATCTCAACTGAAAATGGACAGGGTGCAAAATGATAACACAGGGTTTATTCCCACGTTACAACCTCACCATGATCTTTGTCCAGGATTCCACATCACTCTCATCTAATTTCTATGCCTTGGGTGAAGCCATATATCACCCAGAAGTTCCTGGCAATCTCCACAATGAAGATGGTTGTCACATGAACAGATCAATTGCCTTAAACTGATGAACTGGCTTAAAAGGTTCACCGAAAAATGATTCTGGTGAGCAAGCAGATGCTTCTATGTATGAAAACAATCTGCAAATGCAAGATTGGTCACCTTCTAGGTGATAGACTCTAAATCCCATCCAAAGTCAAGAGAGCCAACTCTCTGTGGCTTTTTAGGCAGACATGAAGCTATAGTGCCATAATTTACGGAAGTTTCCTCTTGCCCTCTTGGCTGATATCCTTCCTGGGCATTAAAAAAATAGCATTTCATGGTGAGAAACAGCTTCACAGGTGTTCTTTCCGATGAATACAAACTTGATTTTAAAGTACTCCCACTCCTCACACATTGTAAAATTAATTACATTTCTGCTCAATCCCAGGGACTAGAGAACATATAAAAGGCATAAGGGTTCATCAAGCACCTTCCAATGTCCTTTTAACGCTAAAATTAGTTCTAAAATACGCAAGCATGTTCTAAAATAAAAAGGCTTTGGCCATTATGAGGAAGCATAAAATGATGAGTGGAAGAACAAACTGTAGCAGCTCTGCGGACATGAAAGCAGCTCTGGAGAATGTCTTTTTGTTATGACAGAAAAGACTCAAAGGTTAGTAGCCTGGGCATGTTCTAAAAGGCTGTTAACAGGAGTTGAAAGAACCACAAAATGGAGACTCAGTGCTGGCCTCCAGGAAATGATGGAACAGCAAGGACTATGGACCAAAAAGAGACAGAAGGTGGGAGGGGGAGAGAGAAAATCTGCAGTTAGTTAAAATAGGCAACTCAATGTCTGATCTGGTATCAGTTAACAGTGGCATTCCTCAGGGCAATGTCCTAGGAGGATCTACACTTCTCCTGATGTACATAAATGACTTATGTGATCAACTTAAAATACTTGTGTCAGAGGTGGTATTCAACAGGTTCTGACTAGTTCTGGAGAACTGGTAGCAGAAATTTTTAGTTTGGAGAATTGGCAAATACCAAATACCACCTCTTGACTGGAGATTTTACAGTATCCTTCCCCTGCCACGCCCACAGATCCGGTAGTAAAAAAATCGAATCCCACTTGTGTTCTCTTTGCTGATTGATGTGAAATTCTAAATTAATGTTAGTGAAAATTCACTCGCTTTGCAAAATGACAACGACCACATTTTTGAATGGTCATCCATTTGGCAACTTCAAATTTCAGTGAAGAAAAGTTGTTTTACATATTGGAAAACAAAACTAGAATATAAAGTGTAAGTTAGATGGTACTGATCTAGGTCAAGTCTCCAAACGTGGCAACTTTAAGACTTATGAACTTCAACTCCCTGGAGTTGAAGTCCACAAGTCTTAAAGTTGCCAAGTTTGCGGACCCCTGATCTAGGTTCTAGGAGATGACCCTCATTTTGTTAAGGACCTAGGTGTACTCATCTCTAACCATTTATGTTCTAAAGTTCATTGTAACGGCATGGCTAACGGAGTGCTAAAAGTTGTGAATTTAATTTTATGAAGTGTTTTTCCCCCCACCCACCCCCGGAAATGCTCGATGGTTCACTAGAGCTTACAAAATGAAAAGAAATTAAAATCTGACAGGAACACTAGTGCAGTTATACCAGATATTTTTGCACACACCTCCAATGACACCCAGTTCTCTTTTACTACTCTTATCAATTATTTCCATGGTCCTTCCCCTAGTCATCCTAAGGAGGATCCTGAAGGTTTTTATGGCATACTTGAATATTTCATTGTGTGATCTAAGCAGAAACTGCCCATTTAGACTTTCCAAAACTTCTCATCAAGCTAATAATTGTTGTGAGAGTAGCAACCCCCCAAAACATTTTTTTTAAAAAAAAAAGGAAAAATGAACATAAAAGCAAGCTTAATTGCAGTCAGATTGAATAGTAGCTTCTCTCAGGTGCAACTGGATGAACATTCAAGTCTGCTAAATCATTATTATTTACTTGATTTGCATCCTGTCTTTCAGTTCAAATGCCAATCATGTTGGAAGTATAATTGAGAAACAAGCATAACTTGGAAGACGAGAAAATCTGCCATCTTACTGATTAACAATGAGGGAAATACTGATAGCCATTAGACTAGTTCCCAGTGCCAGACTTCAAATGCAGCATTTGTGATGGGAATCCACTTAAAAAGCAACAGATGTGAAGCCACCAATGTGACTCAGATAAATCTAGGACAGAGGTTGAAGTCCACAAGTCATAAAAGGACCATAGTTTCCCCACCCCTAATCTAGAAGTCACCCACAACTATCCCTTCTCTAGAGTACCAAAGATACCGCATCTGTATTCTCTCCTTGTACTCAACACTGCAGTTAAATCAAGGAACAAGAATCTAAAAGCTCTGCTTAATATTACATCTTAGGAAAAGGACCATTACAACCACCAAACATCCTTTCAACTGAAGCATGGAGGAAATTTAGGACCACCAATTACATGGAGGTAATTTAGGACCACCAAACTCTTATCCATTTCCACTTGCTTTTTCTGACACAAGGAGCAGGTAATTTGCCCCTTTTGTGAAGCTGGACAGTCTGTGTCTGCTTCCTGTTTCCATAACCATCAGCCGTTTTATCACCGAGAAATTAAACCCTCAGCTAAGTTTGAAAAGGTGAGAAGACTTCATTGGATGACAAGTCAAAGTTGGCCTTCTAACCAGAAGGTGGTTACTTATGCCACTTTACTATTTAGCGATTCTTGAGGTAACTTAACAGTATGCAGTCAAAATCAACCATAGAATTACCATAAAAACAGTCTAACTGAAGACCTCCTCTGACACAAGTCTCTTCAAAAAGAGTTGTCTTCTCATTTTCCAAATGCCAAGCAAGTGGGGGTAAACCTAATCTTAAGGGGCACACTGTTCCAGCCATGTCATTCCCTGGGTTCCCATCCCCTAATCACTTGAGGTAGGATACCCTTTCCTGTTTACTCAGCCTTCCAATTAGAGAGCAGAAAAAGAAACAAAGTATATAACCCAGCTCTGGGTAAAGTAAAACTCAGCAGCGCTCACAACCACGAGCCCTCAAGATGAATTTCATGCAGAATTGTGGTACAATACTGCCACCATATGGCAAGAGGCTGAACTTCTCTTCCAACAAATTGCTCTGCTAGAAAGACCAAGTGTTAACCTATCTGAATGAAGCAATAACCTAGCGATATTATTTAAAAAATATTTTTATTTGCATTTGTCAAATTATGTATTCATATTTACACAACTATAAAGTTTTCATATTTATATAGGTTTGAGCAGTTATATTTATCAAATTACATCAATTTCAGAATTTTGGGGGATGTTGGCAATCCCAGACAATTGTTTTTAAAGTATGAGTATTTATTAGAAATCTACCAATGAGAATTGAAATTATAGCTTACATTGGTCTACAAAGAGAAAACCTCAGAAATGAAAGTAACTAAATTTTACCAGAACCAATAAAGGAAAATTAAGTCCTGAGTATTAATTAGCTCCAGATTCCAAGATACAGCTTCAGGTTAAAATTGCATCAAAATAATTCAAAATTATGAGGGGGTATGTGCGATTATATTCCATAACTTTTCTGCAAAATGTGACATAGCAATGAGAATGGTGCCACACCAATTATTATAAATTTATATTTTTGTTGATACCAATAACATAACTTTCCATTCATGTAACATTTTCATGCTTTTTGCATGAAAAACTGACAAGCTCTAACATCAGATTCCATCTTTATTCAGTTCCATCTTTATTCGGCACCTAAATAAACTGTGCTTTTTGGCTTTTCTCTTGTGAACTGGAGTAGAATCATCTTCAAGGGAGATTCCAGCGGTAATTTGTATATCATAAGGGATCAGATATGCATAAAAATCTTATTTTGGTTAGTTTACATTCCCCGAGCTTGTAATGTGCTCCACATAAACATGGGTGGAAAAAAATTATTTATTATCAGCAACTGTTTGGAACAAAAGAGAGAGGAATTACAAGAGAATGAAACAAACTTTGTCTTACAATTAAGTCTATCAGATAAATGAGAGCTAGAAACCTCCAAGGAATATTTTATTGATCAAAACATTTTAAAAGTTCAACCATGTGGAGATGCAAACAGGTGAGTAACATTCAAACAGCCATAAAACTATATAAGAGTAAAGATTAAAGGAAAGTAGAAGAACTCAAAGAGGAGAACTGGAAGCTCAGTTCAAAGCAAGCCAAAGGGGAGGGAAGTAGAGGCTGAAGTGGCCCCAAACACAACATACAAACATACATTTGCACGCGCGCACACAAACACACACACACACAAACTGTCCCAGTTAAATTCAACTTCCTTCTTCTTCCAAAGATACCAGAAAGAGGCCTAAACTAGAGATGTGGCCTTGATTTCATCACATTATATGGACACAGGCAGTAGTAGCTTTTTAGGTCGGGAAGGGAGCAGGGAAGTCCATGGTACTTAGGTACACCAGCCAATTTATCAGTGAAGGTTTTTCCTGTGGGGGCTGCAAGAAAGAAGAGATTTAGAAGTCAGGCGTGAAGAATAAAGGAACCTAGGGAATCCTAAAACTGAAGTTTTATATCTGGGCACATGAATAAATGTTCTCTTTTCTGCAAGGTGGGCTATTCACAGCATATTGTTACTGCTTAAACAGAAAATACGTAGCCCTCCTTGAGCTCTTATACAGCCGTATTTCAGAGCTCTGTGATCTGGGGCTTCCTTCTAAAAGTGCTAAGGGAAGATCTAAAAATAAAACCAGAAAATAGAAATGAAATTGCCTGAGGCAGGAGTGGAAATTGGTGTTCCTTCAGAAGTTGGGGAAATACAGTGACCAGCAGACCCAGACAGTGTTGCCAAAGGCTATGTCTTTTTTTTTTTTAAGTTCAGCAAGACCAAGAATGTTATGGTTTCTTCATCCCTGTGAATTATTATTGTCTTTAAAAAAAAAACATCTCAGCATCTTAACATCACTAATAGCTGTTATTTCAATCCCCTCCTTGGTTTCTGGGCTTGATTTGTTTCTTTTGAATGATGGGCAACTAAGAGGCAAGGAGAATCACCCTCAACAGAGACAGAAGCAAAAGAATCTTGAATGGGTGAGGCTGTGTGGGATTCAACTTCACCATGACATTTCTGAAACATCTCTTTAACTTTTGAGAAGTTGAAATCTATTTCCAGGCCAAGTTTAAAGGCCTTGAGATCCTTTGCCAGAAGGTAAAGCTGTGACAGCCGAGTACTAACCTTGTAGGAAGTCCCATCAACTGTGCCTTGTTGAGTCTTTATTGAAAGAAGACGAACCTGCCCACTGTCTGGGTATCCTGATTCCACGTAGAGGCTGCAAGTTGAGGAAGGCTTCAAGTAATGGAGCAGCCTCTTCTCCGGCTGCCAATCAATTGCAAAACTGGGGAGGGGAGAGAGGAGAAAAGGTTCAAATATCAGAGAGAATGAGGAAAGGGGGGAGGGGTGTCTCTGCTTAGCATAGCATGCCTCATGAGAATGGCATGACAGCAAACATACATGACTGCAACTCTCAAAGTACAGGTAGTCCTCGGCTTACGACCATAACTGAGCACCAATTTTTTTTTGTTGCTAAGCAAGACAGTTAAGTGAGTTCTGCCCCATTTTACGATCTTTCTTGCCACAGTTAAGTGAATCCCTGCCGTTGTTTAAGTTAGTTACACCGTTGTTAAGCGAATCTGGCTTCCCCATTGACTTTGCTTGTCAGAAGGTCAAAAAAAGGGTGATCCTGTGATCCCAGGACACTGCAACCGTTATAAATAGGAGTCAATTGCCAAGTGTTTGAATGGTGATCATGTGATCAAGGCGATTCTGCAACGGTCGTGTTCAAATGGTCATAGATCATTTTTTTCAGTGCCATTATATGGTCACTAAATGAACTACTGTAAGTCAAGGATTACCTGCATGGGATTGGGCATATGCCAGGAATCCTCAAGTTTGTATTGTATTGTATTGTATTGTATCATATTATGTTATGTTATGTTATGTTATGTTATGTTATGTTATGTTATGTTATGCTATGCTATGCTATGCTATGCTATGCTATGTTATGTTATGTTATATTATGCACCTTCAAGTCAGTCTTGATGCCAGGCAACCACCTGGATTAATCCCTGCAATTTTTTAGTATTTCGGAAGTGGTTTGCCTTCACCTTCTTCTTCCTGGGCTGAGGAAGAGGGATTGACCCAAGCTACCTACCTGGTTCTGGGCCCACCCAAGGCAGGACTAGAATCACGTTCTCCTGGTTTCTAGCCCACTACCTTAACAGCCAGACCAGACTGTTTCTCCCAAGTCTTTCAAACCCAACTGAAAACGTGAGGCTGCACAATAAGCGGCCAGAGACCTGGAGAGTCACAAAGAATAAGAAAAAGAGGACCTTGAAAAAAGAGGACAAAATGGCCTCCCTGATATAGACAGCTTCTTAAAGCAGCTGACTCATTCTCAGTTCGTCATCTTGGAATACAGCCTTACAGCAGCTGATCAGCTTTTAAATCTTCATTACCTTAACTCTTACTATGGATGAAAGTGCTGTATCCTTGATTTGAAACCAATTATTTTCTTCCACACTTCGGTTTTAGGCAGAAGGAAGATATTAACCTCAGTCACTTGAACTGTGTGTGTTTTATGAGAGTTAGAGTCAGTGACTTTCTCTGGGGCCATTTTGTAAAAAAAAAAAAAAAAAAGCAGAATATCCATTTTTATCTAGAATATCTGGGAGCATTTGCCATAAGCCAGTTTGCTGTAGTGATTAAGGTGTTGGCCTAGAAATCAGGAGACTGCGAGTTCTAATCCTGCCGTAGAGACATGAAACCCAGCTGGGTGACTTGGCCCAGTCACGTATTCTCACCCCAAAGAGTTGTCATTGTGGGGAAAATAGGAGATAGTATTATATATGTTTGCTGCCTTATTTATTAAAGTAATAATAAAGTTGGGGTAAAATCTAATAATTAATAAAGCACATTTCTGGAAGAAGGCAGAGCTTCACTCTCAATCTTGTATCCAACACTTTTTAAGTAGAGAACCCCTGGGGATGAAACTAAAACCTGCTACAAGCTTAGCTAGGAATAAAGCTGTAATTTATGTTTTATTTTATTTTAGAAAACTTATATTGCCGCCTATTCGCCCAGGGTGACTCAAGGCGGCTTACATAAATATAAAAACATCATACAGAAAGAAAAAAATAATAAAATTATAGCCCCCTACTCACTCCCATCCCAACATTTATACAATTTAATGGGCTCCATCCCACTCTGGGTTCCTCAGGCCCTCTGGCAGAGCAATGTCTTCAGCACTTTCCGGAAGAGTATTAGAGTGGGGGCCATTCTAATCTCTGGGGGAATGATGTTCCAGAGAGAGGGAGCCACCATGGAGAAGGTCCTTCTTCTGGGTCCCACCAGGTGTATTTCTTGCCTTCCCGTTCTGGTGGTTGGGTAGATGTGACCGGCAAGAGACAGTCCCCTCAGATAACCTGGTCTCAAGTGAAGAAGTGCTTTAAAAGTGACAACCAGCACCGTAAATTGCACCCAGAACCAAACTGACAACCAATGCAGTTCCCACAGGAGAGGTGATACATGTGCACAACAAGATCTTCAAAAAACCGTGCGGGCCACTGCCATTTGCACCAACTGAAGCTTCCAGATGCTCTTCAGGGGGAGCCCCATGTAGAATTCATCACATTCAAGGGCTGAGCTATCTCTTACCCCTTTCCCAACATGCAATGCTCAGAACCTTCCCTAGATCACCTTAGGCCCTATGCAGCAACACAAACGAAGGTGCTCACCAGTTCTGCAGCAGCCTGATCTCAGCCAAAAGCTGTGCTTGTTGGGAATAGCTGTGCTGCAACTCCAAGAGGATCCCTTTGATGGTGCTGCAAGTTCCCAGAGGAATTTCATCAGGGAGAAGAAAAGAAGGGTTGCCACTCTATATGGAGAAGGGAGAAAGATCAGGCTGGAGTTCTGAGAGCCCTAAATCCAGCAGAACTCACTTCCCGCTTTTCTCACCTGCAAAGTGACATTGCCATCCTCCCCCCAGTGTAAATGCAACTTCAGACAATGACCGGCCGAAATCTCAGGATAGGGTTGAGAAGTCAGCTCCACCTCCATGTCATTCTCTGAGGCACAGATCACCTTCACCCCTTGCAAACTCTCCAAAAGGCATCGGAAATCAGAAACTCTGGGTATAAATAAATAATAAAATAATCAAAACACAAAGTCCACAATAGGCAAGGGAGAAAAAGAAAAGGTAATTCTTAAGATCATTCAGAGTGGAGGGCTTAGGTGGATTCTCTCTCCGCCGCCCCCCTCCCCACATACACACTTTTAAACAAACAGAAACCCAAGTTTTGCAATCTGCTATACCATTTTATTTAACTGAGCAGTTACAAATAACTACAAAAATAAAGCTCAGAGCCTTATTTAGCAACTTCTCTGGCTTCTGGAATGAAAGTAGATAACATTCCCACAATTTCAAGCACCTATCGCTTTTATCTGCAATTCAGATTGTATGCAGTGATTTCTCCAAAATAGCTGTAAAGGCTATGAACAATGAAATAATGCATATATTTCCCTTTCTGCCAGGATGTGCGTTTTTTTTTGCCTCATTGCCTCACCATCCCTGAAAATCCCTCTTACATCTGCAATTACCAATGCCCTATTTTGTTTTTTGTTGAACAGCACGTGTAAGTGCACTAACGTGCCTATCATCCCTGTCACATTTTTTTAAAAAAAAAATTATATATTTTGCTTGTTCGAATTTGTAATTTTCGTTTGGCGAATAGACATTAAACTCTCCCATTTCTCTCTCCTCACCTCTGCATTTTCTCTTGCCAGATCCTAGCTTGGCTCTCTTGTTCCCCAACCTCTCCCTGCAAGCATTCCAATTCCTTCTGCTGTTTCTGCAACCTGTCCTGGAATTCGGCAACCTGTTGCTCTAGTTCCTTCTGTCGCTCTCTCAGGAGCTCCTGCGAGAGGGGAGGAAACAGGAGTTGGGGCACAACAAGAAGCCAAAACAAGCCAGTGAGTTTCCACTGGCTGCTCTGAAAGAACGGAGATGCGGTTAATTAATCTTAACAGGCATACCTGTTCTTTCAGGTGCCTCTTCTGGGCATTTCTTGCTTTTTCCTCTACCTCTTCTTTCTATCAAGGAAGTGCAAAATTAGAATTAAGGAGATCCCATAGAAGAGAATGTCTGCTGCTCAGGGTTGGACTACAGAGTCCTTGACGCTCTCCAAGCCATGGCCGTTTGCTTGCAGAGATTTCACCACCTAACCAGATAACGCTGTCGGGGCTACAACTGATAATATTTCCCAGTTGAATAACAAGATGTCAGCACAAGCAGTGGGATCCTATCTGTTCCACTACCGGTTTGGGGATCGCGCATGCACCTAACAGCTTTCCCCACCCCAGCTGAGGCCTGCAACCAATCAGCTGAGAGGATAAAGAAAAGCGCAGGGGGAAGGTGGGAGAGCCGATCCTGTGCTTTTCTCTTCCTTCTCCTGTCAGTTGATGCCTTTTTCCTCCTCTCAGCTGATTGTCAGGGGCTTTTTTACTACCAGTTTGGCCAAACCAATAGCATACCACCACTGTGTCAGCACTGATTATGTTAGCTAGTTGGGTAATGAAGTGTCTGCAAGCCAACAACCAATCTTAGAGACCACCAAGGACTCCATGGAATGAATAGAATCAGCTGGGACAAGATAACCTTTATTGTCATTTTTTTTTTTTTTTTACTGTGGGCACACATTAAAAATGAAATTCTGTGGCCTCCTCTCAAAAGTGCACACAAACATAAAACACATATAGACATGCTACATACACATATATATCAACACCTTTACATATAAATGCATGTAAGTATTAATCACTGTCTATCCTGAATACATAGCAGAAAGAGGAAGCTTGAGGGCTTATTATTTTTATTATTTGTTATTAAAATTATATTGCCGCGTATTCGCCCAGGGCTCACAAGGTTGATACGGACTGAATCTAGATGTTCTGCTTCAGATACTGTTATATTCTGGGCCATGGACCATTATTGGGCCTTGAGCCATTTGGAATCGGGCCGCAGAAGTGGTAGGCGAGGGCACATGCACATCCCCACTTGCATGAGCAGGAAAATGCATGCGTGCGCACGCTTTCATGGGAGCAGGCGTGTGCTTGTCCGCCACTTGTGCAAATGGAGCTGTGCTATGCGTGCACACTTACCCACCACTCCATCGGAACTATCCCTTCTCCATCCCCCCCCGAAACAGTCTACAAACCTGGAAAGGATGGGGAACTCTGCATTATGCCGATTGTTCTGCAGATATGGAAAAACCCGTCATTCACCCCATCATAACCGAACCTGCCTGTAATCTAATGGGCTCACATGATTTTATTTCTGCTTCCGGCAAGAAAGACAATTGAATCATTCACCTTCTTTCTCCGACTAGTCAAACCTGCATAAAATATAAGCTGGTATTTTTGTGAAGGCTAGCCCATTGATAATAAGCAAATCGTTTCCATTGCCAGTTGGGACTCTGCAACCCAATCCTAGCTAGGCTTCTCCAGAAGGATGCTCCATGGCATTCAGTTGGGTATAGGCTCAAGTTAACGGACCTAACAGGCTCCAATGGAAATAAATTGGGAGGCAGGCTTGTCATTTTCAGCTCTGCTCTCCATTTTAAAGATTGCTGCTTTTAATTAGCACAGTCCTTTGAAGATTACATTTAAGTATTCACTAAAACCAGTGTTTTCTCAGTTCTCAGCATCCTCTGAGCCTCTGTGGCGCAGTAGTTAGAATGCAGTACTGCAAGCTACTTCTGCAGCCAGCTGCCTACAATTTGTCAGTTCAAATCTGACCAGGCTCAAGGTTGACTCAGCCTTCCATCCTTCCAAGGTGGGTAAAATGAGGACCCAGATTGTTGGGGGCAATAGGCTGACTCTGTAAACTGCTTAGAGAGGACTGTAAAGTGGTATATAAGTCTAAGTGCTATTGCTATCCTGGCTGGGCACTTTTGGGAGTTGAAAGTTCACACATCTTAAAGTGGCTGAAATTGAGAAACACGGATCTAAACAGAACAGCAGAATAGATAGATAAATAGATAGATATAAAGCTGTGCAATATTTAAATATTCTAGATGTCTTGGGTGCTGGAAAATATTTGACCATCACTTTGAACCTCAACCATCTCCTCTCTCCCCCCCCCCCCCCCCCACACACAATATCACTTGCAAGTGAGAAAACAACCTTTGCTTGGAAGCGCTGCAGAGCCTCCTCCAAAAGCCGAGCCCGGCTCTGTACCTCCTCCTGTTTGGCCAGTATCTGAGGCACAGCCCCCTTGATAGCCTCTACCTGCTGCTGGTAATCTGCTTTGAGTGCCTTCCATTGCTTTTTGGCTTCTTCCATCTCTTTCCCTGCAAGAGACCACCATCTGTTTTTGAGCACTGAAGTAGCTCAGGAGCATCCAGATGTCAGCTGGGGTTATCAAACTACCCATAACCAAGAGAGATACATTGGTGGAAAATAACATTCTTAACAAGATGGGGCTATTGAGGCCTGTCATGTAGTTCCATTAAAAAAATCAGAAAATAAAATACAAGCTGAATAGTCAAGACCTTGTTGAGGATCCAAACTCTGTCAAGGACCTTGGAGTACTCATCTCAAATGACCTAAGTGCTAGAGCCCACTGCATCTACATAGCCAAAAAGGCGTTAAGTGTTGTTAACCTAATATTACGTAGCTTTTTCTCTGGTAATATTACACTACTAACTAGGGAATACAAAACATTTGCTAGACCAATACTTGAATACAGCTCATCAGTCTGGAACCCGCATTACGTATCTGATATTAACACAGTTGAGAAAGTCCAGAAATATTTCACAAGAGTTCTCTACTCATTGCAGAATACCTTATGCCACCAGACTTGAAATTCTAGACCTAGAAAACCTAGAACTACGCTGCCTTCAGTCTGATCTAAGTATAGGATATAAAATTATACATTGCAATGTCCTACCTGTCAATGAATACTTCAGCTTCAACCATAACAATACAACAGCAAACAATAGATATAAACTCAAGGTAAACCGTACCAAACTTGATTGCGGGAAATCCAACTTCAGCAACAGAGTGGTCAATGTCTGGAATACTTTACCTGACTCTGTGGTTTCTTCCCCAAACCCCAAAAACTTTAACCTTAGACTGTCTACTATTGACCTCACCCCTTTCCTAAGAGGTCTGTAGGGGGCGTGCATAAGCGCACCAACGTGCCTACCATCCCTGTCCTATTGTTTCTTTTTTATTTTTCTTATATGTATCCATTTCATGTGTCCATAACTATGTTTATACTTATACCTGTTATCTTATAATTGCTTGACAAATAAAATAAAAAAATATTTCTGATAACAGAAGCAGTACATTTCTCAGTTTGCTGGGTAGAATGCTGCTGCTTTCTTGACTGCTTGGGACTTCACAAAAGGATTTGACTGGCCAGCAAAGAAACACAATTTTGAATGAGAGAAGCCTGTCGTCTGATCCAGAATGGATCTTCTCACAGACATGCTTCCAATCTTCCAGGAAGGATTGGATGTTCATTTAGTCAGGGTTAAATCAACATGTATACTATGTGAATGCACAACAGTTGAATAAAAGTACACACAACTTGCTCAAAACCTTTCCTAGTCCTCCAAAATTGTCTTGAAAGGCTTCATTTTTAACATGCTATTGTCAAACAGAAACACTCTTATCCAGACTACATTTGCATCACCCACTGCATGCAATCTGCTGAGCCCTGATACTCACGAACAGTAGAGTCAGAGGCATCCTGGATGCGAGGGGCAGAGTCAAGAAAATCCAGAAGGAATTTAAGCACTTGGAGTTGGGTGTACATCAACTTCTGAGTCTTCCTAGTGTTCTGGAAAACATGTTCCAAAAGTGGGAATGGAACTAGCTCTTACGAAACTTGGGCACGGTCATTCATCCAGAACCTTTTTCTTAAAGGAAAAAGAGGCTATCACTCACCACTGCGTGCTCAGCCAAGACTTGGGCAGGTAATTCCAATTTCATTTCACTTGTGGTTTGATCCTCATACTTTAAAATATCATTGATCTGAGATAGAAGCCTGAAGAGGACATATAAATGAATGATATAAAGAAAATAGTCACTTCAAATCTTTAAAGCTCTTAAAAATTTGCTATGGGGATTCTCTATGCCAGGGCTCTTGACAGCTTGAAGACCTGTGGACTTCAACTCCCAGAATTCCTCCTCTAGTCATGTTAGCTCAAGAATTCTGGGAGCTGAAATCAAACTTGCCAAGTTTGAAGACCCTTGTTCTATACAATCACCATCCTTTTACATATGGAAACAAAGGCCATATAGTGTATGGCACCTCATCACATATGTGGGTGAGGCAGGATTTCTGTGATTTATCTATTTGAGGATTTAAAACTGTAATATGTCCTCATTCATTAATATGGCAGGAAAATGTGCTGTTAGTTTTCAGCAATTATGGCCAGAGGAACCTCTGAGGAAGTCAAAAAGAGAGCTGGGAAAAACCATGCAGATTGTCTATTACTGTTCTCATGCATTAGATGTCACACTTGCCACATTCTAACTGAAAGCAAAATCTAGAATATAATTTACACTATCCGGTGACTGCACAATGTACTAAGCATATGCAACAAGGAAACTTGTCTGTCCTTATTCCCAATGTCATTGTGAAACTCCCAGCCAGCTTCTGAGGCAGACTCACTCTATTAAAAAAAATGGATTAACATATTTTTTAAAAAAATGCAGTAGCTAAAACTGTTTTTCACAAACAACTGGAAAAATATCAGAATACAGAATATCAGAATTGAAAGGGACTTTGGAGGTCTTCTATTCCAACTCCCTGCACAAGAGGATATTCTGGACAAATGGTGATCTAATCTCTTAGATTAATTTATCTCATTGCCAGAAAATTTCTGTTTAGTTCTTTTAGTTGAATCTTCCCTTGATAAATTTCCATCTATTGCTTCTTGTCCTGCCTTCAGGTGCTTGGGAGAATACCTTGACCCCCTCTTCTTGGTCACAGCCTCTCAAATATTGGAAGACTGCTGATTGGAAGAATCAAAGAGATCTTTTCCTTTATAATTGTGGTGTTTCTCATTTTTACAAAATGCTACCTGTGTCTCATTGTGAAAATAGGTGGAAAAAACAGTTTTGAGGCCACTTAACAATCCCAAAGCTATTGCAAGAAGAGAATACCAAAATATTAATGCTGTAATTTTAAGAGGATTAAATTATACTAATTTAATTAGATGAATGTAATGGAAGCAAAATAAACCTAATATAACTGATGCTTGATTTTTAAAAAAAAAGTAGTTTCTGCAAGAAATTTTGTAAAGATTTTAATGGAGATGTTAGCTTTTTTTCTTCTGCAACGGGATTATTTTAAAGATTCAAAGAATATTAAAGAATTCTTCCTGTTCTAAAAATAGGAGGAAGTATTATTCACAAGACCCCAAGGAATTTTATTTTTCAACAGGAAGTGTGTTTTTTTAAAGTTCCATCAAGTATCAAAGTTATGAAACTCTATATCTGTATTCTGGTGCTAGAAGTTTCAATATCTCCTTATCAAAGGGAGGTGATCCCAACGATATTTCGGTGCCAATCTCCATAATCTTATTTAGGAAGGAGGGCTCCCAAATGCGGCAGGAGTATATATATGGAAACCAGACACAGAAGAACGGAAGCCCTCTAAGCCCACAACCTAAAGTTGCCTAACTTTTTCGGCCTCTCTTCTGCAAGCTTATCAATGCTTCTCAACTTTGGAAACTTCAAGATCTACGGATTTTCAACTCTCCAGAGTTGTCAGCCGGGAATTCCTGGCTGGGAATTCCGGGAGCCGAACTTCACACATCTTGAAGTTGCCATGGTTGCGATAGCACTGCTTTTGATTTTTTTTTTCCTACTTCGGGTAAAATTCCTCTACCTGCAGGAAAACAGGGAACCTTCATTCGATCTCCACGCGAAAGAGATACGTGTACTTACTCCACCGCTGTCGCTTCCGCCTCCATCGTTTCTCCAACCGCAGGGTCCACGGACGATCGAATCATTGTTTAGAACTTCCCGCCTTTTTTTCAATGACTCTTCTTCCCAGAGCGTCCCGCCGAACTCACCAATCCGAGCTCGAAAGGCTAATAGGCCCCGCCCAGAAGATAGGTCCGCCCCAGGAGACCAAGCAAAGCTGGCTGAGGAATTCTGGGAGTTGAAGTCCACAAGTCTTAGAAGTTACCAAGGTTGGAGACCCCTGATCTAAACCACATTTTACATACAACTCAGCTGTACGTATAGTTTTAAAGTCCCCAGTTGTATATAATCAAAGCATGCATTAAGTTTCAGACTTCCTCAAACAGCTGTTCTCTATATACTGTGGACTGCAAATCCCATAGAGGCTGGGTGGAAGTGCTTAGCCCTTGTCGAATCCCTCAAGAGGAGATCTGTTTGGAAGAATCTGGTTTACTCCCTGTCAAAAGGGCATGGAATTACTGGCTCTCCGTGTCTCTTCTTGCTGGAAAATAAGCATTGAACTCAGTTTTTGACTCTAAGACACAATGTGTAAACTTTAGTTATACCTTTGCCTTTCTGAGGATCTAAAGTGCCAGCGGATAAATGCTGAAAAGCAATGAGACTGACTTGTTTCTGAAAAAGTGGGGAAAGGAGTGGTTCACTAAAGAAACAGGATGGGTGGAGCACTAGGTTAATAGAACTCGTCGGGTACTCCAGTCAAGACAAAAGATACATGAGGAATGAAGTTGGGCCTCATTTCTCCTGGTATTTTGAAAACAACTCCACCCTCTCTGTAAAGGCGCAGATTGCAACCTAGCAGGGAGAGTGGTTTTCCCTGGAATTTGAACCAGCCATGGTTGGGACACTGGAGAAGCAGAAGAGTAACCTGAGTGGCAGTAGCTGTGACATTCGAAGCTGGAGGAAATTTCAGTAAGTTCCTTATGAGATCGTGCGGTCTCAAGTGCGATCTCTGCCAAGCTTTGCGGAAGTAGCTTGCCACGGTTGGCTCCCTGATATCTATTTTTGTGTCTGTATGTAAAGCTTGGCATTTCTCAGGTGTGGACCACTGTGACTGCTCTACTTCGTCGATAGGCAAAGAGTAGTGTATAGATCGTGTAAGTAGATCGTAGATCATGTAGAAGATCGTGCTTCCTTGTTTTCCTCCGGAGGGCGGCCATTCACCCAAAGGTGAAAATAATTTTAAGAGGAATATGCATAACTTGTAGCCTGGTGAATCATGCCCGTCCCTCTCGGGATCTGTTCCTTGGCTTATCTGCTGTCACTATTTCGGAGAGGCGCGCAACCACGATTATAGTTACTCCTAACTTCCACCTCGCTCGCTCCCTCCTACTGAGCCTCTGATCTTCCTTGGCGCGCCCAGAGGATAGGAATGGAGACGGCCGCATGCGCCGCCGCCGCCGCCGGGCTGAAGCCATCCGGACTCCGCCTCCCTCCCTCTTTTTTTCCTTCCGATGTTCTCGCTGCCGCCGTCGCCGCCGCCAGCACAAACACCACCACCGGCATCCCCGCGAAACCGGGAGCCGCTTCAGGTACGATCCTGATACAACTGTTCCGAAACCTTTCAGATTGCAGCTCTTCCCCGGCTGCTGATTTTTCCGCAGGCACCCCATAATAGACAGCCCGGGCCCTGTCGCCATGGAAACGAGACAGTCTTGATGCTTCTCCATCGTCTTTTGGCCTCTCTTTTCTAATGTTGTGGTCACCATGGAGACCTGGTGGTGTTTGCCTCCCTTGGAAGGTGTGTTCCCTCCCGATCCTCTTCGCTTCTCTTCCGGGGGGGGGAGGGGGTACGACCATGACTCCATTCAAAAGCATCGCTCCTTCCTTCCCTCTTCCATCTCATGGGATTGCCATGATTGTCTTGCCCTGTAACATTCCTTGAGCATGATTCCATTTTTCTCCTGCTCCCCCAATAGACAGACCACTGTAGAGCCTTATCTGTCATTGGCAGAATAATAACATGATAGAGGATCGGCCCTTTTGCCAACCTCTGTCGTTCGGGCTGCTTTAGGCAATCTTTCTGACAAAAATAGGACGCTATTTGGAGAGAGGTGAAGAAATGGTAGAGCTCACACAAGGCCCTGTGTCTGTGGAGGCCTGGATTTGGCTAATTGACATATGCTGTTGTGGTGTGAAGGTCACTGGAGTGCGGATTCTTTAATGCAGCCTTCCAAACCTGAGTCCTCCAGATGTATTAGATCAATATTCATAAATGCAGAAGAGATAGGGCAGGCCTGAATCTGTTTCCTTACTGCTGTTCTGGAATCATGAAAAAAATGTCAGGCCTTCATTTACTTCTATGTTGTAGTTGCCAGTATGTGAAAAAAGATATCCCTGCTCAATTCAAAATCTCACATGGGGTAAAGGTGAGGGTGGGAATATGCAGTTATGATTAAGTCTGATTTACAACTGGCATTCAGTAGAAAATCTGAATATATATAGATATAGATTGTGTGTGTGTGTGAGAGAGAGAGAGATTTGTTGACATTTGTTCGTCAGAGCCTGTTGTTGAACTCTTATAATGCATTGGGGTATATATTTTCTGTACACTCAGACTATTGTCTGTACTTAAATTTATCAGTTTTGTGATATCAGCCTATCAGATCTGGCAGAGTAGGTATGCTGCATAGGGACCATTGGCTATGAACCTACATTTGGTGGGTCCCAGGAGATGTACTTTCTCTGTTGTGCCCATTTCATATCCCCCCTCCCCAAATTAGATCAGCTCTGCTCCTTTTGATATTCCAAAAAGTTCTCAACACCTGACTATGTTATCAGGCCTGAGACTTCCAGGCAACCTAGCTTAGATTTGCTTGGCTCATTGTTGAGATGGCCATGTTTAGCCTTCTTCTTCTACCTATGGTTTATATCTCTGGCTTCTATTATTTGTTTTAATATGGATGTTTATATTTTATATTTGATAGTTTTACCTCTGTTGTTTTTATCAAATTATTTGTATGCTGCTCAGAATTGATTTGGTGAGGTGGGTTACTATATAAATTTGATAAATTTATAACAAAATTTAAAGAGGGCTGAATACATGAATACATGCATTTGATCCTAGCGATTTGTAGAGCTGAAACCTTGCATGTTGAAAAATGGAACTCTATTATGCTGTTTCCCATTGTAAACCATCTCTGACCCTTAAGTTCTTTGTACTCTTCTGACTGCAGGCACCCAGTTACCAGCTCCCCTGAGCGGCCGGTGGCAGTGTGGGGCATGGCAGCAGTGTGGCAACAAGTGTTGGCTGTAGATGCACGGTGAGGCTCCTAGGTTGGATGTATAGGTGGCTTGAGCAACCAGGAAAAGGGAATATGCCAGTATAGTGGAGTGCAGGGCTGTCAAACTTGAGACCCACAAACCGGATGCATCACATACTGGCCACGCCCATGCCTGGTTTAGCGAAGGGAAAAAGTCGCGATACGTGCCGTGATGACTCCCTGATGATGCAAGTTTGACACTTCTGGTGTAATCGTTAAGATGCTGTATTGGCATCAAGTGGGACCCAGACTCATGTACTTTGAGCCATGAAACCTCCTATAGACTTAGTTGTTCTCTCTCCACCCACCTACCTCATAAAATGCAAGATACAGTTCTAGCATACATGTTTACAAATAAATCAAGTATATGGGAGAGGTTGTTCTTAGCTGCTGTTCAGGGAAGTACATTATTGAGAATACAGCTTCATAAATCTTGAGATTTTATTCCTATGAACTGATTATAGTTTAGCACTATGATATGAGTTTAGGAATTAACGTTGAGGATATGACCTGAGAAATGGGGAAAAAGCTCTCTGCCATCTTGATTTTTGAGAACAATTTGTTATTGTTTGACAGAGGGAAGATTTACCTGATGGGGAAGGAGTAAGGAAGGAACTTTATTCTAAATCAGTGTTTTTCATTTAATGGACTTAAATGCATACTGACATGTGATTACAGCACAGTACTGAGATGAGCATAGGACTTTGTGCTGCAGAGAATTTTATACTCTCGATTAGTGGAAACTCAGAATGATGCTAAGCAAAAGAGAAGGTTAAATTCAACAGGGATACTATTGGCTGAGGTTTCTGGCAGCTAATGCATCATCTTGTCTTGCAGATATAACGCATACCGCACCCCAAACTTCCCTCAGTTCCGTACACAATACATCCGCAGACGAAGCCAGTTGCTGCGGGATAACGCTAAAGCAGGCTTCGATCCCTTGCTTCGTAAGCAATACCTGCGGCTACGCAGTCAGCTTCTGGCCCAGCGCTACGGCCCACTCTCAGAACAGAGCAGCTTTCGAGCCTACAGCAACAGCATCGTCCGAAGCAGTCGCACTACACTTGATCGCATGGAGGTACTCGGGTTTTTGCATGTTACAAATCAGGGGTGTCAAACTGGTGGCCCACGGGTCAGATGTGTCACATGCAGACCACGCCCACCCCAGCTCCGCAAATGGGGAAAACGTCCCAAAATGTCACGTGACAGCAACGTGACACCACGAGTTTGACATCTGTGTTATAAATAGACTGATGGTAATCAGTTCAGTATATCTTGACAGGGATAGACAAGAATTGGGGAGATGAAAGGATGAAAGAGAATTTGTCAATACCATGTTACCTAATATAGCACAAGTTTCATTGCTATTGTTTCCAACCTAGTATCCCTAGGGACAAGCTTGGCCATTTCTTCCCTTCACATTGTGCCCCCCAAGAACTTTCTGTCTTAAAATGTAAAAATTATGTGTTGTAACAATAGGATTTTGATGATGACCCAAGAGCATTGGGTGCCCGAGGCCACCGCCGCTCTGTCAGCCGAGGTTCCTATCAGCTGCAAGCTCAAATGAATCGAGCCGTCTACGATGAAAGGTATAACGCCAGCTAGAGAAAAAGGCCCCATGTTCCTGTCAGTTCTGCTCATTTCTCTCGTGTTACTTTTTTGCAAGTTTTAATCAGAAAAGGCTAGCGATGGCCAATGTTGTCACTCTGGTGCATTTAATCAAAGAATAAAGGTTCTTTAAGTTTTGTCTTGTCCCAGCCCCATTTCTGTTGAAAATTAAGTTCATGATCTGTTTATATCAGTTTATATTATTCTCTTCCTTAGATCCCCAGGGAGCGTTGTCCCCACTTCAGTAGCAGAAGCTAGTCGTGCTATGGCTGGAGATACTACACTAAGTGAGAACTATGCCTTTGCTGGCATGTATCATATCTTTGACCAGCACGTGGATGAAGCAGGTGAGTAGAGGAAGAATATAGCAATTAATCACATAAGCCCTTCATGGCTTGGGACCAGGTTATCTGAGGGACTGTCTCTTGCCGGTCACATCTACCCGACCCATCAGAA
This sequence comes from Hydrophis major, assembly GCA_033807585.1. NCBI lineage: Eukaryota > Metazoa > Chordata > Lepidosauria > Squamata > Elapidae > Hydrophis > Hydrophis major. The sequence goes on from CM066329.1 coordinate 227,282,307, forward strand.
TGGGGAGGCAGGGATTGTTGTGGGTCCCATCCCTGAGGGAGATACACCTGGTGGGACCCAGAAGAAGGGCCTTCTCCATGATGGCTCCCTCTCTCTAAAACATCATTCCCCCAGAGATTAAAATGGCCCCCTCTCTAATACTCTTCCAGAAGGCACTGAAAATCTGGTTCTGCCAGTGGTCCTGGGGAACCCAGAGTGGGATGGAGCCCATCAAATGGCTTCTGTGGTCTGTTGTTGTCGGGGCATGGGGTGGGAGTTGGGAGGTGATTTTTTTTTTTACAGGTGTTGTTCTATTGTACTTTATTAATTTATTTGATTCTTTTTGTTAGTTTTTATTGTTTTTTGTTTTTTAAATATGGTTTTACATTCTGTAAGCTGCCTCGAGTCGCCATGGGCGAATAGGCGGCAATATAAATTCAGTAAATAAATAAAGGCTCTCCTAAGCCTTTTCCTTCTGTCTGTCAACACAGACAGGGCATGTATATTATTATTTGCAAAAGAAACATTGATACTAAGTTCTGATCAAATCCCTTATCCCCAAAAGAGGTTATGATTCTTGCCTTTTGGGGGGGAATAAGAGTAAAAACTATGTGAAATGGAATATTGAGATAGACTTTGTAATAACTGTGCCCAAATTTCCATTGCTGTCCAGAATCTTCAGCGGTAGCCACATTAGTTGAGGAAGGTTAACATCAAGATGGCCATCGATGCTGCTAAGTACGTGCTTAAGATATTGAAGTCTGATCATTTAACAGAGTGCCCTCTTTGTCCCACTATACGACTCTAAATATTCCTCAATCAATTTGATAATGGTGTTGATGCAAGAAGGTATAGCATAAGAAAAATCCAGAATAACATACAAAACTCCAGATAGTCCAGTATCAATCTAATGGGTTTTCTCTTCCCCTTCTCAGTGCCTAAAGTTCAGTTTGCCAACGATGACAAACACCTACTAGCCTGCTGCTCTTTAGATGGTGCCATTTCGGTGTGTCAGTTAGTACCCACTCCCCCTGTGGTGCTTCGAGTGTTGAAAGGACATAGCCGTGGTGTATCGGACTTTGCTTGGTCTCTCTCCAATGACGTTATAGTTTCCACTTCACTTGATGCCACAATGCGCATTTGGGCTACAGAGGATGGCAAGTGTATCCGGGAAATCCCAGATCCAGATGCTTCTGAGCTACTTTGCTGTACTTTTCAACCTATGAATAATAATCTCACAGTGGTGAGTGAAGTAACAGTGATACACTCCCCCCCCCCCTCTCCTGAGTATGTATTGTGAGATATTGGGCTTTTGTCATTCCAGAAACACTAGCTTACATTCAGCTGGAGTTTATTTACTCAACTTTTATTCCCATAAAGTTGAGTAATAAACAGCTAAATAATGACACAGCTGACTGGGCAAAGTGGCGTTCAATGATCCAAAAAGCGGACCCTGCACCTGTGGGAATATGCTAGGAACAAGAAGATATTCTTATTTTTCTCTAATGTGAGGGAGGGGACAGAAGAGAAAAGGGGTCTAGTTATAAAAAGTTAAACATTAAATTACCCCTCCCCTAACTTAATCCTTCTCTGTTATGAAGATAGGGGTGGGGTGTTGAAGGGTTAGTTTCAATTCTAATTCCATTTACAGGGAGCCTGGCCATCACAATCATAACTTGTGACAGTTGTAATCACGTGGCCAACCTGATTTTACAACCTTTTTTTGTGGTGGTCATTAAGAGAATCACCATGATCATGAAGTGAATCACAGTTGTTAAGTGAATGCAGAAGGCATTAAGTGAACTATGGTTCACTATGATTGAGGTTTGGCTGAAAGTGAAGTAAACGCTGGTTTGGGGCAAAAACATCGTAAAATGTGACCACATGACTGTAGATGCTTTAGAACCCCCAAAGTTCAGTCACATAAACGGAAGGGGAGGAACCTAATCATTGGAATTCCAAATCCAGGTCATAAGTACCTCCCAGGTAGGTCCTTTGAAACTTCAGACAATTGCTAAGCAGCCAGTTATTAGGACTACCTGTATGTTACTGGTTCCTATTTTACTTCGTGCCAGCTACAAAAAATAATTTATCCATCCATCAGGTGGGAAATGGAAAACACAACCTTCATGTGATGAACATCTCAACAGGGAAAAAAGTGAAGGGTGGCTCAAGCAAACTAACAGGCCGAGTCCTCTCTCTCTCCTTTGATTCTCCTGGGCGTATCCTCTGGGCAGGAGATGACAAAGGCAGCATATTCTCATTCCTCTTTGACATGGCAACAGGTGAGTTTCCAAGAGGATCTTGCAGAGACAGGCTGCAGCCCAGTTTGGATCGGACAGTTTCTGCTTCATTTCATTTTTTGCAGGAAAACTGACCAAAGCCAAGCGCCTCATAGTTAATGAAGGAAGTTCTATCACCAGTATCTCAGCCCGTTCCTGGATCAGCAGAGAAGCACGTGATCCCTCTCTCCTCATTAATGCGTGTATTAACAAGCTATTATTATATAGGTATGATGCCCTTGCGCCAAAAGAAGTGCTTTATTTGTATATGCAGAATATTAATAAATCCCATTTAAGGGTAATCTATGCATCTATGTATTTATGCTTACACCATTCCTTTTACTTTTCCTGACTAGGGTAGTGGATAATGAAGGAACATTGCAGCTGAAGAGAAGCTTCCAAATACAACAGAGCTCACATCCTGTCCACAGCATTTTCTGCCCCCTCATGTCTTTTCGTCAAGGCGCTTGCATTGGTATGATTCTTGTATGGCCATTCTGTAATTGGAAAAAGAATGTAGTAGAGCCAGTTCTTTGCAGCTTCTTATAGCCCCCGCTTTTGATGCTTTCCATTGCACATGATTTCCTCTAATGCAGAGTTAAAAGGAATTGAAGACCCCTCCTTTATTAAAGGCCTATGTTTAATGAAGGTTTTATTCTAATCATTTATTTTTGTGCATTTCAGTGACTGGAAGTGAAGATATGTGTGTGTATTTCTTTGATGTGGAACGGGCTACCAAAGCTATCGTTAACAAACTTCAAGGACATAGTGCTGCAGTCTTGGATGTCAGCTTTAACTGTGATGAGAGTCTCTTGGCATCCAGTGATGCCAAAGGTATGGTGATTGTCTGGAAAAGAGAACAGAAGTAGCATATTTTCCTGTGATAAGTTAAAGGAAAAATACATACAAGACGCTGCTTTGAGGACAACGGACAAAGAGGATTAAAAGATCCAATCTTTCTTCCAATTGTTGGTTAATGTCTTCTTCATCCTGGAACATACTGCACATACTTCCATAATACAGTGAGACCGCTGCTGTTGTCCTTTTCAGTTGGTGAGATTTTGTACTGCTTACAAAGGATTCTACTTAACCCTGTGAAATGTGGCTTAATGGATTTCACCATCCAGATAACTGTTCTTTTGATGAAAGAGAATGTGATCAATTGTGCTACAGGAAGTGGTTATGAATTGGCATAATAAAGTTTAAGATTTCAAGGATTCTTTTCTAGTTCAAGAATGTGAAACCTAATTTAGTTTCAGTCCTATCTTTTCCTAGATAGCATGAAACTACTTGATTATATGAAGAGTGCTCAATTTCCTCCTGGAAATATATTTTGCACAGTATGCGTTGAAGTATCACTCACTACAATGTAACACAAGATAACAAAGATGAAGAAAATCAACCTGTGTTAATTGAATTTATGGATTTCAGCATTAAATTGTACATAGACTGCTCTTCAATATAGAATTTTTGTAGTAGGATATTTGCTTTAGCGTGTTTCTCAAAAGTTGACTTAGTACTTTCTTAATATAACCTTTGTGTATGAAAGCCACGGATATGAACACAGCATTTAATGTCTAGTAAGCCTTCTGGAATCTACCAAAATAATTAGCATATTCCTGATACCACACAAATGAGTTTTCTTAGAAATGAAGTTCTGAAACGGGTCTACTTAAATTGCAAAATGCTTTTTTGTTACATCTTTCACAGCATGCATGAAACAGGGGTATAAGAGGGAGGGTTGTTGTATTAAACTTTCTGTATTGTGGCTATTACAATTTTTCTTTGGCTTTGTTCTCTTCTGTGCATAGGAAACTCTGTAAATTAACTGTCACTGAAAAAATTGCAATAGTATTTAATCATAGGCTTTTCAGGCAGGTACCTGGCAGAAAGGAATAGATTTGAGAGATATAGTAGTACAATTAAGTAATCTTATCAAGAAACATGGATTGAGCTAATGGACATGCAAGCCAGTCACATCTTTGTAGTAAGGAAATTGCAAGGCGTTAGGCAGAATTGACAGATTTTTGAGTACAATTGAGAAGATTAAGAGATTATTACATAGTAATGGTGTCTGAAATGCATAAATCAGTTTAGCTCTAAAGGAAAGCTATGTTAGGTGGAAAAAATATAAAGTTAACAATGTAAAGTAGCATGAGACTTTCAAATAAATTAGGTATGTTTAGGTAAAGGTATGTTTTTCTAGTATTACAGCTGTATTTCTAATAAAGTGTAACTGCAGTCTACCATTTAAACTGCTCTTAAATTATGACTGATTATCTTTCTTGGGATTTGGGGGAGGGTCATCAATGGTGTATTGCTTCAGAAGTATTGTATTGAGTAGGTGAATGTTCACCCCATGACAGTCACTGTATAATCTTTGTTTTATCTGTCTTAATGGACCAACTGTACAATATTCTGTGTACATAATACATACCAGAAAACAAAAGCACAAGAAGAAATCAGTGGTGCCCTTAGTTGGAGAGGATGTACTCAGAATTACATCACAAGGTCTGCTGATAGCATAAGTTACTATAACCAATGGTGATTTATCTTCAACAACAGCACAATTCCTTTTCCAAGTAATATAAAATGATAGCTCTCACACATCTCATGGAAGCAAATTCTACAATGCAATGTGTTAAAAATCTAATGATTGTGTTCACACATGCTAAGATTGGTAATGTTTAGCCATGGTTAATGTCACCATGACTTAACCAAATCAGGCTATTTGATTAGCTTATACTGTATTTCAGTATATTGTACAACTCTAGAACAGAGAGAATTATATAAACCCAGTCACCTGCCCTAAATATCCTGCCTCTCGGGGTTTTAATTCTGAGATGGGGCTATCTCTATTCAAGTTTCTTTATTCCATAAAGAATGTTAATTCTGATTACATGTATGTAAAATGTTTGAGATTTTAAACAAGTAATCCTAACCTTATCAGAAGTCTGGTGATGTTCCAACAACATGGAAGTTTCAAAGTTGGAACTTTTATAGAATGATCAGAATAGCATCAAAAAGCTATTTCAAGTATGAAAACATTTCAAACTCAAAATGTTTGCAGAGTATTAGTTTTGCTTTTTTTTTGCAGATTTAAAACCCTCTATATATTTCATTCTTCCTCTAACTTCTCTTTAATACAGGTATCCAACTCCCTAATTATCTTTTTGTGCATCAATTGTTAATATATTGCTCCAAGATAAGAGAAACCAGTATTTATTTTAAATAATATGGTCAAATCATTTTTGAAAAGGATTATTTTCTGTGAACTTGGATATAGCACAAAAGTATGTTAATGATTATGCATATGTACAATGCTGCTTTAATCAAGGCAAGCAGGTGTATGCCTGTCATGACTTAATTCTTATAGTCTCCAAGCTCTAAAACTATTGTTGAATTTCAGCAGTACAAAAATCAGGTTTTTTTTCCTCAGCATTTCTTCTTTTAATGAATTAAAACTGTAAAATATATTTCTTCTTGTAGACATAATGCATCTATTTAAAACAGTTCCCTTTATCACCACCCACTGCAAAAGTGTGGCATTTCAGCCTTAATTCCTCTGCTGAAAATTCTGCATTACTATCATTCCCAAAGGTTTTTTTTAAGAAGTATAGTCCCCAAAAAGGAAAATGTGACTAACTATTAAAATGATTGTACTCCGATACAGATAATAAATTACACCCAAATATTTAATATTTGTAAAAGAAAACTATTAACATGTACTCACATTTTGCTACTCTTTTTGAATGCAGTTGGTGAGTTGCTTAAACGGCTAAGTCCAGGCTCTCATTTGAAAAAAGGTCATCCCTGAAATGTTTTTCTTTGTATACCTTTTACATTAAATACAAATATCCAAAAGAACACTGAGATCTAGTATCCTTATTTTCCCTAACTTCTATAGGGGAAATACATCTTGAACAGTTTTAAGCATCCCATTTTATTTGTTTATTATTTTCTTCCTAAGAGGCTCAAGCAGCAAAAGTTTTATCACTCACTATGTTTCAAAACAAAAAAAGCATTTTAAATGTTAATGTAATCAGCAGAAGCCTGAATAGATTTTTCAAGAAATCTTGTCAGACTGAGCTTATTTTGGGTTGGGGGGTGGTATATTTTTATCCAGTTATAATATAGGGGAATGGAGAACATTTCATATATATCTTGATTTCAGTAAAACATTTAAACTATCACATAACATTCTTATTAATACACCAGATAAGTATGAACTAGGTGCAGTGTTTAACGAGGCTAACAGCAGGTCCTTAAAACTAAACCAGAAGTGAAGTACAAAATGAGGGCTGCAGGGTTAAGTTCTCAACCAGGAACACATCAACCATTTTGGCAATTATTCTGAACAAAGAGATAGACTGAACATTCACCAAATTTACAAATGAAATGAAACTGGGAGGGACAGCTAATATTCTATAATATAGAAACATGTCATTATTAAAGAAAACTCAAATTCACCAGAGCAGGATAAAGAGCTCTTGGTATAGCATTAGTATGTGCAAAATGGGTCTTGGAAGTGGAATTGATATCAATCAGTAATGTAGCTGCAAAAGGGAAACATTTCATATTGCTTCAGTAGAATATAATTTTCAAATCTCACAAATAATAGTGCAGATCTGTATCTTTGCTGTGCACTTAAAAGGTTTAGATACATTGGAACAAGCGCAAAAAGATATATAAAGATGATCAGGGCAGTAAAAATGGGTCTACAGGCGATAATAAAGAGTGAGTAAATGTTTAGTTTTCAAAAAGTGATAGTTATAATTGTTATCCCTTGTGATATTTGGAATATGCTAATAAATGGTCATAATCTGTTCTTAGTTGTCCCAAAGAAAAAGAACCTGAAATAATTGGTCTAAAATTACCAGAAGACATTTTCCAGTTGAAGTGTCAGAAAAACTTTCTAAAGGGCATTCAAAAATGAAAACTTCCGGTTTGAAGGGCTTCGGCGACAGGCAGGACTCCGTGATTGTGCACGGTTTCTGCCTGGGCTCACCGCTGGAGCCTTCCGAGCCAGCTGGTTTCGGGGCTAAGCCACCCTGTAGAGGTAGTGAAGAAGGGGGAGACTGCCAGCAGGGTCGAGGAGAGCCGCATCTCTCCTCCTCAGCTGGTCAAACTCCCTTTCTCGAAGGCGGTAGGAGCGGTGGTCTGAAATGGCCACCTCAAAGAAGCACTCAACTGGAAAAGAACATGCAGGAGGAAGATAAGTGAAAGTTTTGGCTGACCGGACTAAGTTGAAAAAGCAATCTTAGGTACCCTGGAATTTAAATTTTACAAGAAATAACATCTCTCCCAAAGAAGAGTTGGAAGCAGCGAAAGAAAGTGAAAAGGGAAAAGTTTGGCTTTTTTTTTTCTTCTCTCTCCTTCCTTATATTGACAATTAAGAATAAGAAATTGGAAAAATCCGCTTTGGCATCAACAGGCAATTGAGCTGAAAATATAATTAAATACCAAAGACACAATAAAAATTTCTGGACGTTAAAAACATTTTCTTCTATAAGTAGGAAGGGAGAGAAAAAGAATAAGGGCAGGATCTGGAAGAGGGGGGAGACTGCCTGGACTTTAAAAGAATCTAAAGTAAAACTTCAATAAGACTTCTAAAAGATACATTTTAACTGAAACTGCAACTAAATAGTAACCCTGGGAAGAGAAAGTGGGGAAAAAAGAGCAAAAAGAAACAGTTTGTGTGTATTGGGATTACTTGGTGACTTTTGGATTTTTGGCTATTATATTTGAATGACTAAAATCAATCGGGTGGTTGTTTAAAATTTTTTACAATGGCATCACTTTTCGATGAATTGAAAATGGAACTTAAAAAGTACAAAGAAGAGGCACAAGAAGGGAAGGGTTCCTTTGGCTTCATTTTTCAATTCTTAGAAATGAATTGAAAATGGAACTTAAAAAGTACAAAGAAGAGGCACAAGAAGGGAAGGGTTCCTTTGGCTTCGTTTGTCAATTCTTAGAAATGGAGATTTGGAACTACGAGAAACAACAAGAAAAGACTGAAAAACAAGAAGACTGGGACAAAGAAGAAGCCATCTTTAACGAACAAGTAATTCTATGAGGGGAAGAAAAAGGAAAGGGGGGAAAGAGGATGGAGAATTTAAGATTTAAAAAAACAACCAAAAGAAAAGAAAAATAATTTGAAAAATAAGTATAATACTGGAAAACAACAGAAAAGGGGAATACAGAAGAGGGAAGTAGAGGTAGAGAGACAAAGGGGTAAAAAGGGGAGGGAGAAGAAGAGAGGGAAGAAGGAAAAGAAAAGAAGTCACAAAGGTCCGGAGCAAGATATAAAGAAACGGGACCTATTTAGAGATAATGGGTAAAAATTTAACTGAAAGGAAGATTCTGTAAAGGTACATGAGATTGTGTTGTTATATTTGAAATAGAAATAACTTTAGAAAATTGGAAACAACATATGATTAGAATGAGGGATAGAATGGTTAGTGTAACTTAGTGAAATGTTTGTGAATAAAGTAAATGAAATAAATGAGAAAATTGAATTAGGAAGGAATGGGAACACTTTAATTAGTCAATATTTTATAAAATATAAGTGAAGGGGGGGGGAGAATTGATTATGGAAAGCTAATAATTGTTCCCATTAGAGGTACATTTAATTGAAAAGTAACGTGAAAAATCTTAAGACTTTGATGAATTTTAATATTAATGATAGAATTGAATTGGAATGGAATGTTGTTTTAATTATATACATTTACAATTTTTTCTTTTTTATAAGAATATTGTGTGTAGTTTAAGAATATACCAAACAGAATCTGAATGGAAGCTATGTATTATATTGAGTGTTATAATTTTAGGGGAAAGATATAAAGGTGTCATATTCCTATCAGTAACTACAGGAGAAAGTTTGTTTAATGAGAAAAGATAATAGACAATTGAAACAGGACAGACAAAAAATATAAATATAATGATTTGAATTGAGATGAAATAAATATAATAAAATTGAGGAAGTTAAAAGAGAGGAGAAGCTATGTAGAAAATGTAAAATTGTAATAAGATATGGAATAGAATATAAAAATGAGCATGAACCTGAAATTGTGTCTGCACGAAGAAATGTAATCTGGGATTATGCTGCTTTCAAAAAAGATGTTTTAATTGTGTTTCTTTTCTTTTTGTGAAAACTCAAATAAAATTTACACACAAAAAAATGAAAACTTTTATCCTGAGAGATATATGCAAGCAAAGATTGAATTGGTATTTGTCAGGGATACTTTCATTTTGATTTGGGACTGAGCAGGGGCTTGGACTCAATGGCTTAAAAATTCACTTCCAATTATATTATTCTAATTTATTATTAAAACAAAATAAATTAAACCCTCATTTTCTTGTGCCAAATATAAAATGTTCCTGCTCTACAATATCTTTCGTGTTTATAAAAACCAAAGCCCAAAAGCAAGTGATTTGATTTTGTAACTCTGATTACATGTTTCTCTCATTTCTGTTAGATTAAAACTGCTTCTTTACATTACTGCAGTGAAAAAAATATTTTTTAAAAAGAACAGTAAGTTGTAAAACACAGAATAAAGAATCCAGACAACTAATTCAGTTCAGCAGTCATAATTCAAGAACTTCATAACATCTTCCAAATACAGCTATCTCCAGAAGCTAGTTTTTGCCCCAACCCATTAAAAAAAATTAAAAACATTTTCTTTAAAAACAAATGCATTAATTAAAAAAGACGACATTGTTGCTTTTTCAGGTTGCATAGAGCTTCACTCCATGATGGTCTTAAGTGCGACTTCAAGTAGCAATTATGTAAAGATGGACAGCAGTCATATGGCACACTGAGGTAATACAAAGTCTGTGCACAGGGAGAAGAAAACGGCTTTGATTTCCCACCTACCAATAAGGTGGCTAGGAAGTGCTTCTTACAGAAAATTAAGATTTTTGTCCTTCGAAAAAACCTGAAAAATTAGCCAGTTCCTTGTCTTTGTATTTTAGGCTTTAAACAGTAAACTATAGTTGAGGGTCAGATAAGATAAGCACAGACTTATGAAAAAAATTCTGTTCTACGCTGTAGTGTTTCCAGCAAGCATCTCAGCAGCAAGATAGTCAAGCAACCTGTTCACCTACTGAGAAGACTGCCCCACACCCATGTTTTCCATCAAAAAACTCTGATCAGGCAATCAGAAGCAGCCAAGTCAGTGCTATATAGCACAAGAAATGTGGATTACTGCCCTCTTGCAGTTCTAAGCTTTATCATTTGTTCTTCAAGTGGGTAAGTTCCTGACTCTTAGCCACTGTCTGCAATCTTTCAACAGCCAGTTTGGACTTCCAATCCAGGCTTTACAAGGCATCTTCCAAGAAAAATTAATAAAAAACTAGAAAAGATATTTTCGACAAGTTTCTGTGCCACATTTACACTCAATTCGCATCCGCTTCTTGGGTGAACAAGTCAGACTTCCCACAAGGCCAAAATTAGAATCCATCCTTGTGCTTTCTGCATTTACTGGATCCACTGTGGAAGATATTTATCTAGCATCAGATTTCATAAAAGATGTCTCTACATTTGATAACAAAGCTTATTCATTCATTGACTAAACTTGAAATAATTACGTTCCTTTAACTCTTAATATATTACTTTAAGAGACAAAACCAGAAGCAACTTGCACATAACATAGAAACAATCTTTTAGAGCAATGCTTCTCAATCTTTTCTTCACCACCCCTTTAAATACCTTTATAGCCACGGACCCCCCAAACTTTAACTAAAGATTTAAATCATAACATTTCAAGCCTTCGCAGATCCCCTGTGATGATATTGCAGCCCCCCATGGATCTCTGGACTACAGGTTAAGAACCACTGTTTTAGAGCAAACAATAAGTCCAATCAGAATTTAGAATAGTTGAAAATAGGAACTTCTTTCATAAATCCTATCTCCTAAATCCACTATGGCAAATTGAAAGTTATCTCAAATTATCCCCAAATTTCTTCTTTCTTACCTTGCATATTATAGTCAAAGGTGAGCTCTTCCCCAACTCTGATAGATCGAGTAGCAAAGAAAGCAATGCGTGGCAGTCGTTCATCCAAATTTTCAATAAAAACATTATACACCTGTAGATTGGGGTTGCACTGGAAGCAGAGAATGCAAGGTTGAGTGAAAATGAAAACAAATTTTGCCCTGAATATTATTGAGTACAAGGCTCCTTCATTAATTATTGCACTTACACTGTGATTAACAAAATGTGAAATGTTGCCATAATAGGCAGCATCTACTGTGTATACATCTTCTACGTAGTCCAGATCAAATAGATAAGTGGCACCCTGTCGGTCATAGACCTGACCCCGTCTCTCAGCTTCCTCTGATGTGATAATCTGGAAATGATATGGAAGAAATAAAAATCTAAAGCCTATAAAATAAAAAGTCTACTTTTGCTTCTGAGTCTTATCATATACTATTCCTCTACATTTATGGATTTATTGGTTTTTTCAGTTGCTTTGCTGTGCTGAATATATCCTAACACAGTCCAAATATATTTGTGTTATCATTTTGATTAATGCAAAGACATGAAAATATTCCCAAATTCCCATAGAATATAAATTCTTTGTTTTGATCATCAAACTCTTAACAGTTCAAATGAAATGAATAAGTTATGTTGGAAAGGTCTGTTGTGCTAGTTTCATCCACTCAAGCTTCTGTATGCCACAAATCCAGCAGGAAGCTCCAAAATATCTCCCAACTACTATTGAACTGCTCACCAGGATCAGGTGTGCTTTCCACTACTAACATATCTGAGATAATTAGTTAATATTCAAGTATGCATAGCTTTATTTGTTGGTAATAGCTTCCCTAGTTAGAAAAGATCGTGCCATTTAATGATGATCCTTAAACTATCTTACAAGTGTTTATACTAATATAAATACAAAATGCACATAATTAGCAATCTAATAGACAAAGAAAAGTTAAATGTTATAAATAGACTTGACAACAGAAAAAGGACCTCTTGACTTAAACAGATGCAACAGTTTTCAGATGGACAGCAAAAACATGACACAAAATGGAAAAAAGAATAAGACTTTAGTGAGAAACTTTACTGGTAGATATATACCAAACCAATGTCTGGGTAACAAAGTATTGAACACAAGATCTGTGTATTAATTTTCCTTTTCTTTCCAATTAGTTAAACCATATGAGATCAAATATCATTTTCCAGATGCATGTGAAACTGAAATTAAAAGATTACTCTTATATGTGATTGTCACGCTTGTTAAACCATAGTTCAGCACAGTATGGATTCAGTCTGCTCTGAATAAAAAATTGTAATTATACAACTAGTACCTATTTTTTACCTATATTATGAGCTTCTGTGGCGCAGTGGTTAGAGTGCAGTACTGCAAGCTACTTCTGCAGCCAGCTGCCTACAATTTGGCAGTTCAAATCCCATCAGGCTCAAGCTTGACTCAGCCTTCCATTCTTCCCAGGTGGGTAAAATGAGGACCCAGATTGTTGGGGGCAATATGCTGACTCTGTAAACCCCTTAGAGAGGGCTGTAAAGGACTATAAAGCGGTATATAAGTCCAAGTGCTATTGCTATTTATCTGGTATGATTTGGAGCAGATTCCATCTGGATTTTGAATCAACAAAATTTATGTATCATACTGGCTCAGCCTTACCTCTCCAACATATTCCATGACAAAACTGTGCTTGCGAATCTTCTCCAATGTACGTACACCCCAGCCACATCCATTATTTGTCCGGAAAATGCAAAGGTCATAACGAATGCCCCTCTGTACTACACGGTTTGGGCAATCAATACCACAGCTACAGCGAGAATTGCACTCATAGATGGGCATGCCAGCCTTGATCTTCACTTGGCCCAACTCATTATAGGCAAATTTATGGTGTGAAGCACCAGGACAGCATCCTCCTGCTGCTTCTGACAGACAGTCTGAACATTCACAGCCTACAGCCATCTGGTTGAGAGTGATACCCTCCCCAACTTTATATTCATTAATGTAGACAAAGTCCCGGGGAGGCCCATCCAAGTCCACCTCATTTTCTACCACAATTCGTCCCTTGTGGTTGCGCTTGGCATTAAGCTCATATTCCCAATGCTGCAAAGCTCGCCTCTGTTTGGCCTTCTGAACCAAATAATTGGAAATTCCTTGATCAAGTAAGCGCATATTCTTTTTGAGCTTGCCACCACGCCGGATGAATGCCTGTTCTAGGTCCCTGTGGAATTGCTTGAGTATACTGATACATCGCAAATTCTTTCGGGGCTCCCAGGTATTGTCTGAATCAGGATAGCCCCGCCACTTCACCAGGTAGAATTCCTCATCCTGAGTAAAATAACAGAGCAAACTGTTAAGTCTATAATATTACAATTTAAAGCCCAGAAAATAACATTTCCTATAATTTCTTCACTAAAACAAAAATCCAAAAATATAATCCAGGTTTACTACATATCATTTCCATCATCCCATCTTATCATTCCCAATTTCTTAAGGAAAAGAACACTGATTAAAAGGGAGAGAACAGAAAAAAAATATAAATTATGAAAATGTGAATACAGATACTCTGTCAACAGAGCCCTGGGGAAGACTAGGTCATATAAAAGGAAATAAGATTAAAACTATTTTAAAATCAAAGAAACTCACCTGGATTTTCTTATAATCACATAGATATTCTACTTCAAAATCACTGAGGTTTTTTTTAGTAATGCCCAAGGAAGGGCAACACACTTTCTCCAATCGACAAAGATCCTGAAGATTGGACCAAGTTGACTTGCAACAAACAGTACACTCTATGGAGGATAAGAGTAGACATTCACTGTTAAAATATAGGTTACTTTTAAAAAATATTAAGTGTTATCTGAATACCAATCAAAAAAATTACGGGAAAGATTCCTTCTTTATATTTAACCTGACACATATTACAAAGATATAGAGAACAGCAGTAATAATATTTCAAAATAGCCATGTGACAATAATTTTTCAGTACCTAACAGTTTTTAAAATAGAAATGGGTTAAGAAACATCTAGACTTATTGATAAATCCATTCATGTAATGATGATATGCAGTAAATTGGCTGTTTAGGATAATAAAAAAATGACTCCCAAATGACATAGATTGACAATAAAAGCAATATGAGCTGTGTTCAATTCTAATGTAAGAACTAAATAATTTGAATCTAAGAATTTAAATTCATCTAGATTTTGTATTGTTCAATTTCTAAATTTTAAAAGAGTTTTATTAAACAAAGTAAATCTTGCTAGGCTTATATTTGTAGATTGCTGCATTCGATTATTCACCTTTGAATTCACAGCAAATGTTGTATTTACTTATCCCAAAGGTGCTTTTTCAAGAGGCAACTGGACTTTTTTGTTTTTCTTTGAAGATTCTGTGTTTCTAATCCAAGCTTTTTCAGCTCTGACTGGACAGTGGGCAATGGAAAGATTTATAGTCCTTGCAAACAGCTGGTTATTTACATTATTTTAGAAAGGCATTGAGATCACCTGGAGGTTTACCTGTCATAGGATAGGTGTTGAGCCTTCTTGGAACTGTTGAAAGAACCATGTTGTAGACTGGTGATTCATAATATTGTATCCACCCCCTCTGTTGAGAATGACATCATACGACATCATCTACTGGTACCTCCAACCTACAACACAGTTCTTTCAACAGATCCAAGAAGGCTCAACACCTGACTAAAGGTGACCCTGACTAAACAGATAAACCTGCAGATGGTTTTAATGCCTCTCTGAAAGAATGCAAATGACCAGCTGTTTGCAAGGAAGATAAATCTTTCCATTCCTCTCTATCCAGTCAGAGCTGAAGAAGCTTCTTTTCTTTGCTTCAAAGAAAAGCAAAGTCCTGATGAATAATAACTAAACTTTAGATGTCGAAGTCATTTTTTGTACATAACCTAACATATTTGAAAACTACAAAAAGAATTATTTCTCATTTTATAAAGACAGAACCTAAAATAAAAGCACATTTTTTGGGGGAACCTCTTTCAGAGAATTATTCTTTGTATTGTACATAACAGTTTTCACAACCCACCGGAATTTCCAAAATGAGCTAATATCTTAGAAAGTCTGTCAAATAAAATAAGATAAACTTAAATAATTTTTGTGAAATTTCTTTTCAACACTCTAGTTCAAATTCAGCGTTTTAGAATTAGAATAACCAAGACATACATTTATCAAGATTTATGAAATTTACAAAACCATCAAGCTGCTTTATTCAAATGCTGTTTTTCATTTAAAGAATCCTAATTCTTTTTACAAAGGAAATATCATTACATGAAGGGCTAGCACAATTTCAGATGGATAAAGGTGAGATTGGACTTTAATTACCTCTAACACATTGTTATCTACTCCAAATTCTTGGGCAAGCTATAAAATGTAACATATCTAAGCCTGGTAGTGACAACTGCATTTTAAAGAACAATCTTGTGCCAGCAGCACGAATGTACATATATTGAAATGTAAGCAAGATGAGGTCATTTCACTCAACTATATCTACACTTACTAAGAGATGTCTCATCAATAGAATTCAATTCACATTTAATACAGTAAATACACACACACATTTATTTTAAATATGTTTCTGCCACTGATTCCCCAAGACTTGAGCAGTTATCAGAAACATCGTAAGGAAAAATACTTCAATAAAAATAAATTCACTAAACAAAATAATTTTAAAAAGCTCAACAGCAACATAAGGATTAAAAAAAAAGATTAAGTTATGTATCCACTAATTCATCCCAGCAGTGAAAACATGTCTTCATCCTGGGCAAGATTAAAAAAGCCAAGTCTTTTAAGCGCTGCTTTGAAATCCATGAGGGAAAAAATAAGACTTAAATCTCCATAGAGATTATGTCCCAAAACATAAGGATGATTTTAAAAAACACATATCTTCCAGATGGCATTCTCAGAATTGCCACACTAAAATGATACATCAAACATAAGTTTATCAAGCGCATACCACCATATTAGTTGTTTCTTATAAAATGCATGAATATAAATTGAATAAAATGGTGTAAAAAAAATAAAATAATTATCATAAATCACTTAACATCCCCCATGTGGTTTCAGTTCTAAGTCTACTCAACAGATAGATGTTGAAATTAGTGGCTCTTCAATCAACACATCCACAAGTCCAATCAGCGCTGCATAAATTAGTGTATTCATTTCTAAAACCTGAGTTTCATACAAAAATCAGATTTTTCGATATCTTGTTCATTACGAATTCGAAAGTCATTCTGGAAGTCTTTCCAGCTGAAAAACAGGCTAAACATGCTTTAGGGAAAAGAGCATTAAGTCTGACAGGGCAGAAGCTTGAAATTATTATTGCCTCCAGTCACTTCGTTCTGTGAGGAAAACTTATTGCAAAACAAGTTTTGCTCCCGCAAAACGAGGTGCTGCTCTTCGACGGGAAGGGAGCACTACGCGCAACAAGGTTGGTCTTAAGAAACGGAAAGCACGGGATGACAAAAGGTGAAGGAAAACACAGGAGCCAAACCAGGGGAAAAGGGGGGTTCTTTTTTAAAAAAAAACGAGGTAAGGAAATATTGCCGGAAATACAAGCAGAAAAATCACGATAGAAAGTCAAAGTGGTGGAGTAACTTTCGCGGCGCGAGCCCGTGGGGTCCACGCTTCTCTCTCATCAATCCTTTTTCTCTTTTTCTCAGCTCACCGCGCGATCGTTTACCTCAACTCGTTCGCGGCTCGAGGCAACCGACTGGCCGCGCCACATACCCCCGGCTCGCGGGATCTTCCCCCCTCCCCCCCCCCCCCATAACGGTCGTTGCCGAATGCCGCTTCAGCCACGCGCCCGCGAGGACGCGGCGGAGGCGGCCACAGGATGCTCCCCTTGCGGCAACTCCCGATTCCCGCTCGATTCCATTCTCGCCGCCTAGCGCCGCAATGCCCGGCGCGCTCTTGCGAGTTTCGCTCACCTTTTAAATTTTCCGCCATCTTAAACATTTTTTTTTATTTCCCTCCACCCACCGAGGCCGCCAGAAAGTTTTCATCTCACAAGAATGGGAGCTGGAGGCGGATCCAGGCAGCCTCCGAAGCTTCGCCTTTTGAGGAACGGGCTGTCGGACCAATGGGGAGAGCGGGGCCCCGCTTAGGCCCCACCCGACAAGGCCTTCCCCTGGTTTCCTTTCTGACTCGCTTCGCTTCCTCCCGCCGGGCATGAGGCTCTGGTTGCCGCTCGGCGCGAACGAAAAGTAAAACTTTGGCACCGCCTCCAGGCGCTTTTCAAAGCTGGAGCGTGTGGTAGCTTGGCCGTTTCGAAACGTTGGTCTCTAAATCTTTTTCCTTTTCTCGCTCGTACTTAGGAGGAGATATGAAATAGAAATGGGGTACGAAAACTAAATTCATATTGACACTTTCTTTTGTCTCCTGAGAAAGTTGCACCCGAGCACGAGGGTATCTAAAAGATGTAGAACATTTATGCATTTATGCTATAATAAGGAAATGGGGGGGGGGGGACGGATTATGTTCACGTTACTGATCCTAATCGTTTATGAGACAGTTGTGCTTAAAATGCCAACCTTTGTTCCTGATTACATTTTCTTTTTGCCATAGAGCCATGGAAAAACCATGAATTTAAGAAGACACGGGCTGGAGAAAGGAACATTTTGCAGCTAGAGAGAGACCCCACTTAATTTAATTAAGCATTGTACTGCTGAATTTCAATAGGCACTGTAGGGAATAAATGTTGTATAGTTGGTTGTGGTTGCCTACATTTTTTCCTTCTTTACAATCATTAAATATTTTATAACCATTTGTTTTTAAAAGTTACAATTTTTTTTCTATAGTACTTTTCTGGGTTTCAGTTCAACTAATGAAAGGTACGCATTGCTGATCAATACAGTTTTCCCTAATATCAACAGAGATCTAATCAAATTTTGTTTTGTTACTAAAGATAATAACTTGGTCACGACCAAAAATTGTTTGGTAGCAACTTGATTCCAGAAAGTTTTCTCAGCTTAGGAAAATAATATTGTAGACAGAAAGCACCAAATAAAATATTCTGTATAGAGAAACGTTTATGCTATGCAGGTAAGTGCTCAACCTACAACCACAATTGAGTCCAAAATTTTTGTTGCTAAGCAAGGCAGTTAAGTGAATTTTGCCCCATTTTATAACCTTTCTTGCCACAGTTAATTGAATTACTGCAGTTAAATTAGTGTAACAGTTGTTTAGTGTATCTGACCTCCTTATTGACTTTGTCAGAAGATTGCAAAAGGTGATCATATGACCTTGAGACACTGCAACAGTCATAAATATGAACCAGTTGCCAAGTGTCTGAATTTTGATCATGTGACCATGGGGAAGCTATAACAGTCATAAATGAAAAAGTCATAAGTCACTTTTTCAGTACCTTTATAACTTTGAATGGTCACTAAATGAAGTGTTGAAAGTTGAGGACTATCTGTAAATGCACACTTCACATTCACAAGGGCTTCTCTAAATCTTCTATTTTATAACCCAAATTGTTGGATTTTGAGCAGTTATTTTTTTCATGAAATATTGTTACAATTTCAAAGACAATGGGCAGGATATATTTAACTTCTTGAGCAATATACCTAATTAGCTTCTTTACCAGCTTTGGGGGTAGATGGTAGAACCGTAGTGGAATCCCATATACCGTATTTTTCATATTATAAGATGCATACTAGCTTTAGAGGAGAAAAACAAGGAAAACAAATATTCTTCTACCTCTCAGCATCTATCCGGTATTCATCTGGCTCGCATTCGTGCAGCAAACAGCCTGGTCAGCTTCAGCATGTTATCGCAGTCCCAGCACATGGCTCCTTAGGGCTCCGCTCCGTTGCACCCATCACCAGTCAACTGAGCTGAGATGCTATCATCGCAGGGAACACTGGAGCCTTCGCTGCTGGGCAGCCGATTGGCAGTTGGATCGGCCTCCCGGAATGCCACTGATCAGCTGTTCTAGGTGGCAGTGAGCATCGCCTATTGCCGCCCATTCACCGCCAATTAGCAGCAAAGACTCCAGTGTTCCTCCATTGGTGGCCACACACCAACCTCCCTCCCCCCACGGCAATATTCACTCTATAAGATGCAAAAACATTTCTACCACTTTGGGTGGGGGAGAAAAGTATGTTATAGCATGTATGTGTGTATGTATGTGTGTGTGTACTATGTATATATGTATATTCAAATAACCAAATCATTTATCTGTTTGCGTTACAATTCATGTTTGTTACTAAAAGTTTGTGAAATAGTCTGATTTCCCCATCCTTCATCTCTAAATAATTATGAAATCTTAATTTGTTCCACCCAGTTTGGTCTTGCTCCATTCTTCCGTTACTATTTGATCTTTGGGTTGTTATATCTAACTCCTTGTGTTTATCTCCTTGATCTAACTGTACACACTGCAAAATTGGGTGGTTATCTTTACCATTCAATGTTAGAACTGCATGATTCTCTAAATTGTAAAAAATTAGGAATAAATTTCTTTTTTTTTATTATAAACAAATTTTATTAATTTTTAAAAACAATACACAAACAAAACGTAGAATATAATAACATAAGACATCTTTTCTGAAAAACAAATAAAACATCTTATTTAAAGACAGGATAATTCCAAATTATCGCATTTCCATACAAGCACAATTTAATATGTATATTTATCTTATCTGTTCAACTTCATATCTTTTCCTAACTTCTCTTTATTTCTCTCTTTCCTTCTATTCAGTTATATTTCTTTTGCCTTGGATTGTATATATTCATTGTATCCATCTGTCTTATTTACAATTTCGTTATTCTCTTCCAACATTCTTCTAGCGTTTTATTAATTCAAACATAGACAAACAAAACACAAAACATAAATACATAAAACTTCTTTTTGGAAAGCGGCTTACCCTGGGTTACATCTTTTTGTACAGACATAAATCAAATTCATGCTCGCTTAATATACTATTTCATATCTTATTTAACATTCTATATTTTCTATATATTTTTTCTCTTCTATTCACTCTCTTAATTCTGTTTTATTTATTTCATCTCAGTTTAGATAATTATACTTGCATCTTTTGTCCGTTCTCTTTCAATTATCTATCTTTTCTTTCTAATACAATATTTCTCCTGTAATCACTGGTTGAAGTATGACAACTTTTTATCTTTCCCCTAAATTTAACACTTAAAATAATACATACTTTCCATACTGATTCTGCTTAGTACTACATTTTAGAATAATAAAACTAAACAAGAAAATTAAATTTATAATATAGTAAAAACAATATTTCATAGGAAGTTAAACTCTATTGTTAAATCTTAAACTTTTTTATACATTCCCTTTAATGCATTATTAACATATAATATTTCAGTTTTCTAACTCGATTTCAAATACTAATATCTACAATACAGTCTTGTGTACTTTTGCAAAATCTTTTTTTTTAAATTATATTTTACCCTTTGTCTCTGAAAAAAACCTGTTTTTTAACATCTTGTTTTAAACCTTTATGACTTCTCTTTCCTTTTTCCCTTCCTTTCTTATCAATTCTAGCCTTTTTGTCCCCCCCCCTCAAACTCCACTCTCTTAGTCTCCCCTCTCTGTTGTATTTCTCTTTTCTGTTGCTTTCTGACATTGTATCGATTTTTCATCTTATTTTTCCCTTTCTTGGTTGCTTTTTTAAGTTCTGAGTTCTCCATTTTCTTTCCCCCCTTTCTCTTTTCTTCCTTAACTAAGATTATTTGTCCATTAAAGATGGCTTCTTCTTCATCATCCCAGTCTTCTTGTTGTTGTATTTCTTGGTAGGTAGAAATCACCATTTCTAAAAAGTGAAAAATAGATCCAGAAGAGTCCTTGCCTTCTTGTTCCTCTTCTTTTAGGTTTCGAAATTCCATTTGCAATTCTTCAACAGATAATGCCATTTTTTTTTTAAGAACAACCCAAATGTTTTTAATCTTTCAAGAAATAGTTCCCAAAAATCCCAAAGTCACAAAGCAATCCTAATCAGGACAAACTCTTTCATTTAGCACTTTCTTCTTTTTATATTTTCTCTTCCTGGGGTAGAATTCAATTACACAGTTCCAAAGTAATTTTTTAGAAGTCTTATTGCCATTTATTTCTGGTCTTATAAACTCCAAGCAGTCTCCTTCAGTACAATCTTAAAATAAGTTCTTTACCTCTTCCCTCCCACTTATAGCAAAAAATAAAATAAAATTGTTTTTAATTCCAATGTTCAGAAATCTTTTATCCCCTTGGCTTTAAATTTCAAGTTTAGTTACTTTCTGTGCCCAAGCAGGTTTTTCAGATTTCCATCTGCTATTTCTGTGGGGAGGGAGAGTGAGAGAAAATAACTTCCCCTTTCAATTTTCTTCCGCCGCTTTTATAGTCTTCTTGGGAAACAATGTATCATTCAAGCGATTAAATTTCCAGGGTGTCCCGATTCAGCCAAAAACTTTTGCTTTCTCTGACTTCCTCCTGCACAATCTTATCCGGCTGCAGGCTTCTTTGTGGCGGCCATTGCTGACCACCGCTCCACCGCC
Source organism: Hydrophis major (assembly GCA_033807585.1). Classification (NCBI taxonomy): domain Eukaryota; kingdom Metazoa; phylum Chordata; class Lepidosauria; order Squamata; family Elapidae; genus Hydrophis; species Hydrophis major. The sequence goes on from CM066329.1 coordinate 227,304,074, forward strand.
TTGGGAAAAAGGAGTTTAGCCAGCTGAGGAGGGGGTTTGCGATACCCCTAAGCCCCTACCCGGATCTCCTCTATCTTCGGTTGCCTCTACAGGGCAACCATATCCTCCAGATCCAGCTGGATCGGAGGCACTTCGGCGGCGAGCGCAGCAGGAACTGTGCACGATCGCGGATTCCTGCCACCGCCAAAGCCTTGCAAACCGGAAGTCAGGAATAAATTTTTATAGTCTCAACAGCTGTCTGGAAGAATTCAGCACTCTGAGACTAATGCCACATGACAAGTAGAAAAAATGGAATCCTGCTGTAAATCAATCTTCAAAGATTTTTGTTATATTAGGTTGAAAAGAGACAGTTCTTTACAACTTAAAAACTGAGGTATCTCTCCAAAGATTTAAGTTGTGATGTGTTTGAATTGAAAAAATGGATCTTGTGATGGTTGTTTACATTGTCTAAATAGTTTCCATGATGCCTAAATTTCAAAAATTGAACCTGAAGTTACTCTGAGGAGCTAGACAAGGTCAGCAATAGAGCACCCCAGTGCCTTAAATAGTATCCAAACTCTTCTACAATTAAACTATTTTTAAATGGCCAAAATCTTATATTGGAAGAGAATATCATGAAATTTGATAATTTAATTTCAGCCAATATTTTAAAAAGTAGTTGACTCAAATTAAGTCTAGAATGAATTTTTATTTTTAATCTAATAAACATATCCATATAAAAGTACATTTCCTTTTCCTGAAGAGTACATGAAATGAGGTTTTCCCATCTTCTCTTATTCTCAGTCAATAGCCCCCATTCCAAAAGTGCTACCATTCAGATAACTGTTTCTATAACCTCAAGTAGTACAGCAAAATTCTTCTGTGTGTGCTAATTTGAATGCAGGAGTAGCTGGAAAACCACTAAGATATGACCTCAGAATGATGGTCTAAGGAGAAGAATGACAAATCACTCTCTCTTTTGGGAATAAAAGAATATATCAGAATCAAATCCATTGAAAATGCCATAATTTCCAGTACATGTGTGACATGCATGTATCTCTGTATATATGTAGGCATATATGTATATATCAGTTCATGCTGGTAAATAAAGCAAATGTTTGTGGTAAAGAATAGAAATCAGTTCCCCCTTCTAGTGCCAGTGCATTCTTTTGAAAGATGAGCAAACAATTTAAATAATTAAAGTTTCAGTATGAGTTAACAACATTCAGAGGATTTTATATAAAAAAATAAAATAAAGAGAACTTGCTTACATTCTTGTCATTCTCATGCCTGCATTTGGGCTTCAAAAGTTCGTGGGGGAAACACAATTAGGTAAGCAGAAGAAAGGTTCAAGAAAGGGTTGGCTGAAAGATAATACAACCCTTAGAAAAATATGCAGGAGATTATGAATGGTCAAAATTGGAGGGCCCAAAGAGATAGAATTACAACCTTACTTTCTAAAACTGTCAAACGCATCCAGGTGCACAGGTGAAGGAGGAGAATATGATTAGGCCTAAGTGATTTTGAAAAGGGGGAGGGGAAAATAACCCCTTTGCTACCCTCATTGAAGCAGACTTCCTCTGCCTTATTCCAGAAGTATCTGCAGAGATGGGGAGGGAAGAATTATGGAAGAGTCATCATCCAATTAAATGCCTCTGGCAACAGGCTGAAAGAAGGATCAAAACTTGGTGTCAGGTGCATTTCTAGGCTCAGTCATCCCATTCATCGTCGTCATCTTCATCACCATTGTCTTCATCTTCATCTATGAATAAAGTAGAATAGGAAAATGCAGTAGAACAGGGACCCAAAGCTGTTTAGCATTTCAAGAAAGTCAGCACACCAGCTTCTCAGAGCAATATATGGATGTGCAAATACAGATTTCCCTCTCCAACACTCAATTCAGTTGACTTGAACCCCATGTCTTTTGATCCAACACCAGGGCTGAACACAGCCTGAATTGAAGTTGAAGTTCTCACAAAATGGCATTGGATCTTCCTCAGACCTTTGCTTTGTTTTTACAGTTCCAAACAATCACAAAGCTCTGAACATTTGGAAGCTTGAGAAATTATATGTAAGTGTATAAATCTGAAAGTAAGAAATATATGGATGAATGCAAGACTCACCTGAAGAGTGGATGACTTTGCTCCTCTTTTGCATCACATTCATAAGAGCCCCTACCAGGCCTTCAGAACTCTGCATGGAAGGTGAAGAGTCCACAACATCGGGTGTCTAAAATGCATGAAATATATATATAAGAAAATATATACACTATACTACACAGGCATCACATAAAGACTGCCTTCAAAACAAACAGAAAAATAGCAGCCATCCTAAGAAACCCCAAAGATAAAATTGACCTGGAAAACCAAGGTATATATGAAGTCCCCTGTGCATCATGCCCAGCCACATACATTGGACAGACCAATAGAAGAATAAGCACCCGCCTAGATGAACACAAAAATGCAGTCAAAAAGCGGGAACACACTTTCTCACTCGTCCAACACATGGAAGCCACAAGTCATAGCATCGACTTCAATGGCACCAAAACCTTAGCCACTATAGAAAACCCCAGCCACAGAATTATCAGAGAAGCCATAGAGATTGAAAAAAGACCTGAAAGCATGAATAGAAGAGATGATTCCACCAGACTGTCAATTATTTGGAAGCCTGCACTCACAAACAAAAAAAATCTCCACACCACAAGCCAGGCACAAACAGATCCCCCCTGATACCTCCAGCTCAAACACACCCCAACCAGGCACCCAGAGGAAATCTAACTTCCTAATAAATGATAGCCATCCATTTACTCGGAGCCAAGCCGCACTAAAAGCCCCCAATACAGGAACACAATGTTGCCAGCCAATCAAGACAAAAAAAGCCACAAAACAGACAGAAGATATTAGAAACACCAATCAAGCAGAACACAGCAAACTCCAAGACAAATAAACACATGTAAGTACCCGCGAAAACTTAAGAATGAATATATATATATATATATATATATATATATATATATATATATATATATATTTGTTTTCTTAAGTGCAGCTTGGCTTCGGGTAAACTAAAGGCCTCCCATAAAGTAACACAATGCTGCCAGCCAATCAAGATACAAAAAGAGCCAAAAAACAAACAGAAGATATTAGAAACACCAATCAAGCAGAACACAGCAAACTCCAAGACCAATAAACACAGACCAAGACTCCCAACCAATCAGGAGGAAGAAAAAACCATTCTGGCACAGCAATAGGCTGCCCCAAATTTAAATCTGAAACCACTATAAAAGTCTAACTCACAGATGAACACTATACAGAAGCCTGATGATGGCAGATGAGATTCTGCTGAAACGTTGCTACAACTTTAAAAGCACCACTACTATGACGTGGGAAAATACCCGAAAAAAGCTGAATGCCAGACATGTAAGTACCCACGAAAACTTAAGAAAACAAATATATATATATATATTTATGTGTGCATTTATTTATTACTTTTATTCTGCATTTATTATTGTTTGCAAATAACTCAAGGCAGTGAATGTAACTAATATTCCTTCCTCCTATTTTTTCCACAAAAACCACTGGGAGGTGGGTTGAGCTGAGAGAGAGTAGTTGGTCCAATGTCTCCCAGTGCTTTAGGGTTTCCTATGCTGAAGCTCTCTAGAACTCTTACTAAGAATTTGCAGTTCCTTTTGTGTTTCTTGAAAACTGAACGGATAAATTAATATTACGGAAGTGGATATAAGTGGTGTTATGTATGTACCATAGTTAATAAAGTATAAGCTTGAGGTTAAGTGCAGGGTTCTGGCCCTGCACTTCTAATTGGCTGTTAGGCAGCCAGATCAGATTGGCTAGTTCTTAGGAATCCGATTGGCCCTTAACAGAGGATTATTATTGGTTTAAAGTACTTGCGTTCATAGCTCGCTATTGGACAATTCTCACAAAGGTTGCCTATATAAGGCAGGGTTCACTGTTGTTGTTTGGAGAAGTCACTATGCTAATAAAGAGCTGAAAGTCACTATTCAGAGGCTGTCTCCATTTACTCCAACCCATGTCCAAGTACCTAACACTGGCGACGAGGATGGGATTTGGAGACCTCTGAACCTAAGAAGTCAGGAAGCAAGACCGAGCACGTGGAAGACGACACCAACAACGGAACCATGTCCAGCAGCATCGTACCACCCACTCCGTTCGATCCAAACCAAGAGGATTGGGAATCCTACATGGATCGCTTCCAAATGTTTCTTGAGACAAATAATTTGAAGGACGCCACACCAGCAAAAAAGCGGGCACTGTTCCTGACGCACTGCAGCCCGGCTGTTTTTAAAATGGCAAAAGCACTCGCCAAACCTCGAGAAGTGAAAGCCATGAGCTGGGACGACCTCGAACCCATCCTGAGAGATCATTACGCACCAACCGTGCCTACACTCATGAGACGCCACGAGTTTTATCAAAGGAACCAGCGAAAAGGAGAGAGCGTGGCCGATTTCGTGGCAGACATCCGAAATTTAGGAGGCCTCTGCGGGTTCGCCGATTTAGAAGAAGCACTAAGAGACCGAGTAATTCTGGGATTAGATGCGCTAGGCGTGCAGAGCAAGCTGATGGCGAAAGGCGACATCAGCCTTGCTGACGCCATCGCCAAAGCCATGGCTGTGGAGGTGACCAAAAAGTTGGCTGCACAATTACGGCGAAGCCGCACTTCGGCAACACAACCGACCGGCGAAATCTTACCCAACTCAGAAGGGCAGCTCGTTACGACGCACCACGAGAACCTCTCTTCGTCGTCAGACAGCGACGAAGAAGGGGTCCATCAAATGCGGTCCGACCGGGATCCTCGCCCTAAGCCCTTACACCCTTGCGCTTGCTGTGGAGCAAACCATGCCAGGGCCGAATGCAGATTCCGTGACGCACTCTGCCATGAGTGCGGGAAATAAGGCCACATCAGCCGGGTCTGCCGCAGCTTACCAGGACCCAGCCAGGCCTCAAAAGGGGCCAACTATCGCCAATCGACAGGAAACTGTCCTGTAAGGCGAGAACCAGTAAACCACTCCGACAGAAATCGCGCTTTGCAAAAAGAAGAGGCTCACCATACTATCACTATAGGTCATGCCTCAATTTTGGACACTAAGAAAATTCGAGTCACGGTAGCCATCGAGAACCAGCCTTGCCACATGGAGGTCGACTCGGGATCGTCCCTCTCGATGGTGTCTTGGAAGACACTCAAGCAACTTATCCCCACAATCCAACGCCAAGACCTCCAATTTCAACGCCTCATCCTCAAGGACTACCAAGGAAATCGAATCCCTGTGGTCGGGTCCTGCCAAGTCCGAGTCTCCTTCAAAAAACATACAGCATACTTACCTCTAACGATCATCGACAGAGATAGGCCTAGTCTATTAGGCCTCCAATGGTTCACGCCACTAGGCATCGAGGTGGCCGGTGTGAACCGAGTCGGTGGTTGTGAGTGGGAGGAAGACCTTATTTCTGAGTTCAGCGACGTCTTCGCGGACCGTTTAGGCGAGTATAAGGGGACCCCAATCTCATTTAGTTTAGATCCAAAAGTAGCCCCAATTCGCTTGAAGCCCCATCGAGTTCCATTCGCTCTTAAAGCTAAGATCGACGAACAACTCGATAAGTTAATTGCTCAAGGGGTGTTGAAGCCCATCGATCACTCTCCATGGGAAACCCCTATTGTAACGCCCATTAAGCCAGATGGGTCAATCCAAATTTGTGGGGATTACCGGGCCACTTTAAACCACGCCCTACAGCAGAATGCGTTTCCAGTTCCGGTGGTGCAGCACCTCCTCCATTCCTTGGGGGGCGGAAAGGTTTTTGCTAAATTAGATTTAGCTCAAGCTTATCAACAACTACCAGTGGATGAAAAGACGGCTCAGGCCCAAACAATTGTAACGCACAGAGGTGCTTTTAAATGTACTCGATTGCAATTTGGGGTTAGTGTAGCCCCGGGGATATTCCAAAGCCTCATGGAAAGGTTGTTACAGGGAATCAAGGGCGTGGTTCCGTATTTTGATGACATATTAATTGCAGCCCCTACCAAAAAATCTTGCAGGATCGTTTGAAAAGTGTTCTTAAAAAATTCCAAGAGGCAGGACTTAAGGTGAAAAAAAAATAAATGTCACTTATATATTGACAGTGTTGAGTTTCTAGGGTATAGGATTGATAGCCAGGGCATCCACCCTACCGAAAGTAAATTAAAGGCGATAAAAAATGCCCCCAGGCCACGTAACAAGGCCGATCTCCAGGCATTCTTAGGCCTCATTAATTTTTATAATGTATTTTTACCGCATAAGACGACTGTTGCTGAACCGTTACACCAGTTATTAGATAAAAAAGCATTGTGGGTATGGGGTTACCGGGAAGAACAAGCGTTCCGGAATGTTAAAAAATTGCTCACATCTGACTCTGTACTTATGCAGTATAACGAGACTTTACCACTAGTTATAACCTGCGATGCCTCACCCTTCTGGGTGGGTGCCATTTTGAGTCATGTGCTGCCTAATGGGAACGAAGCCCCTGTTGCATACTTTTCGAAAACTCTTTCACATGCAGAGAGGAACTATGGACAAATTGATAAAGAAGCTCTCGCAATCGTTGCCGCTGTAAAGAAATTTCATGAATATGTGTATGGAAGGACATTCACCATTATAACTGACCACAAACCGTTGCTAGGGATAATAGCCGGGGACAAGCCAACCCCCTACATATTATCCCCTAGAATGACCCGACGGTCAGAATTCCTCGCTGCTTATAATTATCGCCTTCAATATCGCCTGGGGAAAGCCATTCCCCACGCCGACGCATTAAGCCGAGCACCACTTCCAGAGACTCTCGACGATCCGGCACCAACGGCAACCACGTTGCTGATCGAAATACTCAACTCGCCGCCTATGACCGCCCGAGACATCGCGAGAGAAACCAAATGAGACCACACCCTAGCCCGAGTCCTAGGATGGGTAGAACGCGGATGGCCATTGGACCAAGTCCCAGATGACTTCGCGCCATTTAAAGCAAGACAGACTGAACTTTTTTCACAAAAAGGCTGTGTCATCTGGGGCGATAGAGTTGTTGTCCCAGAACGACTCCAGAAGACGCTACTACAAACCCTGCATGAGGGCCACCCCGGCATAGTGCGGATGAAAGCACTCGCACGAAGCTACGCATGGTGGCCGGGCATGGACCGGCAAATCGAGCAGTGGGTCAAAGCGTGTACCAGTTGCCAACAAGCCAGCAATGCCCCACCAAAAGCCATGCCTACTGAATGGGAAACGCCATGTGGACCCTGGTCCAGAATCCACCTGGATTTCACGGGGCCAACCAAAGGATATACCTTCCTGCTGACAGTCGACGCATATTCCAATTGGTTAGAAGTTCATCGTATGACGGCCACAACTTCTGAGGCAGTGATTAAGATCCTAAATAGACTCTTTGCAACCCATGGATTGCCTGACGTCCTGGTGTCCGATAATGGGCCACAGTTCACGGCATTGATGTTCGAGCAATACCTCGCTGACCGCGGCATCCGCCATGCGCTCACCTCGCCTACGCACCCTGCAGCCAATGGCCAAGTGGAACGCATGGTCCAATTTGTTAAAAAGACTTTGCAAAAAATGAACTATGACAATATCGATAACAAAGTCAACCAAATTCTCTTTTTGCAACACATAACTCCACATAGCGTCACCAGCAGAACTCCCGCAGAACTACTGATGGGAAGAAGACTCCATTCCCACCTCAACCGGTTGCACCCTGCTTACAAACCGGAAAAGCCAATAGGATCCAGTGGCCGCTATCACACGTTCCAGGTAGGAGACCACGTTTACGCACGGAACTTATCAGGCGACCCGTTATGGATAGAGGCAACGGTAGTACGAGTGACTGGCCCCAAATCTTACATAGTGAAATGCTGTGACAATAGACTGTGGAAACGGCATATCGACCAATTACGGTCATGACTCATAACGGCCAGTCAACAACTCCCCCATGACCAAACCGAGGGGGGAGGGGAGGTACAGAAGAAGAAGATGACGTTCCAGGGAACCTGCTCGAAGAGAGCGACGAATCAAGTGAGACTCAAGAAATGGAGCAGGAAGGAGAATTGTTCGCACCACAAGAAATTGCACCTGAGCAAGAAGCAGATCCACTGCCAAACAACAATCTACCTCAACAGGATTGCAATCAACCAGTCCAACGAAAATCCAAAAGACTTAAAAGACAACCATCCTACTTAAAGGATTATATAACTACACCATAATTAAGAAGCCAGGGGGAAGGGGTGTTATGTATGTACCATAGTTAATAAAGTATAAGCTTGAGGTTAAGTGCAGGGTTCTGGCCCTGCACTTCTAATTGGCTGTTAGGCGGCCAGATCGGATTGGCTAGTTCTTAGGAATCCGATTGGCCCTAAACAGAGGATTATTATTGGTTTAAAGTACTTGCGTTCATAGCTCGCTATTGGACAATTCTCACAAAGGTTGCCTATATAAGGCAGGGTTCACTGTTGTTGTTTGGAGAAGTCACTATGCTAATAAAGAGCTAAAAGTCACTATTCAGAGGCTGTCTCCATTTACTCCGACCCATGTCCAAGTACCGAACAAGTGGCAACCTTAGTATTTTCGAAGCCTCAGGAACATGCTAGACTTGTGTCAACTCAGGTTGTAAACAACAGAGAAAGTACCATAATTAAATACAATTCCACATATAAATATTACTTCTATCTAGCAATCTAGATATTAGGTGAAGAAGATTAGACCAGTTTTCCTTTGATTTGCTAGTTTCCAAACGATATACAACAACCAACCTTGAGTATACTTTTAATGTTGATTTTAGTTTTGTTTTTGTTTTATTGTATTTATGTTATTGTTGTCTATTCTGTAATTTTATCTTGTTTGTAAGCTGCCTTGAGGGTCAAAATCACCAGAAAACTGCTATACATTAGAATAATAAAAGAAATAAATAAAATTTAAAACAAGACCATCTCACCTTGTTGAGCTGTATTCCTTGGCGTATCTGGTCCAGCAGCGCACCACGCCCTGAAGAGACGACAGCAGGCGGCTGGGTCCTCAGTGATCCAGGCCCTCCAGAAGGAGGAGGGGGAGGGGGGGATGGTGCAGAATTCTGGAATGAAGGAGGGGCTGGTGGAGGGGGTGGAGGTGGAGGTGGGACTGACGCAAATGGAGGTGGGGGAGGAGGATGTGATCCAGAGCGTGAAGTGGGTGCAGGTGGTCCCCACTGGGGGCAGGGAGGTTGCCTAGAAGATTGTGGCGGGGAGGGGACATCTCCCCTATTTGACACCATAGGAGCCCCTGGGAGAGGTGGTAAGGGACCACTTCGGCCTTGCCCACTAGTTGGGGGATGAGGGCTTGCCCGATGCGGGGGTGGGGGTGGGGGATGACTTGGACCTGGAAAAAAAAAAGGAAGTATGAATATTCAGACTCATGATACTGGAGTGCTAAATCGCATAATAAACAGTAAGAAGAACCAATGTTCTGTATAAAGACAAAAATGATGGGTTGCACCAAGCCTACATTGCCTGCATCAGATGGATAACAAGCTTTGTTAAGAGCATCCCAGACAAATAAGAAAACGTTAAATTCCAAGTGCCAAGAAAATACAAAAAAAGTACAGATTGTAACCATTACTATGTAAGTATTTCCACACTGTTCTAAGAAATCTGCATGGTTCTATTCATCTGGATGCCAGTGTTGATCTCAAATGCCATGGTGGTGCAATGGTTAGAATGGTGGACTGCAGGCTACTTCTGCTGACTGCTGGCTGGCTGCCATTGGGCAGTTCAAATTTCACCAAGCTCAAGGTTGACTCAGCCTCTCATCCTTCCGAGGTGGGTAAAATGAAGACCCAGATTGTTGGGGGACAATAGGCTGACTCTGTAAAACCACTTAGAGAGGGCTGTAAAGCATTGTAAAGTGGTATATGAGTATAAGTGCTGTTGCTATTACTATCTTTACCTTTAACTACCACTCACAGCTAGGTGGATCATTGGTCTGACTCTATAAAGTGAATTCAAATGTAACTTTGAATTTAAAATAACATGCATAAACATGTATAAAATATGCATAAATAATTTGGCTATATTCCATATATCACTATTTTTAACTGGGAGCTGCCTAGCTTAAGAGATGGGTGGCTATATAAATTGAAAATAAATAAATACATTGCTCTTGAAAGTATCACAAGATTCCTTTTTATTTTTACTGTAGAGATTAATATAATTAAGATAAAGGTTTCCCTTGCACATATGTGCTAGTTGTTTCCAGCTCTAAGGGGCGGTGCTCATATCCGTTACAAAGCTGAAGAGCCAGCACTGTCCACAGATGGCATGACTAAACGCCGAAGGTACACAGAACACTGTTACCTTCCCACCAAAGTGGTCCCTATTTTTCTACTTGCATTTTTACATGCTTTCAAACTGCTAGGTTGGCAGAAGCTGGGATAAGTAACAGGAGCCCACTCTGTTACGTGGGGCTAGGGATTCGAACTGCCGACCTTTCTGATCAACAAGCTCAGCGTCTTAGCCACTGAGCCACTTCTCCTTAAATCAATCAGTGCATCCAAACTCAGGCCAGTTACTCAGATATGCACATCTTACAGTAGGCGGCATAACTATAATAAATATCAGGGTATGGAACCACTGATTGGTTCAAATCAAATAAAAGGGATCAAAGTCACCTGTGAGTCAAATAGATTTTTCTCCTCCAGCAACTCACCTTGTCGTCTCAGTTCTTCCTTGACAGCTTCTAACCCTCCTTGACCTTCAATAAAATCATAGATTATCTTTGAAGTCTTAGCATCAGTCAACTGAGCATCACTGATTCCCGCCTTAGAGAAAAATGTCTTCAAATCAGGGTCCAGATTGTTCAACTGAAATAAAAATAGGTCAACATGTATTCATGGGGCTGATAGTTTCATAATAGCCTTTATAAGCTAAAAATGATTCAGGACAGGCATATATTACATGATGGTTTTGTGTGTGGAATAACTTGGCAAGAAGAGATAAGGCAATCCCAATCCAAACTGGAGCCCTGATTATTACCTCGAACCCTTGTAACCAAATGGTTCTAAAGCCTGAGTCATATTTAGCACATACATGCATGCATACAACATGCAGCTTTTGTTCCAGCAGCCAAATGAGGCCAAAGAAATGAAGAGTACCAGCTGTAGTAAAGACTCCTTAACAGACCGAGGGAAATTCCTTAATATTAAAGAAACCTCTGGTTTACACTTGCCCTGCTGAACTGAGTATTTAGGAGAGCAGTTCCTCCTGTTAAGTTGTAAACCAGTCTTACTTTGTCTTCTTTTTTGCATCAATCTATCATGGTTGCACTGCAATTGGATCCAATTAAACCTTCAAATTGAATGTACACGCAAAAACTAAGAGAGAGTGCTTCATGACTGCCACTCATGCATGGGGTAAATTGGCAACTCACTTATAAAACAATTGGGGTGCAATAACTCAAAAGTTTAATTTCACACCCAAGAGACCTCTAAAAACTATATCCTTTCTAATTGAACTGCCAAGGCTACGTACATCAAACCCACTGCTGGGATCCCATCCGATGTGCTGGATGTGCCTAAAAAAGAATAACAGAAGACATCCAGTTAGGTGAAGACCATCACTCTTGTTCTATCACACAGCTGGATTTGACTGATGTCATGGCCAGTGGAATAATTGGCAGAAAAGAGGCACTTGGTTGGTCATGTAAACTTGGAGACCGAGAGAAATTCAAAGTTTTTAGGTGCTCTGTGCTCAGCTGGCTTTTTGTCAGTCTGGAACCCCACCAAAGGGACTGAGAACTGAGGAAATCTACACAGCTTCAGAAGGACTCACTTAAATCCACAAGGAGCACCAATGTCAGCCTTGGAAATCTTCTTTTTCCCCTTCTTCTTATCTACCGCAGTTGGGACTGGGAGACCACGATAGCGGGAAAAAGTGATGTCAGGATTCTGTATATCAACAGTTGCCAGAGACAGTGGAGTGGGAGGGGAATTTGGCTGTGAGCAAGGTCCTTTGGGAAACACAAGATAAGGATGAGATAATGATCAGCTTCCTTGCAACTACCACCACAACACCTGACAACTCACTAAAATCTTCCTTCCTTCCTTCCTTCCTTCCTTCCTTCCTTCCTTCCTTCCTTCCTTCCTTCCTTCCTTCCTTCCTTCCTTCCTTCCTTCCTCAACCTGACTATGTTATGGTTGTGGAATTTAAGCAAATGTAGGAGCTTTTATGTTTAAGCAGTGGTGGGATTCAAATAATTTAACAGCAGGTTCTCTGCCCTAATAACCATTTTAAGAAAATTAAACAATCTGGCAGCGAAAATCCAGAAATGGGGAAAAAAAACCTGCTCTCACATTTGGGGAAGAATTTTCACTGCCAGACTGTTCAACTTTCTTTAAAGTTTACTTGATGCAGTATATGGATCCTTCTCATTCTGCATCAAATAAACTTTAAAGAAAGTTAAACAGTCTGGCAATGAAAATCCAGGAGCGGGGGGGGGACGGGACCTGTTTTTTTGAGATGCCAGACTAGCATGCATTCACATGCCTCCAATTCCCTTACTTGCTGTAAAGCCAGATTGCAAAAAGCAAGGGATTGGAGGTATGTGAATGCATGTTAGTCTGGCCATTTCGAAGCTGGTTCACAGAACTCAACAAAAAATTAGGTATCAGTTCTGTCGAACCAGTGCGAATCGTTTAAATCCCACCACAGGTTTTAAGCAAAAACGTATCTCACACGTTTTAGTAAGCAATAGCATTCAGAACATACTGAACCCTCAGTCCCTTCTCTCATCGCCATTCTTCCCAAGGGTGCTGGAACTCCAATAATATCTGAAGATTCTTGGATTGCCTATGCTTATTGTATCTCTTTGGATATTTTCAAAGTGCTAAGAAGTTTTTTTACTAGAAATATTTTAAATGACTATTTTTCTTATTGTATACTTTTGAGTTTATTTTCTCCTTCTACATCAATTTTTCCTGGCCTGATATCTTCCAGCTAACCTAAATTCAATTCCCATAGTCTCAACACATTTTAAGAATGCAAATTTAAGGAAAATTGTTTCATGGTTTTATGTTCTAGCAATAGAACTTTACGATAAAAAGTACATGTGTCCTTAGAAGTCTGCAACCCAACTTTTACCAGGATGCTTACCATTCATATCAACTCCAGAAAGTGGGGACCGTGAGAAAGTTCCTTTTCTATCTAATAAAAGCAAAAAAGATTGGTCAGTAAATAGTTCAGTGTCAACCCTTCTAGCCAATTATTTGCATTGAGATAGCCAGACAAGGAAACTGGACTGGCTAAGAACTTCTCATAACCAGCACTGCTGTCCACATGCTCTAACAATCAATCTTTCTAGGATCCCACTGTAATTACAGCAATGATTTTCCATTCTCTCTGCCAATGAGAGCAAACCATAGTAAGTACAACTTGCAGCTAAATTGTTATTATCAGAAATTCTGTCCAGCCTTCCTTCTGATGTTACGGACTACTCTACTCCCAGCGTTTTTAGCTGATACACATCAGGAAGGAGCTTGATTGTAAAAAGCAAATAGTGAACAGATTGTGAGAAAATACAAAGGATACATACCACCATTCACTGGAGGGGGTGGCGGTGGCAATTGTCTGTTATCTATAAAACAGGAAAAAAAATAGAACATTGATAGTAAATGTTTCATGCTCTTTCTCTCAACTTTCTAGAATGATTTGGCTGTCTGAAGATAGAGTACAGGGTTTGTTCCATTTAATTTGTGCACAGTTGGATTTCCTTGAAAAAAAAAAAGAGGCGAGTTTTGTCACAAGTCATTATCAAGGTCCTTACTGCAAACCTGCCTAAGAGTCTGAACATTATATAGGAGTTCTGAGACAATGTAAATACATTTTATATTGAGCTGCGGTGGTTAGAGTCCAGTACTGCAGACTACTTCTGCTGACTGCCAGCGGACTGCAATTTGGCAGTTCAAATCTCATTAGGCTCAAGTTTGACTCAGCCTTCCCTACTTCCGAGGTCAGTAAAATGAGGACCAAATTGTTGGGGACAATACACTGACTCTGTAAACCGCTTAGAGAGGACTGTGAAACTCTGTGAAGTGGTATATAAGTCTGCTATTGCTATTTTCAGTGATATCGCCTAGTCCTTGAAAATCAGAAACATCTTTAGACTGAGTGAGGTCTTCACAACATTTAGCTCAGTGAAAAGTTCTCAACAGCATCATCTTACTAATAAAGGGCTCAATTTATTTTTTTTGTCCAGGTTGGAAGACAGGCCCTACATCCTCATCCCACCTCCTAAATAAGGTATCAGTGAAAGAGGACAATGATCTTAAATTTGCCAAGAGTATTAACGATGGAGGGAAGTGAGAAGTTTTTTCTTCCTTCTTAATTTGAATGATTTGGATGATCTGAAGGTTAAGAAGAAATCACTTTAGGATTAAATCTGTTATGAATCCTAATATTACAAAACAACCATGTGGGGTAAAGAGTCCAAATGTATATTTTTCTGGAGGCAAAACAAGCATATTTCTGCAGAGACATTAGCCTAAATGTCAGAAATATTCTGCAGAAAAAAAGTTTGAGGCGATGAACAGCCCGCATTGCATTTGCATTCCCAATAAAGGGAAGCATTTTCTTCATTGTAATTTCTGTCCACTCTCTCTTTTTAACGATGCATTTGGAATGCTCCAGGACCAAAAGCACCTAAGCTTTCTTTCTTTCTTTTAATGGAATAGTATCTGATGATCAATTTTTCTTCTGTAAATTCTAGGCTCTGAAAAGACCCATACTCAAAGTAATATTTTTCCAGAAAAACAACTCCTTACTTGCAATAATTTCTAAGATGCAACCTGGTCTCTCACCAAAGTAATATTTTGAAGGAGACAAATATTTCCTGAAGAAATGGGATTCAGACAAAAAGCGTTCCCAACTACATCCCCTGGTAAGGACCTCCCACCCAGAGATAGGATTCAGCCGATTTGGACCAGTTCAGGCGAACCAGTTGTTAAAATTCTGCCCAGTTCGGCAAACCGGCTAATCCCACCATTGGCTGTCCCCGTCCCTGCCCATTTTTCAGGCCGTTTTCAGCCATTTTCCAAACAGTTTTCAGCAGTTTTCCAGGCCATTTTCCGGGCCATTTTCAGCTGTTTCTCAGGTGAAAAATTGTTTTAAAAAATGGCCCCAAAACAGTAGAAAAACAGGTCAAAAAAAGAAGGAGGGAAGGAAGGAAGGAAGGGGATGGAAATGAGGAGAAAGAAGGAGGGAAAGAAGGAAGAAGAGAAGGAAGGAAGGAAGGAAGGGCTTAATCCAGCTTTAGCTTAGCCTTTTTCAGAATTGCCTGCACAGAAGGGTTCTTCTTCTGCTATTTATTTATTATTTTTGAGGTGCAAATTGGCTTTAATTGTAAATTGCTTCTGAGGAGCCAATGGGATTTATTGCCTCTGCCACTTCAGGTGTGAAATGTTGGCTGTTATGACACAATATACTGCTTTTTAATAATCTCAGCCTGCAATGTCTTGGTTTTCTTGGTAATGGGAGCAGAATGCTTTGCTAGTCTCTTTCCATCCTTTGGGGGGGGGGGCATTTGCACCAGGTTAACATTTTCATTTTTGGAGGTGTTGCTTATGGGCCCAAGACCTGGGGAAAGGGAGAGTGGCCAGGAGGCCGGGCTGGGTGTGATGAGTGATCTTGAGTTGGCTATGCTTACCCAGTCACATGACCACCTGGCCACACCTACTCAGCCAGTCATTAGGGCAGAGAACTGTTTGTTAAATTATTTGAATCCCATCACTGCTCCCACCTACCCCTCTGGTTCCTCTTCTGAATCTTCTCTTCCACCATTTGTTGAAAACATTGTGCCTCTTGCTCATCAGCAAAGTTTAGTCCCACGCTGCACTCCTGCAAGCATATGCAGCACAACATGCATGTGATGCAGGCATCAGACTCAATCACAATTCTGCAAATCCTCACTGAGACATTTCTAGATAGGGATTTAGATACGTTTTTAAAACAAGTATTGAAAAAAAATCTGTTTAAAGCAAGCATTAAAAAGATTTAATTTTAAAACAGCTGTATAGATCTATTTTCTTCTGTATAATCTTTCAATATCGGAAAGACAAATTCATGGCTCTGATTATTTAGTGGATTGAAGACCTGATGTTATGACTGAGTTGCTTATAGATGTAAATTATGTATGGATGATTACAATGAAATGTGGTAATCTTTTATTGAAACTCTCAGCTAATATTTCATTTAGATATGAAATTACGTATCCACACAAACATTCTTCCTGGAAGAAGATAAAACTTTTATGTTTAATTATTATTGTTGCTGTTGTTCATTGCTTTCTTTTTGTCTTATTTTCTTTGTTCTGTTTTAGCTGATCTACAAAGTTTTAACAAAATAGATAATATCTTTGCAAAGTATTGCGTTTGTGACTGCAAAAGCAGACTTTGATTTCTAAAAGCATGAATGCTTCTCTTCTATATTTTTCTCTTCCACAGAGTCATATGTCAGTCTGACCACATATGTTCATAGTGATTTACCCACCCATATTCAAGTACTCACATCTCCAAAAAAGGTGTGGAAAAAGGTGGTGGGAGCAACATAGACCATCTGGTTATACAACTCTTGCTCCCAGATCATCTTCTTCTGCTGCATCAAAACAAAATAATAGACAAAGATGCTTATTAATTCACAGACTGCTTTTCCCTACTTAAAACTATGTCAAAAAGATGAAGTATCCTTCAAGTCAATCTAAACTCCAGTTCACAACCAACCCTATTTTTTTTTTAGCAATAATATATATAGCATTGGTTTGTCATGTCTTTTCACTTGGATCCTCCCCCCCCCCCCCTCCAATTCCACTTAGACTACAGTTCTGGAATTCCCTGGTGATTTCCCATTCAAGTAAAATCAGTTCTGAGTAGAAATAATTTCAATCTGGGTGTATTTGTGTGAGATGTCAGTGAAGGCAGGCATAATTTGCAACCAACAATGATGGTTCTCTATTGCCCTACTACTGAATGTGAAATGAGACACAAGGAGGGTAATTCCATTTGGTCTTCAGATGTTTAAAGGACAAAAAATTAATAGATAAGGTGAACTCAGTTTCTTTGTCTCCCAATTTTGTGGCCTGTATCTGGAAGAATGTTTCTTGCAGTCCATCTCTGATGCCTGATTGATGCTATTGGGAATGTTGCTAAATGCTTTCAATTTCAAGTATGTAGAGGTGGGAATGAATCATATCTCCTTACCCAAATACATATTTTGATGTACACATTAATGCACACATCTGAGATATGATGAGCAAGCCAGATGCATGGTTCTTGTGGGTATTGATCCAAAAGATGCTACCCCAAAGAGATCTCATAAACATTTTTTTAAAAAAATTGTAATTCATGAGGTTTTAGCATTCAGGCAAGATCTTGAGAAATGCAAGATTTCAGTGATCTGATCTTACTGAATCTCAGGAGATTTGATAACAGGGATGCTGGGTTCTATATGTGTTTACACCAGAAACAGGTTTAGATCAAGGTGTATGTGAAAGGATGTTCTGCTCAAATCTCTTAAGAAAATGAGTCAAAGGAACTGAGAGCAGTTGTTTTGTTTTTGCCCCTACACAATAATGGTCTGGAAAGCAGAATAAACAGTATGGTAGGGCATAAATTAGACCATCTAGGCCTTCCTATGGAGAGATGTATTGTGTTGTGTTGTGTTGCATTGCATTGCATTGTACTAATTATTTCTAACTGCACATTATATACATTAATTAGCACATAAAATTAGTTATTCAACCAGATATTCTCCTTTAATTAGGTATTCCCAGAATAATTTGTCAACTGGCAAGCTGAACGAAATGCACCAGCCAAGTATGATGGCTTGTCAAGAAGTTGTTTTTACTTCCTGCTCAGATTGGCAGAGGAAAATGCATTCTGTTGCCTGATTTAGAAGCATCAGATTGTTTCAATCACTTTCTAATAATCCCTACTGGATATTACTTGATTTAGTGTAAATCTGAGGACTAGCAGAAAACAGCAAGAAAACAATGCAAATGAAAGCATGGCTTTTGATTTTGATCCTGTCTAAACAAGAATATGCTGGTTGAGAATTTTAGTAATAAAACATCTGGAGAATAGATTTTGGGGAACATCATTCCATAGATATGAATCTTTGGTCAGTGAGGTGCAGGGAAATGGAGTATCACAAATGGAGTAAAAAAAGTTGATACCTTAAGATCAAACAAGCGGATGAAGTAGGAACGTTTAGGAACATCCTTTACGAAACACAGCACTCCAGAACTCTGCTTGAACCAGTTTCTGCTGCTTTGAGGCAAAGCCAGAAAGAGTTGGACCACTGTTGTGACCATGGTCTATCAGAAGAGGGAAAGTTACAAATTAATCATCCAATTGGGTCAAAAATGACACATACCTGGGGATTTAGTCTCTTCAAACAGATATAATTGTCAAGGAAATGTTAATTGGGAGAACATGACTCAGTCACAAGTCTGATGAATTTCACATAACAGAAACTCTACAATGTGCAGCAACATATATTACAAGGGAATAACGCAGGGGGAAGTTTAAGTAAAGTTCAGAAAATAATTGCTCTATTCCAGTATTTCCTAACCTTGGCAACTTTAAGATATGTTGATTTCAACTTCCAGAATTCTATAGCCAGCATGCTGATGGAGGAATGCTGGGTGTTGAAATTGATGCTCTTAAACTGGTCAAGGATGAGAAAAATTGTTCTACATCAATGGCAAAATAAGAAACACTGGTTGATTTGGATACAAAATCCAATTTATCACACATTAATTCTTTTTGCTAAAAGCAGGAAGCAAATTGGATGGATGGATGGATGGATGGATGGATTGGGATGTTAATAATAGCTTCTGGAAGTGAGTGGAATCATCCAAAATATTGTTTTGGAGAAATGCTTCTTTCTTCCAGTGGCCAGTTCCCATTCTTTCCATTTTGCAATGTTTGAAGAGACCCTCATTCTCCAAAGGAGCATGCATGAGCATTAAGAAGCAAGTTTATATAACTGAAAATAAGCCAGGCTGAACTATATGAAACATCTTTTGGAGCACTTTAGGCAAAAAGTAACTCTACACATTCTCTTAGGATCCCAGTTTATATATATATATACATATACATATACATATACATATACATATACATATACATATACATATACATATACATATACATATACATATACATATACATATACATATACATATACATATACATATATATATATATATATATATATATATATATATATATATATATATATATACATATATACATGTTTTCTTAAGTTTTCGCAGGTACTTACATGTCTGGCATTCAGCTTTGTTCGGGTATTTTCCCACGTCATAATAGTGGTGCTTTTAAAGTTGTACCCGAACAAAGCTGAATGCCAGACATAAATATATATATATATTTTCCCACGTCATAGTAAGTGTGCTTTTAAAGTTGTAGCAACGTTTCAGCAGAATCTCATCTGCCATCATCAGGCTTCTGTATAGTGTTCATCTGTGAGTTAGACTTTTATGGTGGTTTCAAATTTGAATTTGGGGCAGCCTATTGCTGTGCCAGAATGGTTTTTTCTTCATCCTGATTGGTTGGGAGTCTTGGTCTGTGTTTATTGGTCTTGGAGTTTGCTGTGTTCTGCTTGATTGGTGTTTCTAATATCTTCTGTTTGTTTTTTGGCTCTTTTTGTATCTTGATTGGCTGGCAACATTGTGTTACTTTATGGGAGGCCTTTAGTGCAGCTTGGCTCCAGGTAAATGGACGGCTATCATTAGTTAGGAAGCTAGGTTTCATCTGGGTGCCTGGTTGGGGTTTGTTTGAGCTGGAGGTATCAGGGGGGATCTGTTTGTGCCCACGTGTTTGCCTGGCTTGTAGTGTGGAGATTTTTTTGTTTGTGAGTGCAGGCTTCTAAATAATTGACAGTCTGGTTGAATCATCTCTTCTATTCATGCTGCCTGGTCTTTTTTCAATCTCTATGGCTTCTCTGATGATTCTGTGGCTGGGATTTTCTATAGTGGCTAGTGTTTTGGTGCCATGGAAGTTGATGCTATGACCTGTGGCTTCCATGTGTTGGACTAGTGAGGAAGTGTGTTCCAGCTTTTTGACTGCATTTTTGTGTTCATCCAGGCGGGTACTTATTCTTCTATTGGTCTGTCCAATGTATGTGGCCGGGCATGATGCACAGGGGACTTCGTATATGCCTTGGTTTTCCAGGTCAATTTTATCTTTGGGGTTTCTAAGGATGGCTGCTATTTTTCTGTCTGTTTTGAAGGCAGTCTTGATGTGATGTCTGTGTAGTATCTTACTAATTTTGTCTGTAGTACCTCTTATGTAGGGCAGGACAGCTGTTCCATAGGTCTGTTCATCTTCTGGGTCTCTATTATGTCTCAGTGTGTTTTGGTGGATCAAGCCGGTGATTTTGGTTTTGTGGAAGCCGTTGGCTGTCAATACTTTAGTCAGGGTGCATAGTTCAGTCTTGATGTGTGTCTTGTCTGCCAGGCATTTGGTTCTAGTAATTAGTGTTTTAGCCACGGAGTTTATCTGTGCTAGGTGTTGGTGGGATTGGGCGTTGAGGTAGCGGTTAGTGTGTGTTTTCTTCTGGTATACGGTGTGTCCTAGTGTGCCATCTGTTTTTTTGTAGATTAGTACATCTAGGAATGGTAGTTGTTTGTTTGTTTCTGTTTCCATGGTGAACTTGATTTTGGGGTGTGTGCTGTTTAGGTGTGTTAGGAAATTTTAGGTTTTCTTTTCCTTGGGGCCAAATCACAAATGTGTCATCAATGTATCTTAACCATAGTTTGGGTTTGTGGATGGTATTGGCCAGGGCTCTGGATTCGAATTCTTCCATGAACAGGTTTGCAATGATGAGTGACAGTGGTGATCCCATAGGGGCTCCTTCAATTTGTTTGTATCTTTGTCCTTTGTATATGAAATATGTGTTGTTTAAGCAGTGTTCTGTTAGTTCCATGAGGTGTTTAGCTGGTTGGTATTTATTTTTGATGATTTCAAGGGTCTCTTTTATCAGGACTTGAGTGAATAGCGAAACCACATCGAAACTTACAAGCAGATCTTCTTGCTCCACATGTAGATCTTTGATCATTTCCGAGAAGTGGTATGAGTTTTGTACATGTGAAGCTGCTGTTTCAGCATAGGGCTGTAGCTGTTTTGCTAAGTGTTTAGCTAGGTTTTGTAGTGGTGCTCCTCTGGAGCTGACTATGGGTCTGAGAGGTATGCCTTCTTTGTGTATTTTTGGGAGACCGTATAGTTTGGGGCATCTGGAAGATTATTCTCTTGGGATGATCGTCTTTTGGATCTCTTTGCTCATGTCACTGGTTATAATTTTCTTCTTGGTTAATTTTTCCAGATATGTGGTTGGGTCTGTGTTTATGGGTTTGTATGTGGGGTCTTGGAGTAGGTCTGTTAATTTTGTTTCATAGTCTTTTCTGTCCATTACTACTGTGGCATTCCCTTTGTCTGCTGGGAGGATGATTATGCTGCTATCTCTTTTCAGGGTTTGTAGTGCTTTAATTTCTTCTTTCTGCAAGTTGTTTTTGGGTGGTTTGCTTGTGCATAGGATGTTGGTAACTTGGTGTCTTATTTTATCAGCTTCATCTGTATTTAATTTGGTTAGGCTGGATTCTACTGCACATATGATGGATTCTGTGGGGATTTTTTTGGATGCTATAGCATAATTGAATCCTTTGGTTAGGACATCTGTTTCTGTTTTGGTGAGTTCTCTTTTGGAAACATTGTACACTAATTGTTTCAGGTGTTGTTGTGAGTTGTTGGGGGTTTTCTTGTCATGTTCTAATTTCTTTAATTTTTTTCAAGAGTTTTTCCTGTTTGTAAGTGGTTTCAGATTCAGCTCTCCAAGTTGTAAGTTGTTTTATCTTGTCCCAAAGTAGAGGGTGGATTTTGCTGCTCAATTCCAGGTGTAGTGCTAGCAAATCTTTGTTTAACTGATCTAATTGGAATCTCTTACTGTGGAGCTCGTTCCTTTGTAGAGCGATTTCAGTTCTTTTCAGGATACGTTTAGTGGCTGCTGTGCTTTGATGAAATGTTAATTTGAAGCAGGTTGGTGTAATATTGTTGTCTCTGCAGCTGCGTAGGAATTGGAGGTCACATAGTATTCCTGCTCTTTTAATTTCCAGTTTCTCATAGGTTTTGATCTGGCTGTTTATTTCCTCCCCATGGAGGTTTTATATTTGTTTTCTTAAGTTTTCGAGAGTACTTACATGTATGGCATTCAGCTTAGTTTGGGTATTTTCCCACATCATAGTAGTTGTGCTTTTAAAGTTGTAGCAACGTTTCAGCAGAATCTCATCTGCCATCATCAGGCTTCTGTATAGTGTTCATCTGTGAGTCAGACTTTTACAGTGGTTTCAGATTTGAATTTGGGGCAGCCTATTGCTGTGCCAGAATGGTTTTTTCTTCATCCTGATTGGTTGAGAGTCTTGGTCTGTGTTTATTGGTCTTGGAGTTTGCTGTGTTCTGCTTGATTGGTGTTTCTAATATCTTCTGTTTGTTTTTTGGCTCTTTTTGTATCTTGATTGGCTGGCAACATTGTGTTACTTTATGGGAGGCCTTTAGTGCAGCTTGGCTCCGGGTAAATGGACAGCTATCATTAGTTAGGAAGCTAGGTTTCATCTGGGTGCCTGGTTGGGGTGTGTTTGAGCTGGAGGTATCAGGGGGGATCTGTTTGTGCCCAGGTGTTTGCCTGGCTTGTGGTGTGGAGATTTTTTTGTTTGTGAGTGCAGGCTTCTAAATGATTGGCAGTCTGGTGGAATCATCTCTTCTATTCATGCTGTCTGGTCTCTTTTCAATCTCTATGGCTTCTCTGATGATTCTGTGGCTGGGGTTTTCTATAGTGGCTAGTGTTTTGGTGCCATTGAAGTTGATGCTATGACCTGTGGCTTCCATGTGTTGGACTAGTGAGGAAGTGTGTTCCAGCTTTTTGACTGCATTTTTGTGTTCATCCAGGTGGGTACTTATTCTTCTATTGGTCTGTCCAATGTATGTGGCCGGGCATGATGCACAGGGGACTTCGTATATGCCTATTATATATATATGTGTGTGTGTGTGTGTGTATGTGTGTGTGTGTGTGTGTGTGTGTGTTTTCTTAAATTTTTGCAGATACTTACATGTATGGCATTCAGCTTTGTTCGGGTATTTTCCCACGTCATTGTAGTTGTGCTTTTAAAGTTGTGCTTTTAAAGCCTGATGATGGCAGATGAGATTCTGCTGAAACGTTGCTACAACTTTAAAAGCACAACTACAATGATGTGGGAAAATACTCAAACAAAGCTGAATGCCATACATGTAAGTACCCGCGAAAACTTAAGAATATGTATATATTCAATATTTCAGAACAATATTTCAGAATATTTTGGAGGCTAAAAGAGACAATGGTTTGAATTAGAAAATAAGCTAATGGAATGATTTCACTTTGATTTAAAATATGAGCTGAGCTGTTCTTATTCCTGGCTATGGTTTCTAATCCTGGTTATCTATGCATGTGTCTGTGAGAGAGCGAGAGCAGTGGGAGGTGCTTGTTTCTGTAATGCTGTTTATTTATTCCTTAATATTGTTTAATGTTTTGATACCCAGTTTGGATACTTCAAATTATAAAGTTGACAGAGTAGCCAACTGAGAATTCTCAACATAGCCCCCAAACCATTCCCAAAAGACACTGCGAGGACATTGCAGCAATTAAACTGATTTTGTCATGCAGTTATGGGGCCTGATGTGGTAAATAATTCAAAATAAAGGAAATATTATTTGACAACTTCTTTGAGAACCAAGGCAATTTCCTCTTCTGTTGTCTGGCCCATTGTTTTGAACTAGACTATATTTTTCAGCAAGACACAGGGGAGATATGACTTGCCCCCCCACCACCTGAGGACAGGCAGTGTGTCAGTTAACTGCATGGCCAGAGCTTTTTGCTAGGCCTTTTGAGGAAGTGGTTTTCTCTCCCCACTTCCTGCCTTGAGGCAGCATGTGGCTCTTCACAAAGCAAGCTGTTGTTTTCAGCATTTAAAAAAAACTCCACTTGCATGCATGGACGTTGGGGGAGATTTAAAAAACAAAGAGAAAATTTCCCAAAGGTTCCACAATCTGTATTAAAAGTGTTATCAGCTAATTTGACTGAGGAAATTGTTATTTCTACTGATTGAAAGACCATAATGTAAATATTCAGACTGATTAACACACTGAAATATGTAATGAGCAGGAATTGACTTTTAGGAGACATGCTTACTGGAATTCTGTAAATGCCACAATGGCTGTAAGGCAAATCTCTCTATACACAAAGCCAATCCAATCCAATCTATATCAACTCCAAATTTGTAATGATCCTGCTAATGCTGCCAATTTTCTAGCACATTCTTATTTATCCATTGAGCAACTTTCTAGGAGGATAATGCTGAAAATCAGACACGGGTTCACCTATAGGCTCTTTAACGTCCAAGTGATTTTTCATCCTACTTCATTAATGAAATTCCAGCATATAATCACCCCGTTTCCCAGATATAAGCTCCTCCCTCTATCCCATTCACAGACTATTCTACATTCTGCCATGATCTTTCCTTCCTTGAATAATAACAGGAATTACCGTGCATTTCCTGCCCAAAAGTTCGAATACTTGGTGGTTTTCAAGATCCTCAAGGAGGCAGGAAGGTACATTTTCCTGCGGCGCTCGGCCTTCAGGCTTGGTTCTTCGGCTCATCTCAGCCCTTGTCAGGTTGTGAAGGCTCTTACAAAGTGAACTTCCGTGTTGTAAAGGCTTCTTTGAACAGGAAGCTAACAAACCACCAGAATCACCCAGAAATAGATGGCTTCTCTATCTTGTTTCAAAGACCTGGCAACCCCGGAGGCTGAGAGAAACTGATGTACAAAGAGAAGCCAGAGCAGATTAGGTGGGTACAGGATTCGGGAAATGCCCATCTCTCTAAGAAACAAAAGTATTTGGTCCACAAAAATGCCCGTACTATTCGTAAAAAGCAGATTGCTCAGACACTAATTCTATAGTTTTTCAAAGTATTTATGTCCCATAAATATAAATGCTGTGGTTTTTTTTTTAGGGGAAAACATACCTAATACTCCTTCCTATTTTCCTCATAACAACAATAATCCTGTGAGATAGGTTGGACTGCATGAGACTGACTAGCCCAAAGTCACCCAGATAGCTTTCATGCCTAAGGCAAGATTAGAACTCAGTTTCCTAGTTTTTAGCTGGTGCCTTCACTATTAGACCAATGTGACTGAATAGTAACCTAAGCAAAAGAATTATGAAATCATATTCAGTTCCTCATACTTTGGGGGATGGGAAATGGGTGAGGTCATAAAACTGTCCAGAAAAGTATACACATATATTTTGTGAAATGCATCCCTATGATTTCTCAATAATTATTTGAATTTAAGAGAAGATTGCTCTCAGGGGCAGAACTGCTGGATCTTTGCACTTCTCAATGTCTAATGATAATAGGGGAGATGTGGTTGAGGAAGAGAAAATGCATGAAAAAGAAGAGTGTATGCATGATTGACTAAATGAATGTGGATTGCAAAGTATATGAAAGAAGAAACTTTATTTATTTATTAATCGTCTTTATTTATCAATCAGCACATCCTCATATAACGGAATACTAGCAGTTGAGAAATAAGAATGCTTCTCCATTCTCTGTAGAACCTTCAGAACCAAGACTTGTGGTATCACCTTTAAGCTTCTTTCTCATTGTTTCTAGCCAAGTGGATATGCTTTGAAACCATTTTTTTAAACAATGCTTTTTGGAACTCATCTGCACATAAAGATGATGCTAGAAGTTGGTGCTATGTATCATGCAATCTCATCACCATCATCAATCAACAATAAACACCAGTGTCTCAAAGGTTCTTTTTCAAAAAAGAAAAGTAAATGGACTATGATTTTTCGTTAAGGAAGAGGTTTCGCATCTCATCCAAGAAGTTTATTCAATTCTGACTGGATGGTGGCGGAGGGAGGAATAGAAGGATTATATCAGGGGTGGGATTCTACCACTTTGCACCTATTTGCTAGAACCGGTTGCTAACATTCTAAGCAGTTCGGAAAACCGATTGTTGGAAGAAATTACTGGCCTAATCCTGTAAGGAAGGCAGGCAGGAAACATTCTGGTGTTGCTAACAGAAATTGCCTCTCCATTAACCCTTATTACATCCTTGGCAGGAGTAGACTTCCTGTCTCTGGAACTTCTCTGGAGTTTTTTCCCCCTCTTTTGCTGGTACTTTGCTTGTGTGGAGTGACCATTCAAAGTTGCAATGGCACTGAAAAAAGTGACTTATGACCATTTTTCACACTTACGACTGTTGTAGCATCCCCACAGTCATGAGAGGCTGGGCGAGGAGATGTGTGCCTCGATGTGAATGATATTGAGTTGGCCACACCCAGCCAATAAAATGACCACCAAGCCATGTCCACCCAGTCACATGACCACCAAGCCACGCCCACCATCCAAGCCACGCCCACAGAACCAGTTGTTTAAAAAATTGAATCCCACCCCTGGATTATATATTTCTTTTTAGTCATCTAGTCATTAGCACTCTCTCTGGAAGCAGTTGAGGCCACTTGGGGGTTTACCTGTGTCCTCAGGGCCACCTGAATCAGAGTGCAAATTGTTGTGGGATCTTCTTGGAACTGTCAAAAGGACTGTATTGTAAAAAGGAGATAGCTGGTATCGTATTCCTCCCCCTCCATTGAGAGAGGGCTGTTCAGTTGAATAGATACAAGACGAGAACCACTTGTTGCAGCCATTAAAATCTTACCTACATCCTCAAGGTGTACAGTCTTCTACACTATGATCAAATTTGAGGAAGAAGCAAATTAGCTTTTTCCTCACTGATTCAGCTCTCTATCTGGGTAGCTTGGTGGGGGCATGAAATAACTCAAGATAGTCATGCCACGACTATCTTCTTTACTATTTTTGGTCAATTTCTGATTTCAAGATAAAATTAGCTCTTATAATGTTAAACTTTTGTTTATATTTGTTCCAACTGAACGTCACTTTTAAGAAAATAGTGGTATGTCTTTTTTCATTTTATTTGAACATCTTACCTGATGTTTACATTTTGTACAATCTCAATATATTCCTTCTTTTTAATTCTTTTCTTACGGTAGGAATTTTCTTTTAAAAAGATAAATTATAAATAACGGGTGTTTACATTATATTACCAGTTCTACTGCCTGTATACAGACTGAAGATTGCTACCTTTTGACCATTCAACAAAATTTTACTGAAAAAAGAAATAATCTAGTGCCCAAATGAAATTTTTCTGCTTCTATGAAAGTGACAATTGGCTACTGTGCTGTCCCACTCACTCACATACACCATAATGGTGGATTAGTGGGTTTATTAATATTTCCCAGCAGTTCCCTTCACCAAAATCCAAAACTGTCCCAATTAAGACCAGCCAAAAGCAGACCAATGCTAGTCCACAGAGCCATGGCCAATGAGTCTACAAGGCACTTGAAGGTTTCCCAAACAGGATAAATCCACCAGGCAAAGTTAAATCCACAACCCAAGAGGATTCATGAGGCAAGAAAAGTTCAGACTTCACAAGGCACAATCCAAAGTCAAGGCACAGTGTCAAATCCAAAGCAAGGCAGGAATCACCACGACCAGGAAACATACAGCTTGGAAATGAATACATTATTATTCCCAGTATCATCTCCGTCTGCTGTGCTAAATAGCCAGCTTCTGGTGCATCCCATCAAGAGGGACGAGGCTGCCTCCTCGCAAGTAGTCAAGCTGACCTTCCTTGCTCCTTCCTTTTCTCTGCCCTACGTGTTCTCAGATCAGGTGCAGAAGGCAGTTCCTCTTCCTCATCACTGACCGGCTGCAGCTGCTGCTTGCCTTCCCCACCAGAAGCCTCAGGACTGCCCTGCTGCAGCAATGCTTCAGCCAAATCCCTCTCAGCTGGCTGCTCATCCAGTTTCTTTCCCATCAACTGCTACCCCTCACTTGGACTTGAAACCCTTGCCTTGGAGCCAGTGGGCAATCCCTCCTGACATGCCTGGGACTGATTCACTCCTCCGAACTGACATCTGAGAGGCATCTGGGGAGGTGACTGGGAGAAATCATCACAGCTACCAGGAAAGGTGAGTGATACTTTCTTTTCTCCCAGGCTTAGCTCTCAATAGCAATTGTTGATGAGCTCCTGGCCTCCTGCAGTGACATCATTCTTACCTCAAAATGTCCAGGGTTAATGAAGGGACAGGAATAAACACTTTTCTTAAAAAAAAACTTTATTGAATTTTTATTACATTAAAAACATAAAAAATATATCACTCAATAATAGGTATTTGTGGTGCTTATCATATAACAATCATTTGTGCAATGTTTACAGGTATTAATTTGTGCATAATTATATTCTTATTCTATCTATATTAGGAATAAACACTTTTCAATGATCCAGGCTTTCCTGACCACTCTTTACTGGATACTCAAGTAGTTAGCAGCCAGCATCAGTTTTCCCAATCTTTCTCATCATGTCGTATCTAAAGAAGTCAGAAATTCCCAACTTCTTTTTATTGGATGTACTCATATTTTTGGCACTTTACCCGATGGAGTTTTATATCTGCTGCTAAAGCTAAAAAACTCTAAAGGTTTTTTAAGATATAGAAATAGGTTTTTAATTCTGTTTCCAGTGATGTGAGGCCTGCGGCAACTAATAGTTATCACAGAAGAGAGGGGTAAACTTTTTAAATAAATAACTGGAGGGACTGGATGAAGAATAGAATAACAGGAAGACTTCCAGACAGAACATGAGAACCAGTTGTAGAGCCCCCAAAATCTTATCGAAGTCTTCAGGGTGAGTGGCCTTCTACAGTATGATCAAATTTGGGGAAGGCATAAACTGCCTGAAACTCTACTACTCTCTCCCAGTTTCCAGACCACAGTCCTGGTTTTCCATACAGGATTCCCATACAGGATTCCTTCCAGGTATATTGAAATTCTAAATGCAAATAACACTGGATAAGTATATATTATTAGGGCTGATCAGGAGATGAATGACTAATGGCCTTCCTTCTTTCTGTGTGCCTCATAGACAAAGTAGAACAGTTGTGCGTTCAGTTGACTGAGGGGCAGCCATTTCCACTTGGATTCAGCCAGTCTTTGTCTAAGGAATATTTTCCAGCCATAATTACATAATGATAACAGGAAAAGGCCTTCTGTCAACAAGTCACCTGAGGATCTCTCCCCCAGATGGCACTGAAAAGAAAGTGTGTCAGTCCAGGATCCCCACCTTTACTAAAAGGCCCAGTGTGACAACAGGGCGCAATGGTCAATGTAGTCATGTCTTGTGTTCAGATTCAGCAATGTGCTCTAAACTAAAGCATCTAAAGGAAAAGGTAAAAGGAAAACCACCTTCACTGAAAAGCCTCCAGCCAAAAAATGCAAAACAAGCTTGGTCAGAGAATCATGGATGCATCATCTGCAAAAGGATCTTAGAATCTGGGATGAGGAGGGGACTGAGGAAGAGAGGAATCAACTCTTTCCATAGGATGAACCTGGGAATCATCGTAAGGGATACCACTCTCCTTGAGATTCTCACACTGAAGTTTCAACCATGTTTTCTTGCACTCCGTGATTCTAAGCATGGTGTATTATCACCATCATCTAATGCAGTATTCCCCAACCTTTCTAGCACTAGGGATAGGTTTGGAAGAAAAATTGTCTTTCGCAGAGCAGAGTGGGGGAATGGTTTTGCACACAATGTAGATGAAGCTTCTCTCACTCACCGGCCACTTGCACGGCCCAGTTCCCATTTGTGTAGCCTGGAGGTTGGAGACGCCTGAGCAGCAAGAAAGAGGCAGGCATGAAAAGACGTGTATGCGGGGACATAATTGTTCACAGACCTCATAGAATTGATTCCAGACTTTCTCAGGAATTGGATGTTTTGTGTATTGTAGGGAGTATAAAGAAATCCTTCAGGAGAGCTGGGTGGAACCTGTCTGAGAGCTTCACAACATTAGGATTGAAATTTTAGTTTAAAAATTGTATGCCCATGTAGCAAATCTCCAAGATAATCAGGTAAGGACATTAGGTAAAGTAGGACAGAAATATGGTTACAAAGATAGAACTAAGAAATAATTCCTGGGAAAAGTATTTCATCTCAGGACTCTTTTTTTCTGTTCTCTAAAATAACAATTCCAGTGACATATAATACTGAGTGGTGTCACAGTTAATAAAAGGAGACTTTCCAGATTAAACTATTAATGGCACCAAAGATGGCTTTGTTGTTAATCACAACAAACCAAATGAGACCTGTGCTGAACTTGGCAGTGACGTGGAATATGTCAAGAACACAAAATCCAGAAGATACAACTGAATTTGAGTCTCTCCTTTTTAAAACATTTCTATAGTTATTCCTCATTTAGTGACTCATTTAACAATCATTCACAACTATGATGGTGATGAAAGATCCACACAGTTACAACATTTCCAGGTTTGTGAAGCAAAGGAAAGCTATAGTAAGATCATAAGCACAACTATTTCTCAAGCAACCATTTTGCTTAAGAACTGAATGCTGAGTCCCATTATGGTTGCTAAACAAGGAGGTATCTCAATAGAAAGGATTATGTTTTCTCACAAATGAGCAAAAACATCATGTCCAAGTCGGGTAAGGAAGTTTATTCTAAATAATTAAAAAAAACCTGAATACACAGTACAAGGTCAACAGTTCTTTATTGAATACGAAAATTATACAAATACTGTGTCCTTGCATCAAGTTCACATTTTGAATGTGTTCCCTCCTCCCTTAAATCTGGATCCCATTATTATTCCAAGCAGAAAGCCAGCCCCATTTAATGAAAATATAAAGAAGTAAAAAAGCTGAGGCCATCCAGATCCTAGTGGAGTAGAAGTGTTGCAGTGAGATACCTATTCCATTTGGATAAAAAATGAAGGTGTGGATTTCCACAGGTCAGCGGAGATCCAAACTCTCTCAGAAAGTATCAGGTTTCCAAACCAGGAGCTCAATTGTGAATGCTGCTATTCAGATGTTCCACCTTGCATTCCCACTGCTTTGAATTACTGGGGTAGGAAGAAAAGACTGCAGTTGCTAAGCCACCATTCCCCTACTAGCAAATGCCTACTAGAATTATCCAACCATTATTGTTCCCTAACAGGCCTTCCATCACTGTAGTTTGGTGTTGCTATAAGCATGCTTCAAGTCATTAGTGAGGACATGACCTCAGTTTCTCATCAGATGCTTACAAGCATGCATATAGTGCAAGCAGCTGGCTGCAAAAAAGTTTGAAATTCCAATGGCTCAATAGCTGCACTGAAGAGGGAGTGTCAGCAACTATTCTTTTCTCGTGAATTTCTCTTTTACATGCTATTAGGACCTGTTTTGCATCTGACCACCTTATAGTCAGCTTGTGAATTCAAAGTTAGTAAGCCAAGAAGAGCAAAAAGCCCAGGCATTTATACCCATTAAATGGGAGCAGCATAACAATCAGTGGCATTGGTTTTGAGGAAGCATAGGTGGATTATGTTGTGTGAAGTTGCTCCTCCTCCAAATCTAATAAATTATGAGCAGCAATAGGACGATCAGGTTCAGCAAAGGACATTCCTCTTTATGCAAAACTTTGAGTGTTGCATCCTATGTTGTACAAGCCACCATCTACTTCAGAATTCTTCTACCTTCCTTTGCCCTGTGTTCAGAAACAGATTTTGACATTGTGTTTGTTCTAAAGATGAAGTTTATTCCACAATTGGGAAGGACTAATGAAATACCACTCCAAGTAATGAATCTGTTTAGCATTTCAAAGTTCAATGTATATTACCAGATATGTAGCAGAAAATAAATGTACCAAACATGGGGCTTACTTTGTAATACACCATGAAAATTAAATAGAATATTCTGGTCATTATCATAAGATTTGCATATATCAGAAAGTATGATTAACAAAAGTATGACAATTTCTCATTCTAACAGGAAAAGACAAGATTATAACAGATTATTTTGGGGGGTGGGGAGCAAAGCTATGGGTGTTTCCTCTGGAATGACCAAAAAATAAAATATTGCTGTACTTGTTTGGATAATTATTATAATATACCAGCAGGATTTCCAATAATTAGATCTCTATTTACAGACTCTATCTCAACACACTTTAAACCATTTGAAGTTAACTTATGAACACTTTACAGGTGGGTGGGTGAGGGAGGCTCATCCCTAGTAGTATTAGTACCTTGGAATAGTGCTCTCATTTTTGCTGAGCATATGTACCCTTTTGTAAAGATACAAGCTACTTCTAATTTAATCTAAGTTTTCCATTTGTCAACTTTTAAAGGCAGAGAGCTGTTCCATGTACTAAGTATGTTGCGCCAAATAATGTTGTTCAGGACAATATGTGTACCACATTGATGTATTTCTAAGAGTATTTCCTTTTCAAATTACATAGATTAATCAGCAGATTTATTCATTTAGCACATGGCAATCAGCAGAGCAAAGCTACGATGTGCGATTTATGTTGCTCGGAGGAAAATGCATAACTATTATCAAAAGGAACAGATCATTCAATCAGGTCCTCCAGAATCTCACCTTCTCAATGGAAAGAAAATATTGAATCCCTAACAGTTTTTTTTAAGTAGAGATAAATAAAAAGAAGCAGCAAATAAAAGCTTTAAAAAAATCTGAAGAATAAATGTAGATAACGCAGAACTGATTACATAAACTAGAGATAGGGTAGTCAAAGGAACCCTTCCATTCTCTTTCATTTTCAAAATCACACTGAGGTATTTGTGGTATAATAGAATCAAGATTAAGGGTCTTGTGCAGATGGCAGATCAAATTTGTTTTCTGCTTCAGAGGCTGTGACCCAAGCCAAAGGTTCAGATTACAAGATAATTTCTATAAAAAGAGGAACATTCCTGAGAGTTCTGACAATGGAACAAACTCTCTTAAATCTAACAGGCTTTCTTTCATTACATAGTTTTTATCAGATATGTCATGTAAGTGCATTTAAAAAGATAACCTTTAAGTGTGAGCAAGCAATTAGCAATCAGGCATTGCTACAAGGTATTAACACTTGATGAAATGTACACCTAAAATAAAGAATAATTTCTGATATTTCTGTATAAGGAAAAGCTAAATGAAAAGGGAACAAAACACAGAAAGATACCAAATAACTAGAGATGAAAAAAAAGATGAATAATGAAACAGAGATTGTCTTTTGTCAGGCTGGGCTTACAACCTTCCTACCAAAAGATTTAGTTTCCACCCATTCATTGTTAAAGGACATGCAAAATCGCAATGAATCCATAATGCAGGGGACGTTTGTTTAATCTTTGGAATTACAGGGCTAACGATTCACATGAAAGTATCAACTTTCAACTTGAAAGCTTTTAAAAACTTTTCCAAGTTTTGACTATGATACCTTTTAATGTGATTAATTCAATGACACAAAAAGGTGAATTACACATTAGCGTCTCAAAATACAAAAATAAAGTGGCATATTCTGCTGGAATAGCAGTATTTTGTTTTGTTAAACTATCTTTACATGTAAGTGCTATTTTGGTGGGAAGAAGAGAGAGAGAGAATATTTTTAAAAATTCTGAAAAGTGCAATGTAAAAGATTCATGTCAGTGACTATGAAGATATGAGTGGAAATACATATTACTTGTTAAATTTCTTAATAGTTTCATTGCACATAACAAAACTACACCTGTTCAGGCAGATGAAAGATGATCCATGATTAGCAAAATGTTCTCTCACTTCCACTTCAGTATCTCTGAATTGAAAAAAGCAGTAATTACAAGGGAAAAATACTGGAGATTTAAGACATCATTATACAGATGGTGAGGAAAAATAAATCTGGTGTGTCAATTCTGAAGGGGAAAAATATCTAAGAATGACTTGCTGGCTTGTATATCACTTTAATTGGTCACTGAATTAATTAATTTTGTCAGTTAACTCATTTTCACATATACAGTGAGCCCTAAACTAACTAGGTGGGTTTACGCAACATAGTAAAACCACAAAAAACTAGTCATGTATAGCATTTTATGCAAATTCAGCCATTAGATTTATAATTGGCCTGGTTAAGTATGTTGTGCAAATACAGGTAGTGCTCAGCTTATAACTGTTCACTTAGTGAACATTTGAAGTTAAAACAGCACTGAACAAAGAACCTTATGACCATTTTTCACACTTAAGAAAGTTGCGGCTACCTCATGATCACATGATTTGCATTTGGATACTTGACAACTGACTTACATTTATGATTGTTGCAGTGTGCCAGGGTCATGTGATCATCTTTTGCAATGTTCTGACAAGCAAAGTCAATGTGGAAACCAGATTCACTTAACCACTGTGTTACTAATTTAACAACTGCAGTGATTCACTGAACAAATGTGGCAAGAAAGGTCATAAAATGGGGCAAAACTAACTTAGCAACATAAATTTTGGGCTCAATTGTAGTTGTAAATTGAGGACTACCTGTACAGCCTCCTCTCTGTTAGTAATTTTTTTTCCTAGTGTCCTTTCAACAATTTTCAATCAAGGCTCTTATCATTTTGCTTTCTCAGCACCATTTGAAGTTAACCGAGCCAGTAAGATCAGATTCACATTCACATGCTTCAGAAATGGAATCCTAAACTCGGATGCAGCACTTAGAAATTTAATCCCTGGGGTCTAGGGAGATGCACCAATGGGAAATCACCAGATGGTGTTGTAGTGTATGTAGAATTAACTTTTCTGGATAGCCTCAAGGGGAAAAAAAACGTAGCATCATTCAGAGACAGGAGACAGCAAACAACATTCTCCCACAATTTGAGGCTGTTGCATTCCCCTCCCACTAGCAAGCGGCCCTTAAGTTTCCTGCTGTATCGACATGAGCCATTCTGCTCTGCCTCCTTAGGTGGGAGATTTCCAGGATTCCAGGGTCCTTAGTTCTCCTTCCTCTCTTGATTCCCAGACCTCATCTATGTCAGAAAAACCTGGAATTGTGGCATGGATCAAATAGGCATTAGGATGGCTATGTTATTTATATTCTTTGGTCTGGTAGCCAGGTTGAAATTAAATAAGAGCAAATAAATTAGATTGTCCGTTGCTTTGATCACACCCATCCAGGCATGGCATTTTCTTCTCTGTCAGTTAGTTTCATTGCTGCGGTCTTAAGTGATATCAGGCAGGAGACTGAGTGACATCAGACACTATGCCTCCATGGCAACCAGCCCCCACCCTCTTTCATTTTGGATAACAAGGATAAGGAGTCATAACTGTTGAGACATCAAGGCACCATTTGGTACAGTGACAAATTAGGACAAACCAGCCTGAAATTCCTTCCATAACAGTGGAGGTGAAGGAGGAAGAGGAGAATGGTGATGATGGGGGAGCCAAAGTAAGCCTTGTTGAGAAGCAACATGATAATCCTGGGCAAAGAAGAACCAAACCAAACCCCATGTGGTTTTGCTAAGACATGCAATTGTTGGTGATGGCACAATATCGCCAGGGAGAACAAAAAAAGTGAAGGCCAGAAAAATAATGCTGCTACCATAGGAGCCAGCAAATGAAGGGAGCTTATTCAGAGGCTCTGATTTAGAGGCCTAGATCTTAGAAGGACTGTAGCGAAAGCCCGGAGATGTTCCAAATTACTTTGCATTGTCATAGCACCAAAGGGGTGGCTTCCAACACTTCTCCAAAGTGATGGACAGGTAATTATGGTGTCTCCAGGATGCGTGAGGATAAAACAGCAAAAGGCATCGCTGTTTCTCTGGCACTGAATGGTCTCCCTAGTTAGAACCACCTGGTCTCTTGGGGTCAGGAGTGGGCTTCGCTAGTGATTCACTCCAGAGCTCTTCCCTGTGGTTACCCAGTCGACGATGATAAAAGTGAGGCTCATCACCATGAAAATGAAACCAAGGGCAGCAAAACAGGCAGCCTGTGAAGGGAGAAAGAGATTCATGAATCACAATTTCTCATAACAATCTTCTCTTTTTTTCACAGAGTTTTTGGGAGGCAACAAGAGGACACCCCCCTCCCCAGCCCTCAGCAACCCAAACAAAATCTCTAAGAAAACATTCCTTAACCTATCTGTCCAGCAATTTCCCAATCACCTTGGGTTCAACAGCCTTAGCTTCCAAAACGCTTCTCCACAAACGTTGTTTCACACTAATTCTGGGTGCAAAAATATCACCTCATCTTGTTGCAGTGATTATAAAGATTGAGAAAAATCAAAGGAGCCTGGACAGAAAGCCACATTCCCTAATAAGCTCCAACCCTTTTGCACTAAGCCTTTAAGGAAGCCCCCTGCCCACCTGCCTGCCAATAGCCAATACCTGGATTTTGGGTCTTGATCGTAGTGGTTCTTTTTCATTGGGGATAATTCGGATGTAGAAAATGCTAGGAAGGATGAAGATGAGACTGGGGGCTGATGTGGCTCCTGAGGAAAAATGTACCCAGATGTTATGAATAACCAACCAGCATTTACACTGCGACAGCTCCCCTCCCAGCCTTAATACCAGATTGGCTCAGATACACCCAATACATATCTTTCTCTAGTTTTATGGGATTGGGCAAATTTTCCCCTTTCCCTCCTTCTCCAGGAGAATTTAGGATTATTGTTTTGGGAGACTGCAGGCAGTTCCTTGGGGCAAGGAAGACAACCAAGAAACAATGGTCCACAATGGAGAGGAGAAAGCAAAGATCATTCTTCTTCACTACCCAATTAATCCTTGGAACTTTCATAAAATAAAAATAGAAATCATAAATTAAAATGGAATCGAACTGTAAATCAAATAAATTGAAAAATAAATGGAAAAATAAATGGAAAAATCTGATGCACGGATCTATTTCTTGGCTGGAAATAAAATAAAGGCCTAGTTAGAACTACAAAAAGCTCAATCATTGTTTTATGTGTACACAGTTTAAAGGCATGTCTTTTCTGTCAGTTTGAACCAAACTTCAGAGATTCCTCCCTGCTGATCTCCTATAAAAACGAGATAGTTTGTTGGTAGCAGTTCAGCGCCACCTTGTGGTCTGAATGAGTTCTTATTTTACTTCTCTTTTTATTGATAAATACTTTTTCCTAATCAACGGATTGCAGTTACTGGGTCCCTAGAACAACAGAAGAACAGAATTGGAAGGGACCTTGGAAATCATCTAGTCCAACCGCCCACCAAATTTCAATCTCACATAGGTAGAAAAGTGTCCCATACTTACCAATGACTCCAAAAATATCCTTGATGTTTGGCACAAAAATGACAAGGAGGTTGACAATGAAAAGCAGGCAGAAGGCAATGATGACATGACGGATCCAACTGAAATCTTTCTTGGGGAATAGCAACTGCTGGATGGCTCTGCGGATCTAGGAGTACAGGGTGGCTTTAGCAAAAAGGTTTATGTAAAGAGATACCTGCTTTACGTAAGGGCATATAAATAATTGTCTAGTTAGAGATTGAAGCATACTATTCAGTTCACACAACTTCCTTTATTCGTGATTAATTGAATCATAGTTTACTCAATTACAGATAATCCTCATTTAGTGACTACAGTTGGGATTGGAAAATCAGTCATTAAGCGACAAGTCATTCAAGAATATTTATAGTATTGTGCCCCACAAATTTAGGCACAATACACTTTAATATAAAGGTGCATGCCAAGTTTTTTCCATGGACCCATTCCCATTATGAGTGGCTTAAATTTGCCAACTCCAAACTTGACCCTGGAGTTGAAAAGCAGAAAAGAGAGCAATCACACAGGTCTAGGATTAAGGAGAGGTGATGGTAAATTATTAAGCTACAATGGGAGAGAAAGATCTTACCGGGAACAGAACCACTGGCACAGTGAGGGTCACAGCTAGGAGTACAGCCAATCGCACAGAAAGGATAAGCTTGTCTAGAGGGTCAACTCTGATGTAGGTATGCAACATCTCTGCTTCAACATTTCCTGGCAAAAAAAGAAGGAAGGCATTTAAATATCAGAAAGGTGGAGGCTGTAGAACAGAAGTGGAAACCTTGTGGCCTCAAAGCTATAAATGTTCCCTTAATTTCTTTTGGAGGGATGTCCACGGAATCCCCTTTGGATCAGGCTACTGAAAGTTCCTTCTCCCATTCTTTTGAGGTGAGGAACAGAATAAAATTTTCATGTAAACTCTGAAGTATGTAGTCACAGCACAACAAATAAGCAGAGGAACTCTCCAAATTCAGTCTTGCTGACATATGAAATGCAACCCCGTTCCCTTTGTGACCTTCTGCCCTAGCCTCCATATTACTTCTGACCATTAAAAGCAGCTCTCTTTTTAAGATTTTGAAAAAAAAAGAAAAGGGAACAAAACTCCCAGTCTTTAACTGTCTTGTAATTTTTATATATAACCCTGGTATTTAAGAGAATATTTTCAGACACTAGACCTTCCAGATGAGACTCTGGAATAATGGAATCTTTACAAGAATTGCAAACACAACTTCTACCATAACTCTTGCACTGTAGCTCTTCTCTGATCTTTTATTTCTTCACCAAGATCATATTGTTGTTACCCTCTGCAAATCAATGCAAGCTTGGCCTGTTTCAGGGCTTTCACTGTATTAAAGAGATATTGATAAAATGTATAAATGGTTTAGAATTTCAATTGCCTTAATATATGGTAGTTGTATATGGACTTCCCCCTACTTGTTCTTCATTTATGCTTAAAAACATGTTTAAAATCCAAATGTCCTGTTTTAAATTGATGTTCTTTGTTATATTAATTCCCCAGAGATGAAGTGTTTTAAATGTAAATTTTCTTGGTACAAGTTTTAAAAAACACAACTACTGCTCTTGTTACACAAGGTTCAGAAGTGTGTATTTTTACTTGGAGAACACTTCACTGAATGCTCAAGAACATCTCACTGCAAAGTCTGTGAGATATGGATGCGAATGATTTGCAGTATCTTTCTTGTCTTCCTTTAAAAGGACTATATTATATTTTTCATTGGTAAAATAACAAATGGTTCAAATAGAAACATCCTGTGTGTGTCCTCCAGCCTGTGTGCTGCCTTTAGTCCAAAGATGGAACTGCATGGGAAACAATCAGAACAAGAAATGTCTTAGAAACAGGCTAGAAGCAGGTCATGTTGCCATTGGATCTGACAGTTATGATATATACACATTCTTAAGAGGGTATTTTTATCCTATTGCTTGCATGTTTTGTTTTTTTTTAAAAAAAACCATGGCATATGCACTCCTTTTATTTTAGCTTTTGCACAGAAAAAGAAGACGCCAATTGAGGAAGCCATAACATACAAAAATATTTTGCTTATCCAATATAAAAAGAAGCATTCACATCTCTACAGGGGCGTGACTTCTGAAAATAGACTTCTGAAATGTTCCTATTGGGGAAGAGTAGTCCATTAAGGATAGCTGTTCTAAAATACCCGGCTCAACCAATGCAAATGGGAATTCATTTCTTCTCTCAAATGGGATGAGGAAGAGCACTGTGAAGCCAGCTGAGAAATATCTCCTATCCCTGGAAAGGGGAGAAGATCCATTTACAATATTTTTGCTTCTTAAAGAAAGGTGAAGCATAAAGGTAGCAGATATTTTTTCCTTCCATGATTTCCATGGAAATTTTAAGAAATCCTCTCTGTTTTATTATAGGTTTTAATCAGAACAGATATTAATTATATATTATTGATTTATGCTTATGCTTTGCCTCTATTATTTCTAGACTGTCTTCTGAATATATAAAAGGAAGGACTACAATCAAAAACATGTAACTATTAAGCATCATACCTCTTGCAGCCATGGAGGTCAACCAAAGAGGGAAATTCTTCCTTTCCTGTGTATAAAAGAGAATTAAGTGGCACCCCCAATAGTACTTCCTGAGAGGAACTGTCCCTTACCATAAAAGGTGAGGTAACCAAAGATAGCTGTCAGCAGATACATGGAAAACATGGCCAGGATGGAGACATTGGCTACATTCTGCATTCGACGCTTTGAAGGCCTAAGAAAGACACAAATTTCAGACCTCATTAAAACCTAATTAGTACTCCAGTTCCTTAACAGAATGGGATAAGTGAGTTGGTAGACCAAATCAGAAGTTTGGGCTTTTAATCTTTGCTGCTAAAACCTACCAAGTCCTCAAGTGTACTCCCATGAGGGCCTCCTTCCAGAGAGGCCTTGCGGGAACCTAAAAGGCCATGCTACATGTTTCTACTCCATTCCATAACCCCCAAACCTGCATTCTACCTGGTACTATATTGAAATTCAGAAATCTAGATTACTGTTCCAGAATCAAAGATGGTTTACCAGACTGCAAGCCATAGGCTTTATTTTCTGCAGGGAACAATGCATCTTCAGCTTCTTCTAAGCAAGTCCTTCATCTTCTCCTCACTGTGATGTTTGGATGTCCAAACTGCCTGCTAGAATTGCCCTCCACATCAATTTTCAGTGAACACACAACACACAATCTACAGTCAATTAACAATCCTTCTGCTTGTTCCTGGAATTCAGCCAGGGAGGAAAGGAAGGTCCAAATGACAGTGTTCAATAGCTGTATCTCTTCTAGACTTTGCCATGCTTTCTTTTCTGATAGCATTTAAGACTTCACTGTTTGGAAATCCTCCAATAGTTATTGCAGGTTATGTACATTTACCCTGAAAGAGTAGGGGGGAATGGCCTCCGTTTTATTACCCTTTCTTTTACCAGTGCATACTTTGCTGGCCTGTTTCTGATCTGCATTTCACAATCTTGAGCTTGGTCCATCTGGCCATAACTCTGTATTTTTCAGGTCCTGCTGCATTTCTCAGCAACAAACTACATGTGAGGAATGAAGCTGCTGCTTACCTGACGAAGACCACAGTAGTTTTATTTTATTTTTTAATGTAAGAGACTAATTTTGGTAAATGTTATACAAAAACTCCA
The DNA here is from genome assembly GCA_033807585.1 of Hydrophis major. Taxonomy (NCBI): domain Eukaryota; kingdom Metazoa; phylum Chordata; class Lepidosauria; order Squamata; family Elapidae; genus Hydrophis; species Hydrophis major. Next base: position 227,344,990 of record CM066329.1, read on the forward strand.
CATTCTGAACAGTTTTGTGTCGTTTCGTCAAATGCTAGTGTCCGAGCACAATCAGTCAGGGATCAGGGCTATCTTTCTCAGAGAATCATGACAGTCCCCCCCCAAAGTCATGACTACCCATAAAATGACTGAAACAGAGGTGTGGGACTTTCTGTGATGAAGTCAAACTCTGGGTGCAAAAGCATTAGCCCTTAATAACCTCCCAAGCAAAAGAAGATGGATTTTGCTCTCCTATGTTTCTTCCATTCTACCTTCCTGTTCTCCCACCATAATTGAAAGGGTCCCAAAGAAAAGTATTTCATTTGAGCTTTTTTGCACATCTGTATTATCCTCACATCTGCTGTACGAATAATTCCCATAATCCCTAACCGAACTGATTAGGGATAACAGACCGTAGATCACAAACCTGGAAGGTATAACACTGGAAAACTAGGAATAGTGTAGAATGCTGCTAACCATGTCTGCTTCTTCCGCATTCAGCACTGCCCTTCCCAGTTTTCATTGGGAACAAGACTCAGTGAATCTATTTTTTAGCACTTTTTTCTCCACAAAGTTAAATTATTTTGCATGTTGTCCTTCTGCTATTCCATATATTCTTTTAGAAAATTCAGAACCTTTCCATTGATGCTGTCAACTTTTCTCACCTGCGCAGCTCGGTGTAAATAGGAAGCACTTCTGGATGGCAAACAAAGGCAAATGCCAAGATGGGGATTGCGTATGCAGTCTAGAAAGAAAACAAAAAACAGTTCAGTTTTTGTTCTAAGCAGAAGGTCTAAAACTCAGAATTTTTAGATTGCTCTTTCTCATTCATATATTACAGTTGTTGTGAGTAAATACAGAAAACAGCGGTAGGACTATTTTACTGGAAATCTCATTAGTAAAATTAAAAAGCAGGGTGTTTTGTATAAATGTATATTGTAATTTTCATTGAATTATAAATACACTACTGTATATATATTTTACAGGAAAAATGGGAACAAAAAAATTCCAACTTATCAATTGCTTTTCCTACCTCTATCAACTTCACAGTTGCTTCCTGATTTGTTATATAAGTATACAACCTGAGATCTCAAAGCTACATGTACTCCTGAAAAATCTGGGTATAGCCTAAAGAGCTTCTCCAAAAGTTACCAAAGAATTTTATACTTGTAGAATATTGTCCCCCTTCTCAAAGAAAATCTGTAATTCTAGGTACAATTACTAGGAATAATCTGGGGATCCTATTGCCTCCCCTCCAAATCCCAGTAACCTTAGCACTAGATATACTTCAATAAAAGAAAGGTGGGGGGGAAGCAATGTGCCATAAAGATCAAGATGCCCATAAAGATTGAGCTTCAAGTACGCTTTCAGGCACAAAACTTACTATGTGATTAGAACATAGTAGCAGACAAAAGTCCATTCATTCACTTGCACCAGCAGATTCTGCAGGCCTCATATAGCCAAAATTGTATCTCCCTGCTCTATCAATACTCTTAACGTGTTCGATTTCACTAGATTCAGATACTTTCCTACTAACCTGAGAATTGAGAGGAAAGGTTTCAGCACTACAGGTATCATGGCTGGATTCCATGGTGCTATTGACCACCACAGTATCGTTGAAGGGACAAGGGATCTGGAATTTCTTGTAAATTACCTTTGTGGAAGGAATGGAAAAAGGAATGTGAGCATCAGGAAGGAGTGGATGAGACAAAGCAAGAACAAAAGCAGCAATTGTACACCTTTTCCAAACTGTGCCTTTTCCAAAGCACCAGAAGGCAAGGCAAGAAACAGTGGATGGAAACTAATCAAGGAGAGAAGCAAGCTGGAATTTAGGAGAAACTTCACAACAATGAGGATAATTAAACAGTGGAACACTTTGCCTTCAGAAGCTGTAGGGGCTTCATCACTGGATGTTTTAAAGAAAAGACTGGACTGTGATTTGTCTGAAATGGTATAGACTAGTATCTCCTGTTTGAGCAGGGGGTTAGTCGATAAGACCTCCAAGGTCCTTTCCAGCTCTATTCTGATTGAAAACCTCTTAAAAGATTGCAACAAATATTTCCTATTTAAATCTGGTGCTTTTTCTTTCTGGGAGTTATGTAACTCACCGAGGTGAGAAAGAAACACATGCAGGTGAGTGAGAGTCCACTGGTATAACCAAGATAACCTGTGAAAAGAAGGAAGGGAACAAAGGAATTGCATTGATCTTATATACAAGATTTTGATAAAAAGCCACTGAAAAGATTTTACAGCAAAGAAAGCTAAACATGGAAAAGAAAGCCATCATTAATTAGATATATCTGCTCTCAAAAAATAATACAACTTGGACAGCATCCTTAATTCTAAATTGAAGGCAATGGCCTTCTGAAATTCAACATCTATACTATATGAAAAATTTGGGAGAAACCGTGTAGAGTTCAGCCTTGGAGGATGTTTAACAATTACATGCAACAAACTCCAATTTAGAAAACAGAAATAACAAAGCAACAAGAAAAAATGATATTTTTTAGTATGTGTTTATCAATTTGACATATTGGTGTTCAACTTGGGCTTCATTCAATTTACATTTATTTTTGACATAAAATGTATCATTGTTGATTGGGTGTGGAATGGTTAATCTGATTTTGAGTATTACTTTTACAACAATAGGTGATCAACTAAATTCAAACTGGAACGATTCAATGCCATAGTATCGGATTACTACCTTTAGTGAGAGATTTGATTAGAGGCTGTTCCCAGAGCTTTTTCAACCCTTATATTCTATGATTGTATTAATTTATTTAATCAAATGATGTATTTAATCAAATGATTTATTTAATTTATTTAATCAAATGATGAAAATGCAAGCACACACAGGTGACAATCTTCTGTCAGCCCAGATGAATTGAATGAATTTAGATGCATCAGATTTGAGCTCACATTTTAAATTCAATCAAAAATCCAATTTGGAAATTCAATGCAATTGAATTTAGCAATGCACATACTGGGGAGGGGGGAACCCTATGGAATATCGCTTTTCTGCTAATATTCTTCTGTGCCCCAAATAATTCTCTTCAACAATAGGTTGCAAGATTTGTGTCAATAGAAGATCCTCGTAGGAAGCAATTCCAATTCCCTACAGTTGGGGGTAGCACTGATGTATATGCCTCAACTTATAAGACTGAAATGACACAATCTTGCCTTGAACTTAAGGTAGAAAACCAGCAGTGACGCAAAAAAGTACATACACACGATCAGACAATATTTATCCAAGCACGCACAAGCAGAACACAGGACAAACACTTTCTGTCACTTACCTAAATGTTTCATCAGAGCCAAGGGCAGGATGACACTAATGCTGACAACAACTATTAAAATTTGTTCATTCATGTACCATTCACTAAAAAGAAAGCATCACAGTTGGATGAATCCATGAACATTATAGTTTACCTCACTCTCTCTTTTTCTCTCTCATACACAGAGAAAGTGAACAGTAGCAAGAAAATAAAAGAAGAGCTCCTGTGTGTTTACAGACAGACAGACAAACTGACTGACTGACTCTTGGCAGGTGCCATCCTTTTTTTTTTATCCTTTTACCTTTAAAAAAAATCTTTTTTCATATGGACTGAAAAGCATGGAATAGTTTTGCATCTGGATACTTGACATTTTCCTTCCCAAATTTAAATCTGTATTTATTTTATAATATAAAATAAATAGAAAAGAAAATATAACTAGCCAAATGCTACCTACCCTGTTTTTAAAAAACTCAAAAAAGAACTCTGCATATGTTGCCTGTTACAAGTAAGACGTAAGTATCAGCCCCACTAGGCCATTATTACCAATGATGACATTTGACTGTCGTCCAGAAGAATCAAAGATAGAGGATTAACTGATAAGAGAGCATTTTTCTTTTCTCTCATCCAGTTACGTCCAATTCTCAGACTGCTTGGCCAAGTCCCTGTAGTTTTCTTGGCAAGGTTATTCAGAAGTGTTTGCTACTGTCTCCTTCCTAAGGCTGAGAGAAAGTGACTAGTCTAAGGCCACTCAGCTAGTTTTGTGCCTAAGGCAGGACTAGAATTCAATCTCCGGACTTCTAGCCTGTTGCTCTAACCACTACACCAAATTAGACTCTACAAGAGTATATAAAGGACAACAAAAGGCCATTTTTCCCAGCTTAAATAATCACCAAGTACATGAACTTCAAATCCCCAAAATTCTCCAGCCAATGCAGCTGTTGCTAAGAATTTTTACAGCTGAGATCCGTGCACTTGCAGGACACCAAGGTTAGGAAATGCTTGAGAGGAACTGCTGGGGTAGAAGTAACACTAATTTACTGATGACCACAATTTGTATCTGTTTACAATCAGTCCTCATGGTATTGACCAGAAATCCAGAAGCTATTCAGAAGCGTGACAATATGTAAACAAGTGAACAGTGAATGACCAAAGTGACTTGAAACTTCTCTTGCACTACGTCATTTCTCTTCTTGTTTTGTTACTTGCAGAGTTGTTGCAGTGGCACCCAACCAAGTATTTTATTACAAGGAAACAAACTCTTCTCTGCTCCTGTAGCTAGGCAGATTTCTTCCTCAAACTTTCTTCCATTCTAACCACCCTCTCTTTGCTCCAGGGATCCTCCAGGGCTTGTAATAAAGAAATACTCTATTGCTATTTATAACAAAAATTTTAATGACAAATATTTATGAGATCAGTTAAAGTACTGTAGATTAACATGTAAAGAACTGTAGTGCAATGGTATTGACATAACCTAATTGAAGTTTGAAGGCTACTCTTCAGATCTTTTTCTCTTCCATCTTTACCCCAGTCCATATGAAAAACAGGGATTTTTTTTAAAGACATACAGGTAAAGTTGAAATATGGCTTCACTTCCAAATTTATCTGATTTAAAGCTAAAAAAAAAATGAAATAGCATCACACATAGCTGTATTTTGACAAGTATAAATTTACTTTAGAAATTCTGTCCACTGTACTGTCTGTGGTAATATGGCAATATTCCAGTTCAACAACATTTTTTAGTTTAAAATAGTACACACAAAAATGTCATCACTTGTAACGTAGGAATTCTTTTAAACATCTTCCTAACTTTACACAATACACGAACACATATTATTTAGTAATCTTTTTAAAATAACAAAATAATGCCACTTCTTTGGTCCTTTGACACATAAATGACCTTAGATACAAGCTTTTTAAATGGATATTCCCACAATGTAAATCTCCTTTAAATACAATTGCCCCTTTTTCTTCCCAACTTTCAGCAACATATTTCTTTCAGGCATGGTTGTCAACTTGTAGGGGAGAAAGACAAATATTAGTGGATTTTAATACTAACATATGGCCCAGGATGACATCCAATAGCATTTCATCAGAACTTGTGGTAAAATTCTTTTCCACCCCTAAATGGAAACTCAGGGGACAGTTTATGATCCACAAGGGAACAATCTCTGTATCTCCTTTCCCCATCCCATTTCTGAGAGTGGGGGTTTAAGTCTGCAAGCTACAGAGCATTGTGGCTTGGTCCCAAATTCTCTTGATCAGGGGAGGAATGTGAATAAGGCACCAAGCCCCAGAAGATCCATTTATAGAAGGAAAAAATAGCCAAAAAGACCAGCTGCTTTCTTCTATAATACTACTCAGAAACCCTTAGAACAGCTCTGGAAAAAAAAGGGCTGCATCAGAGTGAAAAAGGAGGAGGGAAAGAGCCATGATCCTCATATATATTCCATCTCTAATTTCATTTTAAGTCACAATGGCCATAAGGAAATATCATTAAGAGTTCAAGACAAGTCCTGAAATAATCGTGGATCTGGTTAGGCTTTATCTGGAGGTCACAAAACTCACTTAACTAGTTCAGATAGTAGAACCATTCATCCAATATGCTAACCTTGATTAGAATTAATCTTGTTCAGTTTTCCGGTGCCTTAATATATTATGTGAATCCAACCTATTTAGAGAGTTTATGTTCAATGCATGTTGCAAACACAATAAATGGATCAACTCAGTGAACAGGTTAAGCATGTTTGGTGAATAATTAAAACTGTGCTGGACACTGTCAAAATCCAGAAAGTTTTCAACTGGAAATCACCCTAAACTTAGCATAAAGAATGCCCAAGGATAGCAGCAATGCCTAATTAACCACGTAACCCTGAAAAATACCAAAACAATAGAAACTACCTGTAGGTTTCTTTATCATTTTTTTTGTAGGCAAACATTTTATTTAACCTCCTTTAATATAGATTACAACTTCCACTAGCACTATCTATGTTGACTTGAGATTATGTAAATTATATTCCAACAAATAGAATGTCAAATATGGGGAGATTGGTATAATTCAGCTGGCTGGCTGGCTGGCTGGCTTTCTTTCTTTCTTTCTTTCTTTCTTTCTTTCTTTCTTTCTTTCTTTCTTTCTTTCTTTTTCTTTCTTTCTTTCTCCCCTCCCCCCCTTATTGAGGAACTGCTGCATTTTCATCTGTTCTGTGTAATTTCAATCAGAATGCAGTTAGGAGCAAGAAGAGCAGGGAGCTTTGCTTACCCATTGTTTGCTGTCAGCCCTAAGAAGGTTTGGATCACAAGTGGCAGTTCAGATTTAACAATGAACAAGTAACTGGACATAGCTGTGAAAAGAGAAAGCTGTCAGGATCTCCTGAATTTCTTTTTTAGGGAAAAGTGAAAACAGTAAGATGGCATTTGATTGCCCACTCTTATCCTCAGGATGAACACTGGATATTGGTCACAAATCATCATCGCCATCAGTTTATAGAAGTCAAGACCACAATGCCCCAGTCCTTTGCTCAGCCTTCTTCCTTGAACCTCATACACACCCCCAACTATCAGAAGCAAATGTATGTAAATATACACCACTTTGTTTCCCCTTTCTGATACAACAGGGAAGTGGGAAACCTTACCTCCTATGTTGTGTATTGAGATTATGACAGCAGCCACCACTTTGCCCCCATGGCCAAAGGCCTTCAATCCCAGCTGTTCATAGGCTCTAATTCCTAAATAGGAAAAAGAGAGAAAGGGTTCAGATAGGTTGGTTTATAATTCTAGGGTGATAACACTACCAGTCTATTCATCTTAACCACTGTTCAAAATTATGCTCCTTTCATGCTAGCAGTCAACACGCTCATCAATCCAGTTCCAGTAGGAATTGACACATTCCTCAATGTACTGAGAGTTAAAAAAAGCATGCAGCTCCTAGGTAATAATGATGACCTAAGGACAAGTTGTGCTGTTCAGCCACAATGTGTCTGTGCAACAAAAAGAGCCATCTTTGAATGCCAGTCCAGCTTCCTGCATGGCCCACTGATCAATTTCAAAACCAAGTTTCAAGGCATCTACAGCCAGCACTAATTCTTGTTAGGTCACAGTCCTTGGAGGACAAGACTTTTAATGATCCAAATTGAGAGAAGGCATAGATTCTAAGAATAGCAAAAACTTCTGAACACCTCTCTGAAATCCCTTAATAAAAGGCACCCCTGTATTGTATTAGTTCTGTTTCTACCCCCAATGAGCAGTATGGCTATGGCCAGGGTCTTAACCTGTGGCGCATAACAAATACTATGGAATCTCCTGAACTGTGACTCACCAACAACTCCAGCACACTTCAGCAGCAGATGAATGGAATAGGAGGAGAGCAAAGCAATGCAGATCAAAAGGATCCTGGAAGAAGGACAACAATGAATGTCAACCCAATGCTTCTTTCACAGAAATGGACCAACTCTGGAATGTCTCTTCTATGGAGACAAAGAGAACTCTTTCCAATCCTCATCTGGACTGAATTCTAGCCCAACCACACTTGAATTCACCAATTCTATCCAATCCCTGCTTGGGAATTAGTTCTTACAATCCATCCAGCAGCAGACCCACAGGTGGAAACTGTGGCTGAATTTCTACTTGCTTCCTCCCCCTTGGATTGTGGATTTTTTTTCCCCTGGGTATCAAGCTGTGGGAGTTACACTCACACAAAGAGGGTGATTCCCGTATTCCTCATGGCATAGGCCAGGCCCAGGATGCCACTCCCCATGATGGCGTTGCTCAGATTAAAGACTGACATCCCAAACGAAGTCTTTCCCTCAAACTGCAACCAAGATTTAAGAAAAGAAACAAAAACCGAATTTCAGAAATTGGGTGGAAAATAGACTTTGGGCCATAGGGAAAACAAAGCACTAATCCTAATAGAAGTACCGGTATAATACATGAGGCTGAAGGGGAAAAATGATACCAATCATTAAATATCCAAGGGTAATCCAGAAAAGAAAGTTGAAGTGGTAGAACACCTGGCCTGCATGAGTGTCCCTATTAAGTTACCAATTATTATACAATGACCAACATATTGCATTGTACCAGTCTGATTCTGACAGTTTTATACATTATGCCATATATTTTTGAATGTCTGCATTTGACTCAGGTCTATGGGAACATACCAGAATGAAGACACAACAAAAGATGGTTCTCAAAATAAGAGATGATTCAGTGTGAACAGAAGGAAGCAATGACAGTCAAATGAAAAAGAACCAGGAGATAAGAGAAGTCTATAAAGGTAGGGCCGGTTAAGCCTTGATGGAAATTATAAATATAGGTTGCCATGATATGAATAGATAATAAAACATAATGAGGTAATACTTCTAATACCTACATGATAACACAATATGCATGCTAACAAGAAACATCACACATCATGAAGAAGCCTGAGATATTCTGGGAGCCAGATCTTATGTCTCAATGCAACAGTTGTGCAATGACATCCCCCCCTCCCCGCCCGTGAAAAAAAAAAGACACTTGTACAAGGAAAATTCTTCAATCCTGCTTCATTAGGTCATGCTGGATTGGTAGACATTTGCAGACTGCATTAAGAAATAGCTGAGACATTTGAATTTTACTTTCAATGGTAAATAGGGGAATGGGAATAAACAGGAATTGGTTGCTCTCATGAGGGAAGTACTGTCATGCCATCCTACTGCAAGCTCGGCCCTTTTGTACAGAATGTGCATGCAACATCATGTTGCACATATAAGAGATGGGCCCTTGGTGCTTGCTGGACTGATCAGTGCTAACACTAGCACAGTGTTTGACTAGCACTGATGATGTTACCTAGTTTGGGTAATGAAATGTCTATAAGAAAACAACCAAGCTCAGAGAGCACCAAGGACCGCTAATGTCAACCCTGAATTACAATTATTCTCCTTTATTAGTACACATAAAAGAGTTAATCCCTCTGTCACAATTCTGCACTCCCTGTGGACACAGCTGAGTTGGAGATATTTGATGACATCATCACCTACATCAGTGAATTGGCTGAATTTCTTGCTGGCAGCATTAGGCAAGAAGCCATCTTGTTCTGCTGAAATACGTTCCTCTTCCTCATACCTGAAATGGAAGAAGTAGAAAAGGTCAGTGGAGTTCTATCCCAAAACTGTATCTGTTTGGCATCACAAATCAATGGCTCAAACCAAATATTATACAGGTTATGCTGTGTTCTAATTAAAGTGTCAAGTCAAGATGGAGAAGAAAGGAAATGAAAAGAGAGGAAACAAAGTAGATAAAACCATCATGTGTTATTGTACTTAGCATACGTATTGAACTATTAATGTGATTTACATATTGTCTGGTTGTTCTAATAAATAAATGTGTTAATTTAAAATTATATATATATTTGGCAATCTTGACTCTCTTGCCAAATTCTGATGTAACTATACAATGAAGTCAGTGTGTTAATATTAATGAATTAAATTATTACGAAGCCTTTGCTTCAAATATTTGGAGGTAATTACTATGTTGGGTTGTAACAACTATCCTGAATTGGGAACAACAAGATCAGCCTTCCCCAGTCTGGTACCCTACAGATCTGTTGGACTAATTCGCAAAATCCCTAACAGCCAATGACATGAGACAGAAAGCACAATAATCCCAAACCTTTTAGTGATAAGTCTTTCTTACTATTGCTTAATGGCTAGACGGGTGTGTCTGTGTGTGACTGCGAAGGGAGAAGAAACTAACATTATCAATCTTTGACTTAAATTATGCCAGACTGGGCAGTCGAAGTTTGAAGCCTAAACTGAACTGCCATTCATACAAGGAAATGTCTACCCAAGCCCTCTATAGCCTCCGGTATCTCCCAGCGTGGTCAGCGGCTGCTGTAGGAATGGACTTGCAGCAAATCCTCCAGTATGTTCTGTATCAACCAAGACTGTGTCATCCCAGCAGTGAGCTTTCACTCTGCCTCTCAAAGAAGTCTCAATAGATGAGATAAAAGGTCTATGCAATTCTACAATTAACTTCCACAGGATAGACTTGCTTCCTCTCAAATGGAGGCTCTGCTTAGCCATCATAGCTAGTTTATGAATCTACTCTAAACAGATGTCAGATTATTACCAAGTCTCACATCAGCATATATTTCAACATAAGAGAATATACAGTACGCAGCTCAGGATTGAACTGTGTCATCCTTGGTGCTCTCTGAGCTTGGTCGTTTGCTTGCAGATAATTCATTACCCAACTAAGTAACTTCATCAGTGCTAGTCAGTTGATGTAAAGTAGCTTGCTTTGTCAGCGTTGGTAGGAGTGTAGTCTTCTTGATAGTCCCTTGATTAAGGTATCAATTTCTGCTTGATTGTATCTGGTGTTAATACTTGCATATCTGGGTGTTGGATGCTGGAGAGGATGTGTTCTGGTCTTTTTTTTTTTTCCTTGGTTCTTTGTTCCGATTTTGTTGGGGTTTGTTTTTTAATGACATTTCCATATATCAAACCTGAGATCAGGGTCTGTATGACTACTTACACTTACCATTTAGTTGTCCAGTGGCAAATCTAGAGCATGAAAAATATTTTTTCAAATGTATACCTGCCATTAATTTCTGGACTTAATAAACAACTGAAATTTTGGTACCCTTGTTACTGAAGGTACCTGTTGATTATGCAAAATGGTGCTCCCTGAAGCCAGTGCAAAGAAAGAACATGTGAGAGCACCTGATGAAGCTAATGACCTGTAATAGTATTATCTCTATGGTACATCTTACCGTCTGGGTGGGAACTGAGTGGTTCTAGGTAGTTTAATTGAAAATAAAAAATAGTCCTGAATTGGAAGCTTGACAGAACATAGAACTAAGAAATGTGTGTGTTTGTTTGCTGCTGGCAGAGTAGTTTCTAAAATTTTGGAGAAGAGATTGATGAACTGTGTATTAATTCTGCCACTAGAAATAGTTGCTTCTCAATCTGCATCTTTCTATATTACCTCCAGGGCTTTTTATTACAGAAATATTTTTCCCTATGTGGGGGAACTACTCTGATGTCTCTTTGCCTAACCTGAATTCCTGCTTTTCTGGCTTCGATTCTGTCTGCTCAGTTAATTTCCATCTTTCTCATACACTGCCCAATTCTGCATGCCCAACCTTCTCTTCTTTATAACTTCCAAACTTAGAATATATTTCTCTCTTTTTTTTCTGCTCTATTTCTATATCGACCATACTTGTATTTGTTTTGAAGGCTGCATAAAAGCATATATACAATTATTATGCAAATTTCTCCTAAAATTCACAATTTACACAAATTTTCCTAATATATAGATATAAATTCCACAAGTATTGGGTTTATTAATTATAATTAATATTTTATGTTGTTTCTTGTTGTTGCCCTTTCATGTGTGAACTGCTTATCTTTCCCTGCAATAATCTTTGTCTTTTGTGCTGTATTTCTAAGCCGTGACTCTCTTCTGCAATGTGCAGACGCTGCAGGAATATAAATGCATGCCTCGATTCGCAAAACTTGCAAAGTTGTACATTCGGTTCATTTTCACTAAACAACCACTCGTTCAGCAACTAGTTATGAAGGCACGGATTGAGGTCCTCATTACTGCGGCTGTTGCAGTGTCCCCACAGTCATGTGATGGCAGTTTGGGCTTTTGGCAGCCAGCTCATAATTATGTCACAGCATCCCATGGTTCATTGTGAGCTTCACCGCTGGCTTCTGAAAAGCAAAGTCAAAGGGGAAGCCAACCAGAGGTCATAAATGGTGATCATCTGGTTTCCGGTTCCGCGTGGCTTCGGTGGCAGCAGGAATTCGCGACTGTTCGCGATTCCTACTGCGCTTGCTGCCGAGGTACCCCCAATCCAAATGGGTCAGGGGGATATGGCTGCCCTGTAGGGACAGCCGAAGAGAGAGGGGAGCCGGACAGGGGGTTGGGGGTGTCGCAGACCCCCTCCTCGTCCGGAAAAACCCCTTTTTCCCAAGGTGGTAGAGCGGCAGTCAGCAATGGCCGCCACGAAGAAGCCTGCAACCGGGTAAGATCGTGCTGGAGGAAGCAAGAAAAGTGAAAGTGCTGGCTGAGCCGGGTCAATCAACATCTTTTAAACTCGCTGGAACTGAACTGTCTGAATTGCTGGAGGATACATGGTATCCCTAAGAAAATCGGAAAGCGGCGGAGAAGCTTTTAAAGGGAACTTTTTTTCCTTCACTCTCCCACCCCATAGAAACAGCAGATGAAGACTTGAAATTTATTTGGGCACTGAAGGTGAACTATTTTGAAAGTTGAAGTCAAGGGATAAAAGATTTCTTGGACACTGGACTTAAAAATTTAAGAAATTGGAAAACCCTCATTAGAGGTATGGATTTCTGATCATTTAAAAATTGATGTTGCAAGTGGGAAGGGAGAGGAAAAAAATTGGAGCAGAAGCTGAAAAAGGAGGAGATTGCCCAGAATCCCAAAGAAAGATATATGGTAATTGGACCTCTTTGATTAAACTGTAACCCCAGAAAGAGAAATAGAAGAAGGAAGAAAAGTATTAATTTTTGGAACTTCTTTTGAACTATTTTTGATTAAAAATACTTGGGTGGTTGTTTTGGGAAAAGTTTCTCTTTTTATGATGGCATCGCTTGTGGATGAACTAAAGACTGAATATCAAAAATATAAAAAGGAAGAACAAGATGGAAAAGATAACTTGGGCACTTTATTTCAATTTTTAGAAATGGCGTTATGTACTTATGAAAAGTTGACTATGCAGCAGAATGACTGGGACAAAGAAGAAGAGGAACAAGAAGCCATCTTTGATGGACAATGGGTTTTTTCCGGGGAGGAGGAGAAAGAGGATAAGAAAAAGGGGATTTTAAGGTTTCAAAAAACAACCAAAAAAGAGAAAAATGAGAGGAAAGGTGGATGCAAGGTTAGAAAGCAACGGAAAGGGAGTAAGAAAAGGGAGGAGGGGAGACAAAGAGGTAAAAAGGGCAAGGAGAAGAATAAGCAAGAGAGAAAGGGGGGGAGGAGAAGCCTCAATGGTGGGAAGCAAGATCTAAAGAAAAAAAGCTTATTTAGAGACAATGGCTGAATCTAATTAAGGATAAAAAAGGGGGGGGGATTCTGGAAGGTACATAAGATTGTGTTTTTATATGTGTATTTAGAGTAGAACCTTTCTTATAAAATTTATTGTGTAATTTTAGAATGTACTAAACAGAATCCCAAGATAAATTAAGTGTTATATGAAGTACTTTTAAGTTAGGTCAATGAGTTAAAGCCGTCACTCCAATTAGTGTATAGGAGAAGTATAGTAAAAGAAAAAAGATGAATGGATAGTTGGAAATAGAACAGACAAAGAATGTTATTGAAAATGGTAATAAGATAGGGAAGGATATATAAAGTGAATATGATGTGTAAATTTTGTCTGTGTGAAGAGTTTTAACTCGGGATCAAGCAGCTTTCAGAAAAGATGTTTTAAGTTTTGTTATGTTTTTTATGTTTTGTATGTTGATAAAAGGCAAAAAAAATTTAATTAGCAAGAAATAATTTGGATGAAAAGGAGAAGTTGGGATAAGATATGAAGTTAAATAGATAAAGTAAATATTGATATTATAATTTGGAATCATTATGTTCTATTGGTTTTCTTCTTTAATTACTACTATTTTATTTTATTTTTTAGAAAATAATTTATAAGTTATTATGCCTTGATGGTCTGTGCACTGTTTTTGTAAAATTAATAAAATTTGTTTAAAATAAATAAATAAATGGTGATCATCTGTCTGTGGGAGACCGCAACCATGCTGGATTCACAGTAACTGGGACTGCCACAGCTGCCACTGTAAGTTGGCACCGAGACGAGATGCTGTATTTTATGACCCCATCACTTAGCAATGGAATTGCCAGGCCCAATCACCATGGCAAGCGAGGAATCTCTGTACGTATATTTATTGCATTAATACCTCGCCTTTTCACTGGGAGCTCAATGCGGTATATATATATATAGAGTCTCCCCCTTATTTTATCCCCCAGAGTGTGAGGTAGGCAGGGCTGAGAGAATATGATGGGTCTGAAATCAGAGGGTCAGTTTTACAGTCAAGTGGGAACTCGGTCTCCTGGTCCCAATCTAACATATTAAACTGTTACGCCACAGAGGGTGTATTCCCAACAGATTTCTCTGTCATTCCTACCAAAGACTCACCCATCCTCCAGGACAGCTGCTTTGTCACTGTCAGGTATTGTACCATTGAATGTTTCAGTGCCAACCTCGCTTCCCATTTTTTGCAGTTCCATCTTCGCAATCGGTGGGGTGTTTGCTCACGGATGTGGGCAACGCCTTCAGTAAAACGCCAGCAGCAGCAAGAGCAATACACTTGGCTCAGCAGGATACCTGAGGACATGGAGAAGACTTCAACAAGCAGCACTCAATAATACTGGGAGTAGGGGTGGTGGTAAGGGGCTGGGATTAGGTAGTCCTGAGAATCCAAATATTCTACTGCCAGCTACAGGAAGGGTGTGAATGGGGGACGGGAAGGGAGGCACCGCCAGAATAGTTTTGCCACTCTAATGAAAAGGCACGCCAAGAAACATGCAGCGGTTCCAACCCCTTGCCTGGGGGGGAGTCTGTCCTGACAGAGGGTAGGCGAGGAAGGATGTTAGCCTGTTCCTTCTCCCACCCACACCTTTAAGCATCAAGTTGGCAGGCTGCTTCCCTAAGCGTTTTCACATATCTGCATGCTAATCCCAAGAAACATGGCACGTACTCCCTCATGTACTGGGGTGGTGTACCAACTGCTCTATCAGCCTTCCTCCCCTAACAATAACCATTATACAGGTAAGAAAAGAAAAAAAAGCACTAAAACCCGCAGGGGGAAAGCACATCAGCCATTTCTCCTCTTTCTCAAAGAGTCTGGCTTGAGAGAAGATGTATTTTGTTGTAGTTTTGTTTGAGGACTGTGGGGGAGGAAGGAAGGGAAATCACTGGGGGGAAAAGTAGCAGTAACATGTGTAATGAATACAACAGTTGCATTCACACCACAGATTTATTGAAGTGTCGTTGACCCAGCCATATCCAGGGAAGAAAATTCACTCCTAAATGCACAGATAAAATGATCCCCAAATTTGCAGAGCTACCTTCTTATTCAGTAACGTTATAGAACATTTCATCCACTCTTCCACCTTTCTCAACCTGGTGCAGATCTGAATAAGCAGGCACCATACAAGAAGACATTCTCCACCACAAACCTAATTAACATAAAAGGCTGCAATGTTTCCACCACCCCATCCAGCAATATACTTCTTAGGTCTCTTAGTTACATTACAAGCTGAAGTCAACAAAGATTTTACCCAATTCTGAAAATTTTAAAAACCAACCAACCCGTAGTGTATGTCTCCCAGGCAAATTGTACAGAAGCCTCAGATTGCTAACCCACTTAAACTGAGAATAGCAACAGGCCTCTCTGCAGTGAAATATTTTTGGGAAGGGCGGTTAGGTTTCCTGAGGGAATGGGAATGGGGAAAGTGAAATTATTCAATCCTTGATCAAGCATGTAATGTTCAATGCACGCTTACATTTTCATATTGCTACCCAAACCAGAGGTGTCAGGTAAATGAGAACTTTATCTTTCATCCCACTCCACAGTAACTTAATGAATCCCTCCCAGCTTCTAGCTGTCTGGAAGAGAGCTCCCACCAATGCTAATGGAAATAAAGAAAGAAGGAAAGGTTCAAAAAGAAAATACAGAGACACACCTGTCTCTGGGACCCAGGAACCTAAGGGTTAAATGTGCCACCTGGGAAAAGCCGAGAGAAGGCTGGGTGGGGCAAAAATGCAAATGGAGATGTCTGACTGGTGCCTTGATCTTTAACTGCATCCTTCCCTTGGAGATATATTCCCACAGAAAACATAGAACAAGAGCTTTCTATTCTGGTGGGATGAGCCGGATGGGCCTCACCACCCACCGCTGGGAGTAATAACTGTGACTGTATTTCTCAGTTCTTCTTTCAAGCTGTGGGAGGTACAAAAAAACCAGCAACTGTTGAGAACCCATGACCTCTAAATATTGTGAAACTTACTGCCATTCCAGCCAACTTATCCAATGCTGCAAAACTGGGAAGGTTGCTGTCCTTACTATGGCATGAAAGGGGGCGAATGCAAAAGCTGCATACAGTTTATGGTCCAGTGGTATGTTCTTTCCAAAACAAGGGGTGGCTGATTTGAGGCTCAATGAACTATGTGAAATTAGCCCCCTTGATTAGTTTGTTGTTCAGTATGTTGAGTTAATCATTTATTAACCCAGGTGATGGGTTAACCATGGTTAAGTAACCAAGGGTAATTGTCCTGCATACACAGCTGACTTGGTGTCCCAGCTTTCGCCTGGTGTTTCCATTTGGTCATGTCACTTGTGATTTCAGGTCAGGGGTTCCTAAACTTTTTGCCATCACCCCTCCTTTTAGTGTAATCTTAAAGTACACACCTAACCATCCGAACACAAAAAAAACAGAACACAAAGGAACAATGAAAACAATACAAAGAAACTAGAGGAATGTTGGATTTATTGTAACAATGTAGCTGAAAGGTTCTTTACCTCTCGCCTAGATTCTGCCTGCACTTCCCAAGGGAGGTATACCTCACAGTTTGGGAAATCCTATGCCAGAAACACACCTAAGATGGAACACAGGAGTTGGAGCCTGGGCAAAAGGAAAAATTGGCCTGATGTGGTTGACTACAAAAATGCATGCAACCCACAAAAACCTGTTCCCAGGACACTCCTAAAGTAAAAGGAGTGGGAAGGAAATAATAATAATAATAAGATGCCTGGAAAGAAAAATTAAGAATTTAATATTAGCTATAGCTGGGCTTTATGCTGTTTCCTTTCTGAAATATGAAATAAAACTAATCGTCCATCTTTCAGCCACAGAAATGGGACACCAGTGGGCTACTAGTTTGTGAACTTCTTTCATCCTTCCTATTGGTGAACAAACCATGAGCATAACCATGATTGGTAGTGCTACTTGAATATGTTTACTTAAGTTCAATTGTGTTCAGAGTGGCTTCTTCTTAAGAGAATTATGTGTAAGATTAAAAATTATGTCATTAAGTTTAATGGTATTTTGTATGAGGCTTGCCTTGACCTAAAGTTTTTAAGCATTTTACCCAAAGTTTTTAAACACTATGACTGATATTAATTGTAGTTAGTAATGATAATAGCAGATTTAGATAATGCACAGAGCCTTAATGTGGTTTTGTTCTTGATCAAGAGTTGTCTAAATCCTGCTTGCAACACTAGTATGGTTTGCAAACCTGTGGCTTAGTATGAGTGAATGCAGCCAACCATGTCTTCTTTAATAACTCACAATTAAGCAAACTGTGAGTTCAGATCTTACCGCAAAGGAAATATGTGAGTCCTTTTCTAACTACTAATGAATTGGATTGAAATTAAGTACATTTAGCCCATCCACAAAGGATAGACTCGTTGTGCACACAACTGGGGCCTCTTGATCAACAGCCAAACATGACTAGAATGTCATTTCACCACAGCACAACACTGCCACCCCTACAATCTTCATCCCATTTCGAGGTCTGAAATATCATCCTGATTTGCAAACATTATAAAGCGATAAAGACTTATCTTTAGGCCATGGAAAACTCTTTTAGCCTCTGATTGCAATCCCTCAAGGAAACCCATGCAAAAGATGACTGTCAGCTATGATCGGAAATCAACCAAAAATAGCAGTATCCAATAACTTCTAACTGAAGGGCCAGAAAGATTATTTCCTTTTGTTTCATTGGCACACACATGCATACAAACAGAAACATTTTCATTTTGCTGGGACATTTCCATTTTCTTATCTTCCCAATTTTTTGCCTTGTGTTTAGTTCAGAACCTAAATTATTTACAAGTGTCCAACAGATTGTATGATGCAGTACAGAGCATGGATCTAAAAATATATATTATAAAAAAACGTGGTAGCTATGTTTGAGAGAGGTGACAGAAGTGAATAATTGCACTGATAAATTAAAATAAATAGATGTATACTGATAGAATGTTCACAAAACATGGGAAATGGATAGAGAAATGTTAAGATGTACAGTATCAGTAGAAAGGAAGCCTGATCTATATGAGAAATTAATGTTTAAGAGGCAAAATTTGCTTTATTTTCTGTATAAAGAACCATGCTCCTGCTATTTTGCCTTAAGAAAGTGAGAGTTGGGTGTTTCAGGAGAAATACAGAAGTTAATTGAATGCAATGGCAATGGGGAATTTGTGTGATAACAAGGCAAAATGAAAAATAATTGGATTATGAAATACTTAAATTGAGTGCAAAAGTACCCAACATGAACAATAATAAGGTGCAGTAGCATAATCATATAGCTGAATGATTTATATCATCTGAAGAGTAACCAAAATATGTCATATGCAGTAGAGAAAGTAAATGAGGAACAAATTGCAAAATATATATAGGAAGAGTTAACAGGCAAAAACGAAAAGTTCAAGAAAATCATGGGTTTTTCTCACTGATCTCAGCCGAAATTCTTAAGAAGACATATGTAGGCATACATATAGAATTATCCAACAGAACAGGTAAAATAAATGTATGGCATGTTTCAAATGACCTGTCCACACCAAACTGAAATAGTTTTTAATAATGAAAAAAAAAACCAAGTTAGAAATTGTCTGAACAATGTCCTGAACAAACAAGATTCCTGCCAGTGTGGAAATTTAGTTACAATTCTACTTTTAACTAATAATAGGAGAGCAACGATTGGACATAGATAGGAACCACCTCCCTCAAAGAAGCCTTGGGTACAATCATGACTTTTGAAAAATTAAACAACTGGTATCAAATTTCTGAAATGTCCTCTCAAAGACATTTCTAACCACTGAGTGCATTTCAGGTAATTTACCTCAAAATCACTTTTATTTATTTATGCGTTGCACATTATACATAAATACAGCAAAACTGAAATGAGATACATGGAAAAGATAATTATGTTATCTCTGAATAGTACAATACAGAAGTAAAACAACTAACAAATTTTTAAGATCTTGCAACTAGGTTATCTGAAGACAGACTGGCCTATCCAGACAAGTAAAATGAAGGAGAGTTTCTATCAGGCTGTTAATGGCTACAACAGTTATATTCTTTCAGAGTCAGCTGGGAATATGACCCAGAAACTTCTTGTCCATGTCCAGCATTTTAATCATCACTTAGTTTCTCCAGATTCTACAATTCAAACTATCAATGTACATTTTGCAGCAAGTGCTACTTCTCAGTTTTTCAGTCAAATATTCCTGCATATGTTCAGAATTAAAAAAGAAGATTAAGAAGCAACTATTGCTCAATGTCAGTATGATGACACTAAGTCTGCAGAAAGGGAGATGGGTGTGCAAAGTAACCACAAACCTTTTTAGCAGATTAATGTCCAGACCACTAATCTTTAGAATGAGTTTTTTCTCACAACAATCTGACTTTGCTACTCCAAGGATCCTGTTACAACAAGTATGTTGTTTCTTTCACTGTTGCAGAAGATTGGATCACCAAGTTTGTACTATCGTAAGCCGGCTTCTTCCTATAATACAAAATACAAAACAATCACAACAGGAGGATTCAACAGAGATTTGAGCAAGTGAAAAGCATTTCTGGTTCTGAAATTCTACTGACAAAAGTGGATTGATTTATTTGTGTATTATGTAACCTCCCACTCCCCTGGCAACAATAATCAATCAATCAAATAAGTCATTTGATGGGCTCCATTCTATTCTGAGGTCCCCAGACCTGTTGTCAAAACCAGGTCTTTCAGGGTCTTGTGAAAGAGTCAGAGTGGAGGGCCAGTCTTTGTGGAGATGATGTTACACAGGGAGGGAGTTACCACAGAGAAGGCCCCTCTAGATCTCTAGAGGAGACCCATAGCATTCCCTGCCTCCCTGCTCTGGTGGGTCATGTAGATGTGACCAGAAAAAGTCAGTCGGTCAAATTACCTGGCCCAAGCCATGTAAGGCATCGAAGGTGACAACCAGCACCTTGAATTGGCCCCTATATACACAAAGACAGGGGAAATACTTGAAAATATGCTCACAATAACTAATGCAACCAGAGAAACACTATGGAAGAGGTGGGAAGCTGAAGGAGGCAGGAAGAATGTACATAGCAGTACATTCTTTGCTCAACAATTTGAGTGAGACCCAGCAAATTGTTTTAGAATCCAAATAAGTTAATATGTGAACATTAGGTGAACGTTTCAAGAAATGCAGCAAAGTAATACAGAAGAAGAATCACATCTGGTTACAGGCTATTTTCCTACATTTAGTCTACTGTCTTATCTGCCTTGATAAGAGTTATATCTTAAAACACACCTGAAGGACACGAGGTTTATGTTAATTACAACTAAGGAAATATCCCATGTTCACTCCCGGACTTTGTTTTACAGAAAGTGGATTGTCATTGCAGTTCAGTCTTTTCTCTTTTGCCCAAGAGCCAATTTTATGAAATCAACTGAAGTGTGTATCTCTTATTAAAGAGAAACTGTTTTTCTGAATTATTCCGCCTTTCTATTTTATAACTGTAGTTAGCAGTAAACATGTGTAAAAGGAGAGTCAGGGGCAGGAAACAGAAGACTTCAAATATTATTGAATTACAGTTTCTAGCTTGTACAGATGACATGGGTTTACATATAGGTTGCTACAAGTTGCTGTGAGCGTATCAAAATTTGAAAGCCATAGGTTCTTCAGGTTTTATGTTTTAAAATGATGAGGTGGTATTGCCATGTAAAGTCATAAAGTATAAGAGATTTAGTTTGTTTTCTATCATTCCTCTAAGGAGCTCCAGGTGTGTTTGTGGGGTGAGTTCATCTTTTCATATCATCTTTCTTTTATTTATACCAAAACTATGAAATAGACTGTGCTGAGAAAAATGATTGAGACTAATTCACCTGGTGGATTTCAAGGTCATACAGGCATCCCCCTCACCATTCAAATCCAAACACTAATTACCATACAATATTAGCAATAGCATCATCATACTTCTATACATTCACACCCTATTATTATAAAAATCTATTTCACAATAATTATTTTGCTCTGTATATGGACCCAAGCTAAACAGGACCAGGAAAGTGTGAGAATTTTTAATCTACGTACTTTAGGGTAATAAGATATTTGAGTCCTGAGCAAGATAAAATCCAATATTGTAGAAAATCATGGTAGTTTCCAAATGTAGATTCCAATTTTTATTACCTCCTCAAAATATCAGATCTTATGTGACTTTCTATATGTCTGGGGATTGCACAAGAGCACATCAAATCTAGCTGTTAAGTCAAGTGATTTAAAAAAAAAATCCCTGAAATCTGGAAAGGAATTGGACACTTTCCAATAACAAATGCTAAAATATAAAGAATTGTCTGCATGGATGCAAACGGTAGTTCAAGCTACCGATATGTGGGCCGATTAACAATACAACAGTTGCATTCTTATTCTGAAGTAAATCCCTTTGCATCCATTGGCTCTAGAAAATTATACACATCACTAAAATTGCATTGTGTAAGCCCAGTGCTAACTTCAAAGGAAGCCAGGAAATGATTGTCTTGCAAATGCTTACTAAACCAAACCAAAACAAAACAAAACAAAAATACACTCTTTCATTGTCAAAAATAAATCAAAGGGTATGTTTGCATTTTGTCTCAACCAGTTCCACAAAAACCTCTTAAGCTAAGCGATACAAACAAATAAAAGGAGCCCTCTGATTAGTTTTCTCAGCTCTACTTTCCTTTCCAGGGCATAAAATGGTCTACTTCCAAACCAGATGCTTAAATAATTGCTGCATTTACTAACCAATTTCATGAATGTCTGCTTAATGAAAAACTTCATAGAAATATGGGTGTATTTCTGTAGATGCTAAAGTAGTATAAGCCTGTCAACAAGTGAAGTCTTAATTTACCCAGGGAAGATACAGTCATCCTATTCAGCTCCATTACCCAAAATATGTTAATAATTTAAAAATGAACCTTACCAATATTTACTTGGAACTAAATCTCATAGAGTTTCAACAAGGCTTACTCCCAGGAATATATGCCCCCCCCCAAAAAAAAATTGAGTTTGATTAATCTACCAAAGAAAACATCTAACCTAAATATTGAAATTGATAATGAAATGCCAAAGTCAGAGGACTATGAACTTTAAACCAACAAGAGCTGATTGCCACTGGCTTCTGTATCTCATGCATTTAGGATCTCCACATACGAGGGATACTAAAGTCTTTCTGACCCTCCTATTACAAATATTAGTGATGCAATTGAGGCCTGCCACCCCTCCCTCTTTCCAAATCTTTCTTCCAAATAATTTTATTACAGGTTACAAATAGAATAAAAACTGATAGAGACTACAAACAATATAAAAAAGAAAAACAGAAGGAAAAAAGAAAAGAAAAAAGGAAGGAAAGAAGTAGCTTCCCCCTTCATCCCAGCAAACATAAACAATTTTACTAGCTTATCACCATTTCTTAATACAACATATACTCTCTTTCCCCCATAACTCATCTTTAAACTAAAAACAAAATCCAAAAACTTTGTGATTGTTCCTTATCAAAAATGTTAAATAAGAGATATCAGATATAATCATCAATGTTAACTTTGAATTAATAGGCCAACCATATATTCCTTCCCTGTGCTTTTGAACAATTTTGATTTTTAACCCTTCAAATAAAGTCCCTGAAGTTGATTTCTGTTCATCTTTTCATTGTCCTAAGAAACTTTCAGAACTTTAAAATATCTCTTTTATATATCCAGAATTAAGGTATGTCTCTTTTTTCGGTCACTTCTCAAAACTTCTTTTGTCCCTCCCTCTTTCCAAATCAATGTACACTGGGTACAAGGATCAGGAAATTCTTATCAGATTGCCTGTTTCCAACAGAGGTTTCCAAGAAGTCCAACAGCTTCTCTATAGAGATGCTGCCTGTAAGCGTAAAGAAAATGGGGACCAAAGAAGCTAGATAAGTTAACCCCTAGGTAGGATTAGAATCCTGTCATCTGGTGGCTTTCACCAACTAGCAAACAGTATGCAGGTAGTCCTCGACATGCAGCGGTTTGTTTAGTGACCATTCAAAGTTACGTCACTGAAAAAAGTGACTTATTACTGTATAATTTTTCATACTTACGGCCTTTGCAACATCCCAATGGTCACCTGATCCAAATTCAGACAATTGGCAACTGACTCATATTTATCATGGTTGTATTGTCACAGGTTCATATAAATCACCTTTTGCAACTTCTTTTTTTAATTATTGTATAACATCCAAAAATTCCAGTTTCAATTGAACAGTGTGTTGTCTGGGTACAGATCATTTTAGGAAATAATAATCAAAGTGTTTATCCATCTCTTCCACCTTCTTCTCCATTTGTTCTGACTTCTCTTCTATTTTCTGTATCTGTTGTTCATTTTTGGTTCTTATTTGTTGGATATTCTCCATTTTATTGTCCATCTTTTCCATTCTTTCCTTCATGTTTTCAAAAAAAATTTTTTTTTCTTGTGGCTTCTGATAAGCAGAGTCAATGGGGAAGACAGGTTCACTTACCAACTGTGTTGCTAACTTAACCGGTAATAGTGATTCACTTAACAACTGTGGCAAGAAAGGGTTAGGATTAGGGGGCAAAAATAACTTAACAAATGTTTCACTTTAGCAACAGAAATTTTGGGCTCAACTGTGGTCGTAAGTCAAGGACTACCTGTACAACCTTGAAATCCATCCTTCTAGATCGGAAAGACTTCGGTGGAAGACCCACATAGTTGCGAGTGTCCTTTCCCTAGTGTGGCTAGCACTAAAGGCCAAATTAAATTGGCAGCCAGAAAACAATTTAAAAGATCCACAGCCATTATCCCCAAAGCAAGTTTCTCCTCTGAAAAGATTTCCCCCACTCCAATGCATAGATACTTTGAAATAAGCTGCACGTGCTACCTTCATATCAGGTGACAACAGTGGGAGGAGCAATAGGCAGCAGCACGGACATGTTCAGCGCACATCCACTCTAAACAAAAAGCACACGCCATCCTGAAGACAGCCATCGATTGGCAGGAAAAAAACAAAGATTGAAAACAAGCATTTTGCCCCAGATTCGCTGTTTAAAGGATCTGCCCAAGGCAGAGTCTTATTTCTTGACCCATCCACCCCACCCCCATTCTTTCCTCCAGAATCCAGATGCTGGCAAACATTAGCATCAGCCAGGCCATACCCAAAGACAACTGCAGCTATTCTTGTCGATCTTGCTTCGGGGTGGAAAAAGTGCTGAAATTGCTTCCAGCTGTATCCATATGCAGCCTGCTTCATTCTTCCATTTTTCCCCCACACAACTGTAGGCGCATGAGGACAACCAGACAAATATGCGCCTTTTTCTAACTTAAAACTGCAAATTCCGAGCATGGAAACTCCCTTTCTGAGGTTACAGGGTAAAAATTTTCTTGTGAGCTGTGTTTCGCTTCCTGGATTAGCTGGAAAGCCTACCTCTCTCCATTTGCAAGAGAAGAATTGAGCATTATTGTCTAGACACAAAATGGAATGGTTGCTGTGTACTCCAGGCCAATGGGGGGAAAAAAACTGCAGACCAGAACATGACAGGGCTTGATATATGAATGAAATCAACCTACTGGCCAGGGCTTGGGAGAGTAACTGAGCCCTAGCAATTTCTGTTTGGTCCCAGGTTGATCTCAGTTTGTTGAAAGGAGCAGGAATGCAGCTTGACCCTGAAAGACCCTGGCAACAATCCTGATGAGGCTCAGCTGCTTAGCCCTCCTAGGATATCTTCAGCACTGAAACCAAGCCCAAAATAAAACTAGGAAAAATGCTTCCAAGTCTATATAACAGGGCTGTTTACACATCATTGGATGATTCAAATTTTCCATTATTTTAAGCACATGGGTTTCAAAGATCTAACCCCCTTCAGCTACAACGTTAACATTGGTCCTCCAAAACTGGTTCAGTCAAACAGAACTTCCAGTGATTATTTTACATG
Organism: Hydrophis major; assembly: GCA_033807585.1. Lineage (NCBI taxonomy): Eukaryota > Metazoa > Chordata > Lepidosauria > Squamata > Elapidae > Hydrophis > Hydrophis major. Next base: position 227,370,193 of record CM066329.1, read on the forward strand.
TCCAAATGTATCATCACAGGCAAAAAGCTACAACCAAGATGAGTTCACACATTTTGCGAAGTAGTTTGGTCTATACATTCCTTTTAATATAAATTCAAAGCTATGAACAAAGGTTTACAAATGCAAAGGTTCACACATTGCACTAAATCAAAGGCAAGTTAACCAATGTATGATTTAGCGTAAGGGTCTTCAAACTTGACAGCTTTAAGACTTGTGGACTTCAACTCCCAGAATTCCTGAGCTAACATGACAGGAGGAGGAATTCTGGGAGTCCACAAGTCTTAAAGCTGTCAAATTTGAAGACCCCTGATTTAGCGCAACAATGTACGAATGCAGCTAGGACTGTTTCCAGTATAATCTGCTGACTCCTCAGGGTAAAGAAACACATTCTCACATTGTGAATCAGTCAGGGGTGGGCTGCTCACGGGTCAGGGTTCTTACGGGTTTGGGCAAACCCAATGCTCTGACGATTGGTTAGGCCCACCCACCTGCCCCTGCTTTAGTCTGTCCTTTATTTCTGCAGTTTTGAAGCTCAGCTGAGGCGCCCTCGGCTGTTTTACTCACTGGCATTGCAATGGGAAGTCAGTTTTATAGCTGTACCACCGTGTTTTTGTAATGTGCTGCGAAGCACACACTCACCAAACCCGTTGTGAAACTGGTAGAAGCCCACCACTGGAATCAGTATTAATTCCAAGGAAAATTTGAACCTTGGCAATACTCCATTTGGATCCAGCAAAGGAGCTAAAGCTCGTCCACATTTAAAAATAAATGTATTCTTTGAACAGAGACCCAAACAGGAAGAGGAGAGAAAGAACAGGCTCCTTACAGTCTTCTATACAGGGACAGTCTTTGACTTATGACTGTTATGGAGCCTGTCCATACCTTTTTTTGTGGCAACCATTAAGTGAGCACTGCAGTTTTTAAGCAAAATAATGATTCACTATGGGTATGGTTTTGCAGAGACCTGGAAATGCTGATTTTCAGCAAAACTATCATTAAAATGCGATCACATGAATGCAGGATGCTGCAGATTGGAAAGATTACACTGGAAAGAGTCCTAGCTGCATTCATACATTGTTGCACTAAATCATATGGTGGTTAACTTGGCTTTGAATTAGTACAGTGTGTAAATACATTGCATTTGTAATCCTTTGTTTATAGGTTGAGTTTATATTAAAATGAATGTATAAATAGACCAACTGCAACCGGGTTACTGAGTGCCTGAAGTCCACCTATGTTACCAGCGGGGCAACCACTAGAACTTAGATCTTGGTCATAAGTAGCCCCCAGGTAGGTCTGCTATAACTTCAAACAGTTGCTAATCAACCGGTCGTAAGTCAAGGACTACCTGTGGTAGGATTTAAGTGGCAGATATCAACATGTAGTAGAGGTGGAATGGTGAATTTTTATCTATTCAAAAACATGCCTCGTTACATGTTAAGACTTTTTAACAGCATAATGTGTATGTGTGTGTATGAAAACAACAGATTCCTAAGTTTGTGCAAGCTTTAAAAGTTGATTTTTTTAAAAAAAGTGATCCAGCCTTTGCCCAACTCAGTTATGTATGCAGAGATCTGGACATTTTTCAGACTTCTAAATAAGTGTTGCTTATTTATTTAGTACATGTCTAAACCATCCTATCATAAGACTGGGGAAAAGACTTGGAAAAAGAGTATGTGGATTTCTTACAGCAGCAAGAAGCAGCAATTTCTTTTTATTTTAGGCTCACTTAAAATCTTACTTTAATGAAACCACTTTAATGAAGAGCAGAAAAGTATTGCACTTTGCAGGAGTTCCAAACACAATCACTGTTGCCTAATAAAGTAGGCAAAGGTGTAAAAGAAGTGCCACATATAAATGTGGGAAATACATCTAAATGACAGGGTAGTCTATTTGCAAAGAATACTGAAAAGACTCTTTATGTTTGCCCTATTAATTGTGGTGATGGGAGGATGTCAAATAAATCTGCCATTATTTGATGAATACCTAAAGAAGGCAATCAAAAGACAAGGAACAGATATGCTGATCTTATTATCCATGATTAAATTCAGATCTATTGCTGGATTTGTTCCCTTGGACACAAATTAGTGAAGGGAAAGAAAAACATACATACACACACTCCCCATTTTCAATCTCTTTCCTATTTTGGTAACCAATACATCAATGTTAAGTGTTTAAATAGTAATTAAACTGCACATGGTGCAATCAAACACAGAGAAGATCTTTTTGGATCCTACAACAAAGAAAATCTATCTACAAAGCCTCACTAAATATAGATTAATTACGATCCATTAATACATTTTAAACCAGCCTAAAATGCCCACAATGCAGGAAACAGAGTAACTACTCTGAATCATGCTAAATGTATAGAATGAAAAAGAATTTAGAAAGAGGCATTGAATTACTTCAGTGCAATCACAGCTGTCCATTAGGGGATGGGGGACTGACATCACATATACCATGATTTCACTGTGCAAATGACACAACTAATGCAAATTACATAATTTACATGGAATGTTATTAGGAATTATATGTTGCAATCTTGCACATATTCCCTAATATTCCATGCACAAAGGCACTGTACTCTCTGCTAACCCATCTTTCATCTACGTGGGCATTGAAATTTCCAAAATTCCTTTGGCTTCATTGGCTGAGAATTGGAGCAAAAGTCCAAAAAGTGCAGAAGGGCACCTGGTGGAGGAAGCTGCCCTAAATTGACCAGAATAATAGTCCTTCCCTAGATCAATTTTCAAATCAAAATCCAGAATTTAAAATCTACCCTTTAAGGTAGCCTGAGATATTTGGTGCCTCTAGCAGACAGTAAAAGTAGTCAATTGAAATTACTTTTTTTTTTTTTTTTGCCTTTTAAAGGAGCCAAGTTTGTCTAGAGGGAAATTTTATTTTATTTTTTCAATTATCCTCCCATTATCTGTGATATGTAGACAATTTTAGACAATAATGTTAAAATTATAGGTAGTCCTCGACTTACAACCATGTTACAACAGCACTGAAAAAAGGGAATTCTGATCAGTCCTGGTGCTTAAGACTGTAGCCGCATCCTAGCCCCCTCCCATCATTTAACTGAAATTCAGACATTTGGCAACTGATATGTATTTGCCATGGTTACACTGTACCGGGGTCATGTGATCACCATTTGTGATCTTCCCAGCTAGCTTCCAACAAGGAAAATCAATGAGGAAAGCTATATTTGCTTAAAACTGCAGCGATTCCCTTAGCAATCGTGGCAAAAAAGGTAATAAAAAAAATCAGGCATGATTCATTTAACAATCAATTTGCTTAGTAACCAAAATTTGGGTCCCAATTATGGTTGTAAGTCAATGGCTACCTGTATGGCAGCACTAAAGGGATTCAAATACACTGTTTAGAGTTAACACTAATTTCTAATTGTATGGACCACCTTGATGATTTAAAAGGCTAAATATTAATAAATTGAATTTAGGTCATTTTATGTACTAGATATTCGCTTACTGTATTCCCAATCCCTGCCATGCTAAACATTGTTATTTTACTTCTCCAACAAGACCTCTCTGATCCCCAGAGAGACCTTCCAATTTTATAACCCATGTTCAAGTTTGACAGACTCGATTCTTTTTGAACTTGGTACCATTTTAAGCAGAACCCGCCACCCCAAAAACACACCAGTCTAAGCAGGCATCCAAAATTCAATTTTCGCTAAAACTCCTGCCTAGTATATTTGTCTACTCTAAAATCCAATAAATATTTGCGCTTTATTTAACCCACCTTTTATTTCAAAGACCGGGTTGTAAACAGGTTGTTCTCGGCTTCAGGATTGATTTGGCCTGTGTTGCTTGGAACGTCTGTCTGTCTGTGTGTGCGAGTGAGTGCGCGCGTGCTTGCATATAGTATACGTCTATATATTTCGAGGGAGCCCACGTGGCAACAACGAATCACCCAAAATAAAACACCCAGCCTTTCCAGGCAACGGCTTGCGGAGCGGCTGAGCGACGACAACCCTGGTTTCTTGGCCGAAAACCCCGGTTCCTCCCTCCACCGTCCTTAGCTCTAACATAAAGCCGCCCCTCCGTGCCCTCTCTTCCCCGCAGAGGCCCCCTCAAAGGGCCTCGTTTGTACGTTATTGGCTTCCCCGGCCAAGCCAACGAGCGACCGCGGGACCCAGAGCCGCCCAGAAGCACCCTTTCACCACCATCACCCCAGTCCCGTCCCCCACCCATCTACAACCGCTCGCCCCTTGGTGACCCCCGAGTTTCTGGCCCACGTTTCCTTTGAGGTCCCTTTGAAGTTTCTGCGGCCGGCGAAGGGGACCCTCCGCGGAGATGCGGGGGGAATGGGAAGAGTTGTCGAGGGCAAGCAAAAGGACCCTCTTCTTACTTCTCCCCACCGCCCAACCTTGAGCCCCACGACCTCCTCCACCCATCCACCCACTCCCCCCGTTTTTCAAGACGGCGGCCGCTCCGACGGGCGTCTGATGCAACAGCTCGAGCGGGTTGCAAGGAAGAGGCAAGCGCGCGCCTCTCCCCTCGCGCCGTCCTCTTCCGAACAACACACTCACCTTCTAGCTTTTCTTTGAGGGAAGAACCGGAGCCTTAACGGAGAATTCGCCTGAGAAGAGAGAGAGAGAGAGAGAAGAAGAGAAGAGAAGAGAAGTGGCGCGGGGCTGAGGTGTTGGGGCGAGAGGGGGCGGCTCTCCCCTCGCGCGCAAACATATACACAGAGAGGCGCTCTTAGACACGGGACCGGGCGGGCGGGCGAGCGCTTGCCAACCTCACAGCCAATCACACCCCGAGGAAGTAGAGTTCAGAAGAATGCGGGACGAGACGTGGAGGGGGGGTTGGGGTGGGGCGGGAGGCCGAGGCCCACGTGGAACAAGAGCAGGTGAAGCGCGGGATCTCTTTTTGTTCCTCTCAGTCCGTCAGAAGCTTCGGTGGTCCTGCCGAGCCTTCGGGTGCCCAGGAAAATTCCAATAGTCTGAAAAAGCCCTGGGAGAGATTCCGTGGTAGGATTTCATGTAATGCACACGCTAATATGTACCGTGCCTTTTTGGCCGCTGTAGTTGTGCCCGCTTAACACACGAACGGGCAGGTTTTTCAATTGTACTTTGCAAGCGGTCCTCAAACTTACCACAAGTTCGTTTAGTGACCCTTGAAAGTAACAACGGCTCTGAAAATGCGACTTAGGGCCGTTTCCCCACCACCACCACCATTGTAGCATCCCTAAGGTCACATGATCAAAAGTCAGGTGCTTGGCAACTGGTTCATATTTATGGTTGCAGTGTCCTGAATGTGGTCATCTTTCCCGACCTTCTGACAAGAGAAGTCAGTGGGGAATCCAGATTCACTTAATAAGTGTTACTAACTTAACAACTGCAGTGATTCGCTTAACGGCTTTGGCGCAAGAAAAGTCGTAAAATGGGGCAAATTCACTTAAATGTTTCACTTAGCAACATAAATTTTGGGCTCAATTGTGGTCAAAACTCGAGGACTACCAGTATTTCTTTGTATTTGGTTCTATTCACCAGTGATTCACAGGTGCATGTGTTGCCACTTGATGTTAATACCTGCTGTGTCAATGAGACACTATAGATAGGCTACTATGATAGCCTGTAAACACTGGCTTATGCCACCACTATACTTTTCTGCGAATGCAGGGATCTGCAGTCAGCAGTCCAAAATGCAGCAAATAAGTTGCAATCAAAAGCAATTTGCATAATATGAACCATATGATACTGCACTTAATTATGTAAGCCAGCTCTTGGCAAATAATTTTAAAACAAATGAAAAATTCATATGTAGCATTTGCAGCATATGAGATGGCTCATTTATACATGGACATCAAGTGATCTGTATTGTTTTTTCTGTGTGGATACAAATAAAAATTCATAGACACATGTGAAGATCATGCACAATTTTGCCATGTACCATGTACTGTACAGAACATTTTTCAAATTTATTGAAGGCTGTTGGGTTTTTTGCATATAATAAAACAAATATGAATGTCCATCAATGATTATAGGGCACTGATCTTTAAAAAACAGAGAAGATACTATTGGCCCACAGAATTAAAACTCCCAGGAGATGACAAACACAAGATACAGATGTGTGTGTGTGTGTATTCAAATAAATTACATAGAAAGTCGATACATTTTATATAGTCTAAGCTACAGAACTGATAGCAACAATAAGAGATTTTATCCACTTCATTGTATTCCCCCACTCCACCCCACCCAAGCATTTCCATTCATACCCTTCCACTCCAACCAGCATAACCCCCAAGTTTGCTAATGCCTCCTCCTATGTAGTTAGCAGAAATAAAAGAAATAACTGTAGCACAAAAATCACAAGATGGCCCTCTGAAAAACCTGATTGCTTTGATTCCTGCCAAATTACAAATAGGACTGGAATGCCTTCCTTTAATTTAATGAAGACCAAGCTTGTGGCTGAGGCTTACTGGGCCCACTTCCAACTGCCTGCAAAACGTTTATTGGAAACCAGTTAATTTCTCAGAACATTCCATATATCAAAGAACTTTTTAAAAAGGAGTTGGAGCAAGAAGGCATGGGGGGTTCACAGTAGAAGTTAATGATCAGCACAATTTCTAAAACTGTTTCTCAACCTCTGTAATATTAAGATGGGTGAACTTCAGTTCCCACAATTAGCCAGCCAGCGTGCCTATACATCTTAAAGTTGTTGAGGTGGAGAAACACTGGTCTAAAAATGTGCATTAACAATGATGTGGAAGAAGAATCTCATATTGTTTATCATGTTAATATTGTTTTCATGGCAAATCGGATTGATTATTCTCTTCTCAGATAGGCTACTTAACAGTACAGTGATACCTTGATCATTTATTGATTCACATGATGAATACCAAAAATGATTAATTTTCCCCTTAAGGAATAATGCAGTGAGTCATAAGCTAGCAGACACCGACAAGTTCTAGCTTGTGTGTTGAGTACCAAACAAAACAATGAGTACCGGGACAACATTTTCACATCAAAATGCTTTGAGTAACCAAATTTGATGAATTTCAAAGTAACTGAGTACCAAGATACCATTGTACTTCCACTCCCAATATCCTACAAATTACCCTGTAGGAAACCCTGCAATTTACACTGCTTCCTAAGCCAGTTCTACCATCTGGCAGAAGGAGGAAACTAAGACCACAGACAAGGAGTGGTGGAAGTGAGGAGAAGCAGCAAGAGTGCCCTCTTTGCTGTTCCTCCTGGATTCCCCAGCTATGTCCTTCTATTGGTGGACCACATTCTTCCCCACCTTTCCTAGACTTCCTCCTAACTTCTGGTTATGTATTCCCTAGGACATGGCTCCATGACTCATGCTGGTCCAATTCCATCCATTTCTGCAGATGGCCTTGGAAGCAGCAGCCTCTTGTCCTTTATCACAGATAGCAGATCCTGTTAAGGACTAGAATTGCACAAGGATTGTCAGAAGTTCTTCTCAAGGCAGACCATTTGGTACCATTGGTTTCTTTCTCTGTTTATACTGTATGCAAAGCATGTATTCAAATTCACTGTGGCTGTATAAGGACCTATTTATTAGCTCAGCTTTAGCCAAGTCTTAGAAGAAACTTGCTCTTAAATTTCCATTTTCACCCAGATACAGGCCCTTAAACAGGCTTGTGCTGACTGGTAATAATTAGGCTGCCTGACAAATTAGGTATAAACAATTGGTTAATGCAACTTGGGATTCCAAAGGATGAAGGATTAATACCAAAGGTACTTGAGGTGACCTCAGAAAGTTCTGGTCAGCTCTTTTCATCCAATGCCACCTCCTCTCCAGGCCATACGGTCTTACACCCAACAGATCTGATGCCATGGAAAAGTTGTCAATTGCAGTCTCTGGTTATGTGATAGTCAACCCTATCATGTCTTTGCAACACTTAATGCTCAGGGAAGGATGTGCATGATAAAGTTGGGTATTTCATGCAGTGATAGCTAGAAGTATATGAATGCTGTATTTCAAAATCTATCACCAAAAACATCTGAATTTTGCAGAGGAGCGCATTATGCAATCATTGCTCCTATTGATTAACTACTTTGTATAATTTATCCAGCTTTTGACCTCATGGAAAGAACATTGTGTAATGCAAGGTAAATGAAGCCTTGCCCCTCAGTAGCTGTATTGACCACATCACTACCCCACCCCCTGTTTTTTTAAACTGACCTCTGAATAAACTGGCCTGAATGTCATGCTTTCAGGAAATTCTTTGAATCACTTGTAGGAGAATCTTGTTTAAAGATTTTAATTAAAGATCTTAAAATATTTTAATTAACATGGGGTTTGTATGTCGGTTTAGTCAAAAGATGGAAAAACTTTCTTCAATAGAGGAACTGTGGGGTAGCACTATTTCAATTTTGGTTCCTCCCACCTCTCTCCTGCATTTTTTATGACAGATAATCCTCAATTTGCAACTGTAATTGAGCCTGTAGTTATGGTCATAAAGCATGGTATTTGTTAAATGAGTCACCATGTGACCACACTCAATTTTACAACCTTTTTTGTGGCAGTCTTTAAATGAATGTAGAGGTTGTTTAGAGAATGTGGTGGTCGTTAAGCAAACCAATTTTTTCCAATGTTTTTTTGACAGAAATTGGCAAAAATCACCAAAAACTGTGGTCATGTGAACAGCCACAAATGCAAGCCAATTGCCATTCAAAATATGAACACATGACCATGGGCAGTAAGTGTTTTTTGGCTGCTGGAAAATTGGGTTGTAAATAGCTCTGGGAAGGTCCATCTTAATTTGTAATAGTCACTAAGGGATTGGTTGTTAAGCAAGGACTACCAGTATCTATCATGTCTGCTAACAGCTACCTGGGAAAGCTGGCTTACAGAAGGGCACATTGTCTGTGTCAAGAATTTTCCTACTTGTTCTCAGAGCAGCCTGATATACTCAGAAGAACCACAAACCACCTTGAATTGTATTATCAGGGGCTGGCAAAACTTGTTCCCAGTTTCATGTGACCAGATTTGGTTCCAGTGGGAAAAAATGGCAAGAGAACCCTACTGAGATACCAGTGTATCTGCAAGGGGTCTTTCCCAGTTCCAGCACTGCTGGCCCCATGTTGGTATTTGAAATAATCAAGGAGAAAGAAGGCCCAGGCTTAAGAGTGTTTACTCTCACATTTCCCACTATTCTGATAACATAACTCCTGCCCAACCGATCTACAGTTTTTCAATGGTTCAGATCAAGAGTTCCCAAACAAGGGCAAGTTTAAGACTTGTGGACTTCAACTCCCAGAATTCTTGAGCTAACATGACTGGAGGAGGAATTCTGGGAGTTGAAATCCACAAGTCTTAAAGCTGTCAAGTTTGAAGACCCCTGGTTTAGATGAACCTTTGAACATGTAGAGACCTGAACACATTTTCAGATTTATTTATTTGCATGTAATTCTCTCCCCATTTCACTCCCTTTCAATTTCTCCCTTTGGTTCTGTTGATTATAATGTATTTTGTTTGATGTTATACACCATATTTAATTTGGCACTCTTAGGGCCTTTTATGTGATATGGTAAATGCGGTCCTACTCTTTTCCTTCTTTCATTCAAGCAAAACTTCTACAATTATTGTTAACTTGATTTCTTGTTTTTGTGATGCTTATTAGATTTGGCAGTCAGCTGGTAAAACTGTTAACTTGGTTACTAGTTTCCCTTCAAAGGACAAAGTCTTTGTTGCAGAAATAACTTCCTAAGATTGATAAAACTTTTCAGACAGGAGAAGCTCATAAAATCAAGCCTATGCCCTTCCAGAAGCTTTTGAACTACAACTCCCAGCAATCCTAGGAGTTATAGCTTGGCAAATTTGGGGGAAGGTCTCAAGTTACATCATAAATACACAGGAGCAACATCCACAAACAATACTATATTGGTTTCTCCGGTCTATAATACTCTCAAATGCAAAAATGATTATGAGTATATTGAACCTTGATATTGCCTGGAAATTATTATTCCCTAATCCTAGGGGTGTTGAGGGTGAGCTGTGATGATGCAAAGCATTTTCTGGGACACTCTGTTTATGAAGCTCTTTTTCTAGACTGAACCCTCATTCTGTTTCCCTAGGCTCAAAACTCCTCTTTTGCCCCACCTGGCAGGCAATTAAAATTTGGCAAACCAAGGCTCCATTCTTGTTGCAGCAGCTGCTGCCTACAGGGCCTTTCCCATGAAACAGAGTATGGAGATAACAAAATCAGCCAACCACAGGCATCCTATCCCGCAGGAGCTTCACTCCTACTTCCTCTCTTGATGCTGCCACATACACAATCATTTCCTCACTCCCAGTTCCAGCTCTTGCCATCCACAGGAGATCTGGTCTCTCATTGTTCTGCTGAGGGCCTGATGGGACCCAGGACCCTATGGCTCTGCATGCATCAATGGCCTAATGCTGCTTTGTCTTTCTACACTGCCCTTATAGGAAATCCTGGTCTTGGAAGACACTTCCTTGAGGAGCTTCCTTGAACAGACTCAGTGTCCTAGGCCAAAGTGTGGTGTGTGCAAGGCCACAGTCAATATGGCATTAGACTTACTTACCAGAGGTTCCCCTCTGGCATATGGAAAGAGAGAAGAATTTTAGAATACCTCTGAGCATAGGCAGAGTATAATTAATCCATTCGGGTAATGCAGATCACCCTTACATCCTGCTCCAAAGCTTTCAGGCCAAAAGATCCAGTACTTTTTCTTTGGCAAATGAACTACAAATTACATTCAAGATGATAATTTGAAAGAGGAAAACTGGACAAGCACAACAAACAAGATCTTGAGGTCTCCCCCATGGTTGGGATTCAAATTTTTTTAACAACCGGTTCTGTGGGCGTGGCTTACGTGGTGGGCATGGCTTGGTGGTCGTGACTGGATAGGCATGGATTGGTGGTCATGTTATTGGCTGAGTGTGGCCAACTCAATATCTCTCACATCAGGGCACGCATCTCCTCACCTGGCCTCTCATGACTGTGGGGATGCTGCAACAGTCATAAGTGTAAAAATGGTCATAAGTCACTTTTTTCAGTGCCATTCAGTGCCATTTCAGTGCCACTTTGAATGGTCACTCCACACAAGCAAAGTACCAGCAAAGGTGGGGGAAAATAACTCCAGATAAGTTCCTGAGACAGGAAGTCTATTCCTGCCAAGGATGTAAAAAGGGTTAACGGAGAGGCAGTTTCTGTAAGCAACACCAGAATGTTTCCTTCCTGCCTTCCTTACAGGATTAGGCCATTAATTTCTTCTAACAACCGGTTCTCTGAACTGCTTACAATGTTAACTGGTTCTAGCGAACAGGTGCTAACTGGGAGAATCCCACCCCGGTCTCCACCACCACCACCACCTCCAAAATCAGCCTGATACCAGCCACAGGTGAACTGGAAAAGTGAGGCAGTTTGCTGTACTTAACACATGTGAGAAGACTACCAGCTCCTTGAGAGGCTAACATTGACTTTAATTAGCCCAAGCTGGTTGGCCCAGCTCTCCTCACTTGCTCTCTTGGAATGATTAAACTTCCAGTTTTCTATGAATTGGAAAACTTCCAGAGAAAGCCTTTTAGAGCCAGAAGAGACACAGCAGCAGGATTTCTGACAGATCCTTTCTGAAGCTGTTAACTGAGGGCAGGTTCAGTTCCACAAGGTTGGAGAATACAGTTCCTTATTGGCAAACTAAGACTCACTTCCTGAGCCACACAAATCCCCTGCACATGTTAACACCAAGCCATTGTGCATAAGTGCACCAATGTGCCTACCATCCCTGTCGTGTTGTTTCTTTTTTATTCGTATCCATTTGATGTATTCATAACCATGCTTATACTTATACCCGTTATCTCATACTTGCTTGACAAATAAAATAAATGAATGGTTTGTTTCATCCAGATTTCTTGAATAAATCGCCATTGCTTTGGTACACAGAACATATGAAACCAACATTCTGCCCTTAATAGATAGGTGCGAATCCAGCAAAATGTAGTAAAGTGTAGAGGGTATATTCAAGAACAGCCTACCAACTGTTAGAATAACAAATCTGGGAATTCCAGGAGCAACAGACCCTTCCCAACACATCTGAATTGACATGTTGAGGAAAACTGATGTGCTTTGAGCTATTCTTCCTGGGATGGATACAGTATGAAAGAACAGGCCAATTGGGGGCAAATCAATGCAGCTGCTGTTGCCTGGAAGGCAGAAAAGATAGGAGGCCTCAAATAAGCAGCTCGCTTCCAAAGTGGAAAATGCTAAAGTTGACGGTTGTCTCAAGAGTCCAGCCCATTTCCTTTTTTGGGAGATACCAGATGCTTGAGGACAAGACCTGTGGCTGTTCATTGACGTGAGCAAAGAACTGCATATGGCACAGGATTTGAGGCCCCCTCTTTTCTCTGGGATGACAATCATACTATCTTTTCTATACCCCACTTTTTAGAGAGAAAGTAATAGTTTAGGAATGCTTGTCCAATCCTTTCACTAGACAAGTGCTATTTAAGGTGAATCAGAGTTGGAGAAAAATCCTTAGTTTTTTTTTTCCCTCAAAGAAAACAGTCTTTTTCTTTAAAGAGGAACTCTGAAGTTCTCTTAAAAAACATAACAGACTCTGAAGGCTCCTAGTCTGAAAAAGTATCTCCCTCTGGGGAACAAACAAAGGTTTGTTTGTTAGAGGATTAGATATTGTAAGTTAATTCAGGGATCTTCATGCTCTGGAGAATTAAAGGAGAAATCTGAGGTCCCAGTTGTGAAAGATAAATGGGGTGTCTCTGGACCTTGTTTTAATTTTATTTTAACCAGCTCATCCAGATAAAATGAAGAGCAACTACATTTTTATGGGTAGGAATCAGTAAGCTGCTTAGAGTCATCTCAGTTGAAACAGCATAGACATATTTTGCAAGCATTTGTAAACGAACCTGGCTATTTAGCTTGAAAAATATGTTTATGCTTGAGAGAACATCCCATTGAACTTAATAGGGTTTCCTTTTCTTGACCTTAAATTGGCCTTTACTGAGAGGCAGGCAGGCAAGCAGAGAAAAGGAGAGGCTATTCTTGTACTAAAATGGATTCCACTAACTTGTGATTGTACCAAGTCTTCATCCTTAGAGATTACCAAAACTGAGATCAAAGAGGGAGCTGTAAGTAGCATTCAGGTCCCCTGTCTCATGTATGTCATGAGGTTATTCTAGCTATGGAAAGAGCCATCATGCCAATTTGAATTAAACTTACTTCCTGACCCATCCACAGTCATGTAGTTCCACTTAGAATGGTGGCTCAATGCCATTCAGCCAAGGAAAGATATCATTAGCTGAAGCAATAAGGATCCTTGGATTTAGGGGCAAGGCCCTCTTTGGACAGCTGGTTATCTTGCAAGACACAAGGCATACAGATCTCTTGCGCCAGCTTCAGAGCTTCTTGCATGCCCTGTGTTGCTTGAGGCAGCCAAGCTCTTTGGAACAATGCTAAAAGGGCAGGTTTGCAGAATAAAAAGACCACTGGCTTTGCGTCAGGTGCTTATATTGAGCAGGACTGACAAATCTTTATTAACATTCAGGCCCAAGTGAACCTTCACCTGGCAATCCTAACAACTCAACAATATTCACACAAAATATAGCTGTAATGCAATGTCGTGTGTAAGTCATATCGTGTGTATAGAAATGCAAGAAATAAATGCATGAATCTCCACATTTGTAACTAGTTTCCCTGACATGTCAATACACAGTATCAGGAAAAGTTAATTGGTTGCTCTTCAGCCTATTCTACTCTTCAGAGATTTGCTCTCTCCTTGGGGATGCCTATTGGCTTCCCATATACTGCTTGTTGGGGAGATTTAAGCAGATATGCAATTCATTTGCTTGTTGCCCTCTAAACCAAATAAAACCAATTCCCACCTTTGCACTTTCTGCTGTTTGGATATGGAGGGAGTGTGCGATGATATCAAATCAGAAAATGTTTGAATTAGACACAGGCGGGATCCTATTCTATCTCAAACAGTTAAGTTTCTCCTCGCTCTTCCTGGAATTATTCTTTTTAATTGCTAGGCATTCTTGACCATAACCTCTCCATACACAGCACTCAAAAAGTCAAGGATAGGGGAGATTAATTCTGCTCCTTCTTTGCAGCTTCTCTGTCCAGTAACACTTGGGATACTTTTAGCTCTTGCAGTTGGGTCAGTTTTGTCTGCTTGAAACTTGACAAGCAACAGCATGAAAACTAGAAATAAAAGGTAGAAAGGAGAACACTCATCCCGATATAGCTCAAGGGATAAACAAGAAAAAAAGAAAAAAAAACATGCAATAACCATTTGATTTATTGATGGAAAATTCAGTTCTGCAGCTTCATGTGTTTAACTGTCCTTTGAATTCTTTACTTGTTTGCTTTAAGTATTACAACATTAAGGTCAGAAATAGAAGAGTTCTATGCCCTCTATATTTGGCAATAGTGCAATTGGGATCCCCCCTGCCCCCTCCCCCATTTTGATGGTTGATTTCTGAAAAAGAGAGCACCAACGTTTCTGTTTAGAAATTTCATCTTCTTCAATTAAAAGCCTTAATCTGTAGTGTACAGTACTCTGCTCCAAGTTACTGTATTTAGAAGTGACTTTGCACATATTCTGTTTTCAATGTTGTATGATAAACACATAATATTCATCATAAAGTTGAACCCTGGTTCAGACTCTGACTTTCTCCTTACAGTCAACATAAATAAGATTACAGAGTCAAGCTAAAAGTCAGAAATTCAATTTTTTTGTACAATACTTAAGACAACATTGCCTTAATATAAAAAGAGAAAGGAAGGTACAATTCCAGAGTATTGTATGTAACCTGCCTATATTTGCAATCTTAGATTATTCTTTTCTTCTGAGAGTGATTGCTCCATCTTGTGTTGAGCCAGGAAACAACAAATAATCACAGAATGAAGTGCTCTAAAATATCCCTGTTCATTTGATGGCCATTGGAGTTGTAATGGCAATACAGCTTTTGCATTTGTTTATAATTTGTTCTTTCAGAAAGCAAACAAAAAAAAAATCAAACTGGAGGTAAATTACTAAACCTTGCCAGGATCAGAGCTATGTGCTCTTTCTGTTTGAATAATGAATCCTAGAGGTGACATCTAGAGAACAACTTTGGTGTAATGGATGAAGTGCTGGACTAGAAATTGATGGATTCTGAATTTTAATCCTGCCTTAGATAAAAAAGATGAAAACCAGTGGAGAGACTTTGGGCAGTTACTCTCTCTTAGCCCAAACAAGATTGTTATTGTGGTGGAAAAGAGAAGTGAAGCCATTATTTATGCTCAGTCGAATCATGCAAAATAAAGGAGGGATGTAAATCAATAAATATCAAAATTGTATTTGGACTAATCATATAGAACCCTTTAAGGCTACCTTCTCTGATTTTCTAACTCCAGTTATGGATTGCCAAATAATATGTCATCTGGAAAACACTAACTGAAGGAGATTATATTTTCTTCTGTACATTTGCTAAGCAACTGTCATACTCTCAGTTCTGAATCTTGTTTTGTCCTACCTCATTCTGTGACCTTTTCTCTTTTTTTCTTTATGTTAAGCACCAAATATATTGTACAAACAGATATTTGTACAGACTTGAATTGTTCCAAATGTTATCCAAGGCCCAAATACTTTTTCCTATCATCTTCATTTAAGGTTATACAGATTGATTAGTAGAAAGTTATTTGGGTGTGCCTTTTCTGACTATAGCAATAGCACTTAGACTTATATACCACTTCACAGTGCTTTACAGCTCTCTCTAAGCGGTTTACAGAGTCAGCATATTGCATATAATCTGGGTCCCCATTTTACCAACCTCAAAAGGATGGAAAGCTGAGTCAACCTTGAGTCAGTGAGACTTGAACTGCTTACAGTTGGCGGTCAGCAGAATTAGCCTGCAATACTGTATTCTAACCACTTGCACCACTCCAGCTCACTAACCCATTCTGTTAAAAGGCAGAAGCTTTCACGAGTCTTTTAATAAAAGATGTTAGTTGGAAAAGGTGCTACCACACTCCTGATCTTTTGTCACCAAAAACTAACAAGGCTCTCCTTCTATAATGTCTGTAACAAGAACACCAAATTCAGCCATTTGGGATTTATTGGAAAATCACTTCATCATTATAGGAAGATATTTGATAATACAAATATACATATAAAAATATAAGATATGTGTATATGGAGTTTCTGATGCTATTCAAAGTGGCCCCTTAATATTTGCTTCTAAAAGATCAGTAATAAATTGTAGTATTAACTACAGTTTGTATATATAAACTATACATTGTAGTAATAACTGCAATTGCACTTTTCCCTTTGAATACCTGACAAAATCACTTCAAAAATCTGTACTTGAAAATTACAGGTATTGGATTTCCTTAGCTTTAAATTTATTTAGAGGCTTGGTATTCTCCTCCATAACAAGGCGGGGTGGGGAATAACATTATTCCATCTTCAGTCTGCAGAACACTGATCCAGAAAGTCTCTTATCGTTGCAATATATTTTGGATTCAGATATACTTATAGCCCCTTGATTATCATGTGACTACAGGTTTATATCCTTCTTTAAAATGAAGTATTCCAGGTCATCACTGGACTTGGAAGCATTCTGCATTTAGCAGAATTTTTTCCTGACAATTGCTGTAACTCCATTTGGTTAACACACACATTCATATGCTGAGACAAAAACAGTCACACAGCATAAGATGCGAAAGATAAACTGTTAATTCTGCATTATTTGTTATTGGGATACAAATTGATAGTTCCTCTATCATTTAAGGATTTTTCTACTCAAAATTTGCTGTTCCACAAGAATAAAACTTGTCGGATCAGAGTAGCCTTTATGAAATTGTTAAGACAGAATCCACCAGTGCATTTATATTAACAAAAATAGTTTTCATGCATGATGTAGAAGAGGTGAATATCCCTGCCCAGGGAACCTTTGAAAACAGACCATTAATATTTATAGAAGGAAAAATACAGTTTTTGAAGATAGAGGTCCATAAGTCTGAATTTCACTCTTTCTCAATGTATTTTGACAAAAGTTGAAAAATATCAAGCAGAATGTAAAACACTGTTATTTTCCAATATTCCAATCTCAAAACAGGTCTTTTTTTTAGTGTTCTGAGTTCAGTTTAAAAAAAATTATTTTAGTAATTTTGTCCAAAAATCAAAACAACACCTATATGTGACAAAACAATTTGCATTACTTGCAATGGCTGCAAGGAAGATAGGAAAGCAGGTGCTGACAGTGTGGTTAATGAGGGGGAATGAATTGAACTGAAATATAAAACCTGACTTTTAGTGCCATATTATTATTAGGTGGTTTTTAACTTTTTGTTTTAGCTTGTAATCAGATTGCTTTCTTCCAAACTTTTTCTAGACTTAGTGATTACTAAGCAAACATCCGAGATAAGCCTATCCTGCCAGCTTACCAGGTAAACACTGCTGTTTAAAGAAAACAATTTGTTCATGCAGATAAGGTAAATGGATTGTGTTGTGATATTGTACACAAATAGCCAACTCTGGCTGATCCTCCCCAAGCCTACATATAATCAAATCTAGTTAGTGCTTATTTGCAAGACCATCAAAAAACCCAAGGATAGTTAGACTGGGAAGTTACACATTTCAACAGGAAGCAATAGCTAAATCACTTGACATCGTTGCTAAGAAAACTGCTTTTTTAATAGTCAAAAGTTGAATTTTGAGTCTTTACCTTGACAACCTGCACATGTAATGTAGTATTGTAATTTATATACAAGCATTGCAAACATGTTCAGATAATGAAAATACATATCTGTATTTGACATATTTTATGAACTGGGCATGGCTAGTCTAGTGAAGAGAAGGACCAGGGGAGACATGATAGAGGTCTTCCAATACTTGGGGCTGCCACAGGGAGGAAGGGGTCAAGCTATTTTCCAAGGCACCTGAAGGCCAGACAAGGAATAATGGATGGAAACTGAACAAGGGGAGATTTAACATGGAAATAAGGAGAAACTTTCTGACAATGAGAAAAATCAACCAATGGAACAGCTTGCCCTCGGAAGTTGTGGGAGCGTCATCACTTGAGACTTTCAAGAAGAGATTAGACTGCCATTTGTCAGAAATTGTGTAGGGTCTCCTGCTTGGGCAGGGGATTGGACTAGATGACCTACAAAGTCCCTTCCAACTCTATTAATCTTTTAAATGTATAATAAGTGTCTATGTGTGCATTTATATAATATATACTTTGTGCATGTACACATGCCCTTTGAGGGATTTTTTTTAGGCTTTAGAAGATGCTATCTACAAACATTCTTCAGTCCTGGTGAGTTTCCAGAAATCATTTTGAAATGCCCAACTGAACAACTGATATTGCTTTGGGACTGCTAGTAAGCCAGATCTGATATTTTTCTACTGTGCTATGTGGAGTTTAATTTTTCACAACTGAACTCTCAGCCTGTGAAACTGTTTCTTTTGTCCTTGTGAGCTCCAGCTTGTTTTGCTTCCCTACTGTGACAATGCTCTATACAGCCCTCGACTTGTGACCACAAGTGAGCCCAAAATTTCTGTTGCTAAGTAATTGTTAAGTGAGTTTTGCCTCATGTTACGACCTTTCTTGACACAGTTGTTATGTGAATTGCTGCAATTGTTAAGTTAGTAACATGATTGTTAAGTGAATCTGGCTTTCCCCGTTGACTTTGCTTGTCAGAAGGTTTTAAAAAGTGATCACATGAGCCCATTGCCAGTTGAATTGCCAAGAGCCCAAACTTTGATTACACAGTCATGGGAATGCTGCAACAGTTCTGTGAAAACTGGTCATGTCACTTTTTTCAGCACCATTTTAACTTCAAACGGTCACTAAATGAATGGATGTAAGTCAAGGACTACCTGTATGTTATTTCCATGGTTCTACAGTGCCATCAAGATAGATTCATTAACACCAAAATTAAAAAACAGGTTGAAGTGTAAACTCATTTTTAATTTTTTGAGAACCAAAAAAATAGTAAAAATAAAACTGTAGTGAAACAGCATTCCTAATAATGTTCAATCACTGTTCCAGTTCCACTCTTTAACAGTTTTTTTAATGTGTTTTTTTTTTTTAAATCATCCACTGACTTTTTTTTCTGCAAGTTGTATGCCTGGGATCAGTCAGCTTGATTACCATCCCATCTACCCTTCTTGGGCTGATATTGTTAAATTTCTTCCAAATTAGTTTGCCATAATTTTCTCCTTGCAAATGTTTTAATGCTAGCCTAAAATATCGTGGGCAACATTTTAAAAGTTTTGGGCACCATTTTCTTTCTCCTTATCTATCCTGTACACCAGTGGTGAGATTCAATTTTTTTTACTACCAGTTCTATGGGCATGGCTTGGTGGGCATGGCAGAGGAATGATACTATAAAATCTCCATTCCCTCCCCACCCCACTAACCTGCTTTCCAGCTCCGTTCCCCTGTGCAGGGCAACAAAAGAAGACCCAGCCAATCAGCTGGGACTCGATGGGAAGCAGAGAATAGATGGGGTGGGGCCAATCAGAGGTGATATTTGCCGGTTCTCTGAACTACTTAGAATTTCTGCTACCGTTTCTCCAGAACTAGTCAGAACCTGCTGAATACCACCTCTGCTGTACACAGAGATATTTTCTATAGTGCTTTAAGGCAGAGTATATCATACTGCAGGATCACATTTGTCTTAAGTTTCTTAAAGCTCCTTATGACAAACCTTCATCTACCTCAACCCATCTCTTTGATTGGCAAAATCAATGAACTGGGATTAGCATAGGATTCTATTTTTAAGACCCATGAAAATATTAAGTGTTTGTTTTGGCCATGTTTTGCCTTGTTAGCTGCTAGTCCTCTTTTGTTTTGAAGCCACTATATTAATGCAAGATCAGGATTCTGTGTCTCTCCTCCAGTTCTCAGCAACTTAATCAAGCCACTAAGCTGACATTAGAATCTGATAACACAGGAAATGTAAATTGCCTTAGCAAAGAACAAAAGCTGGGCTGGTCCACTCCTTTAATTCACAAACCAAGGCAACAAGCAACAGGTATTTTTATTAAGACTTTCAAATGTTTATCATATTTGTTTTAAGCAA
Organism: Hydrophis major; assembly: GCA_033807585.1. Classification (NCBI taxonomy): domain Eukaryota; kingdom Metazoa; phylum Chordata; class Lepidosauria; order Squamata; family Elapidae; genus Hydrophis; species Hydrophis major. Next base: position 227,390,248 of record CM066329.1, read on the forward strand.
GAGAGACAAAAGTGTCTTGAGGCCAGAAGGAAAAATGGCCATCTGAATTTAATGATAATACATTAAGGGGAGATAAAATTGAAAAATAGTTACACAAGTATATGAGCAAAAATAAAAAAGTTTATATGAGAAGGGTACTGCCAAGCATGCAACAGTATAAATGCATTGTCCTGAGGAGAGGTGGAATGAGGGCTGAAACAGAAAATTAACTCTAAATATCATAAAGCCTTTCTCTGGACACTTCCTTTTTGGTTCCTTCTTCAGGCCTGCTGGTGATGACCAATCCCTGATCCATTGAATCTTAGAAATTATCCAGTGGAATGAACCTAAGTGATTAGGTTATCAAGAATATAGATTAAAGGTTTCCATTTTCTTAGTCCATCAAAACAACTTTAAACCTCACTAAAAATCCAGAACCATATGTGCCAAAATATCTTGATGCTTGAGGCAGGAACTCCACGTACCACCTTTCTATTCATTTATAGAGGATATTGGGAATGTTCTTGTGCAAACCTCAAACAAATGAACTGAAGAGAAGGATTCCTTTTGTATTACCATTCATTTCACAGGTGCCTGCTAAGGGGAACTCTCCAAAACTTTAGATACAATGGGTCTCAATGGCACTGTCACAGACACTTCTATCTAAGCTGGCCATTTTATATACCTTTGGCTACACACTTTATTCAGCCCCCTTCTATCTTTTTACTGGAAACTTAACTTTCAAAAGGGTATTCTTCATCTCTGAACAAGCTCACCATCTTATTAAGACTCGGTGTAGCACTAGAAAGATACTAGACCAAATATGCGAGCACCAGGATTCTGGCACCACCGGTTCCTAGCTCATACAACCTTCCTTTAAAGCCTTGGTACTCTTCACAAGTCCCTGTTACAAATGTAAAGCATCACAACAAAAAGGAAAAAAAACCTTGTATAAATAAATACAATACAATGGCAAGATAAAAATATATCGATATAAATATAACACAGAATAACAAACTTTAATAAATTAGAAGTCTTCTCTCAGACATGGGAACAGAAACGGAGGAAGGAAATCTAACAGAATTTGGCCACCAGCTTTCAAGTACCATAGGAGGCTCCAAAGATGGAATCATGCAAAATAGAGTTTATGTTATAGCATCTGTACTCAGAGATTGGCTGATAAATGATATCGGCTGTAACATAGTTCTCAAAATTGTCAAGGGGGGAGAATTTGGACCCTTATAATAAACCCCAAGCAGGACTCCCCTCTTGGTGTTCATCTAGAAGCAGAAATAAGGCATGCAGGTAGCTTCCGTATTATCACCACTATTTCTGCTATTAAAGAATCGTGACAAACTCTTTATGCAAATCTCACCAAACCAACAAAGAGCACAAAAGAGTTTCTGCTCATTTCACTCAAACTGCCAGGCTGTTTCGTTGAATTTTAATAACTAGATCAGATCCATCTGGATGTGGTAGCTGCCTGTTGGTCAGATTCTCTGCCTGAGTAACAAATAGGAGAATCTGAATTAAAAAGTTGTTTGTGGTGATAACAGTAGAGAGGGAAGAAAAACCAGAGCAGCAGGCAAGGGATTATAAGGCAAGGAAAGTTCAGGAACATCTCAACAATGCAGAGAGAGTCTGTTCAAGTATTTTCTTCTCCAACTGATATAACCAATTATTTTGGCAATATAGTATTAGTCAGTTCCATTATTTGCTTCAGAGAACTAGTTTAGCACATTAATGAAAGAAAGCAGCAGTGAAAAATAAGCAAGTAGAATTATAGAGAGATTTGGAGAAGCAATACATTTTAATCATAAACTTTGGATGGTCACTGAAGTCAAGCAATTAATTAAAAGGAGCTGAAAATTATACAATTACAGCATCACTGCCAGTTGCATGGAGGTTTGCTTGTTCTGTTCCTAATCTTTTATGGACATGAAGTTTTGCATGCTTTTGAAATACAGCAAAGATTCATTTAATCAAAAACAGTATACTGAATTCTCATTTCAAAGACTCTCATTTAAAGACTTTGGGTGCAAGAGACTAAATTTCAGTTGGATATCTCTCTGAAGTAAGAAACATGTCTGTTGCATCTGAAGTAGGAACTTAAATTCAGATTAATTTTACTTATTTTACAGTGTTTGCCTCATAAAGACATGAATCACAATTTAATATGTAATTTGTGATTTGATATCTGAGATAAAATAAACACGTCTACCTCCCAATCAGTCTAAATTTAAGGTTCAAAACAAGTGTACATATACACCCTATTATTACCAATGTTTGAGTCTTACCTCTGTATTCAAACTTGGTGGCAGGTTCAAATTTAATCCTAAAGTAAGTTTTCTGAGCATAGGAAAAGGCACAGGTCAGGCCTATCCTGTCCTCATAAGGAGGGGAGAAAACACTATCCAGACTGTATACCAGTTGTCCGGAAGTAAAACAAATAACCAAGAGAACCTGGCTGAGACACAGAGACTCCAATAGCACCATGGAGGAAGCAAATCACCAAAGGGGGTCTGTGATCCACCCTCCACAAGTCAGAATAAAATATGTTGCCTGCAATTTACTTACTGTTGAAAATCAAACACTTAAAACCAGTGCAACCGATGTGGTTCCAATAGTAACTATTTTGCACTGACAGCCCTGTTAGAAATTTCAGCAGATTAGAAAGGGATAAGCTAAAAAGAAAAGGCATTCCCTTCTGAAAAAAAAATGCCACAGCTTAAACCCAGCAATATTAGCCCTTTACCTACAAATCAAGAATCAAAAGGGGGGAAGTTGGCTTGGGCCAAACCAATGCTTCGGAATTGGTATTGATTAAAATATATGCCCAAGCCAAATTAAAACAGAAAACTAATCTCACACATTGGAAGTCTATGCAATAGCTGTTGCTGCTCCACGTCATCTTACTGCCTCAGATCTTTTGAGGAAGTCCATGAGTTTTGTCTACCTAAAAATATTTTATTCATTATTCTACCCAATTCAGTATCACCAGCAACATATGAAATGCTCACTGTTAAGAGAAGCAGTAAGACCTCTCACTAGTACTTTGAAATATGCAGATAAATATGGCTGGAGACTTCATATCTGGTATCAAGTCAGCCTAGACCTTCTAAGGACTAGCATAATGTTATCATATCACTTGACTGCTCTTATATTCTCAGATGTCATGTGAGAAGGTTAACATATGGCTTCAAATTCCAGTCTCTAATTATAGTTTATTACATACATGCTTTCATGTAAGCTCATGGTAACACAAAGAGCAAATCATGATGGAAATAGCAACTGATTCTTAGGCAGAAGCCTTTTCTAGAAGAAAAAAAAATTAATGGAGAAGCATAGTTATAAATTAGATAGGAAGCTAGCTTAGCATGGAGCACAGAAAGAATTGGTCTTGATATTTTGGTATTTCCACAACCTACCTGGTTGCCCTCCAACATCACTAGCTACTGTTACACGAATTGGAATACCATCAGCATGAATCAGAATGCAGGGCAATTTACATGACGAGTTTTGAACTAGCAGTCTGAGTAGATCTGAGGTTTCAAGATCACTAAAGCCAATGCAAAGGAGACATTTGGTTGAAAAAAGACATAGAACCCTAACCTTTAGAAAAATAGGATATAGTAAATGTGTGCAATGTGATGGTCCCAGATTGGACTATTACATACAGGGGAAAGTGTTGAAAAATAATTAGAAATGCCAATTATAATCCATAATATCTGGTTCACTTATGACCTCCAAATGTTGTGTTCACAATTCATATTGCACACTCAGGAAACAGCTGAGTAAATTAAGAATATTAAGAATATGCTGATTTCTATATTGCAGGAGGATGCACCTCATTAATATCAAAGCTCTTAAGGCACCATTTACAGCCATGAGTTAGTAGTAACACACTTTTAACTATCAGTATGGGGAACCCAAACGCCCTTTTCTTGGCCTCTCCAAAAGGCTTAGAGTTTAAATATTTTGATTAAATATCATCATCCCTGCAATTATTCCAACTTCATAAATGCTATCCAGGGGTTGAAGTCTTCCAGATGTTACAAAATCTCATTCACTCTAGCTAAGAAGGGTAATGAAAAGGGATTGTGAATGTGATAAGTTGCCGGTCCCTACTTTGCAGACCTATTTCACTGTTGCTTCACAGGTTACCTTAAATTAAGTTCCAGCTCTTTCTAGTGGCCATTTAATTAAAATGGATTAGAAAAACCCTGCATGCCAGCTTTACCCAATAAACAAAGGCTGAGGCTAAGGGAAAAAAGCCAGTAGCCATGTGCTTGTATGTCCAATATTACTAAGGGAAGACATTTCCTCCTCCCTGTGTCTCAAAATAAAATATTAACAGATGCAGAAGATGCCTAACTTAAAAGAAATATGGATTCAAACTGCCTGATGATGTTACAGGTAGAAAACTGACTTCAAGGAACACACCTGGCTGATACCAAGAATTTTGCCTTTCTGCTCAATGGATTAAAGCAGAATGGGAAAAATTCTTCTAGGCAGATGACTTTGGACCTAGACAGAAAAAAGATGCTACCATCATAGCTCAGATTTGACATCATTCAACACTGTCTTCAAACTTCAATCTCTTATCATCTCTCTCATCTAGTTTAACCGTAGACAACAGGCAAGAGCAAGAATCTATTTTTACTGTAACCCTAAAATAGCCATTGGGGAGAGTTAAAGATTCAAAAGTTCTCTGGCAGGAAATCAAGTTGCGCACAGTATTATGTGTTCCTCCTTGGTGTCAGGTTAACAAATAGTAGTAGAAATGACTTCTGTTTAGCTCCAAGATACAGAATTTCCTGCTACATATTGTAGAGCTATTATGTCAACCTGCCACTTTGAGCAAGGTTCTGGGTTTAAATAGGACCAGCTAAATCACCTACAAATGGATCTCACCTATTCAGACATGATTATATGTGCAGAGAGTCAGTCTTGGATGTTATGTTATTGGGAAGACAACTAATCAAAAGACACATGCAAGCACAGTATAAAGTACTGCACACCTCAAATTTATTCTGTTAAGGGCACTTTGGCATCAGGTCTCCACTTATTCTCTCTGCCCAACCTCTCGTTAAACTGTTGACTATCCTTCAGAAAATTGCCAGTTTGGTTTTGAACACATCCAGTGTGTTTTGTTTTTACATGCATATGGATATTAGGGATATTTTTAACAATCAAAAGCTACAAGTGGAACAGAAGCCCCAGAAAAATAAAGTGCTTTAAAAAAAAAAAAAAAAAGCAAACTTGGGCCAAAATACACTGAAATAAGCATATGAGGCATTTTTTTTAAGCTGAAGCATCTCTGTAAAACTTCTAATGAGCTTAAACTGCTGGAAAATAAAAATATACCATGATGGAACATTAAAAATGTTTTTGGCAAAGCTATGTGGAAGAAAAGATCCTGATTCCAGAAGGATCAGAAATCAATCTGGGCCCCTCAGCAACCAACATCTTAAGAAATGAAGTGGGCGGGAGACAGAGGGAGAAATATTTGGGGGGTATTGATTAGGGAGGGGAAATAGGAAGAACCTGGCTGCTCCAGGGTGAACTTTGCTTTGAAAAAGACTATTTAGCACTTGGAAGGGAAGGGGGCACCAAAATGGATAGGATATTTGCCCAAAGAGTTCATTAAAAACAGATACATTAGATACAGAAGGTGTATTGAGTGTGGCAATCCAATCTAGTTGCTCCAGACCATCTTCCAAGAGAATTGTTGAACGATTGAGCCTAAATTGGATTACTTCACTGGCCACTCTTCCACATCGATGCTTGCACCATAATGACCGCAGGGAACCCGTCCCTACACATCAAGACAAAGGGGGAATCATGAAACCGCAGGAGATTCGGCTGCTGCCTCATCTCCCTCTTCAGAATCCCAGACTTCTGACTGTAAGTAGTTAGCAAACAGGGCCTTGGCACGGTGAAGGATCTTATTAAGGTTGTGCCGGCGAACCAAGCGATCAAAATGCATGGCTAACTCATTGTAGTCCATGTTGTTTTTGATTATATGGTCTCGATGCTCCAAAAGAATGGCAAGGCATAAGAAGAGTACAAAGGGATTGCCTTTGCCAAATTCTTGCGGAGGAGGGAGGCTGACTAGGGCAGGAGGAGTAGAAGAAGAAGTGGGTCCATGGGAGGGAGAAGTAGGTGTATTCACTACAGAGTCTCCCTTCTCTTCCTCAGATTGACTTTCCTCATTGCCATTAGTTGAGGAGGAGGCAGAATCTCGAGAGGGTGGTTTCAGGGCCCGAAGAGATGGAGCAGAGAAGGATTTAGCCATGTTAGTTGTCTGAATCAAGGGGTCCTGCTCACTGGTGCAATCTTCCTTCTCATCCTCTGAGTGCTGAGATCTGAGTGACGCTTCATCCTCCAAATTGTCTTCATTATGAGTAATGTAGTACTTGAATTCCCCAAAACTAGACTGCTTTACTAATACCTTCTCTTCATCAACTGCCCCCTGGCATGGCCGATCCCCAGCTGCCTCAAAACTACAATCTGGGCGTAGCATGTGTCTCCTTCGGATAGACTGGCTGCTGTCTCCGGGTCTGGCTGGAGGGCCCACTAATTCCACTTCCTTCTCTGGAGGATCAGGAGGAAAGGAACTCCATGTGATCTCCAGCATGCGCAAGGCATCCTCAAATGCAAACTCCCGTTTCAGCTCCAACAGCAGCCAACGATAGCAAAAGAAGAGGTCATCAGCACCCCGAGACAGGAGGTAGGAGTAGAAATCCAGATCTGAATGGCGGAGGAGAAGCTTGAGATGGGTAAATTTAACTGACATGACTTCACCATCTACCTGGAAGTTACCTTCCAGGCGTTTCATGATGCCACAGAAACAGATGAAGGCATGTGCTTCACTGTCCATTACAGCCAGGATGGGAGAAGCAATGTCACTCATACCCTGACAGTAGGAAATCTGTGGGTGGGTCACAGCATAGGTGGTCAGAAGATCATGCAGGGCTGTCAGGTGAGGATTATCATCTGAACCAGCATAGTACGGATGAGTGCGATCTGTTCGCAGAACATCCTTCAGCACATTACTACGGATGAAATCCAGATCTTCAGGGTTGGTCCGTGCTTCCCATTCCCCCTTCAGTTGCTCATACTCACGTGTCTTCTGCTTCATGTAATCCATACGCTCCTGTCCAGTCAAGCCATCAGGATAGACATTTAGCAAATACCTCCAAACAACCTGCAGAGATAGGGCGGGTTCAGTTTTAAAAGAAACTTTCTTCATCAATAGTGATGGATCAGCTACGGGAATAAATCTTTCCCCTATAACAAAGAGCTACTACCAGCACGTAGGAAGGCCAAGACTATTGCTTCAGAAAGAAAATAAAGGAATAGAAGGTTCTCCTCTTCCTCATTTAACTCTCGCATCCCTCTCTCAAGACAGAATGTTGGTTCCCAAATGTTCCTTCTCACCTTGCGCAATGAAGGCTCAACTCCACCATGGAAGATTCGGAGACGCAGTTCTGCTGGTCTTGTCAACTGGCCTTCATGATTCAAATACGTATGGAATTCTGAGTCACTCAAAGGAGGTTTAAAAGGTTTGACATCTTCCCCATAGGACCAGCTGAGTGCCTGCTGGACTTTTGACAATGTCCGTCCCACCTGACAAAAAAACAAAAAAGAAATCTGAGGTCAATAACAACAGTCAATGACTTAAAAGCTGGAAGGGAAAAAAAAATCCAAACCACACTTCACAAATACTTCCATATTTTACCATGCAAGATTTTAGGTTAATTACTCCTACAAAATTAGAGGGCTGGGGAAGAGTAATTTGTGTCAGGCACAAAAACCAGAAGCCACACAATGAGCTGATCAGAGTAGTACCTTTGTTGTTCCCCTATTGACAGGAATCTTGCCAGACTAAAGCACAAACTGCATAACTACTAGATAAATACTGCAACATATTAGAATAAAGCTAATTCTGATGGCTTCAAAATCAATTCTGAAAGACCCCCTGGAAAAGATAACTCCTTTACAATTCTCCAGAAAGCCACAAAAGTGGGATCCACCCTCACTTTGGAGCATAAGCTATTCCATAGGACAAAGAGTGCTACAAAGAATGCTGTTGTCAGGCCCTCTCGCACTGCATCTCCTAGTAAATGGGGACTCTGGGCAGCCTTTCAGGACAGGTTGGTAGATTTTTACCAGAGAAAGACAATCTCTTAGATATCCAGACCCCAAGCCATTAAGGTCTTTAAAGAAAACAACCAGCATCTTGTGCATATAAACACTGTGGTTTTACAAGAGTACACTATAACAATATTGAAACTGACTCATAAGAATGCAGGGCGCAGCATTTTGCATTAGATCTTGCAAAATACCATCCGATGAAAATATAAACTCCCTGAAGGCCCACCTGGGAAATGATGGATTGTGTGAAGGGCAGGGCTGCAGCTGCCAGAGATCTCTTCTCCACTAGCAGCAAGTCGGTACTGATAACATCCTTAGGGCTGATAATATCCCAGTCTTCTAGCAGGGGGCCTGAAAGATTACAACATTGTAAGCACATTTCTCAAACCAGTTCTTCAATCCCTCTCTCCACTCTGCATTCGCACTTTCACAGGGACAAAGATGTCTGCCAAAAAGGATGCAAACGAGTGTATATATATCTCGTTATAAGAAGAAAAGAATTTAAAACAAACTTAGTACAACTACTATGATTTACTAAATCATGCATTTACTTACTTTGGTTCTTTTGAGGAAAATAATGGAGGGGGAGGGCTTTTCAAGTTTATATTTCAGTCTAACTGCATTCTAAGTCAGCAGAGTTTTCTGAACTTGTCTTTGGTGATTAGATTACATAATGTTCTAAGCCACATTAATTTTTGCATGCTTCAAGCTGGAAAGAGGTACTGATAAAATACAAAAAGGGACCTGATAACAGATAGCTTTTGAGTGAGTCAAGCAATGGGTGGGATGTACCAAAATAGGCACACACAGACACACACACAGAGATTTACCTGCTGAACCCTATTGCTGTTTCCCCATCCATGACTATGCCTAACAATGCTGTATCTGTCAATGCTGTGATTCATACCTTCTCTTCTACAACAGCTATCAGCCACCATCCCCTCAAGAACAATATAAATAGAGAAGTTAAAGATAAAGAACTCTGTTGATGGAACATGCCCCCTGCAGTAAAGTGTATAGAATGAGAACAAGATGTGAGGGAATAGAATCTTTATTATTTTCTCTCTAGTTAATGACAAGTAAAATTTACTCACTGTCTTCCAAGGGCTTGATGTCTATCTTTAGTTGTAAAAAAGGCTTAGAAGCTCCAGCAAAGGCCATCCCCAGATCCCAGTCTGACATCAATGACAAGTACATTTCTTGGTTTTGCTTATCTCGGCTTAAATAGCTGATGGTAAAATTCTTCTTCCTGATACAGGGAAAGGGTTTAGAGTTCTTTTCACTAAAGCTAAATATCTCTTTCACAACCTGGCACGTAGATATTTATGTAGAAAATAAGACGAGAAATCACACATGCACTAAAAAACTTCCCACATGTGTACTGTAAAATAAGGTCTGGTGTTAAGTGGCGCTTTGGGGCAACTTCCAGCCAAACTAAATCCTCATTGGACAATAATACAAGAGTAATCAACGTTGCAAAGGTTGTAGGAGATCATTCAAAAAAGGAGACAGGGCTGATCTTTTTTCCAGCCAATTAAATGGAGTTTTTCTGGAGATAAAATACTGGGGAAAGACAGCCTCTAAGACAGTGGTCCCCAACCTCTGTGGCTTGGTGGCGTGGCTGGAGTGGGGAAAGGACCCGGGCCATGTGAGCAATGTGGCGGCACACATGCATGCGCAGCTTAACTTACATGAGCGGCAGGGCAGTGCACATGCGCACCATACAACTTTGACAAGTTGAGCTATGCATGTGTGCATGTGCGTCGGCTCGCCACTCGTGCAGGTTGAACTGTGCATGCATGCCAGGCTGCCAAACGGCAGGCCCAGTTCCGAGTAGGCCATGGCTTGGTAATGCACTGTAGCCTGGGCATTAGGAACGCCTACTCTAAGAGGCAAATGATCACCATCCCTTGATTAAAACTAATCAAAACCTGAAAAATATTCACCACTCAGGAAGTTGACTTGAGAAGCTAGTGAGTCATAAGGATGAAAATGAGTTAGGAGAGAATGCCTCTTGGGATCATCACCAACACCAACGCCAATTTTAAAAACAAAGAGACTGCAATATTTGGTCAGTGCCTTGCTGAATTCCAGCTATGTCATTTGGGATCCTGTGAAGCCACGATTGCTGGAAGGGGTTCCATAAGCTTTTGAAGGCTACCCAACCTGATATAATTTTTTTAAAAAGAGGAACAGCATTGTTTCTCTTCACTATACTTACAATCATATGAGAAGTTAGCAATAAATTGATGTCTAAAATAGGCATTTTTTTCTTAAAATGAAACATACTGTCCCACTTTATTCAGGGATGCCAAAACATCTATCCTCTCATTTTCTTAGAACACCCCCGTACAGCATTAGCAGTCTCCCTCTTGGTATGTGGCATTCTTTTTTAGCCTCATTGATAATGTAATATATGATACCATAATGAGGGAAAGGATCTTTGTTCATAGTTCACAGTCTGAGTTCTCATTCTCTTTCCAATATCTCAAAACAAAAATCCCTAGCTTGTAGCCCCATCAATGATGTGCTGCAAAATTTGCTTTCATTAATTGGAGCAATCATAATGGGAGCTGAAAGACAGGGCCATTTATTTCCATCCTGTCTCAGTGCACTTGCTTTCCAGAACTGACATGACATGATAAGCATTGTATTTCAATGTTTCTATTCGATAGAAATGTTTAGTTTAGTTTACTTTATTGTCACTGCACCTCATACAATGAAATTAAATACCATATTCAGTGTACATTATGAAAATAAACACAAACACACATCCTTCACATTCTATACATTGAATTGAAAACCCCCAACACTGCACCAACAGTACCATACAGTAGAATTCAACAGAACTACTGCCCTGGAATAGAAGCTGTTTTTCAGCCTATTTGTCCTTGTTTTTATTATCCTGTACCATCTGCCAGATGATAATAGTTCAAAAAAAGGGTGCCAGGATGAGATGGATCTTTGAGAATGTTTTGAACTTTCTTAAGGCAGCGGGAGCTATAAAGCTTTTCCAAAGAGGGGAGAGGGCAACCAATGATCTTCTGGGCAATGCTAACCCTCTGAAGTGCTTTCCTATCTGCCACTGTGCAATTGGCAAACCATACAGAGTTGCAGTAAGTTAAGATGCTCTCTAAGGTGCAGCGGTAGAAGGTCACCAGCAGTTTTTCATTCAGTTGTTTTCTGAGAAGTCTCGGGTAGTATAATCTCTGCTGAGCCCTTTTGACCTGGGCTGCAATGTGGGCACCCCAGGTCATGTCCTCTTTTAGGGTAACACCCAGAAATTTAAAACTGGCCACTTGCTCCACTTGGTCTCCCTTGATAAGCAAGGGCTGGATGTCTGATCTGTTCCAAATATGTCACAAATGACAGCCATTCGTGTGATGTAGGGTCTCCTGTTTGTGCAGGGAGTTGGATTAGAAGACGTCCAAGGTCCCTTCCAACTCTGGTTATTCTGTATTGTAACTCACCCATTGAGGTCAAACGCTCTGATGAGAATGTGTTGCAATACATCCAGTGAAGTGATCTGTGGGTCTACAGCAAAAGTCCGGAACTCAGGTTGCAAGAAGCCTTCACATTTCTGCAGAAATTGCACATATATGTAAGATTTAAAACACAGTGCCATTAACTGGATAGTCTGCATAATCTGTACCTATAATGTACATAGTCTCAGTATTTCCTGGGACAAAATAAAGAAATGTTATTACTGTTTCATTACATAGTCAAGATTATGACCACATTTGATTCAATGCCATATTTGTCAGGCCATCTCCGTTGAAGTATATTGTTAATATTTCATTTCCTCTCTTTGCTTATAGGCATGCCTTCTGAAGAAAAAGAATCACTATGAGAAAGAGAAGGGAAAATAAATTAGAAACAGCTTGCTATTGACTCTCCCTAATCAACTTTGAGTGATAAGTGAACAAAAATTTCTATGCATTTCCCAAATCAATAGATCAAACGTCTATCATTAACCACACTGGAGAATAATTCTGGGAACTGACTCCAATATACTTAGAAGAAATGAAATAATGAAAGATCGCTATAAATATTGAGGGCCAGGATCAATATATGTTCAAGTGTACATAACTATTATTTAAGCTTCTGTTCTTCATATGTATTTAAGTGTTGCAAAAAAACCGTATGAAGTAAATAGGACAAAATGGCTTTTAGCTTCGTATAACAAGAATATAATTGCCATGTCTGAATGGAATTTAGAATATGGTCCAAATTATATTTGTTGAAGTATTGAATCAAAGACCTGATTCTGACATGAATCAGAACAATAGTGTCCAATTCAAAAATCAAGAGCTCAAATCCCATGAACTCAAAAGGACATATTTCTAAATAAGGAAGGTTGTAGTTGCCAGTAAATATTTTTAAATATGTAGTTCCTTGTAACATATATGTTTCTTATAACATGGAAGAACCTACTAGAATGGGCAGCTATATTAAATCTAATAAATCACAATAACAAAATATCCTTACTTCTAAATTATTTAAAATCAGAACACCAGAATATGCCTTGAGTATGTTATATTTAGAAAAGTTTAGGGTTGGTTCGAAAAACAGCACATATTACCGAACTGGAAATTTAAATATAGTCTTAATTCCAAGCTACAGATAATACAAGCCAAAGCCGAGCATGATGTCTGAACAATCGGTGACTTCAGCACATTTTATGAAACAATGAAAATTGGAGTCTATGCTCTCCAGAACAAAAGAGCAATGTCTCAGCCAGGGCAAGAAGATATACATTTAGCAAGGTTACCTTGGAAATGAGCAGATTCCCATGCCAACTATGTGGCCAATTTCTACAGCTAACTACTCCCTACAATTAAATCTCCCAGTGCAAATGCTGCTGAAGAATAATGTTGGAACCTCAGCTCCGCTTTCCTCTGGTGTTCAATCCTTCAATAATTTCTTACCCAATTATTATCCACATTTCATCCTGCTGCAGATTCAGCTCCAACAATCTTGTGGGCCACCCTTCCAAGTCCCCGAACCCCTCCCTCGGCCCCATTTTCCAAGCACCATCCTAGTCTCAGCAACCTGGAGAGCCCAGTGAAGGGAAGCTGCCCTGCCCTGTGACATCATTATGAAGCCCCGCCACACCTTGGCCTCTCCGCCTCCCGGGCGCTCACCTTGACCCTCACACGAACCACTTCGTGTTCTTCTTCTTCTTGGGGCTGCTGCAGCCGTGGCCCCGGTCCTGATTCGGCCCCACCCCCTCCGGGAGTCGGCAGCGGGGATGCCTCTGCTCCCCCCGGGGTCGCCACCGCTGCCATCCCGACCCCTCCACCTTCGCTCTGCGGCGGAGGCACCGCGCGCCGGGGGCGCAAACGCCCCCCCCACTTTCTCCGTCCCCGTTACGTCACCCACCCCGAGGGCGCCTCTCGTGCTGTCAGCCAGTCAGCTGGCGGGTGTTCTCGCGCAAGGGGAAGGGCGGGGGTGGAGGTGAGTGGTGGTGGGAGAAAGCCTTTGTCCCCGCCCACCACTTCCGCTTTCGGCGGCAGTCCCGGCTTCTGCGCTGACTTCATCAACGCGCTCTTAAAGGCGCAGGGCGGAAAAGCGGAGGGTGGTGGGTCGGTCCATTAATATGTGACTCAAAGCTTTTGGCTGCTGATCTTGGGTTAAGCGGCAGGGCTTTGGAGGGTAGACAGAACAAAGGGCGGGGGAAATGACGATCGGGAGTCTTTTAAAACACACACACATCCGACTCAGACGGAAATAAGCGGCTAGGTAGAACAACAAAATGTTGTGCGTTGACAATTAAGGTGGAACTTGAACTTGAAAGCCGAACTTGAACACTCATCGGGTGTTGCGCTGTCACATAATACCCCCAGCATCCCAATAGAGAGGTATTCCCTTTGACGTCATGGGTATATTGCCATCATGTAGCCCCCAGTATGTGTGTTGTGGGGGGGGGGGATGGAGGACACGGAAATTTGGGTTGTCCGATCTAGGTGGCAGAGACAATCAAATGGCCACAAAAAAAGGTGTAGAAAACGGTTTGTGCACGGGAAGTCCGGGGTTTTTGCAAGCCAGGTCTGATACCAGCTGTATCGGGGGGGGGGCGGGGGAGGCGGTGCGAAGGGGGGAGATGAATGCCACCCAGGCTTCTCGGAGGCATCTCCCTTGGCCACTTGCTTACGAGGCGTTAGCGATCTGCGTCGGCGCCAATCGTGCACAGCTGTCGTTTTGTGCCGTGATCATCCGGGTCAGCACAAAGTTCCACGACGGCGGCTGTCCACTGGATTGGGCGGGGAGGCGAATTCGAAGCCACGGCTAGAAAAAGGCGAGAATGCTGGAAGGTGTATTGTTAATTTTGGGTTATGACGTATGGCGGAAGGATGGAGCATTGCACTTAAAGGGAACGTTCCCTTGAAAGCAACATGGTTCTTCTTAAAGCAAACCAGGATCACTGGGAGGGGGGAGCGCGGGGGGGGCACAGTTTATGTTTTACACGGCATCACAATCATATGATGAGATATTTAATAAGCTGATCCTTTTTTCCCCTCCTGATGTCACTAATAATCAGGAGTGGGAATCAGTGGTGGGATTCAAATTTTTTTTACTATCGGTTCTGTGGGCGTGGCTTATTTGGTGGATGTGGCTTGGTGGTCATGTGACTGGAAGGGTGTGCTTGGTGGTTGTGTGACAGGGCAGTTAACAGATAACAGATAATCATATTTGGAAGGTACCTTGTAGGTCATCTAGTCCACCCCCCACCCCACCCCGCTCAAGCAGGAGACCCTACACCATTTCTGACAAATGGCAGTCCAATCTCTTCTTGAAAGTCTCAACTGATGGCGCTCCCACAACTTCCAAGGGCAAGCTATTCCATGGGTTGATTGTTCTCACTGTCAGAAAGTTTCTCTTTGTTTCCAGGTTAAATCCTTGTTCAGTTTCCATCCATTATTCCTTGTCTGGCCTTCAAGTGCCTTGGAAAATAGCTTGACCCCTCCTCTCTGTGGCAGCCTCTCAATGTGTTTGGTGGTCATGTGGCTGGGTGGGTGTTGCTTGGTGGCCATGTGACTGGGTGGGCGTGGCCAACTTGATGTCACTCACGTTAAGGGATGCCTTGCCTGGCCTCAAAGAGATATAATTTCCCTCTCTATTTACTATTACTGAACATCCAAAATACAATATTTAATCCTATGTATAGTATATATGCTATATGTGTACATATATATTGTATAGTGTGTGTAAAGGCACACAAAAAGATACATTATCTACTATATATACTGTATGTGTATATACACACACACACACACACACAGAGCTCTTCAAAAACTATACACATTCAACCTCACTGTGTTTGGAAAAACACACCCTCATCCACTTTCTGCCACACATTTAAGTATAACTTCTGTACATTAGAACATTGCACACGCCTTCAGATTTACTTCCCTAGCCTGCACATGACCGTTAGACTCAGGATTTATCATGAATTGAGTAAAATGTGATGAAACTCACTTAACAACACTCTTGCTTAGCAACCAAAATTTTGGGCTCAATTTTGATCCTAAGTGAAGGACTATCCCTGCCTTCCTCTGCATGGCAGCCTTGTCCTACTACACTCCTCAGCCATTTTCCTCTCTGTTAGAGGCACCAAAATAATCCAGATTCCAGATGATATAAGGTCTCCTGCTGGAACAGGGATTGGACTAGATGGCCTCCAAGGTTCCTTCTAACTCTGCTGTTCTGTGATTCTGTAAGGATCTCCTGCTGGAGCAGCGGGTTGGACTAGAACAGGGGCCTTGACAGTTTTAAGACTTGTGGACTTCAACTCCCAGAATTCCTCCTCCAGTCATGTTAGGAATAACATAGGTTACTTAACTTAGTTTGGGTAAAATAATATATATAAACTATGTTAGTGAGTTTAAGTGTGTGTATCACTTTAACTGCAAAACATGTATTTTGGGTGCGGTTGTAAAATCACCATAAGAGGGAGCAAGAGAGCTCACTGTTTGCTGGCTTTTACTGGATTGCTGACAATGATGGATTGATGGTGATAACTGCGTGTTTCCCTGCTATTGCTGAAAGAAGAAAGGAGGTTTGATTTTCTTCATATCTCTAACTGCAAAAGAGATATATTACTGGACTGATTATTTGTAAGTTTACTGACCTCTTTTTCGACACTGGACTTTGCAACTGATTAATCCCCAGATGGACTGAACTAGTGTATGATATATGGACTGTGTGACTATGCTAAAATTCTTACTGGAATAAACTATTTAACTAGCACAGTGTATCTGTTTTACTGAGTGTAAGCTACAAAAACATTTGTCTCAAATATTTTGCCTGCCTGCCTGACTGCCGTGCAGATTCTGCTTGGGTGTATCCCTAACACATGTTAGCTCAGGAAATCTGGGAGTTGAGGTCCACAAGTCTTAAACTTGCCAAGTTTGAAGACCCTTGGACTAGAAGATGACCTCAGAGATCCCTTCCAGTTCTAGATTGCTGTGTTGTTTCATGGAGTCTTCTGAAACCAGGATTTGTGTCCATCCTTCCTCTCCTTTTTTTCTCTCTCCCTCCCTCCCTCCTTCCATGTATCTATCTATCCATTCATTCATATATCTCATTCACTTTCTCCTCCCTCCCTCCCTTTTCTTTCTTTCTTTCTCTCCCTTCCTTCCATCCCGTCTTTCTTTGTCTATCCCTTTTCTTCCTTTTTCTTTCTTTCCCTTTTCTCTTACTTTTCTTTCTTCTCTTTCTCTCTCTCCCTCCCTCTTTCACTTTCTCTCTCCCTCTTTTTCTCTTTCCCTCTCTCTCTCCCTCTTTCCCTCTCTTTCTCTCTCTCTTTCTCTGTTTCCCTCCTGCGTTGCCCCCAAAAGTTGGCACGCAAGGCTTCCAGTCCCAACAAAAAGGCCACAGGTGGGACTTCCTCCCCTCCTGCTTTTGGGGCTGGGAAATTCAAGTGAGACATGTGCTGCAGCCTCACCCCTCTCCCTCCGAGATCCCTTGAAGACCCTTGGACTAGAAGATGACCTCTGAGATCCCTTCTAGTCCTAGACTGCTGTGCTGTTTCAAGGAGTCTTCTGAAGCCAGGGTTTGTGTCCGTCCTTCCTCTCCTTTTTCTCTCTCTCTCTCCCTCCCTCCTTCCATGTATCTATCTATCCATCCATCCATTCATATATCTCATTCACTTTCTTTCTTTCTTTCTTTCTTTCTTTCTTTCTTTCTTTCTTTCTTTCTTTCTTTCTTTCTTTCTTTCTTTCCTTCCATATCATCTTTGTCTATCCCTTTTCTTCCTTTCTCTTTTTCTTTTTCCCTTTTCTTTCTCTTTCATTCTTCTCTATGTCCCTCTCTCTTTCTCTCTCTCTTTCACTCTCTCTGTTTCCTTCTCGCGTTGCCCAAAAAAGCCGGCAGGCAAGGCTTTTGGGTCTAACAAAGGGGCCGCAGACAGGACTTCCTCTCCTCCTGCTTTTGCAGCTGGGAAATTCAAGTGAGGCGTGTGCTGCAGCCTGGCCCCTCTCCCCCTGCCGGCAGCTCTGGGCTAGGCAGCTTTCCCGACTGCCTGAAACCTTACCTTCCTTCCTCCCACACCAAAAAAATCATGTGGTGGCTATAGGCTTTGCAGCGGCTTTGCTCCACTTCTCCGTGTCACCGCAGCTGCGTTCTAGGTTCCAGCCACGCAGGTCCAAACCATTGAGCCTGCTGCATTGGAGAGACTTGCCCAAGCAAGTCCGAGCAGAGTGGTGCAGCCTTCGAAAGAGGCAGCTGGAGACCGAAGAAGAGTCGCCTCCAGCCGCCCCTGTTTCAGCGCAACCGACCGGCTGCTCCCCTCCTTCTCTGTCTGTTTGTTCTGTATGGCCAAGGAGGAAGAGAGCAGTTGGCCAATTGGGGCAGGCTTCTTGCACTACAAAAGAGACAGCTGGAGGTGACTCTTTGGTCTCTAGCCACCTCTTTCGCAGCACAAGAAGCCTGCCCCAACCAGCCAACTACTCTCCTCCTCGGCCATACAGAACAAACAGATAGAGAAGGAGGGGAGCAGCTGTCCGGTTGGGGGAGGCTTCTTGTGCTGAAAAAGGGGCAGCTGGACATGTGGCCACCTACTGGCTGGCTGGGCTGGGCCAGACTGGAACAGGCGCATCCACCGGGAGAAGGAAGAAAGCATGCTCCGGGAGAGCAGATGTCCTGGGGCCGCTGCACATGCACGCTGCATGTATAGCATCTGCACACGCACACATGTGCAGCAGCCACAGGACATCCGCCCGAGCTGCGCCGCGGCCGCCACATGGTAAGGAAAGCTAGGAGAGTGACTGAGGCAAGTGAGCGACTAGGTGACTGAGTCAGCGGTCAGTTTGGCAACCTGTGCCAAATCACCGCTACCAGTTTGTGTGAGCCGGTGCAAACCGGTTGAATACCACCTCTGGGTGGGATTCAAATTTTTTTAACAAATAGTTCTGTGGAAGTGGCTTGGTGATCATGTGACTGGGTGGACATGGCTGTGGTCGTGTGTTTGGGTGGAGGTGGCTTGGTGGTTGTGGATATGTGGCTGTGTGACTGGGTGGGTCAAAAGAGAGAAACTCATCTTAACAATGCTCTTGGAGCAGGGGGTTGAACTAGATGACGTCAGAGGTACCTCCCAGCCCTGAATTGCTGTGCTGTTTCAAAGCCTGTTGTAGGAGGTAGTGCAGAACCATATTAACAGCATCACCTGTCAATCTATTTGCTTGTTATGCAAACTGCATGGGATCTAATAGTGGATTCGTGATGGCTTTCAGCTGGGACAGCACTAGCTTTTCAAAGGTTTTCATAACTACAGATGTTACAGCAACTGGTCTGTAGTCATTGCCGTTCCTTGATGGAGGGCTTCTTTGGCACTGGGATGATGGTAGAACATTTGAAGCAGAAAGGAACATAGCACATCTCTAGTGATCTATTGAAGATTTGGGTGAAGATGGCGGCCAATTGGTCAGCATAGACTTTTAAGCAAGGAGGAGTTATCTTGTCTGGTCCTTGTGCTTTTCCTGGCTTTTGTTTGTGTAATAAATCTGGCACTTCTTTTTCTGTGATCACCAAAGGTTGTGAACGCAATGGGTTGGGGGCCAGTTGTAAGGAACTTTGGCTGTTGTTGGTATGTTTGAGATAGGGGTTGTGGAGATAGGTGGCTGTAGTTTACTTTCAAACCTGCAGTAAAACACATTCAGGTCATCTGCTAGTTGTTGATTTCCTTCTGCCTGGGAGGGAGGTTTGCTGTGATGTTTTTAAGAGTTTTGTACTTATCAATCTTGGTTCCTTTGATGGCATTTTTTTGGCTGGGAAGGGGGAACCTTTAGCAAGAGAATGAAATCCCTCACTTCATTGAACTCTTTTTTTAATGTTATATCAAGGGGAGGCAATTACCAAAAGTGATTGTTAAATCAGAATTGGAGCCTGTCCCTCCCTTTCCAGGCCCTTCCAGCCTCTAGTCACTGGATCAGCTCCAAAACAGCATTCCCTATTTAGCCTCTTCTTCAGTATTGATGATACTGCATCATGTGCTGTACAATGACCTTACCCAGCGTTTTTATGTAAATGTTAAAGAGAAGAGGAAGAAATCTGAGGCATCACACATCGCAGTTATAAAACTCGTAAATTAGTACGATTGGATGGCTGATAGGATTGATGGCCAGGTATCTCCTGAGAAATATGCTTGTTGTACTTAGGTATTTAGCCATGCATAAAAATAAATTTGGGCTCATTTTTACTTTTTCAGAAGGAGCAATTAATTTAGAAAACATGAAAATTTTTCATAAAATACATTTTTTAAAATTCTTATTGGCCTTATCACATTTTCAGTGTTCTTTCTTAGAAGCAGGATTGAGAAAATTATAAAAACCCAAAGCTTTTACTTAAACTTTGTTTGTACATATATATTACATTTTCAGAAAGGAAATACCCTTCATCAGCTCTTGATTACTACAATAACCTCTACTCAGCCTATGTTACAGTCTCAGATTCTATAAATTGGTCATCTAATACTTTCATTGTCTACACAGTTGCCTTCTGTTCTAACAAGCCAGTGCCAACAAGCATTAACACAAGACAACCTTGGAATATTATAGTCATTACAGTACAATGCAAACCCGAAATTCAGTAATTTAGACATCTTGAATCCAGAGAAAAATAATTTTCTAATTAGTCTATTGTGCCCAATATAGTAATAGTAAGAGCGCTTAGACTTATGTACCGCTTCACAGTGCTATACAACCCTCTCTAAGTGTTTACAGAGTCAGCATATTGCCAGTAATCTGGGTCCTGATTTTACTGACCTCAGAAGGATGGAAGGCTGAGTCAACCATGAGCCAGTGAGATTTGAACTCCTGGAATGAGCAGTGAGTTAGCCCTGCAGTACTGCATTCTAACTATTGTACCACCATGGCTCAATGCTTTTCTTCCACAAGAAAAACAATGAAAGTTCTTGAACATGAAATTTTAGTTAAAAATCACCCCCTAGTATTACAGTCTGATTATATTTTAAACAACTCAGGGGAAACAAAATATTCTATAGTATAGAATAGAGAGAAAATTTTCATCACGGTGTTCTTATCTTCTTTGAAGTCTCACTCAACTCTAATAAAGTGGAACTTTGAGAAAATGCCTATCTCGGAGTTTATTGAGTTGGAGTTTGTTACTTGGAACGCTGACACTGGAACTCTTTGGTGTACTCTGCCACTGGCCACCATCCTTGCTTCACGACTTTGATACAGTGATGGGCCTTGCAATCCTTGAGGGGATCTTCGAATCAGCATCGCAGGGCATCATAAAACGGTCAAAATTCTGCAGCTCTGGAGCGTCAGCATTGTGCAGGGTTACCATCGACCTGGCAGTGGCTCCCTCTAGGGTTAGAGTGATGACTCAAATTCGGGGGCCTTGAGTCTGGAAATCATGTTCATACTCCTGCATATATGTGAGCACGTGCGCCATGAAGAACTCAAATTGTTGCGGGTCTCCATCAAATTTCACCCACAAGGGAGGGCATCTTTCTGCGGGGCTCAGGGCTGGCCGGTGATGTTCGCCGGTGCTCGTGCCACACAAGGGAGGTTTGCAGTTAGCAGCAGCTTGGTCGGCTGTTCCCAGGTTTGGAGTGGTGGCCCTGATGTCATTGGCTGCTGCCATTTCGGGGGCCCTTGGTTGCCGGTCCAGCTCCCCGCGGATGTTGAGGTTCTCCACGGTCTTCATCACCAACCGGGTGATGTGTCTCTTTAATTGATCCTTCCTCAGCAGTTCTTTGATCAGTTCCTCTTGGTCGGAAAGGGCTTCCAACTCCATTTTCCACCCTGGTTTTCGGCTGCTGCGGGTGAGGGTGACACTTCCGGTACTCCCATCCCAGCTGTCCTTCTTCCCGATTCCAATTGACCATCAGGGTGTTTTGGCATCTTCCAGGCTTGCCTCAACCTCTCTGATGGGGTACAGAGAGCAGGCATCAGGCTGGGTGGTGGAAATGTTTCTTCCCAGCATTTGGCTTCTCCCTGCCCGCTGCTTTGTTCAGACACAATTTGTAAGGTCCCCATAATAGAGTGAAAGTTCGCTTCTCCGGGTTGACCGTTTTTGCAGAGTCTGCTTTATGTAAGGTCCTGCATCTCCTTCTCACTCAAGAAAGTAAAAGGGCTTGAAATGCAGTATTTCAAAAGGAACCTTTTATTGAGCAGAAGTGATAGCAGAACAAAGGCAAAACAGACACTAAATCCCCTCAGGCAATACAGTTAGAAATAAGACATTAGAAACCCCTCCCTCCAGTCCAATGTGAATTCAGCCAATCCACAGGTGTGCAGATGTTACTGTAATGGCCATTCTGAGAATCAGGTAAGCACGAGAGTCATCTTCCTCTGGCTTTCAGAGTGAAACAACCCACATGGCCCTCCCCCCTTGTACATTCCTCAAAAGGTGAGAAAATCTCAGGGTACTTAGGCGTCAGGATAAAGATTATAAAATAGCAGTTGTCAGAGGTAGAAAAAGAATTACATTTGAGGTTCCCCCCTTCCCCCAGTTGAATGACAGTATCACTCTAGGGATCTGACAGGAAGAGTACAAGATCAACTTCTGAATGGCTGGAAGTACCGTCCAATATAAACTGCTGTGTAAGACATCAATGTTTTTTGACCTTGGTAGCATCCATTACTCTCTGGCAAGCACTAAAGTGCTTCCAGGCATCCCAGATGAGAATAGAGGGAATAATAATCCATGCAACATTCATGAAGAAAAAGTAAAACCAGAAGTAGAGAGGGTGCCACATCTCACCATGGCGAAAGCCATCACGGTATTCAGTGTAGTAGTACAGAATGGTTCCATATAATTGACCTATGAATTAGAGGCAGACAATATGGTTGATTAAGAAAAGATCAGAAATGGACAAGCCAAATAAGAAATGCAACCAGGTACATGGAACATTAATCAAGAATAAAAATATTAAATTAATTGCTTTTGAAAGATTGCATTAACATTTACATATTGACATACCTACCTACTGATACTACTAGCTGCAGTACATATCGATGGGACTGGCGTGAAAGAAATGCAACTACAGTCCAAAGACTGAGGGGACCCCAAAACCAGGAAGTCACGGTTTCCATGCAAACTATGAAATTATCTGATCTGCAGGTACAAAAATGAAATGAATGTCATCTTGAGGTCCCAAAACATCCCAACTTCCTTATAGGAAGGGCAGAAAGAAGAGTGATGATAGATAGATAGTTAGATAGATAGATAGATAGATAGATAGATAGATAGATAGATAGATAGACAGACAGACAGACAGACAGACAGACATGGCAATTTAGGGAAATATTTCATTTTATTTGATGTAGAAAATTGAATGCACATTATTTTAAACCATGAATAAAAGCTTAAAAACTGTACCCTTCCTGAGCTAAACCAATTAGACACCCTGGTTTCTCTGATACATGAAAATACACAAAGATAATAAACCCATCTTAGGCAAAACTGAAGAATTCAATACAAGTGAGGAAGGTAAACTGGTGCAAGTTCTTTCTATTCAAGCCTTGCCTGTTTTATTTTCCCAGGCTGAGTTACTATGGCGGAAGAGGTAGGAGAAAAAAAAGTGAATGAAAAATAAAATGGCGAGAATAGAATTTAGCCATCCCTTGCTGATAAAATGGCTCACCAACAACCAGATCTTCCACAGAGATGGGGGAACCCCACTCATCTCAA
Source organism: Hydrophis major (assembly GCA_033807585.1). NCBI lineage: Eukaryota > Metazoa > Chordata > Lepidosauria > Squamata > Elapidae > Hydrophis > Hydrophis major. The sequence continues at coordinate 227,413,549 of CM066329.1, forward strand.
ATGTTCATAAACATGAGACTGGAAAACAAATTTCATTCCCTCATATACTTTTTTAAGGCATGAATAAAATCCAATGTTTTTTTCTAAAATAATTTAGAAATCTAAAAGGTTAAAATCCTTAAAAAGAAATGCAGGAATTCTTTTAATTTTGTTGTACTTGCTCTATTAAAGAATTGCCTTGGCAACAAGAAATATATTAGAGAACTCATGCAAAATTTTTCAACATCTCAGCTGTATTTATGTTTGCATCATGTCAAGTCATCCTTTCCCTATCCCCGCACTCAAACCAAGTACTTTGTTTAAATTGCTTAGTGCTGGATCTTTGCAGAAATATACAGAACTTTGCCTGTCATTTCAAAGTTAATACTTACGTCATATATCTGCTGTCCCCTTTGGCATATTCCTTCCCTGGAAGATATAAAATAAGGAGAAATGAATAGAAGAAATCAGTAGGAATGGTGGTAAGTTTATGAATTTCCCTGTACTTTTCTTAATTATTAATTATAACTAACAGGGCTGTGCAGCACTTTAGATACAAATGTTTTGCACTCAGGGGTGCAAAACTAACATCTGTCTCCAAACTCTTTAAACCAAACACATTTTTTCTGAAGTTTTCAAGTAAATCCTATTCTAGAAAACAGAACTTATAATGAATGTGATATTTTACAGACCACATGAATGCTATCATGCCAATAAAACTTTCTAAATGCATGAGGACTTTACTTGGCTAAAATTATACTTTTTGGTAAAATGCAAATATTTGATCTTAAGAAACATATTTTCCCCTCTTGTAGTTTTGATACCGGCAGGACTCAAACACTCTGTTAAATTCAAATATAGTTGTTGGATCTGAAGCAGAAGGTTTTAGCATGGTGATGTACATGATTGTGGCTTATTCAGCAAACTATGAAAGTCAGATATGCAAAGTGCGTTATTGTGACTAATATAAAACATAAATTTTTTAGTCTGATTTCTGCTTGTCAAAGCAGATAGCATTATAGTTACGTTTTTTACCTAGACTTTTATAGGCATTAAATGTTTTCATCCTGCAGGTACTGTACCACTGGTTCAAATTGTCAGAACCCTTTATAGATGAGGGCAATGGGGTGGAAATGCTGAGGTTTATAGTTCAGAAAGATCTGGATGTTTGATGATCTTTCATCTCATGTCATACTATTTTCACTTCTCCAAAAATGGCAGCTTTCTCGGTGTGTGTGTGTGTCTTGTGCATGTGGAAAGCATTAGGTTGAAGATGCTCCATGGATTAATCTCAACAAGTAGTTAGGAAATAATTAGAGAACAAATTGGTTAAGGTCCTAGCCTAGAAACCAGAAGACAGTGACTTGGAAAAGAGAAGGATGGAGTGAGTATTAGGTATGCTCATCGCCTTGTTGACACATATAATGGAATTTTTAAAAAAATCTAATAATAATTGGAAATACAGATACAAAATAAGCTGAGCCATATGGCACTGAGGGAAATAGAGAGGACTACATCTGCAAAATATTGATAACTTATTACATATTCTAATTATAGATGAGCCTTCTCCCCCCAGGGCTCACTTTAATGCATTCTATTCAGCTAACCTGGAGGATAAACTCCAATATTTCAGTAAAACAAAGATGTTTCAAAAGCATCTGAGGGCAGACATATGGTACCTATGCAGCGCTTTATGTCAAATGCATCTTCTCAGCGTCATGCTGCAGAGGGTAAGGGGAAAATGATGCATTGCTCTAAACTAGGCCCTTTTCACATTCCTTTGTACCCCACAGCCCTAGCATGTAGCCTTTAACACAGGTTCCCTAAGTTTAACTATATGTGGAAATCTATTTGTGGCCATGATTTCTGGTTTCACATCATATTAAGTTCCTGTATGTTGGCCTTTCCTTATGAACTATTAAGAATCAGTACCCCTACATGCACAGAAAGAATGAAAGAGGTCTATATGGAGAGCATAGCAGAAGCATGAAGCTATTCCAATGTTATAACAGCTGAATCCAGTTTTATCTGCACATCTTACATTTTCCTTTTATTCCTATTGCACAATTGTAATAGGTGCCTTTCAAAGGTACATCAAAAAAACCGCATGCAGGTTCAAAAACTAACCACCTTGGAGATTTTGGAAATTTATTTCTGGGGTGATCTCAGGATAGGGCTGTCTCAAAAATAACCACAGGGATGCAAACAGTCCTCATTTAATGTCCACTTGTTCACTGGCTATTTGAAATTACAACAGTGCTGAATGAGAGGAGCTTAAAAACTGTCCTTGTAGTTGTGGCCATCACAGCTGCTCTGTGATCAGGTAAATGTGAGTCAGGTCCTTACAACTAGCTTGCAATTACATCAAAGTTCCCAGTCATGTGACTGCCATTTGTAACTTTCATTGGTGGCTTCCAACAAAGAAGAGTTCATAGGGAAACAGCCAGGAGGTTGCAAATGGTGATCTTGTGACGAAGGGATGCCACAACCATTCAAGACTCATCTAAAGACAAAAACTGGGACTGCCGGAACTGTTGCTAAGGTGGTGTGGTCATGTGAGTGACTTAGGGCCACATCACTTAATGAATTTGCTGGTCCAAGTTACTGTTGGAAAGCAAAGACTGTCTATACGAGTGTCACTATCACATATTTGTGTTTTGAAGTCTGACTCAAGTACACAATAGAAGGTTTGACCGCCTTGTGTCGTTTGGCCCATTTATGCCTTCTGCAGATCCTCCTGCCCACCTCCACTTTCCCCCATGTTAACCTGCTGCATCAAAAAAATAATAATTCCAAAATCAAGAGACAGAAATGAGACAGGCAGACATCTTACAGAGTTGTGAGAGAAAGGATTGATCCCCTGGGATTTCCATGTAGTAAAAAGCAAACCAGCCTTCAATTACACCATGAATAAAACCACAGACGGTAAACCAGCTAATGATCAAGGTGCGCCAAGTTCCAAAAGGGCCCCAGGTCTTGCTCCGCCAGCCTGCTACAAACCACATCAATATCATGAGAATTCCTACAATAGTGAAGAAGTATGTCAAGATCTGCCATAAGGGCTGCTCATTTGGGACGTAATTTTTGATTTCTAAATTCTGAGGCCAGTATGGGTGATGGACAACGGCCTTTGCTTCCAGAACCATAATGGTTGAGAAGATGTGAGTTGAGCCAGTGAAAAGGGGAAGGGTTTCTTCTGGAAGAAAATGATCCACCTGCATTAAATACAGAAAACTAGTTAATATACAACCTATTGTGAGATTCTTTCGGCTTGACAGCCAACAAAATAGAAACAGAGCTTATCCTAAAATCTGAACATACCCACAAATACACATATATCTGCATGCATGCATGTGTATATACATATATAATCAGGGGTGGGATGCTACCGGTTCTGCCCCACTCTATAGAACCGGTAGCCCTGAAGAGGAGCAGACACAGAACTGGTTCTGTGTTTGCTGCCGTTTGGCCCACCCACCTGCCCGGGCTCTTACCTATCCTTTATTTCCTGCTTTTTCAATCTCAGCTACTTTGCGCAGCACAGCTGAGGTTGAAAAAGTATGGAAAAAGAGGCTTTTCAAACAGTGCACACCTGTGCACAGTGTTTTTCAGCTGTCTGGGCAGCACAGCCTAAGCTTATTTAACACGTGCACAGCGAACCGGTAGTAATGCCGGTTCAATCCCACCCCTCTATATAATAGACATATTTATTAGTGTCCCAAAAGTCATAGCGCTGTCTTAAGCGTTTAAAAGTGTCTTTATACAATAAAAAGTTGCCTGCCACTGGTTTGAAATACATTTGCATTACACAGTACACAGCTGCTCCTTTCACAGAAATCATTCCAATAGATCAGTTGATTTCAAAGGAGCAAAGATCCCTTGGAGCAAAAACCTGACTCAAGTGTACCATCCTACAAATGCTGCCCTTCAGCTCAGAGCGAGTTACCTGTTTTCCACCTTCCAAACAACTTCAAAGCAATACCTCCCAAGATTCAGTGCCATCCATTCACCCAAAGTAGACATTTTATGAGAGTCTTGGTAACTTTTTTTTTGCATTGACAGCAACCTGCTTGTTAATAGACTTACAGCAACATTATTCAGTTGCTGTTAGATACCCAAGTTATTACTAAATAACTATATTTGTTACTTATCCTTTATCAGCTGATAATCTTTTTTTTCCCCAGAATTATCCTTCAGTTCCAATTTGGACAAGAAAAGAAAAGCCTTTTTTGTGACTTTTTTTTTTAGGAAGAAAAAAGGTTAGTAATTTGGCATACCCGATTTGGCAATCTTGTCCTGGCTTCCCGCAATTTTAACATTTTTCCTTGACTAGCAAAGCAAACAAATGCTGCCGTCTGTAGTAGAGGGTACTTGCCTCCGCTTTCTCCGTCCTGCGACTTGGAAATTCAAGCTGCATCCACCCACCATTCTAAATGCAGGAAAGCGCCCTGAATTTGGGACTCAAAAGCAAATCAGCGGGACGGTCTTAGCAGGATCTTGGGCAAAAAATCCCTAACAAAATAGGCGCTGTAATGAGGCACTTTGCAAATAGTCTAGAAAAGATTTGTGACCTAAACATTTATCCCATATAATCTTTGATCACAAGAGAAACAGTAGAAAAATCTATAAATCAGCCAGGAAATCTTATACGAAGGGTCAATTTTTCAAATAACAAAAACTTCATCTCAATCCTTACCCAACGTATCTTACAAAACGTCTGCACCAAACGCTTCTCATCTGTTTCCTAAATCCTCCCTTTAAATCCCGTAGCACACTCGGCTGGTATGGAAACAGACAGCTAAGCCAGCCAATCAACCTAAAAGGCGGGGCTCTTTTAGTTTTTTTGCCTTACCCGCGCTGCTAATGAGAACTTAAGCTCTGACATCGTATAATATTCTGCCAAACCGATTGGTGGAAGGTGGCTGAGGCGATGTGGGTTCATACTTAGTCTTTCACCGCCTCCTAGCTCACACGCACATTATAATTCAGGATTTGACTAGCCATGGTTTATTGAATAAGCTACCCTAGCTGGGTGCACAATAAACTATCATCTTCTTTCATTCACACAATGAAACAATGTGCTGCTGTATAACAACAAATTTTCTTCAACATTTATAAACATTGTGTCTAAATAAATCATGGTTCAGTATCTTCAGGATTCAGAGAAGCAATTTTAAAAAAGCAAGAAAAATCTTCACCGCTCAATTCTTTTTCAAGCACTTCTGCTTTCAAGCAGAAATTACTATTCTAGTCAAAACAGATATTGATTGGTTATTTGGATCTCAGCCCCCTACATAGCTAAATGTCGCATCACCTGTGTTTCACCCCAGGTCACGGGTTTCTTGCAAAGTGGCCTTGTTTCATGTGCCAGCTATGTGGTTTTTAGGGTCTTCATATAAGCAGGCTATTCTTGTCCCTAATATCCTGGCTAGTGGTTTAAGGCGTTAACTTCTGCCTTGCTAAGAATGTGCAGTTCCAACCCCTTTCCTATTACAGAGCAGCTCAAGGTTGCACTGCCACCCTCTGCCCTCACTGTAGCTCCCAGGGCCTCGCCCTGACCTCCTCGGGCCTCCCGTAGCTCACTGGGGCTCCCCAGGCCTTGGAAACTGGCAAAAAACATAGAAAGCCTCAGTCACAAGACTGTGTGGGATGTTTTAACTGGTCATAAGTGTGTGTGTGTGTGTGTATATATATATGGCTGTCAGAACACCAAAAACAGGTCAAGTAACTCTGGGGTGTTCAGTCATAAATTAGAACGCTTGCTAAGCAACCAGCCATTAAGCAAGGACCACTTATATTTGGTTTGCCAGTCACATGGCCACCTAGCTATGCCCACCTTAGTCACATGGCCACCTAGCCACACCCACCCATCACACTACCACCTAGCCACGCCCACCCATCACATGACCACTTAGCCACACCCACAAATTAGGCCATGCCCACAAACCAGTTGTTCAGAAATTGGAATCCCACCCCTGGTTCTAAGTATGCCTGTAACTGACATAAAATCTACTTCTAGAGAAATATAGATCTTGCATTAATTTTCTTCAAGCCTGGTGAATGAGTGCTGATCGCAGCTATTTTCAAATATTTGTTTTGCTTGCCTGCTATTTATTTTAATTTTTGTGTTTAATTTTTGCATTCAGAGTATCACTGGCTTTATCCTATTCAGTATTATCTGCTGTTCAGAGTCACTTGTTGAAATAGTAATTGTATAAATTGATTAAACAAATAAATAGCACTTGCATATCCTGATGCCAAATAACTCTTTTAAAACAATAATTTCCCCATTATTCATTGCCAGGAATAGGAAAGATATGCCCTAAAGAGCTCCATTTCCTGGCTACCATTTATTTAAATGTAACTCTTCTTCACTAGACCTCCACTTGCCTTTATTTAATATCTACACTTCATACCAGCCTTTTCTTCAAAAGGAAAATGTTATGTATGTACCATAGTTAATAAAGTATGAGCTTGAGGTTAAGTGCAGGGTTCTGGCCCTGCACTTCTGATTGGCTGTTAGGCGGCCAGATCGGATTGGCTAGTTCTTAGGAATCCGATTGGCCCTTAACAGAGGATTATTATTGGTTTAAAGTACTTGCATTAATAGCTCGCTATTGGACAATTCCCACAAAGGTTGCCTATATAAGGCAGGGTTCACTGTTGTTGTTTTGAGAAGTCACTATGGTAATAAAGAGCTGAAAGTCACTATTCAGAGGCTGTCTCCATTTACTCCGACCCATGTCCAAGTACTTAACAGAAAACATCAACAATCTACGTATAAAAACATGTAAAACACCAGGAAATTGCCCATGTGTTTCCACTGAATATTTATTTTATAAACAAATCAAAGTCATTTTAAAAAAGAATAGCCAGTCATTTTTTAATAGTCAACCTATGGTCCATAGCATTTTCGACCTTCCCTAGACAAGGGGCAGAAGATACGTATATCCTGGAATTTTAACACTGTGGTCCACAAAGACACTTGGAATGGAGCTAGACTGTATTCCAACAAGGTCTTGATTCCTCCAAAACCAAAGAAGAATTAGCAGATAAAGAAATGCTGAAAGGGATCCAGATCCAGGGCTTTAAACAGCTGGATGGAAGAAAGAGGCTCAACATGCACCAGTATCACACAAAAACAAGCATTATCTGCTGAAATATATTCTCTTTGGCCTTATTTTTTTTTTTTGCATTGAGTTGCACACTTATTCTGCTGTGCCCTTACAGAGACAAGGAGTAGCAAGGTGATCAAAACTCAGATCATGAGTTTTTTATTGTTGTATTTTGGCTGGTAAATAAAAATTGTGGGAAGACACATTAAGTCCAACACTCTGCGGGACATCTGGATAGGGGGAAAAACGAATACTTCCATTTGTAGTTGGGGGGTGGGTCACTTTTTCACACATGTACTTTTAAAAATGGCAGCGCACATAATAAACTATCATGTTGCGTAAAGAGTAATAGCTTCTCACAAAACCATTTACTTTCAATGTGCTAGGAACATATATTGTTGCCCAATAATGAGTCCAATGCCATGAGTGTGTCTCACTTGTCCTACCTGAACCAATTCGGCTAGTGACTTTACAAGGTCTCCAGAACATGGCCTTTCAAACTTTTATAAATTCAAGCATTATTTTTTAAATGGGAGAAAATTCCATGTGCAGCCTATCACATTTCTTCTCATGAACTGAATTCATTCTGGCCTGTCAATATTAATATCTCCTATGCCAGGGGTAGGGAAACTTGGCTCTTTTCTCTCTTATGGACTTCAACTCCCAGAATTCCTGAGGAAATCATAAAAAGTTCCCCATCCCTGGCCTACTGGTTTTTCAGTTGTGGGGGAAATCAATTTTTGACTTGAATGGGACATACGTCCTACATTTGTATATTAAACAGTCCCATTCAAGTCAAAAATTGATTTCCCCCACAACTGAAAAACCAGTAGGCCAGGGATGGGGAACTTTTTATGACTTCCTCAGGAATTCTGGGAGTTGAAGTCCATAAGTGATAGAAAAGCCAAGTTTCCCTATCCCTGTCCTATGCCGTCTGAAATCACAGAGCCCAAGAAGCCTATCTCGGCCAGGATGTTCTGCAGGCTAGTCCTGCTTTATGGATGCCTCATGAGGTAGAAGAAATGGCACTGTTCCAGGCTGCATTGGATGATGCGTACCCCACCACTTTAAAAGGGCAGCTTATCCCCTGCTGGGCTCATTTCTATTATTTCAACAGTATGTGCAGTTTAAAAACCAAGAGCAGCATTTTCAGAAGGGACACCTTTCCTCATTCCTGGAGCGGTCCAGTGCCTTCTACCACCTTCTTCTGCTGGGCCTGCAAATGGATATAACTGAATTCCATAGTACATGTAATCTTCAACCTAGGGTGGCTGTCAGCAACCCACAGCTCTGGAGCTGCATGCGGCTCTTTGGGCCCTCTGCTTTGGCTCCCTGTTGGGTGGTCCTACCACAGGCTGGGCCCACCCCTCACCCTCCACTCTCAGTCACTCCTCACCTGACCTGAGAAGGTAAAACACAAAAAACAGAAATGAGAGGGAGGGACACCCATTTCCCACAGAAAACACTGGGAGCCACAAAACCTGAGTAAGCATAGTGGTAGTGGTGTCATGTGACTGGGTGGGAGTGATGTTGAGTTGGCCACACTTACCCAGATTTTGTGGCTCCTGGTGTTTTCTGTGGGAATTGGGTCCAAATGGCTCTTCGAGTGTTTAAGGTTGCAGACCCACTGACCTAGGATCACAACTGGGACCAGATTTTCCTTTGCTAAGCCAGGTGGTTGTCAAGTAAGTCGTGCCCAATTTTATAACTTTCTTTGGCCGTGGCTGTTAAGCAAATCGCTGCAGTTAAGTGTTTCAGGTGGCCATTAAGCGAATCACATTTCTCCCATTGGCTCTGCTTGTCAGAAGCTGGCCACAAAGGTCACAAATGGTGATCTCATGACCCCAGATTGCTACAACCACATCAGTTGCCTAGCGCCCAAATTTTAATCATGTGACTGAGGGGATGGTATGACAAGTTTTAAGTGTTATCAGTTTTAAGTCATTTTTTTAATGCTGTTGTAATTTTGAAAATAAGAAATGAAGGTTGCAAGTCGATGACTTTAGCTTCCCTTTCCAGGAGGGAAAGAAGAGTTATAGAACTGCTCAGTGTTCCAAATTTCCATTATTAGGTATTGTCCATGTTGAATATTCTGATCCTGTTGTTCCCAGTTGTGATCTTGCCTCCCTCCCTGTAGAGTTGTAATTGCAGGAAAGTCATTATCTTGATGGCAAACCTCAGATAAGGACAAAGTGAATACAACTCAGACAAACAAAATCACTAATTCAAAGAAGGATTAGAGAGAGGAAGTAAACATATGTTAGACTTTAACTAGAGATAATTAATTGTGTTAATTACTATGTTAAATAGTAACGAAAGCTGAGCAGAAACTAAAGTTAATCAATGCTAGAGGATTACTAAAAATGTGTATAAATGCAAGACTAGACTCCAATAAAGTCATCATGATTCATTTGATCATGATCAAACACCTCGACTGCCTCGTCATTACAACAAGTGGCGCATGAACAGGGACCCTCTTACTTCGTCCGGCAAGGATTTGGTGCACCTTCAACCCTTTGGGGTTTCTCAACCATTTTTGGTTTCTGTAAGTATGGGGTCTTCGCTTTCTGTGGAACAAAGGAAGCATGAACAAAGGAAGATGAATTAGGCTATTTGTTGAAGAAAAATAATACTCAGGTACTAAAGAAAAATCTCTTAAGGCTGGTCCAGGAGATTACAGCTCAGTGCTTATGGCATCCAAAAGAGGGGTCTTTAAAATTAACTGATTGGGAACGTATAGAGAATATATTGCATACTGAACCTAGAGCACAAATAGAAGTTTTGCAGGTGTGGCATTTATGTAGATATGCAATTGAAAAATTTGGTCACAATGAACTTTTTCTTTTAAACACACCTCCATCTTCATGTTATACTAATGTTGTCATTTATCCTCCTTCTTCACCTGAATATATGTCTTCAATTCGCTCAGCTGTTGCAGATACAGGACAAAAGCCTCCTGACCCTATTATTCAGAAAATTTCTTTTCAGAAAATGGTTGAGAACTGTAAAAAAGATGCCTCTGTCTCAGGAACAGAACTTGCAGAATTAATGTCTGTTTGTCCAGTACAATATCATCCTGGTCAGGAGCCACAGCTTGGACTGCAAGTAGCAGAATGGGAGGGTCTGCCTTATCAGATCTTAGGAGAGTTAAAAAAGATAGGTACAGACTATGGGATTAGTGGTAATTTTACAAGAGGACTTGTAGAAGGAATAAAAAAATGGTTATACAATGATTCCTAAAGATGAGAAGCAAATATTACCTGACTCCTTCAGCAGTCTCTCTCACTCCCCCCCAGCCACAGCCAGTAGCGCTGGGATTGATCTAATCACTCAAGAGGTAATTGAGTTTAAAATTCCTTTAGAAGTTAAATAGTTCCATCTCAATTTAAAGGTTTTCTTCCTTCAGGATTAGTTGGATTAATTTTGCCTCGTTCTTCTGCACACAAAAAGGGCTGTTTTGTTGTACCTGGTGTAATAGATTCAGATTACACTGGTATTATGATTCAGATTTGGTGAATCTTCCTCAAGTTCTTCCTTGTAATTCTTCTGTTGTTCAATTGTTTCTTCTTTTATATGTGTGGGAATAAACTTTGACTTCAGTATTGGGTAATGATTAGTCTAAGACCTTATACATACATGTCTGCCTAAGGGTCACTGAGATAAGCAAGGAAATTAAAAACAAACACCAGAAACAATTAAGCAGCTCAGACAATTGTAAACAGTTTTGTGTGCTATATCTAATTATTGTAATCCACAATGTGAATGCTTACTATGTACGAATTTCTCAATAAAAGGGGGCACTAGAATTTGCTCTAGACTCCCATCCCGAGTACACCAGCCTCTGTGTCTCATTCTTTCCATGGGAGTCCACCACCCGACGTGATCCACTGCAGGTGGTACGTGTCCGGACCTCCGTGTTTCCTCGCCTGGAATAGGTAAAGTACGTACTTAACTATTGCTGGACAATAGGATTATTCAGGGAGCATGGGGGGAAAACTCTCTCAGCCACAGGAACGGCATGTTAGTGAGCTGCTGAAGTTAGCCAGGACAAACTATTTTATCTTTAAACCCTCCGGGGGGGAGCAAATAGTTCTTTCAAAAGATAATGTGAGAGAGCTGCTGCAAGAGATCTGGCGGCAATGTCCCTGGTATCCAGAGAAAGGCTCTTTAAAGTTAGACACATGGAGGAGAATTGGAAATATCCTTCATGAAGAGCCACGGGCAACAGCTGAAATTTTGATATTTTGGAAGATTGTTATGACTGCTTCAGAGACCCAGCAACAACCTCTTTTAAAAACTTTAGTAGAACCTCTTCCTTATAAAGGAATTGTATTGCACCCGCCTTCTCCAAAACTGGAGTGTGCTTTATCATTTCCAACAGCACCTATTCCTGTGAATGATAAAATCCAATCAAAAATGGGAAAGGTTCAAGCCATGATGCATCAGGCTTTCAATGAGGGGAAGTTAGAGTCTGATGAGATTACCCAGATGAATTTATTTCCAGTCAATAGGCAAGTGGATGCTCAAGGCAATCTGCAGACTGAATGGGTTCCGATTCCTTTAGCAGTTCTTAGGGAAATTAAAAAAGCAGTAAAAGATTATGGTATTCAAAGTCCTTTTACAAAGGGGCTTCTGACAAGTTTGGCTACCTCACGCATGATTCCTAGTGACTGGAAAGATTTAATGAGAATGATATTGAGCTCTACTCAGTATGTGGTCTTTGACTCAGAATACCAAAGGGAGGCTGTCACTAGGGGAAGGAATTCAGGGGGGCTGTATACACCAGACCAAATCTATGGGGCAGGCTTGTTTGAATCCACTGCAGATCAAGCTGCTAATTTGCCTGATCACGTATTTCCAGTGGTTATGGCAGCTGTCCTTGGGGCGTTGTCCCGCATTCACGATGTGGGAACCCCAGCACGGTCTTTTTCTCAAATTAAGCAAACAGCATCTGAGTCTTATAATGATTTTGTGGAAAGGTTACAATTAGCTATTACCAGGCAAATCTCTAATGAGGAAGCTGCAAAAGAACTTTTGCTGAAATTGGCAGTTGAAAATGCAAACGCTGACTGCAAGCGTCTAGCCCTTGGTGGCTAGAGGTGAGGTTACTCTGGCTGATCTGTTAAAAGCATGTGCAGTGGTGGGTTCTCAGGCTTACAACATGGAGACTTTAGCTATGGCATTGCAAAAAGGGATGAAACCTACAGGGAATTGTTTTAATTGTGGAAAGCCTGGCCATTTTAAAGCCCAGTGCTGTGCCCCTGAGGGGAGTGTAGGCATTTTGCTTCTTCTCCTTCTGCAGGTACACCAAGACCAAAAGTTCGGTATAAAAGACTACCAGATCCAACGTGGAAAGGACCTGTCCTGCTGATACGCTGCTGCTGAAGATGAGGGGACAGTTGTTTGGGTTCCTGCTCACTGTGTGTGTCCTTATCAACAGCCAAAGGGGCAAAGGGATGGATTTGGGGGAATGGAAAAGAAACACGTTGATCCAGGACATGGGGAAGCTAGCAAACCTTCATAATAAAACTGATTGTTGGGTATGTATGCACATGCCAACTCACAAAACATCAGGGCTTCCAATGGTTGCAGTACCTTTGGCCGAAGGTGACTGGTATAAGGGACAATGCTATGGTTGTTCAGGGATGTGGTCTAACAGTTGGACTAAAAGTAACAAAAATACATTGCATCTTGGAAGCATTGCATCTTGGAATCCAAGAGGTGGCGAGAATCTGCTGGACTCACAATGAGACAGTAGAGAATATGACTTACTTGGGAACATATCCATTTTGCAACAAAACAATTGTTATTGGCAATGGAAGTTGGGTTTATCCGGATGACATGAAAACTAAAAATCTCACTTACTTTGTACATAATATTTCTAAATTTGATATCATATCTTTGATCAATGAAAATGGGTGTCCAATTATCCCTGCCACATGTTGTCCCATCATGATAGAAAACCAGCTGCCCAAATGTGCAAATGGGAAATACGCACCACCGCCCACTTATTTGGCTATGTTAATGGAATCTTTTGTACGATTAATCTATGCTGAACCAAATACAGTTGGTCATCTCCTGGGAGCAAATCTATGGTTGCTGTGTGGACAGATGGCCTATGATCCCATGCCAGCATGATGGAAAGGAGTCTGCACCTTTGGGAAAGTAATCCCATCTCATGTCATTTTAAAATCTTTGGGGACTGCTCATATCCGCAATGCGCGTTCCGCAACGGAAGTAAACTCTGTTTTGAATCATGACTACTGGACACAGATATCAAGGGGAGTTATTCTTCCTTTAGGAGTCATGATGAACTATAGAGATTTGCATCGTTTAAACAATTGGACAGTTACTATGTTTAAAGACACCATTAAAACGCTAAAGCTGCTTGAAGAAGAACAAGGAAAAATCCTTGACTTTGTCCTGCAAACCAGATATGCGGTGGACACTATTTTGGCTGCGCAAGGGGGAGTTTGCGCTGTGATTCATACACATTGTTGCATGTATATCTCTGATTATTCTCCAAACATTACAGCTACTATACAGCATATGGAACAAACCCTGAGTGAGAATCCATTACAATCGGAGGACGAGGGACTGGACGTGTGGTCTGCACTTTGGTCCTGGTTGCCAGATGGTTCATGGATTCATCACCTAATTGTTGGAGTGATATTGCTTTTTATACTTTCTCTTTGTGTATGCTGTTATATCCAATGTCTCCCTGGACTTTTAGGAATGTGTCGGGTGAAGCCTACGGAAGGAGAACTGTTGTTGCAGATGGCGAAAAGCTACCGAGGCATCCGCGATCATCAAAAAAATAAAACAGGGGAGATGTGGGAATAAACTTTGACTTCAGTATTGGGTAATGATTAGTGTAAGACCTTATACATACATGTCTGCCTAAGGGTCACTGAGATAAGCAAGGAAATTAAAAACAAACACCAGAAACAATTAAGCAGCTCAGACAATTGTAAACAGTTTTGTGTGCTATATCTAATTATTGTAATCCACAATGTGAATGCTTACTGTACGAATTTCTCAATAAAAGGGGGCACTAGAATTTGCTCTAGACTCCCATCCCGAGTACACCAGCCTCTGTGTCTCATTCTTTCCATGGGAGTCCACCACATATATGAAAATCCATATCGTGGTATAGGTAATCGTGTGGATGCAGGATTTGGATCAACTTCTTTATCTGTAGGTTTACTTCATCAGCTGAACTCCTCTTCTTAAATAAACAACCATTTCAAGGGTTATTGGATACTGGAGCAGATGTTACTGTCAACTCCTCTTTACATTGGCCAGCACAGTGGCAAAAACAAAGTTTCTTCATTGTGGGGAATAGGAGATTCTACAACTGCTTGGCAGAGTGTTCAAGAAATTAATGTTACAAAATCTGCTGGTAAGTATTTCTCCTACAACCATACATTCTAGATATTCATACTAATATTTGGAGCCATGATATCCTTTCTCTTCTTAATGTTCATTTGATTCTTGATGATGGCTCTTCTTCTTAAATGGTTCTGTTCTACGCTGGTTTGGGTGGAACAATGACCATTATCAAAGGAAAAACTTGCTGCTTTACAACAATTGGTTGAAGAACAATTGGCTGTTGGTCATATTGAACTTTCTAATAGTCTTTGGAATACTCCTGTTTTTGTTATAAAAAAGAAAAATGGGAAATGGCATTTCCTTCATGATTTAACAGAAGTTTTTAATAATAGCATGCCCACAAAACGATATCATTGGTGTGTGTTGCCTCAGAGAACGCTTAATTCCCCTACACTTTGTCAATATTTCGTGGATAATGATCTTCAACCCTTTAGGAATAAATTTCCTTCCTATTTAGCCTATCATTATATGTATCATATATTGATAGCAGCCCCAGATTTTGATGAATCTAAGTTGTTAAAAGAGTTAACAAATACTGTGGCACAACAAGGATTGTATATAGCCTCAGACAAAATTCAAAAGGGAGAACCTTATACCTACTTAGGACATAGAATGTTGCATAATTGCTCCATTCCAATTCTTCCTGAATTACAAGTTCAGAAATTATATACCTTAGTACAATGGCAAAAATTACTTGGCATTATTAATTGGGCACACCCATTCTTCTACATTACAACTGGTGATATGTTGCCCTTATTTCAGTCTTTGAAGGGAGCACCATCACCAGGAGATCTAGTTGTATTAACTGATCTTCAAAGAACATGTCTTCAAGAAATATTGAATAAGTTTAAGCATTGATATGTGGACAGGATAACATCCTTAACAATAGGACTTTGTTTAGCTATTCTTTCTACTGCACCCTTACCCACAGGATGTCTTTATTCTAATGCCTCTCCACACGCAGTCAACATTCATGAATGGATTAATTTGTCTGTTACTCCGCCTAGAAACATTTACCCCTATCAGACGGCATTAGAGGATTTGATTATTAAAGGTCGTAAAAGAGCCTTACATCTTACAGGACAGGATCTCATTAGTATAGCTTTCACTCGTACAAAAGTTGAACATGAGCATTTGATGATGATTTCAGAATCATATCAGATAACCTTTTCTCAATATGTGGGAGACTTATTGTATTCTTTACCCAAGGATCCTATAATAGTGGTTACTACTACTTTAAATCTGGCCTTTTCTTCCATTTTTGTGCGAAATCCTATTTCTAAAGCTCTTACAGTTTTTACTGATGGCTCACCTACAAGAGGTGTGGTCGTCTGGCAGATTCAACAACAATGGTATTCTAAATTTACTGACACACAGACTTCAGCTCAACGTGCTGAGCTGGCTGCTGTGATTTTAGCTTTACAATTGTTCAGTGATCAACATATTAACTTGATTGTTGATAGTCAATATGTGTATTTAGCTATGCAATCTCTTCCCTTTTCTTATTGTGCTCTCTCTTTGGATAAGAATTTGTTATCCTTGTTTTTATCTTTAAAGAATAGTTTGGAAACTCGCTTGTATTCTTTGTATGTAGAACACATTCGGAGTCATGCTCCCTTTACTAATGCCTTGACTGAAGGAAATCAGAAGACAAATGAATCCTTAAAGGATGTTGCGTCTTTGTTTGTTGATCCTGTTGATAGCCATTCTTATTTTCATCAAAATGCTAAATCACTTGCAAAGCAATTTAAAATTTTATCACCTCAAGCCTGGGATATTGTACGTGCTTGTCCAGCTTGTCAGCAACTGGCAGTTCCCTTTCCAATAGGTGTCAACTCACGAGGAACCCAAGCTAATCAAATATGGCAAATGGATGTAACTCAATTTTCAACCTTTAAGCCATACTGTTATCTTCACACGTCGATTGACACTCATTCACATTTCCTTTTGGTTACCGTTTCAAAACATGAACATACTTCAGATGTTATTTCTCATTGCCTATCCTCTTTTGCTGTGATGGGTTGGCCTTCTCAGTTGAAAACTGACAATGGCCCAGCTTATATTAGTGAGGAATTTCAAACCTTTTGTCAGAAATGGAATATTACTTTAGTGTATGGAATTCCTTACAACTCTCAGGGTCAAGCTATAGTTGAGCGAGCTCATCGTACCTTTAAGGCATTGCTTCAGAAACAATTACAAACTGAGTCTGGCCCTTCCCATCTGCAAAAGATTCAAAATCTCATTGCTGTAGCATTATATACTTGGAATTATTTAACCTTTTTAGATTCTCTTGCAGATTCACCTGTTAATTTACAATTTTTGAACTACTGAATCTTTAGCAAGGCCTCTGGTAAAGTACCGCCAAACTCCAGATCCAACCTGGAAAGGCCCTACACCGCTGATCACCTGGGGGCACGGTTACGCTGCCGTGGAAGATCCTTCTACTAGACAAGCAGTGTGGGTTCCAGCACGCTGTGTTCGTCCATATCATGGCATGGCATCAGGGCCTTCTCAACCCGATTCCGGATTTCAATCTTCATCTGAACACAGAAGTCCAGCTTCCAAGTGAAGCGCCATCACTTGGGGCCAGGTTAAATCTACTACATATCAAGCTCAACAACAACTACAACAGGCCTCATTACCTCAGACTCCTGAAAATCTTGTTGCTGCTGTTTTTGCAATTATTACTGCTAATTCTGTTTACAATTTTACTTTGTATTTTCTTGTTTATGGTTAATGGTGTTTCTGCTCAAAATGACACTTCTGTGGTTTGTCTTAAACCTAATTTGTGGGTTCCTCATGCCCAATACATGTTTATGACCCATGGCACAAATATTACTTTATACTATGAGCCCCCAATGGCATTTGGTCAAATTTCTTTTACCCCTAACTTGATTATGTCTTCTACATTTATTGTCTCACAACTACAATCTATTTCACACTCCTGGATATTTTCTAAACCCCCTATACAATTGAATTCTGTCCGTTGGCGTTACTTGAAAATTAGCCAATTTACAAGAGGTCTGTTTTTGTTGTCACGCTAAACACACTTGGTCTGACTATGATGCTGCTCAGCACATATTAAAAAAACTAGGGAATTATAGTTATTGTTCTAACTACTATTGGTTGTCAGGTACCTTTAATTCTTCTTTGTATGGACTTAATATAGCTCCTGATATGTATCCTGACAATTTTCCTATTTTTAATGCCTCTGATCAACCTTTTTTGATAAATATGCTGCTAATGTTCATCCTCAGAATTTTTCATTCTTTGAATAAAACTATTGAGGATGAGCTTGCCAATTTACAGTCATACATTCAAAATAATATCCATGCTCAGTATTCACCTTTTGAGTGGTTAACCAATTGGTTCCCTGATTGGTCTTGGCTCAGTTAGTTTTTGTTTTATGTTATAATTATTATTATTGTACTAATTGTAACCTGTTGTTTTATTCAATGTATTCCAAATTTGTTTGCATTGTTTCGTTCTACTTCCTCTTCCTTAACTCCTTTACAGTTGCAATATATTCATAAATCTTTGAATCCTCCATTTAAAATAAAACACGAGGATATGTAGAGTTGTTAATTGCAGGAAAGTCATTATCTTGATGGCAAACCTCAGATAAGGACAAAGCAAATACAACTCAGACAAACAAAATCACTAATGCAAAGAAGGATTAGAGAGAGGAAGTAAACATATGTTAGACTTTAACTAGAGATAATTAATTGTGTTAATTACTATGTTAAACAGTAACGAAAGCTGAGCAGAAACTAAAGTTAACTAATGTTAGAGGATTACTGAAAATGTGTATAAATGCAAGACTAGACCCCAATAAAGTCATCATGATTCATTTGATCATGATCAAACATCTCGACTGCCTCGTCATTACAACACCTCCCCCTTGACAAAAACAGGTTAAAGGTTTGTTCTTTGCTCCAATGATAGGGTGGTACTTCTAACAGGAAGTATACAGCTTGTATGCATTTCAGGAGAGATCCTGCCATGGGATTATTGGTGCGCTGATGACAAAGGAAACAACACAATCCTTAGCTTGTAAATACTTGTAACAGAAATTGGGGAATACTTCCTCCACTCAAATAAACTTTTGGTCTTTTTATAAAGACAGGAGGGTAACATATGTCAAGGCACGATGGTTCTCCTCTCCCCGCCCTCCTTTTTTTAAAAACACTTAGTGGGCACTTTATTCACAATATATTCAACTATGGAGCAAGCGTTATTCCAAATTAATTAATCCAAATCAATTGTATGCTATTACTAGTGCAATTTAAGCTTATGGGCAGAATTTGACACTGAATTAAATATCTGAGCAGGCAGCTACACTCTGATTTAAAAAAAACGCTGCCAGTTTCTGCCCCATCATCACAGCGGATAAAAATTGAAATGAACAGGAATTCCATAGATTCAGACAGTAAACATTTCAAACGGTTCAGTTCTCCTTGAGGATTATCCCTAGTTAGAATTGCTTGTGCTTCTTTCCAGTCTTTCCAGCCCTCTTCGCCTTAGCCTCAACAATGCTTCTGCCATGATTGTCTGAAAAATCCAAGAAGCAAAACAGAGAAAGCTACTACATCTACACAAACTTCCCTATTTATAAAGATAATCAACAACATATTCAATGCTGTTTAAAGCATCATGATTCCCACTGGCTAATCATCAGACTTTACACCAAAGACAGAATTCCATAAGGAGTAATAAGAGGTACCTCGGAAGCAACGGGTGCAGCTCCCACCTGCAGCCGCTAGAAAGCAAAAAGAGGCAAAAAAACATGCAGTAAAAATAATTCAGAGGGGAGGGAAAGTTGGTGCAGTTTCTTCAATTACCACTACAGGGAGTGTTAACAAGGACCTGGCAGGAGCCAGATTTTCCTCAAAAAGGTACAAGAGGTATAATATCTGAACTGGCAATCTGGTACCTTCTAGATAACAACTCCTACAAGCCCCAGGAAGCCAATGGAAGAATATTATAGATACTGTAGTGCAGACCATGTTGGAAAAGGAAGAAAAGGCTTTTTAAAAATAGGTATTCAGGAAAATACTGTGGTACTCGACCAGCCTTTTCTACATGGGACGCATGTTCCTCTTCTCTTTAGGCCACACAACTGAACTGCTGGGGAGCCCCTTCCCTCCATCAGCATCCCAGAGAAAGAATGAATAAGTCAATATGCATGGCACTCAAGTTGATGATGGGCATCCAAATGTTCTTGAAGGTGAGGAGTCTTCAGTTCTGCCTCTTCACCCATCCCCTGCTCCATCTCTTCAAGTTCACATGACAGTCCTGCTTCAGCTGATGAGACGATAGAAGACCCAGCACCCGAAGGTCACCCAGTGGCTGGCCCAGCTCAACTCAGACCATTTGTTGATGGTGTAAGACATGCCGTAGCCCTAGAGGGAAAAGCAGCACATCAGCCAAGTCAGATTCTGGCACAGACAACTCTTGATGGTGGGGAGGCTTTCATTCAGACAGGGAAGAGCTTAGACAATCTCCTTTCAAATAAATACGCAGGCCTAGTCTTTTGTCACAGCCAAGTTGGTAGTTGACCTACCTCCAGACTAACTGGAGATGATGGCCAATGAAGTTCAGAAAGCTTGAGTCTTGCTTAGTGGGATTTTCCCTCTATTCCATGATTGCACTGAGGGATTTCCTTTTTCTGTCATTGCTCTTGCTGTTAGCAGTTTTTTTTAGTTTTCATCCCTCAGGATAATTAAGATACATTTCAATAGGCACCAGCAATACTTAGTGCAGTCTTATGCAAGTAATAAACAAAGATCTGATTATCTGATTAACATCAGCATCCTTAATAAACGCTTGTTTCCCCATAGCTGGTTGCCATAAGCAAAATTAGGCCAAATAAAGGTGTCCCCTTCCATGAAAACAAAGTTGGCCATTGGGTGTGTGGGGATGGGGTGAGGAACAAACTTTCAAGATGAGACATTGGAGATCATCTTATGAGTGAACCACTGCAGAAAGGGAGAAACACTTAGTTCAAATAGAGGTACTCTGTGCTCCAATATGCACAAACAATGCTCTAAACTGAACATTTTTAACTCAAGCAGGTGACCTGGTGGCAATAAAAAGATTGACTCCATTTCCTCCCCTCCCTTTTAAATTATAGGCATTTGTTGTTGAACAACCACATGTTCAATGATCCTTTGAAATCACAAAGGAGCTGAACAAGGGGAACTTCTGGTGATCCTTAGTTATAATGGCAGCTGTTGCAACGTGCCCAGCAGTCACAGGATCACAATTTGGGCACCCCGCAACTAGCTCACAGTTACAACCTTGCACCCCACAACTAGCTCACAATTACAATCTAAAGCTACGTGACTGCCATTTGTAACCTTCAACTGCTGGCTTCTGACAAGCAAATTAAATGGGGAAAGTGGCAGGGAGTTGCAAATGACAGTCACATGACCGTGAGGATACTGCAGCTCCATGAGGTTCACCCAACAGCAGCAGGTGGGGCTGCGGTAACTGCAGTTGTTAAGTGATGATTGACATTGCACTTTACAACTGTGTCACTTACACAGTTCAATTACCATTGGTTAAGTGAGGTCTACCTGAACCTGTCTGTGGTTTGGATGATGGTGATGATCTCCACCATTTCCCAATACCATCTTTATCTGCTTTACCACAGTGTGGCAAAGGCATATTGCTTTCCTTCTGATTTGGCTTCAGACATCACGAGAAAGGCAGATCAGAGATGATTCTATGTCCCTCTGAATTTGCAGGAAAATTTCACGAAGTCCTGGTGGACGGTCCTTAAACTTACTGCCATCCTCATGCAGATGAGATGAGATTAGCTGTTGTATGGCACATCCGTACGTTATTAGATCAACTAGGTTAAAATAAAGGGGTGGAAGGGTCTCTCAGATAATATTGGCAGTTGTTTCATGACCACAATTGGGATTGGGAATAATTATTAAGCGAAGTGGTTACTAAGTGAAACCTTAACTATGTTATAATCTCACTTCAGCTTTCCTTTACTTCACAGACCTGCAAAGGTCATAAATGCAAAGACTGGACACAAAGTTGATTATTCATCAGTACATTTTTACCTGTACATTTTTTTTGGACTCCTCCCAAAGATATGTCCAATACGGGTATGACATAAAACTTCTATTCTGTCACTCACCGCTATCCTGGATAGCTCACCTGTTCTTCCATAGTCTCATCGGCATCCATATCAAATAATGAGCCTAAGTAGGCCAAGTGGAAGATAGCGAGAGCCCCAAAGAGCACATTGAGGAGACGAACCCAGAGATTCTGTAGTAGCAGAAGTATCAGAGGTTCAGTCCAACTGTAAACAAGCAGAAATTCACCCCGCCATTCCCCACCCACCAACAGAAACAGCCTAGTCAAGAGGCTTCATATAAGCAGCAACATGTTGCCCTGTTATATCAGGCTTCAATGATCTACAGACCCAAAAGCTGAAAGAGATTTCAGGATCAGGAAGGCCGGATCCTGCTACACCAGGGTTCTGCAACCTGCAGCTCTGGAGCCACATGCGGCTCTTTTGGCCCTCTGCTGCGGCTTCCTTTCAGCTGACCCCACCACTGGCTGGCCCCTCCCCTCCCCTTCATTCCTCACCTGGCCTGAGAAGGTAAGAGTGATGGCAGGGGATGGAGACTCACTCAATATTCCAGAGCAGGTGGTGGCTGGATTGGAGTGAGTGACATCAAGTTGGCCACGCTCACCCAATCACACTGGTTGTTAAATTATTGGCTCCCAATGTTTTGTTTTCTGTGGGAAGCGGGGAATGGCTCCTTGAGTGTTTAAGATTGCAGACCACTGTGCTAGACTCAAGATACAATCTTTGGCACAATCAGTTGAGGCTGCAGGGGATAGGGTTGACACAAGGATTAGACAAGGCCAGAGTCAGAAGGGGGTAGGGATTCTTTCACTGACATTCTACTTTTCCTCTCTTGTGTAATGGAAAGAGAGACAATGAGCAAACGAAGTATAAACCCATCTCTTGCAGATGTGTTGTAGAAACCAAGGGCCATATGCAGTCCTAGAGTGTCAAAGTTGCACACCTCATGCCAGAACATTATTCTCGCATTAGGTGTAAAAGGGGAGGGGTTTTCATCCCTTGAGATTTCAGCATATACTTACCATGCTGTTCCGATGTGAACATCCTGGTTGACACTTCTTGGAGAGTATACAGGCATCAAAGATGACAGACAACCTCTTTCTGAGAACTAAATGGAAATCAGGCAAGCAAAATGGTGCTCAAAGTTATCCAAGATTTAGCTCTTGACTCTTGGTTTGCTTAACTAAGAAATGTTTGCTTCAAACGAATTTCCTATATTGGGATTTAATGCAGCATTCCAATTTGTTATCTGCAGTGACAGCAGCTTTAAATATTCTTTGCCTCCCAAATGAAGGAGAAAAAAATGCAAAACTTAAAGTTTGCCACAGAGTGTACAAGGAACTGCAAAATGGCATCTGTCATTAGATCATTTCAAGACAGTTAATTATAGATCTTGTTGGCTTGTGATCCAGTATGATATAGTGGTGAAGGTGCTGAGCTAGAAACCAGGAGATGGTGAGTTCTAGAACTGCTTTAGGCATAAAAGCTGGCTAAGTGACTTTGGCCAGTCCAGTCTCAGCCCATGGGGTGATTGTGGGGAAATGGGAAGCATGAGTATGTTTGCAGCCTTGAGATAAAGAGATGAAAAATTGGATAAAAATCTAACAATAATTATCAGGGGATGTTTTTCTAAAGACAATGAAAGTTGCTACATGGCATCTGGCAACTTCCTAAAAGGCTGGTTTTTGTGATGATGGTGCCCACATTAAAACTGTGAGGAAGTGGAGGAGTGAGCATTACTATCATAACGTTTAAGTGCCAGCTGAAAATTTACTTGCTGATCAAAATCTTCCTAATATGAATGTTAGGAGAATGATTTTTCCCATCTTTGTAAGGAATATGTTTCACTGGATGCTACCTTAATTTTTAGCTATTATATTCTTATTTTTTTAGTTTTTATTTGTTAAATTTATAATGCCCTGTGGCTATTATTTACAATAAAAGCAATAATAAAATATATAAAACAGTATTTTATCTGACATGGCTTTGGCACAGCAATCAGACAACAGAGAAGGGAAAGGGGAGCAGAACACCTCAGCAGGAGAAAAACAGCAGTGAATGACTCACCGTGTTCAATGTAAGTGATGAAGCCAAGCGACAACAACACAGCAGCCAGATGGAAGCTCAGCCCCTAAAAGAAATGAGACTGTAGTTAGGACAGCCATCTCTAAGCCCCTTTACACAGGTAGATGCATAAGACAACTGCCAGGACCACTGATTTCTCAAGACGCCACATCAAAACTGGACAGGAATTCTTCTCATATGAACAGATCTCGCCCCCCAAAAGGAAACAACCTGGAAACACAGGAGAAGGAAGAACAAGTTTGTCAGAGGTGCCCCAACTTGTCCTTTAATTAAGAAAGACCCTCAACTCCATTTGTTATGAAAGGTATGCTTTTACTAAAAGTCAAGTGGATTACAGTATAGCAAAGCCAAAACTAATGTTTGCACACCAAACTTTCCTGGTTAACTTTCCCTGTCTAGTTCCTTCCCCTTGCTAGTCCCTTATTGTCCAATTCTATTTGAATACATTGTTTTGGTAACTGTCTCTTCAATGGAGGCTGCACTTTGACCTTTGGAAAGCACGATGAACAGCAGTTCCCTCCTCCATATTGGCCCCGTTCCCCCCCCCCCAATAGTTTATGGCAGACTGAAGCTAGAGAATGCAAAGCTCAGGCCTATGATGGCAGCTCTGACAATGTTAAGGTCAGCTGAACTATACAAACAATAGCCTATTTTGTTGCTTGGCTTGTTACAATCTGCCGTTTCTTTGGTTTACTGATTTTGTTCCCCATTTGGTTGATCAACAAATGATACAAAGGCAACTAGAGCTTCTCCAAGCACGCAAAGTAGTGCCAGAGAGGTGGGGCAGAAATACTTTTAAATCAATCAAAATAATAATAAATAAAGCAGCCTGCTGAACAGAATCCAGAGGGTTTCTCACTTATGATTAGCTTAGGTCTAGTTTACAGGAAATCTATGGAATGTATCTCTTGAGAGTTTCTAACAAATGAAGCTTTAAATTTCAAAAGGAAGACAAAATTTTCCCAAGTAGCATCTCTTACTCCATCAATTCTTGCTAATTGCAGAAAGTTCACCACATAGAACTGAATAGGAATCATTATGAATGAAAGCAATTCATATCTCTGAAGATCCAGATTTCTAGCCCCCTCCCTGTCATCTCTCTAACAAAACAAAACAAAACAAAACAGTCCTACCTCACTAAGTTGGCAAGTGGTAGGATCTATTTCCACAACACACTAACTTACTTAATGAATAGATATATCATCATGCTACATTCCTGTTATACATTATAAATCTTAATCTCAACAGCTCATTGTGTTTTGTGAATCCAAAACAGCAAGCAACTTAGATGCCTGGAAGATAGACTTCATAAATACTGGCAACGTAAGTTAAACTATCCAGTTTACCAACTTCCAAAATGGAGCCCAGGAGAAGATGTTTCAGGAAAGCAAGGTGAGGTCATTGGTATCTTGGTCAACTTGGATGGCTCATCCTCAAAACCAGTTAAATAACTAAGTCAAAAGTTGTGCCAGTGATCAGCATGAAGTCAGATTTGATGAGAAAGCTGAATATAAGCGCCAGCATCTGAGATGGCTTCAAGGACCAGATCACCAGGAAGATTTACTCAGCAGACTTAGAGAAAGATGAAACAGAAAGGTAGGAGGATGAGGTCCGGGGAGAACTATTGAGAGTGAAATCCATGTCGATACCAAGAGTCTGGAGCAGAGCAATATAGTCTAAGGAAAGTTGAAGATCCATCACAGTGAGCCAGGCCAGAGCACTGAGGAGACAATGCAAAGAAAACTTCCCTGGTAATTGTGAGGCAGAGAGGAAATTTTATTGATCCTCTGAGGAAACAAATCTGCTGTACCCTGAAAGCTCCCATAAATCCAACCTTCACATAGTTGACGTGCCTTTAAGAAAGAACCTGGTCAAAGGTTCTAGAGAGAGTGCAAGAAGGAAATAGCAGACTTTACTCCAAAAAAGGATTTATTTATGTATTTATTTATTTATTTGCTTATTTCCAGCCATTCTATCTTGCTCAATCTCTCCTATTACAATCTCTTGGTATCGACATGACTTACTTCTTACTGCACGTATGGGGAGATGGAACAAGTAACTAGATGATGGAATTTGTAGGTCATTATGTAATGATGCACTGAGATCTCCTCACAGTACACGAATTTGACATTTAAGGCTTGGCATCCAGATTTTCAAAGATTTGTTCATGCTGCCAAAGATGCAGAAATGGAATATAGAATGAGTTTATAAAGGTATACTCACATGTAAGAGGGCACTAGCTGCATAAGTTACAATGATGGCCGAGAAGGTCCCCAGTTTCAAGGAGTTCTTAAAGACATCTGAAATAGATGGAATTGGTCACCTGAGTCATTTGTCTTGTCCTCTCCAAAAACTCCAGGCCATTGTTCCAATCATTAAGAAATTGTATGTCCAGATCCTCTATGAGAGTGAACTATTAGCATCCTTTTGAAAGCTACTGATATCTCTCAAGCCATCAGTTTTCATAAAAACATTGCCTCTGAATAGTTTCATTCCATCTAATAGTTTCTTGTAGCCATGGCCTTTGTGATCTTATTCAAGCTGCTTAAAAGCATGTTTGCTGATGGCCATCACATATCTGGTAATGAGTCCTAAGGTTAATTATGCCTTGTAATGATTATTCCCTATTTCTGGCTTGAGGATGTTGCTGATCAAGATCAGACTTCATAGGAGGCCCTGTATCTCTTGACACAAATTAGCAAAATAAACAATTATTTGGCATTTGTCAAAAATTAACTTTAGCGATATGTTTTTTACAGCTGTATGATTAGAATCCCATCACCAGCGATGTAGGTTTGTGTGTATGTTGCTTCAAGCATGCAATTTCACAGTTCCCCACATGCTGCAACACAGACACAGTCCTACAGAAGCAGACTTCTCAGAAGTGATTCTAAAATCATGTGTGACATCTAGAAAGGCAGCCCCACAGCTTCAGACCATGTAAGTGAGGGGCAAAATCCAATGAACATAATAAATTAGTAGAGGTAAAGGCTAGCAAGCACAGCTCACAGTCTATCTTCTGTCACACCAATCAAGTTATCCATTCTTTAAATCACAACTCCAAAATTGTTATCACTCAAGGTGCAATTGTTTAGCCTTGGCTTAACGTATGATCTCAACCATTTATAAACCACAGTGAGAGCAGTAAGTGCATATGATCCTGACCAAACCATGACTGAATCAACCATCTCACTGCAATTCACTTAGAAATGTCTGAAAGTCTATACCAGGAGTGTCAAACTCAAGACCTGGGGGCTGGATCCAACCCATGGGGTGCTTAGATCTCACCCGCAGGGCAGCCCTGGAAATAGCGAAGGACTGGCCTGTCTGCTTTTGTGAGCGAAAATAGGCTCCTGAGCTCTGTTTTCAGCTGCCACAACCTCCTGCAACTCTCTGCCTGTGAAAACGGAGCTTGGGAGGGCCATATGTGCAAGAGGTCGTAGCAGCTGCAAACAGATCTCAGGAGCCCATTTTTGCTAGCAGAGCGCTCGGGCCACCACAGGCACCCCTGAAACGAGTGATGTCAAGTTGGCCATGCCCACTCTGGTCACACACACCCCGAGGTCAAACACAACCGTGATGTGTCCTTCAATGGAATTGAGTTTGACATCTCTGGTTTATACCTTCAACTTAAAACCATCCCTAGTCTACTTCTGCACTTACCGAAAGATGCATAAAACTAGGAAGCATCTTGCCTAGCTTTTCTTCATTCTGTTTTTTTAGATTATTCCCATCACCCTCAGCCAATATAACCATTATTGAACGAAAAGCTAGAACAGGGCTGCCAAACTCAGCACGTACTGGCTGCGCCCATGCCCAGTTTAGTGAAGAAGAAAAAAGTTGCCATATGTCATGTGACAGCATGAGTTTGACACTCCTGAGTCAGAAATATGACCTCCTCTATCTGATGGAGTTTAGGCACAGGATTTTAGGCACTTAGGCACTTAAAGCTAAGTGTCCTAAAGACAACACAGATATAAATATTCTCACAGGAGTTTAGCCATTGTGACATTGGTAGGTTCCAGCTGGTTACCACCTCCACCATAGAACGTGGCAACTCCACCCTCACAGGACGAGACACTGTCAGGTCCCTAAATAGGAGAAATGAATCAACAATTACTTGGGGCAAAATGCAGAGAGGATCAGGTGGGCAGTCTATTTCAGCTTATGGACTACCATCAAGGACTTACTGAGCTAGAACTGTCCAACTGGCATATTTAAAAAGATGTGAAGTTCCTAGGGGCTTTTCTATTTTAGCAGGAACTTTAGAAATAGTTTGATGATGGCTGTTCCAGGAAAGTGGCTTGAATATAAAAATAATAATAGGTTACAGAATCTGGAGCAAACAAGGTATTTGTTTTAAAAATAGGAATGAAAGAACCCAACTTTGTGGTTCCCATGGAAATCACCCCAAAGCATCTCAAGAACAGGTAAAAGAAACAGGTAGGCAGCCCTTTTCAACTTATGGACTACCATCAGTCTTCTGAGGAGCAATGATTACGTAAGTGAGTGCACCAAGGCCAACTCAATTCTCACAACCCTGCAGTTAACTGCAATTACTGCAGTTGTCTGAAGTGGTGTAGAGTTTCCTGCCTAGGCAGGGGGTTGGACTAGAAAACCTCCAAGGTCTCTTCCAACTCTGTTATTCTATTCTATTCTATTCTATTCTATTCTATTCTATTCTATTCTATTCTATTCTATTCTATTCTATTCTAACCTTATAATCAATTGATTTTCAATTTTGAAATACTGCATTATTCATTAAATATGCATTAAGCAACAAAACTATGTTTATAATTAAGCAGGCAATATTGTTCTGTCAGTCCTTGGTTGCCCAATTAAATTAACATGGCAGAATTTTTCAGTAGCTTCCATAACCTGAAGAATAATGATTTTAGTGAGAGTGGATGCTCCTGGTATTTTCACTGCTGGTAAGATTAAAAGGGATGAGATTAAGTCACGTGTTTTCTCTTTGTGTAGATAAATGGGGAGGAGGAGGAGTCCAAAAAAACAATGCCGCATAACTAAGGGTGACTGGCATGCAAAAGGTAGATAAACAGACACATGTAAAATTACAGGAAGATTTCAATTAAATCTATGAAATTTGCATGAAATTGATTGTGAATAAATATCATTTTAAGGAATCAGTGTTCTGCACTTTCCTCTGACTTGAAAGAAAACCACTGTGGGAAAGGACACCTTGGAGCAAAGAATATATAATATGGGAGAAAAGCTGAGAGAAAGATCAAAAGTCAACTAGGAATAAAAACAGTAACAAATGTAAGAGGATTACCAGCATCTCAAAGAAAAATGATCTTTTACTTCATTCCTAAAAGATATCATATTAGAAGCTTCCTCCAGCTAGGCTTTTCATATATATTTTAATACATTTCCAATTTGTCTACTTTGTTCCCAATTGGGCTTTGAGAATTTGAAGCTTATAAGCAAAGGATTCTAGGTGCCATCTTCCACCCCCTCTTACCATTTCAAATTCTCCTTTTCCTCTGTAAAACCTGATCCTGCCAGGGTGGCTGTAGTCTCAGACAGAAAGCCCACAAAGTAATTGCTGAAATGGAAGGAACTGGCACTCTCATAAGCCCTGAGCCACCTGCACATAAGAAGAGATGAGAATTTAAAAACCCGGGAAATAGTTGCACACCCAATTTTCCAAGAGAAGTTTAAGGCCCCATGGAGACTTACCTCATTAAAGTACTCCTGGCATGCACAAGAAAGGAAAGAAAAGGAGAGAAGTCAAACAGAAAACAAGTAAGAAATAAGTTAATACACTGGTTAGAGACTGTTGTATGTATTGGCAGTTTGTTAAAGTGCCTACATGAATCTAGAAAGGAAAAAAAGCAATATTATAGTTGCAACCCACATACCTGCAAAGTATTTTTAAACAATAGATGAGGAAATAGATGATGAGGAAAACCAGATGGCTTTAATGGCCCCAGTTTGTCCCTTCATAAGCTATTTAGCACGAAAGATTAAAACAAATTTGCATGCTGATGCTCATTTGTCATAAGTCACACAGGCCTCTAAATTATAGCCCTATTCGCTAAACAGGCCAATTCTTAAAAAGGCAGAAATGCATGCAAGCATTGAGCTACCTCTGGCCAAATTGTATGTTTCAGTAAATCTCTAAGTGAACAGAAATTGTACATGGAACAAAATGAAACATAATAGTTTTCTGCAAATTTGAGTGCAAACTTACTATTTATATGGCATTACTTAAACGTAGAAAGAAAATAGCAAACATAGTAGGTGCAAAAGTTGTGTTCAGAATTTGTAATACTCCTTAGGCTGAAATTATAGCTTCCAAACATTTCCTATAGCCAGTTGAGAATCTTTCCATTCTTGCCACTGGAATTTCCTCCAACCTTATTTGCAGAAGAACTGAGAAATATTCCTAGATCTGCTTTCATTCATTACATGTTTGAGATCTTCCCCACAGAATCTACCTATCAATGTTTAATGCCACATGCATACTTATTTCTATCAGCTCTGCCTTAATAGACTTAGTTCATGATGCCAGACTGCAATATGGTGAAGTACAGCTGTTGAAGGTAGGTAACGGAGTTCCTGTGGATTTTACTCCACTAAGTATAGAGAGTAATGCTCATCTCTGTTTCAAGGCCATTGAGCCAGCACTGTCTAAAGACATTTCCATTGTCATGTAGCCAGCATGACATCACGCTACACTGTTACCTTCTCACCAATGTGGTACCTATATATCTACTCACATTTGCATGCTTTCAAACTGCTAGGTTAGCAGGAGGTGGGGCGAGAACTGGAGCTCACCCCATCAAGTGGCACTTGGATCTCGAACTTGGGCTGCCGGCTTTCCAGCCCAACAAAGCCCAGCATCTTAACCCCTGACCCACCACACTGTCCTTATTGCTGTTGTAAGGAGAGGATGAAATTCAATTGGCGGGAAAAGAGGTGCAAAGCACTTAGACTGTCTGGTGAAATCTGCAACTGATTTAATCCACAAGAGTTCATGCAAGTCAACCAGGGCTATGAATTTTAACTCAAATATCTTCTACTGGTTGAATAGTTCATTTACCTCAGAAATCTAGAATTGGGTCCTCTGGGATAATCTAACCTTCCCTACCAAGTCATGTTATACCATTTGAGATATACTAGAAATTTCCTTGTCTCTCTATTAAACTTTTCTAGGACTGTCTAGATTCAAGATTCATCTCCTGATCTACATAAAAACTCACAAAAACCTACTGCTCCCACTTAAAACTAGAAAGGTGGCATTTTGGGGCAATTATGTGTCAAGATCACTCCTGTTTGACTCAGCTTCCATTTTTTTTTTGCTCTCATTCTAATTACTCTTGCCTTTCTCTTCCATGCTCTCTTAAACAAAAAGCAATTGTTTTTTTTTTCTCCCTCCTGGCAAGCTACCCATTGATTAATTTTTGTAAAAAACTCTGCATTAGGGCCATTTCCTCTTCTGGGCTAGACTAGGCCTGATGGATCAGGGGTGGAGGTTCTATGCTGATTTTAAAAGAATTAATTCTGGCTAGGAAGAAAACCAAAAAGGCCTGATCCAGGCTTTCCACTGCATCTCTAATAGTTTCTCAGCCAGAATTGGGCATAATAGCAATTGCAGCCAACTGCACCTGGAAATACATAGCTGAGGAATCTGTTTATTTTTTAAAAAATATACAATATAGCCCTTTTCACCATACATGTAATCCTTGATTTACAACCATTATAGAATAGGAAAATCTGTCATTAAACAGTGTGATTGTAAAGCGAAGCATGATGAGGCAGCCAATTTTATGACCTTTTTTTCCACAGTTATCAAACACATCATAGTGGTCATTAAGTGAATTGCAACTTATGACCTTTTCTGCCGGCTTCCCAATGATTTCACTTGTCAGAAGCTAGCTGTCAAATTTGAAGATGGAAATTATGTGACCATGGGACACCACGACCGTCGTAAATGTATGATGGTTGCCAAGCACCCGAATCACCGATTGCTGTCAGGACCAGTCATCACTTTTTTCCTCCTAACTTTGAATAGTTGCTAAACAAATGGACATAAGTCAAGAGCTGCCTATTCTTCACTCGCTGTTTTCTTGAAAGTAAACAAGTCAAATTGTAGATTTTTCCAGCTAGGAAATAGCCTATGAATATGAGCAGAGATGGATTAACACTACATGCTAATTGCAGTCATGGAATCTATTGAAGTAATGACTCATGGAATCTATTGAAGTAATGACTCTTAACTAATGTTTGGAGAAATCAGGATGTTCCGTGGTATACAAAGTCACCTGGATTGTTATACACTTCACAGGCAAAGTAGCTGCTGTTAAGGCACTGATTTCTGAAATATATTCCAAGTGGTATCTTGTGTCATGGATCCCAAAGTTAGGTTCCAGTGTCTTACTTCCAGCACCCATGAGGTGGCATTTCTTTCTCAAGAAACCAATGAAGTTCCACATGGATCTAGAGAGTCCATTCTGGAGTGTATGTTTCCAGCTGAGCAACCTGATCTCTAGTGAGAAAGTCTCGTGGCCTGACTAATCATCTGCTTTTTTGCTTTCCAATAATAGCTACTACGCCAAGAATGCACCTATTTCTTTAGTTTACGGCTGACTATAGTATTAGGTGGATGAAGCATAAATTCACCTCAGTAGGCTATTTGGAGCTGGGATATGTTGGCTTTTCATAGTCCTTCTTTTCTTCCAACAACCTGTGGCATTCCAAAATATTGCTAACGACTTCTCAGCAATTTTATTCTACTAAAGGGACATCTGTTTTTCAGCCATCTTCCCAGTAAAAAATGTCTTTCAAATTTTACTAATGTTCTAAGGAATTGTGATAGCATGCTAAGAATAAAAACTAATTGTTTGTGTCCACTGATTGTTCTCAGATTTTTGTCATCACACTATCCAATATGACAAATTGTCAAAATTGGCTGTTACGTAATTTATATAACACCTCTGCAATAGAGGAATTGAACCCTTGAATGGCTTCAAGGTAATAAGGCAGACCTATAAATACTGATAGAGCAAAGCAACCATAGGAGGTACTAATGCAGAAATTTATCTACAGGCCACAGGAAAGTTTAAAGACCTCTGAAGACATATTGTATCACATGATTAGCCCTAATGACTTGATGCCAATGTACAAGACCACAATTACTGGAACACAAACATCTCTGACAAAAGCTTGAAAGAACTCTCATATCACAGTGTTCCCAATAAAGTGACACAACAAATGGAGATGTAGACAACAGTCATGTAGATGTCAAGAATTGTGAATGAGATGTCTGACCAGGGAAGAATCCAACTACTATAATCTAAGTCATATTACCTGCTTCTGCGCTTCCTGTCACGAGGGATATGATCCCAATGAGAGAAAGTAAGGGAGGAGAGAGAAGGATTAAACAAAGTTAAAGTTGATAGAAAGTGAAAAAAAAGGAGTTCATTTAAGTCACTGTACATTCTGAATTGTGGTTTTCTGGAAAAAGCACGTCCTGAGAAAATTAAATACATGCGGGAAAAGTATGACATATACAACTTTTCCGCATGCTGTTGAAAGATGCCACATTTGTTGAGCTTCTCTTGACCTCTCAACTGTTAAATCCAAAATGTGAAGTCACCAAACCAGAGGCCAACTGAGTTCAGTGAATTACAATTTCCAGGATCTCTTCCTGTTGCTGGCTGGCATTGATGAGAGTTCAGCCACTTCTGAACAATCACAATTCCTTATTCCTGCATTAAAATGTTTCAATATTCCTTGGATTTTCTGTTTCATGCAGTGTAGGATTATACAACATTCAAGTATCAGAACTACAAGCTTCAGTGTCGTTCTTATCCACTTTTTCTTATGATAAGATAAACAAGATGTGGTTTAGAAATACATGATCAGCATAGATAAAATCTAACGCCTACAATTTAATTGTAGGAAATTGCAAGTGGATTTGCTGTAGCCTGAGTGTTCCCATAGACAAACGCTCATCTTTCTAACACAGAATTATATTTAATCTGATGATGAAAGTACAACATAAGCCATAAAGAACCCTCAGCTGGAGAGAAAGTTTTCTTCTGTCCTAATCAACTTAATGTATTTTTTTTTGCCTGAGGAAGCACAATGGTAAATAGCGCTTTCCTCAAATCATTTTTCACTTGAGACACAATATCCAGCAAGAATCACTACTTGTTGGTAGAGAAATGCTAAGTTAAACAGCTAACAATCTGCTTTTTCTCTTTTTTTCATCAGACCCAAGATCAGGACCTGAGGCACTATCCCAATTTGTCTAATAACACATAATACAATAATCTTCAAGTGCATGATGGACACCCTATTAAAAACACTCTGACAGTAAGAGGCCTTTCAGAACATAGTGGCATACAACCTTTTCCCCATGCTGTTGAAAAGTGCCACAATTGTTGAGCTTTTCTTGACCTCTCAACTGTAAAATCCAAAATGTAAAGTCACCAAACCAGAGGCCTATTGAGTTCAGTGAGTTACAATTTCCAGAATCTCTTCTTAATAACACTCCTTAAACAGTACTTTTTAGAATGAAACTGGTGGGATTAAGGTGGGCTGCTACTTCCAATTTAGCCATGTAATCTGCACAAAACTGAGCTGACATTTCAAAGGCATAGTTGTACAGTTGATTCTACTCCATTTCCTTTTATCCAGGGCTGATGGCATCATAAAGCCAACTCCAAAATAAGTCAAGGGAATACTAAAAATTCTTTTAAAAATATTTAAAAATATTAATCCCAAAATGTGTCTTGCCATAGCTAAAAATCCAAAGGTATTGCTGGAGCCATTAACTAAGGTAAAAAACTTCAAAACATTTCATTTTAATATTTCTCAGGGTTTTTTTCTTAAAAGTTTTACTCAGTTTTTAATTCAGAATTTGATGTTTGAAAACTCCTTTAGCTCTGCTGGCATGCTTCCTTAACAAACTCATTTCCAGCTGCAGGAACATATGGGAAATTGAAACTTAGAACATCAATTCAAAGCAAGGCACTTACTTCCTAAGTTGCTTGTAGCTGTAGAGGGGTATGAAGTATGAGAAGAGAAAGGGAACCACACAGGTGGACATGATGAGGCACACAAGGCAGAGGAAGAAGCTCAGAAAGACCTTCTGAAACCAGGAAAAAGTCTATGTGGAAAGAACCAAAACCAATTATTATATAATGAGCATCCTCTGTGTGGATTCCAGTTGCTGTAGTTCTTCATTCACATGCATTTCCATCAGCTACAAAGCAGTCCCCACCATTTTATGTCCAGCCCCATGCATAGCTGCAACAACCTTGATCTGATTCACAGGATCCCTTCCAAAATTAAGCTCCAATAGAAGAAGGAAATTACTGAAGAGGTGGGAAGACTGTTTTAAACTTCAGCGCAATTGCAACATTATATAAACTAATACCCTAATATAAATGAAATTAAAATTGAGTACTGCTATCATGGTCTGTGCAATGGTGGGATTCAATTTTTTTTCACTACCGGTTCTGTGGGCGTGGCTTGGTGGGTGTGGCAGGGGAAGGATACTGTAAAATCTCCAGTCAGAGGTGGCATTTGCTGGTTCTCCAAACTACTCAATATTTCCACTACCGGTTCTCCAGAACTGGTCAGAACCTGCTGAATACCACCTCTGGGTCTGTGGGAATGACTTTGGGAGATGAGGGGTAGAAATGCTGCCTAGAGAATGATCAGCTAAAAGGAAGGGGAGCCCAAAGTTGAGAAATGGGCAGAGAAAGAAACTTAGAAAGGATCTGCCCTACCTTATCAGGCAGTAAAGAAAGATAGTGGAAGATTTGTACCTTCAGACTTGCAAGTCTGTTTAAAAAAAAACACCTTACAATAATGTAGAGTTGGCTCAACTTGTGTGTTTTCTATCTGGTCTGCTTGGGTGGCTGATGATTGTCTAGAGCAGGGGTGTCAAACTCAAGGCCCAGGTGCTTAGATCTGGCCTGCAGGGCTGCCCTGGAAACAGCAAAGGACCGGCTCGTGGTGATGTCTGCCAGCGAAAGCAGAGTTTACGAGGGCCACGTGTGCCCCCCCCCGACCTCCATCTTTGCTGGCAGAGGGTTGCAGGAGGCTGTCACAGCCAAAACTGGAGCTCGGAGCCCATTTTCACTGACAGAGCACTTGGGCTACCACAGCACCCACCCACCGACACCAGTGAAAATATGCTGGCCATATCCACCCTGGTGACGCCCCCCCCCGAGGTAAAACACAACACTGATGCGGCCCTTAATGAAATCGAGTTTGACACCCCTGGTCTAGAGATATTCTAATGGGGGAGTTGGCATGTAAATAAATGTTTGAATAAGATTTAATTATATTTTAAATCAGTTCACTTCCATTTAATTGTGAGCTTCTTTATTTCCTACTTCTTAGTCCCTGTCCACCTAAGTTTCGCAATGGGGTCTTTAGCAAGTCACTCAAAGACTGAGTGCATCCCCCCCCCCCAAAAGGTGATACAATCCTCTCTTAATGGAATGAGCCATATCAAGCTGAAGAGGATGAGCTAGAGGAAGGGTTGTACTTTAGAGAAATACTTCATGAATGTATCTTTGAAGGTTTGGAATAGTGTTTGACATTCAACTTCACTGTTTCTCCTCTACATAAGAAACACTGAAATATGTAGGTAGAATGATATCAACCTAATCAATAAAAATATGGCTGCTTCTATTCTGGTCAACGAAAGAAAACAAATAATCAGTTAATTCAAATAATCATTTCATAAAAATAACTGTAGTATGGTTTCTATAAAAAAATAGAGGTCCTTCATTCTCCATGGCCCAAATCTTTCCAATTATGAGCTTAAATAGAAAAATTAAAGAACTCTGTCATGGCTTGATTGTTTGCAACTATAGGAAGCCCGGAGAAAAATGCCCAAGCTGAAGGTGTCACTTTTAATAAATCTTCGAAGTTGAAATGTGGCCCAGTCTTTCCCACCAACCAGAACTTGCCCACCACACTGTCAATAATAGACATTGGAGTTCACTCACTATTTTCCTGCTCTCTACAGCCTGCAGATAGGTGCGAAAGCGGAACCAGGGTCCAAAAATAACAGTTCCGACAAAGTAGATATACCCCATGAACTCAACTGGGGATGGAATGGTTGGTACCTCGCCCCGGTCCAGATCAAAGCCCAATGATACAGCCTTCATTGCCACAATCATCTGGGCACCTAGTGGTAGAAATGAGAGAGCAGGTCATTGCTGACATTCTTAACAAGCAGCTTAAAGAATTTATTGCCTCAGAGTAGAGTTACCAGCACAAATTATTTTTCTTTAGTCAAGTGAAGATTTTCAGATCTAATGGGATTTAAGAATGGAAGCTCATATAATAAGAAAAGCATCATTCTTTTAATAACAACTCAGTTTATAAGCCTTGATAGAATTTCCTAGCTGTAAAGCTATGAATGCTATACATGCTGAATGCTTTTGGAAAGGCAGCACTTTCTTTCAATACACAGATTTTCTGATACACCTTGTCACATTAAAACCAGAAGATATGCACAGAAGGAGATCTGTCACTTACCTCTCATCTTGTGCCAACTCACAGTGTCTACCATATGCATCTCTCTATAGAGGAGAGAAAAGCAGGAAACAATATATATATATATTTAGGTATCAGTCCTTTGTTTGCTATCTTTTCTATCCCTAAGATCCATATAAGTTTCAAAATCCTCTTCTTGCTGAACTTTCCAATAAAAAGGAATACATTCATGTCAAAGGACTGGGTGAATTGCACCTGATTTCAGGAATTATGCTACTATAACTTGTTTACTTTCCTTAATCTCTGGCTTTTTCACTCCAAAATTTATGGAATCTTCCAGTAATTGCTGTGATGTTATTTATAGTAACAGTAATCCAGTACTGCCCAAACTAGAAGGATGATTGAGAAAATATCTACAGATCCTTCACATCCTGAGCATAAACTGTTTCAATTTCTCCCCTCAAGATGCCACTATAGGGCATTGCATGCCAAAAGAACTAGACACAGTTCCACCCGGCCCCCCATGCCATCACTTTGCTAAATACCTAACTTCCACAGAACTGTCTTATGCAGGAGTGGAATTCAAAATTTCTTAACTGGTTTTGTGGGTGTGGCCTAATTTGTGGGTGTGGCTTGGTGGCCATGTGACTGGCTGGGTGTGGGTTGCTGGCTGGGCCCACACTGAGCCAGCAACCAATGACCAGCCAGTCACATGACCGCCAAGCCACACCCACAAATTAGACCATGCCCACAAAACCAGTCGTTAGGTCGGTGGTCACGTGACTGGCTAAGCGTGGCTTGGTGGTCACATGACTGCGTGGGTCAAAAAATAGAAACTCACTTTAACAATGCTCTTGGAGCAGGGTTGGATTAGATGACCTCTGAGGTCCCTTCCAGCCCTTGTTTGCTATGCTGTTTCAAAGCATTCTCTGAAGCTGCGCCTGGTGCCAGGGTTTGTGGTCCTTCCTTCCTTTTCTTTTTCTTTCCCCACCTCCCTCTCTCCCTCCCTCTGTCCATCCATCCATCCATATCTCATTCATATTCCTTTCTCTTCCCTCTTTCTCCCTTCCCTTCCTTTCTTTCTTTCTCCCATCCCATCCCATCCCTCCCTCTTTCTTTTTCTTCTTTCTTTTACAAGAAAGAAAGAAAGAAAGAAAGAAAGAAAGAAAGAAAGAAAGAAAGAAAGAAAGAAAGAAAGGAGAGCTACCATGCATCTCTATGCTATTCATGGTATATTTTCAGCTGGAACCTCTTTCTATTGGGGACCAGCGGTCCCCAAACTTGGCAACTTTAAGACTTGTGGACTTCAGCTCCCAGAATAGCTGGCTGGGAGTTGAAATCCACAAGTCTTAAAGTTGCCAAGTTTGAAGACCTCTGACTTAAACCTTAGTACAACACTCAGATACTTAAAGCCATTAAACATCTTGGATTAATCTTGAAACTTTTTGCATACTTGTACTTAAACAGAAAGAATTTTGTTTTAACACATATGGTTTCAATTCTAAAGCTACTTTTTATGAAGACCAAGTCAAGAAAAGGAGATTGGAAACAAAGCAAAGGTTAACCTTCTCATTATTTCTAACCTTTTCTAAATGACAAGTAGAAGTGAGCCTTTCTATTTGCCATTTTATTACCAAGAATTTACCACCATCTTCAAATTGAAGAGTTGCCTTCCAACAACAAAAAACCACAAGTTTGCAAACTGCCTGAATAGTAACACGGCACATAATTTTGTATGTTAAATATCGAACCACAAAGGAGAAGAGGGAAAATATGTGTGAGAAATATCTACTGTGTTTTTTGCTTGTCAAATTTAAAAGGCCATTGGACTCCATAGAGGTTGTGACAGCAATAGAAGTAATGAAGTAGCAGCTAGGCAAACTGCTGAATAGTCTGAACTATGCTTTGGAAATTGTGTAATGCATGCTCTGAAATTGAGCAAATGGATGCTACCTAAAGGTAAGCTGTTCTCTACAAAACCCACTCTGAACTTACCACACTAAGCCTGGCATGAAAAAGCAGTGCCGCTTATTTGTTTTGAAGAGGAGGATATGGAATAAAGAAAGAAGATTGGCTCCAACAGTTTTAGGAGACTGCTTAGTTTTGTTTACCTAGAACATTTCCAACTTAGTAATCAATACTGTATTAGCACCAAATGTTCTTTTTGCTAAACACTGAATCCAGGCATACTTCCTGCAGCCTCCTAGGCCCAAAACAGAGCCTAGCAAGCCTCCTAGTGGCAAAAGCAGGTTGTGTGGGGCCCAACGTTTTTGGCCTAACAAGCCTCCCTGGAGCCTCCTTGTGAAGGATCAGATGATGGGATGTATGTACAGAGGAGGCCCTGGGTGTCAGAGGAAGGGTCATTTGTGGAGATAGGACCCAGGTGTGGATGGAATGGACATGAGAGTGAGGAATACAAATTCTGATAAAACATTTTTTCTGGTCTTCATTTCTTTGCCTTAAGCAGCCTTGTTCCTTCCTGTTTTCTCTCTACAGAAGCAGGGTGGGTCACAGAGGAGTGGCAGTGCTGCCTCAGACAAAGTTAAAACTGCTTTTACTTGAATCAAACTTGGCTATTTGGCTACTTATTGTGCTCTCCAAACCACAAAAAGTCAGAAATCAGGACATCAACTAACAAGAATGCTTATTAGTATGAATACTGATGGTTTCAAGATATTTTAAATGTTGGCCCTTTCAGGTTTGGAAAGAAATTAAATACAAATCTTTGTGAAAATGCAGCTTGTGAGTTTGGAAGGAGCTAAAATGATAGTTTATGTATGGATACTAAGAACGATTGTGTCTTAGCTAGCTTGTTTAAAGTAATATTTAGATGAGTCCAGTTTTTCTGAACCTGGCAATCTCCAAATAGTTTGAATTATAATTCCATAATTCCCAGACAGCAAAACTGAAGATACATTTAACACATCTGGAGGACACTATCCGGCACAGAGACAATTTAACCTACTATTCTCATCAATCTGGCCATCAAAAAAATTATAAACCTAAATATCAGCAATATAGTCAACTGTCCCCCACCTTTGCGACTACTATCCTGGGGATTGAGCATCATGTGGTTTGGGTGGGTTAAGTTTGCAGAAATTACCTTTTTAATACAAAAAATAAAATGCAGTATTAAAACCTAAGGATTATTCAACTTATTTTTATTTGGACAAGTCTAGGTAGTTTGAGTGGCCTCCACTCATGAAGCAGGTAAGCCTCGACAATGGGGCTGGCCAAAACAGGATAAATACAGCACCATGTGCATTCTTGTAACCAACTTCCAATGGTTAAGGACACCTGTTTACCTTGTGCTCCCTTATGAAATGTGTCCCCTTTATTGACTAGTCTTTCTATTGGTCAAACATACTATGAACTA
The DNA here is from genome assembly GCA_033807585.1 of Hydrophis major. NCBI lineage: Eukaryota > Metazoa > Chordata > Lepidosauria > Squamata > Elapidae > Hydrophis > Hydrophis major. Next base: position 227,454,098 of record CM066329.1, read on the forward strand.
ACCCTTTCCCCATGAATTGCTCTTGGCTGTATCAGCCTTTTAATGATGCCTCTCACATTCCTCACTTACCCCATAAGCAAATAGATGAGGATGGTGATGGAAAGCAGAACTCCACGCTGGGTTGAGTGGCGACACAGGAATAAAACCAGGTAGCACAAGAGGCTCAGGAGCACAACCCACACCATCTGCAGCTGAAAAAAGTGGTAGAGGGCATAGAAGCCACTAGCAATGGTGCTCAGGTGCTTAACATAGGATGGTAGAGCTGGAAAAGAAGAGGTGGGAAGCTCAGATGAGAGAAAGAGAAGCTCACCATGGCTGGCTTCACCCAACACACCTAGCCATAATATGGAGTGTCTGTGTGTGAGTATTAGCATATGATCTCAGTTGCTGATGTTTGTGAACCAAAGCTTATTGCAGGGAATGGCAATTTCTCCAGGGTTGGAGGCTTCCCCAACCACCTGGACACCACTGAAGGTTTTTTCATAGTAACAAAATGCTGTCACCAGAAAGATCCATTCATCTCTTTTTATGCTGTTTTGAGAAGGGTGAGTAGTGGAGGTGCTGTTTTGGGAAGGGTGGGTGGTGGTGTTTGAAAGCAAGTAACTCAGAGTTCCACCCTTAAATAATCCCTCAGATCTTTAAAAAAACGTTTCCCGATTATGCTGCTGAAATTTCAGGTTATATGGGGAATTAAAAGTGGAAAGGGAAGTATTTTGTCTCCCCGAGTCCTGCAGTCATTCCTATTCCTACTGGGAGGGACGGTGGCAAAAAAACAGTAGTGAAAATCAATCAATATGACAGGGATTGGGAGGGAGGACCAAGCCGTTCACCCCAGTTTATCACAGAATGTGTTATGTGAACCCAGTCAATTATAACTTACTCAATAAACCACCATTTATTGTGACATATAGAACTTCCAGAGAATGTGGACTTTACGCCAAGCAAATGAGGTCATAGCCTTTTCTTCCCTACTCACTCTCTTATTCTCATGTTAATCTTATGAAGAAGCTCTTCAGCCATGATGGATTGTGGGAAAGCAACCATAATTTTACAGCAGAAGGCAAGGCAGGCTGAGGGAATAAATTGGAACCTGACCACTGTCTCAATTCTCTAGAGGCATTTCTGAAGCATTGCAAATGATAATTTTTGTTTTGATTATTTTCTTCATATTATCTACAACATATAGTACAAGGACTGCAACAGCTACTATGTAAGACAGACAGGCAGAAAGTAGCAGGATGCCTCCCCAAATACTCACTTATAGTCAGAAAACATGACTAAAACTCCTGAAAAACTATCAGCCTTTTTGAACAAGTCAACTCCAAAAAATGTTAGGGAATTCTTGGAAGCTTGGCATTCAGGTAAATCAGCCATCAATAAACACACCAAGATAAATCAAACTTACATACCATTCAAAAAGGACAATAAAAAAATAAGGAGGAAACAAAAAAGGCTGCAACATATCCACTCTAGCAACCAACATTCAGATAAACAGGGATCAACACTAGGCAAACAATAAAAAATACCCTAATCAATGAACTGCCAAAGAGAAAACTACATACCCCTGCAGAGCAAACTGTTCTATATAAACAGGCTGCAGTCCCCACACTTATTCACACTGATGATGTTACCTAGTTGGATAATGAAATGTTGGCAAGCAAAAATTGAGCTGGAAACTAGCTAAATCAATTTTATCTCACATGTATGCAAACTGAGCCCCTACTTACATAACCTCCACAGGAGACGGCAAGCTAGACACAAGAGCAGCAGAGTCCAAACCTGTTCAAAACCCTGCTGAGCAGTTGGCAGCACACAACTGCTCAACAGCTGCTGGTAAAACTCTTCCCGTGTAAAGGTGGCCATGGTCCCAACCTGGAAAGACAAAGAAAGAGATCCTGGAGGAAAGGATCTGGAGGAAAGTCAAGATTATTCTTAAACATATATAAACATATATAAACCCAAAGCTCTTAGCTCTGGAGGAAAGTATTCTGAAACATATATAAACCCAAAGAATAAAAAGTCTGGAATAAGATACACCAAGTCCTGTTCTTAAACTGGGATAATTGTAGTTGAAAGAACCTCCCTCTACTAAGATTGAAGTTTCAGGACATGTTTACACAAAGATAAAAGGTTTGTCTTTCGAATGCTTATTTGTGTTTTATTTAACCATAATTTTACTAAAGTCAAGCTGGATTGATATAACATACTACCTACAGCAGGGTTATGCTATTTGTGGTTCAATGCATGGGTGAGCCCAGTTAGGCATGCCAAAGCCAGCTAGTCAACAGGTCTAGAACCCCTTGATATAGAACACATGTAATCACGTACATCGTCTCAGACACACCTGCCACCTCAATGCCACAATGTAACCCAATATTCCCTTCTGCAACTATCGCTTCCCTTTGGTTTTAGAACTGTAGATTTGAAATAGTCTAAGTGGTTTGGAAATCCAGTCTAAGTATTATCTTGCTCTGACAACAATAAAAGTAGCTTAGCAGAGATGAGTATGGAAAACATATAGGACGGGGTAGGGAAACTTGGCTTTTCAACTCGCAGAATTCCTGAGGGAGCCATAAAAGGTTCCCCATCCCTGGCCTACTGGTTTTTCAGTTGTGGGGAAAATCAATTTTTGACTTGAATGGGACTGTTTAATATACATATTATATATTTATATGTCCTACATTTGTATATTAAACAGTCCCATTCAAGTCAAAAATTGATTTCCCCCACAACTGAAAAATAGGCCAGGGATGGGGAACCTTTTATGGCTCCCTCAGGAATTCTGCGAGTTGAAGTCCAGAAATGATAAAAGAGCCAAGTTTCCCTACCCTTGATATAGGGTAACTACAGCAGCAAGATTGTTTCCCATTCTTAACACTATGGTTTGTTCAATCAGTCTCATTTTGTACACAACACATGCTGAACCATTAACTATGCAAGCTGAAATCACAGAATACAATGAATTAAAATGTGATTTGTAAGTTTATGGTATTGTAGTGATAACAGTCCAGTGGTGGGATTCAAATATTGTTGCTGCCAGTTCAGTGGGCGTGCTTTGGTGGGCGTGCTTTGCACACGTGCACACACTTTGCATGCACACACGTGCCAAACATGCACTTTGCACAGGTGCAGAGGCATTTGCGCAGGCACAGAGGAGTTCTAACTCGCGTCCTGCAAGCCTGCACAATCCTGGTCACTTCAGCAGCTCCCACACAGCACTCTTCTGTGCCGTGCAAAAGCAGCTGTGCTTCAAATTCAGCAGATAAAGGTAAGTATGGGATCCCGGGTGGGCCCAACAGCAGAGTGGCGGAGAGAATCGATTTGGTCTCTGCTGCTTACCGCTCCTACCGGCTCGCCAGAACCAGGCAGAACCGGTCGAATACCACCACTGATACAGTCCATCCTTGCTCCCCAAGTTCTCTGAAGGAAGAGACACAGGTATAAATCAACTAAATAAATCCACAAATATTATCGTATGGAAGTAAATTCTGCTAAACCCCACAGAATTTGACTATTTTTGCGGTACAGCTGAGCCAACTAAAGCTTCCCACATTAATGCAAACTCTTCCTCTACCTTGTTACTTGGAACTAATTCTTACTATTTGTAGACCCAGTTTAAGAATAAAAACATATTCCAAAAGAGCTCCTTGGGGGGTGGGAGAGGTGAGGAAGGCAGCGTCATTAACTGAAGGCCAGTTATCAGTCGCACAATAATAGCATAAATTCTGATTCTACTTCAGTTTTCCAAGGTTGGATTAACACTAAGCCTAGCAACAGATTGGGGGGTGGTGGTCGAGAAATGGGTGGTGGGGAGTAATGCACAGCTGATGAATTGATGAAGCAATAGGGAGGAAGACAAGACTGGAATGGCACCTTTGCATCAAACCGTGATTTCATCACGATTTGGTCATCCATCGTAATTCAGAGTCACACGATACAGGAAGCCAAGACCAATCAAAGCGTTTCATGGTTGAACATGAAGCAGGAACCCAGCGGCGTTAACAGGCAAGTCCAGAGACAGGAAGGAAATGCTGGAGCACAGAATGGAGGAGGGGAACGTGGCTTTTTAGACAAAAGGATCCGAAAAGGAAAAATCAAAAACGAGCCCCATCCTGCAACTCGAAGTAACCCTTCGTTTCTCGTTTCTTTTCTTGGCCGAATTCCGCCCCACCCCCCCACCCCGAAAGCTGATTTTTCTTTCTTGTTGCACACACACACCCCGATGCTCGCCCGCTTTCCTAAGAGCGCTATTTTTATAAAAGGGAAAGAGCTAATGATGGGAATCCCACGGAAACGGCGGCCATCGCGTCATATCAGAGGAAGAATAAAGGAAATCCCTTCTGGGAAGGCTTTTCCCTTCCCACTATGCTGCATTGCGGGAGAGACAACTCGGCGCCCCTTGGCTCGGCTCGGCTCGGCTTCTCTCTCACCGAACTTGCCTTAATGCCTCTCATCCATCCCAGCACTGGCCCTCCAGCTCCTTTTAGGCCAGCTGTTCCAGGATATACCTTAAAGAGGCAGGCACGGCGTTACGGCTAACTCACCGATGCGTCTTTATTCGCACCACCTTCTTTCCCCCCCCCCTCCGGAGCTGTGTGGGTACCGGTCTTCCCCCTCTCTCCCCCCCCGCGCCCCCCCCTCCAAAAGCTGGGAAACTGAAAAAGGTGGGGGGGGAAGCAGGCGGTGGGATCCTGTTTAAAGTTGGAGGTGGGTCGCTTGAAAATACCAATGAGAAGGCTGGAGACAGGATTACTTTAAGCCGCCGAACGGCCAATCGGATGGAAAAGACGGGAGTGAAGACGCAAAAGGGCAGCCAATGAGAAAGGGCGGGGCGAGAGAAGAAAGACACTAGTCCGGATCCCCTCTTGAGGAGGGCGACCCACGTTTGCCTGCCAGGAAAAGCTTCATTTCTGAAAGGTCGCGAGTGCGCGCAAGTCCGTGGAAAGGAAAGCGCGGGAGCGGCTGAGCAAAAAGAGTTACTGTTTACAGGCTTTCATTCTGAAAACGTTAAGTTTCAAAAAGGAGGAGGAGTGTTGCAGAAGGCGGCCATGTAAGCATCCTCTGGAGCAGGGGCTCTCCGACCTTGGCCGCTTTAAGCCTGGTTGGACTTCAACTCCCAGAATTCCTCAGCCAGCAAAGCTGAAGTCCACCAGGCTTAAAGCGGCCAAGGTTGGAGAGCCCTGCTCTGGAGAACGCTTCGTTGGTAGCCTTGTTTAAACCACCCAAAATATGGATCCAGTAGTGTTGGGAGGGTTTGCTTAGCGGAGATTGCGTGAGGAAAATGGAGTCAGTTCTTTCAATCGGGTTAAACACAGCGTGCGTCTGTGTTGTTGGCAGAGGGTTGTAATAAGTGTCTGGTTCCTAAATGCTTAATAAGAGCATCCTGGTCAGTCATTTTTTGAACGTTTATTCCGCTTTATTCCTAATCCTGCCCTTTCCTGTTTTACTTGGTGTGCGCACTTATCTGTTTTTTGTGGCACACATTTTCCCTCTATTTCTCTTGAAATACCCAGCCCTTGCTTTCACGTAACAATGCTATGGCATACTGATCCATAGACGCCTTTGGTTCTTTAATTTTCATTCTTCATAACAGATCATATATTATTCACTACTTGCCTTCAACATGTGCATGTGTTAATTTCTCTAGCTCTTTTTCCATCTTTATTCAATGATAAGTGTACATGCATTTATCTCTTTGTTCTACTTTTCATCGTTTATGTTTCACACAATTATTTGCCCAATTTCCCATAACTGATAGAACTGTCTTAGTCTTTAATACATTAATTTCCAGATCCAGGCTCATCGATCCTTCATATAGCGAAAGTATCACTTGTAATAAATCATTCAGGTTCTGCGCGTACAAAAATATGCATTGCCAGCCAGCAAACCACTAATATCATGCAAATATTTCTTATACATATAGCAAAAATATGTTAACAACCAAAGGAACACACATTGGTGATCTGCTACCTGCTGAATATTGAAACATTCACAAAACATTCTCATACATGTTTTGCTGTCATCACACATTACTGCATTCAGCTCCATATTTATGCAAAGCCTTCCATCATTGAAGCCTAGTCATTTTATCATACAGTTCTTCTGAACAAACCTACAGCCGGTTGTTTCATATTCACTTATTTCTCAATGGCCTGCTGAATTTTTTTTTAAAAAAATGGTTTCCTCCACCCCTGGAATTAAGTGGTATTATAATATATGCTTCCAAATCATTTTCCTCATCATCATGTCATGTACCCATTCAGAATTTGATCGCTTTTACTATTTGTTTTTAGATTAAAAAACGAATTCCTGTTTTTTCTGCATTCACTGATGCTTCCTTTCCCCTAATCATCAGGTATAAATGTATGAACATCAAACAAGTTACCCCATTCCATAAACATCCCAATTTTAAGAGTTCTCTAATTACATTGAGCCTTCAGCCATGCCATTTTTAGACATTTTCACAGGATCTTTGACTTCCTTTTCATAATTTTTTTTTCTTGGTCGCTAATGTTTATAATATTTTAGGTCTACTCTTTCACACATCACTGTAATTCCTGTACAAATCCCCAAACTATCCTTTTCAGCATTCCCTTACTTTTTTAAAAAACAAACTTTATTAATTTTACAATTAAAATAAACAACACGTACACAAATGTAGAAAAGAAGAAGCGAAACAGTTGAGAAGTAAAAGAGAGAAGAGAGAAAAAGAAAAAAGTAAAAGTAAAAAATAAAAAAGTGATAAAAAACAATTTCATCTTCGACAGTTCATGGATCATTATTTCTATCTTTATTTTATGCCATATTTACAAGTAATCCTTAATGTGAATATATAACTACCACTATAATTATAGCTTATCCTCTTTTACAATGTTATGTAGCCCATCTTTGATCTAACCATTTAATTTCATTCCAAATCCTTTCCTCATTTTCTGACAGAAGCTCCTTGCTTAGCCCTCTTTCCTACTTTGGTTTTTTTTTAAATGTCAATCAAAATTGCTCTACATTTTCTCTGCCTTGTATATGCTTAGCTACATCTTGTTCTTTAGAGTACATTCTTTGCAACTATCTTTTTTCTCTCTGTTGAAATTACAGAAGTTATTTCGCTGATCCTTGTTTTTTTTCCCAGTAATCAGCATTGGTCACCCTTGTCACTGACCTTTGAAGGGCTTGGGATGGAGGTAGTGCAACCATTTTGGCTCTCCTACATATCTCAGGGGCTTTCAATAACCATCAACCATAATATCCTTCTGGACGGGCTTCGGCGGCTGGAAGTGGGAGGCCCTGTGTTATAGTGCTTCTCCTTCTTCTATATCTTATATCTGGTTCCAGTTGATGTTGGGAGGAGAGAGAAGTCAAACTCCAGGCCCTGGGGCTTCAGGGCTCAAGCTCTTGCTGTTCCTTTTTAACATCTACATGAAACCAGTAGAGGAGGTTATCCATTGACATGGGATTTGGTATCAGTATGCCTCTGATACCCAATCATTTGTCTCCACCTCTAGCCAGGCAAATGATGTAGCAGTGCTGACTGTGTATCTGGAGGCTGTAAGGGTCTAGATCAGCGGTCATCAACCACTGGGCCAGTGGGCCACGAGAAAATTTTGGTCGGTTGCAGAGAAATGTCACCCCCAGAGCAACCCCCCCTAAAGAAATTAATCCAGGCTGTGCGGAAACACAAGGCTGCGCTGCCCACATGGCCCATGGGAACCCTTCCTGCCCCCTCACTCCTTACCGGGTAAACTTGCCTGCTAAATTGCTATTTTTCCTTTTTCCAACCATCAGCTGTTGTGCTGTGCTGGGAGATTTAGATCAGCTAGAAAATCATTGAATTGATTAGGTAATCATTGATTAGCTAGGAAATCATTGAATTTCTTGCTTTCTAGCTAATCTTTAGATCTTCAGCTCTGCTTTTAAGCACAGTTGAACCTCCCTTAGGTTCTGTTATTCAGTGCAGACTCAAGCAAGCAAATTTTATGTGACAGACTCAGGTAGGTGATGGCAGATAGATAGCTCACTGAATGATTCTGAGCAACTCAATCTGGCTGCCTGCTTTGCCTGATTTTGGATAAAAGTTGCTCTTTTTTAATTAAAAATAATCAATATTTACATACATGGTGTGTTGTGAGTTAATTTTGTGAGTTTGCTTGCAAGCAAATTTTATGTGACAGACTGAGCTAGCTGATGGCAGATAGATAGATCTTTGAATGATTCTGTGAGCAACTCAATCTGCCTGCTTGTTTTGCCTAATTTTAGGTAAAAGTTGCTCTTCTTTTATAAAAAAAAAATTCAATATTTATATAAATATTTATAATATTTACAAACAATCCATGCCCAGCTGTTGTAATGACGAGGCAGTCGAGTTGTTTGATCATGAACAACTGAATTATGATGATCTTTATTGGAGTATAGTCTTGCATTTATATACATTTTTAGTTATTCTCCATCATTGGTTAACTTTGGTTACTGCTTAACTTTCGTTACTGTTTAGTACAATAATCCATACAATTAATTATCTCAAGTTAAAGTCTAACATATGTCTACTTCCCCTCTCCTGCTTTATCCATACTTTGTTTGCCTGAGTTGTACTTGCTTGGAAACATTCTTTATCTGAGGTTTGCCATCCGAGATTGGAACATTCCTGCAATTACAACATATCCTTGTTTTTTATTTTAAATGGAGGATTCAAAGATTTATAAATGTATCGCAATTGAAGAGGGTTAAGAGAGGGGGAAGCAGGATGAAACAATGTGAATAAATTTGGAATACATTGAATAAAACAACAGGTTGCAATTAGTACAATAATAATAATTATAGCATAAAAGAAAAACTGTCTGAGCCAAGACCAATCAGGGAGCCAATTGGTTAGCCACTCAAAAGGTGAGTAATGAGCATGGATATTATTTTGAATGTATGATTGTAAATTGGCAAGCTCATCCTCAATAGTTTTATTCAAAGAATGAAAATGCACAGCACATCCACGGTGTCCAACTAACGTACAGAACCCTCCCTGATGGGCTAAAAGATAGTCTATGGCAAAACGCTGCTGTAAGACATCTTGATTTAAGTCTTCTATTTCATGCTGCAAATCACGAATAATAGCAGCGGTAGCATTGATGGATTTTTCAAGTCTGCAGGTGAGACCAAGAATAGATCATCTGTTTTCTTGAGCAATTATGCGAAGATAAGAGCCTAGAGTAAGGACTCCTGTAACGGCCCCTGCCAATGCACGGCCAAATGTAGAACCAGAAGACAATTGTGTGTCAATAATGACTTCATCATTACATGTAGGCCCCAGAGAGGAATGCTGCTGTCAAGTTGATGGGAGCGTACCTATTTTAACAGGTAGAGTAAAATAACCTATAGTTGCACATTGATAATTCTGAGGATGAACATTAGTAGTATATTTATCAAAAAAGAACCACATATTAGGATCCTTAAGCTGCCAACCAGTGCATATTGATCCTGTATTAGATTGATCAGAGGCATTAAAAATAGGAAAATTGTCAGGATACATATCAGGAGCTATATTAAGTCCATGCAAAGAAGAATTAAAGGTACCTGACAAGCAATAGTAGTCAGAACAATAACTATAATTCCCTAGCTTTCTTTATATCTGCTGAGCAGCATCATAATCAGACCAATTATGAAGCCAAGTGTGTTTAGCATGACAACAGAAACACAGACCCGTTGTAAATTGACTAACTTTCAAGTAACGCCAACGGACAGAATTCAATTGCATAGGGTTGTAGAAAATAGCCAGGAGTGTGACATAGATTATAGTTGTGAGACAATAAATGTAGAAGACATGATTAAGTTAGGGGTAAAAGAAATTTGACCAAATGCCGTTGGGGGCTCATAGTTTAAAGTAATATTTGTGCCATGGGTCATAAACATGTATTGGGCATGAGGAACCCACAAATTAGGGTTAAGACGAACCACAGAAATGTCATTTTGAGCAGAAACACCATTGACCATAAACAAGAAAATACAAAGTAAAATTGTAACAGAGTTAGCAGTAATAATAGCAAAAACAGCAGCAACAAGATTTTCAGGAGTCTGAGGTAATGAGGCCTGTTGCAGTTGTTGTTGAACTCGATATGTAGTAGATTTAACCTGGCCCCAAGTGATGGGTTGCAGGTGCATCGACCTTGGAAGACGGACTTCTGTGTTCAGATGAAGATTGAAATCCGGAATCAGGTTGTGAAGGCCCTGATGCCATGCCATGATACAGATGAACACAGTGCGCTGGAACCCACACTGCTTGTCGAGTAGAAGGATCTTCCACGGCGGCGTAACCGCAACCCCAGGTGATCAGCGGTGTAGGGCCTTTCCAGGTTGGATCTGGAGCTTGGCGATACTTTACCAAAGGCCTTGCTAAAGATTCAGTAGTTCGAAAATGCAAGTTAACAGGTGAGTCTGCAAGAGAATCTAAAAAGGTTAAATAATGCCAAGTATATAATGCTATAGCAATGAGATTTTGAATCTTTCGCAGATGGTAAGGGCCAGACTCAGTTTGTAATTGTTTCTGAAGCAATGCCTTAAAAGTACGATGAGCTCGCTCAACTATAGCTTGACCCTGAGAGTTGTAAGGAATTCCATGCACTAAAGTAATATTCCATTTCTGACAAAAGGTTTGAAATTCCTTACTAATATAAGCTGGGCCGTTGTCAGTTTTAAACTGAGAAGGCCGACCCATTACAGCAAAAGAGGATAGGCAATGAGAATTAACATCTGAAGTACATTCATATTTTGAAGCGGTAACCCAAAGGAAGTGTGAATGAGTGTCAATAGACATATGAAGATAACCATATGGCTTAAAGGTTGAAAATTGAGTTACATCCATTTGCCAAATTTGATTAGCTTGGGTTCCTCATGGGTTGACACCCACTGGAAAGGGAACTGCCAGTTGGTGACAAGCTGGACAAGCATGGACAATATCCCGGGCTTGAGATAATAAAATTTTAAATTGCTTTGCAAGCGATTTGGCATTTTGATGAAAATAAGAATGACTAGCAACAGGATCAGGAAAGGATTCATCTGCCTTCTGATTTCCTTCAGTCAAGGCATTAGTAAAGGGAGTATGACTTCGAATGTGTTCTACATACAAAGAATGCAAGCGAGTTTCCAAACTATTCTTTAAAGATAAAAACAAGGATAACAATATTCTTATCCAAAGAGAGAGCACAATAAAAAAAGAGAAGAGATTGCATAGCTAAATACCCATATTGAGTATCAATGATCAAGTTAATAGGTTGGTCATCGAACAATCATAAAGCCAAAATCACAGCAGCCAGCTCAGCACATTGAGCTGAAGTCTGTGTGGCAGTAAATTTAGAATACCATTGTTGTTGAATCTGCCAGACAACCACACCCCTTGTAGGTGATCCATCAGTAAAGACTGTAAGAGCTTTAGAAATAGGATTTCGCACAAAAATGGAAGAAAAGGCCAGATTTAAAGTAGTAGTAACCACTATTCTAGGATCTTTGGGTAAAGAATACAAGTTTCCCACATATTGAGAAAAGGCTATCTGATATGATTCTGAAATCATCATCAAATGCTCATGTCCAACTTTTGTACAAGTGAAAGCTATGCTAATGAGATCCTGTTCTGTAAGATGTAAGGCTCATTTACAACCTTTCATAATCAAATCCTCTAATGCTGATTGATAAGTATAAATGTTTCTAGGCAGAGTAGCTGACAAATTAATCCATTCATGAATCTTGACCGCTTACGGGGACGCATTAGAAAAAAGACATCCTGTGGGTAAGAGTGTAGTGGGAAGAATAGCTAAGCAAAGTCCTATTGTTAAGGATGTTATTCTGTCCACATATTGATGCTTAAACTTATTCAATAATTCTTGAAAGCATGTTCTTTGAGGATCAGTTAATACAACTAGATCTCCTGGTGATTGTGCTCCCTTCAAAGACTGAAATAAGGGCAACATATCACCAGTTGTAATGTAGAAGAATGGGCGTGCCCAATTAATAATGCCAGTAATTTTTGCCGTTGTACTAATGTATATGATTTCTGTACTTGTAATTCAGGAAGAATTGGAATGGATGAATTGTGCAACATTCTACGTTTCCCTTTTATATATATATATAAAACAAAAACAGGAATATTCCAAGGACTAGTAGAAGGCTCTATATGACCAGCAGCCAATTGTTCTTCAACCAATTGTTGTAAAGCAGCGAGTTTTTCCTTTGATAATGGCCATTGTTCCACCCAAACCAGCGTAGAACAGAGCCATTTAAGAGGAAGAGCCATCATCAAGAATCAAATGAGCATTAAGAAGAGAAAGGATATCATGGCCCCAAATATTAGTATGAATATCTAGAATGTATGGTTGTAGGAAAAGGACTTACCAGCAGATGTTGTAACATTAATTTATTGAACACTCTGCCAAGCAGCTGTAGAACCTCCTGTTCCCCACAATGAAGAAACTGTTGTTTTTGGCCACTGTACTGGCCACTGTAAAGAGGAGATGACAGTAACATCTGCTCCAGTATCCAATAACCCTTGAAATGGTTGTTTATTTAAGAAGAGAGAGGAGTTCAGCTGATGAAGTAAACCTACAGATAAAGAAGTTTATCCAAATCCTGCATCCACACAATTACCTATACCAGGATATGGATTTTCATATGGAAGAAGAAACAATTGAACAACAGAAGAATTACAAGGAAGAACTTGAGGAAGATTCACCCAAATCTGAATCAAGAGGATACCAGTGTAATCTGAATCTATTACCCCAGGCACAACAAAATAGCCCTTTTTGTGTGCAGAAGAATGAGGCAAAATTAAGCCAACTAATCCCAAAGGAAGAGGACCTTTAAATTGAGATGGAACTATTTTAACTTCCATGGGAAATTTAAACTCAATTTCCTCTTGAGTGATTAAATCAATCCCAGCGCTACCGGCTATGGTTGGGGAGGAATGAGAGAGACTGCTGGAAGAGTCAGAGTGATGGGAAAGGCACACTTTGGATTCTGGGTGGGTGCCACACTCATTGGCAAGTTTCCCAACTGAAACTGACATTGATTGGCCCAATGAAATGCCTTTTTACAAATAGGGTACTTCTTAGAAGGACGATTCTGAGGCATAGAAGGTGTAGAACAACAGTCCTTCTGAAAGTGGCCAGGCTTCTTACACTTAAAACAGTTACCAATTGGTTGTTGTCCTTTCTGAATAGCAGCTGCTAACATATGCATTTTATAAGTTTGTGATCCAATATCCTGGCAGACTCGCAGCATATCTGCCAGAGTGTAATGAGCAGTAGCCTTTAATGGCTGTAAAGCTCTTTTACAATCTGCATTAGCATTTTCAATAGCTAACTGGTGAAGAAGTTCACCAGCAGCTTCCTGATGATCAAACTGCTGTCTAATTGCTTTGGACAGATGCTCAACAAAGTCAGCATAAGGCTCATTGGCATTCTGTCGAATGTTTGAAAAATTTGCTCTAGGTTCTCCAGCTTGGGGTACCTTAAGAAAAGCATGAAAGGCACATTCAGAAACAATAGTTAACATAGCTGGAGGAAGAACAACTTGAGTAGGAATTGTACCAAACGATCCAGAACCAAATAGCTGCTCAACTATATATGCTCCTCCTCTTCCTCCTCCTAAAGCAGCAGCTTGAGCATGTCTCATATATTCACTCTCCCAAACCACATGTTGAATGGATGTTAAAATAATGCGAAATATTTGCTTCCAATCTTCAGGGATCATTGTATAACCGTTTTTTTTTCCTTCTACAAGTCCTCTTGTAAAATTACCACTAATCCCATAGTTTGTAACTGCCTTTTTAAACACACTTAAGATTTGATAAGGCAGACCCTCCCATTCTGCGACTTGCAGTCCAAGCTGTGGCCCTGACCAGGATGATATTGTACTGGACAAACAGACACTAATTCTGCAAGTTCTGTTCCTGAGACAGAGGCATCCCTTTTACAAGTTTCTACCATTTTCTGAAAAGAAGACTGAACAATAGTCAGGAGGCTTTTGCCCTGTATCTGCAGGAGCTGAGAGAATTGAAGACATATATTCAGGTGAAGAAGGGGAACAAATGACAGCATTAGTATAATGTGAAGATGGAGGTGTTAAAAAAGAAAGTTCATTGTGACCAAATGTTTCAATTGCATGCCTACATAAATGCCACACATGCAAAACTTCTATTTTTGCTCGAGGTTCAGTATGCAATGTTTTCCCAATATGTTCCTGATCAGTTAATTTTAAAGATCCCTTTTCTGGGTACCATAGGCACTGAGCTGCAATCTCCTGGACCAGCCTTAAGAGATTTCTCTGTGGTACCTGGTATTATTTTTCTTCAACAAATAGCCTAATTCATCTACATGCTTCCTTTGTTCCTCAGAAAGCAAACCCACAGAACTGGTTAAAGGTCCCTGGGATTTAAAATTATGAGTTTGGTGGTCCTTGAGGTCCAAAAGGTTGGCAATCCCTGATCTAGATGGGGAGGCATTGGCTTTAACTAGCCCTGGCAAGATGGAATGGCTACAGTTTTTGGGCCATATAGGGCCAGATAATTCTGTATATTTGACTTTGGATGGAATGGCACTTCCTTGGATTGAGCTCATATACAATTTGGGGGTCTTCCTGGACTCACAACTTCTACTTGAGCATTTGGTAGATGTAGCTGGGGGATGGGGGTTGCACAGACTTGTCTAGTGTGCCAATTGCATCCTCTTTTGGACAGGGAGGCCTTGCTCTCATGATTACTCATGTCTTCATCATCGCCCATCTAGATTACTGCAATGTGTTGTACATGGGTCTGCCCCTGAAGACCACCTGGAAACTTCAACTGATCCAGAATGCAGCAGCAGAAACGGTAATATGGGCCTCTAGTTTTGCCCATGTAATAGCTCTATTTTGTGAGATGTACTGGCTTCCATTTTCTTTCCCGGAGTAATTCAAGGTGCTGTTCATCATTTTTAAAACCCAATGTATTACCTGACTATCTGCAGTATCACCTTTCCCTAAGTTCTCATGCCAGGAAATAAACTCCAGGGAGGGGCATTGTGCCCCAACCTTTCTAATATTTTGGAAAACCACTGGTTTCACAGATTGGTAATTAAATTGGGTTAAGGTTTTAATACTACTGATTTTAAATTTCTCATTATTTTGTCTTGTAATTTTTTAGTCTTTGTGTGGATTTATATGTTTTAGTTGGCAGATGGTAAGAAAGAAGAAAATAAATTTAATAAATAATATGTCTAAAACATTGCCTGTTCTATTCCAACTTCATAATCAATGATGATGGAATTTGTTGCTTCTGCAAAGGATGAATCCAGCCAATGCAATTTGTGATTTGGAAAATACTCTCAGTTTGTGTGATATGTCTTTCAGGTGGAACTCAGAAGTATGTTAGATTGCCCTAGGTGTAAAACCAGAAATCTGAAGCATTAAAAACCTGGAAATTTTGTTAACTCCAGAGGAAAGAAGGATGCTAAAGGAAACCATAGATAAGGCTTTGCAGATTGCAACGGATCCAGACTGGACATGTCCACTGCAGGAGTCAGATTGGGAGCCTCAGTCCATTTGGCTGCACAGCTCTCAGACCTTGGTTTTGTTGGGACTCAAACAGGGGGTCCCAAGGGTTGGGAGTTTGGGGAGGGTCTGCCAGGTTCAACAGAGAAGGGATGAAAATCCAGGGAAATTCCTGGAACGCATTTGTCAAGTGTTTGGGCAATGTGCTGGCTTAGATCCCGAGGTTGAGGAAAATCAGAGAATGGTCAATATGATTTTCATTGGTCAGTCTGCAGATGACATTAGGGCCAAATTACAGAAGACAGAGGGCGCCCCAGGAAAGGTGATCTCTGAACTTGTGGAATTAGCTTCAAAGAGCAAGAAGAAATGCAATTTTTCTCGCCGAGGCTCTTAGACAAAAAAGTGGGGAGGCCAGAGGAACAACTACGAGGAGGTGGCTTGTGGAGATTTGTAGTTAGGATGTCAAGCAAGAGTAGGTGAGAGAGTATTCCATGTTGCAATATGTGGATGATTTGTGGCTGGGGGCAAACACCAGAGAACTTTGTGTGCAGAGGACTGTGGACTTGTTAAATTGGCTGGGTACCCTGGATCAGCTGAAAAGGCACAGATTGCTCAAAAGGAGGTGAAATGTCTGGGTTATGGTGTTTTACAAGGTCAACAGACCTTATTGGCCCCCAGAAGGGAAGCAATCTGTAGGTTTAAACCACCTGAAAACAGACAGCAGCTGAGATGCTTTTTGGAGATGGCCGGCTTTTGTAGAATTTGGGTCCCTAATTTTGGCCTCATGGCCAAACCTCTTTATGAAGCATTGAGGGGAAGTGACCAGGAGGTGTTTGAATGGACATGGGAGTGTCAGGATGCTTTCGATAACATTAAGTGGGAACTCACAAGAGCTCCTGCCCTGGGACTGCCAACCCCATCCAAGCCCTTTACATTGTTTGTCCATGAGCGAAAGGGAATTGCCGCTGGGGTCCTAACTCAAAAATTAGGTTCCTGGCACAAATCAGTGGCTTATTTTAGCAAGCTGATTGACACAGTGGCCTTGGGCTGGCCATCATGCTTGAGGGCCGTGGTAGGCAGGGCACTCTTAGTGGAAGAAGCCCAGAAGCTGACTCTGGGTCAAGAACTGATAGTAAAGGTCCCACATGAGGTCAAGGAGATCATGGAAGTGAAAGGAGCATATTGGATGACTGGTGGCAGACAGGCTGAATACCAGACTATTTTTGTTAGACGCAATCACTTTAGAAATTTGTAATACTCTTCTGGTTTGAGCTTCTTCAGCGATAGACCGAAACCTCATCTCTGCGAGGCTTTGATCCGTGCTCGCTGCTGGAGCGCCCTGAGCCAGCTGGTTTCAGGGCTAAGCCACCCCGTAGAGGTGGTGAAGAGGGGAGAAAGAGAATGGAAAGTTTAAGATTGGGAAAAACAACTCCAAAAAAAATAGAGTGAAAAATAAATATAAAATCAGAAAGTAAGAGGGAAATGCAGAAGAGAGAACTAGAACTAGAGAGACAAGGGGGTAAAAAGGGGAGGGAGAAGATGAGAGGAAAGAAAGAAAGGAAAAGAAGTTATAAAGGACAGAAGCAAAATATACAGAAACTGGGTCTATTTAGAGATAATGGGTGAAAACTTAATGGAAAAAGGGATTCTGCAAAGGTACATAAGATAGTATGGTTATATTAGAAGCAGAAATAATTTTAGAAAATATGAAACAATATGATTAAAATGTCTGATAAAATAATTCAGGGGAATGCTTGTCAATAAATAAATGTAACAAAAGGTATATTTAATGATTTATAAAACATATGTGAAGAGAAATAAGGGAAAAATTAATTATGGAGATTATATGTGTTTTTAAGGAAGTATGATATTTAATTGAAAAGAAGTGTTAAAGATGTTATGGTTTTAATGATTATTAATGATAGAACTGAACTGGAATGGAATGAGGGTTTATAATTACATATATTTACAATCTTTCTTTTTTTTTAAAGAATATAGTGTGTATTATAAGAATGTGCCAAGCAGAATTTGATTGGAAGTTATGTATTATGTATTATATTGAAGGTCATAAATTTAAGGTATATATTGAAGTTTAAATAAGAGTTGAATGGATGTAATTAAAAGATATAAAGGTGTCATACTCCAATTAGTAACTACAGGAGAAAATTTGTTTAATGAGAAAAGATAATATGAAATTGAAACAGAACAGACAAAAGTATAAATATAATGATTTGAATTGAGATGAGATAATCAAAATAAAATTGAGAAAATTAAAAGAGGGGAAAAACTATACAGAAAATGTAAAATAGTATAAGATATGGAATAGAATACAAAAAGGAGCATGAAATTGAGTTTTGTGTCTGCATAAAGAAGTTCAACCTGGGACCATGCTATTTTCAAAAAAGATGTTTTACTTGTATTTTGTGTGTGAAAACCCAAATAAAACTTTATTAAAAAAAAAAAAAAAAGAAATTTGTAATACTTTAAACCCAGCTATGCTATTGCCACAGGTGGACTCAGAAGTGCAACAGGATTGTGTGGAAGTCATAGATTCGGTCTATTCCAGCCGACCTGGTTTGTACGACAAACCACTAGAAAATGCAGATTGTGAGTGGTTCACTGATGACAGTAGTTTTGTTCAGAATGGTGACCGCAAGGCCAGTTATTCAGTGGTCACACCCTGGGAGATTGTTGAATCAGGGCCCCTTCCAAGTACATCTGTACTACTGGCCAAAGTCACGGCCTTAACAAGGGCCCTCCAGTTGGCAAAAGGGTTACTGTTTACACAGACAGCAAATATGTATTTGGAGTTTGACATCCTCATGGGACTATTTGGAAAGAAAAGAGTATGCTCACTGTCCAGGGGGCGGGGGCAATCAAACATGGGCCCCAGATCATACAATATTTGGAAGCTGTACACTTCCCTCAAGAGGTTGCAGTCATGTATGTCAGGAGTCATTCCAACGAAGACACCTTGGTGGCAAAAGGAAATAGGGACAAGTCAGCCAAAGATTCCGCTCAGCTGGCCCCTGCACAGCTCTTATCCCCTGATTCCCTATCAGTTGGAAACATCCCTGTCCAAATCATCCTAGACTAAGGAGGAAGAAAAATGAGCTCAAGAACTGAAAGTCACTTGGTCCCCAGACGGGTGGTGAAAGTTAGGACAAAGGGTGGTGATGCTTAAGGTTCCCCTAAGAGCTTTGCTGACCCAATTACACAAAGACACACACTGGGGGACTAAAGCACTCGCTGATTTTGCCACCCAATACATCCTGACAAAAGGCACATATACAGTCACTAACCAAGTCACTGTAGCCTGTCTCCGTTGTACACAAAACAACCCAAAGACAGCATGGAAAGCTCCTTTGGGAGTCCTCCTACAGGGCTCATACCCAGGTGTTGTGTGGCAAATAGATTTCACCAAATTTCCCTGGAAACTAGGATTTAGATATCTCTTGATTTTGGTGTCCATGGATCAGGGTCCATGGTTTGGGGTTCTCTGCAATACCAAATGAAGAGAGACCTGAGCCAGTCTGCTCCCCCATTGCCGCTGTCGTATCTATCATGTCGTTCACCACCCCAAACATAACACCCAGCCAATCACCAAACCAAAACCTAAGTTGGACAGAAGGAAGAATATCCAGGCTAAAAAGGGGCCTATGCAACATTTGACTGGAAGCAAGAGGCGCCCAATTGAGGCGGGAGGATCCTGGCAGATGCAAACCTACATGATGACCTCTACAACAGCTTGGTAAAGTTGGCAGTTAGCCACCTTCCCATCATTGGTGCTGAGGCTGTTGGCGTACACCTTTTGGGGCCACCTACCTTATACGTCAAAAGGAGTCGGCATCCCCGGGAAGGCACTCTGGTGGGGAAAGGATGGGAGACCACTGGCAAGAGTGCCAAATGGAATTGACTATAAGCCCTCCTCAGAAAAAGCATGAGGCAGTCAAAAGCCCCCAAAACATTTCCCCTCCCAAAGACAACCTCTACAGAAACAAAGTCATTTTTCTCTGCTCAGCCACAGCTGCGCATTACCAAACAGAGAGGCAACTCCACAAAGGGAGCATGCAAGTCTGTAGCACCCAAATGCCCACTTTGGCTAAGCAGCAACAAAGCGGGCTCAGACGATGCTCCCTTTCCCTTTGGAAATGAGAGCTCCTGCTATTTCCTGGGGCCTGGAGTTCCCTTTATCATTGACAAAGCCCAGGGACAGGAAGAACCTCTGCTCCAGCCACTAACTGGCATGTTTCTGGCAGAGAATTTGGGGGTCTGGAATGATGAATACGACCCCTTTCACACTTTCTCTATGAACATGGCAGTTTGCTTGGAAGAAAACGGGGTCTTCTTCCTGTGTATGTGTATGTATGTCTGCCTTGCAACTGGACTGGGATGTGTACTTTGGTACATCTCTTCCCAAAGGTGGGTGTTGTTGCTGGGGAACAGGCCCTCCCAGTCCCTCTCATAGGCCATGTGCAGAAAAGAGAGTGCACAGTGATCCCACTGCTAGCGATCCTGGGGATAGGTACAGCAGTCGGGACAGGGGTGGGTGGCCTAGCTCATTCTACAGTGCAGTTTAAGCAGCGGTCAGAGGAGCTCCAACATAGTCTAGGTCAGATCACCCGGACTTTAGTCAAAGTGCAAGGCCAGATAGACTCCTTGGCACTAGTTGTTAAGTACTGAACATGGGTTGGAGTAAATGGAGACAGCCTCTGAATAGTGAACATTCAGCTCTTTATTTGCAAAGTGACTTCTCAAAACAACAACAGTGAACTCTGCCTTATATAGGCAACCCTTGTGAGAATTGTCCAATAACGAGCTATGAACGCTAGCTCTTTTAACCAATAAGAATCCTCTGTTAAGGGCCAATCGGATTCCTCAGAACTAACCAATCCGATCTGGCCGCCTAACAGCCAATCAGAAGTACAGGGCCAGAACCCTGCACTTTACCTCAAGCTCCTACATTATTAACTATGGTACATACACAACACCTCTTCCCCTGGCTTCTTAATTACGGTGTAGTTATATAGTCCCTTAGATAGGACGGTTGTCTTTTAACCCTTTCGGATTTTCGTTGGATTGGTTGGTTGCAATCCTGTTGAGGTAGATTGTTGTTTGGCAGTGGATCTGCTTCTTGCTCAGGTGCAATTTCTTGCAGTGCAAACGTTTCTCCTTCCGGCTCCATTTCCTGAGTATCACTTAGTTCGTCGCTCCCTTCGAGCAGATTCCCAGGAACTTCATCTTCTTCCGTACCTCCCCCCCTCGGTTTGGTCATGGGGGAGTTGTTGACTGGCCGTTGTGAGTCATGACTGTAATTGGTCGATATGCCGTTTCCACAGTTTATTGTCACAGCATTTCATTACGTAGGATTTAGGGCCGGTCACTCGTACTACTGTCGCCTCTATCCATAACGGGTATAAGTTCCGTGCGTAAACGAGGTCTCCTACCTGGAAGGTGCGACAGCGGCCGCTGGATCCTATTGGCTTTTCCGGTTCGTAAGCAGGGTGCAACCGGTCGAGGTGGGAGCGGAGTATTCGTCCCATCAGTAGTTAGGCGGGAGTTCTGCCAGTGACGCTATGTGGAGTTATGTGTTGCAAAAAGAGAATTTGGTTGACCTTGTCATCAATATTGTCATAGTCCACTTTTTGCAAAGTCTTTTTAACAAATTAGACCATGCGTTCCACTCGGCCATTGGTCGCAGGGTGCGCAGGCGAGGTGAGCGCATGGCGGATGCCGCGGTCAGCGAGGTACTGCTCGAACATTAGTGCCGTAAACTGTGGCCCGTTATCGGACACCAGGACATCTGGCAATCCGTGGGTTGCAAAGAGTCTGTTTAGAATCTTGATCACCGCCTCGGAGGTCGTAGTCGTCATACGATGAATTTCTAACCAATTGGAGTATGCGTCGACTGTCAGCAGGAAGGTATATCCTTTGGTTGGCCCCGCGAAATCCAGGTAGATTCTGGACCAGGGTCCACGTGGCATCTCCCATTCAGTAGGCATGGCTTTTGGTGGGGCGTTGCAGACTTGTTGGCAATTGGAACACGCTTTAACCCACTGCTCGATTTGCCGGTCCATGCCCGGCCACCATGCGTAGCTCCGTGCAAGCGCCTTCATTCGCACGATGCCGGGATGACCCTCATGCAGAATTCGCAGCAGCGTCTTCCGGAGCCACTCTGGGACAACGACTCTATTGCCCCAGATGATACAGCCTTTTTGGGAAAAAAGTTCAGTCTGTCGAGATTTAAATGGTGCGAAGTCATCTGGTACTTGGTCTAATGGCCAACCACGTTCTACCCAGCCAAGGACTCGAGCTAGGGTGTGGTCTCATTTGGTTTCTCTCGCGATGTCTCGGGTGGTCATAGGCGGCGAGTTGAGTGTTTCGATCTGCAACGTGGTTGCCGTTGGTGCCGGATCATCGAGAGTCTCTGGAAGCGGTGCTCGGCTTAATGCATCGGTGTGGGAAATGGCTTTCCCCGGGCGATATTACAGGTGATAATTATAAGCAGCTAGGAATTCTGACCATCGGGTCATTCTAGGGGATAATATATAGGGGGTTGGCTTGTCCCCGGCTATTATCCCTAGCAACGGTTTGTGGTCAGTTATAATGGTAAATGTCCTTCCATACACATATTCATGAAATTTTTTTAAAGCTGAAACGATTGCGAGGGCTTCTTTATCAATTTGTCCATAGTTGCGCTCTGCTTGTGAAAGAGTCTTTGAAAAGTATGCAAGAGGGGCTTCGTTCCCATTAGGCAGTACATGGCTCAAAATGGCGGCCACCCCGAAAGGCGATGAATCGCAGGTTATAACTAACGGCAAAGTCTCGTTATACTGCATAAGTACACAGTCAGATTTGAGTAGTTTTTTAACATTCCGGAACGCTTTCTCTTCCCGGTAACCCCATACCCACAATGCTTTCTTATCTAATAATCGGTGTAACAGTTCAGCGACAGTTGCCTTGTGCGGAAAAATACATTATAGAAATTAATGAGGCCTAAGAACGCCTGGAGATCGGCCTTGTTGTGTGGCCTGGGAGCGTTTTTTGATCGCTTTTAATTTACTCTCGGTAGGATGAATGCCCTGGCTATCAATCCGGTACCCTAGAAACTCAACATTGTCAGTATACAATTGACATTTATTTTTTTTCACCTTCAGTCCAGCCTCTTGAAATTTTTTAAGGACGCATTTCAAACGGTCCTTTAAGATTTTTTGGGTAGGGGCTGCAATTAATATGTCATCAAAATAAGGGACCACGCCCTTGATTCCTTGTAATAACCTTTTCATAAGGCTCTGGAAGATCCCCGGGGCTACACTAACTCCAAATTGCAATCGGGTACATTTAAAGGCACCCCTGTGCGTTACAATTGTTTGGGCTTGAGCCATTTTTTCATGCACTGGTAATTGTTGATAAGCTTGGGCTAAATCTAATTTAGCAAAAACCTTACCGCCCCCCAAGGAATGGAGGAGATGCTGCACCACCGGAACTGGATACGCATTCTGCTGTAGGGCGTGGTTCCAAGTGGCCCGGTAGTCCCCACAAATTCAGATTGACCCATCTGGCTTAATGGGTGTTACAATAGGGGTTTCCCATGGAGAGTGATCGATGGGCTTCAACACCCCTTGAGCAATTAACTTGTCGAGTTGTTCGTCAATTTTTGCTTTAAGAGCGAACGGAACTCGACGAGGCTTCAAGCGAATGGGAGCTACTTTTGGATCTAGACTGAATGAGATCGGGGTCCCCTTATACTCGCCTAAGCTGTCCGCGAAGACGTCGCTGAACTCAGAGATAAGGTCTTCCTCCCACTCACAACCACCGACTTGGTTCATGCCGGCCACTTCAATGCCGAGTGGCGCGAACCGTTGGAGGCCTAGTAGGCTAGGCCTATCTCTATCGATGACCATTAGAGGTAAGTACGCTGTATGCTTCTTGAAGGAGACTCGGACTCGTCAGGACCCGACAACGGGGATTCGATTTCTTTGGTAGTCCTTGAGGATGAGGCGTTGAAATTGGAGGTCTTGGGGTTGAATTGTGGGGATGAGTTGCTTGTGAGTCTTCTAAGACACCATTGAGAGGGACAATCCCAAGTCGACCTCCATGTGGCAAGGCTGATTCTCAATGGCTACCGTGACCCAGATTTTCTTAGTGTCCAAAGCTGAGGTGTGACTGATAGTGATAGTATGGTGAGCCTCTTCTCTTTGCAAAACTCGATTTCTGTAGGAGTGGTTTATTGGCTCTCACCTTACAGGATGGTTTCCTGTCAATTGGTGATAGTTGGCCCCTTTTGAGGCCTGGCTGAGTCCTGGTAGACTGCGGCAGACCTGGCCGATGTGGCCTCGTTTCCCGCACTCATGGCAGAGTGTGTCGCGGAATTTGCATTCGGCCCTGGCATGGTTGCCTTCACAGCCAGCGCAAGGGCGTAAGGGCTTCGGGCGAGGGTTCCGGTCGGACCGCAGTCGATGGACCCCTTCTTCGTTGCTGTCTGACGATGAAGAGAGGTCCTCGTGGTGCGTTGTTGATAGCTGCCCTTCTGTGCTAGGTAAGATTTCGCTGGCCGGTGGTGGTACCGGAGTGCGGCTTCGCCATAGTTGTGCAGCCGACTTTTTGGTCGCCTCCGCAGCTGTGGCTTCGGCGATGGCGTCAGCAAGGCTGATGTCACCTTTCGCCATCAGCTTGCTTTGCACGCCTAGTGCATCTAATCCCAGAACTATTCGATCTCTCAGTGCCTCTTCTAAATTGGCGAACCCGCAGAGGCCCCCTAAATTTCAGAGGTCCGCCAGGAAATCGGCCACGCTCTCCCCTTTTCGTTGGTTTCTCTGATAAAACTCGTGGTGTCTCACGAGTGTAGGCACGGTTGGCGTGTAATGGTCTCTCAGGATGGGTTCGAGGTCATTCCAGCTCATGGCTTTCACTTCTCGAGGTTTGACAAGTGCTTTAGCCATCTTAAATACGGCTGGGCCGCAATGCGTCAGGAACAGCACCCTTTTCTTTGCTGGTGTGGCGTCCTTCAAATTATTCATCTCAAGAAACATTTGGAAGCGATCCATGTAGGATTCCCAATCCTCTTTGTTCAGATCGAACGGAGCGGGTGGTACGATGCCGCTGGACATGGTTCCGTTGTTGGCGTCGTCTATCACGTGCTTGGTATTGCTTCCTGGCTTCTTCGGTTCAGACATTTCCACATCCCATCCTCGTCGCCAGTGTTAAGTACTGAACATGGGTCGGAGTAAATGGAGACAGCCTCTGAATAGTGAACATTCAGCTCTATTTGCATAGTGACTTCTCAAAACAACAACAGTGAACTCTGCCTTATATAGGCAACCCTTGTGAGAATTGTCCAATAACGAGCTAGCTCTTTTAACCAATAAGAATTCTCTGTTAAGGGCCAATCGGATTCCTCAGAACTAACCAATCCGATCTGGCCGCCTAACAGCCAATCAGAAGTGCAGGGCCAGAACCCTGCACTTTACCTCAAGCTCATACTTTATTAACTATGGTGCATACACAACACCAGTAGTCCTGTAAAATAGACGGGGCCTGGACTTCCTGACAGCTGAAAAAGGTGGTTCGTGTTTGTTTTTAGGAGAAGATTGTTGTTTCTATATGAATACGTCAGTAATGGTTGGAGAAGCTGCAGAGGATCTGCAAGACAGAGCAACCCAGTTTGGACAGAGATTACAGGGGACAGACCAATGGTTCTCATGGTTGCTAGGAACTGCTTGGGTCAAATGGTTCTTGTTCCTGTTGTTTTGTGTAGTAGCAGGCCTACCCTTAACCCCTGTGTTACCTCTACTCAGACAATTGGTTATGAGATCAATAATGCAAATAAGGATTGAAAAAGAGTTGATTGTCTTAGGAGGATCTTTGGGAAGTAGGTCCTCGAAGGGGGAAATCAGATGCTGGAATGGATGTACAGAGGAGGCCCTGGCTGTCAGAGGAAGGGTCATATGTGGAGATAGGACCCAGAGGTAGACAGAATGGACATGAGAGTGAGGAATATGAATTCTTTTTTTTTTTTTGAAAAAGTTTTTATTAATTTTCTACAAACAAACAAGACAAACAAAACATAAAAACATCAACTCTTATATGTACATCCAGTGTGTCATTTGGTTCATCATTTTTGTGCATTCATTCTGTAGTCTCAATTTCAATTATGTTATATAACAACTCATATTGTCAATCCAAACTTATATATCCTAATATCACTAATACAAGATATGCGATGAGAAATAAATTACCCAAGGAAGTCCATATTAGATTTACCAAAAAATCCATTAAAACGCAAATATTACAAGTAGCAAGAGAGAAAACACTGAAATACAAGGGTAAAGAGGTTGTGGTTTTGAAACAAATACCTAGAAGAGTGAGAGAGATGAGAAGAGAATATCGATTTCTGACCAAAATACTATTGGAAAACGAAGTGAATTACAGATGGCTGATTCCAGAAGGACTAGTGTTTGGGTGGCAAGAGCAGAGATATAGAATTGATTCAATTGAGAAAGCAGAACTTTTTCATGCAGAATTCTTTGGAGGAAGAAGAGAGGAAGCAGAGAAAGAGGCCTTATCAATTGAGTTTCAAGATGAACAACTGGAGATTGAAAAAGAGAAAGGAGCAGCAGGGGGACAGATGGATAATAAAGAACAGCGTGAAGTGAGATCCACGAGAGCTGTTAGACCTAAATATAAAGCATAATCATGGAGAAAAAAAAACTGATTACAATGAATATAAACGGACTTAATTCAGCTGTTAAAAGAAGGAAAACTTTTCATAAATTAGAGAAATTAAAATTTGATATAATTTGTTTACAAGAAGTTCACATTAAAAAACAACATGAACAATTGTTATTACAGCCAAAATTAGGGAAAATATTTACCTCTTTGACTCAATGTAAGAAAAGAGGTGTGGTTTTATACATTAAAGAGGCTATTCCAGCAAAATTGATTTACACGGATGAAGATGGAAGAGTATTAATGGTAGAAATAATGGACAATAATATAAAAATACTCTTGATTGCAATTTATGCTCCGAATGATAAACAAGAAGAGTTTTATAAAAAGCTGCACATGAAAATAATTGGACTGGACTATGTTAATATAATTATGATGGGAGATTTTAATGGAATTGTGGACAATAAACTGGACTATATAGCAACAACAACAAAGCAAAATAGAAAGGCTCTCCCAAGGTCCTTTTTTAAAATGACAGATGAATTAACTTTAAAAGATATTTGGAGAGAAAGAAACGTTAAAGCTAAACAATATACTTTTTATTCAAATAGACATTTATCATGGTCCAGATTAGATATGATTTGGATCTCAACAGAACTAATATCTAATATTAAAGAAACAAGCATTGAAACAAGTACCTGGGCAGATCATAGCCCAATGACAATTAAATGGAAGGGACAAAAAAAAAGATCGAGATGGACATTAAATAATACTATTTTAAAGGAGAAAGGAATATGAATTCTGATAAAACATTTTCACTTGTCATTTCTGTGCCTTAAGCAGCCTTGCTCCTTCCTGTCCCTCTCTACAGAAGGAGGGGGTCACAGGAGGGGAGGGTGCTGCCCAGGGGTGGGATAAGACAGGGTTAACTACCAGTTCAGGATTTATGAGCTTCCCTGCATGCTGTGAGCCATGTGCCGGTGAATCATCTTCAGCAAGTTGTGTGCAGAGACGCAGCCTTTGAAACAGCCCACTTTTCCTGCTTTTTAAACTGCAGCTGTGCTTTGTTCGGTAGCTGAAGTTGAAATATCACAAAATAAAGATCAGGTAAGAGCCCAGGTGGGTGGGTGGGCAAAAACATCAACAGACATAGAACAGGTTCAATGTCTGCTGCTCTTCAGAGCTACCGGTTCTACAGAGGTGGACAGAACCGGTAGAAACGCACCCCTGGTGCTGCCTCAGACAAAGATTTTCTCTTGTCGTTTCTGTGCCTTAAGCAGCCTTGCTCCTTCCTGTCCCTCTCGACAAAAGGAGGGGGATCACGTGGAATGCTGCCTCAGACAAAGATTTAAAACTGCTTTTACTTTTCTCTGCGGAAGGAGGGGGTCACGGGGAGTGGGGGTGCTACCTTCAGCTGCTCTACAATAGGAAAGGGGTTGGAACTGCACATCCATAGCGAGGCAGAAGTTAACACTGTTAAGTCTGGAGCATGGGTGCGAATAATGGAGACGAGTTGGTAAAAACAGTGAACTTCAAACTCTTTATTTACATGGTGTGACAGCTCAAACTGGATGGCTGCTATAGCCTTCCTTATATAGGCAACTTATTAACTATTCAACCAATAGCAATCCGGGAGCGCTAGCTCCGTTAACCAAGGAGAATGGCCTGTTAATGGCCAATCAGATGCTCCTGAATGGACCAATCCGATCTTGCCATTAACAGCCAATCAGAAGTGCAGGGCCAGAACCCTGCACTTGACTTCAAGCTCAAAGATAACTTTATTTAACATTCATTCACAACACCCCTTTCCCCCGGCTTCTGCTTACGGGGCGCGGTCACATAGTCCTTGAGGTAGGACGGTTGTTTTATTAGTCTTTTTGACTTTCGCTGTGTGCCTGGCATTTGGCTGCACTCTTGCTGAGGTAGATCATTGTTTAGTGAAAGGGGTGCCTCTGGTTCAGAGTTCGCGTTTCCGTTGTCACCAATATCTTCGGTAACTCCCTGAGGTGAACTCACTCCCATCCCTAGTTCCTGTTCCTGCGTTTCAGTTCCGCTATTGTTCCCTTTGAAAAGATTTTCCTCTAGGTGAAATTCGTCTTCCTCTGTATCTCCCCCCCCTCAGTTTGGTTATAAGGGAGTTCGGAATTGTGTGACTGCAGCCGCGATCGTAGTTGATCTATATGGCGCTTCCAAAGTCTATCGTCAGGACACTGTACAAGGTATGATCTTGGGCCGGTTATGCAGATTACGGTCGCTTCTACCCACAGCGGATTGCCTGATAAGTTTTTAGCGAATACTAAATCACCTACCTGGAAGGTACGGCATCGGCCGCTGGATCCAAGGGGTTTTTCCGGTTCGTAGGCTGCGTGTAACCGGTCGAGGTGGGAGCGGAGCTTTCGTCCCATTAGCAGTTCGGCGGGAGTTTTGTTGGTGATGCTGCGAGGTGTAATGTGCTGCAGGAAGAGTATCCGGTTGATTTTTTCGTCAATGTTGTTGTAGTCTATTTTTTGTAGTATTTTCTTGACAAATTGTACCATGCGCTCAGCCCTACCGTTGGCCGCAGGGTGTGCAGGCGAAGTGATTGCATGTCGGATACCGTGGTCAGCCAGGTACTGTTCAAAAGACAGAGCGGTAAATTGGGGCCCGTTGTCAGATACCAGAATGTCTGGTAATCCGTGGGTTGCAAACAGTCTTTCCAGTCTTTTGATGACCGCTTCGGTGGTCGTGTTCCTCATTCGGTGAATCTCGAGCCAATTCGAGTAGGCGTCGATGGTTAACAAGAATGGGTGGCCTTTTGTTGGCCCAGCAAAATCTAGATGGATACGGGACCAGGGTCCCCACGGCATCTCCCATTCAGTTGGGGTTGCCTTTGGTGGAGCGTTGCTTACTTCTTGGCATCTCTGGCAAGTTTTGACCCACGATTCGATTTGTCTGTCTATGCCTGGTCACCACGCATAGCTACGTGCGAGGCCTTTCATGCACACGATGCCAGGGTGGCCATCGTGCAAGGTTCTTAACAGTGCCTATTGGAGTCGTTCTGGAATAACGACTCTATCGCCCCAGATGATACAGCCCTTTTGCGAGAACAACTCTGTTTGATGACTTTTGAATGGTGCAAAGTCGTCTGGTACTTGGTCCAATGGCCATCCGTGTTCCACCCATGTGAGGACTCATGCTTAGATGGGGTCGCGTTTTGTTTCTCTCGCGATATCACGGGCAGTTAATAACGGTGTATGAAGTGTCTCGATCTGCAACATTGTCATTGTTGGTGCGGGATCGTTGATGGTTTCTAGGAGCGGTGCATGGCTCAACGCGTCGGCGTGGGGAATGGCTTTACCGGGCGGTATTGTAGCCGATAATTGTAGGCAGCCAAGAATTCTGACCAGCGGGTCATTCGGGGAGATAGTATGTAGGGAGTTGGTTTGTCCCCAGCAATGATCCCCAGCAATGGTTTGTGGTCAGTTACAATGGTGAAATTCCGGCCGTATGCATACTCATGAAACCTCTTAATGCTGACACAATCGCCAAGGCTTCCTAATCAATTTGGCTGTAATTTCGCTCGGTTTTCGAGAGCGTCTTTGAAAAGTAAGCAACAGGGGCTTCGTTACCGTTAGGTAACACATGATTCAAAATGGCGCCCACTCCAAAAGGCGATGCATCACAGGTTATGTTTATTGGCAAGGTCTCATTGTACTGTATAAGCACGGCCTGCCACTTCAATGCCGAGTGGTGCAAACCATTGCAGGCCTAACAGGCTAGGCTGGTCCTTGTCGATCATCGTCAGGGGTAAGTACGCTGTGCGGTTTTTGAACGAAACCCGGATTCTACTGGATCCTACGACTGGAATCCGGTTCCCCTGGTAGTCCTTTAGCACGAGCCGTTGGAATTGAAGGTCTTGGCGCCGGATAGTAGGGATGGGTTGCTTGAGGGTCTTCCAAGAGACCATTGAAAGAGATGATCCTGAATCAACTTCCATTTGGCAAGGCTGATTTTTGATGTCCACTTTAACTCGAATTTTCTTGGCATCCGGTGAAGAGGCGTGGCCGATAGTGAGTGTTTGGTGAGCTTCTTCTCGTCTCATTCGGCGATTCACAGGTCGGTTTCTGTAGGAGTGGTTTGCTGCTGGTTCTCACCTTACAGGATGGTTTCCTGTCGATTGGCGAAAATTTGTTCCCTTCGAGGTCTGGCTGGGTCCGAGGAAACTTCTGCAGACCCGTCCGATATGGCCTTGTTTCCCGCACTCGTGGCAGAGCATGTTGCGCAATTTGCAATCAGAACGGTAATGGTTCGCCCCGCAGCCAGCGCGCGGTTGCTGGGATTTCGGGTAACGGTCCCAATCGGACCGCAGTCGATGGACCTCTTCTTCGTCACTGTCTGATGACGAAGAGAGGTCCTCATGGTGGGCCGTCGAAAGCTATCCTTCCGACTTAGGTGAAAGTTCACCAGCTGGTTGGTGTGTCGGAGTGTGATTTTGGCGCAGTTGGGCAGCCGATTTCTTGGTCGCCTCCGCTGCCGTAGCCTCAGCGATGGCATCAGCAAGGCAAATGTCACGCTTAGCCATTATTTTGCTCTGCACGTTTAGAGTATCTAATCCTAGAACTACTCAGTCTCTCAAGGCCTCCTCTAGGTCGGCGAAATCGCAGAGGCCTCCCAAGTTTCGGAGGTCCGCAATGAAATCGGCAACACTTTCTCCTTTCCGCTGGTTCCTTTGGTAGAACTTGTGCCGTCTTACAAGCATTGGCACGGTCGGTGCATAGTGGGCCCTTAGTAGTGGTTCAAAGACGTCCCAGTCCATGGCCTTTACTTCAGCTGGTTTCGCTAGCGCCTTGGCCATTTTGAATACGGTCGTCCCACAGTGCATCAGGAATACCGCCCATTTTTTCCCGGTTATGGCATCCTTCAGATTATTCGTTTCCAAAAACATTTGGAAACGGTCCATGTAGGACTCCCAGTCCTCATGAGCTGGATCAAACAGAGTGGGTGGTACTACGCCGCCAGACATGGTTCCGCCGTTGTGCGTTTCAGCCACGTGCTTGGTTGTCTTCGTCATTGTTTTAGTTGGCTCTGACGTCATCCAATCCCATCCTCGTCGCCAGTGTTAAGTCTGGAGCATGGGTGCGAATAATGGAGACAAGCCGGTAGAAACAGTAAACTTCAAACTCTTTATTTATATGGTGTGACAGCTCAAACTGGATGGCTGCTATTGCCTTCCTTATATAGGCAACTTATTAACTATTCAACCAATAGCAATCCGGGAGTGCTAGCTCCGTTAACCAATGAGAATGGCCTGTTAATGGCCAATCAGATGCTCCTGAACGGACCAATCCGATCTTGCCATTAACAGCCAATCAGAAGTGCAGGGCCAGAACCCTGCACTTGACTTCAAGCTCAAAGATAACTTTATTTAACATTCATTCACAACAAACACCTTAAACCACTAGCCAGGATATTAGGGACAAGAATAGCTTGCTCACATGAAAAAAAACCCCAAACCACATAGCTGACACATGAAACTAGGACACTTTGCAGAATACCTGTGACCTGGGGTGAAACACAGGTAATGCGACATTTAGCTATGTAGGCAGTTGAGATCCAAATAACCAATCAATATTATCTCTTATGCATGTATTATTAGGGGAAGGACAAAAGGCTCAATGCGACCACTCTTTGAGTATAAAATTTGCTGTAAGATTGTAATTGGGGCCCTTGGTTAGCTTTTGAGCCAAGGTCCTTATATCTTGGTACCAAAATAAAAGTATAATTTTGTACCACACCTTATGTCCGGTGACTTATCAGCTTCGACACCAAGCAAGAGCCCAGTTTTGGGGACAACCCCAAGAGTCATTCTTGCTCTTTCTGTTGTGTATGTACTATAGTTAATAAAGTATGAGCTTGAGGTAAAGTGCAGGGTTCTGGCCCTGGACTTCTGATTGGCTGTTAGGCGGCCAGATTGGATTGGTTAGTTCTTAGGAATCCGATTGGCCCTTAACAGAGGATTCTTATTGGTTAAAAGAGCTAGCGTTCATAGCTCACTATTGGACAATTTTACAAGGCTTGCCAATATAAGGCAGAGTTCATTGTTGTTGTTTTGAGAAGTCACTATGCTAATAAAGAGCTGAAAGTCACTATTCAGAGGCTGTCTCCATTTACTCCAACCCATGTCCAAGTACCTAACACTGGCGACAAGGATGGGATGTGGAGACGTCTGAACCGAAGAAGCCCGGAAGTGATACCGAGCACGTGATAAGACGACGCCAACAATGTAACCATGTCCGGCGGCATCGTACCACCCGCTCCGTTTGATCCGAACCAACAGGAGTGGGAATCCTACATGGATCGCTTTCAAATGTTTCTCGAGACGAATAACTTGAAGGACGCCACACCAGGAAAGAAGCGGGCATTGTTCCTGACGCATTGCAGCCCAGCTGTATTTAAGGTGGCTAAAGCACTCGCCAAACCTCGAGAAGTGAAAGCCATGAGCTGGGACGACCTCAAACCCATCCTGAGAGACCATTACGTGCCAACCGTGCCTACACTCATGAGACGCCACGAATTTTATCAGAGAAACCAACGAAAAGGGGAGAGCATGGCCGATTTCGTGGCGGACCTCTGAAATTTAGGGGGTCTCTGCAGGTTTGCCGATTTAGAAGAGGCACTAAGAGATCGAGTAATTCTGGGATTAGATGCGCTAGACGTGCAAAGCAAGCTGATGGCGAAAGGCGACATCAGCCTTGCTGACTCCATCGCTGAAGCCATGGCTGCGGAGGCGACTAAACAGTCAGCTGCACCACTACGGCGAAGCCGCACTCCGGTAACACCACCGACCAGCGAAATCTTACCCAACTCAGAAGGGAAGCTCTCAACAACGCACCACGAGGACCTCTCTTCTTCGTCAGACAGCGACGAAGAAGGGGTCCATTGACTGCAGTCCAACCAGGACCCTCGCCCGAAGCCCTTACGTCCTTGCGCTGGCTGTGGAGCAAACCATGCCAGGGCCGAATGCAAATTCCGCGACGCACTCTGCGGGAAACAGTGAGTGCGGGAAATGAGGCTACATCGGCTGGGTCTGCCACAGCTTACCAGGACCCAGCCAGGCTTCAAAAGGGGCCAACTATCGCCAATCGACAGGAAACCATCCTGTAAGGGGAGAGCCAGTAAACCACTCCTACAGAAATCGAGCTTTGCAAAAAGAAGAGGCTCACCATACTATCACTATAGGTCACGCCTCAGTTTTGGACACTAAGAAAATCCGGGTCACGGTAGCCATTGTGAACCAGCCTTGCCACATGGAGGTCGACTCGGGATCGTCCCTCTCGATGGTGTCTTGGAAGACACTCAAGCAACTCATCCTCACAATTCAACTCCAAGACCTCCAATTTCAACGCCTCATCCTCAAGGACTACCAAGGAAATCGAATCCCCGTTGTCGGGTCCTGCCGAGTCCAAGTCTCCTTCAAGAAGCATACAGCCTACTTACCTCTAATGATCATCGATAGAGATAGGCTTAGTCTATTAGGCTTCCAATGGTTCGCGCTACTCGGCATTGAAGTGGCCGGCGTGAACCGAGTCGGTGGTTGTGAGTGGGAGGAAGACCTTATCTCTGAGTTCAGCGACGTCTTCGTGGACAGCTTAGAGGAGTATAAGGGGACCCCAATCTCATTTAGTCTAGATCAAAAGGTAGCCCCCATTCGCTTGAAGCCCCGTCGAGTTCCATTCGCTCTTAAAGCAAAGATCAACGAACAACTCGACAAGCTAATTGCTCAAGATGTGTTGAAGCCCATCAATCACTCTCCATGGGAAACCCCTATTGTAACACCCATTAAGCCAAACGGGTCAATCCGAATTTGTGGGGACTACCGGGCCACTTTAAACCACGCCCTACAGCAGAATGCGTATTCAGTTCCGGTGGTGCAGCACCTCCTCCATTCCTTGGGGGGCGGAAAGGTTTTCGCTAAATTAGATTTAGCTCAAGCTTATCAACAACTACCAGTGGATGAAAAAACGGCCCAAGCCCAAACAATTGTAACGCAGAGAGGTGCTTTTAAATGTACGCGATTGCAATTTGGAGTTAGTGTAGCCCCGGGGATCTTCCAGAGCCTCATGGAAAGGTTATTACAGGGAATCAAGGGCGTGGTTCCTTATTTTGATGACGTATTAATTGCAGCCCCTTCCAAAAAAATCTTGCAGGATCGTTTGAAATGCATTCTTAAAAAATTCCAAGAGGCTGGACTTAAGGTGAAAAAAAATAAATGTCACTTATATACTGACAATGTTGAGTTTCTAGGATACCGAATTGATAGGCAGGGCATTCATCCAACCGAGAGTAAATTAAAGGCGATCAAAAACGCTCCCAGACCACGCAACAAGGCCGATCTCCAGGCGTTCTTAGGCCTCATTAATTTTTATAATGTGTTTTTGCCGCACAAAGCAACTGTCGCTGAACCATTACACCGATTATTAGATAAGAAAGCATTGTGGGTATGGGGTTACCGGGAAGAGAAAGCGTTCCGGAATGTTAAAAAACTACTCACATCTGACTCTGTACTTATGCAGTATAACAAGACTTTGCCGTTAGTTATAACCTGCGATGCATCGCCTTTCGGGGTGGCCACCATTTTGAGCCATGTACTGCCTAATGGGAACGAAGCCCCTGTTGCATACTTTTCGAAGACTCTTTCACAAGCAGAGCGGAACTATGGACAAATTGATAAAGAAGCTCTCGCAATCGTTTCAGCTGTAAAGAAATTTCATGAATATGTGTATGGAAGGACATTTACCATTATAACTGACCACAAACCGTTGCTAGGGATAATATCCGGGGACAAGCCAACCCCCTACATATTATCCAGTAGAATGACCCGATGGTCAGAATTCCTAGCTGCTTATAATTATCTCCTGCAATATCGTCCGGGGAAAGCCATTCCCCACGCCAACGCATTAACCCGAGCACCGCTTCCAGAGACTCTCGATGATCCGGCACCAACGGCAACTACGTTGCAGATCGAAACACTCAACTCGCCGCCTATGACCGCCCGAGACATCGCGAGAGAAACCAAACGAGACCACACCCTAGCTCGAGTCCTAGGCTGAGTAGAATGCGGATGGCCATTGGACCAAGTACCAGATGACTTTGCACCATTTAAATCTCGACAGACTGAACTTTTTTCCCAAAAAGGCTTTATCATCTGGGGCAATAGAGTCGTTGTCCCAGAACGACTCCGGAAGACGCTGCTACGAATTCTGCACGAGGGCCACCCCGGCATCGTGCGGATGAAAGCACTTGCACAAAGCTACGCATGGTGGCCGGGCATGGACCGGCAAATCGAGCAGTGGGTTAAAGCGTGTTCCAATTGTCAACAAGTCAGCAACGCCCCACCAAAAGCCATGCCTACTGAATGGGAAACGCCACGTGGACCCTGGTCCAGAATCCACCTGGATTTCGCAGGGCCAACCAAAGGCTATACCTTCCTGCTGACAGTCGACGCATACTCCAATTGGTTAGAAATTCATTGTATGACGGCTACAACTTCCGAGGCAGTGATCAAGATCCTAAACAGACTCTTTGCAACCCACGGATTGCCTGACGTCCTGGTGTCCGATAAAGGGCCACAGTTTACGGCACTAATGTTCAAGCAGTACCTTGCTGACCACGGCATCCGCCATGCGCTCACCTCGCCTGCGCACCCTGCGACCAATGGCTGAGCGGAACGCATGGTCCAATTTGTTAAAAAGACTTTGCAAAAAGTGGACTATGACAATATCGATGACAAGGTCAACCAAATTCTCTTTTTGCAACACATAACTCCACATAGCATCACCGGCAGAACTCCCGCCGAACTACTGATGGGACGAAGACTCCACTCCCACCTCGACTGGTTGCACCCTGCTTACGAACCGGAAAAGCCAATAGGATCCAGTGGCCGCTGTCGCACCTTCCAGGAAGGAGACCTCGTTTACACACGAAACTTATCGGGCGATCCGTTATGGATAGAGGCAACAGTAGTACGAGTGACCGGCCCCAAATCCTACGTAGTGAAATGCTGTGACAATAGACTGTGGAAATGGCATATTGACCAATTACGGTCACGACTCACAACGGCCAGTCAACAACTCCCCCATGACCAAACCGAGCGGGGAGGAGGTACAGAAGAAGATGACGTTCCAGGGAACCTGCTCGAAGGGAGCGACGAACTAAGTGATAATCAGGAAATGGAGCAGGAAGGAGAAATGTTTGCACCGCAAGAAATTGCACCTGAGCAAGAAGCAGATCCACTGCCAAACAACAATCTACCTCAACAGGATTGCAACCAACCAGTCCAACGAAAATCTGAAAGACTTAAAAGACAACCGTCCTCTTTAAAGGACTATATAACTACACTGTAATTAAGAAGCCAGGGGGAAGGGGTGTTGTGTATGTACCATAGTTAATAAAGTATGAGCTTGAGGTAAAGTGCAGGGTTCTGGCCCTGGACTTCTGATTGGCTGTTAGGCGGCCAGATCGGATTGGTTAGTTCTGAGGAATCCGATTGGCCCTTAACAGAGGATTCTTATTGGTTAAAACAGCTAGCGTTCATAGCTCACTGCTGGACAATTTTACAAGGGTTGCTCATATAAGGCAGATTTCACTGTTGTTGTTTTGAGAAGTCACTATGCTAATAAAGAGTTGAAAGTCACTATTCAGAGGCTGTCTCCATTTACTCCGACCCATGTCCAAGTACTTAACACTTTCTACCTTCAAATTGCCAAATTTAAAAAACACTGCTAAATGAATGACAAAACCAGTATGACTAGATAAGTAATTTCTGCTTGAAAGTATGAAGCCACCTCACCTCAGCCACCTTCCACCAATCGGTTTGGCAGAATTCTGTATGATAGCAGAGCTTAAATTCTCATTAGCAGTGCAGGTAAGGCAAAAAAACTAAAACAGCCCCACCTTTGTCATTGCACAGGTTGATTGGCTGGCTTAGCTGTCTGTTTCCATACCAGCCGAGGGTGCTACGGGATTTAAAGGGAGGATTTAGGAAACAGATGAGAAGCGTTTGGTGCAGACGTTTTGTGAGGTACGTTGGGTAAGGATTGAGATGAAGTTTTTGTTATCTGAAAAACTGATCCTTCATATAAGATTTCCTGACTGATTTATAGATTTTTCTACTGTTTCTTTGTGATCAAAGATTATATGGGATAAATGTTTAGGTCACAAATCTCTTCTAGACTGTTATGGACTAAGCCAACACAGCAATACAACCCTCAACAGCTTCGTCTTGCAGCAGGCTTGTAATCCTACACTTCGCATTGGCCCGTAGATCGTGAGTCGTGATTGGTCGTTTTTGGCCAGTCTGATTGGCTGTAAATGGGACCCCCTGATTGGACGCTTGTGAAAGCGGTAGACTCAGTTCATTGGTTGTTTTGACAGCAGCCAGCTCTATAAAGAGAGCTGCTGCTGCCCAGGTATTTTGCTCTGTTCTTTCTTGTAAATAAAGAATTGAAGTCACCGTTCGATGTCTCGTCTCCGTTCCTTGTACCCATGCCCAGGACTTAACATAGACTATGATCAAAGATTATATGGGATAAATGTTGTGTTTAGGGGCACAAATCTTTTATAGACTATTTGCAAATTGCCTCATTACAGCGCGTATTTTGTTAGGGATTTTTTGCCCAAGATCCTGCTAAGACCGTCCTGCTGATTTGCTTTTGAGTCCCAAATTCAAGGCGTTTTCCTGCATTTAGAATGGTGGGTGGATGCAGCTTGAATTTCCAAGTCTCAGGATGGAGAAAGCAGAGGCAAGTACCCTCTACTACAGACTGCAGCATTTGTTTGTGTTATGAACTAATAAAAGCTCTTAAATAAAGTTTTAACAAACCTGAAGAAAAAGCAGGGTTCTAAGCCTGCTCTTCTGATTGGCCGATAATAGCGATATTGGATTGGTCCATTCTGGGGAATCTGATTGGCTGTTAACGAGCCACTCTCATTGGTTCAAGGGTTTAACACTTCCAAGTTTCTCATTGGCTAATAGATTAGCAGCCTGCCCTATAAAAGGGCTGCTGCTGCCCTAGGGTTTTTGCTCTGTTCAGAATGATTAATAAAGAGTTGAAGTTCACTGTTCACTGCCTCGTCTCCGTTCCTTGCGTCCATGCGCAGAACTTAACACTGGCGACGAAGGTGGGATACGGAGACATCAGAGCTGACTGAACACTATAGAGCACCAAACAGAGCACGTGGCTGAAGGCACATCGACAACGGAAACCATGTCCAGCGGCGCCATACCACCCGCTCCATTTGACCCGGCACAAGAAGACTGGGACTCGTATATAGACCGGTTCCAGATGTTTCTGGAGACCAACAACTTGAAGGATGCCACTATAGGGAAAAAGCGAGCAGTGTTCCTGACCCATTGCGGTCCTGCCGTCTTTAAGATGGCCATGGCACTAGCGAAACTGGCTGAGGTGAAAACCATGGACTGGGACGTCCTCGCGCCCCTTCTACGGGCCCACAATGCATCCTCCGTACCAACGCTTGTCCGAAGACATGAATTTTACCAGGGGAACCAGCGGAAAGGAGAGAGCATTGCAGATTTCATTGCGGATCTCCGGAACCTGGGAAGCCTCTGTGGGTTTACAGACCTCGAAGAAGCTCTGAGAGACCGAATAATTCTGGGATTAGATGACCACACTACACAGAGCAAGATCATGGTCAAAGGGGACATCGACCTTGCTGATGTCATCAAGGACACTACTGCAGCAGAAGCAACCAGGAAGTCGGCCGCCCGAATGCGCCGCACCAACGCACCACTCCATCAACTCGCCAGCGATACCTCACCTCGCCTAGAGAGGCACACAACAGCGACCCACCATGAAGACCTTGAATCACCATCAGAAAGTGATGAGGAGGAGGTCAACCGGCTCCAGTCTGAACATGACCAACGCCATCAGTGGAATCAAAGACTACCACACCAATGCGTGGGTTGTGGGGCAAACCACCTGTGATCAGACTGCAAATTCCTCAACGCGCTCTGCCATTTCTGTGGGAAAAGAGGCCACATCGGGAAGGTCTGTAGAAGCAAGCAAGGATCCAGCCCACTTCAGAGGGGAAACAACTGCCACTAGACCACAGGGAATCGCCCTGTGAGTCGGGAACATTTGAACCACCAATGGAACAACCACTCCTACAGAAATAAAACACCGGCCATTTTATCGAGACGAGAAGAGGCACACCAAACCATTACAATCGGTCACACCTCATCGCTAGATGCAAAGAAGATCCGCGTGAAGGTTGCCATCGAAAACTAGCCTTGCATGATGGAAGTTGATTCAGATCGTCCCTCTCGATGGTTTCCTGGAAGACTCTTAAACAATTAATCCCTGCCATCCGGCGTCAAGACTTCAGAGCCCAAAGAATCATACTCAAAGATTATCAGGGAAACTGAATTCCGGTCGTTGGATCCAGCCAAGTCCAAGTATCATTCAAAAATTGTACTGTGTCATTACCACTGGCCGTCGTCGACTGTGACTGGCCTAGCTTGTTAGGCCTTCAATGGTTCGCCCCACTCGGGATCGAGGTAGCCGGCATTCACCAAACCAGAAGCGACAACTGGGAGGAGGCTATCGTCCAGGAATTCCAGGACGTTTTTGCAGACAAACTAGGCGAGTACAAGGGGACCCCGATATCATTTAACCTTAAACCTGAAGTAGCCCCCATCTGCCTT
Source organism: Hydrophis major (assembly GCA_033807585.1). NCBI lineage: Eukaryota > Metazoa > Chordata > Lepidosauria > Squamata > Elapidae > Hydrophis > Hydrophis major. The sequence goes on from CM066329.1 coordinate 227,493,966, forward strand.
AAGCCTCGTCGGGTACCTTTTGCCTTTAAACCAAAAATTGACAAGCAGCTCGATAAATTAATAGCCCAGGGTGTTTTAGAACCAACTGACCACGCTCGTTGGGAAACCCCAATCGTAACACCCATCAAACCGGATGGATCGTTAAGGATTTGTGGGGACTACCGGGCTACCCTTAATCATGCCCTTCAACAGAACGCTTACCCGGTGCTGGTGGTACAACACCTTCTCCATTCCCTGGGGGGTGGAAAAGTCTTCGCTAAATTGGATTTAGCACAGGCACACCAACAACTGCCTATAGATAAAAAAACCGCAGAGGCACAGATGATCGTTATGCACCAAGGTGCCTTTAAGTGCATCCAACTCCAATTCGGAGTGAGCGTAGCCCCAGGGATTTTTCAAAGTCTGATAGAGAGACTCTTGCAAGGGATCAAGGGGGTCGTGCCATACTTTGATAATGTTTTAATTGCTTCCCCGAATAGAGAAATACTAGAAAAGTGTCTTAAAATGGTTCTCCAGAAATTTAAAGACTCTGGCCTTAAGGTTAAAAAAAATAAATTTCAACTATGTAGATAAAGTAGAGTTCCTGGGGTACCTAATCAATAAACAAGGCATCCACCCCACTAATAGCAAACTAAGGGCAATCAAAAACACCCCAAGACCCAGAAATAGAACTGATCTCCAAGCTTTCCTGGGGCTCATTAACTTTTACATCTTCTTGCCCCAGAAAGCGACCCTAGCTGAGACCCTACATAGACTTCTCGACAAAAAAGCAACCTGGGTCTGGGGATGCCGCGAGGAGCACGCATTCCGACAAGTGAAAAACTTACTAACCTCAGATGCTGTTTTCATGCAGTATAACGAGACTCTGCCTTTAACAATTACATGTGATGCATCACTGTTTGGAGTAGGAGCCATTTTGAGTCATGTGTTACCAAATGGTAATGAGGCCCCTATTGCCTATTTTTCAAGGACCCTATCAAAGGCTGAACGTAACTGTAGCCAGATCGACAAAGAGGCTCTTGCTGTTGTATCTGCTGTGAAACGGTTTCATGAATATGTGTATGGACGAGTTTTTACTATTGTTACCGACCACAAACCTTTGCTAGCGATTATAGCGGGAGACAAGCCAACCCCCTATATATTGTCACCTAGAATGACTCGCTGGTCGGAGTTTTTTGCTGCGTACAACTATAAATTACAACACCGCCCGGGGAAAGCCATTCCCCATGCTGATGCATTGAGCCGTGCCCCACTTCCGGAAACCATCGACGACCCAGCTCCAACCCTTACGACACTCCAGATTGAAATGCTACATTCACCGCCTCTAACAACCAGAGACATTGCGATCGAAACAAAATGAGATCCTGTCTTAGCGCGAGTTCTTAGCTGGGTCGAATGGGGATGGCCAGTAGAACAAACCCCTGACGACTTCACCCCTTTCAGGAACCAGCAAACAGAACTTTTTTTGCAAAAAAGCTGCATCCTATGGGGAGATAGAGTCGTCGTCCCAGAGCGGTTACAACGAGCAGTATTGAAAACATTGCATGACGGTCACCCCGGCATCATGCGTATAAAAGCGCTCGCACGAAGCTACGTGTGGTGGCCGGGTATTGACAAACAGATCGAAGCCTGGGTAAAGACTTGTTTAAAGTGCCAAGAAGTCAGCAGTGCCCCACCTAGAGCAACTCCAACAGAATGGAAAACCCCCCGGGGGCTGTGGTCCCGCATCCATGTCGATTTTGCGGGACCTACTAAAGGACATACGTTCCTCCTAACAGTGGATGCCTATTTCAACTGGCTCGAGATCCATGAAATGAAGAATACTACAATGGAGTCCATCATCTGAAAATTGAATAGGCTATTTGCAACGCACGGGCTGCCAGACGTTCTGGTCTCCGACAACGGACTCCAGTTCACCGCCCTGGCGTTTGAACAATACTTAGCGGATCGGGGTATCCGCCATGCACTAACTTCGCCAGAGCACCCTGTGGCTAACGGCAGGGCCGAGCGCATAGTACAATTTGTTGAAAAAACTCTCCACAAAATGGACTATGGGGACATTGATGACAAAATAAACAGAATACTCCTACTCCAACACATCACTCTGCACAGCGTTACCAACAAGACCCCAGCTGAACTGTTGATGGGACGCAAGCTCCATTCCCACCTCGACCGGCTTCACCCGTCCTACAAGCCAGAGAAACCCTGTGGATCTACCGGAAAATGCCACGAGTTCAAGGTGGGCGACTTAGTTTTCACAAAAAACCTCTCCGGCGAACCATTATGGGTCGAAGCAACCGTAATTCAGACCACCGGGCCCAGATCGTACCATGTGCAAACCTGCGACGGAAAAATATGGAAATGCCATATAGATCAGCTTCACTCTAGGCTACAACCCAGTTCCCGCGACTCCTGTGAGTCCCAAACTGAGGGGGGAGGGGATGTCGAAGAAACCGAATTCGAGATGGTAGAAAGCAGAAGCGAAGGAAGTCAGCAATCGGGCGCGATAAATGAAGAAGAATCAGGGAGGGGACTCTCCTTGTTACAGAGGAATACATCAATGGAGGTCAGCCCGCAAAGATCGGAGAACAACAATGACAGCATTAGCGGCACCGAATCGTTCAGTGAGAATGCGGAACCGCCTGTACCAGATATGTCCAAAAACGTCCCACCGAAACCGGACGACAGACAGGAACCGGTGGGACAGCGCAAATCCAATAGACAGTTAAAACAACCTACATATCTTAGGGATTATGTCACCGCACCCCTCAAATGGAACCTGGGGGGAAGCGGTGTTATGAACTAATAAAAGCTCTTAAATAAAGTTTTGACAAACCTGAAGAAAAAGCAGGGTTCTAAGCCTGCTCTTCTGATTGGCCGATAATAGCGATATTGGATTGGTCCATTCTGGGGAATCTGATTGGCTGTTAACGAGCCACTCTCATTGGTTCAAGGGTTTAACACTTCCAAGTTTCTCATTGGCTAACAGATTAGCAGCCTGCCCTATAAAAGGGCTGCTGCTGCCCTAGGGTTTTTGCTCTGTTCAGAATGATTAATAAAGAGTTGAAGTTCACTGATCACTGCCTCGTCTCCGTTCCTTGCGCCCATGTGCAGAACTTAACAGTTTGCTTTGCTAGTCAAGGAAAAATGTTAAAATTGCAGGAAGCCAGGACAAGAAGATTGCCAAATCGGGTATGCCAAATTAGTAACCTTTTTTCTTCCTAAAACAAAAAAAAAAAAAGTCATGAAAAAGACTTTTCTTTCCTTGTCCAAATTGGAACTGAAGGATAATTCTGGGAAAAAAAAGATTATCAGCTGATAAAGGATAAGTAACAAATATAGTTATTTAGTGATAACTGTTGGGTATCTAACAGCAACTGAATAATGTTGCTGTAAAATGCCTGTGAACGTCTATTAACAAGCAGGTTGCTGTCAATGCTAAAAAAAAGTTACCAAGACTCTCATAAAATGTCTACTTTGGGTGAATGGATGGCACTGAATCTTGGGAGGTATTGCTTTGAAGTTGTTTGGAAGGTGGAACAGGTAACTCTCGCTCTGAGCTGAAAGGCGGCATTTGTAGGATGGTACATTTGAGTCATGTTTTTGCTCCTTCTAGGGATCTTTGCTCCTTTGAAATCAACTGATCTATTGGAGTGATTTCTGTGAAAGGAGCAGCTGTGTACTGTGTAATGCAAATGTATTTCAAACCAGTGGCAGGCAACTTTTTATTGTATAAAGACACTTTTAAATGCTTAAGACAGCGCTATGACTTTTGGGACACTAATAAATATGTCTATTATATAGAGGGGTGGGATTGAACCGGCATTACTACCGGTTCGCTGTGCACGCGTTAAATAAGCTTAGGCTGTGCTGCCCAGACAGCTGAAAAACACTGTGCACAGGTGTGCACTGTTTGAAAAGCCTCTTTTTCCATACTTTTTCAACCTCAGCTGTGCTGCGCAAAGTAGCTGAGATTGAAAAAGTAGGAAATAAAGGATAGGTAAGAGCCCGGGCAGGTGGGTGGGCCAAACGGCAGCAAACACAGAACCAGTTCTGTGTCTGCTCCTCTTCAGGGCTACCGGTTCTATAGAGTGGGGCAGAACCGGTAGCATCCCACCCCTGATTATATATGTATATACACATGCATGCATGCAGATATATGTGTATTTGTGGGTATGTTCAGATTTTAGGATAAGCTCTGTTTCTATTTTGTTGGCTGTCAAGCCGAAAGAATCTCACAATCGGTTGTATATTAACTAGTTTTCTGTATTTAATGCAGGTGGATCATTTTCTTCCAGAAGAAACCCTTCCCCTTTTCACTGGCTCAACTCACATCTTCTCAACCATTATGGTTCTGGAAGCAAAGGCCGTTGTCCATCACCCATACTGGCCTCAGAATTTAGAAATCAAAAATTACGTCCCAAATGAGCAGCCCTTATGGCAGATCTTGACATACTTCTTCACTACTGTAGGAATTCTCATGATATTGATGTGATTTGTAGCAGGCTGGCGGAGCAAGACCTGGGGCCCTTTTGGAACTTGGCGCACTTTGATCATTGGCTGGTTTACCGTCTGTGGTTTTATTCATGGTGTAATTGAAGGCTGGTTTGCTTTTTACTACATGGAAATCCCAGGGGATCAATCCTTTCTCTCACAACTCTGTAAGATGTCTGCCTGTCTCATTTCTGTCTCTTGATTTTGGAATTATTATTTTTTTGATGCAGCAGGTTAACATGGGGGAAAGTGGAGGTGGGCAGGAGGATCTGCAGAAGGCACAAATGGGCCAAACGACACAAGGCGGTCAATCCTCCTATTGTGTACTTGAGTCAGACTTCAAAACACAAATATGTGATAGTGACACTCGTATAGACAGTCTTTGTTTTCCAACAGTAACTTGGACCAGCAAATTCATTAAGTGATGTGGCCCTAAGTCACTCACATGACCACACCACCTTAGCAACAGTTCCGGCAGTCCCAGTTTTTGTCTTTAGATGAGTCTTGAATGGTTGTGGCATCCCTTCGTCACAAGATCACCATTTGCAACCTCCTGGCTGTTTCCCTATGAACTCTTCTTTGTTGGAAGCCACCAATGAAAGTTGCAAATGGCAGTCACATGACTGGGAACTTTGATGTAATTGCAAGCTAGTTGTAAGGACCTGACTCACATTTACCTGATCACAGAGCAGCTGTGATGGCCACAACTACAAGGACAGTTTTTAAGCTCCTCTCATTCAGCACTGTTGTAACTTCAAATAGCCAGTGGACAAGTGGACATTAAATGAGGACTGCCTGCATCACTGTGGTTATTTTTGAGACAGCCCTATCCTGAGATCACCCCAGAAATAAATTTCCAAAATCTCCAGGGTGGTTAGTTTTTGAACCTGCATGCGGTTTTTTTGATGTACCTTTGAAAGGCACCTATTACAATTGTGCAATAGGAATAAAAGGAAAATGTAAGATGTGCAGATAAAACTGGATTTAGCTGTTATAACATTGGAATAGCTTCATGCTTCTGCTATGCTCTCCATATAGACCTCTTTCATTCTTTCTGTGCATGTAGGGGTACTGATTCTTACTAGTTCATAAGGAAAGGCCGACATACAGGAACTTAATATGATGTGAAACCAGAAATCATGGCCACAAATAATTTCCACATATAGTTAAACTTAAGGAACCTGTGTTAAAGGCTACATGCTAGGGCTGTGGGCAGGGGTGGGATTCTACAAGTTAGCACCTATTTGCTATAACGGTAAACATTCTAAGCAGTTTGGAGAAGCGGTTGTTAGAAGAAATTACTGGCCTAATCCTGTAAAGAAGGCAGGAAGGAAACATTCTGGTGTTGCTTACAGAAACTGCCTCTCCGTTAACCCTTATTACATTCTTGGCAGGACTAGACTTCCTGTCTCAGGAACTTCTCTGGAATTTTTTTCCCCCTCCTTTGCTGGTACTTTGCTTGTGTGGAGTTACAATGGCACTGAAAAAAGTGACTTATGACCATTTTTCACACTTACGATTGTTGCAGCATCCCCACAGTCATGAGAGGCCGGGCGAGGAGATGCGTGCCTCAATGTGAGTGAAGTTAAGTTGGCCACGCCCAGCCAGTCACAGGACCACCAAGCCATGCCACCAACTAAGCCACACCCACAGAACTGGTTGTTAAAAAAATTGAATCCCACCCCTGGATTCAATTTTTTCACAATGGAATGTGAAAAGGGCTGAGTGCAGAGCGATGCATCGTTTTCCCCTTACCCTCTGCAGCATAACGCTGAGAAGATGCATTTGACATAAAGCGCTGCATAGGTGCCATATGTCTGCCCTCAGATGCTTTTGAAACATCTTTGTTTTACTGAAATATTGGAGTTTATCCTCCAGGTTAGCTGAATAGAATGCATTAAAGTGAGCCCTAGGGGGAGAAGGCTCATCTATAATTGGAATATGTAATAAGTTACCAATATTTTGCAGATGTAATCCTCTCTATTTCCCTCAGTGCCATATGGCTCAGCTTATTTTGTATCTGTATTTCCAATTATTATTAGATTTTTTAATTCCATTATATGTGTCAACAAGGCGATGAGCATACCTAATACTCACTCCATCCTTCTCTTTTCCAAGTCACTGTCTTCTGGTTTCTAGGCTAGGACCTTAACCAATTTGTTCTCTAATTATTTCCTAACTACTTGTTGAGATTAATCCATGGAGCATCTTCAACCTAATGCTTTCCACATGCACAACACACACACACACACACACCGAGAAAGCTGCCATTTTTGGAGAAGTGAAAATAGTATGACATGAGATGAAAGATCATCAAACATCCAGATCTTTCTGAACTATAAACCTCAGCATTTCCACCCCATTGCCCTCATCTATAAAGGGTTCTGACAATTTGAACCAGTGGTACAGTACCTGCAGGATGAAAACATTTAATGCCTATAAAAGCCTAGGTAAAAAAACATAACTATAATGCTATCTGCTTTGACAAGCAGAAATCAGACTAAAAAATTTATGTTTTATATTAGTCACAATAATGCGCTTTGCATATCTGGCTATCATAGTTTGCCGAATAAGCCACAATCATGTACATCACCATGCTAAAACCTTCCGCTTCAGATCCAACAACTATATTTGAATTTAACAGAGTGTTTGATTCCTGCCGGTATCGAAACTACAAGAGGGGAAAATATGTTTCCTAAGATCAAATATTTGCATTTTACCAAAAAGCATAATTTTAGCCAAGTAAAGTCCTCATGCATTCAGAAAGTTTTATTGGCATGATAGCATTCATGTGGTCTGTAAAATATCACATTCATTATAAGTTCTGTTTTCTAGAATAGGAGTTACTTGAAAATTTCAGAAAAAAATGTGTTTGGTTTAAGAAATTTGGAGACTGTTAATTTCTGTGCATGGGCGCTAAGGAGGAGACGAGCCGGTGAACAGTGAACTTCAAACTCTTTATTTACATGTGTAACAGCTCAGCTCTATGGCCGCAACGGCCCCCTTTATATAGGCAAGCTCTTGAGTATTTAACCAATGAAAACACAGGGAGCGCCAGCTCCGTTAACCAATGGGAGAGGCTTGTTAATAGCCAATCAGATTCTCCTGAATGGACCAATCCAATGTTGCTATTATCGACCAATCAGAAGTGCAGGGCCAGAACCCTGCACTTTACTTCAAGCTCTTAATAATCTTTATTCAAGTACTTTTATTAATTCACAATACCCCTTCCCCCCGGGTTTCGTTTAAGGGCTACGGTCACGTAGTCTTTGAGGTAGGCAGGTTGTTTTGATTGTCTATTTGATTTCCGTTGTTCTCCCGGTATTTGGCTACAGTCTTGTTGGGGTAGGATGTTCTCTGGTGAAGAGGGTGCCTCCCGTTCTGTATTCAAATTTTTGTTGCCGCTAATGTTCTTGGCATCTCCTCGAGCCGAGCTCACCCCCATTCCAGATCCTTCTTCACGTGTTGCCTCTGAGTGGTCATTACTTCCGCTTAAGCTTTCTGCCGTTTCAAATTCAGCTTCCTTGGTATCTCCTCCTCCCTCGGTTTGGAAGTTAGGGGACTCGGAGATCCCCGACTGTAGCCTTGAACGCAGCTGATCAATATGGCGCTTCCATATTCTATTGTCGCGACATCTCACGCGGTATGATCTAGGGCCGGTTCCTTGGACTACAGTTGCCTCGACCCACAACGGATCGCCCAAAAAGTTCCTAGCGACAGCAAAGTCACCTACCTGGAAGTTACGGCATTTCCCGCTGGAACCGTGTGGTTTTTCAGGTTCATATGATGGGTGCAGACAGTCGAGGTGGGAGTGGAGCTTCCGCCCCATTAATAACTCAGCGGGAGTTTTATTGGTGACGCTGTGTGGAGCGATATGCTGCAAAAGGAGTATCCAGTTAATCTTGTCTTCTATATCACCATAGTCCATTTTTATGCAAGGTTTTCTTGACGAATTGTACCAAGTGCTCGGCCCTTCCGTTGGCCGCAGGATGCGCCGGTGAAGTCAGCGCATGGCAAATACCATGGTCCGCCAGGTACTGTTCAAAGGACAGCACGGTAAATTGGGGCCCGTTGTCGGATACTAGAACGTCTGGTAGTCCGTGTGTTGCAAATAGTCTGTCTAGTTTCCTGATGACTGATTTGGTTGTTGTATTCCTCATCTCATGGATTTCAAGCCAGTTCGAGTAGGCATCCACTGTTAATAAAAATGTGTGTCCTTTGATAGGTCCCGCAAAGTCCAGATGAATATGGGACCATGTTCCCCTCGGTGTTTTCCATTCAGTTGGGGTTGCTTTCAGAGGGGCGTTGCTTACTTCCTGGAATTTGTGACAAGCTTTTACCCATGTCTTGATCTGCTTGTCGATACCCGGCCACCATGCGTAGCTTCGTGCGAGGGCTTTCATGCACACGATGCCAGGGTGGCCATCGTGCAAGGTTCTTAGTATCGCTCGTCGTAACCACTCTGGGACAATGACTCTATCACCCCAGATAATACAGCCCTTCTGGGAAAATAGTTCCGTTTGTCGATTCTTGAATGGGACGTAGTCATCAGATATCTGGTCCAATGGCCATCCGCGCTCGACCCAACTGAGGACTCGTGCTAAAATGGGGTGGCGTTTCGTTTCCATCGTGATATCTCGGGCTGTTCGTGGCGGTGTTCGAAGTGTCTCGATCTGCAGTGTTGTAACTGTCAGAGCGGGGTCATCAATGGTCTCTGGAAGTGGTGCACGGCTCAATGCGTCGGCGTGGGGAATGGCTTTCCCCGGGCGGTGTTGCAACTTGTAATTATACACAGCCAAGAATTCTGACCAGTGAGTCATTCTGGGAGATAATATATGAGGTGTTGGCCTATCTCTTGCTATTATTCCCAGCAAAGGTTTGTGGTCAGTCACTATAGTAAAGGCTCGGCCATACACATATTCATGAAATCTCTTAACAGCAGATACAATAGCAAGGGCCTCTTTATCAATTTGACTGTAATTGTGTTCTGCTTTTGATAACGTCTTTGAGAAATAGGCAACAAGGGCTTCACTACTGTTTGGTAAAACGTGGCTCAAAATGGCACCCACTCCGAATGGTGATGCATCACTCGTGATCATTAAAGGCAATGTCTCGTTATACTGCATCAAAACAGCATCAGAAGTCAATAAATTTTTCACATATTGAAACGCCTGCTCCTCTTTGTGTCCCCATACCCAGGTTGCTTTTTTGTCCAACAAACGATGTAGGGGTTCAGCTACGGTCGCTTTGTGAGGCAGGAAGACGTTATAAAAATTGATAAGGCCTAGAAAAGCCTGGAGGTCAGCCTTATTTCGGGGTTTTGGGGCGTTTTTGATTGCCCTAAGTTTGCTATCGGTGGGGTGAATGCCTTGACTATCAATTAAATATCCTAAAAATTCTACACGATCCGTACATAGTTGACACTTATTTTTTTTAACTTTGAGACCTGAATCTTTAAATCTCTGGAGAACCAATCCCAGGCGATCCTTTAGTATTTTCCGAGTCGGGGCAGCGATTTACACATCATCAAAATAGGGGACAATGCCTTTTATCCCTTGTAATAGTCTTTCCATCAAATTTTGAAAGATTCCCGGGGCTACGCTTATTCTGAACTGGAGTCGATTACATTTAAACGCACCTTGGTGCGTAACGATCGTTTGGGCCTCTGCCGTTTTTTTGTCTACAGGCAGTTGTTGGTATGCCTGGGCTAAGTCTAGTTTAGCGAAGACTTTTCCACCCCCCAGGGAATGGAGGAGGTGTTGTACCACCGATACCGGGTAAGCGTTTTGTTGAAGGGCGTGGTTCAGGGTGGCTTGGTAGTCCCCACAAATTCTTATTGATCCATCCGGCTTGATGAGTGTCACGATTGGGGTTTCCCAGGGAGAGTGATTGGTTGGTTCTAACACACCCTGGGCTATTAATTTATCAAGCTGCTCATCAATCTTTGGTTTAAGGGCAAATGGAACTCGACGAGGCTTAAGGCAGATGGGAGCTATTTCGGGATTGAGGTTAAATGATATTGGGGTCCCCTTGTACTCGCCTAGTTTTTCTGCAAAGACGTCCTGGAATTCTTGGATGAGATCCTCTTCCCAGTCGCTGCTGCAGGTTCAGTGAATACCGGCTACTTCAATTCCGAGTGGAGCGAACCATTGGAGCCCTAACAAACTAGGCTGATTCCTGTCGATTACAGTCAGGGGTAGGAATACTGTACAGTTCTTAAACGATACCCGGACTCAGCTGGATCCAATGACGGGATTCGATTTCCTTGATAGTCTTTGAGTATGAGTCTTTGGAATCTGAGGTCTTGCCGCCAGACAGTAGGGATGAGCTACTTGAGGATCTTCCAGGAAACCATCGAGAGGGACGATCCTGAATCGACTTCCATCAGGCAGGGCTGGTTTTCGATGGCCATTTTCACTCGGATTTTCTTGGCATCAAGAGATGAGGCGTGACCGATCGTGATAGTTTGGTGAGCCTCTTCTTGCTTTGTTGAGTGGTTTAGGGTTTTGTTTCTGTAGGAGTGGTTGTTCCATTGGTGGTTCACGGGTTCTCGCTTTACAGGACGGCTTCCTGTCGGTTGGTGATAGTTAGCCCCCCTCGAGGGCTGGCTGGGTCCTAGCTTGCTTCTACAGACCCATCCGATATGGCCTTTTTTCCCGCACACATGGCAGAGCGCGTAGAGGAATTTGCATTCTGACCGGGGGTGGCTTGCTCCACAACCAGCGCATTGGTACTGCGATTTCTGGCGTTGGTCTCGTTCGGACCGAAGTCAGTGGACCTCTTCTTCATTGCTTTCTGATGATGATTCAAGGTCCTCGTGGTGGGCTGTCGTAAGCTGTCCTTCTGACTGAGGTGAAATTTCGGGGGCGAGTTGGTGAGACAGGGTGTGGGTGTGACGCATTTGGGCAGCCGACTTCCTGGTTGCTTCTGCTGCAGTAGCTTCAGCGACGGCATCTTTAAGGCTAATGTCGCCTTTCGCCATCAGCTTACTCTGTGTGCCTGGAGCATCTAATCCCAGAACTATTCAGTCTCTCAGAGCTTCTTCTAGGTTGGCAAACTCGCATAGGCCTCCCAGATTCCGGAGATCCACTATGAAATCAGCAACACTTTCGCCCTTCCACTGACTTCTCTGGTAAAATTCATGCCTTCTAACGAGCGTTGGCACAGTCGGTGCATAGTGGGACCTCAGCAGGGGTTTGAGGACGTCCCAGTCCATAGACTTTACTTCTGCCGGTTTTGCTAGTGCCTTGGCCATCTTGAATACGGTCGGCCCGCAATGAGTTAGGAATACTGCCCGTTTCTTTCCGGTAGTGGCATCCTTCAAATTGTTGGTTTCCAGAAACATCTGGAAATGATCCATTTATGAGTCCCAGTCTTCTTGCACCGGGTCGAATGGAGCGGGTGGTATGACGCCGCCGGACATGGTTCCGCCGTTGGTGCGTTTCAGCCACGTGCTCTGTTATCATTCTTCGTCGTTCAGTCAGCTCTGACGTCTCCACATCCCACCTTCGTCGCCAGTGTTAAGTTCTGTGCATGGGCGCTAAGGATGGAGACGAGCCGGTGAACAGTGAACTTCAAACTCTTTATTTACATGTGTAACAGCTCAGCTCTATGGCCGCAACGGCCCCCTTTATATAGGCAAGCTCTTGAGTATTTAACCAATGAAAACACAGGGAGCGCCAGCTCCGTTAACCAATGGGAGAGGCTTGTTAATAGCCAATCAGATTCTCCTGAATGGACCAATCCGATGTTGCTATTATTGGCCAATCAGAAGTGCAGGGCCAGAACCCTGCATTTTACTTCAAGCTCTTAATGATCTTTATTCGAGTACTTCTATTAATTCACAACACATTCCATTTTTTACTTCATCAAATAAAATGAAACATTCCCCTAAATTGCCATATCTGTCTATCTGTCTATCTGTCTATCTATCTATCTATCTATCTATCTATCTATCTATCTATCTATCTATCTGTCTATCATCACTCTTCTTTCTGCCCTTCCTATAAGAAAGTTGGGATGTTTTGGGACCTCAGGATGACATTCATTTCATTTTTGTATCTGCAGATCAGATAATTTCATAGTTTGCATTGAAGCCACTACTGCCTGGTTTTGGGGTCCCCTCAGTCTTTGGACTGTAGTCGTGTTTCTTTCACGCCAATCCCATCGATATGTACTGCAGCTAGTAGTATCAGTAGGTAGGTATGTCAGTATGTAAATGTTAATGCAATCTTTCAAAAGCAATTAATTTAATATTTTTATTCTTGATTAATGTTCCATGTACCTGCTTGCATTTCTTATTTGGCTTGTCCATTTCTGATCTTTTCTTAATCAACCATGTTGTCTGCCTCTAATTCATAGGTCAATTATATGGAACCATTCTGTACTACTACACTGAATACCATGATGGCTTTCGCCATGGTGAGATGTGGCACCCTCTCTACTTCTGGTTTTACTTTGTCTTCCTGTGTGGTCTGTGGATTATTATTCCCTCTATTCTCATCTGGGATGCCTGGAAGCACCTTAGTGCTTGCCAGAGAGTAATGGATGCTAACAAGGTCAAAAAACATTGATGTTTTACACAGCAGGTTATATTGGACGGTACTTCCAGCCATTCAGAAGTTGATCTTGTACTCTTCCTGTCAGATCCCTAGAGTGATACTGTCATTCAACTGGGGGAAGGGGGGAACTTCAAATGTAATTCTTTTTATACCTCTGACCACTGCTGTTTTATAATCTTTATCCTGGCTTCTAAGTGCCCTGACATTTTCTCATGTTTTGGGGAATGAACAAGGGGGGAGGGCTATGTGGGTTGTTTCACTCTGAAAGCCGGAGGAAGATGACCGTAAAATGCATGCTTATCTGATTCTCAAAATGGCCATTACAATAACATCTGCACACCTGTGGATTGGCTGAATTCACATTGGATTGGAGGGAGGGGTTTCTAATGTCTTATTTCCAACTGTATTGCCTGAGGGGATTTAGAGTCTGCTTTGCCTTTGTTCTGCTATCACTTCTGCTCAATAAAAGGTTCCTTTTGAAATACTGCATTTCAAGCCCTTTTACTTTCTTGAGTGAGAAGGAGATGCAGGACCTTCATAAAAGGCAAAAACGGTCAACCCGGAGAAGCGAACTTTCACTCTACTGTGGGGACCTTACAAATCGTGTCTGAACAAAGCAGCGAGAAGCCGAATGCTGGAGAGAAACATTACCACCACCCAGCCTGATGCTTGCTCTGTACCCCATCAGAGAGGTTGAGGCAAGCCTGGAAGATCCTAAAAAACCCTGCTAGTCAATTGGAATCTGGAAAAAGGACAGCTGGGATGGGAGTACCGGAAGTGTCACCCTCACCCGCAGCAGCCGAAAACCAGGGTGGAAAATGGAGTTGGAAGCCCTTTCTGACCAAGAGGAACTGATCAAAGAACTGCTGAGGGAGGATCAATTAAAGAGACACGTCACCCGGTTGGTAATGGAGACCCTGGAGAACCTCAACATCCAAGGGGAGCTGGACTGGCAACAGATGGGGCCTGAAATGGCAGCAGCCAATGACATCAGGGCCGCCACTCCAAACCCGGGAACAGCCGACCAAGCTGCTGCTGACTGCAAACCTCCCTTGTGTGGCACGAGCACCAGCGAACATCACCAGCCAGCCCTGAGCCCCGCAGAAAGATGCCCTCCCTTGCGGGTGAAATTTGATGGAGACCCGCAACAATTTGAGTTCTTCATGGCGCACGTGCTCACATATATGCAGGAGTATGAGCGTGATTTCCAGACTCAAGGCCCCTGAATTTGAGTCATCACTCTAACCCTAGAGGGAGCCACTGCCAGGTCGATGGTAACCCTGCACAATGCTGACGCTCCAGAGCTGCAGAATTTTAATCGTTTTATGATGCCCTGCGATGCTGATTCGAAGATCCCCTCAACAATTGCAAGGCCCATCACTGTATCAAAGTCGTGAAGCAAGGATGGTGGCCAGTGGCAGAGTACACCAAAGAGTTCCAGTGTCAGCGTTCCAAGTAACAAACTCCAACTCAATAAACTCCGAGATAGGCATTTTCTCAAAGTTCCACTTTATTAGAGTTGAGTGAGACTTCAAAGAAGATAAGAACACCGTGATGAAAATTTTCTCTCTATTCTATACTATAGAATATTTTGTTTCCCCTGAGTTGTTTAAAATATAATCAAACTGTAATGCTAGGGGGTGATTTTTAACTAAAATTTCATGTTCAAGAACTTTCATTGTTTTTCTTGTGGAAGAAAAGGATTGAGCCGTGGTGGCACAATAGTTAGAATGCAGTACTGCAGGGCTTAACTCACTGCTCATTCCAGGAGTTCAAATCTCACCGGCCCATGGTTGACTCAGCCTTCCATCCTTCTGAGGTCAGTAAAATGAGGAGCCAGATCATTGGGGGCAGTAAACAACTTCGAGAGGGTTGTATAGCACTGTGAAGTGATACATAAGTCTAAGCACTCTTACTATTACTATTGCTATTTTGGGCACAATAGACTAATTGAAAAATCTATTTTTCTCTGGAATTGAGATGTTTAAATTACTAAACTTTGAGTTTGCATTGTGCTGTAATGACTATAATATTCCAGGGTCGTCTTGCGTT
The DNA here is from genome assembly GCA_033807585.1 of Hydrophis major. Classification (NCBI taxonomy): domain Eukaryota; kingdom Metazoa; phylum Chordata; class Lepidosauria; order Squamata; family Elapidae; genus Hydrophis; species Hydrophis major. The sequence continues at coordinate 227,509,073 of CM066329.1, forward strand.
AACGATTGTTGGCACTGGCTTGTTAGAACAGACAAAGTATTAGAAGACCAATTTATAGAATCTAAAACTGTAACATAGGCTGAGTAGAGGTTATTGTCGTAATCAAGAGCTGGTAAAGGGTATTTCCTTTCTGAAAATGTAATATATATGTACAAAACAAATTTTAAGTAAAAGCTTTGGGTTTTTATAATTTTCTCAATCCTGCTTCTAAGAAAGAGCACTGAAAATGTGATAACGCCAATAAGAATTTAAAAAATGAATTTAATGAAAAAGTGTTATGCTTTCTAAATTAATTGCTCCTTTTGAAAAAGTAAAGAATGAGCCCAAACTTATTTTTATGTATGGCTAAATACCTAGGCACAACAAACACATTTATCAGGAGACACCTGGCCATCAATCCTATCAGCCATCCAATCGGGCTAATTTACGAGTTTTATAACTGCGATGTGTGATGCCTCAGATTTCTTCCTCTTCTCTTTAACATTTACATAAAAATGCTGGGTAAGGTCATTGTACAGCACATGATGCAGTGTCATCAATACTGGCTAAGTAGGGAATGCTGTTTTGTAGTTGTTCGTTCAGTGCATTGAAGTGTACTGTAAAATCAGTAAAAAAAAACATGAGGTTGACAAGCCAGGCCATATCAGTGAACTGTGGATATTCCTGCCCCTTTTCATTCATAAATAGCCTGATTTCATCCAAGCGGGCGACAAATCTCTCCAGGACTCATCCTCTGCTCAGCCACCGGACATTATTATACATCAATAAACAATTATACTGTGCCTGAACCTCCTCAAGTGCTTTAAACTGACAAAAATGCAGAGCACGAGCCATGATGTAATTCACCATTTTTGTGACATCTTTGAGTACATATTCAAGTTGTTTTCTGCTTTCCCTGGCACAAAGAGCTTCTTGATGTATAATACAGTGAAATTGAATGACTTCATGCTGTGTTTCTTTTACAAACAACTGTTTGAAAGCAGATGTTGCCCCCACCATTGAAGGTGCCCCATCACTGGTAATTGAAACCACTTTTTCTGGTTTTATGTCTTGTGACAAAAAGTGTCCATCACAGCATTGTAGATGTCTATCGCTTGTGTTCTTTGAGGCAGAGACACCAGTTTCACCAGCTCTTCTCTCATGATGTCACCAACAGTGTTATGTATGTAAATAGTTTAAATAAAAGCAAGCTTGGGGTAAAGTGCAGGGTTCTGGCCCTGCACTTCTGATTGGGTGTTAAGCGGCTTGATCGGATTGGTTGGGTTCAGAGAATCCGATTGGCCCTTAACGAAGGACTCTTATTGGTTCTGGAGCTAGCGTCTTACAGCTCCCTATTGGTTAATTCACATTAAGGTCACCTATATAAGGCAGAGTTGTTGTTGTTCACTCTCTTAAGTCACTATGTAATAAAGAGCTGAAAGTTCACCAACTAAGATTGTCTCCAGTCATTTCACCCATGCCTGAAACTATAACAAACAGCATAACGGAAAATTACTCCTAGCCTTGCATTATTATTTACATCTGTGCTTTCATCCAAGCACATGGAGTAACAGGCTGCCTTTTGTAAGTCAGTGGTGAGCAGCTGACTAGCATCACTTGCCATGTGCTGGACCTTGTCTTTAGCAGTATTTCTGCTAAGTGGCACCTCAGAGATGCGTTTAATAATTTTATCTCTGTTTGGGAAATCATGAAAAAGGGAATCAAGGAGGGACTGGAAAGCCAATTCATACTGAATTGAATTGGGTTTTTTGTTGTTATTTGAATAAAATGAAAAGAAAGCAATCCAGTATTTGTACCTAGTGTGGGGAAAGAGATGAAATCTACTTAAGTGTAGAGAATGCCCCATTCCATCTCTTTTCCCACACTAGATACAAATACTGGATTATTTTCTTTTTGTTTTATTCAAATAATAACAAAAAGATATTCCCCCCCCTCTTTTAAGTGGGGTAAAGTGAGGAGGGGGCTCTTGGTTGGATAACTCCCCTTTCCCATAATAAGCAACATCTTTCCCTCTCTTTCTCTTTCTCTCTCTGTCTCTTTCTCCCTTTCTCCCTCTTTTTCATTTCTCCCTTTTTCTTTCATCTCCCTTTCTCCCTCTTTCTCCCTTTCTCCCTCTCTCTCTTTCTCCCTCTTTTTTTCCCTTTCTCCCCACCTCTCTCTTTCACCCTCTCCCTCTTTTTCCCTCTCTTTCATCTGTCTCTTTCTCCCTTTTTCTTTCATCTCCCTTTTTCTTTCATCTCCCTTTCTCCCTCTTTCTCTCTTTCTCTCTCTTTTTCCCTTTTTCCTTCTTTCTCTCTCACTCTCCTTCTCCCTATCTTTCTCTCTGTGTGTCTCTCTTTCTCCCTTTCTCCCTCTCTTTCTCTCTCTTTGTCCCAGTTCTCTGGCTATACACACTGTTGCATGGAGATGAACTGAGGGGAGAGGAGGGCGAAGCCTTCTGTAGCCCTCCCCACACGGCTCCCTGAACTGATACCTGTGACAGAGGGAGACCGAGAGTAGGAAGATGAGCTTTGGATTGCAGTGGGAGTTAAAGTACCCGATGGTGGCACTTCCTTAGCCACAACTGTCGGGCAAGAGAAAAGATGTCGGGCTCTGCCCCCACAAAGGGGAACAGCAGAGATCGCAGACAGCCCCAGCTGGCTGGGAAGGGGGACGCTTCTCCCGTCTCCCCGACTTTTCCTCCTCGCTTTTCCCCTCGGCTGCAGGGTTAGCCAATCGCCACAAGAATGCGGCTCCTCCTGTACGTGGAAAAGAGGCGCTGAGAGATGAGGCAGGAGGGTAGAAGGGGCTTTTGGAGGGTAAAGGGGTAAAGGGGATTTCTCTGCGCTCAAGGGGAGCTGCATCAGGTGACCGTGGCTTTCTTTCCCGCTTAGAAATAGAAGTCTGGCTGATCAGAATTTTTTGTGGTTTTTTTTTTTTTTTGGTCTCAGAGCTAAGCCAAACAAGAGCCTTAAATGAGACACGGGGCGACCGGGTGGGGGCAGGGCCCAACAGGGCAGGGGTGATTTTTTTTCCTGCAGTTTCCCTAGCAAACCCGCATCATGGCTGCTGCCTCCGCACATTGAGGAGGCTGAGCAGCAGAGGGAAGAGCGCGGAACTCCTGAGTTGCAGGAAGCGGCTGCCAGCGAGGCCTGAAGAAGTTGCGAGTAGGAGGCTCGACCTCCCCAGGAGCTGCAAAGAGGAGGGCACAATCTCCCGCACTCCCCCATCCCAGGAACCACAATGCATTCGCTGCCCCTCTGCCCCTCGCCAAGCTGCCTCCTTCCCGCTGGGTTTGCAAGTGCTTCTGGTGAGGGAAAGAAGCGTGGTGGGATGAGGCTTAGCAGGCGCCGGAGGGGAGGCCTTTGAGGCTCCTGGGGTGGGTGGGTGGAGCGTGGGAGATCGCACCCTCCCCTCGCAGGCCAAGGAACACCTGGGAAGGGCTCCGATGCCATGCGGTACACTCCCTCCTCGATTATCACTCCTGTTGCCAACACAGGTGCACTGTGGACCCCACGGGCCTTTCCTGATGGCAGAGGCAGCAGCATGAGCGGGCGAGGGGCACAAGGATACCCACTCCTCCTCTGCCAGAATAGCACTCTGGGCATTATCCAGCAAGCTATGCCTGCCCTCCCACCCCCCCAGCTCATGTGGATCCCAGGCTGCAGGCGCAGATGCCAGCACTGACGGGCACCGACAGCAAGCGAGCCAGGAGCAGGAGCAGCTGGGCCTGCGCCGCAGCAAGCGAGATGCAGGTCACAAAATCAGCAACTTACCAAAAACTATGCAGTCAAGCGAGGAGTCAGGGCAAGCAGACAGGCAGGCAGTCAAGTAAACAAGCAAGCAAGTTGCAACAACAGCAAGCAAGGAGCAGGAACCAGAGATCAACCAAAGAACCTGTGGCACGCATGCCATAGGTTCGACATCATGGGCCTAGCTCAGGGGTGGGCAAACTTTTTGGCTCAGGGGCCGCATTGACTTTTAAAATTTGACAGACGGGCTGGGTCAGCACAAGATTTTTTGGGAATCGCCCCCCCTTCCCCCCCTCTTTTCCTCCTTCCCCTCCCCTCGGAGGCCCCCTGAGTCAGGAGTTGCTACCGCTGGCGTGGCTCCATGCGGCTCCAATCCCGCGTTGCCTCGGGAAGGGAAAGGCAAAAAGGAACAGCCGCGGCAGTGCTTTGCAATGGCAGCAGCGGCACCGGAGGCTCAGGCTCAGTGGCTCCTGGTTTTGCCTTTTCCTTCCCAAGGCAACGTGGAACTGGAGCCGCGCAGAGCTGCGCCAGTGGTAGCAATTCCTGACAGCCCCAGCCGGACACCTGAGCGGAGCCCGGGCAGAACTGCCTGTTGCTGCTGCCAGAGCACCGCCGGGTTGCCTCCTCCAAGCAGCCCGCCTGCCTGCTGGGCTTCCCCTCTGCCACGCGGCTCGGGGCCCATGAGTTAAAAGGAAGCTGAAAGTTGCTGGGAAGTTGCTCGGGTTTCTGGGGCTTCCAGGGCTTTGCAAAGGCAAAGTTTGCAGGCGGGAGCGTCTTCCCGCCGAGGAGTGGGAAGGGTTCCACCCGGCGGATAGGGTGGGATGCTTGGAGCGGGCTGCCTTGCGGCTCGGGGTGAGGCGCGAGCGCCCGCGAGTTAAAAGTTGCTGGGAAGTTGCTCTGGTGCTGGGAGCAGGCTTTTAAAGTTCCACCCGATCAAAGTTTAAGCAGCCCGCCCGCCCATGAGGCGGAACCCTTCCCGCTCCTCGGCGGGAAGATGCTCCAGCCTGCAAACTTTGCCTTTGCAAAGCCCTGGAAGCCCCGGAAAACCGAGCAACTTCCCAGCAACTTTCAGCTTCATTTTAACTCGCGGGCGCTCACACCTTGCCCAAGCCGCATGGCGGAGGGGAAGCCTGGAGCGCCGCCAAGTTGCCTCCTCCAAGAAGTCCGCCCGCCTGCCGGGCTTCCCCTCCACCGCACGGCTCAGGGCCAGGCGTGAGTGCCCGCGAGTTAAAACGAAGCCGAAAGTTGCTGGGAAGTTGCTCAGGTGCTGGGAGCAGGCTTTTAAAGTGCCGCCCGAGCAGGACCACCGAGACAGGAAATGGGGCACCAAGGCAGGGTAAGGCTCCACCAGCAGCGGTCTAGCTTTAGGTGGCTCCAAGCAGCCCACCCCGCCCGCTGGGCGGAACCTTTCCCTCTCCTTGGAGGGAAGACGCTCCAGCCTGCAAGCTTTGCCTTTGCAAAGTTTAAGCCTGGAAGCCCCAGAAAAAAGGGGGGGATCGGCAGGGACTCACCTTCGGAGAGGTCGCACTCGAAGGTGATTTCAAACTCCCAGCCGAGACCTTTGCAAATTTCTTTTCTTTCCTACCCCTAGATCGCTCCGCACTGTTTTGCAGCTTTGGGGGCCACACGGCACAGGGCAATACACCACGCCCAGTGATTTTTTTTCAGGGGCGGGCTGGATTGGACAGACCAATGGCAGTGATTTTTTTTCAGGGGCGGGCTGGAGTGGACAGACCAACGGGCCGGATGTGGCCCGCGGACCGTAGTTTGCCCACCCCTGGCCTAGCTGCTGCTTCATGGTTACATAATTACTTTTATTGCTGTCACAACTTTATGGAGTCCAATGGCCTTTTAAATTTGTCAAGCAAAAAACACAGTAGATATTTCTCACAAATATTTTCCCTCTTCCATTTTGTAGTTTGATATTTAACATACAAAATGATGTGCTGTATTACTATTTGGGCAGTTTATACCATCTTGTGTTTTTTGTTGTTGGAAGGCAACTTTTTAATTTGAAGATGGTGGTAAATTCTTGGTAATAAAATGGCAAGTAGAAAGGCTCACTTCCACATAAGAAGGAAGGGGTTAGAAAGAATGTTAATAAAATAGATTTTTTTTGTTCTTTATTGGCCAAATGTGATTGGGCACACAAGGAATTTGTCTTGGTGCATATGCTTTTCGTGTACATAAAAGGAAAGAAACATTCGTCAAGAGTGAAGAATCATAAGGTACAACACTTAATAATAGTCATAGAGTACAATAAGCAATCAAATCATGTTAGGAAACAGTCAATAAAATTCTTAACCTTTGCTTTGTTTCCAATCTCCGTTTCATGACTTGGTCTTCATAAAAAGTAGCTTTGGAATCGAAGCCATATGTGTTAAAACAAAATTCTTTCTGTTTAAGTACAAGTATGCAAAAAGTTTCAAGATTAATCCAAGATGTTTAATGGCTTTAAATATCTGGGTGTTGTACTAAGGTTTAAGTAGAAAGAGGTTCCAGCTGAAAATATATAATGAGTAGCATAGAGATGCATGGTAGGGGATGGAAGAAAGGGAGGGAAGAAAGAAAGGGAGAGAAGGGAGAAAGAAGGAAGGGAAGAGAAAGTGAATGAGATGTGGATGGATGGATGGACAGACGGATGGATAGAGGGAGGGCAGGAGGGAAAAAGGAGAGGAAGGAAGGAGCACAAACCCTGGCACTAGACACAACTTCAGAGGATGCACAGCAATTCAGGGCTGGAAGGTACCTTTGATGACATCTAATTCAACCCCCTGCTCCAAGAGCATTGTTAAGGTGAGTTTCTCTCTTTTGACCCACCCAGTCACACGACCATGTCCACCCAGTCACATGATCACCAAGACACTCCCACAGAACCATTTGTTAAAAAATTTGAATCCTACCCAGAGGAGGTATTCAACTGGTTTGCACTGGTTTGGGCGAACTGGTAGCAGTGATTTGACATGGGTTGCCGAACTGGTGGTGACCTCTGGCTGGCCACACCCCTGACCTGGTCACCCAGTCGCTTATTTGTCCCAGTCGCTCTCCTAGCTTTCCCTACATGTGGCAGCCGCGGTGCAGCGCAGGCGGATGTCCTGTGGCTGCTGCACATGTGCATTGCATGTGCAACTGCTACACATGCACTGCACATGTGCAGCAGCCCCAGGACATCCGCCTGCCTGCCCGCCCTCCTGGAGCATGCTTTCTTCTTTCTCCCAGCGGATATGCCTCTTCCAGCCCAGCCCGGCCTGAACAGCTAGTAGGTGGCCGCATGTCCAGCTACTCCTTTTTCAGTGCAAGAAGCCTCCCCCAACTGGATGGCTGTTCCCCTCCTTCTCTGCCTGTTTGTTTTGTATGGCCGAGTAGGAGAAGACCAGACGGGTGGTTGGGAGAGGCTTCTTGCACTGTGAAAGAGGCGGCTGGAGGTGACTCTTTTTTGGTCTCCAGCTACCTCTTTCGCAGCACAAGAAGCCTGCCCCAATTGGCCAACTGCTCTCTTCCTCCTTGGCCATACAGAACAAACAGACAGAGAAGGAGGGGAGCAGCCGGTCGGTTGCGCTGAAACAGGGGCGGCTGGAGGCGACTCTTCTTCGGTCTCCAGCTGCCTCTTTCGAAGGCTGCACCACTCTGCTCGGACTTGCTTGGGCAAGTCTCTCTGATGCAGCAGGCTCAGTGGTTTGGACCTGCATGGCTGGAACCTAGAACGCAGCTGCGGTGATATGTTGGAGAAGTGGAGCAAAGCTGCTGCAAAGCCTATAGCCATCACATGGTTTTTTTGGTGTGGGAGGAAGGAAGGTAAGGTTTCAGGCAGTCGGGAAAGCTGCCTAGCCCAGAGCTGCTGGCAGGGAGAGAGGGGCCAGGCTGCAGCACACGCCTCACTTGAATTTCCCAGCTGCAAAAGCAGGAGGAGAGGAAGTCCTGTCTGCGGCCCTTTTGTTAGACCCAAAAGTCTTGCCTGCCGGCTTTTTTGGGCAATGCGAGAAGGAAACAGAGAAAGAGAGGGGGGGAAAGAGAGAGGGAAAGAGAGAGAGAAAGAGAGAGGGACATAGAGAAGAATGAAAGAAGAGAAAGAAAAGGGAAAAAGAAAAAGTGAAAGGAAGAAAGAAAGAAAGGAAGAAAAGGGATAGACAAAGATGGGATGGAAGGAAGGAAGGAAGGAAGGAAGGAAGGAAGGAAGGAAGGAAGGAAGGAAAGAAAGAAAGAAAGAAAGAAAGAAAGAAAGAAAGAAAGAAAGAAAGAAAGAAAGAAAGAAAGAAAGAAAGAAAGAAAAGAAAGTGAATGAGATATATGAATGGATGGATGGATAGATAGATACATGGAAGGAGGGAGGGAGAGAGAGAGAGAAAAAGGAGAGGAAGGACGGACACAAACCCTGGCTTCAGAAGATTCCTTGAAACAGCACAGCAGTCTAGGACTAGAAGGGATCTCAGAGGTCATCTTCTAGTCCAAGGGTCTTCAAGGGATCTCGGAGGGAGAGGGGCGAGGCTGCAGCACATGTCTCACTTGAATTTCCCAGCCCCAAAAGCAGGAGGGGAGGAAGTCCCACCTGTGGCCTTTTTGCTGGGCCTGGAAGCCTTGCCTGCTGGCTTTTGGGGGCAATGTGGGAGGGAAACAGAGAAAGAGAGAGAGAGAGAGAGAGAGAGGGAAAGAGGGAGAGAGAAAGTGAAAAAGGGAGGGAGAGAGAGAAGAAAGAAAAGTAAGAGAAACAGGAAAGAAAGAAAAAGAGAAAAAGGAAGAAAAGGGATAGACAAGGAAAGATGGGATGGAAGGAAGGAAGAAAAGGGAGGAGAAAGTGAATGAGATATATGAATGAATGGATGGATAGATGGAAGGAGGGAGGGAGGGAGGGAGAGAGAGAGAAAAAAAAAACTGTCCCGTAGAGACGGTGATCGTGAAGGGCATTGTTCCAGGATCCCAGAGATATCGCAAAATCTCTGGTTTGATCCGGAAGAAGCCCTTCCGCTGGCGGCGGAGAGGCAGCCTCCATAGCTGCTGAAGTCGGGACAGCTCCGGAAAGAAAGTGATTGGAGTGAAGTGTGTTGGCTGGGTGAGAAAAACTCTTTTGTGTTGTAAATTCGCTGAAGTTGGAAAGTTCATCTGGGATAAAGAAGAAAGCTGTGAGATTTTTTTTTGACTGAAATTGTTTTGAGCGGCGTTTTTTAAAGTGATGTCAAGTTGAGGCTTGGGGTTTTTTTTTTTTTTCTTTATACTTTTTGGGAAAGATTTTACTTTGACTTTGTAGGTAACCGGATTGAATTTTCTCTTATATATATTTTTATGCTCCCTTTGATTTTTTAACTTTCTTTAGGATAGAGGCTCCCTTTGGCTATTTTTTCTTTTTTTTCTGTATATATTATTCCTTTTTTTTGGCTGGGGGGGAGAAAGAGCATTAAGAAACTTTGTAACACTGCCAACTAGAGGCTTGAAAGTATCTTTATTTGAATTGGAGAGAATTGCAAAAAGACCTCATCTCAAGGACTTTTTAACGTGATAAGATAGAGGGAGAGCACAGCAAAATATTATTGCAGGTGCTTTCCTGGACTGTTATCAACAACACTTGAGGTTTGGCTTTGAAGCTGCTGGAGAAGAGAGTCATAATAAGAGCCTTGGATAAATAACAAAGTGCAGTGTGTCTTCTTATATATACCCCATTCGCTAGCCTTTTTCTAAATTTTAATTTTAGTAATATTTTTATTTTTGCCTTTTATTTTAAAGGGAAAGCCTCAGAGTTTTTTCTTTTTTCTTCTTTATTTTTCTTTTCTTTTTTATTGGGACTTTTTTGCTTTTCATATTTATGTTTTTGGACTACTTTGTTGTTGTGGTTGTTTTTTTTTTTTGTTTTTTTTTTTTTGGATTATTGAGACTTTTTAATTGGATTAAGGTGTGAAGAATCTGAAGGAACTTTTTGTTTTTTTTCTCTTTTTGCTTTTTCTTTTTTCTTTTTTCTTTTGCTCTTAATCAATATTATTATTTTTGGATTTGTTTGTTTTTTCCTTTCTATTTTTTCCTTTTTTATGGTGGACTATCTCGTAATTGGATTAGGGTCTAGAAGAACCTGAAGATCTTTCTTCTTCCTTTTTTCCTGTTTCTTCTTTGGTTTCGTGTTTTTTACCATTGGAGTTCTCCATTTTGGATTATAATTGGCTGCTCTACCAGTTGGATTAAAAGTCAAGAAGAATTTGAAGTTTTGGAAACATTGAAATGAGTAGGAAACCAATACCATCTGTCATTTCTGCTTCTACCTCTGCTTCCCCAACAGCTGGAGGAAAACGTTTAATTCAGACAATGTTGAAGCAAGATAAGGAACAAGAAAAAGTAACTTTACAGATGATTATGCAAGGAATCCAAGATCTCAAGACAAAATCAGATATCATTGAACAAAGAACAGGAAATATTGAACAAAGAACAGAAAATATTGAACAAAGAATAGAAAATATTGAACAAAGAGCAGAAAATATTGAACAAATAATAGAGAAGACTGATGAAAAAGTGGAAAATATTAAACAAATGATGGTTAAGTATGAGGAGAGATTCAAAAAAATTGAGGAAGAAGGAAAACAAAGAGAGAAGAAGATTGGAAATATTGACAGCAGACTAACAGCGGTTGAACAAGAAAAAGGTGGGATGTTGAGGTGGGAGATGGAAAGGTCAGAATTTTACCTCAGATTTCAAAATATAGAAGAGGAAAAAGGAGAAAATCTGGCAGCGGTAATGATAGAAATTTTGGCAGATGCTTTGGAAATTACAGAGGAAAAGATGATGGATGGAATAGATGAGATATATCGAGTCTATACAAAATATGCGATGAGAAATAAATTACCCAAGGAAGTCCATATTAGATTTACCAAAAAATCCATTAAAACGCAAATATTACAAGTAGTAAGAGAGAAAACACTGAAATACAAGGGTAAAGAGGTTGTGGTTTTAAAACAAATACCCAGAAGAGTGAGAGAGATGAGAAGAGAATATCGATTTCTGACCAAAATACTATTGGAAAACGAAGTGAATTATAGATGGCTGATTCCAGAAGGACTAGTGTTTAGGTGGCAAGAGCAGAGATATAGAATTGATTCAATTGAGAAAGCAGAACTTTTCTATGCAGAATTCTTTGGAGGAAGAAGAGAGGAAGCAGAGAAAGAGGCTTTATCAATTGAGTTTCAAGATGAACAACTGGAGACTGAAAAAGAGAAAGGAGCAGCAGGGGGACAGATGGATAATAAAGAACAGCGTGAAGTGAGATCCACGAGAGCTGTTAGACCTAAATATAAAGCATAATCATGGAGGAAAAAAAACTGATTACAATGAATATAAATGGACTTAATTCAGCTGTTAAAAGAAGGAAAACTTTTCATAAATTAGAAAAATTAAAATTTGATATAATTTGTTTACAAGAAGTTCACATTAAAAAACAACATGAACAATTGTTAGTACAGCCAAAATTGGGGAAAATATTTACTTCTTTGACTCAATGTAAGAAAAGAGGTGTGGTTTTATACATTAAAGAGGCTATTCCAGCAAAATTGATTTACACGGATGAAGATGGAAGAGTATTAATGGTAGAAATAATGGACAATAATATAAAAATACTCTTGATTGCAATTTATGCTCCGAACGATAAACAAGAAGAGTTTTATAAAAAGCTACACATGAAAATAATTGGATTGGACTATGTTAATATAATTATGATGGGAGATTTTAATGGAATTGTGGACAATAAATTGGACTATATAGCAACAACAACAAAGCAAAATAGAAAGGCTCTCCCAAGGTCTTTTTTTAAAATGACAGATGAATTAACTTTAAAAGATATTTGGAGAGAAAGAAATGTTAAAGCTAAACAATATACTTTTTATTCAAATAGACATTTATCATGGTCCAGATTAGATATGATTTGGATCTCAACAGAACTAATATCTAATATTAAAGAAACAAATATTGAAACAAGTACTTGGGCAGATCATAGCCCAATGACAATTAAATGGAAGGGACAAAAAAAAAGATCGAGATGGACATTAAATAATACTATTTTAAAGGAGAAAGATTTTACACAATGGATGGAGAAGGAATTGGCTTTTTTCTTCAGAGAAAATAAAAAAGAAGATACTTCAACGCAAAATGTGTGGGATACAATGAAGGCATACGCTAGAGGTTTGATAATAGATTATACAAGAAAAAAGAATATTAGGAAAAGGCAAGCTTCTAAGGCCTTGGAAGATGAGTATAAAATTCTTGAAAAAGAATTACAGAAAATGCCACAGAAAAAGGATATTAAATTGAAGCTGGATGTAATCAAACATAAAATGGAATTAATAGAGAAAGAAGAACTGGCACAGAAAATTAGAAACTCTAAACAGAATTATTTTGAAGATGCAAATAAACCAGGTAGATGGCTAGCATATAAATTGAGAAAAGAGAAGGAATCAAGAAAAATATTGAAGTTAATAGATGAACAAGGCCAAGTTTGTTATGGGAATAAGGAGAAAAAAGAAATTATTCGAGATTTTTATGGGCAACTATATAAACAAGAGAATATTGATGAAGAAAAAGTCAAACAGTATTTACAGGAAGCTAATTTACCAAAGATACCTAAAGAGACTGAAGAAATGCTAGAAAGCAACATAACAATGATGGAACTAAATGAAGCATTTAAGAGACAAAATAATGGGAAAGCTCCGGGTCCAGATGGGCTTCCAGTAGAATTTTATAAAACATTTCAAGAATTATTGAGCATCCCATTGTTAGAAGTTATGAATGAAGTTATGTTAAAAAAGATGATACCTAAAACATGGTCAGAGGCTTATATTACACTCATACCAAAGGAAGAGACTGACCCATTGCAAATTAAGAATTATAGACCTATTTCTTTATTGAATGCAGACTATAAAATCTTTGCTTCAATCTTAGCAGAAAGACTTAAAAAATATTTAAATAATTTTATTCACTCAGATCAAAATGGATTTCTGCCAAAGAGACAAATTAGAGACAATATGAGAGTAATCTTGGACACTTTGGAATACTATGAGGCTCATCCTGAAAAGCAAATGGCTTTGATATTCCTAGATGCTCAAAAAGCATTTGACAACGTGAACTGGAGATTTATGTTATTATTATTGGAGCAGATGGGTTTCGCTAAAAAATTTATTCAAGCAATAGAAGCTATATATAATAAACAGACAGCAAGGGTAATGATGGAGGGGGAACTTACAGATTTTATTAATATAAGGAAAGGCACAAGACAAGGATGCCCCCTATCTCCTTTGCTATTTGTGTTGACCTTGGAAGTGTTGAATAGAAATATTAGGGATGATAAAAGCATAAAAGGAATGAAAATTAAGAAGGAAGAATTTAAGCTACAAGCTTTTGCTGATGACTTAGCTTTTATTTTGGAAGATCCGCTAGAAACAGCTCCAAAGTTACTGGAAAGGATAGAGGCATATGGAGAGGTGGCTGGTTTGAAAATAAATAAAGACAAAACAAAGATTTTGACAAAGAATATGCTATTGAGACAGAGAGAAGAATTGGCAGATCTTTTGAAAATTCAAGTTACAAATAAGGTTAAGTATCTGGGGATATATTTGACAACAAGATGTAGCACATTAAAGGAGAATAATTATATTAAACTTAAACAACAGATAACTACAGATTTGAAGAAGTGGGAAAACTTGCAATTGTCATTAATAGGAAGAATTTCAACAATTAAGATGAATATCTTACCTAGAATTTTATTTTTGTTTCAAACAATACCAATTAGGCTTGGAAAAGACTATTTTGAAGATTTAAATAAAATTATGTTGAAGTTTATATGGCAAGGTAAAAAAGCGAGAATAAAGCTAAAGCTTTTGCAAGATGCTAGAATTAGAGGAGGTTTTGGTCTGCCTAATTGGGAATTGTATTATCAAGCTGCAAGTTTGATGTGGGTCAAAGAATGGATAACATTAAGGAAACATAGGTTATTGACATTAGAAGGGCATGACTTGCTGTTGGGTTGGCATGCTTTTTTATGGTATAAGGGAACTAAAACACAGGGTTATTTTAGAAGACATTATGTACGGGAGTCTTTGTGGTTAAATTGGGAGAAGATAAAAAGACAATGTTATTTGAAAATTCCAGTTTGGTTATCGACCATTGAAGCATTTTCCTATCCTATAATCTACAAGAAGGAACAAACAATTAGATATGGGGAACTTTTGGATGAAAAGGGTGAACTTAAATCGATCCAAAACTTAGAGGAACAAGGTATAAGGATGAATTGGTTTTCATATGCACAAATACATTCAAGATTCCAAAACGGAGGGATTTTATGATAAACAGACTGATTTAGATAAGATCTTGATGGGTACTGATGAGAAGGTGATTAAAAAACTATATGGTTATTTACTGGGAATGAAATTAGAGGAAGAACAAGTCAAAGAAACTATGATTGTTTGGGGGAAGAATTTTGGATATGGGATTGATTTAGAGAAATGGCAGAAATTGTGGTCTCAAAATTATAAAATGACAATGTCAACAGCATATAAAGAAAACTTGTATACGATGTTTTACAGGTGGCACTTTCCTCCGACAAGAATAGCAAGAATGTTTAAGAATAAATCTGAAAAATGCTGGAAATGTCATCAGATACCCGGCTCATATTACCATATGTGGTGGACTTGTGAGGATGCTAGAAAATATTGGACTATAATTCGCATGTGGTTGGAAAAAATGACAAAGAAACATATAGACTTGAAACCAGAGATCTTCTTATTGGGAATTTTACCTGATATATACAGTAAAGATTTGAAATACCTGATTGTAAATGTATTAACAGCGGCCAGGATTGTATTTGCTAAAAATTGGAAGAATGAGAAAATACCATTACAGGAAGAAATTATTAAGAAAATATTGGAATGTGCTGAGATGAGCAGATTGACATTTGAAATTAGAGAGCAAGAGGATAAACAATTTTACGAAATTTGGGATCTTTTTTATAAATGGCTAGATGATAAAATACGATAATAGAATATTTAGAATGCTAGATAGTAAGGAATATCTTTATTTTGCTATTATTTTGCTATTTGCTATTATATTTATAAAGGATTTTTTAGGATTGATTTGATATGACTAGATGATTTGTTATAGAGTAAACTGTTTTAAAGTATTGTTAGCTCATAAAGCATGAATGATTAAAAATATAGTCAAAAACTTCTTTTTTTAGTGATATTAGGATATATAAGTTTGGATTGACAATATGAGTTGTTATGTAACATAATTGTAATTGAGACTACAGAATGAATGCACAAAAATGATGAACCAACTGACACACTGGATGTACATATAAGAGTTGATGTTTTTATGTTTTGTTTGTCTTGTTTGTTTGTAGAAAATTAATAAAAACTTTTTCAAAAAAAAAAAAAGAGAGTGTTCCATATTAGCAGGCTTGAAACCCTGCATTCCCATTGGTCCCATTGGTTTCAATTGCTACCTGATTGGTCAGCCTGGGCGATTATGATTGGCTCGCTAAGAGTCTGCCGCAATTGGTTAAAACCAAGCGCGGGAGACTTAAAGCGATGTCATTGGCCTCCAAGCCATGGCGAGCTCTATAAAAGAGCTGCCGCGGCTGCTACTGCTTGAGTTTGATCTAGCCTATAAATAAAGAGCTGTTGTTAACTGAACCCGAGTCTCTTGTCTCTGAAGTCCGACCTTCCGAACTTAACAGAGAGGAAGGACGGACACAAACCCTGGTTTCAGAAGACTCCATGAAACAACACAGCAATCTAGAACTGGAAGGGATCTCTGAGGTCATCTTCTAGTCCAAGGGTCTTCAAACTTGGCAAGTTTAAGACTTGTGGACTTCAACTCCCAGGTTTCCTGAGCTAACATGACTGGAGGAGAAATTCTGGGAGTTGAAGTCCACAAGTCTTAAAACTGTCAAGACCCCTGTTCTAGTCCAACCCGCTCCTCCAGCAGGAGATCCTTACAGAATCACAGAACAGCAGTTAGAAGGAACCTTGGAGGCCATCTAGTCCAATCCCTGCTCCAGCAGGAGACCTTATATCATCTGGAATCTGGATTATTTTGGTGCCTCTAACAGAGAGGAAAATGGCTGAGGAGTGTAGTAGGACAAGGCTGCCATGCAGAGGAAGGCAGGGATAGTCCTTCACTTAGGATCACAATTGAGCCCAAAATTTTGGTTGCGAAGCAAGAGTGTTGTTAAGTGAGTTTCACCACATTTTACTCAATCCATGATAACTCCAAGGTCTAACGGTCATGTGCATGCTAGGGAAGTAAATCTGAAGGCGTGTGCAATGTTCTAATGTACAGAAGTTATACTTAAATGTGTGGCAGAAAGTGGATGAGGGTGTGTTTTTCCAAACACAGTGAGGTTGAATGTGTATAGTTTTAGAAGAGCTCTGTGTGTGTGTATGTGTGTGTGTATACACATACAGTATATATAGTAGATAATGTATCTTTTTGTGTGCCTTTACACACACACTATACTATGATTAAATAGTGTATTTTGGATGTTCAATAATACTAAATAGAGAGGGAAATTGTATCTCTTTGAGGCCAGGCAAGGCATCCCTTGACGTGAGTGATGTCAAGTTGGCCATGCCCACACAGTCACATGACCACCAAGCAACACCCACCCAGTCACATGACCAAGTCACATGTCCAGTCACATGACCACCAAGCACGCCCACCCAGTCACGTGACCACCCAGCCAAACTCACCCAATCACATGACCACCAAACCACGCCCACCAAATAAGCCACACCCACGGAACCAGTAGTAAAAATTTTGAATCTCACCCCTGATCCCACTCCTGATTATTAATGATATCAGGGGGAAAAAAGCCTCAGCTTATTAAATATCTCATCATATGATTGTAATGCCCTGTAAAACATAAACTGTGCTCCCCCCGCACTCCCCCCTCCCAGTGATCCTGGTTTGCTTTAAGAAGAACCATGTTGCTTTCAAGGGAGCGTTCCCTTTAAGTGCAATGCTCTATCCTTCTGCCATATGTCAACTTAGAACCGTTATACTGGGATGACTAGTATTGTGCTGTTGGTTATAACCAGTCTGATTTCCCTGAGAAGCTAAGAAAGTTTATAAAGTCACCCTTTAAAAAAAGATATCAGAGTAACAATTTCATTCACCCTATGCTTGCTTCACCTAGAAGCTGAAAATTAAAACCAGAGTCAAAATCCAAACTTAAAATCATGGGGGCTTCATGGATATGTCTGTTCTGTCCCCTCATTAGCATTCTTGAGATCCCCGCGCTTTGATTGGCCAAAGCGCGGGGCACTCTGATTGGTTTGGTGAGCTGCGCCGATTGGCTCGCTAAGAATCTCCCGCGATTGGTCTATTTGAATCGCGGGAGATTCAAAGCGGTGTCATTGGCCGCGGCCGCCACGGCTAAAGGAATAAAAGCCGCGAACCTTTTCTATAGCACCAGTTCGGTTCCTACACAAATAAAAGAGCATGATTTGAAGTCACCGACTCCTGGCATCATTTCCGAGGACACGACACTGGCGACGAAGGTGGGATCCAGACCCTGAACCGAACCACGTGTCCGACGGAAGCCAGACGAATCTCCACGATGGCAAAAATCGCACCCCCCGCACCCTTCAACCCCGCCACCGAGGACTGGGAATCGTACTCCGATCGATTCCGCATGTTCCTCGAGTGCAGCGATCTGAAGGACGCCACCGGCCCCATGAAGCGCGTCGTCTTCCTGACCCACTACGGGACCGAGGTATTCAAGATGGCCAAGGCACTTGCTGAACCCGCCGACGCGACTGCGATGGACTGGGACGTCCTCGAGCCAATACTTCGGCGGCACTACGCTCCAGAGGTACCCATCCTGATCTGACGCAACGAATTCTACCGTCGGGACCAACGGTCGGGTGAGAGTTTCAGCGACTTCGTCACCGAACTACAGCACCTAGGGGGGATGTGCGAATTCGACAACCTGAACGACGCCCTGCGAGACCGAATCGTGCTCGGCCTGTGGGACCCGTCATCCAGAGCCGGCTAATGGCCAAGGGCAACATCAGCCTTGCAGACACCCTTACCACAGCCGCAGCCGCTGAAGCGACCCGAACATCTGCCGACCGCATGCGCCGACCGAACGCTGGGGACCGCAGTGGAAACAACCACCCTGCAAGGTCGGCCGAGGCCCAACCCAAGACGACCACCCACCAGGGCGATTTCCACTCGGCATTGGGCACTTCTGACGAAGAGGAGGAAATTCATCGCCTCCAGGCAGGCCACGACCCACGGAACCGGCAGGGTCGTAAGTTGAGGACCAACTGTGCTGGTTGCGGAGGCGACCACCCCAGGTCCGAATGCAGGTTTTTTGAGTCGATCTGCTGGCATTGTGACAAGAAGGGACACATCGCCCGCGTCTGCCGCCTCAAAAAGAACCGCAGCCCGCCCCGATGGGACCAGAGCGAACAGAGGAGAAAGAGCACACCACCCCGGACCAGAGATCGCCCCTCTGACAACAGATGGGACCGAAACGGATGATCCCTACGAGGCGGCGAGACCCGGCAAAGAGAGGAGACCCATCAGACGGTCACCATCGGCCACGCCACAACCAATGACGCCCGGAAGGTCTACGTGGAGGTAGGCATCGAGGGCGAGCCATGCAAAATGGAGGTGGACTCCGGGTCCTACCTCTCCATGATAGCATGGCAAGAAATAAAGCGCTTGGTGCCTACCATCCAAAGGAAAAGCCTAGACAGCCAGAGACTAATCGTAAAGGACTACCAGGGAAACCGCATCCCGGTAGTCGGAACCAGACAGTTCAACATAACATACAAAGGGCGCACCAAAAAGCTTCCCCTGACAATCGTCGATCGCGACCGCCCAAGCCTACTGGGACTGCAATGGTTCGCCCCGCTCGGCATCGCAGTCACGGGAATCGACCATGTCACCGACGACAGCTGGGAGCAACAACTGGCCCGGGAATTCCAAGAGGTCTTCGACGGAAACCTAGGCAAGTACCGAGAGCCCTTTATATCATTCAACCTAGACCCAAACGTTCCCCCAAAACGCCTAAAACCAAGGTGGGTGCCATTCGCACTTAAACCCAAGATAGACGAGCAAATTGACAAGCTCGTCAAACAAGGGGTCCTACAGGCAATAGACCACGCCCGGTGGGAGACCCCCATAGTCACCCCGATCAAGCCCGATGGGTCGGTGAGGATCTGTGGGGACTATAAGGCCACCCTAAATGGCGCATTGCAACAAAGCATCTACCCCGTCCCAGTAGTGCAACACCTACTGCATTCACTGGGAGGGGGCAAGGTTTTCGCCAAACTCGACCTCGCCCAGGCATACCAACAGTTGCCAGTCGACAAGGAAACGGCAGAAGCGCAAACCATAGTCACCCACCGGGGAGCATTTAAATGCAACCGGCTCCAATTCGGAGTCAGCATGGCACCAGGAATATTCCAAAGCCTAATGGAAAGACTATTACAAGGCATCAAGGGGGTGGTACCGTACTTCGACGACGTCTTAGTGTCGGCAACCAACCAAGCCGAACTAGAGGGTCGCCTAAGGGAGGTCCTAACCAAATTCAAAGAGGTAAAGAGGGAGAAATGCCAATTATACACGGAACGGGTTGAATTCCTAGGATATCTCCTAGACCGTCACGGCATTCACCCCACAAACCAAAAAATCAAGGCCATCAAAGAAGCCCCCACACCCAAGTCGAAGACAGAGCTACAGGCATTCCTGGGGCTACTTAACTTTTACAATGTTTTCCTGCCCCAAAAGGCGACGGTGGCGGAGCCCTTGCATAGGCTCCTGGACAAGGCGGCGACCTGGACTTGGGGGAAACGTGAGCAAGCCACCTTCCAGAGAACAAAGGACCTCCTCACTTCGGACGCCGTCCTTATACAGTACAACGAGACCCTACCCCTGGCCGTCACATGCGATGCATCACCCTTCGGCGTCGGCGCTGTCCTCAGCCATACCCTCCCCGACGGAAAAGAAGCACCCATCGCGTTCTTTTCAAGGACCCTCACCAAACCGGAGTGGAACTACAGCCAGCTGGACAAAGAGGCTCTGGCTATCGTTGCCGCCGTAAAAAGATTCCACGAGTACCTCTACGGCTGAACATTCACCATCATAACCGACCACAAGCCGCTGCTGGGAATCCTTGCAGGAAACCGGGCCACCCCGAACATTCTGTCTCCCCGAATGACAAGGTGGTCCGAGTTCCTGGCGGCCTACAACTACGGACTCATACACAGACCGGGTAAGACGATCTCCCATGCAGACGCCTTAAGCCGCTCGCCGCTACCGGAACCTGACACCGACCCAGCACCCACGACGACCACCCTCAGCATAGAGACTCTACCCAACCTACCCATAACCGCGTCAGACATTGCCCGAGAGACTAATAAAGACAAACGTCTGGAGCGGGTGTTGCATTGGGTAGAGAAAGGGTGGCCGGAAAGGGACAACGACGAGTCCGTCAAAACATTCCGGAACCGGCAAACGGAACTCTCATTATTAAAAGGGTGCATACTATGGGGGGATAGGGTGGTCATTCCAGAAAAACTACAAGGGAAGGTTCTGGAACTATTACACGAAGGGCACCCTGGCATCGTTAGGACTAAAGCCCTGGCCAGAAGTTACTCTTGGTGGCCAGGGATGTACAGACAGATTGAGACATGGGTAGCAAAGTGCCAACGATGCCAGGAAACTAGGCCAAGCCCACCCATAGCACCCGTCCTAGAGTGGGAAACCCCAAGGGGACCTTGGTCTAGGATCCACATAGACTTTGCCGGGCCCACAAAAGGACACACCTTCCTTATAATAGTAGACGCTTACTCCAACTGGCTGGAGGTAAGCAACATGAGAACAACAACCATGGAGGCCGTGATCAAGGAACTCGGCAACTCTTTGCAACGCACGGCCTCCCAGATGTCATCGTTTCCGACAACGGGCCCCAATTCACCTCGCTAGAATTCGAAAAATTCCTAGCGGAAAGGGGCATCCGACATGCGCTGACAGCACCAGCACACCCAGCGGCGAAGGGTAGGGCAGAACGGATGGTGCAATTCACTAAGAAAACCATCCGGAAAATAGACCACGGGGAGATCCAGGAGAAAATAAATAAATTACTCTTCACCCAATACATAACCCCAAATACCACAACAAATAAGAGCCCAGCCGAACTGTTAATGGGGAGGAAATTAAGGTCCCCACTCGACAGATTACACCCCACGTATAACCCGGAGAAGCCCCCAGACTCAACCAGCAAACACCGAACTTTCGCAACAGGCGACCCCGTGTACGCAAAAAACCTGACGGGAGACCCATTATGGGTACCGGCCATCATCACACAAATAACAGGCCCACACTCATACCGGCTACAAACAGCAGACGGACGAGCGTGGAAATGCCACATTGACCAATTAAGGTTGAGGACGACCACCCAAGAGACCACCGACGCACAAGCAGGCGAAATCAACCCCCACAACACAAACCAAGGGGGGAGGGAATACCCAGGGGACCAAAACCAAAGAAGAATAAACCAACCATACTTACCGGAAAGCAGCCAGCACTACCCCTCGCCAGGAAGAGACAGCCAGGCCAGCTTGACGGACCCGGGGAGACCGAGCGGGAGCGGCGAAACCCGCAGCTCAACCAACCCAGGAAGCCCAGGAGGGAGCTACGGAGAGCGGCCCGGCCCGACCGACCAGCCGGTTCCCACGATGGCATCCAGAGAAGCAGAGACCACGACCGAACCGGCCGGGATCCAACCTATGACTGAGCTGCGCAGGTCCAGTAGGCTAAGACGGAGCCCCGCCTACCTACGGGACTACGCGACGTAAGGACTAAACCAAGAGGGGAGGGGTGTTCTGTCCCCTCATTAGCATTCTTGAGATCCCCGCGCTTTGATTGGCCAAAGCACGGGGCACTCTGATTGGTTAGACGAGCCGCGCCGATTGGCTCGCTAAGAATCTCCCGCGATTGGTCTATTCAAATCGCGGGAGATTCAAAGCGGTGCCATTGGCCGCGGCCGCGGCGGCTAAAGGAATAAAAGCCGCGAACCTTTTCTATAGCGCCAGTTCGGTTCCTACACAAATAAAAGAGCATGATTTGAAGTCACCGACTCCTGGCATCATTTCCGAGGACACGACAATGTCCATGTAGTATTTTTAGCAGCAATAAAATGCCTTACTATTGGCTCTTCCCCGATGTTTTTTCCAACCGAAACCTGCAGTCCTGTAATTTCCAGGTGTTCTTCCATCAAATACCTGTCCACGCTGACCTTGCTTAGCTTTTGAGTTCACAGAAGAACATAACTCAAGTGCCAAATACTTTATGAGATGCAGAAAAACTAGAATAGAATGAAGTTAAATAATTGTGCCAAATGCTATTTGTTTGAATCCATGCTATTATATAAACAGGTGTCAAATAGATTGGAATTTTGGTTTTCAGAGCAAAAGAGGCTGTAGGAACAAAGTTCTAAATCATCTCTTTTTCTCTCTTGCTTCTATTTCACTAATATGTTTCCCCAGATACATTGCATTTGAAGTTTGATATTTCTGAGACAGGCCCATGATTCCTGAGTGAAAACCAGGCTGATTAGCAATTTTAGCCAACTCTCCACCTTTTTTTCCACAAGATTGTTTCCCTGCATTTAATAATATCACAAGACAAGTGCTGCCCTAACTGAAACTTAAGCAGCCTCAGAAGGCCATTCTCCAAAAAAGCTCATTCTTTACCAGTGTGGTGGATTAGTTTATTTGCAGATGAAGAGAAGGAGGCAGCAAATGCAAGGCTTAGATCTCATAAGCATTATTTTAAAATTAGTCCATGATATTCAACTATTGTGGTTGATATTCACAAAAAGACATTCCATGTATTGGAAAGTATGTATCTCCCAAAATCCTTTCCAACTGAACAGATCCTAGGATTCTGTTGATAGAATAGGATCTTCAAGATTGTGCATGGCTTAATATTGTAATACTTGTGTAATACTTAATACTGTGGAAAACCTGCCCTACGATAAGAGTTGTTTACCCTCTAGTGCATTGGTCCTCTAGTCCATGGACCCCCCTGTGGAGGGGCCGTGATGTCACAGGGAATCCACAAAGGTTTGAAGAAATGTTATGAGTTAAGTCTTGGTGGTCCATGGCCACAAAAGGTATTTAAACGGGATCCGTGATGAAGAAAAGGTTGAGAACCACCATCTTAGAGGAAGCTCCAAGCCTGACAGCAGTGTATTCTACTACAGATTCATACAGATAAAATATTAGGACTGTTAACAGTTTCTTAATCTATCGGATGCAGTCAGGAACTCATGGCAGGTGAGGAAAGCTGGACTTGGCCCTGTTGCCAAGACACCCATCTTAGCCTGTGTCAATGATTAATTCAGTGACTAATGAGGAGAAAGGAGGAAGTTATTGGCTGGGGAGTGGTACCTGTCCCAGTGAGAAGAACATGGCGCGTGACCCAAACTGTTCCCTTATCAGCGATCAATTGCCTCTGTCATCCAAGATCTTCCAAGGTGAGGATGGGGAATTTGTGGAAAGCTGCGGCTTGGACAAATTGAGGTTCTGGTAATGAAGGGTGAAAGATGGAGAGAAGGCAGAATAAAGGCATCATCCAAAGTTCCCCAGAGATTAGCCTCATAAATACAGTTTTGCCAACTGTGGTCAAGTAATAACAGGAGCATTATGCTCCATTATGAGAGCAAGCCTGCTTTACAACATTTTGGATGAAGGGGGGGGGGGGGAGGATTCAATAAAATATGACTTCCAAACAGGAATTAGGAAGGGAGATTAGAATCTACTCTCATCTCTCCAAACCACATTTGCCTGTCTCCTACAGTTATCAAGACTGAGATCTGGATTTTCTTAATCCCAGTATTCCTTGGCCTTATACAAGTTGGCCTATTTCTGGAACAAACAGGCTTCTTCTTACGACATGGCAAGAGTTCCCATCGCACCAGTGTCTTGCTTTGGATCCTGGGAGTTTATCCGGTAAGAATGGAGAAAAAGACCCTAAATATCTTAAAAGGGAAGTCTTGCAAAGCTCACCAAACTCCTTCCATAGAATAGTTGGTTTAGCAAATCTGTGTCCAGTGGCAGCTGCCACAAGCTCCTTTTTTTGGGTAGGATTGCAGCAAAGCATAGCTCAAGAGGATCACTCCTCATAATTTATTCAAGGAAATTTATGACACGTACACTTCCTTACATACAGGCCACGATTCTGGTCTTCTTGTGATATAGATCAGTGGCCCCCAACCTTTTTTGTACCACGGCCCGGTACCGGCATCACAAAAATGATCCACGGACTGGTACCTGCATCAGCACGCATGACCAAGGCAAGGTGAGCCGAGCGACCAGCCAGCCAGCCGTCCCCCACTTCTCCCCGCCACCTTCAACTCCTCCTTTGTACCTTCTCGCGGTTGATGGGCTTTTCAGGCTCTTTCTTAATCTCCTCCTGAGTAATGCGAGACTCCACCGCCATCGAGACGACTCTTTGTTCGAAGCATCCCCCCTTCGACGAAACTAAGGCGCGCAGATTCCTTCAGCACCCAAACGCCGCTTTCCAACCGACCAAGCTCACCCGGAAGCACTTTCTCAAGCGCCGTCGAAACAAGATGGCGGCGCCCAAACAAAATAGGTGGCCCGGTATAAAATGATCCATGGACCAGTACCGGTCCAGGGCCCGGTTGTTGGGGACCACTGATATAGATCATTCTTTGACAACCCCTTTACAAAGCCACACCAGTTGCTGCTGGA
The DNA here is from genome assembly GCA_033807585.1 of Hydrophis major. Classification (NCBI taxonomy): domain Eukaryota; kingdom Metazoa; phylum Chordata; class Lepidosauria; order Squamata; family Elapidae; genus Hydrophis; species Hydrophis major. Next base: position 227,533,557 of record CM066329.1, read on the forward strand.
AGATAGAATGGTGACTTTTTGTTTACAGCAACAAAATCATCACAACCGCCTCTTCTTTCAGGAGTTGCTGGATCTGAGTGCTAAATGTAGCAATCCTTCACTTGGCACAGTACACATCTTGGAATACCAGTGGCTCAAACTACCACACTAGGAGGAAACAAAATGTATAAATTCTGCCTAGATGTTGGTTTATCTCTTTTGTGGGTGGAGCGGCAATCCAAAAAGAAAAGTATTTAGTAGTAATTTCGGGAATGGTAGAGTGCATAAGAAGACTTGTAGGGTGTCTTGCTAGCTATGGACAAATGACCATTTAAAAGGTACAAACCTATATTTATTTATATTCTTCTCAAACAGGTATTCAACCTCACCTCCCTCATCTGTTTGTACATCCCTCGAGCTTCCTTTGTCTGTAACTTTGTGGCTTCCATGTAAGTTTCTCTGCATGGGGATAATTGGGGGTGTGGGAAGGAATGCAGCAAATTCCAACAGAACCACAATTTCTGCTCCAGCTCATCAAAGGACTTACGGTACTAGCAGCTTTCACCCTTGAAAACAGATGCAGAGTTTCAGCATTCTAACTGCAGGCATTGAATTTATGATGTGTCGTTTATCTGAGCTAGGCCTTGTTAATGTTCTAAATTTCACTCTTGATCCTTTACAGCAAAAGCAGGAAACTGAATCTAAACAGGCCTTAGATTCTCAATTGTCAAGATTTCTCCTGTGTATAATGGAAAATGTGGAAGGAAATCTCTTCCTCTCCTTGAAGCCCTATCTATTGCCCAGCGCATGGAAGTTTGCCATCTGCATAAGAAAAACTCACTCTGTGACAGCCAAACTAGCTTCCCTGAGTCTAACAGAATAACAGAGTTGGAAAGGACCTTGGAGGGTCTTCTAATCCAATCCCCCTGTTCATGCAAGAGACCCTATACAGTTTGAGACAAATGACTGTCCCATCTCTTCTTAAAACCTCCAGTGAAAAACTACTTAGTCTCAAGTTCATGGGGACCTTTAAAAAGGTTTGTGAACCGCAGTTTGACAAACCCTAGCCTAAAGTATTAGGACCCATAAGAACTTCTGACTGGGAAAGCAAGAATAAGCAAGAAAAGGGGGTATCCAATCTTTAAGACTTATGGACTTCAAACTCCCTGAATTCCCCAGCCAGCTCCATATGTTTTAAAGTTGACAAAGTTTGGACATCCTTTGGAAACCTGAAAATGCAGTCCCACATTCAATGTTCTGTCTTCCCTGCTATGTTTTGGTTAGTTTTGCTTTTTGCATGAAGCTTTCTCGAGCTCTTGGCGGCAAAGGAGACTGATGCACAGAAATGCTCTCACAATAAGAAATCAAGCACAAGCAAAGGAAAGGTGAAAGGAAGCACTGTTCTGCATGAACAGTCGAAACCCAAGAAATATTCACAGCTGTCATCACTGAAGACCAATCTTTCCTGACATCACTTTGGGGGTCAATTATAACTCATCTGAACCGAGGCATACCCAACACTTGTTGGTGCTCTGAGGTTACCCTTCCCTATCTTGGGTGCCCTTCTTGTTTTCCCCCCCAGCAGAAGCTATTGTGAGAATTCTGGACGGCACCCAGTTAAGAAAAGGCTGGCTCAGTGCAGGGCTTGCAAGCACTGCCTCTCAGTAGCTCCAACCATTCTTTGCCTTTCTTTGGGTTATGGAGTGGAAGCAGCAGATTTCTGCAAGAGGAAACTGGCCAACCTGGCAGGCCAAATTAGTCTTGGAAAGTAATAGTTATCCAGTACTAGTTGGGGGTAGCCTTTTCCAACCTTAGCTCTTCCTAACAGCTGCCATCACACTTAACTAAATCACTCCTGGTTGTTATTGCCCATCACAACTGGAGAGTGCCATGTTTATTGATTGGTCTGCAACTAGGGGTGGGATTGTTGTAACCCACCATAACATTACTAATCTGGGCTAAACCTTGAATGGGTTTCTATCACAGAATAGAACATCTCCTAATGCATGCTTGTGTGAAAGGTGGCTCTGCCTCGGAGAAGGCCAAAAGCCTCTGTTCTCAAGAACAGAAAGAAAAACTTGCTGCTTCATGACAAGGGCAACTATTTGTCCACAATCCAAATTTTGCATCTTTTCACTGACAGGAGCTCTCCAGGCTCTCCAGAAAGACTTCTGTTGATTTATTGATGCTACAACTGCCCCCGCTGATTCTCTGCCAGTTCATATTTGAAACTCAGTAACTGTAGAATTTTCTGAGAATCCTGTACCTATTTGAAGAGTCTCTCTGATCACTGAGTCTTGGGATCAGAGGCCTTTAAAGAACTTGCAACTGCCACATTTCCAAGTCAAGAAGGGGTATGGGGGTAATTTTCTTTTAATAGCAAACTCAGTTGTGTTAAAACTTGGGCGGGGAAGGTGGCTCCATGTGCAAATTCAAGCATTAATATCTTGTGAAGTCATCAGGGGTCTCCAACCTTGGCCACTTTAAGACTTGTGGACTTCAACTCCCAGAGATCCTCAACGCTGGCAAAGCTGGCTGAGGAACTCTGAGAGTTGAAGTCCACAAGTCTTAAAGTGGCCAAGGTTGGAGACCCCTGATCTAACTGATGTGCAATGAAAATATGAGCCCTGACTTCTCAGTGCCTGTAGCCCATTGGGGTCAAAACAGGTTGTTTACTGCTGTTTTTGCTGAAGATGCTTAAGACTCGTTACATGGAAAGCACCTACTCTTTAACCGAACAACAATCCTTTTGATTTTTGTTTAAGATACATAAAAATAAAATGTATGGTTGGGCCATTTAGATGATAGGGTCTCCTTCCTTTGTCATATATGAATGTCTTTCTTATTCTATGCATATAGATGCAAAAGATGTATGCACTTGAAATTAGTAATTGGGTCTCAGATTGACATACCAAACAGCCAGTGGTAGGATTCAGCCAGTTCGTATACTTCGGGAGAACCAGTTGTTAACTTTCTGAGCAATTTGGTGAATTGGTTGTTGGAAGAAATCATTCGGGCAGAGAACCGGTTGTTAAATTATTTGAATCCCACCACTGCCACCAGCCATCATCCCAGTATTTTAGTCTTCATTGGGGGACTGTGTATTATAGGCCTCTCTTAGCTTTGAAAATAGCCAGGGGAGTAGAAGTCATAGAATTGCGCCCCAATTCTCAGTTTGCCTTATCAATCTCCCTGATAATGATTGCTTGTCGATTGTATTTTCTGTTTTCCAAATGGGCAGCCTTGTCTCTGACAGTTGAAAATAAGTGCTGAAAATAAACATGCCATATTTAAGTTTGGTATCCCAGGGAAGCCAAACAGGCCACTCAGATCTCCTCTTCTCCACTCCTAGCTGGTGTACTTTTTATGCCCTGTTCCTATTCCTATGGCTGCAGCTATCACTCCATCACCCTTTGGAAGTTCCTTGCACTGATCCGGGACTTCTTTGGCGGCTCCGAAAGCATGGTCCAGAAACTGGCAGGGCAGCGGGTGTCTCCGAATCCTTTCCCGTGCTGCTGCTGCTGTTGCCTTCCTGAGATTGCTGCCAATCGGTAAGAGCCATTTTTAACCTCCCTTACTTTTCCTCTACTCTATAACATAGCAAATTGCTCTTTGTCCTTCTTCTCTCTGTCTACCTCCCCCAATCCTGGCAGAACAAACTTGCGATGTATGACTGTGGCAGTGTATCAGCTCTCCCTCATCCGGACCATCCTCTTCTTCATCACCCTTATCCTCTGGACAGACGATGAATACGACTATGGTGCTGTGAGTAATTTGGGCCCTGAAATTCATAGACAGTGAGTAAAAAAAAGAGATAACTCCTGCAAACTAGAGAATGGTCTTGTTCTGACCCAACCTGGTTCCAAGAGAGCAAACACAAGACAAAGGCAGCAGCCCCCACTTTTTAAGGTTTAATTCACAAATTCTGTTTCTTCACAAATAAAAGGCTGCTTCCAACTAATTAGTGCCAACAAGAAAAAGCCTTACTAAGTTGTTCTTCAAGGATGCCAAAAACCCACAGAAATAGTTTACAAGAGTTTCAGAGCATCTTTTCCTTCTGCAAAGAACATTTCTTCAAACCTGGCTTTTATCCTCTTGAGGGAGGGACCATTACCTTGCAGCCTTACTCCTGAGTTGTAATGTTGAACAACTGCTTTCTCCTCTGAGCAATCCTTCGTGTGTGTGCACTTGGCACAGGCTCCTCGGGAACCTCCTCATCACTGCTGCCACCTCCCACAATCTCTGAAGGCAGCAGTCTACTCCCTAATGGTCCTGGCCCATCATTTGAGTCCTCACTCTCCTCCACCATCCACACCTGCTGCCGGATAACTGCAACAGGTCTAGTTTGGAGCTGTGATGGTGAACCTATGCCACGTGTGCCACAAGTGGCACACAGAGCCATCTCTCTGAGCACGCCAGCCATCGCTGGTTGCTCTTCTGGGTTTCAGCGCATGCATGCGTGCATGGCAGCTGGTCTTCATGTGCATGTGTGTTAGAGACCAGAAGACCAGGTGGCTGGCGCCAGTGGTGGGATTCAATTTTTTTTACTACCAGATATGTGGGCGTGGCTTGGTGGGTGTGGCAGGGGGAGGATCCTGTAAAATCTCCAGTCAGAGGTGGGATTTGCCGGTTCTCTGAACTACTCAAAATTTCTGCTACCGGTTCTCCAGAACTGGTCAGAACCTGCTGAATACCACCTCTGGCCAATGCGCATGTGTGCATTGGGAGCTACTCTTTGGTTTCCGGCACACGCATGTTCCCATTTCAGCACTCAGTGCCAAAAAGGTTAACCACCACTGGTCTAGAGGCTTTTTGCATGGATAGTTTCTTGGGTGGGTGGAAATCATTTATCTTACATGTTTGGTTGATAGACATTTCCATTGGATTGAGGTAACTGGAATGAACATGGCCTTACATCTTGTGGAGCAATGAAGCTTGTCTTGCTTATCAACAAGATTTGGCTAAAGTAAACAAATCAACCTGAGATCAGCTACACTTCTATATAATGGAAATATATTGATATTATGGATAATAGCTATGTCATTTTGAAAAGTAATGTATTATAACTGACAGCTGTCAAATGCAACAAAACGCCATGCGTGGAAGGCTCCTTTTCAAGTTTCTCCCTTGCATCCCTTCCTGTATTATTAATAAATCTGCATCCCAAGGTCGTTAAAGATGCATGTTCCTCACTGAATGTTTTCTTCTATTCCCTGGCAAGTAATCCAAAGAGAGTGAAGAAGGCAAGACCCCTGCAGACTCAAGTGGCCAATTTTGTAATTGATCAAACAGTATTTAGCTTCAGTAAGGACCTAAAGGAAACAAAATAAACCCATCCTTTAGGATGGATGTTCTGCTTAGATATATTATTATGATTCTTGATTGAATGTATCTTTTATGTATACTGAGAGTATTTGCACCAAGATAAATTCCTTCTATGCCCAACCACACTTGGCCAATAAGGAATTCTATTCTATTCTATTCTATTCTATTCTATTCTATTCTATTCTATTCTATTCTATTCTATTCTATTCTATTCTATTCTATAGTTCTGGAAGAAACCAATACTTTTAATAGTCTTAGCATGTTGAAAAACAGAAGTCTTGTCTTATAGAATCCAGAGATGATATTCAGCAGGTTCTCACCAGTTCTGGAGAACTGGTAGCGGGAATTTTGAGTAGTTTGGAGAACCAGCAAATACCGCTTCTGACTGGCCCCGCCCCCATCTATTCTCTCCCTCCCGAGTCCCAGCTGATCGGCTGGGTCTTCTTTTGTTGCCCTGCACAGGAGAACGGAGCTGGAAAGCAGGTTAGTGGGGTGGGGAGCGAGTGGAGATTTTACAGTATCCTTCCCCTGCCACGCTCACCCAGCCACGCCCACAGAACTGGTGGTGAAAATTTTTTGAATCCCACCGATAGAATCACTGTGCATAATGTCCTAGTTTTGCTCTACAGCAGAAGTGTCAGACTTAAGTCCTGCAGGCCTTTTGCTGGCACATGGGATGCTTCGATCTGGCCCACGGCTCCTCCCTGGAAACAGCAAAGGACCAGCCTGCGGTGCCTCTGCCAGCAAAAAGAGAGCTCAGGAGGGTCACCACAGCCCTCCTGGACTCCATTTTGGGCCACAGCAGCCTCCTGCAACCGTTTGCCAGTGAAAACGAAGCCTGGGAGGGCTGGCATGGCTGAAACAGGGCCTCAGTGAGTGACATTGAGCTAGCCATGCCCCTCCTTTGACACCCCTGCTCTAGAGAGATAATATTCAGGAACTTTCTTAAGCCGAAAGATTTTTGGCATGCCTTTCATGCCGAAGGTTGAAATCAACTTAATGCATGTCTGTGGGCCACAACCAAGAAGACTCTTAGTGTGTCATGACCTTTTCTCTTCCAGGTGGGCTACACCAATCCCAATTCCTACATCAATGTCATTATCGCCATCTCTACCTTCCTCTCCTTCTATGGCTATTTGCTCTTTTACAAGGCCACCAAGCCAGCCCTTGATGGCTACAACCTGCGCTACAAGTTTGTCTGCATCATTTTGGTTCTTGTCCTTTGCGGGCTGCAGAGCGGAATCGTGGAAACGTTGGGAGCCTTGGGTGCCATTCCTTGCAGCCCATCTCTCTCCCCTGTTACCCGCTCCCAAAGTAAGTCACCTCCATGAGGCACAGGGGTTTACAAGTGGAGCAGGTGGACTTAAGAGATGCCTGTTAAGTCTGGAGCATGGGTGCGAATGATGGAGATGAGCCGGTGGAAACAGTGAACTTCAAACTCTTTATTTACATATTGTGACTGCTCTGCTCAAGGCTGCTCAAGCCTTACTTATATAGGCAACTCATTAACTACTTAACCAATAGTGAACCTGGAGCGCTAGCTCCGTTTAACCAATAGGAATGGTCTGCTAGTGGCCAATCGGATGCCTCCAAACGGGCCAATCCGATCGGGCCATCAACAGCCAATCAGAAGTGCAGGGCCAGAACCCTGCACTAGACTTCAAGCTCAATGATAACTTTATTGGTATTATGCAGTCACAGCACCCCTTTCCTCCGGCTTCTGCCCACGGGGCACGGTTACATAGTCCTTAAGGTAGGACGTTTGTTTAATTAGTCTTTTCGATTTTCGCAAGATGCCAGTCAGTTGGCTGCACTCTTGCTGAGGTAGATCGTTGTTTAGCGGTAAGGTTGCCTCTGGTTCCGAGTTCGCGTTCTCATTGTCATCAATATCACTGGCCATTTCCTGAGGTGCATTCACTCCGGTCCCTAGTTCCTGTTCCTGCGTTTCCGTTCCAATATCAGTCTCTTCGAAGGGGTTTCCTACGAATAATAATTCGCTTTCCTCTGTATCTCCCCCCCCTCAGTTTGATCAAAAGGGAGTTTGGAATTGCGAGGTGGTAGCCGCGATCTTAGCTGATCTATGTGGCGCTTCCAAAGTCTATCATCAGGGCACTGAACGAGGTATGATCTAGGGCCGGTTACACAGATTACAGTCGCTTCCACCCACAGCGGATCGCCTGAAAAGTTTTTAGTGAATACAAGATCGCCTACCTGGAAGGTACGGCATCGACTGCTGGATCTGAGTGGCTTTTCGGGTTCGTAGGCTGGGTGCAAACGGTCGAGGTGAGAGCAGAGATTTCGTCCCATTAGCAGTTCGGCGGGAGTTTTGTTGGTGATGCTGTGAGGTGTAATGTGCTGCAGGAAGAGTATCCGGTTGATTTTTTCATCGATGTTATCGTAATCGATCTTTTGCAGAGTCCTTTTGACGAATTGAACCATGCGCTCAGCCCTACCGTTTGCAGCAGGGTGCGCAGGTGAAGTGAGTGCATGTCGAATGCCCCGGTCAGCCAAGTACTGCTCAAAAGGTAGCGCGGTAAATTGGGGCCCGTTGTCGGATACCAGGACGTCTGGTAATCCGTGGGTTGCAAAAAGTCTTTCTAGTCTTTTGATGACTGCGTCAGTGGTTGTGTTGCTCATTCGGTGAATCTCGAGCCAGTTCGAGTAGGCGTCGACGGTTAGCAGAAATGTGTGGCCTTTGGTCGGCCCAGCAAAATCCAGATGGATGCGGGACCAGGGTCCCCGCGGCATCTCCCATTCAGTTGGGGTTGCCTTTGGTGGAGCATTGCTTACTTCTTGGCATCTCTTGCAAGTTTTCACCCATGATTCGATTTGCCTATTGATGCCTGGCCACCACACATAGCTTTGTGCGAGGCCCTTCATGCGCACGATGCCAGGGTGGCCATCGTGCAAGGTTCTTAGCAGCGTTTGTTGAAGTCGTTCTGGGATAACGACTCTATCACCCCAAATGACACAGCCCTTCTGCGAGAACAACTCTGTTTGACGACTTTTGAATGGTGCAAAGTCGTCTGGTACTTGGTCCAATGGCCATCCACGTTCCACCCATGTGAGGACTCGCGCCAAGATGGGGTCGCGTTTTGTTTCTTTCACGATGTCGTGGGCAGTCAATGGCGGTGTGTGTAGTGTCTCGATCTGCAACGCTGTCATCATTGGTGCAGGATCGTTGATAGTTTCAGGGAGCGGTGTACGGCTCAGTGCATCAGCGTGGGGAATAGCTTTCCCCGGACGATATTGTAACTGATAATTGTAGGCAGCCAAGAATCCTGACCAGCGGGTCATTCGGGGAGATAGTATGTAGGGAGTTGGTTTATCCCCAGCAATGGTTTGTGGTCAGTTACAATGGTGAAATTTCGGCCGTACACGTATTCATGAAACCTCTTAACTGCTGACACAATTGCCAAGGCTTCCTTATCAATTTGGCTGTAATTTCGCTCGGTTTTTGAGAGCGTCTTTGAAAAGTAAGCAACAGGGGCTTCGTTACCATTAGGTAACACATGACTCAAAATGGTGCCCACTTCAAAAGGCAATGCATCACAGGTTATCTTTAATGGCAAAGTCTCATTGTATTGCATAAGCACTGCATCCAAAGTCAGTAGTTTTTTTACATTACGGAACGCCTGCTCTTCTTTGTGACCCCATACCCAGCTTGCTTTTTTGTCTAAAAGATGATGTAGCGGTTCAGCAACAGTAGCTTTGTGCGGCAAGAAAACATTATAGAAGTTGATGAGGCCTAGGAACACCTGGAGATCAGTCTTGTTCTGGGGTCTGGGAGCGTTCTTTATTTCTCTGAATTTACTATCAGTAAGGTGAATACCCTGACTGTCATTAGGAACCCTAAGAATTCAACACGATCGGTACACATTTTGCATTTATTTTTTTTAACTTTCAGGCCTGCTTCCTGAAATTTTTGTAACACTAATCTCAAGCGCTCCCGCAAAATTTTTTGAGTGGGGGCAGCAATAATACATCATCGAAATAGGGGACAACGCCCTTGATCCCCTGCATTAGTCTCTCCATTAGGCTCTGAAAGATCCCTGGGGCTACACTGACTCCGAATCTTGTACACTTAAATGCGCCATGGTGTGTTACGATAGTCTGTGCCTCTGCCGTTGTTTCGTCAACTGGCAATTGCTGGTAAGCCTGAGCTAAGTCTAATTTAGCGAAGACTTTTCTGCCCCCCAGGGAATGGAGGAGGTGCTGTACTCCCGGCACTGGATATGGGTTCTGTTGCAGGGCGTGGTTCAGGGTGGCCCGGTAATCCCCACAAATTCGAATGGAGCCATCCAGTTTAATGGGTGTCACAATCGGCGTTTCCCAAGGGGAATGATCTGTTGGCTTTAAAACTCCTTGGGCAATCAACTTATCTCGCTGCTCATCAATTTTCGGTTTTAGAGCGAATGGAACTCGATGAGGCTTAAGGTGGATGGGCGCTATCTTTGGATTAAGGCTAAAGGATATCGGGGTCTTCTTGTACTCGCCTAACTTTTCCTCGAAGACGTCCCTGAATTCGCGGGCAAGGTCTTCCTCCCAGTCACAGCCGCCGATTTGATTAATGCCTGCCACTTCGATGCCGAGTGGTGCGAACCACTGTAGGCCCAACAGGCTAGGCCGGTCCTTATCAATCACCGTCAGGGGTAAGTATGCCGTGCGGTTCTTGAATGTAACTCGGACTTGGCTGGATCCCGCAACTGGAATTCGGTTCCCCTGGTAGTCCTTTAGGATGAGCCGTTGAAATTGAAGGTCTTGGTGCCGGATTGTGGGGATGAGTTGCTTGAGGGTCTTCCATGAGACCATCGAGAGGGATGATCCCGAGTCTACTTCCATTGGGCAGGGCCGATTTTCAATGTTCACGTTGACCCGAATTTTCTGAGCGTCTAGGGAAGAGGCATGGCCAATAGTGAGTGTTTGGTGCGCCTCTTCTCATCTCGCCAGACGATTCATGGGTCGGTTTCCGTAGGAGTGGTTTACTGGTTCTCGCCTTACAGGGCGATTCCCTGTCGATTGGTGGAGATTGGTTCCTTTCTAGGTTGGGTTGGGTCCAAGGAGGCTTCTGCAGACCCATCCGATGTGGCCTTGTTTCCCGCACTCGTGGCAGAGTGCGTCGCGGAATTTGCAGTCAGAGCGAAAATGGTTGGCCCTGCAACCTGTGCAGGGTTGTTGGAACCTTGGGCGTCGTTCCCGATCAGTCCATAGGCGATGGACCTCTTCTTCGTCGCTGTCTGACGACGAAGAGAGGTCCTCATGATGGGCCGTGGAAAGCTGCCCTTCTGCGCTTGGTGAAATTTCGCTGGCTGGCTGGTGGGCGTGAGTGCGATTTCAGCGTAGTTGGGCAGCCGACTTCTTGGTTGCCTCCGCTGCCGTGGCTTCAGTTATGGCATCCTTAAGGGTGATGTCGCCCTTTGCCATTATTTTTCTCTGCACGTTTAGAGCGTTGAGCCCTAGGACTACCCTGTCTCTCAAAGCCTCCTCCAGGTCGGTGAATTCACACAGGCCTCCCAAGTTCCGTATGTCTGCAACGAAATCGGTGACGCTTTCTCCTTTCCGCTGGTTCCGTTGATAGAACTCATGTCATCTTACGAGCGTTGGAACAGGAGGTGCGTAGTGGGCTCTTAGTAGCGGTTCGAGGACGTCCCAGTCCATGGTCTTCACTTCAGCCGGTTTTGCCAATGCCTTAGCCATCTTAAAAACCATTGGGCCGCAGTGTGTCAGAAACACCGCCCGTTTCTTTCCAGCCGTTGCATCCTTTAGATTATTTGTTTCCAGAAACATTTGGGAACAATCCATGTAAGACTCCCAGTCTTCTTGAGCCGGGTCAAATGGAGCGGGCGGTATGGTGCCGCCGGACATGGTTTCACTGTTTTGTGCTTCAGTCATGTGCTTAGTTGGCTCTGATGTCATCCAATCCCATCCTCGTCGCCAGTGTTAAGTCCGGAGCATGGGTGTGAATGATGGAGACGAGCCGGTGGAAACAGCGAACTTCAAACTCTTTATTTACATATTGTGACTGCTCTGCTCAAGGCTGCTCAAGCCTTACGTACATAGGCAACTCATTAACTACTTAACCAATAGCGAACCTGGAGCGCTAGCTCCGTTTAACCAATAGGAATGGTCTGCTAGTGGCCAATCGGATGCCTCCAAACGGGCCAATCCAATCGGGCCATCAAAAGCCAATCAGAACCCTGCACTAGACTTCAAGCTCAATGATAACTTTATTGGTATTATGCATTCACAACAATGCCTTTCTGACAATACCGGCGCAAACAACCAGCAAAGATTTTGGCAAGTGGCTGGATAAGACTTTTAGCAAGAGTGTTCTTTCTGTGCCTTCTCTCATCTAGCTGATAGTGCTGTAGGGTTTTTTCCTTAGCAGTCAAAAAATGAGGAATCAAAAGATACATTGTGATAAAAATCAACCATTCAGGTTTTCATACAACTGGAGACTCTTGAAGAATAAATAAGATTTTTATTATGGAGCTTTTGCAAAAGGGAATTCTGTGCTCATGGGTGGAACCACAGAAGACATGTTTCCTAGGAGAGCTGGGGTTTATATACAGTTTCAAATATATATAGTCACTGCTCCTTTCCGGGTTCACAATCTATCCAGCTATGTATCACCCTACGCAACACCCTACTATTGTAGCATACCATCTGTTTCCTTGTTCTGTTTACCCATTTCCATTCCCAGTAATCTCCCATCATTAACATAACACTGGACAGCATTACCTGCCAAATATATGACCTTCATACAAAACAATACAGAGAATTCTTACATAATATTCCAGTAAATTGTCTTAGGTTAACAAATGGTGTTACTGTTGCTTTATATTTTCACAGGTATAATTTTACATATCACATACATACACGCTACATATATACATTTATTAAATTTATATGCCACCCATTTCACTATCAAGTGGCTCTGGGCAGTTTACAACATCATAAAAACAATAAGCTAAAAACATTAAGACTTTAAAAATGTTAAAGGTTAAAATTAACAAAAATTGGGTCAAGTAGGAACCATTACATGATCAAGATGGAGCTGGGATCTTCCTTGTCCACTAACCACCTCCAGCATGGAATACCACCATCAGAGCCCCAAAGGCCATTGCCACAGCCAGGTTTTGAGGCCCTTTTGGATGGTGGCAGGGACCAGTTCTGTAGAGAGCAGTTTTTCCGCAGAGGGGGGCTGGGGGGGGGCACTAGTTTTACACCTTGCCTGCATCCTGCATGTATGGATGGGGTTTCACTTGCTTGTGCGGCCTGGTTTCTGGCAGACCACAGACTGCCGCTGGTCTGCGGCCCAGGGGTTGAGGAACCCTGGCCTAGAGGGTGGGAGCAGATCTCATCTCCAGCAACACGATGTTCCTGAGAGTGGGAACCATGGCAGAAAAGACTCCTTTCTTAGACCCCACCAGCTGAAGTTCCTTGACTGATGGGATCCAACACAGGCCCCTTCTGCCAGAGTTAGCAGAGCAGGCCCATCCCATTGAGGCGAGAATGTTCCATAGGTAGATAGGTCCCATGCCGTTAAGGGCTTTAAAGGTAATAACTATAACCTTGAATTACATCTGGGAGCAAACTGGCAAACACTCAGTTTACACCACATTGGTGTTTCATGGGTCAACCTAGGAGCCTCTAGCTAGAACTGTCCATGCAGCTGCATTGTGTCAATTGTAGCTTCCGAATACTCTTCAAGGGTAGCCCCATCAGCACATTAAGTAGTCCAGTAGACATGAGCAAGAAAAAAAGCTTGGGGAACAGTAGCTGATAAGTCTGGCTTTAAAGCACAGGTATGGTGAAGCATGACTTCATTGCCTGAATGTAGGCGCACCTTCCCAGCCATTCTACCACAGCAACTGAGGTAGCAGCGATCTGCCAGCCTCTGTGCTAGCTTGCATTGTACCCAGGAGCTGCCGAAAAGGAGCCTGAAGGTTTGATTCTGGTCCTTTCCCAAGATTATGCAGCACCTATCCCCCTAATGGACAGTTCAAGACTGCAGCTGAAGATCTCGATTTGTCAAAGTTACAATATGGAGTGAATATAATGCCCTTGTTTCCAGAATTTGTTGTAGCTTTATTTAGTCTATAAATAGAGATATTCTGCAAGGCATTAAAGCCCCATCTTGATCCGTTCCGTTTTCCTGAGGCATTGCCCACACATTTTCAAAAAAATACTTTTCTGGCTACTTTTACAAAAAGGAAGCCGACTTGCGTACATTGCCGCGTCTTCAGGATTTGGGCAAAATCATGTAGCCTGTATTTCCTCAGCCTGATTTCTTCAAGTCATCTGATTATGCTCCTAGCGCAGGGGTCCCCAACCCCTGGCCCGTGGACTGGTACCAGGCTGCTGAATGCCAAAAACTGGGCCACAGAAACAAGCAATGCCCCATCTGTGAAATGAAGGCAGCTTGTGAACCCACGCCCAACCCTCCGGTCCACAGAAAAACCTCTCTCCGTGGAACCGGTCCCTGGTGCCCAAAAGGTTGGGGGCCGCTGTCCTAGGCAATTGGGATATGAGCAAATAACATCCTTTCTGTAGGCTACCCTATCTTCATACTTCTCTTTTTATCTTTGCAGTGATCTACTACTATGCTTTGGCCATTGAGATGTTCTTCATTGGTATATTTGCTCATTATTCTTTCCGAAGAATTGAGCCGTCCATGGAAGCTGAGCAGGTCATCCACCATCAAGCTTCCCAGACCCAGGAAGGCCCATCTGGTCGTTGTAGCCCCGCCGATGGTGTGTCTGTGGAGGGATCAAACCCTGGCTACCTCTGTGATGAGGCTTTCTGTACAATTGAACATTCTCCCCTGGACCACTTTGATTTCATTGTCAAGGAGCCTGTGAACAGACAGCAACAAAGCTGGGGGCCTGGCTGCCAGAGAGGGGTAGCCCTGAAGACAGAGGGGCTTAAGTTAAGCCTACAACAATCTGAAACCGAAGGGTCAAGTGAAATCCAAATCCAATCCCACATTAACAAAATGGAAGCAAATGGAGCCTCTGCTGTATAGCCACCATCTTTAAAGGACAGAGACACAGTGACAGCTGAATCCAGAATGCATAATGTCAAGGCATACAGATTGGTGATGGTGGGGATATTGAACTCCAGGTATGACCAGGCAAAAATGTGCACCTGTGTGCAGATATGCCCAAACATATAATATTGTGGGAGATTTCAGTGCTTTCTGTATTAGGTGGAGAACTTTTGTTCCAGCCGTGGCTAAGCTTCCTCAGGATGGATTGTGAAGACTTGTTGGGAAAATAGAGCCATTGTTCTGTTCCTCTGTAACAACTCATCTTTATACTTCTCCTTTTCCTCTTACTCTTTCCAGAAACCTAACTTATTTTCTTGTGAAGAACTTTTCAGGTGGCGCAGGAAATTAGGGAGAAGAGCCCCCCTTGTTCAACATTACAACTCTGTTTGCAGTACTCACTAAACTCAAATATGGTTGGCTACTTTTTGGTGTCATACAAACCAAGCCACGATAATTAGGTTAGGAATCAGCACACTGAGAAAACCTAGGAATTTGGATTTAATCTGAAGACTACTTTTATATGTGCTTTGTTTTTAAGAGATAAAACATGGCACTCCACTTTAAGTGTAACGAAGCTAGAAACACTTATAACAGGCCAAACAGAGAAATTGGGAACATCTGATCAATTCATGAAGAATGTTGCTGATTAAAGATCTCTGTCATAAGCCACTCTGAATATCTTCAAGGAACCTGAGTTACTTAGTCTAAGGAAGTCCTGTTCATAGCTATACAAGAATTTCAGGAGAGGGATGGGGAAAGGAGAAATGTAGGCAGATCTATACTGAAGAAAGCATTGAAGAAATTCTGAAATTTTATTAACATATTGTAGTATAAGCGCAGAGGAATTTCCTAGGCTTTTTGAGCAATAAAATAGGAAAAGGTGCAAACTAATAAGGAATTAAGTTAAATATCTTTTAAACTAACAAGAGCAAAACCATTTGCCTTTTTTCTCCTAAAACTGACATTATATGAGCATTCCAGTTATCCATTATCTCACCTTAGAACAGAGCTGACAGAGATGCTGAGGTTCTGTCTGTACAACACATTTTAAATGCTAACCTAGCAATGTTTCAATTACCTCAGTAGCCTATTGCTGTCTGGTGTGAAACTATGCGCCCTTCCTTCACTTTCAGTATCTATGATTGAGATGAAGAGTCCTGTAAAAACACTCCAACTCTGTGGTTGCTTTGATTGCCATCCTCTTGCAGATCTGGGGGTAGGATCAGCCAGGTTGACTAATGCAACAGCACTGCACGATAACCCTTCACAATCTCTGTTATAGGCAGTCTTTTTTTTTGTAAATTTTATTTGAGTTTTCACAAAAAGAAAAGAAACACAATTAAAACATCTTTTTTGAAAGCAGCATAATCCCGGGTTACATTTCTTCGTTGCAGACACAATTTCAGGTTCATGCTCATTTTTATATTCTATTCCATATCTTATTGCAATTTTACATTTTCTACACAGCTTCTCCCCTCTTTTAATTTCCTCAATTATATTATATTTATTTCATCTCAATTCAAATCATTATATTTACATTTTTCGTCTGTCCTGTTTCAATTGTCTATTATCTTTTCTCATTAAACAAAATTTCTCCTGTAGTTACTGATAGGAATATGACATCTTTATATCTTTCCCCTAAAATTATAACACTCAATATAATACATAGCTTCCATTTGGATTCTGTTTGGTATATTCTTAAACTACACACAATATTCTTATAAAAAAGAAAAAATGATAAATGTATATAATTAAAACATTCCATTCCAATTCAATTCTATCATTAATATTAAAATTCATTAAAGTCTTAAGATTTTTCACGTTACTTTTCAATTAAATATCATACCTCTAATGGGAACAATTATTAGCTTTCCATAATCAATTCTCCCCCCCCATCTTCACTTATATTTTATAAAACATTGACTAATTAAAGTGTTCCCATTCCTTCCTAATTCAATTTTCTCATTTATTTCATTTACTTTATTCACAAACATTTCACTAAGTTACACTAACCATTCTATCCCTCATGCTAATTGTATGTTGTTTCCAATTTTCTAAAGTTATTTCTATTTCAAATATAACAACACAATCTCATGTACCTTTACAAAATCCCCCTTTCAGTTAAATTTTTACCCATTATCCCTAAATAGATAATTTAGAGATAATGGGCAGTCTGCTTCTGAAGTCTGCTGCTGGATAGCCAGGTTGTCAATGATTATGTGTATACACTGGAGGGGCAGAGTTCTTTTGCATTTCAATGTGACTCCAAAGGCCCGTTGTAGTACAATGTGACCTAAGAACATGCCCCCTCAAAGTTCCAACTCTGGAGACAAGCTCATTCTTCCCACCTTTGCTTCTGCAGAAGATAAAATGTAGTCTTTCAATCCGGCACTGGGTCATATTTTTCTCTCCTTAGTCCTGTGATTTACGTTAGACTGACAGTTCCTCCAGGGCATCTACGACCTCAGTCTCTAGAGGAAAATTTGAAGCCCCTTGCTCTGGCAGCTGAGAGTGGGGCCCTTGTTCCTTGGTAAGGAGGTTGTGTTTCTTTAAGAAGCAGGCTTCTTCATAGGCAGGACGGATGGGCGGCTGAGTTGGGGGCACGTAGGTATACTCCTTCTCAGGATCCAGCTGACCCAATGGAAGAAGGAGAAAGGTTTATATTAGCTTATTTATTTGGAACCTGCCCCTGATTGGAACACCAGATCCCCAACATTTCTTCCTTTTGAATGCAGTACTGCAGGCTACTTCTGCTGATCACCATCGGCCAGCAGTTTGGCAGTTCAGATTTCACCAAGGCTTAAGGTTGACTCAGCCTTCCATCCTTCCAAGGTGGGTAAAATGAGGACCCAGATTGTTGGGGACAATATGCCGACTCTGTAAATCGCTTAGAGAGGGCTGTAAAGCACTGTGAAGCAGTGTACAAGTCTAAGTGCTATTGCTATTTTCAACTTTCTCTCCGCCTGCTTTCAGGCTTCTTTGCCAACAGTTCTGGATTCAAAGACTTTGCACGAATTGTGGCCCCCTTGCTGGAGGAAAGGGTTGCAAATACTACTCCTGAGGCTGGCCAAAAAATGGGATCTGCATCTATCCATCCAAACAACAGAGCAAACCTGTTGCTTAGTTGTCGGGTTTGGATTGTTCCCAATTAAAAGCTCAGCAAGTCTGGTTCATGTGAAAATGATTTTGGATGAGCCACCTCTGCTTATTTCCAGATCACCTGCTACACCAGCAGGACACCGAGTTTTACCTGCAGTGGATAGGTCCGATCGGAATCGTAAGCACTCAGATCGCCACAAGCCAGGAAAGGGACAATGACCCGATTGGGACCCTCCAGCTGATTAAAATCCACATCTGTAGTGGAGAGATGTCAAAAGCAAGAAGACAATTATTGCCTGCAACAAGACCTCTTTCAAAGTATTGTCATCGCCTAAATATTCTTTGGTTTGTTCTACTTGTGCTTCTCTTCTACAACTGAGGAAGTTTCTCGCAGCCCAGAATTTTTCTTAGGAAGTTTCATTTTTAGGGCAGAAGTAGTTTTTGTGGCTATTTGTGTTCTGATATTTATTCAAAGAAACACTAAACAAATTTCCCTCCTCCTCCTCAACTTTACCATCTATAAATTCTCATGTTGGGCTGTGTGTACCCTTTAACTAAGCTAGATAATGTGTCACTGGGCAACCAATTTTGAACCAAGGTACCTCAAATAGGCTAACTTACAAAATACCTTCAAAATCCAGAACCCATGACTCCTATGGAATTAAAATTTGGCAAATTTTATAAAACATTTTATGACTTAACTTTTCCAGTGAAGGTAGTACATTAGGAACTACTGCCCCTGTTGAAGGCATTGAGGAATCTGGGAAGGAAATATCTCTGAACAACAACCCAACAGATCACAGATTGTCTAGTTTTTCCTAAAAGTTGAGGGCAGTTTACATTAAATTGCATTATAATCTAGGCTCACAATTAAGGTCTGCGCAGCAAATATTAATCTCTTGGTTAATCTCTTGTTCGTTGAAACAGCAAAATCGAGCCATTATATAATTTGCCTTGTTTCTTCCATTAAAGACAGTCCAAGAAGCTTCCTTCTTTCACCAAAGGTTCTTTCCTCTCTTTCCTTGACCTTAGTTTCTCAAGATGTTTCAACTGATTTCAAGAGCAGGTACCAAACACATTCTACCTGTAGTTGCTACTTAGAATTCCCTGAGAAAAAGAATAGCAGTCTAAACTCAAGCTCCTCCTAATATCAGTGTTCTAGCAAACCTCCATTCCAATCAATAACTCCGAGACAAGCGTCATCTCAAAAGTACCTTTATTAGAATAGCACCTGGCACATCTGTGAAATCTCGGAACTAAATTCCCCAGAACTTTCCACAATGTCCCAACCTACAACCCATTCCATTTTCATCATATGAACCAATCCCAAAGTAAGTTCCTTTTTGTTCCTGCACCACACCATGACCTTGAACTAACAAATTCTATTTTGTCTACTTAAAGCTACTCCATTGAAATCACCCCCCTCCCACTTTCTCAAGCTATGCGGCAGCATTGAATAAGGTTTCCAAAGCTGAAACCTTAATTCCCAGCAGCTATCAAGGACCACACAGTCAAGGTCATCTAAGCCAAACTCTTTCCAATGCAGGAAACCAATTAGTATTGCATCTCAGATATCTATCCACCTTCTGCTTAGAGGCCTTTAGGGACCAAAAAATTGCTATTTCCCTCAAGACAATAGCATTGATCCCTCCCAGAATCCCATTACTTACAATGTTCCTACAAATAACTTGAACCATTCGTCCCCTTCTTTCAGCATCCTTCTCCCACATTTCCCAGCGTATCATCATCAACAATACCCTCTTCCCTTCAAGGTTTCTTACCATAGCAATGATCCAATAGGGGATTGGACATGTTCGGCACATAACCTTCAGGGGGATTGTAGTTTCGGCAAACAGCAAAGGCTTCTGAAAATGGAAAGGAAGCTAAAGTTTTGGATACCTCTTCGTCAGTCCCCTAAAATTCCCTCAATTAAGTCATGGAAGAGGGCAAACAACCTACTGCTATCTGCCTGAAATAAGGCTACACTCTGCACTGAAGCAGTTCATATACTCTACATTCATAGACTGAACTCTCACTGGATAGTACAATAGCCAAGAAAAGAGAACAGAGAAAATTGGCTTGTGCTGGAAATGGTTGCTGTGGGTTTTTCAGAGAATGAATAGGCTGACTTGAGGATTGGCAGGAAAGGGAACCCTTCTGTTCTTACAATGCGTAAGAAATTCACTATGGGTTATCCTCCTAACTCAAATCCTTTGACACTTAGGAATTGGGCGTAAGGCACATTAGTCACATGCGACGGTAACATTAAATGGTAACTCTATAATTATATGTAAAAGTAAATGAAAAATTATGCATCTTAGAAATATAATGGGAAATTTCATTTTGTGGAATTTTTTTTTTTTTTGTATTGAAGACTTTGTATTGAACAAGCCTTCACTAAACCCAGAAAAACTATTCAGAAACTGAAGGATACAGATACAAATTAGGCCTTGAAAAAAGAATTACGTATGTTTTTCATTCAGAACTGAATGGCAATATAATTTATTTGCATTTAAGATCTCAGTATGTATGCTTTATTCTATAGCCACAAAATCATTATTTTTTTTTAAAAGAACAAAGAGGAAGGAAAAATATGTCCGGTTCATGGGTAATATAAATATGTGGTTAGGAGAAATTCATAGATTATTTATAGCACAAAGTTGGCATCCTCCTTCCAGAGCTGCTCAGTCTTTTAACTATTTGCCTGGAAAGAGATGGGTATTTATTTGGAGATGAAAACTAGATTTTTATTAAAAGTTTTCAAAAGAGCAATAAAAATAATACAGTTAAAGAAAAAAGACAAAAGTGCAAGAAAGTAAGAAAAGCCAAATTAAGAGCCCCTCCCCCATGAGCTCCCATCCTCTACAATTTTTTCTCCTCCTCTTAGTTCACTAATATAAAACGCTTTATCCCAGAACTTTTCTTAACAATAGCCAAGTAATATCATCTCTAATCCAATTATCTGCAAAACATCCAGAGTTCTAAAATATTAACATTAGTTAACATATATTAACAATCCATATCTCAAATCTTCTGTAACAAAATCCCATTTAAAAGGCATAAGAGGGTCCGGATATCTTTACACAAATACAATTTTTAAAAAATCAAAATTTAACTCAACAAAAACAGACTAGTTCTCTTTATAAAACCCAAGCTCCAACATACAATATTTTTCTCATTAGAAATACTAATACTTCCAAAAAAAGTCTACCCCAAATAGCAACTTAGCTAATTGAAATAAACATTCCATATCTTAACCATAATTTATAACCAAATCAACATTTATATTTATGAATTCCAGTATCCCAATATAAACAAAAGACTGAGATTTAGTATCACAAAGAAAAATAGTTCCTCCTTTGAAAAAAAGTTCACCAAACTTTGTTACTTTGAAAACAAAGCTGGTTAAATGCAAAGCCAATTTAAGAGCTATAAAGTTTAGATGCATAAAGTAACTACTGTGGAGAAAAATTTGAACATTTTATTAAATGTAAGCAAGTCCAATGTATCACATTTTTCCAGTTATGATATTAATGAATACAAAAAGAGCCACCCAAAGTAGCAACAGATTCATTATTCTATTCAAGCTTTCTAATTCTGTCAGATTTGATCCAGGATTCCCCATGAACCCAAAATGGTCAATATGCATGCAATATGCATGTAAGAAACTGCTACTCACCAATGCTAGAGTTGCGACTACTTCGGGGTTTGGCACATGTCACATCAGGGAAGAATATTTTCAACTGGGAATAGAGAAGAGTGACATCCTTCCCTCGGAATATCTGAAATGGGAGAACAAAATGCTACACCATGTCTGGATTAGCTGCATTGTTACACTGTCACAGAAACTATAGCAACTGAATAAGAACCAAGGAGTTCTCAGGGGTATAATGAATCCAGGAGTATCAGAGACAGAGAGAAATCCAAGGCACCTCCAGAAAAAATGCAACCTCTCAGCTAGGTGCAGTAACTTAGTACTTCTACCATGTTTCTCATATAATAAGGCCGGGTCTTTTTTTTTTTTTTGAGCCCCGAAAAAATGGCTAGGCCGTCTTTTCAGGGGTGACTTAATTCCCCCCCCTTGCATCTTCGGGCGGGCGGGCAACGATGGCTTGGATGTTGACCTCGGCATCGGTGGGGTACTTCATATCGGGGTCTACGCAGGCAGCATCATATCCGGGTGTGCAACAAAAGTACTTCTTAGCGGCAAGCCCCCCCACCATTCGCCATTTCGCATGTTTTAATGTAGGCCTTAATTTGGGGGGAGGGGGTTAATTTCATTTCATGCCTATAAAACATGCTGGGACTTCCTACTGGGGGAGGCCATATTGTTGGAGAAACAGGGCAGCACTAATCCCAATCTGAAATTTTGTGACTCCAAGATCACCAGCCCATCAATTATAATGGAAATGACAAAATACAATACTGAAACTTTCAGAGGTCTTCAACAATAGAAGTCATACAGTTGCAACTCTTTGGATATTGGTGACCCACAGCTCCCAACAGCCAGACAGCACATGATCTAAAGTCCTATCAAAGTTACTTTGTTAGCCAAACTTTGGAAGTACCTGCTATTCCCCAGATTATCGCTGAAATAGGTGAAATCCAACTTGATGAGATTGACAAGATGAATCCCAATGAATCCCACATTTGCTTCAGCACTGAATAATTTCTTTAAGGCAAGAACTGATGTTGGAAAACTACTATTTGCTGAGCTGCTGGGTACAAGCAGGCTTAAATACCTATAAGTGCTTTTGCTATATCCAAGGATTCTTTATCTGCATGGCTCACCTTAGCTACAAATGTCCCTCCTTTCTTTAGGACATGCGTAGTGATGTTTAAGGCCTGGGTAACAGAAGAAAAAGAACGTCAGTGAGATGGCTAATTCAGATGAAGTATTTTTAAGCACAGTTCTAAGATCTGCTGGTGTTTTTGTGGCCATAGAACCACTATATCATAGTACTTTGAAAAAGAAAAAAAAAAGAAATTAAGGGGGGGGAACCCTCCCACAGCATTTCATGTGGTTTGCTTTGGTCATCAGACATGGGAATAAAATTAGAATATACGTACAGCAAGCAACAGCTGGGCTTGAATGTACTCATCTATATCATGGAGTCCAGTCACTGAAAGAAAAAAGGAAACATTCATTAAGGCTAATAATTGCAGCTTTCCCCCCCCTCCACTCCACAAGAAAACAGATATCAGCCTGTCAAAGTTGGCAATCCCTCATACCATCAGGGGCTCCATCACATACAACCAGATCGGCTGGTTGCCCCTCAAAATGATGAATGATTTCTTGGGCTGTTGAAACCTAGAAAGAGGAGGAAAAGAGGACCCATGGGAAGGTGTTTTTTAAAATAAAAAAAATAGGGCTCATATTCTGCACTGGTCTAGGATGGGAGCAGAACATGGGGTTATTTCCTATATGGCTTCATTAGACAACATGTACCTTGGTGATGTCCCCTTGGATTTGAATGACTCCCGGCAATGGAGCCATGGCTTGCAAATCCACAGCCACTATTTTGATATCTGCATTTTTAGGATCTTCTCCTCTGGAGAAAGGGAAAGAGGAGAAAGTAGGATGGTGTTGTTCTCTCCCTGAGAGGCATAATAACCCACCACTACCCTGAAGGCAAATTATTTCCTCACTTGAGCTTTCTGCTCAGAACTTGACTCCAGCTACCAGGTGCTGCACAGAGATCCACAGCCCGGGAGACACCTGGAAAGGGCAGAAGCAGAAGACATCATTAAATTATTGCAATTCAATTGTCAAGAAGGAAAACCACAAAACATAGCTTCTGCTTTGTTTTCTTAAAAGTGATGCAAAGTATGCTTTGGAAATAATCTGGAATATATCTGGAAAACAGCTGCTTTGGCAAAGCAATACATGTGTCAATCATATAACTCATGATGTAATCTGCAAGCTTATTTATTTTCTCCCTACCTTGAAATAAGTGATATTCCTCATCCAGCTGCAGAAGTTTGAATGCGCTGCGAGCTCGCCATCCTTCCTCCTTGGCCAGACGGTAGTAAATATCGCGTTTGTCTTTGGAGGAGCGTCCCATCTTCCCTTGTGGGTGGTTGACTGCGGTAACTCTTCAAATGCCTTCGGCTTTCGAATGTAATTTACACACAATGCACGTCACCGAAAACACATCATCCCCGCGCTCTTGCCGCAAAGCTCCGCGACGGGGCGCAACCGTAATCCGGTAAACGAGTTGCTGTAATGGCGCTGCGTTCTGGGAGTTTGTTGTACTGTTATTCGGTGCCCAGCGCTTAAGGCAGGGGTGGACAACAAGAGCTCCTTTTCAATTCCCAGAATTCCTGAGCCAGTCTCAAGAATTCTGGGTGTTGAAGTCCACAGGTCATAAAAGGGCCATAGTTGCCCACCGCTGCCTTAAGGAGACGGTGATGTTCCACAGGACTCCGTTTCCCAAGGTGCCTCGGAGCAACGTGATCGGAAGCGGAGGCGGGGCCTAGACAGCGAATGGAAGATGGCGGAGGAAAGGGAGAAGGCTGCCGGTGTGCCAGCAGTTCCGGTATCGTTCAGTTTTTCTCGAACGAGCGGACGGAAGCGGTTCCTCCACGTAATTGGGCAGGATGGCGGCGAAGCGAAACAGGAACCCGATTTCCTCTCCGCTGTTGAAGGGAAAGAATTGCAAAGGTGTGGGTTCGGGAGGGAGAAGCGGGGGCGGCTCTGCGCTTTGGGATTAAGCAGACAGGCCTGTGGGGCGGAGGTGGCTTCGTGTCCGGGCTTGGGGGACCCTGGGTCGTAAGCCTTTTGCAAGCTGCTGGGGTCGAACACCCCCCCCCCCCCGCCGCCGCATATAGCCAGCTGCTTTCTCAAGAAGATGGATTCTGCCGTGGTTCCCACAGCCCGCACCCTCTCGTGAAGGATTGTTTCAAGTCCATGCTAACAGATAATCAGAGTTGGAAGGGACCTTGTAGGTCATCTAGTCCAACCCCCAGCCCAAGCGGGACACCCTACACCATTTCTGACAAATGGCAGTCCAGTTTCTTCTTGAAAGTCTCAAGTGATGGCACTCCCACAACTTCCGAAGGCAAGCTGTTCCATGGGTTGATTGTTCTCACTGCCAGAAAGTTTCTCCTTATTTCCAGGTTAAATCTCTCCTTGTTCAGTTTCCATCCGTTATTCCTTGTCTGGCCTACAGAATGCTAGAAAAGAATACGGGTAGTCCTCGACTTACGACTACAATTGAGCCCAGTATTTCTGTGGTTCAGTGAGATGTGTTAAATGGGTTTTGCCCTGTTGTTTATCACGTTTCTTGTCTTGGTTGTTAAGTGAATGACTGCAGTTGATAATTAATAACCCAGTTGTTAACTGATTCGAGCTTCCCCATTGACTTTGCTTGGCAGAAGGTCATAAAAGGGGATCACACAACCCCTGGAACACAGCAACGGTCATAAGGATGAACCAGTTGCCAGGCATCTAAATTTTGATCACATGATCATGGAGATGCTACAAAGGTAGTTACTGTGAAAAATGGTCATAAGTCACTTTTTTCAGTGGCGTAACTTTGAATGGTCACTAAATGAACTGTTGTAAGTCAAGGAGTACGTGTACAGTACTCAATCGTGTGAGCTGTTGTTGGAAGAGGGTAGGCTAGATACGTTTTTCACTATTATATAGTGAGGAGCAGTTAGTGCTGTCTAAGTGATCGTGTAAGTTTAATTGCTTAATACTGTAAGTGTGGCAGCAGCCAAAACAAGCTAATACAATCCTTGGTTGTATAAACAGAGGCATAGAATCAAAATCACGTGAAGTATTCATATCGCTTTATAAATCCTTAGTAAGACCACATCTGGAATACTGCATCCAGTTTTGGTCACATTAAAGTTTGGAAAGAGTGCAGCAAAGAGCAATTAAAGGCCTGGAGAAAAAAAACATATGAAGAACAGTTGTAGGAATTGGGTTTGCCTAGTCTCAAGAAAAGAGGGATTAGGAGTGACATGATAGCAGTATTCCAGTATTTGAGGGGATGCCACAAAGAAGGGGTCAACCTGTTTTTCAAAGTACCAGAAGGCAAGAATCAGTGGATGAAAACTAATCAAGGAGAGAAGCAACCTGGAATTAAGGAGAAACTTCCTAATAGTAAGAACAATTAACAAATGGAAGAGTTTGCCTTCAGAAGTTGTACATGCTTCATCACTGGAGGTTTTTAAGGAAAGACTGGACAGCCACCTATCTGAAATGTATAGGGTCTCCTGTTTGAGCGGGAGTTGGACTAGAAGACCTCCAAAATCCCTTCCAACTCTATTCTGATTGATTGAGTGATTGATCAATTACATCCTGTTGTATAGCCTGCCAAATGAACCCAGAAATCTGTTATTATCTGTTACTCAGATAAACTTCCAGTCTATCCTTTAGTAATGTGCAGGACTAGGAAAGGAGTGAAGGTATCATAATACAAATAAAAGGCATATTTTGTCTTCTGTGAAACAAGGGCATTACTGTAAATGCAATGGTGTTAATTGCTTGTCATTTCAACAAATCTGGTATAAGTAGTTCTTGTTTCTTTTTTGCTACCAAAAAAGTGTGTTCCTGCTAGTGAATTTCAAATGCATCTACTTATTTTAGCCACCTTGTGCTCTTTTTCAGGCCAAACAGGTTAGGGTTATCAATTAATGCTTGATAGTCACCTCTGAAAATTGATCTTCTTGTGGCATATCACAATATTATTTGTTATGTCTGTACCCAAGTAAAAGCTTTGTGACATGAGATTTTAAGTGTAGTAGGCAAAAAAGGAACAGGATCTGAAGAGGTTCCCTCTATCACTGTAATTCTTCTTTCAGTAATTCATTCCTATATATAAAGTAATCATTACTTTATTCCTGAGCCTGTTGCTGATGTCTTCTTGCAGTGTGAAACTATGAAAAAGTGCAGTTTGAAAGTTTTTGCTGTATGCTCAAAATGACTATGTTTTAAATATGGACATATTAAGTATTACTTGGGAATTTTGGTCTCAGTGTTGGTGTAATTTCTTTAAGATCTGACTTTTTTTTTTTCATTAGCTTACAGTAAGGGCCATAGTTCTGTGAGATGCTAGTGCTTGACTAGTTTAGCCTTTTGAAACTTCTCCACAATATATGTGAATAGAAAAACCCCAATTGCAATTTTTATTGACACGTGTTCTTACCCTGCAGTGTTCGACCAGTTCCTCAGCCAAAAGAGCTTGTCGTTCCCTTGATCCGAAAGAATCAGTGGAAGAAGCCTGAGGTCTCTACAACCCATCAGGAGCAGGATGGGCTTAACAGTGTTGATGCGCAAGCAGTCAAAGAACTCATTGAAGGTGAATGCATGACGGAACTGCAACTTTGTCCACTAGTAAAAAACAGAATATGAGATTATTATTTTTTTCAGTTTATAATTACAGGAACCTGCTAGGGCAACTTCCAATGGGCTAATTTTAAGACTGTGGAGGAATCAATAGATTGTTTGTCAGTGATGTTGCTGGAAAATAATTCTGACCTCTGTTAGAACATAGTATCTCAAGGTTTTAACCTGAAACTTCCCTTCCATGAACATGTACAGTCACGTATTGAATGGTGATTCGTGAATGGAGGTCCGCCCCATTCATGCTGGCTGAGGAGGTATGGCATGTATCCTGTTGGTCAAGGAATTCTAGTTGGCAGGATCCAGGAGGAGAGCGTGCTCTACTGTAGCCCCTGCCTTCTGGAATATTCTGTCCCCTGGGGTGAAGTCTTCCCCCACTCTCTTGTCCTTCTGTAAGGGCCTGAAGACCTGGCTGTCAGTTGGCCTGGGGACCCAATGGGAAGGACCACACTGGAAGTGATTATTAGACTACTAGCACAATCCCACCTAACCCCCCCACCATGCATCCTGCTCTCTCCCCCACATCTTTTAATTATATGTAATTGTATTTTTACTAATGTTATATTTACATTTTTATTTTAAGGCGCCCAGAATAATCCTGTGACGAAATGGGCAGCTGGCAAATTTTTTTAATAAATCTATTATTTGGATATAGTGGCATTTATACAGTGTTGACTAGAGATTATTAACACTCTAATAGTAAGATAACTTAAACATTAAGCTTCGGAAGAGTTAACTGAGTGGCTCAGTAATTCTGGGAATTGAAGTCCACAAGTCATAAAAGGGCCATAGTCCCCCATCTAGAGGTATTCTTTGTAAGTACGCCATTGAACTACAGCACTGCATGCATTTTGTGCTTGCATTTTATACTAAAATTCTTTTAGTTGCTGATGATGCATTTAAAGTAATACCAATGCTGCTAAACCAGAAGCAGAAAATCTGGTTGTTGCAGGAGCTGTGAAGTATGCAACTTGATAAAACCGATACTTCACTCCTACTTTCCTGGTAAATCTATTGTAATGAACATCCAGATCACCTTGGATTTGAGTAGCTCTTAATTTTCCCCCATTGGACCTAGGAAACAAATATTTGACACTTTGAGGTTTTTTGACTTAACCATTATACTTTGGTTCACTGCTGTTTAGAATCCAAGAAATCACAGGAGCAATGGGAAAGTGGAAGTAAGGTAGATTCCAACTTTGCAATTCCTCTCCTCATGGTAAACCGTGTGCCTGATGGCTTTGAAGATGGGGACAAAGTGGATGTCAGCCTCCGCCCAGAACCGGTAAGAATAAAACGGCATTATTCTGGACAATTCTTAGAATTCCTACTTCAGTTGGTTTAATTCCTGTTCCTTTGCCTTCTCTCTCTCTATATTTTAATTTTGGCAGTCAACTGAGTCGGATTATGAAGAGGTACCAGTGGAAGCTTATGGTCTTGCTATGCTCAAGGGCATGGGCTGGAAGGCAGGAGAAGGTATTGGGCGCACATTTAAACAGTAAGTGTTCTTTACATAGATACTCATTATTATTATATGATTAATGTGTAAGGTTATTTTTTAAAGGTAATTAACTGAGATGCTGTAAAAACTCAGTCAAAGACTAGTTTAAGAATATTAAGCGTCCCGAGTTGTTGAAAGCCATATTATCAGATTAATTGTAGCAATAATATTTGCCACCACTTACATATAAAGAAACTTTTCAGAATGAAAAAGAGGAATCCTGAGGGTGAGGTGAAGTATCGGGGGACTGGGGAAAAGCGGATATGGTCATGTCTTCAGGAAGAGGTGAAAGAGTTCTTGGATAACTACAGATCGACCGATCTGGTTTACATGTCTGGCAGTTGGTTGGAGAACATGTAGAAAAGAATGCATTCCTTGGCAGAAGTCAGCATGGATCTGTTAATACAGGTCGTCTTTATTTAATGACAATAATTGGGATCATAGCATCACATGAGTGTGTTGCCTTATGATGGCCATTCCGGTACTTCCTCTTGGTGTAGTAAAGTGTTTTCCTCCATAGTTATTAAGTGCAACATTCTGTAGTCGCCATTTCCTACCTCCTATCAGATTTCCCATTGACTTTTCTTGTGGGAAGCTGGAAATGAAGGTCACAAATGGTGATCACATGATGGGTGAGGAGGTGTCAACTGGCCGTGAACCCAAAATAAGGAAACACTGTTGGGAGCTTTGAATTCCCAAAAGTAAAACTGTATTGGATACACCACATTGGTACAGCTCTGGTTTTCCCGCACAAATGTTTGCCTATTTAAACAATAGCGTTCTCTTCTTTCCACCCTTGGGTGATCACATTGTCCAATTATGAGACATCCTTTTGTGAGCAATCCGTCTCTTTCTCAAGCACCTACAGTGGTGACCTTGATGGTTTCCAAGCTCTCACAATCTCCACATACATTCTCAGCATTCCATTTCCCCCTTCCCTCCCCCCCAGTTCATTGGCAAGTTGAAAAGCTTTAAGGTTTGAAAGAAGCAAAGCAGTTCAGTATTGACAATAACAACCATAACGACCAGAATAGGTAGTAAGTCTCACTTTTCAGCACCATCATACCTTTCAACAGTCACTGGATGAGTAATCATTAAGTGAGGAATCATGCCAACTGGTCTATTCTCCTTGTTTTATAGAGTGAGCCTATTTAGTTAACCACAGGAAAATGGTAGCTATGGTGTACTTTGATTGCATCAAAGAGCTCCTTACAATTTTCCATGAGACTGTAGTAGAAGCAAGGGAAAGAAATGCACATGCTTTTGGAAAGGAATTAAAGCGTTTTATTGTAGTTATTTGACAGAATAGGAAAGATTTGGGCATGGAAAAAAGTGATTGGGTCACATTCCTGTCTGCCTGCATTCTTTCCTTTCCACCCCACATGTAATTGCACAGCAATATAGGTTTTATTGCCACCAATTTCAAACTCTTACAATTAAATTATTTCATTTAAGTTTCAATTGCTTAAAAGCTGTTTAACATTGTAAGAGGAGATACTCAATTATTATCAGCCCCATATTTCCTCTATAAGAACTTCATTTCAAGGTTTCAGGTCTGTGCTAAGCTGTGAACCAGGTGCTTTCATGTCTTTCTTACACTATTTCTGATAGATAACATAATTTTGCCTTTTTGTGGGTATAGTGACCTCAGTTTCTTTCCTTTTATCCCTTTGTTCTGCTTTGTTGCCTACCTTAGGGATGTGAAGCCAGCAGAAAACCGTCTTCGGCCCAAGGGCTTAGGCCTTGGAGCAGATCGCTCAGCAGCTAAGGACTTGAAACCTTCAAGGTCCCAGCGACCCCCAAAGCCAGGCGAGGAACCTTCAAAGAGCAAAGATGAGCCTTTGGGGTTGGTTCCAGGAGGTGCCGTCTTCATTG
This sequence comes from Hydrophis major, assembly GCA_033807585.1. Classification (NCBI taxonomy): domain Eukaryota; kingdom Metazoa; phylum Chordata; class Lepidosauria; order Squamata; family Elapidae; genus Hydrophis; species Hydrophis major. The sequence continues at coordinate 227,563,743 of CM066329.1, forward strand.
AAAGTGGGCCTCATAAGGAGCTGTATGGAAAGGTGAGCTGACACTTTTCTTAAGCTTGTTGTTTTTTGGACTCTGAACTGAGATGAATGGAAGCCCACCTCCCTTGTTCCCAAAGAAGATTTGGGAAGTGAGCCTAAGTTAAGAAATAAATCCCTTTGCTCTTCTTTTGGAATGGGTTCCCCCTCCCCCCAGTTTTCTCAGCAACCTCTCCCCCTTTGCCTTAGGTAGATAGCCTCTGCCTGTGTCCTAGGGATGAGTTTTGCTGTGGCAGTATGGGAGAAATATTTTTATTTCCAAAAATTTGCATTTATCAGAGGACGCTCTGATAAAATGATTTTGAATCAGTTTGCAGTCCAGGCGTAGCCTTTATTTCCAATCTGTCATATCTGCTCTCCACATCTAATAGCATTTCTTTTTATTGTATTTACTTTTCTGTTAAGGGTTCACAGTAGTTAATATGGCACTTACTGTTTTATCCTCCCAGTGGTGACCTTGTGAGATAGACTGAATTGGGAGAGAAATTGTACAGTACTCCGAATTTGCCCAGTGAATTCCAGGGTCCACTGGGGATTTGAATCTAAGGCTTCCTAGTCTCAGTTCAGCACTAGAAGGATCATGCCACCACACTCACTTAATGACTGGGCCCTGACTTGTGTCTTTTGTAGATTGAAGGTGTTGATGGAGATAACGCTCGTGTCATGGTGAAACTGGCAATTGGCAGCAAAGTGGTCACTGTGAGTCAACATGGAGTTCAGCCTGTTACCCAGAAAGAATACGATAAGCTGGCTAAAGACTTAAGTAAGTTAAAGTAGATTTCCCTATTCCCACATAGACACCAGAACTACTTCTCCTCTTTGGGGTACTAAGTAGTAATACTAGCTGTCCTCTCACAGCGGCCCTCCTTGTCAATATAAAAACCAAGTTATCTTGATTGCAGAACTTGGGGTGAAAATCTGCTATAAACGTCTGTTCCCCTCATGGATTGTATCCTCTCAGCTATTTGCTTCTCTCCAGTACAGGTCGCCTCAGCAAAGCTCACAAAGAGAAGGAGGAGGAAGAAAGAAATGGGGCCAAGGACAGCTCTGATAAGAGGGCCTCCAAAGGAAAAAATGAGAGCAGGGACAAAAAAAGGAAGCACACGGCAGATGCAGACAGGTAAATGTGTCCTGCTCTCGCAAGTGCTGAGTGCTATTTTAAAGTCTGTGGCTGGTGGTTGGATCCAGCATTTGCCAGAGCACAGTGGTGAAGGGAGAAATGAGAAAAGACCTCACTTGGCTTATTATACATTTATTTAGAATATAATGTATACTAGTGCAAGAGTGCCTTTTCTTTGGGGATTACACTATTGACTCCAAAATCATTTTAATCAAACCCCATTTGATGTCCTCTCATCCCACTATTTCTGTTTTCAGTTCAGTGTAAGTTGGCATACTTCGAGATCTTGCAAGTGAGTGGGCAAATGGAAAATTATCAAGAAACCAGTTCAATTGGGAAGCCTCAAGCCTAGAGTTTGGGCTTGTTTTGAGAGCATAAAAAGGGAACAAACAAGCAAAAGCTTTTCGACAAGTGATGCCCTAAGAAGCAAACATGAAAGTAAATAGACAAAAATCTGCAATTGTGAGCTGTAGTACTTAGGACATACTAATCTTCCGAATTCATAACAAAAAAGCCAAAGGGTTGAAGGAGCAAATGGTCCTGCTTCAGCTAATGAGAAAGTACTAGGATTTATCATTTCAAACAAAAGACTGCACTACTGGATATTGGAAGCAGTGATCCCTAAGGAGGATGGTTAAATGGAGGAAAAGTCCAGGGGAAGACATGGAAGAAAATGTGTATCATTGGAGTTCAGAAACCATTTTCAAACTGTATGGATGAAATGGCCTCTAGAGTATTTAAGGGAAAGGAAGGTCAGGTCAGGTCAGTTCTGACCATCACACTTTAAAAAGGATTCCAAAAAATTGGAACAATTTCAGAAAAGGATAACATGGTTGATCAGGGGAGCAGAAACTAAGCTGTATGAAGAGCTAAAATATTCGGGTTTCTTTAGACTTGAGGAAAAAATGACAAGGGAAATAAGGTAAATTATAAGAAGGCAGTTTCTGAGTGAACATTAGAAAAAACATCCTGGAGTGCACTGCAGATAGTTTGACAGTAGAACCTTTGGCCCAAAGGAGGAATAGTCTTCCCTTCATAGGATGTACACAAGCAGGGTTCAGGAAGTCATCTAATTGTATACCTTCATCTTGCTTTAATCTGAATTCTTGCACTAAGAAGGGATTAGGTGATTGCCTAAGAGACCATTTCCAACTAATAATTCTCTTGTGCCCACAGAGAGAACCATACTGGGAAGCAGAGTAAGTCTGCTGACTGTTCCTCTTCCAGAGCTGCTCACTGGTTGCGCCAAGATCTGCGAGTCCGTTTTATAGATAAGCTCTACAAAGGAGGCAAATACTATAATACTAAGGTACTTGGCAGGTATTTACTTCTCATCATTATTAGTACAGTGTTTTGAGACTATCTTATAAATGCCTTCTTTAAAAAATAATATGCTTCTCTTGGTTATGAAGAAGAAGCAAATTATTTATGTGTACAATTGATAGAGCTGGGAGGCTGAGTCAGTTCAGTCTAATTCTCATAAGGCAGCAACAGAAATGGAGGATAGCTTTTCATCTTTGCCAGAATAGCAGTATTCAGTTTGGCTCATGGCGTCATTACATTTTGAATAACAATCTGTGCAGAATTTACTTCTCAAGGTTGTATTTTTGCAATATTTTGCTTGGGGCGTTGAATGCAATAGAAATGGGGGAGCTCATCAAAGCTTTTCCCCTCAGAGAAGGAGCCATTTCTGAAAAGCTGTGGGGGATTTTTTTCTTGGAGCTTACTTGTTGAAGTGATGCTGTAGAGATGGAGATACCAAGTTTCAATATTGCCCAAAGAAGGAAGGTAGGATTTCAATGAAATAATAACTGATTTTCAATATGAGAAGCTGAAGGCCTGCTTTTGTCAGGGAAAAGCCTATGTCCTTTCAAGCTATGAGTGTTTGCATCTGAGGGCCAGTTCCAGCAAAGACTGTTATAAATACTCAGCTGACCCCATTGTTAGGACACAGAAGGTATGAAATCTTGTGTTGTTCTTTGTCTCCAGATGATAATTGAAGATGTCCTCAAGCCAGACACCTGTGTTTGCCGAATAGCTGAGGGACAAATTCTGGATGGTGAGTGTATTAGTGCTGCTGCTTAAGTCTGAGACTCAAGATTTGACTTTTGATATTTTCTGCACAGCATCTTTAACTTGTTGATATGAAGAAAGGTGTCCAACTTTGCTGCAGAATTTCTAGTGTTCCAAGGAGGACATTTGTGATGTGGGAACCCAGATTTCTGAAGGAAGGTTTGCACTCATGTCAGCCTGCCCAAATGCTAAACTTGTCTACTCTTTTCTGAACTTCCTTTTTCTCAGAGATGATTGATGATGGTTTTGTCTTTTACTTTTGCTACCCTGTTTATGATCTCAAAACACTTAAAGTTCTTGCCCTGCTTTTAACAGTTTGTTTTAACACTTTTATAGATAAACATTACTCTTTGATTTTGAAATATTTGAAATCTTATAATAAAGAACCCTGTATATATCGTATACGAAGATACAGGTATTCATATTTAAAGAGACCTTCAATGCATAATACTTTTAACAAGATTCTTTTATTTAATACTAGGACTATGAACTGATAGATTAATCTGCCAAATTAAGCAAATTAATTTCTGAAATGTACTGTTATCAATATTTCAGTATATCTGATTTTTTGAGATAGAAATGTGAGCATTTGCAATGTTTTTATTTCTATAATACTTGCTACTCTTAGTAGCAGAATTACTTTACTATCTAGTTTTTTAAATTCCAGCTGTGTTAATGAATCTGGGCAATTATTTCATAGTCTCCCCTGATTAACAGTTTCTGCTGGGGAACTAAAATATCCCACCTAAATTTCAGTTGATCTGAAATTGCTGAACACTTTTTTTTAAAAAAAACAGTAGATGAAGGCAGAACATATATAATCAGTTGTATCCAACTCTTGGTGCCTTTATAGGCAAGTGCTCTTCATGCAACCCTGTCAAGCATATTTCTTTCAATTGTCCATCTTTGTATCAGCTTCGACGGCATCAAGCCAGAGAGTTCTTTGCTTGCCCTTTTTTCTTGATCCACTCACCATTCCTAGCATCATTGACTTCTCCAATGAATTTGCATGCATGACATGGCCAAAGTAAATCAGACATAGTTTTGTAATATGGGCTTCTAGTGATGATTCTGGTTTTATATGATTCAGCACCTCTCGGTTGGTTGCTCTGGCTGGCTATGGTATATGCCATAATTTATGCCACCGCAGTTCAAAGGCATCCCTACATTCAGTTTTTAGCACAAAAAGCTTTACATTACCACTGAAAGTCTGACTTTAGTTTGGAGCATCTGTCAAAAACTGGCCCAAAACATTTCAATCTTATCTATTACCTGGATAATTGGGAAGAAAATAGTGTGAGATGCAAAGTGCTGCTTCAGGCCCATCTAAAGTAGTATAACAAGGTACCGATGTGATGGCCAGATTCCCAGTTTCACTTGAAATTAGAGAAACTATTTTTGGGAAATTCTCTTGTACACAATTTTTCAGGTAGTTAATGGAAGAGTGATATTTCAGGTAGTATTAGTGACTTCAGGTTCTTGCTTTGACCTCTTTTACAGGTATCCATGAGTCTATGCTGGAGACTGTAATTCCTCGGAATGATTCAGACTGGGTTATGGTGGTACTAGGAGAACATGTTGGAAAGGTAAGTCACTAATCGAGTGAGATGAAACCTAGCTAATTTCTCTTAAAGCTCTTGAATTTCATGCTCTATAAAGACATGGGATTATATATTTGTTTGTTTGTTTATATTTATTATTAAACTTATATGCCACTAACACAATGGTAAATTGCAGGTATGATAACAAATTGTTACTTCAAATGCAGGTGATCCAAGGTGCTGTCTTACTCTTGTGGTCAATATTATGGGTTACATCTTATTTTATCCTATAATATTTATCATGCATATTTATCATGCAGATATAGGCAAATAGTGGTAATAAAATAATGAAGCTTAGTATTGCAATGGCTACAGGTAACCACATTTTTCAATGTTTTTGCCAAATAGTGGCAGCATTTGCTTAATAACCTACATAAAAGCCTTGTGAAATTGGATGGATCATATGGGTGACCCACTTTATGACTGTCATGACTTACAATCATGATGGGCAGTCAACAGCTACCTAAATGTATTTTTGGAAACAATTACAAAGTAAATTAAAATGCAGCAAGTAAGATTTAATAAAGTTAGGGGCGTCTTTTTTTGAGGGGGCACTGCAATATTGCATGAAATTAAGTTATGCTCACTACTTAGAAGGGTTGTTGATCACTGGAGTGCCACAATATTTGGAGCTCTACTGCTTGCTTACACCTGGTCTTCTCAGATGTGTGCTTTTCTACAGGAAAAGAAACACTAAACCTCATTTATGCTTTTTCACTCTTAAATTAGATGGGTCGCATTCTGCGTCGAGATAAGGGACAGAATCGTGCAGTGGTGCAACTACAGCAGGATGAAGAAAAGCTTCTGACCCTGGATTATGATGCTGTCTGTCAGTATGTTGGTGGTTTTGAGGATGATTGAGATCCACAGCTCCTCCAAAAAAGAGAACATCTACAGAACAGAAGAATTTCTCTTTTGAGGCTCAAGATAAAGAGCCCAGTCCATAATGTGGCATCACAGTGGAGTGGTGGTGGAATTATTACGCATGACACACAACACCATGGGCAGCCTTCATATGCACAGAAATCCATGATTCATATTCAGTTATTTGGCTGGGTTTTTTTTTCTAGTTAAGGTTTTAGATGTGCTGTTACTTTTGTCTAGTGACGTACAGATCTTTGAATCAGTGATAGTGCTCCAGAATTGCCAAAGACAGAGAGTGATCTATTAAAGGATTATGTGGCATAATCAAACAGTTGCTGGTCAACTCTGGATCTAGAGGGCTGAAAATTAAGCCACCCCTACAACAAAGAGTTCTGATTTAGAAACTAGTGGTTCATGGACTTCAATTTTAAATTATTCTTTGGGATGTAGATTTTTAATCTCTAAGTTCTTTTCTAGAGAACAGCTACTTCAGTTTGTGTCATCTGAAAATCTGGGATGAAGGCTGGTAAAATGATGTAAAAACTAACTTGTTCTTAAACTAAAATTCTCCAAGCATTCAAAAATGGAACCTGGAACCAATGTATTTTCCTGATTTTTTTCAGGGTGGTCATTTTTTAATTGAACTTGTATTTACAAAATCCTGAAACAATTAATAGGCAGAAAAGAAAATTGTACACTGTGTAGAAGTTTGCAAAAGTTATTTTGTTGGAAGAAACTGATAAGATTACAAGACATTCCTGGAGGAAAGAATAATACTTACCTTCCTGGAGCATCTATTTTCATCATAGACCTAAACATAAATAAGCATCAGAAATGAACATAGATGAACCATCTTTTGGGAAGTGTCTCATTTTGCTAAAATGAACCAGTTTGTGGTGTAAATTTCCCTCTCAAAATGTCATGTAAAGCTATGGTCCATTTTTCCTGCCATCTGTGTAAAAATGAACACAGCCCCAACTACTATATGTAAAATAACTTTCTTGAACTTCACTGATAATTTACTCTTCTCTTCTTGGCTATAATATAAGTAAAGTCTTATTTTGCCTATTCTTTGTATGATTGTTACTAAAACTGTGATCAGTAAATTGCACTATCTAGGGTGGTCTTTAATTTCAAAAGCAAAAAAAATTAAATATTTGACATTGCAAGACATTGCAACCTAGCACTGTTAGGTTTTACCATTTTCTACTACCTTATCTCAAAACTTATAAAAATATTCACAAATAATGATATAATAGGATAAAGGCATTGAGGAAGAAAATGATTTCTAATAGAAATAAAAAAAATGTTTCTCTTTGCCTACCTCTGCAAAGGATTACAGGTTTTTTGCTATTAAATAAGCCTAAGGGGAATTTATATTGATTTGGGCCATTTTGCTAAGGGGAAATTATATTGATTTGTGATTGTCCTTTGTTTAAGAACTGCGCACTTCAAGACTTAAAAATCACAGAGTCCAAAGTACCTAACCTACGGTATGTGTTAAATTACCTGACTCAGCCAGCTGTTCTAGGACTGAAGGTTGCAGTTTGGCTTGTTCAGAGAACATTTTGCTGGAGATAAATTTGGCCCTTTCCGAACAACAGGTGCTTCTCTCCTCTGTTCATATCTTTCTTTTTTAATGTTGTGATTCTGAGGATCAGCGCTGTTAATTGCGTTTTGACTACTTTACCACAATATTTAAGCTCTTTAGAAACACATTTTCTCTTTCGTCCCGGTCAATTTCCGCAACGGGACAGCTGAATGACTTGTCTTGCCAGTCTCAAAAATGGCCGCCTTGAAAACAGAACCGGCCGATTCCCTTGTAGCAAGAGAGAATCCCGTATGTTCACAGCTCGGGGCTCCCTGCCAGTTTTCAACATGGCCGTCGAGATTTTCGTACTTCCTAGCTTACGTGGGCGCTCTGTACCTTGTCTCTGTGGTCTAACGGAAGTAGCTTTGGGCTGCCTGCTGTTGTTTACCCCACATATAGCTGATGTCGATGTAAATAAAGTGGGGAAAGGTAAGGAATCCTCTGGGATGAAGCGGAGGGAGGAAGGGGGAGGGGGAGGGCAAACTTCAGGCGGGCCTCTGGATTTTTAGGAAAGAAACCGAAGCGGCAGATTCTTGTATCTCCCCCATTAGGACAGACTGAGTTGAAAAATTTTGGGAGGGGAGGACGGGGTAGCTCTGTCGAAGTGGGAAGAAGGTATATATATATTGTTCGAGAAGACCTTGCAGGAGTGTTGGGTATGAACACTTGCATGGGAAGAGGAAGTGGTGATGACTGTGGGGTTGGATAAGATCAGATCCCTATTTGAGAAAGAATCGCTTTATTGCTGATGGGCTATAAAAGAGATCCTGAGAACAAACCCTGGAGTCAGCCCAAGAAGAAGAAAGACTGGCAAAGGGATTGGTTAACAGAAGGAACTGAGATTACATCGAAACAACAGAACGGAGACCAAAGTGCTTAAATGGAGACAGATATGAGTGGCAAAGGTATCTTTTGTGCAACCTGTCCCTTTAGTTGAGATGACAGCATAGGTAGCTTGTATATTCTTAGGACCTGCTGAAAAAATGTTATGGGGCTCTTTGTCCTTCCATTGGCATCATATCTCTCTGTCGATTTTGTCTTTCTGCACCGGGACGGCTACCTTATTGGGTAACAACAGAAAAGAACCAAAAACACTTGTGTGCCTGCCTCAGTTGAGGCTGTCCCCTCAAGTTCTTATGGCTCAGCAACGTGGCGTCAATAGCCTGCGCTTCAATCAAGATCAGAGTAAGTTACTGAATTCTATTGAATATGTTCCCAGGAGATCTAGCACTCTTTTATTAGGAGCTTGTAACTGAGAGTCATAGGCCCTTCAAAATAAGAGTTTTGAAATGTTTTCAGCTCATAAGATGATCTTGTAATCCCTGCATTTGAGAACAACCATGTTGGTGGAAATATACTTTCTTTTTGTGGGGAATTGTATTTTTTATTTTAGGGATTCTTGGGGCCAGTAGTCTTAATATCACTAGTAGATTATGATCTTCATTTTGGCTCCAGTGAGTCATGATGTTCCCAATATACCACACAGTTGATCTATGCTCTCTCATAATAGGCTGTTTCTGCTGTGCTATGGAGACGGGTGTTCGGATCTATAATGTGGAACCTCTTATGGAGAAGGGCCACCTTGGTAAGGAACAAACAGGGCTAAAAATCTAGGACTGTGGAATATCTCTACTCCTGTGTAGTGAGTCCTATAATAGTATGTTTTGTTTTATTTTTCACTAGATCACGAACAGGTGGGCAGTGTAGGGCTGGTTGAAATGCTACACCGATCTAATCTCCTTGCTATTGTAGGAGGAGGTGGCAACCCTAAATTCTCTGAGATCTCAGGTAGGTATTCTCAAGGGAAGAAGTGAAATCAAAGCCAAGGAATCATGAGTTGTAAATTTCAGCTATAACAGTGATGCAGAGAAAAGCAAATATGATCTCTGATTACCCCCTAACAGGGGATAATCTTCTCTGTTTCTCTATGTCCTTGTTGAGCTATGTCTCATGCTTCCCTTATAGTGTTGATCTGGGATGATTCTCGTGAAGGGAAGGAAGGCAAAGACAAATTAGTATTGGAGTTCACCTTCACCAAACCAGCACTGGCTGTTCGCATGAGACATGACAAGTATGTTTGGAGTTCATTCTCTTTTTACTGGGTCCAGAACATGGGTAGGATGTTACATCCTTCTGCTTATCTGAATTTGATTGTCACAGTGCACACCTCTTGTTTCAATATTATATTTAAAGTCCAGTTATATCCATGCAATTTGTTTACAGTAAAGTCTGTACTGGCATCATTGACTGAAGCAAAAAAAAATAATGTGTATCAATTTATATTCTTGTATCAGAGATTGTCGTATTGATCCACTAGTTGGAAACAAATATAAATGTGTAAATATATACAATTCTAATTTAATATTTACCTTGTTTTTACTCTGTTGTAAGCTGCCTAAAGTTGCCTCTAGGAAAGATGGGTGGCATATAGATGTAATAAATAAATAAATTTGCCTCTCTGCAGCAATATTCCCCAATACACTTGTAGAATGGTGATGTAGAAGAAGTGACCTTGGGACATAGTCAAAAGAGTAATCAGCCTAGAATCTCTACATAGCCACAGAATACATAGCCAAACACCCCCACCCCTTGAATTCTGTTAACCCTGTGCTTCCTCTACCCCTTTGAGGTACTCCATGCTCCTTATCGCACTATGTCTCCGCTTTGCTTGGATTTTGGCAGGGAAAAAATTCAGCTCCAAAGCGCAGAGGCTTGTCCCTCTGCTCAGGGACTGAAAATCCAAGCAGAGTGAAGGAGAAATGTAGTAAGGTGAGGACCACAGAGGCCTCATGTGAGTAGGGAAGGCACAGGGTGTGCACTGGTTTGAGGTGATGGTGGTGCAGATAAGCTTCTCTGCTCTGGAGCTGAAAATCTTTCCTGTCAAAATTCAAGCAGAGTGGAGAAGCAGCATGCTAAGGCAAGGAGCCTGGGTTTCTCAAGGGGTAGGGAATGTCTGGGAGGGCCTGTCACAGACTGTGCACAAGTTATTGGGATGCTGTGGGTAAATGTCTCTGCTCCGGGGCTGAAAATCCTACCTACCGAATTCTAAGCAGGATTTTCAACCTCTGGCAGAGACACTTGTCTGCAGCACCCACATTCTGACTCACACATATCCTATGTTGGGCATCCCAGGGCCTCGTCCACCCCTCTGAGATACCCTGTATTCCTTACCTGGATTTTCATCTGTTCAGTGACCCCCCCCCCATGAGATTAATAACCACAGGGGAGTGCCTTGATTGCAGTCATGTGACACCTCTCTTAACAACTGGTTCAGTGGACAAGATTCCAGTCCCAATTGTAGTTTATTTAATTTATATTGCCGCCTATTTGCCCACAGCAACTCAAGGCAGCTTACACAATGTAAAACAAAAAATTAAAATTAAAAAACAATAAAAACTAACAAAAGGAATCAAACAAATTAAGTTGTAGGTCAAGATCTACCTGTATTCCTGTATTATAACTGCATAACCCTGTATTATCTTTGCAGAATAATAATTGTGCTGCGGAATCGAATCTATGTGTATTCCTTCCCCGACAACCCCACTAAGCTCTTTGAGTTTGACACCAGGGATAACCCCAAAGGTAAAATGGACTTCACTCACTCAGTGATTCTCTCATTTCACTCCTGTTTTCCTTTGCTTGCATAAATGAAGGACCCGCTGCCCCTTCATTCTGCATCAAGTCCAACTCTGACAGATGCCTCTCTGTTTATTTATCCATCTCTCACCTTAGGGCTTTGTGATCTCTGCCCCAGTTTGGAAAAGCAGCTCCTGGTTTTTCCTGGGCATAAATGTGGCAGCTTACAGCTTGTGGTGAGTGTTATGTGATCGGGTGAGGGAGATGACAGGTTAGACATGGGGAAATCTTAGTAAATTTTACCATGGCCCGATACCAAAGGGAGATAATTTAATCTCAGGTAAGCTAGTGAAAATGACAATATTTTTTCATAGGTAGATAATAACCACATTTGATTCTGAAATATTTCAGAATCTTGTGCTATTTATCACACAAAGTAACCCTTACAGATAGCATTCAATTTAAAACCACAATTGGGACCAGAATTTTGGTCACTCAATAATGCGGTTGGTAGGTGAGTTATTACATGACCAGATCAACTATTTTTACAACTATTTTAACATGGTCATTAAGTGACTCGTGTACTGTTCAGTGAATCCCACAGTCCATTAAGCAAATCCAGCCTCCCCCGATTGACTTTGTTTGTTAGAACCTGACTGGGAAGGAAACAAACCATGATCACATGACCAAAAGACATGGCAACTGTTGTAAATGCACATTAATTGTCAAGCATCCAAATTGTGATCATGTGACTGCAGGGGTGGTGCAGTGATCATAACTTCAAAGATAGGTTATAAGTCATTTTTTCTGAGGCTATTTTAACTTTGAGCTGTTGTTAAATGGACAATCATAAGTTGAGGACTACCTATATATACAAATGAAACGAGTCACCTGTGTTAGTTAGAATTGATTTTTTTTTTTTAACTTAGTCATGTTAGCTTGGCTTAGTCATGTTTACTCCAGACCCCCAGGGTTGCAGTACACACACTCAGACAGGGCAGCCTCTCTAAGCCCCTCCTTCCTCATTAGGCTTTTTTTATCAGTATTGTTGAAGCATTCCCTAAAAACAAAAAGAAGGCAACCTTGAGTTTCCCAGGTTGCCTTCCCAGACATTTAATAGCCAGTTTCACCTTGATTATCAGACGGACTCTTTTGGTTTCATTCTGCATTGAGAAAGATCAGAAGTTGCCAGAAATTTTGGATCATTCTTTGTTTTCTTCTCATTGTCAGGTTTAAGACTTGATTGCTCTTCCAGGCTTTTGAAACGTTTGTTACCAGAGGTTTTTTTTTTTTTTTTGTATGTTGGTGATATTAGTTCTGATTTAATTTGGGGGAGGGGGCTTTGGGTAGGGATTTAATTCCCATAACTAGCAAGAAAGAAACACAGACATGCCAATGAACCAAGATTTAAGGATTCTTTACCCTTGACTTCCTTCCATATTTGCTTGTATTTTACCAGCTTTGTACTGTCATTTCTCTTGTTTTTATTGTTTTTACTGTTGTGCTCTTAGATTCTGGTGTGATATTATTTTTCTAAATATATAATTTGTTTCATTGTAGAACATGAAACAGGCAGGCAAATAATGAGCAAAGTCTGATTCGGGTGTTTTAAACAGTGTCTGTTTTGAATGGTCCTCTTCATCTTTCCATGTGGTCTTGACTCCTAAATTGATGTGTTTTGTGCAAACCAGAATCAGACTCGCCTTCAGAGTTTGCTTTCCTATATTTGGCCTGCACATGAACTATGGCATGGGAAGGATGGTAATGGGCTGCATTGGACTGAAGGGAATAATGTGGTGTGTTTTTGCAAACCGTTCTGTTGAAATCACAATAAACTCTGGTTTATTTGTTCTTAATAATGATTTGTCCTCACCTTAGGATCTTTCAAGCACCAAGCCTGGCACCTCGTCTGCTCCATTTACCATCAATGCTCATCAGAGTGAGATTGCCTGTATCTCCCTCAACCAGCAGGGCACTGTTGTAGCCTCTGCCTCAAAGAAAGGAACCCTCATCCGCCTCTTTGACACGCAGACCAAGGAGAAGCTAGTAGAGCTCAGGAGAGGGACTGATCCAGCAACTTTGTATTGGTGAGAACTCCTTCTGTCCCCACTTCAGACGGGTGATCCCTCACAAAATGTGGTCAGCTGTGCCTTCACCTGGGCCAGGCTATTTTAGGAAGGCTGCATTGTATCTCAGATCCCATTCCTCCATTGAGCTCTTGCTTCAATTGCACCTCAGAGAGCAGGCCTGCAAAACACAAGAGGGTCACAGGGATAAGTTAATCCACCCTAGAGAGCAGGTCTGCAAAAATTATCAAAAGGGCCACACAGATAAATTAAAAATCCTTGTGGGTGGCAAGGATTACTGGCAGTACTCCAAGAATACCTGGAGTACTGGTCAGATGTTCTGCCGATAGTGGAAGTGCTGGAGCTGACAGTCGTGGGGCTTGGAAGTGTTCAGCAGCATGTTTTTGGGGGGCAGCGGCAGAGGCTGTAAATTTACTACTTTAAAAAAAAAACATTGGCAGAAATTAGTTAGGCCTGCTGTGGAGAAATAAATAATATTCTGTTAATCACAACTGCTGGAGACAAATGAAAGGCTAGACAAGGGAATGAGGTGCATTGCTGAATTATTTACAGGCTTTGGAATGAGAAACTGATAGTCTTGTTAATGCCACTTCCTGGGAAATGCCCAACCCTGTATCATGAAGTACTATGGTGAGACTTCTGACTGAGGTAAATACCTCACAAGGGGATTGCAGCAGAGGCAGATAATGGCACCAAGGAATTAGGATGAATATTATTAACTTTTGAAGGTAGTTTTGAACTGAGAAGGTGAGATCAGATCAAGCCATATTATTAAAGAGATCGCTGTTCTGGATGGTTTTATTCTGTGCATGGAAAAATAAACAAAAGCTTCCAGCTCAAGTTACAAACCTTTTCTGCTTCTTAAGCGTCAACATTTATCTTTTGCCTGAGTACTGGCCAGGAAGATAGGTGAGCCAATTTTTAAGGGGGTAACTGATGCAGATATCTGTGCTGCACCAGACAAGTTGGCTGTTTTTATCATTGTTGAAAGCTTGTTTACCACAGAGAGTGATTTTTCAAGTGGAAGGCCCATGCAGATCAAATCAATCCATCCATCAATGAATGCACTATTACTGGAAGTGCACATACTGCAGGTTGCAAGGTCTTTGTTAGAGAGACTGGTTTGTTAGAGAGACTGCTAGCTAAAAAGCAATACATCTCCAATAGTTTGCACACAAGTAAGGGAACCTGGCTTGCTATTATGTAACAAGTGAAGCAAGCTAAGCAAGTGAAACATTGCACAGCATGGCAACATCCAAGGGGCTTGGTCCTAGATTAACAACCCTATGGACAGGTGCCACTCCCATTTCTTGTTAACGTGTTTCTCAGAGGTTTCATCTCAGATGCTAGTAAATTTGACAGCTTCTTGACCCATTCCAATAGACCTTTCCTTAGGGGTTCTGGGTGTCAGTGAGATGATCATATCCAAGGTTTGGTTGTGATTTCAGAGGCTCCAGTGGTGTGGCTGTGTAATAATCTAACACAAGGGTCTTCAAACTTGGCAAATTTAAGACTTGTGGACTTCAACTCCCAGAATTCCTGAGCTAACATGACTGGAGGAGGAATTCTGGGAATTGAAGTCCACAGGTCGTAAAGTTGTCAAGTTTGAAGACCCCTGCTCTAACAATTTTAGGAACTACTAAACTCCTAATACAGATCAACCTAGCTCAACCAGAATTGGGGCTGCAAGGACATTCTGGAAGATGTTGAAGACACAGCTCTTCACAAGACCATTTTAACTTTTTTGGGACCATATTTTGGTTTTTTTAAAAATTCTGTTCTTATTTCACTGTTACATAATTGCTTTGTGGATGTTTTGTTTTTCTACTACGTAAACTACCAAGATTTTAACTGATTGTGATGGGGTCCATAACTCCTATTCCTTAGCCAGGAAGGCTAGGAATTATGGGAGTTGCATTCCCAATATTTCTGGAAAGAGGTTGCCTCAGTCAAGGGGTATTTTACCAGGCTCCTCTTCAGGAGTAATATACAGATTACTGAAAAGAAGGCATTTGCTATTATAGAGACACAATCATGGAAAGAAACCTTGAATTGTCAGATGAAACTCCTTTCTTCCCCACAGCATTAACTTCAGCCACGACTCTTCATTTCTCTGTGCATCCAGTGACAAAGGGACTGTCCATATCTTTGCCTTGAAAGATACCCGATTAAACCGCCGCTCAGCGTAGGTAGTGGAGGAGGCAGGGAGGATGGTGCTATAAATGGGTATGAAAGATGGTCAATCTGTAGGACCTTAATCCCATTATTTCTCCTGCTCTCTCACAGATTGGCCCGTGTGGGAAAAGTTGGGCCCATGATAGGTCAGTATGTGGATTCTCAGTGGAGCTTGGCCAGCTTCACTGTGCCAGCGGAGTCTGCCTGCATCTGTGCTTTTGGGAGAAACACCTCCAAGAACGTCAATTCAGTCATTGGTGAGTGGCATTGATGAGAGGCAGTAGATGAGTTGGGCCTCTTGAAGTGTATCCCATACAACCATGACCCAAGACCAATCCTGCCATTGATTATTTAGGTTAAGGACCCCCTCCCTCCCTCCCTCCCTCTCCTGTTTTAGTTTCCTCATATTTATTACTGGAGTGGTGCGGTAGCCTAGAGGTGGAGCTCTCGCCTCACAAACAGGAGGCTGTGAGTTCAACCCTAGGTAGAAGCAGATATTTCTTTCTCTGGGCACAATGAGAATATATCTGCTGAATATAACTCCGTATTAGCATCAAGAAGGACATCCGGCCATTAACCACTCTGCTAACTCCATTCGATTGCCAGACTCCACCCCGCAAGGAATTATGGGTTCATTAAAAGATGATGATGATGATCATTGTAGATTCTCTGCCATGTGATCTCTTCATGCATTGAGTTCTCCTGAGTCCTATTCTTGATCACTCGCCCACATTCAGTTCTGTTTCCTACTCTTACAGCTATCTGTGTGGATGGTACTTTCCATAAGTATGTCTTCACTCCTGATGGAAATTGCAACCGTGAGGCCTTTGATGTCTACTTGGATATATGCGACGATGATGACTTTTGAGTGTAGCTTTATTCCCGTTGTTCAAGCAAAAGCATGTGAGGCTGAAGCATTGAAATCCAGTGTTACACAAGCAGCAACAGGAGTTTCCTTTCCTCTCCACCTTTGCCCCCGTATGTTCCAGAAGGTTCTTTAATATTCCATAACAAATTTGGAGGTGTGGGGGGAAGCTGCAGGGAATGGGAATTCTGCTGGCAGAAGACCATCACTAGATATAATGCAAAGATTTTCAGAGTGCCGAGATGGGAAAGGCTGAAAGCATCTTGCTATAAGAGTGGAGTGAATTCTGGAGAACAGCTGCATTTTTTCTTTCTTGATGCCACCTTTCCAGAAGTCTGTTCTTACTGCTGCTTTAGCTCAGCTGCCATATTCATTTGGGACTGAGAAATGCAGACAGCTGAGTTTGGGGAGCAAGAACCTGCCAGGTCACTGTACTTCCTATACCCTGGGACCTTTGGAGGTATGTATCTGGATGCACCCAACAATGATGGGCATTTGGGGAGGAGGAAAAAAGGCATAGTTAACATTAAGAATCAAGAACAGATGTTTATGTTATTTAATTGACATTCTGTGAACAATAAAGGATGAAGGACATTCTGAAAAACAAATTCTGATGTGAAATCTTACTTGTTTGTCTATATGTAGGTGGAAAATATCATTCTTTATGAAATCCTTCATTGGAGAAGACCAGGTAGCAACCCATCCTTTTTTCTAGAGGAA
Organism: Hydrophis major; assembly: GCA_033807585.1. Taxonomy (NCBI): domain Eukaryota; kingdom Metazoa; phylum Chordata; class Lepidosauria; order Squamata; family Elapidae; genus Hydrophis; species Hydrophis major. The sequence continues at coordinate 227,580,450 of CM066329.1, forward strand.
AAAGGCTAGAGTGAACTAGATGCCTTCCTTATTACTTCTATAAGAGCAAGTAGTTTTAAGAGCAGAATACCAATCACACAGATACTCTTTGTCTAATTTAAACTGATAACATCCATATATCATGAATTGTGTGGCTTTAAATTATTTCCCTTTTCTACTGACTTCTTTCTGATCTCTTCTACTGACTTCTTTCTGATCTCTTCCTATACCAATATTATTGTACTAGTTATATAAATACAACACAGTACTCATAACTACCATTGTGAATGCCTCCCCCTGCCATTCTAATTAATAAACACTGGCCAGAATTTTTTGAAGTCACATCTCCCAACCTCTCTATTGTCTTACAAGAATTTTTATAAGATTAAAAAGCAATAAGATTTGGGGAGATTTTTGGACTTTTTATTTTTTATTTTCTTTTTCAAAAAAGCTAACATTTTATTTGTATATTTATTAAATTCAATTATGTCACAGCAGTAGAAATCTTACAGCACTGTTCGCTGTCTGAAAAATTTGCTGACTATTTTCTTAGCACTTGAGAGACATTCAACTTTGGATGCATTTGCACATCATGCTACATTAAAACTGCCCTGTGGTTTGATGTCATACATGTAGGAGAGTCATTGTGGAAAGAAACCCCTTCTGTGAGCAATAATGGGAGCTGAGAGTGATTACTGACATGATCAGATTCCAATATATACAGTAAGCTAAATGTGACCACCTTACAAATGGAATGATGTTTCTGGAAAAAGAAAGACCAGACACGAATGGGACTGCAATGATGCAAAGCAAAAACGCAACCTTCCAATCCCAGCACTGCCATTTATTTATTGTGTATTTCCCATGACTGTCCCCTTCTCCAATGCTCGTTGATCGCACAAGAACTAAAAGCTTACCAGACAGTATCAAGATTCAGGAGAATCTCCAAAGTTAGAACATTGGGTGGAAATCAGTAAGGTGAAAAAAAAAAATCAGAGGTAGAAGATGGTGGACCACAGCATCACAGGCAAAAAAGGATTTGGGGGATCTTCGGGGATCATGAGTTGAGCCAGAGATAGATGTGGTGCAGCTGAAAATAAAAAAGCAAAGCCAGCCCTCAGCTTCATCAACCGAACACTATCAGGATCAAGAGAAATAAGCTACCTTCCTTTCTGTTGTGTGTTGCTCAGGACATATTAGAACAGGGGTCTCCAACCTTGGCTCCTGGAAGCCTGGCGGACTTCAACTCCCAGAGTTCCACAGCAGCAAAGCTGGCTGTGGAATTCTGGGAATTGAAGTCCGCCAGGCTTCCAGGAGCCAAGGTTGGAGACCCCTGTACTAGAATGTTATATCCAGTTCCAGACATTGCATTTTAGAAAGAAGATTGACAAGCTGAAGCATTTCCAGAGGAGAGCAGTCAAGAGGAAAGGAAAATCACATTGGAGGCACCTAGCTGGAGAAGAGAAGGCAATGGAGAGATGCAATGGTTGCCTCCATGTTTCTGAAGAGCTGCCATGTAGAAAAGGCAAGATTTTTAGACTTACTCCAAAAACAGGACAAAAAACACGTTCACGTATCAAGTGGGCTTTGGTTTAAAATCAGAAAAATCCTAATTGTACCCAATAGCGGAGCTGTGGTGGACTTTGTTTTACTGGAGGCATTGAAAGAGAAGCCAGATGGCGGTATCTAGGAGATGCTGTAATAAAAGATTCTGCCTCTGGTAAGGTGTTGGGAGTCATTGATCTGTCAATCCATTTAATTTTTAAGATTACTGGTATATAGCAGAGGAAGCAACAAAGGGGATCTCATTTCCTTTCGTTTATTTGGCCCATCCCAATTCTTTTCAAAAACCACGCCGGACTTTTCAGGGAGCCTAGCTTATTGTATCAGTATAAAGTAGCTTCTAAAGTTGCCTGCAGGTCTTTGTAGAAAGTCCCCAATGTTTCCTTGGAGGAGTCGCATCTTTCTTATCGCTATGAGGCGATTAAAGCCCCGGGGAGTTACAGAAGCCCACGAAAAGAAAGCAACTCTAGCGGCCGCTAAAAGCAACGCCCCGCTCCACTCCTCCTCCGCGGTATTCCAGTTTCCATGTCTTCCTGCTGGCAGGGTCTGTCGCCGCAATGCATTGTGGGGGTGGTAGTTCCTCCCGCCCCGAGCGAGAGAAGATGTCCGAGGTGCGGTTCCCCCCAATTCGGGCGCTGGATGATTTTCTCCTGGGCTCCACTCGCTTGGCTGCCCCGGACGTGCGGGACCTGCAGCGCTGGCACAATCGCGTGATTAACAACCTCCTGTACTACCAGAGCAATTATCTGCTGCTGCTGGGCGCGGGGCTGCTGCTGGGCGGGTGAGTGCCACGGCGGCGGGCGGAGCAGGGCCGGGAGGAATTGTGCGGAGTCCGGAGGGAGAGGCGAGGGTCGTGCGGGGGAGACTCGGATATCGAACAATAGGCAGGCTTGGTTGGTGGAAGGCAAAAGGCCGAACTAAGATGGGGAAGGGTATTCCCCCCCCCCCTTTCTTACTATTACAAGTAATCCTCGACTCACAACAGTTCATTTCGTGACCATAGTTACAACGGCAGTGAAAACAGTGACGTAGGGCCGTTTTTCACACCTGCAGCTATTTCAACATCCCCATGGTCCCCTCGTCAACACTGGACGCTTGGCACCTGACTCATATTCATGACAATTGCAGTGGATGATCCTGGGATCATGCAATCAACATTTGCGACCTTATTAAGAACAAAGTCAACTGGGAAGCTAGATTCACTTAACAACAGTGTTACTAATTTAACAACTGCAGAGATTCACTTTTCTGTGGCAAGAAAGATGGTAAAATGGGACAAAATTCACTTACATGTTTTGGTGCATAATTGTGGTCATAAGTCAAGGACTACCTGTATTGAAATCCGAGCTCCTTAGGAGAAGACATTTCATCTTCCAAAGGTGGGATACGGAAACTAAGAACAATCCCTGCTTCAATCTTTGGAAGGAAAAAGTGATGTAAGTGGAAAAATGGCCCCTTAAAAAACAAACAAACCCATTGCTCCTGCAATTTTGAACACCAATCCCATGGGCCAATGCAAAAGAGGTTTCTGTGTCTTTAATGATCCTGGGGTGGGGCAACTGCAAGTGATGTAATCATAAAGCATCTGGAAAATGGATCTCCAACCTAGGCAACTTGAAGACTTGGGGACTTCAACTCCCAGAGTTCCTCAGCCAGCTGAGGAACTCTGGGAGTTGAAGTCTTCAAGTTGCCAAGGTTGGAAACCCCTGATCTGGAAGATGGCAAATTGGAGCATCGTCCTAAATTTTAGTACTCAAATTTAAAACTGCAATGCGAAAGAGTCTACGCAAGCATAACTGTAACACAAGGTAATCCTCACCTGTCCCCAGGCAGCAGAATCTTCAGGCGTCTGCAAATGCCTCTCTGAAAAACTGTTTTCATAGCTCTTCAAAAACGGAATTGTGTGGACTCTTTATCAGTCAAAGTTTAGGCTCAGGCATGTGACTGAAACAGCTTTGGTCACTGTCCCTTGTATGGGCCTGGTGTATCTGCCGTGGCCCTTTTCTCACTGGACTTTGAGATCTTTTGGATCATCATGGGTGGATTGGAGCCATCTTATGGTATTTTTTCCTCTTTAGAGGATGATTCTGGTCAGTAGTGTTTTTCCAAGTGATCAGGTGCCCATGCAATTGGTTCTTTTACAATCAGAGACAATGTAAATAAAGGGATTTTAAACTTTATTATTAGCTAAAGCAAACGGATTAAAAAAACATTATATAAAAAGCATACATACCAAGCAGGATAATATTCAAATCTCTTATAAGCTCCTAGGAGCTCCTTAATTCCAGAGGTGCACGAAGAGTGGCCAATTTCCATAGTACCCAGTGCTACGTTCCATGCTCCAGGCAAACAACAGCAACCCTGAGATTTTTATCAAAACCTGTCACCGTGACTTCAAGGCCCTGTTATGGTTAGAACACTGTAAGGCCTGCCCTTGACTGCTTGACATGTGACTCTGGCATGGGAATCAAAAGTCTGTGGCTTTCACAGTGAGAACAGCTTTGAAGCTACATGGAGATTTCTTCCCCTCCTTTGTTTAGTTAAAAGAATAGCCAAACCAGGAACAAGCTCTAAACCAGGGGTCTCCAACCTTGGCAACTTTAAGACCTGTGGACTTCAACTCCCAGAGTTCCCTGGGAATTGAAGTCCACAAGTCTTAAAGTTGCCACGGTTGGAGACCCCTGCTCTAAACTTTCTTAATGTGAAGATGAAATCAAAATATGCCCTTAAGCCGCTTGAAATAACAATGGTCTTCCACATGCCCCTTCAAGTAGTGGTGAGGATGAACAGCTTGCATGGTAGTGACACCCTTGAGTGCCGGTAGTTCTCAATGTAAGGCCATAATTGGGAATGGAGTTTCTGTCACTAAGTAAGGTAGTCGTAAAGCACAGCGTCATATGACTGTAGGGTTAGTGATGGCAGTCCCAGCACCTCCCATTGCTGTTACCGGTAGTCCTCGACCTACAATAGTTCAAAGTCAAAGGGGGGAAACCAGTTTCACTTAACAACTTTGTTACTCATTTACTAACTGCAGTGATTTACTGAACAACTATGGCAAGAAAATTCATAAAACGGGGGAAAACTCTGTTGACAAATGTTTCAGTTAGCAACAGAAATTTGGGGCTCAATTGGGGTTGTAAGTTGGGAATACCTATAGCAGAGTTCTGCAAACTTGGCAACTTTAAGACTTGTGGACTTCAACTCCCAGAATTCCTCAGCCAGCTTTGCTTTAAGCATAGGTGGCTGGAGAATTCTGGGAGTTGAAGTCCACAAGTCTTAAAGTTGCCAAGTTTGGAGACCCCTGACCTACAGTATTAAGTAAAGTCCACCAATCACGAGCTGAGGACCCACCCCAATCCAAGCCATTCTGGGCTTCGTGCCTCCAAGCCTTGGTAAGGGACTGCTTCTAAATCCCCCCCCCCCAAACATATATATATCTTCCTTTTGTCCTCCATGCACCCTGCTTGACAGGGCGGCAAACAGACCCTGAGTTGTGTGGAACTGGAGGTGCTTGCCACACCTCAGGAAGCCCCGGGTGCCCCAGGCCCAGCTTCAGTGGCCCTCCCCACCCTGTCTTCTGCTGTCCTTCACCAACTTCCTGGTGCTGGCGAGGCATGCCTGGCCTGGGTGTAGGGTCAACCTGGGCCTTTTGCAGCCCCAGAGCTGCAGTGTGTGGCAGTGGTGGGATTCCAATTTTTTTACTACCGGTTCTTTGGGCGTGGCTTGCTGGGCCTGGCATGGGAAGGATACTGTAAAATCTCCAGTCAGAGGTGGTATTTGCCGGTTCTGTGAACTCAAAATTTCCGGTACCGGTTCTCCAGAACCAGTCAGAATCTGCCGAATGCCACCTTTGGTGTGTGGTGTATTCCTTTGTGTTCTATTCCCAGGGCTGGCCTGAGGCTAGACTTTGCACTGCTTTTTGTGACCCTAGACTAGAATCGGTGCACCAAGGAACCCCGTTATATTTTGCTCTTGGGCTGGGCTGCAGCTGAGCTTTGGTGCCGGCCTGTGGTTTGGGGACTGTGAAAAGCAGTATGAAGCCCTAACCCTAATCCACAGTGTAATTGGGTGTGGTTCCTCAAACAGCCATAAGATGGAGCCAGAAACCTGGGTTGTTCTGTTGTTGTTAGTTGCTAGTTGTTCTGATGTTTGATGTTCTTGGTTCCTGTATTTTTCCCTATTGACTGTTGCTGATTGTCATTCTTCTTGGATTGCTGTAAGTCTGTTACTGAACTGTTTATGATACTGGACTTTGTTATTTGGATTATCCAAATAACTATTATTCAGTCCTTGGACTGAATACTGATTGCTTTAACCATGTATGACTTGGACTGCTTGTTGGACTTTGCTTAACCGTTTACTGGAAGTAAAACCTACATTTTACTATTCAGTGTATCTGTGTGCTGGTTGTGTGTTATTCAACATCACTCTCACTACGTCTCCCTGTGTGCACTCATTCTCCTAACGGGGAATTACCTCAACAGCTATTCCCTGTTTTCAGGAAGAAAACTGGCTTCATTCCCTTTTGTTCAAGGGGAACAAAACCTAGAAGCATTTTTCCATATAGGGATGGCTCTTTGGAATAGTCTCCCATTTGATAGGTGCCATCAGATTTGGGACCCTCAGCAAATGCACTAGAGCAGGGAGTCTCCAACCTTGGCAATTCTAAGACTTGTGGATTTCAACTCTCAGAATTCCTCAGCCGGCTTCGCTTAAAGTCGCCAAGGTTAGAGACCCCTGCACTGGAGCAGGGCTGTCAAACTCCCGGCCTGTGAACCGGATGTGTCACATGCTGCCCACGCCCGATTTGGCAAAGGAGAAAAAAAGTCCCGATACATCACATGACGACGCTGTGACACCATGAGCTTCATACCCCCGCACTAGAGGGACACTCAGCTCAGAGATATCCAGGCCCTAACTATGTTCCTCATCCTTTTCCCTCACTCCAGGTATTTAGGAAACCCCAAACCATCTGCAACTATAGAGGGGCCTCAGAGTGGGCCACCCAAAACATCTTCTGGAATCTGGATTGAATGCACGTGAGGATTGCAGATGGTGCTCCCTTGTGGGCTGAAGTGAAGACTGACTTTGGGGTCTCGTTCGCAGGTACTTCCAACCCATGCTGATTCTGCTAAGCTGCCTCTTCATAGGCCTGCTGTTTGGAGGATTCGTGTGGGCAGCTGAGAACAAGCCTTCCGTACGACGCTTCCGGCGGAATTACCCTGGCATATGTTTCTTTGCTATCCTTGGTTCTGCGTATTTCCTGGTGTCCCTTTTCGAAGGCTCTGCCACCTTCTTGATTTTCATCGCTCTGCCCATAATGTGTGAGTTCCCAGCTGAGGGGATATTTTTATTTATTTATTTATGTATTTATTTATTTGATTTATATTGCCGCCTATTTGCCCATGGCGACTCGAGGCAGCTTACCCAATGTAAAATCATACTTCAAAAAAAAAATAAAAATAAAAATAATAAGAACTAACAAAAAGAATCAAATAAATTAAAGTACAATAGAACAAAATTTGGGAAAGCAAAAAACAAAACAAAAACAAAAATGAACTCCCACCCCCGCAACCCAAAGACAGTGGATCACACTAGCCATTTGATGGGTTCCCCAGGCCCACCTGCAGAACCAGGTCCTCAGTGCCTTTCGGAATAGTATTAATGAGGGGGCAATTCTAATCTCTGGGGGAATGATGTTCCAGAGAAATGGAGCCACCACAGAGAAGGCCCTTCTTCTGGGTCCCACTAAGTGTATCTCCCTCAGGGGTGGGACCTCAGCATTCCCTGTCTCCTCGCTCTAATGGGTCAGGTAAATGTCACTGGCAAGAGATGTTTCCTCAGATAATCTGGACCCAAGCCATAAAGGGCTTTAAAGGTGACAACCAGCACCTTGAACTGTATATGTGGGAAGGCTGTGCAGCATCAGTGCAGCCAGTATGCCTGCTGTTCCTTGCGTCTGATGTGTCTCTTCCCAATCTGTTTAGGCTTGTACAGAACACCTGTTTTATTCTCAGAATATGGCGTGGACAGAATTTTTCAAGGGTGGGTTTTGTTGAGACATGCAAGCAAAGAGAATTGGATTTCATTTAGCATGAGAGAACATGTTTTTCTCTTCCTGCGGTACGGATCAATATGAAAACACAGAGGCCATTGCTGCCAAATGCTCCTGCAGCCAGGAGTGGCTCTGGTTTTCCCATCTTATGCTGCAACCCAAATGCTGCACATGGCTTCATGTAGGCAGAAAATGGGGAAGAGAGTTTTGTTCAGGCTTCAAACATTTAAAACAAGTTGCATGATTTACAGGAGTGAAGAAACGGTGGCACTTTAGGTGGCACTGCTTTTAATCCTCTTTATTATATGCCATTCTCTGAGCAGGAACGCAAAGAGAGGTTTTTTTAAAAAAAATTGTTTTCTTTTATAAACAGGGAACTGAAAGCTGACAGCTTGGCTTGCAGGCTTGTTTGGGTTTGCAGACTCTGGTTGGCTCTCTTCCTCCCTGTCTCCCTTTTATAAAAATGAAACTGATCTGAAGGATCAGGGATTCCCAATCTTCTCCTTGTGAAGGAATTTATGCAGAATGACCTTCCATTCCGGAGGATAACTCCGTTGCCCTCAGGGGAATAGAGTGAGGTTCTGGTGTGAAGTGGGAGGAGGTGGTTCTGCCTATTCCTCTGTTACCAATGAGTATAAACACACACACACACCCTCTTTCCCTTGCAGTGAGCCTCATCCATGCCTCCCTGCGTCTGCGGAGCCTTAAAAACAAGATTGAGAACAAAATCGAGAACATTGGACTCAAGCGCACACCGATGGGGCTGCTCCTGGAAGCTGTGGGCCAAGAGCAAGAGGCTGGATCCTAGACCATCAACATTGGTTTCCATTCCCTCTGGAACTACTCTCTTTCCTTCCAACAGACGCTGCGTGCTTATTGTTCAGCTTGCCTCAATCTAGCAACCTGGCTGTGAGTACCTGTGGAAGAGCCTCTAGCTTACACCAAACTCAGCAGAACTCCTGGCCTACAGCCGGGTAACAGCCAAAAGAGGAGATGGACTGAAATCAGCCTTACATTCCAGTTTAATGTTAAGTATTCCCCATTGGAATCAATATTTTTTTTGCTTTGGGAAGGAAGGCATTACAAAGAAAGAAAACTATAATTAAAAAAAAAAACACTCCGTAGTAAATTGTTGGTTTAGAATACATAGTTGCTGGTTGAGAGAGGGACAAAAATTGAAATCAGAACCAAATGAAATCAGTGTTGTTCTAAATTCAGCTTTTCCCCCACAAGATATGGTCCAGATATTTCGAGACTACAGTTTCCAAATGCTCCAGTTAGCTGGGAAATTCTTGAATTGCAGGAGGCTGTAGATGGTTGGATTGTTATTGGTGGGCTTTCAATGTATTATTCATTATTTGCATAATGCCGCTGCTCAAAGGGCTTCAGAAAACAGTATTAGGGCTACTTTGTGTAGGAACCCCATTACTTAGGCCATTATCATTTATCCCTTGTAGAGCAGAAAGCTTCCACACCACCCCCATCCACCCTCTCGTATGTTCATAGCAGAGCTGAGGCTGAAATGGGGGGAGTTTGGATTGTCTTGCTTACTCTTGGGACTGCGTCCCCTCTTCTGTAGAGGTTTTGGGCTCTTGGTATTCAGATGGAGGCAGCAAGTAAAGCAACTTGGATGAGGTTTGGCAGTGGGAGGGAGCAAGCCAATTTGGAGAAGATTTAGCGAAATCTTTGAATGAACGATGAAGGCTAATCACTTGCAAATCTTAAGAGGATTCTTTTATGAATGCTCTTAAGCGAAAGGGGAGGCTAACTCCCAAGTGCTGGTAAAGGAGACTATTTGATGTGCAAAAAACCCACAAAATGGCATCAAATGGGTAATTTGTTTATTTTAATCCCTATATTAGCATCTGTTTATATTTTTGAAGCCCAGATTTAGTAACTTTAATAAGATATTGCAGACTATACATTCCACTTCAAAGGTGTGGAGCTGCCCCTACTTTTGAGTATATTTAACAAGCAAAAGAACTTTTGTCTCTTTCTAAGACCAAATTAGGAAACTTCAAAACTCTGTCTTGACTCGTGAATGGCAATAAAGTGCAATTCAATTTTTTAACTTTTAGATTAGCTTAATGTGCACAGTATAGTTAGTAGAACAGGGTGTGTAAAGCATAATCACAAATCATAATCCTAAAATCTGGCTTTGCATTATGTGCAAATGCAAAATATTTTATCTCACAACAATCCTCTCTGTTCAGGTCATTTGGAATTCAGATGGTTCTCGTACAAAACTTCAGAGAAGAGACCAAACCACAGTTCTAAATAGTATACAATACATACAAAATGGGGTGTTAAAATACTGATCGTATTCTTTTGATCATGCTGTTTTGAAAAGAATGGAAAGAAGCAATAATTAAATGTATAATTTTGCTTTAAAAGGATTTTCCATCTAAGCTTTTATGATAGTTAAGAAAGTTCTTTGAATCTATATTACCTGGAGGGTTTTTTTGGCCTTCTAGAAAGTCCTTGTTTGCTATTAGCAGGAAATAACAAGCATTAACCTAACGTCTGATCAAACTATTTAGGCTGGTTCGTTCCAGTCTTTTCGGTCTTAAGTGATCAGTGGAGTTGGGTGGATGTTTGGGGAGTTGCATCTGGAACTGCATGTGGGCAGCTGCAATTTGCCTTTGTACTTGGTAGAATATGTGCAATACCCCAGATGTAATTTTTGTGTCTCATGACATCTGCTGCTTGTTGGGTGTTTTACTTTTCCAAAGCCAGGATCTTTGATAGCTCACTTCAGCTATCAAATCTCATTAGACTACTGGCTTTTCATGTATTTAGAACAATTCCCAAGTCCCTTGGGGGAGCTTGAAGGGAAAATGCTTCAAAATATGTAAGGTATGGATTGTAAACTGACCTATACAGGTTACAACAAAAAGTTTTTCTGAATTTGCAAAACAATTTGCAACATAAACTAATCACTTCAGCTGGATTCATACGATTCATTGTGATAAAATGCAGTTGACCAGTAGGTGAAACCAGTGGATACTTCTCTTGAAGTGAGTTGCTGACTTTGTTCAGCTTTTTGCTTCCCACTTTAATATGGAAGAAAATTTTAAGAGTTGTTAATCAGGTTGAGATCAGTTTGCTCAAACTGGGGGAGCTGGAATTGGAATTCTCATGATATGGTCAGTATTTAGGCAGTATGGAGTATAATCAAACCCAACTGGAGGCACCACATTGGTTATCCTAGCAGAGGACTTCTTGGTATATGGTTTGCAATTCTTGATATAGCCATTAAGTTAGAGATGTTCTGCTTAAGACATAAGTATCTATATTTGTCTTCCTGCCTGCATCATTTTGCAGTAGGTAAGAAACTACATGGCACTATTTTCTACCAAGTTGTCATGAGGCATCATTTAAAAGGGCTTTTTTTCCCTCTTAAGTCATACCTGGATGAATCAATTAAGCCTCTTGCAACCATACTAGAGGATGCAAAGCATATATGCCACTGTTTGTCGGTCTGCATACTAGGCTAGATGATTATGGGGAAAGGGAAAGCAATTAACAGATGCTTTATTCTAAGTGGGAGATTGCAGTTTGTGTTTTTCTGAAAGATGTTATCACTCACAATCCAGTCAAATTATGTAACAAGTGTTGATACATAACCTCAATGGTAGATTGTGAATGTTCCCTCATTTTTTAGAACAGGGCAGTCAAACTTGGCAGTCCACGGGCCGGATGCATCATGCGCTGGCCATGTCCACGCCCAGTTTAGCAAAGGGGGAAAAAGTTCCAATAGGTCATGTGACACCACCCTGACAATGTGAGTTTGACACCTCCTGCTTCAGGGGCTGCATGCAGAACATGCAGGTACAAACCCAACCCCCTAATTAAAGTTGAAGGAACTAAAATATCTACAGCTGCAGTTTGAAGGGATCGTTGCGTTTCATTTGGGGATTTCTTGCTGGGTTACTGAAAGAGATGGAAAGTGGCTTTCCCTCCATTTGCTCAGCTCTGGGAGGTGTGTCTGAGAGGTTTGATTGGAAGAAATCATGTATCTAGCGGTGAAGAGTGTCCCTCCATCAAACGGTCTGTTGAAGGATGGAGAATGCTGGTTTCACCAAATGTCTCTGTCTTGAAAGCTTGTTATTTACAGAAGTGAATGCAGCCTCCCTCTGTTTTTACACTTTTATATGTGCCAAAATCACTAGGACATCTTTCCAACTAGCAATAAAATTGGAGAAAGGTTTTCAACTGTTTGTAATCATGATTGTTTAGATGAAGGTTTAAGGTGTTTAACTTTTTGTAGTGTTGTGGTCTGTACGTAAACGCAGTTTTATTGCAGAAGAGTCAGCTTTGAAGATTGCTTCTCATGTGGAAATCCTCAAATTTGGATGAAAGGAGCTTTCCAGAAAAATACACAGATCTTTTTTTTTGAATCATTGCCCCAATCTGTACGATGAACATTCAGATCCAGATGCACATGAGGGAGACCAGGGAATAGCATGGAGTTAATTTTTCTCAGAAACCAAACAAATAGCATTGTACAATTTAAGTGTACCAGTTTAAACTCTCTACATATGGGAAATAAAGTCTTGTGATTTTCATGACACCATTTCTCATGTAGTCTCATGTTTCTTCTCTTTTTGTTCTACAACCACTTTTGCATGTGCAGTGCCTTTCCTGAAAGAGACAGTTGGGAACAGCTGTCAAAGCAGCTTTACAAGATGTGAGTAGCTTTAATGTTTCAAAAAAGGTGCTTCATACACAGCCCTGCATGTTCCCAAGTACAAGGCAAAGGATTTGCAAAGCCCTGATGTTTAGCAAAGAGGATTACACAACTGCTGTCCATTCAATTCTCTGTGAGCGGGTTAACTTTTTAAAAAATGCTCTTCTTTCAGGTGTTGTGTGCATTATTGAATTCTATTATAATCAAAGTGGACTCCTCCTAGTCAACAGTACTCCTTGATGATCCTAACCAAATTAAATGGGCAGATTCTTTTAGCCATTTTCCTTCCAGGAGGAAACCTTTCGAGGCATTTGTGGCACATTTCTGTCTGCTTTATTTTGATAGCAATTCTTCAAGGCAAGTCACGCTGAAATAGCCACCAAGTGTTCCAGTTACTAAATGAAGTTTAAAGCTCACAGATTAGATGCTGTCTAGTCCAGGGGTCAGCAACCTTAAACACTCAGGCCCACAAAGGGCCTAACCAGAAGCCCCCCCCCCCATTCAATTCTGGAGCCAACCAGAAGTCAAGTCCCCCCACCATAGAGTCTCCTAGCACAGAGTCCTTTTTCCTCTACCTATCCTAACCGAAAGCCCTATCAGTTGTGGAGCTGACCAGAACAGGGAGCTGATGAAAGAGCCACATGTGGCTCCAGAGCCGAGGATTGCAGACCCCTGGTCTAGTCATTTTCCAGTAGTGTTTACACCCTGATCCTGACATGAAGCTTTCACACAATCATGGCCTCGTTTACAATCTTTATTATAGAAACTTTCTCTCCCTTATGCACAGTGCTCAGTTTTACATTTAGATCCCCATATATAATCTATACATTAGTGTATATTAAAAGGACACACAAGACAGTGACTCCAATATGGCCCTTGTTCCTTCAGCCAGGGATAGGGACAGGGAGAAAACCGGAGCCTCTCTTGGGTTCTCTCAACCTCCCACCTTCCCTCTGCTCCAGGAATGAACCTGGATTCCATTGGCACAGAGTTTAAACAAAGTGACTTTTCCTTTTATGTGCAATTGTGAGAGCAGGGGAAAACCATCACACATTTTACAATTATGATGATGATGATAATGGTTATTATTACAGTGAAAGGAAAAAAAGGCAGGATATTCCTTCCAAGTTTTGGAAAAATCGGGGGAGAAGGCAGAAAGCATATCAGATGAAAGGTACAGAGAAAATAACCAGTCCAACCTAGCAGGCAGAAAAGGGTGTGCAGCCATACTTTTAGAAAAATGAAGGGTTACACTGCCTGTTAAAGTTGGTACAACCCATTTCCCAGTGAGAGTTGGGTTTTGATACACGCAGGTATGCCCACAGCAGTTTTGAGGAAGGCCACGTGGAAGTGGCTGTCCTTTCCCATAACCCACTCCATGGATCAGACTGTGTTACACCTTCATCTGGGATTTATTCCCCCTTCCCCCTGTGAGAGGTAATTGCTGAACTGAATGGGTGGAGCCAATCACTGCATTCCTATAATCCAGCACTATGGTGGAGTTCCCCTGCTAGGAGAAAGGTCAGGGCCATGAAATAGGTTCATCCAATGGATCCTGCAAATATTTCCCAAATCCCCTACTGTCCTCATTCAGGGCTTTGCAAGAGCAGGATATGAGTAGGAAGGGACAATAAATTGAAGGGCAAACTTTTAAGTTTTTCACAGTGAGGGCAACAGGAGTCGTATAGATAGATCTCTCTTTTTTTTCTCTCTCTACTTTTTACAGGACTGATGTTCATTAGCAAGATGACAGATCTGTGCTATATAACATTTCACAAGAAACACACATTGCACAAACCTCTCCATTTATACATTCCAGGGTCCAGGGTTAATCCCCAACACGGAGCACCATGGCAGTAACAGTGCACTGTTCCCCAAGTGAGCACAAGAGAGCGCCACCCACAGCAGAAAAACCCTTTTATGGAGAAGTAGTAAACAGATTTCCCACCCACCCAGCCCACAAAGTCTGAAATGGGAGGGGTGGTGGTTAACAATTGTAGGAAGAACTGTGGACCCACTCCTCCCTCCCCTCATCCTGTGGTCCAGTATGACATGCAACAACTCACCCTCACACATGTGGAAACCTACCCTGCCAGCAGGGAGCCCCCCATCCCCACAATGGTGCATCACTCCCAAAAGAGAGGCACCAGCAAGAGAAAAAAAAGGGAAAACAAAAAAGGCAGGAGGTCCCCTTGGGGGAAAAGGGGAGTGGGGGGAGAATCAAACCAACGTCCCTGGGGTTGGGTGCTCTGTGGAATCCAAGCTGTAAGGGCCAGAAGAATCTTCCAGGTAAAGCAGGTCCACAAAAGGTCTGAGCAGAGTAAAGCAGAGGAAGAAAGGAGAGAGAGAGAGAGAGAAAGAAAGAAAGAAAGAAAGAATGAATTAGACAAAGGGGCAGAAAGGAGTCATGCAACAAGTGAAAATACTTATCTTCCCTCTTGGTTTGTCTCCAGTTCTGGACCCAGTTTACCCTACACTAATCACCATCCCAGTTTCCTTTGGTTCATTCAATGGGTCTTTGCCATCCATGACAAAGAACCAGCCTTGCAACTGGCCAGAGGCTTCAGACTTTAACTCCCATTGTCCCCAGCCAGCAAAGGGGTGGTGAGTCAGGGAAAGTGGCTGTGTAAGGATACCTGCCTCCTTCCTCTTCCTTCTCTTCCTCATGCAGGCCTTTCAAATAGTTTAGAATTTTCAGCCAGAGAAGCGCCAGTTGTTTTGAAAAACGGGGAGTGTAGCCAAAGAAAGAGGGGGAGAGCAGAGGGAGGAGGCCCAGGGTTGGCCTTAGGCAAGCAAGGGGAGGGGGAGAGGGGAGGGGCTGCTGAGCTTGTCACGGCAAAGGAAAAAAACGGGCTGCATACCTGCCATAGAGTGGCTGCCCCGCATAGCTCACAGAATGAGGCAGTCCACCTCCTATTACTGGCCCCCCGTAATATCCCACATCGGGGTTGGAGGGTCCCGGATCACAGTAGCCTCGCAGGTGCTGATGTACGGACTGAGATGGTCCTCGTCTCTCTGGTGCCCCGCGTTGGGTAATTCCAGCGTTGCGTAAGTACCAGTCCCGGAGCCCCTCCAGAGCAAGGGCTTTGTGGAAGTTGCGTGGAGGAAGTAAGGGGGGTCCATAGCCAACCTCGCGGGACTGTGGGGGCAGCAGCGGCCCGCAGGATTTAGTGCGGGCAGCGGGTTGGGCTCGGCGCTGAAGCGGGCTTTCAGAAAAGGCTCCCCACTCCAGATGTGGGGGCCCGTCCCTGCGAGACAAATGCTCACCACCCCCACAGCTCCGGCGTTCTAGGTAATAGTCCAAGAGGAGATCGTTGTAAGGTGGGCGAGGGGTCCGTCCAGAGAGGCAAGGGGTCAGGGCCTCGGCACTCTTGAACGGAGGGGCAGTGGGCAGGAGGGGGTCTTCTGAAGGGGCCCGTTCAATCAAGGCCTCGGAGCTGTTGCTTCGACGGGTCCGAGCAGCAAAGAGGGAAGCTCTGTCGGCACTGGTGTCCCGGCTGGGAGGGCCAAGCTGGGAATCGTGGCTGCCTGACCACTGGCGGGAGTGGAGAGATGGGGCCTCTGACCTGGGACGGAGTAGAGGATAAATTATTGCTTTTAATTTTATGCTAGATAGCTTTGAAATTAGAAATACAATTATATGCATGAAGTGGAGTAAGAATCTCTTGCATATCCTAAATATCCATCTAGAGCAGGGGTCCCCAACCTTGGCAACTTTAAAACTTGTGGACTTCAACTCCCAGCTTTGCTGGCTGAGAAATTCTGGGAGTTAAAAGTCCACAAGTCTTAAAGTTCCCAAGGTTGGAGAGCCCCTGCTCTATAGAGTTGTTGTTTTACCTGTTGCATCTAGAGGTGCCTATTAGCTTTGTTTCCTTTTCAGTCCGCTTGTTTTGGTCAGGGGGTGGACTTGGTTAGATAACCGCTTGGTTAAATAAGTCTGCATCCAGCATGACTGGGGCAATTCAAGATTCCTCACCCTCTCCAAAAAGAAAAGGATGGTAAGTTCTCAATTCCCTGCATGAATTACCATTGCAGTGTTACTACTAGGGCCATATCAAGTCTTCTTCCAAATTTGAGGCATCGCCCAGAGTAGGAAGTTGAAGCAGAAACATTCCACTTTGGGGTAGTAATACTGAAGTGTTCCCTCCCATGTGCATGCCTTAAAAAGGTTACAAGGACAGCAAAAGTTTGGATGACACAAACTAGAGTAAAACAGTTTAGAGGCACTGCTGTCTTCCTGATTAGTTTGCAGGATCTTTGAAAACCGATCTTGACCTTTTCTTGCTACCCGCAGCCGATTCCCTCAAATATCCCTTTGGATTCCTTGTGCAACCCACCCCTGAATTTAAAGCCTCAGTTAAGTGCAGTTTGACACAAAGTATAGCAACAATTTACTGTGCTTCAAATTGCTAGTTACTGCATGGAGAAAAAATAGTAAAACGCTGTCAGTAGGCCTGCCGTCTACAAGGCAGGAGAAAAGGAGAGAAGAAAGGGGATTTAGGCTACCTTAACTGGTGATTTCCACTGCACGCACTTCTTGCCAACACTGGAGTTGCTGGAACGCTCCGGCCCTCAAAACTGGACATGCTTCTGGGGAGAGTGCGATTGGGGCTGTGTAAACAGACAAGGATCCTTTTTTAAACAAGTGGGTTCGGCTCTTCGTGTTTCAAGAGCCACGTTGCATGCTCACATGTGGACAAGCACTTAGACTAAAAGGATGATTCCAAGGTGTCCCCCCCCCCCGGCCAAAAAAAAGTGCTCCGAAAGCCTGAGTCACCAAGGCAAGCAGCTCAGTTTGGTTGGCAGAAGAAGCTTAAAAGCTGCCCTCTAAGCTGCTTTTTTTCCCCCCTGTTTGTTTTCCTGGGAAGGAAGAGTTCAATCCCATTTATCTTCACAAAACAAGCTCTAGGGAGAGATGACAAGATATCAGCTGAATGGGATTTTCTACTCCTTCCCTTATTGTCTGTAGTTACCAATTTCCACTCTAGTTCCTAACCATAAGTGAAATCTTGACAAAGGGCATTCAACCTTGGCCACTTTAATAAGCTTTCTGGACTTCAACTCCCAGAATTCCCCAGCATGACTGGCTGGGGAATTCTGGGAGTTGAAGTCTGCAAGGCTTAAAATGGCCAAGATTGGACACACCTAATCTGGACGCAACGGGCCAAGCTTTCACAGCCAATTGAACAAGCCAGAAAACTCCCAGGATGGTATTATTTTAACAATCCTTCCATGTAGCAGATTTCCAAATTTTTCTGTATGGTTAAAGAAAAAAGGGTGGGGGGGGAACAAAAAGAACTCATCCTTTCAAAATAGGCCACAAGCCCTCAGAATCTAGTCTATTTCACTTCTTTTCTCCACTACCTGCAGGAATTATTTTATAAGCAAAATATTAAAATAATTACACCCCACAATTCCATCAGAATCATTTTTGTTGCGTATGTAAAATCAGGCTTCTAAGCCCACACAAAACTCTTATCCATGCTGACAGGTCAACCTGGGTTGCTTTTCCCCCATTTGCTCAGAACAGCCGTCCGGCATCTTTGGCCAACCTGGTTGGGCTGGCAACAGAGTTCCTGCGGTCCTTGGCCTCACTGTACACATCAGGCTGCAAAATTCGCCAGCCTGGTCGGCGGTCAGGACTGCTGGAGATGGCACGTAGGTGATCTCGGGCCTTGGGAGGTGAGGATCTATCTGGGAAAGCTCCCGGGTGGTTGGAGACTTTGGAAGGATGGAAGCTGCGAGGGTCATCTGAGGACAGAAGACAGTACATCTGCACATCTTGCCAAAATAGAGCCACCCCCACAATTTAAAAAAAAAACCCAACGGTCTCAAAACTTTAGATTTTTTTCTAAACAAACAACTATCACCTGATGAAACTGCTTCTAGACATAAACATGGTTATAAAACTCACATATACAAAACTAAATGATGGGAGAAGCTCCTAGGCCGCTAGTTTTTTTATATCCTGTGCTTTGAAGATGATGTAGGATAATTCTTGTCTTCTATGCATAAGCCATCATGAAACTCAAGAACCATGGTTCCAAATGATGGTTAAATTAACTCCCAAATTTTGTTTTGAATACTTATTACAATATTCATATAAAATAATTAACACCCTAAAAATAAGCCTTCCTTTGCATCCAAAATTCCAGAAACATTATCGATTAAAAGCTCTATGAAATAACTATTTTCACACTTTCTCTTTTAATAAAACCCTCCCGATCTCTAGGGAGTCAAGTAAAGGCTCGAAAATATTGTCTCCTGCCATCCACAATTTCATGTTAATAATACCCAAAACCAAACTTTTAACATTTAAAACCAGTCCCTTGAACTATATTCAGAAGACCATTGGCAACACTGTGCCTACAATAATGCTACTGTATAGGATTACAGTACTTCTCAGCTGTTAGCAGGAGGGTTGCTACATTTTATGCTAATAGTAGCATCCAGGTGATCTTTAAAGATAGCTCCATATGCAACACATTGCAGTCATCCATCCTAAGAGTGCTAAGGTGTGAGTAACTCTCTCTAAATTCTCCCTTCCAAGCGGAGACATAACTATAAGGCAAAATATACTAGTCTTATATTCTCTAAAAGCATGCATTAAATGAGACAACCCCATACAAACATGGACAGTCCATGTGGTTATGTATCAGTCCAATGGTTGGTAAAGAGTCATTTTCTGCACCTATATAAGAGCATCTTTATCTCATCGTTCAGTATCCCTCAAGAATTAGAGGACAAGGCTGTCTAGGAAATTTTGATTCTTCAGACCATTTTATTTGTGAGAATTGTTGTTTGTATCTGTTTATCTCAGACCATCAAGCACTCTTCTTTGATCTGAGAATGACTACTAGGCCATGCTTACCATTTTCATGGCTGGCTGATTCAGAGAGGGAGCTGCTCTCCGAGTGAAATGCCTCTTCTTAAAAAGAGAGAACAAAAAAAAAAAGAAATGAATGAGAAAGTGGGAAGATAAAATAGTGCTTCTCAACTTTGGCAACGTTTAAGATGTGTGGACTTCACTCCCCCATCTAGCGGGGGAATTCTGGCAGGTGAAGTCCACACATCTTAAAAGTTGCCAGAGTGGAGGCCCTTTGATGACATATATCAGCTAAATGGCGGTGGGTCATTCAACGTGATTTACATATGCTGCTGTTGCTGACGATAATACCTTTCCCAACACAAGAGGAATCATCACTGCTTAGGCAAGTGTCTTTGTATTTCAAAAAGAAAATACAAAGTACAGTGTATGATGCTTCCACAAAACACTCCATGCCCCTCCAAATTGTTCTCTGTGTGGCAACTAGATTTTTAAAAAACTTTCGATTTGTTGAATGGGTTAGGTTGGTTTTTTTTTTAACCGATTTGATGTCTATCCCATCTTTCAGTCAGGAGTTCAACATGGCACACATAGTATTTCCTCCTCCTATTTTTTTTCCCCCTAAACAACACTCCTTTGAGACAGGCTGCAGAGCAAGAGAGTGAATGGCTTAATATCACCCGGTGAGATTCTGGGCCTGAGGAGGAACTAAATGCCAGGTCTCGATACTCTAATTCAATACCTTCACCACTATAATAATGTGTTTATCTTCAAAGTCTTCAAAAAAATAATAACAATAATCCCTAAATGTTTTGGAACAGTACTCCATACTGGCTGTCAATCTGAAGGAACTTCAGCATGGAGCAAGGGAACAGTCCCATCTTCCTCTAGCTCCATCACGGCTGTCATGAAGCTTCCCACAAACTCCTCTTTGCAGCATGTTCCATCCCGCTTACAACTTTCCCACAGACTCTGAATCCCTCTGCAGCAACCTGTACCTGTTGAGCTAAATAATGGCCGGCCTTTCTAACGAAGAATCTAGGGGAAGGATAAGAATATTTGGGGTGTTTAGAGAATTAGAAGTGAGGGGCCAAAGAAGGGATTAAAAGGTCCCACGGTTAAAACAATGCTGTCTTACGTGGCCTGAGAGACAGGCCTTCTCAGGGGCTGCCTCTGTTCTGGGGAACAGCATCCCCATCAAATCCTCTCAGCCCCAACCCTGCTGCACTTTTTAAAAAAAGCCACAAGACCTGTTTCTTTCAGCAGGGTGAATAGGAGCCTGCTTTTGAGACTGACCAATGCTTTTTTTGTTTGTTTATTTTTGTAGCTTGTTATCACCCCGATTCCTTTTTCCTTTCTGCTTGTGTTTTTAAACCATGTCTATTACAGCCTGGTATGTTGCTTAGCATGTCTGTGGCCAATGAAGCAGCTGAGAAATTGGCTAGCAATCGGCATAACTTACCGGGGGCAGCTCTCTGTAGGGGTCCTTTGCCCAGCCGCACTCGGCATTCTGCTACCTGCACTTCCAGCTCCCGCAGACGCTGGGCAGCATCTGCCTGAACCTGCCGCCGGCGGCGGCGCTGATCAACTGTTAAGTCAGGGGCAACTGCTAGCCGTCGGGCAGCCTCAGCCACTTGCTGCTGCAGGGCCAGCTCCTGGCTCAGCTCCTCCAGCGAAGGGTTTTCCTAAAGTATAACATTTATACACTTATACATAGCATACATATAATGTTATATGTATAAGATTTTACCATAACACCTATTATGTTAACATACAAACTATGAACATATAATATTATGTTATGCTAACACATATTATAATAACACATATTTATATGTTTATGTTTTGGGGATTTAACTGAACACCGCCCAGAGTGAGTGAGATGGTTGGTCTCCAAATTTGGTAGTAGCAATAGCAATAAAGACTTATATACCACTTTACACTGCTTTACAGCAGACTCCAAGCTGTTTATACAGTTAGCATATTGGCCCCAACAATCTGGGTCCTCATTTTACCCACCTTGGAAGGATGGAAGGATGAGTCCACCTTACATATAAATAAATAGAAAGGTAGGGATGTGGCATCAGGACTGTCCCCAAAGTCCAACGTGTAATAGAGATGCATGGGTCCCCTCATTCTCTTATGCATAAGATTGATCGCTCACCTCATTCTTCAAGACAGGGGCAATTCGGGACGCCACTATTGTTCTCCTCCTCACTGGCCACAGCCTTTCTCCGGGTTCCAGAGGATATTCTGGGGGTAATTTTCCTGTCAATTCCTGACATTGAGAGGAGAAACAACCAACATGAAATAGGTATGAGATCTAGAAATGAAACAAAGGAACTCACTGGAACTTGATATTAGATTTTTGCCCAAGGAGACAAGCTTCATACCATTTCTATGAAACTCTTCAACTCTGCAGCTAAAACACCTTGGCCCGAGAAGTCATTTTGGGCCCATTAGGAAACCAATGGCTCATACACACTTGCCTTCCTGACCCTGATGGCTTTAAATCATGCTGATCCATTCTTTACATCCAGCCAACCTAGCCAGTGAGGATGAGCACTGGCCAAGCAGCCTTAGTAGTCCATGATATCTGGAAAGCACTAGGTGGGCTATTGCATTCTAAGCAGAAAACGTGGGCTGACCTTACCCCACTTCCTGAGGTGGCATCTCCTTATGTTATTACATCTTGAAGAAACTCAAGCCAACCTTTTCCTTTTCCTTTCTTGTGTTTCTGCAAAAGAGTGACTTCCAAGCCCTCAATTAGCTTAAGACTTTCAGGTGCCCATTCCTTGTTTCTTTTTGTGAGCATTTGCTCATGACCTACCTGATTAAAAATAAAACTCTCAAAGAGTTTGAACCCTGACACAGAGCAGAAAACGTATAAATTCAGGGTTGGATGCATACCTCTGCCCAGCCCCACTTAGTGCTTTTCAGACGTCCTGGACTACAAAGCCTGTTTGGCCAGCACTCAGTGACAGTGGTGGGGATGATGGTCTAACCAACAGGATAAACCTCAGGTTGGGAAAGTCTAGCTTCTCAAAGCAGTAGATCCACTGCCTCAGTCCCTCCCATTGTCATGGTTACGCACCGCTTCCTGCAGGCAAACTCGCCGCAGCTCCTTCAGGCGCAGGCTGAGCACCTGCTGGAGAGACTTCTGCTTTTCCAAGAGTTCTTGGACCCGCTCTAGCCGAATTCGAGGACAGAGCTCTCGCTGCAGAGCTTCTGCAGAAGCAAAGGCAGAGCAGAAAAACAAGGGATGAGGCTTCGGATTCACTGTCGGTCACTGAAATGACGCTGAACAGGTGGTGGAGGGAAGGGAGTTACCTGAAGAGCTGTAGCTGGATGAATTTATCAGCTGCCCCTTCACTTCCATGTCTTCTGGAGAAAGTTCACCTTGCTTCTTGCCTCCAAGGGAAATCACTTGGCTCTGAGACCCATCAGGAATTCATAGATGGAGGACAGTAGACGGTTACTGTCAAGGGAAGAGAAAGGAGGGATATAAAGGGGACGTGCTTCTGCTGGCCCAGGCAAGGTGAGTCATCAGCAGAGGGCAGGATACTGCCAAAAATAATTAAAAATCTGCTTGACTCTCACTGTGGCATGCATAACCACCAGCAGACAGGAAGGGACCGGAGTGGTATTTTGTGCTCAGAAGAGCTCATGTTTGAGGAAGAAAGAAGCTGCAGAGATCAATTTACTCACAAATAAAAACAAACATCATGGAAGATGCCTGTTTCTTTGGAAAGGTTTTTTTTTTTTTTTTTTCAGACATGTTGGACTTTACCTCCCATAGCCAGCATGGAAAACTGGAGGATGTGAAGCTAGGGAAGAATTGCTAGCCAAAGATGACTTGCAGTTTCTATAGTCTGACCCAAGACTATTGACTGCTGAGTGAAGGGTGGAAAACTGCAACGCCAAATCTTATGTCCTCCTGTCTCGCAGCCTATTTAATTTTCCAACGCTGGAATCATATCACTCTAATTTGGGGGGGTAACACATGTCCGTCAGCAGCAAAATTTGGCCAACTGAGATTCCTGTTAATGGTCGCATTCAACTACTCGCAACAGGTCACTCCAAATTCTGGAACTCAAAGCTTTGAGAAGGACCCAACCATTGATAACCAACCTTTGTGGTCTGTGCAGCAACTGCATCCAGGAGAGGATTCTGTGGAAGCTTTCCCCAACCTAGGAATTCTGGGAGTTGTAGGTCTAAGGCAGGGGTCTCCAACCTTGGCTCCTGGAAGCCTGGCGGACTTCAACTCCCAGAGTTCCACAGCCAGCTGGCTGTGGAATTCTGGGAGTTGAAGTCCACCAAGCTTCCAGGGGCCAAGGTTGGAGACCCCTGGTCTAAGGCATCTGGAGAATGTTTATTACGAGAAAGACTGCACTGTAGGCAGCATTTTAACTTGCTGTAATTGGCACTTGTGTTATGCCTATAATTGTAGAGGGAGGGAGGAATGCATCTTTCTTTGTGGTGGGTGTCTTTTTCAATTTGGCTCCTTCCAGAGATACTGACTACTGTTCCCAACAGTCCCCCACACAAAAACAAGTAGGATGGGATTCTACAAAATGTTTGAAATCACCCAAATGTTAAACACCTTAGAGCAGGGGTCTCAAACACAATTTACCTGGGGGCCACTGGAGGCAGAGTCTGGGCCGCATAATATTATACTTTATATTATACTTTATATTTATATTATACACTAATCTTATATTTTCATATCACGGTGGGGGCCACAGGATATCGTCCTGCGGGTCGCAATTGGCCTGCGGGCCACGAGAATGAGACCTCTGCCTTAGAGGTAATCCTCAATTTACAACCATTCATTTGGCAAGCGTTGAAAGGTACAATGGCATTGAAACAAATTACTCTTAACCAGTCTTCCTCACACTTACAACTGCCACAGCATTTTGAGGATATCAAAATTCAGGCCCTGGAGGTCGCCCTTTGCTTGGCCTCTGACAAGGAAGCTGGATGTGTTTCCTGTGGTTCGTTTAATAACCACAGTGGTTTGCTTAACACCCACGGCAAAAAAAGAGGCCGTAAAATTGGTCACAACTCACTTAACAACCACTTTGCTTAGCAATGGACGTTCTGGGGGCCCTTTTGATCATAAGTCGAGGACTATATGTGAGTTATCCCAGAAATCATATATGCAGGGAGCAAGGAGTTGCTGTTTTTAGATACGGTATTGTGAAAACATTCATGCTTTTTCCGGCAAGGAGAAGAAAGAGCACGAGAGATTTCCTACTTCAAATGCCCACATACCAAAACTGGTTTTATACTTTAAGCAGGAAGAAGCTAGAAGCAAAGGAAAAAAGGTGTCCACTGATCTCACGCTCTCTTACCTGCCCCAATCCCCCAGCATCCAGAGCTCACAGGCATTGTGCTTCACATTATCCAACTTTTAATTCCCTTCCCCTCAGCCAGGGATACTCTCAAAAGCAAGATTTGCCAACCTCAAGTCCTCCTGGCATTGTGCTCTCAATTTAAATAGACATTTGCACGTATTATATTCTTTGATATTGTTATGTTGATGAGTTCTCTTGATGGAGATAGCCCTGGTAATTTCGAGCCAAAAGAGAACTTTTGCACAAGCCACTGGGATTTGCACTTTTTCCCAGCCCAGGACAGCCCCCAATGGGAGAAAAAGGCAAGAAACCCTCCTGCGGGTTTTCCTCCTCCTCCTCCTTCACTACCAACTCAACCAACAAACAAGCCTGGTGGGAAGTCTGGGGGCAGTGAGACAGCTGGTCCCTGCCTTACACAATCTCTGTGCTGGGGCCAAAGGCCACAACTGCTTTTCGGTGAGCCCGATCCCGGCCAAGCCAGCTGGGAGTCCAGGGCAAGAACAGGGCCAAGAAACCACCCAAATGACATAACTAATTTGAGTCACAGGCCAAGAACACCTGTTGCCATAAAGCTCACCAAGACTAACATCCAAATCAGGTGGGCTTGCTTGGGAAGTGTTTGTCCAGTACAGCCTGGCCCCACCTCTGTCATCTTTTTTTTAACTGTTTTTTTTTTAAACTATGGGTAACAGATAATTTGAATATAAGTACAAATTTATGAGACGATAAAGAACAGGATATACAGGTAAAGAACCAAATATAAGCAGTGAAACATGGGTGGATAGCCAACAAATCTGAAATCACCACATTCTAATACATTATTACAGCATATAATATTATAATTCATTTCATATCCATTTTCCAATCAAAATATGTCCCAATAACTTTAAACTAAAGGTATTTGGTCAACACTATTCAAATCATTATAGAAAGAGAGAGAGAGAGAAACTGTATGTGATCAACAATTGGAATTGCTGTCACTAAGCAAAGTTGTGTGATGTTACCTGACTGTGTTTATTTAGCAATGACAATTCTGGCAGTCTCAGTTACCATTGTTAAATGAGGACTGTGTGGGTTGTTAAACAAGGACCTCATATCATTACAACTTCTGGCTTCCTGCTGGCTTCCCCATTGTGTTTGCTTGTGGGATGATGTTAGCGCACACTGGAAATCCCAATCACCTGACCAGAGTTTGCTGCAATATTGTAACTGTGGGAACACTGTGATAGCTGGACCTATGTGAACCCATCATAAGTACTATTTGTTGAGTGCCACCATATCTTTGAACAGTCACTGATTGAATGGCCATAAACCAAGGAACGATCTGTAGATAATATAATGTCAAGTTAAAATGCAAATCTGAAAACCTTAATCCTGAACGTGGCACAATTCTACATGCAACACTGTAGTCTAGAAATGGTTTTCAAATAGAATTGAACTCTACATCAGATCTAGTTTTTTAAATATGAAGTTATTTTAGACATTGTGGCATATTCGCAAACTTTGGCTAACCATTCTTCCAAAGAGGGGAATCAAACATCCTTACTAATAAAAAGCATACAGAATGCATTAACATAAACAATGCCAATTCAGAATATTTTGGAGAAATATAGGGCTGAATGAAATTTAATAAAACTATCTTGGAATTCAATGGGATTACAACTTTCAGGATTTGTTCCATTTTATATTAAATAATTTTCCAGTATGGCTGAGCTTTGCAACATTGCCACCACACAAGGAAAAATGATCCGACCATTATATTTCCATCATTTTTTCAGAAAAGAAATAACTCATTTTAGCAATTAAGACTGGAATGATGTATCAACAGTAAAACATTTTGTACCAGTTCTGTGTATAATATGCAAGGTAAAATTAATGTTCTTTTTCCATTACTCACTGTTATATATCTACAATTGTGTTCTAATTCTGTACCATTTAATTGTAGTCGTTGATATGTTTGGGTTCTGAATCTTAGTTCACAAGAAAGTTATAAATTGAACCTAACAAATGTTCAATATTATGCATTGTAACATTTTCAAATTCAATAAATGTTCTCAGTGTTCCTTCTCCTTTCTATAATTCTTTTATTGTTGTGCTGCTGCTTATTTGAAAATACTGAAACCAATTAGAAGTAGAATGTGCCATTTTTCAGGCTATGTTTTTGCCCTTATATCTTTCTCATCATTAAAGTTCCAGCACTCTCCACTCCATGTTGCTCATGTGAGCTCCACCACAACTTCCATTACCCACTGCAAGCATACCTACAATTGCTATAGAGTGTGGGAGCTATAATTCAGAGCCCCTAGTGGTGCCAAGCTTAAGAAAGCTGCCTGTAGATCCTCTAGCACTTAAAAACAAGGTGTAGCAAATACAAATCCATTTAGCCATAATTCCTTGCAGACAAGCGTAAACATACATTTGCTATTTCTACAGGTTAGTGAACAGATCCTCCTACCGTATTTCCACAAAACAATATGAGGGCCAAAAGGGAAAGGGGGAAGCAGCCTTACCACTGATATTTTCTCCTTTCCAAGGCTCTTGAGATTAGCACATTACGCCTCCCAGTAATTCCTTTTCCATGACTCTTTAGTATCAACACCTTCCTTCTTATCCCTCCCAGTGATTGTTCTCAGGGAGTGGATAAGGAAGGTGACTATTGGGAGTTAGTGCTGTTCTATTGCTCCATTTCTATTAAGAAAGAAAGAAAACGATAGTAGTAAAACCTAGAAAAAATCAAATCTGACAGCCATGAGAGGAACTATCTGGGTATATGGAGCTTAAAGATCAGATCTCATGGCTTAATATATTATCTTAACATAAGTTAATATATGGCTCTGCATTGCATGTTGTTTTGCTTTGGCTTACTAAATAAGCCATGACTGTCTAGGTTTGGATCTCCTATTCCAAAATTAAGTAAACCATACTATGGCTTAATGCGATGCCTGAATTCAGCTTACTTTGTGTGATCTAGGCATATGGAATTTAGTCAATCAGACATGGGTTACCACTCCCTCCCTGCCAGCAATTCAGTCCTGACTAGATTAAGGTTGACTCAGCCTTCTGTCCTTCAGAGGTCGGGAAAATGAGGACCCGGATTGTTGGGGGAAATAGGCGGATTCTGTAAACCGCTTAAAGAGGGCTGTAAAAGCACTGAGAAGCGGCATACAAGTCTAAGCGTTATTTCTATTCTTCCCATTTTGCATACCAAGCAGGGGTGGGGAGAACGAAGACAAGCAATGTAGGATTTGAATACAGCCCTGCATTAAGCCACAGTTATATATCTGCACGCTGCATGAAACCAGTTTACCGAACTGCAGCCTGCTGAATAAACTGGTCAATTGGCTTTTCACAAAGCAACAAAAAGGACATTATAGTTTAATGGATGACTCAGCCAGAGTGAAAGAATTTCCTGCATGGTGACTACAATGCTGGTGTAGAGTTCAGTAGGTGGAGCCCTTCCCCGGAAACCCTTACAACACCTGGTCATGTCATCTTGTCTGGCAGCGCTACAGCAAAGGTTCACCTAATCCCCAGACAAGAGTCAAGGAGAGCAGGCAGCAACACATCCTCCTAGAGTCAGCAAGATAGCAATTTCCTCAAACCCCACCACCACCACCCCGCTCTACTTCTGGAACCATTGATTTCCAAGAGTGCTGGACAAAATTCAGAGACACCCCGGTTTCCTATCAGGTTTTCATTTTTAGCCCCAGATCCTTTTTTTTTTTTTTTTTTAAAGACTTCAGTTCATCCCTGAATGAGAAAAGTGAAACAGTCCTCTGGGGATTTACAAAAATGGTGCACTCTTTACTGCCATCCAGTGGTTACTGTGCAGATTGCATCTAGCTGCGGAGGCATCACCTATGCCCCAAGAGTCAGATTCTGTACATGACATGCAGAAGGAAATTGAAAAGATAATAGATAACAGGCTTAAGCCCCAGTACAGGTAGTCCTCAACTTGCCACAGTTCACTCAGTCACATTCAAAGTTACAACGGCACTGGAAAAACTGACTTTTGACTGTTTTTCACACTTATGACCTTTGTAGTATCTCCATGGTCACGTGATCAAAATTCAGACACTTGGCAAGTGTTTCATATTCATGATGGCTGCAGTATTTTGGGGTTACCTGATCCCCTTTTGTGACCTTTTGACAAGCAAAGTCAATGGGGAAGCCCGATGTACTTATCAACAATGTTACCAACTTAACAACTGCAGTGATTCACTTAACAACTGAGGCAAGTCATAACCTGGGGTAAAACTCACTTAATGAATGTCTCACTTAACAACAGAAATTTTGGGCTTAATTATGGTAGTAAGTCAAGGTCTACCTGTATTACACTTAAAATTAAGCTCCCTAGGATTGATAATCTTGAAGGCTGTAGATCAAACATACCGGTAGGTATCCAAATTCTCTGACTAGCTCAAAAGCACTCCTTTGACCTTGACTTATACCAAATGCTACAGAATTACCTTTTCCAAAGGTATTTTCATTTCCTTCCCATCAGGAGCCTGGTCACCTCTTGATTTTTGCTGCTCTCATAATTGCTTATCCTGCAAGGAGCCCAGAATTTTTTTCCTCACTGCACTTATCTTCATCTCAGCCCTGAAAGGAGGGGGAGCCCAAGAGATTACACCCAGCCAAAGATGTCCCTCTGTAGTTAATGACTAAGGGGAATTGCAGCCCACTTTTCTTTCACCTGCTGATACTTCATGCTGATTTTCATACTGCATAAAGGACAAATTATAGGTCTGTTATGAACTTTGCCAGCCCAGTGCAGTTTGATAAAATCTGTCCTTTATGCTTCTTTTTAGCAACTAATTTGGTTGGTGGGTTCACACAACCCACTTAATTCAGATGAAAAACATAAAGGCTGCATAGACAGATACCTTTCATTTGGTGGCTTGTTTGGTCTTTTATGGAGTATGTGATTTAGTGGGTTGTGTCACCCCAGAGTGGTGGGTTCAATGTATTGTGTACACAGCCCCTGAGTTAAACAAGCAATGTGAATCCAGCTGTCTTCTCTGTCTGGAAGAATGAACTCTTTCATGTCTTCAGTTTCCCTCCTGCTAAAATAGGAAGACTGGAGTCTCCTTTCAGGGAACTTTGCGGGGGAATGGGAGGAAGAGATGCACAAAAGAATGTACTTCTCACATCAGTATTTATATCTAGCATTAAATCATACTAGAACTTCATTGATTTCGACAGTGTATTGGATGAATCTAACTCCCGTGACTGGCAAAGCAGGGTTTCGTTGCTTAATGTATTCAATTACACAGGTAATTATGGCTTATACAACCCACTACTTAACTATATTTAGCCTGAGATGTGATTCCAACCATGTTTCTGCATGTTTCTGCATAACCGGGACTTCAGGAGTCGACTCTTGGACACCAATAGCGACTGGAGTTATAGTACAGCAACATTTGAAGTTGCTACTTTTGCTTCACAATAACCATGTTAGGTAAGTATAATTACACTTCAGATGAGATAAAAGGGCCAAAGCCCAGGAAGCTTCACTTAAAGCCAGTAAACATGGTTAAATTCAAATGGGACTCTGATTCATATTTTAATGTCTTGGATGAAGCAGACTTTATATAAAATAGATACAATTAATCTACACCAACCAGGCATTTGCTTCTAGTTGGCTTTAGCAAGAGCAAATAAACATTAATACCTATATATGAAATCTCCTTTGCCATAAATATTTATTGAAGTAGTACGCCTATCTCACCAAAGTCAATGCATATAGATTCCTTTTTTCCAATTTTCTGCAATATTCCCCAAGACTGGGCCAAACCATAATTAAAGCAAAGCATGGACTCTCCTCCCCACCCTCTTCTAGATAACAATTTTTAAAGAAAATCAAAGAGAGTTTTCCCCATCTAGCAACTCTTTCACTACTATAACTCACCCACCCACCACCCACCTGCACCCAAACCAGGACATAAACATTTCTACAGCGCTCCTGTGACCTTGCCTTCATCGTGTCGCAGCAGCCCTGAGAAAGGCTTAAGCTGTTCTTAGCTGCATCGGATTTAAAACAGGATTCCTGACTGATTGTCACACCGTCCCAAGGACAGCCTCAAAAATTGCATGAGATCTTTTAAGGTTTGGTCACTCACAAGCCTCAGAGAGAGAAGTCAGGTGATGATGCGGTGATTTCTTGAGACAGAAGCGATGGCTATTGGGTGGCAAACTTCAGGCGGCAGGCGGGCTTCAGAGATGGGGCCACCAGCCGCCTATCTCCATGTACTTCGCGTCAGCTACCCCAGCCCCGGCGGGACTAACATCTCCTCCATCCCTCCCACTCAAAAGTTTGCAAGCGCGCCCATTCAATAATACTGACCTTTCCTGGGACAGGAGGGAACGACTCCGGATCGAAACCTCCCGAGCGCCTTGGGACTCCGCTTCCTCTCCCACCCACCTGCCTCCCTGACACGCAGACTCGCCTGCAACCAGGAAACGGCGAAGGGGAGCTACCGATTCTTCCACCCCGGGAGCTTTCCGCCACCGGGAGGGGGAAACTCTGGGAACTTTCCAACTAGGACGCTTTATTCCCCCACCCGGAACTGGATCGGACCGCGCTTTTGCCGGCCCCACCAAACCACGAAACTTTGGCCAAACTCCTGCAAGAGAAATCGCGAACTCCCCGAGCGGACGCCTTGGACAACTAAAGCTCCGACTTACCTCCGCCACTCTCACTTGAGCCGCCGCTCGTAACGGGAGAAAAGGGGTCAGCTCTCTCCCAAACCGCCCAGCTACAGCGTTGGGCAAAACCGAAGTGACTACGGAGGAGGAGGCGGCGGCGAATCAACCTCCAGAAAGCCACAAGCGAGGAGGGAGGGGCCGCTCCTTTTAACCCTTGCCTTGCCACGAGCTGCCCAAAGGCCGAGTTCCCGAAAGGCCAGGAGCTACTCCTGTTACGCCCTTTGGCGTGGAAATCTTCCTTCCTTACTTCCAGAGTTGACTCCTTTCCCTGTCTAGAACTTCAACCATTTAAAAAAAAAAAAAAAATGCCTGGGAGCCTAGGAAGCGAATTAAGGAAACCCCCCTCACTCCACCCAGGGAAGCCCCCCCCCATCCTTTTAATAGACAACAGGAAAGGGATAAGAAAAAAAAAACTTAAATCCTTCTACAGGTCAATAAAACACAAAAGCTGTTCTGTATTAATACATGCAAATGTGCCACATGCTCAAGGCATAACAGGTTTAAAACCAGTAAGTGTGATGGTTCCTTAAAAGTGCTAGCATATTTATTAGGGCAGAAACTTGATCAGAGATCACTTTTGTTTCCAGGCACACAAATCCGGATTAGGGAACACACTTGTAAAACCTTGCAATACTGAAAGACCAAGACAACTCCCTACCCCTCCCAGTGGTTTCAGCTCCATTTCCTAACCTGGGGCCCTCCGGCTGTGTCCAACATAAAGATTGGCTGAGGGCAGAGTAAGATATTTATATATACACTGCTCAAAAAAAATAAAGGGAACACTTAAACAACACAATGTAACTCCAAGTCAATCACACCTCTGTGAAATCAAACTGTTTACTTAGGTAGCAACACTGATTGACAAATCAATTTCACATGCTGTTGTGCAAATGGAATAGACAATGGGTGGAAAGCATAGGCAGTTAGCAAGACATCCCCAATAAAGGAGTGGTTCTGCAGGTGGTGACCACAGACCACTTCTCAGTTCCTATGCTTTCTGGCTGATGGTTTGGTCACTTTTGAATGCTGGCGGTGCTTTCACTCTAGTGGTAGCATGAAACGGAGTCTACAACCCACACAAGTGGCTCAGGTAGTGCAGCTCATCCAGGATGACACATCAGTGCGAGCTGTAGCAAGAAGGTTTGTTGTGTTTGTCAGCATAGTGTCCAGAGCATGGAGGCGCTACCAGGAGACAGGCCAGTACATCAGGAGACGTGGAGGAGGCCATAGGAGGGCAACAACCCAGAATCAGGACCATTACCTCTGCCTTTGTGCAAGGAGGGACAGGAGGAGCACTGCCAGAGCCCTTCAAAATGACTTCCAACGGACCACAAATGTGCATGTGGCTGCTCAAACGGTCAGAAACAGACTCTATGAGGGTGGTATGAGGGCCCAATGTCCACAGGTGGGGGTTGTGCTTACAGCACAACACCATGCAGGAAGTTTGGCATTTGCCAGAGAACACCAAGATTGGCAAATTCGCCACTGGTGCCCTGTGCTCTTCACAGATGAAAGCAGGTTCACACTGAGCACATGTGACAGATGTGACAGGGTCTGGAGACACTGTGGAGAATGTTCTGCTGCCTGCAACATCCTCCAGCATGATCAGTTTGGCAGTGGGTCAGTAATGATGTAGGGTGGCATTTCTTTAGGGGGCCGTACAGCCCTCCATGTGCTCGCCAGAGGTAGCCTGACTGCCATTAGTTATCGAGATGAGATCCTCAGACCCCTTGTGAGATCATATGCTGGTGCGGTTGGTCCTGGGTTCCTCCTAATGCACGACAATGCTAGACCTCATGTGGCTGGAGTGTGTCAGCAGTTCTTGCAAGACGAAGGCATTGATGCTATGCACTGGCCTGCCAGTTCCCTAGACCTGAATCCAATTGAGCACATCTGGGACATCATGTCTTGCTCCATCCACCAGATTGTCCAGGAGTTAGGAGATGCACTACAGATTGTCCAGGAGTTAGGAGATGCTTTAGTCCAGGTGTGGGAGGACATCCCTCAGGAGACCATCCGCCACTTCATCAGGAGCATGCCCAGGTGTTGTAGGGAGGTCATACAGGCACATGGAGGCCACACACACTACTGAGCCTCATTTTGACTTGTTTTAAGGACATTGCATCAAAGTTGGATCAGCCTATAATGTTTTTTTCCACTTTAATTTTGAGTGTAACTCCAAATCCAGACCTCCACGGGTTGCTAAATTTGATTTCCATTCATAATTTTTGTGTGATTTTGTTATCAGCACATCCAACTATGTAATGGACGAAGTATTTAATAAGAATATTTCATTCATGGCGTTCCGGTTTGCAGCGCTTTGGGGCAGGCAGGAATCCACGATCATGCGCAGTTTCTGCCTGCGCTCGCTGCTGGAATGCCCCAAGCCAGCCAGCTTCAGGGCTAAGCCACCCCATAGAGGTGGTGAAGACAGGGCAGACCTGGCAGGGTCGAGGGGAATCGCACCTCTCCTCCCCAGCCGGCTAAACTCCCTTTTCCGAAGGCGGTAAGAGCGGCGGTCAGAAATGGCTGCCTCAAAGAAGCACTCAGCCAGAAAAGAAAGTGCAGGAGGAAGTTAAGAAGTGAAAGTTTTTGGCTGACCGGGACAAAAAGCAACAACTAAGGTACCCTGGAATTTAAATTTTTGCAAAAGATACATCGCTCCCAAAGAAGACTCGGAAGCAGCAAATGAAAGTGAAAAGGGAAAGTTTTTTTTCACTCTCCTTCCTAACGTTGACAGCGAACAGAAACGAATGAGAAATCGGAACAAGCCGCTTTGGCATCAATAGGTAATTAAACTGGATAATTAAATGTCAAGGGGATAATAAGGATTTCTGAACACTAAAAAAAAAAATATTTTTTTTGCTGTAAGTGGGAAGGGAGAGGAAAAGAATAGGAGCAGGATTTGGAAGCAGACTGCCTAGAACTTAAAAGAATCTGATTAAACACTAACAAGACTTCTAAAAGATACATTTTAACTGGAACTTTGTAACTAAACAGTAACCCCAGGAAGAGAAAATGAAAAAAGAAGAAAGTCTCAAAAGAAACAGCTTGTGTGTATTTGGATTGTTTGGTGACTTTGGGACTTTTGGAAATTATATTTGAATGACTAAAAACACTTGGGTGGTTGTTTGAAAAAACTTTTTCTTTTTTTACAATGGCATCACTTGTGGATGAACTGAAAATGGAATTTAAAAAATACAAAGAAGAGGAACAAGAAGGGAAGGGCTCTCTTGGCTCTCTTTTTCAATTCTTAGTAATGGTGATCTGTACCTATGAGAAACTACAAGAAAGGACTGTGCAACAAGAGGATTGGGACAAAGAAGAAGCCATCTTTAACGAACAAGTAACTTTATTTGGGGGAAAAAGAGGAAAGGAGGAAAAGAAAATGGAGACTTATGACCTAAATCTAAAAAAACAACCAAAAAAAGGGAAAAATAAGGTGAAAAGTGGACATAATGTTAGAAAGCAATAGAAAGGGGGAATACAGAAGAGGGAAATGGAGGTGGAGAGACAAGGGGGTAAAAAGGGCAGAGAGAAGAAGCAAGGAAGGAAGGAAGGGATGAGAAGCTTTAAAGGTATGGAGCAAGATGTAAAGAAACAGGACTTATTTAGAGATAATGGGTAAAAACTTAATTGAAAAAGTGATTCTGCAAAGGTACATAAGATTGTATTGTTATATTTGTATTAGAAATAATGTTAGAAAATTGGAAACAACATGTGATTAAAAAGTGGGATAAAATACTCAGTGTAATTTTGTGAAACTTTTGTGAATAAAAGGAAGGAAATGGAATAAATGAGAGAATTGAATTAGGAAGGAATGGGAACATCTTAATGACACAATGTTTTAAAATATAAGTGAAGTGGGGGGAAATAATTATGAAAAGTTTATAAGTGTTCCCATAGAAATATGATACAATTGAAAAGTAATGTGTAAAATGTTTAAGATTTAAATGAATATTAATATTAATGATAGATTTGAATTGGTATGGATTGTTGTTTTAATTATATTATATATTTATAATTTTTTCTCTTTTTAAAATATAGTGTGTAACTTTAGAATGTACTATGCAGAATTCAAATGGAAGTTATGTACTATACTAAGTGTTATAAATTTAGGGGAAAGAGATAAAGGCATCATACTCCAATCAGTGATTAGAGAAATTTTGTTTAAAGAGAAGATAATAGACAGCTGGAAACTGGACAGACAAAGAATATAAGCATAATGATCTGAACTGGGATGAGATAAATAACATAAAACTAAGAAAGTTAAAAGAGGGGAGAAGCTATATAGAAAAAGTAAATGGCAATAAGATATGGAATGGTATATAAAATGAGCATGAATTTGAATTTGTGTCTGTACAAAGAAATGTGACCCGGGATCAAGCTGCTTTCAGAAAATATGTTTTAGGTTTTGTTTGTTTGTGTATTGTTTTTGAAAATCAATAACATTTGTTTAAAAAAAAAAGAATATTTCATTCATTCAGATCTAGGATGTCTTATTTTTGTGTTCCCTTTATTTTTTTGAGCAATATATATATATGTATATGTATATGTATATGTATATGTATGTATGTATGTATATGTATATATATATGTATATGTATATGTTTTCTTAAGTTTTCGCGGGTACTTACATGCCAAAATGTTGCTACAACTTTAAAAGCACAACTATAATGACGGGGGAAAATACCCGAACCAAGCTGAATGCTATACACACACACACACACACACACACATTATTACGTTCAGGACTATTGTTGCAACCATGAGCTTGAAAAGAGTTTCCAAGAAGAATTGGCACATTTAAACTCCAAGCCCAAAGGTTCATATGCTACACTCTGAACCCAACACTCTGTTTTACCCAAGATAAAAATTTTAAGGTGCCTGGGCTCAGGACTGCTTAGTCCCAGAGACAGATCTAGTGGCTACTCTTTGAATATGAGGCAGAAGTCTTGTTTTTCTAGGCTCTTGAATTGTGTGTGTGCTGCAATTAACTCACAATCTTATTTGGGCTGTCCGAGGGTTATTTTCATCATTTTAATTGCTTCTCCCACTTATTGGCTTAGGATGATAGGTGCTTTTAGGGTGCGGATGGGTGCTGGTGTTTAGATGCCTGTTTCAAAGCACCTGAAAATTCCTACTAGGAGAAAAACAAAAACAATGGTTTTAAGAAGCTGGCTCAATCTCCTATCGGATGACTATGTATGAACATGAAATATGGAACCTTGGGAGGTAGAAGCTTTCATTGCATATTCTTAGGAATGGGTTGATTATTTCACATTAAAGGTTGGGTGTGGTCCCCTCTCTCCAGCTGTCCAATAAGATTGGGCAGAGTCAGTATGCCTCAGGTCCCATTTACAAGTCAATGCATCCTGTGGAAGCCCAGAGACATTTTCTTGGTGACCCTGTCTTTTGAATTAGCTTCTGCTGAATGGCCCCAATTGTGCAAATCCAGAAGACCTCTCATTTTCAACAAACCTGGAACATGGCAATTTGTGACTTCATTGGCCTATGTTGTTTTATTGTTGTTTTTCCTCAACATGGGTGATCTTTATTTGCTTATTGTTGGCTACATTTAGCCCCTTTTTCAAAATCTTCTTTTGCCTTATGTTACTTAAAAGTTGCTTCACTGACTCAGGTTGTCAATAGGTTGATTGGAGAGTCAGTTTGTTGTAGCGGTGAAGGCATCAGGCTAGAGACCAGGAAACCCGAATTCTGCCTTCGTTTGGATGACTTAGCCAGTCACTCTGTCAGTCCTAGGAAGGAGACAATAGGAAACCACTTCCAAAATCTTGCCAAGGAAACTGCAGAAATTAGTTCAGGCAGCTGCCAGGAGTCAAGACTGATTCGAAGGTGCATTTACAGAAAAGGTTGATTAAATAATGCAGTCAATATTCTTGTACCTAATTAAGCTATCTATCAGAGAATACTTGGCTGCTGTAAGAATTTGTTATATGCACGGATCTGATTTTAGGGTTTTTAATATGCATCTATATGACAGCCTAAAATGTTATAATTCAGGATTCTGCCAGTTTATTCTGCATAACTTGGGCTAAGCTTCGAACGCAACTGATTGAAATGGGAGGCTTCTAAGGCCAAAGAATGAATATCAAGTTATAAACATGCCTCTTTGAATGATACCATTAAAAAAACATCCTGAAAAAATAAGCAACAGTTCCAGCCTAGCTTCTCCTTGTTTATTGATGTGACTTATTAAGATGGTGTTTGTTAGCTTTCCACATTCCTGGTATGGCATAATGTATTCAACCATTTTAGGATGCTACCATTTTTTTCTGCTGGAGATGTGATGCGTACATCAAGCAGCGCTCAAACTTAACAGAAAGAGGTTCCTTAAGAGGCCCACCCTCAAAGCCAAAGGCATCAAATAGCAGAGGCAGAAAGCCACCAAGTCCTTTGATGCGGATCAGCAGGCGAAAGACCTTGTAGCTCTCAGACAAGATGTTTTGTAGAAGGGGGAGGGAGAAGGGAAGGTGGATTCATCTCAGAAATGGGTGGAACTCTAAGCAGACCAAGGACATGGATATTTCCCCTTGAATCTGTTAACCTCTCCCTGCCCACTGATATTCTTTCAAAGTCCAGTACAGAACAAGCATATTAGGAAATGTGTAAAAGGTAACCATAAACTTGTTAGTTCCGAAGTCGTGTCCGACCCTTTGCGACTCCCTGGACAACATTCTTCCAGGCCTTCCTGTCCTCTACCATCTTCCGGAGTCTATTTAAGCTCATGCCGACTGCTTCAGTTTCTCCTTCCAGCCACCTCATTCTCTGTCATAAACTGTCATTAACTAGTAAAACATTTCCTAGTAAATTTGTAGGGAAACAGAGCAACAGATCTTTCTTGTATATCTTATAATGTCAATAGAACTGGGAAGAAGGATCCTTCCAGAGAATAACACAAACAGAAAAGAAACTTCTCCACACCCAAACCAAAATCAATGCAAAGTGTGTGAACAAGTCTTTCAAATATCTCTAGTTACTCCATTCAAACCTGTAACTTTCAAGGGGAAGATGTAATTTCCTTGTGAATTCAAACACTATAAAACGCCTTCTATAAAAACGCCCAAGTGGCTTGATCCACTGGGCTCCACTCCATTTCCAGCAGCGCACTAATCTCAAACCCACCCACCCCCACATCCTAAGCAAATGGTATGACCCAGCATAAGGTATTGCTATGCTGGGTGTTTGCCTTAGCCTAAGATGAGATCAGATTCCTTGCATTCTTGGTTTTCTGCCCTGCAGGTAAAAAAACAACAACAACCAAAAGCAACAGTGAAAAGAGCCCATGTTGGAAACATGGCCCTGGAGTATCTTCACAGCAGCCATCCTGTCCTTACAGCCTCAGACTCCATCTAATGGCATCCCAGCAGAAAGAAGAACAGGAAAGACAGAATTTCTTACAGACAGTGCCATGGAGCTTTCTTTCCCTTAACCAAAT
The DNA here is from genome assembly GCA_033807585.1 of Hydrophis major. Classification (NCBI taxonomy): domain Eukaryota; kingdom Metazoa; phylum Chordata; class Lepidosauria; order Squamata; family Elapidae; genus Hydrophis; species Hydrophis major. Next base: position 227,619,087 of record CM066329.1, read on the forward strand.
AAGGTGGAACACAACGCCCAGAATTTTCAAACTCAACTTTGGATTTTGATGTAGAAACAGGGGCCAAGTGTGGGCCTTTGTTATTTGCTAATAAATTGAACATGCAGTAGCATACCCATCTCCTGGGGTTCAAACACATAGGAAGTGTCAGTGAGTGTATCATACAAACTGAAATCCTATTCACACAGGATTCTCTTTGCAGTTGATTGGCCTGTTAACAGGTATCAAACTTGTGGCCCGCCGGCCGGATGCGTTATGTGCTGGCCACGCTCACCCTCGGTTTAACGAAGGGGAAAAGAGTTGCAATATGTCACGTGATAACGTGACAATGCGAGTTTGATACCTCTGCCCCTTAGTCATATAAAGCTAGGGATTATCTTCTGCTCTCTATTCACAGGCTCAATTTACTGGGGTTCAGAGGGTTGAAATATTACCCAATGAACACAAAATTGTATTATGGGAGTGGGAGGGGTCTATCTTCCTATCTTTCACTTGTCAATTACATTTGCCATAACACATGGGCCAGTCCCTTTGTCTAATCTGCCAGCCAGGTGAGAATAAAATGCAAGATAGAAATCTTCTTCCAAGGACGTTAGACCAAGAAATGTAATACATAGAAATATTGCACATCATGTTGTCTCTGGTTTTTCTCTAACCACATTTTATCTTGCATGTTGTCCAAACCAGACCCTCTAGATACTAAGTTCAGTCTGTTGTGTGAATATAAAGTACTAAGTAAACCCTGGACAAATAGATGATGCAGAAACAGAAATAGGCAGTCAGCTTTCAAAGCACTGGCAAAAAAAAAAAAAATGGCTTAGCCTTGAACATTTTTAAAACAGAGAAAAAGTTTTGTTAGGAACTAGCAATTAGTGATGTGAATGTACCCACAGATTAAATAATTTGGCAATCCCACACATTTTTGCAGGTAAGGCAAAATGGAATTTAGTCTTCTAATCTGAGTTTGGTGTAAAGATTCATCCCTCAGTTTTAAATTACATAGAGTATATACCAATAGCTTCTTAGTCAACAGGACTTCCTGCAATATTTTAGAACATGTTGTTATTCTAGACTAGAGTATAACTCCCAGCAGCTCCAAACAGGATTGTCAAATTTTAAGGTCAATGGGAGGTGAAGATATGTGGAGGCCACAGAGGTGAGAAAGATACACCAAGTGGTTTGGGTCAGGTAAATTCCTAAGGACTGAGTCACTTAACTCTCTCATGGTGAGCCTTAGGAGAACAAATATGAGAGCCACCAGTCAAGTAGCCCTGGACTTACTTAGGACTAGCCATTTGACACATCTGAAGTTTCACAGACCCCCTCATGCTACTTATGACCCAGTTTTCAAGCTGCAATAGTGCCCACCTGTGGTCATGTGACTGCATTATGGGTATTCAGCAACCAGCCTGCCTTTATTGCAGTTTGTGGTATCCTGTGGTAATGTGACTGTGATTTATGAGAGTTTTGCCAGAAAGCAGCATTTACTTGTACTTTCTGGCAAAAACTGCCCCACAGCAAACAAGAGGTTTGCTTAACAACCACAACAAAAAATGTTGTCAAATCAGGTCCGGTCAGTGTGGTGATCTGTTTTACGACCAACACAACTTATATCTTTAATTACCAGGGTCAATTATGGTCATAACTCAAAGACCGCTAGAGAAGTCACTTCTAGAGAAAATGCTAGAAGGGGCTTGAAATGAGAGCAGGGGAAGATGAGTGGAGTGTTAAAGCATGAAATGATCCAAAGGAACGATGGCAAGAAAAGAAGGTTGGATGAAGACGAGAAGCAAAAACTAGATGAGAAAATGCCCCAATCACAACCAGTCAGGACTGTCAGTCATCATATACTGAGCTGCGGTGACAAGGCAAATGTTTGTCTAGCCTCTTCTTCTCTATGTTATCCCATCTTCTCTCATCTTCTCTCATCTGCTTATACTCAAATACATCCTGTCTTAATTATTGCTTTCATCACTGAACTACAAAATTAATTCCTCCTCCTCTTTTCCTCACCCTTGTTGCTTAGAATGGAGCTTCCAGGATGACTAAAGACTTAGCAGAACTGTGCAATAAAAACCAGACAGGGGCAAAACTTCTGAAGGGAAGGTGCTGCTACCGTACTACTCCGCAGAGAGAATGGGATGAGCAAATTGTTTGTGGGTTTTATGATATTCATTTCCTGGAATGTGCTTCTTTCTGCAAAATAATGCATCCTCAGAGTGGTTCTTGATATGAAGCACTGGGGAGAGGTTAAATAGAAAACATCTGTGATTCTTGCTGCATTGCACATTTCATATACCAATACATTTCCTGGGTTGTAGCAGGGTAGCATCAGAATCCATGTACTCCCACAGGATACTCCTTCGTTTGGAGGAGGAGAATGTATTGTCCAGCATGGCCTTGAGGTCACTGACAACAAAGAAGGCCACAAGATATGCTTAATCTTGATCTCCAAAAATGGGATCCTTCACTTGCATGGCTGCGAAACAGCGCTCTGGTTAGGAAGAAGGTTGCCCAATGCATCAAACCCAGTTTTTGACTCACAGAAAATTCTTCTTTATCCTGTGTTGCAAAAAAAAAAAAATATTCTTCTCATATTCGAAGTATGCTAAAAGTGGGGAGAAGATGCGTGCTCCTGCTAGATCAGTGGAAAAGCAAATAAATAAACAGAAAAGCCCCAAACCAGTAAAAACAGCAACTATAACTCAGCATGCCTACCAATTAAAAATCGGAAGAAACAGAAGACAGGAGATAAGTGGCCCTTTTGTCCCATGCACAAATCTGCCCACTTGAAGAGATTCCATCTCTAGTGTATCTGGGGTACTTCCTTGGTGAATCTATTATTATGGCAGGAAATGAGATATTTGTTCTGCTCCTGTCATGGAGCCTGTGCTGAATCTTACAGGTCCCTCAACCAAATTCCAGTCCTTCTACAAAAGCAATTCTAGATTTCTTTCTGGGAGAAGAAATGGATTCAATTTAGGGTGAAGCCTGTTCTTTGACATTGCTTCTTGGAGGGGAGGTGGAGTCAGTGCTGTGTCTGGTGCAGAAGATCAGGAGTTATTCCTGGGATGCTTCCATCTTTTTCTGGGCTCAGACCTGAGGGAGGGGCATGTTCTAAAAATGGTTAAGACAAGGATAAAAAGGATTCTTAATTGAATGCAAATGTGATGCAAACTAATTACACACAATTAATTATTCCTCATTAATTATTTCTAATCTCTGTCACATTAAGAATTAAGATACAGCAGTTAGGCTATCAGATCTGGGCTTTCAAATATCAGGGCTGCTAGACAGCAGCAAATCCGTTAAGTTTTCGGTGTCTCTTTGCTGCCATCTAATGTGTATCTGGAATTTAGGATACTCTAACACAGTAACTTTTGGAGGGGCTCCAGGAACCCCATTTCCAGGTATCCAGAATACAAATTATAATCCTTGGATTTAAATAAATACTGTGTTTCTCATAAAATAAGGCCGGGTCTTATTTTTTTTGAGCCCTGAAAAAATGGCTAGGACGTCTTTTCGGGGGTTGACTTAATTTCCTCCCCCACATGCACCCCATGTTGTTGCTGCCCGCAGAGTGCTCCTGACAGGAGCACCCCATGTGCACTCCCCTCACCACGAAGCCGTTTCTATCGGCCGATAGCAGCTCCCCAGAGGCAGAGTCACCAGCTGCTTCTATCGGCCGGTAGAAGCAGCCTCAGGGTGAGCGCCTCAGGCACACTCCCCTCACCACGAAGCCACTTCTACCGGTCGATAGAAGAAGCTGGTGACTCTGCCTTTGGGGAGCTTCCATCAGCCAATAGAAATAGCTTCGTGGAGAGGCGAGTGCACGTGGGCGCTCACCCCGAGGCTGCTTTTACCTGCCGATAGAAGTGGTTGGTGACTCTGCCTTCAGGGAGCTTCTATCGGTAGTAAATAAGGGTATTCTAGTCTAGGCTACCTGCAGGGCGCTCCTAAATGCAAGTTTTCTCCCTCCCCTTCCCCCCCATTTCTCTTCACCTCATGTAGTTTTAACAAACGATGTGAGAAATGGCGGGGAAACACATGGATTAAATAGGCCTAAATTTGGGGGGGCAGGGGTTAATTTCACCTCATGCCAAGAAATCACACTGGGCCTTCCTATTGGTGGAGGCCGTATTGTTGGAGAAACATGGTATATTTGAAATAGAGAAGTGAATAATCTTATCTGGAATACATGATTCACGGCCTCTAATGTACCGGTATAGATGAGACACCGTTTTCTTTACAGCTTGCAGTTTGTTGGAAAAGGGGAGCATCACTTGCAGCACAGTGCCCCTAGTGACTAATGTACGTCTTGCAGGAAGAAAACCCTCCTAAACATTGAGTGCTTATAAAACCAAGCCTACCTTCACCTGCAATGTGCCATGTCTACAAAAACACATCCTGGCAATCCCTAGCATGGCCATAAAACAGCAAACCTGCATATTGACCCTCCACACAAACAGTCTGCTGCTTACAGCACTAGTCAAGTGTTTCTGTGTGGATCTGCTTACATTCCTCCTTCTCAATTGCTCTCTTTCTCATCCTCCCCCAATTTCCCTGTTGCCTCTTCCATGCCCAAACTTCAGATATAAACGCATTTGGGAAGAAAACTACATTTCTTTTTCCGAAAAGTCAACAGTACATAATGCCACTATATGACAGTGTACTTACAGTCAAAGTGTCCAACCCATCTGCATAGGTCCTTTATTCAAAATGTTTGATGCAACAAAGTGATAACCCCACCTACTCCCCACTCCACCTACTAAGAGGCTGGGGGTGGGGTGGGGTGGACAAGGAATCCTGTTGTATTTTGTAATTTGATTTCTGAGTTATAATTCAAAATAAATAACAGCTATTTTCCACAACATTACCTCTTTTGTTTGTTTGTTTTTTTGCCCATGCATATCAGCACAATATGCCTTAGGAACATGGTGTGCATGATATGCTGTTCTTAGAAATCCTGCCTGTTGCAAGGTCAGAAATAGTGGGTTTCCACGTCACATTTGGCCATGCTTGCTTTGTCTACTCACACGTTGAGCACATAAAATGAATATAGACACTGTGGGTCTGAAAAACAGAGTTTGTGATATAGTGGGTTGCACAAATCCACCCTGATGTGCTTTATTCAGTAAGTCATGATTAAAGAAACTATGGATTAGCCCCAGGTATAAATCAGATTAAAGAAACCCCGGCAAAGCATTCAAATCAATATATTACAGTCTTTGTAAGTCAGATCAATATGTTCAATCTTTGACTTTGTAACATAGATCAATGTGGAGTCACAGCCATCTGCAAGCAGATGAACCAAAAAAATGCCTGCCAGTTGGAAGACGTAGCGCTTTGCAGCTATTGTCAAGGGGAAGACAGCGAAGGCTGGCTGCTTAATCATCCCGGCCACACAGGCCATGCAGCACAGAAATTATAAATTCATGCACAATCATTCTCAGTGGTGGGCTATAAAAAAAGATTAAAGTTTGCTAGATTGAATTCAGAAGCCTTTACACCAGTATTGCCCAACTGCCCCAGAAATCTTAGTATAAAAAGTACCAGAATGGAAAAGAAATCCTTATGCTTTGGGGAAAGAATAGTCTACATTATTTGGCATCCAAAGGGTCTGAGCAAAAATACTGGAAGCCTTCCTATTTCTGTTGACATTTATCTAGGGTGCTGCATTTGGAGGCATAACCACATTGTGATCTCAGATGCACTTTACTGCTGCCCATTACAGTTGTGGTTTTTGAAACAGAACAATGACAAGCAATAAGAAAGAAAAATGATAGGCCAAAATTGCAAGGAGCCTATTTGAATACCACACAGGCATTATCAGGGACAGAAAATAAAAACATGAATAACAGATTTGGAATTCCACTCTTTTGCTTGGCAGGTTTGAAAAGAGATGGGGAGACTGTTATCACACTGCTTACTATTGCTGGGCCCTATATTCAAAGCACATTCATAATCATAGCATGTCCTGTAATTGCCCAACACCAAAATCTGTTGCCTTGTAGTTTCACCAAAGGCCACTTTTGTGACTGAGATGGACTAAAGTTTGCAAACTTCCAAGCGGCGTACAATTTCCACAGCACAACACTAAGAGTTCTGAGTAAACCACAAGTATATGCTGTTCGGTTTTCAGCATCAGCTGATTTAAGATTTGTTTTGAATGCATAATACCAATAAAGTTATCATTGAGCTTGAAGTCTGGTGCAGGGTTCTGGCCCTGCACTTCTGATTGGCTGTTGATGGCCCGATCGGATTGGCCCGTTCAGGAGCCTCCGATTGGCCATTAACAGACCATTCCTATTGGTTAACGGAGCTAGCGCTCCAGGTTCGCTATTGGTTAAGTAGTTAATAAGTTGCCTATATAAGTGAGGCTTGAGCAGCCTTTGAGCTGAGCAGTCACAATATGTAAATAAAGAGTTTGAAGTTCACTGTTTCCACCGGCTCGTCTCCATTATTTGCACCCATGCTCCAGACTTAACACTGGCGACGAAGGTGGGATTGGATGACATCAGAGCCAACTAAGCACATGACTGAAGCACAAAACGGCGAAACCATGTCCGGTGGCGCCATACCGCCCGCTCCGTTCAATCCAGCTCAAGAAGACTGGGAATCTTACATGGATCGTTTCCAAATGTTTTTGGAAACAAATAATCTAAAGGATGCCACGGCCGGGAAGAAACGGGCGGTGTTCCTGACGCACTGCGGCCCAATGGTTTTTAAGATGGCTAAGGCATTGGCAAAACCCCATAGGGCCCACTATGCACCCGCTGTTCCAACGTTCGTAAGACGACACGAGTTCTATCAACGGAACCAGCGAAAGGGAGAAAGCGTCACCAATTTTGTTGCAGACTTCCGGAACTTGGGAGGCCTGTGTGAATTCACCGACCTGGAGGAGGCTTTGAGAGACAGAGTAGTCCTAGGGCTCAACGCTCTAAACGTGCAGAGCAAAATAATGGCAAAGGGCGACATCACCCTTAAGGACGCCATAACTGAAGCCACGGCAGCAGAGGCAACCAAGAAGTCGGCTGCTCAACTACGCCGAAATCGCACTCACGCCCACCAGCTGGCCAGCGAAATTTCACCTAGCGCAGGGCAGCTTTCCATGGCTCATCATGAGGACCTCTCTTCGTCGTCAGACAGTGACGAAGAAGAGGTCCATCACCTATGGACCGATTGGGAACGATGCCCAAAGTTCCAACAACCCTGCACAGGTTGCGGGGCCAACCATTTTCGCTCTGACTGCAAATTCCGCAACGCACTCTGCCATGAGTGCGGGAAACAGGGCCACATCGGACAGGTCTGCAGAAGCCTCCTCGGACCCATCCAGACTTCGAAGGGAACCAATCTCCGCCAATCAGCAGGGAATCGCCCTGTAAAGCGAGAACCAGTAAACCACTCCTACGGAAACCGACCCGTGAATCGTCTAGCAAGACGAGAAGAGGCTCACCAAACACTCACTATCGGCCATGCCTCATCTCTAGATGCTCAGAAAATTCAGGTCAACGTGAACATTGAAAACCAACCCTGCCACATGGAAGTAGACTCGGGATCATCCCTCTCGATGGTCTCATGGAAGACCCTCAAGCAACTTATCCCCACCATCCGGCGCCAAGACCTTCAATTCCAACGGCTCATCCTAAAAGATTACCAGGGGAACCGGATTCCAGTTGCAGGATCCAGCCGAGTCCGGGTGACATTCAAGAACCGCACAGCGTACTTACCCCTGACGGTGATCGATAAGGATCGGCCTAGGCTGTTGGGCCTACAGTGGTTCACACCACTCGGCATCGAAGTGGCAGGCATTAATCAAATCGGTGGCAGTGACTGGGAGGAAGACCTCGCCTGTGAATTCAAGGACGTCTTCGAGGAGAAGCTACGCGAGTACAAGGGGACCCCGATATCCTTTAGTCTTAATCCAAAGATAGCACCCATCTGCCTCAAGCCTCGTCGAGTTCCGTTTGCTCTAAAACCGAAAATCGACGAGCAGTTTGATAAATTGATTGCCCAGGGAGTTTTAAAGCCAACGGATCACTCCCCTTGGGAAACGCCGATTGTGACACCTATGAAGCTGGACGGCTCCATTAGAATTTACGGGGACTACCGAGCCACCCTAAACCACGCCCTGCAACAGAACCCGTATCCGGTGCCGGTAGTGCAGCACCTCCTCCATTCTCTGGGGGGCAGAAAAGTCTTCGCTAAACTAGACTTAGCTCAGGCTTATCAGCAATTGCCAGTTGACGAAACAACGACACAGGCACAGACTATCGTAACACACCGTGGCGCATTTAAGTGTACGAGGCTTCTATTCGGAGTCAGTGTAGCCCCAGGGATCTTTCAGAGCCTAATGGAGAGACTAATGCAGGGGATCAAGGGCGTTGTCCCCTATTTCGACGATGTGCTTATTGCTGTCCCCACTCAAAAAATTTTGCGGGAGTGTCTAAGATTAGTATTACAAAAATTTCAGGAAGCAGGCCTGAAAGTTAAAAAAAATAAATGCAAAATGTGTACCGATCGTGTTGAATTCTTAGGGTACCTAATTGACAGTCAGGGTATTCACCCTACTGATAGTAAATTCAGAGCAATAAAGAACGCTCCCAGACCCCAGAACAAGACTGATCTCCAGGTGTTCCTAGGCCTCATCAACTTCTACAATGTTTTCTTGCCACACAAAGCTACTGTCGCTGAACCGCTACATCATCTTTTAGACAAAAAAGCAAACTGGGTCTGGGGTCACAAAGAAGAGCAGGCGTTCCGTAATGTAAAAAAACTACTGACTTCGGACGCCGTGCTGATGCAGTACAATGAGACTTTGCCAATAAACATAACCTGTGATGCATTGCCTTTTGGAGTGGGCGCCATTTTGAGTCACGTGTTACCTAACAGTAACGAAGCCCCTGTTGCTTACTTTTCAAAGACGCTCTCGAAAACCGAGCGAAATTACAGCCAAATTGATAAGGAAGCCTTGGCGATTGTATCAGCAGTTAAGAGGTTTCATGAGTACGTGTACGGCCGGAATTTCACCATTGTAACTGACCACAAACCATTGTTGGGAATCATTGCTGAGGACAAACCAACTCCCTACATACTATCTCCCCGAATGACCCGCTGGTCAGAATTCTCGGCTACAATATTGTCCAGGGAAAGCCATTCCCCATGCCGATGCGCTGAGCCATACACCGCTCCCTGAAACTATCAACGATCCTGCACCAACGATGACAGCGTTGCAGATCGAGACACTCCACACGCCACCATTGACGGCCCGTGACATCGCGAGAGAAACAAAACGCGACCCCATCTTAGCACGAGTCCTCACGTGGGTGGAACACAGATGGCCATTGGACCAAGTACCAGACGACTTTGCACCATTCAAAAGTCATCAAACAGAGTTGTTTTCACAGAAGGTCTGTGTCATCTGGGGTGATAGAGTCGTTATCCCAGAACGGCTCCAACAGACGCTGCTAAGAACCTTGCACGATGGCCACCCTGGCATCGTGCGCATGAAGGGCCTCGCACGAAACTACGCGTGGTGGCCAGGCATCGATAGACAAATTGAATCATGGGTTAAAACTTGCAAGAGATGCCAAGAAGTAAGCAACGCTCCACCAAAGGCAACCCCGACCGAATGGGAGACGCCGCGGGGACCCTGGTCCCGCATCCACCTGGATTTTGCTGGGCCGACCAAAGGCCACACATTCCTGCTAACCATCGACGCCTACTCGAACTGGCTCAAGATTCACCGAATGAGCAGCACAACCACTGATGCAGTCATTAAAAGACTAGAAAGACTTTTTGCAACCCACGGATTACCAGACGTCCTGGTATCCGACAATGGGCCCCAATTTACCGCGCTACCTTTTGAGCAGTACTTGGCTGACCGGGGCATTAGACATGCGCTCACTTCGCCTGCGCACCCTGCTGCAAACGGTAGGGCTGAGCGTATGGTTCAATTCGTCAAAAAGTCTTTGCAAAAAATCGATTACAACAACATCGACGAAAAAATCAACCGGATCCTTTTCCTGCAGCACATTACACCTCACAGTGTCACCAACAAAACTCCCGCCGAACTACTAATGGGACAGAAGCTCCACTCCCACCTCGACCGTTTACACCCAGCCTACAAACCCGAAAAGCCACTCGGATCCAGCAGTCGATGCCGTACCTTCCAGGTAGGCGATCTCGTATTCGCTAAAAACTTTTCGGGCGATCCGCTGTGGGTGGAAGCGACTGTAATCCGCATAACCGGCCCTAGATCATATCTCGTTCAGTGCCCTGACGAGAGACTTTGGAAGCGCCACATAGACCAGCTACGATTGCGGCTACCATCTCGCAATTCCGAACTTCCTTTTGATCAAACTGGGGGGGGGGAGATACAGAGGAAAGCAAATTATTATTCAAAGGAAACCCCTTCGAAGAGACTGATATTGAAACGGAAATGCAGGAACAGGAACTAGGGACCGGAGTGAATGCACCTCAGGAAATGGCCAGTGATATTGATGACAATGAGAACGCAAACTCGGAACCAGAGGCACCATTACCGCGGAACAACGATCTACCTCAGCAAGAGTGCAGCTAACCGCTGGGCACCTTGTGAAAATCGAAAAGACTAATTAAACAACCGTCCTACCTTAAGGACTATGTAACCGCACCCTGTGGGCAGAAGCCGGGGGAAAGGGGTGTTGTGAATGCATAATACCAATAAAGTTATCCTTGAGCTTGAAGTCTGGTGCAGGGTTCTGGCCCTGCACTTCTGATTGGCTGTTGATGGCCTGATTGGATTGGCCCGTTCAGGAGCCTCCGATTGGCCATTAACAGACCATTCCTATTGGTTAACAGATCTAGCGCTCCAGATTCGCTATTGGTTAAGTAGTTAATAAGTTGCCTATATAAGTGAGGCTTGAGCAGCCTTTGAGCTGAGCAGTCACAATATGTAAATAAAGAGTTTGAAGTTCACTGTTTCCACCGGCTCGTCTCCATTATTCGCATCCATGCTCCAGACTTAACAAGATTTAAGAAAAATGATATTGATATAGAATTCTGTGTTTGACATGGAATCCCAGAGAATCCCAGTGCAGAAGCCGCACTAATATCAGATGAATGAGAAAGTCATGCCTGAAACTCTTTCAACTCTAGAACAAAAAGAAAATAAAAAGCTGGAGAAGAATTGATGTGAAATTAATCTTTCCTGGCTAAGTTTCTTTATACAATACTGCAGTGCAGTGCCTGGGGTTTCCTGCTACAGGAAACTTGGTTTGTCAAGTCTGCAGGCAAAGAAACAAATATTTGCTCTGAATTCTCCCATACAATTTTCTTCCTCCATGGTCAATAATGGAGTGGGCCTCCTTTGCCACTGCTCCTTTGTTCTCATCCTCCAAACTGAGAGCTGATGCAGGAGCAGCTAGTTGAGAGATCACAGTTATAAATAGCAATCTCCTGCAAGCAGAAGTGGCCACTTGGAGTATAAACAAGTTTAAGAAGCAGCCATTTCTCTCCTTTGAAGAACGCATTCCTATGGCGATTGCATAGTACATAAAGTGGCCTTCGCCAGCCAGAATAGAGGTGTTAAAGATTGCCCTCCAACACATCTGGAGAGATATTAAGCTGAGAGAGCTGAAACAGATCAGGGCAGGGGTACACCACCTTTTCAGATCCTGGATACCATCACATGATGGCCTATTGTGATCTCTTCACAATATACCATATTCTTTTTAAATCAAAAGTAGCCACCATCTCAGGAGATCCACCAGATTCCTGGAGAACTCATACAAGAATGTCCAGATCATGTAGACTTCACGCACGAATGCTGGATTTTATAGGATTTGTAGTTATGTGAGATGGTAGCCATTTTTATTCGGGGGGGGGGGCAGGGAGTTTGAATGCCCTTTTGGGATTCAAAGGGTTCTCTGATACCCAAAGCAGTTGAGACGCCAGTTGCTAAGTCATATTGCTGGTTCTGATACGGGAGATCTGGCTACAAATGCCTTAACCCTAAATTTCACCAGTGACAACGAAGCATGAGTGTCAGTCTCTCTCTCTCTCTCCCACTCCCTCCCTCGACAAAAAGATAATAAATGCTATCTTGATCTTACCAAAGAGACAAAAACAAAACAAAACACAATATTACAGATCCCTCTAGTCTACAATCATTTTGTCTAGGTGAGGAATAATATTATCAACTTTGTCCACCCATCTCAGAAGCAGCTGCAGCTTAACAATGCCTCCATACATTCACTGCTTCATAATTTCAGACATATAGCCACAGCACACTTACACATCCTGGGAACAAAGACAAGCATTGTGTAAAGTAAAAGACAAGGAGCTTGCAGGTCACCAATGCAAGACAACTATACTACAGCTGCTGACTTAGTAGCTATCCAGAGAGAACAAAAGGCAAAGTGTTTCCAGGATCTCTGCCTCTAAAGCCAAGAAATTTTCTGTGTGAAGGACTAAAATCCCAGGAGGAGTATTTAGTATGGAATGGACTGATGCAGTGAGTCCAATGGTCTGTTTTCATTGTAATACTCTTTTTTACCCTTCCATTTTTAAAGATCTTCTTGCTTCTTTTGTAAGCAGCAGGTGACAGGGAAGGAATAGATACGCAAAAAACACATCTACATTAATCACCTGCAGAGAATTTTCAAAATAGACGGCGGGCCTAAAGCTTTGGTATGCTTACCCCTCTTATTAAGCTGCACATTCTGGATCGCAATCTTTCAAAACTGAACCCAGGCTAACGTCCAATTACCTCATCTGATGTCTACCACTCTAAAGTCTACAGTGCAAGTGGTCCTTGGGTTACAATCGTTCATTCAGCGACTGTTCAAACTTACAAAAATGAACGAGTGGTACCGTGTTTATGAATGGTCCTTGAAGATCCGGCTGTTCCAGCACGCCTCCCCCCATCACGTGCTTCCAGTTTGGACACTTGTCAAAACAGCTCAAATTTACAATATCCCACAGTCACATGATCTCCATTTGTGACCTTCCCTGCTGACTTTTTATAAGCAAAATCTCTTGCTCCTGCTGGTTTTTTTTTCTCCTGAGGAATCCTATAACAGCATTAGGAATTCCAGGGATATTGTTCTCCATCATATCCATCTACACTCTGTACAGGCAGTCCTTGACTTAGCCACAATTGAGCCCAACATTCCTGTTGCTAAGTGAGACTTTTAAAGTGGGCTTTGCCTTTTTTAGTGACCTTTCTTGCCACAGCTGTTAAGCGAATCACTGCGGTTCTTAAGTTAGTAACATGATTATTGAGTGGATTTAGCTTCCCCATTGACTTTGCTTGTCAGGAAAAGGTGATCACATGACCCCGAAACACTGCAAAAGGTGATCACATGACCCCGAGACACTGCAACCATAATAAATGACAGTCAGCTGACAAGCACCTGGATTCTGATCACGTGATCATGGGGATGCTGCAATGGTTGTGTGAAAACCAGTTATAAGTCACTTTTTTTCAGTGTTGTTGTAACCAGTAGTGGGATTCAAATAATATAACAACCAGTTCACCCAGGGTCAGGTTGGCTCTCATGGGAGGCATGGCCCATCCCCGTCCTTCAGCTCAGCCATGCATGCAGGACCCTGGGCAAACCAGTTGTTAAATTACACTTCCCTCAGCTATCAAAGTGGATCCTGGGCACTGCCTGCAGTGGAGAAACAGGCAATGGAGTAGCTGGCACGAGGGGGGGAAGAGGACCAGGGAGAAGAAAGAGGGAAAGCGGCCTACTCCTTCCCTCACACCGGCCGCTCCGTCGCCCGTTTCTCCACTGTAGCACAGTGTCCAGGATCCACTTTGATAACTGGGGTGGGTATGGGTAGGCTGGTGGTTAACAACTGGTTCGCCCAAACTGGTGCAAACCAGCTGAATCCCACCACTGGTTGTAACTTAGAATGGTCACTAAATAAACTGTGGTTAAGTTGAGGACTACCTGTAATGCCTAGCAGCCCCTCCTGTCTACTTGCACTTTGAAGCATATATCTGTCCACAGGACCACCCACTCAGTTGCAGTCCTGGCTGGCTCACCCAGCACCTGCAGAGCCACCTGTAGTCACTGCAGACCTGAGCTCCATAACACCTACCCATAGTAGCACATCCCCCCAATCAAGTAGGAAGCTTTGCTAATTAAGGCTCTGCATTTTATCCATATTCAAAGACATATATGCACATCATACAAAAAAGGAATTAGCCACATGGAAAAAGTAACTATGGATATAGTTGACCCTTCCAACCTTATTTCATTGCATTTTATTTTATTTTAAAGTCACTGTATTTTTTAAATAAAAATCTTCTCAGCAGGTTAAAAAAAACTTAATTTGGTGAACAGGGCTAATTTGATACTTCACACACAAGGCAGACTACAGCCTGGCTATACTTCAACATTTGTATCATTCTGAGTCCTGTAGTTCCCCCATAAAATAATATTTACAAAAATGCCTATGAGAGGGAAAGGCATGTATCGCAGCAGGAATCATGGGAAAAAGGCATTCTAAGGAAATTGCCTATGAAAATATATTATCAGACAAAATTGCATGCAGGAAGCCATACATTAGAAGAATTATAAAGTTGAGTAGTGGCTTTTTAAAGAAAAAAAAATAAAACTCAGAGCAGAAGCAGGATCAAACAAATATAAGGTGTGAGAAATGAATGAATCCAAAATTGATTATTTTCCCTATTCTGAATAACAGACCTGGTAGTATACCAATACAGGCAGTCCTCGACTTGCAACAATTCTTTTAGTGACCGTTTGAAGTTACAACACTAAAAAAGGTGACTTATGACCATTTTTCACAGTTGCAACCGTTGCAGCTTCCCTGTGGTCATGTGATCAAAATTCAGAAGCTTGACAATTGACTCATATTTATGACGGCTGCAGTATTCTGGGGTCATGTGATAACCGTTTGCGACCTTCTGACAAGCAAAGTCAATGGGGAAGCCAGATTCACTTAACAACCATGTCACTAGCTTAACAACTACAAAGGAGTTAACCACTTAACCCCTATGGCAAGAAAGATGTAAAATGAAGCAAAACTCGCTTAACAAATGTTGCACTTAGCAACAGAAAATTGGGGTTCGATTGTTATCAATGGTCATGTTGAGGAATACCTGTATTGATAAGTCTCTAGTTGTACACTGATTTGTATACAATAATCTGAGATTATTAGTCAAAATTTGCTGCTGAAAGCAAAATACATACCAAACAAATGTCTGTGCTTTGGCAAATTCCTTGCAGTTGGACGATGCTCTTAGCTGTTTCCAGGAGCCACAGGATGCCTCATTTCTGGCCCACAGAAAATAAGCGAATTAATGATATAACAGGAATGGAAAGGAGCAGGAATGTTTCAGGAGGTTTAAAAGAGCAAAAATTATTGCCTTAAGCCTCTTATATTCTTCCCAGAAGTAGAAAAATGGGCTTTTTTCAAGATATTTAATGAAGCTAGTATAATTTAACTTGCCCCATTTTTCAAGTAGTTGTTTTAAAGAATGAAGCAAGTAGTCTTCCATTTACAACAGTTCATTTTAGTGACTGTCCAAAATTACAACAGCACTGAGTTACGACTGTTTTTCACACTTATGACAGTTGAAGCATCCCCAAGGTTATGCAATCAAAATTCAGACGCTTGGCAACTGACTCATATTTTATGGCGATTCACTTAACAAATTTTGGGCAGAAAAATAGTAAAACGGGGCAAAACTCAGTGAACAAATGTTTCACTTAGCATCAGAAATATTGGGCTCACTTGTGGTTGTAAATTGAGGACTAACTGTATACAAATTCAATTTTGTCCCTTACTCAATCCATATTTTCCCAATGAAGAGTCACTATACTCCCAAAACAGTTAATTACAGTAATAAACTTGGCCATACAGGTACCACCAAAGACAAGTAAAATACAGTCACCATTTTAATTCAATCATTGGTTTACCTTTCTGGTAAACTTCTACCATAAAAACACCATATAAGATACACTCTGGGTAAAAAATAAAGAAACAACCCTCCTCCCACCCCGCCACGCTGGTGGAAGTTATGTAATCCCTTAGGCATCAGGGCATGACATAATATAACATCTAAATCTCTTAAGAGAAGGTCGACTCCATTAACCAATGTAACAATAAACCAGAAATCAAGTATGCAGAGATCTAGATTCTCCGCCCCTCCCAGCTCCCACTCCAACTATACTTTTCATCCAACAATTTTGGTGAAATGTCAGTCTTCCCCCCACCTCTTTGGGATACCCAGCTGTGATTTAATTATTTGCAGCTATGCAGGAGAGTAAGGAGTAGTGGAGAGAGGGAGGGAGGGAGGGACTGGTAGGTCTGAGGTGTTTTTTCAGCAAAACATTTGGGCTATTAGATTTCTGCCCTCTCTGGTTACTGGAGGGGAGAACAGATTAAGGGGTTGAAAGCTTCTCCATCTCCTGGTCATGGGCCTGCTTCCCCCTGATTCCTCTCTCCACAGAAAGTGGGGATTAGAAAGTTGGCCAGAGAAAGAAGAGCACCTGACCCTTCTAGGATAATTTGCCTTGGGCCCTCCCAGGAGCTGCTGAGCTGGGCTAAGCTTCCTGCTGACATTAACTCTTTAAATCCTTTCTCACAGCAAGCAAGGCTTCTAATCGACTCAACAGCCAGGTCTCCTTTCTCTTTCAAGAGTTCCAGGATTCCTGGCTCTCAGCCCCTCATCCAACCCTCCTGTAACTCAGGAGACTTCGGAAAGGGAAAAGAAGGGAAGGGTGGATGAAGGAATGTGGACCTGTGAATGTAGAATGTGGAGTCTGGAAATCTCCACTTTGCACAAAAAAATACAATGCGTCATACAATACTGTCACAGTGTATGAAAACCAAGAGAATGTCAGATCCCCAATTCATAAGACATACTCCCCCCCCTCTGGAAAGAAACCAAATGTGATTATATGCATATTCTCTGTTCAATTCATCTTGCTCTTTTTGCTCTTTTTAAAAATTCTCTGTGAATAATACTTTCAGCCAATAAATTCAAGGTGCCAGATGGCAAGTTGACTACAGCATCCTTTGATGTGGACCTTATCCCAAACTCACAGCACTCTCCCCAGAGCATATAAATATCAAACAGTTACAAAACTGTTGCAAAATACTTCCTCCTTCCCTGACTTCTTTTAGAGGAACAGAGCAATCCTGTTAGAAATTGGCTACTGGGGCAAAAATAGGCCACCTCTTTTTTCTTTCTTTTTTTTTCAATTTGGACCTCCTGTTTTGAAATCCTTTCCAGTGAGACAGTTAGTGATTTTATGAAGGAAATCATATAAAGATTATATAAATCTTTAGACCTTATAGATTCTCCCTCTCTCCCCATTTTTAATACAGTGGTGTGTTTTGCTTCCAAGAGACCAGGCAGTCCTGCTGGGGCTCACTCATTATACAGAGCAGAACCAATACTTCTACTGGAAATCTTACCATAACATCACTGCTTCTAATCCCCTTTTGGACCTTGGAGAATTTGTTTTGGGTTGCAGATCCTTCTCAGCTGAGGACTTCAAGTTATGCTATAACATGTTGATCCTTCTGCAAATGCTCAAGATTCTTGGTTTGATTTGATGTAATAAGGTGAAACAATTGCTCTAATGTTTCCTTCCCAGTTCTCATAGCTTCTTCTAGTTTAAGCCACTTGTGGGGTACAAGGAAGAGTGGGAGGGATATACTAAACTAGGGCAGTCTAGCAAGAATTTATTCCTTGTCTGCCTGCACTGGACTGGGCCAGCTATTGCTTTGCGATTAGAGAGAGATCAGAAGTTTGAATTTCCAGCAGTGACAGCATTAATCCTGCTAATCATCAAACTAACAGCAAACAATGACAAGGAATACTCCTTTTCAACCAGGCTTTTCAACCTTCTGATATGTAAGCTTTGGATCCAGTGTCCCATTGTTTTGCCCCTGATCAGGCTGGAATGCCTCTCTTACCAGTTTCTGTTTTGTTTCACTCATTCAGTGTTTAATTGGTTCCTGTTTATCCTGCGATAGGAGATGGGTTTTGTCTGTCTGCATATGTATATGTCACAGATTTAGCATCAGGATCAGTGGCATTTCCTTTGGGACAGGGCCTTTATAGCAAAATGGATAGAACAGTCTCCCAAACACAGCACATGAATCATTTCTTTTGAAATAAAGTTAATACACCTGTAATAAAAGAATTTCCTCCTAAGAAGTGAGTAAAATAATATACAGTTAGTATCTTGCATAAGGCCATGGCAGGAGCACATTCAGAGTCACTGCCTCTAGCGAACAAACTGCACTGCTCATTAAAGTTTGTTCTTAAGCACATTTCCTCTCCCAGACAGCACCAAAAGACTTCCAAAAGGTAGACATATCTCAGGTAAGGGGAGAGTCTCACTCGATTGTTTCAGAGGGTGACACAGAACAGCTATTTATGGCATGCTTTTTCACTCAAGCTCTGGGATTCAAAGTTGCTCACGCCAGAGAGCTATTAGCCCAAACCAAGCCACGGCCACCACCTCTAGACTCTGTACTGGAGGGGGCAAGGAAAGAGGTTACCTAGAGAATCTACTTAGAGATCCCTCAAAAATCACCCAAAATGTCATCTAATGAAGTGTCTGTTGATTCCAGGGGATAAATCTTCTCTTCTTTGGAGGTCCTTCCCACAGCCAACTTGCCCTTATGTCAGAGGTCCCCAAACTTGGCAACTTTAAGACTTGTGGACTTCAACTCCCAGAATTCTCCAGCCAGTTCTGGAAGTTGAAGTCCACACATTTTATAGTTGCCAAGTTTGGGGAACCCCTGCTTTATATTATGTCCATTCAGAAGCTCACAAATGTTGTTTACACAGGCCATTGTAAAATGTGATCTAAGAGGCCCTGCAAAAGACTGGAATGGTGTTGGCACACAATTTGAGAGGGCTGGCCTGCAGAGGAAGGAAAAGTTAAGTACCCAGCTGAGTTTGCTATCCTGCCCCCTTCCCATCCTCTGGACGTTCCCTTATGTATAGAAATACGCCTTGCTTTCTGGGCCACAATCTTGTTGTGGATCCCAGAGGCACCCAGTAAATAAATTCCTGTCTTTCTTTGCCAAGATCTCATCTGTAAAATGGGAACAACGTGGGCAAAAAAAAAAAGGGGGGGTACTTTACAGAAATAAACCATTCATTACCATGATAACCTGCTTTAAAATGAAGGACAGGCTCTCAATCCAAGCCCTTTTCTGTTCCCTGACCCTCTCCTCACCCCACTCCCTCCTTCAAAGCTTGACTCAAAGCTAGCAAATTCCCATGGAGGCCAAAGGTTTCCCAGCCCAATTCTGCCCCCTTTGTGTAGTTTCAATCTCTTCCCCCTCGCCCCAGCCCCTATGAACATGGATGGAGGACCAGCCCCAGGGCTAAAACGCACCTCCTCCTCCCTCCCGGGGCTCAATGGATGATCAGTGATTTTCGTTTTGCTTCCCTCCCTTGCAAACTTTTAAGGTGGGAGGGCTGGAAACTACAATAGGAGCAGACACCCTCCCTTCCCGTCTAAGACAACTCATTGTCTCTACCCAAATCCCAAGCAGGATTCCTTACCATTTGCTTCTCCTCAAGACGATTTTTATTTTTTATTTTTTTGCCCCCTCTGGATAAGCGAGTTGAGTTTGCTTTTTCTGCCATCCAGTGCTCGGCTGGGCAGGAGAAAAGGAAGGGGTGTGTGTGTGTGTGTGTTGCAGCCGGGGCGGCCGAGGATCTTTACTCCCAGCACCGACCCCATCTCCGATCGGGGAAGGGAGCTTTCTTTGACCTCATCTTGAGGGCGCTGGGTGGGCTCCGGCCGAGGAAAATCCACCCTTTGCCGGGCTTCCGATCAGGCAAATGAAACGAGGCGGGGGGGATCGGGGAGGCGAGCATAGAAGGCGGCCGGAGACTGAAGGCGGCGGGAGGGACCAGGGAGGGAGTGGGGGTGCGGTTATTGTTTGTTTACCTCCTCGCGGTGCCTGCCCCTGACGGCTCCTCATCCCCTCTCGCCGCGGTGCCTGCCTGTCTGTGTTATGTCTCCCGCTTTCGCGCGCGCACACACATACATACGCGCAGAGGCCGGCTGTAGCGTAGCGTGGCTGTCGGCTGCACACCTCCAAAGCGTCTGGTGTGGTGTCTCGGGGTGTGTGTGTGTGTGTGAGAGTGAGTGAGTGAGCGCGCGCGCGTTATTCTCCCCGACGCCTGCCTTAACCCTTCGGCGGCTGGAAGGAGATCCGCATGCAGTCGTGCTGTACAGGGTGTGCTTGGCGGACGGGGCGGGAGGGGAGTGGGAGGCGGGGGACTTCCCTTCCCTTCCTTCAAAGGAAGCGGCCGCGCGAGGGAAAGAAGAGCGGAGGGTCGAGACTCAGCGGACAATCCCCCCTCCCCTTCTCGGAAGGCTTAACACGCCCTCTTTCGCACCTGAAAGGCGCCTTCACCTTTTATCCTCCCTTCCACCACCCCACCCCGAGTGCGGGTGGGAAGGAAGAGGGCGGCCGGGGATTTGTTACCCAGGGCGAAGGAGAAAATGGGGGCATGCTGCATATGCTCAGAGGCTCTCTCTTCCTTTTAGTTTGGGCCACCTGGGATTTGCCGTCGTTGGTTAGTTGCTGTTTTTTAAAGGGACACACAACTATTATTAAATATTTCTAGAAATCTGCAGATATATTTTTCTGGAAAGTCTGGGGCGCTTTTCTCAAACAGTTTCCCCTCCCGTCTTGCCAACCTTCTTATTCACGATAGTATCCTCCGACTCCCCAGCCCTAAATTTAAGCTCCCCTCCCCAGTCTTTGATCTTCCCGAAAACGATATTTCCTCTTTAAGCCAAGGGAGTCCTGCCACAAAGAGGTCAGGTGACCCATCGATGGGTGTGACCAGAATTGTATCTTGGGCAACAGGGAAAGTGGGGTCAACCTTGACCAGTCTTTGGCCTAAAGGTATTGCCAATCAATACCTTTATAACCTTTTTTTGGTTAGCAAGGGGATCACAAGAAAAAGGCTACAACCTAAACAACCTTGTCTCTTGACAGTGAGGGAATGAAACTCCCTCATGGGTTTGAGATATGGTGTGCTTTTGAAATTTCATTCACTGGATGGAAAAGCCATTGGTCCCTCAGTTCACAGATGTGCACTAAGCCAAAGTGGGATTCATTTATCTTACCTTGATTGGTAAGTGAACGTTAACAATTATTATTAGATGTTATATATCTAATCAACTCTAGGCAGCAAACATAATGCACCTAAAACACTTGCTATTTTCCCTCCAACAACAACCCTGTGAGGTGGGCTGAGAGAGGCAGACTGGCCCAAAGCTACCCAGCCGGCTTTCACCGGACTAGGCCTCACAATCTCCTTTGTCATTAAACAAAACTGGCTCTCAATTATGGTATGGTATGTATGAATCAGGTCATGATGGCTTATTTAGTACATCATAGCTTAAAAATCCTGGTTTTTGCTCCACGTGATTTGTTATTGTTTGGAGTTCTGCAAGTCTAGGAATCCAGCCATTCTCCAGGAATGTTGCATGCGAGTCAAGCCATCATTTTCATTTGTTTGGGAACAATATTTTGAGTGAGTCTAATTAGTACTTATGGTTTGTTAATCCGGATTTCAGGTTTCATGTAGGGTGTGAATTCAATCCAGCATGTCTGAACTGACTCCCCATGGGGTTTTAAGGTGTTTAACAAGTTCTGCCTATGGTCATGTAGATGGTTTGTTTGCAGGAGCCGCAAATAAACAGCCATTACCCTTTAGTCCAATTAAGAGTAGAATAAGGAAGAACATAAAAGCACTTTCCTAATATTTGAGGGTCGGTCACAGGGAACAAGATGTGGCATCTAAAGCTAGAAAGATAGGAAAATGGTTAGAAGCTTTAGGAGGGAAATTCTTACTCAAAATGAGGAAAGAAGAGATTGGACTCCCATCTATCAGAAATGGTGTAGGGTCTCCTGTTTGGGCAGGGGGTTGGACTAGATGACCTATAAAGTCCCTTCCAACTCTGATTATCTGTTACCAGGACTTTTCTGACTGAGAGTTACTGTGTCAAGCAATGAAACCACTTCTTTCCTGAAGTCTTGGGATTCAGTCACTGGAGGTTTTCAAGCAAAGATTTGAATAGCCATTGTGGAAGACAAATAGGCAGGGCTGGATTAACAGATCTCCCCTCCAACTGTGTAATGCTATTATATTGTGATAATGAAGTAATTGGCATATATGGATAAGTCAAGAGCAAATTGCATTCAAAAATGGGAAAAATGAATGGTATGTATGCCTATATGAGCCAGTGCACAGACTCCTAAAAACCTGTGGCACAAAGATGTTTTAATAAATACACAAATACAGCTCGAGTAACTAGCTGAAATGTTCTAGTTTATAATCTGACAGATGACTGACATATCAGACATAATGCCCCCAAGGTATCATTGATTACATAGTGTCCCCAAGGCATCATTAGAAGTGGCATAAATGTGCTCTGTGAGATTTTTTCCAAGAAGGAATCTTCTCCGTTGACTATAAATGACGTGAGTTGTAACACAGCACATCTGGAGGGTCTGTAGTTGAGTGAATGTGCTGTATAAAACTGCATAGGTACCTGACTATGCTCAGTACAATCATGGACTGAGACAGTTTTCATGTGCATTCTTATTTTAACACATTAGGTTCAATACATATGTAACACGAATACATTTGCAATCCAGCTAGGCACACACAATACACAAGAATAGTGTAATTGTCAGGCAATTAATCTCCTATGGATAAAGTTCCAAGGAAGGAGTTCAGTAAATTATTAGTACAGTCAATCAAAAGTATAATCAATAAATGAATAAAAGAGACACAGGCAAAAAGCAAAACACACTATTCAAAGCTGTAACCTTAGATACAGATACAGATAATCAGAGTTGGAAGGGACCTTGTAGGTCATCTAGTCCAACCCCCCGCCCAAGCGAGAGACCCTACACCATTTCTGACAAATGGCAGTCCGATCTCTTCTTGAAAATCTCAACTGATGGTGCTCCCACAAC
This sequence comes from Hydrophis major, assembly GCA_033807585.1. Classification (NCBI taxonomy): domain Eukaryota; kingdom Metazoa; phylum Chordata; class Lepidosauria; order Squamata; family Elapidae; genus Hydrophis; species Hydrophis major. Next base: position 227,642,085 of record CM066329.1, read on the forward strand.
TTCTGAGGGCAAGCTGTTCCATTGGTTGATTGTTCTCACTGTCAGAAAGTTTCTCTTTGTTTCCAGGTTAAATCTCTCCTTGTTCAGCTTCTATCCATTATTCCTTGTCTGGCCCACAGGAGCTTTAGAAAATAGCTTGGCCCCCTTCTTCTCTGTGGTAGCCCCTCAAATATTGTAAGATCTCTATCATGTCTCCCCTGGTCCTTCTCTTTACTAGACTAGCCAAGCCCAGTTCCTGCAACTGTTCATTGTATGTTTTAGCCTCCAGTCCCCTAATCATCCTGGTTGCTCTTCTCTGTACTTTTTCTAGAGGCTCAACATCTTTTTTATAATGTGGTAACCAAAACTGGATGCAGTATTCCAGGTGTGGTCTTACTAAGGCTTTATAGAGTGGTATTAGTTCTCCCTTGATCTTGACTGCATCCCTCTGTTAGTACAACTTAGGATTGCATTAGCTTTTCTGGCAGCTGCTGCACACTGTTGGCTCATCTTTAGCTGGTTGTCCACTAAGACTCCAAGATCCCTCTCACAGTTACTGCTATTGAGCCTGGTTTCACCCAGTCTATATGTGTACTTTTGGTTTTTCTTGCCTAAGTGTAGGACTTTACCTTTCTCTATATTGAATTTCATTTTATTAGATAGGCGCAGTGTTCTAGTCTGTCAAGATCCATCTGGATCTTGAGCCTATCTTCTTGGGTGTTAGCTATTCCTGCCAGCTTAGTAGTATCATCTGCAAATTTAGTAAATTCCCCTTCTATTCCCTCATCTCAGTCGTTAATGAAGTTATTTAAGAGTACGGGGCTTAAGACGGAACCTTGTGGCACCCCACTCCTTACTTCCCTCCATGTAGACTTAGACCTATTAAGAACTACTTGTTGAGTACTGTTTGTTAGCCATTTGTAAGTCCATCTAGTGGTGGTGCTATCTATTCCACTTTTTTCTAGCTTACTAAGAAATAGGTGTGGTCTACTTTGTCAAATGACTTGCTGAAATCTAAATATATTATGTCCACAGTATTTTGCTGATCTACTAATTTAGTCACTGTGTTGAAGAATGAAATCAGATTGGTTTGGCATGATCTGTTCTTAACAAACCCGTGCTGACTGCTAGTTATTACTTTACTTGTTTCTAGATGTTGGCAGATCTGTTTTTTTATTATCTTTTCCAGTATCTTCCCGGGTATTGATGTTAGGCTGATTAGTCTATAGTTTCCTAGGTCTGTTTTTTTCCCCCTTTTTTGAAGATGGGAACCACATCAGCTCTTTTCCAGTCCTCTGGTAGTTCCTCAGTGCTCCAGGATTTTTGAAAGATATAGTGCAGTGGTTCTGAGATGACCTCTGCCAGCTCCTTTAAAACTCTGGCCATCAGGCCCAGGTGATTTGTTTTCATCAACAGGTATTCTCTTACTAATTTTTTTGCTTATTTTAACTTTTATTTCTGGTCTGTTTATTACAGTTGTGTTTTTGGCGGTTGAGCTATAGTTTCTTTTTGCATGAAGATAGATGCAAAGAATGAGTTAAGCAGTTCTGCTTTCTCTCTGTTGCCTGTTACTTCCTTGCCATCTTCTCTCTTTAGTGGACCAACTGTTTCCTTGATTTTTTTCTTGTTATTTATATATTGGAAGAAGCTTTTTTTTATTATCTTTGACTTTTGTTGCAAGTCTTTGTTCGTTCTGAGCCTTTGCTATCCTGACTTCATCTTTGCAGATTCTGGTTGTCTGCTGATATTCTGCCTTAGTTGTATGTCCTTCTTTCCATTTTTTGTACTTGTCCTTTTTTTCTTTCAGTTTGCCAGAGAGATCTTTGTGTAGCCATGCTGGTTTCTTCTTGGATTTCTTGTTTTTCTTTCTCAGTGGTATTGTGCTGGTCTGGGCTTCCATGATCATACTCTTTAGAGTTTCCCAAGATTCTTGAGTTGTTTTTGCCTTTAGGATTTTCATCCATGGAATCTTTCCCAAGTTCTCTCTGAGTTTATTGAAATCAGCTCTTTTAAAATCCAAGACTCTGGTGTCATTATGTTCAGTTGCTTGTGTTTGTGTTATGTTGAATTCTAGTATGACTTGGTCACTCTCACCCAAGGCTCCTGCAGTTTCAACTCCCTCTGTCACTTCTTCTCTGTTTGTGAGAATTAAGACCAGTATGGCTGTCTCTCTAGTTTCACCCTCTACCTTTTGGACAACAAAGTTGTCAATTAGGTTGTTTAGGAACTTATTTGATTTCTCACTTGGTGCAGAATTAGTTTTCCAATTGATATCAGGATAATTGAAGTCTCCCATTACTATTGTTGTGTGTTCCTGCATATGTTTGTTAGTTGGCTGGCAAAAAGGACATCTATTTTTTCTGCTTGATTGGGTGGCCTATAAGATACACCTATGGCCATGTCATTCTTCTTTTCTTTTATATTGACCCATATACATTCTAGGAGGTTTTCATCTTTGGTTTCATGCATTTCTGTAGCAATATAGTGGTCCTTTATATACAGTGCAACTCCACCTCCTCTTTTATGGGGTCTGGTTTTTTTGAATAGTTTGTATCCTTCTACCAGTATGTTCTAGTCATGGGTTTCATTCCACCAAGTTTCTGTTATTCCAACTATATCATATTTACCTTCATGTATTCGAAGTTCGAGTTCACCCTGCTTGTTCCCCAGACTTTGTGCATTTGTATATAGGCACTTGAGATCTTTATGTCTGACACTGTTTACTGTCTACATAATCTGTGTTGTGCCTGCCTGCCCCTACTTTCTTGCCACCTGTTTGACTAGTACACATGGTATGGCACTCACTACTAAATGCTTGGTTTTGGTTGGCATCAAGGTTGATAATCTTACCTGCACAAACATCTCTTTTGCATGAACTAGTATCCTTATTAGTTTTAGGTTGCTGGGAACAGAGATGTTCTGAATTCATTAATTCTCTGTCCCCGCTGCTCAGTTTAAATGTTTATCCAGGAAATCTGTGAATTTAATGCCAAGTAACTCAGTCCCTTTCTTTGATGGATGCAAACCATCTCTTTCTGTACAGTTTTTCATTGGACCAGCTGCAGACATCATGACTAATAAAACCAAAGCCTTCCCTTTTACACCACTCCTTTAGCCACACATTAAACTTTGCTACACACTGCCCTTTCCCTTTTGTTCCTTGTATACTGGTAGAACCTCTGAAAAGATAAGCCTACAGCCCATATTACTAAGTTCATACCCCAAGCTCTGGAAGTCTTTCTGAACAGAAAGTACATCCTTCTGGGACAGATCATTTGTACCAAGATGTATAATAACATCAACATCACAGCCCTTGCTGTCATTCTTGACTATCTTAAGAATACGCTTCTTGTCTCTGCTGGCAGGTAACAGCCTTCCCTACCTTGGTGCCCTTCAGATGTGTTGGGACTTTGATTCCCATAATTCCCATCCAGTATCGTCAAGTTGTGCCCCAAAATGTCTGAAGGAGGGTTCCAGATTTTATTTAGGGTGGGAAAAGCTATTTTATATCTTTGTGATATATATGTGTTTAAAAATGGTTTTCTGATGAATTTTCTTCACCATTTTAATTTTCTGGAAAAATGTTCCCAAACTCAGAACTTCCACTTTCTCTAAATGTATAACAACTAATGCTATTTAAAAAAAATACTAAGTGATCTTTGGCGGGCCAACAACCACACTGGTATCATGGTTTGTTTACTGTAACATTTCCTCTGTTGTTTTCGGTTATACTTTCTCCCATTGTAAGAGGGGATTACAATAGGATTTCCCCAGTGTATGCTGGATAACAAAGTGTTTACAGAAGGGATCTGCGGGATAATGGGCAAACTAAACATATTTTAAATAAAATAAATACGGACGCAAATGAGTAAATTGGAATTATGTTGAAGAAGCTAGTTTACGAGACTATGTTATTTGCGGGACTGCCTATCTCAAATCATTTTCCCCTTCCAATAAGATCTGACAAGGTCAGGGCACTCTAGATCCTATCTCTTAAGCAATGTCATCTTGCAGGAGTTGGGAGGCACAACTTCTCTGTCATTTAGGCTGCGTACAAAAAAAATCATTCCCCTCAAGCTCTTAGCAGCTTCAATCCTGCCTGCCTTTCTGAAGGTCTTAAAGGCATGGCTTTGGACCAGGGGAATTTCAGTTTCCACCTTATATTATTATTTTGATTGCTGAATGACCTCAGCAGAATTTGTTTTATATATATATATATATACAATTGGGAGGTGACTGTGGCATGGTTAACCATACCCCCCCCCCTCCAATGCAGGAATGGTATAACTAGCACCCAATATGAAGCTGTGCAAAAGCCTTCTCAGTGGCAGCCACCTCTTGCTCTTCAAGCAGCAGTCGGGAGTCCAGGAGGAACTCCCAAACCATCTCAGATCCTATTCCTAGAAAAGGCAGATTGAAATCCCCAAGAGCGTAAGTGTAGGGAACTCCACCATCAAACCACAAAACAGTCTCATATTGCTCAGGCAAGCAGATTGCTGTGCAGTAGGAAGGCTGGTACAACAGCAACATTCCCAACTAATCCTTAGAGCCCAACTTCACAAACAGGGTGTCATATCCAGTGACTTGTGGGGCAGCACACCTAAAAGCCATAAGGATTCCTAGATGACAGTCACCAAATTTTAACCCCTGTCCCAGAATTTTGGCTGGTGACATATCTGGAATCCAACTAGGTATATCTCTGAAAGGACCACCCCTCCTTTCTGAACCCAGCCAGGTCTCAGTAATACATGCCAGGTTGGCCCTCTCATTGATTAGATTGCAGATGAGGAGGGCTTATTATGGACCATTTAAAACCAGCAGCTGGAAACTATTTGATCTAGAATTGACTGACACTTCTTTAACCCACTGTACTCCCAGTAACTATTTCCAATATGGGCGTTGAGAGCTAGAGGGAATTGCACTTTCACATTATCAGAAAGTAATCAACTATTTTAGTGGCTTTTTCTTAGCACCAATAAAGATTCTTATTGAGCTGAGCCCTCACATCTAGGTAGGCTATGCTGAGAATTCAGAAAATTCTGCTGAGCTCTTGCCTATAAGCCCAAGATCCAGGACATAATTCAAATGAATCTATCCTTTCTTATAATTTTTTTCTCAATGTCAAATTTTCACAAGCTATCCAGTCAATCACTTCATTAGAAACACCAAGGCTTTTGTATTCCGATTTTTGTTGCAATAAAAATATATCCACTCTTCATCTTGTTGTGTAAGTTGAAAATTACCTTCCTTACTTGTTCACTTTTCCAGCATTGTCCATTTATATCTATTTGAGCCCACCCATCCCCCCAAAAACCCAAAACTGTGCTATCTTTGTTCTTCATTGCTCACTCTGAGTTCACAAAGCATAGTGGTTGATATTTTATTTGTTGTCTCAATATTAAAGGGTTTTCATTTTTATCTATTATTTAATCATATTTATATTAATTTCACCCTATTAGTTTTCTCGTGAACTCCTCTAGATCTTTTTACTTTAGCTAACAGTGCTGTTGTTTGCAAATGACAAAATGTTCAGTTGCAAATCCATGTCCTACAATAGCTCCTGTTTATTATAAAGGATCATCAGAAGAATTACCAGGTGTTCTGACATATGTGCTATCAAATTGGTATCAACTCTCAGCAACCACATAGACCTTCCCTAGGACAATCTGTCTCCAATTTGTCCCTTCATGTTTCTACTTATACATTCATTGCCACCCTAATGAAGTCCCATCATCTTGCTGATGGTTGTCCTTTCCTTTCACCTTTCCCAGCATTATGGGCTTCTCATCGTATTTTGGTAGCTATCCATGGTATTCTCAAGAGTTTTTTCCAACACCAAAGTTCAAAGATGACAACAGTTTTTCTATCATTCTTCTTCAAAGTCCAACTTCCATTTCATTTCCACAGACTTTCTTTTCTCCACAGGGAAAGCCATGGCTTGCAAGTCAGAACTTTGTAGATAAAGGCGCATAATAACATCTCAAACTCTTTTTTCCAGACCTTCATAGCAACCCTACCAAGTGCCAGTTGGAACAATATTTATTGACTGCTAGTTCCTTTACTGTTGATAATTGATTCTAAAAGGTAGCCATCCTTTCAGTATCTTCATTGTAGTTCTAAGGCTGGTTGCTATATCTGTTGTCATTATTTTGGCCTTTATTTTTAATCTTACTTCCTTAATTTTCATTGTGCTTTTTTATTTCTTTGCTAGAGTTACAAGATCCTTTGCATTTTTAGCTATCAGGGTAATGTCATCAGCATGGCAAGGTTATTGATGTTTCTTTCTCCAATTTTAAAACCATGCAGCTCATCTTCCAATCTAATCACCTCAATGTATAGGTAGCAGTCTGTTTTTATACATGCTGCTTGTACTGTGCTTCCTGTCTTCTATGTCATGTTTCATAAAGAGGACGATGAAATGTTCTGAGGTTCTTGCTTTCCTAAGGACATCCTTAGTTTGGACGGTTTGGACATGGTTGACACAAAGGCCTTTCTATAATTGATAAAGTACATATTGACTTCTTTTTGGTATTACTTCCTTTTCAAAAATCAGCTTGAACACCTGGCATTTCTCTTTAAATACAGGCCTCTAATCTTATTAGATAATCCTAAACATCATTTTCCTAGCATGTGAAATTAATAGCTTGCACACTTTTCTTTGGTATTAATATATAGTCTCTCTCCCTCTCCCTCTCCCTCTCCCTCTCCCTCTCCATTGTTAACTTCCAGTTGTTTGCATTTTAATTTTCTCCTCTTATGCAGGTTTAAATAGTTCAATGGGTATTTCATCTATGCTTGCTACTTGCATATTTGACAAATGGTCTATTACATGATACATTTCCTTTCTAATGGAGTTAATTCTTGAATAAATTTCCTGCAAATGTTTCTGTTACTCTGTAAAACTGTTTATAAAAGGATTTGGTATTGTCTTTCATCTTATTTTAACCGATTTTGCTTCTAGTAGCCTTTTTTGTGATTACCCTTGAGAATTCTGCCTGATCAGTAAAATTTTCTGTGATTTCTCTGGTTATCTTTTAAAAATATTTGTTTCTTGTTTATTCTCTCCGTTTGTTGGCATTCCTGATTATTTGCACAATGTTGGAAGTCTACATTTAGTCATTGTACATCTTTCTTGTTCAAGACTTTTAGTTTGTTCTAAAAGCAGTTTGAGTCTTTTCCACTTTGAAATTTTGGGGATATTTTTTCTACTTCAACATCTCTTATCTTTTCCTCTCGCTCTTTAGCTTCTCTTCCATACAGGTTAAGCATAGCAGATTAGTTGACATCAATAGTATATGATCTGTTCCACACACTTTCATCTGAAAGTGTCCCCATTTGCACTTTATTGTTGTTTGGTTTCTATTAGGCACTTGATCTGAATACAATGTTATGTATCTGGTGAGGAATAGGCTGGGTTATGTTGCCTGAAGCAGGTATTGGCAATAAAGAATCCACGTTGCAAAACTGGAATAATTTAGCCTACTTTATTGTACTGGTATTTATTCAGTCCTAGCCTTCAGTCCTACACATCTAGGTCTCTCCATTTCTTCAATTTTTGCATTCCAACACTAGCTCATCTACAGATTGGGCAAACCCATTCAGTGTTATTACACTATTCTTTGGTGGGCCAAATAAGCAAGACATTAACATATATAACAGGAGAATATATTATATTCTTTTAACAATTCTCCTGTGATGTGACTGAGAAAGCAAGTGTTCCAAGGTTAATTTTACAACTGAATGAATAAATTTGAAGCTGGCTTTTCTATCCCAGTAATATCTATGCATTGGGGATGCAAAATGAGAATAGCATAGGATTATATCTCAGAAACTAAGCAGGATTAGCCCAAGTTAATATTCAGCAGGAAAAAGTCAAAACAGGAAGAGGACAGAAGAGATCCCTGAAGGCAGGGGTAAACCATTTCTGTATGCTGTCAAGAAAATGCTATGGATAAGTTTCACGTAAATCACCAGGAATCAAGCTTTGTTCAAAGGAATTTTTATCTTTTAGGATCAGATGTCTGAAGGGTGGGATCTCTGGGAAGGATTCTAATAACACTGATATGGCAATTACAACAATCTTTCACAACTCGATGCCTTCAAAAAAGAGATTGATTTAGCATGGTGGCTATACAGTATGTGCAAATACAATCAAAATAATGAGGAAGACGTAAGAATGCAGGGGTTTTATAAAGAACTAACAGAACTAGTTCAAATATTACTAGGGACAGATGAAAAACTAATAAAAATGTACAATTATTGAGTATTAAATTGGAAGAAGAACAAGTGAAAGAAACAATGATAAGATGAGGTAAAATTTTTGGCTATCCAATAGAATTAGAGAAATGGCAGAAACTGTGGGATAGAAATCGTAAATTAACAATGTCAACAACCTATAAGGAGATCTTATATGTTTTACAGGTGGAATTTACCACCAGTGAGATTAGTAAAGTTGTATGAAAATTTATCAGCTAAATATTGGCAGTGTAATCAGATACCAGGTTCATATTACCATATGTAGTGGGCATGCTCAAAGGCAAAAAAATATTGGACTAAAATACATACTTGGTTAGAAAAAATGATAAAACAGCATATAGATCTGAAACCAGAGATATTTTTGTTGGGTATATTACCAGAACAGTATGACAAAGGGAAAACATATTTAATTTTACATGTATTAATGGCAGCAAGAATTGTGTTCATACAGCAATGGAAAAATGAAGAGATCCTGACAGATTAAAGTGTTATAAAAATATTAGAATGTGCTGAGATGGATAGATTAACACTTAAAAGAAAAGGAAGTATCAGAATATTTATTGACACGGGACTTGTTTTATCAATAGAATCAGGAATTAGAATTTGATAAGATCTAAAAGATAAAAACTTTTATATTGAAAATTTTGTAAGATGGGTAAACTGCATTACTATTTTGCTATTATTACTGATGTTTATTATGTTTACTATTGTGATTTATGTTGATTAATATTGTATTTCTACTTAAAACTAATTGTGTCCAGACAACATGCTGTTCAGATTAATATGGAATTTTTTATATGATATAAAAGGAAAATGTATTAATAAAACATATATTAAGAAAAATACTGGGACCGTAGTGTGCGGTGGGTGGGAATTCTGGGTATTGTAGTCACAAGGCATCCAGACTCCAGAGGGTTTCAAGCTGGAAAAGGGTTAGACTGATTTCAGCCTTCTAGACTTTTTAGTACCTCCGAAACACCGGCAGACGGCAGATGCTCCTTCCCCGGGGATGCCGCTCCTTCCAGCCTGCAGGGAGGGTTAGAGACCCAGCCCAAGATTCCCGGAATAGCAGCCGCTGATCTTGGGAGCGCTGCCTTCTTGGCCTGTGTTGCCAAGCGGGGCCCTTATTGCGAATCACCAATCGGTGAGCTACAATCAAAGCTCAGATATCTGCAACACTTCCCGTCTTCTTTTTCTCGCTTTGGCGGGCACAGAGGCGGTCGGAGAGAGTGGGCGTTGGCAGAGCAACTCAGTGCGATAGCGGCCCCTTCTGGGCTACCTGGGAAGTGCAGATGCATTTACACGCTTTCTAAGAGCAGAGGAAGATAGGCACTGTCTATATGTAGCCTTCCACCCCACCCCAGGATAACTGATGAAGCTTCTTGGATGAGCAGTGAAACGTTTTGTTCTTCTTCCTCAGGGGGAAAAAAACCCCAGTCCAATTGCCCTTTGAAGAAGTACTTCTGAGACAATCATGACCTGGATGACTGAGGATCTCCACAGACATACAGCAAAGGGATATCTTCGATCAAGATTCAGAGGGGCAATAACGGTAGATGGTGGCACACTGGGAAAGTGGGGAAGAGAGAACAGATAGCCCATTTGTTTTCCTTTTCATGTTTTTATTATTGTTCTGTTATGGCTAACATATATAATTTTCTTCTTGGCCATCCTATTCAGCATGGTGGGGGCTCCATTTCACCAGCCTTTTCCCTATCTTAATGTCTTTCATAAAATCCTGGGCTTGGAAGGGGGTGTTTAGGCTGGCCTCTCCTGGAACCCATCCAACAAAAGGGAGCCTATGAGTTCTCTGGGATGTTGGGATTACAATTCCCTGAATTCCTGGCCAGCAGGCCCTTTTGAGAGCTACTGTCTATATATCGATGATGACTGAGGCAAAATTCACAAGAGACAATGAGCCAAAAGCCTCTTTCTCACAATCTCTGCATGCACTTGATTGATTGATTGATTGATTGATTGATTGATTGATTGAATAACCCATTGGCGTGTGTAGTACAGAAAGGCAATAAATTGTCCCTTAAAAAGAGCAAACACTTTTCCTCTGTAAGGGATGTTACTTCTGAAGCTGTTTTCTTCCTTTAACCAAGAAGTGCAGTGGAAGAGATAAAAACTAATCTCTCCATACTCAACCAGTTGGGTACCAACTGGGCACGAGAGAAAACAGAACAGCTTGGCAGGGAGGGGAGATAGATAAGAATGAAAAGACTTGGTAGCCCAGGTCCATCAATAAGCCAGGCATTTTCAACAGGATAGGAAACTTTTCCAGATGTTTCTGAATTACAATTCCCAACATTCCTCACTGTTGGACAGGAAGATTGGGATCATTACTGGAAGTATAACTTTGTAGCATTTAGACAGCTACAGCTTTTCTGCTGTAGAAGATAAGTTCACATAGCCAGTACACTCTTTCCTTTCAGAGTAAACAGTATATTGCGAAACACAGAAAAGCAATTCAAGATATAGGTAGTCCTTGACTTACGACCACAATTGAGCCCCAGATTTATGTTGCTAAGCAAAACGTTTAAGTGAATTTTGCTCCATTTTACGATTTTTCTTGCTACAGCTGTTGAGTGAATCACTGCAGTTGTTAGGAACACAGTTGTTAAGTGAACCTGGCTTTTCCCACTGGCTTTGTCTGTCAGAAGGTTGCACAAGGTGATCACATGATCTCGGGACATGGCAAACATCATAAATGTAAATCAGTTGCCAAGCCTCTGAATTTTGATCACGTGATCCTGGCGATTCTGCAATGGTCGTAATGTGTGAAAAACTGTCATGTCATTTTTCCAGTACTTTTATAACTTCGAATGGTCACTAAATGAACTGTCGTAAGTCAAGGACTAGCTCTAGTACATCAAAGAAATGAAAGGCTAAGAGAAAGAGACATGGCTGGCGCATATCATTCCATAGCTCCTGTTCTTGCAAAACCATCTTGCAAAATGACATCCACATGCCATTTTTTTTTTTTTTGGTAAAAGTTTATTGATTTTAACAACAGACAAAAAACATATCAGACATAAAACATGACATAAAAAAAATATAAAAAAAATTATAACATGCCATTTTGTAGACTTCTCAAATCTGTTGCTCATTTCTTCCTAAGGACCTCATTGGTTCCACCCAGCCATGACTTTTTAAATGTTTTCTTTCCTCTTGACCCATTGACTTTTCCCTTCTATGTTTCTTTTGCAATTGGATCCTCGTATAAACACACTATGTGATCCTTATCCTAATGACCTCAAAGTCGTTATTTTGTATCAGTCACACACTTTTGCATATTCGTCCATTACCCTTTCCTTCCTGGCGCTGACTGTTCATATTTTGCCACACACACTTCTTAAGTAACCCATTCCTATTGGACTCTAAGTTATTCCCCCCCCCCCCCCTGAGATACCAGCTATATAGACTTTTGCAATTGTTCATTTATTTATTAGATTTATATGGCTACCCAACTCACACACGATGACCTCTTCGCTCCAATTTTCCCTGCCAAGGCAAGCCTTTGATACTATTTTTAAAGATTTTTTAAAAATCCCATTTTAATTATTTTCTCATAAATAACTAAGATGGGGAACATAACCCAATATTCCTTCCTTCGCCTATTTTTTCCACAACAACAACAACCCTGTGAGATGGGTTGGGGTGAGAGAGAGAGAGACAGAGACAGAGAGAGTGACTGGCTCAAAGTCAATAGTGCCTCCATGGCTGAGGACCTGTGCCAGAAGAACCATCACAGGTAGTCTTCGACTTATAACAGTTTGTTTAGTAACCATTCAAAGTTACAGCAGCACTGAAAATGTGACTTATGACCATTTTTCACAATTATGACCACTGCAGCATCCCCATGATCGTGTGATCAAAATTCAGATGCTTGGCAACTGGCTCATATTTAGGATGGTTGCAGTATCCCAGGGATCATATGATCCCCTTTTGTGACCTTTTGACAAGCAGAATCCATGGGGAAGCCACATTCACTTAACAACCACGTTACTAGGTTATCAACTACATTGATTCACTTAACAACTGTGGCAAGAAAGGTCATAAAATGGAGCAAAACTCACTTAACACATGTTTCACTAAACAGCAGAAATTTTGGTCCCAATTGTGGTCGTAAATCAAGGACTACCTTTATTGGGATCGACATGATGGACAGCCACATTGATGAGAATCCATACAGATCCCTACAACATGAATCAAGCATGTTGAAAATGCAGTGAAAATACCCAGCATGAAAGATGTTAGGATAAATGAAGAAACTGTATGAAAACAATGAAAGAAATTCAAAAACTAGAGTATTGCTGAACCACATGAACTTCATAGTTCAGAAGGGAGCCAACTTGGAAGCAGCCATAAATTTAAGGCTGCAGGACAAAGAGGCGATATTCCTTACCTATTTTCAGTTGGTTGAGCTCCTGTTAGTTAAAGCTCCTATTGTTTCATTTTGCTACTGCATCCTAAGAAGCCCTGAGGACAGCGTGAACCGTTAGGTCTAGTGTTGTAATGACGAGGCAGTCGAGTTGTTTGATCATGAACAACTGAATCATGATGAACTTTATTGGAGTATAGTCTTGCATTTATATATATATTTTAGTTATTCTCCATCATTGGTTAACGTTGGTTACTGCTTAACTTTCGTTACTGTTTAGTACAGTAATCCATACAATTAATTACCTCTAGTTAAAGTCTAACATATGTTTATTTCCCCTCTCTAATCCTCCTTTATCCATAGATTAGTGACTTTGTTTGCCTGAGTTGTATTTGCTTGGAAACATTCTTTATCTGAGGTTTGCCATCCGAGATTGGAACATTCCTGCAATTACAACTCTACAGTCTAGGTTAGGACATTGTGGCTTAATCATGGCTGAGGAAGAAAATGAAATGGGAGTTGCCAAATTTGAATCAAATCAGCGAGAAGACTTTGGCCAAAATAGTGAAAAAGCTGCCAAAATTATTCCAGCTGAAACATTGGCCCAAACAAACCAGTTGATGTATGCCGTAGCCAAGGCAGCTATTGAAGAATTCAGATTTAAAATATGGAGGAATTAATCCATTAAGAAGTGAAAACCTAAAGGGGAAAGTTGAGCAATTTGAATAATTTAAAACAAGAAAATTTGAAGAATAAAAACATCAAAACCAGCATGTGCATGAAGTATAAGCTGGAGAATAATGGAATTACAGAGATTGTAGAACAGTTAAAACAAAGAGTCGCAGCTATTGCAGAGAAGATATGACAATCAGATAACCCAGTTCTAGAGAATTTGCAGTCTAGAGAAAACCAGCATCAATTCTACAAAAGCCTTGAAAATGGGAAAGAATCATAAAAAGAATAATAAAATAGAATAATAAAAAGAATAATAATAAATAAAATAAAATAAAATAATAATAAAAAGCCTGATCAAAAAAAGTACCTGGAATTTTTGAAAACCTTATGGGAAACAATGGGGATCACAATAGGAAAGCAATACATTGGGATAACTGAAGAAATTGGATGACAGCAATCAAAGAAGGTCAAAACTGGAATGTTTCTGGACCAAGTGAACTTCATAGATTTTGGCTGAAATTATTGACAACTGTACACTCAAGATTGGCAGTTAAGACGAATAGAATTTTGGAAGCACCAGAAAATGAAGAATAATTGACAACTGGAAGGACACTCCTAATTCAGAAAGACAAAAGGAAGGGATCTTCCGGTTTGCTAGGCTTCGGCGGCGGCAGGAATCCGTGATCGTGCGCAGTAGCTGCTGTGCTCGCTGCTGGAGTGCCCCCGATCCAGCTGGATTTGGAGGCTATGGTTACTTCGTAAAGGTAACCGAAGACAGGGGAGATCCGGGTAGGAGCTTGGGGGTATTGCAAACCCCCTCATCAGCTGGCACAACTCCCTTTTCCAAAGGCAGTGGAGCAGCAGTCAGCAATGGCTGCCACAAAGAAGCTTGCAGCCAGACAAGATTGTGCAGGAGGAAGTCAGAGAAAGTGAAAGTTTTTGGCTGAACCGGGACCATAAGGAACTTCTAAATACCCTGGCAATTTAATCTCTTATACGATACACTGTTTCCCAAGAAGATTGTAAAAGCGGCGGAAGAAAGCAGAAAGGGAAAGTTATTTTCTCTCACTCTCCTTCCCTACAGAAATAGCAGATGGAAACCTGAAAAACCTGCTTTGGCACAGAAGGTAACTAAACTTGAAAGTCAAGGGGATATTAAAAATATTTGAACATTGGAATTAAAAACTAAAATTCTTTTGCTATAAGTGGGAAGGGAGAGGTAAAGAACTTATATTAAGATTTTACTGGAGGAGACGGCTTGGAGCTTATAAGACCAGAAATAAATGGCAATAAGACTTCTAAAAAATTATTTTGGAACTATGTAATTGAATTCTACCCCAGGAAAAGAAATATAAAAAGAAGAAAGTGCTAAATGAAACAGTTTGTCTTGATTTGGATTGCTTTGTGACTTTGTGACTTTTGGAAACTATTCCTTGAAAGACTAAAAACATTTGGGTTGTTTAAAAAAAAATTTTTTTTATATAATGGCATTATCTGTTGAAGAATTGCAAATGGAATTCCAAAAGTTAAAAGAAGAGGAACAAGAAGGCAAGGGCTCTTCTGGGTCTATTTTTCACTTTTTAGAAATGGCAATTTCTGCCTATCAGGAATTACAACCACAAGAAAGCTGGGATGAAGAAGAAGAAGCCATCTTTAATGGACAAATAATCTTAGTTGAGGAAGAAAAGAGAAAGAGGGCAAAGAAAATGGAAAATTCAGAACTTAAAAAAGCAACCAAGAAAGGGAAAAATAAGGTGAAAAATCGATACAGAAAGCAACAGAAAAGAGGAATACAACAGAGAGGGGTGACTAAGAGAGCAGAGATTGAGAGATGGGGGGGGGGTAAAAAGGCTAGAACCAACAAGAAAGGAAGGAAAAAGGGAAGAGAAGTCACAAAGGCTTAAAACAAAATGTTAAAAAACAGGGGGTTTTTTAGAGATAAAGGATAAAATATAATTTTAAAAAAAGATTCTGCAAAAGTACATAAGACTGTATTGTAGATATTAGTTTTTGAAATAGAGTTAGAAAATTGGAATATTATATGAGTTAACAATACATTAAAGGGAATGTATAAAATGTCTAAGATTTAACAATAGAGTTTATTGAACATTGTTTTTACTATATTATAAGCATAATTTCTCTTTTTTTCATTATTTTAAATTGCAGTATTTAGAATGTACTAAGCAGAATCAGTATGGAAAGTATGTATTATTTTAAGTGTTAAATATAGGGGAAAGATAAAAAGGCGTCATACTTCAACCAGTATTACAGGAGAAATATTGTATTAGAAAGAAAAGATAAATAATTGAAAAAGAACGGACAAAATATGCAAGTATAGTGATTTAAATTGAGATGAAAAAAATAAAATAGAACTAAGAGAGTGAATAGAGAAGAGAAAACATATAGAAAATATAGAATGTTAAATAAGATATGAAATAGTATATAAGGTGAGCATGAATTTGATTTATGTCTGTATAAAAAGATGTAACCCGGGGTTAAGCCGCTTTCCAAAAAGAAGTTTTATGTATTTATGTTTTGTGTTTTGTTTGTCTATGTTTGAAAATTCTAGAAGAATGGTGGAAGAGAACAATGAAATTGTAAACAAGATGGAAGTATATAATGAATAAAAAGATATAGAAATCAAGACAAAAGAAATATAATTGAATAGAAGGAAAGGGAGAAATAGAGAGAAGTTGGAAAAAGTTGAATATATAAGATAAATATGTATATCAAATTGTGTTTGTATGGAAACATGATAATCTGGAACTATGCTGTTTTTAAATAAGATGTCATGTTCTTATATTTTATGTTTTGTTTGTTTGTGTATTGTTTTTTAAAAATTAATAAAAATTGTTTTTTTTTTAAAAAAAAGGAAGGGAAACATGCCTGGGAACTACAGACCTGTAACCTGCTTGTCAGCAGTATACAAGCTACTTATCAGCATAATGGCAAATAAAATTTATGGGTATCGGAAAAGGAATGATTGATTCCCTATAAAACAAAAAGGATGCTGCCAAAATTTGAGGGAACAAACAACGAACAAAGTTATGAACTGATCAGTTGATCTGATTCTGTTACACATAGCTGGTTTGAGAAAGGTCTTGAACATTTTGGAATCAGCAGAAACATTTGATAGGTTATGGATACTTTAATGAAGTTTTGGCAAATAATATTAATGTCTAATGTCTATTAATTTCCTAATGTCTTAGGAAAAATTAGGGTTAGGGTTAGACATGCAATTTTTCAAAGTGATCCATTACCTTTGTAATGTAATGTAATTCTTTTTACTATTGATGGTGTCACTGACAACAATTTTGAACAAGACAAATTGTGGATGTGAACTGGATAAAAAGGAATAAAAAAAATAACATTTTCCCTTTATGGATGACCTAAAATTATTTGAAAAATGAGTGCTGAAATGGATTCTTTGCTAAAAATAATTCAGCAAAGATACTAGAATGCAATTTGGCATTGACAAATGTGTAGCTATACATTATAAAGGCTGGCAAAATAATTGAAGATTATGGAATAGCTTAATAAATAAAGATTTGATATAAAGGCAATAGCACAAGAGAAAGATACAAATATTTAAGAATTTTAGAAGCTTCTGATTTACAACAGAACCAAGTCAAAGAAAGTACTTCTGCCAAATATTGTATATCAAACAAGTTCAAAGAATGTTGAAATCAAAGCTAAAGGCTAGAAAGATCATTAAAGCAATCAGAGCATTATACTATACATGGCAGGAATAGTTGATTGGATCCAGATGAGACCTGATAATTTGAATCAGATAACAAGAAAACTAAAGACAATATACTATATTCTTCACCCAAAAAGTGATGATTTGGAATGGAAGAGGAATGGAAGGACCAGAGATTTCCTACAGGTGAAACAAATTGTGGAGGAAGAAAAACATAGCTTGCATATTTTTTAAAAAAAGTGAGGAATCTTTGTTGAAGGAAGTCAATCGGAGAAAGCTTCTGAAAACAAGTATAAAAAAGTATAGAAAAGACTAGTATAATCAAAAACCAATTTGTTAATTGGAAGAACACGCCAATGCATGCTCAATACTTGAAGAGTATTGAAGGAAAAGCTGATTAAAATCTCTACTTGGAGTTGAGATCAAGACTGTTAAAAGAGAGAAATGTCGAATGCTTTCTTTTAGCAGCCTAAGAATAACTTTGCCAATAATTGCACGAAAAGCAAAAATTCATCATATAATAAACAATAGTAAATGTCATCTTTGTAGTGAAAAAGATGAAACAATTGACCATTTGATCAGTGGCTGCAGCAAAATTTCACAAACTGACTTTTAGCAGTGTCATGACCGTGATGCTAAATGTATTCATTGGAAAGTTTGCCAGATATACATATACGTACACACACTTATATATACATACCACATAACGTGTGTGTGTGTGTGTTATCTATATGTATGAATATGTGTGTGTATGTGTGTGTATGTGTGTGCTCTTGGTTGTTTTCTTGCACTAACATGACAAGCCATTAGAATATAAACTGAGAGCAAACCACATTCCTTACTAGCACTGTGTTCTGACCAAGGCTTCCTGAGACTGTAATTAAGCACACACTTAGTCCTTAAAACTCTTGTTTTATTTCAATGCTGGGAATTATGTTCATTCCCAGCCTGTATTGAGTCCCAAACAGTTTCTCGAGATAAGCACCGACCTTTATCTCCTTTGAATTGTTGCCAACAACTAAAGTGCCAAATTAACTGTAAAAAGCCAAACGAAGTACAAAGTGTCTTAGCTGCTCTTCCCTTATGGCAGTTCTGTGCACATGCACACTGGGAATGGGCTCCCCTTGTTCCTCTGCCTCGCTGCTGTCAGATTCTGGAGGCTCCGGAGTCAGCACATAATTCCCAGATGGCCCTGGCCTCATCTCTGTATCAGACGCAGGACCATCGTCTGAGTCCTCCCCAGACTTGCTCATGTTCTTCCCCACTGTCCGATTCTGCTGCCAACTCCACAGGCTACCAGAGGACCACAACACACTGATTAGAATTTGGCGAGCGAAACATCTTCAAGTGAACAACCAAGCTCAGAGAGCATCAAGGGCCCCTCCCTTTGCCAAAAGTTTGGATTTTAATGTAGCATACTTGAGATCCTTGAGCTTTCTTTGAATAAAAATGTTGATGAGGATTTTCAGCATTCAGTAATCACTGAAGACTGAGCAAATGTCTCAGAAGAAAAGGTTGAACACTGATGGAGTAGTTAAATAAAAATATCTGTGGTCTTGATACAAGTAGACATGATTCAATGTATGAATCAATGTATATCGTGAATGACCGTGTGACGCACCATGTAGCATCTAACTACGAGTGGTTGCAGAACTCAGGCTATGATGCAACAGATACCGGGCCATGGGAGGCCTGGCTAAGATGGTCCTAAGGTAAGACATCCCCTGAAAATAAGAGCAGTCCTTATTTTGGGGCCCAAAAGAAAATAAGACCGGGTCTTATTTTCAGGGAAACAAAATAACATCAGACATGCATAAAACACACCTGACTACAAAAACGTGGGAATTTTTTTCTCCTTCCCCTTATAAATCCAAACCCTCTAAATTGCAAAGACAGACATTAAACATTAAAGAAGGAACTTTAGGCATAAAAGCTGGCTGGGTGACCTTGAGGCTAGCCTACTTCACCTCACAGGGTTGTTGTTGTTATGGGGAAAATAGGAGGAGAAAGGAGTATTAGATATGATTGCTGTTCCTTGAGTTATTTGTAAAAATAACAGACAGTAGTATATAAATAAGTAAATAAATAACCAAATCGGGCATGGCATGGCAGTATTCTGCAATAAGCTAGGATAAAAGATACTTGGAGAGTTTGTGGCTCACAGACTCCGATCGTCAGGTGGGGCTAGCTTAGGGCTCGGCGTACTGTCTGAAGGTCGGTTGATGGGGTTATAATCTCCCTTTACTGTACTCAACGGATTACCTGCTTCGCTCTTTCTGCGCGGGGCTATGATAAGGAGGCTTAGCATTATCGCTCGAGACAGATCCTGCCCCTCTCCGCCCTACCCTTTTCCGAGATGAGTGGGTGGATCCCACTCTGATGTCATTTCCCGTGGAGTTCCCCTTCTCCGCTAACACCCCCTCCCCCCCAACTCTCTTCCCGGGCCGGAAAATGAAGCAATCCTCTGGCTGGATGTTTTCCTCTTGCTTTGGGAGGAGGCGACGCTGCGACTGATTTCTTCTGCGCCTCGCTCCGGAGCCGCCGCCATCCCCTCTTTGCTGCGTCTGGGTTTTCTCCGCGCTGCACAAACGGGATTTGCACTGCCCTTGGATCCCGACCCGTTTTCGTCCCGTGAACTGAAGTGAGAGTCCCCGATTGCTTTCCGGGGAGCTCCAGTGGAAGTGGGGCGGGGGGGGGGGAAATGATGTCCCATGACACGAGCGAGCGGCCCCCCAACCCAGAGCCGCCCCCCGCGACTGTCTACGTGTTAGTGGAGGACCCGCGGTCGACGGACGCCCTCCAGCTGCTCAGGTGAGTCGAGAGCCCCTCCCCCTCGGAGTTACTGGAATTGCAGTAGCGGGAATTGGGAGGCCTCCGAGAAAGGAGCCGAGTTTAGGCGAGAATCCGCGCGGGGCCTCTCCTCCTTCCTCGGAACGACGACCTGAGGACCTGGATAATTCCGGAGCAGCTTCCTTTGGCCCGAATGTAACAATTCCCACGAGAAGGACCGGAACCTTCTTTCCCTGTTAGTTTCCAAACAGCCTTTTCAAACCCGAGTTCTCCGGTTGAGCCGGGTTTCCAGTCTTTCCACCAAGAGGATGGGGATGGAGACAGGAGTTTGAAAGCCAGAAGGAAAAGTCCACATTCTAGTCGGCTGGATGTTGACGTGTTGATAATCCCCTCGCTTTCTTCACTAGGAGGGATAAGAAAAGCTGGTTGAAGATGGATGCTTGGAGAAAAGGGCGAAGTGCTGAGCAGAGTGCTCTTGGCAGCCAGGGTTTCTGGTTTCCTTCCCCCCCCCTCACTCCCCCCCCCAAAAAAAAATGTAGAAAAAAGAGAAAAAGAAGGAAACTAGGTGTGTGTGAGCGCCCTTAATAATGTGCCTTAGTATCAACCATTCAGTTTATTGGCAGAGTTCCTGGCTCTAGAACTTATATTGCTTTACAGTCCAGTTTCAGGTGTTTTACAGAATGATCATGACTCTGGCTCAGCCTCTGGTTTAGCAGAACAGCCTAACTTGAAAGTGAGAAACCCAGCCATCTCTGAGATCAAAACAAGAAAAAGGGAAAGTGCCTTTGAGCAGGTGCCAAAGTTGTTATTCTCCTCCAACAATTCAGTTTCCTCCTTAAGTTGCTTGTAATGGTAATAAAATGGAACATGTAGACAAAAGGAAGGCAGAAGCCCCTCTTAAAAGAAAACTAGGGATAATCCTACCACACATTGCTGCTTGAGCTGGGAAATCCAAACTAGATAAGGATTTTAAATGGGAATCTAAAAGTTCAGTGTATCCCAGCTGCTAGTCCTGTGATTTGAATTTGCAGAAAATCATGTGTATGTTTCTGTCTTTTTGATGGTGGGTAAAGTGTCTTAATGATTCAGTTTCCTTCTATTTTGCTGCCTGTTCCCCCTGAGATTAGTTTTCACTTCTGTTTTTTTTTTTTTTTTGTTTAAATGCTGATCTCGACTTTTTCCTGAATAAAAGCACAATCAGCTTTAGCTCAAGCTCATCTACCAATTGACTTTAAAATTCTTACTTGTTTGTTTACTTGTTCCCAGGACCAAAATGTCAGGAATGTAAACCCCCCCCCCCCATATACACTTCTAATGTATTTGAGTTTATTGGGGAAATCATAGTTTAAGGAGGTAGTTATAAAAGCAGTTTTAATCAAAACAAGTGAGGAGAGGAGAAATGGAAAATTTCTGTGGACCTCTGCATGTTACTGAATTATTGTTTCTATTATTACCCTTTGCTATTGTCTGCGTTTACTGGGAAGTACTGAAGCTGTAGTTCTGTGACATTAAGAAAGCCCTAATGTATTCATTCCTGATTTAGAAAATCAAAAATATGCACATTCTGTTTTTCGGCTTCCCAATGCTAGAGAAACACTTTTTCTGGATAAGCTCCTTGGGAAGTGTTTTGGGAATTAACACTTTCCTACTCTCCGTGCATGTAGAATTACAGTCTCTGTCATCCTCAGTCATCAGAAGCAAACTGATGAATGGGGAATGGAATTGTAATGGAACACATCCAGAGCAGATGGCACACAGAGTAAGGATAACTTGGAATGTGAAAATTCTTGACTGGCATAAATGACTGGCAATCTGACCTGGTGAGATTTGACTATTTCAAAGATTAATGTATAGCCATATGAGAATAATCTCCACAGCCCCAGTTTTCCTGGAAAATATGTATAGGACAATATTATGGATTTATGATAATTCATAATT
The DNA here is from genome assembly GCA_033807585.1 of Hydrophis major. NCBI lineage: Eukaryota > Metazoa > Chordata > Lepidosauria > Squamata > Elapidae > Hydrophis > Hydrophis major. The sequence goes on from CM066329.1 coordinate 227,663,810, forward strand.
AAGTATTATTACTTATTTTGTCCATTTTCCAACCTATGCTCTTTTGCTTACTTAGAGAATTACAAAAGGATACTGGAATTCTGTTGGCTAATTTGGAGGGGAACTCCATCTGATTTCCCATTCACCTCTTTTCACCCATTACCTCTATAGAAAAGTACTATGATAAATCAATAATATTGTCCTATACTCACTTCCCAAGAAAATTGTTGCTGTGGAAATTATTCCCATATGTCCCATATTATTCCCATTAATCCTTGAGAGAAACCATAACAATAATAGAAGCATGACCTATGAGCTTTTTTGTTTGTTATGTAAGGCTGACATTAGGACTACAGAGACAGGCTTGTGGTCTCTTGCACAGCACTGTTTTGATGTTGTTTGGCAACAACCTTTCTGATATGAATCTTTGGTTAGTTTAACTGGTGAGACTGCAAACAGAAGCTGAGAGTATCTGCATGTAAAATATGTATTTTACCCCAAAATGTAGCTGGCATAATTGTAGTGGTGGTAATGAGAAGGAATTACTTCCTCCAGCATTCTGTTGTTACAAAACTCTGTTGTTGTTAACAGGAGAAAATGCCCTACAGCCTGTTGATCACTTTTTCCACAGTGTTATTGACATTGTTAATAAGTGCCATGTTTTTTTTATTCATATCACAGCGGGGGGGGGGGAAACCATTCAAAACAAGCATTTTATTTTGTTCAATTATCCACACTTCATCAGTAGAAGATCTAACTTAGACTCTCAAAATGTATAACTATTGTATTGTTAAAGTTTATTTATTCAGGCCCATGCTTAGGGAAAAGCCTGCTTGATCATGTAAGGACTTTCTTCTGAGTAAAGTCTTTCTGGGTACAAAATTACTGTAATATCTTATTCTTTATACAGCATACACTTCCTTGTAAAAATCAGTCTCAGCACATCTGGCAGGACTGGTCTGCTCAGATCCTTTGTAACATATCTTGCTGCTTAGTGAGGCATGTAAAAATCCAGTTGTATGCTACACCTATAGTACAAGCTAGAAAGCCCTTGAAATTCCCTAACAATGCAGTTCTAATACATGTTTACTTGGAAGTGAAGTCCGAAGGTTAATGGGCCATTCTCCTGGGAAATATGTCCATGTGCTGACATCATCCTGTTTGGATTCCGATTCTCATAATTTCCAATTCAGAAGCATGTGTTCTTTTTAATATTTGGAAGGTATTAAGATATGAATTGTGGATTGCTGGCTTTTTTTCTAGGCAGATCAAAAAAGTGATAACACTGGAAGGAAGATATCTGACTGGCAGCAATAGATTGTCGAGAGATATTCATATTTGAAATAACTTTTCCTTTTTGGAGATCAAGATGAAGGGAAGGTGGCCTTTTGATAATTTAAGGGTGGGGTGGGGATATTTTGTTTATAATTCTCCAAGCCTCTCCCCCTCTCCTTAAAAATGAATTTTAAGAGTACGTGATACAATATTGCTAATACTATTGAATGTGTACTTTTTCTCCCGGCAATTAGTTGGTTATAATTGAATAATAATAATTCCCAGCCAGCAGATGCAAAAGATTAGTCTCACAAGTCTGGTGCGATTATACGTTAATAAGCCACTCTGTAATAACTAACAGCCATAATTCAATGTTTCCCACTCTCAACATCACATTATTTGAAAGTCTTGCCTCTTTTGGATTTTTCATCTCAAATATGTAACCCGTGTCTCCACTAAAGGGTACGAGTCGAAAATACATTTCTCTCATCCACCCACCCTAGCCTCCCCCACTCCACACACACACACACGCAAGAAAATAATGATAGAAGGGAATTCTGGCGCGGCTCCTTTAAACTGAGCGTTCAGTGGCGAGAGGAAGGGGTTTGGCGAGCTGAAAGTGAGACTCCGGGTTGCCCCCTAGTGGCCAACAGGAGCCACCGCCGCCTAATGGCTTCTCCTGTCTCCAAGCGCGTAATTTCTCCACGGGCAGGCTATTAATAGCACCAAAACAAGGACGCGTTTGGAGATGCGCAGCGAGGATTTGTGTTTTCTTGCGCGGCTCAACCAACCGAGAAAAGGGGCGGAGCCGCTGCCCACTTGGCCGGGACGCGCGCTTCGAGGGTCCGGCGGAGCGGCGGGTGCAAAATAATCAGCCGGGTGCTTTTTTCCTCTCCACGCGGTTCAGCTATACCCGGTTTCGAGCTGGCCTTTACCAGGAAATGTAACAAGCACTTTTGCCAGAGGCCTGAAAAGCAGGGCAGGAAGTCGGAGGCGCGCCGGGATCGCCGGGCGCGCAGAGCGAGGATCGCGAAAAAGGGGAGGAGGGGGGAGAGGGTGGATCGCTCAACTTCGCCGGCCCTCATGCCCCACCGCTTGCGCGGGGCCGCTTCTGTGGCGCAGTCCAAGCCAGAGGCAGGGCTGGGGAAAGAGTTCGGCTGGAGAGGAAGAGGAGGAGGAGGAGGAGGTGAGCGAGCTCCGGGCCTTATCTTGGTTCTCACGGTTTTAGGGATCTCTCTCCTTCCCCAACCCCCGCCCCCCATATCCCGTCGTTATCTCTTGAGAACGAAAACGAGGAAAATTCCGTTTTTGAGGAAATCGCGGATGAGGGGTTTTTTCTTTTTCCTCCGAATTCTTGGGCGTTAACAATCTTGTGGGGTGGGAAGAAGTAACGAAAATCTCAGTTTCCCAATCCCCTGTTTCCCGGATGCCTAAACTTAGATAAAACTATCTCAAGGACACAGCGTGGCATTTGACAGAAACGGTTGTTTGTGTGTGTGTGTTTGTTGGGTTCCGTTGCGCGGGGGTTTTGTTTAACTTGTGCAATGCAACCGTTTCGAAGCTGCTTCGAAACCAACCTGTTTGCCTCTGGGATGGTTCGCTTTCGAAGCCGATGAGCCCAAGATCGCGGGACCGGTTGAGCATGTTCTCTCTTTTATCCATCGATCTCTTGAAAACGGATGGACAGAAGGAAATTTGCTATTTTCAAGAATCTGTGGTTGCTCCTGTATTGCTATTGTCTTCATAGATGATAATTTTGCTGAGGAGCTAATTCGAAGTTCAAATGTAAATTCCTAAGAAGCAAATGTCATGAAATCTACTAACAAGGGCTTACTTCTGACTACTGTACATAGCTTAAACTATAACTAGCTTTACCCACTTCACCCCCAAATTCAAGAATAACTTTACCCTCCCCTTCAATAATGAGGAAGTGATAAGACGACCTTTGTTCTAATGTCTTGTAGGTCCATTGGGATTTCAGTAATCTTCACTATGCTGGCAAGGTGGGGATGATGGGGTTTGAATTTCAACATGCTTTTGGGAAGGTTGCAGAATTGATTGATTATGTGTCATTAAGTTGGCATCAGTTCTTAGGCACCCCACAAATTTTCTCCAGAAGGAAATGAAATTATTGCAAGTATATGTAGACTATGTATAGAAAACATTTCAGTTGCTCCAAAGTGCTGTGTATTAATATTTTTCCCATGTTGAGCAATTCTATAACCATCCGATTGATTGTCTGTACAGTATACTATTGACATAAATGAGATGAGTTTGCTTCTGGCAGGGTTGATATGGATCGACGTACAACTTTGCAATATAAAACAATTAGACTTGTGGAGAAAAGCAAATTCCTATGAAGGGTAGTGTTGATGCCACTGTTTATTTACATCTGAGCTAATGAAGATTTTAATTTAGATTTATATAGCCACCATCTTCTATCCAACTCTGGGTTGCTCCCTATCATAGATATCTGATAACGTGCCCATTTTAGACTAGACATTTTAATTAAAGCAATTTCAGATAGGAGTCTTTAGAAGTGGAATGTGAAGGGACTTTTTATTCACCAGGTTTTGGGCAGGGCTTTTGTTTCTTTGCTTTGAGGATAAACTTTGGAGAGAGGGAGTTTTCTGTTTTACACATCTTTTATCAGCTCTAGTATGACTTATGGATGAGTGAGTCTCTAATTGTTGAGTGAACGTGAAAGAGTTCAGAAGTGTGTTCAGAAGGACAATACTGCCTATATAACTCTGATTGCCTGGAGTTTTATAGTTTTTATATTGGAATATGATACTGTGTTTCAGGATAGGATTAAGTTTCTATTCACACATGCACTCCTTGGACAGAAACTCATTGAAAACAGGCAATCTTTGGAATATATAAACATGGGACTCTGCTTGAAGTCTATGTTTTGTTTTATTTTACATGTTATTGTTTTATATATTTTAAAGACTGAAAGTTAGATTGTAAAAATAGAAGAACCAGCTGCAGGTAATGAAATATAGGCAGATCAACAACAAATCTAAATGAGCAAAAACACAATATCATTGAAAGCTTATGATATTATAAGAATTCTTGATATCCATTTTATATTGCTGAATTTTGAGCGGAGATGTTTGGTTAATGCAGTTCAAAAATGAAGGAAAGACTGTAGATCACAAACAAAACATTAACTCTACATTGTAGATTGCCATTCAATTTAAAATATAAAATATAAAATCCAAATTTTAGGTGTAGCAGAATTTCCTCTAGGTGGAATGATTTCTAACTAGAATTAAATTCTGTGTGATTATTTTTTTAAAATACAACGGTATTTTAGATATCAATGCATAACCCTACAAATTATTTGTTTGTTTATTCATAACTCACCTTATTATTGTTATAAAGAGCTTCAGGCAGTGAACATGCCTAATATCCCTTCCTCCTTCTCTTTTTCTCACAGTAATAACCTTATGAGGTGAATTGGGCCAAGAGAGAGTGACTGGTCCAAAGTTACCCAGTTGGCTTTCATATCTGAAGCAAGACTTCTCCTGGTTTTTTGCCTGGTGTCCTAACCACTAGACCAAACTAGCTGTCAGTCTAATTATATGGCTCTTCAATTTAATTAGCCATTCTTCCAGAGAACTTTTCCAATAAAAGGGTCTAAAAGGGTATTGGATATATTTTCAAGTAATTGTATGAAAAGTATATTATTTCTCTTTAAAAGCCCTGTTAATTTAGGAACAGCTTAAATTGATTGAAGTAACTTCATTGACCCTTGCGACCATGATAATATAAATGTCATATAGTAAAAAGTGTTCATGGGGACTTAAGAAAACCATATATATAATGCTCCTTACATTTTTATTTATGTATTTGGGAGAGAGAATGAATGAATTATTGAATTGTTCTTACGTTATACCAACTCTAGGAAGTCTCAGTAAATGAAATATTCAGGAAACGCACACAGACCAAAACCTGATCATATTCTACAGGCTGAGGCAGGCTTCGTTGTCTTTGTATCAGAGGTATTACGTTGATGGCCAGTGCTAAAAGAGGTGGCAGCTGTCGCTCTGACGGCCTTTGCACAGCGCCATCCTGGCCCTCAATTATGACCATTCTTAGACCTCCTGCTCCCTGAAGCCTTGGTCATATTTTGGTTGGGTTGTTACAAAGGCTGCCATGAAGACAATAGTTGCTGGTCCAGAAGGCTAGATTCTGAGTATAGGTAGTTCTCAACTTACGGCCACAATTGACCCCAAAATTTATGTTGCTACGTGAGACATTTGTTAAGTGAGTTTTGTCCGTTTTACTAACTTTCTTGGCTCAATTGTTAAGCGAATCCCTGCAGTTGTTAAGTTAGTGACACAGTTGTTAAAGTGAATCTGGTTTCCCCCCATTGGCTTTGCTTGTCAGAAGGTTACAAGAGAGGATCTTAGGACCCCAGGACGCCGCAACCATCATAAATGTGAAACAGTTGTCAAATGTCCGAATGTAAATCATGTGACCACAGAGATGCTGCTATAGTCGTAAGTGTGAAAAATGGTCTTAAGTCACTTTTTTCAGTGCCATTGTAATTTTGAACAGTCATTAAGTGAACTGTTGTAAGTCGAGGAATACCTGTAGTTAATAATGCATCTTATTTTGCTTGGATAACACAATTCTGTGCTTCTGTGTTAACAACCACGTAACAATGTTACACTACTAAAGAATTTTTCCGATGTGGACTTAGAGACACTGCTCATCAGTTGCAAGCCCTTTTTATCCTCCATGAGAGTTTATTCATTCATCTTGTTTGAGTTTATATACCACCCCATGTTCGCATAAGCAGTGCGTTACAAACCCTAGCTGACTAAATTTTGTGTACACAGTAGAAATTTCCAGACTCCCTTCTCATTGTTTTAGGTGATTTTAACAAGGCTAATTTAAGTCAAGAACTGCATACATTCAGCATGGCAGCTGTCTCAGTAGAGGCAAAAAACATTTTTGACCACTGTGCTACTCTATGTTAAAAGACGGTCTCTACCAAGAGCAGCTGTTGGCTTCTCTGATCATTTTATGATCCACTTTGTACCTGCCTATAAAATCTGTGGTCAAAGCAGAGAAGTCTTGGACTGAGGGGGCTTTGATTGCTCAGACTGGAGTGTTTTTGAAACTGCTTCAGCAAACTTGGATGAACTCACTGATACTGTGACATCATGTATTGGTTTTTGTGAGGACATGTGTGTACCGACCAAGAGTTTGCGCGTATGTAGTAATAATAAACCTTGGTTCACAGCTGAGCTCAAGCAGCTACATTATGCCAAAGAGGAAGCCTACAGGAAAGGAGATAGGATGTTGTACAGTCAGATCAGAAATGTATTAACAAGGGTGATCATTGGCAGCAAAGAGAAGCTACTCTGAAAAACTGAGGAATCAGTTCTCAGTTAATGAACCAGCAAATGTGTGGAGAAGCCTGAAAAATATCATTGGCCAAATATGCCCATGATATCTTTCAGGCTTCTCCACACATTTGCTGGTTCATTGGCAGACAACCCTCCTGTACTGAAGAAATTCAACAACTGGCAGGTGGCCCGAATGTATTCTACTGTAGGTTTGAGAGGAAATTATTGTTGGCTATTGCTACCCTCTCCATCTCATATACAGCAGCAATAACCAAATCAACACCTATCTCCATCCTACTGAGCTTCTCACCTCTGGTGATCTTAGAAAAAGATGTGTGTGGGCTATTTCATAGACAAAAGATTGGAAAAGCACGAGGCCCAGACAGAAGTAACTCCTCGCTTGAAAACCTCTGCTGATCAATTGGCCCCCATCTTCACCTGCATTTTTAATAAATCACTGGAGATGTGATACGTTGCTTTAAACACACTACTATCATCCTGGTTCCCAAAAAAATATTCATCAAGGAGCTGAATGACTACAAACCAGTTGCTCTGACATCTGTAGTTATGAAGGCCTTTGGAAGGTTAGTTCTGGCTCACCTAAAAATTATCACAGATCTTCTGTTGGACCCCTTACAGTTTAGCTAGCATGCAAATAGATTGGCAGATGATGCTGTCAATATGGCACTGGACTACACCTTGCAACATTTTGAATTCCCAGGGACCGATGTATGGGTCCTTTTTGTAGACTTCAGTACCATCATTCCAGAAACTCTTCACTCTAAACTGATTCAGCTAGCTGTGCCCGTCCATACTTGTAGCTGGATTATAAGCTTTTTGACAGATAAAAAGCAACAGGTGAAGCTAGGGAAAATCTCATGGAGTACCCAGGCAATTAAGACATCCTCAGGGCTGTGTGCTCTCTCCATTACTCTTCTCTCTCTATATACCAATGACTGCATCTCTAAGGATCCCTCTGTTAAAGTAATGAAGTTTGCAGATAATGTATTATTATTAGTCTCATTTGAGACAATAATGAATCTGCATGTAGACAAGAGGTTGAACAAATGGCCCTGTGGTGCAGCCGGAGCTGAACATGCTTAAAACTGTAAAGATGAGAGTGGATTTTAGGAGGAACCCTCCTACCACCTCTGTCTACATTAGACAGCACAGTATCAACAGTAGAGTCCTTCAAGTTTTTGGGTTCTATAATCTCCCAGGATTTGAAATGGACGCCTAACATTAGAGCCATCCTTAAAAAGGGACAACAAAGAATGTTCTTTCTGCATCAACTCAGAAAGTTCAGACCGCTCCAAGAGCTGTTGATATTGTTCTACAGAGGAATTATCGAGTCTGTCATTTGTACTTCTACAACTATCTGGTTTGGTACAGCAACCAAACAAGGACAGGTACAGACTTCAACAGACAGTCAGGACTGCAGAAAAAAATAATTGCAACCAGCCTGCCTTCCATAATGGCTCTAGATATTGCATGGATCAGGAGAGCTAAAAAAAATATCTTCAGACCTCTCATATTCTGGATATAAACTGTTTCAACTCCTCTCGGGATGCCACTACAGAACATTGTATGCCAAACAACTAGATTACAGAGAAAGTCACCCCTCCCGTGCCATCACTCTCCTAAACACCTAATTTCCACTGTACTGTCTTTGTCTGAGCTAATTTACCCATGTAGTATGTTGTAGTATTATTATCGTCCTTCTCATTTTCTTTACTGTCTCTTCTCATTGGTATCATTATTATGATTATTATTACTCTGTTATTTTGCATGAAACACTGAGAGCTGCTGCACCAAAGACAAATTCCTTTTGTGTCTAATGATGCTTGGCCAATAAAGAATTCTCTCTTCTCTTCTCTTCTCTTCTCTTCTCTTCTCTTCTCTTCTCTTCTCTTCTCTTCTCTTCTCTTCTCTCCTCTCCTCTCCTCTCCTCTCCTCTCCTCTCCCCTCCCCTCCTCTCCTCTCCCCTCCCCTCCTCTCCTCTCCTCTCCTCTCCCCTCCCCTCCCCTTCCCTTCTCTTCATTTTCTTCTCTTCTCTGGTTATTGGTTGACTTCCAGGTGCAATTCGAGATCTTTTGGCTTACCTGCTGTATGGAAGGGAGAGCTGTTTCAGTGCCCACTTATAAAAAAGAGTGTTACTGCTAGGGATACTATTGCCATTGTTGTGTCCTCTTCTCTGACAGGACATTTCTTATGGATCAAGTATGGGCAGTCCTATTGCTAAGCAAAGTGGTTGTTAAATGAGTCATGCCTGATTTTGCAATCTTTTTTCCACGGTTGTAAAGCAAATCACTACGGTTTGTTAACTGAATCATGTGGTCGTAAAGCAAATCTGGCTTTGATTTTGCTTGTCAGAAGCTGGCTGGGAAGACTGCAAATGGGGATCACATGACTCTGGACATGGCAAGCATTGTAAATACATGCCAAGTGCCCAAGTCACAGGAAACGTTGAATAGGGGACTGGAGGCTAAAACACATATAGAATGGTTGCTGGAACTGGGCGTGTCTGGTTTAATGAAAAGAAGGACTAGGGGTGACATGATAGCAGTTCAGGGGTGGCCACAAAGAAGAGACGGAGTCAAGCTATTCTCCAAAGCACCTGAGGGCAGGACAAGAAGCAATGGGTGGAACTAATCAAGGAGAGTAGCAACTTAGAACCGTGTTGGCAAACCTATGGCACGCTTGCCGGAAGTGGCATATTGAGCCACTTCTGCTGGCACGCAAGAGCTCGCCCGGAAGAATCCCACTGTGCGTGTCCGCGTGCCGCCAGCGCCCACCAGCTGATTGTCGGGTATCTGGTGTGCATGCATGGGGGGGAATAGGGGAGTGCAGAGACGCACGGGGGATTGCGTGCGCATGGACAGATGGATGGCACAGGGAGGTGATCTCACGCTCATGCGCAGAGGCACATGGCAGAATCGTGCCCGTAGATGCAGCAGCATGGTGCACAGCAGGAAGATCATGCACGCATGCGCAGGGGGTGTGAGGGGGAGGCCAGCACGCATTACCTTTGGGGTGCATGAGCTCAATTATCGGCATGGGAGCCAAAAAAGATTTGCCACCACTGACCCTAGAACTAAGGGGAAATTTCCTGACAGTGAGAAGAGTTAACCAGTGGAACAGCTTGTTTCCCAAAGTTGTGAGTGCTCCAACGCTGGAAGTTTCAAAGAAAAGATTGGACAACCCTGAAATGTCTGAAATGGTGTAGGATTTCTTGTCTGAAGAGTGGGCTGGACTAGAAGACCTCCAAGGTTCCTTCCAACTCTGTTAGTCTGCTCCTGTGATGCTTGTAGGGAGTACACTGTATTTTCAGGAATAAGGAATAAGAGTCACAATAAGCAGAAAGTGATGCCGTATTTACAGTACTAAAAGAGAGGCCACCAGGGTCTCTTCCCAATAACTCAGTCGTCATCCTCTTTACATTAGCAAATTGACATCTGCATTTTTTATTCACTGAACCTGCTTTGTCATCTTTGAGGTCTTCCCTATAGCTCTGGTAACCTTTGTTCTGCTACTCCTTGAGTCAGCAGAAAAGGATGACAGCATAACTTGCATTGCTCCGATGGTTGAATGGATTCCTATTCTGCCTCTGTAATGAATCAGTTTGGGATGCTGCCCTTACAATTTTACTGCAGGACAATTTAAGGGCAGCAAGTTGGTGGATTCCTGCAGTTTTGTTCATCTCCTTCCTAATGTCACTTGTTGGAAAATCAATAAACTCAGATGAAATGCAATAGCACTGACATTTTAGTCAAGACAGGATTATCAGAATAACTCTTTGGCGAGGTTGTTAATGATAGGTTTGAAAGGAACTGTCATTAAAGCCCTGAGAAATAGCAGTCTCATGAACAGATGTGATAAATCAGAAAGTGAGTAGATTACTAGCTGTATAGAATGACACACAGGTGGGTAATCAGAGAGGCAATTATTTTGCCTCTCTAAGAGGTCAAAGTTTGTCTTGTACAGTAATGTACAATGTTAGTTGCTTAGTCTCCTACCCAGATCTATTTGTAAGAGCCCCAGTAATTCTAGGGTCCCTGCGGGTGGCAGACCCCTCTTCAAGGGAATGTCAAGAATTTCTTGGAAGCTGCTTGTCTGGAGATCAAGATGGTTTTTATTGGAGGTCCAAGCTACAGCCTGAGAAATATTCCCATTCGGCATAAAGTTGTAGTATTTGTGGATGTAGAATCTCGGTCTTATGAAGGATGCATAGACATTTCAAGAGCTGTCCTCTGACTCATCTCTACTAGAAGAAGAAACTATGGTGACATGAACCAGAATGGGAACATTAGAACCACCCATTCCTGGCACAGCTCAGCCTTCCACACAGCTTTGGCTAATGCTTGCAGCAAAGCAGTCCTTCCAGCCTTGCCAAGCTCCTACTGGAAGGAGTGGGCCATTTATTGCTTCTTTCAAACTGAACAGCTTCTCCATGCTTGAGATGGGCAATGGCAGGAACATGTTTCCTAGCTTTCTTATGAATTCCAGAGCATTTTCTCCACAGATCATCTCCAGCAGCCATCTGATCTTGTCGTAGGTATTCCTAAGAGTGCTAGAAATGTCGCAGTGAGTGGCATTAATTTGAAAATGGCATTAATTTGAAGAGCACATGTTTTATGTGCCAAAAGACCCGGATTTCCAATCTTCCTGAAAAGTGCCAAGGATAGAAAAAATCCTGAGCACAGTGGAAAGGAACTCCAAATCTGACTGACCATTAGTGAGCTAATGAGACCAGGGGTTTACCTTTGAATAAATTGATTTATTACACAATAAATTTAGTTGCAATGAATTTAGCTGCTACACAATGAAGTAGACTTTAGTTCACCTAATCATTAGCCGGAATAAATAAGTTAGTCTGGAAAGTGCCATTTCAGTCTTGACTGCACTCTAGCCTTGCTTATCAGTGCACTGTCAATATAGAACAGGGATTTCCAGGTTCAAGAGTTAAGATTATATATGGAAATAGGGCTCAGTCACAATATGACTCCCATGAATTGCTCAATAGGTCACAAAACATGCTTTTCAGAGAAAGGCAGTGAGATAATGGAAACAAATACATTTGCAGTCCATGATCAAGACTGCCCTCCAAATGTTTTTCTCAGTCTTCACTTGTCCTCGATGTGTAGAACTCCCCCATTTCTACAACCCAATAATTTTCATGCTCTTACAATCTATTTCCCTGCTGTTTCTCCGTAATATAATGTGCAAACACTTGTACTATATTGCCTGACATAGAACATGACAATATTTTGTCATGGAGACAGTTTGCATTGCATCCTTTATGAATTGAACAAATGGGAAGGTTTAGGTCCACACATACTGTTTTCTAGGTACTTGATCCCAAGCCGTAGAAGTCTATATAAAACAAAACCAGCCTTTTGAATTGTGCTGAGAAATGATTCCTTCTGTTTTAAAGTTTGTTCATTCTTGCCTTTTACAAGGTGATAAAATGTCACCGGGGAGTGTTATCATTTCAGTCAATGGTTTTATGATGTTACCAGCAATTCTTGAGTGTTCAGTCTAATCTATGGCTCAAGAATAATGTCCAGGCTGAATCAAGCAATCCTTGGCTCAAATGCTATCTTTACCTCTCTATGGTTGCCAGCTGTACCTTTGCTCTACCAATACCAGATACTTCTCCTTAAGTAACTTTCAGAGGTGCTGCAAAAATTACAGTCTGTGAAGTTTTTGGATGCACGTGTTACAGATACCAGATAATCAGAGTTGGAAGGGACCTTGTAGGTCATCTAGTCCATCCCTCCACCCAAGCAGGAGACCCTGCACCATTTCTGACAAATGGCAGTCCAATCTCTCCTTGAAAGTCTCAACTGATGGCGCTCCCACAACTTCCGAGGGCAAAATATTCCATTGGTTGATTGCTCTCACTGTCAGAAAGTTTCTCCTTATTTCCAGGTTAAATCTCTCCTTGTTCAGTTTCCATCCATTATTCCTTGTCTGGCCTACAGGCACTTTAGAAAATAGCCTGACCCCTTCCTCTCTGTGGCAGCCCCTCAAATATTGGAAGACTTCTATCATGTCTCCCCTATTCCTTCTCTTTACTACACTAGCCATGCCCAGTTCCTGCAACCGTTCATTGTATGTTTTAGCCTCCAGTCCCCTAATCATCCTGGTTGCTCTTCTCCGTACTTTTTCTAGAGTCTCAACATATTTTTAATAATGTGGTGAACAAAATGGAATGTGTTAAGTACTTGGACATGGGTCGGAGTAAATGGAGACAGCCTCTGAAAAGTGACTTTCAGCTCTTTATTAGCATAGTGACTTCTCCAAACAACAACAGTGAACTCTGCCTTATATAGGCAACCCTTGTAAGAATTGTCAATCGGATTCCTCAGAACTAACCAATCCGATCTGGCCGCCTAACAGCCAATCAGAAGTGCAGGGCCAGAACCCTGCACTTTACCTCAAGCTCATACTTTATTAACTATGGTACATACACAACACCCCTTCCCCCTGGCTTCTTAATTACGGTGTAGTTATATAGTCCTTTAAATAGGACGGTTGTCTTTTAAGTCTTTCGGATTTTCGTTGGACTGGTTGGTTGCAAGCCTGTTGAGGTAGATTGTTGTTTGGCAGTGGATCTGCTTCTTGCTCGGGTGCAATTTCTTGCGGTGCAAATGATTCTCCTTCCTGCTCCATTTCCTGAGTATCACTTAGTTCGTCGCTCCCTTCGAGCAGGTTCCCTGGAACGTCATCTTCTTCTGTACCTCCCCCCACCCTCGGTTTGGTCATGGGGGAGTTGTTGACTGGCCGTTGTGAGTCGTGACCGTAATTGGTCGATATGCCGTTTCCACAGTCTATTGTCACAGCATTTCACTACGTAGGATTTGGGGCCGGTTACTCGTACTACTGTTGCCTCTATCCATAACGGATCGCCCGATAAGTTTCGTGCGTAAACGAGGTCTCCTACCTGGAAGGTGCGACAGCGGCTACTGGATCCTTTTGGCTTTTCCGGTTCGTAAGCAGGGTGCAACCGGTCGAGGTGGGAGCGGAGTCTTCGTCCCATCAGTAGTTTGGCAGGAGTTCTGCCGGTGACGCTATGTGGAGTTATGTGTTGCAAAAAGAGAATTTGGTTGACTTTGTCATCGATATTGTCATAGTCCACTTTTTGCAAAGTCTTTTTAACAAATTGGACCATGCGTTCCACTCGGCCATTGGTCGCAGGGTGCGCAGGCGAGGTGAGCGCATGGCGGATGCCGCGGTCAGCGAGGTACTGCTCAAACATTAGTGCCATAAACTGTGGCCCGTTATCGGAAACCAGGACGTCAGGCAATCCGTGGGTTGCAAAGAGTTTGTTTAGGATCTTGATCACTGCCAAAGTTGTAGCCGTCATACGATGAATTTCTAACCAATTGGAGTATGCGTCGACTGTCAGCAGGAAGGTATAGCCCTTGGTTGGCCCCGCAAAATCCAGGTGGATTCTGGACCAGGGTCCACGTGGCATCTCCCATTCAGCAGGCATGGCTTTTGGTGGGGCATTGCTGACTTGTTGGCAATTGGCACACGCTTTGACCCATTGCTCGATTTGCCGGTCCATGCCCGGCCACCATGCGTAGCTTCGTGCAAGCGCTTTCATCCGCACGATGCCGAGGTGGCCCTCATGCAGAATTCATAGCAGCGTCTTCCGGAGTCGTTCTGGGACAACGATTCTATCACCCCAGATGATACAGCCTTTTTGTGAAAAAAGTTCAGTCTGTCGAGATTTAAATGGTGCGAAGTCATCTGGTACTTGGTCCAATGGCCATCCGCGTTCTACCCAGCCTAGGACTCGAGCTAGGGTGTGGTCTCGTTTGGTTTCTCTCGCGATGTCTCGGGCGGTCATAGGCGGCGAGTTGAGTGTTTCAATCTGCAACGTAGTTGCTGTTGGTGCCGGATCGTCGAGAATCTCTGGAAGCGGTGCTCGGCTTAATGCGTCGGCATGGGGAATGGCTTTCCCCGGGCGATATTGCAGGCGATAATTATAAGCAGCTAGGAATTCTGACCATCGGGTCATTCTAGGGGATAATATGTAGGGGGTTGGCTTGTCCCCGGCTATTATCCCTAGCAACGGTTTGTGGTCAGTTATAATGGTAAATGTTCTTCCATACACATATTCATGAAATTTCTTTACAGCTGAAACGATTGCGAGAGCTTCTTTATCAATTTGTCCATAGTTCCGCTCTGCTTGTGAAAGAGTCTTCGAAAAGTATGCAACAGGGGCTTCGTTCCCATTAGGCAGTACATGGCTCAAAATGGCGCCCACCCCGAAAGGCGATGCATCGCAGGTTATAACTAACAGCAAAGTCTCGTTATACTGCATAAGTACAGAGTCAGATGTGAGCAGTTTTTTAACATTCCGGAATGCTTGCTCTTCCCGGTAACCCCATACCCACAATGCTTTCTTATCTAATAATCGGTGTAACGGTTCAGCGACAGTTGCTTTGTGCGGTAAAAACACATTATAGAAATTAATGAGGCCTAAGAACGCCTGGAGATCGGCCTTGTTGCGTGGTCTGGGAGCATTTTTGATCGTTTTTAATTTACTCTCGGTAGGATGAATGCCCTGGTTATCAATTCGGTATCCTAGAAACTCAACATTGTCAGTATATAAGTGACATTTATTTTTTTTCACCTTAAGTCCAGCCTCTTGGAATTTTTAAAGAACTCATTTCAAACGATCCTGCAAGATTTTTTTGGAAGGGGCTGCAATTAATACGTCATCAAAATAAGGAACCACGCCCTTGATTCCCTGTAATAACCTTTCCATGAGGCTCTGGAAGATCCCCGGGGCTACACTAACTCCAAATTGCAATCGGGTATATTTAAAGGCACCTCTGTGTGTTACAATTGTTTGGGCTTGGGCCGTTTTTTCATCCACTGGTAGTTGTTGAAAAGCTTGAGCTAAATCTAATTTCGCGAAAACCTTTCCGCCCCCCAAGGAATGGAGGAGGTGCTGCACCACCGGAATTGGATATGCATTCTGCTGTAGGGCGTGGTTTAAAGTGGCCCGGTAGTTCCCACAAATTCGGATTGACCCGTCTGGCTTAATGGGTGTTACAATAGAGGTTTCCCATGGAGAGTGATCGATGGGCTTCAACACCCCTTGAGCAATTAGCTTGTCCAGTTGTTCATCGATCTTTGCTTTAAGAGAGAATGCAACTCGATGGGGCTTCAAGCGAATGGGGGCTACCTTTTGATCTAGACTAAATGAGATTGGGGTCCCCTTATACTCGCCTAAGCTGTCCGCGAAGACGTCGCTGAACTCAGAGATAAGGTCTTCCTCCCACTCACAACCACCGACTCGGTTCACGCCGGCCACTTCAATGCCGAGTGGCGTGAACCATTGGAGGCCTAATAGACTAGGCCTATCTCTATCGATGATCGTTAGAGGTAAGTACGCTGTATGCTTCTTGAAGGAGACTCGGACTCGGCAGGACCCGACAACGGGGATTCGATTTCCTTGGTAGTCCTTGAAGATGAGGCGTTGAAATTGGAGGTCTTGGCGTTGAATTTTGGGGATGAGTTGCTTGAGTGTCTTCCAAGACACCATCGAGAGAGACAATCCCGAGTCAACCTCCATGTGGCAAAGCTGGTTCTCGATGGCTACCGTGACTCAGATTTTTTTAGTGTCCAAAATTGAGGCGTGACCTATAGTGATAGTATGGTGAGCTTCTTCTTTTTGCAAAGCTCGATTTCTGTAGGATTGGTTTACTGGCTCTCACCTTACAGGACGGTTTCCTGTCGATTGGCGATAGTTGGCCCCTTTTGAGGCCTGGCTGGGTCCTGGTAAGCTGCGGCAGACCCGGCCGATGTGGCCTCGTTTCCCGCACTCATGGCAGAGTGCGTCGCGGAATTTGCATTCAGCCCTGGCATGGTTTGCTCCACAGCCAGCGCAAGGGCGTAAGGGCTTCAGGCGAGGGTCCCGGTTGGACCGCAGTCGATGGACCCCTTCTTCGTCGCTGTCTGACGACGAAGAGAGGTCCTCGTGGTGCATTGTTGAGAGCTGCCCTTCTGAGTTGGGTAAGATTTCGCTGGTCGGTGGTGTTACCGGAGTGCGGCTTCGCCGTAGTTGTGCAGCCGATTTTTAGTCGCCTCCGCAGCCGTGGCTTCGGCGATGGCGTCAGCAAGGCTGATGTTGCCTTTCGCCATCAGCTTGCTTTGCACGCCTAGCACATCTAATCCCAGAATTACTCGATCTCTAATTGCCTCTTCTAATTCGGCGAACCCGCAGAGACCCCCTAAATTTCGGAGGTCCACCACGAAATTGGCCACGCTCTCCCCTTTTCGTTGTTTTCTCTGATAAAACTCGTGGCGTCTCACGAGTGTAGGCATGGTTGGCGCGTAATGGTCTCTCAGGATGGGTTCGAGGTCGTCCCAGCTCATGGCTTTCACTTCTCGAGGTTTGGCGAGTGCTTTAGCCATCTTAAATACAGCTGGGCCGCAGTGCGTCAGGAACAGTGCCCGCTTCTTTGCTGGTGTGGCGTCCTTCAAGTTATTCGTCTCGAGAAACATTTGGAAGCGATCCATGTAGGATTCCCAATCCTTTTGGTTCGGATCGAACGGAGCAGGTGGTACGATGCCACCGGACATGGTTCCGTTGTTGGCGTCGTTTTATCACGTGCTCGGTATCGCTTCCTGGCTTCTTCGGTTCAGACGTCTCCACATCCCACCTTCGTCACCAGTGTTAAGTACTTGGACATGGGTCGGAGTAAATGGAGACAGCCTCTGAATAGTGACTTTCAGCTCTTTATTAGCATAGTGACTTCTCCAAACAACAACAGTGAACTCTGCCTTATATAGGCAACCCTTGTAAGAATTGTCCAATAGCGAGCTATGAACGCTAGCTCTTTTAACCAATAAGAATCCTCTGTTAAGGGCCAATCGGATTCCTCAGAACTAACCAATCCGATCTGGCCGCCTAACAGCCAATCAGAAGTGCAGGGCCAGAACCCTGCACTTTACCTCAAGCTCATACTTTATTAACTATGGTACATACACAACAGAATGCAGTACTCTAGGTGTGGTCTTACTAAGGCTTTATAGAGTGGTATTAGTACTTGTTCGAAAGGTTAAGCCTGGCTTTTAGTAAGAGTGGAGAAAAACTATTTTTCTGAATGAAATCAGGCTTTTTAAGTAATTTAGAGGAAGGCCAAGGTTAGCCTTGTATTTCATCTATTTGTTTGCCTGCTAGAACAGCAGTCCCCAACCTTTGTGGCTTGGTGGCCCTGCTTGGGGGAAGGAGGAGAACTGGGCTGCATGAGTGGCAGGCTGGTGTGCATGCAAACAATTGAATTTGTCTGAGTGGTGCACACACTCATGCACACACAACTCAACTGAAACTGAGCTGCCTGCGTGTGCATGTTGGCCTACTGCTTACGTGAGTTGAGCTGCACTGTGTGTGCACACTGGCTCACCTCTCACGTGGCCTGTTTACAAATAGGCTAAGGTCTGGTAGGGGCCACGGCCTGGGGCCTGGGGACCCCTGTGCTAGAAGTCTTCAATTTCTGCTTCTTCCCGACAGGCTCTGATACAGGCATGTTTTTTTTGTGGTTGTGCACAGTTCACCATCTGAGATCTTTTTCATTTCCTCAAATTTAGCTCTTGGGAGAAAGGAGGTGTTTTATCATGCTAGTTGCACAATTTCTTCTCTCCAGATTAGGAATCACTTCTTCCACCATGTTTGGCTAGAAAAAATTACCACAAATTCCACCTAAGTTCTAAATTTTGCCTTAGTTGTGTGCTTTGCTAGGACAAGGAGGTCTCACAGCTCAGTTTTAAACTATGGTATTACTTGTCTTTTTGCCTGCCTTTTGGGCCAGTTTTCTGTCTCTGGGGAGGCCAACAGTGGGAAAACCTCCCTTGTGAGCTCTGTACAATAGTAACTTTACATGAGATCCAAACATAATTTAGCATAAGGCCAGTAAATGCAGGTCAGCCTTTCTCAACTGGGACACCAGAATTTCCAGCTTCAGAGGTTTTAGGAGATGAAATTGGTGAATTCAGGCAACCAGATGGTTTTTAACTCACAATGATTTGCGTAATCACCATAAAAGTGAAACCCCCTGAACCTAAGAACAACCTTATTTCTAAGATCAGAATCCTATTTAATGGAATAAGGTGCCTCTGCAGACATTTCTGTAAATATTGTAAAAAAAAGAAACCCTGTGGATTGTCCCCAGAATATGGTAACTGTTGGTAGTATATTAGTTTCGTATAAGAAACTGCCCTGATCAGTTATTATAATGAGAAGCCAATTCAGTCTGGGTTTCTTTTAAAATATCTCAATAGGGTTTTCATTTTTGATGACAGTTTCTAATTTCTGCTTTTCTTTTTGCAGATCTTTATCATCTTATATTTTTTTAGTTGTTTCTTTAAATTAAAAGGCTCTGTCTTCAGCAAATAGATAATAGATAGCTTGTTACCACCCACCATACACCCACCTCATACTTACACTAACTCTTTTGTCTTCTCCAGCTCTTGATTAAATACCTTTTGTACTGTCTTGGGTGTGGAATGTGATATATTGCAAGTTTAAAGCTTTTTATGTGTAGAGAGTAAGGCAAATGATTTTGACAAAGTAATGCAGGAACCCAGTGGTGAGATTCAATTTTTTTACTACCGGTTCTGTGGGCGTGGCGTGGTGGGAGTGGCAGGGGAAAGATACTGTAAAATCCCTATTCTCTCCCCACTCCAGGGGAAGGATACTGTAACATCCCCATCCCCATTCCCTCCCCACCCCACTAACCTGCTTTCCAGCTCCATTCTCCTGTACAGGGCTACAAAAGAAGATCCAGCCAATCAGCTGGGACTTGGGAGGCAGAGATAGACAGGGGTGGGACCAGTCAGAGGGGGTATTCTGAACTACTCAAAATTTCCACTACCTGTTCTCCAGAACTGGTCAGAACCTGCTGAATATCACCTCTGCAGGAATCATTACCTAGGCAAAAGGCTTTTTTAGAAGTACAGAACGGTGAGATAATATTCAGCGGCACTTCAGGAAGATGCCTCCCTAATCCACTAAGTATAATGAGGAGGAGGAGGAGGAGGAAGTGCAGCTCAGTCAGACTTGCAAGATAATTATAGTCAATCTCAATAAAAATAGTTTTAGCCTTCTTGTGGAATGGATTTCCTGGTCTGCTCTACCTAGTGAGGCTTACACTAGAAGACATCAATTCCAGAGATAGTTACATCCATTCCCTTTACAGACACGACATAGTTTATCAAAACATAAATAGTATTATTGATAAAATATGGCATTTTTTTTTTTAAAAAAAGCTCTGAATAACTTGTATGCTAAGGGTAATGTGTGCTAATACCAATAATTAACTTAGAGGCAGTATGCTATAATAGACAAGGTGTTAGGCTGGCATGGGGGGAACTGCAGATTCTGTTCTTTCTTCAGCCAGGAAAGTTCACTGGTTGTTTTTGGGCCAATTTCCCACTCAGCACAACCTACTTCATGGGGTTGTCGTTAGAAAGAAAAGCAGAAACGTTGTGTACACTGCCCTGAGCTCCTAAATGAAAGGCAAAATATGAGGCTAATAAAAGTATGAAATAAATAATTGTTGAGATGACTGAATCAACAAGCTTTCCAAATCCTCTGGGATTTTTTAAATATCAGCAGGCAGTTTAATTGAGCAGCTGTAATTAAAGAACTTGGGTGATGCTGTTTTCTCAGAATCAGATCTATGGCTAGGCAGCATGAAGCAGACACTTCTTGCAGCTAGCTTGGAAGTCAGATCTGTTGGATACTCTTATTAGCTGTGTCTTTCCTGTCCCCAGATGTAGAGAAAAATGTGGACCCATTGCTAATGTTAAAGTAAACTTTAGCCGCTAATCCAGTTTTTATCGTGGTATTTGGTATCTCAAGTAGCAAAACATGTAAGGCCACCCCTGAAAACTTACAAAACAGGCAACAGCAGCTAAGCTGATCATGAAAAAAAAAACCCTGAATTTGTAACAATATAAGTCTATGAGACTGAAAGATTATGAAATAATGTGGAAGCTTTTGAATTTCAAAGAACTCTACAGCTGACCAGATAGTTAAAAAATTGCAGGAAGGGCCAAGGAAAAGGGAGAAAATGTACTTAGTATTTCTTCACTGGGTTCCAGTCCGAGAGTTAATGTTTATCATCTGGAAGATGTTAATTGGATGTAATCAGATACAGAACTGTGTTAACATTGCACTAAAAGCTTGCCAAATCGTGCAGAGAAAAAGAAACATTGAAACAACGGTCAGCCCCCGATTCTTGGAAATAAAACATCCTGCGGTTAAAAAACAAAATTCTTTCCATCTTTGTGAAAGATGGAAGTCCCAAAGTACGAAGCTAAGCCTTAGTAAGCTATGTGAAGGGCTTACTGGTTGTCACAATTTAAAAAAAATCAAGCTTGGGAAGTAAAAATATTTTCTCTGACCACCTTTGGGTAAATCATATTCTTCCTGAAATATATGATGATCATTGTAGGGTTGAGATAAATGTGTACATTTCAGATCAGAACATTTAATGAGTGGGGGATGGTGCTTGGTATAATGTTTGAATCACTTTCCACTTCTGCTACTTCCTTTTCCTTGTGGGAAATTTCCCTACCTTTCCCCCTGTACTTGTTTATGGCCCAAGACTGTGAGTTGCAGATACAAGGAACTCTTCTTACTTATTCAGAGTCTGGTGATAGTTGCCAGGTAAAAATGATGCCAAGAAAATTGAAAGTTCAAGGGTTTTTATAGCTTACCAACTATTACTATTGAAGTCTGGTTTTCCTGCTAAAGAAAAATGAAAGTGGCCAATAACATTAACTGTTAAAATCACCAGTACCCCTCAGATAAACAACAAGCAACAACAAACCAATAGCAGATAACAAGAGCAATAATGATAATGATAATAATAATAATAATAATAATAATAATAATAATAATAATAATAATAATACCAAGATTGTGATGTATGATTGCTAGCCAGTTATCCTAGTCCATGAAAATACTAAAAACAGACAGGAAGTACTTATGTTTCTTGAAAATGATACTGCTGTATCATATCACCAGCAGGAAATACAACATGAAATCCAAACAAACAAATGGATCAGTAATAAATCCATTCAAAAAAAGCCAAATTTTCACATGCATTTAACAGCTTTGCGTTATCTCTGTCTAAGGAAATATTCCTCAGGGCAGGAGCCCTATTCTGGGAGATGTTGAACCTCAGATGCTACAGGAAGGAAGAGTTCAGCTCTGACATTGACTATAGCAGAGGTCCCCAAACTTGGCAACTTTAAGACTTGTGGACTTCAACTCCCAGAATTCTCCAGCCAGCAAAAGCTGGCTGAGGAATTCTGGAAGTCCACAAGTCTTAAAGTTGCTAAGTTTGGGGACCCCTGGACTATAGCATGTGGGGAAAAAATATAGATATAGGGCAAGTGTCACTTAAAATTGTAGACCCTGAAGCCAAGGATAGCTTTCAAAATAAAAATTTGAAACTGAAAGCAAACATAAATATAAGCTCAACAAGGTTGGAATACTACTCAGTGATCTGTCCCAGGTAACAGGGCAGTAGTTAACTTCTGAAGACCAAAGAATATTTTTAAGGATAGGCCCATGTGGTGTGTGTTACAGTAGTCCAGTTATACAACTATTAAAGAATAGGTGGCCTTGACAGGTCTGTTTTATCTAAGAAAGGATGTCACAGGTTTATTAAGCAAACATCAGTGTCTCCTGCTACATAGAGAATGGTTTAGAGGAGCTAAGTCTCAGTTTATTGGCTGAGATAAATCTTAATTGTTCAAAGAGAAATAAGCATTGTGTCTTAATCCTTGTCTGTATTTTCAAACAGCCTCAGCTCTGTGCCTCCAGAGTCTGGGATTGTGGCTGACATTGATTTGGAGAACATCCTCTCTCTGACCAGCGAGAACTTCTACGAACTCAAGAGCCAACCCATTGGTGTCAGGTAGGAAGATCAAAGCATAGCTGTCACTGGGCTCTGTGAAGCTATGATCCTTCTGCTTCTCAGTTACTTCGGTGGTGGAATAAGCTACAGGAAAGGAGCATTTCTGATCAGATCAAACGATACTATTGAGAGGATTTTTCTTGTTTTTTTTAAAGTGCAGTTCATTCATTCTTCTGGCACATTTTATCCTGTCACTTGCAAATAGATTACATAATCCTTCAATTCTAGGCTTTCGAAATAACATATTTCACTGTGGGGGCTTCATTTATTTATTATTGGCCTTTTCAGGTTTTACAGTATTTTTTGGCTGAATCTCAGAGATCCCCGAGGCTTTTAAAGATGAGATTTTAGATTGTTCCTGTAAGAAAAAGAAAGGCTGAACTAAATAATACATCTTGGGGTTGTTGTTTTTTTGTTAATCTCCTGCATAGACAAAAGTGGTTGTCACAGAATTTTTCTTCTATTGCTTGCACACATTTAGGTACATAAAATTCAATATACTTCCATTGACATAGTAGACTTTTGCCTAACATGTAATATAAAACTTTTTTGCGTATATTAAAAATAAAACCTTATTCTCCTACCTATACTTTAAAATGGGACTGGTCAAACATTCTTAAATTGAGCTGGACTTAGCGTAGTTTTCCAAGTGATCTCTTCTAATTATGTGAGTTTCTTCCCTTGTAGTGTATTAAACACTGAATTTCCCCAAATATTTAGCAAGAAGACATGGCAATTTAGAACCTGGATGTTTTTCTGTTCTTTATCTGAAGCTCTGATCTCAGTTGAATCATCTGTTTAAATACACCTGACCATTTTTATACTACAGCATATTACCATCATAAAGTAGTTTACAATAGTAGTAATTGTTGCAACTTTGTGGTATAAGAATTATGTTGAAGGTTGGATGATTGAGCTTTGGTCAAAATAATTGGTGGTGTGGTGATGTTAACTTCTGGATTTAGTAAAATTGACAGTCTTTTAATGCAGGGATCCCCAGCCCTTGGTCTTTGGATTGGCACTGGTCTGTGGCATGCCAGGAACTGGGCCACGCAAACAAGCAAAGCCTCATCCATGGTATGCACTAGCACACAAAACCATGCCTCTTCCAGTCTGGGGAAAACCCTTTCTCCATGGAACCAGTTCCTGGTGCTCAAAACACTGGGGGCCAATGTTTTAATGCAATTCAGATAATGAGAAAAAAAACAGTCAAGTCAAGGGAAGTTCCATATTTCATGAACTTGCTGCTGAAGTATCAAGATATCTAGCCTGGAAAACTACTGCAATGTGCTACTGGATTCTCTAATGCAAAGCAAAGTTACCCTTCAAGTTTGTACTTATTGCCAAATTATCTTTAGATTGTGTATCATGTTACCCTTTATCCCAGCTTCACAGTATATTTCTTTATACCAAATACTACCAGTATGTAAATAGTAGTAACTGCGAGAGGGATCATGGAGTTCCAGTGAAACCTAAAAATGAACCAGCAGTTTGCTGCAGCTGCCAAAAAAGCCAACGTAGTTATAGGCTGCATTAACAGAGGGATAGAATCAAGATCATGTGACATGTTAATGCCACTTAATAATGTCTTGGTAAGACCACACTTGGGATTCTGCATCCAGTTTTGGTTGCCATGATATAAAAAAGATATTGAGACTCTAGAACGAGTGCAGAGAAGAGCAACAAAAATGATTAAGGGACTGGAGGCTAAAACATATAAAGAACGGTTGCTGCAATTGGATATCCAACACTGGCAATTTTTAAGAAGAGATTGGACAAGATTTGTCTGAAATATATAGGGTTTCCTGCCTGAGCAGGGGCTTGGATTAGAAGACCTCCAAGGTCCCTTCCAACTCTATTAGTCTCTTCTCTTCTGTTCTGTGTGGAATATTTACATGAAAAGTTCCTTCAGATTTCTACCCAGGAAATATTTTGAGTTTTTTTTTTCTAATGAAAAAAAAGGACTAGGGGAGACATGATAGCAGTCTTCCAATATCTCAAGAGGGAGTCAAGCTATTCTCCAAAGCACCTGAGGGTAGGACAAGAAGCAACGGGTGGAAACTAATCAAGGAGAGAAGCAACTTAGATTACAGAGAAATTTCCTGACAGTTAGAACAATTAATCAATGGAACAGCTTGCCTCCAGAAGTTGTGAATGCTCCAACACTGGCAATTTTTAAGAAGAGATTGGACAAGATTTGTCTGAAATATATAGGGTTTCCTGCCTGAGCAGGGGCTTGGATTAGAAGACCTCCAAGGTCCCTTCCAACTCTATTATTCTCTTCTCTTCTGTTCTGTGTGGAATATTTACATGAAAAGTTCCTTCAGATTTCTGCCCAGGAAATATTTTGAGTTTTTTTTTTCTTTCTTTTGTTGACAGAGTTCTGCTTTCAGGAAAGATAGAACACTATGAATAAAGAAAGGACTTTGACCTGAGGAAATTATAGTTGTAAAGTGGGGTGAAATGAAATCCTAGAGAGGAACATGAGTCAATAAAATCTGTTTTATTTTAAGCAAAGAGGGATTTAGAATACCTCTTCCCTTAGCACATGTGGAATTGTAACATCCTGCACGATTCAACGTGCACTCAGTGCACATACACTTTAAAAGAAAATCAGAAAAGGTGAAGGAGAGCAAATCAGAGACATTTGAGAAATGTGTTGATTTGAGTAAAGATGTCCCTTTAAACAGGAATTTGACCCCTAAGTCACTCTGGTTGCTGATCAGCTAAAACAGGAACTACTGTATCACTGGGATGACTATGGCGGATCTGAAGGAGGCAGTGAGAGACCGAGGGGCATGGAGAGTGCTGATCCATAGAAAGGCCAAGGATCAGATAAGACTGAATTGTTGTGGTTGACCACAATAATGACAGTATCTAAACCCTCAAGTTTCTCTTCCCCATCCAAGACACCTGAGAGGGTTTTTTTCCCCCCTTCACCTTCCCTCTTTTTTTAAAAAAATCCAGATTTTATAGAGGTACCACATCCCATATCTCAGTTGCCTTTTTTCCTAGTTTGGGGTTTATGAGCAGCAATATTGTTATCAATCTCTGAGCAGTCAAGAATCTTAGTAATCAAAGCGGCCAACTTTGCAACAATATAATTATAAAACACCTAATAGAGTGTGTTGCTTTTAAATGCCCCCTGATATTTTTTTTTTTCAACTGGAATCTGTGTTCTAATGTATAACATCCCTCATTTTTCATTTCAAGTTTGATGGGATTGAACAGAGTGGAAAGCACCTCTGTTTTCAAGCAACTATGACTCCAGGTCTGTTTTAATAACTTAGATTTTAAATTTCTTTGAAGCACATGTCTCTCTCTCTCTCTACTGTTCTCTGGCAATTCTAGAAGTAGCCAGAATACAGTAATGGTTAGAGAATGGTAGATTAGAATTAGAGTGTTTAACATTCAAATACCCATTCAGCCATTAAAGATAAGGTCTGATACTGTCTTTCCATCTATGTTAATCTGCTCAGTGAAGATAAATGTGTGGGGGTGGGGGTGGGGGGTTGTATGTTGCCTTGGAGGAAAAAATGAGTTAAATAAAAATGTAAGACAATAATATAAAATGGCCTTTCTTCCAAACAAGTTCTTAGCTGCCACCTTATCTTCCTTCAGAACAATCTCTTAGTAGATATCAATGGAAGGAGGGAGGGGTTCTATTTCACTTGGCCATGATTACATCTAGTTGTGAAATAAAGTTTCCTAGGGAAGGCCTATTTTGATCATGATTGATTCTGTACTATTAAGTTGGTGTCAAATCTTAATGACCATATAGACAGGGTTTCTCCCTGAGGAAAAGTCCCCAACCTTCTCTTTCAGGTTTTTGAAAAGGGCACGCCATAATAACGGAATATATCTTGCTGCTGGTCATTCTCTTTTCCTCTTTCCTTCCACTTTTCTCAGCATCAGAGCTTTTTCCCAAGAGCTAGGTCCTCACATAGTGTCCAAAATAAGATAATTTGAGCCTGGTTATTTGTGCCTTGAGAGAAAACTCTAGGTTGATTTTGCTAGGCCAGAGGTCTGCAACCTGTGGCTCTGGAGCCACATGCAGCTCTTTTGGCCTTCTGCTGCGGCTCCCTGTTGGCTGATCCCACCACTGGCTGGCCCCTCCCCATCACTCCTCATCTGGCCTGAGAAGGTAAAGGTGATGGCAGGGAATGGAGACTGGCTCCATATTCCAGAGCAGGAGGTGACGCCCACCCAATCACACCGGTTGTTAAATTATTGGCTCCTGGTGTTTTCTGTGAGAAACAGGCCCAAATGGCTCTTTCAGTGTTTAAGATTGCAGGCCCCTGGTTTATCCACTGGTTTAGCTGTCCAAGATATCCTCAGGAGCTGGGTCCTTGAGGGCTGTTGTCAGCCTGCAATCTGACAACCTATCTCAACAAATGCCTTTATGGAGCATCACGAAATATATACTGTACCTCCCATGTATACTATTTTAGTGCATCATTGCTCCATTAGTGGGAAGAAAGTTTCATCTCACAAAAGTCTAATCTAATTATGCTCAATATAATAGCCTGCTTTATTTATTTATTGCATTTCTGTTGTGCTCCATTCTGACAGGTCTTGGCAGCTTACTTAATGTAGGATATTACACACACACATACACACACACACACTTATATTCAGGAGCTGCTATTCTCTTAACAGTGAGGCTTCTTTGGAGAATTTACTGGCCAGTGAAGTAAAATGATTCTGATGGTCTTTCTCTCTCTCTCTCTTTCTCTCTGTCCTTCTTCCAGCCCTCCAAGGGCCCCAGCTCAAAGTCCTAACATGTCGTCCCGGGTTCTACTCCGGCAGCAGCTTATGCGGGCACAGACGCAAGAGCAGGAACTTCGAGAGCAACGGCAGGCAGCCCAGTTCACTCCTGCACCCGCTGCATCAGCCACCCTGGCTATTTCTGTGAGCCCACTAGCTCGCCCTGCACCTGCCCAGGTGCCTGTGGAGGTACTGAAGGTAAGAGAAAAGAGGAAGCAACTCTGCACTGGAGGGAAATCAGGTTTCACCCTAGCAAAAGGAGCTAATTAGAAGAAGAGGTTGGTAGCATGTCTTTGAGATTGAGAAGCCGTCTGAAAGGGATTCTCCTTCACTTGAAATATTTTTCATATTTACACAGGATACACAATAACACTGGAACTGCTCTTGGAGCCCTAAGGCAGCTTCTCTGTCCATCCTCTTATTTTAGACCTGCTTGGCCCAAGTGCTCGTTCCATTTCCTTGCATCCATATCACTGTAGTCATGGGACAGAATGACATAGCCTCCTTCTCCATGCAGAAGTCTGAGAGCTACATTCCTTGATTGGGTATATAGTATGTCTTATTACATTGGACATCCATAGTTCAACATGTTTAGCTATGGCCACTCTGAACAGGAACTCCGGGAATTTGAAGTCCAAACATCTGGAAGGCCCCCGAGTTGGAGCAGACTGTGTTATTTATTCCTTGTGTCATGTTGCAATTGGCTCTTGAGTTACTTAGAGTCCTGTTGCCTTCTGCAACAGGTGGATCGAAGGCCGCAACTCCTGGAATTCTCAGCCATGCTCATCCTGGCTAGGGAATGCTGAGAGTTGAAGTACACACTTCTGGAAGGTGCCCATGTGGGGGATCTATGCATTAGGTATTCCTTGGGACAGCTGTGATTGGCTACTGAGAATCCAGTTCTTTTATTGGACAAAAGGAAAGGGGCATCAATGTACGTCGGTGTTCTTTATGTCACCTATTTGCAAATCTAATTTAAACCAACACAAAAGACATTGGCAAATTCTCTGAAAATAGATTGAAGTTCAAGCTGGTTGGATGTCCATTGTCTCCTCCTTCATATCTCCCAATGCAAGGCTACGCTGCAGGTGCAATGGCACCTCTTTATCCGGGGGTGCAAATTTGAAGTGTAAATTTGAATTCATTGGGAACAGCATGGAGGATTAGTTGTGATAGCAGTCTTTGCCTGACAGGCATGGCTCCTTCTGTTAAATTGATTATATTTGTGTAGCTGAGGGTGAGATTCTTATTCAATTTGCCAGCATTTAGGAATAGAGGTAGGCGTTCAGTTTTCTAAGTTTGGGGCGTTGCCTTCAGGATTTCTGTATGCTTGGGAAGTGTCTTGCAAAGAGTTGAATGGCGCTGCCCAAGTGATGGTTGACTCATACTTTCCCCCCTCTTTTTCTCACTTGAATTCAGGTTCAAACCCACCTGGAGAACCCCACAAAGTACCACATCCAGCAGGCACAGAGACAGCAAGTCAAACAGTATCTTTCTACAGCTAGCAAGATGTCAACACAGGCATTAACTGGAACTAGCCCGGGTGCACCCACGTGCTCCCCACAGGCTGTTTCAGGTCCTGAGCCCCCACCTGGTTTGGCTCACCAGCAGGGAGTGGCAGGAAGCACTGGCAGTGCCCCCAATAGCCCTATGGCAATGCTCAACATTGGTTCCAACTCTGAAAAAGAAGTGAGTAGAAATCCCCCTATCACTTTCATCTCTCATATTCCCACAGCCTCTTTTGGCCCTTTCCTCCATTTTTGCTTTCTGAATATTTCGTCGCCCCCCCCCCCCCCATGTCAGATACTTCTGATCCCACCCCTCTCCTGTTTGTCAGATTGATGATGTCATCGATGAAATTATCAGCCTGGAATCCAGCTACAATGATGAAATCCTGAACTATGGTGGCCTGCAGATGCCCAGCACTGTGAGTAGTTTTTGGTTTAAAAAAAAAAAGAAGAAAGAAGATAAAGGGATGCTTAAGGAAAAGCAGTGGTGGTGGGAAACCTAGATTTGGAAATTAGGATGGAACAGGTAATTTTTATTTTATGTCCTTTGGTTTAAATAGAAAAAAAAACCTTGTGACATCCTAAAGCAGGGGTGTCAAATTCACTTCCCTTCATATCAGGACTTTTTACCCCTTCGCTAAACTGGCCATGGGTGTGGCCAGCAAGTCACACATCCGGCCTGTGGGCCAGGAGTTTGACAGCCCTGTCCTAAAGCAACATATGGTTTACATTTTCATAGGCCATAAGTTGACTTCAGCAAATGGAAGTTGGAAGTATTAGACAAAGTGGGTATCAGCGTCTTCTCTTATATCTTCTCCCATCTTTTTTTTTTTTCTACTTAAAATACAGGATTTGTGCCCTAAATTTTTGGAAACTGTTCCATTATAATAAAGAATGTTGCCACCCAATAGTGGCTACGTACTTTGGGTAACTGGCCAGGGGAGGGGAAAGCTGCCGCAAAAATCAGAAGGGGGAAGGTTATTTGACCCATAGGCTTTGGGTCACCCTTCTCTCTTTACTATGCCATAAGATTCTCTCTATTGGTTTTGATCCACCAGACTAGTAGATGACTGCTCTGCCCCTCTTCAAATAGATCAATTGCTTGGTATAAAATGTACTTGAGAGATGGAGAGAAGCAAGTAAAGTACTACAAAAACAACCGTTTTGAAAATATCAGTCATTTTCCTCCCCACTAACACAGTAGAATCAAACTAAATAAAAATAATGTTTTTATTTTAACCCCAGTTCTTTAAAAAGTACTTCTCTAGAGTAAATCACCCACCAAGTGCTTGATTTCTTAGGCATTCTCAGTAAATATCATTAACTAAAATTAACCTGTAGATATTTGTACATTTTATATAAGTATATATATTTATCTTCTGTTTTGACATCAAAAGAGTATAGTACCCATTTATTTCTTCATGAAAGCACATCCTATTGGCCATTAAAATAAGCCAACATGGAGTAGTGGGCAGATTGTTGGACTGGACTGCACTGGGGAGATGTAGATTCAGACCCCCATTCAATGGGAAACAAGCTCACTTGGTGTCCATCCACAGCTTTTATTTTCCAGGTACCACCTTCTGATCTAGATTGGGAGGCCTAGATTAGAAGGTAGATTAGAAAGTAGGCATCTCACAGTACAGCAAAACTTTCTAAGCTGCTGGCCTGGAAGTCCTTTCAATTTTTTTCTGTTCTGCACAGCTGCCAGTCTCTGGAAACCTCCTGGATGTGTACAGAAATCCAGGAATGATGGAACCAGCTGTAACTGCCAGCAACTCCTGCCCAGCTGACCTGCCCAATATCAAGAGGGAGATGTCAGGTACTTAACTTGGAGGGATTGAAAACATGCCAAAGTTGAGCATTGAAAGGTGCTACATTGCAGGGATATATGAACACAGGAATATAATCAGAGTTGACGATGGTGGGAGTTTAGGAGGCAGAAGTTTAGGGTTTGCTCCCAGAATAGCTACCAGGAAGTTATGTCTCTTTTTCCACACAGGAGGAAAGATCAGTGCATTTGTTCCTTTTAAAAGTTGAAAGAAGGGTTTGGAGTGTGCAGTGGCACCATAATACTACCATATCTGGCATCTTGATTTCCTCTAGTCTCTAGGCCCATGTAGAAAGTAGCTGGACATGGTGGGTGGCTTGGTTATTATTTCTGTCTTATTTTGTGCCCCTTTACAGAAACTGAAACCAAAGCATTTCTGAAGGAAAGGCAGAAGAAAGACAACCACAATTTAAGTGAGTGGACTTTTTATTTTGGGTTTGAAATGAATATTTCAGTACTGCGAAAAAAGACAAAAGCATTTTCATGTTTATGAGACCCTCCTTTATGTGCTTATTTGCTTATTTTGGTAAAAGAAAATTGACTTATATGAGGTCATGGGTGTTTTGTCCTATCTCCTCTGATTGGCTGTCTCGGATTTTCATCTTCTACACCAGGAGTCTCCAACCTTAGTAACTTTAAGGCTTGTGGACTTCCAGAATTCTGGAGGTTGAAGTCCATAAGTCTTAAAGTTGCCAAGGTTGGGGACCCCTCTTCTACACAATCCTTTTGAATAGGGACAACAGGGCTTAAAACTTACAAACTTCTACAGGCAAAGCAAGTGCTTTAATCACCAAGTTCCAATCTCTTTGAAGTCAGCAGGACTTTATTCTGAGTAAAATGAACATGATGTAGCAAATCAGTTTTTTCTCCCTCAGGTGGGGGAGGTTTTTTTGTGTGTGTGCATGTATGTGTGTGCGCGCACACACAAAACAGAGAATGAGAAATAAAATCAGGAGTAAAATTTGGTGAAATTGGATATAATTATTCTATAATGGCCTGGTTTATTGTCTCAGTATTTCAGTGCAGAATTAGTTTGGTCTGCTTGCTCATCTTTAATTTTCAAAGCCTGAGAGTAAGATTCAAAATTCTGTAGGACTCAAAAGATGATATAATTTAAATGAGAAAATCAAGTCTATCAAATAAGCTGTCCATCATTGATAACCAAATGACACAATCTCTGCACAGCATAACTGTAATAGCAGTTATAAAAGGTGATGGCATGGCCAATAGACCTCACAAATACTGCTTTTATGATACAAAGAAACAAAGAATGGGAAGGGACTTATAATAAGGCAAAGTATGTTAAAAATTTGTAATCTTCTACAAGTAAGAATAAGCTCAGTAATTTCAACTTCCCTATATATGACACATTGCACAGCAAGGCAGATTCATACGGCTTTCAGGAAAAGAGTCAAGACACTAATTAAAAACAACAGATGAAATGTCTTGAACAAGCAAAATTCTCCAATGTTTTATATTAAATATTCACAGCCTAGCATAAATATTTAAATAGTGGCTAGTGGTTGGGGGGTGTGGGAAGAAGGGAAGGGGAGAATTCCAAATTCCCCTTCACAATATTTTTACTAAGGTTCTATTTTTCATCTGCCTTTTATATCTTTTTCTCTTCTTCCTTTTGTAATCTTCAATCAATATAATAAATACGTATTTTTAATCAGTGAAGCATTCCCCGCTATTTTAATTAGGGTGTTACATTTTGGGAGAGAAGAAAAGGTATTGTGTGCTTTCTTGGAAAAAGAATTTACTTTCCCTTTTTGTAAATGAGATTAAAAAATATTTAACTGAATGAAAACCCAATGTTTAAATTTCTATGTAGCATCAGAATTTTTTGGAAATCCTTTTCACATTTAACATTTTTATTGAGTTATAGAATCAAATAAGATACAAAATAGGAAATAAATAGGAAAACGATGGGAGGAAGAGGGGGAAGAGAAGTGAGGGAGGATAAGAAAAAAAGAAAAAGAAATATTGACTTCTGACTCTCTCTGTTGCAGTAGAATAAATCATTAACATTAAATCACAACTTTTTATTTTTTCATAATAATAGGAACCAGCCATTTCTATAAAGATCTATCAATCTAATTAATCTAATTGGTAAAACCCAAAATCAAAGTCACACACTCTCAGCCCAACTCAACTCAACTCAACTCCTAGGGTTGTTGTGGGGAAAACAGGAGGAAGAAGAAGCATTACCTCACAAATACTGCTTTTATGATACAAAGAAACAAAGAATGGGAAGGGACTTATAATAAGGCAAAGTATGTTAGAAATTTGTAATCTTCTACAAGTAAGAATAAGCTCAGTAATTTCAACTTCCCTATATATGACACATTACACAGCAAGGCAGATTCATACGGCTTTCATGAAAAGAGAATGCGTTCAGTTCTTTATAAATAGAATCAAGTTGTGATATAAATTAAAAAATAAATAAAATAGTAATTGGTATTGGATAACTTTCCCTCCGCCCCCTTCCATTCAGTTGGGTCCAATTCCCAGAGTCTGCCTGGACAAATCACTGCAAATTTCTTGACAAGTTTTTTCAGAATTGATTTTCCATTGCCTCTTTTCTAAGGTTGAAAGTAACTAGCCTAGGGTCATCCAGCTGCCTTTGTGCTAAGGTCAGACTAGAACTCACAGCCCCCCAATTTCTAGACTGATGCCTTAACTACTACTTCAAACTGGCTCACTGAATAGTTTATGTTGTGCATAATTCAGTTCCCTGTTGATTATGGGGAAATAAAGAACTACAGAGAGCCCTATTTTCCAGCCACTGAAATAGTTTGCATCTTTATTTTTAAGAATGTCTGTCATTGCCCTATTAATCATTTCAGGCCAGATCAAAATTATTTGTAATTTAATGTTTACTATGACAATAAGAGCTAGCCCCCCATTTAAAACTGTAGTGTTAACATACTTAGGCAAATAAAATATTTTGCTTGCTTTGAAAAAGATTGCAGTATATCTGAGTTCTCTTTAAAGATGCACCCCTGCTTAGAAACCCACTTTCTACTTTTCAGTGGCATTATTTGAATAACAGAAGCCCTTGGAGAACAGCCTCAGAAGAACTTAAAGCAGATTCATGTGGGTTGAGATTTTTGACATTTTTGCCTTTATACTGTGTTTCAAATAAATGTTTAGAACCATGAGGCTGGGAACCTTGGCCTTTAAAGAATCTGAGAAGTTGAATTTTGTGCCCAAGAAATAATTCCATACAATTCACAATATATACCTAACTTTGAAAGAAACTTGGCATAATGGGGAATTTATCTAAGGAATGTTGAGAAGTTCATTTGGATGCTATAAAAGCAAACTGCTTTGCTTGCTGGAAAAATTAAGACTTTATATGCATTTATCATTAATAGTTGTAGCAAAAGCAGGGGTCTTCTGTCTCTCCACAGGGCCTCTTACACAACTCTCTCTTTTTACAGTTGAACGGCGTCGTCGGTTTAATATAAATGACCGAATTAAAGAACTGGGGACCCTCATCCCCAAATCCAATGATCCGTAAGTATGACAGGTTGATGACAACTAGTTAATCAAAATAAGCTTTATCTGCAAAAAGGACACAAGCTTTTGTAGGCTTCATTGTGTATTCCACTGAGTTTCCCTGAGTGATGTATGTAACACATTTTAAAAGGTAGATAAACAGAGTTGGAAGGGACCTTGTAGGTCATCTAGTCCAACCCCCCGCCCAAGCAGGAGACCCTACACCATTTCTGACAAATGGCAGTCCAATCTCTTCTTGCAAGCCTCCAGTGATGCCGCTCCCACAACTTCCGAGGGCAAGCTGTTCCATGGGTTGATTGTTCTCACTGTCAGAAAATTTATTATTTCTAGGATGAATCTCTCCTTGATCTGATCTGATTTTGGTATAAAGTCAACTATGATTATGTATTTATACAGTACAATAATAATCATAGCCAATGGTAATTTATAAACACGATTCAGTATGTGTAGAAATTATCTTGTGAACACTTCAGTAGTTGGTGATATATAATACTGAACACAGGAATACAATAAAATGGTGTGGGAAACAATACTGTATATATAGAAAGTTGCTATACTTTCTTTGCCTTGAGAAGCCTGTCTTGGGTTCAGTCCTTCAGGGGCTGTGGGTTTATCCAGGACTGAAAGTTGTCTTTTGCCCAGGCCGACTGGGAACACTGGAAGTTTAGCAGTACAACACATTTGTAGGGCCCAGTTGAAAGAAACTACCCTTACAGAATCAAATGAAGTAAGATCTAAGGATGCTTAATTCCTGTTCTCTTACCTTCCCCTCACTGCATATTTTAGGGAAATGCGCTGGAATAAAGGGACTATCCTGAAGGCCTCAGTAGATTACATCCGCAAATTGCAGAAGGAACAGCAACGCTCCAAGGAGATGGAGCTGAGGCAGCGTAAACTAGAGCAAGCTAACCGCAGCCTGCAGCTACGAGTCCAGGTAGGACAGCTGCCAAAGGGGATGAGGGTGGTGGTGGAAGGAAGACAGGGCAGCTCAGGCCTGCTGCAGAGTCTCATAAGCCTGTCTGTAATTTCCTCCTCAGGAGCTGGAACTTCAGGTTCAGATGCATGGGCTGCCTTTGACTTCCACCCAGGGCCTTCTGGCACAGTCCTTGGGAGGAGACCCCATTCCACCCTTTGTGGAGCACCTGGACCTGCCCTTTTCAGCTGAAGAGCTGGGTCTGGGTCTTGCAATGGGATCTGATGGGGGAGCCCTGGAAGATGTTCTCATGGACGATGGGACTGCGCTGTCCCCACTGGGTGCCTCTGATCCACTCCTTTCCTCGGTCTCCCCTGGTGCCTCAAAGGGCAGCAGCCGCCGTTCTAGCTTTAGCATGGAAGATGATTCATGATGGCAGCCCTTGGATGGAAGGGCTGGAAACGGCTTCACCATTTTACATGTCTTGTTCTGACCCATGGCAGACTGCTGCTTACACTCAACAGCTTCAAATCTTGGAGGCTGCTGTAGGCTATAGCCCTCTGGAAGTATCATTCCTTTCATAATATTCTGTATTTTTTAAAGGTGTCCCTTTAACAAAATGGAGGGGGCTTGTGGTTAAACTTTCTTCTATAGAAGGTGGGCTCAAACCGTGTAGTAGCAAACTTTCTTCTTAATGCAGTAGAAGCAGAATTTTGTTACAAATTGTAGGACAATTTGTATGTTACCTGCACCCATTAAGGCTCAGAAGCGCAGTGTGATAAACTTGTGCATCTCCTGTACCTATTCTAAACTTCCATAGGGTATTGCTTTAATGCTGTGCAAGGAGCATGTAATCGCAAACCTTGATTCCTTCACTTAACCTTTTACTCTTGCATCTTTCCTGTATATAATTTGGGAAGAATTGGGAAGGGAGGGGAGGAAGAAAGTGGACTTCTTTCATAACATTTTTGGAAAGTAGAGAGCCACTAACATTTTTTAAAATGAGAGCTTTATTTTATATAGATATATTGGACTTCTTAATTTGTACCTCTTAGCCTTTCCCTGTTACTGTTTCCAAGTTTTACTAAACTGCCACTTTCTACTTCGCATTTAATATATGAGTTGCTTGGCACTCTACTTCATGATATGACTAGCCCATGGGGAGGGGCAACAAGACGGTACTTCTTGGAACTTCACTGGGCAAAGGTGCAGGGCAAAGAAAAGTAAATAACATTCTTGGAATTTCACATATAACTATTGAAGAGTCATGGCTACTCAGTAGGAATTAATTGCCACCTCCCCTGTTTTTTGTAAGATAAGTAAAACTAATCAGGTTTTTTAAAACTAATTTCTTGCTTACCAGATTGATGTTAGCAGAAACCCAACAAATAGAACTGTTTGCTGATTTGTTACACTAAAAATACTGGATCTATGACCTGTTCTCTGGGTGTTTAAAAGAATGGGCAAAATTGTTGCAAAGACAATCATTTGGGCTTCACTGGAAACTTTGTCACCGCCATATGTATGAATGCTCTTAAGAAGATATGATGAGCCTGTTCCAAAAGGTTATCTGAACACACAAACTCTTTGGCCTCCAATATTATTGAATGTCTAGATTTAAATAGTTGCTTGGCATTTCTGTTTTTCAAGAAGGATAACTGAATCTGGGAGGGACTTCCTCGCAGGGATGGGATCTGAAGATGCACAGGATATAGACTAAACTTTATAGGAGGATGTGATAAGAGCCTTGGTGGTGCAGGAGTTAGAATGCTGTACTGCAGGCCATTTTTGCTGGCTTTCAGCTGTTCAAATCCCACCAGGCTCAAGGCTG
The DNA here is from genome assembly GCA_033807585.1 of Hydrophis major. Lineage (NCBI taxonomy): Eukaryota > Metazoa > Chordata > Lepidosauria > Squamata > Elapidae > Hydrophis > Hydrophis major. The sequence continues at coordinate 227,700,755 of CM066329.1, forward strand.
ACTCAGTCTTCCATTCTTTTTCTCTTAGAGAGGGCTGTAAAGCACTATAAAGCGGTATATAAGTCTAAATACTATTGCTATTGCAACAAGTAGCAATTTGGGAATGAGAAGAGTATCTGGGCAGCTTCCCAAATGAGATCTTCTTGAGCAGGAGACAAGGAAATGGGATTAGATGGTCAGTGTAAGTAAGATGTTGCACATTGGTATTTTAGCATGTTGGCAAGAAAGAAAGATGGCAGAGGACAGAGCAGCTTGGAAATTCCGTATTAGGTTGGACAAGTGGTTTCGGTTCTTAATGGGAATTGAGTTGGACTGTTCAGGGTATGAAAAAGAGGGAGAACTGCAAATTTGAGGAGACTCTTTTGTGGATTCTACATCCTTAATGACCCAGACACCACTTTCTATTGTTTTATTTTGTATGTTTAAACATTTACAATTACCAATACTAGAGGCTTCTAAACAAATAAATGAACAATGACCATTTTCTACAGCCAATTATATCACTTGTTTCATCACTGTGTCATGCAAAATGTAAGGTATCTATTTTTTTTTAAAAAGCCATATCAGGTTGGTGATAAAAAAAATATATCAAGATTTCTGATGCTGAAAAAAAGGATCTGAATTCAAGCTGGTGAAGACTCATTCATTATTTTACATAAAGGACGGCTGAGAAAACAGTTGTTTCACACTTTGATGATAATGTGGTTTGACCTCTGGGTTTCCAATTGACCACCATTATTTTAGTTTCTGTTCTGAAGTCAGTAACAGAACAACAAAAAAAATCTCAGATGCAATTTTTGTAACTAATGTGTTTTGTCCATGCTTTTATTAAAGACTCAATAAAATCAGGGTCACTAAGTCACACTTAGGTCACACTTGGCATTCAGATGCAAATTTCTGATTCTAGAATGCTGAGTGCATCAATTTCTGGTCATTATGAAGTCTGTTATCTCTTCAAATACTCATAAATAAGCGATACACTCACTGAAGTTCATGAAATATGTTCAAGATAAATTATAATTATATAAATTAAGCTTTGTCTTCAGCCTTAAGGACTAAGCATCTTTCATAAATGACATGTTTGTTTTTATCTATTGAAGTATAGGGACCTGATTTTTACACCTTAGCCCAGAAGTGTCAAACTGGCACACACACCTACCCCTGCCAAATGCATCATGCACTGACCACACCCACCCCAGTTCCGCAAAGGGAAAAAAACATGAAACATCATGTGATGGCAATGTGACACTTCTAGTTTGACACCTCTACCTTAGCACGACACTAAAAAAAATTATAAGTAATTATAGGGTACTTAGCAGGCTTTCAAGGAATCAAAAGATTCAAAAGAAACAGTTAAATTGCAGGGAAGGCTGATATAGCAAAATGAAACGATCTCTTTACAAGGAATAACTTTGTATTTAAATACAAAGTTATTTCTCATAAATGGATACATATTTAATGCATGCATGGTTTGCCATATACTCAATAAAGGTAATAAACTTCTAGTAGCAACAGTTTCCAAAGGACAGGCAAATCCTAGTTTGGAATACAGTTACATTGAATCTCTTTTGTATCACTTTAGAAATTAGGAATGCTCTGCTTTGAGATCTTAGTATTTATGGCCAGTATGTTTCATGCATTTTGGGAAGCTGCTAACCACTGGATAAGATAGCTTTCAAAGCTGGTAGTCTTATTTGTATTGGTACTGATTCAAAATTATTACTATAAGAAGACATTCCTTAATATTGTATTAACTTCCCATAGTGGTGGCCCTCCCAGAGAGATTTATTAGATGAATTCTTTACAGAAAAATGTGCAGATGGTAATTCACAATGTAGTTTGCAATTTTGAAAATTAGAAAAGTCTGAATTGATTACATGGATAAAATAGAAGATAGTGGTGTAAAATTTAGATTTAATTCAAACTCTAATCATCCACTTAATGGGATTTAGAGAGTGGGCCTCAAACTGTCAATCCCAAGGGAAATAAATGGGAGGGGAAAACAGCTGCAGAATGGGACTTGTTACATGGATAAAGCTTCCATTTAATTTGTTCTCTAAAGCAATAGTATTTCACACACTTTATATTGTGTGAAACAAGTTCATCTGGTTTAGTATGAGGTAGCTTTAACAGATGTAGTTATCTTGCATAAATCAAATAACTATATTAAGACCTGGGAATCTTCTGAAGAGACTATTTCCCTATGAACATTTGTATAGTAGTAAGTATATTTGGTATACACATTCCTTTACATAATTTGCAATGTTATTGAACGAAAGAGGCCTCAATCGCAATTTAGTTGGTGTAGGATTGCAGCCTTCTGCTTTTTTTCCTGCAAGAGGTGCCACTGCGCTGCTTTATCCGTTAGCATTCCCGTTTCGAGGGTAGCGGTTCTTGGAACACCCGTTTTGTAGACAAAAGATTTCGATTCCATCCAGGTAGATTGCGAGGGACTGCTGTAGTCGATACGATTCATTGTAAGGCGCTCCCTGCCAATTAAAGCGCTTCCACTCCCAGGGACCCTCCTCAAAGGATCTCGCACTCGAGACACCCACCCCCGTGGAGGTAGAAATGACCGCACGACTGTCAGCTACTGGCGACTTTATATCTAATGGAGGAAAAAATGACTGTGACGTGACCGAAGGAAGGAGAAGGCACCGAATACGCTAATTTTCAATTGTTATCGATCACTTCCGAAGTCGACTCCTTCGCTCACCTCCTCGGCCATTTCGCTTTCATCTATAATATATGCTGCGCTCCTTATTTCTATGAGCTCAATCACTTCCGGCATCTCTAGGACCCTGACGGGAAAACGCCTGGATCCTCTCTGGGCTTCTGTTTCTATGGGAGCATCCGAACCGCTGCATTACACTTTCTCCTCTTACTCACTCCCTGTCCCTCCCTCTCTACTGCCTCGGGCGCCAAAGCTCCGCTTGTGAATCATCCTTCATTAGTGCCCACTCACATCTCTATGCCTTTTCACTTCCGGCCTCCAAGCTCTAGTCCGCCGGTTCCGCTTGTTCCTCTCTCTCCGGTGCAGACAAAAAAGAGAAAGAGAGAGAGAGAGAGAGAGTGAACGTCTCTCAAAACATCCGTCCTGCTCCCTCTATGATATCTTCTTAAAGCCATCTCGTCATCCTCCTCCAACGAGTGGGCAGGGGCAGGCTCGCGATTCCTTCTTCCTCTCTCCTTTGGATCGTACCAAGCTGGAGCCGAGCCGGGGGGGCGGCGGGGGAGGGAAGATGGCGCAGGCCTTGTCCGAAGAGGAGTTCGAGCGCATGCAGGTGCGTTTGACTCTGGCTGGAGGGGTAGGGGTGGGGGCGGGCGGAAAAACAAGAGACGCCGTCGGAGACCCGTGAAGCATCCTCGGACGGGAGTGAGGGAAGAGACGCGCCTTGGAAGAACGGGCTCCGGGAAGCTTTTCCAGCAGAGAGTGGGGCGAAGGGTCGAGGGTGCAAAGGCGAGAGGAGGGGGCGCAATGTCCCAAGAGCTGTGCATGGGGGCGCATCTATTTTGCGGGGGTGGGGTGGGGGCTGCTCCCCATGCGGCTGAAGCAAAACCGACGTTCCGGTAAGGAGCGGGGAGCCCTCCGCAGCGGCTTTCCTGGGTTCCCTACGCCTGTTCTCCGCAGTCGTGCTTCGAACCTTTATGGGGACGCATCAGCGCTCGTTTCAAGCGCCCGAAGCCAGCCTTGGCCCCCAGCTGGTCTGCTTGGATTACACTTCCCAAGATCCCTCCTCAAGGGCAGCTTCTGGAAGTTGTAGTGGCTGAGCCCATGGGGAGGACAGAGATGGTGGGAGGCTGCCTTAGGAACACATTCATTCATGAATAGGTGGGTGGGTGGGTGGGTGGGGATTGACTCGCTGGTCCCCAGGCCTTGGAACGGAGCCGCCACCCCACTTGAGGTCGGCATTGAGCCTTGGTTTGGTATTGTGTTGCCTCACTTTTGCTCTCTGCCCCCACCCCTGCCCGCCCCCACAGATGCGGAACTGGCGCTAGTCATCCCTCTACTGGGGTGACCTAAAGGAAAATGGGGCTGGTGTTCCTTTAGGGGAGACTGTATAAGAGAAGAAATTTTTCCAGAGACAGTTCCTCCCACTCATCCCCCGGGCATTAACAAACTCTGCTTCTCAGCATCTCTCCTTTTGTAAATGTGTTAAAGAAGCTCTGCTCTTTGAATTGTATTTGTTAAGCTTTAACAAACCTGGTATAACATCTGAGTGTTTCAGATTACAAATCCCAGTCACAGAGCCCATAGGGACAGCAGTTGAACATATTGGGGGTGTGCACCACATTGTGAAAGTCTATATAGAGGAAAATGCATACAGACACATCTACCCACCCACCTACTCAGAGTTGCATTACTGTGCATTGTTTTCAAGGTTGACTGAGGATCCATTTCAGCTCATTTCTGCCAGTGAAGTAGTGTCCTTTTTCTCTCTCTTGCCTTTACACCTTTTCCAGGTGTAACATAAACATGATAAAAGGTGTATTGAATACATCAAGATCATATATTCCATCCCTCTCTTTTATTTCTCTTCTTGTGATCACAGATTAAACTCTTCAGAGTATAAATGTCTACTGATCCTTATTTAATCTTTTGTGCCTGATTGAAAATTCCACAAGTGAAAGAGTTGATCAGCTTTGTTATCAGGATAATAGTCACCTTGAGATGGACAGCAAAGAAGTTTAATAATATTTTTTTAATTCAGCATATGTGGACACTGTAATTTTTTGCAGTGCCATGTGGAACTTGTCCAATTACTTGTTTCCTTATTATTTGTTCAAACAAATACTTTACCTCAGGTAAGTTTTTGATACCTGCAGAGTTATTTGCAACTCCCTGTTAATAGGACTATCTGAAAGTCAATTGCATCTCAAAAAAGCACCTTTGAGACAACCATGACTTGGATGACTGAAAATCTCCATAGACTCTCAGTTAATACTTAATTTTTGTTTGGTGCTGAAGTACAAATATCTTTATGGAGAGAAAAAGCAGGTTAATATGGATTTTTTTTTCACATGTTCAGCACAACTTGAAAATTTCTGGTGTTCTGAGGAGAGTGCAGAATTAGAGCAGAGATATTAGCTGTCTTAAATCACTGCAACAACTAACCATTGTGATTGCCAGCCCAGAATTAGAAATATGCTGTATTGATGCTGCTACAGTGGGTTTGTCAGAAGACACTTTTGGAGTGTAGTTTTCAAGGCCTTAGGTAGAAGAATAAGTGGGGAAAATAAATCCCCCTATGGAATTTACAAGTTTTATAGATCACAATACAAGGCAATAAGAAACATTTCTATTTGCTTTGCATCCTCTTTCTTCAACTCTTAAAAGCCAGTCTGATTCACTGGATGAATTTTGGATAACTGGGTTCAAAGCCTTCTCAATAATGGCACTTCTGGATTAATATTTATTTCATTTTGTCAGTCAAGAATAATACAGAGTTATTTTAAAAGTAATTAAGAATTAGTAGCAATGTTGCTCACAATTTGCAAAAGACTCATAAATGCTGCATCTCAAACAATATACGTTCTGAACCCAAGCTTTGAAATGAACTGCTGGGTTTCCTGACCTCAAGAGTAAATCTCCTGATGCTTCATGGCTTTAGCTCAATTCTTTGGCTTGACTTGGCAGTGATTCCCAGACTTGGTTCAACTAGATTAGAATATTTTTGTAGTCAGGAGTAAAGCCATGCAGAACTGACATTACCCCCGTCACTCTTGTATGTGCAACTTCTGAATTAATGGATATGTGGCATATTACTTAAGGGCCATGAAGCTGAGCAGCCATTTCTGTTGAAGAAGCTGCTGGCTCCTGCCTTAATCCTGTGTAGTCATCTGTATGATGTTTCCTGGTGAGGTTGGTTAAAATCTTTTTTCTTTCTCTTGGAAGGCCCAGTTATTAGAACTTCGAACACAGAACTACCAGCTCTCTGATGAACTCCGCAAGAACACAACTGGTAAGACTTTCTCCTCAGTTCTACTTCCCGAGTAATCCTGGGATCTGAGCCATTATATTATGTACCCAATGTGAAAGCATCAAAATATCTGCACATATTCACATATGCTTATGTTTGCATATGGTTGTGCTGGTTCAGTCATACCGGTTTAGCATGACTCTTGCAAAATCTGAAATTCAGGGGAAAGGTGTAGTAGAAAGAAAGCAGTGAATGAATAGCTATGAAAAGTTACAAGAAATGGTTAGAATACAATATTGGCCAATGAATTCAGTTCCTATGTAAAAGAAATGGCTTTCTCAGCGATTTGATTGGGAAGTTATTTCTGAAGATGCACAGACAATGTATGATGAAACCTTAGGAGTAGACAGATTGCCAAAGAAGCTTTCCTGTGGTTTGAGAATAAGGCTTTGGTGCCTATTAAGCAGCACATCCCCTCACACGAAGAGCAAAAGCAGAATAAAATTCTCAGGAATTTGGCAAACTTATATTTATTCTGGCTCAGAAAACAACTGTAAAAACATTCACCTCTTTTCCTCCTTCCTTGTATCTTCTCTGGCTCTTGGAGAGGAAATAAGATTTCATTTAGTGTTTTGTTGTTGTTCTTGTTATTCCTTTATTGCTTCTCCCATCTTTAATATGACTGTGTTCTCTGCATCATTTTGAAGGCATAAAAAGTTTTTTAAAATCTTTCTCATTTTGTAATTAAAATGTTCTCTTGTGTATCTTGTTGCAATACTTCTGTAAGTCTGATGTGTCTTTTATTTTGGTGCTCACAAGGCCAAGCAAGCATGCATTGCTGCATAATTCTTTTGCATTTGGCAGACTGATAGACCTGAGGGCTAGTAGCAGACTTTTAAGTACACATTCAAAAAAATAAGAATGATTGGAAGTTCAGGATTAGATACCATATTTCATACCTTATCCTACAGGTTCAGGATGGCAAAAGACAGATGTTCTGTTTCTATAATATTTTCCTAATTATGATTTGTTTTTCTCTTGATTTTTTTTAGAATTAAATGGGCTCCGACAACGGGTCTCCTATTTAGACAAGGAATTTGCTAAGGCTCAGAAGGTAAAGTGAGATTCTTTAATGGAATAATGGGTGTATAAATGTATGTTGGTTACATTAGCATAAAATGTAATTTTCCTTTGAGGGCAATATTACCAAGGTATCACAGAACACTAGTGGATATTTCTTGATTTTTATACTGCACTCTGGATAAAACTAACTAAAAAACTCATAGGTATTAAAAATTGTGATACCAACTCCTCCTTACATTCTCTTTTACATTCAAATATTTTAAGTTTAAAAAAATGTACAATAATAATTGTAGACAATCTTCTCTCATATTACATTCCCATTCCTAAATGGTGAAAGGAAACAACTGGGTTCTTAAAAGAGTTAAACAAATTCAAAATCTATGATTACAGGAGTTTGTAATCATTCTTTGGAGGATCTATGAGTGTAAACAATAAGCAGGATTGTTTATGTCAGAATTTCATATAATTGGCATTGTGTCTAAATCTTATTGGTGCTTTGTTAACAATTTTCTCTCTTTCACAGGCTCTGAATAAGAGTAAAAAAGCTCAGGTAAGGCATCAGTATATAGCATCAATTGCCATGTTAAATTCAGTCCTGCCTGGATCCAGACTATCTGCCATCACTTGTTTCTAATATTTTTGTTTTGTCTCTCTGCAAGTCTTCCTTTTCTTCTCCCAGATAAACTTCAACTGCCACCACCCCACACCCCCTTGCAGCCCCCCCTGGTATAAACAATTTAAGTCAAATGGGGCAATCTTAGTTTTCTGGTTTTGCCTGCCATCTAGTGGAAGGAAGTAAACCTTGCACTGATTATGTGTGTGGGGTCTCATGCAATTTTGTTGACTTTTTAGGAGGTGGATGCACTGCTTAGTGAAAATGAAATGCTTCAGGGAAAACTGCATAGCCAAGAGGATGACTTCAGGCTGCAAAATAGCACTCTCATGCAGGAGCTCTCCAAGGTACTGGACTAATGTTCTCTTTGCAGTGCTACCAGGGTCATGCCAGGGGGTGCTGTGTGACACAAAATAGCAATGCTGATTAAACGTAGAATTCTAAGCTAGAATTCCAGAACCATAGAGTTGGAAGGAATCGTTTAGGCAGATACACTCAACCAAAGTCTAGTATCTTAGCAAATGGCTATCCAGCCTTGCTTTGAAAACAACCAGATTTTCAAAACATGGTTACAAAACTGCAGGATCCACATTCAAAATCAAAGCAGAATAAATTAGGACTGTGCAGGGCTTCAGACTCAGTTGCCAAACAGTTTACGGGAGGGCACAGGTGTCCTGAGCCCCTTAAAGCAGCTGCTCTCTTCCCCAGGATTGGTTCTGAGAAAAGATCTTGCAAAGGTGCTACAGAGAAGTGCTAAGTTCACTCTCCTATGTCCTTCAAAGCACATTTTGCACATTGAATCTAAAATGTTGCTCAGCATATTTAACTACTTATATAGTTTAATACTTTTAAACCGGCATCTTCAGTTCAGGTCTCAGAGGTTTTCTTTTCTTCCATGGTTCATCTTATCTTTTCTAATCATTGCTTCTGTTTGTTACCACAACTGGCTCAAGGCAAATACTAAATATAAAGTCTGGGTGGGAGGAATACCAGCCTTCAGCTCCCCAACAAGTTTCCTCGTGCCTGTGAAGAATTTTTTTTCCTTGTCTTTCACCCTAGTTTGCCTATCGGTTGACAAGTCAAGTTACTGCAAAAAAAAATTTTTTTTAAATCTTTTTCCTTCCACTCTCACAATGTGGTATTTGAGTCACTTGTGTGGTTATTAAAAAAGCATTCTGAGTGGGAAGCTTTTCTTAGCAACTGCTGTTTGTATGCTTATTGAGTTTGAAAAAATGCAGGCTAATCAGAGGGAGGGGGGATCTTTCCATGCATTTGTTGTGATTATTAGATTGCTTCTAGTTCATTAAATCAAAGCCATTGAAGAGGGGAAGGATCACTACATCCTTTATAGTCAACTCTAAAGAGAAGTGGTCTCCAAGCTTTCCACTTTGGCAGCCTGACAGAACGTGTGTGTGTGTGTGTGTGTGTGTTTATGTGTGTGTGTAAGGTGCACGCATATGTGCTCAGCCCACCACTTGCGCTAATGGAGCTGAGCGTGTAAGGAGGCACGCAAGCACAAGCTCCACTTGCGTGGGCTGTGAGTACTCATGCTCGAAGCTCCATTCGCGCAAGTGGAGCTTCACGCACAAGCACAAGCGCTCTCCCCTCCAGCGCCCATCACTCACATGACCTAGTTTCCAACAGGCCATGTCCCAGTAGCAGGTTGTGGCCTGGGGGTTGGGGACCCCGCACACTCTTGGGACTTATTTAGGGAGCTGGGATAACAAATGCTTTTTCTTGGCATGATGGTCAGGGATCAGATGCAGACCAATTTCCCTCAGGTGGATCACCAGTGTTTTTGTTCAGTGTTCTGGGAAATGTATTTACTCATTGAAATCCAGTCCTTTGGTCTTTCAAATGCAGCTGTGCTCGCAGATTGAGCAGTTGGAGAAGGATAATCAGATTCTTCGGGAAGGGAAGACCGCAGTAGCCAGCGAAGGGGCGTTCCCAGCCAGTCCCGTGGATGGCGAGCTGTTAAGGCTTCAGGCAGAGAATTCTGCCCTGCAGAAGAACATGGCAGGTAGCATTCTTGCTGACATACAAGTGTGGGGGCTCCAATTGAAGTTTGGAAAGTCCAAGGAATTGGACAGGGGGAAGGTTGGCAAGGTAGAGCACTCTAGAGCAACCTTCCCTAAACATGGCCTCTGCTGAGACTTCGTGGCATCAAATCCACACAGCACAATGGGGAAGATTGCCTGTAAGCTGATCTGATCCTTTAGCCTGGCAATTGTTCTCGAGGGGTACCTGCTGTATGGTCCCACCTCCATGAGCCATGAATAGGCCAGAATGTGCAAATGTTGGAGCTGAGTAGGGGACAAAGCTAAGATCTACAGCCAAGTCATGGAAGGAGGCAATAGAAGCGTAAGTTCAAGGAAGATAATTGCTAAGAAAGCAAGAAACAGCAGGAAATCCAGTAGGCTGGACTCTTTGTCTTTGTCCTTTTAAGAGTTTTAATTGGGGCTGATTGCCAATTTGCTAACAATTGGCTATCAGCCAATTGCTTACTTTTTATGAGAAGAGCTGGAATCTGGGAAGCATCTTCTAACAAGTCCTTTCTGATGCAACATAAAAAGGAAGTAACTTTTTTAAAAAAGAAGACTGCAGTAAGTTTCCCGTATAATCATTCACCAATGATGTGGAGGATTCAATGAGCCTTCATCAGTCATGTGAGGACTTGGAAAATACTATTTGCAGAATAAAGTATGACTTATAATCAGAGTAGGTAACATTCTTGTGACTGTAGCCCACACTTTTATTTCCTATTTTTTTCAAGGGCTCATAGTAGATGAAAAGTTGCAGTATTACACAGTAATACTGATCATTGGTTGCCCTCTCCCCTCTTTGGAAGAGCTTTATAGCTCCTGCTGCTTTAAGAAAGTTCAAAACATTCTCAAAGATCCATCTTATCCTGGGAACCCTTTTTTTGAACTGTTACCATCTGGAAGACGGTACAGGATAATAAAAACAAGGACAAATCGGCTGAAAAACAGCTTCTATCCCAGGGCAGTAGCTCTTTTGAATTCAACTGTATACTGCAATATTAATGCGATATCAGGGGTTTTCAATTCAATGTGTGGGGTGTGATGTATGTTTGTGTTTATTTTCATAGTCACAAATTGTACACTAAAGATAGTATTTAATTTTGTTGTACAAGGTGCAATGAGAATAAAATAAACTGGAAACTCAGTTGTTATGCCATTTATATTTCTAGCTTTAATGAAAGCTACTGAACATCATATGACTATTACTGGGTGCTTTATCTCAGGATTTTATCAGCAGATTTGAAAGAGGGAGGGCTGTTCTGGGCTGGGAAAAGAGTTTGGGAGACAAAGTTGATCCCCGGGCCTTAAAGTGCCCATCCTTGATTTAAAAAAAAATCCATATTTTTCAACCTTCGCAACTTTACAATGGGTGGACTTCACTTCTAGAATTTTCCAGCCATCTAGAATTGTGGGTCCATACGTCTTAAAAGTTGCCAAGTTTGATAAAAAAAAAAAAAACAACCCACAGATTTAAAAGGGATACAGAAGACGGAATCTGTGGCCTGCTCAGAATGGGTGACCCTTGTTCTGCAGCTTTACAGGAACGCTATGAGAAGGATGTAGCCCGGCAAGGAGAAAACCGAGGTGGTGGGAAAGGTGATGGTTCTCCGGATCCTTGTTCCACTGTGCCAGAGACGACTTCAGAACAGCCGGCATTTGACAGTGACGGTAGTGGTACCGTTTCCCAGCAGCTTCTCTTGGAAGTTGAACTGAGATTGCAGACCGAGAGGGAGGAGAAAATACTGCTGAAGGAGCAGCTGCAGAGCCTCGAGGTAAGAAGGACTCCTGGATATTTGTTCTCTTTTGCCAATGTTGGTTTTTGCCTCAGTTGAAGGCTGCAGCGGTTGGGAAGTAGTCCGTAAGGGAGCAAGGAGTTATTCCTCACTGCACATAAAACGCAGCTATTTCAAAGGAGATGGAAGATAGCAGAACATTCTGACCTCAGTATTTTTTTTTTTTTGGGGGGGGGGGGGAGTTTTATTTGAGTTTTCACAAAAGAAAAAAAATACAAGTAAAACATCTTTTTTGAAAGCAGCATAATCCTGGGTTACATTTCTTCGTATAGACGCAAATTCAGGTTCATGCTCATTTTTATATTCTGTTCCATATCTTATTACTATTTTACATTTTCTACATAGCTTCTCCCCTCTTTTAATTTTCTTAATTTGATTTTATTTATTTCATCTCAATTCAAATCATTGTATTTATATTTTTTGTCTGTCCTGTTTCAATTGTCTATTATCTTTTCTCATTAAACAAAATTTCTCCTGTAGTTACCGATTGGAGTATGACGCCTTTATATCTTTCCCCTAAAATTATAACACTCAATATAATACATAACTTCCATTTGGATTCTGCTTGGTACATTCTTAAACTACACACTGTGTTCTTAAAAAAAGAAAAAATTATACATGTATAATATTATAAAAACAACAATCTATTCCAATTCAATTCTATCATTAGTATTAATATTCATTAAAATCTTAACAATTTGCACATTACTTTTCAAATAAATCTCATACTTCTATGGGAACAATTATGAACTTTCCATAGTTAATTTCGCCCCCCCCCTTCACTTATACTTGAAAAACATTGACTGATTAAAATGTTCCCATCTTCCTAATTCAATTTTCTCATTTATTTTATTTCATTTATTTTATTCACAAACATTTCAGTAGATTACACTAACTATTTTATCCCTCTTTTTAATCATATGTTATTTCCAATTTTCTAAAGTTATTTCTATTACAAATATAACAATACAATCTTATGTACCTTTACAGAATCCCCTTTTCAGTTAAATTTTTACCCATTGTCTCTAAATAGGTCCTGTTTCTTTATATCTTGCTCCAGACCTTTATAACTTCTTTTCCTTTCCTTCTTCCCTCTCTTCTTCTCTCTCCCCTTTTTACCCCCCTGTCTCTCTACCTCTACTTCCCTCCTCTGTATTCCCCCCTTCCGTTGCTTCATTATATTTATTTTTCAAATTATTTTTGTTTTCTTTGGTTGTTTTTTTAAGTCTTAAGTTCTCCATTCTCTTTCCCCCCTTTCCTTTTTCTTCCCCACATAGAGTTACTTGTTCACCAAGGATGGCTTCTTCTTTGTCCTAGTCCTCTTGTTCTGCAGTCTTTTCTTGTTGTTTCTCATAGTTCCAGATTTCCATTTCTAAGAATTTAAAAAAGAAGCCAAAAGAGCCCTTCCCTTCTTGTACATCTTCCTTGTATTTTTTAAGCTCCATTTTCAATTCATCCAAAAGTGATGCCATTATAAAATTTTTAAACAACCACCCAATTAGTTTTAGTCATTCCAATATAATAATCAAAAATCCAAAAGTCATCAAGCAGTCCAAATACACACAAGCTGTTTCTTTTTACATTTTCTTTTTTTTTCACTTTCTCTTCCTGGGGTTACTATTTAGTTGCAAAGTTTCAGTTTAAATGTATCTTTTAGAAGTCTTATTGAAATTTTACTTTAGATTCTTTTAAAGTCCAGGCAGTCTCCTCCCTCTTCCATATCCTGCCCTTATTCTTCATCTCTCCCTTCCTGCTTATAGAAGAAAAAGTTTTTAATGTCCAGAAATCTTTATTGTCCCTTTGGCATTTAGTTATATTTTCAGCTTAATTGCCTATTGATGCCAAAGCGGATTTTTCCGATTTCTTATTTAGGCCTCTTAGTTGTCAGTGTAAGGAAGGGGAGAGGGAAAAAAAACCAAACCTTTCCCTTTTCACTTTCTTTCGCTGCTTCTGACTCTTCTTTGGGAGCGATGTTATCTTTTGTAAAATTTAAATTCCAGGGTACCTTAGTTGTTGCTTTTTAAACTTAACCTGGTCAGCCAAAACTTTCACTTCTTATCTTCCTCCTGCATGTTCTTTTCTGGTTGAGTTCTTCTTTGAGGTGGCCATTTCTGACCATTGCTCCTACTGCCTTTGGGAAAGGGAGTTTGGCCAGCTGAGGAGGAGAGATGCGGCTCTCCTCGACCCTGCTGGCAATCTCTCCCCTCTTCGACACTTCTATGGGGTGCTCCAGCGGCGAGCCCAGGTAGAAACCACGCACGATCGTGGATTCCTGTCTGTCGCTGAAGCCTTCCATACCGGAAGTCCGTTCTGACCTCAGTATTGATCTTCAGGATATGAGAAGAAATCCCATGCAGAGATTGAGGAGGTTGTGTTTCCATGGGATGTGGTCAAAAGTCCACTCTCAGCAATTCTCACCACAGGCTCTGCTGGTTGGGGTTCCCGTGACTGGCAACTTGGTGGCCTCTCAGCTGACCATAGACTCCTTGCTCCAGATTGAATTTCTCCATCTCCATCCCTGCCCTATAGTCCCAAGTAGCAGAGAAGCACTTGTCGCCCAGTTGCCCTGGCTTATACTAACTGGATTTGCTTATGAAGCTTGCACTTTAGTCACTTCTCACTCAGATTACTCTCATGTGCTACTTGGGGCTGCCCTTGAAGTTCATCCAGAAGTTGTACCTGGTTCATCATGCAGCAGTACTGAGTTCTGAAGAGCTTGCAATTCACTTGTATTAACACTGCTGCTATATGAGTTTCATTGGCTTCCAGATGCAGTTCTGGGTGCTGTTTGTCATGTTTAAAGACCTGATGGCCCAGGGCGAGGTTATTTTTAGGACAGATAAGGTGGGCATGTCCAGCTCTCTTCCTTTAAATGTTGCCGTCTGGAGGGACCTTGGAGGCACTTCTCTTTTTGTGGCTTTCATGGTCCTTTGGAACAGCTTCTTCCCTGAGATACAGAGGGCCCCAAATTCTGAAGGACTGTGATGTCCTGGCTCTTCACTCAGGCATTGGGCTAGGGCGGTAGTGAGACCAGTAGATCTGGATATTGTGGGATATTGTGGTACCATGGCAGGATATATGATTAGTTCTTTTGGGGGGAAGCAGGTCTGTGGATTTCTGTTTGTCTGTTTTTATGGAATGTTGCTGTGAGCTGTCCACGATTATAACTTTGAAATATAAGCAGTCATATGCATTTTCTAACAATATAACTAAATCACATTGAATTAGAAATGTGCTGATCTAATATAATGGTTACTAGAAAAATGACCAGTGTTAGCATGGCAGGAAATGTTTCAGTAAAGAATATTATACAGACTTGAAAGCAAGGACAGGATTCTGGAAACTCTGGTTCATAGTGATTTGTCCTTTGTCCCCAAGTGCAGGCCTTTATTTTTCTTTTTCTTCCCAGAGGAGTGAATGGTGAACTTTTGGTTGCCTAGGATACAGTAAATGATGCCCAGTATGCTGGTTTCTGAACTAGAAAACCTATACGTTGCCTCTTCCTTGGCTCACCGCTGCCCTAAAATAGGTGTTGTCTTATAGAACCACTTGGTGGAATTGTTCAAAACGATTGCCAGATCAGTGAATGACTTTAAATGTGTTTGCCTCTCCTTCCCCTCCTACAGGTATCCAAGACAACAGAGACCTCCCGCCTGCAGCAAGAGCTCTCCAAGGTAAGAGGGAGAGAAAGAGAGAGAGAGAGAGAGAGATTTGTATGGCTGGTCAACATTCTCAGGAGACTGTTGGGTGGGTAGGAGGGCGAGGATTGCTGGCGGGAACTTACAGCTTTTTCTCTCTTATGCAGCTTATGGAGAAGCTTAAGAAGAAGCAAGAGAGGTATGTTTTGTAGGTGGGGAGGGGAGCTTGGTCATATTGGGATAAGGAATGGGGTTTACTCCCAGATAGATAGATAGATAGATAGATAGATAGATAGATAGATAGATAGATAGATAGATAGAAAGAATAACTTTATTGTCACTTTGAATGTACATTCATTAAAATGAAATTACATACAGCTCTCAAAGGGTCACCATCTTCAATATATACTACCTAAACATGACTAAATAAATACCGTGTTTCTTATATAATAAGGCTGGGTCTTATTTTTTTTTTGAGCCCCCCAAAAATGGCTAGGCCGTCTTTTCGGGGGTGACTTAATTCCCCCCCTTGCATCGTTGGGCAGGCGGCGACGGCTTGGATGTTGACCTCGGCGTTGGTGGGGCACTTCATATCGGGGTCAACCCAGGTAGCACCATATCCAGGTGTGCAACAAAAGTACTTCCTAATGGCAAGCCCCCCACCATTCCCCCCATTTTGCATGTTTTAATATAGGCCTTAATTTGGGGGGAGGGGCTTAATTTCATTTCATGCCTATAAAACATGCTGGGACTTCCTATTGAGGGAGGCCGTATTGTTGGAGAAACAGGGTAAATAAACAAAAAATTATGCATATACCCACATATATTATATGACACAGAGAAACAACACAGTCTAGCTCGGATGTATACATGTACATGGCGAGAAAAATGAATCTGGTGAGTTTGCCAGATGGATGGCATAGAGAAGAAAGATGTTACAGAATCTGGAAGTCCTACTAGAAGTTCTTGGAAATCTCCTCCCAGAGGGGAGCAACAGAACTGTTAGAGCAGAATTACAGAGCAGAATTAGCTAGACAGGCTTCTACCTGCTTGATTGCTGTTCCCGTTCCAAGTGAAAGTTTGCCATCATCTCAAGAGGTTTGAATGAATGTTCCTTCCTCCACTGGTGAGAGAATGTTAATATGTTCTGCAGGGCGGCTTCCCTTTGGGAACCAGTTTTGGCCTCTCTTCTATTCTGTGTTTTAACTTCTCCCCATTTTGGCGTCTCTGCCTCTCCCTTTTAGCTTTGTGCGGCTTCAGACGGAAAAAGAAGCTCTCTACAATGACAGCAGGTACGGGCTGGGCAATCTGGAATGTCACCCTCTGCGCCAGGGCAACAATGCCCTTTTCACATGTTTGAGATGCATCGGGTGGCTGGAGTAGAGTTTTCCAAAGGACACTGGAAGCCAGGGTTTTGGGAAGGGAGGGAGGGGGAGAAAGAACAGGAGGAAGCTGGAGAGCTGAAATCCACCACCAGTATGACAGGCCAGGTCATCAGAAAACCACCGCAGTGTGAAAGCGTTACATAAAGTCTGGCAAGATGATCCCCATGGGAATCCGCTGAGCAAGCCAGTTGATGGCGCGGAATGAATTGCACTCATGCCTGAGAGGTCTGAAGTGAGCCCAGTTAAGTAAGTAGAAAGCCTTGGGACTCTTTCTCCTTCTTCCCAGCCTCTTGAATGATCATTCGCCCCATTTTCATGGCATTTATTTAAGCCATGCAATGCGGCCTTCAGATACTATTATTTGATATAACAAATTACATTCATAATAAAATAGCAGGCTACATTCTAGCCGAACAAAGCGATATAATACAATGTGAGTAGATGAGACAGAACCTCCAAGCTCAAGAACTATTTTTGAACTATTACCATTTGGCAGACAGTACAGAATATTGAAAACAAGCACAAATAGGCTGAAAAACAACTTCTATCCCAGGGCAGTAGCTCTTTGGTGCAGTGTTGCGGGTGTTCAGTTCAATGTGTGGAGTGAAGGATGTGTGTTTGTATTCATTTTCGTGCTCATGATGTGCACTGAAGATGGTGTTTGATTTCGTTGTACAAGGTGCAATGACAATAAAGTAAACTAAGAATGCCAGTGCATCTCTCCCCTGTTTAGCAGAAACAAATGATCTGTGTAAAGCAGACCTTGATCCAGAATGGATTAGACACATGTGCATAATTTAGATCCAATGTTGTGCCTCTTAGCTAACCTTGGATGGTCTTGAGTGCTATGCAAACTTAGCCTTAATTACTTTTTGGATGGGGGACCATCTGGGAAGCTCAGAGTTGCTGGCCAGATTTCAGCATTGAATTAATAGAGCACTTTAGAAGAAGGCAGTGGCAAGCCACTTTCGTTACACTCAGGTGGGATGCAAATATTTTTACTACCGGTTCTGTGGGCATGGCTAGGTGGGAGGGACTAGGTGGACATGGCCATGTGACTGGGTGAGCATGGCTTTTTTTTTTTTTTTTTTACAGCAACCCTCCCCCTCCGTGCTCCATTTTTTTGCCTCCTGGGCCTTAGGGAAGTCTCCTGAGCAAAGCAGTAAGACAGCTAGGGGGATTCTAGAACAGCTGATCGTCAGAACAGCTGATCATCTGGAGGAAAAAAAAGAAAGAAATACTGTAGGGCAGGGGTTTCCAACCTTGGCTCCTGGAAGCCTGGCGGACTTCAACTCCCAGAATTCCACAGCTTTGCTGGCTGTGGAACTCTGGGAGTTGAAGTCCGCCAGGCTTCCAGGAGCCAAGGTTGGAGACCCCTGCTGTAGGGAGTGACTGGGCAGGGAGGGGAGGGGCCGGCCAGGGGCACGATTTCCCGGTTCTCTGAACTGCGCAGAATCGTTAACAACCAGTTCTACTGAATTGGTCCGAACCGGTAGAATCCCACCCCTGGTTCCATTGCTTAGAAAGCATGGCTATATCCATGAAAGTCCCCAGAGTTGAGCATAGCTGAACAGTAGAGGTTCTTGCTTCTTTTTCTTGGAATTTGCATCAGCCGGGGTGCAGGTTTTAACCGAAAGTGAAAGTGGATTTGGGGGCTGGAGCATTGGGCAGTAATGGTGTTAAAGTGCTTTTGCTGCAGTGGTGGGTGCTGAAGAGAAAGTGGAGAAAGAAGCCCATCCCTGGGAAGACAAACCATAAAGCTGGAAATAGGGATGAATAGATGAGATGGGAATGAAAAAGGCATATTTCCTGTAAGAGTAGAGTGGTGAAGAGAGAGAAACAATTACCCAAAGGCAACAGAGCAGCTTAAAGAGAAGAAAAACATTGTCTCCAAATTTTCTCTCCTCTGGAAACAAATTTTCCCGTTCTCTGTTCAGGACCAAAATTGAGGAGATCCAACAACGGAAGGAAGAGGAACTCAAATCTCTGCAAGTTCGTAACCAGAAGCTTCAACAGGAGCTCCAGTCCATAAACCAGGTGAAAGACTTTATTCCTTCTCCTCTATGTTCAGATTGAGTTACATTTAAGGCATGATTCATCAGATATAGAACTTTGCTCCATCAGCAAGGAAACCTCTTGATCGAAAGGGTTTAGTTTTATCAGTTGAGAGGCCTTGATGTAAAGCCTAGCTGTGTATTTACCCAGTTCTTTTCAGCTTTGGTTCTCTAATCCAGGGGTTCCTAACCCCCAGTCTGTGGACCAGCACCTGTCTGTGGCATGCCAGAAACAGGGCCACGGAAACAAGTGAAGCCCCGCCCACAGGCTGCAGGCTGCACACAAAACCACGCCCCCTTCAGTCTGTGGAAAAACCTCTGAAAATTTGGGGCCTGCTGCTCTAATCTGTACAGTTAGAGTAATTCTGGCCTTTCCGTTTCTAAAGCATTGTTTCTGAACCTCAGCAATGTTAAGATGTGTGGACTTCAACTCCCAGAATTCCCCCTGCCAGCAAGACCACACCTCTTAAGGTTGCTGAGATTGAGAAACACTGGTCTAAAGCAGGCTTCTGCAACCTTGGCCACTTCAAGACTTGTGGACTTCAACTCCCAGAATTCCTCAGCCAGTTTTGCTTTACTTTGCTGGCTGAGAAATTCTGGGAGTTGAAGTCCACAAGTCTTGAAGTGGCCAAGGTTGGAGAATCCTGGTCTAAAGCATGACTGTCTTGTCAGGGGTTAACTGCCACAATTTTTCCCAATGAAGCTTGAGAAATAGGACGGAGCTAGGGTTGTTTGCTTGTTTATAAATCATACGTATAGGTTGTCCCACTCGCCAGATAAATTTCTACTATCTCATGGAACTATAGTTCCTGAAATTTCTTGGAGGAAATGCCACAGACTTGTTAAAGTGGATAAAAAATAAATAAAGCTAACAATAATGGGCCATTTGTTTCCTGTTCTAGAAAATAGGATTCCCTCCCCCTCTGTTTTCCCTAAGAAAGGGAAGAATCTATGTTTTTATTTTTTTAATGGTTCTGAGGTTTGTTGATTCCACCTGATAATTTCCATGGACATGGTTGTCTCCATCTCAGGTGTGATCCTAGTGGAATTTAATGCAACAGTGAAACCCTCCCTTCCTGCTCTTTCTCTGGTAAATGTGTTCCTTCTTTCTCAGGGCTTCTTGGAATTAAAGGACCAATTGCAGAGTGGTAAAAAAGAACACGAATTGGCCCTTCAGACTCTACAGGACCAGGTGAATGCCTCTTCTACCTGTCTGCCCCCCCCCCTTTTGTTAAGAATCTCTGATCTGCCTCAATTTATAATTTTGGTGAGATGTTTATTTTCTGATATTGTAGGCCTTTGTGGAGGATTGAATCTCTGTTTCTGCTTCAGGGAGTTGAGTTTATATTTACCATCATTCTGAAGTGGTATTGGGATGCTGGAACTAATAGAATATGAAAGGCATATGCATATATACTTATGCCTATTCTTGAAAGAAGATAATAAGTGTATTGTATTAGAAGTAACACTACCCAGAGAACTTCCTAAATGGATTCTAGTTTTGGTCACAGAGCTATATGGTTTCAATGTTTATTATAAGGTGATTCAGATTTGCCACCAAAGAAGCAGAATTATATGACTTGTATCAATCGTGCTATTTGAGTACATTGACATTAGGAGTTCTAGACAATGTGGAATTCTGATTTTGCTTTTGTAGAAATGAACAAAGATTTGTTTTTCTAATGATAAAATGTTCTCAAGTCATAAAAGCTGGAGATGTAGGACTTTTTGAAGTAAAAAAAATAACCTGTGTTTGTTATTATGTTTTGTAATTTTTTCCTCTGCTACTGTGACATAGGGTCAGGCCAAAGTCCTATAGATGGTTGAACCAAACTTCCCTAATTATTAATCCTCCCTGATCATTGGCCAAGTGATTGAGGCTAATAGGAATCTAAAACATTTAGAATTAATCATCTTAGTGAAGCCTGAAATGTAAAAAGGAAGCCTTTGATCAGCTCTGGCAGATACACCTGTTGGATCAGAAGATAATAAAGACAGCGCCTTATCTCTCAGCTAGACTTCTCTCATTTACTTTACATAGGGCTGCCCTTGAAAGTGATTCCGAAGTGCCTTCTTGCTGTTTAGTACTATCCAGTTTCACAGGATAACTCCTATTTCATGGGAGCTGGTTGCTGTTGGCTTCTGGCCCAGTTCAGAGTGCTGATGATCACATAGAAGCTCTATACCTTTGAATTCTTGTTACTTCTGGGCTCCTTTCCTCCAGGAAGAATCTGTGCGAAGCAGATAGAAGATGCTTCAAGTCCTTGTCCCACAGGAGATTGGGGCGGGGGTGTGTGAGGAGGGACAGGGATTGCTTGCTGGCATTCAAAATCACCATAGTGATTTCATGTTATGTTATATTCATATTATGAACTATCTTATGGCTGTTTGTAGATCGTGCACTCCAAGACAAGTGGTCATAAAGTCACTTATAAGGAAGTGGGTAATGAATAAATAAATAAAGGAAGCCATATAGCTGACTGGCAAATGGGTTGGCTAGCTGAAATATTGATACAACCTGCCCCTACTTGTTCACGGAATTACTTCGGTAGAGATTCATCTGGTTTTTTTTGGCACTGTAATCTTATTTTCCATAAAATAATTTGCTGTTCTTTCCATTTAATTCAATAAGTTGCACATTGGCATTCTGTTCCTATTCTTGCCATATTCTATGTGTGGGTGTGTGAATTATGTTGATCCAGTACAATTTTATATCCGTTTGTCTGTCCTAAGTATATTTTTGAATGCAGAGCATGCAAGTCTCCTTGGTACTTTATAAAAGAAATCTGAATTTGCTGATGTGGATGGGGTTATCTTTCTCTGGATACTTCCTTGTCAGTAAATCCAACTGAACCTAATAAAACCTATTGAATAGTTAAATATGAAATTACATTGTAATGTTTCTCTGTGTATGGAAGTCAACAGCTAAAAAATTAGAATCCCGGGACTTAAAATATGAACACTATTAGTGGCAGTTGTTGAAGCAACACTCCAAAAGAATTAAACATAAATAATGGGAAGTTGCTGTAAAACTACCCCCTCCCCATCTCAAGGTGGCTGTTGTATCACCTGTGAGTACATCTCTAGTCTCAGTGGGGAGGTAGATACTGTGTCCAATTGGTTTATATCATTCATTTGCCCTATACTGAAAATGATGCAATTTCAGACAAGACCATGTATTGCTTTATTGAATGAACTCCTCTTAGCTATCCTTCCTTCGTTTGAATGATGCCATGTGTTCGGTCATAAGCATGTATAAATGTGAAATTGTGTGTGCTAAAATGTCAGAAAATTGTAGAAAGCAATTATCTGCTATGAACTTGAATTCATGTATTGTTCCCCACAACACAAAGATTGTCCCCCACATTGTGTTTCTGCAATGCTCCATGTAAGAGAATCAGAACTGAAGGGCCTTTGTGGATGATTGTCTTGTATGTGTACTGGTTGAATATAAATTGTATGTGTACCATACTTACAATGTACAGTTGTACATTGTGATATTGTTTGAGTTTATGCATGGCAATGAGATTATAATCAACCAGTGTCTATTTTATCTATCACAATGTCATTGGAAGTGACCCTTCTTTATTTTGTTTAACATTGAATATGTTACTGTGGACACTTTACTATGATATTTTAGTTACGTTGTTTACCTTAGAAATTTTAATGACTGTTCTTATGTAAACTGATGTGAGAATGGACATCATATTTGTAGACTGCTGTATAGATTCGGCAGCATACAAATCTGACAAATCCACTATTGCAGAACCAGTAGCAGAGCTGAGCAGCAAACCATCCTACAGACTGCAAAGGATGGGAAAAATCTATAACGTTGTTAAGTATTTAAGAAGCAATGAGAAGCTAGTGTAGCAGTTAATGAGAATTGTTATCTGAACAGATCCCTAAAATTTAAACCCAGAGCATTGACATATTGTGTAAGTTCTGCTTGCTCTATATATATTCTGTCAGCACAAGAAGAAACGAATTTCAGTATAAAGAGTTGAGAGCACAGAGAAGCCCGATTTATTGTTATACTGAGTTGAAGTGTAACAACATACAGTACTTATAAAATCTCTAATTTGGGGCATAGAAAATAGTCCAAATAATCTGGATAATACTACTAGTACTTTCCCTTTTAATAAAACAATATGCTGCACATGGGAATAACTTTCATTCAGTGATCTTAATTCTTTTATAGTGTAAGCTTCTCCATTCCTATTTTTTTTTTTCTAAATTGGGTTGTTCTTGAAGGCTCTGAATGAAAAGGGAAAGTAATTTCAGGTTTTGGGGTTATGCTGCTGGGGAAGAAGTGGTTTTTTTTACCTCAAGGTTGTAGAGAAGAATTATATTTCAATTTTCTCTACTTTCAACCTATGGCAAATGAAAACAATCCGATTGGCTTAAATCTTTTGAAAAAATAGGCATTGGGAAAATGCCACTCCATCCATCAGGCTTTGCCCAAATAGAAGGATGGAAAGAGACAGGAAAGAAAGATGTTTGCAAAACCAGCTATGTATTTTTAAAGGGATTTCGATGTGCCTTCTCCCTCTAGTATGTTCTCCTTATCAGTATTAACTTCATATATCAAATTCATATTGTAAGTCTCTCCAGAGAGGATATTCAATATGTTTCACTTGTAGATTTGGGGGCCATGCTATTTTGAGAACGTCGTATCAGAATCTTCATTTCTTCTGTACAACATACTATCTTAGGCTTAATTTCATCCAAGGAGCAGAGGATGTAAAACTTCGAATTTCCTATGTAAAACTATATGTATTGGATAAGCTCTTTCCTTTTGAAAATAAATAGTTTAGAACACTTATTTAACTCAGATGCTATTTAATATGAAATACTCTTAAGATTTCTTTTTTTTCCCTTTCCTTTTTGCTATTCAATTTCTCCTTCTTGAGCTGTTACTATGTTATATTCCCTTTGCTCCTCCTCTCCCCAACATTTCTTGAGCAATGCTTCAGGCTTATTCCTCACTCTAAAAGGGACTTACCCGGTCCCCATTGTTTTTTGATTTACAATATTTGATCAACAAAGGCCTAGTTGCCACTTTTTGTTTTGAAGGGTAATTAATCTCTGGTGAATGGACCATGTAGCTCTGAGGGATTTTCACATCAGTTTTATTTTAATCATGAGTTATGGACATTCCTATGAATGTTACTCTTATTACCTGCTTTTATAACTAGAAATAGAATTGCAAAGTTCAACTAAAATCTCAAAAAAATGAAATTTTAAAATCTTTTGGGTGGTTCACATGTATTTGGACAATCAGTTGGTGACTTTTGTTCAGAGCTATCCATTTTTTTCCTTCTGCTTTCCTTCTGCCAAAGCTAGAAAATAGGGCAAAATACACTCTCAGCACTGTCATTTGAAGCCAGCTCTTATCTTGCTATATGCTTGGATATATTCTAAATATTTTATTTCCCATCACATAATATACTGTAACTGAATTGCCTTGAATTTCAAATAATTCATCCAAGCCCATAGTACTGAGGCCCATTTTCTCATCTTAAAGCAGGGATAAGAGAATATTTGAGATTTTGAGAGCTGTACCTTTTCCTCAGACTCTTCCGATCACAGGAAATTGGTGATATGATGAGGCAATCAACATAGATGAGGCTAATTTCCCCCCTCAGGGGATGTTAAGGATACAGTTGTGCTCGTAAATTGAGGACTACCAGTACAGCAGTTTTGTGCAGGTTTGAACCCCGAGCGACAATGGGATTAGCGATCTTGCTCACAATTGCAGCAGAAACTTTCATAGGACACCAAGTTTGCGAATCTCATTTTCTAATCACTTTTGGAAATTGCTCATGAACTATTTTTAAGCTATTAGAGATCTTTGGAATAACAAGTTTGAAAATGCCAGATGAGTTTGCCCTTTAATCCTGAACTGAAGAAACTTTAATCATAATGTTAAGAATTAAAAAATCTTTGCTATTTCTTTATTATATTCCTACTTTTCTGTTTTCTTTTCTTGCACTTTATTCTATTCTCTTTTCTTTCTTTCTTTCTTTCTTTCTTTCTTTCTTTCTTTCTTTCTTTCTTTCTTTCTTTCTTTCTTTGTTCAGATTGTATTAGATTTTACTATTTCAATAAAAAATTATATATCTATATGTATATGTAGAAAGGGGTTGACCTCCAGCTTTCACCCAATGTACCACCAAAATTCAGGGTGCCCCTAGGTTGGTGAGGCCAATGGTTGGCTCCTGCTTTCAAGTTCTACTTGAAAATAATTCAAGTTCTACTTGAAAGCCATATTCTTTGGTTCCCTTTTAAAGATTCACATGATGCCTGAGTCTATGCTGTTTCTCTGGGCAGTTACACATAACTTGATCCTCATAATGAGTTGCTATGGGAAACCTTGTAAGATGTTGCCAGTGATACTTTTTTGAGGCCTTACATCTTCTTTGCCCTGTGCTTTGGTACGCAAATGGGATTTCATAGACTGGCTGTGGCTTCTTCTAATTTGATATTGGATCGTAGTTTGATGTAAAATTTATTTTACCACTTTGTTTATTTTTTCCTTAAGCCATTTCCTCTTGGATAATATAAAGTTTTGTGTTTTATGCCATTGTGATGGAAGTGCTGTTCTACTACAAGTGAAGTAAGCAGTATTCCATTTTAAACTATTATTTCTTTAAACTCTTTTCTTGGAAAAAAAACATAGCAGCCATGAATTGGATATTTCATCTATCATTATTTTATCAGAAAATAATTCTTCAGGCTATAGCACCATTAACTTTTCCAGTTTGATTATTAAAAGTTCCCTTAATTTTAAAGTACAATTATCTCATGGATCTCTTTGGGAATCCCCATTGGATTTTATAATAATAATAATTTATTAAACTTGGATGGGATGGTTGTCTCTCAATTCCAGATTGGATCCTCAGTGTGCTTCTTTATATCTTGTAGAAAACTGGCAATGTGTTTATCTGGAATGTGTTTTGAACATGATGCCCTTGTGACCTTTGTAGGTCTAGTTAGTATTGCTTATATCTTCCTCAACATCCATTTAAATCTATATACTACTAAAACTCTCATGCCAATAACCTTCAGTTGCACAAAAAATGCATTAAAGGGTAACAATTTTTGATGCAAAATACCTCAAATGGGCTAACTTATAAAATGCGTCCAAAAAAGTTCCAGTATTTGAACATTGCATTACCATCTTTGGATGACAATATACTTTGGGTCAAAAGTATATCATTGGTCATCAAAGCTGCTGTCCATTCTGAAAATGCAGTCACCCTTGAGTAGTTGAAGCTATTTGTGCAATTATACTTTTATCTATATTTTTATATTGTTTGTCAAAATGGCAGATAGAGGCTGAGATAGGCTGTCTGCTATAATATTGTAATTTCCGGGAAGATATTCAGATGGGAACATAAAGTTGATTAATTTGCTAATCTATTGTGCCATGCTTTTATGAGGTTAAAACCCTCCTTACCATTTATTCCTTATTGATAACTTAAAATTATTTTGTAAATTATAAATAAAGCTATAAATGAGAATTGTTGCCTTAACTTAATTCAAGATCATAATCATATACATTACTAAGAGTTTTATTCTTTCTGAATCCTCCTTCTGTTTCCACTTCTTTCTTTTGTACCTTTGTTCTTCATATTTGGCTCTACTTCTAGTATTTTTTCACTGGGCCAAATGTCTAATTCAAAAACATATTCATATTGTAGGATATAGCTCTGGCCAAGATGGACTGTCAATCCAAATTCAGTGCATTCATATTAGTTTAATTTTCCAAATATACATAGTATGTTTACATAGTAAATATACATACTAATGAAAACAGCATTATTGATGAAAAAGTGAATATATCATTAGATAGAGAATTTAATTGTTTTCAGAAATATCACAGATTTTTAAGAAAAGGAACAGGAAAGGTAATCAGGATGGTTTAATTAAAAAGCAGAGCTATAATGTCTCATACCACACAGGTTGTGCTTCCTACAACCATTCCTGTGCTCGTCCTTATCATCTTGTGTATCAGGATCAGAGATTAGAGTTGTATCCTTCTTTTAATCGCTGTAAGCTATCTTGTAATCATTTATTCAACAAATGGAGGGAAAATATATACAGTGAATCTGTTCATCAGACTTATTAATTATCACGTTTTTGTAGGAAAGGAGGCTGTTTCTTAACTTTTTACTTTTTGTTATTGTGCATTGATTTCTAAAATCCCTAAGTTGAGTTTCACATCCTGTCTGTTTTAACTTACATTTAGGGTGCATTCTAAACTTTATTCTTTAGCCAAGAGATGAGCTTGACATTTTGAAAAGACTATGCAACACTTCAACAAATCCCAGGCTGATTCTTTTGCCTTATGGACCTCAGCCATTGGTATCGTCATGGGAGTCACTGATCCTGGGCCTTCTCTAACCACCAGAAATCTCCACCTTTGGGATTTTTCAGCATATGCTTCTTGAATACTTTCCCAACCCATATTTCACAATGTGAAAGATTTTACTCTGTTTAATAAACAAAAGCTGTATTTACTGTATATATCATTGCTTATACAGGCCATGACTATCTTGATTGTGAAATTCAAAGCATTAAAAAACTGTTAAATCTTGTCATAAGCGTGATTGATTTCCCAGCCCTGAATTAAGACGTCTGTAAGATAGATTTTGATTCATACCAGGAGCCAATCTAACTTACCTTAATAAGAAAAAACAAATAGCTTTGACTGGCTACCCCAGAGCTGTCAAATTTCTAGTCCATGGACTGGATGCATCATGCACTGGCCATGCCCACGCCTGATATAGTGAAGGAGAAAAAAAAAGTCCTGATATGTCACGTGACGCCACTGTGATGATGTGAGTTTGACATCCCTGGACTATCCTGTCAAATGAGCATTTGGAACTGTCCCGATTTCTCTAGAGGCACAGCAAGTTCTAAACAGTGTTTAGGGGGCTGGAGACAAAACTTAGGGTAATGGATGTGACTAGTTTCCATATCTCACTCTGCTCTGGTTCTTGAATTGGATTTGGAGATTTTCTTCAAGTCTGTTAAAACTCTGTGAGCATATTTAGCTTCTTTGATTATGTTTTGTCTACTTCATAATGGTGGAACACAATGGTTCTTAGCAAGTGTGGTCCACAAAAAATATGGGTGTGCGGAATACATGAGAGAATAAAAATGTACAGAAAATATTCAGAAAAAGGTCATGCTGGAGGAATGTAATGTGTACTTAAAATGACATTGTGTGTCAAAATGTAATTGACAGAGCTCCTAACATTATCTGCCTGTCAATCACAGCCAATGGTGGGATTCAGCCAGTTTGCACCAGTTCGGGTGAACAAGTTGTTAACTTTCTGAGCAGTTTAGTGAACTGGTTGTTGGAAGAAATCATTAGGGCAGAGAACCGGTTGTTAAATTATTTGAATCTCACCACTGATCACAGCCCATGGTTCTACTTTGTTTTTGGCTTGAGCACAACTCCACACTCTTGACTACTCTTTATACTTTGTAGGTCTGACTAAGCTTGACTACGAGCCCCATATTTAATAGTAAATACTTTAATATTTAGGGCCACTGCAATTTAATATTGGTTTAGAAATTACAATGAGGATCAATTTGTGGGTAGAAGGGCCTAACCCAGGCCCAACAGTTCATCTGAATATTTTCTGGAAATATTTTTCCTTCAAATGCAGTAATTTATAGCTGAAATGGTTGTAAACATTGCTTCAATCATAATATACAGTAAGTTGTTGGCTAAATTTGGGGTCCCCCCTTATTTGTTTGAAGGGGGGGTGTTTCTGCCCAGGAAACCTGTCCTGATATATCATAGCTCTTAGTATTAGGAACTTAACACTGAAATTACTCTCTTCCCTTCATTTAATTGCCCCATTTCTTCTCTTAAATTCCTGTCCTCTGTGGACCTCCTTTTAATTTGCTTTCCTTGTTTTAACCTTCTTTTCTCAAACAGGTTTGGCGATTACGTTAAGTCTCTAATAACTATGTCTTGTCCTTGTAACTGAAAATGAAATCTGGTTCATTTCATTAATTGTTTTATTTTCATAGCAATTGATGTGTCTCTTTTTAAAATTTTGTTTCCAAGCTTGCTTTCTCTAAAAACAAAATAAAGATCAATCACAACCCTTGCCCGAGACTGCTACTGCCATGTTTTGCTCTATTTTTAATTCTTATTTTCTCCTCCCCTCCTGCTTT
Source organism: Hydrophis major (assembly GCA_033807585.1). Taxonomy (NCBI): domain Eukaryota; kingdom Metazoa; phylum Chordata; class Lepidosauria; order Squamata; family Elapidae; genus Hydrophis; species Hydrophis major. Next base: position 227,729,481 of record CM066329.1, read on the forward strand.
TGCTCCCCCTCCCCCCCATGCCTCTCATTCTTTCCTTCCTTCCTTTCCATTGCCCATCCTGTCCTTCATGGGCCCTCAGGTTGCGTGCCAAAGTGCGGAGAGCCAGGAACAGGTTGAGACCATTCTGTCTGAAAATGATGCTCTGAGAACCAACCTTGCAGCCTTAGAACAGGTACCAGGTTCTGCCTTGTGAGCCAAGTAGTCAGAGAGGCGTAGAAGGTGGTGTTGATAGTGATGAAATTGAAAGCTGTGACTGTTCATTTTTACGAGGGGGTATTTACAGCATAAGGGAGGCTAAATCACCAGCAACGACTGGGGTGTGAAGAATTACTGTTTTATTTATTGCATTTACATTCCTCCCTTCATCTAGTATATTCTGTGTATGAAATGTGCATGCATTTTCAACATTTCTTATTGAGTAAGATAGGGTAAGAATAGACAGGTTCCAAACCATCTTCTAAGCTTCATTGGATAATTGGGAATTTGAATGTTAGCATCTTCAAGACTGGTCTGGTATTTTAACTGCTATATCACACTGATTCTGGTTCAAGCAACTTATTCACCTCACCTCATCATGCACAACAACAGAGCACTTCTCTTTAGCGAGGATGAGCAACTATTTAAGCCCAGGGCCATGCATCTTTTTGAATGGCTAAGAGTTGCAATGAAAGAGGCAGTAACACAATCCAGGAATGTGTCATAGAAAGATTTGGGACCCAGCTTTCTTTCTTCTAGGCTATGGAAGAGTTGTTGTTTTGTTTTGTTTTTGTTTTTTAAAAAAACTAAGTTAAACCTATAAAGCCTATAGTTTTTACTTGTTTCCTGCCTTTAAACAACAGAAAATCCTGTTGTCCAAAATTAGAAGCATCTAAGTGTTTGAGGGGAATGCTCTGTTAAGTTAGTTGTATTGTCCTGCTGTGAAGTGGCCTGTGTCACCTTAGGAGAAAGTGACTGAGACTGCATCATAATTCTCTCTCTTTCTCTGTGTTGTGTGTCCGTATCCTTGGGGGATTAGGTGCTATGATGATAAGGAAGATGCAAATATCACAGATGCTAGTTTTGTCATTCACAACAGGACAAGATTCCTTCTTCCTATTTTAAAACATGGATAGATTGTGTCAACAATCACATCTGTTGTACGAAAATGTGCCATTATTGGCACATTACCTTAGACCTGACACTTCTCCCAGCACTTTAAGCCTTCCCAAACTTTAGATATAAGACATGCTAGTTGAAAATTATGGGAGTTGTACTCCTGCCACATCTGGAAGGCTGTAGATTGGAGAAGGCTGGTTTAAGAGAATATGGAGAAACGGTTGTTAGAACATTGATGCTAATGCACAAATATAAGGTGACCTGTGTTTAAGCACCTTTTGGATAATAATTACATTGTAAAGAAAAATGGGCATAAAACCCTTGGAATCTATAATACTTCAAGACCTACACTATATTTCATGCTTAAATGTACTACAAACCTCTTTATTCTTTCTTTTTGGTAGGTCAAAAACTCAGAGCAATTTCTGATTTGTTAGTTTTTAAAGGCAAGTTATAAATGATAACATAATTATAAAATCTATAATTTACCTTTTTAAAATGAAACCTGGTTAGTCAGAAATCACTTGGTATTTCTGAATATTTTGATAATCCTAGCTATAACAGATAAAAATGTGCTGGTGCTAAGAATTCTTATTCAACTACAAATTAGTATAATTTATATAAATTCCATAGTTCCACATTCTGGAATGTAAACTAAGTAAAAGAAAAAGAAAAAAAATGAGAAAGTCAGGCTAATTTGCAGCAACTTCAAAAGTATTTAAAAATTCATCTGTATCAAAAACACTTTTCTGTGGGTTTTCTTAGAGATTAGACCAATGAAGCTTGATACAGTTGAGATAACAATCCTGTCCAAAATTAGGAGACTAGGAGTCAGTGGCAATGTCACACAGTTCTCCCAGTTTCTCGTTTCATTTTATTGTTTGGTTGTTAAGAAATGTGTGTGCGCTCATTATAATTAATCATAATAATACATATTGTCAGTGGAATTTGAAGCTGGTTCGTAAACTTCAATTAAGCATGAAGTCAGATGATTGTAATGGGTAACATCAGAGACATCAGAGTTCATTTTTACACATACAGTGAATTAAAAATATTCTTGTGAAACTAAAAAAAATAAAGAAAATGCATAAGAGTTCAGTGGTGTGTGGAAATGTGCTTGAGTAGCAGGAGAGGGTGGGAATCTATAGTTTTTAGTTCTTTTTTAAGGAAAAAGAAAACCCACAGTGTTGCCAGGGGTGTTCTTTGGAGGGTAGATCATAGTGCCATGTAATTTTTCTGAAAGGACTCTTAACTTTTTCCCTTCCTCTCTTGTCCTGCTGCATTTTTGCCCTGTAGATCCAGACGTCTAAGACTCAAGAAATGAATCTGATGCGAGAACAGGTGACGGCGTTGGGAGATGAGCTACAGCAGTGTCAGAATGAGAAGGAGGCATTGGCTGCCCAGCGGGATGACCTCAACACACAATTGCAGGTGGGCCAAGGCCACTGGGTCCATACTGATAGCCCCAAGTATCATGTTGCTGCTTACAAGGCCCAGCCAGCTATTTACATATTCTGCATTTCCTTCCTCCTATCGCCTTGAGCACACTATGCAGAATGCCCCATTTTGAACCTTTATGGTGCGGGGAGAAAGAAGGAGCAAGCAATTAAATATTTATGACATGAGAGGCAGAGGTGGTATTCAGCAAGTTCTGACCAGTTCTGGAGAACCGGTAGCGGGAATTTTGAGTAGTTTGGAGAACTGGCAAATACTACCTGCCCCTGCCCCCAGATATTCTTTGCCTCCTGAGTTCCAACTGATCGGCTGGGTCTTCTTTTGTTGCCCTGCACAGGAAAACAGAGCTGGAAAGCAGGTTAGTGGGGTGGGGAGGGAATGGGGATTTTGCAGTAACTTTCCCTGGAGTGGGGTGGCAATGGAGATTTTACAGTATCCTTCCCTTGCCACGTCCACAGAGCCACGCCCACCAATCCACTCCCACCGAACTGGTAGTAAAAAATTTTTTGAATCCCACTGCTGATGAGAGGACTGTTTTGCTGCCTCTTGTGCCCTTTTGCCAGTGATCTCAATCCCTACCCATGGTCATTCATGCCCTAGTCACCTCCCATCTTAACTATTGCAATGCGGTCTGCATGGGGCTACCCCTGAAAAGCAGCTGGAAGCTCCAATGGATGCAAAATGCAGCACCTGCATAGTTTTGTGCAGACCTCAGTCTGCACATGTATCACCTCTATTACGGAAACTGCATTGGGTGCCGATTTGCTTCCAGGTGCAATTCAAATTGCTGGTTGTCACTTTTAAAGCCCTTCATGGCTTGGATCCAGGTTATCTGAGGGAACGTCTCTTGTCGGTCACATCTATCCAACCCACAAGAATAGGGAGGCAAGGAATGTTGTGAGTCCCGTCCCCTAAGGAGATACATCTGGAAGGATCCAGAAGAAGGGCCTTCTCTGTGGTGGCTTCCTCTCTCTGGAACAGCATTCCCCCCAGAGATTAGACTGACCCCTACTAACACTCTTTCAGAAGGCCCTGAAGATGTGGTTCTGCCAGTGGGCCTGGGGAACCCAGAGCAGGATGGAGCCCATTAAATGGCTAGTATGAATGTGTGTTGTCACCGGGGTGGATTGGGTTATTATTTTATTATTTTTCTTTTTATTCTTTTTATTTCTTTTATATGGTGTTTTGATATCCTTATAAGCCGCCTTGAGTCACCATGTGCAAGTAAGTGACAATATAAATTTTCTAAATAAATAAATTTCAGTTTTTATACTCAACTTCTCACTGTTTGATTCCTTTACTGGTTTCTTTCTCCTACTCTTGATGGCCTTCCAACTGCTACCTGAGTTCCAGCCCCCATTTTGGTATGTTGGCAAAGTTCTCCCCAATATCCCACATAATTTCCTTTCAAATGATTGGTTATTTTAATCCCGAACCTTGTTTTAAATTTGTCAGTGTGAAAGGAGGCTAGGTAATTTACCTGACATATTCCCAAGCTGAAAAAGTTTTCACTCTCACTTTCAAGGGCTTAGCCTAAGTGTAGAATTGAAGTGGAATGTTCAAAGTGCTTTATGCAGCTGGTAACTATAATCCTTTTGATAGTCCAACAATATGAAATCTGGCCCAGGCTGTTTTGTGATAGATCTTCTTGGTTTATTGGTGTCGTTGTCATCTTCTGTCAGAGGCAGTGGACAGCCTCTGATGTAACCGTGGTGCCGATAAACAAAAGGCCTGTCTTAGAAGATAGGATTTTTCATTACCTTCATCTTTTATCGTAGGAGTCACTCCGGGGCAATACTCGTCTTATGGAGCAAGTTCAAGAACTTGTGCAGGAAAAAGGGAGATTATTACAAGAGCTGGATGAAGTACGGAAGGTAAAGTAGAGTGGAGGTATACATTGTGGCTCATTCACACAACACCAATCTTGACACTTGTAAATGAGCAGAAGAAGGCCAGACCATGGCCTGCTTCTTTCTCCCTTTCTGCATCGAGTTTTCTAAACTGATTCCATTTGTCTGATTCCATTGGCAAAAATCCCTTAAATCAGAAGATCAAGTAAGAGTTTCTGAGTTTCTACTCCGAATGAACTGCAATTCAGTATTAAGCTTATGAGCAGACGCTCATAAAATTTGAAGCAAAATAGAATAGAAGAAAGCACAAGGAGGAATAGGATAAGGGCATTGGAGGAAGAATAGTAGCTAGTGGAACATTGTAAGATGTTAAAATGGTACCCGCTGGCTAAGAAAGCTGTTCCATTTTGACCTGATTTCCTGACTCTCTCCAGAAGAGCCCATAGACTTTTTAAATTTCTCAGTGCATCTATGAGGACCAGAAATTAGTGCTTTTTGTTTTTAAAGAAGCCAAGGATTTTGGTCTCAAAATGCAAACTTCCTAAATAGTCAAATTTATTTATGTTTCTCAAGATAAACAGCACCTCCCTTACCAATCTTTAACTAAAATCTTGGGCATATTATATGCCTGCACCCCGTGAGGTTGGTCTTTATAAACCAAACTAAAATATGGGATCCTTGGTTATTTCCTTGCAGACATTTCACTACCTAAGTAACATCATCAGTGCGAGAAAGAAGTGGGTTTTGCACCAAGGACCTTACAGTTCAGCCCTGAGCTACAAACATTCTCTTGTATTGAAATTAAGGCACAGGTGGTCCTTAACGTACGACCACCATGGGGCTCAAAATTCATGTTGCTAAGTGAGACATTTATTGCATGATTTTGGCCCCATTTCACGATCTTTCTTTCCCCGGCTGTTAAATGAATCGCTGTGGCTGTTCAGTTAGTAACATGGTTGTTAAGTGAATCTGATTTCCCCATTGATTTTGCTTGTCATAAGGTTGCAAACGGTGATCACGTGACCTCAGGACACTGCAATCATCATAAGTAGGAGCCAGTTGCCAAGCGTCGGAATTTTGATCACGTGACCATGGGGATGCTACAATGGTCTTAAGTGTGAAAAATGGTCATAAGTCACTTTTTTCAGCCTCGTTGTACCTAGGCTGAACTAAATGAATTGTTGTAAGTCGAGGACTAGCTGTATACTCGGTTTTATACTCCAGGGCAAAGAGGATGAGGAATTTTATATCTGAATCCTTATTGCCTGTTGTATTGGAAGTTGTGATGAGCCAGGGTGGGATACAAAAAAAACATAGTCACAAAAAACAGGTGAAGCCCCTTTTATTCCTTCACTTTGCTTCCAAGCTCCAAATATCCTTGACTGGAGACAAAAAAACTCCCACACAAGCAGTTACAAGAAGGAGGAAATGCCATTTAAATTATAAAGAGTAAAAATACAACACAAACCAGGCAAGATAAGGGCTTGAAGACATCCACAGATATCAGAACACACACTGGGAAGGACACCAAACTCAGAGAGGAACAATAAACTAGAGATATTTCCATGCTTTGTTTCCAGCACTGGCCCATACGCATGTCTGTCCTCTTATCCAGTTGTCACAGCTGCAGCCCATGAAGAGGATCAAGGCCCTCTCCTCTCCAGTAGACCACATCTCTCCCTTATCCTCTCCTCCCTGCCTAGGATGGAGAGGAGATGAGCCTGGGTCCTCCACTGACTGCCCAGCCGGCCTCTGCCCTTCCCCAGCCTCCTCCACAACCTCTGGAGCCACACTTCCATTCTCTGTTGGCTGTTCCTCCTCTCCCTCAGAGTCAGTCTCCACCAGGGGCATGACAGAAGTGGGATATAGGGCTGAGCTGTGCCTTCTGTTTTCCAGACAGCAGAGAAACGCAAGGCCATGCTAGATGAGATGGCCATTGAGACCCAGCAAGAAAAGGGGCGCCACAAGGAAGAACTCGGTAACCTCCGCCTGCAGCATGAGAAAGAGATGCTGGCTGTGAGGGCACGCTATGAGCGAGAGCTGCGGGAGCTGCATGAGCACAAGAAACGGCAAGAGGACGAGCTGCGGGGCCAGCTCAAGGAGGAGAAGGTATGAGTTCAGACCACCAGGGCCACATTCAAGGTTTAAGGACCAGATATTTGATCTGCCTTTCTCAGTAAAGTTGAGCATTTCAAGACACATTCTCTAAGGGAGGAAGAACTCCCTAACTTTATGAAAAGGAGCAAGCAGCAACGATTGTCTAAAATTGATCAGCTACAACTTCTAGGCAAGCTGCTGTCTAGATTACGACTGTTAACATGCATGTTTACATTGGGGCCAAGAAATGAAATCACTGGTAATGTTTTGCTAAGGAAGAATTTCCTCTCCTTTTGGAATTGTCTGCAGTGTTTTCCTTCCTCTTCTTCATTAGGCTCGTAGTCAAGAACTGGAATCCATGCAACAAACTGTGGAAGAGCTACGGCTCCAGATCCAATCCATGGATGGCACCAAGGGCTGGTTCGAACGGCGGCTTAAAGAGGCAGAGGTACTGATTTGGAAGAGAAATGGAATAGCAATACCTTTCCAGTTGCACAAATCCAGTTTTTGTCTATCTATTGATTCAGCTTTACATTTCTCTATTGTGACATAAATTGGAAGTGGCATTCTGTGGATGGGCCAGTTAGGTTCGCTTTCAAGCCTTTTATTGGGTCTCTGATTTTCTTCCTCTTCCCCAGGAATCGATAGAGAAGCACCAGCAGGAACACATGGAAGCCTTGAGAATTTGTAAAGAGCAGCATGCAGCTGATTTACAGGTATTGGGGGCTGTGAATTATCTATTCCTCCCCAGGCATGAGGAGTGACAGAGATTTATTTCCCTCCATGCTGTCTGGCATACCACTGCAAATTTTTCAGTTAAGGGTTTTTGTCTGCTTCTGCCATTTAAAGTATGATTTATTGCAACCAATGGTTGATATAGGCTGATGTGAAGAACAACTTGTTTTTATCTACATTGGATTGACTACAAAGTCTAATGAATTTCTGGTCCCCTCTGGACATGGTTAATGTAGGACATGGCTAGGGGATCTGTAGCCCTCAGTGTTGGTCTTCAGTTCCCAGCAGTCTCAGCCAATGAGACTGATGTGAGGAATTCTGGGAATTGTATTTCATAAAATCCGGAAGGCAACAGGTTCTCCACACAGAACAATTCTAAAAATTATGCAATGGAGCTTTTCTGAAATGCTCAAGAAGAACCTCTTTCATTAATGTGAATGAATGATTTTTTCTGAAATCTTTTTACACTAGTTTTTTTTTTTAAATCAAATTGGATTCCTGACTGAGTTTACAGCTATAGTCGGAAAAATCAAAATTAAAAGAGCGTATAAAAAAATTGAAAATTGTACATAATATGTCTGAGTTTTTAAATTAAAAAGTTTTTTGCTTGGTGTCTGAGAACACTGATTTAGATAGACTTTTGGGGGGTAAAATTCCATGACTGGATTGCTGTAGGGAGAAATGTTATCCTTGTCGTTGATATCAATCTTTTCTTTGATTAAACCGTCACTGAGAGGAAGGCTGAAAAGTGACAAACTGTTCAAGACTTTCACAGTAAACTCAAGTGCAAACACTTTGTCATTGAAACCCTTTAAAATATGCAGGATGTGAGCATTTATCTGTTAATTGTAACTTATATTCCAACCTGGCTGAGGTTAGACTGCTCTGGGACTAGGCCTGTGCAAATGTCAGAAGGATGAAGAAATGTCCATATTTAAAATAAGATTTCTACTGGAAAATCTCTGGTAGATGCCCTGATCATCCTTGGAAAAGCAAGTATCGTCTAGGAAAAAAAGCCTTTTGAGTTGTTGCTCCCTGCTGTCTTTTGTTTAAGCTTTTCAAATCAATAAAACAGCAACAGTAACTATGTAAAATGCAGTTTTTCCAACTTGTCTTATCGTTGCCTTTCTCTTTAATTAAAAAGAGAAAGGAACTGAGGCAACTGGTAACAAACGCTCAAGTGCTTTTGAAATAATATTGCTGAGGAAAAATTTTAATCTACTTTTTATTGGTGTTTGTTTTGTATGTTCTACAGGGGAATGGGTAGGTAGGTTAATATCCGTCTTCCTTAGGCATATTTAGTACTACAGTCCCCAGGATTCCCAGCCAGAACATAGCCTTTGGCAAAGGCAGTGATTCACCTATAATTTACCTTTGTAAACAGCTTAAAGCAAGGGTCTTCAAACTTGGCAAGTTTAAGACTTGTGGACTTCAACTCCCAGAATTCCTGAGCTAACATGACTAGAGGAGGAATTCTGGGAGTTGAAGTCAACAAGTCTTAAAGCTGTCAAGTTTAAAGACCCCCTGGCTTAGAGAGAACTGTAAGTCCCTTAAATATAAGTCTAAGTGTTATTGTTGTGCTGTTATAATTTAAAGGGGTCTTTGGAGCTTACTTTAAACTCGAGTGTTACTTTTGTGTAAACCATGGTGCTGATTCTCCTTTCTACCAGTATCTCATATTATTAGTTTTTTGGCTCCAGAAAGAGAGGTCCTACTTGACAAGTTGAAATCTGTTTAGCTATTGTGAGTTTCCTCCACATGTTTATGGTGGCAAGGAGGGATGATGGGAAGGGAAGATAACCAGGGCTGTTTTAATAAAAATCATACCGTACTTACCAAACATCCATCAGAGTTCCTTAAAGAATCCCTGAAACTTCTTTGGATTATAAATGCAGGCTATTGGCCTGAAGATTGAAATTTCCATATCCAGCAGCTCTAAGGTTTAACAGTTCTTGCTGTTGGAACTGAATGAGGTATTTGCAGGTAATGTGCAGAGCAGCAGATCAGAGTGCTTGGAAAGGAGAATTATTGAGATGGGTGCATGGGTGGGATTCTACCAGTTTCGTACCTATTTGCTAGAACCGGTTGTTAACATTCTAAGCAGTTTGGAGAACCAGTTGTTAGAAGAAATTACTGGCCTAATGCTGTAAGGAAGGAAACATTCTGGTGTTGCTTACAGAAACTGCCTCTCTGTTACCCCTTATTACATTCTTGGCAGGACTAGACTTCCTGTCTCAGGAACATCTCTGGAGTTTTTTCCCCCTCCTTTGCTGGTACTTTGCTTGTGTGGAATGACTATTCAAAGTTACAATGGCACTGAAAAAAAGTGACATGATCATTTTTCACAGTTACGACTGTTGCAGCAGCCCCACAGTCATGAGAGGAGATGGTGCCTCGATGTGAATGAAATTCAGTTGGCTACACCCAGCCAATAACATGACCACCAAACCATGTCCACCCAGTCACATGACCACCAAGCTATGCCCACCGTCTAAGCCACGCCTACAGAACCAGTTGTTAAAAATTTAAATCCCACCCCGGATGGGTGGCTATAGAAATTTGAATGAATGAATGAGTTGAGCAAGCAATATGTCAACTAGCCTTTCTCCTTCTTTACGCTTTTGCAGTTTTCTCCATTGCTGCCACTTGGATTTCTTTCACATGTTAGCTGCTTTTTTTCTGCAGTGATGAAGAGTAGCTACACAGTAGAATTTTAGCCAGGCACCTTTTGCTTTTCCACTGAAAATGTCCTTTCTCAGCCGCTGGCATTTTCCATGTAGGATGAATAATATAGAAATCTTATTCTGCCTTTTAACTACCTTGCTCCTGGTCTCTCCTGCTCCAACTGGGTTGTTTCCTCTGCAGCTAAAAGACCAAGAGGTGGAGGCAACGAAGGAGAAACTGCGAGAGATTGAAAAAGCCAGGAATGAGCACATGGACACAATCAACCGGCTGAAGCAGGTGTGTATGCCCTGAGCCTGCCAGTTTCCTGCAGGAACTGGTTGGCAAGACGCACTTCCTTCGGCCATCTGTTCCCTCACTGCCTGCCAGGACTTGTCCACCTGCTGAATTATGACTCCTCCTCCGGTGTGGTTGCAGTACACTGGCATGGGTAGATAGATGGTGCTGCTGGCCTTCTCCAATTCATGTATTCAAACTAAGGTTTTTACGGTAGTTCCTGAAATGACAAGAACACAGGCTTCCAAACAATGCCGGTCCTGGTTTGGAGAGAAGGAAACTGAGCTGCGTGTAGAACAGCTCATCATATTCAAGAGAATGATTGAATCACAGAATGCAAGGATTGGAAGGAATCTTCTTGGGGGGGCATCTAAACCAACCCTCTGCCTAGTGCAGGAATTCACTATTGCAGCTGTGTATAAAAGCAGGAAAATATGATGCCAAAGGGAAAGAGGGAAGAAGGGAAGAAACGTATTTTGACGCTCGGCAAGCTTTCTTTTGAGTTGGGAGGATGGAAGCAAAGTCTCTACAGTTTGCCCTTTTTTAATTTCTGGATGTGACCATATAGGCTCTGACTTGCTAGAAGAGCAAAAAAAATCTGCTTTCCTGTAGCTAATGGAAGGTGTCAATGGTCTCAGTGTACTGACCTTTAGTTCAATAATCCCAGTGCAATTATTCAGGAATCCCCTTATCCCAGTTTAGGCAAAAAGGATTGTTGTCAGCCCTTCAAGGTAGGCCAAGTTAGGAAACAGACACCATAAGAAATCGCAGAATTCTCTATTATTATGAACTAGAACAGAGGTCTCCAAGCTTGACAACTTTAAGACTTGTGGATTTCAACCCCCAGAATTCTGGGAGTTGAAGTCCACAAGTCTTAAAGTTGCCAAGTTTGGGGACCCTTGAACTAGAATCACAAAATCTTGAAAGCCCAATCACATTTCTCTTTTCTTTCCGTCTTATGCCTAGGAAAACCAAATTGAGGCAATCTTTAGTTTCTTTCTCCACCAGTTCAATTTATTACAGACCTAAAGCCAGATATAAACAAAATACCTGGTGATAGATAGAAGATAGACAGACAGACAGAAAGATAGAATTGTCACTTTGAATGTACAGTAATTGGCGTTCATTAAAATGAAATTTCATTGCAAACAGCTCTCAAAGGGTCACTAGCTCCAATGTATACTACATAAATGTGACTAAATAAATAAATACATACAAAATTATGCATATACCCATATATATTATATGACATAGAGAAACAACACAGTCGAGTTTGGATGAGAAACAATACATTAGATAATTATATTAATACAATAAAAACAATACATTCTTCTATATATGTGTATAATAGAGGAACAATAAGTACAGGTAGTCCTCAACTTACAATAGTTCAGTTAGTGATCATTCAAAGTTACAACATCACTGGAAAAAATGACTTATGACCATTGCAACTTCCTCATGGTCATGTGATTAAAATTTCAGATGCTTGGCAAGTAGTTCATCATATTTATGATGTTTGTCCCGGGGTCATGTGGTTACCTTTTGTGACCTTCTGACAAAGTCAATGGAGAAGCCAGATTCACTTAACAACAATGTTACTAACTTAACACCTGCAGTGATCCACTTAACAACTGTGGCAAGAAAAGTCATAAAATGGGGCAAAAATTCTCTTAACAAATGTCTCACCAACAGAAATTTGGGGCTCCATTGTGGTCAAGGACTAAAAATAAGAACAAACATGCTAAAATAAATCCAGATAAAATACTATTATAACAAATTCCAAACTAATAATGGCAAAGAGTATCATACAAACAGTAGCACAAATTGAGAGAAGTTGTGAAGTTATTATTTTTCAGTCCTTGCCAAAAGAAGCAATGCTATATAGAAATGGGGGGGGGGTGTTTCTCTTATTTTCTTGTTTTCTCAGACTAAGCTCCTGCTTTATTAAGTTGCCACACACTTCTCAGAAGTCTTCTCTGTGCTTTTTCTACAATTTGAGATTGTACCCCTTTTTGTGGTAGATGGGCTAATTGTAAAATATAAGATGGGCTAAGGGAAGGAAAAAAATGAATTCCTAGAATATGACCAGGATTGGAGATAAAGCTAGGGGAAGCAGCTTTGGTGCATTTTTTTTTTCTTTCTTTCATAGTATGGCATTTTTAGAGTAGTAGAAACGTTGCTTCTATCCCATCCCTGGAATATGAAGAGATCCCATCACTTGCAGCTGAGTGGTCCTGCTTTACAGAGAGGTAAAGCATTGTAAAGATGAGATGTATCATTTTGACTTATGAAGTGAAAAGTCCATGTCTCTTTGGCAGGAAGTGAAGGACACAGTAGATGGGCAACGGATCCTGGAGAAGAAAGGGAGTGCAGCAGTAAGTTGCATGGATTCTACATGGAAATTGGGCGGGGATATGAAAGTGTGCATACATCATACTTGGCCTTGCTGGTTGAGCTATTGTGAGAGTCAGCTTGCTGTTCTTCTCTTTCTATTAACCTCTGAGATGATTTTATCAGGACAGGACATTTTTGTGCCATCCTCTTTGTGAAACCTGAAGGAAATGTGAGGTTGAGAATTGCTGGTGGGCTTTAAGATAAGCCTGCTAAATTCCAGTCTACCACCACAGTTTAAAAAAGGATGGTTAGAAACATCAAGCCCTGTGAAGCTGACAAACAAGAACTATTTGGTTTTCTGGAAAGATTTTTATTTTATTGTTACTAGGGTAATAGAACAAACACCCAACTGATGAAATCCCTTCACCTTAAATACATGAAATTGCAATGGAGCTATGACCAGTTCTGTTACTCCACTGAGCTATATTTCATACTGGTCTGAGTTCTCCTCACTGTTGCTGCTTATTTAAGTAACCAGAATGTGAGTTGCTTGAATAAAGATTATTCCAGAAGCTGGAGATGCTTCACTGGATGGATGGTATTCTCATGGTGTTGACGCAACTGGAAAACCTCTTCCTTCCATCCAGTACATGCCACCAATTGCAGATTGCTAAATCATGCAGATGTCTAGCCAATGCCCAATTCCAAAGTCTTCAAAACTGCTCTTGTATTTTTTGGCCTTAATTGCAGTGTTGTGATTCCAAGATTTGTCAGAATGTACTACCTACAGAAATTAAAATGACACCTTCACAAGTCTTTATCTTTTTGGGTAATGGTAGCCCAACACTAATGAAAGAGAAGTACAGGTAGACCTTAATGATCACTCATTCAGTGATCGTTTAGAGTTACAGTGGCATTGAATAAGGGGGGGTCTTACGGCTGTTCCTTAAAGTTCTTGTAGTGCCCCCACGATCACGTACACTTGGCAGTTGATGCACAATTAGGACAGTTATGGTGTCTTGCAGTCACATGATTGCTATTTGTAATCTTCACTTCTGGCTTCCAACAAGCAAAGTCAGTGGGGAATCTGGCAGAAAATCACAAGTCACGGTCATGTGATATTGCATTTAATGACTGTGCACAATTCACTTAATGACTTCAACTGGCACTGCCAGAACTACTATTATAAGTCGGCATGGTCACATGATTTTTCACTTTATGACCATGTTTCTGGTCCCGATTATGTTAGCTAACTGATGCCTTCCTATATTATGCATGTGCTGAATAGCGGGCTTCTTTGCTTATCTTGTGCAAAAATTGGGGGTGAGACAGCCAGTGGTGGGACTAAGCATCAGTGAATCCAGCCTTGATTTCCTCCACATCTCTCTCTTCCCCATGAACAGCTGAAGGACCTCAAAAGACAACTTCATCTAGAAAGGAAGCGAGCAGATAAACTTCAGGAGCGCCTGCAAGAGATCTTGACCAACAGCAAGAGCAGGACAGGTAAGAGATGACCTTCATGGCGGCAGAGGGGAGAGGGGACACTGACTTTGTGTATATAAGCATTTGGTTTCCTCCCACCCTCTCCACTATTGTCATCCCCCTGTCGGAATCGTGACTCTGAGGAGGAAGCCGAACAGCTGACAGGGAGTGGGGGTGTCGCTCCATTGGTTGTGGAGGAAACTGGGGAAGGGCAAAGTCAGGCTGGGCAAAACAGGGGAGAGGTGAACAAGGGAGAGGGAAGACCCAGGCCCACCCTCTTTTCATCCTAGGGCACGCAGAGAGGAACAGAGAAGAGAGCAACATGTGTTGCATGGCTTACGGGGAAGGAAAAGGCCCTGATTCCCTTCATTAGCTACAGTTACAATTACACAGTTACTACAGGAACACAGTTTATAAAAAAGGCAAGCTGTGTGTGGCAAGCTGTTGGGAGCAAACATGACTTTATCTTGTATTGCTGTGATTTATCTGTGTTCCTGGCATCTTCCCAACCATGTGAGTTTTGCCCTGCTTTCAAGTCTGAAGTTCTTGCTCTTGCCCTGCCAAACTAATTACTTCAGTTTGGCTTGTTTAGACTTTTAAGTTACAGTGTGTGTTTACCCTGTTTTGGACTGAATTTTCTGCAGTCAAAGGCTGTTTCTGGGAGAGGTTTTCTCCAGCCAGAAGGTAACCTGGACACTTGGGGCAAAGTTGGAGATAATAAAGGGACTCTTATTGATTATCTGACTGTGTTGTCTTTGTGCCACACCCCGGGGCATTACAACTATATACAGTAATTTAACCGGTAGCCCAGCCTTGAAAGCCATTGGGGTCATTAATTCTCAAATGCAAAGCTGGCTTCTAATTCTGAATTTTGGTATTGGAAAGTATCTTTATGTCTAGTAACTTCAACCCCTTGTCTAGAATCTATTTAGTACTGAGTAGTTTTAGTGGGTTTACATTTTGCTCATTTAAGTAATATTCCTACTTTAAGTCACTTTGTCTTCAAAACAAAACTCAACAACCTTAAAAGCATTCCCTTTGTTTCAACATATGACTAATTCAGCATGTTTTTTTTTTCAAAATGTATTTTGGGAATTTTAGAAAATTGCTTTGAAAGACACATTTACACGTAAATCTCTGTTGGAGTTCAGGCTTTTGTGGTGAAGGCAGCCAAGTGCCAGCTTTTTCTCTACCTTTGCTCCCTGTGGAGAAAGAGCAGGCACAGTGATCCATCTGCAGCTGCTATGAGTTACTTTTGCAATGGTTTGCCAATAAAATGGCTTGTACATGCAAAAATCTGAGCTCTACGTGGGCAGAATAGGAAAGGTTGGTTGGATAATATTCTGTAATGTTATCTGGGATTCATTTTGGTTTCTAGACTCTAAGGCAGGGATGTCAAACTCAAGGCCCGTAGGCTGGATCCAACTCACAGGGTGCTTAGATCTGGCCTGTGGGGCTGCCCTGAGAACAGTGAAGGACCGGTCCGTGGTGCCTCTGCCAGTGAAAACAGAGCTTGGGAGGGCCATACATGGCCCTCCCAGGCTCCATTTTCAGCCGCGATGGCGTCTGGCTGCCCTTTGCCATGTGCGCATCCCCCCCAGCTCCATTCTTACTGGCAGAGGATAGCAGGAGGCTGTTGTGGCCAAAAGCGGAGCTCGGGAGCCCGTTTTCACTGGCAGAGCGCTCAGGCCACCACAAACGCCCCCGGCACGAGTGATCTCAAGATGGCCATGCCCACCCCAGTCCCTGAGGTCAAACACAACCTTGATGCAGCCTTCAAAGAAATCGACTTGGACACCCCTGTTCTAAGGGAAGGATATAAGATGGACTGTGGCATGAGATCCACCACTTGTGGGGTGAATTCCAGCTCTACTAGTTGAATTCAGAAAGTGGTCACTAGGAGAAAGGTGCCTTATAGCTGTAGTGTATTTCTTGTAAAAGAAGCCTTTTTTTGGATCCAAGCATTGGACAGCTTCCACTACCTCTCCACATCTCCAATCTTCCCTGTTGTAGGAAGGGTGTAGAGGAGGCAACAGCTGCAGAATTCAAGAGAAGTAGATTATCTTGACCTCTTTTTTTACTCGATTCAGGCCTGGAAACAGAATGGAAAATATAACAGGTTACCCTGATGAATGGCTTTTGTAGGCTTTGTTAGCAAAGGAGAAGTGCATCCTTCTTGGTTCCTCATCATGTAGTACCAATGAACCATGATATACTTCTGAGTTATCTGCAAGGACTGGAGGAGGGAGGCACTGTATGGTGTTCCTGCTCTTTTCTGGGTGGGTGTTTCCAATAGGTAGAGAAAGAGAGGCTGGTTAGCTGGTTACTTCCTTGTTGGGTGCAGATGAAACAAACAGAATTCTAGCACATCAGAAGGCTATTTATTTATTGTTAAATTCTGACTCTTATTAGCTCCTATTATTATTTTGGGTTGTGAAGAAGCAGATTATGAGTTTTCCTGGATTCTTAGCTACTGTTAGACTAGACCTGCAGTTAGAAGCTGCGATCAAGGGAATCTTTGCCCAGTTTCAGCTGATGTGCAGGTTGTGGCCCGGGAGAGTTTGGTGAAGGTAACTCACACCCTCATCAACTAGAAATTAGACAACTGCAATGGTTTTTACCTAGGGCCACTTACGAAAGCTGGGAAATAAAATTGGTGCAAAATGCAACTGGCTGTTGATTAGTGTGTGTAAGCCATCATATTCATGTGAATAGAATAGAATAGAATTCTTTATTGGTCAAGTGTGTTTGGATACACAAGGAATTTGTCTTGGTGCAAATGCTCTCAGCATACATAAAAAAAAAGAGTCAAGAGTCAAGAATCATCAGGTACAACACTTAATAATAGTCATAGGGTACAATAAGCAATCAAATCATACTAGGAAACAGTCAATATAAATCATAAGGATACAAGTGACAAAGTTACAGTCGTACAGTCACAAGTGGGAGGGGATGGGTGATAAGGAGTGATGAGAAGATTAACAGTAATAGTAGTGCAGTCTTTGTAATAGTTGAACAGTGTTGAGGGAATTATTTGTTTCGCAGAGTGATGGCTTTTGGGAAAAAACCTGTCTTCGTGTCTAGTTGTTCTGGTGTGCAGCACTCTATAGCTTCATTTTGAGGGAAGGAGTTGAAACAGTGAAGGTCTTCTTGCAGGTCCTGCATTGGCTTCCAATATGTTTTTGGGTGTAATTCAAAAGGGCTAATTGTAAACTATAAAGCCCTTTTTATGGCTTGGCTACCTGGTATCTCTAGGACCGCCTCGTACCCTCATTCTGAGAAAGGAGGGACTGCCCCCCCCTTCTTTCCATATCTCCTGCCTCAGGTTGATGAGCTAGGGCTCACCAAGAAGCAGAGTTTCTCTGTGATAACACTTTCACTGTGGAGTAGCCATTTCCTAGAAATGTATTTGGTACCTGCCCTGATGTGCTTTAGGAAGGCGGTTAAAAACATTGTGACTTCATACAGGGCTCCATTTGTAATTGCTGTTGGAAGACTAGACACCATTGAGTTAGTATTATCTGATGGTGTATTTTTTAATTCAGCATTGATTCTGTTTTGACTGTTTTGATTGCTCTTATGTAAGCCATCAAGAATTGCGTTGGGTTGCGGCAGTACAGAAACATCGCAAAAAAGCAAATAGGTACACAAACAATGGCCTGACCTTCTCTGAGAGCAGAATGCTATGCTTCCTACCATATTGTAAACTTTTTTTGCCCTGGGTTCCTGGAGAAGTATGGTGCGTACATACAACCATGACCACGTAATGTGGAGAGCAGGCACATATGTACCTTTTGTTTTGAATTTCATGAGCACTTTCACAATGTGCCATAGGTACAGGAACCAAGGATAGGTAAGATTCTTGCAAGCTAATATAAAATGAAAAACTGGTTCATGTGAGCATTAAATTAACTGTTACATTTCAACAGGTAAAGCATGTAGCTATTTCACGTTGGTTTTTAGAAAACTCTTTTGACTTGAGTTTAGAGATTGATTCAAACTGGGGTAAGATGTTGTAGAAAAGGAGCAAGTAGACCTCAAGTTCACTAGGTCAAATTCGTGGATCAAAAGCTATCTATGAAATAATCTCATGGATACATCCTTACACGTTGAATTTTTCTTTTAAAAAAAAAACCAGCCTAGGAATATGTGATCCGTATCAGGAATCAGATTCATGAATCTTTTCATGCAAAAATCATCTTCTGATTTTTCCATAAGTGCTTTTTCTGACAACGTTGAGAAGGTAATTGTTTTGTTTGGCAGGTAAAGGGGAAAAATCCTGACAAATCTCTTCAAAGACGTAAATTCAATCTTGGGAACAAATGAAATATTTGAAACAAAATACAGGTCTATTTCCAGAACTTGCACTGGCAGCAGTTTTGAGAACTCCTGGATCAGCATTGTCAAGAAAACAAGCTGTGTTCCAGGAGGGAGAAAAGATGTAGTCTCCAACTGCCAGACACCACAGCAATGGGAAGCCAGCTGTCCAGTTTGCATAGCAGTCAGTCAGACACCTGGCTGTCCCAACTGTGTGGGGTCTGGAGGGAGGGGAACCAGGCGAGTTGAAATTGCTCCCAGGGAGATAAGCATTAAAACATTAGGTCAGCTCAGTGAGTCTTCTGGGAAGAGAGAGGATGCTGGAACAGGCAATTATTGTATTGTGTTGCATTTGTTTGACTGGGGAAAGAGGACATGACGGGTTTGGATTGCAGCAAAGCCGGGCTGCCTAGTCAGGATGGCAGGTGAAGTAGAATGGATGAAGGTGGGGAAGGGACTATTTCCTTAGGGTAGCCCTTTATTTGGGCATCTCTGCCCACTGGTAGTATACGAATGACATGGTTAGGTTTCAGAACAAGGAGAATCCACCTCAGTGAAGTGTATTGAGAACTTTGGAGAGAGTTCCATCACACGTGGCCCAGAAGCCATGTTTCTTGACTGCCTTTGCCAATGGACAAAATGAGGGTTTTTAAATCACAACCTGCTAAATTGCTGTCTGGTACCTAGAAAGTCTAGTCATTTCCCCAAGGGTTCCTCTTGTTCAAATTTGTGTCTTCTGCACGGCATGTACAAAGCCACATCCATGAATGGAGTTATTTTTGTGCACTAGGGCCTTCTTGCCATTGCTGAACTACATGTCCTTTGATCTTTGCTATTTACCATGCTTATTGATCCTGCTGCTTATACATCTGAAACAGCTGGAGGAACATTGGTGTTAATCTTGTCATTGGGTCTTCTCCTTAATCACAACCATGCCCTGACTGGGAAAGATGACAAAAATATTTTCAGCACACATTGATCTTGGAACTGTGAAATATGATTTTTATAGGCACAATCAATCCATTCTAAACTGCTCTGCCCTCAGCTTTATAAAAGGGATTGCTAGTTGTATAAAACACCATCTATAATTTTCCCTCTTTAAAGTAAGGCTGAAGCAAACAATTTTCCTGAACCCTAGGCAGCCTACAAACTAAAGGTGTTTTTTACTGTTTTCCCTCTAGGTCTCCTAGTACCAGAAATATTTTCTTAATTTTCTGAGTTTCCTCTTTGTTGTTTTTGTGTGGTGTGCCTGTGCAGAGCAGAAAATGTTTTTCCTCCTCCGCAATTTTCCAGCATAAAATTGACTTTTTCTCTCTTTCTTCCTTTGGCAAAGTAACAGTGACCCCCAGCTTAGCCTATTACTAAAATAAAAGATTAGGCTGTGGAGAAAGACAGGCCTTTGCAGCCTCAATAACCAAGAATGGTACTGGAATGAACAAGTAGGTTAAGGCCTGGGTCAGAGAATTAGGGAGATGCCTATGGTTCAGGTTGCCAGTCTCTTATTTTTGTGATTTAACTAAAAACAAACCATCCAGGCTGAGCAGCTGCTGTGTTTGCTGCAGGATCTTTCACTTCCTACGCACCCAGCACTCTCCTTTTGAGAAGCTCTTGAAGTTGTGTTTGGATGGTCGGACAACTGCTAAAAATCCCATTTCTGGCATCAGAGGATGGTCTAAAAACACAAGGTGCAGAGAATTTCTGAAACAATGCAATATCCAACCTGGTTGGTGGTCTAGATGGAAAGTCACAGTGCCCTTCATTGTAATAGGTTATTTGTCTCTGCAGGCAGGTGTCGTCAGTGTGGAAAAGAAGAAATACCTTTTCCACCCCCAATTGAGGCATGGGAGGAGAAAATGGATCTCTGCTTGCAGAAATGCTATCAAATTTAGACTCTGCTGCCTGTGCACTCTGCTCCTTTTTTCCCTTGGGGTGGTTTTTTTCTTTTTTCTTTTTGTACTTATCAAAGTTTGGGAGAATGTATACAACATGTCACAATGGAACACGAGCCAAAAGCAAGGAGGAACTACAAAGATGGCGATCGGCTTCCGTTGATTGTCTAGGACGGGATTCAAGGGAGGCCAATGTTCTGACTCTCCTTAAATGGTTGTCATTCTTGTTAAGGAGTGACCTTAGAAGAACTCACTGAAAGAATTGGGCAGCAAGTAATGGACAAACTCTTTGCCCATCAGGGAAGATGACTTTCGGAATAAGGACGATATCCTGGCATAAGGAAGTTCCTATCTGGAGAAGAAAGAAAACATACAATATGGATTCATGGCTATTCATTGAATAGCTTAGCACTCCTTGAAGCTATATGGGTGGGAGCATGTGGAGGGCTCCCACAAAGTGAGGCCTTTAGGAGAAGCTATTATATTCCTCCTTACACTGTAAAAAAATCCGGCTTACCTCAAGCCATCTCAAGAAAAGCCTGGTAAAAGAATAGAATTGGATCAGGGCCATCATAACTCTCATTCTTTGTCACTGTAAAGAGTAATCAGGATTAGCTGCTGAGTTCTGTTTCTGCTGTTGTCTTTCTGGTGCTGTATGTGCTTGTGTGCCTTCATTTCTGCAAAGAGACCGTACTGGCTGGGGCTGATGGGAGCTGGTGGCCAAGACAAGCATTCGTTTTAAGAGTCTCTAAGTCAAGAAGACTAAAACAGAATAGGTAGCAAGGGTTGCAGATTTTCCCCTTGAAGGCCTCCTTAGTAGCCTGTTTTAACCTTGCTTATCGTAAATCCCTTTTGGAAGCTTGGTCTTCGTTTTCTGCTAAAACAACCCCTTTCAAAAGCAAAAGAAAGCTCGCTCAGTTGTTTTAGTGGATTGGCGATGCACCAGATGGTCTGTATTGGAAGCCACATTCTGCAATCTGCTTTTTTAAAAGTGTCCCTTGCCTTTTCGGATTATATATGTGTACAATTTTCCAAGGTGGATTCATGTTCTCAGTTTTTTCCCTGATTTCAAACTGACAGTAATTTTTCTCCTTTTTATCTGCATAGCATTCTTGTATAATGGATAAGATGGGTTACACTATGACATAGCAGGTTGGTTTGTCCAATATATGCGCTCTACTATGTGTTAGTGTCCCACACATGCCATCTGCTTTCTCTGAAGAAGAGAAGGAAGTTTGCCATCTCCTTAACCACAGTAGGTTATGATTAAGCCTGACACCCAAATGCAGGATGCATGCTGGTTACTGTCACTACACAGCACATGGTCCACCCGTGATTTGGTTTATGGTTTTGAAGGATGGTGGAAATTAGCTCTCCCCTGCAGTGGAATAACACAGTTAGCCAGAGGCTGACAATCTGCTACATGGTACCTTAAGGCTTGTAGTATTTTAACAGGTATCTTTACTTTTTTAAAATCAGAATTTTGATAGGCAAAAGCCAAGTAACAGCTGCCAACTTTATTTGGGTTTTCAGGTATATCTCTGGACCCCACAGAGGTCTCAGATGTTTTTTTATGGAAAACAAAAATAATATTGGTGGCTTGATTCAGGATAGTTAGACAACTTGGCCAGACAAAGCTAAGCTGGGGGCTGTCAAGTCAAAAACAGAGAGTCAATGTGATGCAATAGCGAAAAGGTTGAACTAGGAGTATGGAGGTCTGGGTTGTATTCCACGCTCCACCATGGACAATAACTGGGTGATTTTGGGTCACTCATTCTCGCTTAGGCTATTGAACCTCACAGATGTTGTTCTGAGGAAAAATAGGAAGACGAACTGCTATTCAGGAGCTGTCTTGAGCTCCTGAATGAAAGGCAAATGCAAATCTAATTAACAAATAAGGATTCTGAGAAGAGAAAGGAAGTGGTAAATCTCACTCGTTTGCTGTCTGGTCAGTTGTGTCTTGTGATGGGCTATGTATGCTATGGCAGTCTCCCTTTGAATTCACAACTACCACCCTGTCTTGGCAGTTGTTTTATGAAAGAGAATGCGACCTCTCAAATTTCAAAGGTATCTATGGGACACTCCCAAGCTATCCCACTTGTCAATGGATTGAAAAGGTTGTTGGTAATGGGAGGAGACTGAAGACACCAAACTGTTAGTTGCATGCTTATTGCTTTGTTATTTTTATGCTGAAGAGGTGGCTAATGGCTATGTATGGACCTCAGGATAAATTTAATATCCCATCCAGGTCCATTTATGTCTCTCTGCTTCTGTATTTTCCTGAACAGTGAACTACACTTAACTTTGGTTTCCCAATCAATGGATTGATTCTTCCTGCTTTCAAGTAAATCATACATAAGATTAATCACAAAGTGCCCATTTCAGGCAATGTGACAACCATAATTAGTCTAAAAGAAAAGTGGAAGCTATTGAATTTCTCCTCAGAACTTTCCCAGTTGAAGAGAGGAGAAGCACATAAATCTAATCAGGAGGGAGACTCATTTCCGATCTAAGACCTCCTGATATCTTCTGAGTATGTTTGATTGTAACCTCCAGAATTATCAACTGTGAGAATTTTGGGGTTTATTGTCTCATACATCTGCAAGCTTTTGTAAACCAGAATTTATTGTGAAGTCCAGAGGCAGGTAGCTCAAAATTATCCAGAGCCCCCCCTAACTAAATGAAAATCTTAGGAGGAACAGTTGGATAGCAAAAATCTGCTCAGCTAATGGCTGCTAGTCAATTGCTTTTGGATTCTAGTGATTTTTAAAAGAAGGTGGGCTAAACTAGATGCAGATCAACTTGGTTTTAACCCTATTTGGATCATGGTTGTACGCCGTAATACATTAGTATGTTAAGGATTCCTCATTTTAAAATAGTCTCACTCATTTCCTTATACATTTCATCCCTGCATGACGGTGCATCATATAATGGTACCAGGGGTGGGATTCAACTGGTGTTACTACTGGTTTGATGACTACGTGTGCCGCACCAAGCACTGAGGTTGAAAAAGCAGGAAATAAAGGTCAGGTAAGAGCCCGGGTAGGTGGGTGGGCCAAAGAGCAGCAAACACAGAACCGTTTTGGTATCTGCTGCTCTTCAGAGCTACCGGCTCTATAGAACAGGGCAGAACCGGTAGCATCCCACCCCTGGATGGTACATGATAATCTCTCTTAAAACTATTTTTTGTTGATCTGTTCATCTAAATGTACCAGAGTAAAAAAAATTTAAAAAATTATAAAGAGGGGAGTTTCCAAATGAGACTGCCTGTCTTATTTTGTTTTACTTTGTTTTGTTTCATTGCTTTATTATTATTATTTTTACTTTACTTTGTACTTTATTTTACATTACTTTCAAAAAAAAGAAGTGAAAATCGAAAGCTTTAAAGTAGAACATTCAACACATACACAAACTGAGACTGGAAACAAAGAATCTGCTGTGGTCATACAAAAGGTAATTTGGGCCTTGCAGTCAAAACTTCTGAAATCTTTATGGGAGAGGGGATGGCAACGGAAAGGCTGAGTTACTTCTCTATGCATTTCCTCCACTCACAATTCTCTTTAGCAGCCTTTGCATTAGATACAAGCTATCTTTTTTTTTTTTTGAAAAAGATTTTATTAATTTTCTACAGACAAACAAAACAAACAAAACATAAAAACATCAACTCTCATATGTACATCAAGTGTGTCAGTTGGTTCATCATTTTTGTGCATTCATTCTGTAGTCTCAATTACAATTATGTTACATAACAACTCATATCATCAATCCAAACTTATGTATCCTAATATCACCAAAAAAAAAATTATTTTTGACTATATTTTTAATCATTCATGCTTTATGAGCTAACAATACCTTAAACCAATTTACTCTATAACAAATCCTATCATCATATCATATCAATCCTTAAAAAACCTTTTATAAATATAATGTCAAATAACAAAATAATAACAAAACATTCTAACATTCTAAATATTCTATTATCGTATTTTATCATCTAACCATTTAAAAAAAATATCCCAAATTTCATAAAATTGTTTATCCTCTTGCTCTCTAATTTCGAATGTCAATCTGCTCATCTCAGCACATTCCAATATTTTCTTAATAATTTCTTCCTGTAATGGTATTTTCTCATTTTTCCAATTTTTAGCAAATACAATCCTAGCCGCTGTTAATACATTTACAATCAGGTATTTCAAATCTTTACTATATATATCAGGTAAAATTCCCAATAAGAAGATCTCCGGTTTCAAGTCTATATGTTTCTTTGTCATTTTTTCCAACCACATGTGAATTATAGTCCAATATTTTCCAGCATCCTCACAAGTCCACCACATATGGTAATACGAGCCGGGTATCTGATGACATTTCCAACATTTTTCAGATTTGTTCTTGAACATTCTTGCTATTCTTGTCGGAGGAAAGTGCCACCTGTAA
The DNA here is from genome assembly GCA_033807585.1 of Hydrophis major. Lineage (NCBI taxonomy): Eukaryota > Metazoa > Chordata > Lepidosauria > Squamata > Elapidae > Hydrophis > Hydrophis major. The sequence continues at coordinate 227,754,127 of CM066329.1, forward strand.
AACATCTTATACAAGTTTTCTTTATATGCTGTTGACATTGTCATTTTATAATTTTGAGACCACAATTTCTGCCATTTCTCTAAATCAATCCCATATCCAAAGTTCTTCCCCCAAACAATCATAGTTTCTTTAACTTGTTCTTCCTCTAATTTAATTCCCAGTAAATAACCATATAGTTTTTTAATCACCTTCTCATCAGTACCCATCAAAATCTTATCTAAATCAGTCTGTTTATCATAAAATCCCTCCTTTTTGGAATCTTCATCATACCTTGAATGTATTTGTGCATATGAAAACCAATTCATCTTTATACCTTGTTCCTCTAAGTTTTGGATCGATTTAAGTTCACCCTTTTCATCTAAAAGTTCCCCATATCTAACTGTTTGTTCCTTCTTATAAATTATAGGATAGGAAAATGCTTCAATGGTTGATAACCAAACTGGAATTTTCAAATAACATTGTCTTTTTATCTTCTCCCAATTCAACCACAAAGACTCCCGTACATAATGTCTTCTAAAATAACCCTGTGTTTTAGTTCCCTTATACCATAAAAAAGCATGCCAGCCCAGCAGCAAGTCATGCCCTTCTAATGTCAACAACCTATGTTTCCTTAATGTTATCCATTCTTTCACCCACATCAAACTTGCAGCTTGATAATACAATTCCCAATTAGGCAGGCCAAAACCTCCTCTAATTCTAGCATCTTGCAGAAGCTTTAGCTTTATTCTCGCTTTTTTACCTTGCCATATAAACTTCAACATAATTTTATTTAAATCTTCAAAATAGTCTTTTCCAAGCCTAATTGGTATTGTTTGAAACAAAAATAAAATTCTAGGTAGGATATTCATCTTAATTGTTGAAATTCTCCCTATTAATGACAATTGCAAGTTTTCCCGCTTCTTCAAATCTGTAGTTATCTGTTGTTTAAGTTTAATATAATTATTCTTCTTTAATGTGCTACATCTTGTTGTCAAATATATCCCCAGATACTTAACCTTATTTGTAACTTGAATTTTCAAAAGGTCTGCCAGTTCTTCTCTCTGTCTCGATAGCATATTCTTTGTCAAGATCTTTGTTTTGTCTTTATTTATTTTCAAACCAGCCACCTCTCCATATGCCTCTATCCTTTCCAATAACTTTGGAGCTGTTTCTAGCGGATCTTCCAAAATAAAACTAAATCATCAGCAAAAGCTTGTAGCTTAAATTCTTCCTTCTTAATTTTCATTCCTTTTATGTTTTTATCATCCCTAATATTTCTATTCAACACTTCCAAGGTCAACACAAATAACAAAGGAGATAGGGGGCATCCTTGTCTTGTGCCTTTCCTTATATTAATAAAATCTGTAAGTTCCCCCTCCATCATTACCCTTGCTGTCTGTTTATTATATATGGCTTCTATTGCTTGAGTAAATTTTTTAGCAAAACCCATCTGCTCCAATAATAATAACATGAATCTCCAGTTCACGTTGTCAAATGCTTTTTGAGCATCTAGGAATATCAAAGCCATTTGTTTTTCAGGATGAGCCTCATAGTATTCCAAAGTGTCCAAGATTACTCTCATATTGTCTCTAATTTGTCTCTTTGGCAGAAATCCATTTTGATCTGGGTGAATAAAATTATTTAAATATTTTTTAAGTCTTTCTGCTAAGATTGAAGCAAAAATTTTATAGTCTGCATTCAATAAGGAAATAGGTCTATAATTCTTAATTTGCAATGGGTCAGTCTCTTCCTTCGGTATAAGTGTAATATAAGCCTCTGACCATGTTTTAGGTATTATCTTTTTTAACATAACTTCATTCATAACTTCTAACAATGGAATGCTCAATGATTCTTGAAATGTTTTATAGAATTCTGCTGGAAGCCCATCTGGACCCGGTGCTTTCCCATTATTTTGTCTCTTAAATGCTTCATTTAGTTCCATCATTGTTATATTGCTTTCTAGCATTTCTTCAATCTCTTTAGGTACCTTTGGTAAATTAGCTTCCTGTAAATACTGTTTGACTTTTTCTTCATCAATATTCTCTTGTTTATATAGTTGTCCATAAAAATCTCGAATAATTTCTTTTTTCTCCTTATTCCCATAACAAACTTGGCCTTGTTCGTCTATTAACTTCAATATTTTTCTTGATTCCTTCTCTTTTCTCAATTTATATGCTAGCCATCTACCTGGTTTATTTGCATCTTCAAAATAATTCTGTTTAGAGTTTCTAATTTTCTGTGCCAGTTCTTCTTTCTCTATTAATTCCATTTTATGTTTGATTACATCCAACTTCAATTTAATATCCTTTTTCTGTGGCATTTTCTGTAATTCTTTTTCAAGAGTTTTATACTCATCTTCCAAGGCCTTGGAAGCTTGCCTTTTCCTAATATTCTTTTTCCTTGTGTAATCTATTATCAAACCTCTAGCGTATGCCTTCATTGTATCCCACACATTCTGCGTTGAAGTATCTTCTTTTTTATTTTCTCTAAAAAAAAAGCCAATTCCTTCTCCATCCATTGTATAAGATCTTTCTCCTTTAAAATAGTATTATTTAATGTCCATCTCGATCTTCTTTTTTGTCCTTTCCATTTAATTGTCATTGGGCTATGATCTGCCCAAGTACTTGTTTCAATACTTGTTTCTTTAATATTAGATATTAATTCTGTTGAGATCCAGACCATATCTAATCTGGACCATGATAAATGTCTATTTGAATAAAAAGTATATTGTTTAGTTTTAACATTTCTTTCTCTCCAAATATCTTTTAAAGTTAATTCATCTGTCATTTTAAAAAAAGACCTTGGGAGAGCCTTTCTATTTTGTTTTGTTGTTGTTGCTATATAGTCCAATTTATTATCCACAATTCCATTAAAATCTCCCATCATAATTATATTAACATAGTCCAATCCAATTATTTTCATGTGTAACTTTTTATAAAACTCTTCTTGTTTATCGTTCGGAGCATAAATTGCAATCAAGAGTATTTTTATATTATTGTCCATTATTTCTACCATTAATACTCTTCCATCTTCATCTGTGTAAATCAATTTTGCCGGGATAGCCTCTTTGATGTATAAAACCACTCCTCTTTTCTTACATTGAGTCAAAGAAGTAAATATTTTCCCCAATTTTGGCTGCAATAACAATTGTTCATGTTGTTTTTTAATGTGAACTTCTTGTAAACAAATTATATCAAATTTTAATTTCTCTAATTTATGAAAAGTTTTCCTTCTTTTAACAGCCGAATTAAGCCCATTTATTTTCATTGTAATCAGTTTTTTTTCTTCCATGATTATGCTTTATATTTAGGTCTAACAGCTCTCGTGGATCTCACTTCACGCTGTTCTTTGCTATCAATCTGTCCCCCTGTTGCTCCTTTCTCTTTTTCAATCTCCAGTTGTTCATCTTGAAACTCAATTAATGAAACCTCTTTCTCTGTTTCCTCTCTTCTTCCTCCAAAAAATTCTGCCTGAAAAAGTTCTGCTTTCTCAATTGAATCAATTCTATATCTCTGCTCTTGCCACCTAAACATTAGTCCTTCTGGAATCAGCCATCTATAATTCACTTCGTTTTCCAATAGTATTTTGGTCAGGAATCGATATTCTCTTCTCATCTCTCTCACTCTTCTGGGTATTTGTTTTAAAACCACAACCTCTTTACCTTTGTATTTCAGTATTTTCTCTCTTACTACTTGTAATATTTGCGTTTTAATAGATTTTTTGGTAAATCTAATATGGACTTCCTTGGGTAATTTATTTCTCATCGCATATCTTGTATAAACTCGATATATCTCATCTATTCCATCCATCATCTTTTCCTCTGTAATTTCCAAAGCATCTGCCAAAATTTCTATCATTACCGCTGCCAAATTTTCTCCTTTTTCCTCTTCTATATTTTGAAATCTAAGGTAAAATTCTGATCTTTCCATCTCCCACCTCAACATCCCACCTTTTTCTTGTTCAACCGCTGTTAGTCTACTGTCAATATTTCCAATCTTCTTCTCTCTTTGTTTTCCTTCTTCCTCGATTTTTTGGAATCTCTCCTCATACTTGACCATCATTTGTTTAATATTTTCCACTTTTTCATCCGTCTTCTCAATTCTTTGTTCAATGTTCTCTATCCTTTGTTCAATGGTGTCTGATTTTATCTTAAGATCTTGTATTCCTTGCATAATCATCTGTAAAGTTACTTTTTCTTGTTCTTTATCTTGCTTTAACATTGTCTGAATTAAACATTGTCCTCCAGCTGGTGGGGAAGCAGAGGTAGTAGCAGAGATGCCAGATGGTATTGGTTTCCTGCTCATTTCAGTGCTTCCAAAGCTTCAAATTCTTCTTAACTTTTAATCCAACTGCTAGAGCAGCCAATTATAATCCAAAATGGAAAACTCCAACAGTAAAAGACACAAAACCAAAAAAGAAACAGGAAAAAAGGAAGAAGAAATATCTTCAGGTTCTTCTAAACCCTAATCCAATTACGAGATAGTCCACCATGAAAAAGGAAAAAATAAAAAGGCAAAAACAAACAAATCCAAAAATAATAGATACAAGCTATCTTAATGCTGGCCTTAAGCACAATGAATGCTGCTAACCTGTGCTCATTAACTCCTATGTGGCATATTTAAGAGGATAGCATCCTGTGATTTTAAACCAGTAGAGGGAGTATGAAGACTTCATGGGGGTTGTGGAAGCATGAGGCTCAAAAGCTGTTGTTACTCTTTGCCTGTGTATGACTGGATTAGCAACATTAGCACCCTATTAGCCCTGCAAAGTAGTCCACCCAAGAAGCACAGTCAGGAGTATTAGCTCTGTCTCTATTGTCAGGTTACATTAACAGAATCTTGTCACACTGGAAGTGTTTCTCCCTTCCTTTCCTTCTGAAATTCTTCTCATGCCATCCTCACCTTCTGTGGGCAGAGACATATTTTATATGCCAGTTGTTCAATCTGTGGCTCTCCATTCTGTCCCCCAAAGTGGTTCCCACATAACTATCACAACCCCCTGGTCAGAACCGTCTATATTCCTAGTTAGGTCTAGGAAGAGTCTCACTGCTTCTAGGCCATCTGTGATAGCTAAAGCTGCAGAGTGACAATCTGCTATTCTCAAAGTTAGTTTGTTAATTCTCTGAGGAAGATGTGACATCAGATGAGATCAAAGTGATAAGGGAGGAATTTGCATACGGTTGCTGAAGCAAATCCTGCTAAAAATGGGCAATCACTCATTGCTTCTGCCTACATCTTTTTCAGAGCATTTCCTATCATGTTGACTCTGTGAAAAAATAGAATCTAATTTCTTACATGTCCACAAACTATTCTGTCTATCTGCTAGTTCTGTTTCAAAGCCTGGGAAAATGAAAAAGTCATGATGACATCTATTTAGAGTTGATGTTGGTTGACCTCTGGGGAAGCAACAGCCTATTGAAGATGGCTCCACTACAAAACTGATAATCACAGCAGAATAAAGTCTTGGGAGAATTAGTGCCTCAGAATTCTTTTCTGGACAAAGGGACGACCTGGGATCATCTATAAGCATTCCACACAGAGGGTCTCTGCAAGAAGATCATAAAACAATGGTCTCCAGTAGGTTTTAGAGCTCTGGGAGCCAAGCAAAAGTCACATTTGCAGTACAGAGCCTTCAAACAAACATTGGATTTGCCCACTTCCTTTCTTAATTACTTCAGGAAATGGGTTTTTTTGGAAGTTAAGAACCTTCAAGACAACAAGTTTCATCACACTGGATGATTTTTCTTCAATCCTCTGTGAAAGAGGTTTTATGTAAATGTAAGAACTTAAAAAAAATAAACAGCAAAAGGTTATTAGAATGTTGACTGTGGAAATTTATTAACAGACTAAGAAGCTAGATAGGTTGGAAATATGATTTTGAAGTTAATTATATGAATCCTTTTTGTGGCTTATTCAAAATCCTATTTAAAACAAATGAAGATTTTGAATCTAAGTGTAAGACATTTTCCCGTGAGAAAATGTTGTGGATTAGAAAAAAATATGATAAGAGATTTTGAAGGTTGGACATTAGAGCCAACCAGAAAGAACTGAAGATTATAATTAAAGGAGAAGAGATGATACAGAATGGAGGAAAGTATTTTAACTTTGGAAAAATTCAAGGATATTTTGTAATGACAAGTTACAAGAATAATATAGAAAAGGATGTTACACTTAATCAAATGAAACTGTCTGATATCTTAATAATTAAAAGGGACACACAAATAATAAACCAAAAGAGTGACTTGAACAATTTTCTTACCTTGGACTTAGAAAACAGATGTGTTATGAAGATGTTATAAGGAGAAAAGAGAAAATGCTAAGAAACAGCTTTTGAGCCACTATTTAAAGGGGTTAAACATCAAGATTTTTAAAAAAACAAAAAAGAAGAAACGTAACATGGCTTATTTGATCAAGATTGTATGTATGTATGTATGTAGTTTTTTCTAGTCATTTTTAATGAGTCATCCTAAACCAAGACAGTGATGAGGCTTTAAAGATTTGTCTTAAGATATGGGAAGAATATATTTTTTATTGTATTAGAAAAAAATGATAGCTATGGTGTTAAAAGTAAAATAAAGGGTTACAAAGTTGGTTTATTTGATTAGGATTAAAATATAGGTGTTATTTCTAATCCATGCTGAATTTGTGAAGGATTTTCTGAGAGGAAAAAGAGAAAATGATCAATAAATTTACAGCACACTTCAAATAATGTGCTCTTCAGAGATTAAAGATTAAGATCCTTGATATGTTGTTTCTGTTGTTTCTTAATAGATTTTTTTTACTAGATCTGAATGTTGATAGATAAAAGACATGAGAAAAAGACTTATTGCATTTAAGTTACATTAAAAGGAAAGTAAATATGAAACTGATTTATTTGATTTAGGTTAAAACATAAGCTGTTCTTTCTAGTAATTCTGAATGGACTTTTGCTGATTAGGACTGAATGACAAGACTAGTTTAAATTTTAATAAAAATTATTATAAAAAAAAGAGCCGAAGCTGGATGTTGCCTTCCTGAAAAGCAAAACTAAATTTTGCCATAGAGTATCTAGAATGAAGTTAATTTCTTGAAGATGCTACAATCTGCATATGTTTTCTCTCCTGGTCAAATGGTCCAATAAGTCATTGCAGCTCCTTTCATGGGCATCTTCTAGCATTCTCTTTGCCTTCCAGGGATCGAGGATCTTGTTCTGGCAGACATCAGTTCCCCCAGTCGGACTCAGACGGGAGACAGTAGCAGCATCTCATCCTTCAGTTATCGTGAAATCATGAAGGAGGGATCCGTGGCTGGTAGTAACAAGGTGAGGGATACAGAGGTAGAAATCAGAAGCCCGACTTTCTAAGCCAGAGTTCTCCAACCGTGGCAACTTTAAGACTTGTGGACTTCAACTCCCAGAATTCCTCAGCCAGCTGGGAATTCTGGGAGTTGAAGTCCACAAGTCTTAAAGTTGCCACGGTTGGAGACCTTGTTCTAGGCCAAACAAACCAGGGCTCTTGAATGATGAAGCTTTGCTTCGTGTGGGGATGAGTCTCATTCCCATAAAATAATTTTCTGTTTCCTAACAGAAAATAACAGCATTTCCTGAAATGGCCCTTTCCGTCTATTTTTTTCCTTTTCTCCATGAAGGGCAAGTGAGTTTTTTCCCCCCTTGTTCCTGCTCTGCATCATTCCTTGCATCGGTGAAGCATGAGGTTGTAATTCACCCAAGCAAGTTTCATTTGATGCCGCAATATTAGGGTTGCAGTCTTTAAGTTTTGGGGAGATTTTTTTTTCTTTTTCTGGGATTCCAAGGTCAGCCAGCTGCAGCCAGATGGGAAATGCTGGCACGAGTGGACAAACACAGCCTAAATATTTAAGGAATAGGATGGTTTGAGTATATCCTTGCTTCAGGAGTCTGTGAACCCTATCAGAATAACAAACTCACCTGTTTTTCAAATCTGTTCTTGTGTAATCTAAATTTAATGCTTTCACAGATGTTTAGAGTAATTCACACATGTTGTTTAATTACTGATACTCATAATTTGTATTATGTCAGTGCAAGGAAGTTAATGAAGCCTGAATAAAAAAAAGCAGGGAAGGAGGCTGATGGAAGGATTCCTAGTTCCCAACCCACGTTTGACTCATTTTGTTAAGCTGGTTGTATCGTGAATCCGGACCTAAATGTGTGTAGCAAATATATGGAATTAATATTTATTAAACATAGTGGAGGAATACTAAGATTGCAAATAGATTTGGAAGCTGGGAAATCTTGGCCCTTTATAATTAAAGTTACATTAACAGTTAAAAGCAATAGGTTAAATTTTAATAGTCTATCTTTAAACATTTTCTAAAGCACATGACCTTACAAAGTAAAATCAACCAAAGAATAACTAAAACAATAAGAGGAAATAAAATATGTGAAAATATTAAAAACGTCAACAGGAGTCACACATTATTAAAAGCCTTGGGAGCATAAAAATATTTTTGTCTGGCAGCGCAGATAAAATTATGAAGATGGCCCCACCCCGCTTGTACCTACAAGTGAGGGAGGGCATTCCAGGAGCTATCACTGAAAAGGCCAAATAGCCTTCATTGCACCACAGGGTAGAAGGACAGCCAGAACCGCCTCTCCAAGAAAGAATGTTAGGGTACAAGTAGAAATAAGTGCGATGAAGAGTTCCTTCAGAGACTGCAGATCCAAGGGTGAAGCCCTTGATAGATTAAGCAGCACTCTGACTTGGGAGCAGAAACTAATTGGAAGCCACTCCATAAAGTACAAGCATGGTATGTTCATATTGCCCAGTTTCACTCAGTAATCTTGTACCAGCATTTTCTTCTAATTGAAATGTCTCAAATGTCATTAAGGGCAACCCAATGTATAATGCATTGCCCTAATTAAATGAGAAATTACCAGGGCATGGATTCCTGTGATGAGAGTGTCTTTATCAGATTGAAACATAGCGAGAGAAAGATCCTTCAGTCCAGAAGCTCTCCAAAGCTATGACCCTGAAACTTTTAAGATGAGGGCAACTCCATTCAGAATAGGTACAACTTTATGCACCGGACAGGCAAAGCATCTCTTGTCTTCTGGATTGAATTTTGGATTATTGGTAATGACCCAGTCCATTACCACAACATAGGCCTTGGTTCAGCAGTTCCACTACCTCACCTACATCCAATTTATTTCACTGACTGGAACCAGTATAACTTTTGAGTACCCCATGCACTTACTAGTGAATTTATTTTTTGTTATCATCTGGAAAAATTAGACAAATGATGTTTAATGATGTTTTCCCAAAGGTGTGCATAACATCTCCATGAAGAAAATGTACTGTATGTTCTTATCTCTTTAGCTTTAAGATCGCAACCTTTTTCAATTGGCAGCTTCTAGTCATGATAAATTACAACTTCCATAATTCCCAGTTACTTTGCCACTTGAGGAAATGCTTTCAAATGCTTTAATTGAAAAGGATAGTTGGTAGTAAGAGCCAGATGTACAGTTTCATATGTATAACTATAAAATATTTTTTATATACAGCACAGATGTCTATGATTGTATAAAGAGGAAACATGAGATAAATGATTTGCCTGGTTGGTGGAAATTGAGTTCTTCTGCAAATGAACTGAATTGCACCTGTAGTAAAAGGCCTGAATGTCAGAAGTGATACATCTGCCTTTTACCTTTTCTACCTGCAGTCAACCACAGGAAGCCCACAGTCACAGTCGCAACCTCCACGGCCAGCCGACCTTTCAGATGAGGAGATCTCAGAACTGTTCCAGCGGCTGGCTGAAGTTCAGCAGGAGAAGTGGCTACTGGAGGAGAAGGTATAAAACCACCTGGGTTTTAGGTTTGGATTTTGTGAGACCCTGGGCTAGTCAGTATTTCCTGGACTTTCCACAGTACAGACCCCCTAGTTTGGAAGCAGGCACACAGTGGCCTTGGCCTGCCTTCCCAAGGGCCCATGTAGGAGTCCACCAACTTTGCTTCTAATCCTGATAGTTTTGCCTGATCTTGACTTTTGGGGTTGTGGCTGGGGAGCTGATTCTGAAAGACAGATACCAATTTTGGGGGAATCAGCCAGAAACACAGACAAACTCTGTGAGGTCTGGGATAAAGAGAGCAGGTGGGGGAAAAAGATTGGTCTGCCCCATTTAAGAGACATTGCTTGAAACTAGATGATTCCCAGGTCTAAGAATAGCATTGGCCTTGTGGGAAGCAGGCTTGTCAGTAACAAATAATGCAATCTTTCTCGGTTAGGTGAAGCACCTTGAAGTCAGTAGTGCCTCCATGGCTGAGGACCTATGCCGGAAGAGTGCCATTATTGAGACCTATGTGATGGACAGCCGCATTGGTGAGAACTGTAGTCTTCAGGAGGAAGCAACCAGAAAGTTGAGGTTGCAGGGGAAAAACAGGGGAGTGAAGGCTGAAAGCAGAGGTGATATTGCCTGTCTAATGTCAGTCTGGCTGCTTCTTGTTCCATTTTTGGATTGCATCTTATGATGTGAAATGAGAGCTTGGCATCTCACAACTGTCTGTGGTGTATTTTCTAAAAATGGTTAAGATTCCCAAGAAATTAGAAAGTGAATGCTAGCAGAATTAAACTGTAAGGAAGAAAGAGTCCGCCTCCCAAGGGATTAAATGGACCAAGCATAGTTCTACTCTTTATCTCTTGGGCACAGAACTGATGTAATATTAGGGAGATAAAAACATAAAAACACTGAAATTCAAAATAAAAATGCAGGATCATCAAGAATACCTCGTCCTTCCACTTTCTCTCCAGTTGATTAAGCAAGAATTTGGCAGGTTTAAATTCAAAAAAATTATGACTGCAGAGGAAAAAAAATATGGAATTGAGTGTATAATGTTGGATAAATCTGGGTGAGGAAAAAGGGACCTTGGACCTTAACTGTGCTTTCTTCACCTAGTATATTTTCTTTTGCCAGTATCCACGTTTATTGAAAGAGATTTCTAGAACCAGTGCTTGAGTACTAGTACCAGAAAAGAGTCCATCCCCAATGATCTTTATTTCTGAGTGATCCAGGAGAGGTGGAAAGAAACCTGTAGACTCAAGAAGACAATAAGTGATTCAGGTTGTTTAATTTATCTGATGTTGCTTCCATGCCAGACTTGGCCCACAAAAGGGATTTTCCCCCCTGTGTCTTAATGTGTACTTGATGATGCCAAGTGGTTAGGGACCTTTTTTTTTGCAGCAGTGACAAGGTCTGCATTGTCTGCTATCAAAACATATTAGTTCATCATCAAAGTCCCAGACAAAGGGAAGAGGCAAGGAGCTGCTCCCACTCAACCATCCTGCAGTATAAAGGGAAAAACACACTAAGGTGTTTTAACACTTCGTTTGCATGGCCTGGCTGTAGCTTAATATCCCGATAGCACTTGGTGGTTCCAAGACACATATTTAGCTAAGTCTTTAACCCATTGTTTCCTTTGACTTTCTTCAGGAAGCTCTATGTTTTCAAAGCATTTGATGATGGGGAAAAGAAGCTGCTTGGGAGACAGGGGACATATCTTGCTCATCTGTATGCTAGGCTTCAGAGGGTTAGAACCCACAGGTTTTATATGTTTTTAAAATCTAATCTAATGGCAAACTTGGAAGAATAGTCCATTTCTGAAGCTTAGAACTTCCCTAGGAAATGACGTCCAGTAGCTACGTCTTTCATACAACAACTCTTTGTTCCATAATCTTTTGGAAAGTGAGTGATGAAATTCTGCAAGTTTGATCACTGGGCCAGATTGCCTGGATACCCTTATATGAATAGGGCTGGATAAATCTGCTTAATTTCTGCTGCCTCTCATATCACAGGCTTCTTTGAAAAAATATTCTTGTTTGGCATTCAAATATGTAGCTTAGATTGGTATGTGGTTGATATTATAATGCAAGAGGGAACCTGTTGCCCACATACTGTGTAGAGAATGTTTAGGGAGGCCCCTCTCTCAAAGCATTCTGCTGGGTTGAATAAGCTCTTTCTGATAGTTGTGTAGTGTTATTGATGTAGAGACTTCTATTGGTTCTTGTGATGTGTTTTTCAGGATACGGGATTTTGGTTTCTGAAGCGTTTGGGCTGATGTTACTTTCATTTATGATTCTGATGAGGCCGGATGAGAAAAGTACATGTTTTGGAATGAGTGTCGCATGGCTGATGTAGAATCTGCATTCATATGGAAAACATCATGTAGACATAATCACCCATTTGTATGCAAACACCTTGACTTATTGAGAAGCAGCTCCATAGAGGAATCTACCTCTCTTTTTACAAAGTTGCAGGTATTTCCCAGACGTCCTTTGCTTCTCTTCGATCTACTTGAGTTTTCCTTTCTGGAACACTAAGGTTTAAACAGATGTAAGGGTGATCGATGATCTTGAATGATCATCAGGAAGCAGTGGGCACTTTGATCTTCAGTAGATGCTTGGCTTTCAACAGATCTCTGCTATTGTGAGAGACTGACAAGTCCCATTTCCTAACCAAAGTAAATCCATCCTGCTGAATAGTCCTCCTTCCTTTTCTTAACCTGTCAATTCTGTGCTGTCGCTCAAAATCACACAAACCTTGCTGGCAGGATTAGAAGCTGCTTTTAAGTTAAAGCAAATACTCTCAATTCATTAAATTTACTTTCAGTTCATGCCATATGCCATACACTTTACAACATACTTGACTTGAATCAATGGACTGTCCAAAATGGACTGCTCTATTTTATTAACAAAATAGGGATTTTACAGATTCAGAAACTGAAGAATTCAGGATTAGCGGCCATAATGCTTCCAGCATCAAATCGGTGAGAAGGAGCACCTAAGCTGTTTACAAGGTTAAGAGGATGCCATTTTAGACCTATTTTTCTTCCTGTCAAGAATGAAACAGCCAGGGAAGGAAATGTGTGTTTCTGTGTGGCAGGGGAAAGAGGAAGGGGAGTGCTCACTAAGATAGCTTTTAGAGTTACCTTGGTTTGTGGTTAGTGTTGTGCTCCGAAGGAAATTCTTTCCTGCCCAAGAATGACCCATGAAAATGGATGCAAAGTCAGCAGTAAGCGTTTGAAAAATGTTAGATTCCGCAAATCATTCAGGAAATCATTTGGGAAACTGAGTCACAAACCCAATGTGCAGCTTGCTTTCCCAGTGCTCCCCCTGCTGGCTGTGCCCTGCAGTTTTCCCCAGTCCAGTCCTACAAGGGACTAATTGTTGCCTCTGCCGGCCCCTCCTCTACAGGCTCCACTGCCCTAAGAGCATCTCTGCCACATAGGACCTGGCTGCTGTTCCGCTGGTGGATCAGAACTGCAAAGGAGCAGGCAGGTTGCAAGGGGAGGGGATCTTAAGGAAGAAGGGGTGTCTTAGAAAAAGTCTGCATGCTCAGGTGAAGAGCTGTGCAGCCACATCGTCAAGTGATGGTTGGTGGTGAGGGCACCCTTTGGGCACGTGTTTTGTACATCCACATTGAATTGTGCTATGGGCACAAAACAGAAGTCAGCTATAAATAGCTTGTGCAGGGTCGCCTTTGCCTCAGCTTTGCAATATACAACTCAGCCAGTGAATATTTCATGAATGCTAAAAATACAAACCACCACCACCACCTCCTCCTCCTCCTCCTCCTGCATCTCGGGCTGTTTCCTTTTTGCCTGATCGGGTGGTCATTCGCAGCTTGATTTGCCCTCCAAATCTTTGTAATTGAACCTAGCTCCATATTCTAATTACTTGATTCCCAGTGCCCCAGAGACTTCACAGAGTATTTTGGGTTTTTTTGGTCTTGTCTTAAAATGCAACTACTCCGACTTCTGTAACACTTTCAGATCTTTGCCCAAATGTGCTGTGCCAAAGTGAGGAAATAATGGACAGATCTTGTAGATTGAAACCAAATGCCAGCAAGAGGAAAGGAAAACTTGTGGCTGTGTAAGAGCACAGTAGTCTAATGGCAGCAATCTATCTCCTTATTGCCTAAGTCCATTAGATCTTATACTGTCCTCTTACTATAGCGTTCAAACTGTGCCTTTCTTTGTTAAGATCACAATAAAGTGAGTGAAAATTTGACAGAAGAGGGAGCTTGAACCAAAATGCTTCTAAAGAACATTTTAGGAAGTCCTGCTAGTAGGCTTCCTAACACACTGGCAGAACTTTTAAGAATCCAGAGCAGGATTCCAGAGCAGGATGGCAAATTATGAATATTTTCTTACCCTTTCATTGAATGCTCATGAGCATGGCCCACAAAAGGGACTACTGGTTGCCAAATCGGGCATTTTAAGAAATGTGATTTTCCTTTTCTGAAAACGAAGGCACGCTCCTAGCTAGTAAATTTGATGAGCTGCAAGGACAAAGTAGAATGAAAATGTAAGTTTTGCGGTTGCTATTGTTAAAGTAGGGATCCTTGTGTATGTGCAGAATAAGAAACTCAAAAGAGGACTGTATTGTTTCTGTGGATTTCAGAATTCAGCTTTTGCAGAATCAAATGCTAATTTTTAAACAGCGTGTGCTTGCTCCTGTTATATGGCAACGTGTGGATTGTAACTTGCATTGATGATTGTTACTCAGTGAACAAATGGAAGAGCAGAAGGTGTGATGGGCACTAAGTGAGTCAGGAGAGTTGATTTGATAAGGGAGCTAGATTCAAACCTAGGATTCATGGCCACCATCTCTTCTTTGAGGCTTTGTGTGTATATATGGCAACACTTATTAGCGTAGCCAAGGGACAGGAAGGATTTTGGTATTGAGAGACAGCTGGATTGATGAAGGCTGAAAGGGAGAACAGGCAGAATTGATCTAGATGTCAGGATTGCTTTAGTCCAGCATCAGTCTTGGAAATCAAGGCAGCAAATTATATTCAACAGCCTTGGGAGGGAGAGTGCAACCTGCAGGCCTTTCCCCACAGGTCTTGGAAAAAAGGAAACAGGGACACCAATGCTCAGTCTCCACCACTTTCTACATTTTAGGGAAGCTGATGTGAAAATGTCCTTCCAAGTAAGTTCCCTCCGTTTGGAAAGCTGGAAAAGTTGGATAGTTGGGGTTTAGAAAGAACGACCCACTATGGATTTATGAAATCAGCTCCGATCAGGACAAACCTGGTCAAGAATGAAGCTAGGCAACCAAGTTAGCCTGGCAGGATATTGGTGGAGAATGGCAGGCAAATTTGAGGTTGTGGTTTCTTCAGATGAAATACTGATTATCAACATATCTCTGCACTGGCTGCTTGACCAAGTGGCAACCTTAAAAGGCGTAATTTTATTTGGATGTTCCTTGAAATTGGAGCTGTTCCCCAATATATGGGGCCTGGGTTTAGTCAAAATGCTTTGACTTGAACTCTTGCTTTGAGAAGAGCGAGTTCTACAGCAAAGTGCTCAAGAGCCTTATATCTTGTTGTACTCCAGGCACATTTGTCATTGTTTCCTCATCCTTATCTCTGCAACCCCATGATCCAAACAATAGGCTATTCCGTCACAGAGCCATACAGACTTCCCTTTTGCTGGAGTTATCTGTCTCTTGGCTCTGGAAAGCAGTGAAACTGCAAGCAAATGTGTTAGCTCCCTCCATCCTACACCCAATTTAATTTCTGTGCCCCCTTTTTTCATGCTAGTTTCTTAGAGCGGGATGGAGGTTGGCCTACTGCTGTTATTTCTTTCCTGCTGCTTTGCTAATTTCATGGTTGGACAACTTTCAGCTTTCCTACATAGAAAAGACCCCACATTCATGTCAGATCCCTGATGAGATTAGATCCGGCCCAAACTCCAGGAAAGAGAGCTGTGAGTAATGGTTAGAGGCACAGGGAGATGGCGACTGGAGGATAAGTGCGAGTTCCAAAAGGGAGAATTGAAAGGTGGATATCACAGTTGTTGCTGTTTTATTTACTATTACAGCATTTAATATTGGAAGTGGGGGAGTGGGGTGGATTCCACAGTATTGCTAGCCCCCTGCTTGCAAGTTCTCCATTTTGGCTGCGTTTTCTAACAGTAAATAGGACTGAGAATAAAGTTGAAAAACTTTACAGTGCTGCTTCTTTCCTTCACTCATTCTCACTTAAACTAAGAGTAATTTTTCGTGACCTCACTCTGAATTGGCTCCCTAACATCATCATAGAATCAACTCTCAATTGGCTGTGGAATTAAATGGTACTTACTCAAGCAGATTTTATTTGCTTCTCATAATTCGGATCCTCCGCTTTTGGAACGTGGAAACTCATTCTCGATAGAGTCCTGTCAGTCTTGCGAGGTAGTCCAGACAAGAAACACAACTAGGAGTACTAGCTCTATCTTTGCTGTAAGGTTACATTAACAACACCTTGCAAATCTAAAAGTCTCACCGCCACCACCACCTTTTCCTCACTTGGATTCTCCTGAAAACTAGGGTGGGTCCCCTATGAGCCACTTTTGCTACCATTCCTGCTTCAAACTCAAACTTCATTTATCAGACCGTTGTCTAGGCAGCTGCACTTCCTCCTGCCTTGCAAGGTCATTCCCGCATACCATTAACAAGTTCAGAGGAATAAAAGAACTATAAACACCAATCCATTTAGTTCAGAAGCTTGGGGGAAAGAACCAACCATTTGTCGGTCATCTATCTTCCTCCCTTCAAAGGTCATTTAAAATAAACCTCTGGTTATACGCTTCTGAAAGGTCACCAAGGAAAGAGCTCTGGGTGGATAAGTGGGGGAGTCTTCCCCAGTTTGGTACCCTCTGGATGTGATGGGCATTGATTCACAAGTTTTCCGTCATCCAACACTTCTAAAAATCACCAAATTGGGAAAGGCTACCCTGCCCAGCGGGTGAAAACAAATTTAATATTTTATGAAAAGGAGATCCAGAGCAGAATTTTAAAGATGCAAATGTAAACTCGTTCCCATAGCACTTTTAGGCTGGTTTCTCCTGGGGATGACAGACTTCTTCATCATGATCTCCTTCATTCTAAGGAGTGCTCTTCCGCAAAATCACTTTTCAAGAGAAAAAAAACCTGCTGTTACAGGGAAAGTAATGTAGTTATTCATAGGAAGGATAACCCGATATGTGACTTCTGTTTTTCCTCTTCAAATGGTGTAGCCAGATGCTCGGTTTCCACTGCAGCCATAATTTCATTTACACATTCATTTGTAACTTCTTTGTCACTGCTTTTCTCTCTCTCTCTCTCTCCCTGCCCCCTTTTCCCCTTTGGCAGATGTGTCTGGGCCTCATGGGCAGGTGGATCGAAGTAGCCTAAGTAGTGTCCTGAGAGATCTGGTGAAGCCAGGAGATGAGAACCTGCGTGAGATGAACAAGAAACTACAAAATATGCTGGAGGAGCAGCTTACCAAAAACATGCACTTACAGAAGGTGTGTAAGGGGACCCCCAAAAAAGGCTTTTTTTGGAGGGGTGGGGTGAAACGGGAACTGGGCAGAGTCAGCCACTGAACTGCAAGGGGAGGAAGAGAGGAGGGATTCTGCCTAGGAGGACCAAGCAAAAGGCATAAAGCGACAGGAACCCTGGACTTTCAGAGTACTAAAAATGGAAATGGCCATTTATGCAGGATATTTTATCTCACTTACCTGGAAGATGCAAAAGTGGTTCTTATGAATGCGGATTGTGATGCAAACAAGAAAAGAAAAACCTCGGTCAGTAAAACAAGCAACATCACTAAGAGCAGACTCCATAGTCCAATAGAAGCAAATGGTGAATCAAGGCCATGCTGTAGTCACAACAAGCCAACCTTTTGGGTGAATGAATAGACAGGTTTTATTTACTAAGACTGAAATCAAATGCTGGGCTGCGCTCTGCAAGGAAGGCATGTTCTAAGTGGCTTTCCACAGCCAAGAACCCCTTCTCTCATATCTCTGTATAATGTTTTCTTCCCAAAGGGGAGATGTTGGAGAAGAGCTCCCTGGGAACTTATCATTCCAACTTATTCACTTGGAAAACCCCAGGATTTGGGGTAGGAATGCTAGAGCAAAGGGTGTATTTTCCCTAAACAACAATGTTCTACGTTAAACACATGCTGCTTTTCTATGCCAAGGCAAAGATGGATGAGTTCCTTGGCCATTCAAAGGTACCCTGGGGACCGCACTCCAAAATATTATGGTTGAGGCTAGGATAGAAACTAACCTTGGATTTTATTTCACTTTGACTACATTCAAATGTGGGTAAAATTGAAAATAATTCATACGACTGCTTTCCAATCGTATATTTAACCATTTTCTCATTTATTAAAAATGATCACTTGGAGTACATTTGTGGAGGTCCCCGGGGATCTCATTCACAGCTTTCAGGCATTTATATATCATGCCGGGGCCAGGACAGTGCTGTCAGCCTATGCAAACCCTTGCTATTTGCCCATGCTGGCTAAAGCCTGTAGGAGTTGTAAAGCGAAAGGTTGAAGGGTATTGGGTGGCATAATTCTGGCCTTTCAACAGGCTGGCATGGAGTTCTGGGAATGCTAGTTTGAAGGTGTCTGGAAGTCACCATGGTAAGGAAGAAAAGGCTGCCCCAGGAGGAAAGTGAAATGGCATTGCTAAGTAACCAAAACGCAGATAGTGGCAGTGGGGGGATTATTTGGAACAATTACTTTGGAATAAAGAGTGTGAGCTAAGACACTCCTATGTGCCTTCGGTTGGGATCCGCATGGTTACTATCAGAAGGAGATAATGCTTTTGATCGCAAAGGTCTCCTGTAAACAGAAGTCTCTATTGCTAGTGTCAGCTTACCTAGAGGAAGGCCCGATCCTCGCCTGCTCGGTTTTATAAGTACCTGTCATTTTGCATTTCAGCTAGATTATTGCAATCCTACACTATGATGCCCGGTGCCAACATCCATAATTGAAAAATATTCTGAAGTTGCTCTATAGATAATCAATGGCATCCCTCCCTTAGAGCTGTGATGATTGTATTATTATTATTATAATTTTGTGCCCTTGAATTAGTCTTGAACTACCCTGTGCAGTTTTCTGGGTGACATTTTCAGAAATAGTTTGCCTTTGCTTTTTTTCCCCTAGGCTAAGAGAGAGAGTGACAGGCCCTAAGTCATCCGGGTGGCTTTGTGGCTAAGGCAGAACTAAAACTCTTCATGTTTCTAGCCTGTACCTTAACCACTACATCCTACTGACTTTCACTATTGCTAATATTGCAACTATTTTCTGCTCTTTCTGATTAAAAGAAATGCTCTGTACATTCAGAAAAACAGAATTGCCAAATCAAAAAAATAAAGTTGGCAACCCAAGTGATCAGGAGCAGTGGTGGGATTCAACAATTTTTTAAACTACTGGTTCTGTGGGCGTGGCTTGGTGGGCGTGGCAGGGGAAGGGTACTGTAAAATCTCCAGTCAGAGGTGGGATTTGCCGGTTCTCTGAACTGCTCAAAATGTCTGCTAGCGGCTCTCCAGAAGTGGTCAGAACCTGCTGAATGCCACCTCTGATCAGGAGCAACTCCTCGTAAACAAAATACAGAAGTGGCTGGAGAGAACAAAGGGGACCCAGCGGCCTATATTCAAGGCACGGCTACAATCTAGACATGCTGAAGGAAGCCACAGCAGCCTTTGCCAAACATAAATTCCCACCTCATGTTGGATGATATCTGCCATGATTCCTGCAACAATAGGAATTCTGATCCAACACTATGAAGAAATCCATGGTTGGGAAAAGGGGTTAAGACCAGCAACCAGCAGCCTGTAACTGTTGAAAAATGAGGCTTTAGGGAGAGTTCTTATGGAAGGAACAGGCTGTTGTGGTAAGTGAATAGGAACAGAATGCTGGTTGGCTCCCGAGTTTGTGTGTTCTTCACCCTGAGCAAGTGTGTACACACAGCTGCTGTAGCAGCCTGGCCATTTATCTTGTTTCTCAAGCTGCAGATCAAGGTGACTGATGAGGAAGAGAAGCAGCAAGAGCCCAAAGGGAAGCTAAGGGAGTAGCAAATTTCCTCCTGCCTGAACACTGTGGTGACCTTGAAGGAAGAATTCTTATCTACATACCCATAATCTGCATTTTGTCCAGCCTTCCTTCTCTCTGTGACACAGATGGGCAACCATCCACATTCAGAGACAAGATCCTGGGTGATGCAGTTGCCTTTGGGAAGAGTAGCTTAAGGAGGTGGGGGTTGGGATTTGGATCTTGGAAATATGTCTGGGGGTGCAGGAGAGATATCTGCATTCTGGCCATCGTGGTGATGGTACAGCAGGCATGTTACTTCCTGGCTGTTTGTCATTTAACACCCACTGCTGGGCTAGGCCAGATTATAAAGAGTGCTCGGCCATTTTGTTTTGTTTGTTTTCCAGCGATACAAGTGGTCTAATGCTGGGTTTTCAGGTAGGTAGGCAAGAGTCTGGGTAGAAGAGCACTCAGATCCCTTTGGAATGTGCTTTGAGCTCCCCCCTCCCCCTCAAAAAAGTGACAAGAAAAATCCCTTAGCACACGACCCACATACAGTATTTATGCAGTTTGTCAAACTTACAGAGAAAGACGTTTCAAAGAACTAGATAAGATTTATGCAAGGTAGTTCTTTGGGAGCATTCCTCTTAGCCATGGCATCTCAAAGGATACTCCATATTCAGAAGAAGTATACTTCTGAATATCAGCTTATCTAGGCAGGGGAAATCAATTGCTCCTTCTCTGTGTCTTAGAGAACTTCCTTGCTTCCAATAGCTAGAAAAAGATTGCTGGGTTAGATAGGCTTCTATCTCATCTAGCAAGGTGAGTCTTCCCTTGCCTGCTTTTATCACGAAAGCACATGCTAAGAGAAAGAGAACCCGCCCCAGCGAAAGACGTTGCAGCATATTGGGTGGGTGGGTTCCCCCCCCCCCTTCAGCATGAGCTTGATGTAGAATCTGATCTTTCCAATGTCCTAATGGAACAAGGGGACAAAAGAATGATGTCAGCGGAAAGAAGAGGCTATTTATAGCCGTATGTCTGAATGGGGAGGGAAGTGAGCATCCTCAGAGGACAGGTTGTTTCAAGGTTGGGGCTTTGGTGGAGCAGTCAGTATGGGGCAGAAGAAGGATGCTATCTTGGCACCGTCCGTGAGGATCAAGATGCTAGTCTGGGAGGAAGTCTTCCGATAAGCCAGCCATGCAGTGGCCAGCTGCACTGAGTAGGGAGGAAAAGATAAGGTGCGACATGGCAGAAATAGTAGTGTGGCAATCCCAGTGATGGCCTGTAGGGGGCACTGTGCACTTGGGAAAGAAGCTTGTGGGCAGGTAGAGGGGATGGTAGAAGATGCCAGCTAGGCTAGGGCATGAAGGCCGGTTCTAGCTCTCCTGGTGTCCAACACTCTGCAAGAGAGAATGCGATCTGAGATGCATCTAATCCAGGTTTCTGAGCCTCAGTGCTAAAAAGGGGAAGAAAGTCTTGTTTTCAGGGACTTTTAAGGGAAGTTTTTTTTTTTTTTTTGCACTCCAAACCATCCTTTTCTTCTTTTAATAAAGCATATGGATTGCCACTGGTTCTTTATCTCTTTGTTGGTTTGGGTTGGTTGCTTTCCAGACTTTTTTTTTTTTTTTAATTCAAGCCCAATGACGGATCAATTCGCAGTTCTTAATCGGGAGAATGAATTTGTGCAAAATGAGCATGGCTGGAAAGGGATGTCTGTATTTTGCTTGGCAGGGTATGCTTCGGTATACGATGCCTGCCCTTCGAACCGGTCTCCTTTTCCGGCTCCCTCTCATCTGATTTGCCCCTTTTCTTCCAGGATTTGGAGCTCCTTTCCCAGGAGATCGTCCGTCTTAGCAAAGAGTGTGTCCCGTCTCCTAATGCTGAACCACCTGGCCTGGATGATGCTGTCTGAGCTCAGTGCCACCTGTGATGCCATCCTCCGTGCTTGGCCTTTGACTGCGCTGCTGGTGTGTGTGGGGTGATGGGGTGGGAAGGGGTAGAGATATTGGAACTTTCCTGCCTCCCCTCTCTCTGGCCGGACCATTTCTTTCAACTGTTATCAGAGGGGGCAGGCATTTAACCCCGCTACTCTTTTCCCCCTTAGTGGAACACAAACAGCAGTTTCTCCCTTCATCACTGTTTTACTTGGGCCTTCCCCCAAACAGATTGAGTTCTTTCGAATCATGCACCTACTGATTACGTTACCTGCCTCTACGTGGACCTGCCTTTGCTGCCTCGTAGGAAGCCCTGGGCAGCAGTAGCCTGTCTGCAGTTGGCATGTTTTTTTTTTTAAAAAAAAAGTTGCATGGCCAATTGCAGCTTTATTTTTTTGAGGTTGCCAGTTTTGAAACTGCCTCCCTCCTTCCAAGGTTGTCATCCCTGGTCCAGAGGAGTTGCCCCATGGAGATGGAGGAGGAGGTGGAGGTGTTCCTGCCATAATAAAACTCCATAATCCATTCTCAACCTATAGCGGTCCTGGGAGTAACATTCAGTTTCCTTAAAAGCCTCTCTCCCTGCATTCTTCTCTACAAGCTGCATTTGTGAGTCTGTAGCTTCTTCTGAGTCATAGTTGTACCACCTCCCTCATTTTGCATGTCTGGTCAGTTCTGAAACTCGCTGTTTCAGATATATCTATCTATCTATCTGTATAGTATTTGCACTGATTCCCTCCCAGCAGGATGGAGCCCAAGTGATACAACCCAAAAGCACCTGTACAGGGTTGCAGCTGTGCCCCTTTTCCCAGTAATAGAGATGGAGCTAAGGCAACATGTTTACCTTACTTACAGTGACTTGTACAAGGCTGTAATTGATGATTAACTGATAATGCAAAGAATGGTGGGTTGGGGTTTGGTGTTGGGTTTGTTTGTTTTTTTGGAGGGGCTTTTACTCTGTGCATGGACATTGCTTTAAAATGGGCTTAAAGATCTGAATTGATGGGTACTATTCTAGTAGACATAAACTGGAGAAGTCTCTCCCCAGGCCATGTTCCATCATCTTCCTGCCCTTTTTCCCAGTCCAGGGTAGGCAAAGGGTAGCCCTGGGCCTAATTTCAAACCAGACATTTCAGAACTGTGGCAGATGTGATGCTGCTCCTTGTTGATAGCTGGCTGGATGGGAAGAAAAAGTAGTAGTGAAAAGTAGAAGTGAGCTACCACCCATTTGGGGCTCTGACTTGACCTCAGCCTGGCCCTACGCTTCCATTATGATCCACCAAAGACTATGCCTAATAAAGACATGCTGATTTACCTCAGTGGGTAAAAGACTGCCCATCCCCTGCTCTGGGTCCTCAACCAGATCCAGATACACAATCTCTGCCATCCCCTACTCATTGTAGCTCTTATCTCTGGCCTAGTCCCTTATACGGCTCTGTGGGAAAAGAGAGGGCTGATGGTGTTTGGGGCTCAGAAAGTGAATCTCTACTTGCTGTTAGAGCATTTCAGAAAAGATTGGGGTCCTGCTTGTTCTGCTGTGTGGCCAGTCCTTGGGATATACTACTCAGTGCTAATCCAGCATTTTGGAGGATGAGAGGAGAGCTTTAGGAAGTAACATTGGGCCTTTCTTTTCTGGAATTGGCAAACTAGACTTTCCTATGGTAGTTTCTCATCCCTGGGTGCTCCATACAAAGGAAGCTTTGATGGTACTAAGGGGGATAGCTGGTGGGGAGGTGAATCTCTCCTTCCCGTAGCCGCAGTAAATGACATGGATTCATTTTGTCAGGATTTATTGAAGAGGAAACTTAGCTTCTATCAGACTTCATTGCAACAAGCAAATCAGTCCAAACACCCAAAGCAATATTTGGCCCAGAATTCTCTCCTTAAATTGGGCCTTTAATTGGAGGGGGGAGGGGGAAGAAACAATCTATGTTGCTCCCAGAATCCCTCACTATTAGACATACTGGCAGAGGCTGCTGAAAGTTTATTGGTTGTTTGATAATGAAGAAGATCTGGCACTCGGCAATGTGCATGAATGAATCATACTCAGTCACTCTGCTATAAGAAAATATTAGGTGATTTCACCTCAACGTTTTTCAAATTCACCTTTTTTATATTTATTCAAACATTGGGGGACTAGAGGCCTAAGGCTTAAAGGAACACATAGTTGTTTTCTTATCAGCCAGGTTTTGAATTTGAAACCCAAGACCAGGGCTATGAACCAAAAGTCTCCGACTGCATGGATGATCGGGCCCTAACTCCATCCTTACACTGTTAGTTTTTTAAAAAAACATTTTGCTCTCAGCTTTCTCTTCCACTTGCCAGATTACAAATGAACGACTCAAAAAAGTAGCAATTTAGGGAGAAGGAAAGAGGTTGCACAAAGCTGTATATCCTTGACTGGAGATTTTATTTTATTTTTTGAAATTATAGCAATTATTCTCAATGCTTCTGGGTTATAGAATCTCTGCTCAAGCTGGACTGCTGAAACAAAAAGAGCCATTTTCTGAATGAACTAAAAATATATCCTCCTACCTGCCTATGGACTCACAACCCAAGGTGCAACTTGTTCTTAAAGTACAGGTAGCAGTCCTCTGTTAACAACTGTCCTGTTTAACAACTGTTTAAAGCTACGATGGTCCTAGAAAAGTAATTTTATGACATAGCAATGGCACTTGAAAAGTAACTTTATGACTAGTCCTCAAACTTATGACAGAGTGACTTATGAGTGTTGCAGCACCTCCTCCCCCCTCCCCCCCAGTCACAGGATCACAATTTGGGTTCTTTGCAATCGGGGCATTTATAATTGTTGCAGTACCCCACTGTCACATGATAGCCATTTTGATACATAGGCAGAAAGACACACAGACAGACACACACACACACGTTACATTTTAAACAATTATAAGCTAAAATACAAACTAAAATAGAGTGAAAGAGAAAACTAAAGAAAAATTTAAAATGTAAAAAGAAAAAGAGTTAACAGAAAAATAGAAAAGAAAGCGAAGTGATATAGAGTGGCTTCCAATATTCCTTATAGCAGTGTAAGGACAATTATAAATTGACCTCTAAAGTTAAATCACTGTTCTTATATCTAATCATAAAACTATGAATTATAACCTTATTTTTTTCTTCTTTACACAAAAAAGTCCATAACGGGTTTCCATTCACCAATAAATGTAGATATTGTCTTTTCTCTAATCAAACAATTCAGTTTGGCCATTTCAACAAATTATGTCATTTTTATCTACCATTCCTCTGTCCTAGGCCTTGCCAATTATTTAAATTTTTGTAACACAATAGTCTTGCTGCAGTTATCATATATAAAAACAATGTTCCATGCCTTTTTCCCAACTGCTTCCCCCTCAGTCCCAAGAGGAAAAGTTCTGATTTCAGCTGAATGCTAATCTTTGAAATGTTCTGAATTTCTGTCTTTGAACCCAACATTTTCTAGCTTTTTTGCACGTCTACCAAACAAGATAAGGTAACCCTCCTTACATTCACGTTTCCAATGAAAATCCAATGAAATATCTTTATGCATTCTGACAAACGACATCAGTGGAGAAGATAGTGGTGAACTCACAAGTCACATGATGTCTTACTTAACAAGGGTGTCACTGACCAGAGTTGCCAATCCCATTTAGTATGGTCATTAAATTAATCTGTATATTTCAGGCTCTTTTCTGCCATAAATGTTGGTTTTCAGATGATGAAATTGAGACGCCTGAATTTCTCTGATAAATGTTTCCTAGTCTTTTTTTCCCCCATGACTTACAACGCCCCCGAGTAGCTAAATAAAACTGGGTCTTTGATCTGGGGGAAACAACAACAATGAAATATTTATCCATGCATCAGGAACTCAGTGACATTCCAACGAGTGGGTGTTGCCAGCTGCGGTGAAGATGCAAATTGTAGTCATCAGTCCTGGTTGCATGCTTTTCCCTCCTGCTAATGGCCCCCCTCCCCATGTAACTATTGGGGTCTGATTAAAATAGAGATGCACATATAAATAGTTTTTCCCTAACATTCTCTGTTGTCATGCTCTTTTTAAAACAATATGAAGATTCTGTAATAGCAAAAAAACAAAAACAAACCCCAACTTGGGTTAAGGTGGCTATGCAGGTGGAGATGAATCAATTTTCCACGATTCTCACACTGAATTCTGTGAGACAGAAAAAGAGTTGCTCATTTCTAGGAGAAACAAAAGACGGTATCCTTGGAGCAAAATTGCACACGGATAGTATATGACACTGATAGTAACTTTGGCCTTGGAACTATGTAACTGGTAATGGCATTGCTGGCTGCTTGGCAGAAGCATTTTTCATCGTCCTATCCATCAGGAAGGTTGTAATAAGGATAAGGTTGTAAGGATTTCAGTAGCAGATTCTTTGTGGTATACAAGAACTTGGAATGTGGTGAATGTCAAAATGTGTTACCGAATGCCTTCTATAATCTTGACTCTGTCCAAAAAAGCTCTATGAGTGAAGGAAGTAGCTGATGCATGCTGAAATATATAAGCAGAGCCATCCACAGAAACGAGAAGCACCATCAGTTCTTGTTCTCGACACTAATGAATCCAAAAATGCAATGATATCCTACTTCATCGGACACAATTTTCACCCAGCTCTTACTCTGCACAGTAAATGAGGAAGAAGGCAGGAGAAAAGTGCAGCAATAAATGGATAAAAGGACTCACAGGCTCTGCACAGGGAGAGTCAAAACTAGGGCAGGTGCTTGGTAAACACTGATGAGTCTTAATGTACAAAAGCATGCTCATTTTGATATAACCACAGATTTCAGCAGTCTGAGGTCTAGTGGGCAATTGTATACTGTATTTAAATTCTTTTTTTTCTTTTTAAGCCCAGTGGTAAACTAAAGTTAAAATAGCAACATCCCACACCACCCACTTGTCATAGTGAGCATTAGTAAACATGTAAACAGTATGATCCAATCTTAATATTTCAGGTGGGTGGTTACTTTTATAGCAAATTCACACACCAATCAGGCTGAACTCAAAGGATCCTACTGATTAGCATGTTCTGCTCTCATCCACCACCAGTGCCTTTTATCAGGAGTTTCATCTGCAGTTTAGTGCCATGAAAGCCTTCATCTGATAATGTGGGCAGAGAGACAGTAAAAGTTGGCACTGCTATTCATCTGAAATGCTTTATTATTTTTTCTCAGCCTGCATTTTTAACAGAATAGCAATAGCACTTAGACTTATAAACCACTTCACAGTTCTTTGCAACCCTCTCTAAGTGGTTTTACAGAGTTGGCATATTTTCCCCAACAATCTGGGTCCTTATTTTACCCACCTCGGAAGGATGGGAAGCCTCAGTCAACCTTGAGCCAGTCAGGATCGAACTCATGGCAGTGGGCAGAGTTAGCTTGCAATATGGCATTCTAACCACAGTGCTGCCAGAACAGAAAGTGAAATTGGAATGTCTTCTTTCCGCAGAGAAAATTAATGCTTAATTTCTATGCATCAGGTGGCTGTACAAAAGGTATTGCCCTAAAGAAGCAACACCATAGATAACAAGTTCCCACTAGTCAGGAATCCAAGGAGGAGGGAAAATACACTAACTAGACCAGGGGTGTCAAACTCACATCGTCCCAGCAGCGTTGATTTTTTCCCCCTTCGCTAAACTGGGTGTGGACATGAGAACCGTGTGATGCATCCGGGCCGCAGGTTGCGAGTTTGATAGCCCTGAACTAGATAGAAACTAACAGACGAAGCTTTTCCTAACACAGACATGACCTAATAGTAGCTGCATCTTTTGAAGGTTCCCTTCCATATATTGTACCAGAAGGAAGGGAAATGTGCCAGGTGTGGATTTATTCGACAAAACTGACCTTTGAACTTGAGCTTTACAGAGGATTTGTAGCTCCCAGAGCTGGGTAATTACATAATTCACGACAAAGAAAAAATTGCACATTTATATTTTTACTCTTCATTGTTAGCTATGTTTTTTACTCAAAATTTCTGGGTTCCCGCAATACAGGAAATCACAAATTAAACATGGGGCTGGATTTGGTCAATTTTCTAGGCAAAAATGATATTGGCAACTTTGTGCAAACCCACACATTTTTTTCTGCTCCCAAATCTGCTAAGTAAGTGCCTGTAAAGGCAGTCACTGGGCCTGCCTCTCCTTGCTTGCAGATAGTCTGTGCCAGAGCATTTGTCAACCTGTAAAAGTGAGGTAGGATGAGAAAACTGACTTGTATGCTTCAGAAGAAAACCTCCAATGTGGGCCATGGAGAGAAAAACATTCTCATACTTGAGCCTGGAGTCTGGAACTGCCACAGGGATACAGTGGGATGGTACAATTCTGTTGAAACAAGAGGGGGAGGGTTGCACGCAAAAACATATTAGGAGTTGTGACTGCAATCTGGTGATCCAGATAAGGGGAAAAATGCCTGGATCAGGGACAACCAAAAACTTCCAATGAAAATAACAATTGGGACTCAAATTTCCTGGCCCTTCTCTGCTTGTTTCAGCACACTGCTTGGAAGTCTGGGTAGTTAGCGTTGTGATATCCTGTTTGACAACCAATATTTTGCAGGACAGCTTGCAGTGCTGATCTTAGCCAGCAACTGCAACATGGGTTTTATGCTGTGAAAAGCTTAGGGTGCATAGATCACTTTGCAGCACCATAATTGGTCAGCCTTCAGCTCTTCTGACTTGCTGCTGGCAATTCTACCTAAAAGAAGTCATGGCTCACATTTTTTTCCCCTAAGACTACAGGTGGCCTCCCAAGGTTGCTTTGCCTTTCCTAGAGCCGCCTCTAACCAAGCATCAATGATCAGCAACTGCCCCATGAAGACAAACAACAATCACATGCAAAGTGAGGTGCAGAGGTGCAGACCTTGAAGTCCTAAATTTGCATGTAGCCTTGAGGTATGGATTGCAGAGACTCCCATTGTATTGGGTTTTTCCTTCTGCAGTTAATATAAGTAAAAAAGTTTCCTGAATCCATACAGTTCTTTTCGGAGAGCTGCTCATCACATGCTACTCAAAATCCAAGTGCAATCAATCCTCAGCCCACAACCTTTGGATATCCCTGCTGTATTGTAGGCTCCAAAATAAGTTAGATGGTCTTCTAAGGAAGGATGACAGTCTCCTCCAAATACCAGGAACCCCAACAAACCCAATGCTGAATTATCCCCTTTCTTATCTGTCTTCAGCACCCACCTACAACAGCTCCTGAAGGTTATCCACCCTGGGCTGAAGAAAGAAAAATGCTGATGATATTACAATAGTATATTGTATACTTAATATAAGCCATGATTTATTTGAGTCAACCACAACTTGCACACAATGTGCCATAAATCGTGCTTGGCTTTGTACAACAGCTGAGCCACAAACAAGCAAACTGTGTTTACTTTTGCCTGATATGCACCTCAGCTCCTGTTTAGTTAAGGATTGTGGGAGTTGAAATGGAACATGCCTGGAGCGTACAATTTTCAAATACAAAAATTGTTCTGATAGAATACATTTAGATTGTCAACTGGTCAGGGACAGACAAAAAATAATAATCAGTGTTTTGACCTGCTCTTGTGCCCTTAGCAGTTTGATTTGCACGAATTAACAGCTGAAACTTTTCCAGATCTGGAAGTCGCTACTAACTGCTTAAGCCAAGTGAAGGAATCTGCTGAAAACAAAGCAAACTTGCTAGCTTGCATGCACATATATTTCTAGTGGAAATACCCAGTTGCGTCCAATAGTCAGAGAATTAGGATTAATGAGTGATGTCTTCAAAGCAGTGCTGTGTGGCTGGTAAGAAAATAAGCACCTAAACAGATGCACATTTTGTGTCTGCAAATGTTCAAAGGCACCTCTATATCGATCTAATTCTTGCTAGTACTTTTATACGTGGCCCTATGTAAAACGAGAAGCTAAACCTAAGACCATGTTATACCATAGAATGCCTAACCCTCATGGCAAAGTAGGGTTTTTTGGGGGGAAGTTTATATGCTCTAAGAGAGCCTCTGACTTCAGGCTGAGTGGTCTGGTGGAGACAGATCCCCTTTAGACTGCCACACATAGGATTCATTTGAACAAGTGAACAGGTAGTTGAATATTGTTGGACAATAACAGGGTGAGTAATATACATTTCCTCATCATAAGGTTCACTCAATGGCTTGACACCTGTCTCCATCTCTCTCTTTGGTTCAATCTGACTTGCTGCACAAGACCGATCTGAAAATACAGTGGGACTGTGCCATACATTCAGGTCTCTTATAGGACAAGGATTCCATCAAGAAGTTTCCATTTAAAGCCCATTAGCCAATCAGGGATGAGAGATTTAATTTCTGAAAAGGATTCCTCTCTACTGATAGTTTAGCCTATTTTTTTGATTTTCAAGGTCTAATTTCAACGTTGAGCTGCATTTGTTAAGAGAGATAAGAAAGGCAACCCGCATATGATGGTTACCACTCTTTGTGCACCAGAGTTTATCATGGAACTCATCACTTTTTATGGAAACTTAAGCCCATATATAAGCCATGGGGAAAGTGGTGACTTTCTACATTTCCAGTTTTCACAGCTTTGGCATGTATAATGATGATGATGGCTGGAGTTACCCCTGCCTCTTTTTATTTTCCTTCCCCTCCTCTTTATTATCTCAGTCTTTAGCAGCAGCTGTTGTGGCTTTTTGGGGGTATCAACATGACTAAGAAAGAAGCTTCAATTATATGATTTATT
Source organism: Hydrophis major (assembly GCA_033807585.1). Classification (NCBI taxonomy): domain Eukaryota; kingdom Metazoa; phylum Chordata; class Lepidosauria; order Squamata; family Elapidae; genus Hydrophis; species Hydrophis major. The sequence continues at coordinate 227,784,537 of CM066329.1, forward strand.
ACCAAACAAATTCACACGATGAGGAATGGATGAAAGCAGACCAGGAACTCAGTGCTAGACATTGTTGACATATTTCATTTACGAATACCAAAATGATTTTAAAGTTCCCTCATCAAATACTAATTACAGTTTAGCTTCCTCTCTCCCTCACCAAGGAAGGGACACTTGAGGCATTAGCAATTCTTTTAAATCAATTTATACTTTGAACATGAATAAAATTGCAATTCTTAGAAAATAGGGATAGAGCCATCTCAGCTGAGTTTCTATGCAATACTAGCATGTTCCAACTGGGTTAATTGGAGAAATTTCCTTGACTCTCCAGTCCTAGGCTCACCCCTCCTCTTCAATTGCATTTTAAAATATTTGTAATAGGAAAGAAATTCCTGATTGGGAAACTCTTTGAAACGGGTCTAGAGAGGAAATATTCAAACCACAAATGTCCTTTGGCCAAGGAATTCTGTGATGAAAACCAGAGGAATTCCACTTTATAGAACAAGAATAAACTTTCCTCTTGGTCTTTCTCTCAGCAAGGTGAATGAGGCATTGTATTTTCTCGGCCTTCTTTACCCTTCTTGCCATTTATCAATGTTTCAAAACAGGCCAGGATGAAATCAATAACTATAATCATAGAAATGCCTAATTCAATTTGCTGGGGAAAAAAACTTATGAGAAGAGGCTTTTAAACTACAAAAGAACAGCAGCAACGCAAGGTAGAAAAAGGAGATCAGAGAATGATGGTTATTTTACAACTGCAACTGCTCTAATGTGGCACTCTGGAGTTTTAGGACTACAAATCCCAGAGTTCCCAACCAGGATCTGTCCAATCTCAAGGGTCAGTTGCAACCTGCATGTACATGCGGCTCTTGGAAAATAACAGTAGCAGGACAATGCCATCCTCAGAGAGTCATCCTTAAAGGAAAGACAGAAGGACTGTATTTGCACGAAATCATGAACTAGCCACTACCCCGCTCCTGCTATGAATGTTGTGTGAACCCAAATTCCTTAACTGCATTATTAAGTAACTTTAAAAATTGCACAACACACTAGGCTAAAACGTGGTTGGCTAGTTTGTGGTTCAGCTTATCTTGCAGACCCTGTTCTTAAATGAAGACCCTTTGTCCACCAGGCTGATTTGCAGCCATGCTATGCTATTGTTGAACCATGTTTATTGAATAAACCAGAACAAGCATACTAAGTTCAAATCATGCAAATGACTACATGCCAAGGTTTTCTACAGATCAAGTTCTTTGTAAACTTGACACAAATCTAAGCCAAGCTATTATTTCTCTAATCGGTTACTGAGCCTTTAATATGGTCTTCATCCAATGCAGCTGATCCTTCAAGGATTGTCCTGGATGGTTCTGAGGGAAACATCCCTAGGCTGTAGGAGGCATGAACAAACCACTTCCATATTGCTAGCCCCCAAAGTACATTTTATGATAGTAGCAGAGGTGGTACTCAGCAGGTTCTGACCAGTTCTGGAGAACCGCTACAGAAATTTTCAGTAGTTCAGAGATCTAACAAATACCACCTCTGACTGGCCCTGCCCCCATATATTCTCTGCCTCCCAAGTCCCATCTGATTGGCTGGGTCTTCTTTGGTTGCCCTGCATAGGAGAATGGAGCTGGAAAGCAGGTTTGTGAGGTGGGGAGGGAATGGGGATTTTGCAGTAACCTTCTGCCACGCCCACTAAGCCACGCCCACAGTACCAGTAGTTAAATTTTTTGAATCCCATCATTGGTCCAGCAATATACTGTAGATCGAGGATTGTGATTGACACTAATTTATTTACAGACAGCTTTATCAACATATCTGAAGATGCTGCAAATTAGACTGAAATAAACAATTCTCTGTGCCATAGTGAAGCTGTACTTACTAATTTTTGGCAGCTGCTAAAGACACAAATCTGCCATTGTAAAATGGGAACAATTCTTTTGATAAAGACTAAGATAAGGATCAGAGGAAATACTTTTAAGAATCTCTTTGTATAAATGGTAGTTGGATGTTCACAGATGTAAAGGACTGGCACTATGCACTGAATGTTTAGTTAAAACAGCCTGGTTTCCTGCATCTTTCCCCATCCTTATAGTTTGAACTTGAGTCATCGTTCTTTTCTCTGGCCAATTCTCATAGATGCTGTGCATCAAGGGATTATTAGATATGGCCTGTGTGACAATAATTCATATTAAAAGAAACCAAATTTTTGATTTAATAAAAGGATGTTTTGATTGGTTTTGACAATCTTGCTACCAAAGAATTTCTAAACATGAGATGACAGCCACACTTATTTGCAGTGTTCTCTTCAATGAATCTTTCCATGAGAAATCTGCCTGCCTAAATTCTCATCATTCGTTTCTGTTGAAATAACATTTCTGTAGTGTCTAAGAGCAGGAACAATAAGGATAACTCACTCTGACCAGCATCAGTCACCCTGCAGGCTCTTTCCCTATGTTGCTACTAGAAATTATTCTAATAGTAGATTCCACAAATTTAATACTGGGTCTTCTAGATTATTGGCCATGCACTTACTGCTATTCCACATGTAAACCTGGATTATATCATTGGATTAGATCCTTTCTATTCCCACCTACAGGGCCTACTTCATGTTCCATTATTTCCACCTCTATGAAAGGGAAGGATTGGGGGTGGGAATGAGACTTCTTCCTATGCCAGTTGTTTTGAATGGCTGCATTCCCAAGAACTGCCATGTCAAAGTCACTATAATCAACCTGACATTGAGCTGCTTCTGAAAGATCAGATCAAAGAATGGAAGTTGTCACAGAGTCTGAGCTAACTGAAAGGAGATATGTGGCCTCAGAGATGTGCAGGGGTGCATGTGCAGAAGCACTTGAGGAATGTGAGATGTTCTGAGCAAGAAGAGGAATATGTGTGCAATTGTGTTAAATCTCTCAAATCAAGGTTAGAGGACTCGGCCAAAGTTATTGAGGATTTATACTTTTCTGAACAAAGTTAAGATTAAAAAAAAATTTGACCAGGCTAGTATCTAGACACAGCTGTGTGACTGAAATTATCTTGGTTGCCACTGTGGAGAATCTATATCGAAAGATAAATGGGCATAATGCAAACCAGCGATTCTCCTTAATCTTTCAACAGCTTTTGACACAGTTGAACAAACTATCCCTCTGAGGGTCTCTGCCAGGAAAAGCTGTAAGACAATTTTCCAATAATGTTGGTCTTCTCTGAAGAGGAAATCCCAGAGGAGGTGCTGGTTTACTATTCTCCCCTGGGCTCTCGAACACAGGATATCAGCTCCTCTCTGTGGTATTTAATTCCTACCGGAAATTGCTACAAAAAGCCATGCCCAGATTTTTGGCTGGAATGTCATAAGGATGCTTTATGTGTAGTAGGAGAAGTCAGTTCTTGTCTCAAGTCTTCCTTGTCCAAATGCCAATGACATTTCCATCAGTTGGATTATCATCAAACACTATGCCGAGATATTCCTTCAACAGACAGTCCAGGATCTTCAATCAATTGTAACAGTAGGATAAATCTTCTGTTTTCAAAAGGATCAACTGCTTCATGCTGACAGCATTTCCATTTCATTGGCAACCAATTTGTTAGTTCAAAGGTCACTTTCTGTCCTTTGAAATCCTAATCAAGTGTAGTTCCCAGAGGCTGCTGAGCTTCAATTCCCACCACACCTCTCCTATCAGTAGTTGGAGATCAATGAGCTGGACCAAAAGCAACGGCTCAAGACCTGCATCCTGATGTATTGCTCTTCATTTCCTTTTCAGAAGTTCCAATAAACATATGGCTGGTGTGGCATAAAATGTATAAAGGGAGGTGGGGGAAAGCAGTGCTTCCCAATGAAGTTTCTCAGCTTGCCTTTAACTGGAAGATGGCCTCATATGAATGGAAGGGACCTTGGCAGTCAATTCCCTGCCTAAGGCAAGAGACCACCTTCCACCCCAGAAAAATTGTTGTCCAATCTTTTCTTGAAAACCTCCTGCAATGGACTTCCACAGTTCTAGGAGGCAAGCTCATCCACTGGTAAACTCTTCTCACTGGAAGGAAATTCCTCCCTATTTCCAGATGGGATCTCCTAACCAGCTTCTACCAGTTGCTTCTTGTGTCCTGGGCCTGGATGCTCATGACTATGTTATTCCCATAAATGAAGGTGGGATACAAATAAATAAATAAACATTGAATCGGCACTTTTTCATTGTATAAATTGCTTTGAGTATGATTTCTTGCAGAAAAGTGGGACACAGTTGTCATTGTTTAGTCACTTCCAACTCTTCTTGATCCAATAGGACAGTTTACCAAGATAGTTGTCAGCAACTGCCTTCTCTGAGGTGTTCTGAAGTCCTGTTCATGACCTCTCTGATAGCTTTTAAGCCATCTTGATTTCTGCAAGGCTCTTTTTAATGGCCTTCATTTTTTTTCCAAAGCATAGTTGTCTCAAAATATTCTTGAAGGATAAGATAACCTTTATTTTTTATTTCCATTTTTGGGGGGGATAGGATATAATGGTTGGAATATACTGGTTGAGTGTTAACAGAAACCGCTAATTTCAATCGAGATGTAGGCGAGGTCCACATTTGACTGCACTGTCCAACTTTACCCAACCATTGCTGAGATGAAATCTGACCTCATTACAATTATTTGGCACAAATATGATTGTATAATTAATACACTGTAAGCCTCAAGTGGAGATCCTTATGGGATGATTTGATTGATCATATACCATCAAGTCATTGTCAACTCTTAATGACAAAATACATTTTCTTCATGACAATCTATCCAGGTAATTTATGTCAGCTGGAAAAGCTTTATAGGCCAAAAAGCACCAGTTTCACGGTCGCTGTAAGAATGAATGGTAGTAAAACCAGTCATTGAGTGAGGACTACCTGTAGGATAATTTGAGCCTGTTCATTTGTGCCTCAACTAAAACTTTGAATCAATATGTTTGATGAGCTATTTGTTGGTTTTCCTGACAGTCCGTGGTATTCTAGCACTCACAATAGCACTTATATACCACTTCACAATGCTTTACAGCCCTCTCTAAGCGGTTTACAGAGTCCGCCTGTTGCCCCCAACAATCTGAGTCCTCATTTTACCAATCTCGGAAGTATGAGTCAACCTTGAGCCGGTCAGAATCGAACTGCTGGCAGTCAGTAGAATTAGCCTGCAATACTGTATTCTAACCACTGCACCACCACGTTTCATTCTCAGAAATCTTTTCTTTTCTTACACCAAAGTTCAAAAGTGTCAACTTTCTTCCTATGCTCTTTCTTCAAGTCCAATTTTCCCTTCCACAGCCACAGGAAGCACCACTGCTTACACATTTCTGGTCTTTGTAGGTACAATATAGACACAAAATGGTGTTTGAATACCTTTTGCAAAGCCTTCGTGGCTGCTATGCTATCAAACAACTAAGCTGCATTTTTATTGAGGTAAAGCACTGACCCTTCAAGTTCAGTAGTACCTAAATGAAATTTCCCACTTGGATACTCTTCAAATTTAGATCACACCACCGATTACTCCTGCCTGCTGGATCAGAGAGCAGATGTTCAACACATCTGGAAGGCACAAGATTGGGGAAGGTTGATTTACACTGCTGATAGTGTTTCTCCCAGATATTTCCCAGCCCCAACTGGAGACAAGTTAGGATTTTTCAATCTACTTATGGCTTTTCCATTAAATCATCTACAGAATTGTCAAATGGACAGGAACTGGATCAGATCCTTCTCTGTATCCCACCATTTTTTGACAATTTTTGCACAATATACCTTCTTTATCAAACTCCATTCCTTAAAACTACATTGTGAGTGGCTGCAAAAAAAATGGGGCCCTAGATTCAGAAGTGATGTAGTATATATGCTCCTGTGTAAGAACATAAGAAGAGCTCTTCTTGATCATGCCAAAGTATCACTCATCTGCATACATATACCTTGGTGCTTGGTATGAATTTTCTGTTTGACCATCCTAATCATAGTTGCGAGTAAGCATCTTTTTCTGGAGTTTCTCTAATATTTATTTTAAACGTTATCAAAGGTCTAATCTGTGTCTGTAGTAGAAAACAAAAGAAGTTGTGGGTGGGTGTGCCAAAGGTATGACTTCTGGCTACAGAGAGAATATCACATTTATAATACAAAAGTCTGCCAAATGTATACAAGTTTATACCTGGGGTGGGATTCAAGTTTTTTAACAACCAGTTCTGTGAACATGGCTTCATTGGTGGGCATGGCTTGGTGGTCATGTGATTGGCTGGGTGTAGCCAACTCAACATCACTTACATCGAGGCAAGCATCTCCTCATCTGGCTTCTCAAGACTGTGGGGATGCTGCAACAGTCATAAGTGTGAAAAACGGTCATAAGTCACTTTTTTCACTGCCATTGTAACTTTAAATGGTCACGCCACACAAGCAAAGTACCAGCAAAGGAGGAAAAAAAAAACTCAAGAGAAGTTCCAGAGACAGGAAGTCTAGTCCTGCCAAGAATGTAATAAGGGTTAATGGAGAGGCAGTTTCTGTAAGCAACACCAGAACGTTTCCTTCCTGCCTTCCTTACAGGATTAGACCAGTAATTTCTTCTAACAACTGGTTCTCTGAACTGCTAGGTGTGAACCTGTAGAATCCCACCCTTGGTTTATACAAACACACACACACACACACACACATTATTGCTGATGCTGTAGTAACATGTAAGGAAGAATTTTCTCTCTCTCTGACACCCACCAAGACTGACTAATTGCTTAATGGCAGGGTTAGCCTTGAAATAGCATAAATTACCTGCATATTTCATACCATCTTATATACTCAGTATGGCAAAGCTGAAGTCCAAGTATTCCTTTTCTACAGCCAACATACAACTTTGATCCTATGCTTGTGTCTTTAACTCACGTTGTTGGGCAGTCTTGGTTGAGCCAGACAGTAAACCAGAATACTACATTCGGGTCTCTTCCATCCTAATGAGATCACCTTCCCTGGCTCAATGGTGGTCCTTTTTGGGATACCCTTGGTTGCCTGCCTGCCTTACAATTGGGAGAAAGAGGTTGGCTTTTGGCCAATGTAATGAACAGCTCTTAGCTAGAGCAGAGCTGGTATTGATCACTGCTAAGTGCTGGTTGTTCCCTCTGTGCTGATTCAGAGGTTGATTCATGCAGAAGTGTCCAATCAAGAGGAAGTGGGGGAAGGAGAAGACTAAAAAGGACTACTGGTCCTGGAGTGAGGTAGCCCATTGCCTGGGCTTAGTGGAAGAAGCAAATGAATCTAATATCTCGGTGTAAGTATGATGACTGCAATGGCAAACTTGGGGCTAAGAAAGACTGGCCTTTATTTGGATCAGGCACAACTGTCATTGCCTGCCAAGTAGAACGGGCAATAAGGAGAATTCCATCCTCACTTCTCTTTCCCAAAGAAGACATGCATTTCCATAGCAAATTCCAATGATCAACCCTAACACTGAATTCCCATTAGACTGGTTCCCAGTAGGAATTAACTTAGTTGTTGAGTGGCTTAGCCCCATGGTGCATATTTGTGCTGCTTCTTTCATTTGTTGGCATGCTGCACAGTGGCATTTTAGTGGGAGCAGAAACACCCTTTCTTCTACATGTGCCTTTTGCTTAATGTTCTCTACACAGAGAGTGAAGGCTTGAAAGTTGCGTAACTGCTGAATCATTCTAATGCAGGTGGTTTTTAAGAATTCTGTCCCTACCCCAGCAAAGAGGGATTTGAAAAGGTTTAAGAGGTGATGATTGCATGAAAGGTTGTACTATTAAAAAACTACACATGTATTATTCACACACACACACACATTTTTAAGTCAATGAGATGTAGCTGCACATTTCTCAGTATAAATTGCAAGCAATTGGCTACTTTTAACTTTCAAGGAAAAGCAACAAGTAAACTTGGTTGGTTGATGGAAGTACAAAAATCTGGCTTTTCCACCTGTGGTCTTGAAGCCTAGAAATTTAGCAAATAATTCCTTATCTATCACGTGTCAACAAACTCTTTACCTATTGAATTCTGCCTACCATGCCACAGTTAGTCAATCCAAAAGCCTTGAACATCAGAAATAAATGTGAAAAACTTAACAGCTGACTTAAGGTTTATCAAGGAAAAAGAGTGGGCTGGGAAAAGATCATCTTAGGAGATATTCAGATTTGGTATGGTTGTTCTTGCCACCAGTTTGAACCATTGCAGACATGTTTCAAAGCTGTACATGGGTTCTTCATAAGAGCTGGTATGATTCAGAAGAGGGAAATTTTGATAGTACCAGTTAAAGAACCATAGTATAAAGCTCACAATGAACTCACCACAACCATATGATTCTTACAATTGGGTGCGTTCCCCTCTGAATGTTTTCCCTGGGACAACACAATTTTATATCTTATGTTCCTGTTACATCAAATGAAGAAAACTCCCCCTAGCTTGATTTTCTGACCATGCTCATCTCCTTTCCATCTCCCATCTAAGCAATGTAAAGTCTTAGTTCTTCCAGGATTAAGAACTGTTGTGTCCGCGAAATGATGCCAGGAGTCGGTGACTTCAATGCAAGCTCTTTTATTGTAAGTTGGAACCGAACTGGCGAAAGGAAAAAAGCCTGTGACTTTTATTTCTTTCGCCGTGGCGGCCGCGGCCAATGGCACCGCTTTGAATCTCCCGCGATTCGAATGGACCAATCGCGGGAGGTTCTTAGCGAGCCAATCGGCGCGGCTCGCCTGACCAATCGGAGAGCCCCGCGCTTTGGCCAATCAAAGCGCGGGGATCTCGAGTATGTTAATTGAGGACAGAACAAGAACCATTTTCAAATTAGATTGGTTTTCCCCAAAAATCTGTATGTTAAACTATAAATGGGTTTTTAAACAATAGCTTTGGATATTGCTAGGGCTGCTGTATCTCAGTGATGAAACTCCAAATGCCTTCTAGGTGGCAGTAAGGAGGCTGTTTTCAGTATCTTGCCTTTTAATGGTGGTTTGGACTTCTGCAGCCTGGAAAGAGTACTGTAGTCTGTCAACCCAAAAGTTTGATGCAGAAGCATCAAGGAAGCGTCATACTTTTCATACAATTGTCAACAAGAGCCTCATTACATCCTTTCCTTTTTGCTATGAATCTCTCTAGTTTCCAAAATCAGTGTTTTTCTCCTTCCCTTTCTGAAATGGCTTTCCAATACACAATATTTGAGAGGCTGCAAAGATTTACTTACAACTGTAAAGGTGAACGGGCCCCATGCCTAGTATTCATCAGCCATCAACAAACTTGGCCTTCACTGAATCTAATGAAGTCACTCCAGGTTCCTTAGTTTATTTAAAATAACCAAAGTTTTCTCACATATTGTCAGGGCATACTAAAGAGATTTCCTAAAGCTCAGTGCATTCTTTGCACTTTATAAAAGTTCACTGCAGTACTGTAGCTTTGTAGAGGAACAGTGGATTGGATGTTTCCATCTAACCAAGGATTTCAACTCTTCTGGGACAATCATTTCCCTTATTTTGCTTTGTTGGCTTGCTTCTTTGACATTTGCCTACATTGCCCCATCATGATTGTCACTTTATTATTATACATTTAACAGCAATACAACAATTTGCAATCGTAAGCAAATAATTACATTCATTTCTCTAAATGGGAACTATTGCTATGCAGCTTTCAGCAGAACAGACTTGAAAAAAGGTATCCAACCTGGAAAAGTTAGTAGGATTTACAGTTCTGATCACCTGACAATCAAAACAATGGATAAGATGTTTTAAGGGTGCTCTATTTTTTTGATAGCTTTGCACTAGCTAGAAATCAACAAGTAATTTTTTCCCCAATACAGCAAAAAACCTGTACTTATTGAAATCTGACAGTCATATAGCTGTAAAAATCAACATATAGTCTAGAGCAGTGGTTCCCAACCTTTTTTTCGCCCCACACCCCTAAAGAAATTTCACTCGAACCTCGCACCCCCTGAAATTTTAGACTTTAGGAACTACTGAATGCGTTAAATATATGGTAGGATTGAATCTTTTCAGCTATGTATGTGACGGACACTAAATAATTATACGTAACTCTAAAATGAAAACAAAGTTAATCCATTGCATAATAAATAAAAATGCCAACATATAGCCTATATCCTATTATTTACCTGGACTTTTCTTACACCCCCTGGAATATCATCTCACACCCCCAGGGGGTGTGAGCACCCCAGGTTGGGAACCCCTGGTCTAGAGGAAAGAAAAAGACAGGAAATTGCTTTATCATAAATCGGGGTTCAACAATAATGCTAAACCATAATGAGGATGGTATTTATTTTTAACTTGGCTTAACACTATGTGTGTGAACTAGACACACTATCTTGAAGAAATCAAGGTTAAAGCCAGAGGTGGTATTCAGCAGGTTCTGACCAGTTCTGGAAAACCGGTAGCAGAAATTTTGAGTACTTCGGAGAACCAGCAAATACCACCTCTGACTGGAGATTTTACAGGATCCTTCCCTTGACACGCCCACCAAGCCACGCCCACAGAACCGGTAGTAAAAAAGAATTGAAGCCCACCACTGGTTAAAGCAAACTGTACTTAGTTTGCATAGATGCGAACCTAGCAAGTGTGTCCATCGACCAGGCATCCATATCTGGGTTATGCAAATCTAAAAGACCATTAGATGGCAACACAGAGAATTCACCAAGTTCTTTGTTATGATCTGGATGTCATCTTCATTTTTACAGCCCAAAGTATGCTTATTTATTTCAGCACTGTACTTCATGATTAAAGCAACTCTCTGTCCCAGGTCTTCCCTAGAGGCCTTTTCTATCAGTTGTTACCTCATACTTTCAAGTGGAGATATTAGGGAGTGCACTACTGGGATCTTTCTGCACCCAAAACGAGTTATTGACCACCAACATATGTTTGCCTTCAAATTGCATGTACTTTCTGTGTAAAAGAAAATAGTGACTTGCAGGCAAGTTACTGGGAGGAAGAGCTGCTTATCTTTATCCTGTCAACAACAGGGATCAAGATTATTTGGCAGAAGGAGGAAGATGGTGTAAGTGGTGAAAATGCAGAATGTTTGCTAATGGGCTGTGCAACCAGTGGGCCTCAGGGCCCCCCCAAATTGCACACCCCTGACTTATAAAGCCAGTTGTCTTTGGCTCATTAGCTTAGCCAAATTAAGATACCGGTAAATCAAATTGTGGCTTGGGGCCACGTTGATTGGAATCTTTTTCTCTCTGGGCAGTGAAGTTACTGAGATATTATTTATTTACTACCTTTTGAAACCAGTGATCAGCAACAGCTGTAAGACCAGCTCTAAACCATGAATGCAGAAATTCGTGGCTGAAGATAATGGGTGCGAGACATGCAAGGTTTTCATCATTATTATTTTTTTTGGTAAAAGTTTTTATTGATTTTAAAGACAGACAAAAAACATATAAGACATAAAACAAAACATTAAAAAAAAAATTATATCATTCTTCATAAATTTACAGTGTATCGGTTGGTTTACCACTCCCTTTTGTGCATCCATTTCATAGTCATCAAAATAATTATATTACATAATAACTCACATTATCAATCATCAATAAAATATCCCAAAATCATTATTGAACAATCATTTGACTATAATTTTACTAATTCATACTTAAGCGAGATAACTAAAATTAAGTTAAATTATTTTATAACAAATCATAGAATCATACCAAATCTATCTTAATAAAATATTCTAAAAAATTATCAAAACCAAGAAAAATTATATATTCATTATTTCCTAAATTTCTAAATATTCTATTATTATATTGTATTATCTAACCATTGATGAAAAAAAATCCCAAACTTCATAAAATTGTTTATCTTCTTGTTCTCTAATTTCAAATGTCAATCTACTCATTTCAGCACATTCCAATATTTTCTTAATAATTTCTTCCTCTAATGGTATTTTCTCACTCTTCCAATGTTTAGCAAATACAATCCTAGCTGCTGTTAATACATTTACAATCAAATACTTTAAATTTTTATTATATATATCAGGTACGATTCCCAATAAAAAAATCTCTGGTTTCAAATCTATGTGTTTCTTTATCATTTTTTCCAGCCATATGCGAATTCTAGTCCAGTATTTCCTGGCCTCCTCACAAGTCTACCACATATGGTAATATGAGCCAGGTATCTGATGACATTTCCAGTACTTTTCAGATTTATTCTTGAACATTCTTGCTATTCTTGTCGGGGGAAAGTGCCACCTGTAAAACATCTTATACAAATTTTCTTTATATGCTGTTGACATTGTCATTTTATAATTTTGTGACCACAATTTTTGCCATTTCTCTAAATCAATCCCATATCCAAAATTCTTCCCCCAAGCAATCATTGTTTCTTTAACTTGTTCTTCCTCTAATTTAATTTCCAACAAATAACTATATAGTTTTTTAATCACTTTTTCATCAGTACCTGTCAAAATCCTATCTAAATCAGTCAATTTATCATAAAATCCTTTTATTTTAGAATCTTTAAGATACCTTGCATATATTTGCGCATATGAAAACCAATTCATCTTTATACCTTGTTCTTCTAAATTTTGCATCGTTTTAAGTTCACCCTTTTCATCCAATATTTCCCCATATCTAACTGTTTGTTCCTTCTTATAAGTTATAGGATACGAAAAAACTTCAATAGTTGATAACCAGACTGGAATTTTCAAATAACATTGTTTCTTAGTTTTCTCCCAATTCAACCATAACGATTCCCATATATAATGCCTTCTAAAATAACCCTGTGATTTAGTTCCCTTATACCATAAAAAAGCATGCCAACCCAATAATAAATCATGACCTTCTAATGCCAACAATCTAGTCTTTCTTAACGTTATCCATTCTTTAACCCACATTAAGTTTGCAGCTTGATAATACAACTCCCAATTAGGAAGGCCAAATCCTCCTCTAATTCTAGCATCCTGTAAAAGTTTTAATTTTATTCTCGCTTTCTTGCCTTGCCATATATACTTCAACACAATTTTATTTAATTCTTCGAAGTAATCCTTACTTAACCTAATTGGTATTGTTTGAAACAAATATAAAATTCTGGGTAAAATATTCATCTTGATTGTTGAAATTCTACCTATCAATGACAATTGTAGGTTTTCCCATTTTTTCAGGTCGGATGCTATCTGCTGTTTAAGCTTAATATAGTTGTTCTCTTTCAGTGCAATATATCTTGACGTCAAATATATCTCCAAATATTTAACTTTGTTCGTAACTTGAATTTTCAATAAATCTGCCAGCTCTTCTCTTTGCCTTAATAACATGTTCTTTGTCAGAATCTTTGTTTTGTCTTTATTTATTTTTAAACCAGCCATCTCACCATACGTCTCTAAAGGGTCTTCCAAAATAAAGACCAAGTCATCTGCAAAGGCTTGCAATTTGACTTCCTCCTTTTTGACTTTCATTCCTTTTATGTTTATATCCTCTCTAATATTTCTATTTAAGACTTCCAAGGTCAATACAAATAACAAAGAAGATAATGGGCATCCTTGTCTTGTACCTTTTTTAATATTAATAGAGTCTGTGAATTCTCCATCTATCATTACTTTTGCCGTTTGCTTATAATATACGGCTTCTATTGCTTGGATAAATTTTCTAGCAAAGCCCATCTGTTCCAATAGTAATAACATAAATCTCCAGTTCACATTATCAAATGCCTTTTGGGCATCTGAGAATATCAAAGCCATTTGTTTTTCCGGGTGCGCCTCATACTATTCCAATGTGTCCAGGATTACCCATATATTGTCTTTAATCTGTCTCTTTGGTAAAAATCCATCCTGATCAGAGTGAATAAAGTTATTTAGGTATTTTTTAAGCCTTTCTGCCAAGATTGAAGCAAAGATTTTATAGTCTGCATTCAATAAAGAAATAGGTCTATAGTTCTTAATTTGTAATGGGTCAACCCCTTCTTTTGGAATAAGTGTAATATAAGCTTCTGACCATGTTTCAGGTATTTTCTTATTTATCATAACTTCATTCATGACTTCTAACAGTGCAATGTTCAACGATTCTTGTAATGTTTTATAAAATTCTGCCGGGAAACCGTCTGGTCCTGGTGCTTTTCCATTGTTCTGTCTGTTGAGTGCTTCAGTTAATTCCATCATTGTTATAGCACTTTCTAACATTTTCTGAGTTTCATCAGGTATCTTAGGTTGGTTAGCATTTTGTAAATACTGTTTAATTTTTTCCTCATCAAGATCCTCCTGTTAATATAATTGTCCACAAAAATCTCGAATGATTGCCTTTTTCTCCTTATTACCATAACAAATTTGACCATGATCATCTATTAACTGTGATATTTTCCTTAACTCTTTCTCTTTTCTCAACTTATATGCTAACCATCTACCTGGCCTATTTGCATCTTCAAAATAGTTCTGTTTAGCACTTCTAATTTTTTGTGCCAGTTCTTCTTTCTCTGCTTGATCCATTTTATGTTTAATTATGTCCATTTTAAGTTTGATATCTTTTTTCTGTGGCATCTTCTGTAATTCTTTTTCCAGTTTTTTATGGTCATCTTCTAGAGCTTTAATCATTTGCCTCTTCCTAATGTTCTTTTTCTTTGTATAGTCAATTATTAATCCTCTTGCATATGCCTTCATTGTATCCCAAACATTCTGTATTGAAGTATCTTCTTTTTTGTTTTCATTGAAGAAGAAGGCCAATTCTTTTTCCATCCATTGTGTAAAATATTTTTCCTTTAGAATAGTATTGTTTAATGTCCATTTAGATCTTCTTTTTTGTCCTTTTCATTTAATTGTCATTGGATTATGGTCTGCCCATATACTTGTTTCAATATTTATTTCTTGAATATTAGATAATAATTCTGTTGATGTCCAAATCATATCTATTCTGGACCACGATAAATGCCTGTTTGAATAAAAAGTATACTGTTGAGTTTTAGCATTTCTTTCTCTCCATATATCTTTTAAATTTAGTTCATCTGTCATTTTGAAAAAGGATTTAGGGAGAGTTTTCCTATTTTGTCGTGTTGTTTTTACTGTATAGTCCAGTTTATTGTCTACAATTCCATTAAAGTCCCCCATCATAAGTATGTTAACATGGTCCAGTTCAATTATTTTCATATGTAATTTTTTATAAAATTCTTCTTGTTTATCATTTGGGGCATAAATTGCAACCAAGAGTGTTTTTATATTATTATCCACTATTTCAACTATTAATACTCTTCCGTCTTCATCAGTATAAATCAATTTGGCTGGAGTGGTTTCTTTGACGTACAAAACCACTCCTCTTTTCTTACAATGAGTCAGAGAAGTAAATATTTTCCCTAACTTTGGTCGTATCAATAATTTTTCATGTTGTTTTTTAATGTGTACTTCTTGTAAGCAAATTATATCAAATTTTAGCTTCTCTAATTTATAAAAAGTTTTCCTTCTTTTGATAGCTGAGTTCAGTCCATTTATATTCATGGAAATCAGTTTTTTTCCCCCATGGTTATGCTTTATATTTAGGTCTAACAGCTCTCATGGATCTTATTTCACGTTGTTCTTTGATCTCCATTTGTCCACCTATTGCGCCTTCTTCTTTTTCCATCTCCATTTGGTCCTCTTCAAATTCAGTTAAAATCTTTTCTTTTTCTGTCTCCATTTCTCTTTTTTCGAAAAATTCCTTGTAAAACATTTCTGCTTTCACAATTGAATCAATTCTGTGTCTCTATTCTTGCCATGTAAACATTAATCCTTCTGGAATCAGCCATCTATAGTTCACCTCTTTTTTCAATAGCATTTTAGTCAAAAATCGATACTCTCTTCTAATCTCTCTCACTTTTCTAGGTACTTGTTTTAAGACCAAAATCTCTTTGTCTTTATATTTCAACCCCTTCTCTCTTACCACTTGTAATATTTGGTTTTTAATAGTATTTTTAATGAATCTAACATGGACCTCTCTTGGTAATTGGTTCCTCGTCGCATATCTTGTGAAGACTCGATATATCTCATCTACTCCATCCATCATCTTTTCCTCTGTTATTTCCAAGGCTCCAGCCCGAATTTCAATCATTACTGCCGCCAAGTTTTGTCCTTTTTCTTCCTCGATATTTTGGAATCTAAAATTCTGACCTGTCCATCTCCCACTTCAACATCCCACTTTTTTCTTGTTCGACCATTGTTAATCTGTTATCGATATTCCCAATTGTATCATCTCTTTGCTTGTCTTTCTCTTCTATTTTTTGGATTCTCTCATCATGTTTTACCATCATTTGTTGAAAATTTTCAAGTTTCTCATCCATCTTTCCAATTCTTTGGTCAATACTCTCCATTCTTTGTTCCATACTCATTTTAAGATCTTGTATTCCTTGCATAACCATCGTTAAATCCACTTGCACTTTGTCTTGCTTCACCATTGTTGAGAGTCGTCCTCCAGATGACGGGGAGACAGGAGCAGAAGTTGAGATGCCCGAAGGTAAAATTTTCTTACTCATTTCGATAACTCAGGGTCTTCCGGGTCTTTTAATCCAATTAGTGAGGTAGCCAATTATAATCCAATTTAAAAAAAGGAAAACACCACAAAAAACGAAAAAGAAAACCAGTAATAAGTAAAAAGCCCAAAATTAAAAAGAAAAAAATTCTTCAGGTTCTTCAAGACCTTAATCCAATTGTAAAATATGCAAATATAATTCAAAAGTAAAAATTAAAAGATGAAGAGAAAAAAAGAAGCAAAATAAAGCCCAATAATATCAAAAAATAATAAGCAAAGAAAAAGGAAAAGAAAAAAAAAGAAAAAAAGAGTTCTTCGAATTCTTCCCACCTTAATCCAATTGAAAAACCTCAGAAAATGAAAAAAAGCCATAAAAATAAGTCAAAAATAGAAATCAAAAGGCAGACATCCTCATGAAAAAGAGAAAAAAAGCAAAAAAAGAATATTTTGAGGCTTCCCCTTTAAAAAAAATAAATAAAAATGAGATATAATAAAAGATAAAAAATAAATATATCAATATATCAATATTACAAAATAGTGTGGGGTTGGAGGGGAGGGATGTAACAATTAATAAGGAATTAAAAAAAAAAAAAAAGACACACACTGCCTTTTATTTATCCAAGGCTCTTATTTGACTTCTCCACAAATTTCAAAGCCAAACTTCAAATATTCATTTAATAATAGAAGTTCCAAAGAGCACCTGCATAAACATCCTCCAGTACTCTTCCCTCTATCTTATTATTTCCAGTAGCCTTGAGAAAAGTTTTTCAAACAAGTTTTTCAACTTCAAACAGAATATTTTCCAAGCCTCTAGTTGGCAGTGTTACAAAGTTTCTTCAATCCACTGCCCCTTCTTCCCCCCTGAAAAAAGCCTAAAAAGAGAAAAAAAAAGTATGCATGTATATATATGTATATTAAAAAAAAATATTAAAGGGGGCCTCTATTTTAAAAAATATAAACAGTCAGAAAGGCGAAGAGAAAGCAAGTAAATATAAAAATGTAAAAGAAAAAAACCAGTCTGATTAACTAGATCGCAATAGAAATTCAGCAAAGAAAAAAAAAGTAAAAATAAAAAGCCAAGCCTCACTTTGACATTACTAAAAAAAATCGCTGCTAAATCAAATTCTGTCAATAATTTTACAGATTTCTTCTAATATTAGAGTGTTCTTGAGTCCCAACCAAAAAAAAAAAAAGATCCTCACCAGCCGATACACTTCTTTCTATCCCGTTCTTCCGGAGCTGTCCCAGCTTCAGCAGCCTAATGGCTGCCTCTCCGCCATTGGCAAAAGGGCTTCTTCTGGATCAACCAGGGACTTGCGATGTCCCCAGAATCTACAGAACGCGCCCCTTACTGTCACCGTCACTACGAGACGGTTTCGGTCCGTTGGGACCGACCAGGGGCGAAGATATCAGCTGTGATCTCGGAGCCCCGAGATCGCAGCTGTATTGCGGCGACGAAGCTCCGCCTTCTCCAAGGTTTTCATTATTTTTAAAGGCTTTCTGGAATGGGAAAAGGAAACTTGTAAAAACTTCCATTCTCGATGCGTTTATTATCTCTGGACTTTAAACTGTCCCAGGAGATGAACAAGAAAATAGGAAGTCTTACCACCGAGATACGACGAGGTGCAAACAAAAAACAAAACAAACGTTCCACTTGGTTTACAAACATTCTCAGGCACCTGTACTGGGTCCCAGCCTCTAATGGTCTCTCTCTTTTTTTGCAGCTGGAGAGGGGCGAAGGATACGACGCAACCTCGGGATCCCCGCAGCCTGAGGGAGTTCTTGGCCTGCCATGTGGCTACGACCACGTCAGAAAGCGGCCTCGGACCTCAGTTCCCCCAACCCCTCTGCGGTGGCCAGGTTTGTTTATCAGCATCCACACCTTCATTAGAAGGGTGAACCCCTTCTTCCTAAACACGGCTAGGACCTTTACAGGTAGGTCCTGATAGGTTAGAGGTCTCCAAACTTGGCAACTTTAAGACTTGTGGACTTCCAGTCCTAGAATTCTCCAGCCAGCTATGCTATGTGGTAGACCCTTGACTTGCAGGATAGAAGTGAGGTGGGAAATGGATTGTTATAATAATTGGAATTAAAGAAGCATGCGATCACGGCATGTTCTCTCCCTGCCGCTGGGGAGTCCTGCGTTTCCTCGTTCCTCTGACCTTCAGGTACGGTGCAGTCCTTCCCTGCTGTAGCCGGACCCCTCAGACTAAGGGCAATACCTGGCTTGCTGATGATTCAGTGGCTGCCGCTTTCCCCTGATTTCAGGCAGAGTTTGCTAGGGGACTTGGAGGCTGAAAGGCAGGAAGAACAACTACAGGAATGTCCAGTGGTGTATTAATCATTAAGCAGACTAAGCACGTGCTTAGGGCACCAGGCCCAAAGGGGCCACCACAAAAACTTTTATGTAGCCTAAGCTTGGCTTCGTTTGTACAGTATGTACAAAAGGGGAGGGGGAACCAAGATTTGTCAGTGCTTAGGGCACCAGTGAGCCTTAATCTGTCACTGGGTATGTCTAGCTGCCCAACCCAACAGTTCTGCAACCCAACAAAGCAGACACAGACTTCAGAGGGTAACTAGGACTGCAGAAGAAACAATTACTACCAATCTGCCTTCCATCGAGGACCTGAATACTGCACAAGTCAAAAAGAGGGCTGTGAAAATATTTACAGACCCCTCACATCCTGGACGTAAACTGTTTCAACTCCTTCCCTCAAAACGACGCTATAGAGCACTGCACACCAGAACAACTGGACACAAGGACAGTTTTCCCCTGAACGCCATTACTCTGCTAAACAACTAATTCCCACAACACTGTCCAACTATTTACAAGGTCTCCACTACTATTAATCTTCTCATCACTCTTTATCACCCATCCCCTCCCACTTGTGACTGTATGACTGTAACTTTGTCGCTGGTATACTTATGATTAATATTGACTCTTTCCTAGTATGATTGATTCCTTATTGTACCCTATGACTATCATTAAGTGTTGTACCTTCTGATTCTCGACTCTTGACGAATGTATACTTTTATGTATACTGAGAGTATTTACACCAAGACAAATTCCTTGTGTGACCAATCACACTTGGCCAATAAAGAATTCTATTCTATTCTATTCTATTCTATTCTATTCTATTCTATTCTATTCTATTCTATTCTATTCTAAGGAAAAGAAGGACAAGGGGAGACACAATAACACTGTTCCAATATTTGAGAGGCTCCTACAAAGACAGGACGAGGGTGGCAAACTATTTTCCAAATCCAAAGCAATAACAGGCAAGACAAGAAACTGTGTTTGAAAACTAATCAAGGAGAAAAACAACCTAAAATTAGGGAGAAATTTCCTACCATGAGAGCAATTAACCAGTGGAAGAAGTTGCCTTCAGAAGTTATGGGTCACTGAAGACTTTCAAAAAGGGGACTGGATAACTATTTGTCTGAAATGATATAGAATCTTCTGCTTGAGCCAGGGGTTGGACTAGAAGACCTCCATGGTTCCTTCCAGCTCTATTCTTTTGTGTTCCATGATCCCTGAAACGAGCAAGGTCTCTTGCTCTGTATTACTTTAAACTGGTAGAGAAAAATAAGGGCCAGGTGAAATATTCAGAGGTCTTTTGATCTGAGAGAACCAACAAGGTAGGGAACATCTGTGGGTACCAGGAGATGCTTACCCCTGCCTGACCAAAATAGCGTTCAAACTTGTAAACTGCCTTCCCCTTTGGGGACAGGAGATGGTATCATGGACAAAGAAAAGCTTTCCTACTGTTTCCCCTCCTAATGTAACTGAGTTTATGATGGTTCTTGTTCTGTACCTTCATTTGCATTCTTGATTGGTCAAGATACATTGAAGGTACATTGTTCTGTACCTTCATTTGCGTTTTGATTGGTCAAAGCGCGGGGTGATCGGATTGGTTTAGTGAGCCGCACTGATTGGCCTGCTGAGAATCTCCTGCGATTGGCGGATACGAATCGCGGGAGATTCAAAGCGGTGCCATTGGCCGCGGCCGCGGCGGCTTGAGAATAAAAAGCCGCAAGTTTTCCCTTGGAGCCAGATCGGTTCTGGGGGCCTAATAAAGAGCTGAAACCACAGTCACTGCCTCCTGGTCTCCTTGCTGAATGGACATGACACTGGAGACGAAGGTGGGATCCCAAGGCTGAATCCCATCGAGCACGTGTCTGCCGGAAGCAAGACCGACGAGATGGCCAGCATCGCTCCGCCCGCATCCTTCAACCCCGCTAGCGAGGACTGGGAATCCTACATGGACAGATTCCTCATGTTCCTCGAATGCAGCAAATGAAGGACGCCACCGGGCCGAAAAAACGAGCCGTTTTCCTGACACACTGCGGGCCCGCAGTGTTCAAGATGGCGAAAACCCTCGCGAAATCCGCCGACGTCAAAGCGATGGACTGGGACGACCTCAAGCCCTTGCTCCACAACCACTATGCCCCCGCCGTGCCCATCCTCATCAGGCGGCACAACTTCCACTGGCGGGACCAGAGACCGGGCGAAAGCATCAGCGACTTTGTTGCCGAGTTGCGGAACCTAGGAGGCATGTGTGGATTCTCCGACATGGACGAGGCCCTATGGGACCGAGTTGTGCTTGGACTTCGGGATCCAGTCCTCCAGAGCCGACTGATGGCCAAAGGCGACATCGCCCTCGCCAACGCCATCGCTGAAGCCACCGCAGCCGAGGCTACCCAGAAGTCGGCGAACCGCATGCAGAGATCGGACGCCGGGGACCGCACCGCGACCACCGACTCGGGACGGGCGACCAAGGCCCAACTGGAAGCAAGTCACCGCGAGACCACCACCCACCATGGCGAATTCCACTCCGCCTCTGACACCTCAGATGAGGAGGAGGAAATCCACTGGCTCCAGGTGGGACGCGACTAGCTCAATCGGCGGGGTCGTAAGTCGGGGACTGCGTGTGCCGGTTGCGGAGGTGACAACCCGAGATCGGAGTGCCGTTTCTTCGACACAGTCTGCCGGCATTGCGACAAAAAGGGCCACATCTCCCGCGTTTGCCGACTAAAGAAAGCCTACAGCCCCATACGGCGGGACCACAGCAAGCGGAGATGGGACAGCACACCCCCCAGAGCCAGAGATCGCCCAGCCGACAGCCGATGGGACCGGAGTGGGCGAACCCGACGAGGCGGAGAGACCCGGCGGAAGGAGGAAACCCACCAGACGGTCATCATCGGCCACGCATCAACCACCAACGCCCGAAAAGTCTACGTGGAGGTAGGCATCGAAGGCAAGCCATGCAGGATGGAGGTGGATTCCGGGTCCTACCTCTCCATGGTCGCCTGGCAAGAAATCAAACGCTTGGTGCCTACCATCCACAAGAAGGGACTGGAGAACCAGACTACCAGGGAAACCGCATCCCGGAAGTCGGAACCGGACAATTCAAAGTAACATTTAAGGGCCGCACGGCAAAGCTTCCCCTAACAATCGTGGACCAAGACCGGCCCAGCCTTTTGGGACTGCAATGGTTCGTGCCACTCGGCATCGAAGTCACGGGCATCAACCACATCGCCGAGACCGATTGGGAGCAGCAACTGGCACGGGACTTCCAGGAAGTGTTCGACGGCACCCTAGGCAAGTACCGAGGGCCCCCTCATCTCCTTCAGCCTAGACCCTAACATTCCCCCGAGACGCCTAAAACCACGGCGGGTACATTTTGCACTCCAGCAAAAAATTGATGAGCAAATTGACAAGCTCGTCAATCAAGGGGTCCTACAACCAATTGATCATGCCCAGTGGGAGACCCCAATAGTCACCCCAGTCAAGCCCGATGGGTCGGTGAGAATCTGCGGGGACTATAAGGCCACCCTAAATTGCGCCTTGCAACAAAGCGCCTACCCCGTCCCAGTAGTGCAGCACCTTCTACACTCACTGGGAGGAGGCAAGGTTTTTGGGAAGCTCGACCTGGCCCAAGCATACCAACAGCTGCCGGTCGATGCAGAAACCGCGGAGGCGCAAACCATAGTCACCTACCGGGGAGCTTTCCGATGTAACCGACTCCAGTTTGGAGTCAGCGTGGTGCCTGGAATTTTCCAGAGCCTCATGGAGAGACTCTTGCAGGGCATCAAGGGGGTGGTGCCCTACTTCGACGATGTGCTGGTGTTGGCAACCAACCAGCGAGAACTAGAGGGTCGGCTAAGGGAGGTGTTAACCAAATACAAGTAAACCGGGCTAAAAGTGAAGAGGGAAAAGTGCCAACTTTACACAGAGCGGGTCAAGTTCCTGGGATACCTCCTAGACCAGTACAGCATCCACCCCACCAAAACTAAAATCAGAGCCATTAAGGAGGCTTCCACACCCAGGACTAAAATGGAACTGCAGGTGTTTCTGGGACTGTTTAATTTTTACAATGTTTTCCTGCCCCAGAAGGCGACCGCGGCGGAACCTTTGCATAGGCTCTTGGACAAGGCGGCTACCTGGACTTGGGGGAAATGTGAGGAAGCCGCCTTCAGGAGAACCAAGGACCTGCTCACCTCGGATGCCGTCCTCATCCAATACAATGAGACCCTACCACTCGCCGTCACATGCGATGCCTCACCCTTCGGCGTTGGCGCCGTCCTCAGCCACACAATCCCAGATGGAAGAGAAGCGCCCATCGCCTTCGTCTCCAGGACACTCACCAAACCGGAGCGGAACTATAGCCAGCTGGACAAGGAGGCCCTAGCCATCGTCGCAGCAGTGAAGAGGTTCCACGAGTACCTCTATGGCTGCACCTTCACAATCATCACGGACCACAAGCCATTGCTGGGCATCCTGGCAGGAAACCGGGCCACCCTGAACATTTTATCTCCCAGGATGACAATGTGGTCTGAATTCCTTGCCGCCTACAGCTACTGGCTCACACACCGACCCGGTAAGACTATTACACATGCAGACACTTTGAGCCACTCACTTTGAGCTACCCGACCTAGACACCGACCCAGCACCCACAACGAGCACCCTCAGCATAGAGATTCTGCCCGATCTACCCATAACCGCGTCAGACATTGCCCGAGAAACCAATATAGACAAATGTCTGGCACGGGTGTTACATTGGGTAGAGAAAGGGTGGCCAGAAAAGGACAATGACGAAGCATTCAAAACATTCCGGAACCGGCAAACAGAACTTTCGCTGCAAAAAGGGTGTGTACTGTGGGGGGATAGGGTGGTTATCCCGGAAAAACTGCAATGGAAGGTATTGGGGTTGTTACACGAGGGGCACCCAGGCATAGTTAGAACGAAAGCCCTGGCCAGAAGTTACGCTTGGTGGCCAGGGATGGATAAGCAAATCGAGGCCTGGGTGGCAAGATGTCAATGCTGCCAAGAAACCAGACCGAGCCCTCCTGCGACACCGATCCTGGAATGGGAAACCCCCAGGGGACCCTGGTCTAGGGTCCACATAGACTTTGCTGGGCCCATCAAGGGGCATACATTCCTAGTAACCATAGATGCTTACTCCAACTGGCTGGAGGTAAGCAACATGAAATCCACCACCACAGAGGCCGTAACCAAGGAACTTGCAAACTATTCGCAACCCACGGCCTCCCGGATGTCATCGTGTCGGACAACGGGCCCCAATTCACCTCGCTGGAATTTGAAAAATTCCTAGCGGAACGGGGCATGACACGCACTGACAGCTCCGGCACATCTGGCAGCGAATGGAAGGGCGGAACGGATGGTTCAATTCACGAGAAAACCATCCAGAAAATCGAGCACGGGGAAATCCAAGACAAAATAAATAAAATGCTTTTTATCCAACATATAACCCCGAACACAACAACAAACAAAAGCCCGACAGAGCTCCTGATGGGGAGGAAAATAAGGTCCCCACTCGACAGACTGCACCCCACATACAACCCGGAAAAAAACCCCAAACTCCTCCAGCAAGCACCGGTCTTTTGCGCCAGGCAACACTGTCTATGCAAAAAACCTAACCGGACACCCACTATGGGTACCAGCAACCATAACCCAACTGACAGGTCCCCACTCGTACCAGCTGCAAACAACCGACGGACGAGCGTGGAAACGCCACATCGATCAAATAAGATCGAGAACGGCCACAAGAAACACAACCGACATGCAACCAAACACAGAAAATCCCCTTAACACAAGCCAAGAGGGGAGGGAATACCCCGGGAACCAAAACCCAGAAGAAAACCAACCATACTCACCAGCAAGCAGCCAGCTCGAAGCCTCACCAGGGAGAAGCAGCCAGGCCAGCTCGACCAGTCCAGAAAGACCGGGCGGGAGCAGCGAGAACCGCAGCTCATCCAGCCCAGGTAGACTGGGAGGGAGCTGCGACAAGCGGCCCGGCAAGGCCTACCAGGCGGTTCCATTGACGAGGCCGAGAGACACAGAGAACCCGACCGAACCGGCCCGGAGCCAACGAACGACTGACCTGCGCAGGTCCAGGAGGCAAGTGCGGAGCCCCGCCTACTTACGGGACTACGTTACGTAGGACCAAACCAAGAGGGAAGGGGTGTTCTGTACCTTCATTTGCATTCTTGAAACCCCGCGTTTTGATTGGTCAAAGCGCGGGGTGATCGGATTGGTTTAGCAAGCCGCGCTGATTGGCCCGCTGAGAATCTCCCGCGATTGGCGGATACGAATCGCGGGAGATTCAAAGTGGTGCCATTGGCTGCGGTCGCCGCGGCTTGAGAATAAAAAGCCACAAGTTTTCCCTTGGAGCCAGATCGGTTCCGGGGGCCTAATAAAGAGCTGAAACCAGTCACTGCCTCCTGGTCTCCTTGCCGAACGGACATGACAGTTCTCTCATCTTAAAGGAGAGAGTTTATAGTGTATGTTTGGGATGTGACCTAGAACAGGGGTCTCCAACCTTGGCAACTTTAAGACTTGTGAACTTAAACTCCCATAATTCCACAGCCAGCTGGCTGAGGAATTCTGGAGTTGAAGTCCACAATTCTTAAAGTTGCTAAGGTTGGAGACCCCTGCGCTAGAAGATGTATAAACAAACAGTTTAAGAACAGCCTTGTGAATTATTTGGAATTTTAATCCATGCTGCTTCCCCCAGTTTCTGCTACTAAATAAGCATCAGTATCTTCATTTGCTCTTATTTAGTTTCTGTTTGGAAATGTGACATGATGTCTCATAGTCCATAACAACATAGCCATACCTTGTATTAGCTAAATAGGCTTACACACTTCCCTCCTTTCCTTGCCTCCATCTAACATGCTATACTGTAATAATAAGGTACAGGTGGCAATCTCAGGAGTACTTAAAGAAGCACACACATCAATTGAGCAAGACCAAGATGAAGTAAGTATGATTTAGATCATCAAATTAAATGCAATTAAAGTTAATATGGCTACTTCCCCTGTATACTATTTTCCTCTTGGCTTGAAGTGAGGTGGTGTATGCAGCTCATCTGCAAATATTCTATTTGGTCTGAGCAGTGGTGGCATTCAATTTTTTTAATACCGGTTCTGTGGGCATGGCTTGGTGGATGTGGCAGAGGAAGGATACTGTAAAATATCCATTCCTACCCACTCCAGGGGAAGGATACTGCAAAATCCCCATTCCCTCTCCACCCCACTAACCTGCTTTCCAGCTCAGTTCTCCTCTGTGGTGCAATAAAAGAAGACCCAGCGGATCAGCTGGGACTTGGAAGACAGAGAATAGTCAGTCAGAGGTGGCATTTGCCAGTTCTCCGCACTACTCAAAATTTCTGCTACTGGTTCTGTAGGTCAGAACTTGCTGAATACCACCTCTGGCTCTGGGGAAGCTGAGGAAGAATACTGACTTAGCTTGTGGATTTGGTGTAAGCACTATTGAGGAATATATGTGAAATAATTTGAACATACTGGGATATTTGGGATGTTGATTAATGTTGTTAATATCAGGACACAATCCTGTAACAGAGTACAGTAACTCAATAACAGGACGCACAATTCTGCACATCAGTTTTTGCTGACAAATTCCTTTGAGCATATCTTTGCTATTAAAATTAGATTTCTTTGCTTCTGAGGTTGGTAATGTGGGTTCTTGCTTTCTGCTGCCATGATGAACTGTCTGTCCAGCCTAATCCACCAGGCTTCCCTTCCACTCCTTGTTCTAGCCAATTCACATTTTAGCTTTTCTGCTAAAGGAAACCAAAGTCCAAGCAAGCTATTATCCTCTCCTGAAGAGGCCATATGTCTTCATGGGCATCTGCCAGCTGGGATTTTCTCAGGTCAAGAAGAAGCTAAATTCAAGCACCTTGAATGGGGGCAGGGGAAGAGAGGATGCTAGCTATTGTGTTGTTGTGATGGCAGGGGATTGCATGTGAAATAGAATACGGTGAAAGGCAGCATCTAACCCTAACCTTGGGATGGAGACTGGGGGAAATTAAGAATATGGGGAATATGTTGTGAATATGGTCACAAAAGAGTTGCTAGGGAGTTTGCCATTGATTTTGTCCAGGGAACAAAATAGGTTACAAAGCACTTGCTATATTAAAATCCTACTCATCTGCCCCTTCTATTTCTCCCCCTACACACACACACACACACACACACACACTTTTGCAGGATTTTCCCCTTCTACTTCTTCCTATTGTCCATTTTCTTGCCATATGAACAACTTTACAAACTGTAGTTTGGGATACTTGCAGCTTTCATTTTAATTCTATGGAAGTTTAAGAGACCCATGTGGGGCCCAGGGACATTCTCAGAATAAAGATGATGTTGATGGTTTGCTATAGGGCAGCTTTGCATTGTTACATTTTATGTTACCATGCAAAAACGATTCCTACCTGCATATTATAGCCCATGGTTGTCCTGCTAGGAATTCCTACAATAAATAGAACAAGTTTCCTATCATGTGAATGAAGCAATAATTCTCCCTTTCATTTATGCTACAGGCTTGTCATTATCAAAAACCAAGAACTAAGCAGGAAGAGAAGATGATGATCTTTATATGGGGTGAGTTGAGTTGGCTTCGGAAGTGATGGGGGAATGAGAGTTCATCCTAGATACAGAGTGTGAAAAACTAGAAGTGATAAAAGTTGCAATTGCATGCTTTTTTGGGCAGATAATTTTTTGGTGGTTTTTTTTTTTTTTTGCTATTTTATACTGCATGATGTAGATTGATGAAGAGATATCATTGATTTATTGCACTTGCAAGTAGCTGTTTCTGCCAAGAGGCACTCAGAGAAGCATATATCAATTAAAAACAAAACAAAAATCAATAAAACAGTAAAACTTAGAAATCATAAAAACACCACAGCAATCATAACATGAACTTAATAAAACATTGTTTTCTCTGTACTGTACTTATTGTTAATCTTCAGGCCTGTATGTATTAGTTCAGATGAAGGGAAATTTAAAAAAAAACCACTTCACAGCATCCAGCAGGATCAAGAACTTAACCAAATGTAGGGTCCCTGATTTGTGCCAAGTGTAGGCCCTGCTGCTACTTTTGCTCCCATACTACAAAAGAAATTTGGATGTTGAAAACCATCTAGCCTTTCCCAGCCTTCCTCAAGGGAAGGGGGATTTTTGGGGGGTTGGGTGGGTGGAGGGTGTTAGTCTTAAGAGGGAGAACAGTCCCCCTTGGGATCTTGTTACCCCGTTTCGATTTTGCGGAATCTGTATGAACCCAACGGTCAGAACGGGGTGCGCTCTTACAGGAAGAGCCGGGGTTCAGACGGAGCACCGCTCCCCGGGATCGCCAGAGGGGGCGCTGTGAGGGAGAAGCCCGGGATGTTTCTGTGCCGAAATCAGAAGGGAGGAGCGGCAGCCCAGATTCATTGAGAGAAGCTCGCCCCACCCGCGCTGGAGTGATATTCTGACCTCTCTTTCCCCTGATCCTCTTCCTCCTCCTCTTTGTACTTTATCCTGCAAGGCACCAAATTTGAAATTCCTTATGGAGGCTCCTAAACGTTAAGGCGGCAGCCCTGCGCGCAGCTTGCGGAACACAAACCACAGGTCTGAAGAGCAGCCCTGGGAAGCAGCAGTTTCCAGCAGGAGCAAAAGGGGGAAAGAGAAGGACGCGTGGGGGGAATCCCTTGATAGTGGACCGGGGGTGGGGCGGGACGACACACACGCCTGATTCCTCAAAGCGTTTGAAGGGCCCGGGCGTCCTTTCTGCATGCCTGGCCTCGACGGTCCTCCGGATTTCTTTCCCATGCACCTACTTGGCTGGCCCATCCCGGGCTTCTGCCTCCTTCCGCCTCAGGTGTCTAAGCACCTTTCTGTGGCTTGAAGATGCTATCTGTTGATCGGGCACTTCTTCCAGCCTTCCCCCCCCCCCCGCTTCCCGTCTCCTGCAGCTGCCCATCTCTAGTTTCTGACCAGTCTCCAGAGCATCCCGGCCACGCTCGATGCACTCTTAAGATGTCCGGTTTATTTATTTATTTGTTCCCTACGTGATCTCAGTCAGGAAGCTCTTTTCCCGATCCCGGTCCCTTTTTTGCCTCTTCACGCCAGCTTCTTCCTCTGTATCCATTCTGGGTTTTTGCTTCATTCTCCTGTTGAACTCCTCCGCCTCTCCCTGTTTTTTTATTCTTCCTTCCATTCCGGGCCATTCATCCCCTTCCTTTCCTGCCGCCTCCGTCTTCCCAAGCCTCTTGCGGCCACCACCCCCACTCCCTCTCCAGGCTGCGTCTTCCCAGCTCCTGCTGGCCCCCGGCCGGCCCGAGCTTTGCCTGGGGTGCGCGCCTCCGCCGCCTGCGATGCAGCCACTCGCTGCTGCCAACCGCTCGCTCTGCCCCCCTCCCTGACGAATGCAGCTCACCCACACTCGCGCACACACACTCTCAGATACACAAACACACACGGCGCCCAGAGGGTGGGAGCGAGGCACAGTCAGACGGGCGAGCCGAAGGGAGCGATGAGGATCGGCAGCGCCGAGGGCAACCGGAGCCTTGTGGCTTGCGTCCTGGGGGCGGCTCGGCACCTCCTAACCCGAATCCCATTACCACACATCGGGGTTTGCGGTGGTCAGGCTACTGCCTGCTTCTCGGACAGTCTCCGGGGTAAGAGCCTTGCGTTAGCCTCCCCACCCCACCCCAATTACTCCACATATCAGTTAGATTGGGCTTGTTCATGCCTTCAGCATCTTAGATTTGAATGCTTTACTCCTCCGAGTTGCCACCATTCCATCAGAGATCACAGTCTTCTCTAAATTTGTCCTTCTTTCCTTTCTTCCTTCCTTCCTTCCTTCCCACAAGGATCTTGGTTTTTTTCCATTTTCAAACTTGCCTTGTTCTTCCTTTTCCTCCTGCTCAAAGTCTTGCAATGTTCTTTTCTTGATTCCCATCCCCCTCCCAGTTTTCTCCTGCACCTTAATTTGTTGGAATTTTTTTTTTTTAAATTCAAATTGTTTATAAAGACGTGGGCATGTCAGTAGTTTAACTTACAGCTAAAGGTGGGAACTCTTGGCACAACTAAATGGGAAAGTTTGCTTGGATCCTGCGGGTGTTTCCTGAGAAATGCTCTTTTCTCTCCCCAACCTCTCTTCTCTGGGGCTGTTGTTAGTTTTCCCTGAGAAACAGCAGTTTTCACACCCCTAGTAGGTACGGAGAAATGACAAGTGTTCCCTTGCCTCTGCCAAACTCTTTGACAAAGCTTCCTCATGCCACATCTTGGACACAACATTATGAAGAGACATCATACTTTTCTGTCAGTGGCCTTTTGACTCTTACAATATGAAATAAATCCTGTTGGCTTCTCTAATCATTTGAGCTTTAGATTCCTAGATGTTGTTCTAGCTTAGGAGAAGGATTTACATAGTTTTTTAAGAGCTGATTTCCAGATGTCTTCCTCGGGGATGGTGTGCAATTGTGGATTTCATTTTCTTGACCGCTTTCTAGGTTTCTCTTCCAAAAGAGAATTGGATTAGCAGTTAATTAAACCATATTTCTCATGTAGCATTTTGAGGGTTCTCCTTTTCAGAAGCAAGACTAATTCAATAACTTAAGAACTGCTGCATTCACTCCAAATGCCATAATCTAATGGCATGCAGTTATTTCTTTCTCATAGTTTGTTTTTTTGTTTCTCTCTCTGTCTCCCCCCACCTCTTTCTACAGCAATGTGTGTCCTCCCTAAAGGTGAAGATATCAACTGAGCCCTTTTCTCCTACCTTCCCATCCCATGTTGGTATCCTGCCATCCATTTTCTCTGCCAACAGGAAGAAAGGATCAAAAGACAAAAGAACAGCAGAATGATATAATTCATTGCAGGTTTCCCAAGAGGAGTGTCCATTATGTTCAGTCTGGACAGGACCAAATGGTCAAATTAATCTATCACCAGGCACAAAATATGGAAAAGACCCCTGTCAGCTGCATTATCTCTTTCTGATTCCACAATTATTGATAATACAGCATCTTGATCTGAATACAGAGCTAGAATGCTGTTTGGCAGCAAGTTCTCGAATGCATCCAGATTTGTTAACATCCACTGAAAACAGCTTGGATATTTTTGCACAGGAGAAAAACGTCACTTTTTGGGATAGTTTGTTGTGCTTGGATATTTTAGACAATACTAATTCAGATGGCTGTGAGACCTTCTAGGTCACTGACTTATGGTTGCAACTGACCAAAGTAACCAGCTGAAGAATTATTTCAGGCACCTTTCCACTAGATAGCCCCTATTTACCAAGAGTCTTAGCGCATAAAGGGTTTGATGGTGATACAGCTTATATAGTATGGCTGCTGGAGTGGCAACCTGGCTGCCCTTTGCTCGGGCAGCAGCTGTGGGCTGGCTCCCACTGGCCAAGAAGCCTATGCCCAAACCTCCTCTCAATAATAAACGCCGCCATGATGAAATCTTAGTGGTCAACGTTAGTGGAAAACGCTTCCAAACGTGGAAGAATACCCTTGACCGTTATCCAGATACCTTGTTAGGCAGCTCCGAAAAGGAATTCTTTTTTGACGAAGACAGCAAGGAATATTTCTTTGATCGCGACCCAGAGATGTTTCGGCACATTCTCAACTTCTATCGTACCGGCAGGCTCCATTACCCCCGCCAGGAGTGCATACAGGCCTTTGACGAAGAGCTGTCCTTTTATGGAATCATCCCAGAGCTGATTGGTGACTGCTGCTTGGAGGAATACCGAGATCGCAAGAAGGAGAATGCAGAGCGCCTGGCTGAGGATGAAGAAGCCGAGATTGCCACGGACACTGCCTTGCCGCCAGATAGTACATTCCGCCAACAGCTCTGGAGAGCATTCGAGAATCCCCACACCAGCACTATGGCTTTAGTCTTCTACTATGTGACTGGTTTCTTCATTGCCGTCTCGGTCATTGCCAATGTGGTGGAGACAATCCCATGCAGGCCAGCTCCTGGGCAGAAGAGAAGCATGTCGTGTGGGGATCGTTTCCCCAAAGCTTTCTTCTGCATGGACACAGCCTGTGTCCTCATCTTCACTTTTGAGTATTTCATGCGGCTTTTTGCTGCCCCAAGTCGATTTAAGTTCATGAAGAGTGTGATGAGTATCATTGACGTTGTGGCCATCATGCCTTATTATATTGGGCTGGTGATGCCAGAAAATGAAAATGTCTCTGGGGCCTTTGTGACCCTGAGAGTCTTCCGTGTCTTCCGCATCTTCAAATTCTCACGCCACTCACAGGGCCTAAGGATCCTGGGCTATACTCTTAAGAGCTGTGCCTCTGAGTTGGGCTTCCTTCTCTTCTCCCTCACTATGGCTATCATCATCTTTGCTACAGTTATGTTCTATGCCGAGAAGAGCACAACGGAGACCAACTTCACCAGCATCCCTGCTGCCTTCTGGTACACTATCGTCACCATGACCACACTTGGGTGAGTTCCCCACTTTCAGACATGGCCTTAAGGCCTCAACTCTACACTATTTACCTCATTCTTTTCCCTGCTCAAATAGGAAAAAAACCCTCTAATTACACTTCTTTTGAAAGTTGATTATCAAGTTGATATCTAATGGCATCCTGACTTCCTTGTTAATTAATGTACCCCAAGTCCAAGCTGTCAGATAATGAGCTGTGAGAATTAAGAGCTTGTCAGTTTCCAGAATAGACGTAAGAGCCAAACCATTAGGAGATGGGTAAGTATTGAGTCCATACAGGTCACTATATTAGTTTGGAAGTTATGTCATCTACAATGGGGTCCAAATAGCCTCTTGCCCTCTTCCCACTTTTATAAAGTGGTGGAAAAAAGATGGCTCTGCCAAATGAAAGAGAGAACATGTGCTCTCACCTTTAGAGGATTCTGAGATCAACGTGGCATTATCTTCAAGGAGTTACTGTCAAAAAAGTATCTTTATCATTGGGGGAAGGTGAGAAGGCATCCATATGAGAACGAAGAGAAATGATGGAACCTATTGAGGTCAAATAAACGGGAGTTGCAAACTAAAAGGGCAATGGGTGAAGGAAGGAAGGAGGGAGGGAGGGAGGGAAGGAAGGATGGCTTTAGGAAAGATGTATAAATATGTGGATCTATTCCCTCAAAACTAGAAGCATCATTTTTGCATCATATCCTATTCTTTCAAATATAGCATTTCCTCCATTTCACTATTCTGTACACAATGTGCTGACTTGTAATCATAGCCCCCGCTGCTGTAAAGAAGCACTAATCTTCCCTTTTAAACTACCACATTGGGAGATATGTATGCATTCTGTATGCACTGTATTCTGGAAAATCAAAAAGTGATTTTGGGTGCTCTTGTGCATGTATACTTGCCGGTTGGATTTTTAAATGTTGAAACTGGTGGTCTGGTATTTCAGAATGTCAGCTGCCTTCAGAGATTTATTTTATTCAGTCAACTGATTGATTCTCTTTTTCTTCTGAATTCCACTGCATATTATGTGTTACATTAGAACAGGAATAGAAATCTAGTGCCTCAAGATCTGTATAAAATTTTAGTTCCAGTTCATTTCTGGGGCTTTCCAGGATTCACATTCCATATGGGGTTAGTACCGTATGATCATTTTTAGAATTAAGAGGTTAAATCAAATTATTGCTAAGTTATTAAAATCATGTTGTTATTGATGTATCTTACATAATACGTAGCACTTTATAGTTTACCATTAGCAAAAAACAAGTTCCATCTCTCAAAGGTTCATTTACGGTATAAAGAGAAGTTGAGACATTGTCAGAAAAAGAAGGTTCTGTGAGAAAAAGCAAGATGTGGGTGGCTATTTTGAAAGATTCAGGGTGGTATAGATCAAGGGCTTTTTGGAAGTCTGCAGGAAGCCCTGAGGCTATGCGATGCTACTAGGTTTATTATTAACAAAGGGCTTTCCTATATTCCAATGCATCGTTATTTCTGGCATCTATTTTTGTACCTGTTTTGTTTCATCGTTACTGGGAGCATTCAGGCTGCCACAATATTTCAGGGTAGAATCAAAGTTGGAGAGTTTTTCTAATCCATCGGCTTCCATCTGGGAGAACTAATGAACGTGTGTTGAGACTGTGTGAAACCTATTTTAATTCTTCCTGTAAGATTCTTCAAGGGTAATAATATCTGGAATTAACCCCAATTTACACTAACAACAGATCTCTGGAGTTGGTCCAGGGTAACAGAAAGGGCAGTTAGAAAGGAATGAGTTCTGGAGAGCCAAAGGCAAATGTCAAGGAGATTTGGAGAATCTGGTCAGATATACTGGGAGTACTTTCAAAAGTTGTCCAGAACAATCCTTTGGCCAACTATTAATTTCCAAGAAGAGGGCTCTCAGGCTTCAAACCTCTCTGGAAGCCATTCTCAGTCTGCCTGACCAAATTTCCTAAATCCGCTTGACCTTCGCTTATGAATCTCTACCAGCAAAGGATACGAGAAAGAGATTTTGACTACAGAGAGAGGAAATATAAGTGCTGCTATATACTAGGACTCTGGTTGAAAATAAAGAATCAGGGGAAAGGAAAAAGGCTAGATAAGAAGTTAGTGTCATTTACTGGGAATTTTTTGGCTTAATTCTGATGAAGGGAGGGGGGAGGGGGGAGGGAGGGAGGGAGGGAGGGAGAAAGGAAGGAAGGAAGGAAGGAAGGAAGGAAGGAAGGAAGGAAGGAAGGAAGGAAGGAAGGAAATAATCCACTTCTCAGAGATCAGTCAATTATTTATTATCTTACCAACTGGAATTAGTGTTTCTGCTTCAAACTGAAAATCTGGCTGATGGATTTGTGAAGGCAATCACAAATGATCACTTCAATTTTTCCATATTCTGGCTGTGCGGCTGATAGTGCAATGATGGGTTGGCCAGAAACACAGCAGGGTTTTAGGATAGAAGAAATTATTATGGTAGAAGGAAGCTCTGATACATGCTCTTTTTTTCCTCAGAATGTATCCATATGGTGATTTCCTGACAGTTTTGAATCATGAAAGGGTAGATTGTGCCTCCAGACAAGGGAAAATGGAGCCTTGATTCGCTATATGTTGGAAGTGGGCCAGGTTGGGACTGAAGGCTGATCCTTCAGGATCAGGACTGTTAGGAGTCTGGCAAAGAGGAGAAGGAAGAAAGGAGCATGAACAGGTGGCGACTAGTTTGAATGAAAAGAATCATCGTTCTCTGCTGTGTCTAAACTTAACGAGGATCCACTGGTTGCTATAACATTTCCCCAGTGTCAGCAACTGAGCTAGCAAGAACTCTTGGCTCCCCTCCTTCCCAGTCTCTACTAGGCCTCTGTTGAGAATTACCCTTCCCAATAAATCCCAGCCATAATTCCCAGTTCTTTTCCTATTCTCAGCTAAGCCACAAAGCCCTGCTTCTCATTCCACTCTACTCTCCCGAAATCTGATAGTTCCCATCACTGGGAAGTTTAATTATCTGCCCTGTTCCCATCCTGCTCAATTAAGTTTTAATAACTTGCTTGCCCTTGTGCCAGAGAGATACCTGCTGTCAGCAAACATACCCACTCCCAGTTCCAAGCCCTGAAGACGTCAGTGAATGCCTCTGTTTCCACATAAAGGGGCACCAAGGCATCTGAGCTGCTTTCCCCCTCAGGAATTGGGCCAGGAAGCGAGGTCTCCTGGTACCCCCATCTCCACCCAGAATAAAGTCTCTCTTTGTCTTCATGGCATTCTCCCTTGTCTGTTCTATGGCAGCCCTTTCTTGTTCTGCTGGGTGCCCATGGACCAGCCTTTGATACTTTAAGCGACATAATATTAAACCAGGCTCACCATTAATCACCATAGTAATCCCTGTGGCTCTGCAGCTCTTTTAGCTTGGCAGAGGCACAGCTTTTTCCTTCCCCCATGAGATTCCCAGTAGGACTCCTGCTTGCCTGGGTGGGAAAAGCTCTTTGCAGAGAGCCCTGATGATGGATGGTCTTAGTAGTTTGGATAGAATTTATTTTTCTAGGAGTCATATAAACAACAAATCAGGAATTCCTGCTGTTGCCAAATATTACCTTGGGTATGCTTTCTAGAAGGAATTTACAATTTTATTATTAAATTTATGAGCTGCTTATCTAGATGTGGGTTTACTCTGGGAGGCTCTGGTGTGGACTAGTGTGTAATATTAAGTCACAGCAGCCATTCCTCAGTAGTCTTTGGCCTTGAACTTTAGTCACACCGGCAGGAAAATCGTGGAACTGAGCTTCGGAGATAGCTGGAGAAATCCATTTGGGGGCAAAAATTAACAAGGCCCTACATCAGGTGTCTTTAAACTTGACAGCTTTAAGACTTGTGGACTTCAACCCCCAGAATTCCTCCTCCGGTCATGTTAGCTCAGAAATTCTGGGAGTTGAAGTCCACAAGTCTTAAACTTGCCAAGTTTGAAGACCCTTGCCCTACCTTGTCATTTCTATTCTCCACCTGTAAAATGGGAATAGAGTGAATTACCTTTCAGGATTGATGTTAATGCTTAATGGATCCAGTGAATCATATCAGGCAATCAAGCTTACGGCAACAGTTGGCCACTTAATTTAGATCCATCTGTGAAACTGACCTCTCTAAATTGCCTTGCTAGTTCAGATTGCTGCTGTTACTACCTCATATAGACTTTTTTTTTGCACAGTTTTTGAAAGTACAGGAGACCCCCTCAGACTCTAAAAGGGCAGTTCAGGGACCTCCCTAACAAGGCATGCATGCATGGAATGATGGGAATGGTAGTCTTCACACATTTGGAGGAAGGCTGGCTGGATCACCGTTTCCAGAATATTCTTGCTGTTGTTTGCTGCCATACTTGTCCCCAGGGCCTGGGTGAAGCTTTTCTCCAGCTCTCCATTCTTCAGCCTGACCTCTGGACAACGTCCTCAGTTATTCAGCATTCTTTCTGTGCCATCCTGCCAGGGGCACCTAGCTTGTCTTGCCCTGAGGAAGAATAAGTTGTACAGACTTCCCTGGCTGCTGCATTCTTCCTCCTCTTTCCTGTCTCTTCTCCTTTCTGTTCCCAGTACAGTTTGTCTCTTTTCCGTCAATGTTCTGCTCATGGATTTCTGGATTCTTAGCAGCAATCTCCTGACAGCTTTCCTTCCCCTCAGTTTTCTAGCCCTTGGTCTTCCCGCATACTCAGCTGACAGGACACCATCCTTCATGCAGAAAAGTCCAAATTAAAAATAGCTCTGGGGTGCTGCAGCTTCTTGTATAAGTGGGTGCCTTGCCACAGAATGGGTGGCATCAACATGTACCCAGACAAAGGCTCAAGGTACCTTGTTTCTCACATAATAAGGCCGGGTCTTATTTTTTTTTGAGCCCCGAAAAAATGGCTAGGCCATCTTTTCGGGGGTGATTTAATTCCCCCCCCTTGCATCCTCAGGCAGGCAGGCGGCAACGGCTTGGATGTTGACCTCGGTGTTGGTGGGGCACTTCGTATCAGGAGACCTTCCACCACCGTTGCTTTCCCTTCTCCCGTGCTGCTGCGGCATTTGGAGCAACAGCATGGCGTTTGGCACAGCCATGCGGCATTTGGCGCAGCCACGCTGAGCCGGCCAGGGCTCCTTCCTGCAACCGGAGCCCGGTGGAGACACACAGCTTCAGGTGCTCCTGTGGCCCCTTCCTGGGCATTGTTCGAAGGCAAAGCCCATCTTTTAAAAACAACGCCCTACTACCGGTACGATAAAGCCTCCCCTGCCCAAGAGGGCAGCCCAACCCCACATGGGGAGGCGAAACTCCCGGGGCCGCAGTGCAGGTTTGGCCAACCCTGGAAGAAGCGCCCAGCCGCCATCCCTGCCTGGCGCTGGGCAGAGCGCAAAGAGCTTCGCCTGGGGTGCCCAGCACAGCTGACAGGCGGGCCCTCCTGCCCGGTGGCAGAGCTCTGGCCAAAGCAGCGAGTGCCTCCCTGCTGGGCCATCCACTCATCCCACCAGGGCCATGCCGGAGCCGGGTGGGCTTGGCAGAGCCAGGAAAGCGAGCCGTGGGTGTGCCCCGCCTGCCAAGCAAAAGAGCCGGGCCGACCCGAACTTGGCTTCCTTCCCAAGTCCCTCCAGCCTGACTCCGAAGTGGCCACTGGGAGTGGCTGCCCGAGGCAGTGATAGCGCCCACCTATCCATGGACAGGGAGGCAAGGCGATGGCCCGCGCCGCATCCTCCAAGCTGAGCCCTGCCAAGTGAGCACCTCTGCCCGATGCCTGTGCCGCTGCAGCGTTTGGAACTGCCGGCACGTTTGTAGATGCGTGGGGACCGGGACGGGCTGGGTGAGGGGTGGAAAGGACGGGCGGCTTCAGGCTCTCTCTGCTAGACCCGTCGGCCAGGGAAGCAGCACCTGAAGCCGAATGTCTCAACCAGGCTCCAGTTGTAGGAAGGAGTCCTGGCTGGCCGTGCGTGGTTGCGCCAAACGCTGCGTGGTTGTGCCAAACACCACGGCGTTGCTCCAAACGCTGTGGCAGCACAGGGAGAAGAGAAAGCAACGGTGACAGAAGGTCTTCCAATATGAAGTGCCCCACCAATGCTGAGGTCAACGCAGGCAGCACCAGGTGTGCAACAAAAGTACTTCCTAACGGCAAGCCCCCCGCCATTCCCCCCCATTTTGCATGTTTTAATATAGGCCTTAATTTGGGGGGGAGGGGCTTAATTTCATTTCATGCCTATAAAACATGCTGGGACTTCCTATTGGGGGAGGTCATATTGTTGGAGAAACAGGGTACATCTGACTGCTCTTTCTATTCGACATAGCTCCATCTTTGCATCAGAGAAGACGATTGTTTAATTTTGTTTAATTTTGTCCCTCCCTCCCCCCCATGAGGTGTTTTGAAAGGCGTCTTTGGCTGTCCACTTTGCAGGGGCAATGCCAGGGCTGGGTTTCCCTAGCCTGGATGCAGCCAGGTCAGCAATTCCGAGCTTTTATTGTTGTTGCTGAGTAATTTCTCTTTATGGGCTAAGTCACTTAATGTGTAACCAAAGGGAGGAGAAATAAATAAATAAATTTCCAGGCAGTGAAGGAGCCTACGTAGGAATTGAATTATTTATAGTAGGACCACAGAGAGAGGAGAGAACTGGCTGCCACTGAAACAGAATTCTGTTAAAATCATGGCTGCAGGAATGGACCCTTTGGGGATGGAAATTTGGCTTGAAAAAGAGGGAAGGGGGCTAAATTAAGGGGTAAATAATTATTAGGAGGGAGGACTAGTGAAAATGAAGAAGAGCTACTGGCTGCTTCCCATTGAACTCTACTGATCTGACCAGCTCTCCAACCTCAAAAAGGGAACTGGTCGGTTATTTCAAAATCTTTAAACTCAAGAGATTCTGGATCCTTTCTTTGCTCCATTTGGGCGGAGGGTGATTGGCTCCAGTTTTCTTTTCAGAATTTTTAAACTTAAAATTCAGAAGCAAATACTGGTGAGGTTAAAAAGATGGTAATACTTGGATTTTTTGGGGTGGGTGGGTGGGGGAGCCTGAATTCAATTGCAGTTATGAAATAGTTCACAAGGCACCTTAAAAAGGCAGGGAAAAGTCAGCTGCCCTGCCCTCAAATTGGCAGCATTAGATTAAATCCTTTGTGAATTCCTCATTGGTTCAAGATCAGTCTGCATTTAAGCATTTAAAACATTGTTTAAGATTTCCAGCTTTAGATTTGGGACGTCTTATAGGGATGAAATTTATAAATTAGTTTGAAATGGAGTACAAACAGTTTGTCTCATCCATTAAACCTATTTCAAGAGCTCATGTCAAAACCTCATCTAGGCATGGAATAAATCTCTCTCTAGGAATACCAATACAATGAGCAACAATTTGAGAAGGAGGCTCAAATCACTTTTTATTGTAGATGCAAAAAAAATAAAAATAAATTAATGGTGACGAACAGCTACTGCAGAATCTAGGAATCTAGCCATATTTATAGTTCCAGAGTTTAGGCCCTCCGTCTGTTTCTCCTCCTTTCAATGGGATAGAATTGATGTTGCCCTTTTTCATATTTAAATGCCAATGGAACATGCTTGGGGTTCTTGATTACACAATTTTTGTCTTGACACTTTCAACCCTTGTAACTGGGCATGTGGGAGCAATGACTAGACTGTTTCTGAGATTCTGTTTTCTCACTATTCAGTAGCTACAGCCATTTGCATCTGACGAGGGCAAATATGGATACAAAGAACCCCAAATCTTCAGAACAAAGTGCAGTTATTTATTTTTTAAAAACAAAGAAAAATGTAAGTATTCACACCAAAGCTTCCATAGTGATTTTTACTTGGCACAATTTTGCTGTTGCTTATGGCTCTTTTCACCATGACTCCTGAGATTACCAGGAATAACCATAAGGACTAGGACCTTGCTTCTTTTTACAATGAAAATTGAAATTCTCAGGAACCTCCACTGCCCAAGAACCTCATCTGTACTTCCACAGAATTATGGTATATATATTGCCCTGCACAGGGTTGAATAAACCTTGGCAACTTTCTGTTTAGAAAGAAAGGCAGAATTTCATAGCAAGGAGCTGCCACTAAATAGACTTATTATGTAAGCCAAATGATATGGTTAGTTGATGGAAAAGCAGAATCACAAGTATGTGCGGGAGAGGAATGCATCTATTTTTATGCAAGCAAATATCAGGACTTTGAGGCTGGGGGTGAAATGAAAGATGGCAGTGCCAACCTAACCAGAAAACAGAGTTTAATTTTCTTTCTCCTGGTCTTTGGCTAACCAGAGCCCAGTGGTGTTGCTGAATCATTAACCTCATCATTAACCTCATCATTCTCTGAATGCTGTATTAGTTGACTGCCAGGCTGTGGAGGGCTCCCGATTTCTACATAAATAGCTGCCTTGCCACAAGCCAAACCAATAATTCATATTGATTCTGAATTTTCAGGTCTTTCTTGAGATCCCTTCAGCAGAGATTTTCTCATTTGCAGTGGAACATGGACTTTATCTCTGAGATGGGGCCAGGTTTGGCCTAAGGAAGCTCCATGTTTTTCCAATCTGCAAAGCCCCCTCCTTGTTCCCTCATAGGATTATTCCTCATTCTACTACTGAAATTAATTTTGCTGTTTGGTGCCTAATGATTTATTGGTTCAAGCATTGGCTTTGTTTGCTTAGCACACTAAATCAAAAAATGTGATTTACAATCCATAGATTGATGGCTAAGATATGGCTAAGCCATATTATGGTCTGCTTCTTTAAGGCTTAGCATGGTGCAATCCACCAGTTATGATTTGTTTAACAAACCATGATTAAGCAAGTAATGGCTTTGCATGGTATATGAAGTGAACCACTGACTTTCAACTCTGTTTTAGGTAGAATAGAATAGAATAGAATAGAATAGAATAGAATAGAATAGAATAGAATAGAATAGAATTCTTTATTGGCCAAGTGTGATTGGACACACAAGGAATTTGTCTTAGTGCAAATGCTCTCAGCGTATATAAAAGAAAAGGTACATTCATCAAGAGTCAAGAACCATAAGGTACAACACTTAATAATAGTCAGGGTACGATATTGTAGCCTTGATGCACTCTTTTATTCTGAGTTTCCTAATCTATAGCTTTCTTTGAACCACTTTAGAAGTTTGGCACCAAGATCTCCAAATTGTTATACTCCTGCTATTGGGAACACCTTGTGCTTAGAAGTATGAGCATGTACAAAGGGTTCTTCCACAACTACAGTTGAGAGAGAAATTTTGCAAACTGTTCATTATGTTGCATGCTGAATTGGAAATCCAGTTGACAGAACAAAATCTGTTTCTATAAAAGAGGCCCCTTTTATTAAGTCCTGAAGAGCTTCTCCCTTGGCCAGAGTGGACAGGTCATATTAACCCTTCAGGTGGTGCTTTTCAATGGATATACAACAATGGCTGGGAAACTAATGTGGGATGTCACCCAAGGGAAATAGAACCGCAGCTAATACCTTCATTCCCCATTCAAAACTTGCTACAGAAATTTCCTTTTATTCAATGCAGTCAGTTCTCATCTACTTGCTTTTGGCAAGCATTTTTCTCTTGAAAAAGGGTTTTGCAAACTAAAACACCCTGGGATCGACCACTTGCTTGGCTCAGGAGACCTTTGATGCATTTTAGATCCCTAGTCTGGTGCACTCTACTTCTGTAGGAAGATAATTCCCATTTCCCCCAGCCAGTACAGTCAACAGTGTTGCTGGCTAAGAAGAGTGAGAATCGCAGCCCGGTGCACTGGGAGGTCACCAGGCTGGGGAATGTCATTCTGGGCGTTTTGTTTTTGTTTTTTAAAAGAAAGGTTTGGTGATGCTGTTCATTTTACTTTGGGGGATCTGTATGCAATGGTGCAAACAAAGCTCCTTGCCTTTGAAGCCCAGAAAGCAGCCGCTGCCTCTAGCATCCTGTTTCAGAGTACTTCCCAGCTATCCATGTGTGCATTTCCCCGTCACTCACAGTCTCGGCAGGAGTGAGCTGGCTTTTTTTTTTTTTTTTGCATGAACACACACATGCAGGCAGCTGTTTTAATGTTTCAGGAAAGGAGGTGGTTTTGCTCATAACTGGTCTGCTATTCAAAAAACCACCCATTTGGAAGGCCTTGCAGCTGCAGTCTATAATCATACAAAGCCATAGTGTGTTTGGTTTTGGCTTAATGCATTAAGGGGAACCCAACTGTTAAGGTTTTTAAAATCATAATTTAGAATGTTAGTGAACTCTGGCCTTTCAGCAATCCATTCATGTGTTGGGGAAACATGGTTCAGACTGAAACGGTCACTCAATCTCTTTAGTAGTATCCATGGTTTTGAAGAAGGAATGATCATTGCCTAACTGTTTTGCCTTTGAGGAGGGTGCGATTCTGATGGTTTTGGAAGAGATCCAGAGTTCTGGGATGGAAGAGCAGGTGACAGCAGCGAAGGCTTTGAGAAATGGGCAGATTTGCCAACAGAAGAGCCTGCTATTGCCTTGACAAGAATGAGATTTATTGTTACAAATGTTTTCTTCAACATAGCTATGCTTATGCATTTTTTTCTGCTACCACAAATTAGTAATGCTGCAGTCTGCTAGCTATTTGCTTGGGAGTAGAACTCAGTAGGACTTGGGTTTTTTTTTTAAACTTTTAACATTTTATAAAGAATGAGGAAATAAATTTCTGCCCCATGGTATATATTACACCCTGGAAATATATCCAAAAGAGAGAGTTGAGGAGAGAAAGGGAAATGAAGATAGGGTTCTATATGAAAATTATTAGGTTTCTGAATTCATGCTGCTCTATCCTAAAATGGTGATGCTTGATATGGATTTTTACAAAAATTGTCCTGAGCAAGGATAATCTTTAAAGGATAGCAGATATCAATGTTTTTTTAGAAAGGCCAATTGATTAATCTTACGTTTCAAAGCTATTCATT
This sequence comes from Hydrophis major, assembly GCA_033807585.1. NCBI lineage: Eukaryota > Metazoa > Chordata > Lepidosauria > Squamata > Elapidae > Hydrophis > Hydrophis major. Next base: position 227,827,581 of record CM066329.1, read on the forward strand.
TATGTATAATATTAAAGCAAGCATTTTGCAATACAAACTTAGTCTCCAAAATCCATATTCCTCAGCCAGTAAACATGAGACAAATTGAGAGCATTTGCCTAATTTATTTTCATTTCTAGCTCTACCTTGGTGTCTGATGGGAGAGGAGTAGAACTCTGGGAACTTTTGTTCAAGTCTCCTTCTGGGTTCAGAAATTTCAACAGGCCCTCATTCCTCTAGGAAACAGAAACATAGGTGTGTGTGGGGGGGGGAGGGGTTATTCCCAAAAAGCACAGCTATTGTTCTCAGGATCCTTATTCACCCTGTCTTCCCTGTTTTTTTTTCCTTTGCCCTCTCACTATGTTTCTACAGAAGAAAATTGGAATATATTTTATATTTGAAGGACAAGGCAGTGATGCAAAGTGTGTGTGTGTGTGTGTGTGTGTGTGTCAGGATTTTCTGGCTTGTTTTCTGTATTTTTGTAAGACGTGGGTTGTTTTTTCCTTGCTTAATGTAAACTTAAACCCATGAAACTCTAAACCTGATGCTTGACCTTTGATCATAAACCTCATATTCTTGTCATAAATGCCCATAGCTCTTGCTAAATTATATTAACACAGCAGAATCCAAAATCATCCCTTTGGCTTCACTCAAACACTTTTCAAGTGCAATTTGATTTCTGCTGGTTAATCCAAGCAGATTTTAGTGGATTAACCTGGCATTTAAAACTAAGTATTCCTGCAGTCCTTTGTGGTTGCCAAACTGGTATGAAGTGAAAATGCCTTGTCGTGCCACAAGTCCACAACTGTGCCTGGTGTTTATTTCTCTTCCTGTATAGATCCAGACAAGTTCCTTCTTACGAAAGGATATGATAAGTGCTGCATCCAGCAGAAGGGAAGCCTACACTGACAAATCAAATCATATCCATACACACTCACACCCATTGTTGAAATATTCATTATTGGTGGAGGATGTCGCTGCAATAAATTGAGTGGGGCTATTGACTCTCTTGGCTTTCTTAAGAACAGGCTTGGCCAGCAGGCATGCTTTCAATGCATCAAAAACATCTTCTACCCCATCCTGGACATAGGGAATTTTGCCAGTCCAATTTTCCCATCTCAGCCTATTCTCTGCTCACCATTTCTGTAGTGTGATAGTCTGCAATGCAAGGTTACTGCATCTTCTTTCCAGTGGAGTGGAAATGCTATGAGTTGGTACCTAGGGATTATATGAATATTTCATGCTATCCGTATTTATAATCAGTGTCAGCAAAGTATATCCTCCTTGAGTGTAGAGAGGAAGAATCTATGGTGTTTCTTTTACAGCTGGTTGTCATATTTGTTTCCTGTCCGTTGCAAAAATGTACCTTCCCTTTTGACGTCTGCAAAGTAGAAAAACACAAACATCTAAATTAAGTAAAGAGTTTCTAATTACCAACTTGCCTTTGACTTGATCTCCTCCTGCTGTACTCTCAAGGTGGACAGAGATTGAACATTGATTTGTGACCAAAAGGAAGCCAGTCAGACTGGAAGTTATCAGTCATTCTTTGTAATGATAAAGATTGATATTGAAACTGGCCTAAGACACTTTATTGTCCCTCCACTTGGTGCTCAGCAACCAAAGAAATACCTCTTGGAATCAAGCAGTGTGAGCACTTCTCCTGTAACATTGCAAAAAATCTAGGTTTCGCCTTTTTGAACTGCAAGGAATTTCAATTGATGCTTCCTCTTCCAATGCAGTATTTGCATTTGAGTGGATTGTGGGTTGTGTGTTTTTTTCTCCCTGGAGCTGTAGCTCACCTTTTAAAGCAGCCATGGCACTGCTACAGTGTGGTCCAAATCAAAGTAAACAACCAAAGAGATTGCAGTAGATAAACAAGAGGCCACAGGAGTTATTCTGAAAGAGAAAAGACATTTGAATATTGTCTCAGTTGTCTAGGATAGAATAGACCAATGAGTTAGTCTTGCAGAAGTTGTTGGACTTCAACAGTCAAGGTCAATAAGCCATGGTGATGGAGGTTGTCAGTAAACATTTAAAAGGCTATCAATTTCAGCCCCTGTTCCATGGTTTTGCTTTCAATCAGTGGGCTGAGTGAGTTTACCCCTGGTCAGTTGCTAGCTGTCATGAGGGACTTGGGCCAAGAGATCTATAGGGCTGTCTTCTTGCTGTTATTACCACCAACTGCCAAACTCTGAGGCAACAGCATCTGCTTAACACCAAAAGCCATTTTCCAAACACAATTCTCCTGGAGCTTCTTCAACAAGTTTGAGAAGAAATTGAGAAGAAAGGGAAGGGAGGGATCATAAGAAATCCTGTTTCTCTTCTAAAACCAATATAGTGCCACAATACATTAAGGTGGAGATTTTCATTCATTCATTCATTCATTCATTCATTCATTCATTCATTCATTCATTCATTCATTCATATTATCTTCATGAGAAGTGGTGAATTGGCTGGTCCTTTCATGTAGTGGAAGAACTTACAGCAATCTCCAAAATCTTTATCAGTCTGGGAACCAACCATGACACTGATCACCTGGCTTGCTTTGCTGCAAAGAAAGAACCATGGAAGTCAGATTGATGCTTCTTCTGCTCCTATAACAGGGCTGATGTCACACTCCTGGCCTACAGGCCGAATGCGTCATGTGCTGGCCACGTCCATGCCCGGTTTATGAAGAGGGAAAAGGTCCCAATATGTCACGTGGTGCTGCTGTGACAACATGAGTTTGACATCCTGTCCTATAGCAATAGGAGCAGAACCAACTGACCATAAGTGTTTGCAATAGGGTCAGGTCCTGGCAGATGCTCAGTGATGGCAACCCTGCCACCCACCCACCCTGACCACTAATCAGGGATGTCCATAGGAGAGTCAAAGCAGGCAGGATGAGAGTTGTAGCATCGTAATTGAAGCCCTCCTATTGTATACACCATACAATAGAAGTAGGCTTGGATTGTGATGCTATGACTACATGCTGCAGACACTGCTCCCACTAATTGTGACTTGAGATCAGTCATTATCTCTTTGGTATCACCTATGTTTTTGGGATTTTCTTTATTTTATTGTATTATTATTTTTGCTAAAGCAGAACGATTATAGAGTAGGGAAAGAAGAGAAACAACTTTTATAGAATGCTGTTCATACTCATTTAATCTTCTCCCCCAAATCCTGAATATAATCCTGAGAATTGGACATTGGGATGGAGACCCAAAGAACTCTGTTCAAAACCTGTGCTACTTACTGTATTTATTCTTTTTCCTCACTCATACCTGTGCTGAATTTCAATTGTGTGGTTTTCCTGGAAGTTCAGTTGTGTGATTTTCTTTGGAAATAGAACGGATATTGAACCAGTTTGATTGTAAAACTGGTATGTCTTGAGAAGAACAGATGGATGAGATGAAAGAGTCTTAGCTGGGGGGGAAATATAAGCTCTAGTCTTGAAATCATGGAAGATTTTTCTAATGGCTGTGCATTGTATCTAGTAATTTTTCTTTAAGGAAAGGCTCTATATAAACCTTTTATGCTGCACTGTGATTTCAACAGAGCATTTATTTCTTAACCAAAATAAACTGCTGCCCAAACATCAACAATGGTTTTCCTGATCTTCCAGAAATTAGAGATAACAGAAAGCATGTCCTTGGGCAGGAGGGAACAGGTAACAGGTCCCATGCGGTTCTGTTGCTGAGTCTATATTGTCATTGAAAGATTTATTGTAGTTTTCCCCATTGACAGTGCTGGCTGGGGATGATAGGGATGGCAGTCCAGGATCTCTGAAAATGTGTTTTGTCAGTTCTTTTTGTTGCCCTTGAAAATGAATAATTGTCTTTCAGGTTTTGAGTGCTTGGTGTGACATTCCTCTGTGGCTGTTCTGAACTTCTTGCTCTTTAGCTTGTATAGCAGCCTTTCTCCAGCTGCCATAATCTCAGGCCATTTACTATGCTGACTGAGGCCAGTGGGTACTGTAGGTTCAAACATCTGGACTATGTTAGGTCAAGAAAATATGTCATATAATCAAAGAATGCCAGTGTGGTACTTTGTCAAAATGATTTGCCATTCATTCCCACATTGCTTCCTTTACAGTTCTTTGCAGCTATTCTATACAATTTCAGTCAGTTTAAATAAATGATATGGCTTTCTATAGATTTTGAGCCTTTTGTACTCATTTTAACAAAGCAATGATGGGATCACAGAAATCGTGAAATTTCAATGTGTTCAGTTCATTTTCTGAATCTACTGTCATTATTATTTCTTTCATATTGTAAGCGCTCCCTAAAAGACACAGAGTCGTGGATACTCCACAAGTAGATAGGTACAGGGGAACCTCTCCAGATAAGGAGTGGTTGGGAGATTACCCACATGTATAATTTGGAGAAGAAATAGGGTATGCAATTTGGAGAATGAGGTCTTCCAAATCATTGCAAGAATGGGGCTTCTTCCGTTCTCCTAACCGTGCACCCATTTTCCTGAGACCTGGAAAAGACCAGAAGATTTCCAAAGGATTGTGAGAATGGACCCCACAATTTGGAGAAAAAAATGGAGTATGCAATTTAGAGAATAGTGCAAAGTGGCCACAGGAAGAAGGCCTGGCACAGCTAAATAGTGTTTTGCATAAAGTCACATCTCATGAGCAGTGGGGAAAAAATAGCAGAAGTCAAGTGGGTGTGGCAGAAACTTTCTTCAGCACCCCAACACACTTTATCTGGGACCTCTTCAACTTAATGACCCATGATTCTTGAATAATGATGGCAACTAGGAGCGCCTGGATTGGGCTCACTGAGTGATGCAGTCATGTGACTTCTTGCATAACAAACACATTGTTTAATGACAGAAATTCTGGTCCTGATTGTGGTTGTAGGTTGAGTACTACCGGTATACTTGTAATGAAAATTGGAAGTCATTTCTTTTAATATTTTCCTTTCACTTTTTATCCTTTCCATTTCTCTTTTTCTCACTGAGTTTAGTTTGTGTTTGCTTTTACTATGCAATCAACATTTTCACTAACAATTATTTAAAAATTAAACAAAATAATCTTCTTTAATTTCTGAAACTTCTGTAAAAAAAGCCCCCCTTCATCATATAAACCAAGTGGGCTAACAAAGCAAGAATATTAGCAACTTATAAAGAACCATGGCAAATTTAGCTTAGAAAGCAATAGGCAGGGTTTTGGTTTCATCTGCCTGGAACTATTTGAAAAATAAATATTTCACAGGTTCAGGAAAGAGATTTACTTTAGAAGAGGTATAAGAATCCTTGATCTACAAGCATAATGGAACCTGGACAGGGGTGGGGTTCAATTTTTTTAACAACCAGTTCTGTGGGCGTGGCTTAGTTGGTGGGCGTGGCTTGGTGGTAATGTGACTGGCTCTGCATGGCCAACTCAATATCACTCACATTGAGGCACGCATCTCCCCGCCTGGCCTCTCGTGACTGTGGGGATGCTGCAATAGTCGTAAGTGTGAAAAATGGTCATAAGTCACTTTTTTCAGTGCCATTGTAACTTTGAATGGTGATTCCACACAAGCAAAGTACCAGCAAAGGAGGGGAAAAAAACTCCAGAGGCGTTCCTGAGACAGGAAGTCTAGTCCTACCAAGAATGTAATAGGCTTAATGGAGAGGCAGTTTCTGTAAGCAACATCAGAATGTTTCCTTCCTGCCTTTCTTACAGGATTAGGCCAGTAATTTCTCCTAACAACCGGTTCTCTGAACTGCTTAGAATGTTAACAACCGGTTATAGCAAATAGGTGCGAACTGGTAGAATCCCACCCCTGAACCTGGAATTTCCATCACAAGTCATGATGGTTGGAAGTTGAAGCACCCATATGACTGACCTGATTTTGCAAACGTTTTTGTGGCTGTGATTAAATAAATGCCACAGTTCTTAAACAAGTCAATGTATTCCTACGGATGTCTTTTGCTGGAAACAGACCGAAAAGCCCAGTTTCTTTCAAAAAATGTTGTAAATTTTATCACATGACCACCAAATGCTGCAACTGGCTGTAAAGGAAAACCAGTTGTCAAGTGCCTGAAATGTGATCATGTGACTTTGTGGGGGAAGGGTGCTGCCATCAGAACTCCAGAACTGGAGATCCTAACCAGTGGTTGGATTCAAAAAATTTTACTAGTGGTTCTGTGGGCATGGCCTGGTGGGTGTGGCATGGCTTGGTGGGTGTGGCTTGGTGGGCGTGGCAGGGGAAGGTTACTGTAAAATCCCCATTCCCTCCTCATGCCACTAACCTGCTTTCCAGCTCCATTTGCCTGTGCAGGGCAACAAAAGAAGACCCAGCCAATCAGCTGGGACTCAGGAGGCAGAGAGGCGGGGCCAGTCAGAGGTGGTATTCGCTGGTTCTCCAAACTATTCAAAATTTCCACTACCGATTCTCCAGAACCGATCAGAACCTGCTGCATACCACCTCTGATAAGCACCGTTTGGGAGGTCTGTTGTAAGTTTGAATAACTGCTGAGAAACTAGTCAGTAAGAGAGGACTAATCTGTATTGTAATTTCTAACCTGCTGGATCAATGGTAGTCCTAGAAATCAGATGAAGGAAGGTGTATTAATGTGAGCCTCGATATGACTTAGGGGAAATTCATACTTCTCTGTCTTAACAGGAATTGTCACAGCAGCACAAAATAATTATTTCACTTCATATTGTTTGATCTATTTAGACTATACAGGTAGTCCTCGACTTACAACAGTTCATTTAGTGACCATTCAAAGTTACAATGGCACTGAAAAAAGTGACGTATGACCATTTTTCAAACTTACAACATTTGTAGCATCCCCATTATCGTGTGATCAAAATTCAGGTGCTTGTCAGCGGGTTCATACTTATGACCATTCCTATATCCCAAGGTCATGTGATCACCCTTGGCGGCCTTTTCACAAGTAAAATCAATGGGGAAGACAGATTCACTGAACAACTATGTTACTCACTTATCAATTGCAATTATTCACTTAACAACTGTGGCAAGAAAGGTCATAAAATGGGGCAAAACTCACTTAACAAATGTTTCACTTAACAGCAGATATTTTGAGCTCGATTGTGGTGGTAAGTTGAAGATTACCTGTATTTTGCTCATGCTCAGACATAAGGATTTAGGAAAGGAACATTCCTGAGAAAGAATTCACATGATTTCAGTCATGTAGAAGCCCTTCTTTTGTTTTATACAATCCCCAAGTTTACTAGTGTTGAGCACAAATGTAAAATTGCGGCTCAAAGAGTAGAAACTGACTGAAGCAAGGTGATGTATAGAATCCATTACAGTATGTACACATGGCCTAAAACTACACCTCTGGCCTTCCGAATATTAAACTGCAATTCCCAGAAGCACCAGGGTTGAAGAATGTTGGGGATTTTAATTAAAAGCTAGAGTCTAGAATCATTTGGGAGAGGAATTTGATACTCAGAGGCATGTCTCGTGAGCAGTGGGTATTTGATTCCTATAGTAAATTCTCAGTTCTTCCCTCATCTAAAAATACAACTTTGAGATGGAAAATTTTTGGCTAAGGTCAGTTATGGTAATGACCTTTTAAGTATTTTAAATTGTGTCAATATAAATTTCCATATGATAGATGGAAAACACAAACTAGATGGACTTGCACATGAAATTAAACATTACCATGCAGGCTACAGCAGCTCTTTTACTGTTATTGTCGTTGTATTTGGGTTACAAAATCTTTGCTGATCATTATAAAGTGCCAGAAATCTGATTTAGCATTTGCTCGCCTCTGATGATCAGGTCTTTCATTGATTTGTCCCCATGAACTTCATATTAGCCTTTCCATTCCCCACTTTGCATTTTTTTTCATATTAAAATTCATGTCTGTAAATACCTCAGGACATAAATGCTAGCAAAAATCCATATTCACGCCCAGGAGGCTCCTAGTATCAATTTCAGCTATAAAGAAAATAGCAAAGAACAGGAAAGGAATTGAAATGAAATGAAAGGGTCTAACAAAGAAAGACTATAAGCAAATTATTAATATGTATTTCTGGTTTGTAAGAAGGAGGATTTGGTGGTTAAGACACAATCTTATTAAAAGAAGCATGTTTTAAACAGAGAAATAATATCTTAAATGTTGATCTGATCCATATCTGATGTCTTTCAGATATGTTGGGACTACAACTCCCTGCATTCTTATTCAATATATCCTTCAGTCAAAAGTTAGAAATTCTGGAAATTGTAATTTTGTTATACCTGAAAGGAAGATAGGGTCTCTCATTTATTCCAGGGAATTTTTGGTTTGGAGAGCAGTAATCCAGAAGGTATAATCTGTAAAAGAGACAACATCTAATGTTAATCATTCCAGCTGTACATATAACATATATACATCAGCCATGCAAATTATTTTTCCCCAATGGCATCATTCATACTGATCTTGGCATTTAAAATTTGTGAAGTCTTCTAAAACCACAGAATTGTAAGTGTTAAAGAAAGGTATTATGGGATAGCATACAAGTGAATTGATGGAGTATGGTGGCTAATAGCCAAGTCTGGTGAGTTCCCACCTCTAAGCTCGCCTTGGTCATTTATGTGAGGTAGACTTCCGCAAAGCCTAAGGGTAGTTTGTCATGTGAAATATACCAGTCATCATCATCTTTCTTGCCAGGTTTGCGTCCCAGATGATAAATTTCAAGGATTTTGAATATTCTTTGCCAGCACACTATGAAGAATCTGTCAGGGAAACCTAAAGTAGAAATGCTTTTAATTTTCAAGAATTCCTGGTCTTGCACCAATCAGGGTAAAATGTAGGGAGGCTGCTTTCCTTTCGTGCCTCTTCCCATTGGTTGGGTCAGCTGACATCAGATCAGACCCTTGGGAAGAATCCATGAAGAAGGAGGACACTTAGACTCAGGAGTGGGCTTCACAAATTTTATTAATGGGTTCTCTGCGAAGTTGCCAGGTGGGGTGGCCATGGTGGGTGTGGCCTAGTCTGCCTCCAGCACCACGGTGGGAGTGGGGGTTTGCCCTCCCTGGCCTCTGGAGGCTTTCCTTGAGTCTCCTGGAGGGTGAAAACGGCCTCCCCGGGCTCCAGAGGCTCTCTCTCCCATCCTGGACTTCCGGGAGGCCCATTTTTCTCCCTCCCTGAGCCTTTGCGCTCACCCTGCACTTACCTGCATCCAAAAAGGGCCACGTGGGGACTCCTGGGGGGGCCAGGGCCAGCCAGGAGTGGGATTTGGGGGTTCTCCAAACTGCACAGAATCTTAGCTAGGGGCTCTCCCACAAACCCCCAGCATCCCACCCCTGCTTACACTCCTATAGATGTTTCTCATCTCTGTGAAACCTTCCCTCCCACAGCATCGCCAGTGAACAGGCAATAGGGCACCACCAGCTAATGATGTTTGGTGGCAGTAAGTCTGTTTTCCATCCAAGAGGGAGCCCTGATCAGACTGAGTTGTCAAGCCCACAAAATTGCTTAAGGTTATTATTAATGCTGTGATCTCGCATTTTTCACTCTTCCATGAAATGAATGTTACCAGCTGATCAGGAGCCTGGTCTGCTCCTCACTGTAGGTTCTGAATAGCATCTGGTCCATAGGAATTGGCAGGCAGTGTTATGGGGCATGGAGATAAAAACTGCCAAGATCCTTTGGAATCCCTTCTGGGAGTCCCCTTTCCCTTTCTAACGTCTTCCCTCGGGTGAGGAACAGCAATTTGGGGATCCCAGGGAGAGTGCTGCTTTCCCAGCTGTCCTGAGATTCTTCGTCTTCTCCCCACCCCTTCCCTGGGGCTCTTCCCATTTGAGATGATGGCCTTTGGGTTCTTTTTTCCTCCAATCATCCTTTATTTGATTTATTTCTGCTCCCTTTCAATTAGTCATGTCATTTCTGAGCATATTTTATTACATAATAGCAGATCACCTTAGTTAGATTAATGATATCCCTATATAAGCTATTTAGCTTTCTGCAATCTCCTAGCACCAGTCCCTGTCCCAAGAGGTGGTGCTGTACTGGCTCACTGAAGAAAAAAAAAGGACGACCAGTTTCGGTTAAATCGATCTTCCTTCAGACTGTTGACCTTTTCTAGAGGGCAGAACTAAATGTGATGGCAGCAGACCTCTATTTTGAATGTGAGTTCAGCCAAGCAGAATAGGAGTGGTGGTGGAGAGCAGTACAGGGATCCTTGTACTGGAATGGAGAACAAAGGCCCCTGCTTATGCAAACTATATCTATTCATATCCAGATAAAGAAGTTTGTTTTAATTAGCGCATCGTATCATGTCATAATTTGTTCCTATTAGATGTTTTCTCGAAATGCTGTAAATTCAGAACCGTTACACAGATCTTGACTGGCTTGATCAGAGACTTCATAATTTCCACTTTTCTTTCATTCTGATTCTTCCATGTTCTTTATGAAAAGATTGGCTCTATTCAGAACAGGAAAAAATGGTTTTGGTAAGGGATATAATGTCGATGGAGGATATTAGCAACAGCAGACTTTCCAGCCTAATTTTTGAGGTCTGCTTTGTCAAGTAAAACAGATGAATTAAATCTATTAGAGATTTAGCATATCTATTTTGTTTGTTTGTGTTTTTTTTAATGGAAAAAATAGTACCAATGATTTTCAAATTTCATCTCTTGGGGGGGATTGCAGGAACAAGGAGCTGCATGCAGTTCTCAGGCTGGAGTTGAATGAATTGATGTGCTGTCAGGTAACTTTTTTTTAATAAAAGAAGAAACCCTGGCACGATCAATCAAGAAATAAGAACAAGGGTTAGCACCTAACCAACTGATATTTTTGAAAGGCCTAACAAGGATTTGAAAGTTTGAGTTGTTGTACTAAATTAGGAAAAGTTTAATTAGTCCCACAATGGGCCTGGAACCTGGACAAACACAAGAAGCCTGAGAACACTTAAATCTGTATGGTTGTGACTGGGCGCATCAGAACTTGCCTTTGCTACCTGGAACTAAGGGCCTTGTTTATTCAGAATCATGAGACTTCCTGAGGAACAGGCAAATTGTGGGATCTAAGATACAGATATGTATGCACATCTTTGCTTCTCTCTTCCAAAATATTGACCCTTTATATATATATTCTACCTGATCATATACCCTAGTTTGGTTTTGAGTGTAAAAATTTCTGGCTTCCGGATTCGTGAGTGAAGCTTTATTTATCTGATGTGTTTCAGAAAGAGAAAAAGAGAGAGAGAGCACTTTCCATTAGTCAAAGCAGTTAGAAATAATAGAAAGCAAGCAAAAATCAAGCAAATTAAAAATAAAATTAAAAGACTTAATGAAAACATCGTTTATAAAACAAGAACTATCAATGTCCACCCAACTCAACAGAAAAACAACTTAAGCCTGCCTCCATAAGAATGTCTTTGTCCACTGACAGAAAGAAATTAGAAAAGCTTAGATTTCATATGACTGTTGCCTAATCCAGTATGCTTACTCTCCATTTCCTGACCAGTATCCTGATGGGTTTAAATTCAACATAGGACAATCCCCACTAGAATTCTCCCCATCTAATCCTTTTCTTGTCTTTTCTTTTGGACAGCCTTAAAATATTTGCAGCACCTGAACTGATTAAGAACTGTTTGAATGGGTTAGAGCACCAGGTTTCGGCTCCCTTATCTGATGAACTTGAAGGTGCTGTGTACAATAAATAAAACAATCCCAGAATCTTTTCAAGCTAATGCAAATAAAGCCCTGCTCTGTGACATCTTGTTCTGCCGAGTAAGCATCTTCGTATGCATATTTGCTTAGTCTGCAGCCCTCTGTGTATTTTCTGGAAAGGAAGCCCCATTGAATAAAATGGGGCTTTGTTCCAAGGAAAATTGATGAGAATCGAGCTGTATGTCTGCATCTGTGCTGATCATGAGTGCTAATATTAAGCAATTACATATAACCTCACCACGAGGGCCTTGGTCTGCATCAACTGCTGATTCTCAATAGGCTCTTCAAATCATAAGATGTTGTCAGGGACTTGCCTATATTTTATCAAACTTACTCAGTAGCTATGAGAGTTACAAATGTGGGCGAGGAGGGGAGACATGAATAAAAATATGGATTCTAAAGGATTTCTATTATATATGCTCTGCAACACTGATGAGGATGTTTTTTGAAAAAGTCTCTCTTCTTCATTGCATAGTCGATGAAATGGTTCCTTCTTAATCTGTTGCAACACACAAAAGAGTTCATTTTACTTTCAATCTGATCCTTCAGGTTGGGTACCTTTGAAACTGCAGTACAAATACATTGCTCAATTGCTCCACGAGATAGATTGGCAGCAGATTTTCCGTTTATTTTAAAACATTTAGCTGAATCAGAATACTCTTTTACCTCACATTCTGCACTCTTGATATAGTCCTTCTTCACCAACTAATGTAGATATTAAGATAGGAAAGATGGAAAAAATGGAAGGAAATTACTAAATAGAAGGTAGGAAAAAGCTGCATTTTTTTCCTGGAAATTTATACATGGAATTAGAAAAATTGACTTCTGACCTAAAAGACTTTAACAGATTGGTGCTACGAAGACTAAATCATTGGCCACAGATCTTGGCCCAATCTTGAGTCTTGGGGTTCTAATCTCAGTACCTACATAATATTAAAAATCATCAGAGATATTGCCACCTCCCACTTCTTTCTCTGTCCCTCCTCCTTCCTCAAAGTCTCTCTGGACAAGTGAAGACACCACAGACAATGGCTGATTTGTTCTGCAGGGCTCCCAACTGCTTTTAAATGTACAAGGAGAGATACAAAAGTTGCCTGTTAAGAAATAGGAAGGGGCATGTGCAAAGGAGGAAGGGAATACTAACAATACTCAGAAGTGTGCATATTTTCATGCACCAAGAAGGTATCTATCCTACCCAAGCATCCTCAACTCCAGCAGCATGGCTGTTGTCTCCATCAGCACTCTGACCAGCCTCCCATATTCTCTTATCTGCCTATCTGATATGAGGATCAGGAACTAGAATGAAAGACAAGCATTTCTCTCTCTTTCTTAAAACTGGAGTCTGGGGTCTTGCAACAAAGCTGAATAATGGGGATTCAAGACAGTCGACAGGTAGCACATGTTCATACAGTGCAGGTGGGAATAAACTTTATAGCTCCATCCAAGTACTGTCCACCACTGCCTGTGCTAGTAGAAAACTACACTAACATAAAATCGATCTCTGTGGTCAGGGGTGGGATTCTATCAGTTCAGCCTGGTTTTATAGGACTGGTGGCTCTGAAGAGCAGCTGACACTGAACCTTTTCTTCGGCTGGGCTTACTCACCCGCCCGGGCTCTAGGCTGTCCTTTATTCTTACCTTAGTTGCTTTGTGTGACACAGCTGAGTGCCGTGCATCAGCAGGAGATGGTATTGCTTGCAGGAGAAGATGTTTTGCAAATACTGTGCACATACACACTCACCAAACCGGTTGTTATGCAGGTAGGATCCCACCCCTGTCTGTGGTACTGTCTGTATTTACAGCATACAGTACAAATAAGAATAGGATTTGGTGCATTTTCTCAGCTTTGTTTGTCTCTCCCCTTTAACATGGTCCAGGGGCTGGTCTTGGAAAGGAGATGAATTTCCACAGCTAGTTTATTGGAGTTAAACAACTGGCAATATGTGGTATGTTTTTGCATAAATATGTTGATAGATTCTTTTTGACAGTTCGAGAGTCGAATAAAAAACATGTCCTTGACTCCTAGAGATCTTCCAATACATAAAATATTAGAATTTTTACCTCTCACCAAGCTTAAGTCTAGGAATCCGCTTTGGGATAATATACCACAGTCTTACTATCTAGATGAACAATGGCTATTAAGATGGGTGACTTTTAATAACCACCACTGAATAGATTGCGTAGATCCAACAAAATCACGTTCAGGAAGGCAGTTGCCCTGAAAAATATGCAGCCACCTGAATAGAATCATTACAGGCCATGCCATAACTAAGGCAAAGCTCTTTAAATGGAGATGACAGAGACCCCGCAATGTGCCTGTGATACACTAGACAAACAATAACACATATAGTTCAAGAATGTCTCCTCAGGAAATTTCAAGGCACTTGGGATAATCTTATCACAGCCATATTAGAAGCAGTTAGATGGTTAGCTTCCTCAGATATTAAATTATAACATCTATCCCATTGCAAATCTATGGCTCCATATTATGACTATTTTATTATGGTTTAATCTTAATTTAATATTTTATCTGTATTGTATTGTCTGCATCTATCTATCTATCTATCTATCTATCTATCTATCTATCTATCTATCTATCTATCTATCTATCTATCTATCTATCTCTCTATCTCTCTATCCATCCATCCATCCATCCATCCATCCATCCATCCATCCATCCATCTATCTATCTATCTATCTATCTATCTATCTATCTATCTATCTATCTATCTATCCTGATGTTTTATTTAAACTAAATTTGTACATCAGTGACTGCATGACCTCAGTAGATGCCATAAGCTAAATAAACAAACAAACAGGTTCTTTGAACATAACTTTCATATTATTTCAGGAGGGTATTAACCCTGCTGTTGGTCAATCATTGTTCAGATTAATCCAGATTTCCAGTCTGTTGAATACAAGGAAGAAGCTATTTTGAAACAACTGCATTTTCCCAATGCCAAAAAGAGAATGGCCCTGTGCTGAACAGTCAGAAAGAACACGGGGGCGTATCCATATCAGTCTAATGTGGCCAATGGAGGCCACATGGATTGCATGTACTAGAGATGACTTCACTTTGCTGCTAATAGTATTTTTGGTGAAGCTTGTTCACTGTATCCATGGTAAAACCTGGTTTGGGAGAAGGAGGAAGCACTACTGTACTTGAAAACTGGGCAGCTACAGGGGACCTATCCAGAGGTGGTATTCAGCCAGTTCAGATAGGTTCTGGCGTACCAGTAGAGGAAATTTTGACTAATTTGGAGAACTGGCAAATACCACCTCTGATTGGTCCTGCCCACCCACCCCTGCCATTAGCTCTCCAATATTCCCTTGTTTTTTACCTCAGCTGATTCGTGTGGCGGAGCGTATTGCCCGCCTCAGCTGAGCTAAAAAACAGCTCAGCTCACTCACCAGCGTTCGGACAGAGGTTGGTCTTTGAACCCTGTGCAAGCATAGAACTGCTCATAAAACCAGTAGGAAAAAAATTGGGAACCCACCACTGGACCTAACGCTATCTCATGGCTGAGCTGGTGAGTAGATGATGGCGATTTTAAGAGCAGAAAAAAGAGGTTGCTAGGTCATGTTTCTGCCACAGTTAACTTCAAGTGAACAAAATTCTCTCTAGAGAGCCACAGGTTCTTCACAGGGAACTGACTCAAAAGATGTCCTGTGCTGGAACTTATCAAAAATGGGTGCCAAGGTTTTTTTTTTCATGCAAACAATTCCTATTTTCTGCAGATATGGTTTGATTTAGTTCTGCATGGGTTTTACCTATACTATAGGTAGTTTTCATTTATTGTCCACAATTAGGACCTCCAAGCTGGTCAAGGCATTGTTAAGTAAAGCCATATTTTTCAAAATATTTTAAATTAGGTACATTTTCTTCTATAGTTCTACTTCAGCTTTCCCTTGTTTTATGGACCTGGGAAGACCGTAAAAGTCATAAAGTCACTTTTTCATTACCATTGTAACTGCAGATGGTCACTAAATGAGGCAGTCACTAAACAAAGACTGCTTGAAATCAACTAATACAAAGCAAGAAATTATGCTTATTTATTTTTTAAAAGACTTATTAAACTTTATAGGATAGGGAAGCTGTATCTCTCTAATCAGAGGTCGGCAAACTGGCCCTCAGGCCAAATCTGGCCTGTTTTTGTATAGCTTGCAAGCTAAGTATGTACAGGTGAGCAGGTAAGTGGCAGATTGCCAGGTCTGAGACTCAATCAAATCTTCTGATTTTAAACAATATACAATTGTTTAAATCTGTCTGTGAATCCAAACATGATAAAATTTCCCTTCTCGTTCTAGCATAAATTTGTCTTTGTAACATTCTAGACAATTTCTCTGATGATTTACCAATGGTACATCTTTTTATGAAAATTCTATTTATAACCTTGTATAAATTTCAATACTTTCACCCACATATTTTTCCATTGTTCCATCTATATATTATGACAAAAATTTTAGCTCAGTTTATTATCATACATTCTTTCACCTGTTCTTCTGTATCAAATTTCAATAAAAGTTTATACATTTTAATAATTATATATTCATTTGTACTAATTCTATTTCAAATTCAGTTGTACAATGTTCAAAACCATAAATACTTTTTTCGAAGTGCCAGATGCCTCACCTATAAAAATCAAGGAAGTTTCTGAAGTTATAAAAAAAATTAAATCAGGAAAGGCGCCTGAACCACATAGTATTAACATATTTATTATAAATAATTTAAGGAGGAACTTTTACAACCTTTACAAAACATAACTCCATTTTTCAAGGAAGAAAAATGAGAAGGACATGACCTGAGATTTGGGTGGCATGGATATTTCAGGTATTACAAGGTCAAGATTAATGTGGATTTTAAGAATTAGTATGTTAAATGTGCCATATTGAGAATATAAAATAGATACTAACCCAGATTGTGCTCAAAAACATCTATGTGGTTTTCAGCACAAGGAGCATTTTATAGATGAGAAATAATAGGCAAACATAAATGGCTAACTTATCATCAGATGCTAGAATTTTGTGAGGAGAATGTAAAATACAATGAAGTAAAAATTGGTGGCAGAGGGACATTGTTGTCAAGGGTTTTCTTATTTACTTTTTAGTTAATAAGTCTCTTATTTTTGTAGTAGGATCCTATAGTATTAGATTTTAGTTTAGTAGTTTAGTAGTCAGGATAAACTTGGCCCTGGTTTGCTGAGTGCTAGTAAGAATTCAGGTTAGCTAATGCATTTATACGGAATGTGTTGTGTATGTAATATAATTCAATAAAGTATAAGCTTGAAGTCAAGTGCAGGGTTCTGGCCCTGCACTTCTAATTGGCTCTTAAGCGGCCATACCGGATTGGCCCATTCTGGGGAATCCGATTGGCCCTTAACAGAAATGTCTTATTGGTTCAAGAGCTAATGATCCTAGCTCGTTATTGGGTAATTGTTACAAGGTTTGCCTATATAAGGCAGGTTCTACTACTGTTTAAACTGAGCAAGTATAATGTAAATAAAGAGCTGAAGTTCACCGTTCAGAAACTTGTCTCCATTCCTTCTCGCCCATGCTTAAAACTTGACAGAATGCAAGTTAGATAAATATATAAATAAACTTGAGATCACAGGACAGCCATAGAGAAACAGTTCTCATAGGCAAGGATAAAAAAGTTTGCTCTTTTGTAATAAAGCAAAGATTCTAATTATTATCTGGTTTTTAAAAAATGCATAAAGATGGAAGTTCAAGGGCTAATATAAATAATTGTGATAGCAGCAGCTAGGGGCAGCAACCAATTGTGGGAGAGGAGCAGTATGAAACAGGGCACCAGGAAGGAATGGAAGATAGGCTTGATACTCTAAATCTAGCACTAATTATAATCCAGTTCTCAGTCCCTGGGATCCAATAGAATAGATAAAAGTATAATCAAACTAAACTAAACTAAAGGTATAATCAATATAAGAGTAATTCTGACTCCATGAAAGACAATTTTTCCTCAGGCCTGAGACAAAGAAAGGAGGCTGTGTGAAGCAATTGTTTCACTACAACATCACTGTTCAGGCCAATTCAGATTTAGAGTGTAAGGCATCCAGAAAGTATCCATGATATCAATTTATCCGAGACATTTCTCTCCTATTTATTTATTTAGAAACAGATCTGGCATGTCAAAGGCAATTTCCCAAGTGAAATTATTTTCACGCGTTACACAGAATCCACCTTCTCTCCTCCCTTCTCTCCTTCCACTTCTACACTTCATAAATCACGAGAACCAATTAACTGCCACTGGAATTTCTTAATATGACATACAGAATAACCTTGAACTTTTCAACTCCTCCAACTCTCTTTAAAAAATGTGGCAGCTGAATTTTAAAGCTGACAGGCGTCCCCCCTTGAAAACTCCTCCTCCTAAAAGAAAGGAAAAAAAACCAGATACAGGGGTTAACACATTTTCCTTAACCCCCTCTCCCCCCCCTCACAAGGAGCTTTCAGTTTGTGGGGAAAATCCTCATGGAATTGGTTAACCAATTGATCAGCATGAACATCCCAACTCTTTACCCAACTAGCATCCGAGAGAGGGTATCCTTTCCATAAGACCAAATATTGCAATCGGCCACAGTGTAATCTAGAATTGAGAATTTTTTGAATTTCATAATGTGTTTCCCCTTGTACCATTAACGGTTTAGGGGGAGCGATTGGCGGTAGTCTTATAATTTATGTAGTAGCTGGTTTTAGTAAACTACAATGGAATACTGGATGAATTTTCCCCAATATTCGAGGAAGACTTAATTGGACAGTGACTGGATTGATTATCTTTGAAATTGGGAATGGACCCAAGAATTTTGGACCCAGCTTCTTACTGGGTAGTTTCAACCTAAGATACTTGGTCAACAAATATACTTTGTCCCCTACTTTAAAAGGCGGTTGAAGGAATCTATGTTTATCCACCTGTTTTTTATAATTTTTTGCAGCTTCAGTCAAAGCTTTTTTTGTATCTTCCCATTCTTTCTTTAATGAGTTAATCCATTCTGTTAGGGACATGAATGAGGGAGGTTGTCTAGGTAATTCTGGCATTGAGACAAAATCCATTCCAGTGCTGATTTGGAGTGGAGTTAATTCCGTGCTGTTATGTACTGCATTATTGGAAGCAACCTCTGCAAAAGGTAATAACTCAGCCCAATTTTCTTGTTGATAATTTATATAGCATCTAATGTATTGTTCAATCATGGTGTTAGCCCTCTCCGTTGCTCCATTACAAGTAGGATGGAAAGCTGAGGATAACCCTTGAGAGGAACCAATGGATTTCAGAAATTCCCTCCAAAATTTTGCGGTAAATTGTACCACTCTGTTTGATATTATTCTACGAGGTACTCCATGTAGTCTATAGATATGTTTCACGAACAGCTTTGCAAGTTTTTTTTGCTGGCTATAAAATGGGCCTGTTTAGAGAATAAGTCAATTATAGTCCAAATGATCGTATTCCCTTCACTCTTAGGTAATTCAACAATAAAGTCCATTGCGATCTCTTCCCAAGGTTAGGTTGGTTCAGCAACTTGTTGCAGGAGGCCAGGGGGTTTTCCAATTCTGTTTTTCATTGTGGCACAAATTGAGCAACTTTTTACATAGTCCTCGACATCAAGTTTCATTTTTGGCCACCAGAACTGTCTTCTCAGTAAATGTAGGGTTTTTAGGACTCCAAAGTGGCCTCCCAGCCAGGAGTCGTGGCTACGCTTTAGTACCAGTAATCTTAAGATTGTGGGTACATAAAGCTTAGTCCCTTTCCAAGCTAGTCCATCATTCATTGTCAACTTGGTTTGATGGTCCAGGAACCAAGGGTCAGTCAATAGGGCCGTTTTCAATTCTGTAGTCAGCTTATCCTCCAGGTGTTTGGGGTTACGGTTGGCTTGGGCTCGAGTGGTCACTTGGCCTGCCAATTGAGCATCTGAAATTAAGGCTTGTATATTTCCTCTTGGCTGTCAAACTGAGGTTTTCTGGACAGAGCATCCGCCAGTACATTTTTCCCTCCGGGGATATATTTAATGTTAAAGTTGAATCACTTGAAATATTGGGCCCAGCGGACTTGTTTGGGCAATAATCTCCTAGGGGTCTTTAGAGCCTCGAGGTTCTTATGATCAGTCCATACCTCAAAGGCTTCTGGCACCCCTTCTAGGAAATGCCTCCAAGTCAACAAAGCCCATCATACGTGCAAATGCTTCTTTCTCCCAGACCACCCACCTTCGCTCTGTGTCTGTCAGCTTTTTGGACACATAAGTGCAATGCATCAGTCGGCCTTGAGAGTCCTTTTGCAGCAAAATGGCTGCCACCGCTACATTACTTGCATCCATTTGGACAATAAAAGTCTGCGTCTGGGTGCTGGAGGATGGGCTCAGCTGCAAAGAGGTGTTTTAAGGCCTCGAAAGCTTTCTGACAGTCCATAGTCCAAGCCAGGAGTTGACTTTGGTTTGGTCTGGTGGGCAATGGGCCCATTTTTAATAGCTCCATCAACAGGAAGGCAACTTCAGCAAAGGACAGAATGAATTGTCTATAGAAGTTGGCAAAACCCAAGAAACTTTGAAGTTGTTTTCAGGTTCTGTGGGGTTGCCAGTCCAGCACTGCTTTCACCTTTCCGGGGTCCATTTCAATCCAAAAGTTGGATATTTTGTAGCCTAAGTAGTCCAATAACTCTTTGTGGAAGTCGCATTTTGAGAGTTTCACATATAATTTGGCATCTAGAAGTTTTTCTAGAACTTGTTGGACCAATTGAACATGTTCTTCCATGGTTTCGCTGAAGATAAGGATGTCACTCAAATACACGAGGACTCCCCCAGGTAAGGTGTAGGTGTAGCACCTCATTGATGAGCTGCATAAACACTGCAGGATCCCCCTGAAGTCCGAAAGGCATGACTTTGAATTGGAAGCTACCCAGAGGGCAGTTAAAAGCAGTTTTCCACTCATCACCTTCTTTAATGTGGACCCAGTAGTAAGCTCCCTGAGATCTAGCTTGGTCTCCTTCTTCCAATCAGACAGAATAGCAATCTGCCTGGGCTCAAGAAAGATTTCTCTTCAAACAGCTGGGTTACTTCTGGGTTTTAACAATTTCTTGAGTTGAAACACTTCGGTATAGCTCCCAAACCTCTTTCCTCTGCTGTCATTCTGAAAGCATCTATCATCTCCTCAAAACAAAGGATTGCAGATTCAATTAATGTTCTGGAGGGAAGGTCCCCATACTCTCCCCCCTGAATATCTCCAACTTTGGCTGATTGTTGATAATTCTCCATCTCAGGAAAAAGAACTCCAGGGTATCAGCCAAGTCCCTTCAAAAAAATAAAAGTTTGACTTGGGAAATAAATGTAAGGCATCCAGAAAGTATCCATGATATCAATTTATCCGAGACATTTCTCTCCAATTGATTTATTTAGAAACAGATCTGGCATTTCAAAGGCAATTTCCCAAGTGAAATTATTTTCGCGCATTACACAGAATCCACTTTCTCTCCTCCCTTCTCTCCTCCCACTTCTACACATCATAAATCACAAGAACCAATTAACTGCCACTGGAATTTCTTAATATGACATACAGAATAACCTTGAACTTTTCAACTCCTCCAACTCTCTTTAAAAAATGTGGCAGCTGAATTTTAAAGCTGACATAGAGTTAATAGCCCCAGGGGCTGTCCCGTGAACCAGTTTTGTCTGTCATAAAAGTTGAACACAAACTCTGCATGCCCAGAATCCCAAGGAATGGGTGGCCTAGAGCAGAAATGAACTAATTTACATGAACGTATAGATAGTACCTTTGATAACTCCAGACCAGAGGTGGTATTTAGCAGGTTCTTACCAGTTTTGGAGAATGAGTGGAAATTTTGAGTAGTTTGGAGAACCGGCAAATATCACCTCTGACTGGCCCTGCCCACATCTATTTTCTGTCTCTTGAGTCCCAGCTGATCGGCTGGGTCTTCTTTTGTTGCCCTGCACAGAAGAACAGAGCTGGAAAGCAGGTTAGTGGGGTGGGAAGGGAATGGGATTTTGAAGTAACCTTCCCCTGGAGTGGGGAGGAAATTGAGATTTTACAATATTCTTCCACTGCCATGCCCCCCAAGCTACACCTACCAAGCCATGCCATACCCACCAAGCCACGCCCACAGAACCAGTAGTTAAAAAAAAATTGAATCCCACCACTGCTCCAGGCTAGCAACTTCACCCAATAGTTTCATGTAGATATTAGAAGGAGGGAGAGAGTCAAGCCCCGAGGCATAATAAAATGGAGGAGCTCAGGAGCAGACACAGCTGAGTGGAACTGACCTTGGAAGGAGAACTATGGTAAATTATGCTTCCCACCCCGCAACCCCTAAGTAAGCTTGCTGGCCTTCTGCAAACCTCTTAAGACCCAGTCTGTTGGACATGGCGGTCAGCAGATTGAGCTCATAAGTTACATGAATTTGTTGACTGATTTACCCTCAGTGATCATTTTTTTTCCTATTTGATACAGCTTTATTAATTGCATTTTGTTTTGTATTGATGTTTTTATTGTGTTAGCCACCCAAAGTCACTTTATGTGAGATGGGCAGCCATATAAATCTAATGAATAAATAAATAAGCTATGATCAATGGTATTGAACACTGCTAAAAGAGCAAGCGAGGCGAGGGTGATACACTACCCCTACCCTAAGCCCACCAGAGATCAATAACAAGCATGATCAGTACTATCTCAGTACTATAATCCATCCTAAAATGCAACTGAAAGGAATCCATATAATCTGCTTCCTCCAGGCTCCTATGGAATTTCAGACCTATAACCTTCTCAACAATCTTCCCTAATAAGAGACAGTTGGAGACCAGACAAAAGATTAGATTCAGTGATGCTTATTTCTGTAAGCTGCCCAGAGTCACCTTGAGTTTGGGGACCATATATGGTGTGTATATATACATACATACATACATACATTCTCAAGGAACCACCACTTTACCATGGCAAGCATTCTGTGTCAGAATTTCAAAAGATTGTCCATCTCTGGATAAAAAAAGGAATATAATTCTTAATTACTACTGAGAACAATATGAAGCTAGATGGGACCTCCCAGGAGCACCAGAGCTGTCTGACTGATTAGTACATAAAATTGTAGAAGAGTGTAGTATAGTTGCATGCAAATATTTGGCATCCTGCTCAAATTTGTATTTCAGTGAACAATATTTGGAAGCTGTCATTTTTATCAAAGAAAATCTGATTGAAAGAGTACCCAGATTTTGGCATTTCCCATATTCACAGCTTCTTCTCTGAACCTGTACACAATTGGGCATAAATTGTAAGCATGCATTACAATTTACAGAAATATATGTTTAACTCAGTGCTTAACTCAGTACCAGGCAGAAATTGTTCAGCTTGTATGCATAGCTTGAGTTAGAGTGTTTCAATACTGTCCTTGATCTTCTCCAGTAAGTCACAATGTATGCTGGAAACGAGCAGGGACTCTTTTTCTAATAGCATGCCTATATATTTTGTATTTAAACTGCCTATATTTAACTACAAGGCCCTTGGATTCAGAGCTGTAAAATTTAGTGAGTCCCCCCCATACCCCACCCTACATTCTTTAACCCAACTAAAATGTGCATGGACAGGGAAGTTCTGGACATCATTTGGAGAAAGCAATGCTGAGTTGGATAAAATATCTGACCCCCGTTTGTTCATACCTTCCTTCCTTCTGGTCTCCGCTCAGTCTTAATATTCAATTACCTGCTTCCCCTCTTTCTTTCCTCAGCAGTAGTCCTATTAATGGTCTCCCAAGGGCCCATTCATCAGAATAGAACTAAAGAGTTATTAAGGCCGTAATTCTTGGAACCTGCTGTTCTCTGGCAGGTGCCATAGATTCCCAGTCCTTAAGTCAACTGGTTTCATAGAGTTTGCTCCATTGTGGGCTGGAAATGACAGCTAGGTGGTATCCTTGGGGAGGAGGACACACAAGAAAGATGAGGAGGAGCCAGCTCCACTTACAGAATTTTGGGACCAAGATGACATGGGAAGATGTCCAGCTCAACCATGAAGCCATACTGCCAGAAACACTGGGGTATGTGTGTGGGAATAGTGGATGGGGAATTTATCTCTCTGGATCATTAGATGTTTAGAAACATATGTTGAAGAAAAAGAGGGGAAGAGTTTAAAGCCTGATGCTGGTGGATAAAGGGGAGTGGGAGTGGAAAGAGATTGATGCTTGAAAAATAGCAAACTTTTTATTATTTGAAATGTGTCTGCCTATATTAGATGGGTTAATATTCTTTGAACTGATTTAAGTGATGTATCAGGGTTCCTTTCCAAGTCTAATGTCCTCCAGATGTAGGATACCATTCCCAGCATCATCCTTCATCATAGCCCAAAGTCATTGAAAGTTGGGTGGCATACAAGTTTAATCAATTAAATGATTGTAGCCATTAGGTGGGAATTATAATATTTCATCCCAGCTATATGGAGGATGCAAGGATGAGGTACTTTGCACCAGACTTATACACAGAGAGATACCTTTTTAGGGGGAGGGAAGATCAGTTTCAAAATGTGTTGGACAATCATGAAATGAAACAGTCATTACTTTCACTATTGAAGAACCAGGCTGGAGATTTAAATCTTCTGTAGCAGTAGGATTAGAGTTGGCAAAATGGTGAAATTTATACATTGAGTTATATAATATTCTTACTAGTTCTAAGCATACTTATTGGTTTCATTTTAGCTGCATGAAACTTCTTTTGGGACTGAATATTTTAAAAAAAGTCATTCAAAACTCCATCAATCTATACTGCAAATCCTGCTTCTTCCAAAAGCAAATCCAAATCCCATTTGATCCATTCTGATTTTTAGTGGCCAATGAAAGTGGCTGAGGTTTTTTTTTGCGGGGGGGGTGTTTGTCTTTGGTTTCTTCTCATTGACATGAGTCTATTGATGTAGACACATTGAGGATCAGATAATTTCATACTAACTTTTGCGATCAATTCCACTGGATGTGTTGGATTCCAGCTTCCATCATCCCTATTTTGCATGCTGAATGGAAATGATGGGAATGGAAAGCCAACGTATTTGGAAGGCACCAGATGGGAGAGATTGTTTTTCTACTCACTTTACAAGTAAAAAAATTCTTTACTGTATATAAAAAAGATGGAATTCCTAATCATCCTTCTACAACACCAG
Source organism: Hydrophis major (assembly GCA_033807585.1). Lineage (NCBI taxonomy): Eukaryota > Metazoa > Chordata > Lepidosauria > Squamata > Elapidae > Hydrophis > Hydrophis major. The sequence goes on from CM066329.1 coordinate 227,852,321, forward strand.
TGGTTCCACTTCCCAGTAACGATATGAAAGTGATCAACCATTATTTTCTTTGAAGATGTTTTTCCAACTTCTAGTATTGTTGTGGTTCGCCGGCAGCAGGTGTGGACAGCTGAGGTCTTGGAAAGCGAGGACTCAGATGAAGGGTCTGCGTGTGATGCAGGGATGGGGCCAGGACCACCAGGAAGTGGCATGATGCCTTCGGAGATTGTGGAGGCTGGCATCAGTGATGAAGAAGTCCCTGAGGAGCCTGTGCCCAGTGCACGTGCATGCAGGGCTGCTCGAAGGAAAGAGCAGCTGCAGCAGCATGGGTGACTCAGGAGGAAGGCTGCAAGGTAATGGCCCCTCCCTTAAGAGATAAAAGCCAGCTGAGAAACTGGAGTTCTTTGCAGGAAGCAAATAAGTTTTTGTACTCAAGTCTGGTGGACATTCAGAGTATCTTGGTTGTTGTTTGGAGACTCTTTGTGTTTGAAATATTTCTTAGTAATCTAGTATTCTTAACAGCTTTGCACAACTTTGGCAAGGCTCGGTCGTATCAGAGACAATTCATTTGGAAACAGCCTTTTAACTGTGAAGGAACGGAATTCGTAAAGAATCATTAAAAGGTTTTGCTGTTGCCTCTGTTTCGTGTTTGTTTCCTTGGAATTTGGTTTGGGTTATAGGTATATTAGTGGAATATTGGTGGAATCTCATCCAACTATTAATCAGAGTCATTCCTCTTTAGCTTCTCAGCCTAAAAGCTATTATCTGAATAACTATTAGAATGCCACTTAGATATTGTAAATTTAGTCATTGTTAAGAAAACATTTAAATATATGATTAAACCATAAATAACATTCTTGTAATACAAATTTAATCATTCCTTTTTGTAAAATATACTTAAAACTCACATAATTAGTATAGATATTTAAGCAATTATTTTCAAAAACTACATATGGTAATAGAATTGACTGGTACAATTGAAATGAATAACAAAAAAAGAACCCTTAACAGAACACATATTGGAAGTTTATGCTGGTCAAAGAAAGTTCAAGTTTATGTGAATCAAAAATTCCAGCCTTGTGCTTACATAATTCTTATGCAGCGCACACAACCCAAGCTATCTAGTGGATATGCCACCACTATTATTTAGTCATCTTCCTGGGTCCTTAATAGCAGCTTGTCACACAGCTTAACATTTTCACAGCATGGAAATCAAAGATCAAGAGCTTTTCATTTGCTTGATTTTTTTTTACATCAAGCTGCTCTTAAAAGTGTGCTAGAGGGGTCAATGAAAAATTCAGCATCCCATCCAAAATTTATCTCCCCCTGCCCTCCCTCTCCCTCTCTCTCTCCCTCCTTCCCTCCCTCCCCCTTCTCTCTCTCTCTCTCTCTCACACACACACACACTCTTGATTCCCCCCACCCATCTACATTTATACTCAGCCTGATTATTGATTGTGAATCTGAATTTAATGATTCTACTGTATGTAGGTTCCCTTGATAAGGCAATGAGCCTGCCTTCAGTAGTGGAACCCACCCACTGACTTTGGAGTAAGCCCTGTTTTTTCATCAGAAAGGCAATATATAGAGAGGAGTAGAGGTAAGATTTATTTAGGAGTAGGAATAGAGTAGATTTATTTTTCTAAGGATGAAGAGAAGGGAGGATGTTTACATGAACGATGACAATCCTAGTGAACCACAGTATACCTGGTGCTGGCAAAACTGCAGTCCGTTTCTCATTTGCCAGTTTGATTACTTGGTGGTGGGAGGACAGACGCAGACTGCACAATCTTGGATTCCAGACTTGAAAATCCTGATTATGCTGCTGGACTGTTAGCTATTTTCTCCCCAGCCTTCTGTAACACTGGCCAAGAACAACCTTCCAGATACATTGGATTTCAATTCCTTTAATCCAGCAGAATACAACCTAAGGGTTATCGGAATGGAAGCTCAACATATCTGAAAGGCACTGGGTTGGTGGAGGGAATATGTTCATTTCTGAGTGTTATAAGATAAAGGGCGACATGTTTGTGTTGGCAACCGTGAGGTGGCTTATGGGCTGCAATAACTGTTGTATCTCTTGCAGCTATGGTGACATGGTTCCAAGCACCATTGCAGGGAAGATCTTTGGATCCATCTGCTCTCTAAGTGGGGTGCTGGTCATCGCCCTTCCTGTACCTGTCATCGTTTCCAACTTCAGCCGTATCTACCACCAGAATCAGCGTGCAGATAAACGACGAGCTCAGCAGGTAGATTTGGGAGGAGGAGGTGGAGACTACAGACACAGTGAGCTCAATTATCTGTGACATTCCACAAATGGTTTTCTGTTTCTCCTTTTACAGAAAGTTCGCCTGGCCCGAATACGCCTGGCCAAGAGTGGCACTACCAATGCTTTTCTTCAGTATAAGCAGAATGGAGGCCTTGAGGTATGAACTCAATTTTCTGTTCACTTTGGTGCCCTCAGTTTTCTCTATGCTGGGAATCCTTAAAACAACGGCACAGATTGTTTTCTTAAAGCAGTTGCCTTTTCCTAGGTAAGGAAAACAAGAATCAGTGTGAATGGAAAACATATGCTGTTCCTCCTCCTTGCTTGGGTCAATATGCTCAGTTGTTGTTATTGCAGTCAAAATGAGCAAACTGAAACCTTTGCTCTTTGGGGTTGTCTACAGCCCAGCCAATTCTCTCCATTGCATTCCATCAGTGTTAAGAATAATTTGCCAGAGCTGCATGTTAAGCCAAAGATAGTTTTAGGCAGAGCTAGTTGCCGAAAGATAAGAAAGAAAAAGTAAAAGAATGGGATATACCAGCCCTCTTTCCCTTTCTTGGCCATCCATTTTCTGTCATATCTGTTATTGTTTTTTCTCTCTTGATCTGTTTTTCTATTCCCCCATTTATTTACTTTATTTATGGGGATGCATACAGCACTTAGCCTAATTTCAGAAACAATCTGCAAATGCTCAGTCTAGACCTCTGGCAAAAAAAAGCCTGTCTCTTCTCTGGCAAAAAGAGAAGTTGATGTGATTGTTTTCAGAGGGCTTTAGAAATTAGGCTGAGTACCATGTTCATCCCCAGGGCCAATAGTTACACATCCTTGGGCCAAGCTTAGAACAGTGCTTCCACCATGAGTCACTTTCTGAAACCAATGTTGGAATGCTCTTCCCCAGGGAATAATTCTGGTTCTCTATTAACTCCAACACTTGTTAATACAATCACAAAATCCCTTGAATGGGTCATTGGAAATGTTGGCATTTGATTTAGATTTATGTCCAAGATTCCCATCTCTATGTCTCCCTTTCATCCAATCTAGGGGAAGCTGCGAGCTTCTTTTGTGCAAAGTCCCATTCATTAATGAGAGCAATTTAATTAAAGTGCTGTCCAAATAAAGCAAAGGCTCGGTTCAAGCATTGCATTATACTACAAAATAATTTGTTTTGTGTTGGCTTGGGTGAGCACATACATTGTTGTTTACCTAGCCCATTTTCATTTATTCAACAAATGGCAACTAAAAGAAATCATAGTTTGCTATATTTGCACCTATTCATTGTTAAGGAGAGGAGAGGGTCAGGCTATTCTCCAAAGCACCCGAAGGCCAGACAAGGAATAATAGATGAACAGCTTCATCACCGGAAGCTTTCAAGAAGAGACTGGACTGCAATCTGTCAGAAATGGTGTAGAATCTCCTGCTTGGGCAGGGCTGGACTAAATGACCTACAAGGTCCCTACCAACTCTGTTAATCTGTTAAAGCTGTTAAAAGATAAAGGAAGACTGGCTGAAGAAACAGCTACTCTGGATGGTCTTCTATTCCATCAAAGGATCCAATTCATAGCTCCTGGATTTTCAGGGCCTACTGTTGTCCTCAAGCCTTTCTATCAGCTTTAGCTGATTCAGATACTGCAGAGGTGTCAAACTCGAGTTCATTGAGGGCTGCATCAGGGTTGTGTTTGATCTTGGGGGGTGGGGGGCATGGTCAGCTCCACATTATTCATGTTGGGGGCGCTTGTGGTGGTCCGAGCACTCTGCCAGCAAAAACAGGCTCCCAAGCTCCATTTTCAGCTGCAGCAGCCTCCTGCAACCCTCTGCCAGTGAAAACAGAGCTTTTGGAGGGCAGCTTTAACTGGCAGAGGCACTGCAGGCCTGTTTTTGGCAATTTCCAGTGTGGTCCCGCAGGCCAGATCTATGCACCCCGCAGGCCAGGTTCAGCCCCTGGGCCTTGAGTTTGACACCCATGAGATACTGTGTCTCCTGTGGTGCAATAAACTTAACTGCTGTCATTCATGCATTGGTGTTTTCCAAATACTCTGTGAGTCAGATTGTCCTTGAAGATGGTTCGGAAATGTCAACTGCTGCACAATGCAACCTCCTACATTGCTATCAAGTCTTGCACCACTTGGTTTCTGTTCTGATTGCTAATTCTTCCTCCTTTGTTGGTCAATTCTTTGATCTTAGTTAATACAGGCATCATAGAAGCCTACTCTTAAAATCTATTTATCTTATTTGCGATATATTATATGACAGTATGTAAATATTTTTTCAGAAAAATAACTTCAATAAAGTCTAATCCAGTGCTTCTCAAATGTTCTAATCTCAGTTCCAATTTTAAATAAGCTCCCGACTTTATAATGCAACTGGAGTATTCTTTGTTGGAAGGCTTCCTACTTTGAAAAATATCAATTCCCTATAGACAGAAAGGTAGTCCATTAGAGAGGACAAATGTAACCACACCCTAACCCTGCAGTATTGTTTTCTAAATGCAGAAACCTTCTTTTCAATGGAAGGCCCTCAGATACTCGGCCACCCTTCTTGCAATCTGAAATGCAGTAATCTAAATATATTTAAAAATCGAATAGGTTTTAAAGCTTATGCACTTAAGTTTCCCATTTTTACATTTCCACTTCCATTTTACATTTCCACTTCCAATGATGACTCTGATAATTTAGATATGTGGATATTCAAGCTGGCACTACCAATTGTTGAAATGGAATGATTATGTGCTGGTATGTGCATCAGATATCCCATCTGCCTTTATCTTCTTTCTCCATCAGGACAGAGATCCTGATGCACATGCCTTGGCAGTGCGCAACCGATCAGCTTTTGAACAACAGCACCACCATCTCTTGCACTGCTTGGAGAAAACTACAGTGAGTAATAGGAAGGTGGGGAGAATCAAAACAGGGGAGGAATCAAAAATGGGAGAAATATGGGAAACAGAAATGGGACTGATGGGTGAAGCCTGCATTTGTATTTACAAATGAAATCTGCTTTCTGTCCAATACTTTGTGAGCCAAGTTTTCCACTTTACACTCTACAAAATAGCGAGCTACGATTTTGATGCTCAGATGGAATAATGAGGCTTTTGTTGCAAAAATACTTGAGGGTTTCTTACTATGGGAGAGGTTGGAACTGTGTTGATTTTATTCTTAAGCAGTTTTCCTCCACCCCAGATACAAAGATGTATATGAAGAACTGCACCCAAAATAAAAGCAGCAACATTAAAGGGAAGAGACTCATTACAGTAACTTTGTAGGGCAGATCCCTCCCCCAGTAATGGCTTCATTGCTTCTGGTAAAATGCTAGCTACTTTTATTGTAACAAGGATAACTGAAGTGCAGATTGCCAGCAGATGCAAAACTAAATTAGTTACAGCCCTTTAGTGTTTATTATTAAATTATAGTTTAGTGATTAAACTATAATACAGGACAGAAATCTTAGGATCCTATGTAGATCTTGAAAGACTGAATTGTAGTCCCCAGAAACTTAGAGTGGTAGTAGTGGCATAGACACAGTTTAATTGAGAATAACTCCGGAGACTGCATTATAATGTCCATATGGTGTAAAGTTTAAACTGTAAGCTATGGTCAACTAGAGTTCATATGGAGCTGTCCAAGGTCCTGTTTTCATTTGTTCTTGGTGCAGAAAGACTTTTGCCTGGATTCAGTTTATCTCAGCTGAACTTCATCACTGTCTTAACATTGTTCATCTTGATTGGAACATGGCTGCCTAGATTTGATATGATAGTCTGAACTGATTCTACAGGTTTACAAATGTATGTTCTATATTTTTCTGCTCTAATTGACAACTAATGAATTAGAAATGAGCAATGATTATGTTTTGCAACAACATTAATTTACTAGGATAGTTAAAACAGGAAGGGGTAGCAATGAAGGACAAATTTCTCTTCAGGCCTGGGGAAATGGTAATAAGATAACAGACTCGCTGTGAAAAAAGACAAGCGATGGGTATTGGGTGTCCTCCCGCCACCCTTTTTTCATAAAAAGCTATTGATGGCTGAATTTGCAGTAACTGACCCAAGAAGGGGATTTTAGAGTTTTATTACTATTTCAATAAAAATGTCAGTTCAGTGCAGGAAAAAAGGCAGAAACTATATTTTTAGTCATCGCGAATGGAATTGATAATAAAAGTGCTAGAATCATAATGCCTTAATACAAATTAATGGTGTCACCATTCTTAATATCCTATTCATAGACTTTTTTTTAGTTGCGGTCAGTATTTCTCGGAAGAGTATTGAGCTGAGAATGCAAAAACAAAGTAATCCAAATTATTAAAAATTGTTGGAGCAAGTTCCTTATGAGGAAAAGTTAACAATAATTGAGCCTTTTTAGCTTAGAGGGAGTGGTGGGGAAAGAGGCAAGTGAAGGGGCCATAATAGAATTGTATTAAATGACACATGATGTGAAGAAAGTGTTTAGGGGGAAACTCTGATGAAGTATTAATTTAATAATCCGATATGGGTACACTTGCGGAAGAAGGGGCATTTGGGAGTAAGAATAGGTTTGTCCACTCACATCAACCTCTATTATTATTTTTCTCCTTCTCTCTCTTCCCCTTCTCTGACATGTTTCTCCCTCATCCACGTGCAGAGTCATGAGTTTACTGATGAACACTCCTACAGTGATTTTTGTCTGACTGAGCCCCTGGGTTACCGCACCAGCCGCAGCACTTCTCTCTCCTCTCAGCAAGGAAGCAAAGGGGTTCTAAGCACCTCCTGCTGCCCCCGCCGCAACAGGCGCCGCACCACCCGCCTCACCAACTCCACCATGTCTGTGAGCCGTGCCAGTGCTCAGGAGCTGGATATGCTGAACAGCCAGAAAAGTGCTGCCCCCCAGAGGTAGGAAGCATGCCTACAGCTTTTAACACCCAGCCAATGGAAAGAAGGGATTGCTTCCACTTGCATTTTTCATACTAAAAAAACAAAGCAAAACACCTTTGACTACTTCTATTATCTGTAGGAGAGAGTGAGGATGGGGGAGACCCACTCAAATGTGTTACCAAAGCAATTCAGTCCAGAGCGAAGACTCAGCTCAGTAGCAAAGCATTTTAAGCAAGTATTCTCAGGTTTAATCCCCAGATGTTTCCTGCCTGAAGGGCCACTGATAACCAGCACTGACTGCTCACAGATATTTTTTTTTTTTAGATTGACATGCTGATAATGCAAACTGTGTCTCACTAATAGTAAAAAAATAAATTACATATAAACAAATAAAATTTAAAAAAACTCATAGCCTTTCATTATTTCCCTTTATCCACCATAATTGTCATTTGGTTGGGGCTGCTGGGAGTTTTAGTTGGGTAATATCTGGAGTGCCACTGGTTCCTCATCTGTGCCTTCCTCACTGAAGACCAAAGACCATCTGTAGAGTATGTAAAAATACCTCATGGTGATATATAAAGAATATCCCTAGAACAGAATACAATTAAATTTTTTAAAATTGTACACATTTAAAATAGAGTAACCTGATGATTTAAACTCCAGGTCAACAAAGTTTTTGGCACAGTAAATACATTGGTTGTCTTCACTATAGATAAGAAAGTCAAAAAAAAAAAAGTCTGGATAGTGAACATTGCAACACCTGAACACAGCAGAAGAGAAAGGAAAGAATCAGAGAAAATCACAAAATACAAAGACCTGTGCCAAAAGAAAACAAAAATGGTATCAATAGGAACAGATGCCATGGGTGCAATTGCAAAACATTTGGAGCACCATTTAAACATCATTGATAAAAATCCCCAATTGCAAAAAAAGCTGATTTACTTGCAACAGCTTACATCTTGCGACAATACCTCTAACACCATCAAACAAAAACTCCTGCCCACTCCAAGTCCTTTGGAAGGAGTCGATAGGAGGACAAAAATGCCAAATCCAATCTAAACATCTGGCTGACTGCCTGATTGCATATATGGCATATATATGCATATATATATATATATATGCAGTGTAATATATTGTCATAGCTGCTTTTCTTCTATCTCTTGCATAACTGATTTTACAGCTAATAAATATGACCAGCTTTGTTTAATAATACAGTGGGTCAGATTGTACTTGCAGCTCAGCTATTCTATCAAGTACAACCAGATCCACCGTAGGATGAAGCATAAAGGATATTTATGACCAGTTTACTTTAAAAAAAATCTGTTTGAGCAGGAGGAAGTTGGGCAGTTATGGCCTTAGATAAATTGGATAGAGAAGTTTAGGGTTAGAGTTAGGTTAGGCTAGGGCAACATGGAGGAAGGGAATCAAGAATATAAGTGATATGTTATTGTCCATGGATGTTGTGGATTGTATCAAGGCAGTCCTCCATTTACCACCATTCATTTAGTGACCATTGGAAGTTACAATGGCACTGGAAAAAAAGTGACGTATGACCTTTTTTCACATTTACGACCATTGCAGCAGCACTACAATGATCAAAATTTGGACGATTGGCAACTGGCATATGCTTATGATGCTTGCAGTGTCCCAAAATCACGGAGGTCACCTTTCGGGACCCTCTGACAAGCAAAGTCAATGGAGAAGCCAGATTCACTTAACAACAGTGTTAAATAACTTATCAGCTGCAGTGATGCCCTTAACAACTGTGGTGAGAAAAGTCGTAAAATGGAGCAAAACTCAACAACTATCTTATTTCACAACAGAAATTTGGGGCTCAGTTGTGATCCTAAGTAAAAAAAACTACCTGGAATGATTTTAGGAATTTTGCCATGGTTTGGAGGGCAGTTGCCATTGTTTGCCACCCAGGGTCACCTTTGTAAGATGAGCAGCTATACCAGTTGTTCAAATAAGTAAATGAATCAGGACTGGAGACTAAAGATAAAAGTCTCCGATGTCTGACTCTAGGGGGTGGTGCTCATCCTCATTTCTTAGCCGAGGGAGCCTGCATTGTCCAAAGACAATTTCCGTGGTCATGTAGCCAGCATGGCAAAGGTGCATGGAACACTGTTACTTCCCACTGAAGTGATACCCATTAATCTACTTGCATTAGCATGCTACTAGGTGGGAGGAGCTGGGGCAAGTAATGGGCACTCAACCGATCTCAAATGCAGGCTGTCAACATCTTTAACTACTGAGTCATTGTTCCCCTTATTGCTGGTGGCTGATGGGAATGAAATCCCAAACACCTGGAGGGTACCCTTTGTCTTCCTAGACTAACACATGAGCTGGTCTCTGTTGCTTAATACATATGAGATCTATGCCATGCAGTTCTATTGATTGATTTATTATATTATTCATAGGCTGCCTTTCAAGATTAACTCTCCCCTTGTGGTTTGTAACATATTAAAATTAAAATTTTTCTTTAGAACTCTTTACAATTCAGAGCCTTGTACTCTAGAAATATTGTAACAAGGTTACAGCAATGTTATGGCAGCAATAATATGCATGAATGCTTAAAAGTACACCCCATTGTGTTAAGTGAGACAGACACTTATTCCATTTTAAAGAACTGCTGTTTTCTAATCACTAATTTGATAGTGATTAACTACAGGTGTCAGCAAGTAGCTGATCTTGGCTATTTGCCCAGAATCAAAGTTGATTTGACCTGGTTCATACATGGATGGGAGACCACAGGGAACCTGCTAAAACTATAGAGCAAATGGTTTGTAGTTAGGTCCCCACTCATTTTATTTAAATGGATTTCTGAGGGCTGTGGGGGGCATGGGTGATCAAACAAGGGCTACCTTAAGGGCTTTAAGGTAGAAAGTGAGAATTATTTCAGTGCAATGGGAGGGCAATGCTGCAAATCAGATTTTTCTGCCTGGTTTTGTTGTAATGTTAGATTATTTTAGGACCATAAAGAGGTGCTGCATGTAGCTTGTTGTATGAGTCCTTGCCTCACATGGCTGTATTCCACAAAACACACTATATTACTTCCAACCAGAGTGGGGAAGCAGGGAATGTTATGGGTCTCCTTTCCTAAGAGGCCCATTTAATGGAATCAAGAAAAAGGGCCTTCTCTGTAGTGGCTTCTTCCCTGCAGTGATAAGATTGGCTTCCACTCTCATACTATTTTACAAGGCCCTGAAGGCATGTTTCTGCCAACAGGTTTGGGAAGCCCGGGATGATATGAAGCCCATCAACTGACTGGTCTTGTTTTTGTTGCCTGGGAAATATTTGTTTTTGTACTGCGCTTTTATCTTTGTAAGCTTCCTGGAGTCAGTGAGAGTGTGTTGGGCAGCCATGTACATTTTCTTAATTAATTAATTAAGCCTTGGCTTAGTGTTCTACATGAGCCCAACTACTGTGATTCATTCACCCTAAAGGCTTTCATATTGTATGACTCCAGCCACTGCAGTATCAAAATCATAATGGTTTGTTTCGTGAACCTCCCCAATGTTTATTCAGGAAAAGCATGGTTAAGCAAACCATAGCTCATTCTGAACTAAGCTGGAGCTTGTCTTTACTGTGCTAGCTCCTTCCTACTCTGTACACATGACCTGTTGAAGCCTTTCTTGCTTAAAGATATAACAGATACAGTAGTTTTTCTGGAAAGCTACATTAGAGTGGTGATCTGTCTATAACTGATGAAAGATGAGAACAAAAGGGTTGGAGAGAGGCTTTTCATTTTCCTGGGAAGATTCATTCCTGCTGAGAATCTAAGACTTAGTGCAGATTTAAGATTGAGTTGCATTAACAGGTGAGGAGGTAGGATGGTAGCTGATTACATCACCAAAAAAAAAATGTTTGCCTAAAGAAGTTACCAAATATTCAATGGACATACTTTCAATAAACATCCCCTTTCCAAGAATGATTATGGGGGAAACTGAACTGATAGATGGGTTTGAATGGAAAGAAGTTTGAGGAAAGGCTGAAAGAGGCTGTGCAAGCACAGAGAAAAGAAGTTTTAGGGAAGAAGCATAAAAGCCATGTCCATTATCTGAAGGAAATGATAGGGAGAATGGCTGACTGCTTATTGGCACCCGTTCACAAGAAAAAAAGAATCTACTGTAAGAAAGCAGGCATAGCATCAGCATCTGGAAGAACCAGAAGAAGCATTCACTGGGGAGAAGCATTCAGTCATGGGTGTTTTGTGTCAGAACTAGATGGCTTTTGATTACTGCTCTAGACTCCATTTGTGCTATTTCTGTTGAATCTTCCAACAGAATGAAGAGCTTGTCAGTCAAAAGGATGAGTTAAGTTATCTGCAGATTGACTGCTATAAATGTGATCTCTCCCCACACCCCACCTCCCTTTTGCAGTAATTGAATCAGCTGCTCTGATGCAACTGGACATTCAGGGGAATGAATTAGCCATTATGTGTATGTGTGTGTATGTGTATGTATATATATATGTAAATATATGTAAATATTTTTATGGACCATTTTCCAATAGTTTATAACACACAATGTTTACAATGTTTTTTACAATGTTCGCCGTAATATAATTGAACTACTGTATAGGAAATGGAAGAAGCCAACTTTTCATACACTGAGGTGAGCAAAGTAAGGCAGAAGAATGCACACCCAGCTGTAAAATGGAAGCTGGCTGGGTGCATGGATACCAGTAGTCTAAGGGCTGAAGGAAAAATGAACAAATAAGTGGAAAAACCGGAGGACACAGGAAACCAAGGAAACCTTTTTGGGGTCTGGAATATGGAAGTAATGGTACCCAAAAGACAGATCAGCAAGAGGTCCAGTCAGCAACTCAATAAAGTTGGGGGAGCTGAATTTAATATATGAATGATAAGCCAAATGTTAGGCTGCAGGTTTCCAAAATTGTTAAATTCAATTCCTTAATTTCAGCAAGACTCATGTTTCTTACAGTTTTGTTTTTTTTAAATAATGGATCTTCTGCCACCTCCTGGTAGAAGGATAGCAACACCAGAGGAATAGTACTGAACCATGAGCCAAGAGTCAACCATCCCATTGTCATATGCAGCAAAGGAAACTCCTGGGACATTATTTTACCAAGAGATCCGTATAGGTACAAAAGAAGCAAAGGCAGTTCTGAGGTTTTGGCGCAAAAGGTAGCATAGTTAAATTCCCCCTTTTCCTCCCCAGGCCACCCTGTGTCCATTGTCCATCAGTATCGTTCAATCATATTGTTTTAGGAAGCAGTCTGCGCTGCACAAAAGGGTCCCATCAAGCGACCTTGAAATGTTGGGATTTTCTCAGGCTGCAAACAGCTCACATGAGTAGACATGAGTAAGAAACATGAGTCTTGCTGAAATTAAGACTAGTACTTAGGAACTGAATTCAAAAAGGTTGGAGACCTGCAGCCTAACGCTTGGCTTATTTTTTGAAATCATGGATCTTCTGCTACCTCCTGGTAGAAGAATGGCAACACCAGAGGAATAGTACCGAATCAAGAGTCACCAAAGTCATTTTAGCTTAGAGTTAGAAAAGAGGCCTACTAATCATCGCCCTAATTTGGCATGTATACATTAGGTTAACTCAGAGGTATGTGACTTTCTTTGTTTGAAAGCCACACCCAACTTACCTCAGCAAAGCTGTATTCCAAAAGTAGATAAGGAAATGCTCCATGGGGTTCAGGGGCTTTTAAAAGTGAAACGAGTGTTTAAGACTTTGAAAGGTTTCAAGTACACAAATGACTCCATAACTTTCCCAAGCATAAAAACATATAAAGCCAGGGTCTGAAATATAACCACAGCACTTGGCCATCAGTATGGGTCATGATAGAGATGAGGATTGCACTCCAAAGCACTTTTGCCTGATGTGAACTCAGCTAATTGTGTCTTGCAAACCATGGCCTACAACTTAGCCAGTTGTGTGAACCCAGCCATTTAGATCACACACACAGTAAGCTACAATGTGGTTAGTTTATTATATGGCAGTTTTAGTATGTTGTATGACTGCAGCCAGTGTTGTTTGTAAACTCTATTTAATTGTTTAGCTTGTTGCCTGGACCTCATCAATGGTGAGCTTCCTTTTTATTCTTTGACGTAACATTTTCCCCCCTTACTGTATATTTCTGTATTTTTAAAAAATATATATATTAAATACATTTTTACAAAGTGAAAAAGATAAATACAAAATTGTATAAAGAAAAAAATTACAAAATGAAGGGGAAAAAAGTATTTAATCCCTTACTGGACATTTCTGAAACTGGGTTACATAATGAGAAAAGAATCACATTCTATACCTGCTGAAAGACGCACCTCCTCCTCAGCCTTGGCTGAGCTTTTAAAATGCTCATGCCTGATTAAGAATAATTTTCCTTTGTAAGCACCACGGGTGAAAAAAAAGCAGTGCAGACAGGAAGCCTTCAGAGGCAAGTTTTCACTCCATTAAAATGCCTGAAACTTGAATGGCACACAATAAGTGTGAAAGATTTACCTCAGAGCCATTCATCTCTTTAGTTTCCCTGGAATGACTTCCTTCCTTCTCTCTTTTCTTCCTCTGTCCCTCTCCTTGTCGGCACACCTATATTAAATCACTTATGCTTCTTTTGGTCTCATGAAGATGATCAAATAGAGTCTTCCTTTCAAATGATTGACTGACTATAATAGTCGCATCAAAATATAGAAAATCTATTAGGATGTTCATAAGATATAAGCATTTGATTCAGATTTATTTATTAATTTATAAAGTTTATTGGCTGCACATGTTACCACAAGATGGTAAGTGGCTTATAGTAAAAAAAAAAAAAACTATCTACATTAAAACATAAATTAAAGCCAAATATTAAAATCTAAAGGACACATGGGGTGGGTGGGGACAGACTGGGAGGAGGTAGGATCCATTGTTTTTCGATCAACCATTTCTACTGTGCTGCTCCCCCATTGAGACCCCCAAGCCAACTGGCAGAGACAGGTCTTTAGGCCCTTATAAAAGGATAGGAGGGTTGGGGCCAAATTCATATTGGTGGGGGGAGATATTCCAGAGTGCAGGAGCAACAGCAGAGAAGGCCCTCCTCCTGGACCCCGCCAGCTGAAATAATTGGGCTGATGGGACCCACAGCATGCCTCCTCTGCCAGCACAAGTGGAACAGGCCAGATGAAAGATTGGGTGCTACATATTTACCAACCAAATGCAGGAATCATTGGATAAGAATGTGTACAGTTCCAATTTCCTCACTTCACTCTTGTATTCTGTTACATATTTGGTCTCTTCCTTGTTTGGAGTGGAACTGGGCTATAATTCTCAATCATTCAAATGATTGAAAAATCTTTCATTTAGTAAAAGAAATTATCTTCACAGAGGCTGAATGCATGCACTGGGCTAAGCCAAGTGTAACTTGTTTTATTTATTTATTTGCTTTTTAAAAGTAACTAAAAAGAAAAGGAATAAAGCACAAAGATAATTACGATTGATATCTTCTCAAAGGAAAGAATACATGAAAAGTGCTTTAAAAAGTTTTAAAATATCACAAAAAAGAAAGTACAGTATAACATTATCAGTTACAATATACAACACTGAAACTTGTCTAATGTAAATATTATTCAAGTGTATGTATACTTTATTTCTATGTATACATTTATATAACCATTATTTTTTACCTATTGCATTTTATAAAAATGAGTTCCATATTTCGTTATACTTATCCATACAAAATCTATGTCTATAGGCAATCTGCTCCAAGGTGGCAAGTATAATCAGGTCTTCAATCCAGTGAAAGGGCCATTTATCTTTCCAAAATGCAATATCAGTATTGTTTGACCCTCAAGAAGAGCCATTTACATTGTCCACTTGTCAAATTCCATGTTGTAGATATGTAATTCAAGAAATCCTCTGAAAATTTTAACTTTTGTCCAAAAGTCTTATTTGTATAATCCACTACTTTCTCCCAACGTTGTAAATAAAGGACTTTGTCAAACCATGCATTCTTTAAAAAAAGCATTATTCTTATTACATCTTAGTCTTTTCTATACAAACATAGTAGAGTGTAAAAAAAAATTGTTGTGTAAGTCTTCGTTTAAGATCCATTGGCACTCTTGCTATAGATGTTAAGAAACTCTTCATCATCTAGGGAAAATATAAATCTCTAATTGTTATTCCTTTCATTTCTTATCATCTTCATATAAAATTGATTTATCAATAACTATTATAGGAATGAATTGCATGTTTTTAGTTGTATAGGATTTAACAAGTTGTTCTACAATCTCAGCTGTCTCAAAACCTGAAAATGCTACTGGTCCAACAGTGTTGTTAACAAATGTTGTAGCTGTAAATATTGCCATTTCAGCTACTAAGTTATTTTTTTGTTTATGGCATAGCAGCCGTTGTGAATCCAGTTGCTAATCTATATATACTTTTAAGAGTCATTTATCTCAGCATGAGTATTCCCCCCCTTCCCTCCCACATTCCTCCTTTCTTAATATGATTAAAGTCTTTGCAGGGATCATCCTGTAAATCAAGCTGTGTGGTTTAGTATCATTTGAAATATACCACATATTAATTTTTAATTTTTGCCTGTTATTGTTTTATTGTTATGGTTTTTCTTTTTGGAGTTTGATAAAATGTGTTTTTAAAAAAGCGATCATTGAGGAGACTGAAGGAATACAAGCAAACTGAAGATAAAGCAGCCTAGCTTTTGGACTATATCTCTGAAATATAATGGATACTTATAACTAAATATTCACAAAATGCAGGGGTGGGATTCTACCAGTTCGCACCTATTTGCTAGAATCGATTGTTAACATTCTAAGCATTTGGAGAACCAGTTGTTAGAAGAAATTACTGGCCTAATCCTGTAAGGAAGGCAGGAAGGAAACATTCTGGTGTTGCTTACAGATACTGCCTCTCCATTAACCCTTATTACATTTTTGGCAGGACTAGACTTCCTGTCTCAGGAACTTCTCTGGAGTTTTTTTCCATCCTTTGCTGGTACTTTGCTTGTGTGGAGTGACCATTCAAAGTTACAATGGCACTGAAAAAAATGACTTATGAACGTTTTTCACACTTACAATTGTTGCAGCATCCCCACAGTCATGAGAGGCCAGGTGAAAAGATAGTGCCTCAATGTGAGTGATATTGAGTTGGCCACACCCAGCCAATAACATGACCACCAAGCCACGTCCACCCAGTCACATGACCACCAAGCCACACCCACCAACTAAGCCACGCCCACATAACCGGTTAAAAAAATTGAATCCCACTCCTGACTAAATGGAACTGTTAATTATTTGCTGATGGGTTATAAACAGCTGAGGAAACTGTCCTAAGGTTTGGACAGGGAACAAATGATGGAAGATGGACATGATATATTTCAAAATAATTAAAATGTTGGGAATCAGCTCTTTGGGAGAATCAGTACTCTGCCATAGACCTTTGTAACCTGTAACCTCTGTAAGGAAGGCTGAAGTTCATTCAGCCACCTCAGAAATATATTGTCTGAAGTGACTGCATTTTTACAACAGGCTCCTTTTGTTTAGTTTTAATATTTGTTGGGAATTTTTGTGGTTCAGCCCATCGCTGAGCCTCCCAATAAGGCTGTTTATTTGCATTCTTCAGCATTTGCCATGGGAACAGGGAGTTATTGTTCAGCAATATCCGGAAAGTTTTTGATTCTCCACTCAAGTTCTGTTATTAAAGAATCTCATACTTTGAGGCTGGGATGACCTCTTCATTCATAATTTCTTTCTCTCTTCCTTCCTTCGTTTTCTGCTCCTCTAGTCGTTCCAACCTGAATGCCAAAACCCATGACAACTTGAAGCTGAACTGTGACACAACTGACTTCACAGCAGCCATTATCTGCATCCCCACTCCTCCTGCCAACACACCAGATGACAGTCACCCTCCGTCACCTAGAGGCCCGGGTGGACCCCTACGCAATTCCAGCCTTTCCCCTCCATACCTTCTTCATGAGACTGTCAAGATCTCCTCCTTGTAAGAGGAGGCTGGGGTGGGGTCAGGTTGGTGGTCCTTTCTCTTTCTGGAGTCCCTGTTGGTCAACAGAGTCTTATTTAGGATGTGGGGATGGGCTCTTCCACATCAGTGTTCCACCCCATCCTGTTGCTGCAACCTGGAGAAGATCAGAAGGAATCAACTTTCTTTTTAGGGGTGACATTGATACCCACCAACACAGGGAGTTCTTACATAAGAGATACCTGCCCAACTCCCATATCCCACTAGTCAAAGCCATAGAGAAGATGAAGTGGATCCCAGATGCTATGCAACTTCAGAAGAGTAGAGCAATGCAGGGAAAACTGGGTCACAGTAGATGGATCTCTGGGATACTCAGGAACATATCCCAGCTATGGGGGGATGGGTTTTTTACCCTTTAGATAGTTTTCACAATACCAAACCTCTTGTCTCTGAAGTTGTGAACAATGAGCTTTTTGTTCTCTCAACTGTAGAACTGAAGAAGGCTTTAGATTCTGGAGTAGGAAAGGAATCAAGGACTTTGGCACTCATGGCTTTAGAAAGGAAGAATCTAATGGTGAACATGTAGGTTACCTACAGGAGTATGGCAAGGGCTGACAGATGAGTTGCAGGCTGAATGTACAGCCAAAAAGGTCAGAAAACCTAGTTCTCAAGGTCTAGGTCTCTTAAGAGAGAGAAAACCTCTTTAATTAACTCTGTCCCCAGCATAGTCAAGAAAGTGCTGTGAAGTGATTAGAGTGATGACCCATGGATGCTTGCAAGATTTAAGGAGGGAAATGAAAAAGGGGGGAAAAGACACAGAATCAACAAAACTTCCAACAATTTTTCTATCTCCTGGCTAAGCCATGACATCACTGGGGTGGATGGAACCTGAAAGCTTCCCCAAAACCCCAGCTGCCACTTTTTCTCTTTTCTCTTACTCTTATTCTCTCCTCTCTCCCAAAACCTGTTCAGTCTCTTGGAAACCGCACTTTAAAAGAAAAAGAAAAAAAAGCCTATTGCACCAAAATGCTACACCTCATGGGAATCTCATGTATTATGATCCCAACCATACAGACAGACACACACACACACACAAAGAGAAGCCTGCACTTCCCCACATTGTGTAGCATAAAGACTGTGCATGTGTATTATACCTCCAAGAGGGAGATCCCAAGTTCACAGCTGCAAACTGTCACATGCATGTATAGCTGGGTTCCCATCTCATCTCACCGCCCTGATGGAAGATATGCTGTGAAGAACTGAACCAACTCTGCAGAGCAGGATACACTGGTCCTTGTGGCCATCCTTCTACAGATATTTTTTGGATTAAATTAGCAGGGAGAGAAAGATTGGATCTTGATATTAACCAAGCACTGGGGAAGAAATTAAAGATGGTAGAAGGCAAAGAAAAAACAAAAGCACTTTGGTGGGATAATGAATACCGTTCTAGGTATCAAACCAGCCACAAGGCCCATAGCATGCATCAAGTTGGCCAGCTTTCATGTCTTGAAAAGGATTTTCTCTCAAACAGGAATGGCTTCTTTGTTCTGACTGTGTCCATCTTGACTGTTTTGTTTTCTGTTTTTGTTTTGTTAATTATGTTGGATTCTCTCTTCTGGATATGTATCTGGCATAACAATAACCTACTATGAGACAGCTGAAAATCACCAGTCAATTAAGACACAACTTAGGGAATATCATACAGCCTTCCACAAATTGCTGTCCTCCAAATATATTGGGCTGTTTCCCACAATTCCTCAGCCAGCATGAAATTTGGCCATGCTAAAGAATTAGGGGAATCAGTGGTATCAAATTACAAAAAATTGCTCTACTGAGGCCTGCAAAACAGCAGTATATTAATGAATATGAATGAAATGAAATACATTCAGGCCAAATTCCTAAATTCAACTTGTACTGTGGCAGGTAGTTGACAAATGGGACCCACGAGGTGCTGAAAGTTAGTATCCTCAGACAAACCCACATAACGCATACTCTGGCCTTTCTTCCTCTCCATTTGTTTCTCAGGGTTGCTGTTCATTTATGCACCAGAGTTTCCCACCCACAAGTAAAGCAATATCTCTATGTGTTGGATAGTTAAAGAAATGCTGTCATTTTTTTTCTGGGCACTGTAATGCTGATCACAAAATCTACTTTTAACAAACTGGGAACTGGATGATGTCAAAAGAAAAGAATATGTCTTTTATTCTTTTTTAATCTCTCAAGAGAACTGGAAATTCAACTATAGTTTTAAGTACAAACGCTTGAAAAAGACCACACAAGACAGGTCAGGAACAGAATATAATTTGTTTGTTTTCCTGAAATCTCTTTGTTCCACCCCCCACCCACCCCCAATTAATGGTGCTATCAGGCATTCTGGGAATAAAGCAGCCCAACTGCACAATGAAAATCTCACTTATAACCACCCTAAATGTAGAATATTTTACCCAGTGTCTAACTGCTTCAGAGTTAAATTGAACAAGAGTTCTCTATCCTCATGAAACTGATAGCAATATTCCCAAGTTTTAGAATATATGCAAATTGGCATTTTCTTCCACATAGTTCCCTTCTCCGATCTCCAGATTACCATCTGTGATCTGTCTCAAATGAAGGCCATAAATATGAGAATTCTTACACATCTAACAACAATGCACCAGAATCCACTTGCAAAGCTTTTCTGGATTAGATAATGTTTATGATTATATAATACTGCTTCAAGAATGTTATGGTAAAGGTACATGCCTGAATGGTCCTCTCTAGGAGTAAAAAAACATGTCACCAAAAAAACTAGAAGGAACTTTTTCTAACTTGTTTATTCACCATATGCAAGACGTTTGACTTTTGTTTCTGATATGCAAACAAATCCTTTCATTTTCTGAGTGTCTGGGACAATGTTACTTGTTCATTTTGCTGAATATATGAATATTCTGGACAGCCCTCAATATGATAAAGTTCTTGCTTAGCCCTGTAGGAATGAGAAAAAAATTTGGACTAGAAAAGAATTCCCTTTGTTCTCATGCTGTGTGGGCTTGTGATGTGTATAATTGTAGTTTCACATCAACTCAGGTTCTTATTTGGGTACAAATAGGAGAAACAAAACTGATCTGGACTGGAGGGAGGTTGCGTGTATTTTGAGGGAGAAATATGTCAAGCATATGGGATGGGGTTAATGGAGGGTCGGGAGGCATGATTACTGAAGTATACTGAGAGAGAAGAGAGAAGATGGACACTGTTGTAGTTTTGTGCCAATAAACAACATTGGATGAGAGCTTCAAAGCAGCTTTGTACTCTTTTTATTCCATGTAGGGTTTCAGAGAATTTGAGGATGAGGTTGTATACTAGCCACTTCCATTATTATAAATATCATTTGGAAAGTTATTCAAATTATTATTCTATAAAACATTTTGTAATTAAAATCTAGAAAAAAGAAAAGCTTCAGATTATCTTTTTCAATAAAAAATGTTTTTAAAGCATACATTGTTGGCATGGAAAGGCAAGTCTAAATGGGGCTGATATAAACTTTTTTTTTTGAAATTTTGAAATTACATTGATACCTAGACATGCGTAAGATTTGTGAATCCATATGAATGGATATGGAATTTGACTACATATCGCTATGCTTGATTTTTTAAAAACCTCATCCTTAAAATAAGGAGAGCTTATTTATTCATAGGGTAATTTGAATCAAGAAATATTTTACTGTGATTAACATTTAAGTATATAAAAACCTGAAATAAATATTTAGAATTGGCCTTCTTAAACTAGAGCTCTGTATTGCTACTAAGGAATTTTGAGGTACTCCAATGTATTTTGGAGACACCAATACTGAAAATCAGTAATTAGGAAAAGGGTGGGGAACACTGTGCAAATATCACACAGCATTGAACAGGGCTATTTTAACATATTCTGCCCTCTGCTTCCACAAGCAACTTAAATGGCATAATCTGGATGTAACAGTGAGGTTCAAACGTTATCTCTGGTTCTACTTTTCCAGAATGTTAGATCACTAAGTGATTCAATTATTTAGTGAGTTATCATGTGACTGGACCCCATTTCTATTGCAGTTCTTAAGTGAATCACTGTGGTTGTGAAGCAAATCATGCAGTCATAAAGGGAATCCAGTTTACCCCATTGACTTTGCTTGTTGGGACCTGGGAGGAAAGGTCACAAATGCCATCACATGACTGCAGGATGCTGTAACTGTGGTAAATGCCAGGTGCCCAAATTGTGATCACAAGATTGCGGGGCGGTGCAACAGTCATAACTCTGAGGAGATATCATAGGTCCCTTCTTTCAGCACCATTGTAATTCCAAATCATTGTTAAATGAAATGGTTGTAAATTGAGAATTTATACAGCACAGAGATACAAAATACAGAAACCTCTTGCTTCTCAATGCCATCTAGTTTAAGTCATCCAGATACTTGCAGCTCAGTATTCATGGTTTCTTAGCTGCTGCTGCTACTAACAGAAGCCATGCTTCTAAATTCAGTGTCATGTGCAATGTCCAATAGAAATCTTGTTCATATGTATTAACAATTTCCTTTTAAAACAGCTACTTCTTTTTTAAAAAATTGCCATCACACTTCCCTTTAGTTATCTTAATTCAGACAACCACACCCCCTAAAAAATCCAAAACACCGAAACGAATACAAATGAATAATGAAAACGATCCAACGAAACTTTAAGCCAGGTGTTTTTATTAACTAAAAGATTCTTCATACCATCCCTGGACTGTCTCTGCACCTTCCATAGGAAGGTGCACCTCAATTTAGGAAAGCTTGTATTAAAACCATGTTTCTGGCCATATTTGTTGCCATTATATTTATTTATTTGATTTGTCAATCGCTTACAAAATAATAGGTATAAGTATAAACATGAGTAAGAATACAGAAAACCGATACAAATAAATGGGGACAATAGGACAGGGACGGGAGACACGATGGTGCACTTATGCACGCTCCTTACAGACCTCTTAGGAATGTGTTTTATGTATTGCATTTAACAAACTCTAAAACCGTTGAGGAGCTTATTTCTAAGTACATCTATAAAATGACGACTAATTTAATTTTCTCTCTCTCTTATACAAGAAAAGCAACCTGTTTAGTTCGCTCTCGATGGTTTTTTTGTTCACATGCTTCGGAGACACGGCCGGCGCAGTCACAAAGTGGAACTGCGATTCTCGGTATACCCAGAAAGCACGGCCTTTGAATAAGTATTCTGGGGATTGCAGTTTCAACTGTTGGGATAACATCGAGTTCAAGAAAACGAGTATAAAACACCGGAACACACTTTCTCGAGTTGGACGGTTTAGGAATTTAGGGACTGTCGGAAGCGCGCAGTAGCCAATCAGATCGAAGACTTTCGGGACACCAAAAAAGCCGCAAGAACTTTTGCCTCAACCTATCAATTTTTACACCCGGGAGAGTCCCCCAGCCAATCAGAAAGACTCTGCCCGTTTCCGCCAATTACAAATGAGATTTGCATTTGTTGACGAATTAAGGAACGGTAATTATATTCCTTAGCCCTATCGGAACGAAGCCTGCAGCTAAGAGCGCTTAAAAGCTTCCGCCTCCTTCACTCGGTCAACGGTGGAGCAGGGAGGAGGACTCAAAAGGCAGGATAACAAGCTAAATGACAGTAACCCTGACTACTCAGGGAAGGACTTCCGCCACTACCGGTCCATGAGTGTTTAAATCACGTGCCGCTCAACCATTAAGAAAGGGATGGTTGCTAAGGTCTGCCCAGAGACCGCCTCAGCTGTTGCTAAGGGGCGTGGAAACGGAAGTGGAGTTCGCCGGGGTCAGAGGCCGGCTGTGTTGATGTTGACACTAGGCCGGGCCCATAGATGGGCCAGAGAAGACGCCGCTGTCAGGAGACCGCGAGAGGCCCGGAAGCTTTAGGTGCCAGCGGGAAAAGGTCTTTTCAGCGAAACTGGCCTGCTCGGGACGGCCGCTTCCCTCTCGGGCGCCTCCTGGGGATTTGAATGCTTCTCTTCCTTCCGCCTCCCTGCTGAGCCGAGCCAAGGCGCCGTGGGACGGCCATACGTTGTGCTTGAGCCTGTCATCCG
Organism: Hydrophis major; assembly: GCA_033807585.1. NCBI lineage: Eukaryota > Metazoa > Chordata > Lepidosauria > Squamata > Elapidae > Hydrophis > Hydrophis major. The sequence goes on from CM066329.1 coordinate 227,875,425, forward strand.
GGCACTTCCCTCCACCTTCCCTCTCCCTTCTGCCGTCCCTTTCGACTCCTCGCCCCCGACGTCGCCCTTGCCTCCCTCCGTCCGTCCCTCGCCAAGCCTCACCCCCTCCCCGAGCCCTCCTCATCCGGGTAACCTGCCCGTGGCTTAGCCCTCCTCATCCGGTCACCCGGCGGCGGTCGGCCCCCGGTGCGCGGCGGTCTTCGTCCGACCGCCGCGGCCGCCGCCGCTGCTGCTGCCTCGACACGCGGGTCTTTCCGCGAGGCTCCTGCCCAGGGGTCTCGTCCCTCGGTGCTCCTCCTCCTCCCTGCCCCTTCCTGTCCCCTTCCCTCCCGTCCGCGCTTTAGCCATGACGATCCTGCCCAAGAAGAAGGCCTGCCCGGCTGCCGGAGACGGAGATAGGGACCAGCCCGGCTCGAGAGGGGGAGGCCCCGGCGGCCCAGGGGGACCCGGCGGCGTAGGCGGCCCTGATTCCCGGGGCTGCTCCGGCGCCGATTCCCACCCGCGCGGCGTTGGAGGAGGCGTCGGACCCGGGGATCCGCATTCCGGGCGCGGCGGAGCCCGTCCCCGAGCTTCGCCTCCTCCCCCACCGCCGCGCTGGGGACTGCCCCCCGCTGGGTCCCCTCCGCCGCCCAATCCCGGTGTTGGAGCCGGGGGCGACGGGCCCGGCCTCGGCCTACTCGACCCCGGAGCGGCCGAAGCGCGGGGCGGAGTAGGCGGCGGCTGCTGCTCCGGGCCCGGCCACAGCAAACGGCGGCGGCAGGGGGGGCCCGGCGGCGGGCTTGGGCTCGGCGGGGCGGCGGGGCCTGGGGGAGGGGGAGGCAACAGTCCCGAGCAAGATGACGTCGGCGCCGGTTACAACAGCGAAGATGAGTACGAGACGGCGGCAGCCCGCATCGAGAGCATGGACCCGGCCACCGTAGAGCAGGTACCCCTCTAGCGAAAGGACCCGAAAATCGAGAAGGGAGGCCTCTGGACAGGCAGGGAAGAACGGAGGGCATCGGGCTGGAAGCCACCTTTGGTGTGAGAGCCGAGGGAGGGCATCGGCTCAACTCTGGATTAGAAGACAGTGATGGTTTACTTAGCGCTTCCCCCCCCCCCCCATAAATGGTTAGACATGGTCAACCGAGATGTGGCTAAAAAGTACGTGTCTGGCCTACCAAATTGTTGCCCCTGTGGTATTCCCGATGAGTTTAACCCTTGATGCACAAGTTTCCAGACCATCTGCAACTGCTGCTTAACGTGTATGACCTGGATATGCTATGCCTCTTTTCTCTTGAAAAAAAGTTGCACCATCTTTAATTTTTAGTTTGCTTGTCCGTGGCAATGAGGTGTGCAAATTCATGTGTCTGAAATAATTTGCTAAATTGTCAGGATTGCATCACAAAGAAATAATCCTTTCCCTATCCGTCTTTGCCATTTTTATTTAGGAAAGGAGTTGGTTCAAAAAGGGATTGGGGGAGGGGGGTATTGTAGTAAGGTGTTAGTATGCGATAATCCTGAAAGGAAGAACAGTAATTGAGGATGTGGATGAGAAAGTGAACCTCTTCTGCTAAATCTGCTTAGCTGATAGTGACCATGACTTTGGCAATCAATATGAAGCTATACTAATGTGAGGCAAAGGAGAATGGGGATATTGATGTTTGGGTTCAAACATGTGAAGAAGGGGGGAAGCTGCCCACTGGAGTTCTATGTCCTGTTTGGGAATAAAACAACTTTAAATCAAAGAAAACTTTCTTCCCCAGATTCCAATTTGGTTTTTGATAGCAGCAATAATGATATTGTGTCTCTTGTTCCTGTTTTTATATCATTTAAAAAACATTTTTTGTCCAAAGCTTCATGCAATAGATTAAATTCACTTATTTTGGTTGTTTAACACCCCCCCCCCCCCAAATTGGTTAAGCTAGTTGATTGATAGTTAACTTTTATTTCTTATGTGATCACAACTAGGATATCATATCTGGTGATGTGTACGAGAGATGGATTATACCTGGTGAGGGTAAAACAAAGGGGGTGGGCATGAAATTTTAACATTAGTGGCGGGCAAAAAGGGAACAAGAGTTCCATTGTAATCAGGGGGAAAAAAAGGCAGGTTTGTTTTAGGTTGAGAAAGTGTAGCTGTAGAAGTCAGTGAAAATTGTTATTTTTTTCCCTGCAGTTTTGGAAGAGTTGCAAATATAAGTCTCCATGCTTGATCATTACTGATTAATCTGTGATGACAGTTATGTATTTGGCAACTGCCTAACAATGTGGAGGATATCTATACAAGAAAGGGTTTGCCTATTGTGAATTGGAGAGACTGAGGAAAAGTTTGATGGAAGAAATTCTAACCGTTGCGGTTACAGGTCCAACAAGTATGCGATTCAGAAATTAGATTTCAGCATTTATATGCCTGTACAGTATATATGGCTATATAACATTGATTAGGTTTTCACTTATGTCTAATTATGAAACCCAGAACATTTGTTTTTAATTAAGCTGTTCTTCAGGACTGGGCAATGTGAACTTTTTAAAGTGGAAATATTTAATTGAATTTAAAATGTAATGTGTGGTTAGTAAGCTTTGAGCCCCTTCTGTTTTAATAATAAACAGATTTCTTTTTGATCCATTAATTGCCCCCATGATGTTCTCAATAGTGCTATTGCTAAGCATATGCCAGACTTCCCAGATAAACCAGAGGCATGATCGGTTGAGCTAATTCTGCTTTATTGTGAGGTACATTAACAGAATCTTGCAAGTCTGAAAGTACAAATCTCCTGCTGTCTCCTTTGCAGTTTGAGAAGAGGTTAGGGAGGGTCCTTTTTGAGCCTATTTCTCTACTCCTTATGCAGCTGTGGGTTATGCTCTCTCTTACCTGATCATTACCTAGGCAGCATCTCCCCATTCACTCTCCACTCAAGATGTTTCTTACATAACATTTCAGCATGCTTAAGTTTTAACTTTATTTATAGTATGTCATTTCTTGAGAGTATGTCAGTATGTTTTACCACGCTTTATTACCAAAGAGCCTTCTTAGCTCAGTTGCTGTAAGATAGGTCTTATGGAACATGTGGAAGAAATTCTGGTATTTGTGATTCAAATCCCTGGCTTGTGGTAAACTAGAAGACTGTCGAAATTGTGAAATACAAGTGAGTTTTCTTTATCCCAACATACCAGTGGAAAGCTAATTTGAGTTAGGCACTACCAGACTCAAGCAAAATTATTCATGTTTTTAGCTTAAAAATACTGTACTTTCCTTGCCTTTAAATCTGCTGTAGAATCATTTCATATTATATTGGATTATAGGCATCTTTTTAGTAAAATTAAGCCATTTGAAGTTATTTCAGCTAAAGAGATATGTGATGTTAACGTGGCAAAAAAGTAGCTGGAATATTCTATACTACCACCCTAGCCTTCTTTTAGAATTGATGCGAAATCTGGATGACAAATAGTTGAAATGGAACACTTGACTTGGAATTTAACTTAAGGTTCTGGCAGATGCAGCAATTTAAATATGTTAAAAAGCCAGATTCCCTCTGCCATAGAAAAAGAAGGCAAAGTAGCTGTTTTAAACTGTAGCACTGTGAATTTGAGTCCAGCATTTGAGGGAAAACCTATTAAATGCAACAATTAGACAACAAAGCAAGTTGTTTTGGAAAATCGCCACGCTTTGTGAACTGAAAAAGCCCATTAAATATTTATACTGATGTATCTAAAAGTTTGGGGCAGGTTAATTTGTCTTTCATCACAAATGTCAAATCAAAAAGTTCTTAATTCACTTAAAAGGGTTTTGAGTAGCAGTGCAATTCAATTAAGTTCTGGGACAGGCTAGCTTGATGCCCTGTTTGTAAGTGTGTGGTACTAATGTGCCAGATCCTAATTGGTGTACTATATTCTGTTAAGATGCGCATGATTGGACTGTCAGCAATAATTATGAGGAGTAATACAGTCAGGAGCATGTGAACAATGTATTTTAGGGTTAGACCAGGCTGTTTGTCCTTTCTTCTAAAGAAAGGGGAGAGGGTATATTTTGGTAAAATTCATATTAGTCTTGCTTCTTCCATTGACTGGGTCTTCCTCTTTTGGAAAAAAAAAAACATGCTTGTGAGTATGAGGTGGTTTCAGAGGCTTAGAAAGTTGTAACATCATACCTGTTCCACTGTGGTAGAATATTGACATTTGGCAATTTTATTATTTAATAAATAGACTGCAATTTTGGAAAAAAAATCAGTCTGGCAACTTCCCTTGGTATAAGAGATCCAAGTTGTAAGCCAGCTACAATGTTACCCTATTTTAAGGTAAGACCAGAATTTATGTTAATAAAGCAACAGTTATTATAGAGATCATTAAAGAAGACCTACACAATACACAAAGTTATTTCAGACCATGCAAGGCAGCTCATTATAATCTCTCTGAAATGTTCTAGGTATAGCAGGTAGTTTTTGGGAAGATATAAAAAGAATAAACTTATGTATAGATATAACTGTGTTATCACTGTCATCTTCAATCTGTGACTGTCAGAGTATTTTTTAGGTATTGGGATTCAAGATATTTATATCTGAGGAGGCAGTTATTTACTCTGAAGTGTCCTACTGTTGTATCTACCTAAGCATCCACATTTCTTGGATTGTAACTTCACTCAAATAGTTGGTCAAGGATTGTGCGAGTTACATAAGAATACAGTTAGAGGGGCCCGCATGGAGTAAAGCGAATGTAGTTTTTATTTTTTGTTTTATTTCGACCTGGGTTTTGGAATCAGTATTGATTCTGGTGACTACCTGGAAAGCCTCTGCAGTTTTCTTGGCAAAGATTTCAGAAATAGTCTACCATTGCCTCATTCCTAGGGCTAAAAAGAGTGACAGGCCAACTGGCAGGACTAGAACTAATGGTCTGGTATCTACCCTGATGTTTAACCACTGCACCAAAGTGGGTGTCTTTGATTTTTGCTTAGGTACCAAAATCCATATTGCAAAATGTGCTACTACAAGTAGTTCAGTGGGCTCCTTGACTAAATGAAGTTGGATTCCATATGTGCATGGTTTTCTGTGCATTAAGATTTGCACAGAAAAGGAGTTTGAACTACGGTATTTAGATACAGGTAATCCTCAACATAAAACCACAGTGGGACAGGAATTTCCATTGTAAGTCATTGTGATTGTAAATCCTTGTGATCCTATGATCAGATCTGATTTACTAAAATCATAAGTCACTTCACTGTGATTATAAGTGTGAATCTAGCTGAATGAATAGTGTGCTTCGCTAAAAACTGGCAAAAAAATTGTTACAAATCATGCTCATTACAACCAGTTGTAAATGTGAGCTGATTGTGAAGTGCCCAGATTGTGATCATGTGACTGTGGGGATAAGGTGAGGGTTGTAAATTCGAATTTAGATCATAAATGATTTTTTTTCAGAGGCTGTTAATTTGAACTGCCATGAAGCAAATGGTCATAAGCCTCAGACTACCTGTGAAGCTATGATAGTGCATCATAATTACAGATAAATTAAGCCTTGAGCAAGAGTTGCATCCTATTCTAAGAACATTTGGCATGTGACATGCCATTGAAACATTCATGTCAGTAATGTTACTAAGATTTCTCATGATTATGATATATAATTTGGAACAATGGTGCCTTTCAAAGTAGTTTACCACCGGTTCGGTGGATGTGGCTTGGGGGGTGCGCTTTGTGCAGGCAAGAGGTTTTTCGACTCAACCTCCTGCAATCCTGCACTCTCCCTGTCGCTTCAGCAGCTGACGCGCGGTAATCTGCTGTGGCACACAAAGCAACTGTGCTTCAAAAGCAGGGAATAAAGGTAAGTATTGGAGCCCAGGCAGGTGGGAGGGCCCAACAGCAGCTCCTCTGAGAAAACCATTTCGGTCTCTGCTGATCTTCGGCGCTACCGATATGCCAGAACCAGGCCGAACTGGTAAAATACCACCACTGATTTGGAATAGATGAAAACTGTGCCTTGCTCCTTCCCAGTTAAGGATATAAGGAAAGGAAGATGTTCATTTTCATATTTTGTAAAGCGGTTAGACAAATTATACTGTCTGTGTGTGCAATTTTTCAGCATGATTGTGATAGGGGTATTACTCATTTCTTATGAATGATTGAAGGTCACTTCCATATAACCAGATGTATATAACCAGATTGGCTGTAGTCCTGATCTCAACTGGTTTCCTTTGTGCTACCATCCATGTACTTACCCACTCTAATTTCATATCTCAATATATTTATACATTTATTCTTAACCTCAGTTTGGAAGTGAATTGGTAGATGAAGGACAATGAAGGTGGAAAAATGATAAATGATTTTTAACAATTGAAGTGATACCTGTATGATTTGTTTACTGAATAGAAAGAATATGAACAAGAATGTTACCGTTGCATAGTTGAGAGGTTGAGAATAACTGTTTCCTCATCCTATAAGTTCATGTTGAATTGGGATGGAGAATAGAAGTGCACCATGTGTGATGAAACTTGAAATAAAGAAATATTGCAAAGTCAGGAACTATATAAAATAAGGCCTTCTTTCTCTTGCTGCATGTTCACTTCAAAACACCAAAGATTTATCCTTTTTTTACATATCCCAAAGAGGAGGTATATAACCTTATATATTTTGGCATTATCTGCTAGTTGTATATAAAAAGGAATTTCCTGCAAGTTAAGTGGACAGCAAGGTGAAGGATAATGGAAATTTTTTTTGTGTGTGCTTAGCACAGAAATATAGCAAGTTGTTATGTGAGAAACAGAATATTCCAGTCTCTTCTACTGATCTGTAGGGAATAGTAAGTCAGCAGAAGGGTGAATTTTGAGGAGTAGCAAGCCTGGATGCGTTGTTGATGTATCTTGAAGTTTCTATAGCCTGGGTCATCCTTCTAACTCCCTAGCTCTTCTACCTATTGCTGAGAAGTCTGGGAATTAGAGTCATCATATACCAGTATGTGATATACTCAGGCTGCAGCACGTACCCATTTCTTACAATAATTACACTGCATTTTCTTATTATATTCATCTTCTCTGCATTTTAATGTGCCAGATTGCCTAGAAAAGTTTCTAGTGAACTAATCAACCTAAGTGTCATAGTGTTCCTGCCTTATCCAGTGAAAAGTATAAGTTCTTTTAAAGCCTATTAAGTCTAACTAGTCACATTGTGTTGTTACCTGGTAATACAGGTGGTCCTCAAGTTACGACCACAAAAATTGTGCCCCAAATTTATGTTGCTACGTGAGAAATTTGTTAAGTGAGTTTTGCCCCATTTTACTACTTTTCTTACAACATTTGTTCAGGGAATCACTTCGATTGTTAAATTGGTAATACTGTTGTTAAGTGAATCTGGCTACCCCATTGACTTTGCTTGACAGAAGGTCCCAAAAGGACATGACCCCGTATAAATATGAACCAGTCGTCAAACCTCCGAATGCAAATCACATGACCATAGGGTGCTGCAATGGTCATAAGAGTGAAAGTGGTCATAAGTCAGTGCTATCTTAACTTTGAACAGTCACTGAATGAACCGTGGTAAGTCGATGGCTACCTGCAGTAGAATTCATTAGAGATCTTCATGCATATAAGCCTAAGGAATCTTCACAGGATAATAAAAACACATTGGTCGGTCCGTCCGTCCGTCCCCCAGTTGAAGAAGCCAGATCTGTATTCTCTTTGCTAAGTATTAATTGATGGTGAGCATGCCAGTTTGAAAAGTAGCCAAAAAAGGAAGTTTTACATCAAAACATAGCACTTGAAGCATCCACAGTAGTTGTTTTCCTGTCTGGGGGTATATTCCTATTTGTTCATTGTTGGTCTTTGTCTCCAAGGAAAACAGTTGGAGCAAGCCGAAACTTCTAGTAATAAAACAACTATGGATTTGAAAATTTTTGTTTTCAACCTAGCTTCAGGTATGAAGCTTTTAAGAAACCATCAAGATGTTGTTTTGAAGCGTCAGTGCTCCTTTTTAATACAGGATTCATTAATTAGTGATTTGCTTTATGCTCTTTTTGTAATCTTGTAGCAAAAAACATTCTGTTGGACTGAGAATTGCATTTTTGGTTTTCAGAAAATTGTTGCATGATTGAATGTTTACAAGATTATAGAGTAAAGCCAGAATTAAAGGGAAAAGAAACACCAGTTGAGGTTTCCAGAGGAACTATCACCTAATCTTCCTTATGTCCTTAACCTAGTGACCTGACTCTGCAAATATCCTCTTTCCCTAATCTGTTCAAATTCAATATTACTGCGGCTGATAGGGAATGGTGAAAAGATAGAATTGCTAACAAAGGGAATAAGAAAATCTTGATTACTTTAAAACCTCTCTCTCTCTGTTGCCAGTAGATGGCAGTGAAACTATTTGAGCCAAAGACAAAAGATAAATTTGGCATAGCATTCTTTTGAATTACCATTAATGTAACTTTTTCGGATTACTTGTGTGCCATCATGTTGGTATCAACTTTTAGTGACTAAAGTCTTTGATAGGTTACTGGAAGACAATATGTTGTTGGTCATTAAGTGAGCATTTCTTGAACAAAGTAGTGTACCTATTCAATACAGATATATCTCAATTAGTGCAATAAATGAATCTCACAAAAATGGTTGCATTATTTAAATTTACAATATTCAAAGTGATATTTCTATGAAAAATAGGGTAATTGGCTCTAGCATGAAACATAAATGTTTACATATTAATGAAACACTGTAAAGGAGGATACATGCAAAGTACATTTGCTATCCTATATTCTGCAGGTGCATTAAAAACAAGTTCCTATCACTTCATAATTTGCAGTAAATCAAGTATTGTGCTATTCAAACTCACACTAATTGTAACCTACTGGTATGCTTGAAGCAATGATATCATATGAAATTGTAAAATTTACTTTGAAAGTGACTAAATATGTTTATTTAGGAGAGAAAAAAGGATTATTTAATCAGAATGTGAAGAGGGTGCTTTTATTTCTTTTTTTTTTCTTTTGAAAAAAGCAAATTGTTAATCCTCCTATAGGTTGCAGAGTTGGATATATGGGTAGGATGATGCAGAAAACAGAATTGTACAACCAGGCATGATTATTCTTAAAGCGCTGGGTATTTGCAAAAAATATGGGTGTTGTACCAAAATGAGCTTGTAATCATGAAGCCTCTGGAAGGATGCCTTGTCCTGTATGAGTTCCTTAGCTGTTCTCTTCCTGCATCATTACCTCTCGCTTTCTCTGTACAACAAGCATGGAAGGTGAAGAACTTTAATTTGACTTTTGAATATGGGAATTGTGCTTACTGGGTTCAATCTAAGAAGTTGGGGCTGACCCGTAAAGCCTTAAATGGCTTAGGATCAATAAAGGGATTACTTCCACTGTTGCAAACCTGACAATCTGTCAAGGTTTGTAGGAAGAATCCCATGCTGTCAACAGCCCATCTTTCCGGCACGCATAGGAAAAGAGCCTTTTCCTCTGCTGCTGTCAGAAAAAGGAGCACTTCCTTAGGAGTTTCCCATCAGGTTTTTAATTAATTGGATGCAGTACAAATGTTACTGTTAATTTATGTTTTGTGCTGTTTCAATTTTAAGTATTTGTTAGCTGATTTACATTCTTATAAGTAAAAAGGCAAACTATAAAACAGATATTTAAATAAAATTGTGCATGTTTCTATGAGTGCCAATCCTATATAATTCTATTCTTGGTTACAGCACAATTTGGAATTAACTGGGGCCAGGGTAGTAATGATAATGAACACAGGGTTGTAATGATCGCTGCTTGGTGTTTCCACAGCCTCTAGTGGTTACTTATTGCATGTGGATAATCTTTTTTCTCCAACGTGGCTTTTCCACCTGGTCTCCCTTTTTATAAGCAATCATGGGTAAAACAGGAGAGAAAGTTGGTTATGTTGCCCTCCCTCATTTGTGGGATGGGGATGCTGTCTAACTTGCTGACATCTGCCCCTCATGTCACCAGCAGGAACACAGGTTCGAGAAGGCGCTGAGAGAGAAGAAAGGGTTCATCATAAAACAGATGAAGGAAGATGGGGCCTGCTTGTTCCGGGCTGTGGGTAAGTCCTGCCTGCTGATGGGATCTACCTTAGAGACGTTGGACAGAAGGCAGCACTCAAGCTGAAATGAATCTCTTCCCTCAGTTTTTAAAGTCACATATAGCCTCAGGTCAAATATTTACACTGTGTTAGTTATAGTATTTCAGATCCAATGTTAAATTTCAGTATTGTAGATTAGATCATTAACATTTAACATTTGATAACTGGTATTGCAGCTGAGTTTAAAAAATCCAAATGTCCAATACTCTATTGAAAATGGAATCCAGTTACTGGCATATTGGAAGTAAGGCGATCATCTTGATTTTTTTTGTCTGCCCTGTTGCTGCCACAGTTTCACTTTTAACCTCATTGGTTCCTTGAGCCAGAGACCTAGTAGTGGGATGGGATGGAGTCAAATACTTGGGCAAATTCAGACTTCCAGTATTTTCTCTGAGCGGGAAATGTTAGTAGCTTTTAACTTTTGCTGAGGAAAAACAATCTACGTATACTTTATTATTTTATTTTATTAGCTAAAACTTTTGGCTTTCAATACCTGTTGTTGGTTATCTGATTGATGTTTGTGGAAGAATCTGTTGCCATGTATATACCAGTGATGGAAAATCTCTGTACCACTAGTTATTTTCTTTTCCCCAAAACAGAGAACTTTCTTCAATTGGGAATGCCTCCTGCCTTATAAATCAGGAAATAGGCATGTTGGCAAAGCGGAGTTGTTGCTTAAGGACGCTAAGGCTTTATTGTGTTCTACTCACTGGTGGATAGCCTATGGGATTGCAAATTAGAAACAAAATTTTTGCACTCCGTCCTCCTCACACTCCTGAAGAGGTGGGATGAAAAATTCTGGCCATATTTATAGGTTTAAGGAGCAGATAAATGTCAATTGGTCCATTATCTAGATATTTATATTGCTTTAATACATCCAATTTGGTTGATCTGATATTTATTCTGTACAGTCTTGATATTATCTCAAACTCTGTATGTATGTATGTCCAAAATTCATTATTTATTTTATTCATCAATTTGTCACTCATTTTGCAGTTCAGACAAAATTTAACATCTTAGTTTTCTTCCTTAGCGATCCTCTCACTGATTTTTTTTTAAAAAAATCTATCAGTATTCTTCTTTATTTGATTAGCTCCAATTCTTAACTCAGAAATTCTACTCTCACTTGTTCAGAATCATGCAAGTTTTCCTTGGACAGAATAATGAAAATCATGTTCATTGTCATTGGCAAGCAGAAACCCTGGTTAATTTTACTCTTGTAACTTCAACTTTATATTGTTCCTCCTCCAGTCACTCTATAGTTTTATAATTCTTATAATGCATTGCCTTTTTGTAAAGCCCTAAATGGTTTCCTGTCTGTATTTCATATAATGGCTGTTCTTTCATCTTCTGTGACTTTCCTCTACATCCTTATCTGCAATATACCTTTCTCCTTTTGAGATAGGGAACATTTGATCTATAACCTGGATGTACCCAGTTGGACTTCCTCTTTCAGCCCCAGTTTGCTATACCTTCTGTATAGCTATGACACTTTAAAAGATTGCAGCTTTTCAAATGTGCTTGTGATTTTTTTTTATTTTTTATTTTGGGGGGGGCATGTTACCTGGGTAAGAAAGAGCCAATCTCCCACCTCCTTCATATGCTATGACAGATACTTCCTTTTCTGCAGCACAGTTGTTCTGAATGGATACTTTCTTAAGGCCAAATGTTGAATAATGAAGAAAAGTTTTGCTGGGGAGAAAAGGGATATAGAGGTCTGAAGGAAGAAAGTACAATTATGAGATAACTCCATTTGCACCATTGATGATATGTGGCTTTGAGTATATTTCCTGCAGAAAAATTCTGCACTTTGGGTGGAAAAGATTTCTCATCTCTAACCCTGCTTCTGTTGGCAGAGTTTTATTAATTCATTTATGGAATGTTGTAGTCCTGCAATCATGTATGTGTGATGGTATTCTTTTCCAAAGAATTGTTGTAAATTTGATAGGCAAACAAGAAAGAAGAGTGCTTAAGGGAAAAAAAGGAAAAACAAGTGAGAAGAATGTCTTGATTTTAGTTCCATGGACTTTTGCTTAGTTAAAATAAAATACAGGTAGTTTTTGCTTAACGACAGTAATTGGGACTGACAACTCGTCAATGAGTGATGCAGTCATAAAAGTGCAAAGTCACATGACTGCACTGACTTATGACAGCAATTGCAGTAGTTATCATTAAGTGAATCCATAATGGGTCATTAGGTGTCACATCACATGATCACAATTTGCGATCATCTTCTGGCTTCCCCATGAACTTTGCTTATCAGAAGCTGGAAGTGAAGGTCGCAAATAGTGATTACATGACGGTGGGAAAGGGCAACAGCCACAATTATGAGGGTTAGTTGTAAGTCTCCTTGTTTGGTGCTGTCATAACTTTGAACATGGTTCAAAGTTCAAGTGATTGTTACATGAGGGCTTTCTCCTCCGTGCTGCATCGAGAGCCCAGGATGGGTTGACTCCTTCCAATGACATCGTAGCTGAGTCTGTACTAAGATATATAAAAGCCAGCCCCTGGGAGAGACTCCAGCTTTTGACTCAGCTCCTTTCAGTCAGTAGCTGTGTCTCTGAAAGCGTTCTGTTAGATAGCATTCACCAGTGATCTTCAGTACTTTTTTCCTCTCTTCAAGCAGCTCCCAGGGATCTGGGCAGCTGCTCTTCCAGGAGAGCAGGGCTCTCTCTCTCTCTCTCTCCCCCTCTCCCTCTCCCTCTCTCCCCCCCTCAGATTCGGAACACCAGAGGTGGATCTTTTCTCCACTCCTCAAAACGCCCAAGTCACCAGATTCTTCACCAAGTTTCCTTGCCAGGGAGCGACCCCCTCCCCCCCGAAAGGGCCGTTTACCAGCAGAAAGTTGTTGCCTGCCAGATGTTTCTGCCCGTTGGTCTTGGCATTGGGGGTATGGCCTGTGAGAGCGGGGGAAGCGAGATGAGGCCTCCGCTCGGAAAGCAGAAGGGCGATAAGGAGCAGGGCTATAGTCGTCTTTCTTCCTAGAGGAAGAGAGAATTTTACGTTTATCTCTGGTTTTGATGAGATAAGGTTCCAGAGCATCGCCAAAAAGCTTATCACCTGAGAATGGAACTGAAGCCAGCTTCCATTTTTGGTGTGACTCCGCCTGCCAATTTCGGAGCCATAAAAATCGTCTTACTGCTACAGAAGGTGCCATGGCCTTGGATGCAAATTTGCCGGAATTGAGAGTGGCATCCACAGTGAATTCCGCCGCTGCAATAATCTTATTAAGGTCTTGGTGAGACCGAAGGTCAGAAGCAGGCAATCTATTCTGGATCTATTCTGGATTCGGAGCTCCTCCTCCTGGCACCCTATTGGCCAAGGAGGCCCTGGCTTGCAGACTTGGTCAACCTATCGGTGGCTTCTTCTTGGAGGATCTCTACCCATCTATTCTCCTGAGAGCCAGTCGGATCATCCAGAGAGTGGAAGGTACTTCAGTCTGCGTTGTTGAAGGCTGAGCTTAATTACTGAGGAATGCTCCGCCCTCCGTCACGTGGCTCCCTTGCATTCCCCAGTTTACGCTCAGCCTTCGTGAGAGTAGGCTGTGTACTTCACCACTCCTTGGCCGATTCAAGAGCTCTTTATTCATCAGGTTTGATTAACATTGCCCCGGTTCTCCTTAGCCTCTAAGCGCATTGGGATAGTGATTAAACAGGAGAGCGCGTTTCTTCGCCCTCGGGGGGGCTGCACAGCGGGCGGCTTCCGCGCTCTGGCGCCAATCCCCCCCCTTAATTCGATCCTCTTCCTGCCGCTTTTCTATGCCGCACTCATAGCGGCTTTATTTGATCGCGCTGTAATAGCGCAGCTGGTGTTCCCCCCCACCGTAAACGCCGATCGCCCAGGAAGGGGCGAAAATCACCTGGCTGCCTCTCTCGGTCCCTAGACGTGCTGGAGAGGCTGATTTTGGCCCTGAGCAGCCCGTGAGTAAGGGAGCGTGGGCGGCCGCCATTTTGGGCGCCGCTACGTGTCGGGCGCCGCTTTTAGAGGCCTCATTGAGCTGCGAAGGGACTAGCTCTAATTATAGGCCTTCCAGCCTGTGAGAGCTATCAGAGATTTAGGGGAATTGGCAAACTTGTTGGCTTTCCGCAGCACGCTCAGGGCAGGAAATAGCAGCCTATCCCTCCCGGTTGTTGCCTGGGAGCTCCAGCTGCCCGAGGCCTCACTCCAGCCTCAGGCATTTTATTTGGCACATTAGCAATATTAACAGCAATTCCTGGGGTCACTCCTTCCTGGGAGCTCCAACCAGACCTTGGATTAAATATTGTAAATAATAATAATAGTAATAGTAATATTTATCATTACATAGATATCTAAATATATTTCGATATACAATTATATATATATAGATATATATACGTATTTGCAAATATATATTTTTACATCTTATCAATATTTGACTATTTCACGTTGCCAACACTGGTTGGCTTATATATCTTGATTGTACGCTTAGGTATAAAGATATTAATAATTATATTAGTTTATATACATTTAAAATTCCAAAAGGGGGTGCGGGCCAGCGAAAGGACACCCGGCCTTTGTTGTAGGTCGAACCCTTGGTGAGCCAACCACCTTTACATTTGTATTACAGTCCTTTCTTCTATAATGGCAGATGACAATTCCGCTAAAGGCCCTTCTTTGAAGGCCAAATCTAAATCCTACCACCTGCGCAAACAGGCTAAGGAAGCCCCTAAAGAAACTTCCAAAGCTTCTCAGAGGGATGCTCGAAGATGTCATAGGGCACTGGAGAAAGAATTTGACAGGCGATCTAGAGAGACACAACCGGTATTTCCAGCCCCCCCACCCTCTGCTCCCTCTACCTCCAGACACCACCCCCTCCTCCAGATTGCTCTTCCCTCTCCAGGCGCAGCCCATCCCAGGGACACCAGGTTCCCGGACCAACGACCAGGCGGACACCGGAAGCAACATTTACGCCCCCGGCCGCTGGTCTGCGTCATGAGGAGGTTGCCACAGTTGAGATCCCTGCGCACATGCAGGCATGGATGGAACGGGCTATTCTCCAGGGGATTGCAGAGGGCCTGCAACAGATGTCCAGGTCTGGTCCTCCCTCGATGGCGCCTGAACACGACTCGCCATTAGTCAGGTCCTCACCTAGATCGGACCCCACTCTTGGTCAGGTACCTTTACAGGAGGGCAGTCCTCTCCCAGAAAGGGATCTGGAGGAGGCCATGGAGGACTTAGATCGGTTCGGGGAGGAGGAGGAATTGGAATGGGGGTCTACGCACCAAGGGCAGCCCCTATTGGAGATAGACCCTATTGAGGGGGACATGTCCGAGGACGAGGGCCTCACCCTGGATCAACCCACCTTTGTGGGTCTGTTCAAGCCGCACATGTTTAAATTGCTTCTATTTAAGGCCAGGAACATTTCTGGCCTGTCAGTACAGTCCTCCTCGGCTCTCCCTTCCCCAGCAGAGGGATTGGAGGACGCCATTTTTAGGCAGCCCGTGGTGGAGGCGGAGGTGATCCTGGCCCCGCCCATTTTTCATGACTTAGTCTCAAACCAGTTAGACTCCACAAGGGCCCCCCCTGCCCCATCCAGCCAGGACAGGAGGTTCTTTAACCTTGAGTCGAGCTTCTGCAACCTGCTTAACACTCCCGAGGTAGATGAGCCCATCGTTGGTTTGGCATCCTCGTCCTCCCCCAGTGATCCCCTGGAGATCCTGAAGCCGGAAGACAAGAGGTCCGAGCTTGCTTTACGTAGGGCTCACCAAGCGGACACCTGGGTCATTAGATCGGCCACGGCCGCTTCCTTCTTCACCAGGTCTTCGATCCGGTGGCTCCGTCAACTGAGGCAGCATGTCCCCCCCTCTAACACAAGGGCACACCAGGACATAGCAAAATTGATGGCTGCGGCAGAATTCTCGGCCGACGCCACATACCACGTGGTTAAGTTCTCTGCCCGAGCAATATCCTCTCATGTTACAGCTCGCCACCTGCTCTGGCTCAAGTACTGGCAGGCGGACGTAAAAAACAAGGTTAAGCTGGCCACCGCCCCCATAAAAGGGGACAAATTATTCGGCACCATCCTGGAGCCATTTCTATCAGAAACCAGAAGCAAGAAAAAATGTCTTCCCCCCCTTTTCCGTGGGTCAGAGTCAAGAGCACAGCCCTTTCGGAGAGGTTCCTCACGACCTTTCTACCAGTTTCCTTTCCCGCCCAGGTATCCGAGACCCCCCTCCTTCCAGCCTTTCCAGCCCCAGAATCGAACCGATCCGGGTGACAGGAGCAGGAGGGGCGGCAGCTACAGGCGCCCCTTCAGGGGTTCAGGAGGGAAGCCCTTCCGGCGCAATAGATAGACCCCGTCCACCCTTCCCCATCGGTGGACGCCTCAAGCATTTCGCCGACCGGTGGGACTCTTCCACCTCCAATGCCTGGGTCAGGGAGACCATCAGACTGGGCCTCGCGCTTGAATTTCAGCACGCCCCCCCCCTGAATTTTTTATGGCATCCCCCCCCTCCAAGGATCTCACCAAATGCAACCTAATGGATTCAGCTGTCCGCCATCTCGTCTCCATACAGGCCATACAACCTGTACCACCATCCCAGCGAAGGCAGGAGTTTTACTCTCACCTCTTTGTGGTCCCCAAATCCTCAGGGGGATGGAGGGCTATTCTAGACCTGAAACGCCTTAACCGTTACCTGACCTACCGCAGGTTTAAGATGCACACCCTACAATCCATTCTACCAGGCATCAGGCAAGGGGAATGGCTATCCTCCACAGACCTTTCAGAGGCGTACCTTCACATCCCAATCCGGCCCTCCCATTCCAAATTCCTCAGGTTCTGCTACAACCATCGCTACTTCCAATATGTGGCACTTTCCTTTGGATTGGCCTCTGCCCCAAGAACCTTCACTAAGGTCCTCGCGGCCCTAGCGGCCCACCTCAGGGACCTCCCGGTTCGTCTCCACTGTTAACTGGATGACATCCTCATCCTGTCTCACTCCAGACTCCAAGCAGAGAAGGATATCAGAGCTACTCTTTCTGCCCTCCAAGAACATGGGTTCCTAGTAAACTGGCAAAAGAGCCAACTGTTACCATCTACATAGATCACCCACTTGGGGTCCGTCATTGACTCGGTTCAGGGAAAAGTTTTCCTTTCCTCTGAGAGATTCCGTAGCATCCAGGAGACTGTCAAACATATCAGACGATCAAGAAAGGTAACACTTTTAGAATTGTCTAAATTACTCGGTAAAATGGTCTCATGTATTTCCATTGTTCCCTGGGCCCGTTTACACACTAGATCCCTACAATGGTTCCTGCTCCCTTTCCAAAGGACCGATAGAAGCAATTCAAAGGCCGTGGTTTAGGTGCCTTCAAGGGTCCTCACGTCTCTCCTCTGGTGGACCAGTCCTGCCATCAACAAGGGACACTGCTTCAAGGAACCCCAACGCCTCATCCTCACCACAGACGCCAGCCTGTCCAGATGGGGCGCTCACATCCATTCGCTCTCGACACAGGGCAAATGGTCACAGGTAGAATGGGCATGCAGTATAAACTGGTTGGAACTCCGCGCCATCCACCTGGCCCTGTGCAACTTCCTCCTTCAGGTACGCGGGCAGCATGTCCTGATACTCACGGACAACATCACCGCCAAGGCTCACGTCAACCGACAAGGGGGCACCCAGTTCATAAGTTTGATGAGAGAGGCCGAGCGCCTCTGCCATTGGGCGGAGCGCAATTTCCTCTCCCTCAAAGCCGAGCACATCTCAGGGGTCTCAAACACCCAAGTAGATTGGCTAAGCAGGACCATGGTGGACCAGTCCGAGTGGTGCATTCACCCATCACTGTTCAGGGAAGCGACCGTGATGTTCGGTCTCCCGTCAGTAGACCTCTTCGCATCCCCGCTCAACACCCAACTCCCCAGGTTTTTCTCGAGGTATCCCTCCCACGGGGCCAAGAATCACAACGCCCTCTGTTGCCCCTGGCCCACAAGGCTTCTATATGCATTCCCTCCGTTGGCCCTGGTCCCCAGAGTCATCCAGAAGCTCATCTCCGAGAAAACAGAGCTGATTTTAGTGGCACCCTACTGGCCCAGGCGCCCATGATTTGCGGACCTCCGCTATCTATCGGTGGCCCCCCCTTGGAAAATTCCCCCACACGGGATATCCCTTTCCCAGGGGCCCCTCCAACACCCGGATCCTCAGTGGCTCCAGTTAGCCGTTTGGAGGTTGAGCGGGAACGTCTAAGGAAGGAGCAGTTTTCTGACCAGGTTATTGATACCATTTTAGCCGCAAGGCGGCCCTCAACAACCCGAATATACAATGCCACTTGGAATAGCTTCTGCAAGTGGTGCCATAATTTCCAGATCAACCCTCTTTCACCCTCCATTGCTCAAGTTTTGGAATTCCTCCAAGAAGGTCTGAGGAAGGGACTCTCTTCAAACACCCTGAGGCGTCAGGTAGCAGCCCTTTCAACTGTGATTATTTGCGACAATCTGGGTACCCTCCCCCTCCACCCTCGCATTAGGGCATTCCTTAGGGGAGCAACTAACTTGTGTCCCCCAACTGTACACAGATACCCTACCTGGGACCTCAACAAGGTCCTGACGTCTCTTACTAAACATCCCTTTGAGCCTCTCAGGGAATCCTCGCTCCAGTTCCTAACTTTCAAAGTCGTATTCCTGGTGGCCATTACTTCGGCTCGCTAAATATCGGAGATGGCCGCCTTGTCGGTAAGGAAAGACCTTTGCATCTTCCATGCCGACCGGATGGTTCTACAGCTGGACCCTACCTTCTTGCCTAAGGTCAATTCAGCCTTCCACAGGGCACAGGAACTCACACTTCCGAACTTCTGTCCCAACCGCCTTTTGAATGTTATTACAGTCCTTTCTTCTATAATGGCAGATGACAATTCCGCTAAAGGCCCTTCTTTGAAGGCCAGATCTAAGTCCTATCACCTGCGCAGACAGACTAAGGAAGCCTCTAAGGAAACTTCCAAGGCTTCTCAGAGAGACGCCCTAAGACGTCATAAAGCACTGGAGAAAGAATTTGACAGGCGATCTAGAGAGGCACAACCGGGGCCTCCAGCCCTCCCACCCTCCATTCCTTCTACCTCCAGACACCCCCCCTACTCCAGATTGCTCTTCCCTCTCCAGGCGCAGTTCATCCCAGGGACACCAGGTCGCCAGACCAATGACCAGATGGACGCCCGAAGCTACATTCACGCCCACAGCCGCTGGTCTGCGCCAGGAGGAGGCCGCCACAGTCGAGATCCCTGCATACATGCAGGCATGGATGGAACGGGCTATCCGCCAGGGGATTGCAGAGGGCCTCCAACAGATGTCCAGGTCCGGTCCCCCCTCGATGGCACCCGAACACGATTCGCCATCAGTCAGGTCCTCACCTAGATCAGACCCTCCTCATGGTCAGGTACCTTTACAGGGGGATAACCCTCTCCCAGAAGGGGAACTGGAGGAGGCCATGGAGGACCTGGATCGGTTCAGGGAGGAGGAGGAATTTGAATGGGGGTCTATGCACCATGGGGAGCCTCTATCGGAGATAGACCCTATGGAAGGGGACATGTCCGAGGACGAGGGCCTCACTCCCGATCAAATCAACTTTGTGGGTCTGTTCAAGCCACACATGTTTAAATCGCTCCTATTTAAGGCCAAGAACATATCTGGCCTGTCTGTACAGCCCCCCTCGGCTCTCCCTTCCCCAGTGGAGGGACAAGAGGATGCCATTTTTAGGCAGCCCGTGGTGGAGGCGGAGGTTATTCCGGCTCCACCCATATTTCACGACCTAGTTTCAAACCAGTTGGACTCTACAAGGGCCCCTCTGCCCCATCCAGTCAGGACAAGAGGTTCTTTAACCTCGAGTCAAGCTTCTGCAACCTGCTTAACACTCTCAAGGTAGATGAGCCCATCGTTGGCTTAGCATCCTCTTCCTCCCCCAGTGATCGCCTGGAGGCTCTGAAACCCAAGGACAAGAGGTCCGAACTAGCTTTACGTAGGGCTCATCAAGCTTAACATGGGCCATTAGATCGACCACGACCGCCTCCTTCTTCACCAGGTCTTCGATCCGGTGGCTCCGCCAACTGAAACAGCATGTTCCGCCCTCTAACACAAGGGCACATCAGGACATCGCCAAATTGATGGCTGCAGCAGAATTCTTGCCGACGCCACCTACCACGTGGTTAAGTTCTCCGCCTGAGCAATAACCTCTCATGTTACTGCTCGCTGCCTGCTCTGGCTCAAACACTGGCAGGCGGACGTAAAAAACAAGGTTAAGTTGGCCACTGCCCCCATCAAGGGGGACACTGCCCCCATCAAGGGGGACTTTGGCACTGCCCTGGAGCCATTGCTAGCCGAAACCCGAAGCAAGAAAAAAATTCCCTTTTTCGGAGGTCAGAGTCAAGAGCCCCTCAGCCATTTCGGAGAGGTACCTCACGACCTTTCTACCAGTCACCTTTCCCGCTCAGGTATCCGAGACCCCCCCTCTTTCCAGCCATTCGAGCCGATCCAGGTGACAGGAACAGGAGGGGCAGCAGCTACAGGCGTCCCTTCAGGGATTCAGGAGGGAAGCCCTTCCGGCGCACCAGATAGTTCCCGTCCCTCCCTTCCAATCGGCGGACGCCTCAAGCATTTCGCCGACCGATGGGACTCCTCCACTTCCGATGCCTGGGTCCGGGACACCATCAGACTCGGTCTCACACTTGAATTCCAACGCCCCCCCCCCCCGATTTTTTTATGGCATCCCCCCCTCAAGGGATCCCAACAAACACAATTTAATGGATTCAGCTATCCATCATCTCCTCAACATACAGGCCATACAACCCGTCCCACCATCCCAGCGGGGGCAGGGGTTTTACTCCCACCTCTTTGTGGTCCCCAAATCCTCAGGTGGATGGAGAGCTATTCTAGACTTCAAAAGCCTTAACCGTTACCTGACCTACCGCAGGTTCAAGTTGCACACCCTACAGTCCATTCTACTGGGCATCAGGCAGGGGGACTGGCTATCTTCTATAGACCTTTCAGAGGCGTATCTTCACATCCCAATCCAACCCTCCCATTCCAAATTCCTCAGGTTCTGCTACAACCACCACCACTTCCAATATGTGGCCCTTCCCTTTGGGTTGGCCTCTGCCCCGAGAACCTTCACTAAAGTCCTCGCGGCTCTGGTGGCCCATCTCAGGAACCTCCCGGTTCGTCTCCACTATTAGCTGGATGACATCCTCATCCTGTCTCACTCCAGACTCCAAGCAGAGAAGGATATCAGAGCTACTCTTTCTGCCCTCCAAGAACATGGGTTCCTAGTAAACTGGCAAAAGAGCCAACTGTTACCATCTACACGGATCACCCACTTGGGGTCTGTCATTGACTCAGTTCAAGGAAAGGCTTCCTTGGAAAGATTCCTTAGCATCCAGGAAACCGTCAAACATATCAGACGATCAAGAAAGGTAACACTTTTAGAATTGTCTAAATTACTCGGTAAAATGGTCTCATGTAGCTCCATTGTTCCCTGGGCCCGTTTACACACCAGATCCCTACAGTGGTTCCTGCTCCCGTTCCAAAGGACTGGCAGAAGCAATTCAAAGGCCATGGTCAAGGTGCCTTCAAGGGTCCTCACGTCTCTCCTCTGGTGGACCAGTCCCACCATCAACAAGGGACATTGCTTCAAGGAGCCCCAACGCCTCACCCTCACCACAGACGCCAGCCTGTCCGGATGGGGCGCTCACATCCACTTGCTCTCGACACAGGGCAAATGGTCACAGGTAGAATGGGCATGCAGTATAAACTGGTTGGAACTCCGCGCCATCCACCTGGCCCTGTGCAACTTCCTCCCTCGGGTACGCGGGCGGCATGTCCTGATACTCACGGACGTCACCGCCAAGGCTCACGTCAACCGACAAGGGGGCACCCAGTCCATAAGTTTGATGAGAGAGGCCGAGCGCCTCTGCTATTGGGCGGAGCGCAATCTCCTCTCCCTCAAAGCCGAACACATCTCAGGGGTCTCAAACACCCAAGCGCACTGGCTGAGCAGGACCACAGTGGACCAGTCCGAAAGGCGCATCCACCCATCACTGTTCAGGGAGGCGACCACTATGTTCGGTCTCCCGTCAGTAGACCTCTTCGCATCTCCCCTCAACACACAACTCCCCAGGTTTTTCTTGAGGTACCCCTCCCACGGGGCCGAGAATTACAACACCCTCCGTTGCCCCTGGCAATGAACCTTTTAGCATAGTAAGATGAGAGCACGATCTTCTCTTCACTCTTGATTTCGCATAAACTGGGGAACGCAAGGGAGCCACGTGATGGAGGGCGGAGCGTTCCTCAGTAATTAAGCTCAGCCTTCAACGACGCAGACTGAAGCACCTCCCACTCTCTGGATGATCCTCACGGCTCAAGAGAAATGGCGTGTCAGGTAAGGACCAGCGCCCAATCAAGAGTTTTGAAAGTTAGGAAAAGAACTTTGTGCAAGGTTAGAGACTGGATGAGAAGTCAGAAAAGGGCTTAGGAAAGGCATAGGATCAAAATGATGAGACAAGTAATTGCCATTAGCAGCTGAGCATTGAGTGGATTTGATGGTGATTCAATAAAAAGGGCTAGAATTCTCCAGGCAAAAGGTGTCCAGATTTGACAAAATATTTTGCTGGATGGAGAAGGGGCTCACCTTATTTTTATAATGTTGTAAATCACATAAATGGGGTGTCAAGGGGGGGGAGACATCATTTGTACCTGATACTGGTAGTCCTTATAACCAGTCCCTTAGCAATCTGTTGATGTTATTACCCAAAACATCATTAAAACCTGGTTCTGAAGTTCTCATGGCTGTACCTACCCCCATGGTCTTGTGACCACATTTTGGGCACTCAGGAACCGGCCCACATTTATGGTTGTTTGCAGCAGTCGTGTGGTCAAAATTTACGACATTTTTGCTGGAAACTGGTGTTTTCTTCCAATTTCCAGTTTTAAAAAAAAGGTCCATAGCAAACAATGGGTTTGCTGTGTTCATTTAACAACCACCCCCAAAAAAGTAAAATTAAATTGGTCACTCGATGATCTACTTTATGACTATCACAACTTATGAACGGAATTTCCAGGTTTAATTAGTTATAAGTCGAGAACTACCTGTGCAGTAGGGTAGATGTAGACATGGATAAGATTTTAAAAATCAGATAGAAAAAGGAGAATGACAATTCTAAATATGAACAGACAGCAGTATCACAGCTAGTTTTGGCAACGAGATTAAATAGAAGGCAGATCACCTGGGGTAGAAAAGTAGGTGTGGGTGTTTGTATCAGGAATGCTGAAAGCCATGGGTAAAAAATAAGAGTGTCCAGGGACAAGCAGAGGATAGGCATAAAAGCACATCAAGGGCAGAACTCAGAAGCAGCCCGAGTATAGTTGCTCTCCACAGACCTTTCAAGACAGCTTCTGTTCTAAAATGAGTCTGAAGTGAAAATGAAAAAAATAATGTGCTGAGTTTTTGTTTCATTTGACCATTTGTTCAAATATTTTGCTTAGAGAGGGATCAGTCTATGCAAAATGCAATCTTTTGGATCTAGGTTAGACTTTGTTTTTCAAAAGCTTAATTACTGTCTCTTTTAAATTGGCTCTTGGACCAAGCTGTACATCAGGGGTGTCAAACTGAAGCCCACGATATGATGAGATTTAGCCCACAGAGTTGCCCTGGAAAAGCAAAGTCTCGGCCCATGGTTCCTTGGTCCTGGCCCAGCCTTGCCAGGCGCTGATCTAAAACCAGTGGCAATCCAGGCCGGAATACAGTCACCTTTAGAGATCCACAAGGCCACCCTGGAGCCAACGAGGGGCTGCCCCTGTCCCATCCCCTGGGTATGTGCTGGAGACAATGGATCTCACACACACACACCCAGCCCCACCTGGGCTGTCACAGACACTCCCCAACGTGAGTGACATTGAGCTGGGCACACCCATCCCAACCACGCCCATCCAGTTGACTGCGACCACCAGCCATGCCCACCCGACCCCTCAAGGTCAACTACAACCCTGATGTAGCCCTCAGTGAAATCGAGTTTGACACCCCTGTTGTACATGGTCTCTCTAGAGACGATATAAACTGAAAATGACCAAAAATTTGATATTCAGTGATTGACTAGCCAAAATACCATGTTCTCATCCTCAAACTTCAAATAATTGAAACTCATCCCATACCGGTGATCCAGTCAGTGTTTAACCAGTTGTTTACAACATTGTGAAATGGTTCTTGAAACTACATTCTTGGAATTCCCATGTGGCTCTAACTTTTTGTAGAAATCTGAAATTTCATTTAGTATTACTTTTAAGTGAGAAAGCACCCCTTTCTGTTTCTCTTTTCTTCACCGCCTAGCTACATTTACTGGAAAAACTAGTGACCTGGTTGCTTTTACAAGAAACATGCTAGAAATTTCCTGCTAGCTAGTGGTAATGAGAATACTGACCACTTGTTACTCATGCATTGAATTTTCTGAGTAAAACCTCATTTCTACTTTAAAATGTTTGGTCTGTGCAGAGCCGCATCTATAACTTAGTGTTAGATAAAACAGTTCTCCTTTTCTTATATGGCATAATCACTGGTAATTTTTAATGTGATACATTAATACAGCAGGTAACATATGAAGCAGTGAAATTTGAATCGTTTCAACAAAGCCAAAAAAAGAGGCTTATCTGAGATTAAGTGGATATAGCCCTGCAATGATAAGTGTGGATTCAAATTGCAACATAGTTATGCAATTGTCATGCATCTGGACAAACTAACTAGCAATTAGCCTCTATTGCTCCATCAATAAATAGATTCAATTTAGTTGCTGTTATTACTCATTGGCTACATTCATCACTGAATTAGAGAGCAAGCTACTTTCAATCTGTTTGCTATCATTTTGCTTTTCTTTATTTTCATGTATGGATATTCACTGTGGGAAACGTATCAATTGATATGTTGTCTGAATTTGGAATGTGGGCTAAATACAGCTAGAGGAAGAGTGCTTTATTTGTGAACAATTATTATTTAAGGCCAACAATCCTTGCTTGTGACAGGATGCCGAATTTTGAAAGTTTGTATGCAAAGCTATGCCTGAATTCAGAACTCTTCCTCTGGAATTCCAGATTAGCCTTTTACAAGTTAACTCTCCCGAAATGTATTGTGCCTGCAATTTGTAGAACATTTATAAACCCATGCTGTCTGAGAATTACATTCAGAGTACAGCAGCTTAAGGAAGACAGCTCCAGATGATTCATACAAGTAAGCCGGTTGCTTTTTATTGCAATCTGAAGAATCAAAGGGCATATATGAAGACCTCCTGCAACAAAAGTGGTGCCAGTCAAGCTGCCTCTTACATCATTATTTTTGCCTGAGTAGAATTGGATAATACTTCTAGGTAGTTAGAACTTACAAAACCTGACACACACCCTACTCCACATGATAAATACTGTGCTAGTACCATTGATGAATAAAGATTCTTCCTTGTTGTGAAGTCTAAAGAGAGCTAGTATCATTACTTAACTGGGTAATCAATCCAGGCTTGAGATGTTCAAATGTCAGTTACAGTCTAGCATTATAGTTTGGCTGATAGGTTTGGAAAGCTTGTAAAACAGCTGTGTTTTAAGTGCTGAATGGATGCTTCCTGTAGAAAGTTCACTAACAATAATATCCTGTCCCATATGGAAAAATTTATAGTTGTTCCATTTACTTCTCTTTTTTTTTTTTTGAAATGGTGACAGATAGCTTTAAGTGCTCCTTTTTGTTTCTGAATGTCTACCTGCCTTTCTAAACCCCTCTTCATAAGTGGTTTTGTCCTACAGGCCTTTTTTTTCAGGAAACCACAAAGCAGCAGTAAATCTCCATCATGGGACCCAAAGAGCTACATTTTCAGGCACTTGCACATTAAATCATGCAAAATGTAGTACATGTTGAGAAGCCTGCTACATTACAGGTTGAAGTAAAACTTTTCAAGCATTCCTTTCTGCACCCTATAGTAACTTACTATTTTTTCCTTTTAATTATCTTAAACAAGATAATTTTCATCTCGTCTTTTTACCGGCTATTCTCCTATTTTGTTTAACTAATTGAGTTTCTGGGAGAATTGACATGCCTTCTATAATTAATTTTATTCAACAATTAAACTTTTGGTTCTACTAACTCACTTTCTTTCCTTGGAGATATCATAAAGTAGTTTCTTCAGCAGACTTGAATCACTCCTCACAATGGCCTTCTACAGTCTTGCTGCTTATAGTCCAACTATTGATAAACTTTCTACTTTGTATTACTGAGTATTTATCAGCAACTCTGCCAGCATGGGATTTAATCTCAGAAGGAAGATTTGGTACAAACCTCCCTTGATTGGTATTCTTCTGGACTCTGTATAACAGGGGTCTCCAACCTTGGCTCCTGGAAGCCTGGCGGACTTCAACTGCCAGAATTCCACAGCCAGCTTTGCTGGCTGTGGAATTCTGGGAGTTGAAGTCCGCCAGGTTTCCAGGAGCCAAGGTTGGAGACCCCTGCTGTATAATATAGATGATATCAGGAATCTGTCAGGATAAATGTCTGTGGAGATTCTGTGATCCAGGTTATGGTCGTCCCAAAGGTGCTTTTTCAAGAGGCAACAGGACTTTCTTGTTTTTCTTTAAAGATGTTTTACTTCTCTACCAAGAAGCTTCTTCAGCTCTGACTGGACGGAGGCAGTGGTGGGCTGCAACCGGTTTAACCACTGGTTTGGTGAGCATGCGCAGCATTCAAAAACCACCCCTTTTAAGCTTGAAACTTACCTTCTATGTTAGCGCTGCTGAGTAAAAGAGCTGAGGTGTGGCAATCCGCTGTGCCACACAAATCAGCTGCCTAAAAACCAGGGAAATATAGGACAGGAGAGGGCGGGGGGGGGGGGCAGAGATGGTATTGAGCAGGTTCTGAGCAGTTCTGAAGAACCAATAGCAGTTGAGTAGTTTGAAGAACTGGCAAATACCCCCTCTGACTGGCCCCACTCCCATCTATTCTCCGCCTCCTGAGTCCCAGCTGATCATTGGCTGGGTCTTCTTTGGTTGCCCTGCACAGGAGAACGGAGCTGGAAAGCAGGTTAGTGGGGTGGGGAGGGAATGGGGAATTTAGAGTATCCTTCTCCTGCCATGCCCACCAAGCCACGCCCATCAAGCCATGCCACGCCCACCAAGCCACGCCCACAGAACTGGTAAAAAAAGTTTTGAATCCTACCACTGGTGGGGCCAACTGCTCACCAGAACTACCAGTTTGCTAGAACTGGTCCAAACCAGTAGCAGCCCATTATTGGACAGAAGGGAATGGAACTTCCATTCCCCACCATCCAGTCAGGGCTGAAGAAGCTTCTTGGAGGAGAAGCGAAACATCTTCAAAGAAAAACAAGCCTGGTTGCCTCTTGTAAAGCACCTTTGGGACTACTAGGATAAATGAAAAAACATTCTTCAGCTGTCTTGAGGTCACATTGCAGTCACTTCATGGCCATGCTGCTTCCAAATAGCACCTCAGATTTCAGTTAATTACATATGCTAGAGTAGATCACTGGTCTATTTAGACTCAATCCTTTTATGGATTGAGTGAACCTATAATTGCTAGAAAATCCTAAATACAGCAAAGCATATCATTACATCCTGGCCTTCTACTCCATATTCTTTTCAGATTCAACACCAAATTATGTCTCCCTCTACTGAGGCTACTCAGCATCAGAACAGGATTAAAAAATGTTATCCAACACTAGGACTGTTACCTTGTTTCATCCACTCTCTGTGATACCATTTGCATCTCAAACAAAGACCATCCTTTTTTTTAAATAGAAAGAGCATATTGTTCTGTTGCTTCTTGATAGATGTTGGCACTGTCTATACCCAGTCTTTGATTTGATCATGACATTTCTCATATGGGTTATTAGAAGACTACCTAGCTTACTTTCAGGTTATAATTAATGATCTTTGGATCTGGTCAGTTATCTTGCATGGATTTCGTAACAAATTCCAGAGTAATCCCACATCAGATTGTCCTCTTGCTTCTCAGGCATTCCAAGGATTACTTCTGGAAGTTTCCCTTTTACAAAGAAGCAACTGAGAGCATTTCTGAAGGAGTGTTCTATGGGGTTTTTCCCCCCTAAATATTTTACTATAACTAAAAAGAATGGGCTGAGATCCATATCGGATTTTTCCTGTCTTAATTTTTCAGATGTTCTCATTTTGTGATGATATGAAATGAAATTATTTCCATTAGTCCCTTCTTGCAGAAGAGAATGTGGCTCACATTTATGGATTTGCAAGATGCATTACTTTCACATGTCCTGAATAAACTACCCTCACTTCTTCCTTTAGATGCATTCACCAGTTTCATTTCTTATCATTTAAATAGATGCTCTGTGACGCCAAGGATTTTTTCTACATGCAGAGCAATTTCATTTCATTTTCTCTTCTCCAACTATCATTATGTAGATGATGCAGGTGGTCCTTGGATTACAACCACTCATTCAGTAACTAGTCAAAGTTGCAGCAGTGCTGAACAAGGGGACCTGTGACCGGTTCTCAAAGTTGCAGCCATCAAAGCATCTCCACAGTTACGTGATTCCAATGCAGAGTAGTTGGCTACTGGCTTGCCATTATGTTTGCACTGTCCTGAAGTCATGTGACCACCATTTGCAACGTTCCATGCTGGCGTCCTAGAAACAGATCCCACGGGAAAGCTGGCAGGGGGGCGCAAAATCTCCTCCTGCCACTTATTCTCCTGAGGAGCCCTCAGGCGGCATGTGGATCTTGTACTCCATAGCATCTGCCTGTACTCTGTAATACCCACTTGTCCATACTCTGTAGCAACAATCACCAGCCAGTGGGCCACAAGAAAATTTTGCTGGGCCACAGAGAAATCTCACCCCCAGAGCACCCCCCCAAAAGCAATTAATCCAGGCTACGCAGAAACACAAGGCTGCTCCACCCACATGGCCTGTGGGAACCCTCCCCTCCCACTCAGTCCTTACCTGGCAAACTTGCCTGCTAAATTGCTATTTTTCCTTTTTCTGACCATCAGCTGTTCTGCTGTGCCAGGAAATTTAGATTAGTTAAAAAGCAGGAAATCGATGGATTTCTTGCTTTCTAGCTAATCTTTAGATCTTCGGCTCTGCTTTTAAGCACAGCTGAACCTCCTTTAGGACTGAAGATTCTATTATTCAGTGCAGACTCACGGCAAGGAAATTTTATGTGACAGACTGAGCTAGCCGATGGCAGATAGATAGATCACTGAATGATTCTGTGAGCAACTCAATCTGCCTGCCTGCTCTGCCTGATTTTGGATAAAAGTTGCTCTTTTTTAAATAAAAAATTCAATATTTATATAAATATAATATTTACATACAAGTCATACCCAGCCAGTCACATGACCACCAAGCCACACCCACAAATTAGGCCACACCACAGAACCGGTTAGTGGTCCCTGGGATTTAAAATTATGAGTTTGGTGGTCCCTGAGCTCCAAAAGGTTGGCGACCCCTGCTCTGTAGCACTTGCCCGCAATACCCACCTACACTCCAAAGCACCTGTTCGTGGCCTTTGTTTCCCCATACTGGATAGCACCACCAGACTTTCCATACTCAATAGAGTCTGCCTATGGCACCCATCTACCCACACTTCGTAATGCTTGCCTATGGCAGCCGCCTAGCCTTGCACTCCATAGCACCTGTTCACAGTACCTGCTCACCCATGCTCAGTAGCATCCACCTGCCCATGCTGCAGCTCCTGCCTGCCTGCCTACAGCTCTCACAGCTGGTCTAGTGCCCAGTTTCCACACCTCTTCCCATATCACAGTCATGTATGGTCCTCATTTAACAAGGGCAATAGGGATGGTTGATATTGCTGTTGCTAAGCAATATGGTCACACGGTGTCATGTTTTATGACCGGATCTCTTGGTAATGGAAAATGTAGTTCCAATTGTGGTCATAACTTGAGGACTGCATTTCTGTCTCAAGTTGTGTTATAACATAGCTCAAACCCTTCTGCTTCTGTAGCATTTCATCTTTCTAGTCGTCTGGGAAGCCTTGCTTTCTTCCATTGAAATAATTTACAGGGGGAATGCTTCATATTATACAAGAGTTATTTCTTTACTGTTGCTGCAACTTGGTATGATTTAGGTCCTAGCACAGAAGATCCCCTAAGAAAAATCGGAACCCACATTGTCCTGCAGCAGCTAACGATATGGCTGTCCAATTGTTTGCTTCAGCTATCTTTGGATACGTTCCTTACAGTGTGGCATCTGCATTCTGCTTCTCTAAGACATGGAAATAAGACAGTCCTCTTCTCAATTCTGCCCTGTATCAAGGAATCCTTCTTCAGATGGTTGCTTTCAGACAATCTGACTACCCGCCCTTTCTTTCTTTTCTTTTTTTTAAACAAATTTTATTAATTTTACAAAAACAGTGCACAAACAATCAAGGCATAACAGCTTACAAATTCTTTTCTAAAAAAATAATAATAATAATTAAAGAAGAAAACCAATAGAACATACAAAATGATTCCAAATTATAATATCAATATTTACATTATCTATTTAACCTCATATCTTATCCCAACTTCTCTTTTCATTCTAATTATCCAAGTTATTTCTTGCAAATTAAAATTTTATTGCCTTTTATCAACATACAAAACACAGAACATAGAAAACAAAACAAAACCTAAAACCTAAAAACCTAAAACATCTTTTCTGAAGACTGCTTGATCCCGAGTTAAAACTCTTCACACAGACAAAATTCACATATCATATTCACTTTATATATCCTTCCATATCTTATTACCATTTTCAATATCATTCTTTGTCTGTTCTATTTCCAGCTATCCATCTTTTTTCTTTTACTATACTTCTCCTATACACTAATTGGAGTGACGCCTTTAACTCATTGACCTAACTTAAAAGTACTTCATATAACACTTAATTTATCTTGGGATTCTGTTTAGTACATTCTAAAATTACACAATAAATTTTATAAGAAAAATCAATAACTAAAGAAAAAACCTATATAACCACTATCCATATCATTTAAAAAGAAAAAAAAACTAATCATATATATTAATCCTCATTTATATCTTAAACATTCTACTCTAGATACACATATAAAAACACAATCTTATGCACCTTCCAGAATCCCCCCCCCCTTTTTTCCCAATTAGATTCACCCATTGTCTCTAAATAAGCTTTTTTTCTTTAAGTCTTGCTTCCCACCATTGAGGCTTCTCCTCCCCCCCTTTCTCTCTTGCTTATTCTTCTCCTTGCCCTTTTTACCCCTTTGTCTCTCCTCCTCCCTTTTCTTACTCCCTTTCCGTTGCTTTCTAACCTTGCATCCACCTTTCCTCTCATTTTTCTCTTTTTTGGTTGTTTTTTCAAACCTTAAAATCTCCTTTTTCTTATCCTTTCTCCTCCTCCCCGGAAAAAACCCATTGTTCATCAAAGATGGCTTCTTCTTCCTCTTCTTCTTTTCCCAACCATTCTGCTGCGTAGTCAACTTTTCATAAGTACATAACGCCATTTCTAAAAATTGAAATGAAGTGCCCAAAGTATCTTTTCCATCTTGTTTTTCCTTTTTATATTTTTGATATTCAGTCTTTAGTTCATCCACAAGTGATGCCATCATGAAAAGAGAAACTTTTCCCAAAACAACCACCCAAGTATTTTTAATCAAGAATAATTCAAAAAAAAGTTCCAAAAATTAATACTTTTCTTCCTTCTTCTACTTCTCTTTCTGGGGTTACTGTTTAATCAAAGAAGTCCAATTACTATATACCTTTCTTTGGGATTCTAGGCAATCTCCTCTTTTTTCAGCTTCTGCTCCAATTTTTTTTTTCCTCTCCCTTCCCACTTACAACAACAATTTTTTTTTTTAAATGATCAGAAATCCATACCTCCAATAAGGGTTTTCCGATTTCTTAAATTATTAAGTCCAATGTCCAAAGAGTCTCCTGTCCCTTGGCTTCAACTTTCAAAATAATTCACCTTCAGTGCCCAAATAAATTTCAAATCTTCATCTGCTGTTTCTATGGGGTGGGAGAGTGAAGGAAAAAAAAGTTCCCTTTAACAGCTTTCTCCGCCACTTTCTGTCTTCTTAAGGATACAATGTATCCTCCAGCAATTCAGACAGTTCAGTTCCAGAGAGTTTAAAAGATGTTAATTGACCCAGCTCAGCCAGCACTTTCACTTTTCTTGCTTCCTCCAGCACAATCTTACCCGGTTGCAGGCTTCTTCGTGGCGGCCATTACTGACCGCTGCTCCACCACCTCGGGAAAAAGGGGTTTTTCCAGATGAGGAGGGGGTCTGCAACACCCCCAACCCCCTGTCCGGCTCCCCTCTCTCTTCGGCTGCCTCTACAGGGCAGCCATATCCCCCTGACCCATTTGGATTGGGGGCACCTCGGCGGCAAGCGCAGTAGGAATCGCGAACAGTCGCGAATTCCTGCTGCCACCGAAGCCACGCGGAACCGGAAACCTCACTACCCGCCCTTTCTTAACGACTATCCCTAACTATTGCAGCGTGAATGTCTGGGTGGAGGATCTCCTTCTAAGACAGGTATTTAGTCCAGGGGAAACACATCAGCTCTTCTTCATAATTAGGAAGGTATATGAAGCCTTCCAAAGGTTGTTGGGGGTTTTTTGGCCACAAGTTCTATGGGACCTGAAGCAACATTTGCAAATGTTTGCCCCTCCTTTGAATTATGGATTTGACATAGGTGCCTCCATCACTCCATGACAATTTATACACCTAGAATAGCTGATCCTTGTTGCCCAGATCAGCCATTTCAAACAGTCTATACTGTAAATGAAAAAGATATCTCCATTAAATTCTGTTGGGGCAACCCCAGAGCCAGTCTGTTTATTTATTTGGATATTAGAGAGTTCTTAACCTTTTACACTAGTGTCAGGTTGGACCTTGACCTTCTCAGAAACGTCTTTACATTTTTAATGGGATTTTTATACACTCCTGTATCTTGGTGGCCTTGATAACTGCAGTTTATCTCCAGTTGCTGTCTTCTCCATGGGAATATCTATGCCTCCCAGCCAATACGTATTCTTCTCCTTCCATCATAGACAATTTTTTTTTCATCCAGAACTCAATTTCTTTCTATCTTATATGCCTGGAGGTTTCATTTGTGCAATCTGTCTGAGACAAGGTAAAACAGATTGTGCTTGCTTTGGGCAATTAAATGAACATCCTTTGATACTTTGTGCTTAACCAGGGGTTAGATTCCCTGCAGTGTCAAAAAGCCTTTTGGGGCTTTTTCCTTTCTTTTGCAATTATGAGACTTGATTCTTTTTCTGTAGAAATATTTCTGTTGCCGGTTCTTCTTTTTTTCCTTTGTCAGGAGTTGTTTTCCCCTAATTTTTTTAACTGTTTCATTAAATCCTAAACTAATCTCTGTTCTTCAGTTTCCCTGTTGCTTTTGGCCTTTAGCCTCTCCCTTGTTCCCACTGAATAAATCAACCTTTGGAAAATAGCTTTTTGGATAGCTGTGATATTGGTTCATCAAGTCGGAAAACTCTGGATTCTGTAAGGAATTCTCCCTTTGCTCAGATATTTCCTCCCCAAGTCAGCCTACCATTTTCCCTATCCCCTAACACCACTGAAAACATTGTTTAATTTTTGAGGAGTGACGGTGTTCACAGAGTTCTGCCGTTTCGCTGGAGCCATTGTTTATTCCTCACCTTCTAAGACTTACTTAAAGAGAGCAGCCTTTTGGTATAGCATTTCTCCAAATGTGTATTGGCGGCTGTCAGGCTTTTTTTATTTTACAGGCAGATCAAATTACTGTGTACTCTTCCAGTCTGCACTCCTTCCAGAACAGCACAGGCACCATTAGATCTTTTCTCTTAGGTATTGTTGGAATTATGCCAAGTGACCAAGTAGCTCTATGGATTGGAATCTCTGCTTCCAAAGAGATGCAGATTTTGAAAGAGCCATACTCTCTTCTAGTTTTTTTCCCCCTTGTGATGATTGTACCTTCTTTAGGTAAGAAGCTTGGTCTTCACACACATATGTACAGTATTATGGTGATCACAATAAGGAAGATCCTCTTCTAGCTGTACTTCAGTTGTCTGTGAACTCACACAGCCTATCTTCTAACCCATTTGATCTCAGGTGATTTCCCTGTTCCATCAAATCTTTGTGTTGGTTTTAACTACGGAAGGGTTTTGGTGGGAGCCACATCTGTCATGTAGTATGGGGGGAGGGGGGCTCAGAGCTCCTGCCCCCAAATTCTACAGCCTCTTAAAGATTCTCAGTTGAAATTGCACACAATGCACTAATGTGCATTCACAAAGGACCATTCAAAGAACATCAGTGATGGGTAAGTCAACAATACTTATAAACCATATTTTATTTGGATCTAGTGTTACGCAAGGCATGAACGTTTAGACGGCTCATATACCATTATGACTATTTTGAAAAATACAGCAGGAATAAGGGAATGCTGTAAGGTTTAAAAAAAAAGAGCTCCTCTTGGAACAAGGTAAGATAACTCACATTAGGCAGCATTTTGGAATCTACACTTCCATATTATTCCATGTTGTACTTTTTATGGACAGTATTTTTGTATTTGAATGAAATTAAGTTCACGGGTAGTAGTTCCCATCTGTGATCTGCAGAGGGCAGCATAAGGCATTACAGTACCTTACCCAACTTCAGCTGCTGCCTAATGATAAAGCCTTCCAGAGAAGTTCTCAGTAACACACCCTGCATTTACTGACTCAGCAGACCAAGAACGCTTGGAGAAAGCATGACTCTGCCTTTTTTTTTTTTTTTTTAGTGACGCTGCATTTTTGAGAGAAGTGGGACTGGAACAAATGGCTAGAAACCTCTGCTTTTAGTCACACCATACTGCAAGAATATATGTATATGTGGGAGATGGAATAGGAAAGTGTTGCAAAACATTAGAAACTAGTATATTTGCAAAACAAAAAAGGTATGCTTCTATAATTCGATGCAAATGGCTGGGAGTATGAAATAGAACTCTTGCTTCAGTTAACTGACATTTTAGATGTGTATCTGAAAGCCCTACATAATGTTACTTGATTCTATTAGACTGTGTAGACAAAGTAGCCCAGTGCATTTGTGGCAGTGAAATTGGCAATATCTGTCCCAATCTATTTTCAGAGGCAGAAGAAATGGGACTCTCTCATTCTTCTGTAATTTATATGGATCCATTTGATGAAAAATAATTAAATGAATGGTTGATACTATTATTTAGTTAATGCACAGTTTCATCATCTAACATCTATATATCATATTTTCTTTGAAAAATAAAAGACCATATACATTTTGACTTC
Source organism: Hydrophis major (assembly GCA_033807585.1). Lineage (NCBI taxonomy): Eukaryota > Metazoa > Chordata > Lepidosauria > Squamata > Elapidae > Hydrophis > Hydrophis major. The sequence goes on from CM066329.1 coordinate 227,910,747, forward strand.
TAAATGGTTATTTCGGTGATTTTGTATTTAAAACAAAACAGATGCATTCCCAAACTATCATTTCAAGCTTCGGACAGCCTCTTCAGACAGATATTTTGAGCTCAAAAATTTTTCCCCCAGAGTTTTATTTCTAGGCTACAATAAAATACTCAAAGCATTTTGAGTTTGTTTTGCCTGATGGAACCTAGCCAAATCATAACACTTGAAATTGAGCTGTTCTTTTCTGAGCTCAAAACAAAACACATTTTCTAGCTCCTGTACATTTTCTGGTCAGGTTCCCAAATCATTCTTAATTAAGCTGAAATGCTTTTCAAATTCAAAACATGGTGACACTTGGCACCTTAATTCTGAAGCACAACATGAATTGTGTGGATGGTCTTGTATTGTGATTACTGCCAGTGCCACTTACCTAAACTAAAGAGTTCTCTTCTTCTCCACTCTATCTCTACTCCACTCTAGATACCTCCATTGGTTTTAATGAACTCATTTGAGAGTGACAAAATGGGACATCACTGCAATTCTTTTTCAATCTGCTTAAATACAATTCTTATTTCTGTTGCAACTCTCTTTCCTAGTGCACCTCTCTGGCATGTGCTGATACATGCAGCTACCTTCCTGTATCTCTAGATGACTAAGATCCTGTGATGTCCAGCTTCCATTTCCAGCTGATGTGCCCGAGCAGAGAGTCTCTTAGTTGCTACTATGATTTTCCTTGTCCTGTGTCATTCAGAACATTCTTTACTTATTTGAGGACATTCTGTTCATTTTCTGTAATGTCACAATCCGTATCTGCATCAGCAGTGTTTCCCAATTTAGTTCTACTTCCTTTTCCAAGGCCAGCAGTAAATAACAACCCCTAGAATAATCTTAGAGGAATTCCAGGAATTAATTTACTCCTTTCCCTTTCCCTTCCTCTACCTTGTATGCTCAAAAACTCAGGATGGCTCACAGCAATCAAAACAATGACATTGCAATTAAGAAGGTTAAAAAAGAAGGAAAGAAAGAAAGAAAAGATGGCAAAAATGACAGACCGGCTGGAGAAAAAACAAAGGGCTTCGCTTTCTATTGTGAAAAGCCTGGGCAAAATGCCAGGTCTTCAAGACCTTTTAAAACACCACCCGGATGGTGGTCAATTGGATCTTGGGGAGAACCTTATTCCACAGGACAAACACTGCCACAGAGAAGTGCTTTGGGATTCTGATAGATGGCAATGTTTAATCATAGGAACCCAGAGGATGCCAACTTTGCAAAAATTGGCTGGGTAGATACTATAGGAAACAGGCAGCTCTTCAAATATTCAGGCCCTATTTCATATGTGGTGTTATAGGTAACCAGTACTTTGAACCACATCTGGAAGCAAACTGGCAACCAACAGAGCTCACAAAGCAGACGTGTTACATGGGCATACTAAACTGGCATGTTCTGCAACAGTTGAAGTGTCAAAGTGGTCCTCAAGGGCAGCCTCATGTAATGTGCATTGCAGTAGCCAAGCTGTGAGGTGAACAGGACACATTACATGATTATTTGCTCTCTAATATACAAGGCTTTGTTTTTTTCCATCAAGCTCAGAGCAAACGGGGCGGGGAAGATAGCTGCTTCCTTTAAACAATAGTACCGGCTATCCTATGACTAATGGGGACAGCTAATCGTGTCCTGTAGTTGTCCTGTAGTTCTGTCCACTTCTGAGCAGAAACTGCTGCTGCCGCCGCCAATGATAATGATTTTCAGCTATTCTAATCATGGTAGAGATTAGAAAAAGATTTCAAGCCTTAACAGAGGTTGTCCATCTGAGCCTTAAAGTTGCCCAGGAAGACAATTCCTGTTGAAATATCCCAAATATTGCAAAAGAATGCCTTGCAATGTCACAAAAAGAAAAAAATAGACACCAGCAAAGGGAAGCAAGCTCCTGATTCTATGATGAATGACAAAGGGCAAAACAACCAATAAAGGGGTGTCTCCAGAATTAGAGGCTGGAGCTGGCTGAATAAAATAGGTTTGCCTTGAAGACAAAACAATATTCACTGAACTTTGACCTTTATATTTATTTTGTCTATTTTTTAAAGAAAAACTGATATTGCAGAAGCAGTTATGGATGATTTATATTGTAACCTGCACAATCAACTTAGCTTGTTTTTAACCAAGAAATCTGTTAAAAATTTGTGGCAGAGAGTTATTTGCAGCAAGAAAAGAGCAATAATTTTAACAAGCTAGTATTTTGCTGCAATGGGTTGGCTTTCAAGAATGGCAGGTTTTTAATCAGCAAAGTTCTAATCCCTTCAGACTACTACTTACTAAATTCGATTCAGAGTAAGTAATGAATTACTACTTTTGCCAAAAAAAACCCACCCTCCCTCAGTAGCTTGATCTGCATTGTATTAAGCACTGAAGGATTCTCAGAAGCCTCTGAGTCAATTGTTCTTAATGTCACCAGTTGATAAATATTATCACTCTCTCGTGGTTAACCACTGTTTCTTATGGCCTGTTGTCTTGCCAAAACCACACTGTTAATTCTGGTATTCCTAAACACAGCCTTTCCTTGACTTGCTCTCTTCCTTTCAACTCACTCAATTCCTTTGGCAAAGTAGGTGTATAAGACTGATTTCAACATATTTCTGCAGAGCATCAGATCTCTAGCAATCATGTCATTTTTTCCCCCTGCCAATAACAGAGGGCAGAGAGGGGCAAAAATCTCTTCTTTTATATTGTAGAGTAAGGAATCCATAGTCTTAAGTATGCAAGTGTATGTGTTTCACAGCCAGAAGGTCAGATATAGTGAGAATATCCTTGAATTCTTTGGTGGCCCTTGTTAGTTGTCTCTTGTTTATTTAATTCATAGTTGAAGCAGCTCTTAACCTCCTCCCTGAATGGATGAACAGAAGCGTTCTGCAATAGGTAAAGGCAACTTTGTATGAGGCTGACTCCAGATTAATGCACTGCACTTTGGATTTTATAGCGTGGGTTTACTGTTTACAGTTCTGCCCATTCTTAATCAGACAGTCTCTTGTCCTAATGCTTTTCCTTTCTCTCTCCTTATCTGTTCTCTCTGTCTGTTTGGCAGAAGTTGTTTGCACTCATATCAGCCACATACACTAACTGGGAATCTAGATTCTGACGCAGTAGCTGGCATTCCAAGAAACTTGCTTTCTTTTCCAGAGTTTGTCTTGTTCTTAGCAAGAATGGGGGGGGGGGGAGAGAGGGAACCGGAACGCAGCACTGAAGGAATGTCAATCCACACAGGCTGCAGCAGCCATAGTCAAGTGTAGGAATTCAAAAGCTAGTTTTGAGATGTTCCTCTTGGTGTCTTGTTAGCTTTCTGATTTAATGAAACAGAACCAAGAGACGCAAGGAAATTCATTTGCATTATTAAGTTTACACCAAAAAAAAAAAGAGAGAGCATGAAGTATCTGTGGGGTAGACAGGGATATAAATAAATAATAAATATATTAAAGGTTTGAATTTTTGAGATCATGTAAGAGCTGGTCAGAAATTCCCCAAGGCCTTGGAACATTGCAACTGCCTCCTTCTAGTTTGCATGATTATGAATAGTAACAACTGATTTTATCTGTTTTGTAAAGTTTATTGAGTGTATGAAAAGTTTGAGTAATCAATTGTTTGATTGGTTTTAAACCCCTTTGAGCTACCGATTTCTAAGCTCAAAGCAGCTTGCAACAATAAATAAACCCCAATGCACAACCACACAATCATTTTATTTATTATCTTTGTTCATTTGTTTGTTTAGAACAGGGGTGTCAAACAGCCCGCAGGGTGCTTCGATCTGGCCTGCAGGGCTGCCCTGGAAACAGTCCATGGTGCCTCTGCCAGTGAAAACAGAACTCAGGAGGGCTGTGGGCGACTCTCCCAAGCTCCATTTTTGCTAGCAGAGGGTTGCAGGAAGCTATTGGAGCCGAAAACAGAGCTCTGGAGCTTGTTTTTACTGGCAGAGTGCTTAGACCACCACATGTGCCCCCAACACAAGTGACGTCAAGCTGGCCATGCCCCCCCCCAAGGTCAAATACAATCCTGATGCAGCCTTCAATGAAATAGAGTTTGACATCCCTGGTTTAGAAAATTTCTATACCCACCCAACTTAAATACATAACTCTGGGTAGTAAGCAATGTGGAAAAAAAAAAACCTTCACCAAAATTAATAATAATCCATAACAAAAAAAGAAAAAGCAGTAAGCAATAGTTTTACAAAAACAAATATATCGGGCTCCCCTAACATCCTAACCCTAACAAATGATGTGAGCCTTGTAGAAAACTAAGAGGGACAGGTTCTCCAAATCTCAGCCCAGAAGATCTTCCGTAGGGCAGGTGTTACAAGAGAGAAGGCACCCCTCCTTGGTCCTGCAATTTTGTGCTTTTTCATACAAGAGACCTGGGACACACACTCCTGGTCAGATCTGATGGAATGAACAGAAGCCCTCAGAGACAGACAGTCCTACAAGTAACCTGGCCCTGTGCCACGCAGGTGATAACCAGCACCATGAATTGCACCCAGAAGCATACATGAATTGCATATGGAAGCCAGCATGCAAGATAATGTTCCATTCAAATCATTTAGATCTAAAAGCCCAGGAATGCCAAGTAACAGACATACAGCCAACCTGTTGCTAGTCAAAGCCTTCCTTAATGCAATGGTTTTCATAGCTTTCCAAAATCCTAATACAATGATGACTTGTCTCATCAGAGGGATAAGGTGTTGTAAAAATATTATATAAATATGCAAGCTGTTATATTAATCAGCTATATTGAGTTGTTACAAAGCTTAGTAGCTATGTAAATTTGTTTAAAACATGCACTGAAAGTAGCTGGAGTTTAGAGTCTGTGCTATAGAGAGCATGTACCTTAGGGATATGCAAAACATTCTGAAATTGAAACATCTAAGCTCAAAGTGGCTGTTTTGAGTTCAAGACAGGTTATTCCAACTTAACAGAAGTCTTTTCGTTGAGAAATGTTTAAAGCTGGAAGCAGATGTATTTTGGCTCAGAACTCTTCAAGCAAAGGAGTTACAGGTAGTCCTCCACCTACAACAGTTCATTTAGTGACTCTTCAAGGTTATAACGGCGTTGAAAAATGTTGTGACAGTTTTTCACACTTACCTTTGTAGCATCCCCATGATCATGTGATCAAAATTCAGATGCTTGGCAACTGGTTCATGCTTATGACTGTTGCTGTGTCCCAGGTCATGTGATCACCTTTTACAATCTTTTGACAATCAAAATCAATGAGGAAGCCAGATTCAGTTAACAATTGTGTTACTAACTTAATAACTGCAATGATTTACTTAACAACTGTGGCAAGAAAGGAGGCAAAATTCACTTAACTAATGTTTCACTTAACTACAGAAATGTGGAGCTCAATTGTGATCGTAAGTCAAGGACTACCTATATTGTTTTAAATTTAGAATTCAAGCTGTTTTGTAAATAGTTGTGTACGCATATCAGTATAGATATATGTGTACCAAGAAAACATTGTTTTATGGAATATATGTGGTTATATACACAACAGGAAACCAATATTTTAGCTCTCCATACTTCTGAGAAGACAACCTCTAATTTCAGTGATAAGCCTTCAAGTTGCAGCAGTGCAGATTGTCTCCAATTTTGGGTAGAAAGTTTACATGCACACACTAAGCCTCCAACAAGTTTGACACATCTAAGGCTAAATCCCTAAACCCTCCTAAAAATGTGAGTGGTGAATCTGAAACTCCTTTAGTTAGTGATGTTACATCATCACTGTGCCTGCTCTGACTCCTGATTGTTGGGAAAAAGTTTAGTCTCATTACAAAATTGTCTCCTGATGCCATACACACCCTTTCCTGTATCTGAATATGTTTTTTTCAATATTGCTTTCTTGGTAATGTCCTCTCAGGGGGCTTCTTAAAGACTTTAAAGACAGAAGTTGGATTAGATGGACTCTCAGTCTTCATAATTTGATTGTTATGTGTGGGTACAGCTTTTGTAGTTACCAACTCTGTGAGCCAATGGACAAGTTTGCCAAAATTATTTATCAACAACAGTTTCTTGGGGACTAGTACTGTAGGTGCATGCTTGTAAAATCAATGATTATCAACTTCTTTTTCCATATAGTTTTCAATTTTTCCAAGTGTCAGGGTCTTCCTTCTGGATTATATTTCCAAAATACTTAAGCTTTAACTTCATTGTTGGTACCTACTGGGTTGTCTGTTTTTACTTCACATGATATTAAATTATTTGTCCAAGATACTCTGAACTATTTTCTCCAGTACTACAGTTTAACAGGATTGATATTCATTCATCCCTTTGATCCAACTATCATAGCCAGATTTACAACTGGAAAGGGTTTAGCCTGCTCTTTGTCAGTCTTTATTTTATGTTTTAAATTAACTTTTTTGTGGATTTTTGAGGCCAGGAATATAAAAGTCTCTTACTGCATCCACATCTACTTTGGTTGACTTGACACTAGCAGTTGACATTATCTCAGGGATTTTTTTTAATGCAATGTATCAGAGTGACTTTTACCCTCTTATTTCTTCTTCACAAGAGATTTCTTAAATTTTCCTCACTTCCTACATGAAAGTGGTTTCATTAACTTGATTCTTTAATGTTAGGAGTAGGTGGTCTGGTACACCCTTGTTTTTAATGTCTGCCCACACTTACTTGTGGTCTGTGATGTCAGAGGTCTTTGTATGATTAAGAAAGCAAAAATAAATATCTTCTTTGAGATATTTATCTCAAAAATATTTAGATATTTATCCCATTCTATCTTTTAATCCATTGTAGCTCTGATGGCCTCCATTTAATGTATTCTTGCTCTTTGGGCAGCAATATTTTGAGCATATGAAATAAATGCAATCGTTTAATTGTTTGAGCATTCATTAGTATTGCTCTTTTTTGTATTGAAATATATTTATTTGTTTAGAAAACATATATGGCTCACAATGACATTCAATAGGAACACAATAAACATAACCAACAGCACCCCACAACAATACCATGCATCTCAACCCCACCCCCCATAATGCCTTATTAATTCTACATTTACTTTTACTGGGTTTGCTTCTGGCCCAGTGCCTGGGCAAAGAACCAGGTCTTCACAGTCTTCTAGAAGGTTGATATGAAAGCTGATATAAATTAATATTTTTCCATCTGTTTAGACTATACTATGTTTTCCATATCTGCTTACAAATGGTTATTGCTGTCATCTTCCAAGGCTTTAAAACATTCTGTGGTATTTCCTCAACTCCTTTATATTTTTAGTAGTATTTTCTAGGATTCTCTTAAATTTATTTTATAAAATATCTGGTTTTCGTTTGAAGTGGGGGGGACTTGTATAGTTTCCCCTTTATTTTTGTTATCTCCTCCCTTTATTTTTTTTTAAACTCCAGTGGGTGATTGCCATATTATGCTTACTTTTGTGTAACATTTTCCTTACTTTTCACTATTTTTCTTTAAAGTATTGTCTATAGGGTGTTGCTTATTTAAATATAGCTCCCTATCTCTTCATTGGCCTTTGGAATCTGATGTTCAGTTGGATGCATTTTCTTTTGTTGTTGCCTTCTGCTTAAAATCTTTGTTCACCTATTTTTATTATATCAGTAGACCATCATTTTGCCACCTTCTGGTTTGTACAACATGGAATAAAGCGCTTGATCTTCAATATCAAAAATTTCAGTTGAGAGTTCTTCAGACATTCTGTTGATCAAATCTAATCCATTAAATCTACCCTTTATCATTGTTACATTATGTGGAATGTTGATGAGATTATGTACTGTTAGCTTGATTGTTGTGTTTGCTTTCATTAGTTGGAATTTTACAGGACCGTGAACTAAGCCACAATCAGCTCCAAGTCTTGCTTTTGTTGGTTGAGTAGAGTTCCCCATTTTTGCTTGCAAAATATATAGACGGTATGATTCGAATAATGTCCGTGTAGTTACGTTCACATATGGAGTCATCCTGGGATAACTCATCTTCTTTGTTTTATATACAAAGAAATAATATAATTATATAATTTATATCTAAAACTAATAAATTACAACTGTTGAAATTTAGATCTAATTCTTTTAACCTATATGATTTAATACTTTAAAAGGATTAAGAATATAGAGTGGAACTTTTAATAGTCCTAGTAAAAATCCTGCAAGATATAGGCATTACATAATTTGCAGTATTGGTTGGGTCCCTTTTTCCTTTAATCTAGCTGCTCTAATATCATGAAAAGCAGCCTGCTGTGTGACAAGTTGTAAATATCTTATAAGAAGTATTTCAAATTACTTTCAACATTCCAATTCCTCATATCATCAAGGAATGGAAATCAATAGTGATCCCTATATTTAGCACCCAGCAGCATTCCATTAGGTAACATATCAGCTCTTCTATTTCATCTGCCCTCCAATACACAAAGTCTGTCTTGCACTGAGATACCTCAGAATCTGCCTGGTTCAATCATTATATCCAGTCGCTCAAATCTGAGACAAGAAAGGCTACAACCCCTTTCATTGGAAAAGGCAGATATTTTTCTTCTTGAAATCAGGATTTAATTCTTACTAGCTATTTTATTGAGTATGTAATTGAGTGAGCTGCTATGACCCTCTGTCCTCTAACATCAGGTGTTCTTGGTCTGAAAATGTTTCTTACATTTGTGCTGGGTATACTTAAAGTCTCTACAACCATATTGTAATGACAGTTTTGGAAATTTCCATAATCAGAACTTGTCAGGGAATTTGAACCATCTGCTCATTTAGAAAATTTTAGGAAGCTTATTCTTCACTCCATTGGAGTTTATTTGATCCAATAATTAAATATATATCTTAAAACAACATTATTATTTATATCTAAAATGGATTATATGTACAATTTATCTACTGTACTATATATATGATGGTATGTGCTGTGGAAACTCTTGACAATCCTAAGATCAAACATAAAAAACAACGCTGAACATTTTCAATTTCCTTAGTTATCAAGAACTTGTTCAAAATTAGAATATTTTTTGCCGTCAGTTCATTCCTCTCTAAGCAATGCAGGGTCCTACAGATGGAAAAAAAACCTATACCCATGTAAAGAAAAGATCCAATCTATTCTACTCTATGGGAATTTAAAAACCACATATTGCTTTTTTTTCCCTGCAGAAAGCCACCACATCATTAATCATACAATTAATTGCTAAGTCATTGTTCAGCCTAAACTTTCATACTAAACTTTCTTGATTCTTTACATAACCTCACCTGGATTATGGCTAATTGTTGGCATTTAACAGAATATTTAATCTTCTATCCAAAACTATTGGCATATGGAAATCCTGCCTGTAAACCGTAGATTTAACCTAGGGCTCATATGCATCCTTGACATAGTTTTGTTAGTAGATGGGATTAGATTATTGATGATTGATTGTCCTTGACTAAAACAGGCTGCTCTTCTGCTAAAATGGAATTTTACTCTGCCCAGTCAATCCACCAATTTCCAAAGGAGGAACTTTGTATATTTTTTTGCTGAAATATCAGAGAAATTGGTCTATAATTTCTGAGGTCCACTTGATTACCTATGTTAAACAATGATACTACTACCGATATAGTAAGCTTCCATTCTTGGGGAGTACACCCTGTATTATCTATGTGGGTGAATAAATGGTCAAACTTTCGCACAGCTTTATTATTTTTACTGACTATGTTAGATTTTTTATTTTCCATATAATAAATGAAGACTATTTGTGTAAATCAACAATGAGGATTACTTACACTTGATTGTGAGAAAGATACTAATATTGTGGTAAATTGGATTAATATGAATGATGCTCAGAACCAACACTATTCACACATAATATGGATGTATATTAAAAACAAACCTCCCGAAATGTATTTTCTTGAAGAAAAACTTGCATTTCCTGAACAACTCAGCATAAAAATCATAATCCAACAAAATACATGTTGGATTTTTACTTATATATTCTCCTTTTAAAACTCTTTAAAAATTTTCAATAAGCAAAAGCTTTGGGATTAGAACTTTTATTGTACTCTTGTCTAAGATCTGGCCTAAGTTTAAAGCCTTTGCACTTTTCTCATTGCTTTCCTTGCATGTATGTCAGATCTCTGGGCTTGATACCAAGCTATATAGATATTGAATTCATTATGTAATTAAATCTGACCTTTGTTATTAATAAAAAGTCCAATGAGAGAACAGATAGACTGATAAGCAGGTAGTACAATGTCAAAGTTTGAATCTGTAGAACACACAGTACTGCCCGGATGCTCCTCCTGCCTCTGAGGTCAGAAAGGTTTTAACTTTTAGCAAGCTCATTTGCTGCCATTTTAATCTTTTCTCATATACTCAGTTGAAATTTTGTAATATCTGTCTGTCAGCTAGAGATATTGGGCGTTAGATCAGATTCTAGGAACAATTGTGTAGATATCAGTTAGTGATTGCTCTCTACTCTAGTATGAACTGAGATCCCAGAAAACAAATGTCCTATTTTGCTTAGGTATACATTGGAAAATTCCATTCGTCCACCAATTTTAAGGGAGATAGTCTGTTCTGTCATTAAAGTCATTTGATATAATGATTAGCACATCTAGGTAAACTATTTCTTCCATCAATTTTCTAAACAGGAAGCAGATTAACTGCAGAATTGTACGGATAGTTTACTGGAGGAATATTATTTGCCAGGATTTCAATTACACTTGGGGATTTTAAATGAAGACCTATTCAATTCCAGGGCATGTCAATATTGACCACAATTTACTTGACAATCCTATGTTTCTTTAACAAATATTGACAGACCACCTATTGCTCTACTCTTATCTTTGATTTTCAAAGCAGGTTTAAGCCATGTGTTATCTCCTGGTGACAGATTATCTCCTTTAATTACAAACGAAGTTTCTTGAAGTGCAGTCCCATCAAATTTGGAGACTAATTCCATCAAGCCCTTACTACAGATGCAAGCTTTCCAACCAGCTATGTTCAAAGAGATGATTTTTAACTGGCAAAATTGTGGAATGGAAATTGCGGCTCGCAGGACAGAATTATATCTGGGTAACCCTCAACTTACAACAGTTGATTTAGTAACTGTTCGAAGTTACAATGGCACTGAAAAAAGTGACTTGGGACCATTTTTCACACTCATGACCATTGCAGCATCCCCCTGGTCATGTGATTTACATTCAGATGCTTGACAAATGACTCACATCTGTGATGGTTGCAGTGTCCCGGGGTCATGTGATCTTCTGTGACCTTCTGACGAGCAAAGTCAACTAGATTCACTTAACAACCGTGTTACTAATTTAAGAACTGCAGCGATTCACTTAACAAATGTGGTGAGAAAAGTTGTAAAATGGGGCAAATCTCGCTTAACAAATTCCTCACTTAACAATGTACATGTTGGGCTCAATTGTGGTTGTAAGTTGAGGACTACCTGTATTTTTGTTATACCTTATATGATGCAAGTGGGGAAAGTTAACTGCTGTTCTTCTAACTGGTAGCAATGCAACCTGGTATCATTCTGGATTAACTAGTTTGAACAGAGGGTTGCTCCCCTCTGGAATCAAAAGGCACATGGAATCAGCTACATCATGTCCACCATGATGAATTGACTCAATATACTATCATTGAACTTTGCTCAATACAGTGTCTACAATATCACTTGATATATTTTTTCTCTCAATCACTTCCCAAGCTGCTGTTATCTGTGTGCCTCGTTTCAAGCCAGTTTGTATCCATATCAAACCCTTTCTGTGTACTTCATATGACTCAAGTTGCTTTCGCAACACCAACACTTGTTTTTGATGTAGTAGCTCCTGTAACCCTCAACCTTCTCCTAGCTAGCTAGGGTCTTACTTTTAAGCTTTTCTTCCTGGTGGAATTTCTCCACTGCTATAATTCCTATTTAATCATTGCATTGTTTACATTCCCTCATCTCACGGTTGTGTCTACTCAAGATTCCCCAAGACATACCTGTTTTTAAATTAAACAATTCCTCAGCTGATCTCTTCGGTCGAGGCTCTACTTGAAAAATAGCTGTCCAGGACCGGAATGTAGTCAAGAAAGCTTTCTGTTCAGGGCAGAAAGATTCTATCCTTTCAATACATATTTGTTTGATATGTGAATAAGCACTGAAGTTTTCCAGTTTGACTCCTGAGACTGTATATCAGGCAAGATGGAATTTTGGAACCAATTAAAATAAACATATTGAGTATATCTGTCTTCCATTTAGTCCTTACCTTTAGGGGATACCTTTTAAACGTCCAAAGGAGATTGATTTTCAAGAAATCTTACAATAGTTAAACCATACTTGAAGAACATCTCTTTGGCTTTTCATGATCAATGATGTAGTCCAGGAGTGTCAAACTCGTGTCGTCACGGCAGTATCATGTGATGTATCGGGACATTTTCCCCCTTCGCTAAACTGGACAGGTAGTGGGGCCAGCACATGACGCATCTGGTCCGTGAGTTTAACACCCCTGACATGTCTGTTTTATTGTCTGATGGAAGTTCTTTTTATTTGATGAGGCTTATTTTGCTTAACTCCATTATTATTTTTGCAACCATCAGATTTTAACTGATTAGTCTCTAAAACTGGTCCTCTACCCAGGCTCTTTTTAAAGATCCTTTCCTAGCTATAATGGACCTTTTTACTCCCCTTTCTGATTATTTTTGATATTTTTGCTTTTCTTCTGGGTTTTTCAGGCACCTTTGGAATCCATTTCGACTTAACAGATATTGACCACTAAAACAGAGCAGCTAAAATTATATTCTCAGCTGGACAGGATTCACAGAAACAGATGAAATGTGTAACTTTAGTTAAATTCACATCTATCTCTCCAAAACGGAAGTGCACATCCATGTAGAGCAAATGGAACCGCCATACCTTTCTCAGAACAGACAATACCACCATAGACCATTCTTATAGTTTCTACATACCTTTTTAATTAATGTATCTTGCAAATAAAAAAAAAGTTTGTGGGATTTAACACCTTTTATGAAACCAGTGCATCTATGCAGTGCACTGCTCACCAGAGCAGGGGCAGTTGTAGCGTTCAAGCATTATGCCGCTTGTCCTGGTTCATGAGTAATGAGGTAAAAGATGAAAATTCTTCTCCAGCATAGGAAATCCTCAACTTACAACCACAAGTGAGCTCAGAATTTCCATTTGTAAGCAAGGCAGTTTTGAGTGAGTTTTGTCCCATTTTATGACCTTTCTTGCCAGAATTTTAAACTAATCACTGCAATTAAGTGAATGATGTGGTTGTTCGGCGAATCTGGCTTCCCACATTGACTTTGCATGAAGCCAGCTGGGAAGTTACAAATAGTACAAATGACCCCAGAACAGTGCAACTGTCATAAATATATGCCAGTTGCCAAGCATCTGAATTTTGATCCTGTTACCATGGGAGTGCTACAATGGCCATAAGTGACAACTGTCCAGTTGACAAATCCAGAAAAAGAAACTCATGGGACATTGTTTTATTGAGAGTATGAACTTTACTGAATAAATTCCACATTGGCACAAAAGCAGCAAAACCAGCTCTGAGTTTCCCATGCGAACACACACATAATTCATTTCAGCTACATCATGTCCACCAATCACTTCTATTCATTTGTTTTGAGAAGCAGCCGATCACACTGTGGCATTGACTCTGGGTTCCCTTGAGGAGAGGGGAGCCGGCATACAGGAACCAACAATGCTGGGAAGCCATCCCCCTCTCCCTTGCATTCCAATCCACACACACACACACACACACACACCCATTCTTGGTCAAGCTGCAAGCAAAGCAGAATATAGACGAAAGTTCGAGTCAGTCTTGACAATAGATGTGAAAAACGGTAGCAAATTATTTTTTTCACTGCCGTTATAACTTCAAATGGTCACTAAATGAACGTTTGTAAGTTGAGGACTACTGTATAGGAATTTCCAGCAGCACTACTATTTGAAATCTTTGAAGGAGCAATAATTATCTCCCAACGTCCTTGGCAAAGAACTGAAAAGGAGATAGTACAAAGAAAACTAAACAAGAACAGAGCTCAAAACCTTGAGGCACAGATTAAATCAGGTGTCCTTTGCTTACTGACGCTATGTTATCGTCATTATGAGGAGGCCATGATGTGGCTGCCTGCAGCCCATTTGGATTGCCTGTCCTGTCCGCTCCCTTCCCATCTTATAGCAGAGGCCACCGGTGTGGGAGGAACTGTGGGAATCTCATGTTCAAAGAGCTTAGTTGACTGCAACCAAGTTTCAGTTTCTGTCAAAATACTCTCAGGTTTCCCACCTTAGGTTCTTTAGTGTAAAGTTAGGTTCCCCTTTTGTTGTATATTTTAACTCCTACGCACTATTTTTTAAAGAAATTAGCATGGAGGCCCCTATAGCTTATTGACAATAAATGCTCTGCTTTTTTCTCTTTTTTTCACCCAGAATGTTTATGTAAAACAGTGGGGGGGTTTTAAAAACAAGAAACAGGCAGAAAATTGGTGGGGAAATCTCACTGATGAAATAAGGATATTATAGGGAATCTCCAACTTGGAATGTGTGTACATTACTATTTTATTGGAGACATTTGTGGACCTTATTATCTGAAGTTCTTACTTGCCATGTAGTAGAAGTAGGGAGATTTAAAACTGGAACAAAACCAGCCTGCCCAGTAATGCTGAAGTCAACTTTTCCAGCTTGAGTTCTAGATATGGCCACAATGGCTGAGAATTCTGAATATCATCATCTACAATATTACCTCTCTCTCATCCCAAATCCTGAAAAATTTCAAAATCACCTTTATGGAGACATGATTACAGAGCCAAACCTCCAAATTGTCTTTTTTTTTTCCCTTTTCTTTTCAGAGATTGGATAAAACCCTTGTTAGTTTCCCCAGCTTCATTCAGTTTCATTTACTCTCTCTGAAGTGGCTTTTTCTTCACAGCTGCAGGAGAAGCGAAACGTGACCATGTTTAAGAATGTGTAGACAGGAAAATATGACTTAGGAACCACACACACAGAGAGAGAGGGGGGGGCATGTGCACGCAACTGTGGGCGGGATAGGGTAAGTGGAAAGGATGATAGGATCTCTGTGTGTGTTTGTCAAAAAACAGGAAAGTGAAAAAGTGTCATCTTCCTGGGTGTCAGAAATTAATGTCATGTCATGGAGCTGCAATTGTTTTAACCATTTCAAGGGGGAGACATGTTGCAACATAAAGAACAACCAAGTGACCCTATAAAATTTATATTTTTGTAGCATGAACCAGTTTTTTCTCATTGTATGACATTAGTTCAAGAAAATGTTAGAATACAGCCCATTTCATCATCTGTGTCTCTGTAATTGGCTGTAGTACAAAAAGCATACTCAAGCCTTCCTCCCGAGTAGATGCTCTCAAAATATGGGTTGAGCCTGATATTAGAGAGTAGTATTAAAACATGTTTTTGGCCTTGAACTGGTAATCCCCTTAAGACTGTTGCACAGAGATCAAGAAACAGGTGTACCAATATTTATTTTGAAGCCTTCAAACAGGAGCATTTGGTGGACTGTTTCAACCTTCTTGCTGAAATATTTTCTTCCCTGCTGTAAGTAAGGTTTTCAGTGCCCTTCCCATTGGGTACCTTTTAAACATGTTGGACAACAATGGTTCCAGAAGAGCATACAATATTATACCCTGGATCAACCTACAGGATCAGCCTTCTCCTATGGTTGTGGTAGCTGGCAATTCTAGAGGTGAAACTAGGACATACTTGGAAGGTGGCAGACTAGGCAAGGACATCCAATATAATTTCACTCTTGAAGCAATTTTGCATCTCCTGTCTGTCAGTGGTGTCCTTCCTTCAGCAGGCCCAGGTTGCTTGACTACAGAAGACTGGAACAAAGAGGAAAAAAAAAAGGATAGCTGACTGAATATGGATGTGGTGGATTGAAACAAAGGGACCCAATTGAAATGATGCCGAAGGATTGGGAGTTTACAGTGCATAGTTTAAGCAAGGCCTGCTGTATTTGTGTGAAGGAATGATGCTGAGGTGGCTGTCTCCATTTGGGGAAAGCAGCTACAATAAGGCAAAAATGCTTCCCACTCCCCATGTCCCTCAGGCTAAGTCCAGGCTTTCTCCCAAAGAGCAATAAAAGTTTACAGGCTCTAGAACCTTGAAGGAGATAGGCTCATCTACCCCTTCCTTCCTTCCTTCCTTCCTTCCTTCCTTCCTTCCATCCATCCATCCATCCATCCATCCATCCACCTATTTCTCCACTCCAGTTTACTCATAAGTATTCAGATGTCAAGCTAATTCAGCCACACCTTGGCGTTTTTTGGAATATGCCAATGCTCATACACAAGTTCCACCTCATCTATCCCCCAACCTACAAAAGTGTGGTTATGTAGAAAAAGGGGATTAGAAGACAACAAGCAGACAAGAAAGCGGGAAGTACAGTCTGGGAAATATATAATGATTATAGGCAAGTAAGAAAACTATCAGTCAAATGCCAAGACCACAAGCTGCAATAAGCAGCCTGTGGCGTGTTTTCTGCCTGGAGCTTGGTAGCAGCCAGAAGAGGCGTAGCTATCCTGGGGTTGCACCTAATCCCAACAGGGGCAATAACTTGATTAGTATTTATTAGTATTAATAAATTAGTATTTATGAGTAAATACTTGGAGTGGGGGAAATGGATGGATGGATGGATGGATGGAAGGAAGGAAGGAAGGAAGGGGTAGATGAGCCTATCTCCTTCAAGGTTCTGGAGCCAGTAAACTTTTATTGCTCTTTGGGAGAAAGCCTGGGCTTAGCCTGAGGGACGTGGGGAGTGGGAAGCATTTTTGCCTTATTGTAGCTGCTTTCCCCAAATTGCAAAACTTAGGAGGGTGGAGTTAAACAGCAGCCTATTGTTGAGAAAGTTGTGTGCTACAATAAAACATTTTGTACAGTTATCTTCTAGCTGTTCTGTGTCCAATCCATGGAAAACAATCCTCACAATCTGCACTCTTTCTGATGATGCTGTTCACAAGGAGTACCTTCCAATGATAAATTTGTTCAATTGCTTTTACATACTGTAGCCTCAAATTCAGAAGTTCCTGCCAGATCTACTTCTGCAACTTTTGAGTAGAAATGCAAAAAGTAGAAGGATGCCAGACTTTGCCTGGAATCTCTCAGGATAATTTTGAAGATTGAATTCTTTTGCATCTTCTTGGGATGCTGCATTTTTATAGTTTATTATAATATGGTTCCATTATTTGATTTTATCATATGTTTTGTTTGTTATAAACTGCTGAGACGCAACCCCAATTTTAGTCAATTCAATCAACCAATTAATAATTGGTGGACTTTTTTCCCCCCCAAGCAAAGCCACATACGTTTTACTGGCAAGCTGTGGCCTCAGCCTTTATTGAATGGGGAAGGGGAACGACACGGGATTTATTGATAAAGATAACTTGGTTCCTTGAATGAGATAGAACTTGACTCCCTAACCTCAGGTTTGGGTTTTTTTTTAATCACCTGGATAATTAAAGGAAGTAAAATGGGTTCTCTGAATGGTTCAACTTGATTCTTGAAATAGTTTAGTTTGTTTGTCCATATAAATCAATCAATCCAGGGAGGGAAAGAGCTTTTCAAGAAAGCAATGATTTACTGTACTGATGTACTCTTAATTTATCTACTAGCTAATTCACTGAAAAACAACCTTTCCTGGGCTTTATCTAGTGTAGATAGTCTCCCTTCTAAATCTAACACCTTGCTTAATTTGTTTTTAGATGTATGGGGGAATTTTTTTGATGTAGGCTGATAATTTTTAGAGCCCAAAGAACATAGAGTTTCTTTGAATTGTATTGTAGTTGATTTTCTGGAGATTAGTCACTTGCCTCTGCTTCCAATTTTAATGTACTTTAATTCTACCCAGAAAAAAATAGATTCTGATAAGACAATGCTGCAAGACACACAGAAATGGAGCACCCATTATTTCTGGTCAGGAAAGTTTCTTCAACTTCTTCCTCTTTATTATATGACTTTCAAGTCTGCATTCTTCATTCTACCTCCGGCCTTCACTGGAATGTTTGGGGATTTTCCCCCTTGATTTTTTCAAAAGAAGTATTTCTGATTATAAATCTTTGGGGTTTCCCCTGGACCATTTGTGCTCATGTGCAAGTAACCCTGTTTGATGGCAAAACAAGAGCGCACATCCCTGAACATCATAAGACAATATTCAGAATCTTGTAATCAAAAGTTCCCTTCATCAGATCAATGTAAAAGGATGGCTTGAGCTTGCAGGACTTAACGTTGATGTGACTAGCTTTGACATCAATTTTCTTGAGACATCCACAGCCTGGTAACTTGGCTACTGATCCAGTTAGCCTTAAAGGACAGTTTCATCAGTACCGGTTGTGCTGCCAGGTGTTCTCAAGGAATTACTAAGCAAGATGGATCAGCTTGTTAGCACTTGATTGAAAAAGATGTGAGCAGATCACGTTAGCGCTTAACTGCTTCTTTCGAGGTCTTTCAAAAATAACGCAAATGTGTGGCAATATCAACTAATCAGGACTGAGGAGCATCTTGATCAGTTTTGCACACACACTGAATCAGCAGTGCTACTCCTGAAATTCTCTGAATTTCAACCATTTTGAAAGTGCAGATAAGAGAGGCAACAATACTATGGGGTTGTGGTCAATCTTATTGTAAAGCTTGGACTTCTTCACCCTTGTGCCCTTGATGCACATTTGTTTTACTGGGATATTATTGCTGGTTGGAATGATGGGAGTTGAAGTCCAGGACCTCAGGATTTAGGGAAGGCCTGCCTTCTATGTTAAAAAAAATGTTTGGGATTAGAAAGGTATTCTTGGTATCTGCAGATAACGTAGCTTATATTGGTGAATGTTTGGTGAAGTGTTTCATTTACTCAATTGTCTATTCCAACAGTTTTCCCTAGAAACAGATCAGTTCTTGAGGTAAAAGTAAAAAAACTGAAAAAGGAACATATAAAATAAGAAGATTTTGTTCTTCAACACTTTTGCTGTCACATTTTTATCCTTAACATTCCTCTTTATTTTCTACAGTCTTTCCTCCTCTGCTTTAATGGTCTGGCTAAGGGAATAGCATCACAGAGGCCTCTTTTTTTTAAAAAAAAAAAGCCCATACAATCATGGCCTGGAAGATAGTGTAGAGATCCAAAGTCCCAGTGATACCTGTCTCTTCTATTTCTAACCCGTAGTTGGTGCATCTGTGTGTAATATGCACATTTACCAACAAAACCGAAGCTTAGCTAACCGCAACCCCAGTTTCGGAGAAAAGCCCATACCCCATGTGATTTGCTGGAACTGCTGGCTTTACTTCTCCACATCAGAAACCACATCCTTGTTTACATGGGGGGGTAGCAATGAGTCACTTGTTCCCATGATGCAGTGTGCAGCAGCCCGCCAAAATATTTTTGAGCAATATCAATTTGACTGTTGCTTTACACTGCTACCTGATGAGGGGATGGTACTAGAATGAGCTTAGGAGGATACAGCTCTAATGAGACCAAGTGTCTAATCCTTGAGAGACAACACATCTAATAGCTCCTGTTTCCTCTCTCTTCCACTATACAGAAAGTTCCAGAACATCACTGACATAGGGTGGCTTTGAGGATAGGTTTCCTTCAGTAACACCATGTTAATGTCATGCAATGTGCCATTTTCCTGGCTATTCCTGCTTTCCTGCCTGGCTAAATCCTGAATCTGTGCAGTCTTGTGGCAGGCCAGGTTTCCCCCGCCCCCCTGAGCATTTTACAAGGAGTCCTCATTTAGCAACTGCGTTGTTTAGCAACCGTTCACAGTTACAACAATGATGAAAAAGTAACTTTACAGACTTTGCAGGTCTGCAAATCAAAGGCAAATTGAAATAAGGTCTCAGTCACAGTCACTTAGTGACTGGCTTGCTTAACAACCAACTTGCTGCTCCCAGTTGTCGCTAAATGAGGACCACCAGTAGCTCCCTATGTATGTATTCGTTTACTTTAATTTTGATGCCACCCAACTCCCAAGTGACACTGTGCAGTTCACAATGTAAACCAGTCATTAACATATTTTTTTAAAAAAAATACAAAGGAAGAATGTTTGATGCTGGAAAGCTGGCTAGTCCATCAATTGACTTCTCAGATGAAGCTACCTTAAGTAACTAGGAGCTGTTGTCCCATGCTCCTCCGAAAACGGGTCGGAGCTAAGCATTTCAGTAAGGATTGGCTCTCTGAATGACTTAAATTTAGTTTGCAGTTGTGTCTGTGGAAGAAGTGTAACTTTTATTTAAACCTCTTCAAAAGAACCCGCCCAAGAATAACAAGAATCTGCTGCTTTACTCTCATTGATGTGCCTTTCAAATGAGGGTGGGGGGTTGTTGCTGTTTGCTCCAGATATACCCCATGAGGATGTTGTGGTTCCTGACAGCTTCAGAGGAGTTGCACAAAGAGTCTTGTTTATGCCTGAAGCAATGGCAGGTCTGCTAGGTGGTTGTGAAGGCAGGAAGAGGAGCTAATAGGGAAGGCAGAAGGCACAGTGCAGAAAATGGGAGGGATTGTGGCTTACAAGGATTTAGGTAGAGGCAGGAAGCAGGCATGGTGGAACCTGATGCCATTAAGGAAGGGGGTCCCTAGGTTTTATCCTAGAAAGTCGGTCATGCAGTTTTTTCTGCTTTTGAAAATGTTCTTCCTCCGCTCCCCTGGTTCTTCCCCTGCCATGCCAGCTCCACTGAATGGAAAGATGCAAAATTCTCCCTCACCACTGCTACAGCAGCTTACGAGCTCTAACACACTGTATTGTCACCTAAGCTTTGCTTTCCACCAAGTTTAGACTGTTGCACTAATCCTCCCACAGTCATTGATCAGAGTTGTTAATGAGAGTTGTAATTAAACACATCTGGAAAAAGTCTGCAGCAAAGTAGTGCCTGTGTGGTTGAGGGTATCTCCTTACTACAGGTAGTCTTCAGCTTACAACCATTGCTTAGCAACCGTTCAGAGTTACAACACACCACTTCCCCCAGGGATATTTGCCACCCAGATTTGAAGTTCTGATGTCTGTACACACACACACACAAACACACAGATAGATGATCATATTTTGGTGCTCAGCAACCAACCCACATTTATAGCTGTTTGCAGTGTCATGGGACTGCAATTTTCAGCAAAATAAACATACAAACACCCAACATTGCAGTCAGTGGGTTCACTTCGCCACCATCACATTTACTTTAATGACTGCAGTGATTTTCTTCACCGCCACAGAAAAGGTTGTAAAATCAGGTACAAACAGATGGTGGCCCACTTAATGACTGGCACAACTTATACAACTGTAACTCCTGCCTCAATTGCAATTATTAAGTCAAGGATACCTCTACTTCCTTCTGTCCCCTGGAGGGAATGAGTGGGTGGTCTGCAAAGAGTGCAAGGGACTCCGTTTTACAGTTTGCCCAAGGGTTTGCAGTTTGCCCATTTTACAGTTTGCCAAGATTGCCCCTCTGAAATGAGCTTCAAGACATAGAAGTTTTCAAGCCCAACTTTAAAAAAAACAAAAAACAAATTTTATTAGTTTTTACAAAACAATACACAAACAAACAAGGCATAATAACATAAAAGATCTTTTCTGAAAAAACCAATAGAACTTACAGAATAATTCCAAATTATAATATATATATTTACATTATCTGTTCAGTTTCATATCTTATCCCAACTTCTCCCTTTCATTCTATTATCCAAATTATATTTCTTGCTAATTAAAATTTTATTGCTTTTCAAGAACAATACACAAACAAACAAAACATAAAAACATAAAACATCTTTTCTGAAAGTTGCTTGATCCTGGGTTAAAACTCTTCGTACAGACATAAATTCAAAAATCATGTTCATTTTATATACCATTCCATATCTTATTACCATTTTCAATTTTCCATATAACTTCTTCCCTCTTTTATCTTTCTTAGTTTTATTTTATTTATCTCATCTCAGTTCAAATCATAATGCTTATCATTCTTTGTCTGTTCTATTTCCAGCTATCCATTCATCTTTTCCCTTTAAACAAACTTATCCTGTACACTGATTGGAGTATGACGCCTTTAACTCTTTCCGCTAGCTTAATAATACTTAATATAACACTTAACTTATATTGGGATTCTGTTTAGTACATTCTTAAATTACACAATGTATTTTATGAGAAAAAAAACAACAATAACAAAAAAAGCATATAAGACCACCATCAATGCCATTAAGAAACTAATCATACATATTAATATTCATTTATATCTTAAGCATTTTATTCTAAATACACATATAAAAACACAATCTTATGTACCTTACAGAATCCCTTTTTCAATTAAATTTACCCATTGTCTCTAAATGAATTTTGTTTCTTTAAATCTTGCTTCCCACCATTAAGGCTTCTCATCCCTTTCTTTCTCTCTTGCTTATTCTCTTCCTTGCCCTTTTTACCCCTTTGTCTCTCCTCCTCCCTTTTCTTCTTCTGCTTTTCCCCTTTCTGTTGTTTTCTAACCTTGTATCCACCTTTTACCTCATTTTTCTCTTTTTTGGTTGTTTTTTCAAGCCTTAAAATCCCCATTTTTCATTTCCTCTTTCTCCTCCTCCCCAAATAGAACCATTTGTTCATCAAAGATGGCTTATTCTTTGTCCCAGTCGTCCTGCTGCGCAGTCAATTTTTCATAAGTACATACCGCCATTTCTAGAAATTGAAAAAGAGTGCCCAAAATATCTTTCCCATCTTGTTCTCCTTTTTTATATTTTTGATATTCAGTTTTTAGTTCATCCACAAGCGATGCTATCATAAAGAGAAAAAAATTTTCCAGAACAACCACCCGAGTGTTTTTAATCAAAAATAATTCCCAAAAGTTCCAAAGTCACCAAAGAATCCAAATAAACTATTTCTTTTAATACTTTTTTCTTTCTTCCATTTCTCTTTCTGGGGTTGCTGTTTGATCAAAACGTTCCAATTAAGATATATCTTTTAGAAGCCTTATTAATATTCAATAGCTCTTTAAAATTCTAGGCAATCTCCTCCTTTTTCAAATTCTGCTCCAATTTTTTTCCCTCTCCCTTCCCACTTACAGCTAAAAGATTTTCCTTTAAATGTTCAGAAATCCAAACCTCCAATGCGGGTTTTCCAATTTCTCTTAAAATTCTATCGCTGTCACGTTCTGAAGGACAGTGAAAAGAAAAAAAACCTTTCCTTTAATTTACATTCACTGCTTGACACATTCTGGAAACGATGTTTCTTTAGTAAGTTTTAAATTCCAGGGTACTTTCACTGTTACTTTGTCCCGGTCAGCAAAGATCACTTTCATTTCTTCACAGCTCCTCCTGCACTTTCTTTTTCCGGCTGAGCTCTTCTATGTGGTGGCCATTGCTGACCGCTGCTCAGCTGCCTTTGGAAAAGGGGGTTTCGCTGGCTAGAGAAGAGAGGTGCAATATCTCTCGACCCTGCCAGACCCCCCCTGTCTTCCCCACCTTCTATGGAGGTGGCTTAGCCCTGAAGCCAAATGGCTCGGGGCACTTGGGCAGTGAACACGGGCAGAAACCACGCACAGTCGCGGATTCCTGCCTGCTCTGAAGAGCTGCAGACCGGAAATCCCCTTTTTTTTCTTTTGCAAAACTATAAACATAAAATTATTTTTTTATTTGAAGGCCCTCGTGGTCTCCCTTCTCACCTCTTCGGACCATCTCACAACTGACTGAAGAACAAGACCATATTGCCACCATTTGCACCAACAATTGTAAGGTATGATCCAAAAGGACATATAGCTCAACAAAGAAATCCCTCACACTGATTTCACTGTATTTAATTGGATTCTCAAGGAATTCCTCTCTGTTTGGGATCCCATTTGCCATTTTCTTTGGATTTGTGCTTTGATAAGAACAGAACTTGGAATCTTTTTTCCCAAAACAGTCTGAATGAGATCGACTTTCACAAATCTAGTGCTACTGATTGAATTAAGTTAATTCAATAATTTAATTAAATTCTGTTATGTCAGTTGCAGCAGGATAAGAAAGCAGAAACTGTTTAAACAACTCAAAATAGGAAGAAGTGTTAGCACTTCTCTGTAAATGCTTCTTTGATACACTATGGTGCAGTCAACCTTATTTATTTTCCAGAAATATTCCTTTGCCTGCCTCTCATTCTGCGTGATCCTCCTGAACTTTGCATCAGTAAGCTTTTTCCTCACTTGTCTCTGGAATTATCTCCATCTAACCTGCAGAGGCTTCCATTTTAAGATGGGAAAGCTGCTTTGTCTTGCTTTTCGTCGTCTTTTCAGCACCTCTTATCAGCTTCATTATGGTTTCATTTGTTCCTTCATTGTGGTTTTAGTTGATGAAGAATGGAACCAGAGCTTTCGGGTTTTGATTGCTAGATTACTCAGTGAAAGATTTAGTTTGACTTATTTTTGAACTGCACGTAGAAGAGTAACGTTATGGCAAAAGGGGGAAACTAATTTAGTACTAGAAGAAAGAGGAAAAAAATATTTTTCAATTTAATGGATGTCCCTGATCAAATGTTTTTTAACTGATAAAACATATAACAAAGATATGTTGCAGATGGTACTGATGGAGTAAAATTGCATACTATAAAGGCAAACCCCTAATTCCATGTTTAACTGCCATGAGAAGATTTGAATCTTGATGGAAGTTGTAGAAGTTGATCAACCAAATCCTTCAAAATGAGACATGGGATTGGTAGTACTTGCCTTCAAGAAAGTATTGAATTGTAGAAGCCAAATAATGATTGCTGACTTTGCATTTCAACTTAGGAGAAGGAGAGAAGCCAATGTCTCTTATGGCATCTCTTACTTCCTCCTCCTTTGATTTGCTGTACTGCTAAACAACTTGTATTTAGTTTGCTGATGACACAACAGTGATTGGTCACATTCGAGACAACGATGAACCCACATACAGACAACTTATACAACTTGCCTCGTGTTGTGACAGGAACAATCTGGAACTGAATACACTCAAAACCATAGAAATAGTGATAGACTTTAGAAGAAACCCTCCCATACTACTACTTCTTACAATACTAGACAACACCGTATCAACAGTAGAAACCTTTAAATTTCTAGGTTCTACTATATCACATGACTTAAAATGGACACCTAACATCAAAAATGTCATCAAAAAAGCACAACAAAGAATGTTCTTTCTGCGCCAACTCAGAAAGCTCAAACTGCCCAAGGAGCTGCTGATCCAGTTCTACAGAGGAATTATTGAGTCTATCATCTGCACCTCTATAACTAGTGTAGTTCTGCTACCCAACAGGATAGACACGGACTTCAGAGAATAATTAGGTCTGCGGAAAAAAACAACTACTACCAACCTGCCTTCAATCGAGGACCTGTATACTGCACAAGTCAAAAAGAGGGCTGTGAAAATATTTACAGACCCCTCACATCCCGGACATAAACTGTTTTAACTCCTTCCCTCAAAACGACACTATAGAGCACTGCACACCGGAACAACTGGATACAAGGACAGTTTTCCCCCGAAAGCCATCACTCTGCTAAACAAATATTTCCCTCAACCCTGTTCAACTATTACAAAGTCTGCACTACTATTACTGTTAAATCTTGTCATCACTCCTTATCTGTCACCCATGCCCTCTCACTTGTGACTTTATGACTGTAACTTTGTTGCTTGTATACTTACAATTTATATTGACTCTTTCCTAGTATGATTGATTGCTATTGTACCCTATGACTATCATTAAGTGTCATACTTTATGATTCTTGACTGCTGATGAATGTATCGTTTCTTTTATGTACACTGAGAGCATATGCACTAAGACAAATTCCTTGTGTGTCCAGTCACACTTGGCCAATAAAGTATTCTATTCTATTCTATTCATAAATAAATAAATAAAAATAAAAAACTGTATTTCTTTGCTCAGAAAAAATCTGGAACTGAATTTCCATCCCAGTTAAAAGTATCAAGAAACTGATTTGGGGTTGAGGCTTTCTTGGCTGCAGATTCCAAAAGAGCTCACTTTTTTAACTCTTATTGATCATTCTTCGGGATCTTTGAATAGCTTTCATACAGTCAGAAAACTGGTGGCCTGGAAGATATGACACCAAAAGAAAAGAAAAAAGCAAGGAGTAGGACTGGGTGAAGAGCAAACCTGGGTACTAATTGTTTGATAGTATTGCTTAAAAGGTTAGTTAAGAGGTCAGAGTAAAGATGAAAAGAAAGGCTGAGAAATTGGTCTTCAGGCATTGCTGACGATGGGGTGGCTCTATGCCTCGTCTCTTTCCCAGAGATGCAAGGAAAAAGGATTTGAGGCCTACATTTCTGCACCTACTTTTTCTAGGCCTTTCTCGGGAAGCCCCAAGTATGGTGTTGCGCTGACGCTGCTCTCCTGTTTCCTTTTCCTAGCTGACCAGGTATACGGTGACCAAGACATGCATGAAGTGGTCAGGAAGCACTGCATGGACTACTTGGTGAGTGAGAGCGGGAGTGCTGTGGAGGGCAGATTTCCACCGCCATCTCTGAGTCTGACATTCAGGACTGCAGCTGTCAGGCATCCTGGCAAGAACCAGGGCAGATCAGGTTAGGCTCCTGGTCAGCTGTCTCTGGAAAAAGTGCCTCTTTCCTGCAGAGGAATTTCTCTGAAACCTGAAGCTCTGTATCTGCTATTACACTCATCAGTTATCCAGCCAGTGAAAAAAAGGCCTCCCATTTTTTTTTTTTTAAACTTGCATCTGCAACGCATAGCCGCATTTCACTGTGAAGAACAAACCCAAAGCATTCCTGTTCCCCCACCCCCCACTCCACCCCCATCCCCCAATTTGCTAGCACAGATCAAAAGGTGTCCAGACTAAATTTTGGTATTAAGCAGCTGCTTCTGAAGGTTGAGGTTCAGGCAGCCATCTGTAAATGGCTTCCAAGCGATAGGGGCAGCACTGGCCTTGCACAATCTCATCAAAAGGGAAACGATTCTGCAAAATTCCTTTGGGTATGTGGGAGGAGAAGCTGCTTCCCTCCCCACTCCTCCCCCCCCAACAATTCCCATGTCTCTGGGTTGACTCGGTTGTACAGGTGGCCTTGTTTAAACATGACTCCCACTGTTTGAGCTCCAGTGATCGGGGAGCCAAGGGAACCCTTTTTTTCACTGACTGGATAAAGCGTCAAGGATTTATATTGCAAGACTACCTTTGGTCACTTATTGTCCTCCTCTTGCTTCTTTTGCCCACCTGGGAGTCTGTCTGCTTCCCTCTCATCTTGAGGCCATCTCTCATTTCAGATGAAGAATGCCGACTACTTCTCTAATTATGTGACAGAAGATTTCACCACTTACATTAACCGCAAACGGAAAAACAACTGTCATGGCAACCATATTGAGATGCAGGCTATGGCAGAGATGTACAACCGACCTGTGGAGGTTTACCAGTATGGCACAGGTATAGGCACCTGTTCCTTGTTTCAGTTGCATCCCTGATTCTTCCATCCGGGCAAGTGGAGTTGTTGCTTCCCTGCCCTGCCCTACAGAAGAGCCATGGTCACCCATCCTGTTGCTGCCATTTTTCCCTTCCAGAGCCCATCAATACTTTCCATGGCATCCATCAGAATGAGGATGAACCCATCCGGGTGAGCTATCACCGCAACATACATTACAACTCCGTGGTGAACCCCAACAAGGCCACCATTGGGGTGGGACTAGGGCTGCCCTCCTTCAAGCCAGGGGTGAGTTTTTCCTGGTTGACATCTGGGGGGAGGCTTTTTAGGATGGGCAAAAGGTTGGTGACCAATGTCCTGTTCCATTCTTGTTCTTCATGAGCTGGACTATTATTAGCTTCATGATTATCCAGGATAATAGCCAGGAACGTGGCCACAGCCTGGCTTTGGAAAATTGGGGCAAAGAGAATTTTATAACTGTTATAAATTACAAGAAACTTGCATAGTGTGTTTTGTGAACACAACTTTCCAGTATGGACACACAACATTGGGAGGGGATGTCCTAAGATCTGTGTTTGGCTTTTGCAGCTGCATTCCAAAAACGGGCATGTCTAACATAAAGTAATAGCTGGACCCTAGGCAAATTCTCATTTTGATTGAACTTTAACTTAATTCAAGTCCTTAACTATGGCTATCATATAATTATTTTCCTTGTAATCATTATGTTACTATTTTCCCTTTCTGCCTCATTCAAAAATACACTGCTCAAAAAAATAAAGGGAACACTTAAACAACACAATGTAACTCCAAGTCAATCACATTTCTGTGAAATCAAACTGTCCACTTAGGTAACAACACTGATTGACAATCAATTTCACATGCTGTTGTGCAAATGGAATAGACAACAGGTGGAAAGCATAGGCAGTTAGCAAGACATCCTCAATAAAGGAGTGGTTCTGCAGGTGGTGACCACAGACCACTTCTCAGTTCCTATATTTTCTGGCTGATGGTTTGGTCACTTTTGAATGCTGGCGGTGCTGTCACTCTAGTGGTAGCATGAGACAGAGTCTACAACCCACACAAGTGGCTCAGGTAGTGCAGCTCATCCAGGATGGCACATCAATGTGAGCTGTGGCAAGGTTTGCTGTGTCTGTTAGCGTAGTGTCCAGAGCATGGAGGCGCTTCCAGGAGACAGGCCAGTATATCAGGAGACATGGAGGAGGCCATAGGAGGGCAACAACCCAGCATCAGGACCGCTACCTCTGCCTTTGTGCAAGGAGGGACAAGAGGAGCACTGCCAGAGCCCTGCAAAATGACCTCCAGCAGGCCACAAATGTGCCTGTGGCTGCTCAAACGGTCATAAACAGACTCCATGAGGATGGTACGAAGGCCCGACGTCCACAGGTGGAGGTTATGCTTACAGCCCAACACCATGCAGGACGTTTGGCATTTGCCAGAGAACACCAAGATTGGCAAATTCGCCACTGGCGACCTGTGTTCTTCACAGATGAAAGCAGGTTCACACTGAGCACATGTAACAGATGTGACAGGGTCACGTGGAGAATGTTCTGCTGCCTGCAACATCCTCCAGCATGACCGGTTTGGCAGTGGGTCAGTAATGATGTCGGGTGGCATTTCTTTAGGGGGCCTCACAGCCCTCCATGTGCTCGCCAGAGGTAGCCTGACTGTCATTAGGTACCAAGATGAGATCCTCAGACCCCTTGTTGAGACCATATGCTGGTGCGGTTGGCCCTGGGTTCCTCCTAATGTACAACAATGCTAGACCTCATGTGGCTGGAGTGTGTCAGCAGTTCCTGCAAGATGAAGGCATTGATGCTATGGACTGGCCCTCCCATTCCCCAGACCTGAATCCAATTGGGCACATCTGGGACATCATGTCTCACTCTATCCACCAATGCCACGTTGCACCACAGACTGTCCAGGAGTTGGGGGATGCTTTAGTCCAGGTGTGGGAGGAGATCCCTCAGACCATCCGCCTCCTCATCAGGAGCATGCCCAGATGTTGTAGGAAGGTCATACAGGCACTTGGAGGCCACACACACTACTGAGCCTCATTTTGACTTGTTTTAAGGACATTACATCAAAGTTGGATCAGCCTGTAGTGTTTTTTTCCACTTTAATTTTGAGTGTAACTCCAAATCCAGACCTCCATGGGTTGCTAAATTTGATTTCCATTGATAATTTTTGTGTGAGTTTGCTGTCAGCACATTCAATTATGTAATGAACAAATTATTTAATAAGAATATTTCATTCATTCAGATCTAGGATGTCTTATTTTTGTGTTCCCTTTATTTTTTTGAGCAGTGTATATGTTGACGGCAACATTTGGAGTGAAGGATGCTGGAGAAGAGGACTACCCCCAAAATTTGGGGGAGCTTTAACACACACACCTCTTTCCCAAAGTATAAAACAGTTGCTCCAATAGAGCTTTGTCACATTTGATAAAAAATAATTTGACCCTACTTTTTCTGTCTTCAAAAATACATTTTAGAGCAGATAGCTCTTTTTAAGCTGTAGTGCAGTATTTTTCAGCCTTGGCAACTTTAAGATGCATGGACTTCAACTCCCGGAATTCCACAGCCAGCATGTTCACACATGCATCAGCCAGTCCACACATCTTTTTTTTTTTTTTTTTGAACAAATTTTATTAATTTTTAAAGACATACAAAACATAAGAACATAAAACCTCTTTTCTGAAAGTTATTTGTAAATTTTAAACAAATAAAACATTTTATACATCATTGACACATCTCCTTATAAACACATAGATATCCTTTCAAATTCCTCATTATTTTTCCCTATGCTTTTATTCAATTATATTTCTTTTCTATATTTATCTATTTTATATGTTTTTATTCACTATACTTACTTTTCTTTTCTGGCTTGCTTTATTCTCTTCTATCTTTTATTCTCCATTGTCCTTTTCTAACATTCCTCCAAGGTTTTATTAGCTCAATCAAACATAAACACACAAAAACACAAAACATAGAAACATAAAAAAAACTCTTTTCTAAAAGTTGCTTAGTCCTGGGTTAAAACTCTTGGTACAGACACAAATTCAAATTCATATTCATTTTGTGTACCATTCTATATTTTATTAGCATTTTCAATTTTCTATATAGCTTCTCCTCTCTTTTAAATTTTCTTAATTTTATTTTATTTATCTCATCTCAATTCAAATCATAATATTTATTATTCTTTGTCTGTTCTATTTCCAGCTATCCATTTATCTTACTTCTTTGAAGAAAACTTCTCCTGTACACTAATTGGAGTATGACACCTTTATCTCTTTCCCCTACATTTATAATACTTAACATAGAATACATAGCTTACATTGGGATTCTGTCTGGTACATTCCAAAATTATACAATATTATCAATACCAATACAAATCTATTCATTAATATTAATATTCATTTATATCTTAAACACATTACTTTTCAGTTAAATCACATACTCTTATGGGAGCACCTACTTTCCATTGTTATTCCCCCACCACATCACATATTATAAATCATTATTTCATTAGAATGTTCCCCCTTCTCCTACTTCAGATCTCTCATTTCACAAAAAAATTCACTAGGATAACATAGTCTAATCATTAATATTAACAATCATTAATATCTTAAGCATTTTACCCATTTCAGTTAAATATCATACCTTTATGGGAACACTTATGCTTTCCATAATTATTCCTCCCCCCCATAACATATCTTAAATCATTGTTTCATTAAAATATTCCCCTTTTCTTAACAAAAATTTCACTAAATTATACTAAATATTTTATCACATTTTAAATTGCATATTATTTCCAATTTTCTAAGGTTATTTCTAAGTATAAATGTAAAAATACAATCTAATGTACCTTTCCAGAATCCCTTTTTCAATAAAATTTACCCATTATCTCTAAAAGACTTTTGTTTCTTTGCATCTTGCTCCCCACCATTAAGGCTTCTCGTCCCTTCCTTTCTCCCTTGCTTATTCTTCTCCTTGTCCTCTTTACCCCCTTGTCTCTCCACCTCCCTTTTATTCTGCTTTCCTCCTTTCTGTTGTTTTCTAACATAGTATCCCCTTTTCACCTTATTCTTCTCTTTTTTGGTTGTTTTTCCAAGTCTTAAAGTCTTCTTTTCCTTTTTCTCTTTCTCCTTTCCTTCCCCAACCAAAGTCACTTGTTCATCAAAAATGGCTTCTTCTTTGCCCCAGTCTTCCTGTTGCACATTCAGCTTTACGTAAGTACAAACCGCCTTTTCTAAAAATTGAAAAAGAGTGCCAAGAGCATCCTTCCCTTCTTGCTTTTCTTTTTCATATTTTTGATATACAAGTTTCAATCCATCCACAAGTGATGCCATTGTAGAGAGAAAAAGTTTTTCCAAACAACCACCCAAGTGTTTTTAATCAGAGATAATTCTCAGAAGTTCCAAAATCACCAAACAATCCAAACAAGCTGTTTCCTTTAAGTACTTTCTCTTTCTTCATTTTCTCTTTCTGGGGTTAAAGTTTAGTCACAAAGTTCCATTTAAGATAAATCTTTTAGAAGTCTTATTGATGTTTAATAACTCTTTAGAATTCTAGGCAATCTTCTCCTTATTTTCAAATTTTGCTCCAATTTTTTTTTTCCTCTTCCTTCCCACTCACAGCCAAAAAAGATTCTTTTTTTTCTTAATGTTCAGAAATCCTTATCCCTTCAGCATTTAATTACCTCCAATGCAGGTTTTCCGATTTCTCTTATGGTTCCATCCGCTGTCACATTAGGAAGGAGAGTGAAAAGAAAAAAAACTTTCCCTTTTAGGATTCCATTCGCTGCTTGTAACTCTCTCTGGAAACAATGTATTTTTAGCAACTTTCAAAATTCCAGGGTACTTTCTCTTGCTTTGTCCCGGTCAAAAACCACTTTCACAGCTCTTCCGACTTTCTTCCTCCTGCACAATCTTATCCGTCTGCAGGTTTCTTCGTGGCAGCCGCTCCTCTGATCACCGCTCCTCTGCCTTGGGAAAAGGGGGGTTTGCCGGCTGGGGAGGGGGTCTGTGACACCCCCAAACCCCTATTTGGATCCCCCCTGTCTTCAGCTGCCTCTACAGGGCAGCTATATCCCCCAAATCCAAGCGGATCGGGGGAACCTTGGCAGCGAGTGCAGCAGGGATCGTGCAGTATCGTGAATCCCTGCCGCTGCCGAAGTCTTGCAAACCGGAAGTCCAGTCCACACATCTTAAAGTCATCAAGGTTGAGAAACACACACTGCTATAGTGCATAGGTCGAAGGTCCCACATCCTGTAGGGACCAGAGAATCTATTCAAATCATGGCCTACCACTGTAGTCATCCTGATATATCTGTACATTTCTCAAGTAACCACCTGGCCAAGCAGCTCTAGCACATCCTCTCAGCTGGGGAATTCTGGAAATCCACATATCTTCAAGCTGCCATGATAATAGAAACTTTTCCTGGCCTGGCCCCTCAGCTACTAGGAGACTATCTTTGGTCTCCCTCCTAGTTCTGGCAAAGCAACCATTCTCCAAGGCTGTTTCTATATTGTTTACAGTGATTTAACCCATCTCTTCCCTGTGCCGGGGAGAAATTGAGCACCTGTTTGTTGTCTGTTCTCCCTAGGTGACCACCGGGAAAATGCTTCCCATTCTGCCCCAGTGCTGGTATTTGGAGGGATATTCACATTTGAAGCTTCTCTGTTCAAGAGAGGAAGAGAGAGAGAAAAAAAGGCTTCGGGTTATTGGGACTGCGATGGGCTTGCTAAATCTCCTTTTGCTCCTTGTAGTATGCAGAGCAGTCCTTGATGAAGAATGCCATCAAGACCTCAGAGGAGTCCTGGATCGAGCAGCAGATGCTGGAGGATAAAAAGCGAGCGACTGACTGGGAAGCCACCAATGAGGCCATTGAAGAACAGGTTGCCAGAGAGTCTTATTTGCAGTGGCTGCGTGACCAGGAAAAGCAGGCCAGACAGGTTTGGCTTTCTTTTCTTCATACAGGGAGGCAAAATAAGAGCTGTCGGGATACCTTGGGGTCTCTGCAGGACTGCGGGCATGGGCATGAATATAACTAGCCCTTTTTTGGCCATGGGAATTTTAAAAAAGGCCTTAGCCCCCTGACGAGCACCCTCGCTCTTCTTCCCTCAGCCCCGCAAAGCCAGCGCTACTTGCAGCTCTGCCACGGCGGCTGCAGCGAGCGGTTTGGAAGAATGGAGTGGCCGTTCCCCACGCCAGCGCAGCTCAGCTTCTTCCCCAGAACATCCCGACCTGCACAATGAGCTGAGTGCTGCCAAGCCTCCTTCTCCTGGAAGCACTGCAGCCCTAGCACTTACCAAGCCCCCCTCGCCCTGTGCTCCAGGTGAGTGTTCTGTGGATTGGGGTGTAATGCTGTAAGATAATTCTGTGGATTGGGATATAATGCTATAAGAGTCACGCTGCCAGGCACTGCCCTATAATATTCTCTCTTGTAGCACCTGGGACATTATAGGGCAGTGTCTGGCAGCGTGACTCTTACAGCATCCTTAGACAAGGTCTGGGACCTCCCAATTTACAAAAATGTCTGGGATCTCCCTGGGTTACTACATTTTATAAGACTGCAGTATTGTCATGCGATATCCCTAAATTCTTCATGCCATAAGTTTTCGGACACTTAATGTTTCTTGCATGAGGCACTCAGACCATTACGTGAAGATTGCTAAATGAATTGGGAAGTTGACTTTTCCTTGAGACACAGGTCAGACAAGGGCCAGCACATCATTTCAATAAAACAAAACACCTGCAAGATTTTTGGGGGGAGAACAAAGCTTCTATGTATGTTTAATTGTCAGCCATAAGACAGGGATGGTTATGCAACATGTCAATTCCTGCCTACATAGGAAGTAGTTGCCCTGGGTTTTCATCCAGGAACCAAGTTACTTGTGCAATAGTATTAAAATCATACTACAGATGCTACTAAACAAACTAATATATCTTAACTTACAGAGACTGGTTCTTCCTTTTGAAGGTGCAAAAGGTGACTGGAAGAGCACTGTGCTTTCTTCCTTCATAGCTTCATCCTTCCCAGCCAGTTTTGAATTCTGATAGTGCAGTTTCGGAGAAAATAGATGGTAATCTGATTAGAGCAGGAGCGAAGATGAGAGAGCTTATTTTTTCATACATTCGGGAACTTGCCAGACGCTTTTTAATAGAGCTCTTTGAGAAACTATATTAATGAAAATATAATAATGTGTTGAAGTCTACACAAACAAAAGTCAGAGATAATGCCCTTTTTGGCCAAAATATCCAATTCTTAAGCACAGATAACTTTAACATGATTTAGCTTTGCAGAGTTACAAACTAAAAGAAGGCAGTTCAGAAGAGCAGAACAACCCAGAGACGCAAATAGCTTAATATCTAGTACAGGGGTCTCCAACCTTGGCTCCTGGAAGCCTGGCGGACTTCAACTCCCAGAATTCCACAGCCAGCTTTGCTGGCTGTGGAACTCTGGGAGTTGAAGTCCGCCAGGCTTCCAGGAGCCAAGGTTGGAGACCCCTGATCTAGTAGTTAGGAAGGAGGGGGGGGGTTCCCCCAAAGGCAGATCTTCGGAGCCATGTTCTGCTGAAGTGCCATTCAGGGGAAGGGATATCCTAATCAGAATTTTATCTTTGTTTTCTGGCCTAGGCAGGGGGTGGCAAAATCAACCACTGCAACCCATCTACCCACAGTTTAAATGGCATCTTGAATGATTCTATTGCAGAGAGAATAGTAAATGGATGTTGAAGTTGGGTCATAATTTATGTGTCATGTTTCCACAGAATCCACACTGTTTTTTTAACCCTTGTCCATTACATTAGGATTGGTAGCTACACACACACCCCCTTTTTTTAAAAAAAAGTTGAAATTCTTAGGAACCTTACCTTGCCTTATCGATTGTTTTATCAATGCTAATTTCTGCCTTGCAAAATAGTGACAGACATTTTGCATTCCCAAGAAATGTAGATCTTTTCAAAGGAAAATAATTGTTGGCATAAGTTGCACTTATGTAAACTTCCAAGTCTTCAGATAACCGTCTGCTATAGGTCACTCAGTTCTGAATCCTGCAATGCAAAGTTTTCATTTGCAGTTTCCACCTCTCACAGGTACAAGCAGCCAGCTGTCTGCAGGCGGCGGGCGAGTAACCCCACCCTTAGTGTCATTGTATCCAGCCCTGGAGTGCCGGGCAATAATGCAACAGATGTCTCCCACAGCGTTCGGTAAGCGCCCTCATTTTGTCCTGCAGGCATGGCTGGACTCTTGGATTAGCTGGTTTTCAGCTTTCATACCTTTAAAAAGCAATGCCTTCTGGCGCTGAAAGCCATTAGTCTCACTCTACAGAACCTCACGTGTTAAAATGTTCCCAACCTTTGATCCTTAATCTTGTGGACTGGATGTAAAGGTTTAAACTGCTGTACAAAACAGCTAGCTTTTACACAAGGTGATGTTGTCTAGTAGCTGCGGCCACACAGGTTTCCGGGGCAACCAGATCTTAATATTTATTTATCCACAGCGTGATGATGATCATTTGTCTGTTTGTTTTCCTTTTTGGTATAGGAAAAAAAGAATATAGTCAAAATAAGGGCGTTGTAATTTCCATTAGAGCATCACACTTGTTTTAGAATTTACCCAATTAAAAAATGGGAAGGCTGGGAATCTCGCCCAAATTCAGCAGCCACAGGGTCTATGGGCTCTGTAGAAATGCACCTGGGAAAGCTACAAGTGGTTAAGCATGCAAGGTCTCTGCAGCCCCGTTCAGAGCATTACATGGGCTGGTGGGAATGGATTTGTGGCAGGGGAATTAAACTGACTCTGGGTGTGAAAGAGGATGGTGGCCAGGAGAATCAAGAGAACAGGTGACGTGGGCAGTACAAAGCAGGGTTGGAAGAAGTAGTTTCCCATCCTTGAGCACTGATTGTGCCAATAGAGGCAAAGCCGAGCTTATTCGATAGACACGATTCCCTCATTCTGCTCTCTCCCCTCCTTTGACTGTCTTTGGCCAGGTCTGAGCGACTGGGATGACGATGAGATCCTGGCGTCGGTGCTGGCCGTTTCGCAACAGGAGTATTTGGAAAGCATGAAGAAAGGTGCCCTGCACAGAGACAGTGGTTCCGACAAGAGTTGATGCCTGATATCCGGCTCTTGCGCTCGCCTGACACCCCTTCGGTGCATGTTTTTGGCAGGAAGGATGATAACACTTGGGACCCCTCCCCTCCTCCACCGCTGCTGATCAAGGCTCCTTCAGTTGCCCCTTTGCTCCCCACTTTTGGCTCTCCGCAGAAGACTCTCCCCTCTGGTGTGCTGGGAAACAGACAGGCGCAAGAGAGGGACAGGATCTCTTCCACAAGGAGCTGAAACACTCACAGACTGGGGCATGCTGGGCTTCCCCTTCATCTGCCGTTTTTCGTTATTAAAAAAAAAAAGAAAAAGAAACAGGAATTGAACTGGTCCTCAAGAGAGCCCCCTTCCCTTGGATTGGAGAGGTAGAGCTTGCCTGCGGGTGATGGAGGGGAGAGAAGGGGAGGAGAACGGACGTTGGCTTTAGGGGTGTGGAGAGAGAGAGAGAGAGAGAGAGAGAGCCTCAGTCGAAGGAAAATGCCACTGTACAGCCTGCTGGTTTCCCTCACCCTGGAGGCTGCGGGAGGGAATCGTGGACTTTGGGGGCAAGGAGAAGAGGAGCTGATAGGACACCACTTGTTTTTTGCTCTTTCAAGCCACATTCCCTGCCCTGAGGGAAACTTTTTCAGCAAAGCAGGCCCTAAATCTGCAGCCATTTGAAATCATTCTGCCTTCCTCCAAAGAAAACTCCCCCCTCCCTCTTATCTGTGAGATGCTGTCCCTCCTTTTTCACTCAGTGCAATAGCCTCTCTTTTCTCTTCCCACCTACCTCTTTTTTTCTTTTTTCTTTTTTTCACTTGTGGCTCTGGACCACCCGGCAGGCATCCCCTCTTCCACCATTGCCAATGGGTTGGTCCAGTTCTCTGGTCTAGCTGCTCTCCTGGCTCAGCTTCGTTAGCCTTGGTCCCTCCTGCTGCTGCCTTTTTGATTCTCCCTGTGCCTATAGCAGCAGCAGCAGAGGGAGAGGGGGGCACTGCTCACCAGTCAGTGTCAGGACCTTCCCCCTGAGCAGGTCTGCCTTTAGGGTAACGCTGAGAGGAAAAGAAACGGGGAACCAAATGGACTCTGGACAGAAAATAATGCGATGGAGGCTGCAGCTAACATGGAGGTGCGCCAAGCTCTCCGGGGGCAAAAATAGACTTTGACTCCCCTTCTAAGGGCTGGTTCAAACTGGGGGGCATCTCCTGGGTCCTGGACTGTTGATGGACTGGCTTGAAAGTTTAAAACGAAACGAAACGAAATGAAAAAGCCAAGGAAGGAAGTGTTTCTGGTAATCTTACCTTTTCCAGGGGTGGTGTCTTCCTCACTACATATGTAGTTATAATCTACCTATTGTGGCCATTTCGCTGTCCAAGCCTTGGTCTGAACAAGTGTTTCTTTACACTCAGATGTAAAGAAGCCATGTGCTCAGCTCCTCTTGGCGTCTTCATGCTGAGTCCCAAATTCCTGGAGAGACAGGAGAGACGCTGACATTCCTGCCCCCCCCATTTGTTGCTCTCTTGACGCTTCAAAGAGACATCTTTGAAAAGTGGGGAGGGGAGTCATCTGTTGCTTTAGAAGATGGATCCTGGAGACTCCACGGATGGCTGGTCTAAAAGTGGTATTTGGTGCCTGAAATAAAAATATAGGCAGAGTTGACCTCCTGCACGCTCTTTTCTCTCTCATTGTTTTTTT
Source organism: Hydrophis major (assembly GCA_033807585.1). Classification (NCBI taxonomy): domain Eukaryota; kingdom Metazoa; phylum Chordata; class Lepidosauria; order Squamata; family Elapidae; genus Hydrophis; species Hydrophis major. The sequence goes on from CM066329.1 coordinate 227,948,889, forward strand.
CTTCTTCAATTTTTTTGCTTGTGCACCATGGATGATGAGCTTCTCTGCATTGGAGAAGGGGAAGCAGGAACTGAATTTGGAAAAGATGAGATGGGTGCTCTTACAGTCTACAACAGGGGTGTCAAACTCATGGCGGTGTCACGTGACGTATCGGGACTTTTCTCCCCTCCCTTTGTTAAACTGGGCATGGGCGTGGCCAGAATGTGAGGCATCTGGCCCGCAGGCCGGGAGTTTGACAGCCCTGGTCTACAAGAAACAAATATTTATGCTGCTATTTCTCAAATGCTCAGTTGAGTTTTCTGCTTTCCAGAAACCTATTCTGTTGCCAATGAGGGGTTATGATTGGTTGATGAATCTGGTTGAAAAAGCACCATTTGACAATGAGTCTGGTGCTTTTCTAGGGACCCTCGATGGACAGTTCTTTAAGTCACCCAAGTAGAAACAATGGGGAAGCCATTGTTTACCTGCTGAAATGAAAATACCATGTGGCTCTCTCTCCATTGGGTCATGTGCTCCACCCAAGCACTGCCCATCCAGTAATGAAGGTCCCATGATCAAAAACACACTTTCTGTGAGATCAGTGTCAGCAGAAGAGAATCGTGTACATATGACTTTGATCTAATAGAACCAATCAGATGGTTTTGAGATGCATTCAATGGAGGATCTCCATGCTCAGTACCATTAGTCTTGTTCTTTTGCAACAAATTGAGATCCTAAGCAGCACGATAGACTTGAAGGTGGACACTGAAAACCATCTTTGCATGCAGGATTTCAGTCTCTACCAGGGAGGAAAAGACAAATCTCATCTCCTGTTGATCTGTTGTTTGCATCTGGGCCTTATTCCTTGCCTGCCATCTTTTCACCTAACAGGCTGCTGCTTGTCTCTTGATGAGATCATGAAGGTTTCTATGACCTGCTCTGCTATCACCTCTGAGGGAGAATAGGTTTTTAATTGACATGTGGCAGTCAGAGATTGGTATTTCCTTTTCCATGTTTGTATTGAACTGGGGGAATAGCTGATAAGTAGCAGTCAATCTCCTCTCTGCTAATGCCAATCCCTTCTCAACTCTGCTTGCACTGATAGATTTGAGGGCACTACATCAGTGCAACTGCTTAAGTTGTCCAGAGTTGGAGAAACCTGGTCTGATAGTCACAATCTACTTTTACCAGAAAGTATTAAGAGAGAAATCAAAATAACAAAGTGGTAGGTTTGAAGCCACTTTCCGCTGGCTTTTTGTCACATCAAGTCCAAGCTGCGGCCAAAAAGAGGAATTATTTGGAAGTAGTACTGGAGCTGTTGAAACTAAGAATGAAAGAGCTGTGTTGAGTCAGGGCTCGAAATAAGCCCTGTTGCTTTCCAGTGAGGCAGGAGCAATTTTGGTCAATGAAAAGTGATTTTGAATTATTTTGGCTTCCAAATATAAATATAGTGATGGGATGATAAGAGTTGTAGCCCAATGTTTTTGGAGCATACCACAGGCAGGCAGATGGAGAGTTAACATGCTAAGGATGTATGTTGGACTGATCCATATTTGGACCAGAAAGAAACCCAGGCATGCCAAGATGACAGAATAAAAAGCCCTTTCAATATGCCTTGGCTGCTGTGTTGAGGGAAATGCTTCCCTGTAAATAACTACAAGCAGAAAACCAACAAAAGAGGAAGTGGGCAGAAATCATTTATCTGACTGCTAGTTACTTCTTACATTGTTTGCATGAAGCTTAGTAAATAGAAAAGCAATAAAAATAATACCCGGATGGTACCAGTTCCTGTTGCATCTTATAGATCAGACAGCATGATGTCAGATGTAAACTACTTGATAAATTAGATTATCCTGGGTTAGATTATCCCCCCCTCCCCATATCTATGCTTTTCTCTGCTTTAAAATACAAAGTCCCCAGGAGATCTATATATTTCAGTGTTGTAGATGTTGCTAGTACATTATCCTACCTCAGTCTTCTGAGTCTGGTACTTTCTACCATTTGCGGAGGGTTTGTACTGCAACTTGGTTAGCAGAGATGCTTTTTTGAGGGGGCAGGGGATCCTGTAATGTATGTCCCCTGACACTCCTTTTGACATCTCAGGAGATAGATGAAGATGCTGCTGCTTCCAACATTGGAATAATTCAGAAATAAGCAAAGTGGAGTGAGGATGGTAGCCATGTTCTATTCATGTCTAAGGACATTGGGGGCGGGGAAGAGGAAAGAGATCAGTGCTTCCAAGATCTGGGTAAATCATTCATAATTGAGTAAAAGTGGTTTTCTTTGGTGACAACAAACAAACATGTCACAACAAGGATATTTAAATTGGTTTAAAGACTGACATGCATACTAAAAAAAATATTTGAAAATCTCCCAAAGTATTCCTATTAAGACAAAAAACAATGAATTTACCAATGGTAATTTGTTGAAATGACATCAAGATCACTCAGAGATGTGTTCTGATAATAAAGGGAATCCTAGTTCCAACGGTCTGCTCAACTGCTGAAGTTACAGTGGTGCTGAAGGAAGGGACATATGATTGTTCCTCAAAGACTTTCTGATAAATGGTTTTTGGTAATGAAGTAAAAAGTTTGAAAACCACTACTTAGGCAGTTCCTAGGAAGGAAATGGAAACTTATAGTGCTGCTACTGATGTGACAGCATCAGTCTTGTTCAATCCAATGCTGGCTATATTTGTGCAGTTCATTGAACCAGAAACTTGCCAGCCACATTTTAGCATAGTATATTATATAAACCTAGTCCATGTGATTAAAGTTCAGTAGGTTAGATGAATACCCAAAAGTACATGAATGCCATTAATGGATCAACTCCACCTCTCCCATAAGTTATGACTGCTGACCTGAGATGACTTCCCCAACAATACCTATTTGGAGGCCCAAGGAACACCTTTTGGTAGATGCTAAGAGCTGGATTTCCAGTTGTAGATCAAACTTTATTTAACTGACCTGGCATCAATTTTGCTTTGAGAAGAAGGTTATAACTATTGAATGTAACAGACAGCAAGAAGATACTAGGATAATACTCTGACTAGACCAACTTGCTAGGTTTTAAGAAGTGAGCCTTTTAAGACTCCGATCTTTCCATCCGTCCATTGGATATTCTTCATCAATGTGGTCATATCCCATAATTCCCAACCATCAGTGATATAAAATAATCTGGAGGACACATCTTAGGGAAGGAAGGCGTATCCAAGATTTATACTACACCTGGGAAAAACATTTCCCTCCCTACAAGGCTGGACTGAAATAAAAGTGTAAGGTAACCTGAGCTACATCTTTCCTTTTAAATTGATGCTATAAATTAAAATTAAGTGATATTTTCCCCTTTACGTGACCTTTTCTATAAAAAAAATAATGGCAATTTGGACCGTTTTTAAGGTACTTTGTGGGTGCTACTCAAAGTTTTGGAAGGGGTTCTTCTGTGCCTTAAGGTTGGGTCATTTGTGCTGTCCTCAACCTTTCTTGGCATCTCAAAGAAGGCTTTTATGCAGACATGGCAGTCTGGGTGGTAGTAAACCCAGAATCCTCCCTTTATTGCATCCCAGTCCATGCAGCTAAAACAAAACCAGTAAATCGCAAGATAATTTAGCACAGGGGTCTCCAACCTTGGCCTCTTTTAAGACTTGTGGACTTCAACTCCCAGAATTCCTCAGCCAGCAAAGTGGCCAAGGTTAGAGACCCCTGATTTAGCGCTAACTGTGAACCAGGTAGTTACCATCAATTAGCTGACTCTTTAAGAAGTGCTGCTCCTGTCACGGAAGGACACAGCTATTCTCCTTCTGTGGATAGGCCTGGACTGAGCACAGCATGTTAAAACCCACCCACCCCAACATGAATAAGAGCAAAGTCAGTTCAAGGAGTAGTTGTGAATCAGTACCCAACTAGTGGAAGGGAATGCTGAGGCCAGAGCAGACGCAGCAAAGGTTCCACATGTGTCTCTCAGCAAGACCTCCTGCTTCCTGGGTCCTTCCCGAGCCTTTTCCTCATGCCTTCTATCCACCCCAGGAAAAAGACAGTCAGGATTGAGTAACTTGCTCTTTGGACCCACAGCTGTGGGTCTTGCTCAGAAAATGTCAAGCAAGGAATTTTCAACAGGTATGAGGAATTGGTTTCCCTCCTGCTCTCGCAGCTGAAGTGGAAAGAAAGACTAAGGCTACAACTCCAAACTGACCTCTTTTTTCCCCAGAGCTTATTTTTTGTGACTGGAGATTTTCCTCCATTTCTCTCTTAGGGTTGTCTGAGGCATTAATCTATATGGGGCCAGTCTGCATTTGCATCCAGTGATTTAAATTTCTTTTTAAATCACTGAAGCTTGCAAAGTAAGCTTTTGTTCCTCAACCCTAATAGCGTTTGAAAGATGCTGATGGTGGTAGTGATAAAAATAGGATTGAAGTGGTGATATTGTTTACATGAACAAGGGTTAGATTTGTCTAAGAGCTGTCACAGTGATATTGCTGCTGGCTGGGGAATTCTGGGAGTTGAAGTGCACACCTCTTAACAGTTGCTAAGGTTGAGAAACATTGGACTAGGGAATATTTGGCAAGCAAAAGGTGCTTGAGGGCACAGGCAATTTTGGCATGCGACTCAAAAACAAAATACAAGACTTCAGCATCAAATTAATTCCAACCCAGAAATTTAAAAAAACAAACAAGCACCCAAAGTTTGTATCTGCATGAGTTTATAGAGATTAGTTGTGGCAGATAAAGAGTAAAGAACAAGAGGATATAAATCACCCAGAATTTCTGGGTATTGGGTAGCATAGAAATTTTAAATCATTGTTATGTCAGGTAATATGGCTAGATTCACACACCCACTTTAATCTGTGATGTAGATTGAACATGTGTGTGAATCCAACCAATTCTTAATTATGCTTCTGGTCATATTGGTAAGCACAGGTAGCCCTCAACTTACAACAGTTTATTTAGTGACTGTTCAAAGTTACACCAGCACTGGAAAAAAGTGACTTAAGACAGTTTTTCACATGATCATTTAAGCATCCCTATGGCCACGTGATCAAAATTTGGATGCTTGGCAACCGATTCATATTTACAATGGTTGCAGTGTCCCAGGATCATCAGATTGCCCTTTGTGACTTTCTGAATGCAAAGTCAATGGGGAAGCCAGATTCACTTAACAACCATGTTACTAACTTAAAAATCACAGCAATCCACTTACCAATGGTGGGAAGAAAAGTCATAAAGTGGGGCAAAATTCACTTAACTGTTTTACTTAGTAACAGAAATTTTGGGCTCAATTATGGTTGTAAGTCAAGGACTACTCATACTGAGCAATGTGTCTTTTAACTGGGAAGGTTGGTTCGAACAAAAACCTTTGCTAGGAGATTAGAAGTATTGACAAAATCCAAATATATCTTTTTTGGTCTAGAACAGGGGAATCAAACCTGCATCGTCACGTTGTCACATGACGTATCGTGACTTTTTCCTCTTTCGCTAAAAGGGGGTTTGGCATGGCCAGCGTGTGACACATCTGGGCTTTGACACCCTGGTTTGACACCCCTGGTCTAGAAGCATGAGGTCTCCTCCTCCATTTTATATGGTGGCTTCTCACTTCTATTAATGATCTTGCTAGATCATTTTTACCCTAGCCTAGCAGGTTAAAATAGCTATAGTGTATGTGTTATAGTACAGTATTACAATCTCTCTCTCTCTCTCTCTCTCCATCTTTAGAGAATATCCATCTCCCTTATAGAGTGAATGTGTATCATATTATTTTACCTAGGAAGCGTACTTTCTTGTGTTTCTGTGTGTGAGAGCGAGAAGAGGGAGAGAGCAAGAGCGCACATGAACCATACCAGTCACAGAGAAGAAAGACATTGTCACATTTACACTGGCTTAGGAGCTCAGGCTGGCTTTTAAAATGTTCTCCCGGCCTATTTTGTGCTCTGCTCAAGTTTTTACAACCTCGGTAAGATCCCAGCGGAGTGTACCTGCCTGACCCACTTACCCACCGATCCCAGCCTATCAATTTTTATGCAGAACTGATTACCCTTTGGTGACCGGATTAGCAAATAGGGTGAGGCTGGATTTTTAATACTGGAGGTTGCTTCTTCAATTACATAAAATCTCATGGCAATCCTTGAAGATGCCATTCAAAATTTTCCCATTTCACGTGCGTAAAAAAAGGTGGAACTTATTTTCAGCCATTGTGCCCAGAGGAAGTTACAGGGCCAAAAAAGGAGATGCTAATGGTAAATAACCATTTATAAGGCCATCCTCATCCTCATCAGAGCCATCTTTTATCCACTGCAAAGGGATGTTTTTTATCCCGTAGGATCCCTCTTTGGGTCAACTGCCATCAGTTTTTGCTGTGTGACCGGCCCATTTCCATTTCATCTCTTTTACTCTTTTGGTGGTACAAGAGAGTAATAACAGACCTATTTACTGATTTTTGGTTTAGACTTTTCATTGATAACCACTACAGTTTCATGGAAAAGTTGGAAGTCCAACGATTCTTCCTCTGCGCCCTCACTGAATAACTGAAATTCTGAGGAACCCGCTGCCTTTGGAGTGAAGGGTGCGGACTGTTCCCGAAAAACAGCCAGGGAGGAAGACAAGGCGGAGCTCCGTTTCCACAGCGTAACCGCTTTACATTTATTTGTATTTTTTCAACCATTGCGCAAGACTTTTCCAGGACACGGGCGGGGACTTCCCCGCGTTCCACTTCCTCCTCCCTCCTCCTTTGAATTGGTGGGCGGGGCGATGCAAATGCACTCGACTCCCTGATAGGCCAGAGCGCGGAAGGGAAAGGAGCGGTTCGTGAGTTTCGCCGGGGAAAGGGAGACGCGGCGCTTAGCGAGAGGAGACGCGTTTTGTTTTGTTTTGGCGGATGCCAAACTCCGGATTTGCCGGGCAGAGGATTTACTCCGTTTTGTTTTTTATTAACGTAGCCATGCCGGGGGAGGGAGCTCGCTAAGCTGGGCTTAAGGCAGCCTAGCTCCGCACTCTGTTTGCTCCTGGATCGGAACTGGGGATTTACCTGGCCGCGTCGGTGACGATGATCCCGCAACGCAGTGAAGTCGCTTGGAGTCCGGCAGGTGAACTGGAAATCTCCCAACACCCCCTCCCCTCGCTTTGCTTTCTCTGCGTCCTCGCAAACCCTTTCAGCCTGACGGCGGAATTAATCCGTTTTGTGGGCTCTTTCGCAAGACTCTTTGAACCACAGACGGGCCGGCTTTGCACTATGCGCAAACCCGCTTTGCGAACCAACGCAAAAGGCGTTTTCTAACTTAGGCCCGCGTGTTGTGTGAATCCAGTTTGTGCCGTTCATCCGAAGGCATTGCGCCTTTCTCTCCTGCCCCACTACTTTAGCGGATTCTTTCCCGCGATTAAAGATGAGCACTTCAGAAGCAGTGGGGGTAAAAAAGCGGGACGGTTTTCAAATCAATCGCTACCTCGGGGCACCCTTGGCACCCTGCAGCTGGGAGGGTTCCTCAATGGCCCACCGCACACTATCCTGCTCAAGTTTTTTGGAAAATGGGCAAGAGAACTGTGGCCAGTCTTGGCTTCTTGGATCCATAAGTTGCACATTCGGCTTGCTTTTAAATGAGCCCGCCCTAAGGAGACCGCTCTCGACGAAGCACCTGTATACCACTATTACTGTATTCTTAGAGTATATCGCCTTGCAATGGACCCGTGCGAAGCATTTAAGAGGGATTTTTCAAACAACAATAGCAGGTTTTTAAAACCACGGTTGTCTAACGAACGGTTTCTTTGCGGGGATAACACCTGATCCTGCTTTTAAACGGGGAAATGTTTGGAGGCTAGGACTGAGGGAGAAATTATAACAAGTCACAAAGCTCTCTTAAGGTGCCCGAATCTCAGCAGCAGCACAGAATGGGAACTGTCTGCAAAACCAACCAGCGCTTAACCTGAGAGTTATTGTCAAACCAAGATTAAGGGTGAGGCAACAGGGCTCCGTGGACAGTAAAAGTGTGGGGAGCCCTTCCTAGGACGGGTTATAGTGGGACTCGGGGAGCTGCACCTGTTGCAGCTCTTGGCACAATCTTCGATACCTCACACGCACACGGGTGCACACACTCTGTTCCTCTACCGCCTCCATGGGTTTATAACCATCTGATATTCAGGGGTATCCCTGCTTGCACGGCCAGAGACACGGTCGGCAAGGGGACGACCAAACCTTTGCTTTGCCAGACCGACCGCTCGGGATTGGGTTGAGCAAAACGGGCAGCCGCGGCTCAGGCCTGCCCTCTGCTGCCGAAAGGGCGCGCGTGCAAGTCAGTCCCCATCCCTCCGAGAATGAGACGGTTAAGATGCTGGGTTTAGTTTCCTTTTCCAATGAGAAAGCCAAGATCGGTAGATGGATTTTTATTTTTATTTTTTGCGAGTCCCTGCTTTGCTTCTGAACATTGGCTAGAGAAAGGGCAAGGCCCTGGGCGGGCTCCCTCCAAGGAGATTTTCAGATTCCCACCACAGCCCTACTTAATTCCAGCTAGTCGTTTGTTTCTCTATTTATTCCGAACTATCTGCTATTTCCCCTGTACTCTGTTCTCTCACAACCATTCAGGAATCTCCTGAGGCTCTCATTCAAAATCCGAAAGCTTCCCAACCCCTTGCTAATAATCTGATTAAATGAACCATCAAGTAAATTCTCTGGGCTATGAACTATCAAGCTGCCTCACAAAGAACTGGTGGTTAAACAGAAGTAACTCATTTACAAGACTATCTGTGGTTTAGGATATGGAGTAAATAGCAGAAGTGTTGTTGTTAGTGAAGGTTGCCAATTTGCCTTTAGTACTTTATAAAACCAGGAAGAATGGAGGTCTAACTGCTAGGGAAAATGGCAGCCAGGATTGTTTATGTGGATTTGTATATATCAGCCCACAGTAAAGGTTGTTTGACCAAGATTGTTTGCCTTGTGAGACTTGGATCATAAACAGAAGCATCTTTCTCTCTCTCTCTCTCCCTCCCTCCCTCCCTCTCTTTCTCTCTCTGCCTTTGAGTCATTGCTGACTTCTAACAACTGTCTGGTATAGTCCCTGAGCTTTTCTTCGCAAAGTTTTATAAGTGGCTTACCCTTGCCTTCTTCCCAGGGGAGAGAGAGAGAGTGTGTGTGACTGGCCCAATGTCACCCAGCTGGCTTTGTGCCCAAGGTAGAAGATAAGCAAAGTAACAACTGGTGCAATCTTCCTCGTTCTCTGTATTGCCTTACTAGAGAAAGCATCATTTGCAGACTTATTCCTGTTAGACAGCTGGGGTTACCACTGACATAAAAGAGGGAACTTCCACTCATTGCAAAAGATATATAAATAGTAATAGTCAAACCCATGGTATCCTGACCCAGGAATTCCTCTCTCCACCCATATTGTTTGTACTAGAGTTGAGTTCAGAGAGGTGGTTCACCAGGTTGCCCTGCTCTGTGTCATCTCTACAGAGTTGGTTCCTGGAAGGAGGGGCTGAGACCAGATGCCACATCTGTGAGTCACTGAAACTTTGCCACCACCTCATTTCCCTACATTAAAGTGATACAAGAATAACAATTAAAAAAAAAACCTGAGAAAACACATTTGAAAGCCCATTTCAACATCCCAGAAATGAACAGAATGTCTTAGCTGCTCCAATTTCTTCCCATCAACAAGCCGGATGAGACTGGGTGGGATTCCAAGTGCAAAAAAGCAGTGCTTCTGGGTGCTGGGAATTGCTGCTGGAATGCTGCCCTAAGTGGAGTGAATACCAAATTACCGCTGCCTCAAAAGATTCAGTAGCATCCTGCCCTGTGAAGCTCCTTTGCACCTTCTCCCATTGAAATCCTGACAATGGGTAAAGAGTTTTGTTCACTTTTATTTATTTAAACCAAACTTATAATTTCTCTCTTTTGCATTTTTCTAGGCAAGGACAAGGAATCCTTTGAAGTGCTGTACAAGCGAGGCAATCTGCTTGGCAAAGGTGGCTTTGGAACAGTGTATGCTGGGTACCGAGTTACTGATGGGCTGCAGGTGAGGTGGCCGTCCATGCTATGTAGAAGCAAGTGTTGGCTCTGCTTTGTGTACATTGCAATGTACTTGGGAACTTGTTTAAGGATGTTAAAGCGATTGGGCTTTGAGAGAGCTTTGGGTTGCTTTTGGCAAATAGTCCTCATTATTTCCATGAGCACCTTCTGTACCTGGGAATCAGGAAATTTATAGTTCTACAGAATAAAAATCTCTAGCTCAGGGAGAGTTTGGTCTAAGGAAATCTAATTCTGCTTCGTCTCTATGGGTGGGAAGGAAAATGAGTGTTAGAGCTCAGATCTCTGTGTTGTTTTTTTCCAACAGGTTGCAATCAAACACATTGCCAAGAACAAGATTACCGAGCGGGCTGAGTTGGTGAGTATACAGAATATATCTATTCCAATCCTGGAGTGGGAAAACATTATAATCGACCAGAGGCTGGAAGAGAATAACAAGTGATAGAATGGAGGCTGTGGGTTGGAGCCAGGCTAAAAGTGTCCTCCTATCTGTGCCGCTTTATTTGTAGCTCCAGGATAAGTAGATTGCATCCTCTCTCTTATCTCATAACGCACTTCATAATTTTTATAACACACGATGAGTGAAAGCGTTAGAAAGGCAAGGGAATTTTACTGGGTGTACACAAGAGTGTAAAACTAGCACTTCAGTAGGTAGAACTTTTCCAAAGTGACCTTGAGCAGAAACAGGGAGAAGAAAGATGCGGTACTTATCCCTAAGCAGCATCGTTGAATTGACTTTCTCACTGTGAGAATTTGGGGGTGTTGGAGGCCTTTTACAATTCTGGATCCTGCTGTGCCTTTTTGCCTTTGGAAAGACTGGAAATTGTAGTCCTGTGAGAAATGAGCCAGAGATCTGCAACATAGATTTTGGGTACTTGGATACTTTGCAGCAAATCCATTTTTCAAGGTTTGTGGTCATCGTGTCCCATGTTTGCTTCATAAGACACTATGATTTTGGCAGTTTAGGACTGCTACCTAGAAATAAAACCTGGTTCTAGACAAGGATCATGGAGTAGAATAGGCTCTGAGCATTTTTTTAAACATTTTATTTCAACTTACTCTAAGAGGGTCTCTTCAAGAGTCTTGCATTAGCAAATCCTAGATTTCTGGCTAACTAAAAAAAAAAGAGTGAGGAATTCTGTGAATTGCAGCTCCAATACTTTTATTGGATATTCAATTGGGGAGGACTGCTGCCTTTGGTATTTTTGTTCCTTGCCCTTCAATTTAAACCCTTTTCTCTTTTCCATTTCAGCCCAATGGGACTGTGGCTCCACTGGAAGTAACACTGATGAAACTTGTTGGGTCAGGATCTGGCCACCATGGTGTGATTCGCCTCTTGGACTGGTACGAAACTCCCGAAAGCTGCTTCCTGGTCCTGGAGCACCTTGAGCATTGTCAAGATCTCTTTGATTATGTCACAGAGCAAGGACCACTTTCAGAGAAGCTTTGCCGACACTTTTTCCAGCAAGTGGTCGAAGCAGTATGCCACTGCCATGCCCAAGGGGTGGTCCATCGGGACATCAAAGATGAGAACATTCTGGTGGATGTGCGCTCTGGCAACCTCAAGCTCATCGACTTTGGGTCTGGAGCCTTGTTGAGGGATTCCGTCTACACAGATTTTGATGGTGAGTGTCCATCCGGCTTCCCTCCAATCTGCTAGTCTCTTGATGAACTGGATCATAACCTTCTTCAACCTATAAGCCCACAGGCTGCCCTATATGATTGCATACAGTTATAATGTTAATGCAAGGCTTTGGGGCAGTTGTCCAGAACACTTTCACAGTGATTGGATAGCTTGGATTGCCTGATCCAATTTGTAGGAGAGGAAGTGTTCCAGGTTACTATTTAAAGAGGGAAACCTCATAAGAACATGAAATCCAAACCTAAACTATAAATTCACTGCTCATTACTCAGTAACTAGCTGTGATGGAATGTTGTCTGGATTCACAGGAGGGAGGAAGTGCATTCCAGAGGAGCAAAAACATCACAGTTTAGTTTTTGTGTGGGAGAAAGAAGGTAAAGAGGGCTGCTCCCTAATAGTTCCCAGAATGTATGTTTTATGGTGCAGATAGTCTGTTTTAGTTTGATAAGATTTCTATCTATACTGAGGAACAATAAAGGAAGCTGCTTAGAGAATCTCCATCATGTCTTCCATGGTTTTTGGAGCTTGACACAAGCTGTTTCTTTCCCCCATCTTCTTTCAGGTACCCGTGTGTATAGTCCACCAGAGTGGGTGGAATTCCAGCAGTACCATGCTCTCCCAGCAACTGTCTGGTCCTTGGGAATACTGCTGTATGACATGGCATGTGGGGATATCCCATTTGAACGAGATGAGGAAATCATGGCTGCCAATGTGCAGTTCCACACTCCTGTCTCTCCTGGTGAGTCCTCTCTAGTGCTTCTTGGTTGTATGTATGCATGTATGTATGTATTAATATCTGCACTGCTATCTAAGTGACTTTCTATCCAAGTGGCTAGGATGAATCAGTCCTCCATTCTCAGCTGGGTGGTGGGAGACATCTACTTTCAAATTCAGATGTGATGTTACTCAATCTGATCAGAGCTTATTAAGGACTAATAAGGCATCCCAGGCTGCCTCATATTTTCCTATGCAAAGCTACCTCACTAATGCCACAGCCCTACCTTTTGGGCTCCCCAATTTGTCACCAATCTGAGACTGCACTTAGAAGAGGCTGTCTGGTGCACTGCAGAATACCATTGCATTAGTAGAGGGCGTGTTGAGGGCTCCACCAATTGCCTATCCATTTTCTATCTCTTAGCAGAGTCTTGGGAACTAGTTACTCTCTTGGGACTTTCTAATAAGAGAAAGTAATCAAAGTTTCTCAAGAAGTACTTCAGGAAGCCAGAGTACTGAATACCTTCCAAACGGAGGGCTCTTTCTAAATGTGATTCTTTTTTTCTAGACCTCAAAGACCTTGTCCAATGGTGTTTGTCTCCAGAACCGTCTGAACGACCCACATTGTAGCAAGTGCTTTTGCACCCTTGGCTAAAACGCGAGCCCCATCTTCACTTTGAAGAAATGCAGAGCTCAGCATCGCCCAGAGCTACAGTCTGCAACAGCAGTGGTTAAAGGACTAAACCTTGTTTCCTGACCGTGCCTTTCCCCTCTAAGATGGGGTAGTGCTCCAAGTGGTAGCCACTGAACCTCAAGCAACCAGATTCAGTTACTGGTTGAGAAAGTGTAACCTGGTTCTACAGGCTGTTTTTTTTTATTTTCAGAAACTGAACTATGAGGGGGAACTTGAGCTGGGAGAAGCCAATTCATTGACCCAGGCTGAATTTCCTCTCAGCTATCAAGAAGATGTTTCAGTTCTGGCTTTGACCAGGAGAGGACATCTCAATATGTGTAAATACTTGGGTATTATTATTTACAAGGACTCCTGCAGACTTTCGGAGAAGAGAATTCTTGGGTGGATTTCTGCTACCCATCCTTTCCAAACTCTTTTTGAGGCTTCTGGCCAGAGGAGAACCGGAATAGGGTGTAGGTGGTATCTGGTTTACATGTACGGATGCATAACTTTGGCTTATGAATATGTGTGTCCTTTTTTAAAAAAAATGTATTTAAAGAAGCCATCATGCAAAGACCTGGCCCTTAATGTCAAAATCTGAGTGGAATTCTATTTAATAAAATAGAACTGAATCCTTGTTGCTGTCGCTAAGAAAGCTCATTGGTCTCATTTTCTGATTAAACCTGAAGATCTGTTCCATCTTTCTGGGTTGGAAGCTAACTCTAAGGGGTGTGGAATCTCAAGGGAAAGCAATCTCTCTTGCCTGGGCCTGGGGGAGCTGTTGGAATCATATATCAGTGAAAGGAGGGGGTCTTTTTTTTAAAATGTCCTTTTGAGTTGAATCTGGGAAATTCTGATAGTTGAAGACCACACATATTAAAGTCACTGAGATTGAAAAACAGTGCCCCAAAGCCTTGGTTTTATCTCTTACTTAGATAATCTCCATTGGGCTAGACTTGTACTCCTGGTGACTCTCTGGACATACGTAGTTAGAAGGTTTTCCCAGAGTTTCTTGGATAAATAAGTGACTATATATATTTGATAATTCAATAACCAGCCAACTAGAATTCTTAATGTGCAAATGCATTGCCTTTTCCAATATGGTTTTTAGCTTTCCAGGCTAGCTAAAAAGCTGTGGAGGAATCTGGTGGCTTCCCATATACCACCTATCTAAGGTCTGATCCAAGCTTTTTAAAGATGAGCAAAGGTCATTTACTGTGATCTTGTCCCCCTTAGCCCTCCAAAGAAGTGCAATAAAGAAATGAACATAAAAAAGGCTGAAAAGGATTCTTGGTTTCCTGTTTTAGGGAAACCCATATTGTATTTACATAACATTATTCATTTTTGGGTTCCCCATCATAAAATGAGGGCAATTCTTTGACAGTTGTCATAGAAATTGCTAAGTCACCAATTAACTATAACTTACTGTAATAAAGCCTAATTAGCTGAGTTCACATGAAGTACTAAACCACACACATCCGATGAGTTTGCACAACACATTAAATCACAAGCGACCTATTTATGTTTTAATACAACATGCTGTATGAAGCTACCTTTTAAAAAAACAATACCAAGTCAGGAAGGTGAAGGTATTTTATTTATTTTATTTTATTTGTCAATCGCTTACAAGATAATAGGTATGTATAAACATGAGTAAGAATACAGAAAATAGGTACGATTAAATGGGGACATTAGGACAGAGACGGGAGGCACGATGGTGCACTTATGTACGCCCCTTAAAACACTGAACATTAAAAGTTAACAAAAAAAAATAGATAAGAAGGAATCAATAAAAGGAGGTAGAGGTGGGATCTTCTTAGCTTGTTAACCATCTCCAAAATGGGATGCCTCCATCAGGGCCCCAAGCCAATCAGAGAGACAGATTTTCAGGCCCTTTTGGAAGGCCAAGAGGGTGGCAGTAGATCTCACCTTGAATGGCATGATATTACAGAAGGCAGGAACCATGGCAGGAAAGCTCTTCTCTTGGACCACTCCAGGCAAACTCCTTGGCTGACAGGGTTGGCAACATGTCCTTTTTGCCAGATAGATTGGGATGGTCCAATCCCATTGAGATGAAACAGTTCCTCATATACTGTAGCCTGGTTCCATGCCATAGACAGATTTAAAGGTAATAACCAATACCTTGTATTGGACATGGAAACAAACTGATAACCAGTGCAGCTCACTCAACAGGGGTGTTACATGGCTACCCTGTAGACCCCTACCATGTTTCTCATATAATAAGGCCGGGTCTTTTTTTTTTTTTTTTTGAGCCCCGAAAAAATGGCTAGGCCGTCTTTTTGGGAGTGAATTAATTCCCCACCCCCTTGCATCTTCGGATGGGTGGTGATGGCTTGGATGTTGACCTCGGTGTTGGTGGGGCACTTCGTATCGGGGTCAACGCAGGCAGCACCATATCCGGGTGTGCAACAAAAGTACTTCCTAACAGCAAGCCCCCCCACCATTCCCCCCCATTTCGCATGTTTTAATATAGGCCTTAATTTGGGGGGGAGGGGCTTAATTTTATTTCATGCCTATAAAACATGCTGGGACTTCCTCTTGGGGGAGGCCGTATTGTTGGAGAAACAGGGTAGTTGTCTGTGGGGCTGCATGCTGTGCCAGTCATCGCTTCCAATTTGACAGATACAAATAAGTTTGCACTTGAAAAGCCCCTTCCCAAATTTCATAGGAACTCAGTGTCCCCTGTGGTTTGCATGTTATGACACTTGCAATGATTCACATTTGCCTGTTAAATGCCTCTTGCTGATGACAAAGTCTATAGTTTGCCACATCAGGGTGAAGTAAAAATGTTTATAGTCAGACACTCTGCATCGTGGAGGGAGGGAGGGTGGGAGAGAGGGAGAGGGAAAGGGAAAGGGAAAGGGAGGGAGAGGAAGAGAGCCTTTCAGATTTCAAAAAGCAGGCCACTGTTTTCACTCCATTGTTTTCAGAAGCAATTTACACGAATAATTTGCCCTCAGTTTGGTGATATATCTTAGAAGGTTCTGGGGATAAAATAAGGGGAGAGACTGTCTAGCAAGCTGCATACCCGGGTTGCCCAACCCTATTGTGTAGAGTTCGAAATACTGAATCTTTAGCAAGGCCTTTGGTAAAGTATCGCCAAGCTCCAGATCCAACCTGGAAAGGCCCTACACCGCTGATCACCTGGGGTCACGGTTACGCCGCCATGGAAGATCCTTCTACTCGACAAGCAGTGTGGGTTCCAGCACGCTGTGTTCGTCCGTATCATGGCATGGCATCAGGGCCTTCACAACCCGATTCCGGATTTCAATTTTCATCTGAACACAGAAGTCTGTCTTTCAAGGTCGACATGCCCGCAAACCAACACTTGGGGCCAGGTTAAATCTACTACGTATCAAGCTCAACAACAACAGGCCTCATCACCTCAGACTCCTGAAAATCTTGTTGCTGCTGTTTTTGCTATTATTACTGCTAACTCTGTTACCATTTTACTTGGTATTTTTTTTGTTTATGGTTAATGGTGTTTCTGCTCAAAATGACACTTCTGTGGTTCGTCTTAACCCTAATTTGTGGGTTCGTCATGCCCAATACATGTTTATGACCCATGGCACAAATATTACTTTATACTATGAGCCCCCAATGTCATTTGGTCAAATTTCTTTTACCCCTAACTTGATCATGTCTTCTACATTTATTGTCTCACAACTACAATCTATTGCACGCTCCTGGCTATTTTCTACACCCCCTATGCAATTGAATTCTGTCCACTGGCGTTACTTGAAAGTTAATCAAATTACAAGGGGTCTGTGTTTCTGTTGTCACGCTAAACATACTTGGCTTCATAATTGGTCTGATTATGATGCTGCTCAGCACATATTAAAAAAGCTAGGGAATTATAGTTATTGTTCTGACTGCTATTGGTTGTCAGGTACCTTTAATTTTTCTTTGCATGGAATTAATATAGCTCCTGATATGTATCCTGACAATTTTCCATTTTTTAATGCCTCTGATCAATCTAATACAGGATCAATATGCGCTGGTTGGCAGCTTAAGGATCCTAATATGTGGTTCTTTTTTGATAAATATGCCACTGATGTTCATCCTCAGAATTATCAATGTGCAACTATAAGTTATTTTACTCTACCTGTTCAAATAGGTACGTTCCCATCAACTCAGTGCTTCTCAAATAGTGGGGCACGCCCCCCTGGGGGGGTGCGAGGCTCCGTCAAGGGGGCGCGTTTGACCTCGGAGAACATGCTTTTTTATTTTGATTTTTTTACTGTCCTAGAATAAAGTGCAACTGCACTTCCACTACATTAGGGGGCAGTGGCGCTCTCATTGGCAGAGTGTGCGCAGGGAGCATTCGCTCGGTGGTGTAGGAGTTTTGTTTGCACTGAGTATGCGGGCTTTGCACACAGCACAGAGTTTGAGTATGAAGTGTAGACACGAAGTGTAGCTTACCCTCAAGTAACACCATGAAAAAATATTTAACAGGGATGAGAAGACAGGCGGAGAGAGACGGAGATAAAGAGACAAACAAAAATCTCCCAAAAGCTAAGACAAGGAAATATGACGAAGCGTATGTAGCGCTTGGCTTCACTGTGACTACGGTGGGAGACGAGGAAAGACCGGTGTGCTTACTATGTCTAAAAATGTTGGCAGCGGACAGCATGAAGCCCAATAAATTAAGGCGTCACTTGAATACATTACACCCCAATCACTCTGATAAGCCACTTGAGTTTTTTCAGCGAAAACGTGCCGAATATTGCCGACGATCATCCCGCTTTGTGACTGCTACTTCAGTAAACCAGCGAGCGTTGTTGGCATCATATAAGGTGGCGTACCAAATTGCACAGTGCAAAAAACCCCACACCATAGCAGAAGAGCTGATACTGCCTGCAGCATTAGACATGATCTCTGTCATGCTGGATGATGCAAGTGCTGCAAAAATAAAAGCTATCCCTCTGTCCAATGACACTGTTGCTAGACGTATAAATGACATTGCTGACGATCTTAAAGAACAGCTGGTGGATAAACTCAAAGACAAACGTTTTGCCTTCCAATTTGATGAAGCAACTGACAGAAACAAAGACTGTTTGTTTATCGCTTATGTACGTTTTGACATGACAAATTCCCTGTGTGAGGATCTACTTTTTTGTAAATATGTCAGAGACAGAGCCACAGCTGAAGAGCTCTTCAAAATGATAGACTGCTTCCTGACTGAGAATGGGCTAAAGTGGGAGAAGTGCATTGGTGTTTGCAGTGATGGTGCACAGACCATGGCAGGGATGAGAAAAGGACTTCAGACTCTCATCAAGAAGGCCTCACCTAATGCTGAGTGGACATACACAGAGAAGCACTGGCAGCAAGGCATCTTTCCTCTGAATTAAGTGAGGTTATGACTGACATTGTAGGTGTAGTCAATTTAATAAAGACCAGACCACTAAAAACAAGAGTCTTCTCTGCTATCTGTGAGGAGATGGGAGCTGAACATCAAGCTGTGCTGTTTCACAGTGAGGCAAGGTAGCTGTCACGAGGAAAAGTGTTATCCCGAGTTTTTGAGCTCAGAGAGGAGATAAGAATGTTTTTGGAGCAGGAGCACAAGTATGATGTTGCAAGCAAGTTTAGTGATGAGAACTTTCTGATGAAACTGGCCTACCTGAGTGACATATTTGGAAAGCTCAATGAACTAAATCTACAGCTTCAAGGGAAAGATCAACACCTCCCTCCGGTCACAGACAAGATCAGCTCTTTCACTCGAAAGCTTGCAATGTGGGGCAGGCGACTTGATGAAGGAAATACTGAGTCATTTGAGAACCTGCAGGAATTTGTTAACACTACTGACTATGATGCCACCTCAGTGATTCCATATTTTAAGCAGCATATTTCATCACTGATGGGATTCTTTACAAAGTACTTCCCTGAAAACAGTTCACAGTATGACTGGGTGAGAGATCCTTTTAATGCACCAGCTCCAACTGGTTTCAGCTCTGTAGAGGAGGAGCAGTTCATAGACATCACATCTGACTCCACATTGAGACTAAGTTTCACATCCCAGACACTGAGTGAATTCTGGCTGAATGTGGAGAAGCAATACCCACTCTTAGGACAAAGAGCTGTGCACATTCTTCTTCCATTTGCAACTTCTTACTTGTGTGAGACTGGCTTCTCTGCTGTTGCTGCTCTGAAAAGCAAATACAGATCCCAGCTACAAATTGAGCAGGAGCTGAGAGTTGCTGTGTCCTGCTTCAAACCCCGCTTCGAAAAGCTGTGCATTGCAAAACGTGCTCATTGTAGCCATTAATCCAGACATCATCTTTGATTTTAAAAAATCAGCACAAATTATTTTATATATTTTTGTTTTGCAGGTCAAAGTTTTTTTAATATTGTGCTCCTAAGTTAATGTTGGTGATCAGTTTGAATGCATTATTATATCAATATATTATATATATTGATTTTATTTGATTTTATTATATTTTATTTTTCAGTATCATATGGATTAACATGGTCAGTCAAAAAATGTTTATAGTTTAATTAAGGATTTAATTTTATTTTTGAATTTCAGATGCACTTTAAATCTTTTTTGTTACAGTTAATAAAGCTGTTTTTTTGTTGTGAGTTGGTCCATATTTCTTTTTTTATTCTCTTATACGTTAATAAGGATACAGTGTTATGCAGAGGTGTACTTATAACAATTTTATAGACAAATGATACTATTTATAGTCACGCGGGGGCACGAGATGTTTTATTCTTACTAGGGGGGGCATGACAGAAAATAATTGAGAAGCACTGGCCTAGAGTAAGGACTCCTGTAACAGCCCCTGCCAATGCACGGCCAAATGTAGAATCAGAAGACAATTGTGTGTCAATAATGACTTCATCATTACATGTAGGCCCCAGAGAGGAACGCTGCTGTCGAGTTGATGCAGTACTTCTCAATTATTTTCTGTCATACCCCCCCTAGTAAGAATAAAACATCTCACGCCCCCGCGTGACTATAAATAGTATCATTTGTCTATAAAATTGTTATAAGTACACCTCTGCATAACACTGTATCCTTATTAACGTATAAGAGAATAAAAAAAGAAATATGGACCAACTCACAACAAAAAAACAGCTTTATTAACTGTAACAAAAAAGATTTAAAGTGCATCTGAAATTCAAAAATAAAATTAAATCCTTAATTAAACTATAAACATTTTTTGACTGACCATGTTAATCCATATGATACTGAAAAATAAAATATAATAAAATCAAATAAAATCAATATATATAATATATTGATATAATAATGCATTCAAACTGATCACCAACATTAACTTAGGAGCACAATATTAAAAAAACTTTGACCTGCAAAACAAAAATATATAAAATAATTTGTGCTGATTTTTTAAAATCAAAGATGATGTCTGGATTAATGGCTACAATGAGCACGTTTTGCAATGCACAGCTTTTCGAAGCGGGGTTTGAAGCAGGACACAGCAACTCTCAGCTCCTGCTCAATTTGTAGCTGGGATCTGTATTTGCTTTTCAGAGCAGCAACAGCAGAGAAGCCAGTCTCACACAAGTAAGAAGTTGCAAATGGAAGAAGAATGTGCACAGCTCTTTGTCCTAAGAGTGGGTATTGCTTCTCCACATTCAGCCAGAATTCACTCAGTGTCTGGGATGTGAAACTTAGTCTCAATGTGGAGTCAGATGTGATGTCTATGAACTGCTCCTCCTCTACAGAGCTGAAACCAGTTGGAGCTGGTGCATTAAAAGGATCTCTCACCCAGTCATACTGTGAACTGTTTTCAGGGAAGTACTTTGTAAAGAATCCCATCAGTGATGAAATATGCTGCTTAAAATATGGAATCACTGAGGTGGCATCATAGTCAGTAGTGTTAACAAATTCCTGCAGGTTCTCAAATGACTCAGTATTTCCTTCATCAAGTCGCCTGCCCCACATTGCAAGCTTTCGAGTGAAAGAGCTGATCTTGTCTGTGACCGGAGGGAGGTGTTGATCTTTCCCTTGAAGCTGTAGATTTAGTTCATTGAGCTTTCCAAATATGTCACTCAGGTAGGCCAGTTTCATCAGAAAGTTCTCATCACTAAACTTGCTTGCAACATCATACTTGTGCTCCTGCTCCAAAAACATTCTTATCTCCTCTCTGAGCTCAAAAACTCGGGATAACACTTTTCCTCGTGACAGCTACCTTGCCTCACTGTGAAACAGCACAGCTTGATGTTCAGCTCCCATCTCCTCACAGATAGCAGAGAAGACTCTTGTTTTTAGTGGTCTGGTCTTTATTAAATTGACTACACCTACAATGTCAGTCATAACCTCACTTAATTCAGAGGAAAGATGCCTTGCTGCCAGTGCTTCTCTGTGTATGTCCACTCAGCATTAGGTGAGGCCTTCTTGATGAGAGTCTGAAGTCCTTTTCTCATCCCTGCCATGGTCTGTGCACCATCACTGCAAACACCAATGCACTTCTCCCACTTTAGCCCATTCTCAGTCAGGAAGCAGTCTATCATTTTGAAGAGCTCTTCAGCTGTGGCTCTGTCTCTGACATATTTACAAAAAAGTAGATCCTCACACAGGGAATTTGTCATGTCAAAACGTACATAAGCGATAAACAAACAGTCTTTGTTTCTGTCAGTTGCTTCATCAAATTGGAAGGCAAAACGTTTGTCTTTGAGTTTATCCACCAGCTGTTCTTTAAGATCGTCAGCAATGTCATTTATACGTCTAGCAACAGTGTCATTGGACAGAGGGATAGTTTTTATTTTTGCAGCACTTGCATCATTCAGCATGACAGAGATCATGTCTAATGCTGCAGGCAGTATCAGCTCTTCTGCTATGGTGTGGGGTTTTTTGCACTGTGCAATTTGGTACGCCACCTTATATGATGCCAACAACGCTCGCTGGTTTACTGAAGTAGCAGTCACAAAGCGGGATGATTGTCGGCAATATTCGGCACGTTTTCGCTGAAAAAACTCAAGCGGCTTATCAGAGTGATTGGGGTGTAATGTATTTAAGTGACGCCTTAATTTATTGGGCTTCATGCTGTCCGCTGCCAACATTTTTAGACATAGTAAGCACACCGGTCTTTCCTCGTCTCCCACCGTAGTCACAGTGAAGCCAAGCGCTATATACGCTTCGTCATATTTCCTTGTCTTAGCTTTTGGGAGATTTTTGTTTGTCTCTTTATCTCCGTCTCTCTCCGCCTGTCTTCTCATCCCTGTTAAATATTTTTTCATGGTGTCACTTGAGGGTAAGCTACACTTCGTGTCTACACTTCATACTCAAACTCTGTTCTGTGTGCAAAGCCCGCATGCTCAGTGCAAACAACACTCCTACACCACCGAGCGAATGCTCCCTGCGCACAATCTGCCAATGAGAGCGCCACTGCCCCCTAATGTAGTGGAAGTGCAATTGCACTTTATTCTAGGACAGTAAAAAAATCAAAATAAAAAAGCATGTTCTCCGAGGTCAAACGCGCCCCCCTTGATGGAGCCTCGCACCCCCTCAGGGGGGCGCGCCCACTATTTGAGAAGCACTGCAAGTCTAGGCTCTTATCCTGGCATAATTGCTCAAGAAAACAGACAATCTGGGGTTTCCGGTTCTGCGTGGCTTCGGTGGCAGCAGGAATTCGCGACCGTTCGCAATTCCTACTGCGCTTGCCGCCGAGGTACCCCAGATCCAAATGGGTCAGGGGGATATGGATGCCCTATAGGGACAGTCAAAGAGAGAGGGGAGCCGGACAGGGGGTTGGGGGTGTCGCAGACCCCCTCCTCGTCTGGAAAAACCCCTTTTTCCCAAGGTGGTGGAGCGGCGGTCAGCAATGGCCGCCACAAAGAAGCCTGCAACCGGGTAAGATTGTGCTGGAGGAAGCAAGAAAAGTGAAAGTGCTGGCTGAGCCGGGTCAATCAACATCTTTTAAATTCGCTGGAACTGAGCTGTCTGAATTGCTGGAGGATACATTGTATCCGTAAGAAGATCGAAAGCGGCGGAGAAGCTGTTAAAGGGAACTTTTTTTTCTTCACTCTCCCACCCCATGGAAACAGCAGATAAAGATTTGAAATTTCTTTGGGCACTGAAGGTGAACTATTCTGAAAGTTAAAGTTAAGGGACAAAAGAGTTCTTGGACATTGGACTTAAAAAATTTAAGAAATTGGAAAACCCTTATTAGAGGTATGGATTTCTGATCATTTAAAAATTGATGTTGCAAGTGGGAAGGGAGAGGAAAAAAATTGGAGCAGAAGTGGAAAAAGGAGGAGATTGCCTAGAATCTTAAAGAAAGATATATGGTAATTGGTCCTCTTTGATTAAATAGTAACCCCAGAAAGAGAAATAGAAGAAGGAAGAAAAGTATTAATTTTTGGAACTTTTTTTGAATTATTTTTGATTAAAAATACTTGGGTGGTTGTTTTGGGGAAAGTTTCTCTTTTCAGGATGGCATCGCTTGTGGATGAACTAAAGACTGAATATCAAAAATATAAAAAGGAAGAACAAGATGGAAAAGATACTTTGGGCACTTTATTTCAATTTTTAGAAATGGCGTTATGTACTTATGAAAAGTTGATTACGCAGCAGAATGACTGAGACAAAGAAGAAGAGGAACAAGAAGCCATCTTTGATGAACAATGGGTTTTTTCCGGGGAGGAGGAGAAAGAGGATAAGAAAAAGGGGATTTTAAGGTTTGAAAAAACAACCAAAAAAGAGAAAAATGAGAGGAAAGCTGGATGCAAGGTTAGAAAGCAAAGGAAAGGGAGTAAGAAAAGGGAGGAGGAGAGACAAAGGGGTAAAAAGGGCAAGGAGAAGAATAAGCAAGAGAGAAATGGGGGGAGGAGAAGCCTCAATGGTGGGAAGAAAGATCCAAAGAAAAAAAGTTTATTTAGAGACAATGGGAGAATCTAATTAAGGATAAAAGGGGGATTCTGGAAGGTACATAAGATTGTGTTTTTATATGTGTATTTAGAGTATAAAATTTATTGTGTAATTTTAGAATCTACTAAACAGAATCCTAAGATAAATTAAATGTTATATGAAGTACTTTTAAGTTAGGGTAATGAGTTAAAGGCGTCACTCCAATTAGTGTATAGGAGAAGTATAGTAAAAGAAAAAAGATGAATGGATAGTTGGAAATAGAACAGACAAAGAATGTTATTGAAATGGTAATAAAATATGGAAGGATATATAAAGGTTTTGTTATGGTTTTTTTGGGTTTTGTATGTTGATAAAAGGCAATAAAATTTTAATTAACAATTAATTTGGATGAAAAGGAAAAGTTGGGATAAGATATGAAGTTAAATAGATAAAGGAAATATTGATATTATAATTGGGAATCATTATGTTCTACTGGTTTTCTTCTTTAATTTATTTTTTTTAGAAAAGAATTTATGTTATGCCTTGATTGTTTGTGCACTGTTTTTGTAAAATTAATAAAATGGGTTTATAAAAAAAAAGAAAATGATAATAAGATATGGAAGGATATATAAAGTGAATATGATGTTTGAATTTGTGTCTGTGAGAAGAGTTTCAACTCGGGATCAGGCAGCCTTCAGAAAAGATGTTTTAGTTTTGTTTTGTTTTTCTATGTTCTGTGTTTTGTATGTTTATGAAAGGCAATAAAATTTTAATAAGCAAGAAATATAATTTGGATAAAAGGAGAAGTCTGGATAAGATATGAAGTTAAATAGATAATGTAAATGTTGATATTACAATTTGGAATTATTTTGTATGTTCTATTGGCTCTCTTCTTTAATTATTATTATTTTTTTAGAAAAGATTTTTCAAGTTGTTATGCCTGGATTGTGTATTGTTTTTGTAAAATTAATAAAATTTGTTATAAAAAAAGAAAAGAAAACAGACAATCTATTCTTGGTCTCACCTGCAGACTTGAAAAATCCATCAATGCTGTTAAGCCTGGTCCCCCAACCAATGTTAAGGAAACACACTAAACAGAATGTGCAGCACTAGTCAGTTAGGCAGACAGGTAAATGTGTGAGATACCGTATATACTCGAGTATAAGTCGACCCGAATATAAGTCGAGGCACCCAATTTTACCACAAAAAACTGGGAAAACTTATTGACTGGAGTATAAGTCGAGGGTGGGAAATGCAGCAGCTATTGGTAAATTTCAAAAATAAAAATAGATGCCAATAAAAACTTTCACTAGGACAGTTGAGAATAAGTTTGATGTTCACAATTTCCTCTTTGAAAGAGACCAGTAAATAGGGAACAAGAAGATGAAGAAAAAGAAGTGTGTTTTTTCACACTTTTCACACTGAAGTGAACAAAAATGGCATCATAGGAACAAACTTATTCTCAGCCCAAAGGTTTGTTTCTGATTTCTTCCCTGATTTAAGGGAAATTTGGGAAACGATCTCACTATCATGAAAGGTTTGATTGATTCACTAACGCAAAAGATGATGATGATGACAGTGGTAGGCAGGAGTCACTCTCTCCCTTGCAAGAAAAAACCAAGAGCCGTTCTTATGATATCTCTCTCTCTCTCTCCCCCCCCCTCCTCCCGAGTGGACTGAAAGCAGCTGGAGCTGAAGAAATGAAACTGAGTGGAGCGACCTCCGCTCGCGTTGCTTTTTCAGCCTAAAACTCAGAAAAGCCTCCCCCTCCCCCTCCCCCTCCTCCCGAGTGGACTGAAAGCAGCTGGAGCTGAGGAAATGAAACTGAGTGGAGCGACCTCGGCTCGCCTTGCTTTTACAGCCTAAAGCTCAGAAAATCCTCCCCCTCCCCCTCCCCCTCCTCCCGAGTGGACTGAAAGCAGCTGGAGCTGAGGAAATGAAACTGAGTGGAGCGACCTCAGCTCGCGTTGCTTTTTCAGCCTAGAGCTCAGAAAAGCCTCCCCCTCCCATGCTTAAAAGTTGCAAAGGAAACACGGAAGCAGGGAAGCGGCTGCCCAGCTTCGGAGCTCCACACCATTTTTTTTTCAGAGGGGAATCTGACTCGAGTATAAGTCAAGGGCGGTTTTTTCAGCACAAAAAATGGGCTGAAAAACTCGACTTATACTCGAGTATATACGGTAAGTTTGTATGTTAGTTAACACTCAGTAAAAACAGATACGCTTGTGCTATCAAAAATATAGTTTATTCCATTTAAGAGTTATAGCATAGTCAAAAACAGTCCATTAGTCATGTATCATTTCAGTCAGTCCATTTGGGGATACTCAATTTGCAAAGTCCGTGTTGAATATTCAATGTCAGTTCACTTACAATAAATCAGTCCGTATTATCTCTTCTCACCGTTGAGAAATCAACACTCCTTTCTCTCTCCCGTTCCAGTAGGAAAAAATGCAGTCATCAATCCATCCAGTAATTAGGGATCATAAAGCCAGAGAGCAAGCTGCCGTTGTCTTGCTCCTTTTATGGTGCTTTTACAACCACACCTTTAATTACATTCTTGCAGTTAAAGTTACACACACTTTAACCAACAAACCATGATAACTTATTTATTATTTTACCTAAACCAGTTAGGGTAAACAATGTTATCCCTAACATTCTCCCTTTTGGGTAATAATAATAATATAACCATTTACACCTTTAAAAGTTACAACTCTCTTTAAACTTGACTACACCTTGAGCTTTTGTAAACTGGTCTGCAATGTTTTCTTCTGTCATGCAGTACTCCAGTTTAATTAGACCATTCTTCACAGATTCTCTAACATTTAAGTATCTTAAATCAGTATGCTGTGATCTAGTTTTTACAGCAATATTAGTAGCCAACTGTATGGCTGCCTGGTTATCCTCGTACACAATAATGGAATCTTTAACAGTTACACCCATGTCTAATAATAACTGTTTGTACAGAATTAAGTCAGTGCATAGTAATGACAGACATGAAAATTCCGCTTCCATCGTGGACAAGCTGATATGCTGTTGTCTGATTGACCTCCACCCTATTAGTGTCTTACCAAATAATATAGCCATCCCAGAGGTTGATTTTGCAAAACTTGCATCTGCATAGGCACTAAGACTCAAATCACCCTTTGGCTCTAAATACAATGCATGGTGCATTGTTCCTTTAAGATATCTTAAAATTCTCTTTAATGATTGCCAATGACATTGATGTGGATCTGCATTAAATCGCGCCAGCTGATTAACGCTATAAGCAATATCTGGCCTTGACCAATTGCTGATATATGATAAGCTACCAATCAAAGATTGATATATGGACTTATCGAATTTGGAACTTTGAGCATCAGTTTGGCAAACTTCCTGATTCATTGGAGTTTTTGCCGTCTTACAAAGTTACATTTTATACGTTTTAATTAATTGGCAAATTTTATCTTCTTGAGATATCTTAAATCCATTTTTTGTTTTGTTAATTGTCAATCCTAGATACCTTTTAATCTCACCTAAATGCTTTAATTTTATCTTTTTGGCCAATAATGATATAATCTCATTAGCTTCATTATTAGTCTTAGTTATCAAAGCAATATCATCTATAAATAATAACAATAATGACACCGTTCCATTATTTTCTCTTTTAAACACACATGGATCTGCTAAACCAGATTTAAATCCTATATTGTTTAACTCTTTCACAATATATTGGTTCCATTCACAGCCAGATTGTTTCAATCCATAAAGACTCCTTTTGAGTTTCCAACAATCATTACTATTTAATTTATCATCTTTTATACCAACTGGTTTTTTCAAATATATAGTGTGCTGCAATGGTGCATGCAGATAGGCAGTTTCTACATCTAAATGGTTAATGATATAGTTTTTCTTAGCTGCCCACACTAAAGCTGTTCTCAAGGATGTTGCTTTAAGACTTGGTGCAAAAACTTCATCATAATCAAATACAGTTTGATTAAATCCTTGAGCTACCAACCTAGCCTTATGGGTACCAGTCCCATTATTTCCTGTTTTTACTTTGAACATCCATTTGCACCCAATGGACTTTTCTCCTGGAGGTAATTTGGCATCTTCATATACTTTCATTACCTTTAATTAATTTAGTTCCTTTTCCATTGCCTTTTGCCAATTCTCCTGATCCTTAGCATACATCCTAAGGATACATCCTAAGTTCATCTACACTAGTTGGAATTTTAGTTACTTGGCAAACTATACTTGCTTGATACCTATCAGGTGGTCTAGTTATACGTGTAGATCGTCTAGGTATTACAGGACTTACAGGTGGACTTTCCTTTACTACCTGTTCTTGATTATCTAACTCTTCCTGATCAACTGTTTCTTCTTGTTCTGGTCCTATTTGCTCTTCGTGGACTTCTTCTTTAATTGGACTTTTCTTATAACTAGTCTTTTCTTTCTGCCTTTTGTAGGGTTCAATAATTACATCATTATCTAAATCTTGCTCTAATCTATTCCATCCTACATGTTCTAGGAATTTTGCACTAGCACTGGTGTAAACTCTAGATGTACCTGGTTCCCAGAATCTATAAGATCTGTGATTTGATTCATATCCTACAAAAAATAATTTTTTAGCTCTGTGCTGTCCTTTGTGTCTGAGTTGTGTAGGGATATGCACCCATGCTGGTGCTCCAAATGTGTGCATATAACTTAAATCAGGTTTTGTACCATGCCACAGTGTGAATGGTAATTCACCTGTTGTTGAATTAACAACATTATTTAATATATGATTACCACGCATTATTGCTTCTCCCCACAAATTGTCAGGTAATCCTGAATCAGACAACATAGTACGTGCCATTGACTGCAGTGTTTGGCCTCGTCTCTCTATAAAGGCATTATGTTGTGGCCTATATGGTGCAGACTTTTTATGTTGAATATCTGCCATCCTAAGTCTACTCTGGAATTTATTATTTGTAAATTCCGCACCATTATCTGTTATAAGAGTGACTAATTTCTTTTTAGTTTTCCTTTCTACAAATTTTAACCAATTAAAGAAATTTAGATATGTTTCAGTTTTGCTTTTCATCAAATAGCAGAACCCATATCTAGAATAATGGTCCATTATACTTAGTATGTATCGAGCACCTCCTATATTTGGTTTTTTCGGACCTATTAAATCGGCAAATACTATCTCTAAAGGCTCTTTGGTAGTAAATCCATCAACTCTATTTGCTGGTATGACCTTGCTTTTGCTTTGATTGCAAGCAGAACATTGCAAATACTTATTACAAGGTTTCAAACTTATTCCTTTAGATAGTTGAAGAGTTCTCTTAAGCATTTTAAAATTTAAATGCCCTAGCCGTCGGTGTAACAAGTGAATACATTCATCATGAGGTTTCTTATTATCATAAACCATGTTAGCCACCTCTAAACCATTATCATTTAACACATACAATTTACCTCTTAAAGATGCAGTAATTTTCTTATCTTCTTTTTCAATTATGCAGTTATCTCCCCTAAAGGTAACTACATATCCTAGTTTAACCAAAATTCTAACTGAAAGTAAATTAAACTTAAGTTATGGTACATATAACATTTTTACATTCTCTTTTATGAAAGAACAATATGCTATACCTTGACCTTTAGCTTTCAGTTTCCAACCATTGGCTAATGATATCTGCTGTGAACTCATGGACATTTTAACAAAATTTTTGTTATCATTTGTTATACAGTGGGATGCTCCACTATCAACCACCCATAAATAATTTTTTTACAGCTCCGTTACTATACATGGCTAACTCTAAATTTTTCTTTTTCTTTTGATGACTTTTAGTATTCTGGCCAGCATTCTGATGCTTTGCTTTTTTACAAAACCTTGCCAAATGTCCTCTTCCTCCACAATTAAAACACTTTTTAATTGCGTATGCAGTAGGAGATTCAATATCTTCCTTTTGAGGTTGCTCCCTCCTTAACTGATCTCTTTCAAGCCTTCTTCTGGCCTCTTCAATCAATCTGCCAGTGATATCAGTTAAAGTTAGGCTTTCCTTAGGCAAAATTTCAAGGGAAGTGACGTAGTTATCAAAACTTTCGCCTAATGAAGACAGAATTATGTAGACTTGGTGTAGTTCAGAGAAAATAAGCTCTTTCTCGTGCAGTTCTTGAAAAATGCTTTTCATAGTATTCAAATGACTCAGCATATCACCATAAATTTGGAGATGCGTCCTGAAAAGCTTCCGTGTTAGATTTATGTGAGCACCATAAATCCTCTTCAGCTTCTGCCAACACCTAACAGCCATTTGTTCTCCGCGGATATGAACAAGTTGCTGGTCAGATAGTGTTAGTCCTATTATGCAAAGAGCTTGTTCATTCTTCTGCTTAAAGTCTTCTATCTTTTGACTATCTTCCTCAACCTCCGGATCCCGTTCCTCTACGTTTGGTGGGTTTTCAATTATGTTCCACAGACCTTCTCTTTGTAGAAGTAGACTACATTTCATAGACCATGAAACATAGTTCGTTCCATCCAGCTTGGATATAAGGGACAAACTTTGTAGATTGACTTGTGCCATGTTTTCTATATATGGATATAAAACTATGATTAATAAAACACAGCTGTCTGTTTACTGTAACGTGTAACAACACAAACTCTCACTTTTTACATAAATCTGTTTTATCCTAGTTAAACTGACTTTGCAGCCTCTGGGCCCATAACCTTTGTTAAGCCTGGTCCCCCAACCAATGTTAAGGAAACACGCCAAACAGAATGTGCAGCATTAGTCAGTTAGGCAGACAGGTAAATGTGTGAGATAAGTTTGTATGTTAGTTAACACTCAGTAAAAACAGATACGCTTGTGCTATCAAAAATATAGTTTATTCCATTTAAGAGTTATAGCATAGTCAAAAACAGTCCATTAGTCATGTATCATTTCAGTCAGTCCATTTGGGGATACTCAATTTGCAAAGTCCGTGTTGAATATTCAATGTCAGTTCACTTACAATAAATCAGTCCGTATTATCTCTTCTCACCGTTGAGAAATCAACACTCCTTTCTCTCTCCCGTTCCAGTAGGAAAAAATGCAGTCATCAATCCATCCAGTAATTAGGGATCATAAAGCCAGAGAGCAAGCTGCCGTTGTTTTGCTCCTTTTATGGTGCTTTTACAACCACACCCTTAATTACATTCTTGCAGTTAAAGTTACACATACTTTAACCAACAAACCATGATAACTTATTTATTATTTTACCTAAACCAGTTAGGGTAAACAATGTTATCCCTAACAAATACTACCGCTGCTATTATTTGTGATTTGCAGCATGAAATAGAAGACTTAAATCAAGATGTCTTACAGCAGCGTTTTGCCATGAACTATCTTTTAGCCCGTCAGGGAGGGTTCTGTACATTAGTTGGACACCATGGATGTGCTGTGCATTTTCATTCTTTGAATAAAACTATTGAGGATGAGCTTGCCAATTTACAACCATATATTCAAAATAATATCCATGCTCATTACTTCCCTTTTGAGTGGCTAACCAATTGGCTCCCTGATTGGTCTTGGCTCAGACAGTTTTTCTTTTATGCTATAATTATTATTATTGTACTAATTGCAACCTGTTGTTTTATTCAATGTATTCCAAATTTATTCGCATTGTGTCATCCTGCTTCCCCCTCTTTTAATCCTCTACAATTGCGATAAATTCATAAATCTTTGAATCCTCCATTTAAAATAAAAAACGAGGATATGTAGAGTTGTAATTGCAGGAATGTTCCAATCACAGATGGCAAACTTCAGATAGAATGTTTCCAAGCAAATACAACTCAGGTAAACAAAATCACTGATCTAAAGGAGGATTAGAGAGAAGAAGTAAACATATGTTAGACTTTAACTAGAGATAATTAATTGTATGGATTACTGTGCTAAACAGTAACCAAAGTTAAGCAGTAACCAAAGTTAACCAGTGATGGAGGATAACTAAAAATGTGTGTAAATGCAAGACTAGACTCCAATAAAGATCATCATGTTCATGATCAAACAACTCGACTGCCTCGTCATTACACTATTGCACTTGCTGCAGGATCCCAATGAGGTGAAAGTTATCCATGCTACCATCTCCTCTAACATCACAATGGATCCGATGTGTGTACAAATGCACCACACACATATTACATGTATCTGTCTTTATTCACCAGTCTTACATGCAGATTGCATTATTTTTATTCAGACCCTCCTAGAAGAAAAGAATTGAATGTAGGTAACATTAGGCATTCCTCTCACCCGGATTTGACCTGAGGTTCACGCCCATCATTAAATGTAGAACATTCCATTGCTGGGAAGAATGCCAGTCTAATGAAACCTGCAAGACAAGTTCCTGTAAATTCCACCCTCTGGGGTGCCAGTCTGGGAGTGCCAAGTAAGTTCTAATAAGTGACGCACCTCCAGCGTCACACAAGAGTTTACTTAGCATTTGAGTACACAGGAAGTTGCTAACACCCTGACAATAGCTGGCCTGTCCACCTGTATGCCTTTTTCCTGCATCCGTGATGTGCTGGCTCTTGCCCTTCCCAGTTGCAACATTTGCTAAGAAGAGTAAATCCGAGGCATTAGATATGATGAATTCTACTATTGAAGCTGGATGCTGCTTTCTAGGTGATTTAAGATGGCAATGAGCTGAAATGCGACCTTCTCTTTTGAAGTGCCACCAGGCCTCGTTCGGTTAACATGTTTTACTGGCAAACTACTACTCTTCTAAATGAGAGGCAAATCAGCACTCCATAGTGATGAGTAGTCCACGACTTACAAGTATTCGTTTAGCAACCATTTGAAGTTACGGCACTGAAAAAGTGACTTATGACCAGTCCTCACCCTTACAATCATCCCACCTTCCCTATGGGAAGGTGATCAAAATTTGGGTGCTTGGCAACTGGCATATATTTACAACAGTTGCAGCATCCCAGGATCACGTGATTGTTATTTGTGACCTTCCCAGAAACATTCCAACAAGCAAAGTCAGTGGGGGGAAGCCAAATTCATTTAACAACCGTATGATTGATTTGCTTAACAACCATTACAAAAAAGGTCATAAAATTGGGTGCAACTCATTTAAAAATTGCCTTGCTTAGCAATGGAAATTCTGGTCCCAATTGTACCCTGTTTCTCCAACAATATGGCCTCCCCCAATAGGAAGTCCCAGCATGTTTTATAGGCATGAAATGAAATTAAGCCCCTCCCCCCAAATTAAGGCCTATATTAAAACATGCGAAATGGGGGGGAATGGTGGGGGGGCTTGCCATTAGGAAGTACTTTTGTTGCACACCCGGATATGGTGCTGCCTGTGTTGACCCTAATACGAAGTGCCCCACCAAAGCCGAGGTCAACATCCAAGCCGTCGCCGCCCGCCCGAAGATGCAAGGGGGGGAGGGAATTAAGTCACCCCTGAAAAGACGGCCTAGCCATTTTTTCGGGGCTCAAAAAAAAATAAGACCCGGCCTTATTATATGAGAAACACGGTAGTTGTAAATTGAGATCTACCTGTCCTCCAAATGCATGTTTGATCTGATATCACATATTGCACTTAAGGTAATCTAAGGCCGTGACCAACTGAAGTGGAGTCAA
The DNA here is from genome assembly GCA_033807585.1 of Hydrophis major. Lineage (NCBI taxonomy): Eukaryota > Metazoa > Chordata > Lepidosauria > Squamata > Elapidae > Hydrophis > Hydrophis major. The sequence continues at coordinate 227,982,316 of CM066329.1, forward strand.
CCAGATTAATTTCATTCAGAAATGCCACACTGATCCTCATATCAATTGACCTGTTTTTCTAACATCCTAAGAATCCGATTGGCCCTTTACTTGCTCCTAATCATGTCAGAACATCCTTTATAATAGCGGTCATTTTGGACACAATATGCAAAGTTCTCTGGAGAAGGCTCTAACCTTGAGATGATGACTAGTAGCAAGATGGATGGACTCAGTTACAGTGACAAGAAGACCCATTGGAAGACCTGAACCACCAGGTTAGAGCAAATTATCATAAATAAAATTATGCGGTCACTAAAAGTTGATACTACCGTGATGCTATATAATCAATAGCAGAAACTGGACTGACACGAAATGTGGTACTCTTGGCGCTTTTTTATTAACAAAGACTATGACATTGCCTGACATCAGCGGCATCCACTGAATTGTTTCGTGTGGGTTTTTTTGCATGTGTAACACAATTGCGCACATGTACAGAGGGGCAGAGTTTTGTGTGGTTGCTCTGTCTTGACCCACTTTGTGACCAGAAATGTCCTAGAAGTATCACATGCTGTGATACTCCCTGGACCCACATTGGAGTGTCATGCCATCATGATGTTCTACCCTTTATGTATGTGTATCATAGTGTTGAACACACACATTAAACAGGCAGTGTTGTTTCTTTGTCAGAATGAGGAAAGCCTCCAATCTTGCAGATGCCTCTATTGTCTTCTTAGCAACTTGGGAGGCAACTCAAATTCTCAAATGACAGCAGTCCAGTTTCTGAGATTTCTGTGATTCAGGCTGAAAGACTTTTATTTTCTGTTGAAGTGGGTCGCTAGGAGTTTGAGATTGTGGCCCCAGAAACCCCACAATCCATTTCTGAATGACACATCCAACTATGTTCCTTTTGCCTTGTCCTAAGCCCACCATAACCACCTCTTAAGGTTATATTTAGTTCTCCAATCTTGTTTTTTTTCACTACTTGCACAATTGTCAAATACTTGAGGATACACTGAGTATCTAGTATTGGGCCATCTCATTGAATCAGTTTTGAATCAATTTTGTATAGTTTGGAAGCGCTAACCCAGAACCCAGGAGATCAAGTCCTGTTTCACACACAAAAGCGGCTGGGTGACTTTGGGCCAGTCTCTCTCAACCCAACTTACTGGATAGAGTTGTTGTGGGGAAAATAAAAGGCAGGAGTATCAGGTTGACCTGGTTGCAACAATGACTGACCAGTTTGTTGCCAAAGCCTGATATCATGGGCTGAAAAGAGAGTGACTGGCCCAAAATCACCCAGCCAGCTTTCATGCCTAAGATGGGACTGGCCTCACAATCTCCTGGTTTCTAGCCTTGTTCCTTAACCACCATACTAAACCCTCTTCTTCATCTCCTTTCCCTTTGCAACATGCCTCCTGTCTGATCAATGCCCCCTGTAAAAAACCAGTTTTCCTTGGGCTACAGCTTTCTGGCTTCTGCAGAAGGATCCCAACACTTGACCAGTACTTTATGTTTTCGTGAGTCGAAAAATGCGCAATTGCTCCGTCTCTCTTTGCAAAACTGTACAACTCTTCTGTCAACATCACCACCTCGGCCCCGTTGGGACGCTCTAGGAAGAATATTACCAAAGCTGGAATTAGACCCCGCCTACCCTCTCGCTTTCAGTGCCATCTCTATGGCTAGCTAAAGTTTTTCCGGAAGCGGAACTAGGCCGGCAAGTAGGATGCGGAAGTGTCCGTTACAGTAGGAAAGCTCGGCTGCCCAGCGGTTGCCACCATGGCAGCGGCTGGGGGCACGGGAGGCGGCGTTGACAGTCCGGTGGCGACGGCAGGTGAGAGAGGAGGAGAAGGAGGGAGGAGTGGGGACGTTTCGAGTTTCTCCTTGTGTAGCCACCAAATTACAAATCTTTTCCAAATGACTGATTTCCAATCTCCCTACTCCCTACGGTGAGGCTGTGTTTCCTCCTTCTCCAGAAAGGTTTTTCCTTTCCTTCGAGCGAGCCTTCTCTGAGTTTTTGGCCTCGGGGAGGAGAGGGAAGTGTAGCTCATGTGCTGGAATGGGTAGGAATTCTTGAAGAAATGAAATGGTCCTCAACATCCTTCTTCCCACATATTTCTCTCTCTCTGTGTGTGTGTATGTGCATGCATATATGTGTGTATATGTATGTATGTGTATATGTATATATATATGTGTGTGTGTGTGTGTGTATGTATATATATATGTATATGTATGTGTGCGTATGTATGTGTATACACACGCACACATGCATAGCATTCAGCTTTGTTTGGGTATTTTCCCACGTCATTATAGTTGGGCGTTTTTAAAGTTGTAGCAACGTTTGGGCAGAATCTCATCTGCCATCATCAGGCTTCTGTATTGTGTTCGTCTGTAAAAGTCTGACTCACAGACAAACACAATACAGAAGCCTGATGATGGCAGATGAGATTCTGCTGGAACATTGCTACAACTTTTTAAGGACAACTATGATGACGTGGGAAAATACCCGAACAAAGCTGAATACCATCCATGTAAGTACCTGCGAAAACTTAAGAAAACATACATATACATATATACACACATACATATATACACACACACATATATACATATACATTATACACACACAGAGAGAGAGAGAGAGAGAGAGACACCCATTTACTGCTGAGAGTGGGGTGTGTTAGCCAATTACTTAATTTAAAAAGTACATTGAAAGGGCTGGTAGTTACCATAGTGGCTGCGAGAAGAGTTCCCTTGAGGTTTCAAGTAATAGCTATTGGAGATAATCCTGAAAACATTGTTATACACAATTTCCTAATGTTAGTTTCCTCATGTGATGCAGGTAATTGCTGTTGTGGACAAATGGACTACTTAAAACGCCGTAATAATTTTAAAACTATTACTGCAAGCTAAGGTAGATACATTTGAAAGCTAGTGTGGTAGATCAAGGATAAAACAGTCCTGTCTTTAAGCTGGCAAGTGTGATTAGGGAGCAATTTATTGTAAGGCAAACTTCCTTGAAACATTTCATATATAAAAGTAGTGTATATTATCACAATTGAGCTCAAAATTTCCTTTGCTAAAGAGGGCAGTTGTTAAAGTGAGTTTTGCCCCATTTTATGACCTTTTTTGCCACAGTTATTCAGTGAATCACTGCAATTGTTAAATGAATCATGAAGTTGTTAAGCAAATCTGGCTTCCCCCATCGACTTTGCTTGTCGGAAGCTAGCTGAAAAGGTTACAAATGGCAATCACATGACCCCAGGATGCTACAACTGTCATAAATACATGCCATTTGCCAGGTGCCTGGATTTTTATTGTGATCATGGGGATGTTGCAACAGTCGTAAGTATGAAAACCACTCATAAGTCATTTTTTTTCAGTATTGTTGTAATTTCAGATGGTCACTAAATGAATGGTTGTAAGTTAAAGACCAAATGTAGACAATTATGTTTGAAGTGCATCATATTATAAATAAGTCCTTTTTTTTACATTAGTTTCCTTACTGTTTGGTTTTCATTCAAGAAACAAATTAACTTTTGTTCCTAGAAGGGGAATTTTGCTCTGCAAGATAAGGTTACACCTTTTTTTTGGCTCTCTACTTCCTGTCTAACGTGCCTTTTAAATGGACAGGCACAAGAAAAAAAAAAAAAATCCAGTTTAAGCATTAGCGGATGGAAATCCTTAACCTTTTTTTGATATTGCTGGAGTTCTGAGATATGGGTCATTAGATATTGTTTCTGAATTACTTTTGTTATTTGCCAATTAGATTAGAGAGAAAACATGTTTCCATTTGACGTCAAGAAGCTACAGTATTGGATCTAAGTGTTTATCACTCATATTTATCAAAACCAGACACATTTCAAGCAAAAAACATACACTATTCCCTTTTGACATGGTCAGTAATTTATTAAGATTTCTGCTCTTGGAAAATGAAAGAGGTTAAATTGGAGTTTTTCACTTCCATTCCTCAAGATTGGTTTAGACTTTCCAATTGACACTATAGGATTACGCTTTGAACTTTGATTGTATCTGTAAACTAGTGTTGGAAATTTAATCAGGGATGCTGGCTGACATTGTTGGCCCTTTTTGGGGTAAAAGGTTAAGGGATGAAATAAGCCCCAATGAAGTTAAATGGAAAGGAGGAATAAATTTTGATAAGAAAAATGGTGCCTGCAGAAATCTGTGGTTTTGACATTGAATTTTGACAGTGCAAGCTGGAGTCTAGGGACTATAAAACTGAGCGTGCAGATCGCTTGTGTCAGCCAGGATTGTCCTCTTCTGCTCAGCTTGACAATCTCCATTCTGCATCCTAGCTAGTGGGCTGGAATTTAAGGGAAGAAGGTGGGAATTGGTCTATGTGTGTCTGTTGGTTTCTGTGAATTGAAGCCTTGATTACTTATGTTCTTAGTGGTTCCTGATATAAGAAACTTAGAGGGGACCCAGAGGTTCTCAATTATTTCTTACATCAAAATTTCTAGTGCTGTTTTTAGATGGGGATCATATTCTCAGTGCAGTAGTATCTCTTGTGAATCTATTGGGGAGTGATATTGGTAAAAGGATACTGAGCTGTTTTCTACTCTTCCTTTTCTAGGTAACCGACAATTGAAGTACATTAGTTTAGCAGTCTTGGTGGTGCAAAATGCCTCTCTCATCCTCAGCATTCGCTATGTGCGCACCTTGCCAGGGGACCGATTCTTTGCTACCACAGCGGTGGTTATGGCTGAAATTCTTAAGGGAATCACCTGCCTACTGCTCATCTTTATTCAGAAGCGAGGTGGGAATACCACACCAAGGAAAATGGAGGCCCTTGGGGAAGGGATTGCTTCTCCCTACCTTGTTCCATGTTCATTAACAGTCTTGCTGAATTGAGATTTGTGTTTCTGCCTTTGACCCAATCTAATGGTTGAATTGAAAAATCTAAACCTCTTTTATGTCATTTCTGCACATTATTCCTTATGATCATATCTGGATTTGGCTCACCATAACTTTAAATAACATGATTGAGTACTTGCAACTTGTATACAAAAATGGGAAGAAAACAAGCAAGAAAAAATATTTCTATGGACCCAGAAAGAAACAATTATGTAATTAAACAATTCAATTAATGCGAATCAATGAATAATTTAAAATATGCATTTACAGTCACAAAACTACTTCTGTAAGTAGAAATATAAACATTTATTTTTAAAGAGCCAAAATACAAAATGAAACACCTAGTTAACTGACCAATTGATGTAAGGTAGCAGTGCATTTTCTTGCAAATTTTTATTTTTATTTTATTTACTTACATGCTGGACCACTTACAAGTAACTCAGAGCAACTTGCATATTTCACTGTGTAATCAAATTAAAAGGGCAGCAACCACAATAATTCATTAATTCAACAATAATCCCGAATAAACCCTGTAAAACCCCATATTCAACAATCATTCTTTTACAGGAGAGCTGATATATTTGCCAGACCTTAACCGTGAAACAGCCAGGGCTAAAGGCTTCACAGAACACATGTGTAGAGGAGAGAGTGATCTGCGGATGGGATATCATTCTAGAGAAGAGGGGACAGTAATGGAAGAGGTTTATCCCTGAGCTTCCTGCAATGATGTTACTTGAGGAAGCCCATGCTCTTAGAGCTTACTGGTTGGGCAGGGGCCATTGTGAGAAAATACCTGGGTCTTGAACCATGAGAATCGAGGACCTCTTGTATAATGCTCGAGTCAAAAAGAGAGCTGTGAAAATATTTAGACTCCTCACATCCTGGACATAACTGTTTCAACTCCTACCCTCAAAACGATGCCTATAGAGCACTGCACACCAGAACAACCAGGCACAAGAAATTTTTTCCTCAAATGCCATCACTCTGCTAAACAAATAATTCCCTCAACACTGTCAAACTATTTACTAAATCTGCATTACTACCGTGTTTCTCATATAATAAGGCCGGGTCTTATTTTTTTTTGAGCCCCGAAAAAATGGCTAGGCTGTCTTTTCGGGGGGTGACTTAATTCCCCTCCCCTTGTATCTTTGGGCAGGCGGCGGCGATGGCTTGGATGTTGACCTCGCCGTTGGTGGGGCACTTTGTATCGGGGTCAACACAGGCAGCACCATATCCGGGTGTGCAACAAAAGTACTTCCTAACGGCAAGCCCCCCCCCGACCATTCCCCCCCATTTCGCATGTTTTAATATAGGCCTTAATTTGGGAGGAGGGGCTTAATTTCATTTCATGCCTATAAAACATGCTGGGACTTCCTATTGGGGGAGGCCGTATTGTTGGAGAAACAGGGTATTACTATTCATCTTCTCATCCTTCCTTTCACCACCACCTCCCATTTATGACTGCATGAATGTAACTTTGTTGCTTGTATTTTTATTGACTATTTACTAGTATAATTTGATTTGATTGCTTATTTGTACCCTTTGACTACTATTAAGCATTATACCTATGATTCTTGATGAATGTATTTTTTTTCCTTTTATGAACACTGAGAGCATTTGCATCAAAACAAGTTCCTTGGATGTCCAATCACACTTGGCCAATAAAGAATTCTATAAAGAATTCTATTCTGTAGGGAGTCTCATAGCCATTGTGGCTGAAGCCTAAAGAATAAATCAATCAAATCAATAAAATCTCTGCCCCAGCAGAGACAGTCTTTCTAATTACCATTTTTCTTCTTTTTCCCCTGATCTCTTTTGCAGCTTCCATTTTCTTAGAGCTGTCTAGAACAATTTATTGTTGCCAGGGGGCTTACTCACAGAGGTGTTTTTGAAATTAATTAAAGGATCTAGACCAGGGGTGTCAAACGTCATCACGGTGGCATCACATGATATATTGGGACTTTTCCCCCCATGCTAAACCAGCATGGGTGTGGGCAATTCTGACACATCTGGCCTGCGGGCTGGGAGTTTGACAGCCCTGATCTAGGCTGTAAAACTCTAGGATATGCAATACATACAACTAAAAACCCTTCTGTGACGTTTCTTCCCCTCTCAATTATAAATACCTGTGACTTTTTCTTACGCCTGAGCGCTGAAAGAAGAATTATTACACACCATGTCCTCGGGGAAGAGTAATATTTCTGGTTCTATCTTTTTTTGCTTTTTCCTGAGTATTCTCAAAGACAGGAAAAGAACAAATATTTTCAATGTATAATAATTAGGGATCTCTCCCTTTTGCAATTGTTATTCATGTCAAAACAAAAAAGACTAAAAAAAATCTGTTGTGCTTTGATATGCACAAGAAACAGTTTCCTGTCTGTATCCTTTTCCAGGTAATCTGAGACAGTTTGGTGCCTCTTTGTATGATTCCATTTTGGTACAGTATATGGACACTCTGAAGCTAGCAGTGCCTTCTCTCATTTACACCCTCCAAAACAATCTGCAGTATGTGGCCATCTCCAACCTGCCAGCAGCTACCTTCCAGGTGAGATGCTCCTCCTACTGTCATTTCCTCTCTAAAGTGCTCTCTGGAAATGTTAGAAGCATCTTTCCAAAGGAGAATGTCCTTCAGTTTCATCCACTTTATATCTCTGCCATTCTTTTAATAAGTCCTTCTTCCTCACATCAAAGTAATGATGATGGCGATCCTGAATTATATTCCTTTAAGTCTCCTGGAGAGTTCTTATTGAAATCCTGTATACATACCTAGAAATACAATGAGTTCCCCGTGTTATTGTTTGATTTCATTTATTTGGGTGGCATTAAGGTTGTTTACCACAGAGGGGGGAATTGTAGCTACCTGTCTGGAAAGGACTGCCAATGTCAGATTATTTCAAAACCATATATACCTGGATATATGCAAAGGGAGCCTGTTTTCTGTCTTTAGAAAAAGCTAAATGATGTTTATGTGAATTATGGAACTTAAGCAAATCTCTTGCTCTGCACAATTTTGAATATTTTTATGATTTGGCCTAATATATTTCATTTCTGATAATCAATTAGGGGGGAACATGCTGAATTACAAGGTTCTGAAATCTTAGCAGGCGTTCTTGTTATTGTCAAACAAATAGACGCACTACCATAGATAGCAGGGAATTCCTCTCTCTTTAAAAAGGAAAGCAAACAATAATGGGATGCTGAATTGGCCAAACTGTTGTCATCTCCACTTTTTAATCCACTTTTAAGGGATGAAAGAAGGGTACACATACAATCTTGGCTATCCGATATTTGATTCTAAACAACTATAGTTTTCAGTAACCTTGTTTTCTTCCCAGTAAGATTAATAATTTAAAGTGGATTAAATCAGTGTGGTAGCATTTTGAAATGTTGGTCTCATTTTGCAAATAGGGAATAAGAACTGACGAGGGATCTGGATCCCTATAGTGATTTAGATTAACTTTCCCTAACCAGATATCTTCTGGATGAGAGGAGCTGCCACTTCCCCAAGCTGCTGGGAATTCTGGTCCAATCAATCTGGAGAGTCCATGCATAATGTAGAGTCTGGGACTAAGAAGAGCTACATAATCCTTAGGCCCCTGGCTTGGTGGCAGGCAGCTTCCTGATTCATGGCATATTGGGGTGGCTACTAAACTGCACTGCCTTTCCCAGGTCACCTACCAGCTGAAGATCCTCACCACCGCTGTCTTCTCGGTACTGATGCTGCGCAAGAGCCTGTCCCGTCTTCAGTGGCTGTCCCTCCTGCTGCTTTTTGCCGGTGTAGCCATTGTCCAGGTGGAGCAGCAGCAGGGAGGGGGCAAACCCGCCCACAAAGGCCAGGGGATGCAACAAAGCTACATGGTGGGACTTGTGGCCGTGGTGGTGTCCTGCCTCTCATCTGGCTTTGCTGGGGTCTATTTTGAAAAGATCCTCAAAGGCAGCACAGCCTCGGTTTGGCTACGTAACGTCCAACTGGGCATCTTCGGGACCTTGCTGGGGCTGTTGGGGCTGTGGTCCACCGAGGGGGCAGCCGTAGCTCAGCATGGATTCTTCTTTGGCTACACCCCACTAGTGTGGGGAGTGATCCTGAATCAGGCTTTTGGTGGCCTCTTGGTGGCAGTGGTTGTGAAATACGCCGACAACATCCTCAAAGGCTTTGCCACTTCCTTCTCCATTGTGGTGTCCACCGTGGCTTCTATCTACCTCTTTGACTTCCACCTCAACCTACTCTTTGCTCTAGGAGCAGGCCTGGTCATAGGGGCTGTCTATCTGTACAGCTTGCCCAAGGGATCATTGTCCAGTCAATCCCTGGTGGGTGCAGCTATCCAGCAGCAGGGCCATGGAGCACAAAGCAAGGAACTTCCTTCCGTGACTACAGATGGCTTCCTGTCCAAGTCAGTACTGATCAGTTGAGAAGAACAGAACACCTCCTGCATTACCTGTCACTGGTTTCTTGTGAAGGTTCACAAAACCTGGAGCCCTTTTTGCAATGTCCATTCTTTTCACTTCTGACCTCCCTTTCCCTAGGTCTTCTCTGCTTTTTCATCTCCTCCGCCTCTTTGCCTTGGTCTTTATGTTCTCCACTGTGTGCTGACCACTCATATTGTCTTCCTTTTTCTCTCATCTGCTTCCCAACTTATTCAGCTTTATAGACCCATAAATTGTTATTTTGTCCAATTACATATTTATGTATAATTCTCCACACACTTCAGCTGGTATCTGCCATTGTTTGCTTGAATTGTTCACCTTCTCTTTGACTTCTAACTTTCCTCTCCGTCCTGCACTTGGTGACATTGCCTCCTGAAACGCAACTCAAGGCAGAACTGTTTTGGGAATATTCTGTCCCAAGAACTTCCTTATGTCTGGTCAGCAGGAAGAAATTTTATAAAGAAGTGTACCTTTAATAAAAGTACACAATCACAAGATATAGTCAGAAGAAGGATTGAGAGGGGGATATATATCAGCACATAGAGAAATGTGAAGAAAAATCTCATTTGCCCTTTGAGAACATACAAATGGTTTTTTTAAATGCCAGGTGTATGAAAGTAACAGGAATTAGCTTGTTTAGAGCTGTTTGCTCAAAAATTGAAAAATGTATCTACTGTAAGCAGATGAAAAGTGAACAAGAAAGGTTGTGTATGGGTGTGTGTGTGTGGCAGTACCAGGGCAGTGAAAAGAAGGTATTGGGTATTTGAGTTGCTTGGCATTCTGTTTTTGTTCCTTCTCCAGCTTTGCTGTTGAATCATTGTGGAAAGGGAACCAAGTTTGAGGTGTAGTTAATTCTTTCCTTCCTTCAGTGTATGTTTAGAATATTAAATGTTTGGGAGTTACCGGGCAAATGTTGAATCATTAGTAATTAATCTGTTTTGTTACGGACAGAGAAGATGGACTGGAACAGATTGTCTCATTTCACATAAGGGACACCTGGCTTGAAGTAAGAAGAATCTCAGGGTAAAGGTTACTAGGGTAGAGCCACCAGATATGAGCATATAATGTCTATACAGTATGGGAAGGGAAATTTGCATCAGCCAGAGATTAAAAGGATGACCGTCTGCTGGTGTTGTGGCTATTAGAAAGCCAAAATTGGCCTTCTGGAACTCCAGGACAACCACTGAGGAACCTGTGGAGCAGAAGCTAAGACTCTGAGTGCCATTCCTTTCTTTTGTACTTTGCGAGGAGGAGAGGGGATTAAATGAAAACAGGGTTCTTAGTGAAGGTCTAAGCCCATTTAAAGTATGTGTCCTCCTTCTTCTCCCATCCTAACCCCAAGAGGTCTCCCTTTGATCTGCCTTCCCAGGCAACCATCTGTACAGGCGCACACTAATTGTCCAGCTTGATGGCTCACATGTTGTGTACATTTTGAACCTAAAAGCAACAGGAAAGAGAGGCTGAGATTCTGAGAAGTTGGAGCCCTCCTCTGCCTCAGTTTCCTTGTTATGTTAATACATGAGGCTTTTTGGGGTGTGAACTGCTACTCCTTAATCCTTAGGTGTTTTATCTAGAAATACAATGAGATTTGTATAGGTTTGTTGGTTGGGGGGAGTACACTAACCCTGGAATGTGTTTGAAGGGGGTGGGAGAGTGTTGGGTGAATTCTATTCCCTTTTGAAATGGGAAGAATAAACACAAGCCACCGTGATGTGTGTGGGTGTGTATGTACATGTTTTTTTACATTGCTAATCATTTTTTTATGAATTCTGCTTTTTTAAGGAAAACAATCAAAGAAAGCCTGTACTGTTTGTCAATGTACATAAATTACAGATGAATAAAGAGCGTGTATTTATTTAGCCTTCCTGCTTAATGATTGAGGAAGCCTTGAAAATGGCAGATCTGTCTCATGCTGCATGTCTAACCCTATTAACACTGGGAGATGGCTGGGGCAGGGATGGGACAGCCTTTTCAGATTGAGGTCAGCTGCCTGAAAAGGAGGATTGATGCGATTCTGAGCCAGAATTCTGACCAGCCTTCATCAGCCTGGTAGTCTCTCTCTCCCCCCCCCCCCCCAGTCAGCCTGTGGCCAAAGAGCTTGGGGGTGGATGATAGGAACTGTAGTTCAAACCAGTTGGTGGGCATCCAAACAAACAAACAAAAAAGGCTGGCATAGTGTTTTTCATCATACCTGTGAGTCAATTGGAATGTAATGACTTATGTATCTGAAATAATACATGCATGTGATGGCATGTTGAAGTGCAGAAAGCCATACAAAACATTGCAGTTTGGTGGCAGCTTTTAAAAGGGTTTTTGGGGCCACACTCATGTTTTTAAATGACCACTCACAGCCTCGAAGCCTCAGATAGTACATCCCTATCAGAAGGAACAGCCATAGCCTTACTCTTCCATTTGATTTAAGAATAAATAGCTCTCTCTAATAAGTTGAGCTTGACTGTACCAACAGTTAAATAAGCTAAAATTAGAATTACATGATAACTCAAGGGCCAGGAACTGATGATGTACTTCCCAGTTCAGACTGATCTAAAGCGTGTGTTCAGTACTTATAAAGTCCACATGCATTATGATCCAATATTGCCTTTTCCAAGTGGGGAATAAAACGGCTGGTGCAAATTCTCTTCTCAGAATTCTACCTGCCTCCTTCTATAGAAGTTCCACCTCAGGCGTTTGGATGATGCCTCTGAACTTCGGGGCTTAGACACCTAAACCAAAAGTGGAAGATTGGGTCCCTAGAACTGTAGGATTCCCCTCCCAGTCAAACAGGACAGAAGCAATTTCCTGTTATTGATACTGTAAAACTGAAACGGTTTTCAAAATCTGGGGAGAAATTCCAGCCCACAGGATAGTTTTGCCTACTTTGCACTTAAGTCTTCAGTAGCCCTCTCTCCCAGGAGAACTAAGGGCACGCTGTCGTGATCCAGAGATTGTTCATCTCTAGTCTAGAGGCAAATTTGCAGGCACGAGGTTCTGCTGACCTGCTTTTTCTTTGCTCCCTACTTCTCTGGATAGTAAAAGATTTGCCTACTAGGCATGAGCTGTATTTTTTTTTTTCTTAGAAAATTACTACCAGATGCTGGGGAAATCTGAATTTCTTTAAGAAACCCTTCCTAGGAAAAGCAGTTCCAATGAAGTTTGACTGAGGGTGCAGGAGGAGGGAGAAAACATAGCGGGCACAGTGTAACAACATAGATAATTACTCCTCTTCTTTGACCCATGATTTATTCCAAGGAACCAGATCTGGAGTACATGAAAATGGGTCGTGTTGGTGAAGTGCATTCCCCTTGAGGCTCAGTGAGCCTGGGGCCCAATGTAGCATTCTGCCAGATCTGATGCACCACCTCAGACTGCAGATGACAGATTTGCTTCCTTGAATTGATCCTCCCCTCCCCATGACTAAAGTAGAAAAGTAAAATGGCATAGACTGAAACCTTGGTTTCCGTGGGGAAGAGCAGTAGGTAAGTAGCATGGGATTGGGTCAGTCTTGAGATCTCCAAGTGGATCTGGAAAAAAAGCTGTCCTCAAAGCTTTTAAAGATATGGCTGTGGAATTTTAGTGGCCAATAAACAGGATTAAATTGCATTTTCAAAAATTCATCAAATGGATTTTCTGTGGTCTCCAATATTTCCTTATCTCACAAGAACACCAGAAACTTATTCATAAGGATGAAGAAAGTTTAAAAGTAAGCAAAACAATGCAAATTTTGCTTAACTGATAAATTTGGAAGCTGTCAAATACTGCTTTTAGAACATTGATTTTTTTTTTTTTAAAGTTGCAGAATCCACCCAGGGTCAGGTAAAATATTTGATGTGAGCTGTGAATGAACAGCTAGGAGTCGCTGAGCCAAATCAGACCAGAGGAATTTCTGTACCACAGCTAGATTGTCTCCAGCATTGATAGATGAACTTAATTACAGCCTGTTTTTTTTTCCGGTGAGACTGGTCTGTTAGAGCAACCTGGTGTACCCAATTATGGGACAGAGCATACTGGAAGCATACTGCTTCCGCTTTTGCCTTTTAGCCCCAATCCAGGAACCTTTGCAGGCAGTTGCTTAGCGAAAACTATATTGTGTTAAATTTATGTTTTACCAACAAAGAAATAAAGGGAGACTAGGTCTATTTCAAGCTATTTAGTTCTCATCAGCCTGCTAGGATTGGAACAGACTTAACTACAGTCTGTTTTCTGGGTAGCTCCAAATGAATATACTGCACACCTCTTGGGAAGCCCTAAGCCTCTCCTGCAACTATTAATGTTCACTACTATTGATGTTAATTTTCACTATTAATTTTCACTACCTGGGGATTTTACCACTTCTCCATTCTGGATTTGTAACAGTACTGACAAATTTTTGCTGCTTTGGAGTTCATATCTGAACACTAATTTATAATTAGATTAGAACCACCAGCAGTTGTTTGCTGTTATTTTCTACAAAATGCTATTAATATTGTGAGTTCTGTGGCTACTTTCCAGGCAGAAAAAGTTGTCATGGTTCACATATCACGCTTAACTATGAGTTTATTGAATAAATGCCTGTGTAGGTTTTGCACAAAATGTTGAGCCAATGTTGAACTAATAATGAACATAAATATCAATTAACTGAAATGGATTTGATTCAAACAACATGCTAACCAACTAAGAAAGCCATAATTATGTCTTAGTGCAATGTCTAGGTTCTCTTTGGGAGTCCATTTCAAATGCAAGTTGAGATATTTGCTTGCTCCACACAACAGGCAACTGCTGTGGAGATAACTCCTGTTTTGGCACTATTTTTTGCTAGATATGAAAGAAAATTATTGCTCTTTTTTTTTTAAAAAAAAGGTGATCAGGAACACCCAGTTTTGTGAGTTGCAGAAAAAAGGACAATACAGATAAAGTTTGTTTGGGCATAGTGTTGATTCTGCAGCTGAAATATAGTATAGTGTCATAGACTAGAGGTCCTTGAAAGAGCCTGTCCTTTTCAATGGTATGCTTAATCTGAAGCCATTCTACACTGCCTGGAATGAGTTCTATCTATATTTTTCAATGCTTGCTTTAATTTTTAACTCTTTCCTAAAACTGCAGCTAAAGCAGGGGTTTTCCTTCTAAGTTTAATTTCGAATTGGAGTTTGTTGCATGAAAAGAATTCAAAATAATATTCCCCCATCTTGGGGCTTGTTTGTTTTTGGCTCAAACTACATTGCTTGTTGGCATGATTTATTATGGCTGTACATATTTACAGATCTGGCTCAAGGAGCAAAAGAAGGAAGTACTAAATAGGTCAGTATCCTAGTTACTGTGACAACATTGTCGTAGCAACCTTGTTAAAATAAGAACACAATGTCCCATAAACCACTAAACATTTTAGCCTCGCTAATGGTGTCAATTCTGACAGACCAATTCATTTATAATTCAGTGCATCCTGCAAACCCAGGAACCTGAGTAAACCAATTGGTTGGGATAATTGGCTGAGGATGTAATTGAAACACAGCAAATTGTTATAATGTGCTTTTAAAAATATGCCATTGCTTATATGACATGAAAGCTGCATGATTCCTCTTTGCCAAATAGGTGCCATTTCCCCTAATCTATAAAGTGTACAAATGGAATAACTACTAAATTTTGGATCTTCTCATAGAATGCATTCAGATGTATTCTTTGCTCACTTCATTCCAACCACTTTAGGTGGCTCTAGCTAGAAGGGGACAACTCTCCATAAACAGAGCTTTGATGTTGCCTTTCCTGATCCCAATGTAGTACTATCAGAAATAGAGTTGATCCCATATTGTATTCTAAATGTTACCAAACCACCACTCCAACATTCCCACCCAGCTTGGTTAGCAATGATGCTGGGAGTTGTAGTTCCTTGCTATTTGGAAGGCCACAGATCACCCATTCTGGCAGGTTACCTATGCGGTCTAAGGATACCATACTTAGCAAAGCTATCACAACCATCAAAGAAGTTAAGCTGAATTCAAGTCTCAAGTGAGAGAAAACTAATGGCATGCTCTCCAGTCCTGCTGGATGGTTTAATTAGCCATCAAAGAGATCTTTTTCTAGGGATATCCACACGGTGTTAATAGTGTAAAAATGGGAGCACAACTGGATGATCATGCCCCAGTCTCTCTACGTGAACCTAAGATGGGGCAGGATTTTAATTTGCCCAGTTCTGCCTGTTATTTTGCCTCTAATACCCCTCCTATCCCCAGTGTCCCAGCTGAATGTCTTTGAAGCCCTCGTAAGTATAAAGGACTTGAGAAAACTAACAGGCAAATATAAAAAAACAAAAACAAGAAATCATTGGAGTTATACGCCTGTGACATAGTTGGCTCTTGCTTTCTAGGCAAAATTCATTTTCTAATATATCCAAACTTGAAATGTGTTTTTTTGTTATTCCTGGCACTGATGAAATTACTTAATTTGATAATGAAATGTCTTCCAAGAAAGCTACCAGCCTCATAGAGTAACCAAGGACTCCGCAGTTGTTATTGCTGCCTGTTGCAGAATGTTTTTGATACCTGCAGACTAGGGCTTATTTGATTAAATTTCAATTGGTAACAGCAAGGCCCAACACACTGAGAATATTTTAACCAGAGTTAAAATGGGATTTGCATTAATACATTCAGTTATAAATTGTTTACAAACCATGATTGTGTTCAGAGAACACAGTAAATCAAAATTATCATGGTTTATTGCAGTATGTAAACCCAGCCACTATTAAAACTATCTGGCATAAGGGCTAGAAACTTGCTGTTTTCAATGTTTTGGACAATGGCAATTCTGAAAGTAAGATCCTCAACTTAGGGCCACCTACCATGATCACATTATATATATATATATATATATATATGATTTTGTTTGAGCATCAAATCCCATTATCAAAGTGAAGGGCCTTCTCAGAAAGTCAATTAAAGACTTATAAAACCCCAAGGGATATTGTTCTATGTTATCCATGCTTATTTATTGGTAGAGTGCATGTTCAAATCCATAGGATTCAGTAACCAAGGCTAGAGTAGTAATAAAGTTTCTTTTATCTAAATTCCTGATTTTGGGAAAGAATAAATTGCAGAGGAAGAAAAAATATGAAGGATCCCCCTTCCCCTGTACCCTCTAGATTAGTGAATCTATTTCCAGATTGGGGAAAGTGAGTATAATTAATTTGCTTAGAGGTAAATGGAATATTCTAAGGGTTGACCAATCTCCAGATCCTGTCCCTGACTGAGCTCAACCATTCTTCTGCTTTTTTTTCAGGGTCTCAGCTAAAGAAAAAGGTTCTTAAAGCAGCAGAAAAAGCGCCACTGAAGACTTCCGCAGAATTTCAGCCATGATGCTTTTCTAGATTAACGAAATCTTCTGCCTGCGCTTACAAGATGCAGAACAATTCATGGCACTGAGCGCACAGGAAAGACGGGACTAAGTTTCTCCGATGTGCCTTTTGGTTGCCTGATGCACTTTAGCAAGCTAAACTGACCTTCGATTAAGATCTGACTCAGGCACAGGGCTGAACCCTAGGGGTTACAATAGCAATGAATGGTTCATTTAGATCAGGTGTGTGAAACCCACAGCCCGGATACATCACATGCTGGCCACACCCATGTCCAGCGAAGCGAAGGGGAAGTCGCGATATGTCACGTGACGATGCGAGTTTGACACCCCTGATTTTGATGATCAGTTATATCTTTCCAGAGGAGTAAAGGAGCTATTAGAGCCAATTATTTTTTTAATGAAGCAATACCCTTAATTGATTGTCTCAGTAGCCTGGTGTGCAATTTGAATTCTAAAGTTTGTTCCTAGGGTTTGCCAAATTCTGTCAGGAGTCTGTTACACTTGCAACACTAAGGATCAACTTCAGACTTGAGCTTTTTTCTTTCACCTTCCCCAATTCTGTTTTGTTTACAAAACAGCTGGGACAGGGTGGGGAGGTGGGGTGGAACAGCAAATTTTGTAAGTTCAAAAACTTGTGATATTAATGTTAATTACAGAATGGTCCTATGGGGCAGGATGAGTGAGTTTAAGAAAGAAAACAATCATGTGTGAACCACGCTTGGCCCTGATTCTGGTGAACTGAGATTGATTCCAAACCACCATTCTGTTCCGAATGGCAGACATTATCGGAAGAGTTGTAACTTGTCCAAGGCTTTTGATTTTGCTCCTATTCCACCTGAGAATCTACAGCAGAGACTAACCAAGTCTAAATTCCATGGCTTCACTTTGCATTACTTTCTGCAGCTGAGCTGGCAAAAGTCTGGTCTGGGCAAATCCAGCCTTTGGAGACTAAAAAGAAGACAACATATTGACTCCTCCTTGCTTTCCATTTCCATTTCTCTTTGTGCACTGAGCCTTTCCCTCCCCTCATGCAAAGGGAGAGACAGTATTTCTTTTTACTCTCTATCCCCAGCCATATATTTGTGCAGAACTGTAGCATCCTATCAAGTATTAATTGCATTATAAAGGCAGTGTTGAGATAGCTATATGGAACTAACATGTTACATTTTAAATATACTCACTAGGCAACTTTGTATATTTTATTTATTCTTGTAAAAACATAATACAGATTTCTAAAGCAAGCCAACCCGGGTGTCATCTGATCATTTAAGCGGAATCAAAGAGTCTTACAGCTACTCTGAGCTGGGGGAGGAGAAGCATTCTGTCTTCCATCTCCTTGCCTTGGCTGGTCCTTACTGGCCAGACTCTACAAACCTCTTTGCAAACGTTTTCCTTTATGCTATACAAATATTATAAGCTGATCAAAATTGTTACGTGGGAAAAACCGAAGCAGGTTTTCTCTCAACTTTTTTCTTTTTTGAGAAATTCAAAGTGGGATGGGAGAAGGAGATGGAGGCTGGTGAGGAGACTGTTCCCTGCAGAGGTCACTCAGGTCAAACATGTAAAACTTCTTCTGCAGGGAAACAATGCCTCCAGAAAGCCCCAAAGATGTTGGGAACGTGCAGCTTTTCGGAAGCCATTGAACGATAAAAATCAGCCTCTCTTACCGCTGACATGCCAGAGATGTAGTAAAGATTTGGAAAGGCTACCACCGGTCCAGTCTGTAGTCCAAAAAGGAGTCAGAACTTAACGCTCCAATTCATTCATGGATAAAAGGAGCAGTGGGCATCTCAGTCCTGCTGCTTGGCTCGAGAAGCTTCTGCGTTCGCACGCAAGACTGCCCCAGGGCTTGGATAAGGGCGCTGCTGGAACAGTGGGCCGGCGGCTGTGGTATCTGCACCAGTTTTGGCTTCATTTCGCTTGGGCAGCCCCGTGGACCAGGTTCCCCTTGAGAGGTAGAAAAGATGGAGAGACAAAGTTGGCATCAATGACTGCTCTCCGACCCTGTCACTGGCCCTTATGACTTTGCCTCTGTTTTCTAACTTCATCTAGCCTTGGTCCTACCCCGCTGCATGCACTCTCCTACCGTAGTTCTCAGCACTTAAAACAGCCTGAAGTGCATGGTGACCTTTAAAATGCCATGAACACCATAAGAAACCAACACTTTGAGCGCCTGATTGGTATAAGTTTGAGAAAATGAAAGAATGTAGTCACAGAGATAGAATTTCATTTCCTTATAACCCATCTTTCCATAGAAAAAGCAAGTTTCTAGTCCCGATAGATCATACAAGTTATGCCTGGACATAATTTATGTACAGACGTTAGAAAAGTCTGCTAAGATATAGAATGGGTAATTTAAAATGCCTGAATGCATCTCACTGATAATTCCAGCAGACAACTGGAACACAAAAAACTACCATAATATATCAAATCCGAGCAATGAAAGATATAGTCCAATCATCATTTCTGATTAGTGAAAGCTCTTTAAGATCCAGCAGGGAGCTATTCACATTTAAAAAACAAAACAAAACCTGAAATTGGACCCATTTGCCCTCTCCCAGGGCCTAGTATTGCTGATCTGTCAATCTAGCCATTTTTCCGCAATGATACTCGGTTTTATCAGTAGGGGGGAGCTTTCTATTGAGCAGACTCACCGAGGAGCGTCTGAGTAAGCACTGGGGTCCATAGGATCAAGTTCTTCATCCTTTCGGCTTGCTGCAGAAGACAGACAAGAGGGACGCCAGAGTTTGATAATCACTTTGGGGCTAAGAGGATATGCCTCTAGCCAAAACACCTTTGGGAGCTCAGGGTAGTAGGGCATCTGCTCTTACCCTTTTTGCTCTTAGGGTAGGGGGCTAGTTCTTCCCGCCGGTGGTAGCGACGTTCCTTCACCTCTTCCCGCTCCACCTTATCATGGAACCGTTCTGTTTTGCTTTCAGCATCTAAAGGAGATGAATATTTCAGTTTTAGTTTTCTGACAGTCTACCACTTGCCTTTTTCTTCTGCGCTGTCGTTTTTCTTTTGGTTATTCTTAAACAATAATGTAGATAAGTAGACACTGGAGTCCAGCATAGGTAGGTAGTCCTTGGTTAGAGACCACAATTGGAACCAACAGCTTGATTAAGTGGTCGCTACACAAAACCACGACTTTCTGTATGGTCTTACTTCAGCTTTCCTTTGCTTTACAAACCTCTGAAGGTTGTAAATGCTAGTATTGGTAATTAAGTTACTTTTTCATCGCTGTTGCTATATAAGGCAGTCACTAAATGAGGACAACCTGTAAGTAGATTCATCCTGCTTTGGAAATCTTTTTGAAAACTGAATTGCCCAGAAGCAGCAGAATCAATGGCCACCCAACACCACCTTAACAGCTCCAAAACAAGTTAAATATCAAAACAGCAGCATGCACGACTCCTTGTGAAAGAAAGGGAGAGAAGGTCATTGAGGCAATTTTAATAGCTTTTTACTGCTGGTGAACACTGTGAGTACAACGATCTATTCCCTCTCATAAAAAAATTGCCCACTGACTACTTGCTATGATGCAACAAGCTACTGTGGCAGAGAGTAGATGAAGCTATCTTTTATTCACAAGTAGCCTGAGTATAATCTGTTAAATGACTCCAAATCAAATTGCTGTTAACTCCATGCTTCCATTATCATCTCTGTTCATGACTGCACATATCTTCTGTTTGATCCAATGTTTCGAGGGAGGGAAGGAGGGAGGAGGGTATAAAAATTGTGATTCACTGAGGTCAGAGAATCTGATGTTTCAAGTTTTTAGATAGCTGGGTTTTTGTTTACTTCTCATATTACAGTTGAGTGCTTTCCCACCTCAAAGTGATGGAGAAATGCACCACTCCATTTCAAACCAAAAGAGATCTAGTTTCTTTTTCCTTTTAAAATAGAGGGGGAATCATACCAACATTCATGGTTTCACTTAGGGACCACTTTATTTAACTGAGTTGGTTCCAATTGTGGTCTGAGGACTACTTCTATATGCTTACTACTTTTGTACATTTTTGTTTAAGAACAAGCAAAATAAAAATGCCGGTGCAGAAGAGGCCATAGGTTATCCATCCCCACTTTGTAGCCTCAGGCATACGTTCATTCTCACCAGAAGCCAGATCAAATTTTCTGTGCTTCCAAAGATTAAAATTCCCCTATTCAGATCAATGTATAGTTTTCCTATTATGATCTACACTTACTCCCCCAAAACACTATATAAAACAAAACATTCTTACCTAAGTTGTTCTTCAACTTCTTGGCTGCTTTGGTCATCACAGAATTGGGATCATTAGGTGAGAGCCATGAAACCAGATCACTTTCTATGTTCCAATAATAAGGGAGGCAGCTACGAGCAGAAGAGAATTATATTTGTTACTTCTAGAGCCAATAGCAATAGATCAAAACCCAACATTCCCCCATTCTCCAAAAACACTGAAATGTATACTCAACACTTTCTGTAAAATAATCACTGGCATTTAACTTCAGAAAACTGAATTTATTTTAGTTAGATTGATATCCCACAGTTTTTTTTCCACAATTCCCTGCTTACAATTGGGTGTTGCTTTTAGGATTAGCTGCCAACAGACAGCCAAGAAATAAGCTGCAGCCTAGCACTTGGTAGAATAGTTGTGAAGATATTCAGATTCTGAGAAAGATCAAAGATATTCAGATTCTAGAAAGATCAAAATGACACAGGCAATGCTATGTGTCATAGCCTGTGACATGCTATGAAAGCAACAGTTAGACTTTCTTTTAAGCAGCAGGATAGAGAGCTTAGATCAGGGGTGTCAAGGGCCTGCAGGGTGCTTAGATCTGGCCTTGGAAACAGCAAAGGACGGCCTATGGTGCCTCTGCCAGGGAAAACGGAGTTTGGGAAGGCCATGTATGGCCCTCCCCAGCTCTGTTTTCGCTGGCAGAGGGTTGCAGGAGGCTGTTGCAGCCAGAAATGGAGCTTGGGAGCCCATTTTTGCTGACAGAGTGCTCAGGCCACCACAGGCGAGCAACACAAGTGATGTTGAGCTGGCCACACCCACCCTGGCCATGCCACCTCAAGGTCAAACACAACCCTGATGCACCCTTCAACAAAATCAAGTTTTATATATGGTACCTGGCTTAGTTAAGAAAACAAACATATGGATCAAGCAAAATATCAATTCAGAGTTTTCACTTATGGCATGAATGATCATATTTTGGACACCTTATTTAAAGACCAAGCACTCTTGAAAAGTCTACAATGTTGAGAAAGGTGGGAGGAAACAGAAAATGATCAGCAGCAAGCTGAACAGACTCAGTTACAGCAGTAATGGGTGCATCATTCACCCTTCATTCAGGAAGACCTGAAGGATCGAGATTATGCTACAGAAAACTTATTTATGTGATCACTAAGAGTCAACATCAACTTCATAACACATCAACATGATTAACACAACTTCATGACACATCAACATCATCAACATGGTTAACACAATTCACAGGTTGGTATAATATTCTGACTCCAATCTAGGTAACATAATCAAAATTTTCAGGCACAGAAGGTTTCCCCTCCCAACCTAACAAACACCATCTATCGTGTAAACATAACAGCTTACTCAGTATTATATGGATTGGACCTTCTTTTCCCAGTGTTCTTCAGAGAACATAAAAGCATAACTTTTCAGAAAGGCATCTAGTTATTTCCATATTATGTTAATTGATTTTTTGCTTTTAAATCCTATTATATTGTATTAATACTGTATGTACCCCAAGTCTCTAGACTTGGAAAAATATATGTCATAGTAATAATATTCTGCTGGACCAAAGATATGAAAAATAATAAAAACTTTGCCAACTCAGCGATGGCTAGACAGCACAAAGTAGCCTTCTAGAACCATCACATCTTTCCTCCTTCATGTTTCAGAGATCAGCTAACAGAACCAGAAACATCTCCCTGATTGGGTACTGATAAATAGTGGTACCAATCTTGCGAGCACAGACAAAAAACACTCTTGATAGAAATCATTAGCACGGCATACTCAGCACTCACTATATGCTTACCAAACAGGGTCAATGACTTTGTACCAGTTTGGTGGCAGGTTCTCCATTCTTGTGGCTTCATAGTCAACATGATCATCATCATAATCTTCTGCAATTATTTCCTCTTCTGGCTCTTATAGGGAAAGAAACAGGATCAGGCATGAAAAAAAAAACATGGGGTCAACAGGTGGCAAAATTGCAGAATCCAGAATGGATACCAATTTTAGAGAGCCAAAATAATGCCTTGGGAACTAACCAGCTCTAGTTCCTGGGAGCTATCCCTGTAGCTCATCCTTGGTTTGTAGACAGCCCATACAAGTTATCTTCCTCCTATTTTTTCCCCCTGTACTTACCAGGTTCTACATGCTTCAGCAGGCCTCGCCTGGCTAGGCGGGACTGCAATGCCACAGGCAGAGGCATCAAAGTGGAGCAGATGTGCAAATGTTCCTTTTCCAATCACTTTTCTATATTTGAGCAGACAGAAATGTCAGACATTACATTTAGTGCTTATCATTACTCTTTCCAGAACATGTACACTACTCCATAAATTTTCATACCAGAATTCTTTAATAGTATTTTCCAGACTATGTGGGATTCAACGTTTAAGACAGATGGTGGATATAATCCATCAGGGCACAACTTTGGGTGATTTATACCTTTTTTTTTCCTCCTGTCTACATGCATTTGTAAGCCGCCTTGAGTCACCATGGGCAAATAGGTGGCAATATAAATCCAATAAATAATAATTTCCTTAGGAATCCAGTACAATCTTTAAATATGTACTTGATTCCCTTTCACCAACTTAAATCATAATTTGGAATGATGTAAAATGGATAGCTTAGTAATAGCCCCACCAGATGATTGGACTAGGAAATCAACTCCATAAGAAAGCTAAAATTATTTCATTGATCTTGGGTATTGCAACAGAATCTTGCAAGTTTAGCCTGTACCTTGGGAATGTTCTGATCCAATTCTTACCAAGCTGATGAATTTGCTGCCACACCAGGTCAGACTACATTCTGTTGCAATACCCAGGACTGTTCAAGCAAAATACTAATTGCGGAAGAACAGCTCTGATCTAAGTGGTTCAGTTTTCCATAGACAGGTAAGTCCTCGACTTACAACAGTTCACTTAGTGACCAAAGATACAACGGCACTGAAAAAAAGTGACATGACCATTTTTTCACCTTTACCTTTCCAGCATCCCCGTGATCATGTGATCAAAACTTCAGCTGCTCGGCAACTGATTCCTACTGATGACTGATGCTATGTCCGAAGGTCACGTGATCCCCTTTTGCAACCTTCTGACAAGCAAAGGCGATTTAACAACCCAGGCAAGAGGGGAAAAAATGGGGCCAAATTCACTTAACAAATGTCTCCACAACAGAAATTAGGGGCTCAATTGTGGTCATAAGTCGAGGACTACCTGTAAAATGATCATATTCATACTCTAACCGTGATTTAAAAAAAAAAAAAGAAGAAGTTATATTCTGCCCGAATACAAACGAAGAGGATAAACACGAGAGTTCTTTCCATGTTTAACGTATTTTATCCCACTCTGAAAATTCTAAGAGGTCAGGATCTTTGCCCAACGAAGCTCTGTTGATCGTCGTTTCTGTGTCAGAAGTGATCCGTGAAAGCCCTTCTCGGCTCAGGCTATAAGTCTCGCAAACTGTCTCAATTGACACCCCCAACAATTCTTCAGCCTCACCTCCTTATCCGCCCCAGAGGGTCACGCGGCCGCCCGCGCGCTCAAGGAAAACCCCTTCACCTCGCAAACAGCCCCTTCCCGTGAACCGGATTCGAAGCCGCTCCTGCGGCTCCAGGAGCCACCTGCACGTGACACACTTCCACCAATCCGCGGCCCAACAGAACCTCCCTCCCGCTACGCTTTTCCCAATCCCCTCGCCTGGTCCAACGTCATCGCTACGTAAAAACCAACTGACCAATCCCCGGATAAGAAGTCTCAATTAGGTCCCTCCTCTTCGGCGCCTTCTTTAAGCCTATCAGAGCTAGTTTCCTCCTCCTCATCCGGTAGTGACGAAATACAGATCTTGATCGCATCCTTCGACCCCACCCCCGCCCTTCGTATTTTGATCGGCCAAAGGAGGGAAACTACAGTTACAAGGGCGGCACCCCACACGCGCGCGACAGTTCCGATCTGTGTTGTAACTCCTCCCCCTCTTGTTTGTTCCTCAGTTGTCAAGCCGAGCGTTTGAAAACCACGCCCCCTCCGTTTGCTTTCCACTCCTGGGGAAACCAACCAGCGAGCGACGTAGGCTAACCGTCGGTTACTTTCCGAAGCGCGAGTGGCTTCCACTCTTGCCACGTGTACCTGCCGGCCAATAGGCGCTGGTCACGTGACTCGCCCGGAGGCTTCTTCCTTTTTCGCGTGGGCGAGCGAGCTTCAAGGCCGGGAGCTATGGAGGAATATGCCCGGGAACCTTGGTAACCGAGGCGGTTGAGTGGATGGAGGGCTGGGCGCTGGCCTGCCTTCAGGCCGGCTTCGCTAGACGAGCGGGTGTCCTGCGCTGGGTCGGCTTCAGCTTCCTTCGAGGCCCGCGGGGAACTTTGGGGAGCCCCCACCCAGCCCGCCGTAGCCGGGCTCCTTCTTTTTAGTTCGCCCCCTCCTTCCATTTCCGTCGGCTGCTCTTTTCCTTCTGCACGAGAGGGAGGGAGGGCCTATCCCGTCCCCTTTTGTATCCCATCCCAACAGCCCTGCGAGGTAGCTCAAGGTCAGCGGAGAAAACGAACCGGCCCTCCATCTCGGTGCGGGGTCAAATTCCTGAGAAGGAATTGTTGAACCCGCCGTCCAAAGCCCTGAGAGAGATTGGAGCTGCGCTGGGGCCGCCTTGGCTTTTGGAGGCTTTATCTATAGTTATATACTTGGAATGCTTTTCCTTCCCTCTTCTTGCTTCCCTCCCGGCTACAAAAGCGACAAGGGCAGCATTGCGTGAGAGTCACAAAGAAACGAGGCGGTTTTTCACTTTAGCCCAACTCTTGGCCAGGATGAAAGAAGGGGAATAGCTCCAAGGTCACCCCGTGAATGTTATGAAACAGGCGGGCGGTCTGTATATGGACTTGGGTTTCCTTGCTCCGTGTCCATCTCTCTGCCCGCTGGCTTAAGAAATGTACTTTGCCTGCTGCCTTCTGGTGTGGGGTGCTCTGGGGTAGCTGTTGGTACTTAAGCATCTTCCCTTTTTGCTTCTTAGCCCTCATGTCCGTGTAATCAGTCAATTGGGAACTGGCAGGTTAAACGGATATGCTATTTATAACTAGGCAAGTAGTCCTCGATTTGCAGCAGTTCATTTGACGATACAACGGCAGTGAAAAAAAGTGACTTAGGCCGGTGTTTCACACTTTATGACTTATTGGGGCATTCCCCATGGTCACGTGATCAAAATTCAGCTGCTTGGCAACTGGCTCATATTTGATCCCTAAATCATGTGATCACCTTTTGACAAGCTTCTGACAAGCCAAGGTCAGTGGGGAAGCCAGTTTCACTTAACAACCGTGTTACTAACTTAACGGTTGCAGTGATTCGCTTAGGAACTGTGGCAAGAAGGATCGTAAATTGGGGCAACACTCACTTAACAAATGCCTCACTTAACAACAGGAATTTTGGGCTCAGTTGTGATCGTAAGGCAAGGACTCCCTGTAGTTGTTGGTAGTGTTAACCCAGTTGTCTTTTATTCAGAGGAACGTTTCATGTTTGTGGCGGCATTTCAACATGTACTAGAATGTTTAGGAAACCCTTGTGTGGGTCAATATCTGTAACATTAGCATATGTAGAGTGCTTTCAGCCTCACGTAATTTCTGCAACCCTTATGCTTTTGAGTTATCTGTAATAGTTTTGTTTTAGGAATTACATTTTCAAGCATTTCATGCAAGCAAATCAGTAAAAATGTATTTTAATACATTTGAAATGAAATGTGATACGTGGACATTTGTAAATAGAAATAAAAGCAGAAAATTCACATGAATTGGTTGTCAAGGTTTTTGAGAGGGAGCTAGTACTGTATGGGCAGCAGCTCAATACACTAGCATTTGTGTTTTTATGCAGGCGATATTCTGTTGCAACTATTTTACACTTTTCCCCAAGCTGGTGTATGTGTCTATACTTAGGCTGGTAAATTGTTGATTACTTGTTTGTGCATTTGTGTGTGACAAGTAGCTCACTTATAGGCTGCCAGTCCCGATGGTTTTCATTTGTTACATTAAAACATCGGTAATATCGTCAATACTGTTCTTCATACTGTCCTATCTCATTTGGAGAAAAAAGGAACGTATGTCAGAATATTATTTGTTGATTTTAGTTCTGCTTTCAACACAATATTACCCCACAGATTGATGTCTAAGCTTAAAGATCTGAAGCTACCGGACTCTATATGTTGGTGGATTCTGAATTTTTTATCACATCGTTGACAAAGGGTTAGGATGAATGAACATATCTCTTCTGTGAAGATCCTCAATACTGGCACTCCGCAGGGCTGTGTATTGAGTCCACTTTTATTCACTATTTACACGTCTGATTGCATCTCTATTCATCTGAGTAATAAGATCATTAAGTTTGCAGATGATACAACATTGGTGGGGCTCATTTCTGATAATGATGAGTCTGCATGCAGGGATGAAGTTCATCAGTTGTCCCTCTGGTGCAAAGTAAACAATCTTATTTTTAATATAAATAAGACGAAGGAATTCATAGTGGATTACAGGAAGAGCAGTTCGGATATCCAGCCGTTGTACATCGATAGTGTTTTGGTAGAACAGGTGGCAGAATGTAAGTTTCTAGGTATCACCCTGAAACAAGATCTAACATGGGGGGCAAATACTTTAGCCCTAGAAAAAAAGGCTCATCAATGATTGTATTTTTTAAGATTTTTAAGATCACAACAACTGCAAGAGAGTCCGTTGGTTGCCTTTTGTCGAAGTTTTATAGAGAGCATTTTATCTTATGGCCTCTGTGTGTGGTTTAGGAGTTGTACAGAGGCGGAGAAAAGGGCACTCCAAAGAGTGATAAAAAGGGCACAAAAGATCAGCAGATGTTCTCTTCCCTCATTGGAGGATTTGTATAACATGGGATGTAGAAGGAAGTTACAAAAGATCTTGAGAGACCCTTCACATCCAGGCCACTCGTTGTTTGAGATCCTACCATCAGGAAGACGATATAGAGTGCTGAAAACCAGGACAAGTAGATTTCAACATAGCTTTTACCCAAGTGCTGTGATCAGGTTAAATGCAGAGTTATGAATCTGGTGGTCTTAACATATATATATCCTGGTTGTATAGTTTTTAACTGTTATTTGGTTTAATTTGTTTTACATTGTTATTTGTATATGTTTTTTTGGTGTTGTTCAGTTGTATATTGTGAAAGAGCACTTATTTCGTTGTTCTCAGGTTCTGAGTACAATGACAATAAATTTATCTTATCTTAATACATAGCAGTATAACATTGAGGTAATATAATACTTCAGAAAAATTAACTTTAAATACTTTTAGTATTAAACATAAATTCTTACCATAACAGAGCTTCCTAAGTGAAGAGCTTACACTGACTTGTTTCTATCTGACAGTCCCTGGAGGATCGTGGATGACTGTGGTGGTGCCTTTACTATGGGAATGATTGGCGGGGGTGTCTTTCAGGCAATCAAAGGCTTTCGCAATGCTCCAGTGGTGAGTTCTACATATTTTATTTTTAGTCTTTATTTCATTTGATGTATTATCTTTTGCTCCCTTTAAGCAGCAAGCAATGAGGAAATAGAGAGTGTTGGGTCAAAATTCTTTTTTTCAGTGACATTTGCTGTAATAAATATAGAGGCAGTGCTGGGATTTAATGTATAGTATTTTGCTTTATGATTTAACAATATGAAAATATGGTTATTGTTTGCATCCATGCACCCTTACTGCTCTGCAATCTTGTTACTTATTATCGAGCATGGAATTTCTGTGATCATCCAAACAGTTCGTTCTTACTTTCAATTGTTATTTGATTATTGGTAAACCTGTTTCATAAATATAGTATTATTCCCCTCAGCTTGATACCCTCTAGGGCAGGAGTTTCAAACTGGTGGCTGGTCAGCCAGATGCGTCACGTACAGGTCATGCCCACCCCAACTCTGTGAAAGAAAAAAAATACCATGATCTATCACGTGATGGCAACGTGACATGGCGAGTTTGACACCCGTGCTCTAGGGGGTTGGTATTGCAATTCTGGCAAAGGATGCCTGACTTTTAGGGATGATGGGCATTTGTATTCAATATTTCTGAAAGATTCTAGCCTTAAAAGGATGACTCTAATGAGAGAAGTTCACATATTTATTCATTTTTCTTTGCAAAATCCTAAAATGAATCCTAAAATGTAAGTACTGTGTGCGTTGCTTGAATTATGAGTCCTCTTTTAAGTATGGAGTTGATTAATCAAAAGGATTTCTGTTTCTTTTTTAAAAAAATATTCAGGGTGTCAGGCATCGATTCAGAGGCAGCATCAATGCTATCAGAGTCAGAGCACCACAGATTGGAGGTAAGATAGAGGGTTGGGCAGGGGGAATGAGTGTCATAAGACAGGGTCCCCAACCCCCAAACTGCAGCCCACTACCGCGTTGAAGCCTGTTCAAAACTAGGCCATGGTAGAGATGGGCAAGTGCATGTGCATGAAGCTTCACTCTGATGAATGGCAGACAGGTGAGTGCATGAAGCTCCACTCATATGAGTGGCAGATGCTTGCACTTGTGGGCGAAGCTCCATTCATGCAAATGGCAGTGCCTGCCATTCACATGCCCCTGCTCTCTCCCCCCCCCCTCCCCATGCTGGGCTTGCAAAAGATCAGGGAGAACCAGAATCAAGTTCTGACACTGTCTGACAAGCAGAGGAGTGACTTTGGATCAGTCTTATAAGGATTTAGGTGTCTGGAAAAAAGTGAAGAATATAAATTTGGGACTGGGATATGCAAAATGGTGTAGTCTCTTTCCAGAATGTTCTGATGCTTCTTCATAACAAACTGATCTAAGAATTAGAGAGAAATGGTTTATCCATTTCTGCAAATGAATATTCTGCAGCATAAAGAGCTTTGTAGTCTTCTGGTCTACAGACAAAGTATTTTTTGATGGTTCAGATGAAGACAAATTAAACATCTCAGGCATGGACCTTGCATTTTGGAATTGGGTAATCAGATGGCGGGGGTGTCCTACAGCCCTTACCCTGGTTTCAGAACTCTCAGCAAGCCATCATGTAAGAATTGTCTGTCCCAGTCTATGATGAGGAAAAATTAGAAGAAGGTGGCAAAAGACAGAGAAAAGAAAGGATGCCAGGCAGAGAATGGGTGACTTCACTTTGCCCAGAATGTTTGAACTCCTGTATAACTTATATTATTCTGAAGAAAGTAGAGTACTTGGTTGGAGTTGTTTCCCAATCCTGCTATATTTTTTTAAAAAAATAAACATTCCAAGCAATGGAAAGTGGGAATTAATTGAGAAACGTTTACTTGCTGAAATCTTCACCAGCTTGGTGGCTTTCAGTTGTGTTAGACCAGTTTGTAGAATTTCTAGTATAGCCACACTAGCTTGATATATTGGACATGGAAGTCCAGCATATCTGGTAGGCATCAAATTGGGGAAGGAGGGTTTTTCCCTTCTTGAACTTTACAGTCCTATAAATATTTGAGTAAAGTAAGTCAAGATAGACCTCATGTTGGGATTAATTCAGCAACTGTTTGACATTACGATGAGACTAGACGAAGAATATATTTGAAGTCCTTGAAGTTCCAGCTGTTGGAATAAAATTCATGTGCTTGGCAACCATCTCACATTTTATGATGGGTTGCTGCATCCTGCAGTCATATGGTCACTGTTGTTGACCTTCTCTGCCAGCTTCCTATAAACAAAGTCAATAGGGAACCTGACAGGGAAGGTCACAAGTAAGTCTCTTCCCCCCCCCCCCAAACCACCATACCCTCCGTTTGCTTGTACTTCTCTCCTTCCTGGCCTCCATGTGCTCATGCACATACCTTACACCCTCTTTCCTTAGCCTTTGTAAGCTTATGCTGCACTGGAAGACACACACACACCATTCACTCATAGTCTGCACCAAGCCTTCTAGGGCAGCCCACTCCACTGTGCCAGTGCATGTTTCTTATGTGGGATTCCCTTCTGACATAATGGCCCATGTGCCTTGTGGTTATGATGACAACTGGGATTGGCCTGGATTGCCATTGCTAAGTGATGTGGTCACATGACATGCTTTACACCCACATCATTTAGCAATAGCAATCTTGGTCCCAGTTTCCATTTTACCTTAAGGATTACCCTTAATACTATTTTTTTAAGTTCATATTATAGGTAGTCCTCCACTAACTGCCACAATTAGGACTGGAATTTCTGTCATAAGTTGTGGTTGTAAGTCAAGTTGGATCCTATTTTGCAACAATGTTTATAGTGGTTATTGGTGAATTACTGTGATGGTGAAATGAATCACAAGGTTGTTAAACAAATCCAGGTTCTCCAGTGGGTGCTTTGTGTTTTGTTTTGTTTTTTTTTGCTGGAAATCAGTAAAAAGGGGTTGCAGATGATGATCGTGTGACTGCAGGTTGCTGTAATTAGTCATAAATGCAAACTGGCTGCCAAGCACTCAAATTACAATCACATGACTTGATTACTTGCATCAATGAGACCATTACTTACAGTAAGCTGCTATGAGATATATTTACTTCTAGTAAGCTATCATGAATCCTATACCTGTGTAACAATTTATAGAATGAGATCACGTGTTTAAAAATTCCAATGAAAACAAAAAATCAAGTCATTTGCATTTTCTTATGCTTTCCTATGTGTTTATTCATACACTTCTATTTTCAAGAAATTGACACAAGATTTGAGATTGCAAATACTTTTAAAAAAGTAAAGTTGTTTCGGTCTTTCAAGGTTTGGGTGATAAATTTGAAAATCAGTTGCTCGGGAGGCAGTATCTGTGAATTGCTTCCCCTTTTTGAGACACTCTGAGTATCTTTGGCAATGACTTCTAAGACTTTGGGGTATTTTGATCCAATTCTCATGTTCACCAAACCAGTATCTATAATAAAGTTGCTTAGTATCAGGCAAAGGGCTTTTTTGATGCAAGTTATGAACAATTCAACATTCAATGGTGACTCCAAAGGCCTTTTCTCTTTCTCTTCCCAGGGAGCTTTGCAGTGTGGGGTGGGCTTTTTTCTACCATTGACTGTGGTCTGGTGAAGATGCGAGGCAAAGAAGATCCTTGGAATTCCATTACCAGTGGGGCCCTCACGGGGGCTGTATTAGCATCGCGCAGTAAGTGATATTTCTTAGCTCTGCCAAATACACATCACCCATTTATCATCACTTTCTAATAATTGCTTCCTTGGAGCTTACTAACTGCTTTTTCATTTAGGTGGGCCGTTGGCCATGGTAGGATCTGCTATGATGGGAGGCATCTTGCTTGCCTTGATAGAAGGTGTTGGAATTTTGTTGACAAGATATACAGCCCAGCAGTTCCAAAACCGTAAGTTATATTTCTGAGAATAAAAGGTCCCAGAAGGAGGGGGGATTTGGGGAAATGTGTAGTTGCAAGAAAAAAGACCTTTTCATTGTTGGCCTTCATTCCAGGAATGCTGGAATTGAAATGTAATTATATCTGGAGGGTTAGAAGTCTCCATTACATCCTGGGAAATATGTTTGGAATACTTTTTCATACTACTATTTTTCATACTTTTTTAATACTATTGCTGATGTGTAGAGGACCTGCAGCCTTTCAAACACTTTGTTGCATGCCTCCTAGAGTCACTTGATTAGTGAAATGGGTGGCTACATAAATGTGAAAAATAAATTCCCAGTAGTCTCAGCTAGTATTATTAATAGTGAAAGATGTCATGCAAAATCCAAAGATCCAGATGTTAATGCACCTGCCCTTGTCTATTACCTTGTAATGATAAAATTTAGTGAGAATTTTATGAACCAATTGGCACTAGAGCTGGGGGAAGCGGTGTGAAGTCAGTTCCACTTTGTGGTGAAAGAGATTTTGGCTTTTCTAATCTGATGTTTCTTTGTAGTTACCCAGAGTGCAAGAAATGTCTCTTCCTGATTGCCATACCTCTCCCTATTCTTATCTCAGATCTTGGTGCATCTATAGGGAGGAAACATGGCACATTCCTGTCTCCCCCCATCTCCTGTATTTTAACACAGTTTTTGCTAATGGTTCTATAAATGTGTTCCAGGGTTACACGTCTTCCCATGCTGTCTGGCACCTTCCTCTTCTTTATTTACTGATTGACATTTCAACCTCCTTTGAATTTTCTAATAGTAAAAGTTGAGATTTTTCAGTTCATTTAATGAATCACTTCTCCCTTCAACTCCAACCTTCTTTCCTCCTAGCTTCACTGTTGTTACTTCTGCTTCAGAAAGCTTCCCCCTGCTAATTCCTATCATGAATAATAGTAACCTTATGTTTTCATGTATCACTAATGGGTCCTTCTTTTCTTCTTAGCCAATCCCTTTGGAGAAGACCCCAGCCAACTGCCTCCCAAAGA
Source organism: Hydrophis major (assembly GCA_033807585.1). Lineage (NCBI taxonomy): Eukaryota > Metazoa > Chordata > Lepidosauria > Squamata > Elapidae > Hydrophis > Hydrophis major. Next base: position 228,015,467 of record CM066329.1, read on the forward strand.
TGGTTCACCACCTACAGGATATGCAGGCTATGGACAATATCAGTGAGCCAATGTGGGGCCTGAATCATTTCTATTTTTAGAATCGAGCAAGATTTTTCCCCTTGAAACTAAGACATTCACCCAAGAGTGCAAACAAAGCATGGAAGGGATTTGGTTCTTAGAGTTATCTTTTAGGTTTGCCAGAGGGGAGGGGCAGGGAAAACTTGGTTGGGTGTTCGAGCTGTATAATATCTACCTCTATGAGGAGTTAAAGAATCCTGCAGTTATGAAATGAGGTGCCCCAAGATTAATTGCATACAATGATGGAACCAAAGCTTATTAGGAGAACTTGGAATCCTAGTGTGATATTTACCTGAAAAAACTGGGGTGTGCAATTACAATTAATCGACTATGGCAAATTTTGAAGGGCTATTTTCCTGACTTTCTGATGGAAGGGCTCCTCCAATTTTCTCTGTTTGGTGGAAACTCCTCTTAAGTTATATTTTTAAAGTCTGTAAACAAATAATGTGTTTTCCCAAGCCTTGGATGAAAGAGTTATTATAACAAGGGGAAGCCCTGCCACTCTACCAGTGATGATCTCCTGTGATAGGTCTCTTCTTTGTAGATCAGGTGCCTCTATGTTATTGAGCCAGAATAAGAGATGCTGCTACCCTGAATCCTCACCCTTTTCCTTCACTTGATAGTACTGTTGTTGCTGGTTGCTTAGGTTTTTTTTTAAAAAAAGAGGGAATAATGGTGGATCAAAACAGGGTTTATGGCCTTGACTCACCTTAAAAAGCTGGATAGGCCTCTCCTAGAACTAAGTTTTATTCCAGTAAAATGCTGTGTCAGTTCCATCTTTAGAAACAGAGTGTGTGCTTCAGTCTCTTAGTTGCATAAAAAAATATCCAGTATATTGAAACAGTGCTTTAGTTATAGATACTAAACAACCCAAAGCTCTTTTGGGATCTAAATTGACATTACCCCTCCTCCCCCTGCCCATCTAAGCCAAGCCACCTCTAATCCGGCAATATAATTTTAGTTCCAGTTTTATATACTTGGCCTTTTGGGCTAAGGATCTCAATTCAGAATTCAAATGGCCCATTAAGATAGGATTAACATTTTAAAGACCTAGTAGTCCATTTTCTCCAGTTTGAAGATCGCCTAATGGTGGGGCAATTGTATTTCAATATCATTGTAAAGAAATACTCTGTATTATATTACAGATGTAAATACAAAACTGGCTTTTTTGCATCTGTTTTGGAGAATTTAATTATCCGTTTGACAAAAATGATAGTTATATAGGAAATGTCTCAGCAGTGTTTCACAAGAAAGTTTAGAATCATTTGAACCAACTTGCTCTACTGTTCCCCTCCACCCCCCAAATAAGGCTAAATTTTCCTTCTGTTAATGAAAGGTCTTTGATTCCATTTCCTTTAACAGAGAGCAGCACTGTCTTCTGCAAAGTCACAGTGCATCCAGCAATATGATGTTTGTGTCCTCCCCAGTGGGCAAAAAGTTTGCATACCCACTAGTATTCATCATGAAGTTGATGATAATTACACTATTTGAAATTCTGTCATGCCCTCTTCAGAGATGGGTTTTCCATTGTAACAGACTTTTATTTCCTGGGATGGATCTGAAAAACAAGCCGTGATAATTTGTTAAATGGAAATTAAAAAGAAAGAAACAAAACCTTCACAATTCTTAAGGCTAGATACACATTTGAGATACGGGAAAAGAAGTGGCATCCTGTACAGATGTGACTTTTGTCAGGGTTGTGAGAGGCCTTACCTTGGTGGTTTTAACACGGTTTCCTAAGAAGCACATCCAGCCTGAGTTGTCAGGTAATGCTTTGCATTCCTCTTCAGCCTGGCAGGGCTGCATATCACACCACCACTTTCCTGTCACAATGGAGGCTATAGAATAAAGGGAGACACTTGTTACCATCCCTCCTTAAAGCCATGATCTTTACTGACATTGGTAACTTGTTCACTGCAGATATGGCATTTCAATAGGTTTTGTGGTCAAGATGGAATGCCTCTAGTCTATTCGGGCCTCTTGGCATCGAGAGGTTATAGACCAGGGACAAATGGGACTTCTTGAATTCCATGCTAACTAACCAACTTATCTCTGCCTTGCTTGAATCATGGAAGTCTTAGCATAATAAGTACAATTTGAGGACTTTAAGACCACCGTAACCACTACTTACATCTGCCCTGAAAGAGCCATTATATAAAACACACATACAGTCCCCTAATAAAAGGCTACAACCATCAAGCTCTTCATCTTTTCTTCAGTCTATATGCTAAGCCATCCTCATCCTCACCCATATCTATTTAAGCACATTTGGTGGGTTTTTTTTCCTTCTTTAATTTGGATCCATGTTTCAATCTCTTTCCAGAATTCTTATTGCTTAGATTTTTGGTCCTTATATCCCCTTGGATTTTCCTGCCACTTGGGGTTAGGAGAAAGAAAGATCTTGACTCCTAGTACTTACTATCCACACAAGAAGGTTTGCCACGGGTTGTGCCAGCCACTTTGCCTTGGAGACAGGAGCATTGGATAGTTTGGGACCGTTCTTCAATATGGTTGCGGTTACAGCAGCGTTTGACAGCAATCACTTTGCAGGTGCCCCCACCTGTGGTTGGGAGCAGACGAGAGGGAAGACGGGGGGAGGAAGGAGCACTGAGGATTTTTATCTGCTGTGCCTTTTTTTTCCCTAGCACAGAAGAGTGAAGGTTCTAATCTGATGTCAGCTTCTACACATGCACATGCACCCAGTACTTTACCTGTTATGTGACAAAACTGCAAGCAAATTGGAATGCATCTGGATGGTAGTTACTTGAAATTATTTGCATTGCCAATTTTGCTGTCATTTGGGTGGAATTGTCCTGGGATGCTTAGAGGCGCACTATGACTATTTGGAAGACTCTCACCTCCACACTTTAAGAACTGAAGTATACAGTAATTCTATTTGTGCATAAAAACAATTGGTACTCAAACAGTGATGTTAACAGAAAATACACAAACTATTATCCAATTCGATAACTTGGGAAAAGACAGTAGACCTTAAATTTCCAAAATGAAGGCTGATGTTAATACCTTTTACTTTGATACTCAACCCTCCCCTTCCCCAGAACAGAAGAAACTCACTGATCACTGGGATTTGATTTACTGTTGTCTGGTACCAATATTGATCGTGATGATGTTGACTCTGAACGGGAAACTCTTGAGCAAAGGTGCCTGGCCGCATGAGAATGATGGAAATCATTAGGAATGCTGGAAAGGGGTGACACATCTTGATAGAGCTGCAAAAGAAGGATGAGATTGCACAGCAAGAAGGGGAAAGGAAAATGGAATCCTATTTTACCTGGTACGTCTTATTTATCCTTAGCTTTGGCAAAGTTACATTGAGGAGAACAGTTGCATGATAGCCATCTGGGACTACTTTTCCAAGAGAGGGGACATATTAAAATGGAACAGCTTGAAGACAGTTTCTTCCACCTATGCTTAGAAGGAGTGTAATTCCTGATGTACTGTTATAATTTGTTTTGAAGTTGTGAATTAGCTTTTCAAAGAACTTGGCTGCTGAATCTCGTTTGACAATCTTGACTTATGAAGTACATGACCACATAGGCCCAAGCTGACAGAAAAGAGAGGGATTTTAAAAAAACCCATGGAGATAATTTTATGATACCTATGTACTTTTCTTTAGGAAAGATTCCCCAGATCTTTGGAGGGCCTTTTCTCAATGTGAATTCTTTAAGAGTTGTGTCTTCAAAAAAAGAAAGAAAGAATTAGTATTGGGCATAGTTGCAGACCATTACCAGTACATTATTGAAAGTGCATACATGCCTATTAAAAATAATTGTGAAAGTTATAACATGCATCTACAAAACAGTATGTGCTGATTATATGGGATTGTGTATATTTGATTTCCTACACCACTTTAAAATACAAAGTGAAACGAAGCTAGGATTCACTTTTCCAGAATTCTGTATTTGTTAGGACTAATATCAATTTTGAGATATAGTTTCTTCATTTGGCATACTCTCAGTTTGTCCCAGACAAAATATACACTTCTCAAAAAAATAAAGGGAACACAAAAATAAGACATCCTAGATCTGAACGAACGAAATATTCTTATTAAATACGTTGTTTATTACATAGTTGAATGTGCTGACAACAAAATCACACAAAAATTATTAATGGAAATCAAATTTAGCAACCCATGGAGGTCTGGATTTGGAGTTACACTCAAAATTAAAATGGAAAAAAGCACTACAGGCTGATCCAACTTTGATGTAATGTCCTTAAAATAAGTCAAAATGAGGCTCAGTAGTGTGTGTGGTCTCCACGTGCCTGTATGACCTCCCTACAATGCCTGGGCATGCTCCTGATGAGGTGGCGGATGGTCTCCTGAGGGATCTCCTCCCACACCTGGACTAAAGCATCCCTCAACTCCTGGACAGTTCATAGTGCAACATGGCGTTGGTGGATGGAGCGAGACATGATGTCCCAGATGTGCTCAATTGGATTCGGGTCTGGGGAATAGGCGGGCCAGTCCATAACATCAATGTCTTCGTCTTGCAGGAACTGCTGACTCACTCCAGCCACATGAGGTCTAGCATTGTCTTGCATAAGGAGGAACCCAGGGCCAACTGCACCAGCATATGGTCTCACAAGGGGTCTGAGGATCTCATCTCGGTACCTAATGGCAGTCAGGCTACCTCTAGCGAGCACATGTAGGGCTGTGCAGCCCCCTAAAGAAATGCCACCTCACACCATTACTAACTCTCTGCCAAACCGTTCATGCTGGAGGATGTTGCAGGCAGCAGAACATTCTCCACAGCATCTTCAGACCCTGTCACATCTGTCACATGTTTTCATCTGTGAAGAGCACAGGGCGCCAGTGGCGAATTTGCCAATCTTGGTGTTCTCTGGCAAATGCCAAACGTCCTGCACGGTGTTGGGCTGTAAGCACAACCCACACCTGTGGACATCGGGTCCTCATATCACCCTCATGGAGTCTGTTTCTGACCGTTTGAGCAGCCACATGCACATTTGTGGCCCGCTGGAGGTCATTTTGCAAGGCTCTGGCAGTGCTCCTCCTGTCCCTCCTTGCACAAAGGCAGAGGTAGTGGTCCTGATGCTGGGTTGTTGCCCTCCTACGGCCTCCTCCACGTCTCCTGATGTACTGGCCTGTCTCCTGGTAGTGCCTCCATGCTCTGGACACTACGCTGACAGACACATCAAACCTTGCCACAGCTTGCATTGAAGTGCCATCCTGGATGAGCTGCACTACCTGAGCCACTTGTGTGGGCTGTAGACTCTGTCTCATGCTACCACTAGAGTGAAAGCACCACCAGCATTCAAAAGTGACCAAACCATCAGCCAGAAAATATAGGAACTGAGAAGTGGTCTGTGGTCACCACCTACAGAACCACTCCTTTATTGGGGATGTCTTGCTAACTGCCTATGCTTTCCACCTGTTGTCTATTCAGTTTGCACAACAGCATGTGAAATTGATTGTCAGTGTTGCTACCTAAGTGGACAGTTTGATTTCACAGAAGTGTGATTGAGTTGGAGTTACATTGTGTTGTTTAAGTGTTCCCTTTATTTTTTTGAGCAGTATATTTTGCATTCCTTGACTTTCACACTTTTGGCAGGTATGCTAACACACACTTTGCAGCCCTGCACTGATCAGGAATTGTTTGAAGGCTATCTGACTGCTTGCTATGCTGCAAGTACAGGAAAGTATATATTACCTGCTTGGGTCAACCTTACTGACCTGAATGGGCACCTTGTTTCTGAATCAGCACTTGAGCAGCTCAACCAGCAGCAACACTCGTTTCAAAGGAGTTTGTTGTTTGTCAAGCCTAGATGAAAGAGGGAAGAATCAAATCAGAAAACCAAAACAACCTAACTACAACAATCAAGTAAATGTTTCTTTTCAACAAGAGAAACTGAGATACGTTCATGTGTTGATTTTTACAAATCCACAGGTAGTTCTCTACTTTCGACCACAATTTAGCCCAAAATGTATGACATTTGTTAAGTGAATGTTGCACCACTTGATTTGTTTAAGTGAATCAGTGCAGTTAAGTTAATAACATAGTTGTTAAGTGAATCAGGTTTCCCTTCTTGACTTTGCTTGAGAGAGGGTTGCAAAAGGTAATCACATGATCCTGGAACACTGCAACTGTCATAAATGTGAGTCAGTTGTGAAGCATTACGTGACCGTGGGGGATCAGAAGTGTGAAAAACAGTCGTAACTTTGAACAGTCGCTAAGCAAACTTGTAAGTCAAGAACTACCTGTATGATTTGTTGGTGAGTTTGGATCATTTTGTGATGTTTTATGGGACAATGTTCATATATTCATTCTGTGGCATGATTAAGGAAAAAGACCTTCAGCATATCTACAGATGTTATGCTTTGGGAATTTTTTATTGGAAAAGTGGTATCTGCTAGTATAGCATCATAATAACTTGGAGGTGGATCTCCAGTTTGTCTAGAATTCTCTTCCGTCTACATGATAAATTCCCAGTTTTTCAGCAGGCATCCTACAGTGGAAGGAAATTGTCTTGTGCTTACTTCAAATTAGTTTCCATAAGTTGACCTGAAAACTTAGAAGTCTGATCTAAATGCATGGTTACTCGTAATGTAGAGAAGCCATTTCCCCAGCCAGATGACCTGAGCTATTTCTTGAAGAAGCAACAAGGAAGCATCTTTTCTACTGGCTCCCACCCTATTATCCTCCTGGGGGTGAGGTTCATCCCACACACTTCTTGGCCTTCCAGAAGAGCACCAGCAAGTGGTGCTGAGGAAGCACCTTGAGGGAATAATAGATGTTGAAGAAAATAGTTCAACCCCATATAGAACACAACAAAATTTGTATACATGGATCATGGCTAGCATTGGTAAAGAAAGAGATCTTGAGTTAATGGTAAACAGTTCAATGAACATATCAACACTATGCCTCTGCTGTAAAAAATGGGCAATAGCATGTTAGGAATAAGATAGATATATAATATTCCAGATATTGTCACAATTTATATAAAGACTATAAATTGTGTGACAGTATCTGGAATATTGTGTGCGTTTCTAATTGCCACACCTCAAAAAGGATACAGTGGAGCTGGAGAAGGTTCAGAGGAGGGCAGCTAAGATCATCAAGAGACAGGAGCCTTTATGAAGAAAGGACAGAATGTTTGGGAGATTTTTCATCCAGAAAGAAGGCAAATGAAAGGGGACACGACAGAGGTGTAGAAAACTATACGTGGTGTGAATAAAGTGAAAAAGGAGAAACAATTTTCCCCTTTCCAAAATACTACAACCACAGATCACCCAATGAAATTTGAATCCTGGAAAAATCCAGCAATGCATATAATAGTATCTAAGATAGGGATATAAATTCCATCTTTATTAGACCCAGCCCACGTGATCCCTGATTATTTCACAAGAGAAGGCTCCTTACAGAAAGCATGTCTTCTCATTTGATCAAGCCAAATGGTTTAACTATGAAAAGCATTGTTAGATTAAGATGCCAAGACTGGTATATGGTGTAATATAACCAATTAAGTCAGTTGATTCCTCCCCCACAAAAACCAGTCTCTAGTAGGAGAGGATGATATTACACTCGGTCCCTAGAATCACAGATGCTATTAAATCTAACCCATAAAAACATTATTCTGTGTAAAAAGGGATTAAGAGAAATATTTAACATTTTCTACTAAATGGTGGTTGAATAATCCCTGTAAATAATAATGTATCTGCTGCTTTTATTAGAGGTGCTTTCTTGTACCCTTGGAACAAGAATTGAACTGGATGTCACAGGAACATTGTTTTTTTTCCAAGGGAACAACTAGAAGGGAGGGGGGACAGCCTCTCTCACAGTGTATTTTAAATCAATATCTTAATTAGCATATTATCAAATCTGCCGTATAGAGAAAATACCTGCTTCCAGAGTCAAGAGTGTTTAACACAAGAAGTGCACCTCTCATAATCTAGTTCTCATAAATTTCTATAAGTTTCTGTATTCTATGTGCTGTACAGTAAAAGGCTAAAAAGGCACTATATAAATAATGGGCTGTATTATTTAGAAAGCCAAAATAGAAAAGATATTGATTAGTTAGTGATTTCAAGTGTTACCATAAGCAACGTCTGCAGTAGTCAAATGGAAATGCAATAAATTGTGCAATACCTTGTATAAGAACTTTTCAAGGAAGGGCTCATTGAACATCTTGTGCAAATGAAATCAAAGACCTGGATTTGTTACTCCTGTGGGGATCAGAATGTGCCAGTGACACATTTTATACCAAAGAGTTCAAAATGTTTCTCCTGCTGTTAGGAACTTATTTCTAACTTAGGAGTTTTGTCCCACTGTATTGAGGATATCAAAAGATTTATTCTGAATTTTTCCATTCATCAAAATATTCTGCCATAGTCTTTTTATGATTTCCCCCCATGTTAGATAGGTTCAAATGCAAAAGTGGACAGAAATACAGAATCAATTTCTTATTAAGTAATAGGTAAGTGATAAACGTTGCAGACTTAGTTCAAGTGGAATTCTTTTACTGTTTGTCAGGAGCAATGATAAATTGCTCTGAAAATTTGAGACATTTTTAAAATAATTAGTTCATTCCATAAAATATTGATGTAGTTTATTATTTGGTTGCCACTTCTCCAATATATCATTACCTACTACAACATTACCTGAACAAGCTTTAATAATCACTCAGGCCCCATTCCCATTTCTTACCTGTGATCCTGTGTCCTTGTTGCTGAAGTGTTCTCACCTCTCTGTCCCAGCCATGGCAGCAGGGTCTAGAGAGCCTGGAAACATCCTCTTCTTTGTTCAGATTAATTCTCTTTTTGGGGAAAAGGTGGAGAAAAATGTTCTGAGTGCTCAGAGTTCTGGAACCACAGTCACTGTTCTGGCATTGTTGATCTGCCCTGATCATAACCTCCTCACAATCTAGCAACTCACTGCTCTCTCAGCCAGATTTGGTGCCAGAACCAAAAGTTCTGGCTGCCAGCCATCCTTCTGCAACCCAGCAGATGTCTCGGTATCTGTGCAAGATTTTGAGTCTCTGTTCTTCAGCTTTGCTTTGACTGATAATATGTATACACGTGTGTCTGTGTAGGAGAGATCCAGACGGCCTCTTTTGTGCTTTTCTTATGCTTTCTGTTCAAAGAGCCCTCCTGCTACATCCCACACAGTGCTGCCTCCTCCAGATTTTGTTTCTGACACCATTCTTGCTGGGATATGAGCCAACTTTGATGGTCTCTCTTTGCCTTCACTGCTTCTCACTTTGGGATGAAGTGTTAAAGAAAGGTTGGATCATCCAGAGATTTCTGTAATTCTTTGAAGGAAGGAAGGAAAAAAGAGGAAGGAAGGAAAGGAGAAAGGAAAGGAAAGGAATGCCATGCCTATTTTGCTGCTCTAGGATTTGTGACATGTTTTATTGCTCTTCTTATAAAGCAATGGGTGGTATGTTTTATTTTAAAGCATATTCTTTGATTTGCAAAAGAATAGGTTTTGTATGAAAATTGCACAGGAATAAGGTGTGGTTATACTGTGGTAGATATTAATCTGTAGCTGAAATTTCTGATATTTTAATGACGTTATCTCTTAATTTCCCCATCTGGGACTACATGGTTTGTACCAGCATATTTTCTTCTTACTCCTTTTCAATCTTAGCCACCCATCCCAATTTGCAGATCCACAAGACAATTACTGTATGTAGGATTGGGATTGCAGAGATTAATGGTGGAGAGTGATGGATGCTAGTGAATCCCATTGTTATCGATTCCATCATTAGCCACAGATGGTAACTGAGATGAGGTTGACAGACTAAAATTACAGTTTATCCTTTCCATCCTTCCTCAACCTCATTCTGCATTGATGATATATTTCTCCACAGAGAAATTTAAACACCACCTTCACTAATACGCAGTAGAAATCGTAATTGTCAATGTGAGCTCTGGTGTCAATAGAAAATGAGGGTGTGAGGAGTGGAATGTGATAAAATGTCCTCCTAGACAAATCTAGGTTTGCTATTGACCCAGTATCACTGAAGATGGTGAGAATAATGACAAAGTGTGCATGTTGGTGTAATATACAATTTATTAATGAGGCCAGATATGAATTTGTTTAATTGTTCAGTTACTTGATGGGGTTTTATGATGACTATCTGATACTGTATTGAAAGTACAACTTTGCTAGTGTAGCAACCAGTAGTCCTGGGATTTCAAAAAGCCCATACAGGTAAACTGGCTTGCCTGGAATGTAAACTACGATTTTCCACTGATAGGGCTTTTATTGTTATTATTTTTAAGTGCATTACATTATTAAAGGGACATTGTTCTCTTGGACACATCCAGACTATGCTTTCATAAAAATAGGAAAGATGAAAATTTTATCTCTAAATACAGTTACAACAGTTTCATTTAGTGACTATTTGAAGTTACAACAGCACTGAAAAAAAGTGGCTTATGAACATTTTTCACAAGTATGACTATTGCAGCATCTCCATGGTCATGTGATCAAAATTCAGCCACTTGAGAACTGACAAAATATATGATAGCTGAAGTCTCTAGGGGTCACGTGACCACCTTAGGCGACCTTCTGACAAAGTCAATGGGGAAGCCAGATTCATTTTACAACCATGTTACTAACTTTACAGCTGCAATGACTCACTTAATAATTGTGGCAAGACAGGCAGGGGTGGGATACAACAGGGTTAACTATCAGTTTGGGATTTACGAGCTTCCCTGCAAGCTGAGAGCTGCGCACCTGTAAATCATCATCAGCAAGCTGCATGCAGAGACGCAGCCTTTGAAACAGCCTCTTTTCCTGCTTTTTTAACTGCAGCTGTGCCTCATTCAGCAGCTGAAGTTGAAAAATCAGGAAATAAAGATCAGATAAGAGCCCAGGTGGGCAGGTGAGCAAAAACATCAGACACAGAACTGGTTCTATGTCTGCTGCTCTTCAGAGCTACCGGTTCTACAGAGGTGGACAGAACCAGTAGAAACCCACCCCTGAAGATAGGTCATAAAAGGGCAAAATTCACCTAACCAGAGTCTTGCTTAGCAGCAAAAACTTTGAGCTCAATTGTGGTTGTGAGTCAAGGACATTGAATTGCATCCCCCCCGCCCCCACAATTCAGGATGAGGATTGGCTTTGATGGCAGGAAGTGAAAGCTGTACACATTCAGTGGTGGAATCTTTTTTATGATTACTCTTCAGAAAAGCAGATGTGGATCTTGTTCAAATCAGCCCCTCACTAACACAGTTCCCCCTTTTTTGGGCTCTTTGAAGCAATACCACATTACACACAAGATAGATGTGCTTAGAAAAGAGTTTTAGCTTTCAGTAAATATCTGTATGCTACTCATGAGACTGCTAACTGCATTTTTCCAAATCTAACATTTTACTTTAAAAAAAAGTATTTCTCTTCTTTTTATTCAGTCACAAGAGAAGCAATTGAAAGGGAGTCAAATTGTGCTGTACAATGCGTATAACAAGTGAATGAATACAATGGTGCCATTGAAAACATCCAAGTTAAAATTAAACAGAATAAAAGCAGAGCCCCCATTGTCCACTCTTGAGCACCCAAATAAAGAAAAAAACAGACAATGTATTCCAAATAAAAAGTTCAGATATTTTTAAGAGATACAATATCTCTTAAGAGATGGACAAACTGAAATATCCTGCCATCCGTTGATAGATAAATTCAAACAAACTCATCCAGGGATGAAAAATGGAAGAGAGCTGAACTTAATGTGTCTACATAGAAAAGTGAAGATAAAATCTAAAAAACCCAAAGGAATGACTATGAGAGTGGACAGATCAACAGATCACAGAGACAGAGATGGTGTCAGGAAAATCAAAGCTCAGAATGGTTCAAGGTGTGTATAGAAAGTGATTTAAAAAAAAAAAAAAACAATTTATTAATTGTTCAGTGAACACAGAAGAGAAGGGGGAAAACGTTTACAGTATTCAATTCTAACTTGGGTCAGACTGAAAAAAAGAGTTTACTAGAGAAATATAAAGAAAGCAATTAAAAATAATTTCAACATGAGCTTGATAGAAACACAGGAAATATCTATTGATCTTGATTGAATTCAGATTTTCAGGACCAGATAGAGTGCATCAAAGCTCCTGAAGAAAGCTGTCCAAATCTTGGTTGGTTGATTACATTTATTCATTAAATTTATATGCCTCTCATATTACTATTGAACTCTGGGGCAGCTTACAAAATGATAAAAATATAAAATAATTAAAATTAAGAAATTAAATAGAGTCTAAAAACCAAGAGGATGGCCAACATTTTTTCTCTATCCTGTCATCCACCCCAGCATAGAATGCCCCCATTGGAACCCCAGGCCAATGGGCAAAGCCAGATTTTAAAGCTCTTCTGGAAGGCCAAGACGAGTATGAGGTGAACAGAATAGGGTGGGAGCCAGCAGGAAAGGCTCTTCTTTTGGACCACCAGCTGATATTCTTCGACAGAGGAAATCTTAAACAGGCCTCTTCTGCTAAGATGAACCAATCCTATTTAGGAGTAAGATGGCTCTTAGATATTTTTATCCTTGAAAAATCTGGAGGAGAGGGGACATCCATTGAGTGGAGAATGGCAAGCATTCCTATTCCCCCCCCCATGCCCCAGAAAATTTGACACTAGAAGAAAGTCAGTTTGTCATCAATAACTTTCAAAGGCAAATAGTGTTGTCTTCACCATGCAACAACCTCCTCAGATGCCAGAAGTACTTGTGGAATGTAAGAAACAACACTGAGAAACTTAGCACTGTACAGCAAAACAATGATTGGTCTTTTTCAGCATTTTGAGGAACCTGGATGTAGAGGTACATACAAGACATCTTTATTCAATCAAGATGCCGATACCTGTCTTTAGAACTGGAATTCTACATAGCTGTAATGGCAGCAGGTGGCAAGTGAAGCACTTCCAGTGATCTTGGATTTCAGACAAGACAAAAAGAAAAAAGAAGCAATTCCCTATGGTGAAGATGACAATTTACCATTTTATTGGCAGTGGATGATGGGAAGGCATTGCTCTCTTAATTTTGGTAACAGTACTTCAGCCAGCAAGGTAATCATCAGACTTGTACAGTAGCTTAATAACATCTGAATTGGCATCTTTAGGAAAGGAAAGTCCTATTCACAAGTGTAAATCCACTAAAGGGTGATATTTACTAAGATCAACTACATAAGAGAGGGGATTCCATGATTTTTGTTTAATTTAAAAGGGGAAAAATAGGAACGTTCAGGGCAATGAATGGAGGTAAGGCCAGAGTAATTTCTAGCAGCTCTTTATTCAATGCTGCCTGTGAGGCAAATGAACTCCCTGGCTGATACAGCTCCTTTTATAGGAAAGTGATCAACAACCAATCAGGAGATAGTATTTTCCTGCTCCAATAGAGGACCAGAATGAGAACTTCAACTGACAATTCTACCCTATATATAATATATACAATACATAACAAAACGTTTCCAAATGAATGTACTTTTTAATTATGTTCTAATTCTTGATCCTTCAATGCTGTTTTTTGTCTTCTATACTACCCAAATTTTTGGATAACTCAAAGGCTGTCATGAATGCAGCGCTTGCTTTCCGAAAGTAACTGTTGGAGTCGGGTTGCTAGGCAACGCGCTCCCGTCTCTATAAGCCCCAGCAAAATCACTGCTTGGCAAAGAGGTAAATTGAAAAAAATCCCAGTCATGGAGCCATCATTTCCGGCTCCGATTAGACTCCTCGAAACTTGAAGGAAGGGTGGTGAAAGTACGCAGTCAACCTATATACTCGTTCAACACACCTTTTTGTGGCAATGTCTTCATCACGTGGGGCGAATGGCAGGTTATCGATCCCAGTTCGACATCCTCTTATAGCCTTAAGGCGTGATAACCTTTTATTTACCTCAAATTATACTGTCTTTATTCCGAGGAGGCAAAATACGATAGATTAACCTTAAGCAAAACGCCCATACCTTGGCGTTTTGGTCAAACATTGATTTCTGGAGATGTGTAAATTATATTCCTGTTTTTAACAATAACACAGCAGGCATAGGATGTTCAAAGCCTCCTTGCTCTCTGCATCACATCTTCTCTATGCTGGAGATGGGCGGTTTGGAAAGATACATTTTGTAAAATATGCCAAATGAAACCACAAACGGACCTTTGCGGTCTTATACTCCTCTCTTCTAAGGGATGTTTTTTGAACCTTTCACTTGGGACAGCCAGAGTTTTTAGCAGGACAGAAAACTCGATTTTCCCATAACCTGCAGGATTTGTTTGCACGAAATTTGTAAATAAATATGGGCTTGTTTGATGCACAGGTTGAAAAAAAAAAGTGGCCAAATAAATGCTCAGAACTCTACTGCAAAAATCCGATAGAACACAAAGTGGCTGCAGGTGTGAGTGTTGTGGGCTCCTTCAGTTTCCTCTCGGGCAGGGTTTTTCAAGCTTGGCAACTTTAACGTATGTGAACTTCAATTCCAGAATTCTCCATGATGGCTGGGGAATTCTGAGAGTTGAGGTGCGCACGTCTTACACTTACACTTACACACACCGGTTTAGGAAAGGCTCACATTTGAAGTTCAGCTACTGCTTGCAATAGAGCAGTGTGGACTTCGACTCCCAGAATCCCCCTGGCAGCATGGAATTGTGGGAGTTGGAGTCCGCCCATCCTAAAGTTGCCGAGGTTGAGAAGCCCTGCAACAGAGAACCCGAACTCTCGTGGAAATGCCGTGGAGATGCTACTTGCGGGAGCGCGCGGCATGCTGGGAAACGACCAGCGCGGAATCCTTTGGCTGAGCAGCCTCCTGATTCTTCAGGGAGCCGATCGGAGAAAGCGGGCTGAATGGCGGAATCCTGCATCCACCTCCCTGGAAATCTTTGAAGGGCCCTGAGCGTGGGTCCCCCAATACGGTAAGGAGGGGTTTACTTTACAGGGTTTTGCATAAGACGACGCGGAGCCCCACTCCAATTATTCCTCCAAGCTGTTCCCCCTCCGCTTTTTATTTTGTTTCGTTTTCTTAAAGCGTCATTACTTTTAATGGGAGGGGGGGTAGGAGAACAGATCCCACACTTTTCTTGAACAGGAGCAGACCCCACACCGAGGTGCTCTGCATTAGGAAAAGCGGTGCACTAGCGCCTTAGGTGAAGAGAGAGAGAAAGGCAACTTACCTCTTTTCGCACGTTAAATATGCGCATGCACCGTAACGAGAAAGTATGTAAGGATAGGGTTCTTTTGTAAGTAGGGATAGGGTTCTTTCTTTCGTGCAGTTAGATAGAGGAATTGTCCAGTTGGATGGGAAATATAATAGATAGCAGCAGCATCGAATTAGAATCAATCCCGGTCATTGCTTTAGTATATTACGATGGTCGTATCTTAAACGTTGATGTCTCTGAAAAGATCCTAGGTATATGTGCATAAAATTAATACCTGCTGGTTGTTAAATATTTTGTAAAACAATGAACTTATATATTCAATAACAGTATACTACTGGATATGTTGGGGGGGGGGGGGCAGTCGAGAAGTGAGATAACATTGCTGCTGCGAAATCCTGTTTGCAGAGATCTAATCTAATCTAGAGATCCATCTAATCCAGGAGAACTGTTGAAATTGATGGTTTAATTTATGATTAAAACTGCTTCCTGTTTTGGATTAAAGGTGGAGTGATAAACATCTTGGCACATACAAAGGAATTTGGTACTTATCTTTAAAGCAACTATCCCAATATTTCAACTCAGATATCTGGGATAAGTTTTATGCATATTTGTTTTTCTAAATTACATGCCAGACCTGTATTTCAGAGCAACCAGGTCCCAGTTACCGAGAAAATTGCTTCTTTCATCCAGGATATAGCAATAACACTTAGATTTATATACCACTTCACAGTGCTTTATAGCCTTCTCTAAGCGGTTTAAAGAGTCAATATATTGCCCCCAACAAACTGGGTTCAGTAATGAAAAAAAATCACTTAAACAAGAGGTGGTTTTGCTTTTGAATCTTTTCATAAAAAGCTTATCACATATTATTGAGGAATTAATTCTTGTTTGCTATATTCTGATTGATGTTAAACTTGAACTCCCATCCCATATAATATGATTTGTAGTTGGTGTATTCTTATCCTGTTTAGTATTGACTAATTTATAAAAGGTTGGGTTGTTTTATGTTTTATTTTTCTAGAAAAAGAATTAAAAGAACAGCCTGACTTTGCTTCCTCAATAAAGTATAATACCTTGTGAAAGAATCTTGAAATCAACTCTGGAGAAATCCACAAGGTAATCTAGTTAATATCCTATTATTCATTTTGGAAGTTTACTTGGGTTTGCTTGAAATTCTCTTCTATACCACCAGGAATTCTGACTTTTAAAAATATCTTGCCACTCTGTATACATGCTGGAGTAGAGAAAGTTCAGATGTATTTATAGTATTGAAAAGATTTATAAGGCTACTCATCTTAATACAATATTACCTTGGCTGCCTAACAACAGCTACATAAAGAAAACACTGTATATAACTAAGATAACATTATATCCCACCCCAAATATATATGTGTTAAACTCAACTCCCAGCTGGCCTAGTGACTAGCTAGGGGAACAAGTCTTAATGGCCTTATAATATTTTCCTCAACTGATATGTGCAGTTTAATGTGTGTATTATAATGAAAATTTGTTTTAATTCATTTTATGTTCACTGCCAGGAGTCATTTATTGAGATGGGCATCCAAATTGAATAAATATATAAACAAATAAATATGCCCACTTCAATGCATTCATTTCAATGAATTAATTCAAAGAGAGAGAATTTTATGAAAGATTTAACTACTAGAATGTTTTTAAAATTGATTTCTCAAAATGGCTTTCCCATTTAGAAATTTTGAATCTGTAAAGACCATGGGTTTTTGTTGTTGTTATTAATTGCATTTTTCAGTGACTTAATTTCCTTTTGTTGGAAGCCAAATTAATTAACCAGTTTCAAAAAAAAAATAGTGCAGGAACATACTGATAGAAATCTGCAGGATGAGAGGTGATCCTCTTTCATTATTTGAAAGTTTGTTATCAGATGTAGTTCTTTATTTTGAGCCATTTGAACTGTTGTAGTTTTATATAGATTTTAAAGCTAATTTTAAATTGCTTTAAATTATGTTTATTTTTTGAGGTGCTTAGGTTAGCAATCCGATGTTAGCATGAGAAAGAAGGGTGGAACATACTTTTAACAAAGAAAAGGGGAAAGACGAATCACAAGCTATTTAATAAGAATGCATGAATCCCCGGCTGGAACAGATGAACTGCCTTTTTTTTTTGTCTGTTTCAGTTATGAGAAGGCACCATGGATCAATATAGCATTCTTGGCCGTATTGGAGAAGGAGCCCATGGCATTGTTTTCAAAGCCAAGAACATAGAAGTAAGTGGAATTCCTCATGAGGCCAATGTACCAGCGTTTTTGTTTTTTCAAGTTCTGAGGATGAATATCTGCTTCCAATTCTTAATTTGCTCCCTTACCTGTCAGACTGGAGAGACTGTGGCCCTGAAGAAAGTGGCTCTCCGCAAGCTGGAAGATGGGATCCCCAATCAAGCCCTGCGGGAGATCAAGGCTTTGCAGGAGATTGAGGAAAACCAGCATGTAAGTAGCTTGTGGAAATGACGATTCATGCGTTAACTGGATCAGTTAACTGGATTCTCAAATTCCATCTGAGGCCAGTCCTCCAGTAAACTAACATTTCAGAACAAATTAGCCTGGTTTACATATTGCACTAAGGCAAAATAACCTGAGGGAGAATGTTGGGAATTCAGATAAAGATTATTGATGAACCGATCTATTATAACTTTGCCATGACTTTCCCTTTCACTGAAACAACTTGCTGCCACTTCCTTGGTCTTCCAGAAACAGGTAAAACCCCACTATAATAATTACTAGATTTTTATCTAATAATTGGATAACCCATGCCCCATTGAGTCATTGTTAAACAGAGAAGCAGGATTACCACAGCAGTGGGAGTGGAAGCAATTTCCTGCCAGTTTCACACACAAACTTGTTTTGGAGCACTAACTGACTGACTTAAAGAAGCTTAATGAAATGTGTCCAGCATCAAAATACAGTCCCATAGGTGTTAGAGGGAATAATATAACTAAAGGCTTTGTAAACACCTTCAGATGGCTCATGCTGTGTCAGACATACAGTGACTTAAATTGCTATACTGAGGATGGAAGCCTAGGTAAATCTTCATGATATAAATTGTGGGACAGGTCACCCAATATTGGAGCCAACTTGTCTTAACTTCTCTCTTATAGGTGGTGCAACTAAAAGACGTTTTCCCTCATGGCACAGGGTTTGTGCTGGTATTTGAGTATATGCTGTCTGATCTGTCCGAGGTGATCCGCAATTCTGAACAGCCTCTTACTGAAGCCCAAGTGAAAGGCTACATGCTGATGCTACTCAAGGGTGTAGCTTTCTGCCATGCCAACTCTATTATGCACCGGGTGAGGCCTGATCAAGTTTGACCATACGATGGCTTCTTTCTCCCAGGAAGATCACACCTTGTTATTTGACCCATTGATGCTGTGCATCCCATTCTTCCTTAGCTTCTAAGATGTTTTCAAATTCTTGCCTTGTCATTTCAGGATCTGAAACCAGCCAATTTGTTGATCAGTTCCACAGGGCAATTGAAAATTGCTGATTTTGGCTTGGCCCGCGTGTTCACCAGTGATGGAGATAGACTATATAGCCATCAAGTGGCCACCAGGTAAATAACAATGGGCATGGGATATGGATTGAGCATTTTTCCAGGGAAGAGAGAATCAAGCTGGAAGATGCCTATATCTCCAATTCGTAGCCACAGCGAACATGTTTAGTGCTAATGTAAGTTGGACAAGATAGTTCAGCGACTTTCCAAGGGGGTCTTAGATTCCAAGTTAAGACCTTATTCCAAGACTCTTGAAATCAGTCCTAAATGTTAAGAAAACACTGGAGCCTTGTTGGCACCAGACTTGAAAATTATAAAACTAGAGTAGAGTTGAGTTTCATTGTGAGAGATAAATAGAGTTGTGTACAATATAATTTGTGTACTCTTCTTAATTAGGTGGTATCGGGCTCCCGAATTGCTGTATGGTGCTCGAAAGTATGATGAAGGTGTAGACCTGTGGTGAGCAGCTTTGGTTTTTCATGTAGTGAATCTGGATTATTCTATTTCTGGGCTGTTTTAAGAGGGCAGCCTTGGAGTGTTAGAGATGCAGTTGTTGAACTGACTGAAAACCTTGATCACAATGCCATCAGATGTCATTGATATGCACATTAGATGGGAAATTGCTAATGGAATCCAATGCAATTATACTTTTTAAGGGAGGAAATTATAAAGCAAATGTTGAAGGAAAGTTCAAAAAGAATCCAGGTTTCTCCAAAATGCTAGGAAATCATTCAGAATCACAATAATCAACATTTACCTATAAAATATTTCCTAGAACAGGAAAAGTGTTATTGCCATCCTGATTAATCGACAGTGTTAAGGAAACTTGGAGAAAAGGACTCTTCCTTCAGAAAAGGGAAGCCTTTCCCAAATGAGGAAAACAAAAAGGAATGCAAACTTAGACAACAGAAATGGAAGGCTATACTTTCAGGGATCGTTTCTATAGTATCCAATTAGAGAAATGCACTCAAACACTGGAGGCTTTCAGGAAGAGATTGGACTGCCATCTGTCAGAAATAGTGTAGAGCAGGGGTCTCCAACCTTGGCAACTTTAAGCCTGGAGGACTTCAAGTCCCAGAATGCCCCAGCCAGCAAAGCTGGTTGGGGTATTCTGGGAGTTGAAGTCCTCCAGGCTTAAAGTTGCCAAGGTTGGAGACCCCTGGTGTAGAGTCTCCTGCTTGGGCAGTGGGTTGGACTAGTTGACCTACAACAGAGGTCCCCAAACTTGGCAACTTTAAGGCTTGTGGACTTCAACTCCCAGAATTCTCCAGCCAGCTAAACATCTTAAAGTTGCCGAGTTTGGGGACCCCTGACCTACAAGGTCCCTTCCAACTCTGTTAATCTAAAAGTGATCTAAAATGGAATGTTGAAACATTTGCATGGGAAAAAAAACCATATTGAAATCAAGAATCAAAGATGTTTCACTGCATAAGAAGCAGGAAATTGTTTGGGGAAGGGATTGATTGTTTGGATGACAGGGATGTTTCCCCTTATCCCTTCATCCAGCTACCTCTTCCCCCCCCCCTCTTTAACCAGGGCAGTTGGCTGCATCTTTGCTGAACTTCTCAACAACTCTCCCCTCTTCCCTGGAGAAAATGACATTGAGCAGCTGTGTTGTGTCCTCCGGGTGCTTGGCACACCTAATGAAAAGACCTGGCCGGTGGGTCCAATAACCATTAGCTTGCCTGCAGGGATTAGGGTCCGGGGGAGGAGCGGGGAACCTTTAAAACCTAAGAAACCAACAGCCAAGTCCCCCCTACCCCCATTGTTATTCTTTTGCTGGGACAGGAGATTACCGAGTTGCCTGATTACAACAAAATCTCCTTCAAAGAGAAGCAGCCCATCCCTTTGGAGCAGGTGGTGCCTGATGCCTCTCCTCAAGCGGTGCAGCTTCTGAAAAAATTCCTGGTTTATCCTTCGAAGCAACGGATGCAGGCAGCCCAGGTAAGCGGGAGCAGTGAGGCTGCCAGAATAGTGCAGCACCCTGCAAAGAACAAAGCAAGGATCTTTATGGGATTGCAGGAAGCAACTCATTGCATACAGTGTGCAGGCAGTCCTCAACTTGCAAAAGTTTGCTGAGTGACCATTCAGCGCTGACAACAGCGCTGAAAAATGTAACCTTATGACTGTTTTTCACACTTATGGCCGTTGCAGCGTCCTCATGGTCATGTGAACATGTGATTTGGATGCTTGACAACCGACACATATTTTTGACGGTTGCAGTGTCCCTTGTGATCACCTTTGCGACCTTCTAACAAGCAAAGTCCATGGGGAATCCAGATCCACTTAACAATCACGTTACAAATGTAATAACTGCAGTGATTCATTTAAGAAATGTGTCAAGAAAAGTCATAAAATGGGACAAAAGTCACTTCACAAATTTCTGAGCAACATAAATGTTGGGCTCGATTGTGGTCATAAGTTGAGAACTACCTGTATTGACTATCTGTATGAGTCTTTCTTTGAAACTACTACATGTAGATTAAGGAAGGAGTAATTTGATCCCCTGGTGACTGTCCAAACCCAATTAACCCATGCTGCTTTAAAAAAAAACAACTCACATTTTTCACACTTCAGCGAAAGCAGTGGACATAGAAGTTTTATGGATGCCGAATTTTAATAGACTGAAATGGTGACCCTGCTTTAGTAAAATTCCCTTTGGAGGCTAATGTCAGCTGCAAAACTACAGATGAAAGCAAGAGTACAGTCCAGGGATGAGATTGGATTGTTCCCCTGCCATGGAGATCCTTTAGATTGACCCACTTGTGGGCATCTTCCACTCCCTACCCCAGGCTTAGCTTGTAACAAGTAAGCTGAGAAAATAAGCAGTGGTTTTACAAGCACTTTTGTGTAGCATTTGAACCTAATCTAGGTTATCTCTTGGAATTTCCTAAGAGCACTCAAGATTGTGTCCTTATTTTGGATACTTGTTGAAAATCAACCCTGGAACAGTTTTGCTCATTGAGAAGAAAGCAAGTTCATTCTGTATCACCAAAAGAGGGCACTCCAACCCACTTTGCTATTTTGCAGTGGATATTTGTCTATGACCTTTTGCACAGCTATGAATCTCCATTTCCCGAAAGATGCTTCTCTAGCTAATGAGCAACGTGTGGTACTAATTCAAAGGCAACATGCAACTATTCCACCTTAAGAGAGATGGTTTTTTTTTTTTTAAGAAAAAGAAACAATACTTTTGCTGAAAATTGGCATTTACTTCTGTCCCAGAGCAAACCACGGACTAACAATTGCCATGTTCATTTCATGAATGATGCAAAAAAAAGGTCATAAAACCATACCATATAACCATGCAATTGTAATGGGCAAGCTTCATTACAATTATAACTCGAGGACTACCAGTGCTTCCTATAATTAGCTCAACCAGTAGGAGATCTGTGAACTGTAATACAATTCCCTCCCAATCCGCCCCTCATCCATTGGGGGAAGCTTTCTGAGAGCTTCCAGGATTATCCTTGTAATGAGAGACACTATCGGATTTGGTCAGAGCCAGTCAGATGATTTCTTTCCTTGTGTTTCTTAGGCACTTCTGCATCCCTATTTCTTCACGCCTCCTCTGCCGGCCCACCACTCAGAATTACCAATTCCCCAGCGTGGGGGCAAAAAGATTCGTCAGGGGCTCCAACACCAGCGTGATTTCCATGTGGAGCAGCCCCTGGAAGGGTCCGTTGTAGATCTGGAGCTGGTGGCACCGTATGTGATTGATGTATAAAAAGAGAGTCTTCTCTTGATCGGGCTTTTAAACCATCTCATGAAGCAAGTTGGTTCTTCATCCGAGGCACTTTAAATTCTTGTGGGAAGGAGCTGTGTATTTATTGGGGCTACGTGTGGGCAACCACAAGGCTGTAACCCAGTGATATCACACAAATGGCTGAAAGGAATCCAGGACTTTCAAAAGGCACGAAGGTGTTTTGACTTGTTCCATCATACATGAGCCTATTAGATTGCTCGGTAGTTTCTGGTAGATATTTCGTTGCCCAAATTCTGGGCCTGCAAAAAGAGAATAGAGAGGAGCTGTATGTATAGCCAACATTTGTCCTGTTTTATTTTCATTTGTCGAGTGATTTGGTGGCAGCAGAAGACAAAAGACAGAGCCGAGAGCATGCTAAGCTGCCACTCTGGCAGAAGGACCAAAAGAAACTGTTCTCTCCAAAGACTCACAAAACCCATCCAATGAGGAATCTGACAAAACTCTCCTGAGATTCCTCCTTTTTTTTTTTTCAATGATTTCTTAAATTTTATTCACAAAGTTAAACCACGTTAAACCACAAACTCCAACCAAAAGGAAAAAATATACAAGAACAAAGTAAAACTACACAAGAAATGTAAACAAATGTGCATTTAAAAAAAAAGGTTATCCTGATATTCTCCCTGACCACATTTTTTTATCTCCTTGGGATAACAAAATAAGGCCAGATGTATTCAGGGAACAAGGTCTCTGTTCCACTGAAGCAGAGTAGGGCCCAGAAGCTGCCTGTACCAAGTCCCTTCCCCAGGTTTTGAGGCCTTACCTCAGGCTGGCTTTCTTTCTTTCTTTCTTTCTTTCTTTCTTTCTTTCTTTCTTTCTTTCTTTCTTTCTTTCTTTCTTTCTTTCTTTCTTCCTTCCTTCCTTCCTTCCTTCCTTCCTTCCTTCCTTCCTTCCTTCCTTCCTTCTCTCTCTCTCTCTCTCTCTCTCTCTCTCTTTCTCTCGTAATTTCTCTTCTTATGCAATGACAGTTGTAACAGTTGATAACAGGTAGGCAATCAACTAAATTCCTGGGCTGTTTATTGGCTTGCAGATTTTGGGGCTGAACCCTGAGGAGCATGGTTTCCAATGGGAATGGCTTGTTGGGATCTGTTGACCATTTAAGAATACTTCTGAGGGTTGCTGCTGCTACCCCAGATTGTGTGCTTAAGACCTGGCCTGATTTAGCAATCGCCTGCCTAAATTTACTCTGATGCTGATGAAGCAAGGATTTTGTGGGGAACAGGAAAGGGAAGAGAATAAATAAATAGTTGCAGTTGTAGAAAGAGAAATTAACACTTCCCCAGGTTCATAATCATTGATACAAAATCTTGACCTACTGAAAAAAGGAAAAACGATCACTCATTTTTGAGTCTTCTATGACTGCAGAAACAACAGCGAATTTACGTGCTGCTCATAGCAATTGCTCTGTTTAAGGAACTTGGCTATGTGTTTGTGTATAAAATTAGCCTCCGTTAAAAAGCAAATCAGGGCCGTTTGAATAGTTTTCACTCAATTGAAGTAAAGTGGGCAGTAACCTATCCCCCCACCCATACATTTTTTTTCTCCATATTTCCCCCTATGGTTAAAAAAAATAAACTGTTACTTTTAAAGAGAAAAGGCCTTCTGACCTCAAACTAACTAAAATTTTATTCCTTTAATGGCCCAAAGCAACAGTTCTTTACATAAAGAACTCTAAATAATGTAAAGTCTCAAAATACAGGTAGTCCTCAACTTACAACAGTTCATTTAGTGACCATTTGAAGTTACAACAGCACTGAAAAAGGTGACTTACGACCGTTCTTCACAGATATGACCGTTGCAGCCTCCCTTTGGTCACATGATTTTACATTTGGATGCTTGGCTACTGACTTCACATTCATGACAGTTGCAGTGTCCCGGGGTCATGTGATTGCCTTTTGCGACCTTCTGATAAGCAAAGTCAATGGGAAAACCAGGTTCACTTAATAACCATGTTACTAATTTAACAACTGCAGTGATTCACTTAACAAATGTGGCAAGAAAAGTCATAACATGGGACGAAACTCACTTAACGAATGTTTCAGTTAGCAACATAAACTTTGAGCTCAATTGGGGTCGATACAGGATTGATACTGGATTACCTGTATCAGGTTTTCAATAAATATTTCCTGAATCAGCAAAGCCTACTTTTTATTTATTTAATTTTTATTTATTTATTTTGCAAGCTCCAGAAAAATTACACATTTGCCAGACATTGATTTATGCACTCCTCTGGTTCCTGTATCTATTCAACCTTTTTTGCTTCCCATATTTTTTATACCATGCCAGGATTTTAAGATTGTTTTCAAGCATTTTTCTTTTTTTGCTGTTCAGTTATCAGTTCCATTTGCAAAAGCTTAGAGAGAGTAATTTTACTGGGGGAGAAAACCTAGCTTTCACCAAACAATATTTCAAAATCATTTCTGGCACAAAATAAACAATGCAAATTACACAAAGGATGCGGTTTGATGATTTGATCTAAGAAAGCAATCATTTTTGACAGCTTGCAAATAAATTTCCTTTAGTGAAAGTAATAATAATTGCTCAGAGATGTTGATTCTGTACAAATTTATTTGGGCTTTGTGTCTGACTGTGGAACAGGACGTGAAAATAATAAAAGGAAGCAAGAAAAGCAAGGGAAAAAGCATAATTACAATATAATGGTACACATCTAAAACACAAAACATAAACAAAACTAAAAGATCTTTTCTGAAGGCTGTCTGATCCCGGGTTGAAACTCTTCACACAGACACAAATTCAAACATCATATTCACTTTATATATCCTTCCATATCTTATTGTCATTTTCTTTTTTTCTTTTTTTTTATAAACCAATTTTATCAATTTTATAAAAACAATGCACAAAGAATCAAGGCATAACAGCTTATAAATTCTTTTCTAAGAAAAAATAATAAAAGAAGAAAACCAATAGAACATAATAATTCCAAATTATAGTATCAATACTTTGTCTATTTAACTTCATATCTTATCCCAGCTTCGCCTTTTCATCCAAATTATTTCTTGTTAATTAAAATTTTATTGCCTTTTATCAATATACAAAACCCAAAAAGACATAACAAAACCTTTATATATCCTTCCATATCTTATTACCATTTTCAATACCATTCTTTGTCTGTTCTATTTCCAACTATCCGTTCATCTTTTTTCTTTTACTATACTTCTCCTATACACCAATTGGAGTAACGTCTTTAACTCATTACCCTAACTTAAAAGTACTTCATATAACAATTTTTCTTGGGATTCTGTTTAATAGATTCTAAAATTACACATAAAAACACAATCTTATGTACCCTCCAGAATCCCTCTTTTATCCTAAATTAAATTCACCCATTGTCTCTGAATAAACTTTTTTTCTTTAGATCTTGCTTCCCACCATTGAGGCTTCTCCTCCCCCCCTTTCTCTCTTGCTTATTCTTCTCCTTGCCCTTTTTACCCCTTTGTCTCTCCTCCTCCCTTTTCTTACTCCCTTTCCTTTGCTTTCTAACCTTGCCTCCACCTTTCCGCTCATTTTTCTCTTTTTTGGTTGTTTTTTCAATTCTTAAAATCCCCTTTTTCTTATCCTTTTTCTCCTCCTCCCCGGAAAAAACCCATTGTTCATCAAAGATGGCTTCTTCTTCCTCTTCTTCTTTGTCCCAGTCCTTCTGCTGCGTAGTCAACTTTTCATGAGTACATAATGCCATTTCTAAAAATTGAAACAAAGTGCCCAAAGTATCTTCCTTTTTATATTTTTGATATTCAGTCTTTAGTTCATCCACAAGCGATGCCATCATGAAAAGAGAAACTTTTCCCAAAACAACCACAAGTATTTTTAATCAAAAATAATTCAAAAAAAGTTCCAAAAATTAATACTTTTCTTCCTTCTTCTCTTTCTCTTTCTGGGGTTAATGTTTAATCAAAGAGGTCCAATTACCATATACCTTTCTTTGGGATTCTAGGCAATCTCCTCCTTTTTCAGCTTCTGCTCCAATTTTTTTTTCCTCTCCCTTCCCACTTGCAACATCAATTTTAAATAATCAGAAATCCATACCTCTAATAAGGGTTTTCCAATTTCTTAAGTTTTTCAATGTCCAGGAACCCTTTTGTCCCTTAGCTTCAACTTTCAGAATAATTCACCTTCAATGTCCAAACATATTTCATATCTGCTGTTTCCATGGGGTGGGAAAGTGAAGAAAAAGAAAAAAAAAGTTCCCTTTAACAGCTTCTCCGCTGCTTTTGATCTTCTTAGGGATACAATGTATCCTCCAGCAATTCAAACAGCTCAGTTCCAACAAATTTGAAAGATGCTGATTGACCCGCCTCAGACAGCACTTTCACTCTTCTTGCTTCCTCCAGCACAATCTTACCCGGTTGCTGGCTTCTTCATGGCGGCCATTGCTGACTGCTGCTCCACCGCCTTGGGAAAAAGGGGTTTTTCAGGACGAGGAGGGGGTCTGCGACACCCCCAGCCCCCTGACCGGCTCCCCTCTCTCTTTGGCTGTCCCTACAGGGCAGCCATATCCCCCTGACCCATCTGGATCGGGGGTACCTCGGCGGCTAGCACAGCAGGAATCGTGAGCGGTCGCGAATTCCTGCTGTTCCGAAGCCACGCGTGTTTTGTATGTTTATGAAAGGCAATAAAATTTTATTAAGCAAGAAATATAATTTGGATAAAAGGAGAAGTTTGGATAAGATATAAAGTTAAATAGATAATGTAAATATTGATATTACAATTTGAAATTATTTTATATGTTCTATTGGCTTTCTTCTTTAATTATTATTAATCTTTCTTTTAGAAAAGACTTTTCAAGTTGGTATGCCTGGATTGTGTATTGTGTTTTCTGTAAAATTAATAAAATTTGTTTAAAAAATATATATATAATGGTATACATCTGAGGAGAACCATAAATACAGATAGTTTTTGACATATAACCATTCGTTTAATGATCATTCAGTGTTATGACAACACTGAAAAATGGGATATATGATCAGTTCTCATATTAAACAATTGTTACAGCATCTTCATGATCGCATGATCAAAATTAAAGTTCTTGGCAACTGGCATGTATTTATGACAGTTGCACTGTCCTAGAGATCATTGGTCACTATTTGTAACCTTCCCAGCTGGCTTCCTACAAGCAAACTCAATGGGGGAAGCTAAATTTGTTTAATGATTGCATGATTCTCTTAACAACACCAGTGATTCGCTTAAAAACTCTCAAAACAGGGCAAAGCTCACTTAACAACTGCCTTGCTTAAAAACAGAAATGGGAGTCAATTGTGATTGTAAGTTGAGAACTACCTCTACTTTTCATAAGAACATTTTTTTTTTTCTGTGGGCCTCTCAGAATCAGAGTCAGGCCCAAAACCAGGAAAAGCATATGATGATTCTTCTAAATGGAGTTCTTTATGTTTCACACAAAAACAGACATGTATTTTTTTGCCAGACTGAGCACTCTATTATCTGCATCTACAATATATTCTTGTGAACTATTAAGAAGGGGCTGTCTTCAGCCTCTTTCTTACACATATAGTATCTGGGCTGAGTTGACTCTTAATCCTCTGGAATGCACCCTCTGCCTCTTGGAAATCTGCCTCCTTGCTACACTCCATCACAGTAACGATCAGATTAGGTCTCCCATTGAGTCTCCATTGTTACAACGAACTCCATATGTGAGAGTTCCATCCATCCATTCTATTTTCTTTTTCAAAAATACATATGGGGAATGGTCCAATCCTCAATTTAGCTATGAATCATTGAATAAATAACAGGACTGGGCTTATTCTGTCTGGACATTTGAGTCTTGGTGCTATGTGCAATATTGTTTCTAGATTATAGCAACTATCCTGACATGTCTCAGCCGTATCTTCACTACCATGAAGTTTTCCCAACCATAAGGAGGAACAGTGTTTTCCCCCCCTTTGAGGAATATTGATGATGCCAATTACATGGAAACTGAACAAGGAAAGATTTAACCTAGAAATATGGAGAAACTTTCTGACAGTGAGAACAATCAACCCATGGAACAGAAGTTGCTTTCGGAAGTTGTGGGAGCGCCATCACTTGAGACTTTCAAGAAGAGATTGTACAGCCATTTGTCAGAAATGGTGTAGGGTCTCCCGCTTGAGCAGGGGGTTGGACTAGATGACCTACAAGGTCCAACTCTGATAATCTGTTATCCGTTATTTACATACTGCAACTGTATAGAAAAGAGTTTTACGGCTTAAGCAAGGAACGAGAAAAACCCTCTAAGATTAGGATAGGCAGGGTGGAAATTCTTTCTTTTTCATTGCTGAGAGTGGAGTTGAATAGCCTAGGATGGATAAGCAGGCAGGGCCAAAGATCTTGAGACTCCGTTGGAACTCCTTGGTCATTATCCTAGCTGGTGCTTCTTTTCACCACACTGCCTGGCTTCTACAGATAACTTTATCTCTACTTGTCTATCCTGCTGCATCATGGATTAGCTGCTTGTTTCCAGCCTATGGGTGGAGCTTGGGGTGCCTAAAGGGCAAAAAGGCAGCATTTTTGTAGAATGTTTCTTGGGTTTACATTTTTACTAGTTTTTCACAAGGGCTTTGCTTCTGCTTCTGGTATTTCTTGTTTCAGAACTGGGAAAATTAATACTTCAACTTTGCCCAGATGGGGTGGGAGAGAGAGAGGTACTTCACCTCAAAAACCACTCTTTGCATGTATATGCTGTACATCTGATTTTACTTGAAAGAAAGGAACTTTCCATATTCCAGAATTATCTCAACCAGGGGTCTCCAAACTTGGCAACTTTAAGACTTGTGGACTTCAACTCCCAGAATTCTCCAGCCAGCAAAGCTTGTTAGAGAATTCTGGGAGTTGAAGTCGACAAGTCTTAAAGTTGCCAAGTTTGGGGACCCCTGATCTGAACCATCCTCTGGAAATGAAAAATAGGTGTTCTCCTCCAAAGCGACATCTGCTGTGGGGAAATTAAAAACACTAGACTAAGAAAGAAGAGAATGCTATTTTTCCAATCCTGCCACTGCCTGTATAAAAGATAGATGCTGAAACATCTTAGCCTGATAAAGCAAACGAAATACAATCAGAAAAGAACATGGCTTCATTTCCAGAGACTGAGTAAAGAGATCATGACACTGTGGGGCACTTCTGACTGGAGTTCTTACTTTAAGGTTTCTTAATTGAAAGGTCAAATGAGACAAGGGGGGAGGTTGTGGATGATGGGGAAGTGTTATCCTGGATATATATCCTGGATATGTATATGTAAATGTGTATATATATATGTATGGCATTCAGCTTAGTTTGGGTATTTTCCCACGTCATAGTAGTTGTGCTTTTAAAGTTGCAGCAACGTTTCGGCAGAATCTCATCTGCCATCATCAGGCTTCTGTATAGGGTTCAGAAACCTGATGATGGCAGATGAGATTCTGCTGAAACGTTGCTACAACTTTAAAAGCACAACTACTATGACGTGGGAAAATACCCAAACTAAGCTGAATGCCAGACATGTAAGTACCCGCGAAAACTTAAGAAAACGTGTATATATATATATATATATATATATATATATATATATATATATATATGTATGTATATATGTATATATGTATATGTATATTTGTTTTCTTAAGTTTTCGCGGGTACTTACATGTCTGGCATTCAGCTTTGTTTGGGTATTTTCCCACGTCATAATAGTGGTGCTTTTAAAGTTGTAGCAACGTTTCAGCAGAATCTCATCTGCCATCATCAGGCTTCTGTATATATATATATATGGTATTCAGCTTTGTTTGGGTATTTTCCCACAAAGTTTCTGCTGAAACGTTGCTACAACTTTAAAAGCACAACTATAATGACGTGGGAAAATACCTGAACAAAGCTGAATACCATACATGTAAGTACCTGCGAAAACTTAAGAAATATATATAAGGTATCCCACAAATGAAATAAATTTTAAAAGGTTGCAGTTTAGTGGCCACATCAGTTTCAAGCTCCCACTTCAGTTGGATTTTTTAAATATACTTGATCATTTATCAACCTCATGGATTAGCTCCTTTACCCATATCATCAGATTGTGTGGCCTTCTTACACAAGAAAGAAGTGTCTTCTTTCTTGTATAAGAAAGTGACATATGTCTTCTTAAACAACCTTTCCAGCCTCTCTTTAAACTGAAGAACCACCTTGGATGAGAAGTGAAATGATTTCAAAGGAGGGGGCGGAAAAAGTCCAGTTGCCTTTTGGAAAAAGCTCCTCTGGGATAACCATGACCTGGATGATTGAGAATCTTCGTAGACATCCATGAAGTTCAGCTAGCTAAAAAATCTCAGAGGAGAGAAATACCCAGATCATAAACCACCATGGAAAAAAACTTCTTTGGAAGTTTCCTATCTCATCTAAGATGGCAGGAACATCCAGAGCTGGTATTTTATTAAAGTGTTATTAAAGATATATAAATATGCCCAATTTCCTCATAACATAGAACTTATCTAGAGCTCTATAAATGCTCTAGACTAGCTCTCACTCCATCACTTTTTAAAAACTAAGACTCCATCTCCAGATATTCTCATGCAGTGAGTAGGGGTTTGAAGTGAAGGTAGAGGAGGGACATTGAAACCACAAAATATATATTTTGTTCCCCAAATAGCTTTAGCAAAGATTTCTCTTGAATTTCCAAAAGAGCCTCTCATGTGCAGGAGTAAATTTTTGTCAATCCCTCTCACCCCTAATAACAAGTTCAGTGGCTGCCATTATTAGGAAACCAACTGATGTTCTTTCTTAGCTTTGTCTGACTGACACTCCCAGCAGGAAAGAGGGATTTTGGATTCTCATAGTGAGCTAGTCTGGACAAGTCCTAGCAGGTTTCTTGGCAAGATTTTAGAAGTGGTTTATCATTGCCTGCCTCCTCAGGCTGAGAAACAGTCCTGGCCCAGATCCCTCAGCTAGCCTGATGTTTTAAGTGGAACTAGAACTCAAAATCTCCAATTTCTAACCTGATACCTTAAAGTGAGTCCAATTTTAAGACTGCCACTGTCTTAAAGGAAAGGACCCATCAATGGATCTCTGAATCTTATATAATGGTATAGTGACTAGAGTACTGAAGCAGACCTAACTTTTAAGTCCATTCTTGGCTGTGGAAACACACCAGATGAATTTTGACTGGTCACTCTAATCCCGGCCTATTTCAATGGGTAGCTACTGAGGAAGTAAAGCAAAAAGTGAACATGAAAAAAAAAATCCTGGAACATTTTTTTTGTAAATAGTTGACTGAATAAAGGGTACAATTTCACCCTTCATGTTTTTTGTGGAATTGCTAATTCTGTGGATAATGGGGCTTCTTTAGGTGCTTTAAAATTATAATTATAGACCTTGTTGTGAATGAATAAATGTTTAATAAAGTTATCTAGAGCTTGAAGTCAAGTGCAGGGTTCTGGCCCTGCACTTCTGATTGGCTGTTAAATGGCGAGATCAGATTGGTCCGTTCAGGAGAATCTGATTGGCCATTAGCAAGCCGTTCTCATTGGTCAACGGAGCTAGTGCTCCCAGGTTTTCATTGGTTCAATAATTAATAAGTTGCCTATATAAGGAAGGCTATAGCAGCCACTGAGTTGAGCTGTCACACCATGTAAATAAAGAGTTGACGTTCACTGTTTCACCGGCTCGTCTCCATTCTTCGCACCCATGCTCCACACTTAACGCTGGCGACAAGGATGGGATGTGGAGACGTCAGAGCTGACTGAACAACGAAGAAGACAACCGAGCACGTGGCTGAAACGCACAATGGTGGAACCATGTCCGGCATCGTCATACCATCCGCTCCGTTTGACCCAGCGCAAGAAGACTGGGAGTCCTACATGGATCGTTTCCAAATGTTCTTGGAAACCAATAATTTGAAGGATGCCACAACTAGGAAGAAACGGGTGGTATTCCTAACGCATTGCAGGCCAACCGTATTCAAGATGGCCAAGGCACTAGCAAAACCGGCTGAAGTGAAGTCTATGGACTGGGACGTCCTTGAACCTCTACTGAGGGCCCACTATGCACCGACCGTACCAACGCTCGTAAGATGGCACGAGTTCTACCAAAGAAACCAGCGGAAAGGAGAGCGTTGCTGATTTCGTTGTGGACCTCCGAAACTTGGGAGGCCTCTGCGGGTTCGCCGACCTGGAAAAGGCTTTGAGAGACCGAGTAGTTCTGGGATTAGATGTGCTAAACGTGCAGAGCAAGATAATGGCGAAGGGCGACATTAGCCTTGCCGATGCCATCGCTGATGCTACTGCAGCAGAAGCAACCAGGAAGTCGGCTGCCCAACTGTGCCGCAACCGCGCTCCGACACACCAACCAACCTGCGACATTTCACCTAAGTCAGAAGGACAGCTCTTGACGGCCCACCACGAGGACCTCTCTTCGTCGTCAGACAGCGACAAAGAAGAGGTCCATCGACTGTGGTCCGATCAGGACCATTACCCAAAGTCCCAACAACCATGCGCTGGCTGCGGGGCCAACCATTACCGGTCAGAATGCAAATTCCGCGACGCGCTCTGCCATGAGTGCGGGAAACGAGGCCATATCGGACAGGTCTGTAGAAGCCTCCTAGGACCCAGACAGACCTCAAAGGGGGCCAACTATTGCCAATCGACAGGAAACCGTCCTGTAAGGCAAGAACCAGTAAACCACTCCTACAGAAACCGAACCATGAATCGCCCAACGAAGCGAGAAACTATCACTATCGGTCACGCCTCTTCCTTGGATGCCAAGAAAATCCGAATTAAAGTGGCCATCGGAAATCAGCCCTGCCAAATGGAAGTTGACTCGGGATCGTCTCTCTCAATGGTTTCCTGGAAGACCCTCAAGCAACTTATCCCTACTATTCGGCGCCAAGACCTTTGTTCCCAAAGACTCATACTTAAAGACTATCAGGGGAACCGGATTCCAGTTGTAGGATCCAGTCGAGTCCGGGTCTCGTTCAAAAGCCACACAGCGTACTTACCCCTGACTGTGATCGACAAGGACTGGCCTAGTCTGTTAGGCCTCCAATGGTTCGCACCACTCGGCATTGAAGTGGCAGGCATTAACCGAATCGGCAGCAGTGACTGGGAGGAGGACCTCATCCATGAATTCAGGGACGTCTTCACGGAAAAGCTAGGTGAGTACAAGGGGACCCCGATATCATTTAGCCTTAATCCAAAAATAGCTCCCATCCGCCTTAAGCCTCGTCGAGTTCCGTTCGCCCTAAAGCCGAAAATCAATGAATACCTTGATAAGTTAATAGCCCAGGGAGTGTTAGAACCAACCGATCACTCCCTGGGAGACCCCAATCATGACACCCATTAAGCCGGATGGTTCGATTAGAATTTGTGGGGACTACCGAGCCACTCTGAACCACGCCCTGCAGCAAAACCCATATCCGGTGCCGGTGGTGCAATACCTCCTCCATTCCCTGGGGGGCGGAAAAGTCTTCGCTAAACTAGACTTAGCTCAGGCTTATCAGCAACTGCCGGTTGATGAAAAAACGGCACAGGCACAGATGATCGTGACGCACCGAAGTGCCTTTAAATGTATGCGGCTCCAATTCGGAGTGAGTGTAGTCCCGGGGATCTTTCAGAGCCTGATGGAAAGACTATTACAAGGGATTAGAGGCGTTGTCCCCTACTTTGACGATGTGTTAATTGCTGCCCCTACTTCAAAAATTTTACGGGATCGTTTAAGATTGATTCTCCAGAAATTCAAAGACGCAGGCCTTAAAGTGAAGAAAAATAAGTGTAAGCTGTGTACAGATCATGTCGAATTTTTAGGGTACCTAATTGATAGTCAGGGCATTCACCCTACAGATAGCAAATTGAGAGCAATAAAAAACGCTCCCAGACTCTGGAATAAGGCCGACCTCCAGGCGTTTCTAGGCCTCATCAATTTTTATAACGTATTCTTGCCGCACAAGGCGACTGTTGCTGAACCTTTACATCGTTTACTGGACAAAAAAGAAATTTGGGTATGGGGTCATAGAGAAGAGCAGGTGTTTCGTAATGTGAAAAAACTACTGACTTTGACGCTGTACTAATGCAGTACAATGAAACCTTACCATTAAATATCACGTGTGATGCATCGCCTTTCGGAGTGGGCGCCATTTTGAGCCATGTATTGCCTAACGGTAGCGAAGCCCCTGTTGCCTATTTTTCAAAGACGCTCTCGAAAACTGAGCAAAATTATAGCCAGATTGATAAAGAAGCCCTTGCAATTGTGTCGGCTGTCAAAAGATTTCATGAGTACGTGTACGGCCGGGCTTTTACTATAGTGACTGACCACAAACCTTTGCTGGGAATAATAGCTGGGGATAAGCCAACCCCCTATATATTATTTCCCAGGATGACTCGCTGGTCAGAATTCTTGGCTGCTTATAATTATCAGCTGCAATACCACCCCGGGAAAGCTATTCCCCATGCCGACGCGTTGAGCTGAGCACCGCTTCCAGAGACTATTGACCCCGCGCCAACAGTGACAACGTTGCAGATCGAGGCACTTCGTACACCGCCATTAACCGCCCGTGATATCGCGAGAGAAACAAAATGCGACCCCGCCTCAGCACGAGTCCTCACGTGGGTGGAACGCGGATGGCCATTGGACCAAGTATCAGACGACTTTGTACCATTCAAAAGTCAACAAACAGAGTTGTTTTCTCAAAAGGGCTGCATCATCTGGGGCGATAGTCATTATCCCAGAACGACTCCAACAAACACTACTAAGAACCTTGCACGATGGCCACCCGGGCATCGTGCGCATGAAGGCCCTCGCACGAAGCTACGCATAGTGGCCAGGCATCGACAAGCAAATCGAGATGTGGGTCAAAACTTGTCATAAATGCCAGGAAGTAAGCAACGCTCCACCAAAGGCAATCCCAACCGAATGGGAGACACCGCGGGGACCCTCGTCCCGTATCCATCTGGATTTTGCTGGGCCGACCAAAGGCCACACCTTCTTGTTAACCATGGACGCCTACTCGAACTGGCTCGAAATCCACCAAATGAGGAACACGACAACCGAAGCGGTCATTAAAAAACTAGAAAGACTGTTTGCAACCCACGGATTACCAGATGTTCTGGTATCCGACAATGGGCCCCAATTTACTGCCCTGTCCTTTGAGCAGTACCTGGCGGACCGTGGTATTCGACATGCGCTCACTTCGCCTGCACATCCTGCGGCCAACGGAAGGGCCGAGCGCATGGTACAATTCGTCAAGAAAACGCTACAGAAAGTGGACTATGACAACATCGAAGAAAAGATAAACCAAATCCTCTTTTTACAGCATATCACTCCACACAGCGTCACCAATAAAACTCCCGCCGAGCTGCTAATGGGACGAAAGCTCTGCTCCCACCTCGACCGGTTACACCCAGCATACGAACCAGAGAAACCACTTGGATCCAGCGGCCGATGCCGTACTTTCTAGGTAGGGGATTTGGTGTTCGCTAAAAATTTATTGGGCAATCCGTTCTGGGTAGAAGCGACTATGGTCCGTGTAACCGGCCTGAGATCATATCTTGTACAATGCCCTGACGATAGACTTTGGAAGTGCCATATCGATCAACTATAATCAAGGCTGCAGTCAGGGATCTCTGAATCCCCTAATAACCAAACTGGGGGGGGGGAGAGATACAGAGGAAGATGAACTTAAATTAGCAGAAAACCTTTTTGAAGGAAACGATAGCGGAACGGAAACGCGAGAACAGGAATCAGGGATGGGAGTGAGTTCACCTCAGGGTGATACCGAAGATGTTGTGACAACGAAAACGCGAACTCAGAAACAGAGACACCCCTTTCACCAAACAACGCCTTACCTCAGCAAGAGTGCAGCCAAATACCGGGTGCACAGTGGAAATCAAAAAGACTAACAAAATAACCATCCTACCTCAAGGACTACATGACCACACCCCGTAAACGGAACCCGGGGGGAAGGGGTGTTGTGAATGAATAAATGTTTAATAAAGTTATCTAGAGCTTGAAGTCAAGTGCAGGGTTCTGGCCCTGCACTTCTGATTGGCTGTTAAATGGCGAGATCAGATTGGTCCGTTCAGGAGAATCTGATTGGCCATTAGCAAGCCGTTCTCATTGGTCAATGGAGCTAGCACTCCCAGGTTTTCATTGGTTGAATAGTTAATAAGTTGCCTATATAAGGAAGGCTATAGCAGCCATTGAGTTGAGCTGTCACACCATGTAAATAAAGAATTGAAGTTCACTGTTTCACCAGCTTGTCTCCATTCTTCGCACCCATGCTCCACACCTAACAGACCTGATTACATTATGTCTCATTATCAGGATTAGAGAGTACCTGTTGAACTAATGGGGTAACAGCAAGTGGCCTTGAGGATCTTCTCATGTGGTTCCAGAGATAAGCCAATATTCAGAGACTTGCTTAGACACATCAACTGAATTTTGCATCAGAAATCTATTCTGGCTCTATCCGCCATTCTTTTCAAGAGGGAGGGAGAGAGAGAAAAAAAGAGAGAGAGGGAGAGAGAGAGAGATGTCCCACAACTTCAACACATTCTCAAAAAGGACAATAATTTCAAGTTTCTAGCCTTCATGTTTGTAAGGTGTCAACCTCACTAAGCATAGTTTTACAACTGATTTGTAGTTTATACCTCCTCTTTAAACAAAAAAGTCAGGAATCTTTCAGGAAAGCTATTATTATTTGGAAGAAAATCATGGGAATGAGAACTGTAATAGGCTGTAATAGGCAGAAGAGGACAAACAAGTATGACAGAAAAAGAACATTCTGGAAGAAAACTTGGAATTAAAAAGGCTACATTGATCAATACTTTCTTTTCTCAAATTACCCTCTTAATGATTTGCCCATTCCTTCTGTTCCCAAAGGCGGTTCTACCTTCCTTCCTCTTGATAATACATGTATGTGTACAATGTCTGTCTGCCATAATTATATCATGATTGTCCAACAAGGAGGAAAGTGGGATATAAATAATGAAAATAACTAAAGCCCTTCACTTTTGATTGGTTTAAAATGTGAGGACCAGCAACTTGACTTTGGCTCCTGTCTCTGTCGCTGAGATGAAGAATGACTTGCCCCGAGGAAATGTTCAGGTTTTTGGCCCTCTCTCAGTTTTGGCCTTTTCTAGGATGCCTGATAGCAGACTACAATTTGCAATTGTTTTTTTTTTCTCTCTCTGAAGGCTTCAGAGAAGCTGCTCCCCAGCAGTCACTCATGCAACCAATGAATGTTTTGCTTCCCAGCTCTGCCCTGTCACTCAGAGCCCAAACCGTCAGTTCAGACTTCTGATAAGGCCTTATCAGAGCTGCCCAGCTCTGCTAACTCAGAGCTACTATGCCTTGCAGCTTTCGCACCGCCCTAAGAGCTGGGCTGGGGAAAGCAGCAAGCTGCATGATTCATAGGCTGGGGAATTCAAGGGGATGACTGAAAGGATTGGCTCTCAGGCACCCCTCTGCTCCCTGGCTCAGCCAGACCAAATGACACCTGTGAAATGGTGGCAAGATTTGCAGAAATAGGCTTGCTAAAAGGAGGAAGAGCAACCATGTTGGCTTGGTCCCAAGCAACCCACAGACAATTCAAGAGGGGCAATCCCAGACCTCCTCAGTGTTGCAGTGAATGATGGGAACAATCATATCCTACAAACAATCCTATGGTTGCTCCCCTCTCCTCACATCCTCTATGGTGTTGCGGTGAAATGGGCCCTTTAGAAACTTTGCCTTACTAGGTCGCCAGCTTCTGTTGCGTTCAGCTTAACTTAAGAAAACATATATATATATATATATATATATATATATATATTCTTCCAAATTAAATCAAGCAAGATTTGGTAGAAGCTTACCGGGGCTTTTTCCACAGCACAGGACAGCATCTTACTTCCAAATGCATTTTAATATTTTGCATGGTGGCTTTTGTAAGCCCTGATCCAATTACAAATAAATAACAATATTCTAATGCATAGAAAATATAGCCTTCCCTGAGATAAATTCATGACTTTGCAAGTCTCAGCAATGATAACAGTAACAACAAGAAAAACAATAATAATACATTGCATCAAAGAAAAATTGATAATAATTCTACAGCCTAAACATTCTGCCTGACTGTGACTAACCAAAATAATACAACAAGTTAGAATTGTTACCTTGCTATCGTGGTCTGTGCTGCACGGTCTTCTAAAATGAGAATGGACTGGCCAACTAAATATGATAGTTGTTTCCTAATAAATCTAGTTGTCTTTTTCAAGCTTAACCTGATAGCACCTGCTGCAATTCACTATCTGAACAGGCAGACCTACATTTGCAAGGAGAGGAAGGGGAGATTGTGCACTGCCATTTTGCATCCATAAATACCTATTTCTAGGCATCTCTCCTTATGTCAAGAGGTGTTTGAGCTCTAATTTCAAAGGCCTTTAATTTCTTAGCTGGGGGGAGAGGAATGGGGGGAGTGAATTGTGACGAGTGACAATTCCATTGTTAAAAGGCACTGGACAAAACCATCCTAAGGGCAGGGTAGGAGTTTTAATGGAGACTAATTTAGAGAACCAAAGAAGGCAGTTATTCGTTCTACTTCTCTGTCCTTCAGCATCACTCTCTGTCCTATATTTTTCTGATCAAGACTAATTACAAATAAAGCCAGAGCTCTGGTTTGAAGAATAGCTCTGCTGGACCAGTCATCTTGTATAATAAGCAGCAAATAAATTTAATAAATAAATCAGCTGTAGAACCAGCCAGTTAAGCATTCTGTTGCCATAATGGCCAATCAGATGCCTTCAAGATGCCCCTAGCAACCTCTTCTTTATGTTTCCCAGAAACTGGCGCCCTACTTCCAGCACAGGTCACACATAACCTTTGTGATCTACTGTACAACCGTTGATAATCTTGCCCTCCACTAAGTAACTATACTCTTTCACTTTTACCTCCACTGTGGTGCCATCTATGCTTTTCAGTATCCAAACCCAGAAGTTACCACCTGCTGTCCATGCCACCTTCTTTACATGAAAGCTCTGGAGAACAGTAATATGAAGCTGGAGAAAAGAGAGAGGGAGGGAGGGAGGGAAAGTCTATATCCTTCCCACCATGAAAGACTCTGCAAACGATATCTCACATTCTTGGATTCAACTAGTAAGAGATAAGACCGCAACAGATATGTTACTTCGATGATCAACTTCCTTGTTTTGTTTCTAATTTGCAGAAACTTAAATTCTCCTGTTATGTGTGGATGAGGTCTGGAGTTCTGTCATCCATGCTTATCCCTCAGCTTGCTAAACACAGTGGCCATTTCAGGCTTTAAGACATGTCCCCCGAAGTTAGATTTCTACTCTCCAACTTCAGACTCTGGAGCTTATCCTTGAAATGATTGCAGTAGGGAAGTGTTAATTTCATTGGGTTCATATAGAAGCCGTCTGAGTGTTCCCCCACATATAAACACACGTATACAGTCTTTTTCCCTGTTCTTCATCCTCCTTGTCAGGGCTCTTTGGAGAAGGCGGAGACATCATTTGGGTGTCTGCTTTTTTTTTTTGGTCCCCTCCCTGTTTCTCTTCAGTCTTCTCTGTCATCAACAGGCTGGGATCTTTTAAGAGGGTTCAATTGAACAGATCAGCAGCCAGAAGTGGAAACACTTTCCTCAAGGTCAGCCCAACTTTTCTTATTCTCCAATTCTGTGGGACCAAGAGACGTTCAGAACGTAGAGAAGGTTTGTCCTCAGCATCAGGTCAGTTTGATCCACTATATGGCCCAAACGCCGTGCTTTAAAACATGCCCGTTGCTTTATGGTTGGGATTTTTAATGACCGAGAGATGGCCTGGAAATGCTAAGAAAGGGAACTAGTATTAAATAAATAAAAAATAGACTGAAAAATACAAGCTGGAAAAAGAAATTGCACAATGGTTGGCTGAAGATAAGCTTTGTCTAGCTGAAGTTGGTCTGCTTAAATTGAAACATAAAACAGGGCTGGTTGTATTTGTCTGTAAGGGAAATGCATTTGGCACATGGGTAGTGGTACCCTATCTTAGCTCTTGTTTTGCATATTTGGGTTTGATAAAACAGGTTCTCAGTTGGTTTGGGGCAGCTTCTCATGCTTCTCGCATTTATGTATGGCATGATCACAGCCGTAGGTAATGGAAAAATGAGATGTCTTCTCTGCCGGAAGTAGTAAGATGGGTGGTTTACTTGCCTGCTTTCTTCCTTTTCTAAAAATTAAGGAAGGGATAATATTCCAACCAAATGTGTTAGAAATAATAGAATCATTGGAAAAAGCTACTGATAACAATGGAAGTGAGTATTTACTTCTAAGAAGTGGTCTTAGAATATGTGATACAAACAAATAAGTGAACAAAAAGTATCTTAGGGAATTGAGATTGTTTTTTTAAAGCTGTATGTTTTGGGGATAATGTGGACAGATTACCAACAATTCAGAAGGATTTCTGTAAAAATATACAAATAAGATAGATTTGATCATTGAAGAGCAGGATATAATAGAGGCATAAATCAACAGATAACCGATGCATGTCAATTTCCTGCCAGGGCAAGATGAGAGTCTCTATCTGGAGAATAAGTCTTAACAGATAGATGGGAGACATTCATTGGGATCTGGTGAATGCAGTAAGACATATGTTTGCCGAAACATATGAAGGATTAGGTAGAGTGCACTGATATTCTGAATTCTTCCAAACTGGGTTGGAATTCTGAGTTTTTCTTTCTTCCTCAGTGAAGTAGCATTCTGCATTCCAGTTGTTGGAAACAAAGTAAAAAAATAATCAGAGAAAACATGGCGTATTTTTTTTTGTCCAGTTACTATGAAAAACTAATGTGGAGAATATCAGGTGTAAGGAAAAAAAGGCTTGGCAGCTAGCTGATGATCAGTAAAGAGGCTACAAGTTATTACGAGAGAAAAATATAAATTTAAAAAGAAAATATACTGTATGGTTGGCAGAACAGAATGGCAAAAGGAGAGCATTGCTTTGAAATGGATCATATGATGCTCCCTCCTACACTATAATTCCGTGCCCTTGCTTTTCAGCCAAGAAGGATTTTGCATTCATTTTTATAAGCAAGCCATCAGGCCAATTGGGTTATGTCAGAAAGATGCTTGAGGAGTAGTTCCATATAACTACATCTAAAATCTGGATGTTCAACTTCCTGGGGGGAAAAATGGACCCAGCACTTTATATGACATTGGAACAGTGCAATGTCATGAATGAGCCTTAGAGACAGGGAATCTGACTTCAAGCCAGGATTTAAACATTGATTCCTTTGCTATGGACATAATATCCTGAGTTATGCTCATGGATGCTCATGGATATATAAACAGATACATTTAATTTTCATTGAACATTTTTCTTAGGAGAAAAAAAATGCCTCAAAAGTCTGCAACCAAAGAATAAAGAAGGGGAAGCATACTGAGGCTGGGACCCTATGACTGTGCTTTCCTTTATGCTAAGCAGACTTGGTTATGCTATAATTAATCTGAATTTTAATGGAGCCACAAAATCCGTTGGTGTATTAGCAAGATATAATCACAATTCTCATGGCACTGTGTCCTTGCAATGATCTCACAATGCAGACCATTATTATTATTTCCATGTTGTGGTGGGTGTGTAGGCTAAGAAAAAGTAGACCCCCTCCTTTCCACCCAGTGAGTTACTTTCAGAGGCAATTTGGAACTGAGAATGTTCAAGCTTATATTCTTTGTGACTATACTATACCAAATATAAACATGTTTACTACCTATGTAAACTTCCAGGATAGTAGGATTTATATTTCTAATGAAAATTCTTTAGAACCAAAAAGGAAAAGCAGTTTGGTTTAGTGATTAAAGTTCCAGGCTAGAAAACAGGGGACTGTGAGTTCTAATCCTGTTTCAGGGATGCAAGCCAGCTGGGTGACTTTGGGCTAGTCATCTCTCTCAGCCCAGTCCACCTCACAGGGTTGTCATTATGGGGAAAATAGAAGGATGAAGGACTATTAGATATCTTTGTCATCTTGAGTTTTATAAAAATAATAAAAGGCAGTTGTTTTTTAAAATATGCTCTCATCTTTAGTCATTGGCAGTAGAATGTTCTGTCAACCTTGACCTTGTCCGGAGTCCTTGTGACACTGGCTTTGTC
Source organism: Hydrophis major (assembly GCA_033807585.1). Taxonomy (NCBI): domain Eukaryota; kingdom Metazoa; phylum Chordata; class Lepidosauria; order Squamata; family Elapidae; genus Hydrophis; species Hydrophis major. Next base: position 228,058,004 of record CM066329.1, read on the forward strand.
TTGCTCATCGGCGAGAATTTCCCAACAGTTTTTTGTAGTATAAATAAAGCAGGGGGCCCCAACCACCGGGCCCCAGACCGGTACCGGTCTGTGGATCATTTTGTACTGGGCTGCAAAGAATGAATAATCATGATTAAAATATATATAAAAATATGTTTTTGCTTCCTGGTGTCTTATTTTGAAAGACAACCACTTCTGCCCTCGCCTAACTTCCGCGCTTGACTCTTTGGCATGTATTTATCCTGCATCAGCAATGCAAGCTAGCCCTCGCAAAATGAGCCAGAAACAGAGTTCACTGGAGAGTTTTTTTGGAAAGGGTAAGTGACGGGTTCATCGCTTATTTATTTACTGTTATTGGAACCTTCACGCCCCTACCCGGTCCTTGAAAACGTGTTTCTGCGTGAAACTGGTCCCTGGTACAAAAAAGGTTGGGGACCACTGGTATAAAGTACCCGACAGCTATAAAAGAGAAAGGAGTCAAGAGAAGTCATTGTTATAATGACAGTTTGTTCTCCATCATCACAGAAAGGATTTGCTTCTACTAAAAATGACTGCTGGGAAAGACTAAAAACATGAAATTGGGGAAGAAAAGACTACTTATGAATGAGTCTTGAATAAAGTGAAGAAGAAGAAGAAGAAGAAGAAGAAGAAGAAGAAGAAGAAGAAGAAGAAGAAGAAGAAGAAGAAGAAGAAGAGGAGGAGGAGGAGGAGGAGGAGGAGGAGGAGGAGGAGGAGGAGGAGGAGGAGGAGGAGGAGGAGGAGGAGGAGGAGGAGGAGGAGGAGGAGGAGGAGAAAAGAATTGTAGCATAACAGTATATGGAGAAAGGTTACAAGAAACTGCATGGATGAATAATAAAGATGAAGACATAGACTGGCAATGAAAATCTGGCTTGATAATATACGCAAATCTGGAATGCAGTGAAAGGGAGGAAATTCTTATTAGTGTTTTTGTCTCTCTCTGTAAAGCCTCCCTGCCGATTTCCTTCTGCTCCCAGAAATATTTGAGTCTGGTTTAGTACCTGTCCTGGTAAGAATCCATGCAAAGTTTGGGAAATAGGTTTGATATTCCTTGCCTGTTTGTTTGTTTTTTTTTTTTGGGGGGGGGGGGAGTGGTTCCCTTCCCATCCTGGTTCAGAATGCTGCCAAAACTGTTTAGAGAGAATGACATCCATACCCAATATTTCCACACCCTCTTTCCAAGCTGTTGATTTACCTTCAGCCTTGGCTCTCAAATCCCTGGATTCTTTCAAAGGCTGAGGTTCCATCATCCTACAAAATTTCTGATGAGAGATGCAATGAGTTGAGAGAGGCTCACTGCAGGGAGCATCTGATCTGTTTCAAGGATTAACTTTGCTGTTTTAGTTGCCCAGATAACAAACACCCTAGAGAGAATTATCTGAATTATCTGGGGTTGGTAATGATAAAATGCTGTAATCATCCCTGGGACCCACATCCTTTCTTCTCTTTCCCTGCAGCAGGGTTGACTTATGGGTAGGGCATCAACTGTAATTTGGGCTAAAATGAAATATTAAAAAGGAAATTTCATTCTTGCTGATAACAGCTGGTGCGGCTGAAAGATAAGGTGATGTCTCCAATGTTTGTGACAGAGTTGGTTTGATGTATCACTGTTGAGTGGGGGAGGGAATAGAAAATCTGGAACATTTTTACTGCTGACATGTTGGATGTCAGCAAACATGCCTACCATTGCAAAAAAAAAAAAGCACACCTCAACCAAAACACCATTCTTGTTTTGTCCTGGAATTACACAGCAAAAGTTGAAATGTGCTTCATTAGAATTCACATTAGAAAATGTGAATGGACTGCAGAACAGCCTTTTACAACCATTATAGCTAAAGCAAGTTCCTATAAATGGGCAATTCCTAAAGCAAAAAAGGCAGTTCTGGAGCTGCAAATGGTCCTCAGGAGTCTTAAATGCAATTCCCAAGATTCTCCAAAGGTTGCAACCTATTGATATTTTTTAACATAAGATAAATGGGAATTCATTACATGCATGGGGAATGATGCCAACTTTGTTTATTTAAAGGTAATTCTATTTAAATTAAAAATAACTAAAGTCTAGTTAGTTTTATCGTTGTGCTGATTGTCTAATTTTGAAATGCATATCAGCTCAAATAGTATGGCCAACATCTGGAAAAATGTTGCGTCTTTGGATCCTAGACTTACCAGTCAAAAGTCATGAAGCAGCTTTTTTGGGTCTGTGGAAAACAATGGAAGTCCTGGGGATGCACTGAAGGATGGCTGCTGGAAAATGGGCACACTTCCCCATACCCCAAAGGATAATTGCATAATAAAAACCTGGTCTTTAAACACTCAAAATCCCTGCCCTAAACTGACAAATTCTCTGCAATCTATAAGCTTAGGCCTGAGCAATTTTTTTCTGTTAAGAATTCACCTGTTCTGGAGGAAAGTTGGTGGGGTCTGCATGCTAATAAATAAGTAGGGCTAAAAAGGTTTGGCAGAGGAGGGGAGAGCCATGCTTTCTCTTCATCTAACCCTTCTTTTTCCTGTGGTTTCTCTTTTTTTACTCTCTCACTTGTTCTCTTTTTCTCTCAATTTCCCTGCTTGTGCCTCCACATAATAGGTAGGTATGATGACCCGGGGTGTGGAACAAAGGCAACACAGTCAGATAATCAGTAGGAGTCCCTTTATTAGCTCCAATTTTGTCCCCAATGTCCTGGTTACCTTCTGGTCTGGAGAAAAACTCTCCCAGGAACAGCCTTTGGCTGCAGAGAATTAAGTCCAAAATGTGGTCAGCAAAAATTGTAACTATAAGTCCAATCAAGGCAAAATGAGGTAATTGGTCCAGCAGGGCAGGAGCAAGAATTCCAGACGTGAAGGTACTGTAATAACTCAGCATGGTTGGGAAGACGTCAGGAACACAGATAACCAAAGTCAACAGAAGATAAACTCACCTTTGCTCCCAGCAGCTGCTGCAGTCAGCATGCATTTCTTTTAAATTCTCTTCCCAGGTGTGGTTAATGAAGGGAATAATTTCCTCCCCCATAAGCCATACAACCCACATTGTTCTCTTCTCTGTTCCTCCCTGCATGCCCTAAGATGAAGAGGGGGTGGGCCTGAGTCTTTCTCTGAACTCCCTCTCCCTTGTTCTACCTCTTCCCTGCTCTGCCCAGCCAGACTTTGCCCTTCCCCAGTTTCCTCCACAGCCAACGGAGCCACACTCCCATTCCCTGTCAGCTGTTCATCTTCCTCCTCTTATTCAGACTCCAACAGAGGCATGAGAGTAGGCTTCAAGTGATAGGCTAAGAGCCAGAATAATTGCTTGTTGGAATCAGCCCATGAGCTGCAGAAATAGGTTAAGGATCACAAGTTGCCCATTCTTTTCATGAACCAGTATGAAACTCCATTGTACTCAGGAGGATTTAATTCGGTGACACTGTAGGCATGCTTGCAGAATTAATGCTTTTGTACTATAATCACTGTACTGTAATCGCTAAGGGAACTATTTAACCTAATGAGGAGAAGTCTTAGGGGAGACCTGATAGTCATTTTTCAATACTTGAAGGGCTGTCATAGGGAAGAGGGGGTGGATTTATTCTCCATAACACCTGAATGCAGGATGAGCAATGGGTGAAAACTTGTCAGAGGGAGGTCCAATCTGGAAATAAGAAGGAATTTCCTGACAATATCTGCTGGCAGTATTTTACCCTCTGTGTTCTTACTGATTTAAATTCTCAAGAAACACAAGGGAAGGGGCACAACTTGGGTAATTTTTGATCTGCAAATAGGCAACTTTAAAAAGCCTTCTCAAATGGCACAAATAAAATAGAAAAAAAGAATAATCCATAGTATTGGAAGGGATCTTGGAGGCCTTCTAGTCCAACCCCCTGACCTTATACCATCCTGGACAAATGGCTGTTATTAGGAATATAAGTCACCTAACAGGTATTTGGGTTAGAAATATATAAACCAGGACAAACATTTTAGTACTATATCTTTAAGGCAATGCAAGAGCATGCAGTTGGGTGTGGTTTCTCAAACAGCCATAAGATGGAGCCAGAAACCTGGGTTGTTTAGTCTTAGTCTCAGAAGAGAGTGTGTCTGAGTGAGTATCTCTGTTTCCTTCTGTTGGAAAATATTGCCGTTCCTCCATTTCTTCTAATTGAATGATATTACTGGATTTAATGTAAGTCTGATACTGAACTGTTTTTGACACTGGAATTTGATATTTGGATTATCCCTGGATTGAAAAACTGACTGATTTAACTGTAAATGACTTTTGGACTGCTTATTTTGGACTTGGCTTAAACCTTTTTGGAAGTAAAAACCTACATTTACTGTACAGCGTATCTGTGTGCTCTGTGTGTATTATTCCAACACTACTCTCTATATGTCTCCCTGTATGCGCTCATTCTCCTAACAGGGAATTACCTCAACAGCTGTCCAATATTTTCTTAAAAAACTCCAGCCATGGAGCACCCACCATTCCGGGAGGCAAGCTATTCCACTGATTAATTGTTCTCACGGTCAAGAAATCCCTTCTTATTTCCAGATTGCATCTCCCTCTGACAAGCTTCCACCCACTGCTTGTCTTGCACTCAGATGCTATGGGGAATAAATCTAACCCCTCTTTCCCATGACAGCCCTTCAAGTATTGGAAGACGACTATCAGGTCTCCCCTAAGCCTTATCTTCATTAGGCTAAATATGCCTACTTCCATCAGCTGTTCATCATCATATAATTTAGCCCTTACTTTCTTGGTTGCTCTTCTTTGCACTCTTTCTAGAGTCTCAACATATTTTTGTATCATGGTGACCAGAACTGGACTCAGTATTTCAAATGTGGTCTCATTAATATAGTATAGAGTGGCACTATCATTTACTGTGAACTTGATGCTGTCCCTCTATTGATGCAGCTCAGGACTGCATTGGCTTTTTTGGCAGCTGCAGTGTACTGCTGACTCATACTTAAGTGGTAGTCCACTAGGACACCTAGATCCTTCTCACGGGTACTACTGTTGAGCCAGGTATTGCCTATCCTGTATCTATATAGCTTGTTTTTTCCTGCAGGACCTCACTTTTCTCACCACTGATGAGAAAAAGTAATTTATATGTTCCTATATAAATGGCAACATAAAATAAGCCGGAACAGATATCAGAGAGCAGCCCTGCACTAATATTCTTCACAAACTCACAAAACAACATGAAATAGAAGAAATCAAGAGAGTGCTGTGTGGTCAGATTAAATATGGTACCCATGCAGTCCAGTATTCTGTATCCACGTTGGCCAATTGGAGTCTCATAAACCTAGAAGTTTTTCTACTCACAAAAGACAGATTGCCACTAATCCTGCCTCTGAGCTATTGTTACTATCAGTAGTGATCATTGATAGCTGTATCCTCCATTAGTCTATGGAGATTTTCAATCATCCAAGTCATAGTTGTCCCAAAGGTGCTATTCCAAAGGTGCTTTTCTGACTTCCTTGTTTTTTTTCATTGATAACATTTCGCTTTCTAATCCAAGAAGCTTCTTCAGTTCTGTTCAGTTCACTTCAGAACTGAAGAATCTTCTTAGATGAGAAAGTGAAACGTTTTCGAAGAAAAAACCAAGAAAGTCCAGAAAAGCACCTTTGAGACCTGCATCATAGTTCTTACTTTTCTTTTAAAGCTGTCCCTTTTACTTTGTCTTTAATAGCAAATTCCATAATTTTGTTCAAAACCTTTAGAAAGTAAATATCATCCACTAAATCACCCTGCCCATATTTTTGATATTCCCTAAGAACTCAAAATTAGTAATGTGTGTACAAGCCAAGATAATTTTTCTTCTGTATGGAGTAGTTTGGTTCTTAAGAACAGATTCCACCAGTTTGCCAACATGAGATATTAAATTATTTAGATTCCCTTCTCTCAAATTCTGCTCATTTTTTTAAATAACATTACATTGATTTCTTTTCCAATATTCCAGAGAGAGCAATCTTATAATTTGTTAACCAATGAACAGAGTCTTGATCAAGCAATTTGCCTGCTATCAATTTGTCAACTCCTAGAATTGCATTTTCAGTCACCATTATTTGTCACACCACTTTGAAGTGTTTTCCTGAAGATGCAAGTTGAGACTAGAGCTCTCTCTTACATTTTTTGTCATGAGAAAAGGTCTCAATTCGTCATAAACGTTTTCTGCAATGTCATTATTCTTTTTATTCTATATCCCAACCGTCCTCTTACAAGATTTTTGGCTTCTAATATATTTGGCTACATTCAGTTATGTCTTTTAATATTACTTGTTGTTTTTAAATCTTATTTGAAAGGGCATTTGTTTTGCACGAGATTGCATTCCTTTATATTCTTCTCATTTACATAAACCTTCCCATTATTCTTTCATTGATATAATTCCCAAACATTTTGGAGAAATTTTTCATATTTTTTTTCCCGAGATCCTTTTTACTACTGTGCTGATTTTTGAGAATGTTCTTGGTTGAGAATCAGATATGTTGGGGTGGAATTTTAAAAATGCAGGAAAATAAAACTACCCTTCGTTTTCCCAGTTAAACAATAAAAGCAGCTTCTTATAGACACCCAAAGGCCCTATGAAATAAAAGACCAAATCTTTGGGATAGGTTGGGCTCCTGCAAAAGGGTGTTCCCTAGGGGCATGAAGAACTGGTAGTGGAAATTCTGAATAGTTTGGAGAACTGGCAAAAACCACCTCTGACTGGCCCCTGCCCAATCTAGTCTCTGCCTCCCGAGTCCCAGCTGATCAACTGGATCTTCTTTTTGTTGCCCTGCATAGCAGAACAGGAGCTGAAAAGCAGATTAGTGGGGTGGGGAGGGGATTTTGCAGTATCTTTCCCCTGCCACGCCCACCAAGCCATTCCCACCAAATCACACCACTCCCACCAAGCCACGCCCACAGAACTGGTATTTAAAAAAAATGAATCCCACCACTGACACCGCCCACTCCTGATGGGAGGAACCCAAAGCATTCCCTCCTGGTTGTGTAGATGGATTCAGTTGGAAGGAGATTCATGTCCTTCACAAATCTGAGCAACCCCCATTTATAATTAAAATGATAAAACTTTTATCTATGTAGTTGATTATGAGTTGGTTCATTTCTTTTCTGAGATCAGAATAGGCATTTATCCAGAATGAGGATAATTTCAGAGCTTTGTTACTATAACTGTTTCTTCACCCCAGTCCCTGAACATCTCCCAGATTTCATTCCTGATCTCAAAGTCATTTTGGTTGAAGAGGAAGTTAAATTACTTTTGTGTTGAGAATTTGCATTCAGTCCCACAATGAGTCTATGAAATAATGTGAACTTGTCTAGTTGGTTTTATATGACACCTTCAATGATTTGTATTCTTCCCATTTTTAACGTCTGCGTTTGGAATCAGCCGAAGTTTCCAGCTATTTTGTAGTATAAATGTTCTAGTGTAATACTACTGTCGTGTAAATTATGCATGTTACGATTATCTATGCATATGTGACAGTAATTTGATTTGTTTTCCCAGCAAGAGTACAATGGGGGTACTAGATAAAGACTTGCAAAGATACTGGTGGCTACAGCTCTCAATCAGGAATAATAAGGAGTCTAAGAACATAACCAGATTACAAAGGAAGTTCAATCTCATTGAAAACAAGCTGTATCTCTAACCTCAGATTAGCTTACTTTCCAGGCCCTTCATGATTGACAAAAGCTATTTTGAACTTCAGGGGTAGAGTTCCATTGCTTTGCATTCTCCACCGCGCCCCTCGTTTTGTTTGTATCCATGTAGGCTCCTCATGCTATGCAAAGCCTAATTCCCCAAGATGTTGGAATCCCCATAGGAATACAAAGGCTTCAGAAGTCTTCATCAACATGAAGAAAAGTTTGCAGAGAGCAGGATTAACACAAAGATTATAATCCCTTTTCTTGAGCCTGAGCTAAATTTAGTTATTGGACATATATGCTCCTGCAGGGACGTAAAGAAAAGAAGATTTTGATTATCAGGGCTATTTTTTTATTTTTATTTATTTCTATCCCATCTTTATTATTTTTCTAAATAACTCAAGGCGGCGAATGTATTCAACATGCCTTCCTCCTCCTATTTTCTCCACAACAGCATAGATCTCTTTATTTTGTGTTGCTGTTGGGAATTCTCAAATAGCAATAGTACTTAGACTTCTATAATGCTTCACAGTGCTTTTACAGCCCTCTCTAAGTGGTTTACAGAGTCAGCCTATTGCCCCCAACAATCCGGGTCCTCATTTTACCAACCTCGGAAGGATGGAAGGCTGAGTCAACCTGGAGCCTGGTGAGATTTGAACTGCTGGCAGTCAGCAGACTTAGCCTGCAATACTGCATTCTAGCCACTGTGCCACCGGGACTGAAATGAAGACAAAGCTCAAGTTTGTAATTTTTGACACCAGATTAAAAGGCTTCTCTTCTATTATTTGATACTTCTGTGGAGGGAGGCAGCTACTGCTTGTGCTTAAAAAATGGCTTGAAATTAAGCATCAGGTTTAAGCATTGCCTTAAAATGAAAGTGAGATGAAACTTTGATCGTGAAGTTTTCCTACCTTATTCAGCAAATTTTGTGCATCATCTTTTCTACCTTTCCTAATCTTCCCCACTGCCGTATTCCTATTCTTTTCCCAGAAAACTTCCATTTAAAATATTTCAGTTCAACAGTGGGAACTTGAGAATACTCTAGTTAGATCATCGGTCCATCTGTCTTGATACTGCAGCAACCTGTCAAAAAGGACTGCTGTCCTAGCTGCATAAACTTAATATTACTTTACGGTCAAAAATTTATTCATGATCTTCTTTTGTTTGTGGTTGGGCACAATGTCCCCTATTAAAGAAATCAAATGAACGTAGCACAGCCTTTCTTAATAGATTTCTTCTAAATATTTAGGGATCACAATTCTCAGAATTTGTAGCTAGCATTAAGAGAACATCAGAGTTGCCGGCAGATTGACAAGCTGGTGTCCTCCAGATATTTGAACTGCAGGTTCCATAATCCTTCACATTTATCATAGTGGTTGGATTGATGGGACTCATAATTCAAATATCTAGAGGAAATCTGGTGTCTACTTCCGACTGGAAAAAATTCTATTCATTACGGATAATAGGATATTGGTTAATGAATGTTCATGGCTTTAATATTCCTCTGACAGTTTTGCATAGCACACTTGAAGAATAAATGGGTGACAAGTTTGTGGTTCTTGTGTGCTTTGGCTTATAACATGTTGCCTGAACTGGCCCACCATGCTATAGGTCTTCGAATTTGTTATTTGTTTGAACATAGCCCGTGATGGTTAATTAAGGACTTGGCATGTTGCATGAACCAAGCCCATGTATCATATCCCAGATGGCATACAGAATTAGATTTGACGCGTGGAAGCAGAATATGATGTTGGTGAGATATCTAGACATTGTTTATAGATTCATACTCTTAGTAAATGCATTTGTTTCGCATTTATTTGGAAAGGTATACATCTTTTTCTTTTTTTAAAGGAACACTGAGTTATTAACATTTTCAAAAACCTTTGGAAATTTTTCCTCAGAAAGCAAATGATGCTAAAACATTGTCCTGGGCCTTCCTTGGCTATTAGGGAACGTGAGTAGTATGTGTTAAGTTCTGCGCATGGGCGCAAGGAACGGAGACGAGGCAGTGAACAGTGAACTTCAACTCTTTATTAATCATTCTGAACAGAGCTTTCCCTAGGGCAGCAGCAGCCCTTTTATAGGGCAGGTTGCTGACCTATTAGCCAATGAGAAATATGGAAGTGTTAAACCCTTGAACCAATGAGAGTGGCTCGTTAACAGCCAATCAGATTCCCTAGAATGGACCAATCCGATATCGCTATTATCGGCCAATCAGAAATGCAGGATTAGAACCCTGCTTTTTCTTAAGGTTTGTTAAAATTTTATTTGAGCGCTTTTATTAGTTCATAACACCCCTTCCCCCCAGGTTCCGTTTGAGGGGTGCGGTGATGTAATCCCTAAGATATGTAGGTTGTTTTAACTGTCTATTGGATTTGTGCTGTGCCACCAGTTCCTGTCTGTCGTCCGGTTTTGGCGGGACGTTTTTGGACATATCTGGTACAGGCAGTTCCGCATCCTCACTGGATGACTCGGTGCCGCTAATGCTGTCATTGTTGTCTTCCGATCTTTGCGGGCTCGCCTCCGTTGAGGTATTCCTCTGTAGCGAGGAGAGTCCCCTCCCTGATTCTTCTTCATTTATCGCGCCCGATTGCTTCCTTCGCTTCTGCTTTCCACCATCTCGAATTTGATTTCTTCGACATCCCCTCCCCCCTCAGTTTGGGAGTCACAGGAGTCACGGGAACTGGGTTGTAGCCTAGAGCAAAGCTGATCTATATTTCCATATTTTTCCGTCGCAGGTTTGCACACAGTACGATCTGGGCCCAGTGGTTTGAATTACGGTTGCTTCAACCCATAATGGTTCGCCGGAGAGGTTTTTGGCGAAAACTAAGTTGCCTACCATGAACTCGCGGCATTTTCTGGTAGATCCACAGGGTTTCTCTGGCTCGTAGGACGGGTGAAGCTGGTCGAGGTGGGAATGGAGCTTGCGTCCCATCAACAGTTCAGCTGGGGTCTTGTTGGTGACGCTGTGCGGAGTGATGTGTTGGAGTAGGAGTATTCTGTTTATTTTGTCGTCAATGTCCCCATAGTCCATTTTGTGGAGAGTTTTTTTAACAAATTGTACTATGTGCTCGGCCCTGCCGTTAGCCGCAGGGTGCGCTGGCGAAGTTAGCGCATGGCGGATACCCCGGTCCGCTAAGTATTGTTCAAATGCCAGGGCGGTGAACTGGGGTCCGTTGTCGGAGACCAGAACGTCTGGCAGCCCGTGCGTTGCGAATAGCCTATTCAATTTTCGGATGACAGACTCGGTTGTAGTATTCTTCATTTCGTGGATCTTGAGCCAGTTGGAATAGGCATCCACTGTTAGGAGGAACGTATGTCCTTTAGTAGGTCCCGCAAAATCAACGTGGATGCGGGACCATGGCCCCCGGGGGGTTTCCCATTCTGTTGGAGTTGCTCTAGGTGGGGCATTGCTGACTTCTTGGCACTTTAAGCAAGTCTTTACCCAGGCTTCGATCTGTTTGTCGATGCCTGGCCACCACGCGTAGCTTCGTGCGAGCGCTTTCATACGCATGATGCCGGGTGACCGTCATGCAATGTTTTCAATACTGCTCGTTGTAACCGCTCTGGGACGACAACTCTATCTCCCCATAGGATGCAGCCTTTTTGCGAAAAAAGTTCTGTTTGCTGGTTTCTGAAAGGGGTGAAGTCGTCAGGGGTTTGTTCTATTGGCCATCCTTGTTCAACCCAGCTAGGAACTCGCACCAAGACAGGATCTCATTTTGTTTCGATTGCAATGTCTCTGGCTGTTAACGGTGGTGAATGTAGTGTTTCAATCTGGAGTGTCGTAAGGGTTGGAGCTGGGTCGTCGACGGTTTCCGGAAGTGGGGCACGGCTCAATGCATCAGCGTGGGGAATGGCTTTCCCCAGGCGGTGTTGTAATTTATAGTTGTACGCAGCTAAAAACTCTGACCAGCGAATCATTCTAGGTGACAATGTATAGGGGATTGGCTTGTCTCCCGCTATAATCCCTTGCAAAGGTTTGTGGTCGGTAACAATAGTAAAAACTCATCCATACACATATTCATGAAACCATTTCACAGAAGATACAACAGCAAGAGCCTCTTTGTCGATCTGGCTATAGTTATGTTCAGCCTTTGATAGGATCCTTGAAAAATAGGCAATAGGGGCCTCACTACCATTTGGTAACACATGATTCAAAATGGCTCCTACTCCAAACGGTGACGCGTCACATGTAATTGTTAAAGGCAGAGTCTCATTATACTGCATTAAAACAGCATCTGAGGTTAGTAAGTTTTTCACTTGTCTGAATGCATGCTCCTCTCGGTGTCCCCAGATCCAGGTTGCTTTTTTGTCGAGAAGTCTATGTAGGGGCTCAGCTACGGTCGCTTTCTGGGGCAAGAAGATGTTGTAAAAGTTAATGAGCCCCAGGAAAGCTTGGAGGTCAGTCCTATTTCTGGGTCTTGGGGCATTTTTGATTGCCCTTAGTTTGCTATTAGTGGGGTGAATGCCTTGTTTATCGATTAGGTACCCCGGGAACTCTACTTTATCTGTACACAGTTGACATTTATTTTTTTTAACCTTAAGGCCAGAGTCTTTAAATTTCTGGAGAACCATTTTAAGACGTTTTTCTAGTATTTCTCTATTGGGGGCAGCAATTAAAATGTCATCAAAGTATGGCACGACCCCCTTGATCCTTTGCAAGAGTCTCTCCATCAGATTTTGAAAAATCCCTGGGGCTGCACTCACTCCGAATTGGAGTCGGTTGCACTTAAAGGCGCCTCAGTGCCTGACAATCGTCTGTGCCTCTGCGGTTTTTTTATCTACAGGCAGTTGTTGGTATGCCTGTGCTAAATCCAATTTAGCGAAGACTTTTCTGCCCCCCAGGGAAATGGAGAAGGTGTTGTACCACTGGCACCGGGTAAGCGTTCTGTTGAAGGGCATGATTAAGGGTGGCCTGGTAGTCCCCACAAATCCTTAACAATCCATCTGGTTTGATGGGTGTTACAATTGGGGTTTCCCAACGAGCGTGGTCAGTTGGTTCTAAAACACCCTGGGTTATTAATTTATCGAGCTGCTCATCAATTTTTGGTTTAAGGGCAAAAGGTACCCGATGAGGCTTAAGGCGGATGGGGGCTACTTCAGGGTTAAGGTTAAATGATATCGGGGTCCCCTTGTATTCGCCTAGTTTGTCTGCAAAGATGTCCTGGAATTCCTGGACAATGGCCTCCTCCCAGTCATCGCTTCTGGTTTGGTGAATGCCGGCTACCTCGATCCCGAGTGGGGCGAACCATTGAAGGCCTAACAAGCTAGGCTTGTCATGGTCAACGACGGTCAGTGGTAATGATGCAGTACAATTTTTGAATGATACTTGGACTTGGCTGGATCCAACGGCCGGAATTCGGTTCCCCTGATAATCTTTGAGTATGATTCTTTGGGCTCTGAAGTCTTGCCGCCAGACGGCAGGGATTAATTGTTTAAGAGTCTTCCAGGAAACCATCGAGAGGGATGATCCTGAATCGACTTCCATCACGCAAGGCTGGTTTTCGATGGCGAACTTCACTCGGATCTTCTTTGCATCTAGCGATGAGGCGTGACCGATTGTAATGGTTTGGTGTGCCTCTTCTCGTCTCGTTGAAATGGCCAGTGTTTTATTTCTGTAGGAGTGGTTGTTCCATTGGTGGTTCAAATGTTCCCGACTCACAGGGCAATTCCCTGTGGTCTGGCGGTAGTTGTTTCCCCTCTGAAGTGGGCTGGATCCTTGCTTGCTTCTACAGACCTTCCCGATGTGGCCTCTTTTCCCACAGAAATGGCAGAGCGCGTCGAGGAATTTGCAATCTGATCACGGGTGGTTTGCCGCACAACCCATGCATTGGTGCGGTAGTCTTTGATTCCGCTGGGGGCGTTGGTCACGTTCAGACCAGAGCCGGTTGATCTCCTCCTCATCACTTTCTGATGATGATTCGAATTCCTCGTGGTGGGTTGCCATTGTGTGTCTCTCTAGGCGAGGTGAGGTATCGCTGGCGAGTTGACAGAGCGGTGCGTTGGTGCGGTGCATTCGGGCGGCCGTCTTCCTGGTTGCTTCTGCTGCAGTAGCATCCTTGATGACATCAGCAAGGTCGATGTCCCCTTTGGCCATGATCTTGCTCTGCGTCGTGTGGTCTTCTAATCCCAGAATTATTCGGTTTCTCAGAGCTTCTTTGAGGTCTGTAAACCCACAGAGGCCTCCCAGGTTCCAGAGATCCGCGATGAAATCTGCAACACTCTCTCCTTTCCGCTGGTCCCTCTGGTAAAATTCATGTCTTCGGACAAGCGTTGGTACGGTGGGTGCATAGAGGGCCCATAGAAGGGGTGCGAGGACGTCCCAGTCCATGGTTTTCAGCTCAGCCGGTTTCGCTAGTGCCTTGGCCATCTTAAAGACGGCAGGCCCACAATTGGTCAGGAACACTGCTCGCTTTTTTCCCTTAGTGGCATCCTTCAAGTTGTTGGTCTCCAGAAACATCTGGAACCGGTCTGTGTACGAGTCCCAGTCTTCTTGTGCCGGGTCAAATGGAGCGGGTGGTACGGCACTGCCGGACATGGTTTCCGCTGTCGATGTGCCTTCAGCCACGTGCTCTGTTTGGTGCTCTGTAGTGTTCAGTCAGCTCTGATGTCTCCGCATCCCATCCTTGTCGCCAGTGTTAAGTTCTGCGCATGGGTGCAAGGAACGGAGACGAGGCAGTGAACAGTGAACTTCAACTCTTTATTAATCATTCTGAACAGAGCAAAAAACCCTAAGGCAGCAGCAGCCCTTTAATAGGGCAGGCTGCTGACCTATTAGCCAATGAGAAACATGGAAGTGTTAAACCCTTGAACCAATGAGAGTGGCTCGTTAACAGCCAATCAGATTCCCTAGAATGGACCAATCCAATATCGCTATTATCGGCCAATCAGAAGTGCAGGATTAGAACCCTGCTTTTTCTTTAAGGTTTGTTAAAACTTTATTTGAGCGCTTTTATTAGTTCATAACGGTATGCATTAACGAAGTTCAGGGGATGATGCAGAGGAGGCCTCATTATTTAAAAAAAATATTTTTACCTGGAACTCATCACTTTCACTATGATGGGTGAAGCAGTATTTACTTGTCTGACAAAAGAATGGTTTAAAATAGAAATGGGAAAATACCTATTCCCCCCCCCATCTGCCACAAATGAGAGGGCAGGCAGGTGAGAAGAACCACCCTCCTGTTATTCCTATGTGCCATAACTTTTCTCTTAAACCTTCAGAACTGCACAGAAGGACCAGGTGGCAATTATCTGGCTTGTGAGCAAACAGCTATTTCCTCTGCATCATGGACCACTTTCAGCTTTTCTTTTGCTTTTCTAAACTCCTCCCAACAATACTAAATTAGACCAAAAGGCAAGGTGAAGTTAGTCTGAGGGCTGCTTGTGGTCCTTAGCTGCAAAGTATCTGTCCTGGTTTAAGAGAAACAGATGGAACTTCTTAAGTGGATCTTTGTCTAATCTGTTTAGCATTTGTGACTGGCCCAGCACCTCTGGAAGTTCAGAAGCAAAATGAGGAGTGGGGGGAGAACCCTCTGTCAATTCCGGTTATATGCTGCCTATATTCAGTTCCTCTGAGGTTGTCAGGTTTTACAGCTAAACAGGAAGCTACCAAAGATAAGGTTGCTTACACACAAGTGGGTGCTTACGTTTTATTTAATTTACACCACCCAATTCTTTACCAATTCTGGGCAATGTATAATAAAACCCAGCAAAATAGAAGTAGAAAAATTATGAAAAAAAGAAAAACCAAGAACTGATGGTAGATTCGACTAACCATATACACACACCCAATTGGCAGGGCGTCCCAAATGCTCCAGCCTAAGGCCTAGAACCACATGGCCTTCAAGGTTTTCTGAAATGCCAGCAGGATGGGAGCCACAGGGACATCAGAGGGAACCTCACTTTACTTGCTCTGGTTTAATTATTTGGTTTCAAATAGTTTTCTTCAGGTTGGCGTTTTTGAACATAACTCCCATCTTCCCTCAGCAGCACAAACAGATGTTATCTAATACAGGTAGTCCTCAACTTATGAGTACAATTGACCCTGAAATTTATGTGGCTAAGTGAGAAACTTGTTAAGTGAGTTTTTACTTAGCGCCTTTCCCCCCTTGCCGTTTGTTGTGAATGCATAAGATTTAATAAAGAGAACTGAGCTTGGAGTAAAGTGCAGGGTTCTGGCCCTGCACTTCTGATTGGCTGTTAACGGCAGGATCGGATTGGCCCGTTCCGGGGAATCCGATTGGCCATTAACAGAGAGTTCCTATTGGTTAAGGGAGCTAGCGCTCCTCGATTGTTATTGGTTAATAGTTACTGGGGTTGCCTATATAAGGAGGGTTATAACTGCCATTGAGTTGAGAAGTCACTATGTAAATAAAGAGCTGAAGTTCACCGTTCCAGAGGCTTGTCTCCATTCTTTCTCGCCCATGCTCCAAACTTAACACTGGCGACGAAGGTGGGATATGGAGACGTCTGAACCGACGGAACTAAGAAGAAACACCGAGCACGTGGCTGACGAAGCTATACAACGGAACCATGTCCGGTGGCATCGTACCACCTGCTCCGTTCGATCCAGTGCAGGAAGATTGGGAGTCCTACATGGATCGCTTCCAAATGTTCTTAGAAACTAACAACTTAAAGGACGCCATAGCCGGAAGAAACGGGCGGTGTTCCTAGCGCATTGCGGTCCAACCGTATTTAAGATGGCTAAAGCACTAGCAAAACCTAGAGAAGTGAAGGCAATGGATTGGGACGACCTCGAACCTCTACTTAGAGATCACTACGCACCGGCTGTGCCTTTGCTCGTGAGACAGCACGAGTTCTATCAGAGAAACCAGCGAAAAGGAGAAAGCGTCGCCGACTTCATAGCAGACCTCCGAAACCTGGGAGGCCTCTGCGGATTCGCCGATTTGGAAGAGGCACTGAGAGATCAAATAATTCTGGGATTAGATGCACCAGGTGTACAGAGCAAGCTGATGGTGAAAGGCAACATCAGCCTTGCCGATGCCATCGCCAATGCTACTGCAGCAGAAGCAACCAGGAAGTCAGCTGCACAATTATGCTGAAATCGCGCTCCGGTACACCAACCGACAGGCGACATTTTACCCAAGGCAGAAGGGCAACTTTCCATGACACACCACGAGGACCTCTCTTCGTCATCAGACATCGATGAAGAAGAGGTCCATCGACTGCGGTCCGACCGGGACCACCACCCGAAGTCCCTACGCCCTTGCGCTGGCTGTGGAGCCAACCATGCCAGGTCCGAATGCAAATTCCGCGACGCACTCTGCCATGAGTGTGGAAAGAGAGGCCACATCGGACGGGTCTGACGAAGTTTACAAGGACCCGGCCAGACTTCAAAGGGGGCTAACTATCACCAATCGACAGGAAACCATCCTGTAAGGCGAGAACCAGTAAGCCACTCCTACAGAAACTGAGCTTTACAGCAAGAAGAGGCTCATCATACTATCACTATCGGTCACGCCTCAGCCTTGGATGCCAAGAAAATCCGAATCACAGCAGCCATCGAGAACCAGCCTTGCCCCATGGAAGTTGACTCGGGATCGTCCCTCTCGATGGTGTCCTGGAAGACCCTCAAGCAACTCATCCCCACGATTCAGCGCCAAGACCTCCGTTTCCAAAGACTTATTCTTAAGGACTATCAAGGGAATCGAATCCCTGTCGTTGGTTCCTGCCGAGTCCGGGTCTCCTTCAAGAAGCACACAGCGTACTTACCGCTAACTGTGATCGACAAAGATCAGCCTAGTCTGCTAGGTCTCCAATGGTTTGCGCCACTTGGCATTGAAGTGGCAGGCATAAACCGAATCAGCGGAAGTGACTGGGAGGAGGACCTCATCCATGAGTTCAAGGACGTCTTCATGGAACGTTTAGGCGAGTACAAGGGGTCCCCAATCTCGTTCAGCCTTGATCCAAAGATAACTCCCACCCGCCTTAAGCCCCGTCGGGTTCCGTTTGCCTTAAAGCCGAAAATTGATGAACAACTCGACAAGCTAATAGCTCAGGGGGTGCTAGAGCCTACCGATCACTCTCCCTGGGAAACCCCAATCGTAACACCCATTAAGCCAGACGAGTCGATCCGAATTTGTGGTGACTACCGGGCCACCCTGAACCACGCCCTACAGCAGAATGCATATCCGGTGCCGGTGGTACAGCATCTCCTCCACTCCCTGGGGGGCGGAATGGTCTTCGCTAAATTAGACTTAGCTCAGGCATATCAGCAACTACCTGTTGATGAAAAGACGGCACAGGCACAAACAATTGTGACGCACCGAGGTGCCTTTAAATGCACCCGGTTCCAATTCGGAGTCAGTGTAGCCCCAGGAATTTTTCAGAGCCTGATGAAGAGGCTATTACAAGGGATTAAAGGCGTTGTTCCCTACTTTGACGATGTATTAATTGCTGCACCTACAAAAAAAATCTTATGGGATCGTTTAAAGTTAGTCCTACAAAAATTCCAAGACGCCGGGCTTAAGGTAAAAAATAATAAGTGTAAATTGTGTACAGATAGTGTTGAATTTTTAGGGTACCTAATTGACAGTCAGGGTATTCACCCTACCGACAGTAAACTAAGAGCAATAAAAAATGCTCCCAGGCCTCGGAACAAGGCCAATCTCCAGGTGTTCCTAGGCCTCATCAACTTTTATAATGTATTTCTACCGCATAAAGCAACGGTCGCTGAACCATTACACCAATTGTTAGACAAGAAAGCAAACTGGTTATGGGGTCATAGAGAAGAACAGGTGTTCCGTCATGTAAAAAAACTACTGATTTCTGACTCTGTACTCATGCAATACAATGAGACTTTGCTGTTAAATATCACATGCGATGCTTTGCCTTTCGGAGTGGGCGCCATTCTGAGCCATGTACTGCCTAATGGTAACGAAGCCCCTGTTGCATATTTTTCAAAGACACTTTCAAAAACTGAGCGAAACTATGGCCAAATCGATAAAGAAGCCCTCGCAATTGTATTGGCCGTTAAAAGATTCCACGAGTACGTATATGGCCGGGCTTTTACTATCGTGACTGACCACAAACCGCTATTAGGGATAATAGCTGGGGATAAGCCCTACATATTATCCCCCAGGATGACTCGCTGGTCAGAATTCTTGGCTGCTTATAATTATTGGCTGCAATACCGCCCGGGGAAAGCCATTCCCCACGCCGACGCATTGAGTCGAGCACCGCTTCCAGAGACTCTTGACGATCCTGCACCAACAGTAACCACGTTGCAAATTGAAACATTGAACTCACCACCATTGACTGCCCAAGATATCGCGAGAGAAACCAAACATGACCCCACCTTAGCGTGAGTTCTAGGCTGGGTAGAACGCGGATGGCCATTGGACCAATTATCAGATGACTTCACACCATTCAAAACTCGACAAACGGAGCTGTTCTCTCAAAAAGGCTGTGTCATCTGGGGCGATAGAGTTGTTATCCCAGAACGACTCCAAAAAGCGCTGCTGAGAACTTTGCACGATGGCCACCCTGGTATTGTGCGAATGAAAGCCCTCGCACGAAGCTACGCATGGTGGCCGGGCATCGAGAAGCAAATCGAAAATTGGGTTAAAGCTTGTCATAAATGCCAGGAAGTGAGCAACGCCCCACCTAAAGCCATCCCTACCGAATGGGAGACACCACGGGGACCCTGGTCCCGTATTCACTTGGACTTTGCAGGACCGACCAAAGGCCACACCTTTCTGCTAACTGTCGACGCCTACTCGAATTGGCTCGAGATTCACTACATGACGAACACAACCACTGAAGCGGTTATCAAAAATTTGGAAAGACTATTTGCAACCCATGGATTACCAGATGTCCTGGTATCCGACAACGGGCCCCAATTTACAGCGCTGTCGTTCGAGCAGTACCTGGCTGACCGTGGCATCGGACATGTGTTCACCGCGCCTGCGCACCCTGCGACCAATGGCAAAGCAGAGCACATGGTCCAATTTGTTAAGAAAACCTTGCAGAAGGTAGACTATGATAACATTGACGACAAGATCAATCGACTTCTTTTCC
This sequence comes from Hydrophis major, assembly GCA_033807585.1. Lineage (NCBI taxonomy): Eukaryota > Metazoa > Chordata > Lepidosauria > Squamata > Elapidae > Hydrophis > Hydrophis major. The sequence continues at coordinate 228,077,672 of CM066329.1, forward strand.
TGCAACACATCACACCTCATAGCGTCACCAATAAAACTCCCGCCAAACTGCTAATGGGACGAAAACTCCGCTCCCACCTCAACCGGTTACACCCAGCATATGAACCGGAAAAACCACTAGGATCCAGCGGCCGCTGTCGTGCCTTCCAGGTAGGCGATTTGGTATACGCTAAAAACCTATCGGGCGACCCGCTGTGGGTGGAGGCGACAGTAGTTCGTGTAACCGGCCCGAGATCCTACCTTGTACAATGCCTTGACAATAGACTATGTTAACGCCATATCGATCAATTACGATCGCGGCTTCCGTTGGGCATTCCTGAACTCCCTTATGACCAAACTGAGGGGGGGGGAGATACGGAAGAGGATGAATTCCAAGTAGATGAAAACCCGTTCGAAGGAAACGACGGCGTAATAGAGACACAGGAAGTGGAACCAGAGAGGGAAACAGATGCACCTCAGGGAATTACCGAGAATAATGGCAACGACGAAGAAATGAACTCTGAACCAGAGGTGACCCTGTTGCCAAACAATGATCTACCTCAGCGTGATTGCAGTCAAATGACACAGCGAAAATCAAAAAGACTAATAAAGCAACCGTCCTACCTAAAGAACTATGTAACTGCGCCCTGCAAACAGAAGCCAGGGGGAAGGGATGTTGTGAATGCATAAGATTTAATAAAGAGAACTGAACTTGGAGTAAAGTGCAGGGTTCTGGCCCTGCACTTCTGATTGGCTGTTAACGGCAGGATCGGATTGGCCCGTTCTGGGGAATCCGATTAGCCATTAACAGAGAGTTCCTATTGGTTAAGGGAGCTAGCGCTCCTCGATTGTTATTGGTTAATAGTTACTGGGGTTGCCTATATAAGGAGGGCTATAACTGCCATTGAGTTGAGAAGTCACTATGTAAATAAAGAGCTGAAGTTCACCATTCCAGAGACTTGTCTCCATTCTTTCTCGCCCATGCTCCATACTTAACACCGTTAACTATGGCACAAAGCATATCCTGGCTGGTAGCATTTATTTTTTTCTACCAAACCTCTAGGATGCTACCCTACCAAGGGCAATCTCAGATCCTCTAAAAGGAAACCAGGCAGCTGCTGTGACTGAGGCCAGAGGCAAGATTGGAATTGGGAATGGGCCCATTCTGTGCCCATAGAGTTTTTTTGCTAATTCCAGGATGGGTAAACAGTATTTCTAATCAGTACAGGAAAGACCTGTAGCATGTTAAGTGAACGCAGCCAGTTGTGACTTAGTTGATAAACGTGGCCAAGAATGAGCTATGAAGTCCGTCCAAAGCCTGCTTGAGGAAATTCTGTCTCAGTCCCGTCACAAGCAGAAAAATCACTCATGACTTTCTCAAAGGTTGATCATGGTTAAGGCAAAAGGTGGGTGTTTCTGATCTGCATGGTTACATCACCATCATTACTGTTTTATTGTCAGCAAAATTTTAAAAGAAGTGTGGGCAGAGAAGAGAGGCTGACCCTAAATCATTTATTTATTTATCACATTTATAGGTGCCCATCTTACTGAAAGCAACTCTTGGTGATGTGCACAACAAGTCTTCCTGTGAAATTCATGACTAAACAGGGATTTTTGAACCGGGGTTCCCCAATGTGAGATACATTGCCTTTCTGCATTATGTTCAGTGTAATAAGGGATGAGTCCCTTAGTAAATTTGCATTATTGCACACATGGACACACACACATACCCACAAGGCTAGTGCAGAAAAATACACTGTGGGGGGAAAGAATATAATCAGATGTATAGGCTCTTATCTGAGAAGAAAGCACACTCTAAAATGAGTTATCAGTTCTGAGAAAGAGATCAGAGAGAAAGATAGAAAAAGGAAAGTAATTTGGATGCCTCCATTTCTTAATTTCAGAGTAGTTTTAGACCAGGAATAATATTGCTAGGATCAGGGAAGACAACTGCATACACATAGTGCTCTTACGGGCATGATCATGTTCAGCTGATGATTCATAAATATGGAAAGTATATTTTTACCCTGAAGTACCCATGATATGCAGTACTTACCATTTATCATCTTTTGAAAGGAGAATTGTTAATCCACCAGAGTAATGCTACTGTCTCCTCTGTTTTGTGCAGGCAGGATATTGTTCTATGGAAAAGTTTTTTTTTTTTTTAAAATCAACTTATTAAGAGCATCATTTCAGCTGATAATTGGGAAAATCCAAAACAGAGAAATATTGATTACTTTTTTTTTTAATCAGTGCATGCACCCTTAACTACTCCAAAAAATCCTGGCCAGTTCAAAATTTGACTGTCACATCTTATTTCTATGACAATCACCTACAGAAATCAAGGATCAAGCAGATTATTGTCTGCGATTTCAGCATATAAATTGAAGATATTTATCATAACAGATATAAAATGATGAGAGTAAATAAAAGATTAATGAGAAATCATATTATAAATAAAATAGTGGGATACAAGAGCAATTTCTCAAATTATTTTTTCAAATACAGAAAGGGTTTAGATAAAGTAGAATGAAAGTTTATCAAGAATATGAATTATTTCACCTGGTTGATTAGTTTGTTGAAATATAAGCATACCCTATAAGGAATAATAGGAAATTTAAAACACAGTTCAGGAACAATAATAACAAGCTGGAATATGCCTAGAGGACAGAGAAGGGTGACAACGATGGTAAGGAGTTTAGAGTATGAGAGAAGTGTGAGAAAAAGTTATAAGTGATGATGGTACACTTTCCTTTCTCATAGAAGAGAGAGAGATTGGGTAGCTAATAAACATTAATTAGTACATTTTCTGCAATGGGATGTTCCAACAATGAACCTGTGATTAGACTGACAGAATGCCCCAAGTGCCTGCTGATTCATACATTATAGCCTGTAAATTGTGCCATCTGAGGAGACATTTTGAAAACAAATTTTCTTGAAAATTCCACATTACCCAAGGAAATGAAGATTTTTCAGGAAATATTTGTCTTTACCTCATCATATACTTTACAAGTTCTTTTTTTTAATTTAAAAATAAACTTTATTAAGATTAAAAAGAAAAATATGTACAATACATAGAATAAAACCTTTTGTTACAAACAAAATCAATATACAATTACATAACAAATAAACATAAAAATAAAATGTATATGTTTTTAATCAACTAAGAGTGAGATCTTTTATTGAAAACAATTTTACTAATATTCAGTTCCTGTTTTTTAAATGCTCTTAATCTAACCACTTCATTTTTCAAATTCTTATCTTTTAATTCCCTGGTTTTTTATCTTTAATCCACTTGTACCATTTTTCCCAAGCTGTCTTGAATCTTTCTTATCTAGGAATTTGGCTCACGGCAAGATGTTCAACAATAAAAGAAGATAATTCTGTAAAATTATTATTAGAAATTAAAAACGACTTAGAAAAATAGGGGAAACTACAACTATCAATGCTAGGGAGAATTGCAACCATTAAAATGAACATCTTGCCAAGAATACTATTTCTCTTTCAAACTATTCCAATTAAATTAGACAAAAAATTTTAATGAATTAAATAAAATTACTATGAAATTTATTTGGTTAGGGAAAAAAGCAAGAATAAAACTAAGCTCATTCTAAAATAATAGATACAGAGGTGGATTTGGACTCCCTGCCTGGGAACTATATTATAAAGCAGCAGTCCTAACAGATTAAAGAATGGGCCAACCTAAGAAATAAAAGAATTTTAAACCTAGAAGGGCATGATCTGGAGGCGGGGTGGCATGCCTTCATGTGGAACCCTGGAAATAAGAGTTATACACACTTTAATAAGCATGTAATCTGAAGCTCACTATTGAAAATGTGAAAAGAGATTAAACATAAACATTATATGAAGATTCCAGGATGGATATCCATCATGGAGGCAGTGATCCACCCCAAGGCTTTAGAAACAGGAAGAAAGATTAGATATTATTGTTCTGAACTAGCACGCTCATAATCCTGCAAACCTGATTGGTCCGTTAACAGTGGATCGTGATTGGTCGTTTAGGGCTGATCCGATTGGTTGGTTAATGGGCTGCCGTGATTGGACACTCCAAGCATGGCAAGCTTAAATCGTTGTCATTGGACGCTGTAGCAGCAGCCAGCTCTATAAAAGGAGCTGCTGCTGCCAGGCTTATTTGCCCAGATCAGAAGTCACTAATAAAGAGCTGAGGTTACTATCTGAGGTCTCGTCTCCGTTATTGCGCCCATTCTTCCAAACACAACACTGGCGACGAGGATGGGATGCAGAGACAACAGAGCTGACTGAGCACTCGCAGAAGACTAACGAAGCACATGGCTGACAGTGCACAGACATCGGCAGAATGGCCAGCAGCGCTATACCACCCGCCCCATTTGATCCAGCTAGAAAAAACAGGGACTCGTATATGGACAAGTTTCAGACGTTCCTGGAGTCCAACAATCTAAAGGATGCCACGTCTAGCAAAAAACGTGTGGTTTTCCTAACGCATTGCGGACCCGCCGTTTTCAGAATGGCAAAAGCACTTGCCAAACCAGCTGAAGTCAAAATGATGGACTGGGATACCCCTGCTCCCATCCTGCATGCCCATTATGCTCCAGCAGTTCCAACCCTTATCAGAAGACACGAATTTTACCAGAGGGACCAACGCGAAGGTGAGAACATCGGGGACTTTGTAGCTGACCTACAAAATTTGGGTGGATTGTGGGGCTTCACAAATCTAGAAGAAGCCATGAGAGATTGAATTGTCCTTGGCCTAAGAAACCCCACTGTCCAAAGCAAGATTATGGCAAAGGGAGACATCACCCTCACAGATGCCATAGCAGATGCCACTGCAGCTGAAGCCACCCGCAAATCTGTAGCACGAATGCACCGAGTGAATGGGGCTAGCCGCCAACCACCCAGTGACTCGGCCGCATCATCCATCCACCATGAAGACATCGATTCCTCATCAGATAGTGACGAGGAAGAAGTCAACAGACTCAGGTCAGAGCGCGAGCAGTGAGACCAGTGGGGTCGTAAATCCAATTTCCAATGTGCAGGATGCAGGGGGAACCACCCACGATCAGAAGGCAGGTTCCTAGATGCCATCTGTCGCTCCTGTGAGAAAAGGGGGCACATTGCTAAAGTGTGCCGGAACAAAAGAGGATCCAGCCCCAAGAGGAAAGAAAATAATTTCCGACAATCAGCAGGCACCCCACCGACAAATCGGGACCGCCCAAACAACCAGTGGAGCCAGTACAACAGAAACCGGATGTTTACTGGCGTAACCTGACGGGAAGAGGCACACCAGACCATCACCATCGGCCACGCTTCATCGTTAGACGCAAAGAACATCTGGGTAAAGGTCACCATTGAAAATCATCCATGCATCATGGAAGTGGACTCTGGCTCTTCCCTATCCATGGTCTCCTGGAAAACCATCAAGCAACTGATCCCTGACATCCGCCACCAGGACCTCAACACGCAGAGACTCATATTAAAAGACTACCAGGGCAATCGAATCCCAGTTGCTGGTTCCAGTCTCATCCAAGTCTCGTTTAAGGACCACACCGCAATATTACCCCTCACCAGCATTGACAGAGACCGGCCCAGCTTATTAGGTCTGCAGTGGTTCGCGCCATTAGGAATCGAAATGGCAGGCATCAACCAGACTGTAGACGTAGATTGGGAGGCGGCCCTCATCCAGGACTTTCAAGAAGTCTTTACTGAGGAATTAGGCAAGTACAAGGGTCTCCCATTTCGTTTAATCTCTGCCCTGATATTGCACCCATTCGCCTAAAGCCACGCCGAGTTCCCTTTGCTCTCAAACCAAAAATTGATGAGCAATTGGACAAACCAATAGCACAAGCTGTGCTAGAACCCATCGAGCACGCCCGATGGGAGACCCCAATTATAATCCCCATAAAACCTGTTGGATCCTTGAGAATCTGTGGGGATTACCAGGCGACCCTCAACCACGCGTTACAGCAGAGCGCCTATCCAGTACCCGTAGTCCAACATCTCCACTCACTTGGGGGCGGAAAGGTATTTGCAAAGCTTGACCTGGCCCAAGCTTATCAACAGCTGCCAGTAGACGCAGAAACCGCAGAAGCCCAAACTATAGTTACACACAGGGGTGCATTCAAATGTAACAGACTCCAGTTCGGAGTAAGTGTAGCACCGGGCATTTTTCAAAGTTTGATGGAAAGGTTGTTGCAGAGCATCAAAGGGGTCGTGCTCTACTTCAATGACATATTGATAGCTGCCCCTACAAGAAGTCAGTTAGAAAAATGCCTGAGAACTGCTCTACAAAAGTTCAAAGACGCAGGCCTCAAGGTTAAGAAGGAAAAGTGCCAGTTATGCACTGAGAGGGTTGAATTTCTTGGTTACCTTCTTGACAAACGAGGAATTCACCCTTCTGAAAAGAAATTGGCTGCCATTAAAAATGCCCCAAGACCAAAGAACAAAACAGACCTCCAAGCCTTCCTGGGACTCATTAACTTTTATAACATCTTCCTACCCCAGAAGGCGACTGTTGCTGAACCCCTGCATAGGTTCCTTGACAAGAAGGCTACTGGTTTTGGGGATGTCGGGAGGAGCAAGCTTTCCAACAAGTAAAAGACCTTTTAACTTCGGATGCAGTACTCATCCAATATATCGAGACACTTCCATTAACTATGACTTGTGACGCCTCACCTTTTGGGGTAGGAGCCATCCTGAGCCACGCCTTACCAAACAGTACAGAGGTGCCTATTGCATTCTTTTCAAGAACTTTGTCTAAAACAGAGAGAAACTATAGTCATTTAGATAAAGAAGCCCTCGCTATTGTATCTGCAATCAAAAGGTTCCAAGAATACGTGTATGGAAGATCCTTTTCCATCATCACAGATCATAAGCCATTACTTGGCATCTTGGCTAGTGACAAACCAACTCCACACATCCTATCTCCAAGGATGACATGATGGTCGGAGTTCTTGGCAGCCTACGACTACCAGTTGAGACACCGACCAGGGAAAACCATCCCCCCATGCAGACGCTTTGAGCCGCTCTCCACTGCCAGAGTTCCTAGATGACCCAGCTCCCACGTTATCAACACTACAAATCGAGACGCTTCCCTCACTTCCACTAACAGCACAGGACATCGCATGGGAAACAAAAAAAGACTCTTGTTTGGCACGGGTTCTCAGCTAGGTGGAGAGGGGATGGCCAGAAATCGAACCCAATGACACTTTTAAACCCTTCAAGAACAGAAAAACAGAACTTTTCTCCCAAAAAGTGTGCGTGTTATGGGGAGACCGAGTGGTCATACCAGAGAAACTACAAAAGAAAGTTCTACATTTATTACACGATGGACACCCGGGCATCATACGAATGAAAGCGCTGGCAAGGAACTACGCCTGGTGGCCAGGTATGGACAAACAAATTGAAGCCTGGGTTGCCACCTGTAGCAAATGCCAAGAAACATGCTCGGCCCCACCAAAATCATCACCAGCTGAATAGGAAATGCCCAGGGGTCCATGGTCCCGCATCCACATTGATTTTGCGGGACCTACAAAAGGACATACCTTCCTGATAACAGTGGACACCTACTCTAACTGGCTCGAGGTTCACAAAATGAAGACTACCGCTACAGATGCGGTCATCAAGAAACTAAACAGACTTTTTGCAACGCACGGGCTACCAGATGTCTTGGTTTCTGACAACGGCCCCCAATTTACCGCCTTGGCTTTTGAACAATACCTAGCAAACCGTGGGATATGCCATGCCTTGACATCACCTGCTCACCCGGTGGCCAATAGCAGGGCTGAACGAATGGTTCAGTTCACCAAAAAAACTTTACAAAATATGGAACAAGGAAACATCCACAACAAAGTCACCAGGATGTTCCTTCTCCAGCATATTACACCAAACAGTACCACAAACAAAAGCTCAGCTGAACTCCTGATGGGCAGAAAACTCAGATCACATCTAGACCGCCTACACCCAGCATACACCCCGGAAAAGCCCCTGGGTTCCAGCAGCAAACACTGCTCCTTTAAGGTAGGAGACCCTGTATTTGCAAAGAACTTTTCAGGAGACCCATTGTGGATCCCTGCCAAAATAATGCAAGTTACAGGCCCCTACTCCTACCGGCTAGAAACCACAAATGGGAGACTGTGGAAACACTACATCGACCGGCTGCGCTCAAGGCTGCCCACAACTCCCATTACTAATCCCGATCTCGAAACCAGAGGGGGAAGGGAAACTGGGGTTTTTGAAATTGAACCAACATCTGGCGCTAGAAAACATAACCCCACAACTAGCACAGCAAAGCCCACTATATTCACCGATTGAGGAGGAACCTTGGCAGATGGTCATCTCTCCCGGAAACAGCAGCCGAACAGGGTCCCGAAATCCAGAGAACCCAGATGACAGCAATGAAGGAAGCATTGCAGGTATCCCCAGATCACCTCCTAGGAGACCCAGGGTAGAAGCCAGGTCACCGTGCCAGACAATTCCAGTAAGCAGTCCGTCAGAACCAGAAACCGAGCAAAGACATTTTGAACAATGCAAATCAGGTAGACAGGTGCGAAGACCCACCTACCTGTGAGAATACATCACCCCACTCTTTAGACGGAACCTAGAGGGGAGGGGTGTTCCGAACTAGCAGGCTCGTAATCCTGCAAACCTGATTGGTCCGTTAACAACGGGTCGTGATTAGTCGTTTTGGGCTGATCCGATTGGTTGGTTAACAGGCTGCCGTGATTGGACACTCCAAGCGCGGCAAGCTTAAATCGTTGTCATTGGATGCTGTAGCAGCAGCCAGCTCTATAAAAGGAGCTGCTGCTGCCAGGCTTATTTGCCCAGATCAGAAGTCACTAATAAAGAGCTGAGGTTACTATCTGAGGTCTAGACTCTGTTATTGCGCCCATCCTTCCAGACACAACAATTACGATGTCTTAAATTCTCAAGGAGGTTTAAAGACAAACCAAGAACTTAGAGAGCAAGGGATGAAAATAGAGTGGTGGCCTTATATACAACTTAAGATGAGGTATAAAAAAGACATAGAAGAATTTGGAATTGAGGGAAAACCGAACCAATTAAATAAAATATTAGAGGGAACAGATGAAAAATTAATTTCTAAAATGTATAATTATCTAATAGAATTTGAAATGGCGGAAGAATTAGTTAAAGGCCCAATGATTGCATGGGCAAGGAATGTAGGGCACAACATTAATCTGGAAGACTGGGAAAAAGTTTGGAAACAAAATTACAAAATAACAAAATCATCTATCTATAAAGAAAATCAATATAAAATGTGTTACCGGTGGTACCTGGCACCCTCAAGATTAGCGAATATGTCCCCAAACTTAAGTCCGACTTGCTGGAAATGTAAGCATACAAGAGGTACCTTCTTCTACACTTGGTGGCTTTGCCCAAAAAGTAAAAAACACTGGAAAAAACATTAGAATTTGGATAAAAGAAATTACAAATATCCAACTAGAACTTAAGGCCGAAATATTTTTGTTGGGAATGTTAAAAGGGGACTATGCAAAAGAAATGAAATATTTAATTCTCCATATAATAACTGCAGCAAGAATTGCATTGGCACAATGCTGGAAGGCCAATAAATAATTTGATTATTCAGAAAATTCTTGACTGCACTGAACTGGACCTACTTACACAAAAACTTTACAAGTTCTTATATAAAATTAAAATTCTTGAAAATTCCATGTTTCCTCAGTGAAGAAATAGATCCCAGAGTTCTAGTTCCTATCATCCGTCTAAGCAAATGTTTTTGCAGCCGTGACAAATTTAAGAAATGTGGACATCAGCTTCCAGAATTCCCCAGCCACCATGGATGGCTGGGGAATTCTGGGAGTTGAAATGCACACGAGTTAAAGTTGCCAAGGCTGAGAAACACTGCTCTAAGTACTAGATTCTGAAATAATACTTGATTGCAACAATATAGTATTGTTATACCTAGTATTTTCTGTTTTATTTGACAGCCTTTTTTTTTTAATGTAGGCTTTATCGTTTGCAGAAGAAAGCTCTAAGACAAGAAAATGGATTACACCAGTCAGGATTCTGTCCCACAATATATAGAGTCCTCTCATTTGCAAGAAAATGACGATTCAGACCTTTTCTTTACGAGTCCTGAGGGAATTGATTCCAATGCTTTGCCCACATATTTCTCTCGAATGCCTGAATCTTACAGACACTCTCCAGGTAGGTATGAATGCAACAACTGGCCATGGATGCTGTGATTTTTGGAAACCAATCTCAGTTTTTAAAGAAAGGCTTGGACACCTCAATTTCATCTGCAGCTTATTCCCAATTTAAAGTCATATGCAGAGGTTTATATTAAAGCCAGGGATGGTGATCATTGTAGCCTAATACATTGGAGGATATCATATTAGAAAATACTCTTCTATTCAGTTATGGATGGTTGTGCAAATCTGTTGTGTTGGAAAAATTGCTCACTAAATTCTCAAAATTAATTTTTCTACGTCTTTCTATGCTACAAGCTTGATTTAAGACCCATCATGAAAAATTAATTCAGAGACAAGCACTGGTAAGCCTTGGCTTAAATTAAATTCTCTGTGTAACAGGCTCCTTTTTATCATGTTTGCTCTTCTACATAGCCTCAACACTGTTGAGAAATTCTGGTTGCTTGGCTGATATTACATGCTATGTTCACATGCCATGTTCAGTTTAGTGAGTTGTATAAACACAACCATTGTGGTTATAAAGCAGAGTTTATGGTTAAGTATGCTGGGTGTATATCCAGCAAATCAGATTTATTCAACAAGCCACATTAAAAAAGATTGTGGTTGATTTCCGGCTGACTTCCGTCGCTTTCAAAAGCGAGGACCATGACCACTATGGCCCCGTTCTGAGCTCACCTCGTTGGAGGGCCCCAATCGAGACTATAGCTACCCCGGAGGGGTGGTGAAGAAAAGGGAGACTGCCTGGCAGGTAGAGGAGAGCTGCATCTCTCCTATCTGATATGGAAAGCCCCCTCATCCGAAGACAAGCTGCAGTGGCAACCAAAATGGCTGCCATGAAGATGGAGACAGCCTGAATACCTAAGACTGTGCAGGAGATTGTGGCTTAACATTATGTGTAAAACGTAACTGTTATTGTTGTGTTTTCCTGCTGCAGACTTTTCCAAACATTAGTGTTTTTGTGCTGCAGACTTTTCCAAACATAAAATACCATAGAAATGTAAACATACACATATGTTTGTATCTTTGTGTATGTATATATTTGTGTGTGTGGCAATCATATTTTCCTTTAATTTCCTGTATGGAAATCTGTCAAGCTTTTCCTCAAATGCAATCAAAAGTAGGTGCATTTGTTGTTCAGATTAGATGGTGGAAACGATGCATCTTATCTACTAGATATCTTTCATTGGGCAATGTACTTTTTCCTTAGTCTACAAGCGTGCATACGCATGCTCATTATTGTGTTATTTTTTGCATATAATTATCTCCTCCTCCTCCTCATCATCATCACCACTACATTTACTACTATTATGTTCCATCTCTACAACAGTGCGGCAATTATACCCTCTTCTCAATGGTTTGCAATGGGGGGACAGTCATCCCTACAGCACAGCAGCCTGGGTGTCCAATCCCTCTGGGAAAAACCACACTGGACTTCCTATCTACACCTCTGCCATGTCCTCCTACCACACCCTGCATTCACCACCCTCTCCCAAGGACCTTTCCCCCGATGGCAAGAGCAGCCCCAGGTATCTGGAGATGCTGAAGACAGAACGGATCAGCCCCACTCATGCTGAACTGCTGCCCCTCGGGACCTCAACTGGCATGGCCCTAAGTCCTTACACTACGGGACAGGAGTATGGATATTTCCCGATGCCTGGAAGCCCCCTGACAGCTGGATATTCCCCCAAACTCCGAGGGACAATGCAGCTCTCCCCCAGTGGTGAGATCTTCTCTTGGATATCTTTGATGTTATAAAATAATTGCAGGTTTGGAATACTAGAACCCTATTCACAGGTTTACCTTATGCTAAAAATGTATGTCTTATCCAAGTCTTAACATTTTAAAAAGTAAGAAACTAGAGTGCATTTTTTTGACTGCTAAGGACATGGATTTTAATTTTAAAAAATTATTCTGAGTTTCCAATGTTAGCAAATCAAGTTACACAGCAATTTGGATTTGATTCCAAAAAGATTATTTGGAGTGGGCTGAGAAATGAACATAACACCTATCTACAAGATCTTAAGCCTGTGCCTTTTCCAAGGACTGTGCACTGGATTCTCTAATAGCAATAGCAGCATAATAAAAATAATAAGAACAGGACAGTGATGGAAACCCCAAATTCTATCCAAGTATAATTGCCTAGTGTCACTAATTATTATATAATGAGATAAAATACACTTCCCAAACTTAATCTTGTTTTGGTTTCTAAAAGAGATGGCTATTAAACCATAGCTACCCCCGTGATCCTAGGAAAAGATTCAGCTATTGAACAGATTTGCAAACAGCTGTTACCTTTATAACCTTGCCCACTCCAATCTTTTTGAAATTAAATCTATTAAATCCATCGCATTGCCCAAGAGCTTCACAATGCAATTTCTCCCATTTGGAATCTCGTGAGAACAGACCTTTCTTGTTCTACTGTAGTAGACATGCTTCATGAATATAGCAACATTAAGAGCAGATGCCACTCCAGAGAAGGTCCTTCTGGAGCTAAAGGCAAGATGATGCCTGTCAAATGCAGCAGGATGTCTTTTGAAGAGTTTCATGATTGAACAAGTCTCTACAGCAGAGGCAATCTGACAGGTGTTCTAGTTCTGAGTTATTTAAGCTTTGTACTGTATATTCAAACAGAATCTTCTTCCTGATTTGATAGCTCACTGTACAAAATGGGTCCTAAAAGTTTCTTGCCCTCTCCCAAACTGTCCTTCTCCAACACAACATTGTTTCAACAAGAATGACAGTCTTCCCTAGAAGTGAAAAAACATATGGTATCCTCCCACTTGAATTATCTTGTTGTCTTCTCCTTGAATGTCTATTTCCACCTCTTTCCGCAGAGGCACGTGAGTGTGTGAATTGTGGAGCTACAGCCACCCCACTGTGGAGGAGAGATGGCACTGGGCACTATCTTTGCAATGCCTGTGGGCTCTATCACAAGATGAATGGTCAGAACCGGCCCCTCATTCGGCCCAAGAAACGCCTGGTAAGTCAACACTTGCTTTCCAGCAAGTGCATTCTGCTCACCTTCTTAAGATTTCCATCTCAACATTGCAACTCTTTGCTTAGTTAAACAGTGCCTTAATTATGTTTGTTAAAAAAGATGCTCTTTTAAATACAGTAGATCAGAGCTGTGAAACTCCCAGCCTGCAGGCCAGATGTATCACATGCCAGCCACACCCGGTTTAATGAAGGGGGTGGGGAAATCCCGATACGTGACGCTGCTATAATGATGTGAGTTTGACAGTAGATAGTTGCAGCAAAACCTGGCACCTCCAGACCAAGCTAAAAATGGTTGCCCATCCATCCTCAACTCAGAATAAATGTCTGCTTGAAACAGAGAATCGTCTGGTCTCAGGAGTGAAGTATCCTGCTTTTACAGGGCAGCATTCGCCTGTGTTGCTAACCATAGGAAAGACATGGCTAATTTCTGGTACATGTCCCTTTCACCTTTCATCATGATGGGATCTTGAGCCAACCTTTCTTGATGCTCTTACAAGATGAGCAAGTTATAGCTAGTCCTCTGATACCACATTGCAGAAGCTTTATAGGTAATAATCAGCTGATGAATTTGATCTGGAAGATCTTTGACAACCAGCACAGAACTGGGCTTTCAAATACTAGTTGAGAAATATACTTTACCAGCACTACTGTGAATTTCCCCTAATGGATTAAGGAACCATCATGTGGCCTACTTGGGACTTTGGCTTCAACCAGCAGAAATCTTTGTAGGTAATTTAGATTTTTTTTTAAAAATTAAATATTCTGAGTTCAGTGTGGAAAGGGTGTTCTGTACTTTCCATGATCTGCCAAGGTTTTCTTCCAACCAACTGAAGAAAATCTCAATGACTCTTCTTGGGGATATATTTCATATCAGCCTGGCCAAGAATAATCACAAAGTTTGCTTTATTATGCCTCTCTTTGGAAGAAGAAAGGCATTATAGACATTCCTGGCTTTCTTACCAATAACATATGTAAATGAGCAAATCTAATTGTACTATTGGCTTCTCCTTGAGATCTTAGCTAGGCATAAGAGGTCTTCCTTCCCACACAATTCTTACTGCCCTGTTGTATTATTAGAAATTAAGACTTTTAGCACAAAGAATGCTGTTGCTTTTCTCATCTCGTTAGGAATCTGTGGGTTTAAAAACCTGACATCGAACAGCAAGTCATGGATGGTTTGGGGACAAATAAATCAGGAAGTGAGACAAGAATTTTTATTATCTCTATTACAAAGGAACAGAACAGGAACAGGAAATTTCTGACCTCAGCAGATACAATAAAGTTCAGTGTCATCTAGTGGCCAGTCTCTTGCTTTCACAGACATGTGCAAACATTTATGTATTTATTTATTAAATTCTATAGCCGCCCATCTCAATCAATGACTCTGAGTGGTTTACAATTCAAATATACGTATATCGCCATTATTTACATCTAATTCCCTGGTTAAGCTTACTGTATCTCTTTAATAACATAACTCAGATTGTACTACTATTAATTACAGCAACTGAGACTATAATTAAAGTTGAGGATGGGATGGGATCTGGCCACCCATTACATCTCAGCTGTTGTGATTTGTTGGGTACCTATGCAACTGACTAGATTCCCCCTGGCAATAGTTTTGCTACAAAACATATTCCAAACTTTTAGATTTTACTGTTTTAAACATCAGAGTAGGGGGAAAAATATTGAAGTTGAAGGGAGCCATCAAAAGAAAAAAGAAACATATAAATGATTCAATATTTATAACAATTGCTCTTTTCAGATATAAAGTATTAAAATTAATTAATAATAATTAAACCTATTAGATGTTAATATAAACTCTTTGAGGGGGATAGGTGGTTGAAAAGTGTCAAATATAAATAAATACATTTGCATGAAAAAGCCTATATGTTTTTAAAATAAAAACAATCAAGAAAAAAGTGCCATTATTTAAAATTATTTAAAATTCTTGCAAATGTCTTTAATATTTAGCAAATAATTTTAATTTCACGAATCTCTGAGAGAGTCTTGGGGAGTCCTCAGGAGTCCTTGGACCACAATTTAAGAAATGTTGCTCTAAGGAAACACAATGGGCCCTGGGAATCATTTCCAAAATTGATAATGTATCTATTTCTCTTCCTTGTTCCATGATGCAGATTGTCAGCAAGCGAGCTGGAACCCAGTGTAGTAATTGCCAAACGACTACCACAACTCTTTGGCGCCGTAACATGAATGGAGAACCCGTATGCAATGCCTGTGGCCTCTATTACAAACTGCACAATGTAAGACAATAGGAAGAGAATGGAGGACAGTATATGTACATGAAAGAGAGAGGTACTTGAGTGGGTGAGTGGGAGTTGGTTGCTTCCAGGAATATGTTGGAAAAGGTCCCACAGGTTTAGGGGCATTTAATATATAAGCCATCTTTGAATAGCTCAGGGAAAAGATCTGGGTGCTTATTGTCCTTATATGTCATGTAGTTCATGCTGTTTTGCTCATACCACCAACCATTTAGCAGACCAGAGGTATGACCTTAGATTTAGGCTGACAGAATAATGTCTTATAATGTAATTGTATTGTTTTAAAATGTATTACAACAATGTAATATACTTATCACCAGATGAATTGTCTGAGATCTTAATCTCACCTTCACTTTTTCTCTTATTGGTACCATACAGGTGAATCGTCCCTTGGCAATGCGCAAGGACGGGATTCAAACACGGAACCGCAAGGTCTCCTCCACCAAATCCAAAAAGCGCAAAGGAAATTCTGGGGAGACCACAATCCCTGTGAACACCCCCTTGGAAATGATGCCCTCTTCCTTGATGGGGGAAGAAACTGCTGCCCTCTATCCTCTCAGCCCGATGATGCTACCAGGACACCTGCTCCCCTTTGGAGCCAATCCTCATTTTTTAGGATCTCCAACAAGTTTTCCTCCACAGGCTTCCCCCATCCCACATGGTTCCCCAGGTGTGGTCTCTGCTCTGGTGTAAACAGCCTTGTAGCCTGTGCATGCACACACACACTTTTATGTACAGAGACTTTGGGAAACACAGGGAGGGAGAAGAGTCTCCTAAAACAAGGATAGCCTTTCGGCATAGCTCCATTAACAGTTTACACTCCTTGAAAATGGTCCCTGGGGGTGAGAACTGAGATCTCCCCAGGTTATCAGAGCAGAGAGAAAGTAACAGTGGGGTAATTCATATAAATAATGGAAGAGCTGGTGAGGAAGGGGCAAAACTGTTTTCTGTGAAGGGATCTTTTTGAAGGGCCAGGATGGAATGTGGAAAGCCGGGGAGAAAACAATTGCTGACTATACAAAAAATAAAACCACGAGGGGGGAAAAATATAGGCTCACATTTAGGATCCCGGGATCAATACTTATATGTGTGAAAGTTGATTTGTTTGTTTCTTAATCCAGAAAGTCCTCAGAGTTTTGCCATTTTATTATACCCCTTCATTAACTGCTTATGCCAATTCGAATGCGACTAGAGTAATCCAACTTGCTACCCACCCACCCCAATCTCTAAATAACCAGCGCCATGACTATTTTCTTTCCTACCCACTCTGCAAGAAATGCACTGTAACGCAGATTAGTATCTCTGACCCCAGAAACAATCTGTACCTGCTTCTCCTTACAACTACGTATTTACACAAGTCATTTATGAAAGCACTGTGGATGTGTGAGTGGATGTTTCACCCTGACTGTGTGGCTATAAATCTATCCCAGGAATTTCTCCACCATCAGCTCCACTATGGTCATCACTTGGCTCATTGAATTGGTCCATCATCAGCAGGAAACATCATTGTGAACACCACTATTGACTTCATATTTGGAAAGCTGACAGAACTCCAATCTGTTGCTAGTGAACATTAGGGTCTTACTAACTGCAGTTGCCACCTGATGGAGAACTGATCGTGCCCTTTTCATTTAGACATTCACTTTGGTTATATTTTAACTTCCTTCTACAAGATCAAGCCTGTAATATTTTCCATATGTGATAAATCTTGGACATTGTAGAAAGACCATTTTGAAGGAACGTCCTCCCAAAGGTTAAATCCTATTGTCCTCACAATTTTCGTTCCAAGGACTCGCTTATCAAATACACATTTTGTGCATCAGCAGTGTGTTTTATCCCTTCTTGGTTTGAAATAAGGCTCCACTTTAAAACTGCTTATCTCAGCAATAGTTCTGAACCAAGAAATGGGCTGGTGATCTTTTTGTGACCTTTTTAAAAAGGTCCTTCAATATGTCTTGAATCTATGAAGAAGGAAACATTTCTTAACTGTTTAAACATAACTAATCTGAATAATAGCTGTTATTCTTTTTCTAGCCCATTTTCTACCAATGGGAGAAATATATGCTTTTGTGAATATAAAATTCACTTAGATAAACTAGAACAAATTTTACTCAGGATTATTTGCAAGAATCCTCCCAACAGTTAGCTGGCAACTATATGATCCCCTCAAATTCTCCCATAGATTTCTTTCTTTCTTTCTTTCTTTCTTTCTTTCTTTCTTTCTTTCTTTCTTTCTTTCTTTCTTTCTTTCTTTCTTCACAAGCACACCTGTACAATATCACTATATTCTTCTCTTGATGAGTTATTTTTACTGTCCTCTCACCTCTGAAACACCACAGTATAGGAAAAGAGAGGACATATTGTGTTCTGGCTAAGATATTTACAGGATTTGCCCTTTTTTATTTGCTGGGTTTATATATTTGTATGAACTTTCCCTTCTATATTAACAACAGAGGGACAAAGTTGAAATGCATTTTCTTGAGAGGCGACTTCAACACAACACGAAGAAAGTTCCCCCAAAGAATGACAGTTTTCGCTTAAGTGTCTTTGAAAATTATTTGTATCATTAAATTTATGTTTTAAATAAAATCTCATGGGGAAATGGGAAGTCCTTTTTTTTCTTTCTCTGTCTTCTCTGTGATGCAAAAAGAATGCTATCCCTTGATATTCTCACAGCAGAAAATTGACTAAATGCCAGCCTCTTTGGCCAAATTTAACTGGAGATGGTTGGAAATGTTAGTTGGCACATCCTGATTTGTGGTAAGTGTTACTGTTATTGGCAAGATAAATTGGTTTGGGTAGGTAGGAAAACATGCTAATTATTGTGGGGTCACTCAGCCTATAGCCCTTTAGGTGAATGAGCTTTCCTGAGTACTAAGCACAGAGACCAAATGCAGAGAAATACTATCCACACTGTGCTTGATGAATCTCAACTGGCATACGGTAGCTCTAAAATAAAGGATAAGAAACCCAGCAATGAATCTAGCAAATAAGTTTATTGGAGCAAGGATCAAATCCAGCTATCTTCCCTCAGAATTCAGGTTTTCCTTTAATTCAGAGGGAAGCACAGTTCAAAGTTTAGTGCTATTGACTACAATCATTATTGGGAGTGTGATCCACACTGAACTTACTGACTGCATCTTCCTCCCCATCCTTATGTTATACATGTAGTCCTTGATTTATGACCACAATTGAGCCCAACATTTCTGTTGCTAAGCAAGGCAGTTGTTAAGTGAGCTTTGCCCTATTTTACAACCTTTCTTGCCACAGTTGTTAAATGAATCACTGCAATTGTTAAGTTAGTAATACTGTTGTGAAATCCATCTGGCTTCCCCACTGACTTCGCTTATCAGAAGCTCACACTGCGAAGTCATAAATAGGACTATGAATCAGTTGCCAAGCACCTGAATTTTAATCACATGACCAGGAGGATGCTGCAATGGTCATAAGTGTGGGAAATGGTCATGCCACTTTTTTGGGTGCCATTGTAACTTTGAACAGTCACTAAACATCAGCAAGACAAAGGAGATAGTGTTAGACTCCCAGAAGCAGAGAGGGGAACCTGCCCCACTCTACATCAAGGGAGGCTGTGTGGAGAAAGGCCTCCTCTTTCAAATTTCTGGGAGTCCACCTTAGCCAAGATCTCACCTGGAAAAATAACACAATCCAGGTGGTCAGGAAGGCTTAACAGAGACTCCATTTCCTTAGGGTCTTGCGGAAATATCAGGTGAAACGACTGATTATTTCCTTTTACCGGTTTACAATAGAAAGCGTCCTTACATATTGTATATGGTATGGTATGCTGGATTGACAGCTACAGACAGAAAGGCATTACAGAAGGTGACGAGCACAGCACAAAAAATTATGAGCTGTCCCCTGATATCATTGAATGAAATCACCAGGACTCACTGCCTCAGCAGAGTGAGGAAAATCCTCAGGGATGATTCACACCCTGGTCAGCACTTCTTTACTCTCCTACCATCAGGCTGGAGATATAGAAGCATAGCCAGCCGAATGAATAGGCTGAAAAATAACTTTTATCCGTGGGCTGCTAGACTTCTGAACACAACATAAACACCAAAGGTGGTATGCAGAATGTTCTGACCAGTTCTGGAGAACCGGTAGTGGAAATTTTGAGTAGCTTGGAGAACCAGCAAATCCCACCTCTGACTGGAGATTTTACAGTATCCTTCCCCTGCCACGCCCACCAAGCCATGCCCACAGAACCGGTAGTAAAAAAATTTGAATTCTACCACTGATAAACACCACAATTAGGTTTAATATAGACTTGCAGGGCCAGCCCAGCACCAAGGAGGCTCATTTCAATTTCATTGTACATATGTTGTGCATTGACAATAAACGTTTGATTGATTTGATTTGATTTAAATGAAATGTCATAAGTCAAAGTCTACTTGTATGTTATTAGCTTCAGCTTTGCAATGAGTTCTGAATGCACTGAGATATATTTTAATAAGAAAGAATTTTTTGAGCATGTATAAAAAATCTTCATCTGAGTCACTGATTAATCACAATCACATGTGCCAGGGTTTGTTTAAAAAAACAATGATGGATTTGCTTGTTTAGATTTAGTAAATGGGCTTAAAAGCACAGCAGGGGGACTGGGAGGATAAAGAAACATTGTGGAAGAAAACAATGACAACATCTTGATCTTTTGGTAAAGAAGAGCACATGGATTTGTGCATGAAGTTGTCAGAATCAAGCTTTGAAGGAGATTTTACGTTTTATACTAAGCTGCAGGTACAGCTAATAAAAAGAATTCGACTTCATGTGAATTTGCAAAATTTGTACCTGCTTAGGAAACCATATGGGAGGCCTCTTTCCATACGTCTTTTTTTTTTTTTAAAGGATGGGGTGGGAGAGAAGAAGAATACAATTGCTTTGATTTGCTTCTACTATGTTAGGGATAACATTGTTTACCCTAACTGGTTTAGGTAAAATAATAAATATGTAATCATAGTTTATAAGTTAAAGTGTCTGCAACTTTAAATATAGGAATGTAATTAAGGGAGTGGTTGTGAAAGCACTTTAAAAGAAGCAAGACAACAGCTTGCTCGCTCTCTGGCTTTGATGATCCCTAATTACTGCATGGACTCAAGACTGCGTTACTCGAACGGGAGAGAGACAAAGGACTGATTTGTAAGTGAACTGACATAGGATATTCTGCACGGACTTTGCTAACTGAATATCCTTGAATGGATTGACTAAATGATACATGACTAATGGACTGTTATTTTGACTATGCTATGAACTCATAATGGAATAAACTATATTTTTGATAGCACAAGCGTATCTGTTATTTTTACTGTATGTTAATAAACATACAAACTTATCTCACTCATTTATCTGTGTGCCTATCTGACTAACGCTGCACATTCTGTTTAGCTTGTCTCCTTAACCCTGGTTGGGGAACTCAGGCTTAACATACTATATAAAGTTTTCTCAAATAAAAAAGTACTTGCCAGAATGCCTGAGCTTAAAAAATAACCTTGTTGTTCCTCCTTTCCAAAATCTTTCTGATTTTGCTTGCTGCTTGAGATGTGTGAGAGACTTCTTCAAGGATGTAACAATCATCCACCCTGGCTAGCTTTTTGATAGCTTTGGAGCTGTCACTTAGATGGGGCAGAGTTGGCGTGCAAAAGTGGTTTTGCCATCTCCTTCTGTTTTGCTTTTTCAAGAACGTGTGTTAGTTAACTGCGGAGGTGAAGATCCGGCAACTTTCCTTGATTGCTGAGTGTCATCTTGTTTTGATCATGAGATGATTTCCCTAAGTTGTAACTAACATCTAGGAGAATCCCTCCAAAGTCAGCCCTAGACTCTCTTGAAGCATGGGTGGTGAAGAGTCTTATCGCTCAAGATCTCTGCTTCTCTTTTTCCCATATGCTTCAACAGAGTCATCAAAGAAAGCTGTGGGGTTTTATCTTGCCCATCAAGTCACCATGAGATCATTGCTTGTTCTCCCACACAATTATCTCCTTTTTGGATAAAGGACTGGCAGAAGGAACTGGGAACAAAGTTTCCAGGGTTGCAAAAGATAGAGAAGGATGCAGATTGGCAGGCATCCCTCCCCCTCTCCTGCCTCCCACCCATACATAAGCTTCATTCATCCATCCAGCAAAAGTTCATGGCTGTGTTATACTGTCTTAATAAGGCACAGCCTTCTCCAAACAAAGGAAGTTAATTAGCTGGAGAAGCAAAAACCTTTGAAAACACAAATGGATGATCTTGCCTGCTAATCAGAGTTGCATCCAATTCTGACATAGATGCTGTAAGTACTTGGCATCTATATCAGAACTATATACTTGGAGTGCTTAAATGAACCTTGTTTTAATGTTGGGGTTTTGAAAGTCTTTCAAGAATACTAAACATTATTTTTAGTTTTTGTTTTATACAACCATTCTGAGTTCCTCCAGAAGAAAGTGTACCAATAAATAATAGGAAAAAGAGTAATGATTAGAAAATAATAATGTTACGAACTAGCAGGCTCGTAATCCTGCAAACCTAATTGGCCCGTCAACAGCAGGCTTGTAATCTTGCAATCCTTTTTGGTCCTTCAATAGCGGGTCATGATTCTCACTCCAGACTGATCCGATTGGCTAGTTAACGGGCTGCCGCGATTGGACACTCCAAGCGCGGCAAACTTGAATCATTGTCATTGGACGCTTTGGCAGCAGCCAGCTCTATAAAAGGAGCTGCTGCTGCCAGGCTCATTGCTCTGTTCTGAAGTCACTAATAAAGAGTTGAAGTTACTATCCGATGTCTCGTCTCCGTTATTACGCCCATCCTCCAAGTTATAACAAATAACAATATTTTTTATGCCATACACACACACCTAATCCTTACATATATCTGTGTATCACTACTATGGATTTATCCTATCCTCTTTTGCCTTTTAGTGTGAAGTCATTACCATAAATCCTCTGTCAACTCAAGCACTAGCTAGTTCACAAACTGAACAACAAAATGCATATAGTACAGTATGCAAAGACATGCAATGTTGATATATTGACTTCAGTTCTCATCATCCTAGTAGCAGGACCATGGTTCAGGTAGTGCTATCAGCAGTTAAAGCAATTCTAATGCTCATGAAAAACAGTAAAAGAGATTCCAAGTATTCCAACAGACCAGAGATGATGCCTGATTTTTTAAATATCTACTCCTGTTAAATCATCAGTTAAATGATCACTTAATTAATTAATTTTTGGTTATTTTGCTAACTATGTTAACCTGGAGGACTTACTTGAGCAAGAAAATTAATCAATCAATCAATCAATTAATTAATTGTCTTGCTTTTTTGCTCAAGTAAGTTCTCCAGGTTAGCATTGTTAGCAATATAAAATAGCATGCATGGAAATTTAATTAAAAATTATATGCCCAGCAAAAATGATGCATCTTAAATATTCTTCCAAATGTGGAAATGTGGGGCATATGTGCAACTCCCATTTAATAGCCTCTTTGCCAGTTGAGAAGGATGGGCCATCATTCTCCACAGTTTCTAAAAAAAAAATACTTCTCTATGTGAGAGTGGATGCTTCATATTGCCAGTGTACATGATTATGAAAGCAGAGATAAACATCCTGGGAATAAACTCCTATCATGAATCATTATCAAAACTATCATTCTTGCTTTTTCATTCCTTTATAATCTTACATTCTCTCCTTTATGAAGAAATCTGCAAATATTAGTAAGCCCTAAAAAATGAACAAGTAAAATAAAATTCTGTTAGTCAAATTTAATAGCCATAGCCACCCCCAGCATTGAGATAAGTGTATTAAATCCATTTGCCTTCTAACTTCTAAGGAGAAGCTGAGGAAGAAGTTGTTTGGAGGAGAAAGAAATAGAAATCTTCATTTGGAAGAAAATTTTAACTTACCTTTTCTTTCTATATTTTACATTTTATAAATGGCTTATGAGATCCCTTTGTTTTGGAAGCATTTTCGGCCAGATTGCATGTCTCATTTCTTTTCTTTTTCTCTTTTTGCATAGGCACAATTGTGAATTACTATAAAATATAGAGTGATGGTTAAAAGATGCCAGAATCAGATATATTGGTTCAGGTTGACATTTGAAAGACCTGATTATAATGATTCAGTGTTGCTGGTCCATATTTACCTAATTAGCAGGATTAAAAAAACAACAACCCAGTGTTTTAGTCATCACTCGATCAGTTTAGTTTAGTCATCACTCGATCACTCGAACAGTCCTGATCCAGAAGACAGAGTAAAAGCCCCAGTTAAAGTCCAGCTAGAATAAACAGTTTTATCTTATTGTTATCCTAAATATTACATCTTAACTTATTTTTAGGGATAACAATAACATAGTTGGGCAAATACAAGTGCTAAGAATTCCTGCTACTTTTCCTAAAGACTGGCAAGACTGTAAAAATATACTTGAAGAATTATATAAGTAATTCCACAATAACTGGATGGGGTAACTAATATAGCACATTAAATCAGAGACTCTCAAATTCTGGGTTGGGACCACCAGGAGTTGGAGATGAGTGTCACATAAAAAAAATTGCTCAGGCTTGCACGGGTAAATGGGAACATTATCAAAATTTAATCTGGGCCTTGGTCCCCGCATTATCTGTTCAAGCTTTGGACTGTCCTTGTAACAATGCTATTTGCTTGTGGTGGCAAAAGGACTGGAAGAATTCATTGCCTTCATAAGCCCTCAGAAGGCAGTTTGAGACAGATAGATTAATCTGTAATTAATATATGGGTGGTATGTCTTACACAACTCTAATATCCATGTCCATACAAACTGTTCAAGGGTTGGGAGTGACTGGGATGGCAAATACAGGTAGACCTCACTTAACCACTGCCTTGTTTAATGACTATTCAAAATTATGAGGTCGCTGAAAAAATAGCTTTATTACCAGTCTTCTCACTTATGTCCATCACAGCATCCCTCAGTCACAATTAACATTTAGGTGTTTTGAAAATGGCACATATTTATGACAATTATAGCACCCCACAGTTGCATGCTTCACAACTGGCTTCCAACAAGCAGAGTCAATAGAGAAGCAGGTTGACATGATGATGTCCCCCTTAATGACCTATGGTAGCTTGTTTAGTGATTGAATGGGAAGCAACGTCATAAGTCACATGATGTTTCATTTGATGACAGAGTTGCTGGTGCCAAATGTGGCTGCTACAGGAAGACTACCTGTACACTCTAGTAAACAAATAAAAATAAGTTATGAGAGTTGAACAAATTTGCACGTATCATTTTAAGAGATTATAGTTCTGCAAAGTTTCAGATTTGCTGTTCTGATTTTGTGCTATCAAGTCAGAGTTGACTCTTAAGTGTCTGCAAGACTTTTTTTCCTTAGTGTTTTCCACTGATGTAGCCATTGCTGCTGTAACTAATTCATCCACCTTGCTGCTGTCATCATTCTTTCTACCTTTCCCATCATCAAAGCCTTCTCCAAAAGACAATGTCTTAGTATAATGTATCCAAATAATTTGTTCACAATTATTTGATAATTTGAGCCTGGTCATTTGTATCTCGAGTTAAAAATTCTGGGTTGATTTCTTCAATGACCCATTTGATTACTTTCTTGGCTATCCACAGTATTTTCAGGAGCATTTTTTCCAACATCATTCACTGTCTTAGAAGGTAGAAAAAATAACAATCCTAATAGGTTAGCTGAAAATAATAAAAATTAAATTAAATTAATTTAAATTAAAAATTAAAATAATAATAAAAACAAAAGGTCTTCTTTTAGAGAAGGAATGTATCGATAGAGCAGGACAATTGTATCTTGGATTCTGGAACTATAGCTAATAACAACTGATCCCATGGACAACGTTCCTCAAGGGCTGGCCTTTCTGTCCTCTACCATCCACCAGAGTCCTTCCAGTGTCATATCTTTTTGTCTTTTGGTACTGTCCATGGGGTTTTCATGGCAAGGACTCTGAAGTAGGTTGCCATTTCTTTCTCCAGTGGATCATGTTTTGTCAGAGCTCTCTGCTATGACCTGTCCATCTTGGGTGGCCCTGCACAACATAGCTCATAGCTTCATTGGGCTACATAAACCCCTTTGCCACAACAAGGCAGTAATCCATGAAGGAGAGTTTTTTTCATGCTTTTATTTTATATAACTGAGGGAAACATACTAATGTCCCTTCCAACTCCAGCAGCATTATGGAAATGTGGTATATGGTGAAAAAAGAAAAAGGTTAAATAGCGGACAAAAGATTGAAGTCTTTTTAAGAAATGTGCATACATGACCTATGTGGGAAAGGACTCAACTCATGTACAGTAGACAGGGGCAGGGCTTTGATTGCCAGCTTGACTTTTTCCATTATAATATTGCTGTAAAACTTATATTGAACATTATTTTATTTCAATACTACAGTGTTTATACAATGCTCATCATCTTGGAGTCCCTCCAAAGACAACCCTATCTTCCAATTTTATGATTCTATGATATACATCAGTTCTGATCTGATGGAAGGTGAGAAGATAAGCTGATTGCCTTTGACATTCTTCACTGCAATTTGGCCTTCTCACCTGTTCTCTCAGCCTACCGCCCAATTCACAGGTCTGTCTTATTTTTAAAACATGTGAGACCTGTTCACAGTCAGCTATCACAACCTAGGTCCATTCTTGTCACCTTCCCTCCTTCCAGAACAGGATATAGCAGTCTGTATCAGCTCCTCTGGGTTCATTCACACCAACACTTTTCCAAATGCCAGCATATTACTCCCAAGGAGTAAAGTATTTCACTTCTTCTGTACCATTTGCAGATACTTTGAAGGTGAGGAAAAGGAATGACATGGACTCTCCTTTCCTTGAAAAAAAGATATAACTTTCTAATGTTAGAAGCAAAATTCTGGGTTTGAATCTAAGTTGGGTCCTCCATAGAACACACAGGGAAAGTTTCTTGAAACAGAGACTGAGTTTATTTTGACAGCATAAAGTGCAGTAGTTCTATAGGCTAGAGTCACAGATTTGAGGTGCTTATCTTTATAGAAAAAGCAAATTGTTACCATCATGGAGGCATTATAGGTGTCCTAAAATGAGAACTAGTAGACTGAGAAACAATTTCTTTTCCAAGGCAATAATTGTCTTGAATCAAACAATGCATATGTGATTTAGCCCTATGTATATAGTGGCATTTTTAAACTATCTAACTTACTATCTAACTTACTTACTTTTAGATAGGTTTTAGACTAGGTTTTTAATTATTATTTTAATTATTTTAATTTTTAAATACTCTTAGTGTGATTATGATGTGGTGTTTGGGACACTGTGCTGGAGTAGCTTTCAAATTTCATTGCATTTGTAGAATGCAATGACAATAAAGGTATTCTATTCTATAAATCTCTTTGCTCCTCCCAAGGAATAGAGCCTGCCCTCTAGTAATTGGGAACTGCAATTAGCTGGATGCCCAAAAATAGATGTTTGTTGGTTAGGAACCCTGCTAGGTTTGTGGGTTTTTCCCAACTCATTTACCATATCATGCCTTATCTGCTTAATTAACATTGTGGCTGTAGGTGGCAGTCAGAAGGAAGGGAGAGAAGGGACCTTCTATTTATTAATAGGTGTGATACCTGCCATTTATCTGAATGGATTTACAACCTTTAGTCAACTTTATCCTCTTTGTGTTTAAAGGATGTCCATATCCAGAGGGATGTAGAAGAGCAGGCAGGACTGCGGGGCAGAGTTAAACATGTCATCAGTTTAGAGTCCTTGGATTGCCACAAGAAATCCAAGTTCTCCCCCCACCTTGTGAATTCCATTGATCAGAGGTGGTATTCATCAGGTTCTGACCAGTTCTGGGGAACCGGTAGAAGAAATTTTGAGTAGTTTAAAGAACCAGCAAATACCATCTCTGACTGGAGATTTTATTTATTTATTTATTTGTTTGTTTGTTTGTTTATTTATTTATTTGATTTGATTTGTCAATTGCTTACAAGATAATAAGTATAGACATAGTTATGAATACATGAAATGGTACATATAAGAAAAATAAAAGAAACAATAGAACAGGGACGGTAGGCATGTTGGTGCACGCCCCCTACAGATCTCTTAGGAAAGGGGTGAGGTCAATAGTAGACAGTCTAAGGTTAAAGTTTTTGGGGTTTGGGGAAGAAACTACAGAGTCAGGTAGAGTATTCCAGACATTGACCACTTTGTTGCTGAAGTCGTATTTCCTGCAATCAATTTGGTGCTGTTAACCTTGAGTTTGTATCTATTGTGTGCTCTTGTGTTGTTATGGTTGAAGCTGAAGTATTCATTGACAGGTAAGACATTGCAATGTATGATTTTATATACCATACTTAGATCAGACCGAAGACGGAATAATTCAAGTTTTCTAGGTCTAGAATTTCAAGTCTGGTGGCATAAGGTATTCTACAATGAGTAGAGGAGTGGAGAACTCTTCTTGTGAAATATTTCTGGACTTTCTCAATTGTGCTAATATCAGATATGTAATGTGGGCTCCAGACTGATGAGCTGTATTCGAGTATTGGTCTAGCAAATGTTTTGTAAGCTCTAGTTAGTAGTGTGATATTACCAGAGAAAAAGCTATGTAGGATTAAGTTAACAACTCTTAATGCCTTTTTGGCTATGTAGTTACAGTGGGATCTAGCACTTAGATCATTAGAGATGAGTATTCCAAGGTCCTTTACAGAGCTTGGATCATCAACAAGATCTTGACTATTGAAGGAAGAAGGCAGAGCCTCCTTGCCGACAGACAGTAGATCGCAACTCTCTGCAGCTATCGTCCATGCTTTTTCGTCGGAGAGCCCCAATCATTTTGATTAGGGGTTGAAACTGCCTTGGAGGGGCAGTGGACTAAGAGGAAGCAGCAAGCCTGATTGTGGGGAGCCGCATCTCCCCCCCCTTGGGCTTGGTTTTTTTTTTCCCGAAGACGATTGCAGCGGTGGTCCAAAATGGCCACCCCAAAGAGGACGACTCAGATGGACTAAGATTTGTGCAGGAGGAAAGAAAGAGGTGGATAACATCTGAACCAGGACAACTGGGCAATTTAACTAAACAAAAGTACTCCGGGATTAAGGTAACGTAGAATTTTTAAGAAAAGAAAAGTGAGCGGCGAAATTACAAAGGAACAGAGAAAAAAAAAAGAAAATATTTTTGACAGCTAAATGGGGCTTCGAACGGGGAAAGGAAGAAGCTGGAATTAAAGATTTAATAAAATTGGACTAAAATATTTTGGGAATAAACAAGTATAAAACTAAAGCTGGACTTAAGATTGTCAAAGAATAATAATAACAAAGTTTACAAATTGGAGACTGGACTGTGCTGGAATATTGAGGTTCGAAAAACCTTAAATAAAAAAATAGGGGGGAATGGTGAAGACTTTGTATAATGGAGAGTGTCACCTTTTGATAAAAATTTGGCTCAAATAAAAGGGAAAGCACTCTGTTTTTGAATGAACTTGTGTGGATATAACATTACAGAAATATTGAAACAAAGTAAGATTTTTAGAAAGTGAAAGCAGAACCAGAATAAAGGAAAAAGCAAGGAAAGACTGTTTGTGGGACTGATTGACGTTTTTGGTATAAACCCTGGACTGGAATAACTGAGAACTTTAAAAAACTGAAAGAAGAAAGAAGGAAAGTAAAAGTGGTTTCTTTTTGTGGACTTTAACAATCATAAAATATAAGAATGATGATATCTCTTTGGGAATTAAAAATGGAACTTAAAAATATGAGAGAATTACTACAGGAAAGAGGCGAATCACTTTGCTCTGTGCTAGAAAAAATGGAAATGGCGACTGAAGTACAAGAAGAAAGATTTTCAGAGGAGAAGGAATTGACTCAAGGAGAAGCCATTTTAAACAGACAACACAAAGAACGTTACAAAGAAGTGGGGAAAGAAGGAAGGTTAAAAAGTTGAGACTTAAGAAGGCAATTAAAAGAGGGAATACCTGTGAAGTTAGGAAAGGCAGGAAGACCCAGCAGAAAAGGGGAAAGGAAGATATTAAGAAAGAGAGGGATATAAACTGGAATGAGAAAAGATATGGGGAAAAGAGGGGGAGAAGAAGCAGTAAGAAACAGGCTTGTGAAAGAAAGAAACGCAGAACTAGTAAAATGCTGAAAAGATATTGTTTTTTCAGAGATAATGGTTGATGAATTAAAAAGGGGATTCTGCAGGGTGATAAGGGGTAATAAGAATATTTCTGCAATTAAAATATTTAGAAAATAGGGTAATATAGATACTGATAACTCTTATTAAAGGGGGGGAAATATGCTGTGGAATCCAATTGAAAAGATGTAATGATTAATGGTTTATTGGGAATTAAGATGAGGGAATAAAGGTATATTCTAATCATTAAGGTGTCACACTCAAAATAGTAAAAGGGGGGAAACCTATACTTGTTATTTTTTCTTTTTGTGTGTGTGTGTGTTAAAATTTGTATTAATTTAGAATTCATTAAAAAAAATATGTAATGGAAAGGGAATATGACAGACTAAAGAACCAGCTAAATTAATAAGTTTAATATAGACTATTAAAACCAAGGAGAGACTTTGGTAACTTCATTATTACTATTATTAGGCAAATATATATTGTTTATTTTTATTTTTAAAATAAATATTAAAGGATTATATTTGAAATAATTGAAATGAAATAAAAAGATGTTTAGATTGAGATTAATGAAAGAATTTAGAATTAAACTTTATTATTATTATTATTATTAGGCAAACACATATTGTTTATCTTTATTTTCAAAAATAAATATTAAAGGGTTATATTTGAAATAATTGAAATGAAACAAAAAGATGTCTCGATTGAGATTAATGAAAGAGGCTAGAATTAATGTGTTTGTTTCTCTCCTTACTGAAAATTTGGAATGGAAAAGGTAATAATAGAATTAAGTATGCATATATCAATGTATAATTGCTGTCATATTTGTATGTAAAGGTGATGACCCAGAAATATGTTGTCCACGAAAAAGAGATTTTTGTTTTTAATGTGAAAAACTGAATAAAGTTTGTTAAAAAAAACAACAAGATCTTGACTATTCAGCTTGTATTTTATTTTCTGATTTTTTTTTTGCCAGTATGTAAGACAGAGCATTTATTTGTTGAGATTTGAAGTTGCCATTTGTTTGACCATTCTGATACATAGTCAAGATCTTTTTGAAGGGTAGCAGTATTGTCTGTGGTATTGAACAGCTTTACATCATCAGTGAAAAGAACGCAGTTGCTCTTAATATGATCACAGAGGTCATTTATGTAGAGTATGAAAAGAGTTGGTTCTAGAACACTGCCTTGGGGGACACCACTATTGACAGGTACAGAATTTGATAGGACACTCCCAATTTTGACCATTTGTTGTCTGTTTGACAGGAATGCTTCGATCGAGTTATGCAGTTGTCCAGAGATACCATAAGATTTTAGTTTTAGGAGTAGTTTGTCGTGTACCACTGAATCAAAGGCTTTACAGAAGTCTATGTAGATTGCGTCAATTGCTTTCCCTGATTGAGTTGTGTATTCCATATGTTTTTGCAGTGTAAGAGTTGCAGATTACAGGATAGCTTTTTCCTGAAACCAAATTGTTTATTGGAGAGTAGGTTGTTTGTCTCTAAGTGGAGGATAATGGATTGGTTAATAATTGATTCCATGACTTTACAGATAACGCAGCATAAGGAGATTGGTCTGTAATTTTCAACTAGGCTGGGGTCTCCCTTTTTGAAGATGGGGATGACCGTGGCTTGTGACCATAGGTTAGGCAAGGAGCTGGTCCTGAAAGATTTTTCAAAGATTATGCTTAGAGGTTTGGCTATGGCAGTGGATAGCTTTTTTAAGAAGTAGGCACATATTCCATGCGGTCCAATAGAAACAGGTGGTTTTAGATTGTGTAGTGCTTTTTCAACATTGTCTTCTGTAAAATCAATATGTATTAGATCATTGTAGTTGTCTGTGGTTCAGCTAGGAAATACTGGGCATGATCCATTGCTGTTTACAAATACTGAGCTGAAGAATGTGTTAAAGATGTTGGCTTTAATGGTGTCGTTGTTGCAGACTTTACCATTAGGTCCTATCAGGGGTGGGATGGACCTTGAGTCTTTTAGTTTGTTGTTTACAAAATTGTAAAAAGCGTGGGTGGAATTGGTGCATAGAAGGTTTTCCTCTTGTTTAATGTGATAATTGGTGCATTCAGTCTTTATCTGGTGGCATAAATTTTTGTATTGGCTTTTGAAATTGGCAACGTGACTAGATTCGTTTTTCTGCCAGAGTGATCTCTTTTTGGATTGAAGTTTCCTTGTTGTTATGGGTAATCTGGTTTTTTTGTTGTTGTTGTTGTTTTGAGAGTTGTTGTTGGTACATATAGTTTGATGACTCTTTTGACTTCAAGTAAAAATATGTTGTAATGGTCTTCAACAGTATTGCATCCAGTGAATAGAGATTGCCAATCAAGGGATGAGAGATCGTTGTCTATAAGATCATAGTTGCCTTTTTTGAAGTTATAATTGGGGATTACATCATTGTGATGATTTTTGTGTGGGCGTATGTTGAGACAAAAGTCAATCATATTGTGCTCACTGCTGGAAAAGGGTTCTTTAGTTTGTATTCTGAAATTAAATTCAAACTATTGCAGAAGATGAGATCGAGGCAGTTGTTTAGTCTAGTGTTGTTGGTTACTAGTTGTTCCAGTCCCAGATTTGTAACAGCATTGTAAAAGGTTGCGTGTATGGGTTCAGTTGAACATTCATTTAGGGTCCAGTCAATATGAGGTAGATTGAAGTCACCAAGAAAGATAAAAGCGTGTGGACAGGATGCTGCCCGTGTTAGTAGTATTTAGCTTGTTTACATGTTCGATGTCATAATCAGGTGCTCTGTAACATAGTAAGAATCGAAATGTGATATTTAAGGATAGTTCACAGATGATGGTCTCAGGAAGAGCAAGCTCCTGGGTAACTTGGATGTTTTTTAGATGTTAGGACTTTTTATAGAAGATAGCAACACCACCTCCTCTACGAATTTAACGATCTGATCAGTAAACATGATAGCCTCTTACTGTGGTAATGGAGTCAGGGAGAGATGCGTTGAGCCATGTTTCACAGACAAATATGATGTCGAATGTAGCCATATTTAGTAAGAGGAAAAATTCAGGTATTTTATTTGCAAGGCTTCTTGCATTGAGTAGCTTGCATTTAAGGCCAGCAGTAATTGGAATTGAGGTAGTTAGGGGCGTGCATGCCTAGTCTTGGGTGATGGTGGATTGGTTGAGGTAGGGTTGTGGTTGAAGGTTAAAGCTGAGTTGCGGGTTGTGTGACTTACTTTTGATACAGTCAGCATGGTAGTCAATGTACAGGTCCTTCTCTCCATTGTCTAGACATTTTTGAGTTCAGTGTGGAGTACACGGGAGCGGGCATGTTGCTGTATGGTTAGGTCAGGGCGACAATGGAGGTTCTTATGGTTGGTTTTGGTTTTGGCAAGTGAATTTATAGTGTAAATGAATTTACGTTTGCTTGATTCATTTTTGCAAATGACCCTGCAGAAGCATGGAGCCACAGAGCTGTCTCTGTTTTTGAGCTCTCGGCCAATGTGGGAAATGTCATGTATTTCATCAGGGGAGATGGTTGATGCTTGATAATCATTGATGATGTTTTGGATAGTTGTGATGTCATCATTATCATTGATGTCCTCTAGACCAAATAAGAAGGCATTTGGACGCTTCCGTTCACGCTCAACAGCTTCTCTGATGAGGATTGGGATATCATTATTTGTCTGGCTTATGTTTTTTTGTGGATTGGGTTGTGGATTGGGTTGTGGATTGGGTTGTGGATTGGGTTGTGGTTGTTGGGTAGAGATGTGGTTTGTAGCTATTGGATGTTCAGGTTTTTGCATTGTGTCTTTTTTTTCAAGGTTGGATAATCTTTCTTTTAAGGCGTCCAGGGATGCTACTATGGTGTCAAGGGATGTTATTTGTGTTTCAATGGTATCAAGTCTTTCCAACAGATCCAATTTGGGTCTGCATGATTTGCAGAGATATGAAGACTCATTAGATGATTCTAGGTATTGAATCATTTGCTCGGGTAATCCCAAGCAGTCATGATGAGCGTATTTGTTACATAGAGAACATTTGATGGAGTTTTCATTATCCTTTAGACTTAGAGTTTTGTAGCATTTAAGCATGTGCAGGAGAGTCTTGTGGTTCATTGGTGGGGATTACTTTCTCTTTAGGTTGTGGTTTGGCATTGGATTTTTTTCTTGGCATGGTAGGTTTGTTAAGATGGTACGTTGATTAAATTAATTAATGGAACAATTTTGGGTCATCAATATAGCCAATATCACACCAATCATTCAATTGCAGTAATCTCTCTAGTCAAATAATTTTCCTAAGCAACAATCAGCCTAATCAATTAATTACATTAATCGCTAATCAATTAATTACACTAATCATTAATCATACTGTTCAATTAAAT
Organism: Hydrophis major; assembly: GCA_033807585.1. Classification (NCBI taxonomy): domain Eukaryota; kingdom Metazoa; phylum Chordata; class Lepidosauria; order Squamata; family Elapidae; genus Hydrophis; species Hydrophis major. Next base: position 228,111,540 of record CM066329.1, read on the forward strand.
TCACTAAATCACTGATTTTATTAATCAATTAAATTACATGACTCTTGATCTTTTAAACTACCGTATATACTCGAGTATAAGTTGACCCGAATATAAGTCGAGGCACCCAATTTTGCCACAAAAAACTGGGAAAACTTATTGACTCGAGTATAAGTCGAGGGTGGGAAATGCAGCAGCTACTGGTAAATTTCAAAAATAAAAATAGATACCAATAAAATTACATTAATTGAGGCATCAGTAGGTTAAATGTTTTTGAATATTTATTTCAAAGAAAAACAGTAAACTAGCTCTGTAAGTGGAAAAGAGAGCCAACAAAACCAATATGGTATCAACAATAACTTTAAAAGTACAAAAACCTTAGCTCAATCAGCAACCAAGCTAAAACACAAGAGTTAAAATCCTTCAAAACTGGATTCCTCCTCATCATCTGTATGTTATATTTATGGACAAAAGTGGATATTCATTCAGGCTAGAGTGCTTTAAAATGTAAATGAGGTTAGTTTCACACACACATGCACACCGTTTCGCTTTCCATAAACTAATTTTTTAGTGCATGACAGATGAAGTGCCTGACAGATGAAAGTCCTCTTAGGAAACTTTAGATCTTAACTGGCATTACATTTAAAATCAAACATGTTCACATTCTTAACATTTTTCCATGGCAAAGTGTTTCTCAAATAATCCATAATAATGCCGCGGGAGGGAATTATTGTCTAATTAAAACTTTCACTAGGACAGTTGAGAATAAGTTTGATGTTCACAATTTCCTCTTTGAAAGAGACCAGTAAATAGGGAACAAGATGAAGAAAAAGAAGTGTGTTTTTTCACATTTTTCACACTGCAGTGAACAAAAATGGCATCATAGGAACAGGCTTATTCTCAGTCCAAAGGTTTGTTTCTGATTTCTTCCCTGATTTAAGGGAAATTTGGGAAACGATCTCACTATCATGAAAGGTTTAATTGATTCACTAACCCAAAAGATGATGATGATGACAGTGGGAGGCAGGAGTCACTCTCTCCCTTGCAAGAAAAAAGCATGTGTATGTGCTGCATGTACATCCTGTTTTGGAGAGCCACCATTTCTTTCACAGCTCTCCCTCATGCCTCCATTGCATGTGCACACATGCCATGGCTCAGTAGTAGGTCAACATACAGATGTCACACTAGGTTCCCTCCTCAAAAGGAACATCCAACCTTTCTTGAGAAGTACAAACTTCATCTGTTCAGGATTGTGGTGACAAAGGTGAAGGAGGATGGGGCTGAGAGAAGGGAAGGGAAGAAAAGATCATTGACAGGGAGAAAGACAGGGAGAAACACCTGGAAGTGTGAGCCCTCGAGTTTCCTTAGGGAAGACCAAACAACAAGGGGAGAGGAGAGGAGGAGGAGGAGGAGGAGGAGGAGGAGGAGGAGGAGGAGGAGGAGGAGGAGGAGGAGGAGGAGGAGGAGGAGGAGGAGGAAAGTTAAAAAAGAAAGAGTGGGAAGCCAACTCACGCGTGCCATCAAAGCCAGGGGGAAGCGGGGCTTTCTCCGCCTGCTGCTGCCAGAGGAGTGGGGGGGGGGAGTGCGGGGAAAGGGGGTTCGTGCCGAGGCTCTGCAAGCGATTACCAGATTTGCAGCTCCGTTTGTTGGCGAAGCTGGAAGCGCGCCCATTAATGGGGAAGGAGAGCCCACAGCTCTGAAAGTCTTTTTACTGTTGGGGACTGAACAGGAGAGCCGCAAACGCCATGATCCCCAGGAAAGGGCGGCCCTCTTCCTCTCGGCGGCTCCCGCCACGGCGCAGCCAGGCACTTTGTCTCACTGCCCCCGGAGCAGCTCTTCGCTGCTAGGGTAGGGGGCGGAGGAGGCTGCCTGAGCCTGGCGGTTTGTTGGCGAAGCTGGAAGCGCGCAACGCAGGAGTTCGTGGGGGCCCCGGGCTCCCGTTAATGGGGAAGGAGAGGCTGCTTGGGGTCGCCAGGCTCAGGCGGCTTCCTCCGCCCCCTACCCTAGCAGTGAAGAGCTGCTCCGGGGGCAGTGAGACAAAGTGCCTGGCTGCACCGTGGCGGGAGCCGCCGAGAGGAAGAGGGCCGCCCTTTCCTGGGGAGCGCGGCGTTTGCGGCTCTCCTGTTCAGTCCCCAATGGTGAAAAGACTTTCGGAGCTGCGGGCTCTCCTTCCCCATTAACGGGCGCGCTTCCAGCTTCGCCAACAAACCGCCAGACTCAGGCAGCTTCCTCCGCCCCCTACCCTAGCAGCGAAGAGCTGCTCCGGGGGCAGCGAGACAAAGTGCCTGGCTGCGCCGTGGCGGGAGCTCCCGGAGCAGCTCTTCGCCACTAGGGTAGGGGGCGGAGGCTGCCTGAGCCTGGCGGTTTGTTGGCGAAGCTGGAAGCGCGCAACGCAGGAGCTCGTGGGGGCCCCGGGCGCCCGTTAATGGGGAAGGAGAGGCCGCTTGGGGTCACCTGTGTGGCCCTTAGCGGGTAGACAGCCGTGGCGGCGATGCTGCTCTGGAGGCGCGATCGGTTGCAGCCACGCTAGCGCAGGCCAGGCATGGTGCCGTAGCGGCTGACTCGAGTATAAGCCGAGGGCGGGTTTTTCAGCACAAAAAATGGGCTGAAAAACTCGGCTTATACTCGAGTATATACGGTAATCAGTAATCACACTTTTTGCACTAAACACTCTAATCACACTAATCAATTAAAAAAATAAATCAATCAAACCATTAATGAAATATTTTATAGAAATTGGTTGTCTAATCATTGATATAGATGATGAGGTAGAAAAGTTGTAAGTTTTGAGGTAATGAATTAATGAGTGTTTGATTAAAGTAATCAGGTAGTATTGAGAGTCTGCAAGGAAAGGATTTATTGTTTGACTAGCAGCTGTGATTTACTGGGTGGGAGGAATTTATTGCTCTGATTGCTGCTGCTATTTCTCTGTAAACAATAGGCTGCAACAAGATCTTCAAAGCAAGCTGGATTTTTGAAAGAGAGCAAAACTTGCTGAATTAAAATACTTTAACTACAATCAATATGTCTCTGAATAAGATTGTTTTCCAATAGTTTCCTAAAGTTCTTCAAGTTGAGTAGTAGTAAAAATACAGTCCAGAAATTTGGGTTAACCAATCCAATCTGTCCTTTACTTTTAAAGTTACTTCTAGTTGCAATATCTTTTTTTTTTTTTAAACTAAATCTGACAGTCACTCCAGATCGTTAATCGTAGCTATTTTCCTCCTTTGAGTCCCACTTTCCAAGGAAAATTCCACTGCAGAAATTGGAGTGATTCTTACCAAGACTAAGCGCGCTGTTACAAGATCTTTCCTTTCTTTTTCACTTCTGTCTCAGCTGCCTTCCTGGCTTCGATTTAGCCATGCTGACAGTTTTCTTTTTAGTTCAGATGGAGTGGTTTTCTTCGGGTCAGTTGAGGAGACTCTCCTCTCCTCGCGACCACCAAGTATTCCTCTGCCTTTACCATTTTACAGTATCCTTCCACTGCCACACCCACCAAGCCATGCTCACAGAACTGGTAGTAAAAAAATTTGAATCCCACCACTGCCGTTGACCCTTATGTAGCACCACTGTAGTGCTGATTGTTCAGGCTTCAATAAATCATTATGGTACAATCTATATAAATTGTGTCTGAATGGGATTTCTAATGGTTTTGATTGAGATGTCTGTCAAATTCTTATCAGTTTCATCCAGTGTCAAATTTGACTGAAAGGTTCAAGTTGTTCTTTATTTTGTGGCCTGGGATTTCCTAGGGCCAGGTGTGTGATCTGGCTAGATGGCATAATGGAAGCTTTTACCTTCTAATAGAATTTCATAACCCCAATGATGCAAGCTGACAGGAAAGGCTCAGCCAACGTCCAAAAAGTGTTGGGGCTCTATACAAACCAAGCCATTTATACAGCCCACATTTCATTGGTGCTTGTCTAATTCATCTGAGTTTTGTCCATCAACTTATACTATAATAAAACAAATGTAAACAGAAATTGGGTGAAATTATTTTCATGTTTTATGATTTATTGGGCAAATAATCAAGGGAGATGGATGGGGGAGTCTAATAATTGAAGTCAGAGTCTATCTGCGTGGAAAGTGTGGGTAGTTAAAAGTACAGGAAACATAGAAGAGAATATCTGTAGCTCAGGGGTGAATTGTGGAGTCCTTGATACTCTCTGAGCTTGGTTTGTTTGCTTGCAAATATTTCATTACCCTACTAGTTCAAATCTTCAGGGCGACTGAGTGCGCCATTTGTTGCCTGCTTATATATAGTATAATAGCTTGCCCTGAAGCAAAGGGATGCTGAATGGTTGCACTCCATCTCCATCTCCATCTTAATTTTCTTATTCTTGTTCCTGAAACATAATTCCAGAAAGAGATTGGACAGCCATTTGTCTGCAACCTGTGTAGTCAGAACTATAGTCTCCTGCATGAGGAGGGAGTTGGACCAGAAGACCTCCGAGGTCCCTTCCAACGCTGTTATTTTGCATTCTGCAACAGTTTCCTAGGGCAGTTTCTAATCATATCACAACTTGAGAATATGCTCAGAGCAGTCCATGGCCGTGCCCATGGCCCAAAATTAAGCAGCCAGGCTGAACCATCTAGAAGGCTGTTGTTACAAATATCTGAGATTCTCAATTAAGCCTAAATCACAATCGAGCCGGAGTGGAGGAAGAGCGACACACACTGAGGAAAACAAAGCAAAAGAGATGTTAATGCAGAAGCCTATACGCCTCCACCTCCTTTAACCCGTTCTCTATCCCGGGCCCATTAGGTTCGCCTAATCCCTTCCTGTGATCCTCGCCGAGAGACCGCTCTCCAGCGGCTCCGCCCAATCGTTCGCGCCACTTGGTTCACGCCCCGCCCTCCCCACCCCCGAATGGAATGGTCTCGCCCACTTTCTGCCGAGGGCGGCGAACCGTTTCCCTCGCGGAGGGGGAGTGGCGCCGAGGTGACAGCATCAGGCAGCGCCCTGGGAGATAGAGAGAAAGACAGACCGGGCTCAGGACGTGAGAAGGGCGTGGCCGGTCAGCCTTAGCGCCAGGTGAGGTGGAGACCTTGGCGGGGGGGGTGGGGGGTGATCACACTCCGCCCCCGTCGAGCCCTGCTGTCCTTCAAACCCCCCCCCTTTTTTTTTTTTTGCGGACGATCCAACATTACTGCCTTCCCGCAAGGTCCTGGCTGCCTTTGGGTCCAACTAGCTGGTCTTGAGCAGATCGCCCCAGCCCGCAATCGAGGGGGCAACGGGAAACCACGTCCTCCCGAGCCGCCGTCACTTCACCTGGACTGGACCCTTCCAAGGGTGGGAGAAGTGGTCCTTCAGTTGCAGGTTTGGAGGGTGGGTGGGTGGATCATGGAGGGGGGAGTGGTCCTCGTCACCTTGGTAACGCGGACGGGCGAGGGGGGGGCTGTTTTCAAAGGCGGCTTCACCGCACCCGTTTCGAGAGGGGGTGGCGTTGGTTCCTTGCCGTGTCTTCTGCAAGCAAGACCCGGAGATCAGGAGACTCGAAAAAGGTGTTGTGAGCCACAGCGGTGCGTGTGTCTGTGAAAGGACTGCCTGTCCCCCACCTCAGATCTGCTTCTGACGGTGCTCCCAGGTTTTCTCCGAAATAAATACCCCTCAAGTCAGTTTGACAGTCAGGAGGTAGGTAGGTCAGCCTGTGGAATTGCAGCCTTAATGGCTGGAGAAAGGTTCTGTCAAAATGAAACTGATGGCTCCTAGGCAAAATAGCAATGTTATTAGTGAGGAAAATCATTTCAGAGAATGATGATGCCAATGGGAGAAAGACCATTGTTTGGTTCTGATCATAGTCGGATGATTGGGTAGAAATAGGACAATTTCTGTCCTTGTTTGTTTTAAGCACATTTGAACCACTTTCTGCTGCTGTTCCATTTGCCAGAAAGATCAAATGTATATTTTGTTTATTTTGAGATTTATAAAACAACGTATCTTTCTTCTTTGGAGTTCTATTTGTTTCCACAGGTATGGATTTGGGGATACAGTCTGCATTTTAACTGATAAGCCTTCACTTAGGAATTTGCGTATTGCTGGATTCATCAGTCATAATTTTATTAATTACAGTGTATTAAATAAACCACAACTGTTTTGCACAGATAACAATAAGCCATAGACAATGGTTTATAAACCACAGTGGCTGGATTCATACAACATGCTAAGCTTAAAATTGTGTTGTGGCTTAGCACAAAGAGTGAATTTATTAATTTAATAAATTATAATAATAATAATAATTAATAATAATAAATTTATTATTAATTTAATATATTTATGTCCCATTAATTCAAACTTGAGAGTTTATATGACATGTACGTATCTGAAATATTTCCAGTGAATCTTAAACCTAAGATACCTAAAATCAAACAAAACATAAAAAATAGATACAATAGGCAAGTATATATTGCCATGTTAAGCCACATATAAACAGTTAGGTCTAAATTATGAATACTCTGCAAAAGAGTCAGGTTTTTTTCTTTCATTTTTTTGAAATGAAATTAAGGAGAGGACTAGTCTAATTCTCACTGCAAGGTTGTTCCTGAAAAGCAGCACTGCTATTGAAAAGCAGCACTGTTTAGCTTAAGCAGCTCTTTATTACTGGAAGGACGAAACTGCTTCCTTGATTACATTATTTGTTAGACATTTCCAAATTGAAGTAGGTAGCCCCGAAGATAACTAAATACCAACTGATAAGGGCTTTATAGGTCAAGAGAAATTACTCAGTGACAGCTAAGATTTTCCCTGAATAAGCAATATACTTTCTTGGTGATTATTTCAGAGAACAAGTATTTAGACACAGGGTGATTTCAGGGTGATTGAATGCTCTAGCTCACATCTGTTATGGAACTTTCTCTAATGTGTGTTTGGTTTTCTTCCATAGGATTGAAGGAGGCAGTATCTCAATGGCTTCTGATTTGGGAAATGCCTCAGTATTGGATCCCATATCTGTGCCTGCTTTGGACATTCAGGCTCCATTGGTAAAGTAAACCTGTTGTTATGATGGAGACTCTGGGAATCAATAGTTCACTGGGAGTATGGTTAGTTGGGCAAGGTAGCTTGCTTTTCTGTCCCATGGTAGAGAGGAGAGCCTTGCTACTTCTGTATATCTAAGTAATGTCCTCTTGGTTTCCCTAGAAAAAGGCTAACAAGAAGGGAGGGCTTCCAGAGGCCAAGCGGAAAGGACGGGCCAAAAAGATGAACAAAGATGCCGAGGATCTGCTTTTGGGCCTGCAGCAACTGGTAGGTAGATCCCTTCAATTGCCAAGCTCTGGGTTGAAAAAGCAGCTACGAATTCTTCATTTGGTCTTGGGAGAGAACTGGAAGATATAAGTCTTCCTGCAGTGATGCTAGAAATGAGGTTATCATGAGTGGCACTTTTAAATAGTTTAGGATCTTTTGTAACTGAGTTGCTGAGACAGAGGAAAGTACCACTTAAGTTTTTCAAAGATGAATGGCCAGGGCTTAAAAGAACCTTGGACTTTATTCCTGATCCTGAAAAAAATATGTGTTTTTGTTACTATAAGCATTAGAGCAGGCCTGTCAAACTGGTGGCCCATGGGCCAGATGTGTCACACACAGGACACTCCCACCCCAGCTCTACAAATAGCCAAAAAAAGTCATGATACATCATGTGATACAATTGAGTTTGACACCTGTGTATTAGAGGGAGCCACATGCTTTTACTCCTGTTGATGAAAAGATACTCTGCTCATGTGTAGATGTGTTTTCCTTTTATGTGTCCTTCAGCAACAAGAGGGATTCTTGTTTAGGATGCCAGCCAGTTTTCTGCTTTTCTGCTGATTTGCTTCTCCCTCACCTTAATTTTTTGGTCCTTCTCAACCGATAGTCTGTATTCATTTTCTCAATTCTCTCAATTTACTCATAATATATTTTCTTAAAATAATTTAACACTGGTGTTAAACTAAAATGTCTAAACTAAGCACATATACACTACTACTGGAATAAGGAAAGTAATTCATTTTAAGAAACTCAAATATGAATGCTCTCTTTGATCTGCCTTCAAGCCTGCTGATAAATCTATCTTGAGATTCTGTGATTGGCAGCTTTATAAATATAAAAATATGATGAGCCATAATAACAAACATTACTTGAACACCATGGGCATTGACAAAATCACTATTCATCAATTGCAAAAGGCAACTTTACTTCAAACAGTTTACATCTTGTGAGGATACCTTTAAAACACGAAAAACATCTGCCCGCCCCAGATCCTTAGAAAGGACTTGATAGATGAATAAAAATGCAAATTCCAGTCTAAACATCTGAATAAAAATGCAAATTCCAGTCTAAACATATGACAAACTTCAGTAATAATATTGATTAATATTAGTTAATTATATTAATATTATTTATAAGAACTGGTGAAAAATCACAAAATATAAAGACTTGTATAAAGAAATAGAACTACTGTGGCAATAGAAAGCAGAGACAGTACCAATAATAGTAGGTATTTTTATTAAACCATCACCATCACCATTGACAGAATCACCACCAGTCAATTGCAAAGGCAGCTTGACTTGGAATAGCTTCATCTTGCAATGATACCTTAAACACCATGAAGCAATAACATCTGCCTGTCTCATATCTTTGAGAAGGATGAAAATGCCAAATCCAGGCTAAAAATCTGTCTGACTGTGCAACCATCCATAATAATAATTTACCCACTTCTGCACATATATTATCATTTTCACATAATTTTTCCCTGAATGTATTGAATTTAACCTATTGCAAATGAAGGCAAATATACGTGTCCCAGGATAATGTTGCAAGATTCAATCTGGCTAGGCCACTGGGACCCAGGGTTTACTCTTCTGAGTTTTTGGACTCAGGCTAGAGCCCATCCTCAGGGAACTTCTCTCCACCAGAAAGTATTAAACTAGCATTTCGTCCAACATATTTGGAAAATGTCAGGTTAGGAAGAGCTAATAGAGGAGTTTATATCATATCTAATTTTGGTCCAAGAATGAGAGAATATTAAAGAACAGCTTTATTGGTGAGAGTTAGGATGAGAATGTTTTTTTCTGCATGCACCACTGTTTTGTGTTGTTCTTTTTTAAATAGGATCTTACTTCAGAATGTGCTGCTCCGTTAGGAACTGGACTGATTTGGGATAACAGAATGACAGAATTTTGCTGCCCATGGGATGAAAGGTATCTACGGTGAAAGGATGGGGTTTTTTGAGCCTTAAGTGTAACAGTTCTATTAGTTTAATTTTTAGGTCTCTTAATTTTCAGGATTTTTTTTTCAAATTTACTGTCTCTTAATCTCAGTTTTGCATGCACTTAATCCTAAAAGACTTTATCTGCCTTTCATTTCTGCTCTGTTATAATAAACCACTCATTATATAATCTTGATACTTTTTCAGTGAAAATTTCTTAAGAATAGTGGGTATTTTAATTTGTAAGTTACTCTGAGTCCTTGGTGTGGGGTAGATAAAAATCTCGAGAGTATCTATCCCAGAGATTAAAAATAAAATGAATTGCTTGCATAATTTATAATATTTCATCAAGAATCCTCATGAAGTGCAGCTGTCTGTTTTTAAACAAGTATTAGTAGACAAATTAATGAAGGATTGATAGTTCAGTCAGGAATCACACATCCTGTCCCATCTGCCTCAACCAGCATAACCAATGGAACTATATAATCCAATATCAGAATATCAAGTTGTCTTCCTTGGTTTAGGTTTATCTTGAACCAGTTGTGTAACATGTAATCCTTACCAAATGACTGGTCAGGGACCAAATATTATTCTAGTTTTAATCACTGCCTCCAGCCCTCGTAGTTTCTCTGAATTATATATTTAGTCCTAGTTTTTCTGTTCTATTCTGGGTTTGTTTGTTTTTTTCAGAAAACCTAATATAATTTGTAGTAAACATGCCTAAAAACTCATTAAAACTCACTTTGCAAAGTCAACCTCACTTCTACCATTGCCTTCAAGTCATAGTACTTCCCTTCAACTTCTGCCATTACTTCAGCTAACCCATGCTGTACATGCCAAAATAAAAATATATATTATAGCAGCTAATATCTTGTGAGATTCTGAAATCTCACTCAAAACGTTGAAAAATATGATATTTTCACCAAAATTCTTATATGGTATTTTGTGGGAAAATCAAGATTTCATTGAATTTAGTCATTTTAAAACATTTTAAAATGAAATATTTAAGGAGTGGGGCCTTTGGACATGCACTACGGTGGTGTCTTTCTGATTCTTGATTTGCATGATGACTTAGAAAAAAAAATTCAGTTATAATATACAGTATTGCTAAACATGAAGGACATGGTTGGGAACCACTGCCTTAGATACCCTAATATAGCAAGAGTAGAGGAATATGAAAATGACCTTGAAGAGATATATGACAGCTGTTATGAAGGCATCAGCCTGGAAAAACAGGAGAGGTTGAGGAAAAAAGAAATCCAGATTGTCCCACCTTGACTGTTTTTAGTATAAGAGGGAAAGATAGGGAAACTGTCAAGATTTCAGGATTCTGTTATAATATCCTGTAACAACAAAGTAAAGTTTCAGTAATTTTATGGCAGCTAACTTCTGACCTGTGTGGATTTCAACACAAAACCCAAAGCAAATACAATGGTCACTGCAGGGTTTATTAAGCAGTATGTTTTGGTGGGACTCTCTCTAAAGAATATTGAGAAAGATGCCAGCCGACAGAGGGACCCACATATATATATATATGCAGGTTACTTCCTGTGCCTGTTTACCTTCAATAAAGCGAGGAGGAGGAACAAAGCAATAAAATGAGAGAGGAATAAAACAATGAAATGAGAGGAAAGCATCTCCCATCAATCAAGATGAGGCAGTTTGGGAATGCCATATGCCAAAAGGAAAACATCTCCCATTTCGACTTTAAGGACAAATCAATGGGAATTTTTTGAATATGAGAACAGGCTGTGGTTCAAAGCCAAAATCCTTATATCTCTATTTATCAATTTGATGTAGCCCATTCCGTTCAACTAAAAATTGATTTTCCCCACAGCTGGTTTACCTCAAAGGGTGATACCAACATGGTGCTTGTAGCTATAATACCTTCCTATGACTCTTGTACTGAACGGAGCATTATCTTATTTTATTTGCTTTGAAAAATAAAAACCAATAACAGTGGTGAAAAGTGGTTGCAGAGGACATAACTCCTCCCTCAAGGATCTTTTTGTAAAGGGAGGATTCCCTCCATTTAGAGAATGGAGATACTTTTCTCTAGTTATTGGAATGGGGGGGTGGGACTTCCCTTGCCCAAACCAATATCTCATTTATTTTTGTGTTCCTGAACTCATTTTGTGATTGCCTTGAGTATCTGTTTAGATATTGAAAGGTGTCTATAAACTTCCAGAGTTGGTGATTTCTGCCATATAGTGCTCTATGAAAGCAGTGGAATTCTCTTCTAAATAGATAGATAATCAAAGAATATGGATAGGAGATAGATTTCTCAAGATTAGAGAGCTGAATTAGAGAATGTTTAATAAATCCTTTGAAATGCTACAAATGATTGTAGATTTCCCTCCTCCTCCTCAATATTCTGTCTTGGAAACACAATTGTGTACCTGACCAAAATACTGTACAGGTAATCCTTGGCTTATTTTGTACAGGTAATCCTTGGCTTATTTAATTGAGCAACTGTTCAAAGTTATGATGACATTGAAAAAAATGGATGTACAACCAATTCTTGACACTCCTGATATTGCAGCATCCCCACAGTCATGTGATTGCAATCTTGAGAGCTCAGGTGTCTTGTTTGCAATTAGAGAGCTGCATTCATATTATCATCATTTGCAAGCTTCCCTGCTGGCTTTTCACAAAGTAAGTGGGAAAGCCAGCAGGGAAAGTGAGAGGTTACTCAGGTAAGTCAGTCTCACCTTTTCTCCCTCCTGCACCAATCTCCTCCAGTCCCGCCCAATCCATGCACAGCCTCTTGCCAGCTGTCCCAGGCCATCCCCCAGTTTCTCCCATCCCCTTGCCAAACACTGTCACTGCTTACCTGAGACTTCTGTCTCTTCCTAATTAATGAGCTGCATATCTTGGGGAAGTAAAGCACATCTTAGGCTTTAAGACTGCATTCCATAGTGATGGCAATCCTGGTCTCAGTTGTTTGTCATCATAACCCAAGGATTGCTGGTATGTGAGTGCACTTCCAGAAAGCGTGTCCTCAGTTTTGATGATGTCTGGGTTCACTCATTTTGTAGTAAGGACCTGCCTTATTATGATGAATACTCTGGATTTTATAAGAAAATAGGATGGAAGAAAGGTTCTTGTATAAAATCACAATGCAGGAAATGTGAGGATGCAATAGTCTGTGTCCCTGCTGGACTGCTTTTCCTTTTTGTAATCAATTGACAGCAGTATTAAAGTCTGAAGTGAATATGTTTCATCATTCCAAACCACTGATTTTTTTTCCTGGCAGAGGGAGGAAGAGTAACCTTGGTTTGGATGTGGGTAAATATATAATTCTGTTCTTATTTCCCTTTGTGCTGCCTGTAACTCTGTGGTGTGTGTGTTTATTCCACCCACTTGGCTCACTTTTCTGTGTAATCTCAGTGTAATTCCCTGGATATGATGACCATAATCCTTTTATTTCTTCCTTGATTCCTCATCAGATTCTTCATCTCCAGCCCTAAATAGCAGCGCTACACCCTTGATCCTTGTTCATTGTGAAGTTTCCATCTTAAAATAATATTCTTCTTTGTTGAATGCAATCATCCTTAAATTTGGAGAAAGAAATGCCATTGGGTAATGCTGATGGGAGTCCTAATGACTGTTCTGTAAAAGATAGCCCCAGTGAATTCACTTCATATTAAGCTCTCATTGGATCTTATCCACTTTCATCTGAGTCTACTTAAGTATATCTAACAGGATTAGATATACTTAAGTAGACTCAGAATCTAACTTTTCTATACACATCCCATCCATTTTGCCCTTTCTAATTTAATAGTATTATGGGGAACATATGAAGCAGAAGAAACTCACTCTGGATTGGCAACAAGAGAGAGATTGATCAGTCACAATATGCTGTGTATTTGAATGATTATTTGTGGCTTACAACCAGTCCCCTTGAAAACATCCATAAATTTAATATTGATTGATGTAATGGTCTATGGGAAAGTCCTTGAAAAACAGGAGAAGAAAGAACCAAAGCCAAGAGAAAGGTCAGATAAGCCTACAGAAGAAATGGGAACATGATAAGTGTCTCAGCAGAGATTCTCCCTGGTTTCTTTGACTGTACAGGTGAGGGGGAGAAAAATGTGCTTTCACACTTTTTTTTTGCAATAAATGTAGTGTTCGCACTCACAGCATTGGCTTCCTATCTGGACTATCTAGAAGGGCTGATATTTAAAATGTTAAAATCTTAAAATATTTACTGCTATCTTCCATTACACATCAGTTCCCAAATGTCCACAGAAGAGGATGGCTTCAATTTGTTTCCTAAATGATGATAGGGTGAGAACTAGTTGGAGCTCAAGGGATAAGTAAAAGTCAGGAGCTACCACTGAAAAGGCCCTTCCTAGGTCTCCACCTGGTGCATCTCTAGAATGCTTTCATAACCTTCTTCTTCTAGGTAAAATGTACTCATTTTATGTAATGCGGCTAGGAAAAGATGCTATAGGTACCTACTTATAGCATCTTTTCCTAACCACATTATATAAAATGAGTAGATTCTACCTAGAAGAAGAGGTTATGAAAGCATTGGAGAAGCATAGGGGTTAACTTGTGAAAGTGATGTCTATTCCACTCTGATGGTATTAGAGTCATTTTGCAAAATCAACAAAACAAAGGGATTAATGATTTTTAAAATAATATACTACTTCAGGTTTTATTTTGTCCTTTGCAAGTTGAATAGGCCCAAAGTATAAACAATGAAGATAATTTCCATGCTTCTAGAAAATGGCTATCTTCACTATAATAGGAAAGGAGTTAATAACCTTTTAAAAGTTCTTTTCTATATATAGGTGTTCTAAATTTGTGAGAACACTATATCAGCACTTCTTTGTTTGCAATAAGAGTTGACTCTTCATTTCCAGTCTGTACAGCTCTAAATCATTCTTTCTCTTTCCTCATAATATCAGTGAATTTGCGATTTACATTTACAAGCCCCATAACAGCCCTTTTCAAACTGCCCCCAGATGTATTGGACAACTTCCATTATTTCCCAGTCAGCTATCACCAGATGCTGCGAAGGAGGAGGAGAGTTAGTCAAAATATTTGTGAGCATCAGTTTAGGAAGAACTGATTTTGACAAGGTCTAGAAATATTTCTAAAAGATCTGCTTCGGGCATACAAGAGAGGACTCATTTATGTTCCTAATTTCAGCATAAAGATGCTTATCTTAGTCACCTGTGGGGATAGCTAACGTTCATATTTAACTGTTTTGATTTTAAAATAGTGTTTTTCTTTCTATCTTGACTTAAATATTACCATACAGACATTCTGCACTGCCTTATTTTGTGTGTTTGAGGTGATATGATCAGAGGCTGAGCACTATCTAGTTCTCTTTTGCCGCCACATGTAGCATCCTTCATGTTTGGCCAGTGCTTCATGACACATCAACATAGGCTAGTGTTCTTCTGGAAGAACGACAGATTTTTCTTTAAAAAACAAAATATATTTTTACAGATCTTTTGAAAGATCAGCAAACCTTTTTTTAAAAAATAGAACAAATGTGTTCTGCTGCAAGGTTGATTTTAATCAGAGAAGTGAGCTTGGCTATCAGCCGTATGTCTGATTCTGAACCACATGAGTACATTACAGGTTTCTCAGTGAGAGTCAAAAACTTTTGTGTGGCCATACTTCTTATTGCTTTTATTACTTTGAATAGTAGGTATCAGTTACCTACTCCAGTGACATTGAGTGAATTTTTAAAATATTTCTCAGTTTGCAATTATTTCCTGTCAGCATTGCCAGCACTTAGCTGATTTGAGACATTTGGAAAGTAACATGAAATTAATAAGAATTCTGTCAGTATCTCTTTTTAGGTGCAGGGTGAGGCAAAAGGAAGGATGTGTATCCATATACCTCTTCCAGCTCCCCTCCTATACCTATGACCTCTTGCCTAATTTATGTCTGAGCTTAGAACTACTGGCTTTCTAGAAGACTGATAAAAATACATTTAAAAAAACCAGGTTGATAAACAGGCTTGGGAGAAGGAGGATGCTCCTGGGATGAAGTAGAGGAGAGCTCTTATGAGTTCCCTTCCTTCTTCCACTTCACATCCTTCTTTCATGCCACAAGGCTACCTTTGGGCATATGTTAAGACCAGAAGACCATATTAACAAATCACCTGAGTGACGGGGTTACTGAGGTGGGCACATCTGTGACAGGCATTGGGGAAATGGACAGTATGAAAGGTGGTTAAAACCTCCATCCCAAGCTATCATCCATGGTCACCCAGGCTCAGTTCCCATTAAGTAGACTCGTGGTGTTTTGTCCTACCAGTTGGGTGTAATGGGAGGAAACATGGCCAGGAAATCCATCAATCATTGTCCTTAAATTCTCCTCCAATGAAACTCTTAGGGCAGGATTATTCACCAGATTTATTACTGACGCAGATTATTGCTTGGCAATTGGCACAGCCCAAATTATGCTGGCATACTTTTCTGACCACTTATGGATTGAAAAGGTGCATATTAAAATTGCCATATGGCCCATGGAGAATTGTTGGCTAAACGTGAGGTGTCTTCCACTCCTAGCAGATATAGCAGGAATTATTCCTATTGCAGTCTGTGAGGTTAGATTTTAGTTTTGGCTTAGTGAGTTCAGTTTTGTTGAATGATTTTTTTTAGCAGTATAAGTCTTTTGATTTCATGCCTCGTTCCAAAATGTTATTTCCATGGGGAATCTAAAAAAGACAGCACTATCAATATATGAAGAGTCTGTCAGTATTGCTTTGCATTGCTTAGCTAATGCGTATTATTTTATTATTTTTCTTTTTCTTTTTTTTTAATATCGTGTTTTTATGTCCTTATAAGCCATCTTGAGTCGCCATGTACGAGTAGGTGGTAATATAAATTTTCCAAATAAATAAATAATGTCCTTGCTTCATAGCAGCTATAGTAGGCACACACAACGTCTGTCGATTCAAAGGCTACAGCAGATTTTGCATGTTGTTTGGATCACACTTTGAAAATATGCCTAGCTAGGTCCATTTTAGGAGGGAGTTTTTACAGATGTTTTAACAAATCAAATGTCTATGGTTGTGCTTGACAAGAACGCTGAAATTCTACAGAGCAGTTTCTCCCAATATGTTGTCCTTCAGCATTGTCAGGATTATTCTGCTAGGATTGTTCAACATTGCCTCCAGTGAACTGCCTGGAAACTCTGAGCTGTCTTGTTCTTCTGCCTCTGAAGGAAACTGTTGATGTAAGTGCTGCATGAGCAGCAGATGGACCTGATTCTATAGGTTTTTTTAGTTGTTTTGAGAGAGAGAAGGGTGAAAAGCGCAGAGCTAGCTTCTCAGCCAAGTGGGCATAAGGTCTTACCAGTGGAAGTCATAAAGAAATAGCTACATACTTGGCTTCAGGGCATTCCCAAAACTGCACCTTCACCATAAGGTCTGGAAACTCTTTCAGTTTAGAAAATTCAGCCCTATTAATATATGTGTGCGAATTTCCAGATCCTCTGTAAATTATCATCTTTTGCACTATCTCGGTTATGCAGATTCAAAGGACTTTGCCCTCACAAGCATTCCCAGATTATTTCCTGAATGTGGCCTCTGCTTCCTAGCATTAACTTTTGTAGCCCTACTATCTTCCCTTGCACTTTTATTTCCTCCTGCTCTCACCCTGCTCCACCTGTCATGATGATACTGATTGCAATGGTTTAAAAGCTCTCTGCCATTCTCCCACTGCAACCATTATTCACACTTCCCTCTTCCGCCCTTTTTGCTTGTTTTGCTGCATTCCTGAATTATCCAGATAAAGAATGGGTTCTGGAGAAAGATTGCCAGCCCACCCTTGTTTCTTCTCCAAACCATCTCAACTCCATTACTTGCCTCCCAAGTTAATGAGATGTTGATTTGTCTCTACATGTACCCTTTGTTGTCTTTTTTTTTCTAGTTTCCCAGAATGCCCAGAGCGACTGGTGACCATTAGGGACAAATTGCTTCAGTATGAACTGTTGGAACGTTGTGTCCCAGTGATGGTAAGAGAGGGAGCAGATGAGAAGAAGCAATAATCTGTGGACAGGTTCAGGATACATTGCAGTGATGCAGTAGTTAGAGTAGAAATAGGCAACTTGCTGCTCTACCCAACTCTTTTTTTTTAAGCTCCATTTCTGTCTTTATTGTGAGGTGGGAAGCATAAAAATAGCCTCGTTCCTCTACAGGGGTCTTCAAACTTGACAGCTTTAAGACTTGTGGACTTCAACTCCCAGAATTCCTCTTTCAGTCATGTTAGCTCAGGAATTCTGGGAGTTGAAGTCCACAAGTCTTAAACTTGCCAAGTTTGAAGACCCTTGCCCTAACAGATAAGGCCTTTTAAATAAATAAATTAATTAAATTTAGTATCTAGCAAAACCTTAGCCTGATCTCTCCTCTACCCCACTCCCAAAAAAAAAACCATGGGAAAAGTTGCCCCCAGTTGCCTCTGAATCGTCAGAGCCCACCTAGTCTGGTCTCTTCAAACCATTAAGGGCTGCCCCCAACCATCCAAAAGTTTCCCACCACAGATTAGAGAATCAGTGTTTGGGGAGGGATGAGTTAGACATCTATGCCATGTCCTGAGGTTCTTGAAGAAGTCAGGGAATGAACATGTGATTAGCAATCAGTGGAATATTTTTATTTTTTTCTCTCCTTTCAGGGCCGAGACATTTCTGAGGAAGAGATCCTCTTGGCTCACAGGTGAAAGCAAATCTTGGAGTTGTGGCAGAGCTGAGGGCTGGGGAGGCAGTGACTGAGCTGCATCTGAACAAGTGAATATCTCTTTCTTAACAGTCAAGAATACTTGACCCTCATGAAATCAACTGAAACAATGAGTGAGACTGAGTTAAGGTCTCTGGCGGACACCTTTGATTCTGTTTACCTGCATCCAGTGAGTATCTTCAGAGTTAGGTTTAAAGGCAGAAACGTCTACCTTTTGTAACTAAAGTGCTTGGTGCAGAGTTGGCAAGCTATACTTTGGAAACTTCTAGTGATTTTTTTTTCTGAACTGCAAGCAGAACTGAATGGGGCCGCTCATTCTAAGGCTGTGTTACACATATGCTTGCCTAGTATCCAAGGGGCAAAACCAAGGTGATGGGTGTAATTTATACTGTATAAATACTTTGCAAAGCAGCACATCTGATGGAACAATGTGTTACAGTCATGTTCTGGCATCTTCTTATGGAGGATTCTTGGAGAAATGGACACATGGGGTGAAATTCTACAGAAATAAGGCATTACGGTTTGGGGGAAGGAAGATCTAGGAACAGGGAAAAATAGAAATGATATTGTAAGGTTTTCCATATCTTACTTTTTTTTCCCTCCATTGCTATGTATTTCTGATCCTTGTAAATAAAGTTTTCCATTCTAGATAATTTTTCCTCTGACGTTATTTAAAAAGGGAAGGAGTGTGTTTAAAACCCATTTCTAGAATTAAAAAAAAATTAGTATAGTAGATGGAACAAGAAATTATTCACATCCTATAATTTCATCCATAGCTAATTATACATTATTAAATATAACTTGCTACTGGATTCAGGGCTTCTTGGGTTGTTGTTTTTCTTTGCACCTCCAGATGAACACATCTATCTCTGTCCTGTTTTGTTTTGCTTTTTCTGAGGAGGGTGGTGGAACTAAGAACAAGCAATTTAGTGGGAATCTGGAGTTCCATCTGTTCATCAGCATCAGGAGAAACCCTGATGCTATGGTAGGGTTTGCTAACCTGATTTTCAATTCCTGTCAAAGAATTTCTACCGCTGTGCCTGCCTTGCTGCTGGTTCTGTTTTGCAACTTGTGGAGAAAGTGTGGTCTGGAGAACTCCGTAATGGGCTGGCAGTGGTCAGGTAAGATGTAAATAGAGATTATTATTTTCATTTTTGCTTGACTCAAAACAGTAACGCAGTGCCCCTTGCCATGCCTGTCAGATGGTATATTTACCATTTGATAGCTCCCTTGACAGTAAGGGAAGGGGCACATTCTCACAGTGGTTTGTGTACACAACAAGTCCAGAAATATAACTTGTATTTGTTATTGTTTTATTTCTTGCCCATTAGCCAGTAGAGAAGATATTTCCCTTATCTACAAAACATACTTTCTAATCCGCTGCCTTCCAGTGGATTTAACTCTTAGAATCTGGTTGACCATATTGGCTAGGGATTCTGGGATCCAGTTCACATCTAGAGGGCATCACACAGGGAAGGTTGCATTAAATAACAGTAGGGTAAAACTATAGTAAAGCAAATGGAAGAGAAAAATTAGGGCAGTATTCCTAGTGGATAACCCAGTTTAGGTAGTCTTTGACTTACAAACTGATCATTTAACAACCATTTACCATTCACCACAGCATCAGAATGTGAAGCACTTCTAGCTGTTGTAAAATATTGTGTTTCTGCCCCTCTGATCACATAACCCCATTTCAGATATTTGGTAACATATTCACATTTATGAGTGATTGTTAAGTGCTTTGCGACCATGTAATTATCATTTGCAATGTTCTCTGCTTGCTTGCCCAGAAAGTCATCCGGGAAGCTGACAGAGAAGGTTGCAAATGGAACAGGTGTTGGATTTGAGGTTAATTCCACCCAGCAAGCCAAGGATTTCCCCTTCCATCCAGGAGAGGAGAAATCATCCCATATGCTTGAGGAATGGTCCTAAAATCTGATGAAAATGCTACTGAATAGCAATAGCACTTAGACTTAAGTACCGCTTTATAGTGCTTTACAGCCCTCTCTAAGCGGTTTACAGAGTCAGCATATGCCAGCATTCTGAAAAGTTCACAGCACTGGCATTTACTAGCATTTTCCCCTTTGCAGGGGATGCTTAATGACTGCAGCAGGGAGAGCTGGAATTGTGGTTGTTTAGCAAAGTGGTTATGTGGCATCTCAGTGACCACTTCACTCAACAGCCAAGATTCTGGGCCCAGTTGTGGTTGTAAGTGGAGGACTACCTGTAAAGGCAGAATTGTCAATGTCTTGACTTTGTGTGTATACATGTGCTTGTTTTTGGAAGATGCACATGATAATCCAGCCGATCCAGAAAGAAAATAAGTGATGGAATTCACCCATCTTAGAATTAACAACCCAAAGCATTGTGTTGCTATCTTCCTCTCTTAATGAAAAGGTGAGAGGATGTGAGAAAAATGATGATTGAATCAAAAATAAGTCAGATCTTAATGTATGTATTTTTTTTCACTTACACAGTATTGTAAGAGCCTTATATGAAAATAGCCAGAGTGACTCCTCACTCTTTTTGAACTTCATGTTCTTGAAGGCACGTGGAAAAGGTGACCCAAGCATGCTTTCTTTATCATTTAGAGCAGAAGATTCAAAATGCAATTGAAAATTTGCACTGTAGTTACATTAATATTTAGGCACTCTTTTTTCCTCGATGGCTGGGCTTTGATTTTCTATCTCTAAATTGCGCCACTGTGTCTTTCGGGTTTCAGGCCTCCTGGACACCATGCCCACTGCAACAAGATGAATGGCTACTGCATGTTCAACAACATAGGCATTGCAGCACAATATGCCCGACAGAAATTGGGGGTGGAGCGGTGAGTACCTATGAAAAGGAGAGGTAACAGTTAAGGCTGGTTGTTGGACAGTTTGCCACAAGCATGAGCCAACGTTCTTTGACCTTCCATTCCTCTACATTATGTTGGTTGATTGATTGATTGAGGATAAGCCAAGGTGCTAAATACAAGTACAAAGTGTTAGATATTTGAACAACTGGTCTTAGTCATTCCACACACCTCAATTTTTGGAGGATGTGTCTTAATACCCAGTTGCAATCCATTTGGGTCTTCCATTGAACATTTACTAAACAATCATTTCTGTTCTGTTACTGCCCCTAGAACTTAGACACAATGCTTTGTGTCAGTGGTCATGACAATATCACTGCTTTTATGAGGAAACTCTGCCATTTAGTGAGGAAGCTGAGATGTCTCCCAACCCACCATAGGACTACAGTTTCCATGACTCCTTGAAGAGATGCTGGCAACAGGATTGATGCTAGCTTACTTTTTCAGATGCTACCTTTCATGTGTTTCCTTTTTCGTACATTACGTTTGCATTTCTTTCTCTTCCAGGGTGCTGATCGTTGACTGGGATGTGCACCATGGGCAAGGCCTTCAAGATCTCTTTGAGGAGAATCCCAGGTGCCTAATCAAGGGATGAGCTTTATTGAACTGGAGAACTTGGGACATTCTATAGTGGATGAGGAGAGCTGGCAAAAGCGGAGCCAATCAGTTTGGGGTTAAATGGAGGCTGCACCCAGATTGGGTTTGGAGGGGTTTGTGGCTCGTGGCTTTGCTTCTCTTCACTGCTGAATCTGCCGTGACTGCTTTTCCTAGCATCCTTTATTTCTCCATCCATCGCTACGAAGGAGGGAATTTCTGGCCCCACCTTCCAGAATCTGACAGTCACGCAGTGGGCAGAGGTCGGGGAGAGGGATACAACATCAACGTGCCCTGGAACCAGGTAGGGAAGAGTAGGGACTCTTCCCAGGGGGTAGGGACACCGTAGGCTGAATTTGCCGGGAGTGATCATTTGGCAGTTCTCCATTCTGACTAAAATTGCTTGCATGTTGCCCTGTTTGTTTGTTTTGTTTTGTTTTTTGAGAGCAGTTGCTCTCAATATGGCAAATAGAGCCATTTGGCTAGTTACCTATTATGGTTTCAGTATCTCAAATGATTCTTCTGACTGCTGGGGCCAAAAGTGGGGGGAACTGAACATCTTTTACAAATAGGCAGATCCCTAATTTTGCTTCTATATATAGTAGCCTAGTTACAAGAGGGAATCAAAGTTGTATATGGATCTAAGTTCAAATTCTAATGTAGTTTTTTTAGGGGGTGAGACAGGCTTCGGATTAGAAAAATCTCTCCATCCGTTGCAGTTGCTTGGCATTTTCCCTTTGCAGTAGCCACTGGTATGAGGACCTGTTAGTATAGGCTCCCAGTGCTACTCTGCTTCTTACAGCTAATAAACCAAGTTCACATATTGCTCCAAACCCTGTTCTTGGAGTTTTTGAATAAGTCTCAATTGGGTGGGTTCACACTGAATAGTAAACTATCAAGTTTTCCATTCACAAGTACAGTGTGCTTTTTCATCATGGTAAACCAACCTCAGAACACTTACCTTGTGATTTAGCATAATGGGTTGTGGCTTAGTGTAGTTCAGGGGTGTCAAACTCACGGTCCGCGGGCTAGATACGTCACACGCTGGCCACACCCACCCCTGTTTTAGCGAAGGGGGGGGAAAGTCACAATACGTCACGTGACGACAATGCGACAACAAGAGTTTGCCCCTTCTGGTGTAGTTCATGAATCCATCCCCTGTGTTTTA
The DNA here is from genome assembly GCA_033807585.1 of Hydrophis major. Taxonomy (NCBI): domain Eukaryota; kingdom Metazoa; phylum Chordata; class Lepidosauria; order Squamata; family Elapidae; genus Hydrophis; species Hydrophis major. The sequence goes on from CM066329.1 coordinate 228,134,021, forward strand.
GAATCTAGAAATGAGCTCAGATTCAGAAACCTATTACCAACCATGACTACAGATTATACAGCTTGGTTTCTTTCTTAAGATGGATGCACACGTCACACTATGTCAGAACAAACAAGCAAGAGTTTTTGGATATGATTTCTTTTAGCATTCTCAATATCAGATCTATCCAAGTTTTTGACCTTCCTTACTGTTCCTATGTTACATCAACAGTAGCTGCTGACTTAGATAAAATGACCATGCTGTATGTGTGCATATGTGTTGCTTTAAACTCCTTTATTTCTATCCCTTTAGACAGGAATGAGGGATGCTGATTACCTCTCTGCCTTTTTACATGTCCTGCTACCGGTGGCCTTAGAGGTAAGCCATGAGGCATACAGCCTTTTGAAAGTATGGACAATCGAATCTATTTCTTGGTTGGTTTTTTTATTTGTATAGTTATAATTGTCCAAAAAAGTAGTCCAGGATCATAAACAGCTTGTTGTAATCCAGGATCATACAGTAGGAAATGCTGACAGAAGCATTTTTTAATCCTTTGTTAGATGACATGCTATTTAATATTATCAATACAATATATTCAAGAGCTGGTCTTGACTGTCATGCCTTCCTCTTTTTCTTGCTACCTAGAAGCAAACTATCTAAAACAGTAAGTTGTTTCAAGCCACCCAGAGTCACTTAGATGAGATGGGTGTGTAGAAATTTAATTTTTAAAAAAGGCCTGGTCTTCTACTTTAATTGAAACACAGGTGGAATTGTGCAGCATTAGGAATTGTTTGTGTGAAATTTGTAGAATCATAGAGTTGGAATGTATCTAGCCATCTAATCCAGCCTTCTACTCAAGGGCAGGATCCAAAAATCTTTGACAGATGCCCATGCAACTTCAGTTTAAAATCTCTTTTTTTGTACCATTCTGTTCTTCTGGCTGGCAGCTTCTTGACAGCCTGCATAAATTTAGGGGTGTCATTGTCATCTATTTGAGTTTTATGGTCTACCCAAATGCTGTGCAAAATTTTCTTCCTGCTTCATGGAGCAGAAATTGGGTGAAGTCAGCATTTTCCCCTCCACTTTTTCCTTCTCCCCTCTCCACTGCAGTCCTCTAAAGCAGCTTCATTCTCTGTCATGTCATAATACAAAAATAAAGTAGCATCCCAGTGAGAATTGTTCTTTATAAAAGTATCCCAAAACAAACAATCCTTAGCATAGAGCTACTCTCTGGTCTTGTTCTTGAACTCTGGGAATTTCCTAGTATTTGTTCCCTTGGCTTCCCAATTGGATATTTTATTCTGGCTCTTACTGTACTTTGTTGCAGTTCCAACCCCATATAGTCCTGGTTGCTGCAGGTTTTGATGCTGTAATTGGTGACCCTAAGGTAAGATGGCTTGCTGCTTTTTTTTTTTTTTGCTCCCCCCAGAGCATTTTTCAGCAATTTTTAGATGTTGCAATTATTTTCTTCCTGGTACTCTAGATTAAAGTCACAATTACGTTCTGGAGCAGAGATAGGCAATTTCTGGGGAACCAGTTACCGTGGAGCTCTAGGGCCATGATGGCGAACCTATGGCACGCTTGCCACAGGTGAAACACAGAGCCATTTGTGCGGGCACGCGAGCCCCAGCCAAACTTACCTGCACTGCGCATGTGCGTGCCTCCCGGCTGATTTTCAGCCCATTTGAGGCCATTTTCACCCTCCCGAAAGCTTGAAGGAAGCCTCTGAAGCCTTGGGAGGCTGAAAAACAGGCCTTCTGGAAATACCGGAAGTGCCCGTTTTCAGCCTCCAGAGGGCCTCTGGATCCCAGGGGAGGCCATTTTTGCCATCTTAGGGGCTCCAGGGAAGCCTCTGCAGCCTTTGGAGCCTGAAAAATGGGCCTGTTTTGTCACTTCCACTGCAGGTAAAGGGGGGTGTTGCGTGCGCATGCACAGGGGGGGACAGGGCACATTGCATTGTGGGTGCCAGCACATGCACTATTGCCCAGGTGCACGCTTTCGGCACACCACAACAGAAAAGCTCACCATCACTGCTCTAGGCTAAAGAAATAGACTAGGCAAGAAGTGAGCAGACACTAATGTAAATTGAAATTCATTAAAAAAATAATTCAGTCGTTATTTGACTATTCTTGGGGGTTTTCATACATTCCCTTATGTCATATTAAAATTGCAATTCAGTGGCAACTCATATACTTGCCACAGCTTATGTACGTGCATTAGGTGTCAGGAGGCAAGTACAGGTTGTCTTCAACTTACAACAGCTGACTTAGTGCTTATTCGAGGTTACAAGGGCACTGAAGAAAGTGACTTATGACTGTTTCTCATACTAAGGGCTGTTGCAGTATCCATGTGGTCAAATGATCAAAATTGAGATGTTTGGCAAGTGGCTTCTATTTATGACAGTTGCAACGTCCCTGGGTCATGTGATCACTTTTTACAACCTTCTGACAAGCAAAGTCAATGGGAAAGCCAGGTTCACTTAACGACTGTGTTACTAAATTCACAACTGCGGTGATTCACTTAACAACTGTGGCAAGGAAGGTTGTAAAATAGAACAAAACTGTCCTCTTAACAAACATGCTTGACCAATTCTGCAAGAAAAAGAAAGAATGATTAATCGCTAATATTTTTGGAAGAGTGGAGAGATTTGATAATGTTCAACCCCTTGTCCTGCTTGTAAGACCTCCAGGCAGGGGTGGGATTCTACCAGTTCGCACCTATTCACTAGAACCGGTTGTTAACATTCTAAGCAGTTCAGAGAACCGGTTGTTAGAAGAAATTGCTGGCCTAATCCTGTAAGTAAGGCAGGAAGGAAACATTCTGGTGTTGCTTACAGAAACTGCCTCTCCGTTAACCCTTATTACATTCTTGGCAGGACAAGACTTCCTGTCTCAGGAACATCTCTGGAGTTGTTTTTTTCCTCCTTTGCTGTTACTTTGCTTGTGTAGCGTGACCATTCAAAGTTACAGTGGCACTGAAAAAAGTGACTTATGACCATTTTTCACACTTGCCACGGTTGCAGCATCCCCACAGTCATGAGAGGCCAGGCGAGGAGATGCATGCCTCGATGTGAGTAAAATTGAGTTGGCCACACCCAGCCAATAACATGACCACCAAGCCACGTCTACCCAGTCACATGACCACCAAGCCACGCCTACCACCTAAGCCATGCCCACAGAACAGGTTGTTAAAAATTTTGAATCCCACCCCTGCCTCCAGGTTGTTGTAAGAGGAATCAAACGAGGTTCTATGTCTTGTCATGCCTTTAACTTTATGTATGGTATGGTAACCGATGACAGCTTTGATGAATAATTTGATGAAGTAGACTGGCTGCCCACCTTAGGCCATCCCTGAAGCCACAGCTGGTTTACTGAGAATGAGGGCTGGATTTACCTGACTTAGAAAGAGGACTTCCAAGTGTGGGAGTGCCGGTGGCCAGGACAGACCTAAGATCTTTTTCTGTAGCCCTAGAGCTTCAGTTAGGCAATGCAGAAACTGTTCTACCAACCTTGAAGAACAAGGCCTTTCTCCTTCCCATTTCTCTTTTTTTTTATTTTGGTAAAAGTTTTATTGATTTTAACAACAGACAAAAAACATATAAGACATAAAACATAACATAAAAAAAATAAAAAATAAAAAAAATTATAACATTCTTCATAAATTTACAGTGTATCGGTTGGTTTACCACTCCCTTTTGTGCATCCATTTCATAGTCATCAGAATAATTATATTACATAATAACTCACATTATCAATCATCAATAAAATATCCCAATATCATTATTGAACAATCATTTGACTATAATTTTACTAATTCATACTTAAGCGAGATAACTATAATTAAGTTAAATTATTTTATGACAAATCATGAAATCATACCAAATCTATCTTAATAAAATATTCTTAAAAATTATCAAAACCAAGAAAAATTATATATTCATTATTTCCTAAATTTCTAAATATTCTATTATCATATTATATTATCTAACCATTGATAAAAAAGACCCTAAACTTCATAAAATTGTTTATCTTCTTGTTCTCTAATTTCAAATGTCAATCTACTCATTTCAGCACATTCCAATATTTTCTTAATAATTTCTTCCTCTAATGGTATTTTCTTACTCTTCCAATGTTTAGCAAATATAATCCTAGCTGCTGTTAATACATTTACAATCAGATACTTTAAATTTTTATTATATATATCAGGTACGATTCCCAATAAAAAAATCTCTGGTTTCAAATCTATGTGTTTCTTTGTCATTTTTTCCAGCCATATGCGAATTCTAGTCCAATATTTCCTGGCCTCCTCACAAGTCCACCACATATGGTAATATGAGCCAGGTATCTGATGACATTTCCAGCACTTTTCAGATTTATTCTTGAACATTCTTGCTATTCTTGTCGGGGGAAAGTGCCACCTGTAAAACATCTTATACAAATTTTCTTTATATGCTGTTGACATTGTCATTTTATAATTTTGTGACCACAATTTTTGCCATTTCTCTAAATCAATCCCATATCCAAAATTCTTCCCCCAAGCAATCATTGTTTCTTTAACTTGTTCTTCCTCTAATTTAATTTCCAACAAATAACTATATAGTTTTTTAATCACTTTTTCATCAGTACCTGTCAAAATCCTATCTAAATCAGACAATTTATCATAAAATCCTTCTATTTTAGAATCTTTAAGATACCTTGCATGTATTTGCGCATATGAAAACCAATTCATCTTTATACCTTGTTCTTCTAAATTTTGCATCGTTTTAAGTTCACCCTTTTCATCCAATATTTCCCCATATCTAACTGTTTGTTCCTTCTTATAAATTATAGGATACGAAAAAGCTTCAATAGTTGATAACCAAACTGGAATTTTCAAATAACATTGTTTCTTAGTTTTCTCCCAATTCAACCATAACGATTCCCGTATATAATGCCTTATAAAATAACCCTGTGATTTAGTTCCCTTATACCATAAAAAAGCATGCCAACCCAATAATAAATCATGACCTTCTAATGCCAACAATCTAGTCTTTCTTAACATTATCCATTCTTTAACCCACATTAAGTTTGCAGCTTGATAATACAACTCCCAATTAGGAAGGCAAATCCTCCTCTAATTCTAGCATCCTGTAAAAGTTTTAATTTTATTCTCGCTTTCTTCCCTTGCCATATATACTTCAACACAATTTTATTTAGTTCTTCGAAGTAATCCTTACTTAACCTAATTGGTATTGTTTGAAACAAATATAAAATTCTAGGTAAAATATTCATCTTGATTGTTGAAATTCTACCTATCAATGACAATTGTAGGTTTTCCCATTTTTTCAGGTCGGATACTATCTGCTGTTTAAGCTTAATATAATTATTCTCTTTCAATGTAGTACATCTTGACGTCAAATATATCCCCAAATATTTAACTTTGTTCGTAACTTGAATTTTCAATAAATCTGCCAGCTCTTCTCTTTGTCTTAATAACAAGTTCTTTGTCAGAATCTTTGTTTTGTCTTTATTTATTTTTAAACCAGCCATCTCACCATACGTCTCTATCTTTTCCAATAGTTTTAGAGCTGTCTCTAAAGGGTCTTCCAAAATAAAGACCAAGTCATCCGCAAAGGCTTGCAATTTGAATTCCTCCTTTTTAACTTTCATTCTTTTTATGTTTATATCCTCTCTAATATTTCTATTTAAGACTTCCAAGGTTAATACAAATAACAAAGGAGATAATGGGCATCCTTGTCTTGTATCTTTTTTAATATTAATAGAGTCTGTGAATTCTCCATCTATCATTACTTTTGCCGTTTGCTTATAATATACGGCTTCTATTGCTTGAATAAATTTTCTAGCAAAGCCCATCTGTTCCAATAGTAATAACATAAATCTCCAGTTCACATTATCAAATGCCTTTTGGGCATCTAAGAATATCAAAGCCATTTGTTTCTCCGGGTGTGCCTCATAATATTCCAATGTGTCCAGGATTACCCTCATATTGCCTTTAATCTGTCTCTTTGGTAAAAATCTATTCTGATCAGAGTGAATAAAGTTATTTAGGTATTTTTTAAGCCTTTCTGCCAAGATTGAAGCAAAGATTTTATAGTCTGCATTCAATAAAGAAATAGGTCTATAGTTCTTAATTTGTAATGGGTCAACCCCTTCTTTTGGAATAAGTGTAATATAAGCTTCTGACCATGTTTCAGGTATTTTCTTATTTATCATAACTTCATTCATAACTTCTAACAATGGAACACTCAATGATTCTTGTAATGTTTTATAAAATTCTGCTGGGAAACCATCTGGTCCTGGTGCTTTTCCATTGTTCTGTCTGTTAAGTGCTTCAGTTAATTCCATCATTGTTATAGCACTTTCTAACATTTTCCGAGTTTCATCAGGTATCTTAGGTAGGTTAGCATTTTGTAAATGCTGTTTAATTTTTCCTTCATCAAGATCCTCCTGTTTATATAATTGTCCATAAAAATCTCGAATGATTGCCTTTTTCTCCTTATTACCATAACAAATTTGACCATGATCATCTATTAACTGTGATATTTTCCTTGACCCTTTCTCTTTTCTCAACTTATATGCTAACCATCTACCTGGCCTATTTGCATCTTCAAAATAGTTCTGTTTAGCACTTCTAATTTTTTGTGCCAGTTCTTCTTTCTCTGCTTGATCCATTTTATGTTTAATTATGTCCATTTTAAGTTTGATATCTTTTTTCTGTGGCATCTTCTGTAATTCTTTTTCCAGTTTTTTATGGTCATCTTCTAGAGCTTTAATCATTTGCCTCTTCCTAATGTTCTTTTTCTTTGTATAGTCAATTATTAATCCTCTTGCATATGCCTTCATTGTATCCCAAACATTCTGTATTGAAGTTTCTTCTTTTTTATTTTCATTGAAGAAGAAGGCCAATTCTTTTTCCATCCATTGTATAAAATCTTTTCCCTTTCAAATAGTATTGTTTAATGTCCATCTAAATCTTCTTTTTTGTCCTTTCCATTTAATTGTCATTGGATTATGGTCTGCCCATGTACTTGTTTCAATATTTATTTCTTGAATATTAGATAATAATTCTGTTGATGTCCAAATCGTATCTATTCTGGACCACGATAAATGCCTGTTTGAATAAAAAGTATATTGTTGAGTTTTAGCATTTCTTTCTCTCCATATATCTTTTAAATTTAGTTCATCTGTCATTTTAAAAAAGGATTTAGGGAGAGTTTTCCTATTTTGTCGTGTTGTTTTTACTGTATAGTCCAGTTTATTGTCTACAACTCCATTAAAGTCCCCCATCATAAGTATGTTAACATGGTCCAGTTCAATTATTTTCATATGTAATTTTTTATAAAATTCTTCCTGTTTATCATTTGGGGCATAAATTGCAACCAAGAGAGTTTTTATATTATTATCCACTATTTCAACTATTAATACTCTTCCGTCTTCATCAATATAAATCAACTTAGCTGGAGTGGTTTCTTTGACATACAAAACCACTCCTCTTTTCTTACAATGAGTCAGAGAAGTAAATATTTTCCCTAACTTTGGTCGTATCAATAATTGTTCGTGTTGTTTTTTAATGTGTACTTCTTGTAAACAAATTATATCAAATTTTAGCTTCTCTAATTTATAAAAAGTTTTTCTTCTTTTGATAGCTGAGTTCAGTCCATTTATATTCATGGAAATCAGTTTTTTCTCCCCCATGGTTATGCTTTATATTTAGGTCTAACAGCTCTCGTGGATCTTATTTCACGTTGTTCTTTGATCTCCATTTGTCCACCTATTGCACCTTCTTCTTTTTCCATCTCCATTTGGTCCTCTTCAAATTCAGTTAAAATCTTTTCTTCTTCTGTCTCCATTCCTCTTCTTTCAAAAAATTCCTTATAAAACATTTCTGCTTTCGCAATTGAATCAATTCTGTGTCTCTGTTCTTGCCATGTAAACATTAATCCTTCTGGGATCAGCCATCTATAATTCACCTCTTTTTTCAGTAGCATTTTAGTCAAAAATCGATACTCTCTTCTAATCTCTCTCACTTTTCTAGGTACTTGTTTTAAGACCAGAATCTCTTTGCCTTTATATTTCAACCCCTTCTCTCTTACCACTTGTAATATTTGGTTTTTAATAGTTTTTTTGGTGAATCTAACATGGACCTCTCTTGGTAATTGGTTCCTCATCGCATATCTTGTGAAGACTCGATATATCTCATCTACTCCATCCATCATCTTTTCCTCTGTTATTTCCAAGACTCCAGCCAGAATTTCAATCATTACTGCCGCCAAGTTTTGTCCTTTTTCTTCCTCAATATTTTGGAATCTAAGATAAAATTCTGACCTGTCCATCTCCCACTTCAACATCCCACCTTTTTCTCGTTCGACCATTGTTAATCTGTTATCGATATTCCCAATTGTATCATCTCTTTGCTTGTCTTTCTCTTCTATTTTTTGGATTCTCTCATCATGTTTCACCATCATTTGTTGAAAATTTTCAATTTTCTCATCCATCTTTCCAATTCTTTGGTCAATACTCTCCATTCTTTGTTCCATACTCATTTTAAGATCTTGTATTCCTTGCATAACCATCGTTAAATCCACTTGCGCTTTGTCTTGCTTCGCCATTGTTGAGAGTCGTCCTCCAGATGATGGGGAAACAGGAGCAGAAGTTGAGATGCCCGAAGGTAAAATTTTCTTACTCATTTCGATAACTCGGGGTCTTCCGGGTCTTTTAATCCAATTAGTGAGGTAGCCAATTATAATCCAATTTAAAAAAAGGAAAACACCACAAAAAACAAAAAACAAAACCAGTAATAAGTAAAAAGCCCAAAATTAAAAAGAAAAAGATTCTTCAGGTTCTTCAAGACCTTAATCCAATTGTAAAATACGCAAATATAATTCAAAAGTAAAAATTAAAAGATGAAGAGAAAAAAAGAAGCAAAATAAAGCCCAATAATATCAAAAAATAATAAGCAAAGGAAAAGGAAAAGAAAAAAAAGAAAAGGAGAGTTCTTCAAATTCTTTCCACCTTAATCCAATTGAAAAACCTCAGAAAATGAAAAAAAGCCATAAAAATAGGTCAAAAATAGAAATCAAAAGGCAGACATCCCTATAAAAAAGAAAAAAAAGGATATTCTGAGGCTTCCCCTTTAAAAATAAATAAATAAAAATGAGATATAATAAAAGATAAAAAATAAATATATCAATATTACAAAATAGTGTGGGGTTGGAGGGGAGGGATGAAACAATTAATAAGGAGTTTAAAAAAAAAAAGACACACACTGCCTTTTATTTATCCAAGGCTCTTATTTGACTTCTCCACAAGTTTCAGAGCCAAACTTCAAATATTCATTTAATAATAGAAGTTCCAAAGAGCACCTGTATAAACATCCTCCAGTACTCTTCCCTCTATCTTATCATTTCCAGTAGCCTTGAGAAAAGTTTTTCAAACAAAAGTTTTTCAACTTCAAACAGAATATTTCCAAGCCTCTAGTTGGCAGTGTTACAAAGTTTCTTCAATCCACTCCCTCTTCTTCCCCCCAGAAAAAAGCCTAAAAAGAGAAAAAAAAAGTATGTATGTATATTTATGCATGTTAAAAAAAGATATTAAAGGGGGCCTCTATTTTTAAAAAATATGAACAGTCAGAAAGGCAAAGAGAAAGCAAGTAAATAAAAAAATGTAAAGGAAAAAAGCCAGTCTGGTTAACTAGATTGCAATGGAAATTCAGTAAAGAAAAAAAAAGTAAAAATAAAAAGCCAAGCCTCACTTTGACATTACTGAAAAAAAATCGCTGCTAAATCAAATTCTGTCAATAATTTTACAGATTTCTTCTAATATTAGAGTGTTCTTGAGTCCCAACCAAAAAAAAAAAAGATCCTCACCAGCCGATACACTTCTTTCTATCCCGTTCTTCCGGAGCTGTCCCAGCTTCAGCAGCCTAATGGCTGCCTCTCCGCCGTTGGTAAAAGGGCTTCTTCTGGATCGACCAGGGACTTGCGATGTCCCCGGAATCTACAGAATGCGCCCCTTACTGTCACCGTCACTACGAGACGGTTTAGGTCCGTTGGGACCGACCAGGGGCGAAGATATCAGCTGTGATCTCGGAGCCCCGAGATCGCAGCTGTATCGCGGCGACGAAGCTCCGCCTTCTCCCTCCTTCTCATTTCTCTTGTCACAACCTTAGAGATGCTTCCAGGAGCCTGCTGCAATAGGAGTAATCTGTCTGATAATGCCTTGGTTTTTATTTTGTTTGGTTGTCTATTTAATTTAATGTATCCCCTCCCTGAGCCATGCCTTGCTCCCTTTTCCAAGAGTAAGTCGGAGGTGAAATTGATCAATCTTTGTCCCCTCTAGGGGGAAATGGCTGCCACCCCAGCATGCTTTGCTCACCTGACACACCTGTTAAAGTCACTGGCTGGAGGCAAACTGGTTTTATCTCTGGAGGTGGGTGACTTTCCGCTTTTGGGTTGGGGATGGGGTTGGGCTGTCTCTTGAAGAAGCCACCTAGCTCTTCTCCTTTCACTATCACAGGGTGGGTATAACCTCCAGTCTTTGGCAGAGGGAACCTGCATGGTTTTGAAGACACTTCTAGGGGATCCCTGTCCGCTGATGGAATCCCCTGTCTTCCCATGTAGCAGGTAAGAAGGATATTGGCTCCTGAGCATTGAACCACAGTTTCCTGCTGCCTGGTGCTTTTAGAATCAAAGCGTTAGGTCAAATCCAACCTTCTCTAATTAAAGTCTAATTAAAGCATTTTCTTTTCCTCCCGTTAGTGCTCTCAGCTCAGTGTCTCGGGCCATTGCAGTTCATAGCAAGTACTGGAAGAACCTACGGAAGATCAGTGAGTGGACGTAGCTTTTTTTCCCATTCCTAAAAAGTAAGGAGTCCAGAGGGCATTTTTATTCTTAATTCCTTTCCACTCTAATTGACTGTCAGACAATCAGGACTGCTTAGGACTCTCGTGGAATCTTTTTCTGCCTCTCCCACCCAATTCAGGTGCTGATGTGCCCCAAGAGGATGGCAGGCTGAGCATAGCTTGGCCACCAGCCAGCTCGCTCTCTGTAACCGATCCCCTCTCCAGATCAGCGGCTGAACGGATACAGCCTCAGCCTCCTTGCACGGGGCTAGTTTATGATGAGAAGATGATGGAGCATTACAATATGTGGGACAGGTAAGAATTTCAGATATAGTTTAGGTTTGTTGAAAGGAATGTTTCCATCCCCTCTCTATGTATAATGCCTACATGTGGTTTTGCTTCAGCTGGTGTAGTAGAATAAAATACAACCCATGAACCAGCTGGTAAAGAGAATGTTTTTGAACACACATAGACGACCGGTTCCCCCCTAAGCCACCCTGGTTGATAACTCTGCTTCTGATTGAATTTCTTTCAAGGCAACATCTAATTGTTTTTGGAAACACAGACTTGTAAGGGCTACGCTTTTCTAAGATCTTCACCGAAAACCCAAAATATAAAATGATATTATCAAACGATTCAGTCACAAGGCCTCCAAGCAGATTTGAGATCTAGCGTGACTCTGTCCTTAAGATCGTTGGAAGGGAAGAGGATTCCCCCATACAAAAATGTTCCTTAGGAATCGTGGCTTTCTCTCATTCTTGGTTTCTTACCTTTCTTTTGTAGCCAACATCCAGAGTTGCCTCAGAGAATATCCAGGATCTTCCAACGCCACAGGGAGCTGCATCTGACCGAAAGGTGTTGCCGGCTCCCAACCCGTCTTGCCTCTGAAGAAGAGCTACAAATGTGCCACAGGTTCTGATGAGTTTCATTCCAACAGCCTTTTCAACCACATGGAGAGGAGTGGGAGGTCTCACAAAGCAGGGTTGGGAGCAATGCCTATCGATGATGCCCGAAGCTTCACATTCTTCTTCTTCTTCTTCTTTTTGAATATAAAGGAAGAAGTGGAGTCCACATTACAGTGTTCTCCAACCAGATGCCTTCTTAGAGGCATTGGGTTTGAGCTCCACAACGAGATCTGCTAAAAGGGCTTTAGGGGTTGAAGCCCAACCTGCTGAACCTGCATCCAGCTGAGAAAGGCTGCTTCATTGCCTCTTCTCCTCCTCTTTGCAGCCTGGCTTATGTGGAGACATTGAAGTCCACAGCCACTATGAAACCCCGTGACCTGCATCGCCAGGGTGACCAGTACAATTCTGTCTACATCTGTGCCAGCTCCTATCAGTGTGCCCGGTTGGCAGCTGGGTCCGCATTCAGCGCAGTAGAGGCTGTGTTGTCTGGGAAGGTAAATGCCAGGGCAGAGAGTGAGCAGCAATTAATTCAGCCAATCTGCTGGAGATGATATCATTTTATCCAGTTGCTTTCCTAGGGCCTTTGGACAGGCCTGCCTCTATTAGCATGTTCTATAGAACTCTTTTACCTTGGTGGAAATTCTCTGCAGAGCTCTCATGACTGTCCTGAATTTCAATACAGTGCCAATCCCCTGTTGTTTCTTTGTCTGTGTCCTTAGACTCAAAATGCTGTGGCCATTGTCCGCCCGCCTGGACACCATGCGGAATCAGATACTGCCTGTGGCTTCTGCTTCTTCAATTCGGTGGCTTTGGCAGCACGCTATGCCCAGCGCCTGGCCCAGAGGCGGTTGAGGTGAATATACTCAATAAGAACAGGGCGTTATGTTTGACTAATTAAAGCAGATTTAGTCCTTTAATTTTGTTCCCCAAGAGATCTCCTGGGAGTGGGGATTGTAATTCTGGGAGCTCCGTAACAGTTAACAGTATATTTTAACTGAACTGAACCAGGGAGTTTAATTTACTGATCTAATTTTGGTTTTATTTCTCAGGGTTATGATACTAGACTGGGATGTTCACCATGGCAATGGAACACAGCACATATTTGAAGATGATCCCAGGTGCTGTCTATCATTTTTCTGCATTTGAAGAAATAGTGATATTATATCCTATAGAATAGGGCTGGGGTGTCAAACTTGATTTCATTGAGAGCTGCATCAGGGTTGTGTTTGACCTCTGCAGGGGATGAGGGGTGGCCAAGGGCGGGGGTGGCCAGCTCGACATCACTCGTGTTGGGGGTGCCTGTGCAGCCCAAACTCTCTGCCAGTGAAAACAGGCTCTTGAGCTCTGTTTTTAGCTACGCCAGCCTCCTGAAATCCTCTGCCAGTGAAAATGGGCTCCTGAGCTCTTTTTTCCGCTGTGCCGCCCTCCTGCAACCCTTTGCCAACTAAAACAGAACTGAACTCTGTTTTCACTGGCAGAGGCACTGCAGGCCGGTCCTTCGCTGTTTCCACTGGCCCCACGGGCCAAATCTAAGCATGGGCTGGGTCTGGCCTGCAGGCCTTGAGATAGATGCCCAGCTAGAGGTCATTGTTACAGACCATTTTTTTTTACTAAAGGGGGACATTTTAAAATATTCTGCAGTAGCACTCCTTCCCGCTCACCCCTGTTTCATAATCAAAATGCTTCCTTTTTTTTGAGACGTGAAATAATACAAATATATTAAAACAGGGAAAGGAAATTGGACCCTGGAACAGATTTCCCCCCCACACTCGAATTAAAACAAAGGATAAAATTAAACACACTTGTGGTGCTTTGCATTAATTTTGAGGCATGCTCAGACTGAAAAGAGATTTCTCATCATTCTTTAGTTTTAAATACTTGTAGAATTGTTTGGCTGAAAAATCCTCCGTCCTTCCTTATAAAATTCCAGAAATGTAGTCATACCATGATGGCATGTCTCCAAACAGGAAGAGAGGGTTAAATTGCAAAAATTTGACAGGGGTTTCTAGCACCCTATTGTCGAATAAAAAGGATCTTCTGCTCTTCTGGCTTTTAACTTTGGCAGTTGAAATAAAGGTAACTTTTGGATGGAAACTAGTCATAGATTTCTATATGGAAAAGCTGTACGTTCAGTTCTCCTGTTAACACAAAAATCTGGACTCTGATTGTGTTCACAAGACATACCTAGCAAGAGAAGTAGTGTATCATCTGAAGATCAGTCAGTGCTATGTTAGAATGATTTAGTTTAATTCCCAAACTGTCCCATATTGTTTCTCCCTGCCATATGTACAATCCGCTGCAGTATCTAGGCCATCAAAAATGGCAGCTCTCTGAGTAGGGATCTGGGATAACCAATTGCCGGAACAAAAACATTACTGTTACTTAAAGTAATATCAGACATCAGCTTTGTTGTGATCACAGGTAGCAAAATATTCATGAGATGTTCTGCTCCTGGATGGATGGATGGATGGATGGATAGATAGATAATAGAGATAATAGAGATATAGATAATAGATAGATAAAACAGACAGATAGACAAGATAATATGATAAAGTAAGACAAAACAAGGCAGACATTGTCCTCCAACTCCTTGAAGCCATTGTCCTATGAGTTGCTCAAGGTTTTAATGAGAGTGAGAAAGGGAAAGAAGGGAGAATAGAACCAGCAAATCTGAGAAGCCAAAATATGTAATTGTGACCTGTAGTTTTTAAGCATCCTGATTAGGAGGAGAAAGGCCTTTGCCTCCACACCTTTTTTTTCTAATCACCTTTCCCTTCCCTTCTAGTGTTTTATACATCTCCCTCCATCGGTACGACAATGGCACTTTCTTCCCCACTTCTGAGGATGCAGATTATGACCGAGTGGGTGTGGGACCTGGGGAAGGCTTCACCCTTAATGTGCCTTGGAACTGTTCCCGGATGGGAGACTCTGAGTATCTGGCTGCCTTCCATCAGATTATCATGCCTGTTAGTTATGAGGTATGCACTGAATATTCATGATGGGAAATTTAGGAATGGCTTGAATGGTGCCATGATGGCAGTTATTAGATGCCATATATTAACTATTATTTAACAGTTATTAAAGAGAGAGAAAACAACTGGGGAGATAGTTATTGAGTGCTATTCGTTTATTTAATGAAATGTACACGAACACCCATCTCACACCAGTAACTTTGGGTGGTGTACAATAAAAACAACAGTTTAAACTTTCTACAGAGATATCTAAGGCATTTAGAACCCGAACGGTCTTTTGCAGGGATATGCAGACATTGAGATTCCTTGCCACTGATCTAGAGGTTGTAGGCATGTTCCATTTGGCTAAGATAACTGGGTAGCCACTAGGTAGGCTGAGTTACAGTTCTCAAGAACCCAACCCATCCTGGCTTATGTTTGAGGATTCTGGGATTTTCTAGTCACAGTATCCGAAAAGAGCCGAGCTGCTTGCACTTGGCCCTCAAGGTGATGCGTTAGCAGGAAAAGCAGAAGGTTCAGTCACCCTGTTGTGTTTTTTTCCAGTTCAACCCGGAGCTGGTCCTGGTGTCGGCTGGTTTTGATGCTGCTCGAGGGGACCCATTGGGGGGTTGTCTTGTGACCCCAGAATGCTACGCCCATATGACCCACCTCCTCTTGGGTTTGGCAGGAGGGAAAGTAGCCGTTGTCCTAGAGGTAAGTCAGAAGTCTTGCCTTTATTATCTGGGAGCTACTTTTGTTGTATGGGTAGATACACAGAGTGAGAAATCACGAGGAAACGGGGCCTGGAATCCAGTGAGGAGAAAACGACTTGGGGAGGGAGTTTCAGGGGGGAAAAGTAAGTACAAATAGTCCTTGAGTTACAACCACAGTTGAGCCCAACATTTATATTGTTAAGTGAACCATTTAAGTGAGCTTTGTCTCATTTTTTTTTTTTTGCCATCCTTGTTAAGTGAATCGTTGCAGTTGTTCAGTTAATAACACGGTTGTTAAATAAATCAGGATTCTCCATTGATTTTGCTTGTCGGAAGGTTGCAAAAGCTGATCACATGATTCCAGGACACGGCAACCGTCATAAATATGAACCGGTTGCCAAGCACCTGAATTTTGATCGTGTCATCATGGGGATACTGCAACGGTCATAAGTGTGAAAAACGGTTATAAGTCATTTTTTTTCCAGTGCCGATGTAACTTTGAACGATCACTACATGAACTGCTGTAAATCGAGGACTACCTCTATTCTCCACTCCTTTTTTGTGGATTTTGTTCTCCACTTCAAAGCAAGAAAAAAGCTACAGATGCTTATAATTGCCGTATGGCTGCAGAGGGACAGAGGTTCCCGTTCCTAGGAGGAAAAGTTCAAATGCAGCATTTGAAAACAATTTTGTTGCGAGGGAGAGGAGAAATGTGCTGAACGTCGACCCTAATGCTGCCACCCAGCCCCGACATTAACTCTTTTCATTCTCTGCCATTTTAAATGAAGCAGAAGCCAACAAGATACAAAGCACCGAGTTCTCATGTCAGCATTGCTTACAAGCAGGGGTGGGTTTCTACCGCTTCTGTCCACCTCTGTAGAACCGGTAGCTCTGAAGAACAGCAGACATAGAACCGGTTCCATGTCTGCTGATGTTTTTGCCCACCCGCCCACCCAGGCTCTTACCTGACCTTTATTTCCTGATTTTTTTCAACTTCAGCTGCCGTGCGAGGCACAGCTGCAGTTAAAAAAGCAGGAAAAAAGGGCTTCTTCAAAGGCTGCTTCTCTGCAGGCAGCATGCTGATGATGATTTACAGGCATGTGGCTGGCAGCATGCAGGGAAGCACATCGTAAATCACCGAACCTCATAAATGACTGACCTGGTAGTTAACCCTGTGGATCCCACCTCTGCTTCCAAGGATGCCTTTGGGGCTCCATGTGATCAAAGCACAGCAGCTATCACATTGTGCTTCATTTGGAAGGAGGGGACCCGCCGAGACAACAAAGATTGACGGAAAAAGAGGAAGAGAATATCCTGGAAAGCTGCCGAAGCCGCCAGGAAGCAGCATTCCCCACAGGCTTCTCATCTGTTAAATTGGCAGTGTACTGTCTAGCCATAACGGCCAACACAGTTGCCAAATCTAGTGAAACTCTTTTATGAGAAGGATGACACCGTATTCCCAGAGTTGCCAATGTGTCTACAAAGGTCATCCAACTGACAGTAATATGTATTATCGAAGCTCTATAGAGAGCATTTTATCTTATGGCCTCTGTGTGTGGTTTAGGAGTTGTACAGAGGCGGAGAAAAGGGCACTCCAAAGAGTGATAAAAAGGGCACAAAAGATCAGCGGATGTTCTCTTCCCTCATTGGAGGATTTGTATAACATGGGATGTAGAAGGAAGTTACAAAAGATCTTGAGAGACCCTTCACATCCAGGCCACCCGATGTTTGAGATCCTACCATCAGGAAGACGATATAGAGTGCTGAAAACCAGGACAAGTAGATTTCAACATAGCTTTTACCCAAGTGCTGTGATCAGGTTAAATGCAGAGTTATGAATCTGGTGGTCTTAACATATATATATATCCTGGTTGTATAGTTTTTAACTGTTATTTGGTTTAATTTGTTTTACATTGTTATTTGTATACGTTTTTTTGGTGTTGTTCAGTTGTATGTTGTGAAAGAGCACTTATTTCGTTGTTCTCAGGTTCCTGAGCACAATGACAATAAATTTATCTTAAATTTATCTTATCTTATAGTATAGGCCAGTGATGGCTGACCTTTTCCTCGTCACATGCCAAAAGTGTGTGCGCGCACGCATGCGTACCTCCACCCATAATACAATGTGGACGCACGCCCCAGGCTCCCCTGTGCATACGGGTGCCTCCAAGGGTGGGATTCAAATTTTTTAATAACCAGTTCTCTGGGCATGGCTTAGCTAGTGGGTGTGGCTTGGTGGTCATGTGACTGGGTGGACGTGGCTTGGTGGTCATGTTGGCTGGGTGTGGCCAACTCAACATCACTCACATCGGGGCACGCATCTCCTCACTTGGCCTCTCATGACTGTGGGGATGCTGCAACTGTGGTAAGTGTGAAAAATGGTCATAAGTCACTTTTTTCAGTGTCACTGTAACTTTGAATGGTCATTCCACACAAGCAAAGTACCAGCAAAGGAGAGGAAAAGAAACTCCACAGATGTTCCTGAGACAGGAAGTCTAGTCCTGCCAAGAATGTAATAAAGGTTAACGGAGAGGCAGTTTCTGTAAGCAACACCAGAATGTTTCCTTCCTGCCTTCCTTACAGGATTAGGCCAGTAATTTCTTCTAACAACCGGTTCTCCGAACTGCTTAGAATATTAACAACCGGTTCTAGCGAATAGGTGCAAACCTGTAGGATCCCACCCCTGTGTGCCCGTCTACGCGTGTACTGCGTGCCTCTGCGCATGCATGTGAGACCCCCACTCCATGCGCATGCGTCTCCCACGCATGCATCTGCGCTGTGCATGCACGGCAGATACCCGATAATCGGCTGGTGGGGGGTGCACACGCATGCACAGTGGGACTGTTCCGGGTGACCTCTCATGTGCCAGCAGAAATGGCTCTGCGTGCCACTTCCGGCATGCATGCCGTAGGTTCGCCATCGCAGATATAAGCAGTCCTCCTTTAACAACAGTAATTGGGACAAGGAACCTCCATTGCTAAGGTGCAACATCCACATGACTGCTCCAGCTTTCAATGGTACTTCTGGGGGTCCCACTTGCCATCGTTAGACAAACCCTGTGCAGCCGCAGATCCTGCTGTTGCACGATTGCCATTTGCAACCTTCTGCTGGATTCCCCAGTCAGAAGCTGGGAGGGAAGGTTACAAAATGAAGGTCCCAAGACTGGGGCATGCTGTGATAGCTGCAGTTCTGAGGATCTGTTGTTTAAGTCCCCTTCACTCAGTGCTCTTGTAACTTTAAAGAATCGCTGAAGAAGTGAAGGTTAAACCAGGATTGCCTGTCTGTGAATTGTGAGTGCTTCAAGCTCTATGTTAATTGCCGTTCTTACTTCTTTTCCTCATTCCCTCTCTTTCTTGTGCTCCCAGCAACCAAAATCTTGCCAATAGACAAGGCTTGGTGTTAAGTTGAAGCCCCCAAGTGTGATTGGTAGCTTCCGTTCCCTGGAGAGGCTGAAATTGCCTTTGCTGTCTGGAAGCATAGACTTCAGGACTAGAAACTTACTTGTTCCTATTTTAGATTGCAAAGAAGAATTTTTATGGTAGCAGCTCCGTTCTTGCACACCAACCTGCATGTAGGCTGGTACCAGAGGTGGCATTCAGCTGGTTCTGACCAGTTCTGGAGAACCGGTAGTGGAAATTTTGAGTAGTTTGGAGAACCAACAAATACCACTTCTGACTGGCCCCGCCCCATCTATTCTCTGCCTCCCGAGTCCCAGCTGATCGGCTGCCTCTTCTTTTGTTGCCCTGCACAGGAGAACGGAGCTGGAAAGCAGGTTATTGGGGTGGGGAGGGAATGTGGATTTTACAGTAACCTTCTCCCTGGAGTGGGGAGGGAATGGAAATTTTGCAGTATCCTTCCCCTGCCATGCCCAACAAGCCACGCCCACAAAATCGGTAGTAAAAAAAATTTTTTGAATCCCATCACTGCCTGATAGCAATTATTTTGATGTCAAAGTAACGGTGTTTCTTTTCCTTCAGGGTGGCTACAACCTAGACGCTATCTCAGAGTCCATGACTATGTGCACACGCAGCCTCCTGGGGGATCCTCCACCCCCACTCGGACGCCTAAAGCCTCCCCATCTGAGTGCCCTGCAGTCCTTGGCCCGTGTCACTGCTGTGCACCGCAAATATTGGGCAAGCCTCCGACTGGAAGGTGAATATTTCTCTTTTTATCGAAAGTATCTCCGTTCCGTCTGGGCGGATGCACTTCATAACAACTGATACAGCATAGTGGCTGTACACCAAAGCAAAATCTGCAATTTACCTCTTACTGTGAAGTTGTAGTGTCGGTATTTCTCATAGGTCTCCCCCACTTCTATTCCACGAGAGGCGAATACTATTGAGCCATGCATTTGGGTCCCTTGTAAAATGGGAATATGGCACAGTCTTGTGCAGAATGAGCCACAGGTAGGCAACAAGAGCAAAGGAGTTTTGCAAGGGAGCCTGTGAATTGCAGAGCAGGCTGATTGCCTGGGGTTTGTATAGTTTTCTGGCTGAGAGGTTGTGCGCTTCCTTGTTTTCCACACACAGTCTAAATAAGAGGCATGGAAGCTTACAGCTATAGCAGACTTCCTGATTAGGTGATCAGCTAGTAGGTGGAGTAATTTCTTAGGTAGGAGCTTTTTCTCAAATGATGTTCTTAAGACAGGGGGACAGATCAAACCAGAAGAGGGAATTTTTGGAAGCAATTTAGCAGGGGAAAGAACAACTCA
The DNA here is from genome assembly GCA_033807585.1 of Hydrophis major. Classification (NCBI taxonomy): domain Eukaryota; kingdom Metazoa; phylum Chordata; class Lepidosauria; order Squamata; family Elapidae; genus Hydrophis; species Hydrophis major. Next base: position 228,154,119 of record CM066329.1, read on the forward strand.
AATTCTGCCAAAAGGAAGGTGCAGTTGACTTGCAAGACATGTGCTTATCAGAAGCGGTTGCTTTTTACACCTACAGGCTTGTCTCTTTACTGGAGAGGAAAGTAAAAGGACTGGAAGCCAGCCGTTCTCCTTTTAAAGCTCATCAAGATGAAGATCACATAAATAGCGTTCAGAGAGAAGGCAAAAAGAATGAATTCTCTGAGGACAAGAGGCCACAAAAGTTAATCTTCATAGGGAGGCTGGATGGTCAGATGTGTGCTGTAATGAATAGAGAGTTGGATACATTACTTATATAGTTGCTTTCAGCTCAGTCCAGTGGGATGACTAACAAAAGGGCACGCCTGACCTTGGAGAAGCATGCAAGGGGCCTAAACTCCCAAGAACTGGCAAAAGTGGGGGGATCAATTAACACAGCAGTCCCCACCAGGGATCTGTTTTGTGGAAGAAAATTTTTCCACGGACCAGGGGATGGAGGAAGAGGAGCGCACAACCCAGATACCTCGCATACGCAATTTACAGCAGGGTTCACACTTCTATGAGAATCAGTGATCTGAGATGGAGCTGAGGCTTGCAAATCCAGATGAAGTTTGCTTGCTTGCCCTCCAGCCCCTCACCTCCAGCTGTGTGGCCCAGTTCCTAACAGACCACGGACCAGTACCGGTCCATGACTCACAGTTGGGGACCCCTGCATTAAGAGACATTTGATCTTCACAGCCATAGCAGCATCAAGGCCTTTCATCTTGATGTTGGAGGGTGCCTAGCAACTTCACAGTGTAGGAAAAGAACGATAGAGATTGGTTGAATTCCTTCTGATGTCGCAAAAGACTCTTTCCTACAAAGCCCTGTCACAGAGATGGATTGCAGCAGAACAGGGCAAAGAAAGCCGGGGAGGGAGGGGAGAGAGATCAGACGTAAGAATTTAGACAAAGGGGATAAGATGAAGTCAGGGAAGACGCAGGGAAATAAGTGTGCAAATAAAGGGAGGTTGGAGTTGTATTGAGTGCCTGCCCATTTAGTAACACTGGGTTCACTTTCCCACCTTTTCCATTCCCATCATCTCAACTAAGCATCTGAAAGGCAACTTTTATTTTTCCTCCCCAGTGCCTGCCACTCTGTGGGAGAAGCCCAGGACTCGGGCTGGGAAGGAAACTCCCGTTCCAAATGAGGTTCCTGAACAAGCCCCTCAGGAGTTGCTCCAAAGCCCTGTAGCTCAGCCTGTGGAAGCTATAGATGATGCCGTGATGGGCTTGGGCTCCCTCCAGCTAGAAGACAATCTGACGGAAGAAGGAGAAACGGCTTCGAGTTCTCTCTCTCCTGATTCTAGTCCAGTGGGTGAGGAAGCTCAGCCAAAAGTCAGTGGATCCCCTAAGGAAATGGATCCTGCAGAGGATGCACCAAGGGAAGGGGGATCGGCAGAGAGCTTCTCTGGGGAAGGGATGGCTCCTGACGAAGAAGTGAGTACCAAAGCTTTTTTCTTTACACATCATGGATTTTTCGAGCTGCTTTTCTCCTTTAGGGAATACGTTTCACATCAATTTGTGCTTCACACGAAGCTATGGCTGTCGCAAAGCAATTGGGGGCTTGTGTCATGGTGACGCAATGGTTAGAATGCAGTCTTGCAGGCTAATTCTGCCAACTGTCAGGAGTTCAATCCTCATTGGCTCATGGTTGACTCATCCTTCCATCCTTCTGAGGTCGGTAAAATGAGGACCCAGATTCTTTAGGGCAAAATGCTGACTCTCAATCTCTCAGAGAGGGCTGAAAAGCACCGTGAAGCGATTTATATCTACGGGCTATAGCTATTGTGTGAAAGACCTCATCGAGTCTAAGTGTGCTCCAGCTTCTTGGCCTCCCCAATGATTGTGCTGAGAATTCGTTTAGGAAGGAGCCAATCTTCGTGTGGCTGTTGATAAAAACAGGAACGACAACGTCCAGTGGCGAATATGGCATAAGAAGATGAGAAGAATCTTCTTGTGTTGTTCATATTGAAGAGAAAGAGTTAGCACTGGAAATGCTCATCCTCCTCCTTGTCTGAAGAGCTCAGAATTAACCTAATGGACGTAGAAGAATGCATAAAACTACTCTGCATCTGTGATTCCTTCTTTCATCTCCCCCCCCCCCCCCCCGCAATTCTCTGCATAGGAAGCTCTTGTTTCCATTTCCCCAGATTTGTCTAAGTTCCATGTCAGTGATTCTCTTATTTTAACCATCCTCTCCCCACCCCCAGCCATGACCCCTGATGCCGGTCCACGGAGCCAGGAAGGTTGGGGATCGCTGTGTGTTAGACCAGGAGTCTCCAATCTTGACAACTAAGACTTGTGGACCTCAACTCCCAGAATTCCTCAGTCAGCAAATTCTGGGAGTTGAGGTCCACAAGTCTTAAAATTGCCAAGGTTGGAGACCTCTGTGTTAGACTACAATTCCCTTTACCACCTAACAGCCAACATTTTTGAGTGATGCTGTTTGGGACAATGGAAGTCATAGGAAGTAATGTAAAGGAAGTAAAGCTGATTTAGATTATAAGTCTTCAAACAAAGGCATTTCATCAATTCAGAATTCAGATGGTTAAAAACTGCTCGGCCCAATTGAAATATTTAAACTACGGAGGTTGGTAAGAGATTGGGGAAGAGATAACCAAGGCTCTTTTCCCTGCTTCCCTGTCAAGGTTCCAAGTAATAGTTCCACATCAAGCAAAACTCTTAAGGCAGGTAGATTCCTTAAAGAATAGCTTTATTGGAAATATATTGGCACAGATCTGGTGAAAACCGACTCTGAAGGGTCCCATGGTTTGTCACCAAATTAAAAGTAAAAGTTTTTCTCTCAACCCCAAACAATCAGTCCTATGGTCCAATCAAGTCGCTGTCTGATGGTCTGGTGACATCACTCCTCCTCCTTCTGGCCAGGTTTGGGAACGTCCTTGGTTCCTCAGAGAGAGTATTTTATTTTGACTACACAGCCCCAGCTATCTCTAATCCCCCCCCCTCCCTATCCCTCAGCTCCAGTGTGGCAGCACTGAAGTTCCAAGATGGCTTCAGCCAGGGTTGCCTTCCACAAAACCGGCCCTGTTCATGAGAACAATAGATGTGGAAGCTGCAACTCTGCTTTAAAATAATTACATTTCAAGGACTTCTGGAAAATACCACCTCATATCATCTTAATCATCCCTCTGTTTTTTCCCCCCTCTTATTTTCAGCATCACCACCCAATGAATGTTGAGGTTGTCCTGTTGGATGAAGCAGCCGGGGGTTGTTCTTCGTTTGATGAGAAGATTGGGGATGATGTGGCTGGCAGTGTGAGTATTGGGAGGGGAAGAGATTATTGGGAAGAGGTCAGGATTCGATTTCTTGAGGCTAGAGAAAATTGTGTCTGATAGAGCTGCAATAGCATATCAGTGGCCTAAGGAAGAGTGAATGGCATATTTGGCTTGTAGTCTGACTGGAAAAGCCTTGCATATTTATGTGAGACTTTCAACTCGAGACAGAGGAATCTACATCTTACATGTTTTTACAAGGATGTGATATAACTCCATGAGTATTCCAGCAGAGATGTCAGGAATGCTCCTGTGAGGCTCAAAGGGTTAGACAACAGAGAATCTGTGTGGCTGGTTCTAGAATCAAGTCCAGTTAAAGCCTGACTTCAGAACCAGGACACAGGCGATAGAAGAAGTAGTCCTTGAACAGGACTTGCAAACTCTTATCAAATCCAACCAGTTTCTGAATTAAAAACCCTGAGGCAAGAGAGGAGAGTGGTAGAAGTGCCTGGGAGTTATTTAACAGTCCCAGGAAGCTGAAGATACACAAAAGGGAATTTCTGAGTTGAGCAAAAGTTTCAGAACAGGGGAGGAGAGAGTCTTAACTTGATGAGAAAAAGTCAAGACTTAGAAGGGACAGCCTCTAGGCTGGATGTCAGAATAGAAGGATTCTTTTGTTCTCTCTTTGCAGGGGCTCTTTTATGTCGTGACTCCCTTGCCCTGGTGCCCCCACCTCAGCTCCGTGCTGCCTGTGCCTCCTGTGGGCCTGAATGTGTGGGAGCCTTGTGCAGAATGTGGCAGCGAGATGGAGAACTGGGTTTGTCTGGTGTGCTATAAAGTAAGCATACCAGTCCTGAAGGTGCAGCTTCGGGGTTAGAGGCTCGAAGTAATTGGGTTTTAATACACCTGGGGCCAAATAAGCACCCTCCCTGTTCCTGAAGGAAGTCTACTTAATAGCTTAGGGTGGAGAAACACCAACACCTAATATTACATATTATAACCGCTGCAAGAATTTCTCTTGCTCAAAACTGGAAACTGACCACGACACCCGCAGATTTAGCAATAATGAATAAGATACATCAATGAGCAGAAATGATTAGACTAACAGTATTATTAAAAAACAGGGAAGAAGAATATTTTACAATATGGAACATATGGTATAAATGGTTTAAAAAAAGGGTGTAAAGATGTTTGTGAAAATGACTAAAGAAATCTCAAAGAAGAATATGATATATGACTTATGTGTATATATGTAAAGTCATGTAGATAAATAAGTATTGTAATTTAACAGTAGTATAGTAAGCAAAAAACTAGTAAATTAGCTACAGAAGTACCTAGGGTAAATGAGCCTAATTGTTACTAATGGACATATACACTGCCGTAAAATGTGAGACCTCGTTTCTCTTTTTTAAATTTTTGAAACTTTGAATAAATAAATTTATTTTAAAAAAATAGTTTCGGGTGGGTAAATTTTTGGTGGACGGTGGCCATCCTCCACCAATTGGGGTCTCTATTACACAAAGGTTTGCTGCTGATGGAGCAGTAATGCCACAATGTCATCAAAGGAAGCTGCATTTTCAGTTCATTCTCTATTTTGCTGGGAATGTTTAGTTTTTCCCTACACATTGTTAATTCTCTGAGGGCACCTGACACCTGTGGTTCTTTAGTTTCCCATCCAAATTGGCAGAAACTCACATCAACTTTGAGAGCTCTGTGGAGTTTTTTTTAAAAAAAGAGCTGATCATGCACAGATTGCTCATGCTATAAAGTGGCTCTTCGTACTCCAATTATATTTCCTTCTGGAGTTGCTAGTTTTAAGTTCTGGCTCAGGGGCTCATTGTCTGTTATGGCAGGCAAGGGGACGTTCCTCCAGGTGTTCTTGGCCAGGAGCTATTTTAGGCGTTTCATTGACCTGCTTCTATCATCTTCTAGCTTGACTGGCTTGAATGAAATAACAACAGAGTTTGTTCTCCACCGTTACTTTCTTCTCTGTAATATGCTCCATTTGCTTTGTGAATGGAGTGGGGTGGGGGAGTTATGCCTTTAAGGAAATTGATGAGCTGAGATCATTTCATTGATTGATTAAATTTATGTGCTGCCCATCTCCCCAATAAAATGTCTCTGGCCGGAGCATGACATTCTAGATCTGTGCCTTTAATGTTTCAGCTCTGTCCTCCTGAAATATTACATTTGTTTCAGGTCTGTTGTGGACGCTACATTAATCAACATATGCTGGATCACAACAAGGAATCTGGACATCCACTGGTGCTTAGCTTTTCAGATCTCTCTGCCTGGTGCTATGACTGTCAAGACTATATTAGTCACCCAGTGAGTTGTAACTCCTCCTCCTCTTTCTCCTCCTCTTTCTCCTCCTCCCCAAATTGAATATCAGATGAGAGAAATGCAACATTTTCTTCTTCCATTGGCCATCAAGACTGTCAGTTAAGCAAGAGTTTATTGTATTTTATTGCATGTGGGTGTGAAGCACAGGGAGTCATTACAGAGCATGATTTAGGGGAACCTTTTCAACTCTGGTGTGCTCCAGAAGAGTTTGGATTATGACACCAGGACATCTGACTAGTTATTATCCAATAGATCTAGAGGGAGGAATACCTTTAGGAAAGTGTTTTGAGAGACAGTGTTTTAGTCAGTATATCATGGATGCTCGACAGGCAACCCTCCAGCCCCCAACTTGTCAGACAGTGTTCACCAGGCTGCACTAAGTTTGCAAAATAGCCCAACCACATATCACATAGATTTTTAAGTTTCTTAACAGTTTTATGCTTTTGGGATGGGACATGTTGGACTATAAACTCCATCTTCCTCAGCCAGAGCATCAGCAAAACACTTGATTAGGGAAGCCTTTAGATTGCTTTTTAGATTGATAATCATTTTAAGGACATTGGATTTAGACCACAAGTAGAGAAATTAGTTCACTCTCAGTCACTGAAGTTTACCTGTTGTATGTGTGTGTGTGTGTGTGTGTGTGTGTGTGTAGGGAAGAGCTTTGGGCTAATCTTTTAGGTCAGCCTGTCTCATGGTCATATAAGAGGAAGGAAATAATTGCCTTGAATTGTATTGCCTTGAATGAAAGGCTGGATAGAGAGTTAATGAATAAACAAATAAATATCAACTAATGTCTCCAGAAGACCTTATTCTGTTAGGGGAGAGGCATTGCCCCATACCCCCTTTTGTACAAGTGGCAAAGCAGCTTATCTTCTTGTAAGAAAGAGCATTAAGCAAATGGCTGGTGTGGAAAGGATTTTCTTATTCTGCCAATGGTGTCATTTGTTATTTGGCGTAAAATGCAGAATGATGTTGATGGAAGAATGGGGACAAACTGAACAGCTGAGTAAAACTTCTTCATGCCAGACAAATTCAAGGTGCCAAGGGCCACACAATATGGGGCATAGCATAGGATTTTATTTATCACAGTGCAAGGGATAGAATTTGAAAAAAAAATGGCTGTTGTGGAAGGAAAGAATAAATCTCTCTGGGTTCTGTAATTCAAGGGGAAAGTTCTTTCTGTAATATTTTGTTGGGGAGAAAGGAAAAATTGGAAAGCAATATTTCTCAACTGCAGAAATATTGATGGGTGTTCCTTCTGGGAGAAGAGAACAAAGGAAGCTGTTTGTCGTTGTCCCCCAAGTTAATGAATGGGAGCAAGGCTGAGTAGGGAGGTGAGGCTAGAATGGGTTTTGAATTCAGGTTTAATAACTTTCTTTGGACATATATATATAAAGGATTAATAAAAAAGAATTGAAATATAATAGCCCTTCTTGTCTAAATTCAGAACTCTCACCAACACACAGCTCTGTTTCTCAGCTTTACCAACTGTAAAGCTGTTACATTAGTCTCACTAAAGAGGACAAAACACAGGGGCGGATGCCCAAATCCAACTACTGATGTTCAGTGTAAGTGTCTTTTTCTTCAGGTCCTTCTTGAAGCCAAGTGCCAGGCTCACAAGTTGAAGTTTGGAGTGGACATGCACCTGCCTTCCTAAGGTGACTTTGTCCAGAGAGAAGTCCGAAGATTGAATGCAGCACAATCAACCATCGTTTGACCTCACTGAAGTGAATCAGAGGCTTCTTAAAAGGGCTCTTTGTGCCAAAAAAAAATAGCCAGCAACCATCAATTACAATACCACCAGCAGCCATAAATCAACCACCAGCACACTCACTGCTTCCACTAGGGCAAAAAATCGTCTTCTGGTGCAATCCATGAAGAGGAATAATCAACTGTTAGCGCACTAAGGACACCTTTGCTTCCAATCAGAAGTACTTTGCTTTCTTCAATGCCGAAGAGATACCACGCTAATTCTTTTTTACTAAAGTTGCAAGAGACTCACTTTTCCAGTGTTTGATTGTGCAAGGCTGCCTTTCCTCTCTATATTACTGTATATTCCTCAAAATCGTCTCTCTCCTCCCCGTTACAGTGCTTTCTTGCTCAGTTGGGGAAAAGCCTGTGTTGATTTCAAAATAATCTGCAAGACATTGGAGTGAATGAGAGAAAGTTTTGCTTTGAGATTAGAGTAGGTAGGGTGTGATGTTGGTCTGCCTTTATTAAGGACCTGCGTTGTAAATTTAAGACCAGGTTCACACAATGTATATGCATGTATGGGTAAAAGAGAGAAAGGGAAATGTCACTTGAAACACAACCTGAGGTTAACCTGAGGCACGATGGCCAAGCCACTAGTTAGGATGAGTCATGACACTTCTAGAATGGCATGATTTGAAACCTTGCATTTATGTGCAGGTTGTTTTCTGCAGATAAAAATAAGAATAGCCTGGGGCAAAAGAGAACGTGAGAATTGGGCTTTGATAGCTTTAATGGAAATAACTTGGTATAGTTGGCTTGTTAAGCAAGAAGCAGGGTGGCCTTCCTTAAGAGCCCCTGGCAAATGACTGGGGAAAGATTGGGTTGGATTCCTTGGCTGCTTCTCTATGAGGATGGGGTTGGCTTAGGTGTACAAGAGGAAAGTCTTCAAGCTTCTCTTCTGTCAAGCTAAATAGTGATGGTGTGTGGGGGGGAATATTCGGGAACTGGCAAACTTACCTAGCCTTTAAATAAGAGTAGCCAGTTCAGGTGTTTTGGCTTATAGCTTCCATTGTCCTTAATTGATTATGTTAGTTGGGTTGAAGGGCATGTCCAAAGCATCTAGAGAGAACCAATTTGCTTCCTGTTGAGAAAAGCTGATGGAGGAAAAAGGTATTTGTTGAAGAGTTAATGGGGGAGGGTGGCAAGAAAAAAGATGAGTGGGAGGGCATGTCACTGTGTGTTTGAAAAGAGACCACCAACTTCCACATGAGGGTGCATCGTTTTCCAGGGCCGGCCCTGGTGGTTTTGGGGAGGGGATATGGGTATTGCGGGGTTGATATTGAAACTTGGAGAACATTTTGTTGGATTGTAGCTTTCACTAAAAAAAAATGTTTGTATGTTCCTCTGCTTGATTTGTACTCTTTCTAATTCAAATAAAGTTATATCTCTGCTTGCAATTGTATATGTGGGTGTATTTAGGGATGGATCTGTATTTAGAGGGATCTTGGAGGGGAGAGAGGTACAGTGTGAAACTTTAAAAAAAATTAAAAGAAAACTTTATTAAAGATTAAAAAATAAAAAAACTATGTACAATACATCGAATACAACTTTACGTTGCAGACAAAATCTATATATAAGAAAACATAATAGATACCTATAAAACATATGTTTCTGATCAACTAAGACGGTGTGTTTTTTTTCTTGGTAATAATTTTACTACTATTTGTTTCTTAATTTGATAAATGTTTTTAATTTAACCACTCCATTCATCAAAACCATCTCTTTTAATTTCCTGTTTTTTTCTCTTTAATTCACTTATACCATTTATCCCAAGCTGTAATATATCTTGAGTCTTCCTTATTCCTAAGTTTTTGTGTGAGTAGGTCCATTTCAGCGCAGTCAAGTATTTTCTGAGTAATCAAATTATTTGTTGGTATTTGATTGCCCTTCCAACATTGTGCCAACGCAATTCTTGCCGCTGTGATTATATGGAGATTTAAATATTTCATTTCATTAGCATAGTCCCCTTTTAATATTCTCAACAAAAATATTTCAGGTTTAAATTCTAACTGAATACTTGTAATTTCTTTTATCCACAGTCTAATTTTTTTTTCAACATTTATTACTTTTTGGGTAGAGCCACCAAGTGTGGAAGAAGGTTGGACTCATCTGTCCTTATCCCAGGATTCGGCTCAGCTTGCAGCTGAGTTTATACTGTCCTTCACTTTCTGCCAGTACCTACTTCCTCACAATTCCCCATTAATAGGTACACATTTCAAAAAGAACAGTGTGATACTGTAGGCCCAGTAAGGAGAGACCTGTATGGTATATTGGCCACAGTACTGAATTAAGAGGGGGGAAACCCAGGTTCTAATCTCACCTCAGGCACAGAAGACACCTGGCTGATTTTGGGCCAGTTACCCCCATCTCAGCTCTGACCCATATCAGACTGCAGCAAGTTGGCTGATAACCAAAACTCCTTTGTCACATCAGGCATTGATAGCTTTGCTGCAGGAACTAGGAAGGCTCTTGCAACTTTGTGAGAAAATTTTTTTAAAAAAACCCAACAGACACATGACGGATCCATTGAGCATTTGGGAAGCATCAGACCCTTTCCTTTGTTCCCTTTCTTTGCGGCCTATATACTGCTTGGCTATTCATTGGATCTGTTTAACCTATTCGCTTATGATACGAGACAAAAAAATACATTGATAAGTCATCTGTCCCATATGATTTGTTTGGCAGCCTGCCTGTCTCAGCATTTTCTGATACACAAACACGGATGAGCATTATCCCGTCATCTGTTTTCCTGCCAGCTGATAAGATGGAGTGCTGAGGATCTACCTTCTGCTAATGATGGCAGACAATCAATAGATTGCTAGGATAACTGGGGCAGAGACAGAGATAAAGATGACTGGCCAGTAGAAAAAGTAGGTGGGTTCCATGTAATTTAGGGGTGGCATTTTGGTCTGAAGGCCACAGGCTGCTCCCTTTATGTACTATACAATCATGTCTCTGAACATTTTCTCTTCATGATTAGCTTTTCCTGTTGCTTTTTTTTCATTTCCTCATCCCACCACAATCTCTATACATTTTCTTCCCAGGTGTCTGCATACATTTCCATTCCTGAATTTCCTCCCCTTTTGGTCTGATCCCATCCAACTATTGTTACCAAAAGCATTTACTTTCTTTTGATCCTTCTCCATATTTTCTTGCCTCCTGATCCCAGTGTTCTTCTCTTCGCTCCTCTTGATTGCCATTGTTCATAGAGTTTCTGTTTTCTTGAGAAAACACAGCCTAGTAAAGGGTATGTCGGATGCTGGTAGGCTGAGCAATATGGCACTTGGTAATTGGTATTGGTCTCTTTGGAGGGAAAGCTTTGCTCCCATAATAATGATAATTTTCTTTAGTTCAGCAAACCTTGAGTTTCCTTGAGAGTATGTTTCTCAGGTGCCTTGTTTATGCTCCTGTTCTGTTGACCCTTAATACTCACTAGAGGGAGTAGATTTCAAATTCATTGTCTAGGGAGCTTGAAGCATTCCAAACATTTTTCAGTAATGCATTCCAAAATCCTCTAAAACATTTCAGAATGATCTCTATGTTGCAAATGAAAGAAACAGAAAGATGCTGCCTGTCTCATGACCTCTGAATTTCTTGCAGAAAAAAATTGGAAGGTAAATTAGCAGCTAGCCGTCTAGGTATAGTTCTCACTGCCGTGGGTAAGTCTACGTTGGCATATATACCTGTATATCAGTGCAGGTGACGGAAAGCTTGGCTGAATGCTCTTTCAGCGCAGAACAGCAGATGGCTGAGCTGCAACCCATCTCCCTTATTCCCTCTGTGTGTGACGTATCGCACAAACAGTGGATATGAAGTGGTGTGGTCCAGGCAAGGATAATCTCTGCTTCAACCAAATGACATATTGCAGTTCTGGATAGCAATGGCCTGCACCAATCACTTGCCTATTTTATTTAAAGGTGCTTGCTGCCTCCTGCTGGAAGCTGTAATCCTTCCCTGGCATTTGCATCCCTGTAACTCATGCCTGAGGCGAAGAGGAGAAAGGGAGCCTTGTTTCTACCCCCCACCCCTACCCAAGTCTCCTCTGTCTCCTTTTCCAGTTCTATCAAGCCAGGGCACAATTTAGCAGCGGAGAACTGGTGAACCTCAGCATCCATCCTCTTTTGTGTGGAAGATGAATTGGGCAGCAGATGCTTTGAAGCCAGTCCTAGTCCTTCCTAGTGGCTGTTGCTCAGAAAGACAGAGGGAGAGGAAGGGGGCAAGGCCAGTGGGCATTTGACCAAGTAGTTGCTTCTGCCTCCTGGGCAGGAGAAGTAAGAAGCAGTGTAGAGAGTGATGAGCTTGGCAAGGAAAAAAAAAACAACCAATTCCCTGCCCCCACCCCCACCCACCCCCGAATAGCACCCAGAAAAAGAAGGAAGCCAATCTTGGAGAAGGAGGCAATGTAGCATTGCTCCCCCCTTCCTCCATCACGATCAGCGGAGGAGTACCGAGACTGCAGAGGAAAAGAGCATAGCAATCGTCACCCCAGGAGATCGCTATGAGGAATTGGAGAGGGGGGCAACCGGACTCTGCTGCCAGATTCCAGGGGTGGAGAACCTGAGCAACTCGGTGGAGAAGTGGAGCTGCTGGAGCAGAGGTAGGCAGAGTTTTCCCCCCACCCCAAAGGAGGAGGAGCTGAGCAAAGGAAAGGAGAGTGGCCAGAGAAGGGGGTGCATTCAACCGGCTTCAGGCACGAATGCTCTCGTAGGATTTGGCTCCCTGGAGAAAGGAAAAGAAAAACACTTCTTGCAGAAGGACACTTGCAGCAGGCTTCTCAAAGGAGACGTGGACCATGTTGGCAGCCCGAGAAGCAGCAGCACTCTATCAGACCGACTTTGTGCGCAATGCCAGGGCAGTGGGTGCCCTCTGGGCTGGCTGTAGCCTCTGCTTTGGCATCTTGGAGGTGGTGGTGCTTATCCAGCCAGCATGGGTACAGACAGCACCCCTCACCTACCAGCTGCCGATCTCCGGGGCCCTCTCCGACCCCAGCGTGAGTGCTGTGGGCTCCTTCGGCCTCTACCAAGTCTGCACGGAGCAGGACGGAGTCCTCCAGTGTGAGGGATCGCTGGTCACCCTAACCCCCATCCCATCTTTCAAAGCAGCTGCTGTCTTTGTCCTTATGGCCCTGGTGCTGGTGATGGGCAGCGTGGCCTCCCTGGGTCTCTTTTGGGTCTGCAGTGCAGGGACCGTCTACAAGGTGTGTGCCTGGCAGCAGCTTTCAGCAGGTAAGAGAATCCAGGTTGGGCTGTCATTTTTGAAAAGGCAAGGAAGGAATTTGGAAGGCGGGGGGAGGAATGGGACCAGGATAGGGAAAGAGGCTTGCAAAAAGAGATGCTGCCAAAGCTCAAGTCTCACACAAGCCACGCTGTCAACGTAGCAATCGAATGTGTCAATCATGAAATTTGGTCTCATTGAGGACAGAAACCGTCAAATTCAGATAAGACCATGGAGGCTTCATTCAGAATAAATAGGAATGTTCAGACTCAAAGGTTATGTTTCTCTTCCACCTGTGTGTTGTGGCTCCGATTCCCGAGCCTGTGCTGTTAGAGGAAGAGGACTTGGAAGATGAGGAGGAGGAACTGGGAATGCCTTCCTCCCCAAGACCTTCCTCTCTGGCAATGCCTTCCTCCCTGATAATGCCTCAGGTTTCAGCAGACAACCGAGAGGAACAGCCTGAGATTAATCAGGAGGAAGGCATATCGGAGCAGCCCCTGACAGGGAGTCAAGAGGAAGAATGTTGGCTTGATCCTAAGCAGCGTCGTAGGGAGAAACTTGAGCAGCAACGTAGGAGGCGTGGGAGGGTCAGAGAATGAGCTGAGTCATTGAGCCATACCCCACAGGGTATAAAAGTGGGTGTGTTGTCGGCTGGAGCTTTGTACGGGACCAAGTTTGATCTTACTTCAGGTTTTCTTTGTGAATGAGTTTTGTGGTCTGCCTGGTAATTTTCTGTAAGTAGCTTTTTACTTTGTTATCAGTTCGGACTTGGCAGGCAGAGCATGTTGGAATGCCAAGGACATTATCAGTTCCAAAGAATTAACTCTGTGAAGTCCGAGCCAGCCTGCCTGCCTGTGTTTGTGTGAGTTTGTCCTCTTTCATCTTTTTGGAAAGAAGAAAGGTGAGACAAAACACCTGTGTACCTGAGTTTTGCTGGCTGAGGAACTCTGGGACTTGAAGTCCACTGGTCTTAAAATTACCAAGGTTGGAGACCCCTGCCTTAGAGGATGTTAAGTAGCAAAACTCCTCTGTTCTGATCAGCAATAGCAGCTTTGAGAATGAAGGTGGTTCCAATGACCAGGCTTTGGAGTTACCAAGTCAGAGAAAATGGAATTACAATCCATGAGTGAGGCACAGTATGAAGCAAATGTTAATTTTGCATCCAGGTAACCCAGACGCCATTCTAAACAAGCTAAACTCTGAAACTGGTCTGAGTTGTGCAAATGTACATTTTGTGTGTGTGTTATGTTCACTTTTTTGTGGGGAGTGTGTTCTGATTTATTTGTGTAACAGTATAGAAGGATGTAAAAGACATGAAGGGATGTTGTGTTTTGGCAGTCACTGCCCATCTCTTTTCAATCATTCTTTGTGGCAATAAAGCCTTCTGGCTTGGTTTAGAAATGAATGCTAACTTGGAAGTTGAATTATGAGCTCAGGAGTCTGGTTCTTCTACAGGTCTCTTCCCTTTCAATTAGGGTAGGGCAGGATAAGTTCTTGATGGACTGTGTCATTTATTAATTAGCAGGAAGATAGTGTCATAGATGTTGATATCATTTCAGACAAATGGTTGTTTAATCTCTTCGTAAAAATCTCCAGTGTTGGAGTACCCTCAGCTTCCGAAGTTGTGGGCTCTCCAATACTGGAGGTTAAAGACCAGTCTTTAAAAAAGAGATTGAACAACCATTGGTTTGAAATGGTATGTATAGGATTTCTTCCTTGAGCAGGAGCTTGGACTCAAGGACCTCCAAGGTCTATTCCAACTCTGTTATTCTAAAATGCCAAAACATGTTGGGACTGATCAAATTAAAAAGCAACCAGTTCTTATCTCTCCCCACTGGCTTCAGAATTGTGGGCCCTTTAGAAAGCATCTTCAAAGGACCCTTTTAACCTGGAAATGCTGGGATAGAAACTTCCACAGGTTGAAGCCAATTGTCTTCAATCTTCTGTGTGAAACAAAAATTTCTGGTGATCTGAGAGCAGTGATAAATGATCGTTTTTGTTACCTTTCAAATACAACCTTGGGAGAGAGTTCTATGTGGTTAAGGCCATGCATTAATTCAGGTTCAGACTGGAAAAGGTACTTCAGAGCTCACATGGCATGTCAGGAGCACCTTTGGAAACTCTGTAAACCTGGTTTTTCAAACTGTTGATAACCACTCCCTATGGGGTCAAGAGCAATTTTGAGGAGCTTGCGCACACCAAGAAGGAACAGTATTAAAACATATTCCCTCACTGCCTGTATAAGCAAAATTGGGCTTTGCTATTTCATTTTAAACATGAATCCAAGATAAATGTGGAATGTACAGCAGGATGGTCTCTTTCAGAAATAAAATCCATATTTCAGGAATTATGCTAAACTTTGTTCAAAATATGGTTGTAAATGTGATAGGGGAGTATTATTGACTTTCTATAAAAAATATTTTGCATTATTAAGTTGCAAGGTTTTAGCACAGTTTTCATACAGAGTTTAAAATCCGATGATTAAAGTGCAGTAAATTGTATGTTTCTTTCTTGCACAACCTCAAATCCAATGAAATAGGTTATTGTATTTGCGGCACTATCATTCATTTATCACTTTTAGGAGTCATGTCACTGCAAGGTTAGAGGACCCTGCCTTCAATCAAATTGTTGTTGTTTTTATGGGATTCTGCTGCAAAAGAGCAGGCATCCAGTCCTGCCTCATTTAGTGACCATTTGCAGTTGTTATTACTACGGAAACTTTGTGGCCAATCTGCACATTTATGACCTTCCCAGATCTGTAAAAAAAAGGACAGTTGAAGTGAGATCTTTAGGATGGTTGCACTTGCAATCAGTGACAGCTTCACTTTGACAGAGTTGCCAGTTTCAATTGTCTTAAAATGAGGACTGCCAGTATATATCTTAGGGTCATTTACACCCACCCAGTCAGCAATCATGTTGCTTGCTGATATATTTGTGGAAACAGCAGAAGAGAACAATCAAATATGAAATTATCTTGACAGCAGACATAGTGAAATTTCACCTGCTTTTTGCTAGGCCGGGCTGGGGGTGTGACGGACAATGTAGAAACTTAAATAGAAATATGCAGCATGCTAATGAGGTTAGAGCTGCACTGGATGTAAGCTGAGGGGAGAGAGATTTATTTGGATACCTTCTCTCTCCTTATGCCTATTGGTGGAAAATGTGCTTCCCCCCCAAAAAAGGAGAGTTTGAGACTCATTTTTGCAGAAGAAACTCTCACTTCTGGGTTTGGTGCAGAAGCAGGAAGAGGCTAGTAATCCCAGTGGAACCTTCTTTGTCATGTTTTGTCTCCATGTCTGATTGTGGGAGGCCGTTCAACCCAAAACAAACTTGGGGAATCTCCCTTGAGTGGAAACCAACCTCCTGCTCTAATGTGTGTTTTCACGTTTGCATAAAGCATTCCTTCTTTTCTTGACCTATGATGTTGTGTGAACTGAATCACAGGCAGAAGAACATCAAGACTGAGGAAAGTCAGTGGGTTTGTATTCCACAGCAAGTGTCTGTATGGACTCTGTTAATTCTCTCTCACTCTCCTCTTTCCTCTTTGTCTGCCCATCTCTCTGTTTCACAGCGACTTGTCAGGCTCTTGGCTGCCTGGTCTTCCCAGATGGCTGGGGAGCGCCAGAGGTAAGGGCTCTGTGTGGGCCCCAGGCCAGGAGCTACACCCTAGGTACTTGCTCAATCCACTGGGCCTTTACTCTCGCCTTGCTGGGCATCGCTGACGCGTTGGTTCTGGCCACGCTTGCTTTTGTGCTGGGAAATAGGCAGGACGCTCTTTTGCCTGCGGGCTACACACCACCCCGAGAGGGAAGAGGTAAGCATTGGCACATTTTGTGCCTCTTCTGTCTTGGGTAACAAATGGAGCCAACGGATGCTTCTACAAAGCCAGCTGCATGAGAGGCAGGACTGGCAGTCACATGAGCTGTTGCTTAGTTACAGGCAACGAGACACCCAAATGCAATTGGGATTGAAACTGTCCTGCCGCTGGCGTTCTGACCATGATGTGAATAAAGTGCATTCTTTCTTGCATCTTACAAATATCCTTCCCTTTGTCTTACATGTGCAAAATGATTAAAAAAAACACCCCGCTTGTTCTCAAGGAATACAAATTCTGTGCAGAGACTCCCTAAAAAACTGGGAGCTGCAAATCTGGGTCTTTCTGAATTTATGCTAGTCTTTGGAAGAGATACGAAAACATTCTGTTCTTGTGACTAATGGGCAAATGCCAAGGTATTTGTCTCACCCATCTCCCTTTTGGCTACAACGGGAAGCCCAGACTAATTTGTTAGTCTTGATTAGCCTTGATTTGTGAGCACTAATAAAGCTGGGCTGAAAAAAAAAAAATCCAGATGATTATTTAATAGAAATGAAGAATTGGAGTTCTTTGATCTTCTGCAGCCCAGATACGATAATCCTATCAAAATCTGATATCAGCAGCTTAATGAGGCTTACTCAAACATAACAGTTATATAATATTTAGGGCTCATTTGAATGATAAACAGTTGAGAAATTCACATAGAGACAAACAACAATTGCTGGCCTTTAATTTTTCCATTTTACTACAGACTGACATGTCAGGACAATTATAGGAAATTAAAATGGCACGATTTTGTTCCAATTTAAAATGTTGCTATGTCTGCCAAAAAAAGAAAAGACTTATTAAGGTTAGAGAACATGTTGGCATCCCTCAAGTTTGCAGAGTGCTCTACTCACAAGCCTTGCCGTGGGAAGCTCACATGACTGATTGGTGTGTAAAGCTTCAAAGAACCAGCAAAGCTCCTTGGACTGCAAGGTTAATTATCGCTCAAGCACAATGGCAGCTAAAGTCAGTGCATCTGGAAGGCCCTCAGCTGGAGATGGCTGGCTTAACACTTGCCTGTAAATTGAGAAACAATGTCAGAAAAGATAAAAGCTGAAACTCTCAGCTTTTCAATATTCTTTTTTCTTTCATGTACATGCATTGTGAAGGACTTGCACGCATGTGCGCACATGACAACCAGGGGAGAGGACAAAACATCAGGCCTAACATTTTGTTTAAAGAAAAAGTACAATTAAATAAAGGGGCGTTCATAAGTGTACCATCGTGCCTACCGTCCCTGTCCTATTGTCCCCATTTATTCGTACCTATTTCCTGTATTCTTATGTTTATACTTATACCTATTATCTTATAAGCGACTGACAAATAAATAAATAATAAAATAAACAATTACCTTCAGAAAACACACTTCAGGAAATGAATGAAGCACTTTTATCTGACTGGGTGATTGGCCATTATTTTATACCCCACAAGTGTCTTTCCTTCCTTCCTTCCTTCCTTCCTTCCTTCCTCATAATGCAACATTTTTAGGATTTATGTGTTTTTAATTGGGTTTTTAGTGCTATTTTGAGGGGGTGGGTAGAGAAACTGGATTTTGGGCATCACAAATTTCAGAAAGTATCTTATCATTTCCTCTTTTTCTGCTTGTGGTACGTGCTTAGGTGTGACTTCAGCGCTGATTCCAGATTGATCCCAACGAACAGACATTCTTCAGAGTTGTGCATGTCAACTGTACCCGTAGCAATAAATTGTAGAAAACGATAATGTAAAGTTATGTCTTATTAGTGTCTTTCATGACTTTTTGAAATTGTTTGCATAACACTTTTCTCTCATTCAGGGCTGGACAGCAAAAGGCTCACAGACAATATGAATATACGGCCTTCTAATTCTAGGTTTTCACATGTCAAAAATGTCACAGTCAAAATTTGGCAGCAAGTAATAAATTAGAGCAAGGCAATTTCCAAGTGATGTTCAGCAGGAAATGACAGGAGGTAAAGTCATTAGCAGGTTTAAACTTTAGTATTTAAAATAATCCCCAAGGTCCCCTCCCCTCCCCAAAATGAAACAAAGGACAGAGTGTTTCAGATTTATCCAGGGGTGGGATTCTACTGGTTCGGACTGGTTCAGGCAAACTGAATGTTACATTTTCATCTGGTTCACCAAACTGGTATTTCAACTGACAGGCTGGCCTCATCCACCTGGTCCCACACCTCCCAGGAGTCTCCACGTGGCCCATTTTCGATTAAGGTAAGTGCAGGGTCTGCATGGAGGCTCTGGGAGAGGGAAAAACGGGCCTTCTGGAAGTCCAGAAATGGGCCTGTTTCTGGCTTCCGGTGGGCCCCAAGAAGCCTCCAGACCTTTGAGGTGGTGAAAAACGGCCCTCCCAGAAATTTCAGTGGGCCACGCCCACGCAGCAACCAGGCAGCAAAACGGTTGCTGGGATTTTTGAATCCCACCCCTGGATTTATCCCTGAGGCCTTTAGTGGATGAAAAAATACAGTTGAAAATGAAAAAGTACCTAGTTCCCAAAAAGTTTCTAACTCCTGAAATTGTTTGTTGTCAGAGTCCTCTCTGACATGAAAAGAATTGGGAAGAAGGTGTGTCCCTCCAGGAGAAAACCTTGTGATGTTCAAGTTGTATTGAACTCCTCATTCAATATGACATCTGGAAGAGAACAAAGTGCCCAACTCACTCTTAGTGACTCCCAGAGGCTTACAAAGATAAAACTCATGGTGCCCTGTGGATTGATCATCACCTCTCTTGTCAGAACTTTTTGCTTGTTTAAGGAAAGTATCTACTAGTATCTGGTAGAATACCAATAAAGTTTGACATGGAAATATTTTTTGGAAGATTTTTGACTTTTGAAAGCCCAGAGGTAGACTGGTCATTTAGCACCAACCTCTTTCTTCTAACAGAATAATAATAATAATAATAATAATAATAATAATAATAATAATAATAATAATAATAATAATAATAAAGGCCTTCCTAGATTTAGTGTCAAATCCCAGTGTAAGGATTTTTGTTTCCTTCTGTGGCTTTTCTTTGTTGAAGAGCACAATAAACAGGGGTCTCTGGGAAATATGGAAGTAACTTTTTGGTTGATGAGTTGATTAGATTTACTGTCTGGATCTATCAGCTTATTTCTAATACTGATGGAGTTAGGGCCCCAGAATGGAGCTAAGGATAATGGTCTATCTTCGCCAAGTCCTGGATGCCCAACTTCTTTCAAACTTAGTTACCCTTGTCCTTTTTAAGTAGAAAGGAGGCACCACACTCCAAAATATATGCACAACTGAAACTAAAATATTTGAAGGTTAATTAATTAAATATAAGAAATACAGTATGATTCCTCCCCATGCATGTCATCATCATTCTATAAATTAGAATTTCATGGCAAATTCTGGAGAAGTTCTGAGGGTCACATCCAAGGTTTCCCAAAAATTTCCACAGGACAACACAAACAAGACCACTGCTACAATAAAATACCTGGTGGGACTTTTTATTCAGTAATTTACCAACACAAAAACTCTGGCCACAAGCATGATTGAACATGGCAACAAATCAGCAAGGGCAGCATTGGTGTTTATGTATGCCAACAAGGTTTGAACACAAGGGGTCTTACAAACCAGACAGAAACAAGCAGGTGGAAATAGGGAGGGAAGGGTGAGGCGCAGCATCAATGAAGGAGGAATATTAAGGCAGTTGGAAGTTGGGGGAGGGGGGCGAGTTGGAAATTTGTTTAAGCCACATTTTTTTTAAAAAAGCCAAGATGTGAGAAGGATGAGGGTGGTGAAACCTAGCTCTGGCTTTAGAGGGAAGTAGGAACTAGCCATCAATGAAAAACCATCTCCTTAGCTGAAAAGACCTTTCCATCAGGGCACTGAAAAGGTCAGTGAAGAGAAAATCGGCCTTCCCCTGCACACACTTTATAGAACATAATTGGGATTTGGGGATCCCAGTTCAAGGTTATCCCCCTTCTTTCCCAGTATTTTAGGGTCATAGGTAGGACAGAGGCAGGAAAGAACACGAGGTGTCACTCACAGTCCATTGACATTCAAAGGGGGGGCTCATCAGTGAGGTGGCTCCCCAGCGTTTCTTTGCTCAGAAACCAATTCTCATTATTCAGAGAGATACCGAAGCCTCTGGGTGCCCCCACTCATACTCCGTCTCCCACCCACCCCTTCTCCTTCCGTCTGCTTGACTCGCTGCAGCTCGTCCCCACTCTCCCCACCAAGACGCTTGACCCGCAGAAGATTGGGGGGTTCGGGTAGGTCTCCATCAAAAATGGCACGACGTAGGCGTCGGGGAGCCAGTGGGAGGCGCTGTGAAGGCAGGTTGCTTGCTCCTGACAGGATCCTGCCAATCAGATACCTGAAAAGGACAGAGAAAGGAAGAATTGGGGGCTTACCACTCCACTCATGCCACCATTTTAATCTGCAAGCAGAAAACAGATATTGATTTGCAGACTCAGTTCATACTAAGCTATGATTTATTAACCATGGCTTCTATTAAAAGGGCTGTGATGGCTGGGCTCCTACATATTGTTAAACTATGGTTTACAAACTACAACAGCCCCATTCAAACTTCAAGCAAAACTCTTAATGCATTAGGTGTCCCACCTTTTTCCCACCTCCCTTTCAAAAGCTGTTACAATTCCCAATGTTCAAAGAAGACACAGATCCTAACTTTTCCCTTCCCAAGAACAGAATCCAGGAAAATCTGGATGTGCACTATGGATTGGGGGGACATAGATCCTTTCCCCGTTAAGCTGATGCATTAAGACAGAGACCTGAACATGGGATCTCTGGGCACCAAGCCTTCCTTTCTCCAAATCACACTAGTGGCATCAGTGAAGAAACATATCTCCATCAGTATGGTGTGGTTGTCTGTAATGTAGCTGGAGCTTAATAATAGGGACGACCAGCATGGGTGGAAATGTCTGAAAGTGTGCAAAGGGGCAAACTGGCCAATTCTTCAGTGATACCTTTACTGGTATCACTTTGACCCATGAACCCACTGCCCAAGCCGGACTTTTCTCTGGAGAGATTGTTACACTTCTCATGGCCGTAGGAAGAAGGAAGTTTTTTCCAATTTGGGGGCTCCAAAAGCACAAGAAGACCAACTGTATTGGACCAGCTCTCACAAAACATGGCTTGCTGCACAGAAAATCATGGGACAAAGGCTTCCTAAACTAACCCAGACCAGAAATGTACGTGTCAAAAGCAAAAAGTCACAGGTCTAAGCAAAAAAAGAATAAATCTGGATGCAATATAATGGAATGAATATAATGTTTTTAATGTTGTACGCTGCCTGGAGTCACTGTGTATGAGTTGGGCAGCTGTATAAATGTTTAATAAATAAATAAATAAATCCTGTTGGTACAAAGTACCTTTCTACTGATGAAATAATGATTATCATAATTATTATTATTATCAGGAAAAATTTTCTAAGAGTGCAGGGGGAGAAGAGTTACAATAGTGCTCCTTTCTTCTTCCACCTGCAGCAACTCCCTCTCTTAAACATTTATTCCAAAGAGTGGATGGTTCCCCGTGCTGGAGGATGAGCTCCAAATCTGAAAAAATCCTCTTTCATGTTTTTTATGCTTCCTTTGTGAACTACTCCCTGAAAGGCTATCAAACAACCATTTTGTTTTCTTTCAGTCAAGCTATGAGATGATTTTACTCAACAGTGAAAAATGAATTGACACAGGCTTAGAGGCACATCCCACTCTATTTTCTATAGCTCAATGGCCGCATTCTGAACATTTGAGAGTTAAATCCTTATTCAAAGCAAACCCTGATTTTTTTCCCCCCATCTCTGGCTACCTCAGCATCTCAGGGTCCACCTCTCCAGCAGCTTCCTCCTCTGCACCCAGCTCTTCTTGGGGTTCGAATCCTCCTTCGGGAGCCCAATAATGATTCGGCAGTGCCCTGGGTGGAGAGGAGCCACCTGCCAAGCCAGTCTCATCGTACTCGGGGTACAAGGTTGCACCCTTGGCTTCATCCCACAGCCTCAGCAGATTTGCCAGGTAGACAGATTCCTGGTCCCGGCGATGCCCATCCTGAAGGAGGTGCTGCAAAGCACGTGCCAGGTGCTTGTCTGGCTGGAACTGGTTGCTAGGTGGAGACACCGCTCTTTCAAAGGCCTGGGCCATTCGCTCATCAGCCAGCTGGTTCCCGGAAGAAGCCAACACTCGTTGCAAGGCTTGGGCATAGTGATCTTCTTGTAGCTGGCTACCTGGAGTTGACAGGGCCCTTTCAAGGGCAGCCAGCTGAACCAGTTCTGGATAATACACTTCATTAGCCAAGGCGGTCTCAACAGCCTCATATGGCGCCCCCTGAAGCTCACGGCGCACCCGCCGGGGCCCCCCTGACAGGTTGTGATTCATCCCTCCATGGGAGCTGCCTGTGGTGGGCAGAGGCTGCAAGAAACAGGGAAGATGATTGACAGAAAGTGAATAAATATGGACAGACCGCAATCAGGCTGGGGCCAGGCAGGGAGGGAGATAATTAGATCATTCCTGCTGTGGACTCAGAGCTAAGTCTTTGGCAATGGATTAACTACACATCAATATGAAACAGCAGAAAATGCCCCCATCAAACTATAAGTAGCTCAACACACAAGTAGTTTTAATTAAAAATAAAGGTAAGCTTCAATCTGATCATAGGAAAGCACTTTGAAATCTTATTGATTTCCCCAGAGAACAGCATTTAATTTGCTTGTTGAAATAAATTGGTATTTGTATCTTTGTTATACACACACATGAATTTTAATTCTATCCTTCTCCAGGGAGCTTAGAATGGCAAAGGTTTCCATTGCTATTTTATTCTCTTGAAGTAGGTTAAACCAAGAGCTAGCAGTGGGACCCAGCAGGAGGACTTGCAAGTAATCACTGGAAAATGGAACCGCATTTATTTAATTTTAAATACATAAATAGAAGGATGGATGCATGGATGGATAGAAACATTGATAAATATACAGACACCTCAAGATCAGTCTTGTGTGTGTGTCCCTGATGCATAATAGGTAATATTCTAAAATTTGTAGTGACCTAAAATCACAGAAATGACTGCATGTAGTAACATACAGTCACCGAAATACAAAACGAAAGCTTTAGTTTCTCAAATGCCAAAGCATTGAGGAGAAAGAGGTTTCTATTTGTGCCACTGAAAATAATGGTAAGTATTTCAATGGCAAAAGCTAATTTTTGTTAATCATTTTTAATTTGTCATTGGGATGAAGACTGCCTTTGACTGAGATGTATTGTCTATCTATTATACAATTTATAAACAACCCTAAAACTGAATGTTATCAAGAGATTAAAAAATACAAATACAGTAAGAGAGCTTAATTTTATTAACCATTCATTCTCTCTCTCTACACACACACATAAACACATGCCCAAAAACATGTGAACTATGTAGAAACACATAGCCTGATTTCACTCAAACTTATATCAATATGATCTATGAAAATGGACTCTCCTCTTGTTGTGATTACTATTCACCATTCGTATCATCTTCCTCTCTATAATTCAGTGGGCCAGTTTTCTGTAAAATAAGTCTGATTAGATTCTTCCAATATTATGACAAATCCTCCAGGCCTATGAAAATAAAAGAAATGTCCTGCTCCAAATAAAAGAAATGCCCTGCTCCATTTAGCTAAAGAGCTACCAATGTTTAAAATCAGAAAAATTAACCTGAGCCTCAACACAGCAGGGATGAAGAGAAAGAAAATCAGGGCAAAGAGCATCTGGGAGAATGTGGAAGGAAGTTTGTTTCCCCAAACAAAGACAGCCGGGCATCTCTGCAGAGAACTATATAGAAATCTGTGAGGACGCCAAAGAGACTCTGCAGTCCTCCTGCAGGGTTAGTCACACACCCACCGGCAGGAGGGAAATTAGGAAATCTTGGGTAAATCAACGCATCAAAGAATTGCATGGTTAAATCAAACATGGTCCTGACCTTTCAGGGTAATAGTCATGCATCAAGCTTCATGCATCAAGCTAATGTTTTGCTACCGTTCAGCATCCTACTTAACTTTGCCTTTGCTTTCAGCTGCCCTGGTCCCCCTCCCCCACAAGGCGTTTACAAATCAGTCATGACACTGGGAGCAGGGATGGTGGCAAGGGACTTGGTGCTTACATAAAGCATCCATGACGCCATCGCGGAACATGTCTTCTTGCTCCTCCACCACGCATATGTATTCCATGCTGCACCTTACGGTTAAAATTACAGACACCTTTCTGTGAGCCTATCTGGATACCCTATACTTATTAAGGAAACATACACACCCATTGGTCTTAGGACACAATGCTTTTTATAGTCACCTGTCACGCCCCTTCTATAGAATTCAGGTGTATTCACATCTTGCACCCTTTAACGCCCAATAAGAGTCACTTGTTGAGATGGGCAACTATAGAAATCAAATACATACATATACCTACAGTCAGTCAGTCAGACAGACAGATATAAATACCTTTTTGCATTCACTTGCACACATAGAGTGCAATTCTTTTGCAAACCCCTCCCCCAATAGTTCAATCCTGGCACAGCCACACAGACAATTTGCAAAACTTGCTTACCCTCCCACCCACAAGTACCCCACACTCATCAGTCTGGTTAAACATAACACAGTTGCTCCCCGTAGGCACATGTGTGAATCACTTGCACAACAGTATGCACAACAGTGACTTCTCTGGTTAGGTGGGTGAAAAATAGGCATGCATGATTCACGGTGTTTTATACTTTCCCACGACAAATGTCCATGCACGCACACACATACTCATACACACAGAAGTGCGGCCAGATGTCCTTTGCAGTTTGAAATTGCTCCAGGAGAAGCATTAGATTAGAGTCAGACCAATCTTCATTCTGTATGGAGACTGGCACTTGGTCTTCCATAATTCCAGCTTCCCTCTGAAAAATCAGGACTTCAGTTACCCACCACAAAGGGAAAGTGCCCCTTGGTTGAGACTTCTGATGAGCCCAGCTCTGAATTGGGGAGTCGGTGGGTTACAGACCGTCAAGCATTTGCTCCACTTTATTTCGCCAGCGTTGATCCCCCAGATCAAATATTGGCAATGTGGGCAGAAGCGTGTTAAGAGAAGCAGGAATACAGATGCGCCACAAAGAGGCTGGCGGACGACTCAAGTAAGGAAGCCAACCCACAAACTAGGGACTACTAACCCCCCCCCCCCAAATGATGGAGGGAAACAAAAGGGAAATCAACACCACTAAACCGAAGTATGGGCTACTTGACGTGTAATCAATTCCCCCCTTTCTCTTCGGCTCCCTTCTTCGCAGATACGCATTGCCCAGGGCAAAATCGCGTTCCCACGGTCAGCCTGCGTATCGGACTCAGTCAACGCGATTTCGAGTTCGCATCTCCTACCTTGGCGGCTCCGAGGCTCGAAAGCAGCGCGAGCAGCAGCGCCGGGCCCATCGCTCCCGAGTCCCTTCGGGAGGTAGAGGCTGCCCGGATGGCGGCGGCGGCGACAACAAGCGAACGACGGAGCCGAGCGCGATCTGCAACCAGTGTAGCGGTCCGCGCTACACAGCGGCAGGAGCTCCACCCAATAGCCCCGCCCTGTCGACTTCGGCTCCGCCCACATCCATTACTCAGTTTCCCCAGCAGCGGGCAGGCAGATGGGGGCGGGAAGTGGGGTCCTTATCTTTCCCTTGAAACCCGCGAAGAGCACTTCTGAGCATAGGCAGAGTGCACTCCTTTCTCATCGAACTATGTGCCTTGAGGACTTTTTCCCTGCTTGCCTCTGGCACATCTAGAAAGCACTGTTCCTGAGCACATGCAGAGCGCCCCCCTTTTCTACTGAGCAGTCTGGCGTGTGTGGCTGTTTGAGGCCTTTTCCCTGCTCGCTACTACAGGCATGTCCTAGTAATGTGAGCTTTGTCCCCATGCAATTCACCACTTCATCTCATCCCCAGCTCATGGATGAGAAAGGCTGTGTAATATATTGCACTTTCTGTATTCCTATTTTGATCTTGACACTTGCCTGGTTGGGTGGGATGGACAAGAAAAATTAGAATGATATTCTTTGTAGTAATAAAGGCTGTTTCCTCAAAGTACCATAGTATTTCTTTCAGTTTCTTCCCAAAGGACAGAAATACTTAATTTTTACTTTTTGCATTTTGATTCTAACTTTGGAAATTTCTGAAGAAAATTTATGAGTAACCCTTTGGTTGCTATTATTTATTGCACTTATAACTAATAGTTTCTGCAAAAAAATTGAGGCAATGCCAGAGTTCTCTTCCTATTCACATTCATTTTTAGCTAAGAAATTAAGACAGACCAAGACTACCCAATGAACTTTATAGATGAGAGAGAGCTTGAATCCGTGTTCCTAATTCTCCTCCATCCTTGCACTCTAACCATGACCCTATTAAAAGCCAGTGGTTGTAATCATAAGGTTAAAATGTAACTTATAAAAGCACATTTCCTTGCCTTCTTCCGTCTCAAGATGTTAAGTGAAATGATTGCAATGCATTTCAAATGAGGAACTCGTGAGCTCCAGATGTGGCTGAATCAACTTTCCCAGCAGCCTCAGCTATCCTAAGAAATAGAAATTTGAATTGTTTAGCAATAAGTTGAAGAACACCCAATCCCTATTTGGAATTAAGCCATGGCACTAAAATGTTAATCTTTTACATACATATAAGTCCTGTTTCCACTCTCCACCTTAAATTGTTTAGCCAATGGTATATTTCTCCTACCGAGCTAGATTCATTCATTCATTCATTGTACCCCTTGGGTATCAAAAATTGGACAGTTCTCAAGCAAAAAGAATAAAAAACAAGAAAGAAAAAAATATAATAAAATGATGGAGTAAAGGATGCTAAAGATGACAACACTGGCCAGAATGAAAAAGTAACTCAAGCTCAACTCAAAGGGATTTTATTTATTTGCATCAAAGTTCTTCAAAGCCCTCAGGAAGTATGTGGTCCATCCTGATCTTAGGGGGAACTTCATTCCAGAAGGCAGGCATTGCAACAGAAAAGGCACACTTCTGTTATCTCATCTGATGGCGTTGTTTAATCAAAAAAAACCCAGAGCACGCCAAATCTGCTAGATCAAATTGGGTGGGCAAATTCTATGGGAGACAGGAGGTCCCTCCTAAAGCAGGCCCTATGTCATCAAAGATCCAGGAAATGACCTTTATTTCACGTGCTAGGGCACACTCTATTTTATCCACATAGGAGGGATCCAAGTTCTCTCCATCTCTCTTGATGATAGGTAGGGCTTGGTTTTTTGTTTTTTTTTTGTAATTTGGAAAATCTTTTTCCACCTACATAAAAAAAAGAGAAATAGAGCATGAAAGAAAACTGACTCTCCCATCCTGTGTTCTACAGTATTTCTGAACGCAGAATGTTGTAATTATTCCATTAATGTTGGTATTAATTGGTTCCCCATTTTATATGTTGGTTCAGAGGCTCGTGCAATTCCCCATATTGAGGGTGGGGGGGGGAGAATTTAGTTCACACTACAGTTTACTTCTTATGCTATTCCATAGCATAAGCATGACAATAATCTCTCCTCTCAACATGTTGCTAAATAAGCCATATGAATGAACTCCTTCGGTAATAACTGAAAAAGTGAGCAGCTTGTAGATTTTCGGTTTCCAAATTAAGATCACTTGAACATCAAAAGTGCTTGGTCTTAATGTAGGTCAGTGCCTTCCAAATATACTCCCCTAATGCTGCCTTTATTTCATTAAGAATTGTAGCCAATACTATTGTGCTGTCCTTCAGATGGGATAAGCATTGGTAACCATAATCTCCCAGTAATACTGGTAACATTGGCCAAAAGTAATGCAACCTATACTCTAGCACAGGAGTGTCAAACTCAAGGCCCGCAGACTGGATCCAGCCCACAGGGAGTTTAGATCTTAGGCCCACGTGGCTGCCTTGGAAATAGTGAAAGACTGGCCCACGGTGCCTCTGCCAGTGAAAACGGACATCAGGTGGGCCACCTATTTTGGCTGGCCGAGGCTGTCACAACAAAAAACCACACCTCAGGAGCCCATTTTCGTTGACAGAGCGCTCAGGTACCATAGGTGCCCCTGACAGTGACATCCAGCTGGCCACGCCTACCCTGGCCACCCCACCCCCGAGGTCAAACATAACCCTGATGTGGCCCTCAATGAATTCGAGTTTGACACCCCTGCTCTAGCACACCTGAGGGGCATCAGCTCGAGATTGAAATATCAGAGCATTCCTGTTTGAACCACTGCTCAGTTTGCCAAAAAAGTAATCTTTGTATCTGCTGATTTCATTTCCATTTGTGGTCAGTTTTCTGACTGCTGTAAATGGATGTTGCTATATGGGTCACAGAGAAAACAAGAAATAGGAAACTGTAATTGACAACCTATTCATTCTGCCTGAATCGCCCAATTTCAATACAAAATGAAAGCAGGATCACCTCCTGCTTTGGAAAAAGAAATATAATGCTTTGCTCCTTACTTTACCAAGATATACAAGCTTTCATGTGAGGCCAACCCAGGAACTAAGCACCAAGCAGAAAAGTCTCAGACTGAAGCAGATTCGTTTATAAAATGTAGCACATAGGATGTAATTATTTTGGTAACGTTTATATATTAATGATTTACAAATGAATATAGGTAGTCCTCAACTTACAACAGTTCATTTATTGACCATCCAAACTGATGACAGCACTGAAAAGAGTGACTAATGATGGCCATTTTTCACAGTTACAATCATAGCAGCACATGCCTGGCAACTGGTTCATACTTATGACCGTTGCTGTGTCCCAGGTCACGTGATTTTGAAACTTTCTGCCAAGCGAAGTCAATGGGGAAGCCAGATTCATTTAACAACCAGGTTAGTAACTTATCAACTGCAGTGATTCATTTGGTGGCAAGACAGGTCATAAAACAGGGGAAATCTCCACTTCATAAACGTCTCTCTTAAGAACAGGAATTTGGGGCTCAATTGTGGTCATATGTTGAGGACTACCTGTACATACAAATGTTGATAAATCAGACTAGGAGGTAAGATGGAAAGGGCAGAATAGCATGTGCTGAATACTGAACATTATATTTTGCTCCCATTCTCTATATTAATTAATCTGCTGGCCACAGGTGTATGCAGAACGCTGTCTTGGAGAGAAGTTTGTGTGCGAAGTCTGTTCAGATCACAAATGTGCAATTCAGGGTTGCAGCATTTTGGTCCATAATTTGGCTAGCAAATATCCAACCCCATTGTGATTTGGGATTTGGTTCTTATTGGCTTGTAGAACCGGAGAACTTTTCATTTGGATTGAACCCTTGACTAGATAAAAACACCTTAGTGTTTCTATAAAGAAATACAAGTGTTTTGTTCTTGTAAAGTTTTGCTTTGATTGCTTTGTATTTATTTATCGGGCAAATTTCTAATCAGTCCAGCTTCAGAATGAACGACTCCATAAGATAAAAAACTTTATGCATAAAACAATACAAAACATAATATAAAATACCCTTTTTTTGCCATTTGGCATATGGGAGAAACAACGTATTTCAAGGTCCCTTGCACCAAGAAGGGGACCACAAAACATCTAGCTCCGGCTCCAGGGAAAACCCCAATTTTAAAAGAGATTCTAAAGGGGTACAGGGGAGGGGCAAATGGACAGCTGGGATTGGGGTGCTGTTCTTACAAACAGAATGATTATTTCTGCTTGCAAATATTGTTTAACTCTCCATAAACTGCTCAGTTTTGGGTGCTTGCAGTGGTTAAAAAGTAGAGGTACAACTCATTCCAGATAGCAATTTGTACCTTAATGCAGATAAATTCCTGGATTTAAGAGAGCCCTGAAACAAAATCACAGAAAGCTTGCAGATAGGAGTGGATTAAAAGTAGATGAAGATCATATGCTAAATTTCTAGTATTTTCTAGTGAAGATATAGCTGGAGCGAAGATCATCCATGATAAAGTTGCATGTTATAAAGAATGTTATTTCTAGGCCAGTTTGACTGTGGCCATGTTTGAACTGGAACCCTGCAAATCAACCCTTTTGAGTGGTTTATCAGATTTATATCCTCCCTTTCATTCAAGGACTCCAGTTCCGTCCTGCGTCCTATTTTCCCCAGCAACAACCTTGTGAAGTTCAGTAGGCTGGGCTGACAAAGAAGCCACCCAAAGAGCATTTGTGGCTGCGGATGGATTCCTACATTTGAATCCCCTTTGCTGTCCATCACCTTAACTTCTACCCTACTATTCTATCTCTATAACATGAATACTTCTCCTTTGATTAAGAAGCAGCTGGAAAGGTGGATCAATCCATACATGCAGGCCACATTGCCCACTGGTACCTCACTGGGTCAGAGGTATGACCTAGCAATATCTTTTTCTTGTCAGGTTCTCATGATGTTGCCTTTGTCAGTCTCATGCTGGAACGGCCTTCAGTTTTCCTCAGCCGTGTTAATGTTAAAGTTGCATTGTCTCCGTCAGGCTACTGCTGATACTGTCCAAGGGCAGCCTCCAGATGTGTCACATATGTTAGGTTTGATCACCTATGACCTTGAAGGAAAGTAGTGAAACTGTGGGAACTGGGACAGGGGCAGGAGAGGGATGGCCGACCAGCCCGGGTGAGTGGGAACAGTAAATTCTATGCCAGGGTCATTTTTTGCCAACTCCATACTAAAACCCAATGTGAAAAAGCCCGTATATATATATATATATATATATTTACTAAACATATATTTTAGACTCTGCTTTAAAAAGTGTTACTCTCCAACCGCATTAATGGCTTCTTTTATAAAGTGAAAAAAAGCTGCACTATAATATTGAAGGTTGGCCGACAGATGGTGCCGGGGGAGAGGGGGAGGGCCCTGAAGTTGGACTCTTGAAAACCCAGAGATGGGATCTTGCTTTGTCATCATCGTCCGTCTCAAGCATACGCCCTTGAGCCTGGCGCTTTCTTTGTCCTTCCCCAGTCCTTTCCCCATGCGCTTATTGCAATCTTGCTTTCTGCAGCATCTATTGCCATGGAGACAAAATGAGTCATTTACAATCGAGGGAGGACAATGGCAGGAGAGGAACAGTGCATGACGGGAGTGTCCTAGACTTGCTTGCAGTGGAGCTGACATTCTCTCCCTGCACTCCTGGTGATGCTTCGGGGACTCCCAAGAGAAGTAACTACGAGGCTTCTTCTGATGCTCTGTGACTCTACTTAGGGGCTTCGTTTCTCTAGGACCAGGCTCAAACCCTCAGGGGCAGCCTACAAACAGGACACCCCATCTCTTCCACTTTCCCAAGGACTGACTCCCCCAGAATCTCTTGTACATCCCCCAATACCCTCCAGCCGACAGATGTCAAACAAATAAGAGGATGCTAAGTTTTCTTGGCCTGGCTCCCATTCTACCAGAGCTAAAGGCATTTAGAGATCTGTAAGTAATCCTAGCCTGGTCAGCTCTGGAGCTCTGGGAAATCCAGCCTCACCCCTCTTGGGAGGCCAGCTCTCCCACTCAAGTAATTACCCAAGTAATTCATTACTTAAGGTTCAATCCATTACCTGGGTCTCTCCCGTGTGGCTGCCTTTCTTCCCAGCTTCAATTCCCCCTAGCCCATCCCTCAAAAAAGAAAGCAGTTTTACCATTGGGAGTAGAGAATTCGGAATCCATTGAGCACAGAAGAGTGTGCTTTTTAATATATACTGAAAGCATATGGCCCAATGCTGGCATGTAGCTGATGAATTGGAGCATTTTATTTAATGTGTGATCTAAAATTTCCAAACTTTTTTCTAACCGCACACTCCCTTCAGTGGCCATGTGAGAGTCTTTCCTTGTGCCCTGAAAACATCATTTTCCTTGCTTTAACTCTTCCCTATGACATTGCCTTCATCTCCTTAACTCCACCTCAGTTCTTCTAGGGTTAAAGTAGCATTCCTAACTTATTTTTGACAGCATACAAGGGTGCTCTTGAAGTATGTAAAATCTGTACGCCTTTCTCTCGTTGCCTTGGAGGGAAATCAGGGAACTACAGTGATGGGGGGAACCGAGGCAAGATAGGGATTGGTAATGGGGATACCAAATGCTAGCATAATGTTGAAGGCTGTGCAGAGAGAACCATGCTCTCAAAGGGCAAACTATGATTCAGAACACAGGGTCTAGAATGGAAGTCAAGGACTGTTGGGAACACCTTGAATAATTATTTCTCAACCTTGGCAATTTTAAGATGTGTGGACTTCATGAAAGGTGGAGAAAACTTTGATTCAGCAGTGGAAAATACTGAAGGCTTATTATACTAATGTTACTATTACACGATCTCGCAGCATATAACTGGATTACAAACGTAACAGATACTGAGTCTGACCTGGGAATATATAGAAATTAAATATTTTGCATTAAATGCATATGCTTGAATACCGCATCCAGTTTTGGTCGCCACAATGTAAAAAAGATGTGGAGACTCTAGAAAGAGTGCAGAGGAGAGCAACGAAGATGCTTAGGGGACTGGAGGTTAAAATATATAAAGAATGGTTGCTGGAATTGGGTATGTCTAGTTGAGGGGTGACATGATAGCTGTGTTCCAATATCTCAGGGGTTGCCACAAAGAAGAGGGAGTCAAGCTATTCTCCAAAGCACCTGAAGGCAGGACAAGAAACAATGGATGGAAACTAATCAAGGAGAGAAGCAACTTAGAACTAAGGATGAATTTTCTGACAGAACAATTAATCAGTGGAACAACTTGCCTCTAAAAGTTGTGAATGCTCTGACACTGGAAGCTTTTAAGAAGAGATTGGACAACCGTTTGTCTGAAATGGTGTATGGCAGGGGTCTCCAACCTTGGCTCCTGGAAGCCTGGCGGACTTCAACTCCCGCTGGCTGTGGAATTCTGGGAGTTGAAGTCCGCCAGGCTTCCAGGAGCCAAGGTTGGAGACCCCTGGTGTATGGTTTCCTGCCCAAGCAGGGGGTTGAACTAAAAGACCTCCAAGGTTCCTTCCAGGTCTGTTATTCTGTTATTATTCTGTTATTCTGCTTTACTTCATTGCATAATTATGGTCCTTCCATTAATCTTTTGCTGCCTGGATCAGGCATGCTCCATCAGATCATTTAACAGACCTAATGGCTATTCTGACTTAGCACAATGTTGGGACATATTCTAAAGAGGAGGCTGTTATAAGTAATAAATCATAATCAGCATGTCTGACTCATCACCGTTAGTGAAGTGCCTACCATATTCTGAGCAGTGTGCAAATTTGTTCAGATTACAGAGGATCCGTCTCAAGGCTGATACAGTACAAGAAAAACAGATGTATGGGGAATGAAGAGGAAAATATACCTCGTTAGGTCATTCAAACTAGCCCACAAACATTTTCATTTATTTTTACACAGATCTTATTGAAATAGGAAGAGTTAGCTCCATGTTGTCATGATGGTGCAGAAATTGGGTTTCTTAATGCCAGTTAGAAAACACATTGTGAGATTTGGAGCCAAAACATTGTTTAATCAGCATGTATATAATCTTGAATCCTTACGATTTATATCGACTGTTTCCTAGTATGATTTGATTGCTTATTGTACCCTATGACTATATTAAGTGTTGTACCTGATGATTTTTGACTCTTGACGAATGTATCTTTTCTTTTATGTGTCCTGAGAGCATTTGCACCAAGACAATTTCCTTGTGTTTCCAATCACACTTGGCGAATAAAGAATTCTTGAAGATATCAGTGTTTGTCAGCATCAGAAGTTGCAGTTATATAAATTAGTATAAGAAAAGTTGGGGGTGTGGAATGAGCAGTGGAACAGGATGATACAACAACAAAAACTCACTGCACTTTTATCCCCTGCAGTCCCAATATGGATGGGCATATAGATTTTTTTCCCCAAAAATTGCAAATGTTCCAGTTCACCCTCTCACATAATACACTGATGAGCTCTTTCTGTGTTATAATTAACACAGGTAGATGGATCTAAACATCTGCTAGGGGCAGGTTTTGTTCATTTAGTTAAAGGAATCCATTTTAACTCTTTTGTAAATCGTTTTAGATGCAGCCTGAAAAATACTTCTTATTATAGAATAGGGTAACAGATTCTAAGCAGTTCTTTTATATGGAAAAATAATGAAATTCCTGCAGTGGAAGAACAGATTGTGAAAATATCAGAATATGGGAAATGGCAAAACTGAACTGTTTGGTCAGAAAACATCTACAAAAACCTTTTTTTTAAAGACCAGAAACCTTGATATGGACTTTTTATTGAAAGAAGAAAAATATGATTTAATGGTTTAAGGATTTGAAGATTAAGAAAGATGAGAGGGTAGAGGAATTTGTAAAATATTTAAGAGGGAGGACAGATAATAAGTATGAAAAGAAAGTTGGAAGGGAGTTATGTATTTTTTAACTTTGTTTTTTCTTTTCTGAATTTAGTTTTTCTTCTTTTTCTTCTATTTTCTTTTGATTTGTGATTAACTGAACAGGGTTTGGAGGGACCTTGGAGGTCTTTTAGTCCAGCTGCATGCAGAAGCAGGAGACCTTATACCATTTCAGGCAAATGGCTGTCCAGTCTCTTTTTAAAAGCTTCCAGTTTTAAAGCACCCACAACTTCTGAAGGCAAGCAGTTCCACTGGTTTATTGTCCTCACTGTCAGGAAATTTCTCCAATGTAGAACTAAGGATTTATTATATCAAATATAAATAAATAAATAAGAAATATTTATAATGTATCTATTGTACTTTAAATGACAACATTTATGAGTTACCTTATTGCATTTCCTTCTAAGTTCTAAGTTGGCGTTCAACTCTGTAAGCCTGTGAGGAAAGATTAGGTAACAAAAGATCCTTTTTGAAGATCTATCAAGCTTTAAATATAACCAACAGCTATTACTTCTGGCAATGAAAACTCTCAGATACTTTTACTCTATAAGGTACAACTCTGTCCTGATTCAGTTGGTCTCCCTAAGCTTCATTTAACTGCAGAATCACTTAATACCTGAATTTACTTCAATAGAAGTACATTTCCCCTCACCAAAAAACAGTCCTTATATTCATCCCAGCAGTTGTGTTGTTGCACTCCTTGTGGGGAACAATTCTGAGCTAAGTCTTGTGCTAAGACCTGGTTCAACTAATGCAGAGTGTAAAGTGTAGCCTTCATCCTTTGAAGAGTTGTCCTCATATGAGGCCATGAGATAGATAGATAGATAGATAGATAGATAGATAGATAGATAGATAGATAGATAGATAGATAGATAGATAGATAGATAGATAGATAGGCAGGCAGGCAGGCAGGCAGGCAGGCAGGCAGACAGACAGACAGACAGACAGACAGACAGACAGACAGACAGACAGACAGACAGATAGATAGACAGACAGACAGACAGACAGACAGACAGACAAATATTGGCCAAGTGTGATTGGACACACAAGGAATTTGTCTTGGTGCAAATGCTCTCAGTGTACATAAAAGAAAAGATACATTTGTCAAGAATCAAGAATCATAAGGTACAGCACTTAATAATAGTCACAGTACAATACCCTGTACTTGATGGAGGGTGGCATCATTGGCAGTGCCCCTGTGAGGTTCATCTGACAACCTTAGTGGCTATGGTTTGTTACATGAAGGAAAAGTTAGAGGTGGAATGAGAAACTCCATCGTGCAAATTAGTTTGCACAAGCCATAGGATTTCAGTAGGATTTCAATTTGGATGAAAGCTGTGTGGGGAAAAAAGACATCTAATAAAACAATTAAGAACTGAGAATCTCTACAGACCTTTGGCTATACATTTTGGGATGAACAGCCTTTGAATGGTATGGGAATAGGAATGGATTTCCAGAGGGAAAAAAATGCAGACTATAGGAACTGGGAGCACTACTTAGGTGACCCTGAGGACACAGATAAACCTCCAAGTGTTTCAATGAAGCTCTAACGCAGGGGGTGTGCAACTCATGTCGTCAACGGTGGCATCACATGACGTATCGGGACTTTTTCCCCCTTCACTAAACCAGGCGTGGGCATGGCCAGCACGTGACACATCCGGCCCACTAGGGGCCCACGAGCGGGGAGTTTGACAGCCCTGCTCTAAAGGATGCAAATGACCAGCTATCTGCAAGGAGTATAAATCCTTCCATTCCCCACTATCCTGTTAGAGCTGAAGAAGCTTCTTGGATAAGAAGCAAAACATCTTCAAAAAAAAAATATGAAAGTCCAGTTGCTCCTGAAAAAAGCACCTTTGGGACCTGAAGGACTGAGAATCTCTACAAAACAATAAGTTAAAAATGATCTAAATATGATATGGGGCAAGAAATCATGGAAAGAAAGAACAATTTCCCTATTTCATACAATGAAGTCATGCACAAGAATTGGCCTTGGGACAACAATTTAAGACAACAAAAGTATACAGGTAGTCCTAAACTTACAACAGTTCATTCAGTGACCATTCAAAGTTGCAATGTCACTGAAAAAAGTAACTTATGACTTTTTTTCACACTTACAATCATAGTAGCATTCCCATGGTCATGTGACCAAAATTCAGATGCTGGGCGACTGACTCATATTTATGATGGTTGCCGTATCCCTTTTGTGGACTTTTAACAAGCAAAGTCAACAGGGAAGCCAGATCCACTGAACAAGCTGGTTACTAATTTAACAACTGCAGGGATTCACTCGACAACTGTGGCAAGAAAGCTCATGCAACGGGGCAAAATTCATTTGTGTCTCACTTAGCAACATAACTTTTGGGCTCAGTTGTGGTTGTAAGTTGAGGACTGCCTGTAAAATGTTCATTTTGGAATTTTGGAAGATGCAGCTATTCTATAACATGAAGAAAATATATATCTTGGTGAAGAGGGGGAGCAATTTTCAATCCGATGGAATTTTTCAGAGATAAAAATGGTTTGCATGAACTGAACCCTTCCTGCCCCTTCCCTGGACCTCTGCCCAGCCCAATACTAAGGCAAGGGGATGGGAGTGGCTGCTTTTTATGACCTGATATTTGTTTTTCCTCCCCAACCACCATGCAGGGCTACAATCAGGATGTGATGACGGCAGAGAAGTTGGAGCATCAGCCAGACCCTGATGGACGAAGCAGATTGAGCAGAGTGTATCCCAAACAGCAAAGGTGCACAGCGTGTAAATCAGAGAGCCTGGTCAAAGCATCTTGGAACTCAGAAGAGAACCGGCAGCTGTGAATTGCTTGTCTCAACAGGTACATTGGGATCTCACTAGGGCAGAGACTTATGGGAGGTGGAAATGTATGTGTGTATGCGTATATAAACACACTTATGCAATGCCTGTTGCCCATCTTTTTAAATAACTGCACCCTGCCCTTTATATGCAACGTTCATCCAGCAGCTGTTTAAAAAAGAAGTGCTCTGGCTTTTTTACATTTTGATATAAGTTGGAAAGTTTGCCTGTTGTAGTGGCACACAATTATGCATTTCTATTTCACCATTGCTGAGAAGTGGATCCTAATATACAATTTCCCCTTTAAAAGATTCTTAGTGCAACAGGAAAAAAAATACGAAGGATGTGTGATATGCAGCAATAGATTAGAAGAAAGGCTGAAACTTTAGACTCAGTCTTTGATAAATGAGGAGCACTTCTGTGGTTTGTTTGTTTTGTTTTTTTTGCTCATTTGCTTTTATTTTTGCATGTATCTTCCTAAATTTACTTTGAGATTTACTTTGTGTTTTAGTCTAAATGGCTCCAAGACTACCTAAATATAATCAATGAGAATCCACAAAGTTGCAGACTTAGAGGGCATTGGCTAATTAGTAAATGTTATCTCAGCCTTCACCAACTTGGTAGATTCGATCCCTCCCCTAATTCCACAGTGTGGGTCATAGTGAACAAAAACTGAATAATATGAATAAGCTAGACTAAAAGCAAAAGAGGAGGACTATACATTTCTTTTCATTATATGTGTTAGAATATAATGATTAGAATTAATGATTATATTGCTTAGAATTACATTGGTGTTGAATTTCTGAGATGTTTTAGATAGTTTAACAACTTTTATTTTTTTCTTAATTAACTGTTTTACATCATTATAGTTTACAGACTGCATTTTATTTAGCTTAGTAATGCTGCAATAATTTTACTTATGAATTAAGAGCTGCAATGTTTTAATCATTATGTTTGTAATGTTATGTTTCATTTAGTATTGAAATTTATCAAAAGGGTTAGGCCACTGTATACTAGTCTTTGATTGAAACAGTAATTCTTTGTTTCCTATAATGCTAAATATGTCAAGGTATGGAAGACATTAAATGGCTAATTGGGACATAAACATTCAGCAAACAACAGTTATTTTACACTTAATTTGCCTTTTAGTGTAATTCGGTTGCCTTTCGGTTGCCTTTTAATATAATTTGGAAAGTGAGTGGCTCTTTCACTACCTGAAGACAAGCTATTTTAAAGTTGGTCTTTAAAAAGCAAAGCTTTTAAAGGTAACAGTGGAAATATTAACTCTGCATCATCTGGAAATATGAGGCCTAAACAATAAAAAA
Source organism: Hydrophis major (assembly GCA_033807585.1). NCBI lineage: Eukaryota > Metazoa > Chordata > Lepidosauria > Squamata > Elapidae > Hydrophis > Hydrophis major. The sequence goes on from CM066329.1 coordinate 228,192,958, forward strand.
TACACACGTTTAAGAAACAAGAGTTTGGGGGAGAACCAAGCATGATGGGCTTATCTAGATAGAGATACTTAACTTTATTCTGCCTGTTTCCCTCTAAATTCACTGGATTTTAAAATGAAAACAATAAGCAAACATTTAGCACAGATGCTTTTCCTATCTCCGTAATATTGTAGAAAATGCTGGCACTGAATTTCTGCCTGTCACAAACATCTATTTTTAAGACCCAGACCTGCCACTTGAGAAAGAAAAAGTGATAGCAGTACAAATGGTAGGCTTCTTCCTGCCATCCTCTGCTCCAGCCTGCTAAAACTAGGTGGTTCTCTCTGCCCCAAATCCAGGGGTCCAGCCCTCTCAATGCTTTTGTTCCTGCTGTTTTGCCTCCTCCTGTTATTTTAGGCCCATGGGGTGGGAGGTTAATGGACCTGTTGTTTCCTGTTTTCCCCCTCCTGCCAAGGGCTTTGAACTGACAGGCCTGGTTAGGAGTGTGATGAAAACTCAGGAAACAGCAGCAACCCAGCAGCAGCTTCACATTGGGGCTCCTTGATTCTTTAATTTACCCCAGGTCCAGTTGCACAAAACTGTCAAATGTTAATAGTCCATTTTGATGGCGAAATAGGTCATATATTTGAATCCGGCAGAGAACTCCTTTGTAGGTTACAGTCTAAATTACCACTCACTGGTAATATAAATACACCATCTTCTTTTCTGATCTCAGGTCAGACTTGGAATTTTGGCCAGAAAAAAGACCACCTGCCTCTCACTTCTTTCAGGAACAACTGATATTCCCCTGGCTGACAAGCAGATTCTTTTTACTTTGTGATCTATTCCCAGGATGGTTCAAACTTAAATGTAATGCAAAAATGTAAGGTCCCAGAAGTTTCCCCAAGCCACTGAGATGTCAAAGATAGTGAGGCTCAGACGAGGCTTGCAAAAAGAAGCAGATTTTATTTATGGCCAAAACAAAATACTGGGCAAACTATATCCAGAACATGCAGATACGAAGCATGTAAGGAATAGCCACACCTTGGGGAAAGTATGACTTGCTTTTATAGACATCAGCTTATTTCCCAATTCAATACCCGGGAAGATCCTGGAAAAGATAATAAAAAAACAAATCTGCCAATATCTAGAAACAAGTAAAGTAATAACTAGCAGTCAGCACGGGTTTGTTAAAAACAGATCATGCCAACCCAATCTTATTTTATTCTACAACATAGTGATTGAATTAGTAGACCAGCAAAATATTGTGGACATAATATATTTAGATTTCAGTAAGGCATTTGACAAAGTAGACCACACCTATTTCTTAGTAAGCTAGAAAAAAGTGGAATAGATAGCACCACCACTAGATGGACTTACAAATGGCTGACAAACAGTACTCAACAAGTAGTTCTTAATAGGTCTAAGTCTACATGGAGGGAAGTAAGGAGTGGGGTGCCACAAGGTTCCGTCTTAAGCCCCGTACTCTTAAATAACTTCATTAATGACTTAGATGAGGGAATAGAAGGGGAATTTACCAAATTTGCAGATGATACTAATGCAATCCTAAATTGCATTAACAGAGGGATACAATCGAGATCAAGTGAGGTACTAATACCACCCTATAAAGCCTTAGTAAGACTACACCTAGAGTACTGCATCCTGTTTTGGTCACCACATGATAAAAAAGATGTTGAGACTCTAGGAAAAGTAGAGAAGAGCACCAGGATGATTAGGGACTGAAGACTAAAATGTATGAAGAACGGTTACAGGAACTGGGCATGGCTAGTCTAGTAAAGAGAAGGACCAGGGGAGATATGATAGAAGTCTTCCAATATTTGAGGGGCTGCCACAGAGAGGAAGGGGTCAGGCTATTTTCTAAAGTGCCTGTAGGCCTGACAAGGAATAACGGATGGAAACTGAACAAGGAGAGATTTAACCTGGAAATAAGGATAAACTTTCTGACAGTGAGAGCAATCATCCAATGGAATAGCTTGCCCTCGGAAGTTGTGGAAGTGTCATCACTTGAGATTTTCAAGAAGAGATTGGACTGCCATTTGTCAGAAATGGTGCAGGGTCTCCTGCTTGGGTATGTGTGTGTGTGTGTGTGTGTGTGTGTGTGTTTTGGACTAGATGACCTACAAGGTCCATTCCAACTCTGATTATCTGTTATCTGTTACCTCCTTCCTGCAAAAGGTAGATGCTTTCCCAATTCCTTTGTTCTCCTAATTAGTCGAATTAGCCACTTGGCCCCCTGTTGCTACACAGAACTAACAACACAGATCAAAGGTGTGTGAGCTGTCCTTTGAGATAGTGCCAGTCTTTGGATGAAACAAGGGTAAGATTTATGATAGATTCAGATAGCAGGACCATATGTTTTATGTGCCTTAATACAGGAAGAATACAGGAGATACTTTTACAGAGGCATAATATAGCATGTATGTGTTACAGAGAACAAATGTTTACAGAATAACAAATAAAAACTTGAATAACAAGTTTCTACTACTGCTATTATATTATATTCTACTTTTAATAATATATCCTTATTACTATTCCACTTCGATACATTCTTCTCTTTTGCTCCACATTTTTATTTCCCAGTTGTCAGCCATGAACTCCCTTGTATTGGACAGGATTGATGGAACACATACAGATCTCATAAAGGACACAATGGATGCCATTCAAGTCACTCTTGATTCAGGTGAGTGATCTGGCAACACAAAGCAATAACAGCCTCCTCGGCTGCACAAAAATTGTCTGGATTGCCCAAGAACTATGTTTTTCTTTTTTTTCTCCACAGGCAAATATTTAATACTCCTTCATAGAAAAATATTATTGCTAAAATGTTGGGGCCAGTTTATTGGAGTGAGTTAGGGCATCAGGCTACAAAAAGGAAGAGTGTGCAGTCCCACTTTTCTTAGGCACAAAACCAGCTGGGTGACCCTGGGCCAGACACTCTTTCTCAGCCCTGGGAAGCAGGCAATGGCAAGCCACTTCTAAAATCTCGGCAAGCAAACTGCAGGGATTTGTCCAGGCAGTTGTCAGGAGTCAAGACTGACTTGAAGGCACAAAAAAAAAAAAAAAAAAAGGGGGGGGGGACTTAATGTAAGTGGAGCTTTTCAGTTGGCATAGCTGGGCAGATAGTTTTGTGATGCTGTGGATGGGGTATCACACAAAGCATCGTTCCCAAAAAGGCTTGCCTGGCATCACAGTCCTTTTGGCATTAAGTAAATCTGTATTTCTCTGACATTTTGGCAATCATGCTAGTGTTCTTTTTAAAAAAAATAAAATAAAATAAGATTTTACTTGTTTCTTCTGTTATTTGGACTTTTATGTCAGATTTATTGCCTTTATAAATAATACCCCAGAGTTTTATGCTACCTGTTGCTGTCTCAGTTGTTTTTCATATTGATAAAATACACATACATATAAAAAATAAAGACTCTCTTCAGTTGAATTCATAATATGGAAATGGTTGGCTTCTACCTCTTCCAGGCTGGGTTTTTTCAGCTTAACTAACAATTCCAGGATTGGTGTCCCATTCAAATAGTAACCAGATCTGACTCTGCTTAGCTTTATTTGACATTGGCTAAGGCTGGATAGGTGCTGCTATCTAGTGCCTGTGTGCTTTAACTGATCTATAGGACATATAGAGCAGGGGTCCCCAACCATCGGTCCCTGGACCAGGACCGGTCCGTGGAACAATTTCTACTGGACCGCCGGTTTGCTAGGCACCGCCATCTTGTTTTGATGAAAAAGTGCTTCCGGTGAGCTTTTCTAGGTAGAAAGTGGCGTTTGGGTGCTGAAAGAATCCTCGCGCCTTAGTTTCATCGAGGGGGCCCTGACTTCGAACAAAACTAAGGCGCAAGGATTCTTTCAGCACTCATGGCAAGGCGAGCCGAGCTATTGTCCCGAAGCCGTCGCGAAGCCCATCGACACAGGTACAAAGGAGGAGTTGAAGGTGGCAGGGAGAAGTGGGGGACGGCTGGCTGGCCGGTTGCTTGGCTCGCCTTGCCATGCGTGCTGATGCCGGTACCGGGGCGCGGATAATTTTGTGATGCCGATACCAGGCCGTGGCACAAAAAAGGTTGGGGGCCACTGATATAGAGAACTATGTTATCAGAAGATCCCAATAGATCAAGTTGGCAGATATTGAGAGATATACTCATGGATTAAAGGTAACAATGCTAGTCCTGCTCCATTGGTTTACAGCTCCCATAATCCCCAGTGAACATGGGTGTTCTAAAATGAATCAGTTTTTCAAGAAACAGTTTTATTGCTGTACAGAATACATGAGTTGGAATCAGACTGACATCTACATTGGTCCACTAAGAGTATTTATTTATTATTTATTTTAAAAATATATTGGCTGCCCATCATATCTCAGGGTAACTCTGGGCAGTTTACAATCATAAAAAATAAAAACTGTACAAAGAAAAACATAAATAAAATGCTACACACAGCCAAATACCATGGCCCAATTAAAAATGGGGAGGTCAGAAGCACAATTAGAAGGAGGTAGGATCTGCTGTTTATTTGCTGTGAAGAATATTGTGCCCATATTATATAGCCATTTTTAACCATACATTTCTTAGAGATTACAGAATCCATTGAGCCTAATTTATTATAAGTGATTTGGAGATTTAAAGTAATTATTTGTCACTTGATGATTTTTTTACTAGAACATTAGTATCTATAAAGATCCCTGCAGTCATAATTAAGATGACTTAAAATGTTTGCTAAATGTCTCTTAAATGACTTTTCATTTTTCATTTATTATGTTTGTTAATGCAGTTTTCATTTTGACATGTATGTGATGATTTGCTTTATTCATCACAAATAATAATTCTGGTGTTTAGGCAATACTTTCGATAGGCCAAATTTTCCTAAATAAATGGTATGCACCAGAAAAATATTCCCAAGGATAGTTCTTAGCTAGAGAGTATGAATAAAGGAACTCCCACATGAACATGTGTTATACTTCCCTGTCTCGCAAAAGAACAAGAAGCTAAAATCACTGGTCTATATATCAGTAGCATCTAAAAGGGGACAGAATACAGTATAGAATCTTGTCAATTTCACATCTGCTTGCTTACCCAGGGCTACTGAGGAGATGCAATGCTGTTGAGATAGGATTCCCCTTTGAGGCCCAGGTAGGGCAGTTGAAACTCAGGAACCAGGAGGAAGAGTGAGACAAGCATTCCATTACCAAAAGAGCTTTCCCCAGCCCACGCAGGGTCTAGCATTTCCAGATGAAAAGCGGCTTTAGAAAGTCTCCTGCATTGTAGTTGAGAAGAAAATAGCTCAACTGCTAATGAGGGAGAATAATTTGGGAATAGAAGTGTGCCAATCCAGTCTAGGAGTAATGCAACGCCCTTGTATAGAATTGCTTCAGGATGAGTTGTACTTTTCACATTCGATAGTAGAATGGTTGGATTGTCTGGGATATCAAAGCAATGGTGAACATCCCTCTCTGAAGTTGAAAATCATATACATTCCTCTCAATATCAAAGCAAACCATCCAATTTTACATCTTGATGTACTGTCTCCCATAAGCCAAGCTGGTCTGTCCCTCACACAAAAGATTTGCACGTGTCTGACTTCCGGTTTGCAAGGCTTCGGCAGCAGCAGGGATTCACAATACTGCGTGATCCCTGCTGCGCTCGCTGCCAAGGTTCCCCCGATCCGTTTGGATTTGGGGGATATAGCTGCCCCGTAGAGGCAGCTGAAGACAGGGGGGATCCAGATAGGGGTTTGGGGGTGTCACAGACCCCCTCCCCAGCCAGCAAAACCCCCTTTTCCCAAGGCAGAGGAGCGGCGGTCAGTAACGGCCGCCACGGAGAAACCTGCAGCCAGACAAGATTGTGCAGGAGGAAGAAAGTCGGAAGAGCTGTGAAAGTGGTTTTTGGACCAGGACAAAGCAAGAGAAAGTACCCTGGAATTTTGAAAGTTGCTAAAAATACATTGTTTCCAGAGAGAGTTACAAGCGGCGAATGGAATCCTAAAAGGGAAAGTTTTCTTTTTTCACTCTCCTTCCGAATGTGATAGCAGATGGAACCATAAGAGAAATTGGAAAACCTGCATTGGAGGTAATTAAATGCTGAAGGGATAAGGATTTCTGAACATTTTTTAAAAAAAGAATCTTTTTTGGCTGTGAGTGGGAAGGGAGAGGAAAAAAAATTGGAGCAAAATTTGAAAATAAGGAGAAGATTGCCTAGGATTCTAAAGAGTTATTAAACATCAATAAGACTTCTAAAAGATTTATCTTAAATGGAACTTTGTGACTAAACTTTAACCCCAGAAAAAGAAAGTGAAGAAGGAGAAAGTACTTAAAGGAAACAGCTTGTTTGGATTGTTTGGTGATTTTGGAACTTCTGAGAATTATCTCTGATTAAAAACACTTGGGTGGTTGTTTGGAAAAACTTTTTCTCTCTACAATGGCATCACTTGTGGATGGATTGAAACTTGCATATCAAAAATATGAAAAAGAAAAGCAAGAAGGGAAGGATGCTCTTGGCACTCTTTTTCAATTTTTAGAAAAGGCGGTTTGTACTTATGTAAAGCTGAATGTGCAACAGGAAGACTGGGGCAAAGAAGAAGCCATTTTTGATGAACAAGTGACTTTGGTTGGGGAAGGAAAGGAGAAAGAGAAAAAGGAAAAGAAGACTTTAAGACTTGGAAAAACAACCAAAAAAGAGAAGAATAAGGTGAAAAGGGGATACTATGCTAAAAACAACAGAAAGGAGGAAAGCAGAATAAAAGGGAGGTGGAGAGACAAGGGGGTAAAGAGGACAAGGAGAAGAATAAGCAAGGGAGAAAGGAAGGGACAAGAAGCCTTAATGGTGGGGAGCAAGATGCAAAGAAACAAAAGTCTTTTAGAGATAATGGGTAAACTTTATTGAAAAAGGGATTCTGGAAAGGTACATAAGATTGTATTTCTACATTTGTACTTAGAAATAACCTTAGAAAATTGGAAACAATATGCAACTTAAAATGTGATAAAATATTTAGTATAATTTAGTGAAATTTTTGTTAAGAAAAGGGGAATACTTCAGTGAAACAATGATTTAAGATATGTGATGGGGGGGATAATTATGGAAAGCGTAAGTGTTCCCATAAAGGCATGATATTTAACTGAAATGGGTAAAATGCTTAAGATATAAATGATTGTTAATATTAATGATTAGACTATGTTATCCTAGTGAAATTTTTTGTGAAATGAGAGATCTGAAGTAGGAGAAGGGGGAACATTCTAATGAAATAATGATTTATAATATGTGATGTGGTGGGGGAATAACTATGGAAAGTAGGTGCTACCATAAAAGTATGTGATTTAACTGAAAAGTAATGTGCTAAGCGTTTAAGATATAAATGAATATTAATATTAATGAATAGATTTGTATTGGTATTGATAATATTGTATAATTTTAGAATGTACCAGACAGAATCCCAATGTAAGCTATGTATTCTATATTAAGTATTATAAATGTAAGGGAAAGAGATAAAGGCGTCATACTCCAATTAGTGTACAGGAGAAGTTTTCTTCAAAGAAGTAAGATAAATGGATAGCTGGAAATAGAACAGACAAAGAATAATAAATATTATGGTTCGAATTGAGATGAGATAAATAAAATAAAATTAAGAAAATTTAAAAGAGAGGAGAAGCTATATAGAAAATTGAAAATGCTAATAAGATATGGAATGGTATACAAAATGAATATGAACTTGAATTTGTGTCTGTACGAAGAGTTTTAACCCAGGACTAAGCAACTTTCAGAAAAGAGGTTTTTTATGTTTCTATGTTTTGTGTTTTTGTGTGTTTATGTTTGTTAAAAATTAATAAAATTTGTTCAAAAAAAAAAAAAAGATTTGCACATGTCTGGCATCAGTTGGCTTTGCTTCAGATGACATGACTTCCTGGCAGGCTTCATGCCTGATATCTCTCACTTGGAAAAGAAAGCGCTGCTGCATAAAGATACAGACTATGCTGGGCCTCAGGCCAGGGACATGTAGAACTGGACAAACAAGGACTTCCAAAGCTCATTTGCAAAATCAGAAATGGTAGGCCTGAGGGACATTGTGTCATCTTTTTCTTTTAGTTTATTTTCATTATCACAGCCCATCTGAAGGTAATGCAAATAAAATTCACTTTAAAAAAAAACCCCAGGGTGATATGAAGGAGCTCAAAATTGACAAGCAAATGTCAGCTTTTCATCCCTGTATTAGAGGTTCTGGAACCTCATGTTGTTTTTAGAATTTATCAGTCTTCTTCCTCAAGCTTCTGTTCTTGGAGATATGAAGCACATCTCTGCTAAAATGGAGAAATACAGGTTTGTGGGGAGAAAAGTTGGCTGAGCAATTCTGGAAGTTGAAGTCCACACATCTTAAAAGTCCCCAAGGTTAAGAAACACTGATTTAATGGGGTGTATGTGTGTGTGTTATTGATGCTATTAAGTCCTGAGCATGGGCGCAAGGAACGGAGACGAGACATTGAATGGTGACTTCAACTCTTTATTGTGAAATAAGAACAGAGCAAATACTTGGGCAGCAGCAGCTCTTTTATAGAGCTGGCTGCTGTCAAAACAACCAATGATTTGAGTTTACCCCGCTCTCACAAGCATCCAATCAGAGAGGCCCGTTAACAGCCAATCAGACTGGCCAGAAATGACCAATCACGACTCGCTATTCGCGGGCCAATGAGAAGTGCAGGATTACGAGCCTGCTGCAAAGTAAGCTATTTAGGGTGTTACTGATGCATTGGTTTAGTCCATAACACCCCTCCCCCCTAGGTTCCGTCTGAGGGGTGGGGTGACGTATTCTTGTAAATAGGCAGGTCGCTTCACCTGTCTGCTTGACCTGTGCTGTTCCACCGGTTTCTGTCCTGGCTTTGGTTCCGGTGGGCTGCTAGCTGGGCTGGATGGCGAAAACGGTCCCGCTGTTCCGTTGAATGGCTCTGGACTGTTCTCTCTGCTTCCGCCAGTGCTGTCTTCCGGGTTCCCTGGATCTGTTCCCATTGCGGTGCTGTCACACGGCGAGGCCACTCCCCGGCTCGGTTCTCCTTGGCGGTGAGTATCCCCTGGTTGGTTGTGTAGACTGCTGGGTTTCGATTGTTAAGTCATCTGTTATTTCTTTTTCGGCCTCCTCGACGTTCCTTCCCCCCCCCCAGTTAGAGATTCAGGAGCTGAAATAGGACTAGGTGCTAGTCTGGAACGGAGTTGGTCTATGTGGCGCTTTCACATCTTACCATCTGCAGTTTGTAGGTGATAGGATCGGGGTCCCGTAAGTTGCATTATGGTAGCGGGGACCCACAATGGGTTGCCTGAGAAGTTTTTCGCAAACACGGGTTCACCTTCCTGGAATGCCCAACACTTGCTGCTGGATCCTGGGGTTGTTCAGGCGTGTAATTTGGGTGGAGACGATCGAGATGCGAACGAAGTTTCCGGCCCATCAGGAGTTCAGCTGGGGTTCTGTTCATGGTGCTGCTTGGGGTTATGTGTTGGAGGAGAAGCATCCGGGTTATTTTGTCATCAATGTCACCGTGGTCCATTTTGTGTAAAGTCTTTTTTACAAACTGAACCATTCGCTCAGCCCTACCATTGGCCGCAGGGTGAGCTGGCGATGTTAAGGCATGGCGGATGCCCCGGTCTGCCAGGTACTGTTCGAATGCCAGGGCAGTGAATAGGGGGCCATTATCGGAGACCAGGACATCCGGCAATCTGTGGGTAGTGAATAGCTTATTCAGTTTTTTAGTGACCGCCTCTGTGGTGGTGCTTTTCATCTTGTGGACCTCAAGCCAGTTAGAATAGGCATCCATTGTTAGGAGGAAAGTGTGCCCTCTTGTGGGTCCCGCAAAATCGATGTGGATACAGGACCAAGGACCTCGAGGCGTTTCCCACTGAGTTGGGGGAGTTTTTGGAGGAGTAGAGTGAGTCTCCTGGCATTTGCTGCACTTTGCTACCCAGGTCTGTATCTGTTTGTCTAACCCAGGCCACCATGCATAACTCCTGGCCAATGCCTTCATCCACACGATGCCTGGATGTCCATCGTGCAACATTTTTAATACCTTATGTTGCAATTTCTCCGGGATTACAACTCTGTCTCCCCACAAGATGCAGCCCTTTTGGGAGAATAGTTCTGTCTGTCGATTTCTGAATGGCTTGAAAGTGTCATTGGGTGCGCTGACTGGCCAACCCAGTTCCACCCAACTGAGGACTCGTGCCAACACAGGGTCCTTTTTTGTTTCTGAGGCGATGTCTTGAGCGGTCAGCGGCGGCGATTTAAGGGTTTCAATTTGCAATACGGCTAAGATTGGAGCTGGGTCCTCTATGACATCTGGTAGTGGAGAGCGGCTCAAAGTGTCAGCGTGGGGAATGGCTTTCCCCGGGCGGTGTTGCAATCGGTAATCGTAGGCGGCTAAAAATTCCGACCAACGTGTCATTCTTGGTGATAAGATATGGGGAGTTGGTTTGTTTTCTGCCAAAATACCAAGTAGTGGCTTGTGGTCTGTAATTATGGCAAAGGGTCTCACATACACATATTCATGTAAAAGTTTAATTGCGGATACAATAGCGAGAGCCTCTTTATCAAGTTGACTATAGTTCCTTTCAGTCTTAGACAAGGTTCTCGAAAAGAACACAATAGGTGCCTCATTCCCATTTGGTAGGACATGGCTTAAAATGGCTCCCACTCCGAATGGTGAGGCGTCACAGGTAACCATTAAGGGTAGAGTCTTGTTGTATTGTATCAATACAGCATCGGAGGTTAAGAGGTCTTTTACTTGCTGGAATGCCCATTCTTCACACTGTCCCCAGACCCAGGAAGCCTTTTTGTCGAGAAGTCTATGTAGGGGCTCGGCTACAGTCGCCTTCTGGGGAAAGAAGATGTTATAAAAGTTAATGAGTCCCAGGAAGGCTTGGAGGTCTGTCTTATTCCTAGGTCTTGGGGCGTTTTTGATTGTGGTTAGTTTTTTTTTGGTGGGGTGGATTCCCTGTCTGTCGAGAAGGTATCCCAGGAACTCCACTCTCTCCGTACAAAGTTGACACTTGTCCCTTTTTACTTTCAGGCCAGCGTCTTTAAATTTCTGAAGAACGTTTCTGAATCGTTGTACTAATAACTCTTTAGTGGGGGCAGCTATTAAGACGTCATCAAAATAAGGCACGATGCCTTTTATGCCTTGTAATAGTCTCTCCATCAAACTTTGGAAAATGCCAGGCGCCACGCTTACTCTGAATTGGAGTCTGTTGCACTTGAAGGCGCCTCGATGTGTAACTATTGTCTGGGCTTCTGCAGTTGTCGCGTCTACAGGTAGTTGCTGGTACGCCTGAGCTAAGTCCAATTTCGCAAATATTTTTCCACCACCCAGGGAATGAAGAAGGTGTTGGACCACCGGTACTGGGTTAGCGCTCTGTTGAAGAGCATGATTTAGGGTGGCCCAGTAATCCCCACAAATTCTTAAAGAGCCATCTGGCTTCATGGGCCATCTGGTTTCATGTTACTATTGAAGTTTCCCAGCGGGCATGGTCAATCGGTTCCAACACGCCCTGGGCTATCAGTTTATCTAGCTGCTCGTCGATCTTTGGCTTGAGGGCAAAAGGCACCCGACGAGGCTTAAGCCGAATGGGAGCTACATCGGGGCTGAGATTATACGATATAGGGGTCCCCTTGTAGTTGCCTAATGTTCCTGTGAACATGTCCTGGAATTCCTGGATGAGGGCCTCTTCCCAGTCGTCGCTTCTGGTTTGATGTATGCCGGCTAGTTCAATCCCGAGTGGAGCGAACCACTGTAACCCTAACAAACTGGGCCGGTCATGATCGACGACAGTCAGGGGAAGCGTCGCGGTGCGGTCCTTGAAGGATACTTGGACGTGGCTGGAACCGACAACTGGAATTCTGTTTCCCTGGTAGTCTTTTAGGATGATTCGTTGAGAGCTAAGGTCCTGGTGGCAGATGGCAGGGATCAGCTGTTTGAGGGTTTTCCAGGATACCATCGATAGGGATGACCCTGAATCGACTTCCATCATGCACGGTCGATTCTCAATAGTAACCCTTACGCGGATCTTTCTTGCATCTAACAATGAAGCGTGGCCAATAATAATGGTTTGGTGAGTCGTTGAAGAGGCAGGTGCTCGATTTCTGTAGTAGTAGTGGTTGTTCCATTGGTGGTTCAGGTGGTCCCGATTCCCAGGTGGTTTGCCTGTCTCCCAGTGGAGGTTGTTCTCCCTTCGGCTGGGACTGGACTCTCGCTTGCTTCTGCAGACCTTCGCGATATGGCCTCTTTTCCCGCAGGTACGGCAGAGTGCGTCAAGGAATTTGCAGTCCAATCGTGGGTGGTTTGCCCCGCAACCAGCACATTGGCGTGGAAGTCTCTGGTTACTTTGCTCTCATTCCGAGCGGAGCTGGTTGACCTCCTCTTCCTCACTGTCTGAGGATGACTTGAGGTCTTCGTGGTAGGCGGTAATAGTATGCTTCTCAGCGGTGAGTGGACTATCGTAAGCGAGTTGGCGATGCGGTGCATTCGCTCGGCGCATTCGAGCGGCTGACTTCCTGGTTGCTTCTGCGGCAGTAGCGTCGGCGATGACATCTGCAAGGCTGATGTCTCCTTTCGCCATGAGTTTACTCTGTACTGTGGGGTCATCTAATCCCAGAACTATGCAGTCTCTCAGGGCTTCCTCGAGGTTTGCAAAAGCACAAAGGCGTCCTAGGTTCCGGAGGTTGGCTACGAAGTCCCCAACGCTCATGTTCTTCCATTGGTCCCTCTGGTAAAACTCGTGTCTTTGTATCAGTGTAGGTATTGCGGGTGCGCAATGGGCCCGGAGGATCGGCGCGAGGTTATCCCAATCCATGGTCTTCACTTCCGCCGGTTTGGCAAGTGCTTTAGCCATTTTGAAAACGGCGGGGCCACAGTGAGTCAGGAACACCGCTAGTTTCTTGCCAGGCGTAGCATCTTTTAAATTGTTGGTCTCTAGGAACATCTGGAAACGATCTATATACGAGTCCCAGTCTTCGGTTGATGGGTCAAATGGAGCGGGTGGTATGGTGCCGCTGGTCATTTTGCTGTTTGTTGCATGCGCTCTTCAGCCATGTGCTCTGTCTTGTTCGATGAGTACTTAGTCAGCTCTATCGTCTCCGCATCCCATCCTTGTCGCCAGTGTTAAGTCCTGAGCATGGGCGCAAGGAATGGAGACGAGACATCGAACGGTGACTTCAACTCTTTATTGTGAAATAAGAACAGAGCAAATACTTGGGCAGCAGCAGCTCTTTTATAGAGCTGGCTGCTGTCAAAACAACCAATGATTTGAGTTTACCGCTCTCACAAGCGTCCAATCAGAGAGGCCCGTTAACAGCCAATCAGACTGGCCAGAAACGACCAATCACGACTCGCTATTCGCGGGCCAATGAGAAGTGCAGGATTACGAGCCTGCTGCAAAGTAAAGCTATTTAGGGTTGTTACTGATGCGTTGGCTTAGTCCATAACAGATGCTCTCTGAGTTTGGGTGTTTTCTTGTAAGATGTTTTATTACCCAAACTAATAAGTAAGCTCAGTGCTAGTAATGAGTGAGGTTTGCTCTCGGAAAACAAACCCCACTCCTTACTAGCACTGATGATGTTGCCTATTTTGGGTAATGAAATATCTGCAAGAAAACAACCAAGCTCAGAAAGCACCAAGGACCGCTCATTTCAACCCTCCAAATGTTTCTCCTTTATTGGTGCACTGGCTTAAACATTTGTCCTGTCACAGTGCCATTCCAGTGGTCACTCCTCTCTTCTTATCTTTCAGAAATATTATCAATTGCATACTAAGCATCAGTGTTGCTTTGGCCTGGCTTAGCTGCAATTAACAGAACTCATTCCCTCCATCATTTAAAAAAAAAATATTTCAGAGGCCCTTAGTTTCTGTAGAAATAAATTAAACTATGCTAGAAGAACATCGTAGTCCTACTAAGGGCTAGCAACAGTTTGAGATCTATCTCAGCCTTGTGCATGTGATAATTCAGTTTAGTTTAGTTTAGTTTATTGTCATTGCACCTCGTACAATGAAATCAAACACCATCTTCACTGCACATCATAACCATGAAAATAAACACAAACACACATCCTTCACATTGAACCGAAACCCCTGACACCACACCAACACTGCACTATAGTAGAGGTTGAGTCAGTCCCTTGAAATGTACCAGGCCAGGAAACATATTTCACAAGGACTATTCAAACTCTACCTTCTTGCTGCAAGGTATAACAGCCTCTTGACAATCTGACATAGCTTCACTCTTCCTCCTGTTATACAAAGTGAATCAAGGCAGGGCAGTTTTGAATTTCTTTCTCACTCCTTCTTTTCCAAAGCTAAGCTCATATTTATGTAGCCATCCTTGCATTCCTTCTTCCAGGTAATATGATCCAAATGCTTCTATGGGTTGCATGAGGCATAAGCCCTCATGATATTGATTTGGAGAAAATGCATATACTTTCTCCTTTTGTGCATGATGCAGCAAGTTATCAACCTCTCCTTGTTTTCATCACATTCACTTCACTTCCATTCCCAGCCCATATGTGAGACAGCTTCAGACATTTAGCATTTTCTCTCTTAAATTGATACTATCCTACCACATTGTCAAAGTGCATAAAATTCATAATGCTTTGCCAACCATTGCCTTGACTATGAATTCAGGTGGTGTGTTCAGAGGAACACTGTGCATACTGATTCCCTTCTGGGAATTACCTAACCTCTCAGCTATTTCTTTCATTCTTTAGCCCAGCCATTTGTATTTCATTTCCTGAGTTGGTATCATATCTGTCATCTCTCTTTTTCTCTGTTTTTAATACCACTCCATTTTCATCAGGGGAGAAAGGAGAGCTGAACTCCATCTTTTCATCTGGAGAAGAAGAGCAGTGAATTTGTGTTTATTGCTAGCTTTTTTGTATTGGTCAGTTTCAGTCATCGGGTTATGGCCCAGAAGCTAGTCAATTTCATTCCCTAGCTCTGCTGGTCCTCTTCATGGGAGGTCCTCTGCCAGGTTGCCTTGGTATCTTTCCATATGTTTCTTTATTTCATATTATTTTTAATTGAAAAGTAGCCAAATAAGCAGTAAGAGGAAACAAATCAACTGCCCAGAGTTCCTTTTCCTTCCCTTCCCTTCCCTTTTTTCCCTCCCTTTCACTGCAAATTTCAAAGTTGTGTCCCTAATGTAAATTACCAAACTGCAGTGCAATTCCAGAGCACTTTTTATGATTGCTTGTGGTATATTACAATAAAAAGCCACCTAACTTTGAGACTTAATTACATAATCTAACATACATGGTAAATGTTTCCTTTCCCACACTCCTAAATGGTCCTTCCTCTCCTAAATTATGTATCTTCCAGAACTTTGAAACATAGTATAGTGTATCATGTAATATAATTTTGTACGTAGTCTTCTTGGAACTAGGATCCATTTAATTCAAGGGGATTTACTCCTTGCTAAGTGTAAATATAAGACTGCACCATAGATATTATTGAACTCTGCCTCTCCTCAAATAAAGCCACATTCATACATCTGTATAGAAGGAGAGAGGTGGCTATTTGTGCTTTCGGTGATCAGATCGTTAAGAAGCAGTAGAGAATATATATTTCCCTGAAAACCAGATTTATTTGTTTAAGGAGTTAAACTCCAGTAACTCTTCCTTTTACAAAGCTAATGAGAAGGTATGGACAAGAGCAAAAAAAAAGGAATGCATCAATAATGTCAGCTAATAAGCAGAACCCAAAATAGACTTCTTGGTTATATTGGGCTATTGTAATGGTCTGTAATCCACTGTGATAGTCAATTATTTATGTTGATCTATACATATTGATCCAACTTAGGTACAAAGGTTTCTACTTTGGATCTGCAGCAACGTTTCCAAGTTGTTTTCTCCAGCCACTATTTATATTGCTGTTCTATGAATGCCTGTATAAAGCATCAATGGGCAAACTTGTTTTGGGACAAGAGGATCCACTTGGCCTTTCTGTGATGTGCTGAGCATTCCCCTGTAAAAGTTGGTTTAATATAAGTTTAAATTAAGCATGGTTGAAATGACTAGTCCCTGTGTGTTTGAGGATTTCTCTCTTCTATTTTATTACCAACTTCTGAATGGATTCTAGGATCAGTGGCTCAACTACTCAACACTAGTGGACGAATATTGTGAGCCTCCCAGAGTTACCTAAGAGGTAGGATAGACGGCTAATAGATTTTACAGATAAATATAAAATACTTTCCCAACAAGTGATGTATTGAACCCACAACTCCCCAAAATGCCAATTTAAACTTATGGGAGTTGTAATTATTAGCAGGTGCCATTAATTAATGAAAATAATTCACTTTTGTTTAAAAATATGAACGATCACTTTGATCAGAGTGGTCGAAGTAGAGATTGGAACCAGGGCTTGGAAGGAAATAACATATATATATATATATATATATATTACTCCACTTCTCAAGAAAGCTATTCTTAACCACAGAAAGGAAATTGCTGTTTGAGCTGCTATTCTGCCATGAGCTAAATAACAAATAGATCAGATGCCAGCCCTGCACTTCTACCTCTCTTTTCAATTTTGTTGCAGAGCTTTCTCCTTCAATTGCCACCAGTACGTCCTGCTTGTCTTCCCAACAGGGGAAGGTTCCTCTCCGCCTTGCCTCCTGTGGCAATGGCTGTGGGGTTCCCCCTCAGGCTTCTGTGAAGCAGAAGCAGCCCCAGGCCTCAAAGAAGCAGCGCATCAGCTCCACTTCCTCCATCTGTACCACCAGCAGTAAGAAGAGCTGCAAGTCAACAGCTTCTCAGATTCAGGAAGTGGCTGGAGATGGTGAGTTCCTGGAGGGAGGGTCTGATAGGGAGGCTGCTGAAGAATGGCCACTGATGGTTAATGAAGAAGAAACAGCCACCAAGGAGTAACATTTGGGTTCTTGATCAAGGCTTAGAAACAAAAATGGGAAGTCTATCCCATTTGAAAATAATGAGAGAGCAGGGCAAAACCACTGGTGGACAGGAGTTTCCCATTTGGCCCCTGATAACTTTTCCAAGGGCAAGTGGATACTCTAGCAGAGGACTGAGAATGACAAAATGGCAGTTAACTGAAGTACTGCCCTTTTTAACATCTGTTTTATACATCACATTTGTATAAAAGAGGGCAAGGTACCAATCACCCAGTCACACACACTCCATCCAAAAGGAATATTTAAACGTGTTTTCTTCCATACAGATAGGTGTGGATGGCTTTATAAAGAGACCTCTCCTAATTAGGAGGGACAATTTCTTACCCAAAACATATCACAGAGGATGGCTCTACTGTTAGGCAGACTGAGGCACCTGCCTCAGAAGGCAAAGAACAGGTAGACCAACACGGGCTTCCTGAACTAACTTTGCACTCTCTGAAAGCTCAAGTGCAGGAAAAGGCATTTAAACCCCAGTGAGATCTTTAAATCAGATTCAACAGCAGCTTGATCTCTCCATGGCAACTACTCATGGGGGCTACATGTTATTTCCAGTAACAACATGGAAGGCCTTTGGTAAGTCATTGTGAAAAAACAAGGCTGGCTCAAGAAGACAGTTGGTTTGAGCTTGCAGGCCTCATCCTGTTGTACTTCTGCCTGGCAATTAGTCATGAAGGAGTGGTGTAGGAGGCTCAATCTTGTCTTGATGTGTGGTGGGAAACATTTTGGAGCAGCCTTGCCATATCAGCATTCTCCACTGGCGGATACACTGTTTAAAATCTGAAGTGTGCATTTTATAATTGTTGGGAAAAATCCTAAGGCCGGTATCAGGAATGACTAATAAGGCAGGAAAAGGAAAGCTTAACAAGGAAGTTTGCTTCCATTCTGCCCACAGCTTTATTTGCAGCAAGAGATAGGGTCCTTTGCATCTCTTTTGCTGTTTTCTGTGTTTGTGGGATTTTTGCAGCCTAGATCTCCGGAATGATTAGCAAAGCTGACTTTTTTATTGAGGCTTGGGAAAAAGCTCTTAAATCATTACTCAGCTGACAATGAGAAGGGTTGAAGAATACTGTGTACCATCAGCATAGGGAGCATTTAAGGGTGCAATTGTTCCACTTGTGGACTTCTTAAATGGTACCCTTCCAACTGGCTTGTGTCACGTGACTGCTCTGAAAATGTAGATTGGCTCTTACCTATCTTCCCCTTGATGCTTAATGAATTTAAATGCCAAAGACCAGACATTCCTAATGGCTTTTGGCCGGAGATGCAAAAATAGAAACAGGCACAAACTAAAAAGGAGAATTCAGAACACATCCCTTAGCTATAATGTGGGGTAACTCTCTCACAGGGGCTCATTAAAAAGATGAGATGTGCAGACTGGCAAATCAGAACCTTGATTCCATCCTCCTCTTGTATTTTTAAAATGGGCCTCCTTTTTTTCATTCATTTTTATTACATATACACACATGCACACACAGAGAAAACTATCAAATTTGTGCTGAGGAAATTTAGGGAGAGACGCTGAATGTGCTAATTCTTTGGTCCATTGTCATGATTGTCTGGATTGTTATAGCCCAGCACTGCTGGTCCTAACAAAACCGGCCCAAGAATGGAGTTTAGGTTTCATGATATCTGAGGTACCAGCCAGTTCATTCACTGCTAGCTTCAACTTAGCATACAAAGCAAGTATCTTCAGATGTCGATTTTTTCCAAGGAAGCTTCACGTGAATTGATTTATAAGGTATAAGGATGTTGCCAAATTCACCCTACTGCTGTGAAAATATGACCTCTGTTTTCTTCTCTGTCATATTCCTTTCTTCAGAGGTGTGTGCTGCCATCCTCTTAGCCTCTTTTGCTATTTTTCTTATATCCTGCCTCTTCTTTTTGTGCCCTACTTTTTCGCTCTGCCCTGCCTGCCTGCCTGCCTGTCACTCAAGGCTCCTGGGGCTTTTTTTCTGACCCTTCCACCTGTTGTTGCTGCTGCAAGCTTGAAGGATCAGCCCTGGAGTTCTGCTACCAGAGTGGTGAATCTGTGGAACTTGCATCAGAAGTATCTGAATTATGCTATCATTGATTAACCTGGCTACTATGGAAGCTTCCTACTAACTGCTTTTCTTCAGGGATCATTATGGCAGATTAGCAGAGTCTGACATTATTTCAAGAGTTCTATGTATCCTTGTTCCCAATATTCTCAGAATATTGTTGTATCTTGGAATACAGTATAAGGAAATAATACTGTGTATGGTGGCCAGATTGATACTAATTCTGTTATACTTTTTGAGCAGGGATATATAGCTGAGGCCCAATTCTGAAACATTTTTAAGATGGGAAACTTCAAAACTCTGGTGTGAGCCCTATTATAGGCATATCACGACTTACACATATAGGCAACCCATAAAACTCAACATAAAGGCAGAACCATTTTGCTCATCCAGTAAGAACATCTCAGGAAGACCTGTTAGGAATCCTCCTTCTCCCTGAAGTGAAGGCACATGACATATTGGACAAGATGATATGCCTTCTCTAGTGGACCTCATCCTTTGGAAGGCCTTCTGTTTAGAAATTGATAAACTTCATCCCCCACAGTTTTTAATAAACAGTTTTATTTAACTGGATTTTCAACTAGGCTAAGTTTTATTAGCTTCCAACTTGGTGGAGGTTTGATCTATTATTATTGACTTATCGTTATTGTGCTCTTTATAATTTTGATTTATTTTGCACATTCAGTCGTAACATGTCCAGAGTTGTATGTGCTGAGAGGGCTATCAAAACTGATAGATAGGTAGGTAGGTAGGTAGGTAGGTAGGTAGGTAGGTAGATAGATAGATAGATAGATAGATAGATAGATAGATAGATAGATAGATAGATAGATAGATAGATTCCTAACCTCACACTTTGCAGCTTTTAGTTTAGGGCTCCAGGTAATGAAAAGTAGTTTGTCCTGGCATATTCCATTATCCTTTTCTTTAGAGCGGCCTAGAGGTATGGTTTTCAATTCCCAGAATTCCCTGGCCAACCTGATTATTCTTGAGCATTGGTATTCTTGAGCATTAGTAAATTCCAATCTGGAGAGTGCCATAATGGAGAAATCTGGCCAGGAAGGTCAGAAATATGAAAGAATTCTTTGTTTGCAAAGTTTCAATCAAAGGCCAACTTTTTCAAAATCAGTGGGAAAGAAAGGAATCCTAAAGATATCCTTGCCTAGATTGCTGTTCTATGGATGCTGAGAACCATGATTCAACATATGGAGAACACAGTTCTCTAGACCGCTTCTATGCCTGGCATTACAGTTTATCTTTTATAATTTACTTTGGGAACGAAAATCCAAATGGGTTTATACCCTTGGGGTCTTTTCAACCTTTCTTCTAATCAGTTTCTCTACAGAAAATGTAATAAAACATGTTTCTCTGTCAAGTTTCATTCTAAGTTCTATCCTAACCTATTTTGCTAGATGGCAAAGACATAAACATTTCAAAGAGTTCAGCAGCAAGATATTAATCTTACTGCAAAATATGCTTGTTTGTATATGGAGGCTCTTGAGCCAAATAGCAAGCATGGTAAAATTAACCTGGACTTTATATGAAATTCATATTTATATGGGCAATTATCCTATCCTTGTAAATCAAAGGAAAATATCTTTGTTCATTAGAAAATGTGAATGAAATTATGAGATGCATTTAGCTTTATGGTCTATTTGGATATGCAGAGAATTTTGATCGGGAAATTAATTAGCTAATACCAGGGGTGGGATTCTACAGGTTCGCACCTATTTGCTAGAACCGGTTGTTAACATTGTAAGCAGTTCGGAGAACCAGTTGTTAGAAGAAATTACTGGCCTAATCCTGTAAGGAGGCAGGAAGGAAACACTCTGGTGTTGCTTACAGAAACGGCCTCTCCGTTAACCTTTATTACATTCTTGGCAGGACTAGACTTCCTGTCTCTGGAACTTCTCTGGAGTTTTTCCCCCTCTCCTTTGCTGGTACTTTGTGTTATGTATCAAAATGGACTACTCGAAATCCCTGCGCCTTGATTGGCTAAGGCGCAGGGATTTCTGATTGGCTAGGCAAAGCCGCGCCGATTGGCCGATTGAAGTCTCCCGCGATTGGCTCAAACCAAGAGCGGGAGACTTGAATCGCTGCCATTGGCCGCGGCTGCCGAGGCAAAAGGTATAAAAGCCGGAGGCTTTTTGCCTTTTGCCGGTTCGGTTCAATTGTTGAAATAAAGAGCTGTTAACGATAGTCACCGACTCAGAACCTGTTTTTCGCGGACACGACACTGGCGACGAGGGTGGGATCTCGCCACTGAACCGAACCCCGTGTCCATAAACGAACTAGCGACAACAAAATGGCGAAAATAGCACCGCCCGCTCCCTTCAACCCTGCCGCCGAAGACTGGGAATCATACTCAGACAGATTCCGTATGTACCTAGAATGCGCCGGCATGAAGGACGCTCCGGGCCCGCTAAAGCGCGCCGTTTTCCTGACGCATTGTGGACCAGAGGTTTTCCAGATGGCCAAGGCATTGGCCAAACCAGCAGACGCGACTGCCATGGATTGGGACGTCCTCGAACCCATATTGAGGCGCCATTACGCCCCCGAGGTCCCCATCCTAATACGGCGAAATGAATTCTACCGAAGAAACCAGAGACCAGACGAAAAGCTGAGCGACTTCGTCGCTGAATTAAGGCGCCTGGGCGGACTCTGTGAGTTCGAAGGATTGAACAGTCTCATAAGAGACCGTTTCGTGCTCGGACTATGGGATCCGACACTCCAGAGCCGACTTATGGCCAAAGGCGACATCAGCCTGGCCGACGCCCTCACCGCAGCAGCAGCCGCGGAAGCAACCCGCACGTCAGCAGACACCATGCGAAGGTCCGAGGCAAAGAACGCTAACAACAACCCCGCGAGGTCGGCCGACGCACGAAACGAAGCGACCGCACACTACGGCGACTACCAGTCAACCTCCAGCACGTCAGATGATGAGGAGGACATACATCGCGTGCAGACGGGACGCGGAAACCAACGGGGCCAATACAGTCGGAGGTCGAGAACTAATTGCGCCGGATGTGGCGGCGACCACCCCAGGTCGGAATGCCATTTCTTCGACGCTGTCTGTAGGCATTGTGACCGAAGGGGCCACATCGCCCGAGTTTGCCGCCAAAAAAAGACCCGCAGCCCGCCAAAATGGGAACAGCAGGATAGAAGGAGAGAGAACTCCCCGCCCAGAGCCAGAGAGCGCCAGCCAACGGGTAGATGGGACCAGAAGCAACGGCCCCAAAGAAGCGGAGACGGTCGGCGGAAAGAAGACACCCACCAGACGGTGACAATCGGTCACGCCATCTCCGACGGCGCCAGAAAGGTCCATGTAGAAGTCCACATCGAGGGCCGGCCATGCAAAATGGAAGTGGACTCCGGGTCCTACCTTTCCATGATTGCATGGCACGAAATAAAAAAACTAGTGCCTACTCTGCAAAGAAGAGACGTGGCCGCCCAGAGAATCATCATAAAGGACTACCAAGGTAATCGCGTTCCAGTGGTGGGCACCAAGAACTTTAACATAACCTACAAAGGCCACACCGAACAATTACCACTCACAATAGTCGATCGTAACCGCCCGAGCCTGTTGGGACTGCAATGGTTCGCGCCGCTAAACATCGCGCTGACAGGTGTAAACCAAGTCTCCATTGAAGCCTGGGAACAGCGGCTTGTCCAGGAGTTCCAGGAAGTCTTCGATGGAGAATTGGGCAAGTACAAGGGGCCCCCTATTTCATTTGACTTAGACCCAAGGGTTCCCCCCAAGCGGCTTAAACCTAGGAGGGTGCCCTTTGCTTTAAAGCCAAAAATCGACGAGCAGATCAACAAACTCGTCAAACAAGGGGTATTAAAACCGATAGACCACGCCAGATGGGAGACCCCGATAGTGACCCCAGTAAAGCCAGACGGGTCCGTGAGAATTTGCGGGGACTACAAGGCCACCCTAAACAGCGCGCTACAGCAAAGCGCCTACCCAGTGCCCATAGTGCAACATTTACTGCACTCATTGGGAGGGGGTAAAATTTTTGCCAAGCTCGACCTCGCCCAGGCTTACCAGCAATTGCCTGTGGACGAAGAAACGGCAGAAGCCCAGACAATTGTAACACACCGGGGGGCTTTCAAGTGTAACAGACTCCAATTTGGAGTCAGCGTGGCACCAGGCATTTTCCAGAGCCTGATGGAACGTTTACTGCAGGGCATCAAGGGGGTGGTGCCCTATTTCGATGACGTATTAATAGCGGCGCCAAACGAAGCCGAGTTAGAGAACCGTTTAAGACAAGTTTTGACAAAATTTAAAGAAACAGGACTCAAAGTCAAACGCGAAAAGTGTCAACTTTGTACAAAACAAATAGAATTTCTAGGCTACCTCCTAGACAGGCAGGGCATCCACCCTACAACTAAAAAAGTTAAAGCCATCAAGGAAGCCCCCACCCCGAAGTCCAAAACAGAACTGCAAGCATTCCTAGGTTTACTAAATTTTTATAATGTCTTCCTACCCCAGAAGGCAACGGCGGCGGAGCCCTTGCATAGACTCCTAGATAAGAAGGCAGCATGGACTTGGGGGAGCCGAGAACAGGCCGCTTTTCAGAGAACCAAAGACCTCCTCACCTCCGATGCCGTCCTAATGCAGTTCAGTGAGACTTTGCCCTTAGCTGTCACTTGCGACGCATCGCCCTACGGCGTCGGAGCTGTCCTCAGCCATACCCTCCCAGACCAGAGAGAAGCGCCCATTGCATTTTTTTTCCAGAACACTGACAAAACCGGAACGGAACTATAGCCAGCTGGACAAAGAAGCTTTGGCTATAGTTGCCGCCATAAAGCGTTTCCACGAGTACCTGTACGGCCGCCCTTTCAAAGTAATCACGGACCATAAACCACTGCTGGGCATCCTCGCTGGAAACCGGGCTACGCCAAACATCTTGTCACCACGCATGACTAGATGGTCTGAATTCCTGGCAGCCTACAGCTACGAACTATTACATAAGCCAGGTAAGAAAATCTCGCACGCGGACGCTTTAAGCCGCTCGCCCTTGCCGGACTCTGAACCTGACCCCGCGCCAACAACAAATACCCTGAGTATCGAAAGCCTGCCCATAACCGCGTCTGATATTGCCAGGGAAACCAGTAGGGACAAACAATTGGCGCAAATATTGCATTGGTTGGAAAAAGGGTGGCCGGAAAGAGACATTGACGAGACTTTTAAAAAGTTCCGGCAGCGCCAGACTGAACTTTCACTGTTAAGGGGTTGCATCCTGTGGGGAGATCGGGTGGTAATTCCGTGCAAATTGCAAAGCAGGGTCCTAGAGATGTTACATGAGGGGCATCCTGGCATCGTCAGGACAAAAGCCCTGGCCAGGAGTTACGCTTGGTGGCCGGGGATGGATAAACAAATTGAAGCATGGGTCGCCAAATGCCACCGGTGCCAGGAAACCAGGTCCAGCCCACCCGCAGCGCCCATCAGAGACTGGGAAATACCACGGGGACCCTGGTCCAGAATCCACTTAGACTTTGCCGGCCCCACGAATGGACACACTTTTCTAGTCACCGTAGATGCATACTCGAACTGGTTAGAGGTGGCTGACATGAAATCCACCACCACAGAGGCTGTAGTTAAAGAGCTGAATAAACTGTTCGCCACACATGGCCTCCCAGACATAGTTGTCTCAGACAATGGGCCCCAATTTACATCCATTGAATTCGAACGTTACCTGGCCGAAAAAGGTATCCGACACACATTGACAGCACCGGCGCATCCGGCGGCGAATGGTAGGGCGGAACGGATGGTCCAGTTTACAAAAAAGACCCTCCGGAAAATGGACCACGAGGAGATCAACGAAAAAATTAATAAACTGCTTTTCATACAACACATCACACCCAATACCACAACCAACAAAAGTCCTGCAGAGCTCCTGATGGGCAGGAAGCTGAGGTCCCCACTCGATCGTCTGCACCCCACCTATAATCCAGAGCGACCCCCAGACTCCAGCTCCAGGTACCGAACCTTCGAACCAGGCGACTGGGTTTACGCAAAAAACATGGCGGGGGACCCCCTATGGATCCCAGCCGTCATAACCCAAATCACGGGCCCACGGTCGTACCGGCTCCAAACCATCGATGGGCGAGCCTGGAAACGACATATCGACCAACTCCGGTCGCGAGCGATGGCTAACCTCAACCCCCAAGACACGGACCAAGGGGGGAGGGAATACCCGATGAAAGAAACGCAGGAAAATATTAAATTCAAACACTCACCAGAACGCAGCCTCCGCGAGTCCCATCCGGAGAAGAGCCGTCCAGCCGACTCTACCGACTCAGAGAAGCCAAGCGGGAGCGGCAAAATCCATGACTCAACCGACCCGGTAGGCCCAGGCGGGAGCCACGGCGAGAAAACCGGCCCGACCATCCAGCCGGTTCTCACAGAGCCAGGAGCAGCCAAAAAGATGACCGCTCTGGCCGAGTTACAACAAGGAAGTGAGCTGCGCAGGTCAACTAGGACCCGACGGAGCCCCGCCTACCTGCGTGATTACACCACGTGAAGGACCGTACCAAGAGGGGAGGGGTGTTATGTATCAAAATGGACTACTCGAAATCCCTGCGCCTTGATTGGCTAAGGCGCAGGGATTTCTGATTGGCTAGGCAAAGCCGCGCCGATTGGCCGATTGAAGTCTCCCGCGATTGGCTCAAACCAAGAGCGGGAGACTTGAATCGCTGCCATTGGCCGCGGCTGCCGAGGCAAAAGGTATAAAAGCCGGAGGCTTTTTGCCTTTTGCCGGTTCGGTTCAATTGTTGAAATAAAGAGCTGTTAACGATAGTCACCGACTCAGAACCTGTTTTTCGCGGACACGACACTTTGCTTTTGTGGAGTGACCATTCAAAGTTACAATGGCACTGAAAAAAGTGACTTATAACCATTTTTCACACTCACAACTATTGCAGCATTCCCATGGTCACGAGAGGCCAGGTGAGGAGATGCGTGCCTCGATGTGAGTGATGTTGAGTTGGGCATGCCTAGCCAGTCACATGACCACCAACCCATGCCCACCAACCAAGCCACGCCCACAGAACCGGTTGCTAAAAAAACTGAATCCCATCCCTGGCTAATACCTTCTAAAGACAAGGTTCTTTCATGTTTAGTTCTGGATGGGGTTGCACTACTCTATACAGACCCAGTGCTCAATCTGGGGATATTCCTAGACTCACAACTCCTAGTCGAAGACCAGGTGGCAGCTGTAGTTAAGAAAGCCTTTGCACACATTCAGGAAGTGCATTAGTTGCTTGCACCCATTCTTGGATCTGCAGGCTCTACTCGCAATAACTCATGCTCTTGTAAACTCTCATTTAGACCATTAAAACATGCTCTACACAGACCTGCCCTAGAGAGCATTCAGAAAATTCAACTGGTATAGTATGCGACTGTGCTGATAGTAAATCGTGCTGGATATATGGCATATGTAACACTACTCCTGCGTGAGCTGCATTGGTTACTGATATGTTTCTGGATGCAATTCAAGGTGCTGGATGTCACTTTTAAAGCCCTATATGGCTTAGCACTGGTTTACATGAGGCTATTGTCTTTTTCCAATAATCTCTACCTCTCCAACTCGATCTAGCAGATTGGACATGCTGTAGATCCTGTCAGCCAGAGTGTTGGCTGCCGGGATCTAGAACAGGGGTGTCAAACTGGATTTCTGGGCCAGATCACATTGTAGCTCTCCTCTGCGCGGGGGCGGGGGGCAGGATGGATGCCTCCTGTAGCACCCTACCAGCCAAAATGGAGTCACATGCAGGCCTCCTGCACCTCATTTTCGCCCTCCATGGTCTCCTGCATAGTATGCAGGCTGAAAACGTGGCCCATTTTCGGCACATTTTTTGACCGTTTTGGGCCTGGTTTTTTTTGTCTGTTTTGGGCCTGTTTTGCCTGTTTTTGCCCTGTTTTTTGGCTCATTTTTCACTGGTTTTTCAACCTGTTTCAGCCTGCTTTTTAGCTCGGTTTCGGCCAGTCGAGTGCTGCATGGAGGGTGAAAATGAGGCACTGCGGGCCCACATGTGGCCCGTTTTAGCTGCCAGAGGCATCACAGGCCAGTCCTTTGATAGTTCCAGGCCAGCCCTATGGGCTAGATTTAAGCACCCTGTGGGCTGGATCCCACCTGCGGGCCTTGAGCTTGACACCCTGGTCCAGAAGATAGGCCTTTTCTGCAGTAGTTCCTGAAGAGCCCCTGCTCTGCAAAATATCCTCCCCTTGGAGATTAGAATGGCCCCATCTTCTGGGCCTTTTGTAAAAGCTCTAAAAACCTGGCTGTGTTCCATACTGAATGTTTCATGCTGAATGTGCTAAGACCCCCATTTCCGAGATTTATTGTTATCTGTCCAAATATCTCAGCTGCTATGCATATTTACTTTGGATAAATATTTCTATTTAGTTTTTTATTGCTTTTATTGTGTTTTATAATGTTTTTATTGTTCTATTTTTTGAATTGTAAGCCGCCCAGAATCATTGATTGAGATGGGTGGCTATAGAAATTGAATAAAAAATAAATTTATTACAGCAGTCAAGATAATTAACAAGTTAACAATAAAGCCTTGGAACAGGATCATTGGTACATTCAGAGCCCTAAGCTTGAGTGCACAGCCAAGTTTTTTAAAACCTTACCAAGTATTTATGATGTAGTTCACAGACATTTTCGAATTTGATAGCAGAGTCAAAGGAACAATGATTTCATTTTAAAATGCTGTATTTCTTTTTTACAGCTTGGACTATTTACAGTAAAGGACAAGATAAAATTCATCACTTATTTTGAACATTGTTCTGTATAAAGTTATATGATACATAAATGGCCAACTGAATCTATATAGATATACCATTGCATCATCATCCTACAAGAGGATAAAGGAGAACCTTATTTTCCGATGTGCAAACATACAGATTTTCATTTGCACTAATTTATGTAATGTCTCATCTTTGAAGTGGTCCAGCAGAAGAACAGATTGTGCATATCATACAGTGGTGGGATTCAATTTTTTTTACTACCAGTTCTCTGGGCGTGGCTTGGTGGGCATGGCAAAGGAAGGATACTGTAAAATCTCCAGTCAGAGGTGGTATTTGCCAGTTCTCCAAACTACTCAAAATTTCTGCTACCGGTTCTCCAAAACTGGTCAGAACCTGCTGAATACCACCTCTGGTATCATATGCTGATGGACTAGAAAAGATTTCTGACTTCTGGGTTGTTGTTTTTTAGGAGGAACAACAGAAGGAAGGGGTAATAATAGCAATGTGGAAATCTGTGGGTAATTTGTGATCAGTAACCTTAGAGTTCCCTTGTACTCCTAATCTTTTTTTTTTCTCTGCTTTTCCTCCAGATTCTTGTACTCTCTGTGCCCTGGCTTGCCTCTTTTGTGAGTTCATGACCGTCTGCTCCCTCCTCCTGGAATGTGGGGCCTGTAGGGGCTGCCTAGAGGCTTGTTGCAACGGGGAAGGAGGGGAGCCACTATCTGAAGGCTGCTGTGGAGAGGCAGGTGGTGGGAATTGCCCCTGTGGTTTGGGCTGCGGGATGCTGCAAGATTGCTGTGGTTCCTCGGACTGTCTTGAGATCTGCCTGGAATGCTGTTCCATCTGTTTCCCAGCTTAGTTGCCACATGTCCATCCAATGTATGCAGTGGCAAGCCAGAAAGGTGCCCATTTGCCCCTCCAAGAATTCCTTCCCTAGCTTCAGAGTGAAAAAGTGGATGCTTTGAACTTCTTTTGTTATGGCCTCATATATTGTGATGCCAATGAAGTATCTCCCCGTTTTTTGAAAACATCATTCTACAACATCATACACTAGGTGGCAGCAAAGAGATATAGATACCTCTGACAAATGCCATCTAGTGGTTGTCTGGATCTTTGTAACACAAAAATGGTATTTTAACTGGGAAATACCTCCGATTGTCTTCAGACATAATGGATGGATGTTATCGTTCAGACAAATGAAGCACATTTAAAACAGTTTCATTCTGCTATACTTGGGTCATCATCAAAAGGATACATTTATGCTGTGGACATGTTAAAATTCTTCTTGAATCCTGAAATATTATCAAATCTAGTTTCTCTTCATTTGATAGTTGTGGATAGAGCTATTGGTGATGTCTCTTCCATGATGGTTGCAGTGATGTACCTATAAGATGAAGCAACTGATAGGATTTGTCCCTGATCTTCACCCTCTTTTAAAAAATGTGATTAAAGATCAGCTCCATTGACTTTGCAATATTTTTATTGGATGGACTGAAACTGGAAGATTCTGCTGCTATTAAGTCCTGCAGGGGTCTCAGACCCAAGGAAATTCCTCTAATATGATGGGATGGTGTGTGCCTTTGTTTCAAACATATATTCTGCAACTCACTGCCTGATATGTCGAACTACAGCTTCCAAGATCAACTAGACAACCTGACATTTGGGAAGGCTGACTTAGACACACTCCATTTGCCATAGCTCCACATTTTTTTATGCGCCAGAGAATATATTACTATTTTAAACAGAATGACTGTAAAATAAATTAAATTAAAGGAATAAAATGAAATGAGAGAATCCAACTTTTGCTTTTTAGATTTTGCTTTTTGTTTTCTCTTACTTTCCATGGCAAACCTCTGGCTTGCTGTTAATTTCCTATGATCATACCTGTGGAGATTTCTTATATATGCTCATCTTTATGCAAATAAATTGATTTTATAATTAGATAGCTTCAGGATAAAAAAAAACTACTTCCCTTAGACAACTGATTTGAAGACTGATGGAACATAACAAGTAGTTTTTCTATGTTTTGTGACTGTATTTTCTCCCTGGAATTTTCTGGATCAGATGCTTAACTTTGAGTAGTAGATCCTGCAATTGTGAAGGTTGATAGTGAAATTTATTGTATTGCAGCAGGTAGCACAATATTTTGACCTGAACATGATCAAGTTTATAAGAATGAATTTCTTGTTCTTTCTTGCTACCAAACTATAATAATGGTTTGATTCAGAAGCTTTGGGTGATGCTTATAAATTGTTTTTGGCTAGAATCTTTTTACTTGCTTTCTAATTCTATTTAATATTCTATCTCATATGCCTTAAATTCATATTTCATGAATGAATGTCTGAATCTTTTGCCTAGCTCATAATTGTCCCATTAATAAAGGACCATATTGTCATGTTATGATACCATTGTAAATATTGTGGAATTTAAAAGAAATGCAAGAAGTCACAGATGGATTCTTGCTACCCTGTACTTTGGTAGCTCCTACTAACAATAGTTCTCAGGATTGTGTTTACATAATATTATTAGGAATAGAGCTAGTTAGGTGTGGCATCAAGCTAGAAGCCAGGAGACCATGAGTTTGAGTCCCACCTTAAGCACAAAGGAAGGGTGACCTTGGGCCCATCACTTTTTTCCTCAGCCCTATAGGAAGGAGGCAGTGGCAAACCACTTTTGAAAAACCTTGCCAAGAAAATTGCAGGGACTTGTACAGGCATCTTAGAGAATTGGACATGATTGAATGGGTGGGGGGTGGGGGGGTAGAGGGGGAAGACATGAAATGCTGACAAGTATCAAACAAGTCAAGAGAGACTTTGTGTCTCAATATATTGCCAGCCAATCATAATATATTGGTTGGGGAAGACTGCATTGAAATCCTTAAATTATATTTATTATGCTGGGATACCTATTTTTGAGTAATCTGGCAACCAACTATGGTACAAGATTTGGATATTTTCTTAAGACATCATTAGTCTTAACTTAGTTCCTTGGCTTCGTGGTACTTAAGCCGACAGAAAACAGTCTTAATGGAATTTTAAAATGGCTGATTTTTAATCAGCTTATAGCTGAGCTAACTATGTTATGTACTGTCCAGAACCACACACATTAATAGATTTTGTTACTTTGCTTGAAGAAAAGCTGTAACAGGAAGGGTACAATTTTGTGGGAGAATGTAAATTACTTGATGGAAAGAAAAAATTCGTGTTCTTTTATTCTGCATTATTCAAACTTGCAGGGCAGGTAGGCACTTCCAACAGAGGACAACAACCTGGGAGCTGGGGGCATGGCTGGGTAATCTGCCACTGCTCTCTTTCTCATTTCTCCTCCATACATGCCAGCATTTGTTCGCTTTGCCAAATGATCAGACTGGACTAACTGAGCACATTCTTTGCATACAAATTATCCCAGGTTTAGACTGGCTTTCTCCATGCAGGGAGAAAGATGGTCAGTGGAACCAAGGTTTTCCATGGGAAGGAATATGCAAATGGGGCTGCAGAAACGTTTCCTATTTTCTTCCTCTTGCTACATCCAATAATTCCCTTCCTGCAACACACAGACAAATACACACAGTGATACACAGGTATTTTTAGGAATACTTATAATGGTTGATGGTTTGATTTGATCTGACAGAGTTTCCTGTATTCTTAGTAGCAGATGCTTTTTTGTTCTTTAGTTGTATATTTAAAAAGATACTAATTTCAGGGGGTAATTTATGTTATGTCTTACACTATTATTCCATTGTTCAATAGTGGGAAATAGCCTGCAAACACATCTGAACTATATTTACTGTCCAAATAGCACAGAAAATTCAAGAGAATGTCCTGTGGTATGAAAATGAATCTTTTAACTAAAGATGACATTG
This sequence comes from Hydrophis major, assembly GCA_033807585.1. NCBI lineage: Eukaryota > Metazoa > Chordata > Lepidosauria > Squamata > Elapidae > Hydrophis > Hydrophis major. The sequence continues at coordinate 228,224,542 of CM066329.1, forward strand.
CCCAATTTGAATTTTCTTGATTTATGTCTCTTGTCAAACAGGTCCGTGTATGGTTTATTGGTCCAATATTTCTCCTATTGGTTGGCAATATCATTTGTGTCAACTTCAGGCCTGGGATGTAGCATGCTACTGCCTCCTACTGCAGAACTGCATGTATAGCATCCAAAATATGTGGAACACAAATATCATAGTTCTTTTAGTCCTTGCTATGTGATCCCAGTTCGCTTCATTCTTGACCAGACCAAGTGGCTGGAATAAAGGAAATGGGGAACTAACCTTATATAGGGGCTGAATTTCTCTCTTCTTCTTCTTCTTGTGCCATATCTGTTATCAGCCACTGGTGATCATGTTGGCAATCCTATTTTTATCAATAGCTGCATGAAAAAGTGCTGTTGAGTTTTGTCCAAGATTTTGAAGCCATGATGTTCTTCTTCTGCCTGGACCTCGTTTGCCTTCAATCTTTCCTTGGAGGGTTAAGTGAAGTATGCTGTATTTTTCCAGGTGTCGCATCACATGTCCACAATATTCTAACTTTTCCTTTTTTATGGTTTTGATTATTTCCCAGGCGGTTTATCATCTCCTCATTTCTGATTTTTGTCATCCCAACTTACACATAACAGCCACCTGTAAATCCACATTTCACATGCTTCTCGTCTCTTCAAGTAGCTTTCTATCAGAGACCAACTCTGAACTTCCCTACCCTCCTTTATTATGTAGTGGAAAAAGTGCTTCTGGTTTGAAAACATTCAAATGCCTAAGTAAATTTACCTTGTTCCCATTCTGGACTGTAGTAAACTGATAACCAAGTACTATAGAGCAAATAGTTCTTCTGTTTTATCTTACAATGTAGACCTGATCTAAGAATCTAATGATGGCAAATGAACTGATTTGGATTTCTTCTCAGCTGTCTCTTCTCTCTAGGTCAGGGGTTGTCAAACTCAAGGCCTGCCGGCCAGATTTTGCTCACTGGGTGTTTAAATCTGGCCCATGGGGCCAATCTGGAAATAGTGAATGACTGGGCAGTGGTGCCTCTGCTAGCGAAAATGGGGTGGGGGTAAACTCAAGCCCCACCCCGCTCCCCGTTTTCAGCCTGGATGGCCTTTTGCAGCACTTTGCCGGCCCAAACCGGGCATTCCATTTTGGCTCATAAAGTGCTGCAGAAGGCCCTCCAGGCTGAAAACGGGGTATGGGTGGGCATCATGTGCCCCCCCCGTGCCCTGTTTTGGCTGGCAGGGTGCTGCAGGAGATGCCTGTCCCACCTCCCCCCCCCCCATCCGCTGGCCCTTGGCAGAGAACTAAAGTGTTGGTCTGGCCCTCAAAGAAATCCAGTTTGACACCCCTGCTCTAGGTGGTTTAAGCAAGCAACCCACCTTTACACTCTGGTGTGTTTGGCTGTGAACTGTGGGTTTGTATAGTCCTTACCATTTGAAGAACACCTGCTTGGGGGAATATGCAGTTTTCATGCCCAATTTGGCTAGTTTTGGAGATCACTTGTGGGAGGGTTTTTTTTCATATTTGCAGGGTTTAGGGGCTGTTTTGGGGCGTATATACTGTACAAGGGGCTTAGAGGCTATTTTTAAATGTATATACTGTACAAGTTTGGAGTGCTCTATCAAATTGTCATGAATGATAACTGCAAAATCATTACAGGGATGTAGATCATGCTAGGCAGGCCAGCTGTGTACGTTTGGCCTCCATTTTTGCTCCTTTGGCTATTCGCAAACTATGGCAATGTAGGCATTGTTGAAAAATCATTTGAGTAACTAACAATGGATAGTGCAAATTTTAAATTTTAATTCTTTGTTAAACAAATATACAAATTTTATCAATCTCATGAGTAAGTAGTTAGAATACAGGAAACATTATTGTGAAGCTTGGAGAGAAAGAAGCTAATTTTAAGAAATGGATCCAGAAAGTGCCTGGTGGTATTATAAAAGTATACTGCAAATACTGTCAGTGCCAAATTTATGCTCATAGAATGACTTGATATCTCACACCTCAACTGACAAGGACTGCTGAAATGCAGTATCTTTTTCTAGCAGATAAAAAAAAATATGGGTTATCATCAGAAAGTTGTAAATAATAGTGTTAAAACTTCGGAACTTAAATTAGCTCTGCACATTGCTTGCCATTCAAGTATATCAACAGTGGATCAACTGGAGGAATTAATACATGCTATCATGAAAAGACTTGGCAGCCTATCATATAAAGTGCACTTCTTTGATTAAGCATGTGCTCAGCCCTTTAACTCAGGATTCATTGCAATATTTAAATTATATGCCATGCTCATTTATCTCTGGAAAAAAATCTGATTTAACAGAGAAATAACTCTGCATCATGGTTTGTTTCTATAGTTCTAGGATGTGTAAAGCTGTGACATCTTTTCTTGGAGTGATTTTGGTGAGGCTGGAACAGCAAAGGCTATTTTTATTGCATTAATTAAATTCCTGAATGATAAGACACTATCAGTTGATTGTGCACAAGGCTTGCAACCATTGAGTGTAATACAATGTGTGACAATACAAATCCAGTCATAACATAACAATTCAATCTTTTGAAAATTGAAACAATTCAATTTTTTTGAATATACTGTGCACCTGAAACAGACTTTATCTTGTATTTCTACAACCTATTCTAAAGTACATGTCCAGGGTGCTGTTTGAACTTGGAAAATGCAGTTTGATTAAATTGCTTGAAGAACCTATGGGCTTATATTGTGCCATAATGGAATGATGAGGCAGCCAACTGCTTTTAATACATGGGCAGCAATACTATCTTATGATATCAACCATGAAGCCAATTATCTTCTGATTGGTATAGTTAATTTAGGGATTGAGTTTCATGTTATGCTTAGCAGACATGAATATGGAATACTAGCAGAGGATATTAAGGTGCTGAACCTACCTGACTTGAATTATTGAAGCAAATGCAGAAAAGGTTTCCATCAAATCTTTAGTTGATTTGAGCACAAAAGAATCATATTTTTCTAAGCTTTTCTTCTTGTCATTGTTTACTAGAAAAGAAAATGTTGTATTAGTAGAACAACAATGGAATAAACCTCATTTAATATCATGGTTAAACGCAGATGATTTTAATGTTGAACAATTCTGGGTCAATGCCATCAATCATAGGGACACAACAAGGGAGCATATGACTAATATGAAATAGATTATTTTGCATTATCACTCCTGACATTGTCTTTCAGTAATGCAGCTATTGAAAGAATTTTTTTTCAGATGAACCTCATCAAACTAAAAATGAAAAACAAAATGCAACAAGAACCACCTGGAGCCGATGTTAGTCATTTGTGCATATGCTGTATGTCCAGAAATCATACTTACTATAACAAGACTATACAATCTACAGTATGTTTACTTGTTTTACATCAAACACATACAATGTCAATAATGTATATGAAGCTGGATTTCTAGACTATGTTAGCCTTGTTTTAGAATTAGAATTAGAATTTTTTTATGTTTATAATTTACTAATATTGATAGTTAATACATCTGCAGAATCTATTATGGTGTCAAGCCACCATAAAATATTATTATACATGGTCTCCTCCCAAGGCACGTATATTTACCAGCATGTTAGTAAATGCAGTCTGGAAAATGGCTATTATTTCAGTTGAAACTGCTATGCTCCTTCCTAATAAAATGTGAGTATAGGATTTTTTCTGCCCATGGCAACAAGAACACTAAAATGTATCTATCTATATACTACTAAAACTCTCTTGTCTGTTCGTTATCTTCAAAATTTTGCATCATAGGGGAATAATTATTGAACCATAGGCATTCAACGCAAATCATGATAATTAAAAAGTAACACCATATATGTTGAGACATCCGAATGCAAATCTGTTGTATTTTGTATTCCAACCTCAGGTGCAAGTAAATAAGTTGTGTGGCTTGAACATTTCATCCTCTACACCTCAGTGCAAATTCCTGGAGTCAAACACCTTAATGACTAAACCACACCAGTTTTCATGCCATTGTTTCAATCAGATGAAGGTTGTTCTTTTACTTGTGAATAGCAGGTGATTCCATGGTACCTAGCTGTTACCCTTTTGTCGGCATAATGATGATATTTCCACCAAAACAGCAACTTAGAACTTAGAATAACTTTATTGTCACTTTCAATGCATACTAATCAGCACACATTAAAATGAAATTTTGTTGCATACAGCTCTCAAAGGGTCACCACCTCCAATATACACTACATAAACATGACTAAATAAATAAATACTCACACACATTATATGACACAGAGAAACAACACAAGTTGATGTATACATGTACATGTTGAGAAAAACGAATCTTGTGAGTTTACCAGACGAGTGGCATAGGGAATAAAGCTGCTACAGAATCTGGTAGTCCTGCTAGAAATCAAAACCTCCTCCCATAAGGGAGCAACAAAAACAGACCATGAAGTGTGGGGTCTCTAACAATGCTTTGAGCTCTAAGCACATAGTGCTTATAACCAGTATCCTGAATAACAGGAAACGAGCGTCCTATAATCTTCTCGGCTGTCCTCACCACTCTCTGAATGGACTTTCTATCTGAGGCACTGCTGCCACCAAACCAAACAGTGATGCAGTTTGTTAAAATGCTCTAAACTATGCCTCTGTTAAAAAAAAAATGGCCAGGACAGAAGAAGAAAGATGTGCTCTCCTCATCCAATGGAGGAAATGCAGACACTGGTTTGCATGCTTCACTAAGGATGACGTGTGGACAGACCAATTCAGATTGTTAGTTATCTGCACCTCCAGATACTTAATACTGTTGATCACCTCTACAGCTGCATTTTTGATATTGAGTGGAGTATGTGTCGAAGTACCCCATTTTCAGAAAAGAGGCATAGAACCATTGTATCCATTGCCATTAATGAAGGACTTGCTAGCCACAATAGCCAAAGGACGGATATTCACGAAACTAGACTTAAGAGAAGCCTATTATAGAGTAAGAATTCGAGAAGGGGATGAATGGAAAACCATGTTTAATTGCCCTCTTGGTAGTTACTACTATAATGTTATGCCATTCGGATTGCAAGGAGCTCCAGCAGTATTCATGCAATTGATAAATGAAGTGTTACATGAACATTTGTATAAAGGTGTTTTAGTTTATTTGGACGATATTTTAATCTATTCTAATTCTAAGCAAGAACATATTAATTTAGTCAGACAGGTGCTTAAAAAATTATTGGCCCAACTTTATGTGAAATTATCAAAATGTGAATTTCACACTAAACAATTAGATTATTTGGGGTATTGTATTTCAGAACAAGGAGTGGAAATGGATCCCAAAAAAGTGGAAGCGGTATTAAAATGGTAAGCTCCAAAAACCAGGAAACAACTGCAAAGTTTCTTGGAATTTGCAAACTTTTACAGACAATTTATTCCATGTTTTGCTGACATCGCTATACTACTGACGGATTTATTACGAACTAAATCCATTGGTATTGCAAATCCAAAACCAAGTACTATGTTAAAGTGGACTGACCAATGCCAAACAGTGTTTGATAACCTAAAACATCTGTTTGCAAAAGAGCCAGTATTGAAACACCCAGATACAACTCTACCATTTATCATTCAAGCGGATGCCAGCGATGTAGCGGTAGGAGCTGTTTTATTGCAAAGAAATAAAGAAAGTAATTTACAACCATGTGTGTATACGTCTAGGAAATTTAGTCCAGCTGAACAAAATTAGGCAATTTGGGAGAAAGAAGCCTTTGCAGTCCACTGGGTGCTGCTCAACTGGAGACATTTACTAGAAGGAAGCTTACAACCATTTGAAGTGTGGACCGATCATAAGAATTTAGAAGCACTCCAAAATCCACGATGGTTGTCGCCAAAGCAAGTTCACTGGGCAATTTTTTAAAAACAGTTTAACTTCACGTTAAAATACGTCCCGTCAGGGAGAAACTTTATGGCGGATGCTTTGTCAAGTCTTCCTCAGTATAATAGTGTATGAGAAAATATAATCCAACCATTGATACCAACTACTAATAGATTAGAATCTTTACGATCCACAATACTTACAACTGACTTACCTACAATATTAGCAGAAGACAAATGGTTAATAAATAATAAAAATCAAATAGAAATGAGAGATGGGATCACTTGTTGAGGAACTAATATATATGTACCGAACACATTAAGATCAATAGTATCAAAAAAATGTCATGATGTTAAGCAGGCAGGACATTATGGGTTCCTAAAAATGTTACATTTAGCAAAATGACAGTTTTGGTATGAGATCATATATAGAGAATTATGTGAAATCCTGTCCTGTATGTATAATAAATAAAAATAAAATTGGGAAGTCAGTAGGATTAATACAACCAGTGTCTGAACTGACGAAACCCTGGCAAGACATTGGAATGGACTTTATAGTTGATCTACCGGATAGCCATGGCTACACAGTGATATGGACAGTTATTGATCTGTTATCCAAACAAGCACATTTTGTCCCATGTAAAGGAATACCATCCGCTAAGAAATTAGCCGAATTATTTATAAAACATATATATCGCTTACATGGAGTACTGCGAAAAATAATATCCGATAGGGGAGTACAGTTCACATCAAAATTCTGGCAGGAGTTTATTCATTTGATTGGCTCAACACAAGGATTAAGTACAGCATATCACCCAGCCACCAATGGAGCAGCTGAAAGAAAAAATGCCATCATTGAACAATATCTTCGTTGCTACGTTAACTATCAACAAAGTGATTGGGAAGATCTGAAACGGTATGCTGAAATAGCATATAACAATACGGTACATAGCAGTACTGGTCATTCCCTTTTCCAAATAGTAAGTGGTATGGAATTTGTACCCATACCCAAATGGCCCTATAATGAAGGACACAATATAGAGAACACAAACACCTGGGCAGATAAAATGTGTAAGCAATGGAACTCAGTTCGTCTTGCTTTGAAAAAAGCGCAGGAAATGTATAAAGTCCAAGCAGATAAAAAAAGACCAGGACAAACGCAATATACTATCAGGGATTGGGTATATCTATCGACTAAATACCTACATCTTGGTTTAACTAGTAAAAAACTAAGTCCAAAATATATTGGACCATTTCAAGTTATATGGATAATCAATCCTGTGATAGTTGGTCTTTGACTTCCCTCTCGATTCAAAAGAGTTCACCCCATATTTCATATCAGTAAAACTGGCAAATATAACACGACAAGAGCCTAGATTGCATACCCCAGGACCAGTCCGTGATGACCATTATGAAACTGATGAAATACTCAATTCACGTCGTAGAAGTGGAATATTGCAATATTTAGTCCGATGGACAGGTTACCCATTAGCTGATGCATCATGGACACCGTATACAGATATATCAGTGTCTCGTTTGAGACGACGGTTCCATATAAAAAACCCTACTAAGCCGGGTGGGAGAGATGAAATACAATGTATACATGTAACTAATAATAACCTTTCTATATCAGAAGGAACAATGGTAGAGGGGGCCACCTGTCAGGATTCAAAGAGCTGACCGGTTTATCTACTGAGGTGAATCCCAACACATTGTCTTGATTGGGGAGTGCAAGTTCAATCCCACTGTTTACAATATATCAACTTGATTGAAAGGCGTTACTTACGTTTGAGGATCCCACCCCAATTCAACTTGTTTCGTGTCAGCGCGAACATGCAGCGGGGATGGGGTAAGAGTTTGTCGCTCCAACTCCTCTCATTACCCAAAACGAAACACAAACAACCATTGGGGAAATTAAAGCACAACTTGGGAATTGAAACCACACTCTGTAGGGTAATTAGTGGCGTTTAGAATTGCGGGGTGGAGGCGTGTAGGATTAATGGGGAGGGCGGATGTTAGTTAGCTGCATAGAGTGGAACAGCTTGATAAATTGTGCTGAGAGATGAATGGTCTCAGTGCTGACTTTATCCGGGATATCCGTTGTTGACGTGTTTGAAGGAAAACGAGCAAAAATAAACCTACCTATTCACAACGAATCCTGTGATTAACAGAGTTTATTACTAGAATTCCTACGTGTACAAAAGAAGGCTAACAGTATGACTATGCCAGCTCTTTTTAAAATCTACAATGATCTCCTTTCTTTTATTAACATTTAGAACCAGGTTACTTTCGTTGCACCAGTCCACCAGAGCTTTCACCTCTTCCCTATAACCATCTTCATTATTGTGCCAGAGAAGACCCACCACTGCTGTGTCATCCACATACTTCACATGATTCATAGCAGATTTGGCACAGCAGTTGTGTGGGTCATCAAAGTGAGCAAGGAAACAAACTCCCAGCCTTCTTTGAGGGGAGCACAAAGGGATTGAGTTATTTTTTAAATAGTTTTACTTCAATAGCCAAACAGGAGTCACTTCTTGATTCAGGGTCAGATGTTCAACTGGGATGGGTTTTGGTGAGGACCATCACAGTTGAAAGTGATTCTGAAGGTTGGGGGAAACAGGTGGTGTGGATGCAGGGGTGGGATTCTACAGGTTCCACTTATTTGCTAGAACTGGTTGTTAACATTGTAAGCAGTTTGGAGAACTGATTGTTAGAAGAAATTACTGGCCTGATCCTGTAAGGAAGGCAGGAAGGAAACATTCTGGTGTTGCTTACAGAAACTGCCTCTCCCTTAACCCTTATTACATTTTTGGCAGGACTAGACTTCCTGTCTCAGGAACATCTCTGGAGTTTTTTCCCCCTCCTTTGCTGGTACTTTCTTTGTGTGGAGTGACCATTCAAAGTTACAACGGCCCTGAAAAAAGTGACTTATGACCATTTTTCATACTTACAACTGTTACAGCATCCCCACAATCAGGAGGCCAGGCAAGGAGATGCGTGCCTCCATGTGAGTGATATTGAGTTGGCCACACCCAGCCAATAACATGACCACCAAGCCATGTTATTGGGTGCACCAACTAAGCCACACCCACAGAACCGGTTGTTAAAAAATTTGAATCCCACCCCTGTGTGGAAAGGACTTCAGCTGGAAATGTACGCCTCTGATGCTGCATTCCTTTCTGATGCTGCAGTCCTGTGTGCAATCATTTCACTTTTCCTTTAAAACACGACTAAGACGAGGGTCTACCTGTATATCATGGAAGGAAGAGCCTAGTGATTTGACGCCCTGGAGATAATTCATAATTGAAGTTGCGATTTACTGTGCAGATACCTCAGTTCTGTCCAAGAGTCGAAGAGAAAACGCAGCAAGTCTTCAAAAATAAAAAAGGTAACGCATGCTAATGATATAATTAGTCAATTATAATAATGTAATTAACTAATAATAAAGGGCTGCCACTGGAGGCAGCAGCCCCGACGCGCGTCGGCGGCCCCTAGGGGCCAGAAGCCGCGTGACATCAGTGGCCAAAGGCTCCTCGTGGAAAAGAGCCCGGTCTTGCGGATTATCTGCTGCTGCGATGTACCATTGGCCAGTTCATCCGTCCTTCTCTTCTCTTCCCGTTTCCACGAGCCTCCTTTTCAATCGGGAGGAGAAGGAGAATAAGCAATCCCCGTCGTCATGGCTACAACCGATGGTCCCGCCCCTGCTCACTGCTGCTATTTAGGGCAGTTTCAGCAGCAAGGCTGCTCCTAGCCGCCCTGGATCCCGCCGCCGCGGCTGCTGGTGCCATCCCCGTCACAGGGGCACCTTGCAAGGCAGGAGATCCAAAACCGGCTTCAGCGCTGGCGGCGGAGACAGTAAAAGAGGTAAGGAGTCGGTCTCCTTCGGCTGTTTCTTTTCCCGGCTTGGCCGTAGCTGGAGGATACCCTGTCCTGGCTGGATTGCCCAGGCTGTCCTGGCTGCAGGGGGGCTGGAGGAGAGCAAGAAGCGAAAGATCCCGGCTGGAGTGGGGGACCGACTGGGGCTTTGGTGGGGAAAAAGTGGCCGGCCGGCTCATGCCCTTCGCGAGGATGTCGGGGAAAAGAGAGAAAGAGAGAGCTGGATGGATTATGGCATACTGCAAAAGTGATAGGATTTGTCAGGGGAGGAATAACGATGGATAAGATGGGACAAGGCCGAGGAAAAGGCGGGTGGTGGGAGGCCAAGTAAACACAGAAGCTATGGGATAATGTCGTTTTCTGTCGGCTCTTATCACATGCAAGCACACATGGGCCAGCTACTTACCTGCAACATTTTGGACCATGCTATCTGGGGCAGAGAGGGGAGGGATCAACAGGGACAAGCCATCCTCTGGGAACATGGCTTTAGCTCTGTCATGATTGTCAGGACAGAGGCCTGCACATGGAGTCAGGAAACCTCATCTCCATGGGGGGGATGTGGGGGTCTCCTGTTTTCCAGAGCATCCCCCTAATGCCCCAGATAAAAGCCCATTTCTTTTCCAGGGGTCCCAGGACATTTGCTCTGTTGCCTCATTTCTGAAAATGGGGTGCTGATCTTTGTCACATAATGATGCATGTATGACTCAAGGAAATGACATCCAAGGGAGTCCAAAGAACTGCAGGGGTGTTATTCTCCACTCAGACAGTAATTTAGCCTATATAACAGTAATAGGCCTGCTGAAATAAAATCATCCTCTTGTATGCATTTAGTGATCTCATGGCTGATAAGCAAAAATGTGGGAGTCACTCTAGAACTGATAACAACCAAGATACTGCAGTACAGTATTGATTATTAGAAACTCTAGAGCAGGGGTCTCCAACCTTGGCCCCTGGAAGCCTGGTGGACTTCAACTCCCAGAATTCCACAGCCAGGCTGTGGAACTCTGGGAGTTGAAGTCCCCCAGGCTTCCAGGAGCCAAGGTTGGAGACCCCTGCTCTAGAGGATTTTTAGAATTGGGGATTAGTACCAAAAGTTATTACCACTTTGCTTCCAGGTATAAGGCATGGAAAACAAATGGTCTGTTCCTTATCTTTAACTTGCCTGCCTGCCTGAACCCTGTGACTAAATTACGTTTGTATCATTTACCCATATTCTATCTTTCATCAGTTTTTTTAATTATATGTAATTCATTCTCAAGAATTCTTTCAATGTATTATCCCCCCTAAGTTAGGGGATTGTTGATGATCAAAACATTTAAGTGGTCCATGCTTAGCTAGTGAAACAGCACATGGTCAAAACTAAAATATTTGGAACATGAAAGTGATCATTTATCATTTTTGTAGAATTGAAAGCATTTCCTGTAATTGCTTTAATGCAGCAAGCAAAACATTCATGGCCGTAGTGAGACTTGAATAAAATTTATTTGAAGTATTTATTTTGTCTTTTGGCCCCCATACTGTGTACCAAGTCTCAGAAAGGTTGGCTTAACTAAAGTTATTAATGAATATGTCTTAGATAATTTAATAACCCACACATAAAATTATAACCACTATGCTGGATGAAACTAGCACCTACTTGAGCTAGTTTTTCTTACATGTCATAAAATTTCAGCTCCTTTCACATAGAAAATTTATTAATCAGAAAGATGACTAGTTAAAAAGCCTTTTTTTGACATGTCAGCTTTCAATATGCAGGAGCTCAGATTTTTAGTGATAGAATTTGGATGTACTATAGCTGCTTCATTCTGCAGGCTAGAGCAGTCCAGTCCAGAAAAAGCTTTTTGACTTCATTCTACACATTGTATAATCCTTTTCAGATTTATTTGAACATGCAGAGATGAAGGAATGGGATTACACCCTCCTGATCTCCATGTGCTCAGAGTAAGATTTAATGAATTTAAAAAAACCCCAGCACTTGTGAGATGGATGGCTATATAAGCTTGGTAAATAAAAAATTTAAGGCTTCTGAATATATATAGGGAGATCTATATGTTCACAACTATGCAGAAGGGCTCCTTTAAGAATGTATTATGAATGCAAGGAAGTCAGGCACATGCAATATTACTGCCCACTATATCCACTGAATACTAGAAATGATTTCTGAAAAGAACAAGAAATTAGTTTTTCCTAACTAATTTCTTAACTTCAGGCATATATGGGAGATCACAGAAATACTGCCCCACATACTGTGTGTAATGATTAGGGAATTGATTTTCATTTTTAAACATTGGTTTTCAGCTTCCAAGAGGGCATGGCAGTAAAATAGAAATGTCACTGAGGGGACAGAGCAAAAATGCCAGGCCTGATTTTTTTTTTTTTTAATTGAAGAAGGGGATCACTCATAATAGATGTGCTTATTAGAGTTCTTTTGCTTAAAAATACTCAACACTGAATTTGGGAGCTTCTCTAGGAGTTACAAAAAATAGATTAGGGTCCATGTGTGGCCTCCTAGAATTGGGTGGCCATAAATTACCTTTCCCAAAGCCCTTGAATTTTTCAGACTGCAATTTTCTTTTCTGCAAATGTTTTTTCATTTAATGGTTTTAACAGCTGATTGGCATAAAAAGAATCTCCAAACATTTTCCTAAGTGTTTTATAATTATTATCACAGATTTATCGTGATAAATAATTGTTCTCTGATTAGGGTATTGTTCTCTGATTAGGGTATAGTAGCCTCTATTGCTTGAACTGCAGTGTAGTTCATATGTTTGTAGCATTTAAACCAAATATTTTTACATTTAGATTTAATCATGGGGAAATATTCTATATGGATTGAGTCAGCTCCTTACCCAACATGGGCACATATTTTTAGTGTTCAAATTGGTCCAAATTAAGTTGGTTCTTTTTAGAAATGTGATCCATATCAAATTGGATCTGAATGGAATCAGATTCATTTTCTGAGTTGATTCAGATGTTTTAATCTAATCTAAGTTGCACACTTTTAATTTATATCTCCTCTGTGGCTGTCCTTGCTCAAGGAGTCATAGTATTTCAAACGACAGTTGGAAATGAAGGCAAGTACTATGTGTCCATCTGTCCGGCTGCTATCTATCAAGTTGACCGCTCACTTGGTAGCTGGGTTTCAGATTTGTAGATTCTATCACAGGCCTTTGTCATTTTTTAAGGTTCCCCCTTCCACCATAATGCGATGGAGAAATTAGGTGGTTTTAAAATGTTGGGCTAATTGCTACCAAGTCCGATTCCCTATTGCTCAATCAGAACCTGGGATCTATTTTAAATGCTGTGGCTGTTACTGCCAATACCAAATATTTGGTCTTATATTACTGGGGGAGTATAAATAACTGGCAATGGGAAGAAAGGAAAGAGCAATGAAGACAAGGCCCCATATATCTCTTGCTTTGTCTCAGGTAGGCATAGGACAATTCTGTTTCCCGTTTGGCTACTTAAGACAAACATAGTTCCCTCCATGCTCTCTTTTTTCTTCATAATAATTGACTAAGATACAGTTGACTGAAAGTGGATTGATCTTTGGTTTACAGCTAATCAGTGAAGTTAATGGCTAGTGGAAATTTGAACCCAGATTTTTCATTCCTGGTTCCAGATTTCTATCCAGCTTGCTATAATGACTCTTAAAACTAGTTTCCTTTATCTGTATAGCCATGACATGGATGCTGTACCATAATCCAACACGAAGACCACAGAATGTGGGACAAGTATATGTAGAAAGCAGGTGAGGGATGTCTTGTATATGAGAAAAATACTCTTTAGCATAATAGTGATACTGTCAATATAATTTAGAATGATCTGGATACTTTTTGCTAAAAAAATGCAATAGTTATGTTTTAGTAGACAAAAAGTTATCTTTAGCAATGGTAAAAGTTGAAGCTGTTTGCTAAACCATAGTACATCTCTCATGGATTCTGTCTTATATGACTGACAGAAGTTTCCATTATTTTAGATGGAGCGTTGTTGTTCTCAACGCTTTGGACTAGAAATGGAATCTAAGTTCTTGTACCTGAAATTTCATGCTGTGCCAATGATCTTGAATCATAATTGTACTTAGAGGATTTATTTATTCATTTGATTTTGTTTCGCCTTTATTACTTTGTAAGTAATTCAAAGTGGCAAACATTTCCAATTCTCCTTCCTCTTCTTTTCCCCACAACAACCCTGTGAGATGTGTTGGACTGAGTGAATGACCAGCCAGCGAGATTTCTCTTAGGAGGTGGAATAAGAAGAGGGAATGATCGTGTTACACTATATTGTACATAATTTGTGACAGCATAGCTTGTAGGTGGTTTCTTTTTGTACTATCAAGTTACTGCAAAGAGAGGAACTGTAAATTCAGGACACGTGTTTATGTTTTTTTATTCATTCATTAGATTTATATGGCCTCCCAATTAATAGAACATAATCCTGGATGACTCACAATAGCAACATACAAAAATAACTTTTAATAAGAAAATTAAAGCTTTTAAACACACACACACACAAACACACACTTCAGATGCTATAACGCTCCTATCCCAAATATACATGTGTTGAATTCAACAATGGCTGCCTTTCTTTTCCCTCTAGTATCTTATGCCTAGTGCATATTAAAAAGTAAACTCCCTTCATTAAATATTTGGAGCATACCAGAAAGATATCATTCTACACAGCGGCTGCATGCTGAAATATAATGCCCTTTCTTTATGACTTACTGTGATGTGTTAAAACCACTTATTTATTGTAGAATATCAGTTTATGGTCTTTTTTCTTTGGAAATATTTGGAGCTTTTTTAGATCACTTACTGCTGAAACCTAGTGGCCCAATTTCTCACCATTTTGAGGCAGGTATCATAGAAAAGCTGTAATGTAAATCCTACAATGGGATTAACATAGTTTAAAGAACAACAATGCTACTTCGTGCCAAAACTTTTCTTCAAACTAGGGGAAAAATCCCTATCTAATTTGTATCACCGACTAGGGTCCTGAGAGTCCACTCCTCCCCACCAAAAAAAATCAGTGGTGGCTTCCAGTCCACCCACAACATTGTTTAATCATGGCTTCACATTTTGAATAAAATAGCACTTATATACCGCTTTACAATGCTTTACAGCCTTCTCTAAGTGGTTTACAGAGTCAGAATATTGCCCCCCAACGATCTGGGTCCTCATTTTACTGATCTTGGAAGGATGGAAGGCTGAATCATCCAGGAGTCAATAAAATTTTGGTTGTGCATTATTCCAGGATGTGGTTTTAATTCAGTGCAGTTGTTAATCATACTTGATTCCAGAATCTCCTGGTGTTTTGGTTGCCCACTCAAGCTTGTGATATCTTCCCCCCCTCCCATGTTTTCTTTTTTTCTTGTCAGGGGTTTTATGTGTGTTACCAATGAACAGTGGAGAAAAGAATGTCCACTGATATATGTGTATATTATATATACTGTATGTACAAATAGGTATATTTTAACTACATAGAAATGCAAGTAATGTTGAGAATTGGGAATATGCCTGTTGGCAGGTTTACGGTGAGGGACAGGATAATTTGTAGAGCCCTGCACTTTCAACAAACTTTTTTTCTTTCTTTTTTATTTGTTTGCGTACGGTTTTCATGGGCTAAGGCTCAGCAGGTGGCAAGGAGATAGTCAAGCAAACAGCAGACCACAATGCTGGGTCCTGTTGCACAGGTTTAACAGGTATGAGTCTTTCAGTCAGGGTGTATGAGGTATTTTGGACTACACTGCCTCCATTCATAGAGTTGGAAGGGGAGGTCATCATCCAACTCCCTTCTCAGTGTACAATTCACTACTACCTGTCTCTGACAGGTGGCTGTTTTTCCTTTGTGAAAACCTTTGGAAAATAAGAACTCAACAGTTCATATGGCAGTCATTTCCATTGATAGACTGAACCTGCTTTCCCCAAATTTTAACCCACTGGTACTGGTCCTACCCTCTTTGGTAATAGACAATAATTCTACTCCTTCTTTTGTATAAAAATTCAAAATATAAGTGAGCATATATTTCAGTTCTATAGGCAAACATATTCTGATCTTTAATCCATTCCTCATAAGGCTTGGCTTCCAGATTCTTCATCATCTTATGAATTTGCTCCAACTGGCCATTGTTGTCTTGGAACTGTGATGTCCAGAGCTGGACCCATACTCCAAATAGCGTCTGACCAAGACAGAATTGGGCAAAACAATTATTCCCCTTCATCTGGTTGCTGTGTCTCTGTTAGTGCATCTGAAAATAGCATACATGTTAAGTATCTTTTGAACCATGTCAGTGTCTCCTCACAGGACAAAGTGAACCAACCTCTGGGGGCCCTGCGAAGCCCCCCAGCTGGATGTGGGGGGCTCAACCTGGCTCCCCGAAGTGAGATCCCTGGCTGTGCTGACTGTGGCGCAGTCATGGGGGGTGCTGGCCCCCATGTCCATGACTGGAGATCTGAACGGATTGAACCCTGTGGCATTAGGTGAGTCCAACTCAGAGGGCTGATGAACACAGGATTTTGAATGAGGGGGGAGATGGAAAATAAGCTCCTTGGCCCATATAATATTCATACCTTCTTAACGTCCCTTTTTCCCAAAGCTGCAGCACACGGCAGAGCCCCCAGGTGACTTGTGAAACTCGCATTCCTGCCACAGAGACCACCCCAGCTGCAGGAGGTAAGTTTTGGGGGTGTAAAAAGGACAGACACTGAAGAGATATAGGGTGGACTGTTGCTTGGCAATTAGTTTTTCACATGGTGCTCACAAAGGTTCAGCAACTTTGTCTCTGATTAATTTCCACTGAATTATAATTGGAAGCAAAAGGCTATTTAATTTGATCCTACCCCTATCTTTTGTGAATAACGGCAAGACCTTATGCAGCATTAATTAACTAACTATAAATTGTTTGTGTTTTATACTCATATTTCCACTTACTTGTGTTTTGGATTTATAGGTAATAAGCAAAGGGAATCTGCCATGCAGAAATATTTGTTACTATGGCAGAGATCCTGTTTTATTTTGTTTACAATAAAAAAAAATACAGGTATGGTAATACAGGTATTATACAGAGGTAGTATTCAGCAGGTTCTGACCAGTTCTGGAGAACCGGTAGCAGAAATTTTGAATAGTTTGGAGAACCGGCAAATACCACCTTTGACTGGAGATTTTACAGTCTCCTTCCCCTGCCACGCCCACCAAGCCACGCCCACAGAACTGGTAGTAAAAAAAATTGAATCCCACTACTGGTATTATATACAAGTAGTCCTTGATTTACGACTATTAATGGAACCCGTCCATCATGATGGTAAATCATGACTATAATAAATCAGATCACCTATGTGACTGACTCGATTTTACAACCGTTTTTTTTTTTTGTGGTTGTTGAGTGAACTCCGTGATCAGTTTTGTGGCAGATCAGAAGTAAATGCTGGTTTTCAGCAAAACCATCATAAAAAAATGGACGTGTGACTCCAGGATACTACAAATGACCGTAAATGCAGATTGGCTGCTGAAAGAACAAAATGCAGTCATGTGACCACAGAGGTGGGGTGGGGGGCAGCTGCCAGAGCTTTGGAACTGGATCATAAGTACTCCCAAAGAGGTCCATTGTAACTTCAAATGATCACTAAACAACAGGTCGTAAGTTGAGGACTGCTTGCATTGTTCTTACTATAGTAGTGAATTAATTGGTAAACCATTACTATTGATATATATACAATATAAGATAGATTTTTCTCCCCCTATTAGCTCAGATCACACAGTTTAATAAAGCCAGAAAGCCAGAAACAGTAAAATCTCTCCAATAGCGGAACTGTTATGTACATCTCTTTTTGTAAGAGAAAAACAATGAGATAAAAAAGGACATGTATAATAAAATAAAAATATTATTATTAAAAGAAAAGAATAATCAATTATCCAAGATTAGTTAATGGTGTGATTTATTGTGTAGTTAGAAGCACAAAATACTTTGGGAGGATATTTTTGAGTCCTTATTCAAAAAGAAATAACCGTCCATAGAATTCCCTGTCTGGAAATTTCTTCAGAATCAAATAAATGACTTGACTTCCCTTGGAAGTCAATGCCTTTTTTTTTTCCTTTTGCCTTATGCAATTCCCTCCCCCGCCCCCTTATTTTCCTACTATTTTCTTTTGTATTTTATATTATAAACTTATAAAGAAAATGTGAAAAAAGATCAGATGAATGAACTCTGTCTAGAGGCCTTATATAGGGAGCAGCATAGTAGCATTGGCTTAGAGTTTCTATGAAACCAGTAGCACCTGGACATAAGCCAAGTTACATAAGAAGTACCCTTAAAATGTTCAAAAGGGACTGCTGAGGGCAGTGTATCCAGCCTGTCTAAAGTGAAAGCCTGACAAAATTTCAAAATTGTTGGTAGATTTTATTTGTGTTTGGAACTTGTAGTTTTAATTTTGGACTTTAAGATTAGTAATCGTTAATCTTCTTGTTATTAAAAAATATTAAGGAAGTGGATGGAAATCTTGAGAGGGGAGAACTGTTTGTCCCTGCCTGTACTTCTTCAGTTAATTAAGTGGACATTTTGTGAAGGAGTGCAACATTTAGGCCTTAGGGCAGACTTAAGAAGAACTAGCTCAAATTGGTTAAACTGAGAAAAGACTCCCCACGTAAACCATCCTGGCCCCATAGAGCAGGGGCTCTCCAACCCTGGCAACTTTAAGACTTGTGGACTTCAACTCCCAGAATTCCTCAACCAGCAAAGCTGGGAGTTGAAGTCCACAAGTCTTAAAGTTGCCAGGTTTGGAGACCCTATTCACAGAAGAAGGCAAAATATAAACTTTAAAAAATAAAAAATATATTTTAAAAAACTAGATGTCAACGAAGGATTAGTGCTTTCTGATCTCTCTTTTTTTTTTTTTGACATCCCAGATATGACAGCCCAACTAAAAGTGATCTGTTTATAATTTTGGCAATCTGTCTCAGCAGTTCACTTGGGGTAAAAGAAGGAAGTGTGTGAAAGAGCACGGAAGGGAGAAAGAAAGCAGGGCTGTTCCTGTTGACAGGAAGATGAAAGTAACTGCTTTGCTGCTGGTGGGGAGGACAACAGTGCCAAAATGACCAGTGTGACCAGTGATCAAAGCCTCTTCTAGCCTATATAAAAAAAGGGGAGGGCTTTGATAGCTCAGTCATTGGCATTTTGATGTCATTGCCCCCCCCCCCCCGACCACTCTGGCTTCAAGTAATAGGTTTTGAGTGGCATGAAAAAAGCAGCAAGTACATGTAGTCCTTGATTTATAACTGGTTGCTTTGTAACCATTTAAAGTTACAACAGCCCTCCCCAGGCCTACTTATGACCCAGATTCAGAGATCTGATGGCTGTCTCTCCACATGATCACATAACCATGTTTTGGGTGCTTGACAGCTGGCCTGCATTATTGGCCATTTGCAGCCTCCCTAAGTCACATAACTGATTTGCAATGGTTTTTTTTTTTTTTTTTTGCTGGAAACTGGCATTTATTTCCAATTTCCAGAAAAAAAAACACCTTTGCAGACAATTGTAGATTTGCTTAATGACTGCTGCTAAAGAGATAATAAAATCGGGGATGGTCACATGGTGACTCACTTAACAACCAGCATAATTTATGACCGTAATTTTGGGCTCAATTAGGGACATAGATTAAGGACTACCTATTTGCTTTTGTTATCAATATAGTTTTACCTCCCAAAAATATGATTTTCCTGTAGGGTTTTCTCCCTTATGTATAGCACTAAAACACAGAATAGAATAACAGAGTTGGAAGGGAACTTGGAGGTCTTCTAGTCCAACCCCTTGTTTAGGCAGGAAATTCTATACCATTTTGGAGAAACGGTTGTCCAATCTCTTCATGATGGGCTTAGAATTCTGTACCTTAGTGTAGATAGTTGAGGGACCTAATTTTCTTTCTTAGGGAGCAAAACATGTTAGATCAGGAGACAGAAAGAGAGAAGGGATGTCCTACTCATGCTTATATGTGTCCACTGGACTGGATTTATTTCTGCCTATTGCCAACACGTAGTCCCTAAGGAATACAACTCTTGAGAGACATAATTTTCATGTCCTGCCTTTGGGACACCATCCCATCCATCTTCTCAGCCTTTATTACAGTCTTCTCTGGTACTCCTGAGGAAAGGAGGAACTGACTTAAGACAAAAGACATTTTTCAGATCCAGATCTGATATCAAATGTAAGCTGCAATTTTAGGCCTTGTTATTAACTCAAGAGGGAAAGTCCCCTCAGGAAATTTCAAGGCACCTGGGATGATCTCACCTCTGCCATACCAGAAGCAGTTAGATAGTTAGCTTCCTCTGATATCAAATTATAACTCACGGCCTGTGGGCCGGATGCATCACACACTGGCCACATTCAGGCCCGGTTTATCAAAGGGAAAAACTATAGCTTATTTAAACTATATTTGTATATCGGTGATTGCATGACCTCTATAGATGCCATATGCTAAATAAATCAACTTGAGGAGGGGAAGCCCAACTGAATTCATTGAGGCTTATTTCTGAGCTGAAGTGGGCAGGATTACCCTTTTTCAAACTCAAACAGATGAATGGCTAGTTTGTAATCATTGTATAGCCCAGCATTCCATAGCAATGACTAATCTTGGCTCAAGTTGGTCTGAATGCTTGAAATTCATTGAAATTTCCTATTTTACCCATTTAAATGTGACTGTGAATATGACATTTTGCCTCAGATTTCAACTGTTTTATTATCTTGTGTTTTAGCAAGCATTTGCTTATTTATTTATTTTCACATGTATACCCCACTTAAACCAGTTCTGCACCGGATTACTAAAGCTGCTCATAACATGCATCAGTCATAAATCTATATGAAATTTCATATCTGTAAAAATACTTTCAAATACTAAATGCTATGATACACCACCAATTGAGTACTTGCTTCATCAAGTACTAAGTCTCATTGCTTATAAGCTATTAAATATTATGGAAAACTAGAAATGGTTGCATGTCAATGACTTAATCTGTTACATAAAATAGGTCAGGTACTGTCCTGTACTGGTTCTGCATTTGACAAATGATAATATCTGATACAAAAATTTGGGTGAGATATTTAGCTTTGATTCAATCCTCACCTTGACTTAAAGCAGAATTAAGCAACCGAGTATCATGTGGAGGCTTAGATGTCCACTCCACTAGTCCTTGCCAGCATGGCCGGTGGCAAGACCTTGGGTGAAGTGTGGTTCCAAACAGCTGGAGCAGCTCAAGTTGTCGTCCCTTTGGCCAAAGGATGCTGTGTTGTTGCCTGTCATGCATAGACCAAGATAGCTCTCTTTGTTTTCCTTCCACCTTGCAGTGAATGTCGTAGTAGTAGTTGACGGGAACTGTATCCTCCAATATACCCATCGTCAGTCACCTTGTTCCTGCCTTTCTGATGGGCAGCCTCTCTTGCCCCGACGCCCTCCACCAACTTACGGTGCTGTAACCCCCAGTCCCATTATCCCCAGAGGCCCAGCTTGCGGCCAAGAAGCTGGACCGGCCCCATCACGCAGGACCCGTGGACTCAGCGTCCGCTGTTGCACCAAAGCCTGTCTGGGCGATGAAGAGGAACATGCCGAGCGGCACCTCCATCGGGGCCCGCCCTGCAGCCTCCTTACCCCCGTGCCCTTGCCCTGCAGCCCTTCTGGGCCCTGGTTTGGAGTAGGATCCCTCAGTGGAGGCAGGCGAGGGGCTCGGGTTGTGAAGATCTGGGACCGGCAGCGATGCCCTTTATTGGAAGAAGGAGATGTCATCGCCAAGGTGAATGGGGCTGACGTCCGAGATCTGAGCCCTGGAGAAGTGGAGAGTGTGTTGCAGGAGCATATGCGAACAGGAGATGTGATCCTTCTGGTGGAAAGGAAAGGTGAGCGACATCAGCTCCAAGAACAAAGGCTGTGTGGCTTTCTCCCTAAGTCTCTTGCTTAGCTCTGCCAGGCTGGGTTGGCATTTTGCTTTGCTTGCCTTTATGCCTAGGTTGATCCTGACAGTTGGAAGCAATCAGGAGGGAGAGCTCTGATCACTGCTTAGGCGGGAGTGGGGTGACAAAGAACCAGAGTTCAAAATCTCTGCCAAAGAAGCAGCACTCTATAACTGTCAGACAAGGAATTCATGTTTATATGGAAGTTACATTAAATTAAGCTAATACAATTTGCAAAATGGCTGTAAGCATTGTGCCATTATTGCTAAGAACAAGGTCCTCATATCTCATTTTAGTCACAGTTGGAATCTGATCTTAACCACACACCTGCATTAAAATCTTCCCTTAGGCAGTTTTCATAAGAGCAGCAACACTACATGCTTAGTACAGATGCAACAGCGTTTCCTACAATGAATGATGCATGAAGGGAAGACACATACCTTAAAACATCCATTTATGTACATTGGAGAGCTGAGGCCTAGTAGAAATTTCCAGGGTGCTTAGTTCTGGTTATTGAAGAATGCATATCTCTTATAATTCATATTGCATTCTTGCATCAGGAGACACTAAAAACATTCCTGTATCCAAGGCCATCCCAAGACACTTTGATGCTGAGGCCAAGTTGAGAAGCTGCGTTCTTCCATCCCATGTGCAGAAACCTGCCAACTCTAATTTCAACACTGGCAATGGTCCATCACCACACCTGAGAACAGTTAAAAGGTGTACACATGGTCCTTGCATCAAAGGGAAATGAAGAAAGAGCTTATAATACCTGAAGTATCTGCTACCTGAAATGTCTGCTTCAGTTACTCAATGATGGGACTAGTCTTCTTGGATTCAAATGCAGTCCCATTGCTATCTGTAAGGGATGCAACTCTGAATGATTTGGTGTGTATGTGAGAGTGCCTTTGAGTCAGTGTTGACTCAACAACGTGAACTATTCTATGCCATTTTCATAGCAAGGTTTTTCAGAAGTTGTTTACCTTTGCTTTCTTCTTAGAGCTGAGAGAGTAAATGACTAGCCCAAGTCACTCAACTAGCTTCATATCTAAGGTAGAACGGTAGTCGTGGTCTCCCAGTTTCTAGTCTAGTGTCTAAACCATTACACCAAACTAGCATTCAAAAGATCTTAGATTATGCATGTAAGCTTAGGCACCCATTTCAACACATTAATGCTGCTTTGCTGATGCTCACTCCATCATGCCATCAGTGCCTTACAACAGAAGAAGCCTTGAAGCAAGAGTACATCAGTCTTGGTTCATGCAAAGAAGTTTCTATATTGCCCAATGCAGCTCTCATCCACACACAATATTCAACAGTTCCGGTTCGGATCAGAAGCTGCCGTATTTTATCATAAATGCTGGATGTGTCTTCTAACTGGGGTATAAATGTTGAAAATAGGTAAATGGCTTGCCTGTGACACTCATGCCACTTCTTTCCACAAGTGAGTTGTAATAAATAGTACTGTATTCATTGAGTCAGAAAAATATACTCTGAGATCTGAGAAAATGGGGCAGTAGCCCGGTTATATTACTCTCTTGAGGGAAGATTGTAGAAGGCAATGAAAAACTTTTATGTAAAAATTGTATCATTTTTTTAATGAAATTTCAGATTGTGCAATACTGATTTTGATTCTTCTCCATGATCTCCTATTTCCCAATCTATTAGCATTTTGAATTTTAACAGTCGGACTGTTGGAATATGTATGCATGACTTTTGTTTCATCTGTTCAAAGGGATCGCCTTTATTGTTTAGTCAGCTTCCCCAACCTGGAAATTTGGGCAGTTGTACAAGTAGTTCTCACTTACCAACTGCCTTGTGCACCAGTCATTCAAAGTTACAACAGTGCTAGAAAAAGTAATTTGGGACCAATCTCTATATTTGTGACTTTCACAGCATTCCTCAATCACTGATCACCATTTGTGTACTTTGCAACCGGCTTGCAACAGGCAGACTTAATATAGAAGGTAAAAGTAAAAGCATTAGTCATGGTCAAATGATTCTCCAATTAGGGACTGTATTGCTTACTTAATGACCAAAATGGAATGAAAGTCATAAGCCCAGTGATGGCCACATGATTTTCCTCTTAGAGTTGCTAAGTTGCCAGTCCCAATTGAGGCTGCTAAGTGAAGACTACCTGTATTGCATCTCACATTCACCAAATTAGAAAAGACTGGATTAAATAATGATGTTAGTATACAGTTAACTAAATACTTTTATATATCAGCACTTAAAAAGTCAAAAGTACAGGTAGTTCTCAAATTACGACCATAGCTGGGCCCAAAATTTCTGTTTAAAGCAAAAGTTTTGCCCCATTTTTATCATCTGTCTTGCCACAGTTTTTAAGTGAATCACTGCAGTTGTTAAGTTAATAACACAGTTGCAAAGTGAATCTGGCTTCTCCATTGACTTTACTTGTCAGAAGATCACAAAATGTGATTGCAGGACCCCGGCACACTACAACTGTCATAAATATGAGTTAGTTGCCAAGCATCCAAATCACAGGACTATGGGGATGCTATAACAGTTGTAAGACTGAAAAATAGTCGGAAGTTACTTTTCTCAGTGCTGTTGTAACTTTGAACAGTCATTAAATGAATGGTTGTAAGTTGAGGACTACCTGTATTCATATTTCATACCAAATCATGGTTTTCAGCATTTCAAAAGCTAACTGTAGACTCCACTGATACTCATGTTTTTCTTCTCTTTTGAAATCACAAAGAGGAAATCAGAAGTTTCTATCTGGGATTTAAAAAATAAAGTCTTTTTCACGATGAGCTTAAACTTCTGCCAGGATTTAGGGATATATCCAAGTAACTTTTTTTGATAGCAGAATCGATCTGTCATTTCAGCTGTAGCCCTGGTATTCCCTGGAGGTTTCCCATCTAGCTACAAACCAGATGTAGGTGCTTCTATCTAAACGTTACTTCAATAGGTTGTCTTATCCTATTGATCCCTATATGTTGGTGGAGAATCTGGAAACCATGAATTCTGCTTTGGGCATGAAGCCAGCTGGGTGACTTTGGGCCAGTAACACCTTGCCTTCCTAGGAAGAAAGTAAGGGCAACCAGTTCTGAAAGACCTTGCCAAGAAAACTACAGGGAGTAGTGATTACCAAAACTGTGTTATAGTGAATTACAAGTTAACAATAATAATTATTCTGTTTGAAACCTGACTTTTCTGTACAGAAAATAGCCATCTTTAGCTTGCTTCCACAAATAAAAGTTAATACATAGCTTGACCAGACCTGGAAAAGGTAACAATCTGCACTAATGGACAACTAAGAAAATGTGCAAACTTTAGAAAAGAATAGATTTAGTTTCATGAAGTGAATCAACCTGGTGTCAATATTAATTGCTATGTGTAACATGCATCCATATTACTGCATCCAGTTTGGTGTTGGCTTCTAGATACTGTAAACATTTACAGTTAACTCTGAGACTAGAAAAGATTACTGCATAATGGAGGCCAGTCTAGACTAGTAAATATTCACATAGCTTAATTTATTGAATTTAGGCATTGCCAGAGTTACAATGTAACATTTTTTTTAAAAAAAATACAATTCAAAATAAAACCAACAAAACTAATACAGTAAGTCGTGTACATATACCCGCAGAAGGCAGTAGCATCGCTAAATGGAAGCGTATCCCTGACAGCATCCAGATGGAAGACACGCATTTCACCTTAAGCTCCATTGAAGAAAGGCAGGATATCAGTGACATAGAGCAGATTTTTGTCACAATTTATCTGATGCGAGTTTATATCACCAGTTAATAGGGAAAAAAATCTGTTTCTTTCAAAATGAAAGCTAAGTATAGCAAATACTATCATGAATGGCAGTATTCATTTGCAAAGATCTATCAAATTGATTTATAATTGTACTCTCTCACTCATGTCAGCTATTGACTCAAAGGTAAACTTGTAATGATTTGCTATGCTTGGGTTCCACCTTTCCTCCAGGAGTTCAGAGGACACACATAATACCCCCTCCTCTAGTTTTATTTTCACATCAGTCATATGGAGTAAGTTAGGCGTATCCATATTAGCTCAGTGGGCTTGATGACTGAATGGAAATTTGACTTGTCATAGTCTTAGTCCAGTCATTTAAACAGGCTTGAAGAATCAGAACCTGAAGACGTAAATACTAGATATAAGGTATACCAAGGTTGAGGTGTGGCCACGTACTTCAATCGCTGCTGAGAATATTAGTTATGTCGCTTGGTTCTGCAGTTGGCCATGCCCCTAACTGAATTTTCCCTTTGCCCTTCTTGTTCTTACAGGTCATCATTCCCATAGGCATCCTCAGGAAAACTGCTCTGTTAGACAAGAACATTTCTTGCCCAACTCCACTCGTAACAAAAGTGGTCCTCAGGATCTTTCTAACCCTTGGGGAGGTCCCCCAGGTGACACTTTGACTGTGACCAGTTTTGTGGGTCCCGAACCTCGCAATGTACTTGTGTGTCCTGCTCGTTGTTCCCAAAGGCTGAGGAGGCCTCGCCCAGCAGGAGGGGCTGGGGAACCCATAAATGTGGATGGTCCGAAAGAACAGCATGGATGTAGCATTGCACTACCAACTGATGGAGTTGCAGCTGGAAGAACTGGTAAGGAGGATGGAACATAATGGGAATTTTAGTCTGCACCCATGTCCTGCCAAAATTCCAAATGTTGTACTCATGCTCTTTGAACCAATTCCAAATATTTCCAAAACATACCTTTGTATGTAGTTGATTGCTGTCGTTGATGCAACTGCCTTAGAAATGAAAACAAATGAGATGGCACTTAAAGAAAATACAAAATAGACAATTGCACAATTCTTGCATTACATAATGTTACGAAAGAGTGCAAGTTTCTGGGTTATTTGAAATCCCAAATCAGGACAGGTAATATAAAAAACTAAAGAAGAGAGGAAGAAAAGGAATTAGGTCAAATGTGATCATCAGGTCTATTTTAACATTGTGAAGACTTTGTTGGTACATTGAATGTATTTCTTAGTAGTAGGTTGCAGGTATCAGATTATGTCTGGCATTCTGAGGCAAAGAATGATTAAACTCAGGCATTTTCCCCAAATAAATGAGAATCCAGATCAATCTTTTCCCTTAGAATATAGGGGGTGGGGCTGATAGTTCAGATGAGAACAGAAGTAAGGAGAAATATAACCATCTTTATCTTAGAAAAGCTGAAATTATTTAAGCAATAACGTTGTGGAGGGCAAATTTAGAAACTGCAAGGAACAGAACCTTCAAAACACAAAGACTCTTTCAGTGGGAGAAAATATTCTGGTACTAGATTTCACTTTGTTAAATTCTGTATTTAAGTAAAAGAGGCCTTTTGGTTCAGTATCTGGTATGCTAATTATTTTATTCCCATTCCATAATTCTACAGAACCTCCACAACTTTGCACAAAGCAATCAAAAATGCTATGTCGTATTTGTCATTTTCAAAATAATGCCTCGAAAAAAACCCTAATCTTTATCATATCAAGCATCTCTGGCTGATATCTTTCAATGTAACTGTACAACAATCATTGTTCAGTTTCAAGAAGAATAACTATGTTGCTACAAAAACACCAGTCGTGTGACATTTTTAAAAATGCACATGTATGATTAAAGGTTTCAAGCCCATGAGGACTTGCAGTAATAAATATCTTAATTTTGAAGTATCGCTTGGATTTTTGAGTTTACGTTGGGGAAATCTATTTCCTTTCTTTGTGACATGACAAAATGTACATGACTCTAAATTTTGTTTGCGCACGTATTGGGGGCAGGAAAGAGAATTAAAAGAATGCTAAAAAACAACCCAGCATAGTGGTAAACAAGGGTGAAATCAGTGTAGTTTTTTTAAAACAATCTTCTTGGTCTTTTGATTGAATAATAGAATGGGAAATAAATACAATTGATTTCTGATCATTTGAGAAAGTACCTGTCTCTCACCTTGTGTTTAGAGAATTGCGAGCCTTAATTTTGTTTCCATGTGAGAGTAAATAATCAGGATTCAACTCTTTTAAACATACCCACATGCACAGAGCAACTTGTTCCTCCTGGTTCTGAACAGGTTAAGCGTCAGCCACTCTGTTCCCTCCCCTGAAAGTCCTTGGTTTATCAGGCAAAGGGAAAAATTCCTGAGGGGTTCAGAGAAGAACAGAGAGCAGAGGAGCAGCCGTGAGAGGACCCACTCCCTGTTTTAACTTGTTTCGTCACTCTTTCTTCCTGAAAAATGTTTGAGCAAGTTCAGACCTTCCTACGCCAGATCCAGGACTTTAAGCGTAAATATGCACTGTCTACCATTTTGTTTGTAGTTGATTTGAGGGGAAAGAGAGAAAGAGCAAGGGATAATAGAAAGGTAAATTGGGGAGGATTATTTTCTCTTTCCCATGAAGGGAGTCCAGACTAAAATAGAAGGAGGGAGAGGATCAAGGGGACTGTTTCCTGATAAGTGCATATTGTTTAAAGATCTTTACGGGGTTGTTTACTATCAATGATCAGAAAGGCAATTATTTTATTAGCATAGAAATCATTCAGCTTGTTTGAAAGTTCACATGCACTGAAGTTGTTAGGAAGGGTTAGGGTTAGATGTTAGGAAGGTAAAGATCTTTTGTAACATCAGCGGCTATTGAGCTGTAAATGAGTAGCAGGAAAAGAACAGTCATTGGAATTTGGGACATATGACTCTGTGGTTTCTTCCTCAAACCCCAAAAACTTTATCCTTAAACTGTCTACTATTGACCTCACCCCTTTCCTGAGAGGGGGCGTGCATAAGTGCATCAATGTGCCTCCCATCCCTGTCCTATTGTTTCTTTTATTTTTCTTATATGTACCCATTTCATGTATTCATAACTATGTATATACTTCTACCTATTATCTTGTAAGCGATTGACAAATCAAATCAAATCAATAAAAATAAAATAAATAAATATTGCTGGACAATTGGCCAGATAAAAGCAATAGCGGCAGGTATAATTTCAACCTACTGCAAACCCCCAAACAGGTGCCAAAGAGAAGAAAACCTGGAACCGATTTTTACTTCTAAAAAATGGAGCTTAGTTCTGAATCTGAAAACAAGAAAGAATGCAAGTGCACCTGATTGCCCTTCCCCCTCATACATACCTCAAGTTTTCTTTAAGTGTTTCATTTTGGATTTTTTTTACTTTTGCACCTGCTTTTGGCTGGTAGATTCTGAGATTCAAGTGAATCTTCATCTTGATATCTTCTTACCCTCATGCATGTTGTAGGGAGCAAAGGATTTTTTTTTTTTTTGAGTTATGCACATGAAGAAGGACAGTGTTTCTGCAAAAGATCTAGGCATTTTTTTTTCCAGGTACAGTAACACTGAATAGGTTTTCTGGTGGAGAGTTCTTAAGCTTATTGATCAAAAGAAAGTAAGGGATTCTGTAACAATTATCTTTTTTTCCTCTAAACAGTTTTTCTTTGGAAAGAAAAATGATGGAAATGAGAAAAGGTGGGGGCTTTGCAAAAGGAGGACAGGACAATATGGATCTTTTGTTTTTGTTTTTTAAAAAAAGCCTCATCTGGAACAATCCTTAAATCTTTTTGGAAACTGGCGGTTTATAGTTTTTCTTCTTATCTTTTGATCATGAAGCCAATCTTGTTTTATAAAGCATAAATTCAATTCAACTATGATTCGTTTTTTGCAGTAAGGCTTAGGAGCATTAGACAAATGGGTTACAGGAAGCATCACCACGGTAGCTGCTGTGTACATGGAAACATAGTCTAAACAACTGTCAGAAAGTAATTTGGGGTTTCAACTTGAGCTGGCTTTGCACAAGAATAAATAAAAATGAGCTCATAAAAATGAGCTGTGAGGAAATACTTATTCCTAAAAGCAGTTTGCCTTTAGGGGCAGTTGCAGAGAAATGGGGTACAGCGGTAGACTTTATAAGAGGAGCTTATCTAGGGTGTGGAAGTGTCTATGTGCTGATTTTAGGATGACACTTGAGAGGTGTGTGTATGTGTGTGTCTTCTTGTGAACATGCAGTTCTGCTGGGAGACTTAACTCAATTTGTATTTGAGGACTTTATCCTTTGATATGTGGTTTCGGTCTGGCTAAATTATTTGGGAGTTTGAGGAAGTTTGGGTAAAGGATTTCCCTCGTTTGCTATTTTTACTAAATTAATTTATTTTCAGCTTGACTGTCAATTATCTAGTGGAGATGCTGATTTTCAGACCATTGTGGATTCTGTTAAATGTTTTAAGAGAAAATTGAAACAGTATAAAGAATGAAATATATTTGGATATAAAACTTCTCACACAACTCTGGAGGATCTCACGTTCTGAGGCTACTACAAGCTAAGGAGAGTGAGTGAAAATATATACATTAAGGGTAATCTCCTTGCCAGACAGCAAATTTCAGCAGCAATATGTGGATGTGGAAATCTCCTATTTAGGGCCCTTGTGAAGTTAAATATTCAGAGTTAGACACCTATGCTGACTCCCTCATTATGTAGCAGAAGGAATTACATTTTAGATACATTTGTTCCCTTTTCAAGAATAGCTCTGGTGTTCAATATATTTGGAAGGTTTTGTTTTAAAAAAAAAATACACAGGCCATAGTGGCATTATTAAGTCTTTTTTCTTGACCACGGAGAACAGAATTTCCAGGCAGCAGTGGGGATATTATCTGGACGGAGAATGCTTGTGAAATTATATCTGACGAAGTCAAAGGGCACCATGGCATTAGACCAGGATCCCAAATAGATGGTTTGGGGAACATCTTGATCTCTGTAGGCTGATTTAAAGCAAAAGCAAAAACACAAAACATAGCCTGTAAAATGTACAGATAATGTACATCTGCTGACATGAGTCCTAATTATTTCTTGTTCCCAGCCCTGAATCCGCACTTAATTAGAAGGAGACTGAAAGCAATTTTGCAGCCTCATGAGGATGCTCTTTTACACCAGACTTCAGTTTACAAGGAGTAGAAGAGGTGCAGGAGATGAGATGCTCACATTGCCTAGAACTGAGGTGTAGGCTAAACATCAGGACCCTCAGGAAGAAGCCAAAAATGTTTTTTAAGTTGTTTACATAAACCAGACCAAATTACCTAGATAACAGGCAAAACAGTTGTTAAGTGAGTTTTGCCACATTTTACAAACTTTCTTGCCACAGTTGTCAAGTGAATCAGAGCAGATATTAAGTTAGTATCATAGTTGAGTGAATCTGGCTTCCCCATTTAATTTTGCTTGTCAATCAAGAGGATCACATGACTCCAGGCTGCTGCAACTGTCATGAATACATGCCAGTTGCCAAGCACCTGAGTTCTGATCTTGTGACCATGGGATACTGCAACAGTTTGTAAGCATGAAAAACAGTTGTAAGTCACTTTCTTCAGTGCTGTGGTAACTTCAGATAGTCAGGAAACGAAGGTCAAGGCTTACCTGTATTTAGATTCCCCTGGCAAAATCTGAACTGCTTGTTTCGGAATCTGATAACATTCCTGCATCTCAGAAATTTCTGCAGGGAACTTCCTTCCATGCTTTCAATCTAGCAAACTCAGGTCATAAATTTTCATGGAGAAAATTTTCACCAGATCCTTTGGGAAGATTTATATTCTTTTCCGAGATGTAGCAACAGCAGCACATCTATAAAATGTATAAAAGAATCACTGAATTGACTGAAGTAATATTCCAGATCTGAAATGGTTGACTGTTTTAAAAAGTTTAACAGGGCTTTTTTTTCATCTTCACTTTTTTTCTCATGTATTAATTGCTTTTTAAAAAGGGGATGGGGAGAACAAGCAAGCAAAAAGAAGAAAACGAAAAACATGATTATACAGAATTATCTCTAAGAGGTTAGAAGAATTAACATGATTGCACAGTCAATGCTTTTTTTTCTTCGATTAGAAATTAATCCTAGAAATTATTAAGTTGTGCATAAGTATGTTGAACAGTTTTAACAATGTAATTAAGAATATAAATGCCTGGGTTAAGTGCCCAAATCTTTAGTATTCGTTGTTTAAAAATACAAAAGAAAAAAAAAACTAAAAACATAGATAAATATTAACTTCTACTTTCCCTTTAATCATCCTGTATGACATTTGGAAACAAAATGTGTGGGTGTTGCCATCCTCCCTTACTGATCCATCTGCTCTCTCCTCTCAGCCAGTTCCCTTGGGCCCCATCACAAAGAAAGCCCCTCTAATCAGGAAGACACTGGTCTCTTAACCCGGCTGACCCATAGTGAAGTTGGGAGTGTCTTCCGGCAGGCGGGGAACCGGGTGCGCATGAAAATCCGGAATCGCAAGGAGACAGGTGAGTGATCACAGGGAGGAATCGGGGAAGAATTAGGGGGTGGGGAAAGGGGACACCAGACAGGGAAGTGGAAGCCGAGGCCCAAGGAAGAAGGAAGAGTAAGTGGAGTGGTGCTGGTGGAGCTGATGGGCTGGGGAAAGGGAAACATGGGGTAGCAGAGCACTCTCCCTGTCACTTCAGCAGCTGAACCTCTTGTGCCACGCAAAGCAGTTTTTGCTTCAGAAGCAGGGACTAAAGGTCAGTATTGGAGCCCAGGCAGGCAGGTGGGCCCAACAGCAGCTCTTCAAGAGAGAACCGGGTTCAGTCTCCGCTGATCTTTGGTGCTACCGGTACGCCAGAACCAGACCGAACCGGTAGAATAGCACCACTGTAGCAGAGAGTCCTTTCCTGAAATTGATTCTGTCCGTTTGTTTCTAGGACTTTCCAGTGATTTAAACTCTGCTGATATCGAAGTGGGGGAACATCCATGGAGTCCCAGCTCTCACCTCACTCAGTTTCAGGTATTGGAGAGCAAGAGCCATCATGGTGACAAGAGTGCAGCCAAGGAAGGTTGGCATGTTAAATTGGCAAAGGACAGGAGGAAAATAGGGATTGTAGGAGGAGTTTACTAGCATCTTCTGTGGACGAAGACATTTCATTAAAGGGCGTGAGCTTTTGTGAGTTGCGGCTCTCCTCATGAACCTTTGCAAAACATGTTTTCTTCAATGTAAGTGCTTCTGAGCCTGACACTTTTTATTTGCCCCGCAGCTTAGGACAGCATCTGAGGAAGGGAGCTGCGGTTCATGAAAGCTCATGCATGCCCTTTAATAAAATTTGTCAGTCAGAAAAGGTTCTACCAAACTCCTTTAAGGAAAGACTGAGTTAGAGATACCTGGAAGGGTTCTTCTGCAGGCTGCTTTGTTTCCTGCAATATGCTGGTCCTGCCCACACTGGCCTTTCCACCTCAGGATTAGCTCTCCTTGTGCCAAAGGCACAGCTGGTCCTCCTCCATGGCCAATAACTGCCACAATCTGAGAGAAGGGGTGGAACAAGATGCCCATCTGCCAACCAATCAGGAGATTCAGAACAGGTGACCGGTCAACCTGGCAGGTGTTGAGGAGTTGGATGGTACCTGTAGTTTCTTCAGAAAGGAAACAGTAAAGTGAGGGGGGAAAGCAGAATAGATTGGTCAAGGTGTTGGAGCATATGTTCCTCTTGTGGTTGGAAGAAATAATTCTGTGTTGTTCTTAAAAAAGTAGAATAGCAAGTGAGCACCAAGAGATGCAGGGAATCAAAAGAGAGGGTGCCAAAAAAAGGGGTAAGAGGAAAGTCGAAAGTCAAGATGATGAGCTCATCTTTTTTATCCAAACCACACCCTTTTTTGCATGAAGCAAGCAGGCCTTGGGCTGCACAACCACTGTCCTCCTCTGTAGATGACCTTGAAGAGAGTTCTCAAATGATACCGAACCATCCCTGCAGAGATTTCTTCTAAAAATTCAGTAAAACTTAAGCATCTATTCTGTTAGTTGGGTTAAAAATCTTCAACAGCCTATGTTACACATTTAGCTTGTTCCATTGAGTCTGAGATTCTATGTAGACACTTGGGTTTTTAACTCGGTTTGTTTCTAGGAATCCGTTACATTTTAAAGTGAGAAATTCAGATTTTTGGCTCAGCTTTCCTTCCCCAGCTTGATTCCTTTCAAAAGTTTTAAATCCACTATTCCTGAAAGTTTTGGTATTCCCAATCCATCTGAAAGCATGCTTTGGAGAAGGCTAAGATCATTTACAGACAGATAGACATGGAGGCTTGCTGGCTGCTTGCTGCTGGTCAGGCAGCAAGAGGTTGAGAATGGCTCTGCAAACTCTGCAGTCAGTCAGACACAATTCATTTCCCTGGTTGGTGTTTGTGGTCTCCAGTTAATTGGAAGGAATGCTTGTCCCTTTACTTGTGGTGGACCAGAATGCATCTTTAGGGCTCAACCACTTCCTTGTTACATTGGTTGAATATTTTCTTCCTCTTGCATTGTGCAAGACAGAAAAATTAATGGGTGTAATTTAATAAAGGGTATTAAAGTTGTTATCCTGCAATTCATATCAGATTTTATTCAAGGTGAGTGAACTCATGGTAATTTATGTTCAATTGTATTCCAGCTCAGATGCCTTAGTATTGTTCACATATGGCTCCACATTAAACGTTGATTGGCAGTGCACCTCAACTAATCTAGAATCTTTAAAGTTGAGTTTTTAAAAAAACAACAAATTGATAAAATAAAAATATAATGCTGTTGTCACAGATGACATTCTTTTCCATTTTAAAGCATACCAAATGGTATTTTTCACTAGATGTAAAAATTCTGCTGGGAATTCTGGGAATAATCAGATGATGTACAGTATCTGTGAGGTGTGTTCTAGCCTAGTGTTTCTCAGCAATTTTAAGATTCAATTTCCAGAATTCCCTAGAATACTGGCTGGGAAATTCTGGGAGTTCAAGTCCTCATACCTTAAAGTTACTGAGGTTGAGAAACACTATTTTAGCCTATTTACAGTACAGCAGTAACTTTATAAATGTTTTTTTTTTATTTTGAAAGATGTAACTACTAGCACTTCCATGACTATTTCTTGAGTAGAGTCAATATGTCCTTACCTACTGTATATCGAATGCTTCTTGTGAATATACAGATTGCAGGGTGCTTCATTGGTTTCCATTGCAAGAGATATAGTTTGGCCCCTAAAATGATTTTTCTTTTTCACATAGTTTTTCTGTGTGGCTGTTGTTAATATTGGATCAGCAGCCTTCTCTGGATTGTGATCTCTCCCTGCCCCACAGGAGCCTGGCCAGTATTCAGTGGAGCTGCTACGAGGGCCCAGTGGCTTTGGACTCAGTCTAAGGGGCGGAAGCGAATATAATATGGACATCTATGTCTTAGCTCTTATGGAAGGTGGGCCAGCCCAGCAATGTGGCAAGATTCAGGTATGTGATGTTCTCAGGAAATGAGCACCAATGCAAAGTTGCTGAGGACAGGTAGATGTGGATCAGTTTTCGGAGACTTGTTGAGACTTGCAGATGAAAGTGACTTTCTCTCTCTCTCTCTCTCTCTCTCTCTCTCTCACTCACACACACACACACACACACACACACATACCCCTGAAACCTTAGCTGTTGTACAATCTAGCATTCTAGAACAAGGGCTGGATCAAGCATAGCAGACAGGCTTCTAGTCCTATATTACTTGGCAAGGGAACAGTGGTGGGATTCAATTTTTTTTACTATCGATTCTGTGGGTGTGGCTTGGTGGGCGTGGCAGGGGAAGGATACTGTAAAATCCCCATTCCCTCCCCACCCCACTAACCTGCTTTCCAGCTCCATTCTCCTGTGCAGGGCAACCAAAGAAGACCCAGCTGATCAGATGGGACTCGGGAGGCAGAGAATAGATGGTGGCGGGGCCAGTCAGAGCTAGTATTTGCTGGTCTCCGAACTGCTCAAAATTTCCACTACCTGTTCTCCAGAATTGGTCAGAACCTGCTAAATACCACCTCTGCAAGGGAACATATGTATGCTAATTCTAATAATATAAGTTATTATACATGAGTCTTCCCTGGTGCCCTCCATTTGTCAAAAAACAAACAAACAAAAAACCGAGAATTTCCCATCCAGCTGAGCCATAATTCTGGGATTTGAGGTTCACACATCTGGAGGGTACCAAAACTGGAGAAGGCTATTATAAATTGTATGGCATCATGCAATAAAAAAAATATATTTTTCTTCTCCTCCTTCTATTTTCCTTTTCTCCATTCTTCCAAGAGACACCTGTAAGATAGCCAGCTATTTTAGCCATACTCATTCAACCCACCCAACCCAAACAACTAAGCTCAGAGAACACCTCATTGACCTGAGCTTCAGTTCCTTTAGACTCCATTTGTTCTTCCTCAAAAGAGCTGCCCTTTCATAGAAACCCTGGAACAGTTTAAGGCACCTTTGTAACTCTGTGCTTGTACACCAGCACATTTCCCAATTTTCTTCAATCAAAAAAGGAGGTCAAGGATAGGAATTCCTGTCTCTGATGTAGATTGTGAGCAGAACTTCTTTGTTGAGGATTATTACTGTGACACTCTCTTTAACGTACAAAAGCATGCAAGTCCTTGAAGCTAATTTTGATTTTTAAAAACTTATACTTTTCTTTTAATAGATGGAATATACACTGCCTGGTACCTAGAAATGAATAAATGTATAATATATAACCTTTGTTTACCCAATTCACGTTTCACTCACTTTTCATTGTAACTTCTTTTTTTTTTTTGAAACAAATTTTATTAATTTTAAAGACAAACAAACCACCATTAACCATTGAATACATAAACCCTCTTTCCATTATAAATTTTACAAGCCGAATAAGACATTATTTTATACAACATAGTTCTGTTTTACACCATTTCCATATAAGTATATAAATATCTCTTAGCAAATTTCTCTTTACTCTTATTCAATTTCATTATTATTATTATTTTTTTCCTATATTTATCCAATTTATAATCGTCATCTACATTTCTCTCTGACTTGGTTACCATTATTCTCATCCAACATTCCTCCAAGGTTTTATTAATTCTCAAACAAACATAAACACACAAGACACACAATAATAAAACTTCTTTTAAGAAAGTAGTTTGGACCCAGATTACCTCTCTTTATATGGACTTCAATTAGCTTCGTGCTCATCTTATATACCATTACCTATTTTATTTACCATTCTATATCTTCTATATAACTACTCCCCACTTTTCACTCTTCTTAATTCTATTTTATTTAATTCATTTTAATTTAAATCATTGTTTGTATCTTTTGTCCATTCTTTCCAAATTATCCATTTATCTCATTCCCTACAAAAAAAAAACCAGATTTCTCCTGAAATCACTGATCAGAGTATGATGCCTTTCTATCCTCCCCCTAAATTAATATTTAAAATAATGCCCATTACCCAATCTGATTCTGCTTAGTACATTCTACCAGCTAACTTTTAAAAAGAGGAAAGAATAATAAATCCAAAATGATTAATAGAGTTAAATAATAAATCTAAATGTTAAATCTTAATTATCTATTTCAAAAACAAACGCTACAATAGTAAGTTTATAGTAACATCAATACCACAATCAATTAAACTCTTCAATTAAACTCAATATTTTAAACATTCCTTTTAATATTTTGTTAAATTTTAAAGTCTATCATTACTAAACATTTCAATATTTTAATCTTTTATTAATTCTTATAACATTCTAGTTTTCTATTTCTAACACAAATACTACAATACCATCTTATGTACCTTGCAGAATCTTCTTTTTAAAAGAAATTATACATTACCCTTTATCCCTAAAAAAAATTCCTTTTTTCCCATCTTGATTCATACCTTTGTGGCTTTTCCCCCGCTTTTCCCTTTCTTTCTTATCCCACCTGGCCTTTTTACCCCCCCCCCCTCCTACCTTCCGGCTTTTTAGCTTCCCCTCTCTGCTGTATTCCTTTTTTCTTTTGCTTACTAACATTGTGTTGATTTTGCATCTTATTTTTTTCTTTCTTGGGTGTTTTTTTAAGTCTTAAGTCCTTCATTTTACTTCCTCTCTTTCTCCTTTCTTTCTTAATTAAGTTTTGAGATTCATTGAAGATGGCATCTTGTTCTTCTTCTTCTTGTTCTTCTTGTTCTTCTTGTTCTTCTTCTGTTTCCTCCATCTGTTGTTGTGTTTGCTGATAAATAGCAAGCGCCATTTCTAAAAAAAGGAAGGCTTCTTTCACAGCGTCCTTGCCTTCTTTTTTTATTTTTATTTTTTATTTTTAAATAAAGTTCATCAACAGGTAAAGCCATTGTAAATCTTTTCTTTATTCTTCTTCTTAAAACAACCAAGATGTTTCAAAAGTTAGAACAGTTCCCCAAAGTCCCAGAGACATCAATCAATCCAAACCAAGCACAAAGTTCTCACTTTCTCTTCCTGGGGTGATATCAATAAAAGGAAAAGGAAAAAAAGCCCAATCTATATTTTAAAGCCTTATTGCAATTAATTTCTAGTCTCAAAATCTTCAAGGTATCTCCTCCAGCAAGATCTTAATATTTTCTTCTTTTTTTTGTCCTCTCCCTTCCCACTTATAACAAGCAGCCAAGTTTTTACCTTTTATAAAAAGACAGGTTTCTCAATGGCCATTTGTTGATTCCATAGGGAAGGAGAGTAAACTTTCCCTTTCAACACCTCAAATTTGCCGCTTGAAATTATCCTTTGGAAACAAAGTATCGTTCAAAAATAGACATAGTTTTCAGGATGTTAGATGTCTCTTAAAGTCCTGGGTCAGCCAAAAAACTTTCTCTTGTAAACTTTCTCCCCTCTTTCTCCTGCTCAGTCTTACCCAGCTGCCGGCTTCTTTGTGGCGGCCATTACAGACCGCCGCTCCACCGTCTTAAGAAAAGGCGGTTTTGCCGGCTGGGGAGGGGGTCTGCAACACCCCCAAACCCCTCTCCGGCTCCCCCCTATCTTCAGCTGCCTCTGCAGGGCAGCCTTAGCCTCCAGACCCGTCAGGATCAGAGGCACCAAGACGGCTAGCGCCGCAGGGATCGCGCAGGATTGCGAATCCCTGCCGCTGCCGAAGCCGACAAACCAGAAGTTCAC
Organism: Hydrophis major; assembly: GCA_033807585.1. Taxonomy (NCBI): domain Eukaryota; kingdom Metazoa; phylum Chordata; class Lepidosauria; order Squamata; family Elapidae; genus Hydrophis; species Hydrophis major. The sequence continues at coordinate 228,263,074 of CM066329.1, forward strand.
TTTTCATTGTAACTTCTAACACAATGCTCACCAATCAAATACAAGAGCTGGCTTCTGCGCCCTTACTAGCAACAGCAGGAGTAATAGTTTCAAAGATCTATCAGATGTCACTTGGTCAGATTCTCTTGTTTTATGGTTCCACTCGATAAGCCACGTGTATGTTTAAGAGTATAGTCTGAAGTTTCACCTTAAGAATGTAATTTGTGAGTCAATTTCTAATCTTAGCCATAGCCAGTTCTAACCTTACCTTACCACTATTAAGTAATTTTAAGGAAGTACAATTCCACAAGTTTCCATCTGAAATACTTGTCTTCCCAATGTATTCTAGAATAATTTTGCAAGTTTGCACTCTCTGTCAATACAAGTGTGGGTTGACAAGAATTTCATATCCAGTGCAGACTCTGACAAAAAAAATATACAGGTTGTCCTCATTTAGTGGCCACAATTGGGACCAGTCACTCAGTTGTCAAGCAAAGCAGTCACTAAGTGAACCTGCAACTGCGCTTATGATCTAAAGCTTCTTTACAGACCTGTGACAGTCATAAATGTGAGCACTGACTGAAAGTGGGTTTTTTTTTTCCCCTCATCACTGTCGCGACTGCAAACAGTCGCTAAAAGAGGTGGTTGCTAAACGGTAACTACCTGTATGTTGAACTGTAGCCCTTGACATTTGTGACTAAAAGCTTGAAAATATATGGAAATGCTTTGGGAAAACTCAGCACTCACCCACAACCTGTTTGTGGGGATGGTGGCTTTTTCATGCTAAAACACTGTGACAGGTGAGCGACCAGCTGGTGGAAATCAACGGGGAGTCCACAGCAGGAATGACGCATGGACAGGCGGTGGAACACATCCGCAGCAGTGGGAGCCGAATACGACTGGTGCTGAAGAGGGGCAACGGATTCATTCCCAACTATGGTATGTCCAGGCCTCTCCTGCTCTCTTCACTTCCTTCTTTAAATAAGAAATCACCTGCTTTGCGCTAAATATCCTGCTCTAATGCAGGGGTGGGGAACTATGGCCCTTTTATGACTTGTGGACTTCAACTCCCAGAATTCCTGAGCATGGCTGGCTCAGGAATTCTGGGAGTTGAAGTCCATAAGTCATAAAAGGGCCATAGTTCTCCGACTTTGTGCTAATGCCACAGATGAACAAGGCATAGATTCCAGTCCAAAGGGGTTGACCTACAATGTCCTGGTTTCAACCTTATTCTTTACTGAACGGCAGGATATTCTGGTGACTCTTAACCTAGAAATAAGTAGAGGGAGAAGAGGGCATTAGCCTGTCTGGCTTAAGAGAGGAGTTACAATCTAGAGCAACAGATTGTGCAATTGGTGTTTCCCCCAAATGCCTCTTTAGTCGCCTTTTTCCTTTGAAGGGCCTTTGCAGGAGCAGATTTTGGGTCTTCAATATTCAACCCTCTCTTCTCTTCTTTTTTCTTTCCTGCCCCGTTGCCCTTCGTATGTCCAACCCTCCATGCACTAACCCAACCTGCACATGATACTGTCTCTGATTCCCTCTTCCCACCTAATCTGTGCCAACTTCATCTTAACCTTTCTGGTCTGTGATTGGCTTCATACAACCTACCCCCACCCACCTTCCTGATCTGTGCTGGCCTTGTGATTTTCCTGCCACTTCCTCACCCCCCCCCCAAGTCTCTATCTGTCTCCGCCCCACAGGGCAGCTGCTGGCCAGCCTGGCTCTCTGCGTGACCAACTCCCCCCGGGGGGAACCCTGCTTCTGCCTCGTGGGACGGGTCGAACATAAATGGTGGGTGCCCAGCCCCCAGTGGGACCAACCCGACCACTCAGCCACTCCCCACATCTCTTCCTTGGTTTCCTGGGGAATTACATCCAAGCTAGCATGTGATAAAGGGAACTGCCATCTCTTTCTGTAGAGGAAGATAGTCCTATTGAAGCCAACCCTCATTCCCCTGATTCCCTTCCCCCATTTAATATCCGCCCTTAGTCTCCCTGATTTCTTTCCTTAGGAAACCTACTCCAACTTGGCTTGGGTATTCTCCCATTCTGCATAGCAGTAGAAAGGGAGCAATAGCCACCTAAGCCACTTGAGAAGAGACAGATGTGATATTTTTAGGCAGCGGAGTTTATTTGGAAAAGCATAGATTGCAGTCTGATTAAACTTATTTCCCCTCTTTCAGGAGAGAGCTTTAAAAATACCAGCATTGTATGTTAGCAGCAAAACCTGCAATGCTGATTAGCTAGAATTTACAGTGTTAAAAAACCATGATTGGGCCAGGCTTCTGTGCTGAAGTCTACGTTTAGAATAAATTTACCATCAGTTCTTGTGTTTGCTCTCTTTAAAAGCACCTAGTCATTAGAATTGGAGAGATCAGATGTAAAGTTTAGGGCCAATAGTAGATAACATCTTCAAAAATATAGGATAGGATTTGAAGGACCTAAGACAACAGGGCTCTGCATTAAAAGAATGATCAATAGAATCAATTAAGCTTTTGCAATGCAGAAGTTAGATATTTTATACTGTGCCCCATAGCTATCATTGCTTGTAATTACTCATTTTCAATTTTTCACTGGCTTATTTGGAATTCATTTTCCATGTATTTAGTATGTTAGGAAATATAATCACATTTCCTCCCACACACACACCAAAATGTGCTGTGCCCATTAAAAAGCTCAATATCTAGAAATCTCTGCAATACATCTAAAGCAGACACAATCTGACAAGGGCTCTGTGTTAGCTCCCCAAGGCAGACATTTGGTAGAATGTTATCATAATCTCTCCTGAAGTGCCAAGGATCAGAAGGCATCTGCGATTCTTTGACATATCCTTCCTGGGCCCTTTGACATATTGTCCACCATCACAGTTGAATGAATCTCTTGATCAGGGAAATCATTTCCAAAGATCATATTCCTATCCTGACAGAATTAACACATGGCCTTTCTAGAGACAAGTATTCTGGAAATCAGAGAGCCAAGTGGCCTCTTGGAATAGTCCAGGAAGTCGGTGTTCCTCCTGAAAGTTCAGAGGAAAGGCATTCCTTAGCAACATCTTGAATAGTCTAGACTTCTAAATAGTAGATATGGTCGCCAACCCACTGAACATTTGAGTCTATTTGTTCGACCAATAAACTCTATTCTGCCAGAAAAGTAATCCCAAGGTACCCAAGAATCTAGTAAAGTCCATTTTGCCCTGGCTTCACCCTATCAATAGCTCTCTATCGATAGCTCCCTACCCTGATTCCACTTTTATTTGGTCTTGACTGGAATGTCACTGTTTCTGTAATCTAATGTCAACCAATACTTAGACACAATAGAGAGCTTGCAGTAGCATTTGGTTCTTTGGGGCCTGTCCTATCAGTTCTTTCTTCAAACCAAATCTCTCTTGTTCTACTCACTGATCTCCTGTTTTTCCTAGATCGTGTGTTCAGCCAGAGCTCTGTCAAGACACAGCAGCAGGTGCTAGAGGCTGAGGACAAAGCCAGGCACCGGCACAGGAAACCAAACCGGTCCATGGTCTCCCAGCACGTGGGACAGAACCTTGGCGATGGAGATGACAGAGAAGCTGCACTCTGCAACGTCAGGCAGCAGCTCCCTAAAGCCCACCAGTCTGGCCAGTTGCACCAGACCTCCAGCAAGGCTCAGGGAGAGGAAGAAGAGGACAGAGAACAGGGTTGGAGGCCTCATAAGCAGGGAACAAATGGGGAGAGCGAGAGTGACAGCCGCAAGCTACTTTCTCCCCGGCCTAGCAGGAAATTGCGGTCAGACTTAGTCCCTGGGCCTTGGCTAGTACCCAGTAAGGAACGATTGTCCCGAGCCCTCTGGGGGGTCTGTATGGGTCAAGGAGAGGAAGAAGTACAAAAGGGCAACCTGGGGAGAGGGAAGGGCATGGAGGTAAAGAGGCGGAGTTAAGCTAAGCAACGTTGGGCTCGGTACAATCACGTTAAGAACTACACCGTGCCTGGCAATGGTTAGTGGCACTGGCCATCTCCATCTGGATTAGGCCATATTCTCCTTTCCAGTGTTTCTTTTTGTTCAGGGTCTTCTCCTCCACTCACACTATGCAAAGGCATTCTTTTTCATTTTGCTCTCCCCATCCCATTTCCTCACCACCACACTATGCAATGATAGCTTTCAGAAGCCACTTTGTGCAGTTCTCCTGGAATTGGGCAGCAGAATTTTCAATTCTCTGGCCGCCATTTCCCTTTTCCCATGAACTGTGATGGTGTTTCCACTGCTACAATTTCCAATCCGTTGTGGTCTGCAGCTTTCTAAAGCCAGTGCTTTTGAAATGACATTTGTAGAAACCCTGGGCTCCTGAGGCTTATCAGGAGTTTTTCCAATGAGAAAGAAGATCACTATCGGCAGGTGAGTTACCTGTGGAGCATTATTATTGCTCATTTTGTTCTGCCCAAGGTGGATTTTGGAATGTCTGCAGAATATTCTGCAGCCTACAGGGATTCCAATGTCCATTTCAATGAATTTACATGGAGCTGGCCTTATCCTACAAACATGCCCTTCTGGAGGAAAGCTGAGTCGGTGGATATTTTGTACGAATTTTGCTGCTGCATATTAATTTTCACTGATTAATCATTTTCTGATTTCTCAGGAAGTCTGTGGAGCAGCCTTACCTAACCTGGTATTTTGCAAATGTGTCAGAACATGAGAATTCCTAAGGTTGGGGAATTCTGGAAGTAGGAACCTTTAAACACCTAGCAAGCACCAGTAAAAGAAGGCTTCTCTGGAGCATTAAAAATCACTGTTCATGTGTCCTTCCTTCCCTTTCTTTATCTTTCATGACCTTGTGGTAGAAGGGTTGCTGCTGCTGCCCTCACCATCCACCCACCCTCTCTCCGTCCAATTTAGCACAATCACTCTTTGCTGCGGTGACCTACAATCCTCTTTGTCCATTCTGCTCCACTGGTCACTCAAGCTGAGAACTACATAGGCCGGGGTATCTTTTTCTCCTTGGCCTCCCAGAAGGCAGTTATGTTTTCTACTCTGCTAGAGGCAGCCATGGCCAAATGAATGAGCATGAAACCTCCTGTGTGCATAAAGCAAACTTTGTGGTGCTGGAGGGGATTCATATCAGCCTGTACCCCTCTGGTTCGATTGCCAGCCAGCAGGCAGTTTTCAGCATGCCTCAGCCAGTCATAGGGGCACCATGGCCCTGTTAGTCAGCCTGGTTTGTTTGGCTTCTGTCTGTTGTGGGTTTCCGTGCTGAAAAAGCATAGCAGGTATGGAGTTTCTCTTGGCAAAGGATTGTGACAAGAGGAAGTTAGACAAAGCATCTCTAACATCTCCTGAGCAGGAAGTGCAGTGTCAGTAAAAGCAAGAAAAAAAAAGTTTTGATCTAAATTACTTGATTGGCAGTCCTTTGCTTCTCATCAGATCTATTGTTCACCACTCGGTTCCTTCCCTTGATGTAGAAGACTCATTGCAGAGTACTGAGGAGGTCGGATTTTGGCCCAAGCTTTAGACATGCAGGCATACAGTTCTGCCTTGTGCTCTTTCTTTCTTGGGATGTGGGAGATATCATGTGCATTGCATGTAGTGTGCAAACATGATCCAATGTGAAATGTGCATGTGTCTGCAAGATGCATATAGATGAACATTCTGGCTGGGCTTGTGCTTCACAAAATTCAGGAATCACTCATGGGTACATGCAGATCCATGTTGCTATGCATGCCAAAGCCACGAGGCATCTAAGAACTCAATCAAATTGCATTCAGAAGGCATACCATGCAAAGTTTCTGAAGCTAGCTATTGTGCAATACTGCCACCCACATTTCCTGTGCAAAGAAATGCTAGTTTACAAATCTGGAGGGAAACCACATCCCTCAACCCCAATACGGTTGGATTCTGCGGTGCATTTACAGAAGGACGAGTCTGAAATTCACCCAGAGTCAAATAATGAACAACATGGGCTCGGTTTGCCCATCCTTAGAAGTTCTGGAATGAAACATTGAAGCTGGTTCTTCTGCTGGTTGTAGACACACAAGTGACTTGACAGGGTCAAACAGGGTCAGGGTTTCTAAATAATTCTGCAGGTGCCTTTTTGGCTTTTTAACTGGAGATGGAAAGACAGTGAGGAAGCAGCTTTAGTGCAGTGTTGTTATGGAAAGCAAATTATTTTTTAAAAGTAAATCTTATAATTATTATACATTAAAAGATTCTGATTTTTAAAAGTGTTTTTGTTGGCTTACTTTTGCTTCTACAAGCTGTATGTTCTGAATCAGCAAACATTCTTTTTAAAGTTTAAAAAACAGTACTTGCTTCTCGTGAACTTGTAGCATTGGCCTGGATGGGGCCAAATGGATGAGATGTCCCGCACAGACGAAAAGAAAATATAATTCTTTGGCATTCAGTTAACTAAGGGGAACAGGCATTTCCATCTTGGCACAATTGATCCTGCTGCACGGGGGAATGTGCGTTTACATTATGTTCACAGAAAGCTGCTTTGCTGCATAGATTTCTGGATGATTCAGGTTGACTGGGACTCCTATGCACACAAGCATCCTATCTGGATGCCTACTGCATTAATTTTTCTGCTTGATGAAAATGAATTTTTCTGCTCAATGAAAATGAAATGAATGAAGGTTTGAATTCATTCTATACATTGAGATAACCATTTCCCAAGATTTACACTATCACAGTGTAGAAACAGACAGCATCTTGCTACTACCTGTTCTGTTTCCAAAAAAATGGGCAGAAGCCCAGCCTTTGAAACTGTAAAGTGGACCCTGGAGTCTAAACCTACAGACATGGACAATGGTGAAAGGGCAGTCATGTAGAGAATTTCAAATAGCGATGGATGGAGCTTCTGCCTGCACAATTCTTCACCTGTTCTCAATAGAAGCAAAATGCACCAAGCACAATAAAAAATACCTTACTAATTCGCCTGAAGGCCTTACTTTATAACTTGGACATACACATTTCAAAGTCTTGGCACAAACTCTAGGCAGCAGAATTGGTGTACAGATGCATCCTGAAGATTTGCCTCTATCCCTGTACAATAAAACCTACCCAGTCAAGATGCTGGAGTGCTGAGATGCCTTTCTTTAGGGAGAGATGGAATTGTGTTTGCTCTCACAGCTTTGGAGACTGACCTTTAACTCAGAACCCAGCTGCAAGGCCTAAGAACCAACTTATATCCATAGGGCTAACAGGTGGTTCTTTCATTTGCTGCCCTATGCAAATAAAGAGTTTCCATCCCCTGGGAGTATGCATGTGCAATTATTAACTTATTATTAAATTATTAACTTTAACAGTGGCTGGCAGTTGACAGATTATTTTATCTTCCTGGCCACATGGGAACACTTTTGAGTTCTTGGCATCCTTCCCTTTTGCTGCAGAACTCAATGCCATGGGTAATCCATGGGGGAATGAAGGCTCTGGGTGTTTATTTACTGGATTAGAAGGAAATTTAATCAGTGGGAAAAAGCAACTAATATATCTCCATGCAGCTCTCAAAACAAAAACATTTCTCCAGGATATTTGCTTCACTAAGTTACTCATAAAAATGTGGAAGCCTAAGAGTTGCTTCATACGCGTCTATGGGTGGACCTTCTAGAATGAAATCAACAACATGTGAGGTGCCAATGAAGTAAGCAACCAAAGAAGTTATAATTAGAAAGGATCTTCCCAGATTCTGAAGTGATTGTACTGATTGAGTTTTGAATAATGTATTACTTTATAACAGCTTTGCCCAAATTGCTGTTTCTGAGATGTAGGGGAAGGCAAGCTTCATGTTGCCCAGCCAGCAGCTGGTATATTTCACCAACAGTAAATCTTATGAAAGCAGCTGATCTGCTATTTCAAGCCCCAATACTGAGAACGTCCTGGCTGGTGGGTTTGTTAATCAGAAAGTCTTCAGCCTGCCACACCACAGATTGGTTCATCCAGCATAGATTTACATGGGTGGGGGCAATGTGTACATTTCAGGAAACTCTGGTCCCAGCCAGGAGAATTTCTGAAAGAGAGCTAAAGGGAGTGTCACCTCAAGGCTCTTTGCTGATGTGGATTCTTGATGGATACAGTTCTACTGCCATCATTCTTACAACTTGCCCTTTTAAGAAGGCTGTCGAGCAAATGGTCTCAACAAGTGACATCACCTGGCTGGTTTTGCCTATTTGTCTTGTGGAAAATCCAGATAAGCACAACAATGAATACTAGCTCTTTATCTTTTTTGTAAGGTTACTTTAACAGAATCTTACTAGTCTAAAAGTATTTCTCCCCTCCTTTCCTATTCTCTGGAAAACTAGGGAGAGTCCCTTCTGAAATGCTCCCCATACTCCTTTTCCTTCTAGGGACTGAGCTTGCATCTTTTCCTCTTTATCTTCCAAGGTCATTCCCACAAACCATCACACTTCGGCCGTATTGGGATGGAGACACAGTCTAGAACTCTCAAAGCTGCAAATTAAATTGGGAAGCTAAAAAGCATCTTAGAAGATAATGCTCAATCACTACAATAAGGTCATCAAGAGAAATTGCATGGATTTCCAAGAACTGAGCTGAAATAAATGGAGAATTTATCTTGCACGATAAATGATAAGTGAACATTCCAAAGTAAACATTGTTGCTTGGGCTTCAAATGATTCTATTCAAAATATGATAGGAAAGATTATAATAGGCAGATATAACCCATTTTAAAGAAAGATATATTATTGAATTGATTTAATTAACAACTTTTAACCAATTCAAGTATCAGTCAATTAATCTTTAGAGGCTGCATTTAATTGGACATATGGGTGCCTCACAACTAGTGAGGCAAGAGTTGTTATCTCTGTTATAGCTTCTTTTTGTCAAGGATCTATAGCTCTGTGGCTTACTTATCCAAAATATGTTTGTGTTAGTGAGTTGAACAGATTCTGATCTGATCAAAACATGCCCAACTAAGCTAAAGTGAGCTATGGAATTTTATAGTCCAAAGTATTGGTACCATACAGCCATTTTTTGCCACATGCTGTATGAATCAGGTTGCTGTATTAAGGTTGTCCTTGCTCTTTGCCAGGTTATATTAAACATAGCTATTGGATTTGGGAGCTCAGGTTTAAAGCCAAAAATGGGCATGGAAGTTAGGTCATTTCGAGCATGCTGTGAATTACAAAACAAAACAGTATATAACCAACACATGACGTAGTAAAAAAAAAAAAAAAGCATGCCAAGCACAAACATTATTTCCCTGTTTTTAAAAAAGCGTTAAAGAGAAACTCTTGTTTCTCCAAGAGTCCAGTTTAGCCCATCAGTGCTACTCTCTAGTAGCTGGGCTGGACCCAGAAAGTTAAAAGTTGGAGGGCTCAACTTGCTCTCCCAAACTCCTCTCTACATTTATGTATCTCCTGTCTTAGGGCTGTGGTTACCACAAATTAGTTAGATGCCATCAAAACATGCTCAACTCTCGGACTGCTTTGACAAATAATCTACAGCTCTTTTAAGGACAGTCCAGTAATCTCTTTGATCCTGTCCAAAGCCTGTAAATTACTGTTGAAAGCTGTGGGTGAGCTGCAAATAAGTACTTTTGGAATGCCAGGAGCTACAGGACTCTGATATAGAATTAACAGACCAGCTGCTTTTGGGAGCATGTCTATCTTGAAATCATTTGTCCCCTTCTGCCCTATTTGAACATTTGCAGTTGGAGGAAATTTTACAAAAGACACTACATTACATGTCAACAGCACTGTCCTCTTACAAAGGGAGTGAAACCTTTGTCAACTGGCGTGTGACTATTCAGGATTCACGGCAGTGGTGACTGGCATATGTAGTAATTTAACAGATTAACAGAGTTGGAAGGAACCTTGTAGGTCTTCTAGTCCAATCCCATACCCAAGCAGGAAACCCTACACTATTTTGCAATCCCTCAAATATTGGAACACTGCTATCCCCTGGTCCCTTCTCTTCACTAGACTAGCCATGTCCAGTTTCTGTAACTCTTCCATGTTTTAGCCTCCAATCCCCTAATCATCTTGGTTGCTCTTCTCTGCACTCTTTTTTATCTTTTTTATAGTGTGGTGACCAAAACTGGATGCAGTATTCTAGGTGTGGTCTTACTAAGGCTTTATAGAGTGGTATTAGTACCACTCTTGATCTCAACTGTATGCCTGTTAATGCAACTTAGGATTGCATTGGCTTTTCTGGCAGCTGCTGCACACGGTTGGCTCATATTTAATTGGTTGTCCACTAAGACTCCAAGATCCCTCTCAGTTACTGCTATTAATCCTTGTTTCACCCAGTCTGTGTGTACTTTTGTTTTCTTGCTTAAGTGTAAGACTTTACTTTTCTCTACACTGAATTTCATTTTGTTAGATGGGGCCCAGTATTCAAGTCTATAAAGATCCATCTGGATCTTGAGCCTATCATCTAGGGTGTTAGCTATTCCTGAGTTTGTACAATGCATCGACTAGCCAACCATGCTGTAATTCAGCATGCTAGTTATATTATTTTATGATTCAGTGCACTGGAGAAGTCCAGGAAATGATCTTAACTGAATAAACTTGACTTCCATTGACCATGAATAAGTATGCTGTGAGAACACAACATGCTGCATGGTTGTGCTGTCCAGACAGTATAATAGTTAATTGGGAATTGGGATAGTTAAGTAGGAATTGGGAGCTGTCCCCTTAAGGGAATGCCTCATGGTAAATGTAGTTAATGCATCATGGGAAATGTAGTTCATGTCATGTGGTCACATCTGTCATCCTGATTGGTCACTGAATTGACCCTTGGTTGAGTTGGGGGAGTTTCCTTTACTCTTGCTTGGACCCCAGCCCCGTGCTGGTGTCTCACCCTTTGCTCCATCTTTATGGGATGAAGATCACTATAATTTTACACTGTGAAGTCAACTATGCAAAGAATTGGACATTAGATGGATCTTGACATAACTGTGAGTTACACTTCGAGGATTCCTTGTGACCCAATAAAGAAACTTTGTACGGAAGCCTTTGTAGAGTTTGTCTGTCTGTCTTTCTATTCAGCCAGCAACCACAATGGTTTTTCAGTTGTACTTTGCAAGTGATAACTACAAGTAATCCTCGACTTACAACAGTTCATTTAGTGACAATTTGAAGTTAGAACGACACTGAAAAAAGTGACTTACGACCATTTTTCACACAACTGTTTGCAGCATCCCCATGGTCACGTGAACAGAATTCAAAACTAGTTCATATTTATGATGGTTGCAGTGTCCCAAGGTCACCTTTTGCTAGGCCTTCTGACTAGCAAAGTCAATGGGGAAGCCAGGTTCACTTAACCATATTACTAATTTAACAAATGCAGTGATTCACTTAACAACTGTGGCAAGAAAGATTGTAAAATGGGGCAAAATTCACTTAACTGTCTTGCTTAGCAATGCAAATGTTGGGCTGAATTGTAGTCATAAGCTGAGGACTATCTGTAACTGTACATTTACAAAAGAAACAAAAACTTCCTGAAACACTTCCTTAAATTAATCCTTGAGTAATTTCTCTTCTCAACAACCCTCCTCCCTCTTCTCTGTCTTCTTCTACTTTTGTTGTTGTCCCTCTGGTGCCCATCATTTCCCCCTTATTCTAGGCTCAGCAGACCTTTGCGGGACTTCCTGTCTGCCAAGGGCTGGTCCCTTAAAGGTTGCTGCTTTACAACAGGCCAGTATGATTTTAGAGTTGTGTTTCAGCAGCATCAGGAGATGTGCATCATCCCAATGCTATTAATTGCTGATCTGTAACTTCTCTTTGACTTCCTTTCCTTTGGAGAAACATTTCCATCTAGAAAACTATATGAAAACTCTTCTGCCCTGTGGGAATAAACTTTGACTTCAGTATTGGGTAATGATTAGTCTAAGACCTTATACATACATGTCTGCCTAAGGGTCACTGAGATAAGCAAGGAAATTAAAAACAAACACCAGGAACAATTAAGCAGCTCAGACAATTATAAACAGTTCTGTGTACTATATCTAATTATTGTAATCCACAATGTGAATGCTTACTATGTACGAAATTCTCAATAAAAGGGAGCACTAGAATTTGCTCTAGACTCCCATCCCGAGTACACCAGCCTCTGTGTCTCATTCTTTCTATGGGAGACCACCACAAGTGGTGACCCCGATGTGATCCACTGCAGGTGGTACGTGTCCGGATCTCCGTGTTTCCTCGCCTGGAATAGGTAAAGTACGTACTTAACTATTGCTGGACAATAGGATTATTCAGGGAACATGGGGGGAAAACTCTCTCAGCCACAGGAACGGCATATTAGTGAGCTGCTGAAGTTAGTCAGGACAAACTTCTTTATCTTTAAACCCTCTGGGGGGGAGCAAATAGTTCTTTCAAAAGATAATGTGAGAGAGCTGCTGCAAGAGATCTGGCAGCAATGTCCCTGGTATCCAGAGAAAGGCTCTTTAAAGTTAGACACATGGAGGAGAATTGGAACTATCCTTCATGAAGAGCCACGGGCAACAGCTGAAATTTTGATATATTGGAAGGTTGTTATGACTGCTTTAGGGACCCAGCAACAACCTCTTTTAAAAACTTTAGTAGAACCTCCTCCTTATAAAGGAATTGTATTGCACCCGCCTTCCCCAAAACTGGAGTGTGCTTTATCATTTCCATAGCCTATGCCTGTGGATGAGAAAATCCAATCAAAAATGGGAAAAGTTCAAGCGATGATGCATCAAGCTTTCAATGAGGGGAAATTAGAGTCTGATGAGATTACCCAGATGAATTTGTTTCCAGTCAATAGGCAAGCGGATGCTCAAGGCAATCTGCAGACTGAATGGGTTCCGATTCCTTTAGCAGTTCTTAGGGAAATTAAAAAAGCAGTAAAAGATTGTGGTATTCAAAGTCCTTTTACAAAGGGGCTTCTGACAAGTTTGGCTACCTCACGCATGATTTCTAGTGACTGGAAAGATTTAATGAGAATGATATTGAGCTCTACTCAGTATGTGGTCTTTGACTCAGAATACCAAAGGGAGGCTGTCACTAGGGGAAGGAATTCGGGGGGGGGGCTGTATACGCCAGACCAAATCTACGGGGCAGGTTTGTTTGAATCCACTGCAGATCAAGCTAATTTGCCTGATCACGTATTTCCAGTGGTTATGGCAGCTGTCCTTGGGGCGTTGTCCCGCATTCAGGATGTGGGAACCCCAGCACGGTCTTTTTCTCAAATTAAGCAAACAGCATCTGAGTCTTATAATGATTTTGTGGAAAAGCTACAATTGGCTATTACCAGGCAAATCTCTAATGAGGAAGCTGCAAAAGAACTTTTGCTGAAATTGGCAGTTGAAAATGCAAATGCTGACTGCAAGCGTATCTTACAGCCCTTGGTGGCTAGAGGCGAGGTTACTCTGGCTGATCTGTTAAAGGCATGTGCAGTGGTGGGTTCTCAGGTTTACAACATGGAGACTTTGGCTATGGCATTGCAAAAAAGGATGAAACCTACAGGGAATTTAATTGTGGAAAGCCTAGCCATTTTAAAGCCCAGTGCCGTGCCCCTGGGGGGGGGGGGATGGCATTTAACAAAAACAAAATTAAGGACGTCCATCCCAAATCGGTCTATCTAAAATGCAAAAAAGGGTTTCATTGGGCAAATCAATGTCGCTCTGATCAGAACCAAAATCTGGGAAACTAAATTTGGGGCATGCAGCTAGCCCCGCTCCCAAGGCTGTCACAAAAACATCACCTGCAATTACTGGGAGTGCAGGTTTGGGTTTAAAAATGTTGAACTCAATTAATGTGACCTTTCCTAATCAAATGTATATTGAGGACACTCATTTGCATGGGCCACTGTCAGAAAAAACAGTGGGATTAGTACTTCCCATGTCTTCTGCATCAGAAAAAGGGTTTTTTTTTGTTATTCCAGGAGTTATTGATCAAGATTATAAAGGGGTTATTAAGATACAATTGTACACTGATACTCCTGCATCATTAATGGCCGGTGACTCTATTGCCCAGTTATTATTGCTTCCATACATCCTTATAAATCCTTTAATTGGGATCCCACGAACTGGTGGTTTTGGGTCCACTGAAATGGCCAGTTCTCCAGTTGCTGCAGAATTGCTAGCGCTGACAAAAAAATTGACTACAGACCAACCAAAAATGACAATTGAAATTCAGAGAAAATCATTTTCTGGCCTTATAGATTCCGGAGCAGATGTCTCTGTGATACGCCAAAAGGAATGGCCAAATGAATGGGCGCTTGAAGACTCTCCGGCTGTTCGTGGAGTGGGTGGTATGCAGTTTGCAAGAAGTAGTGTACATTGGTTGAAGGCATTGCATAGAGAAACTGGTGAGACTGCAAGGATTCAACCTCTTGTGTTGCCCCTGCATATAAACTTGTGGGGTAGGGATTTGCTGTCACAATTTCGCACAAAAATTGTTATTGGATAATGGAAAAATTATAATTGTTAACCTCTCAGCCAGGCTGGATTGACCAATGGCCATTTCCAAAAGAAAAGCTTACAGCTTTACATCAATTGGTAGCTGAGCAGCTACAATTAGGACACATTGAGCCAACTTCTAGTCCATATAACACTCCGGTATTTGTTATTAAAAAGAAAAATGGAAAATGGAGATTTTTGCATGATCTGAGAACCATTAACTCCATCCTTCAACCAATGGGAGTGTTACAATGTGGTTTGCCTAACCCTAACCTGATCCCACGTAATTGGGATCTAGTTGTAGTAGATTTACGGGATTGCTTCTTTTCTATCCCTTTGCATGCAGATGACAAGAAATTATTTGCCTTTACCGTACCTGAATTGAATAACAATGCACCTACCTTTCGTTACCAATGGAAGGTTTTGCCACAGGGAATGCTAAACAGTCCAATGATGTGCCAGTCATATGTTCGAATGGCTCTGGCTCCATTCAGGACCTCTCATCCTGGGTGGAAGGTTTACCACTACATGGATGATATTTTAATTGCAGCTCCCAGCCCACCGGGAACAGTTAAGGCAGCGTTACCTTGCCTTAAAGAGGTATTATTACAATTTGGACTTCATATTGCCCCAGAAAAAATTCAAAGTCAAACGCCATATGCCTACTTAGGGCATAAGGTCCTTGCAACCTATGCTCATCCGGTCATTCTGGAAATCAAAATTGAGGAAAATATTTCTCTAGTAAAATTACAACAAATACTAGGAACAATTAACTGGGTTAGACCCTACCTGGGGTTAACTACAGCAGTACTCCAGCCCTTGTTCTTGGCCCTAAAGGGCTCTGCGAGACCGGATTCTGCTATAACCTTATCAGCAGAACAAAGGAAGGTACTGACACATGTAAATGTGGCTTTAATGCAGCGTTGGGTTGATCGATGCATTCCTGATACTCCATTTGCTTTGGCAATTTTACAAACTCCAGCCTTGCCTACTGCAGCTTTATTTCAATTGCATGAAGCACAGGTTTATATCATTGAATGGTTGCATTTGCAAAATACTCCCCGAAAAACAATTTCTACTATGGCTATGCTTTATAGTGAGTTACTCATCAAAGGCCGAAATCGCAGTATGCATTTATATGGCATAGATCTAGTTCAGTTATTTTTACCTATCTCCCTCACTCTGTGGGAAACTTGGTATAGTCAATCCATTGAATTGCAAATTGCTCTTGAAAATTGGCCAGGGAAGATTTCTTGCCACATCCCCAGTGACCCTCGTTTCCAGTTGCTTCAAAACGTATCTGTAAATTTTAATTCAGTTATTGCTAAGCAGCCAGTTGGGGGAGTGACCGTTTATACGGACGGCAGTAAGACCTACGGCGCTTGTGCATGGAGACAGGAAGGGGTATGGAAAACAAAAATTACCCCTCCTCAGCAATCAGCACAAAGGGTTGAATTAGCTGCTGCTATTTTGGCCTTACAGGAATTTGCACAAGAATCGCTAAATCTTATTGTGGATTCTCTTTACGTTTATCAATTGATACTTAACATTGAATTTGCTTATCTTTCTCCATCTGTTGATGCTAATCTTATGAGTTTGTTTCTAGCTCTGCAAAACTGTCTTCATTCTCGCACACATTCTCTACATATCGCACACATTCGCAGCCACCAGCCACTTCCCAGGGAGCTGCAGGAAGGGAATGATGTGGCTGACGCAGCGGCCTCGGCCATGTCCTGTCTCTTGCTTTCTCCTGTTACTCCATGGGACTCACATAGCTATTTTCATCAAAATGCCAAAGCTCTTTGTAAACAATTTGGTCTCACTGCTGCAGAAGCTGCAGCTATTATTCAACAATGTCCTAGTTGCAGTGCTCAATCCACTGCTCTTCCTCAAGGAGTAAATCCTCGGGGGACATCTGCTTGTCAACTATGGCAGATGGATGTCACACAACACCCTCCCTTCAAACCATGGCACCATCTGCATGTCACCATTGATACCTATTCAGGATTTATTATGGCAACACCTCAATGAGGAGAGGCTACAAAACATGTAGTCAACCATTGTCTCCGTACCTTCACACATGTGGGGCCACCAATGGAGATCAAAACCGATAATGGCCCTGCTTACATTAGCACCGCCTTTGCGGAATTTTGTCATCGATGGTCAATTATACATAAATTTGGCATTCCCTACAATTCCACTGGTCAGGCCATTGTGGAACAAGCTCATCAGACACAATAAAAACGGGGGCAGTGGATGGATATGGCTTGCCTTACATACAAAACATTCTTAATATTACCTTATACACTTTAAATTTTTTAAACATGACAGGATCTCCCACTGCTACGGCAGCCAGTAGGCATTTTGCTTCCTCCCCTTCTGCAGGTACGCCAAGACCGAAAGTTCAGCATAAGAGACTACCAGATCCAACGTGGAAAGGACCTGTCCCGCTGATAACTTGGGGCTGAGGACACGCTGCTGTTGAAGATGAGGGGACAGTTGTTTGGGTTCCTGCTCGCTGTGTGCGTCCTTATCATCAGCCAAAGGGGCAAGGGGATGGATTTGGGGGAATGGAAAAGAAACACGTTGATCCAGGACATGGGGAAGCTAGCAAACCTTCATAATAAAACTGACTGTTGAGTATGTATGCACATGCCAACTCACAAAACATCAGGGCTTCCAATGGTTGCAGTACCTCTGGCCGAAGGTGACTGGTATAAGGGACAATGCTATGGTTGTTCAGGGATGTGGTCTAACAGTTGGACTACAAGTAACATAAATACATTGCATTTTGGAAGCCGAATCCAAGAGGTGGCGGGTATCTGCTGGACTCACAATGAGGCAGTAGAGAATATGACTTACTTGGGAACATATCCATTTTGTAACAAAACAATTATTATTGGCAATGGAAGTCGGGTTTATCCGGATGACATGAAAACTAAAAATCTCACTTACTTTGTACATAATATTTCTAAATTTGATATCATATCTTTGATCAATGAAAATGGGTGTCCAATTATCCCTGCCACATGTTGTCCCATCATGATAGAAAACCAGCTGCCCAAATGTGCAAATACGCACTACCGCCCACTTATTTGGCTATGTTAATGGAATCTTTTGCACGATTAATCTATGCTGAACCAAATACGGTTGGCCATCTCCTGGGAGCAAATCTATGGTTGCTGTATGGACAGATGGCCTATGATCGCATGCCAGCACGATGGAAAGGAGTCTGCACCTTTGGGAAAGTAATCCCATCTCATGTCATTTTAAAATCTTTCGGGACTGCTCATATCCGCAATGCGTGTTCCACAACTAAAGTAAACTCTGTTTTGAATCATGACTACTGGACACAGATATCAAGGAGAGTTATTCCTCCTTTAGGAGTCATGATGAACTATAGAGATTTGCATCGTTTAAACAATTGGACAGTTACTATGTTTAAAGAAACCATTAAAACGCTAAAGCTGCTTGAAGAAGAGCAAGGAAAAATCCTTGACTTTGTCCTGCAAACCAGATATGCGGTGGACACTATTTTGGCTGCGCAAGGGGGAGTTTGCGCTGTGATTCATACACATTGTTGCATGTATATCTCTGATTATTCTCCAAACATTACAGCTACTATACAGCATATGGAACAAACCCTGAGTGAGAATCCATTACAATCGGAGGAGGAGGGACTGGACGTGTGGTCTGCACTTTGGTCCTGGTTGCCAGATGGTTCATGGATTTGTCACCTAATTGTTGGAGTGATATTGCTTTTTATACTTTCTCTTTGTGTATGCTGTTGTATCCAATGTCTCCCTGGATTTTTTGGAATGTGTCGGGTGAAGCCTACGGAAGGAGAACTGTTGTTGCAGATGGCGAAAAGCTACCAAGGCATCCGCAATCATCCAAAAACTAAAACAGGGGAGATGTGGGAATAAACTTTGACTTCAGTATTGGGTAATGATTAGTCTAAGACCTTATACATACATGTCTGCCTAAGGGTCACTGAGATAAGCAAGGAAATTAAAAACTAACACCAGGTACAATTAAGCAGCTCAGACAATTGTAAACAGTTCTGTGTACTATATCTAATTATTGTAATCCACAATGTGAATGCTTACTATGTACGAAATTCTCAATAAAAGGGAGCACTAGAATTTGCTCTAGACTCCCATCCCGAGTACACCAGCCTCTGTGTCTCATTCTTTCCATGGGAGACCACCACACTGCCCCTCTTCTTTACAAGCCTACGCCAATCCTATCCTAAAGCACCTCTTTCATTTCCAATTGGAGAGATCCCTTTAAAATCTTTTGGAAATATTCCATCTCAATTCTTAAAAAGGGAGGCTGTCTCTTAAATGCAGGTGACACTGCTAAGCAGAGAGAGAAGTTGCTAGATCAAATCCATCCCCCAAATCCACAGATGCTGAGAACAGAGAGGGTACCTTAGGGCAGTGGTCACTAACTGGTGGGCTGCGGCCCACTGGTGGGCCGTGAGAAAATTTTGGTGGGCCGCAGAGAAATCTCACACCCAGAGCACCCCTCCAAAGCAATTAATCCAGGCTGCGCAGAAACACATGGTTGCACAGCCCACATGTCCCACAGGAACCCTCCCAGCCCACTCACTTGTTACCTGGCAAACTTGTCTGCTAAATTTCTATTTTTCCTTTTTCCGACCATCATCTGTTCTGCTGTGCTGGGAGATTTAGATTAGCTAGGAAGCAGGAAATGGTTGGATTTCTTGCTTTCTAGCTAGTCTTTAGATCTTCGGCTCTACTTTTAAAGCAGAAGCTGAACCTCCCTTAGGACTGAAGGTTTTCTTACAAGCAAATTCAGTGCAGACTCACGGCATGCAAATTTGATAGACTGAGCTAGCCAATGGCAGATAGATAGATCACTGAATGATTCTGTGAGCAACTCAATCTGCCTCCCTGCTCTGCCTGATTTTGGGTAAAAGTTGCTCTTTTTTTATAAAAAAAAAATCAATATTTACATACATGGTGTGTTGTGAGTTAATTTTGTGAGTTTGCTTGCAAGCAAATTTTATGTGACAGACTGAGCTAGCCAATGGCAGATAGATCTCTGAATGAATCTGTGATTCTGTGAGCAACTCAATCTGCCTGCTTTGCCTGATTTTGGGTAAAAGTTGCTCTTTTTTATCAAAAAAAATATCAATATTTATATAAGTATTTATAATATTTACATACAAGCTATGCCCAGCCAGTCACATGACCACCAAGCCACACCCACAAATTAGGCCACACCCACAGAACCAGTTAGTGGTCCCTGGGATCTAAAATTATGAGTCTGGTTGTCCCTGAGGTCCAAAAGGTTGGCGACCCCTGCCTTAGGGCAAGGCCAGCCTTACCATTAGGCAAGGTATCTGCCTCAGGCAGTAAATATGGGACAGCGATTTAGTTATTTAGCATATCGGGGAGATCTGCCTCCAGCGCTAAAATAATTTGGCGGCTTTAAAGGAGTCAGATCATTCACCCTAAAATTGGAAGAAATTATATTTGAAATCTGCAGGCAGAAAACAAATTAATATTGCTTCTAATATCATAGCTCACATGGTGTGTCATTTACTTCTGGCAGTTAGGTGCTGATTAGAATAGAAACCTGCCAGTCTTTTTATTCAGTACAGCTAAGCCCAGCTTCATTATACTGATATTTTCATCCTTCTAGTGTGGTTGTATAAATTAGTCCTTGAAGATTCAAGAGAATTTTTTCTAGTAACTTTTCCTATACTTAGATATTTCAAAGCTCTTGCACCTTTTCTCTGTGCTATTCTACTTTCATGTCCTCTGCAACTGGCAAGCAGGAACATGCCTTGCATTTCTCCCTTGTTTCAATATAACCTTGGCAAGAATGTTGGGAGCCACCTGCAATCCCAGGATGTGAATCCAGGTTTGTTTGGCAATCAACTACAGAACACAGCAGTCCTGCCGAACCTGATGCCTTCTGAAGATATTGGATTATCGCGTTATCATTTCCAGCCAGCATGCTGGCTGGGAATGATAGTAATTCAGAACATCTGGAACACTTTAGGATGAAAAAAAAAAAAAGTCAGAAAGAGGGAACCCTTTCTATTTCCTTTCAGACAGTTAAGATTGCAGAAAGAACACATAGAACCAGCCTGCCTTCACAATAATAGATCTATACAGTATATTGCATGGGTTAGAAAGAGGGCTGAGAAAATATCTACAGATCCCTAACATCCTGGACATAAACTCTTTCAGTCCTTCCCTTGGGGTGGCTCTACAGGGCACCGCATGCCAAAACAAGTAGATACAGGGACAGTTTTTTCCCTCACGCCATCTGTCTGCTGAATGCCTAATTCTCACAGTGCTGCCTATATACAGTAGTATGGCTGTAATATTACCACTTCTTATCTTCTTTATCCTGCCCTCTCACTGGTGTGATGATGATGATTCTGTTGCTTTGCATGTACACCTAGAGCTACTGCCCTGGAGACTAATTCCTTGTGGTCTAATCACACTTGGACAATAAAGCTGCTCTATTCTGCTGCATTCTGTTCTGTTCTGATATTAAATCATTCTAAAGTTCTCTGCATCTTATCATGTAATACTGCCTGTAATGCACAAACCAATCACTGGGTTCACATATTGTGCTACACTATGCTATGGCTTTCCCAGAATGCTTTTACAAACTATCACAACACATTTAATGTATGCCTTGAAAGCACCAGATCTGGAATTTCATGATGGTATTTCTGGACTCAGCTCTGCTTTTATTTATTTTTTTCATCTGTCCTTTCCACTTTTGGGGAATGTGATTCTTTAGCACTATACTCAAAGGGGGACTGCAACTCTCAGATCATAAAATGTTGCTGCCCCATTGCATGGTTTGGCACTACATTCCAGGTAAAGAACATGACTGAACCAGTCCTCTGCTAACCATACTCCTCCACCACCTGTCAGAACTCTCTTGTCTTTCACTACTGCAGGGAACAGGAGGGGATGGGGGGGGGGCATGGAATCAGGATGTGATGTATGCCTGAAGCCCTCTGGTCAGCTTTTGCAGTTCTGTGCCTATCTGCTGTAATATGATCAGACAGGGATCCCAACCAATGTGATGAATAAGAAGTTAAGGTCCCCTTGACTGAAGGGAATAAATAACCTTAATTTCCTTTATGTGGGACAGCTCTGAAGGGAGTCTTCTGGCTCATGGAACTACAACTCTGAGAATTTTTCAGCCAACATGAGCTGCACAATGACCTTTGGAGAAGACATCATAAAAAGCACATTCTCCGACATTACAAATTCTTTCATTCTTACACAGATGTCCTCTTGGGCAGTTTTTTCAACCAGCCATTATATCCATACTTTTAATGCAGGCATTGTATATATTCTTATGCCATGATCTTACTCCCCTAGAAACATGCATATGCATATCACTTCACAAATTATTGTGGCTGACTTATTCTTTTTCTCTTTGTGTAAGTAGGACAACCACATCTAGACTATCAGTGTTGGGATATCACTAGTGGACAAAAAGGAAATACAGAAAACCTGATTTTTTGATGCCCTCTTGTGGTCATCCAAATGTTTGTTAGCCCAAATCTGGTACTGTACAATAGTCCAAGACAGGATCAAAATAAAACAAAATGCCAGGTATGTTTTCTTGTTGATGGTGAAGAGAAGCTGGCATATATCTTACAGACAAGCAGCTTCCCAAGGAATAGAGGAGCCTTATTATTATTTCAGAGAATGGACTTCAGAGTTTAAAACAGTACTTCAATTGTCATCTATTTCTCTGTTCCTGCTCATCTGATTATTCCTAAGAACAGCTACCAGTTATAATACACAGAGATTAAGCAACTGGAGGTTTTGCTGGAACAAAGATAAAATTGTATGAAAAAGTCTGCCTGTATAATGTAAGTGTCACAGGAGACTTTTAAAAGCACGTTAGAAAAGATAGCCCATCAGTTGCCAAGAAACAGATGGATAATAAGGCAAGAGGAAGCTTGACAAAACCCATATCAAAGGACTACATCAGTCTTTCTCAATAGATGAATTCCACTGAGACTTCTATAATCTCGACTGTCAATGTTTTTTTTAAAAAATAACAATAATCACAAACTGACAAACTTTGTTTTGCTTCTTTGTTTGTTTTGCTTCTGCCACAGACAATTAGTCAAACTGGCTGCAGTCTAATGCTGAAATCAAATAATCTTAAATAGACACTTAATTCTGTGTTGGGTAACAATCCTTTGTCCTAGCTACAAGTTGAGGAGCAAAGGCTAAACAAAGGCAAGGCTCCAAGTTAGGGCTTTCCTGGATTCTAGGATTGAACAGACAGCTTTATTCAATGTAGTGAAATCTCCTTCCAATGAAACTTTGCACAGCCTTCACAAATGGGTGATGCTAAAATCTTCTTTAAGCCACATACTGCTTTTAGTTTGCAGTCCAAGGAGAGAAAGTTAAGCCAGGCAATTGTCAAACCTCTCCACCCTATTTAATTAGATTGGATGTTAAATACCAACAGGTAGAAGCCTGGATCAAGACCTGTTATCTATATTAAACAGCAAGAACTTGACACCTGGAAAAAATATATCCTCCCATCATCAAATAATATTAATATCTGCCAACAGGCAGTTGCCAAAGGAACTGTTATAGAACCTAATTATAACATTGACAATCATAGCATGCTAAAAGAAACCTACCTATGATCATGTTACATGCACTGTGTTTTCCTAAACTTTTGAGTATGTCAATATATGCAGCCTATTGAATATTGGTAATTTCTCAAATTATGTTCACTTAAAAAAAACCCAGATGGTTGGTTTAAAAAAAAACTTTCTGTGATAGGGTAAAGGAAACAGATCAGGGAGAAGGGCACTGCAAGCAAGCAAACGAAGGGTGGGGTGGAGGAAGAGCTATTAGAGATGAGACCCAAGATAGAAGTCACTGCCAATCTCTCTTTTATAGGGTGGCTTCTGAGCACTGGGAATTTGGACCTTTGAGCAGTAATGACACTTTTCAAAGCTTTCAGCCAAATTTAGTGAGGTTTCTAGGATGGAGAATATAGAATTGACAGCCAGATTCAAAGCTCTGCTTTTGTGGAGATGCTTTAAATGAGGAATGTCTAAGCTTGGCAACTTTAAGACTCCTTAGAATTCCACAGACAGCATGGCTGGTGGGGGAATTCTGGTAGCTGAAGCTCACAAATCTTATAGTTGCCAAGGTTGGACACTCCTGCTTTTAATAAGAGTTCTCCCTCTCCCTAATCTGTCAAAACACAGGGGAAATCTTCAAGTAATCAAATTCTGACACCTCTGTTCCAAATATGATTGTCTTTTTCTTTATCTGAATCTGCTTGCACTGAATGGATGGGAGGTCACTAAGTAATTTCAGGACTAGGATAGATCAGTCTAGGCTGCAGAGTACAAAAAAAATCATACAAATGCAATAGTAAATTATTTCCATTTAGCTGCCAGTAGAATGAACTTATCAGGAACTAAGGACCTTTTATTTCGTTATCTTGTATTGGCCATTGTTTGAAACAGGAATAAACATGAATTTAAATAGATAAGCAGAGGAAACTGCCAGGGCAGAAGGACCAGTTAACACTATGAGACTTCAAGCTACGAGAAGTTATAGAGGCTTCATTTGACAAGAGCCAGTAGAGAATTCTGTTGGCTGAACTTGGCAAGAAGGCCACCAAAATGCAATACAAACTGTGATAGGATGAAAAAGGGCCCAATTTGAATAGGTGTGAATGCACACAGAAACATAGCTTATCTTAATCAATTGATAAGGATTATGTGAGCCACACAGAAAAGCTTCATTTAGGGAGACTTTTATAAATGAAACCATAAAACTATAGCATCAGATGAGAAAGACAAATCAGAAATTCCAAAGACTCTTTCAGTCTGAGTCCTTAAGCTGTAGCTTGTTTAGTTAATGACTAAATCCAACTTTGTCAATAGGTAAGGTTTTTAAAAAAGTCTAATTTTCTCTCTCGGATTCCTTTCCCACACCCCAGTAGTGATCATAGGAAGATTCAGAAGTGCCTTACAGTATAAGGTCTGTTTTCCCAACATAACAACTCATAGGTTGCTTAATATTTGACTTATTTTACTAAGCCACAGTATGACACAAGTCCAAGTCATGATTCAAACAGCATCCCAAGCCACAAACAAATATACTGTGCAAATATAAAACCAATTTCACCACTAGTGATTGGCAGCAAATTCCTGAGTACATTTTCATTCAGCCCCACCTGGCAATGGCTGGTATCAAATACCTGGTATTAAAACAGAAAACACAGGCAGTGCCACCAATTATCTTTTATATACAGGAGGATCTCCAAAGTTAAACTCAACAAGTTAACAAGTTTTGGTCAGTGGTGTGATTCAGTTTGAATGTGTGGAATTCAAACTATGTGGAAGCAGTGTAATTTTTCTTAGCAGAATTTCTGCCTTACTGTCTTCTGAAACTTGATAGAAATCAAAATGCTCCACAGGATTGCTTTCAAGACACACCCCAATTTATTCACAGAATTTACAGAAAGCAAAAGATGCTGGAATGAAAGGGCCAAAAGGGTGACAAGTAGAGAGAGTTAGCTGGTCAGTTAGCTGGAGACATCTTGGCCAATGCACATCCCTTAAACTGGGGCAGCATCTGTGGAATTTCAGCTTGCCACTCTCTTAAATGCATAGATGTCCTGCCTGTGGGGAAAAAAAGTTAGCAACATAAACCGCACATAAATCGTCACTCTCCCTTTTCTGTGGTTAAAAGCTGAGCAGTCAACCTGTTAAATGTTTCATCCGCACCTGCAATTAACCTGTGCCTGAGGTGGGAAGAGGATCGGGGATTGGGGAGGTCTCCTAAGGAAAGTAAATGAACCTACAAAACCTGGGACCTCGCAGCTAGAAGCTCTCCAAAAGGGATTCAGAGGAAGCCGCAAAAACCAGAGTTTTCGAACCGCTATGCTGCCAGTAACTCCACGCCCCGCCGTTTCTTTCCTGCCCTCGGTTTGCCTTTTCACTAAGTGCCAGCCCGCCTTCCCGTCTCCGGCTGTCCTTAAAGGAGCCGCGGCTGTGTAAAAAACCCCAACCCCGAGCCGTGCCCAGCTCGACAGCAGCCACACCTCGCCCACAGGTTTCCCCGCCCTCGCCCAGCTCCGCGAACTGGAGGCTGGTTTGCCGGAGTCGCAAGAGAAAGAGAGAGCGACTCGACGTTTGTCCCCCCTTCGAAAGAGGGGCATCCCGCCGTTGCCATGGAGTCGTCCAGTTCCTCCAAGGGGTGCATGGACCAATTTACCAGCCTCATCCGCTCCCAAAGGGGCATGTTACTCCTCGCAGAAATAGTAAGAGGGAAACGCAGAAGGGTGGGGGAAACGAGCCGCGAGGGGCAAGAAGGATGGGGGTGGGGAGGGCAAAGTCGACGGCCGGCTGCCCCTGAATTGGGGGACTGAGTGGATTTTCGCTCCCTTCGGGGAGGAGGGCGGTGGCATTGCTTTGCCCTTAGCACGTGAAAATAGCAATCGCACTTTTATACCGCTTCACGGTGCTTTAGCCTTCTCTAAGCGGTTTAGAGTCGGCATATTCACATACACAACTGCAACAACCTTACGCCCTAAAGCGTTTGGTCTTCCAGCCCCTTGTGAGAAACGGCGGGGCTTCTGCGGCAACCGAGGAGGAAGCGGTTAAAAACGGGGAAAGGAAATCTCCCGCACAGAAGCCACCCCCAACCGCAGAAGAGCAGTTGCGTGGCCCCTTCAGCTTCGTCCGCCAATGTGGGAGGCGGGAAGTTTCTTCCAGGGAGAATCTCGTTTAAAATGTCCCTCCGGGATGCCCAATAGCGTTTGCGTTTTGCTTCCTTCTCCCACCCCTCACAAAAAAACGTGTTTTTTTTTCCCACTAAGGTGGAAAAACCAAGCCGCAGCAGCTGGCCGGACGGGCCTTTTTTGGGGCGGGGGGGGTGTCAGGAACCGCTCTTGGGGGAAGCTCCCCGCCGAGCGGGGCAGCAGAACTGAGGAGGGAAAGCGGTTGCTTTTCGGACCGATCTCTCCACCCCCAAAGTCCCCAAGCTCTGTCAAGTTTTGTTTACCGCGAGGGCGAAGTTGGGCCTTTGAAAACTCCGGAGGGCCGAGCGGGAAACGCCCTAGCGCGAGGGGAGACTTTTTTTTCCTTTTTTTTTTAAACCGAGGTAAAGAGTTACAAAGAGGGCGGTGCTGGAAAGGGAGCGGAGGAGGAAGGAGTTAAGCTATCCGGTTCAGCCTGCGGGTGGGATATGGAATTAAGAGGGAAGGGGGGAGCGCAACAGGCCGGAGCGAAGCCAAAAAAAAAAAAAACCGGGGACGGGCGTGGAGAGCGGTTTATCCCACTCACCGGCGCGCGCCTGGGGAGTTCCCCGCTTTTCGGACTCTGCCTTCCCTCTCTCCCCCCCCCCCCGCTGTCGGTTAATCAATTCTACCCCGCCCCTCCGTCCGGTTTCCATTTGAGTTATGTATGCAGGCGTCTCGGGGAATGCCTTCCATGCGATTTACCAGCAATCCGACGGGGCGGGCCCGGTTCCTTTCGAGCTGCGGTTGGATTACACCTCCCTCCCCCTTCCCGCTCTTGCAAACGGCAATCCAGCACGTGTCGAAAAGCGTCCGGTTGGGGAAAGGAGGTGGGGCGGTGGTTCGCGGCGAGTGTTCGGAAAGGGGAAATTGGCACGGTCCCGGTCAGCGCAGCAGGCAGTTGAAGGCGACCTCCGGGCCTCTTAAAAACCTTAGGCCGGCCGGCCGGCTGGCTTTCTTTCTTTCTTTTTTTTTCCCTCAGGCTGTGCGCAGGGCCTTTGGGCGCGGCCGAGTCTGTCCCAATCCCCTCGCCTAATAATTGCGCCATGTGTGCTCGGCTGAACGAGCATGACGTGAGTCACTGTGTCCTGCCTTGCCTGGACACAGACAGGCGGGGCCCTGTTGAGCTAAATTGGGCGGGAGAAGGCAGCCGCTCGTCGGTTTGGCTCGTCTGCCTGCCTACCCGGCCCTTTAAGGAAAAACCGAATTCCTGACTGAAGGCTTCATAGCTCGCCACCCGCGATATGTGCTTAGGATTGTGGGCAGCTCTTTGGAGTTGTTTCCCTGCCGCTTGACATGCTGGCAGAGCCGTCTGTTCGTGCGTATTTCCATAAGCCCACAACTTTTCAACGCACCCAAAATTGGTCTTAGAAGTGGTACTGAATTTCTGCTTTTTATATAGGTGCTTAAAAGCGCTTACTGGAGGAAGCAAAGTAGCTGGTGGTACCACCGAAAGTAATGTGATGTCTTTTCTCTAGTACTTCCAGTGATCTGCTTACCTTTTTGTTGCCTGGTTTAGATTCCAGATGGACTTTTCGTCTGCTTTGAATCTGTTCTAATGGGATGGATGCTGCTTAATTTTTGTTTACCTAAAGCCATTACATCTGGGTGACACTGAAGTAACCAATTACGTATTGTCTTTTGTCCATTGCCTGGTGAATTGCAGCTGAGAATTCCCAAACGTCCCCTGTTACCATCTGCTCAAGCGGACTCATCTGGAATAATGTTTTTCAAAATCCATAATATGATCTATATACATGTTTATGTGTGACAGGAGAGGAACTTGCATGTGTATAAGCTCATGAAAACCCCAGCATTTTCCAAATACCATACAGAGATAAAAACATAAGATTTATGGGCATGGTTCACTCAAGCCATTGACTCAGTAAAGTGGTTTGTTCAATGTTTGCATATAGCCGTTGTGGTTTGCAGCAGCTAAACGTGTACAACATTACTACGAGCCATTGTGGTGCATGGCTTAGAAGAGTGAACCTATTTAGGGTGATGTGAAAACCCATCTATTTTTTGCTTGCAGCTACAGGAATGTAGGATATCAAATTGGTGGTTCTACAGTACACTATTATTATTACAATATATGTAGCCATCCACCTATCTAAGAACTCTGCACAATAAGCAAACAAAAACAATTACATAAAAACAAAGAGCATCTAAAACTGAATCAATGTTCAATAGAACCAAAAACTAGACACACACGCTAGAGCCCCAAACTAACATCTTCCCCACTGCCTGGGAGAATTTAGGCAACTGTATGATTTCATAGTATAAGTTGTGATCCTGTATGTTTGGTAGATGATGTGATTTGAAAGGAATGAGAAGGAATATGGAAAACAAGCATGTTTTCCTTCAGGGAATGTTAAATTGGTTATTCTTTACCCAAAGGAGGAGGTGGAGAAAAATGGTATTTCAACTCAGCTGACTCAGTGAAAAGAGGACATTTGCTGTTTGTTTTCTTTTACTATACAGAGTGGAAAAAGAGCTAACTGCTCTTATTTGGCAAGAGAACCAACTTGTAGTTCATAAGATTCAAAAAAGAAATGGCAATATGAATGTGTGAAATGATAACGTGTTAACGTTCATTTGTTTTTGTCTAGAATCTCTTGAATATGTTTGTGCAATGGTCTCATATACCTGGTTCATGTATGACACATGAATCAAGTCTATAAGAGACCTGGCAAAATCCATTATTGTTTGACTATGGTTTATTGAATAAATCACAGTTGATTAAAAATGAATGATTAAAAATATAGTCAAAAACTTCTTTTTTTAGTGGTATTAGGATATATAAGTTTGGATTGACAATATGAGTTGTTATGTAACATAATTGTAATTGAGACTACAGAATGAATGCACAAAAATGATGAACCAACTGACACACTGGATGTGCATATGAGAGTTGATGTTTTGATGTTTTGTTTGTCTTGTTTGTTTGTAGAAAATTAATAAAATCTTTTTCAAAAAAAAAACAAATTTCAATATCTATATTCATATAGCATACTAAGTCAAAGTCCAATCAAACATATGTGAAACAGCTCATATTTTCTTAAGTGAAGTTTGGTCATAATTGGAAAATTGTACATACAATTCTACTTGCAATATCCCAGCAACCACAAATCTTACTGAGATGTAAGGTATAAATTAAGACCAGACTGAAATTTTGAGGGTAACAAAATATGATTTGGCATGTTTATCAATAAACGACTGACTAAAATTTCAATATATAAATATTATTTGCATCCATGCTCAGTGTGAATCATGCAATTAAAGAAAGAACCAACATGAGGAAGGGAATTGACAGGTTGGGGTGGGGACAAAATTGTGTACTAGGGCAGAAAATCCCTGTCCTTTCTTTAAAGGACATGTACGCACCCAGCTAAACCAGGAAGAATCCTTCCTTTGCCTCCCCTAGCAGGACCAGACAATGTGCCTCTTTCCACAGTGGACTTAGTGTTTGATCTGCCTCATCTGTCAGAACAGTTGGTTTGGCTTGTCTGTCAGCCTCGTAGCCTTCATTACATTCATTAATAATTAACTGAAGCAATGATTTCCAGATGAGAGAAAGAAGCATCAAGTAGGAATCTGGGTCTTAATCCAATTAATTTTACTTTAATTAAATAATTTAATTAAAATTAATTAACTTTATTTCAAAGCCATCAATTTCTAACTATTGAAAAATAGAGCTTCCTATGAACGACTGAAAAGTGTGCATTTCTCTTTTTTTCCAGGGGTTCAGAGCACCTATTACGTGTGCTTCCCTCCATTGCTTAAAGCAGAATCCACTGGCTGGGTTCCTACTTTAATGCTTATGTTTGCTTTTGGTTTAGCTTAATGTAGCAAGCCAGGTACTCTAATTTATAAACCAGGCTTTATGGCTTAAAAGGTAATGTTTCTTTTCAGTCATATTTGGCTTTTGATGATACAACTGACATATGCAGTTTTCTTGGCCATCAATCATTGCTAAGCAAACTAAGGCCTAGCACCATGATGGCAAACATATGGCATATGGCAAACATATGGCAAGGGCTTGCGTGCCAGCAATAATGGTTTTGCATGCATGCAAAACCATTATTGCTGGCACGCAAGCCCTTGCCCACAGCAGGTCTATTGTGCATGCGCGCATGCCGTCCGTCTGACAGCTGATTGTCAGGTATCTGGCATGCATGCACAGGGGGCAGGGATTTGCGGGAAATGTGCACACATGTAGAGATGCACAGCGCATGGGATATGTGCAGAGATGCATGGTGCATGCACAGGGGGGGTCGCATGTGTGAGGGGTGGGGGGGCGTGTGCATTGCCTTTTGGGTGCTGGTGCACGAGTGCAATTTTTGCATGGGAGCCCAAAAAGGTGAGTCATCATTGACCTGGCATGATTTATGAATGAAGTTGTAGCTAGAATGCTTGTTTTAGCCTTACAATTAAGTTTATGAAGTAGGTTAAACTGAGAGATTGAGATTACTAAAACTTTTTGCTTGATGCAGATATAAACCTATCTTCTGCAAGTCTGCCCAGTTTACAGTGGTTCTATGTTTGAGAAAATTAATAAAGAAATGCACAAATATCACCAGACTGATTTTTATTCTTAAAGAATGGGGTGTTTCTATATGCCTGCAGGGCTGGGTGTTTTTGCAGTTTGGGAAAGAAAGATATCTGTTTTTTCTGGAACTGGGAATAGCAGGTTTTGACAAGACCTAGAAAAGAAAAAGGGGGAAGACTTTTTTCCCCTTAGCTGTACCACACCCTATCATTCCATGAGCTCTGTGCAGTTCAAGGTGTACAAATCAAGATAATCAAGTTTTTTTTAGTCATTTTGTTCATGTTGGATGAGCAAAGCAACAGCTTTCAGTTCCTAAATGATTCTGTAAAATCATTCTCACTCCTAAATACACAAATAAATTCATATGTAAATGCATTTATTTGCAATTCAAATCTGAAATAAAAATAGTTTCCTAAATCATACATATGTATGGTATAGAAGTATATTGAAGTAAGTGAAGGTTAGAAAAACTCCAAACAAGAACAGTATAATAAAGAAAGGCTGTACATAAACCACTGAAATTTCTTTAAATTGGTGGGAGATTTGCAGAGTGGAAAAAATGAAATTAAAATTTCCCAGATCTATCATCTATCACGTTCACTTTTTACGCATTACCTAATGTCAGATAAAATGTATTCTAATAATGATACTCTTGTGAGGGGGTATAAAATTCAAATACCAGCAATGCTCAGTTTTTAGAAGTTGGATCTGACAAAACCAAAACTCATCAGCATTTTCATATTTACTTTTGCTATGTGTGTTGAGTGAACCCAATTAAGTTTTTTTTAAAAGAAGAAAAGAATAGTAAAATGTGAAAGAAACAGAAAAAGCTTCTAGTTTGCCAAACCAGTTACTACTATATATTTAAAATCTAGACGGATTTAAAATGTCTATGGCTAAACTTTTTAAATACTTTAAAAAAATCTCCAACTTGCTGGCTGTAAACTTTCTTTTTACAGATTTAAAGATCCTTTATTTTAACTAGTGAATGTTCCTAGTCACATAGAGTTACATATTTTGCATCAGTTTGCAAAACATGTAACTATGTTATTTATTTTTATTAATTTAGTTTAGTTTGTCAAGCATGTATGAGAAAACAAGTATGAACATAACATTTAAACATAGAAGTATAAACAGATAAAAGTCGATACATAATAAATGAGTACAAATAAATGGGAACAGTAGGACAGGGACGGTAGGCGCGCTGGTGTGCTTATGCACGCCCCCTTACAGACTTCTTAGGAATGGAGTGAGGTCCACGGTAGACAGTTTAAGGTTAAAGTTTGGGGGTTTGAGAATGTAACAACAGAGTCAGGTCGTGAGTTCCAGGTGTTCACCACTCTGTTGCTGAAGTCGTATTTTCTGCAATCGAGTTTGGAGCGGTTTACTTTGAGTTATTGTTTGCCCATGTGTTATTGTGGTTGAAGCTGAAGTAGTCATTGACAGGTAGGATGTTGTAGCAGACAATTTTGTGCACTAAGCTTATTTCTTTTGTTACATTTGGCTCAGTTTTCAGGACTCTAGGCTTTTGATTAGTTAGGCAATTATAATGGGTGGAAGTACACAAAATGATGGTGCCTATGATACTGTCTTTTCCCAGTAATATATTTCATTCATTCATTCACAATATTTACTGGCCACACATCTTACCACAAAGTAACTCTGGGTGCTCACAGATATAAAAACTATACACATTAAAACATAAATACATTAAAACCAACCATTAAAATCTCTTTCCATTAAAATCTTAAAATGAGGTTGTACCGTAAATCATTGCAATTGCACAGGAAGAGAGGAAATGACTCTTGTCGTCATTCTCTGATTTCTCTCGTCATTTTGAAATTCAGAAATGAATCGCTGGCCTCCTCTCTATCACCACACCTTGCAGCATTCAGTTGCAAGGAAATAACTGGGAAACCCCAATCTCCTGATTCCAGAGACAGTAGGAGAGAACCTTTCCATAGATCAAAGGGGGAAGAATTTTACAAATTTCATAGCAGGCAATGAAGGCAGAAAATTAACTCAAAATAGAAGTTCACTTTGTTAGCTTTTCAATCATAGTTTTTCAGATATTCCTCTTTATTTATAATGTGCATCTGAATATTGGTTTAGGTTTGGCAGTGGGTAAGGTTATGTGACTTGCTCTTGGCTTACCTTGAAGTAGCCTGGATTCTTGGTTTGTTTTTTTTAAATAACCAATTTGATTTGAAAGACAGTTTGATGAACAAGCAACAGTGCTGAATGTTTCACTGACTGATTTTTACAGCATACACTGCTGTATGCCTGTCCAGGTAGTTGGCAAACTAGTTTTCAGTCCAGGACAAACAAATGAACTAATTGATAAAATTCAGTTAAATTATACATTCACTACCTGGGTGGCTTATTTGTCTTTGACAATGATGTCATAAGATGTAGAATAGAGAGATTTATCTAACAGCTAATTTTTTTTTTTAGCAATTATGCTACCTACCCCAAACCGTCTACTCCATCTCCTCTGACTCCACCATTTTTTTTCTTTTTATGCTTCTGGGTTACTTTTGCCAACTGTATCCCTATCCTTTCTTTCCCACCTCCACAAGCTGTCTGAAATGAGTTCCTATTTCTTTAAAATTTTATTCTCGCCCTGACATACTTGGCAGCACATTCCTGGTTTGTTTAGTAGTTGCCCCAGTGATGATAGGACCCCTGCATGCTTCTGCCTAACCTTTGGCCAGCATGCTGTGAAACAGCTTTTGTCTTCAAGGCTCCCACTTGGCAGATTTAACCACTAAAACTTGGTTCTCAATTGCTGCAGCTGGCACAGCCCTGCAGTTACTTCCCGAATTGCTTTGGAACATTTGGGGAGGAGCCCTGTGTAGTACATACAGACAGAAACATGAATTAATTCAGTCTAAGGCATATTTATTTTTCTCCCTGATAAGTAGGTACAAATAAAACTAGAGAGGATTGACAATTTGCTTTTCTAAAAAATTAAAAGCAGATTCATATCAAATGGTAGAAAGACAAAATAATATCTCCCGTGTGTGTGTGCACACATGTGCAGGTACATGTCTGCACACCCGCTCTTCAACCTTGATTCTAGGTGACTACCTGGACAAGTCCTTGCAGTCTTCTTGGCAAGATTTCAGAAGTGATTTGCCCTTGCCAGGGGTAAGAAAGAGGGACTGGCCCAAGATTACCCAGCTGGCTTCATGCCTAAGGCGGAATTCAACAGTCTCCCAATTTTTAGCCAGGTGCTTTAACCACTATGCAAAACTGGCCCATCCTGGAAACTCTAGGCATCCCTGAAACAGAAATAGGCAACTTATAGCCCAGTAGATATAATTTAACTTCAACTCCAAGTTATGTGAGCTGGAACTGCTGGGAATTGGTTCGACAGTATCTGGTGGATCAATGCTATCTATCTTTGCACTATATTCATGAATGCAGAAATTCTTGCTCCAGGAGTGCAAACAGCCTTTGAGCATCCTTCCAAATATGCTAAATTCTAACTGTCATTGTAATAATACTATCTATCCTGCAGTTTGTCTAGAGGGCCAATTAGCAGATCTCCTCCGTGGGCACCATTAGCCTGCAGTACTGTATTCTAATCACTGTTAAGTGTTTTGACATAAATCACCACACTCATTCCTGGTCTTTGGAAAGGCACCCAAAATAATAGCTAATTCAGTGATGACTGGGTGGCTGCTTCATATTTTATTTGAAAGTTTAGCTAAAGGTGGAAGCTATGGTTTGGGGAATATTAACATCTGATTTTAAGGTACAAATTACAATAGTCTATTGCAATAGTCTGTATGCAACTATTCAAACTATAGGCAGCTTACAATCTTAGGAGTATTACAACACTATTATATCATAAAATGCATAGTATTTATTAAATTTTGGTATCAACCAACTCCCTATCATTTGCTGTCCTTTATTAAATATCTTCCTTTCCAAAAGTCCTATTAAAAATCATTCTGTTTTCGCTATTATTCTAAGAAATAAGAGAGCAAGAATCAATCCAACCTCAAAGTATAAGCTATTCTATAGTGAAGGGGTTGCCATTGAAAAGTACATCCCTCTGGGCAAATAAATAAAATCACAGTACTGTGTAACAAAGAAGTAAGTTACTGCGTGCATGGGAAGTATCAATATTAAATGTCTTATTTAACAATGTATGTAATGTGAATGAAACCAAATATACAAACTCCTTGCTCACCTCTTTATTCTGACTTCATTTATTTCTTGGAGAGCAGCCTCTTGCCATGACACTCCAAGGCCAATTTGATCTTTGCACATTTGCTTCTGTATTTGCACAGGCAAAGAGGTGCATTAAATTGCAGTACTCTACTAGGCTGTATCAAAAGCGAAGGTATGCATTAATTATAAGAGGGGGAAACAGTATCTATATCTGGACTATGTTTTACTGACTAAATAAACTTTATTTCATACTATGAAATATGCAGTTAATGTCATTTCAGGAAATGTTTCTGATCACTCTTCCCCTTGCCAAATATATAAATTGTGTATATATATGTAGGTACACACACACAAACACACATGCAATACTATGCAAAAGTCTTAGTCAACTATTAGATTTGCTATTTTAGCAAAGTTTTAAGGGCCACCCATAATTATTTTTCAGTATTTAATGTTACATCTTGAATATCTAGTTTGTTTATTTCTTTTTCAGAGGGGCGTTGGCTGATGCAAAAGTATGATTTTATGTCTGTCAAATTCTGTGGTCTTTGGCATTTTGACTCGAACGATATGATTGAAAGTTGATCTTATTAGCAAGCTTCCAAGACATCACATTCATACAAGATGTATAATGCTCAAGCATGTCTTGCACAAACCTGGTGTAATAGACTTTTTTGCACTGCAGTCATTTTGGCATGAACTACTGGTAGTAGGACACATAGGTGTTGGCAATGGCTGTTCTTAGGGTTCAATTGCATTTAGGTTTATGGGAGCCAGATGACTGCTATTGATCTAGTGTAAGGGGAGGACATACTAAATAGTTGCCACTTTAGCCTATTGAAGCTGCTTTTTCTACTTTTGCTGTTTACTGCACACATATTTCCTTCATTTTCTGGTTGTATTATAATAAGGAGACTGAGACATAATTATATATAGTCATAATACTATTGCTACAACAACAAAACAATGGTGGCCCAACAATTCTTTCCCTCCTTCCCTCCCTCCCTCTCCCTCCCCCTCCCCCCTTCCTCCATGTGTGTATTGCCTTGAGGCTAAGCCTCAACTGAATTGTTAATTTCTTTTCTTAATGTTTCCCTGTTAAAAGGTGGAGATTTTTGTATGTGTCTGATTATAGCTAAAATTCTTCAAATCAAGTTCAACTCATCAGAGCTTTTTTCCATTTATACATGTAATTATTTTTCCGATAATACCTAAATTGTAACTTTCTAGGATGTTTTTTTCAATGTTCTAGTCCTGAAACATGTCTGCCATCCATGGTCAGCTCCCACTTAACTTTTTAAAGATCAGCCAGGTTTCATACTTCGCTGCACTCTTTTCTTTCAGTATTTCTCCTCCCCCATTCTGGTCTTTGATAAGTATTTCTACTCTCCTAGATTGCATGTATCATCATCCTTATCTGCTATGGGGCATCCCGGTCATATGCCTACACAGGTTTGGCGATCTTCATGCTGATTTACTGCATCGTCCTGTTTATCATCTTCATGTTATCATTACACCTCCAATTGACTTTCATCCACTGGGGATGGACGGTAGGTTTTGGTTCTGTGGTAAGCCCTGAGGTGGGGTGAGGGATTCTTATATATCTTTTTCTCTCAATATTATTTATTTAACAATATATCTAGCACCCATCCCTTCATCCATACAGATTCTGTGCAACATTATTAAAATAATAACACTCAACCATGATGGTTTCCCAAAGCAAGCTATGGAGCAACCTCTTTAAAAAAGCAAGAAGGAATAGCGCCATTTATCCTATTGGAGCAAGGTGATCCATAATGTGGATCTACCCTCAGGAAGGTCCATATCCCATGAACTTTGAGGTCAAAGGACCCTCCGTAGTCCTTCCCTGGATATCTCAACTACATGGACAGATTACATTTTGGAAGGCATTATAACTGCTCAGAATACGTGAATGTCAGTAAGAATGTCCACCTGTGAAGCGACTCATCTCCTGGCATTTGTGTAAAGTGGTCATAGGGAAGCATTTTTGCATTAATTTGCTTGTTATTGTCTTTTTTTGCATAATTATTATGCTGCTGGGGGACTCTGGGAGTTGAAGTCCACAAGTCTTAAAGTTGCCAAGTCTGGACACCCCTGGTGTGTATGAAGATGAGAATCTCAAGGCATTTATATTGAAGTTTTAGTACAGCATTTTACAAATCCAGTTTAGGATATAAGATTACAATCTTACATCCACCTCTCTGCTCACAGGGCTATGCTACTATTTAAAAATGCATCACCCTAAGAACTTTTAATTAGTTTAAGTAACTGATATATACCATATCATTTTATGAACCAACAACCACTATTAATGTCCAAATAATATTTGAATATCAACAGTAATCATCAGCCCAATATAAATCATAAAATAAAAATTGCATTAATTTCTACCTGAGTAATGAAAGACTTTATGTTAAGAGGAATCCATGTTTCTGATGTAGTGCAAGTCTGTATATCTTTCAAACATGGTTTCCAAGGGGGATTTAATTCTGAGTAGGCACGTATAGTGGTTGTTTTTGTGTTCTGGCTAGATCTGTTCAAAGTCTAACTTAGACTCCACCCAAATTAATTTTTTCTTGCTTCTCCAAAGACTTTTATCCGGGCTCTTATTGGAGCAGTGGCCTTTATCATCACCGCCATCATTGTCCTTGTTAGCCGCCCAGATGGACCAGGCATAGCTGCGGCGGTAAGTATCATATCTGCTGGCGGGGCAAATTTGTGGAGGGAGTGGAAAAAGGAAATTGGAATGGTGACTTGGCAGGAATTTTGAAAATTCAAGAACATGCATCAAACAAGGCAAGGCTTGCATATTCTGGGATCGCATTAGCTGTAGGTGGGGGGGATACCTTTGGGGTATTCCTCCCAAAACTACATTTCCCAGAATTTGCTGCCATTGCCCATGCTGTCTGTGACTGCTGGAAATTGCAGTTCAACATTTTATGAGCCTCACATATTTTCACTGCTTCTTTAACAAAAATAAGGCAATTAAAAAAAAAAACGGAATCCAGCAAGATATAGGAATCAGTTCACATCTTGCATTAAAATCAAACAATGAACGCAAAGGTTTATGTCAGTGTTACCAGTGAAACAGGCTATTATAGCTTCTTTTTTATTATATTGTTATTATTATGTCATACCATGATACAGCACACTGTTTGAATCCTATCATGGCAGAAGGCCATATTTTGGCAAAATTAAAAGAGTAGTTACTTCAAGGGTGGGAGGGGGAAGGTGGGATGACCTGGGCTCATAGCATGGAAATAAAAGGAAATTACAGGTAGCCCACAACTTACAACCACAACTGAGCCCAAAATTTCCACTGCCAAGTAAGTCAGTGGTTAAGTGAATTGTTCCCCATTTTATGACCTTTTTGCACAATTGTTAAATCACTGCAGCTGTTAAATGAATTTGGTTTCCCCCACTGACTTTGCTTGATAGAAGCCAGCTGGGAAGGTTTCAAATGGTGATCCCATGAGCCTGAGATGATGCAGCTGTCATACATACATGCCAGTTGCCAAATGCCCAAATTTTGATCATGTGACCATGGAAATGTGGCAATTGTGGCAAGGGTAAAAACAGTCAGAAATTACTTAAGTGCCATTGTACCTTTGAGCTGCCACTTAACAAAGGGTTGTAAGTTGAGGACTACTTGTATCTTACAAAATGTAGCTGCTACAATAATACCTTATACCCAAAGGTTTTTTCTGGCTCAAGATTTTATCATGCATTGCACGATTTTATAGGAATAGAATGGAATAGGAATAGGAATAGGAATAGAACAGAACAGATCTGGAAGAGACCTTGGAGGTCTTCTAGTCCAACTCCCCTGCTTAAGCAGGAAAGTCTAAACCCTTCCAGATAAATGGTTGTCCAATCTCTTCTTAAAATCTTCCAGTGTTGGAACATTCAAAACTTCTGGAGGCAAGTTGTTCCACTGATTAATTTGTTATGTCAGGAAATGTAGGTTGCTTCTCTCCTTGATCAGTTTCCATCCATTGCCTCTTGCCCTGTCCTCAGGGGCTTTGGAGAACAGCTTGACTCCCTCTTTTTGTGGCAGCCCCTGAGATATTGGAAGGCTGTTTTCATGTCAGGTCCAGATAACTTCATGTGTTGCATATATAATTGTTTTCTTATTGCTTAATTAACTCCCGATATATTTAATTGGTAGCACTATGAGTTGTGCATCGAGAAAAACTTTCAGCCTATTATCGAGGGAATATTATTGGGGGTGGGTGGGGAGTCCTGAGTCCTCAAACTAAACTTGCATTGCTTTTCAATAGGTGATTTCAATTCTGACTGGAATCCTCTTTGGCTACGATGCATACACCATCTTGCCTAGTATCAGGAATACTCATAGACCAGCTAACTCCGGTAGGTCTTCTGGGATGAAGGCAGTTGGGAAGGTGAACCTTTCTAGGTGGCTTCTAGATGTCTTTTCTTTCTTGCATGAATCAGATACTCAAAACGTTGCTTTTGGAAACAGTACTGGTATACCGATTTCCACTGTAGATTTCTGTATCCAGAACTAGGTGTACTACCACTTGTTGCTAAACCCAGTAGGGAAAACGGGATCCTCTCAAAGGATTTTTCCCCCCTGGAATTGCCATACTTGGCTGTAGAATATCTGCATGATTTATGATTACCCTGTTGCGTTCCAGTGTCCTTTGAGCAATGTGGATGATTGAGGACTTCTGCTTCAACTCCAGTGGTTTTAAGAATAGTAATGTACAGGTAGTCCTTGACTTACAACCATTCATTTAATGATCACTCAAATTTACAGTGACTGTTGCAGCATCCCCATGGTTCCGTGATCAAAACTTGGGTGTTTGGCAGCAGGCGTGTAATTGTAGTGGTTGCAGCCTCCTGGGTTCACAGCATTG
Source organism: Hydrophis major (assembly GCA_033807585.1). Classification (NCBI taxonomy): domain Eukaryota; kingdom Metazoa; phylum Chordata; class Lepidosauria; order Squamata; family Elapidae; genus Hydrophis; species Hydrophis major. The sequence continues at coordinate 228,302,836 of CM066329.1, forward strand.
CTATTTGCAACCTTCCCAACTATTTTCCAAGCAGTCAATGGGAAAATGGGATTCGCTTAATTACCATATCATTTACTTAACAACATTAGTAAGTCACTTAACAAGCAGGGCAAAAAAGGTCATAAAATTGAACACAACTTGCCAATTTGCCTTGCTTAGCAATGGAAATTCTCATCACAGTTGAGGTCACAAATCAAGGACTACCTGTAATTTCTGCAAATGTAGATATCTAGTGTTATTCTTCTTTTAAAGAATTATACAGCGGGAACAATGGAATTCAGCATGCGTTCAGTATACAACCTTAGGACAGCCATCATGTCTATTTGCTAATTATTTATGCCACTCCCGTCACTGCAAATGTTAATAATAACTTCATTATTTAAGTTAAAAAAACAGGTAATGTAATGAAGAAAAAGTAAATCAAAAGGTAAACCATAACCACATAATTACTAATGTTCATTCTCATCCCAACATGTGTGGTGCCACCTCCTTAGGGGTTAACATCTCATATAATCCTTGTTGGCCCTCCAGAAGACTCAAGTCTTTAGTGCCAGGACACTAATAGGAATAGGGCTGGTCTTCTTTCTGGAAGTAGGCTCTTCCCAGACGGATGGGGCTATCACCAAGGATTCCCCCCTTGGGATCTGAAATCATAACACTTCCTCAAATCAGGATCCATTCAGGCCTTGCCTCCTGGATCTTATCCTATGCTCCCATGCAGTTGGTAGTCTTGAACCTAGGTTGAATATAAGAATATGTCTTAAGTGGTGAAGGGCTTTGAACGTAAACAATCATCCCCTTAAATTATACTTGGAACCTGACTGGCATGTTCCCATAGAAATAGAAAGTGTGACCTGGGTGAACAAGGCTTTTATTCCCAGGCTGCTGCATACTGGACCAATTGCAATTCCAAGTGGTTTTCAAAAGCAGCCTCATGTAGACCAAACTGTAATAATCCAAATGGGAACTGATGGGTATGACGGTCAGCAAAATGTCTTGCTGCCAAAATTGCCTGCAGTTGATGTGTAAGATGCACAAAGGCTCTCCTAGACATGTTATGTATCAAAATGGACTACTCGAAATCCCTGCGCCTTGATTGGCTAAGGCGCAGGGATTTCTGATTGGCCAGGCGAGCCGCGCCGATTGGCCCGATTGAAGTCTCCCGCGATTGGTTCAAACCAAGAGCGGGAGACTTGAATTGCTGCCATTGGCCGCGGCTGCCGCGGCAAAAGGTATAAAAGCCGGAGGCTTTTTGCCTTTTGCCGGTTCGGTTCAATGGTTGAAATAAAGAGCTGTTAATGATAGTCACCGACTCAGAACCTTTTTTTCGCGGACACGACACTGGCGACGAGGATGGGATCTCGCCCCTGAACCGAACCCCGTGTCCATAAACGAACTAGCGACAACATAATGGCGAAAATAGCACCGCCCGCCCCCTTCAACCCTGCCGCCGAAGACTGGGAATCATACTCAGACAGATTCCGTATGTACCTAGAATGCGCCGGCATGAAGGACGCCCCGGGCCCGCTAAAGCGCGCCGTCTTCCTGACGCATTGTGGACCAGAGGTTTTCCAGATGGCCAAGGCATTGGCCAAACCGGCAGACGCGACTGCCATGGATTGGGACGTCCTCGAACCCATATTGAGGCGCCATTACGCCCCCGAGGTCCCCATCCTAATACGGCGGAATGAATTTTACCGAAGAAGCCAGAGACCAGACGAAAAGCTGAGCGACTTCGTCGCTGAATTAAGGCGCCTAGGCGGACTCTGTGAGTTTGAAGGATTGAACAGTCTCATAAGAGACCGTTTCGTACTCGGACTATGGGATCCGACACTCCAGAGCCGACTTATGGCCAAAGGCGACATCAGCCTGGCCGACGCCCTCACCGCAGCCGCAGCCGCAGAAGCAACCCGCACGTCAGCAGACACCATGCGAAGGTCCGAGGCAAAGAGCGCAAACAACAACCCCGCGAGGTCGGCCGACGCACGAAACGAAGCGACCGCACACTACGGCGACTACCAGTCAACCTCCAGCACGTCAGATGATGAGGAGGACATACATCGCGTGCAGACGGGACGCGGAAACCAACGAAGCCAATACAGTCGTAGGTCGAGGACTAACTGCGCCGGGTGCGGCGGCGACCACCCCAGGTCGGAATGCCGTTTCTTCGACGCTGTCTGTAGGCATTGTGACCGAAGGGGCCACATCGCCCGAGTTTGCCGCCAAAAAAAGACCCGCAGCCCGCCAAAATGGGAACAGCAGGATAGAAGGAGAGAGAACTCCCCGCCCAGAGCCAGAGAGCGCCAGCCAACAGGTAGATGGGACCAGAAGCAACGACCCCAAAGAAGCGGCGACGGTCGGCGGAAAGAAGAAACCCACCAGACGGTGACAATCGGCCACGCCATCTCCGAAGGCGCCAGAAAGGTCCACGTAGAAGTCCACATCGAAGGCCGGCCATGCAAAATGGAAGTGGACTCCGGGTCCTACCTTTCCATGATTGCATGGCACGAAATAAAAAAACTAGTGCCTACTCTGCAAAGAAAAGACGTGGCCGCCCAGAGAATCATCATAAAAGACTACCAAGGTAATCGCGTTCCAGTAGTGGGCACCAAGAACTTTAACATAACCTACAAAGGCCACACCGAACAACTACCACTCACAATAGTCGATCGTAACCGCCCAAGCCTGTTGGGACTGCAATGGTTCGCCCCGCTAAACATCGCACTGACAGGTGTCAACCAAGTCTCCATTGAAGCCTGGGAACAGCGGCTAGTCCAGGAGTTCCAGGAAGTCTTCGATGGAGGATTGGGCAAGTACAAGGGGCCCCCTATTTCATTTGACTTAGACCCAAGGGTTTCCCCCAAGCGGCTTAAACCTAGAAGGGTGCCCTTTGCTTTAAAACCAAAAATTGACGAGCAGATCAACAAACTCGTCAAACAAGGGGTATTAAAACCGATAGACCACGCCAGATGGGAGACCCCGATAGTGACCCCAGTAAAGCCAGACGGGTCCGTGAGAATTTGCGGGGACTACAAGGCCACCCTAAACAGCGCACTACAGCAAAGCGCCTACCTAGTGCCTATAGTGCAACATTTACTGCACTCATTAGGAGGGGGAAAAATTTTTGCCAAGCTCGACCTCGCCCAGGCATACCAGCAATTGCCTGTGGACGAAGAAACGGCAGAAGCCCAGACAATTGTAACACACCGGGGGGCTTTCAAGTGTAACAGACTCCAATTTGGAGTCAGCGTGGCACCAGGCATTTTCCAGAGCCTGATGGAACGTTTACTACAGGGCATCAAGGGGGTGGTGCCCTATTTCGATGACGTATTAATAGCGGCGCCAAACGAAGCCGAATTAGAGAACCGTTTAAGACAAGTCTTAACAAAATTTAAAGAAACAGGACTTAAAGTCAAACGCGAAAAATGCCAACTTTGTACAAAACAAATAGAATTTCTGGGTTACCTCCTAGACAGACAGGGCATCCACCCTACAACTAAAAAAGTTAAAGCCATCAAGGAAGCCCCCACCCCGAAGTCCAAAACAGAACTACAAGCATTCCTAGGCTTACTAAATTTTTATAATGTCTTCCTACCTCAGAAGGCAACGGCGGCGGAGCCGTTGGGGGAGCCGAGAACAGGCCGCTTTTCAGAAAACCAAAGACCTCCTCACCTCCAACGCCGTCCTAATGCAGTTCAGTGAGACTTTGCCCGTAGCTGTCACTTGCGACGCATCGCCCTACGGCGTCGGCGCTGTCCTCAGCCATACCCTCCCAGACCAGAGAGAAGCGCCCATTGCATTTTTTTCCAGAACACTGACAAAACCGGAACGGAACTATAGCCAGCTGGACAAAGAAGCTTTGGCTATAGTTGCCGCCATCAAGCGTTTCCACGAGTACCTGTACGGCCGCCCTTTCAAAATAATCACCGACCATAAGCCACTGCTGGGCATCCTCGCTGGAAACCGGGCTACGCCAAACATCTTGTCACCACGCATGACTAGATGGTCTGAATTCCTGGCAGCCTATAGCTACGAACTATTACACAAGCCAGGTAAGAAAATCTCGCACGCGGACACTTTAAGCCGCTCGCCCTTGCCGGACTCTGAACCTGACCCCGCACCAACAACAAACACCCTGAGTATCGAGAGCCTGCCCATAACCGCGTCTGATATTGCCAGAGAAACCATTAGGGACAAACAATTGGCGCAAGTCTTACATTGGTTAGAAAAAGGTTGGCCGGAAAAAGACATTGACGAGACTTTTAAAAAATTCCGGCAGCGCCAGACTGAACTTTCACTGTTAAGGGGTTGCATCCTGTGGGGAGATCGGGTGGTAATTCCGTGCAAATTGCAAAACAGGGTCCTAGAGATGTTACATGTGGGGCATCCTGGCATCGTCAGGACGAAAGCCCTGGCCAGGAGTTACGCTTAGTGGCCAGGGATGGATAAACAAATTGAAGCATGGGTCGCCAAATGCCACCGGTGCCAGGAAACCAGGTCCAGCCCACCCACAGCGCCCATCCGAGACTGGGAAATACCACGGGGACCTTGGTCCAGAATCCACTTAGACTTTGCCGGTCCCACAAATGGACACACTTTTCTAATCACAGTAGATGCATACTCAAACTGGTTAGAGGTGGCTGACATGAAATCCACCACCACAGAGGCTGTCATTAAAGAGCTGTGTAAACTGTTCGCCACACATGGCCTCCCAGACGTCGTTGTCTCAGACAATGGGCCCCAATTCACATCCATCGAATTCGAACGTTTCCTGGCCGAGAAAGGTATCCGCCACGCATTGACAGCACCGGCGCATCCGGCGGCGAACGGTAGGGCGGAACGGATGGTCCAGTTTACAAAAAAGACCCTCCGGAAAATGGACCACGAGGAGATCAACGAAAAAATCAATAAACTGCTTTTCATACAGCACATCACACCCAATACCACAACCAACAAAAGCCCTGCAGAGCTCCTGATGGGCAGGAAGCTGAGGTCCCCACTCGATCGTCTGCACCCCACCTACAACCCGGAGCGACCCCCAGACTCAAGCTCCAGGTATCGAACCTTCGAACCAGGCGACTGGGTTTACGCAAAAAACATGACGGGGGACCCCCTATGGATCCCAGCCGTCATAACTCAAATCACGGGCCCACGGTCGTACCGGCTCCAAACCATCGATGGGCGAGCCTGGAAACGACACATCGACCAACTCCGGTCGCGAGCAATGACTAACCTCAACCCCCAAGACACGAACCAAGGGGGGAGGGAATACCCGATAAGAGAAACGCAGGAAAAAATTAAATTCAAAAACTCACCAGAACGCAGCCCCCGCGAGTCCTATCCGGAGAAGAGCCGTCCAGCCAACTCTACCGACTCGGAGAAGCCAAGCGGGAGCGGCAAAATCCGTGACTCAACCGACCCGGTAGGCCCAGGCGGGAGCCACGGCAAGAGAACCGGCCCGACCATCCAGCCGGTTCTCACAGAGCCAGGAGCAGCCAAAAAGATGACCGCTCCGGCCGAGTTACAACAAGGAAGTGAGCTGCGCAGGTCAACTAGGACCCGACGGAGCCCCGCCTACCTGCGTGATTACACCACGTGAAAGACCGTACCAAGAGGGGAGGGGTGTTATGTATCAAAATGGACTACTCGAAATCCCTGCGCCTTGATTGGCTAAGGCGCAGGGATTTCTGATTGGCCAGGCGAGCCGCGCCGATTGGCCCGATTGAAGTCTCCCGCGATTGGTTCAAACCAAGAGCGGGAGACTTGAATCGCTGCCATTGGCTGCGGCTGCCGCGGCAAAAGGTATAAAAGCCGGAGGCTTTTTGCCTTTTGCCGGTTCGGTTCAATGGTTGAAATAAAGAGCTGTTAATGATAGTCACCGACTCAGAACCTTTTTTTCGCGGACACGACAAGACATGACTTCCATCCACTCTTTGAGCATGAACCATGAGTCCAAGGAGACCCACAAGTTGCAAACTGGTTCTCCATGGGGTAGCATAGCCCTATTCAGTGATAAAAATGGACACCTGCTGAAATCCCTTGCTTCTGAATCAACAGCCATTCTATTTTGCTAGGGTTAAGTCTGAGTCTGTTTCTCCCCTTGTGGAAGCATAACACCAAATATATCTTCTGTTTAGCCCAGGAAGAAGGAGGTACACAAGTGGCTATCATTAACGTATTGATGATGCTTCCACTCAATGAAGTGGGCGGTCTCCGCCAGCAATTTTATGTACTATGGGAGAGAGGATTAAGCATTGCAGTGCTCTACAAAACAAAGCCCACACTCTGCACCATCAAATGGAATCACCCATTCAGGAAAGAAGAAAACAGGATATAGTTAATCCAGAAAGATATCATAAGTGAGGATATCGAAGGCAGCTGGGAGATCCAGCAGGGCCAAGAAAATTACTTTCTCACCATGGCAGTCCTTCCACAGATCACCAGCCACTGCCAATGCCAGTGCTCTCCAGCCAAAATCCCAAATGAGAAGAATCCAGGGAAGCCATTTCATTTTAAATTACTGGCATTAAATTTTTATTTTTAATAGATCTTTTAATGCTAGTGCATTTTAATGCAAGGTATTGTTAATATAGATTCACTTAAAATATTCCCTGATACTCAAGTGCAGTTCAATTTATAGCTTAACAGCTGAAGAATATGAATGTTATATTTTTTTAAATTATAATTGCTTGATTTTTTTGTTTTTGTTTTATTTTCTGTATTTTAAGTCACTTAGACTCTAGAATCAAGCTTATCTGTGGTAGGAAAGAAATATAGTAATGCATCCTGAGATTTTTAGTGTCAGCCTGCCTGACAGCATTTCTATTTTTATTTATTTATTCATTTTATTTTATTTGTCAATCACTTACAAGATAATAGATATAAGTATAAACATGAATAAAAATACAGGAAATAGGTACGAATAAATGGGGACAATAGGACAGTAGGCACGATGGTGCACTTATGCATGCCCCTTACAGACCTTTCAGGAATGGGGTGAGGTCAATAGTGGATAGTTTGAGGTTAAAGGAGTGGGGGTTAGAGGATGTAACAACAGAGTCAGGTAGTGCATTCCAGGTATTGACCACTCTGTTGCTGAAGTTGTACTTTCTGCAATCAAGTTTGCCTATTGATTTTTTAATGAGACAATATAATTTTATTGCCATTATCTTTTTAATTTGTAGAACTAAAAAACAAAAACAAAACACATGGATGCGTATAAAACAGAACTTTTAAAAACTCAGATAAAACAAACTAATAAAAATGAAGACTAAAAGTTAAATCAAAATGAAATCAAATACAGCAATCAGGTACAATACTAAGTACATCAATGGAAAATTTACTACTGCTCAGTTCTTAAACAATGAACAAAACCCGAACTGCATAGAATCCCGTTATCCGGTCTTCCGGTCAAAGAGAGATTCAAAGGCTGAGATGAGTCATTTCATGAATCCAGCCTTTGCCATCTGTATTCAAGTATCTTTTCAGGGACATGTAATAATCTTCGTGGTCCCATCTCTGGGCCTTACGGTAGCACATATTGTTTATATTGTATGTATTTGTAAAATATATATCTTGTACTTTCAGTGCTTTCCTGACAATTGCAAAGCAGGGAGCAATGTTACAGCTTCTTATTTATTCCTAGGGATGGGATGGTGATGAATAGCAATAAATAGCTTCTAGTTGGAATTAGAATAGTTGGACAGCAATTCTCATCTTTTCTAGCAAGTATAAGCAAGTTACAAGAATAACTTTGCTTAATATCTGTCTGTCCTTTGTCTGCTTCTTACAGAGCCTCCAGAAGGGATTTGAAGACACTATCCCTCTTTCACCTCAAGACAAAACACCACACTGGACCCATCTCCTATTGCCTTCTGTGGGATCTTTCCCCAAGAGACCACCTCCCTGCATTAATTTGGCAGCACCACAGCCTCTTTTTCTTTGGGTGCCCAGTAGGACTTATTGTCGTCTGAATTGGCAGGTCCTTTCCTCTTGTCTCCACTTTATGAAACTGTTCCAGCAATGGAAAAGAAAGCCGATTCTGGAATCCCCCAGAGAAATTGCAGAGCCCCAGTAAGATGGATTTCATAGATTTATTATTACTATTAACTGCATCAGATTGAGAGTAATTCCATTTACACTCCGGTTGAGATGCAAAGAAAATAAACCTTTACATTTGTTTAGTCCTATTAGTAGAAAATGACACCAAAGTGCAAAGGGGCCCAACTGACCTTCTCTTGGGGGCCTCTGTTTGCCCTGCAGACTCCAGGTGCTTTTGCATCCAGAGTTTCTAGATAAGAAGCCATTGCTTTGAAGTCTAGCAAATAGGATTTTTTCAAACATTTGTAACTTTTGAAGTGTTTGAGTTCCACCCAGTAGTGGGATTCAAATTCCTTTACTACTGGTTCTGTGGGCGTGGTTTGGTGGGCGTGGCAGGGGAAGGATCCTGTAAAATCTCCAGTCAGAGGTGGCATTTGCCGGTTCTCCAAACTACTCAAAATTTCTGCTACTGGTTCTCCCGAACTGGTCAGAACCTGCTGAATACCACCTGTGGTTCCACCCCATGAAAAGGTGTTTGAAATTTCACTAAGCCATCTTAAATACCCATTTTTGATAAATCATTATTTTTAAATGAAGCAAGCACTTAAAAGGCATCCTATATTGGATAACCTTTTCTATACCATTTATTTTCTCCCCTAATCGTATCTCTCTTAGGGAGAACCTCAATCTTTCAACAGGCACTAGGTAACGGAGTAGGGTTATGTGTATGTTCAGTCATTGTGAGCAAATAAAAAAAGTGAGTTTGGGTAGTCAATGAGCTACTGAAACCTTCCAGACTAAGAAAACGTTTCTGAATTAGACTTCCAGGATTCAGAGGTAAGACTCTAGTGCCAAGCAGAGTTCATTATACCCTGCCCTATTTTGTAGATTTTTCTTTAAATACAAATAGTAAACATAGCAAATTTTTATATAAAATATGCAAATTCATATACTTGATGATGATGTTATCCATTCAGTCATGTCCAAATCATGGCAATTCTCTGAGACTACCCACATCTTCTGTTCTTGCACTATTTCTCTGAATTTTTTTCTATGCTGTGGCTGGTGTCAGCTTTGATGATGTCCAGCCACCGTGTTTTTCGGGCGGCCTGGTTTCCTTTCACCGCTTAACTCGTCCAAGCATAATTGATTTCTCCAGTGAATTATCCCCCACATGACATGGTCAAACTAAGTGACAGAGAGTTTTGTGATTTTGCCTTCCAGTGACATGTCTGGTTTATGCACTCATATACGTACTTGTTGCAGGCCTTTTTTTTCCCCAAAGAAGAGAATTGGCTTACCTTGGTGCTGATTTTTGGGTATTTTTTAATAATTATTTTGGTGTCACGCAGAATACAGCCTTGGCTAGGACCTCAGTGGTCTATTTGGAGACACATAAGCAGCTTGATTTTCTTCTGGGGAATGTATATCACTGCCTTAAGCTTAACAAACTTTGTCTGCGTTGGCGGGAAAGATAGAAGAGAAAGGAGAATGTCTACTGCATCTCTCATCCAATTCTCTGCTGTTGGACCTAGGGCAGCTTGGCTTTATTTTGTACTTGCTGGAGAAATAAAATAGTTTAAAATGCAAATAAACTATATCTGATTTGGTATGAAGTCTGTTTACTTGATGTCCACTACCATGTTTTTTTCGTGCAATCTTGGCTGTAGATAATTGTTGGTATAACTAAAGGGATCTGTGAAACTTCTCCATCTAGGAAAAGGAATCTGGCTTAATAATAATGCTTGTCCGTATAAGGTCTAAATTATGGCACATTTCTCTGACTTTTTCTTGTCTTACATTTAAATAAGAAGTGATTTGGCTGTCAATGTACACAAAGCAAGTGCTGCATCCACAAAATCACCAAGAATTTGATCAGATAAAGCCCTTCAGTCAGCAACTAAATAATACAAACATACCATCAGAAGGAAGCTACTTTACATCTTTAGAGTAATTGCTGTTATCTCCATGTTTTGGGAGTTCTACCAAATAAGTAGCATCTCAAAAATCACAATGTTTATTTAAAATGAAGTTTTTACTTGTTACATCGACCCTGATTAATTCAAATCTGTGCAGATTCTGCTACCCAATCTTCCCAAAACCAGGTTTTGTTTTTCACCAAAGGTGGATTTGGCAGACTTGGTAGAAGAGTCAAATCGAAAATGTTTTATTTCTGAGTAGAAAACTATTGTTTTTTTTTAGGGAGAGGATAACTCATAGCATATATTTCTATTTTAGTGATGGATGAGATCTTAGTAACCAGAGTTGTTTGTTTTTGCCTAAATTACAATGAAATAATATATCCTACTCCCAATTTGTCTAAGATGGGACATGAAAATGAACATAATACTAAGTTGTGTTTCTGCGTGTTCAACCTTTAGTCCCCAAATTCCCTTTTTGGCCGACCTCCCCAAGCCCAATCTGATCATGACAGATGAAAATGGATTTATTTTTCTGCTGTGTTGACACCTGAATCAAATGAAACCTACAGTGTATGCCCTAAATTAGGTGTACTGAATTAAAAAAAAAATCCATTAAAAAAATATTTCCAATGCAGTCTTGGTTACCAAAATGTTGCCAATCCCTACTATATAAGCCAAGGATAATCAACCAGGTACGCTACTGATTTCCAAGTTCCATAATATTATCTATTCATCTGGTTTATATACATATACATCCAAAATATTTTGTCCATTTCCACTAGAGGGTGCTGTAATAAGAAAATCACCCCCCCTTTGCACACTGCACTGTGACACCCATGTGCCTTTGTTCCTTATATTATCTTTTCTAATTTCCTTATTAATATCCAGCACACTGTAATGATACACTGCAATATAAAAAAAGTGTTTTTTCATGAAGTTTATTTCAATTTCATTTAAATTAAAAATCTTAATTAGAAAAAAAAATGATTTTTTTTAAAAAACTGCAAACTTCAGAAATGCACACAGTGCAGAGAGAGACTAGTCTTGGGGGGCAGGGTGGGGGGAGAATCACAGATCCAGTTTGATTAGGAAGATACATTGAGGGGTTTACCCCATAGAAGACATCTTCTGCCCATGTTCCACTTCTAGCGTGGAAAGCTGGGGAACAGTCTAGCCTCACTCAGTGTGCACACACAATCACACGCACATCACCACCAAACACCTTGCTACCAAAGGAAGAGAATCCCAAAGTTTGAAACTACTACTTTGCTAGACACTTATATTAGTAATAGCAACCCGAAGGATCAAGGGCCAAAAGGATCACCCAGGAATGGTGCAAATATTCGAAGGTCACAGTAAAAAGGTCGAAACAGAAGTGCAAGGGTTCCCAGGTAAATTGCTGCTGCTTGAAGCTTGCTGGCGGGGCGCAGAGCAGAGGTTTACAGGATTTGGACTTTCCAGAGGACAAAGTTAAAGCTGTGTTCAGGAGCTCACAGTTGAGAGGTCAAAAGGCCACCATGGAAAATAAACTAACAGTTCAAAGAGCACCACAAAGAGAGAGAGAGAGAGACACTTCCAGATTCTTCACACAAGAGTCACGTCTAAAGATCAGAGGTCAGCGTGGGGAAAAAACCAACAAATCTCCCTGAGGAAAGGTTTTAACAGAAACAGTGGTCATGATGATCGAGGTCACTTTCCGAGGAGAATCCTTGGCTAAGAGGCACAGGTCAAGGAGGAAGAAACAATGGCCTAAAGCTGCAGAGGCCCCCAGAGAGAATGATCAATGTTTCACCATTCTAAAGCCCGGCTATGGCTGGACTGCAATAGCAAAAGCCAGGACAGCTCAGGCCACCACACAGTTCTTGTCCCGGACGACCCGCAGTCTTCGGCGCTGTCGTTTGCGAGTTGATTCACTGGGCGGCGTGACCTCTGGGGAACTGGCTCCACCACACAAATGGGGCGGCAGGGGTATGGGCTCCCCTAGAAAGTAGCCTTCTTCCTCCGAGGATGAATCGGAAGACTCGGAGGAGCTGAAGTCCCATCCCCGGGGTGGATAGCGCCGGTGCCAGGCAGGAAAAGCACTCTCTGAAGCTGAATAGGAGAGGTTGGCTCCACTCTTTTCCCCCCTTCCCTTTCTTGGCCTCCAGTCTTGGCTCCCCAGGTTGAGCGAGTTGTCTGAAGTGGAGCGAGGGTGTCCCCGGATGGCTCCCCCCTTCTGCGCCATCGGGGTCTCCAAGGAGGTTTGCTCAGGGCAAGGGGTGCCCGGCTCTCCCGAGATTAAAGGTTCCCGGAAGCTAACCCGGGGTATTCCTCCCCGAGCAAAAGTTCCAGGCTCTCTGCCGTCGCTGAGCCGTGGCCGGGCAGAGGCTTGAATTTTGGAAGTGGAACTGCTGCTCCAGTCAGAGGTTTTGGAATAAGGCATCCCCAGCTCCGGCATAGAGTGGCGCAAGGGGGAGGTACGCTGGAAACGGGGCTGGAGCTCGGTCCCTGAGGAGAAACAAGATGATTAGCAGCGGGAGGACTAAGTCTCAAAGCCTTCCCCAACTAGCCCTGCCCATCTGCAGCATTCTTGTTCCACTTAGCTCTACCTCACCTGTTCCTGATTCCTCCTGGTCAGTGGCTGGAGGCAGGCAAGTTGACGTTCCCCGGGAAGCCCGTTCCACCGGCTCCTCACAACTTTGGCTATAGCCAGAACCATTGCTGTCTGGATCGGAGAGCTCTTCCATTTCCATGGGCACCTCCTTGTCCTCATCCCCAGGCGCCCCGCTCCAGCTCCTTCGGATCCTTGGTGTGGAGTTTGCTGGTACCGTCTGCTCTGCAAAGGAAACGGACCGGGTGATGGAGGGGGGTGATGTGCCCTGGGACTGAATTCGGCGCTGCTGCCAGCTGGTCCTCCGGACGTCCTGAGGACGGGTGCTTTGCAAGGCAGAGTCACAGGAATCCGAGCCGTTGGGGTCTTCACCAAGGCTGCAGGCCCGGGAGCAGAAGATCTGACCCTGCTTGGGCAGGAAAGGCTTCCCCAGCAGGGGTTGCTGGCAACGGGAGCAGCTGAAACAGGCATCGGTGGCGTGCCAGTGCTGGCCCTCGTAAGTCATCTGGCCCTGGTCAATTCCTGCAAGGGAGGAACAAGGCCAAACCATTGTGTGGGTTTAAGCACTTTCTTTCAAAACCCACAAAAACTGGAAGGTCATCTGCTCTTGCCAACAAAGGTGATCTATCCCATCTACAAAATGCTGAAGGTCGATACAGATTAACAGAGTTGGAAGGGACCTTGTAGGTCATCTAGTCCAACCCCTGCCCAAGCAGACCCTACACCATTCTTGACAGATGGCAGTCCAGTTCTCTTCTTGAAAGCTTCCAATGATGAAGCTCCCACAACTGCTTTGGGAACATATCCTTCTGTATCTAGATTGTGCAAAGAGAACGAAGCAGCTGCTCTCTTTTTAAATGGTAAAAGGCATTCTCTAGTCAAAAGGCTAGAGGCCTGGCATTGAGGCCATGTTCTGGAAAAAGCTTTTATCTTGCCTCATTTAAAGCACTGCCAAAGCCAACACTGAGATTCATTTAGGAAACAGCAGTCTTTGCACCCTTGTTAGAAAACCAATCATGAAAGGATGTCTCCCCACCATGTCTTGGATCTAGACCTGCCTATTATTCTTGCAAACAAAACTAAATCCTAAGTCTGAAAATTGAATAACTAATGCCCAAACAAAATTTCTGGCCCATGCCAGTTTTGCATGTATTCATTCATATTACACCAAATCCTTGACTGTATTTTAGGATGGCACTAAGCAAGACTTGTAGGAAACCCTCCATATTGTGGAAGCTCCAGTTGATATAAATGAGCAATAAACATCCGAGCTTTACACAACATGCTCACAATATGGCTTGATTATTAACCATGATTTGTTAAAGAAGTCCTTATTTCCTGGTTTCTCATACTGCATTGAACCATGATGTATGGCAATATAAACCAGCATGGTTCACACAATGTATTATCTTACAACTTGGTAGGATATGGGATTCTGGAGGTAACCAATAGTTCCACTTTCAGTACTGATCATAAATGTATCGTCACAACTTCATCACAGCTTCAAGGCTGGGAATTCAAACAAAATTTGAAGAAGAAAATGTGGGCTTTCAGAAGACTGCAGGAGCCTTATCTTGCCTAATAGCCCAGTGTTTCTTAAACTTTTTTCTTCCAGACTCCTTACCACTTTTAAAAATCATGGAGGACCCCAAAAGAGCTTTTGCTTGTAAGATAATTCGTCAATGGATAGCTCACTATATGATAACTTTACCAATATTTATTGTATTATAAAAATTAAAATGGATGCATTCACTGCCACCACTGCTTCTCACGGTTGTTGGATGGGATTTTAACCCTACAGATAGTTCTCGACTTATGACCAGAATTGAATCCCAAATTTCTGTTGCAAAGCGAGACAGAATTTAGCTACATTTCATGACCTTCCTCACCACAGTTGTTATGCAAGTCACTGCAGTGGTTAAGTTACCAGTAGTAACAGAGTTGTCAAGTAAATCTGGCTTCCCCATTGACTTTGCTTGTCAGAAGGTTGCATAAAGTGGTCACGTGACTCTGGGATGCTGCAACAATCATAAATATGAGTCAATTGCCAAATGTCTGAATTTTGATCATGTGACTAAAGGAGGTTACAACGCTCGTGTGAAAAATGATCATGTCATTTTTTTCCAGTGCCATTACAACTTCCAACTGTCACTGAACAAACACTTGTAACTCAAAGGCTACTTATATATTATTTTTTGACATAGGCTGGCAAATAATTTTGAGTTTGCTAATCCCTGAGAGATTCTTAGGGGACCCCCAGGGGTCCCAGGATCACACTTTAAGAAATGCAGGTAGAATCCAGGCCTCCCATTCTCCGGGTGCCAGGTGGCCTTACCAATGTGCTCCCCGCATGCATCGCAATATTCTGCATAAAGACTTTCATAACAACGGCAGCAATAGGGGCGACGTTGGCGCATGATGTATCGTTGCCCACCCAGGGCCTCCTCACACTCAAAGCAGCAGAAATGGCGCATGTGCCAGTGACGGCCCTCGGCTTCTGTGCACTCATCTGCAAAGATGATCTGTTCAGGGAAAGCGGAGAGATGGGTCCAAGGAGGAGGCCATGAGAGGAAATAATAATAATAATAATAATAATAATAATAATAATAATAATAATAATAATAATAATAATAATAATAATAAAGATTAGGAGAAAAGTCCTGCAGCACTAAAATGTGCTCCCATCTTCAACACACAGCAAAAATGTTGCAACCTTTCACAAGTACCCTTGGAACTTTTGGAGCATAATTTGTTATTTTTATTGTAAGCTGCCTAGAGGCACATGAGATGGATGGCTATATAAATGAGTTTAATAGATGACACAGAGAGAGAGAATTCTAAAAACTATCCTCATCTCATTGATTTGCTTTTCACAAACTGTCCAGCAGATTTGGAAGTGAGAATAAAATGATAGAGGAATAGAAGTTCAAAAGGCAGAAGGCACAAAAAACAATGACAAGGGCTTCCAAAATTTTAAAATTAAATGGCCAAAATCTTGCTTGTGTGCAAGATTGAATGTTCTCACAAGTTTTCAGGCAACATTTCCGGGTACTTGGAGGTCAGGTCACATAAAATGTTGGAATGAGTTCACCTGAAATGTTTGCCTCTCCCTTCTTAGCACAGGCTAAGAAATGCAGAGAGCTGCTTTCTGATAGTATTGCTGCACAAATTTGTGTGATTGGCCTGTTTATGTATAATATGGGAGAGAAGAATATTTAGCATCTTGGTTCCTGTCAAGATCTCTTATGCTTTGGGATTTTCTCCTAGCCTGCTTCAGTTGTTTTAATATCAGAACTAGGTTTGAAGAGCCAGAGTATGATAAAGAGGAAGGCTCTAAAATCAGAAAGGATTCAACTCCCTATCCCCACTTAACCTACAAACGAGAACGGCAGACATCTGAATCAATGGTGGCTATATTCCATTAGCTCCTCACAAAAACACATCATGTCTAACTTGTCCCAAAATGAAGTAATTTACAAAAGCGCTCTGGTCATTCATGAATAATATGCCCTACATAATAAACTAGTTTTGGACCTGTTGTTTGTTCCATTCACGATAGCAAGTTATATTAAAGGAGAACATTACCGGTCCCTCCCTTGTCAAATAGTCCACATTTGTTTCTTAAAACAAAGCTATTTCTTGGTTCAGAGGTTGACTCCATATATTTAAAGATGTGTTTTAACCATGGTTTATTACTGAGGCTAGAATTAGTTTTACAGACTATCAAAATAACCATAGCTTATTGAGCTCACACTACTCTGCTACTTACTCAGATACTATTCCAAATATCTTTTATTCTAAAAGGCATTTCTAAAGGTGTTTTGAGCCTGTTTATTCGATTATCTAGTATTCACTCATGAGTCAGTGGGGAAATATGTGGTTTTATGGAATCTTTTTGTGCATATAGTCTTTGAGATACTCTGAGGTGAGGGCTGCATATACACGTTTCTACATTTCTCTAACTGCATTTGTTAGCATTTTGTGACAAATTATTTTGAACTGTGTGAGATATATTTTGTCTGTGTTTTTTAGAGGGTTTGATAAGGATAGTTGTGCATTTTTATGTTGGGAGTGTGTTTTAATTTTGTGAGGTGGATAAATTGCTATGTTCTAATCTATGGTTTGCCATATAAAAGTCAGATCATCACATTTATCATTTGTTCCAGGAGAAAGGGACACTAAAAGAACCCTTGCCAGAAAAGTGCAGAGAGTTGGGGATGAGGAAGGCTAGATTATCCAGAGTGTTTTTCTTTTTAGTCTCTAGGAGAGACTTTTTATTTTTTTCTTGCATGATACTTCTCTAGATTGGCATGACATTTGGGTAGAGGATAGAAATAAGGAGGACAAGTTCTAACACAAAGAACAACCATAAAAAGCTGAAGACCCAACTTCAAGTCATCGTTTTAAATTATGGCTAATTGTAAAATACCTATCCTCACTGAGGTGAGTTTGAACCTTTAAACAAAACACAGATAGACTTGCTGTTCTGTGGAAACCAAGCCAAAATAACATTTGGACAGTGTATTTTTCACTCTCAGTAACTTTAAGACATGTGGAATGTTTCTGAGAGTTTATGTCCACTGATCTGAAAGTTGCTAGGAATGACAAACACGGCTTTAAAGTATGCACATCTTTTCCCAACTAACACAAATGATCCCTGCTGCCCAACTTCCATGTTTTCGATTCTGGGAAACCTTCCTTCCACAACCTTCCTTCCACAACCTTCCTTCCACAACCTTCCTTCCACAACTTTCCTATGTAGCTGCTCTACATAGAGTCTGGGTGGACCTTCTCACCTCATCACAGGCTTCACATCGGGGCTTGAGGCGCTCAGCATGGTGGCGCCCACAGTAGATTTTGCCCTCCTGGTAGAAGTAGATCAGGTCAACGAGGAGCTCCCGACACGTGGTACAAACAAAGCACTGGGGGTGCCAGCAGGCACCATGCCCAGCTCGACTGGCAAAGACAGCAATGTCTCCTCCGCAAATCTGTTTTCCACACTGCCAAGAAAAGAAGAACAAGTCCAAAACTTTAAAAATCAAATACAATGGATTCAGTTTCCAGAACTCCTTTAGGGTGAAGGAATGTTACACTTTCCAGTTTATAAATATTGAAGGCATTCCACTTTTTGCTTTTTCCCACAGTGAGACCGTATTTCTGGCACACATGTTTTTTTTCAGGCATCTTTCTGTCCTTAA
This sequence comes from Hydrophis major, assembly GCA_033807585.1. Taxonomy (NCBI): domain Eukaryota; kingdom Metazoa; phylum Chordata; class Lepidosauria; order Squamata; family Elapidae; genus Hydrophis; species Hydrophis major. The sequence continues at coordinate 228,320,586 of CM066329.1, forward strand.
GTCAGCAGTTCTATGTGGGTGATGTATTTTCCAAGCACTCTAACCACATTAGTAGACTAAGAAATTTTTTAAAATCTGGTTGAAGGGAATTCCAAAGATGCTGGTTGGCAATTCTAAAACAGGCATTCCTATGATCTCTGACATTTCATTCTATTTGAAAACATTTTTATCACAGGAGCTCTTCTTAACTCATTGAAAGATTTCGAGATTTTACAAGCAAAAGAGAAAATAAAGAATACAACTGAAAAATGTCATTTTCCAAATTTGACAGTCCTACTTAACAAGCCAAGTAAGTATATTCCGAACTGACTTGCTGTGGCTGCTCTTATGTATAATTTGTATTCAGTTTAAAATATACATACTGTATATTTCTGGACTTTTCACTTAGATGAGTTTAAGGGAAGGTAAACGGTATCTTTAGAAACAATAGATGGGCAGCCTCTTTCTTTAACTGTATTGAGATATATGCTAATAGAAGCCAGTGAAACACTAGAGGGCAGACTTGATCTACCAGTTTATTTCTTTTTCTGGCTACCACCAGTGTTTTTCAACCTTAACAACTTTAAGATGTGTGGTCTTCAAGAATTCTCCAGCCAGCCACACCCTGCCTTGGCAGTCCACGTTCAGATCCTAACCTAATACTTGAAATAACCCTACTAAAAAAATCTATGAAAGAGACAAGGCAGAATCAACCTGGAAACAAAGACATGCGAAGAATGGTTGCAGGAATTGGATATGGCCAGTCCAGAGAAAAGAAGGCCTGGAATGACATAATTGCAATATTCCAGTATTTGAGGTGGTGCCACAAAGGAGTGGGGGGGGGGTCAATTTATTTTCCAAAGCACCAGAAGGCAAGACAAGAAACAGGATGGAAACTAATCTAGAAGCAGCCTGGAATTAAGGAGAAATTTCCTAACTGTGAGGACAATTAACCAGTGGAACAACTTGCTTTCAGAAGTTGTAGGGGCTTCATCACTGGAAGTTTTTAAGAAGAGACTGGACAGCCACTTGTTTGAAATGGTATAGAGTCTCCTGCTTGATCAGGGAATTGAAGACCCCCAAGGTTCTCTATTCTAATGAATTGAATCTAGAGTAGTTGACAGACTGAAGCTTCGCCTATCTTCATGCTATTAATTTAACTTTCCAAGCACTGCTTTCTGTCTGAAATCAGGACCTAAAATGTAATTCAGAATGCAGCTCTTTACTGTCATATTTATTTTTTGCAAGTTTTTAGTTTTCTAAAATTATGTATTCAGTAAAAACTACAGACAGCTTATAACAGAGCAAGTTCTAGGGTTTTTGCCAATGTGTAATGTCCTATGCTTAATTTGTAAGCCGGTGGATATGCTAAATCTTAAACTTGGCTTAAAAAACTAACTATGCTGACATAACATGCTAGATTTAAAACAAATTAACCTTGTTTATGGCTCAGCATTGATAGCGATGGTGCTCACTTACTACAATAAAGCAACAGCTAGATTTCTACACCCACTGAACCAAAACTATCCATCCCTACTTCAGTGTTGTCAAGGAGTCAGGGAAACCTTGCCGCTGTCTACCATTCACATATTTATAATAACAGGTATAATTCAGTGTTTGCCTGCACTGAGAAGTATTCTGTTTTCAATACCAGACTGATGTTTTGTTTTTATTATGTTATTTATTTTATCAATTGTATCATTATTATTTAATATTATGTATTGTTATACATTATGTGTTGTGTTGTGTTATATTCCTTTTCAAAATGTAGCTGTCTTAAAGTGAGTCTTAGCTGCAAAATTGATTTCCTGCTGAAAATCATCTCATGGCAGCTGCCATTTGCAGTCAGAGGGGCTGCTTACTGAAAAGACTCAGGAAGAAGAGTGGTCTTTCAGCAGAGGAGACTCAACACAGAATTTGTTCCAGGTTAATGTCCTGTGGCTTCCTTTTTCTTCAAAATAAAAGTGAGCTCTCATTCCTTTTTGCCCACTGCTGCTGATAAAATCTCACATCCAAACATTTTTTGCCCAACAGCAGATACATTTGCACAGGCAAATTTTTGAACTTTTATTAATCATTAATTCAGTTTCATAAATATTAACTCAGTTACGTGAATATTCCAAAGATATAGCATGTAGAGAGATACTTTGGTGTAGTGATTGAGGTATCAAGTTAGAAACTGAGGCACGAAGTCTTCTGGATGACCTTGGACCAATCACTTTCTCTTCAGCCCCGGAAGCAGACAAGAGCAAGCCATTTATTATTTTTATTTTATTATTTATTAAATGTATATGCTGCTCATCTCATGGTACGAGGCAACACTTCCAAAATCTTGCCAAGAAAACTGCAGGGATTTGTCCAGCACTCACCAGGAGTCAATAATGATTCAAAGGCACCAAAAGAAAGCATGAAGAATGCATTCAAAGATGTTGTGATGACAGAATTTATGGCAGGCAAAAACTGCCTGGTAGGCAAAAAAGAAACAAGAACAAAAGTGTTCCATTTATGCCTACAGTATGGGTTTGCCAAAATCAGACCACAGAGTGGCTCAGCCCAATGTGCAAACTTCAAAAAAGCAGAAATTGTTGCTCATCTAAGCCAGAAGCTTCTCCCAGCCCTGCTCTTCCTATTAACTTTTCATTTGGACTTACAAAAGCTGGAATCTTTTATACACAAATCATGATTTAAAATACCCCAATCTCCCTCTACCTGAAGACTAAAATCAAGGAAACTCCTTACCATTTGATTCTACCAAAGCAGAAACTACACCTAATATCTCAACTTATACTTGTGGTAAGATGGGAGGTCAATAAGTTTTATGAATAAATAAATAAATATGAATTATCATCAATATAATTATCTCATTGTAAATTATTAACATCTAGAACCAAACCACATCTATTTAAGCACATGATCTGAATAAATAGGGCTGCAAACGTATGGGCCTGGTAGTCCTAGAACAAGAATCTAGATAAAATCTGATACTCAAAGGCTTAGGCACATGATTGGGAAATCTGCCTTTTTAAGGTTAGTTCTTCATTAGTGACTTAGAGCATCTTCTAGACTGAGTTATCCAACCATTCTTCTGCAAAAATAATAATTATCACACACTTTGTCAACAGCTGGATAACACTGTGAAGATGCTATTGATGACTACTGGAGAAATGGTCAAAACATCCCAAATGCCAGGAATTAACTAAAGCCGGGGGTCACCAAGGTTTTAGTCCCACAAAGCCAGGCAACATTTCTGGAATCCACAAATAAGCAAAACAAGAGTAATCAGGTCCAGGCGGCTTTTTGCTAGATAGATACTTCTGAAATAAAGGAACAGGCCTCCAGGGTTCACAGACTGTAATTTACAGGGAAGGATTATATTGTATCTCTTTCCCTTTGTTAAGCACAATTCTTTTTCATGCTACTTAAGAGTTGATAATAAAAGAGGCTGGTTTATACTTTTTTGGTTTATAATAAAAGAGACTGAAGCAGGCTTCCTTGACTCACTACTTGTATTTGGGGATTAGTGATACTGCCTCAAGATATACAGGAGTTTCTGAATAAAACTCTGTGAAGCACCAAAAGCCTTCAAGGAAACTGAAGCAGCTAGTGGTTTCTAACAGCTGCTACAGGCACTTGCACAGTGACTTCTTTTCTTTGGTCACCCTTCCTACAGCAATAGGCGATTTCTTTGACTTAGAATTCCACTGAGGAACCAGAAAAATGGTGCCACTTCCTTTTCTCCCTTAACTGGAGGAAACAGGAGCAAACTGGCAAATGGCAACACTACAGAGGGAACTAGGGTGCTCTTCAGGCATGCTTTTAGCTGCTGCCCTAAATGCCAACTCCTGCAACCATTGTAAAGATTCGCACGACATGACAGTTTGTTCACAAAATCCCGTGCAAATGAAACCCATAACAATAGCAAAAGTGGGCAATGAACAGAAGTCCTTCCAATGCAGAATGTTCTGAGAACCACCAGGAATGGGAAGCACAGAAGAGTTCTGGAATCATCCAGAAAGTTCTGTTTCTGATTTAATCAAGCACTCTGAGGTTAAGGCCACTTTCAACATAAAAGAGTCAAGGTGCCATGATCAGTCAATAAAGATTTTTACTATGGTTTTAATCAGGACTTTATCACATTAAATGTTGGAAGGAAACTCTGTGTTTTGAGTACATGCCTCTGGACAAATCTAAATATGTGAAAGAGCTAAAATTTGGAAGGGGAAGTGACCGCTTTTTTCCTCTGGGGCTTTATTGGAAAATCTGGTGGAAGTGACTAGCTATTGGAGAGAAGTGATAGGTCCTTTTTTTTTTTTCATTCTTATTTTCTCTCCTGCCTCTTTCCCCCAATCACTTGCTATTTTTCAGATGCTGGGCTTAAAACAGAATTTAAAGACCCTACTGCCAAAAGTCTAGCTTGAGTCAAATTATTTCTCCCAAGAACTTTTTAAAAAATCATTCTTCTCAAACTATTTTACATTGATAAGGGTATAAAATGTGCCCCCCCCCAACCTGTTCACAGATGGCTCCAGTTATGGTGACAGGAAAGAGTCGGACCGTTCCTCGGCCAAGGTTCTCTCGCTTTCGCTGCTGTGAGAATAATTTCAACTCCTTTGCCTCATCCTCTTCTAGGGAGCTGCAGTACTGAGCCTGCAAAAGGAAGGCAAGATGGTCAGGAAAGGTCAAAAAAAATTTTCTCCTGATGACTCTTGGGCAGGGTTTCCATTCCAGGAACAATCAGTATGCCCTGCTCTCAAAATGAAAAATCTGGAATAAAATTACAAAAGTAGGGTAGCTGGCTGATGAATACTTTGTGTAATCCCAGCATTCCTCTTGCTGGTGAACTCTGATTCTCCTTCTGTCCAGCCAACACAGTCAGTTCTGAAGCATGATGAAAACTACAGTCCATTCACATTTGGAGAGCTGTATGTTGGCTAACTAGGCCCCAGCTGAAACAGAGAACCATCCGTTTACTGGGCCAACTTAGACAACACTAGCCTTCAGATTAGAGCAAGAAAGACAGCAGGTTTAGAATAATGTTACACAGATTATTGGTTAAGGACATATGTAGCAAAGAAAAGAAAACACAGAGAGATGGAAGAAAGAGAGGAAGATAAAAAGGGAATGGCCCTAGAAACAGAAAAAAATGGGTAACCCCTTCAATTGAATGCAAGCATTCAGCCCCAAACATACTCCTTCTGAGAGAATGAAGATGTCAAGCAGAAAAAAAGGGAGATTTTACAGCCTTTGATTTGTACATGCAGACACCAAGGGAACACACTCACTGCTGGCAAATGAACAATTCCAGCGAGCGAAACCAGCCCAGGTCAGGGTAGCGACTAACTAGCCATAAATCATAGGAACAGACAGCACCAGGCTACCCTATCAGGCCCCAGGGATCTGGTAGCCCAGAAGATAAAAGAAATCAATTAAATCTTGCCCAGGGAAATTTTTATATTTTATATCAGTCTATAACTGAGAACGGTGGTTGCCCAAAAGTATGGGAAAGCCATTAACTTACTGACCTTGTGTAAACAAATCAATTCCTACTCCCTAGGAGGCAAGGAATGTCCAGGGAGGGCTCACACAGACTTGGGACTCTGGAGGTTGATCAGAAAACTACATCAAAGAGGGCCCCTTCTCAAGGAAGCACTGAGCCTAATGATTAATTTACCTCCTTGAAAGTTAAAGAGGGTAGAGAAAAGAGATTTAGCACAGAAATCCTTCATCTATTTACAGTTTGAAACTGGCAACCCTCTACCAGGGTTTTTTTTTTCAAAACTCTGAGATGCCTGAGGACAGTTTATTTGAACAATCCATACTCCCACACCCTTTCTTCAGTGTATGCTATGTGAGCATATTTTTCTTCACTGCCTTTTGTCCACTTGTCAACAGTCCAATAACTGGAAGGAGACCTGAAATAGATCTTAGCATTATATTTTAACTAATTCATTTTGCTGGCTCTGGTTAAAAAATGGTGATCCACCTAAGTACAGGAGATACCAAGTTATACTTCAGGAGTCCTTCCGTGTAAAGGGTCTCAGGCAATTAATTACCCAATCTCATCTTTTAAAAGATACATACTTTCTCTATTTTATTTCTCACAGTTACAGTTATTATTGGGAAACAACTTTCTCTATTTTATTTCTCACAGCTACAGTTATTATTGGGAAACAACGTTTGGTCCTTTCAATCTGCAACCCCTTCAAAGTGCAGAAAACTTAGAACAAAACAGAGCATTCTAATGTTTTTAATTTTAAAAATGTCAGGTTTCTAATTCTTATTTAAATTGTTGACCAAAACATAGTGAAAACTTCAGAGATTTGTTGCTGGTGGTGGTCCCCATTCCTTTACATATGGCAAAAGCAGAATAACAATGATAAATAACAATACCAACCTCATCCAAGTAATCATAATCATTACACCAGTACAGTATTTCTTGGAGAAATATTTTGAAAAGGCACATATAGTAGATGTTATACACTGCTAGGCTAATGGAGGTCACAGATAACAAGAATAATTATGAATGCCTTTTTGGGTGATTATTGGTCCTGCCACCTGTGGTAGATTAAGCCCAATTATTTAGACTGCAAACAGAGAAAAGGACTGTGTAAACTGCCTTCAGAGCTGATAACGGCCAGTGACTGACAACCCAGCAGGTGAGAAGGCAAAGAAACTAATCTAGCAAAATACACAAGATTGATCTTGAGGAAATTCCTTTCTGATTCAGAGGGTGGCAATAATTTTAACCCTTTAGGCTTCTCATTGTGTGCACGCACCAAGAACAACCAGGAACTCTTCAAGCACACTCCCTTTCTAAACTGATGATTGGTAGAAGCCTGGGGAAGATGGATTGTGATCTGGCAGGATTAGTGAAAAACTTCCAGAGGACATAATAGTGTTCTGAAGAAAACAGCGGAAGACCGCAATGAAGAGCCAGCTAATAGACCAGCTCTTCAATAATTCCTCTCTGGATAAGGAATTGCCCACAAGTGCTCCAAACAGCTGTTTCTTGTGATGGGGATCTCTGGGAGATTTAGAGTGCTGGGAGAGGAGGGAAGAGCTATCTTTCTCAAATTGCAGCTGCCACCTTTGAAAGGGCACTAAATTTACATACTTCCTTTTCCAATAAACTTTCAGAAATTGCTTCTGAATTGCTTTTGAGATCTTTAAATCAACAGGTTTGATAACAATTTTTTTCAATCCTTTGCAAAAGAAGTTTTAACTATAAATTTAAGACCTTATTTTTTTTTAAATAAAAAGCAAAGGGATGATTAAAATTTTGATTTTCACAAGCTACAAACTGACTACGGGTCCAGGTAAAATTGAAAACTAGAGGAAATTAAAGATTACAGTAAAAGGAGATGAACACATCAATTCAATGTACAAATACAGAACGAAGCAAAATATTTTAACATTGGACATATTCAAGGATATTTTTGAACAATGGACCTAAAAGTTAATTTTAATAGCATCTGTCTCTATAGATAAACTGTGTTTAAAAAATGTTATGGCAGAGGAACAAGTCCTACCTGACAAGATCAAGTCTGGGATGGAAAAAGATGTTACACTGTGTACACAAAAGAAACTGGCTGATGTCTTAATATTTAAAGGGAATATACAAACAACAAACCAAGAAACTGACCTGGGTAATTTTCCTTTATTTGATTTGAAAAAGAGGCTTGTTAACGTTTTGAAAAGAAAAAAACAAAACAAAATCAAACTTATGGTATTATTTGAAGGAACTAAAGATTAAAATTGTTAAAGGTTAATAAAAGGAAGGTATCTAAAGTTGGTTCAAAGTTAAAATTGATATGTAACCTTTATGGACTTTTGCTGACAGCAGGACTGGACTGCTTTATGGATTTGTTTCTTGATAAGAAATGGCATATGGAAAGAAGAGATCATTTGATGTATTTTAAGAGAAGGTGATAAATTATTAAAATTGTTTACACTTGTGATTAAAGTGGGAAGTTAACTCCCTTTATTTTCTTTTTCATTAATATATTCTTATTTGTAGAATTTCTAGATTGGCTTCAGTTTCCCCACCACATATTCCACCATATTTATTACCTGAAACATGTATTCATTGTAGCAGAACAATCACTAGAAAAATCCAGGACTTAAGGCTTTTACTGTTCACATTTTGTAACTGAAAACACCCATATATTCATACCACCAATACAGTATCAATTCTTTTGAGGTAGTCTAAAGTCACTGGAGGGAAAATGAAATCAATTGTCCCGTGTGGTAAAGCTTAAATTCTAGCTTTGGGTTGCTTATCCATTTTATGGTATACACTTATTATCTCTGTTAATACCAATAATACATATTTTTAAGAAGCCACAAAAGAAATATTTTTTAAAGGATGGTGCAAATATAAGCCAACTCCTCACAGACTGGATCCCTGAGATAATTAGAAAAAACTTTGTATTTTTTTTTCTAAAAAACAAATGGGAATCTAAAGTACAACTCAAATAGACATTGGAAATCAAAGTTGGAGGGTCACAGTAAACATAACCCAAGTGGAAGAGCAGGTGGAAGGCCATTTTGTGAAGTATGTAAGCTCCAAACTTTTATGTGATGAAGCAATCAAAACTAGCCTGGTGAAGCTGCCCTATAGTTAATGGGAAACTAATGCTGATTGTAGATACTGGCTACAGTGCTCTTACAACCCACTCCTGGGTTGGGTTGGGAAGGATACTATACTAAAATTTCTGTTGTTATGAACTAATAAAGGCGTTTAATAAAGTTTTAATAACCTTAAGTAAAAAGCAGGGTTCTAATCCTGCACTTCTGATTGGCTGATAATAGCAACATCGGATTGGTCCTTTCTGGGACATCTGATTGGCTGTTAACGGGCCAACTCTCATTGGTTCAAGGGTTTAACACTTCCATGTTTCTCATTGGCTAATAGGAAAGCAGCCAACCCTATAAAAGGGCTGCTGCTGCCCTAGGGTTTTTTGCTCTGTCCAGTATGCTTAATAAAGAGTTGAAGTTCACTGTTCACTGCCTCGTCTCCACTCCATGCACCCATGCGCAGAACTTAACACTGGCGACGAGGGTGGGATGCGGAGACATCTGAGCTGATTGAACACTCACAGAGCACCAAACAGAGCACGTGGCTGAAGGCACATCGACAACGGAAAACATGTCCGCCGGCGCCATACCACCCGCTCCATTTGACCCGGCACAAGAAGACTGGGACTCGTACATGGACTGATTCCAGATGTTTCTGGAGACCAACAACTTGAAAGACGCAACTACGGGGAAAAAGCGAGCAGTGTTCCTGACCCATTGTGGGCCTGCTGTCTTTAAGATGGCCAAGGCACTAGCGAAACAGGCTGAGGTGAAATCCATGGACTGGGACATCCTCGCGCCCCTTCTACGGGCCCACTATGCACCCGCCGTACCAACGCTTGTCCGAAGACATAAGTTTTATCAGAGGGACCAACAGAAAGGAGAGAGCGTCGCAGATTTCATCGCGGACCTCCAGAACCTGGGAGGCCTCTGTGGGTTTGCAGACCTCCAAGAAGCTCTGAGAGACCGAATAGTTCTGGGATTAGATGACCATACGGCGCAGAACAAGATCATGGCCAAAGGGGACATCGATCTTGCCGATGTCATCAAAGACACTACTGCTGCAGAAGCAACCAGGAAGTGGACCGCCCGAATGCGCCGCACAACGCACTGCTCCGTCAACTCACCAACGATAACTCACCTCGACGAGAGAAGCACACAACAGCGGCCCACCACGAGGACCTCGAATCTCCATCAGAAAGTGATGAGGAGGAGGTCAACTGGCTCCAGTCCGAATGCGACCAACGCAACCCGCAGAATCAAAGACTACCGCACCAATGCGCGGGTTGTGGGGCAAACAACTCACGATCAGATTGCAAATTCCTCGACGCGCTCTGCCATTCCTGTGGGAAAAGAGGCCACATCGGGAAGGTCTGTAGAAGCAAGCGAGGATCCAGCCCAATTCGGAGAGAAAACAACTACCGCCAGACCACAGGGAATCATCCTGTGAGTCGGGAACACTTGAACCACCAATGGAATAACCACTCCTACAGAAATAAAACACTTGCCAATTCAACGAGACGGGAAGAGGCACACCAAACCATTACCATCGGTCACGCTTCATCGTTAGATGCAAAGAAGATCCGAGTGAGGGTCGCCATCGAGAACCAACCTTGCGTGATGGAAGTCGACTCAGGGTCGTCCCTCTCAATGGTTTCCTGGAAGACCCTTAAACAGTTAATTCCTGCCGTCCGGCGTCAAGACCTCAGAGCCCAAAGAATTATACTCAAAGATTACCAGGGGAACCGAATTCCGGTCGTCGGCTCCAGCCAAGTCCAAGTATCATTCAAAAATCGTACTACATCGTTACCGCTGACCGTCATCGATCGCGACCGGCCTAGTTTGTTAGGCCTTCAATGGTTCGCCCCACTCGGGATCGAGGTAGCCGGCATTCACCAAACCAGAAGCGACGACTGGGAGGAGGCCCTTGTCCAGGAATTCCAGGACGTCTTTGCAGACAAACTAGGCGAGTACAAGGGGACTCCGATATCATTTAACCTTAACCCTGAAGTAGCCCCCATCCGCCTTAAGCCTCGTCGGGTACCTTTTGCCCTAAAACCAAAGATCGACGAGCAGCTCGATAAATTAATAGCCCAGGGTGTTTTAGAACCAACTGACCACACCCATTGGGAAACCCCAATCATAACACCCATCAAACCAGATGGATCATTAAGGATTTGTGGGGACTACCGGGCCACCCTCAATCACGCCCTTCAACAGAACGCTTACCCGGTGCCGGTGGTTCAACACCTTCTCCATTCCCTGGGGGGCGGAAAAGTCTTCGCTAAATTGGATTTAGCGCAGGCGTACCAACAATTGCCTGTAGATAAAAAAAACGCGGAAGCACAGACTATCGTTACACACCGAGGTGTTTTTAAATGCAACTGACTCCAATTCGGAGTGAGCGTGGCCCCAGGGACTTTTCAAAGTCTGATGGAGAGACTTTTGCAAGGGATCAAGGGGGTCGTGCCATATTTTGACGATGTTTTAATTGCAGCCCCAAATAGAGAAGTACTAGAGAGGCGTCTTAGAATGGTTCTCCAGAAATTTAAAGACTCCGGCCTAAAGGTTAAAAAAAATAAATGTCAACTGTGTACAGAGAAAGTAGAGTTCTTGGGGTACCTAATCGATAAGGCATTCACCCCACTAATAGCAAACTAAGAGCGATCAAAAATGCCCCAAGACCCAAGAATAGGACAGACCTCCAAGCTTTCCTGGGGCTCATTAACTTTTACAACATCTTCTTGCCCCAGAAAGCGGCCGTAGCTGAGCCCCTACATAGACTTCTCGACAAAAAAGCCACCTGGGTCTGGGGACACCGAGAGGAGCACGCATTCCGACAAGTGAAAAACTTACTAACCTCAGATGCTGTTTTAATGCAGTATAACAAGACTTTGCCTTTAACCATTACGTGTGACGCGTCACCGTTTGGAGTAGGAGCCATTTTAAGTCATGTGTTACCAAATGGCAGAGAAGCCCCTATTGCCTATTTTTCAAGGACCTTATCGAGAGCTGAATGCAACTATAGCCAAATTGACAAAGAGGCTCTTGATGTAGTATCTGCTGTGAAACGGTTTCATAAATATGTGTATGGACAAGCTTTTACTATTATTACCGATCACAAGCCTTTGCTGGGGATTATAGCGGGAGACAAGCCAATCCCCTATATATTGTCACCTTGAATGACTCGTTGGTCGGAGTTCTTAGCTGCGTACAATTATAAATTGCAACACTGCCCGGGGAAAGCCATTCCCCACGTTGATGCATTGAGCCGTGCCCCACTTCCGGAAACCAACGACGACCCAGCTCCAACCCTCACGACACTCCAGATTGAAACCCTACATTCACCGCCGCTAACAGCCAGAGACATCGCTATCGAAACGAAACGAGATCCTGTCCTGGCATGAGTTCTCAGCTGGGTCGAACGAGGATGGCCAGTAGAACAAACCCCTGACGTCTTCACCCCTTTCAGAAACCAGCAAACAGAACTTTTCTCGCAGAATGGCTGCATCCTATGGGGAGACAGAGTCGTCGTCCCAGAGCGGTTACAACAAGCAGTTTTGAAAGCATTGCATGACGGTCACCCCGGCACTGTGCGTATGAAAGCGCTCGCACGAAGCTACGCGTGGTGGCCGGGCATCGATAAGCAGATCAAAGCCTGGGTGAAGACTTGTCTAAAGTGCCAAGAAGTCAGCAGTGCCCCACCTAGAGCAACTCCAACGGAGTGGGAAACCCCCCGGGGGTCGTGGTCCCGCATCCACATTGACTTTGCGGGACCTACTAAGGGACATACATTCCTCCTAACAGTGGATGCCTATTCCAACTGGCTCGAAATCCACAAGATGAAGACTACTACAACCGATTCAGTCATCCGCAAATTAAATAAACTATTCGCAACACATGGACTGCCAGATGTTTTAGTCTCCGATAACGGACCCCAGTTCACGGCCCTGGCGTTCGAACAATACTTAGCGGACCGGGGCATCCGCCATGCACTAACCTCGCCAGCGCACCCTCCGGCCAATGGAAGGGCCGAGCGCATGGTCCAATTTCTTAAAAAAACTCTCCACAAGATGGACCATAGGGACATTGACAACAAACTGAACAGAATACTCCTACTCCAACACATCATCCCACACAGCGTAACCAACAAAAATGCCAGCTGAACTGTTGATGGGACGCAGACTTCGCTCCCATCTCGACCGTCTCCACCCAGCCTATGCACCAGAGAAACCCTGTGGATCTAGCGGAAAGTGCCGTGAATTCAAGGAAGGCGACTTAGTCTTCGCTAAAAATCTTTCCGGCAAACCATTGTGGGTCGAAGCAACCGTAACCCAAGCCACCGGGCCCAGATCGTACCGTGTACAAACAAGGGACGAGAAAATATGGAAACACCATGTAGATCAGCTTTGCTCTAGGTTGCAACTCAGTTCCCACGACTCCTGTGACCCTCAAACTGAGGGGGGAGGGGATGTCGAGGGAACCGAATTTGAGATGCTGGATGACGAAATCGAAGAAAGTCAGTGGCCAGGCGCGATCCATGAAGAAGAATCAGGAAGGGGGTGTGCCTCGCCACAGAGAAACACCTCAATGGAGGCGAGCCCGCAGGAACCAGAAGACAACGATGACAGAATTAGCAGCGCTGAATCGTCCTGTGAGGATGCGGAACCGCCTGCACCAGATAAATCAAAAAACGTTCCACCAGAACTGGACTACAGACAGGAACTGGTGGGACAGCGCAAATCTAATAGGCAATTGAAACAACCTGCATATCTACGCGATTACGTTACCGCACCCCTCAAATGGAACCTAGGGGGGAGGGATGTTATGCACTAATAAAGGCATTTAATAAAGTTTTAATAACCTTAAGTAAAAAGCAGGGTTCTAATCCTGCACTTCTGATTGGCCGATAATAGCGACATCAGATTGGTCCTTTCTGGGACATCTGATTGGCTGTTAACGGGCCAACTCTCATTGGTTCAAGGGTTTAACACTTCCATGTTTTTCATTGGCTAATAGGACAGCAGCCAACCCTATAAAAGGGCTGCTGCTGCCCAAGGTGATTGCTCTGTTCAGTATGCTTAATAAAGAGTTGAAGTTCACTGTTCACTGCCTCGTCTCCGCTCCTTGCACCCATGCGCAGAACTTAACATCTGTACTATCAATAAAACTGCCATACTGATTCAGAAGGAAAAATTGCAGCTTTAGAAATAACAAAAGCATCCTAAATGAGGAATGCTGAGTACTTCTCAAAACTTTTTCAATTACACTGCAAACAAATATATGAAAGAAGAGTGAATGAGCTGAAGGAAACCCGAAAAACTCATGGTTAAATGAAGTTGATGAGATCCTCAAGAAATGAGAAATTTCGAGGGAGAAAAAAAGCAACATATGAAAAGCTATCTTGAACATGGTGGAAGGAAGGATTGAAAGATATGGATATACTTAATACTATCAGTATAAACTAAACTCAGCTATTGTTTTGTTTAAAGTCTTATTCACATTTTGTACTTTGCATAATAATTTGATCAACCTGAAAGAGACAGATTGATAGATATGTAGGTTTGTGCATACTTCTCTCTAAAACACAATTAAGAAATATTTCTATCCTGATTATCTACTTAAAAAACACTTCAATGCACCATTACAAAGCAAGCAGCAATAAAGCAGTAGGAAAAATGGGTATCAAATGCTCTCAGGCTAGGTTTCCAAAAGCAGTTTAAAAACAGTTAAAGAAGCAAGACACCAAAGTACAGCATAATGGAGGAAAGGTTCTGAAGCTTTTTTCCTACGAACAGGAAAATGTGTTGATTGGAGACCCTTAACATGGCTTCCTTTTCACATATTTATACAGTATTACAATCCCATTTACAGTTTAAGTAGAGACAGTGATTGGGAAAGACATCCAGTGAGTTTCATGAATGAGGATGAACTTGACTCTGGATCTTAACCAGGGGTTTATGACAATTTGCCATAGCCTACTAGCCACAGCCAATTCACTGCAGGACAACTGCCATGACCAACTCGCTGAGGGACAAGAGTTACACTAATATCAAAGAAATGGTGGAATAGAATCATTAAAGAAAGGATGCAAAAAGAGGGACAAAATGAAATGAGAATCACAAAAATTAAAATATTTTTTATTTACTTTGAATAAATTGAATTGTTCAATTGTCCCGTGGCAAGTTATCCTGTGGCGAGTTAGCTATGGTGAATTGCCCTGTGGTGAGTTAGTGATGGTGAGTTGGTCGCAGTGAGTTTGCTGCAGCAAGTTATTCCATTCTGCTTAATCAACACACTAGCAACAAAGGACAGTATTCCTGTATCTCTCATTATTTAGAAATGGGATTCTTGACATTTATAGTTTTTGCAAGAAAAGATAGCTCCTGTTGAAATTCTTGCTTCTACACAATTAATGGAAGAGTCCTGAACTTTTGTATCTGGCTACATATATCAAATATTGAACTCTTAAGAAAACAGCTTTCTATAGGAAATAATCAATTAACTCCATCATTCCCCCGCCATCCCCATTCCTTCCTTCCTATTCAATAATAATAAAATTTCCTCCTCACCTCACTGTCATGAGGTGGAAGCTGGTGCAACAGCTGACGAATGCGGTACCGTTCTCCAGGACTGTTGACATAAGGGACTTTGTCTTCTGGGAGGCAGCTGAAGAACTGATAGACCTGAAGGTAAAAAGCACTATTTGTGAATTTTGAAGGAGGAAATGAGAGAAGAGGGCCAAGAACTGAGTTTACAGTGGTTGCATCCAGTGCTCAGTGGGTCTAGCAAAAAGTTTCTCCATTTCTCTACAGATCTCTCAAGAAGCCCACACAAAACTAAATCCCTCAAACAAGTTAGGTCAGGATTGTCAAACTCAAGGCCCGTGGAGCGTGGGCAAGATCCGACCTATGGGGCCAGCCTGGAAATATCAAAGGACTGGCCCATGGTATCTTTGCTGGCCAAAACAGTGTCTCCGTGTGGCGTGTTTTTGGCTGGCAGAGTGCTGCAGGAGACCATGAAGGCTAGAAATGAGGCATGGGGGCGCCCCTCCCCCCGTGACTCATTTTGGCCAGCAGGATGCTGCGGGAGGCACCCGTGTCCCTCCAAGCTCCCCTCCCCACTCCTGCCAGCCTGCAGAGAATTACAATGCTGATCTGACCCTTGAAGAAATCCAGTTTGATACCCCTGAGTTAGATCATCCCAGTTAGGTCTCAAAATGCTGACAGAATGCCCTGGGTATATGCAGTAATCATCTGGAAGTAAAAATGTCCCCTGCAAATATATTATTATAAATATCATATGTCTTTTTCAAGTTAGGAACTCCATAGTTATACAAATCATTCCATCCATGAGAATAGGTTGCAGGATCAAGTCCATTAACTCAAGGGCAGGTGGCATGTTTGGTCTGTAGAATGTTCCAAGTTCAAATGTCTAGGTTTACCAGATATAAGAGGCTCAAGTAGCAATGTTGAGGAAAAACATGGACATCACAAACACCCTGTGAGTCAATGGGGCCTGATTCCACACCACTTTTCTTTTATAGTTCCTAGAATGTTTCCACCATGACTGCCCAAAATCAGCACTTTTCCTGGCGTTCTGAGATATATTTGGTGTTAAAACAGGCTTATGGCATGTCATATGGTCCCACTCAGAAAACATCATCATCTTACCCAGTTCAGCCCTTGTGCCCTCTAAAACAGGAAATTGAATCTCCTACCAATCAAATATTTTATCCCTGAGGAACAGCAAACTATAAAACCTTTCTGTTTGCTACAAGATCAAGCTTTCTTCCAATTATATCATTCAAAGTAAAGGTGCCCCAATCTGGTCTACTGAATTCGACATGGAATTTCTCCCACCAATCACCTTTACTCATAATAATAAACCAGTGATACAAACACACACAAAAACACACAAAATACAAATTTCCATTTTGCAATATAAATTCAGTTCTGTCCACCATGATGGGTAGAAGGCAGGAAATTTTTATTTTAGTAAATACCATCCAAATGAGCCCTCAAGACAACAGTGAGATTCATTTAGCTGGACTGGACTAAAACAGCCCTCCATAACATCACTACTATAAATTCAACAAATATTATTCCCAGATTCAACTCTCATTTCAGTGGATTTTTTCAGAAAAACACTTTCTTGTGGCCTAATATACTGGCCTTACAGGGTTCTCCAGATAATTTACAGGATAAAAAGATAAATATTTTCTGTAATAAAAAAGTCCAATAACAAACAGCAGAAAGTATTATAAATTATTCTCTTTAATCATCTTAAAACAAGAGTTTACTAATCAGATTACAAGCAGCCTGGCTTTACTGGAAGGATCAGTGACACAATATACACACATACACCCAAAAAGGAAGTTACTGCTTTGTAATTAAAATAATTCTATCCCATTTAAACTTACTTCCTTCTTCTTTAAAAAAACACCCCATTTTATCAAGGTCAGCATCAGTACAGACACATACCTTAAAAAAACAACCATGAGTACCCCTGCATGAAGACTTCAGTAAGATTCAAAATCTTGATACCCAGGAATCAGTTAATCCAATAAAATACTGAAATCTTGCTAAGGTTTCCTTCCCTCTTTTAGAAGAATGGAATAACAGGATTGAAAGGTCTTCTAGTGTGGGGGTCTCCAACCTTGGCTACTTTAAGGCTTGTGGACTTTCAACTCCCAGCAAAGCTGGCTGAGGAATTCTAAGAAGTCCACAAGTCTTAAAGTAGCCAAGGTTGGAGACCACTAGACTAGCCAACCATCTGCTCAAGCAGGAGACTCGATACCATTCTGGACAAATGGCTGTCTAATCACTTCTTGAAAACCTCCAGTTTTATATCAAGAAAAATTAATGACACTAGAGTAAGAGAGCAATATGTGACATAGCCATTTAAAAGCGATTACAATCAGCTGAAAGAAGTGGAAAAAGAAAGACAGCAAATAACTGGGAATTTGAGCAAGGAGCAAGAATGAGAAGATAGAAATGGTATGTTTGAGGGAGGATTCAGTAGTAAGGCTTCCCCCAAACACATCTTTATCTTCAATCATTTGCTGTCTTTCTTCCTCCATTTCTTTCAAAGAAAGCAAACCAAGATATTCAAGACTACGAATCCATACTGGCGACTGCAGCACTGTGGAACGGTCATATCTTCTCCCACAGAACACTGGGAGATGTAGTTCAAGACAAAACTGACAAGGCAAATATGTGTAAAAATGTTCAGAACAACTCCCAGAAATCTTTGGAAAAAGCCAGGACTGGCACCAAACTCAGGGACTAAACAAATGACCGGGGGGAGGGAGGGGAGGAGGAGGGAGGGCTAAAAATAGATTGCACCAAAAATGCATGCAACCTTCTCCTTCCTTGCTGCAGGTTGGGTAGATTCTCAAGAAATGCCAATAGCATCACCTGTTCAGGCTTGAGTCCTGGAGGTACCCAGGCGTATTCCTCCGAAGCACAGCCAGAATCATCATCTGAGATGGAGTGACGCTGGAAGTCAGAAATGAGGCGGCACATCATCCTTTCCAAGTCGACAGGGGCCATGCGTACCGCATGCTCTTCCCGGGGACACTTGCAGTGTTGGCAGATCTTCCTATACAGGAAGGAAAATGCTTATAGTGACCTATGGAAGAGCCAAGAGAAGCTGAAAGAAACAAAAGATCTCACAGAATTCTGTTACCTGCCAATGATTAAAAAAAAAAACACATATTAGTAAGCATAGTTCCTCAAGACTTTACCTATAAACGTTCTGATTGGACCCTGACTAATATTAAACTGGATCCATCAACCTCTATTTAGATACATTCATCTTTAATGACACAGAAATCTAGAATTATTAACTTAATAACTAGCTGGTAAACCACATTCAACCAGTTTTAAGGTGGAAAACAAGATAGTGCGAGAAATCAAAAAATAAAACGAACCCAAAATATAGCAATAGATAGCTCATTAAAAATAAAACACTAAGCTTTTCTAAACCAATATAAAGTTCTTATATGTTATTATTGCTACTGCTATCCCATCCCTTAAACTAAATTCTGAAAGTAACTTATATACAATACAAATGTCTACAACTGAATAGCAGTGTAATCTATAAAGCAGATTTTTGTGTATATTATGTTTATTTGCATTCTGACAACAAATAAGGATCACTCCAGTTCCCCAAACTTTATAACAAGGACAATAAGCAGAGTGCAACAGCCTGTGTTTAGCCTTCACAGTGGGGTTATCACCAGTTCAATAGAGATTATAGTACAGTTGGTGATTGGTGAAGCAATTCTCAAGCTTTCCTTCCCACAGACTGGGTGACAAAAGACAAGGGAAAAAGGCAATCAGTGGTGAAGCAAGAGAACGGATGTGAATGTAGAAAATGCAGAGGGACAACTTGGGCTATAACATGGAGACTATTTTGAAGAATGGGGTGTATGGTGAATAATGGAGAGAGATACAATAAAAATATTTTTCAATTGCACTATTTTTCTGCTTTCATGCAGATTTTTATTCAGAAAAGAAAATGGTCACAGTGTTTGGAAAAGAAAAGAAAAAAAGAACCGAATCCAGAAAAGTTATGTTTGAAAGAGAAAAATGAGATGAATGTGAAAAGAGCAATGAGAAACAAATGAAAGCTATATATGAATGCTGGCGGGGTGGGGGGGGAGGAAGCATGGGACTATAACAACTGGAGAACAAAAGATGAAGGGCTGAGACAATGTTTTAATTCATTTATCTGAAATTCTATTTGGATAGCATCACAGCAACATCTGCAGGATCCCATGGCTTTTATCAGTCTAATCCCTCTCCCCACACCCAAACACGAAACACTTAAAAACAAACAAAACAATAGGAAGAGTGAAAATAGTACAAGCAGAAAAGGCAGATGTCAGAATGAATTAAAGGGGGTGGGAAGCATATCATGCAGCCTTAAGCATGTTTATTCAGAAGTCAGCTTCTGACTGCATGTGCAACAATATGTGTATTCTTCCAAAGTCTGGCTAGATATACTAGGCAAGAAATCCTATGAGTCGATATGTAGCAGTGTGAAGGCAAAAGTCTAACCTTGTAAGGGTTCCCAGTTACAGAAAAGTGTAATTTGTATTGTTTGTGCAAGTTAAATATGGGTTTCAAAATGAGAGGAAAAAAAAAATTTTTTTAAACAGCTAAAATCAGACTTCTTTAACTTGGTGCCTTCCAAGATGTTAGAACTACACATCCTATAATTGACTGTGCCAGCTGAGAATATTGAGAACTGCTAGATGCCAGATTTAGGAAGGTTGGGTAAAAAAAGCATGGTGACCCTAAACAATGAATGCAAACAACATATGGCAGCCCAGTAAACCAGGAAGGGGTCGGGATGGAAAAGCCACTTGAAGCATGGAGGGGGGACTCGGTGGAGCAAAGAAAGGACAATACATTCTCCTACCTCCATCCATGCACTAGGAAGCCTGGGCACTGCTCCCCACACGCCTGACACGGTTGGCCCCGGTCAGGGTCCTCCAATTCAGGCAGCTGATGTAAGACAGAAAGGCAAGAAATCAACCACCAAAACTGCAACGGCATCCATGTCACAATTCCCAATGTTCCCGGTGGGGCTCCACCCTAAAGTTCCTACTTAAACCCAAAATCCGCTTCCACCTGCCAGCATGATCAGTATACATTCACTAGCAGGAATCTTACACAAGACCACTGTGGGTGAGGCCCACTTTTCAGTATCTACCTAACCAGGTGGGTACCCATTGATACTCTCCGACCCCAATCATTCCAGTTGTCTCTATCCACAGAGGGGGAAGCATCAGTGCTATCAATCCAAATGCTTGTATAACTAGTCCCAAGCAGGTTCCCAACATTTCACCAATTTCCATTTGAAATGAATTGCTTATATTTTTAGGTTGGCTTTTACTACAGAATATGTAGAAGTAGCCCTTAACTTACAATCATTCATTTAGTGACTGAGGTTATATCGGCACTGAAAAAAGTGACTTATGACCATTTTTCACAGTTAACAACCATTGTAGCATCCTCGTGGTCACATGATCAAAATTCGGACACTTGGCAACTGGTATGTATTTATGGCGGTTGCAGTGTCTCAGGGTCATGTGAACATCTTTTACAACCTTCTGACAAGCAAAGTCAATGGGGAAGCCAGATTCACTTAACAACCACATTAATAACAGATTCACTTAACAACCACATTAATAACAACTGCAGCAAGAAAATGAGGCAACATTCAGTTAACAACTGTCTTACTTAGCAATGGAAATTTGGGGGTCAACTGTGGTCATAAATCGAGGACCACCTGTACTATACTTGGGAGGCAGGACTGAATTTGGGTATAGAAATAAGAGATTTATTTATTTCCAAAACTCACTTTCCAGAAAAAGGAACAGGGATGGCCCGAAGCCAGCCTTCAAAACTTCTGGTCAGGCTCTGTCTGAAGCAGGGAGGATGTTTTTTTTTATAAGGGCTCTTGAGATCATGGACCAGTTCTCTGAGCTCTAGGAAGCTGGCAAAGGCAAACAGTTTCCAAAAAGTCTTGCCAAGAAAACTGCAAGGACTTGTTCAGATAGTCACCAGGAGTCAAGACTGGCTCCTAAGCAACCCCCTCTCTTCTTGCCTCCTCACCACCAACCAGTGCTGCTGAGAAAATTGTGCATGTGTGTGTCCCCTTGTCTATAGCAATGTCTACTCTCTCTTCTCTTGCCTTGCCACCACCAACTAGTCCTGGTGAGAAAAATGATGGGTGTGTGTGTCCGTCCATGTCTATTCGTGGCAAGGTCTCTTCCTCCATGCCCAGCTGTGGGAAGCCAATGAAACTGCTAAGCAAGGAGCTTTGCGGTTGAAACTCTGTTCCTGCACAAGCCTAGGAAAGGGAACGCCAAGGAAGCCGTAAGGAACTAGCAGGGAATTGTGGGGAAAATACAGCTCACACAGGCCGCGACCTGTCGGCGAGGCAGGAAAGGGCCAGACGTTGGCTTCCTGCCACTACAGGTGACTGAGAAAAGTCGGCGGCAAAAAGGTGCCTTGGAAAGTTTTTATGCGCGGCGGACACCATCCGGAGACCGGAGCGGGTACGCGAGCGCGACGACAAGGAGAGTTTAGTCAGCTGCAAAGTTGCATAGAGCGGGATGGGAGTTTTCCTAGACGGTCTTTTGGGTACTTTCCGTCCATCTTGGCTCCTTCGAGTACGGATTTCATCACGCCAACGCTCGATGAATGAAGTGGGAGCGAGCGGGAGGCAAGGCGCTTGGAAAGGAGAGGGAGAAGGTGCCGGGAACCGCTCCCATTTCCTCCCCAGGCAAACTTTACTGAAGCCCCGCCTGAACTGGGCAGGAAAAAAGAGGTTTCGAGTATTTTATTCCCTGCTCGCACCCTTAGGCCAAGAGAATGCCAGAAATGGTGAGCTCAAACGGAAAGGGGTAAAAAAAGGGTGATCCCTGGACCATCCATCATCCATTTTTCCCCTTCAAGCCTCAAATTACCAGCTTTAATTCACTACTGGCACTTCATCTTATGCTTTTCTTATTTATCTATAAGAATGGCAATGTATATCTTACTAATTTTAAAAATAATTGAAAAGAGACCTGTAAACCAGGATCTCTAAGTGGCTAACATTTCAAAGAATAGAATATACCTCTCAGAATGAGAAGCATTCTGCACGTGTCCCAAAGCCCCTTAGATAGCACTTATCATTAATTCCATAAGATGACAAAGAGAAACAACCCTAAGATTCTTAAAAGTAAATCTCTTCTGAAAAGTATGTTCTGCAAATACTCAAATATTTGCACTTTCTATTAAAAAAAAGCAAAGAACCAACAGCAGCCACCATTTCTCAACAGAATGGACAACTATTGTGTTAAACTAGAGTATCCACAATCCCTAAGCAGCATAATTCCTTTCCCCTCACATCTGTTAACTGATATCTACCCAGCCGTTTGCAGCTTAGAAGGGATTTCAAGGGGGAAGGATATAGTTCATCAAATGATACTTTGATAAACCTGCCAGGGCAGACATAATATGAAACCTCTACCTCAGCTTCCCACACCCCCTTCCACACTGGGGATCCACCATTATGTGACTCCTTTGTATTCTACCACATAACTATTTGTGTTTCTATAATCTTCTCCATAATAGCCCAACAAAACCCAAAAAGCTTTGTTAGAAGAAAAGGCAAAATGCCAGTGATTTATTACTAAGGATTTGGATAAATAGAAACCCCAATTGCAGCTTTTCAGAAAATTGGCTTGGAGTCCTACAAAAACATTGCTCACTCACGCCCTTCCTTTCTTACCTACACAATTTGGATCTCCCATCCATATTACACCTTCCAAGGCACTGCTCCAAAACTCAAACTGAAACTTCAGTAAAGGAGAGAAAAATGCCATCTATATTATTCACAGATGCTCACCATTATTGTTCAGTTGCCCCCAGTCCTCAAGACAAAACAAGACATATGGACTTAATTTGGATTGCTCTAGAAGAGGGAATCCAGGGCAGAGAGAGAATTAACTGTTTTATCTCTAAAAGAAGCAAAAGTGGAAAAGTCCAGAAGTATCTGTCTATACACACACCCTCATATCAGCCCATACATCAAACGAAGGACTCTCTCCAGTCAGGTGTCTACAATAAGCTCAAACAAGAGTAGCCAATTATAGGATTCTCTACTGGAGCACCCTACCATTTAGCAGACTGAGGCAACCAACCAAGCAGAGCATCCAAAGAATGAAGAATGAAAGCAAGATGCTGGAAGACAGTTGTGAGCCACCAGAGCTTGCATCACACACCAGAAGTTAGCCTACAAAGGCCATTGTTTTTCACCATCAAGCACAAACTCCTGAATCTTAGCTTGAAAACTCTCTCCAGCAAAGATCTTCATATCATCAACTAACCACTCTAAGCTATCAAAAAGTTACCTTACTCAGGTTGGACCATGCTCATGTGCCTCCCCTTATTCCTGGAAGTGCCTTGGTGAACACCTGTTACCACCTCCCTCTTTCAAACCCCACCTCTTCTACGAAGCCTTTGGCTTAACTCCTAGGACCTCATTGAGCGGAAGCTAAAATATCTCTTATAACAATTTAGACATGTTATTACACTGTTAAGTTGCCTCTCCCTATCCTTTTATTGTGCCTCCTACAAATACCAAAATTAATGGTATATGCTCCTCCAGCAAATACCTAGATGTAGAATGTTTGTGATTCATGTATTAAATTCCCATCCCACATTTCCTTCAGGAGCTTAAGGTGGTGTACGTTATGCCCCTTCCTCCCAGTTTTCCTCACCGTTCTGTGGGCAAGTTGGACTGAGATAGAATGACTATCTCAAATTACTAAAGAGCTTCTACAGCTGAGAGTGGAGTTAAACTTTGGACTCCTCAACCTCAGTCCAATTCTGGCTCTAGAACACTACTAACCTTCATGGCACTTTAACAAAATCTTCCACCTTCAAGACAAAAAGTCTAACTGGAAGACTCCATATGCTCTTATTAATGAACTTAGCACATGAATGTTATGGGCAACTGGATGCTTTTGGGTATTGCTTACAGGTGAAAGGTTAGGGACCATTTACATAGAAAGAATGTATAACCATCTTCATGTGAGCAAACGTCATGCTTGCAACATCCACCTTTTTCTTAATAATTTCTACAGTCTGTCTACTTAATTTATTAAGAAAGCCCCATTCAGGATCTCAAAGCAGGAAATAAGGTCATGCTATGGCCCTCCACAATTCCTCCTTCCCCACCTCCTTCAACCCCTCATTATTTCCCTTGAAATAAAGCATGTTTAATTAAGAGCTTAAGAAATATTTTACTAGTTGGCAGCCTAATCCAGATGTTTTGGGTTGTGGTTCCCATTATAGGTTTTGTGTTGATTCAGGTGTATGTTGACAAAATTCCTGAGGAACAGATGGCTATGCTGCTTTTTGGAAAAAAACAAAAATAAAACCCTATGATCCAACAGGCATCCCCAACTATCTATTTCATGCCACCTACCTCTGATTTACAAAACACCCTGCAAAGACAATGGGTCTCCAAAGCACAGCCACAGATAATGGCAACTGCCTTTGGGAAAACTAGCATTGTCTTCCCTTTGGGTGGCCCTCCTGCAGATATGGATATATAGTGTCTCGCTTGTCTTTCGTACTGGCAGTGCTTTAATGCAATTGGCATCACCCACTTTAGAACTTGCACAGGATACCTTTCTAGCCCCAGACTCAGCATCTTCTCTTATGAAGATGTGGCGGGGTAGCTGAAATTCTCTTGCCCTTCTCTCTCCAAGGGTCTCGGGTATCTCGGGGAAGTAACAGAACCCAGAGTCTAGCGCCAACATCCCTCCTAAGAGCTGCTGCCAAGATATTCGCCCCCCTCCCCGCGTGTCACCAGCCCTGAGGCCGACCTACCTGCGCCCTCTTTTGCCCTGTAATCCGAACACCTTCATCCTCTGGGGGGGGGGGGGGAGGGAGGAATCCCTTTTATTCCGAGGATTCCCTGGAAACCTTGGCGTGAGAAAATCCGTTCGGTCTCTCTCCAATACAGTCCTGATCTTCCCCCCCCTCCCCCTCCGCCTCCGCCCCACGACGTCTCCTTTGGGGAAAGGGAATGAAGTTAATTACACCCCGCTGGGACCAGCCCCGCCGCGCCGCCTCTTCTCCCCGCCCACCCATTACAGCGCCTCGTGCCGTTTCTGATCTCTTCCTCCGACCGGCCTCCCTGGTCTTCCCTCCCCCACCCCCGAACTCCGAATGGGCCGCGGCGGCTGCCTCCACGGAGGCTGGCCGGAGATTGCCACGGTCCGATTCCCCAACCCATCCCTTCTCCCACTGACAGGGACTCACGGCTCGGGTCGATCGTCGGCGCCGCGATCCACGGTTGAACATGGCCCCGATCCCGCTGTCTTCAGCGCCCGGGCGCAAGGGGGAAACCTGGTGATAGGTGAGCCGCCCGGGCTCTGCTCCGGCTGTGGCTGCGTTTCCCTTCCCCAAGGGAGGAGTCGCCGTCTCCGGATCCCTCCCCGCCTCCAGCCACCCAATCCCGCCCCTTCGTCTTCTGTTACGCGAGCTTCCTTTCCATCCATCCTCCTCCTCCTCCTCCCGGGATCATTCCCTCCCTGCGCGCTCTCGCCTCTTGTGTTCCTGCAGGCTTCCCCGCTACGTTTGTCCTGGGCCCTAACCGCCGCAATGGTCGAGGCTCGCAGAGGTGGCTTACCTGCATTGCGGGACTGTATGTGTGTCCGAGCAACTAATGGTGTTCAGAAGGATCAGGTCCTCAGGATGCAAGAAGATGGATCTCCGGCTGACCGCACAAGCAGGGGGCTTCCTTCGCCCTAAGCCCCGAAGCGCCTCTTTGTCAAGCGAACGAGCTGGCTGCTTCCCTTCCCTATTCGCCTGCCCTTTCGCTGTCACTTTCTATCCATTTATAAACTCTTCCCAGTCTTTTCTCCGTGCCTGCTGTCACTTCTTATTGATATAGCCGAGCCCGCTTTCCCCCCCCCCTTTCCCCTGGCATTCCTGCCACTTTTTTTCCCTTATCAATGGGAGGCAATTTCCCCCTTTTTCAATTGTTGTCATTGCCCCTCTTACTTCTCTGTTCCACAGTTCTACTCTTCAGGATAGATAAAACAAAGAAAGAAAGAAACAAACGGTCCCCTCTTGGTTCTACCGTAGCTACAGGAGACATCCCAGCCGGAGACTTTGTCTACAGACTACACATCTCTCTCTCTCTCTCTCTCTCTGCCCAGTTCAGTCCTGACATAATTAAGTTTTCTCAAACTAGAGGAGAATAAAGTCAGACCGAGAGGCTTAACATTACAAGTACCCCAGTGATTGCTCTTCACTATACCGGGAAGATAATTTTTCAATCTCTTTGATGTTTACTTAGTTGCCTACTAAGTAGTGAGAAACATCTCCGGGCATCTGTGATCACACCAAGAGACATAAAAATGTCCTGTAAAGTCTGCCCTTCCTTATCATAAGTAGCATCAGCTGGAAGATTATCAGTGTAAATTGTCTCCTGAAGAAAAACAAATTTAAGTGTAGGCTCCTACCCCATATTTTTAAGAAAATTAAAACAGGAAGCACACCTAGATTTGCTAAGCAATGCTATTTTTTTTTTCATTAAAAAACCAGGAATTTAATGTTCCATTGCAATTTACTTGCTGAAATGCCCACATATTTCTGCAAAATAGATGGTTAGGTAATAATCTGATAACTGTTCTTAACCTCAAAAAAATATTCTTACTAACTAGTCACAGATTTGGACAGGGCAGACTTGAGTCCAAATCCTAGCAGGTGTTTCTCAGAGGTTGATGTGCCTCAAAGGGTGGTTGTAAGGTTACCATTTACGCCATTTGAACTCCTTGGAGAAGGATCAAGGAAATAATTCTATAATAAAGGAGAGAAGCTGTGCCACAGCCCAATAAAGAATTGAAAACAGACTTTAAAAACCACTTAAACCCCGTCAATTGGAGTAACTCCCAAATAAAGCCATAAGCATTTGCAGCTTGATTTCATAACCAAGTGGCCTGAAAGCGGAACACAAGATTTGCAGACTGATTTGATTAGAGCCATCCAATTTTAAGGTAGACAATCTTTTGAAGGGCAGAACCCATGCAAAACTCTTTGGTGGGGGTTGCAGGAAAATCATAATGCAACATGGTGAGTTTATCTCACACACTTAGAGACAGCTGGGTTTTCCTGAGAATGGGCTCTTGGTTTTTAATATTATGTTAATCTTTTCATCTGCTTCAAAAATGACACCCCCCCTTTTATCCTTCTAATCTGAAAAGGGTCCAGAATTAGAAAAGAAAGGGTTATACTGGATGCAGTTTTGGGGCCACAGGAACACCCTTCCCTTATTTATTTTCTTCCCTTTAGAGATGACTTTAATCCTTCTGTCTGTCTGCCAGCTCTTTCTTCTTTTCCAGCCCACTATAAATTAATCTCCCGCATCAACACTCAGGGGCAAGGAAGCAGAACCACTTCCTCTTAGCATTTTTGCCAAGACTACGCAGAGTGACTGTATGCCCAGTCTTTGAAGATTGTTTATATCTATTTTACATTGCTATAAGAAAAGGAAGTTTATGGGGGAAATGTGATTTCCCTCCCCCCAAATTTTCCATAAAGGCCAATTCTCTCCAACAAAACCTCAAATGAGTTTGGTATAAGATAAGTGGATGCAAAATTTTGATCAAGTTGGAAATGGAAAGTATCCTGGAAAAAACCTACAAGTCAAAGATTGACTCTTTCTTAAGCATGATGATGTCATTCTGCAATTTTATTATTAGCTCAATACATACATACATAATATACATACATACATACATAAAAAAATTTATCCTTATATACCCATTTCAGTACAACAGATTTCCATAAAGATACCTACGAGGGTTATAGCAAAGTCTAAGCTTAGCCACTTAAGGTAGAACCACATTTTGTTGAAGATATACAGGTATCTATAGCATGGGATAAGAGGATAGTTGAACACTGTATAGGTTTTGAGTTGAGTTTCTTCCCAGCTAAATTAGAAGAAACCTGAATGTTTTATAAGACTGCCTTTAGAAAAGTCATAAGCATATAAAGAAAGGTTTTAAACATCTTCTTAATAGGCTGTGGAAAAAAACTTTAAAAAAAACTGGGAAATTTTTAGAAGCAAACTGGAGGATCAGAGGAAAATTGACCAAAATTATCTGGCCTACTAATTCTTCATTGCAAACTCTTTTCTGAAATATCCCTCTGTTCCTGCCCCGCCCTGTCTCCAACTACCGTTCTTTTAGCTATGGCATGAGTAAGGTGAAAATAAAAACACCTTATAAACCAGCACAATTTCTGCTGAATGTACAAATTCCTTTATCTAATTCTTTTGGCAACAGTATGGAAGCAGTTTGTCCCAGTCTTCTTCTAAAATGTTATTTCCATTTTTCAATTTATTCTATGGCTCTAAAATGTCCTGGTCATCCAAGTACCAACCAGGTTCAAACCAGTTTTAGATCTATTCCAAATACATTGTTACAAATGGCATTCACAGAAGAAAATTTGGTGAATTAGAAAAAGGTCAAACAACCAACTTCTCATGAGTATGTTTCCCTGTATATGAAACACTGATTTCAAAATCTCATGGGGATTCTTGCCCACATTCATATACAAAAACTAGAGCATCCTATTCAGATGCATGCTTAAGGATTTAAGGTAAGACCAGCAGGTTGAAGAATAGCATTTGGAGTCATGGGATAAACCTACTGATTGGTTCTGTAACTATAAGGACATAAGAGGTAATTAGATCAGGTTTTCAAAGGGGAAAAATATTCTGTTTATTCCCATCATCTGCACTAAACAAAACTGCTACTGAAAGGAATTTAAGTTGTTGAGTCCAGAATCCATATTCATTTCATGAGAGCAGGGCTGGAAAACCCTTTTATGACACTGAACGCATTTGGAAAAATAGAAACAAGTGATGGTAGCTTTCATAAAACAGCTGTCATGCAAAGGACTTGCTATCCACAAAATTTCTACCATAGAGGTCATGACCAATCCCATTATACCATTTGCCAGATAACTTCCTGCCATACCCTCTAACCCTCTGAAACAGGGGTGTCAAACTCACATTGTCAGGGCATCGTCACATGACACATCATGACTTTTCCCCCCTTCGCTAAACCGGGCATAGGCATGGCCAGCAAATGACGCATCCAGGCCGCGAGTTTGACAGCCCTGCTCTAGGTTGTATTCTACCACTCCTCCCTTTCTTTTTTTTAATCCAAATGCATTAGGCCTGCAGCCACCCATCTTTATTTTCTAGGAATACCCATGGAACCTAAATGGATCCCAGAAGCATTCTTGCAATAATGTTGCTTAGAAATTTGTGTTCTCCTGCATGAGATGTTACTTTCTAAAATAATAAAGGAACATTAAAAAATAGATGGTCCAGACAAACCTGGAAATCAGGAACATGTTGGCCATTCTGTTGTTAAAGTTTTAAAGGCCCTTTTATTAATATAGATTGGTTTTTGATTATCCACTCTTCCATGTAACACTGGAGGTCTGCTTAAAAATGGGGGCGGAGAAGGATGCCAGTAGACATATCTACTAGAGTGCCTGCATTCAGCCCTTCAATGAGTTTAACTAGTAGTATACTGCCTAATGCAGATACTACTATATTGGTTATAGTAGTATTTCACAAACTTGGCAATTTGAAGATGTGTGGAGTTCAACAACAGGTTGCCATGGCTGAGAAACACTGGGTTATAGTTTACAAAGGGCTTGTATAAGCATCAACTTTAGATAGACAGCTTTAGATAGACTGTGTGGGGCACTAATTAGTATCAGCCCAGTATAAGCCTGACATCTCAAGATGTCATTTGATGATGTTGGGAAGGGAAGGAGGAAAAGTAGTTAAGAGGCAAGGCAGGCACTAATTCTTGATATTAAAAAGGAAAACTGCAGGCACATATTACAAAGAGTCCCACCAGAATCTGATTCACAGTAGTAGTCACCACTTGTTGATGATAGCAAGCCAGGATTGACATGTATAATTAAGCTAGACTTCATCAGTTATGAATCACCACAAAACATGTCATGGCATCAAGAGTGAATTCAAAACATTGTGATCTACAGGTCACTGAATATAGGAAGGATTCCTAGTAAGGAAAGGCCCCTATGATTTGCTCCCTCTTTCCAAAAGTTTTATTCACTGGCCATATCAGACCTCAGGCACAGGACCAGACAAGGACAGGAAGGGCTGGCCAGCTCCCTTGATGGCACCACAGCAGGTTCCTAGATAAGAGTTATTGTGAAGCTAGAGAATATGCAGGCAAGGCCAACCACAGAAAAACTTACACCATTTCTTTGGCTTCATATAGTTTTCTTTACCTGATACAAACATAGACGCTTCACCCCAGATGCTGGTTGGGGCTTATGGAAGCTGAATTCCACTCCATTGGGAAGCTTGAGGAATGCTGGCTTAGAGGAATGACTAGAAAGAGGGATACACTAGCATTATATAAAATTATCCATGCTGCAAAGAATGCAGAGGATTTTCCATGTCTTTTCAAAAACTAGAATATGGAATCCCCCAACAGAGTTGAATATGAGCAGGAGGGAGCTACTGCACTCATGGTCGGCTTTGCTTATCTCTGCCTTCAGCTGCTGGGTGGGGAAAGGCAGCTCCCAATCCAAGTGGGCTTGGAGCACAAAATAACATTCAGAAGTTGTTCGACTTCAGTGCAGGTCAACAGGTAGGAAAAAGGATAATTTAAGGGTCTGGCGAGATTGGGATTACTTTTTATGAATTCCTAAGTAGCGAGGCAGAAAAAATGAGAGGGATGACAGCTATTAAGTTCTTCTCTAACTCATTCTGTCTTCACTCATCTGTCTTCTTTTTCTAAGTGAAGCTCATCTTTTTTACTTCCTTTCCTCTTCTTAATTCCAACATCATGGAAAGATCATTCAGGGGAATTGCTCTCTGTTCACTTCCTCTAATTTCTAGTCTGTGGTTGAAGGAACATGCCAGTGGCTTGGCTGGGTATGTGGGATTGATCTTTTGGCTGCCAACTTGGCTTAAATACAAGCAGCTGATCTGTTCCTGAAATTTGATTTTCAGAAATAGAAAAGCTTGGAGTTAAATGCTGTTGTGGGATACATATCAACTAGTAGGTTGAATTCAGTGTTGTTTTCACAGGTCTTGAACTTTTTCAGGCAAACAACAACAACCATCCTTGTCTCGAAAAAAACTAATTGCCAGAGACATATTTTATCAACCTATTTTAATTCAATTTTTACTACCAAGATAGTTATAAAGCATCTTCTCCCTTTATGAACTAATTGAGTATTATGAAATAGGAGCAGGTTATAATAAATCAATGTCTTGTCTTTGCTAATGACAAACAAACCAAGGAGACATTCAGAAAAATAGTGATAGATATTAGCATCCCTTTTCCAGGCATTTTTGCACCTGCTTTCCAGTTTCCTTTTTCTCTGACATAAGAAAAGATGGGAATATTCACGTACATAAACAGAAAAGTAAGGAAAAATTATGAGAATGGAGAAGAGTTACGTAATTCCTTTGGACTATAGTTTCCTTGCCAGTTGGGATCTCAGGAAAGAGTTATGTATATCTTTGGTGTAATTGCTTGTGTAAATCTTTGGTGTAATTGCTTGTGTAAAGGAACCTCTTCCTTTTGCCCACCAAACTGTTAACCAATGCTAGCACATTTTTTTTAACATAATGCCTCTGTAAGTTCACAAGATATTTTATGCAAAAATATGATTTGTTTCTTCATGAGCTCAGCTAGTTTGATTTATAAACCCTCATTTATAATTAATCCAACCCTATTTTATTCAATAAGAAAAAAAAAAATAAGCAAATTACTAATCAGCATACATCAATCAGTTTGGATTTTTAAACCTAATTGTAAGGTCTCCCCTAAATGATATTTTTAATCATAACATTATTAAAATATGGTTTGGATCAGTCAAGTTCCATTTCTAATCTGAGTCAGGAATGATATTATGTGCTTTTTTATGAGTTTATATTTTAGTTGGCACAGTTCCTTTAGCTGTGGGGTCTTACCAGGAGTACACTGTATTGGTTGCATACAATCAATTCAGAATGCAAGTTAAGTTATCATATTTGCATTGAGTTGCCCAATGAGTAAGAGATTGCAAGATGGAGACAGGGAGATTATCTTGATTTGCTCTCCCAGAGATTCTCAGTAGGCAAAAATTAAATACATGTAAAGATTTTTCTCATTGTAAAGCTAAACTATTGACATCTGCACACTCAATGGCTGTGAAAGGCACCACTACCATAGCCAGTTGAAAGAATGGCACATCTCTCTGAAACGTAAATAAAAATTTAGACAAGCAAAGTGATGTTTTAACTAAAGAGGGAAATGTTTGTAAAAGAAATGTTTACTTCTTTTACCCTCCATGCAGGTGGTATTTTGCTGGGAATGTAGAAATTAGAGCTTTTTTATCCACATTGTTTAACCCAGACAGATGTTCTGTATTAAAAGTAAAAAGCATTTCAGTAATTTGCTTTGTCCTCTCCCCCCCCCCCCAAGTATTACAGGTTTCTTTAATCTGAAGCGGCACCAGATCCTGGGGTTCCTTTGAGGGATGCAATTTCTGATCTGGCTCCAGATCAAGGAGGGAAGGAGTAGATGATTGGTGCTGCCTTAAAAGCCCAGCATCCAGCTCTTCTTGCTGCATCCTTTATTTCTAATCATCACGACTGGGTTGGGGTGTGTCTTCTTTAAGCCAGATAAAATGAAAGGAGCTTATCACTAGCCAACATATTCATGTGCCCTTCTTGTGAAAGAACATGTAAAAACAGAGGTGGCCTATCACTGTGCCAAACTAGGCAATTAAAATTAAAATGAGTTTTAATTGATTTAATGTAATTGTTAGTTTAAATCTGTTTAGGTGTCAGAGTTTGAGACTGTTTAAAAAAGATATAGTAACAGTGTAATCACATGCATGTTTCAATTAGGTTAGTAACTGCAGGGAGCTATCATAGTGGAAGTCTACAAATTCCATTGCAAGGTAAGAAATCCCGCAGCCTCAATACCAGTTTAGTATTCTGTGGATGTAAATGTACTATTAATTCATATTATTTTTGCAATTATTTATTTAGTCCCCTAAGAAGTCTATCTTTTAACTTATTTTAGAAAGAAACTTCCCATTCCCCACTCCAACTCTTTTTGTTCCTTCACAAAGAACAAACATGATGTGGTGAATCCAGTGGTCATTCCTCAACTAGTAACTTACAGTCTCTTCTCAAATGATTCAACCACAATTGTGCTAAAATAAAAATAATGAGGAGGCTTTATATCATTTCAACAATGGTTGGACGATGCAATGAAGACACTGTAAGTCACTAATGAGGAGATGTTGGGGACCACCAAGACTCAAATTCAATTTCTCACTCCGCTGTGGAGCTTTGCATCACTTCTTCTCTCTTGGTCCAACTTCCACGGATTATTATGGAGCTAAAAAGAAAGAACTCTTGAATATTCAGAGAATGGGTAGAATATACACATAAATGTTATATCTTCACTCTCCCCTATATTTTTCTCAGAAATGCTAGAACTCTTAAGAACATTCTGTGAGACCCCTGAGTCGTATCCAGAATCACTTAAGAAAAAAAGAGTGGAATTATAGAAATGCAGTCCTCTGTATGATCTTTCCTTCTCAAAGGACCTCTGATGCCAAGATCACATAGCTAGTCAAAAAAATTTACTTGATAAAAGGACAAATAGGTTACAAAAGATATGTGGGTCACACAAAGTAGTTCATGATCAGTGTTTCCACATATACATTTACCAATATATATTCCTTTTCAGGATAACTTTATGCATGTTTGTTCCCTGCAGAAAAATTATATTCTTAGCATAATCTCCAACTGGATCAAAAATATTATTCATATAAAAATACAAACGTTTGCTGTGTCTCCTGCTATTGTTTTTTTCAATCAAGGTCCCTATTTGTTTATGTGAAAAGTCACAATTCCACAGAGTTGCTTGCTAGGTTTTTGCTACTTAAAAAAAAGTCAGAAATTCTGCAAGATACTCAGACATATCAGAGTGTTGCACAGAACAGATCAAAGCCTTCCGCTCGAAAATTGGTCCCTCCACACCCTCTCTTAAATTGATGTGCTTCTTTTTGTCCTGAGGGCTAAGTAGACTTTCAGTTCTGCCATTTAGGTGTGTTTCCAGGGAAATTAAAGTGTGTGTTTGGTTGTTCTACATGGCAAACTATGGAAGCAACCATTGTTCCTCTTCTTAACTCTAAACTGGCTTCCAGTCAGTTGTGTAGCTGTCCAGAGGATGACCATCAAAGGATGTGACTTTAAGATAATATTTTTCTTTTAAGAACCATGCTTACTCCAAAGTACAATTAGGTTAAACTGCACTGCACACATCTGTTGGGTCAGTAGATGACAGCAAAAAGCTGGAACACTCTATCTCTTTGCTGCCACCTCGTGATCATCCATGACTTTTCAGCATATAATAAGGTAAAATGTTCCCCAGGGCACAGTGTAGTATAATACCCCAAAGAAAGTTAACTTTGAATTCAAAATGCTTCCCCTCTGAAATAAAGCCATCTCCTTTCTATTTTCTATTTCTTTACTATATTTAGAAACCTACTGTATATAAATATATACCATATTATAGTAAACATAAGGATAAATTATTTGATGTCATCCTTCCAGGTAAATGTCATAAAATGAGCATGTTCACCCGCTGAGGAGCAGACCTCCTCTGCCAGCAAATTAAATTGACTTTCTCTACTGGTAAGCAGATAAGTGCGACTATTGATCAATGTACCAGGACCAAACCAATTCCACTGAACTAAACTATCAGTGAGAAAGGTTTCAAATGATCAGCAAATTGTTTATTGTAAACCTGCACATGTGCTGGGCTGCCTAGTTTTGAATGGTCTGCTATAATTGGCACCTGTGATTCTGGGACTTTAAGATAGTTTTCAAACACACACATACACACACACATTCCAAAGGTGTGCCTCCTATCCAGCCCCACACAAAGAAACAACAGCTCTATTGGACAGTCTCATTAAACTTGCTTTTGTGATCATCTATCCTTTTCTTCAGTTGTTTAGAAATACAGGTAGTCCTCAACGTACGACCAAACTGAGCCCAACATTTCTGTTGCGAAGCAAGACAGTTGTTAAGTGAGCTTTGCCCCCATTTTACATCCTTTCTTGCCACCCTTGTTAAGTTGTTAAGTTTGGAACACGCTGGTTAAGTGACTTTAGTGGTCAGAAGGTTGCAAAAGGCGATCACACGACCTCAGGGACACTGCAATCGTCATAAATATGAGTGTTGCCAAGTGTCTGAATTTTGATCACATGACCACTTGGATACTGCAATGGTCATAATTGTGAAAAACAGCACTTTTTTCAGTGCTGTTGTACCCTTGAACAGTCACTAAATGAACTGTTGTAAGTCGAGGACTACCTGTTTGAGCAACAACCTTGTCTTTGACGTCCAGTCCATAATTCTTCACGTTGTGTAATGTTACTCAGCTTGACTCTCTTTCCTGATAAGGTTTTCAGCCTTTTTTTCTTTTTTCTTTTCTGACTTCCCTTGGGAAGTTGGAAGATTATTCTCTTTAAAGGAGGGAAGGTTTCTTCCATACCTGCTTAGCAGCATGTCGTGTTTTATACATTTGTCCAAAGGGTAAAATACACTGCACCTGCTGCACTATTAGCAAAGGAACACGAAACCTGTCCTGGAACACAACAGTGGGTCTCACTACTTTTCCTTTTCTAGAAGTACATGTCTTAAGGATTTTTTTTTTCTGAATAGGACACAGTAATTATTCCTGGCATTCATTGTTGAGTAAAACTGGATGGGATCATCAGTCTGTAAATTTCTAGAGACTTGTTGTTTTCTGGGATCCCAATAGTTTTTCCCTTCCCTGAATTCTGATGGATATTTTCCAGATCATGCCAGCCTAATCTTAAATAGGTTTTGTTAGAACTGGTACAAGATCTGGTAACGGGCCACCTAACAGGAGTGGGGATGGCTCAACATAAGAACTATGGCAGCCATAACTATGAGACCAAAACAATTCTTTGACTCTTTTGATGCCTTCCTCTCTCAAATTTCCTTGGGCCTTAATTACAAATTAATTTCTTCTGGATGAAGAAAGCAAGTGGGAAAAAATCACTTCAATATTATTTCCAAAACAAAGCACTGTCCGTCTAGGTTAGGGCAATCTGTAGCTCACTCACCTATTTGTTGTGTGGATATTTTGCATTACTGTTCGCAAAATTCGTGACTATGGATCATGCTTGCTGGAACCACTGGGGAGCTGTTGTCTACAATATCCAGAGAACATTGGTTTACCTATTTCTGAGTAGATCAATGGCTCTCTTATCTAGAGAGCCATTATCTCTTATCTACATTAAATTCCCATCTTTTTTTTTTTAATCTCGCTTCTGGATTTGGAGTGGGAGGAGAGAGAACTTGATGTAAAATGTAAGCTAAGAGAGCCATTTATCTACTTAGAAGTAGGCAAGCCAATGTTCTCTGGTTATTGTAGATAACAACTCCCATTGGTTCCATCAAGCATGATTCATGGCCTTCTTGTAAAAATCCCACTTCCCTGAAATTAACCTATTTCACTCTGTTCCTTTTTAAGTTTTGACCTTATCCTACTGTTAAAAAGAACACAGCTTGATTTGTTTCCTCCAGTCTGGTTCCTGCTGGAGCAGTGTTTCTCAACCTTGGCAACTTTAAGATGTGAGGACTTCAGCTCCCAGAATCCCCCAGCCAGGCTGGCTGAGGAATTCTGGGAATTGAAGTCCACGCATCTAAAAGTTGCCAAGGTTGAAGAACACTGTTCTAGATGCAATCAGTCCAATGCCTCTGGTGGGCAACAGGTTGAGGAAAGGTGCCATTGCTCTACCATGCTCAGTTAGAGTGGCATTCTTATTACCAATGCTTATATAGTTCATCTTATTCTTTTTTCCCCCCTTTCTCTTGAATAGCACAAAACTGGTTGCAACATGGCCTCAATCCTGCAATGCTGCCCTTTCCTGACCCGCAATCCATCTCTCTTCCTACGGAAAGTTGGCCCGCTGCTGGTCAACAGTGCTCAACGTTGCCCTGTGATGGTAGCCCGCACTTTCTATAGTTCTGTCACTGACCTGCAGAGTGAAAAGGACACCTGTGGAAACACTGGTGAGATGATGGGGTGGAGCTCAGAGAAAAGATACTGGAAGGGGAACAGAAACTGATGTCCTATCAGATCCACAAATGCCAAACCAAAGCACATATTTTATGCTTGGAACTCATAATTGGGCTCTCGTACAGGTGTTCCAGGTTATTTAGATCAAGCCAGTCTCTTGGTAACAAACCTATATTTTGTGGGTACAGAGTATGTGTACTCCCAGCATAATTTGATGACATATAGAAGGGTTGAAATCTCTGTGTGAAAACACCTAGAATCCTTTTTATAGAGCGGCTCCTTTTTGAAATTGTTCTTTTGTAGTTCAAGACATGGTGTCATCATTTCACAGTCACTAATTAGCTCAGAGGCAACTTGTAATTCTTCTAATTTTTACTTCCTGGCTGACAGTTCATGGACACATTCAGAAATTTGTATTTCAGTCTGTAGAAAAGGAAGTGGAAATTGCATCTTTTCTTCCCTATGCATAAAAAAATGGTTTGCCTTGACAAAGCGATCGCATTAAAATAAGAACATAACCTGACAGAAATATAAGCTAGAATCTTGTTCCTGCTGCTTGGTTTTCTTATAATCATATGGAAGAATTCTTTCCCAGGTTTGTATGGATGGAATAATCTCTGATTATGTGATTGACAGGTCATAGATTCGCTCATGACCATTAAAAATATTAGGTGTTGAAAGTTGGTTCAAATGTCCAACCAAGTCAATTGAGGGATCTGAAACCAGGCATGTTGGTTATATTTTCATGATAGAAGATATTTGCATGAATACACCTCCCATTGCAAAAAATCATTAATAGATGATTAGAAAATTAATGATTTCTGACTGCTGGAGACCCAATGCCAGAACCCCAGCCTACCCTATCCTGGTACCCTCTAGACATCCTAGGATAGAACTTCTCAGATTTACTGACAATACGACCAATAACAAGAATTTGGTGAGTTGAGTTCTCATTTTGGAAGGCATCAGTTTAGAGAAATGGGAGACCTAGAGATCTGAATGGACAAATAATCTACTTAAGTCCAAAGTCCTTAGAAAAAGTTGAAGTGGTGGAGAATCTGGAAGCTACTACATGACAGGCACAAAGAACCAGGAGCATTTGTTGAATTCAAAGCACTGAAGAGTTTATTATTATTATCAACTAAGGTCAAAATTGGTGCTAGATAAGGGTCAACTGAATTCACTGGGGGGCTAGGGGGCGGATATGGATCTCTTGTGGCTGTGCATTGATTCCAAACAGATGACACATTTAATCCTGCCTTCCAGTTTAGCCTTCTCATCTCCTACACTAAATTTGCCATGCCTACCGGGAATCCAGTTCAA
This sequence comes from Hydrophis major, assembly GCA_033807585.1. Taxonomy (NCBI): domain Eukaryota; kingdom Metazoa; phylum Chordata; class Lepidosauria; order Squamata; family Elapidae; genus Hydrophis; species Hydrophis major. The sequence continues at coordinate 228,359,176 of CM066329.1, forward strand.
GAATATCTCTCTCTGGAGGCTGAAATAACAATGGGTTTTCTTTTATGCACCTTCCAGTTTCAATTCCCTGCTCAGCATCCCGGTCTCTCCCTGCCACCCAGTGCCCTTTTATGGAATCCGAACGTCAAAGTGGTCAGAGCTCCTTTGTGCAGGAAGCAAAACCTGAACTCCAGGAAGACGTCAAGCCTTTCAAATCAGGTAAGGGAGGAGGCCAACCTCCTTGGGATCACAATGGTTGGGAAAGATGAGACTCCCTCCCCTCCCTGGACCTTCCTCTGACCTGTGTGTGCATCCCCCTTTCTCTAGGAGTGCTGACGTCCTTGCTGAGAGAGGTGCACTGCAGCCTCAGAAAGAAGTTGCTGGACTCTAACAAAGTGTCTCACCTCATCCAGGACAACATGCCAGGTTTGGGGATTGGATCCCAATAGCTTCTTCCATGGGGTGGAGGTGGGGGAGTTGCCCAGAGGGTCTGTGAGATCTCCCAGCTTCCCTTGGGTATTAGGGTCAGCAGCACAGATTAACGGATTCCGTCTGAAGACTCAATAATTGTTTCAAGCTTAACTGTCCGAGGTCTGCTTCCTCCTCTCTCTCCCAAATGAAAACAGGAGGTATAAATGACATTTACTGTTTGTTTATATCATCTGTTACAGAGGTGGTACTCAGCAGGTTCTGACCAGTTCTGGAGAACTGGTAGCGGAAATTTTGAGTAGTTCGGAGAACCAGCAAATACCACCTCTGACTGGCCCCGGCCACCCCATCTCTTCTCTGCCTCCTGAGTCCCAGCTGATCATTGACTGGGTCTTCTTTTGTTGCCCTGCACAGGAGAATGGAACTGGAAAGCAGGTTAGTGGGGTGGGGAGGGAATGGAGATTTTACAGTATCCTTTCCCTGCCACGCCCACAGAACTAGTAGTAAAAATTTTTGAATCCCACCACTGTACCATTTTTTAGCATTATAAAGTGAGGATGTTTTTAAGATTATTGCCATCCACTTCTCGCCATATCTTATCCAGAGGATCGGCTAGCAACCAGGCTGTCCTCCCAGCCCTAAACCTTCACCGCCCTCTCTGATTGTCAAACTCTCTTCTCTGTGATCCATACTAAAGCCTCAAAAGAGGAATGACCTGGGATCTGTTGATCCATCTTTTTAGGAGAAAAACTGAGATCATCTTTTTTTTCATTACCTTTCTATGACTAATCTGTCAGTGGCTTGCACAACTTTAGTAGAATGAGACAAACCTATACCAGACACCCAGGCAAAAACAAAATAAACAGCTGCCTCTGAGAGCAAAGATGTTTACCTTGTCTCTATGTGAGCCTTGGTGGCACAGTGGTTAGAATGCAGTATTTGCAGGCTAATTCTGCTGACTGCCAGGAGTTCGAGCCTGACCGACTCAAGGTTGACTTAGCCTTCCATACTTCCAAGTTTGGTAAAATGAGGACCCAGATTGTTGGGGACAATAGACTGACTCTGTAAACTGCTTACAGAGGGCTGTAAAGCACTATGAAGTGGTATATAAGTCTAAGTGCTATTGCTATATTGGGTTGATTTCACATTTCAATTACAATCCATGTACAGTGCAGAATAATTGCCGAGATCCATGGCCTTCTCTAAGGTCTGACTGGAAGATGGCAAGCCGAGGATTGAACCACACAGAGAAGCATTAGGCACCTTCTCTGTTGAGCCCTTTGAGTGCATAGGAGCCTTAATTATTCAGTAATTACAGGTAGTCTTCATTTAGCAATTACAACTGGGACCGGCAACTAAATTGTCAAATAAAGCAGTCACTGAATAAAACAGCAACTGCACTTAATGATCTTACTTCAGCTTTCCTTTGCTTTACAGACCTGTGAGGATCATAACTGTGAGGACTGGTAGCAGAGTTACCTTTTCATTGTCGTAACTATGAGTAGTCGCTAAAGAAGGTGCTCATTAAATGAAGACGACCTGCATATTGAAATAAGGCCTTTATTAGACTTACTGAAAGTTTACGAAAACATTTGCAACTTTACAAATGAGCAGCCTGCTCACTCTTTTCTCCATACTAGGCAGGCTAGAAGCACTGTGAAATAAACAAATAATAAAAAACATATTGCCTTAAACTAGATTTGGGATTTCCAACCGCCCACTTCCTCCACATAACTGCTTCTTTGCTTTTTTGTTTCTTAATTATTGCTTTTTCATTATGTTTGTACAGTTGTGCTCAGCATGTTGTTTAGCAATGATTGTTTTACCATCAAAAAAGGCTCAGTGGAAGCCATCCAAATGCCCTGCATGAATAGGCTTTATGTGGCTTTAGAGCGAGTCTAAATATTTGGCATTATTTATTCTGACCTGTAGCTGGTTTCCAGAGTTTCAGGCACGGTTTGCCGGTTGGTTGGTTTTTATATTACCAGTTCTATGTTCAGGTTGAAATGGTAGGGATTAAGTCTCTGACCTTCTGGATGCACACTGAATGCACATTATATCTGGGCTGCAAAAAAATCTTGTCAGAATTTTCTGTATCTCTTTGCTGCCATCTGGTGAGTATCTGTACTCACATCATTGATATTCTAGCCAACAAAGGCCCACCATAAGGTTTCTACTATAGGAAGTAGTAGAAGACCCAGGGGTGGGCTTCAAAATTTTTAGCAAGGAGTTCTCTGCCTGGTTGCTGGGTCAGCGTGGACATGGTGGAGGTGGCCTAGTTGGCCTCCATGGTGAGGGGGAGGTGTTTTTGCCCTTCCTGGGCCCCAGAGGCTTTCCTCAAGCTTCCAGGAGGGCAGAAACGGCCTCCCCAGACTCCAGAGGCTCTCTGGAAGCCAGAAACTGGCCCGTTTCCAGCCTTCCCCAACTTCTGGGAGGCCATTTTTCACCCTTCCCAAGCCTCCGTGCATGCCTTACACATACCTGCATCCAAAATAGGCCACATGGGAACTCCTGGGAGGGGCGGGCAGGAGTGAGATTTGGGAGTTCTCTGAACTGTGCTTCTGCTAGGGGTTCTCCCAGCCCCCTGCAAATCCCCAGTAGCCCACCCTGAGAAGATCTCAGTATGCATTTGCAGAGAACAATTTCTGCCATTTTTGTCTCCTATTTCATCTCTCGCATCTCTCATGTGCTGAAACAGCACCTCTCACCTTACTGGATTTGCATGGTTGGGAATGCCAGTTGGAGGGCACCACATAGGAGAAGATTGTTAAAGCTTCCAAACCTGCCTGTCCTCAATTAAACGTTAGGTGCTGCTGCCCCGTTACCAATTGGCTTTTACCACTGAATTGCAAAATGTTAGTTATTCAGTTCTACCCCACAATAATATAGAACAGGGGTTCCCAACCACCGGTCCGTGGATCATTTTTTACCAGGCCACAAAGCTTGGGTGCCGCCATTTTGTTTCGACGGTGATTCCGGGTTTTCGGTTGCTTCCGGGTTTTCAGTTGGAAAGCGGCATTTAGGTGCTCGCGCCTTAGTTTCGTCAAAGAGGGGGGGGGCGGCTTCGAACAAAGAGCCGCCCCGATGGTGGTGGAGTCTCACGTTACTCAGGTACTGGTCTGTGGAAGAATAAATAATCATGAAACCAGTCCCTGGTTCAAAAAAGGTTGGGGGCCACTGATATAGAAGGTTACCCCAGGCTAAGCAGAATATTGAGAGCCACTTTGATGTTGTAGTTAAGGTGCTGTCCTAGGAACCAGGAGACTTCAGTTCTAGTCCCACTTTAGCCAAGAAAGCTGGCTGGGTGATTTTGGACCGATCCAGAGGTGGTATTCAGCAGGTTCTGAGCAGTTCTGGAGAACCGGTGGTAGAAATGTTGAGCAGTTGGGAGAACCGGCAAATACCCCCTCTGACTGGCCCCCTCCCCATCTATTCTCTGCCTCCCGAGTCCCAGGTGATCGGCTGGGTCTCCTTTTGTTGCCCTGCACAGGAGAATGGAACTGGAAAGCAGGTTAGGGGGTGGGGAGGGAATGGGGATTTTGCAATATCCTTCCCCTGCCATGCCCACAAGCCACACCCACCAAGCCACGCCCACAGAGCCGGTAGTAAAAAAATTTGAATCCCACCATCAGCCCAATCTACCCTAGAGTTGTTGTGGGTAAAATAGGAGGAGGAAGGAGTACTAGATACAGTCACTGCCTTGAGTTACTTATACAAGTAATAAAGGCAGGATATAAAGTATATAAATAATAAACTTTGGTGGCCTCTTCCTGCATGCTGTTCTTTAACTGTAAAGCCATCATTGAGAAACAATGAGTGAGGGTCAACACAAGCAGAAATTAACCCCAGTGGTTTCCTAACAGAGAGCCCTGTGTTTGACTATGATGCGTTCTTTGAAGAAAAGATCCAAGCGAAGAAACAAGATCATACCTATCGGATCTTCAAGACTGTGAATCGCCGGGCAGATGCCTATCCTTTTGCTGAAGACTTCTCTACCTCTGAGGTTGAAGCACGAGAGGTGTCCGTCTGGTGCAGCAATGACTACCTCGGAATGAGTCGCCACCCTCGTGTGCTGCAAGCCATACAGTGAGTGGCAGACAATACTTCCTGCACTGCCATTTTCCACACCTCCCAAACGATTCTAATTTCTTCCTTGTATGTTCAGCTTTTCCCGACTGCAGGAATTCTACTTCCCACCATTAACATGTATAATGGGGACAATGGGGAAACTGAGTTCAACCTGAGGAGGGCCTGAGGCTTTTCCTGATATTCATGAGCAACTCTACAGTGGAGGGGGGACCCCTCGCTTTGCCACTCTATAGAGAGAACTCTATAGTTGAAAGTGGACCCTCGCTTTGCCACTCTATAGAGAAAACTCTATAGTTGAAGGTGGACCCTCGCTTTGCCACTCTATATACAGCAACTCTGTAGTAGAGGACCCTCATTTTGCCACTGCCAAACAAATAAGATTTGGGCTGGGGTGGTAGATTTCTCAATTTATATTAGCATTATTCTACCAAACACCTTGGTCTGAAGGAAAAAAGGAACACGGGCATGTCTTGAAGCTTTTCTAGAACTCCCTGATCCATACCTTGTTCCAGCTTTAGCTTAGATAAGGTCAGTAGAGCCATAGGTCATTGATGGGAGAGGACAGAAATGGTGCTTAGGCTAGGAAGCTCTCTTCAAACTTTTCTCCTTAGCTACATGGTAGAGGGAGAAAAAGCCTCTTGATTCCAACAGGCCTTGAGCAGGTCTCCCTTTGCTGCACTTATTAAACTTTATGATGGTTTCACCCTCTAAAATATCCTAAATCCCTTTATGTGGAGGTGCAGCTGTAAATTTCCTGAGCCAAATAGTATCCCGAAAGCTACTAGAGCTGGGGCAGCCACTGAACAAAGTGGAACTGAACAAAGAGAGCATCTACAAGTAGTGCTTGAGTTACAGCCATTCGTTTAGTGACCATTCAAAGTTACAAAGGTGCTTTTCAGTGACTTAGGACCAGTGTCCTCGCACTTACAATTGTCACAGTATCCCCACGGTTACTTGATCAAAATTCGGGCACTTGGCAACCAACGTGCATTTATGACAGTTGCCGTGTCTGGGCTCGTGTAATCATCATTTGCAAACTGTCCACAAGCAAAGTCAATGGTTGGGAGCCAGATTCACTTAACGATGGCATGATTCATTTAACAACTGAAGTGATTCATTCACTTAACAATCTTAGCAAAGAAGATTGTAAAACTGGGTGTGACTTGCCCAATGTCAACTGCCTTGCTTACCAACAGAAATTCTGGTCCCAACTGTCCTAGGTTAAGGACTACCTATATTCAGAACCCTTCTTCCCCTCAGCATGGCTGTCTCTAGCAAAAGCTTTCCTCTCAGAAACCCGAAAGCCAGGTATTAGAACTGGTCATGGATTATCTTGTCTGTTTTCTGAGCAAGGTCTCATTCTCCTCTTCTAACCCGCAGGGATACTCTGCAGTGTTATGGCGCAGGAGCTGGAGGTACCAGAAACATTTCCGGCACCAGCCGATTCCACGTAGCTCTGGAGGAGGAATTGGCCAGCTTGCACAATAAAGATGCCGCTCTGCTATTCACCTCCTGTTTTGTGGCCAATGACTCTACTCTCTTCACGCTTGCCCGCATGATGCCAGGTAACCAGGCAGTGCAGGAGTCCTAGGATCAGCCTGAAATCAAGACCTCCATTCTCCCTAATTTGTGGCACAAGGAAAGATGGGGTATTATTCTTGGCTTGGTTTCTCTCCTGTAGGATGTGAAATCTACTCTGATGCTGGGAATCATGCATCCATGATCCAGGGCATTCGAAACAGCGGTGTTCCAAAGTATGTGTTTCGGCATAATGATCCACACCATTTGGAGGAGCTCCTTCGCAAGGCCAAACCCAGCACCCCAAAGATTGTCGCCTTTGAAACTGTGCATTCCATGGATGGTAATTGACTCCCTTTAGGTTTCACTACATGGTGTCCTAATAACTTCATGAAACACCATCATGCATCAGAAAGGAATTTCTTGGTATAAGGTGATCAAGAGCAATTCCTTCTTCCTGGGCCAGCCAAGACTCCTTGGCCAGTCGAAGAAGGGGTAACCAACAATAGGTTCAGGGGAAAAATGGCAAAGATAATAGGTCACTATGGAAAGGACTAGATAAACAATAAACAACAATAAACAGTTTATTGTTGCTATAAACGGACTAGGTCAAAAGACTTTCAGGGCAAGAGGTGAGCTAAAAATGCTGGAAGCAAAGGTAGCCACTAGATTAATACTGCAAAAAGGACTGCAAAAACTGTGGTCTGGGTATTGCATGCACACACAAAAATGGGTTGGAAGCTTTTGCCACTCAGGTAATTGCCAAATCCAATGTTTTCAATACTCCTTTGCCCGCAGGTGCCATCTGTCCCCTGGAAGAGATGTGCGATGTGGCCCACCGCTATGGGGCCATCACTTTTGTGGATGAGGTCCATGCTGTGGGACTCTATGGGGCCCAGGGAGCCGGCATTGGAGAACGTGATGGAGTGATGGGCAAAATAGACATCATATCTGGCACTCTGGGTGAGTTGGGAAAGCAAAGGTCCAGAGAGGAACCTGAAAGAAAGTGTGTTATAAATACTCGAAGACAACGGCCCCTAACCTTTTGGGCACCAGGGACTTTTAGTTCCAGGGAGAAAGGTTTTTCCATGAACCAGAGGGGGCATGGTTTTACATGCTGCCTGCACACTGTGGATGGGGCTTTGCTTGTTGGCATGGTTGCTGATATGCCATGGACCGCTGCCGCTACTTGGACAGGGGGTTGGGCACTCCTGTTCTCAGGGAACCCTACTGACCATTAAAAAACTGACCATCTCAAGACCTAAAGGTGATGAGTTCCACTGGTTGCTGCAATATTTCAGCCTCTGATTTTTTTCTCCTTACCATTCATAAGGAGGAAAAAATGCAAGGCATAAAATATGTTCAACTTGCATACTGTATACAAGTTTCAGATCCAACTTCCCAGAATTCACAGAAGCCAGCGTGCAATTTTTAATTGCACTAGCTTAAATTCATGCTTTTTAATGCTAACTACACTTAATAGCATAAGATATACTTGTCATTAACGATACATCATTCTTTTCCTCCCTTTCTCCTCCAGGAAAGGCCTTCGGCTGTGTGGGCGGCTATGTGGCAAGCACCATTTCCCTCATTGATACAGTCCGCTCCTATGCAGCTGGATTCATTTTCACCACTTCACTGCCCCCCATGGTATTGGCTGGGGCCCTGGAATCTGTTCGGATCCTGAAGAGTCCCGAGGGGCAGGTGCTGCGCCGTGCCCACCAACGCAACGTCAAGCACATGCGCCAACTGCTTATGGATGGCGGGCTGCCTGTGGTCAGCTGTCCAAGTCACATCATCCCCATACGGGTATGGACGCCCTGGGATGGCGGAAGGGAAAAAGCTAGGGCTCTAGTAGCAAAATAGACACAGAATCTGGGGTACAGGACAGTCCTCAAGGCGAAAGGCTAAAATCCCACTGACGCCACTTCACAGAATACTATGAATACTAGAATACGGCCCTTTATAGAATACTTAAGAAAATGAAATGAATGAACGAGACTGAGTAGCTGCAGAATCGTGTCCCATCACACAAGGGGATGTCTAACCTAAACTCTCTATAGCCAACTTTCCAGATAGATGAAGCAGCTTCATGCCCTTCCTCAGTTGTCTGATTCATTCTTCCTCAGGTGGGAGATGCAGCCCTGAATACCCAGCTTTGTGATCTGCTCCTCTCAAAGTACAACATCTACGTCCAGGCCATCAATTATCCTACTGTACCCCGGGGGGAGGAACTGCTACGGCTGGCCCCCTCGCCTCATCACACCCCACCCATGATGGACTACTTTGTGGGTGAGTCTCCAGTGCCATGAGCACTCAGGCCCCAGCTCTATCCTACATAAATCATCTAATTCTATAAAAATAAATGGTAGTAAAGGGCAAGATTAGAACCAGGGGTGGAATTCTACCGGTTCGGACCGGTTCTGTCATGATTCTGCAGTCTGGAGAACCGGCAAATCATGCCCCTGGCTGGCCCCTCCCCTGGCCCCCCTTCCCTCACCACCCAGTCGGTCTTTATCGTGCATGTGCAACATTGAATGTATGCCCGACATCGCTGACTGCATTCTTCCCTGCCCAGTCACTCATTAAGGTATTTTTTTCCCCCTCCCGACTGTCCGCTGTTCCTATGAGGAGCTGTGCCAGGATCCCCCTCGCTTACTTATTGCTTCGCCCAGGAGGCTTCCCTGAGGCCCAGGAAGGCAAAAAATGGAAGGGGGGCATAGTCCCCCCAGCCCCACCCTCCCCTTCATTTTTTGCCTTCCTGGGTCCCAGAGAAGCTTCCTAGGAGCAAAAAACGCCCCCTCCTGCGCCTCAGGAGAACCTCCTGGGGGAGCATTTTTGCTCCCAGAAGGCTTCCCTGGGACCCAGAAGGCCCCAAAACAGAGCACAGGAGGGGGCTGAGTGCCCCCCCATGCTCAGTTTTTTTTCCTTCCTGAGCCCCAAGGGAGCCTTCTAGGAGCAAAAACGCCCCTCCAGGAGGTTCCCCTGAGGCACAAGAGGCCCCCCGAAAATGGGTGGGGGGGATTTGATGCAAAAAAGAAGCCACGCCCACCCGGTCACATGGCCACACACACCTAGTCATGCCCACAGAATCGGTTGTTACAAAATTTGAATCCCACCCGATTAGAACTCTTGAAATCCCTGTGGAAACAAGGCACTTGAGTGATAATTAAGTTCTGGTTGCTTCTGTTCATTACATGCCCAGATGTCATAAACAGAACTGTGAACCCTAACCCTGAGACATACTTTTTACAAACTTAACCAGGTTTGCACAAACAATAGCTAAAATTAACTGCAAATTCATCATGGATTGGATATGAAAAATAATGAGGCAAATTATTCTGATCTCCCACTTTGAGTGGAAAAGGCTTGTGGTAAAATAACTTCAAAGTAAACAAAATTCAAATCTAGTACCATAGAAGAAATAGTAAGTATATACAGTAGAACCTCTTGTCATGACCATAATTCGTTCCATAATATTGGTCGCAACCCGATTTGGTTGAGACCTGAATCTAATTTTGGAAGTATGGCGCTTACCAAAAAAAAATGCCATGGAAGGGGAAATAGGCCACAAAAAAAAAATGTGAATATTTTGGTTGTAACCTGATTTGGTCATGGTCAGATGCATTCGTGACCAGAGGTTCTACTGTATTATGTAAATATTGCAGCTAGTCCTCTGATTTATAGTTCAAAGCAGATGCATGTACAGTATATCTTTTTTGGGATGCTTCATTTGGTGTGCCTAGTGGTCTGCTTTTTCCACCCAATATTTATTAACCACCGAATGCAGAAAAATGAAATCACCCCTTAGTAAACTGTTTTGAAAGGGTTTGTAAAAATCGTAGTTCTAAAAGTCCAAAACTAATCCTGTTGTTACCTCTAGTCCAGTCTTGTGAAAGGCTGACAATGAATAGGAGCCTTCTGATCACTGGAATATCCTTTATTTTCTCCCTTGGGAGATTTTACTTTACACATATGCACCTTGGCTAATAATTATCTGCCTAAGGTGAGTAAGTGCTGCCACCAAGTGGCCAATGGAGAATTTTTTTTATTTTTAACTACAAACTCGTACTGTAAATAACTGATGGTATTTACAGGGAGAGTTAAAAAGTTCCTTAGATGCTGAAAGATCTATATTATTATTATATTATATATATTATGAAATATTAACCCATATTTCATAAAAGAAAATTGTATAGATTTTTCAACATTTTTAATAATCAGAAGCAAATTCAAAAGCAGGATGAAAGAGCTGAGACTTACCCTTTGCTGGTACAAACAATGGCAAGCCCACAGTTCTGTCTATAAACAGAACATAAGCAGCTGCTTTCAAGAGAGATTTGACTCTTTTCTCACAGGATGGATTTTTAAAAGGCCAGCAATTTCCTCCTATCTTTAGCTTCTAATTCAGGGCCATGGCCATTCATTTTCTTACTACTAGCTCCAGAGACCACTATATAGTTCCCAATGATCCATTTAGCAACAATGCATTAATAGTCTGTATTTTAACCTGTTTTCTGTTTCCTTCTTTCAGAAAAACTGCTGGCTGCTTGGCAGGAGGTGGGCCTACCCCTACAGGTCTCAACCTCGCCCGAGTGCCACTTCTGCCACCGCCCACTTCATTTTGCCCTCATGAGTGAATGGGAGCGGGATTACTTTGGAAACATGGGCCCCGGTTACGTCACCCTTTGTGCCTAAGGCCACAGGACTGATATTTGCTGCCCGGGGATGCAAGCAGAGAGGCTGCTGAGCAGAAAAGGGATTGTCTGAATAAAATAAAGCTCTGAAACAGCTTTTTCTGCAGGTTTCATAGAATGTGAGAATTTGGGCAAAAAATTCCTCTAGCTGGCAGCCTTTTACATCCCTAGACCAAAATAGGAGTCAGTGGGACTGACTTCACATTGTACATCAATCCCTGGTAGATTGTCACTCACAGCTGGCTGAGTACAAACAACATACTAAGTTGTAATTAAGTTTTCCAATATGAAAGGCTCACATAGATTACACTCTTATTTTCCAGATGATTGTTTATTGGGATGCCAATTAATAGGAACATACAAAATGAAAAAACCTACATATGATAGGATCAGCAGATAATGAGCTCTGGAGAAAACAGAGCAGAAAGAATGGGGAATTCTAGTGGAATTATTTCAGTGAGCTGTGAAAGTAGGCAGAACTTTGTTTTCAAAATGAAAATTCACCTTCCCAAGCTTTGACCATGATTTACTCCCTGTTGGCCCTTCTACTTGAAATTCTCCAGCCACAACAGAAGAGGGATTTAGAAGCATTCAAACAAGCTCCAACTATAGCTGTGAGATTTTCTTAGCCTCACCTCCTCTCTTTTCAGAGAAGAATGTCCCCAGTTTACAGAGAAAATGCAAGAGTGTTTGTTTCTTTGTTTTGACCAAATACCTTTATTTTATCAAATGTTTTTTAAAAACATATTTTCTACAAAGGAGAGTCATTTCCCAGCAATGACAAAGATTTAAGTTTTTCATGGGGCAACAGTGAAAAAACGACTGAGATCAAAGATTGTCCGAGTCCTTGCAGAAGTTCCTATGATATAAAAGAGACACGTTGAGCAGAAAAATCTGCATCCTTCACCTTGGGCAGCCACTTGGAATTATTCACCCCAAGTCAGAGTGGTCTGCCTGGGCAGTTCAAATGGAGTACGCAGCACCCAAAATACAAATCAGATTTAGCCTCACCTTGTTCTACTCAGGAAGTGCTCTAGCTGGCCCATAGGAAGAAGTTACACCGTGCACGGGAATCTGAGGGTTTCCCCTGAGGCCGGGCACAGACAAAGAAGCGCCGTCCACAATTTGGCCCTTGTTTCTTCACTGTCCGCAACACACAGGGCTCCTTATGGGCCTTGCAGCGAGGTGGGTGTGCAGGGCCAGGAAGCAGTGACTTCCACAACCCAGACTGATTTTGCTTAGAGAGCAGTGTGTTTTTCTCACAATTCATAGCTGCCTTAGGACCCTCAACAGGTGTCTGGGTTACCCCTGAGACTTCCTCCCCCACATATTTGTCAGCTTTCCTTTCAGGGCTCTCCATAGGAGGCTGTTTTCCAGAATCCTCTGCTGCTGCCTTCTGGACCACATTCAAAACTGACTGGCCCCTTCCACCATCCACAGGTTCAGCATCCAAGTTCCCAGCTTTGAAGAAGCTACGCAAATCTCCTTGCCCTTTCTGTGCTGGGCCGGTCCGCCTCTTCTTCAAATCCCCCAAGGCAGTTTTCTCCATTTTGCTCCGTTTCGGCCCCTTCTCAGGCAGTTGAGTCTGTTCCACTTTTACCAGAAAACGACTGAGCTTCTGTTGGGTGCCAGCAAACTCAGGCAGGAACCGAGTGCAGAGTGGAGGACACCGTGGGGCAGCCAGGGAGGTACTTTTCAGCACAGCCTGCACAGGACAGTGGTCAGAGCCAAGCACCTCTGGCATGATCTGGGCATCGGTCAGTTCCAACAATGCCAGAGCACGGTCAGCCAGGATGTAGTCAATGCGGGTACCATAGTTCAGATGCCGGGATCCTGTTACGTTACACCAGCAAGTGTAGGCTTCATCCTGACTTGGGTTCAGAAAGCGGAAAGTATCAACAAAGAGGTTCTCGTTCTCAGAACCTCTGCCAGGCTCCCAGAGGAAACCATCCAGCCAACGGCGCCCAGGATGCTCCTGGAAGGATTCCTGCAGTCAGAAAAGAAGCATTAGGGATACATTATTAGACCATCAGGCTAGTTTTATGAGATAAAAGTGTTTTCCATGTATCACCAAATGGGTGCAAGATTTTGGTACAGGGACTTCAAAATGGGTAAAATCATATCTCATATATAGTGGCTCTGGTTGCAAATGTGGCCATATTTTAAGGTTTACAAGACCAGAGTTTCCATCTCATCCCCAACTCAATGTGGTAGGAAACTGTGCTGTTGGGTTTAGTAATGATGGCCATAGGATTCTCAAGCGCTGCAAAAAAGAGCCTGGAAAGCCATATGCAAGCCTGGGGGCTATAAGTTACTCTCCCCTGCTTTGTAATAACCTTGTACAATAGATTAGCATTATTTTATTTATTTACTGTACATCCCGATTTTATTACTTTTTTAAATAACTCAAGGTGGTAAATATTTTCCTATTTTCCCCACAACAACCAGTCGTTGAGTTGAGTTGGGCTGAGAAAGCGACTGGTCCAAAGTCACCAAGCTGGCTTTCATGCTGAAGATGGGAACTCATGGCCTTCACTTACCAAGTCTCCTGGATCACAGTGATCGATGGGCCTGTGTGCAGTATTGATGTCTCCCAGGATAATCACGTGGCTAGAGGAAGAGAGGAAATGTGCACAATCTTCAAGATCAAAAAATTGCAGCTCCATTTTGGAGACTGCTAGTACACATATAAAGCACAACTGATGTCTCAGAATCAGGCAACTGCAGCATTGAGAAATATCAGCAAGGAGAAATTTGGTTCCAAGGACAAGTTTAGAGTAAAACTTTGGAGTAAAACACTGAACATCAACTTAAACCAAGTGACATCTTTGGTCTGTGTCATAAAGAGTCAGATAGCAATGGTTTTCCTAGGCTTCAAATACATCTCTTTTCACACAAATAGTTTTTGTTCCAGAATTTCCTTAAAATGTAGGCGATTTGCTTAAACCACTGCAATCTCAGTATCTACAAATCCAAACAATCTGTATTGCACAAATCCCACTTAGTGAGTTGCATAAAATTCAGAAAAGATCTGGGATAAATAGGATCTGTTTTGAATTTCATATTCATACAATATGTATTTTTCTCAATTTATTCAGTCAAAAAAAAAAGCAGCTTGAATGTTACTTTAAAAAAGAAAGAAGTCAAAGGGATATTACGGGACTTATAAATAGGAACAAATATTTATTAGATTATCTTAGTTTTAGTAAACTTTACGGTTTCCCTGCAAGATAGATCAACATTGTTCTCCTCTCACTGCAGAAAGCAGAAAGAATATTGCTTAGCCTAGCTTAATGCAATAATAATAATAACAGCTGAATCAAGCATTTCACAGCATACCTACCCTCCAGCTCTAAGAAGAGCTTCAGCTCGGGCTTGCAAGAGGCGGTAGAATTGCAACTTGAAGTCTCCACGTTCTGGCTTTTCGGGGTCAGCGCGAGGGCAATACACATTGATGACAGTCAGCACAGTTTCCTGCTGTTCTGAAGTGCTGCAACACAGAGCAAGTGTAGAATTCAGTTCCCACCTCTCTCCATGCCATCCAATAATGCTCAGTCAACCACACCTATTATGAAGAATCTAACTATTTTCAGCCTATATTCAAACTCCACTTTCTGCTACTGGAGGATATTCCAAAAGGAGTAATATTTTGCATTTATACATCTCCTTCATTCAGCTTCACATCTTAAATACAAGCATCTGGCTGATATAATCCCCAACACATTTACTCTATCATTCTATTGACAAAGGCTCAAGTGGGAAGTGTTGAAAAGAGATGCCCGCAACACACTGCAATGACTGTATTGGTCCCCTTCTACTTTTGTTTTAAGCTACTAATACATAAACAGGAGTCATTCTAACTAGGTGACCCTATCAATTGAATATTACGATATTAGTGTTAGATATGTTTCAGCCACTTTAAGTCTAGTAGTTAAGGAGCCAGGAGACTGTGACTTCCAGTCCTGCCTTAGGCATGAAACCCAGCTGGGTGACTTTGAGCCAGTCATTCTCTCTCAGCCCAAGTCACAGGGTTGTTATTGGAAGGAAAATAGGATTGTGAAGGAATATGGTGTGTGTTCACCCCCTGAGTTGTTTATAAAAATAATAAAGGCAGGATATAAACAAAAGAAATAATATGTTTGTCATATGTCATACAGATGTTGGTGTAGTTGTCTGAGTTTGTTATTTATTTCTCGTAATGTATTTCTATGTATTTTGTGAAATTTACATTCTTTTTTTGTGAGCTGCCCAGTCAGCCTGAAGTCAAGTGGCAGCAAAGTTAAGGGAAGTAAGTAAATAAATATGATCACTATTATTATAAATGATGTCATTGCAACAACTTCTTTCTACTGGCACTCCCCAGCAAAAAGTATTTGCAAATCAAGTTGTCTTTGAAACTGAAGGTAAAATGTTATTATACAGTAATTACAGTAGTTAGAACAGCCTTAATCTCCATGAATATATCTCTAATTCTTCTACCATGAGCAACATATATAGGCTTATTCCAATGGGTTAGCTTTGCTTGTTTGTGCCTTCAATGCCCATATAAAAGAATTCAGCACTATTAACCAAATCGTATCTGGAGAGATGGGAGCCATTTATTTTGCACATGTATTAGCAATATAGCAATAGCACTTAGACTTATATACCACTTCACAGTGCTTTCCAGCCCTTTCTAAGTGGTTTATAGAGTCAGCCTATTCCGCCCAACAATCTGAGTCCTCATTTTACCGATCTCGGAAGGATGGAAGGCTGAGCCAACCTTGAGCCTAGTGAGATTCAAACTGCCAAATTGCAGGCAGCCAGCAGTAGTACTGCATTCGAACCACTGCGCTACCACAGCTCAGTATTGTTGAATTTAAACTGGCATCAGGAGTTTCTGAATTCATATTAACATTTTGTGGGGCTGCCGCATTTATCTGTAAGACCTGTTAAAGACTGGGATTAACCAGGAATACTATAACCAGGTTGCATACCTCCAACTGACTGTCTGCTACCATCTAGTGGCTATCTGAATTTGTGCAGAGTGTTTATGGCCTATGGCCTATTAAGGGCTATGCAGTGATCCAAACTCAAATGGAAAAGATGATTCAGAATTTGCATGGGCATACTTATCATTCCTGTCGGCACTTCCTTAAATCAAACATATTATTTTGGGGGATTCCCCTATAGTCTTGCTAGTCCAGAAAAAGTTAGCCTTTTAAAGCAGTCACCAATAGATGCCCACAGGAATACTCCTACGCACTCCAAACCTTCTCTTCCCCTTCAAATCCAAATCACAACACTGCTTTATTAATTACTTCTCGGTTCATCTCCATATTAGATGAGTTGTCAGCTTCCAGGAAATTTGCTAACCCAACATAAATAACAGGTATTCCTTCCCTGCCTTTGTGATTGCTATCTTTACCATATGCGATGACGGGTGATTACTGCCCGGCCTTCACTGTCTAGGGCCTTGAGCTCATCAACTGTGAAGTCCTCTGTGTTTCCATAACAACCGACTGCTGCACTGTGCTTGGTAAACAGCCCAGACAAGCCCTCCTCAGCTGCTTCTGGGGTCGCACTTGCTTTACAGAAGGTTGCAACGCCTAGAAACGGAGATTTAAAAGGTCATCTTTCATCCAAATGGGCAAAAAAGCTATCTACTTAATCACAGGCCCAACATTTTCACTAACTGCAGAAATCCTGAATAGCAACCAAATGCACAAAGCCATAATATAGCCTTCCCAGATTTTAGATTGGCCTTTGATTTAATTTCCCAGTGCAACCTTTGGCATAAGCTTCAAATCTCTTTACAAAATGAAGCCTCGTTTTATTTAATACATAAATAATAAGGACAAGGTGCAGACCTCAGGGACATTTAAACCAAGGACATTCCTGCTAAGAGAAGAGCTCAGCATGGATTTATTCTGGTGCTATCATTATTTAGTTATTGCATCAATCCTTTAATTGTCATGATGAGCAACTCCTATCAACCCACCAAAATGGAAGGCAAGCATATAATAATCCTATTATATCCTGACACAGTAAATTGGAAACAGATTGAAAAAAGTCCGTCCAAAAGATCTCTGAGCTTAGGTTTCCACCATGAATTGGTATGATAAAAGATGATCAAATCTTAGTTGAAAGAAGATGAAACAATGAAGGAATATACTGAACTATTGTACAGTAGAGTTGGCAACATCCAAGATACTTTTAGAAGATATGCTCTATTTACAAGAACCTGTAGTACTAGAAGATGAAGTTAGTCCAACACTCCAATCTTTACCAAGTCAAAAGGTTATAAGAACTGATGAAATACCCATAGAAATATAGCAAGCAATAGAAAAAATATCAGTAAAGCAATCAAGTTATGCCAACAAATCTGGAGAATGATACAGTGGCGAGCAGGTTAGAAGAAGTCAATTTAAATTCCAATGCCAAAAAAGGCAGTGTGTGCAAGAGAGTGTAAAAAATATTGTACAATATCTTAAATTTTACATTCCAACAAAATAATGCTTGATATCACAGAACACAGATTAAAAACCCTACATTGAAAAAAAGATGCCACATGTTCAAATTGCTTTTAAAAACATGAGACATTTTCAGCCATGCCTTTAAATCATACTTATTTCTCTACTCACTGTTAAAGACACAGCAAAAGGGATCAATTGAGAAACTATTAATCCACGAATCAACTGGACTTGTCAGGATTGCTAACCCATCAGTACCTGAATAGCCACTGCGAGTGCGACTGAAACTGAAGTAGGAGCTATAGCCCTCCACTATAGCAAATGGTTCTTCCAGCAGGTCCCCTGAGAACAAAGCAGAATTTTAGCGAGGAAAAAGATCAGTCTGGAGCAGCTTTTCCCAGCTTGGTGTTCCCAACATGGTTGAACTTTTCCTCCTGTGATCCCAGAGCCAGCAAGGCCAGCAAGCTTTAGAAACAAACTATAATATACACACAATCACACTGCTTTTCTTTCCCAGTGTTTTAAAAAGAAATATTAATGCAGTGTATGGTCAGCCAGCATATGGCTTAAGGCTCAACATGGAAAAAAGTATTTTTAAAGTATTAGTGTACAATCGTAGAACATTTCTCATTGTCTGAAATCCCAGGGAACCATTACAGTTTAAAGCAGGGCTGTCAAACTGACGGCCCATGGGCTGGATGCATCACATGCTGGCCACGCCCATGCCCGGTTTAGCAAAGGGGAAAAAAGTCCCAACATGTCATGTGATGCCGCCATGATGATGTGAGTTTGACATCTCTGATTTAAGGACTGAAAATGACTAGCTGGATTAAATTTGGTTTGCCTCACTGAAACACAGGCAAACATTCTCATGTTCAGAAAATAGTATGAGACGTACATCAGGCTACTTTACTAAAACTAGAATTTTCTTGATTCCTTTTCAATATTGTGGTTGCTACAGTTTTTTTTTACCTAAAAGTTTAATCCACATTGAGGTACTGTGAGAAAACAACAGCAGCTCCATTTCGCCCTCATGTTCATCTGTTTTAATCTTAGGGCAAATTTCACACTTTCCCAAGGGGAAATTAACTGCAATAAATGTATCTTATATATCCAAATAATCAGGCTGAAATGTGTGAATCCCTTTACTCTCATTTACAGATAAAAGGGACCTGATGATGATTAAGTATATCAAGTCAGTGTTAACTTTTAATGACAAAATAGATTTTCTCCAAGATGATGTGCCCTCCACCTGGCCTTTTATATCTTTCAGTGGTACACTCATTGCTGTTATAATCAAGTCCATCCATCCACCTTGCTGCTAGTGATCCTTTTTTTAATTTTCTTTTCATCCTCCCAGTTGACCAGAGGAAGGGGGAAGGGAGGATGCATTAGCCAAATTCATTTTTAAAATATATTTTTATTAATATGCAAACAGTAAATACAAATCACATAGAAACGGAAAAGCAGCTACTGATTACAAAAAGAGGAAAAACAACATTTTAGGAAACTACTAGATTACAAGTTATAATTTCCCTTTCCATTGTACCCCAAATGATAGTTTCAATCAATATATTTGTAAGTGTTGGGATTTGCTCCTGATTTCCATTAAATTTCTGATTTCTATTACCAAATCTCTGGTTTTGATCCAGCATCAAATCTAAATTAGCCAAATAAATCTCAGGTAAAGGATTGGGGCTGGAAAGTTACAGATGCAGTTTGTCTGCCATTTCCAATTTCCAACTATAGGTCGTCCTCAAGTTACGACCACAATTGAGCCCAAAATTTATGTTGCTAAGTGAGAAATTTGTTAAGTGAGTTTTGCTCCATTTTATGACTTTTCTTGCCACAGTAGTTAAATGAATCACTGCAGTTAAGTTAGTAACACAGTTGTTAAGTGAATCTGGCTTCCTCCCATTGGCTTTTCTTGTCAGAAGGTTGCAAAAAGGGATCACATGTCCCCGGGACACGGCAATCGTCATAAATATGAGTCAGCTGTCAAGCATCCAAGTGTAAATCACATGACCATGGGGATGCTGCAATGGTCCTAAGTGTGAAAAATGGCCTTAAGTCACTTTTTTCAATGCTGTTGTAACTTCAAACGAACTGTTGTAAGTCGAGGTCTACCTGTACTGACCATGGTGTCTGAAGCTGACCCATTTGGGGCAGCCTTTTCTTCTCTTCAGATTCTTACTTCAATTTTAGAGGGTTGCTAGCCCTATCCCGCCAGAGAGCAAGTAGTCAAAGCTGCAAATAAATTTTAAAAAACCCTAAAAAAACTACAGGGAAACCCTCCTTTCCACCTTCAACCCCGGTTTTGCATTTTAACACTTGTCAAGCTCTGCCTTGCATTGATGCACGTGGGGATGCTGGTAACTCACGGGTTATCTTAGTCTCCTGCAAGCAAATAAGATCCGCTCCCAGAGAATCCAGGAGCTGCCTCAACCCCGCCGACCCCGCTCCTGCCCGGAGCCCGTTCACGTTCCAAGTCACCACCCTCATCCCAGGTAAGCGGGGCGGCTCAAAACCAAGCAGCCAAGGGAAACCCTTCGCCGAACGTCACTTCCTGCCGCCAAGCAAGAGGGTTTTATTTTTCAAAAAAAAAACATAGAATGGGCGTTCACTTCCGGTTCTATTTAGAATTGGTGATCTGCGGGGCGGAAGTGGAGGGAATGTAGAGGAACGGTTCGAAGTTGGGTGTGCTAATTCAAACAGACAATGCACTCATTTGTTTTTAAATCTACAAGAGATTATTCAAGATTTAGAGTACACTTTACAAACATGTGACATTTTTGTGTAATCAATTATAGTTGCTAAAAATGCTTTTCACCAGATTTTTTTTTTTGTAATTGACTTTCATTTTGAATCTGTTCGTGGATGTTTGGAAGCCTAAGGTCTGGTGCCTCTGAGAGAAAATTTAATCTCCTTTCACACCTGATTGTTTTTTAATTTGGCTTGCAAGCATAAAATCCAATACATTAATTTTGCATACTGCAAAATCTGAAGCACGTGGGAGCTAGAAGGGGAAGGGGAGGATGAAAGGTGATTTTTTTAAATCGAGTGTGCAAAAAGCCCGAGAGTTTTTGGAAGAGAAAGTTCAAGATCTTTATACTTCCACTTTACAAGCTTCATAATAACTTCATCGCCTTGAAAGTTATCTAGACATAAACTATGGGTTATAATCTCCCCAGGGGGTCTTGATCAAACTGGAGCGGGAAGGATTATCTTGCAAATGCAAAGTGAGTGAATTTGTCATTTGGAATCAATTTTTGGACCTGGCTAAATTTGCAGATCCAGCAATTTGTCAAAAAATGACAGCAGTTTTTTATTAGTTTTATTCATGGCAAAGGGTCACAAAAGTATGTGAGGAATGCATCATCCCCATGGTAGTTATTAATTTTACTGTTGGAAGGAGAGGGAGAAGTTAAAATATCTGATGTTTTTCAGTGGGACTACAGCCTTTTTGGAAATGGAATGGGATTTCAAGTAGGGAATGAATGTATCAGAAATTCTTTTTTTCAAAAACTGTTATTCCAGATCCAGTCTTCATGCTATGATTGTCTATTTCATGTACATGTTAGAACTAACTTTTGAAAAGAAAAAGCCTGTTGTTTCCCAGAGTTGGCTATGTATTTGACCTGGACAAAGAATCCCTGTTATGCATAATTAATTTTTATCCCACTTTTCCTTCTAAATTTTTATCGCCACAACTATAACCCCAGCCCTTTAAAGTATGTGGGACTGGAAAAGAGTGTCTGACCAAAAGTTCATGTAGGGACTTTCAGCGCTGATAATCCAAATCCAAGAATGCTACACTACTTATTATAGTGTCCTACACTCACCTAAAAAGTTGTAATGATTTTAATGGGGTTTGGATCAAAAGATCATCTTCTGTGCTCCTGCCCATCTGGGTTAGACAACAACTTTACCCTACGATTTGGTGCTGCTGTCTCCTTCTTCCAACTTTAAGGCTAATATTAGTACTGACCTTTTCTGCCAAGGGTTTTTTTTTGGAAAGACTTCCTGGATTGTTTTGCCTCCAGCTCAGCAACAATTATTAATCACACCATGACTGGAAACCTGACCCCTAAAAAAAGTTCTTGCCGTAGTGACAAGGCAGTCCTTCCAATGCTATGGCTTCTAGAAAACAAATGGGATTGATCAGCTATGGAGGAAAAACCTGCCAAAATCCCAGGTAGGGTTTTTTAAATTGATAATGCTGGTAACTAAAACTAGAGGGACAGTAGAAGTTGTACTTTAAGGAGTTAAAGAACAGGCAAGATGTTGTCTTAGAATCCAGTACTCAAGGACCCCATTTGTGGCAAACATGGCATGACATAGCTCCTGTCACCTTGTTGTCTGGATGTTGGTTTATGATTCCTGCTGGGAAATACCCAAGAGTGTGCTGCACAGAACAGTACCCTTCCCCCTTTTTTCTCCGTCCATCAGCTTAGCCCAATCTAGCTTTCCCAGCTTCCTGGCCTAGAATGTTGGCAGGTGAAAAGTGGAGACGTTGATGCCTAGGATTTGCTCTGCAATATATAAAGCTTGGGTTAAAATTGTTTGTGAAAGGGTTACCTATGTTAAATGGGGGTAGACACTGAGTACATATTGAGCAACTTGCTGCAAAGCTCATCTACTTGCATAAGAAGACATACAAATATAGCCAAACGGTATGATGAATAAAGTTTTATTCATTTTTATCTTTAAAAGGTTCTTTACCTAATTTATACCATGTCACTAAACTTACCTAATGTTGCTCTTTACCTCCATGTGATGTCTCTGTAGTAAAAGTCCACTAGTTTCCCCTTGTTTTAATCATCAGGTTTATATGCAGGGGTGGGATTCTACCGGTTCTGTCCATCTCTGTAGAACCAGTTGTTCTGAAGAGCAGTAGACATAGAACCGGTTCTATGTCTGCTGCTGTTTTGGCCCACCCGCTTGCCTGGGCTCTTACCTGTCCTTTATTTCTTGCTTTTTTCAACCTCAGCTGGTTTGTGCAGCACAGCTACAGTTGAAAAAGCAGGAAAAAAGGGCTTTTCCAACCTGCACGCAGCACTGCTCAGCTGTCCGGGCAGCTCAGCAGGTTGTAAATTGCACTCCTGCGACTCGTGTGACTCCCACGACTCGTGTGATTCCCGCATGCACACATGACACAAAGCAACAGAACCGGTAGTTACACTGGTCGGATCCCATCCTGTTTATATGCCAGATTTCTTTCAGGATTTGGCAGTGGTATACATAAAATCCCTCCTCCTTCTTTCCAACAACAGCCCTACAAGGTAGTTTGGACTAAAAGAAAGTGATAGGCCCAAAGTCACCCAGTGGCTATGGATAGATATGAATGTGACTTTCGGTTCCCAGTCCTACAACTTAAAGACTATCCCATTGTTGGTCATCTAATCTAGTCATTGGTCTTCTACTGTATTTTTTTTCTTCGAAAGGTCTGCAGCATGATGCTATTTTTCCTTCTAATAAAATGGGTATGGTAGCTATTATTGAAGTATAACTTCTGATTTTGTATTATAGTCAGAACCCCCAAAGTAATAATAATTTAATTATCTCCTATCTTTCGTCAGTCCCAGGGCATTCCCAGAGACATATAAAGTCTGACTTTTAAAAAAATGCATTGGATTGTGCTTACTTCAGTGTAACACTCTTCTAATGTATATTCAAACAATTTATTAAAGATTTATATATGTAAAAAACATTATAATAGAAGAAAATGGTTTTCTTTTTATCTTGATCAACTGGTGCTAGCTACTGCTTCATGCTCAAAGAAAGGACATATCAGTGTCTGGATCCCATCAAGATTTTAAATGCTAAATTTCCTAATATAATGGCAAACTGAAAGGAGTTTTCAAGCTGATCACAGACAGAACAACTCTTTGGGTAATCTTTGGGAAATCAGGTCTTATATCTGTTCAGTATCAGAACCAGGCATTTGAATTCTCAACCAGGTTCAAGATACAATCCATCTAGAAAGTCTTATGCACAAGTTCCCGTCTTTTGAATCAGGTTTATAAAGCACCACTTTCCACTGAACCATTTTCTTTGTTCTGAGAAATATTATTTTGTGACTTATTTGCCCAAGCACCTTCTCAGTTTATGATGAGAAAAAGTTGGCTTTAATCCAAGAACATTTTAAAACGTCAGTCATTTCAGATGACATTCTTAAAGTGAAACAGAATAATATCATTGCTCTTTTGTTGGTTTTGTGGTTTGAATTTTATTATTTGGGGATAGATGGGTTTGGTTTTTCAAAATTCCTACTATTTAAGTACTGTTAAATATTAATGAGTATCTTGGAGGATGAGGGGCTTTGATCTCTTATCTCAGCTCTTGCTTATTTATCTTCTTCAGTATTGCCCAAAGAATGCCAGCAAAGCCACATACATTCTCATAGTGGTAGTTTAAACTGTATGTCCTAGACCAAGAGTGTCAAACTCAAGGCCTGTGGGCCAGATCTGGCCTGTGGGGTGCTTAGATCTGGCCCATGGGTCCGGCCTGGAAACAGCAAAAATCCAGCCCACAGTGCCTCTGCCAGTGAAAACAGCTCGGGAGGACTGCGTGCAGCCCTTGTGAGCTCCATTTTCAGTCGCGATGGCCTCCTGTAGCCCTCTGCCAGCAAAAATGGAGTTTGGAGGAGGGGGGCTCTGTTTTCGCTGGCAGTGGGCTGCAGGAGGCCATCACAGCTGAAAACAAAGCTCAGGAGCCCATTTGTGCTGGCAGAGCACTTGGGTCACAGGTGCCCCCCCCAACATGAGTGACGTCAAACTGGCCCTGCCCACCCTGGCCACACACCCCCAGCCCCACCAAGGTCAAACAACCCTGACGCGGCCCTCAATGAAATCGAGTTTGATACCCCTGTGCTCGACCCACTGAAGGCAATCTGAAAGTTGTAATTATCCCATAAAACACAAGACTTGAATATCACTGTTTAGAATTCTTAGGTCCACTGCTAGCCTGAAGCTCTGTATTCTTCAGGAATTCTAGTTTGTGGCTGATTTCTTAGTAAACACCAGTAATACCAGCATTTTGTTTGGCTTATGAACTATTATAGATCAAAGCCATACCCAGGGCAGGTTGAGTCCTTGACACCAGTTTCAGTAGTAGTTCAGGATCATTTCTTCCAGCCATGATCTCTGGCAAGCTCTGCACTCAGTCTTGGAGCCAGAGAACAAACAAATGGTGATTTGAAAGTAAAGTGAACCAGTGGTTTGCACTGAAAACAAAATAATGGGGCTTTGGAACTCTCCATGCTAATAACCATGTTACAGGGAACTCAAACCTGTGCAAATTCTTGAATTTCTCTGCTTTCATTTATAAGAAATGCAAAGTTCTAGCTCAGGTGGCTTTAAAGACAAAAAAACATTAAGAAAAATGACAAAAATATTGAGAACAGAAGAATCCACTTTCTAGGTGGGAAGAATTGGATTTCTTCATTTAAGATTAAACATCATCCAAGACTCTGTCTTTACCTCTATTTCTGATTCTTATTCACTTACTTCTTACTCAAAATATAGGGGTAACGTATGCATACAGTACGTCAAATAAATAAATAACAGTATATACCGATACATTATCTAACTAAATTCAACTGCAGGGTTTAATTTAGAGAAACTGAACCTTCTAGGGAACTGGAAGCAAGAAATAAGACCCAGGGTCTCTGATGTTGAAAGACCCCCTTGGATATCAGCTGAAAATAAAAATCTGAATTACAAAAAGCTAAGAAATGAAACACGGTGTCTTTTTCAATGTCTGTGTGTCACCAGGACCTTTCTCTCCCTAATAACAAAGTATATTTGTCCAGAAATGAGCTGCAGGTTATCTGTAGTGTATACAAAGATGGGAGTTCAACGACCGCTCTGAACCTTCCTTTCATGCATATGCAAACACATGATCAGCCATAGCTGAGCCTTCAGGAAGAGCCAGACAGTCCAGTTCTGCAAGTCAGGAAGACGGTTGTCAGGATGTCTGGAGAGTTTGGGGAGCTCACACAAACTCCCCTCCAGAAAGTATGGATTCCCCGCACCAGCAGGCGTCTGCAGCAACGCAGGGGATGTGAGTTGGGATGAAAAAGTGGGTCAGTTCTTTCCCTGGAGGAAAAGCTAAGCTCTCTTTCCATGGCAGGAGGTTAGAAAAGGAAAGGGCAAGGCAGGGCAGAACCAAATCTTCAGAAGCCATGTTCTTGCAGGGATAATACGGTATACGGAAGCTATAGGAAGATGAGGGCTAAAGCAAACAGTGGCTAGTGCCAAGGCCAGACGTGGGAAGGAGGACATTTTGTCTCTGACACCCCCTTTTTATTTCTCTTTCTAATACTCTTTCCCTCTCTCTCCAAAGCAGGAAGCTTGACCTCTTGCTGAGGAGTTTTGTAATTAGCCAGAGGGCTGTATGCAACCCTAAGGAGAGTACCACAAGTACTCTCTAAGCCCAACTTGCTCTGACAATAAACATTTACGACGAGGGAAGTTCATTACGTTTAAACATCTTCAAGTCTGGTCTCTGAGCTCAATCTTCCCGAGAGGGAGAGACTCTAATCTTCCCAATCATCTGTTCCCCAGCCTGTGTATGGACTTCAACTTCCAGAATTCACCATAATGGTCATGCTGGCCTGCAAATTAATGACTGTGGATCCAGACTTCACCAAAATGGAAAAGATCTAGGTTAACTGTTACCTATCCCACAATAATCTGCTGAGGTATAGGTTTTACTCAAAGACTCTATTGGTTGCTTTAGGATTCAGAATTTTAATGCTAACCCAGAAAAAAGTTGGGTGTATTAGACAGAATACCATTTCTCTCTGTTTGTGGGTTCCTGAATCTCATCACAAAATTAGGCTCAGCCTCCACTCCTTTTTCCATTTCTCTTCAGCCTCAGTGCCACAGTTCACCAATTCACCAACTATGGTGATCATGGTAGGATTGCCAGCACGGGGAAAAACTTACATCTCTAAAAAGCTCACTCGCTACCTCAACTGGATTGGGATCCCCACTAAAGGTAAGGAAGGGAATAAACGATTCATTCAAGGTGGATGGAATCAAAGGGCAGAGGGAGAACCACTTAACCCAACAGAGAAGGACTTACTTAAAAATATCGAGCCATTCTAGTCTCCGTCTCCCTAGTGTTCAATGTTGGACAGTATCGCCGTGAAGCCGTCCAGACATACAAGAATTATGAATTCTTCCGCCCAGACAATGAGGAAGCTATGCAGATCCGGAGGTGAGGAGCTTATTCAGATCTGACTGGTAGAGTGGAGAAGACAAAGGAGGTTGTTTCCTACCCCAATGCCCAGTGTAGTCTGCCAGGATGCCCTCCCACATCCTAGTTTAAGTTTAAGTTGGGAAGAGGGGCAACAAATAAGAAACTTTCAGATAAAATCGTTTTTGTGTTCTGAAAATGTTTCTGTGGCATATATGGAATTCAGGAGCATTCTTGGAAATAACCATTATGCCTGATTGTAGCATTTTCCAATATTCTACCTTCCCATTTAATGTTTTTGTAAAAAAAAATAGAGCCTTTAAAGCAATCATGGGATATATGAGTCTGATGCCCAATTGAGTTGCCTCCTCACATTGGCCCCCTGCATGACCTTTGGGGACCAGGAGATATGGGTTTTGGCAAGACCACATTTTTGGTTTTTGTAAGCATGGCTGAAATAATAACAAAGTGCTTAGATTTATATACCACTTCACAATGCTTTACAGTCCTCTCTAAGCAGTCTACAGAGTCAGCTATTGCCCCCAACAATCTGGGCCTTCATTTTACAGACCTGGGAAGGATAGAAGGCTGAGTCATCCTTGAGCCTGATGTGATTCGAACTGCCAATTTGCAGTCGGCCGGCAGTCAGCAGACATAGACTGCAGTACTGCATTCTAACCACTGCGCCACCACGGCTCTAATAATGCACATGAAACCTTCCTTAATGCAAAAATAATGTTTCAAAGATTCAATATGTGAAACATAATTTGATTGATTGATGATGTGCCAGCGAGTTGGTGTTGACTATTAGCTGGAACATAGATTAGTTTCTCCATGACAATCTGACCCTAACTTGACCTTTCAGGTCTTCAACCTGTGCAATCATTGCCACCGTAAATGAGGCCATTCATCTTGATGATGGTTGTTCATTTCATCTTTTTCCTTCTTCCTTTGCTAGCATAAGAACCTTCTCCAGAGAGCTAGTTCTTCACATAACATCCACAGTAGGATCATTTGAGCCCGGCGGTTTGGGCCTTGAGTGAGAATTCTGGGTTGATTGATTTGTTGGCCCATTTGTTTGGTTGGTTGGCTGTCCACAGGATTTGCAGCAGTTTTCTCCAATACCACCCATTCTCTTTCTAGCCTACCTCCTAAAACTTCAAGTAGGTTGCTTGGTTAGCTAGAAAGACACTTTGCCTCTTCCATAGTCCTATATGCTTTTCTTTTGTTAATGTGTTGGTTGGTTGTTATTTATTTATTTTGGTGCTGCCACAGCAATGGATCATAGTGTGTTATCTCTTTCTTACCATCTCTTTTAGACAGTGTGCATTAGCAGCTCTTCGGGATGTCCGAATCTATCTGACTTTGGAAGAGGGACAAGTGGCGGTATGGTGGCAAAAGCCCATGTAGATCTAATCCTGTTGTCACCTATTTCAGGCTGCGTGCCAATTCAGTTGCTTTGTCTTCTCCACTACATAGGTTTTTGATGCCACTAACACTACACAGGAACGCCGTGCCCTTATCTTGCAGTTTGCCAAGGAGAATGGCTACAAAGTAAGTGGAAGAAATAAAGACCCCACAATGGGGTGTTACCTAGAGCTGCAAATTTGCAAAGGGTTGAGTGAAAACTCTTAGAGATCCTCAAGGTTACATTTTTTTAAACTATAGAAAGAAGTTAAGTATATGACTGGAAAGTAATCAAATTAATGTTTAATCAAATCAATGTTAGTTCTTATCCTGATCTCACCTTGTAGTTTTGAAGTCTGGACTTTGTCGCACTATTCAGTTGCAAGGCTATGTTTCTGACTTATTCTACATTCTTTGCCACAAAGCAAATTGAAAATACAGACTGAATTAAGCAAACTGGGTTTTTGTTTTTTCTTTTATTTATTTACCTTTATTTACTTTGCTTCCTACTTTCACTTACAATGCAGAAGAAGCAAAGTTCAAAATCCTGTTACATTCATCAACCATTACAAGCCATTAAGATATTAAAAAACAAGTAACATCAGTAATTTTTTATTCTAGAATACCTACTAAGACAATACAGTTCAGTTCTTAAAGCAAATTAATCAGTCCTAATTGTCAGTTAGGTGACAATTTTGGCTGTGATTAGATGAGAAAGATTTTTAAAAAATAATTTCATTCAAAGTTGTTTTTAAAAAACAAGACAATGCAAATTAAACTCAGAAAGGAAAAGAAAAGCAAAGAAAGAATAAAAAGCGCAAGAAAACAGAAAAAAGAAAGAGAAAAGAAAAATATTTCAAGGTGACCTCTGATCTTCATTACAATGAGTACAAACACCATTTATTCTTCATCCTCTGTAAGATTGCATGCAAATATATCTTCTTCCCATTACCCACTCCTTATCTAGACACAAATCCATAAATCATTTAACATTTCAGTTCTGGTGCTGGCCAAAGTCCACAAAAGGTTCCAAGAATTTTATAGAAACATGTCTTATTTTAATTGTGGTCAAACAAACCAACTTTTTTACTCCTTCCATTTGCTTCTAGGAATCTTAATTCATCCAGATGTTATTATAGGATTTGCTCTATCTTCAGATTTTATTTTTCCCACCTCGAAAGCTACTTCAAGGCTTACATCCCTTTTGTAAATCTAATAAGGAGGCATTGTCCAAGTCATTCTTTTCACTTATCATTTGTATTTCCACTTTAATTGTCATCTCTGCCTTATAATCCATATATTTTTCATTTTCCAGTATTTCAATAACTTCTTTATACTGTAATATTTCTGCCTCAGATGAGACTTGTTTTAGTTCTTTGGCCCATAGATTTTCCAAAGTATTCTCTTTCATAACTGTCATTTCCTTTTAAATATCTTTTTTAACATAATCTAGACATAGAAGTAGACATCACTGCTGACACTGTAGCTCCTCCCAGTTTCTGTCCTGATTCTTCAAATGTCTCCTGGAGTATTTCAAATGGCATACCATGATCTGTCATTTTGTCTCAATGCTGATGAAAAGCAAGCCTGCATCTTCATTGTTTTTTTATGCCTAGAATATTTAGCCCCTTAGTATCCAATTTCTGAAAACATAAAGCCTCAAATTTTGATTATGATTTAAGGTAAGCTAAATAATGTAGTTCCCATGAAGATGCTTTTTATATAATCATTTTCAAAATCTTACAACAAAAGCCCTAGTATTTCAAAGTTGTCTATTCTCTGAATTCATTTATAACTTTCTTGAATTAAATTGAATTTCATTTGGAATTAAAATCTTCTTTAGCTTTGGCAATTTGCTTCAAATTCTTTAGATTCTTAAGCTTATACTGCAAGTTATTTTTTTCTTTTATTCCAATATAAATGTAGGTTTACTCCCCATTTTTAGTTAGGGAAGGAAGAAACCAGGTTTAGTTAGGGAAGGAAGAAACCAGGTTTACTCCCCATTTTTAGTTAGGGAAGGAAGGACAAAAATACATCCTTCTTCCCCAATATGGGTCATTTCCTAGATACTTCAGTTTGCCTGTTGCCCTAGTAATTTGGAATTCACAAAAATAAGGTCATGCAGGGCGTGCATAAGCGCAGAAACGTGCCTACTGTCCCTGTCCTATTGTTTCTTTTTATTTTTCTTATATGTATCCATTTCATGTATTCATAATTAAGTTTATACTTATACCTATTATCTTGTAAGGGAATGACAAATAAAGTAAATAAAATAAATAACCCGACCCTTTAAATCATGGATTATATTAAAATGCTAATACGAGATGTCACATCTGGAAGATTCCCAGTAGGGCTGTTGTTTTTTCTTAGCTAAATTTGCAGGTTGCATATAGATTAGGCATCAATCCGCCATGTGGATTCACTTGCCTTTCTCCCCATTACCACCATGTCTCAAACTTCCAGCAGGTTCTGAAGGCTTACATAAAAATACAACATCTGAAAAATTTGTATAATCGAAGAAAATGCTTCTGTCAGGAGCAATTATTGCGATTTCATATTCTTTCCACTCTGAAAATAATTGTTTTCGCCAGTTGTAATAGCTGACTGAATAATCTTTTTTTTCTCTTTGTGTGACCCCCCCCCTTATCTGCCACCAAAGGTTTTCTTCATTGAATCCATCTGTGATGATCCAGACATCATCGAGGAAAATATCAAGGTAAAACTCTTTTCTGTGCCTTTTGTCAGATATTTTGGTAATGTTTAAAGTCTGGAGAAGCACTAAATCCAGATATAAAATTTATATTTGTCCATGTTCAGGGGCATTCATTTGCATAGTTCAAGGGGATGGGACTTAGCCATTGTAAAATTCATTCTGGTTTGGTGCAAAGGTTTTGGGTGGTATTCGAAAGTAAACTGACAACCAGCTATTAACAACTAATAATGGGGCTCCTTTAGGACAGGGGTTTAGTACCATTCTGGAATAGTGCTACTATGAAATAATAATATTGTATTCCAGAAAAGTGTCACATCTGTGGTAAAAAGCAACCTGAAATAACAGCTGATAAGTGCAGGAAAAGGAGAGAAAGCTAGATAGTGAATAACTGCATTTATTTCATTCATTTATTCATTTTATTATAGTTGCCCACTCCAACAGATTCTGAGTGGCTGACAGAATCAAATACAAGATAAAACAATTGAAAACATAAACAACACAAGAGCCTGGAAAACAGTACAATAGCCTCCTCCCCTCAAAGATTAAGTCCAGGCCTGGGACCTAAGCCAGGTTTTAAGGACACTTGGAAACCCTAGGACAGTGAGCATCATCCATATCTCTGTGGGAATGCTGTTCCAGAGGGTATGGCTGTGAGGGAGAAGCCATACTTGCTAGGTCCCACAGATTGGCCGCATTTCATGTAAGGGATCTGTCCAAATGTATTGGGAAGGCAGAAACAGTGGGAGGGAGGTGGTTCCTCAAGCCCTGTGACATGAAGGGCTTGAAAAGTAAAACCATCACCTTGAATTGCACCCAGAAACCAACTGGTAGCCAAAACAGTGGTGACATGTGGCCACAATGAGAAGTTACGGCTCATGCTGCTGCATTTTGAAGCAGCTGTAGCTTCCGAATGGTCTTTAAGGGCAGCGCTATATGGAATACATTGTAGTAGTCCAGTCTGCAGGGCCTCCTGGTTGAAGAAAACAATGTACACAATATACCTGTGGAAAGGCCTTCCTGGCCAAAGCTGCCATCTGCTCTTTGAGCAGTAGCTGTGAATCCGGGACTCCCCCAAGTTGTACACAGGTCTTGATGGGGAAATCAAGTCCCATCCAAGGCATAGATGTGAAGGTTCCCAACCTAAGAGGCCGAACAGCCACATCCACTTAGTCTTGTAAGCACTGAGCCAAAGTCTCAGTGCTTCTCCAATCCAGATCCAAACAGTTTCCCAAAAGTGGATCAGTACCTCGACAGATTTCCTTGCAGAATCTGGGGCAGAGATGTAAAGTTGAGGACACCTCCTTCCTCTCTGGCTTTCTAGACTCACACTAATCCGGCTAATAACAAAGATCACCAGGCTGATTGGGCATCTCTTCATCATGTTCTCTATCTCCACCCTATATCTCTTCTTGTCTGGTGTACCACCCACCCACAGCAAGTGAAGCTAACCAGTCCTGATTATAAGGACTGTAACCGGGATGAAGTGGTGGAGGATTTCCTCAAGAGGATTGAGTGTTACCAGAAAAGTTACCAGCCATTAGATGATGAGTTGGACAGGTAAGGAGGGAATGTCTCTACTACTATGTTGGGGTGAGGCAGGTACACACAAGGCCGTCTGCGTTGCAGGGCATTTGAATTTGCCGTAGCTTGCACAACATGGCATCAAAAAGATATAAAGGTTAAAAAGTCCCCACCCACCCCCAGCAAAAAAAGTTTGCACTGCTCATGATAGCATAAACGGTTTTGGGAAAAACTTTGTGCCTTCCATTAAATAAAACAAGTGGACAGCCAAGAATTTTGTTGCCAGTTCAATTCTGAGTATCCATAATTTCAACAAGAGACCCCTGGATATCCACAAGAAGTTGTTTAAGGGGTGGAGTGGAGAGAAAAAAAGTGGGGAAAGGAAGGCATCTGCTGCACCTTCACACAATATGCATACACAATTCCAAATATGACAATGCATTTGCTTGTAATCAACATAAATTAAATATATTCTGTAACTGGCACCAGAGTTTAATGGTCAGTTTTATCTTTCATATTTGTGGAAATGGGTAAAATGTATGTTATGTAATGATGGTAGAAACTTCCACACTGTCAGCATCATTTCAACCACCAGATGTCACAAAACAGATTACACAGAAACAGTCCACAATCACCTTCCTGTCTGCCTCTCATGATACACAGAGAACACCATGAGCCACTTTGGGTACAGTATATCCTTTTTTCTTCCATTAGGTAGGTAATTATATTACCTAATCCATGTCATATTATCAGAAGAATCTGAGGGATGGAAGACACCTAAATAATTAAACTTGTGTGCCATCATGTTACAAGCTTCATCCCTTTTGTAGGCATGCTGTGGCATCACACACACACACACTCACCACACATACATGGAGGGGCATGAGTGTTTTCTCATTTTGACAAAGTTGTCAGATTCTGTAGATGAACTGCTTCTGCTCTGAACTACCATCACTTGTACAGTTACAGATGTTCCTTCTCCTCCCAGTCTAAAAAAAAAAAGTAAAGTAATTTCCAGTGTTTTGCATTTTCCTATTTGTCAGTAGATATGTAAATAAACACCATGAGATCCTCTCAAGGTTATCTGGCCACTACTCCTCTGTCAGATTTAAAAGTAGCTGTCAGTTATGAAGCTGAAACAATAGCAGGGTTGACATTTTTACAACTAAGCACCTTTTCCAAAACAGCTGTGAGTGTGTTTTGTGTGTTGAAACAGCAACTGAGTTAGCAAGGAAAAGAATAATTAGGTATGCATACGGGAAAAGGCAGGATTTGGAACAGATTTGGAACGTTCTGTGAAGGGTGGGGAGAAGAAGATCATGGAGAAAGGGTGGGGAAGAGAAAGTAGGGAGAGTAAAGAGCTGGGAGGCAAGTTGAGGCATGAGTTTCTACCTGGAACTAAATTAACCTTTTAGAAAAATAGTAGTGATTCAGTTACAAGCACTGCAACAGTTCCAATAAATTGGACCACAGTCAGAAATAAATGACGCAGTTCCTCCAACCAGCCTCGACATGCAATCACTAGAGGTCAGAGGTGAATCTCAAAATGGCATTCTTTCTACTAAGGAATAACCAAAAAAATCTAAGTACTTTATCTTTTATATTTAACCCACTGACCTTCAAGTGAGTTTTCTAGCAAAACAATATCCATGTTTCCAGTTGTTAGTCTGTTAAAAAAGACTAGGAAGTTTTTAAGAAGGCTGACATTACTGCAGTGCTTTCTAGCTATCTGATCATTGCATCACAGGCTAGAATTCATCTCTATAATTCTATTTTATTCCTATATCTAGTACTGGTATGTATGAGAGCTGTGGTCTACTGTATATAGTATTCTGAAATTAATCTTTGCTTGTCTAATTTTGCAATGAATATTCTGTCTCCATTCTTCTAAAGCAAAAGATAAAATTTCTATGAGAATATGCTGTAGGAGATATCCTCAAAAAAAAAACAAAAAAAAAAAAACACCTTAACTCTTTGAGGAATGGACCCCATCTTGAATTTCATTCTGATAAAAGTGTCTTTTCCAGTCTAATGCCATGTGACTACATTTCCCAAAATTCTAAGCATTTGGAGATAGGGTTAGGGAAAGCTGTTATAATTTGGGTGAATATTTAATACCAGTACTGAAAATCAGTAATAAAATATTAGATGTTAGGAATAATCAGGAGCGAATTATGTTGGTTAAAAATGCCACATTTTTGAAAACCAATATTTAAAGAAAAGCAGGCACTAAGAAATGTTGAGTGCTTAATCCATGAGAGTGGTGAATTGGTTACCCCACAAAGCTGTTGCACTGCACTCCCAGAAAGCCCGTGATAGATGGTAAAGATGGCGGAGAGTCGTAATTCAAACATCTGGGAAAGTCAGAGTTTTCCCAGACTTTATTATAACTAACAAATGGATTAGCTTCTACAGATCCATCCAAATGAATGACTCCTCAAATGTGACTTGGTTATTCTTCTTACTGTAGTTCCCTGTCCTACATTAAGATCTTCAATGTTGGCAGTCGGTACCTAGTGAATAGGGTCCAGGACCACATACAGAGTCGCACAGTTTATTACCTGATGAATATCCATGTGACACCCCGCTCCATCTACCTCAGTCGGCATGGGGAGAGCGAGCTTAACCTCCGGGGGCGGATTGGGGGTGACTCTGGACTATCTGAGCGTGGCAAGCAGGTATGCTTATCATATTGTTACACCTTGGTATGTTGTTGCATGTAAGATGTTTCAAGTCAGGCCAAGCAGCATAAAAGCATCAGCAGTTTGATGTAGTGATCAAAGCACCAGGCTAGCACTCACAGAAAAAGCCTGTGTGTTCCATTTCTTCCTAAGGCATATAAAGCCATGTGGGCAACTTTGGGTCAGTCACCCTTTCCCAGTCCTAGGAAGTTGGCAAAAGGAAAACGCTTCTAAAAATCTTACCAAGAAAAATGTAAGGACTAATCCAGGCAATTGCCTGGAGTCAAATGAAGCCAAATAAAATAAAATAAACGTTATCACAGTCAAAGACCAGAGACCAGAACAAATAAAAACACTCAATGAATATCCAGTTAAAAATTCTAGAAAAAAGTAATAAATAACAGATAAAATCTATATTAAAATCACAATTGCCAAATCCAGTCTGTCAGTTACATATGGTCTAACTATACTATAATAACAATCCATAAACTGTGAAGCCCGTAGTCAAATAAATATTAAAATGCAAAGAAATAGTAATGTAAAAGGGTTTGCCACATTACTTGTGTAAAATCGTTAAGGTGGAAAAATGTTTTTTTCTGATTATTTCTATAAAAGGAGCATCAAAGGAGTATCTGTACAATGGCCTCCACCTCTCCTGAGCCACAGGAGCAAGGAGTCAAATCTGGTTTGAAGGCACATAGAATTCAACAGAATAAAATGTGCTATAGCTAATTTTGTTTGTTAAACCCCACTGAAAATATTTAGGGAGCAGCTACATAGGAATATTTGGAATAAATATATCCCCAAATTCAAGCACTGGATCTTTTATTGGGTTTACATAAACTGAACCATTAAAATCAACCTAGTTGTAAACCACCATTAACAATTATAAACTGGAGGCTTTCATCTGAAAGCCACCCGATTCCTCACAAATCTAAAGTCCTCTATATCCTTGTATCTGTTTTCCATGGAGTTTTTAGAAGTTGCTGTGGCTTTTTAAAGAGAATTATGAAAGATTGCATCTATGAAGGAGACTGGATGTTCTGTATGTTGGCTGCTGTACATTTGATGACAGCTGTGATATTTAAAGGTTATCCTTGTAAGATTTTCCACCCCAGGTGTCCATTGGAAATGCTTAGATCCAGGAGTTCCATATTAAGCTGTAGAAAGTTTGAACATAGGGCTTTTGTGTTCCTACTTTCAAATACAAAGCATGAATTCTTAGAAAAGAAGGGCAGAGCCAAGTGTCATGACAAATGTGCTGAGTCCCTCAGGTGGTTTCATATCTAACTTTTTCCATTTTTTTTCCTCCCTCCCTTTCTTTGTCAGTTTGCCTGTGCCTTGGCCAACTTCATCCGTTCCCAGTATATCCGCGACCTCAAAGTCTGGACAAGCCACATGAAACGCACAATCCAAACAGCAGAAGCATTGCATGTGCCCTATGAACAGTGGAAAGCATTGAATGAGATTGATGCGGTGAGAAGCTATCCTTAACACATCCTGGTTCTTAAATTGCGAGGGTAGCCCTTAGGGTTGCACATTTCTCTCACTCTCGTTTACCACAAATTGCCTTCTATGACCAAGAGAGAGAGAGGCCTAATTCTCAAGACCAGAGTTCCTTCTTTAGCCTGCGCCTGTGGAAAGCATATGAGAGAAACCTGATCCTTTGCTTCTTCATAAACTTTCTTTCGACTGACTTTTCTTCTCAGTGTTCAGAGCTCAGGGATTCCAAATCCTACATTTGTTTCAGGGTGTCTGTGAGGAGATGACTTATGAAGAAATCCAGGCCAGTTTTCCACAAGAGTTTGCCCTGCGAGATCAGGACAAATACCGCTACCGCTATCCTAAAGGAGAAGTAAGAACTGTGCAATCTGGAACACGGGTGGATTTAGGTAGCATGTTACAAAAGGGGGAAATGGGCAAATCTAACATGTTCCCAAGAACAGAGGAAGATGTGAAAAGAAAGTATTATTACTAATCAAAGAAAAATGGCTAAAATTGGAGTCCCCCTTAAGGTTATAACGAAAAGCAGGTCAAAAATTCTAATCTAACACCAACAGAGAGGCCTCTCCAAATTTCTTCCTTCAGTCCTATGAAGATTTGGTGCAGCGCCTGGAGCCGGTCATCATGGAGCTGGAACGACAAGAGAATGTCCTGGTGATTTGCCACCAAGCTGTCATGCGCTGCCTCCTTGCCTACTTCCTGGACAAAAGTGCAGGTATCAGAGTCCATTTTTTCCACATTGCAAGACTTCTCCCCTTTCCTGATTTAGTCTTCTTAGCTGAGAGCCTGGGAGACTGGTGGTGGCAAAATCCTCTGTGTATGATTCTTCCTGTATATATGACGTTTTCTCTTCCCTATTATACTTGCCAGTGGGGGAAAAATTGAGTTTCAACTCTTTTTAGTTTGCAAGAGAGGTGGCATTTGCAGACGGGTTGGATTGTTCTTATGCACCAGTTCTTCCTTAGACTCTCTGTGTACTTCTGGAGATTACTTTTGTTTCATTTGCCACTCTTCTTTTTCAGAGGAATTGCCGTACCTCAGGTGCCCATTGCACACTGTTCTCAAGCTCACCCCTGTGGCATACGGTAAGTCCCTTCCTCCTAGGCAAAGATCCATTTGGGTAGCAAACATGTCAGAAGTCTGCTTTGGGGGAGCATGCAGATAGCAGGGATTAGGCACTGAAGATGAATGTATTGTAAAACAAAATATAATATACTCACATTGCTACCTAAAGTAGGGGTGTCAAACTCACGGCCCGCAGGCCAGATGCATCAGGCACAGGCCACGCCCATGCCCAGTTTAGCAAAGGGTAAAAAAGCCACAATACGTCACATGATGACATGACACTGTGAGTGACACCCCTGACCAAAAGAATGCTTATCTAAGGGTGGTTGGGAGAAAATTGTTCTCTAATGCTAATAAGCTTCCTCCCATTTTGTGGCTATGTAGTCACCGATACACTCCTTCAGCGACTTTTCCTACTGTATGAATACTGCGGAACATGCAAGGAGAAAAGCAAGAATTGCTGGCCTATACTGTCTTTTCCAATTCATTGATTCTAACATGGTTTGCCATTGCTACTTTCTTGAAATTTTTGACTTCACTGTCCGCTGTAAGCTCCAGTCCTAGAACTTTTGGCTGCCCTACTAGACAAATCCAATCCTGCTTAGCTTCTCTAAGATCAGCTAAGTTCAGTTGTGCGTTGCCATCTAGCTGGACTACAGTCATTAAACATCTATCTGAACAAAGCTACACATCTCCTTCTCTTCCATATTCATCTCCGCATGCTACACAACATTGTGTTTCTGTGAACAATCAGCAGCCTATTGGCAACAAACAGCATACTGGAGTTCCAGCATTTTTAATTCTGCTCAATGAAGAGGAAGAAAACAGGCGGCTCCAAATCAATTATTCATGCCAACCAAAGCAAGTCATGACTATTTTCAGAGAAGGGAGTTTGTGCAGGCCTAGCATGTCATCCAGAAGCCGATAAAGCCACTGGCAGTGAATGAGTGTTTGGAACTCTCATCTACCATCAGTAATTGGGGGTTCATTCTTTTGGGGACAGGCTGTGAGGTGGAATCCATTTTTCTCAATATTGAGGCTGTGAATACACACCGAGAACGCCCCACGGTAAGCAGGATTCCTGTCATGGGAGATTTTCTATTAAAACCTCTGGAAAGAGGCTGTGAAGGAAGCTGTGATTGGCAAAGGGCTTGTATAACGTGAAGCTTTTCAGCCCCATCGTGTATTCCTGGTTATTGACTTGACAGGTTAAAGATCATTGTATTCAGAGTTGCATCTCTATGTAATATTTTCATCTTATCTTCACTCCCCGCTCCCAAAACACCCTTAGCATTTTTCCTACAAAGCTAGCCAGGCCCCCTTGTATCGGCACTACCGCACTGTGCCAATGGCTAGCCCTGAGCCCACCAAACAACCCTGCTGGAAAGATCTGGGGCGCTCTCCTCCCTCTTGCCTGTTTGATCCTCAGGTAAAAGAACCCTCTCTTCACCTGACTCCCTAACCTAATTCTGCCACATCAGACTTTAATCACTGTGCTTTGCCGTGCTATCTCAATGCTTTTACTAACCTGTCCTTGAAAAATTCCTTTGAAGCCCAAAGACACGATTTCACGGTGCCAGATTGTTCACAAGAAAATCCTATGCAGATGACAAGAACTAGTCAAATATTCTGCAATGGGTTTATACTGAAAGAAGTGGTAGAACTACTCTTCTCTGCCCAAGGGCAAAGTTGAGAAACAGAGCCAAGATACACTGGCTACAATTCTAACACTCTGGATACTTGAAATTACGAATATAAATGGATGTACAGTAGATAGGCTCCAGTTCTTCACTGTATTTCCTTTTTAGGTCAAAGTGGTGCTTTAAAGTTTTTTTTTCCTTTGTCTTCTTGCAGAATGTTGATGTATCACGAGAACCTATGGAAGCCCTACACACCGTGCCAGACCATTATTAAACACTAAAAACAAAAATAAACTTACTTTATTGAAGAGGTTCTATTACTAATATAGATATGCAGTGCCATCTAGAGAAACATGACTGGAATGCAAGTTCTGAGCTACTTTCTATCATTTTATACATGCAGACATATCTCATCCAAAATGTCTATAGAGATCCTCAGTCACCCAGGTCATGGTTGTCCCAAAGGTGTTTTTTTAAGAGGAAACTGGACTTTCTGGTTTTCCTTTGCAAATGTTTCGCTTCTCATCCAAGACGAGAGCTCTGACTGGATGGTGGGGAATGGAAGGATTTATACTCCTTGCAGACAGCTGGTCATCTTGTAGTCAGCATTTTTTCTGGAAATCCGTTCATGCTTCTGCACCGTTCAAAGGGCCTTCAAAGAAAAGTCAGAAAGCCCAGTTGCCTCTTGGAAAAAGCACTTTTGGGACAACCATGACCTGGATGACTGAGAATCTTCATAGACATTTAGAGATGCACTTTGGAATGAATACCCTTCGAATGGTGCGGGAGTATAAATGGATTTCCAGAAAAATTGC
This sequence comes from Hydrophis major, assembly GCA_033807585.1. Classification (NCBI taxonomy): domain Eukaryota; kingdom Metazoa; phylum Chordata; class Lepidosauria; order Squamata; family Elapidae; genus Hydrophis; species Hydrophis major. Next base: position 228,398,889 of record CM066329.1, read on the forward strand.
AGACTATCGGATGACCAGCTGTCTGCAAGGTGTATAAATCCTTCTATTCCCCACCATCCAGTCAGAGCTGAAGAAGCTTCTTGGATGCGAAGCGAAATGCCTTCATAAAAAAACCACAAAGTCCAGTTGCTTCTTGAAAAAATTACCTTTGGGATCTCATCCAAACGCAAATCAGGGTATAGATCTGCCAACCTAAGTTGAATAATTGAGTCCCATGCATCGAATTCTTTTAAACAAAGAATAAACCAGCTATAAACTATGTTAAAAAAACAGAGCATAAACCTGGCAAATATAAACACCTTTAAAGCCTCATTTCTTTAGAGAGAACTAAATAAGTGCTTGTTTATATATGTTCAGTACAGAATCCAATGGAAACTTTGCCAAGATTATATACCTTATTTTTATTCTGATGAATGAATACAGGACTCTGCAATATATGTCAACTGAAATGAAGTGGAAATTAAGGCAGAAACTATAGCAAAGAAAAATGATTGCAAAAATATTTTTATTTCCAGTAGATATTCTATCTTCTTATTTCCAGAATATACTTTTGCTAATTCTTGAATAATTATAAAGTTTTAGAGAAGAATCTTATCTTCATCACCAATAAAATGGCCCAGTCTATTCTGGAATCTTTCCTTCACAAACAGGGAACTTATTAAGCACAGAGCACTTTATATGAAATGGGGCTCTTGTAATCCTACCAAGAATAGTAACAGAAAGCAGGTAGTAGTTCTAGCAGTTCCGGGAAGGAGTTTTTGACAGTTCCTTATAATTCAACACCACAATATTTATAACTTTCCCATCGCATTAGCTTCTGCTTCCGCTTCATTGTACTGACTCATCCAAGATTTGGGATTCTGATGTTGTATCTAATCAAGGAAAATCAAAGGAGTCCAATTAGGAAAATAGAATAAAAAGATATACCAGATTGTGGACATGATTTAGGCTGTACAGTTTTCCCTGCCTGCTTATTTATTTTATTTATAACCTTTTCTCAGAGAGCATATGGGGATTCTCTTCTAACTTTACCAACCTAGCAACAATTTTGTGAGCTGGCCAAGGTTGAAGGAGAATAAGATCAAGAAGTAATGCCCAGATCTCCAAGGCCCACATTTTAACTACAGAACTATATTGGCTCTTATCAGAACACTACAGGATCTGTTAACGGTTAGACATTTTAATGCACTAAGACTTGTTTCAAGCAAGCATGACTGCCAAGAAAAAGCTGAGTATATTCAGAAAGGAAAGCTTAGTTGTTAGAGTAGTTAGAAAATTTCTAATTTCCTGCAAAATCCATAACTCCCATCATTCATTGCTTTGATCCTGTTTCTAATAAAATATTAAGGATTAAAAGGACAGTTCCATGTCAAAATGTACACACCCATTTATTGATCCAACCTGTTTTAATTCTACAAACTTAGTTATGCTTAATGCAGATACTGAATATTTACTTGTATCCCATCTTTATTATTTTTACAAATAACTCATGATGGTGAACATATCCAACCCAATTTCCTTCTCCTATTTTCCCTACAACCACCACCCTGTGAAGTAAGTTGGAATGAGAGAGTGACTGATCCAAGGTCAGCCAGCTAACTTTCATAGCTAAGGTAGAATTAGAACTCATAATCTCCCAGCTTCTAGCCTGGTGCCTTAACTATTAAATCAAATGCCACAAAATCCAATCCTTTCCCCTGTCTAGACAGTACCTTAGCAACAAACTGTAGAATCTGCTTCTTGGAAGTCTCTTTAAAAGCCCGTGGTCCCCACCTGAACTCAAACTCAGGAGGATCTTTGTGTGGGAGACGTGTATATTCCAGATATCTAGAAAATGAGAATTATGTGATCAGTGAAAAAAAATATTTGTAAGTACCAAACAGATTATTTAGTAGAATAACTGTGCTTCAGCTCAAAGATATCATTCCTGCCTTTTGGAAGAAAATAATTTGACATTTCCCATTAGCCTATATCCTAATTAATAATCCTATCCCAATGCCCTTTCTTAAAAGATCCAGATGTTAGCCATTAAAAGACAAGCAAAACATTCTGAATTCCCATCTGCCATTCACTGAAACCAATATGATCAATTTCTCTTCCAGCACTAAAGATAACAAAAGCTTTGCAACCCCCAACTTACTTTTGCCTCACAAATTCCTCTGTCACCAACTTTTTCACATCACCAAAGACTTTGTGTTTTCCCCTGGAAAAAAACCAGAATGTTATTGTCTCAGATCAGCTGACAAAGGAGATTTTCTTCCCCGATTTATCCAACCACACTGAAATATTTGAATTTATCTCTCAACACTGTCTCAAAGCAGCCAATATTACCCAGAACAGTCAATATGTAATCTCCTCAGCATTTCCCAAACAGCAGCTGCATGAAGAAAAAAGAGAACAGTAAGCATATTAAGCTATCTAAGAAATAGGGTAAATTAAGTAGGAGTGAAACCTACATTCTTTGATCACGTTGCCTTTCATGAAGATAACACTAAGTATTATTATAAGAAGGCCCATCTTGGGAGTGTTCTCATCACTGCAAAAAAAGGGGAAAAAAAGATTCCGCTTCTTAATCTGGAAGTGAAGACTGGGAATTTGCAGTGTAAAATAAACCTGAATTACCCAATGAGAAACAGAAAATTTAAGCCAAGCTTTTAATATTTCAGTCCAGGAACTAACAAAAGGAAGTCTGTGGACTGCTCAAAGCATGAGGTAACACAGAGGAACTCCATTTCCCAAAGAATGGAGGATACATGGGTTCTTCTCAAGCATAGAGCCTCCAGCTGAAATCTCACTGGGGGATGTACTTCCCAAAAACGTTTGATGAGGCACCCCATGAAATTTGCTTATTACAATTTGAGACACTTTTCAATATGTCAGAGAGGGAGATCGGTTAAACACATGACTGATAATCATATATTTAATTAATTTAGTACACTTAATTCAATGTCTACTTAAATAGAAAAATGAAATTTAGATTCTGCCATACCACTCAAAGACTAAGTGGCTCAGAAAATGTTTTTGATCTCTACCTTAGAATTTCAAAATGCAGGAATATAGAAACCATGTTATCAAAAAAAAGCAATACTATTGCTCATTCCAAACTGTATGAAGAGATTTTTGAATGTTTTGTGTAAGATTTTGTACAAAATTTAGCCAATACAGACGCACAGAAACAAAGGCATTACATTCCCTCTTTTCCTTACTCATTCACAGTATCAGCTTCCAAAGGAGGAAATTTACTGATCAGGATGTAGGAATGGTACTTTGGGTCAATTTCCACAACCCCCAATCCAAATACCTGAGCAAATAGGAAAGATAAATCAGAATACTCACTTCCTCATTTGCTATTATTGTCTCTTTTTAAATACGAGAAAACTCATATGCAAACATAACAATTTATATGTTTAATAAATAATTAATAAAATCTATCATTTTCATTAGTTGTATAAGTTATCTTTTTCATGATAAATGTTCAGACTCTAAAGAGTTCGGCCTGAATTAGTATCCCCAACTATAAGCCTAGATTAAAATTTAAACTATAGAAATATAGTATAATACATTTACAATCTATTGACATTTCTGCATTCATTCAGGTTAAGCCAGAAATGCCAGACATTTTGATGACAACAGCAAATCACTTCCTGAATTATGAAACTAGATTTCTCATTGCTTATGATCAATGGAGTATTTTAGTTTTATTATATCCTACAATGATCTTTTCTACATACACTTGTAGCATCTTGAAAATTGATAAACTAATTGAAATATAAGCTTTCATGGATCATAGTCAATGCAATTGTGAGTCTTTAGGATGAACAGGATTTTTTCTACTCTGAAAACATTTTTTTATTGCAAAATTTTAAGAATAGCTTACTATTCGCAAAGTAAGATTGATAGATTGATCAAATATGCTCAAATCATCAATGGATTCCTCACCTGTTGAAGAGTCTGGTTGGCTCGTCTGAGGATTTCAGGAAAGATATCTTTGTAGTCTTTGATGACATATTTCAGAATATCTGTAAAAAGACAAATAATGTTGATCTATCAGTTCCTAGGGAATTGGAATGAGAAGAGACTGATCTCATCTCTGGGGTTTCATGGGCTTCTAGTTGGCAACTAGAATTTTGGACTAGATGCACTTTCTTATGTCCTTTTGATGAACGCTACTTATACATACAACATTCTATGTAATGTTAGACCTACTCAAAATAAAGATTAATAACAATATAGTTTATGGCATACATTCTTAACAGAAACTTTTAAAAAGCAAATAATTTCTAGCTGAATATTCATAAAGTAGATGTTCTTCACTTAGCATCACTAATTGTCATATATTTACTATCCTGCTCAGTGGCTCTCAAAAGACCTTTCCAAAAAAAATTGCATTTCACCAAAATAATAAAAATCCTCCCATTCTTTGAAGCATTCAATCTTAGAACAGAAATTATTGAAAACAGAGCACATGCAGATATCCGCATTCCAGCCCTGTAAACTGAATCTTAGTTCCCCTGATGAAATAAAATAAAAATAAATCCATGCTTACCTGTCCGTTTAATAGGAATTTTCTTCTGATCTTTGATCAGAAGGAATTGCACCAGTTCATTTACCTACAGAGAGAATATAATATACGTTGCAGGCAGACCTGTGCATGTGGTATAATTCCATGAGTACAGTACTAAGTTTCCTATATATATTATCGTCAAGGTTGTGGGGCATGCTTCAGTGTCCCTAGCCATTCTGTAACTTTAAAAAAAATCTCTAGGTCAAGAAAGCTGCTACAATGTAGATAACAGTTACAGATAATAAAATGTGTACTTATTTTAAAACAGAGGATGCATAATATTTGGTTAGAGCCAGTCATAACATTAGAAGCCCTCAAAAACGCATAAAAAGTGACTCACTTTTTGTTCCACTTCAGACGGAGAGTGTTGCTCCAAACTACGTTGTGCCTGACTTAGAGTCTGAGTCTGACTGAAAGAAAATTCTTCATCAACTTCCATATGCCGTACCTGGACAAAAGCAAATGAAAGATTTGTTTTGTTATTGGGCCTTTGCATTTCCATTATTAAATCTATGTTTCTATGCATATTTTCCTGCAAATAAATCTCATGGAAAACAGTAGAATTTACTTCTAGATAAATATGCACAAGGCAGCACTGAAGTAGACTGTTTCGCAAAGGGAGACTTAAAATAATAAGATATAAAATAGTACACAGACCAGTCTGTACTAAACACTATGTCAGATTTGCCAAGAACTTCCTTCAGAAGCTCATTCAAGCACCACTGCACTGTTTGTCTTGCTGCATGAAAAAATGGCAAACAACAACAACATGAATTCCTTATATTTCCCCATTTTCATTTGATACAGGCACAGGCACCTCAGACAACATGTGAAAAAAGGCATGGCTGTTTATATCAATAAAATAAGGGTTTAAGAACATATATTCATGCAATTCAAGGTGTCACAATTATTTTGTACTAATCACATCTGAGTATGGGAAAGATGACACTAAAATTTGCTATTTTTGAAACATTACGTCTCCTGTTCCCTTTTCTAACAATTTAAAAAATATGTATGTTTTTTACATCACCTACTCTGAACCTTAGTTATACGCTAGCCTTCCCCAACAAGTGTACTCTACACTTACCTTTGAAGAGCCAGATCCTCTGCTGCTGCTGCTGCCACTATGCCTGTGCTGAGACATGGCTTTGGAAAGAGATCTAAATGGAACAAGAAAATAAAATTATTACAGCTTATATCCAGCCTCTGAAGGTGCAGCAAAAGTCCTTAACTTTTGCCACATGTCTATATACAGGTGACCAGCGAGTAGCCTTTTCTATCTGTAAATAAATAGAAGGTTTCCAAGATCCTAAACTAGCAGTTCTTCCCCTCTCTAGTTCCTCAAGAAGGTCTCTTCCCAGTATCCAACACTTGGACTCCAACAAGTTTATTCTGGTGGGAAAACCCAGCACTGGATTACATTTCTGCCCAGGGACAGTTCAGTGCCAGCCCAAATAGTCCCCATATTCTCGTGGCTCCCATATTCCCAGCTTTTAGGTGTCTTTCGCCTTTAGCCGACACACAGCAGGTAGGAATACAAAAGATACTGCTATAAAGTGCCACTCTGATCTTCCAACCCAGAAAGACAATTTGGTTCTGCTCGCATTAGCAACACCTCCAGGGACGAAGGTTAATTGTCAACACTTACTCAGTCCGCCTTTTTCCTCTTGTTAGAAAAGCCACTAGCCTCCGTTCCGTCCGCAGCCACACTGCACATGCGCCCCTCTTTCCGTCCGTCCGGTAGAACTTTGCTAGGGCGCACGCGCGTTACTGTGATTCCCTGCCTCTATTTGCTGGGTCTCCTTCTTGAGCGTCGCTTAGCAACGCTGACGAGTAAAGCGAGCGTTGTTCGGGACGTCCTTCTCCAATTGGGGGGGGGGCTTCTTGTTGAGGAGGGAGGCCATCGGAGCTGCCAAACTCCGGAGATAGCAGCAAAGAGAAGCTCCTATTTCTTCCAATCATCAGAGATATTAGGGCATCTTAGAGGTCTTTATTCTAGCATGAACACCGAGTGGATTTCAAGAAATCCATCAGATCCATTGAGCATTGTTTCAGTTATACCCCCAGCACCATGATCAGGAATAATGGAAGATGCTGTGCAAATAATAAATGGAAAAGAATCATGGTTTATTTTCCATAGAAAAAGCACTAGCTTCTCATAACCATTACCTCATGAAATTGACAATTTGTTGCAAATAGTTGCATTTAAATAAAAATAAAAATAAACTGCAGCCTTAATATGTGGTATATGTCAGCAAGCTTAAAAATCCCATAGTTGAAAAAAAATCAATCAGCCTATCACAAAACTCTGGCATGCTCTTAAAAAAAGAACATAAAGTAAAACTTGACTTTGACTGATTTTCATTTTTGTATACTTGAACACAAAATTTTAAAATACCATGTCCTAGAATCGATATTATTCTTCTACCGTAGTGTCCTGGAACATGGACCCAATTCTCTTCATTTAAGCAAGGCTTTCTTTTACTAAGAAAAGTCTGAGTTTTATGAATATTTTTGGCTTGTAACCCTCCTGCTAACCTATTGCTAAATTGCTAAGTTGCAAATAGTGCAGAAATTGCTATTGTGGCTGGAGATAACTTTCAAGCAATTCTTCAACTTGCCAGGCCCACAAGTACTGAATACCATACATTTTGAAATCAAATGTCCAGGTTCTGATCTTCCTCTGAAACTTTCCACTGTATTTAAATGTTAAACATTTATAATACCATGCTCACTCTTGAATTAATTCACCGTCCCTCAGATCTCACATTAGGAATGATAAGCAGAGCAAGTACTTATCCAAATTTCAGTCACAGATTCCCACAACGGTTTCTACCTCTCTGACTTTATTTGCCATCATGCCACTATGCTAAGTGTTTCAGGCAGTGGGGGAAATGATACTAAATCAACAGGGATGTCTGAATACAAAAATGGAAAGTCAGGCCTGATGTCTGGCATGATTTTGAAATATGGCAAAAACTCTTTTATCCGATATGAAAGAAGTAGTAGGCAGTAATTAGAGCAAACTGTGAAGATGAAGTTTCCCATTTAAACAGGGTTTTGGGCATCACATGGTATGAGCTAGAAACGACTGGTTTTTATGTTGTTTTTATGAGTCTTGATACTGTTCAACGATTAGATTTCTGCACATCTTTAAAAAGTACTGTGGCAATTCCTAGTAACAACACAGAAACAGACCTTGGTGGACTGTGATGTGGTTTTCATTTAAAAACCTCAGGCTATAATGTATTATATATTAAGACTGAAGGGAAACATTTGTTCTCACTATCTTTGGCATCTCAGTGGCTCGGTGAAACTTCTGGGACTTAACAAGATGTTATGGTCTACCTAGTCCTACTTGGTTTCCAGGGCCAGCATTTGCAGAACAGTGAAGGTTGTGGCCTTTGGCAGAAAGATTAGAAACTAGTGAGTCTCTGAAAAAAATATATGAAAGAAGTCACTGTTTGAGGTGTGGAAACCAAAACAGTTTAAAGGAAATGGCAGTTTAATAAACCAACCAATCAGCTTTAAAAGGGTAATAATTGCTCCACAGCAATCAGGCAGATAAAATCAGTTGCTTTATTTACTTTTCATTCTAAACCCAAACACTTTTAAGCAGATGGATTTTTTTCCCCCTGTTGTTCTGTTCCTGCTTTTTAATCCCATTTTAACAGTTAACTGTTTATGATGTTTGCTTATGTTTAAGAAATAAACAGTAAGCTATATTTTTGCTAACTGAACTGAGTGGCATGCATGCTTACTCCAAACTGGATATATGAATTCACTGGAAGCATGCTGAGTGCAAACTAAATTGAATAATACTCAGTTGTTTTTGAGAGCAAATACATATCCAGAAAATATTGAAGTTGCACAAAAAGATACACATTCAGCAAATACAGAATGCCAGTGTAGGCAGAATGAATATTGGAGGTAATATCTCTCAAAGTGCCACACCCTTAATATGAAAAGATACAGAAACCAATCAGGCATGGTTGTACAACTGTCATTGCACAAGTAAATAATAGTCCTTTATTAGAACGGATAAAAGTTTGCTAATCCTGCCTCCATGGGGTAAATTATGTACCATTGTTTTTTTCTAGTGGAAGACAATCAAGGCATTATGATCTTCTAGTTCAATTGTTCACACAAACAAGTGGTACTGTTGAAGGAAAAATCCAGATCCAGTTCCAAGCCAGGAATAAAATGGAAGCTGCATAAGAAAGGTTTACTGATGAGCTGAACTAACAAAAGCATGCAGTTCTGGGACAACTGACCCCTTGGCTTAGGAATGGATTGATTTTTATAGAGTTCTGAGATGGTCTAGGGGGTTGTACAATGTAGTGAGCCATGTGTCTTTCGCTATTCTAATGGTGGTGGGTTAATCCTTTTATGTTCTAAAGGTCATGTCCTGTTCTTAGAATTTGGATGGGCGGGGTGTGTGTGTAAATTCTTAATCTCATCAGCTGGAGATGAAGGTGTTTTGTTTCTGAATGAAGATGTTTTGTTTGTTGGGACTGCTTTCTGCCTTTTAAAGATTTTTCTCCATTTCTCCTTTGGGGAAATATAATATTCTGCTTCTTTTAATATCCCCCAAAATAGTTCATTCTAGGGGGGGGGCGGGGATTTCCACAGTACCTTTTCTTTCTTTTTCTTGACTCCTAGGGACTGCTTAAACAGATCCATTCATTTTCGTGGCAATGGTTTTTGGAAGTGGACTGCCATTGCATCCCAGGGCTGAGAAAGAGTGATTGATCCCAAATCACCCAACTAGCTTGATGTCTAAGGCAGACCTAGAACTCATAGCCTCCTGGTTTCCAGCCTAGTATCTTTAATTATTGCATCACATTTGATTGATTGTTGTATGTGTGCCATCAATTTGGTGTTGACAATCACACAGATTTTTCTTCAGGAGGATCTGTTTCCAGTCTTGTCCTTCTAGTCTTCCAATAGTGCATGCACCCTTTGCCACTATAACTGAATCCATCCACTATGCTACTGATCATCCTCTTCCCATTCCTTCCAGCATTATAGATTTCTTCAGAGATGTAGGTCTTCACATAATGTGTATGAAGTAGGATAATTTGGCATCATTTTAGGTAGCCCTAAAACAGTGAAAGAAGGTTATGATCTATCACTGAAATTTACATGATTCATTGTAATTAATAGTGGGAATTTGTTCTGGAGGTGGGGAATGGGAATCTTTCTATGTGGTATGGCTCATTGTTAGCAATACTAGGAAGACCAGCCCAGAAAATTAACTTATAGAAAAACTAGAACCATATTTCATTGAAATGTGCAGTATTGGTGTGGTGTTGACGGTTTCCGGTTCAATGTGTGAAGGATGAAGGATGTGTGTTTGTGTTTATTTTCATGGTCAGGGTCATGACGTGCACTGAAGATGGTGTTTGATTTCATTGTACGAGGTGCAATGACAATAAAGTAAACTAAACTAAAAATCTACTACAATAAAAGATTCTTGCAAGCCTGATTGTACTATGCTTCCTCTCCTTATACCTGAATGAATTAGGAAGGAACTGTATATGCCTGAGCTGCTTTCAAACATTATCTAGCTTCCCATGACTTCAACCTTCTCTGCTTAAGTAACAGTTCTTGCACTTCTGTCAAGGTCACCTTCTTTACTCTCTACACCTCTCTCCTACTTACCAAGACCATCTTCCATGTTAAAAAAAAAATCTGCTGGAATAAAGATGCTGTGGTGATGTGATGTGGTATTTGTAGTGCCATAGAGAATGTATCTGCAAAGAAAAACTGAAAAAAAAACCTCTTAACCAGATCATACATAGCAATCAAAACGGATTCCTACTGAATAGACAAATCAAAAATAATACCAGAATGGTAATCGGGGTGGGATTCTACCAATTCGGACCAGTTCTACAGAACCGGTTGTTATGATTCTGCGCAGCTTGGAGAACCGGCAAATCGTGCCCCTGGCTGGTCCTGCCTCTCTCTGCCTGTCCCACCCCTCCCTGTCCAGTCAGTCCTTAACACGCATGCACAACATCACATGAATGCCCGACATCTGTGTTCTCCCCGCCCAGTCACTTAAGGTATTTCTTTTTTTTGCCCCCTCCTGATGATCAGCTGTTCCGATGATCAGCAATGCTGGGATCCCCCTCGCTGTCTTACTGCTTCACCCAGAAGGTTTCCTCGAGGCCTAGGAAGCAAAAAGGGGCATGTGGGAGGTGGGAGTGGGGTGCTGTGCACCCCCCATGCTCCATTTTTTGCCTTCCTGGGCCCCAGGGAAGCATTCTGGGAGCAAAAATGCCCCCCCCAGGAAGCTTGCCTGAGGCCTAGGAGGCAAAAAGTGGGGGGAAGGTTGCTGCAAAAAAGAAGCCACGCCCACCCAGTAACATGGGAACCTCCACCTAGCCACACCTACAGAACCGGTTGTTAAGAAATTTGAATCCCACCCCTGATGGTAATGAATATAATAGAATACTATGAAGCAAACCCAGGAAAACAATTGGCAATGGTCTTTCTTGAAAAGCATTCGACAATGTTAATTGGCAGTTCATAATACAGCAATTAAAAAACATGCAATTTGGCAATAAATTTATCAAACTGATTTCGACAATTTAAATGACACAGATGCCAGTGTAATATTGAACAGTGATAGAACAGAAACATTTAAGATTAACAAGGGAGTAAGGCAGGGATGGCCACTGTTACCCCTTCTCTTTATCCTTACTTTAGAAAATCTGTTGGAAAATGTTAGGAAAAATGAAGAAATTAAAGGGGCTTTAATTGAAAAGGAGCATTATAAAGTACAGGCATTCGCCGATGATATAGTATTTTTTCTGGAAGATCTAGAGGATATGGGAGTAAAATTAATAAAGGAAATAAAGGAATTCGGCAAGGTCGCGGGCCTTAAGATAAATAAAAACAAAATAAAATTATTGACTAAAAATCTAAAGGATAAACAAAAAAAAATTAGAAGGAAAATTGGGAATGCAAAGTGTGAAAAAGGTAACAGCAAGATGCTCTTCAATTAAAAAAGATAATTATGACAAATTTATAATACAAATTATTTTAAAAATGGAAATGTTGGGGAAATTACAGCTATCATTCCTGGGGAAAATTGCGGCAATTAAAATGTCTACACTACCAAAAATACTATATCTTTTTCAAACTGTACCAATAAGATTGGATAAAACCTTTTTAGAGAACTAGATCAAATAATAAGCAAATTTGTTTGGGACGGGAAAAAAGCCAGGATAAAAATGAAATTACTGCAGCATAAAAGAGAAAGGGGTGGCTTTGGACTCCCTGACTGGGAAATGTATTACCAGGCAACTGCTATGGTATGGATTAAGGATTGGATCAACCTGGAAAATAGAAGAATATTGCTGATAGAGGGTCACAACTTGCAGAGATGGTGGCATAGTTTTCTATGGGATGGGAAATGTAAGCAGCATGCATACTTTCAGAGACACATGATTAGAGATTCATTAATTCGGACATGGAACAAGATTAAAAAGAATCATTTCATTAAAATACCATACTGGTTGTCAACCATGGAAACACAAATCTACCCAAATGCAATGGATCTGGGGGAAAAGAGGAATTATAAAGATTTATTAGATACACAAAGAAGATTAAAAACGATACAAGAAGTACAGCAACAAAATATAAAGATAGATTGGTGGCCATACATGCAAATCTAGGCGAGATATAAAAAGGACAAAGAACAATTTGGTTTCTATATGGAAAAGCATCAATTAGATAAAATCCGACAAGAAATGGAAAAGAAAATGATTTCAAGAATATATAGTTTTCTACTAGATTTTAAAATGGAAGAGGAGGAGGTGAAATGATGGTGGTATGGGCGAAAAATGTTGGGCATAATATAAATGTGGAAAATTGGGAGAGAATGTGGGGATCAAATTACAAACAAATCACATACAGCATACAGGGAAAATTAATACAAAATGTTTTATAGATGGCACCTTCCCCACCCTAGACTGACAAAAATGTTCAATTCGAACCCAAATTGTTGGAAATGTGGAAAAGAAAAAGGCACTTATTTCCATACCTGGTGGACATGCCAGGAAGTGAAAAATACAGGAATACAATTAGACAATGGCTAGAAGAAATCACGAATCAGAAAATTGAACAATCTGGAAACTTTTCTATTAGGTATAATAACACAAAAATGCAATAAAACAGATAGACATATCATGCTATACATATTAACAGCTGCAAGGATTTCATATGTGCAACTCTGGAAAGAAAAAAAGGTTCCACTAGAAGGCATAGTTATAAAAAAATAATAGACTGTATAGAGATGGACAAGCTAACAATGAAGCTAAAAGACAGAAAAGATTCAGTATACTACAGGGCCTGGGATGTCTGGTATGAGTGGTTTAGAAATAAAAAGAAAAGAAAATGGCAATTAGGAAATATGTAAATATGTAAATATGCTATAGAGAAGATTGATGTATAAGGATAAAAGATATTGATTTATAGCACAAGTAAGATGTAATGGTAATGGAATAAGTAACTACATATATTGAAAAATGTAGGGAGATGTAAAAGATGTCTTGATGTTGATAACAATGAATAAAGATTTATTTTATGTTTTTAAAATTTGAAAACTTAATAAAATTTATTTTTTTAAAAAGAGAGAATTTATCGCAAAATTGTATCATTGTGGGCTGTTCTATTGTTACACCCAGGGACAAGTTTGTTGGGTTATTCTCTGACAGCAAGCAGTAGGGAAGATCTGAGTTGCACCAAAGATGTATTATTCCTTATCCCACCCCAGTTTTAAACCCCACCCACCCTTATTTTCTTGGTTAATATTTTTCTTTCACTTCCTAGGCAATGTAGCTATACATTGAACGAGTATTCTTCAAGCATTGAAAGTGGATTACTGGAATAAATCTATGTTTGGTTGCTTAAGAGCCATGGTGGTGCAGTGGTTAGAATGCAGTACTGCAGGCTACTTCTGCTGACTGCTGGCTGCCAGAAGTTTGGCAGTTCAAATCTCACTGGCTCAAGGTTGACTCAGCCTTCCATCCTTCTGAGGTCGGTAAGCTCTGTTCTCAGATGACTATAGAAGATCTATGTCCTGTAACACAAAATATCATTAGTGAGGAAGTAATTGAACGGAAGAGGACAGAGAAAGAGAGAGAGAGAGACCAAGTGATATTTCCTACCATTCAGCAATTAGTTTCTTATATCTGCAGCAACACTATAAATTATAATGTCTTCTGTGCTAGCTTAGTGCAGTTATTTGTATTTTCAAGATTGATATGGATGCAGTCCCTCTGAATGTTACCCAGTTTCTCCATAGACCCTATACTAATTCTTTGCCCCTTAGTCTGAGTAACAACATCTTGCCAAGATATTCTTAATTTTAAAAAACTTGGATTTTTCTTTCCAAACATTCATCTGCATTGTTGCTTTTGGAAGTGAGCAACAAAATTATTCTGGTGAGGTTTTTTTTTTTAAGTGTGTCAGAAGTTTGATCCTGACCAGCTCATGATTGACTCAGCCTTCCATCCTTCCAAGACCTGTAAAATGAGGACCCAAATTGTTGAGGGCAATATGCTGATTCTGTAAACTGCTTAGAGAGGGCTGTAAAGCACTATGAAGCAGTATATAAATCTAAGTGCTATTGCTATGTCAATAATAAATCTCTTTCTTGCCTTGGAGAATAAAGAGGTTTGATTTTTTTAAATTTTTTTTACAGGCATACATGCGTAAAGGGAAGTCTTTTCTTCTGAGCTAAATGTCACATCTTCCTGAATATTTTTTTTTCAAATAAAAACTTTAGATTATATGCACTTGAAAGATACATGACATTTATATAATCTGCTTGTGCACAATTGGGATGGAATGTTCGTGGCTCTCATCTGGTTTTAAGATTTGGCACAATTACTTCAAAAGGAAGCATGGCAGACATTTGAGTAGAATCTTAGTCAACTATTGTATGAAATTAGCTTTAGTCCTAAATACATCTTTCCTTTCCTTCCAAATATCTGGATCCACAATTTTCTGAATTCCCCCATGGATTTCAGGTGTATTCAGTGGAAATTACTGGTGTAGCTTTTGATCTTGAAGTTTTTTACACAGTGAAAATTCTCCTATTAAACACTTTTTAAAATTGCTGTATAATTCATAGAATAGTCAGCTAATTTTATATCCTTAGCTGGGAAAGAAAAGAATTGGCACCCTGCATAATTCACATGATACCAAATCCAGCGGGAAATTATCTTGCACAGGTCAGGTCACAGAATAGTTGTACCCAACTATTTTCTGGAAGATTCCAAGTTTAAGGCTACCATATCTGAGCTTCCAAAATCCAAACAATCATAAGATGAAAGAAATAGTGATAGGCATCTTTGACTTAGATTTTTTTTACAGCCTGACTATCCATCATCTTTCTAGTGTCGAGAAGACAAAGCCACTAATCTCTTGCTATGACTGTACTCATTTATTTACTTGAGCTTTGTTCTTGAATCCTATTATAAAATTTTCATTGCAGACAACAGCTTCTTCAATTGTTAGAAAATACAGGAATACTAGGAGGATTCAGTAAGAGATCTAGTATTTAGAATTTTTATTTTCTTTTTTTTAAAGAATTCATGTGTGCAAAACAACCAGCAGGAGCACAAACATGGAAGGATTGCTTGGAGGTGGGGGGAGATTTGAAATGGCTAAGACAAGTATATGGAAATTGAAATATACTGTATAATGAACTTCCCACTTGTATGAAAATATTTCTTGGAAAAATTCCCTTTCAATAAAGCACATAAACACACAACTGGGAGACCTTTTGTAACTGGCAGTTTGAAGGGAAACTGCAAAAGTAAAAGAGGATCACAATACCAAAGAAAGCTTGCTTCTCAAACAATTAAGATGCCGAAGATCAATTATATGGGAAAGCTTTTTTTCCAAGGTTTCCAAACCTACTCAAAGGGAATTGAACAAAAAAATGCTGCAAACCTGTTTTCAAGTTGATTAGACAATGGAGGCAAGAGGATGTGCCTGGACTGGAACCATTTCTGTACCAGCTTACATGACGAGATGGAGTGACTGAGCACGATCAAACACGCAGGTGGGTCTACAGAGTAGAGTTAGGTTGCTATTAGTTCTTTTAAAAAAATCCTGGGAAGAAATGTGACACAAACATTTCAAAGCCTCCATTTTAGGAAACATAAATCTGCCTGCACTTAGTTTCAAAAGAATCCATTAAGTATTTCAAATATTTTCAGCAATTCTGTACATTTTTTGTTTGTCTAATAAAAGGATAGGGTTTTTTCCTCCTCACAGTCAACACCATTATCTATTTTTAGCAACCTATACAGTACGTGAGGGAGAAAAATGAATGTGAGAGTAAAAGAGAAAGAGAGAGGGAGCACTCTAACTTAATTTCTGACATATGGTTGAGTTTGCTTAGTTAAGGTAATTTTTTTTTTTACTAAATGGCAATTCAGAAGTACAGATCATAGTTTACAAAGCAGCTAAGTTCATAAGCTGCCCAGACTTATACTGTGGTAAGATGGGCAGCCAATAAATTTAATAAATAAATAAACAGTCTAAACCAAATACAGTACAAAGCAAGCACATTATAGCTTAGCTTTTATGTGTAAAGCCAGTCAATGAGAATTTTACAAACACTGGCAGAAGAATATTAATGAGGCATCAGGATAGAAGTGAAGGAATCATTTGTACGAAATAAGCAGCTTTTAGATGGAAAAAAATCAGGGACAGGATTTGAGTCCTTGAGACTTTCAAGCCAATGTGCTTGTTTATCCTACAGTTTGGGTAGTAGAAAGAGAAATATTTTTCTTTTACCACTGTGAGGGAGATGTCTCTTCTGAAAAGTAGGAGGATTAAACCAGGACCAAAAGAAGCTAAACTGGGTAAGTTCACTAAGATCCCATAACTCAAGAACTCTCTTCCTTTCTGGTTTGTACAAACAAACATACACATACATACTGAACTAGGGAATTTTCTGTTCTCGAATGAGTCCTTGGCCTATTTTTGGCTGCTCCTGTCAAAGGACTGTGGAACAGGTACACTTTGGGACCAATGCTGATAACTTTGCAGTGACCTTCTCCTGTCCCCTGCGTATCTGGGCCTATTTATGCAACATATTTGTGGATTTGTGAAGTCCTCACCAAATGGGGAAAACAGGAGAGACACAGGCTCTTCAGAAGATTTTGTTTTCATTTCATCTTATGAAGTAGCAAGCGAAACTGGCCACCTTCCAGTCTTGGATGCATGGACAATCAAGGCTTGTATCAGGATGAATGCTACATTTATAGATCCTTTAAAAAAAAAAAAGCCAAGAAGAAACCTGAGGTTCAAAAGTACGAAGGAACGAGATGCCAAGGAGGCGTTCTCATCCGGAGTGCCTTCCACAAACTTTCCTGCCAGCCATGGACCAGCTCCGGAGATCTTTCTTCTTTCTCCTTCTGATTCTAGCACCTTTAAGCATTGTGGGACATCCTCTTCCAATACAGGTACCTTCCCATGAGGTAAGTCCAGGCAAAGGGACAAATATCAGCCCCAAGGAATGCCTTGATGTTGCTGTGCTGTTTTTGTAGCATTTTCCCCCTATCTTTTTTTTTAATCTTTCGTAAATGGAAATGGTAGTGGAGGGAATAAGGTCAATGGAGGCAACAATGCTCAATGGTTCATCAACCACTTTGAAATCCTGAGTTTTGCTCCTAACTTTGTAGAAGGTGATGGGAACGAGTAGCTGGAGAAAGGAGAATTCTGCAATAACTTGCCAAGGATTCTACAGTAAAGCATTAATGGAAAATAGCAGGTGGATGTCTCTTTAAAGCACAGAGGAAACATTTGAATTACAGAGAACGCTTCATGAGCACAATGGAAAGACAGACAGCCCCCCATCAGATTGAGGGCAGTTATGCATGATAAGAGCCTTTCCATTCTGTTGGGTAGAGCATTCTGAATTATTTCAAACTTGTTTTTTTTTTTTTTCCCAGCTGAAGCAAATAAATCCTTGACTTATTTAACAGGATCAAAAACATGCCATTTTTAACAAAGCCATTCCATAGGTTCAGAGATGATTTCACTCCTGTTCTATTTCTCCTGCTAGAAAGCGCTTCATTTTAGATCTCTGGTCCACCCAGGAATATTTCATATGAAGTTACATTCTAGGTAAGATATGGACTGTTGAAGATGTGGCCCACCAGCTTAAATGGAATAATACCAGCCATAAAAGCAGTCTATTATGGGCTGGTTGGAGCATTCCTTATTAAACTGGATCTTCATTGTTGCTAATAGGAAAGAGAGACCCAATTTTGCTGAGTTCCAAGCAGTCACTGCTGTGATGGCTTGGTTCGGTTCCAGTCCATAGCAGCTGCAGCTCTCTGGCATACAAAGTTTAAAGGACCCAAGCCCACAGCAGGTGCAGTCTATGAATAGCAATATTTGGGACTAATGTAAAACCATTTCAACTATAAAAAGCAAAGAATATTATGAAACAGAATAGCATAATGTTGAAAAAAAGATCATGTACTAATATTCTTTCATCTCACATCATTTGCTAACTTGCTTCCCTGAAAATAAGTTATGGCTGAATTCATAATTTTGATCTGTGATTTGTCTGATATAAGTCAGTAAAAACAACACAAATGTAATAACTCTGTGGGAAGCACATAAGCCCATGGCAATTTTTTAAATTTCTTAGTCGAGGAAAAGAAAGAAATGTATTATCCACATCTGTCTGTCTGTCTGTCTGTCTTCTGTCATCTGTCATCTATCTACCTATCTATCATCTATCATTTGATTTCTATAGCTACCTGTGTCAGCAAAAGATTCTGGGTAACTTTTGATTTTCCAATTTATCCCCCCCCCCATAATTCAAAGCAAAAGATGGTTTTGGCACAATACTCAGCATGATCCTATGTTTTAAAGAAGTAAGAGGACAGAACAATCATACCACATATATACATAGGAAAGTTTTCAAAAACAGATAGTTCCCATCACCAGAAAACTCTCCGGACTTTTATATTTGTAAAAGTCCGTGTCCCCCTCGCCATTTTTAAGTCTAATTTGAGCCTTAATGGAAATTAATGGTGCTAAATGCTTTCAATATTTGTAATTCCCTCACATCCCTGTTTACATCCAGTTCTATCTCATATGTTCCACACACAAACTCCCATTTCAGTCAAAACAAGAATGAAATGAGTGAAGCAAATATTAACACAAAATTTACAGAGCAATCTTATTAGAATTACTCAGAAGGGCCAGGGACATAGCTCAGTAAGAATGCTGCTCTCTTGTATGATGAATGTCAAATCCACCCAACTCTCAGTAGGATTTTAAAATGTCTTTCTTGAACTCTTGGGCAACAGCTGCCTCACTGTGTTGGTCATATTATTATTTATTAAATTTAAATTAAATTAAATATGCACAAGCTGATACAACATAGGGCAGATTCCTACTCTTGTCAAGTAAGCTTGTCACAGAAATGGTGCCAGAAATACAGAATGTAATCTAACGTGAGGATAATAACTACTTTCACAGAAGAATCTACAGACCACCTAGACAAAACCTGAACCTGAAGACCCCTTACACCGAATAGATTATTTCTTTCCGAAGCATCTTGATGATGAGATATCAAATTATGATTGTCTTTTCTACTAAAGCCTTTCTACTCAAATCCATAGTTACTAAATGGCAGCAGAGAGTTAGATGGTATTGAATCTCTTGAATGCAATCTAATGGGAACTGGATTACTGCAGTCCATATATACGTAGCCAGACTGAAAGGTCCATATCACAAAATCTCCATATATTTCAGCATGGTCCAGTTGACATGAATTGTGCAAATCAGTTGCAGTTTCATTGTAAATAAATGTTAAGTGAGAGAGATACAAGCTATCTCTATATAATAACATTACTATCTCTAAAAATCATGCTCTATAAGTTGGCAGACTGTAAGAACTAACATTTTTCTTTATCTTGCCTTATTTTTCTCTTTTTTAAGGGATTAAATTTTGGCTTTCCCAATTTCTAGCTCACTATCTGGAAGTTCTCATGAAAGCATATCAAAAGCTAGACAGGAACAAAGTCATATCCAGTCTAGCATTCTGTTTTTCACAGCAGCCAATGATATTCTGACTGAAAAAACATAAGACATGGAAGCCTGACTGAGATCTATTACTCTCTTTATAAAATTTTATTTTATTTTTATTTTGTAGCAACAGGCATATTGTTCCATGTTTGGATTTAACTAGGACTTAACAGACTTTGTTTGCAAGAATTTGGATAGCCACTAGATGTTAGCAAAGAGCTACAACAAATTCTTTGATGCCATCTATAGTCATCTGGATTTTTGCAGCCATTATCATGATAATTAATTATGAGCCCCTTCTAATGCTTCTGAACATGGTTAGGGCAGCTTAGGACAGAAAAATTTGAAATTGTGTCTTTCTGTCCTAGAAACAACAAAAAAGATGCGGAAAGACTATTACTGGCAGAGGGAGGGAGGGAAGGAAGGAAGGAAGGAAGGAAGGAAGGAAGGAAGGAAGGAAGGAAGGATGCTAGGTATGGTAGGAAGCAGAGGTGGTATTCAGCAGGTTCTGACTAGTTCTGGAGAACTGGTAGCGGAAATTTTGAGTAATTCAGAGAACAAGCAAATACCACTTCTGGCTGGAGATTTTACAGTATCCATGCCCACCAAGCCACGCCCACAGAACTGGTAGTAAAAAAAATTGAATCCCACCACTGGTAGGAAATATCAAGAGAGAACTAAAAAGAGAAAAGAGGCATGTACAGTACTACCACGTTTGGCCTCTGGAAATCACTCAGCAATATCTATCCATTTAAAACATTTCACAGCCATATTATATGAAAGAAAATAACTATTTTGTTTTCTTCTGCAGAGGTTTATACGTCAAGTGAAAGTTCCCCAAAGCGAGGTAGGCAATCTGCTGATTTACCAGTTGATTTTATTAATGATTTTTCATCACAATCTAATCCGATAGGTGGGAGGGATTTTACTGCTGTTTCATTAAAATCTAGGGCCTGTGCTTATAAACAGAATAAAGTTGGACCTTTACAGAGCAATCCTACATATATTCCTTTAGAGGTCCTGCTGAGGTCCTGTATTGAGACATGCTGCCCAGTAAATAAAGCTAGGGATATTGTCTCTCATCATACAGTATATTTACAAAATAGCTTGACTGGTACTAGATGTGGTTGGGATTCCAATCAAGATCCAAAGTCTTCCTCATCTACTGTACACCAGTAGCATGGTTGATATCAGCTGGATATTACATAGAATCCAAATTAATAAGGACTTTTTGTGAGGGGAATAGAATTAGTATATACCAGTGATACACATTTTTCACTTGAGCTCAATTAATTGAATGTGCTTAAGGCGTATGCAGAGTATACATACCTGATGTTCCCACAAAATAATTAATGAACCACTAGACAGGTCATTTCACCTTCTTGTCAGTTTTGGCAACATCCAGAACCACACTAATTGGGTTATTCTGAGAATACAAGGTATACATTACCTCAGGAAGAGCCCAGCATTTCAGCAGGTCTTGTGCCATAGAACACAAGGCTTCCTTCCATCTTTTTTTTTCGACCCTAGTCAGGCTGGTGGGCAGTGGGATGCTTGGCCTGGTGTCTACAACTATTCAGATTTAACTATTCTGTGCTGCACAGCCTGGGCAGTGAGTTCTAAAAGAGAGAGACTTGCTTTTTCCATCCATTCTTTCTCTAGCTCTTTTTCTTGGAGAATTTAGGTAGGCAAAATGATTTAACCGACTGGGATTACATGGATTCCCTTCATACAACTAAGCAAAGTAACTTTAACTCTGTGTATGTCCCACAATGCACAAGCATTGCTGCCATTGACCCAATTAAACATGTTGTGGGAGCAGAGCATGTGTGTGTGAATGTTCCTTTGTTTAAGTGGATATCTCAAGAGGATAAAAAAGAATAAAGAAAAATGGAAATCCTTACAGTAATCTTTCCCTCCAAGTTTGTGAAGACATAACTGCTCAATCTGTGAGTATCCAATTTTGAAAGTCAACTTGATCAGCAGTAGTCAATTCATATAGTAATCAGTCTATTTTTACCACAATTATAGGTGCTTTCTTCATCCACACTACATGCATTTATTTTTTGGTAACATTTATATAGTTGCTCATTTTATACCAAACTCTGGGTGTCTTCCAATCAAGAATTAAAACAACATCAGTAATAAAACAATATAAAAGCATGTTAGAACTATTCAAACCACAAACATTAAAAACAAAAACCAAGTTAAGCTTCCAACATGCAATCGCCTCACTCTCTCCCAACGCCTGGACTTAAAACCAAGTCTTGAGGGCTTTTTGGAAGGCTAGGAAAATAGAGGTCTGCTCAAAGGCCAAAGTGTTCCATAGGGCAGAGATGGCTACAAAAAAGGCAGCCTTCCTAGCAACGTTTAAGGGAATGGACTAGGAGCGTGATTCCTGTCTAATCTGGTAGTACTGGTAGATGTCCTTAGGAAAAGGTGATTCCACAGGAAACCTGGTGTTTCAGGGTGCTGCTGTATTCAGTGCTGTATTTGGGAGTCCACATTTAAAGAAGCTGAGGGGCCTTCCTTGTTTGAATCATTTTTAGAGTTGTTTCTGTGATTCTCCATGTAGCCTTCAAAATGATTTAGAGAGTTCTCTTAAGTTTCATGCTGAAGGCTGAATGGATGCTTTGGACCATTTTCTGACTATCTTTGTGGTTTTGCTCCTCAGCTCATAATTTCCAGCTTCTTTGTGCGTTCAACAATTGTGTCCCGCTATGCCACCACACGAGTCTGGATTTCCATGAGCAACCCACATCCTGAGGCCAAAGAAGCTATCTTTGATTTGGATCTGCCCCGTTCTGCCTTCATCTCCAACTTTACCATGTGAGTCTAGGCCAGGGAAAGACACCTGTATATTCTTTGAATGGAGATGCTGTCGTCATCATTCTATGAAATAACAAAATCATTAGCTCACTGGAAAAGTATCTGCTTTGGAAACAGAAAAAGCCAGGCTTCACATCTAACTGGTTGAAGTAAATTATCTGGTAACAAATGATAGGGAAGACTCTTTGAATTACTTGACAACTTTTACCATTCAGAAGAAGGCAATGCTGTGTTAGACAAACAAATAATAAACCATCTTCATATGTTGAATAGACTCAGCCAAGGCCCATTCGGTGGACAGTTTTACTAATGTTCTGTACAGAACATAATCTGCAGACTTTTAGGATTGGGCTACAAAATCCAGATGACTAAAAGGTGCTAAATACCATTTTGTGATCCAAAAATCCATATCTTTAATCCTAATTTATGGGAAACTCAGTGTCATTTTTATTGCAAACTGGAAAAAAACAAATTACCTTAGCAGTTCCTTTAAACTCACAAAGTTGGGATGCTATTTGGGGAGGGGAAGAGTTACCAGCATACCAGCAGTAAGTCTGCCCTCCTTTTGCATATCCCAGTCCATGTGACTGTTTTGTACGAACACCCACCTTTGCTTCATCATTATAAAAACATGTGCTGCCACAATGCATTTGGGCTTTGTGGTTGAATCTTGAAGACATCCAGGAATATGCTGTGCAAATCATTTTCCCTGATTCCAAAATAACCTTTCCTGCCTTTGCTTCCTCTTCCAAGTTGAAATCTAAAATGGCATCATCTCTTTGCTCTTTAAAGCACTATAGACCAAGGGTGGGTCCCAGAAACTAAAAATGGATGTCAGGTCTCTGGCCCAGAGAGGGGGGGCAGCATTTTTAAGAAACTAGAGCAAGCAGAGGCAGAAGGCAACAACAGTGTGGGCATCCTGGCTGTATTTGCAATAAAAAAGCTACAGGTTTTTTTTTTAATATTTTGTTGTGATGTTCTATGTGCTCAGGGCCATAGCGGAAAGGAGATTTGATGGCAGATGTTTCTTGTTCTGTTCCAATGTACTAGAACTATAAATGAGAAGATCTATGTGGCTGAAGTGAAGGAAAAGCACAAAGCTAAGAAGATGTATGAGGAAGCCCACAGGCAAGGAAGGACAGCAGCTCATATCGGCACCAAGTAAGAGCCTCCCAAAGAATTTGGCCTCTTCTTGTGTTATGCCCTTGTTGGAGTCTGACTCCGAGGGAGAGGAGGAACAGCCGACGGGGAGTGGAAGTGTTGCTATGGAGGTTGTGAAGGAGGCTGGGCAATCAGAGGAAGACCCAGGCACATCCCCTCTCCATCCTAGGGCATGAAGGGAGGAGAGGATAAGGGAGAGATATGGTCTATGGGGGAGGAAAGGGCCTTGATCCTCTTAATGGGCTGCAGCTGTGAGAACTGGTTAAAAGGACGGACATGCATATGGGCCAGTGCTGGAAACAAAGCATGGAAATATCTCTAGTCTGTCATTCCTCGCTGAGTTTAGTGTCCCTCCCAGTGTACTGTATCTGTGGACGTCTTCAAGCCCTTATCTTGCCTGGTTTCCTTAATTGCTTCAGTGTGGTTTGTGTTGTTTTTACTCTTGATAATTTATAGCCAGTTTTAGTTTAAACGGCATTTTCTCCTTTTCGTATCTGCTTGTGGGGGAGTTTTTTGTCTCTAATCAAGGATATTTGGAGCTTTGAAGCAAAGTGAAGGAATAAAAAGAGCGTCTCCTGTTTTTGTGACTATGTTTATTTTGTATCCCACCCTGGGTCATCACATCTTGTCTCATACCTTTCTCCAAAGACAATGGAATGAGTTGATCTACCAACTGGCAAACAGCATCATACTGAACAACACGTTTCACTATTTCCTAGGGATCGAGAAATGGAAAAATTCAGAGTGTCCACCAGTGTGGAAGCAGGAAGAAAGGTGGCCTTTGAGCTGACCTATGAGGAATTGCTCCAGCGACATTTGGGGAAGTATCAGCATGCTATCAGCATCCGTCCCCAGCAGTTGGTGAGAAACCTCACAGTGGAAGTGAGCATCTCTGAGAGAACTGGCATTGACCATGTCCAGGTCTTGCCCCTTCGCACAAGTCGACTGATGACCAATACTCTTCAAGGTAGGAGTTCATCCTTCTCTTGTCTCAGATAAGTGGAGTCATGGTCCGAATGACAAAGAAATATACTTGCATTTCAACTTTGACGGGCAGCAAAGTTTCACAATAGGTGGTCCTTCAAAAGCTAAGCAGCTTTGGATCTGGACCATCAGAAAAATCCCAGGCTTATTGGTTAAACTAAGAAAAGTTAAAAATTATTCTGAAGAAGGGAAGAGAGTGGCAAGCTATTTTGTATTATTGCAGATAACGTTACATGGGATTGTTGTCTATATCACCATCAGGAGTTTAGCACTCTCTTAGCTTAATGTCTCACTTTCAATGACTCTGCTGTGGCTCAATCTTTCCTTTTACAGATGCCTACCCAGGTTTAGATAAAGATTTGACTACCTACTAACTTGCAAACCTTCCTAACCTCATTTATAATAACTGCAGCATTCACTTTAGTTACAACATTTGAACCTCATCTGCGTTGCTTAAACTTTTACTTCCTCATCTCCACATTTGGAAAGATCTCAGGAAGTAGACAGGCATCCCTGAGAGTCTATGTTCTACTCAAGTGGTCATGAGAAGGGGTGGTGGGGTCTGTAATCCTGGCTGCTGCCTTATCCATTGCAAGACTTGGGGAATCAACCACACATGCTCATGTCTTGATTGATATCTCTCTTGATTTAGTGAGTAGTTGCAGAAGGTTTTAATTTAGTGACTTGAGTGAAAAGCCTTGAAGTGAAATGAAATCAAGTCTGGCCAAGTCACCTCTACATCAATGAATTCCGGCATGTCTGAGGCAACCCTGAGAACCCAGTGATAAATCTGCTGTGCTGTTTTCTCAGGTGAAGCCGATATGCCACCATCAACTCGAGTGGAGAAAGGACGGCACTGCGCTTGGATTGTCTTCACCCCAACCCTCCAAGAACAGGAATCCTTCTCCAGCTCAGGAATTGTGGGTGATTTTGTGGTGCAGTATGACGTGGCCATGCCAGATGCTTCAGGAGATGTACAGGTTAGGGGAAAGACTACACAAGCATATAATAAATGGAAAGTTATATCATTATAAAATAAATACAAATAAAAGGAATGCTCTGGATATCAAGATTATCTTAAAAAGTGGAAGCAAGATAGGATGACATAGAAGAAGAGTAGTATGAGAACATAAGAACTGTCCCACTGGAGCAAACTCTGCATCCATTTCGTCAATGTTCCAGAATCAGATATCTCTGGAAGCTCAGAGGTAGGGAGAATAAAGTTATTTTCCAATAAAAGAGGAAACCTGCAACCTGCAACCTTTAGTCAAATATGTCATCTCTATATACATAAATCTGGATGGAGAACCTGAGAGCTGTATGTAGACTTTGAAACTTTTTTCCAAAAAGTTTGAAAAAAACTTTTTGATACTCACTAACATCAAACTCACTAACATCAAACCACTGAACTCTGGCAACAAAAATCACTGGATATTGGTGCTGTGATTTCTTTTTGGCACAATCAAAGGAGAGGCAGAGGAAGGATCAAACAAGTTAGCTGTAAGGATTAGAAACCTGATTTTATTTTATTTTTTCCTCAAATATTACATTCTCGAAAGGCTCTACTGGATGCCAAAGTCTATAGCTGTATATGTATATGTACATCTGCAGTTGTGGACATTCAGAGTGCAATAATCAGAGTTAATACCAAACTAAATATAAAGAAATCTACATTTCAGTTGTTGCAAATAGAGAACTGAGAACAATGTTGAAGATACACTAAAGAGAACCAAGGGTTTGGGTGCATGAGTAAGGCCAGTCAAATAAATGAATAACAACTGAACAGAGAGACATATAAGATAGAAATGGATGTAAAAAAATTTAGCAAAGGGTTCTCTGCCTGCTTGCTGGCTGGGCATGGCCATGGTAGGCGTGGCCTAGTCAGCCTCCTGCATCACGATGGGATGTGTGTGTTTGCCCTACCTGGGCTCCGGAGGCTTTCCTCAAGCCCGGGGAGGCCTTCCAGTCAGGAGTGGGATTTGGGGTTCTCCAAACTGAACAGAACCTTAGCTAGGGGCTCTCCCGAACCCCTGCGAACCCCCAGCAGCCCTCCCCTGGATGTTTTGCTTTGAGCTGTATAAATTTATAGACAAATGTGGATTGACAAAAATGATGATCCTTTAAATCAGTTTTTCCAGTCATGGCATCCATCTCTAATGCCTGTAGCCTCCAATGCATCAGGAGGACTCAACTTTGCCTAATTTATTGGCCAAAGATGTTCCCTTGCTTCAGCAAATCCTGCCTGTCCTGTCCATTGCCACCCCACCAGCAAGGACAACATCTTCCCCTTCATTTCTACACTTTGGTTCCTTTTTCTTTCTCTCTCAGATCTACAATGGCTACTTTGCTCACTACTTTTCCCCGAGGGGGATGCCCCTTTTGCAGAAGGATGTGGTCTTTGTTATTGACATCAGTGGTTCCATGTACGGCACCAAGCTGAAACAGGTGAGCAGCCTCAAGTGGCAGAAGGGGCTGGCAAATGACGGATGGGGAGAGAATAGAGAGAGAATTAAGAAAGAAGGGGTAGATAAAAGGGGTCGTCCTCGAGTTACAAGTGGTTGTTCAGTGACCAATCAAACTCGAATGGTGATGCCCATGGTGTGGGGAAGATTGTAACTTGATATGTAAGAGGAGTAAATGGTGAAGAAAGTGAATTAACAAATAAAAAAAGAAAGAAAGAAAACTAGATATATTATATGTTTGTAAATCTAGGAACAAGAGAAAGGATCTGAATGAAAGTAGTCTGATCTTATGATGGGCAGGTAGATAAAGGAGAATATTTGAAATGAGGGCTCCCATACCTATAACAACAACCTAAGTGATGATAATTTATACTTTCTGACATATATTTTAGTTTTTATTAAATTAAACTTCCACCTCCCTAAATATATGCATCTACCTGTACTTCTTTGATGCTCTCTGAGCTTGCTTGTTTTCTTGTAGATGTTTCATTAACAAACTAGGTAACATCAGTGCTAGTCCTTAATGAAACATCAGCAAAAAAACCAAGCAAGTTCAGAGAGCCTCAAGGAAGGGCAGGTAGGACTTCCGGTTTTGCGTGGCTTCGGCAGCAGCAGGAATTCGCTTGTCTGCGATTCCTGCTGTGCTTGCTGCCAAGGTGCCCCCGATCCATATCTGGGGGATATGGCTGCCCTGTAGAGGCAGCCGAAGAGAGAGGGGATCCGGACAGGGGTTTGGGGGTGTTGCAGACCCCCTCCCCAGCCGGAAAACCCCCTTTTTCCCAAGGTGGTGGAGCGGCGGTCAGTGATGACCGTCACAAAGAAGCCTGAAGCTGTGTAAGATTTGTGCTGGAGGTTGCAGGAGGAAGTGAAAATTTGGCTGAGCCGAGACAATAACAACTCTTAATTACCCTGGAAACTGAACTGTTTGAATTGCCTGAGGATACATTGTTTCCCAAAGAAGACTGGAAAGCTGCGGTTAAAGCTGTTAAGGGGAAAAACATTTTTTTTAACTCTCCCTCCCCATAGAAATAGCAGACGGACATCTGGAAAATCTACTTGGGCATGGAAGGTAACTCAATTTGAAATTTAAAGCCAAGGGATTTCTGGACATTGGATTTAAAAAAAACAACTTAAAATTGATTTGGTTTGCTTTGTGACTTTGAGATCTCTGTGAAATTTTGTTTTTTAAAAAAAGAGACTAAAGACATTAGGGTTGCGTTAAAAAAGAAAGAAAGAAAAAATGGCATTATCTTTTGAAGGACTACAAATGGAATTTCAAAAACTGAAAAATGAAGGGCTCGTTTGGATCTATCTTTCACTTTTTGGAAATGGCGATTTCTACCTACCAAGAAATACTACAGGAAAGCTGGGATGAAGGAGAAGAAGCCATCTTTAATGGACAAACACACTTAGTGGAGGAAGAAAAGCGGAAGGGGGGCAAGGAAAAGATGAACTGAGAACTTAAAAAAGCAACCAAGAAAAAGAAAAAGGAGATGAAAAAGCGATATGATGTCAGAAAGCAACAGAAAAGAGAAATACAACAGAAAGGGAATATTAAGAGAGTGAAATTGGAGAGATGGGGGGGTCAAAAAGTTAGAATGGAGAAGAAAGAAAGGGGGAAAGGAAAGAGAAGTCATAAAGGCTTTAAACAAGATGCAAAAAATGTTTTTTTTTTCAGAGATAAGGGGTGAGATAATTTTTTTAAAAAAATGATTCTGCAAATGTACATAAAAATTCATTGTAGACATTAGTATTTGAAGTTGAGTTAGAAAATTAGAATATTACATGATTTAAAAATGTATTAAAGTGAAGTCATGATTTAAGTATAGTTTATTTTCTTAATTTCATAATAGTATGAAATAGTATTTTTATTGTTTAAGAATTAAGAATAGAATTTAATTTCTTACGAAACATTGCTTTTACTATATTATAAATTTAATATTTATTTTTTACTTGTTTTTAGTTTTATTATTACTTATTAAACTCAATATTATTTGTTTGTTTTACTATTTTGAAATGTAATACTTTGAATGTACAGAGCAGAATCAGCATGGAAAATATGTATTATTTTAAGTGTTATTTAGGGGGAAGATAAAAAGTTGTCATACTTCAATCTGGGTTTACAGGAGAAATATTGTATTAGATAGAAAGGATAAGTAGGTGATTGAAAGAAAACAGACCAAAGATGCAAATATAATTATTTAATTGAGATGGAATAAATAAAATAGAATTAAAAGAATGAGTAGGAGAGAGAAAATATATGGAAAATAGAGAATGTTAAATAAGATATGAGATAGTATATTAAGTGAGTATAAAATTTGATTGATGTTTGTATAAAAAGAATTAACTTGGGGTAAGCCGCCTTCCAAAAAGAAGTTTTATGTATTTATGTTTTGTGTAATGTTTGTTTAAGTCTGACAGGATGTGGAAGAATACTAATGAAAATATATTTAATGAGTATATATTTTTAAGACAGAAGAAATATGACTAAATAGAACAAAAGGGAGTAATAAAGAAAAGTTTTAAAAAGATATGAAGTTGATTAGATAAGATAAATATATATATATAGAAGTGTGATAATTTGGAATTATCTTCTTTTTAAATAAGATGGTTTATTTGTTTCTTCTAGAAAAGATATTTTATGCTACTACATCCTATGTTTTGTTTGTGTGTGTTAAAAAAAATTAATAAAGTTTGTTATAAAAAAAAAAGGAAGGGCAGGTAGATGCATACATTTAGGGAGGTGGAAGTTAATTTAATAAAATACTAAAATGTATGTCAGAAAGTATAAATTACCATCATTTAGCTTGTAATGGATATGGGTTGATGGGTGGATATAGGTTATTATATTGTATTTAAGCTCCAATAAATGATGACAATGGAAGAATAATTGATTAAGTAACATGCTGAACAAGTGCAATCCAGGTGTCACAGAAGTGGGTGGAAGTATGAAAAGGGATTCTTGGTAGAAACATGAAATGAAATAGGTCATTGAAGAGAAAGTATAGAAACTAAGTTAGCAGAATACTACTTTCAGCATTTCTGCTGAAATGAAGAAAGAACGAAGAACATATCAGTCAGATGAAGTAAATTGCAGGTAACAAAAACTTATATATTTAAAATAATATTTGTTAATCAGGAAAGCACTATCAGATTTCTTCTGGTTTCTGATAAATGCAATCTGAATCCAAGGGTGCTCATGTCATTTTATGCAAAATCTAATTTCTAATCTAGAACCTACTTTACAATGCAACACATTTTGTCCATCATCCACAATCTAGGACTCAGGACTCAGGTTTGACAAAAAATATACTCAGGAAGCTTAGATAACTATGTTATTTTACATTCATTGGAATAATATCATTTCATTTGTAAACACCTAAATTAAAAATGAGTTGAGAATGCACATTTCAGTTTGCTCAATACCAATATTGGGCATCAATTGATCTCATTCGGAGCAGGGGGTTGGACTAGATGGCCTCCAAGGTCCCTTTCATCCCTAGATTGCTGTGCTGTGCTGATTCAAAGGACAGATTTCTGCTAATAAGGTCATCCAACTCCCATCTCTATTTTTTTCTTTATTTTACAGATCAAGAAAGCTATGCACGTCATACTAAGTGATCTTCACCAAGATGACCATTTCAACATTGTTACTTTTTCTGACACGGTGAATGTGTGGAAGCCAAGTCAATCCATCCAAGCCAGCTCTCAAAATATCCGGAAGGCCAAAGATTATGCCAGCAAAATGGAAGCAGATGGATGTAAGTGTTGGCCTGGAGAATTGTGAGAGACAGGGCAGGAGAGATTAGATTAGATTAACAGAGTTGGAAGGGACCTTGTAGGTCATCTAGTCCAACCCCCCACTCAAGCAAGAGACCTTACACCATTTCTGACAAATGGCAGTCCAATCTGTTCTTGAAAGACATAGAAGGCACCCTAAAAATAATTCCAAGAAGAGCCATTCGTTCATATGGAAAAATTATCAACTTTTTACAGCCTTGAATCCATCATTAAAGGTTGTTGCTAAAGTTTTAAAGTTTGATTGTTCTTCTAGAAGATCAGACCGACAAACTTCTGTTTATAGCTTACCTGGGTCAATCCATGGATTTCGTCTAGGGAAATTATGGGGGGGAGGGCAGGGGAGAGACATTTATGTGTCTAGATCGGGGTGGGCAAACTTTTTGGCTTGGGGGCCACATTGACTTTTAAAATTTGACAGACGGGCCGGGTCAGCACAATATTTTTTGGGAATCGTCCCCCCCATCCCCCTGTTCTTCTCCTCCTTCCCCTCCCCTCGGAGGCCCCAAGTCAGGAGTTGCTACCGCTGGCACAGCTCCGCGTGGCTCCAATCCCGCGTTCCCTCAGGAAGGGAAAGGCAAAAAGGAAGAGCTGCAGCGGTGCTTTGCAACAGCAGCAGCGGCACCGGAGGCTCAGGCTCAGCAGCTCCTGGTTTTGCCTTTTCCTTCCCAAGGCAATGCGGGACTGGAGTTGCGCGGAGCTGTGCCGGCGGTAGCAACTCCTGACAGCCCCAGCCGGACACCTGAGCGGAGCCTGGGCGGAACTGCCTGTTGCTGCTGCCAGAGCACCGCCTGGTCGCCTCCTCCAAGCAGCCCGCCCGCCCGCTGGGCTTCCCCTCTGCTGTGCGGCTTGGGGCCAGGCACGAGCGCCCGCAAGTTAAAAGGAAGCCGAAAGTTGCTGGGAAGTTGCTCGGGTTTCTGGGGCTTCCAGGCTTAAACTTTGCATAGGCAAAGTTTGCAGGCGGGAGCGTCTTCCTGCCGAGGAGCGGGAAGGGTTCTGCCCGGTGGGCGGGTGGGCAGGCTGCTTGGAGGAGGCAACCCGGCAGTGCTCTGGGTTTCCCCTCCACCACACGGCTCGGGGCCAGCCACGAGCGCCCGCGAGGAAAAAGGAAGCCGCAAGTTGCTGGGAAGTTGCTCGGGTGCTGGGAGCAGGCTTTTAAAGTACCGCCCGAGCAGGACCGCCAAGCCAGGAAATGGGGCACCAAGGCAGGGCAAGGCTCCACCAGCAGCGGCCTAGCTTTAGGTGGCTCCAAGCAGCCTGCTCCAAGCAGCTCGCCCGCCCGCCGGGCGGAACCCTTCCCACTCCTTGGCCAGAAGACACTCCCGCCTGCAAACTTTGCCTTTGCAAAGTTTAAGCCTGGAAGCCCCAGAAAAAAAGGGGGGATTGGCAGGGACTCACCTTCAGAGAGTTTGCACTCAAAGGTGATTTCGAACTCCCAGCCGAGGCCTTTGCAAAGTTCTTATTTTCTTTCCTACCCCGAGAGCGCTCTGCACTGTTTTGCAGCTTTGGGGGCCACACGGCGCAGGGCAATACGCCACGCCCAGCAATTTTTTTTCAGGGGCGGGCCGGATTGGACAGACCAACGGGCCGGATGTGGCCCGCGGGCCGTAGTTTGCCCACTCCTGGTCTAGATATTGCTAATATTGCTGTAGGCTGGGCCTATCAGCCATCAATGAGAGACTGCCTAACAGTGGCAGTTCAAAAGTATCTGAAGAAATGGAGGAAGCTCCCATCCTGAAATGGCCAAAACTTCAGAGGTGCAGGGGTGGGATTCTACCGGTTCTTTCCAGCTATGTAGAACCGGTAGCTCTGAAGAGCAGCAGACACAGAACCGGTTCTGTGTCTGCTGCTGTTTTGGCCCATCTGCACACCCAGGCTCTTACCTGACCTTTATTTCCTGCTTTTTCAACCTCAGCTGCTTTGCGTGGCACAGGTGCAGTTGAAAAAACAGTAAAAAAGAGGCTTTGTCAACCGCTGAACAACCGCACGCAGTGCTGATCAGCTGTGCAGGTAGCAAGCTGATGACGATTCACAGGCGCGCACGTAGGGCAAATTGTAAATCACAAAACCGGTAGTTACCTAGGTCGGATCCCACCCCTGCGGAGGTGTCTTCGTTTCTGAGTCTCTCATTTTCCGACTTTTAGGGACTGACATCAATGCAGCCTTGCTTGCAGCTGCCTCCCTCTTCAACCAAAGTTCTTCAATGGATGGAAAGGTGGAGAAGGAGCCAAGGATCCCACTGATCATCTTCTTGACCGACGGTGAAGCCACTTCAGGAGTAACAGCCGGCAGTCGCATTCTGACCAATGCTCAGCGGGCTCTTAAGGGCACCATCTCACTCTTTGGCCTCGCCTTTGGAGATGATGCTGATTATGGGCTGCTGAGACGACTCTCGCTAGAGAACCGTGGGGTGGCCCGGCGCATCTACGAGGATGCTGATGCTACTCTGCAGCTCAAGGGCTTCTATGATGAAATTGCCAGCCCTCTGCTGTATGATGTGGAGCTGTCCTACCTTGATGGGGTTGCAGAAGGCCTCACCCAGAACCTCTTCCCCAACTATTTCCAGGGTTCTGAGCTTGTTGTGGTTGGCCGTGTGAAGCCAGGAGCATCAAAGCTGCAGGTGCGCACCACGGGGCAAGGCCAGGAAGGCCCTTTGAACCTGGACAATGACATTTCAACCAATACCACTGAAGCCGTTCCATTTGGATGCCTTGCTGAGATCAACAAGATCAGTCACTTTGTACAAAGGCTCTGGGCCTACTTCACCATCCAAGATCTGCTACAAGCCCGGTTCCGAGCCAATGACACGGCTGCCCGGCGTCTCCTGACAGAGAAAGCTACCAATTTGTCAATCAAATACAACTTTGTCACCCCTGTCACCTCCTTGGTAGTGGTGAGGCCAGAAGAAGCCAGAGATAAAAACCAGCCTGTGAAAACCACAATTCCTCCCAGGGTGACTAGGGCCCTAAAAGCCTCTCCTCGAGCATTGGCGGTATCTGTTTTGCCAAGACTTTCTAAGGCAGCTAAACCTGTTCCTGGAGTTACTGATGCCCCTGCAATAACAAAAGCTTTCAAGAAAATGATGGGGACAGGAGCTGTTCCAGTGACAGCACCTACGCTCTTGAAAGCAGCCAGAACCACATCTTCCCCAGTTACCACTATGTCCACCTTCACCACTCCATCTGTCTATCCCACAATAACACCTACTGCCTCCGGCCACCCCAAATCAGCCAAAGTCACAACGATTCTGGGGAGAACGGTCATCTCTTGGACTCCCGTTGTAAGCCATAGATCTACTAAACCCCCAAGAGCTACCGCCACTCTTAAGTCAACCAGGTCACCTGTAACCCTCCCCAAGTTCACTCCCACCAGAGCAGCAAGACTCAAACCCATTGTTCAGCCACACCCTGCGCTGGAGACCAGAGGAACAGCCGTGACTAAGGTTATGGCCAGGGTACCCCACACTGTGGCCAGGGCACTAACTTTGTATCCTTCTACTAGCCCAAAGATTCTAGAGAGCAACTCCAGTCATTGGGAACAGCCCAAGAGGACCCCATGGCCAGTCACTGAGCACCATTCACATACCAAATGGCAAGTGAGTACTGCCAGGATGGAGACAGGGAAACTCCCCAGGAGCAGGGCAGACACAAAGGATGGGGTAACCTCAAAGTTGCACATTGATAGGCCCCAGGAGAAGAGCAAAGTCTCTTGGGCCACATCTCTCACCACTCAGGCAGCAGAATTAGAGGGAGTCAGTCCGGTTCCTGACACCTCCACCTCTGCTTCTGACATCAGCCTCCTCCTGCTGCCTGGGGAGTCTGAATTACCCTCAACCACCATTCAGAACACAGAATATGTGGAGTCCTTGAATCGCCCAGCTGTATATAGCATTTTGATACCCAACAGACTTGGAGGTAAGTGCAAGGAACCCGGGACAGTGCTGGGGTTTGGAGCCTTTTTCTCCTAGGCCACATACGTGCCCTCTTCTCTCGTCATTTACATCTGAAAAGAGTGGTTTAGCTGCATGGGTTTTTAGTCCAGCTGCTGCTGCTAAGCAATGAGAGAACTGCAATAAGGATGAATTGTACCTAGCAGATTAAGAACTCATCTTGGTTTGATGAATCTCCAGTTTGTTCTGACCAAGGCTTCCTGAGACAGTAACAATCACACACTTAATCTCCAAAGCCCTCTTTTTATTTCAACGGCTGAATTATATGCATTCACAGCCCATAATGAATCCCAAACAGTTTGTGAATAGTCCAACAGAAGTCTGCCACGGTCTTTTTTGGGATAAGGCTGATAAGCACCCACCTTTATCTCCCTTGAAATGTTGCCAGTGACTAAATTGCCAATTAGCTGTACAAGGCCAAACGGAGCACAAAGTCAACACAGAGCTTCAGAGTTTAAACCGACCAGTATGAACAAAGTTGCTTCCTGCAAAGGCTCCTGTCCCTTTGCTCCTCCTTTATGTCTTATGGGAGGGGCTAATCATCTCCAAGCCTTACTCCCTTTTTTCTTAACTGTTCTTGCCTTCTGACAGCTCTGTGCAAGTGCGCACTGGGAACAGGCTCCCCCTGTTCCTCTGCCTCGCTGATGTCAGATTCTGGAGGCTCCAGAGTCAGCACATAAAACTCTCAGATGGCCCTGGCCCCATCTCTGTGTCAGATGCAGATCCCTCATCTGAACCTTCCCCAGACTCCAGAACTGGCCCATGTTCCTTCCCACTGTCCGACTCTGCTGCCAGCTCTGCAGACTGCTGGCGGATCACAACGCAGTTCTGCTAGCTATGTGAGGGAGCCTAATTCATGCCCCCTTTTACTCCTGTTGTGGTACTCCAGACTTGCCTCCTTATTTCCAAGATCAACTGCCGCCTCACCTCTCTTCCCATTAATCTGTGTATTTTATGACCCCAGCCATGCATGTAACACTCTGGAATTGCTCTAGATCCTCTTTGGTGACTGCATGTTGTGTTATCTATGTGTTCAATTCTTATTTCTCTCCTCAGAAAACTTGGATTATGGAGACTATCCAGGTAATTCTTCCATCACAGAGACTGACTTTGGGGGACAGGGCCTAGTGAGCTCATTGTATTTCCTATCTTTAAAGATCTTCCCAGATGTTCAGCTTGGAGAGCACGTTTATTTATTAAGCCCATATTAAACCACATATATCTTGCAATATACGGAATGTGTTCCAGTTCAGATTTCTGACTGGTTCTATTCCTTTCTCCTGTGGTTTTTCATTTCCTTCATGGCACTGAGTAGTCATAAAATGTTTAGAAGTGCACTACAGTACTAGTTCTGGCCACATTCTTAACTATATGATAATGTATTGTGTCTTCTCCTCAGAAGGTTTTCTTCTCCTCTCCCAAAGACTTTATTTTTACAGCCTCTAGGACTCCCCTGAGTCTACTGACCCCAACCACGTGTGTATATGAAGCCAATTTAGGTACACAAAGACCCACATCCAGAAAATGAGTTTTCTTTAACAAAGAGAACCATCACTGATCATTCAATATTCTTAAGGGGTGGAATGCCTGATTGTTCAGGGACTCATTAATCAAACACACATTGCACAAAAGAACAAAAACAAATGGCTGAAAAACAAAGGACAAATGAGGACATGGATTTGCATAAAATATACATATACTGATCTATATGTAGGCGTGGAAGTGTTAAAATTCTTGCAGTGTGGAATAGAAATTCATCTCTATATTTTTACACCAGGCATAAACTGTTTGTCTTCATTAAGAGAGCAGAAGTTAGAAATTGAATTTACAAAAGGCCTGGATTCTCCTCACCCAATTTCTGTTCAGTCACAACTGCCAGAAACCTTTCTCAACCTGGCCAGGACTACCATCTGATGACATTATCAACACCTCCAAAGTGCCAAATTCTGGGTAGCCAGGTTTAAAGATATTCCCTTTCTTTCAAAGCCCTGTCTACCTTCACACCTTCTGCTTTCAAGGTGGACGGGCCTGAATGATCCTCCCATTCTTTCTCTGGATAAAGCAGAGTGGGGCAGGGGGAGTCCGGGGGGGAGGGGAATGCTACCGGTTCTGCCCGGTTCTAAAGAACCGGTAGCTCTGAAGAGCAGCAGACACCAAACTGTTTCTGCGCGCACGTAGTCACTGAACCGGTAGTAACCCCGGTTGAATCCCACCACTGATTAAGTCCACATGTACCTGACTCACAATTTGCACCCAGTCCATAAAGTCAGGCAGGTCTCCTCTTTTTAATTAGGTTTTGGAAAAGAGAAACTGGGCGTCCTTTTTATAAAGCCATTGAAGAAGGGAGACTAGGTATACTGGCAACCCTGGTCACTCTAAGGTTTTGCAGTTTAAAAAGCAAATATGGAATGGAACTGAGATGGACGGTACTGTAGTTATATACGTTGAAGGGGATGCAAGTTTTCTTCGCTAGCCACTATTGCTACAAAACTCTAAAGTTGCTCACAATAAAGTGAAAACGAGGCCTACTTTGCTAATTCTTCAAACAGAATAAAGCTTAACGTTCCTTCAGAGCAGATAGAATATGGGGTCTGGCCAACGAGAGCTGGTGTCTTTTGAAGAGCACTTTGAAAAAGTAAGCACTACCTACGTGTCAATGACTGTCTTGTTAAATGGCTCAAATATCTGCTATGAAGTCGTGGGTGGATGATGGGGAGCAGCCCCGGGTGGCTTCTGAGAGAGTGTTGTGAGTATGAGGATACTCTGAAAATTAACTTTTTTTTTTTTTTTTGCAGATTTTTTTGAAGAATCGGACAGTGAATCAGGTACTTTCCTGGACAATTAGCCCATTTCAAACAATTCCCCAGGGGGTGAATTGAAGAAGGTTTGCGCTTTTAGAAGTATGAAGGATGGGAACAGATGCAGAGCATGGCTTCCAGAGTATTTCCTCTCTCCATTACCTGGAATGATGCATTTTCATTTCTTTCTTCAATGTGCTCGTCTGGGTGTCTGTGCTGGAAAGCTGAATATATGTTCTGATCTGAGTCACATGATCAGGAGGAAGGGGCTTCGAATAGACCAGTCAGCCTCATTCTAATGCACTGTCCACCTTTTCTCCCACAGGGATGCACTGGAGAAAAAATTCCTGATTTCTTTTTTTGGGGTGGGGGGGGTCAGTCTTCAGCCAGATCCAACTCAGTTTTGAAGTTGATAATTGAAGCAATTTTGATCCCATTCTGTCCAATTCTCAGAAAGCTATCCTGCTGATGGGCCACGGTCTTGAATCCCTTTATATAATTTCTTTCCAACATGTTACGCTAGCAGGGAAAACAATGAAATGGCATACCCTATAAATCAGTCAGTCAGTCAATGCATATTAGTGCATAATCGGTGGAACGACCTGCCTCTGGAAATTGCAGGTGCTTCAACGCTGGAGGTTTTTAAGAAGAGATTTGTCTGAAATGGTATAGGGCAGTGATGGCTAATCTTTTTGGGCTCCTGTGCCAAAAATGGTGTGCGTGCTTATGCTCGTGCACTCGCGTGCCAGCACCCAGAAGGCAACGTCCGTGCCCCCTATGCCTCCTGAGTATGCACACGCAACTCCCTCTTACCTGCACAGCACCTCCCAGTTGATTTTCAGCCCCTTTTTCGGCCTCCCAGAGGCTTGAGGAAAGCCTTTGCAGACCAAAAAATAGGCCCATTTCGTCACTTCTGATATTTCTGGAAATGCCAGAAATGACGAAATGGGCCTATTTCAGCTGTGAGACATGCGCATGCACAGTGAGGTAAGTGCCTGCAGCTCGCTTGTTGGCACAAATGGCTCTGCATGCCACCTGTAGCACCTGTACCATAGGTTCGCCATCACGGGTAAAGGGTCTCCTGCTTGAGCAGGTGGTTGGGCTAGAAGATCTCCAAGGTTCCTTCCAACTGTTGTTCTGTTGTTATTATTTTGTGTATGTGGGCATATGTGTCCCTCTCCCTGGTTCATGTCAAAACTACTGGATAACTTTTCAAAAGATACAGCAAATTGGAACTAGAAGAGACTGAAAATTGAGACTGAATTAAGATTGATTGGTGGGTAATGGAATGAGACTTGGTGTACACTTAAACTGAAATATTTCTCTAATGTGCAGTGGATTTCATCTTTCTCTTTTTTCAGACTCCCTGGGAGCGTCACCCAAGTCTGGCCTCTTCACTTTCTCCTCTTGGGGTAACAACCCATTCCTAGCTATGAAGAATTCACAGGACCCCCTTGTTTTAAAAATGTCTTGTTAATGGACACCCTTTGCTTCTTCCCTGCAGTGGATGGAGACCCTCACTTTGTAATAAAGTTGCCACATTCACTGGGGA
This sequence comes from Hydrophis major, assembly GCA_033807585.1. NCBI lineage: Eukaryota > Metazoa > Chordata > Lepidosauria > Squamata > Elapidae > Hydrophis > Hydrophis major. Next base: position 228,438,064 of record CM066329.1, read on the forward strand.
ATCTGTGCTTCACCTTGGATGGATGCTTAGGAGATATCCTGCGGCTGGTGAGCGACCCTGCCACAGGTAAGAGCTGTGATTAGAACCTGCCCCCAGCAGCTCCAGGGGGCTAAAAGGAAAGACAGGTGGAAGACCATAAGCTTGTTTTGGTCTGGTGCTTGGGATAATATGCAAAAATGTTATTCCCCATGTCAAACAACGAAACTAGTGTGAAAAGTATCAGAATAACAGAACAAAATAACAGACCAACAGAGTTGGAAGGGACCTTGGAGGTCTTCTGGTCCAACCCCCTGCTAAAGTAGGAAACTCTATAACATTTGAGATAAATGGTTGTCCAATCTCCTTAAAAACCTCCATTGTTGGCGCACCACAACATCTGGAGGAAAGTTTTTCTACAGATTAATTGTTCTGTCAGGAAAACTTCCATTTTAAACAACCAGCTGTTTCTGAGCATTCTTCCTCTCTAAAATGAAGCAGCTTTAAGTATTTTTAATGATAGGAAGAGTTAAATAATGGCAGTTGGGTTGAAGGCACCTATGGGGGAAAGAGGTGGTTTTTGAGACAGGAGAGGCAGAGAGGATGTTCAGCAGAATGGGTGGAAGAACAGCAACAGTCGATCTTCTGCCTCCATTTTGTTGAAGGGCCAAGGGGGAAAGGAAGAATCTGACAGTTCCCTTTCTTTGCCTTCAGGTTTGTCTGTTAATGGACACCTAATGGGAGCCCCTTCAAGGCCAGGCCACGAAGAACGTCCCCGTACCTATTTGGATGTCATCACCATAGTAGTGGAGCGCCCACATGCCAGCTATGTGGTTAATATAACCCAAAAAGGCATGACACTATATGGAGAGGAAGTGCTGGTCTTGCCCTTAATTCAGCAGGCCACAATCAGTAAGCCCCCTCTGGAAATCTCCATATGGCCTGAGGCCAACATCACTGTCCAGATTGGGTCTACGATTGAATTTCTTGTTCTGCTGCATCACTATAGTCATCCCACAGTCCTGCAGTTGGATCATCTTGGCTTCTATATTATGAAGGGCCAAGGCCTGTCAGCATCAGCAGGCGGCTTGCTAGGTAAGCTATTTTATGAGGAGGGTGACTATCATGTTTTCTAATTCCAAGCCTTCATTTATTTATGTTCTGCCCTGAGCTCCCTCCTTGCTACTTTCCAGAGTACTGTAAATGTAATGTATTCTTAAGAATCAAAGAAGTAATTCTAAAAAAAAAAAAAAACCCAGTATGCCAGCTGGTCCTACATATTAAAAATACAGTCTATTCCCTGTGAGAGCTGGCAACTCACTGATGATATCCATAACTACAATAACATGTTGACTGGGAACTCTGGGTACTGTAGTCTTAACAAATATCGAGATCTCCAGTGTCTTAGAAAGTAAAAATAAGAGCTAAATGACCGGCAACTCCTTTGTTAATGTAGATAGAGAAGTAGTTTTTGCAATGGCTATTTTCTCTTTTTGCCAGGCCAGTTCCAGAATAGCAACATCAGCCTTTCCCCAGATCCATCTCACGGGGGCAAAGTTGCCTGGATGCAAAGCGGTGCAAACAAAGTACTACTCACTGAAGTCTCCAAGGTGCTAAAGGATTCAGTCCAGAGGGCTCATGAAGCCAAGTGCTGGCTGGTGAAGCGCAAGGATGTGGAAGAGTTACTGGGAGCTTCCTACAGCTCCTACCTTGCCTCTAACCTATTGGAAATATGAGCTGCCCCCCTCCTTCCATTCTTTGTCTACAAAAGCTGGATCAGCAGGCTACCAGAATACAGGACCATTTTTCCTGTTCCTCCTTCACCATTTTGGTCACCTATGATGGGAAGAAAGGGAGAAATCCAAGATCTTCTTCTGGACCTTTGTAGTAGGTCCTTGGAAATGGAAGAGATATCGCACTATAATCAAAGAGAAACCAATTTCTCCCTATGTTGTAGGCCCAATCTATCCCCATGCTGTACTGTGCTGATATAACGCAGAAAAGGACATTGTGCTTGACTGCAAATATGTCTTCTGGGCAGCAGATGGAGGGATCTTGAATGCACTTGTTCCTTCTTTTCTCTCTGAAAGGTCAAGAGACCTGGATTTTTGGAATTGGCACAACAGATTTCCCTCCTAAAGTTCACAGCCTTAATTGGAATTGTTAAGAACAAAGAAAGGATGAGGCTTTCTGTGGGCCTCAAATGCTGGCTGAGAATTGTGTGAGATCCACTCCGACCCCTCCATACTGTCCTTGTCTAGCTACGCTCCATGATGAAAACCATAAAGCCAAGACCGATGTCCCCTTTTCAATCAATATACCAACCACAGTGCCACCACACTGCAGTATTTCAGCTCAAATCAAATTGACCAAACCTGTGAGACAAACTGTTGTTCAAAGGTACAACAGAAAGGAAATGACTTAGGCATCCAACTTTCTGGCTCAACTAAAGAAAAAATAGCAGCCCTGAAAATTTCTTCCAACAGCAGGAAAATACAGATGCTACGAGGCATTGAGCAGTTTGAGAGCCATTTTTTAAAACCTGGCTTAATATCTTCTGGGCATGTTTTAGTTATTCAACAATCCAGTTTATGCCAAATGAGCCTTTTCCTTTGGAGTGTTTTGGCTTTGGACAGGTGAACAAGAGTAGGAAGAGTGAGCACTCGTTGTCTTCCTTGTGGCAGGCAGTTTTTCTGAACATGAAACATCCTGGGGAGCAGCTGGGAAGAGCAACCTATTCAAAATACTTCCATCACCAATAGAGAAAAATGTACCAGCTTGGTCAGTTGGCTAGAGGAAGAGTGGTGGGTGGGTTGCTTTTTATCATTTCAGAGGGGCCCCCATTGTTTCATTTGTAGATTTAACCAGACCCCATGTAGCCAAAAATAAATTTACCTTCTGGAGACTAAAAGTAGAAATGGGTAGGATGGCAGCTGGATCCTGTTCCTTTGTGCGACTTGGAAGTCTTTCGCAATTTCTCCTCCCAGAAATCCCGCATCAACAAGGAAACTCAAATTGTTCACCTAGTGTCCTATGCAGGGAAAGCGACTGGTTGTTTTTTTTTAAAAAAAAGAAGGGAATAAAAGCTACTACCGTAATGCACCTGTCAAACATTTTTGCACTAAAAGGTCTTAGCAGAAGTATATAGTCAAACATATGGCAAGCTGAGTGGCAGAATCAAGTCAATCACAGCAATAATCTGACCGATGTGAATCTAGCCTCTGTCCAGGGGTTTTTCCTTCCATCAGCCCTTGTAATCCATACAGTAAAAATCTTAACCTTATAGCTGAGAGATGATAGGCGAAAGCCCTTGGCTCGCTAATTATTTCTCCTTGCAGAAGGTTGGATGATGTTCTACATGATGCTCCTGCGTTATAGGTATATTTCTTTTACCTGTTTTGCTTGTCTGCAGTAAGAAAACTCCCTCAGTTTTGCAGTCGAGAGCCATTCCTTCCCCCCTTCCCCAAGTCCCTGGGGCCCTGCAGCACCCAAGATTTATTATCCTTGTAATTACTGTGGGATCGGACTCTCTTTTTGTGTGTTAATGTGTATTTTACAATTCTTACAATAAAAACAAAAATCGCTGCCCGAGATATTATTGTAAACCTGCAGCTGAAGCAAATATAGGAGAGTAATTTAAGGAAAAGGAAAAAAGGCAATCACCCTTAGCTGGGAGAACGAGACTTTCAGTTTTGCTTGATAAAATAACTTTGGGGTATTAATTTGGTGCCCCCCAAAATCAACCGACCATTACTAATGCCAATTCTGAATAAAAGGTGGCTTGGGACACTTTGCCGGGAGAAACTCTACGTGAGATCTGTGTGAGACACACTTCATGAAAAGTACCAAGGAATGCCCGTATATAAAATAATTAAATGGGTGAACATTCAGTTTGGTTATTTGATGATATAGCAATTTAGATCACCTTTTATTTTCCAATTGGCAAAAAACTGCCCCCTCCCCAAAAGGTTTGGATAGCATTCCTGAATAATTCCCCCAGTGGTGAATCCTTTTAGCACAGCTGTCTTTAAAACAAAAAGCTGTGCATAATAATACCCCCACCCTTAAAAACTATATGGAGAATATATGCCTTGGTCAGAGTGCTGTACCCCCTGTAGTAACTCTTGTGCAAGAAACTGCTATATCTGTAGTTCTGTATCAGACTCTCCAAAACACAAATTTTTGTGGGCAAGTTCTCCCAGATCCCAGTGAAAGCATTTGTTCCGAGAGGAACAGAATCAGAAAAATATATCTCAGGCATATGCCACAATAAACTGAAAGGTTTTCTTTTATTCTAACCCCTGGAAAAAATTATATATATCTAATGTTATATAATTATATATAAATTATATATATATAATTTTCTCCCCTTAAACACACATTTCTAGAGCGAGGCCTAAAAAATAGAATTCAAACATTTACACAAAGCTTGCTGGAGTCTGGTGTAAAAATATGATACACAGCTGTATTAACTGAGCTGTGCTGCTGGGTAGAAACATCTTTTAAGTCTTACTTAGGGGGCATGACGCCCTCCCTGCCGCCATAGAAGGGGGAGAAGGAGAAGGGAGGACAGACTGCTTTATGCCAAGAATGTAAAAAAACAAGCCCTGAAATTAACAAAAACGAGAGATCTGCAACAGGAACAGCTGTGAAACCTACTGGAAAACTTCACATCTGGAGCAGGAAGAATCTGCTAATATTCCACATGGAATCTCCTGGTTGGCAGCCCCATCTGGCAAGTGAACAGTTTCCAACAAAGAGCTGGGATTTTCACCAATTTAAAATACAAACAATCAAAGCAACAGAAGTCCTTTTGCATGTACAGATATGCAAACCAGAGAGGAGGCAGCTTATTTAGCCTTCTGCCTCAACTGCCTTCTTGTACATGCTGCAAATTTTTTATAATTTGCATTACACCGCCCCTCCCTTTTGCATTCTGCAGAAACAGATCTCTCGTGAAGCTCTCAGTCTTTCTATTTTGGATGGATAACGTAAGGTATGATGAACGAATGATTCCCTGCTGCCAAATGACTGGAAGTTTCAAAATTCTCTCGACGGAGAGGGAGTTATTTCCAGTGTCTGCCTACTCCATCCACAAATCCCTGACTGCTGAAAAACAGGGAAGCATCCAGTTCCCTTTGTAAAACAATTGGTTCCTCTCTTGCCCTTCCAAGCTTTGGAAGGATCTCTCCAGAACAGCGTATCTCAAGCGGAGCAATTTAAAGATGGGTGAACTTCAAGAATTCCCCGGCCAAAAGTAGTGCCAGCTGGAGAATTCTGGAAGCTGAAGTCTCAGAATCATTGAAGTTGAGAAATGCTGTTCTGCAAAGGAACCATCTGCTTGTGTAAAACAACAACAACAAGCAGTTACTTTCTGCTGGGAAAAACATTTTTAAAAAGTAATGAAAAAAAGAAAGAAAAAAGAAACACTCCTTGGCATGCCATGGTCTGCCAACAGCAACGAAAGATACAAAGGGCATTTGAAGCTGCTAAGAGGAAAAGATAAAGCCAACATCTGTAAGGTGTGACTTGACAGAAGGAAGGGAGCATTCAAAAGAGGTATCAGCCCCAGAACAAAAAAGGAAATGCAGTGGGTCGAGGTAGGGATGGAGAATCAGTGGGCACAACGAACCCCCCGCCTCCTATGTTGTCTGTCTTTTCAGGAAAACCAGTGTGGTTCGCCTCTGTGTTGAGGTGCTGCCAATCGAGTTCAAAGCTTCCAACAGCAGCACAGGTAGCTCAGACTTGGCTCTGATCCATGTGAGGGAAGGAGAGGTAGAGTAGCGCAGGCCTTGCCCACACGCCCAAGGTCCTGTCAGCCCTCCAAAGACACCAAGCGGTGCCTCCAAGTGGGTCTCTGTGCCTCACCCAACTTCTGCTGTCCAAGAGCTGGGCATGTGGTCTGGAGCTGACATGGGGGATGCATTCAGAGGAGTAGCTTGCCATTGCGATGGATCTTGAGGATGCGTCCCAGTCGCTGCTTTGCTGTCGCTAAGCCCTTCTTGGGGCGTTTTCCTAAAAGGGGAAGGGGAAAAAAAAAGAGTTATCATTCTAACTAGACAACCATTTTAGAGATATTTCCTTACCAGATTTCTTAAGTGTCTTTAACCATGGCAGAACTTATGTACTTGAATGTACTTGAAAGGTCCTTTTAAAAAATTCAGGGAAATACTCAGAGATGTATCTGCCTTGAAAGTAGTCCATGTTGAACTGTACAGCAGGGGTCCCCAACTCCTGGGCCGTGGCCCACTACAAAGCTATGGCCCGCCTGGAACCAGGCCATGCGAGTGGTGGGCTGGCGCATGCGGGCATGTGCACAACTCGACTTGTGCAAGTGGCAGGCCAAGAACGCACATGCGCGTGAGCACGATGGCCTGCTGCATGTGTGGGCTGGTTCCCCACCGGGTCTCCAAGCTGTGATGGGTGTGTATTGCCACTGTATAGTGAAACATCAGGAACTGACCACCAGAAATGTTTTATGACATTTTGCTTGTCATAACATGTTTTATGAAATTTGCCAAATTTCAGTTCCACAGAAATCGCAGGTCGTGGATTTTGGATGCATTCTGTAAAATGGTCCATCTGGTTCAAACAAGTTTTGCCTCATGAGGCACTGTTTCATCTAGTTAAAAAGTTAGAGAGACAAGAGTTTTAGAAGTACAGAGGTTTGTTCAAGTCATCAAACCAGTTTATTTTTCTTGTGAAAAAAAGTCTCTGCTGCTGTGGAGGATGAAGTGCTTGCCAGCTACAGAATGAATCCAAGGCGAACATGAAAAATGGCATCTGGTTTCTTTCACCTGCTTGCTTTCCACTTGGGAGCCAAAAATTCCCACGAGGGAACAAGAATCTCATCTTCTCTCACAACGGTCAGCAAACTATTCAAAAAAATTCTCAATGGGGAAACCATGAATTCCATCTGTGTGATTACACAGGAAGAATGAGTCTGGATCTTGCCAGGATCCAGTGGCTCCTGCCTGCCTCGATTCACACCTGCCTCAGTTTCCTTACTCATACAATATACTTTATTCTTATAAGGAATGTTCACAATGCTATATAATTAATGCCAACTTCAAAAGTGCTACACAACCCACTAGTATTATCCCAAGTGAGATACTCAAGGTGAGGCATTATTTGAACTGATAACTTTCTTTGAATGCAGCAAAGCTGATAATAGGTAATACCACTAAGTGTGTTCAGTATTTGATTGCCCAGAATGCATCCTACGAAGGACCAGCCCAAGCCATATTCTTCCACCAACAACAATCTCTCTCTTCCTGTGGCAAAAATACCTCGTGGCAGATCTTAGTCAATTAGAACCCTTCCCTAAACAACATCAATAGGATTGGCCTTTCCCTTTCAAAGCCCATATATACAAGCTTACCCTGTGCTACTTGAGGACCTGGTGAGCCAGCTGAGGGGCGCCGCTGGGACAAGAAGACCCCTGGGGCCATAGGCGTGGAGCCCCGGTTCACCTGGGCCATTCCAAAAACATTAGGCCGAGCGGTGTATTCATGATCCACCAGGCTGCCAGCAAACTGCTCCTGTTTCACTTCTGGCGGAGGGGTGGGCACAGGGGCCTCCAGCTCAGGGTCTGGTTCCTGGGGGACGGGGGATGGGGGTAGCACATCTGGCTCCACTTCTGCTTCTATCAGTTCTGGCTCTGGCTCTGGCTCTGGCTCTGGCTCTGGTTCTGGACTAGGAGCTTTTGGAGATGGTAGTTTCCTTTTCACTGTGAATTTCCGTCGCTGCGACTTCTGATGTTCCTTAAAAGGAAGAGAAAAGAGGCAGAATCTTTTATGCAGAGCTGCAGTGTTTAAGACCAGCTGGGCATGGGCAGCTCTGCTAGAGATTCCTGTTGCTCCTGCCTGGCTGAATCCATTAACGGTGCCAGGAAATGCTTGAAAGGATACTTACACAATTGAATTCCCATTCAAGAACACTGAATGAACTAGCTATCCTAAATTCAACACACACACATACACACAGAATCTGAAAGTAGGGCTTTAGCAACTTATGGGATGATGCTATCCTATGAAATATGCTGCTCTGGCTCTTTTGGAATAAATTTTGCTATATTTGTGTTCATTATTTATTGTTTACTTGTTATAGTTCCTGAGTATATTGACCTGTGCTATGTACCATTCAGTCTTTTGAGTGTGATGGCATAGAAAGGGAATAAACACATAAACAATCAGTCACTCCACTGAGCGTGGTGAGAAATATACTGAGAAAAACCAGTACATAGAAGCCAGCGCTCTCATTTTAACAATGAGCATGCTTTCTATTGAACAACAATTCTATCTTCCTGAAACTCCCCAAGCTTTCCTCACTGACGAAGCAAATGTTCTACTGAAGAAGGCCACCCACCCGAGGATGAGTCTTCTTGGGTCTCTCAACCGGCTCTTTCTATCCATAAACCAACCTGGCCGTTTACCTGCTGAGCCAGTTTAGCTGCTGCAGCTGCCAGACCGGTCTCGACAGATGCCACTCTGGTCCCTTCACGGACAGGGCGGTCTTGCTTGGGTAACGTGGGGGTCACCCGGGCTGTGAAGAGGGAAAGTTCACAGAAGAATTTTTCTATTCCGCCTTCTTCCAGTCGTGATGATTTCCACTTATGAGGAATGGTAATACCCAGATTGCCACTTTAGGCTGAAGAATTCTGGGAACTGCAGTCCCGAGATCCGAAGCACCCCAAGATGAGGAGAGGCTGCACTATTTTCTCCCACTTGGTATATACTGTATATAAAACATATCCTTTGCCTACAAACCCATACACTCAAGAATAAGATAATGGTGGCTTTATTTATTAGCAATCCATAATATCTGGGCTACAAATCTGTTAATTAAGGCCTCACAGCTCTCACAGATGCAGTGCTCGCTCTGAAATGCTTACTTGTCACAGGCAAAACACAAAGGAAAAAAGAAGAATGATTTGCATTTGTGAATAGAGCTAAGTCAGATATACTATGGAACCAATTGAGGGAAGGTCTATCAAAATTAGCAAAGCTAGGTTGCAGAGCTCAGTGTTGTTTTTTTAAAATAAAATCCTTTAAAAAAAAAAACCCTTCCCAATATACTCAAGCAGGTTTGCCTTAAATTATTACTATTACAATGAAAACCCACTCCTCCAATTCCCCTTTCAGATATCAGCAAAACCAGAAAGATCTCCATATTCAGAATCGTGGCCTTCCAGGCTTTTCTACAAACTGTAATAAGGCAAAGCTGCAATATAGGTTGTCTATGCTCAGTGTAGTTTTTGGTTAAAGCAGAGAAAGCCCACAGCTCTACCTATAGTCTTTCCATACTTCACAGAAACAAAAGGTAAGTTCTACGATCATATCATTGTGCTTTGTATATTTCCAAGAATTACAACCCAGTTCACTCTATAAATTGCTGTTCCTGGGATGATCAACAATCAGCACTGCACAATAAAATTCCATCCTCAAGTACAGTAAAAATGTCTTCAGCAATTCTGCTAGCATTAGAATCCTCATTACATTTTTCACCCCAAATACTTTTAGGTATATTTTCATGTGCAAAAGGGTTAGAAATTTGCTTTTTAAAAGAACTATCCCCAGGGAATTGTGGTTTTTTTTATCCCTTTGTATAGACTCGCATTAAATACAGACCATCTGTTACAGGTGATGGATGGTTACCTTTAGGACTCCACGGAGCATCATCCGTGCATTTTTTCTTCTTTGGCAGTGATTTCAAGGCTGGGTCATCCTCATCTGATTCCAAGGATGGGTAAACTACAGAGGGATGCAGTTGGATATGAATTGCAAATTTTTCAGGTCTGAATATATGGGAGGGGCAAACAAGAAACTGTGATTGCAATGGGGCCCATGAAGGGAAGCTAGATTTCTCTGAGGACAAATGCTTTATTGCTATAAATATAAGTCCTTCTCTGCTCAATTTATATCAATCAGGTATCTTTTCATATATTATAGAGTAGCTCCTTTTCACAAAACATGGATCTTTTTGATGCAATATTTTTTAAAACAAGATAAGGGGACATGTTTGGTTCTTGCAGAAAACCAAAAGCCTGCATATAATTTTGAGTAGCAAAGTCTGTAAAGACAGGAGGATGAAAAATGGAATTAAGCTGAAGTCAAGCAAGAAGTCAAACAGAACAGAAGTCAAACAAGACCAAATTATCTACAGCAGGGGTGTCAAACTGGATTCCTTCGAGGGCTGGATCAGCATTGTAGGGGATGGTGAGATGGGATGGACGCCTCCTGCAGCACCCTGCAAGAGTCCTTCAGATGTGCTGAGGTTTCCACTCAAACTGAGGTTTCCACTCAAAGCCCCATACCTCAGGAGACCCCTAAACCAATGACGACGTGCTTATTGAGATCAGTGGATTTTTACCTGAGAAGACCTACATAGGGAACAGTGTAAGGGGGCAACCTAGACATGTCTACTCAAACAGGCCTCCTTGGAATTGCAATAGACTTCCAGGGTTCCATCTTGGCAGGTGTTGTACAGGTGGTATAACTGTATATTAAGATCCATACTTTGTAATGCACAGCACTCTTCCAGGCCAATAGATTTCAAGTAGCCTTTTAACATTTCTGCCCAGGAGAAAAAAAAAAAAGCCCTATTTTTCTTGTCAAACCTTCCAACAGAGAAGTAAAACTCTTTCCATTCCTTACTGTATTCAGCATCCTTAAAACAGGTGCCCAGGCTCTCCTGCTCATCCATGCTGGCCTCTTCCTCGCTGTCTGTGCTGTGATGAGCCGATCGTTTGATGGGCCTCTTCCCTGAGCGCTGTGTGCCAGAAGCTCCCGCAGAGCCACGTTCATGCCCAGCTGCCAACCAAGCCTGCAAGCTGGAGGCCCCTCCTGAGGATGACGACTGGAGGTTGGCCATGCACAACATGCCTTGGATGGCTTCCTGAGTACTGGGAGATGCAGGTGCATCACTGGGGAGACAATAGAAGTGGAATCCTGATTGTGTCAGCACTGGGACACAACATGCAACATAGTTTTATCCAGCAAACCTCTGAAGGTTTGGAGAAGTAAGGGACTGGGAAGTGTTTAGAAGCAAGCCTCTAAACACTTCTCAGTACCTTAGACAGGTCATAGGTATACTCTGTGCACTGACAAAATAGCAATAGCAATAGCACTTAAACTTATATACTGCTTCATAGTGCTTTACAGCCCTCTCTAAACTGTTTACGGAGTCAGCCTATTGCCCCCAACAATCTGGATCCTCATTTTGCCAACATTGGAAGGATGGAAGGCTGAGTCAACCTTGAGCTCTGTCGGGATTGAAGTCCTGGCAGTAGACAGTGTTAGCCTGCAATAGTGCATTCTAACTACTGTATCACCTCGGTTCAAATATTACCTCAAAATATGTTTTCATAATTTCTCTTGCAACTTGGATATTTGTACTAGTGCTTCCTATTAAGGCTAAAAAGAAGAGGAATTGTGATCTAACCAATCTGGATGACAGAAGGTGAAATCTATTTAAACAGACCTAATGCTGTTTAAAGACCAAAAAAAAAATAAAAATCTGAAACTCATTTATTCTAAATCCCTAAGTTATCAAAGCCCTCTGAGATATAATGAACAGAAAAACATGAAAGGGTTTCATCTTGGTTTCAATCATTGCAAATGTTGAGGATGTTGCTTGACGTAGCAGCAGATCTCTGTCAACAGGAAACTGGTGACCAAAGAGAGTCATTTTGTGCATCCCACTCCTTGCTTCCACCCTTCTTTGGGTTTGGTGGAAGGGAAAAACCTATGAAATCCACCTTCTGAGGGGCCTATAGATGCATTTCCTGCACCTGCATGTGCCTGAGGTAAAATCTTAACAGTTTAAGAACTGAGGTGGAAAAGGTGCAAAGGGGCAGTTGGAAAGGTACTCTTTGGCTCCCTGCTTCGTAAGCCTCGCAAGACTCTGTTACCCCCTCAAACACCAGAAAAATCATTTGCTGATGAGAACAGGAAAGAGCCTACTTGGAATGTTAAAAATGTTGTTTTTGAGTATTAAAAAGCAGTTTACCAGGGATTAAAGAAATAGATGGTCAACTACTAATTGTTAAAATCAAACTGTGCTGTACATAGCTCCAGTGCCTCCTTCATAGCAGGCAAACAAACAGGCAAGGCTTTGGGGTTTGCCAAAATAGCAGAGCTCCAAGAGATCCCATGGTCTGGCTTGCCACATACACATCCCGGGAAAACAGAAACAACAGCCTTTGAAAGATTATAAACCACTCCACACGCACACACTCCCGAGTCCTCCTGAGTCCCCATCTCACCTCAGCTCATCATAGTCAGCACCGCCAACCTGCCGACTGGCTTTCAGCAGGTCCAGGATCCCCCCAGCACTACTGCTGCCTTCCAACTGGTCATCACCAGAAGCATCCTCCTCTTCAGTGGTGTAGTCCTCCTGCAGACAAAATAAATCTTGTTTTAACAGGAGGGCAATTTGCTAGGCAAATGGGTATCCTGCCTATCTGCTCCAGCAGCACAACAGTGCAAAGGCTAACACAAAGTGAGTGTCATTTGAGCCAAGTGTGCATCTGAAGCTCAAGAGCAGCAACATTTCAACTGGACCCGCAATTCCTTACCATAGTTAGGCAGAGGGAGAGGGCCATGTTCAAAATTGTACATGATTATTCCTCAGGGAAACTTGGATCTTTACCAATATGACCAACAAAGTAAACATTTCTTAACCATTTCTATCTGAATTGGTTTCACTGGGGATGTTCAGTGCTTGATGAGAAACTTCTCATAACTTTTTCAAGCTTTTAAAAATTGATCCTTGAGCCAACCCCACTTGTAGTGCCTAATGTCACAATTGACTCCCACTCCTAGATGGTGATCCTAACCGGTTGTCACAACTCCACAATCCTGATCGTGAGTACCAGACTTACTTCAATGTCAAACTCTACTTCCCCTGGCTCTCGCACTTTATTTGGGTCGGAGCAGGGTTTGGCTCGTGGCAGTTTCCGAGGAAATTCTGGAATTGGAAGAATGCACACGTTAAAATATGTTCCTGAAAACTCAGGAAAGGCTGGGAAATCATACAAGCTGTGAATCAAACAGAAATGTTTTTATTCCTCAAAGAGAGACATGTGTGGCTCTTGTGACTCAGATAATTGTGATATATATATATATATATATATATACACCCACCTGCCTAGGAATCAGCCCTGCAAACTGTGATTTAGGTAATAGTTACCCTACACACTCACCTACATAGGAATCTGCCTTGTAAATCATAGTGGGACTTATTGCCAAGAAAACATATACTGAACTCACTTGCCATTTTATAAATTGATAATAATGATAAACAATTAGGAATGCAACCTAAGCTTTGGAAATCAACAAGTTCCCTCATAACCATCTGAAGCAGATGTGGAAACTGTGTAACCTCTTTCAATGAAAGTAGAAGGTCAAAGATGAAATAAGAGAATGGAATTTAGGCAACCACTAATGAAGTTGAAGATAAGGAAGGATCATTCATAAAAGAAAACAGAACAGCAAATCACATTTTAAACTGTAATCACACTCCAAAAATATGTTTAAAAACCAAGGCTATAGCAGAGAATACAGAATTTAACTTCTCTAAAACTCCAGCTTTAGTTTTTATAAAATAATTTTCACGGATTAGTGACAGTGTTAACCACAGAACAGTCAGTGTGTTGGTGGTAATTATTTTTAAGTTGTTGCCATTACACTGATGTGCCTGAAAGCAACTCGTAATAAAGAAGCCAATAGCTCTTAGCACACAGATGATGGGGTTTTGTCATGGCAAAGAAAGCTGTGTTTATCTGCATATCTGATTCAGACTGTAGAAGAATCTGGGTTCTTCTCTTTCCCTCCAACCTGGCCTCAAGCACAGTGCATGCACAATGCAGCCTAACTCTGAGCTTTGTCCCAAAAGACATTTTGAAGGGAGGCCTGGAACAGAGATGAAGGAGACAGCCAAAAGAATGGCCAGAGTTAGCACAAGTGAACATGGAAGAGGTATCTACCCAACCCAAGAGAAATGCATCCACCCTAGAGAGCCACCAAGCAGGGATGGAAGGTGCCACATACTGGAAAGCTTCTTGTGCAGCAGCAGATTCCTCCTTTCCCTGCGTGGCGTTTCGTCGATCTGCAGATCCTCCTCAGAGTCTATATCCGGGGCTTCTGCATCAGAAGGGCTGGCTGGGGCTCTCCTTTGTGATCCTTTGTGGCTCCGGGTGCGCTCCGAGGCTTTGATTTTCCTGCCCAGGGGGAAGGGAGGGGAGGGAATGGGAGGAGGAGAAACACCAAAACTGACAAGGCTGACCTGGTCTGATGATCTAATCATTGAAGGGTATTATGCAGCCCATAATATATTCTCTGTTGCCCTTGCTGGATCAGCCCTACAAAGTTTGGGAAATGATTATTTTTCTCTTCAAGACTGAGATGGTATTCTTGCTAAGAGTCCCCTTACTGAAGCTAGGTAGGATCCTTGGGTTAACCTATACATGGGGAATACAAATCTCTGCTCTGCCTTTATGCATAGACTGGTCACCCTTCAGCTTCACCCTTCTTTCAGCCCTGAAGAGTTGCTGGATATAACCAGAGGGGCAGGGAGGAGGAGGAAGAACAGCAGCACCCACTTCACTGCCCTGATCTCCTCAGAGGAAGGGAAGGAGATAACATAAATATACTCAAGGCAACAAAAGATTCCTCCAGAGGGTAACATAGAAGAACGAGGTTTAACCTTAGTCAAGTGAAACGTTTTTGCTGCTGTATATTATTCTTACCAGCAACTCAATGTTTAAATGTGGGCCATCTCTTGCAACAAACTCGGCCGGTAACCACCTGCCAATCTGCTCACTCCTAGGCTCTCAAATCCTGGTCTTACTGCCCCTCCCCCAATTGCTGACAGCAAAGGAGGTTTTGGCAGGGCTCTTTCTTCTCAGCATGGCCATCTGCTCACCAACATGGCTTATGAAGGAGGAGGAGCTGCTTGAAAAGCAGAAGTGGAAAGCTCCATCTTGCCAAATGTCTATGTTACACCCTGATGACCCAGAGTGCGCATACACTGGAGGTCCATTCTGGAATACTGCTGAGGGCCGATTCAGCTGCTGGCTGCCTATCTCTTTCACGCTGAAAAAAATGGCTCTCAGATGGCTAGGAATCTGAACCAAGTCATCATTACTGAAGTTATCAGAGTTTACCCATCTATGTCACTATTTTGTTTCTGGCCCTACCTCTCACCCCACCCCTCGAAAACATCTGAATCCCATCTCCAGAGGCTAACCTGGTGCCTCGACCATTGGCCACCACCATGGACAGCTCTTCCTCTGTCAGATCAGGTTCTCCATCTGTATCATCCAGGCTGGAACTTGGCAAGTCAAACTGGGCAAGGAAAAGAAAGAGTGTTGGCTGGTATATGCTGAGGTCATAGGAGGCAAGACAGGAGCAGGAACAGATCGTAAGCCTGCCCAACCGGGTCCCAAATCCCCCCAATGGGACCACCTCCACTCCACCTTTTCTCCCACTCAGCATGCACAGCAATACCAGTGGCACCTCACCTCCTCCTGGCCAGGACTCTCTGCACGTTTCAAGCTCTGCTGCCTCTTGTACTTGCGCAGCAACTCTAGTTCCAGGGCTTTGACAGATGCAGCATCCTTTCGGCTGCCTTTCTTGCCCGGCTCCTTGGGACTCTGATCTCCCTTTTTGGCAGCTGCTGCACCAGGCTGGGCGACTCTCTGCAGGCCAAATGGGCTGCCAGTCTTCCCAATGTTCTGCTGGAATATATCCTGGAGGAGCGAGAGCACAAACGCCCCCCAAGGAAGCATCACAAACCCTTCATTTGGACTGGAAGCGACCACCCCTGCTGGGTTCAGCATCACAGAAACACAGCTGCAATTTTCCTGGGGGGTTGGGGAGGGGCAAGGCTTGCTAAGATAAAGTCGAGCTCCTCCCCAGACACAATGAACAAATACTGCCAACCGATTAAAAGATGCAAAGGACTGCCTGAGATTAAAAGCAAAAAGGGAGTTCTTAAGATAGGTTGCTTCGGCTTTTATACAAGGAAACTGCAACTTTATGGACCTAAAACAGACACTCTGTTCTCAAGCCCATCACAGAGTATCTCTTAGGCAAGCTCAGAATTTGCCAAACCGTATTATTAGACTCTTAGTGGATTCCTCTGCACATTGTCATTTAGGGTAGGGTAGCTGTTTAAAAAACCAGCGGATGTCTGGTGCCACTTTGAAACAGAGAGAGCAAACTTGCCAGCTCTCTCAGGCACATTGAGGGGCCAGAATATGTATTCTGCGGTGTGGTATAAACAGCCAGGCTGCAGACTCTGCCGTGGCTGCTCTGAGCACACCGGGTACC
The DNA here is from genome assembly GCA_033807585.1 of Hydrophis major. Lineage (NCBI taxonomy): Eukaryota > Metazoa > Chordata > Lepidosauria > Squamata > Elapidae > Hydrophis > Hydrophis major. The sequence continues at coordinate 228,454,374 of CM066329.1, forward strand.
TAAAGCCAGTAAAACTTCATACTACTGTGCCTGGGGTGAATGTGAGGTGCCCCTATTTCCACCAGGACACTTAACATGCAGATAAGCAAAACCCGAACTGAGAATTTCCCACGGTATGTCCTTGACTGTTGTTCCTTGCTTGAGTGCAGTTTGGGAATGGCTTTGCCGAAGGAATTCCTGCCTGCCAGGAAGCTGGCCATTAGAGTCATGCATGGGAGGATACAACTTTCAGTTTCAAGGAACAAAGTGGGATAGACAAACAGCCTGCAAAATATCTTCATAAAAGCTCAACTTTGCATTATTAAGCAACAGAACTATACAAGTAAAATTTCTTGGTAGAAAATGAGTTGTTTTAAACAGCAGAACTTCAGGATTCTTGGCCAGTAGTCTTTTAAGCTAATCTATCCACAAAACCCAAAGCATGATCTTCTTATGTTTAGTTGTAAGATATGTGCCAGATATGTTTCGGTACTTTGCTTCCCACAGAGGTGCTTTCAACTGAAGAGCAGGAAAGCCAACGAGCCTCTTGATACTCACTTCCACCAGTCGGATCTCCTTGGCCAGGTCTTTGATGAGTTGTGCTGGACGTACTGTCCCAGGAATTTCTTCTTCATGCTCAGTCAAGGCCTGGGAAGAATAATATCTAGTCTACTTTTCTCTCCAAAATTGAAACATTGCTGAAGACCACAAAGACTTTCCCCAATCTACTACTTTCTAGACTTGCTGAATTACGACTCTTATAATTCCCTGGCAGGATGACTGTGGTCGTCAGCCTATAACTGAGCCACTCTGGGCTGCTCCTGGGACAGAATATTCTCCGCTAAATCAGTCTTCCATGCCAAGAGAAGTCGTACAGGTAGTCCTCGAGTTATGCCCATAATGGAGTTATAAATCATAATGGTTGTAAAACAAGTCGGTCATATGAATGACCCAATTCTACATTTTTTTGTGGTGATTGCTCAATGAATGCAGCGGTTGTAAGTTTGAGCGCCACAGTTGTTAAATAAACCCACTGTTTGCTGTGGTAGGGTTTGTTAAAAACCATAAATGCCAGGTTTGGGCAATATCTTGCAAAATATAGTCAATGAAACGCTGCAAATGGCTGTAAACATAGCCATATTTCCGAGCACCCAAAGTGCTGTCACATAACTGGGATGGAGGGGGAAGAAACTGTCAGAACTTCGGATCCAAGTTGTAAGTCCCCTTTCCCAGGACCTTCTGGATCCTGATTGTTACCCAGCTCAAACACTAATGAGTTATTCTCTCAATAATGTACCTCTTTTTTAGTCCAGGAGCGAAATGCGGTATTGAGGGCTTTGGCCCCATGAGCCAAATAGGCAGCTGGGTGCCTACGGTTTTCCCGAAGGCCTGTCAGGAGAAAGAGAGAGGGAGAGAGAGGGAGAGTGCATCAGTGGTGGCCATTCTCATGAGCCACAGGGACAAGGGAGGATAGTAAAAATAGGCAGACTCAAAACTTACCTCGGAAGATATCCAGGAGATGTTTGCCAACGTACCAGCAGATAGTTTCAAAGTTGGGGAATTTGAAGAGATCAGCTGTGCTGAGGCGCTTTTCAATCTCATAAGCCCTGGGAAGGAAGGAAGGAAGGAAGGAAGGAAGGAAGGAAGGAAGGAAGGAAGGAAGGAAGGAAGGAAGGAAGGAAGGAAGGAAGGAAGGAAGGAAGGAAGGAAGGAAGGAAGGAAGGAAGGAAGGAAGGAAGGAAGGAAGGAAGGAAGGAAGGAGTTAACTGAATGTAACATCTTGCATGAAGAGGAAATAGCTTCTGTAAACAATGCTAATTTGCAAGACGCCTCTCCTCAGATGATTTGGTCAACAGTTGCTAAACAGAGCCACAAGAAACTATCTAGGCACTAAACACTAATTCTTCTGACTTACTCCTGGGTTCTAGTCAGCATTGCTTTAGGCAACTAAGATTTTATGAGGCATTCTCTAAGGACTAGAAATACAAGTATTAAAAAGAAACAGGTAGTCCTTAACTAGGATCACAACTGAGCCCAAAATATCCATTGGTAAGCAAGGCAGTTGTTAAGTGAGTTTTGCTCCATTTTACGACATCATTTGCTAGTTAAGTGAATCGCTGCAGTCATTAAATGAATCTGGCTTCCTCATTAACTTTGCTTCTCAGAAGCTAGCTGGGAAGGTTACCCAAGATAATCACATGATTCTGGTACACAGAAAATGTCATAAATGCATGCCAGTTGCCAAGCACCCGAATTTTGATTACATGATCATGGGGATGCTACAATGGTCATACTGTAAAAACCAGTCTTAAGTCACTGTTTTCAGTGCTATTGTAACTTTGTGTAGCCCCTAAACAAATGGTCGTAAGGCGAGGACTATGTATATTTAATTCTTCAATCAATATTAAGTTTGGTAGGTGTTTCTACTCCCACATCCAGGATCCTTTCAAGAAATGATGTTATGCAGGCCAGATCACTGCATTCTCTGCTTTAGTACCATCCACGTTAATAAGCAATAACTCTCTTGAGGATTTTCAGAAGGAAACTTTCCCAGACAAGTTTGAAGTCGAAGAATGAATCTGGGACCTCCACCCTCTACTCCCAAGTCTTGGCTTTTCCCTTGATATTTCCCTCAGATGCTCAGGGGTGACCAATCGCTCCCAGCCAAGCTTACTTGAGCTGCATCTCAATGTTGAGACTGTGTAGAAAATTGCCTCCAAAGGCCAAGCAGTCCACGGGAGTCAGCACAGCATGGATCCACCCTGAAAAAACAAGAGGTGGTAAAATGATCAACTGCTGCTCAAGGACATTGACTGACTGGAAAAGAGAGGAAGCAGCTGTTTCTGGCCTGAAATGTCAAAGGAGAAAAAGGACTTAAGGCATTTGCTATTCTACATGACCCAGCTATTATCTTCCATGGTTTCTACCCACCCAGTAACACTGGGCAGAGTCAATGCAGTTTGGGTCCCCTCAAGCAATATCATCCAATGCCAACCAGAGAGCAGGGCTTCTTGGCCATGTGTCCTGCCTCCTGGAAAGGTATCTTTGCTGAGATCCATGTCTCTCCCTCTCAGGCCTTGTGATATGGAACTTGATGGAAGATGTCTTTGTTAGAGGAACTGGGCTTGTGCAGATCCACAGGGTTTTCCTCTTTTTATTTATTCTTTTTTGTGCTTTAAACCACCCACAGTAATTTTGGAGCCGGGTGGCCCGTAAAACCCAAAGAAAGAAATAAACCAACACTGAACCTTTACATATAAATAGCCCTTTCCCAAAGTGATCTACAAATTGTCACACAAAATGGCAGCCACAGGAAAAGAAGCAGCCCAGAAAAGAGAAAATCAAATGCCCAAAACCGCAACAGGAGGAATGATGCTGACTGGGAATGATATATGGTCAACCAGGTTTTGGGGGGCTCTTACCTGTTGGTATGAAGAGGGTCTGGCCCTGGCGGACAGGACAGCGATAGCACCTATCCACTTGGTCCCCAAAGAACATTTCATTCTGATTGGAGGAGCTGCTCCATGCCTCAAAGAGTGTCAGGTTAGCCGCAGTGGGACGCACCAAGTAGAAGATCTTCTCTCCCTGCGGGGAACAATGTAGAATAAATTGCCACACAGAGTCTCCTCCCTCTTTTTCCAAAATGATAAAGTCAAGAGAACAAGGTGCACATAAATAAGGGAAAGATTGATGCAATAAATCATGGAGACATTGGATACTTTGACACTAATCTTTACATGGGGATATGTCTCATGGACAATTAGACTGTTCCAAACCTCACATTTCAGAGGCAGCATTTCAAGAGTAACAGAATTACAAACACCTTCTTTGCCTGTGTCAGCTTGCGCTGTCCCACAGATAATCCTACCCAGTAATTTTACCAAGCATTCTCTGCATGATTCTTTTTTTTTTTTTTTTTTTTTACAAATGATGGTATAGCTTTTTTCTTCTTTACATTATAACTTATATTCAGGACCATATGTCCTTTATACATGAAGGAAATCAAAGACCACAGTGCATGCCAAGGTCTGGGCCAAGAACAATTGAATTCTAAAGAAGAGGTGTGCTAAGTAAGACTATATGCATAACTTTCTATATTTTGTACGGTCTATAATGAGGGACATGAAGATATACAGTGTACTGAAGTACAGTTTTCTGGCTGCTGAAAATCTTTGCTTTGTTTCTGGTTACAGCTGCAAATTTCTCAGGCCATAAGGACTAGTTTGCAAATGACAGCAGAGATTTTCCAGGTGCTGAATTCTGCAATTATCATCCAAATGTGTCTTTCTGTGACATAAACACATTTTTTGAATTGTAAATCAACATTTCATGGCCTATTCCAAATAGAGTCCAAAAATAATACCTCCACTCTTCCCCAGGCTGTGCCTTCTGTGCTGGATTTCAAGCTAGCAGCATCCCCAGAAACCTTTCTTAAAACATGCATGTGCCTTCAAGTCAGTGTTGATTTCTGTTGATTGCCTGAACTAATCCCTGCTAATTTTTTTGCCAAGATTTTGGAAGTGACTTGCCCATGCTTTCTTCTTAAGGCCAAGAGAGAATGGCTGGCCCAAACTAACCAGCTGCCTTTGTGCCTAAGACAGGACTGAAGTCATCACTTCCCAATTTCTAGTCTGATGCTTTAACCACTAAACCAACTAGGTTCTCATCTTAAAACATGAGAAATAGATAAATTAAAACAATTACATCCCTTCTTCTGTGGATTCAGTATATTTTCTTCACATTGACACCCCCACAAAATGCTTTTGAACTCTTTTAATAAGAATCCTTATCAGACATTAATAACAAAAAAAATAATCATGTGGCTGCAGTATGAAGCCAAAAAAGGCATTCCAACAACCTGGAGTCCCTGTGGCAAGAATGAATTTAATGTTGCCTAGTTCTCATTTGCCCTAGGGAAATTCACTAACTGATCTGACTGCACTATGCCACACCAGAATGTAACTTTGTGACTTATTTTATGCTGCTACTCCAATTACTCTTACTTTCCTCCTTCAATTACACCAGTACAAGAAAACCTTGAAAACTAAAGACGCAGTGGGAAGACCATTCAAACATCACCAAGGCATTCTGCCAGTTCTGAAGCTTTGCATAAGGATCCTTCTTCTATCCCATATACCAGATTCTTACCCGTAGGACATGGTACCAGACAGAGGTGCCCCCAAAGTCAATGTGGAAGTCCGTGTAGCTGTCCCGCACCCCCATCAGGCAGTACTTTTGTACGCTGGGACGCTCAAAGACTGACTCTCCTGGCCACAGGTTCTCCACCCAGGACAACTTGCGCACAATCTTTGGGGTCTCCACCAAATTAGACAACCTGAAAAATTTGCAAAGGCAAATAAACAACCTCATTGCCTTCCAAAAGACTCCTGAGAATGCTTTCGGGTGGCTGGTGGAGACTACCTCCTGATGCTTAAATCCATGGTCTGTTCCTTTCCCAACCCTCCACCACTGCATCTAGGGAAATATGGCAGGAAGAAACATCTCCATCCTCATTTGTGAGAAAGGAATAGTTACAACTCAGTGTCTTCCAAATAATAATAAAAGTAGCGCTTGAGTTATAACTGTAACAGAGCTTGCCCATTATTTTGTAAGTTGTAACAGTTGTAAAATGGGTCAGTCACATGACCAATTTAATTTTATGCTCTCTTGCAGTGGTCATTAAGCAAACCCAGTGGGTGGCTGTGTGAATGAGCAGTCGTTCAGTGAACCCATTATTTACTGTGGCACGGTTTCAACTGTCTGATGCTGCAACTGAGCACCCAAGCCGCAGTCATGTGACCCTGTGGGGAAGGGCTCCTGACCATCAGAATTTAGGATTTAGGTTGTAAGTCCCCCTTTTCAGGCAGGTCATAACTTTGAACAGTCGTTAAGTGACCAGTTGTAAATCAAGGACTACCTGTGATTGATTTCTCAGAATGTTCAGCTGGTATTAGCCTTCACCTCCCATTTGAAGGGTGGAACAAAATGGAGCCCCTTAAGGCTAAATAAAACCATTCTGGGGTCGGGGGGGGGGAAATAATACATCTTGATGCTAAAACACAGGATCTTGTAGATCCAAGTTCTCCCAACGTGGGCGGGGATGGAGAGTAGGATAAAAATAACTGGACTGCTTTTGCTGTCTCATTCACCCTTTCTTGCAACCTCCCTGTACTTTTTTACCTGGTTTCTGAGAATTCCAGACTGATGACATTGAGCACTTTCTCTCGGCGGCTGCTACAGTAGTAGCTGACAAAGTCACCCAGGCGCATCTTGAGGTCAGCTTGGCGTGTCACATCAATGACATCAATCTCCTTGTCTGCACCTGTTAAGAGATACACCTCAAGTTGAGCATGTCAGCTGGGAGGAAGCAGCAGCAGCTATATTTCCCTGCATTGTGCCTCTGAGGTAGACTGTGGGACAGGCAGAAAACTAATTGGAAGCTTAGTGATGCAAGCATCTCCCTCTAGTGGTCCTTTCCTCCAGCACCCTGGTCAGCAACTCCAACTTATACCCAAGGGCTAGAATGTCATTTTGTCAGAGGCTGCTAGGCTGCTTACTACACACATACGTATCTACTCTTACTTTCAAAATTCAACTAAGGATTTTCCCTTTCCAAACCCTGCATTCATACAAATGCTTTGGTTCTATATTACAACATAGGATGTTGCACATGGATTGTCCATTAACAAGCCATTCTCAGGGAGAGCCAGCCCACAAAAGCAACAGCGGAAGTTATGTTCACTTTGAATAGCATTTCAGCTTGCAACAGGGGGAAGCAGGGTTGCCTTATGCATTTAAGAGTATGCTACACTCTGAATCTCTTTTAGGGAAGGCAGGCAAGCTGATGTCATCTATCATTCTCTGAAATATAACTCTCATGCTTGCTTGCCCTTTGCTGGGACTGATAAAAGTTGAACTCCAGAGCATCTGGAGGGCATTAAGTTGCCCTTAACTAGCATATGCCATATCAAGTTTGAGGAACAACCAAGAAACAATGATGCCTTATATACTTTTTTTGGACACGCTGCATCAAAATGAGGAAGCTCAGGGAATATTCCCAACAATTTTGGAGAACTGCATGCTCCAGAAGAAGATGGTAAGTGAACTGGCTTGTGGAGAAATATCAGAAGTAATGTGTTTTGTCTGGTTTTGACATAGCAGCTGTGTGAACCCAGGCACTATAGCTTATTCAACAAGCTATCATTAGAACAAATCATGACTCAGGGTAATTTCTAAAATTGCGGAATTATAAAAAAAATTCTGCAGGGGTTCAAGGAGGCCTTAGCCTACAGCTACACAATCACTGCTATTGATTGAAAGTCTCTTATTCACCTCTACGAACGAGAGAAAACTAAACAGTAGTTAGGAACTAGCTGGTCAGGCAAGGTTAACCAATATCTGATTTCTTTGAGCAAAGGGTGGGTAAGTATCAGCACCTCCTGAAGCAAGGGCTCATATAGCATTTTCTCAGGCCTAGATTTATTGGGTCCATAATTACAACTTGGAGTTAGACTGGGGAACTTATATCAGAACTTCTAGCATCCTTATCATTGTACATGCTGATTAGCACTGCTGGGAATTAAACTTGAGCACCAGCTCAGTAGTTATAAGTACCACATGCCTGAATTTGAGGATTGCTGTTAGTCAACAGTAGCCCAAAACAAATAAATACAAGAAGCTATTTAATTCCTGTGCTGGATCTTTTGTTTGTTTTTTTTGCACTGTAAACACCATTAAGCCACAAATTCCTGTAGAAAAGTGAAGCATGAAAGCTATAAAGAATGTGTTCTTAATTCAGTTTAATAACTGTCACAATGAAAGAAACATTCATTTCCTTGTCAATCTTTCCAAGATATCTGCACTATCAGTAAGAATAGCAAAAGGTGGGAACAGATTTTCTTCTAGTGGACAAGGAAAGAAAGTTAGCTTGACCTTTCTACATCTGCAGAAAATATATATATCTTTATATCTGCAGAACAGGAAGAAAAGTGAAAAGGAATGAGAGCTGAAGTTTTGAGGAATATCTCCAGGGAGATGCACCGAATCTATTACCTTATTAATATTATATTATAATATCATAGAGCTAGAAAAATTGCAGAAAAAAGCAGCCCCAATGATTAGGGGGAATGGAATACCTACCTCTCTGCCGAAAGATCACCAAAATTAAGTCTCTAACTTGGAATAAACTCTTTTTACAATCCTGCAGTCGCTATTCAGGATAGAGCCGGGGCAACTGGATGGAGCTGAGCATTTACTAGCTGGATCCCCTTCCTGATGTGTAGTGGAGTTCGTAGCAGGTTCTGGGTTTTTTTGTGCCTTAGGAGAGAAACATCTGCTACTACCTAGGATTGAACACTCAACTTTTTGAGTTGGTGGCAAGCATCTTCACCACTAGGTCACCACACCACTCTAAGTGTCTAACTTGGAATGAAGGAGGATAAATGGATACTGTATCACAGAACGAAGTATCTTGCACAGCACAGTTAACACGGCCATATTTTTTCCTGCTTCTCTCCCTCTCTCTCTCTCTCTCTCTCTCTCTCTCTCTCTCTCGGATATCCCTCCCAAAGACTAAGAAGGAGAAACATTTTTACACAGCTATTAGTTAAACTATGTAATTCACTTATCAGCAGATATAGACAGCGAGTTTGGACTGCTCTGAAAAGGGACTGAACAAATTTAGAAAGGAACAGTGGCTAAGAATACTATAGTTGCCTCCTAAATACTAGTCACCATACTTTAAATACCAATTGCTGGGATGTGACAGTAGAAGGGATTTTTGTCTTCCAGCCCAGACTTATGACTTTTCCAAATGCACCTTGTGTACCCACACAGCCATGATGAACAGATGTGCTTGCAAACAGTATGACTGCAACAAACTGTGGCTCAATTAAACATACAGTTCTCTCCTTTCCTTAAGCTTTAATTTTTTGCAAATTGAAGAATCTTTGCTGAGATGCAGTGACAGAGAAGAACGGCATCCTTGGCCATAGTTCAAGTGGATACATTCCTCATTAGTGTTGGAAATTGAGGGATGAGATTAATCTAAGCAGCCTGTGAAGACAAACAGTGCGGCTTTGTTTCACCAATCTCTGATAAGATGTCATTTGACCTCTGCATAGAAGTGAATGACTAATATTAATGCCAGATAATACTTCTCCTTGTATTAAAAAAAAATCATAAAAAACACTTCCCTTTAGGAAAAAACGACCTTTAGATTTCTGTGGCCTATGGTACTAGCTGCAAAGTAGTGGAATGCAGATATTTTGGACTTCAGTTCCCTCCAATTAAGTTAGTGAGAAAAAAACTGTGGAAGCTGCCCTGCAAGGCATGTAGAGAGCTTCATGCTGCTGGCCCTTGCAAGAGAGCGCTCCCTCAGATCACCCAGTGGAAATTTGCCTGTCAATCAACCCACTCTTCTAGCACTCACCAACATAATGCTCCACATCACGCACAGTGAATGATGGTGGAGGAAGAGTCATGCCTAGACCATCCTTTTTCAGTACCAGGAGAGGCACGCTGAAACTGTTTTCTTCCAGGAACTCCACAGTCAATTGTGTTCCGCTTGGCTTTAGGATCACATCATCCGCACTGAGGAAGCAGGAGGGACAGTCAAACCAAGGTCACACACTGCTGTTTTCTACTGCACATTTTTCCAATTTGGTACCCTCCAGATACATTAAAACTACAACTCCCAGAATTCTCTGGTTAAAATGGCCTAAGTTGGAGGAAAGACCCAAAGCAATGGGGAGGCAGGGTAAGCATTGGGACAGTTGTCCTCTGCAATGATATTGTGTAATAGACACATACTCTGTATGTTACACTTGTAAACCTGACAAATTTTGGCTGCCTTGTACTTCATGACTGTCATAAAGCATATGGTTGATTCTATTTTTATTTTTATTGTTTTTATATCTAATCTACTACTCTAGGTTCCAATGTAATTATAAAGAAAATTTTATTTTTAGTTAAAGCATTTATTTACTTATTCATTTAAACATTTATTTATACATTAATTCATTTATTTAAACATTTATTTAAATCATTATTTAAAACAATGCTTCATTATTTGAGGTCTAGAAGCAACATTTGGTACATATTAAAACGTTCAGCATCCTTTACAAACTGCTTTTCCTTTTATTTAAATTAGACATTTGCATGGAGGAAGAAACAGAATTATTTTGATTCCTTTTCCTTCAGCAGCTGTTTGGCTATGTCTTTGGAGACCTCTGTGCAGCTGCTTGTAAGGTGGGGCAGCTGCAAAGAGTCTCCCTGTAGAGACAGCTATTCTGGTGCTGGAGGAAACAGTGACAATAAATAGTGGAGCAATCCGGATAGGAAAGAAGGAGATTCTACCAAAAAGCAACTTGTTCTCCAGATTCTATCAAAATAGGCTATTATCCAAACCTATTGTTCAAATATTTTCCCCTCAAATTAAAAGAATACTACTCTTGAAACTTTTTCAATAAATACCTTAATACAGGGGTTCCCAACCTGGGGTGCTCGCATCCCCTGGGGGTGCGAGACGATATTCCAGGGGGTGCAAGAAAAGTCCAGGTAAATAATAGGATATTGGCTATATGTTGGCATTTTTATTTATTATGCAATGGATTAACTTTGTTTTCATTTTAGAGTTAAGTATCGTTATTTAGTGGACGTCACATACATAGCTGAAAAGATTCAATCCTACCATATATTTAATGCATTCAGTAGTTCTTAAAGTCTAAATTTCAGGGGGTGCGAGGTTCGAGTGAAATTTCTTTTGGGGTGTGGGGCAAAAAAAAAAGGTTGGGAACCACTGCCTTAATATAAAGAAGCAACACAAAGTCTTGGGAAAAACCCCAAAATGCACTGAAGAAATAAATGTATTTAATTGCTTCACCAAAGTTAAAGCAGTCTTGACGTTATTCCTGGGCAAGTTTAATTCCACCCTGCCCAATTGTTGCTATCCAAGATACCACAGATCAGTAAATCATGGCAAGGCATTTCAGAAGTTGCAGAACTACAGCTCCCAGCATCCTTCTAAAGAAGAGCTAATAGTGAAAGCGCCTGGAAGTTGTATTTCATTAAAGATTGTCCATTCATGAGCAGAGGAATTGTTTTTGAACAAGTTTTACAAAAAAAAAAAAAATGCCCTGAGGAACTGAAAGAAAAGCTTCAGTTCAACTATTTGCGCCAAGACAAATTCCTTGTGTGTCCAATTGCACTTAGAATTCTAATTCTAATTCTAGAAATCAACCAGCCATTCCACAACATTGGCTATTTGAAATGCCCTTTTTTCTTTTTTCTGTAATGGCTAAAATATCCATCAGGCATGATCTCACCTAGGAAATGTCCTGCTGCGAAGTTCTTTGATGAATTGACTGCTGCCGGTCTTCACTGTCTTGCCAACCTCTTTATTCACAGAGGATTCAGACTGTTTTGGATTTCCTCGGCGCCGTTTCACTGAGGGTGGGAGGGAGGAAATCAAAATATATACAAGCATGTAGGCAATTCAATGACAGCAGTGCAGAGATGATGATGAAGAAGAAAAAGATGATGATATACCATCTCTATTTTGCTCAACTTAAGGCAGCCAACACAATGCTCCTTCCTCCTATGAAGAATCTGGCAAGCCTAATGATGAAGTAAGCCTGCCCAATATCAATAATCATCTTTCAGAACACCAACATATGATTTATAAAAACATACAAACAACTCATTAAAAATTATGACTTGATTATTGCAAACGATAAGCTTGAAAAATGCCATTAATATCTACTGGAATTTCAGAAGTCAAAAGAGTTGCTGGAAAAATTTACCTATTGGGGCTGAGCTAACAAGTTGATTAGATCAATGAAGGCTTTTAAAAATAGATTGTGTATGTTTATTATTTATTTGATTATATAATTATAATGAATAATAAGCACACAAATTATGTATCTAGAGCCAGACAAAACACATTTGCTCAATGCGCCTATCTGAAGTAGAAATGGATGAATAGAATTTTAACAGCTATAGATATAAGTAAAACTTGGTAGCTATTTACTCATCATAAAAATGTTGGATCTGTCACTCGCTGTAAAATAATATAAACAGTAGAACAGCAGTCCATAAAGGTAAGGAAACTGGGCTAGGCATGCAGGAAGAGCTGTGCAAAATTGTCAGAAAGATTCTCTTCAGTTTCCTTTAGCTGGCAGACCTTGTTCAGTTACATTTTTTTTTTTTTTTACATTCTTATTCGGGAATGTGTTTTGCAATTTAATGGCAATCACACAGTCATTAGTATGTTTGTTTACATCATATTTTATCTTCTTGGAAGTGTTAAATATAAACTTACTGACAGATGGTCCGTGAAGCAGTTCACAGTTGGGGCAGTGATACAAGTCAATGTTGGCTGCCGCATCCTCTTCCACTCCAACACAACTTGAAGAGAGAAAGAAAATTGCTTACTTTGCTTACACTGACTTTAAAAAGTTAGACCCAAATGTCTTTTCTCCAAATGCCTAGCCTGGATAACCAGATCCAGGAAACTATTGCAACTCTGAATCACAGGCGGTACAGGTGAATTCTGAATGTCTAATGCTTCTAGTCTAAAGATAGGGAGGGTGCCTGGGGGAAACGAGCCTACATTTTGCTTGATGGGAGATCTGTCTCTGATCCAATCCAAGAAACCTTTTCATATTCTAACCAGCCTAATTCAATAGCCATATTTTGGGCTTGAGGCAAAACATCAAGCAGTTCCCTATGAAGCTTAACTATTATCCAAGTCCACTTTGATTTATTCGAACATCCTACAGACTAAAGACTATCATTCAGCAATAACTTAACAAAAAATCCTCATCAGCATAAAATGATTACACAAATTTGTCTGAGGTAAAAATGAACAGGAAGCGGTCTGGAGTTAAAACACAACAACAATAGGCTAAAAGCTGTAGTGTACTTTTAAGTTTTGATTCTGCTTATCCTTGAGCAGGTCATTCCAGAGACAATGAATGCCTGTTTACCTGAGGGAATTTATTTATTTCACCCTTTCTTAGTGCACCCAACTCAAAACACGAGGTTGCACGAGGACAAGTGGCAATGCAAACTTACTTCAGTCCAAGTTGACTGGCATTATTAGAGCTTAAGGCAATGATAACAAATACCACCCTTTCAGAATTATGGGATACGATTCCCTTATTTCTGAATTCTTTACAATGCTGGTTAATTGGGAATCCAACTTCATCACTTACCTTTGGTTTAACTCATTTTAGTTATGTACCTGAGTTCTGTTGCCGGAAAAAACATGTATATGAAGCATGCCATGAGCACCTTTGTATAGATTTAATCCTCCAACTCTCTCAACATTTGTTGCCTCAGACTACTGCAAGCATCCCGATGTAGAGATAGGGTACCATTAATTACTAGGGACAAGGTTTTTTAAAAAATAATGCCTCACTGAATTTTTTTGCAGTGTGAATTTCATATAAATCTTAATCTGACCCAGCTAAACAGTTCTGAAAGCAACAATCCGCTAAGACTTAGTGCTACTATATGTTGCCCATGCTCTGGAAACCGTCCATTTACATTAGCACCCAAAGAGAAAACAGGCTTAGGCAGTTCAGCGTGCCCAAGGTTTGCAAACAGCAATTTCCACTCCACGTTTTGTTTCTCACCTGCCATGGAACCAGTCCTGGCAAGCATCACACTCGATCATGAAGCGGGTGACATCGTAGGGCAGGCGACAGAGACAATACACTGGGACAGAGGCCATGGTGGAGGAAGGGGCTGCTCCAAGTTCAAGCCAAGGAAGACCCTCAGGAATCAAAATGATATCAAACTGTCCCCTAGGGCAAGCCGGAGAGGCTTTTCATGCCGAGGCCTGAAGGAAAAAGTCCTGTCCCAGCTGGGGTTAAGTGGCGGTGAAAAAAAATTCATTCACGCACAACGCACCCTCGTCTCAGGCACCAACTTTTTGTGCAAAATGCAGTTGTGAGCCTCAAATCCGGCCGGCTCCCCCCCCCTTTTTTTTGGGCCCCGAAACAAAACAAAACCAGCAAGCAAAAACAACTGGTTAATCCTCCGCAGATCGCCTTTCCGAAGCCGTTTCGGACAAACCTCAAGGGCTTTCCCTAAGAATCCGAAATCCTCCGAAACATTCTCTCCCCACTAAAATAAAGTCGCAGCGCCTCCTCCCCGCTCCGTTCAGAAGTTTGCAGGCTCCTTTTCCCCTTCCGAGGGAAGGGGAAAGGGGGGGGGTGTCCCCCGACCTCCCTCCCAAATAAAGGGGAATCTCTCCGTGCGATGGGCCGAGTCCGCTTCCCCTCTTTCTTCTCCCACTTCGTCCCCGGGGTAAAGAGACCCTCAGCTCTTCTTTCAAGCCCAACAAAGCGCGCTACGGCTCCCTCGCTCTCCAAGGACGAGCTCCGTATTCCCTTCTCCCCGAAAGAGCGAAATCATTGTCTCCCTCCCTTCCTCTCCCCCCACACGACGATGCCCATCCGAGTTCCCCCTTACTCCCACGATCTTATCTTTGCTGGTGGTGGGGGCTCTCCCTCTTTTAAATCAAAATGTTTCTCCCGCCTCCCCCCTTTCTTCTTGCCCCGAAGGAGCCGAAGGAGGACGCGAGATTCTGCCGATTTCTCTGCACGCCAGATCCCGGCACCTTCTCCCCGGCGGAAGCGACAACGCCAGGACGGGGATCGAGGCCTTCCCGAAGCAAAGCAATTCCTTTAAGCTTTTCGGCCGCTGAAAAGGCCTCCGCGAGGCCTAAGGTCCTGGGGTTTTCTTTTCCAGCTTCCCAATAAAGTTTTATTCAAAACAAGGGAAGGGAGAGGAAGGGAATAGAGGAGGGGCTGGCGGCCATTTTAGGAGAGGCAAGACACGGGAGCGCGGAGAAGCCATCTTGAGAGTGGCGATGGGGCCGCCAGACAAGCAACGTCCAACGACGATTGCGGCAGCCATTTAGGGAAGCGGGTCAAGGAGAGCGTTCCACCATAGAGATAAACGGGGCGGCGGATAGAGCATCCTTGGTCGTCACGAGAGAAGGCAGGATATTCGGGTTATTTCTGACACGGCGGATACAACCGGAAGCGATGGGAGGATCCGGGTTTTAGCGTAACGCCGAGATGGTGGGGTGGGTGGGTCCCTACTAGAGCTCGTTTCCTGCCCTGGGAATAACCGCCTAATCATCTGCGTGCCCGCCTGTGTTTTCAAAATTCAGCCTTTGTGCTTTGTGGGGGGAAATGCCGGGTTTATTTCGTGGGGTTGACGACTGCATGGAATATAAGATATGTATGAAACTGGCTCTGCGCTACAGGTAGTCCTCGACTTACAGTCTACATTTAGTAACTGTTCAACGTTACAACGGCAGTGAAAAAAGTGACTCATGACCGTTTTTCACACTTAACGATCGTTGCAGCCTCCCTATGGCCATATGATCAAAATTCAGAAGCTTGCCGACCGACTCATAGGTATGACGGTTGCCGTGTGCTGGGGAGGTCACGTGATCCCCTTTTGCGACTTTGACAAGCAAAGTTGGGGGGGAGCCAGATTCACTTATGACACTGACTTAACAATTGCAATTATTCACTTAACTGTGGCAAGAAAGGTCATAAAATGGAGCAAATTCACTTCATAAATGTTTCTCTTAACGGCAGAAAGGTTGGGCTCCATTGTGGTCGTATGTTGAAGACTACCTGTACAAAGTGAAATGGAGCATGTGATGGAGCTTGATGTGCTAATGAAGTTTTGGAATCTGCTGGGTTTTTTTTTTTTAAACATGACTGTCTAGATGGGTTCCTATAGTTTTCTTGGCAACATTTCCAGAAGTGATTTGTCATTGCCCTTCTGTTCTTCCTAGGGCTGAAGGTGAAGCATTGGCCTCAAACTCAGTCTCTAGTTTCCTAGGAGCCTGGTACCTAAACCAAGCTGGCTTTTGTGTTGCAATTATTTTAGGGTAAAAGGCAGAATGGAGTTGGTGGACAGCATGAAATTTAAATTTAGGATTTTGTGTAATTTGAGAGTAAAAACACCTGTAAAAGCCTTTTGCCCAGTCTCCAACCTTTGCTTTTTAGGGAAGGTGGTCACGCAGCAGCTTCAGAAGATCCTCAGTGAAATAGACTAAGTGGACCCCTTTCGGTCTGGATTCAGGCCTGGTTACAGGACCATAATGGCATTGGGGGCACTTTTGGATGGGGAAAGGGGTAGTTTGTCCTAGTTTGCTCTTCTTGACTTGTCAGCAACTTTTTATACTTTTTAAGTGTAGTTTTCTAGATGGGCTATTGTTTCTTTTTCTTCCAAAAAAAAAAAATTGCTTTTATAGCTCTAATGTTTTACTTTTATTTTTAAATAACTACAATTATTTTCAGTAATGATTGTTTTATATTGATTGTTTCATTGGATGTTGTACATTCCCGAGAGCCACTTTTTCTAATAAGGACAGCCATATAAATTTGATAAATATAATTCTATATAATTCATAGAATATAAACCATAATGTTCTATGATTGAGAGAAGTAACATCTGCTGAAATTTGGCTACTGGCACTCTTAATTACTATTTTTTTTTAATGAAATTGATTTCTTCTTTGCATGTTACAATTTGAGGTTTTCCCCTCCAGCAGCTTCTGTGAAGCTGCAGCTCATACCTAGTAGTGACTTCAAATGGGGGCCTCATTAAACAGCATAAAACAAAAGAGACACTACTTTTTCTTTACTAAAAGAATAGACTTTATTAAGCACTGTAAGTCTTTCTCCATCATCAACAGATGAACAGCGCACCAAGATTCCACCAGCAAAAAACATTCCCAAAAGACACCCAAGCTTTCTGATCACAAACCTACTGCAAATTTCCCCTGATTTAGAGCAACCTGTCCAAACTTACACTGATTAAAAAACCCAACAATCTATGGAGTATGTTGTGGGGTGCAAGGATTGGGGAGATAGGAATTTGATTATCAAGATTGGGGACAGTAAAGATAACATTTATCCATCCACTAAGAACAGGTGTTAATTAGCATAAAAAGAAATATTTTTAAAAGGTAGAAGGGAATAATGTATTGATCATTAACTTCCCATATAAATAAAGCATGAAACTTGCAATTGACGGGATCACTAACAAGAAAAATCAGATTTACTCTGTTCAGCAAAATTATTGATTTGTATTTTTTTAAGCTAAAATCTTAGGCTAAACATTTTTAAAAGGCAATTGTGGAGAGATATATATCTGGTAAAAATGCAATGTCAAGGTTACTCAAGGAAAGTATGAGGGAAAAGACTGGCTTAAAATAACAACTGAGTTTGTTTTTACTTTTAAAAATCTCACTAGGCATTTAGTTACTATCAACAAAGCATCTACCAAAAATACAAGAGCAATGGTTATAATCAGAAAAGGTGTACATCCCATCTGAAAGGGTAATATTATAGACAGATATGGTGCTTGTGGGAAGAAAGGTTTGGTTTTTCAAAAGTAAGGACAAAAATCTAATCTGAAAAATAACTAGAAAATGAGCAACAGTGTCTGACTTTAAGCAATGATCAGTAAATAGCAGTTAAAAATGGAAAGATTTGTAACAGGTGTGTTCATTAGGTTTCCTTTAAACATTAAAGGTGGACTTCAAAACAGAAATCAGCACAGGTAAAACCAAAAAGCAGAAAAGTTTTTTGGGAGGGGAGAGAATGGAAAGAATAAAAAATAAAAAATAGCAGTACATGCATATTTAGCAAAGTACATGTTGTAAGTTAGCTACTATAATGATTCAACCTTGGTAGTAAAATTCTGCTAACTACATTAAAAATAAAAAAAGAACACATTGTAGTTTGTGTAGGACTTGTGTGGCCTAATCTTAACCATGCTTATTTAGAAGAAAAGACAATGGGGCTTTTCATCCAAGTAGCTACAGTTAAGGTTTGACTAAGTTACATTTGAAGTTGAGTGATGCGGGGGAAAATGGTGGTTCTCTGGCCCAAATGGCTAGTTAGTGGCACTGTGTCCTCTTCACAGGCTCAAGTGTATCTATGTATAATTTGTGGATTGGGACACCCCCATTCCCCTCCACAAGAAACATGTCCCTGTTGTAATGTTTATCACTTTCCCCCAGGGATCCAAGGGTTCACTTGTTTGATTTTGAATCCAAGAAAAAGTGGAATTCTAAACCACACCAGAAAAAGTTAAAAGCTGTCCCTCCCTGAAAAGGTTCCCTAGTCTTTTCAAGTATATATTATATTGAAAGTATATTTGGAATATTCCATTTTCATAAGAGTTCCAGCCAGGTTAACTGGTAGCAAAAGCTTAGGAATTGCTAGCCACAGAGTCACAATTTTCAGTACTGCCTCAGAATGGGATGACTCCTAAGAGAAAGGCAAGCAATCTTGGTCAACAGGTTGCTTTTAAACTTTCCCTCCCTCCCTGGTGACAAAATTATGAAGGAAGCATGCTAAAACCCCATGTCTATGATCTGATGGGTCAAATCCTTACAAAGGTTTTTGGACTTCATGAAATATACTTTAGAAGTTCAGAACTACAACCGAATATAGCAAGCTTAAACAGATTAATTTTATATTTCTACCCTAAAAGATGTCTTTCTATATTTTAAAGCAGGGATCTCCAACCTTGGCCACTTTAAGCCTGGTGGACTTCAATTCCCAGAATTCTGGCAGTTGAAGTCCGCCAGGCTTAAAGTGGCCAAGGTTGGAGACCCCCTGTTTTAAAGGATGCAGTCTGAACTCAGAAAAACACTTTGTTACATTGGTAATTTAAGATTCACTGGATGATGGGTAAAGAAGCATCAGATTACTTCAATGAACTTTCAACATCACAATATGCTAACTCAGCAATTGATGACAATAAACATGACAACATAGGTGGAGTTAAGTGGGCCTTAATTCACTGAGATAAATACTTGACAATCTATACTAACACAAAGATCCAGTTCTAGAGGGAATCTAGACCAGGATCCCATTGCAAGGAACTCTCCAAAACAGCTTAAATTCAATTTCCATAATCTAAGGATTATGGGAGTTGAAGTCCATCTCAAATGGAGGGCACTAAAATGGGGAATACCAGGCAAAAGGGTTACAGAAATAAATGAAAAGGAACGACCTAGTTTCACAAATACTTGAGAAAATCTTTGGGTCAGTTAATTGCAACATTGCCCTAGAAATCAACCTCAATGAACTGGACATTTGCAACTAATTGCAACCGTTTTGTTTCTAGTAATCCATACAGTTTTTTCACAGATACAAAAAAAATCCCTCCCTTTTCATTAAAATTCCATATTCATTAAAATTCTATGGGTGTCAAATTCACATCCTCATGGCAGCATCATGTGATGTATGGTCACTCCCCCCTTCACTAAATCGGGCGTGGGCAACATGTGACCCATCTGGCCCGTGGGCCACAAGTTTGACAGCCCTGATCTATCATTACTATTTTAAAATGTCTAAGTTTCACAGGCACTAGTACTAAATTTCCAGCTTTCTAGAAGTGCAAGGATAGAAAAAAATAGATGCTTCTTTGTATATTTAGATTTTTACTCCCATATTTCTCTAAGATCACAAACAGGCTAAACCTACAATAACTCTTTTTTTTTTTTAACCAAATAATCAGCAGTGGTAAACATCTGCAGTGACATATTTGAAATGAAACACTTCAGATTTTTAAATTCAGATACAAGAGTTTGAGGGCTACAAATTTAGCATCTTTGAAATCTGAACCCTCCCCTCAATTCCAAAGCAATACTTTAGATTTCTGGTTTCACAAGAGGACCTCAATGTCAGAAACTGTTCTTTAAAAACATCAGTTTGAAAGTTGGTCATTTCGGGGTTTCAATTTGAATTAATCTTAACATTACTATTTAAGGCACAGTGTAACCTGCATTAATATTTGATTTTTGATCCCTCAAAATTTTTAGTAACTACTGTAAATACATCTACTAGTTCAGGAAAAGATAGGGAATTTGCATTCTTTTGCCCTCAAATAAAGACAACAATATGAAAATCTTACCTGTTGTTTTTCAAAGCACAACCCACTGTAGCACAACGCTCCTGCTGTAATTCTAATCCAAACTTTTTCAATCTGGTTCTCTCCCCAGCCATGTTAGATTTTAGACCTCCAAATTCCTCAGCCAGTGGACTGGGGCAGGCTATTCTGATCAAAAGAGAAAAGGGTCCCTAGAAGAAAGACACTCATTCTGCAAAAGTAAAACCCCAAATGATATTAATCAGCTCTATCCTAAAACTTAGGCTGGGGAGGAGCCCTTCTAAACATAATTCTCTCAAAGAAAGGCTTAATTACAAAACCTTTCTCCAGTTTGAATGACTTCATCATAAAATATTCCTACTTTAGGTCTGCAAACAGGAACCACACCAGGCTGACCTGATTTGGGGAACTGCAGTATAATTAAAACAGTAAATTTTTGCAACAACATATGCAAATCCACTGTTGCTTAAAAAAACCTGCCAAATTATTGCTTCTTTACTGTGGACTTAAGGTCATGTCATCTGGCTCTCATATGGTGGAGCAATGGGCATCACATCAGATATGTTTTTTAAGAAATTGTCATATAAGTAAAAGCATTAACTTATGCCAGTAAAAGATGCCTTGACCAACTGAGGTGAAAATCAAAATACATTCAGAATTCTAAATATATTGGAGAAATGGCTGATTCTTTGGATCCAGAAAGGAGAACAAAATCAGTAATTTTATCCATCTCTTTGGCTCTGATACAACACTGGACTTTGAACTGCATGTTTTCATTTTCCCTTTTACAGCCCCTAGGGAAGCACTTTGCATTTCTATTGAGTATTTTAAAGCTGCATGATACCTTCTATTGTTTTGGATCAGCAGACAAAATCATGCCTCAATCATCTACATGTTTAAAAAAATATCCAGGATAATTTTTATCAAGGGAAATTGAATAACATTATTTCAAATTTCATTTTCTACTAGCTTGGCTTAAGGCTGCATATTCCAGATCAAAATTAAGTAAAATTTTATCTTCAAACATTGGATTTTGTCATCAAATGATCAAATACATATCTCCACAACCATTTTCTAAAATGTTAAAAAAATACCTGTACCGAATTAAATTTAGGCATCATTTTCAAGATCTGAAACTTCACCCAGGCCACTACATTTTTATATATCTTTGCTAATATGAACAATTAGGATTTCTTTTTTTAAAAAAATCAAAATGATTTATATTCAATCCCACATTCCATACTTCCATGGAACCACAGTTCAGAACTCTTGATATTTTTCTATTACTTGCAAAATGAACTAGTTTGCACCTGAGACTCATTAATTTCTGCAACCCAGACAGACCATAAAACCACATGGATTCTGCAGGGCTTCAGAAATGGGTGTTGGACCAGGATGGTTTTTTTAAACCTTAACAATATAGTCAATCAAACCCTGATCCTATTCCCAAAAGCTCCCTCTTCTGAAGCACTGGAAATAGAAAATGAAGATGATAGAAAACTAGGCAGCCTTATCTGGCCCTAAACTGTGAGATACTGTAGCAAATAATCTGTATGTTAACAAATCTGCATAATTGACTAACATAAGCAAGCAGATCTCTAGCTTTGGAATTAGATGTCAGCACTGGCTAAGATTTAGCTGCTCAGACGTTTCTGTTATTCTTAGTATAGAATCTTGCCTCCATCGATACTGTCAAACTAAAGTTGACACAAAGGAAGATGTCGAGCTATTCATCAAAGTTCATTTTGGATCCCATTCCAAATTGAAGAGTTAAACAACCTGCATCAGGAAATATTGTGGCAGTGACATGAAAGTCTTTATGTTTCCCATCCTTCATCCTGGGAAGGGCACTTCCTTGTTAGGCCCAGATTAGAGTGCATTTCACAATGGAGAGCTCTTCAAATTAGTTGTTTCAACTGAGACTGAGGCTAGGATATCACCAGAAAAAGTAGATTTCCCCCAATCTTCTTTGATGTGTGATTTAAAATTCTGTCTTATTCTGCTATCATAACAAAGAAATAAAGCCATGAATCTTAAGGCCATTGTAGAAAAATTCAGACCTGGATTCCACATTTAGCGAAAGATAATAGCTGCAAATATTTATGCTGGATCTTCCTTGCAAGAAGTAGAGATGTACATGTCCCTTCCAAATGCCATCCAATGCTTGACGCTGGAAGTCCATAACCTTGGGATTAGTATCTGCTATTATAACTCTAGATATAGGATGCTACCTGGATACCAAGGCTAAAAGAACTGTATTCTAAATGGTACACTGGGATTTATTTATTTATTCGTTTTGCTTACTGGGTTTTGATGCTTTCTTGTAAAAGAAAGTTGAACATTTAAGATGTTATTTAGGGACTGCAACAGGATGTAATATGAAATATTTTTTTTAAAAAGGAAAAGATTTTATTTTTGTTTTGGAGGAAAGCTTGTAAGATGTTCTCTAAATATATGGTTCTCAGTAGTACTAGTGCTATCTTTAAACAAGATGATTCTCTTTGTTAACTCTTGAGCAAGTACTTCAGAACACAAAAGACACCAATTTGCCAGTTCACAATTTACCTAGCAGAACAAAAACTTTCTCTTTTCAACGTTTAGAATGTCAACCCAATTAGAATTACTAGTTTTTGCAGCTGAAGTGTACTGCTTTGACTATTAAAAAACATCTGATTTTTCTAAAATTTACCTACCAGAAATACTTTTTAAAAATCAAATTATTAATATTCAAACTCTGTATCACAAACTACTTTAAATAGCAGCTCTTTATTTTCTAAAATAGAGTCTACTTCCCATATTCCCCATCTACAACTATGATAGTTTTCAAACAAAAATGCTCTTCCACTCTTTAGATTACTCTAGCTATTTCCCCAAAGTTGAAATCAACTCTTTCCTTTGGCTATTGTCAAGTTCTTGACCACAAGGGACAATCTTTTTCAGGTGCTACCTCCTTTCTGGCAACCATGGATCATTTCCAAAGATCCTCTCTTAGAGTAATGTAAGAAATTTCCCATCTCAATGAGTTTGAGTCAACAGCTGCAGAGCAAAAATAGCCAACTGGTTACAGATAAGATTCCAAAAATTGTCTGAAGCAAACGGTTCAAATCTTTTGATGAGAGTGATCTGGCAGCTAAACTGGGAGAAAGAAGATCAGGACTTCCTACTTTGGGTTCTGGTAAGTGAATAACTCAAGGGAATGGAGCCAGCAGTAGAAATAAAATACCCTGTTTTCAGATTTTAAACCCATTTTAACTACCCTTTTATACATTTACAGAAAATAAGGGAAATAAATTTGTAAAAAATCTGGATAATACCCTCCCTCCCTTTTTAACACAATCCTAATTTTCTTATGCAGTAATTGAAATTGCCTACATTCAATTTAGTTATCCTGACTTATTGCCCAATAATCACTCACTAAAGGATCTATGGTCACAGCTATCAACATTTATCTAGTGGTAATTAATTTCATATAATTATTCAGCACTATTAAGAATACTTTTCTGATTTTGGTTTGAAGTGGAATCAACCATTGTTCCACGCAGTGATTTAATCATGTGCCCTCTGCCGGGGGAAGCAGAAAGGGAAACATTCGGCCTACTGGATACTGATAGCAGAAGACAAATTAAAAATCAAAACACATTTTAGATTACTCAAGTCATCTGAGGTACATGTCATAGAAGTTGTAAGAAACTAGAAAGAAACATGCATTGCAGCTGGAAAACTGGTTTAAAAATTCTTTCCAACAAAATGTTCAGCCTGTTCTATTTCTTCTCCCAAATTATGTGATTTTTAAAAACGTTGTACTGCCTGCTCTATATTAACATTCTGCATTTGAAATCTGCTTCAGTATACAACATTTCTAATGAATTTACCAAGTTTCCAAAAATCAAGGCTTTCAGATTCTACAAGATCATCTGCAAGGATAGGTGCAATTCAATTTAAGACAACCCAAAAGGATAGGGAAAAGGGAGAGGAACTTGTGTATACAGTGGAGTTTAGCTACACTACTGAAAACGTCGACCAACTGTTTTCAGAAAGTCTTTGAAAATTTTTCCCATTATCACCAGCATAAGAATTGGTAGCAGATTGTGCAAAGCCTGGGGGTGGGCAGGGTGATTTCTAAAAGATTCCCAGATTGTGTACTGAACTTGTAGGATTCCCATGGAAGAGAAGAATAAAAGATCACCAGCTGAGCAACTGCAATCAACCTCCCCCAACCCCAATGTCACCTTTGAATGATAAGAGCTATAATCCCACCCACCCATCCAGTTTCTGGGTAAGATTGATATCTCTGCAGCCTCATCCCATGACTTCCCCATTTGGATGGCTATCCACTCCCACATTTTTATAGCCCCAGCTATCTCCAGCCATTTGTTCACGGTCT
Organism: Hydrophis major; assembly: GCA_033807585.1. Classification (NCBI taxonomy): domain Eukaryota; kingdom Metazoa; phylum Chordata; class Lepidosauria; order Squamata; family Elapidae; genus Hydrophis; species Hydrophis major. Next base: position 228,478,678 of record CM066329.1, read on the forward strand.
TGGAGTTGTAACAGTAAGTGCTTGTCTGTTTAAGGATAAGAAGTGTTCTGTCTGGTATCAGGAGACCTGCTTCATCTACTGCCGCAACCTGAGGATAGGACCTAATTGCTGGCAACTGGCGAAGCAGACCTTTAATTCATTAAACGCGTAGCGCTTTGGAACGCAAGTTGTCTCCCGGGAACATTTTTACCCCTTGTAGCATTCATATTTATATATAGCTCTATTCTTGTTATATATAAATATAATCTCTCTCTCTCTCTTTCATATATAATAAAAAGCACACACCAACTGCTATATGCATCTTGTGTATAATTTGCAGTGGTGGTACTACTCTTTCTCTCTTAAAAATCATTGTCTCTCATACACATCCCTTAATTCATACCAACATCACCATCCCTCAAAGCAATACTGCTATTTGGCCTGATGGTGGGGGAGTTGGCAAGAAATTAAACAAGGCAGGCAGGAAAAATCTGCCCCATTTTAAAGTAAAACCTTCCTGGCTTTTTCTTCCTTTAAAAATATCCCCCTTCCCAAAAATCCAGAATTCATAATTCTCGCACCCTAAAAAGTCTTCCCCCTATAAAATTAAAAAACAAAAATAAATTCAAATAAACTTAAAAAATTGCCGCCTTTCTGGATCCGATTGGCACAGTGGCAAATTTGAGGGGCAGAATGCAAAAAGGCTGATGTTATCCTCCAAAGCAGGGGCAAGAGTCCCAGCAGGCTGCTTGACCTTACAGTATTATATCTGCTGTAAGTGGAACAATTCGATTAATTAGCCCAATGTTGTAATGTGAGCTATCAAGACAGCAATCTTCCTGTCCCTGCCCTGCCTAGCTAATAATTCCATTCCAGCACTTGAATGCATTTACATTCTAGCCAGCGTGTTGAAGGGCTGAATTTCCCCATCCTATACTTGGCAGGTCAAAACCTCTCGTCATCCCACCCCACCCCCCATTTGCCAGCCAATTGGACCCACAGCGGCATCTATTCACTCCTCTTTCTGCAGAGCTGGGAAGGGAAGTTTGTTCTCCGGGCACCGTTCAGAGTCCCCACCCAGCGTCCCGAAAAAGGGGCTTTTGTTATTGCATGAGTCAGTGTCTCTTGCTAAGGCACAAGGTGATGTGGCTGAAGGACATGCTCCAACAGTGGGATCTTCGTTGGCTCTAGAGGAGGGGCCTCCATCTCCATTCAACTGGGACTGAGGTCGGCTGCAGCTGCTGCTGCTGTTGCTGCCGAACTCGGATGTCTTTGCAGTTCCATCAGTCAAGTTCTGTCAAACACAAAGGATAGCTTTAGAGAAAGATCAGGAAGCAGAAGACTCAGAGCCTGCCATAAAAGATTAAAAACACAGCTGAAAGAGCTGAAATCTCCAAATGTCATAGGATTTTGTTTTTTTTTCTGAATAGTTTCAGGCAGCTTACAAAATATATACTGTATATATTTCAAGAGATTTACAATCTTGCATTATTTTGGCTGATTATATTTGTTACTCATTAACATCAGAGTTCTGCAGAGATTCTTCTTACAGAATCCTGATTGCCCTGGTGTCAGCAATCGCTGTGCAGCTGACCTTTGTTGTATGCATTTGAACATTTTCAAAGGTCATTCTTTCTTTAAGGATCTGCTGCATAGTGGATGAGATGGACAGAACTCAGTATGGATCAATCAGCAAAAGAGGAAAACTCTTTACTTAAAACTACAATAAAATGAATTTCCACAATCCTTAGGGAGACATACTTGCTTGTTTACTTTCTTGTTTCCTTTGGGGATTTTTCCAGGGCCATCACGGCCACGGCTGCAGAAAAGGAAAAAGAAAAAGCTGAAACTTCAAGTTCACTGGTAGAAAAGATATTTTATTTATTGGGTGCACACTGCTTTATCACTCAGGGACTCTTAGCATTTTATGAACAAGATCAAAATAATTAGAACATCCAACAGTATTTAGGATAGTTTAATCTCTTCACAATAAATTTCCTGTGCTAAAAAATACAGCTACTTCTAAAGAGCCTTTCACTCAGGATATATATGAATTGTGGTCAGATAAAAATGCTTTTCACATTAAACAATTTTCAGGAAGCAATTGAAACACAGATAAAAGTTTGTAAAGATCATGGTCCTTTATGTGCACGTATGTATTTGTCAGAGTCTCAGAAGATTGACATTACATATAAATATTAAACATGAACAACTCTATTTATTTCATTTGATGTTTTTCTTTCCATTAGTTGTCATCCATCAGATGGGAAACAGAGTCAACTGAAAGTTGAAATTGCCCTTTAGCCTACCTTGAACTGTTTCCATCAAATCTGGTCATTATAGGAAAAATGTATCTTTAAGAAACAATGCTTTAATTTGCTGTTCTCCTTTCCCATCTCCACTCTTTCTCCTTTTAGCTCTGTTGAAGTAATAATAATCCCAGAGCAAAATATCCAAGCAAGCACTTGTAGCCTGTGGTTAAGATGCCCTAGCACAGGGCTGTCAAACTCACGGCCCACAAGCCGGATGAATCACGTGCTGGCCACACCCCCGCCCGGTTTAGTGACGAGGGGGGAAATCTCGATATGTCACATGACGCCATTGTGATGATGCAAGTTTGACACCCCTGTCCTATCATTTCTACAAGTTATAAGAAATAAAGGGAGAATCTGGCAGAAACTAATCAAAGCCATTCTATCATGCTACTTACCCTTTCCCTGGGCCTCCAACTGATACCACCTGCATGCCAAAGGAGCCCTGTCCCCGAGAAGGTTTGCTCCCAGCCCACTGCCCCACCACCATCCCAGCAATTTCCAATTTGCCTCCTTGTGGTGGGATTGGATGAAGTCCTGGAGAGAAAAAGCATAGTCCGTAAGAGGAAAGATACAGAAGGAAAGGGGGACATCACATTAACTTTAGCCACGATCTAGGGTTCGTAACTCAAATTTATTGTTGGAAAATACAGGGAAGGGGGAAAGCATGTGCGCACATGTTTTTGTTGGTTAACTGTACATTAGGTTGCATCCTTTCAACATTACAAATACAACTATGAGCTGGAAGTCACGAGATAATTAGCATTTAACATTCCCAAGAATTCCATGCCAAGATGGCACTGTACTAAGACTCTTAATATTGGTACTATAAAGCTCATTGTTTAGAACTTTAACTCTACACTCAAAAAATAGGAATTACATAAATGTGAATTAAGTGTCTAGTAGAAGCATCTAGACCAGGGGTTGCCAACCTTTTGGACCTCAGAGACCACCAAACTCATAATTTTAGATCCCAGGGACCACTAACTGGTTCTGTGGGTGTGGCTTAATTTGTGGGTGTGGCTTGGTGGTCATGTGACTAGCTGGGCATGGCTTGTATGTAAATATTATAAATATTTATATAAATATTAAAAAAAAATATTTAAAAAGAGCAACTTTTACCCAAAAACAGGCAAAGCAGGCAGGCGGATTGAATTGTTCACAGAATCACAGATTCATTCAGAGATCTATCTATCTGCCACCGGCTAGCTCAATCTGTCACATAAAAGTTGCTTGCAAGCAAACTCACAAAATTAACTCACAACACACCATGCATGTAAATATTGAATTTTTTATTTAAAAAAACAACTTTTACCCAAAATCAGGCAAAGCAGGCAGGCAGACTGAGTTGCTCACAGAATCACAGAATCATTCAATGATCTATCTATCTGCCATCGGCTAGGTCAGTCTCTCAAATTTGCTTGCCGTGAGTCTGCACTGAATTTGCTTGCAAGCAAACCTTCAGTCCTAAGGGAGGTTCGGCTGTACTTAAAAGCAGAGCCGAAGATCTAAAGACTAGCTAGAAAGCAAGAAATCCAACCATTTCCCGCTTCCTACCTAATCTAAACCTCCAGCCACAGCAGAACAGATGATGGTTAGAAAAGGGAAAAATAGAAATTTAGCAGGCAAGTTTGCCAGGTAACAAGTGAGTGGGCAGGGAGGGTTCCCGCGGGCCGTGTGGGTGGCGCAGCCTTGTGTTTCTGCACAGCCTGGATTAATTGCTCTGGGGGTGAAATTTCTCTGTGGCCCACCAAAATTTTCTCATGGCCCACCAGTGGGCTGCAACCCACTGGTTGGCGACTGCTGATCTAGTTGGTCATTTACCTGTGAAGCCTCTAGTCCTCCCAGGGGCTGCTGGTTGCATTGATCCAATAGTGCGAGGGTAAAGAGGCATTGGATAAAAAGGTGCTGCCATAGAGGGCATAAAGGGTGGAGGTGGGAGAAGAGGTGGAGGAGCCTGGCGATTGAAGTTGATGCCTTCCAGAATACTCTGCCTCATCTTCTCTACTTTAGACACCTGCTCGGTCTGACCAAGACCAAATAGAAACAGAACACACAGATTAGGTATTCAATAGAATTCCGGGAAAATCTCCATATTCCTACGGTCTTTATCTAATATCCTCCAAAATCAAGTGCAACTGATGAGAAATCTAAGGACATGTTCCTTTGGCACAACTTGGGCAGAGTGCCAACAGCAAAAATCATACCACAAATTGACAGTAATTGGGATGATATATCCAGATAATATCAAATACCGCGACTCTCGCTTGAAATCAACAGGATTTGAACACGATTCACTTTTTTTATTTATTAAATTTATTTGCCGCCCATCTTGCCTTGGGACTGCTCTGGGCAGCCTACAATAATAAAAGAAAAAAAAAGATGATAAAAATGTAAAAATAACAATAGTAAAGGAATAAAACAATAAAAATAATGAAAGTAGAGAATATGAAATGAAAAAGATGGGCGGAAGGAAAGCAGGAAGCACGGGGGAAGTGGGGTCAGAAAGTTAAGTCTAGTAACCACCTCCAGTGATGAAACCTGTCACTGAGACACACATACACCCAGGCCAACCAGCAGAGCCAGGTCTTTAGGCTCTTACACCCCAGGGGATAGGAAGCTCCAGAGGGTTGATGCTACTGCAGAGTAGGCTCTTCTTCTGGATCTTGTCAGTCGGAGTTCCTTGACCGACAGGATCCTCAACAGGCCTTCTCTGCTGGCCAGAGTCAGTTCAATCATCCTATACAACACACTCTCTAAAGCACAAGATAAATAAGATAGCTGGGCTATCAATTTGCTCCAAGGCTTATTCAGGACAGTAAGCCAAGGAGAATGACAGCACTGCACTTTTCCTGCTGTCTTTGTGTGCAGTCTAATAAACACAAAGCGCACATTCAGCTATTGATGAAGGAGACAAAACTGAAAGAAAAAGTTATCTGGAACATCAGCAATTTGTAAAGGTGTTTTTTTTTAAAAAAAATCATTTTATAAAGCAATTTGAGAGCAACATCTCTATCTTTGCTCAAATGGCTTCACTGTTGATTTTTGAGAGAGAAGAACATTGGGACCCACTCTTGCATATCAGAACACCTACGAATGAAAACTGGAAACAACCGCTGCCACAACTTCGTAAGTCAGAAGCAGAAACAACTGCTTGCTACGGGATGCTTACCTGGCCATCACAGAGGTCTATTAGAGGTGCCTTCTCTCGTATAGCTTTAATCAGTTTGCTTTGAAAGAGTTTCCCATCAAAGTAGATCCATGGGCAGCAATGCTCCCAGGGCACAGGCTGCCCACAAGCATCATTGGCAAAGAGGGCTGTGTCCACTCCACTCATAAACAGAGCAGCCAACTGAACTCCTCGGGGATCCAGTTTTTCAATCTGCAAGGAAAGCAACATCCCTTTACTCCTCCTCTTTCTTCTGGCCTTCATGACCACGATCCAATTTAAGTGTCTTTATAAGGCAGGATACTGTAATACTACTACTTCAGTATTAAAGACAGAATATTAGAGAGGCAGCACAATCCATGCCTCTGTTCCCTGGTATCATATTGTTAAAAGAGAAAAGTATAAACTTCTAATTGAGCATCTATTTCACATAAGCAGGTTTGTCTATAATTATAGGCCAACATCCATCCCAGAGACACTAAGTATTTATGTCATATGGAAGACAAACTACAATATACCACAGTGGCTATGGGTTAAACTGCTCACTTGCTCAAATCATAAGATTTACTGGTGTGAAGTATATTTTACGTCCAGGGAATGTTCAGCCAAGAAGGGGAAGAAAACAGCGTTTATTTCAAGAAGATGCCTCCTAAGGCAGAGAGGTCACCTCCGTTCAATATTCCCACCCTTTCAGCATCTCCCAGACAACACCTGGGGCCATTTAGTTCCTCTGCACTGGAACATGTACTTTGGAAGCACTTTCATTTTTGTACTTCTGCTCTTCTTCTTTAAAACTGGTCTAACGCCTCTTTCTACCCACCTTTAATAAGGCCGCACCCCATTTTGAGAAAAAAAGTGATCTAATACACCTGTTTAGAATATGTACAAGGGATCTTCCAGTATCAAGGAGTCCCTTACAACTTTTATCTTGGAATTAAGGAATAGGCTTTCTTCCGGGACCAATGGCACAGTACTGACCTTCAAACAGAGCTTTTCAATAAAGCAGGACTGGTGACAGTCAAAGAAAGAAGGGGTCAAGAAACATTTTTTACTTCTACTAAAAATGTTACAGCATTTGTCCTGTAACATTTCAAAATACTGTCCTTAATACAGCTTTCTGGGTCTCCTTTAAGCAACCAGGCATAGAATGTAAGCATTCCAATATCATTTATGCAGATTTGTATTTCAGGTCTATGACAAAAAAGTACCCTGCAATGTAGGAGATCTAGTGCATCCTAGTACAACCTTTTCCTTGTCCCCCACACCTTCGTTCTCTATGTGCGAGGAGCTGTTGTTTACAGACAAGCATTTCATCAAATGATCACACATTTGTGCAAATTTACCTGCTTTTTATCAGAACAACTGAATTAGTAAGATGAAGTTTGAAAGGGTAGAACCTGGGAGGGCTGAGATACCAAAGCAGTAAACACAAGTAATGGAAGAAATGAGCAAGGGATGCATGAACAAGCAGCTAATTCTATGCCTATGAAATTGTAAGAGGAATTTACCTTTCATTAGCAAGAACAAGACTTGGGCACTCTTCTATTCTCGCCCCCATAGCTCTAACCTCATCTTCTCTCTTCTTTCCTATTCCCACTGGGAGGACTAATACAAGAGTGATAAATAACACCAACCTTCAATTCTTGAAGCTGATCTGGTTCATATAACTGAGCAGACACAGCCTGGGCCAAGAAAGCATCCAATTCATGTCTGTGGAGGATCCGGCCTCCAGGCCACTGTATCATGTATCTTGAAAAAAGAATAATTCAAATAAAACTACAAAATACATTGTTAAACAAGAATCAAAATTTAAAGGACTTTTTACTTTGGGATACTACTGGGCCTTGGAGGAAATTATACCTGGTTTTTTTTTAAATGTTGAAATCTAGAATTTGTAGTTTGACCAACAACAAAAAAAAGCATGAGTAGACAGATTCACTTAGCAAACGTTATGAGCTGTAAAGCTAAAGAACTAAATGAAGTTTCACACTTCAGTAGTCACCATTTGCAGAACAAATATCCCAAATGTGTACCTCAGTAAATGGTCTGGATATTATTTGTCACCATGTTTAAAATCAGGAAATGATTCGAGATTGACTTGTAAACTTTGATAGGTTTATCTTCAAGTAACATACATCAGGAGATCACTAAACTCATAAATATAACAATAAGCTTTCAAATGAAAGCTTATTGTTATATTTATTGGATAGATTTATATCCCAATATTTGCTCAGTATAGTATACCTAGCCCTTCCGCCTTCCATTTCCCCCCCCCCCCAACAAAAGGTTGCTGAGGTGGGTTTGGCTGAGACATTGTGACTCACTTGAAAGTCACCCATTAAATTTCTGTGGCTCAGGAGGGATTAGAACACTGCCAGTTCTAATCCCTCCTGATTAGAGGGATTCCACTTCCACTGCCAGTTCAACATCTGGACCACTGCATAATGCTTACCCTTTTATATTTTCAGATATTGTCATCTCACTCTTACCAACTACCTCCAATACACAACCAATTCCTGGATTTTTCAATAGTACAGATCTCTCACAGCTCTTCTTCATAGCTATATCCCATTGGTGCCAACCCTAGCACACAATGTTACTTGCCACTCTTTTGACATCTCTTCAGGTATGCTTCACTCACCGTAATACACAACACATGAGCAGTAGGTGTGTGGGTACATTGGCAGGGTTGAGCATGCCGGGGGTGTCTGATTTCATACAAGCCAGAAATGCTCTCATACGCCGGTTCTTGTCTTCCACTGCTTTGCCCAGCCAGAGCTTCTTGAGGTTGGGACAAGTCCACTCCCGAAAAGCAAGAGCTGAGACCAACTCTGGAGTCTGAGGTGACTTCCCTTTGTACGCTGACCATTCCTTGACTATAACAGGATGAGCTATGTAGGGATGAATACTTGATTAGAATACATTACTTTTCCAGTTCATATAATAAGGAAACAAAACTCATTTTAGGCCGGGTGTATTTCAATGAATGTACATTTACAGAAAAAATATATTACAAGCTCAAAATGAAAAACAGTGCTATGATCCCATTGTACATTTCAACGCAGATAGAAATAAGAGGCCAAATTGTTGCATTTTGATGGAACTGATTCCCCAAACATAAGAGCACCTCATCCCCTGTCTTATGTTTGAATAACAGAATAATGGAGTTGGAAGGGACCTTGGAGGTCTTCTAGTGCAGCCCCGCTTCTCAAGCAGAAAACCTTATAAAACATTAAGTACAATGAAACCCAAAAGTTAAAAGCCATGGCACCAAACAATAATCCTAGCAATAGTCTTTCAAGTTGGACCAAAACTACCATGAAACAATGCATTCAATTCCATTATTGCAAGTCAGGAAAGATATCATAAGTAGACTGAAACCAAAAAAGATATCCACCAGAATCTACCGTACAAGGACACAATTTCTTTATCCAGCATCAAACATGGAAAGCAAAGTATCAGGGACTACTGAATGGTGAGTTCAATGAACATCATTTAGCTGCAAAAGATATTAACTGGGACTGGAAGCCATAAGGTAACACTAAAATATGAGAGGGTAATTAAAACACACCTGTTGGAATTGAACAAGGTAATTATAAAATGCTGTATGGTGAGAAAGAGGGAAAAACATTTTCCTCACTGTATAAATATTATGAAGTATGTCTTTATATAAGGATGTACAGTTGATTTATGCCATATAAGAAAGTAATCACAATTGGAGTAAATGGATCCATAAAAGGGAGAAGACATTATGAAACAAGACTGCCAGGGCATGAATTCCACAGCTATGTTGTAGGATTACAAACCATCACAAAGTGCTGCCTATATAATTATAAACAAGTTGCAGGAAAAAAAAGGTGGCTTGGCACCAGTCCCTGCCTGGGGGATGCCAATCAAAAGAAAATAGATAGAAACAGACAAAATAAGATGAGATTCATGTTCAGCACTAAATAAGTCGGCTAGAAAAACAAAGCATGTACAATAAATGTAAAGATCAATCATGGTACTACCAAAATATACAGGAGGAGGCAGAACCTGGTCCCTGAGTCATTCATGATAAAATAACTGAAGAGAAGGCAGGTTAGTATCTGCTCAGAGAGTATGGATGTGCACAAAACAAACAAAAGCTCTTTCAGTTTTAAAACAAAGCCGACTTATTAGAAATGGCTTTTTAAAATCCCCATAGCAAACAACAGCCAACAGCAAGCATACTTTGCGGCTTGCCTGGTCAAAGCATCTCAGATGGTCTAGCAAAGAAGCAATAGCAACAGATTTATCTCAACCCAATCCTTAAAAACACACAACACACACATACATACCCTTTCTCTCTCCCCTCCCTCCCTCTCTCTCTCTGACAATTAGCTTCACAACTCTTACTGCACCTATATAGTCTTATAGGAAAACTACTGAATTAGGAAGTCTTGCCTTCAGAATATGCTCTGAAAAGTCAACAAATAAAGCAACATAGCACTTCCATTTGGTAACTGGAAAGCCCAACAACATAACAACACTATTTGAAATGCAGATACTCAATTTTACACATATGCATAGGGAAATCTATTTGAAAAAAGGACAACACATAGGGGCAAGGCTACATTACATCCCACAAACTCCATCATCCCATTTAAACACACTGGAGACTTATCCCAACCCTCAGACAGGCAGCACCAGACACTCAACTGACTCCCAGCTCTCATCGTCTCAGCTGCTTTGAGAAAAGGGGAGCAGGAATAGGATCTGTACCTGCGGTCTTATTAACCAAGCAAATCCCACCATGACAAGGTCCATCCTTCTGAACTATGTAGCGTAGGTTCTGGGAATCTTGTCTCCCATATTTTTAACACTAAGTTCTAGAAACAGTGATCAGATTTACAAATTATACTAAAGCATGTCCAGTTTGCTTCATAAGCGGTAAACAAGAATGCAGCCCTTATGTCTCACTTAATGGTGGCTAAGACACATTACTATGATCTAGCACTAAATGAGAACTTAGGAAAGACACACATGTATAAAAGTCTGGAGAAGTTACCTACTTTCCACGGGAATGCGCTTGCGCACAGCCAGGCGTTCCATCCGCCGTTGTGTCTCAGCCACACTGAAGAGGACACCATATACATACTGCCGTGAGGCCCGGAAAAGGACAACTGCTGGCGGCAGTTCAGTGTTACATTCATCTTCAATGCACACAGGGACTTTGATCTCACCCTGGAAGGAAATGAGAATCCTGGATCACTGATTCTCAAACAACCTGGTTGCACCTAGGACTCCTGCAAGAAAACCAATGAACTGACCCACAAAAGCTCACTGCCCACCTCACCTTGGTAAGGACGTGGTAGATGAAAGGGTACATAAGTCCCCGTCGATGCCTATGTTCAGCCACTCGAAGTACTTCTGGAGCAATAGGAGGCAAAGGTGGGGTAGTTATGTCCATGTGGTTGCGGGTTGCCATCGAGAGCAATGAAGGGATGTGGGCTTCAGGTCCACTCAAGGTCCTTTCTGAGTTGCCAGTGTTCCCAGGTCCCCAGCCTTGATTCATTATCTTTTCACCCGCAGGATCCTCCCAGCCAGACTTGCGAGACACAGTTTCAGAAACATGGCTGGAGGAAGAAAAGGAAATACTGTCACCCTAGAATGGGATTAAAATCCAGGAATCTTGTTTCTTCCAATTGTGTGACAGTACAACTATTCAGAAGTCTCTCCTTCCATAGGACAAGGGTAGCCTGTCTGGGGCCCTGCTAATTCTCCCCGCTTTCCCCCATAAACTATCACAGTCACCCCAGGGTTTCTGAAGAAAGTCACAAGACTCCAATGAGTTACACTCACTTGGAATTGGCTCCATTGTGCTCTTCTCCATCAGAAGAGGAAGAGGGTGAAGATCCAGGCCCAGATGATGGGGAAGGTTTGGGACCCAGATGATGGTTAGGAAACTTGGCGGGACAGTTATCATATGATACCGGCCAGTTGTTAAAGTGACCAGCCTTCAAGGCAGGATCTTCATGGAAGGGCATTGCATCCACCAGGCCATGAGGTGAGAAGAGAAAACTGGAACCAGGACCCGGAAGAAAAGACGAGGCGGCAGCAATGCCACCATGTGGACCAGGTGGCTGGTACTGCATCTTTGGCCCCATTTGGGGTGCAAACTAGAGATGGGAGCAAAGAGAAGGGGGAAAAAGAATGGCTGCAATCAAAACTACTTATTCAGACCTAGGGAGGAGTGACAGCCCAGTAGCACAGAAACTAAGCAAAGACCCTTAGCACTCAGAAGTTTTTTGATTAATTCTCTGGCATTTGTAATTAAAACAGGAACAGAGAGCACACAAGAGAAAAGAATTGTCTGAGGTCCTGAAGAACTGCTGTGAACTATAATAGTTAAGTACTGGACTAGTGAGATCAATGATCTAAATCAAAGACAAAAAAGCCTCCAATATACAGATAGGCCTTGGGTTACAATGGCAATTGGAACCAGAATTTCCATTGCTAAGTGATGTGATTGTGAAGTGTGATCTCATGTGACCGCATCATTTATCAACAACAATCCAAAACCACTAGAGAGTATACAGGCAGGGGGTGGGGGGAGTGGGGGAAACTTATAGAGCATTATGCAAACATCCCTTCCAGCTTTTCCATTTGCTTGTAGGAAGTTGGCAGGGAATTTAGCACCATCGTAATTTGAGTGGTCATTAACTGAAGACTATCTGTGGTTCTGAAATTATTCTGTACTAGAGATCCTATTACATTTTTTTTTTACTCCTGACAACATTTACAAGTATTTAAGTGCTTACCTCCTACTAGAAACAGACAGAAAAAGTACACCCCACCCCCAGGAAAAATATTGAAATTCCACAGTCATATGTTTCAAATATCCTGTGCTTATTATACACCAATGCCACATGCACAGCCATGGTATGGTTGGACTGTCACAGGGAACTCTTTGGAAAATGGTAGCAAAAGAACTTATCTACAGATGCACAATAGTTCATGAATCTGTTCACTACATTCAGTGAAGCACATTGATATAGTAGCATTTTAAATCTCTCTTCAAATCCAACTGCAAGGGGGATGCAATTTTCTGAATGATTCTTCATACTTGTAGCTTATATGACATAAGCTAGAGGGAACATTTTAACCTAAGCTTCCCCTTGATGCATTAATATCTTCTATGCAGTGGGGCCTTATAAAGGAAAAAAAAAAGCATTCAGAAATACGATTTTTCCCACATACCAGCTGTCTGAAGGATGCAGGCCAAGTTCAGGTATCTCAATTTATATAGTATACATTCCATATCCCTGTTGTAGCTTGGGCCTGAGAGGACCAACAGGGCTTTCTCTAACCCAACAAACATTGACCTTCTAGATCAGTGGTTCCCAATCTTTTTTTCGCCCCGCACCCCTAAAGAAATTTTACTCGAACCTCGCACCCCCCAGAATAAAAATGCCAACATATAGCCAATATTCTATTATTTACCTGGACTTTTCTCGCACCCCCTGGAATATCGTCTTGCACCCCCAGGGTGTGTGTGCGAGCACCCCAGGTTGGGAACCCCTGTTCTAGATGGACGCAGTAATGGAAATCTCACACTAAAATCTCACATCTGCCTAAAGCAATTCTGAGCACTTACCATAGCCTTCCCAGAAGGAAGTGATACCATTGGATTGCGATTCAGAGGCGGTGGCCCTCCAAAGTGATTAGGCCCAAATGCCGAGACTGAAACAAAGAATTGGACCCTTGTTATATTAAAAAATAATTGTCCATCATTACTATCAGGATACCCTGAACAAAGACCTCTGCCAATGCAGAAGGTCCATTAAATTGGTGTGTAAATAAAAAAAATACTTCAGACAGAAGTTATGCATGGGAAATCATATCTTCATTGTCTGAAGCATAATCAGTCTTCCATTTTGCATTTTCTGTTTTTTAGAGTTGGTATCCATGGGCAACTCTTTATACTTGGGCAACTTTACCCCCAAAAGCCTGAGCTTCAGATTCTTGGGATAGGGTAGAGGATATCCTGAAGTTACTGCGAGTAATAGCAGGATGCAATTCTACTGGCTGTCCCACATGAAACTGAAATTAGAATGAAGGGTGTTTTGTCCACCATTACCATTTATCCTTGAAGATCTTAGAAGTGCAGGATTAGAACATTATTTGGGAACTGTTTTAGGAGAGTGGCTCACACACACGTGACCAAGTTTCCTAGCAAAGGATGATGTCAGAAACAGGACAGAAGCCGGATACAATGGCAACAATATGGACTAAAAAGGGAACTTCCAGTCACTGAATCCAACAGTAAATATCTAAGGGAGCATAAACTAGTGGTTAACCACCAAACCCCTGGTTGATTTTTAATAAGATGACAAAATTCTTTAAGATACTAGGGTCATTATAAAGAATACTGGATCAAGGGGCATTTGGGCCAATTATGTCTTAATTGCTTAAATATATTCTGTGTACAATCTTTTTGCATTGTAAAATTAAACACATAATAATGGACAGTAAGGACAACTATTAAGAATAGTGTACTATGATCTCTGAATGCAGGATCCAGGAGAGGCCCAGTAAGATTACCAGCATCTGGCTTGGAAAGGGGCTTTTGTGCCTTTAAGTAAACCATGAGACAAAGAACGAACAGAACTTCCAACTTGTTATGGCATTATTTTGAAGAAAGCATCCCAGACCTCTTCCAGCCATGTAGTTATTAAAAGGCACGAAAGCTCTCTTTGGGCCAAGTGAAGGTAATTTCAGAGTTAAATCCAGACCTGACCTCTCCCAGCAGAGGATGCTGTAAGGTATCAGGCAGGGCCTCACCTTCTTGGCCAGCGGGAGAAAACACGCTTGAGAGAGAGGTGAAGTTGACCAGCGTCGCCTGGATACTCACGAACATACGGGGACTGGCCGGCTGGTGTAGGAGGTGCTTTCATGGCCACTGAATAATATTCTACTGCTTTCTTGAAGCGTTCTATTTTATCTTCAGTCCTGGACTGGGGAGGAATGAGAAAGAAATGATGGAAATTACAGGGAAAAACATGTGTAGCAACAACAGTTTTAGCATGGAAATCTGACTATAGTTAGCTATATACTGTACACTACCGCTTCTATTCCTAATGTAATCACAAAATAAGATTTATATTTATTGTAGAGCAGAAGGAAAGAACCTCAGGAAACTAGAAACTCATTAGTTTCTATCAAAAGTAAAAACACTGAAGTTGTCTGGCATCACATTGGCTTCTATTTGCTCTCTTTCTCTTTGCAACTTTTATACCATATAAATATTATTAACCCTGATTCTAGTCTAGACCCATCTCACCTGGGAGTGTTTGAAGACATCTCTCCCTATTATATCCAGGCCAGAGGGACTTTTGATGGCACCAACGTATTCAGATACAGCCTTGATGACTACATCGCAGGGTGGAAGGACCAACTGGTGGGCCCGTACCTAGAACCAACAAGAAGCAAAAAGTTTCAGACAAAAGTTTCAGTGAAGACAAAAGGCAGCACAGTAACAACTTTATAGTCTAAAGACCTGAACAACTACCATTAGTATAATTAGTGTGAAGAACAGAATAGGAAAATTCCCCCATCTCATCAGTGGATGAGGGCAAAAACGGGATGCATGGAGGCAAAAAACTATTTCTTTTTCTTGTTTTCCTCCTCTAAACCAAGTCTTATAGTCTGGTGCATCTTATAGTCCAAAAAATATGGTACTTTTAGCTCTATTTCTTCCTGAAATCTATTTTTAAGTATTACAGGAATCCTTCCATTTCTTTTCAGAACTGACAATTGTGACACTTCATTTACACATTTCACATAGAAAAAAACAACAATCTGGCTCCATTATCATCTCTTGTTGTATTTAAAGCGATCCTTCCATTTCAAAGTTACATTGTTTTGGGGAAAACCCATAATTTTCTTCAGGCAAACATATTAGAAGAGCGCAATTGTTTCTTAGAACTGACTGCAAAATTTAGAGGTGTTCTTTCTTACTCCTCCCATTCAGATGATATTTCTGAAAGCCAGAGACAGAATCCAGACAACACTCGACTAGTTCTTTGGGCAATAACTCTGTAATTCTTTCAATTCCTGCCTAGCTACCTCTTCAGAAGAGGACAAGGAGGGATAGGGGTCACCTTAAGTGAAGCAAGCGGATGGTCTGGTCCAAGAAGACTCCAATGGAAGGCGGCCAGATCCTCATCTGGAAGAATGTGGTTCCCTGAGGGGGGGGAAAGGCACAGTAATATACAATCAGTAACAATAGAATTCAACCCTCCCCCCCTTTGCCCAAAATGAAAATAAGCAGAAAATATGATAGAATTTAACGTTTAGCAAATTATATTTTGCAAGAGGAGAAAAATTTTGAACTGTGCATAGTATATTGAGAATCCCAAATCTGAAACACTGCAAAAAGAAAATCTGTACTTTTAATACTGAACTTTGGAGTACAGCGAAGTAATTGAATTATGTTATTGTAGTTGAAGCTGAAACTCTTATTTGATTCAGGCTGGTTAGTTGGTCTCCATAAAATGAGGCTCAATTTGAGATGTTTCCAGATAGTGGCAAGAGACTCCTAGTCTCTATACCAGGGGTCTCCAACCTTGGCCCCTGGAAGCCTGGTGGACTTCAACTCCCAGAATTCCACAGAACAACCCAGAGCAGAACAACCCAGAGACGCAAATAGCTTAATATCTAGTACAGGGGTCTCCAACCTTGGCTCCTGGAAGCCTGGCGGACTTCAACTCCCAGAATTCCACAGCCAGCTTTGCTGGCTGTGGAACTCTGGGAGTTGAAGTCCGCCAGGCTTCCAGGAGCCAAGGTTGGAGACCCCTGCTCTATACATATGTAACCCTCCTAGCCTGATTTATTTATTTATTTATTTAATTAATTCCTAGTAATTATTCTAAACATTTTAAATAAGCAAGAATTTAATGTATACTATATGCACCTAATCCAATAAAAAGATTGGAGTTAAGATCAGGGATTTTGCAAATGGGACATCCTTTTGCCCTTGAGAATATTCCAAGCCAGCTGCAGCCTATTTTTTATATCTGATGTGGAAAAAAAAAGTTATGCTTTTTCATATAACATTAAGAAAAAAATAAAAATAAAAAAGCATGACACACACTGAAAAGCTGTGTCTTTGTAGTCACTGTAGCTTTTATAAACTATGGTTACCATGGACTATGATATAACATGATGTACATAAGGATAACCAGTTTCAATTTACCCAGCAAGGCAGCAAATATAGGAAAACTGCTCAGCTTGAGACCCAGCTGCTTGGCCACCTCTTGCATGAGGAACTGGTTAGTGGTGAGGTTTTTGCCATTCCAGCTCAGCTTCAGGGCATGGGAACTATAGTAGGAGGGGATGTTGCAGAGAGCATATTCTGAGTCATGGGCAATTAGTCCATGAAAGCCATTCTCCCGAAAGAAAGATACGACTTCCTGATGATGGTCCTCCAGGCTCTGGAACACCTGAAAGGAGTAAAGGGACAAGGATGACTAAATTACAAGGGAAAATTTATTTGCCTTAACTTATAATAAAGTGCTTGCTTTGAGATAATTCACTCATTGATTTTATCTTGTCCTGCTTCCCACCACTCTTCAGAAGATGTAAGATGTGGAACATGGCATGGAACGCTCCAAAGGCTTTTACAGGAAAACACCTGGGGGGTCATGGAAATATTTCAGTTGTGTGCTACTTTGCAAACTGTGGCTGAAGTGGGGTTCCATATAGTCTCATGTTAATTCAGATCAGTCATAGTACTAAAAACAGATGAATTGAAATGGTAGGAGAAAGAAAAGGGAGGTTCTGAGTCAGAATAAGAAAAAGTCAGAAAGTGGGAGATTACTTAAAGTTATGATATTGGGCAATATGTCTCCATTAAATGAAATTCCCCTGAATTTCAAAAAATATCAATGATTTCACTCCATATTAGAAGCCATGATCATATTAGACAATAAGTATAAAATTAAATTTTTTTACATGCTTTTCCCTGTGGATAAGAGAGGAAACCTAGGCACTGTATGACAGAAAAAAAAATCAAACAGGAAACAAAACAGATGTTCCTAGAAACCAAGGGGAATAGGAAATCATGATTATTTATATACTGTGTTTCAAATCAAGGTATTAAAATAGACTAATGTGTACTTCTGTTAATCCAATAAATTATAAACTTGAACAGATACTGTTCAATTCTTTATGATCAAATAGCATTTTTTTGAAAAGCTGAACAAATACATGGTGGAAGGTTTTCCAAATTTTGAAGTAGATTAGACTTCTGCCTTCATCTGAGCCTAGTAAGTTTAAGGAAACCTGCAGTTTTTTGGGTGTTGATATGCTGTCCTGGATGTTGAATAAGTATTGCTATTTTGTGTGTTTAGAACTTGTTTGTAGCAGATTATTTGTATGATGTATATTTGATAGGGTTGAAAATTAGGGCAACCATAAGAAATAAGCAACTGAAACACTGATATACATTATTTTTATGCTACCACCTTTTAGAATTATTTTCTTTCTTAGTTAGTATAGTGGAGATACAGCCATTGAAAATGCCATAACTTTGGTTGTAAGGTCTGTTGTAGCTAAATTATAGTCCTAGCTGAAAAAAAAGTAAAATATCAGAATTTCATGAGAATCCTATGAATGAAACTACAGAAGAACAAAAGACTGTGGATCTTAAAGTTGTTATGGTCATAATAATGCTGAATATTACAGAATAAGGCTATGCTTCAGCTCAAAGTACATAAGCTTTTTCTTTAAGAATTTTAAAAAAGATTTAGAGGAACCAGAGGGGACATTTCTTCCAAAGGTTTTCAATAGTATAAGATCTCAGTCACTAGCCTGGCAGGTGTCTAAATTTCATAGTGCATATCTAATTTTCTAGCACTTTATGTTCACACACATTTCTTCCAGCTCCTTTAAAAGTACAACTTTTTCCACTGTCTACCCAGCTCACAGCATTGGAAACAAAACAGATCTTAAACTAAAGACCAAAAAATAAGACATAATATGCAAATCCCATGAAAGACTTCCAATTACAGATCTCTACTGTTCAATACAGATTTGTACTGGTTTGGAATTCCTTAGAAACAAAATTTCAGATAAATAAGTACACATGTAAAGACAAATTTGTAAAAACTCTATTTCCTTCATTCTTCTACACATCTCTAAATACAGAAATCTGAGTCCAAAGAATTACCTCAAAGTCACTTGACGTGAATATACCTAATGGGTATCTTAATTTTCCTTCATTCCTTTTCCACATTCCCCAGTTTGAACAATAGATACCATGGTACAGTATAACAATGTGCTTTGAAAGTCCATTCTTTCTAGTACTGGTAGTCCTCAGCTTACAACCATTTGTTTACTGACAGTTTGAAGTTAGAGGCATTGAAAAGTGTGACTTATAACTATTTTTCATATTTATGACCACTGCAGCATCTCCATGATCACATGATCAAAATTTGGATGCTTGGCACTGGCATCTATTTCTGATAGTTACTGTGTGCCAGGGTCATTTGATCATCTTTTTCGACCCTCTGACAACCAAAATCAATGGGGAAGCAAGATTCATTTCACAAATGTGTTACTAAATTAACTAAATTAAGAACTGCTTGTACCAAATCTATATCATATGGAGGTTGCTATTAACACAAACCAAGAAATTATTTGTACGTGTAGAATTGGTACTCTAGAAAAAAAAACTACAAACCCCTTAATCTGTGAAATATGCTATAACTAATCAGAATCTAAAAGAAATCAGTTCCTTCCCTTCACCAATTCACTAGAAATATATTTGAGTTGAATATATTTCCTCCTGATTTCAAGTGGAATAAAGCGTGGAATAAACACGTTTCAGTAAAAAGTGGTTCAATTAACCAGAATATACCCAATATTTTAAAATGCTTTTCTAAAGATGCTCAAAGTGGCACTGTAAACACATACATGCAAACAACTGATCATATAATTAGTAACTTATATCTAAGTTCCTTATGTTTCAGATCAGCTGTTTCTAATGCTAATAAGCTGTTACCTCAGCTAATTTCCAGGCCTTTGCTTGCAAATTCACACTTGGCCTCAAGTAAGTTGTACAGATAACTATATGACTGAAACTAATTAGGTTGACGTATTCACTGAGAGTATAAGTCAATAATATCTGTGGCACGTAAATGATAGGATTTAGTGTGTGTCTGGATTTAATTTGTGAAGACAGTGAAACTCCAACTGCCCATGGGCATGTGATTTTACAGCACTGGTAGTCTTTAAGTTTAAAAAAAAACTTGCTGGATCAGCCTTGAGAAAGGCCTGATAAGATATAAGCGCATATAAGGCCTAAATATTGCATATACAGTGAGTTTAGGCTTGTCTTTACTTGCTTTGCATCTAAATTTTAAGGTGTGTGTGTATATGCGAGAAACAGAAAAAAAATCTGGAATTTTCAAGATTTAACAAACATCCTGACTTCTATGGTACACCTGTTCTCCAATGATATATTTCGTCATCTTCTAACATTATTGAGTAGTTGAAAAGCAGAAGCAGGAGCCTCACCTGCTTATGATCATTAACTGAGTTGTGGCTAAGGGGCAAGGATTAGCTGGCTCCCTCTCATACTACACTATGCTCCACCAGATCCCCTAGGCCAGCTCATATTCTATTTCCCCTTTCTCTCTTTTTCCTACAGCACACCTTGGATAACAGCATCTCAGCTCTCCCTTCAATCAAGTCTCTTATTCTTGTGCAGCTTACTAGAAACAATATTCCAGAGCATGTCAGTGACTCTTCCCAATTTACTAAAGATGAGAATTCCAGTCAGAATAGAATAGGACAGGACAGGACAGAACAGAATACTTTACTGGCCAAGTGTGATTGGACACACAAGGAATTTGTCTTGGTGTAAATACTCTCAGGTTATACTAGAATGTAAAGCAATCTGTCATTCTTGTCGTTCTTTCTTTTTCTTTAGTGTGTTGATGTTATATCCCATTCTGCAGGAAAGGAGCAGGAGCGAGAAGAGGAAACTATGACAATCCAAAAGCTTTCTGACATACAAAATCTCACAAGGCATTGGTTTATGTTTCTGATAGGATTGGCTACAGTACTTTTTATACTGATAGGCTTTTATAAGCAAATCTTTTGCAAGTCCCACCACTACTATGTCTGACAACAAGAGGAACAGCATATATTTGTATGGTGGGGAATCAACCTGCTGAACTTAAGGCAAGCCCCTCCCAATTATTCTACAGAAGTGGATTAAAAACCTATTACTTTAACACAGCCACTTAAGAAGTTTAAAAAAAAACTTGTCCTTTTTAAAAAAATATTTGTATAGTAAGCTGATCTGAATAATTCAGAAGTGGGCAGAATATAACTTTTTCTAAGGAAGAGGTATAAATAAATTCCCCATACTGTATAACAAAATATCTGATGAAGCTGTTTACTATAATAATTATTTTACAGCAGAGTTGTATTAAGTCAAAAAGTGTGGATATTAATCCTCATGATTACCAGTTACTGATAAACATATTTTCCCCACAACGGCATCTTACTGGATCCTATAATTATATACTATTCTTATTCAAAACATGAATATTTCAAGATTTTCTGACCAAGACAATAAAAATAACTATTTTAATTCAGTTGGAAGAAAAAAATACAAAATTACACACTGATATAAACTAAGATATTTTGCTTTTTTCAAGCCCCTAATTATTCAGGATATGTTAAAACATATGATGCAGTCTTGTCATTATTTTTGCCCCAAAAATGAGATATGTATCATTACACAGAAGATTCTTATGCTGAGGTCTGTCCTGCACAGCTTTGAATTCATATATATGCTTATTTCAAATGAATGTAAAATGAACACCAATCACTGCAGCTTCAAAAACATTAACACTCATTCTGAAGGAAAGAATACTTTTATACCTTAAAAATTAAAGGGCAGATTTGTTATTAGCATGTCAAGGAGAAAAGACACTCTATGGCAGGCTTATAATCTAAACATGTGACTCAGAAAGTAATGGTATAAAATTGATAAACAGCTGCTCATGAGTTGTTTGAAATAATATCAGACCCATCACTTGACACACCCACACCTGGAGTCCTTATAAACAGAACAACACTGACATCCCCTAAACTCAGCTGAAGATGTTATCTAGGCCTGGTAATGAAATGTTTGGAAACCAACCTACAAGCTCGGAGAAGGAACCTTCACCCTTAAAAGCAAATTATTTCAGAGTGGCAAAAGGCTGAAATGATAAAAAAAGATGTGCTTATGGGACAAGATAGCAAAATCAAACTATAGAGATTCATTTAGAAGGCTAAACTCTGAATTTGAAAGGGGATGGACCACATTTAGAGAGATGTAATATTTATTTCTCATATTGCACCTTGATTCTGATGCTATTTTTCTCATAACAGAACTGGAAAATAGCCTGAAGGATAACTGAAAAGCAGACAGCAGAGATTTCAGCAACATAAATAAGGAATGAAGATTTGAATACACTTGCTGCTGTGAACAGATTGCATACAGACGTAAATTTGTATGAATAAATTTAGTGGAAATATGGGAAACCTATATATTTATTTATATATATACATACACACACACACACACACATACAGAAGCCTGATGATGGCAGATAAGATTCTGCTGAAACATTGCTACAACTTTAAAAGCACAACTATAATCACGTGGGAAAATACCCGAACAAAGCTGAATACCATACATGTAAGTACCCATGAAAACTTAAGAAAATATAGTGTGTGCATGTATATTTACATTAGATGATTGTATACAGAATTGTATTTGTTTATTGTAACATTATATTTAATTTAATTTTAACATATGCCAATCAGTGTACATTTAGTGACAATAAAGTTATTCTAAGTCTATTTTATATTTTTTTCTGTTGTTGAAAGAATTTAAAATATTTGATATATTTTTATTATGTGTCTTTCTTTTTGGGTCTGTTTTTACTTTTTTCTACTTCTATTTCAAACACAATAAAAATTTTATGAAAAAATAATTTTATTTAGGAAAGAAAATTAAAATTAGTAGGAAAGCTTCAGTAATGCCAGTCAGGGAAAGCAATAAAAAAACAAATTGAATGAAGGTTGCAAATAATGCTGTTGCAAAGAAACAATACTTCACTGGAAATATGGATAAAATTATGTCTAAGTGGAGCAGTACAGTTAACACAGGGATACAAGATCCAAAACAGATGCTCACGACCAAAAGAACAGAATCCTATATGGATACAACAAGAGTCAAGGTTTACCAAGAGAACCTTACCTTAACCCGGAATCGAATCATGGCCAGACGTACACAATGCCCCAAACAGGCAGGTGGAAGAAACCAGGCTCGAGGTGGCGGGGTACCTTTGTTGCTCACATGCCCTGCAATTAACTGAGCTGTCTGTCTCTCAGCCTGGGCCTTCCTGGCCCACTCAGGCAACCTCTCCTTTCCAAGCCCTCCATTGAAGATGACAGCTAACTCCAGGCCACCTTGGTAGAGGCAAGCCTGTGAAAGGGCAGCCAGGTAACCCACCATGGCATTCCACTGCCCCCCACACACCCAGTCTGTCTGGTAGCCACCGTACAGACGCTGCAAAGCAGAATCAGCATCCACCAGAAGCCGAGCTGGGCATGGTGCTGGGGGTGCCAACCCCCCTGCATGCTGGGAGTGTGGGTAACCACCAACCATGGGTGCCAGCCCCGGCGCAGCCCCGGCAGGATGGGGATAGCCGGCTGGTGGGTGGAAGGTGGTACAGTAAGCAGGACCCCCGCCTCCACGGCCCCCCACAGCCCGTGCCAGTTTCAAGAGATCCACGGGCACCACTGCCCCCGGGCAACGCTTTTCCACGAACTCTTGGAAGCCTTGCACCCCCATGGCTGTGCACCGCGGTGGGGATACGGCCCACTTCCACTGGGGCAAACAGGGAAGGCTGAGGGGCTGGCACCCCGAAACCAGGACCTGGCACAGTCCAAGCTGCTCCAGCTCCTGGGGCTTCGCTTCTTACAGTTCCCAGATCTCAGGGATGGATGCAACCGCCATGTTGTAGCTTTCTTCTTCTCCTCCTCCTCCTCCTCCCTCCTCTTGCCTCCTCCTTTTCCTCAGTTTAGACGGTAGCTCACCGGGAGTTGTAGTTTTATTTTTAATCCGCTATCTATTAGTCAGCATAGAGCGGGACTACAAGTCCCGAAAGAACGCAAGAGCCGCCATATTGAAAAGTTTTATTCAAGGTTTCCTGGCGTCGCATAGATTTGTGGGGTTTGTAGTCCCATTAAAGAAAAGAGGTTCTCCCCCCCCCACCGTCACATCGACGTAAGTGGCAGAAAAAGTACATTAAAACTACAACTCCCAAGGATTTCAGACTTCAACCATTTTTTTTTTTAAAGGAACCCGTCTTCCGTGACGTTATACGGCCACAATGCTAGGTGCGGAAGTAAAAAAAAATGATTCCAAACAAGGCTTTGAAAATACTACAACTTCCAGCAACCTCCGCACATTAACGTAAATCCGTCCTACATTTTTTTTTTAATCTGCCACGTAGGTGCCCTCTACCGCCTCTCAGGAGCATGGCATGGTTCTGCACTCGGGATGAGACCCACAGCCACCTAAGAAGGGAAAAGAACAGCAAGCTATTCATTCGAGCTGCACCTCCGCCATATTAGCATGGCGCTTGGCATGCCGGGGGATGTAGTCTGTCACCCCTTTTCCAGGGGTTTCAGAAGGGGTTCCTCCCTCGTTGGTCCCCAGAGCGTCGTCTCGGGCGCCATGTTGAAGGGAAGAATGACATGATTTCCAGCCCTCCTCTTCGCGTCCTTTTTCTTAAAAACTTAAAGGCTTACGAATCCTCCCACGCAGTCTCGCTTACTCGAATGTAGCCATCCCCCCTTCCCCTCCGCACTCCATCCCCGGAAGGCGGCGGAGCGGCCTGGTTTTCATCGGCCTCGCGCCATGTGCCACGTTTTGTGAGGCGGGAAACGAAGCTGGCGCCACCTGGCCGTGCAGAGCAGAGCGAAAAACCGCCTAGACACCAGCAGCACCCCTGAGCCAAGGCAGTTTTCGCTCTGCTCTGACCTCGAAATCCTTCGCCGCGGAAGGCCATTCGATCAGCTCGGATCTCTCCCTCCACCCCCAGCTCCTCCGTACTAGACGACATTGGGAATGAATGTTTCGCTTCAAAAGGTTCCAGCGAATGAAACCGGGGACAGCGCTGACTGGCGCTAAATAACAGAATGTCAGAAGCGGCAAGATGTGCTCTGTTTAAGTGTGAATGTTTCAACGTTCACAGCTTCTTCACTGTATTTTCATAATTATAGTAATCTTTTAATTGTGAAGGCTCCCCAAGAGTCCAGAACTTTACCAGTATGAAAGAGAACTTTTATTTAAACCACCAACTGCATTATCGAAAGCGGGACAGAATTGCCAGGACCTACCAGTTATTATAGATTGTTCTCATTAGTACACCTCATGGCTTCTGACATCAATTTTAATTTATGCCTGCTTCCATCTATGTCATTATGTTCCAGCTTTTACACCATCCTTCAATTTATTCCATTTTATCCCATATTTATTATTTTTTAAAATAAATAACTCATGGTGGTGAATATACTTCCTCCCCCCCCCCCCCCCCCATAACAACCCTGTAAAGTGGGTTGGACTGAATGTAAGTGACTTGCCCAAAGTCACCCAGTCCGAAGTAAATTTAAAGATTTCCTGTCTGATTTTCTTATGTATTCCTTAACTTCCCCATGAATCTAACCTGTTATTGGTATCCTGTATTGTTTGGTTTGACTTAGCATGTAGTGCAAACTCAAATCACTGGGGGTTGCAAACCAGAACTGATCAGCATTAACAGTGAAGAGTATGTGCATTTTATTACTGTTGTGTAACTAAATTCTAGAATAATAGCCATTTAAAAATCTAGTATAAAAAAGCAAAGAAGGCTTTGCAGCTCCTTAACAACAATCTTGTAAGAATGGAGAATAATCCTTGGCTAAACTACCCCACTATCACCCACTAAATCTTGCCTAGTTCATGTTGGCATCATGATAAAAGTAGTGATAAGGCAAATTTTTGTTTCCTGTTTTTTGATGGCAGTTTGTAAATTTGGATAAATAAATAAAATTACACCCTTAGAAAGGTATGATTTCTGCTGCAAATATGCATTTCAGAAACACTAAATATGTTTTCCTATTTTAGCAATGAAGACTGGGCATTTTTCCCAACACAGCCTTTATTTTTCTTTGTAACAGTTTAAAAAAAATATTTGTTAATGGTTGTGTACAAATGAAGTCAACTCACAGCTTGCAAATATAATTAAAAAAAACACATGAAAACAACTGTTGATAAAAGACATTAGTTTTCTACCATAAAGATTTAGGGCTATGTTTTTTTTAAAAAAACTGAATGGGATGCCTCATCCATGTTATAATGAACAAGTCACCCACATTCTATGTTCAGTCAGAAACATCTCAGCTTCAATGCGAAATTGATGGGTTGAAAATAAGTCCTATGATGTTACATTAAGATATAATTCACATAGAGACATAAGAAAATTCCTATTTCTGAAAGTGAAACATTGCCAATGTGTGTAAATCTAAGGAGACATTTATTCACAGAATATACCTGATCATGTCATACATTAGGCCCAAAAGCTCCTTAGTTATTTCTAGCAAAGAATAAGGGGGGAAAAACAACAACAAATAGGTCTCTCTTCAAATAGATTGCTTTTTAAAAAATAGAAAAGTCATTTGTTGCATTAGAATTTTTAGAACCACGGCACCTCCAATGTGATCATCAAACCAACTAGTAAGTGACACTGTGTGGCCTAAATTAACCATAATAATGAGCTACTAACATCATCCTTGCTTTGGTGGAACAGAAGCTGATACCTGGAAGTAAATTAACTCCTCAGCAACTAGGAGCAAGAAATAATCAGAGTCACAGTTGTTTGCTCTATTATCCAGCTGTTCATGTACATAAGTTCATGTATAACAGAACCTGGATGTACATTTCTACAACTCAAAAATACTATTTTTCTTCCCACTTGCTGTCCTCCTGCACTTACCATCTTTTGTCAATGGAAATGAGAGGAAAAATAGCTTAATAAAATGCTGGACAGATAGCCTCAGGGGATCTGCTGGAGTTCTAAAAAAATGACACCAATTCAGACGTCCACAGAGTGTTTTATAATTCATTACCTGTCACTGAGGGCTGCTTAGTATTTGGTTATGTGGATCATTTCACTACAGAAAAACCATCTGCCATGTTGTAAAATATATGGTACTTGCTATATCTGTATTCCTGTGAGAATTGGCTTCCCAAACAATACTTTATTACTCAACCAGCAAGGAAATAATGACATGAACAATTTAGGAAATGTGTCCTATAATTATAGTAATGGAAGGAACAAAACTATTAAATTACCAAATTCTTCCAGCATGCTAAATGCCATAACCACTGCTAATTTAAATTGACTCAGTTCCTTTAACTTCAAGGAGACATATTTGTATGTGCACAAAGAAGTTAGTTAAAAATATATGCTAAGACTCTTGTTCATTACAGTTTAATTCTAAGCAGCTAGTAGTAGAATCATAATATGTATTGTATATATTGGGAACAACTGTACAAATTCAACACAGTATTTGGTTCTGAGAGTTAATTATGCTATTCAAAATTATCACAATTCTTTTTTTTTTTCAGGAAAATGATAAAAATTTGATCCCCTAAAGTAAGTTTGTCTTTCTACCCTTTAGTTGTATCAGTTCTGAAAGTGAAATGTTCAACTGGACTAATAAACTGAAAATTACTACTTAAATCAACTGCTTTATTTTAAAAATGTAGTCTGGAAACATGACTAGAATTTTTATAGCAATATTTCTGAGTCTGAGAATTAAAAAGGAAACTATGAGTTTATTGCCTGAATGTGACTTCATGTTTTGTCCCCCAAATTCACTGTGTAAAGTCTCTTTGCCAGTGAAACAAGCACATTTGATCCTTTACACTTTGCGAAGATGTGAATCCATGTTTGGTATTCTCCCTCTTGCACACATATTCTTTGTGTGAGTCTTAATGTCAGCACAAATTGTAACAGTAAGGATGTATTAAGGATTAAACAGCAACCCATATTTTTAGCATTAAATCATGCTTCAATCTAGGGCTAATGTAAACAGAAAACACAATATGCTTAGCAGAAAGGAAGGATAAAAGGAATTTGTAGTGGAACTTTTTAGACTAAACATACCACCTGGATGGTCTCTCTCCCACTGATCCATCAACTTCAGTTAAGAGCTAATACCTAAGAAAATTTGTCTGCAATCCTTCCAATCAATTGGCATAAGAAATTCTTTTCTAAAGAAAATATTGTTTTTCCCACTTAAAGGGTGGTACCTTGGGTAATGGAAGACGGATGAGGCAGTTGGTCATACTCCTTGCTAAGTTGCAGTTGAAATATAAGTAGGAAAAAATGCATGGAGCTGTTCTTTTTATTCATCTGTCATTATGTTATACTCAAGTTGATGGATAAACTTGTGAAATCTTCTTTGTGAACATTAAACATCCTCCTTAAAACAGTAAACAGAATGAGCTGTTGGGCCAAGTTACAAAAAAAGGGGGCGGGGAGTGAAAGGAAAAAGCATGTGTCAAAACAGTATCCAATTTAAACAGACAAAAACAGTAGAACATTGTTTATGCCACAGCCTAGATTTAAACAGCACTAACAAATGAGGTAGGTAAGAAACATGAAATTTCAACAAAGAAAACAATTCAGTTTGAACACTACTAAAAATTCACAAAGTTATTAAAATTATACATTCCATTCATATCATACAAACTCCAGCTCAAGCTTCACAGCAGAAAAGTGCCTTCCAAAACATCCCCCAAAACCAAATTCACAGTTTGATTTCTTTTAAAGAGGGTGCAGACTTCAAAGAGAAAGACAATGAAAAAGCAACAGGGAAGAGAAGAAAAACTGGGCAGTAAATGTTTTACATTAAATGCAGAGACTCAAAAATATATAAACATAGTAAATATGTATGTTTCCTCCATTGCCGGTGCCTTTACATAGCTTCAAAGAAGAGGGCAATCCAATTTTTCTCATCTTTTCCTCAAACCTAAAGATATAATACTAATACCGGTATTGCCTGTGCTTACATAGTTTACATACATATAGTGTTTCAAAAACCTTTGAAATCAAAGCGTCTGAGTCTTTTGGGGTAGAGTAAATTATTATCCACATCACAGTTAACACATTGGCCATGTCACATTCTCTGAACTCTGGCCACTGAAGACAGGAAGTAAACTTTATAAAAAGATGCCACTCCACATCTCTTCTCCCCTCCCCCAGCAAAACACAATCTCATTATGCTTTTCCACTTGAAAAGAAGAAACTCAGCATATATGTTAGATCATGTGTTCTATATTGGTAAGGCTTATGAAAATAATAAGCAGGGAAAGTATGAACATTGTTATCAATGGCAACCACTTAGCATCTAATTCCAGCTTAAATTGAAATCACAGATACATGTAGTACTGTTTTGAATAAATTTGGCATCAAATTGTCAAGTTACTTCATGAATATCATTTTCATTCTTTATCAGTAGAAAGATAAGCCACATAAGGATTTCCCAACTCCTCAAAGCTTCAAAGAAAGCCTCCTCTCAACTGTAGAACAGTGGATTCTTTGTGGGACTTCTAATTAAAGCAAAAGGAAGAAAAGATTAAATGCAAAATCTGTATCTAAGTTTTACTTAAGAGGCATTTCCTTCACACAACCCTTGTTATCCACATACAGAAAATAGGAATCTGGTCTGTTCTCATTGTTTGCAAAATGAGTATTATGCCAAATTGCTGCTTAATTTCAGTCCCAAGTTATTTCTGAATTCCACCCAAGAAGGAAAGGGGCAGGTAAATCTGACAGTTAATCTGTGTAAATTCAGGTTTGTTTTCCCTTGCCTACTGTTGTTTAGTTGTACACTTTCCTGATATTAAAAAGTCCCAGGCTCCATACTTCAAATAGTATAAGCAGGATTTTAATTTTTTCTGTGGCCTAATTTGACCTAAATTAGGTATTTTCAGGGGTATTCTGTTTTATTATAAATGGTTTTTTTTACACAGTAAACTAAAATAAAGCCTCATATCTGCACTTGTGATGTCTACATTTTCTAAATGAAGAAGCAATACATATTGTAATCCTCAACTGAGACAAGCTACATCAGATTATGAGTTATGACAATTCTACATGAAAATCAATAATTGAATTAGAAGCAGCATGGGCAAGGCAAGAGGTACACAATTTTTCTCTTCAAAATTGCTTTTTGCAAGTGGAAATATCCTGGTTTTAAAATTCCACCAAGAAAAAAGCAGCAAGGAGAGGCTATTTTATGAAGGAGGAAAGGTAGAAATTCAATGTATACACAGCACTTTAAACTGACCCTGTCCTCATTCTACAGAAAATCAGCAGAAATGTCACCCTGATATATAGAGCTGGTATTGTTACACTGCTTTTCCTCCAACACTGAAGTACACTCTACGGTTTAGTCAATAATCAGGATTGCACAAATGCACCAGTGTTACACGACATTTCCACTTCACAACAGAAACACAATTCATATATTTGTGTGCCTGAGAGAGCTAAATGGGCCAGGGATCCTTCATATAGATAAATCAACCTTTAAGGTCACCATGGGTACTTGGCTTGCATTTTTTATGAAGATTAAGTTACATAACAGCAAACTAGAATACAGCATTTTATGCTTTCCTACAAGTCAAAGTGAATTGCTGACAAATAATTTATTTTAAAGACTTTAAAGTGGAAAAATATTAAAAGATGGAAGCAAATGTCATGCAATCAGCTGTCTGTTCACTTTGTATCCCCCTCCTTCCTTATGGAGCAGATTATAAAGGCACAGATGGGGCTGTAGGAAGAGGCATAATCATCTCTCAACTGCTCTGTGAGTGGAAACTGTTTCTGCTCATGGAAATGCACTACTGATTTTTGCACAAATCATAAGTATGTCTTTTTTAAAAAAATAACACTGTTCTTGTCTAAGTTCTTCAAAGTGAAACTTTATTTAAGGTATATGTTTTTACTGCTGCAAATCAGCAATGTACTTTTCAAGAATCAAAAGGCTATAACTATTTTTTTCAACTTTCCAGTAAAACTCTGAAAAGATACTAAGATTATCCATTACAAGGCACTGCAAATCTTTGCAGGCAGAACAAAGAGGCTACATTAAACAATGGAAGCAGAATCTTTGTCCAGAATGCAGAAGGGAGAAATATAGTCTTATATCACTAAACTACAGGTGCTGTTTTACAAAACAAAAAAACAAGTAACTGGTGTCTGAAACTTATTTAAATAACAGCAACTCAGATATTTCTGGCAACAGTACTATTAAACCAATGGTACATTAATTTTGGATGTAAGCATGGTCTTTTCGATAAAATTCAACTACTTGAAGTTTAAATACTTTGTCTTAGTTTTAATGAAATTAAGTCTCCTTCTATCACTTGCTCAAATATTAGACAGCTGCAAATATGGCAGCTATATTATAATATCCAAAAGATAATAACAAGTCAGAATTTTAAATTAAGTGTAGCAAGTTTCATCATAGATTAATGAAGGGGGAAGTGAGCTAGATGTTTTTTCAGCAAGTGCTTGAAAGACTTGCAACAAAAGAAGCAATTTCTGAGTGCACATAAGAATATGATTTCCAACAAGAAAGGAATAAACTGATTATGTATTAGAGAAAACAAGGAATGTTAGCTCCAGTGAATTATGACTTCCCTCATACTTCACAGCCAATTAAGTTAAACATGTACCATTAAACTAAGCTAATTCTCTATCAAGGTGAAAGCATAACAGCAATCTTCACATGGGCAGCTGAAATGCAGTTGATAAAATTAATGATTATATGAAATATATACCTCCAAGGGAGGATGCCTCTTTATATAGCAAATTTTTATATCTTTTAAGGATTTTGAACTGGTAAATTTTAGACTTTTCTTTACATGACATCCAATTGGCAGCACTAAAAAACAGAAAGCCTACCCAATGGGATTCCAGCACCACATCCTTACTGCCATATATACCTGTAGAATTTTCTTAATTTGTAAATGTAAAGATGGACTGCTTAATCGTGCACCTTGGCAATTAAATTCAGTAGATACTAAAACCTTTAATGCTCTTGAGAAACAACACTAGGCATCTAAACTAGGAGACTGTATTTCACTAATCTGCTGTAAGGCAATCCATTAAATGCAAAAACTATGTGCACTAGACCCTGTTTCAATTTATAATCATTTTCCAACAACCAAAGAAATGCTGAATATGGATCACAAATGATGTGAAAATGACCAAGATGGGACAAGTTTAAAAAAAGGCCCACAATAATTCCCCAGCCCTAGTTCCCACCCTTTCCAATGCTACCTCCTCCCCCCACTACCCATTCCATAATATTTGTATCAGCTGCAAAATAAGCTTTAAAAAAAGAATCCCAAACACAGGTACAATAAACCAGGCCAACATTCCAATGTATCTACTGAATACAGTGTGTGTAAGGACATCTAGTTGCATTCTACAAATAGTTCTGAATTGTCCAGGACAGTTTTCTCAAATCAAAGAGAAGGCAGCAACTGTATGCCTCTTCTTTCAGCAATGCTTCACTTCCAAAAGGCCTATCTCTGGGACAGAGGAAGGAAGAGTTTACGATAGACTTCAACTAAACAAACTAAAATCTTTTTTTTTTTAATCCTTAGTTAGCCTGTAGTCTGAGCTGCCAATGAAACTAAGAGGAAACATAACAATAATGCAAATATAAATGTCACTCTTCTTTGCTGATCCCTTCCATTCTTTAAATGAATTCAAATGCTAGTAAGTGTATAATCCAAGTAGAGTTACTACCAAGTTCAAAAAACAGTTGTCACAAAAGCAAACAAGGGATATGGGGCAGGAATGACAGGGAAGGCTTATTAATAAGCCCATGGCATGCTGTCCATCTCAGGAACAAAGAGATGTACAGGCCAAAGCTCTCTCAAGTACTTAAAAAATCCCCTAAAGAAAATGAAATCAAGTATTCAAAGAGGAGAATGCAAAGACAATCTCCTACCATTCCCACATCACTGCACTGGGGAATTCACGCCCCAAATCCAGGCAGCAGAATGCAAGGCAGAGGAATGGAGTCATGAGAGATAGGCACAGTCCCCATTATCTAGCATTCTTTTGCTATCCATCTTCATTTGGGACTTGGGGGAATGGGAGCTGGGTTTTGCACGGGTGATGCTGGAAATGCTGGCATGCTGATCCCTGGTTGAAAGGGTCCCACTGTTTGGGCAGGGACCACGACAGATTGTTGAGTTGTCCCAGAAATGCCCATCCATTGCACTGGGTAAGTTGTTCCTGCGATGGTGTTATACTGGCACAAATGTGGTATTCCATATGGCGATAGTGTGCCAGAAAAGGGTGACAGGGGAAGTCCTTGGGGTAAAGCAGCTGGTACAGTCCCGCGGATCTGGGAAAGTGAGGAAATCCATGTGGAGGTGTAGCCCACAGTAGATGTTGTTGTCTTAAACACAAGGGAAAACAGAAACTATTTTAAATGCAAAGAAACATACTCAACAGCTGCCTGTGGCACATCTTTGTGATTTTAAATAGTACAGTTTCTGCTAACAGAAGAGAATGGAAGAGGATTGAAGATGCAGTGAAAGGTGCACACATTTGAACAAACATTACCACGTAGTGGAGATTTTCACTTTCAGCTTCTAATATCCTAGTAACACTACTTCCTTTCTAAGTATCTGCTCCCAGCTCACCAATCCCAGAGCTATCCATAACATAAGTCTGTGTGCAAGACTGCTGCTTTCCAATATCATTCATGTAGGGCACCTGGACTTTAAACAGAGACAATGTACTCAGAAATAATTATAATTATAATAATAATAATAGTAATAATAATCTCCTACTGGTTGTGATCTATTCAGCAAATCACATAAAACCGAAAAATCTGGCTGAATCAGAGTTCACCCCCCACCCCCGTGATCTACCACATGTTTTTGGAAAGTTGAAATGCAGATATAGGCACAATAACGTCCTCTTTTATGTCCCCCTACCATTGAGTTATATTAGATGTGAAACTGTGAAGAATATATAGCCTTAGCAATCTATAAGACTGAACTGATCAAATACATTGGTGGTGAAAAATAGCAACCTATTTTAGCCTAGAATGGATTGTCTGCCATTTATGAGAAAACTTCAGAAAATACAGATAGTGAAAATAGTTTAATCAAAGGGATATGTGACAGGTCTAAAAATACCCCATCAGGACAATGACTTTAGTTTACCTTAAAATTATCAGAGAAAAAATTGAACCCTTTAGAATTAACCATAACCTTGTAATAATGGGACCCAAGAGTCATCTACCTATTAATAGAGTTTAGTTAAACAGACCACATACAAAATAGTGTTGTTGCTTTACATTGTGCTTCAATACATTAAAGCAACACTCACCATTTTCCTTAGGAAAACGTGTGTTTTCCATTTATTAATGGAATGGTGGTACTTTGTATATATCGACTCCAAACAAATGTTTTCTGTGCCTCTTGATCAATTTTGCACACTTACTTGAAGGTATTTGGAAGCTGAACAACTTCAGGTCATGCCACAAAATTTCACAAACTGTTTTGGCTACTCTAAAACACTTATCATTCTGTGGTAGATTTTATTTGTGAGTCCCTAATTCTAGTTATAAATGAAGTTCATCTACAATTAGATGAAGATCAAATTATACTGTAGGTAATCAGCAGTGCAAGTTTACACTGAAGGGTATCTATTATAGCCAATACCTTACCACAGGGGTGTCAATTTGCAACGTTACATTGCAGTCATGTGATGTATCGCAATATTTTTTCTCTTTGCAGAGCTGGGATAGGCGTGGGCTGCATGTGATGCATCCAGCCCACAGGCTGCTAGTTTGACACTCCTGGCCGACCAGGCTCCTTTGAATTAGGGGAGGATAATTGCAATTTCCAGATTTCCCTTTGACTGCAGCGGTTGGGAATTTGGGAAGTTACAAACCCAGCACATCTGGAAGGTACCAGATTGAGAAAGGTGAATCCAACACATCACAAATTCTAAACCTTGTATGTAAAGACCTCTTACCTCATATACTTTGCTCCAGCTGTCAGTATCCAGACGGTGCTTGTTCTGTTTGATTTGATTGAGGCTTGGCTTGATAAGGGAATTTCCCACCTTTTCTTTAGTCCAGTCATCCACTAGTTTATGCAAATCATCCGTGAACATTCCTTTTTTACTGGCTGTTGTCTGCTGACAAGAGGCAGTGCTATTCATGATGCAGAGTTGTTCTAAGAAGGAGCAAGGTTTTAGAAGGTATTCTTCAAGTAGTTGTATCAAAACATTGAACCTGGGTGACAAGCAACTTCTGAGTCTTGCAAACCATTCTTGCCCTATTTGTGCTCTGGAAAAGATCTTCTAGTATCATATCGTCATCCAAAGAGGTGGGGCTGAACATATTTGCCCATTTTAAATTTTATTTGGGATGACAGACTAGGTGGTTTTAAGGGAGGGAAGGAAAGCATTTAATCTCCTCAAATTCTTGCACTTCCATCCTTAAAACTTCCCCAAAGCCAGTATCATACAAGCAAAAATCAGTCACTTTGCCAACCAATTTCAGCTACGTAATCTGTCATGATGGGGACCTATATGCAGATTCTTCCTATCCATGTATTTTATTATTGTTTAATCATTAATACTTATAGGCTGCCTCAGACACAGTAGGAACTTTACAAAGTAACATACAAAGTAGAAGAAGCAGGAGTATAACAGTGTATCTATTAAAATATTCAAATATCTGTGACCTATTTCTATGTGAGAAGGACAAGGGAAATGACAATTAAGAGAACAAGTTTAGCATCTGAATTGTCCTTGAATATTTGCAAATACCTTGGTTAGTTTCTGCTTGTGAACAGCTTTGATGCAGCAAATGGGCTTGAATGCTCAACTGATAATCAATGACAGAGGCAGCAGTGGTTGCACAACAGCATTCTAGGCGGCAGAAAAGAGAGAGACAAACAATCAGAAGCATCTAAAATAGCATTTGCAGTAGGCTGGCTGTGGGGATGATAATGAAGGCATGGATTGCATTCAGAATCAATATGCCGAAATCTGTTTAGGAAAATTAGGTTGAAAACAGTCTTAGTTCATTGGAGGGAAAAGGACAGAAAGCCAGGTAGCAAACTGGAAAGTCTTAAAAGTGTTTTGAGTTGGCAGACATAATTTTTACAAACAATATGAAATCCTAGGGATTCATCCACAGACTAGTGAATTCAACTTTTTTGTTCTGAATTAGGAAACCCCTAGCTTTGTGTATGGTTCCCACTAGTATTTCCTTACCAGCAGCAACAATGCCATTGTCGACATGAGAGTGAGATTGTGGCCGGCTGCGCAGCTTGCTTTTGAAAGATTTAGGCCGCCGTGGGGATGACAGTTGCAGGGAGATGTCAGAAGATTCTGACCTGCTATCTTTGATGGAGCGGAGACGTTCATATAGCTCCTGCAACTCCCTGTTCTGTTGAGCTTGCAGACTGACTACTTCCTGGATGTGCCTTCATGGAAACAGAGGAAAAGAAGAAAACCTTGGCAAGACGTAAATTCTCAGTGATTCTTTCACCTCAATAGTCACCTCCCACTGGAAAGCAGGGAGCATGAAACTATGTGGCTCAGGCCTATGGCCTCTCAGCTTGCTTGCTCAAGACGTGAGGGAGAGATGTTTCATGACATACTACTTCATGGGATGAGACCATCACCTGGAGGCAGGAATGCTGGAGAAGGGATCCCAATCAGTGCTCTGACTTGCTCTGGGGAAACAGCACTTCTCCCCTTTCCCACTATGATATTTTAAGAACCTTCATCAAATGCTGGAGGGGTTACAATCAGAAGGGAACTTTTTTTTCCCCATATGTGGAGGACTTGTGAAAGTGGGACCTTATTGGAAGACAACATTCAAAGAGGTCAAAATAAGAAGTAAGCAAAAGTAAAAAGTATTCTAGAAAAGGGATTATTACTTAGAATTGTTAGGTTGGCAGGAGCTGGGGCAAGAATGTGAGTTTACCTCGAGGGTCTCAAACCATTGACCAGAAGGTGGGCAGTTTGAGACCCAAATGCTGCATGATGGAGTGAGCTCCCATTCTTGCCCCAGCTCCTGCCAATAGAGCAGTTCAAAAGCATGCATATGCAAGTAGATAAATAGGTACCACTTTGGTGAGAAAGTAACAGTGTTCCATGTGCCTCAGTGTATAGTCATGCTGGCCACATTACCACAGAAGTGTTTTCGGACAATGCTAACTCCCTTGGCTAGAAAATGGAGGTGAGCACCACCCTAGAGTTGGACATGAGTGTGCAAGGGAAACCTTTACCTTTATCTTTTACCAGGGAGTTAACTCAGTCTCCAGGCAGAATGGCATGTGTCAACCCAGCTATGGATTCTCCAATCGTTGTGCTGGAGAATAACTGATGTGCAAAAGTATGCCCAATTTGTCTTATGGAAAAACTGATGAAATTCAAACAATGACTTTTCAAAGGAATGAATCACATTTTTATCAGAGCTGGAAAGATTATATCAGTTATGCTCATAATAATAACTTTTCTACTGTTAAATTGAATGTTATATGTAACCTATGATTGAATGTTGACATATACCTATATTGTTATGTGCTGTTAGCTTGTATTCTTGTTCCTTCTTGCCTCACAGAATATTACAAATCTAAGCGTCCTTGTGTGTAATAAGCAAGTTGTATCTCCAAGTTATGGCACTTTTTGCAGTCTATCTGAAGGAATAGAAATGCCTCATAGTATCTCTTCTCTTAGCTCTGACAATGAATAAAGATAAGGTAAAGGTTTTCTCTGTCCAGTCGTGTCTGACTCTAGGGGGCAGTGCTCATGTCTGTTTCTTAGCCAAGGAAGCCAGCATTGCCTGAAGACACTTCTGTAGTCATATGGCCATCGTGATTACATGTCAAGGCACATGGAACACTGTTACCTTCCCACCAAAGTACCTATTTATCTACTTGCATTTGCATGCTTTCAAACTGCTAGGTGGACAGGAGCTGGGGCAAGTAATGGGAACTTACCCCATTGTATAGTGCTTGGGTCTCAAACCTGGGCTGCCAGTTGATAAGCTCATTGTCTTTAACCACTAAGGCAGGGGTAAGGAACGTTGGCTCTTTTATTACTTATGGACTTCAACTCCCAGAATTCCTGAGGGAGCCATAAAAGGTTCCCCATCCCTGGCCTACTGGTTTTTTCAGTTGTGAGGGAAATCAATTTTTGACTTGAATGGGACTGTTTAATATACAAATGTAGGACATACAAAGAATATATATAAAAATATGTCCTACATTTGTATATTAAACAGTCCCATTCAAGTCAAAAATTGATTTCCCTCACAACTGAAAAAACCAGTAGGCCAGGGATGGAGAACCTTTTATGGCTCACTCAGGAATTCTGGGAGTTGAAGTCCGTAAGTGATAAAAGAGCCAACGTTCCTTACCCCTGCACTAAGGCATCATGTCCCCAGGACAATGGACAGGAGCAGCCCACTGTGTGGTTTCAAAATCCAGGCGCTTCCTCTACATTACCTGCTGCAAGGCATTTCTTGCACAATAGTGCAAGAATAATGGAATCCCCTGGGAGAAAAAATGGATTGGCTTTGTATCTATGATACCATCATCATGGTCACGAGTAGTGAGCATCCTGTGGTAATTTCAGTTATGTTGAGAACTGGTTGGGTTTTTTTTTTTGCTCTATTCTGTTCTTTTTTTAAGCAAAGGATTTACTGTTCTGTTTTAGGTGGAAAAATATAAGTTATGGAACTAATGTGCCAGTAACTTTCACACAGAATGAAATTATACTTCTAAAGACATACTTTTTCTTGATGCACAGGTACCATTTAAAAATAATGTTTTTTCTTTTAAATGTACTGATTTATTTATGTGCAAAAGTATGTAAACTCAGTTGTGCAATTATGTGCAAATTTATGTAAATTCAGTTGACTAATTGATATATAACTTATGGCTGACCATTGAATGCAGACAGCTCCATGCTGACAGGTAATTAATAATAAATGATAATTGAGAACAAAAAGAACCATTTCAGACTACTAAAATAAAGCTTTATCAGATAAAGTCTATCCCCGAAATAAAGCTTTATCAGATAAAGTCTATCTTAATGGAGCAAAAAATATAATTGTCCCATATCCCACTCTTTTCACAACCTAGTATTTTACTGACACAATGCAAATCTTTATAGTATAAGACTCAATCTTAGTGCCCTCACTTTTCCCGCAAACGCTGTAGCTCCAATTTCAGGTCCTCATCTTCAATTTCAGATTCATCATCACTGCTCATTGGAGAAGATGCTGAATAAAAAAAAGAACTACGCCTCTTTGGGTAGGTGCCGCCCCTTTCCTCTTGAGACTGCTGGTTTGACTCCCAGCCTTCTAGGCTGCCACCACCCATGGGTGCAGAAAGTTCACTGTCAGAGCTAGGCTGCTTCTGGATCACATCACCTTTAGACCATGGCTCTGAGCAGGACTGCATGCTGCTTGCAGTTGCAGAGGTCTCCTCTACTTCTGGTTGTTCAGAGGTGGTGCAACATGCATCTGTTTCCCCCATGGCACTGGGAAAGATAGCCATTTCTGTTCCTCTGAGACAGCCTTCTTCTGTTCCAAGCTCCAAGGAAGGAGACATCTCAGAGAGTTCACTTTCTGAAATACCTGAGGACAACTGTTGTGGAACTGTGATGACCTGAGGGGGTGGGGGTTGGGGATAAATAAGAGAGTAGGTTTAATTCAGTAGAGTTTTACAAAAATGAAGCTTAAAATGAGCTACACTATTGAAAAAGATTTGAGATTCACGGGGCATAAATAACATATTCATTTCATTATGCATATTTAAAGAGTTACTTGTCTTATGTTATTTAATCATCTGTCCCTTGGTAGGTGGAATTAAAAGGAACTAAGAATGAGTAGAAATTTCAAAGAGACAGATATTAAATGAATAGCCATATATTGAAAATAATGTAAATCAAAGTAAATAAATTTAAGTAAAAGATTACAAACGTACTATATTCAACATTTATTGTTTGTCAAGACATTAAATATATTTTCATAAGCTGATGAATGCATCTGACAGTTTGAACAAGAGAAGAAATATATTCCATTCAAAAAATGGAAAAGCAATATGATGTTAGCACAGACTTGGAACTACAATTATATAAACCACATCTGATTCTATAACCAAAAAGCCATTCAAGAACAAGAAAGAAAGGAAAAAAAACCATATTACATGACCCTGTAAAATATGTATGAGGATTAGATCACAAAGAAGAAAAAGCTACAGAGTGTAATAATTTTAAAAACCATTACACTATAATCTTTTATATATTCCTTTATAAAATACATTTATCAATATATTCTATAAAGCCTGCCCCCCCCAAAGCCTTCAAACTGCATATAAACTATCTGTACTACATAATGAAGAAGCAACTGTTTTCTGCAATAGACTGAGGAAGGAGGGAGGAGGAAGAGGAAAAAATTACTTAGAGCAATTTAGAGCCCAAAGACCATGTAATACACATCTGAATGCCATTTGTCCTCAAAGAGATACTGATGAGAGTAAAATGCTACTGCAGCAAAGAACAGAAAGAGTTGCACAGAAAATGATTGCAAAAAATGAAAAACAGGAAATGGGAAATAAAAAAGTCAAGTACTACCCTTAGCAACAAAAATTCTGGTCCCAACTATGGTAGTAAATTGAGGACTTTCTGTTCATTAGAATTATATATGAAATATCTAAGCCAGTTCTGTAATTTTCCAGAAAGACTTTCAATTTCAAATAGATGATTTCCCCAGTTGCCAAAACAAATTAATGGTCCAGTATTTAACTCTACACAAAGCATTATAGAAGTCTCCTGATTTACTTTGTGGATGATAAAAAAGGGATTACACCTGAGTAATATAATCTGGGTATAAGTAATCAATTGACAAATACATTGGACAGCAGGAAGAAATAAAGTATTTATTTGCATAGCTTTCTTGAATTTCAAATAATTTCAGTTGCAAGAACATAAGGCACAATGGAGACATAAATCTGCTCCAGCATATTAGTGGTCCTCGACCACTATTAGTGGTCCTCAATCACAATTGGGCCTGGAACTTCGGTCACTAAGCAATGTGGTTGTTGAGTTACACCTGATTTTACAATCTTTTGTGCCATGCCTCATTAAGCAAATCTAGCTCCCTTCAATTGACTTTGCTTCTGACTCTAGGATGCTGCAACTATCATAAATACATACCAGTTGCCAAGCACCCAAATTTTGATCAGGTGACCAGCTCCACAGTTATAAGTGCAAGGGCCATCTGTAAGCCACTTTTTTCAGCATCATTGTAACTTCGCACAGTCTTTAAATGAATGGTGGTAAATTAAGGACTACTTGTATAGCCATCATTTTTCTTCCTTCTTTATTTTCTTGTTGGAGCTAACTACGATGCAGCATTACATCTAATTTATCCAGGAAATTTTGATGAAGATTTAACAAAGTTTTATTCCAAAAATAACGGGGGGAGGAGGAGTAAGCAGCATAAAGAAGTTACAAAACATCTCATAAATTTCTAAATTTTAAAAGATGACAATTCTATATTTAATAGGCCCCTTTCTAAAATATTAAGCAGAAAAAAATCTCTTCTTGAACCTCTCAGCTTTTGAAACCATCCATCACAGTATCCTTCTGGACCAGCTTCAGCAGGTTGAAAGTGGGCAGCACAGTGATGCTGGCTCTCCTTTTTCCTTCATGGTTGGTTCCAGTGCTTTTGAGGGGTGAGAGGAGAGATACGGCCTGTGGCCCCTTTTGTAAGGTGCTGCAGGGCTCAATTCTCTCTCCTCTCCTAAAAATCTACATAGAGGGTAATCCAAAAGTTCAAGCTGAGGGATCAAATGCAACCTGTTATAAACTTGGACATGGGTTGGAGTAAATGGAGACAGTCTTGAATGTGAACTTTCAGCTCTTTATTGCATAGTGACTTCTCAAAAACAATAACAGTGAACTCTGCCTTATATAGGCAGCCTTTGTGAGAATTGTCCAATAGCGAGCTATGAACGCTAGCTCTTTAAACCAATAATAATCCTCTGTTAAGGGCCAATCGGATTCCTAAGAACTAACCAATCCAATCTGGCCGCCTAACAGCCAATCAGAAGTGAAGGGCCAGAACCCTGCACTTTACCTCAAGTTCATACTCTATTAACTATGGTATATAAACAACACCCCTTCCCCCTGGCTTCTTAATTACGGTGTAGTTATATAGTCCTTTAAATAGGACGGTTGTCTTTTAAGTCTTTCGGATTTTCGTTGGACTGGTTGATTGCAATCCTATTGAGGTAGATTGTTGTTTGGCAGTGTCTCTGCTTCTTGCTCGGGTGCAATTTCTTGCGGTGCAAACAATTCTCCTTCCTGCTCCATTTCCTGAGTCTCACTTGATTCGTCGCTCCCTTCGAGCAGGTTCCCTGGAACGTCATCTTCTTCTGTACCTCCCCCCCCCCTCGGTTTGGTCATGGGGGAGTTGTTGACTGGCCGTTGTGAGTCGTGACCGTAATTGGTCGATATGCCGTTTCCACAGTCTATTGTCACAGCATTTCACTACGTAGGATTTGGGGCCGGTCACTCGCACTACCGTCGCCTCTATCCATAACGGATCGCCTGATAAGTTTCGTGCGTAAACACGGTCTCCTACCTGGAAAGTGCGACAGCGGCCACTGGATCCTATTGGCTTTTCCGGTTCGTAAGCAGGGTGCAACCGGTCGAGGTGGGAACGGAGTCTTCGTCCCATCAGTAGTTCCGCGGGAGTTCTGCCGGTGACACTATGTGGAGTTATGTGTTGCAAAAAGAGAATTTGGTTGACTTTGTCATCGATATTGTCATAGTCCATTTTTGCAAAGTCTTTTTAACAAATTGGACCATGCGTTCCGCTCGGCCATTGGTCGCAGGGTGCACAGGCGAGGTGAGCGCATGGCGGATGCCGCGGTCAGCGAGGTACTGCTCGAACATCAATGCCGTGAACTGTGGCCCGTTATTGGACACTAGGACATCAGGCAATCCGTGGGTTGCAAAGAGTCTACTTAGGATCTTAATCACTGCCTCGGAAGTTGTGGCCGTCATACGATGAATTTCTAACCAATTGGAGTATGCGTCAACTGTCAGCAGGAAGGTATATCCTTTGGTTGGCCCCGCGAAATCCAGGTGGATTCTGGACCAGGGTCCACGTGGCGTCTCCCATTCAGTAGGCATGGCTTTTGGTGGGGCGTTGCTGGCTTGTTGGCAATTGGTACACGCTTTGACCCACTGCTCGATTTGCCGGTCCATGCCCGGCCACCATGCGTAGCTTCGTGCAAGCGCTTTCATCCACACGATGCCGGGGTGGCCCTTGTGCAGAATTTGTAGCAGTGTCTTCCAGAGTCGTTCTGGGACAACGACTCTATCGCCCCAGATGACACAGCCTTTTTGGGAAAAAAGTTCAGTCTGTCTTGCTTTAAACAGCACGAAATCATCTGGTACTTGGTCCAATGGCCATCCGCGTTCTACCCAGCCTAGGACTCGAGCTAGGGTATGGTCTCGTTTGGTTTCTCTCGCAATGTCTCGGGTGGTCATAGGCGGCGAGTTGAGTGTTTCGATCTGCAACGTGGTTGCCGTTGGTGCTGGATCGTCGAGAGTCTCTGGAAGTGGTGCTCGGCTTAATGTGTCGGCGTGGGGAATGGCTTTCCCCGGGCGATATTGCAGGCGATAATTATAAGCAGCTAGGAATTCTGACCATCGGGTCATTCTAGGGGATAATATGTAGGGGGTTGGCTTGTCCCCGGCTATTATCCCTAGCAACGGTTTGTGGTCAGTTATAATGGTGAATGTCCTTCCACATACATATTCATGAAATTTCTTTAAAGCTGAAACGATTGCGAGAGCTTCTTTATCAATTTGTCCATAGTTCCGCTCTGCATGTGAGAGAGTCTTCAAAAAGTATGCAACAGGGGCTTCGTTCCCATTTGGCAGTACATGATTCAAAATGGCGCCCATCCCGAAGGGTGAGGCATCGCATGTTATAACTTATGGTAAAGTCTCGTTATACTGCATAAGTACAGAGTCAGATGTGAGCAATTTTTTAACATTCCGGAACACTTGTTCTTCCCGGTAACCCCAGACCCACAATGCTTTTTTATCTAATAACCAGTGTAACGGTTCGGCAACAGTCGCCTTGTGTGGTAAAAATACATTATAGAAATTAATGAGGCCTAAGAATGCCTGGAGATCGGCCTTGTTACGTGGCCTGGGAGCATTTTTTATCACCTTTAATTTACTTTCGGTAGGGTGAATGCCCTGGCTATCAATCCGATACCCTAGAAACTCAACACTATCAGTATATAGGTGACATTTATTTTTTTTTCACCTTAAGTGAAAAAAAATGCCTCTTGGAATTTTTTAAGAACACATTTCAAACGATCCTGCAAGATTTTTTTGGTAGGGGCTGCAATTAATACATCATCAAAATACGGAACCATGCCCTTAATTCCCTGTAACAACCTTTCCATAAGGCTTTGAAATATCCCCGGGGCTACACTAACCCCAAATTGCAATCAAGTACATTTAAAAGCACCTCTATGCGTTAAAATTGTTTGGGCTTGGGCCGTCTTTTCATCCACTGGTAATTGTTGATAAGCTTGAGCTAAATCTAATTTAGCGAAAACCTTTCCGCCCCCCAAGGAATGGAGGAGGTGCTGCACCACCGGAACTGGATACGCATTCTGCTGTAGGGCGTGGTTTAAAGTGGCCCGGTAGTCCCCACAAATTCGGATTGACCCGTCTGGCTTAATGGGTGTTACAATAGGGGTTTCCCATGGAGAGTGATCGATGGGCTTCAACACCCCTTGAGCAATTAGCTTGTCGAGTTGTTCATCGATCTTAGCTTTAAGAGCGAATGGAACTCGACGGGGCTTCAAGCGAATTGGGGCTACTTTTGGATCTAGACTAAATGAGATTGGGGTCCCTTTATACTCGCCTAAACGGTCCGCGAAGACGTTGCTGAACTCAGAAATAAGGTCTTCCTCCCACTCACAACCACCAACTCAGTTCACGCCGGCCACTTCGATGCCGAGTGGCGCGAACCATTGGAGGCCTGATGATCATTAGCGGTAAGTACGCTGTATGCTTTTTGAAGGAGACTCGGACTCGGCAGGACCCGACCACGGGGATT
This sequence comes from Hydrophis major, assembly GCA_033807585.1. Lineage (NCBI taxonomy): Eukaryota > Metazoa > Chordata > Lepidosauria > Squamata > Elapidae > Hydrophis > Hydrophis major. The sequence continues at coordinate 228,523,447 of CM066329.1, forward strand.
CGATTCCCTTGGTAGTCCTTGAGGATGAGGTGTTGAAATTGGAGGTCTTGGCATTGGATTGTGGGGATAAGTTGCTTGAGTGTCTTCCACGACACCATCGAGAGGGATGATCCCGAATCGACCTCCATGTGGCAAGGCTGGTTCTCGATGGCTACCGTGACTCGAATTTTCTTAGTGTCCAAAACTGAGGCGTGACCTATAGTGATAGTATGGTGAGCCTCTTCTTTTTTCAAAGCTCGATTTCTGTAGGAGTGGTTTACTGGCTCTCGCCTTACAGGACGGTTTCCTGTCGATTGGCGATAGTTGGCCCCTTTTGAGGCCTGGCTGGGTCCTGGTAAGCTGCAGCAGACCCGGCTGATGTGGCCTCGTTTCCCGCACTCAGCGTAAGGGCACAGCCAGCGTAAGGGCTTCGGGCGAGGGTCCCGGTCGGACCGCAGTCGATGGACCCCTTCTTCGTCGCTGTCTGACGACGAAGAGAGGTCCTCGTGGTGCGTTGTTGTAAGTTGCCCTTCTGAGTTGGGTAAGATTTCGCCAGTCGGTTGTGTTGCCGGAGTGCGGCTTTGCCTTAATTGTGCAGCTGACTTTTTGGTCGCCTCCGCAGCCGTGGCTTCGGCGATGGCGTCAGCAAGGCTGATGTCGCCTTTTGCCATCAGCTTGCTTTGCACGCCTAGTGCATCTAATCCCAGAATTACTCGATCTCTTAGTGCTTCTTCTAAATTGGCGAACCCGCAGAGGCCCCCTAAATTTCAGAGGTCTGCCACGAAGTCGGCCACGCTCTCTCCTTTTCGCTGGTTTCTTTGATAAAACTCGTGACGTCTCACGAGTGTAGGCACGGTTGGCGCGTAATGGTCTCTCAGGATGGGTTCGAGGTCGTCCCAGCTCATGGCTTTCACTTCTCGAGGTTTGGCGAGTGCTTTAGCCATTTTAAATACAGCTGGGCCGCAGTGCGTCAGGAACAGTGCCCGCTTCTTTGCTGGTGTGGCGTCCTTCAAATTATTCGTCTCAAGAAACATTTGGAAGCGATCCATGTAGGATTCCCAATCCTCTTGGTTTGGATTGAACGGAGCGGGTGGTACGATGCCGCCGGACAGGGTTCCGTTGTTGGCGTCGCCTTATCACGTGCTCGGTATTGCTTCCTGGCTTCTTAGGTTCAGATGTCTCCAAATCCCACCTTCGTCGCCAGTGTTATAAACTTGGACATGGGTTGGAGTAAATGGAGACAGTCTTGAATGTGAACTTTCAGCTCTTTATTGCATAGTGACTTCTCAAAAACAATAACAGTGAACCCTGCCTTATATAGGCTACCTTTGTGAGAATTGTCCAATAGCGAGCTATGAACGCTAGCTCTTTAAACCAATAATAATCCTCTGTTAAGGGCCAATCGGATTCCTAAGAACTAACCAATCCGATCTGGCCACCTAACAGCCAATCAGAAGTGCAGGGCCAGAACCCTGCACTTTACCTCAAGCTCATACTCTATTAACTATGGTACATACACAACACAACCCAGCTTTATATTTCCACCCTGGCTTATCTGAGTGATGCCATTAATATTCTCAGTGGTTTATGGGTATAGATGAGGAACAAGAGACTTCAACTCAATTCCAGGAAGACCAATGGCTCTAGGTTTTAGGAACCACTGGTTCTGAGGGCCTCCCATTTTTAGTTCCGAATGAGATTGCAAAACTTCAGATGGAATCTGTGAACAATTTAGGAATTCTCTGGGATTCCTGGCTCCTGCTCTAAGAACAGGCAGGCATAAATGGAAAGACTTTTCCACAATTATATTCTGTACACCAATTACATCCATTTCTGGACTGGGAGGTTCTGCTTATAATAATTCATGCCTTGGTCACTTCCCAATGGGACTGTACATTATTACATGGGGCTGTCCTTGAAGAAGCTTCAAGTGGTACAGAATACAGCAGCACAAGTAGTGATAGCTGCCTTTCATTTCATGCATGTGACACCTCTGTTTTGCAGACTGCATTGATTATCATTATGCTTCCAAATTCAATTCAATTCACGCTTCTGGTAGTTATCTATATAGCTAGATATTGGGCTGAGTTACTTACAGAACTGTCTCCTCTTTTCCAGGATCTATCTATCCTGTTAGATCTGGTAGGAGAGGCAAGCCCTGGGTCCCATCTATTAGGAAATGTTACCTGGCGGGGCTTGGGAAGTCTTTTCTTCTGTAGCACCTACCCTCTGGACCCTCATCCCATGGAGACCAGACTTGCCCTGACCCTATTGGCTTTTGTGAGGCCTTGGAAGACCTGACTTTGTAACCAAGCTTGGGGCTCTGCTTTTGTATTTGAGTCCATATCATGGCTGTGTTAAATGCTATTGTTTGGCTTTTTATCTTTGCTGCTGGTTGATATGTCCATATATGGATCTATTACTCTGTTATAATGTTTTTTAATCTTATTTTTATTCATTGTTAGCCATCCAGAGCCATGTATTTGAAATGGCCAGCCATATAAATTGAAGAAATAAGTAAATATTATCCGACTTAACTATTTTGCTATAAGTAAATAAACAAGTTGTAATATAAACTGGAGTTCGTTCAAGCAATGTTTATTTCTACACAAAATCCATTTGCAGGTAGAAATTTGCATGAATCACATACACATGCACACATGCACAACACACACTCATTCCCTGGAAGATATCATTAAAGTGTATTGCATTAAAACTAAGGACCAGTTTCAAAGTCAAATTTTTCTTTGTCTGCAAAGCCAATTGACAAAGACTTGGAGAAACTAGGACCCTATTTTCTGAAATAGATTGAGGTAGAGTAAGATACAATCACTAATCCCTTTTTTCCTATCAGATTTCAATAATTAGAAACTGACTCATTAACTCACATAAAACAGTTTTCAGGTGTAAAATCTGCACGCAAAAGAATTTTTTACTGGTTAAACATTAATCTTGGCATTATTTATAAATTGGAACCAAAAGAGCAGACTTCTATTTTCTTAGCATCATACACAGGTATCTACAGAATCCAATGCTTTTGATAAAATGATATAAATAGTATCACAATGTGGAAAAGCAAATGATCAAAGCAGTGCAAGCTTGGCCCTTTTATACATACTTCCAGCATCACAGTACACGTACAAGAGGAGCAGAGCTTATGGTGTGATTGCATTATCTTATTTTTGTCATTTGCCTTCCAAAGTCCATTGCAGATGATTTAGAACAAATTATTGGCACTGATTGGGAAGGAGTTACAGTTGAGAAGTAGATGTGCCAAAAGTCTAGCTTACGTTCCTATCATCTCCAAGTAAAAAATAATCAGTACTGGGTATTTACACTGTGAAAAATCTCTGCTAAAGAGGCAAAAGATGCATCATAGGTTATTAAGTACCATACAAGACAGAGATATAGTTGGCCTGACATAATATAAATTCCTAAACAGAATCATATATAATAGGATGCTATATAATAGGATTATTATACAGATATGTTAGATAGATAGATAGATAGATAGATAGATAGATAGATAGATAGATAGATAGATAGATTGATTGATTGATTCTGCTGTAACATATAAGCATGTCATTTCATCCTGTTGTTATGGAATCATATCTACACTGCCAGACATGCCAGAACCAGCATTGCTGTCTTTGGTGACAACTGGATAAGCATGTTTTAAATTAAAAAAGATAATCTATCCAAAAGCATAAATGTATTATTCCCAAAATTTCTTCCCTCTACTTGAGACTTCCCATTTTCTGATGGGCAGTACCAAACATAGGACAGTTCCATGCTGCAGTAGATTCAAAAATGAACTACGGCTTCATCTTCTTGACCCGCTTTCTTCTTCTGCAAGCCCTTTTTTTTTAAAATGAAGATAACTGCTGTTCTTTTCCTAAACCCAATTAGATGCAATTCATGGCGGGGTGGGGGGAGATAATTTAAATATTCCTGCATCCTGTGACACTGATGAGAATCATCTACCTGCAGCAATTAGGAGAGGGGGGAAAATCTCCCTTGGATGCAATGGGATCTTTTTCTAAGTTTAATTACCAAGCTAGGAAATTTTCTTCAAAATGGCAAATGAGAAGCAGTGAGAGAAAATGGGTGGAGGAAGCAGGGAGGGAGGTAGAAATACACAAAATATGAATAACGAAGTGCAAGAAACAAGCTTCAATAAAACAGGTGCTAAATCCATGTTTATTAGAAAAGATTGATTACTTCGCCTGGGTTGCACCTAAAACCAAGTCAGATTATGTTTTTTGGAGGTTCACTTTGTTTTTATTTTACTCAATTGTGTCATAATGGATTAGTAGCACAGAAACAATCTACATTTTTCTCAGACAACCCTGAATTTCAATTTGAAGTGCCCTGTTTTGAGTTTGAAACAATTGTTTCAAGAATCATCAGTTTTATAAACAAACCTCTCCAAATTTGAATCAACATTTCATATGCAATGTTGCAGTTTACAGATACAAATCTGTGTTACTATGTAAACCTGAACCAAATACCACTTGTCAAATTCTGTAGTAATACAGCAGAGCTAGCAATGACACAGGCATTTATTAAATCAGTGATCGCCCTATCAGTGGGCCGCGAGAAAATTTTGGTGGGCCGCTGAGAAATCTCACCCCCACAGCACTTCCCCAAAGCAATTAATCCAGGCTGCACAGAAACACAAGGCTGCGCCACCCACATGACCCGCGGGAACTCTCCCTGCCCACTCCTTACCCAGCAAATTTGCCTGCTAAATTGCTATTTTTCCTTTTTCCGATCATCATGTGTTCTGCTGTGCCTGGAGATTTAAATTAACTAGAAAGCAGGAAATGGTTGGATTTCTTGCTTTCTAGCTAGTCTTTAGATCTTTGGCTCTGCTTTTAAGCACAGCCGAACCTCCCTTAGGACTGAAGATTCCATTATTCAGTGCAGACTCACAGCAAGCAAATTTGAGTGACTGAGCTAGCTGATGGCAGATAGATAGATCACTGAATGAATCTGTGAGCAATTCAATCTGCCTGCTTTGCCTGATTTTGGGTAAAAGTTGCTCTTTTTTTAATAAAAAATTCAATATTTACATACATGGTGTGTTGTGAGTTCATTTTGTGAGTTTGCTTGCAAGCAAATTTTATGTGACAGAGTGAGCTAGCCAATGGCAGATAGATGGATCTCCGAATGAATCTGTGATTCTGTGAGCAACTCAATCTGCCTGCCTGCTTTGCTTGTTTTTGGGTAAAAGTTGCTCTTTTTTAAAAATAAAAAAAAATCAATATTTACATGCATGGTGTGTTGTGAGTTAATTTTCTGAGTTTGCTTGCTAGCAAATTTTATGAGTTTGCTTGCAAGCAAATTTTATGTGACAGACTGAGCTAAAAAAAATTCAATATTTATATAAATATTTATAATATTTACATACAAGCCATGCCCAGCCAGTCACATGACTACCAAGTCACCCCCACAAATTAGGCCATGACCACAGAACCGGTTTTAGTGATCCCTGGGATTTAAATTATGAGTTTGGTGGTCCCTGAGGTCCAAAAGGTTGGCGACCCCTGCATTAAATTATATTTATCTGCTTTTTATTATTAATACATCTAAAAATTACAAACCAGTTATCATTGGTTCAATAAAGCTGTAACCAAAAACCTGAGCTTCAGTTATTCTACTTTTGCCCAAGTGAAAGATAATGACTTGAAATATATGCCACCTAGAATAGTGCTTCCCAACTTTAGCAATTCCAAGTGTATGATTTTCATTTCTCAGAATCATCAAATATGATAATTGAAGTCAACACATTAGAAGGTTAACCAGTTGGGGACCTAACTCAATACCTCAAGTAATTATTACAGCTATGCACTTGCTGAAAAGCCAACAAGGATTGCTGCACAACATACATCCTTTTATTCAATATATCAACAATAAAATATTTTTGATCCTCAACAAAAAATTATTTTTGATCCCCAAATGTAAATTATTGTTGGATGGGACATATTTGAGTATGAACGAATGAATGAAATTATAGTTACCTGAAATCTGCCTCGCTGGAATGATCCAGCTCCAGATTTAGAATGACCAGATAGTTTATTATCTCTGGTTGCTTGCTCAGAAAGAGAAATCCAGTCAGAAGCAACATCAGCGGTCATCTCTTCTGTTGTGATTTTAAAAAAAGGCGGGGGGGGGAAGCAGGGTGGGGGGACAAACACAAAGGAAAAACAAAACAGGTCAGGTAAATCTGTGACCATGTGAACACTAACAAACAGTACTACATTATAAAATAAGAGTCTACTGTACATGTAGGCTTTTTTAAAAAAATATCCCAAGACCTATGCTTCTATGTGGAATGAAAAAACTGGTTAATCAAACCAGAAAACAAAGTGGTGACAGATGAAATGTTACACAGGGATATATGAATTTGCAAGAAATGCCCAAATTTAAAAAAAGAAGAAGAGGAAGAGGAGAAGGAGGAGGAGGAAAGAGAAACATACTTAAAGAAATCAAAACAGATGTTACCTAGTCTAGATCCCTGACTGTAAGCACACTACCTTGCCGGACTTTTGATCTCTTGAAAAAGCTGGTCTGCCGTAGCCTGTATGCCCAGCTTTTTAATTTGCGAGTCCAGGATTTCTTGCTAATAGGGTTTTTGAGACTAGGGCAAGTAAAGCTTAGGCCAAAATATCCACCTCCTGCATGAAGGTTCACAGCTCCACCACTTGATTCTGAAGCAGGACAAGCCACAGGATTCTCAGGAAATGAAGTCTCCAAGGACATCTCCTGAACAAAATAAAGGGAGCAGGGAAGCAAGTAGAAAAGAAACAATATCTGAATAGCAGGATGAGGATGCTTCACATACCACTTGAACCTCAGATGCATTAAAGATCACCTCCTTACTTAATGTTACATCAACCCATCTCTAAACAAATCTGAATGTCCAATTCCTGAAAATCTTAATAGCTTAAGTGGAAAAAAGAGGAATGCCCAATTTTAAAATCAATTTTAAAACAGCATTTAATTCATTCATTAAACCAGTTTCCTGATTAATTTTACATATAATCAGATCTCTGGTCCTATGATTTCCTGATTTTCCACACAGATTTCTCTTCCCATTTAAAAACCACGTTACTAAATTGATGAATAGGGGAAAAAACATGTTGGAACCATCTGTGTGGAATCAATGCTTACTTTTCATTTGCTAGGATCAATGAAGGAGATGAATTTATACAGGCATTCAGCAATATTCTGTATTTCTTTGGTGGGCAAACAATTTTCAGCCCCCGCCAACCCTATCAATACTCACATGTCTGCAGAAATCCCTGGGAACAGAGGTAATAACCCTGGCCTCTTGCCTCATCACTGGCAAGCTATCAGGATGACTTCCAGGTGGAATGAGTGCAGCTTGGGGATCAGTCTCTTGGGGGGAATTAGTGTCCTGTGTTTCATGTCCCGGGCAGGGAAAAGTATCTTCAGCAGATGAGGAAAATGGAGACTCCACTGCGCTCTGTGTGTCTTTTTGGCTCTCAGGAGAAGTGCCTGACAAGCTGTGCTCCTGATACAGAAGTGTCCGCAGTTTTTCATCCAGAGTTTTGATGTTGCTGTCAACAAAATCTATCTTAGGGGGCCCCTCACTGTCTGATTCTAGAATGGATGTGGAGGAAATTCCTTCCTGACTCGGAGTATGCACCGAAGCAGCTGTTTGCTCAGCATTTATTACATGTTCTGCTTCCTCAGTGATCATTGGTGTGGATTCAAAGGCTTCTGTGAACAAATTCAACTCATTCACAACAGATGCTGGATGAGATACATATGAAGATAGGGGAGCTCCATTAGACTGAGTCTCTGCCGGCAAAGGGTCCAGCCAAGCCTCTGAATCGTAAGTAGTAGCATCAGTATTGTCACTTGTAGAGGCAGATGGTAATTTATCTGTGCTGCCTTCTGCTTCATGAGAAAGAGCTGAATGTTCAGGTTCCAAAATTTGGGGTTCAGATATCACACTATCACTTGTCAAATCCTCTGAACTGAAAGAAGGACTAGGCTTATGTTGGTTACTAAGATTGTCCACAGGTTGTGAACAATCTTTGGGTCTCTCTTCTTTTGTACTTTCCTTTATACAATCTGCAACAAAACAGATGAACAATTGAGGCTAACAAATAAAACCCCAGAAAAAAAGCATATTATTCATAAAGCTTTAAAAGCCAAACACCATGTTGGTTACTACTGCTGCTTCTTCTAAAATGTAACATTTCACAGTAAAAGTTAAAGATTATTATGACCAAGCGAGAGATGGTTTAAAAAATTCAGATGCCACTATTTTCAGACTTGCTTAGGAAATTAAACCTTATGAATCTGAAACAGATTCATCAGAATTGGAATCCTGGAGATGTGTTGAAAACCAAGATTCCCAGTATTCTCAGCTAGCATAGCTCATGGCATTGCAGTCCCAACATATTTAAGGGCACCAAGGTTGGGAAAGGCTGGGCAAAAAGATATCACAGAAAGAGCCCAGAGAGAAATATTGAAATAATAAAAACTCGGATTGAGGTGATTTTTTTTTCTTTTTAAATGTTTATCTATTTTTAAGCTGTATCTCATTAATATGTTTTGATCAAAATAATAAAAAATAGCAAAGTAAAAACTAAAAGGATGGGTTGGTGGGGAGGGGAAGAAAACAAGATCTTATGAACAGTAACATTTAATGTCTGGGCAAATAAAGGGTTTCTTTTATTTATTTCCAAAGAAATCATTGTATTAAGATGGAAAGTTCATTGTTTTATTAAATATATGTTAAAATGATAATTATTATAGGTCAGTGATATATTTATTTCTTGCCCAACCCTAATGCCAATTAAATCACGAATTTTCTTCATCAGGGGTGATGTGACACAAATTCAGTATTGAACTGAGTATGGGTGAAGCTGATTATGCTGCGCTCTCTATTAGAACATGAAGATTTGCTGCAGGTATTAAAACTAATTTTATATAGTTTGTGCTTCTTTATGACTATCCATCACCATACTAATCTAAGAAAAAAATAAAGTAAAAAATGGCAAAGTTAATTCTATAAACATAATTATTGTGCATGAACTAATAAGGCAACAAACAAATAAGCAAATTGGGTTTTTTTAACAGTGACTGAAAAGAATGGTAAAAAGTGTGAAATTTCCATAAAACTTCAGAAAAATGAAAAACATTTCCACAAAATATGAACTTAATCATTTTAGCACAGCGTGAAGAGGCTGGGATCTCAAAGATCAAACAACTGCCATTAACTGGGTTGGCTATCCCTAAAATAATAAAATATTTTCCTATGAAGATATTCATAGTATCTTCATAGGAAAATACTTTATTACTATTTCATACCCCCCCCCCCCAAATAATTTGCTTTCAAAATGGAAATGTGATCACAGGGCAAATAAGGCTTTTTGTAAGTTTGCTTAATCTTCTGAGGGATGGAACATGGTTTCAAATTCAGATTGCCTTCCTTTCAAGTAAATGCAGTAATAGTGAAAAGGAAGAGATTCTCAAATAGTCTGCTGTTCTTCACCACCATTCACCTAATACTTTGCATTCTGAGCCACACTTATTTAAGCAAAGCCCAGTTCCAAAATCATCCAGGTATTATATTATGTGAAAAGAAAAATCTGCCATTCCTCCACTTCTCCTAAAACATGTATTCACCTGTTGTCTGACATCCTTCAACAGTTTTCATTAACTGTACTGGGGTACAAGATGCCTGGGTTTCTCTGTTCTTTATTGTTTGGTTGATGCAAAACCTCCAGCGGCCAACAGGGGATGACTGGGGAGCAGCATCGCCTAAAAGGAGAGAGAGAGAGAGAGAAAGAGCAAGCAGGGGAGATCACTTCATTGTTTAGATAATTACAAAAACAGCACTGCTGTTGCAAAAAAAAGGAATCTTAGAAGTAAAATTATCTGTAGGGCTATACAGAAATCTGGATTTGAAGGGGAAAAGCTGATTAGTAATATGTATGGGTGCTCCTGTCACACTTGTGGATAGCACCACATGGAAAGAGTTTTATTTTTCCTGGATTTTCATGATTGCAGTTCCAGTTGTGTTTTAAGAAGTTAAAATGTCCAATGTGTACATTGATGTAGTACACTTCAAATAATTTCTCCCCCTCAAGCCTGGATCACTGTAATCCAACTAATTAGGATGCCTGTTAGGTGATTATCCTTAATATTGGGATTAAGATTAGCATTAGGATTAATAGACATAAGGCAACACTAAAGTGTCAACATCAGAATAAACACTAAGTCTAATGCTGTGTGAAGGGTGGACTTTCTTCCTTCGTGTTGTTTTTAAACATTATTTAGATGCATTTTTTAAAATGAAAGTAGTGTTCCTTTAGAAGCCACTAATGAAACATAAAAGCCTTTCTTTCCTCTTTCCGTTCTGTACAAATCGATTATTCAAAATTATCCTTCTTCTTGCTGACAATACATACACATTTGTTTATTCATTTTTCATGTATTAATTAATTCAATTTAAAGACCATCTAACTTCATAAGAAACTCATTCTGGGTGATTTACAACATTAACTGTAAGAAAACAATACAACAATGAGATCGAAGGTTGTGAATATCTAGAAGAATATTGGATAAAATTCTACAGATGCTTGATACCACCCTATCCCAAAACCTAAGTTCAAAGATGTTCATTAGTAAAAACAATGTTTCTCAGGCCATATTTCCACCATATTTATCATAAATTACATACACATCTATGAAATTTGCATGATGTGACACACCTGTCCTTTGCTTGTCTTTATTAAATATATTGGTACATGACATATTGATCCTGCTTCAATAGAACCATTCTGTATTAATGAATTTTATTCATTTGCACTATTATTTAATTGCAACTGAAACAAATCAAAAGCACTGCTGAAGTATCAGAAAGTAACCATGAGTTTAATTTCCATGGAACAAAGCTCAAAACAAAGGAAAAAAGATATCTAAAGTATAATCAATAAAATAATCAGATTATTAGTGAATTCAACAGATTTCCTTTTAATCCAGAATTTGATTTTTTTCTCAGGAGAAGGCTTTCTGATACATATCTGGTTTGTATGACATATTTCTATTTTATCAAAATTTACACTGATTGTATCATTAATCACTCAACCCAGAAAAAGATCCATAACTTTTACTCACACTACAGATTGCAGCATTAGGATCCAAAAAGCTGTATCAAGCTCCACCAAACATACCAAGTAACAATCATAATTTGTTTTTGAAAACTCCATGTTTTACAATTGTCTTTACATAAGAAAGACTTCTGCTTTATAAACACAACTAATTATCACTCAACTCAGCCTTCCCCAATCTAACTCCCAAAATTGCCAGTCAGCAGAATAGTTGGAAATTCTGCAAGTTGTATTCTAATACTTATTTAGCAGTTTTATTGGCTAGCTCAACCCAAAAGAACTGTAGATATTGCCAAATAGAAAACTGGGTTGAGACAAACTACGATGATGTTTGAATTATGGAACTCTGCATTATGGCCAGAATCATAAGCATTCCGGTCCCCTGGGGAGCTAAAAACATGCATGTTAGAATTATGTGAAATTACAAAATAAAAAAACCAGATGCTTAGTTTGAGAACAATAATAAAACTGCAATTGTTCTGCTAATGCAACTATTGAAACAAAATTAGGAAACCAACCATGTTTGAAACTGATCGATTTTGTATCATATAAAGGATCACAATAAATAGTTCACACTAGACAACCCATAACCCATTGGGTCTTTGTTTCAGAGATATTTTGTTAAAGAGACAACCAGAATGAGCAGGGGTAGGCAAAAAAGCAGTGGGATCATGAGTGACTTTGGACTTCCTGTTGGCTTCTCCATTAAGTTTCCTTGGGAGAAACTGGCAAGGAATATTAGAATCCTTCCTCCCTCCCTCCCAATTTTCTTTCCTTGCTTTCTTTTGGATATTAAAATGCAAACTAAATTGGCTAAAATGATCATTCCATATTTGGACACAGCTCCCTGTAGTAGCTGTAAGCAGGACATCATTATCCTGGAGCAAGGCCTGGGTAGGAGAAACTACGATACAGGTATTGCATGATGGTATCCATGATGTGAATTATCAGCAATGGCAATAATGCCAAAGCGCATGCCAACTTTTGCAGGAAAGTTGTCAAAAGGCCGGTGGTGCATCTTACTCAGCTGCTGGTGTTGGCATAATGCTGGTATTATGACCCATTTGGTTACATCATGGTTATGTACTTAAAATTCATGCCATTGATAGCTTTGATAACCTCTTGAGATGCATAGTCCTGTGCAGGCCTCGGCCAATATTAGATGAGCCAGCAGGGATTTGCAAGTGTGGAAATCTGACATCAGAGATTTCATCAAAGTATTGCTGCTAGCTTTCAAGATTAACTTTGCCCTACCATCCATTTTTATCCTTAATGCATATGTAGTGCTCAATGCCTTTTGCTGCCTTGGCATGCATTTTCACTACTTAATATAGGTAGTCCTCAACTTACGACCACAAGTGAGGCTAAAGTTTCTGTTGCTAATTTGTTAAGTGAGTTTTTCCCCATTTTATAACTTTTCTTGCCATGGTTGTTAAGTGAATCATTGCAGGTCTTAAGTTAGTAACAAGTAGTTAAGTGAATCTGGCTTCCCCATTGACTTTGCTTGTCAAAAGATTGCAAAAGGAGATCACATGACCCTGGGGACACTGCAACTGTCATAAATATGAGCCAGTTGCCAAGCATCTAAGTTTTGGTCACATGATCATGGGGATGCTGCAATGGTTGTAAGTGTAAAAAATGGTCATAAGTCCCTTTTTTCAATGCAGGGATAATCTTAAGGAGTTGGCAGTGAATACAACTTATGTATCTATGAGGCATAGCTTTTACCAAACAGGCTTCTATTATTTCTAAATTTTGTTAAAAGATCCACCAAACCAACTTCATAAATAATCCTAATTTAGCAACATTCATTAGGAGCTCATTATTTACCATTCTTCAGCCTATGATAATGTCATTAACATGTTTAGAATATTCCACTAAAATCAACAGGACTGCTGCAGAGTCAGCAATTGACTCTTTGCAGCAGTCCAGAGAATCAAAGGTAAACTATCATAAAGGGATTGAAAGGATAAAAGGGAAAAGAGCTGAGAATAGACCTTTGTCAAAAATCCACTATGTTCCACTATGTTTTTAAATAAGGATGGTTTTAGTCTTGTGAGTTTCAGAGTGTTGCTTTGGGTCCTGCAGGATTAAATGTTTTAAAATAGTTACTTACTGCCACTTTGAGTAGATGCTGGATTTATCTGAACTTGTTCAGAAGATCCTGTCTGAATTAAAAATGAATAGATAAATATAAAAAGGGAGTTTCCCAATATAAGTACACATCTTTCCAGAAAACTGGCATTACTAAAAAAAAGCTAAACTTACTTGGCAGTTATTCAGATCAGCAGATGATTCCATGCCAGCGGCTCGTTCTTCAATAGGAAGACTAGAAATGATGTCTTGAGCCTGGCAAACAATAGCTCTCAGTTCATCAACAAATTTATCCTTCTCATTTTCCAAAACAAAATTATCTTCAACCTAGTAAGTGGGAAAGGGAAGAGGGGTGGGAGAAACAGGATAGAAGATATGGATACAAACCTTATTTTGCTGTTCAATTTCTGGCTATCACCTATTCCAACATGCTGTAGAAAGTTAGATCTCACACATAAATATTCACATTCCAAATATTCAGAGTTATTACAAAACATTAAGCTTGAAAAAAGTATTCTAAAAAAATTTACTGAAACTTTATTTCCCAATAATGCTAATTTCTGTTCCTTTATGAAATGCCAACTCTTCTCATATGATGCCAGTGTCCAGTTCTTCTATTATAATTTGTACTAATGGAAATACCTCAGTTTTTGAAATATTAATATTGTCTGGCTTCATATCCACCTGAATTTTATTTTTTACTTTTTTCTTACAAAGCAAAATACTAATATCTGACATCATTTTTTATTTTTACAAACATCTTTGGATACTATGCAAAGGGGGGGTAGCTGGAATTATGGTAAGCAGCAATATCTATTTGTCTCCTGATGAATGCATGGTTTGTGATTAGCCTTGCCCAACAATGTTGCCAATTTTGTGAATATCTGGTAAGCGTTCTCAAAATTTCAAATGAGCCCATTAATCGATCGATCATAGAACATACTTATTTCGAAGCAATACCCCTGTACTATTTCCTTACAGATGATGAGTACATTTGGAATAATTCTTCAAAAGTATAATGTGAAGGATATAATTCTATGAATGGTCACCTGAAAGTACATCCCATGTGATGAAATAGTTTCTAATAAAAATAATAAGGTTCATGATGCAAAGTTAGCTTTCAAATATGAAATGTATATGCTTTCAAAATGCTAATTTAAACACAGAGCACTCTCTGAAATGTTTTTCTAATGTTTCTCTTCTCCTCCTGTCCCTTACCCCCAGGTAATATACTCCCAGGTATTCATGCCAGTAGGTCACACGGAACTTCAACTAGCAGGATCGAGGAGAAAGGCTTCTTCTGATGTAGCGCTGAGGGGGAACATCTTGCCCATCCCCATGGGGTGAGGTTTGCCTCCACTCTCCTTCTGCCAAGGGCCTGAAGATCTTGCTTTGCTGGCTGGCTTGGAGACCCAATGGGGGAGTACTTGAAATAGAGGTTGATGCCAGACTAATTAACTCCACTCATATTCCCCCCCCCCTCCACGCTTCCTGGTCTCCCTCTTTTTTAAAATTCATTTTATTGTAGTTTCCTTTTTTATTATTTAATTACTTTGCTATTTTTGTTTAATTTTTTAAAAATCTCATTTTCACTATTGTAAGCTTCTCCTCCCCCACAATAGCCCCATGGCAGGATGAGTGATAAATAATTTTAACAAATAATAAAATATTTAGGACTAAAATATTAATTATATTACCAGTCTAAAGAAAGCTAATAGCTTTCAGAAATTCCAAATGTGATGTTTCCAAAAGTAAAGTGCAGCCATATATTCCTATCCTTTATACTCAGACATTTCTCTAACAGCCCCCAATCCTCTTCATTTTTATAGTCTTGCCCCAAAACCAGTATCAAAATTAATTCTCAAATAAATAAAATGTAGGCATATGAGCTGCAAAACTAGAATGTGGCTTTAGGAAGTTCTATATAACTTGAGGAATATTGAGGAAGCAGAGTACTTGCATTTGAACTATATAGCATCTAAATAATTTTTAAAAGTTTGAATGCCATTAGTAAGGAATTATCTACTTTTAAGCAAGGCATATGTAACTTGCCATGTAATCAGCTATATCCTCTGGAGCATCTCCATCAACATCGAATTTAAATGTAACCATCTTGTTGTTATGCGTTTCAAGTTGGCACTCAACAGTATTGTCTCCAGATGTTGATACCTGATTGAACAGCAACAAAAAAGACATTGTGCTATTAGATAGATGCAGAATACATCTTTTTTTTCCTACCTTTAACATCTAATGTAAGTTATACTTTGCTACCAATTCCATAAAATCAATTCCATAAAATCACAGTTCAACAACAAAGCACTATTATAATTGTCTTTACTATGGCAAGGCTCAACCTTGTCAATCATTTTTATTTAAATGCATGTCCCAAGGGTGCTTTTTTTCAAGAGGCAACTGGACTTTTTGGTTTTTCTTTGAAAACATTTTGCTTCTCATCCAAGAAGCTTCTTCAGCTCTGACTGGATGGTCAGCTCTTTCAATGCATGTGTTACAGGTCACATACTGTATCATTAACCAAAGAATTAGGAATCATATGAGACTGCTTCATCTTCTAATGATGAAAACATTGTGTCAATAGAGGGCAACTAGCTGGTTTTGTTCTTTCTGCATCCTGTAATATAAACATTCAGACATATCTGAAATATTGCCTATGAATTAGAAGAGCCAACGTACTGGTTCTTAGCAGAAACAGAGAAAATAATTCTCCACCTGCAATAAGAATTAATGTGGTTTGCCTTGTTTTTGCTTAGCTATGGGTGAACCCAAGCGCTGTAGTTTACAAAATATGACTTATGCCTTAGTGGAATGTACAAACTCAGCCAATTGTGAGTCAATTAAAATTGGTCACTGTTTAATACATAGATATATAGAACCCATTTTCTTGAATGCATGGTAACATTAAATCACTGTTTTAACTGCAAGCAGTAACCAAAATTGTAAAAACATTAGCACTTAAGCTAAGGTAAACAATCTCTTTATTGATGTCACAAGATCTGAAGATACGCTCTTATGTAATCTTGTTTCTCTTCTACATCCTGTTCTCCGGGATCATGCAAGTATTTTGGGGCTAGTGAATTATTTGTAATTTTGAAAAGTTTATCTTGAGCACTGTTAGAAAATGATTATTATAGAAGGATTTTGCCTACATATAAATTGGTTTCATAAAATGGCCAGTCATAAATCAATTACTTATCAGATAAGCTTACTTTCTACTTCTCCAAAGTTACCTTTGACTTCTATTCTAAGCACATTCCAAGCAAGGTACTGGAGTGCAGTTGCTCACTGTTTTTTTTAAATATTTATGAAGTATTCCTGTAAGAGCTATGTGAAGGCCAGTGGCATTTTTCTCAAGAAAGGTGATGCTACTTGATGATGCCTTGCTTTACAGCATGCTAACTTTGGTAACTTCTTTGTCAAAATAAATAAATAAATAAATAAAGTCAGAGAAGGCAGGAAACCTAGCCAGCAATTTTGTTGTATATCCCTATTTAAAAGCTTCCAGTTTAAAAATATACAAACCTGCAGCACAGTGAGTTGAAATTTGGTTCCCTTCTCTGGCCGGGCACAGGAGGTCCTTCTCTGTTTGCTCTTGTCTTGTTTGCCATTTCCACATGGAAGGTCACAACCAGTCACACCTTCCTTTGGAAGGTCCTGTACCAAGCTAAACAAAAGAAAGACAGGCATATCCTTACCTCCTAAACTTTCTAAACATTAATAAATATAAAACAAAAATTTCAATATACCAATAGCTTAAATCAGAGCAAAAACAATAAATGCAGAAAAGACAAAATTTAGACTAAGGCAGGCACTACTTGTTCAGTAACTTAAAAATGATTTTAAAATGCCCATCACTGCTCATGCTGAACACGTATATCTATGGGACTAAAATGCTTTTGACAAGGAAATAGTATAAATTATTATGCTTGAAAAACTGCCAAATTGCTTCTTCATTTCTATTATAAAACATCCTAAACTCAGCAACTTGGACCTAGGAAATTCTGTTCATGCAGGGAAGGGCAACTTTTACCTGTGGAAAATTTTCAAATTTTCAATGACACAATGGGAAAGGAAATGATATTGCTTAAGGGATAATTGACAAAGATTTTTTCTACTTCAATGATGGAAGCTTTCTGAGCACACAGGAAATGTTCTTGCCAGTGCAAAAGAAGCTGGATCTAGCAAAGTGGATCTCTTAGAAGCACTGATCCTATTCTGCAGAAAAGTGTAACTGCTCTCAGATTAATCTAAAACATTCTTTTGGGGATACTTTGTGCTTACAACTTTAAAGAAAATGCGATTTAAGTTAAAACTGGGTTGAAACATATCGACCTTAATCTACATTACTCTTAGTCACAAATTCCTCATTGCAATAATTAATTAATAAGGTATAGGTCACCGTTTTTAACCTTGGGATAGAGGAAGTGAAGGCCATGAGAGTGATGCCAAGGCTAAAACCACAGCCATACAATTTCACTAAAACAAATTTGGGCATATCCGCACATCCTCCCACCCTCCCATTACATTCCAACTTAGGGAACAAGAGATTTAGAGCTTTTTTCAATGGCAGTTTGTTATATTTCTGTGCTGTGCTCCAACTAAGGAAACTGGACATGAGGGTAGACTGTACATATCTACATAGGACAGGGAAGGCATAGCTATATATGGATCTTTACAAATGTGATGTTGTAGCTTCAGTTTCGCCCATGGCTGTTATGTTCTGCTGAAATAGTATGTAGAAAACAATGTGGGCCTACTGTACAGTAGGAAATTTTGCCAGAGAAATGGCCAAGTATTGAAACTGAATGATGCAGCAAATAACTTTTTTGATAACTTAAAGAGTGTTTAATGAATTTTTAAAGACACACACTCTTAAAAATGCTTAATCTAAACTATTTCAGTAAAGAGATTCCACACGTTTTTTTTAACATTTCATTTGATTAAAAGAAATACCTAAACATTTCATCTTTCTTCTCACATTCTTTGAGAACTGTTACCTTTTCAAGTCATCTTCTGTTTCTGGATATATTCACAGTCCTCTCAGTTCTTCACTTATCAATAAAGAATGTAATTGTTCACCAAGCTGGGACATAATATTCTAAGCTATCTTTCCCCCACTTAGGAGTCTCCAGTTTTATTATATTGACTCTTGGTTAATGTGAGCTGAAATCCAACCCTCTTTACTGCTGTGACAGCCAAGTGAATTAATCTTAGAGCAAACTCACCCTTGAATAGACTCTTGTTTTTGAACTGCTGGCTGATGCTCATGTTCATCTGATATTGAGATGGAAACCTATGAGGAGAAAAGGGGTAAATGGATGTGTATCATTTGCTAAGTTCCCCTGAACAGGGGAAAACTTTTAGAAAAGAACTAACTCCAGAACAGGCAAATGGTTTGTGTGTTTGATATAGCACACTCATGCTTTACTAGATAAAGTATCAAAAATAAACCAGCACAATATTTTATCTTGGAAGTTTTAACGAAGTATTGTGTTTGCTTTTTTCCTCTTAGCTATTTAAACTGTGATTTTGTAGTCATTTTCTTTTTATTTTATAGTCTTCTGTAAATCATCATCTTTGTGACAAGATAAAGTACCTTTTCATTATTGTTATATTGGCCCACTGATGGTTAAATGATACAACAGGCTACAAATCACTAATAAGGAAACAATTGTAACCTTCTCAGATTTTACTGTACTTCATCCAAGTATAACTGATACTGCTGCCCTGACTTAGAGCTGTTTTTCTACTCAGAAATTAGATAGGAATTGCTCTCTAGTATGCAGAACTTTTTATGTGATTTTCGCCTTCAGATCAATGGTGGATTAAACAATTTTACTATCGGTTCTGTAGCCGTTGCTTGGTGGGTGTGGCATTGCTTGGTGGGCGTGGCAGGGGAAGGTTAGTGTAAATCTCCATTCCCTCCCCATCCCACTAACCTGCTTTCCAGCTCCGTTCTCTTGTGCAGGGCAACAAAAGAAGACCCAGACGATCAGCTGGGACTCGGGAGGCAGAGAATAGATGGGGTTGGGGCCAATCAGAGGGGGTATTTGCCAGTTCCCTGAATTTCCACTACTGGTTCTCCCGAATTGGTCAGAACCTGCTGAATACCACCTCTGCTTCAGATACATAAATATTACACTAAAGATAATTGTTCTAACCAGAATAGTCCAACCAAAAAAATGTAAAAACAACAGTACAACAGGCACATAGAAATATAATCCAAAGATTGCTACAGCTAGTGATTTATAATACAATTAAACCTCTTCTATATGTGGTTATTTTTAAAGCTCATTAATAATCTAAGTGCTAAGAGAATTAAAAGGCTTCATGGGATTCAAGACTCAAGCCAGTCTTCTTTAAGGAATTTAAGGCATGAGATAGCAATTTTTGTGAAATTAAAACTTTAAGCTGGATCCAAGAAGTTAGTGAACTGTATCATTAAGAAGACAGGATAACTGAGATGTGATACTTGTACACAATTTAAATTACAGGCCAAAATGCCTAGGCAGCTAAAAAGAAAAAGACGGAGTCAGCAAGAAGGAGGAACGAAAATTTTTAAAATGACAGATGAATTAACTTTAAAAGATATTTGGAGAGAAAGAAATGTTAAAACTAAACAATGTACTTTTTATTCAAATAGACATTTATCATGGTCCAGATTGGATATGATTTGGACCTCAACAGAATTAATATCTAATATTCAAGAAACAAATATTGAAACAAGTACTTGGGCAGATCATAGCCCAATGACAATTAAATGGAAGGGACAAAAAAAAAAGATCGAGATGGACATTAAACAATACTACCTTAAAGGAAAAAGATTTTACACAATGGATGGAGAAAGAATTGGCTTTTTTCTTTAGAGAAAATAAAAAAGAAGACACTTCAACACAGAATGTTTGGGATACAATGAAGGCATATGCTAGAGGTTTGATAATAGATTACATAAGAAAAAAGAACATTAGGAAAAGGCAAGCCACTAAGGCCTTGGAAGACGAGTATAAAAGACTTGAAAAAGAATTACAGAAAATGCCACAGAAAAAAAGATATTAAATTGAAGTTGGATATAACTAAACATAAAATGGAATTAATAGAGAAAGAAGAATTGGCACAGAAAATTAGAAATGCTAAACAGAATTATTTTGAAGATGCAAATAAGCCAAGTAGATGGCTAACATATAAATTGAGAAAAGAGAAAGAATCAAGAAAAATATTGAAGTTAATAGATGATCAAGGCCAAGTTTGTTATGGTAATAAGAAGAAAAAGGAAATTATTCGAGATTTCTATGGGCAACTATATAATCAAGAGAATATTGATGAGGAAAAAGTCAAACAGTATCTACAGAATGCTAACCTACCAAAGATATCTAAAGAGACCAAAGAAATGCTAGAAAGCAATATAACAATGATGGAATTAACTGAAGCACTTAATAAACAAAATAATGGGAAAGCACCAGGTCCAGATGGGCTTCCGGCAGAATTCTATAAAACATTTCAAGAATCATTGAGCATTCCATTGCTAGAAGTTATGAATGAAACTATGTCAAAGAAGATGATACCCAAAACATGGTCAGAGGCTTATATTACACTTATTCCAAAAGAAGAGGCTGATCCACTGCAAATCAAGAACTATAGACCTATTTCTTTATTGAATGCAGACGATAAAATTTTTGCTTCAATTTTAGCAGAAAGACTTAAAAAATACTTAAATAATTTTATTCACCCAGATCAAAATGGATTTTTGCCAAAGAGACAAATTAGAGACAATATGAGAGTAATCTTGGACACTTTGGAATACTATGAGACACATCCTGAAAAGCAAATGGCTTTGATATTCCTAGATGCTCAAAAGGCATTTGACAACGTGAACTGGAGATTTATGTTATTACTATTGGAACAGATGGGTTTTGCCAGAAAGTTTATCCAAGCGATAGAAGCCATATACAATAAACAGACAGCAAAGGTTATGATGGAGGGAGAACTTACAGATGTTATCAATATAAGAAAAGGCACAAGACAAGGATGTCCCCTATCCCCTTTGCTATTTGTATTGACTTTGGAAGTGTTGAATAGAAATATTAGAAATGATAAAAGCATAAAAGGAATGAAAATTAAAAAGGAAGAATTCAAACTGCAAGCTTTTGCTGATGATTTAGCTTTTATTCTGGAAGATCCGTTAGAAACAGCTCCAAAGTTATTGGAAAAGATAGAAATATATGGTGAGGTGGCTGGTTTGAAAATAAATAAAGACAAAACAAAGATTTTGACAAAGAACATGCTACTGAGACAAAGAGAAAAACTGGCAGACCTGTTGAAAATCCAAGTTATAAATAAGGTCAAGTATCTGGGGATACACTTGACAGCAAGATGTAGCACATTAAAAGAGAATAATTATATTAAACTTAAACAACAGATAGCTGCAGACTTGAAGAAATGGGAAAACTTGCAATTGTCATTAATAGGGAGAATTTCAACAATTAAGATGAATATTTTACCTAGAATCCTATTTCTGTTTCAAACAATACCAATTAGGCTCGGAAAAGACTATTTTGAAGATTTAAATAAAATTATGTTGAAGTTTATATGGCAAGGTAAGAAAGCGAGAATAAAGCTAAAGCTTTTGCAAGATGCTAGAATTAGAGGAGGTTTTGGCCTGCCTAATTGGTAATTGTACTATCAAGCTGCAAGTTTGATGTGGGTCAAGGAATGGATAACATTAAGAAAGACTAGATTGTTGACACTAGAAGGTCATGATTTACTGTTGGGTTGGCATACTTTTTTATGGTATAAGGGAACTAAAACACAGGGTTATTTTAGAAGACATTATGTACAGGAGTCTTTGTGGTTAAACTGGGAGAAGATAAAAAGACAATGTTATTTGAAAATTCCAGTTTGGTTATCGACTATTGAAGCATTTTCCTATCCTATAATTTATAAGAAGGAACAAACAGTTAGACATGGGGAATTATTGGATGAAAAGGGTGAACTTAAATCGATACAAAATTTAGAGGAACAAGTATAAAGATGAATTGGTTTTCATATGCACAAATACATTCAAGGTATGATGAAGATTCTAAAACATAGGGATTCTATGATAAACAGACTGATCTAGATAAGATCTTGATGGGTACTGATGAGAAGGTGATTAAAAAATTATATGGTTGTTTACTGGGAATTAAATTAGAGGAAGAACAAGTTAAAGAAACTATGATTGTTTGGGGGAAGAATTTTGGATATGGGATTGATTTAGAGAAATGGCAAAAATTGTGGTCTCAAAATTATAAAATGACAATGTCAACAGCATATAAAGAAAATTTGTAAAAGATGTTTTACAGGTGGCACTTTCCCCCGACAAGAATAGCAAGAATGTTCAAGAATAAATCCGAAAAATGCTGGAAATGTCATCAGATACCTGGCTCATATTACCATATGTGGTGGACCTGTGAGGACGCTAAAAAATATTGAACTAAAATTCGCATGTGGTTGGAAAAAATGACAAAGAAACGTATAGATTTGAAACTGGAGTTTTTTCTTTTGGGAATCTTACCAGATACATACAGTAAAGACTTGAAATATCTGATTGTAAATGTATTTAACAGCGGCTAGGATTGTATTTGCTAAAAACTGGAAGAATGAGAAAATACCATCACAGGAAGAAATTATTAAGAAAATATTGGAATGTGCTGAGATGAGTAGATTGACATTTGAAATTAGAGAGCAAGAGGATAAACAATTTTATGAAATTTGGGATCTTTTTTATCAATGGCTAGATGATAAAATATGATAATAGAATATTTAGAATGTTAGATAGCAAGGAATATCTTTATTTTTTCTTTTGTTTTTGTTGTTTGATATTATATTTATAAAGTGTTTTTTAGGATAGATTTGGTATGATTATATGATTTGTTATGGAATAAACTATTTAAAATACTGTTATCTCATAAAGCATGAATGATTTAAAGTATAGTCAAATGTTCTTTTTAATAGCGATATTAGGATATATAAGTTTGGATTGGCAATATGAGTTGTTATGTAGCATAACTGTAATTGAGACTACGAAATGAATGCACAAAACTGATGAACCAACCGACACACTGTATGTACATAAGAGAGTTGATGTTTTAATGTTTTGTTTGTCTTGTTTGTTTGTAGAAAATCAATAAAATTGTTTTCAAAAAAAAAAAAGGAGGAAAGAAAATTTTGAAGTAATGGTAGGTATTAGAAGTCATGCACTAGAGAAAAGACCCATGAAGCAGGGGAGGGGGCCACACACAAAAACAGCTGGAACTATATTATATGGGAGAGGATGATAAGGAAGACAAATCATATACTGAGATAAGAAATTGAGAACCAGGATTGCTCAGCAAATAGGACCAAATGCAATCACGTAACATGTTGGCAGAGACATAAAATCAAAGAAAGGCAAGGGAATGCCCACTTTTTCCCCCTACACAGGCTCTTGGATTATATCTATTTTTTAATCTTTTAAATTCAGGAGAGCATGAAGTAACTCTCAAGAAAACCATGCCTGTCAATTTATCTTAAAACTTCACAGTTAAAAGCAAATTAGTGAAATAGTTAACAAAAAGAGAACCAAGGGAAACTTTTTCTTGTTTCTTGCCTCCAGAAACCATGGGCTCTCTGACACTGGATGTTTTAAAGAAAAGACAGTCACTTATCTAAAATGGTATAGGTTCTCCTACTTGATCAGGAGGCTGCACTAGAAGACCTCAAAAGTCCCTTCCAGTTCATTCTATTCTATTCTTTTCCATTCTTACTTTTTTTCTGGAAGACGTTTTGTCCAACACCAGTTCACAGAAAAGAAAATGTGATCTAAATGACATGTTGCAATTCACTCCAAACAAATCCATATTGTTTGTATCCCAAACTCATAATCCAGAACCCAATTCCAAAAAAAGAAAATAGTCCTATAGAGTATTACTTTCTTTTGAAGCAGCATTACTAATTGATGAACAGTTTTCATTTTCATTCCAATCCCTTAGAGCTACCTCATGTAGTTCTGCTTGAATTCTAATGTCTGATAGACAGACTATTCATTAATTTCTAACATGCCAAATTGATTTGTTGTTATGAGGATGCCCAATTTAGGAAAATTGCTAGAAATTTCTGCTAGAAATTTGTTTGGCCTTCTCTCTAGTTTCACTATTAAGCAAAACAAATTTCAAACTGATTGATTAACCAGTTGGTAATGGTTAAGGGAGGCTATTAGCCCACTGGATTCTCCATTCTTTATAATGAGTGTGCTTAAATAAAATCAGAATACATTTGACTTCGCTATTTTTGACTGATGGGGACATTCACAAAGCTATAATTATGGAAGCACTATTTTTTTCTGAGTGTGGAGCTTCAAATATGATCAACTTGTGCTTACTCTTGCTTCTATCAAATTAACCAATAACAACCTTTGCACCCACCCTCAGGTAACTGTCATACTTGCAAACATTTGATAAATATCTTGTAACTTTCCCCACCTGAAAAAAATAAAAAATAAGATAAAATAAAATAAATAAGATTGACATATGTTTTTAACCACTCCCTCGCAATATATTCATGTATTTGGTGGTTTGCAAAAATTACAAACAAAAGACAACCAAAATTCCTTTCTAGAAATTAAAAAGTGGAGATGGGGGAAAACTAAAAAAAAACACCTTGCTTTTTCTCCCAAAAAATGTCTCCATATTGCTCCATAATAAACCTGCACTTAAGAACCCATGACCATGGATCATAGGCTGAACCCTGTGCAGCTGTCAAGGAATAGGGAAGTTCTGTATAGTTATTTTCCTTTGTACATCTAGATTATTTATGTACAGGTTGATAATTTTCTTATTAGAGAAATTAGCAAGTGGAAAGATCTGCTTCTAATATCACCATTATCCTTTTTCCCTTAATGCAAATTACTGTTCCTTAGTGAAATAAAATTTGAAAGTGAAAAATTAGGATTAAAAAAATTAAATGTTCTCTTATAATAAACATTTTTTCCTTTGCCCTTCTCTAGGATTAAGTTACCGAGAAAGCTATTTTATTTTTTTTGTAGATATAACAACTGACATACCTGTGGAATGTCCTGTCCTTGATGATACTCTTGGTTTGGTTCATTCACAGCAGTAAATGCTGTTTGCTGGTTCAAAGAAGCTGCCATAGAATTCTTAAAAGGCATCTGCTCCTGGACAATCAAGTCTGCAGATAAAACTGAGTTCTGACATACTGACTGCTGTTGAATGTATGCTGGTTGTACTGGTGGAGGAATAAACTGTTGGTTATTGTCAATTGGTTGAAATGTTTGAGACTGTTGGAGGAGAGGAGCATGATTCAACAGTCCTGACACATCCAAAGATTGTTGCATTGTATAAGCTTGTTCTGGCTGCTCTGATACAGAAGTTACAATCTGTAATGTATCAAAGGCAGACTGAGGGATAGTGGCTTTGTGCCGCTGAGTAATAGGTTGCTGGCTAAACTCCTGATAAGGAGGTTGTGGTTGCATTTGTGGTGTGAAAGATGGCTGAGACGAGACAAAAGGTGCCTGTGGCCCTGACTGTTGTCCTTCTGCAATTTTATGTGCCATGTGTGGTGGGTGCAGTTCCTGGTGGCTCATGCCAGAATCTTGCTGAATAAGATATATTGTTGGCTCAGGCAGATGTGGCTCAGAAGGATAAGCATGGGTTTTTGTGGATTGTGTTGAACACATCTGCAATTCCATGTTGCCAGCATCTCCATCCTTCAATAGGTGTAATGACTGATCAGGTGAATGCACAGCAAAACTTGGCTGATCAGTATTCCGTACTGCTAAATGAGCTTGCTGGATCTCTGGAGGTTGAGCCATATATGTTGGTTGAGTTATATATGCTGCCTGCCCTTGATAAACATATGCTGACTGGTCCAAAGAATGACCTGAATATACTCCAGAAGCTGCATAAACCAATGGCTCTGGGCAAGGTGCCTGGTTTGAACCCTGTGCTGCGTAAGTGACATGCATCTGACATGCTGCTTGCTCTGGACTCTGCAGCTGGTTAGTTGGCTCTAGCTGGTGCTGCAGCTGCTCTGAAACTGGTGGGTTGTGTGGGGATTGTGCTGGATATATCATTTGTTCCTGGATTTGCAGATGATACTGGCTCTGGATGGGATAAGCCACCTTTTCTGAAGTTGAACCTGAGAATTCAGATTGCTGATGCTTTTCCATGTCTTGCTGGGAGACAGCTGGCAACTGATCTTTGGAATTAGAAGGGAGAACAAACTGCTCTTCTTTCTGTTGTTGTGGAGGCACATGAAATAACGTATGTTGCATTACACAAGGATGCTGATTTGTAGAATGGTGTATCTGAGTCATTTGTTGCTCTTGTTGAGGCCCCGAAGTATCTAGGGATATTTCTTGGCACTGTGAAGCCTGCTGCATAAGTGTCACTTGTTGTGGTACAGCGGAGACCTGATGTAAGGGTACAATATGTTGAGATTGTGAAGTTGGCTGCCCACATGCCATCTGTTGGGGAACCAGCTGAGGTTGCTGTGAGGAGACTCCATGCTGTGTAACTTGCTGCATGGAGGCTACCTGCTGTGGAATCTGCAGGGATCCAATCTGCTGACTGGTAACTTGCTTAGATTGCAGCCCTGGTGCCATTTGCATTGATGTCCCCTGCTGGAGAACTTGCTGAGGAGCATGCTGGGACTGAGTCATGGATGCCACCTGTTGTGGAATTTGTGGGTGTCCTTGCTGTGGCTGCTGTACTGATATCATCTGCTGTGGAACTTGCTGTGGCTGCTGTATAGATGATACTTGTTGTGCCTGAACAGTTGCCATTTGCTGTGACTGCTGCATGGTTGTTGCCTGCTGAGGAACCTGCTGTGGTTGCTGTACGGGTGTCATCTGCTGCTGAATATGAAGAATATGCTGTGACTGTTGTATGGAGGCCACCTGCTGAGGGCTTTGTTGTGGCTGCTGCATAGGTATCACCTGTTGTGAAATAAGCTGTTGCTGTTGTATGGGTGTCACCTGCTGGGGAATATGGTGTGGTTGCTGTATGGATGCTACCTGCTGAGGTCCCTGTTGTGGCTGCTGTATGGGTGTCATCTGTTGTGGGACCTGCTGAGGAATATGTTGTGGGTGCTGCATGGATGTTACCTGCTGAGGGACCTGCTGTGGAATGTGCTGTAGTTGCTGTGTGGATGCTGCCTGTTGGGATACTTGTGGTTGCTGTATGGGTGCCACCTGCTGTGAAGCCTGCTGAGGAATGTGCTGTGACTGCTGTATGGATATGGCCTGTTGAGATCCTTGTTGTGATTGCTGCATAGGAGTCACCTGCTGTGGAACTTGTTGAGGATTTTGTTGTGGCTGCTGTATGGGTGTCACCTGTTGAGGAATATGCTGTAGTTGCTGTATGGATGCTGCTTGCTGAGGACCTTGTGGCTGCTGAATGGGTGTCACCTGTTGTGAAAGGTGCTGAAAAATATGCTGTGGCTGTTGTATAGATGCCTCCTGTTGAGGACCTGGTTGTTGCTGTTGTTGTTGTTGCTGTACGGGTTTCATCTGCTGTGGAACTTGCTGAAGAATATTCTGTGGCTGCTGTATAGATGCTGCCGGTGGAGGACCTTGTTGTGGCTGCTGTATGGGTGTCACCTGCTGTATAATGTGCTGCTGTTGAATGAGTGTCACCTGCTGTGGAACCTGTTGAGGTTGCTGTATGGCTGCTGCCTGTTGAGGACTTTGTTGTGATTGCTGTAAAGGTGTCACCTGCTGTTGAATGTGCTGCGGGATATGGTGTGGCTGCTGTATGGATGTCACTTGTTGTGGGACCTGCTGAGGAATAACATGGGGCTGCGGTGTGGATGTTACTTGTTGAGGAACCTGCTGAGGAATAAAATGGGGCTGCGGTATGGATGTTACTTGTTGAGGATTCTGCTGAGGGTGCTGCTGCACTGATGCCACTTGTTGGAGAATCTGCTGAGGAACTTGTGGAGGCTGGTGTATGGCTGCTGCCTGTCGGGAAATTTTCTGAGGCTGCTCCAGAATCTGCTGAGTAGAAGCTACATGTGGAACAGTTTGGCTTTGCTGTATAGATGTCGCTTGTTGAGGAACTTGCTGAGATTGCTGCTTAGGCATCCCTTGCTGGTGAATTTGCTGTGGTTGCTGCAAGGACACCCCTTGTTGAGGTGGCTGCATAGATGCTACCTGTTGAGACTGCTGCATAGCCATTAGTTTCTGGGGAATCTGCTGCATAGCTGCAATTTGCTGAGAAACCTGCTGTGAAGATGTCACCTGTGGAACTATTTGCTGGCTTGGCTGCATAGATGCCATCTGCTCAGAAACTTGCTGTGGTTGCTGTGTTGATGGCACCTGCTGTGAAACTTGCTTGGGTTGTTGAATAACTCTAACTCCTTGTGGAACTGACTGAAGAACTTGCATGTTGTTGACAAACTGAACCGAAGGCTGCCCATGTAGCACAGGGGAATGACTGGCAGATACCAAATTGGCAGGAGCAGTCTCTAATTCCACTGATCCCACAGCAGCTGTAGCCTGACTACCAAGTCTAGCAGCAGAGGTTAACTGTATGCTTGTTGGCATGTGTTGATTCCCCACTTGTGAGGCAGGTATATTCTGAGGAGAAGTTATTGTCAACATCTGCTGAGGAACTCCCATGATGGCTCCATCCAAAGCCTGACTTTCTGTATTGTAGGATACCTGTGAATCTGGAGGCTGGTAAAAAATAAATGTATTTTAGATGTTGATAAAATAATTATTTTATATCAAGATTTTATCCTATAAAATGTTGTCAGAAAAATAATCTTTTAAGTATCATTTCACAGAGAACTCAGTATATGCAAAGTAGCAACATACATAACATAATGCATAGGATAAATGTTGTCATAACAATAATCTTTTGGACATCATTTCAGATGTATATAAAAACAGCAATATATAGAATGCATTGTACAAGTTAAAAATGTCAGCTGTAAAATTCCATCACCTTGGCAACACTTATTCAATGTTTTAAAAGAATTACTTTAACTATAGGAACTGTACAATTGGTAATTCTTTTGGCTGTGCTCTAAAAAGAATAAATGGAAATGTTGAAAGTTTTTCACATTTTATATTTGAGATGTCTGAACAAAAACTGCTATTTGTGAATGTTAGTCCCATCTGGCAAAATCATTGTAGTGAGACAGCAGTATAGCATCCAGAAGTACAACCCTTTTCATAACTCTTTAGATTTATAAGTGAGAGTGGAAAAGCTTTCAGGCACATAAATGTTCAGAGAAAAAGGCAAGGAAATAATTAAAGTTCTTCAGATCCTTTTTCACTGCCAACTGCACACACCTGGAAGCATACTTTTATTTTAAAAAACATACTTATTTACATATAATCCATAATTTGGTACTTGATGTGGGATTATATAAATTGATGAAGGTTTAATGGATGAAAGCTAGATTGTTTTTACTTGGAATACACCAAGTGAAATAAATATGACTTGACCAATATAAACAAGTCTCCCTAAAGTAGACCTAAGTCTGAATTGAATGCACTCTCATAATTCTTTGCCATTTCCATCTTTAAATCTTAGAAGGGAAATACAAATCACAAGATTCAAGATTATCTAAATAAATACAATCTGAACAGATGGTTGTTTCCCAAATAACTGTATAAGGTTTCTTAAATATCTGCATTGGGACTAATATTTCATTATTATCTGATTAATTATTAAATTAGTTTTGGGGCAAAAATTATGGGCTACAGAAAATAAAACTATACTATGAAGATAAAGTCTTATTTAAGTCAAGCTTAATTCCTAATGATCTCATAGACACATCCATACAGTTTTCTTGGAACCAATAGAGAAGTTCTTTGCTACTACTTTCTTCTGGGAACTTTTTTTTGGGGGGTGGGGGGGTGCTTCCAGTTTAACCTACATTATTAGTATTCCTTTCTAAGTACTAAACAGTGTTCATCCTGCTTATCTTTGGAGCCCAGTAAAGTCATTTAGAAATTGCCACCTGCTGATACACAGGACTTTGACATATCAGAAAAAGAGTCCTTATCATTAAAATCATTTAATTATTATTAAAGAGACAATCATTAGTGCCATGAAATTGATACTCAGGTGTATTTGCTAATGAAGTTAGACCCTCCATTTGGATCAAGCCTCTTTTTACAATGCAGAGGTACATAATTTAACTGGATAAAAATATATTATCATCAGATAATATACAAAAATAACTGGAACATGACTTATGACTGTAATGGAGCCTGAGTTCACAGTTATTAAACAAACTCATTGTTTCTCCATAGGGCATTTTCCAGAAAAATCAAAAGTAAACCCTGGATTTTGGCAAAAGTGTCACAAATCATGGTCATGTAATCATGGGATGCTTCAAATTGTATACGTAGGCCTCTTTCTGATAACCCAAAATGTGGTCATGTGACTGGGGGGGGGGCTTGGAACTTCAGTTGGTTGTAACTTGAAACTACCTGTAGTTAACCATTTTACCTCACACCTAAGCATTTTCCTGAATCCTAATTTTACAATTTCATTTTCTTTGTTCTTCCCATCAGGGTTTTAGACATTATTTAAATCCAGGAGAATAATTCTGGAACTACAGCTTGGAGTGTAAAGCAGAGAATAAAAAAGGAGAATTAAATATGCCCTTCAGCCTGCTACTACAAACTGTCAATTATTGAGAGATGCCATCAGGCAAAACATACACATTAAATTGTACTATGTAGCTTGGCTTTAAATGAGAAGCAATAATTCACTATAGGTAGTCCTCAACTTATTACAGTTCATTTAGTGACCAATCAAAGTTACAACAGCACTGAAAAAAGTGACTTTTGACCATTTTTCACACTTATGACCATTGCAGCATTCACATGGTCACATGATCAAAATTCAGGCGCTTGGCAACTGACTCATACTTATGATAGTTCAGTGTCCTGGGGTCACATGGGGGAAGCCAGATTCACTCAACAACCAGTTACTAACTTAACAACCACAGTGATTCACTTAACAACCGTGACAAGAAAAGTCATAAAATCGGTCAAAACTCACTTAACAAATGTCTCCCTTAGCCACAGAAATTTTGGACTCAATTGTGGTTGTATCATTTCCTTCCATTGAATAATTTCCTTCAATGATTGCTTCCATTTTATGAATGCTTTCCCCTTTTAAATTTAGATGGTTAAAATGAACTTACGGGACACTTTTGGTGATGCTTTGAAAAATCTGCTCAGTAATGTCGTTTATTAGTGAAAAACCTTACCATCCTTGATGGGAATTGTTGAGCTGCAAGAGGAGAGGTTTGGGCTTGGAGAGTTGCAGGAAGTGCCAAATTGTGAGTAGGTAGACCAGAAGGCTGACTCTGGATTAATGGTAAAACACCGGGATGAGCCATATTTGTTGGCAAGGCTGGCTGCACCTGTATAAAGAATAATTAACAGGCTTCACTTAGAAAAACAAAACAATTGTCTGTGCTTCAGTTCCCCTGGTCTCATCTGCCCTATTTGTAGCCTTTTCTCACACATTCCCTAGGGAACACAAGATATCTTCCTAGGATGCAGAATTAATAACCAAAATATGTTCTTGGGCCTTTCTGTTTTTAGAACATTTATAATACCACCCATTTGTACCAAAGTCCAGGCAGCCAATAGGAAAAAAAAACATCTATTTAAACATCATTTACAATAAAAAATTAAAATCATAAATATTAAAAAAAAAAAAAAACAATTTGACACCATAGTTATATTTGACATGAAGCCCACAAGAAGTTTATCTGATCGGTCTTACCCTTATGCCAGCACTTGAGAGGGAAATCCAGGTCTTAAATGCTGTTTGGAAAGTTAAAAGAATGGGGTAGGGTGTCTAACAAATTTCAGGGGGAAGGGAAGGGACTGCAGGAAAAGGCACATTTCCCAAGTACCATAAGATGGCAACATTTAAGGGAGGGGACTAGGAGTATATCCATCCTGTTCTGGTAGTAGGATGTCCTTAGTGAGAGCAATCCAGCAAAGGTCCTGTGCCATAATAGGGTTTTAAAGATAATAACCAGTTCCTTGAATTGCACCTGGAAGGAAACTGGGAGACACTTGCACAATAGGGTATAATTTGGGTACAACTAGGGGGGGGGGCATCCCTGCACATCCCATTAGATTCCAAGGGCAACCCCATGTAAAATGCATTGCAGTAATCCAAATGGGAAGTGATTGAGGCATGAGGGACCATGAACCTCCAGTCTAGGAAAGGGTGCAATTGGTTCACATGATGAATCTGTGCAAAAGCCCCCCTCTAGTCAAAGCTACCACCTTTATTCCTTTCCTGGAGCCAAAAAATGTCATACTGAAACACCATACATGTCTCAATGGGATAGTGTCAGGCATGAAAGATGAGGACAACATACGAAGCTCCAATTAAACTGATTATGATTAAAGATTAGTACTATTTTGCACTAGATAAGGGTTGGCAGAATTCAAGGGGTGGGGGTAGACTTAGTCTGTTTGTGGCTACCTAGAGATTCTAGGCTGATTCCTCTTTTGACTCCATCCTCATGTTCTGCCACTTTCTCCTATAGGTAAAGACACTTTGTTAATACAATAATCTTAATCACTATGTTAGTAAGAATATAATAAGCCTCTTACCCCTGCATTGGACTGATAATGCCCCATCAGTTGTTGAGAAGTATATATGTGCCCTTGAACAGTGCTATTTTCAGTTTGTGGGAGATTGGGAACTTGTTGAGTACCCATCATGTGTTCCGAGGAAAATGCCAGATTATGTTGGCTAGAGGCATCTGACAGTATAACTGATCCTGATCCTGTCTCAGACAAGTTGTCAGCTGTGTCAGTGTGAAAAGAAAAAAAAATGGCAGAATGTTCATTGTTTCAGAATAAATCAAACCACTTCCCTTCCTTCTGCCTCATTTAGGCAAACACTTGGGTTGTCAGGAAATGCAGTTTTACATATGGATGGAATATTTACTTCAAAAAGAATACAACAAAATGAAAGCTTTTACTTAGGAAAAGAAAAGAATAGCCAAATCTTTCTTTTAAAAATTGCCACAACAGTGATTCTAGCTAACACAATTAATCTGTTTAAATAAGTACAGTTATCAAAAACTGTTATATTTATTTGAGAATGACCAAAGCCATCTCTATGACACATGTAGGTCTAAATTCAGGCTCAAGATGACCCCATTATATCTAAATCTTCAGAGGCTTTAATGCCTTCTCTACTGGGCTGGCTAGATATGGAACACTGGATGCTGGCTCATAGTTGTTAAAATCAGCAGTGTCTAATAAAAGCTTCTTAAGAAGTTGCTTCATCATCCTTTTTTAAACAATCTAAAAGAATCCTTAAAAGCCCTTAGAAGCAAAGCTAGGAAGGGACCAAACAAGTAACAGTATAAATTGAACTGAGGATTCATTTATTTATAAGCAGGGGCGGGATTCTACTGGTTCTGTCCACCTCTATAGAGCTCTGAAGAGCAGCAGACACAGAACTGGTTCTATGTCTGCTGCTGTTTTGCCCCACTCATCCTCCCGGGCTCTTACCTGTCCTTTATTTCCTGCTTTTTCAACCTCAGCTGCTTTGTGTGGCACAGCTGCAGTTGAAAAAGAAGGAAAAAAGGGCTTTTCCAACTGCTGTGGACCCCCATGCAGCACTGCTCAGTTGTCCGGGCAGCTCAGCAAGTTGTAAATTGCACTCATGCAACACGCACATAAGCGCACGATGCAAAGCAACAGAACCGGCAGTTATACCATCCCTGTTTATAAGGGATCAAGCAACAAAACTGATAATGTTATAGAAGAATTCTAAGTATGATACTGCCTAAAATGAAGGAAAATCCAACACAAATCTGAAACGTGTTATTCACAAAGTATTGTGTAAAGTGCTCAGTACTTTGTGAATAACATGTTTCAGATTTGTGTTGTGTAAACTGCTCACAGTGGTTATCAGTTTGTAAGAGAACCCTGGTTACAGTTATTGTAGATGGACCATCAGAGTTCTCTTGGATTATTGATTCTATGGATGTAATCAAGCGGAAAATAAATTACTACTTTTATCCGCCTAATTGCTGTGGCATAGGCTGTATAAATAAGCATGCATTTTTTCTAGCTGGATTCATATGGGACCTGCACATTTCTGTCCTCACATTTCATAACATGCAATTCCTGTATGAAGCATGGAACATTCAAGGCACTAATACAGGACAGCAGGAATTTAGGAGCCTTCATATTAAGTTCTGAAACTTCATTATTCCACATCTTAACTAAAGCACTAATGTGGTTTCAGTTTTGAGAAAAACATTCCTCAGAGCAGCCTGAAATCCACAGGATCCAACAGCTTCCAGGGAGCAATGTGTTCTGGTCCTTACCCTTGTAATGGGAAAATTATGAAGTTGCAAATGTTTTTTCAGTGAGTTCAGCTTTGACAATGACACTAGTTCACTGCTCCAATTTATTATCATAGAATTTTCTTCTAAAGCTTCTATTGGGAGGCAGTTCTCTCTGCTAAACTCTCATTTATTTTTGTTTTATTTAAATACATTTTTATCAATATTTATTATTTTTATAAATAACTCATCAGCAAATCTACCTAATACCTCTTCTTTCTCTTATTTTCCCCACAACCCTGTGAGATGGGTTGGACTGAGAGATAGTGACTGGCCCAAGGTCACCCAGCTGGCTTTCATGCCTAAGGCACAACTAAAACTCACAGTCTACCGGTTTCTAGCCTAATGCCTTCAACACTAGGCCAATTGACTCTTAGCATTTAAAATGACTCTACGTTGCTGGTATTGAACTGAATGACGGACTAGCAAATTTGAAAAGATGGCTCATTCAAGTTTGGCCATCTGACAAAAGATACAAACCAACTGAAGGAAGCAGCAATTTTCAGCAATCACAATTGGCTATATCTTTGGTCAGGGGTGTCAAACTCAAGCCTGTGGATCCTGCCTGTAGGATGCTTAGATCTGGCCCACGGGGCCGCCCTGGAAGCAAAGGACCGCTCCACAGTGTCTCTGCCAGCAAAAATGGAGCTTGGACCCCATTTTCAGCCACAACAGACTCCTGCAGCCCTCTGCCAGCAAAAACGGAACTGGCAGATGGCTAGCAAAACAAACGAAAAAGAAAAAAAAAAGAAAAAAGCAAAAGCATGCAAGAAGGGACAGGAAAGAAGAAAGGGAAAAAGGAAAAAAAAAAAGAAGGGAAGATGGGAAGAGAACAAGGAAGGTAAAATAAGGAAAGAGGGAAAGGAAGAAGAGAAGGAGAATGAAGAGGGAAGGAAGAAGAGAAGGAAAGGGAAGGGAAGGGAAGGGAAGGGAAGGAAGGAAGGAAGGAGGAAGGAAGGAAGGAAGGAAGGAAGGAAGGAAGGAAGGAAGGAAGGAAGGAAGGAAGGAAGGAGGAAGGAAGGAAGGAAGGAAGGAGGAAGGAAGGAAGGAAGGAAGGAAGGAAGGAAGGAAGGAAGGAAGGAAGGAAGGAAGGAAGGAGGAAGGAAGGAAGGAAGGAAGGAAGGAAGGAAGGAAGGAAGGAAGGAAGGAAGGAAGGAAGGAAGGAAGGAAGGAAGGAAGGAAGGAAGGAAGGAAGGAAGGAAGGAAGGAAGGAAGGAAGGAAGGAAGGAAGGAAGGAAGGAAGGAAGGAAGGAAGGAAGGAAGGAAGGAAGGAAGGAAGGAAGAAGGAAGGAAGGAAGGAAGGAAGGAAGGAGGAAGGAAGGAAGGAAGGAAGGAAGGAAGGAAGGAAGAAGGAAGGAAGGAAGGAAGGAAGGAAGGAAGGAAGGAAGGAAGGAAGGAAGGAGGAAGGAAGGAAGGAAGGAAGGAAGGAAGGAAGGAAGGAAGGAAGGAAGGAGGAAGGAAGGAAGGAAGGAAGGAAGGAGGAAGGAAGGAAGGAAGGAAGGAAGGAAGGAAGGAAGGAAGGAGGAAGGAAGGAAGGAAGGAAGGAAGGAGGAAGGAAGGAAGGAAGGAAGGAAGGAAGGAAGGAAGGAAGGAAGGAAGGAAGAGGAAGGAAGGAAGGAAGGAAGGAAGGAAGGAAGGAAGGAAGGAAGGAAGGAAGGAAGGAAGGAAGGAAGGAAGGAAGGAAAATTATAATGAGAGTGGGGGAGGGTCTGAGGGAAGTCCTGCCATAGCACTTGGCCACCACAGGTGCCCCAAACATGTTTGATATCAAGCTGACCATGCCTATCCTGGCCATGCCTACCCATTCCCCAAGGTCAAACACAACCTTGATGTGGCCCTCAATGAAATCGAGTTTGACACCCCTGTCTTAGGTGAAAGAAAGGTACAATTGCATTTTAAAAGTTCTGAAAATAAATTCTTTCCCAGCAAAATTTCAAGTAATTTGTGAAAGTAATGGGAAGTTTCTAAATGAGTAACTGAAAAGCTACTCTGGATAGCTATTACTGCTGTTCAAAAATGTAAATTCATTAAACTCACATATGAACATATTCATTCATTATTATTATGGCTTTATTAATGTAGCTTCAGCTCCCCTTAATATATTAGCTAACAATTCAGCCAAGATTAAATTCTACAGAAAGCAACCACAGTTCATATGCTAAAGGGCTTTCGGCTTTCAATAAACCAACAAAAAGGAGCCAAAAGCTCAAACACCTCAGGTAAGACATTTCCTGAACAAAATGATACCCTTATTATTGATTTAATAATAAATAATATTATGTATTAAATGCTTATTACCAGTGAGGGAAAAGCTGTGCTGCATTTGTTGAAGGATGTGTTGCCTGGCATGTTGATCAACCTCTGTTTCCTCACACTCGGCCTTGCTTTGCTGAGAAGGTGGGGTGAATGATGAGCCTTGTGGCTGAAGCAATGGGAGTCCACTTGGAAGCTGACTTTGAGAGTCCCTTCTTTCCTCCAGGTTGCCCACCTGCTTTTGCTCCCGAGTCTTCTTGATTAGGGTGACACGATCACGAATGGATTTAGCCACAGCTTTGGAATCACTTTCATGGAAGAATCCCGACTTCACCTAAAAATCAACAAAAACAAAAATTTAGGTAAAGTCAGTTCTATTAACTATCAGTTTAGTCTTTCAAGGTTTATCCACCAATGTTTAGCAATTAAAATTAATCTGTATTTGCACATTAGATAACCAATGTTTATCAATTAAAATTAATTTGTATTTGCACATTAGATATCAGAATCCCATAACAACAGACCTTACCCTGAATGCATGCCAAATTGGACCTGGACTCGTTGCTCAGAGCACCAGATGAACAAAAAGTACTGCAATGACCAGACAAGTAAATATAAAATTCCTTTTGGTTTGGGATTATCTAGCTAACTAGCAGCCAGGAGGCTATTCCAATATTATTTATAGCTATCGTTCTAATTGATTATGTAGTGATTGCAAGGATTCATGTTTCAGCCAAGGAGCTAAGAATCATAGAGGTATCAACATAAAATATATGCTGTTGCAAATACTCTAGAAAAATTAATGGTAAGTTTAATATTACTAATATTTGGTGAACCCA
Organism: Hydrophis major; assembly: GCA_033807585.1. Taxonomy (NCBI): domain Eukaryota; kingdom Metazoa; phylum Chordata; class Lepidosauria; order Squamata; family Elapidae; genus Hydrophis; species Hydrophis major. Next base: position 228,561,176 of record CM066329.1, read on the forward strand.
TTTAATGTTGCATTAAATATTCCAATTACAATGTTATGACATTTTTTTCCTTCCACAAACTTTCAATCTCAAAATGTCAATAAATGATATTTTGTTATTTTCTCCAGTTGTTTTTCATCAGTTTGACTGCCTGCAAGTATTGACACATCAATGAATCACACTTGCTTTCTATAAAAGTAATATCTTGCATGAGAGTCACTTTGGTGTAGTGGTTTAAGGCACCAGGCTGGAAACTGGAACTATGAATTCTAATCCTCCTTAGATCCAAAACAACTTGATGACTTTGGGTTCGTCACCCTTTCTCAGCCCAAGGAAGAAAACAATGGCAAATTACTTCCAAAAATATTGGCAAGAAAAAAATTATGGGCTTGTCCAGACAATTTTTCCTTCAGTATCATGCATATACTAGCCATGGAGTGGTTTGCTTTTCCAGTTATCAATCCAACTGAATTACTTTTACTTCTGTATTCTAATTTGTTTTGTTTTTTTTAATGTTTCAGGAGCCTATACTTACAACTTCTGTAAAGAAAACCTTTTGCCTTCATTTGTGAGAACCCTTTACATTATTTCCTGATATAATCATTCAGACTGTGTATTTTTTCTTCCAAAGTTGTTTTATTGTAAAGGTATGAGGCAAAGAGACACTGTCAAGGGAACTACTAGATAAGAGATAGCACAGCCCACAGCTGGATAGTGGATGGGGTAAGAGGCTCAGAAGGTACTCTCTCCAGTATCTCAATCTGTATAGATGGGGGAAAAGAAGTATATTTTCAGACTTGCAAGATTATGTCAATATAGCTTTATGGTAAAGTAGAAATGAGCTCATCTGGTTGTGATTTCTATTTGGTTTACTCTGCAAGGCTGACATCAATCTTAAAATATGAAAATACTATTCTCTACCACAACTTATTCTATACAGCCCGAAAAGTAGACAGGGTCTATTCTGAGCCTCTTGTACCGCTCAGTGATACAATGTCAGCTTAAAGGCTTTTTTTTTTTTTTAATTTGGTCATGCCATTAATCGGAAGGTTCCATTAATCCTACGTATTTTTCTTTAGGTGCCAGGTGTCTAATGATAGTTCCACTCAGTGGTAGCCTTTTTTCTTCTATAATTTTGCCTTCTTTAATTGCCAGGTCCAAGTCAAATTTATTTGTTTTCACTGAATATATGGACAAAGTTAACTTGATTTCATCTTTTGATTGACCTTATACTTTTGGATCATCTATATAAATTATTTCTGGTCTTTGTTCTTTAACTTGGCACCCAGAATTGATTTTGTTCCAGTTACTTGTGAGAGGAACATTGCCAATACAAAGAATAATGGTGATAATTGGTCTTCTTATCCCCAGGACATTCAAGAACCCACTGATATTTTTTGGCAATCATCTAATTAGATGTTCCTGCTTGTTCCAAAAACTTTCAAGCATTTTTTTTTTACCCAGCTATGAAAGAATGTGTCAAACACCTTTCTATGCTAGGGCATACAAAGGGTGTTTGTTTGGGGGGGGGGTGCCAATCAATAGCTGATTTTGGGGCCATATGAATGATAAAAAGTCCCCTGTGTTCCACTGAGATATTACAATTTATTTCAAATTATTATATATTAGATTTGGAATAATTTCTGTAAACAATTTGAGTGTTGTAAGAGGCAAGCAATAGGCTTGAAGATGTCAGGAAAAGGTTTTTTTTATCTCCTTGCTTTTCTATACAAGAAATTTCTTCCAGATGTCACCCATTCTTTATTATTTGCAGATCATTCAGCTATGTGCTAGCCTGGAGTAAAGACTTATCAGACTTGACTTTTGACCCAAAAATCATGTAGTTCATCTTTTCAGAGGAGCATTCTAATTTTCAATCATTCTAATTTGTATCTGAACCATTTATTTTGCTCTCAGTACATTTTCCACTGCTTACCTAACAAATGGTTTTCCAGTTGTTAATCTATTGTGCTTTTTTAAAACATTCTTTTACTATATTTTTTTCTATAAATTTTCTAATACATTTTTTTTTCCTTTATATAGATTTGTAGGTACTTATTTTTTCTTGGCTAGCTCCTAGACTATTGTAAAACAAATATTGGTTAATTTTAGGCAAACAAGCAGGAGAAACAAAGATTACAAAGAAAGCAAAAAGTTATTTGCTTTAATGTTAGGAATATTCTTTATGACTCAGTCATTTGACTTTTTATTTTCTTAGCCAATTGATATGCTGATTGGTGAGCTGCAACACTTCTACTTCACAAGATCAGAACTATATTATATTCTTGTGGTTTTCATAACTTCATTCACTATTAGTTGTCCAAAGTTCACAGCATCTGTAATTTCAGCTTGTTCAGTTAACACCCAGTTATCATTTGTGATTTATTCACCTCAGTATCAGAGAAAATCTTGCTGTTCATAGTCACACGGTGCAGATCCATTAGCACTTCTTGTGAAATCATTCATTCTGGGAATTTCTGTTTAAAAATTTGGAACATATTCATTTGAAATCCCCTTTCTGATGGTCTAGATTTGTAGTAACAATTTATTTTCCAGTTTTGTTCACCTCTCAGTTACTTTGCAATTTCTTTGTCCTGTTTGCCTAGCAAGATCCGGCTTTTGCTGATTCAGTTAAGAGCTGATCTAGTAGCAAAAACTGCTTTCTGGTTTTCACTGCTGGAAATGTGTTACTATTTGTTATATTATGATAATTTCTTCTTTTTTCATCATCACTAAATATTTATTCCACAAAAGTTCTTTTTTTAGTTCAATTTTCTTAGAACAATTACAGGTAGTCCTTGACTTACAATAGTTCATTTAGTGGGTATTCGAAGTTATAACGACACTGAAAAAAGTAACGTATGACCATTTTTCATACTTACAACCATTGTAGAATCTACATGATCAAGTGATCAAAATTCAGAAGCTTGGCAACTGTTTTATATTTATAATGGTTGCAGTTTTCTGAGATCATATGATCATTTTTGCAACCTTCTGACAAGCAAAGTCAATGGGGAGGCCAGATTCACTTAACAACTGTGTTACTAACTTAATAACTGCAGTGATTCACTTAACAACTGTGGCAAGAAAGGTCATAAATGGGGCAAAGTTCACTTAACAACCATCTCACCTAGCAACAGAAATGTTGGGCTCAATTGTGGTCATTAAGTTGAGGACTACCTATAGTAGATAAGTCATTCATTTCTAACTGCTTAGATCTTATTAAACAGAACATGATACATTCTACAACCACCACAGAAGTATAATGAATAGACCACCCTAGCATATCACAAAAACATCTTCAACATGCCAAATATTATTGCCGCATATTTGAAATATTCATAAGGCAATTTTGAGACATTCACCAGGATCCTACATAACGGTATGATCCATTTGCAATTTCTTTTTTTTCTTTTTTTTAAACAAATTTTATTGATTTTACAGAACACAAACAAAACTAAAAGATCTTTTCTGAAGGTTGTCTGATCCCGGGTTGAAACTCTTCGCACAGACACAAATTCAAACATCATATTCACTTTATATATCCTTCCATATCTTATTATCATTTTCTTTTTTATATTATATATATAAACCATTTTTATCAATTTTATATAAACAATGCACAAGGCATAACAGCTTATAAGTTCTTTTCTAAGAAAAAATAATAAAAGAAGAAAACCAATAGAACATAACAATCCCAAATTATAGTATCAATACTTTGTCTATTTAACTTCATATCTTATCCCAACTTCTCCTTTTCATCCAAATTATTTCTTATTAATTAAAAAAATTTTTTTGCCTTTTTTCAATATACAACATCCAAAAAAAAAAAAAAGCATAACAAAACCTTTATATATCCTTTCATATCTTATTACCATTTTCAATAATATTCTTTGTCTGTTCTATTTCCAACTATCCATTCATCTTTTTTCTTTTATTATACTTCTCCTATACACCAATTGGAGTAACGTCTATAACTCATTACCCTAACTTAAAAGTACTTCATATAACAATTTTTCTTGGGATTCTGTTTAAAAGATTCTAAAATTACACAATGAATTTTATACTCTAAATACACATATAAAAAACACAATCTTATGTACCCTCCAGAATCCCTCTTTTATCCTAAATTAAATTCACCCATTGTCTCTGAATAAACTTTTTTTCTTTAGATCTTGCTTCCCCCCATTGAGGCTTCTCCTCCCCCCCTTTCTCTCTTGCTTATTCTTCTCCTTGCCCTTTTTACCCCTTTGTCTTTCCTCCTCCCTTTTCTTACTCCTTTTCCTTTGCTTTCTAACCTTGCCTCCACCTTTCCGCTCATTTTTCTCTTCTTTGGTTGTTTTTATAATTCTTAAAATCCCCTTTTTCTTATCCTTTTTCTCCTCCTCCCCGGAAAGAACCCATTGTTCATCAAAGATGGCTTCTTCTTCCTCTTCCTCTTTGTCCCAGTCCTTCTGCTGCGTAGTCAACTTTTCATAAGTACATAACGCCATTTCTAAGAATTGAAACAAAGTGCCCAAAGTATCTTCCTTTTTATATTTTTGATATTCAGTCTTTAGTTCATCCACAAGCGATGCCATTATGAAAAGAGAAACTTTTCCCAAAACAACCACAAGTATTTTCAATCAAAAATAATTCAAAAAAAGTTCCAAAAATTAATACTTTTCTTCCTTCTTCTCTTTCTCTTTCTGGGGTTAATGTTTAATCAAAGAGGTCCAATTACCATATATCTTTCTTTGGGATTCTAGGCAATCTCCTCCTTTTTCAGCTTCTGCACCAATTTTTTTTTCCTCTCCCTTCCCACTTGCAATATCAATTTTAAATAATCAGAAATCCATACCTCCAACAAGGGTTTTCCAATTTCTTTTTAAGTTTTTCAATGTCCAAAAATCCTTTTGTCCCTTAGCTTCAACTCTCAAAACAATTCACTTTCAATGTCCAATATGTCCAAACCTTTCTGCTGTTTCCATGGGGTGGGAGAGTAAAGAAAAAAAAAAGTTCCCTTTAACAGCTTCTCCGCCGCTTTCGATCTTCTTAGGGATACAATGTATCCTTCAGCAATTCAAACAGCTCAGTTCCAACCAATTTGAAAGATGTTACTTGACCCGGCTCAGACAGCACTTTCACTCTTCTTACTTCCTCCAGCGCAATCTTACCCGGTTGCTGGCTTCTTCGTGGCGGCCATTGCTGACCGCCGCTCCACCGCCTTGGGAAAAAGGGGTTTTTCCGGAGAAGGAGGGGGTCTGCGACACCCCCAACCCCCTGTCCAACTCCCCTCTCTCTTCAGCTGTCCCTACAGGGCAGCCATATCCCCCTGACCCATCTGGATCGGGGGTACCTCGGCGGCTAGCACAGCAGGAATCGTGAGCTGTCGCGAATTCCTGCTGCCCCAAAGCCATGCGAAACCGGAACCGCAATTTCTTATGTTATTCATTTGTTTATTCTTAGCTTATTGCAAATCCATTATTTACAGGTTTTACGTGCAAACTAGGGCACAATGGCTTAAATCTGAAAACACAGATCAAAGAAAGCATTCAAGCACTGCTCTTGTGTTAAATGGAACTACTGAAGGACAGAGTCTTAACTGCCATCTGCTGAGCAAGGTCTGTAAACCCAATCTACCCCCAAAGAAAAAGAAAAACAGAAAAGGGATCCCACAAATGCATCTAAGATCCATTCCATAAGACAAGGGATCACAGTACCACTTACAACCACTCACAGTTGGGTGGTGAGTGGGTGATGCTAAAGCAGTAGCCTTCTGCCTGCATATATTTTATATGAAATGAACAAATGCGTTGCCATGTTTCCTTTCAGTAACATCAGCTGTCATTTGTCAAGATTCCTCTGTGGCCAAATGTTTTATAAAAACAAAACCAAGGCAACAGTGAGGCAAAATGAAGAATCTACAGTCTGAACACATTTTTCTTTTCTTAAGCACAGGATGATAAAAAGAAACAACATAAAAAGAGGAAAGTAGAAACTGTTCATAGCAATACAGTATTCTTACTTATTTTAACCTCAAAACATTGTAACCAAGATTTGACTAAAGCTTAGCTTGGCTTCAATGCCATGGTGAGAAAAATATTTATTCACTGAGGAGAATCGGAACAGTCTCTTAGGTGCAGATTGAATGAAATGTTATTGCTAAAAGAAATGATGGAGGAAGACTGTAGAAAGTTTTGAGAATAATCTTATTAAAAGTAGAGAAGGAAGGATGACTGGGATGCAAGTAATTTTTTTACAACCCAATAATGAAACTTCAAGAAAAGGCAAGAGAAAATGCAAATGATTCTGGATAAGACAAAAATGGGTGAATTTTAAAAAAAAAATCTCCAGGGATGATCACTAATTAAATTAAGCTTTTGCAGAGGCAATTATCTATGTTAACGGTGAGAGAGATGGAAATAAAGATGAACTATGCAAAACAAATAAAATTTAAATTTCCACATAAATCAAGGAGATGGTTGGCATACAAGCTGCGAAAAGAAAAAGGAACTGATATTAAACTTTCAAGAAAGGAATACTGTACTAACAGATTAACAATCAGAGACAAATTTTGAATGGACCAATAAGGGAACTATGCAAAGTTGTCACAAAGATTAAAACAGGAAAGATATCTGATATAGATGGGCTGCTGCTTCTTATTACAAATGTTTTGAAGATGAGTTTTTACAAACTTTACAACAGATGATGAATACTATTTTGCAATATGGAAAGATAGCTGGAAGGAGGCTAATATAAGAATAGCTAAAAAGGAATAAGACTTGACTTTAACAAGAAACAATCAACCAATATATTTATTGAATAATCATTATAAACTGTTTATTATGATTTTGGCTGAAAGGTTGAGAATAATTTCTATAATTTTTTTCACCTAAAAAAAAAAGAATAGAGAGATAATACTAGAAACACTTCGAACATTTAGAAACATTTGGAGTAACATAATGAAAAACAAGCTGCACTGATATTCTTAGATGCAGAGAAGGCCTTGAAGTGGATTTTTGGTTTAGTGTTCTGGAATGGGCGTTGGTTCTTACCTGATACGCCCCTTCTTGGCGAGCCGCAAGGAGCATCCAGAGAGTGGGATGTGCTTCTGAGTCCTCTTCTTGCAGGTTGAGCTTTAGCTGAGGAAACGCTCCGCCCCCTCACGTGACTCCACGTAGCGTTCCCCCAGTTTTTTGCGATAATGAGAAGAAAGGTTATGAAGTCCTTCTAATCAACTATTGGCTCCTTGGCTGAAACAAGAATCCCCACCAGAGGGAGGAGTTAGGGTGGGGCTGGATGCTCCTCGCGGCTTGCCGAGAAGGGGCATATCAGGTAAGAACCAACGCCCATTCTCCCTCGAGCCACTCGGAGCATACAGAGAGTGGGACATACCAAAGCTTGGCCGTCCTACAGGTGGGACTCCGTCTGGGCCGGAAGCCCCTCCAGGTCACTGATGACCCTCTGTAAGACTCGTCGGCCAAAGGAGGCCTCCGCTGAGGCATATACATCTATTTTGTAATGCCTGATGAATGGGGACGGAGAGGCCCAGGTGGCTGCCCGATAAATGTCAGCGATTGGGGCTTGCGTGGCCCAAGCTGCCGAAGTAGCTGCATTCCTGGTGGAATGAGCGGTTATTCCACCAGATGTGGGCAGAGATTGTTGAGGTCCCATGTGGGGGACATGTGAACAGTCGGAGGGCACAAGTTGGTGGCGCCCCTGAGGAAAGCCCTAACCCGGGGGTGATGAGAAAGGGAACCAAAGTTATCAGAGGAGACAACGGTTGAGAGGGCAGCGACCTGCCGCCTCAGTGTGTTAGGGGCAAGCCCTTTACGTAGGCCTTCTTGAAGGAATTCCAGAACCTGCGCAATAGAGGGAGAGAGGGGGTCGACTTGGGACCCGCTACACCACTTGCAAAAGCTCTTCCAAGTGGCATCATAAATTCATGTGGTGAAGGGTCGCTTAGCGGCCAAAATAGTGTCGATTACTTGACTGGAGAATTTCTCTCTTGTCAAACAGATCCGTTCAACCTCCAGACGGCTAACTGGAGCCATTGAGGCTCCGGATGTAGAAGGGGCCCCTGAGAGAGGGAGACCCTGTCCGGGGGGATCCTCCATGGAGGCGCTACTGAAAGATTACAGAGGTCCGCGAACCACGGTCACCTGGGCCAATAAGGAGCCACCAGGAGCAGGTCTGCCTTCTCGTGAATGAGTTTTTGTATGACTCTGGGAACTAGCGGCAGCGGAGGGAAGGCATATAGGAGCCCTGGGGGCCATGGGCAGCGTAGTGCATTGTGGTTCTCTGACCCGTGAGACCGGTACCTGGAGAAAAACCGTGGAAGCTGTGCGTTGGACGGGGAAGCGAAGTGATCCACCCTCGGGAGGCCGAATATTCTGGACGCCTCCTTGAATAGGGATGGATGGAGGCGCCATTCTGCTTGGTTCACCGTGGTCCTGCTCAGCCAATCCGCCTGGATGTTGGAGATTCCGGAGATGTGCTCAGCTTTTAGTGAGAGGAGGTTGGATTCTGCCCAACGGCAGAGATGCTCGGCCTCCCTCATCAACTGAATAGACTGGGTGCCTCCTTGCCTGTTGATATGGGCTTTGGCCATGATGTTGTTCGTGAGAATAAGGACGTGACGTCCGCAGACCAGGGGGAGGAAGCTGCACAGGGCTAGGTGAACGGCGTGAAGCTCCAGCCAGTTGATGCTGCATCTTTGCTCGATCGGCGACCACTTGCCCTGTGCCGAGAGCGAGTTGACGTGAGTGCCCCAACCGGATAGGCTAGCGTCCGTGGTGAGAGTTAGCTGATGAGGTTCCGTGAAGAGGTGGCCCCTGTTGATGGCGGAGTTGGTCTACCAGAGGAGAGACGTGAGGACCCTTGGAGGCACCTTGAATCTGGACTTCAAGTTGCTTCTTCCAGATCTTTGGAATGGGAGCAGGAACTACTGAAGGGATCTACTGTGTAAACGGGCCCAGGGAATAATTGAGATGCATGAAACCATCTTGCCCAATAATTTAGAAAGGTCAAGTAACGCCACCCTCCTTGATCGCCTAATCTGTTTGACCAGAGCTTGAATGCTGAGGAACCTCTCCGAAGAGAGGAAGACCTTTTCTGTAACCAAATCAATTATGGCTCCCAAGTGGGTGATTCAGGTGGATGGGGTCAGTTGACTCTTTTGCCAATTGACGAGGAACCCGTGTGCCAGTAGGGCGGAGGGGGTGGCCCTGGTATCTCTGACTGCCTGGGTCTTGGACGGGGAGAGAATAAGGATATCGTCCAAATAGCAGTGGAGGCGGACGGGAACGCTCCTGAAATGAGCCGCCAGGGCCGCGAGCACCTTGGTGAAGGTCCTGGGGGCCGAGGCCAGACCAAAGGAGAGGGCCACGTATTGATAGTGAAGGTTATTATAACAGAACCTGAGGAATTTGTGGTGAGAGGGCTGGATTGGAATATGTAGGTATGCCTCCGAGAGATCTATGGAGGATAACCAGTCACCCCGCCTGGTACCCAAGAGAATCGATTGCAAGGTGTGCATTTTGAATTTGTGCTGGATAAGGTGGCGGTTTAGCCGTTTTAAATCTAATATAGCTCTGCATTTCCCAGAATGCTTGGGCACCACAAAAAGGTGGGAGTAGAATCCCCGTCCTCTCTGGGCCAGTGGAACGGGTTGAATGGCCTGAATGTCAAGCAGGTGCTGGATGGCTGCATCCATTAGTGCACGTTTGGCGGGATCCCTTGAGGTGGGGGATGTCATGAAGAAATCAGCGGGGGTGGACCGGAACTCAAGGGCGAGACCAAACCTGACGGTGTCCCTAACCCATGCATCGGATGTGGATTTGTCCCATTGGGTGGCGAAGTGCCTGCGGCGGCCGCTGATGGGAAAGGAGGAAGAAGATCTATCTGGGTCGGCGGTAGGGCCTCCCCCCCCCGATGCCCTAAAGGGCCTCTTATAGTTGCCACCCCGTCTGCTTCTGTCGCCTGAGTCCGAGCGATCCTGGGACCGGAAGGAAGAGGGTCCCGGGTATCTGGGCGGGAATGGGGGTTGGTAGAAGGGGCGGGGGAAGCCCCTCCGAAAGGGCTGAGGGCCTCTTGTCTCTGGCCTCCGAAAAAGGGAGGGCAGATACTTCCTCTTGCTGCGGCCCTTGACCAGCAGGGGTTCCAAGGCCGGGCCAAACAGTTTGTCTCCCTTGACGGGAGCAGTGGCCAGCTTGACCTTATTTTTAACATCCGCCTGCCAGTGCTTGGGCCACAGCAAGCGGAGAGCTGTGACATGGGACGTTATGGCTCTGGAAGAGAACTTTACCGACTGGTAAGTGGCGTCAGCTGAGAACTCGGCTGCGGCCACCAGTTTCGCTATGTCTTGATGCGCCTTCACATTGGACACGGGGATGTGTTCTCTCAGCTGCCAGAGCCAGAGGATAGAGGACCTTGTGAAGAATGAAGCGGCCGTAGCCGATCTAATGGCCCAAACGTAAGGCGTCTCGTTGGGAGGCCTTGGAAGGTTCCTTGTCCTGCCTGCGCAAGTAGTGGGACTTTGCCTTAGCCTTCAAGGAAGGTCGTTTAGAGTGATTGCCGTCTGCCATTTTGATAATTATAACAACATAAGGTTCCTTGTCCTGGTGATAATAATAGTAATAATAATAGTAATAATAGCAAAAGGCGGTTGGCGCGCCTGGAGTTGGCCTGAGTAGGGCCGAGTGAGGTTTGAGCTGGCCCGCTCCCCCTTTTGGAATTTAATATGTACAGTGATAACAGGTAGTAAGGTATTAGAAATGTATCACAGTATAGGCCGGATTTACCAAATAAATGCCTGAGGCCTCGAGAGCGAGGTCTCTGGCAGCAGGCCTCCAGACAACAAACCGGAGGGGGGGGGCTGCAACTTCACCCCGATGAAGGCTACGGGAGGCCAAGAGAATAATGAAAGCGAGCCAAGAAGATCGCTAAAAACGACTAAACTCTTGACCCAAGGGGTCTGGGACGCTTGCATCCACCGCAGCGGCAAGAATCGAAAATGAAATGAAAATGAAAATGGCATCCGACCACGATGCGGCGCCAAGATGGCGGCCGCGAGCTGAGCTATGTCGGGCGCCTTCGGGACGGCAAGGATGGCTTGTCCGGTTAGCTCAGCATGCCTGGTGCTCTTAAGGAGCGACTAGCCCTTCCCGGTCGATGTTTAGGGTGGGGGGGAATCCAGCAAAAATGCGCACCACGAGGCAGCGCAGAGGCAGCGACGCGATCTAATAATGGGGGGGGGTTGCGCGAAGCGTTGCGAACTGCCCGCTTGGCCCCTAGGGGCGAGGGGAGACTTCCCCTAAGTCCCAACCTTTTGCGCAGCAGGAGGAAAGGAAATACCAAACCTGAGAAATAAAGAAATTAGCCAGAATAAAGTACGTGGTTTGAATCAGCCAAGGAGCTCTTTTCAACAGCAGCCTGACTCTTCGAGGCTGAGCAAAAGACTGGGGGAACGCTACGTGGAGTCACGTGAGGGGGCGGAGCGTTTCCTCAGCTAAAGCTCAGCCTGCAAGAAGAGGACTCAGAAGCACATCCCACTCTCTGGATGCTCTGAGCGGCTCAAGGGAGAACACATGAACCTTAGATATATTTTTACTAAATGAGTACGGTTGATTTATACTTCTTAGAAAGCACAAATAATTGTTAATAGGAATTAACAAAACCTTATGAGATTCAAAAAAGGCAAGATAAGGATGTCCAATGTCTCCAACTTTGTTCATTTCAGCTCTTCAGGTATTGAACCGAGATAAGATCAGTGAATTATGAGAGTTAAGTTTGGAAAAGAAACTTATAAGGTATAAGTTAAGAACAGAAATGGCAGATAAAAATAAAAGGCTGATGTTCCAGGATTTAAGAAATTTGATTATAATATACAGATGGAACAATGGGAAAATATATGGTCAAAAGGATTGAAATTACATTGTGTGTTTTGATCTCAAAAAGAATGCTTATAAAATAATGTATTGTTGATACATGATGCCAGAGAAATTCCCTGAGGAAGTATAAAGGGACATCAAACATATGTTGGAAATGCTCAAACTTTTTTCTTTTAGTGGATAAACAGTTACAAAAAAAGACATGGCAAATTATTACAATACATGATCATAGTACCAAAATTACAATATGCGCAGTGATTAAAAGACCTATTATCAAGAAATGGTTAGTAAAATTGACAGATGGATTAATAAATTTCTTTGATTAGAAAAAAATATTACATTTATTGTTCACTGGAAGCCTCTTATGGACTTTTTGTGTAAAAATGACCAAAATGAATAAGATAATGGTTTTGTTGATTAAACAGGATAGATTATAGAGAGAAGAGCAATATAACATAACCTTAAAAGGGAAGTCAAAATATTTTACTTGTAACTGCTATGACAAATATCGGAAGCCACTTATATTTTTACTTTCTTTCTTTTCTATTTTTCTTCATCTTTTTTATTTTCTTGCATTTTGTATTTTCTTTTATTTCTTTCCCTTTTTTCTTTTACACTTTCTAAGTTTGTGTTAGCTTTTATCTTCTTGTTTAAAAGTTGTAATAGAAGTTACATACATGAACACAAGAAAATAAAGTTTCCACCTGCCCCTACAGCCCTTCTTAACCTATGAGGTATCCTAAAAGAATCACGCCTTGTAAATAAAGCTCAAAGCATCAGTAAATAGGAGATTGAGTGGAGCACTTGTATTCTAGATATTACAATACAATTAGCAGCCTCAGCATGATAAATCTTTGTGAATCTAAATTAATTTATTCATTTATCCATAATTTATAAACTATCTTCCATAATAATTAATTAGATTGTTTATAACCCTAAGCTAAAAGATAATAAAACTTCAAAAGGCAGGAAAAAAATATAAAAATGGATCAATTTAATTATTTCTTCCAGTCTGCAAAAAAAAAAAGAGGAGATAATGGGGATATTTCCTGCTTCTCTCATGTGCAAACAGAAAATTACAGTTAAACTAGAATAGTAACCTTGACAAGGAGAAGAAGAAAACTATTAAATTAAGGAAGAAGCAAGGATAAGTAAGTTTCCCTCCCCTACACCATGACTTTTATCCAAATTTCATTTCTCTCTTTTACATCAGTTTTTAGGAGCAGTTTTCTAACTATAGCTCTTTTATAAAATGGAGATTTCCCAATTTTGAGAGTAACACTTATAAATACTCCCTCCCCCCTCCCCATTACATACAGTATATACCATAAGGCAAGAGAAATTGCTGCAGAAAGAAGCAAAGCAGTGACCATAATACTCACCATTTCGCAAGCCACTTCCTCTGGGATATCTGTTTCCACGTTGAAACTGAACTCTATTGCTTCGTTGTCTTTGTGCTTCCCTTTCAGCTTCTTGGGATCTTCCACCCAAAGTCTCAAAGCCAAAGAGGAATGCATCCCATCCTCTTCTTCCTCTGCCAGCTCCACTCTGAGTCCCGTGTCTTCCGCAAAGAAAGCATGGTTCAAGAGGTCTTTGATGGATAGCCTGAAATAGAATATATTTAACGTTAGACAGTTATGAAAGATGACTGAATGTGCCTTCGGTATACCAAATGTGTATTACTGTAATTGCTGAGGGTTTCTTTTCAAAATTATTATTCTTTCCTTAGAGATATTCCAAAACTGATATAATACGGGTAGAGCATGACTTACAACAGTTACAAGGGCATTGAAAAAAAATGACTTTTGATCATTTTTTTCACACTTACGACCATGGCAGCATCCCCATGGTCACATGACCAAAATTCAGACGCTTGCCAACTGACTCGTATTTATGACAGTTGCAGTGTCCCAGGGTCAGGTATTCGTCTTTGGAACCTTCAATGGGAAAACTATATTCACTTGACAACCACGTTACTAAATTAACAATTATAACACTGTAAATTAACAATTACAGTGATTCACTTAACAACTATCGCAAGAAAGGTCATAAAATGGGGCAAAACTCACTTAACAAACATCTCACTTAGCAACAGAAATTTGGGGCTCAATTGTGGCTGTAAGCCAAGGACTACTTGTACCAATATCATTTTATATACAGTATTTATACTTTATCGTTCGGAACAAATATCCTTCCCCCAATAGGATTTTAGAGAAATTAAAGCAATAATTTAAATACAAATAAAACAAACCCAGATGAGAACACCATTTACTCAAAAGAAGAGTCAGATGAAGTCAAATGAACCTTAGACAATCTTTGCTCTATTCACCACTTGCTTATCACAGTAAAATTGGATCCAGAAAAGCATTGGTGGAAGGACACAAATGCCACATATTTTCCTGCTTTCTCCTAGCCTTGACAGGCTTTTCAGGAGCCTCTCACATTTACAAAAGGGTACCTTCATCTAATTCTTAGGGATTTTCCTTTTGTCCCACAGCTCGAGTCAGAAGGCACTTCCACCATACTGTTGCCACTTCTACTCCCCAATACCTCAAAAGCAAGCTGAAGAAGATCCATGTCTTCAAAGCAGTTCATCATAAAAAGGGAGAACCTAAATTATCCCACTCTATGCCAAACAAAAATAAGATAAAGAGACTGCACCATTGATTATTTATTAATTTTTTATGAAAACCCTCTCACAAATACAGCGATTCTAGGCTGTTTACAATATTAAAAAAGTAAAGAAGGAATACAACGTAATTAAAATTAGGAGAGATAAATAGAAAAGCTAAATACCAAGGTGATGAGCAGCCTAGGGGTAGAGAAAATCTCAACCTCTCTTAGCCATCCCCTGTCGAGGGCAGTCCCAAGTGAAACAGCAGAGCCAAGTTTTTTGCCTTTTTCACAATGCTAGGAGTGTGGGGGCAGATTTCACCTCCAGCAAGAGAATATTCCAGAGGGCAGGTACCACGGCAAAAAAGGCTCTTCTCCTGAACCCCATCAGCCAAAATTCTTTGGAAGACAGAATGCAAAGTAGGCCTTTTCGCCTGGAATGAGTAGGGTAAGCAAATCCTATTATGGTAAGATGGCTCCTCAGATACCCGGGACCCATGCTATACAACACTTTAAAGACTGAGACTTTGGACTGAACCCAGAAGCAAAGGGCAGCCAGTGCAATTTGTGCAACAGTGCTGTCATATGTGCTACTCAATGGGCTTCCAGAAGTGTCTGTACTGCTTGCATTCTGTACCATTTGTAGTTTCTGAATGCTCTTCAAGGATAGCTTATGTAGAGTGTGTTTCAGTAATCCAACCGAGAGATGATCAGGACATGAATGACTGCACATGGGGCCTCATAATCCAGGAAAGGGTGCAACTGGCACACAACACAAAGTTGCAAAAGGCTCTCATGCTCAACTGTCACCTACTCATAGAGAAAGAGTCACGAGTCTAGGAGAACCCCAGATGGCATGCCAGTCTGCCTGGGGTAGTACAAACTCATCAAGAACTAAACATGATAATCCCCCAGATCCCAAGCACCCTTGAACCCACAATCACTCTGTCTTAACAGGTTCAGTTGAAGCCTGTTTTCCCCCATCCAAACCCCCACAGCCTCCAGGTATTACAAGGGGGCAGCCACAGTACATAACTTGGGTCACCAGAGATGAGGAATATAAAGTTGGATATCATCGGCATGTTGATGATACCTCTTCCCTATGGTATTGGATGATCTCACCCAGAGGTTTCATGTAGATGTTAAAAAGATGTAGAGAGAGCACCAAGCCCTATACTACACTGCAAAGGAACAGTCATGGACTGGACCTCTCACTCAACACCGTTTGGAACTAACTTGAAGAAAGGAGTTGAACCAGCGTAATACTGTGCTGCTCAGCTTGAGCGCCTGCAGCTGGCCCAAAAAGATACTACAATTGTTACTGAAAGCTGCTGAATGATTGAGAAAAGCAAGGATGGATGTAGTAACCCCATTCTGCTCCCCAACTGCAACCCATGCCATCTCTGTCCTATAATCAAACCTGAAACCTGACTGAAAGGGGTTCAGATAATGTTTCATCCAGGACCCTCTGAAGCTGTAGAGCAATCACTTTGTCCACCAACTTCCTTAAAAAGGGGGACAAGGGAAAGTGGATGGAAATTGTTCAAACAAGTGGGATCCAGTGAAGGTTTCTTAAGGTGGGGATAGATCAAGGTTTCCTTAAATAGTACCGGGAACACACCCTGCAGCAGTAATGTATTAATTATTGCTTGGATCCACCTGCAATCACGCTTCTGAAGGCTTTTACCAATCAGGTTAGGTAAGGATCTAATAAACAAGTAATGGCACTAACAGCCTCACTTCCTCATATCCAACAAGGTCAAACTTCTCCCAGATAACTGGATAGGTCTGTTCCCTGAACATCTCTAATAGACTTGCTGCAACTGAGAATGAATTGATTTTATGCATCTGCCACACTGCCCAGTAAATGTTCATCCAAGCCCTTCTTCCTTAGGCAGGACCAGGTGACCTTAATCAGGACTTCCAGGTGGCACTCTGTGGACAGATAATAGTGGTGAAATAGCCATCTGTCCATTCTCCTCCTTCACTCATCTCTTATTCTATGATGTGTGAATTTCTGATCAAATATCAGCTCTCTTTTTTTTTTGAGAAAGACCTGAAAAGCATTCAAGATATCGTCCCCCTTAAAAACTTTGAAGCCTAGGATGGCCAGTGAAGCAAAAATTCCTGTAAAGGGGGAAACACATAATTCCACAGAATTTCTTTTTCTTCTTTTAGATTTTACTGAAGCTTCAGATATAATGAAGCTAAACCAGAAGTACATGGACAGTTTTCAAAGACAGTGGATTGTGGACTACTTTTGAACTATTAATGTGCCATCATCTGACCAAGTTGAAAGAGAGCTATTGACCATGAGTCAGGCTAGGGAGAGGCATGAGAAGTGAGATCAAGTTACTGAATGTGGGGGAGGAGAGGTAGATTAATGTTTCATGCATCTCCTTCTCTATTACTAAGGCTTTATAAATTAAAGCAACAGGTCTCCAATGTAACAGTCCTTGGAGTGATTAAAGTAGGCATTGTGTGTGTTACAGGGAAAAGATAACTGGATAAGATTTTAAATTCCAACATAATATCTAATCTTCTAATCTTCTAACCTTACTCCTTTTTGCATTAATTTGAGAAATGGAGAATCCCATCATTTTTTCACTGTATAAAAACTAGAGAAAATCAAGAATTTTCATTTTGACTGATTCTATGTTTCTGCAATACTTTCCTTATATATGTCTTAACAGTCTTTTGGGAAATGAGCCAGACAAATCTCATTTGCTATAGGGCTTCATGAGCTTCATTCCTTTTGACTTCAAAGGGACTTATGCAGGTGTTTAAAGCATGAATGTTTTGCTTAATCAGATATTTTTTCCCTGTTACAAGAAATAGCTATTAACACTCAAATACTAGCTCTTAATTTGCACAATTCAAAGTAAGGAGAGACACAAAATGGATCTGCCCACCTTTCAGACTTGTTCTGCTGAATGCAACATTCAATGATCTCTTTTACTTCTGGGTCTGTCACCTTATTAAAACTAGCAGGTTTAATGCCCTAGAAGAGAAGGGACATAGTTGTTAACAAAATTACATTGGAGATTTCTCTTCTACAGTTGTACAGAATTATGGAAAATTCCCAAGGTTACAAATACAAGGCCTAAGCAGCCAATATAGAAATAGTTTTAGCTATCACACACACATGTATGTACATATATTAAAACAAAACATTTCAGTCTGTCCTGAATCAATAACTCCCTTCCTTTAAATGCCAGGTATTATTTCTTAAATCAGATCTGATTGAAAAGGATCCAAATAAATGCAGTGCTCTCAATCTTTTGGAATATGAATCTTTGTTAATATGATTTACCCTTATTTTCTAAGTTGATGGCTTCTACTAATTCCTTCTGAAAAATTCTCATACATTTGGTTTTTAAAACTGTATTTAAACCTGCATGGGAGTGGGAGATATGTATGCGCATACATATGGCCCTTCCAGAACAGATAAATAGGCATTATGATTTGAGAGTACATTGTCTTTGCCTGTCAAATGTTGAAAATGTAAAAAAAAAAAAAGCCCATTGTACTGATGAGTAGTTATTCCAGTGTGATGGTATAATACAGCACTCCCCAACCTTTCTGGCACCAGGGATTGGTTTTGAAAGAAAAACTCTCTTCCATGGTAGCCCCCTACCATGAAATAAAACAAGGCATCTGTTTCAAAAGAATTCAAAAGTCATTAACAGCAGCACATTAGGAAAAGGGTATTCTAACCTGTGGAATACAATCTTCCAGGAAGGTTTTGTGTTTTTTTTTGATAGGTCACACTGAAATAAATTATTGTAGAACAACACAACCTGTATAGAAGACTGTTTCAGCAGAGTACACAAGACAGTGTCCGTTAATAGAATTTTCCTGAAAGTGTTTCCTTTAGAAACCCAGTTGGGAAATATCATAACAAGATATAATAAATAAAACCAACATAGAGGAACAATTCAGAAAAAAAATAGGCAGTATCCTACTGGTTTTTATAATAATTGCCTTGTCCAGTTTCATTATTCAGTATTTTGTACATTTTGATTACTATACCAGTAAAATAAGATGTACACAATAGTCAGAGAAGAAAAAATTATGAAGCCTGAAACAAAGCCCTTGGTTATTATTCAAGATCTCTTCATGAAAGAATCTGTGCCAGCTGGCAGAAGAACAAGCAGAGAATTGTGGGGTTAGTTGTTGATTCAATAGTGAACGCATTTGGTAAATTTTCAGAAAAGGGAGCAACAATGATTGGTGCCCAGACAAAAGCTTGAAATGTAGTTTGTTTCTGTTCCATTTTGTCTCAGGACAATAAATTTAAAAAATACAAGCTTAACTTGCACATTCTGCCATTTGATTATCAAATAGTAATTTGTATTTTTTCAGGGAGTGAAACAACTGAAAAGATTATCTACTCTACAGCAAACTAACAAAATCTAGAAAAATCTAGAAAATACTAGAATAAGTCTGGTAGCTGCTTTGCATGACAACAGGACCAATACAGGTTTAGAACAATAGGCTTATTTGCTTTAGGCCCATCTTATACAGGTTTGCCTTCTTGAAGAAGTGAATTGTGCACCTACACTGGTTACTTTTCTGTAGATCTGGGCTGCATTCTGACATTCAGAATATGGGTATTCAGAAGTTGCCATCTCTAACATGCACATTCCAAAAGCATAGACATCCACTGACTCATCATAATGTTCTTCATACATCTCAGGAGCCATGAATTCAGGAGTTCCTGAAATAAAAGATGAGAAAAAACAATGGGTTATTACAGTCCCATTAGATTGTGGTCACTCAATGAACTCACCAAGAGTTGCTTATTTCTATGTTGTAATATTCAATATATTAATAATGAATTTGTTTTCCAAGCATGGATTCTTACCGACAAGCAAACAGGAAGTACTACTTCCTGAAGCAGGATTTATAGATAGATAGACAGAGACAGACAGACAGACAGACATAGATAGAGATAGATAGATAGATAGATAGATAGATAGATAGATAGATAGATAGATAGATAGATAGATAGATAGATATAAATAATTCAGCTTTGTTCGGGTATATTCCCACATCATTGTAGTTGTGCTTTTAAAGTTGTAGCAACATTTCGGCAGAATCTCATCTGCCATCATCAGGCTTCTGTATTGTGTTCGTCTGTGAGTCAGACTTTCACAGCCATTTCAGTTTTAAATTTGGGGCTAGCCTACTGCTGTGCCAGAATGGTTTTTTCTTCATCCTGATTGGTAGGGAGTCTTGGTCTGTGTTTATTGATCTTGGAGTTTGCTGTGTTCTGCTTGATTGGTGTTTCTAATATCTTCTGTCTGTTTTGTGGCTTTTTTTTTTGTCTTGATTGGCTGCCAACATTGTGTTCCTGTATCGGAGGCTTTTAGTGCAGCTTGGCTCCGAGTAAATGGACGGCTGTCATTTATTAGGAAGCTAGGTTTCATCTGGGTGCCTGGTTGGGGTATGTTTGAGCTGGAGGTATCAGGGGGGATCTGTTTGTGCGCAGGTGTTTGCCTGGCTTGTGGTGTGGAGATTTTTTTATTTGTGAGTGCAGGCTTCCAAATAATTGACAGTCTGGTGGAATCATCTCTTCTATTCATGCTTTCAGGTTGCTACAACTTTAAAAGCACAACTATAATGATGTGGGAAAATACCTGAACAAAGCTGAATACCATACATGTAAGTACCCGCGAAAACTTAAGAAAACAAACAAATAAATTTATATTTATATTTATATATATATATATATATTTGTTTTAAAGAAAAGTACTTCAGAGGAAAACAATCCAAATAGACCAATTAAGACTGAGTGTGCCTTGTGGTTGCACTATGCTAATCTATTATATTAGACGTGAGGGTGAGAATTTTCTCTTGGAAAAAGCTCTTTATATACTTTATATTGTGACTGCAGGTTAAAGGCACTATCGCTATATTTCCTGTTGCTTGATGTATCTTTTGACATCTATTTTAACTTTGGAATATTTTAATAACTATACAGTGTAAAGCAACTTTGACTTATATGTCTATGCAGATTCCTGTCTTTATAGATGGCAAAGAGACAAAGAGAGCAGTTGCCCAATAGAAATACCAAACACATTTACAGTATATTCACCAATAACACTCTTCGCAAATGAAGTGCGCATTAAGGTAGCGAGTCCCAAGTCCCCTATCTTCACTGAACCAGTAGGTCCTGTGATGAAGATATTGTCACATTTCAAATCACGATGGATGATAGGAGGAGTCCTTGTGTGCAGAAAATGTAGCCCTTTTAAAATCTGTCGACACCAGCTCCTCAACACCTTTGGCTTCATGAGTTTGAAACGCTTTAAATACCTGCAAAGAAATGAGTATGACTAGAGAAAGCCACAAAACATTTATGCATTAAATAAATACATAGTTTTAAGTTAATCAAGATTCTATGTACCATGATCAACCCTCAGAGGTTGCATAAAATGTTACACTCTCTTATCTCAGGAGCTGCATAATCCTGAGATGTATTCCAGGTTATCATTATTAAACTAGTTTAGCTTTCCTAAGCTAAACAGAGAAACAGAACAACCATAGATGAGCAAAACAAAACAAAACAAAACAAAAAACAATGGGAGCAGGAGTTACATTTGACTTCCTGTTGGCTTCCCTATCAACTTTCCTTGTGGGAAGCCGGCAGAGAGCTGAAAATGACAATCATGTGATTACAGCTGACCACAGCAGTGTGGCTGTGCTGAAAAGGCCACAACTTTGCCAAATTTAAATCGCAGGAGTCCAGTGTTTGGATGATTTTTTTAAGGTTAGTCCATTCGAGGTATATTGATTCAAATATTGTTGCCTACAATGCACTGTTTTACCTAACTGAAAGTTACAAGCATAAAGCAGAGTTTTAGTAGTACATAGATTGAGAGAAAGAGAAAAGAAATATCTTATTACAATTTTTCCTCTAAAACTCTGGCAATACAAATTGTATCCCAATCCATGCTACTTTAAATTTCAAAAAGGGATTACCATATATACTCGAGTATAAGTCGACCCGAATATAAGCCAAGGCACCTAATTTAACCACAAAAAACTGGGAAAACTTTTTGACTCGAATATAAGCCGAGGGTGGGAAATGCAGCAGCTACTGGTAAATTTCAAAAATAAAAATAGATACCAATAAAAACTTTCACTAGGACAGTTGAGAATAAGTTTGATGTTCACAATTTCCTCTTTGAAAGAGACCAGTAAATAGGGAAAAAGAAGATGAAGAAAAAGAAGTGTGTTTTTTCACACTTTTCACACTGCAGTGAACAAAAATGGCATCATAGGAACAAGCTTATTCTCAGTCCAAAGGTTTGTTTCTGATTTCTTCCCTGATTTAAGGGAAATTTGGGAAACGAACTCACTATCATGAAAGGTTTAATTGATTCACTAACCCAAAAGATGATGATGATGACAGTGGGAGGCAGGAGTCACTCTCTCCCTTGCAAGAAATAAAGCAAGAGCCGTTCTTATGATCTCTCCCTCTCTCTCTCTCTCCCCGTAATACAGTCAAGTCCTTTCCAGCACGCGCGATCCGCCTTCGCCATTTTGCATCTTGCAAATGCAAAATCCTGGGGTTTTTGCATTTGCAAGGTGCAAAGCGGCGGGAGCGGATCCCGCGTGCTGGAAAGGGCTTGACTGTATTACGGGGAGAGAGAGAGAGAGGGAGAGATCATAAGAACGGCTCTTGCTTTTTTCTTGCAAGGGAGAGAGTGACTCCTGCCTCCCACTGTCATCAACATCTTCTTCTTTTGGGTTAGTGAATCAATTAATTTGGGAAATGATCTCACCATCAGAAAACAAAGTGAGCCGCCACCACCACCTCCTCCTCCCCCTCCTTCCGAGTGGACTGAAAGCAGCTGGAGCTGAGGAAACGAAGCTGAGTGGAGCCGAAGCAACCTTGGCTCGCGTTGTTTTCTCAGCCTAGAGAAAGGGGAAGGGGGCTCATCTGGACCAAGGGTGAGTCTCCCCCTCAGTTTCCCCTGAAGGATCTTCCGTCGCTTTTGCCTTCTCCCTACATCTTCCCTCTGTTAAAATCCCCCCACACACACACACACTTATTTTCGGTCGGATAGATTTCGTGTCTGAGCATTCTCACATGGCGGTGGGTCTTCCCCCCCCCTAAAAACAGTTAAAAAAAGAAAAAACAATATATCCTCAAGCAAGAACTTTTCTGCTTCTGATTACCCCCATGCTTAAAAGTTGCAAAGGAAACACGGAAGCAGAGAAGCGGCTGCCCAGCTTTGGAGCTCCACACCATTTTTTTTTCAGAGGGGAATCTGACTCGAGTATAAGCCGAGGAGGTTTTTTTCAGCACAAAAAATGTGCTGAAAAACTGAGCTTATACTTGAGTATATACGGTAGTTGATTTTTGTGTTTAATATAAAAACTTGGTCATGAGCTATGCAGTTCATAGGAAAGCCTCAAAACCCAACGTAATGCTTGATCATGACAATCCTCCTACAGTAGTTACAAATATATCTTCTTCACAAAGAAAACCAATAGTGCTAGTAGATACTCTAAATACACCAAATGCACGAATAAAAGTATTTGACATTTTAATATTTATTATTTATCTTTACTCTTACTGAATATTCTTACATTCAAGAAGTTATCAATTCATTTTTACTAATATTTGGGAAAAAGGAAGAAAAACCACGAAACAAAAGACAAAATTTCTTGGCATAAATTTCATGTAATCTTTAACACTATTTTATAAAGAATTTTTGCTTACTTAATGGGCTTCTACACTTGCAATATAATCATCCTAATACATCTTAATTCTTTCTTGACTATAACCAATCCACTGAAATCACTATGAATCATTTAGATGCAGTGAATTAAGCATAACACAGCAAATTAAAAACATGTTAAGGCATAAATCAGCTTGAAAACAGTAATTCTAGAAACACCAAAGCATTTAAATATACATATATTTCATCTTCAATGCTGCCATGAAATACTGTTCAAGTAATTTCTCTGCTTTTTCCTAATGCTTCCATCCATCCCTCCAGTCTTGCTTACTGAACCAATCATAAAACAGAAGTGTTAGCTCACAATTTATCACACTCCATTATTGTTTTATTTATTCCATTCACCATATCAGGTAGGCTTAAAATATATCAAATTAAATCTTAGAATTAATTACTGACTGACTCTTACTGCATTTAAACTTAATGCTTCTTAACTCACTGTACTTCCATGAAACATATTTTATATAAATTAGATAGCAAGCAACTACAATTCAGTCAGCTGGATATTTTGATATATTTTAGAAGAAGCATAAAGTGACTTAATTGTTTGCTGCATGTTGTAGATACTGAGCTGCCTAACTGATAATTCAACAACGATATGGTTAGTGTCCAGAACACTACTCGCAATTGTAAACAATGTTCAAAAACATTCTGCAAATATTTATTCTGTTAATGAGAAAATCAGGAAATACATACGTTTTCAGTGTTCCAGATGTCATCAGTTCAGTTACCAATACAATACATTTCTTTCCCTTAACCGTTGATTCCCAAGAATCATAAAATCGGACAATGTTGGGGTGTTGTAGCCCCTTCAGCATTTCAGCTTCTTCTTTAAACCTCTGCTGTTCTGCTTTGGTCAGCTTCCTGTCCTAAAAATATAAAAAGGTGTACCGTAATCATTAAGTTATCTGCAGCTACAGTAACATTTCAGCTACTAATATTTTATCAATAATATGGCAGCATTTAGAAGCCATATAAAAAGGCCATATAAAGACTTCACCTTTCTGTTTTAAACACAGACTGAAGAAGTCCAAATACTTCTGATACATTAAACAAACCGATAAACAATTGTGATACAGTATTTAAATTAACATATAAATGGAAAAAGACAAAAAAGTAAACATCTAGAAGTTGCAACATGAACAAAATAATTTACAAATTTGCTCAGAAGTTTTCTTACTTTTCTTTTCTCTTATCCCCATTGTGATGATCTGTAGTCTTTCAAAATAACCCAAAACCCAAAACATATATTAAACTTAACTTCACTGTTTTATTAGGCACAGTTTAAAGTCACAAAAGTAAATAATGAGGCAAACAGGAAAACCAAAACAAACTGCATTGATGAGAGTTCCGAAGCAAGCCGAGATAACTAATTATAAACTCCAGGAAAATAACCGAGAAAAGTCCATGGGAAGAACACCGGCAAAGATAAAACTCTTTCAAGGTAAGCACTAATTGACTTCAGCAATTCTAACAGCGCAGTTGCAAACTTATATACATAGCTCCCACCTGCAAGCCATGAGGAGGATCATGGTAATCTCCTCTTGAGTAGCCCTAGCTTTTCCCTGATCCTCTCTTCACTGCGTGACCTAGGATTGATAGGGGATGGGCCTGGATCTTCCTCTGTCTGCTCAGCCGGCCTGTGCCCTTCCCCAGCTTCCTCCACCACCTCTGGAGCCACACTCCCACTCCCTGTTGGCTGTTCCTCCTCTTCCTCAGAGTCAGACTCCACCAGGGGCATGACACTATTCCCCCCCCCTTGCAGGGCCCTCTCCCCCGGGACCAGGCGGACAAGGATGTTGAAACCGAGCGTGAAAGTCCTGGACCAAACGAGGAGCATGAACATCAGTGGCATCGGCCCAGGTGAAGCCCTCTGGCCCATAACCTTTCCATGCCACTAAATAATGAAATCGGCCCCACAACTGGCGTGAATCTCGGATGCTATCCACTTCATATTCCTCCTTCCCCAGAGGGGCTACTGGGGCCGGCTGTGATGGAGCCGGTCTATGCGGACTGTCGGGCGAGGCAGGGACTAACAGGGAACGATGACAAACAGGATGGATATGCATGGTCCGTGGCAGGGAGAGACAATAAGCCACAGGATTGATCACCGCCTTGACCAAAAAAGGTTCCAAGTAACGGTGATCAAACTTTTCCAATGGTCGCGTCGTTGGTAAATATTGAGTAGAGAGCCAAACCCGATCGCTGACCACTAAAGGTGGAACATCGTGACGATGTTGGTCTGCAAACCTTTTATAGTCTTCCTTGGCTCTCTCTAGTTGATCGCAGACCATGTGGTGCACGGCTTTTAACTCCTGCAAAAACGTATCCACTGCTGGAACTGGGGAATCAGACGGGGCTAAAGGGAAAAGTCGTGGATGAAACCGATAGTTACCAAAGAAAGGGGACACAGGGGTGGATGCATGTTGAGCATTGTTATAAGCGAACTCCACCACTGGCAGCACTTCCACCCAATTGTCTTGCTGAGTGTTGCTGAAACAGTGGAGGTACTGCTCCAAAATAGCATTCAGTCTCTGTCCCCCCATCAGTTTCGGGGTGATGAGCAGACAACAGGCACATCTGAACCTGCAGTTCTGTAAGTAGGGTCTGCCAGAAGCGTGCTGTAAATTGTACCCTCCAATCTGATACCATGTGGTCTGGTAACCCATGCAACCGGAAAACAATTGAGCTGTTATCTTGGCCGATGGAAGACCCACACATTTTAGTCAACATATCCACCACCACCAAAATGGTTGTGGCACCATTCGATGGTGGTAACTCAATGATGAAATCCAATGAAACTGCCCCCCACAGTCGTTCTGATGTGGGCAAGGGCTGCAATAGACCAGGGGGCACACCAGGAGCACATTTGGCTTGGTGACAGATCCCACAGGACGCCACATATCCCAACACATCATGTTTAAGTCTCGGCCACCAAAATGTCCTAGAGATGAAGTGCAGTGTTTTGAACACCCCAAAGTGTCCTGCGCTGGACTATCATGACATTGACGTGGGATAAGGCCATGAAGAGGTCTTCCAGGCACCTAAATGCGATCACAGAACCGCAACAGGTCCCTAATATACACCCAAAAAGTCTCTAGTCTCCCATTCTCATCCAATTCTCGATGTCGAGCTGTCACAAATGGGTCTTGCCGCTGCACCTCCTGAATCCTCACTCGAAGGTCCACAGGTTCCTCGGTGGCTGCAAACCGCTCCAACATAATTCCCATTTGGGGCAAGATTTTATCCTCCCTTCGGGTATACTCGGGCTTCCGAGATAGGGCGTCAGCGCGTTGATTCCCTCCACTCGGAACATAGATCACCCAGAAATCAAATCGAGCAAAGAATAAGGACCATTTCACCTGATGCTGGTTCAATGTCCGAGCTGTACGTAGGTGTTCCAAATTGCGATGATCCATCCAAACCTCGATTTGGTGACGAGCCCCCTCCAGGTGGTGCCACCATGTCTCAAAAGCAACCTTAACCGCCAATAGCTCCTTGTCCCAAATCGTATCGTTGTGCTCTGGAGCCGACAACTTCCGGGAATAATAAGCGCATGGGAACAAGGTGCCTGAGGGAGTATAGGCCTAGAGGAGCACTGCACCAACAGCCACATCGGAAACATCTGTTTCCACCACAAATGGCTGGCCTGGATCAGGGTGTTTGAGGATAGGGTCAAAAGCAAAGGCGACTTTCAATGCCCCGAAAGCTGCCTGCTCCTCAGCACCCCAATGGAACTTCTCCCACTTCTTGAGCAGATTAGAAAGGCGAGCAGTCAAGGCAGCAAAGCGGGGAATAAATGTGTGGTAGTAGTTTGCAAACCCCAACAGTCGTTGCACATCCTTAACCCACTGTGGAGGTTCCCACTCCTGCAACGATTGAATTTTTTCCGGGTCCATTTCCACCCCAGCAGGTGAAATACAATGTCCCAAGAAGTCAATCGTGGTTTGTGCAAATTGACACTTCTTACATTTAGCAAACAGGTGGTTATCACGCAAACGTTGCAACACTAGCCACATATGCTGCCAATGTTCCTGCAGGAAGTCTGAGTAAATCAAAATGTCATCAAAATGAATGACCACGAATTGATCCAACAAATCATGGAAAACATCGTGCATGAAATGCCTGAACACAGCTCGGGCATTGGTTAATCCAAAAGGCATCATGGTATACTCAAAATACCCGTACCTCATCCAGAAAGCTGTTTACCACTCATCCCCTGCATAAATGCGAACCAGATTGTAGGCCCCACACAAATCCAACTTTGTAAAGATCTTAGCTTGACGAAGTCGCTCAATCAGTTCAGGGATGAGGGGAAGCGGGTACCGATTCCTCACTGTGATTGCATTCAACTTGCGGTAATCACAATACAAACGTAGCTCCCCCGATTTCTTTTTCAGAAAAAGAACCGGTGCAGCCAATGGGGAGGTAGAAGGCTGGATAAACCCTTTCTGGAGGTACTTGTCAATAAAATCCCGCAATGCAGTCTACTCCGGTTGTGACAGGGAATATATCTGACCCACCCGCAGAGGCAACTGATTCGCCTCCTTCTCTCCAAACACATCAGCAAAGTCCATCAACTCCACAGGTAGATCCAGGTCCATGGGCATAGCCACACTCCCTGCACAGGAGCGCAAGCAATGGTTGGCACACTTCCTATCAAGGAACTGCATAGCTCCAGATGACCAGACAATCTGTGGATCATGGGCCTGCAGCCACTCCAAACCCAGAAGCACCGGAAAATGAGGCACTGCGGCAACGTAAAACATGGTTTCCTCCACATGCTGCCCAATACGCATACAAAGGGGTTTGGTTGCAGCAACCACAGGTCCCGAACAAAGGGGCCGACCATCAATCGTCTCCACCATTACTTGTGGGGATACCTGTTGCTGAGGATTGAACCACTGCTTGACAAAATGAGCATCCATGAAATTGGCTGTGGCCCCTGAATCAACCAAAGCTGGGATCTCCACCACTCCCACACCAGGCATAAACACACTTGCTGGCAGCACAAGATGCTTCACCAATAGTGACTGTGGTGGAGATGTCGAAGATGTCAAAGATGGTAAGGGTGGCAAGGTTGGCGAAGATGGCGGGCCTATGGACTTTACACCCCGACCTGCAGACCCCCGTAGGCCGAGCGATGCTCATTTCCCGCCACCGCAGGTGTCGCTGCTGTGGATATCTTAATAGGACACTTGGCCGCAAAATGGCCTCAATTGCCACAATAGAGGCATAAACCATCACGACGATGTCTATTCTTTTCCACTTGAGTCAGGTGAGGGTGGCCAGCCCCCAACTGCATGGGTTCCTCCAAAGGCACTTCCACCAAGGGCGCCATCCTGCTCGAAACAGATACAGTCTCTGTCCGTCATCGCACCCACCGCTGCTGAAGTCTAGCATCAATACGAAGACACAAATGCATGAGCTCCTGAAGGGTGCGAGGGCATTCAGTGTGCGCCAACTCATCCAGAAGCTCCAACGACAAACCCTTCTGGAACTGGTCTAATAGTGCTGCCTCATTCCATTGTACATCCTGAGCAACCATCCGAAAACTAGCAATATAATCCATGAGTGAGCCACGCCCCTACTTCAACTCTCTCAAACATCTGTTTGCTGTTTGGCTTCGAACAGAGTCCTCAAACATGGCAAAACTCGGCGTAATTGTCCAACACCTGGTTGGACTGGGTCAGCAGAGGTGTCGTCCAACGTGCTGCAGAGCCTGACAACAAACTAATCAACCCCACCTTATCCCGGTCAGTGGGAAAGTCCTCAGACCGAAGGCTCATGTAAAGCTGGCACTGCCCCCCAAATGCTGGAACTTGGGCCAGCGAACCATCAAATTTATTTGGCACTGCCACTGGGCATTTTTGGCGTGGCCGGACAGCTTGCATTTGTACCACCTGTGCAGTCAAAAGAGCCGCTTGCTGGGTTAACTGGGCAATCTCTGCTCTGAGCTGATCCATGGTCACCCCACAAAAAACAAAAATAAGTTGAAGGGGTGGCTGAAGTCAAAATGTGATGACCCGTAGTCTCTCAAAATAACCCAAAACATATATATAAAAGTCCGGTAAAGCCTTCAACTTAACTTCACTGTTTTATTAGGCACAGTTTAAAGTCACAAAAGTAAATAATCCAAAATCCAAAACATATATTAAAGTCCGGTAAAGCCTTCAACTTAACTTCACTGTTTTATTAGGCACAGTTTAAAGTCACAAAAGTAAATAATAAGGCAAACAGAAAACCAAAACAAACCGCATTGATGAGAGTTCCAAAGCAAGCCGAGATAACTAATTATAAACTCCAGGAAAATAACTGAGAAAAGTCCATGGGAGGAACGCCAGCAAAGATAAACCTCTTTCAAGGTAAACACTAATTGACTTCAGCAATTCTAACTGAGCAGTTGCAAACTTATAGCTCTCACCTGCAAGCCACGAGGAGGATCATGGTAATCTCCTCATTTTTCCCTGCGTGACCTAGGATGGATAGGGGATGGGCCTGGATCCTCCTCTGACTGCTCAGCTGGCCTCTGCTCTTCCCCAGCCTCCTCCACCACCTCTGGAGCCACACTCCCACTCCCTGTTGACTGTTCCTCCTCTTCCTCAGAGTCAGTCTCCACCAGGGGCATGACACCCACCCACTCAACCTGCAAATAGCAAATATTAGCAATCTACTCCATTAAACAATACAGATTCATGTTTTGCATTGCAAATAATTATTCAGGCCATTTCCCACGCATGAAAGCTTGTTAGACTATATCTCCCAAATTACAGAGCTCTCTAGTATGACTAGCTAGATATTTGTTAAACTAGTTAATCTGACAAATTTTAAGCAGGGTTGTGTAGAATTGTCCTATGTGAGACAAGGCTAGTACAAATGTATTACAGGTAGTCCTCAAGTTACAACAATTCATTTAGTGACCATTCAAAATTACAACGGCACTGAAAAAAATTAACATGATTGTTTTTTATATGACCACTGCAGCATCCGCTTGGTCAGCTGTCAGCTTGGCAACTTTTATGACCTTCTCTCAAGCAAAGTCAATAGGGAAGCCAAATTCACTGAACAATGATGTTAAGTGAATTTGGCTTCCCTATTGACTTTGCTTGTTAGTAACTTAATAACTACAGTGATTCATTTGACAACTGTGGTAAGAAATTCATAAAATGGGACAAAATGTAATAAGATACTTAATAACTGTCTTGCTTAACAATGAAAATTTTGGGTTCAATTGTGGTCGTAAATCAAGGACTACTTGTACAGGTCTGAAAATATACAGTATTGTTTCTGTGTATCCAGAGTCATAGGGGCATTGTCTTTCCGGAGAAGAAATCTTCCTGTATCAGTCCAATTATAATGGACTTTGGGGGAAGAAGAAGCTGCCTAGATAACAATCAGACAAGAGAGGCAGGAGCCAGCAATCACTCAACCGTCAAAGAAATAAACTCCGGAAGGACTCACACAAGTGGATGAAGCACTAAAAAGTGGAGATGAGAAATTTGTGCCTTCAAATTTACAAGATTCTGTTAATATAGCCTTACCATAAAGTTGAATTAGTAGTTTCCAAATACACTTAATGAATAAATGCATTTAGAACATGTTGCAAAATTCAAATGAGAGATGACCAGGGTATGAGTGAGTGAGCACAGGGTCTCATGATCCAGAAAAGGGCAAAGTTGACACATAACACAAAGTTTAGATATGGTTAGGTGCCATAAGGGAAGCAGAATCCTGTTGAGATTCAATAGCAAATAAATATTGGGTCTTGACTAGATCCAATTGGTGCTCTGTTTCTGCTACATGCTGTTTAATGAGTGCTTTGGCCTGATCATTTCCCATGCTGAGTAGAAGGCCTAAAGAGAAGCCCATGGATGAGTTTTCAGTTGCCACTTCCTGTTTTCATGCACACTAAAAATTATCACTCATGGGGCAAGGCCAAAGGGAAAAAAAGCACAGTCTGAGCCAATACTTCAGTATGATCATCCACACTCTACTCTCACTTTCATGAAGCCTGACTCTAGTCACTGGGTGGTAACTATTTTGGACACATTTTGGACTATTTTGGACACATTTTGAACATATTTGGGAACTTGATGAGCTGATCTAAGAAATTTGGATTATAAAAGTTGCAATGGTACACAGTTGAAGAAGGGGATCTACGAGGCACCGCAAAGTTGTGCTACTGGCTTGGCTTCTAATGATATGAGTGCTGCAGATATATAATAGCCACCTCTTGTCTTTAGGAGTTTAAGAATGTCAAATGAGAACATTTTTAGGAATGTAGCCCCCATGAGCTTTCCTTTTCCCGTAGGATTTAGATAAAAGATCACCACTGAAGTCAACAGCTGTCAATTAGACTGGAACACTGTAAAAAGAAGCCAGAAGAATGCAGTAGCCAATAAACTCTACATTCTTTGCAAGAAGACAGCATGGATGTCTCCATGAAGTCACCAGGAGCTAAATTTGACTCAAAGTAATGAATGTGTGAATGTACGTTAAGACTCTTAATGCCTCCGTATTAATGTACAGCATAAATTTGATAACACTGAAAATCCAGCAAAACCAGAAAAAACATAAGAAAAGGAAATTAGCAATAATCAGATGGATATCTTGGGTAGCCACCATGACTGTCTCCAGTACCTTAAGAAACATCAGAGCCTCTTGTCTTTTTATTTCTGACAAACCCCTTTCCTCCAGTTTTGATTCATAAAAAGTACCTCATAAAACATTCAATACAAATAATTGAATTGACCACATTTCAAGAAGCCTCAATAGATGGAAACAAGTTTTTCTTCCCCCCAAATTCTTTGCCAATGTCATCTTGCCCTGTTCTGTCTGTTTGTTGATGTTTTGATCTGTATTATAAGTTTCTTATTGAGACAATAAGATGTTCTGGGATTCCCATTTTTCTAAGCACATTCCACAGCTTTCTACAATCAATGGAGCACATGGTAACTTTTTTTAAATTACTTGGCTTTCTCATTATGCAGCATGCAACATCAATAGTGTCTCATGTTCTTTGGCATTTTCTGAAACCAGCTTGGACATCTGTTATCTCTTTTTCCATGTAACAGGGAAATCCTGTGCTAGCTGTAGCTTCCAAATGGTCTTCAAGGGCACGCTTCATCAGTTCAACTAGGAGGTCATTAATGAGTCTGAGCAGGACCTTCTAATTCAGGAATGGGCACAACTGACACATAATTAGTTGTGCAAAGGACTTCTTAGCTATGACTGTTACCTGTTCCTCAAACAGGAGCTTTCAGTCCAAAGTACAATAATTCCAGGCAGCCACCAGAACTTTTGTAAGACTATGCATCAGAATCTCAGGAACAACCCAAATTCAGTCTGAACCCCGACTGGACCCATTAATCACCTAGGGCAGACCAACGTCAGGGAGAAACTAGTTTCTTTCCAGATTCAAATCAATAGTCAGTTTGATTTTTATGTTTCCTTTATAGCAATATTATCAATTTGACATCAAAAAGACTTTAATTTAGCCACATAATAAACATCATTGCTACTTTAAAAAATCCTCAACTCTTCTACAGTAGTATGTTAAGTGCCAATCACCTTGAGCAGTCCACTGTCGCAGACTATATCATCAATCATTCTTATGTATAAACTCAATAAATGAATATTTATCTATATTAACAATTGTTTGATATAATTTGAATTGGCAGCATGCTTGTCCAAACACAATTCCCTAAACCCCACAGATTAATTTATGTTTCAATGTTTCCAACACTTTTAACATACAATACACTAACTACTGGCACAGCTTCTGATGAGGTATTTTTTTACAGCTGATCATAAATAAAATTTCATTGGTAATGTTCAGAAGATCAATGGCTCTTAAGCTGCGTAAATCACAGCACACTAACGCTAACAAAATGTCACCTGCAGTAATCTGTTCTGGAATAAAAGTACGCTTAATTGCAAAAACAAATTATCTAAAAACCACAACCATAAGGCCATTTTCAAAGAGCTTATGACAAATAATCTGAAGATACATGGAGAGGGGAGATAATTTAATAGTTTTCAAATGCCTCTCACTAAAGCAGGAAATTCTTCACTCTATTTAGAAATAGAATGGGCGTTGGTCCTTACCTGATACGCCATTGCTCTTTGAGCTGTGAGGAGCATCCAGAGAGTGGGTGGTGCTTCCATCTCTGTGGTTGTAGGCTGAGCTAAATTCCTGAGGAACGCTCCTCCTTCCATTACTCCATTATCACGTTCCCCAGTTTATGCGAAGAAGAGAGGAAACAGAATTCATGTTCTCATCTTACTGTACTTAAGGTTCCTTGGCCGAAACAAGACCCCACCAGAGGGTGAAAGAAAAGGGAGGGGCTGGATGCTCCTCACAGCTCAAAGAGAAATGGCGTGTCAGGTAAGGACCAACGCCCATTCTCCTTAGAGCTGTTCGGAGCATCCAGAGAGTGGGACATACCAAAGCTGGGACTGTCCTACGGGAGGGGCGCCATCTGGTCTGTAGTCCCCTCGGGTACCCTGAGAACCCTCTGAAGAACCCTTCTACCGAAAAAAAGGCCTCAGCTGAGGATTACCTATCAGTCTTGTAATATCTGATGAAGGGTGATGGGGAGGCTCACGTAGCTGCCCGGCAAATGTTGAGTATTGGGGCCTGGGAAGCCCAGGCGGCTGAAGTTGCTGCACTCCTAGTGGAGTGAGCCGTGATACCCCTGGGTACTTGGAGGGCCTGAGCCTGGTACACCTTGGTGATGGCTGCCCTTATCCAACTGCCTATGGTGGCTGGAGGGACCTTGAACCCTTGTGACTTTGGTTGGGAGGGTATAAACAAGGCCCCGGACTTGCGGAAGGGCTAGGTGCATTTAATGTAAATCCGTAAGGCACATGTGAGGTTCAGGAAGTGTCATAGTCTCTCCCTTACATGAGTTGGCCTGGGGCAAAAATTGGGGAAGATAAGTTCCTGGAAAAACGAATTAATCTTGGGCAAGAAGGCAGGGTCAAGCCAGAGGACCACCTGGTCGGGATGGAATGTGCAAAGGTCTTTCCTGACTGATGGTGCAGCGATCTCTGATATCCTATGGGCTGATGTGATCGCAACCAGGAAACTACTGAGGGATAGGAGCTGAAGAGAGACTTCTCTTAGGGGTGCAAAGGGTGGATTTGTGGGGGAAGTAAGGACCTTATTGAGGTCCCAGGTTGGGTCCCAGTGGAGGGACGGAGGACGTAAGTTTGTGGCCCCATTCAAGAAGGAACGATACGGGGATGGTGAGAGAGGGAACTGGCCTCTTTACAGTGGATGACTGTGGATAAGGTTGCTACCTGATGTCTTAGTGTATTGGGGAATAGACCCTTGTGAGACCCTCCTGGAGCAATTCAAGCACTTGAGCAATGGAGGAGGCCGTTGGGTCATAGAAAGTTAGACAAACCATTTACGGAAAAAGGCCCAGGTGGCGCCATAAATCCTTGTGGTTGGGGGTTGCCTGGCTGCTAAAACGGATCAATGCCCCTGTTTGAGAGGATTTCCCTCTTCAATGTTCCCACTCAATCTCCAGACGGCTAGTTGATGCCCTAGGGGTTTCGGGTGAAGGAGGGGACCTTGAGACAGAGAGATTCTGTCTGCTGGAATCCTCCAAGGAGGGGCTACCGATAGGCTGTGAAGGTCCGCGAAACAGGGTGACAGGGCCAATACGGAGCTACAAAGAGCGGCTCCGCCTTCTCGTGGGTAATGCTTTGAGGGACTAGTGGCACCAGCGCCAGAGGAGGGAAGGCATAAAAGGAGGCCCGAGGGCCACGGACATCGAAGTGCAGTGTGGCATTCCGCCCCTGGGGGTGGAATCTCAAAACGAACATAGGAAGTTGGGTATTGAGGGGGAGGGAGGCAAACAGGTCTACTAAGGTATGTATGTATGTCGCATATGTATGTATGTCGCCTCCCTGAATAGAGAGGGGTGGAGACGCTACTCCAACTAGTCTATGGTGGCCCTGCTCAACCAGGCTGCTCGGGTGTTGGAGGTATCCGAGATGTGGTCCGCCCTGAGGGAGAGGAGGTGAGACTCCGCCCACTACGGAGGCGCTCGCCCTCCCTCATTAGGCAGGAAGACAAAGTGCCCCCCTGCTTGGTGATGTGAGCTTTGGCCGTGATATTGTCGGTGAGAATGAGGACGTGGCGGCCGTGTACCTCAGGGAGGAGACTGCGGAGAGCCAGGTGGACGGCGCGAAGCTCCAACCAGTTTATGTTGCACATTTTTTCTGTCACTGACCACCTGCCCTGTGCTGTGCGGGACTGTAGGTGGGCGCCCCATCCGGACAGACTTGCGTCTGTGATCACAATGAGTCTTGGGGGCTCCTTGAGGGGACAGCCCTTGTTGATAGACACTTTGCTCCGTCAAGGAGGGATGTGAGCACCTCTGGTGAGACCTGACCTTGCGCTTTGAGTTGCTTGATCCGGTTCTCTGGTACGGGAGCAGGAACCACTGAGGGATCTGGAGTGGAAAACGGGCCCTGGTGCCCCTGACCCGGGCGTCAGAAGTGGGGAAGTCCCACTGGTTGGCGAAGGCTATAAGGCGCCCGCCAATGGGAATTAAGTCTGGTTGCTTATCTGGAGCGCCAAAAGAGCCTGTTGCCAGAGCCACAAAAGGGCCTCTTGAGGGTACCGCCTCTACTGTGTCTATCGGAGGAGTCGGTCCTGTCCTGGGGCTGTCTCGAGCCAAAAGTGAGGGGGGACTTTGGTACCTGGGAGAGAAGGGGGATTGGAAAGGGACAAAAAGGAGCTCTTTGAAAGGGCTACAGGGATCTAGGGTCTGACTGCGGATGAGGGAGGGGAGGGAACTTTTTCTTATTCCTTCCCTCTATTAAAAGGGGATCCAGGGATGGTCCGAACAGTTTATTTCCCATGAGGGGAGCGGAGGCCCATTTCACTTTATTCTTGAGGTTTCCCTGCCAATGCTTTAGCCAGAGCAGATGGAGACATGGGAGGAGATGGCACGGTGGAGAATTTGACGGAGTGAAAGGTAACGTCGGCCAAAAATTCGGCCGTGGTCGTGATCTTGGCTATGTCCTGATGGGCTCAGACATTGGAGGCTGAGACATGTTGCTTAAGCTGGCAAAGCCAGCTAATGGATGATCTGATGAAGAAGTAAGCAGCCGTGGCCGATCTGATTGCCCATGCGTCTGACTGATGAGCTTGGCGGAAGGCCAGCTCCGATCGTTTCTCCTCTGGCCTCAGGGCTTCTAGGGGTTGAGGGAGGAGGGAGAGGCCAGGCCCACGATAGGTTCATCCACCTCCAGGGTGCCCAATAGGGTGGAAAGCCCTGGGTCTGAGTTGAAGAACTTGTTATCTGGGCCAAAGGGGCGGGGGGGCCGCCGAGGAGGCCAGCTGCTTGGACACCAAGTCGAGGAAGATGGAGGGGGGATGGGATGACCTCGGCCTCCGCAACAAGCTGTTTAAAAAAGGAGTCCTCGGGACCTTTTGGAGTGAGAGGAGAGGAGTGAGGGAGGGGATGACTTGAGAGACCTGAGGTGAAAAAACGGCGTTTGGTGTGGGGGGGGAACGGAGCGAAAACGGAGCGTCTATTAAGTCAAAGAACAAAAAAAAATGGCAGAAAGGCAATGGGGAAGGGGTGGGGGGTAGCTTGTAACGTTTGCTAACCTTCCCCCTGTAACCCCCTGGGCCAGGGAGGGCCTCCAAGGGTAGTCTAAAATCACCAATCACAAAACCAACCACGCAGGCTAAGATAGGAAATAAACAGATACAACCTGAGAAGCAAATAGGAGTCAAAGTAAGGCTTGCTGAAAATGGCCAAGAGTACTTTGAAAACACTGCCTACTCTGCGAGCGGCTGAGCATAAACTGGGGAACGCGATAATGGAGTCACGTGATAGAAGGAGGAGCGGTCCTCAGGAATTTAGCTCAGCCTACAACCGCAGAGATGGAAGCACCACCCACTCCCTGGATGCTCCGAACAGCTCTAAGGAGAACATAAGGAATGCAACTGAGTAGAATGAAGCTGCATATGGAAATATTTGCTTATAACAATGAACCAATTTATTTTCAGAAAACCAGCAATTTCTAGCATATTCATTTGTTTCATCTTGCTTTCTTCTTCCCTTCGCGCAAGAAAAAAAGCAGAATTTTGTATGAAATTGAAGCCAAGAATCTTAGACAGTTACTCACAAATTAACTAGGATTGTAAACCAACAAACAACATAGATTTATTCCTGAAAGAAAACCTTGACTTATTTGTAATTCACAATTATTTCTGCCTGTTTCATTTGTTCACATAATAGTGGAGTTAATGAGCTATATGTACTGGCACACTGTTTACAGAAAATAAAAATAACTGAAAAATTTGGCTTATCATTAAATGTAAGCAGAGCATTAAAATTAGTTTCCCAACTGAAGATCTTTCTTCTTCCTTTTTTCCTTTTTCTTCTTTGGTTTTGGGCCTTTTACTATTGGATTTTTCCATTTTGGATTATAATTGGCTACTCTACCAGTTGGATTAAAAGTTAAAAAGAATTTGAAGCTTTGGAAGCATTAAAATGAGCAGGAAACCAATACCATCTGACATTTCTACTTCTACCTCTGCTTCCCCACCAGCTGGAGGACAGCATTTAATTCAGACAATGTTAAAGCAAGATAAAGAACAAGAAAAAGTAACTTTACAGATGATTATGCAAGGAATCCAAGATCTCAAGACAAAATCAGACACCATTGAACAAAGAATAGAGAACATTGAACAAAGAACAGAGAAGACTGATGAAAAAGTGGAAAATATTAAACAAATGATGGGGAAGTATGAGGAGAGATTCCAAAAAATTGAGGAAGAAGGAAAACAAAGAGAGGAGAAGATTGGAAATATTGACAGTAGACTAACAGTGGTTGAACAAGAAAAAAGTGGGATGTTGAAGTGGGAGATGGAAAGGTCAGAATTTTATCTCAGATTTCAAAATATAGAAGAGGAAAAACGAGAAAATTTGGCTGCGATAATGATAGAAATACAGAGGAAAAGATGATGGATGGAGTAGATGAGGTATATCGAGCTTATACAAGATATGCGATGAGAAATAAATTACCAAAGGAAGTCCATATTAGATTTACCAAAAAATCCATTAAAACACAAATATTACAAGTGGTAAGAGAGAAAACATTGAAATACAAATGTAAAGAGATTGTGGTTTTAAAACAAATACCCAGAAGAGTGAGAGAGACGAGAAGAGAATATCGATTTCTGAGCAAAATGCTACTGGAAAATGAAGTGAATTATAGATGGCTGATTCCAGAAGGATTAATGTTTACGTGGCAAGAGCAGAGACATAGAATTGATTCAATTGAGAAAGCAGAACTTTTCCATGCAGAATTTTTTGGAAGAAGAAGAGAGGAGGCAGAGAAAGAGGTCTCATTAATTGAGTTTCAAGAGGAACAACTGGAGACTGAAAAAGAGAAAGGAGCTGTAGGTGGACAGGTGGATAGTAAAGAACAACGTGAAGTGAGATCCACGAGAGCTGTTAGACCTAAATATAAAGCATAATCATGGAAGAAAAAAAACTGATTACAATGAATATAAATGGACTTAATTCAGCTGTTAAAAGAAGGAAAATTTTTCATAAATTAGAGAAATTAAAATTTGATATAATTTGTCTACAAGAAGTTCATATTAAAAAACAACATGAACAATTGTTAGTACAGCCAAAATTGGGGAAAATATTTACTTCTTTGACTCAATGTAAGAAAAGAGGAGTGGTTCTATACATTAAAGAGGCTATCCCAGCAAAACTGATCTACACGGATGAAGACGGGAGAGTATTAATGGTGGAAATAATGGACAATAATATAAAAATATTCTTGATTGCAATTTATGCTCCGAATGATAAACAAGAAGAGTTTTATAAAAAGCTACACATGAAAATAATTGGACTGGACTATGTTAATATAATTATGATGGGAGACTTTAATGGAATTGTAGACAATAAATTGGACTACATAGCAACAACAACAAAGCAAAATAGAAAGACTCTCCCTAAATCCTTTTTTAAAATGACAGACGAATTAACTTTAAAAGATATTTGGAGAGAAAGAAATGTTAAAGCTAAACAATATACTTTTTATTCAAATATACATTTATCATGGTCCAGATTAGATATGATTTGGATCTCAACAGAATTAATATCCAATATTCAAGAAACAAATATTGAAACAAATACTTGGGCAGATGATAGCCCAATGACAATTAAATGGAAGGGACAAAAAAAAGA
Source organism: Hydrophis major (assembly GCA_033807585.1). NCBI lineage: Eukaryota > Metazoa > Chordata > Lepidosauria > Squamata > Elapidae > Hydrophis > Hydrophis major. The sequence continues at coordinate 228,600,635 of CM066329.1, forward strand.
TCGAGATGGACATTAAATAATACTATTTTAAAGGAGAAAGATTTTATACAATGGATGGAGAAGGAATTGGCTTTTTTCTTCAGAGAAAATAAAAAAGAAGACACTTCAACGCAGAATGTTTGGGATACAATGAAGGCATATGCTAGAGGTCTGATAATAGATTAGACAAGAAAAAAGAATATTAGGAAAAGGCAAGCTTCTAAGGCCTTGGAAGACAAGTATAAAAGACTTGAAAAAGAATTACAGAAAATGCCACAGAAAAAAGATTTTACATTGAAGCTGGATGTAATTAAACATAAAATGGAATTAATAGAAAAAGAAGAATTGGCACAGAAAATCAGAAATTCTAAACAGAATTACTTTGAAGATGCAAATAAACCAGGTAGATGGCTAGCATATAAATTGAGAAAGGAGAAGGAATCAAGAAAAATATTGAAGCTAATAGATGATCAAGGCCAAGTTTGTTCTGGTAATAAGGAGAAAAAGGAAATTATTCGAGATTTTTATGGGCAACTATATAAACAAGAGAACATTGATGAGGAAAAAGTCAAACAGTATTTACAGAATTGTAATTTACCGAAGATACCTAAAGAGACTGAAGAAATGCTAGAAAGCAATATAACAATGATGGAATTAAATGAAGCATTTAAGAGACAAAACAATGGGAAAGCACCGGGTCCAGATGGGCTTCCGGCAAAATTCTAAAAAAACATTTCAAGAATCATTGAGCATCCCATTGTTAGAAGTCATGAATGAAGTTATGTTAAAGAAGATGATACCCAAAACATGGTCAGAGGCTTATATCACACTTATTCCAAAAGAAGAGGCTGACCCACTACAAATTAAGAACTATAGACCTATTTCCTTATTGAATGCAGACTATAAAATCTTTGCTTCAATTTTAGCAGAAAGACTTAAAAAATATTTAAATAATTTTATTTACCCAGATCAAAATGGATTTCTGCCAAAGAGACAAATTAGAGACAATATGAGAGTAATTTTAGATACTTTGGAATACTATGAGGCTCATCCTGAAAAGCAAATGGCTTTGATATTTCTAGATGCTCAAAAGGCATTTGACAACGTGAACTGGAGATTTATGTTATTACTATTGGAACAGATGGGTTTTGCTAAAAAAATTACTCAAGCAATAGAAGCCATATATAATAAACAGACAGCAAAGGTAATGATGGAGGGGGAACTTACAGATCTTATTAATATAAGAAAAGGCACAAGACAAGGGTGTCCCCTATCTCCTTTGCTATTTGTGTTGACCTTGGAAGTGTTGAATAGAAATATTAGGGATGATAAAAGCATAAAATGACTGAAAATTAAGAAGGAAGAATTTAAACTACAAGCTTTTGCTGATGATTTAGCTTTTATTCTGGAAGATCCGTTAGAAACAGCTCCAAGGTTATTGGAAAAGATAGAGACATATGGTGAGATGGCTGGTTTGAAAATAAATAAAGATAAAACAAAAATCTTGACAAAGAACATGCTATCTAGACAGAAAGAAGAACTGGTAGATCTTTTGAAAATCCAAGTTACAAATAAGGTTAAGTATCTGGGGATATATTTGACAGCAAGATGTAGCACATTAAAAGAGAATAATTATATTAAACTCAAACAACAGATAACTACAGATTTGAAAAAGTGGGAAAACTTTCAATTGTCATTAATAGGGAGAATTTCAACAATCAAGATGAATATTTTACCCAGAATTTGATTTTTGTTCCAAAAAATACCAATTAGGCTTGGAAAAGACTATTTTGAAGATTTAAATAAAATCATGCTGAAGTTTATATGGCAAGGTAAAAAAGCGAGAATAAAGCTAAAGCTTTTGCAAGATGCTAGAATTAGAGGAGGTTTTGGCCTGCCTAATTGGTAATTGTATTATAAAGCTGCAAGTTTGATGTGGGTCAAAGAATGGAAAACATTAAGAAAGCATAGATTGTTGATATTAGAAGGACATGATATGCTGTTGGGCTGGTTATTTTAGAAGACATTATATACGGGAGTCTTTGTGGTTAAACTGGGAGAAAGTAAAAAGACAATGTTATTTGAAAATTCCAGTTTGCTTATCGACTACTGAAGCATTTTCCTATCCTATAATTTATAAGAAGGAACGAACAGTTAGATATGGGGAACTATTGGATGAAAAGGGTGAACTTAAATCGATCCAAAACTTAGAGGAACAAGGTATAAGGATGAATTGGTTTTCATATGCGCAAATACATTCAAGGTATGATGAAGATTCTAAAACGGAGGGATTCTATGATAAGCAGACTGATTTTGATAAGATCTTGATGGGTACTGATGAGAAGGTGATAAAAAAATTATATGGTTATTTACTGGGAATGAAATTAGAGGAAGAACAAGTTAAAGAAACTATGATTGCTTGGGGGAAGAATTTTTGATATGGGATTGATCTAGAGAAATGGCAGAAATTGTGGTCTCAAAATTATAAAATGACAATGTCAACAGCACATAAAGAAAACTTGTATAAGATGTTTTACAGGTGGCACTTTCCCCCGACAAGAATAGCAAGAATGTTTAAGAACAAATCTGAAAAATGCTGGAAATGTCATCAGATACCCGGCTCGTATTACCATATGTGGTGGACTTGTGAGAGCGCTAGAAAATATTGGACTAAAATTCGCATGTGGTTGGAAAAAATGACAAAGAAACACATAGACTTGAAACCAGAGATCTTCTTATTGGGAATTTTACCTGATATATATAGTAAAGATTTAAAATACCTGATTGTGAATGTATTGAGAGCGGCTAGGATTGTATTTGCTAAAAATTGGAAGAATGAGAAAATACTATTATAGGAGGAAATTATTAAGAGAATATTGGAATGTGCTGAGATGAGTGGATTGACATTTGAAATTAGAGAGCAAGAGGATGGACAATTTTGTGAAATTTGGGATCTTTTTTATCAATGGCTAGATGATGAAATACGATAATAGAATATTTAGAATGCTAGACAGTAAGGAATATCTTTATTTTGCTATTTTGTTATTACTTTGTTATTTGACATTATATTTATAAAGGGTTTTTTAGGATTGATTTGGTATGATTATATGATTTGTTACAGAATACACTGGTTTATTGTTGTCTCATAGAGCGTGAATGATTAAAAGTATAGTCAAAAATTTCTTTTTTCTTAGTGATATTAGGATATATAAGTTCGGAATGACAATATGAGTTGTTATGTAACATAATTGTAATTGAGACTACAAAATGAATGCACAAAACTGATGAACCAACTGACACACTGGATGTACATATGAGAGTTGATGTTTTAATATTTTGTTTGTCTTGTTTGTTTGTAGAAAATTAATAAAATCTCTTTCAAAAAAAAAAAAATTAGTTTCCCAACTCCAGTAATAATTCTCTCCTAGAATATAACATAGATCGGACACAAAATTTCCTTCTTTTAGAAGACAAATATCTGATAGGAATACTTTTAAGTTTAGAACAGTGCTTCCCAGATTGAATGTCCTTGTTCAATTTACACATTATCAGAAAACATATTTTAACACCAAAGAATAAGTGATAGAGATGGCCAAAGCAATTTTTTCTCAGCTAATACCCAAATATATTTTAGTAACAGTAGATACTACATATGGAGGGAATGTGATGGATCACATATCATATTGCTGCTCCCTACAGCACTACAAGCAAGCAGTAGTTCACCCACCTACCCCCAAATAAATGAAAATAGGTAATTAATTCAGCAAAAAGTAATTAGCAATAGAATGGGAAAAAGTTTCTGCTTCACAGAACTATAAAATGTAATTTAATTGTTTTTCATCCTTAAAAACCTGGATTTCATATTTTGTTGCTTAACAGGTAGCAAATTGCAAATTCATTGACATATCTTTTCAGAGTGCCAACTTTAGGGAGTATCTGTTAATTACATAATGATTATTATTATGCTTTATTTCTCTTCTCTCATACATTTACAAAATTGCCATTTTTATACTGGATTTTAAATCTCAATTTTCTCCTGAAGTTTAACTTCCAAGAGTTAAATCATGGCGATAAATACTTCTTAAAGTAGCACAAGCAATTCCTGTTTCAAACTCTTTGAGATTATAAATTGTCTGAAATTTAAATTTGCATTACTATCTACAATAGGTAACCCTATAGATGCTACTTTTAGGTATCATTGCAGAATAAATAATCACATACTCTTTAAATTCTCACTATACAAAAATCATACTTCTAGACCAGGGGTCTCCAACCTTGGCTCCTGGAAGCCTGGCGGACTTCAACTCCCAGAATTCCACAGCCAGCTGGCTGTGGAACTCTGGGAGTTGAAGTCCGCCAGGCTTCCAGGAGCCAAGGTTGGAGACCCCTGTTCTAGACGATTTTTGTAAAGCATTACAAGAAAGTCATATATCATTTTTTTCTGTTCTTACACACATTGTAGTAAAAACAGATGTATGCAAATAGTAAAAGAATGTGTGCAAAATAACACAGAGGATTCATCCATCCCAAATGTTTACAGATGATTTTATTTTAGGTCTCAATCCCACAATGGTAATCTCATAAACACAGCATCTCCTGCAGGAAAAATCACTATAAACATGTCAATCAAGAATTGCTTTTTCCACTCAATTCCCCTTTCTTCATGCTGTAAAATTAAGGAAGAAGTCAAACCTGTTTTCATCAAAACAAAGGAGAAATATACCTCAAGTAGTTTTATCTTTCATCTATATAAACAAGAGCTGAAGTTCTACGCTGAGATTTTTCAAGATGATTAGAAGGCAACTTCTTTGGCATAAGAACCCAAGATCTTCGCTTTCAGATCATATCCCTGCTTTATCTGTATGTATGGTCCTGATCCTTGTGTCCTCAAGTAATGTTGCCATTATAAGTATCTTCCTAAAGTCAAACAAGAGAACCAGTGTATTTCCCACAGCCTCTAGACACCAACTGATATTGTTCTCCCTTAAATTGTTTTGCTAAAATATGTGGATATCTATCTTTTCCAGTATCTGCAATTTTCTACTTACCTCGCAATTGCTTGGAAGCAGTAGTGGGATTCAAAAATTTTTTTACTACTGGTTCTGTGGGCGTGGCAGGGGGAAGGATACTGCAAAATCCCCATTCCCTCCCCACTCCTGGGGGAAAGTTACTGCAATCGCACTCCCTCCCCACCCCACTAACCTGCTTTCCAGCTCCATTCTCCTGTGCAGGACAACAAAAAAAGACCCAGCCAATCAGCTGGGACTCGGGAGGCAGAGAATAGATGGGGGCAGGACTAGTCGAAGGTGGTATTTGCCGGTTCTCTGAACTACTCAACTACCGGTTCTCCAGAACTGGTGAGAACCTGCTGAATACCACCTCTGCTTGGAAGAACAGAGATATTTACAAAAAAGTAGACGACCAGAATTTATGTGATCATAGGTGGACCTTAGCGATAGAACCAGCAATAGCACTTAATGTTTTACAGCAGAATTTCTCAACCTTTCTGGCTTTGCGGACAGCTGCAGAGGGGGGGGAAAGAAGAAATGGTGTTGCGTAAGTGGTGGGCGCCTGCTGCTCATGCATATGGAGTGTGCATCCATGCACTTACCCACTGCTTCAAGCAGCCCGGTTTTGAACAGCTCATGGCCTGGTAGCGGGCCATGGCCTAGGGGTTGGGGATCCCTGCTTTACAGCATTCTCTAGGAGGTTTACATTGTGAACATATTGCCCCCAACAATCTAGGTCCTCATCTTACCAACCCTGGACAGAAGGAAGACTGAGTCAACCTCGAGCCCCTTCAGGATCAAACTCCAGACTGTGGGCAGAGTTAGCCTGCAGTATTGAGTTTTAACCACTGTGCCACCACCTCTTAGGAGGTGAGCCCAAGAAAGAGTATGAGAATTATAGCCATATATAAATACAAAACATTTGAGGTGATTTCACCTTTGGAAGTATTAGTGTCTGAGGTCAGTGATCAGTTCAGTAAAGTAAGCAAACTTCATGCTCCAAATCAGACCCTCCTCCAAAAAAAACTCTACCCTAAATTAATTGATTAAAATTGATTGCATAGAAGATAATATTTCCATTTCTAAAACTGATTCTTGGACTACATATTTTAACTACTCTTTCTCTTCCATACAAAAATTTATTCCAGAGGCTGAAAGCAAAATTTTAACCAAATGTCAACATTGGCTACTAGTACTTTCCAAGCACAATCAATACAATGACTATTGCCTTTAAATTCTGAAACAGCTTGGAGTTAATCAGTTAGGTATTTACTTTTTATCAGTATACTCATCTTGACCTTGATCGGTTTACTCAGCATGAACTGAAACAGCTCTCTAATCAAAGGCTTCTGAGTTACAATGAGAAGTAATACCTGAGATAGGCATCCCGTAAGTCAGTGGCCCCTAACCTTTTGGGCACCAAGGACCAGTTGGCGTTTTTCCTTGGACCAGAGCAGGTGTGGTTTTGAGTGTTGCCTGCATCCTGTAGATGGGGCTTTGATTGTTTGCGCAGGCTGTTTCTGGCATGCCACAGCCCAATACCAGTTCATAGACTAGGGGTGGGGATACATGCCATAAGTAGTAGTAATTTATCTAAATTAGAATTCTGCTGGTACTGAAACACTTTACTGCCCAACAAACTTTTAACTTGTTGAAAGTTAAATGTTAGACTACTTCTAATTTTGTTATTGTAGTTTTAGTTTATTATTTTAATGAGAATTGTTTTTTTTAAATTCTCATCATTAAGAAAATGCAAAGACATGATAGAACAGATCAAAGGAAAGAGCTAAGTAGCTCCCAAACTCTATTCCCATAGTGGCCAATCATCCTATGAGAAATTCACAATCAGAACAAAAAATGTCCTGCAACAATTGATTTAAAGAGGCATAGAGTCTCCTGTAGTGGAGGTAAAATATAATAATTCAGACTACAAGTCACTAATAGCCTTATCCTCCATAAAGTTTTTGAATTAATATAGGTAGTCCTTAACTTACAACCACAATTGGGCCCAAAATTTCTGTGAGACAGTTAAGGGAGTTTTGCCTTGGTCTTGCCACAATTATTCAGTCAATCATTGCAGTTATTAAACTGGTAACACAGCTGTTAAGTGAATCTGGCTTCTCCACTGACTTTGCTTAGTCACAAAAGGTGACTGCAACCATCATAAATATGAACCAGTTGCCAAGCATCCAAATTTTGATTGTGTGTCCATGGGGATGCTGCAATAGTTGTAAATGTGAAAAATGATCATAAGGCACTTTTTTCAACTGAATATCGGTACTGGATTTTCTTAATAATTTTCAACTTTTCCAAAACAAAGGAAGAGTGTGATACATTTTAAATATATTTAATAAGCACAAGGGTTTTACCATGCTGCTATAAGGTTGAGAGTAAAATTGCATCAGACTTGTACCATATAAATTTTTGAGTCATTTCTTTTAAAGTCAAAATTTCCCAATAGCTTTAGAACACAAAGAATTGTTGTCATTTAAATGCTTTCCATCTATCAATTAAGCCAATTTCCGTGACTAGTTTCTCTGTTTCCTCTTTGCATTATATGATTTCCCATGTAATCATTTACCCTTTTATTAAGCCAAAATAAACAGTCATCTAAATGGCACACAGATGAGTTGATAGCTAGGTTGGTATAACAGAACTGCAAATACTTAAATCCTTTATAACAATATAAAGGACAATGTAATATAATATGCAAGGACAATGAAGACATAATAGAAACATTGAAGAATACAATTGATTCATATAAACCAACTTTTGAGTAAAATTGTGTATAACCCTTATTTTTTTATAGTTATGACCTTATTGTGATAAATAGCATTGTTTTTCTTACAGAGTTCTTGAAAATATTATATTAATTAACCTAGTCTTAGTTAATTCATGTTTGTTTTAAAACCATTACAGAAGAAAAAGACCTTTAATTAGTCTTATCATTAATGCAATTTTAATAACATTCTGAATAATCAGGTATTTCTTCAGATAAATAAAACTAACTACCAATTTTAACCATGTTGTGATTAAAATAATGTGCATCTCATTTTATGAAACCCTGATTTTTGGCCTTGTTTTTACACAAAGATTAATAGTAAGCAAGATTCCTGGTTCCCATCAACAAATGATGTCGAAGTATGATGAGAGATTCCAAAAAATTGAAGAAGAAGATAAAACAAAGAGACAAGAAGATTGGAGACATTGATAACAGATTAACTGTGGTTGAACAAGATAAAAGTGGTATGCAGAGATGGGAGATGGACAGATCAGAATTTTATCTTAGATTTCAAAACATAGAGGAAGAAAAGGGGCAAAATTTAGCTGAGATAATGACAGGAATATTGGCCAAAGCTTTGGAAATAACTGAAGAGAAGATGATGGATGGAATAGATGAGGTATATCGAGTCTTTACAAGATATGCGATGAAAAATAACCTACCAAGAGAAGTTCATATTAGATTTACAAAGAAAGCCATTAAAACGCAAATATTGCAAGTGGCAAGAGAGAAAACGTTGAAATACAAAGGCAAGGAGATTGTGGTCTTAAAACAAATACCCAGAAGAGTGAGAAAGATGAGAAGAGAATATAGATTTTTGACTAAAATGCTACTGAAAAAAGAGGTGAATTATAGATGGCTGATTCCAGAAGGGTTAATGTTCACATGGCAAGAACAGAGACATAGAATTGACTCAATTGAGAAAGTGGAATTATTTTATGCAGAATTTTTCGGATAGAAAGAGGAAGAGGCAGAAAAAGAGATCTCACTAATTGAATTCCAAGAGGATTGTCAAATGGAGACTGAAAAAGAAGGTGCAGTAAGTGGAAAAGTGGAAGCCAAAGAACAACGTGAATCAAGATCTACGAGAGCTGCTAAACCCAACCATAAAACATAACCATGGAAGAGAAAAAATTGATTACAATTAATATAAATGGACTTAATTCAGCTGTTAAAAGAAGGAAAATTTTTCATAAATTAGAGAAATTAAAATTTGATATAATTTGTCTACAAGAAGTACATATTAAAAAACAATATGAATAATTGTTGGTTTAGCCAAAATTAGGGAAAATATTTACTTCCTTGACCCAATGTAAGAAAAGAGGAGTGGTTTTATATATTAAAGAAACCACCCCAGCAAAATTGATCTATACTGATGAAGATGGAAGAGTATTAATGGTGGAAATAATGGACAATAATATGAAAACACTCCTGATTGCAACTTATGCTCCAAATGACAAACAGGAAGAATTTTACAAAAAATTACATATGAAAATAATTGAACTGGACTATGCCAACATAGTTATAATGGGAGATTTTAATGGAATTGTAGACAATAAATTGGACTATACAGCAACAACAACAAAGCGAAACAGAAAGACTCTCCCAAAATCCTTTTTTAAAATGGTTGATGAATTAAATTTAAAAGATACATGGAGAGAAAGAAATGCTAAAACTAAACAATATACCTTCTACTCAAATAGACATTTATCATGGTCCAGAAGAGATATGATATGGATGTCAACAGAATTAACATCTAATATTCAAGAAATAAATATTGAAACAAGTACTTGGGCAGACCACAATCCAATGACAATTAAATGGAAAGGACAAAAAAGAAGATTGAGATGGACGTTAAATAATACTATTTTAAAGGAAAAAGACTTTACACAGCGGATGGAGAAAGAATTGGCCTATTTCTTTAGAGAAAATAAAAAAGAAGATACATCAATTCAGATTGTATGGGATACAATGAAGGCTAGAGGCTTGATAATAGATTATACAAGGAAAAGGAATACTAGGAAAAGGCAAGCCACTAAGGTTCTAGAGCAGGGGTAAGGAACGTTGGCTCTTTTATCACTTATGGACTTCAACTCCCAGAATTCCTGAGGGAGCCATAAAAGGTTCCCCATCCCTGGCCTACTGGTTTTTTCAGTTGTGAGGGAAATCAATTTTTGACTTGAATGGGACTGTTTAATATACAAATGTAGGACATACAAAGAATATATATAAAAATATGTCCTACATTTGTATATTAAACAGTCCCATTCAAGTCAAAAATTGATTTCCCTCACAACTGAAAAAACCAGTAGGCCAGGGATGGAGAACCTTTTATGGCTCACTCAGGAATTCTGGGAGTTGAAGTCCGTAAGTGATAAAAGAGCCAACGTTCCTTACCCCTGTTCTAGAGGATGAGCATAAAAGACTTGAAAAAGAGCTACAGAAAATGGACATTAAGCTAAAAATTGATATAATTAAACACAAAATGGGTCAAATAGAGAAAGAAGAATTAGCACAGAAAATTAGAGGTGCTAAACAGAACTATTTTGAAGATGCAAATAAACCAGGTAGATATATTGCAGTTAATAGATGATCAAGGCCAAGTTTGCCATGGCAACAAAGAGAAGAAATCATGTGAGATTTTTATGGGAAATTATATAAGCAAGAGAATATTGATGAGGAAAGAGTTAAGCAGTATTTACAGAAGGCTAATTTACCTAAGATACCTAAAGAGACTAAAACAATGTTAGAAAGCAATATAACTATGATGGAGTTAACTGAAGCACTTAAGAAGCAAAATAATGGAAAGGCACCAGGCCCAGATGGACTCCTGGCAGAATTTTATAAAACATTACAAGAATCATTGAACCTTCCATTGCTAGAAGTTATGAATGAAGTTATGTTAAAGAAGAAGATACCCAAATCATGGTCAGAAGCCTATTTCACAGTTATTCCAAAAGAGGAGGCTGATCCATTGCAAATTAAGAACTATAGACATTATTTCTTTACTAAATGCAGATTATAAAATTTTTGCTTCAATATTGGCAGAAAGACTTAAAAAATATTTAAATAACTTTATTCATTCTGATCAAAATGGATTTCTGCCAAAGAGACAAATCAAAGATAATATGAGAGTAATTTTGGATACCTTGGAATACTACAAGGCACATCCTGAAAAACAAATGGCTTTGATATTTTTAGATGCACAAAAGGCATTTGATAATGTGAATTGGCGATTCATATTATTATTGTTGGAACAGATGGGTTTCGCCAGAAAATTTATTCAAGGAATAGAAGCCATATCCTACAAGCAAACGGCAAAGGTAATGATAGAGGGAGAATTGACAGACTCAATATAAGAAAAGGAACAAGACAAGGGTGCCCACTATCACCTTTGCTATTTGTGTTAACTTTGGAAGTGTTAAAACAGAAATATTAGAGATGAAAAGAGTATAAAAGGAATGAAAATTAAAAAGGAAGAATTTAAATTGCAAGCCTTTAGGAATGATTTGGTTTTTATCTTAGAAGACCCTTTAGAAACAGCACCAAAACGATTGGAAAAGACAGAGACATATGGCAAGGTGGCTGGTTTGAAAATAAACAAAGATAAGACAAAGATTATGTTATCAAGACAAAAGGAAGAACTGGCAGATCTATTGAAAATTCAAGTCACAAATAAAATCAAGTATTTGGGGATTCATCTGACAGCAAGATGTAGTATATTAAAAGAGAATAATTATATTAAACTTAAACAACAGATAGCGCTAGGCTTGGTGAAATTGGGCGTTAGGCATTCGTGCTGTCTCTTTTGCTAGACTTAAGGTGCCTTGGCCGAAACGAGAACCCCCCCCCCCAGATGGTGAAAAAAAAAAGGGGGGGAGGGACTGGACAATCCTCCCAGTCCAAGAGAAATGGCGTGTCAGGTAAGAGCCAACGCCCATTCTCCTTGGAACTGCTCGGATTGTCCAGAGGATGGGACATACCAAAGCTGGGGCTTGTCCTACGGGAGGGACACCGTCTGGCTTGTCGAGTCCTCGGGATCCCCGAGCACCCTCTGGAGGACCCTTCTACCGAAAGACGCCTCCGCCGCGGCACACTTATCAATCCTGTAATGCCTAATAAAAGGCGACGGGGAGGACCATGTTGCTGCCCGGCAAATGTCGAATATAGGGGCCTGTGTAGCCCAGGCAGCCGATGTCGCTGCACTCCTGGTAGAGTGAGCCGTGATACCCCTGGGCACTGGGAGTGCCTGAGCCTGGTATGCCCTAGAAATGGCCGCCCTTATCCAGCGACCTATAGTAGTAGAGGTAACCTTGAGCCCCTGTGACTTTGGTTGAAAGGAAATGAACAGGGCCTCGGATTTGCGGAAAGACTGAGTACGTTTAATATAAATCCACAAGGCCCACCTAACATCTAAGGTGTGCCAAAGCTGTTCCCTATCATGAGTTGGCCTGGGGCAAAAATTGGGGAGGATAAGTTCCTGAGCCCTGTGGAAAATAGAATTAATTTTTGGGAGAAAGGAAGGATCAAGTCTAAGTGCTACTCGGTCAGAGTGGAAGACGCACAGGTCTTTCCTGACTGACAGAGCAGTGATCTCTGAAATCCTTCGGGCCGAAGTAATAGCCACCAGAAAAACTACTTTGTAGGATAGGAACTGGAGGGAAACTTCTTTAAGGGGTTCAAAGGGAGGCTTGGTGAGGGATGTCAAGACCTTGTTGAGGTCCCATGTTGGGAATCTGTGAAGGGATGGAGGTCGTAAGTTTGAGGCGCCTTTTAGAAATGCCCGGATGCAGGGATGGTGAGAGAGGGAATTAACCCCCTCACAGGAAATTACGGTGGATAGGGCTACAACCTGACACCTTAGAGTGTTGGGGGAGAGACCTTTACCGAGACCCTCCTGGAGAAAATCGAGGACTTTTGCTACCGATGGGTTTGTAGGGTCAATGTGGAGATTGGCACACCATTTGCTGAAAGTGTTCCAAGTGGCGTCGTAAATCCTTCTGGTAGAAGAACGCCTAGCTGCTAAGATGGTGTTGATTACCTCCGTGGAGAAATTCTCCCTTTTTAGACGTTCCCGCTCAACCTCCAGACGGCTAGCTGTAGCCATTGGGGGTCTGGGTGAAGAAGGGGGCCTTGAGAAAGAGAGATCCTGTCTGCTGGGATCCTCCAAGGTGGAGCTACTGATAGGCTGCAGAGGTCCGCAAACCAGGAGCGACAGGGCCAATAAGGAGCTACCAGAAGCACTTCCGCCCTTTCTTGAAGGACCTTCTGGAGTACTCTTGGAACTAGAGCCAGAAGGGGAAAGGCGTAAAGAAGGCCCGAGGGCCACGGGCATCGGAGGGCGTTGTGGTTCTCCGCCCCGAGGGACGGGAATCTGGAGATGAACCGTGGAAGTTGGGTATTGCTGGGGGAGGCAAACAGGTCTACCACTGCCAGGCCAAATATTGATGTTGCCTCCCTGAACAGGTCTGGGTGCAGGCGCCATTCCGCCTGGTCTATGGTGGACCTGCTCAACCAATCTGCCCTGGTGTTGAGGGTGCCTGAAATGTGGTCCACCCTGAGTGAAAGGAGGTGAGACTCTGCCCACCGACAGAGGCGCTCGGTCTCCCTCATTAGACTTGAGGACTGAGTACCCCCCTGTCTGTTGATATGTGCCTTTGCTGTTATGTTGTCGGTGAGAATGAGAACATGGCTGCCCTGAATATGATGTAGGAAGCTGCGGAGGGCCAGGTGGATGGCGTGAAGCTCTAACCAGTTTATGGTGACCATCTGCCCTGAGCTGTAAGGGAGAGAGGTGGGCGCCCCATCCGGACAGACTGGCGTCTGTGGTGACGATGAGTCTTGGAGGCTCCTTGAGGAGGCAGCCCTTGTTGATCGACGCCTTGCTCCACCAGAGGAGGGAGGTGAGAACCCTTGGTGAGACCTTGACCTTGCTCCTTGAGTTGCTTGTCCCAGGTCTTTGATACGGAAGCAGGAACCACTGGAGGGATCTGGAGTGGAAACGGGCCCAGGGAATAACGGGAATACAAGAGATCATTTACTAATAACTTGGATAGATCAAGGAGAGAGACCTTCCTGTGTCGTCTGATGAACCTGACTGATTGTTGGATGCTGAGGATCCTTTCTGGGGAGATGAACACTCTCCCCATGACTGTATCAATTATAGTCCCTAGGTGGGGTAGGCTAGTGGCAGGGGCCAGTTGGCTTTTCTTCCAATTTATGAGGAACCCATGTTCCTGGAGGGAGGAGAGGGTAGTGTGGATATCCCTGATAGCCTGTCCCCTGGAAGGGGAGAGGATGAGAATATCATCCAGGTAACAGTGGAGCCGCACCGGGATGGATCTGAGGTGGGCAGCCAGCGCGGCCAGAACCTTGGTGAAGGTCCTGGGGCCGAGGCTAACCCGAATGAAAGGGCTACGTACTGAAAGTGTAGGTTGTTGTAACTGAAACGGAGAAATTTAGAGTGGGAGGGTCGAATTGGGATGTGTAAATATGCCTCGGAGAGGTCTATAGAAGACAACCAGTCTCCCTGCCGAACTCCCAAAAGGATGGATTGAAGTGTGTTCATTTTGAATCTACGGTACACTAAGTGACGGTTTAAGCGTTTTAGGTCCAAAATAGCCCTCCATCCCCCCGAGTGTTTGGGCACCACGAATAAACGTGAATAAAAACCCTGTCCCCTTTGGGATGGAGGAACAGGCTGGATAGCCTGAATGTCCAGTAGGTGTCGAATTGCCTCCTCCATGAGGTTGTGTTTGGAAGGGTTGTTGGAGCGGGGACATGAAATGTAAAAATCGGGGGGGGGGGAGAAACTCGAGGGCAAGGCCAAGCCTGACTGTATCCCTGACCCAAGCATCTGAAGTGGATGAATCCCATTGATCGGCGAAGGCTTTAAGTCACCTGCCAATGGGAATAGAGTCAGGAGGCTTATTTGGAGCGGCGGAAGGGCCTGCTGCCAGAGCCACAAAAGGGCCTCCTGAAGTTCCCGCCTCTTATGTGCCTGTTGAAGGGGTCGGACCTGTCCTGGGACTGTCCCGAACCAAAGGAGGAGGACCCCTGGTGTCTGGGAGGAAAGGGTTGGTGATAGGGACGAAAGGGAGCCCTGCGAAAGGGCTGCAGAGATCTGGAATCAGACTTGCGGGAAAGAGAAGGGAAGAATTTCTTTTTATTCCTTCCCTCGACTAGGAGAGGGTCCAAGGAAGTACCGAACAACTTGCTTCTGGCTATGGGTGCGGAAGCTAGCTTGACCTTGTGCTTGAGATCCGCCTGCCAGGGTTTTAGCCAGAGCAGGCGTCAGGCTGAGACGTGGGAAGAAATGGCGCGGGAGGAGAATTTTATGGAATGAAAGGTGGCATCCGCTGAAAACTCAGCAGCGGCCGTTATTTTGGCGATATGTTAATGGGCGCAGATATTGGAGGTCGGGACATGTTGCTTAAGCTGGCGAAGCCAGCGAATGGAAGATCTGATAAAAAAAAAAAAGCCGTAGCCGACCTGATTGCCTGATTGTCCGACTGGTGAGCTCGCCTTCATGCGAGCTCTGACCACTTGTCCTCTGGTTTGAGTGCCTCTAAAGGATCACTGAGGGCGGAGGAAGAGGTCAGACCTATGACGGGCTCATCAACCTCCGGGGTACTCAGCAAGGTCGAGAGCTCCGGGTCGAGGTTGAAGAACCTTTTATCATTGGCCGAGGGGGCCGGGGGAGCAACTGAAGAGGACAGTTGCTTGGACACCAGGTCCAGGAATATGGGAGGGGTAGGGATGACCTCGGCCTCCACTACCGGTTGTCTGAACATGGAGTTCTCTTGTCCCTCCGAAACTACGGGGATGGGATCAGAGGAGGTCTGGGCTGTTAGGCCCGAGATGTTCCTAGCCTTGTAGAGGAGGGATTTAAAAAGCTGGGGCTTAAAGAGCCCTACAAAGGCGGGCTGGTCTGGAGATAGACCTTCGTCCTCGGACATTTCCGCCTCTGATGGGTCTGAGTCTAGAAGAGGCTCATCGTATGGTAAGGACCCCAGGTCATATTGTTCCTCCTCCTCCCTGTCTAAATCTAGGTCCCCTTCCACTTCCTCCTCGTCTTCCCTGACTGAAGGGCAAACCTCCCCTTGGGGAGGCATAAGAGAGAATGATCTTACAGATTCGGTGGCCTGCGGAGGCAACCCCGGTCTGGTCATCTGCTGCATCCCTTCTGCAATTCCCTGTCAAATTGCCATCTCCATCCAGACTCTGATCTGCTCCGGAACCGCCTGAATGAGAGGTTCCTCTTGGCGTAGGCCAGCGGCCGTGGGCGTGAAGGTGGCCTCAGGAGTTCGTCTGGTTGGTGTGCCCAGGGCTTGATGCCCTTGAGAGGGCGAGCTGTGCCTAGATAGGGAGGAAAAAGCTGCAGGAGGGGGAGGGAGGGTGGAGGTGGAAGGAGTGGCAGGTGCTGGAGGCACTGAGCCTGACTGTCTAGCACGTCTGTCTATTTCTCTTTCTAAAGCCTTGTGACGTCTTAAGGCGTCCTTTTGAGAGGCTTCGGTGGGCTCCTTCGCCTGACTGCGCAGGTGGCGGGTCTTTGCCTTGGCCTTCAAGGAAAGCCCCTTTGAGGGATTGCTCTCTGCCATTTTGGATAAATAGGAGTCCAATCTGAGGCGGTTGGCGCGCCTAGGGGTTGACCTACAACGAAGGCTGGGAGCCCTGGGAGTTCCTTTATACCTTGGCACACTTTCCCCCGAATATTATAAACTTGAATTAATAGGATTCTTTGCTCCGTATGATTATTCCCCCCCCCTCTGTTCTTTCTACTTTTTTTTTTTTTTTTGAAGTCAAGGCCTATGATTTGCCTAGAAAGAACTGAAGAAAAACGACCTTGCAAGGTCTCAGATTAAGGGCCTTGAGGGCAACCAGGCCTAACCAACTGCCGACCCAGGCAACAACCGGGCGGGAGTGGTGGAAAGAACCGCAGCCACTACAGCTGGTTGCGGTGAGAGCCAACAGGGGGAGGAGGAGGAAAAAACCTCCAACAGTAAAAAAAACAATTCTTTTTTTATTTTTTATCAGGCCTACGGACCTGCTGTATTGAATAGGCACTCAGTAAGACAAAGAAATGCACTTTGAAATGGCGCCCGGCCACGAGGCGAGCTTCAAAATGGCGGACGCCACTAACCGATCCTGTGGAAATTAACCTGGCAAGGCCAGAAGGATCCCAGTATCAAAACAGAGGGTCCCAAGGGAAGCCCACAGAGAATAAAGGCAAACAAGCCTAAAACGCTAGGAAAAATTCAAACGGAGCTCGGGGGGGGCGGAACGAAACGGAACGAAACGGAGCCTTTTAAAATAATTTTTACAAGGCAGAGAAAACTGAGAAAAAAGGGGTGGGGGTGGCAGCGAAACGCTTTTGAGCCTACCTCTTGGCAACCCCTGGGAGGGGGAAACCCTCCCAGGAAACCAAGCCAACGAAGAAACCAGCTGCGCAGGGCTAAGGAGATAGAAAAGAATAAGGGTGTATACAACCTGAACAGGTAGAAAAAAGGGGGTGAATGAGGGGAATCCAGCAACGGCCAAGAGCACACAAACACACAGCCTACTCTGCTCGAAGGCTGAGCATAAACTGGGATAACGAGATGGCAAGCCACGTGATGGAGGGAGGAGCGTTCCTCAGAAATCAAACTCAGCCTACAATAAGCAGAGACTGAAGCTCCACTCATCCTCTGGCCAATCCGAGCAGTTCCAAGGAGAAGGGAAAATTTACAACTGTCACTAATAGGGAGAATTTCAACAATCAAGATGAATATATTACCCAGAATTTTATATTTGTTCCAAACAATTCCAATTAGGCTTGGAAAAGACTATTTTGAAGATTTAAATAAAATTGTGTTGAAATATATATGGCAAGGTAAGAAGGCGAGAATAAAGTTAAAACTATTGCAAGATGCTAGAATTAGAGGAGGATTTGGTTTGCCTAATTGGGAGTTATATTACCAAGCTACAAACTTGATGTGGGTCAAGGAATGGATAACATTAAGAAATACCAGATTGTTGATATTAGAAGGACATGATCTGTTGTTGGGGTGGCACGCTTTTTTATGGTACAAGGGAACTAAAATACAGGGGTCTTTTAGAAGACATCATATACGGGAGTTTTTGTGGTTAAATTGGGAGAAGATTAAAAGACAATGTTATTTGAAAATTCCAGTCTGGTTATCGACTATTGAAGCATTTTCCTATCCTATAATATACAAGAAGGAACAAACAGTTAGATATGGTAAAATATTGAATGAAAAGGGTGAACTTAAATCTATGCAAAAACTAGAGGAACAAGGTATAAAGATGAATTGGTTTTCATTCAAGGTATGACAAAAAATTTCAAGGTATGATAAAGAATTTTAAACAGAAGGTTTCTACGATAAATTGACTGACCTAGATAAGATTTTGACAGGTACTGATGAAAAGGTGATTAAAAAACTGTATGGATATTTTATTAGAAACCAAACTAGAAGAAGAACAATTTAAAGAAACTATGATTGTGTGGGGGAAGAACTTTGGATATGGGATTGATTTAGAGAAATGGCAAAAATTGTGGTCTCAAAATTATAAAATTACAATGTCAACAGCATATAAAGAAAATTTGTATAAGATGTTTTACAGGTGGCGCTTTCCCCCGACAAGAATAGCAAGAATGTTCAAGAATAAATCCGAAAAAAGTTGGAAATGTCATCAGACACCTGGCTCATATTACCATATGTGGTGGACTTGTGCGGATGCTAAAAGATACTGGACTAAAATCTACACGTGGTTGGAAAAAATGACAAAAAAGCATATAGATTTGAAACCAGAGGTATTTTTATTGGGAATTTTACCAGATACATACAGCAAAGATTTGAAATATCTGATTGTAAATATATTAACAGCGGCTAGGATTGTATTTGCTAAAAACTGGAAAAATGAGAAAATACCATCGCAGGAGGAAATAATTAAGAAAATATTGGAATGTGGTGAGATGAGTAGATTGACATTTGAAATTAGAGAACAAGAGGATAAACAATTTTATAAAATTTGGGACCTATTCTATCAATGGTTAGATAATAAAATACAATAATGAAATATGTAGAACTTTTAGGAAATAATAAATATATAAAGATGTATTTCTTTTTTATTATATCTACAAAATGTTTGTAGGATAGATTAGGGAGGATTATATGAATTGTTATAAAATAAACTAAGTAAATTATGGTTATCTCATAAAATATGAATGAATAAAATTATTGTCAAATGGTTGATTAATAATGATACTAGGGTATTCAATTTTTGATTGATAATATGAGTTATTATGCAATGTAACTGTAACTGAAGACTACGATGCACAAAAAAAATTTGTAAACCAACCGGCACACTGCTTGTATACTTATGGAAGAAAGTTTGATGTTTTTATGTTTTGTTTGTTTATGTTTGTTTTTAAAAACCAATAAAATTTACAAAAAAAAAAAAAAGATTCCTGGTTCCCCTGGGAATCAGCAACATGCTAGTGCATACAATTCAATCAATTTCACTTGGTTTCTTCTACTAATGGCATAGTTAACAAACTCCAGACAACCCCACTGATTTTTTTTTAAATAATGACATGCATATTAGGAAGTCTGGTTTGTTTTTCTGTTAAGAAGTCACAACTCTAGCATGTTTCCCTTCCCTGCTCTTTCAGTGGAACACATGGATCCTCAATTATTCAGATTAATATGTGTGCAATGCTAAAACACAAAAGAAAACCATAGTGAAATGGGGAAATATTCAATATTAAATAATGCATAATTGTATACTTTGGTCCCCAGTACCAAATGCAAAGTTACTCATTTCCTGACAATACAGAACAGAAGCCTACTTGGATATAATCTAGACACCTTAAGATACTTCATAACACAGGTAGTCCTCAACTTACAACAGTTCATTTAGTGACCATTCAAAGTTGCAACTGAAAAAAGTGACGTGACCATTTTTCACACTTACGACCTTTGCAGCATCCCCATGGATCATGTAATCAAAATCCAGCTGCTTGGCAACCGCTCCATACTTATGACCATTGCTGCATCTCAAGGTCATGTGATCACCTTTTGCAAACTTCTGACAAGCAAAGTCAATGGGGAAACCAGATTCACTTAACAACCAGATTACTAACTTATCAACTAGCGGTAAAGTGATTCACTTAACAATTGTGGCAAGAAAGGTCATAAAATGGGGCAAAACTTACTTAAAAAATGTCTCACTTAACAATAGAATTTTCATTTATTCCTAAACTCCATTATTTATGGCTCCTTTATTGTTCCATTTTGATAATTCATGTTGTGATCATATCATCAGTTCAATTCAAGGACAACAAATCTGTTAAGGTCCCATATTCATTGCACAAAAGACAGAAAAAAATCTGGAGAAATAATACAAATTCCCCCTACAAAATCACATTGTGAAAGCCCATTCCTTTTGGAGTAGGGGTTTGGGAGATGGAGCTGAATCCTAAGGAAGCATCGGAATGAATATTTCAGCGCTTGGATGGGTAATGGAAAGTTCTAGCATGTTTACTGTTTTCTTCCCAGTAATTTTCACATTGTAAGTCAGCCTACAACATTTATTTTCACAAAAGCTTAGTGACAACATATAATTGGCAAATCAGCATAGAAGAAATGAATATATTATCATTATAAAGCAGTATTCCAGATTGTGGTAAATAAAAGCTCACAAATTCAGGATCTAAAGATAGATTTTCAAGCTCATTCCCTGTCATTGTTACTGTGGGGATGTTTACATGGGTATATGCAGTTTGTTTATTGCAAAAAGCCTGTAGAGGCAATAGTTACTTTGCATTCCCTAAGATTACCTACGTCCACTGGAAGCTGCACCACCCCACTAAGAGCAGAGGTCTGAATTATTCTGAAGTGCAGCATTTCCATTTCTTTCTCTAGAAATTAACACTAATCATACAGAGGCTAACATGTGAGAAAATAAATGGGGACAATATGGAACAAAATTGAGCTGGAAATCTACAAAACCTGTTATTTTTGATCAGAGTATGATGTATGTTCACTAATTACTTCATTCAGCCATTATGTAAATGTTTTGTAGAAAAGAAAATGTTCATTTTTATGTGCTGTTCCAATCTACAGATTTTTATCCATAATTTTTGAGCTGGTAAATATTGAGACATGAATAGACTGTGAATTATGTGCTCTTTTCTGCCATGTCACTGTAGAAAAAAAATCTGTAACATATTTTGACAGTCCTACTAAAAACTAAATCTGTTTCCTGCCTTTGCTGACATAACTGAGAATAAATGAAAATGAATCACCTTCTTTGGCATAGTCTCAATATAAGAGTCTAATGGATCTATTCCATTAGGCTGCAGAATTGTTGGGAATTTGTGTACTGGGCCTTGCATTTGATCTTGTTTTTCATGACAATGGGGACTAAACCATTTTGATTGTTAAACGGGCCTTGTACAACAGTGGCCCCCAACCTTTTTTGTGCCACAGCCCGATACCGGCATCACAAAATGATCCGCGGCCCGGTAGCAGCATCAGTACGCATGACAAGGCAAGGCGAGCCGAGCGACCGGCCAGCCAGCTGTCCCCCGCTTCTCCCCACCACTTTCAACTACTCCTTTGTACCTTTTTTGTGCTTTTTTGTGCTTTCTTAATCTCCTCCGCCATTGGGACGGCTCTTCGTTCGAAGCTGCCCCCCCTTCGATGAAACTAAGGCGCGAGGATTCCTTCAGGACCCAAACGCCGCTTTCCAACTGGAAACGCTCACCCAGAAGCACTTTCTCATCAAAACAAGATGGCGGTGCCCAGCACACCGGCGGCCCAATAGAAAATGATCCACGGACCGGTCCCGGTCCAGGGCCTGGTGGTTGGGGAACCCTGCTGTACAAAACACCCATTTCTATACACAATTGTTTAGAATCTTTCCAACAAGCATGCTTACAATTGTTGGGTCAGTGAAAGGAAAAGAGAAGGTGGGAGGCTTCCATATTTCACAGCAGTTCAGTGCAATTCACTTTGAAGGAAGGTGAGTTTAATTCCCCTTCCATTTACTTATTCTGAGCAAAACTGCTGATCCCAGCAATTTAGAAATTTTTGCAAGGATGTTTGAAGGTAGAAAACCTGATCTACTTCACTCCCTCTACTCCACTCCTATAAATTCTGAGATTCCTACTATGGGAATTGTTAGCAGCTGGAAGTATATACTTCATTTCCTATTATTCATCAAGTAAGCTTATCCATCTGGCTGGGGAAAAGAGGAACTACTACAACAAGGTAGATCTAATTTCTTTGGAGAGAGCCTGCAGACGGTCTATCTATAGTCCAAAGTATGAAAATAATTTGTTCCACTTTGAAAAATTATTTAAATAGTTCTCCCTTTCATTAGATTCTATTAACTTCTCTGACTATGTGAATAATTAATAATATTTACATCAGAACTGTCTTTGTAGTCTTGTATTCTTTTCATTGTGAAATAGGTCACTTGTCAACAGATAAATCGATTCAACAGTCAGCTAAAAACAAAACTATAGATATTGGGGATAGATCAATGTATTATATATTTCCTCCAATCTCATATAAACATGATTAAATAAAACCTTTCACCTCATTCCATTAAATTATCTAAATTATTAATTGAGATGACCTTCTTTCCAATGAAGTTTGGTGTCAAAAGAGTGTGTCACTTGGACAAAGTGACTGAGTAGATAACGTAATAATAAATGAAACAGTGCTGCAATCATCCAATAGTTCTTTATCATTATAACATTCTATTTCTCTCTCTCAGAGTGGCTAACCTTTTGCCCTTATATTCTGAAATGCTTTCTTCAATAGAAAACTAATTATGTAAAACATCCCATCATTCAGAAATGAATAACCTGAAACAATATTTACCTGTTGACTGACCTATCCCCTCCTAATATCAGAGAGTAAATTTAGCAATAGATATGACAAATTATCTGCCTAGCATGATTTGACATGGATAAGTGACCAAGTGCAAAGCTGCATCACAATTGACTCTTTATTTTTTTGCAATTTAGTACCACCAACCAAAGCACTCAAGAGACTATAAATTCATGCTGTTCCTGTGCAACATTTTTGGCTTACTTTCCAACCAACCAGCAGTTTATTCCCTTTGATGAAAAGCAACAGATATGCTGAAATAAAACACTAAAAATCTGTTTTTAATATACTATCCTTGCTTTAATGCTGATGGCAATTGTTCAAGAACGCAACCTGGCTTGGTCCGGTAATGTACTTTTTTGTTATACAAGAATAAACATATTTGATAGCTGAGAATATTTTATATTATGATGGATTTTTAGGTTTTTATCTGCTCTAGATTTTTTAGATTTTCAGTTTTATATATCATTTTTAGCTTTAACTAAAACTAAAAATTAACAATGTATTTTAGATTTTTTTAGTTTTTAAAATTATTTGTTCTTTCAGCCTTGTTATGCTGGTCTATGACCATCATAAAGATTTGATTTAGAGCATTTTATTATGTTCATTATTGCTTCAAATAAAATTGCTCAGCAATAAAAATAATTCCCAGAAATAAAATACAGTATATAGCCTTTTGCCTCATTACAGGTACTTACAGAATTAAGAATTGCCACTGCAAAATGTTTATCTCATTTGGAAATTTGGATAGAAAGTAATAAAATTGCCACTAATATGATGAATTCTTCATAAACTGAAATTTATCACATCACTCTATACAGGATTATGGAAGGACTTGCAAGTTTCATAACCTGCTACTGCAATTTATCTGACAGACAAGCCAATATCTGTTTAAATACCTCCTTTTAAAGGGTCCACTGCCCTCTGAAGAAAAAGTTCCATTTTTGAAGCTTTTGTTTCAAAATTTGCCTGGCATCTAAATTAAATTAAAATTAAATTTCCTGTTTGACACCCAGGCAACAGTCCTATCATGTGCTGTAGAGTTGCCTCTTATCCCTTAAGTTGGTCAATTTCTGTATAAAGTCACTGACAAAGCTTATTCAGAACTTTTAATTTAAGTGCTGATTTAATTGTACTGGTCCTTGTCAATAAACTACAAGAAAACAGTTAATTCAATTGATGATACCCCAGTTCAGCATTGGAATACAATACTGAAATAAAATCCAGACAAGCCAGGTGTTAGAAAACAGCCAACTAATTGTGGAGCTATGTTTCAGCCTGTTTTGAAGACTGCATTTCCTTGAAAGCATAAGATTATCGTCTGGAAGTGCTCTTTGATCATAACTGATACAAGAAATTAGCTACAAAGATGCTTTTGCACAGTTATATCTAACATACCACCTGCAATTGTTCTTGAATAAGACAAATCTTAGCAGTTATCCATGCTTTAGTTACATCCTATTTGATCCCTTCTATGAGTTCTTAAACAGTGTTCAGGAGTTCTCCTATGAGCTGCTCAGAGCATCCAGTAGTGGGAGGTGCTTCAGTCTCCGCATGGTTAGGCTGAGCTTGAATTGAGGAATGCTCCTCCTCCTCCACGTGACATCTCCACAGCATTCCCCAGTTTTAGCTCAGCCTCGTGCGAGACAGGCTGTGTTTTTTCCTAGCTCCTTGGCCGAACCAGGACTTCAGTTTCAAAGAGCCACTTTAAGTTCTCTGCAGGTTTGATTCTTACCCCTCTCTTTAGCCTCTGCACAATTGATTTAATTCGCCATACAAGTATTTAGGGGAAGCGTCACTGCACCCCCTAGGGAGGCGGCGGGACGATCTGTAGTGGCTTCGCGCTACCTCCCCATAGCCGGAAAGTTCCCTCTGCCTTATTGTTTGCCGCTTCATTCCCTTTCGTTTTTGTTTCTCTCTAGTGGCTTGCGTTTTAACTTTCAGAGTCGTATCACTATTCCCCCCCGCCTTCGAACGCCGATTTTAGTCAAGAAAGACTAATTTCTCCCTTCACTGGCCGCCTCTGTATTGAGAGCTTTGGTTTCGCCTTTTTCTGGCGGGAGAACGCTGCTTAGAGGCACGACAACTAACTATTACTGGTGGACGCCATTTTGAGTGCCACCTCGTGGCTGCGCGCTCTTTTCTCCTGTATTTTCTGTGCTGTGGGTGAAAGTAGATTCGAAGCAGCAGGATCTCTCCTGGCCCTGAGAGTCATTTAACCCCGTTTTGGCCAGAGTGCACAAGAGGTTAATTCTCCCCCTTAAGGCTTGTTGGCTTAACCCCCACAGCTCAATCTTCAGCGGCACAGCAGCAAGCACCCAGGCCTGAGTCCGCCTGTGCAGGTAAGCTGCTGAGGGCCCCATTTTCTTTTCCTAACTGGGCCCTAGACGTTTTGAAATTTGGCTGATTGAGTCTATATATATATTTCTGCTTTTAGGAGCAACATTTTAACAACATTATAATATCACCTACAAGCATAATAATAATAATAATAATAAATTCTTGACAGTATAATATTTTAATTCACTAAAATATTATCACTGAGATACGACTCATTTTATATACTTACATACATACATACATACATACATACATACATATATATATATGTCTGGCATTCAGCTTTGTTCGGGTGTTTTCCCACATGGTGCTTTTAAAGTTGTAGCAACGTTTCAGCAGAATCTCATCTGCCATCATTAGGCTTCTGTATGATGATGGCAGATGAGATTCTGCTGAAATGTTGCTACAACTTTAAAAGCACCACGTGGGAAAATACCCGAACAAAGCTGAATGCCAGACATGTAAGTACCCGCGAAAACTTAAGGAAACATATATATATATATATATATATATATATATATATATATATATATATATATATATATATATATACACATATATATATACACACCTATAACCTTATATAGTCAAAAGAAAAAAAGGGGGGGTGAAATATCTATCAGAGCAACCGTTCTTGCCTCAGATCGGACCCTGGGCATGCCAACTGCCTCATCTTGATTCCTAGCCTATTATTGCAATATATAATTATATTAAAATGGCAGATGCTAACATCTCCAAAGGCCCTTCATTGAAGGCAAAAGCCAAGACTCATCATTTGCTCCAGCAGGCTAAAGAGACCTCCAAAGCTTCCCAGAGGGATGCCTTAAGGCGCCATAAGGCCCTGCAAAAGGAAATTGATAAGCGAACCAAGGAAACACTCATGGTGCCTCAGGTTTTACCATCCTCCAGTCCATCTACCTCTGCTCAACCCCCTCCTCCTCTAGATCTTTCCCTCTCATCCAGGTGCAGTTTGCCCTCGCAAGGACAACAGGTTCAGGTTCCTGGGACACCAGCTAGAAGGGCTCTAGAAGTCACCTTCACCCCAACAGTCGCTGGCCTCCATCAAGATGATTCCCTCATTGAGGAGGTCCCAGAAAGAGTAAGAACCTGGATGGAGCTGGCTATTCACCAAGGGATTGCAGCCGGACTCCAACAAGCAACCAGGCCTAGTCATTATCTGGTGGTTTCCAACCAAGAGTCTCACTCACTAAGATCCTTACCCAGGTCGGACCAACATCAAGCTCAGGTATACTTGCAGAGGGAGATCCCCTTTCAAGGGCGGGAGGAGGAAGAGGGGGATTTGGACCAGATCATGGAAGCAGACGAGTTCGAACTGGTGTTTATGCAGGACAGCGAACCCCTATCAGAGGCAGGCCCCTTAGAAGGGGAAATGTCTGAGGAAGAGGGGCTTATCCCTGATCAGCCCGTTTTCGTGGGTTTATTCAGGCCGCACCTCTTCAAATCCCTGTTATTTAAGGCCAAGAACATTGCGGGCCTGAGCAAGCAATCACTGGCCGACACACCTGCACCCTCAATGGAGGGTCCAGAGGACCTAATCTTTAACCAGCCCGTTGTTGAGGCCGAGGTTATCCCAGTTCCACCAATCTTTTCCGATCTGGTGCAGAAACAGCTGGCTTCTGCAGCGGTATACTCAGCCCCATCTGGTCACAACAAAAAATATTTTAATTTGGATCCAGAATTTTCAAAATTACTAAGTACCCCTGAGGTAGATGAGCCCACAGTGGGCTTAGCGTCCTCCTTGACTCCAAGTGATGCGCTGGAGGCTCTAAAGCCAGAGGAAAAGCGGGCCGAGCTAGCCCTGCGCAGGGCGCATCAATTGGATGCATGGGCCATCAGATCGGCTATGGCCGCATCCTTTTTCACAAGGTCATCTATTCGATGGCTTCGCCTGCTGAAGCAGCATGTCCCTACATCCAACTTCAGGGCGCACCAGGACACTGCAAAACTCACTGCTGATGCCGAGTTCTCTGCTGATGCCACATACCACGCAGTTAAGTTTTCTGCGAGAGCAATCACATCACATGTCACAGCCCATTGTTTACTCTGGCTAAGACACTGGCAAGCAGACTTTAAGAATAAAGCCAAGCTGGCCTCCTCCCCCATTGTGGGAGACAAATTGTTTGGTCCCTCCCTGGACCCCCTACTAATTGAAACCCGCAGTAAGAAAAAAATTCTCCCCTCCCTTGCCTGAAGATCAGACTTCAGAAATCCCCAGCCCTTTCGGAGAGGATCCTTTCAGCCCTTCTATCAAGCTCCCTTCTCCCCCAGGAATCAGAGGCCCCCATTGTTCAGATCAGGACAACCACAGGATAGGTCCGATTCGGGAGTCAGAAGGGGCAGCCAACACAAAAGGGCCTTTCGGGGAACAGGAAGCAGGCCCTTCTGATGACCAAGATAACTCAAGGGACACTCTCCCCATTGGCGGACGCCTTAAGTTATTCACAAGCCAATGGGATTCCTCTATCTCTGATTCTTGGATCAGAGACACTGTCAGATTTGGGCTCGCTCTCGAGTTTCAATCCACTCCCCCAGACTTCTTCATGTCATCTCCCCCTTCCAGAGACCCGATTAAGCGTAATCTAATGGATTCCGCTATCCAACATCTCCTAAACATAAGAGCCATCCAACCAGTAGCCACTGAGCAACGAGGACGGGGCTTTTACTCTCATCTTTTTGTTGTACCAAAACATTCGGGGGGGGTAGAGAGCGATCTCAGACCTAAAACGACTCAACCGTTTCCTGATATATCGCAAATTCAAAATGCATACCCTCCAATCGATATTGATGGGCATCAGGCAAGGGGATGTGCTCACGTCTATAGACTTGACAGAGGTGTACCTACATATCGCCATTCGGCCATCCCATTATAAGTTTTTAAGGTTCTGCTACAATAATCACTACTTTGAATATGTGGCCCTTCCTTTCGGATTAGCCTCTGCCCCCAGGACCTTTACCAAGGTCCTTGCAGCGCTAGCTGCACATCTCAGGATCATCCCCGTTCATCTCAGGTGTTATCTGGATGATATTTTAATCCTGTCCCCTTCTACCCACCAAGCAGTGAGGGACACCCAGGCCACCCTAAATCTCTCCAAGATCATGGGTTTCTAATAAATTGGAAGAAGAGTCAATTACCGCCATCGACTCGAATAACTCATTTAGGGGCATTATTGATACAGTGGAAGGCAAGGTCTATCTGTCTCCAGATAGACTTAGTATTCAAAAATCGGTTAGGGAGATCAGGCGACTTAGCAGGGTGGCCTTACTGGAGCTGTCAAATTTATTGGGAAAAATGATATCATGCATTTCTATTATTCCCTAGGCCCGTCTACACACCAGATCCCTCCAGTGGTTCCTGCTTCCGTACCAGAGATCTGGCAGAAGCAACTCCAAACACATGGTCAGGGTACCTCCCAAGGTCCTCATGTCCCTTCTCTGGTGGTCCAAACCGGTCATCAACAAAGGCTGTCTCTTCAAGGAGCCCCAAAGCCTCACTATCACCACAGGTACCAGTCTATCTGGATGGGGCGCTCATGTCCAGTTGCTCACATCCCAGGGCAGACAGTCTGCAATAGAACAGTCGTGCAGCATAAACTGGCTGGAACTTCGCGCTGTACACCTAGCCTTCGCAGCTTCCTCCTCCAGGTACGCGATCAGCACATACTCATTCTAACAGACAATGTAACAGCCAAAGCTCACATAAACAAACAAGGGGGCACACAATCGAAACAGCTAATGAGGGAAGCAGAGCGCCTGTGTCACTGGGCAGAGAACAATCTTCTTTCCATCAAGGCAGAGCACATTTTGGGCCTGTCAAATACACAAGCAGACTGGCTAAGCAGGGCCACCATAGATCAGTCAGAGTGGCGCCTCCACCCATCCCTATTCCAGGAAGCAGCAAGGATATTTGGGCAACTGGTGGTAGACCTAGTTGCCTCCCCCCTCAATACTCAGCTCCCGAGATTCTTCTCAAGGTACCCATCCCAAGGGGCGGAGAATTTCAATGAGCTCTGCTGCCAATGGCCCACGGGGCTCTTGTATGCCTTCCCCCCACTAGCACTAGTGCCCAGGATCATCCAGAAATTGCTACACGAGAAAGCGGAACTGCTCCTAGTGGCACCTCATTGGCTCAGACGGCCATGGTTTGCAGACCTTCGCAGCCTCTCGGTAGCCCCACCCTGGAGAATCCCACCAGACAGGATCTCATTATCTCAGGGGCCCCTCCTACACCCAGACCCCCAATGGTTTCAATTGACCATCTGGAGGTTGAGGGGAGCAGTTTGAAGAGCGAAAAGCTCTCCAACAAGGTCATCAACACTATTCTAGCTGCCAGACGACCCTCAACCATTCGGATTTACAACGTCACATGATCCATTTTCTGCAAATGGTGTAGCAAATTTCAAATTAACCCTGTTTCCCCTTCTGTCGCTCAGATTTTAGAATTCCTACAGGAGGGACTTGACAAGGGGCTGTCTCCTTACACGCTGAAATGACAAGTAGCTACACTGACATCAGTTCTTTCTTGTGAGGGCCTCAGTTCCCTCTCTCATCACCCACGTATATGGACTTTCCTTAGAAGTGCCACCAATTTACGCCTCCCAGCAGTGCACCATTACCCCACCTGGGACCTTAACAAGGTCCTTCTTTCTCTCACCAAAGAACCTTTCGAACCTTTGAGGGAGTCAGGTCTCCAATTTTTGACATACAAGGTAGTTTTCCTTGTAGCTATCACCTCTGCTCGTTGCATATCGGAAATCGCAGCCTTGTCTGTCAGACAAGACCTCTGTGTTTTTCATGCCGACTGAGTGGTCCTCCATCCTGATCCCACATTTATGCCCAAGGTCAATTCGGCTTTCCATAGAGCAATGGAGCTCATCCTTCCAAATTTTTGTCCCAGGCCATCACAAGAGATGGAAAGGCAATGGCACAAGCTTGATGTAAGGTGCGCTCTGCGAATCTATATCAAGCGTACAGAGTCCTTCAGTAAATCGGAGGCCTTATTTGTTTCCTTTCAGCCCAAAACACAAGGTCACAAGGTATCACCGTCCACCATAGGCCGTTGGATAAGAACAGCAACAGCTAAGTCATATCAGTCTCAAGCCCTGCAGGTGCCCAGAGGCATAACAGCTCACTCAACTAGAAGTGCGGCAACTTCGGCAGCTTGGGCCACTCAGGCACCAATAACTGAAATCTGCCGGGCGATGACTTGGGCTTCCCCATCACTGTTCATTAGACACTACAAAATTGATATGTTTGCCTCTGCGGAGGCTTCATTCGGCAGATGGGTTGTGCAACGGGTTCTTAGGGACCCTGAGGAGACTTCCAGACCAGACAGAGTCCCTCCCGTAGGACAGGACAAGCTTTGGTATGTCCCACTACTGGATGCTCTGAGCAGCTCATAGGAGAAGGGGCGTTGGTACTTACCTGATATGCCCATTCTCTTTGAGCTGCGAAGAGCATCCAGCCCCACCCTTTTTTTCCGTCTGGTGGGGTCTTGTTTCGGCCAATGAACCTTTTAGTTAGTAAGGATGAGAGCATTTATTCCTCTCATCTTCGCAAAACTGGGGAATGCAGTGGAGGAGTCACGTGGAGGAGGAGGAGCGTTCCTCAATTCAAACTCAGCCTAACAATGTAGAGACTGAAGCGCCTCCCACTACTGGATGCTCTTCGCAGCTCAAAGAGAAAGGGCGTATCAGATAAGTACCAATGCCCCTTTTAATGGGTACAAATTGTAGCGGCAAGGCTGCTAATTACTACATGTGAACCATCTTATGCTGAAAGCCATAAAAATTGAAGCACATTTATTTTAGAGATTGCCCATCAAACCCAAAGAACAACTCTGAGTGGTAAGAGTGGCTGTGTATTAAAAATGCTTCCTGAAAGCATCGCATGGCTTTAAGTGCCTTATTAACTTAAGAAAAGGGGGGGATGATCCTATCTGCCATTTTAAGTAATAGGTATTTGAGTTGTCCTTAAATCAGACATTCTTAACTTCAAGACTGCCTGTACAAGAATCCTTCTTGTGAGTTTTTAGAATTGTTACTTTTTTTAAAATGTAGCATTTGAAATTAATTATCAGAAGTCTTCCCAAGGGAAAATGCTATTGATTAGATAAAATATGATAAGATGAAGGTTGGACACGAGAGGGAACTAGAAAGAATTAAAGATTATAATTTTAAAGGAGAAGAGACTTATTAATACAAAATGGAGCAAAATGCTTTTAATATTGGAAGAATTTGAAGATATTTGGGAACAATGCACTCAGATATTCTTCTTTAAATTTTTCCCAATTATAAAAATAGAATTAAAAGAGGTTATAGAAGAGAAACAGGTTTTAATGGACAAAATATACTATTTGATTAGGGATTTAAAATGACACATTACAGGAATGATAGGGAAAAAAATGTCATACTAGATTTACAAATGAGGCTGGCTGATGTCTTAATTAAAAGAGATATACAAATAACAAACCAGAAAAGTGGCTTCAATAACTCTTATTTTGAATTTACAAAAAAAAAGTATTAAAGTTTTGAAGGTACTTTCAAGAAAACAGAAGGAGTAAATGAAAACAAATTAAGTTCTGGGACACTGTTTAAAGAGATCAAAGAGCAAGACTGTTAAAACCAAAAAGAATACAAAATTGATTTATTTGACCAAAGTTAAAATCATATGTTGTTTCTGGTAACTCTTAATGGGTTTTGTTGACCAGCACCAAATGATGAGGCTTTTAAGATGAAATATGGGAAGAAGAGATCTTTTGTTTTGTTTTCATCGAAAGTGACAAGCTAGTGTTAAAAATAAGGAAAAGAGTATGAAGTTGGTTTATTTGATTAAAGTTTAAATATATGTGTTATTATTTCTGGTAACTCTATAATAAGAGATTGGATAATTAGAGCTGAATGAAGTTCTAAGAATTTGTTTATAGGAGACTTCCGGTGGCATTCTGTTCGACAACGGATCAGAGACCGTGATTGTGCACGGCTTTGATCCATGCTTACTCTGTTGGAGGGGTCCTTAAAGGAGCGGATCCATCTGACTCACCTCGTAGGGGTGTGGGGAAGAGGGGGAGACCACTAGCTGGGTCAAGGGGAGCCACATCTCCCCTCCCTGGCTTGGCAAATTCCCCTAGAAGACAGGGAGAAGCGGCACTCTTTTAATGGCTGCCCTAAAGACGGGAAGCTGCCGGGACACAAGTTTTGTGCTGGAGAGTGAAAGTGTTGAGCGGTGTGTAACTGAACAAAAGACTTTGAATATTCTTTTTAATAACCCTGAAAAGCGGAAAGAAAGAGCCTTTGTTTGAAAGAGTGATAGTGGCGAACGAGAAATAAGAGGAAAATATAAGGTAAAGAAAAAAACGGAAATAAAAGAATTATATGTGAATAGAGACTAAATTTGGAATAACATACAGAATTGGACATTAATCAGGCATTGGATAAAATGCTGGACTTATTTGGAATAGGTTAAATCTAATATTAATACTACGGAAAAGTGAATTAAAAAGAATTCTAAGAAGGAAGTGATATAGAGCACCACCTAAGAGTTAAAGATTTCCTTCTTTTATGTTTCTATTGAAAATTACTGGTTGTATATAACAAGATCCCCAGAAGCTTTATAAAAAAAAAAGAAGAGTGGATTACAGTTAAAACAGAGACTTTGACAAGGACTATAACAGAAAAATTTGACTTTTAATAAAATAAAGAATAACTTAATAGATCAAAGAAATGGAAGAAATAAGCAAAGAATTTAAGTTGGAGCTCCAAAATGTGAGAGATGTTTAAAGAAAGAATGATATTGGTGGAGTTAATGCTGAGTAAAGTAATGGCGTCACAGCTTGCAGAAGAACAAAGGAAGCCTCGACAAGCACGAAGAATAAAGACTGTTGTCAAAGGACATAAAAGAACTTAAAACAGAGACATTGATATTAGAGACAAAAAATAAGAGATAAGACACTCAAGACTAAGAAGAAGAAGAACACATAAGAAGAAACCCCAAAAAAGAGAACTGAAAAAGGGGGGAACATGGCCGACAGGCAGAGAGAAATAAAAATAAAATTAGAAGGAAAAAAGAAGAAAGATTGGGGAAACTTAGAAAAGGGAAACCTAGTCAAAATTAAAAGAAATTATAAAGTTTCAAGATTTAGAGATAAGGGTTAGGGATTGAATAAGGGGGATAGCACATAGGAATGTATATTGGCATTTAGTTTAAAACCTGTTGGAAATTATTTTAGGATTATATAACTATACCAAAGCTGGTATTCAGCTTTGTTCGGGTATTTTCCCTCGTCATTGTAGTTGTGCTTTTAAAGTTGTAGCAACTTTTCAGCAGAATCTCATCTGCCATCATCAGGCTTGTGTATTGTGTTCGTCTCTGAGTCAGGCTTTCACAGCTGTTTCTGTTTTAAATTTGGTGCTAGCCTACTACTGTGCCAGAATGGTTTTTTCTTCATCCTGATTGGTTGGGTGTCTTGGTCTATGTTTATTGGTCTTGGAGTTTGCTGTGTTCTGCTTGATTGGTGTTTCTAATAACTTTTGTCTGTTATGTAGAGGTTTTTTTTGTCTTGATTGGCTGGCAACATTGTGAAAAAAGACCTGAAAGCATGAATAGAAGAGATGACTTCACCAGACTGTCAAATATCTGGAAGCCTGCACTCACAAAAATAATAATATCCACACCATAAGCCAAGCAAACACCTGGGCACAAACAGACCGCACCTGATACCTCCAGCTCAAACACACCCCAACCAGGCACCCAGATGAAACCTAGCTTCCTAATAAATGATAGCCGTCCATTTACCCAAAGCCAAGCCTCACTAAAAGTCTCCAATGCAGGAAACACAATGTTGCCAGCCAATCAAGACCAAAAAAAAGCTACAAAACAGACAGAAGATATTAGAAACACCAATCAAGCAGAACACAGCAAACTCCTGTTAGGGATAACATTGTTTACCCTAACTGGTTTAGGTAAAATAATAAATATGTTATCATGGTTTATAAGTTAAAGTGTCTGCAACTTTAAATATAGGAATGTAATCAAGGGAGTGGTTGTAAAAAGCACCATAAAAGAAACAAGGAACGTCAGCTTGCTCTTTCTGGCTTGATGATCCCTAATTACTGGATGAAGACTGCGTTTTTCCCTACTGGAACAGGAGAAAGATAAAGAACTGATTTATATTGTAAGTAAACTGACATTGGATATTCTACATGGACTTTGCTAACTGAATATCCTTGAATGGACTGAATAAAACGATACATGACTAATGGACTGTTATTTTGACTATGCTATAAACTCTAAATGGAATAAACTATCTTTTGATAGCACAAGCGTATCTGTTATTTTTACTGTATGTTAACAAACATACAAGCTTATCTCACTCATTTATCTGTGTGCCTATCTGACTAACGCTGCACATTCTGTTTAGCTTGTCTCCTTAACCCTGGTTGGGGAACACAGGCTTAACAACTCCAAGACCAATAAACACAGACCAAGACTCCCAACCAATCAGGATGAAGAAAAAACCATTCTGGCACAGCAGTAGGCTAGCACCAAATTTAAAACAGAAATGGCTGTGAAAGCCTAACTCACAGATGAACACAATACAGAAGCCTGATGATGGCAGATGAGATTCTGCTGAAACGTTGCTACAACTTTAAAAGCACAACTATAATAACATGGAAAAATACCCGAACAAAGCTGAATACCATACATATAAATACCTGTGAAAACTTAAAAAAACATATATGTACATGTACATATACATACACACACACACACACACACACATATATATAAACTGTATATAAATTATGCTGTTATGAACTCTTACATTGGAGGATTAAAACGGGGGAATGGAAATGTATTAAAAGATAGAAATATTTTGGATAAATTTTAGCGATTTCAGGGGGAGATATCTTAAAATATATAAGTTTTAAAATATACAGTTGATTATTTAATGTGAATATGTATAAAGCTGGGGAATGAATTATTAAATTAGATAGATTGAAGGGATATACCATGTGGATCCTAAATACACTGCTCAAAAAATAAAGGGAACACTTAACACAATGTAACCCCAAGTCAATCACACTTCTGTGAAATCAAACTGTCCACAGGTAGCAACACTGATTGACAATCAATTTGTCAATTGAATAGACAACAGGTGAAAAGCATAGGCAGTTAGTAAGACATCCCCAATAAAGGAGTGGTTCTGCATGTGGTGACCACAGACCACTTCTCAGTTCCTATGCTTTCTGGCTGATGGTTTGGTCACTTTTGAATGCTGGCGGTGCTTTCACTCTAGTGGTAGCATGAGACAGAGTCTATAACCCACACAAGTGGCTCAGGTAGTGCAGCTCATCCAGGATGGCACATCAATGCGAGCTGTGGCAAGAAGGTTTGCTGTGTCTGTCAGCGTAGTGTCCAGAGCATGGAGGTGCTACCAGGAGACAGCCCAGTACATCAGGAGATGTGGAGGAGGCCATAGGAGGGCAACAACCCAGCATCAGGACCGCTACCTCCGCCTTTGTGCAAGGAGGGACAGGAGGAACACTGCCAGAGCCCTGCAAAATGACCTCCAGCGGGCCACAAATGTGCATGTGTGTAGAGTTGTAATTGCAGGAATGTTCCAATCTCAGATGGCAAACCTCAGATAAAGAATGTTTCCAAGCAAATACAACTCAGGCAAACAAAGTTACTAATCTAAGGGAGGATTAGAAAGAGGAAGTAAACATATGTTAGATTTTCACTAGAGATAATTAATTGTATGGATTACTGTGCTAAACAGTAACCAAAGTTAAGCAGTAACCAAAGTTAACCAGTGATGGAGGATAACTAAAAATGTGTATAAATGCAAGACTAGACTCCAATAAAGATCATCATGATTCAGTTGTTCATGATCAAACAACTCGACTGCCTCATCATTACAACAGGTGGCGCATGAACAGGGACCCTCTTACTTCGTCCGGCAAGGATTTGGTGCACCTTCAACCCTTTGTGGTTTCTTCAATCTTTGGGTTTCTGTAAGTATGGGGTCTTCGCTTTCTGAGGAACAAAGGAAGCATGTAGATGTATTAGGCTATTTGTTGAAGAAAAATAATACCGAGGTACCACAAAGAAATCTCTTAAGGCTGGTCCAGGAGATGGCAGCTCAGTACCTATGATACCCAGAAAAGGGGTCTTTAAAATTAACTGATTGGGAACATATAGGGAAAACATTGCACACTGAACCTTGAGCAAAAATAGAAGTTTTGCATGTGTGGCATTTATGTAGGCATGCAATTGAAACATGGTCACAATGAACTTTCCCTTTTAACACATCCACCTTCACGTTATACTAATGCTGCCATCTGTCCCCCTTCTTCACCTGAATATATGTCTTCAATTCCCTCAGCTCCTGCAGATACAGGGCAAAAGCCTCCTGACTCTATTGTTCAGTCTTCTTTTCAGAAAATGGTGGAGACTTGTAAAAAGGATGCCTCTGTCTCAGGAACAGAACTTGCAGAATTACTGTTTGTCCAGTACAATATCGTCCTGGTCAGGGGCCACAGCTTGGACTGCAAGTCGCAGAATGGGAGGGTCTGCCTTATCAGATCTTAAGTGAGTTTAAAAAGGCAGTTACAGACTATGGGATTAGTGATAATTTTACAAGAGGACTTGTAGAAGGAATAAAAATGGTTATACAATAATCCCTGAAGATTGGAAGCAAATATTTCGCATGATTTTAACATCCATGCAATATGTGGTTTGGGAGAGTGAATATATGAGACATGCTCAAGCTGCTGCTTTAGGAGGGGGAGGAGCATATACAGTTGAGCAGCTATTTGGTTCTGGACCATTTGGTACAATTCCTACTCAAGTTGTTCTTCCTCCAGCTACATTAACTATAGGATAGTTAACTATAGTGTAGTAGGATAAAACAGATTTATGTTAAAAGTGAGAGTTTGTGTTCTTATACATTACAGTAATCAGACAGCTGTGTTTTATTAATTATAGTTTTATATCCATATAAGAAAACATGGCACAAGTCAATCTACAAAGTTTGTCCCTTATATCCAAGCTGGATGGAACAAACTATGTATCATGGTCTATGAAATGTAGTCTACTTCTACGAAGAGAAGGTTTGTGGAACATAATTGAAAATCCACCAAACATAGAGGAATGGGATCCAGAGGATGATGAAGATAGACTAAAGATAGAAAGTTTTATGCATAAAAATGAACAAGCTATTTGCATAATAGGTTTAACACTGTCTGACCAACAACTTGTTCATATCCATGGAGAGCAAACAGCTGTTGGGTGTTGGCAGAAGCTGAAGAGGATTTATGTTCGAGATAACGTTGGTGCTCACATAAATCTAACACGGAAGCTTTTCAGGACGCATCTCCAGACGAATGGTGATATGCTTAGTCATTTGGAAACTATGCAAAGCATTTTTCAAGAACTGCATGAGAAAGAGCTTATTTTCTCTGAACTACACCAAGTCTACATAATTCTATCTTCACTTGATGTAAGTTATGACAACTACATCACTTCCCTTGAAATATTGCCTAAGGAAAGTTTAACTTTAACTGATATAACTGGCAGATTGATTGAAGAGGCCAGAAGAAGGCTTGAAAGAAATCAGTTAAGGAGGCAGCAACCTCAAAAAGAAGATAATAAATCTCCTACAGCATACGCAATTAAAAAGTGTTTTAATTGTGGAGGAAGAGGACATTTGGCAAGATTTTGTAAAAAAGCAAAGCGCCAGAATGCTGGCCAGAATACAAAAAGTCATCAAAAGATAAATAAAAATTTAGAGTTAGCCATGTATACTAACGGAGCTGTAAAAAATAATTTATGGGTGGTTGACAGTGGAGCATCCCACTGTATGACAAATGATAACAAAAATTTTATTAAAATGTCCAAGAGTACACAGCAGATATCGTTAGCCAATGGCTGGAAACTGAAAGCTAAAGGTCAAGGTATAGCATATTGTTCTTTTATAAAAGAGAATGTAAAAATGTTATATGTACCACAACTTAAGTTTAATTTAATTTCAGTTAGAATTTTGGTTAAACTAGGATATGTAGTTACATTTAAAGGAGATAACTGCATAATTGAGAAAGAAGATAAGAAAATTACTGCATCTTTAAGAGGTGAATTATATGTATTAAATGATAATGGTTTAAAGGTGGCTAACACAGTTTATGATAATAAGAAACCTCATGATGAATGTATTCACTTGTTACACCGAAGGCTAGGGCATTTAAATTTTAAAAAGCTTCAGAAAACTGTTGAATTATCTAAGGGAATAAGTTTAAAACCTTGTAATAAGTATTTGCAATGTAATGCCTGCAATCAAAGCAAGAGCAAGGTCAAACCCGCTAATAGAGTTGATGGATTTACTACCAAAGAACCTTTAGAAGTAGTATTTGCTGATTTAATAGGTCCGAAAAAACCAAGTGTAGGAGGAGCTCGATACATACTAAGTATAATGGACCACTATTCTAGATATGGGTTTTGCTATTTAATGAAAAGCAAAACTGAAATGTATCTAAATCTCTTTAATTGGATAAAATTTGCTGAAAGGAAAACTAAAAAGAAATTAGTAACTCTTATAACAGATAATGGTGCGGAATTTACAAATAATAAATTCCAGAATAGACTTAAAATGTTAGGTATACAACATAAAAAGTCTGCACCATATAGGCCACAACATAATGCCTTTATAGAGAGACGAGGCCAAACATTACAATCAATGACATGTACCATGATGTCTGATTCAGGATTACCTGACAATTTGTGGGGAGAAGCAATAATGTGTGGTAATCATATATTAAATAATGTTGTTAATTCAACAACAAGTGAATTACCATTCACATTGTGGCATGGTACAAAACCTGATTTAAGTTACATTTGGAGCACCAGCATGGATGCATATCCCTTCACAACTCAGACACACATTTGGAGCACCAGCATGGATGCATATCCTTCACAACTCAGACACAAAGGATAGCATAGAGCTAAAAGATTATTTTTTGTAGGATATAAATCTAATCATAGATCTTATAGATTCTGGGAACCAGGTACATCTAGAGTTTACACCAGTGCTAGTGCTAAATTCCTAGAACATGTAGGATGGAATAGATTAGAGCAAGATTTAAATAATGAAGTAATTATTGAACCCTACAAAAGGCAGAAAGAAAAGACTAGTTATAAGAAAAGTCCAATTAAAGAAGAAGTCCACGAAGAGCAAATAGGACCAGAACAAGAGGAAACAGTTGATCAGGAAGAGTTAAATAATCAAGAAGAGTTAACAAATGAAAGTCCACCTGTAAGTCCTGTAATACCTAGACGTACTACACGTGTAACTAGACCACCTGATAGGTATCAAGCAAGCATAGTTTGCCAAGTAACTAAAGTTCCAACTAGTGTAGATGAACTTAGGATGTATCCTGCTAAGGATCAGGAGAATTGGCAAAAGGCAATGGAAAAAGAACTAAATTCATTAAAGGTAATGAAAGTATATGAAGATGCCATATTACCTGCAGGAGAAAAATCCATTGGGTGCAAATGGATATTTAAAGTAAAAACTGGAAATGATGGGACTGTTACCCATAAGGCTAGGTTAGTAGCTCAAGGATTTAATCAAACTGCATCTGATTACGATGAAGTTTTTGCACCAAGTCTTAAAGCAACATCTTTAAGAGCAGCATTAGTGTGGGCAGCTAAGAAAAACTATGTCATTAACCATTTAGATGTAGAAACTGCTTACCTGCATGCACCATTGCAGCACACTATATATTTGAAAAAGCCAATTATTATAAAAGACAACAAAGTAAATAGTAATGATTGTTGGAAACTCAAAAAGAGTCTTTACGGGTTGAAACAATCTGGTTTTGAATGGAACCAATATATTGTGAAAGAATTAAACAATATAGGTTTTAAATCTGGTTTAGCAGATCCA
This sequence comes from Hydrophis major, assembly GCA_033807585.1. Classification (NCBI taxonomy): domain Eukaryota; kingdom Metazoa; phylum Chordata; class Lepidosauria; order Squamata; family Elapidae; genus Hydrophis; species Hydrophis major. The sequence goes on from CM066329.1 coordinate 228,640,607, forward strand.
TGTGTGTTTAAAAGAGAAAATAATGGAACGGTGTCATTATTGTTATTATTTACAGATGATATTGCTTTGATAACTAAGACTAATAATGAAGCTAATGAGATTATATCATTATTAGCTAAAAAGATAAAATTAAAGCATTTAGGTGAAGTTAAAAAATATCTAGGATTGACAATTAACAAAACAAAAAATGGATTTAAGATATCTCAAGAAGATAAAATTTTCCAATTAATTAAAACGTATAAAATAGAACTTTGTAAACCGGCAAAGACTCCAATGAGTTAGGAAGTTTGCCAAACTGATGATCAAAGTCCCAAATTTGATAAGTCCATATATCAATCTTTGATTGGCATCTTATCATATATAAGCAATTGGTCAAGGCCAGATATAGCTTATAGTGTAAATCAGCTGGCACGTTTTAATTCAGATCCACATCAATGTCATTGGCAATCATTAAAGAGAATTTTAAGATATCTTAAAGGAACAATGAACCATGCATTGTATATAGAACCAAAGGGTGATTTGAGTCTTTGTGCCTATGCAGATGCAAATTTTGCAACTGACATAAACACTAGAAAATCAACATCTGGGATGGCTATATTATTTGGTAATACACTAATAGGATGGAGGTCAATCAGACAACAGCATATTAGCTTGTCCACGATAGAAGCGGAATTTTCATGTCTGTCATTACTATGCACTGACTTGATTTTGTACAAACAGTTATTATTAGACATGGGTATAACTGTTAAAGATTCCATTATTGTGTACGAGGACAACCAGGCAGCTATAAAGTTAGCTACTAGTATTGCTGTAAAAACTAGATCAAAGCATACTGATTTAAGATACTTAAATGTTAGAGAATCTGTAAAGAATGGGCTAATTAAATTGGAATACTGCATGACAGAAGAAAACATTGCAGACCAATTTACAAAAGCTCAAGGAGTAATTAAGTTTAAAGAGAGTTGTAACAAATATGATTTAAAGATGTAAATAGTTATATTATTATTATTTTCCTAAAAGGGGAGAATGTTAGGGATAACATTGTTTACCCTAACTAGTTTAGGTAAAATAATAAATATGTTATCATGGTTTATAAGTTAAAGTGTCTGCAACTTTAAATATAGGAATATAATTAAGGGAGTGGTTGTGAAAGCACTTTAAAAGAAGCAAGACGACAGCTTGCTCTCTCTCTGGCTTTGATGATCCCTAATTACTGCATGGACTCAAGACTGCGTTACTCGAACGGGAGAGAAAAACAAAGGACTTATTTGTAAGTGAACTGACATAGGATATTCTACACGGACTTTGCTAACTGAATATCCTTGAATGGACTGACTAAATGATACATGACTAATGGACTGTTATTTTGACTATGCTATAAATGGAATAAACTATATTTTTGATAGCACAAGCGTAAATGTTATTTTTACTGTATGTTAATAAACATACAAACATATCTCACTCATTTATCTGTGTGCCTATCTGACTAACGCTGCACATTCTGTTTAGCTTGTCTCCTTAACCCTGGTTGGGGAACCCAGGCTTAACAACTACTACTTTAAATCAGGCCTTTTGTTCCATTTTTGTGCGAAATCCTATTTCTAAAGCTCTTACAGTCTTTACTGATGGCTCACCAACAAGGGGTGTGGTTGTCTGGCAGATTCAACAACAATGGTATTCTAAATTTACTGCCACGCAGACTTCAGCTCAACGCGCTGAGCTGGCTGCTGTGATTTTGGCATTACGACTGTTCACTGACCAACCTATTAACTTGATCATTGATACTCAATATGTGTATTTAGCTATGCAATCTCTTCCCTTTTATTATTGTGCTCCCTCTTTGGATAAGAATTTGTTATCCTTGTTTTTATCTTTAAAGAATAGTTTGGAAACTCGCTTGTATTCTTTGTATGTAGAACACATTCAAAATCATACTCCCTTTACTAATGCCTTGACTGAAGGATATTGGAAGGCAGATGAATCCTTAAAGGATGTTGCGTCTTTGTTTGCTGATCCTGTTGCTAGTCATTCTTATTTTCATCAAAATGCCAAATCGCTTACAAAGCAATTTAAAATTTCATTATCTCAAGCCCGGGATATTGTCTGTGCTTGTCCAGATTGTCAGTAACTGGCAGTTCCCTTTTCAGTAGGTGTCAACCCACGAGGAACCCAAGCTAATCAAATCTGGCAAATGGATGTAACTCAATTTTCAACCTTTAAGCCATACTGTTATTTTGATACGTCTATTGACACTCATTCACACTTTCTTTGGGTTACACTTTCAAAACATGAATGTACTTCAGATGTTATTTCTCATTGTCTATCCTCTTTTGCTGTAATGGGTCGGCCTTCTCAGTTTAAAACTGACAATGGCCCTGCTTATATTAGTAAGGAATTTCAAACCTTTTGTCAGAAATGGAATATTACTTTAGTGCACGGAATTCCTTACAACTCAGGGTCAAGCTATAGTTGAGAGAGCTCATCGTACTTTTAAGGCATTGCTTCAGAAACAATTACAAACTGAGTCTGGCCCTTACCATCTACGAAAGATTCAAAATCTTATTGCTGTAGTATTATAAACTTGGAATTATTTAACCTTTTTAGTTTCTCTTGCAGACTCACCTGTTAATTTGCATTTTCGAACTACTGAATCTTTAGCAAGGCCTTTGGTAAAGTATCGCCAAGCTCCAGATCCAACCTGGAAAGACCCTACACCACTGATCACCTGGGGATACGGTTACGCCGCCGTGAAAGATCCTTCTACTCGACAAGCAGTGTGGGTTCCAGCGCGCTGTGTTCGTCCATATCATGGCATGGCATCAGGGCCTTCACAACCCGGTTCCGGATTTCAATCTTCATCTGAACACGGAAGTCCATCTTTTAAGGTCAACGCGCCCACAACCCATCACTTGGGGCCAGGTTAAATCTACTACATATCAAGCTCAACAACAACTGCAACAGGCCTCATTACCTCAGACTCCTGAAAATCCTGTTGCTGCTGTTTTTGCTATTATTACTGCTAACTCTGTTACCATTTTATTCTGTATTTTTTTGTTTATGGTTAATGGTGTTTCTGCTCAAAATGACACCCTAATTTGTGGGTTCGTCATGCCCAATACATGTGTTTGACCCATGGCACAAATATTACTTTATACTATGAGCCCCCAATAGCATTTGGTCAAATTTCTTTTACCCCTAACTTGATCATGTCTTCTACATTTATTGTCTCACAACTACAATCTATTGCACACTCCTGGCTATTTTCTACACTCCCTATGCAATTGAATTCTGTCTGTTGGCATTACTTGAAAGTTACTCAATTTACAAGGGTGTTTCTGTTGTCACGCTAAACACAATTGGCCTCATAATTTGTCTGATTATGATGCTGCTCAGCACATATAAAAAAAGCTAGGGAATTATAGTTATTGTTCTGACTACTATTGGTTGTCAGGTACCTTTAATTCTTCTTTGCATGGAATTAATATAGCCCCTGATATGCATCCTGACAATTTTCCTATTTTTAATGCCTTTGATCAATCTAATACAGGATCAATATGCACTGGTTGGCAGCTTAAGGATCCTAATATGTGGTTCTTTTTTGATAGATATGCTATTAATGTTCATCCTCAGAATTATCAATGTGCAACTGTAGGTTATTTTACTCTACCTGTTCAAATAGTTACACTCCCATCAACTCGACAGTGGCTGTAGGAATAAACTTTGACTTCAGTATTGGGTAATGATAAGTCTAAGACCTTATACATACATGTCTGCCTGAGATAAGCAAGGAAATTATCACTGAGATAAGCAAGGAAATTAAAAACAAACACCAGAAACAATTAAGCAGCTCAGACAATTGTAAACAGTTTTATGTGCTATATCTAATTATTGTAATCCACAATGTGAATGCTTACTATGTACGAATTTCTCAATAAAAGGGGGCACTAGAATTTGCTCTAGACTCCCATCCTCTGTGTCTCATTCTTTCCATGGGAGACCACCACAAGTGGCATTCCTCTCTGGGGCCTACATGTAATGATGAAGTCATTATTGACACACAATTGTCTTCTGGTTCTACATTTGGCCGTGCATTGGCAGGGGCTGTCACAGGAGTCCTTACTCAAGGCTCTTATCCTGGCATAATTGCTCAAGAAAACAGACGATCTATTCTTGGTCTCACCTGCAGACTTGAAAAATCCATCAATGCTATCGCTGCTATTATTCATGATTTGCATGATTTTATTCATGAAATAGAAGACTTAAATCGAGATGTCTTACAGCAGCGTTTTGCCATAGACTATCTTTTAGCCCATTAGGGAGGGTTCTGTACATTAGTCGGACACCGTGAATGTGCTGTGCATTTTCATTCTTTGAATAAAACTATTGAGGATGAGCTTGCCAATTTACAATCATACATTCAAAATAATATCCATGCTCATTACTCACCTTTTGAGTGGCTAACCAATTGGCTCCCTGATTGGTCTTGGCTCAGACAGTTTTTCTTTTATGCTATAATTATTATTATTGTACTAATTGCAACCTGTTGTTTTATTCAATGTATTCCAGATTTATTCGCATTGTATCATCCTGCTTCCCCCTCTCTTAATCCTCTACAATTGCGATACATTCATAAATCTTTGAATCCTCCATTTAAAATAAAAAACAAGGATATGTAGAGTTGTAATTGCAGGAATGTTCCAATCTCGGATGGCAAACCTCAGATAAAGAATGTTTCCAAGCAAATACAACTCAGGTAAACAAAGTCACTAATCTAAAGGAGGATTAGAGAGAAGAAGGAAACATATGTTAGACTTTAACGAGAGATAATTAATTGTATGGATTACTATGCTAAACAGTAACAAAAGTTAAGCAGTAACCAAAGTTAACCAGTGATGGAGGATAACTAAAAATGTGTATAAATGCAAGACTAGACTCCAATAAAGATCATCATGATTCAGTTGTTCATAATCAAACAATTCGACTGCCTCGTCATTACAACACATGTGGCTACTCAAACGGTCAGAAACAGACTCCATTAGGGTGGTATGAGGGCCCAATGTTCACAGGTGAGAGTTGTGCTTACAGCCCAACACCATGCAGGATGTTTGGCAGGGTCTGGAGATGCCGTGGAGAACGTTCTGCTGCCTGCAACATCCTGCAGCATGACCGGTTTGGCAGTGGGTCAGTTATGGTATGGGGTGGCATTTCTTTAGGGGGCCACACAGCCCTCCATGTGCTCACCAGAAGTAGCCTGACTGCCATTAGGTACCGAGATGAGATCCTCAGACCCCTTGGGAGACCATATGCTGGTGCGGTTGGCCCTGAGTTCCTCCTAATGCAAGACAATGCTAGACCTCATGTGGCTGGAGTGTGTCAGCAGTTCCTGCAAGATGAAGGCATTGATGCTATGGACTGGCCCACCCGTTCCCCAGATCTGAATTTAATTGAGCACATCCGGGACATCATGTCTCGCTCCATCCACCAACGCCACATTGTACCACAGACTGTCCAGGAGTTGGGGGATGCTTTAGTCCAGGTGTGGGAGGAGATCCCTCAGGAGACCATCCGCCACCTCATCAGGAGCATGCCCAGGTGTTGTAGGGAGGTCATACAGGCACATGGAGGCCACAAACACTACTGAGCCTCATTTTTACTTGTTTTAAGGACATTACATCAAAGTTAGATCAGCCTGTAGTGTTTTTTTCCACTTTAAGTTTGAGTGTAACTCCAAATCCAGACCTCCATGGGTTGCTAAATTTGATTTCCATTGATAATTTTTGTGTGATTTTGTTGTCAGCACATTCAACTATGTACTGAACAAAGTATTTAATAAGAATATTTCATTCATTCAGATCTAGGTTGTCTTATTTTTGTGTTCTCTTTATTTTTTTGAGCAGTGTATATTGGTTTTTATTTTATTTTTTTTTAGATTGTTTATTACATAATTGGCTTAGGGAAAATTAAGGATAATAATGATATGTAATGTTAAATAAAATAGGTGGTAAGCTGAAAATGGAAATAAGAGGGGTTAAAGATCTGGGAATCTATATATGGATGAAATTATATTGATACTGAATTAATGAATTGAAATATGAAATGGAAATTTATTTAAAGATGAGTGAAATGGATAATGAGATGAGATGACATCATATAAGATTGGTGAAAATGAAAGTATGATTATGTACAAGTGTTATTATCTGGAACCACGTTGCCCAGGAAAAGAGATATGTAAAAATTCAAAAATTAAAAAGTTTTTTGTGAAAAAAAAAAAGAATTAGTTTACAGATTAGAGATGAGATATGGGAAGAAGAGATTTTTTTTGTGGTAGTACCAGAGAAGACCATAAATTACTGGAATTGTTTCTACTTGTTCTGATGAAGGAGCATGTTATTTCTTTGTACATTTTTTCCTTATTATATTCTTTTTCTTTCTTTAACCTTTTTCTCTGCACTTTTTTTTTTACTCATTTTTTTTTAGTTTGTATTAATATTTTGTTTTGTATCTCTAAACTTTAATAACATTTTTTAAAATTAAGTTATTATTACATATAATGTAATATATATGGTAAGATATAAATTAAAAATGTATGGTATATATATTTAAATTTATTTGTATTGCTTTTTAATCAATAGTAACAATTATACATTGTGAAAGAAAATGGTAAAAAATTAAAACTGCTTTAATAAAAAAGTGGAAAAAACTGACAAGAAACAATATGTGATTATACCAATAAATGCAAATAAATTTATATATGCTTGGCTAATGCAAATATTATTCAAGTGCATAAATATTTTAAACATCTACCTGAATATCTTTTTTAGTATGTTCTGTATAGAGTCCCATATTTCATTGTACTAGTTATACAAAATCTACAACTGTAGGCAATCAGCTCATATGGCAAATGCAATCAGATCTTCACTCCATTGACTAAATTGAGTCATATGTTTATCTTTCTAATGCTGAAATATCAGTCCTTTAGCCACAGTAAGAGTTAATACGTAGAAATGTATCTTTTAAAGAAGCATTATCCTTATTATATCTACAATAAAACGTTTTTGACAGCCCTTTTCTAAACAAACATAATGAAATCCAATAATTCTAAATGTGTTCTTTGTCAGGGTGCCCATAACTTTCCAAATGTGCCTCCCAGCTCCAAAAGATTGAAAATCCTATATCACAACTATGAAATAGTTAAAAATACACAGACAAAAATACATCTGGCATACTCAGCTAAAATCAATTTAATTTCTTCCTGGGGGCTTACTTCTAAAAAAAGTCTTTTTAGTAACTCAGTAACTGAAATTCTCACTCAAAGTCTTATATAAGATCCTTCAAATAAACTGTCTTGCTAAATAGCTTCTTTAACATCTTAGTACAACTAAGGATATTGATTATAGTGTTCAATCAATGAGCATTGTAACTGATAATATGACAAGAGCATAAGTATGAGCATTGTAAGTGATGAAGCAGCATAATATAAGCTCTGATGTTTAGAAACATTGCATGGAAAATTCTGACAAGGTTAGGCTGAATTAGCTGTGGAAGAAGTTAAACCAATTATGAAACATACGGTAGTTACTCCACCACCCACTGATAGGTATATAGGGAAAAACAAGTACATACTGTTTTATTTTTAATCACAGCTGCTCAAGTCAATTTTCTGTGACAAAAACAAAAACAGAAATAAAGCACCAGCAATGAGATAGCTTATTTAAATGATCCATTACCTCTCTCCCCAAAAAATCTATATTTTCTGTTTATTATACTGAAGTAGCATAGCAATAGCATTAGGACTTATATACCGCTTCACAGTGCTTTACAGCTTTCTCTAAGAGGTTTACAGAGTCGTTTCTCAAGGCCTTAATAGGAATAGTAGGCAATCCACCAAGACTGTCTACTCTAAAGAGGAGAATGAAATTTAAATTTAATCATAAATTTAATTAGTATTGCAAAACAACAGAAATAATAAAAAATACAAATTAAAAAGTAATAGTTGCTTTGGAGAAAAGTCAAAAATCTTTTTGTTTATAAGATCATAAGAATCACACTGCATTAATTTTCAATAGTGGTAGTCTTCCAAATGAACTGTGACTACCTCTATCAACATTCCTAGTCGGCCTGAACGTATATTGCCAGGAAATGAAACAGTCAGTCAGCTGCTTCCAAGAAATTCTCAAGCTGGTGAACCCAAGCAACTGGCTTTAAACCTGGAGGTTTATTTGAAGTATTACAGCTAACAGCAGACTTATCAAGCGTTACAATGTCTAATCACTTTCTAATACTATACCATTCAAAAAAAATCTGTCTCCCTCTTTATCCTCCATAACATTTTGCCAGCACAGATGGGGAGAGTAGCAAGGTGTAAAGAAAATCAGTATTTTTGTATCATCAACTATTGTGACTTCTTCTCATCCTTACATCTTGCAACCTTTTTTCTAGACAAAAGAACACAGGAACATTTTCTTTCCTTGTATCAAGTTCTCCTACAAATCATAGGAATACTATCTGAAACAGAAAAAATGGGACGCAAGCTGAAATGAATGATTTCAAAGACCCTTTTACAATTTTCGTTTTCTAGTGGAACAAATAAAAAAAATCAGGAAACTGTGCAAAGCCTAAAGAAATAAGGGTATTTTTCCAAATAAAGAGCCTTTCTTATCTTAAGATAGGTAATGGTATACAAGATGAGCACGAACTTAATTGAAGTCCATACAAAGAGAGGTAAACTGGGGCCAAATTACTTTCTTAAAAGAAGTTTTATATTTTTGTGTTTTGTGTGTCTATGTTTTGTTTGAGAATTAATAAAACCTTGGGGGAATGTTGGATGAGAATAATGGTAATCAAGTCAGAGAGGAATGAAGATGATGATTTTAAACTGGATAAATATAGAAAATAATAATAACAACAATGAAATTGAATACGAAAAGAGAAATAATGAGAAATTTGTTAAGAGATATTTATATGTTTATATTAAAATGGTGTAAAACAATTATGTTGCATAAAATAATATTTTACTTAACTTGTAAAATTAATAATGGAAAGAGGTTTTATGTATTTAATGGTTAATGATGGTTTGTTTGTCTTTAAAATCAATAAAATTTGTTTAAAAAAAAAAAGAGCCTTTCTTTGTTATGCAAGTCCTCAGACAATCGCTATGTAACAATTTGCATGAACCCAACATTTAGTAGGCTACTTACAAGATGGCCACAGGGACAGAGGGCTTGAAAAGGATTTTAGAGATAACAGGAGGGAAGCCTGGGAATCAATAAAAATTCAGAAAGAGAAGCACAGGCAGAGGGGAAAAAGCAGAAGGCGGAAAAATCCCCAAACCCCTACTGATAAAAAACATCACACATCCCTTGTTCAGCATTATTAGCCTTGCATTCTCCCATCACTACAACAAGTACAATACAATATACTTTATGAATGAATGCAAATATACTGTCCCAGGATAATGTAGCAAGATTCAATCTGTGTAGGTCACCAGGACCAGAGGTTTAGTCTTTCAAGCTTTCAGTTCCCTGAGGATGGACTCCAGCTTGAGTCCTAAAGCTCAGAAAACGAAACCTCTGATCCCAGTGACTAACCCAGATTGGATCCTGCAATATATTTCATTCAGGTTAAGTGTTACATGCTTATGTAGATCAGATTTATCTTTAATCATATTCTGCTGCCTTAATCCTGACCACAAGCACTGAGGCCTCATATTGTTTTCCCCTTCGATAGTTTAACACTTTCCAACTTTGTCTTTTCCTGAATGATACTGTACTTTTTGATAGAAACTGCCAATACAGCTTTAACATGTGACCAGCTGTTCTTCCAAGTACTTAATTTGACTGATAAAACCAAGAAGGACCAACTTCCAAATGTAAAATGCTTCTTGGTTTTTAATTTTCTTAATTGCAAGCCAACATTGGCCTGACATTTACTTAGATTATTGTGGATAATCCAATACCCAATACTTCATATTGTGGTAAAAACACCAGTGAGATATTATAGGAGTATTTTCATGTTGTGGCCATTTCCTCTACTCTATTCCATTGGGTAGAAGCCAGGAAGAGACCACCCACAAGCCATGGTTACATATTCTAGTCAGCCACTATATAACAGACTGCTAATGAATCAGAAACCCACATTTGCACATTATAGTATTAAAGAACTTGAATTTACATGTTGCAGACCTATGCTTAAATTATTTTGGAACTCGTTTTCTGTGTCTACTTTAAAAAAAAAAGCAACTACATTTAATTATTTCATTCAAGTATTTGATTTGTGAACTTATGAAAAAAGAAATACATTATCAAAGTTCATATGAAAGAATTTCAACTCAGGAGAGTTCCTAAAATAGAAAATAAATCCAGTCATTTGATGTTCTAAAGTGTTTTAAACTACAATAAACTGCAATCTCGTAAATCACATAAAACTGTTCAAAGGTTCCTGAGTACATATAATTGAGATTTCAGTTGCTGTACAATTCAGCTCGGGTTTTGTTCTCATGATTGGAGGGCAGGATTTGCTCACTTTGGAGGTTTTCCCAGTGTATGAAAGAAGAAATATGAAGATATGAAATAGCTAACAGAACTGGTTGAGAGATCAGGACTTCACCCTCCAAATTACAAATTATGTCTGCCTTCTGGGTATTCATTGAAATTGCCATCATACTTATGTGCAACCGTAACAACTTTTTTTAAAAGTCCTGCTTTTCTAATAATACAAAAACCTGGTAGATATTCCATTAGGAGCCATGACATACTTTATATAATATGATCAAGGCAGCCATAAAGTTCAGCACATCTACATACCTCTCAGTGGTTAAAAACAGAGCATACAGTTAGCTCACTGACTGATGGAGCTCATCCACACTCACCTGTAGTTCACACCAAGCAACTTCTACCCAGGTTTCTGTATCCAGACCCTTGAAGACAGTTTTGAAAGCTCCTCTTCCCAACTCAATGTCAAATTTCAGAAATCTTCCACCAGGTGATGTAGCCACAGCCTTCATCTCTGCCTCTTCTTCTATCTCCTTCTTCATCCTTTCCTTCGTGGCTTCCATAATTGCCTTTGAGTTTTGCTCATTTCTGGCTTCTTGCTCAGCTACAAGTGTACTAGCAGAAAGATGGATCATCCTCTGATCACCCAAGATAAATTGTTCTTGCTCATTCCGTGGAGTAAGTTCCAAGTCCTTTTCATCCTCCATTATCTCCACACTTTTTCGAAAAAACCTTTTTCTTTCTACAATTGCCCCAGAAGCAGGTGTGCTAAGCCCCTCTTTGGTCCTGGCCTCCATGGTCAAAGTAACATCAACAGAAGGATTCATACATTCTAAAGAAACTCCATCGGGTTTCTCTGATTCTTCTGTGCTGGCTGATTCACCAGAGTCTGTAGCCATGACACAGCAGAGCCTTGGCACTTAGATATATGAAGTATTTCCCTTCCTCTTCACTCCAGGCACATCATGAATAACTGCAATATTATCAGGACTTACTTCCTCTCAGATTATCATAAGATTCCCATAGCAACCTGTAACAAGAAGGAAGGAGGGGGGAAAGGTTCATTTTAAAAGGTGAAATATGAAGCAGGCACCAAAACTGCAATGTTCAGATAATTAGTCTACCTTCTTTATCCCAGCAACAGAAGCCTAGTTTTTTGTTTAAAGACATTTTTACCGTTGAGCCAGTAAACTGGATAATATACTATATACATCACCTTAGATTATTGGCTTCAAGAATTTAACATCACATGATGTTACTGTAAATAAATCTTTTGGCAGTTTGACATATGAATGGGTTTGTTGACCTAAATATTTCCTCCTTTTCGAACTTCTTAAATTCAACAATTGTTAGTGAATTCATCCAATGAATTGTCAAAGTTGATGCATGCTTAGGAACTTACACACTTTGTTGTCTCCTACTTTATCTGTATTACATTGCACATTGTATGCTTAACAAGATTCCCTCTCTTGGGTTTCCAAGAACCCTGTCAAGCTTGGAACCTTGTAATTTGAATTATTTCTCCATACAAAAAGCCTCCTATTACAGAAACAAGGAACAAACAAATGTGACACTGATCGTTTAAAGTCACATAACAATAAGAGATCAACATATAATATAGTCTAATGACTAAAAAACATACCTATACAATAATGCTTTTACCTATATTGCTTGAAAAAGCAGAAATTACTTAGCAGCTATTTTCTCAGAAACTGCTCCCTTTGTGTTCTGCTGACCACAAATGCTCCTTATAAATTAAATGAAAGAGGCACTTTTATTATTATGTTCTGAATGTGCATTGTGGATGCTTAATAATTAAAACCAGATAAACTGGTATTTCCGGCTAGTATGCTGTATTATGATGGAGCACTGTCCAAAGTGCTTGAGATTTTTCATGTGGTTTGAGGCGGAGCTGTTTTTTTTAAAGCAAGCTTTCAAATGTAAAAAAAGAAAAATCCATGCCTCAATGTGAGTTCATTTAATCAGCTAGCTCTGTAACACCCATCTTCAAGCAAATGGAGTTAATTGAATCTATTCAAATCCCTCTAGATATTTACATTCACATGTCAAGTTTATTTACAAATGATGAAAACAATGTGTTCCAGCAAAGACTTAACTACTCAGCATCAATGCGTAAGCCAAAATATTTTACTGTACTACACATTTCAGTTAAATAAATTAACATATATAATGGTTTCATAAAACAATACAAACCCATGTTACTGTGTCAAGCTTTTAATATTATATTTTAACATGCCTTGACACATCAGTTTTAATAAGAAAAAGAACAGCCATGAGAAAATCAACATGCTGCAGTTCTTCAGTTAAACTAGACATTCCTTGTGAATATGCAGTATTTTAGAATTCTACATCTTCATAATGAAAATACAGTAGAAGTATACAGAATCTGAGTGAGTTAAAAGAAAAAAATAGTGTACTATATGCTGTAAGGGAGAATAAAAATGGGTAAATATTGTACTTGGTACTGGGGAAAAAAACAATTAAGATATCCTATATCACTACATTTAAAATTTATCCAATAGAGTATTTATGACACAATCATTCTTTGGCCATAAAGCAATAGAAGACCATTCACTGAGAGGGTATTATTTGCATGGCAAGCAATGCTTGGGTTTACTTCTGTCTTTTTTCTGCGAAAAAAACCAGAAGCTTCTTCCACACAATTGCCAGCTTCACTATCCCACCAACTATTAACAAAATTTTCATGATTTTGTGGTGCACTCAGAAAATGTTTCCACCTATTCCTGAGCCAGTACTCCTCTAACTAGCCAATGGGGAAACACTAAAAATAGCAAAACACTCCATCCTCCTTCTTGTTCCTTCCTTGCTATATTTCACTTTTATAGCAAGAAACAAATAACCCCCCCAAATAACCCAAACCCAGCTGCTACTCTGTTGGAATGCAGCAAAGTTCCTCTGCTAAGTAGCCTGAAACAGCAACAAAGCATCGTAATATCAATAGTCTGGGAAGCAAAGAAACATCTCATGAGCCAGAAAGCAAAATGAGACCGGGAACTGCCTACCCTGCAGCTACAGAGAAAATGCTACACAACTATCTTTCAGCATTTCCTTTAGAGGCAATTGACTAACTGAATCAATTAATTTCTGAATTGGGCGTTGGTTCTTACCTGATACGCCCCTTCTCGGCGAGCTGCTCGGAGCATCCAGAGAGTGGGATGTGCTTCCGAGTCCTCTTCTTGCAGGCTGAGCTCTAGCTGAGGAAACGCTCCGCCCCCTCACGTGACTCCAAGTAGCGTTCCCCCAGTTTTTTGTGATAACGAGAAGAAAGGTTAAGAAATCCTTCTAATCAACTATTGGCTTCTTGGCTGAAACTAGAGTACCCACCAGATGGAGGAGTTAGGGTGGGGCTGGATGCTCCTCGTGGCTCGCCGAGAAGGGGCGTATCAGGTAAGAACCAACGCCCATTCTCCCTCGAGCCCCTCGGAGCATCCAGAGAGTGGGACATACCAAAGCTCGGCTGTCCTACGGGTGGGACTCCGTCTGGGTCGGTAGCCCCTCCAGGTCACTGAGGACCCTCTGTAGGACTCGTTGGCCGAAAGAGGCCTCTGCTGAGGCGTATAAGTCTATTTTGTAATGTCTGAAGAATGGGGATGGAGAGGCCCAAGTGGCTGCCCGACAAATGTCAGCAATTGGGGCTTGTGTGGCCCAAGCCGCCGAAGTAGCTGCACTCCTGGTGGAATGAGCAGTTATTCCCTCAGGAGCGGGCAGAGATTGTGATAGGTAGCACCTGGCAATAGTCGCCCCAATCCAGCGACTGATGGATGAGGGAGAGACTTTGAACCCTAATGTCCTGGGCTGAAAGGAGAGGAAGAGGGATTCTGATCTTCTCAGGGGTTGAATGCGCTTAATATATATGCGCAAGGCCCTTCTAACATCCAGGGTGTGCCAAAGGGTTTCCCTGTCCCTCGAGGGTCTGGGGCAAAAGTTTGGGAGGACCAATTCCTGAGACCTGTGGAAGGGTGAGTTAACCTTGGGTAAGAAGGTGGGGACGGGGCCAAGGACCACCTGATCAGCATGGAACACACATAAATCGTTTCTGATTGACAATGCTGCTATTTCCGAGACTCTACGAGCAGAAGTAATGGCCACTAGAAAACTACTTTAAACGTTAGAAATTGAAGGGAGGACTCCCTCAGAGGTTCAAACAGGTGCCTTGTAAGCGAAACGAGGACCTTGTTGAGGTCCCATGTGGGGAACCTGTGAACAGTCGGAGGACACAAGTTGGTGGCGCCCCTGAGGATAACTCTAACCCGGGGGTGATGAGAGAGAGAACTGAAGTTATCAGAGGAAACAACGGTTGAGAGGGCAGTGACCTGCCGTCTCAGGGTGTTGGGGGCAAGCCCTTTACGTAGGACTTCTTGAAGGAATTCCAAGAACTGCGCAATGGGGGAGAGAGGGGGTCAACTTGGAACCCGCTACACCACTTGCAAAAGCCCTTCCAAGTGGCATCATAAATTCGTGTGGTGGAGGGTCACCTAGCGGCCAAAATAGTGTCGATTACTTGACTGGAGAATTTTTCTCTTGTCAAACGGATCCATTCAACCTCCAGATGGCTAAGCGGAGCCATTGGGGCTCCGGATGCAGAAGGGGCCCCTGAGAGAGGGAGATCCTGTCCGGGGGGATCCTCCATGGGAGTGCTACCGAAAGATTGCGGAGGACCGCGAACCATGGTCTCCTGGGCCAATAGGGAGCCACCAGGAGCAGGTCTGCCTTCTCGTGAATGAGTTTGTTTATGACTCTGGGAACTAGTGGCAGCGGAGGGAAGGCATATAGGAGCCCTGGGGGCCATGGGCAGCTTAGCGCGTTGTGGTTCTCTGACCCGTGAGACAGGTACCTGGAGAAAAACCATGGAAGCTGTGCGTTGGATGGGGAGGCGAAGAGATCCACCCTCGGGAGGCCGAATATTCTGGACACCTCCTTGAATAGGGATGGATGGAAGCGCCATTCTGCTTGGTCCACCGTGGCCCTGCTCAGCCAATCCGCCTGGATGTTGGAGATTCCGGAGATGTGCTCGGCTTTTAGTGCGAGGAGGTTGGATTTTGCCCAACAGCAGAGGTGCTCGGCCTCCCTCATCAACTGAATAGACTGGGTGCCTCCTTGCCTGTTGATATGGGCTTTAGCTGTGGTGTCGTCCATGAGAATAAGGACGTGACGCCCGCGTACCAAGGGGAGGAATCTGAGCAGGGCCAGGTGGATGACGTGAAGCTCCAGCCAGTTGAGGCTGCATCTTAGCTCGATCGGCGACCAGTTGCCCTATGCCGAGAGCGAGTTGACGTGAGCGCCCCAACCTGATAGGCTGGCGTCCGCGATGAGGGTTAGCCGCTGAGGTTCTGAGAAGAGGTGGCCCCTGTTGATGGCGGGGTTGGTCCACCAGAGGAGGGACGTGAGAACCCTCGGAGGCACCTTGACTCTGGACTTCGAGTTGCTTCTTCCGGATCTTTGGGATGGGAGCAGGAACCACTGGAGGGATCTGCTGTGTAAACGGGCCCAGGGAATAATTGAGATGCATGAAACCATCTTACCCAATAATTTAGAAAGGTCAAGTAACGCCACCCTCCTTGATCGCCTAATCTGTTTGACCAGAGCTTGAATGCTGAGGAACCTCTCCGAGGAGAGGAAGACCTTTCCTGTAACCGAATCAATTATGGCTCCCAAGTGGATATTTCGGGTGGATGGGACCAGTTGACTCTTTTGCCAATTGATGAGGAACCCGTGTGCCAGGAGAGCGGAGAGGGTGGCTCTGGTGTCCCTGACTGCCTGGGTCTTGGACGGGGAGAGAATAAGGATATCGTCCAAATAGCAGTGACGGCGGACGGGAACGCTCCTGAGGTGAGCCTCCAGGGCCGCGAGGACCTTGGTGAAGGTCCTGGGAGCCGAGGCCAGACCAAAGGGGAGGGCCACTTATTGATAGTGAAGGTTGTTATAACAGAACCTAAGGAATTTGTGGGGAGAGGGCCAGATTGGAATGTGTAGGTATGCCTCCGAGGGATCTATGGGGGATAACCAGTCACTCCGCCTGGTACCCAAGAGAATCGATTGCAAGGTATGCATTTTGAATTTGCGCTGGATAAGGTGGCGGTTTAGCCGTTTTAAATCTAATATAGCTCTGCATCCCCCCGAATGCTTGGGCACCACAAAGAGGTGGGAGTGGAATCCTCGTCCCCTCTGGACCAGTGGAACGGGTTGAATGGCCTGAATGTCAAGCAGGTGTTGGATGGTTGCATCCATTAGTGCACGTTTGGCGGGATCTCTTGAGGTGGGGGATGTCATGAAGAAATCAGCGGGGGGCAGACCAGAACTCAAGGGCAAGACCAAACCTGACGGTGTCCCTAACCCGTGCATGGGAGTGGATTGTCCAATTGAGCGGCGAAGTGTCTAAGGCGGCCGCCGATGAGGAGGGAGGAAGAAATTCTATCTGGGTCGGCGGTAGGGCCTCCCCCTGATCCCCTAAAGGGCCTCTTATGGTTTCCGCCCCATTTGTTTCTGTCGCCTGAGTCCGAGCGGTCCTGAGACCGGAAGGAAGGGGGTCTCGGTTATCTGGGCGGGAAGGGGAGTTGGTAGAAGGGGCGGGGGAAGCCCCTCCGAAAGGGCTGAGGGCTTTCTGTCTCTGGCCTCCGAAAAAGGGAGAGCCGGTACTTCCTCTTGCTGTGGCCCTCGACCAGCAGGGGTTCCAAGGCCAGGCCGAACAGTTTGTCTCCCTGATGGGAGCAGTGGCCAGCTTGACTTTATTTTTACACCCGCCTGCCAGTGCTTGAGCCGCAGTAGGCGGCGAGCTGTGACATGTGATGTTATCGCTCTGGAAGAGAACCTTACCGATTGGTAAGTGGCATCAGCTGAAAACTCGGCTGCGGCCACCAGTTTCGCTATGTCTTGGTGCACCCACATTGACGCGGGGACGTTCTCTCAGCTGCCGGAGCCAGCGGATAGAGGACCCTGTGAAGAATGAAGCGGCCCTAGCTGATTTAATGGCCCAAGCGTCGGATAGATGGGCCCGGCGCAATGCCAGTTCCGTCCGCTTTTGCTCAGGTTTCAAGGCCTCTAAGGCCTCACTGGGGATAGAGGAGGAGGCAAGGCCCACAATGGGGTTGTCAACCTCCGGGATGTTTAGAAGAGTAGACATTGCCGAATTGAGATTAAAGAATCTCTTGTCTTGGATAGAGGGTGTAGGGGGGGGGCTCCCGTGGAAGCAAGTTGCTTCAGTTGGGATGACTTCAGCTTCCACCACTGGTTGTGTGAAAATGGAGTCCTCTGGTCTCTCTGAGGTGGGGGGGAAGTCAGAGGGAGACTGGGAAAGAAGACCAGAGACATTCTTGGCTTTAAAGAGGAGGGATTTGAACAAGCGTGGCTTGAACAGCCCCCCGAATACGGGTTGGTCGGGAGAAGCCCCCTCGTCCTCCGACATCTCCCCCTCCATGAGGCTCGCCTCTAAGGGGGGCTCACTATAATGGGAGGATCCCATCCAGGAGTCCTGTACCTCTTCCCTGAAGTCACCAAAGTCCCCTTCCTCCTCCTCCTCCTGGGCCCCTATGGGAGGAGGGCTGTCCCTCTTAGAGAGTACCTGACCAACCGGGGGATCCGGCTGTGGAAGGGATCTGATGGATAAAGAGTTGTGGTCGGGAGCCCATGGAGAGAAGCCTGATGTGGACATGTGCTGCAGGCCTTCCGCAATGCCCTGGCGGATAGTCGATTCCATCCAAGCCTTGATGTGGGCTGGAACCTCAGATGTAGAGGGTTCTTCCTGACGCAGACCAGCAGCCGTAGGTGTAAAGGTAGCTTCAGGGGTCTGTCTGGTCGGTGGTCCTGGGGTCAAGTGACCCTGAAGTGGGCTGCGCCTAGATAGGGAGAAGGAAGGGCTGGAGGCCCCGAGCGGGACTCCCTTGATCGCCTATCAAACTCCTTTTCCAACGCCTTATGGCGCCTTCGGGCGTCTCGTTGGGAGGCCTTGGAAGGCTCCTTGACCTGCCTGCGCAAGTAGTGGGACTTTGCCTTAGCCTTCAAGGAAGGTCATTTAGAGAGATTGCCGTCTGCCATTTTGATAATTATAATAACATAAGGTTCCTTGTCTTGGTGATAATTATAGTAATAATAGTAAAGGGCGGTTGGCTCGCCTGGAATTGGCCTGAGTGGGGCCGAGTGAGGTTTGAGCTGGCCCGCTCCCCCTTTTGGAATTTAATATGTACAGTGGTAACCGGTAGTAAGGAATAAATATATATATATATATATAATATGTACAGATGAGTAATCCTCTGATTTTTATTTTTATTTTATTTATTTAATTTTTTTTTTATTATTATTATTTTTTATATGCTATCTGCACGTAAAGGTTATCTATGTATATACGTATAAAAACATATAATTTCGTTTGTAAATTTTTCTCTCTTTCATTTCTTTTCTCTCTTTTTTTTTTTTACAACAGCAGGAAAGGAACCAAAGAGGTACCAAATAAATGCCTGAGGCCTAGAAGGAGAGAGGCCTCTGGCAGCAAGCCTCCAGCAACAAGCCGGGGGGGGGTGCTGCAACCTCGCCCCGATAAAGGCTGCGGGAGGCCAACAGAGACAATGAAAGCGAGCCCGAAGGAACGCTAAAAGCAACTAACTCTTGACCCAGGGGGTCTTGGACTTTTACTTCCACCGCAGCAGCAAGGATCAGAAATAACAATGGCGTCCGACCACGATGCAGCCCCAAGATGGCGGCCACGAGCTGAGCTGTGTCGGGCGCCTTCAGGACAGCAAGGAGGGCTTGTCTAGTTAGCTCAGCACGCCTGGTACTCTTAAGGAGCGACTAGCCCTCCCGGTCGGCATTTAGGGTGGGGGGGAATCCAGCGAAAGTTGCGCGCCACAAGGCAGCGCGGAGGCAGCGACGCGATCTAATAATGGGGGGGTCGCGTGAAGCGCTGCGAACCCACCAGCTTGGCTCCTAGGGGCAAGGGGAGACTTCCCCTAAGTCCCAACCCTTTGCGCAGGAGGAAGGAAAGGAAATATCAGACCTGAAGGTGAGGAAATTAGCCAGAATAATATACGTAGTATAAATCAGCCAAGGAGCTCCTTCCAACAACAGCCTGACTCTTCGAGGCTGAGCAAAAGACTGGGGGAACGCTACTTGGAGTCACGTGAGGGAGCGGAGCATTTCCTCAGCTAAAGCTCAGCCTGCAAGAAGAGGACTCGGAAGCACATCCCACTCTCTGGATGCTCCGAGCAGCTCGAGGGAGAATGACTCTGTATACAAAGTCGCTAGAAATCCCTCAGCATTATGGAAACATACATGAGAAAGTGCCAATGCTATTTTGGTATCATTCTTACACATGAAAGGGGGTAACATTAATTGGATAGACTTAGTCTTTCCATCTCCATCCTCAGCCTTGTGTACCCCAACAGGGAATCTTGTGATAGTATGCCATTCATCTTGCAAGAGATGACTCTAAGTGGCTTATAGACATTTGATTAAAATGCACTATAAAACATTAAAACAATAAAAGTCAAGTAAAATAAAATTAACCAGGATGGAGAGGGAGGGAACAAAATGTGAACAGGAAGCAGGTGAGGTGTTATCTACTCCAAACTGTCGCACTTCCACTGGGGTCCAAACTAATTGGCACAGCCATGTCATCAAAGCCTTTTGGAGAAATACGTAGGACATAATGCAGGGATTACAAATAGAAAGGAGACTTGGTAGAAATATCCTTTAATGTGAATAGAACAATAGGATAGGGATCATTAAATGCAGAACAAAATTAATCAGTATATAATACTTGACAACCCATGCCCCATTGGATCATGTTTTCATAGACATTTCCCTGAAAACACAGAAGCAGAATAACCAAAGAATAGCCAAAGACAGGCAAAAAAGCAAGAGCAACTTCTAACTTCCTGCCGGTTTTCCCATTGAGTTTCCTTGTGAGAATCTGGCAGGGAACACTGGATATTGGAGATCTGCTTTGGCTAGTGATTAAGACACCAGGCTAGAAAACAGGAGACTGTGAGCTCTAGTCCCGCTTTAGGCATGAAACCAGCTGTGTGAATTTGTGCCAGTCACACTCTCTCAAGCTCAGCCCAATCCATCTCACAGGATTGTTCTGGGGAAAATAGAAGGAGGAAGGTGTGTTGGATATGTTCATTACCGTAGTGATTTCTAAAAATAATAAAAGCAGGACACAAATAAATATCTCCCTTCCCTTCCCCTTGCCAGCAGGAAGGTAAGAGGTTACTGCTGGATGAGCGACCGAGGGAGGGATTGTGAGACTGGCTGAGAATCTGTCTCAGAACACTGACAATGAAGATGACACGACAGTAGCAGCAATGCAAAAGCGAGCAGAAGCCAGTAACACTGAAGCAGCCACAACTTTCCCAACTTTTATTCCTTGGGAGTCAAGGGTCACACATTCTGTAAGCCCATCTGAGGACTTATTATAGTGTAGAATATATTAAGAGAGCCAGTTGGAAGTCATGGTTAAAGGATCAGGCTAGAAACCTGGCACATGAGTTCTAGTTCTGCCTAAGGCACAAAGTCAGAAAAGAGGCAATGGCAAATCACTTCCTTTTTTAAGACATAATCTTTATTGAAGATTTGTATATAAATACAAATGGTAATGATTACAAATTGACTATTCATCCTCCCTCTTTAAGATTATATTACAAAGATTTCTACTATGCCACATTCAGACCATTTTTAATCAATAAATTTAGAAATCATTCAGCAAAAATGGCAAACCACTTCTGAAAAACCTTGCCAAGGAAACTGCAGGGGCTAGTCCAAGCAGTCACCAGACATCCATAATGATTCAAAGGCATAAGTAATAAAATAAAATAAATACATTAATCCATAAACTAACAACATAACAGTAGTTAAACTATTCTAAAATTTGAAATCTCCTAAAATCATACATTCTGTAAAATCTCATTCCCTGTGAATATCATTCTCTATTTTTGAGATATAAAACAAAAGAAAATGATATAAAAGAACTCCATGAAATTCTATCAATACTTGCTTTACCTAGTTCTGCCACCTTTACATGGCAAAATCAAAATAAATTAGCAACTAAAGCATGCTTAGAAAATTAATTTTTACAACTTGCCCATTCTGTAAGAAAATATTAATAGCCTGGTCCAGCAATCACCTTCCTCCCCAACCTGCTCCATAAGGAGAAAATGTGCAGATAATGTGCAGATACCTCAGATGGGCTTACAGATGTAGCTCTTTTGCTAAGGCTCTTGAAATGGAATCCAGAGCATATGCTAACAGGAGCAAACATACAACAAATGAACAACAATTCACCTTTGAGGCCAAAAGCCAACTGAGCCTATGACATTCCCACACTGACTTTTAAAATCAAAGTACCTCCCACTTGTATACATAAACAAGTTTTTTTAAAATATTTTGTTTGCGCTGTACAATAAAAATATATCTAAACCTTTAAAATGTTGGAAGTTATTCACATACTTATTTGGGGTTATTGTTTTTATTAAATCCAATCCTAGAGATTATGGTTATTTAACAATGCACTATTTTAAGAAACCAGCCAAACTGAAACAACGTAACAGATAAACAAGCTAAGGAAAGTGCACTACCACTTTTATAAGAAATAATTGAAAGGCAAAAAATACAATCTAGGAAGAAAACAAAGGCAAAGAAACTAGTGGGAAGTACTAGCATGTTTAGGCTTGAACAGTTCAAAGATTATACTATAATGGAATGCAATTTAAATGTTTATCAATAGGAGACAATAATTGTGTTCAGTTATTAACACATCATTAATTAACACTGGGTAATACAAAACCAATTATTTATGATCATATCATGTACAATTCTGAATGAATTATTGAATCAATTGAATAATTATTTTATGGATAGCCTCAATGAAGAAGATAAATAGTTCTATTTTTCACCTTTTTATTTTTTTACCTTCTTATATTAATATGTATTTGCAATTTTGCATGCACACACACACATGTACATACACATATCTTTGAGTCAGTGTTGGCTCCTGGTGACTGCCTAGACAAGTCCATGCAGTTCTCTTGGCAAAGTGGTTTGCCACTGCGTCCTTCCTAGGGCTAAGAGTGAATGACTGGCCCAAAGTCCCCCAGTTAGCTTTGTGTCTAAGTCAGGACTAAATCACAGGACCTTCCGGTTTCTAGACTGATGATTTAACCACTATACCAACTTGGTTCTCATATATTAAATATTTATATTAAATATTTATCTAAAATATAATTATATAATATATATGGCATATTTATATAAATATTTAATGAAGTGTTATGATACTCCAGATAACTGACCTGTAAAACTAATTCAATTAATTATTCTAAAATCTAAATAGTCCAAAATATCTAAATAGTCTAAAATCCATGCAGTAATACTATTTGGTATTTTATTCTGCTGCTGGAGAATCTTCTGCTAAACATCCCTTACAATTCTCCATCTACATTTACATGATGTAAGCAACTATGGTTAAGTGAAGCATGGTTTATTCCATTAACTTAATTTCCTAGGTTAATATGATATACTAAGCTATAAGCTAAACACATGGATTGGATTTATACAACATGTTGCAATAAATTATGTCTGGCTTTAAGATTCTCTAGAGATAAATAAAATTCAAATGAGTTATCTTTGTATACAAAGCTATATAATGTAAGATAATCTTTCTTAAACCAATATTTCTGGACTATAACATGACTTACATTAACTCAACAAAAGAATAGAGGGAACAGGTTATCTTTTTCCCCCTCTCCTTTATCACCCTACTTTAAAAGAAAACAAAGATGGCAACTTAGTAGACTTCCATCTACAGTTCCTATCTGTACAAGGCCCATATATTCTATTTCCCTCATTTAACACTGCAATAATTAGAATTAAATATAAAATTAAGATCTATAATCTGAATAATATACATAAGTATTTCTGAGTATTGCTTCAAGTTATCTTTGAAGCAAAACATAATCACCAAACCAGTGGTAACACCGGTTGAATCCCACCACTGATTTCAGAGGGAGTGATGCAACAGAAATGTTGACTCACATGTGACTGCCATGCTAAAAGGGATAGGCATTTTCTAGGCAAGAAAATTTCACTTGAGATTTAAAGAACAGCTATATGATCATATAGTATGTGATCAATACAGCCTATATCACGCATAAATCTTCCATTCCATTCATCAGGCGAGCTATCAGCCATTAGCTGAGATTGCCTGGATCTTAACATTATTTTGGTTGGTCCTATTATTTAACTCATTCTTTAGAAAGACATGAAGTCCTACAGTACAATATCTTGCTTGTTTAAACATGGTTTATTGAAAAATTGCAGCTGGCTGGATTCAAACAACATATGAAGCTTGACAATATATACCATGGTTTACAAACCACAAATACAACATGAAAAAAGTTATGTTTCATAATCTAGTAAAATGTGTAATCATAACTTTTAGTTTAAATGTTGCATTGTCTCTTGCTACATTCACTGTCATTCTGAATGATATTCTCAGTTAATATTGTCAAGACTACAATTGTTAGTTGCTCCCAAAACTTTTGAAAACGATTTTGTACTCACACATGTATTTTAAAAAAGACTCCGAACATACCTTAAAGAAATCCCTGATGAGAAAAAAGCAACCTGCTTGATCAATAATTATTCAATATTCCATCGTTGAAGTTGAAATTAGTTTCCAATTTGTATTCTTAGGTGGAAGAAGTAGCTCTACAAGCAAATAAAGAACTCCATTAACAATAGTACATCTAAACCGCAATGATCTAAAAATATCTGATTCAAAACCTTTAGATAACATTCCATGAATAATCATAAACCATGGACACATTTTTAGTTAGCATTATTTCTCGCTAAGTCAAAAAGTAACTGGATCTTATGACACTTCTACATTTTAAATAAAAAAAATCAAAATTGTTGTGATGAATTAAAGTTGCTTATTTTAAATCAAGAAGTCCCTAGTTTAAACTCAGGCGATGCTATGGTTTGCTACTTAGCTATTAACAAATCACATTCTTTCAATATCATCTTTAATATAAGAATAATGTATATTACTTACTGTGATACCAATTACTATAACACATATATTTGAGCATTCAGGAACTGTCATATAAATGCCAAATATTATTTTAAGATGGGATAAAAATATTAAACTGACAAGAGTGTTTAATTTCTTATTTATTTCTGAGATAACTTTATTTTGTGAAATAGCAGATATTTTACTGAATTCACTTTCTGTACATAAAAAAGAAAGCCCAATGTTTCCAAGAGTTCATTCAGTGCAAGAGTTCAGACAGAAATTGTGACATGTATCATCTGCCATAATATAAAATCTCTTGCAAAATTATACTTCAGGTGTATCAAAAAATATCTCATGCCTCATTACTGTTTACAAACTAATAAAGTATGTGATACTCCTAGAGGATAAAACAGCTTCAACTGGCCTTTGGCCAATAGCAGCACCACCCATCATTTTTAGCAGAACACTATGCTTCTTTTCTCCACCTTAAATTGGATAAAAGTTTATCAGAAAAATGAGTGGGTGGGATTATGTAAATATAGGTTAGCCGGATTGTTAGCCATTATAATGTTGACTTCATTTACATATTTAACCATATTTAAATGGTAAAGAACTCATACAACCTAAAAGCCACCATTTTCCTTATTTAATAGTGATATTAAATAAGTATCTACTTATACTTATTAGGGCCCAAAGTCATTTACATCAAAATAAAAGAGTAGATACAAGATACTGTATGTAGGAAAGCATCTCCAGAAAAGAAAAAAGGCAGTATTTTGATTATCTGAAATTAAAAATCAGGAATGAATTTTAATTCCTATCTATATTCCTTGATATAACAGGAATTGATCACATTAGCTGAGATGTACCCAATTCTCACTTTGATAAAGTATAGTATGTTTCCACAGGAGAAGCTTATCTATGGTTAAATAATCCATGATTTAATAAATATTTTGGTTTTATTCAAGCATTAACTCACTATATAAGCTGCATTCACACAGCATGCTAGACTAAGTGGTAAACTAGTTGATGGTTCAGTACGCCATAGTCAAACTATCATTTAATTGAACTATCAATTTAAATCTATATATACTGGATTCAAGCAACAATACATAATTAAAGCTGCAACGAAATACAGATGATGAAACATATGGTAAAGATCTGTTAACTACAAAACTAAACACAGGTTTTTGTGGATATTCTCATTTGCTATAATACTTAGAAATAAATAACAGTTAGAGATGATGATTAATAGTTTCAAACATGCACAATTCTGGTGTTTAATATTGTTCAGTAAAAGATTCTGTCTCCTTAAGAAATCCTGGCCTTTGGCCAACAGCAGCATTTGGGTTCAGCTACAAGTCAAAATTTTCTGGTCTACTGCTAATGGAGGCACACATACAACAGCTGACTTTAAAAAGATACATGGAACGCTGGTGAGTTTTATTTAACTCATATATGTCAACAACAGCCTAAAAGAATTGGGATGATTCTGTTTAGTTCCTATTCTATACAGTACTGCATTATACATGCTCTGTTAGTAACAGAGAAATTCAGGGCTGGAGAGGATAATTTTCCTCTGAATGGCTGGCATAAAATCATTATTTTGAAACACAGAATATCACTAGAACTTCACAAAATTATACTAGCATCATCTGTGACACTGCAACACATTTTACCCATCATGTTTAAATTCTGCTATGAAGAAACAATTGTTTTCATTTCTTTACTAAAGGACACCACAGCCACCCCTACCGGTAATTTCAAACTCTGCTAGACATTTCTCCATACTGCTAAAGGTACCAGAGTTTTCTGAATTCCTGATATATGTATTGTATACCTTTCTAAAGCAAAAATACAAGTAGCCAGATTTATCTACCATAGTACACCTGACCCAGATACCAACATCTACGGTTGAGTTCACAAATGATTTCACTAGCAGCAACAGAAACATTTTGGAAC
Organism: Hydrophis major; assembly: GCA_033807585.1. Lineage (NCBI taxonomy): Eukaryota > Metazoa > Chordata > Lepidosauria > Squamata > Elapidae > Hydrophis > Hydrophis major. The sequence goes on from CM066329.1 coordinate 228,667,103, forward strand.
GTGATATATGTAGCATATATCCCTCAATTCTTTAAATTCTCTCAAGGCATACCTCAAAACTAAGAAATGTGGATCTATCTGACTGAGTAATTTTATATTAAATCACCCACTGTATTTATCTACAGCCCAAAGGATTTATCTATTTACCAGAGATGCAATAAAATTACAGATTTGATAAAGAATTACATGGAATAGTTCTAAATAAAAATTTCAAATACTATGGAAGTCAAATTGACTACTTATTTCATTTTAGAGATCAGGGAGAGAAATTCCCCAGGTGGAAGGGATCATCCTTTATTTGCTAAAAAATAAAAAATTAAAACTGAATATACTTAAAACATACATTTACTTAATCATAAAACTCACTGGCCTCAGTACAGCTTATTTCCTAGTAACTATTCTAGAACTTTAGGCACAGTTATTTTAAAATAAAGATCATTTAAACATATAACATTCTGTGGGAACACAATCCTACTGATGAATCTAAGTCTGAAAAATTCCTAGGGATGAAAGAAATACATAGCCACAAGATATTAAAAAAAACAACCCTGCAGCATGGGATTAAAACCACATCAGGACAGGGTATATGCAATCAATATTATACACAAATCATACACAAAGATACGAAGAAAAGGTAAACATATAGCAAAAGTACAAATATTTTTTAAAGGAAAGTTTCCTTCTTGTCTGTTTAGCCCACACAAATCTCCATACAGCTTTAAACACAAATTTCCTTCATGCACGGTAAATAAAACACCAGTTTTTTCTGTCTCCCTACCTCATCATCTCTGAACATGATTCACTCTATAAAGAAATTCCATCCATCCTGACTCACACACACACCTGTCTTCCCAACACCAAACACCATAATTGAAATCCTAGAACTTTTCGTCCATCCCAATTCCCCAACTAATCAAACCTCCCCACCCCCCAAAAAAAATCCTTGTTAATACAAAACCAACACATACCTCCTAAGGACTAAGTCCAATTGATCTTATGAAAATTAATGCACAAATTACCGGTATTTAAGATTATAATATAAATCCCAGGCTGAATCCATTTTCTGCTCCAACAACCAGCATTCTAAGCAGCGTTCAGCATGGCAATCCATCCAGGCATACTGTAATCACATGCACAAAAGCCGCCCAGGCACCCCTCCTCCTCTTCTTCTTCCGCTCTCTCTCATTACTACCCATCCGCTTTTAGGAGGGAAAAATCTTTATACTTATTTCTTCTTACCCAAATGTTTAAGGTTTGGGTCAACGACAAGGGGAATGCATCTCTCCATCTCCGTGGACTCCTCTCAAACAAACCCCATGGACACGGCAAAGGAGCTGGAGGATGCTCACTGCATTCAAGAGAGAAAAGACCCCCACCTCCTTATAAGAAAGAACTTCCGGGTAATGGTGAACCTTATAAGCAGGTGAAAAACAATCCTCTCCCTTCCACCTCTATTCAGGACTGTACTATTCTAGAGAATCCCCCCCCCCCCTCTCACATATACACACACATTCACAGAATGGAGGAGGGGAAGATGGAAGCAGAGCAAGCCCTCTTGGAAAGCTTGATATAGGAACAAAGTGTTAATGAAGCAAATTACTGGGAGAAACCATCTAATCTCTGTTAGAGTGGGAGATAGAGATATATTACCCAGATATCAGAGAAATACGTTCTTTCCAGTGCATCACTGTGGGTATGATGGCAGTATAGTAGGTCATTTGTACACATATATCTAATTAATGTAGTGTGATTAAAGATTCATTAATACTGAAGAGATATCTTGACAACCAGAAGTTCAGCAAAAACATGCATACTTGTACAAAAAAACTCTTAAATACTAACATCTTTATATAAAAGGAGCAATTGCAATATGCAAATTTATCCAGAAACAAAATATATTTGCATCTTAAAAAATTTGGGAACAGAAGGTTCCAGAGCAGTCTGGAATATTCATTTTCTTTCCAAACCATGCCATTACATCAATAAACAACCAATTCAAAGATATAAAGTGAACAAATCTTTTCACTCTAGAATTTTAAATCTGACATAGCACTTTTTTACAATCTTTGCTTGATAAATTATTGCTAAATTATGTACTTAGACTGGAATATAGCTAACTCAAAATCACAGTTTTCAAAAAGGGGTCTAGAAAAGTAAGATATTTAAATCTATTTACTCTCTAGGAGGTAAACAAAACTTTGAAGAGAAAATTATTAAATCATACAACACATTCATTGAGTGCTAGGAGCTCAAAGCACTTCCAAGAATAAAGGTACATATACTTCTGTATGAATTCTAAGGCTCCAGTTCCTAGTTAAGTATTGATTATGTGCCATCAAGTCATTTTTTACTCCTAGCAACCACACAGATGTATGTCTATTTTAAATTTTATTTTATATTTTATACTAGTTCAATATACTCATGAGAAATTAAACCAATTGTGGAACAGATTATTTTAAAATTATTTTTACTATAGTGCTTATAAAATCAGTTCCTCCTCCTTTTCATGAAATGGAAAAATGCTAGAGATTATGCCTATTGTATATCTCTGAAAATAAATAAAATATACTTATTTTTATTTTTTATACTTTTATAATTAATAAAATATATTTTCTTTTTCAAAACTCTTATTTTATAAATAAGATATTAAAATATTTCAGACTAGGAAATCACAGTTCAAAACAGTCTTTAATAGAAAATCTACAGACCAGACAAAGGAACTATGGTGCAACAGACCATCTACTCCATCAGGAGTATAAAAATGGCAATTCTATCATCAGTCCATAATCAAATCTATATGGCTCCTTTTTTGTAATACACTAAGATATAATCCATGATTTATAAACTGCAGTGGCTATGTTCACACTCTTTCCCAAAACACTCAAACCACATTCTGGCTTAACATAACTTGTTCTCACAGTACACTATATGACAAAATGAAATTTATTTTAGCATTGCTTGCCATATTGGTTTCTTAATCATGTTTTATGATTTGCCATGTTTTTACAACCTATATGTATAATAGGCTTTGAATCCTGTCCTTGAACATTGCCCAGAAACCACTACAACATTCAAGAAAGTACTATATTGGTACTAGAAAATTACTATGCAATCAATTGAGAGAGGATACATTGAGTCAGGTTGGAGAGTACTACATATTGCAGGGTAGGGCAGGAGATACTTTTGACTCCTAACTCTCTGGAGAAAGCTCTAATTCTGGGGAAAGGTAGAAGAGGACAACCAGGTACAATCCTGCTTTGAAGATGCAGCAGAGGGGCTGAGCTTTGCAGGTAAACTGGCCAGCAGACCATTAGACTCTAACGAGCAATAGCTCTGCATATCAGTGGAAGCTCAGCATGGCTTAGTGTCCTCAGTCCCTGAGAAAAAAAGAAATTCAAACTCAACTTTTCAAATCTCAGCTCTGTGATCTTTGTTGTGCTGTGTTTAAAAATCTGAATTAAAGTTCATTGTGTCCGTTCTCCCTCTCCTTGGATTCATCATCTGTGCATTGGATTCCTGGTTTTGACTTTGCCAAGATTGTAAGTAATATTGATGGTGTCATCACTACATTATAGTTTTCAGGTGTCTTTTTAAAAAATTCTACCTTATTAGGTCATCTATTTTTTGTTGCTAAGATGTTTTGAACAGTATGTATGGACCAGAATTCATTCTTTGTTATTTCTTCCTCTTTCCCATACTGTTTTTTTCTCTTGCTGGTCATATATAAACAATTCTCAGTTCTTGGCCAGTTGCTTGAGTATTAGTCAAATACAGTTATGTACAGAACCCAGTAATTAAAGGGGGGGATTAGTCTGATAATGTAAGATAAAAATAGAAATTTATCAGAGAATTCTGATCACTAGGTGCTTTCACTTCATCATCTTGGCTACTCTTCCAAGCCTGTAAGCCTTCCATCTTTTTTATTTAAATTTTCTATTATTTTTAAAATAACAGAAAAAGAAAAAAAGGGACAAAATGCAAAAATACATAACATTATAAAAAATGCACAAGTTCTTACAAAAATATACAGTTGTCATCTTTAGATGCTAGTAAAAAGGACTGCTTCCCTCTAAAAGTTTACCAGATTTATATTAGCTACCCATTGCATAGATATGGTTCTGGTGATATACAATTAAAAAAGCCTGATCGGTGAAGATCAGCTCCAGCAGAGAGCAAAAGACGCATCTCAGAAAGACAATAACAGTTACAACTTTCAGCTTCCAAAAGTTCTGCCTGAAATTTGCTTATTACTGGACTGAAGAAGCAAGCCTCCAACCTGCTTTCTTGTTGGGAATTCAGTGGCTAATCATTTCAAATAAATAAATATAGAAAAGCATAGCTATATCCCAGCATCAGAAAATCCATCCCAGGATTTTTGTTGCTACTCAAGTCTGTGGAGTATTTTTTTTTTATTGCTGCCTTTTTTATTGTTGGTTGTTGATCCAAAAGGATATAAGCTATCCACCACTTCAGTATCTTCAATATCAGTTTTAAAGCTAGTTGTTGTTGTCATTATTTTGGTGTTAGCCCTAATTATTCTCTTTTCAGTGAATTTGGCCCCATCCCTGTTTGCCTTTGGAAAGCCCTTCAACCTTGGTTTTTCCATCTACCCTGGAGATCCCATGGTGAGCTTGCGTGATGGTTAAACAATGTCAAATGAACTCCTGCATTCTGCATTTTTTATGTTTGCCTGATTTATGGTTTTAATTGTATACTGCCCAGAGTCACATTTTGAAAGATGAGGGCTATATATATTAAATAAAATAAATATTTTTAAATCCTATTGGTCACTCTTTAACAGATCCAAGATAGAAACAAAAAGCTAGCATTTTCCGAGAAGATATTACAAACATGTTATTACATTGATCAAACACGGTAAGTTTTAGGGCATAAAAATTACAATATTAGTACTGACAATATATTTTTCTTCTTTAATAGTAAAATAATAAGTGAGCATAACTGATTAAACATGTGTCTGCCACTGTGAAAACCGGTTTCCTCTAAGCTATTTAAAACAAAAATGAGAATGTACAGAATGTTATCATATTTTGATCACTAAATTCAAAGCTTTCAGAAGCTATTTTAGTTCTAGACTTTAGAAATCTACGAATCTTTTTGTTTTAATATACTCCATTAGAAACTTCCTTTTCTACAGTATTTTTCTTCCTTTTCTACAGTATTTTCCTCTTTTACTTGTCTAATTTGGGAAGATAACTTGTCTCCCATACAGATTACATATGTGCTCTATGTGAGACACACACCAGTGTTTGGAAGCATTGCTATGGATGATCTTATCAGTCAGTGTGCATTGATTGGTTTATAGGAGCATTCTCTTGTAATGGTTTGTAGGAATGTCCTTGAGAGGCAATAGGAGAAAGAGCTACAGACAAGGCAACAGCCAAATAAGAAACATTTCAGCCCATGGAAAAAATGGGAGAATGGTAAGCATCTCAGAAGGACCTTCCCTAGTTCTGTGGAAAACAAAAGCAACCAAGGAGAGATGTGCTTTCAGACTTGCAAGATTCTGTTACTGTAATCTCACAATTACGTTAGCACTCATGTTTTTGGTTTCTTGTCTGGATTATGTGGAAGTGTTTGGCACATATGAAAAACATTCAAACACTGAGGACAAGAAAATAAAATGAGAAATTTATGCAAACAGTGAGGTAGTACCACATATTTCAAAATATATGAAATAAAAAGAAAATGAATATGAAAATGAAAGTGATATGAAATCCCTTCCATTGTAAACTTTAGAGAATAAATTTATCAATTATCCAACTGTACTTTATCCTGATATGCTGTACAAATTCCAGCCTGCAGAGTTAGTTGATGGTTTTATGTGTTATGCTAATCCAGAAAATTGAGGCAAATAAATTATAATTAAGTTTCAATGTACTCGGGCAATTAGATCAATAAACTATGGACCAATTTCTCATGGGTTGACATGTTGTTCAAACCGAATTATTGCTTATTTTATATTATATGATTATTCATTGAGGAGAAACCTCTGCAGTGTCTGAATATCTAAGGCACTATTGTATCCTACATCTTTTAATCTGCAATTCTACAAAAAATATACCAAACATTTTCGTTTCTATTATGCTGGGACATTATTTAAAAAAAAAACCACAATAAGATATGAGGCATGTTGAGATATAAAAAAAAAACAATCCCCCTTCTTGTAGGTCTTTTTTTTTTTTTAACAAAGCAGTAAATCCCATTATTGAGCAGCAAATAAAACATTGTGGATAATAAATGGGTGGATGTAGTAGAAATACCTAGATATTATATCCATTCCAAAAAGGAAAGTAAGGACTATATGGCTGCTGTCAAGATGTAAACCAGTACCCTTTAGTTGCTCTCTGGGATAAAAAGTAAGTCCTTTCAGTTCATTCACTTACACCATCTCAAAGTTCCAAAGAGGCAAACCTCACCTTTCAAGGTCAACATTGTTTTTGTTTTATTCCTGGGAGCCATCCACTAAAGACTGGAGCATATACCTCTGGAATTTAAGTTTTATGCACCAAAACTGAACAGAGCTGATAAAGTATATACAGCCGTTCCATATAAGTCCATAGCTAAGTCCTCCATGCATGCTGCTTGCCTCAGTCTGAAGACCTCCCCCAAACTTGAATACATGATATCCTTGATATCCAATGAAGACAACCCTTGCTAACTCCCCCCCCCTCCATTTCTGCTGGCCCAAACCATGCTGGGCAATCTACAGCAAATAATTTCAAGATAAATTTAGGGGCAGAGATCTGCCTTTATATTATTTATCTGATACTACCTGTAGGTGAATACACCTTAGCCTATGACCATTTAATTATCAGTCATTTGCCTTTTGGCAGGGCAGCTGTTCCATTGTGTCAAAAAGTTGGACAGGATGGGAAGCATGGGGAAAGGGTTTTGCTGTCTGCCCTGGGGGTGGGGAAGAGATGAAAAAGTCCCCATTCTTTCTTCTTTCTCCTGCTTCATCTGGTGAAACAAAGGGGGGGGGGGGAGTGGGATTGATTCTTGGGGGATGAAAAGACAAGAGGACTATTTGTTCCCATATTAAGGCAGACATGAAGAAAAAGTCCCTAGTTGGCTTTTCTCTCTGTTTTATGTCAGTGTAAAAGTAGTGAAGAAATAGTGAAGGAGGTTTGCCTTTTCTCAAGTAACTGGAAACCTGAATTTCTCACTAATTCTCTACGAGTGCCTACAGGTCTACCATAAAATATAGACCTATCTTCTACCTAGCCCTAACATATCAGTAGTTGTTCATATTGTATCGTTTGTGCTTCATCCTAATTATTTTCTCCCTATGTATGACAGTCCTATGGCAACCTACAAAATACATTTGCTGTTCTGCCCAGGCAAGGCCTAAAGCAGCTGCATTAAACTCACACAAGAAGTTTTCAGAATGACTTATTCATTTCTCAGCTCGGTCTATCTCACAGATTGGGAATAATAGAGTAAAAATTATATCGGTGGGTTTTTTTTTAAGTTTCTCTGGAAAAGCAGAATTTAACCTCTTCTTTTTTCCTTTCAAAAATGTTCTCATTTCTTCAAAAATTAGATTTGAGTTCCTTGGCCCATATACGAATCCTGTTAAACTCTTCCAAATCGCTGTCATATAGAGTCGTCTCCATTTTAGGTTACTAACCTTTCTCTTTACGGATAAATGATTCCCCCTCACTTTGAGACTCACTCATGCTATTTCCAATCCCAACTAACTCCCATAGAACCAGACACCGCTGGGAGGGGCGGGGCGAGGGAGAAGAGAAGCGCCGCGCGTCGGACGAAGCACAGCGCGTGCCACAAAAAGAAGAAAGGAGCGAAGGGAAACGCCAGCGCGCGTGCGTGAGTGCGTGTATCAAATCCCTCCCCTCTCCCCCCCCCCCGCGGCCGTCGATTCGATTGCTTCGCAGGTGCCTTCGGGGTAACTCCATTGGGCTTCGTTCGCGCAGAGTTTCTTGGGAATGGTAGTATCGCGTGTTTCTTTTGCGCGGAGAAGCATACAGTGGTTGGAATTGAATATCGGCCATTTTGGGTTTGCTTAATTGAGGGTTGAAATTACTATATATGATGGCCCAAGTGCCGCCCAAATTAAACATGTAATACGTATGCACTAAAACAGCATATTAAAATTGTTGCAAGGATGAAATATGTTATAATCCCACGTACAGTGACTGGGCCTACCTCCTGTTGAATTCAATGTGGTTTCCCACCTCCCCCTCCTAGTAGGATTCTTAATATTTTAAACTACATAATGCAGTATGAGTCTACCTTGCTGGGTTCGTGCATTATAAATCATAGTATTTTTTCACAGAGAATACAAATATAAAAAGTATTTTTAAATAAAACAGGCTTTAGGTTTTTTAAAGTAATAAGTCAATCTGGACAGTTAATGATTACTGAATTCAGACCTGAGGTGGTTTTGAAAGAGTGATTCAGATGTGACCAAAGATAAAGCCAGCAAAATGTTAGGAGAAATGATTAGGCTCTGAAATCCCAGGATTTTATTCTTGTACAGAAAAAAGCAGAAAGCAGCAAAGCAAATTAGTTTTTGTATCAAGCATGATGCTATTAATTGGTTAGTGTAAATGTGCTTAGGATAATGGACAGGATTTTAAATTAATATATTTTTCCCTTATCTAGTTTCCTTGGTTTTATCAATACCCAGGATGTATTGACTGTGTAGTGCCTTATTACAATTCATATAATGATCTGTACCATACTCCAACCAATGCCATGGTCCTGTATTTTTAACAATGACAGGCTTTCATGTTTTCGGAATGGCAGTGTGGAAATGTCCACATTACAGTATGTATATGATTAAGTATATGCTGTTATTGTATTTGTGACTGATCCCATTAATATTAGCAAAAAAATTAAAACAGACATTTATTCTTCCTAAGAGTCAGTTTAGTTTAGTGGTTAAGGCATCACACATAAACTAGGAGATTGTGAGTTGGGACTACTAAATGGGACTACCACTTTAGGCATGAAAGCTGGCTGGGTGAAGGCTGGCTGAGTCAGTCATTCTCTTAGCCCAGGATGTCAGACTCAGTCAACAAGCTGGTCAGTCAATTCCTGTCACAACCAAATGGATCAATACTTGGTTGATTAGAAAAAAGCAAACCCTCCAGTTGCAGGAAAATGCTAAGAAGAAAATATATGCTTCCATCTGCAAAACTCTATTCAGCCTTTCATAACCTGGCTCACTCCCTATATATTAGACACAACTCCACTAATTTCCAGTTGCCGTAGTGATTTGGAATGTGATAATTATAGTCCAGGTCAACTGGAAGATATCCTTGAGGAATTCATATAGGACCTTTTCCTTACATGCACAGAGTAATCATATACATATTTAATTAGAATTAATCTTATAGAATTAAGTGGAGCTTTCTCCCAAGCATGGAATGCATGGGATGATAGGTTTAAATTACACTTGGTATTTATTTTATAGGGGGCAGGGGCTGCATAAACCTAGAAGCAGAGTTGTAGTTAATGTCTGGATTTTTGCCTCCTGGCTATAATGCTTAATGTTTATGCAATCATAATTTATTCAGTTCATCTCCTTTTCTGAACTATAAATTGACACACATGAAGTAGGTAATAGATTTGTATAACACTTGGCTGAAATGTGGGCCAGTAGCCTATGTTTCAGCATATTATATGAATCAAAATATCTGAGTGTAATGGGATCAAGTACATTAATGTAGCAGCAATCTCAACGAACAAAGACATCTGACATTTTAAACCAGATAGTCTTTGGATCATTTTGAAACATGGGTGCCCATGGAAATTCATTCATGAAGTTAATTAAATTACTTCACAACGGAATGATAGAACAGTCCTTTATAATGGTGATATGTCAGCTGCATTTGCCATTTCTAATGAGTGAAGCAGGGCTGTGTGTTAGTCCCAGCCTTGTTAAATCTGTTCTTCACTTGCCTATTGTCACATGCTCCCCAGAGTCTAAAGGAGGGAATGTATACTAGATGCTGATGAGACAACTCCCTGATCTTCATTGCTTGAATGCATGGGTAACATGCCTCTATATATTCAAGAAACTCTCTTTGCTGATGACTGTGCTCCTGGCACAAAAAGACAGTGATCTATAGATGATGCTTAATTCTCAGACACTGTGGTGTTCTTCAGGCTGAAGTTCTTTACTAGCCCATGCCAGATAGCAACCCCATGGAACCAAAAATCACTCCTGAGAACATCCGACTGACAAATGTAAACACCTTTAAATGCTCAAGAAGCATCATCTGAAGTGATAGGTTATTTGGATAATCAGCTCTGGAATAGCTGTCTACTTCAGTTGAGTGTTCAGTCAACACAGCCATCCTGAACTCCACAAAGGTGAAAATCTACAGAGCTGAGATTATCCCTTCTCCCCTTTATGGATATGAGTTCTGGACTCTGTTGTCAGCAACATACCAAAGAACTGGAGAAATTTAACTTGCATGCTTTCCACTACACCCTTGGCATTTGTTGGCAAGACCATGTCTCCCACCGAGAGATCTTGGATCATATGCGGTCCACCACTATTGAGTCCCTGATTATAAAGGCCCAGATGAGGTGGGTGGGACGCAACATCAAAATGAATGACTACCATATACCTATTCAATTGCTCTCCACTGGAGATTGGAAAGAGCCCTCGGGGTCATCCATGCTACTGCTACAAAGATACAGTGAAGATACAGTGAAGGAAATCCTACATCACTATGACATCTAGTTAAAGGAACTAGAAGCTGTGGCTGCTGACAGAAACCAGGGACAAGTTGTGCTATGAAGCCTCCACTGACTTTGAAGACAAGTGTGGCCAAAAACTGATAGAAAACTGTGAGCAGTGTCATAGTATAACACCCACAGTTATTACAACAATGGACTACCAGTGCTCTCAATGTGCAAGACTCTGCACTTCCAGAATGGGATTGGAGAGCCACATCCATATCTGCAGATGAACTGCACAACAGTGGCTTCTTTGAACCCAACAGACTACCTTTAGCACAAATCTTAAATATTCCATTCTTTTCTGATTTGTTGTAATCTAGTTCCCATTATCCTCTGCCAGCATGATAGGAATGTATTGTAGCATATCTGGAGGGCAATAGTTACTATTTAATTAATTGATGCAGACTTTCATTATTCTAGTACTCTCTATGTTGAGATGTAATGGGAATTATAATCCAGTATTAAATATAGTAGATTCTAACGTACATGGAACAAACCTTTCACAAACCTTTTTATTACTGATTGCTGTGCTGTTAAAAGTATTATAATTCTCATTAATACTTTAATGCAATTTTCATTTTCAACATAGTAAAATTTGTTACAAAATAGTTCCTAAATCATATATTTCAAGGTTATATGTTTAATCTACTGTGATATTATGATGTGCTTGGTCAACCCAATTGTCTGGGTATGCTTAATACCTGTATGGAATTGCTTGCAGTGATTTCATAACTTAACTACCGTAGAAGGGTAGGCGCAACACTTTAGACTAAAATTTAGCATGTGTTTTGATGTACAGTGCAAACACAATCATTAAGGAATTTTTTTTAAAAAAAGCTTGTTGTGTGTTTGTTCAGGAATAAATTTAACTAATATTCGGTAAAATGAAGTCTGGCTAAATTTGCATAGCATGCTAACCCATTGTTAATTACAACTGAACTAGTTTTTGTTTAAATTCACCCAGCTGCCTAAGTACATGCATGTAATTGCATAGCTGCACAGCACATTAACATAGCCACAAACTGAACAATCACATTTTATGTGCAAAAACAATGTATGATTCTCTAGGGATGTAACTTCCATTTAATTACTTAATCCAGTGTGCTTCTGAGTTTCTGAAGCCATTCAGAAGCTTTCAGGCTAGGAAACATGACTATCCACAAGATTTCAGTGCCTGATCTATCTCCGGTGCTGTGAGGCAAGTATGTGAGAACAATCAACCGATGAACAGCTTGCCTTCAGAAGTTGTGAGAGCTTCAACACTGGAGGCTTTCCAGAAGTGACTGCACTGCCACCTGTCAGAAATGGTGTAGTAGGGTTTCCTGCTTGGTGGAGCGAGGGTGTGTGTGTGTTGGACGAGATCAGGGGTGTCCAACCGTGGCAACTTTAAGACTTGTGAACTTCAACTCCCAGAATTCCTCAGCCAGCAAAACTGGCTGAGGAATTCTGGGAGTTGAAGTCCACAAGTCTTAAAGTTGCCACGGTTGGACACCCCTGGACTAGATGACCTACAAGGTCCTTTGCAATTCTGTTAATCTGTTAACGTTCAAAGAAAGTTTAAAGCCCTTCAGTTGGCCATTGGATGAGTATTTGGCACTTGAAGTCCCTTATGAAATATAGAACATTATGCATATAAACCGCCAGGTACAAAGCAAAATTCGAACTGTTCGATCGACAACATTTGATGAGAGGAGAAACCGCGAAGCTCTGAGGTGACTCTGCAGGCGTTTATTTAGGTCTACTTTTTTCTTCTTGACGAGTTAATCGATTATTCTGGGCTTGACTTCCGGCTGACTGCGGCTGACATGGCGACGCCGAAAGAGGAGGCACGTGGCCTTTTCAGGCAAGGCGTGCAAGCGGTGTTGGACGGCTGGGCTGTGTTGCAGGTTAGGACTCCTTCCATGGGTGCGTGGGGGAGGGAGGGGAGGGAAAGTGGGTTGAATACAGAATAAACACTATTTTTGAGCTTGCAGGTACATGAAAGGCGCATTGAGTATAGCAATGGGAAAAGTAGAGAACAACTTGTTTGGAGGGGCGACTTCTCCGCCTCACCCGGACTTGGCAAGCAAAAGAAAAGGCAAATGTCATTTCTTAGTTTTGGTTGAGTGGGTTATGCAATGGCAGCCAGGTGAGATAGGCTACTGCATCTGCCTATAAAACGTCGATGGCCGCTGAACGGCAGAAAGATAGAGAAACTTAGTGATTATCGGAATTTTTGCAGCCCCAGATATGGTAGTCCCCAGTGGTGGTAAATCTTAAAAATCATAGATTACCGTGTTGTATAAACACTACCCCTTACGTTAAGATACGAAGTTGTTCAAATGTAAATGGATTTCATTGGTGGTAATGTGTATAATGAATTGGTAGATGAGATTGCTTTTAGATTGGTTGTGTTTATTTAATGACATTGTGCATTCAGAATCAGATTCTATGGTTGTTAAAAACTAAGGCTCTTTCCTTAGAGCCTTAGGGATCAAGCTTAATTTGATTCATTGACTAGGTGCCACCAGGTTGTTTTTGACCCCTTGCAACCTCATATTTTCTTCAGGATAACTTGTTTTGTTTTTTTCAGGTCTTCCAATGATACACACATGGCCATTGTAACTGAATCCACCCGCCTTGCTACTGATAACTTAATTTCCTTTTTGTTTATTTATGGAACTGAAAATCATCCATATATATATTTCTTTAGAGCTTAGCTTGTTACTGCAAAAGATATAGTGTTGTTATGTATTGTTTTGTACCCACAGCATCTAAGTCACAAAGCAACTGATAGAAGTTTAGCCTAATATTTTGTGTAAAACTCCCATATGTGTAAGTTAGTTTATGTTTTACAGTGTCATATGAACCTAAGCAGTTTGGTCTAGTTTAACCCTGAATAAACAAGTCCATTGGAATTGTCTTGCATATCTATCTTGCTCCTCCTCCCACTTTTATTGTGTGCGCCTTTAAATCAATGCTGATTCTTGCAGACTGCTTTTAAAAGTCCCTGGAATTTTCTTGGCTAGATTGTCAGAAGTGGTATGCCATTGCTTTCTTCCTAGGGCCATAGTTACCCAACTGGTTTCATGCCAAAAGGAGGACACAACTCAATTTCTAGTATGGTGCTTTAATCACTACATCAAAGTGGCTTTCTTTTTCTTTTTCCTCCCTGCTTATTTCTGACATACTTGTGGGGAAATTGTAGGAGGAAGGTGTGTTGAATGTGTTCCCCAACTTGAGTTATTTGTAAAAACAATAAAGATGGGATACAGATAGTATTAAGGCAGCAAATTAGTGCTCCTAGACCTGGGCCATCTAGACAACCATTGTCTTTTTGATTTTCATTACTGCAACTTGCAAATCTTCTGCATTTTCAGTTGTCAGAGTAGCATCACTATGCATTTAATGTTTCTTCCTCCATTTTCAAAGCCTTCCTCCATTTTCAAAGTCTTCCAGTCCATCTTCCTTGGCTATATTCTGCATATAGGTCGAATAGTTAAGAGAAGAGTTATCTCGCATCTTGTCACCCTGGAATCAGGTTAGCTTCACACTGAGACTTCCCGTTCTTGCATAGGTTTTGTATGAGGACATGAAGGTGTTTCCAGATCCCCATTTTCTAAGCACATCCCTCAGTTTGACATAGTCAATATAATTGAAGGCTTCTCTATAATCAGTGGAGCTCATACTGACTTTTTTGCTAATTTGTTTTACATGCAGCAGCAATAATGGCTCTTGCTCCTTATCTTTTCTAAAACCATCTGGTATCTCCTGTCCTATGTATAAGTCTGTTCTGCATCAATGTTCCTAAAAGCTATTTTGCTAATATAGGAAATTAAGAATATTTCATGACAGTTGTATACTCTATTAAGTCTCTGTTTCTGTTTCCTGAGTAGGAAATTGATCGTTGGGCTAAAAGTGTCCAATTCCAGTCCATTTCAAGATGCTGACACCAAATATGTCAGTGTGTAATTGATTCATTTCAGTTTTTACCATGTTGAGCTTTCCCATGTTCATGCTTCTTAATTTCCATGCTCCCACCATTATTCTGATTTTCAACTTCAGATTTATTTTTTCTTCCATGGCAATATCAGAATTAGCCATCGTAGAGGTTTTAATCTTGCCACTTCATAAATACCGTTAGTACTCCAAGGGATCTTCAGTTTTTCGTCAGTAGTGTTGAGTGCCAGTTGACATGAGGGAGCAATCTTCAGGTACTAGAGTGTCAATCAGTTTTTGTCTAGTCACATGGTCTTCTAGGTAACATACAGGAGTATGGTCAGTTCTTGATGTTTGACCACAATTGACACAATTGGGAGAGTTGCAGTGGTGATCACATGACCCTGGAACAGTGCAATCATAAATAGGTGGGATTCAACCGTGTTACTACTGTTTTGGTGACTATGTTTTGTGCGCCTGATGCGCGCGCATGTAAAAAAACCTTAAGCTGTGCCGCTCGGACAGCTGAAAGGTGCGCAGCATTTGAAAAGCCTCTTTTTTTCCTGCTTTTTCAACCTCAGCTGTGCCACTCAAAGCAGCTGAGGTTGAAAAAGCAGGAAATAAAGGACAGGTAAGAGCCCAGGCGGGCAAGTGGGCCAAAGACCAGCAAACAGAGAATCGGTTCGGGGTCTGCTGCTCTTCAGAGCTACCGGTTCTTTAGAACTGGCAGAACCAGTAATATCCCACCTCGATCATAAATACATGCCAGTTGCCAAACATCTGACATGACCATGGGGGTGCTGTAATGGTCATAGGTGTGAGAATCAGTCATAAGATACTTTTTTCAGTTCTGTTCCAAGTTCAAACAAATGTGTTACTAAACAAATGGTTATAAGTCAAGGAGTACCTGTAGTTTACCATTGCCTTTTCCTGTTCAGTATAAAATGATGCCTTTGCCCTTGTTGTTAAAGTGTTCATCCTATATATTGTAGCTGCCTAGTGTAGAGTGGTACCTATTTTAGCTGGGAAGCTAGGATGAGCTTCGTATTCTTGACAGACACCCCCTGTGTTCTTCCCTCATTCCTTCTGATCAAAGTGGCTGGTGACTGCACTTGGGGAGCTTCCATCGCCCAAAAGAGACTGCCTAATGGCGAGGGGACACGGGCAGCCATGCCTTGCCCCGAAGCGGCTGGGGACTCTGCCTTCGGGGAGCTTTTGTCAGCCGATAGAAGCGGCCTTGCAGTGAGGGGAGTGGCCACCTAACCCCAGCCTGCCACATTGAAGCAGCACAGCAGGACTTGAAAGGACTTGTGATAGGCTAAACTATGGGTTGGCTAGCTAATAATAATATGTTATGGCATGCAACCCTAGCCAGTCTGTTTATGAAGACTGTGATAAATATTTAATTCTTCATGATCAACAAAGCAAATGAGAGAATATAATAACTTCACATACAAATACACTATATAAAATATTATGTCGTCTGGACAGAAATGAGGAGAGAGGAAGTAACTTTTATGTTGAGGTGATGACAGTAAGATGTTAAATTATTTATCCAGGGAATGACCTTAGAAGAAATTGTACCATCTTTCACCAGTAAATTTGGTTCACCATAGTTATATAAACCTTGTTCCAGCTTGGTCAAAAATAAAAGCATTTCAGTAAACAAATGCATATTATATTATTACGTAGACTAATGATACCAACATATTCAAAAAGTGAACTTTCAACTTCAAGATACAACTCATACTCAGATGCTTTTCACTGTTTACATTTCCCCATTCTGTGCATGTGTTACTATGCTATACATAGTATCCTTATATGGTAATTTTCAGTTATTCTGAAACTATTGGCCAAGGAGCTAAGCTCTGTAGTAAAAGACACAGCTTGTGTGTAGCTAACTAGTGAGGAGCAGTTAGCTAGCATGCTCCACTTGAGAAAATTGTTTAGAAAACATCTGGAACCACTTTTCACACACAACAGAATTGGAAACTATAGTGATTTAATAAAATCAGACTGATCATGAGCAAAAGGAAAGTATAGATATATATATAGATATATATATGTTTTCTTAAGTTTTCGCGGATACTTACATGTCTGGCATTCAGCTTTGTTCGGGTATTTTCCCACGTGGTGCTTTTAAAGTTGTAGCAACGTTTCAGCAGAATCTCATCTGCCATCATCAGGCTTCTGTATGGTGTTTGTATGGTGTTTGTCTGTATGGTGTATATATACACGGCATTCAGCTTTGTTCGGGTATTTTCCCATGTGGGAAAATACCCGAACAAAGCTGAATGCCATACATGTAAGTACCCGCGAAAACGTAAGAAAACAAATATATATATATATATATATATATATATAAGATCAATTATGCTCCTTTCCTTGTATTGTTTTTTTAGCTGTCAAGCAAATGACATGAATTTACTTAATCTTATATTTACACAAAGGAAAAGAATGCTTCAAGATTATCTCAAGGTGTGTAGACCTTTATTGAAGCCCACATTGAAGGAAGAATGTGACTTTCCGACTCCTGAATCCAAACTAGCAACATGGAAGATAAATTAGCTTTGTTATTAGAGCTCTGCCAAGGCCTGAAAGCACCATTAGAATTGGCTAGATAATTCTGTGCTATTATTTATTCATGATATAAATTATGCCAATTATCATCCCAAGCAACTCTTTGTTGCACAAGTGCCCAGTTGCTTTTTATGAACATTTCCTTGTCTTTTTCCAAGTGCAGATAGCCGTTGAAAATGGCTTTGGAGGGGCACATAGCCAAGAGAAAGCTGAATGGATGGTGGGGGCTGTGGAGCAATACTTCGAAAGCAATGGTGAGATTCTGTCCTGTTGCTTGAATGGTAGATGGCCCATGATGTACCTGGAATAGGGATGGTAGGATATTCTGATCTTTTGGCCATTCATTGCTAAATGAAGAGCTTGAGCCTGAAATTTGTCTTAAGTATGACACAGAATGGTGGATCTTGAATTTTACATGAAGCCCTTAGGAGTTAGGCTCCTCTCCTCCTCCTACATGATGGACCTTGTAAAATGTGACATTTAAAAACTGAGATAATGCTTCAAACTTATTATCGTTTCAAAAGCATGAACTGGGCTATCACTTTAAGAATAATAACAACCACCTAGTATCCCAGGAACAATATTGCTAGAGGCTCTAGGATCAGAAACCCTATTGTATGTTATTTATTTTAGCAAGTTAGTGGAGTTAATGAGTACAATTAAAAGGCTTGGACTGGGTGAACCGGTAGAAAACCACCACTGGCCTAGAAACTTTAACCCCAGTCATCTTGGAAAATTTTCCTGTGCAGTTCTATTCTTTGACTCTGAGTCCAATCTCTCTGCAGCTGACCTTGAACCAGAGGAGATAGAGGACTTCCTTGCCGAATTGATGAACAATGAATTTAACACTATAATAGAAGATGGAAGCTTGGTTCAGGTATTCATTTGTTGCTCTCCAAAGGAAGAAAAGTGCCGTCTTTCCCTCCCCTCCCACATGACTGTCTATGTTTTCCTGGGTAATGTGCAGTTAAAGAAGTTATATGTGGGTTTAATGGCCCCACACGTAGATAATTTCTCATTCTGTCTTTGAAAGCTTTCACACAGATCAAGAGCTTTTTCCAACATTAATTGGTACCCCTGTTGAGATGCTTCATAAAACTTGTAAGTTGGCATATATGTGTGCGTGTGTGTTAGCATTGAAAATGTGATTTATGACCATTTTTCACACTTAACAACCATTGAAGCATCCCCATGATCAAAATTCAGATGCTTGACAAGTGGTTCTCAATCATGATGGTTGTAGTGTCCCAGGATGATGTGATCAGCTTTTGTGATCTTCTGACAAGCAAAATCAACGGGGAATCCAGATTCACAACGGGGAATCCAGATGAACAACCATATGTGACTAAGTTAACAAATGCAGTGATTCACTTAACAACTCTGGCAAGAAAAGTCGTAAAAATGGGGTGAACTCACTGAACAAATGTTTCACTTAGCAATATACATTTTGGGCTCAGTTGTGATTGTAACTCAAGGACTACCTGTATCACTGTATTCTTTCTTTAAATCTTCAACAGGTGGGGAGGTTTGCCCATACTGCAACTTTATTCCAACTGAATATTGTTCCTTTCAAAACTGAACAAAATGTAGCCTGCATTTGCCAGGAAGAAAAGTTATACTTGAGCCTTTCTCCCATGCCTCTTTTTCTCCAGGAAATGTTTTAAATAAGATTGTGCTGCTTGTTGTTAAAAAGGTGCTTGGCAGAAGGGGAGGGCTTGCTATGCCTGTTAGTACCTCCTTAGAGAAGCTGTGCTTTTTCAAGTGCTTGCACAGCTATGCAGTTTCAGCAAAGTGTTGGTGAAGGTGACAGAATATGACAGCCTTGGTTATTTTTAAATACTTACGTAGATTCAACAACAAGATGCTTATTTTGTTATGGCCAGTGCGATGTAACAGGGTTGCTAATAAGCATCTGTGTGAAATTACTGTGTGAAATAATTAATCCATCTGAGCTCTCATCCATCGCCTAGCAGCAGCCAACTTTATCCCAACTAAACAGAATATATTCTGTTGAACTGTGGCGGAGTCTTTGGTGCTCTCCCATCTTGGTTTGCTCACTGGCAGTTCATTAGCCAACTAGATAACATCAGCACTAGTGATTATGGGGTTTGCTCCCTGGTTGTATGCAGTAGGTTGTTCCTGCCAATGTTTGTGAAGGTGTGGTTTTCTCCTTGGTAGTTCCTTGATGAGAGTACTGCTTTCTGTATGATTGTCTGGTGTTAACACCCATGCTTATCAATGTGTTGTGCAGGGGATGTGTACTAGTCTGTATGTTTCCTTTTTATTATCTCTTGAATGATCTGTAAATACAGTTTATTTTGATGTATCTGTTGATGGCTGATTTGTCTAAATGCCAAATTTCCAGGAATTTCGTAGTATTTTTAAATTTGGCTTGACCTAGAATGCTCATAGTTTCCCAGTTGAAATTGTGGTTGAGTCTGTCCATATGTTGAGAGACTGAGTTTTCATTATGTCTTTGATGTTCATGGGTATACTCTTCTAGTCTTCTGCCTATCTTTTGTAGAGAGTGTAGATTGCTAAGTTTTTTTCCCTTGGGCTGCTGGGTCATTTGGTTTATCTAAGTTATTTTGGAGGATTTTACTTTGTATGCTCTAGTGATGTCACATAATTATAACAGTGTGTTGATTTTTTTCTGAGAGTTTTTGATGCATGCTAATGTTCTCCTTTTTGTAGGAAAACATTGTATTGATTGTGCTATAATGAATTGAATGGTTAGGCACATTTTGATAAAGTTGAGTGGGTATCCAATCACTAACATTGAGTACATAGTTGAGTAATGAAATATCTACAAGCATTGCAACCAAGCTCAGAGAGCATCAAGGACTCTACAATGAAATGTCTGAATTAATGTGTTGCATTAAGGTATAAGTTGCTGACTGAGCTACAATTAGTTGGATGAGTGCATCATGCTAAATCCCATATAGCAGTTTTTGACTTATAACTGGTCACATAGATATCCCTCAAAGATATTTATGATCCGGTTCCAAAATTCTGATGGTCACCTAAAACTCATTTACAGCAATTGGTAGTTGCACAATCATGTTTTACCATTTTTTCGCCAAAAACTGGCATTTACTTCCAAGTTTTCAGCAAAAACATTGTTCCCCCATAGCGTTCATTTTGTGACTTCTGCAAAAAAAGGTAGTAAAAATGGGTCCCATCACATGGTGACCTGTTTTGTAACTGCCACAATTTACAGCTGTAATAAGCAGGCTCCATATGGCCCCAAGTCCAGGACTACCTGTATCCTAGCCAAACTAGTGCTTAGGATTTAAAATGGATCTTGCTTCTCCAGCTGACCAGCTGACCACAGTGGGGCACTATTGCTCCATAAGGAAGCATTGCAGTTATGAAGAAGAAAAACCAATTGAGCCAAGTGCTTGTAAAATGCTATGTCATAGTTTTGTACTGTAGATGACAGTTTCCTGGAGAAGTGTAAGACTTAACAAAAACTTAGTGGATGCAGAGAGCACACTAAGCAAATTTTTGGCATAACGTATTAAGCAAATGCAGCCATTGTGGCTTCTGAACTATTTATGGTTTACTTTTGTAACGGTTTTGGGGCATGTGGAGCGCGAAAGACAAAGTTTATATGAACTTATGAGTCTTAAATTATATTTAGTCTCTTTTGGACCATAATCTTTAAAGCTAATTATCTTCGATTGCTCAGAATCAATGAAATAGAAAGCTTTGCAAGTGAGCTGCCTCCACCACCCCTCCACAAATCAACCTAGCTATACTTGAAGGTTATTGCCAAAATTGATAGGTGTGAGCTTCAAACACTCTCTCTGAAGATTACAACTGAACACAGATTAGAAGGATGTGAAGTTTGCCAGAAAAACGAAGACAGTTTTCATCCAGTAATATTACAAAGGGAGAATCTCTGATTTAAAATTAAGTCTTTAAAAGAGCTTCCTCCTTGTAGAACGTCTGCAAATACTGTACTTACACTGAAAGATGTTTATAACTGAACTGATAAAGGAAAGGCAGAGGTATTAGAAAGGTCCTCATTAAAAAGAGCTACAAACAAGAGGCTGTGCCCAGCAAGTGAAGATATTGATGTGTATATTAAACCTAAAAAAAAAAAAAGGATTACTGCTTTTTCCCAGAGGGTTAGCCCAAAGAAATATTAATGACCACAGTTGTGACATGAAAGAAAATGGAAAGGAAAACAACATGTCATGTGAAAGGTCTTTTGGTCCTTATTGTTCTTGGACATATATGTTAACAACCATGTAGGTAAGAGGATCTCCAAGGTTGCAAGTATTATGAAGGAACTAATTATTGCTAAGACAGCTCGAGACGAGCAGAATACAAGGACAATAGCATTCATGTGGTGGAACCATGTACAATAAGATTTCGGTATGGCCATTATATTTTATTCAATACATAGCATATTGTGTATACAGCCACTCACTGGCCATGCATTGCTCTAAACCATAATATGATTTTATATGGTTTGAAAAATTGTTCTGTTTTGGCTTACTCAGTAAACTATGATTTATTTTAACTGTCTCATTTGTCTAGAAGGCATTTGGAGAAAACCCAAGCTTAAAGCCATTCTCTGTTCCAGAATTAACTTTATGAGCCAATGATTATCTGGGAGACATGGGGGAGATGAGCTAGAATGAAAAAGGGGAGGACAACAGTATTTTAAGTGTTGGTATTTTTGGATCATTTGAGATATATTTAATGCTGATGAGACTTGCTAAAAAGCCTTAATTGCAAAAATAACTAAACAACTCCAGATGTTCCTTTGGCTCTGAAGGATTAAAATTAGCCTTTACTTGGAAAGTTGTTTTAACTAAGCTAAGCTTTTCTTTTATGTACACCGAGAGCATTCCAAGACAAATTCTTTGTGTGTCCAATCACATTTGGCCAATCAAGAATTCTATCTATCTTTGTACAGTTTGCTTGCCTAGTGGTTCAGTGAGTTTTTGGCTCAGTTGAGTTGCATGAATTGAGCCAATGTAATTTGTCAGTGGTACAGGTGGCATGTAAACCAAAGCCATTTAATTAAATTTAGTAAACTTGGGTTACCCTGTTGTGTAAATATAGTCTATGGGGCATTTGCTACATTTTAGACTCAAAGCTGGATATGTGTATACACCAAGAATTCTATTGTTTTGGCATAGTATTGTGAATGAATTACGCCATTGTTATCAGAAAGCCATCCATGACTGGTACCACATGTGAATCCATCCTATAGTTTAAGTGTTTGAAGCAGCTTCCTTTTTAATTAACATGCTTCTTAGATGTTGCTCATTTGATGACTGTAATTTTAGCCCAAATTTATAAATCCATTACTATGGAAGGATAGTTAAAATTAGGCATAAATTTATCCCGTAACTGTACATGTTTAGTCTCTGATGCTAAAAGAATCAGGAGACATCCATTTCTGGCATGGAGAAGAGACCTAGAGGAAACTGCTTTTAAGTTTGACGCACTTTTCTTCACTGGGGGAAGGGATGCTGGGCAAAGCCTGTGATTTATCTGTTGAGCAGCCTTTTTTTAATCATGCAGCAATGCTGAGTTAGGTGAGGCAAGGGGTGGTGGGATAGACTAGTTTATGAGGTGATTGTTGGCCCTTCCAAGGTAATGAGCAATCTTTCCCTCTTCCCATGCTATAGGTAAGCCAGCAACTGTGCCTATTTTTCAGACAGAGCCATCAGGGAAATATAACAGTAATGCATGATGCCATTATCCACCTGGCACAGAAGAAACAAGAGGCTAGGAGGGCAGCTGCCAAATCTCAGCCAGCTGCAGAAAGCAGCAGTGAAGAAGAAGAAACAGAAGAAGAGGTATTGTATACATTCTTCTGAAAATTAAGACTGACCCTATAGAGCAAGCTGCATCCAAAGTGACTTTGTAAATCTGAACAAATCTGAAGGCTTTGGGATACGTTTGCCATGGAAGAATTATAAGCTGATTCTGAAGCCAGACAATTCTTAAAATTGTGTTGTTATGGGATTGTGAGAATTTAGTTTGTTTGAATTAGGCTTCTGTGAGGCTGGTATAATAAGGCTTAGTTACTTGGTACTGAAAATTAACAAAATTTTAAGATAAACTGAAGCTCTTACATTAGGCACTCCGTGTTTATTTTGAGTAAACTGCTGTGTCAATTGTCAGAAGCCAATTAATTTATTCAAGAAATCATGAAACATGAACAGATTGATTATTTTTGCTGTTTCTTCCTCCTTCAGGCCATGGACTGCAGTGCTGGTTCCAGCAGGAATGGAATACAAAGCAATCCATCTCCACTGTCAGGTGGGACCACTGAAGATGGATGGATGTTGGTGACGAGGAAAAAAAAATGAAGGGGAAAAAAACTACGGCAGATGGACAGATGCAGCAGCGAACTCTCTGTGCTGCCAAGCCTTGAATTTTTTCTATAGGGCACATGATAGGCTCCCACAGAAGCCTGGTCACATTGGAAGCACTTTGTTGACTGTATCTTTGCTCCTGACTTAACAGAGGCTGAATGGGATTCAAGTTGGCATAAAATATTTTTAATCTTTAAAGTTTCTTTCCCCTCAAAATCGGAGGATGTTCTAACCTTCCTGGAATTTGAAATGAACATTGAACAACAATGTGGGTTCTTTGACAGAGAAAGTTTTCCTGCTGTGTCCTGTTCATCGATCATCTTGTTCAAGTTATTGGAAGGGAGGCGACTATTTCCGTTCCTTCCAGGAAGGCAAAATCTAACCATCTTTACTACGCAAAGAAAGGACTGCATTCACTCTTACTCAAAGAAAAAAAAAAAGTGTGTAACAGAAAAAATCTTGTATTTAAAAAAAAACAATGAAAAACAAAATACAACAATGAAACAAAAAAGTAAAATGGACAATACACAAATCATGATGGTAGGACACAGGAAGTTTCGGTCAATAAAAGCTTCCCTTCCCCTAACCTTTGCAGTGGCCAGCCACTATACAAGAGCAACAATAAAATATTATTTTGGTAAGATTTTGTATATCCCTTAATACTGAGGCCTTTCTTTAATATAAAAGTTACATGCACTAGTTCTACACCACAGGAGGGCGAAGATAAAAGAATACCATGGGTACCAACAGCAATAACAGGAAACCTACATAAAATAAGGCAAAGATTTGTTTTTCTTTTTAAAAATCCCACATATACATACAATTTCCACTCATTTGTGTGTTGAAACAGTACCAGCAAAAAAGGGAGGAAAGGAGAAGGTTCCTTCAGGGAATTTTGAGAACTTCCAAGATAATCCAATCAGGCTCAAGAGAGAGCTCTAAAACGTTAACCATTTTAAGTGCATTGTATCAAGGAGAGGAAGCACCTGCATTTAGTTTCAAGGGAAAAAGAATAACTCCATCTGTTATTGTAATAACCACACTTTGTATGGAATCTCATGCACATATATTTCCTATTACCTAGATCAAGAGTGATCCATGTTAAGCTAGCTGGGAACTTCACATTATTTGCTAATGGAATGCCTTCATTTCTGTCAGGGACAGTATTTTCCTGGGTGTTTGATGCTGGAGACTGGCTCTTGAAAACAGCATGAAGTGTTTCTAAAATTGCAAATCAATACGTATCTCACTAATATTTTTCTTTTTGAGCAGCATTATGAAAACCAAATAGCAATAGCACTTAGACTTATATACCACTTCATAGTGCTTTACAATCTGGGACCTCATTTTACCGAACCCAGAAGAATGAAAGGCTGAGACAACCTTGAGCCGGTTAGGATCAAACTGCTGGCAGTCAGCAATTAAGAGCCTGCAAAACTGCATTCTAAACACTTGCGCTACCACGGCTGTAAGCAACTTTGTGATCTCTCAGTTTGGTTATTGAGAAAGGCTGCTCTTGCTTATACTAGGTAGTTCTCAACTTACAACAGTTCATTTAGTGGTTGTTTGAAGTTACAAGGGCATCGAAAAAGTGAAATGTGACCGTTTTTCACACTTACAACCACTGCAGCATCCCCATAGTCATGATCAGAATTCAGACACTTGGCAATTGATTCATATTTATGACGGTTGCAGTGTCCCAGGGTCATGTGATCACCTTTTGTGACCTTCTGACAAGCAGAATCAATGGAGAAGCCAGGTTCACTTAGCAACTATGCTACTAAACTGCAATGATTCACTATGGGGCAAAAGTCACTTAGCAATCAATTGTGGTCATAAGGCAAGGACTACCTGTACAGTATGTGTTAATGGAGATATTAATACTGCACTAGCACCATATTCTAACATCTTAAGCCAAGACTTTGGCAGTCTGTTCAGCAATTTGGCCCTGGTCTGTATTTCACCAACCCTTAAAAGAACTCCAAGGCAAAAATATATTCTCAACTCTTTCCCCATTCTCTCCCATAGGCCACTTGATTGGAAGTTGCTGATACATTTGAGAACTTCTTTCTGTACCTTTGCTTTGACCCAAGAAGTCTAATCTCCTTAGCCCCATTATGTTCACCAGCCACTGGGAGCATAGACCTGTTGTTAAATAAATTGGGATGAAATGCTGACATTGAAATGAATGAGATTTGAAGTCTCTGGATTCTTGTAAACTCTTAGTTGTATTCCCATTTAATGTATGTAGTCTCTAGCATCTCTACTGTTTGCTGTAGAAACTTTCTCCCATAGCATGTCTATCCTCCGTGATCCTCAGAAAGATGACGTTTTATAGATGCTTTTTAGATCAGTAGTAGGTGAGATATGGCCCTCCAGAGGTGGCAGAACTCTCAGCTTCCATCAGTTCTTGCCAATATGGCCAAGTGATGAAAAGTGGTAGGAGATCCAGTCCAACAATACACAAAAGGATACAAGTGCCCATCTGATCATCATTAATAGTAGCTAACTATAGCTCTCTTTAGCCATTCAATTTAATTGAAAAAGGGCCATTTGGGCATTATTCAAATGGTACCTGGAGGATTTTATAGCTTGAGTTCAGTGGAACTGAAATCAGTCTTAAGATTCCACAAAGTTGTAACAGAAAATTAATAAGGGGATGTATCCAACTCATGAGTTCTTATGATGAGGAACAACTTCTCCTCAAGAGAGAAGCTGTACAAAGAAAGACAAATCTTTTTTTCTTCTTCTCTCAATCTAACCCAACTCAGATTTACTCCCATTTGGCACAACAATCAAGATTGGTAGAATGCCTTCAAGTTATAATGGAAGATTGCCTATCTATCAAATCTGCAACAGACTGAAACATCCTACGTAATCTCAGAGATGGGGAATTAGTGGAATAAGTTATCAAACAAAGAGGCAAACAGATACTTGAGAAAGGAGACTCCCCCATTTTTGTCTTCCCAAATCACAAGTTCAGTAAGTGCTAAATAAGCAGTGGGGGAATTGGAAGAACAGATCTTGGCCCAAGAGGTAAAAGAAGGGGGAAGCATGTTCTTAAAAGAAGAAATCACTTTCTCAAATCAGTTTTTCCATGCATAGAAGAAAACATGAAAGGAACTAAGCTGGAGAGGGGTGTGGGTTACTTCATGCTATGGTATGGGAAGAACTGGCCTGGAGCAAATCTCAGTGCATGTGCTTTATCCCTATGGCTGGGGTATGGCAGAGAACATCATGGCTGAGGACAGGTCAGATGGCTATGGCAGACGCTGACAAAAAGAACGGAGAAAGTGCCAGAGAGAAAGAGGAAGAAGGAAAAATAGTTTCAAGTATACTGGTCAGAGAATAGTGAGCAAAGTCCCCATGTGGGGCAGAGTCCATTTTTCCCAGTTCCTCAGGCCCCTGCCTTAGGTTCTCTCTGCTTCTGTATCCTCATCGGCCTCCAGAATGGAAGGGGGCATCTTTGCTTCTTCTCCGCGGCCTGCCCTGCTCAACACTTCCATCCATCGCTGCCGCAGCTCCTCAGTCTCAGGGCTGAAATACCAACACAGATGGCTCTGGCTGATCCGGAAGGCATGGCGTCGGTCCACCCGTTCGCTGGGCTCAGGAAGGTTTACTTCGAAGCCAATCAGGGGCATCGAGCGCAGGGCTTTTACATCCTGCAGGACAGAGCAGGAGGCACAATGAGGGGTGGGGTGGGGTGGGGTGGATTATAAAGAAGCCCTAAACTGATTTGGTGAGCCGAGATCAATTGCCCTTATCTTTTCCCAAAGGGATTCAAAACAAACTGAGCATTCATACCAGATGAGCCCATTGGTTTTGACAGCTGATTTTTATCTTTGGGCAGAAGGTGACATGAAACACCCTTGAGGTCAGGAGAAGGCACTTAGTGGCCTGAATGCAGCACTCCAGCCCCCCAGCCCCCCCTTTTTTTTTGAAGCCTCAGAGCCCCATTATCATTCAACAGACTTTTGGCCCCATAATTCCAAGAAGCAGCACTCAAATAAGCTATTAGCAAAATAAGTGCACTAGACTAGGCCCCTTCTGTGCTTACCATGCATCCCTATCTGCACTCACCCCTCCCCAAAGATGACATCACTGTGTGATTGCTGTGCACTCTGTGGCTATTAAAAAGAAAGAAATTGCAACCCTTGAGTGTTGCCCTACCTAAAATGTGTGAGTAGGACTCTTACTCTAAACCCTGGGGTGGGGTTAGCATTCTTACACAAAAGGAGATGTGTTGCTGTCTTCCAGGTTAGGTTAAAGTAAGGAAACAAAAGTAGAGGGCAGAGGGGCAGAGAGGCACTCCCATACCTGTGGAGCTCCATAGATGTATAACACCAGAGGTTCATTTTCAGGGATGACAAACCAGCCTTTGTGCCAAGCCTTCCCTCCTTTCTCCATGTAGTGCAAGAAACTGCAGATCACACTGTTCTCTGCCACCACCGAGGCTTGTTTCTGCAGGAAGAGCAGAACGGTAGGTGTTACCCACAAGATCTCTGCTATACCATAAGTGCATGAAAATCTAGCAATTAGAACAGAACTATGGCCCCTTGAGGATATCAACTCCCAGAATTCCCGAGCCAACATTTTCAAAACTTCTTAAAGCAATCAAGGAGCATTTTGTAAATATAGAAATGGCTTGGATCTATTCCAGGGGGTCAGTCAAAGGCAAGACATATGTCTAAAACAACACTGTGTTCAACCATAAGGTTCTAACTAGAAAAAGTAAGAAATAGGACAAGCTAGTGAGAAGCAGGCAAATTGAAGAGAAAATGAGAGATGGGGAAGCGACGGAGTTTCAGAGAGATGCTGTAAGAGAGACACTGCAATCGTAGCAGAAATACAGTAAAGGCAGCCTTAGATAAAAGTACTATTCTTACCTCCAGAATGGATTTTCGGCGTTGGGGTGTGTTGGGATGGGGCACAGGGCTGGCAGGGGAGCCATGAAGCGTTGTGTAACAGTCAGTGCAGACACGGTTTGGCCGGTTGTTGTCATACACCAAGCGGGCCCGGAACTCTGAGCATTTTCCACAGACAACCTGCAGGTGACAACTTGCCATCAGTGGTGGTAGACACCCAAGATCATCTAGAGGAAGTTTTAGGGCTCTTCCACATTGGACCCTTCAACTGCTCTTCTCTCCCATCCTCAGGCAGGCTGGCAAGAAAGGATTTCAGTCTGTTCTCCAACCTTGGAACAATGCTGGGGAGCAAATCTCTCCAGACAATGGTAAAGGTGGTTGCTTGAAGTTGATGGGTGAATTTCTAGCTGCTGCTTCTCTTGTCACCACGCGCCAGGACAGGAGTTGGGTTTCTCTCTACAGATTTTAGTGAAACTATTTAACAGAGTCTCCCAGTCTAAAACAACTTGGTCTTGTGGCAAAGGTGTTAATGAGACCATCTGTTCTTTGCCCTGATTATCGGAGCTATTAGCTAATCCCCATTTCTCCTTTACAGACACCATTTGCAGACACCATTTCCTTCTGTCAGGTAAGAAAACTCATATCATGTATAGTGTTGCCGTATTCTAAATGACAATGAAGATCAACTGGGGGCAAATATATATTTTTACTAACGGGATATTGTTTTAATCTGTGGTTAATCTTTTAGAATTTAAATTTATTGCTTTTGTTTTTTACCTGTACTGATTACTGTACTGAACATTTTCTACTTAATTTCCTTGCAATGAGTAGTCCTTGGAGATTTCTGCTTCTGCTTTGATAAGATCTATGCTGAATAAGTGTTTTTTTATCAGGGCAACCTTGTCTATCCAAATATGGGATGGAGCATACTGCTTCTGCTTTCGCCTTTCAGCCCCAATCCAGGAGCCTTCGCAGGCAGTTGCTTTTGTGTTGAATTTATATTTACCAACTTTATTTCTTTGCCGGTAAATATAAATTCAACACATCTATGCTGAATATTTGACATTTTTGAACATGTCCATTTCACAGGACCAGTAGCCCTTCCCCAAGACCACTGGCAGTGTCTAATCCCATGGGCAGTGATGTACCAGGGGATCATTCCATATACTATAGAAGAGAGTTGTGTCCACTCTTGTTCTGGTACACTGATTGAAACAGATGAGACACACATTCAGCAATGCCTCCGGTCAAATAGTTTGGAATGTCTGCAGTACTTGAAGTGTTTGTCAGGTTGTTTTTATTGTATTTTTTGTTGTTGTTGTGTGTATCCTAGAAGTCTGCAGGGATCGTAGCAGATGAATGAATGAATGTTGGAGAGTCCTCTCTGGGAAGAAAACAAAACATGCAGAACTTCTTGCTCCTGCTTTTTCTACTCACTTGGTTTAAGCAGGTAAGCATGTGTCAAAGTGGGAGGGCCTGGAGGCTCAGGGAATGAGGTAAAGAGCAAGGCAATGCTTCATGTTATGACAAAATTGGGTAAGTTGTAAACAGCTCAGAACACTCAAAATGTACTAGATTGCTAAAGGACTCAAGGTAACCTTTGTACCAACCCTCTCTTCGATTTTGCAATGTTTATTTTTAATAATAATCCTCGATGGTAGCTTGAGCTACATGATAGTGGCTGGATCTAGGCCTCATGTACTATGGCTAAAGTGCACGCCCCCTGACGCTCACATCCCAGAGCAGACAAATCAGCCAGAAAGGCTTCCTGGTCAACACTAAAAAAAACAACCATTGTGGGAGATGAGACCGAAGTAGCTCTTATTAGCACAACTTACTTGCAAAGCTGATAGCTGTACCTTGCCTCTCTCCACAAAGGAAACGGGAAGAGGGGATTCGGGTATGCAGAGATATGAAGAGGAAAACACTCACATGGCCACAGGCCCGGCAATGATGTCTCCGTTTGGTGAGAGCGTTGAAAGGCTCTTTGCACTGCATACACAAAGTCACCTCTTTTTCCCGGATTGGCGTGGGTGCCCTTCGGCCCAACTCACAACCCTGCAATATGGGGCAGGGGCACAGGGAGGGAGGGATAGGATTAAAACAAATCTATTCAAGATTAAAGAAGTCTATGCATATTTCAGTGCTCAGACAAACGGCTAAAATATTATACTTCAAGTTACAAGGGGGGAGGAGATGTAACACTGGCCAATATTTGTGGCTCAGAGACTAATCCAAACTCTCAGGAAACTTCATTTAAAAAAACACAAACCTGCAGGGTCTAGCAACAGCACAAATAATGACTGAAAGTATTTAGAGAAACAATACCTGGTAAAATTGCATACTCTAGAACAGCGTTTCTCAGGCTCAGCCATTTTAAGATATGTAGACTGCAATGCCCAGCACTCTCCAGGCACTGACTGGAGAACTCTGGGAGTCCACTAATCTTAAAAATTGCTGAGATTGAGGAACACCACTCTAGAGCACTGTTTCCCAACCTTGGGAATTTTCAATGTTTGGACTTCAAGTTCCAGAATTCCACAGACAGCTTGGCCATTGAAGAAAACCGAGTTGAAGTTCACACATCTGAAAATTGCCAAGGTTGGAAAACACCCCCAGAGGAATAACCAAGAAAAGTTAGAACTAGTTATGCAAAATTAAGAGACATCTTGCTGATCAGGAGAAAGGTACAGAGGCTGTACAATACCATTTTTATTTTTACGTAATTCTAATGAGCTGCTGCAGCTTTTTTTTGCCTGTTAATTAATTTACATACCGACAACAGCCAATTCTACAAGCATCTGAGGCACAATGACATACGCATTGACACACTGCATCAATACATGTTTGCTTGTCTCACCAGAGATGCATGTGCACGCTCATTCCCTTTTTCATTCTAGCTCTCCCTGATACACACAAAACTGTGACTCACTGGCGAATTAGGCGGCGTTTCATCTTCGCTGGCAAGCTGCTTGAACATTTCCAGCGTCTGTTCATGTTTCTGAATTGTAGCCTGTATCGCCTATAGGTTTAATGATATATCTTTGATTACAAAACGGACACAGGAGAGAAAGAACAGACCTGGGAAGAGAAACAAGGCCAGCTCTTTTCCGTGGAGCAAGGGTAAAACCAGTTTTAAGGAGTTCCTATGTATACAGTGCTCTACCCAGAGTCTGTCTGGCACAGCATGGTTTGTGATGGAAGCAACACTATCTCTCTTGTCTCTACTTTGGTCTTTTTGTTGTAAGAAAGGGAACAGACATAGGTGCAGGTGCAAGGTTTGTCACGTACTAAGGTACATGATCACGTACATGATCTTCATGGGTACATGCCCAATGCTCTGATCTGCATTGCTTGAAAGTAGTCTGTACAGTGACAACACAGACCTTCAAAAAAATTAATCTGAGACAGGGTTACCACCATCCTCTAATATAATCTAGATCTGTGTTTCTCCACTTCAGCAACTAAAGTATGTGGACTTCAACTCCCAACATGCTGGCTGGGAAATTCTGGGAATTGACGTCCACACGTGTTAAAATTGTTGAAATGGAGAAACATGTATCTAGAATGATACTCAGTCATCTGCTAATTAAACGAAACTTAAAAAGACATGGATTTGAATTTTGCACAGAGAGATGATACAGTTGTAACAATATCTGAACTCTTCCTTTGTTTTCTTACTGGTCCATACAAATAAGTCACTATGTGTAAATTCGGTAGCTATATAAATTCATTTAATAACAAACACAGCAATATAGAGCTTGAGCAGCAGTACTGAATTACCTGGATCCAGTCTCGCTTCTCTTCTTCAGTCCTAAAAGAGAAAGATCATTGTTTTCCCCAAGGCATTTTATTGGGATAGCGGCAGTATAACATGGCCCGTCTCAAAAAAAAAAAAAGAGAGAGAGAGAGTACAGTAGTGGGATGTGTGCACATGCATTTTGTCCTGTATTAATGGGACGATTGCTCTATTAGTCTGATTTGGGATTTGATGGTGAAGGAAAAGCAAGAAGTACCGAGATATGAGAATAATGGAATTCCAACTAATGGGATCTGAAGGAAAACAAGCAGAAAAGAAAAATCACTGAGTCGCAAAGATGAGTTGCTCAACAGAAGGCAATTCGCTTACCGTATATACTCGAGTATAAGTCGAGTTTTTCAGCCCATTTTTTGTGCTGAAAAACCCGCCCTCGACTTATACTCGAGTCAGATTCCCCTCTGTGGTGGTGGTGGGGGGATTTTAACAGAGGGAAGATGTAGGGAGAAGGCAAAAGCGAGGCTGAGAAAACAACGCGAGCCGAGGTTGCTTCGGCTCCACTCAGCTTCCCTCTCTCTCTCTCTCTCTCTCCCCGTAATACAGTCAAGCCCTTTCCAGCACGCGGGATCTGCCCCCGCCGCTTTGCACCTTGCAAATGCAAAAACCCCAGGATTTTGCATTTGCAAGGTGCAAAGTGGCGAAGTGAGTGTGTGTCTGTCTGTCTGTCTCTCTCTCTCTCTCTCTGTGTGTGTGTGTGTGTCTCTCTCTCTCCTCTCTTCCTCGCACCAGCGCGCCTTCCTTCCACTGCTACGCGTTTGGGCTGCTTTGTGCCCCCCTCCCTCCCCGGCTGAAACTGTGGAGGCTGCTCCGGAGGCAAGTGCGGTAGCTCCCATACAACAGGTGGTAAAGGAGCCGCTCGCCGCCAAGTCGAGAAGAGCGAGAGAAGGAGGTGAGGAGGTGAGGTGAGGCGTGGCCCAGCTCGGTTCTGCAAAAGGCTGCGCCTGCAATGCCGCACTGAGCGAGGCTGACTAGCGGCGCCCGGGCTGTTCGGGAGTGGGAAGCGGCTGTGCCCCTGGCCGGCCAGGGGAATGGGGACCCTGCCTGAGCGGGAGGCGGCGGCGGCGGTGGGGTCTTTCCAGTTAGGATCCAGGGGCGGCAGCCGCCCGGGCGTCCTCCTCTTGTCTTTCGGCCGGCCGTTTGCAGGGCTCAGCGAGTCACTCGGACTTCGGGCCAGTCTGCGCCGGGAGTTGCCCCGCCGCTGCGCACCGGGGAAATGGTGGCCGCTCGCCTTCGCTGCAGTCGGAGCTCTTCGGGGGCGCCCCTCGTCTTTGTCTTTGATCTGTCTCTGATCGCGGCTGCGATCGCCTCCCGTCAGGGCGCTCATCTGGAGGAGGCGACCCCAAGTGGCCTCTTCTTCCCCATTAACGGGCGCCCGGGGCCCCCGCGAGCTCCTGCGTTGCGCGCTTCCAGCTTCGCAAAGAGACTGCCAGGCTCCCCCACCCCCTAGCCTAGCAGCGAAGAGCTGCTCCGGGGGCAGCGAGACAAAGTGCCTGGCTGCGCCGTGGCGGGAGCCCCCGGAGCAGCTCTTCGCTGCTAGGGGAGGGGGTGGCTGCCTGAGCCTGGCGACCCCAAGCGGCCTCTTCTTCCCCATTAACGGGTGCCCGGGGCCCCCGCGAGCTCCTGTGTTGCGCGCTTCCAGCTTCGCAAAGAAACTGCCAAGCTCCCCCACCCCCTAGCCTAGCAGTGAAGAGCTGCTCCAGGGGCAGCGAGACAAAGTGCCTGGCTGCGCCGTGGCGGGAGCCCCCGGAGCAGCTCTTCGCTGCTAGGGGAGGGGCGGGGGAGGCTGCCTGAGCCTGGTGACCCCAAGCGGCCTCTCCTTCCCCATTAACGGGCGCCCGGGGCCCCCACGAGCTCCTGCGTTGCGCGCTTCCAGCTTCACCAACAAACGGAGCTGCAAATCTGGTAATCGCTTGCGGAGCCTCGGCACGAACCCCCTTTCCCCGCACTCCCCCCCCCACTCCTCTGGCGGCAGCAGGCGGAAAAAGCCCCACTTCCCCCTGGCTTTGATGTCACGCGTGAGTTGGCTTCCCACTCTTTTTTTTTTAACTCTCCTCTTCCTCCTCCTCCTCTCCTCTCCCCTTGTTGTCTGGTCTTCCCTAAGGAAACTCGAGGGCTCACACTTCCAGGTGTTTCTCCCTGTCTTTCTCCCTGTCAATGATCTTTTCTTCCCTTCCCTTCTCTCAGCCCCATCCTCCTTCACCTTTGTCACCACAATCCTGAACAGATGAAGTTTGTACTTCTCAAGAAAGGTTGGATGTTCCTTTTGAGGAGGGAACCTAGTGTGACATCTGTATGTTGACCTACTACTGAGCCGTGGCATGTGTGCACATGCAATGGAGGCATGAGGGAGAGCTGTGAAAGAGATGGTGGCTCTCCAAAACAGGATGTACATGCAGCACATACACATGCTTTTTTCTTGCAAGGGAGAGAGTGACTCTGTTTGGACATACAGATGATGAGGAATCCAGTTTTGAAGGATTTTAACTCTTGTGTTTTAGCTTGGTTGCTGATTGAGCTAAGGTTTTTGAACTTTTAAAGTTATTGTTGATACCATATTGGTTTTGTTGGCTCTCTTTTCCACTTACAGAGCTAGTTTACTGTTTTTCTTTGAAATAAATATTCAAAAACATTTAACCTACTGATGCCTCAATTCATGTAATTTTATTGGTATCTATTTTTATTTTTGAAATTTACCAGTAGCTGCTGCATTTCCCACCCTCGACTTATACTCGAGTCAATAAGTTTTCCCAGTTTTTTGTGGTAAAATTGGGTGCCTCGACTTATATTCGGGTCGACTTATACTCGAGTATATACGGTACTTTGAGAAAAGAAAAGGGGAGAAGTACCTGGCCTGAAGCTCTAGGGATCGCTGCTTCCCTGATACAAGGAAGGTCCGAGGCACATTGAGGCTGCTGGTCTCTTTTAACTACATAGAAGAAAAGAGGCACAAGGCTGTGATGACCCAGAGTGTAACACAAACATAACAAAATCCAAAACATAAATAAATGTCCTTTAATGTCTCCAATTTGGCCCCACTTTTCAATAATACTCGGTTGGAGATAAAATGAACTCAAAAATAGTCTTCAAAAGAAAGCAATACAGTCCAAATTTAATGAGCAGATAGAGGTGAAATAAAAAAACCAAACAAACTACAATGACAAAATTTCCATAATGGAACAAGAGAAGCATTTACCAAACTCAAGGAGATATCAAGGCACAGTCTGTTGGAAGGATGCCAACCAAGATAACCAGACCAAAATAAAACACGTTTTGTTTCCAGTGTTTGCCAGTATGCAGATCCAAACTCTTATTCAATTCTCACACCTGCAGCCTATGAAGAGGATCAAGGCCCCCTCCTCCAGAGGAGACCACATCTCTCCCTTATCTTCTCCTCCCTGCGTGCCCTAGGATGGATAGGGGATGGGCCTGGGTCCTCCTCTGACTGCTCAGCCGGCCTCTGCCCTTCTCCAGCCTCCTCCACAACCTCCAGTCAAACTTCCACTCCCTGTTGTCTGTTCCTCCTCTCCCTCAGACTCAGTCTCTGCCAGGGGCATGACAAAGGCTGGTTCACACAGACAAGTGGACCTTTCCTCAGCTATCTTGTCAAGGACAAGTCCCATTCCCAAATGAATATTTGCATGCATGACAGCTAGCTTTGTGGCCATGCTTTGGAAAAACGGTTCCCCCAATCACGATCCATTTACTTACTTAAAATATTGATCTCTCAGCTCATTTATTTGCCATTCTATCCTGACTTTCCTCTAAGGAACTTGGGGCAATGTACAGGTAGTCCTCAACTTATGAACACAACTGAACTCAACATTTCTGTTGCCAAGAGAGACAGTGGTTTAGTGAATTTTGCCCAACTGCATGACCTTTCTTGCCACAGTTATTAATGACTGAAGTTGTTCAGCTGCTAACACAGCTGTTAAGTGAATCTGGTTTGTTGTTGACTTTGTTGTCAAAAGGTTGCAAAAGATGATTACATGACCCTTGGACCCTGCAAATGTCATAAATATGAGCCAGTTGCCAAGCATCTGGATTTTGATCACATGACCACAGGGGTCCTGCAACAGTTGTAAGTGTGGAAAAACAGTCATAAGTCACTTTTTTTGGTCCTAGTAACTTTGAACAGCCACTAAATGAACTGTTATAAGTTGATGACTACCTGTACAAACTAAAAAAGAGTAGTAAATCCACCTCTGTCACTCTCCACACAGCATGTGCGAATCCATAGTTCCCCAATCTTATTCCAAAAGGGTGAATGTGAATCAAACAGTTTACTTGTGAATATTTAGCTAATTCTCCCACAGCTTCTTCTTGCATTACCTCCATTCCTTCCATATCTATGCGAGCACGGACTCCAAATTTCTGGCCTATGAGACGCAGTTTTGGCACACAGTAAAGCAATCGATCATTGAACTGGAACAAAAAAAAAAAAAGAAAAGAAATAACAGTAAGAAGCAGAGATCTTTTCTGACTCTCCAAGTTTGATCATTAAAATCATAAGCCAAACCAATAGTGGGTGGAGATTCCCATCCCGCCTCTTACCAAGATCAGGTAGCGGTCTTGGGTGGTACCATTCTTAGCTGAAAGCTTCAGGATGTGCCCTTCCTTGATGAGTTCATTGGTGGGATTGACTATGTCTTCCTCACCTCCAAGCAGCTCGTACACTTTCAACAATGAGTGCATTCTTTCCTAGAAGAAAAGTTATGGTAAATCCTGTGTTCGTGGTTGCTACACAACTCTATTGTGTTGAAAGAAATAATATAGTATGAACAATAGTTTGGGAAACCTTTCAGATATTGTTGAACTATAATTCCCTTCCAGCCTCACATCAGTAATGATCGGTTGTGGCCTTGGATTGATTATATGTATTTGTTCTTTAAGAACTGGCTCTCTCCATTGCAAAATTCATCAATATTATTCTGTGTGGTCAAAATTTAAAGCTAGAACTTTTTATTATATAGTGTAAGATGTTTTTGTTTCTTTTTAACATTTAACATTTAAAAAAACATTTCTGTCAATAAAGCAGTTAAAACAAATGGATAGTTTAACATCAGGGTCTGTTTTAAAGTGGTCTAAAAGGGAAGTCAAATTTTTTTATGAGAGACTTAGCTTATGGCACTTTTATGTCTGTTACATGCCCACTCATATAATTACTTCGTTATCTAAGATGAAGCATAGAACTTGCTTTGAATGCAGATTGTCCCAGATTCAACCATAGCATTTCCAGTTTAGAAAGGAACATGTAGTTCGTAATAGGGGGGAAAACAATCACTGGCTGAAATGTTAAACAGTCATCGCAAGATGACTTAAAATTGAGCCAGGAAGGAATCTGACTTGATAAAAACGAACTATATCCAGCAGTATATGGAATTTGATTCCAAAAAGCTACTGAAGTAACTTTCCATGCAAAAAACGTATTGACCAGTACCAGGTACAGTGGTTTGGGAATAGAGCTTACTTAGAAGCAGGAATGAGAATTGTGAAAGAAGAGGATTTGAGAATTGCAAAGAGTAGCATTTTCTGGGGTACTAATAGATAAAGACACAAGTCCCTGATATGGATGTTGATCTGTATGTATATGCAGAGATGGAGGCAGAAAGCTAACACTACAAATGGATTACACAGAACATAATACAGTACGCTATTTCATGTTGGATGAAATCATTTTGCCAAGTATTGTGTCCAACGTCATTCTCCCATAGCCTTGGCTTAGAGGTCTTTGACATCATCTCCACCCGAACACCTTTTTCCTACTATCTACTAGGATCTTCTCTATAGTAGGCAGCAGTGTGGCCAAGAGAAATCACGTGATGAAAACATCATACTTAATTAAAACTGCCTCTGAATTGGGCCCGAGGAACCCTCAACTCCATTCATAGGCAAAGTCTCTCCTCAGGATCTGGTTTGAATCCATTCCCCATGCATTCCTATTTCTAAGGAAAGGAAAATCCAGACAGCTGGTCTTTGATAACTATAATTCTACCCCACACTTACCATTTTGCGGATGGCTGCATTGGAGTGTTCTGCTGCAGTTGCAATAAGTTCCAGGGATTCTATATAAGAGGAGGAGTAAAAAAAAAAAAAAAGAATCTTTGTTATTTTATTGACCTTACTCCACAGGGAATTAAACTCAAGCCGTTCCCCAGTTTATAACCATTTTCAAACGAAAGTCATGCATAGTGGGACCTGATGGATTCCTTTCAAATGGGCTGGGATGGATGGCTAGGTTAGTAGCTAGAAGCCAAACCACAACAGCTCCTAGGAAGCAGTCCCTAACTCCCAGGTGCTGAACTAGAAGCATCCCATGCATATGACAGATTTCAGTCATCTTTTCCAGCTCCAGGAATTCCCATTTTTTTTAAAAAAAAAAAGCCCAAATCTGAAATTTGGAAATGTTGTAAAATTTCTTGATATGTCTTTAATTTCGCCGGAAGGAGAGAAAGAAGGGGCACCTTTTATGGATCCAGAAAGCAGCCTGATGCTGACCACATAGCAGAGTCCTAATGGTGTGGAGATCTGCCATTGTGACTAGCCAACTGACCACTGTGAGTATAATTAATTCTGAACCTGGCTTGCTTTGATCTGCCACTTCTTTCAGTTTTCTAGATTTACTGACTGACTCAGGGATTCAAATAGCTACAGAGGGGTGGAAGTATCTCCCAATGACCCAAGAGCCAATAATGCATTATGTCACATTCTATTTCCCCTCCCGTGCTTGCTGTGGACTAGGATACTGTCTCACCCACTGCCCTGCCTTTCTCCTTACTATCATCCCTTAAGAGCTGCACTCACTTTGGGCATCCTTGCAGTCAGGCGAGTCCTGGGGTAGTTTCAGGAGATAGTCTTTCAGAAGCAGCTCGTAGCGAGGGATTCTCTGGACCGGTTCCAGCATATGATGCTGCAGGGTCAGGTTCCCACATATCTCTTCCCGCTGCAACAGAGAGGGATCTCAAGAGAGCTGTCTGCCTGGCAGCTCTCCAAGGGCCAAATGCTGAACTAAGACCCAGGAAACTGAAGGCAGAATTTGCAAGAATGAGTCAAACATCCCAGGAGATCCATGAGGATTTGCTCTTTCCCAATAAATCCTTCCAAATGCACAGATTTTGTCTGGATCACAAAGTGAAACCTGGACTGTTCCATTGAATGGCTTCCCAATTTATACTGTACAATACTCGCAGGAAGAGGGATATAGTAAAATAATCATCTACCCATCCACCAAGTTTTGTTTTGTTTTTTCCTTTGGGGTACATAAATCAAGCAAAGTTACTCCTCGGCCTATAATATTCTTTCAATATTCAGGATTGTGTCCATTCCCTACATTGCTTCAGCTATTAGATTCTGTTGTTTGTTTTGGGGGTAGGGATGGGGGGCTGGAAAGGAAGGAGAGGCACATTGTTGCCACAAATCTAAAAAGCCTAAACGAAAACACAAGTGACCAACCTGTATTTCATGGATAATGCCCTTGAACTGTGTTGAGCGCTCCATCCAGGTGTTTACCAGTTCCATGGCACGGTCAAAGTTCTTCACATACTCGCCATACATCTTGAGAAAGGGAGCCAGCTTTTGCAGGATATCCCCAATTCGTGGGTGTTGGTCCCTGGGAAAAATAGATACTAATGAGATATAGGAAAGGAAAAGAAACACAGAAACAAGGCTAACAGGAGATTCTTCATTCACAGGTTCCGTTGCACATAAAATGCCAGCTGAAATATGCTGGTTTCTTATTGTGAGATAGAACAAATTCAATCACTCTGGTTTGTGAAACCACTGTTTAGTGTATTGTGTAGGACTCTACAAATGACTTTATTTAGTACTTTCCCATCAAATGGAAAATTTTACTACAAATTTTAACTGGAAGGAAAATTACAGTAAATAATTGTTCATTAGAACTCAAGAATACTAACATTAGGGAGATTCATAATTCTCAAGCTTTCTGATCTCCAAAAATAAAGATGAAAGTAATCTGAAATTATTTTATTATAGCAGGGGTCTTATATATATAATTATTTTATTATAGCAGGGGTCTTCAAACTTGACAGCATTAAGACTTGTGGACTTCAATTCCCAAAATTCCTCCTCCAGTCATGTTAGCTCAGGAATTCTGGGAGTTTAAGTCCACAAGTCTTAAACTTGCCAAATTTGAAGGCCCTTGTATTATAGTATTTGTGACCTGCCCCACACTTAAACAAATTGTTTTAAAAAGTGAGAACAACCATACCACTATAGATAAATATGCACAATTAAGTGCGGCTAAAAGCATGGTGAGATAAAGTTCTTCTACAAAATGCTAAAAGGGAGACAGGTGAATAACTCGAGGGAGGAAGTCCTCCTTCAAAGCATTGGGACCACAGCAGACGCATCACAAAAATAAGAAAAGATGAACATTTCAGGTAAGCTTTAGATTTGCATATTTATAGAGAACTATGACTCCCTGGGACATATTTTTTTAAAAAGGGAGACATTTGTTCCCACTAGAA
Organism: Hydrophis major; assembly: GCA_033807585.1. Lineage (NCBI taxonomy): Eukaryota > Metazoa > Chordata > Lepidosauria > Squamata > Elapidae > Hydrophis > Hydrophis major. Next base: position 228,707,850 of record CM066329.1, read on the forward strand.
CAAGAAGCAAAGCTAACCAGAAATGGTTTCTTTAGTATATTCCCTAATCTGGCACCCCAATTTATTTCTTCAGGAGCAAAAAACAGTTTCAATTTGGTTTACCTTTTATTCTTGGGTAAAATTATAATCCTGTTTTCTGAAAGGAGTGATTAGTCAAGATCCCAGAAATAGACAGGTAGAGTAAGCTCTGTTATTTCTGTTATTCTATTATTTATATGAATGGGGGGGATACTTTTCCGGCCTTAGATGCCTCTGCTCCAAACCCCATACAAGCATATTATCGAACAGCTTTTATTTCCTCTGCTGCAACACTGGCACAGTACCTCCAACATTACTGGTATCTAAACCCACATTAATAGAAGAAATTGAGCAATGAAAGAAGGCAGAAAGTTCCACAGCAAATATAGCTGTGAAGCCATAACAGGTAACGTTTAAGAACCAACAAAAAGATTTAGAAACAATCAGTTAAAAAATTTGTCTAAGGACCCAGAGGTGGTATTCAGTAGGTTCTGAGTAGTTCTGGAGAACCAGTAGTGGAAATTTTGAGTAGTTTGGAGAACCAGCAAATACCACCTCTGTCTGGCCCCGCCCCATCTATTCTCCACCTCCTGAGTACCAGATGGTTGGAGAACCAGAAAATACCACCTCTGACTGGCCCCGCCCCATCTATTCTCCACCTCCTGAGTCCCAGCTGATTGGAGAACCAGAAAATACCATCTCTCTGACTGGAGATTTTACAGTATCCTTCCCTTGCCATGCTCACCAAGCTACGCCCACAGAACCGGTAGTAAAAAAAATTGAATCCTACCACTGTAAGGACCCCTCCCTGTGATACAAAAAATTTGGCCATGGATTGTATGCTGGCAGGTTATTTTGGAAATAGCTGAAGGATACTAAGTTTGAAAAGATGAAGCTATCTAGACAGAGCAGGGATTGTCACAAAAGGCAAAGGAAGTGAAGCAGAAACATTCAAAAAGAAGACAAAGTCACAAAGCCACAATTTAATACCTCAGAAAAAGTCAATGCGGTGCTGGCAGCTGAGGGGCAGGAGACAAGAGAATACTTGAAAGTCTCACTATACAGCAGTAAACAAAGGATCCCAATTGAAATATCTCGAACAATTTGTCTTGGAAGATGGTGAATACTTTTGTGCTGAGTGTAGATCAGGGATGTCAAACTCAAGGCCCGCAGGCCGAATCCGGCTTGCAAGGTGCTTAAATCTGGCCTGCAGGCCCGGCCTGGAAAATAGCAAAGGACTGGCCTGTGGTGCCTTGGAAAACGCACCCTGATTTCAGCCTGGACAGCCTCCGGCAGCACTCTGACCACCAAAATGGGGCATGGGGGGGGGGGTTGCACAAGGCCCTCCCCCCACCCTGTTTGGGCCAGCAGGGTGCTGCAGGAGGCTTCCGTCCTGTCTCTCTCAACCCCCGCCCTCCTGTGAAGAACTACAATGCTGATCTGGCTCTGGAAGAAATCCAGTTTGACACCCCTGATCTAGATAGTCGTTTCAGGGGTCTTATATTACAGGTTCTGCACTGGGCAAAAAACTGGATTAAATGATCTCTGGAGTCTTTTTTTTTTTAACCTATACAGAAGCATACACATTTCTAGAGTTTCTACTCAAAAATAGTTTGAAGATGATCAAGAGACGCTACGTTTCTACTGAATTTGTAATACCAACGAGGAGGTTTGTTATGAAAGCCAAGACGGCTCACAGAACTACCTCATTTCGAAAAAAGACAAGTTTTACATTGGCTTTGAATCTACCACACTTGAGCCAGAAATAAATGGCCAAGTTCTTGAAAACAGATGATGCAGCAGGTTTACAGAAGTGTGGAGCTGGCAAACAGTCATCATACAGAAGGCATGATTGAATCATATAGGATATTTCATATTAGCAATCTAAGATCACTCAAATAACTGAAGAAAACACCCCTCACTTATAGACACACCTCTTTTTTCCCCAAATATAATGCAACACCTCTCTTGGCAAACTTGAAATTCTTTCAAAACAAGTAACATTTTTACCTCAAGGACATGTTATGAAAAACAAATCAATATAAACATACAAAGAAAATCTGCTATACCCCTTTCCATGCTAGCCCAATCTATTTTCCTCACCATTCTTCCATCCGTTTCTCTAATTCTGGGAGCAGGAACTGCTGGTGGAAGCAGTAAATGGAACATATGTTGGAAAAAATGCCCATCACCACATCAGCTGGGAAAGAGTTTCGGCAGCGTGCTTCCTCCATCAGACGAGCACAGAAGACCTATGAAAAAGGGCACACTTATTACCATCTTCTGTTTTGGCAACTTTCTGTATAATCAGTGATTGGCTGAGAACTACCCAAACCCTACCTCATACTTCATCTTCTAGATACCTATTATATAACCCTTCTTATCAGCTCATATGATGAAATCTTATTATTTGACAGAGACAGAAAAGTACATCCCACAATTCCTGCTAATTTCCTCAACTGGCATGACTTGCAGAAATGATGCTATGCTTCCCTCAAGGTTTCATTTAAAAACTGTGCTTGCTCCAGTAGTTTTGGCTACTAGTCATCATTCTTATTACCTGGTCCAGTAGGTACAAGCGAGACACATATGCCTTTTCTGTTTGGAGAAGCTCATTGGCAATTCGGAAGACTTTTTGTGGAACTGTCATCTGTTGAGAGAGAGAAAAAAGATAAACTGAAAGCCATTTGGCTGTGGGGAATGAACCAAATTCTTATTTTATTTTTTTTTCGTATATCAGGATGTGCTATGAAAACTAACCCCAGGATTTTGTCTGTTTCTCAGCAGCAGCAATTTCTTTGCCCTTTGCATTCAAGCAGAATCCCAATGATTATCAATGAACAATGGCTGTACAAAAATATGCTGTACTCATCCATTTATTCAGTTCTCACTGGCACCAAAATGGATTATATACACTTTTATATTCTGTGAGTGAATATAAACCAATAGCAGGCAATCTCTTGAGGCCAGGGATCCCATGGGAATTGTGAGAGCAGGTTGTGAACACACTTCTAAAAATGGCTGCTGTGGGAGGACTTGCCTATTCCTAAAAAGGCTTCATACATCAGAAGACAAATTGGTGAGGTTGCACTTCGCCATTCATTCTAACCACTATGCCCCATGCCCAGAATGTTCACTATTACCACAGTTTCCTTTATTTGGGGAAGGGGACACTTTAAAAAATGATGAAGCTGCAACAATTCATCACTTTTCCATTTCTATTTCCTAAGAATACCTGTGGGATTTACATGAGGCCCAAAGCGTTGTTGCGCATGAAGATGTTAGAGGAATTTTCAGCATGCCATTTAATTTGTTTTTGAGTAAGAGAATATTTTTGAAAGAATTAAAGATGGGTCAGACAACATGATTCGGAACAGATGACATTTTGTGGACCTGATGTAAAGGAATGTAATGAGCCAGATTCCCAGGAGGGAGGGAAGATATTCCAGAGAAGAAAGAGACAATTCAGTTCAGATAGTTTATGTGATGTAAAGAGGGGGAAGAAATCCCCTCCCTAATTGTTCCCAGAGTATGTGCTTCAAAGAGGTAGTAGCTTGCTTCAGTTTGGCAAGATTATGTCTATAGTTGTAAAATAAAGCAAAAATCCTCCTGGAAAAATAGGTGTCTTTCTTCATTTTTGGAGCCTGACATCTACTGGTGCCTTTAGGTACATTTTGGGCCATCTGAGTCTGCCCTTAGAAACCGAGCCGATGTAATGAAGAAGTGGCACAAGCCAAAACATTTACTAGTCATGCCTACAACATGGAAAAAAGATTTGTTATATCTTTAACTGGTGTCTTTCTATCTCCATTATGTTTTTTTTTACTAAGCTTTAATACCAAAGCATAATCAAAAATAAAGAATATCATATTAAGCTTGACAGAAAAATACAGGCTCGGGGGGAAGCAATGGAGAAAAGGCTATCATAGTAAACCGGGGATAGGAATTGCAGCCCTTTACCTCATCAGAATCCTGCTTCTCGGTCTGTGGAGGTGGAAGGTCAGAGAGCAGCTCAGCCTCATCCCCACTGCCATCATCCATGTCACTGTCCCCCTCAGAATCACGAGTTGAGCTGCGTTTGATGATGGTTGTAGGCACCAGCGGTCCAGCACCTTCCCCTGTACCTTCCTCAGGCCCGAAGCAAATCTCCTCACTGTTAGACGGGGAACTGATGCTATCAATGCCGCTGTCCCGGTTTGCCAGTTTCCCACCATCATGAGGCGGCAAGCAGACAGCATTTCCAACAGCCGCTTGCCCTCCTTCCAAGGCCAGGAGATCCAGGAGCTTGTGAGACAGTTCTGCCGATTCCAATGAAGCTGGACGATCTAGCGAGGGTTCCATAGAATTTATCTCTAGGGCTTGGAGGTCTGGGCTGGGACACGGCGAGGGAGTGTGTTCAGATGTCAGGATTATAGGTTCCCTAAAAGAAACATGACAACCCAATGAGGAAAGCTAAGGTTAGGGAGGAAGAAATGAAGAACAGATGCTGGATTAAGTAGGCAAGATTTGCTAAGTAGAATCTGCTAGTGAGTTCATGCCCAATGCTACAGGTAGTCCTCGAGTTACAATTGAGCTCAAAAACTTAAGGGAGTTTTGCCCCATTTTGCGACCTCTCTTTCCACAGTTGTTAAGTGAATCACTGCAGTTGTGAAGTTAGGTTCACGGTTGTTAAGTGAATCTGGCTTCTCCGTTGACTTTGCTTGTCAGAAGGTCACAAAAGGGGATCATGAGACCCTGGGACACTGCAACCATCATAAATATGAGTCATTTGGCAAGGGGCTGAATTTTGATCATGTGACCATGGGGATGCTGCAACAGTTGTAAGCGTAAAAAAAAGGGTGATAAGTCACTTGTTTTCAGTGCCCTTATAACTTTGAACAGTCACTAAATGAACAGTTGTCAGTCAAGGACTATGTCTACTGATAACATTGGTCTAAAAATAGAACACTTATATGTACACATGATTAGGCCAACTATACATCTACATTTATTTTAATCTTCTGATAAAGACAACAGCCAAAAACTTAACATGCATGGCGCCATTGTATCACCCATAACAATCCAACCTAAAATTAAGGTTATCATCCTCCAGATCTTTCTTACACAAGCTCAGGACATCTCCAATGTGGTAGAAGGAAGCCTTTAAGCTGCTATTTCAACCTCCAATGCACCCCAAATTATCTCAGTATGAATCTGTCTCTTCACATGATGCCAAGGAGAGTGGAATCTCAACCCATCATCATAATATAATTCGTAGGTGAATTAAAAAAGACAGACAGAAAGAAAGCCACACGAGAGAAGCATTGAAATATGTGGATGTCAAATCTATTCAAGATTTGGGAAGAGCATGGATGTTAAAAAACTTTTTCCGAATTGTGTTGCTTGTAAAACCTCCAAGATTGCATGAATGTGCAAGTGTCTTCAATATGGGTATTATATCTAATGAATTATGAGTAGAATTAACCTTTATTGTTTTCTCTGTCATTGAACAAAGGCCTTTGTGCCAGTTATCATTTCAATATATTCCGAGTCAGTAGAAATCTCCCATTAATTAATGATGCCAAGCAGTACTACTTTACATCTTCAACTACTTTACATCTTCAAGAGTACAAATCATGCTTCCTCGACAACTAGGTGTGTGTATGTCTGGCTCCTCCAACTCAGTTACAAGAGAGAAACAGGGTCTCACGTGCTAGTTGAGCTCATACCTTTCAAACTTCTCAATGAGGCAGGAGACGGCAGATGAGGAACCCACTCCATCTTTTGGCAGAGGGCTGCGTCCCAGCCGGGGGTCGGCTGGGAGGGGTCGTGATGGGGGTGGGGGGATCGATTCAGGAAACCGTGGGGGCTGGCTATTCTGCAGATAAGCTGGCTTCGGGGGAACTGGAAAAGGAAATGAGGTTGTTCTTTTAAAACAGACTCAACACATTTTACTAACAGAAGCAACCAATAGAAGGATTTCTTCCATAAGTTGGCACTTTTATCACCTGATCCACGCTGCCCACCTCACTCCAGCATTGAAAATCCTAACTTCCCTGTTCCAGAGCAAAGAGCCTGGACTCTGGACTCCATTATATTGAAAAAGACCAGCATGCCCAAGTTAGATTTTAACATAACCATAAGCATTGACATAAAAAGCGTTTTATTAATTTGACAACTGCCCATTCCTCTACAAGGATATGCAAATTGTTGCAAATTGTTTTCAAGCCAAGAGCTTCACCAGCTGATCTTTAATTGGGATGCAAGGGACTGCATTCCAAAAAGTGAGTGAGTCCAAGAGAAAGAAATGGGATGGAATCAAACATTCAATTTGATCTAAATTTAACCGATATGTAATTTTAATTAAAATAAATTTAAAATTCAATGTAACTATGAACATTTGTCCTCCTGTATCTTGTAATTAATTTTCCCTTTGGTCATGATGTTAAAGTTACTGTTTAGCAGAAACCCTTAAGACAGAGGTCTCCAAACTTGGCAACTTTAAGACTTGTGGACTTCAACTCCCAAAATTCTCCAGCCAGTTATGCCAAGTTTGGGGGGCCCTGCCTTAAGACACCCTGCAGGCCTGGGCAAAGCTTGCAGGAGGATGGCTTACAGCAAGGGTGTCAAACTGGATTTCTTCAAGGGCCGGATCAGCATTCTACTTCTCTGCTGACCAACAGGGGACGCAGGATGGGAGACAGAACCGATGTCTCCTGCAGCACCCTGTCAACTAAAATGGGACATGGGGGGGTCTTCTGTACAGCCCTTTTTTGGCCAGCAGAGTGTTGCTGGAGGCTGTGGAGGCTGAAAATGGGCTGCACAGGCCCCCACAGTCTCTGTATGGCCCATTTTTGGCTGGCAGAGTGCTGCTGATGGCCAAATTGATATTTCCAGGCCAGCCATGAGGGCCAGATTTAAGCACTCTTTGGACAAAATTCGGCCTGCAGGCCTTGAGTTTGACACCCCTGGCCTACAGCCTCAGAGTGTTGGATTGTACTCTGGGCTCTAGAGTCTGTGACTACAAAAGCATCAACAGCCAGCTTTCTTCTCCAGCAACATTGACGGCAAATTCCAAAAGATGCACCTTAATCTTGGACTCAAGGAGGAAGCAGGGAAACCATCTCAACCCAAATAGGTTTTGGATGCATTTGATCTCAGCTCCCATAATTCAAAGCTAGCATGCCAAAAGCTATATACTTCTGGGAACCGGTTGGGGAAGCCCCATTTATACCTTGTGGTTTTGGTCCTGGGGGACGCTTGAGTGGTCGGAATTTGGCAATTTCCTCTTCGTTGTGGTCAGGTCCTGGATCCGAGATGAGTCGTTGGGGGGCTTCTGGTGAGCGATGTTCAGGACTGGGTTCTGAAGAGAGACTTTTGACCAGGAGTCGGTGGGGCTGAACGGGACCTGGAAAAGAAATAGAATTGAGAGACAGTTTATCAAAACCAATTCTAGTGCAGTCTGCTCTTATACATTTGAAGAGAAGCCTGGAATAAAGCCAATATTTAAAAAAAAAAGTCTAGAAATAAAATTATCTAGATGGTTAACTTTCTAAATTGAAAAGCACAATAATGACTTTATAGCATTAGTTTGCACAACTGAAATATCAGTTGATCATAAATCTCTCTTGAGATTTCCCAGCTCAACTATGTCATGGAATTACCCAGCAATTACCATACTTCTCACAGAAACACTGCAAATGATTTAGAGCCAAATGTAAATCATAAGGCACCAGAATCAAACAAGAACAAAACAAAAACACAACTTTTTTTTTTTTAAATCTGTTTAAAAGCCAAATGCATCAAGAAAAAGTAGGATCCTTAAAAGGCAAAATAATTTAACAAATTCTAATCAGAACTACACCAAAGTAAAGTTAAAAAGGTACCTTATTTTGACCAGAAAGTCTTTACTCTTCCAGAAAAATTCCAAGAAAGTTGAGGGCTGGGAAAACTCTCAAGAGAAATGATTTACAAACTGTACCATTCTCTAAACACAACTACCTTTCAAATCCCTGCTAAATACAGTACATTGAATTACAGCATCCATTCCCTATTCTCCAAGGATGTGTCAGCATTGGAGGGGATGTAATAGAGCTTCATCCCAGGGTTCTCAGAGCACTACTTCCTAAAATATACTGTCTCCTTCTGTTACAGATCAACAACATGAGTTAAACTAGAGGTAACAAGTAACCAGTGCAGGCAATGTCCTGTCACACTAACCCTCTCTCCATGAATCACATAAAACATTTCTTACTCCACCCAGTTTATAAGCCGATTGGGCTGGCGAAACAGACACAGAAGTAGGCAGATCAGGATGAAGCTACTGGGTGACAATTGGGTTGAACTGCATCCTACAATCTCCAGCTCACAAGACGTCGATTTCTTCTTAGCTCTACTTCACTGCTCATTCTTATGAGTCCTGATTATATTTGCACTTTTTAGTAAGTAGGAGTATGTGGAGAGATTTGGGCACTGTGGGTGAGAAGAAGGAAGAAGAAATTTAACTTTCTAGCTGATTTCACACCATATGCTAAACTGTTACTCACTCACCATGGTTTGAGCATATTGCAAATGACCCCAACTGCTTTACAATCTGCAACATCTGCATTCAAATAAAGAACATTAATCCCCCCAAAAAACAGATTATGGCTTGATGGGATGCAGGAATTCTGCCCATCCCTCTTCCACAGAAAAAGATGTTCTGAAACTATTATGTCCCCTGTGAAGTAAAAATGAATTAAAGCCAAAGGGAGTGCCTCACACAATTCAAAGGAAAACTTCTATGAGACATTTTTTTCTTGGGCCTACCTATCAAATAAAAAGCTGCAGTCTGCTTTGTCAAGTTCAGCTCCTGCTGATTTCACTGACATATCCCTATCGCTTTCTTGGGAAAAATAGGGGAGCTATTTGCTACTGCTTTCCTCTAGAATTTGTAATATTTTATTTTGCTTCCCAGTCTAAACTACAACCCTGATACTTCCAGCCAGTTTCCCGTCAAAGAACTATGAGATCCAAACCTGGTTAGCTTCTTAAACTTTCATTAGTATCACAACAAACTTGCAAGTTTAAATCCATTCCCACCTATTAACCTACTCCTTTGTTCAACAGCAAGAGCAATACCACTTAGACTTATATACCACTCCACAGTGCTGTGCAGCACCCTGTAATCCTAACACACAAGTTTATTTTTTTTAACATTAGAACAACCTAACAATTTCAATATATTTTACATTATAATTTTTCAACAAGCAATAGTATTTCAGAAATGACTTCATTATTGTGACTTTTTTATGCCTTATAGGTTCTGCGAACTCATGCCGTTTACTTGGCAAGATTTTGAAAGTGATTTGCCATTATCTCTTTCCTAGGGCTGATAGAAAGTGGCTGGCCCAAGGTCACAATTTCATGCCTAAGGTGGAACCAGAACTCACATGCTACTAATTTCTAGCCTGATGCTTTAATCATGAAACCAACTTGGTTCTCTTTATATACCATAGGGGGGAAAAAACTGAGTAAATGCTTATGTTGCTGGAAATGCAATGAAATTAATGCTTTATTTAAATATATGTTTCTACGATATCCAACAATGGTTCCATTTAGGGTAGAAATTATTACATACATTAATTAACTCAACTTTTAAGATTTAGTATTTTCAGATATTCATATTTTTGGGAAGTTTATTCCTATCACCTGAAAGTTGACATCTGGACAAAGAAAGTTAATTTTCTGTGGTTTACTTACAGCTAAATGACTTAATGTTCAACACTATAAAGACAAACATGTAGCTCCAATTAATCAGTGGTTTGCAGAATTGATGTCACCAGCAATTTATGTATCATTTATGATTATCTGTTATCTGTATCAATAACTTGTCAATGTAGATTATCCATTAACCATTAGAACTATGGCTTCCATTCATTGAAAGTATAATGAACACCTTTATATATGCATGTAAGTATATGCCTCAGTTGTGTTTTTAACATTTATTTTTCTTTATCATTTTGTGTCTTTTTTTTTCTTTTTCTATAGTTAGTTAATAAAAGAATGAAGGGAGGAAAAAACTCAAGACAGTTGAAAATTAAGACAGCCTGTTTTCATTGTTTTATCGTGTTTTGTAAGAAAGCAAACAGTATATACTTTCCTAAGATAAACATAGGAAAATATGAAGCACCATGGAATGAATTTCCAGGAAGAAGAAAAAAAAACCCTCTGCCCTCAACCTGGCAAAGAAAAAAGTGGGCGGGTATATAGACTATCTGAGGTAAGTAAGTCTGGGCCAAGTAAGTGTTATAGAATACATAAAATAAAATTCTTTATTGGTCAAGTATGATCGGACACACAAGTAATTTGTCTTGGTGCAAATGCTCTCAGTGTACATAAAAGAAAATATACATTCATCAAGAGTCAAGAATCATAAGGTACAACACTTAATAGTCATAAGGTACAATAAGCAATCAAATCATACTAGGAAACAGTCAATATAAATGGTAAGGATACCAGCAACAAAGTTACAGTCATATAGTCACAAGTGAGAGGGAATGGGCAATAAGGAGTGATGAGAAGATGGGACTTCCGGTTTGGGCTTCTTCAGCGACAGACCGAAATCCATGATCATGCTCGGTTTCTATCTGTGCTCACTGCTGGAGCACCCCAATCCTTTGGATTAGGGGCTGAAACCACCCCGTAGAGGTGGTGAAGAGGGGGGAGATTGCTAGCTGAGTGGAGGGAGCCACATCTCTCCTCCTTGGCTGGTCTAAACTCCCTTCCCCGAAGGTGGTTGCAGCAGTGGTCAGAAATAGCCATCTCCAAGAAGAACCCGACTGGATAAGATTGTGCAGGAGGAAGACAAAGAGGAAAGCAGGACAGACTGGGCTAAATAACAGAGAATGGGCGTTGGTTCTTACCTGACACGCCATTTCTCTTCAAGCTGCGAGGATCATCCAGAGAGTGGGAGGTGCTGTGTTGGACTAGTGAAAACAGACAGAAAAATAGCAGCCATCCTTAGAAACCCCAAAGATAAAATTGACCTGGAAAACCAAGGCATATACGAAGTCCCCTGTGCATCATGCCCCGCCACATACATTGGACAGACCAATAGAAGAATAAGTACCCGCCTGGAGGAACACAAAAATACAGTCAAAAAGCTGGAACACACTTCCTCACTAGTCCAACACATGGAAGCCACAGGTCATAGCAACAACTTCAATGGCACCAAAACCCTAGCCGCTATAGAAAACCCCAGCCACAGAATCATCAGAGAAGCCATAGAGATTGAAAAAAGACCAGAAAGCATGAATAGAAGAGATGATTCCACCAGACTGTCAATCATTTGGAAGCCTGCACTCACAAACAAAAAAATATCCACACCACAAGCCAGGCAAACACCTGGGCACAAACAGATCCCCCCTCATACCTCCAGCTCAAACACACCCCAACCAGACACCCAGATGAAACCTAGCTTCCTAACTAACGATAGCCGTCCATTTACCCGGAACCAAGCTGCACTAAAGGCCTCCAATAAAGTAACACAATGTTGCCAGCCAATCAAAATACAAAAAGAGCCAAAAAACAGACAGAAGATATTAGAAACATCAATCAAGCAGAACACAGCAAACTCCAAGACCTACAACTTTAAAAGCACAGCCACTATGACGTGGGAAAATACCTGAACTAAGCTGAATACCATACATACATGCATACATACATATATATATATATTGTATATATGAAAATATATAAATTGATTAACTACGTTCGAGTTAAGGGGTAGTAACCCAGGAGTTTCTTATCCAATTGGTCAAATGAACGCCTGAGGCCGATGCACAAGTTTGGAGATAAGGCCTCTAGCAGCCTAACTCCCAGACAACAACCGGGAGGAGGTGACTGCTGTTACTTCGCCCTGAGCACTGCTGCGGAAAGCCAACAGAAATAACACTACAGAAATAATAATAATAGCTCTACACAGGCTGGGAGGCCTGTTTAAGCGAGCTGGGTACCTTCGCAGCCAAGAATGAGGCCTTTTAAAATGGCGCCCGAGCACGAGGCAGTGCCCAAAATGGCGGCCACCTACGGATCTCCCTGTTGGGGTCGCTCAGGACGGAAACTAGGCCCCTCCCGCAACCTTAGAAATGATAAGAGGGGCAGCGAAGAAAGATTCGCCCCTTCCTGGGGCGATCAGCATTCGTGGTGGGAGGAAAACCAGCAGCGCCTGCAGCGCAATCGTTCAAGCCGCTAACGAGAGCGGCGTGGAAAAGCGGCAGGAAAAAAGTCAAATCGAGGGGGGGATAGCGCAGGAGCACTGTTAAACTGCCCGCTTTTTTCCCCCTTGGGGGCAAGAAATGCGCTCCCCTTACTCTAGAGACACACCCAAATGCGCAGAGGCTAAAGGAAAATTAATATTAAAGCAAACCTTAGGTAAAATTGGAAGAGTCCTGAATCAGCCAAGGAGTGATATCAAACACAGCCTAACTCTCACTAGGCTGAGCATAAACTGGGGAACACTGCAAGGGAACCACGTGATGGAGGGCGGAGCATTCCTCAGTAATTAAGCTCAGCCTACAACGACGCAGACTGAAGCACCTCCCACTCTCTGGATGATCCAAGCAGCTCTAAGGAGAACATTTAAGCAAGGTACCCTGAATCTAAAAGTACTTAGAGGGATATTTCTGAAAGAAGATTTTTAAGAGGCGAAGGAGAGAGAAAAGGAGGTTAAACCCTCCCCCCCTTTTAATCTTTATATTGACAATTATAAATGGTGCGGAAAGAAATTTATGTTAATCTATTTTGACACTAATAGGCAACATTAAGCTGAAATTTAAGTGTCAAAAGGACAATAAAAAAGGGTGGAGACAAAAGGGTGGAACTTGGAATAATGAAAAAATGGAGTGCCACCTGGAAAAATAAAGGGGATTAACAGTGCAAGTTTGAAAAGACTCCCGCGGATACATTCTAACTGAAATCTTATTAAAAGATACAGTAACCCACGGAAAGGAAAAGTAAAGGAAAGAAACAAGAAGGAACAGTCTGGGATATTTGGGAGTCTATTATGGGACCTGTAAAACAATCTCTCTGTGCTGCAAGGATTTCTGAATCCCAGGTAATTAACAAAAAATAATGGCAAACAATTTCTCACCTTTGCACTCCCATAACAAACATTAAGGAAATTCAGAGCAGATTCTGGGGTGGAAGAAGGACCAAGGTTTACATTCAGCCCCGGTATATAAAACAAAGTACTTGCCTCATTTTTAAGGGTGTTTTTGCACTGGGGTTCGCTTGGTTGGTGAATCTTGACGTTCTAGTCAAAAACTCACAAAGCTCACAAAGATGGGATTTGGCTACTTCAACATAAAAAGGTCCATATAAGTTCTTGGAAGCAACAAAACAATGACCTTCTAGTGATGCATACGGCTTTGGATTCAAAGCTGAAAAAGCTCTTTCAGAACATACCTGCTGCCCCAGTCAATACCTCTTTAACTCAAAATGCCTATTTCCCTGCAAGTTTGAAAAACACTGCTTAATTGTAGACTCTAGAGGTGTAAAGTTTGCACACCCACTCTGTGGCTTATCCCTATTGTCTAGGTGTCAGAAAAACTGGGTAGGCTTTCTGTCTCCAGGCTAAGGTGCAACCCAAAATAAAAACAAATAAAATTAAAATTAAAATGGCATTCACTCCTATGCACACTGGTGAACAAGTTTACATGACAGCACTCACTGCTCAGCTTTTGTCCATTTAAACAAAAGAGAGTGCTCAATGTAGATGGACATCCTAGTGTATTATGCTGTAGTTTATTTTCCATGCCCACTATTAATTTAGTGAGTGAAATTGTGATTTCTAAGGCCTCCCATTCACGAAGCAACGTGGGGGTGAAGGGCTTGCAAAAGGATTTGAAGCATTTGAAGATGCAAATAAACCAGGCAGATGGTTGGCATATAAATTAAGAAAGGAGAAAGAATCAAGGAAAATATTGCAATTAATAGATGACCAAGGCCAAGTTTGCCATAGTAGCAAAGAAAAGAAGGAAATCATTCGAGACTATTATGGGAAACTGTACACACAAGAGAATATTGATGAGGAAAGAGTTAAACAGTACTTACAGAGTGCTAATTTACCCCAGATACCTAAAGAGATTGAAACAATGTTAGAAAGCAATATAAAGATGATGGAGTTAACTGAAGCACTCAAGAAGCAAAATAATGGAAAGGCACCAGGCCCAGATGGACTTCCAGCAGAATTTTACAAAACATTACAAGAATCGTTGAACCTTCCATTGCTAGAAGTTATGAATGAAGTTATGTTAAAGAAAAGGATACCTAAATTATGGTCAGAAGCTTATATTACACTTATTCCAAAAGAGGAGGCCGATCCATTAGAAATCAAGAACTATAGACCTATTTCTCTACTAAATGCAGATTATAAAAGTTTTGCTTCAATATTGGCAGAAAGACTTAAAAAATACTTAAATAATTTTATCCATCCTGATCAAAATGGATTTCTGCCAAAGAGACAAATTAAAGACAATATGAGAGTAATCTTGGACACTTTGGAATACTACGAGGCACATCCTGAAAAACAAATGGCTCTGATATTTCTAGACGCACAGAAGATATTTGATAATGTGAATTGGTGATTCATGTTATTACTGCTGGAACAAATGGGCTTTGCTAGAAAATTTATTCAAGCAATAGAAGCTATATATCATAAGCAAATGACAAAGGAAATGATAGAGGAAGAACTGACAGACCCTATCGATATAAGAAAAGGAACAAGACAAGGGTGCTCACCTTTGTTGTTTGTGTTAACTTTGGAAGTGCTAAATAGAAATATTAGAGATGAAAAGAATATAAAAGGCATGAAAATCAAAAAGGAAGAATTTAAGTTGCAAGCATTTGCAGATGATCTGGTTTTCATCTTAGAAGACCCACTAGAAACAGCATCAAAATTGATAGAAATTATAGATCCATATGGAAAGGTGGCTGGTTTGAAAATAGATAAAGATAAGACAACAGTCTTGACAAAGAATATGCTATCAAGACAAAAGGAAGAACTGGCAGACCTATTGAAAATTCAGGTCACGACTAAGATCAAGTACTTGGGGATACATTTCACAGCAAGATGCAGTACACTAAAAGAGAATAATTATATTAAACTTAAACAGCAGATAGCACTAGATTTGGCGAAATGGGAAAATTTACAACTGTCATTAATAGGGAAAATATCAACAATCAAGATGAATATATTACCCAGAATTTTATATTTGTTTCAAACTATTCTAATTAGGCTTGGAAAAGACTACCTTGAATATTAAAATAAAATTGTGTTGAAATATATATGGCAAGATAAGAAAGCGAGAATAAAGTTAAAACTTTTGCAAGATGCTAGAATAAGAGGAGGATTTGGTTTGCCTAACTGGGAGTTGTATTACCAAGCTACAAATTTGATGTGGGTTCAGGAATGGATAACATTAAGAAATACTAGATTGTTGACATTAGAAGGACATGATCTGTTGTTGGGGTGGCATGCTTTTCTATGGTATAAAGGAACTAAAACACAGGGGTATTTTAGAAGACATTACATACAGGAGTCTCTGTGGTTAAACTGGGAGAAGATTAAAAGACAATGTTATTTGAAAATTCCAGTCTGGCTATCGACTATTGAAGCATTTTCCTATCCTACAATATATAAAAAGGAACAAACAGTTAGATATGGTGAAATATTGAATGAAAAGGGTGAACTTAAATCTATACAAAAACTAGAGGAACAAAGTATAAAGATGAATTGGTTTTCATATGTGCAAATACATTCAAGATATGATAAAGATTCTAAAACAGAAGGTTTCTATGATAAACTGACTGACTTAGATAAGATTTTGACAGGTACTGATGAAAAGGTAATTAAAAAATTGTATGGATATTTATTAGAAATTAAACTAGAAGAACAAGTTAAAGAAACTATGACTGCTTGGGGGAAGAATTTTGGATATGGGATTGATTTGGAGAAATGGCAAAAACTGTGCTCTCAAAATTATAAAATAGCAATGTCAACAGCATATAAAGAAAATTTGTATAAGATGTTTTACAGGTGGCGTTTTCCCCCGACAAGAATAGCAAGAATGTTCAAGAATAAATCCGAAAAATGTTGGAAATGTCATCAGACACCTGGCTCATACTACCATATGTGGTGGACTTGTGCGGATGCTAAAAAATACTGGACTAAAATCCACATGTGGTTGGAAAAACATATAGATTTGAAACCAGATATATTTTAACTGGGAATTTTACCTGAAATATATAGTAAAGACTTGAAATACCTGATTGTAAATGTATTAACAGAGGCTAGGATTGTATTTGCTAAAAATTGAAAAAATGAGAAAACACCATCACAGGAGGAAATCATTAAGAAAATATTGGAATGTGCTGAAATGAGCAGATTGACATTTGAAATTAGAGAACAAGATGATAAATAATTTTATAAAATTTGGGGTCTATTCTATCAATGGTTAGACAATAAAATATAGTAATGAAATATGTAGACTTTTAGAAAATAATAAATATATAAAGATGTATTCTTTTCTTATTATATCTACAAAATGATTTGGGGATGATAATATGAACTGTCATAAAACAAATTAAGTAAAATATGGATTATTTCATAAAACATGAATGAATAAAAGTATAGTCAAATGATTAATAATGATATTAATGTATTTAATTTTTGATTGAAAATACAAGATTATATACAATGTAATTGTAATTGAAGACTATGAAATGGAAGCACAAAACAATTTGTAAACCAACCGGCACACTGTATGTATATATATGGAAGATGGGTTGATGTTTTTATGTTTTGTTTGTTTATGGTTGTTTTAAAAACCAATAATTTTTTAAAAAAAATAATAATAATAATTTTTAAAAAAAGGATTTGAAGCATCAAAATAGAAAAAAATGAAAATATCCCAATCATTAAAAAGCAAGCCTGCTGGGGAAGACGGGCTCCCTATAAACTAGCTGTCGGTTCTCACACATTCTCAGTCCATTAGAACAGCCTAGTCCCTCTAAAAGCCAGCAAGATCAGGGCTACATCAATCTCAGAAGCGATGTTATTCCACAAGGACAGGTATGGTGACAGAGAAGGGACCTGGAACATAACAAATTGTCTCCCCTTAAGGACAAATAGAAACAATTAGACAGAGATGATCCTCTAAGAGCCGTGGTGATGCAGTGGTTAGAGTGCAGTATTGCAGGTTACTTCTGCTGACTGCTGGCTGTTTGCAGTTTCGCAGTTTGAATCTCACCAGGCTCAAGGTTGACTCAGCCTTCCATCCTTCCGAAGTGGATAAAATAAGGACCCAGATTATTGGGGGAAATCCAATTCTGTAAACTGCTTGGAGAAGGCTGGAAAGCAATGTGAAGTGGTATATAAATCTAAGTGCTATTGCAATTGCTATCCTGAAAATAACCTAAACAATCCTAACTGTGCACGTACAGTACATAATATCCTACTCACCTGGCAACTTTGTTAACCTTCTATTGTACAATTGTTCACCCGTCATCAAAATTAAGTATGATCCCTGGCTACTAAATGGTTGCTTACCCTTGTTTTATAGTATGAAACAATAACTGGATTAAGAGCACCCTATACCTATTAATCCATGTACAATGTGCACGACCCCAAATAGTGAGCTTGGCATAATGTGATAATCCAAAAAGGAACCAATCCTGAAGTTTAATTCAATTTATGAGCCTACACGCAGTCTGAGCCTACTTGAGCTAGAGGTCAGTCTTATAAATTTGACCAATTTTTGCTAGCAAGAACATTTCCATCACAATTCAAATTGCATCGCCTTAGTCATCCTCATCGGTGAAATCTTTAAGAGTCCCAATCAAGCCACTGGAGGGCCAAGACTGGAACCTAAAGAATGAGGAATGTGAAACTGAAAGCATGCTCAAATAAATGTCTCCTCTCAAAAAAATATATGGAAGAAAGACTTCTCATAATTTTGTTTGTCTCTTACAGACCCCAGAGACTAACGGAAGGTATTCTAGTCCATACCCCTGTAACTCAATAAGACCAACTACTACTATACTAGCTCAAACAAGCCTCAGAGGACCTCTAAGTTTACTCTGGAAAGATCCCAATTTAGAAAAGGAGAAGCAGCCCTCTACAATCACTTATCAGCTTTTCCCAGCCAGCCACCTTTGGAGCAAGGAATGCTGGAACTTCTTAGAATGCTTCCAGACAATCAGTTCCTACTGCTTGCTATCAAAGGTCACTGATAGAAGAAATTCTTCACTGATTTTGGGTGTGTGTGATAAAAAAGAGAAAAGGGGGAAAACATGAAGGCTGCAAATGGTAGACAAGATCAACTTGATGTTTTGTCAAGATCGTTATATAAAACAAGGGAACTGTACAATCAAAGCTTCCTCTGAAAAACCCTTGATTTCTTAAAAATGAAAGCTTCATTTCTTTTTAAAGAGAAGCAACCCATATATAGGGCATGTAATGGGCGTTGGTTCTTACCTGACACGCCATTTCTCTTGGAGCTATGAGGATCATCCAGAGAGTGGGTGGTGCTTCAGTCTTCTGCTGTTGTAGGCTGAGCTAATTCTTGAGGAACGCTCCTCCTTCCGTCACATGACTCCATTGGAGCGTTCCCCCAGTTTATGCGAAGATGAGAGGAAACAGGAATTCGTGCTCTCATCTGACTAGACTTAAAGGATCATTGGCTGAAACAAGACCCCACCAGATGATGAAAGATAAGGGAGGGGCTGGATGATCCTCGCAGCTCCAAGAGAAATGGCGTGTCAAGTAAGAACCAACGCCCATTCTCCTTAGAGCTGCTCGGATCATCCAGAGAGTGGGACATACCAAAGCTGGGACTGTCCTACGGGAGGGGCGCCATCTGGTCTACAGTCCCCTCGGGTTCCCTGAGAACCCTCTGAAGAACCCTTCTACCAAAGGAAGCCTCAGCTGAGACATATCTGTCAATCCTGTAACGCAGAATAAAGGGTGACAGGGAGGCCCACGTCGCTGCCTGGCAAATGTCGATTATTGGAGCCTGGGTAGCCCCGGCAGCTGACGTAGCTGCACTCCTAGTGGAGTGAGCCGTAATACCCCTGGGCACCTGGAGAGCCTGAGCCTGATATGCTTTGGCAATGGCCGCCTTTATCCAACGCCCTATAGTGGTTGGGGGAGCCTTGAGCCCCTGTGACTTTGGCTGGAAGGATACAAACAGGGCTTCGGACTTACGGAAGGTCTCAGTACATTTAATGTAAATCCGCAAGGCCTGTCTGATGTCCAGAATGTGCCAAATTCTCTCCCTTTCATGAGTTGGCCTGGGGCAAAAGTTGGGGAGGATAAGTTCTTGAGCCCTATGGAAGACCAAATTAATCTTGGGCAAGAAGGAAGGGTCAAGCCGGAGGACCACCCGGTCGGGGGGGAAGACGCAAAGGTCTTTCCTAACAGACAGTGCAGCGATCTCTGATATCCTATGGGCTGAAGTGATCGCTACCAGGAAAACTACTTTATAGGATAGGAACTGAAGCGAAACCTCTCTTAAGGGTTCGAAGGGTGGCTTTGTGAGGGAGGTAAGGACCCTGTTGAGGTCCCAGGTTGGATACCGGTGAAGGGCCGGAGGACGCAAATTTGTGGCCCCCTTCAGAAAGGCTCGAATATGGGGATGGTGAGAGAGGGAACTGCCTTCTCCACCAGAAATGACTGTAGACAAGGCAGCTACCTGACGTCTTAGCGTGTTGGGGGACAGCCCCTTACTGAGACCCTCCTGGAGAAAGTCAAGCACTTGGGCAATGAAGGGGTTAGTTGGGTCAGGAAGAAGCTTGACACACCATTTACGAAAAATGGTCCAGGTGTCATCTTAAATCCTTGTAGTTGAGGGTCGCCTGGCTGCTAAAATGGTATCGATGACTTTGTTAGAAAGGTTTTCCCTCTTCAAACATTCCCGCTCAACCTCCAGATGGCTAGTTGAAGCCATTGGGGGTTCGGGTGGAGAAGGGGACCTTGGGACAGGGAGATTCTGTCTGCTGGGATCCTCCAGGGAGGGGCTACTGATAGGCTGCGGAGGTCCGCGAACCAAGGGCGATGGGGCCAATAAGGTGCTACCAGAATCAGTTCCGCCCTCTCTTGAAGGACCTTCTGAAAGACTAAGGGCACCAGTGCCAGGGGAGGGAAGGCATAAAGGAGGCCTGTGATCCATGGACACCGAAGAGCGTTGTGGTCCTCTGCCCCTGGGGATGGGAATCTTGAAATGAACCTTGGAAGGTGGGTATTGAGGGGGGAGGCAAACAGGACTACCACTGGTGGCCCGAAGATGGATGTCACCTCCCTGAATAGAGCTGGGTGGAAGCGCCACTCCGACTGGTCTATGGTGGCCCTGCTCAACCAGTCTGCTCGGGTGTTGGAGGTGCCCGAGATGTGGTCCGCCCTGAGAGAAAGGTGAGACTCCGCCCACCGACAGAGACGCTCGGCCTCCCTCATTAGGCAGAATGATTGAGTGCCCCCCTGCTTGTTGATGTGGGCTTTGGCCGTGATGTTGTCGGTGAGGATGAGAACGTGGCGGCTGCGTACCTGGGAGAGGAAACTGCGGAGGGCCAGATGGACGGCGCGAAGCTCCAACAAGTTTATGTTGCATAGTTTCTCCGTCGCTGACCATCTGCCCTGTGCTGTAAGGGACTGGAGATGAGAGCCCCATCCAGACAGACTGGCGTCTGTGGTGACAGTGACTCTTGGGGGCTCCCTGAGGGGGCAGCCCTTGTTGATAGATGCCTTGCTCCACCAAAGGAGGGAGGTGAGCACCTTTGGTGAGACCCTGACCTTGCGCTTTGAGTTGCTTGATCCGGTTCCTTGGTACGGGAGCAGGAACCACTGGAGGAATCTGGAGTGGAAACGGTCCCAGGGAATAATGGAAAGACAAGATATCATTTTACCCAGTAACTGGGATAGTTCCAGAAGGGAAACCCTCTTAAGGCATCTGATACTTGTTACAGATTTTTGGATACTGAGAATTCTCTCCTCAGATAGAAACACTTTTCCCTTCACAGTGTCGATCACCATCCCCAGGTGAATTATCCTGGTGGAGGGGGATAATTGACTTTTCTTCCAATTGATGAGGAACCCGTGATCCTGGAGAGAGGATAGGGTAGTCTGGGTATCCCTCACTGCCTGTTCCCTGGAAGGGGAAAGGATGAGAATATCGTCCAAGTAGCAGTGGAGGCGCACCAGGAGGGTTCTGAGGTGTGCAGCTAAAGCGGCCAGGACCTCGGTGAAAGTTCTGGGTGCTGAGGCCAACCCAAATGGGAGAGCCATGTATTGAAAGTGGAGGTTATTGTAGCAGAAACGGAGAAATTTGTAATGGGAGGGTCGGATTGGAATGTGTAGATATGCCTCGGAGAGGTCAATGGATGACAACCAGTCTCCCTGCCTAATGCCCAGTAGGATGGATTGCAGCGTGTTCATTTTGAATTTGCGGTATACGAGATGGCGGTTAAGCCGGTTTAAATCCAAAATCGCTCTCCATCCCCCCAAGTGTTTGGGTACTACAAATAAGTGGGAATAAAATCCCTGTCCTCTTTGAGACGGAGGAATGGGTTGAATGGCCTGTATATCAAGTAGGTGCTGAATTGCTGAGTCCATGAGGCTGCGCTTGGTGTAGTCCTTGGAGGGGGCATGGCATGAAAAAATCGGGGGGGGGGGATTGAAATTCAAGGGCAAGGCCAAACCTGATGGTGTCCCTAACCCAGGTGTTGGAGGTTGAGGAGTCCCACTGGTTGGCGAAGGTCTTGAGATGCCCGCTAATGGGAATCAAATCTGGTGGCTTATCTGGAGTGCCTGAATGGCCTGTTGCCCGTGCCCCGAAAGGGCCTTTTGAAGCCACCGCCTTCTGTGCCTGTCAGAGGAGTCGGTTCTGTCCTGAGGCTGACCCGAGCCAAAGGGAGGGGGGCTTTGGTACCTGGGAGGAAAGGGGGTTTGGAAATAGGGGCAAAAGGGAGCTCTCCGAAAGGGCTGCAGGGATCTTGGCTCTGACTTGCGGGTGAGGGATGGAAGGAATTTTTTCTTGTTCCTTCCTTCTACTAAAAGGGGATCCAGAGATGGTCCAAATAATTTGGTTCTCACGAGGGGAGCGGAAGCCAATTTAACCTTGTTCTTGAGGTCTGCCTGCCAGTGTTTTAGCCAGAGCAGATGGCGGGCAGAGACATGAGAGGAAATGGCAAGGGTGGAAAATTTGACCGAGTGATAGGTAGCGTCGGCTGAGAACTCGGCTGTGGCCATAATCTTGGCTATGTCCTGAT